>OX438911.1:5000-5351223 GCA_949316265.1 Diarsia mendica | reverse complement strand
GAATTTTTATGTGCAAAATTCTCACTATTTGTTGTGTTTAATAAACAGTACTTGTAGCTAGTACTATTCAACAACATTTTACAAAATTGTAGGATTGTAACGTTTATTAAACAGGGCCCTGCCCTGCCACCAAATACAAAATTTGCTGATGTCAAACTGGGAAATTACCAAATTATTGTTTCCTTCTTTTTTTAGAACATGACTTGGATGTATTTTGCATAGAAAATATTTCTGATTCTGATATAAATGAGCTGATTCCAAAATCAAGAATAAAGGATAGAATTAAATTCAAGGCTGGATTAGCTCAATTTAAAAATGAAAATAAATCCCTGGTGAGTATTTTGAAGTATATACCTATTATTGTACCTACTTTCCAGAATGTAGCAAAGGAGCCTTTAGGCTCGGTAATCTCAAGCACAGGCTTTGCTTGTTTTAAACCTCATTGATTTGTTCATATTATTTTGTTTTTGTACTATAAGAGAAAAGAAGTAAATAAACTACATAATTATATATTACTAGCTTTTTGCTGCGGTTTCACCCGCATTAATTTGAAAATGTCCCGCGGTTGTATGTAGCGTGATGATATATAGCCTAAAGCCTTCCTCAAATAATGGACTATCCAACACAAAAATAATTTTTCAATTCGAACCAGTAGTTCCTGAGATTAGCGCGTTCAAACATAGAAGCAATCAAACTCTTCAGCTTAATAATATTAGTAAAGATTATTATTTTAAAGATTTTTAGTTTTGGTAGAAATGTTACTAATGTATCTCAGATCAAATGCTCTTAATAGTATGAGCACTGATCTAGCTGGAGTCAACTTGAAATTGTTTTTCACATTAATAAAATAATAACATAGGTACAAATGAACTTATATTATGCTTAAAGTCTTATCTTATCTTAATTTTTACAGAAAACATGTTCTTTAGACACAGAATCAATAGAATCAGATAAGGATTCTATGGGGCATGTGGGCAGCGATTATAGTTCTGCGGTGAGTGGCTGTTCTTGTGCTACTTCGAACGAAGAGGTTAGTTTTTTACACTTTATTTTGAAATTGCCTTGTTAATAACCGATACCATAAATACCTACTACAAAATTAAATAAGTTATCTATTAAAAAGCCCGCCCTATGTTGTTCCTGCTACAAATGACCATAATGCTAGAAGAATTTCCCTGCTGTATGGCTATGGCCAGTTTTCCAGGAGTGAGTCAATGTTATTGCCTTTTTGTGTTTGTTTTTTTTTCGTTACCTATTTCTTTTCTACCAATTTTGTAAGTTAGTTTGGTCATAGGATTAAGAATGTCAGGAAATATGGAAGAACTAAGGTCAATCAACAAAAAACTCATGAAATTCACTAATTCTTTATTTTTTAATTAAAAAATCAATGTGGTCACAGGATCTGTACCATAATAGCCGGAAACCCAGCGGTTTAGACTCGTTAGATTGGTTTTGAATAGAGCTTTGTGATGAGTGATGTTCAGAATTTGATGATGGATGGAGCCAGAAACTCACTGTGTTTGGGCTCTTTAGAATGGTTTTGAAGAGCACTTTGTGATGAAGTAAAGTGATGTTCAGGGTCTGATGATGAATGGAGTCGGAAGGTGGCCACAGGATCTGAACCCTGGTAGCCGGAAACTCACTGTGTTAGGGCCCGTTAGATTGGTTTTATCGAGTGTTTTGTGATGATGTTTCGGGTCTGATGATGGAACCATGTTCTGGCTACATGGTTCCATGATATATTGTGATTTTTATTTCCCAGTGAGTCGAATTTGATTCCATGTCTGTAGTGGAGTTAACTTTGATTTCATATCTACATTTTTCCAATTGATAGTTTTATTGATTTTTTTTTTTAATTAGTGTTATTACAAAAGATTTTTAAACACTTTAACTTAGACGCCTGTTTAAATGTGATGTCTCTTTAAAACAATATTGTCAAAAAAATTACAGCATTGTTTAATTTTTTTTTGTAATTACACTGACTATTTTTACCATTTCTGTGTATAAGTCCTATTTTTTTTCTCCCATTAGTCTTTTAATTTAAAAGAAATTCTGAAGACCACTAGTATTGGACAAATATGCCTTCAGTATATGAACAAGAAGATTGATGATACAACTATAAGAAACAATTTATCAAAATGTATTATAGAATACTTCATAAAAAGGAAGGGTTCGATGGATGCAAAAAATTATGAGGACATGTCCAGTCAAATTGTTAAATTTTTCCCATTCGAGTCGAAGGTTATATTTTTATTGCAAAAATATTTTGGTATGGTAGATTAGATAATAGTATATTGGTACTACTATAGTAGAGTTATGGTAATATAGTAACAGTAGTTTTATAGTATAGATAGCATATCATGTATAGTCTTGACTTTTCTCGGATTCTGCGCACTCTTCCCATTTGCAACTCGTCGCCAGGGCTCGGAAACGTTATTTAAAATAATGTTTTTAAATGTTTCGGTTTTTCCTTCAGTGTTCCAGATCAATAACCAGATTGTTGTAAGGAGCGCTTACACTGGCAATAGGGTATTTTCCAAATTTTTACAAACCGTTTATTTTATTAATTGGTTCCCAATCTTTAAATAAAAGTGGTTTCCAAAAAGAAGAACGGTCACGTCCCATATAAAAAAAACCCAGACCCGACAGAAAAGTGACATATCTCAGTTTTTTTGTTATTATTTATATAATCATATTATATAGTTTTTATATTCGAAATCAATGGCTAACACCAAAATATTGCCTTATGTTTTTGTTCAGGGTTTACACTAAAAAAATACAAAATGCCTACTTATCTACAAAATTCGTAATGTATGTAACTAAATGACGATAAATAGTTATGGGATGTATCCAGGAGACCTGGAGATACAGCTGTATTATATAATTTTTGAACTCCGAGTACAACATTCAACTTAGGATTTTTTTTTTTAAGGTGGTTTAAAATCATCTAATGACATCTCTCGCCCTTGGGTGGAGCGAGAGGGCGTGTCAGACTCTTACTGACTAAAAAATTCCACCCCGTTCGTTCCTTTTTGCCTCTGGTACTGGGGTCAGAGCATGCCCTTCTGGATTCGCCCTCAACTTAGGATTAATTAAAATCGTCATATTCGATGATTCAGATCGGATTATTCCACTAATTGAAACCAGCTGAGCCGTAGTAGGTATGCATACAGTACGTGACCGTTTTTATACATACACACAAATAACTTCCTATACGAACATTATTCTTTTTTTTTAATACATCCCATAACGACTTACTTTTCTACGTCATTTAGTTACATATATTTACGAATTGTGTAGATACGTAGGCATTTTGTACTTTTTTAGTGTAAATCCTGAACAAAAACATAAGGCAATATTTTAGTTTTAGCCATTGATTTCGAATATAAAAACTATATAATATGATTATATAAACAATAACAAAAAAACTGAGATATGTCACTTTTCTGTCGGGTCTGGGTTTTTTTTGCCTGTTCTTCTTTGAAAACTACCCTATTAAAATTGCTCTGCTACCTCAGCAATTTTGGTCGATGGCAATATCAAGTAATGGGTAATGTCTGAAAAAAAATCTAATTGGAATTTACTACATTACAATCAATTTTTCAGGATGCATATTATGTTCCTAGTAGAAAATATGGGAAATCATATATTCCAGCAAGAGGGAAATTGGTAGACCGGTACCATAACCAAAGAAGGATTTTAAGAAAATCAGGACTCATAAAGAAACACGAAACATCCACCATTACCATAACTGAAACTCATGAAGGTATATTATTCAACATTTCAACTTTGCACTATCGGGTTTGAAAATCATTTTGCTTGTATGAAAAATCATTTAGTCGCATTAAGTCCACTTTGCATTTGGTCCACTTTCCGAAAACACGTCTCTTTCGCAGTTGGTCCATTTCGCAGAAAAGGCTAGCTTCTATATTTTCAATCACTTTATATTAAAATAAATTTTTTGCTTTTCTTCTTAGTACGTCGCAGTAAAAATAAAAGTCTGACATTTGTAGAATATGAAAAAAATAAAAAAACATTTACCTTTTCCCATATTTATGTGAAATATTATCAAATGGGAAATGACAATCTGCGAAATGGACCAAATGCGAAATGGACGTTGAACTGGACCAAGAAGATCAAATGCGAAGTGGACGTGATGTGCCTAAATGCCGCTCCGAACGGGCAACCAGTAGAATCGCTCGGACCGGCGGGTTGCGCCCGCGCGCTCTGCGATCGGTTGGCGGGCGACCACGGTGGAACTCAACTAAACAATCTGCTTTGTGAGTTCTTATATTAACGTCTCACATTCACAGTTTTAAGAGTTCAATTTCAATGGACATAGAATGTTATTTGTTTAAGAGTCCCAAAATGTATCACTTGAAGATCTTAATAATATGAAGCTATGGTTGAAATTTAATAAAGAGCCTTGGGTAGATGTTGTGGAGAAGTGGAAACTAACAAGGACATTGCGAAAAGAAGATTTATCTGGAAAAGATAAAACCATCCAGGACTTATTTAATGAGTGGCCTTCAATCAAAGCAAGCTTGGGCTACAAACTTGTGCGTATAATTTATTATTAATAATATTATTATTGATAATTTATTATTTAATATATTATTTAAATATTTAAGTTTTTTGCAAATATGCCATTCAATATTAATTTATGCTTGACAAAATTCGGCCTTTTGATTATGCTTTTAGAATTTTTAATAATAAATATTATGCCAATTGATATTTATGCCATTTAACAGTATAGGTTTTATGTTTAGGACAAAAAATTATGCGTAGGTAATCATTCAATTTTATTTTTTTAGGTTGAATTAGATTTTGATTTCATGTACCCAAACCATGACCTAGAATTGTTCAAAAAGTGGCCAATATTCATGGAAAAAGCATTGCCAATTTACAGTAAAATAAAAAGTTGCGTGGATAATCTGAAAACTTTGAACGACGATAGTACCACACCAGGTCAGTAGATGCTAATTTATTTTCATTATGTTAAATAAAGATAATAGACAGTCCTCATTTTTACAGGCTTAGCTTTGTAATAATTTTTATCTCCTTGCAGATGTGAGAGATTATGTTTACCTAAAACTGATGAGTTCGAAGATGCCACCCACCATTAAAATTCCAGTTAAAGCTGAAGAAAATAAGAAAAAATATTATAAACCAAGCATTGCTGAATCAGAAAAGGCTTTCATTTTACATGTCGCGGTAGGTAAATAAAGTGCGCAATAAATTCAAAAATAAATAATACAAAGTATTAACCTGTGGTAGCCGATTCGTTTTTTTCTTATTATGACTTGCTCTTTGGTGAAGGAAGACATCGTGAGGAAATCAGCAAGTATTAAGAACTCAACCCAATGAAGACTTGTGATTTAGTTTACAGGCAATGGGTTCAGTGTGGTAGATTATTTATGACCTAGAACATCTTGTATGTTTGTATTTGTTCAACCTTGTATTTGTTCTATTACAGAATCAGAGCGAAATAGTAACAAAGATCAAGCTGCGTCAGGATGAGCACTTGGCCAAAGGACTTACTTGCCAACCACTGATAGTCGTGGTAGGGTCATCGATAGAAGAAATAACCGATTACTATGTCCATTATGAATCAGTCATTTATAAGATCGACACCCTACTAAAAGCAGTTGATGTATGCTTTAAAATTTTCCATGTTTTCAATTTAGAGTACCCGACAGAGTGTGTTAACGTGTGGACCTTTATACAAAAATATTTTTACGGAATTGATTGCAAATCTGATAAAAAAATTTCAAGTGTAGCTTGTTTTATGGCGGATCTGTCTTAAAACCTTTGTGCCAAACAGTTTATTTTGTAGGTACTAGGTGATAAAAAAAGTCTAATTTGTTTCCATCGAACCTATAGTTTATTTAAACATGTTTATTTGTTTTATGTGTTCGGCTGTGTTAAACGACTATAAATCATTTTTCTTACACTTGAAATTTAGCCATGATTTGCGACCTAACTCCACTTATTGCTGTAGACAGTTTAATTGTACCAGAATATTTTCAAATATACGTTCGTTTCGTCGTCATCTGACCAATGCTCATAATCTGAATCTACCTTCCGAAATATGCCTATCAAACTGTAGAAACAACAATATTATTCAAGAACCGAGTATATCAAGTAGCCAACAAATAATTTTCAACTTGGACTGTAATAGTGATAATGATGAACACCCTTTTGTTTTTGAACCTGAAAGTAACCATGTTCCCCAGAAAGATGAAATTTTTAATAACTCAACAGCCACTTTCGCTTTGTCTTTATACAGTAATCCTAACATTAATCGAAAATGTGCCAACGAAATAATTAATAATATTTCAGAGCATATAACTGATGTTATTAGTAATATGTTAACTGATCTTTTACCTAGTGCTTCAGAAACAAATGTCGAAAAATTAAAAAAAATAATTAAAACAATATCGGAACCTTTTGAAAATTTATCCACAGAGTATCAAGTAATGAATCATTTTTCTGAACTTGGCATTTATATACCTCCTAAAAAGTTTGTTATTGCTGAAGGTACATTTTCAAATACTGCCAATTCTTCAATAAGACCAAATTCCGAGTATGGAGCTAGAGTACCTTTAAAATTAATGTTTAAGAAAATTTTCGAATTACCCGGTTTTATTTCTGTTTTAAAAACATATAACGGTGCTGAACCTAATTCAATATCAAATTATACTCAAGGCAAGGTTTGGAAACATAAAATATCTGGAAAAGAAGGGTACATATGCGTACCGTACTTTTTGTACAATGACGATTTTGAATGTAACAATCCATTGGGAAGTCATGCTGGGGTTCATTCTATTTCTGCCACATATTTCCAATTTCCAACTATGGGAAGTGAATACTTATCACTTTTAGAAAATATATTTGTTGCTATGTTGCATAAGTCGTCGTATAGTAAAACTTACGGAAACGCGGCTACTTTTCACGACCTTATTGAAGAAATGAAGTGTTTAGAGGAAAATGGCATTGATATAGTAACATCGGAAGGTAACTTCAGGGTATATTTTATACTTGCAATGGTCATCGGTGATAATTTGGGCCTTAATACTGTACTAGGATTCACAAAATCATTTTCAAGTAACTATTACTGTCGAATTTGTAAAGCCGATAAAACTATAATGAAAAAACAATGTAAACAAGATGACAACCTTCTAAGAAATCGAGAAAATTATTCCTGTGATGTTGAAACTAATGATGTATCAGTGACAGGTATTAATGAATCTTGTATATTTAACAACATTAATACTTATCACGTGGTGGACAATTTATGTGTTGATATAATGCATGACATATTTGAAGGTGTTTGTCATTATGACCTTGCTCATATTATTTTGTATTATACGGAAACCATAAAACTTTTTAATTTAGATACTCTTAATGACCGGCTACGACTATTTGACTATAAAGGAAATGAGTTAAATGACAAATGTACAAAAGTAAAACGGGAGCATTTATTAAAGAACAAATTTAATATGTCAGCTTCTGAAATGATGTTGTTTGTACACATTTTCTCTCTATTAGTAGGAGATTTAATCCCAGAAGATGATAAAGTATGGTTATTTTTTCTTACATTGCTTAAGATAATTGACATACTTTTTAGCAGGAATTTTGATTACAGTACAATTGCTTTACTTGAATCTTTAATCACCGAACACCATGAGGGTTACGTAAAGCTATTTCGTGACACCTTAAAACCTAAACACCATTTTATGGTTCATTACCCTGATATTATTAAACAAGTTGGTCCCTTACGATTAATTTGGTGCATGAGGTTTGAAGCCAAACATAAACAATTAAAAAACACTGCTTCAATAATAACCTCCAGAAAAAATTTAGCCTTAACTTTGTTAATTAAGGAACAACTGTCATTTGCTCATAGACTTTATACTGTAAAAAGAGATGAAGCTAGAATAAAACTAAGTTCACGGGTAAACTTTATTCCCTCTAATATTAATGACATTAAAAATATTTTAATTCCTCGAGATGTAGAATTAACTGGTACATTTAACTGGGTTTCTTTCAATGGGATCAAATATATGCAACATGCTATTTTAATTATTTCCAACGAAGACAGGTACCAGTTTTTTGAAATAAAATTTATTTTTGTATCGGCTTCAGGAACAGATATTTATTTTCTGTGTAAAGAAATTAACTGTAACGGATTTAATGAACACCTACAAGCGTTTGATCTCAACTTAGTCGAGGTTGACGCATGGAAAGTTTTAAAACCTGAGGACCTTATCATAGCTCCAACTTATTCGCATATAATGTGTAATGGAGATACATACTGTAGAATTAAGTACATGTAACTAGAGAGATTATCGAACCGAGTTTTGGGTTAAAGCAAATTTTAATTAAAATTATAAATTTGAGGTGGAGTGTGGAGTAATTAGTATTATCATACTACCCCGTGACATTTCCAACATAGTTGCAGAGCGTGGTTAATATGATAAGTAGGATTTGACTGTAAGAATTATTTAGTATATTTTGATAGTATAAAGCTGAATTGTGACTGCGTTAGATGTAAACATAGCAATAATGTTAAGTAATATAATATTAAGGTTTTGCATGGCGTTGGTATGTTGGACATTGTGGGCGGATAATTCTTTCTTTTTATTGCAGAATGGGTCAGCATATCAAACTACCCTTAGAGTCACATGATTGAAGATGATCCCTTCTGGACATCCTTTAAGACGAGCCTTTTGTAAGAGGTTACCGCAACCTTAGTTTTAAGTACATTTAAATATAAATATGTACATATAATATTAAGGTTTTGTATGGCGTTGGTATGCTGGACATTGTGGGCGGATAATTCTTTCTTTTTATTGCAGAATGGGTCAGCATATCTAACTACCCTTAGAGTCACATGATTGAAGATGATCCCTTCTGGACATCCTTTACGACGGGCCTTTTGTAAGAGGTTACCCCAACCTTAGTTTTAAGTTCATTTAAATATAAATAATTATGTACATTAAGAAAAAAACTTATTTTGGGCTACAGCAAATTTTAATTAAAATTATAATCTATTGATGTTGACAGATATTATTATGGTCTGTGTACGTTTTCCTTTTGCTCTCTCTGGTTTCTATGACAGCCTTGTTATGTTGTATTGTAAATGCTGTTCTTTTCCTTTATTCGCAACGAGTCGCACTGAATCGTGTCACACTGACTGGTTGTGAAAAAAATTCGCAACGAGTAACAGTGTGACTCGATGCGAATTTTTATTCTCATCTAGTAACACGTGTTAGTAAATGGTTCATACTTATTCTTCTCCTTCGTCATCTGAACGTGAAAAAATATTCTTTAAGTAACGGTGTTAGGTAACTGCTCCAAGAGATAAATATGAATCATTTACTAACACGTTACTAGACGAGAATAAAAATTCGCATCCAGTAATACTGTTTGTTACGCGTTGCTAATTTTTTTCTCAATCAGTAACAATATCACACAATTGGATATCTGACTTGAGAATGGATACTTTTAAGGTATAATAGAGCAGAAAGGGAAGCAAATTGTGAAATGTGACTTCACATTTCATACCGCGCGGCCGCAAAAGAAAGTGATGTTTTTGCTTAGTGATGATTTGTTTGATGTGTAAACATTTAAAAAATCAATAACAACATTATTTGTAATTACGTATGGATTCTAATAATCAACACTATTTTGCGATTAGATTTTTTTTTTTACCAAATTTGAAATCTTAGAAATCATAGTAAAATTTGTCAAATTGAGCCAAAATTTCGCGTAGAGGTTTATTTTGCTATACCTTTGCTCTTTTAAACCTTAAAATGTAGAATCCATTCTCAAGTCAAATACCCAATTCAGTATGACTTGTTGCAAATATGGGCTCTTATTGAAAGCACTGTAAACAATGAAACATCTGTTTAAATTGATTCCTTTTTTCCTCCAGGGTCAAAATGTACACTTCCCATAATTTACACCGGTTTCAAAAGAAAACTTCTAAAAAAGTACATTTCTTAAAATGCACCTTTCCCGGAATGTACATTTCCCTAAATGTATCTTACCCAAAATGTACATTCTTAGAACAATAAGTAAATAAAAATAAGTTAACCTCCATATTTATGTGATCCTGGTACTTTAAAATCTGTTCAGTCAGTTATTCCTATCTGTTCTAAGAGTGTACATTTTGAAAAAGGTACATTTTGGGAAAAGTGTTTTTTCGGGAGTTGTAGGTACCTACCTTTTGAAACCGGTGTACACTATGGGAAGTGTTCATTTTGAACCTGAAAGCCTTTTATGATTATTGTGTGCCACATGTTTTGTGACACACTAGTTGATTATTTTATGTGATATTTCAGTTATTACCTCGCCTGTAAGTGAATTGTATAAGTTTTATTGTAAAAGTAATTTGATAACAATTATAATAATATACTCAATTTTATTCATTTAATATTTTGTTTTCTTTAACTATTTTAGTTATAACCCGAACAAAATTATTGTAACATTTTATCATAAAATTCAGATTTAATTTGTTTAACATTTAAATGTGTATTTTTAACAGTTATAATTGGAGTACTTTTTGGTAAATTTTGCTAAACATGTTCTTTTATTTTGTACTGTATGATACCGCTCACTGGCGGGTGATTTTGTTTTCGTTTACTTTTTATGGGTAGTTTACTGATTTGTAAATTAGGCAGCTGACTACAAGTCTCTGGCGACAACGTATACACGGTGACTTTATTAGTGCGCATAATTTTTGAGGATGTTCGTTCAGTCGGACCATTAGTTCGATGGTCTGAACATCCTTATAAGTTATGCGCACTAGTCACCCAGTATAGGTATTACGCTACGAGAGATTTTCAGTCAACCAATAATTTACAGCTTTCATGCATAATGGCGAAACATGTTTAATAGAATATACCTACATCCTGTTCGTACATTTTAGGAGAGCGCATTTTGTATATTTTACTACTAAAAGTGAAGTAAAGTATACGAAATGTGCTCTCGTAAAATGTACGAAATGGTATGAGTAAATGTTACAATACTAATTTTACATATTTTATTTCAATACCTTACGTAAAATATGCAAAACTTATTTAATGTAATATACGAAATCATACGAGTAAATATCACAAAATTAGTTTTGCATATTTTAAGTAAAATATACTAAACCAACAAGAAGATATCTGGTAAATTGTATGAAATTAATTTCACATGTTTTACCAAACACTTTTAGTTAAACATATTAAATCAACATCGTTAAATGGACGAAAATAATATACGTGAAATATGCAGGACTCGATTAGCTGAATATACTAAATTAAATGAGTAAATGTAGCAAAATTAATTTCATATACTATACATAACACATTTAGTGACATTCATTAAATCTCATCGTGAAATATACAGGACTGGATTAGTTAAATATACAAAATGAAATTAGTAAACGTAGCGAAATCAATTTCACATTGTTTACATAACACGTTTAGTGGTACTTATTAAATCTCATCGTAAAAGATCAAAAGTAATCGACGTGAAATATACGGGACTTTTTAGTTGAATATACAAAATGAAATTAGTAAATGTTGCAACATTAATTTCACACATTTTACTTAACACGTTTAGTGACATTTATTAAATCTCATCGTAAAAGATCGAAAATAATCGAAGTGAAATATACAGGACTTTTTAGTTGAATATACAAAATGAAATGAGTAAATGTAGCAAAATTAATTTCACATATTTTACATAACACGTTAAGTGACATTTACTAAATCTCATCGTAAAATATCGAAAATAATCGAAGTGAAATATACAGGACTTTTTAGTTGAATATACAAAATGAAATGAGTAAATGTAGCAAAATTAATTTCACATAATTTACATAACACGTTATGTGACATTTACTAAATCTCATCGTAAAATATCGAAAATAATCGATGTGAAATATACAGAACTTTTTAGTTGAATAAACAAAATGAAATGTGTAAATTTACTAAACATAAGGGTTACATAATCAACCAGTTCTATTTGGTAAAATCAACAATTTCGTGTGTAGGACCTATATTAACCCGCGGATTTGATAAAATTTACGCGGAATTTAGTAAAATCAATCATTCTTTTTTTTCAGTGCATAGACTTGAGTATTTGATATGAATTTCAGCTTGATACCTCCACGCGTTCCTGAGAAAAAAGGTCTTGACAGACAGACAGACGGACAACAAAGTGATCCTATAAGGGTTCCGTTTTTTCCTTTTGAGGTACGGAACCCTAAAAATTGATAAAATATGACAGTCGGGACCAAGCGGTTCACGAATTTTCCACGACAGGAGTTTTGTAGTTATAATAATACAGTGTTTGGATAACAATTATTATTATCGATACTCTAATAATCGTTTTATAATTATACTCCTCCGCTATTCTTTTCTGATTAATTTCGTTGCGGGATCCAAGACATTTCACTCGTTTCTCTGGGACTTCTCCGAGCATCATTGTCTCGGCGCTTTTCTGGTGTTCGCCACTGTTGATTCTGGCTTACAGGAGTTACAGTGGTTTGGGAATTGTGCGGCGGGCTAGTCCCAAAAAAATACAATTCGATCGAAAAATAAAGGTTTATAAATAGCCGTTTTTGTTCCGGGGTGGAAAATCCTCATGGACATCTTCCATCCTGGGGCTGTTAGAGTTTAGCTGACTAAAACGCAATCCGCACCCTACCCATATTTGCACTGGCGATCTTGGGAACTAGTGCGCCTATCACGATTCCTGGCTTGTGTCCGCACCTGTGGGCCTACTCAACTCCATGGGGGGACTCGTAGCACGTTTCGGCCGCGTAAGTAAACAGGCAGAACGTACTGATTGAAGATTTTAGTCTTTAACCTCTGTGGTATACTTCATCATCATCATTTCAGCCAAAAGACGTCCACTGCTGGACATAGGCATCTCCAAAGTGTCGCCACACCAGTGCCGTGCGTTTCGCATCCAGCGGGCCCCCGTAGCCTTCACCAGGTCATCGATCCACCTAGTGGGAGGCCTTCGAACGCAACGCCGTCCAGTTCGCTGGTTGTGATATACTTACTAATAAAGAAATAATTAACTTATAAACTCACCTGCAGAAAAGTAATTTCGTTATCCGTGTTAACCATGTCATCTGCTAGGTACTGAGTGACATGGTCTTCACGATCTGCTACATCCGTATCCTCGTAGTCAGTAATTCGGGATGTCTTCTTCCCATCAGCTGATGTATTGCCCCTTTGTACACGGTTTTTTACAATCACCTTAGGTGGACCTACCGAGACATGGGGCCCTCGTTTCTCTGCAAAATAAACTTGTTTAGTTTTTTTTAAGAGTATCGTAGAGAAGGTAAGTAAGGGAACAACCCGCAGCCCCGATGGGCAGCCCAAACCTTTAGAACTAGAAAAGTTCAGTAGTAAAAGAATTGGGCACAGAAGTTTCCTTTATAATGTAGACAAGAAATAAGGAAGGATTTTTCAAAATTCAACCCTAAAGGAGTTAAATAGGGAATAAAAAATTGTATGGCAAATCGTCATTTTCACGCGGGCGAAGCTGCGGGTAAAAGCTAGTTTTAATATAAATTGACTTTTCTCGACCTTGGGATTCAAACCCAAGAGCAACAAGGCAGTCATTTAAGTTATTGTTTGATTTTGCAAACAAATTCATTGAGTCTGTTGCGCCATAACTCCGAAATCTAAAATGTGGGTTTATGGAAACCGGAGGAAAAAAGAAACTTTAGTGAGAAAATGTAAAGTATAAAAGTTGATAGATAACAGTAGAAGAAGACCGAAATGAATGGACTGTGTGAAGGATGATATGGCTAGAAAGGAGCTGACTGCTGAGATGACGAATATTAGAAATGTATGGAAGAAGAAGACAAGCTGCGCCGACCCCAACTAAATTATGTTCAGGCAGGATAGGATCCCGACGGGGCTGAGGGTTTTTTGAAAGAGATATCGGCCTCGACACGAAGGGCTACGAAGAAACATGTGGTTTTTAGTCAGTAGAAGTCTTACACTTCCTACCGTTTTGGCCAGAGTGAGAGGAAAAACTTTGCTGATTTCCAACCCTTCAAAAAAAAAAGGATAGGAGAATTTTAATGAGACAAACCAACAGCACTTCGCGAAGTAGTTTTGACTTCAACTTGTGGTGGTCCATATTTATCTTCAACTGTCCGCCTGGTCTCGTCTGACGTATGGTCGTGTCTGTCTAATTGCTCTATAAATTCTGGAGTCATATCATCCTCGTGGAATAATTTGCCGATATATTGGAACTGTAAAAAAGTAAAAAGGTTGTCTGTAAAGTAGGTTAACGGACGATAGTTTAACGTGACAACATCATAACAAAACATTCACGAAATGATTGGCAGACATATAGATAGATTTGATAGATGCGGCGCAAGCATACAATGAGCGTAACGGGACAATGCGCGTAACGGGACAATGCGCGTAACGGGACAATGAGTCATCCTTTATTGTGCATGCAGCCGGCGTTTATCGATTTATTATACACAGTACATATTAGCTTCGTTTGATGAAAGTCCATCGACATGATGAATATCGAGTCGCTTATCTAATCTGGACGCAAGCCATAAATATAGAGGATGTGAAAACACCTTCAATGGAACTTAAAGACAGGTTTTTTCCTTCATTTTCTAGTTTCGGAGAAACCTAGGCTCAAATTCCACTGTTCTCAAACGTTTTATTGTTTTTTTAAAACAAATGGTTAAGCTTTTACTTTAAATAGCTCCATGACCTTTGTTCTATTTATCTTTCAATGCATCTATCAGCACAATGTCTTGAGTGCATTATATTGATCGCTTCCGTAAATCATGATTCACCAGAATGAACCAATAATTATTTTGTGCAATTATTTTTTAGGTCCTGTTTCACTACAAATTCTGTTCCGCTCTCTATTGATTCTAATAGGCCATTTGATGATCAAATTGCATGGTTGACGGCTTCATTTTTACCTTTACACCCTATTGGGGTGATGTGGATAAATAAAAGAGTAGAGGAAGACCAAAAACACAATGGATGGACACTGTTAAGAATGATATGGTAAGAAAGGAGGTGTCTCATGAAATGACGAGAAACGGAAAAGTATGGAAGAAGAAGACACACTGCGCCGATCCCAAAAGATGATGATAGGGCGAGATGGAAAAAGTACTGCCTACTCCCACTTTTTTTTTAAAAAAAAAAACGTTGCCCCACACTAGGAATTTCTCCTGTATCGTGGGTGCGTTCACAAACATTTAAACTCACATACACAAATACCCTATTCACTCAGTATCGGCAGTGATAGGGTAGGATGGTACAGATGTAACTCACATCAAATTGATCTTCATACCACGCGCTGGTGTGCACGAATCTGCTTAAGAGTGTAAGTGCCGTAGCCACCACTAGCTTTCCCAACTAAACAAAAAAAAAACAATTTTCAAGCTTTTTTGTTTTAATTTCATTAGTTTATATTCCTCATTCCCTTTCAATATAGTGACCATTATTCTAAAAATCATCCCTTTAATTTTTTTGCTACCCATATTGACGGAATTGTAAAAAATAAGTAATCCGCCATTTTGCAATGGCGGCCATCTTGGATTTGAATTTTGTTATAGTATCTGTATAGTAAGTTTAATAGCTTAACATAGTTTAGTTTTTCTAACATAGTTTAGATTTTCAAACATAGCTAAGAACACTCTCGACTAATTCACCTTTCAAACAAAAAAAACTAAATCAAAGTCGGATCATGCGTTCGGGAGCTACGATGCCACAGACAGATACACACACAGACACACAGATACACAAACACGTCAAACTTATAACAACCCGTCGTTTTTGCGTCGGGGGTTAAAAAATAGTTGTCTGAAAGTCGGTTCGTAGATGTCCGCATATTATCTCCTATGGATCTTTGACATGCCAGTTTTCTCACGATGTTTTCCTTCACCGTTTTTGAAGCAGTTCTGGTGAAATAAATTACACAAAGTAATATAATTCGTAAGCCCGGCCACTACCACTGGGCCAGCGCTGCTCATTTTTGGATTACCTAATCTCAAATAGAGAGCAGTGGTGGCCCAGTGGAGAGCAGTGGTGGCCCAGTGGTGGGAGAGCAGTGGTGGCCCAGTGGTGGCGGCCCCGACTTACGAACAGTTGGTCGTGGGTTCGAACCCAGGCAGGCGCATTACTTTGTGTAATTTATTTCATCACCACTGCTCTCAAAACGGTGAAGGAAAACATCGTGAGGAAACCGGCATGTCTTAGAACCAAAAATTCGAAGATATGCGACATCTACCAATCCGCACTGGGCCCGCGTGGTGGATTATAGCCCATCCCTCTCCTAGAGAGGAGGCCTGAGTCCCTGCAGTGGGAACAATTATAGGCTGATGATGATGATGATGAATCTCAAATAAAGAAATGGCTTACCATTACATAAATATTCCAGAATAATTAACGAGTCTTGAATGACTGGCATCTAACCCAGAACTGAAGAACATAGAACAAATCGCACTTGTGAATATGTGGAATAAACAATATCGTGATAAAGCCGCGATCGCATGCGAAGAATTAGCATTAAGTAAAAAGTTGTTATTGTCATATTACAAACAGACACAGAAGTTGAGCGCGAATCTGAACTTCGGCGCCTACATCGAGTCGAAGGCTCAAACTGCGGCGAAAAAGCTGGGCATCCTAAACAAGGTTAAGCGGTACTTCAAGCCTGGACAGCTTTCAGTATTATATAAAGCTCAAGTCCGGTCTGGCATGGAGTATTGCTGTCACCTTTGGGATGGCTCAGCCAAATACCAGCTTGCCACACTTGACTCTGTAGAGCGCAGAGCCAGGAGGCTAATTGGTGACGATAAGCTGGTTATCAAGCTACATAGCCTGGCCCACCGTCGCAAAGTCGCATGTCTGTCGGTCTTCTACAGACTGTACTTCGGAGAGTGTGCGCAAGAGCTCCACGAGCTGATCCCACCATCTCCCTTCTTCCATCGGGAGACTAGACGTACTGCAGGGTACCACCGATACCGAGTCGACATTCCACACATTCGAACGAAGCGCTTTGCTGGGTCCTTTATTATGCGCACAGCCAAGGAGTGGAATTCCCTGCCTGCGTCGGTTTTTCCGAGTTCGTATAACCCTAATCTGTTTAAGTCGCGAGTAAACAGGCTTCTACTGGGTAAGCTCGTTCCATCGTCGACATCATCTCTGCCCTTAGGGCAAGATTGAAGTCAAGAGCAAGCCCATTTATAATAAAAAAAAAAAAAATGACACATTTAATTCTATATACATGTATAAATTTTAGATTTAGGGGCATGAAAATAAAAAAACTCCATTGTATCCTGTACTTCGACTATTTTATTCATTTTCAACTTCACTCTTGACTCAGAGTTTTGTATAAGGTGCAGCGGGGCAATCTCGACAGCGGGAAATTTCAACTAATCTTTTTTTCTCTTTTTTTTTTTAAAAAAAAGATTAGTTGAAATTTCCCGCTGTCGAGATTGCCCCGCTGCACCATAAAGGAAATTTCGTTTTCTCTATGGCTTAAAAAAGTAGAACAATTTATTTTCCTTCCTGTTAGGAAATGAAAGAAAATTATGTTGTCAGGACACGTTTTCACTTAGTTATCCGAACGGCAAACATTCTTTGACGTTGTCTATACTAATATTTTAAAGAGGAAAGATTTGAATTTTTGTTTATAACAAATACTTAAAAATTACTGGACCGATTTGAAAAATTTTTTCACCGTTAGGAAGCTACACTATTCCCGGGTGACATAGGCTAATTTTTATCCCTGTATTGTCACGGGAACGGGAACTACGTGGGTGAAACCGCGGGACTTACTTAGATTAATGTCGTTTTGAGCACGCTTGCCTTTGACATGAGCACTAGGTGTAAACGAAACGCCAATACGAACAATTTTAGAACTGACTGCCGCTTTGATCTAGTGGTCGCAAGCGCGACTCCTGAGTTTGAGGTCTTGGGTCGATTCCAGGGTCGGGCAAAGTGTTACTGGGTTTTTCCATCAGGAATTTCTCAGTAGCAGCCACGGAGTCTGGATTTGCGCTCGCATGATGGCAATTGACTGGCCTCCTATAACATGGAAGGAAACCAGGACTGTCAAAATGAGGGTGTACTACTAGGTACACTTCCGTCCCACCAGATAAGTTTGTAATCTTTCTTAGTATTTTATTTTGCGTGGTACCTCACAATTTGTTATAATTATGTGTGAACCATAAATTAACTATGTTTATTTGTTAAGTTAGTTTTATGATAGTTCATAAGTGTTTTCAACATCCGGACAAACCTATTGAGGTTTTTGTGATGTTTCTGTGTTTACATTTTGTTTTATCTTTAATTAATAAACAATAAAAAATAAAAAAAAATAAAAAAAAATCAAATCCGTCATCCCTCGACCCTGCGACTTTTAGGTCCCAAATAAACAATCGCAATCGCTTAACCGTTTCATCGAAACGTATCCTAAAGGTGTGAAGGTGTGTTGATGAATCTTTTCTAAATGTTTACATGGCATTCGATATTGTTATGCAGTGGTCTAACATAACAAAAGGAGGTACGACTCAGTAGAGCGTAGAGCCAGGAGGCTAATTGGTGACGCTAAGCTGGCTGCCAAGCTACATAGCCTGGCCCACCGCCGCAAAGTTGCATGTCTTTCGGTCTTCTACAGACTGTACTTCGGAGAGTGTGCGCAAGAGCTCCACGAGCTTATTCCACCATCTCCCTTCTTCCATCGAGAGACTAGACGTACTGCGGGTTATCACCCATACCTTATTGATGTTCCACACATTCGTACGAAGCGTTTTGCTAAGTCTTTCATTATTCGTACAGCCAAGGAGTGGAACACCCTGCCTGCGTCGGTTTTCCCGAGTTCATATAACCCCAATCTATTTAAGTCGCGAGTAAATAGGCTTCTTCTGGGTAAACTCGTTCCATCGTCGACCTCATCTCTGCCCTTCGGGCAAGATTGAGGTCAAGAGTAAGCCCATTTTGATTAAAAAAAAAAAGGTGAATAATACTTATCGGGACAGAAAAACGCTGAAAACCTTGGATGTTTAGTTATTATTGTTATTTCCTTTATTCATTAGACATCATTAAACATTTCTTAAAAAAAAAAACATTATGGTGTCTGGACGTGTGCCCGGTTGATGGCAATAGACTCGGCCCTTAATACACGGGATTCTGTCTAACTCTTCGGAGTTAACAGGTGTGATGTTATGTTACATTAAATCCTCAAACGTTATTAAGGGTATAAAGGATAAAATGTCGATTTCAGCGACCAGGGAGATAAAGCGGGTTTACAAACATTACATACTGAGTAATACCAAATGACCACTTTATTTAAGATTTCCAACAAAATATTCACAATGGACATTTACTATTATACTCAAAATTAATAACAAAAAGTCGGTCACACTGGAACATCGCAACTCTCACCGCTGTAACCCTGTGTGCATTCACAAGGAGATTCCTCGCTTACTTTAGTCCCATTAACACAAAGCAGGCTTTCACCTGAAGAAACGTTATTATTTGGCAGCAGACTCTTCACACGTTCACAGTTCTGAACTCCTTGAGTCAGTTCTTCAATGCTGTATTTAGCAGCTATTCCCCAAATTTCGTAATTATCGCGTTCTATAAAAAGATTAGCTTCAATAAGAAGATCTATATCGTTCGGTGCATTCTTAGGAATTTTCCAAAGTGAACATTTAACAAGTCTTCTGGAGCAAATTGCCAAGTAGATATGTTCTTTGGAAAAGGTTAATATATGCTCTTCGTTTTTAGGTCGCTGCTGTAGTACTTGATACACTGCACTTGAGTTTACCGCATTCAAATCTGCACATTTAATACTTTTCATATGATAATCAAACCAGTATCTTTTCTGTGCATGTTGGTCAATGTCTATTCTATAGTCTATTAAATTAATAGCACGACTACCAGTGACGGTTTCCTTTTCGGAGCCATCAAATCGACACATTTTTATAGAACAGTCAAATCCGATCCAGTAAAGAAACCTGAAAATATTTGATTAGAAATTTTATCTTAATTTTACCCAACTTCCAGAGTAACTGGATACCAGTATTTCAAATGGAGCGAGTATCCTATCTGACCCCCACAACCAGTTAATACTGGGTAATACGATACAGAGAGCAGCGGTGGCCCAGTGGTGGCGGCCCCGACTTACGAACAGTAGGTCGTGGGTTCGAACCCCGGCAGGCGCATTACTTTGTGTAATTTATTTCATCACCGTTGCTCTCAAAACGGTGAAGGAAAACATCGTGAGGAAACCGGCATGTCTTAGAACCAAAAAATTCGAAGACATGTGACATCTACCAATCCGCACTGGGCCCGCGTGGTAGATTATAGCCCATCCCCTCAAAGAGAGGAGGCCTGAGTCCCTGCAGTGGGAACATTAATAGGCTGATGATGATGATGAATACGATACTGTTTGGGTCAAAGATCAACAAATGTGATGAACGTGATTTCCGAAGCACGAAGAAAACTGCCCTCTATCATATGAGAGGTCTTCATTATTATAATGTAAACGTTTAATTAATACTGGCGTGATGTTGTTTGTTTTACAAAGGTAACACTTTTAAATATTATCATTGACAGTAACTTACCCTTTACAGATATCGACGGTGGTCATGGGATACATACTGTTCAAAATGAATTGTTCATCATTTGTTGAACTGATAAACCCAGTTTTCAATGAAATTGAATTTATTCTAGTGTAATTGTCATTCCAGAAGAGTATTTCTGTGACTGGGTCGTAAGCCAAACTCTTAATAGAAAATCTTATAGTTGTAACTAAAGTTTCTATTGTCTTTGAGGCTATATTAAAGCTGTAAATATGATGTGTGTCTGAATACAGCACCCTGTTGTGTACTGGGTCGTAAGTTACTGTTCTGATATCTCCCGGCGCAACTCCTTCTGTGTGCGTTAGTGTTCCGTTAGTATCATAGAAGTCTAGTCGATCGTACGTACGGGTGACAATTTCTGAAACAAGAAAATATTGTAATATTAAATCATGAATATCAATATCACTACTTATTATAAATTACTAGCTGATGCCCGCGGCTTCACCCGCGTGGATGTCGTTCAAATTATATACTAAAACCTTCCTCTTGAATCACTCTATCTATTAAAAAAAAACCGCATCAAAATCCGTTGCGTAGTTTTAAAGATTTAAGTATACAGATAAACAGACAAAAATAGCGACTTTGTTTTATACTATGTAAGGATAAGGATAAGGGGGGAGTTAAGACAACACAGCGCCCGCCAAAAAAATAGGTAATTTTTTTCGTAGATTTACTAAATGTAGGTACGATAAAGCGATCAGTGGTCCCCGACATACTATGACACTAAATGTTTTAACGTTGGTTTAGTCCTCAATTTACCTGAGTGAAACTAATATCTCCCAGGTGAATTGAGGACACTACTTTAATATAGACACTAATCCACTACGTGGGATAAATTCGACCCTCACAGAAACACAAGCTAGTCTGTGATGTAATGATCCATGAACTTACCCCAAGAGAAGGAGTGCACCAACCCCACGTACAGTGCTAACAGCGCCAACACACATTGTGTTCTATACATTTTGTACAGATAACGTTACTTCAACAGATTTTTATGTTGCATCCACCGTTGGTCACCGGTTGTGAATAAGAAGCAATTTGCTAGTTTTTTGCAAACAAATCAACCTTTTTATACAAGCAGGCATATTGATAACCTCTCCCAGGTCATCAATATGCCTGCTTGCGTCCTCTGATAAGGTAGAGATATCGTGCAGTTATCCTCTAGAACTACTCGCTGACCCTACTTCTTCTGTTGAATTTTACTATTGTGTGATAGCCCCTTAAATACTTTTAAATATGCTTGCCCTCGCATCAAGCAACAGCACCATCTAAGACAAAAATGCAGAACTGACACCAATTTGCAGAATCACGCGGTTAATAGAAGAACTTGACAACAACTTTGCTGTGCTCGGCAACCCTGTCGCTGGTCATCTCCTGCTGGGTCTCCCCTAAATAACTGAGAGTCTCACTCGGTAGGGACAGACCGCCGGGCTGTGTGAAAGCGCTGTGGCACCTACAGCAAACCACACAAAAGCTATACACATAGGCACGCGTTGTAGACGCGTACCTAGCTTAAACAGGCCATCCAACGACGGGCCCATACTCACGGGCCAAGGCCTCCGAGGCCAGAGGGCGACGCCTCGTGACCACCAGGCGCACCCCATTACTTGGTGCTGCGACAGCCTTATGACAAACTTTACTGTCGAGCGGTAGCTCACCAGATACAACACCGGTCTGACCGGAGGATCCTCCTTTTTCTATGAGGGATGAAAAACTTTATACCCTGTTCTGGTCTGTTCTGGATGTATGAAGATTGTGTCATTGATTCATTGATCATGTGTTTTTGTATAGGATATTCTTTTATTCCGGATGATATGATGAGAATAGTAGTGGTTCATATAATAAAAAACAAAACTGGGGATCCATCTGATAAGCATAATTACCACCCGATATCATGCCACAACCATGGCGAAGGTCCTTGACAGTCTCAAGAACGCGCAGCTGAGCGAATACCTTCAGATACATGACTTGCAGTTTGGCTTCATCATCATCATCATCATTTCAGCCAAAAGACGTCCACTGCTGAACATAGGCCTCCCCCAGGCGTCGCCACATTGACCGGTCCCGTGCGTCTCTCATCCAGCGGGTTCCTGCAACCTTGACCAGGTCATCGGTCCACCTAGTGGGAGGCCTTCCAACGCAACGTCTTCCGGTTCGCGGTCGCCATTCCAGAACTTTTCGGCCCCATCGGCCATCCGTTCTGCGAGCAATGTGCCCTGCCCATTGCCACTTAAGTCTGGCGATTCTTCGGGCTACGTCGGTAACCTTGGTTCTCCTGCGGATGTCCTCATTTCTGATTCGATCACGCAAGGAAACTCCGAGCATAGCCCTCTCCATTGCCCTTTGGGTGACTTTGAGCTTTCTGATAAGGCCCATTGTGAGCGACCACGTTTCGGTCCCGTATGTAATCACTGGCAACACACACTGGTCATAGACTTTCGTCTTGAGACACTGGGGTAAGTTGGACGAGAAGATACCGCGCAGCTTCCCGAACGCTGCCCAGCCGAGTCGGATTCGACGATTGACCTCTTTCTCGAAGTTAGATCTACCCAACTGGACCGTTTGTCCCAGGTAGACATAATCGTCCACAACTTCGAGCGTAGAGTCTCCGATCTTGATAGGAGTGGGTGTTACATGAACATTCGACATAACCTTGGTTTTGTCCATGTTCATTTTAAGACCCACTCTTTCAGAAGCTCTACTGAGGTCATCGAGCATTTTACTGAGGTCTTCCATGGTCTCAGCCATGACCACTATATCGTCGGCAAACCGAAGGTGAGTGATGTACTCGCCGTTGACATTGATGCCAAGTCCTTTCCAATCCAGAACCTTGAAGACATCCTCCAATGCAGCGGTGAACAGTTTCGGAGATATGACGTCTCCCTGTCTCACACCGCGCTGCAGAAGGATAGGTTCCGTGGTCTGGTCCTGAAGTCGGACTGACATGGTGGCGTTTTTGTACAAACACTTCAACACCTCGATGTACCGGTAGTCAATTTGGCACCGTTGGAGAGACTGCAGTACAGCCCAAGTCTCGATCGAATCGAAGGCTTTCTCGTAGTCCACAAACGCTAAACAGAGAGGCAGGTTATACTCTTCGGTCTTCTGTATAACTTGCCGCAGCGTATGTATGTGGTCTACGGTACTGAAGCCTTTTCGGAATCCGGCTTGTTCGGGAGGCTGGAAATCGTCGAACCTGCGTGCGAGACGATTCGTGATGACTCTTGAGAACAACTTGTAGACATGGCTTAGAAGTGAGATGGGCCTATAGTTCTTCAACCGGGCATTGTCACCCTTTTTGAAGAAGAGCACCACCACACCCCTGCACCAAGCCTGCGGCGTTTTCCCCTCGAGTTTGGCTTCAGAACAGGTTAATTATGGACCCAAACTGCAAGTTCAACGGAAATGGCAGTTATGTGTCTGAAAAAACTGTAAGGTACTAAACAGACAGGAAGACACTAATTTATGCGTGTTTTCTTCATCTTTCAAGACCTGGGGGCCAATTCTCGGTTTTAGAGATGGTGTCGAACTCGACAAAAAATTCTAATGACGTAATTTTTTCGACAAATTTTAAAAGTGGCTATTCTGGGGATGTCGAATTCGACATTTGTCGAAGGCTAACGTTAGAGTTCATGTCGAGTGCTTTTGAGCAGTAGAGATGTCATGTCGATTATATAGATACGTCATTTCTGAGTGAATTCGTTGAGTTTTGGATTGTACACTGTTTTCTTTTATTTAGTTTTTAAATAAAATACGGGTCAGTGGGTCGTCTTAGGGGCGGATTTACAAAAAAAATACGGCTTGGCATCTCATACCTACTGGAAATTCGATTTATACTCTTTGATTTGTGCATTGTGTTTTCTTGAAACGGCGACCTTCGCGCAAATAACAGACTCTGTAATTTGTGTACCCACGATTGGACTTAAAACCACTGAAAGATGTCTCCGATCACAGCATTTAATTGTTGAGCGATGGCTTGCCATCTTCTCTCTGCTTCCTTTTTAGTGAAACTGGAGAAGAATTTACCTCCCCTCAATTCCGGGTCTGCTTCAAAGAGTTAAATCAGTAACTGTTTTTGTTGAGAACTGGGGTATTTTTTTCCCTCCATGTTAAAGTAAAAATTATGAAATGTAACACAACAAACAGACAGCCCACTATTGATGTAAGCACAGAGTACATGACAAAGAGTATAGTAATATAGATGATGTACATGACTTGTAAACATAACAAAAGTTTTGAAGGAACCGCAAAAAGGAGCAAATTCTGACATCGACAGACAGTCAACTGTCAAACTGATTATTTTTACACTAAACGTTTCGTTTTATACTTAAATAATTAGGTTTAGTCAGCGTTTTAAAACAAAATCGTTGATTCACTCATAGCTACCTGAATCGGAACGTGCGATTCTTCATAATGGTAACATTAGCTTCACTCGACTCGACATTTTCGTGACATTTATTGAGAATACGGAATTCTGCTCAATTCAACATTTTTTGGTCGAGATAGAGATATTTTTGATAGACATAGAGATAGACTTACGAACTCGAACTCGAGATAAATGGCGAAAATCGAGAATTGGCCCCCTGTTGTCTTTTTTTTTTTTTTTTGGTGGGTGGAAAATCATCGAATAACCCCCCCCCCCCCGCTCTTAGGCAGAGCGAAGGGGAGTGTCAGACTTCTACTGACTAAAAACCAAACCCATGTTCCTTCTTCGCCCTTGTGTCGGAGCCGCGTTATCCTTTCGACAAGCCACAGCCCCGACGGCCCCTGTTGGCTTGTGATATTCTTTGGCAAAAAACTACTTGAAGACAAGTGCCGAGGGAGGGTACGAGTATCTATCCTCAAGTATTAGTGCAGTTATCAAAAAAATGCTGTCAGAGTCAGATGGGTCAACACACAAAGTCAGAATTCTGAAATGCGGTGTTACACAGGGTGGGTTCACCTCCCCGAGCCTGTTTAACCTGTTTGTTAATCAACTGATCGGCAGGCTCAACGAAACCATGGTCGGATGCTCAAAAAACTAAAAAAAATCAACAATATTAGTTACACTGACGACATGGTTCTATTGAGCTTGTCAGAGAATGGCTTCTGAGTGAATCTCGAATATAATGCTAGTAAGAATGGTTCAGGGATCTCAAGACTTCCAAAAGCGGGCCGTTAATTAAGGATGGTTCGTCGGCCAAGTGCCGACGAACCATCCTTAAGGGAGTCTCTAAAGTAAAATAGTTGGGTCACAGTCATGATGACCGACCGGCTGCAAGACGATGAAGACCTAAAGAGGGAATGGAGGACGTTTGCAGTCCATTGCAGTATGTTGGCCCACAGATTCGCACGATGTACCATAGAATTAAAACTGTTACGTTTTAGAGGCCTGTTTTTATTTATTTAATTTTACGTGGCTTATAATGCCCTGCCTATTTAGTACATTGAGGCGCTGCTGCCAGGGCTGCGAGTTGTTCGAAAGAGATGCTGCGGCCCCGGACACAAAGGGCTAAGTAAGAAAGAACATAAGTGGTTTTTAGTCAGTAGAAGTCTGACACTCCCTACCGCTCCGCACAGAGCGGGAGGCGTTATTTGATGATTTCCCAAACAGAAAGAATTGGCAGTGTTGAGAAAACCTCGGTACTGTAGTAGTTGAAGGGAGAAGAACTGGGAAGATTGGAAAAAGAGGACGTGTTGCGCCGACCCCAAATAGAATGGGATAAGGGCAGGAAAATGATGATGATGATGATGATGATGATAATATTTACGGATGATGAGTAGGGTCCATGGAAGCACTAGCACTGTCCTTAGAAAGTTAGCGTGCAAGACACTGTCCTTCTACTGTGTACTGGGTCAGTGTACACCTACACAGAAATCCATATTATCCATACTTCCATACTATCATCATCAGCCTATAATTGTTCCCACTGCAGGGACTCAGGCCTCCTCTCTAGGAGAGGGATGGGCTATAATCCACCACGCGGGCCCAGTGCGGATTGGTAGATGTCGCATATCTTCGAATTTTTGGTTCTAAGACATGCCGGTTTCCTCACGATGTTTTCCTTCACCGTTTTGAGAGCAGTGGTGATGAAATAAATTACACAAAGTAATGCGCCTGCCTGGGTTCGAACCCACGACCAACTGTTCGTAAGTCGGGGCCGCCACCACTGGGCCACCACTGATCTACTATATATATTATATATTTATATATAATATTATAAATGCGAAAGTAACTCTGTCTGTCTGTCTGTCTGTTACTCTTTCACGCCTAAACGGCTAAACGGATTTTGATGAAATTTGGTACAGACATAGTTTGGAACTTGAGAAAGGACATGGGATAGTAGTATAGAAAAATCTGCCGGAAGTCACTATTCCACGCGAACGAAGTCGCGGGCAAAAGCTACTCTTCTATATAAATAAAATAAAAAGAGAAGTCCTGACTGGCTGACTGACTGACTGACTCATCAACGCCCAGCCCAAACCCTTGAAACTAGAAAGCTGAAATTTTGCACAGAGGTTCCCTTTATAACGTAGACAAGGACTACGGAAGGATTTTTCGAAATTCAACCCCTAAGGGAGTTAAATAGGGGAAGAAAGTTAGTATGAAAAATCGTCATTTTTGATATTTTCCGCCATCCACGCGGGCGAAGCCGCTGGCAAAAGCTAGTAGGAAATAAGCTTAGTTGTTTTTGAGTAACTTGTTATGTCCACTAACAGGATTCTAGAACCTTATTATTTTTTAATGTGTGTTCTACTATATTAATAACACTACTAACGCTTTCTTTGTAAAATATGGATGTATGTCATGTTTGAATTAAAGGTGGATCGCGTGGATGTCGCAACTTGACAAATTATACTAAAACCTTCCTCACGAACCACTACTCTCCGCTTAACTATTTTTTAATTTATCGCGAACGGACAGACAGACGCGGCGGAGGACTTTGTTTTCTATACTAATAGGTATTATAAAGAAGTAAAGTTTGTGTGTTTGTATATTTGTTAAATTGTAAGGGGTAATCTCGGGATCTACTGAACCGATTTTAAAAATTCTTTCACCAATATAAAGCCACATTATTGCTGAGTGTCATACTTTTTATCCCTGTATTCCCACGGGAACGGGATCTACGCGGGTGAAACCGCGGGACGTCCGCTAGTATAATATGTAATGATAGTGATCAGAAATCTGTGTGTGCCGAGCTGGGTGCTTACTCTGGAATATAATTCCGATAGATCGACATTGGTCAAACGTCAGTTGGTTGAGTTAAACGTCAGGGATTGGCTAGACTCAGTGAGTCCAGCCAATGCCTGACGTTTGATTGACAATTTCAATGTCGATCTATCGGAATTATATTCGAGAGTAAGCACACTGTTAATAAAACCGGCCACTTCATTTGTTTTTATGTAGATAAAAAAAACCCAACGTATTTCCCTAACGTATATTAAAGAAGTTATTAAATTAATTGGACAAACCCCCGATAAGTACAATCATGTGCCTACTCGTACTTACCAAGTACCTACCTAGTTTTTACCATTCTTATCATCTGCCTTATCTTATGTTGGGTTTTCAATAAATTCAACTGGATACCAGTATTGTATGTACCTGGAGTGACGTACAACGGTACAAGTTATTAAATATCAAATTACAGAAAACTAAATAAAAAAAAAATAATAGAATATTTAACAAGTAAATATTGGTCAAAAAAATTAAGAATAATATCATACTTACAAAAGTAAACAACTTCATTGTGTCAGAAAATTTATAAAATGACAAAGAAAAAAAAAAATAGGTATAAAGTCAATTCCAATTCGATTCAAATTGGAGCAGTTCAAGCTTTTTTGTCCTCTATATAATCTTCAATCGGTTAAATTACGAATTTTTGTAACTGCGTATGTTGCAGAGTTCAGCTTTTTTGACAATTTATCTATATGAGGCCCCCACTGAAACTTAGCGTCCAAAGTTAAGCCCAAGAACACCATGCTATCTTCAGGATTTAACTCTTCGCCCTGTACCAACACAAGTTTTCACCTGCTTAACGTGAGGTAGCAAATTTAATGCATTAGGTTTTTCTGCGTTAAACCAATGCACCACTTTCGAAATCGCGCTATTTACATCGTCAACAACTACCTGTTGTCATTTAAGTTTGAATAAAAGCGAAGTGTCATCCGCAAATATATACGCTATCTACATCGTGGTTATCCTTTAAGCAGTGAGGCAAATCATTAATATAAATAAGAAACAAGAAAGGACCAAGAATCGAGCCCTGTGGGTCTCCCAATAATACAACAGATCCGGGTGATCTTTTCCCGTTCACGTCAACACTTTGGATCCTATTACTCAGGTATGAGATAAGAAGATCCAGAGCGCTATATCGTATTCCGTGGAGGCGGAGTTTCCTGATTAAGGTTTCATGAAAGACACTATCAAATGCCTTGGTTAAGTCGCAAAAAATGCCCAAAACATCGCATCGCATTCGGAAGCATTGTTAATTTTTTATCAAATCAAATGACCGACCCGAATCCAGCACCATTTTTCGACTTTTTAAAAGTGGCCATTTTATAGCATTCGTGTAAGCACACGCCGCCTAATCAAACTTCGGAGAGATAGAACCAATAATATTTTTTGTCTTAAAATACCAGAGCAGGATGAACCTTTTTTTTTTTTTTTGAGTGGGTAATTCCTCATGGATACCCTTCGCCTGGGGCGAGCGGGGGTTATGTCGGACTCTAACCGACTAAAAACCCACTGTTCCTACTAATACCATGTGTCGGGGGCCGGGAGATACAAGTACATTCGCGCACACCCCTGACTGGTATCAGCCCACCTTTCGGGCGGGCCTCATCACCAAGTGCGGCCAGCAACCGCACGTTCTCTATGAAAGCGCACAGAGTCCACTGCGGCTACTTCTTTAGGCCTGGCTGGTCGGGTGACATCTCAGCCCTAACTTTGCCACCCGCAGGCCCCACTTTACGGTGGCCGGAGATCGTTAAGCGCCCTTCGACACCCGGCTACCCTTCTGGTGAGCAGGATGAACCTACCATGACATGTAAAATTGGATGTCAGCTATCAGCTTTGTGTCGCTGGCACGACATTTTTATTTAATTTAGCCCAGAGCTTCGGCACTGCCACATCGTCGATGGCAACCTAGAGGTCACCACGGCTGCATGATTTGAGCTAAAATCTGAAGACAAAACCCTCTTTTTTATATCCTGCTCTGTCCACTCCTGGGCAAAGGCCTCCTTCCCCTTCTCCCAAACCTTTGACGGAACCTATCTAGTTTATCCCGCTATTTCTTTCGTGGCCTGCCGCGACCCCATCTCACTGTGTCTGGGCACCAGTTTCCTACTATTTTGGCCTACAGTTTGTCGGGCATGCCCTGCCCAGTCCCATTTCATTTTTACAAAAGAACTATAAAAAATTCAGCGTTCATTTATTGGATGTGACAATGGGTGACTTAAATATAAACAAAATGTATTTATTTTAAAATCAAAAAAATATTTAATCGTAGGTTCATAGATAAAACAAATAAGTTCTTAAACAATACATTACAACTGTGCATTACAATAAGTGTATCTTCATTAAAATGGCGTTAGTAAATATCTGGCGATCTCATATACCGTGTTTTAGGTATGTTACGAAAGACAATAAAAACATTATGAATAATTAGCTCGCTTATATAATTATGATATGAGGAGATTTCTATGTATAGGTGCTGACTGTTATAGCAGATATGCCAGAACTCTTGACAATGCACATTATATTATACAAAATACCTCACCGCCTCTGACCCTGTGCATATTCACAAACTGTCGTATTGGCACAAAGCAGGCTTTCATCTGAAGAATCGTTGTTCACTGTGTTACTTGTTAGCAGACTCTTCAGACCAACACAGTTTGTAACTTCTCGAGTCAGATCTTCAATGCTGTATTTGGCGGCTATTGCATGAAAAAAGTAATCACGTTCTATAAGAAGATTAGAATCAATAAGAAGATCTGTGTCGTTCGATGCATTCTTAGGAATTTTCCAGATGGAGCAGTTCATGTCGTCATTGTGGCAAATTTTCCAGTAGATATGATCCTTTGAAAAGGTCAATTGTTGTCTTTCGATGAAAAGATGTGGCCGTAGTACTTGATGTACGTTTCTTGTGTTCTTTCCATTTAAATCGGCGCATTTAATTGTACCCCAATTAGTCGTACTATTAGATGAAGACTTTTTCCAGTATATCTTCTGTGTCTGTTGGTCAATGTTTATGAAGTCCCAACTGACAACATCGGTTTGCAAAACCACTTCTTTGTCAGAGCCATTGAAATGAGCCCTATGTACAGTCAAGTCTCCTGACATCCAGTGAATATACCTGAAATAATTTGAATAATTATGAATTTTATTAAATGTGTACCGGGTTGATAACACATGGATGGCTCATGTGATAGGGTCACATGAGAATTACACATCACTAACGAAATGTGACTATTAGATAGTAGTAGAGCAGATTGCAAAAATAGCAACAAAAGCTGTAGAATGTTGGCTTGAAAATCAGCAGAACTAAAACCGAATACATATAATATTATGCGATTTCGGTTGTCTCTTCAGCCCTGAGCTGATAAGTTTTGTGGTACCTAATCGGATGTCGTCGTATGGGCTTGTGATCCGGAGAAATTAGGAAATGAGAAAAGTTTTGAGTATGAGTGGATCGGTATGAGAGTAGACGAAGACCAAAGAAACGATGGATGAACTGTGTAAAGGATGATATGTCAAGAAAGGAGGTGCCTGATGAGATGAAGAATAATAGAAAGAAAAAGAAGAAAAGAAGAACAAAGAAGAAGAAGAAAGAAGAAGAAAAAAGAAGAAGACATAGACATAGAGAGTATGGAAGAAGAAGACTTGCTAAGACTTGGTACAAAACGATCCAGCCGTATAACCAGAGCACTTTACAGACTAGCTATGCTAAGATTTAAGTACTTAAATAATAGATTTTATAGTTTTAGCACTATTTGTTAAAATTTGTAAAACCAACCAGGGCGGCATAATCGCATGTGCGACAAAGCCCTTTCTATTGAAAAAAAAAAAAAAAAGAAGACTTGCTGTGCCGACCTCAATGAATTGGAATATGAGCAAGAGAATGATGAGATACAAGACTGATGTTATGTCACATCAATATAAAATGTTACTAAATACGAATTTTCACACTGTGAATACGAATTTCCCGTGAAATTTTTGTCCCGTGGGGTGTCCGGGCAAGAATAGCACCCACCCATTTCATCCCGAGGGTGTCGTAGAAGGCGACTAAGGGAAAAATCCGGAAGTCGGGCAGCAGCGGCTTCTGTGTACTTAACAACTTCACTGCGATCCCCAAGACGCCTGCCAAGCGTGGGGATTATGGCAACTCCCCCCTTAAAATGTCAGACAGATTAAGCACACGGCCCCCAGTCCCCGGCGGCTCCACTATTCCTGACCTCGGTAGCGGGTCAGGTAACGGTGGAGCAGGGGGTGCTAAGAATCCCCGGCAGATACCCCGCTACCACCCCAAACGGACTTTGGCCCTGGCAACACACAACATCCGCACATTGCGGACCAACGAAAAGATTGTCGAGCTGGAGGAGGAATTGAGCAAGTTGCGATGGGACATACTGGGATTGAGTTAAATAAGACGAGAGGGTCAAGACACGATAATCCTGGATTCCGGCAACATGTTCTTCTTCCGGGAAGGAGACCGAAAATCCCAGGGTGGTGTTGGGTTTCTCGTCCGTAAGCCCCTCGTTAACAACGTAGTAAAGGTCGATAGTGTGTCGAGCAGGGTAGCATACCTTATACTCAGAATCACCGATCGGTATTCGCTGAAGGTCATACAGGTATATGCGCCGACCTCGACATACCCTGACGATGAAGTGGAGGCTATGTATGAGGATATATCGAAAGCCATGCATACCTCCAAGTCATACTTTACAGTTGTGATGGGGGACTTCAACGCAAAGGTGGGCACACGGAATGGCGATGAGTTGAGAGTGGGGAAATATGGTTATGGACAGCGGAACCAGAGGGGCCAGAGGCTGGTTGACTTCATGGAAAAGGAGGGACTCTATTCGATGAACTCTTTTTTCCAGAAGCGCCCGACTAAAAAGTGGACCTGGATAAGCCCTGATGGTTCCATCAAAAATGAGATCGACTTCATCATGACGACCAAGAAGCAAACATTCAATGATGTCTCCGTGATCGGCAGGGTGAAAACCGGTAGCGATCACCGTATTGTCAGAGGCACATTGAATATCGATGTTAAGCTTGAGAGGTCACGTCTGGTGAAGTCCACGCTCCGTCCTAATCCTGCCCAGATCCTAAATCCCGAAAGCTTTCAACTCGAACTGCATAATCGCTTCCAATGCCTAACCGAATGCGAAACAGTGGACGAGCTAAACAACGGGTTGGTGGAAACTGTCCATGCAGTGGGGTATAAGTTCTTCAATATCCCACGCCGGAAAAAGCCTCAAAAGCTCTCGGCAAACACAATCCAGTTGATGGAAGACCGGTCTGAGATGAGACTGCAATCTTCGGTAGATATGTCGGAATATGGCAAACTCAATAGGCGCATCTCAAAGTCCATGCGACACGACTTGCGGTCCTATAATACTCAATGTATTAAGACCGCAATTGAGCGAAACCAGGGCTCCAAAGTGTTCGCGAAGAATGCGTCTATTGGGCAAAGCCAAATGACAAAACTGAAGATCGAGGACGGCAGTATCATCTCATCGAAGCCAGAGATCTTGGAAGAGCTAGAGAGGTTTTATGGACAGTTGTACACCTCGACCCGACAGCCCGTTGTCAGTTCAGCTCAGGACACCAGAGCGAAACTGACCCGACACTACACTGAGGATATCCCAGACGTCAGCCTGTATGAGATTAGAATGGCCCTCCAACAGCTTAAGAACAACAAGGCGCCGGGGGATGATGGAATCACGACAGAACTTCTGCGAGCGGGTGGAAAACCAGTACTCGTAATCCTCCAGAAGCTGTTTGACTCCGTCATACTCGAAGGTATTACGCCAGAAGCATGGCACAGGAGTGTGGTGGTGCTCTTCTTCAAAAAAGGTGACACCACCCTATTGAAGAATTATAGACCCATCTCACTCCTGAGCCATGTGTACAAGCTGTTCTCGAGGGTCATTACGAACCGTCTCGAACGCAGGTTTGATGACTTCCAGCCTCCCGAACAAGCCGGTTTCCGAAAAGGCTTCAGCACCATGGACCACATCCATACGCTCCGCCAGATTATACAGAAGACTGAGGAGTATAATCGGCCATTATGTCTAGCGTTTGTGGACTATGAAAAAGCCTTCGATTCGATCGAAACCTGGGCGGTGTTACAGTCTCTTCAGCGGTGCCGTATCGACTATAGGTATATCGAAGTGCTGAAGTGTATGTGTAGAAACGCCACTATGTCGATCCGATTACAGGACGAGAGCACGAAACCAATCCAATTGCAAAGAGGCGTGAGACAGGGAGACGTTATTTCTCCGAAACTGTTCACGAACGCATTGGAGGATGTTTTCAAACTCTTGGACTGGGATGGATTCGGCATCAACATCAACGGCGAATATATCACTCACCTTCGTTTTGCCGATGATATAGTCATCATGGCTGAATCGCTGGAGGATATGAACACAATGCTCAGAGACCTCAGTAACGTTTCTCAACAGGTGGGTCTTAAGATGAACATGGACAAGACGAAAGTCATGTTTAATGACCGTGTTCCACCCGTACCGGTAATTGTTGGGAGCGATACTCTCGAAGTTGTTGATAGTTATGTTTACCTGGGACAAACTGTTAAACTGGGTAGATCGAACTTCGACAAAGAGGTCGCCCGAAGAATCCAACTCGGATGGGCAGCGTTCGGGAAACTACGCGACATCTTTTCGTCCAAAATTCCGCAGTGTCTCAAGACGAGGGTGTATAACCAGTGTGTGTTGCCAGTGATGACTTATGGCACAGAGACATGGTCCTTAACTGCTGGCCTCTTAGAAAAGCTCAGAGTCACGCAACGAGCCATGGAGAGGGCTATGCTCGGAGTTTCTTTGTGCGACAGAATCCGGAATGAGGAAATTCGCCGAAGAACCAGGGTCACCGACATAGCTCGCAGAATATGCAAGTTGAAGTGGCAATGGGCAGGCCACATCGCTCGAAGAACGGACAACCGATGGGGAAGAAAGGTTCTCGAGTGGCGACCACGAACCGGAAGACGCAGCGTTGGCAGGCCTCCCACCAGGTGGACCGACGACATCGTGAGAGTCGCGGGCAACCGGTGGATGCAAACGGCAGGCTGCCGATCTTTATGGCGTTCTATGGGGGAGGCCTTTGTCCAGCAGTGGACGTCTAATGGCTGATGATGATGATGATGAATACGAATTTTACTGATTTGATGTAAAACTTGAAAACGTTATCGTTGTTAGTAACTTACCCTCCGCAAATATCGACGGTCATATCCATGATATTATCTTCCATCAAAATAAATTGCTTTTCGTTTACTTTGCCATCGAATCCAGGCTTCAATGAAATTGAAAACAATGAATTGAAGTCTTCATTCCAAAAGACTGTCTCTGTGGCCGGGTCGTACGCCAAAACAGAAATAGACCTATTTGTTATTGTAACTAAAGTTTCTAGTGTCTTTGTGGCTATTTTAAAGCCATATATATTACTACTGTCAGCAAACAGCACCCTGTTGTGTACTGGGTCGTAAATTATTGTGTCGACAGTACCGCATTGTGAAACGTCTTCTGTGTGCGTCAGGGTTCCGTTAATATCATAGAATTCTAATCGATCGTACGTGCTGGTAACAATTTCTGAAACAAGAAAATAATTACCTATTATAGTAATCACACTAATATTTTAAAGGCGAAAGTTTGTGGGTGAGTGTGTATGTTTGTTACTTCTTCACGACAAAACTCCTGAACGGATTTGGATAAAAATTGGTACACAGGTAGTTTATCCTGGATTAACACATAACTAGGATAGTTTTATCCCGATTTTATCTTATTTATTTATTTAATGCATAATGTACACAGCATAGTTACACGCTAGGCTTAGAAACTAGTGAGTACATGACCCTGTTAGGGCGCAGCAAAATAACTTAAAACTAACAATATTGCAGTTTGTCATATGTAATGTAAATTAGGAACTTTCAAATTGTTAAATTAAAACATTATATTAATCAAAACTTATATCTAGCTTTATACAAACAAAAAATAAAAAAATATTTATTAAAATTTAACATACAAGCAAATTTAACATACATATATATATATTTCATACACTCTATTTTAGCGTTTTATCTTCCAGAAATTCTGGGATACTATAATAGCACTTATCTAAGAGCAATGATTTTAATTTGGCTTTAAATAAAGAAAGTGTTTTTGTGGATCGTATAGTTTCAGGTAATTTATTATATACTTGTATACTCCGGTATTCTGGGCTATTTTTGTACATTGTTATCCTAGGTGATGGTAAAGTTAATTTAGTTTTGCGTCGCTCATTTTTATCGAAATTAAATAGATTTATGTTTTTCTTCACAAAAGTTGCTATTTCTAATATATAAATACAGGGCAGAGTTAACATTTTTTTCTTTTTTAAAGTGGGGTCTGCAGCTATCTCTAGGTTTTATTTGGAATAGTATCCGCATGCATTTCTTTTGAGCAATGAATAGGTCGTTCGCGTCTACACTGTGTCCCCACATTATGATACCGTAACGTAGCCACGCGTAAGCATATGCGTGGTATGCAGAGAGGGCACAGTGAGTTTTTGTGTTTGATTTTAGCACACTAAGTCCGTATGAGAATTGGGACAGTTTTATTTTAGTTTTTTCGACATGATTTTTCCAATTTAAATGAGAGTCTAATGTAATACCTAATAGTTTAAATTCTTCTACTTCTTCAATTTGGATAGTAGAGTCTGTCAAGCGAGTCTAGTCCCATGAAAAAGGCGGCAAATTCAAAAATCACTGATATAAAACACTGATATAGCACGCTGAAAACTTATTGATAGAAGTCTGTCAAGCGAGTCGAGTCCACAACCCTTTTACTTTAAAATTCAAGTATCAATAAGTTTTCAGCGTGCTATATCAGTGTTTTATATCACTGATATTTGAATTTGCCGCCTTTTTCATGGGACTAGACTCGCTTGACAGACTCTATTTGTTATGTTTTTAAGGTTAATTTTTGCTTTTTGGTAGGGTTTAAATTGTATGATTTTAGTTTTTTTATTGTTTACTTCGAGATTGTGATTCTGAAGCCATCGTTTAATTAGGTTAAAAGTTTCAACAATCTGGGAGTTATAATTTAGGTTGTTAGAAGGGCTTTTAAAGAGTACAGAGATGTCATCAGCGAACAATACACACAGATGGTCACATATTTTTGGCAGGTCATTGATGTAGATGAGGAAAAGTATACATCCTATTACAGTACCCTGTGGAATTGACCAGTTTGTGGTAATTATATTCGAGCGGACGTTTTGTAACTCGCAGGTGTCGTTGTCTAGGTGTTCTATCTGAACGTACTGTTGCCTGTCAGCAAGATACGATTTTAACCACTCAAGTACATCTCCCCTGATGCCAACTCCATTTAATTTCGTTAATAAGATTGAGTGTGAAACTTTGTCGTAGGCTTTAGTCATGTCGAGCAGGAGACCTATTGCATAGTTTTTGTCTCTGATGTATGTTAGTATTTCTTGTGTGTATTTATAAACTGCTAGGGTCGTCGATCGGTTTGTCCGGAATCCAAATTGGTTGTTGTCGAGAATTTCGTATTTTTCTAAGAAATTACACATCCGTGTTGTAACTACTTTTTCAAATATTTTTGAAAATGCTGGAAGGAGTGCTATTGGTCTGTATTGACTGGGGTCATCGGAATTTCCACCTTTTTTCGGTATGGGTTTAATTAATGCTATTTTTAACCGGGACGGGAATGTTTTTTCCTCAAAAGATTGATTTATTAGGTATGTTAGTAGAGGGGTGAATTCTAAGATACACGCTTTTATTAATGTTGGGGGTATTTCATCGATGCCACAACTGTGTTTGTTTGGGAGGTGTTGTATGATTTCAAATATCTCTTTTTCTGTAACAGGTTCAAGAAACATAGAATTAATTGAGGGCGTAATAACTGCGTGGTCTTTCGGTGTTTGCGAGCTATTGTTTTGTGTGTTTGGGGAGCCGACGGAAGCAAAGTATTGGTTGAACACGTTTGTAATAGTGGTGGGACAGTTTGTTATGTTATTATTTATTTTTATTGTCATGTTTTCACTGTGAATATTTTTAGGTTTTTTTGTTATGCGTTTTATTATATGCCACATGGTCTTTGTTTTATTTTTTGATTTTTCCATCTCTTGTGAATAATTTTGTTTTTTAGAAACTTTTACACATTTTTTAAGAATTTTAGAGAACTGTTTGTAATGGTGTTTTAGTACTTTATTTTTTGATTGGTTTACTAATGTTTTTAAGAGTCTTTTATGTTTACACGACTTATTTATTCCTTTGGTTATGTAGTTCTTAGTTTTGGTATTCGTTATTTTTATACGTTTTAATGGGATAGTGGTGTTAAGAATTTCTTTCAATTTGTCTTCAAAGAGGTTGTAGTTGTCGTTTATGTTATTATTAGGTGTGAGAATGGTTTCCCAGTCTATGTCTCTTAATTTAAGTTTGAATGGTATGTAGTATTTTGGGTGATTTGTTGGTCGAATGTTTTTATAGATAGGTTTTATTCGTGTCCTAGAGAACTGTTCAAAGCTATATGTCACGCATTTATGATCCGAGATTCCTTTATCCTCAACAGATATAGATACATTTTTATTATTCGTAAAGATTAGGTCAATGCAGGTTGATGACGTGGGTGTTTCCCTAGTTGGTTCATTAACAATTTGATGCAAATTATATTCAAGCATAGTTGCCATGAGTTTTTTATAGTGTTTGGAACTTAGGACTGCGTTAATATTAAAGTCACCTCCTATTATTATATGTTTCTTGTAGTGGTGTGATTTTAGTTTTGCGAGTAACTGTTCGAGAAATATAAAAAATTGGTCTATTTTACGGTCCGTTCTATACAAAGAAATGAGAAGTATATTCGGTTTTATTTCTACCGCACAACATTCGATAACATATTCTATAGTTAAGTCCCTAAGGTCTGACCTCTCAGTGTAGGCGGTCCCAGTTGGCAGCAGTATGGCGACGCCACCGCCGCGGTGTTGTCGGCGACAGTATGCCGCAGCGATCTCGTAGCCCTCGATGTGCAGGAAGGGGTATTGCTTATCGGTGATCCAAGTTTCCGATAGGCATACTGCTTGGTATTGTTGCTCTTGAAGTAGGTTTTCTAGTAAATGGGTCTTGTTTTTTATGCTTTGTACATTTTGAAGTATGATACTGTGTTTAGTTTCGAAAGGAACGCTGCCCACCATACACTAAAGTGCAGTAACAGCAAAATCACGATTTCGAGTAAAACGCATTTAAAGTTAAGAATTGATTTAAAAAAATCAACAGAATGTATAAGCAAAAAAATTTGAATGCAGAAAGGTTGTAAAGGCATAGGTTCACACGTTAAAGCAATAAAAAAAAATATATCTTAATAACTGAATTTATTATGGCCATTTATTCTTTTTGGTGCCTATTACTGCATAGCCTTTTTTGTAAAAAATACCATTTTAAACTTAGTAAAATGCAGCAAAAAGCCCTATTACTGCGTTTGGATCAGTTATTTTGTCAAGAAACCCAACTAACATGCAGTAAGGTCAAAAAAATACTGCATTTTAGTTAGTTTTTTAAGAAAAAAGTGTTCAATTTACTAGTGCAGTAAGAAAAATAGCTAGTTCACATTTTAAAGACCGTTTATTTCTTATTATTTAATCACAATAATTCAACTCACTTATGTAAAATTTACATATCAAAAATAAAAAAAAACATCTAATTAATAAAGGACCCTGCGCAGAATGCACAACCTCCTTTGACAGTTTTCTCTTAATATTTTCATTAATGCACTTTAGCTAGGAATAATCATATCTGTGTCATTATGCTATCCAAACTAATCTGCAGTAATGCTGTATTTTACTGCGTGTTAGTCAGTTTATAATGATAAAAGAATGTTAAGTATTCACAACTAAAATGCGACAAGCTTTGATTTTACTGCATTTTAGTTGGGAGTTCGTGACAATAAATTGTATTTTCTTAATTTGCAGTAAAAATAGCTTGTATGGCGGTAAATTTTACTGCGTATTAATTTTTTTTTTAATTTTTTTCCAGAAATATAAAACTATCTAAAGAACTGTAAAATTATATTGCTTACTGCATTTTAGTTATGAAACTTTAAAATTTAATCTGCAGTATAATTTATACTGTATTTTAGTTGGGAAATCACGCCAAATTGTTAATTTTTTTCGTTTGCAGTAAGTGAAAACTGTTAAATAAAAACCATTCTAATAGTCTTAGAAATAAGTAAGTTAATTCAATAGAAAGCTTAAGAAACCCGCTTTCAGAATCACTAATAAAACGAAAAATCACAAAAGGGCTGTTACTGCTCTTTAGTCTCTGGTGGGCAGAACGATCGACTGAGTTGTGAGTCAAGTTGTTCCTGAAGGAATTGTTGGAGTCACAGTTGTTGATTTGTTTCCTATTTTCCTTTTCTATGCTGGTAGCCGGAATGTTTTCGGGAGAGACTGAAATTAGTGTATTTGGCGAGTCATTTTCGGGTTCTATCATATTTTGTACTTGGCCGTTAATTATGAGTTGATTGCTTCTGATCACCGCATGGTGACCCTCTTTTCTTGCTTCGTATAACATTTTCCTTAGTTGGTTTCGTTTTTGGAGTGCTTCGTTTTCCAAGAATTCGTCAATCACAACTCCGGATCCCTTGAGAACTTGTCTATTTTGGAGGATAGGTATACTTGGTCATTTGTTTGCTAGTTAACTCTATTACAATAGGTCTGCGATATCCTTGTTTTCCAAGTGTGATAGTTCATCAATATATCCTTCTAAATTGACGTTCATATTATCGTAAAATATGTGTAAAATACGGTCAAAGAGTTCATCTTCTGTCTCCCAGTCTGATTCTTCGAGTCCATATAGCACAAGTTTTTTGCTGTCGGTATTATTATTGAAGTTAGGTTTATTGTTGCATTGGTTTTGCAAGTATTTTATTTCATTATTTAGGCAATCGCAATTTTTTTGTAAATTATTGATTTTTCCTGTTATGGTTTGTATATCACTGTTCAGTTTATGTTGTTCGGTAGTTACATTCCTAAGTTTGTTTATAAAGTCTGTGCTTAGATTCACCATGTTTGTTTTAATTTCTTCCTGTATAAGAGACTTTAGTTCTGTTTCGATTCGTGAGACTATTGTCTTTTCGCTACTCTCAAGTTTTTTATCTATAAGTTGGGAGAGTTGATCAAGTGTGAATGTGGGCGCGGGTTCATAGGTTGGTGACACTGCCTGGGTTTTCAATGTGTCTCCTAGGAGGCTCTCATCAAAACTTGATAGTTTGTGTAATGAAGATTCGTCATTATTTACGTTACATTAGATTCGTCATTGGCTTTGGACTTCACTGTGGATGATGATGGGGAGGATGACAGTAGAGAAAGCATGTTGTGTTGTTGTGTCAGGGCTTGCTTCTTCTTCTTAAGGTTTGTATCAGGACCACAGACTATACAGGATGATTGGCACAAGGATTTCAAAGTGTTGTTCTCTGCACTCAACTGGTTTATTTGTTTATGAAGATCGGTGTTTTCTAGCAATATGTTTCCCAGATCATTTTCCGTGCTTTCTAATTTAAGTGTAAGTTGGGCTATTGTCTCCTTCATTTCAGAGTCTGATACTAAGTCGGTTACAGTTCTGTCACAACTCTTCCCGTGGGATAGTTTTCGAGTTGTAGCGGGCGAAGCCACTGGCAACAGTTAGTAATGGAAAAAGTATAAAAATTAACCTATAATATTCCCACTGCTGGAACAGAGACCTCTTCTCTGAAAAAGAAATAACGGAGCGCACCTATGGTGGGTTGGTAGATGAATCATCCTGCATCCTTCGAATTTTCGATTATAGGACTTACTCGTATACATGTAATTAAAAGTTACTAGTTGCATTCTTGGCAGTATACCTTTTAAGCTGTTGCATAGCTTCTATCGCGGGCCTTGAGCGTGGAGAGCGAATCCAGAAATTCCGTAACGAAAATTTTCAACCAGGTTGCTATGGTTACGGAAAATAACAAGGTTGTCAACTGAGGTTGTCAAATTAAATAAGTAATTAATTATTTGCATAAGTTGATAAAAAAATGCTATGCAATAGCTTTACCGCGGCAGTCTCCGAGTGCCGCATTTAGTTTTTATACTTTTTTTAAACATTTCCTTTTGTAATATTAACTCTTCTGTCTTTGCTCATTATTTTCTTTCCTGTTTCGTAAAACATTAAAATTAAATATTTCATCACAATTACTTGTAGCATATCGGGGAGTATTTGATTGTAAACAGTATCCCATGACATGATATAGATGAGCCTACTGATAGCCTTTTTTGTGGAGGTTGTGAAATCAGCAAATGACTCCTCCGCCACTGCACTGGGCAGAGTGGTAGGGAGTGTCAGACTTCGACTAAAAACCACCCATGTTCCTTCTTAGCCCTTTGTGTCGAGGCCGCAGATCTCTGGACTAATCTGACTGGACTAATTGGACTATTTCTAGTGTCATATTTGTGTAACCTATATACCTACATAGCCTGGCCCACCGCCGCAAAGTTGCATGTCTGTCGGTCTTCTACAGACTGTACTTCGGAGAGTGTGCGCAAGAGCCCAACGAGCTTATTCAACCATCTCCCTTCTTCCATCGAGAGACTAGGCGTACTGCAGGTTATCACCCATACCTTGTCGATGTTCCACACATTCGTACGAAGCGTTTTGCTAAGTCTTTCATTATTCGTACAGCCAAAGAGTGGAACACCCTGCCTGCGTCGGTTTTCCAAGTTCATAAATATTAAAACCCCAATCTATTTAAGTCGCGAGTAAATAGGCTTCTTCTGGGTAAGCTCGTTCCATCGTCGACCTCATCTCTGCCCTTAGGGCAAGATTGAGGTCAAGAGTAAGCCCATATTAAATAAATAATAAAAAAAAAACCTCTGTTAACATGACTGCCCATATAAAGAATGTTATGATTTAGGGTTCATGTTTGTAAGTATGTTAGTGCGTGTCTTTATTCTACCATAACTTCTTCACCGCCAAGCCAATTTCGATGGGGATAGGGTTTCAGGTCTTTATTCCTAACTAGCTTTTGCCAGCGGCTTCGCCCGCCTGAAAATGACGATTTTCCATACAAACTTTCATCCCCTATTTAAATCCCTTAGGGGTTGAATTTCGAAAAATCTTTCCTTATTCCTTGTCTACATTATAAAGGGAACCTCTGTGCAAAATTTCAGCTTTCTAGGTCCAAGGGTTTGGGCTGGGCGTTGATGAGTCAGTCAGTCAGTCAGTCAATCAGTCAGTCAGTCAGGACTTCTCTCTTTATTTATATATATATAATAGAAGATAGATAGAAGATAGATACCTAACCTAACCTAACCTAACAACATTTTGTAGGTATCCTACTTCGTACTAGTATTTCACGGATCATTGACCATCCGTGAAATACTAGTACGAAGTGGGATACATTCCGACCTTCACACGAGCATAAACTTGTCGATGATCCTAAACTTACCCCAAGAGAAGGAGTGCGCCAATCCCGCGTACAGCGATACAAACGCTAACACACATTGCATTATAAACATTTTGATGTTGGGTCCACTCTTGGTCTTGGTCCAACGCTTGTGGGATAAATACTACTAGTTTTGAGCGAACCGATAAGCTTTTTTATAAGCAAACAGACATATAGATAACCTGAGAGGTCTACCGATAAGAGGCAAAGCAGAGCTCTCATACAGTTATCCTCTAAAACTTCTCGCTGACCCTACTTCGTCTGTTGAATTAAACAATTGTGTGATCTATCCTTAAAAATACTGTACTTATTTTTGTAAACCTAAGGCACTCAGCACACGGAGTATTTAAACCTATGCCGCGCCGAAAATACGCCCTGGTAACCAGGTTGCGTTCAAAACTCGTTTGAAGCGCGTATACGCGCGTCATCCGTGCGTCGTCGGCGCCGTAGAATATACGTCGTGTGCTTGGGTCCTAAGATTTTTGATAGCGAAAACCGCTGCAAAATTCATTACCATTTTTAAATAACTGATCACATAGGTAACATTTACACTTAGTGCGACTTTGTATTATACTAGGTGCAAGCGGCTTCACCCGCTACAACTCGAAAATTATCCCACGGGAAGATAAAATCGGGATATAAACTATCGTTTGTGTTAATCCAGGTTATAAACTATCTGTGTACCAGATTTAATTCAAATCCGTTCTTAGTTTTTGCGTGAAAGAGTAACAAACATCCATCCCTCCATCTGTACTATAGCTATCTAAAGATGTGAATTTCAGGAATAATTAATTAATCTATATCTTCTATTTATATAAAAATGTTATGTTGGTTTGTGTACGCTTCAAAAACTCAAAAAGTTCTGCACCGATCGAGCTGAAATTTTATTAGAATGATATATAATCCGCATCAAGGATGGCCATCAGCTAGTAGTCTTATATACAAGCAATTTGTATGTCTAGTTTGGCTAAAACTTTGTAGTGTAATCTGTTAGGGGATGGTGCTGCTTGCCGAGATACAGGATCCGTCCTAGTTCGGCAACAGAGGATTCCATATTAAAATAAAATAAAAAAGACCACTAAAATAGGTAGACAAAATTTCAGAAATCATTCAGACCACAAAAATAAGGACTATGGTAAAAAAAATAATAAGAAAAACGCATTTAAGTACCTACTCATAGAGGATGAGTTTGTTCTAGAGTGCCGGCAATTTATTATTTTAAGTTAAAAAAAAACAGTTTATTTAATGTTTTTTTTATTCAGATATGTTTGGTTAGACCTACTGAACGCTGTGTTAAAATTTGTCCACCTTTTTTAATGGGGGTTTTATATACTAAGCCTATCCAGTCATTTAATATGTTATTGTTTAATTGCCTTTATAGCTGACTTTGCATTTTCTGAGAAAATTTACCATCGCAATGTATATTTTTTATACATCATCAGAAATTAGAGATTATAAGGAACACAACGCCTACCGACTTTTTAAAAAAAGCAGATATTTTGACGTCAGAATTTTCGATTGAAAATATGGCTGATTTTTCGATATTAAGTCAATAATAAGGTGAAACATAAATATTTTTAATCAAAAAAATTACAGTGTATTTAGGGCATAAAAATGTAAGTTTTCACTAAATTTCGTGAAAAAAAAAATGTTTTTTGTAAAAGATAAAAATTAAAAACCAAAAACTTGGTTTTTTGAATTTTTCACCTAAATTTTGAGGTTATGTGAAAAAATTGCAAACACAAAAGTCGTAGATCTTTTTATTACCTACAACTTTGCCATTTAACTTTTTTCCATAGGACTTGTAGTTTTGCCGGAAATCGAGATAAACCGCTTTCCCCCCTTAAAACCCCCCTCACCTCCACTTCCCGAACTCGGATCGACCGTAATTTATTTTTCCTTTCATTTTGATCATATTCCCCTCCTTTTCTAATGGGTTTCATCCTACTGTAATTTTTTTTGGTTTCAAAAATTATCGACCCTGGTCTATTTGTGGAGAACATAAATATTATTATAAATACACGGTCTGCTCGATTGTATAATAGGATAAATAAAGAAATTTGTATATATAAAAAACAATATTATGAATGCAAAAAAAGTATAATGAAATGGATCGAACCACTTACTTATGAGGAAACGGAAGAACTCCTGAAAGTAACCACATAACCTATACTCTCCCACACAGGCACTCAAACACACAACACACACACATACACACGCACGCACACACACACACACACAAACTCACAAACTGTATTTTTGTCAATCCAGCTGTCTGTAATAAATTATTTTCTATAATGTCTAAGTTATTAACATTTTTCTTTTTATATTTAATTAAATTTTGTTGTGGAAGAGCGGAGTCTTCTAATCCAGGCATTGTTTGCTTAAAAGAAGGCTCCAATCACAAACTAATTGATGTAAACTTGTTAAAGAAAAATAAACAATTTGAATTTTGAATTTGAATAATCAATCTCTTGCCCTTATCCCAATTCATTTGTGGTCGGTGCTGCATGTCTTCCTCTTCCATACCTCTCTGTTTTTCGTCATCTCATGAGACACCTCCTTTCTTACCATATCATTCTTAACACAGTCCATCCATCGTTTCTTTGGTCTTCCTCTACTCGTATACCCTTCCACATTCATATTTAAAACCTTCCTGACGACATTTTCCTCATTCTTCCGCATCACATGCCCATACCACGACAGCCGATTACCACACAACTTTTTAGTCACCGGCGCCACTTTCAGACTTCCTCTTATGTACTCATTTTTTATTTTATCCATTCGCGTAACACCGCACATCCCCTTAAGCATTCTCATCTCAGCCACATGTAAATGCCTTTAATTCATCCCATTGCCATTTTAATATATTACATAAATTATAAATATACAAACATACTTACAAACTTAGGATGGAGTAGGATGTTACTACCCGTGAGTGGGATTTACCAAATTTTGTTGTTCCCATTTAAAAGTGAAAAACCAAAAGATAAGGTGTTGAGGTGTAAAAAAAAAAAAAAAAAATTATTAAGTAATCATACTATTGTCACCCCTTATCCTCAAAATTAGGTATATCATCTGGTTTTTACGTTAAAATGGAAACAACAAAATATTGTAAATTCCATCGGAAACACGATTTGAAATTAATTTAAATATAATTCGTGTAAAACAAGGCGCATTAGGTGTCCGTGCGTTTGTGCTTGGCACTCTAAACTTTGCAAAATCACAATGATTATGATTAGTTTTTTATTATCGCTTTAAACAGTCTTACTACTCGCTGAATTTATTTTAAAACAACTTTCACACTTTAAAATAATCATAATCTATCTGTAAAAACTTTTAAACAAAAAATAAAACCGACTTCAAAAAAAACACAACAAAGTGAAAAATAAACTTTAGAAGAAAAATCAGTTTCTGAAGTCATGAGTGACATTTGTTTGTTTGATTTCATTTTTTTGCCACCGACTTAAATTAAATTAAATTGATGAATGGCTACAATTTAAATTTGTATGCATGTCCTAATTTTAAGTGTTACTTATAATAATATGTTTACTTTGATTACCTATAATTTTTTGTCAATTTGTTTTTTGTCCTGTGGGAAACCAATAAATATTTTTTTTCTTTCTTTCTTTATCAATAAAAAGAAAAAGGATTTTTCGAAGGAGTTAAGTAAGGCCCAGATTCAAAGACCACACTTTGATTTTACTTTGACTTTACTTTGATGGAAAGATCTACTTTCACGCAAAAATATTTTCTTAGGCCCAGATTCACAGACCACACTTTGACTTTACTTTGATGGAAAGATCTACTTTCACGCAAAAATATATTTCTTTGTCCTGTCAAGCTGTTCTTTACTTTCCAAAAATCATACTTTACTTAGTAAAGTCAAAGTGTGGTCTGTGAATCTGGGCCTAAGGGATGAAAGTTAGGAAAATCGATATGCTTACGCGGGCGAAGTCGCGGGCAAAAGCTAATATGTTAGGTATATAATAATCCTATTTCGCCTGTTGCATTTTACAGACGAATTAGGATTATCGAACGGTAGTAGAGGATAAATACTTGATTTTCCTTCTCTGCCTCTTATCAGAGGACCTCTCAGGTTATCAATGCTTGGTGCCTAATGATGCTACGTATAAATAGAATTACCTGTTTACGAATAACCAGCGTACTTCTACATACCACGGGTAGTGACCAAGGGTGAACGCAACAACAAAATCTGATGAAGTAACGTTGTCAGCACAAAATGTATAGAACGCAATGTGTGTTGGCGCTGTTATCGCTGTACGCGCTGTGCGCGGCGCACTCCTTCTCTTGGGGTAAGTTCAAGAATCATTACATGACAAACCAGTTTTATCTAGTTTAGGTCGGAAATTATCCCATGTCATCATAGTAGATTGCGCCACTAACCTGACTCATTCAACGGTCTGTATTGACTATAAAAAGTCATCATCATCATAATTTCAGCCGAATACCATCCACTGCTGGACATAGGCCTCCTCTCAGTGTCTCCACATTTTGGCCAGTCCCGTGCGTCTCGCATCCAGCTGATCCCCACAACCTTCACCATGTCATCGGTCCACCTATTGGGAGGCCTTCCAACTTCGCGGTCGCCACTCCAGAACTGTTCGGCCTTATCCATTCTGCGAGCAATGTGCCCTGCCAATTGCCACTTTAGTCTGGCAATTATTCGGGCTACGTCGGTAACCTTGGTTTTCATGCGGATGTGTTCATTTCTGATTCGACACGCAGGGAAACTCCGTGCATAGGCCTCTCAATTGCCGTTTGAGTGACTATAAGCTTTCTGATGAGGCCCATTGTGAGTGACCACGTAAAACTGTATTGAATGGTTATTGTGATGGTTAGTTCATCAAATTTAACGGATTTAGCCCATGCCTCCTAGAGAGTCCCTGCAGTGGGAACATTATAGGCTGATGACGATGATAATGATTGCATTATTATGTCTTTGAAATTAAATATGTTCTTGTTGCAGATATCGTCATTAGTAATAGCAATCGACTGGAATTCTATGATATCAACGGAACACAAACGTACACACAAAACGTTACGTCGGGTACAATCGAAAAAACAGTTTACGATCCAGTACACAACAGGGTGCTGTTTGCCGACCACCGTAATATATTTAGCTTTGAAATCGATTCAAAGACAATAGAATCTTTAGTAAGAAATACTAGTAAATTTGTTGTTAGTTTGGCTTACGACCCGGCCACTGATGTACTCTTTTGGAGCGAACGTTTTAAAGATATTTACTCTATTTCACTGAAACCTGGATTTAATAACGAAATGGAAGACAAAACCTTAGTTTTGTCTCAAGATGGTGTTCTTACGATGGAGGTCGATAGCTGCAGAGGGTACGTTACATAAAATAATATTATTTATTCGTTTTACAACACATCAACAATCATCTATCTGCCTCAATATACCCAGGGTCGGCGCAACGCGTTTCTTTTTTCAATTCTCCCCTTTCAGATGTCACGGCATGACCATGCATCTATTGTTTTCTTTGTCACTCTCCGTCCATCAACATTGATATCCATCACTTTTTTATTGTTATGGATTTAAAATTTATGCCTAGAGAAGTTTCTGTTTCGGAGTTTCTGAACTCATAATTTTGTAAAATTATGAGAAAATGTAAATATGATAATTGAAAATTTTCCAAACGATTTTCTGCGAAATGAAGTTTATGCTATCCGCTTTACGCAAAATAATATTATGACATTAAAAGTTCTGCCATAAATGGTAGACCCGTCACCGGTAGCTGTAGTAGCGTCGAGCGTGAGGGACGAGTTTGTTCCCCGTCGCACGTAATTGTCAACAGCACCATCACCACTTTCAAACTTCCTCTAAAATACTCATTCCTTACTTCATCCCTTCTTGTCACTCCACACATCCATCTCAACATTCTCATCTCTGCTACATGCAATTAACAATGTATGCGGGTGGAATATTGTCAAATTATAACAATTATAAAATATTTCAGGTTTATTTACTGGATCTCAAACTTCCGTGGAGTACGCAATTTACAAAGGGCCAGATTCAATGGTTCTGACACAGAAGTTGTTATGAATTACATTGGTACTTTTTATTTCAAAATTGACCAACAGGCTCAGAAAATATACTGGTTTGATAAAAAAGAGGATGCAAATGTCTTGGTCACGGCCCGCACTTTTTACACATATACGGGTTACATCAAATGTGCAGATTTAAATGGCAAGAATGTGAGAACAATACACACATATTCAGAACATTCAAACAGTAAGTTGACCATATCTAAGGATCGTATTTACTGGAAAAAAAGAGACTCGATCTGGTCAATTCCAAAGAATTCACCTCGTGACATAGATGTGCAACCTACATTTTTAGTTAAACATGATGGCGGGTATTCTTGGGATATCGCCGCTAATTATAACATTAAAGATCTAACTCGGGGAATTCAGAAATGTGAAGCTCTAATGAATCTGCTACCAAATAACACAGTGACCAACGTTTCTTCAGAAGTAAGCCTGCTTTGTGTCCATGGTACGAAAGTTAGCGGAGAATCTCGTTGTGAATGTACACAGGGTTACAGCGGTGAAAGATGCGATGTTTCATCGTGTCATAACTTTTGCTTCCAAGGAGATTGTAGTGTCAGTGCTGAGGGACAACCTAAATGCAGGTAAAACTTGATCATAACATTAAGAACTAGTTATATGATCGTTCACTTGTCTACCAGATAACTGCAATTTTGCAGTAGCTTTTATCTGTCAACAGGTTCAGTTTACTTAATCAATTCTTTAATATCAATGGCAAAGGAAAGCTTAGAAATGCTCGAAGCGACTAGTCCACTTCTGTCAAGTTGGCATTTTGCAAAATTTTCTTTATTTCAGGTGTTATGCCGGTTTCTCTGGGGACCGTTGTGAAGTCTTCCCATGCCAGAAATACTGTCTGAACAGCGGTGTCTGTTCCTTGAATGAGAACCATGAGCCGGTTTGTCAATGCTCGGGAGATTATGGGGGTGAAAGATGCGATGTTCCCGATGTAAGATCCATATTGAGAAGCATTCCACAAAAAGGTAAAAATCGTTATCTGCTTATTAATGCAGATCGGAACATTAACAGTTCTATCTGCAAACTTATTTTGAATAAGAACCTTAATTCATAATGTGTCGTTCTGTGATGGACTCTAGATCGATATAGATAGTTGTTCGCAGCGTTCATAACGATCACTGTCATCTATTAGTTATATCGTGACGTAAATTACCTCGTAAGTATGTGTATGCTCAATCCTCTCGGTTCGTTAATTGTGCATTTGTGTACTTTCTTTACAGATGTCACGTTGGTTACTGAAAGCAAAGGAGTGGAATCGACGTCTGCTTCAACGCTTTCAACTGTTGTCTGAAAAATTCAGCGCTTGTACGGGATAAGGGCAAGATGTTAAGCCGTTAAATAGTTTACTAAGTAAACTATTTAACGGCTTAACATCTTGCATCTCGCGAGCGGTACGTAGATGGTTTAAGTCTTAAACCATCTACGTACCGCTCGCGAGATCAAAATCTATTTTTAGCAGATTTAGTCAACCTACCTACAATTTGTTATGTTCCCATTACAGAATTGACTTAAATAAATCACTATGAAATATTTCATTTCACTTTTACTAAACGTTAGGGTGGGACTCCATCAGAGCAGAGAGGAGATGTGCCAAATTCGACACATCACAGGTACATCTGGTCTTTCGCCCTTCCTGTGATTGGTCGAATTTGGCACATGTTCTCTCCGCTTGGCACATCTCCGCTTTGGTGGAGTCCCGCCCATAAGATAGGATAAGAAACTGGCTTTTTTGGCTTTGGAGACACTAATGTTCAGCAGTGGACTGCAATAATCTGAGTTGATTGTTTGAAACCCTTTATTATTTGCCATCTTCATACCTTCGCCTCTAGTATATTATTTTTCCATATTGTCTTTTCAAGCTCTTATACTTAGTTCATTCATGCTAGTTTTATTTTTATTTTGTTTTCAATACACTTTAGAGATACGTTTTAAGGATGGATCTTTTTTTATGGCCTTTTTATTCAAATATGTATGTTTGCTTTTCCTTAAGATTAAGTTTCTCTTTGCAATAAATATTATACCTGTTCAATTTAAGTTTTTTTTACGTATTCCAATATAATATAATTATGTATTCCAATATAATATATGTATATAACGAAGTTAAAGACCTGAGCAATTGAGCATGTCAACAGGTACACTTCTTAACTGCTGAAAGGTAGCCGTTGTAACAACTACAGGCCTACTTTGCATTTTATCAAAGATCTGAGAGAAGCTACTTAATAATCGTCTCATCAGCTCTTTTGAAACACAGCCTTATTGTCTGGACACCAGATAACTTATTCACGTTTCGATTCGGTTTCGATTTCGACAAGTCATAATTATGTCTATCTTTTTTTGGCATTATGAAAGTGAGCGAGATAGACATACGTATGTTTGATTCGGTTTCGATTCTATTGTTTGTGAATAGCTATGCAGTACGGCTTTACGCACGGAAAGTCCACAGAGCAAAAATAAGGGCTTTCAACTGACATTTTCTCTTCAAAGATTAATGTGTGATCATTCTTGATCTGGCCAAGGCATTTGACGCAGTTTCCATTCAAACGGTATTAATAAAGCTAGATTGCCTTGGAAATGGTTTAGAAGCTACTTAATGGATAGACAGTAGTACATTGTGGTCGGGGATAATGTCAGCAAAAACCTTCCAGTCACTTTTGGGGTTACTTACATGGCAGTGTTCTAGGCCTGACATTATTCATCCACGGATGACATAATTATTGAGTTTAACTAACTCATTTGTAACTCATAAGCATGTTTGTACCTCATATCTTCTATGTTTCGCCTGGAACACAACGTGTCACCGACCCGGGCCTGGTTCTGATCAGACGGCGAGCCACGCTCACCGCAGGCCCGCGCCTACGGTGGCCGGGAATCGCCCTGTGACTGCCAACGCCCGGGGCATCTTCTTCTGTTGCGGCGGCTGGGGCGTGAGGTTTATCTCTCTCACACGTTCGGCCTCCTCCTTCGTTAGCATTACTGCATCGCACAAGGAGGTGACCACTTCCCTTGGCTCCCCGCTCTGGATTATGGTTTGAATAATGGCCCTGGCTTCAAACTTATACGAGGTTCGAGTTGTAAAAAAACGGGTTATTTTTCTGAGATGATTAAAACGTTAAAAAAAACCATGAAAAATAGTATTTTTTTCTGGAGTAGGTTCTTTTTCAAGAGTATTAAAGTTAAAATATGGTAAGGTGGATATCTTTTTTTAACATTGGGACAAGCCCGCCACACTATTCCCAAACCACTGTAACTTCTGTTAGCCAGAATCAACAACCACAACAAAAGCGCCGAGACAATGAAGCTCGATGAAGTCCCAGAGAAACGATATAACTGTCTTGTATCCCGCAACGAAATTAATCAGAAAAGAATAGCGGAGGAGTAGGAAAAAACATAATTTTCACTTCCCTCCATATCAGCAGGAGACAGAACAGAACAAGGCCAAAAGGCACACGCATGTCGTTTTCGTTTATGAGTTGATATTACATTTTTTTTTGTTTAACAAGAAAATACCATTATTTTGTTTTATTTTAAATATAGGTATGTTTTAAAATAATTGGTAACACCCACTGAAGTTTACATTTACGGACGGGGAAGTCCCTGCTTCTATTTTGCTTTAATCTGTTCTGGTTGATTTGATTTATGACTAGAAAAAAATAATACGTACCTACCCATCGGTTTAGACATAATTTGACTTTTATTAAAAACAAAACAATCAAATTAAGGATTTTATTTCATTTTAGTTATTGTGTTTCCCTTTTTCTGAAAAAAATCCGAATCAATTTACATCTATATTCGAGGTTCTCGTCATGCGGGCCGTTATGTCAATCATCATTGCGCGCCACTTTGATCGATATCAGGTTTATTTTCTACAGTAGCCCTGCCAGTGATGATGGATTGATCCCAGTAAAGTGTGTTGTTGCCATTTTCGAGAACTGGGTCGGGCAGATACTTGTAGTACGGCACTTCTGATTAAACAAGGCTGCTGTATTGTAGAGCAAGTTACTGATGAATAATGGCCGGGACCAACAGCTTAACGTGCTTTCCGAGGCACGGAGGAAACTCGGTATGTCGGGCGGTCACCCATCCACAGACCGACCTAGGCAAGCACAGCTTTACCTAAAGATCGACCCGAGTGGCAGTTCTTATTAAGCCACGAGCTCCTCAGAGCAGAAGGGAGTGTCAGACTTTTATTGACTAAAAACCACCCATGTTCCTTCTTAGCCCTTCTTTTTTTTTTGGTGGGTGGAAAATCATCAAATAACCCCCCCCCCCCCGCTCTTGGGCAGAGCGAAGGGAAGTGTCAGACTTCTACTGACTAAAACCAACCCATGTTCCTTTTTCGCCCTTGTGCCGTGGCCACGTCATCTCTTTCGATAATCCGCAGCCCCGACGGGCGTCGGCCCTTGCCGACGCGCGCCTCAAAGAGATATCAGCAAGGAGGGGCCCTCCTTGCTGACATCTCTTTGAGGCGCGCGTGGAACACGAACGCGCCGTCGACACGGTCTGTTGCCGTCATGACGACGGCCGGACGGCGAGCTAGCCCATTACTCACCGTCCACAGGCCCGCGTCTACGGTGGCCGGAAGCCATCACGTGGCCTCCGACGCCCGGAGCGCCTTCCGCGGCGGCTGGGACGAGAGGTTCTCTCCCTCTCTCGTTCCGCTACCTCCTTCGCTAGCATCACTGCTTCGCAAAAGGAGGCGACGGCGTCCCATTCCTCCTCGCCGCGGACCATGGCTTGCACCAGGGCCGAACGCGAGAGGTTGCCGCCGCCGATCGCCGCTATGAAAACACGGCGGGGCTCCGCCCAAACAGGGCACATCTCCACAGTGTGCTCCACCGTGTCCTCCGGTCGATCCTCGCAGTGGAAGCATCTGGGCGTTTCCTCCCGCCTGATTCGGTACAGGTACCTCCCGAAACATCCGTGTCCGGTGAGGACCTGCGTCAGACGGAAGGTGAGGGCGCCGTGGCTCCCCTCTAGCCACTCCTCAAAGAGGGGACTTACCGCCACTATCGTGGCGTGCCCTTTCCTTCTTAGCCCTTAGTGCCCAGGCCGCGGTATCTCTTTTGAACAACCCACAGCGCAGCCCTGACGGGAAGAGTCCGTGCCTTTGTGCTTGGTCTTCTTAACTTCACAAAATCACCATTGATTGAGATGCTGTTTTATTAACGCTTTAATAAGTCTAAATGGCTATCACACAAAACTGGGCTGGTTACATATCGCAGGGACAAAGAGCAAAAAAAACCACTCATTGGAAACTAAATAGCAGGAAACGACAACGCGGCAGACCTAGTAGAAGATGGCCGAATGATCTGAACTCTTATTCAAAAGATTAGCCTTTTATCACACTAGATCGTGAAAAGTAAAGGAAGAAGAGAACCCGGCATTTTATTAATTTTACAACTTAACAAAACGAAACAGGCGAAGTAGGATTACCGAACAGTAGTAGAGGATAATTGCTTGATTTTCCTTCTCTAGCTACCTCTTATCAGAGGACCTCTCAGGTTATCAATGCTTGGTGCCTAATGAAGCTACGTATAAATAGAATTACCTGTTTACGAACAACCAGCGTATTGCTTCTACATACCACAGGCGGTGACCAAGGGTGAACGCAACAACAAAATCTGTTGAAGTAACGTTGTTACAAAATGTATAGAAAGCAATGTGTGTTGGCGCTGTTATCGCTGTACGCGGGTTTGGTGCACTCCTTCTCTTGGGGTAAGTTCAAAAATCATTACATGGACATTAATAGACAATGAAAGAAGAATGTTTAAGTAGGAAACTTATTTAGACTTGACTTTAGGGCTTTAGAACGCAATCTACTATTGTATGGCGATTCTCCGCATCCCGCAGAAATTAAGTCTCAAAATCGAAGTCTACAGTCAAATCTCTTAGAGGCTTTTAGCTAGTCACATGTAATGTAAGTAATGCTAATAAACTCGATTAGCAGCAGAATAACTTTTAGGCATATTCATCCGCCGGATATAGATGCATTGAACGTACAACTATAACATACCTACATTAACGAATATTTAGGTACCTATTTTGCAAATTAATGTATTTATAATAATAATATTATTGTAATTGTAGGAGAAACCTATCATTCATCTTCATCCACAGCCAGAACTCGCCCACTGCTGGGTATAGGCCTCTCTTTTCTGGTACCAAACGCCACGTTCTTGTGCCAGTCTCATCCAGGTTTTTCCCTCGATGGCAACTATATCGTCTGCCCATCTCGTCACCGGGCGACCTACATTTTTTTTTCCCGTTCTTGGACGCCATTCGGTGACAGTCTTACTCCACCTGCCCTCTCTGTGCCTTGCCAGGTGTCCTGCTTAACCCTATTTGAGTTTCTTATCGTGCTTTCCAATATCGTTAACCTTTGTACGTCTTCGAATGTCGACATTTGGAACTCGGTTTACGAGTAATTATTTTCAGAGATGAATAATATAAGATTCGATTAGGAACCGTTTGGAAGAGGAGTCCAGTTTAACATGCAATCTACTAAAAGAAACCTATTGCAACACTTGGACGGCACGCGCATGGGCTTAAGAACATTGCTTTAGAAAAAATGGCTCGTTCATCCCTATAGGTTCGCCATCCCTGGTGTAGGTTATGCAAGGCCTAAACATCAGAAAAAATATGGCGGAAGTTAGGCATGCCATTTTATTCAAACCGCTTTCAACTCGGAGAAAAATGACGGATAGGCGAAAGGCAGGGCGAAATTTATGAATTCCGTTTTAACCATGCCTCTACGGAAATGACAAAAAATGTCCATGACATGCAATTGCGTATTATAAATACTTTCTTGTTTCAGAAATCGTCATTGGCAATGGAAGTCGACTGGAATTCTATGATATTGACGGAATACAAACGCACACAGAAAACGCTACGTCGGGTAAAATCGAAAAAACTATTTACGACCCAGTACACAACAGGGTGCTGTTTGTCGACAGAAAAAATATATTTAGCTTCGACATAGCTACGAAGACAACAGAATCTTTAGTTACAATTATTGGGAGGTTTATTAATAATTTGGCTTACGACCCGGACACTGAGTTACTCTTTTGGATTGAAAACGTCGCAAAAATTTACTCTATTTCATTAAAACTTGGATACAATAACAAAAGAGACAAGAAACACTTAGTATTGAGACAAAACGCTGTCACTCATGTTGACGTCGATAGCTGTGGGTGCGTACTAACAAAATTATTATTCCATAGTTAAACAACAAATCATACAAAACACAAAATATATTAATACATATTTACATTTTACATTATTTATTAATTTATTATTTACAAAACTTTTCAGGTTTATTTACTGGACCAGATATTTATATTTCCAACGAGCACACATGTTAGAAAGGGCCAGATTTAATGGCTCCGACAGAGAAGTTGTAATCGAGAATCTCAAAACTTTCTATTTTAAAATTGACAGACAGACTCAGAAAATATACTGGGTTAATATAAATGAGACTAGAATAAATGACACGGCAACAGTCCGTAGAAGTTTCATAAATTGTGCAGATTTAAATGGCAAGAATGTAAGAACAATACACACATATCCTGAAGATTCGAACCGTGTATTTACCATATCAAAGGATTTTATTTACTGGCAAATAAGAGACTCGTTCTGGAAATTTACAAAGAATCCACCTCGTGACACAGATGTGCAACCTTCATTTTTCATGAAGCATCATAACGGGTTTTCTCGGCAGTTAGCCGCCAATTATAAAACTGAAGATCTAACTCGAGGAATTAGAAACTGTGAAACTCTGATCAACCTACTACCGAATAACACAGTGACCAACGTTTCGTCAGATGTAAGCCTGCTTTGTGTCCATGGTACGAAAGTTAGCGGAGAATCTAGTTGTGAATGTACACAGGGTTACAGCGGTGAAAGATGCGATGTATCAGTATGCCATAATTACTGTTTACACGGAGATTGTAGTGCCAGTGCTGAAGAACAACCTAAATGCAGGTAAAATATGTACATTTCAATAGGGATTAGTTCTATCAGGTGCCGAGTGCGCACGTTAGACGTTGATCGTACACTAGGCCTGCTCTATAATATATTACCTCATTTTAGCAATAACTTTTATTTAAACAATCAACACGCTCAATGTACTTATTAGTTAATAATATATTTATTTAATGGAATAAAGTAACTTAATAATTCATTAATTAAATAAAAAAACTATTTAGTGAACTAATAAGAAACTATAAAAGTAAATCTCTGTCTCAGTAAAAGGAAATCCCTGATGGAAAACCCAATAACACTTTACCCGAACGGGGAATCGAACCCAGGACCAGGCAGTCATTATTTTAACAAAATTTCACATTTTGACGGTTTATTTCAGATGTAATGCCGGTTATTCAGGCAACAGATGTGAAGTGGACTTGTGTTATGGATACTGTCTGAATAACGGAACCTGCACCCTGAATGAGGAGGGAGAGCCTTTCTGTCAATGTGTTGGTGATCACACCGGCACAAGATGTGAAGGTGCCTGTCAGTGGTGACCTCGAAGTACTACCCCGCAGTAACAAACCTAACTCTAGCTGATTTACTGCCACTTGTGGCGAAAACAAAAACTAGACTAGGTTTACAGAATAATTAAATGATTTATTTAATTTGTAAATGTATTTTTTTTAATTTATTTAATTTGTTTCACACAAAGACACTAACACCTACATCAATAGTGTCGACTCAAGCCTACTCTGTCCCACTCCTGGGCAAAGGCCTCCCTCCACTCTTTCTTGTTCTCGCGAACCCGCGCGTCATCCTTCCAGTTTATTTAGTTAGTAGATTTTATTTCTTCTCAAATGGACCGCGGACAGCAAGTCGATGTGCTGTACCTCGATTTCCGTAAGGCCTTTGATAGAATTAATAACGACATCTTGTTACGCAAGTTAAATGTGCCATAGGATTTACACCCCGTCTTCTTCTTCTGATTTCGGACTATCTCCGAGACTGGCAGCAATTTGTTCGCCTTGGCTCATACAACTCACATACGTATCATACACAATCAGGCGTGAGTCAGGGTTCTATTTTAGGTCCCTTGCTCTTCTTAATAAACCATCTTCTGGGCGAAATAATCCACAACGAAAGGACTGATCGCCCGTCTGGTGCCTGCCGGCGTCCCCGAAGATAAATAATAAACCATCTGCCACAAATTATAAAACATGCAAAATGTCTACTTTAGTAGACATTTGCATATTTGCAACTATTAACTCCGTGTCTGACTGTATAGCTCTCCAGCGTAGTATCGATGCCTTGAGTGAATGGGCTGTCACCAACAAAACCAAAATATATTATTCACAATTGCTACTAAATGGTGCAAAGCTTCAAAAATATTCATCTGTTACTTAACGAGTTCCAGGGTGGCTCCTCAATTCAGACGTTTAAATTGAGGAGCCACTTTTGCATAAAATATAACTAGTGATATATTTTGCTGCTAAATCTAGAATTCGTGCTGCAAAATCAGCTACATTGCTGCTAAATAATGGTGAGATCAGATTTTAACAATCTGATGTGGCTCCTCCATCCTTACGGACATAATAATAATAATAATAATTGCTGCAGCTGCTGAGTCCCTCAAGCGGCGCAAATACTGTAACCTCATTGGTAATTATAGTTTTGAGCCGTTTGGGGTCGAGTCGCTCGGGCCATGGGGACCGAGTGCACATGTCCTTTTCAAGGAAATCTCGCGCCGTCTAGTCGACACTTCGCGCGACCAGAGGGCTGGCTCATTCTTAGGTCAAAGGATTAGCATTGCCATTCAACGTGGCAATGCTGCCAGTCTCCTGGGCACGTTCCCGTTTGTCGGCGATGCGGAGGAGTACTAGGACGCCTAAGTGTCTTATTTGGTCTTTGTATATATGTAAGTATTAACTTTTAGTTTAGATTTTTAGCGTCTATTGTACATAATTTTTAAGCCCATTTAAATAAATACCTAATTCGCGGACATAATTATTCTGTCTGTTAGTTAAGAAGAACCAGATTTAACAGAGTAACTTACTGCTATACTCTTCGTGGATTATAGGCGTCATGTTTGTATTATAAAGAAATTACTGATAACAATATTTAAGTTGGTCATGACCTATCCTTGTATGTAGAAGTATAACTTCCGAAAAGGTTCAATTTTTTCCGAGAGGTCGCCGCCGCCGATCGCCGCTACGAGAACACGGCGGGGCTCCGCCCAAGCAGAGCACACCTCCACAGTGTGCTCCACCGTGTCCTCCGGTCGATCCTCGCAGTGGAAGCATCTGGGGCCGTATTTTTGAATCACTCGAAGTGAATCTTAAATTCATGCACGAAAACAAAACGTATACGAAATGAATTTCGATTGCTCCAAATTTTACGTATTTTTCATTTCACGCAGAAAAATAAAAACCGGAAAGCCATAACTCGTTGATTTTAAAAACCGAGAGTGAGTTACGGTGGTACAAAAAGTTATAATGTCATTGTCTGACGTCTGTCATTGGGATTTCGATATTTTTTTCTCTAGTTTTCACATATTTTTCCCCTAAAAAGAATAGGAAATCAATAGGGCACCTTTCTAGAGCCCAAAAAACGAAACTAATCGATTTATTGAGCAGCAAACCCACACTAAGAAGTGGAAAGTTCTCAAAGGATTTCCGTCATTTCTACTGGTAGAATATCGGAAACGAGTGGGTCGGACCCTCGTCGGACCACTCGTTGCAAAATTCACGGGTATGAATATTCAAAAATAGCGATTTTAGGGATTCGCATACGAATTCTGCGATTTCGTACACGATTTGGAATTCTATTGATTCAAAAATACGGCCCCTGGGCGTTTCCTCTTGCCTGATTCGGTACAGGTACCTCCCGAAACATCCGTGTCCGGTGAGGACCTGCGTCAGACGGAAGGTGAGGGCGCCATGGCTCCTCTCTAGCCACTCCTCAAAGAGGGGACTTACCGCCACTATAGTGGCGTGCCCTTTCCTTCTTAGCCCTTAGTGCCGAGGCCGCGGTATCTCTTTTGAACAACCCGCAGCGCAGTCCTGACGGGAAGAGTCCGTGCCTTTGTGATTGGTCTTCTGAACTTCACAAAATCACCATTGATTGAGATGCTGTTTTTATTATCGCTTTAATAAGTCTAAATGGCTATCACACAAAACTGGGCTGGTTACATCTGCCGCATGTCGCAGGGACAAAGAGCAAAATAAAACCACTCATTGGTAACCAACTAGCAGGAAATGACAACGCGGCAGACCTAGTAGAAGATGGCCGAATGATCCTGAACTCTTATTCAAAAGATTAGCCCTTTATCAAACTAGATCGTGAAAAGTAAAGGAAGGAGAGAACCCGGCATTTTATTAATTTTACAACTTAACGAAACGAAACAGGCGAAGTAGGATTACCGAACAGTAGTAGAGGATAAATGCTTGATTTTCCTTCTCTAGCTACCTCTTATCAGAGGACCTCTCAGGTTATCAATGCTTGGTGCCTAATGAAGCTACGTATAAATAGAATTACCTGTTCACGAACAACCAGCGTATTGCTTCTACATACCACAGGCGGTGACCAAGGGTGAACGCAACAACAAAATCTGTTGAAGTAACGTTGTTACAAAATGTATAGAACGCAATGTGTGTTGGCGCTGTTATCGCTGTACGCGGGTTTGGTGCACTCCTTCTCATGGGGTAAGTTCAAAAATCATTACATGGACATTAATAGACAATTAAAGAAGAATGTATTAGGAAACTTATTTAGACTTAACTTTAGGGCTTTAGAACGCAATCTACTATTGTATGGTGATTCTCCGCATCCCGCAGAAATTAAGTCTCAAAATCTAAGTCTACAGTCAAATCTCTTAGAGGCTTTTAGCTAGTCACATGTAATGTAATGCTAATAAACTCGATTAGCAGCAGAATAACTTTTAGGCACATTCATCCGCCGGATAAAGGCTTCGATTTAGATGCATTGAACGTACAACTATAACATACCTACATTAACGAATATTTAGGTATTTTGCAAATTAATGTATTTATAATAATAATATTATTGTAATTGTAGGTGTACAATATTGTAGACACACCACCGAAAGAAATTCATCATTATCCACAGACAGAACTCAAGTACTGCTGGGTAGGCCTCTCTTTTCTGGTACCAAACGCCACGTTCTTGTGTCAGTCTCATCCAGGTTTTTCCCTCGATGGCAACTATATCGTCTGACCTACATTTATTTTTCCCGTTCTTGGACGCCATTCGGTGACAGCCTTACTCCACCTGCCCTCTCTGTGCCTTGCTAGGTGTCCTGCTTAACCCTATTTGAGTTTCTTATCGTGCTTTCCAATATCGTTAACCTTTGTACGTCTTCGAATGTCGACATTTGGAACTCGGTTTACGAGTAATTATTTTCAGAGATGAATAATATAAGATTCGATTAGGAACCGTTTAGAAGAGGAGTCCAGTTTAACATGCAATCTACTAAAAGAAACCTCTTGCAACACTTATAGGTACAATTATTTTCCTATTATCGGACGGCACGCGCATGGGCTTATGAACATTGCTTTAGAAAAAATGGCTCGTTGATCCCTATAGGTTCGCCATCCCTGGTGTAGGTTATGCAAGGCCTAAACATCAGAAAAAATATGACGGAAGTTAGGCATGCCATTTAATTCAAACCGCTTTCAACTCGGAGAAAAATGACGGATAGGCGAAAGGCAGGGCGAAAATGAATTCCGTTTTAACCATACCTATACGGAAATGACAAAAAATGTCCATGACATGCAATTGCGTATTATTATACTTTCTTGTTTCAGAAATCGTCATTGGCAATGGAAGTCGACTGGAATTCTATGATATTGACGGAATACAAACGCACACAGAAAACGCTACGTCGGGTAAAATCGAAAAAACTATTTACGACCCTGTACACAACAGGGTGCTGTTTGTCGACAGAAAAAATATATTTAGCTTCGACATAGCTACGAAGACAACAGAATCTTTAGTTACAATTATTGGGAGGTTTATTAATAATTTGGCTTACGACCCGGACACTGAGTTACTCTTTTGGATTGAAAACGTCGCAAAAATTTACTCTATTTCATTAAAACTTGGATACAATAACAAAAGAGACAAGAAACACTTAGTATTGAGACAAAACGCTATCACTCATGTTGACGTCGATAGCTGTGGGTGCGTACTAACAAAATTATTATTCCATAGTTAAACAACAAATCATACAAAACACAAAATATATTAATACATTATTTACATTATTTATTAATTTATTATTTACAAAACTTTTCAGGTTTATTTACTGGACCAGATATTTATATTTCCAACGAGCACACATATTAGAAAGGGCCAGATTTAATGGCTCCGACAGAGAAGTTGTAATCGAGAATCTCAAAACTTTCTATTTTAAAATTGACAGACAGACTCAGAAAATATACTGGGTTAATATAAATGAGACTAGAATAAATGACACGGCAACAGTCCGTAGAAGTTTCATAAATTGTGCAGATTTAAATGGCAAGAATGTAAGAACAATACACACATATCCTGAAGATTCGAACCGTGTATTTACCATATCAAAGGATTTTATTTACTGGCAAATAAGAGACTCGTTCTGGAAATTTACAAAGAATCCACCTCGTGACACAGATGTGCAACCTTCATTTTTCATGAAGCATCATATCGGGTTTTCTCGGCAGTTAGCCGCCAATTATAAAACTGAAGATCTAACTCGAGGAATTAGAAACTGTGAAACTCTGATCAACCTACTACCGAATAACACAGTGACCAACGTTTCGTCAGATGTAAGCCTGCTTTGTGTCCATGGTACGAAAGTTAGCGGAGAATCTCGTTGTGAATGTACACAGGGTTACAGCGGTGAAAGATGCGATGTATCAGTATGCCATAATTACTGTTTACACGGAGATTGTAGTGCCAGTGCTGAAGGACAACCTAAATGCAGGTAAAATATGTACATTTCAATAGGGATTAGTTCTATCAGGTGCCGAGTGCGCACGTTAGACGTTGATCGTACACTAGGCCTGCTCTATAATATATTACCTCATTTTAGCAATAACTTTTATTTAACAATCAACACGCTCAATGTACTTATTAGTTAATAATATACTTATTTAATGGAATATAGTAACTTAATAATTCATAAATTAAATAAAAAAACTATTTAGTGAACTAATAAGAAACTATAAAAGTAAATCGCTGTCTCAGTAAAAGGAAATCCCTGATGGAAAACCCAATAACACTTTACCCGACCGGGGAATCGAACCCAGGACCAGGCAGTCATTATTTTAAAAAATTTCACATTTTGACGGTTTATTTCAGATGTAATGCCGGTTATTCAGGCAACAGATGTGAAGTGGACTTGTGTTATGGATACTGTCTGAATAACGGAACCTGCACCCTGAATGAGGAGGGAGAGCCTTTCTGTCAATGTGTTGGTGATCACGCCGGAACAAGATGCGAAGGTGCCTGTCAGTGGTGACCTCGAAGGACTATCCCGCAGTAACAAACCTAACTCTAGCTGATTTACTGCCACTTGTGGCGAAAACCAAAACTGGACTAGGTTTGCAGAATAATTAAATGATTTATTTAATTTTGTACGTTATTTTTATTTTTTATTTAATTTAATTTTGTTTCTCACAAAGACACTAACACCTATATCGATAGTGCCGACTACAGTCCCTGTTGGAACTTGGGTCGACTGTCATTGTCATGACAAGAGGGAGACAGCGTCCACCAAATAAATCCTAGAAATTCTTGTTATATAAATCAATAGCTTTTGCCCACGGCTTCGCCCACGTTTATGTCGGTTTAACTACAAAAATGACGATTTTCCATACAAACTTTCATAGTTTCATCCTCTATTTAACTACCTTATGGGTTGAATTTCGAAAAATCCTTCCTTATTCCTTGTCTGCCTGCTTGTCCTTGTCTTGTTCTTGTCTTTGTCCGCACTGGGCCCGCGTGGTGGATTATAGCCCATCCCTCTCCTAGAGAGGAGGCCTGAGTCCCTGCAGTGGGAACATTACAGGCTGATGATGATGATGATTCCTTGTCTGCATTATAAAGGGAACCTCTGTGCAAAATTTCAGCTTTCTAGGTCCAAGGGTTTGGGCTGAGCGTTGAGGAGTCAGTCAGTCAGTCAGGACTTCCTTTTTATTTATATAGATTAGTTGATTTTTTTTCTTCTCAAATGGACGGCGGACAGCAAGTGGATGTGATGTACTTCGATTTCCGTAAGGCCTTTGATATAATTAATAACGACATCTTGTTACGTAAGTTAAGTGCCATAGGATTTACATCCAATCTTCGTCTTCCGATTGCTGACTATGCCCGAGACTCTCCGCAATTTGTTCATCTTGGCTCATACAACTCACATGCGTATCATACATGATCAGGCGTGAGTCAGGGTTCCATTTTAGGTCCCTTGATCTTCTTAATTATGGTGAACGATCTGCCACAAATTATAAAATATGCAAAATGTCTACTAAAGTAGACATTTGCATATATGCAACTGTTAACTCCGTGTCTGACTGTATAGCTCTCCAGCGTGATATCAATGCCTTGAGTGAATGAGCTGCCTGTCGTCGTCATAGGACGGACGGACGGACGGTGAGCTAGCCCATTACTCACCGTCCACAGGCCCACACCTACGGTGGCCGGAAGCCATCACGTGACCTCCGATGCCCGTAGCGTCTCCCGCGACGGTTGGGACTAGAGGTTCTCCCCTCTCATTTTCCGCGCCCTCCTTCGGTAGTATGACTGCTTCGCAGAAGCCGCTATGAGAACACGGCGGGGCTCCACCCAAACGGAGTAGACCTCCAAGTAAGACAGTAGCAGTAATTCCTGTCCGGTGAATATCATAGTCAATCGTCTTCTCAGCGCTTTAACGGACAAAACACAAAGTCAAAAGTCAAAAAATATTTTATTTCACATAGGCATACATAGGCACTTATAAAATGTCTACTAAAAAAAAAGGTGCAGGGTTGGGTGCATTAGTCGATTCCTAAGGAGAAGAACACCAAAGGTTCCTCTTTTATTTTTTTTAAATCGTTTGGGTTTACAATAAGTTCAAGGTACAGACATAATCTTGGTATAATACACACATGAAGACTATGCAGATTAGTGTCTGAGATGGTCTTTTAAAGAAAGCACCACACAGATTTGAGTGGACCCGTCCAGTCAGTGCAAGCATTTGTCAGTTATCGTGGAGCTCGACTTATAACTCAAGGAGCTCAACGTCACGACGAACAATACCAAAGAAAGGACATTTGGGTGGGTCGCTTATAGTACTCAAACTGCCAAACAATCGTAAAAATTAAAGAAAAACCCACACGGTCCCTTCATTCACAACATAAAAATAATTTTTAAATTTAGTTTTTTTTTATCAAGTAAATTATGACTTCACATATTATAAAGAATTCCGTATCAATACACAATATTTTGAGCATTAAAACTAAATTAGAATTCTGGCCAAGAGCGCGTCGGGCCACGCTCAGTGTAGGGTTCCGTAGTAATAATTCTTTTTTTGTTTGAAAAAAGATACGTTCAGGATGATAAAATATGTAAACGAAGTTAAAAAAAATGCTTGCATATACGATTATAAGTACCACAAACTTAGTTCAGAAATGATTTTGTTCAACTTTTTGTCTTTTTTGTACAAAAACGGTTTCCATCCAAGTTCAAAATGATTTTCCTAGAAAGTCCTTAAAAAGTTCTACTTTTCAGATTTTTTTCATATTTTCTAAACTTATGGTTCAAAAGTTAGAGGGGGGGGGGGGACACATTGTTTTTTACTTTTGGAGCGATTATTTCCGAAATTATTGACATTATCAAAAAATTATTTTAGTAAACCCCTATTAATTTTTAAATACCTTTCCAACAATATATCACACGTTAGGGTTGAAATTAAACAAAAATCACTTCCCACTTTACATACAGGCTACCCTAATAAAACATTTTTTTCCAAAATACCAAATTTCAGCTTTCTAGTGCTAACGGTCACAGAGATTAAGCGAGGACGGACAGACAGACATGGCGAAACTATAATGGTTCCTAATTGACTACGGAACCCTAAAAAAGGTACTTACCTACAAAAAAAAATTAGCCTATGTCACCCGGGAAAACGCAAAGAATCTAACGATACCACATACATAATAATCGGTTAAGGCGTTTAAAAGTTATGGTGGAATAAAGAAACTCACAGACAAACATACATACATACATGAACGCTAAAAACATAACACTCTTTTTTTTGGGGCAGTCGTGTAAAAAGAAGTACAATAATGCGTATTTAATATTGAATATAGTAAGAATATATATAAGCAAGCATAATAAAAAAAAATTAAAAAACCTGAAGGTAGAAACAAATCCATAATAGAGAGCCGCCCCATAAACTGGCTATGCTATACCAATGGTTCCGTCTTTTGCCATTTTTCAATGGAACCCTCAAAACCAAAAACATCTCGTAACAAGTGACCAATCTCGTAAAACACAAATTATGTACTTGCTCCGCTATTCAATAACAGCACAGCGAGTCAATTTGATAATGATAAGGGGGCAACATAATATCGTTATCACTGCTGCCGAGAACTTTGTGGAATAAACATATCATTTTACTGTGAAAACAAGTCTTACTTCAATTAATCACAAATAACGTGTTTTAGTGCAGTTTCAACAAAAAGACAGTTCTGTGAGTGATTTTGAAAAACTTTATGAACCAAATATCAGTGTGATTATGTTTTTAAGCTCAAGTAAGTGTTTGCGCAAAAAGACATTTTCTCGAAAAAAAAAACATAAGAAAAGGCGATTGAACCGATGTAGCATAATCAACCTACCCGTAATTTTGTTTTTTTTCTGTTTTTTAAATGTGATAATTACTGATAATTGTACTCATATCTTTACTTTGAAATATCACGATAATGTGACACTTTGGGGTACCATGTTATATGACATTTTTTGTCTCTCTACATACATAACAATTACATCACAGGCCGTGATTTCTAAAAAAATTCAAAATGGCGGTGGGTCGATATGCCAGCTTCCATAGAAAAAAGTTCAAACCTTTGATATTCGTGGGTTACATGGGAGCTTCCACCTTAAGTCAATTTCAAATGTTCACAAGTAGATAGAGTTGTTTGGTAGGTGGGGCCGTGCGCTATGAAAAAACAAAAGAAAGATCAAAAACCTTTTTTTTTTTCAAATCATTTATAGATGTGTCTTGTTGTTTTTTTTAATTACTTACAATGTGTAAACGAATCCTTCAAGAAACTGCCAAGAAATCTGTTCATCAAACTCTACGCAAAAATTATGGCTGGGAAACGTCTTTGTTTTATTCGCTGTGAAAAATCATGTTTTATATTAAAACTCAATGTAACGCATTCAAAACGTGCGTCTTTGAATACACTTTGAGACCATATCACGAGAATCGCGAATCCGCGAGCTAAAGGTGGATGCGTTAAGATAGTCCCTAAAATTCAAACTACGTTTTAAGCATTGAATAGTAAACAGATCATTGAGGTATTAAAAGTAAAGTTATCTTATACCTTAAAAACATTTTTTTTTTTTAACTTGTGATTTAACACTTTGACCTCAAATTACGTAACTAGAGGGATCCCATGTAACAAAACAAAAAAAAATGAAAGCAACGTCAGGGAGAACAACTGCCTCGGCTTCGTTAAGGTTATTGTTACTATTTATTAAATGATAACAGACAAAGGTCAAAAAGTTTATTTATACAACAGTTAGTTTCCGTACTAACTAAGATTGTTTCAATAGGCAAAAGAAATAATTAAAATTAAAAAAACAATAACTTAGACAAGTTTAATAATAAAACTACAAAGACGAAAAGTAAATGAAGATCATTGATTATTTTTGGGGTCAATGACCGCAGGTAATATGAAATCTGTTTCTGTTTTATTAAAACAGAAATAGATATTACGTCTCTCTGCACAATAAGAAAAACAATATTGTTGATAGCTTGATAGATGTTTTAACAAACCTAAATTTTTATTTTGTTTTTTTTTTACGAAGTTGACGGCTAAACAGATATCTCTGAACTAACACAACATCTTTTATTACATTATGTTTGGCAAATAGATAACTCTGATTTTGACTGTAAAGTTTTCCTTACCAGTAAAAAAAGGCTTGTGTTTAAACGCCTACCAGAAAAGAACCTATTTTACTACCAAAAAAATTCGAAATGCCGGCCATAATGGATTAATGCTCACCAAATTGTGTTTCCTAAAGTATTGTAGGAATGAACCTATTTTCCTTTTATTCTATGCCATAAAGATTTATAAACGCCTTTAAAGTTAACTGCAGACCAAATATTTTATATTATCACTAAATAGATAATAATAAATATAATAATATTGTATGTCACGACTTTCAATTTATCTCCATGACGCGCGCTCGCTTCGCTCGCATATTAAATAACACTAATATCTTCTGTCCCCGAAGTGCCGGGCCTCCGCCAGCCTCCTTCGTCGGCCTACGGCCCGGTGCCCATGCCGCCCATCAAGTATGTCGCGAGACGATCGTATTATAATTTTGGTTAATTGATTTGGTGAGCAGTTATCCATTTTGGTAGGCAAAAAGAATATAAATACAACACGTACAATTATTCTGATGAGTGTCTAATTATTTTGAAACTTAAAACGTTGTTCTTTAGGCACCTCATTATGGAGTGGGTTTATTTTATTTGAAGTTAAAATATTTTATTTAGTACTCTACTGTACTTTAATCTAGGGTCTTAAAATCTTTTTTGGTGAGCATTTAAATTGTAGCCATAAAAAAATACTTTCATTTCAAGTAACATTAACATAACTGGTAAAATGTAGTTACTAATGGATACACCTCTCTGCCTAACCCTTCGAGAATTACAAGCGTAATGTTATGTTATTTTAATTAACCTGCGGTCATTGACACCAAACATTGTTACAAGATCCAATCATCATAATTTCTATTTCGTCTTAATTAGATAATATTAATCCGCCTCACGTCTCTCAGGAACTCTTGTAATAAGTATTTCAATATGAAACATTTTCAATTTACACAATTTAATATCAACGCCCACTCAATAAAGCTTATTTATTTTTCTTTCAGGACGAAAATGAAACAACTGCTAATCCTATTCAGCCTGTCGGCTATAACGACCGTAATATCCGGCAAAAGCCATTGTCATGCTTGCTTCGACAGCATTTGCTATTCTAAAGCTCTAATATTTCAAAACTATCCAATTTCCGGGCAATTAGCCGTGGACAGGGTCGCCAACGTTGTTTATTTCCACTACGAAGACTCTCAGCCTCTGGACCACACTGTTGCATTCGATTTAGACGATATAAGATTCTTGAGTATCCCGGATATTCAATTCTCCTTCGCTCGAACTGTTGATCAAGCTACTAGAGATGTGTACATAGGCGGTGCGAATGGAATCTACAAATACAACCCCGAAACGAACGATACAAGTCGTTTCGGCCTTTTTGACAAGACTATTTGGCACATGCAGTTTAAAGACAAGATATACTACACTGTATTTACGACAAAAGGACTTTACACGTTCGAGAAGAAACAGTCGAAGACTATTGCAGCGCTCAAAGATTACAACATTGATGATTTCATCGTTGATAAGAAAGACGATATTTATTTCATGAGTAATTTCACAGTGTACAGACTGAAGAAGGGAGAAACCAAAGCTACTATGTTTTCCAGTATAATATACTCACTTACGACTGATATGAATGATAACGCATATTTTGTGCAGAGAGAAAACAGGGGATTGTATAAAATTGACTACAAGACTGGTGGACTGACTGAAATGGGTGCTTTTGGAAATGGATCACCTTTTAGAACAGTATTCGATAATTACAACAATGTGATTTACTATGATGCTGTTAGTGACCAGTTATTTTATTTGACGCCCAACTACGGACGATGCAAAGTGACGAATGAAGGTATAGGGAAGAAATTGAAGAAAAAAGTGTCGTCGATTTTTGAGTGACGAATAGTTACGGGATCTGAGTATTCGGCTTTCGGCCGAAAGCGATTGTTAACGACGTTAAAATCGAAGAGTGTAATTTGGTTTGGTGACTTATATAAAACATTATTTATATTGTTTGTGGTTTAATTTTATGAACAGAAAGTTAGATTATTGTTTTTTTGATGATGATGACAGAAACCAAGTTGTTTCTGTCATCATCATCATCATCATCAGCCTATAAATGTTCCCACTGCTGGGACACAGGCCTCCTCTCTTTGAGAGGGAATGGGCTACAATCTACCACGCGGGCCCAGTGCGGATTGGTAGATGACACAATATGTCTTCGAATTTTTGGTTCTAAGACATGCCGGTTTCCTCACGATGTTTTCCTTCACCGTTTTGAGAGCAGTTTTCTGTACTTTATTATAATTAAATTGATTTAAAAGGAAAATACGAATAAACGGTCATCACTCATCATCCTTATGTTATTATACCTCTAGTGACCATAACGTGTTATTTTAATCTAATAAAGATCTGTCTCTGTCCCACGATGGAATGAGATTAAAAAGACGTTAATGTAACCCCACTGCTCTTGCAGTATAGTGACCTTTATTCTAGTTTTCATTAGGTTTATGTTAGAGTCCAAATTGTATTGAACCGATTGTTCAGGCTTCGTTCATGAGTTGCTAACCCAGAGACGAAGATAAAGCTGTAATGTCTGAAATACCTGTAGGCTACACCTACAGGTATTTCAGATTAACAACAAGCAGTAGGTCCTGTAGACACGTAAGCTTTGAAAAGGAATAACGTAAAATAAACTATATTTTTGGGGTGGGAAGCCATCAAATGACCCTTACGTGGAGCCTTCCTTAATGTAGAGCGGAAGGGAGTGGCAGACTTCTTCTGCCTAAAAACCACCCATGTTCCTTCTTAGCCATTTGTCGCGGTATCTCTTTCGAACAGTCCCACAGCCCCGGCAGGCGTCCGCTCTTGCGGAACCGTGGAACACAAACGCGCCGTCGACACGGCCTGTAATCACAAGACGGACGGACGGCGAGCTAGCAAAGCGGTGTTCCGCCTAAGCGGAGCAGACCTCCACGGTGTGCTCTCCAGTGTTCTCCGGGCCATCTTCACAATTGTAACACAAGGGTGTTTCCTCCCGCTCGATACGGTGTACCTCCCGAAACAACCGTCTCCGGTAAGGACCTGCGTCAGTCTCTTCAGCCACTCTTCTAAAAATCTAACTGCACCTATTAAATGTATTATTCAAAACGTTCATGTTTGTGAGAAACAATCGCACACTTGTTAAATAAATTGATGCGAGAGTGCAATAGTTTATCTTTCGGCGGCGGAAAGTGTAAAGGTTATCCGATGAAATTATTTGTTTCTAGTAAACGAATATCAGTATTTATGCTTCAAAATTATAGTAGCAGTGGCTCTAGAGAGCGAAAGGGCATATCGCAAGTCAGCCATGCTGCATGAGGTTATCATGTGGTGCCTTAAGGGCACCCTCGTTTTTTTGGATGGTGTGAAATCATGAAATGACCCCTCCCGCTCTGTGCCCTGCGGGATACGAGCTTGGGTTATGGCCTTACTGGAGTGGGCAGCAATAGAGATAGGCTGGATCTGAGTGAGATTATTATTTAGGGGCTGATTCAAAACTACTGGCTCAGCATCACCTGACACGAGGAAAGGTCATGGTGGTCAGTCTCAGCTAATAATATATTATATTTTATCGACGGCGACGATGGAAGATATTGTATTTGTAGTGCACAGCTCAAAATCACCGATCGAATTAGTAACACCATAATACGCTCCAAGACTTGGCATCTCTGACGTTGGCGATAAGTCTGCGAGGTTAAAGTGGGACTGAATGGGTTACATTTCCTCGAGAGGTCAGTTCAGATGGGCCAGAATCGTCACACACTTGGTGCCTGAAGACAATAGTCGTCACCGAGGCAGACCCAAGAAACGTTGGCGTGATGATTTCGACTCGTTCGTGACTGATTGGCCAGAGAAGGCACAACACAGGGAGAGCTGGAAAGAAATGGGGAAGGCCTTTGTCCAGCAGTGGGATACAATAGGCTAATATAATAAAATTAAATAGGCTAGCACACAGGTGCGCTCTCAGATTTGAATTGGGAATAGTTTCACTTCTTTTGACAACAACAATTCCTGCTACATATCTGACCACCTTCAGAGCGAGATGTTCATGTAATACCTTCACATAGCTTGCGTTCCGAACTTCCGATACATTAGATGATATTTTATATTGAAATTAAAATGAAACTATTACGTTTTACATAATTGTGTAAGTACACTTAACAATGTTTAAAATTGAACCTTTTCGGAAGTTATACTTGTACTTATAAGGATAGGTCATGACCAACTTAAATATTGTAATCAGTAATTTCTTTATTTTACAAACATGATGCCTCTAATCCACGAAGAGTATAGCAGTAAGTTACTCTGTTAAATCTGGTTCTTCTTAACTAACAGACAGATTATGTCCGTAAGGATTGAGCAGCCACATCAGATTGTTACAATCTGATCTCACCATTATTTAGCAGCAATGTAGCTGATTTTGCAGCACGAATTCTAGATTTAGCAGCAAAATATATCACTAGTTACATTTTATGCAAAAGTGGCTCCTCAATCTAAACGTCTGAATTGAGGAGCCACCCTGGAACTCGTTAAGTACCTAACAGATGAATATTTTTGAAGTTTTGCACCATTTAGTAGCAATTGTGAATAATATATTTTTGTTTTGTTGGTGACAGCCCATTCACTCAAGGCATCGATACTACGCTGGAGAGTTATACAGTCAGACACGGAGTTAATAGTTGCAAATATGCAAAAAGTAGACATTTTGCATGTTTTATAATTTGTGGCAGATGGTTTACCATAATTAAGAAGAGCAAGGGACCTAAAATAGAACCCTGACTCACGCCTGATTGTGTAAGATACGTATGTGAGTTGTATGAGCCAAGGCGAACAAATTGCTGACAGTCTCGGAGATAGTCAGAAATCAGAAGAAGAAGATGGGGTGTAAATCCTATGGCACTTAACTTGCGTAACAAGATGTCGTTTTTAGTTCTATCAAAGGCCTTACGGAAATCGAGGTACAGCACATCGACTTGCAGTCCGCGGTCCATTTGAGAAGAAATAAAATCAACTAACTAAATAAACTGGAAGGAGGACGCGCGGGTTCGCGAGAATTTTCGAATATTTTAGCAGGGACCGACAATATAGCAATAGGCCTGTAGTCTTCAACTGATTTATATAACAAGAAATTCTAGGATTTATTTGGTGGACGATGTCTCCCTCTTGTCATAACAACGACAGTCGACTCAAGTTCCAACCGGGACTTGAGTCGACACTATTGATGTATGTGTTAGTGTCTTTGTGAGAAACAAAATTAAAGAAATTTAAAAAAATACATACTTATACAAAATTAAATAAATCATGTAATTATTCTGTAAACCTAGTCTAGTTTTGGTTTTGGCCACAAGTGGCAGTAAATCAGCTGGAGTTAGGTTTGTTACTGCGGGGTAGTACTTCGAGGTCACCACTGACAGGCACCTTCACATCTTGTGCCGGTGTGATCACCAACACATTGACAGGAAGGCTCTGCCTCCTCATTCAGGGTGCAGGTTCCGTTATTCAGACAGTATCCATGACACAAGTCCACTTCACATCTGTTGCCTGAATAACCGGCGTTACATCTGAAATAACCAAACCGTTATAATGTGAAATTTAGTTAAACTCATTGGTTGTCGCAAGTGCGACTGCTATGCACCTCATGCATAGCCGTCGCACTGGGTTCGGTCGGGTAAAGTGTTTTTGGATTTTTCTATCAAGGATTTATAAAATTTTCTGGATTCATGCCCGGTTGATTACAAAAGTCTCACGCCCTATAACATGGGACTTAAACGTTTGTGGCGACTAGCGACATCTATCGCAACACCTGCGTACTAACAACGATCGACAGAAAATCCTACATCGCGCTACGAACATTATCCGCGACATAATCCTATATATTATAGGAGTTCCCGACTTACAACTGTCGGGCAGTTAGCCCGCCGGACACAACACCCGTCCGGTCAGAGGAACATTAAAACATATAAACCCCATAGCAGTCATTAAAGCTTTTAAGGAAATTAAAGTCAAATTAACCGAAGATCTATGGGGACTGTCGATTAAAGTTTGTCAAGCTATTATTGAGACTGTAGCTCCGTATTTAGCCTTAAATAATATTTAATTTGTGTGTGGACGAGGGAGTCTTCCCGGACCTTATGAAATACAGCAAGGTAATACCACTTTTCAAATCCGGTGACAGTAAAGACACTAATAACTATAGACCCGTATCCGTTTTGCCAGTTTTCAGCAAGGTGTTTGAAAAGGTAATGCTTAATCAAATGCTCATCCACTTTAACAACAATAAAATCTTACATGAGAAACAGTATGGTTTCACCAAAGGACGTTGTACGACTGACGCCGGTGTCACCTTATTAAAACATATATTTACTGCTTGGGAAGAGTCACAAGATGCCATAGGGATCTTCTGTAACCTCTCGAAAGCATTTGATTGCGTCAACCACGAAACCCTTCTCAAAAAGCTTGAACATTACGGTTTAGGGAAACTTGCGCTCAGTTTAATGAAATCGTATTTAAACGATAGACATCAGCAAGTACAAATAAATGGTGTCAATTCAACGGGCTTAAAAGTAAGTATGGGTGTGCCACAAGGTTCGATATTAGGTCCCTTTCTCTTTTTAGTCTATATTAATGATCTACCCCATTTATTTAAAAACCAACCTGAAATGGTATTGTTTGCCGACGATACTTCTTTAATATTTAAGATAAACAGACGTGCCACAAATTTTGATGACGTAAATAACGCCCTACTGCAGGTTCATAATTGGTTCACTGTCAATAATTTGGTCTTGAATGGGAAAAAAACGAAGTGCATAAGATTTGCTCTACCAAATGTCAAAAGTACTGATTGTGGCATAGTATTGAATCAAGAGACACTAGAATTTGTCGATGAAACTGTTTTCTTGGGGATAACGATTGACTCGAGGCTACAGTGGGGTCCGCATTTAACATCTCTTGCAGGACGGCTGAGTTCAGCAGCATATGCTGTTAGGAAAATCCGCCAATTTACTGACGTAGATACCGCGAGACTAGTCTATTTTAGCTATTTTCATAGTGTTATGTCATACGGTATTTTACTATGGGGACGGGCTGCAGACATCGAGTCTATATTTATTCTGCAGAAAAGAGCTATTAGAGCCATATATGGTCTACGAAAGCGCGATTCTCTGAGAGAGCTGTTTAAGGAAATTAACATCATGACAGTACCTTGTCAATACATCTATGAAAACATCATGTACGTTAGGAAAAATCTGCATTTGTTTAGTAAAAGAGGTGATAGACACCACTATAATACGAGAAATAGGGACCAACTAGTTCAGCCAGGTTTCAGGCTAGCTAAAGTAGACTCATCTTTCATGGGGTACTGTTTAAAATGTTACAATAAAATACCCCCTCACATTCTTCAACTGAGTGAGACGAAATTTAAAACTTGTGTAAAACGCACACTATGTAGGCAACCATACTATAAGTTGGGGGATTACATTGATGATAAAAATGCTTGGCTCAATGCTGGTCCTGCTCCACAACCTTAGGGGCAAATAAATCGACTATCATGTGAAGTTAGTGTAGAGGCTGCAGAAGATTGTAAAAATATCTTTGCATTGTATAGATTCAATGTCTTAATATTGTATAATTGCATGGCACATGTGTGAGTACTATGTACTATAAAGCCACTTTTTACATTTAGTTATATTTTAGTGACGTTGCCCTGGTGGCTGGGAGAATGTCATGCTCACTCAAATGTCTCGCTGATGGTGGCGGGTGTGTCGGATCATTTAGTTCCCTTCAAAATGGTTGAGTTAGATGGTGCTGATCCATGCGTCATGTTCGTGAACGGGCGCTGTCAGTGGAGACTGGTCATCTCTTAGCTGCCGTTTATATATTTTTCTTTGATTTGTTTTTTATATTTTTTACTCTGGACGCTCTTAACTTGCACGTCTTGCTACATAGTTCTCACATAATATACCATCTCAACATGAATGATATAATGTACCAAGATTTTGTAACAGATTCTGTTTTAAAAGAGTGTCCATGGAGTTTCTTGCCCGTTCTTCTTCATGAGATCTACGTTAGGGAACTGGCAACTACAGTACTTTCACAAGTTATTATGCCTTGTGATTGTGACTGTAGCGTAGGAGTGCAATGCGTCGTTTCGGGAGTTGCTGCGTCGGGCTGCGCGGCGCCGGATGTTACCGGCGGCGAGTGCTATGGGTGCGGGGGCGCGCGGCGGCGTGTGCTGTGGCGGCGGGTGTGCGGGGCTCCGGGTCGCGGGGCGGCGGTTGCACGTTGCGGCGTGCATTCGTTGTTCCGTGATTCGGGGTCTCGAGCATTCGTTGTTGCGGTTTGCGACGCTGCGTGCTTTTGTGCTCGCAGTGTTCGTTGTTGCGGGCATTCGGTGCGGTGTGGTTCGGCGTGGTGACTTTCGGAATGACGCATTGCACTCGTAGTTTCGTTCTTCTTCCGTCCTTCTGACATTCAAAAGTGTCTGTAATGGCTTAATTGAAATAAAATATTTGAGTTTGAGTTTTGAGTTTGAGGATCCTCCCTTTTCTATGGGGGATGAGGAGCTTTACACCCTCTTCTTCTACCCCCCCAAACGTCTATTAGATGAACTATTATTTATTTAATATCTTAGCAGTTTTTTGAGGCCCTTTTATAGTTTCTTATTAGTTTACTATATAGTGTTTAAAGTTAATTAGTCCATGTGATCTAATTTTAATTTTTACCACCTAAATTTTTTACATGTGGAATGCAAATAAAGTATTGAGTATATATTATTATCTAATAAGTACATTGAGCGTGTTGATTGTTAAAAGTTATTGCTAAAATGTGGTAATATTATAGAGCAGGTCTAGTGTACGATCAACGTCTAACGCGCACTCGGCACCTTTTATAACTGTTCTAATCCCTAGTGAAAGGTATGTTTTACCTGCATTTAGGTTGTCCTTCAGCACTGACACTACAATCTCCTCGGAAGCAAAAGTTATGACACAATGAAACATCGCATCTTTCACCGCTGTAACCCTGTGTACATTCACAACGAGATTCTCCGCTAACTTTCGTACCGTGAACACAAAGCAGATTTACATCTGAAGTAACGTTGGTCGTAGTGTTATTTGGTTGCAGATTCGACAGAGCTTCACAGTTCTGAATACCCCTAGTTTCATCTTCATTGTTATAATTGGTGGCTATCTGCCAAAAAGCCCCTGCATGATGTTCCATTAAAAATACAGGTTGCACATCTATGTCACTAGGTGGATTTTTCGGTATTTTCCAGAACGATTCATTTATTTTCAAGTAAATAAAATCCTTAGAAATGGTCAACCGTCCGTCTGAATGTTCTGGATATGTATGTATTGTTCTTACATTCTTTCCATTTAAATCTGAACATTTGATGTAACACGGGTACATGAAGTGCGCATTGTTCATCCATTGTTACAGCAAACCAATATATTTTCTGAGTTTGCTGGTCAATTTTAAAACGTACATTACTGATATGTTCCATTACAACTTCTTTGTCGGAGCCATTGAATTTGGCCCTTTGTAAATTTCGTATTCCACGCCCATGGTAGTTAACGGTCCAGTAAATAAACCTGCAACATTTCAAAATTTTTGTATTGCCCAAATTCAACACGCATATTATCGCTGATTGTTTTTTCATTATTTCTATGTTTAATGTTGTATTTTATTTATTTATTTGTGTACTCTCAAAATATTATACAGGACATAACATTACATTACAACATAAGTTTAGTCAAAATATTTAAAACAAAGCTATGTAAAATAAAATGCCAGAGGCCTTTGCAGCGGTTGAAAAACTCTGACACTAGGGTGTGAGTGGTCGTTAGACCTTAGTACCCACACGATAATTCGAATTCTAAAATATACATAAATACAGAATAATACGTTATAGAGATTAGAGAAGAGGTAGTGCTCTCTGACTTTTTAAATATTTAAACTTAGACTTTTTGTTGGGTTATTATGGAATAGCATTGTTAGTAACGTACCCTCCACAGCTATCGACTCCAATATCATAAACTCTGTCTTCAGAGAAAACTAACTGTCTTTCTTCCGTTTTGTTGTTAAATCCAGGTTTTAATGAAATAGAGAAAAGTTGTTTGTTGACTTCAGTCCAAAAGAGAACATCAGCGACCGGGTCGTAAGCTAAATTCGTAACAAGATGGCTAGCTGTAACCAAAGGTTCTATTGTCTTTGAAGCTATTTCAAAGCTTAATATATCCTTTCTCACGGCAATCAGCACCCTGTTGTGTACTGAATCGTACAATATTGTTCTGACATAACGTGGAGCCGACGTAACGTTTTGTGTGTACGTTTGTATTCCGTTAATATCATAGAATTCCAGTCGATTATCATTGCTAATAACGATTTCTGAAACAAGACAATTATAGATTATAACGGAACCTTAATATATTCGACCTGTCCATCTGTCCGTCTATCTAGATGTTAAAAGAGACAAAGACATTTATTCGTAGGATACGGTATTCACATATTTGTGACGTAAATGGTATGGTTCTCGACATATCTACCGCTAGACAGCATACGAATATTTACATAGCCTGTAGTAGTAGTAAGTACCTAATAAATAATTGATGCTAAAATTTAATATTTTGTGGAATATAACGATTACGATACATTGCAACTTTCAAAACACAAGAAGCTGGTCTATCATATAATGATTCTTGAACTTACCCCATGAGAAGGAGTGCACCAACCCCGCGTACAGCGATAACAGCACCAACACACATTGCGGTATTATATACATTTTGTGCAGACAACGTTACTTCAACAGATTTGATGTTGCATCCACCCTTTCTCACCGCTTAATTTATAAGAAGCAACACACTTGTTTTGGGGAAACAGATCATTCTTTTTACCTGATAACCTAAGAGGTCTACTGATAAGAGGCAAAACAGAGATATCGTGCAGTTATCCTCTATTACTACTCGATCACCCTACTTTGCCTGACTTTTTTTTTTAATTGTGAGAGACCCCCTAAAAAGTACTGCAGGTATAGTCGCTACCAAGCCAAGTTACCACAAACCGTCAAGTTCTCTCAGCATGTCATCTTCTTCCACACTTCTCTGTTTATGAGGTTTATCGTTATCTCATTAGACATTCCTTTCAAACAATATCATTTTTTACACAGTTCATCCATGTTTTATTTACTCTTGCTCTACTCCCTATCCACATATTGAAAACTTTCCTCTATCTATTTATTTCACGACATTTCCCTGACGAAACCCACACGACAATTCATTTTGATGTTGTAAAGTTAAAAAACGACTGGGGGCATACACGCAGATACTTAATTCAACTTTGTTCCTTAATATTTAAGTTACAACCCGTGGGTTTTCCCAGTCGTTATTTAAAAGTGATGATAACATTTCGAGGTGAAAGGGCAAAATAATATGATTATTTTAAGCTATACCTACGCTAGCTAATGCCCGCAGCTTCGTCCAACTAATAACTATTAATTTTCAACCGACTTTAAAAGGATTTTCAATTCGATTGAATGTTATTTTTGATAGGTACCTAACCTACGAGTTTAAAGATGTCTTCCCCAATTTGTACCTAATTTCGTTAATTCATACTATGTTTGGAAGAATATTCTTGCGAGGTGTGATGTGCGAGGTGAAAGGAATAAGTAAGGATTGTAGCAGATGGTGTTCTGAGGTTTCACCTACCCTCATTGAAGAATGCAAGAGTTGAGGTACCATCGCCAAAACATCATTCTGACCACCGTAAGGACTATCTTGCTTGCAGCGCCAGGCACTGTTGGTTCGCAAAGTAAACCGATGTGATCATCATGTGCACGAGACTTTGTTTCAAAAAGGATTAAATTAATTTTTTTCTGTTGAAATGTATCTAATGTATGTATTCTTGTAATAATTATAAGTTGAGTTTTGAAACTAGTAAAAAAAATAAAGTTTACATCAGACGCTGACTTGTGAGATCTCGCGTTATGGAATTTAATAGAAGGTACTTACGTGTTATGGAATGAACAAGAAGAAAAGATTAATTCTATATGTATGATATTTATTGGAGAGAAACTTAACTTTAAGCGAAAAGCGAAAGCGAAAACAATATTGCGAAAGCTATATTTATTTATTTATAATTAAGGTCCCATTTAAAACAGAAGGACTAAAAGTCCTTCTGTTTTAAAGCATTTAGTATTTCTAACCAAAGATATTCAATCAAAAAAAACACTGGTTAAAGTGATTCTATTTTGACCTAAAATGTTGGGTAACCAAAATTGTTATTATTTTCGTTAACTAATTTTATTTCTAAGTATCTAATGCGTTTTTCTTGATTATAAAATTAAATAAATGATTTATATATTCTGCAAACCAAGTCTATTTTATTCTTCAACGATAACAAACATTTTTGGTTTTCGCCACTTTGTCAGTAAATCAGCTAGAGTTAGGTTAGTTACTGCTGGGTAGTACTTCGAGGTGTCGGTGGAAGTGCGACCGACATCCGGAGCACCTTCACATCTTGTTCCGGCGTGATCATCAACACATTGACAGAAAGGCTCTCCTTCCTCATTCAGGGTGCAGGTACCGTTATTCAGACAGTATCCATGACACAAGTCCACTTCACATCTGTTGCCTGAATAACCGGCATTACATCTGAAATAACCAAACCGTGATTTGAAATTTAAATAAACTGTAAAATATACAACTGCCTCGTTGGACTATTTGGCGCAAGTGCGACTACTGAGCATGAGGTCCTGGGTTTGATTCCCGGGTCAGGTAAGGTGTTACTGGGTTTTTCGATCTGGAATTTCTCTAATTTTCTGATTTCATGCCCGGTTGAATGCAAAAAGAATCAACTTTTATTACAAATACATACGACATAAACATAACTGGTTAAATTTGGGTCTACTTTCATCATCAGCCTATAATGTTCCCACTGCACTGCAGTTAGTACCAAGGGCTAAGACAATAATATTTTCTGCCTAATCGCGTCGTTCATTTTCAGAATCATTTTTAATATTTATAGGAGTAGAAGGAATTCTAATTTGCGAGTATTCTTGGAAATTTTCCGTATCATCGCACCTACTATGTTTTGTCTCTGCTTCACCCAAAGGTAGACTGATAGAAAACGCCAAGGCATTAAGTCCGCCTTTATAAAGTATCTTTTTATCATTATGTGCCATACACATAAACGTATGCTCTTGTCCCGTGGAGATAGGCAGAAACCACAGAGCTGTGGAACACACGTCGGTAGCGGGAACTATGCACCTATCCTCTACATGTACTTATAAAGTTTTCATTAATAAATCTGCCTTACCTGCATACTGGAAGTCCCTCATCATTTGTAGTGCAGTTTCCTTGCACACAATAGTTCTTACAGACCGATACATCGCATCGCTCGCCTATGTAGCCAGGTGTGCATTTGCAAAGAGATTCATTGACTTTAAGACCATGAACACAAAATGGCACAGAGTTAGTTCGTACAAGACTCGTTAGTGCTTCGCAATCCTTGATACCCTGAATCTTTTCTTCTATCTTGTAGTTGACGGCTATACCGAATGGAATATATTGCAACGTAATTGTTTGTGGCTGAACGCTCAAATAACGCGTTTTTCGGATTTTTAAAACTTGTTTAATGCTATCAGAGTACCAGTCAATTTGGTAAAGGTGTGTATTGGAAAGACTTAATATATTTATTGATGGTTGGTAAAAATCATTAGTTGGGTCGATGAAGTATAAAGAACTTAAAAACTTCTTTTCTATTTTATTTTTTCCATTTAAATCTGCATAGTAAGTAGTATATGTGGAACTAGTAACAGGTTCCATCCAGTAAACATTCTGAGTTTGTTCGTCAATGACCAGGTTATGTGGTTCCAGTTTGTGAGGAGAATCGTGGGACACTGAAGTAATAATAACTTCTCTGTTGGAACCATCAAACTGAGCTCTCTCTATTGTAGGTGTCGTCAAGTTTGTGTTGATCCAGTAAACGTGTCTGTAGAAAGAAACATTTTTGTTAACAATCTTATAGAAATACATACTCACTTTATATACACGGAAAATGTTGTGCAAAAAGTTTTGAGTATGAGTATAGAGGGGTATAAGAATTATAAGAGTAGAGGAAGACCAAAGAAAAGGTACAAGAGCAAAATAATGGTGATGGTGATGATCGTTAATTTTATTATCTATCTTCTATCTATATATATACTTAAATAAAAAGAGAAGTCCTGACTGACTGACTGATTGACTGACTCATCAACGCCCAGCCCAAACCCTTGAACCTACAAAACTGAAAATTTGCACAGAGGTTCCCTTTATAATGTAGACAAGGAATAAGGAAGGATTTTTCGAAATTCAACCCCTAAGGGAGTTAAATAGAGAATGAAAGTTTGTATGGAAAATCGTCATTTTCACGCGGGCGAAGCCGCTGGCTAAAGCTAGTACTATAATAAAACGTACCCTGTACAGCTATCCACAGCAATATCGGTGGGAATCCCGTCAGCCATCTTGACTAAAAGATTTCCATAAACATTGTTAACAGATCCATGTTTTAAAGAAATCCAATTGATGCTTCTTTCCTTAGTGTCACTGAAGAACAGTTTCTCTGTGACAGGGTCGACGGCAAGACCGTAAATGTTTCGCCCACTTCCTTCAATAAAACATTTCTTGTCTAAGGCAGATATATCATAACCACAAATGTCGTCATTGCCACTCTGTTTGTTCACGTAAAGCATCATGTTGTGAACATTATCATAAATTAACGCCGTGAGGTTATGGGAATCAAAACGTACGGATTCTATGATGGTATCATTGTTATAAAATTCTAGGAGATCACCTTTAGTGATGGCAAATTCTGAAACAAAAGGAATATACTTTATACATATATACATTCCGTGGAACGGAACGCAAACGACTAACATCGAGTCTATTTTAAATTTTCTTTAAAAATAATTACAATTTTACAATAAAGTTATAAGTGCTATAATTTAAAGTAATAAGTGCTTCTCAAAGCTATACATCGTTATCTCCTAAAAACTCAGGTGTCAAAGTCAAAGTCAAAATTATTTATTTGCAACAAATGTGGTAAAAGAGATGGTAAAATAATAAATAAGTAGTGCACTCATTTCGCCATTAAGTTGGCATGCAAACATTAAGTACGTGGTTTAAAACAAATTAAATTAGATATAACGTGCATTTCTAAGTTTAAGTTTCACTCAGCACATAACAAATTTTGCTGTTAAACAATAGAAAATTACAAAACAAAAGACATTTTTAACATAAACAGAGAGAGAACAAAACAAAGATTACAAAAATAATATTTTTATATAGAAAATTTCCAAACAAAGACATTACTCACATAAACACAGAGAAAATCAAAGATAACATAATATTTTGAGATATATACACATACAAAATTTTATAATTATAATTATGGTACCTACCTTACTTTATAATGCATTCCGGTAATGGTACGACTTACAGTTGGAAAGTTTTAAAAATTCTGCTACGGAATAAAAACTATGTGAACAAAGCCACTTTTTCAGGACTTTGCAGAATTTACTGTACGGAAGATCAGTTATAAACTTTGGTAGGGAATTGAAGATGAGTGGAGCCACAATTACGTCTGAATAATTCGATCCTAGGTACTGGCATTGTTAATAAATACTGTGTAACTGTACGTTTATTGATATTGTTTTTACATTCAAAAAGTGAAGAATTCGTTTTGACAAATTTAGCTATTTCGTATATATAAATACAAGGAACTGTCAGAAGATTATGTGATTTATACACTGGTCTGCAAGAATCAGTCCAGTCCATATTAAAAATTGTGCGTATGCATTTTTTTTGTGCTAACAGAACCCTAGTTATTTCAGAAGAGTTCCCCCAGACAATGATACCATACCTGATGATGGAACAAACATAGGCGTGATATACCATTAACGCAGTTTGTCTGGAGGTCTCATCTTTAACTTTTTTCAAGGCGAAAACGAATCTATTTATTTTTATACACATTTCATCAATATGATCTTTCCAAGTGAAGTGTTCATCAATTGTGATACCAAGAAATTTTGTTTTATGGATTTGTTCAACTGTTTGATCTTTATGTGAAATTTTAAGGTGAAGATATTTACTTTTCTGTGTTTTAAAATTTAATATTTTAGTTTTTTCTAAATTAATTTTTAAGGCATTTAAATCTAACCATGTAATAATTTTATTTAAGCTGTTGTTTATATTACACTCATGTGATTCACCATTTTTACAATCGTAAATAACGGTTGTGTCATCAGCAAACAGAACACAGTCTTGGTCTATCGCTTGAGGGAGATCGTTCACGTATATAAGGAATAATGGTGGCCCCAAGATGCTTCCCTGCGGAACACCGAAGAAATTGTATCGTGGTTTGGAATCAAAGTTTGTGATACCATTAATTTTGTCGTCGAATTTAGTGATTCTTGTTATTTGTGTACGATTTGAGAGATACGATTTGAACCACTCTAAGGCTGGGCCGCGAATGCCAATTTTATTCAACTTTTCAATAAGAATTGAATGATTAACGAAGTCGAAGGCTTTGCTTAGGTCTAAAAACAAAGCTGAAGTTGTTGTTTTCGAATTTATGTTATTTAATACCGATTTTACTAAATTAAAAGCTGCAAGTGATGTGGACTTGTTTTTCCTAAACCCGTGTCGTTCTTTTGCAAGCATATTATATTTATCTAAGAAAGAAAGAGTTCTCTTGTACATAATTCTTTCAAAGACCTTTGATAGAATCGGAATAAGAGCAATAGGGCGGTAATTGTTTTTGTCTGTTTTGGAGCCTTTTTTATGTAGTGGTTTTATTATAGAAATTTTGAGTTTATCTGGAAAGCATCCTTGTTCTAAGGATAAATTGATAATATAAGACAAAGGTTCTGCGATGTAGGGAGATATTTGTTTTAAAAGGTCCGTAGAAATATCTTAATTAATGTTTTCAATATGCTGAAGATTTCAGAGGGATCAGAAGGATTTAAAAATATGCTATTATCGTTTATTTTAATATTTGAGTTAGTAGCTTTAGGAGGATGTTGTGAGGATGAGAAGGTGCAAAGTGACGAAATAAGCAAAGCTCCTGCAGATCATAAAACGTAAACAAATAAGTGACAACAACATAATACTTGACTTGGACTGAATCAGGAAGCCTTCGACACTATAATAAACAAGGTACAATCTTTCATATCACACATAACGACTTGAATCGATATAAGTCCAAAATAAAAATCGTTAATTTTCAACTATTCAAATGTAAACAAAACACTTGTCAGTACACCAAAGCTGAGAAAAGCGACATCTATCGGACTATATCTGCACTACATAGCACACTGTCTAAAGTGATGGATCAGACAGAAAATGTCACACTGGGACGTGCGCGTGCGCACTCCGATACAAACCTAGATGAGAGTGTCAATAATCACACACTTTGGTTTGGTTTGAGAGCAGTGGTGATGAAATAAATTGCACAAATTATTGCGCCTGCCTGGGTTTAAATCCACGTGGTCGGTTGTTTCTGTTATCTATGAATCTAAACATGCAGTTTAAATTGTTTTTGAAATTAAAATAATGTCTTTCAGGAAAATGCACTATCTACAATATTCAAGGTACCTACTATCCCTCCATGTGGCATAGCCGTGGGACGCCCTGTATACACACAGAAAGAAAGATTTGTAAAAGTAGAAGGAAGCGTAAGTATAGTAAGTTAATTAAGGGCTATTTTTTACAAAAAACATTTATTAGAGGAACTTTGAAAGACAGAAAAATTGAAAGGATGTCGTTTTGTTTCGTACCCCAACACGTCTATCATGGTATGGACATGATGAAGAGGCATATTATTACTAATAATTATTAGTAACTAGCTGATGCCCGCGGCTTCGCACGTGGATACTGTAAAAACAATCCTTGATGCGGATTATATATCATTCTAAAATTTCAGCTCGATCGGTGCAGAACTTTTTGAGTTTTTGAAGCGTACACAAACCAACATAATGGATGGATTGTGTGAGGAATATGAAAAAGGAAGGAGTAAATGATGTACCTATATGAAAGAAAAAAAAGGAAATAAAAAAAATAATAATAATAAAGATGTCGTGATGACTGACAGGGGAGAATGGAAGAGAAAAACTATAAACTGACAACAGACTGGCCTGTTGGTCTAGTGGTTAGTGACCCTAACTGCTATGCCGGAGGTCGTGGGTTCGATTCCCACCCAGGACAAATGTTTGTGTGATGAGCACGATCATTTGTTCTGTGTCTGGGTGTAATTTATCTATAATATGTATGTATTTAGAAATATATAAGTATGTTTATCAGTTGTCTAGTACCCATAACACAAGCTCTGCTTAGCTTGGGACTAGATGGCGTTGTGTGATAGTTGTGGAATATTATTATTATTATAAACGAACTCAACTAACAAAAACAACACCATTTCTTTGATCAATTAGTTCGAAAGCATTTCCTCTACCAGTACACCACACACGGATACTAACCCATAACGTCCTGCCGTAAACCACGATATCTCAAAGAAAAAAAAGTAGTTTCCGGGACCCCAAATAGACAAGGGCGGGAAGATGATGATAAAGAGAACGTGAACAACTCACCCCAGGACTGCACCAACCCCACGTACAGCACCACCAACGCCAGCACGCACCGCGTTCTACACATTGTATAAGTACTTCAGAATTTAAAAGTTGCTATAACTGAGGTCGATGGTGAGTCCACTCCCAGTGATCGTTCTTGAGAAAATAATGCGAATGCCTAATTTTCACCATATAAATAGAATCGGTATTAGACATACTGGTGATATGAGCTTTCATTAGCAATAGGTATTACCCGCTCATTAGAAAACATTCCATATATTTTATTTTTTACTGAAAATATGAAATATCGTAAAGGACATGAGCTTTCTGTTAGATTTGCAGCGCTCGCATCATCGCCGAAAGTCGAAAATTGTATAGCGCGCTCATGTCCCTTACGTTCTTTTATTTTTTCAGTATCGATATCACACTGCTGACATATATAGGGTCAAAATTAAATGACAACAAGAAACAAAAAAACTGCCCAAGTGACCTCATAGGTCATCAAAATGATAAAGTTATCATATTAGGTAGGTGACATTGTTTCGCCTTTAAGTAGATAGCTGAAATTAACCTCGTGCCAAAAGTTACTCAGCGGAAATTCCATGACCTTATATTTTAATTTTAAAACTCTGATGATCTTCAGAATTTGCTTATGAAGGTGTTACCGAATGGCGTCCAAGAACTAGCAAAAGACATGTTTCCATTGGCACAAGAAAAGAGAGGCCTTATATACCCAACAATGAGTGAATTCACCCACAGGTGATGATGATAATATTTTTACATATTGTTGCCTGCGACTTCACTCGCGGTATTTATTCAACAGGAACGTTTTTAATATATGAAACTCGAGCGTAATAAATTGTAATAGCGGACTATTAATAGTTAATTGGTCTGTTGATGGGTGCCCACTGCCCACCCATTACATGCCGAGTTTCCTCCGTGTCTCGGAAAGCACGGTAATAGAGGAGGAGACGTGAAAGATCGACCTTCACCCATCAGATATCTTGATGAGTAAGTAAGTAAGTAAGTAAGTAAGTATATTTATTTGCTCAAACAATGTGTATACATACAGAACGGTGATGCCATGCATGCAAGATATTATTATAAATTATGTTCGACATGTTTGCCACTTAAGCGACGTGCAAATATATTAATGTTGTTTTATAATAATTTTCAGTTAACAAATAATTCATAAGGTTACATAGACTCATTAGAAAAAAATCAAATTAAAGAAATAATAATTAAAAAAATAATAATAATACAAATTTACAATAAAAAATTAAAAATGTCAATAAAATAAGAATACCATAACAATGTCAAAATTTCAAAAATGTCAATAAAATATGAAGGTGCCGATTCTCTTGTACACCGAACTAACCTAAACTAAAACTAAAATTTCTTATTTTTAGTTAGTTGGTTTTGGTAAGTTATTCTGAAAACAAGATTCTCTAAATTTAAATATAGTTTTGACACACCTAAAATCGAGTTTGACATTCGTTAAGTTGAGTAGAGCATAGACAAAGATTGCAGTAGACCATAGACAAAATGCTGAATGAAAGTGAACGAAATGATCTGAATTGCAAAAAAAAACCTGAGGTAAATCAAATATTCATTAATGATTACTGATAAACAATTTTAAATAATTAAAATTGTTTATCAGTAATCATTAATGAAGTACAGTCTGTTTATAAAGTCATGAAATTAATGTTTGAGGAACTAAGATTATTCAAAAGTAGGGTACTAGGGTAACACTAAATCATAGTACATCAAACAAATGTCATCGGCTCTGTCTTCCTGTCATCAACTTGTTATTTATCTTGTGTTATCTTTTGCATTTTTAAATGTTTTTCAAATCTACGTCGACAAAACTTCGAAGAAACGTGTTAAATATGAGGAAAACAAATAGGAGTGGAGCTCGGGAAATTATTTCAAAGTATATCAGCGATGTTTGTTAGAACACCAAGCTGGACAAATTTTATCAAATTTGGATATTTATACTCGAACAGCAGCTATGGCAGGTATGTAATCGTGTTATTGTTTGTTTTTTATCTACCAGAAGTCACAAATTTACTAAATATACGATTTTAAGACTAAAATAAGCATTGTTTACATTGCGCATTTATAGGTTAGATTGCAAATGTAAGTAGCTCTTGTAGGTGCGACGTTAACTTTTGATACTTTTGGGTAATCAAATTTACCGGTGATTTTAAATATGAATAAGTTTTATCATGTTTGAAATAAAAATAGTGCTATCTATTTTCTGTTAGATATTAATTTTTTTTTTAAATCTTTCTTTCAGGAAAATCTGAGAGTACAGTGAGGCGTATTGTAGATGAAGGCAAACACAGATCAGGCCGTCCTAAGAAATAAATGGATGACTTCAACATAATTATGTGCAATTCGACAAAAAATTCAATTCTTTTACTCGGTACCAACTTTAAGGAAAGTTCAGGTAGTCACTAAAACACATCTGGATGGACGAAAGGCTCTATTCGAACAACATATTGCAGCAAAACGGGCAAGAGAAAATGGGCATACAGTGGTACAAAAGTTAAAACATAACATTAATAAAAAATATGTACGAACATTTTTCTTTTATTTACTCATTTTTATTTCATTGAAGGTCGGAAGGAAAACATCGTGAGGAAATCTGGACTTATAATTATTATAATATACCTAATAAGTCTGAAATCGCCAACCCGTCTTGAGCATGCGTGGTGATCAGTGCTCGTGCCTTCTCTGTAGAGAAGAGGCAAATATTTGACTGATCATTAATTATTTTGTTGATTATTGTATTTTGTTAATTATTTTTTTATAAAAAACATTACTGAATATGCGGTTTCAATTTGTGATAGAAACCTAATCGCCACTCTTATTTGTTTAGGATACGGATAGGTTAATTAATAAATAAGGTGATAAGAAAATTAAAATTTTAATAATAAAGAAATAAAATGTTTAATTTAATTAAAATTATTGACAAGTAATTGCCGAATTTCCCTTGCTTCAGCAAGGAAATTGCGCCAGGATCCTCCACAATAGCATCGCTCGTTATCCTCGTTGACATCGATATCTTCTTCGTCTGCAAAGACACACTTATTTAGATTTCAGAAGAATTAAGTTGTCTTGTAAGTTGTTGTCAAGTAAGTTGTCTTGCCCAACAGCTGTTTGATAACTGCCTTGAGCAAACAGATTTAGTGCAGCTAGAATCTGCAAATGAGTTCTATTATCATACAGGTAGGTAAGTAGAGATTTTTCATTCTAAAATGCATGTTGCGCCACTGCTTGTTGCATACACTTTTCGGTCAGTGGGTTGTTCAAATGTTTGTAAAGAAATTTAAGTGGAGGGGCGTGCAGTTTTTGACTGAAAGATCTCAATTATGTAATGACTAGGTTTAGATCACCCATAAATATAATAAAAGTGAGATACCACTCGACTAAACTATAAATACTTAAAAACTTGTTTATGCAAGTGAATTACTGCACATACAGGACACAAAACTGTTCTAACCTTTCGGTGTTTGGGGATAAATCCTTCATCTAACCGAGGATTCCTTAGCGTATCCACCAAATAAAGTGCTCCCGCTCTAGGGAGTCTAAAGAGTTTTTTAAATTTTTCCTCTGCCATTTGGAATGGGTTGGATTCGTCTCGCAATTTTTCCAAATGAATTCTTTCTTGAAAGTGTCTAAAAAATAGTTATAAATTCTTATTAGATAATACTCAGAGCCTGGAAGTGGCTATGATTATGAGAAGTGCATTTATCCACTTCTTTTCCAACTAATAATGTAGCAAGTGCATTAGATGTTCAGTACAAATCCCTTGTAAGTTTTTATGAATGCATTTTGTATTGTATCATAATAAAATAACACTAAACTTACCTTTCTGACGCATCGCCAACAGCTGCAATCACATAAGCTTCCATAATTAACTCAAAGTCATCCAAACTTTCGAAAAATAATAGAGAAATATGCTTTGTAATTTTTAGTTTATGTCAACTAATTTTATTCCACACCTTTTTATTCGCGATTAAAAATGGTCTGATTTAGTTTGACAATCATAATTTTAGGTGAAAAACGTCAATTTCAGAATAGCATAATTGCCATTTTCATTAAATTGAATAACTTAGTGCTGTCAGACTATAATCTATTTAAGTTATGTCACTTTAGTCAATTTCAGAATGGATAACGTCGTTTGACAGGATTAAACTAAATTTTAATGATTTTTAGTCTAGTTTAGAGAAATTTGTGACAAGAGAATCGGCACCAATGTCAAAATTTCAAAAATGTCATGATAAGTATGCAATAAATTGCCAAAATTACAATAAAATTATGTCAATTAAATAAGATCTCAAATACAATACTTATTAACCAAATTTTAACTTGCTGGAAATGACTCGGCCATAAATTCATCAATTTTATAATAAGCTTTGGTCGTCAAAAATAGTTTTAATTTCGCCTTCAAGTCTATGTTAGTAAGCTCCCTCCAACTTTTTGGTAATTTATTATAAATAGTTGGAGCCATGCAAAGAACACTCCCGCGCATAAATGCTGTCCGACTTACCTGAAGGCAGATCTGACTTTGATCACGGCGATTTCTTGGAAATTGATCTGACATGCGGGGAAATAACTCTGGATTGTTTCTAATAAATACAACAGTCTCTAAGATGAGACATATTTCTTATCAAATATAATTTACTAGCGGACGTTTCACCCGCGTATATCCCGTTCCCGTGGGAATACAGGGATAAAAAGTAGCCTATGTTACTCAAGGTGAATGTTGCTTTTAATGATAAATTTGAAGAAAAGAATTTTTGAAATCGATGCAGCAGTTTTTGAATTTATTCATTACAAACATACACACAAAAATATAAATCTTTCCTCTTCATAATATTAATGTAGAAAGTGTAAATTAACAAACGTGCCTATGATAACTTGCCTATCGAAATGTGTTCATAGCTACTTTTAATTGAATTAATCAATTTTCTTTCATCAACTTCACTCTTTTCATAACTGAATGATTTTCATCTCAACTGATAGTTTTTAACACACAGAATATGCGTAAGTAGGCTTGCCTAATCATTTCTGTGTATGGCTACCTGACAAGCAGATGTGAACAGGTAAATCAATATAGGTAACTACACCGATCTGTTCCTCCTCCTCCTCCTTGCGTCGTATTCCTCAGTGATGAGGGTCGTGACCTCCCTTCGATATCACTTTCTCCCGTACGATCTTCCTCCATTTATTTCTGTCTCGGGCGGTGTGGAGGGCATTATGAAGCGTAGAGTTGAGCGCGGTGCGGATCTGGTCGGACCAACGTATTGGGCTGAGGCCTTTTCCCGTCTACTTTGCCGGTCACGATGAGTTTCTCGAGGTTGCCACTGTCTTTACCGATCTGTTACCCAATCGAAATTGATATTTTAAGAAAGATATTTTAATTACAAAACCAATCGTTTAAGCTTGCCTGCAAAAATCATACATGACCAGCTATAAAGTTTTGGATTTGGTGCTATTTGAAAGGTGCGAGAGAGAAAGAAGAGCGTTCGAGGTCCGTGTGACAGAACAGGACACAACATAGCAGCTGCACATGACCGTTTTATGTATCCGAGTGCGCATGCTGTTACAGTTACCTGACAGAAGGTCTATCCACCAGGGGTATTACCCATTACAAAACTGTGTTGTGGAGGTCAGATAGGCAGGATATCCTCCACGTGAAATAGCGGTATTCAGCTGCATTTGGTTAGACTGGAAGCCGACCCCAAAAGGCTAGGCAGATGATAAGTCGAGCCTAATAAAATTGTCATTAATAATAATAATATTCCACAACTATCACACAACGCCATCTAGTCCCAAGCTAAGCAGAGCTTGTGTTATGGGTACTAGACAACTGATAAACATACTTATATATTTCTAAAAACATACATATTATAGATAAATTACACCCAGACACAGAACAAATGATCGTGCTCATCACACAAACATTTGTCCTGGGTGGGAATCGAACCCACCGCCGCATGAAAATTCTTTTACCTCTTTATTGTAAAACTAACTAATACCCGCGGCTTCGCCCGCGTCGATATCGGTTATCGCGATGAAAGTATACAAGAACTGGACAAATTATATACTCAAACCTTTTCCTGAGAACTATACTGTCCTTTGTTGAAAACAGCATGAAAATCGAAGCTGTAGATTTTGAGTTTATCGCAAGCAAACAGACAGACAGACGCGGCGGAGGACTTAGTTTTGTAATATTGTGCAAGGTGGGGTGTATAGGTAATATTCTTCTATATCGGGTTCAAATGTGAGGCAAACTTCAGGCTTCTTTACATAATTTTCACGTATATTCTCAGGACCGATTAGCTGCGTGGCGAATAAGTGACAAGAGCCTGCCATGCTGCCATTTTTTTTTTCTTTTTTTATTTTGTAGTGGTATTCTCGCATTTTAGTCTAGGAGACTAGCTTCTGCTGAACCGGGAAAATCCCTGTGGATACCTTGAGCTTAAGGCCTCCAGCCACGGCCAAATATCTTATAAACTAACTGCCGCACTCAGAGAGCTTTAATGATTACTTAGGCCATCACTTAGTAAAGGTTTTGACAGTTTTTGCATGACAAAATTGTCAAAACCTTTACCAAGTCCGAGTACCGCAGTAAGTGTCAAATTGCTAAGGGGACAGACAGACGCGGTTTTATAATATGTAGTGATTACAACCATGAGTGGGTTTTTCCAAATTTTGTCGTCATTTAAAAGTAAACACAAGCAATTAATAACATCATCTCGAGGTGAAAGGTCGTAATAATATGATTATTTATAACTGTACCACTAGCTAATGCCCGCAGCTTCGTCCAACTAATGACGATTAATTTTGAACCGACTTCAAAAAGGCTTTCAATTCGACGGAATGTTATTTTTCACACACATGAACTCTAACTCAAAGCATGTATTTCAATCAGACCATTAGGTACAGCATTTTTGAATTTTAGTAAAACAAATAAAACGAAGCTACAGTCACAAGGCATCACTTGTGAAAGTACTGTAGGCATGTTGAAGGATGTATTCACCAATTTTTACCTAATTTCGTTTTTCATACCGGAAGACGTTGCGTTAGAAGGCCTCCCACTAGGTGGACCGATGACATCGTGAAGGTTGCGGGGATCCGCTGGATGCGAGATGCACGGGACCGGTCGATGTGGCGACACTTAGGGGAGGCCTATGTCCAGCAGTGGACGTCTTTCGGCTGAAATGATGATGATGATGATGATACTGTGTTTAGAAGAAGAGTGATTTGCGAGGTGAAAGGAGTATGTAAGGATTGTAGCAGGTGGCGTTCTCAAGTTTGCCAACACAACACATCAATCTTAAAACCCAAGTCATCATCTGACTTCTCAAAAATCGTAATACAGAATTCAGTAAAAGATATATTTTATTTATTTATTTATTATCACAATATTATGTTTTTTGTTTTTCATTACAGATAAAATAAATCTATTGCGACAAAGAAACTTAAAATATACTTATCAATAACTTACATGCTACACGTACAGTACATGGTATGTGACGCTTGTGAACTCACTCAGTGTACAAGTAAAAATATCTGTAGTATTCGCCACCGTGTTGAGAGTGCGCAGCGCACGGGTCAGCGGTGCGCGCGCCAGCAGGTTAGTGCTCGCACTCGGCACCACCACAGATTAACTTTGAAAATATATGTTACTAATGTCACTTCACGCCTAATTTCTAATTTATAGTATCCCACCATACCCAGACAGAATAGGGTAGGATACAATAACGGGTATCCCGGATATCTCATAGATAGCTTTAAATACATAAATCTGACGAATTTATTTTGTATCCGTTCGAGCATAAATTTGTATTTAATTTCACTCGGGCTCCAGACAGGCGCATTATACTCCAGGTCCAGGCCTCCTCACAAGAGCCTCATACAAATCCCTCAATGCATTGATGTTAGTGAAGTCATTTGCCTGACGCAGCACAAATCCCAGATTCCTGTACGCCTTTTTACAAACTTGTATTACGTGTTTGCGAAACTGCAGATCACTAGTGAAATGAACGCCTAAATCCTTAACCTTCGTGACACGCTGCAGCGGCTCCCCGTCCATGGTGTACCGGTGGTGTTGTGGGATTCGTGTTGTGGAATGCGTAAGAAATAAAACTTAAACTCATTCTACAGGTATGATATTATTTTATTCGAGAGTTACTTAACTTTAATTAGCACATTTGAATAGAATAAAAGTAGAATAGAATTGAATATTCATTTATTTTTGTTGTAGGGTAAATACGCCAAACTCCGGCCCCCCTCCAATCTTCGGCCGTCTGCACATTTTCAGGTTGCGTTCATTCAAAAGGTAATTAAGTAGCAATTTTGCCATTCCAATTGCATCCTTAATTCATACTCTTTAAGTACAAACCGTTACTATCCGATTACGTCACTTGCTCTCCGCACACCGAGCGTCAGAAGCGATCGGGCCGTCGAATCGTCAAGTTCGTAGTTAAAGTAGCTTACTTGCTGTGAATACCCACGCTTCGGGGATTGATATTACAACGCTAAGAAGTTTCTGTTTTTGGTTTTAAGCTTTGTTATTACTGAAAAGGTATTTTTACTACGTTTTGATAAAGTTTTTTCAACGTTTTGCGTATTGTTTTAATGGATAAATAGGGGGCCGCCATTAGAATACCAGTTTCGACTTAAAATCGGAATCTCGGCCGGGGCCGACATAAAGTAAAATGCAATCTGTTTTATGAATTCCAATGCTACCAATTCCATTGGTTTAATAGTAAAATTTCCAAAGCTTATAGGTTAATAAATCTATTTTACGTTTAATCGCCAAATACCGGCCGGGGTGATAATAGTTGAATCTCGAGATATAAGGTACACGAAACAGGGGCCGACTTTAGAAATATTAAAGATCGTAATGTCGGCCAGCCTCAAAATTGAGCGCTACTATACAGGCTGATAACTTTTGTATTTTTACCCGACTGCGGCGAAGCCCAAAAGGAGGGTTATTAAATTATTGTGTAGGTACTGGATAGTCATTTTTAATTTATTTAAGTATCAAACTTCTTTTCTCAAAATTGAATAAGTATGTATTATTATAGTAATAATATACATATTCAATTATTATATAATTTATTAATATTTTAGAGAGGATAAGTTTGGATAATAGCGTCGGTCGCGGACTATTAATATTATTATTAAAAACGTTAAAAGTTTAACATAGAATCACTTTTGATATAAGTAAGTAAGTAGGTATTATTTTAACCCTTTTGACTCATTTAAAATTCTATTCTTTGTGAAATTAAAAAAAATATGTAATTTACAATTAAACAAATCTATATATATATATATATAAAAGAAAGTCGTGTTAGTTACACCATTTATAACTCAAGAACGGCTGGACGGATTTAGCTGTAGGGTAGTAGGTAGGGTAGTAGGTAGGGTAGTAGGTAGGGTAGTAGGTAGGGTAGTAGGTAGGGTATTAGGTAGGGTAGTAGGTAGGGTAGTAGGTAGGGTAGTAGGTAGGGTAGTAGGTAGGGTAGTAGGTAGGGTAGTAGGTAGGGTAGTAGGTAGGGTAGTAGGTAGGGTAGTAGGTAGGGTAGTAGGTAGGGTGGTAGGTAGGGTAGTAGGTAGGGTAGTAGGTAGGGTAGTAGGTAGGGTAGTAGGTAGGGTAGTACGTAGGGTAGTAGGTAGGGTAGTAGATAGGTAGGTAGGAAAAACGCATTGCAACGCATGCGCGGGTTCAGCTAGTAATGTATATAGGTATACTTAGTGTGATATTTACTCCTGCCAAAATAAATCATATTATTAATATTTTTAATAATATGATTTTTTTTTCAAAACATCCTATACCTGGCCGACATTTGGGAAAATCGCGACCGACCATTGGGCCGTGAGCGGCCGGCTTTTGGGTTTTTTCTTTCTCGACGCATTTAAGCCTTAATACTTTTTTCTTATAATAGAAAAGGCAACAATAAGCCTGTATACATAAAATAGATTCATCAACCTGTCTAAAACGCATTACAAGCTATCCTTTCCTTGCAAAGTGATGGAGCCAGAGTGATCCAAAGTTAGAAAATCCGTAAGGGGGCCGACGTTTAGCGTATTTACCCTACATGGTCAAATTCAAAAGGTGGTAGTGTCTTAATCTTAAGTCTAAGCAAGATAAGAAAAATGTAAGTTTGTAGAAAGCTAATGAACTTTCGAATATTTGAATGAGATCTGATATTCAGCTTTAGAGAAATGGTACTTTTTCGTAAAATTTCACCTGGTAGTTACTTTATTTTTCACTACAATGTTGTAAAATATTACTTAGTTTTGCTGTTGAGTTTAAATTGGCCTATGAATGATACGGAATTCTTTTAGCGCGAAGTCATAGTTTCGACCTTGGCGACTGTTGCTTAACCTTGAACACCCATCCACAGACAAACCTTGATCACCCACCCAAGGACAAACCTAGACAACAGTTGCTGAACCTTAATCACACATCCACAACAGACCTTGACAACATTGCCTAACCTTGATCACCCATCCACAGACAAACCTAGACAACAGTTGCTTAACCTTGATCACCCATCCACAGACAAACCTAGACAAGAGTTGCTGAACCTAGTTCACCCATCCACAGACAGACCTTGACAACAGTTGCTTAACCCTTAAATACCTTCAGTATATCTCATTGTAACGCTACGATTGCGTCACGTAACAATGAGCGTAACGTTACAATGAGTCATCCTATTTCGTGCGGCGTTCATCATCGTTGGTATTAGAACCAAAAAATTCGAAGACATGTTACATCTACCAATCCGCACTGGGCCCGCGTGGTAGATTATAGCCCATTCCCTCTCAAAGAGAGGAGGTCTATGTCCCAGCAGTGGGAATATTAATAGGCTGATGATGGTGATGATGAGCGCCGGCGTTCATAACCTCATAATTTGACGTTTAGATGTGTTAAATTCCATTTTGTTGGTGGCAGCCCATTCACTCAAGACATTTGATATCACGCTGGAGAGCTATACAGTCAGACACGGAGTTAAGAGTTGCATATATTTTCAGGTCGTCGGAATAAAGCATTTTGCATGTTTTATAATTTGTGGCAGAACGTTCACCATTATTTAAAAGAGCAAGGGACCTAAAATTGAACCCTGACTCACGCTTGATCGTGTATGATACGCATGTAAGTTGTATGAGCCAAGGCGAACAAATTGCTGACGGTCTCGGAGATAGTCAGAAATCAGAATACGAAGACTGGGTGTAAATCCTATGGCACTTAACTTGCGTAACAAGATGTTTTTATTGATTCTATCAAAGGCCTTACGGAAATCGAGGTACATCAGCACATCCACTTGCTATGCGGTCCATTTGAGAAGAAAAAAATCAACTAATGATTTATATGTATAACAAAGAAATTATAGGATTTATTTGGTGAACGCTGTCTCCCTCTTGTCATGACTACGACAACCGATCCAAGTTCCAACAGGGACTGTAAGTAGTCGGCACTATCGATATAGGTAGGTGTAGGTGTTAGTGTCTTTGTGAGAAACAAAAATAAATAAAAAAACATACAAAATAAGTAAAAAAGAATTTAATTAATCTGCAAACCTAGTCTTGTTTTCGTTTTGGCCACTTTGACAGTAAATCAGCTCTTTGAGGTCACCACTGACAGGCTCCTTCACATCTTGTGCCGGTGTGAACACCAACACATTGACAGGAAGGCTCTCCCTCCTCATTCAGGGAGCAGGTACCGTTATTCAGACAGTATCCATGACACAAGTCCACTTCACATCTGTTGCCTGAATAACCGGCATTACATCTGAAATAAACCGTCAAAATGTGAAATTTTGTTAAAATAATGACTGCCTGGTCCTGGGTTCGATTCCCCGGTCGGGTAAAGTGTTATAGGGTTTTCCATCAGGGATTTCTCTAATTTTCTAGATTCGTGCCCGGTTGATTGCAATAGACTCACACCCTATTACATGTGACTAAAACGTATATAAAATAAACTGTTATTTATTTAATATATATATTAATAACTAATAAGTACATTGAGCGAGTTGATTGTTAAAAGTTATTGCTAAAATGTGGTAATATTATAGAGCAGGCCTAGTGTACGATCGACGTCCAACGTGCGCACTCGGCACCTGTTATAACTAATCCCTATTGAAATATACATGACATGTATTACCTGCATTTAGGTTGTCCTTCAGCACTGGTACTACAATCTCCGTGTAAACAATAGTTGTAGCACAGTGAAACATCGCAACTCTCACCGCTGTAACCCTGTGTACATTCACAACGAGATTCTCCACTAACTTTCGTACCGTGAACACAAAGCAGGCTTATAACTGACGAAACGTTGGTCACTGTGTTATTTGGTAGCAGATTTGTCAGAGCTGTACAGCTGTTCTGAATTCCCCGAGTTTGATCTTCGAAGTTATAGTTGGCGGCTATTTGCCACGCAGTCCCTGTATGATGTTCCATAAAAAATGCAGGTTGCACATCTCTGTCATTTGGTGGATTCTTTGGAATTTTCCAGAACATATCTCTTAATTTTAAGTAAATTAAATCCTTTGATATGGCCCACCAACTGACAGATCGTTTTGGAAGTGTAAATGTATGTATTGTTCTTACGTTCTCTCCATTTAAATCTGAACATTTGATGTAACACGTATACGACGTGGCATTAGCAGCCATTATTGCATCAAACCAGTATATTTTCTGGGTCTGCTGGTCAATTTTGAAATATGTACCACTGTTATGATCGATGACAACTGCTCTGTCGGAGCCATTGAATCTGGCCCTTAGTAAATTGTTTACTCCACGTTCATGGTAGCTTGCGGTCCAGTAAATAAACCTGAAACGTTTCAAAAATTTTAGACTTTCCCAAATTCAACACGCATATTGCTGATTTTAGTTTTGATTTTTAATTTTTATGTTGTTTTTTTGTTTATTTATTAATGTACACACATAATACTATACAGGGCAGAATATATAACATTAAAATAGAAGAGCACAAACGTACTGTTTATTTTATAAGAAATTTCTTCCAGCAGACCTACGAAAGGAAAGTTGGATTACAAATGTAGATACAGTGTGTAGAAAAGACAAAGCGGGAAAATCTAAATTAGAGTTAAGAACAAATCCATATAAATACATACAAAGTATAACAGTACAGAGGAGAGGTAAATATGCTCTCTGAGTTTGAATCACTACTTGTAACTTTTTCTGTTGTGTAACTATAGAATAGTATTGTTAGTAACGTACCCTCCACAGCTATCGACTCCAATATCATAAAATATGTCTTCAGAGAAAACTAACTGTCTTTCTTCCGTTTTGTTGTTAAATCCAGTTTTTAATTTAATTGAGTAAAGTCGTTTGCTGAATTCAGTCCAAAAGAGTACATCAGATACGGGATCGTAAGCTATATTTGTAACATAACTGGTTCCTGTAACTAAAGGTTCTATTGTCTTTGAAGCTATTTCAAAGCATAATATATCATTTCTCACGGAAAACAACACCCTGTTGTGTACTGAATCGTAAAATATTGTTCTGACGTAACCTAAAGGAGACGTAGCGTTTTGTGTGTACGTTTGTGTTCCGTTAATATCATAGAATTCCAGTCGATTATCATGGGTAATGACGATTTCTGAAAAAGAAAATAATAATTTTCAAACGTACAGTCGAAACACTTAATAAGTATACATCACGCACACTAGCTAAATGAGTTTACACTTTACATGTGTGCAATAGTTATGCCACACAAACACTGAGTAAAGCAAGCGAGCTCTGTCTTTATTAGTGTGCGTGCGGCACATCAATAATACCATATACCAATATAATTATAGTAATCATTCATTTGTCACTGAATCAGATATAATATTTCGCTAATGCAACTATAGCAATCTTGGCACAATAGTTAACACCTTTGGTTAACGAACGAGGAGTCGTAAGATCAAACCACGGATGCTGCTTTTTTCTTTTTGTAATCATTATTTTGTTAAAACATTATTTAAAGTAGAATCTTTAACGATTCAATCCCGTTCATGGATGAGTTATGAAGTTTGCAACGTTTGAGAACTACGACACTCTCAGTCGGCTGCTTATAAACTAACTACCGACAATTTAAAAATAAAATTGTTTTCAAACACCTTCATTTATAAAAATTGCAGTCTTAGTGGTCAATCTACGATTATTTGCATTACTTAGTTTATTGATAACACAGAATTACTCTAGATATATTCGTTTGTAATTTATTTCTGTGGATCCAAACATGCACCATTAAACAACGTTAAAAAGGCAGAAATCGTTCTTTTGCATGAGCAAACCTTATTTATTAGTGAAATTGCAAGGCGCTTAATGATATCGGTAAGTAACAGATACTATAACGTTTATGTTTACGTAGGAATTAATAAAATTAACGTAACTTTAGTGCATTAACATTGTTATAATAGCCCATTTTTGTTTGCTAATGTATATTTAAACCATATCTAAAAGTATTTTAACTTGTAGTGTATCTATGCATATGATTATTGAAAATAAATAATATTAATTTGGTGTTTATAGAAGTGTGTATGTATAATAGTTTATATATTATAAGTTTCAGAAGTGGAAATTTATTTAAAAAAAACAAATAACAACAAAAATACCATTTTTACTTTATAATTGACTCAAATTACAACCAGCACAATTTACTTACAGTTCAGTAAGACTTTAAATTAACACAACAAAACACAAACTCACTTTATGATTTTTACGACAAACTAAACTCAAAATGGCTCACGTAACATTACAATTGGCATAAGAATCAAACGTCCGTCCAGTCCAAGCGTCGAGCAGCAAAAGGACGCTCTACCCGCAGCGCCTGGTTTTTATAGGCGAGGCAAGTATAGTGACGTAACGCGAGCATTATCTTACACGGCCTCTCCTGACGTAGTGTCGTCCTCGACACAAGCTCTTGGAGTGGCCCCGCTAGGACCCGCGATGGGAGAGGTCGGCACTTCGAGCTCCACTTCGCCCGCTGGCAGAAGCGACGGGTTGACCGCAGTAGAGGACCCCGTTTGTTCAGAGTCGTCATCAGTATCTTCATCTGAAAACAAGATCTTGTTAGAAGCTATCCAAGAAATTCGTGTAAAAGCGTTCAACCTCTCACGAAGTTCCATTCATTTTCAGCCAACTAATTCATTCATCGTTCTCTCATATTGTTCATAAGTTTGAATAGACACACACATCCATCTTTCTCAAAACATTTATAAAAATAAAGCCAAGGCATTGTCCTGTACGTATCCAGCGCGTAATAGGCGGTTTCTATGCTTCCATCTTGCTGACGGTGACCGCAACTGCGACCACGACCAGCGTTCAGCTCTCACCACCTGCAACATGGTCTGACAACCTGCAGACCCGCTTGACACGCAGACCGTATTCATACGTGAAAGCCGCTTAACACGCAGACCGTATTCATACGTGTAAGCCGACTCATACACTGACCGCAATCATGTGTACAAGCCCACTCGATACGCAGACCGTATTCATACGCACGAGTTCTCTCAACACGCAGACCGTATTCATACGTGTGAGACCATAAATTGACCACACATGGCCAAATTTATGCGGCCACCAGTGACTCAGCAACAGGTGCCAACACAACCGGCGACACACACGCGCCTGCTACCAGCGGCACCGCAGTACAGCACAACAGCCAAAGCTCAAAGAACGTGGCACACGTTTCTGGGCACCACTGTCCTCAGATCCATCTCTCACAACCAGATAGCATCATTATCTGCAAACACACGAAAGTGAACACATGAGCAAATAAATAACATGACCACTATGGTTTGAAGCCTATTCAAAGCGAAGTAATTTCATAAGTTAGAGTCCATAAATTTGACCAGTGTTCCAGGCGCAAGCGTGCACTCAAGCGACAGCAACAAAGACCACCAATAGTGATTTTTAAAATTGAAACAGCTTCAAACCCAAGAGATTCATGCATCGCTAATGATTTTGTGATACACCGCGTCATTGAGACTGAAGCCTAAAACTTCCACATGTCTCCACTATGACCGCAGAGCAGAGCAGACGCCCAAACGTTTGCATGCTCACGACAAATAAGTAGCAAGTAGTCCTGCAGCGACGCGCTTGACCAAGCCAGGTCGCGCTAGTAGCCGGGGCCATGCGCTCAACCACGCCAGCAGGGCGCGCTAGCACCGTGGTGTGCCACGCACAACTGCGCCAGTAGGGCGCACTGGCACCGTTAAGTGCCACGCACAACTGCGCCAGTAGGGCGCGCTGGCACCGTGATGTGCCACGCACAAATGCGCCAGTAGGGCGCGCTGGCACCGCGAAGTGCCACGCACAACTACACCAGTAGGGCGCGCTGGCACCGTGAAGTGCCACACACAACTGCGCCAGTAGGGCGCGCTGGCACCGTGAAGTGCCACGCACAAATGCGCCAGTAGGGCGCGCTGGCACCGCGAAGTGCCACACACAACTGCACCAGTAGGGCGCGCTGGCACCGTGAAGTGCCACACACAACTGCGCCAGTAGGGCGCGCTGACACCGTGAAGTGCCACGCACAACTGCGCCAGTAGGGCGCGCTGGCACCGTGATGTGCCACACACAACTGCGCCAGTAGGGCGCGCTGGCACCGTGAAGTGCCACACAACTGCGCCAGTAGGGCGCGCTGACACCGTGAAGTGCCACGCACAACTGCGCCAGTAGGGCGCGCTGGCACCGTGATGTGCCACGCACAACTGCGCCAGTAGGGCGCGCTGGCACCGTGATGTGCCACGCACAACTGCGCCTGTAGGGCGCGCTGGCACCGTGGAGTGCCACGCACAACTGCGCCTGTAGGGCGCGCTGGCACCGTGAAGTGCCACGCACAACTGCACCCGGAGTAGGGCGCGCAGTCAGCGTGCAGCGAGGCAGCGACGCGCTCGGCAACGCCAGTAGGGCGCGCAGTCTGCGTGCAGCGACACGCTTGGCAACGCCAGTAGGACGCGCGGTCAGCGTGCAGCGACGCGCTTGGAAACGCCAGTATGGCGCGCAGTCAGCCTGCATCGACACGCTCGGCAACGCTAATAAGGCACACAAGCAGCCTGCGGCCTCGTGCGCGTTCACGGCGTCACTTTAGCGCAGCCCTGGCACCACTACTGTGAGACCAGGCAGCGTTGCGTTGCATATCACACGCCACACGTCAATGGTTACTCTGCAAAGAGACAAATCTACGACAGAATTTTGTTCCACTCGGTCACTTCTGACCAAACATTCATTAGGTCCCACTCTTTTTGATAAAATCAAACGTGGCCAAACTGAAAATTATCGAAAATACAACAATCAACCACCCTGGGTCATGTACCATAGTTAGTAAACAAGTCGATCATTCGATCTATTTGACTTCACACTAAGGTCTTTCCAGACCCTGACCTCGACCAGAGCTAAACGCGCATCACACACACAGTCGACTTGAGTTTCCTCAAAAAAAAACTCCAATTTCAACCGAGCCACGACTACGCAATAACTACTGGTACGGTCGAACACAATACAGCCGATAGAAACCCTTACTCGACTTTCTACCTCAACTTAACTTCATCAAAACCTTTATGAACATCGACTGGTACGTGACCCGTTGGCTTCTTCCTTAGCCAATCATGTGTCTTAGGCACCTTCTTAAATAAAGCTAAAAAGACTAGACTAAGACTTATCAGACTTTACAGTGAACCTGTATACGGCCTACGTCTTCACACGAAAAACAAGTCAACTGATCATATTGCGTAGGGGTTTGAGTTTACGCAGATCATGATTATTTGAGTTTGATGTGCAATCAACTGCACTTTTGGGTTTCAAATATACAAAAAACAAGACTAGACTGTATTTTGTTTTGTTCATTTGCGACTTTTATTTGAGTATCAGATATACCACAAATCACAACGTTGCCCCACACTAGCAATTTCTCCTGTGTCGTGGGTACTTTCACAAATATTTAAACTCACATACACAAATACCAAGACCCGGAAAAACTATCTGTACGCCATACAAAAATTTGTTCCGTGCGGGAATCGAACCAACGACAGTCCCTTGACGATATTCAACCGCATCAAGGACTTTCAGGCATAGCCTGCATGTGTGGTACATTTATTCGAATTCGTACTCATAACGTCATATAGCACAGTGGCCATATCAACTTCACGTAGACACAATGACCAAAATTCGGGTTTAAAATTAGTCCACGTACTGTTGTTGGTCACTCAATCTATAAGCCTCGTCTTAGCACCACCATGTAAACAACCACCAATGCGTCCGAGGCATTGCCAATTGCCCCAGTGACTTAATAAACACACACACACACAACATAACATCACGCCTGAAATCCCCAAAGGGTAAGGCAGAGGTACCCAGTATACCCACATTTCGCCAGTTATGTTTAAGTCCCTTAAAATAGGGGTGAGCCTATTGCCACCAACCAGGCACAAATCCAGACAATAACACTTTCCGAGCCGGGAATCGAACCCAGAACCTTCATGCTCAGCAGTCGTGCTTGCGACCACTGGACCAACGAAATTTAGAAATGGTTCGACCTTACTTGTATCAGGGACGAAAGTAAACCCACTATTGTTCTAGGTAGAACTCGTTTGAACCGGCGGTGAAGGAGTACGTGTGCGTTTTCTACTGCCAATGCTGCAATGTCGCTACGCGAACGACCTACGCGTATCGCGCCTATCCCTACTACGCGATTGGTGCCTTTCGGGACTATAAGAATCCAATCTCGATTACGCAAGCCATCTCATGGAGTACGACGACAACTACTCGAATCGCGGTACGATCTACCACTACTGCGATCAATGACCCACGGGATCGACGTCGTTTGCGCACACGTGACTAAATCCCGAGTACGTGACCGTTCTCCGCGAGTATGCGGCTTTTCACGCACCATTATCACAAGAAAATCGGGATCAAACCAGACAAACAAATAAAACAAGTCAGACAATCGAATGAAAAGAAAAATAATAAAGTGGGTAGTTGCAAAATAAAATTAAAAGTAAAAGAACGGCTTTTCTGTTCAAAACAATTTTCAGCTACGAGACTTCGTCTAAGTGGGCCTAAAAAGTCCTTTATCCCACTTCTGATATAAGTTTCAGAAGTGGAAATTTATTTAAAAAAAACAAATAACAACAAAAATACCATTTTTACTTTATAATTGACTCAAATTACAACCAGCACAATTTACTTACAGTTCAGTAAGACTTTAAATTAACACAACAAAACACAAACTCACTTTATGATTTTTACGACAAACTAAACTCAAAATGGCTTACGTAACATTACAATTGGCATAAGAATCAAACGTCCGTCCAGTCCAAGCGTCGAGCAGCAAAAGGACGCTCTACCCGCAGCGCCTGGTTTTTATAGGCGAGGCAAGTATAGTGACGTAACGCGAGCATTATCTTACAATATGGTATATATAGTTACATATAAACCAAATTAATATTATTTCATCATTTAATAGATAGGTAGGTATACATTAAGTTAACTAAAGTGCATTAACCATTTTGTTTGCTAATAGAGGTATATATAGTTTATGGTATATAATAGGTATATTTTTAAAAGTGTTTTATATAATTATTGTATATAAATAACATTAATTATATATAACTATATGAAAGCATAATTTTATTTTTTAAGTATACATAAATATTACTATTTACTATAAAATAACTATTATCATAAGTATTTTAGTAGAAGTAGGTATTTTAAATACTGTTTTGTTTTATATTCACAGAGAAGAACCGAGCAATTATGGGTCCACCGATATGCGGATTCTGGAGACGTGGAAAATCTTCGACGTGGGCCAAAATCAAAAGCGAATTCTTCAGCTCGACACCATGACATCGTGGCAAAGCACAAAGCTAGTTCATTCAGATTGCCAACACGCGTCACAGATACAGCACGCAAGCCAGCGCGGAAGATTTTACTGTCCAGTCCACTCAAGGGCGGATCCAGCTTTGGTGCCAGGGGGGGGTCACAAAGAGTCGTGGGAGTCAAGTCACAAGAAGTTATAATTTAATTTTTATAATCGTAGATACTTACAAGTAAAAAAATGGTGTTTTATTAATTTATGTACGTAGGTACTTAAAAATACCTATTTAAATAACAAAATCCATTTTTCTTTTACGTCTTCTACCGAAACGCGTTACCACTTCATCTACCTACTTCAATAGGTACGTTTTTTAGTGTGGAGAAGTGCCAGTCTGGTTAGACGTTCTTCAACCATTGAAGCTCTTAGCCAGCCACGATTTGATTCTTCGAAGTGCTATAACCCTTATCCAGGGGGATAAAGCGTTGAACAATTTTTGGTGGATGGACGACTTAGAATCAAAAATGAGAATTGAAGTAGATGAGCGTATAGTTGAGCGTCTCAAGCGAGACAGAATGGTGGAAGAGCAGGAGGGAGGCGCGAGCGTAGCGAGCGCGAAATTTTTTAAGCATTTTGGGGGGTGGCAAAGATAATTATTGTCATTGGGAGGAAAGAGTTTAAAATACTGTTTTACTTGATAAGAGATCCGCTTAAAGAGTAATCTTGGTAGACATCGATCCTCCACTTCCTGAACCAAGCGCCTTAGACAGAGGTTTGGAAGATGTGACTGACTCGACAATGATGATAAACGTTTATTCTTACGAAACAAGTTTAAAAATCTAAAACCCGACTACGAATAAAATATTGGTTTTTGCTCGCCAAGACCTTTCATTTGATACCAAACATGTCATGATTATCTCAATTTAATATTTTTGAGGTAAGTTTTTGACATTTAAATTCCGTCATAAAAAGAATTTATAAAATTTATATAGCCTATGTCACCCGGGCTATTCTTACGAATCTATTGACACATCATTTATTAAAATCCGTTCAGTATTTTAGGCGCTACGGTGGAACATACATACATACATACATATATATACATACATACATAGACTGCCAAAATCATTACCCTTCCTTTTGGCTTCGCCGTAGTCGGGTAAAAAATTATTGGTGATCTATTAAAAGTGTACCATTCTGACCCAACCTTGTAAGGGATAAATCGATTAACACTACGATACGTAAAGATTGTGTTTTCATTGCCTCGGAAACAGCCAGAGTCCGAAAGTCTGACAACCAGTCATACTAAGGGATATCTCGATAAACACAGTACTAACTGGGTTGTGCAGTGTGCACTGTGTGCAGGCCAAGAAAGCAGTCGTTCCATGTAAAATTCCGGTTTTTACCTGCATCCAGTTAGACTGGAAGCCGACTACAACATACTCGTAGTTGGGATAACGTATGTGGATCTTTTAACGTGGATTTTTCACCAGCCTACAACACTAGGAATGATGCAAACAAATCAAAGTCGGTTCAGGCGTTTAGCAGTTATGGTGGAGAAACTCACAAATAAACATACATGAACCCTAAAAACACTCTATTTTTTGGGCTGTTGTGTAAAAAACATTACGTTTAACAATTTTAATTAGTGGTCCACCTAGGTCCTGGACCCAGCCCAGGGGGGGGTCATGACCCCCCTGACCCCCCCCCTGGATCCGCGCTTGAGTCCACTGCGCATCGACGACGCCGACTACAGTTCACTAGGTCATAATTATTTTAATTTTGATTGGAAGAACAATGTGGTGATTTGTAGCGACGAAAAAACTTTTAAGTTGAATAAGGATGGGCGTGAAATATTATGGAGAAAAGGTGGTGAAAGATAATTATAATGAATGTAATAACTAAATTAGTAGAATTTATTTTAAATATTAAACGATTGTGAACCTTATCGTTATATACATAATGTTCATGTTTGTGTGAACAAATGTAAAACTTAGCATTATTTTTATTTGTTATCTATACAACTTGCTGTATTCCTCTGTTTTAAACAACAATTCGTATTGTTAAAAGTCTGGTGAAGTGATGTTATTGTTATGCAGATAGAAATTGCCATAATTTCTTACTATCTAACATGTTGATTCACTTTCCAGCTAATTTTACTTTCGATTCAATTTAGATACCACCCTACTTCAATAAATTATTTACGTCCATCCTTAAGCAACACATAAATTGTCTAATTAATAAATAAAAATAAAACAAATTATTTTATTGTTTTTATTTACTTATCTTTCTACTTTTTTGTTTAAGTGATTTTGTTGGTCACAAACTTAATTTTATAAAACAAAAAGTAAAAAAAGGTAAAAAACAGTAAAATTGAATTCCTCAGTGGGGATCGAACTCACGACACCGAGCGTAGACTAATAACTATGTCAAGCGCTTACACCACTCTGCCACGGGGGTACCATCTATCTGGCAGAAACTTTATGCTCCGAAATTTATTTGGCATAACACACTTGGCATATTCTTCTTTGAACGAATGTGTTTATGGCAGAACAATTATTTAATAGAATACTCATTTCGCAGAATGTTTAAATAGCCGAATTTTCAATGGCATACTTTTAAGATAGCAGAATTTTATTTGGTAGATTTTTATAAGGTATAACGACCGTCTCGCGAAAGTATCCTATAAGGGCGGCATGGGCACCGGGCCGTAGGCCGACGAAGGAGGCCGGCGGAGGCCCGGCACTTCGGGGACAGAAGATATTAGTGTTATTTAATATGCGAGCGAAGCGAGCGCGCGTCATGGAGTACATGCGTTGCATGTATGAGTGACGTCATTATTATTAATAATAATAATAATTATTATTTTTGACATACCAACATTTAATGTTCTCAGCTAGAAATTTTAGCCGGGGTGAGCTGATAATAATAATTAATAATAATTATTATTAATTATTATTATTATTGCATGTTACACGTATGTATGAAATGAAATGCGTGCCCAAAGACGATTCTGATTATGAATTTTCGGCGAAATGATGGTTCTGGAAATGAAGTTTATGCTCAAAGATGATTCTGACTTACAAAATTATGCGTTTTAAATTTCTGGTAAATGAGTGTATGCCAAATGATTTTCTGCGAAATGAAGTTTCTGCCATCCACTGTTATGCAAAACAAAATTCGGGTAGAAAAAAATCTGCTAAAAAAGGTAGACCCCTGCCACGGATGTTCTACTAGACATACCTAAAATATTGGGTCATATTCCTTCACTGTGAGCCCGTTTCTTGAATTTTTACCCGTGTATGTTTAAATACGTATACCCACACAATATTAATAAAAGTTACCGATGAGTGCGTGATGTAAAGTCGGCCTGCGGTAGGCCAGTTTTGACTTATACGCACATAACGCACACTATTAGAAACATAGTTCACTCGTTTTACTTAGTGTGTGTGCGTATAACTATGACTTCACTCACACATTGCAAAATGTATACTTATTAAGTGTTTCGACTGTACCAAGTGGTTATAACGGAATCTTATATTCGACCTGCAGGCCTACCATGACGTAATAATACAGTCCTAACTTATTCTTAATCCAGTGCGGAAAAGAGGTGGCGCTAGACACCCTGTGTAGTTCTGTCACGTTTTCACACTGGAATAAGATTATGTTAGGACTGTTTCAAGACGTCATAGTAGCCACCTGTCCATCTGTTCGTTTATCTATAATGTTGACTGAGCAGCCCATGGCAGCCTTAACTCAAACATGATTCCAGGAGATACTGTTAACCGACTTCACAAAAAGGAGAAGGTTCTCCATTCGGTTGTTTTTGATGTTTCTTACCTCAGAACTCTCATATTTGATCACCGGATTTGAAAAATTCATGTTTTTTTTTATGAAAATGAAATGAAAAATGCTTTTTGAAAAAAAAAAAATATATAAAAAGATGCTTCCAGATAGATCCCTTTTCATCAAAATTGGTTCAATAGTTTGGTTTTTAACACGTTCATTGCCACATCACACGACATCACTTGTTGGCGCCATAATATTCGGGCAGCATTTTTTTAAATTTGAACTTCCTCCTTTTTTCGAAGTCAGTTAAAAGTGGTCAATGGTACGGACGCATAGTACTGGTCTATATTGTTATGATTCTTGAACTTACCCCAAGAGAAGGAGTGCACCAACCCCGCGTACAGCGATAACAGCGCCAACACACATTGCGTTCTATACATTTTGTAATGTCAACGTTACTTCAACAGATTTGATGTTGCATCCACCCTTTGTCACCGCCTAATTTATAAGAAGCAACACACTAGTTTTGGGAAAACTGATCATTCTTTTTATACGCAAGTAGGGATATTGATAACCCGAGAGGTCTACTAATAAGAGGCAAAGCAGAGATATCGTGCAGTTATCCTCTATTACTACTCGATCACCCTACTTTGTCTGTCTTTTTTTTAAATTTTGTGAGACCCCCTAAAAAGTACTGCAGGTATAGTCGCTACCAAGCCAAGTTACCACAAACCGTCAAGTTCTCTCAGCATGTCTTCTTTTTCCACACTTCTCTGTTTATCGTTATCTCAATATACATTCCTTTCAAACAATATCATTTTTTACACAGTTCATCCATGTTTTATTTACTCTTGCTCTACTCCCCATCCACATATTGAAAACTTTCCTCTATCTATTTATTTCACGACATTTCCCTGACGAAACCCACACGACAATTCATTTTGATGTTGTAAAGTTTTTTTTTTTTTTTTTTTTTATTATTGATAGGTTCGCGTTTGACCACTATCTCACCTGATGGAAAGTGATGATGCGGTCGACGATGGAGCACGCTTACCTAGAAGTAACCTATTCACTCTTGACTTAAAGACCCCTAGGTTATAGCTATCAGGAAATACAGACTCTGGCAGGGAATTCCACTCCTTAGCTGTACGCACAATGAAAGTATTCCCAAACCGTTTAGTGCGTATGGGTGGGATGTCCACCATATAACGGTGGCGCATCGCCGTACGTCTTGTAGTCCGATGATGGAACGGGCTTGGCGGAATTAGATCGTGCAATTCCCTCGCACACTCTCCGAAATGTAACCGATAGAAAACCGAAAGGCTAGCTACTCGTCGACGATGTTCAAGGCTCTGGAGCTTTGACTTAAAAACGACTGGGGACATACACGCAGATACTTAATGCAACTTTGTTCCTTAGTATTTAAGTTACAACCCGTGGGTTTTCCCAGTCGTTATTTAAAAGTGATGATAACATTTCGAGGTGAAAGGGCAAAATAATATGATTATTTGAAGCTATACGCTAGCTAATGCCCGCAGCTTCGTCCAACTAATAACTATTAATTTTCAACCGACTTTAAAAGGATTTTCAATTCGATTGAATGTTATTTTTGATAGGTACCTAACCTACGAGTTTAAAGATGTCTTCCCCAATTTGTACCTAATTTCGTTAATTCATACTATGTTTGGAAGAATATTCTTGCGAGGTGTGATGTGCGAGGTGAAAGGAGTATGTAAGGATTGTAGCAGATGGTGTTCTGAGGTTTCACCTACCCTCATTGAAGAATGCAAGAATTGAGGTACCATCGCCAAAACATCATTCTGACCACCGTAAGGACTATCTTGCTTGCAGCGCCCGTCACTGTTGGTTCGCAAAGTAAACCGATGTGATCATCATGTGCACGAGCCTTTGTTTCAAAAAGGAGTAAATTATTTTTTTTCTGTTGAAATGTATCTAATGTATGTATTCTTGTAATAATTATAAGTTGAGTTTTGAAACTAGTAAAAAAAAAAAAAGTTTACATCAGACGCTGACTTGTGAGATCTCGCGTTATGGAATTTAATAGAAGGTACTTACTTACGTGTTATGGAATGAACAAGAAGAAAAGATTAATTCTATATGTATGATATTTATTGGAGAGAAACTTAACTTTAAGCGGAAAGCGAAAACAATATTGCGAAAGCTATATTTATTTATTTATAATTAAGGTCCCATTTAAAACAGAAGGACTTTTAACACAGCATTTAGTATTTCTAACCAAAGATATTCAAGCAAAAAAAACACTGGTTAAAGTGATTATATTTTGACCTAAAATGTTGGGTAACCAAAATTGTTATTGTATTTTCGTTAACTAATTTTATTTCATGAAAGTATCGAATGCGTTTTTCTTGATATTAAAATTAAATAAATGATTTATAATCTGCAAACCTAGTCTATTTTATTCTTCAACGATAACAAACATTTTTGGTTTTCGCCACTTTGTCAGTAAATCAGCTAGAGTTAGGTTAGTTACTGCTGGGTAGTACTTCGAGGTGTCGGTGGAAGTGCGACCGACATCCGGAGCACCTTCACATCTTGTTCCGGCGTGATCACCAACACATTGACAGAAAGGCTCTCCCTCCTCATTCAGTTTGCAGGTACCGTTATTCAGACAGTATCCATGACACAAGTCCACTTCACATCTGTTGCCTGAATAACCGGCTTCACATCTGAAATAACCAAACCGTGATTTGAAATTTAAATAAACTGTAAAATATACAACTGCCTCGTTGGACTATTTGGCGCAAGTGCGACTACTGAGCATGAGGTCCTGGGTTTGATTCCCGGGTCAGGTAAGGTGTTACTGGGTTTTTCGATCTGGAATTTCTCTAATTTTCTGATTTCATGCCCGGTTGAATGCAAAAAGAATCAACTTTTATTACATACGACATAAACATAACTGGTTAAATTTGGGTCTACTTTCATCATCAGCCTATAATGTTCCCACTGCACTGCAGTTAGTACCAAGGGCTAAGACAATAATATTTTCTGCCTAATCGCGTCGTTCATTTTCAGAATCATTTTTAATATTTATAGGAGTAGAAGGAATTCTAATTTGCGAGTATTCTTGGAAATTTTCCGTATCATCGCACCTATTATGTTTTGTCTCTGCTTCACCCAAAAGTAGACTGATAGAAAATGCCAAGGCATTAAGTCCGCCTTTATAAAGTATCTTTTTATCATTATGTGCCATACACATAAACGTATGCTCTTGTCCCGTGGAGATAGGCAGAAACCACAGAGCTGTGGAACACACGTCGGTAGCGGGAACTATGCACCTGCCCTCTACATGTACCTAGTTATAAAGTTTTAATTAATAAATCTGCCTTACCTGCATACTGGAAGTCCCTCATCATTTGTAGTGCAGTTTCCTTGCACACAATAGTTCTTACAGACCGATACATCGCATCGCTCGCCTATGAAGCCAGGTGTGCATTTGCAAAGAGATTCATTGACTTTAAGACCATGAACACAAAATGGCACAGAGTTAGTTCGTACAAGACTCGTTAGTGCTTCGCAATCCTTGATACCCTGAATCTTTTCTTCTATCTTGTAGTTGACGGCTATACCGAATGGAATATATTGCAACGTAATTGTTTGTGGCTGAACGCTCAAATAACGCGTTTTTCGGATTTTAAAAACTTGTTTAATGCTATCAGAGTACCAGTCAATTTGGTAAAGGTGTGTATTGGAAAGACTTAATATATTTATTGATGGTTGGTAAAAATCATTAGTTGGGTCGATGAAGTATAAAGAACTTAAAAGCTTCTTCTCTATTTTATTTTTTCCATTTAAATCTGCATAGTAAGTAGTGTATGTGGAACTAGTAACAGGTTCCATCCAGTAAATATTCTGAGTTTGTTCGTCAATGACCAGGTTATGTGGTTCCAGTTTGTGAGGAGAATCGTGGGACACTGAAGTAATAATAATTTCTCTGTTGGAACCATCAAACTGAGCTCTCTCTATTGTAGGTGTCGTCAAGTTTGTGTTGATCCAGTAAACGTGTCTGTAGAAAGAAACATTTTTGTTAACAATCTTAAAGAAATACATAGATACCTACTCACTTTATATACACGGAAAATGTCGTGCAAAAAGTTTTGAGTATGAGTTTATAGGGGTATAAGAATTATAAGAGTAGAGGAAGACCAAAGAAACGGTATAAGAGCAAAAGAATGGTGATGGTGATGATCGTTAATTTTATTATACTACCTATAATAAAACGTACCCTGTACAGCTATCCACGGCAATATCGGTGGGAATCCCGTCAGCCATCTTGACTAAAAGATTTCCATAAACATTGTTAACGGATCCATGTTTTAAAGAAATCCAATTGATGCTTCTTTCCTTAGTGTCACTGAAGAACAGTTTCTCTGTGACAGGGTCGACGGCAAGACCGTAAATGTTTCGCCCACTTCCCTCAATAAAACATTTCTTGTCTAAGGCAGATATATCATAACCACAAATGACGTCATTGCCACTCTGTTTGTTCACGTAAAGCATCATGTTGTGAACATTGTCATAAATTAACGCAGTGAGGTTTTGGGAATCAAAACGTACGGATTCTATAATGGTATCGTTGGTATAAAATTCTAAGAGATCACCTTTAGTGATGGCGAATTCTGAAACAAAAGGAATAAAGTTTATTCTCAGCCCCGAACGATGCTGCTTAGCATAAGCATAATCAGTCTGTAATATTCCCACTGCTGGAACACCATGCGGGCCCAGTGCGGTTTGGTTTGAGAGCAGTGGTGATGAAGTAAATTGCACAAGGTATTGCGCCTGCCTGGGTTTAAATCAACGTGGTCGGTTCGTTGTAGCTCTACAGTAATCTAAACAACAGTTGCCATCGGTTTCTTGTCATTGGATAAACGTGGTCAAACTTTGGGCCTTCTGAATATTCTTAACGTCTCGCGTCTGCCAAAGATGTAAGTATAGCAACCGAGACCAACGTCTTATTATGGCTTCCGAGGCACGGACGGGTTCGACAAAAAGAAAAAATGGTATGTCCTTAGTGCAATGCCAGCTTTTCATTTTTCTGAACAAAATTTCACATCAAATTCATGGTCTTCGTTTTATTTCTGACAGTAGATAGTATATAGGGTTTGACAAACCCTATTATTGCACTACAATTTTATTGGTGATCCATCTCTTATTTTACACATAATTATATTAACATTAATTTGATCATTCATATCTTTGAACACTTTTTGTTTATCTGAGAACGAAAATATTTCGTGACGATAGATCTATTTATTAGGAGATACAACTTGGTGACAAATACAAATTTTGGCGACAAGAAACAAAGTCCCTTTTTATTTTACTCCGCCAGTCAGTATGTTAATCATAATAGAAACAATCTTCTTACTATTAGAAGATTTTTTCTTCACTAGGATCTGCATACCTACCAGAATCTACAGACCAGTTATAACCGAAAGCGCAAACCTAAAAAAATAAGTTTATAAAACTAAAACACGAATACGAATAAAATCGCAGACTAATAAAACCGCGGTCTTAAAAGTAAAAAAACAAGAAAATAATTCTTGTCTAATATTCTTATCTATCAACGCCTTATCCAATTAATTGATTATCGTCTAGTTAGTAGGTAGATAATTTGTAATTTTCAATTTAACGTAGGTATTTATTATAAGTAAAATTATTATAGAGGATAGTCTTATTTCGCCTGCCACTGATACCTGATGCTCCTTCATGGCGTTCCCATTGATATATAAGTCAGCTGCTTGTTGCCATTAGCAAGGTGGCATGCGACGACTGCCCTCTACTTTCATTTTACTTAAAATACGTTACATTGAAATATACAAATTATCTACTTACTAGACGATAATCAATTGGATAAGGCGTTTATAGACAAGAATTATTTTCTTGTTTTTTCTGCGTAGAAGACCGCGGTTTTATTAAATGGTTTTACTTAGCTCACCCCGTTTTTTTTTCTTGGGTCAAATTTATTAGTTTGCGATTTAACTCGTTGAGTTTTAGTAACATTCTAATTTAATGTTGGTTTGTTATATAATACGAGTAAATAACAAAGACTTAACCGCGACAACTGTTTGACCGCAATCTAAACGTATACTGGGTGTAAATTAACCCATAACTCAGCCGACAACCAAGCAAGGGTGGTACTTAGTTTGATGTACAGAAACATCAAACTAAGTACCCCCCTACGCAATTTTTTTGCTGGGAAACGATTTTTTATTGGGGTCAAATATCATATTTTACGGTAAAACTCAATGTAGCAACACATTGGGCTAGTGGATGCTATGAATAGTAAAACCTGAAACTTGACCAATATCTCCGTAACTAGGGGGTTCCTAGGTATGGTCTAGAATAAAAAAATATCGCAGTGGTGGGGAGAACAAGTGTTCAGTAGTTTAGGCGCTATGCTGGAACATACAAACATAATACTTATACTGCCAAAATCATTACCCTTCCTTTTGGCTTTTAAGTAGTCGGGTAAAAAGTATTCTTTAATTATTGTATTTAGAAAAACCACTTTGAATAAATTTTATTCTCAGGTATCCGATACCTGAGAATAAAATTTATTCAAAGTGGTTGTAGGTAAGTAAATTTACTCATATTTTTCTGTTACAACTTTACAACGGACTTTTCATTTTAATTCAACCGTGATATCTAATAATACTCGTAATACTAGTATCGATACTCGTTACAGTAATACTATGTTTCATGATTGACACAACCCTAGCATTGGCAGCCATTTTATGCTCCGTAGGTATGCACCTTTTTTCTGTAGGTATTTCGGGTCCATACTTTTTATTAGTCATTGATTATTACTAATAATTATTAGTAACTAGCTGATGCCCGCGGCTTCGCACGTGGATACTGTAAAAACAATCCTTGATGCGGATTATATATCACTAGCTGATGCCCGCGGCTTCACCCGCGTGGATGTCGTTCAAATTATATACTAAAACCTTCCTCTTGAATCACTCTATCTATAAAAAAAAACCGCATCAAAATCCGTTGCGTAGTTTTAAAGATTTAAGCATACAAACAAACAGACAATAAAAAACACGCCTGCCATGTCAAAAACTAAACTAAAAAAACAAGTCAAACGATTTCAGTGATGACAGAGAACAAGGTCCCGTAAATGTATTCGATAAAAACTTTTTAACAAAAAATAAAACCGACTTCAAAAAAAAAAGTCAAAAATAAATCAGTTTCTGAAGTCGGTGACTTTTGTTTGTTTGATTTCATTTTTTTGTCACCGACTTCAGAAACTGATTTATTTTTGACTTTTTTTTTTGAAGTCGGTTTTATTTTTTGTTAAAAAGTTTTTATTTTTCACTTTTTAGTGGTTCACATGTTCATGGGTCATAATGTGGACAATGTAGTATTTTTTTTGAGTTTTGTTGATTTTTCAAAAACCGCTTGTCCGATTTTGATAAAAAAAATATGGGACCATTTGGAAAGTATACCCTTTCCAATAAAAAAAGAATTTTTCAAATCGGTTAGCAAGTGACGGAGTTATGCCCGAACAAACATAAAAAAAAAAAAAAAAAACAAACATCCGAATTGAGAACCTCCTTCTTTTTTTAGAAGTCGGTTAAAAATGGAAAACTGAAAACTAAAACTTTTATTGCAGTCGGGGGACCTGTAAAGAATTGATCCAGCGAACTGTCCCCCGACTGCAATAAAAGTTTTAGTTTTCAGTTTTCCATTTTCGAATACATTTATATCACTAGCTGATGCCCGCGGCTTCACCCGCGTGGATGTCGTTCAAATTATATACTAAAACCTTCCTCTTGAATCACTCTATCTATTAAAAAACCGCATCAAAATCCGTTGCGTAGTTTTAAAGATTTAAGCATACAGACAAACAAACAGACAAAAAAAGCAAAATTAAAAATTTTGAAAAAACCCACGACTGTTAAAAATTAATTGAAAAAAGGATAAAATAACATAAAACACCCACCTTAAAAAAACCCAAGAATGTCCGTCGGGGGCTGACATTAAATGAACTAGTTTTGCAATGTTCAGCTCCCGACGGACATTCTTGGGTTTTTTTAAGGTGGGTGTTTTATGTTATTTTATCCTTTTTTCAATTAATTTTTAACAGTCGTGGGTTTTTTAATTTTTTTTAATTTTGCTTTTTATTTTAAACTTTTTTTAAACTTTTTACTTTTTTTTTTTTATCTAAGAACATGCACCAATCAAACCTTAACCCATAACTGAAAACTGAATCAAAATCGGACTTGTAGTTTTGGAGAAAACTGGCAACTTTGATTTGCACAAAAAATGTTTGCTGCAGCGCCCCCTGGTGAGTTGTCACCGTAACACCTATCTAAGAACATGCACCAATCAAACCCGAACCCATAACTGAAAACTGCACCAAAATCGGACTTGTAGTTTTGGAGAAAAATGGCAACATGTATTTGCACAAACACACAAACAAACAAACACACAAACAAACAAACAAACAACCTCTCACCCCAAATGCATATACCGTCTCCGTTCCGTCGTGGGTAAAAATAGCGACTTTGTTTTGTACTATGTAAGGATACTGAATTTGTTGTATATAATAAAAAGTGTTTTTTTTTATTTCTTATAATTCCGACCGGTGAAATCAGAACCCTTGTTGGATCACTTTGTTTCCCGTCTCGTCTATCTATCCGTAGGATGTCTATCCATCTGTCAAGACCCTGTTTCTCAGAAACGTTTAAAATGATCGGAATGAATTCATTGCATTCTTGTCGATGACAAATTTCTGTTAATCATTAGGCCCAAAATTCAGCTTCAAAATCAGCGAGTGGAGTTCACATAGATGCGAACTCCACTCGCTGATGCAGTCATAAGGTCGTGAAGTGTACAGGGGCGTCAGGGCATGCAGCGCAAGATGGAAACTAGTTTATACTTACCTACAAACATTTTTCATTTTATTTATCTATTTGTAAACAATTTAGGCTGAATTTAATAATATACAGTCATGCAATTTACATACAATGGTAAGAACTATAAATTGTTTGTTAACATTCTAAGAAATTAAGTGTAGTATCAACTGGAGGACGCACGGAGGAGGACGCACGGGTCCGAGAAAAATGGAAGGAGTGGAGGGAGGCCTCTGCCCAGGAGTGGAAAAGAGCAGGCTAGGAAAAAAAATATATAAAAAAATCAACTGGCAATAGGCCGCTTTTATAATATATTGTTTTGTTAAATACTTACGTAATGCTACTATTAATATCATAAACGGGATATTTACCATGTTTGATTGATGCTGCGTTCGCCGAAGGACAACTTTCCGCTGGAAAAACCCGGTGTTTATAAAGTAGACTGTAGTTGCGGCAAGTCCTATATCGGTCAGACAAAGCGTACGGTGGCTTGTCGCATATCCGAACATATTAGGGCGGTGAAAAATAACGACACCCAAAAATCGGCCATAGCTGAACATCTGCTGGAATCGGGATCAAACCACTGGATTGAGTTGCATAACCCTCAGGTCATCTCGACAGAACGCCACTATATACCTCGTCTGGTCAGAGAGGCCATTGAAATTACCAAATATGACAACTTTAACCGGGAGGATGGGTTTCAACTGTCGAGAGCCTGGAATCCAGTGGTTCAACTGTGTAAAAACCGAAAAAGTGCCGAAAAAAGTTCGCGAGTGGACACAGTGAGTTTTGTGTGTCGGGAACAGAATCGTGTAGTGAGTGACAATGGTAGTGGTGCCGAACGCAAAAAACGAACGAGAAAGAGGGTAGACCGTTTTGTCTGCTCATAAACATCCACCCGCAATGACTTCAGTTTATCCGTGATCATGGTGCTTGTAACAGCGCCGAAATATCGGGAACTCGAAACAAAAATCAAACATGGTAAATATCCCGTTTATGATATTAATAGTAGTGTCTGTTTATAATCTACCTTCAGATTTTTGATTTTCTCCGCCTCGGTGCGACAGGGGCGAAGGGGCGGAGGTAGAGGTCGAGCGCTGGGCTCGGCGTGAATAGTAGTTCGTATTGAGTCGCGCTGGGCGTCGAACGAATATTATAGTAGCAATAGAATCGGGTGAAAGCGCACGCGCATTGATTAAATCGACTTGTGGAGTCATTTCGCGGCACCCAATTATACTAGTTAAGCAGTACGGTTAGCGACGCTGTGAATGTCGAACGGGTTATTGATAATATCATTGGTTTGCCTTGTCACGGGAGTGCTATTGGGAAAGCACCGAGGCTTTTGTGGTTAGACTAATACGGAGTGAGTGTGGTGGCTCGCGTTAACGGCGTGGCTTGCAGCGACGTGGAAGAATCGTCCGGAACTACCAGCAAACCATCGCAAGGTCATATACACTCATTATACACATACACAGTTACACAACTTGCGAGGGGTCAAGGAAGTGAGACCGGCTCGAAGAAATGAGGTAAGGGTAGCTATAAGTTCAGAAATTGTAATATTGTTCGGAGGCGCGTATCGCGTCTATTTGATCACGTTAGGACGGCGGCTGTTCTGAGACCTGTCTCCCATGGGCCCGAGATAAGGTTCGGCTGAGTCCTGGCGCGATCAAAATCTGGTAGCAGAGCGTGGTTTATTTAAACCCACTTTGTAAAAATTAGTAGGTACTTGGTACCAATTTACTTTGTAAAAATTGTGTTCATGTACAAATTCAACTTGTAGGTAGTAGTACATTGACCTACATACCAGTGTACACCTCAAGTTGAGTTTGGAATTATTAATAATAAGTACATAAATGGAATGTGAATATTCGTTGATAAAATAATTTGTTATTTACGTTCGGTTACGCACAAATATAACCTCATCACAAATCGTGTTATGATTGTCAACATTTGAGACATAGAGGAATAACCTCTAGAGCACGTAGAGGAATAAGTTCAAGAGTTGGCATAGCGTCGTAGATTTATTCACTCAACGAATATATTATTATTGTTAATTCCGGATACAATAATTGTTATTTTTTTTGGTTATTGTTATTTATTATTGCATAATCGCGTATTGAAGTTGGTACTATGGCTCCGTCAGTAACGAAAACTATCGCAGCCAGAATCGAAGCTGAATTGAGATGGTTTTCATCGGTTGTTACGTTGGTAGGTCGCACCGATCGTGAAGATGCGTTATTGTCACGCGCTCGGCAAATTGACGAACGATATGACGCCGTGTTAAAGTGTCACGCTGAGTATTTAGCATGTCTCGAATCGACGGATCTGTCGTCGGTGGACAAGGATGCTCAGGTGGTACGGGGCAATGTGGACCAGTGTGGGGAAATGTCCATGAGCATAATCCAGGCGGCGGCCGACATTGAGCGATCGCGCATGGGTGACGTCAGGGAATCATGTCGGCCAGCAGGCGTAGGAATTCAGGCGCCGTTGCCACCAGTACATGTACCCGAGTTTAGCGGCGAGTATGCCGATTGGCCGCGATTCCGCGATATTTTTAATAGTGTCGTGCATTCGCGTACGGATCTCTCGCCCGCCTACAAGATGGCTCAATTAATGGGTAGGCTTAACGGTGAGCCGCACGACATCTTGACCCACCTGGAGATTACGGACGCCAGTTATGAGACGGCATGGGGCCTATTAATCGACCGATATGATAATCGGCGATTAATAGTTGATGGCCTCATCGATAAGATTTTTGAAATCCCGAAGGTGTCTAACGTGTACGAAATAAGGGCGAAAATCCTTAATCCGGTCACGGTTGCGGTGAACATGTTAGATCGACTTAAGTTGTCGTTAGGGGACAATAAATATATCATCGTCAATAGGGTTTTACGGAAGTTGCCGATCGACGTGGTGGCGCGCTTTGAGCAGTCACATGGTGGCGAATCGACGGACCACCTCCCAAGTTACGATGACTTGAGGGTGTTTTTAGAAGGCGAGTGCCGGCGGGCGGATTGCCAAGGGGCATCCACGTCGCACCCTCCTCTGTCAACCCGACGTACGAGCGGGCCCAAGCCGGTTGAGCCCCGTCGGGGGGGGAAGAAATACCACGCCCTCCAATCGGAAGTGTGCGCCTTCTGTCGGAAGGAAGGGCACGGTCTCGCCGCATGCGCGGACTTTAAGGCGCAGCGGGTGCATAGACGAAGAGGGGTGGTCAAGCAGCGCTATTTGTGCTTCCGCTGCTTGGGGACTCACTTTGTACGTGAGTGCCACAGGACCACTAACTGTGGAACCTGCGGAGGAGCCCATCACGAGTTGCTATGCCTGGCGGAGAGTAGGGAGGTGCACGGAGCCTCGCCGGGAGGTCACCCCCCCTCTCCTAAGCCAGATTCGGGTGGTCGGTCACCCCCCCCTAGGGGGGGTGGGTCGGCCAGGAATCAGCGGTCGCCGCCCCCTCGGGGGGGTGGGCCAAGGGCTGATCCAGAGCACAACCCGATACCGTCGTCTTCCCCGCGGGGGGGGGATAGGCACCGAGACTCGGGCAGGGGCCCGGAGGTAGTACAGACGGGTTACGCGGCGTACTCGAATGCGTTGGGGGGCATGTTGCCACCCCCGAGTAGTCGCTTCTCCCCGCCTCTCGCAGAACGCCCTCGGCTGACGGCGCGCCCGCCACCGTTCGGAAGGATGCCAGTAGGCTACTTCCGACCGGCACGGATGTCACCGATGGGTCGGGAGGGTTACTACCCGGGTTGGGACCCGTATACTGGGACAGTATTTACTCCCCCTCCGGCAGGGGAGGAGGGAGGTGCCTCCTATTAGCAACTAGCAGCCTGTTCGTCAGTGGTGCCCACCCCGACAGTAACGGTATTATTACCGACGGCTAGGATTACTGTCAGGGGTACTGACGGACAGCCGGTGCACGTGCGAGCACTGTTAGATTCAGGGGCACAAGGTTGTATTGTGTCCAGCTGTTTAGTGAAAAAGCTGGGCCTTACATTAGAGCCATCACGGGATGGCGCCGTAGGTATAGGTGGCAATCGGGTGCCTCACCTCAGGGGTCAGACGACATTCCTGTTCGAGATGGGTGACACGGCATCGGTCACGCGGGTGAATGCCACGGCGATCGTTTTGGACGAAGTGGTTGGGGTCCTCCCTCAGACTCGGTTACCGTCTGCGGTAAAAGGGTTGACCAATGGATTGGAGTTAGCCGATCCCCACTTCGCGATCCCCGGACGGGTGGACGTCTTGCTTGGGTCTGACGTCCTCGGGAAGCTGCTCCGAAGCGGCAAACGGGAGCTGCAACCAAACGGGGTTGTGGCCATGCGTACCGCAGGTGGTTACGCGTTATTGGGCCCAGTACGGGAACCACAGCACTCAACGGATTATAGCTCCATATATTATGGCAGCGTGTTATCCGACGTCCTGCAACGGTTCTGGGCAACGGAAGAGCCACCCACCGCTCTTAGAAATAACCCACGTGATGAGGAGTGCGAAACATTCTATCGATTTAACACGGTGCGCCTCCCATCGGGTAGATTTATGACAAGGTTGCCATTTCTGTCAATTCGACCTCCGCTGGGGAGCTCATGGAGTCTGGCAGAAAAGCGGTTAGTGGCAATGGAAAGGCGCATGAAGCGGGACTCCAACTTCCGACAGAAGTATGTGGAGTTCATGCGCGAATACCTGACGTTGGGTCACATGTCGGTGTCCAGGGTTGACTATCGTCATGAGGAGCATTATGTGTTGCCTCATCATGCTGTTTTGAAGACACCTGACTCAAAGATTAGGGTCGTGTTCGACGGGAGCGCGGAGACGTCTAGCGGGGTGTCCCTGAATCAATGTCTCCATGCTGGTCCTAAGCTGACCAGAGACATTGCAGACATTCTCACGGACTTCAGGAGACACCAGGTTGTCTTCGTTACGGACGTACGGATGATGTTTCGTCAAACTGAGATTCATCCAGACGACCGTCGGTTCCAGCTGATATTGTGGCGAGAGAGCCCAGAAGAACCGATGGTCACGTACGAGCTCAACACAAACACGTACGGATTAAAGCCCAGCCCATATGTAGCCATGCGTACGCTACGAGAACTGGCTGATCAAGAACGGCTCCGCTTTCCCCGCGCGGCTGCTGTCATTGATAGGGACGTCTATGTAGACGACATTTGTACGGGCTCAGACAGTATTGAGCAGGCGCTCATCTTAAGGGATGAATTGGTGGCGCTCATGGCCTCCGGTGGCTATGAACTCAGGAAATGGCTGTCGAACTGCCCAGAGGTACTGGCAGGACTGCCAACTGAGTATCAACAAGACCCGCATTTGTTTGAGGATTCGGAGAATCTTCATGCGTTGGCCATTTTAGGGGTCCAGTATCGACCGAGTCAGGATGCCTTCACATACAGTTGTGAGGCCGAGTTGCTGTCGAAGACCTGGACCAAGCGATCGGTCCTTTCGACTATCGCACGAACGTTCGACCCAACCGGTTGGATCGCGCCGGTCACGTTCATGGGAAAGTGCTTCATTCAGAAGCTTTGGTTGGCTCAACTAGGTTGGGATGATCAGCTCACGGAGGAGCTGGCTCGGGAGTGGTCGGCATTCGTCACCACCTTACCACAGATCTCAGAGATTGAGATCCCGCGTAAACTGCTCCCGCAGGCAGGAGTCAAGGTCACCCTGCACGGGTTTTGTGATGCGTCGGAGAAGGGGTACGCGGCCGCAGTCTACCTGAGAACAGGTGAGACCGCTGGTAGGGGAACGGTACGCTTGGTACTGGCCAAGAGCAAGGTTGCACCTGTTCGGACTCGTTGGACGATTCCGAAGATGGAACTGGCAGGTGCAGCCCTTCTGACGCGGCTCTTGAACCATGTGGTGCGGAATTTGCGTGGTACGGTGGCTCTGAACGAGACGGTCTATGCATGGACTGACAGCCGAATCGTGTTATGCTGGTTGCAGACTTCGGTCCACACGCTCGAGGTATTTGTGGCCAACCGAGTCTCACAAATAAATAGCTCAGAGACTCCTCTGGTCTGGAGACATGTTCCAGGTGAGATTAATCCGGCTGACTGCGCTTCACGCGGCTGTCCGGCGCCTGCTTTGGTTGAACATTCTCTTTGGTGGGGGCCACAATGGCTGGAACAGCCACATGCGGAGTGGCCATTTAATGAGTGCGGTCGACATTCATTACCCCCAGACCAAGGCTTGAGGCTGAATGTGACTACAGTGGAACCCGCCACCGTAGACCACACCCTCTTGGAACGATATAGTTCGTTAGGGAAGTTACTTAGAGTAACGGGATGGGTAATGAGATTTTGTCAAAATTGTCGTTGTCCTGTCGCGCAGCGAAACATGTCGCCTATAATGGGACCTGAAGAACAGCGAAAGGCTCTCTCACTCTGGGTGAGAGTCGTTCAGAGGAATGAGTTCCAGGACGAAATTAGGGTCTTGAAGACTGGCGCAGGTCGATTGAAAAAAGGTCTTGTCCGCCTCAACCCGTTCATTGATGAGCATGGAATGCTCCGGGTGGGAGGACGATTACGGAATGCCGACTTGCCCTATGCAGCGCGACATCCTCTAATTCTCCCCAAGAAGGGAGCTTTGGTGGAGTTGTTGGTTAGGGACCGTCACACCAAGAATTCACACGCAGGCTGTAACACCCTTCTGGGCATTTTGCAGCGTGAATTTTGGATTTTATCGGCCCGCAGAATCATACGGAGCGTTGTGTTTCGTTGCTTGCCTTGTTACCGACTCAAGGCAGCCACAATGCAGCCACAAATGGGAGATCTCCCGGCCGATCGAGTCACGGAGGCTCGGCCATTTGCTGGCGTAGGGACAGATTTCGCGGGGCCTTTCATGGTCAAGACATCGCACCTTCGCAACGCGAAGTCGGTTAAGGCATATCTGTGTGTCTTCGTGTGTCTGGCGACCAAGGCCGTTCATTTGGAATTGGTGGCCGATCTCTCTACGGAGGCCTTTCTGGCGGCGTTAGATCGATTTGTTTCTAGACGGGGAGTACCGTCACTGATTCGGTCGGACTGTGGTACCAACTTCAAGGGCGCCGACCGGTGCTTAAAGGAAATTGTATTGTTTTTAAGTCAGAATGAGCGAGAGATTGGCACGGGCCTCGCCAGTCGGGGCATTTCGTGGTATTTTAGTCCACCTGGATGCCCCCACTGGGGTGGAATTTTCGAGGCAGTAGTCAAGTCTTCCAAGACTCACTTGTATCGGGTCATCGGCTCAACGATTCTCACCTTTGAGGAGTTGTCAACGGTGTTTTGCAGAATTGAGGCGGTCTTAAACTCGCGACCTTTGTGCCCGTTGAGCGCTGACCCGAATGACCTTGAGGCCATGACCCCAGGTCATTTTTTGATTGGCCAACCACTTAGCGCCTTGCCGGAATATCCGTATACTGATGTCAAGTTGTACCGGTTGTCACGGTATCAGATGTTACGGCAAATGAGCCAAAATTTTTGGAAGCGATGGTCGCTGGAGTATTTGCATATTCTACAGCAACGCGTTAAGTGGACGGACAGGACGACCCCACCCTGCGTTGGAGACCTCGTTCTGGTTAAGGATGCTAACCTATCACCGTTGTGTTGGCGACGGGGGCGCATTGTTAACCTGATTACGGGCAAGGATGGGTTTCCAAGGATCGCAGACGTCCAGGTGAGGGACTCGATCCTTAGACGGGCAGTTTCAACTTTATCTCGACTCCCGGGAGTTTGAGCGGACCGACAACGGGTCGGTCCGGGGGGGGTGATTGTTTATAATCTACCTTCAGATTTTTGATTTTCTCCGCCTCGGTGCGACAGGGGCGAAGGGGCGGAGGTAGAGGTCGAGCGCTGGGCTCGGCGTGAATAGTAGTTCGTATTGAGTCGCGCTGGGCGTCGAACGAATATTATAGTAGCAATAGAATCGGGTGAAAGCGCACGCGCATTGATTAAATCGACTTGTGGAGTCATTTCGCGGCACCCAATTATACTAGTTAAGCAGTACGGTTAGCGACGCTGTGAATGTCGAACGGGTTATTGATAATATCATTGGTTTGCCTTGTCACGGGAGTGCTATTGGGAAAGCACCGAGGCTTTTGTGGTTAGACTAATACGGAGTGAGTGTGGTGGCTCGCGTTAACGGCGTGGCTTGCAGCGACGTGGAAGAATCGTCCGGAACTACCAGCAAACCATCGCAAGGTCATATACACTCATTATACACATACACAGTTACACAACTTGCGAGGGGTCAAGGAAGTGAGACCGGCTCGAAGAAATGAGGTAAGGGTAGCTATAAGTTCAGAAATTGTAATATTGTTCGGAGGCGCGTATCGCGTCTATTTGATCACGTTAGGACGGCGGCTGTTCTGAGACCTGTCTCCCATGGGCCCGAGATAAGGTTCGGCTGAGTCCTGGCGCGATCAGTGTCAGTGACCATGTCAGTTTAAAAACTTATACTTACGTAATGCTTTAAATTCATTTGTGTTAGTAGTGAGTTTCAAGTTAAATCTCGAAGTCAGATATTTCCATGCCAAAATCTACCCTGGTCTTCTTTTTCCACCCTTTAAGGGGTGCTTTTGAAAAACCTATGATTGCAAATATTATTATTTCCTTAAATTAATATTCTTGCCATGTTTCAAGTAAATTGATTCACACATAATGACTTTTTATACAAACTTAAAAACCATTTAGCTGCCGTCGTAGATGGATTAGGAAGTTGTAAGCTAGCCAGTTTTATTTCTTTCATTACGAAGAATTTATTGATATGTAGCTTATTCGTATCGACTCCCGGGTTTAAATTGTTAAAATATCAATTGACGGGTAGTATTACTAGTAAGAAATTGATACTGAATACTACTGTGGTATATTTTTGTAATCTACTTAATAAGTTCTAGACGATGATTATATTTTACATTGAAATTTTAATAAAAATAAATTAAAAGTTCTTTTTATTTTTAAACCATGGCCACCCTGTTATGTTTTTTTACTTTTTCTCTAGCCTATGTCACCCGGGATAACACAAGGAATCTAATGATACCACATACATCAAAATCAGTTCAGGCATTTAGAAGTTATGGTGGAATAAAGAAACTCACAAACATACATACATACATGAACGTTAAAAACATAACACTCTTTATTTTGGGGCAGTCGTGTAATTATTTTGGGGCAGTCGTGTAATTATTTTGGGGCAGTCGTGTAAAAAAGCGACTTTTTTTATACTATGTAAGGATTCTAAAATTTCGGCTCGATCGATGCAGAACTTTTTGAGTTTTTGAAGCGTACACAAATCAACATAACATTTTTATATCATTCTAAAATTTCAGCTCGATCGGTGCAGAACTTTTTGAGTTTTTGAAGCGTACACAAACCAACATAACATTTTTATATAATTATATTATATAAGTAGATATGCGTTTTATCCAAAAAGGGATGGATATAACTATTATTAATAGATGGATCGGGAGAGGATGGCTAAAGAAAAGATGGATGGATTGTGTGAGGAATGATATATGAAAAAGAAAGGAGTAAATGATGTACCTATATGAAAGAAAAAAAAGGAAATAAAAAAAATTATAATAATAAAGATGTCGTGATGACTGACAGGGGAGAATGGAAGAGAAAAACTATAAACGAACTCAACTAACAAAAACAACACCATTTCTTTGATCAATTAGTTCGAAAGCATTTCCTCTACCAGTACTCCACACACGGATACTAACCCATAACGTCCTGCCGTAAACCACTATATCTCAAAGAAAAAAAAGTAGTTTCCGGGACCCCAAATAGACAAGGGCGGGAAGATGATGATAAAGAGAACGTGAACAACTCACCCCAGGACTGCACCAACCCCACGTACAGCACCACCCACGCCAGCACGCACCGCGTTCTACACATTGTATACCTACTTCAGAATTTCAAAGTTGCTATAACTGAGGTCGATGGTGAGTCCACTCCCAGTGATCGTTCTTGAGAAAATAATGCGAATGCCTAATTTTCACCATATAAATAGAATCGGTATTAGACATACTGGTGATATGAGCTTTCATTAGCAATAGGTATTACCCGCTCATTAGAAAACATTCCATATATTTTATTTCTTACTGAAAATATGAAATATCGTAAAGGACATGAGCTTTCTGTTAGATTTGCAGCGCTCGCATCATCGCCGAAAGTCGAAAATTGTATAGCGCGCTCATGTCCCTTACGTTCTTTTATTTTTTCAGTATCGATATCACACTGCTGACTTATAGGTTCAAAATTAAATGACAACAAGAAACAAAAAAACTGCCCAAGTGACCTCATATGTCATCAAAATGATAAAGTTATCATATTAGGTAGGTGACATTGTTTCGCCTTTAAGGAGATGGCTGAAATTAACCTCGTGCCAAAAGTTACTCAGCGGAAATTCCATGACCTTATATTTTAATTTTAAAACTCTGATGATCTTCAGAATTTGCTTATGAAGGTGTTACCGAATGGCGTCCAAGAACTAGCAAAAGACATGTTTCCATTGGCACAAGAAAAGAGAGGCCTTATAGTTATACGTGGTTATACCCAGCAATGAGTGAATTCACACTGCGGGTGATGATGATAATATTTTTACATATTGTTGCCTGCGACTTCACTCGCGGTATGATCGGTATTTATTCAACAGGAACGTTTTTAATATATGAAACTCGAGCGTAATAAATTGTAATAGCGTTGGTCTGTAGATATACTGTGGTAGATGGGTGCCCACTGCCCACCCATTACATGCCGAGTTTCCTCCGTGTCTCGGAAAGCACGGTAATAGAGGACGAGACGTGAAAGATCGACCTTCACCCATCAGATATCTTGATGAGACATATTTCTTATCAAATATAATTTACTAGCGGACGTACCGCGGTTTCACCCGCGTATATCCCGTTCCCGTGGGAATACAGGGATAAAAAGTAGCCTATGTTACTCAAGGTGAATGTTGCTTTTAATGGTAAAGAAGAAAAGAATTTTTGAAATCGGTGCAGCAGTTTTTGAATTTATTCATTACAAACATACACACAAAAATATAAATCTTTCCTCTTTATAATATTAATGTAGAAAGTGTAGATTAACAAACGTGCCTATGATAACTTGCCTATCGAAATGTGTTCATAGCTACTTTTAATTGAATTAATTTTAATCAATTTTCTTTCGTCAACTTCACTCTTTTCATAACCGAATGATTTTCATCTCAACTGATAGTTTTTAACACACAGAATATGCGTAAGTAGGCTTGCCTAATCATTTATGTGTATGGCTACCTGACAAGCAGATGTGAACAGGTAAATCAATATAGGTAACTACACCGATCTGTTCCTCCTCCTCCTCCTTGCGTCGTATTCCTCAGTGATGAGGGTCGTGACCTCCCTTCGATATCACCTTCTCCCGTACGATCTTCCTCCATTTATTTCTGTCTCGGGCGGTGTGGAGGGCATTATGAAGCGTAGAGTTGAGCGCGGTGCGGATCTGGTCGGACCAACGTATTGGGCTGAGGCCTTTTCCCGTCTACTTTGCCGGTCACGATGAGTTTCTCGAGGTTGCCACTGTCTTTACCGATCTGTTACCCAATCGAAATTGATATTTTAAGAAAGATATTTTAATTACAAAACCAATCGTTTAAGCTTGCCTGCAAAAATCATACATGACCAGCTATAAAGTTTTGGATTTGGTGCTATTTGAAAGGTGCGAGAGAGAAAGAAGAGCGTTCGAGGTCCGTGTGACAGAACAGGACACAACATAGCAGCTGCACATGACCGTTTTATGTATCCGAGTGCGCATGCTGTTACAGTTACCTGACAGAAGGTCTATCCACCAGGGGTATTACCCATTACAAAACTGTGTTGTGGAGGTCAGATAGGCAGGATATCCTCCACGTGAAATAGCGGTATTCAGCTGCATTTGGTTAGACTGGAAGCCGACCCCAAAAGGCTAGGCAGATGATAAGTCGAGCCTAATAAAATTGTCATTAATAATAATAATATTCCACAACTATCACACAACGCCATCTAGTCCCAAGCTAAGCAGAGCTTGTGTTATGGGTACTAGACAACTGATAAACATACTTATATATTTCTAAAAACATACATATTATAGATAAATTACACCCAGACACAGAACAAATGATCGTGCTCATCACACAAACATTTGTCCTAGGTGGGAATCGAACCCACCGCCGCATGAAAATTCTTTTACCTCTTTATTGTAAAACTAACTAATACCCGCGGCTTCGCCCGCGTCGATATCGGTTATCGCGATGAAAGTATACAAGAACTGGACAAATTATATACTCAAACCTTTTCCTGAGAACTATACTGTCCTTTGTTGAAAACAGCATGAAAATCGAAGCTGTAGATTTTGAGTTTATCGCAAGCAAACAGACAGACAGACGCGGCGGAGGACTTAGTTTTGTAATATTGTGCAAGGTGGGGTGTATAGGTAATATTCTTCTATATCGGGTTCAAATGTGAGGCAAACTTCAGGCTTCTTTACATAATTTTCACGTATATTCTCAGGACCGATTAGCTGCGTGGCGAATAAGTGACAAGAGCCTGCCATGCTGCCATTTTTTTTTTCTTTTTTTATTTTGTAGTGGTATTCTCGCATTTTAGTCTAGGAGACTAGCTTCTGCTGAACCGGGAAAATCCCTGTGGATACCTTGAGCTTAAGGCCTCCAGCCACGGCCAAATATCTTATAAACTAACTGCCGCACTCAGAGAGCTTTAATGATTACTTAGGCCATCACTTAGTAAAGGTTTTGACAGTTTTTGCATGACAAAATTGTCAAAACCTTTACCAAGTCCGAGTACCGCAGTAAGTGTCAAATTGCTAAGGGGACAGACAGACGCGGTTTTATAATATGTAGTGATTACAACCATGAGTGGGTTTTTCCAAATTTTGTCGTCATTTAAAAGTAAACACAAGCAATTAATAACATCATCTCGAGGTGAAAGGTCGTAATAATATGATTATTTATAACTGTACCACTAGCTAATGCCCGCAGCTTCGTCCAACTAATGACGATTAATTTTGAACCGACTTCAAAAAGGCTTTCAATTCGACGGAATGTTATTTTTCACACACATGAACTCTAACTCAAAGCATGTATTTCAATCAGACCATTAGGTACAGCATTTTTGAATTTTAGTAAAACAAATAAAACGAAGCTACAGTCACAAGGCATCACTTGTGAAAGTACTGTAGGCATGTTGAAGGATGTATTCACCAATTTTTACCTAATTTCGTTTTTCATACCGGAAGACGTTGCGTTAGAAGGCCTCCCACTAGGTGGACCGATGACATCGTGAAGGTTGCGGGGATCCGCTGGATGCGAGATGCACGGGACCGGTCGATGTGGCGACACTTAGGGGAGGCCTATGTCCAGCAGTGGACGTCTTTCGGCTGAAATGATGATGATGATGATGATACTGTGTTTAGAAGAAGAGTGATTTGCGAGGTGAAAGGAGTATGTAAGGATTGTAGCAGGTGGCGTTCTCAAGTTTGCCAACACAACACATCAATCTTAAAACCCAAGTCATCATCTGACTTCTCAAAAATCGTAATACAGAATTCAGTAAAAGATATATTTTATTTATTTATTTATTATCACAATATTATGTTTTTTGTTTTTCATTACAGATAAAATAAATCTATTGCGACAAAGAAACTTAAAATATACTTATCAATAACTTACATGCTACACGTACAGTACATGGTATGTGACGCTTGTGAACTCACTCAGTGTACAAGTAAAAATATCTGTAGTATTCGCCACCGTGTTGAGAGTGCGCAGCGCACGGGTCAGCGGTGCGCGCGCCAGCAGGTTAGTGCTCGCACTCGGCACCACCACAGATTAACTTTGAAAATATATGTTACTAATGTCACTTCACGCCTAATTTCTAATTTATAGTATCCCACCATACCCAGACAGAATAGGGTAGGATACAATAACGGGTATCCCGGATATCTCATAGATAGCTTTAAATACATAAATCTGACGAATTTATTTTGTATCCGTTCGAGCATAAATTTGTATTTAATTTCACTCGGGCTCCAGACAGGCGCATTATACTCCAGGTCCAGGCCTCCTCACAAGAGCCTCATACAAATCCCTCAATGCATTGATGTTAGTGAAGTCATTTGCCTGACGCAGCACAAATCCCAGATTCCTGTACGCCTTTTTACAAACTTGTATTACGTGTTTGCGAAACTGCAGATCACTAGTGAAATGAACGCCTAAATCCTTAACCTTCGTGACACGCTGCAGCGGCTCCCCGTCCATGGTGTACCGGTGGTGTTGTGGGATTCGTGTTGTGGAATGCGTAAGAAATAAAACTTAAACTCATTCTACAGGTATGATATTATTTTATTCGAGAGTTACTTAACTTTAATTAGCACATTTGAATAGAATAAAAGTAGAATAGAATTGAATATTCATTTATTTTTGTTGTACATGGTCAAATTCAAAAGGTGGTAGTGTCTTAATCTTAAGTCTAAGCAAGATAAGAAAAATGTAAGTTTGTAGAAAGCTAATGAACTTTCGAATATTTGAATGAGATCTGATATTCAGCTTTAGAGAAATGGTACTTTTTCGTAAAATTTCACCTGGTAGTTACTTTATTTTTCACTACAATGTTGTAAAATATTACTTAGTTTTGCTGTTGAGTTTAAATTGGCCTATGAATGATACGGAATTCTTTTAGCGCGAAGTCATAGTTTCGACCTTGGCGACTGTTGCTTAACCTTGAACACCCATCCACAGACAAACCTTGATCACCCACCCAAGGACAAACCTAGACAACAGTTGCTGAACCTTAATCACACATCCACAACAGACCTTGACAACATTGCCTAACCTTGATCACCCATCCACAGACAAACCTAGACAACAGTTGCTTAACCTTGATCACCCATCCACAGACAAACCTAGACAAGAGTTGCTGAACCTAGTTCACCCATCCACAGACAGACCTTGACAACAGTTGCTTAACCCTTAAATACCTTCAGTATATCTCATTGTAACGCTACGATTGCGTCACGTAACAATGAGCGTAACGTTACAATGAGTCATCCTATTTCGTGCGGCGTTCATCATCGTTGGTATTAGAACCAAAAAATTCGAAGACATGTTACATCTACCAATCCGCACTGGGCCCGCGTGGTAGATTATAGCCCATTCCCTCTCAAAGAGAGGAGGTCTATGTCCCAGCAGTGGGAATATTAATAGGCTGATGATGGTGATGATGAGCGCCGGCGTTCATAACCTCATAATTTGACGTTTAGATGTGTTAAATTCCATTTTGTTGGTGGCAGCCCATTCACTCAAGACATTTGATATCACGCTGGAGAGCTATACAGTCAGACACGGAGTTAAGAGTTGCATATATTTTCAGGTCGTCGGAATAAAGCATTTTGCATGTTTTATAATTTGTGGCAGAACGTTCACCATTATTTAAAAGAGCAAGGGACCTAAAATTGAACCCTGACTCACGCTTGATCGTGTATGATACGCATGTAAGTTGTATGAGCCAAGGCGAACAAATTGCTGACGGTCTCGGAGATAGTCAGAAATCAGAATACGAAGACTGGGTGTAAATCCTATGGCACTTAACTTGCGTAACAAGATGTTTTTATTGATTCTATCAAAGGCCTTACGGAAATCGAGGTACATCAGCACATCCACTTGCTATGCGGTCCATTTGAGAAGAAAAAAATCAACTAATGATTTATATGTATAACAAAGAAATTATAGGATTTATTTGGTGAACGCTGTCTCCCTCTTGTCATGACTACGACAACCGATCCAAGTTCCAACAGGGACTGTAAGTAGTCGGCACTATCGATATAGGTAGGTGTAGGTGTTAGTGTCTTTGTGAGAAACAAAAATAAATAAAAAAACATACAAAATAAGTAAAAAAGAATTTAATTAATCTGCAAACCTAGTCTTGTTTTCGTTTTGGCCACTTTGACAGTAAATCAGCTCTTTGAGGTCACCACTGACAGGCTCCTTCACATCTTGTGCCGGTGTGAACACCAACACATTGACAGGAAGGCTCTCCCTCCTCATTCAGGGAGCAGGTACCGTTATTCAGACAGTATCCATGACACAAGTCCACTTCACATCTGTTGCCTGAATAACCGGCATTACATCTGAAATAAACCGTCAAAATGTGAAATTTTGTTAAAATAATGACTGCCTGGTCCTGGGTTCGATTCCCCGGTCGGGTAAAGTGTTATAGGGTTTTCCATCAGGGATTTCTCTAATTTTCTAGATTCGTGCCCGGTTGATTGCAATAGACTCACACCCTATTACATGTGACTAAAACGTATATAAAATAAACTGTTATTTATTTAATATATATGACGCGGCGGGAAACCCTCTGGAAGTCTGGAGGGACGCTGTTCTTAGATATCAATGGGCTCCGCCATAGTGTCGTCGCCCTAAATTCCTTTTCGTGGCAGATAGGTCAATGGGTAGTTGAAATCACACACTTTACTCGACTCAAACACCAAACGTTTATTTACATTGCTTCATTTACAGGCACTTATAAACTTTGCGGTTTGAATCGCCCATTCGAATACATGGTTGATCTTTTAGGAGAAGAATAGGCAAAGAAACTCCTTAAACACTGTTTTAAATCATGTTACAATTATCATTTGCACTAATTAACATTAATCACATCAAAAACCACTTTCATTTACTTGAATTGCAATTATTCGCTAAACGCGACATATCTTGTTCTCGCGTCTCAACTTTTCGTCGCATGCGTCTGTGGTCTCCAGCGGAAGTACCACAAAATCAGTATAGTAATTAATGACCTAATTAGTTAAAACTAACAATCATTACTAAAATACTTCACAATTGATTCTAATAATTATTTAACAATAAAACAATACCAATATTAATGTAAAGGCGTAATTAAACGTTAATGTCTAATTAATAGGTTCATTCCTTTTTACAACAAAATGTTACTTAACCATTTCCGGTTGATTAAGGATATAAAACAGACAATGGGTTTTCTACTAATTGCATAACACGAATGGCTCTGTAAAATGATCTTATGACTTTTAAGTTTATAATTACTTATAGAAATAGATTTAGTTGTAGTTTCAGATTATAAATTGAGTTATTGACCATTACAATCGTATTCGCCGCCATCTTCACAACATTGTGCACTGACGTCTCATAGACAGCCTAATTTCAAGTGTGGCAATCATTAAAATCACAATATTCATAAAACATTAGCTTATCTTAATTTTAACTATAGTTCTTAGTTAAAGACTTCTGTTTAATAAATTACTATTCGATGTAATTAAATGCTCCATACGCATTTAATTACATTCCCATCTATGTGGTGGTTCAATGATGGTTGTTTAATGGTGAGTCAATAGATGGCACTGTCGCTAACCTTCGACCTTTGTAATGATTGTACTAAGATCTCAGAGATGGCAGGTTCATCAATATTATAAGCTGGTTGATATTAAACAATGATCTTAGCAGATAGACATTCTTGCGGCGACACGGCCATTCTGATCGGCGGTGCGCGCTCTGCACCTGACGTTGCCGTCCGCTCGTCCATCCGTTGCCGTATGTGTAGTCTCGTGGTTGTTATCTGAAATAGTGGAGATAAATTTTGTCGGCGGATTATTGTTGCTTTTATTATCCTACGATGTTTATTGAATAGTAGGATTTGGTAACAGGAAGGTTCATTCAATATAGAAACCTTGTCATAGATCTGACAGTCAATGCTTTTTTATTGTATCACCTTGCTAGGCATACATGCACATATACAGACATAAAGCTGTTTGCAATTTTTATTTGAGTTTAAGGATGCTTAATAGGCAATTGTTGCCTGAATGATTCAATTACATTAATTGAATTGAGTTGATTGATATTGTTTGATCAGCGACTAGCTGAAAAGAATATTGTTGGCAAAATTATCCAACAACATTAATTTAATTGAGTTTATTGATACTGTTTGATCAGCTACTAGCTGAATAGAATATTGTTAGTAAAATTATTCAACAACATTAATTGAATTGAGTTTGTTGATATTGTTTGATCAGCTACTAGCTGAATAGAATATTGTTTGATCAGCTACTAGCTGAATAGAATATTGTTTGATCAGCTACTAGCTGTATAGAATATTGTTTGATCAGCTACTAGCTGAATAGAATATTGTTTGATCAGCTACTAGCTGAATAGAATATTGTTGGCGATATTATTCAACAACATTAATTTAATTAAGTTTATTGATACTGTTTGATCAGCTACCAGCTGAATATAATATTGTTAGTAAAATTATTCAACAACATTCATTGAATTGAGTTTGTTGATATTGTTTGATCAGCTACTAGCTGAAAAGAATATTGTTTGATTAGCTACTAGCTAAATAGAATATTGTTGGCAAAATAATTCATCAACATTAAGTAATTGAATTTTTATTGATATTGTTTAAACAGCTACTAGCTGAAAAGAATATTGTTTGATTAGCTACTAGCTAAATAGAATATTGTTAGTAAAATTATTCAACAACATTAATTGAATTGAGTTTGTTGATATTGTTTGATCAGCTACTAGCTGAAAAGAATATTGTTTGATTAGCTACTAGCTAAATAGAATATTGTTGGCAAAATTATTTAACAACATTAATTGAATTTATTGATATTGTTTGATCAGCTGTTTGTTTTTTCAGCAAACAGATAATTATTATTGTTGTAGAAGCAACAACAATACTCATTAAATTGTTAACCTTACTATGACTTGACTTTGCAACCTTGTAATAGGTCTACTGTCTACTAGATTCGTTTTAAATAAAATTATTGATAGCTTTAGCCATTGTGATTTGAATTTGGTAAATGTAGTGTGAGTAGTATGTTTTTATTTGTTCATTCTCACGGGAAGGTAATGCTCTGTGATAGACACAAAGTCTTGGATTTGACAGGATAAAAGGATAGGATCAGGAACACCGCTCTGTGATAGACACAAAGTCTTTGATTTGACAGGATTAAAGGATAAGGAGTTTAGGACCATTGCTCCGTGACAGGCACGAAGTCTTTGATTTGACAGGATATAAGGAACCAGGCTCTGGGCGTTTAATACGCCGTGGACCCAGCAGGATAACATGAGAGTATTATTTTATCAGTTGCCCTCCACGGCTGCTGATAGTTCATTTGTTTTGTTGGTTCATTATCAGTCACCTCCACGGCTTCTGATAGATCATTTGTTGTGTGTGTTCGTTATCAATCGCCTCCACGGCTTCTGATAGATCATTTGTTGTGTGTGTTCATTATCAGTTGCCTCCACGGCTTCTGATAGATCGTTTGTTGTGTGTGTTCGTTATCAGTCGCCTCCACGGCTTCTGATAGATCGTTTGTTGTGTGTGTTCGTTTTCAGTTGCCTCCATGGCTTCTGATAGACAATTTACTGTGTTTGTTCTTTACCAGTTGCCTCCACGGCTGCTGATAGATTATTTGTGATTCATTGTAAGTTTTACTTTTATTGAGCTAGTTGTTTCCTCCATGGATACTAATAGCTTTTTGTGAGTATTATTATTTTTTATTTCATTAGTTACTGTATGTACTAAAACTTTGTTATTGTTAATAGTTGTTGATTACAACTGGCAGGACTGCAATAACATTAAAATAATGAAAATGACACTGATACTCATCACACATGAGCATCAGGTTGGTAGGTTGACTTGGCGATTGTATTGAGTCTTTTGACACAACATTTTTGGTACATATCAGCGGTGTAGTGTAAGTAGTTTGAAAACTCCTCACCTTTTATGTAAACTTATGGTGTGTGAACACTGAAACTGTCATTCAGGGTCGGCTGTCTTCATGTTGTTTCGCATTTGTTAGGTTCATAGCCGGCGACACGGTCATTTTTGTTCACCAGGCTGTAGTACTTGAAGCATCAGGTTATCATTTCCTCTACGATAAGATAATTGCTCGAACCTGGAATGTGACAAGTCATGCAGGTAAATAATAGAACAAGAAAAGATGTTATGTAAACATCACACCTGCTATCCCGGAAGGGTTAGGCAGAGGTGTACATCAACACTTTGCCAGCGCACCAGCACTTTGTCTAAGCCTCTTGTTAAAGGGCAAGACTGTTTGCCATTATTATTTTTATAGTTTGGACTGCTACTGAGAAATTTCTTATGGGAATACCCAATGACACTTTGCTAGACCTGGGAATCGAATCCAGGCCCACACATTTTAATTGTATGGTCCATGACCACTAGACCCACGAAGCTGTCTGACTAAATGCTTGAATTAGTATTGAAAATATGGTAATCAATTGTTTGAAATAGTTTTCATACTTAGATTCGGGTAATCAAACTAAGATGGGAAAGTTAATCTGATTAAAACTACTTTAAAAACACTATTGGTTGTGTTATTGTACTATGGAAACATTCTCAATTTAACGTATTTAAAGCTTTGATTTCTATAGAAATATCGCACTGAATTTCATAGTCACAATTTGTTGAACAACATTGATGTATTGTTAATTGCTTTGTTTTATGAATCAGTTACATAACAAAGCATCATTTATGTGAAACATGTGCACCCTGGCATTGAATCCGACTCCTATGCCATAATAGGAAATAGTATGATGCTTTATTTGTGTTTTCCCAATAAAATTAAGTTTATTGTGGATCAATTTTTAATCAATTTTTTATTATTTAAAGTTTAAGCTAATCAATTAGTGATGAAGTAAGGTCAGATGCAAATTTGATTGATAGATATTGATTAAAGAAATAATTATTGTAATATTTATCATGTGTCATTACAATACAAAGATTCACATCTGCCTGGTGTCCTGTGACGGACAACTTTGTTTATTTTAATTAATCTCTAAACATGTTGTCCAATACAAATGTTTTTAGAAGTTTGTACAAAGCACTAAAGCTTGCACTTAATTGCAATTCCTCACTGGAATGTTGATTAAGAGGGATTTCTAATAAGAATTATTTGTATTGAATGACACAACAAGATTTAATACTAGTTGATACTTAGTTAATTAATTAATGTTAGTTAATTAATGAATGAAAGTAACTATCATTTGATTCATTTTCGAGATCTGATTGTGACACATTACTGGTTCATATTTTAATAATAACATTGAACTGGTAATGACCTAATTAAAAGCAGTGAAAAGATTTCTTATTAATTCATTTCCAAAGGTGTCAATTTATGGAGGCATTAACCTTGCCAGTGTGTGATTTATTATTGTTAACTGTAAATATCTACAGTTTTTATGTTACTAAAATTAATAAAACAAAATACTTCCCGGGTTTGATGATTCATCATGCAGATCATTTATTGATAATTATGCTTTCAGTGTCCATGTTTATTTGTTCTGCTGCTTTGCTTCGGTCATTCTGTGCTGTACTCATGGTTGTCATTTTGATTGGATGCCATCGATAAAATGATCACATCATTCACGTACGCCAATGTTTCCATCCGGATCGTAAGACGGGCGAAATATTTCAGTTATCTTGACTCTTGGCTGTTGTTGCGGGCTGTTATGCCGTTCACTCATAGAACGCATCATGGTGACCATTTCGGCGAAAAATTCCTTTGGCACGCCGTCGGCCATGGTCACAGAAGCAGTTCTTGCTTGTTCTGGATGTCCAGCGGTGCGGGCTGAAGGGGATCGCGGGGGCGATCCCACTTCTGATGACGCGGCGGGAAACCCTCTGGAAGTCTGGAGGGACGCTGTTCTTAGATATCAATGGGCTCCGCCATAGTGTCGTCGCCCTAAATTCCTTTTCGTGGCAGATAGGTCAATGGGTAGTTGAAATCACACACTTTACTCGACTCAAACACCAAACGTTTATTTACATTGCTTCATTTACAGGCACTTATAAACTTTGCGGTTTGAATCGCCCATTCGAATACATGGTTGATCTTTTAGGAGAAGAATAGGCAAAGAAACTCCTTAAACACTGTTTTAAATCATGTTACAATTATCATTTGCACTAATTAACATTAATCACATCAAAAACCACTTTCATTTACTTGAATTGCAATTATTCGCTAAACGCGACATATCTTGTTCTCGCGTCTCAACTTTTCGTCGCATGCGTCTGTGGTCTCCAGCGGAAGTACCACAAAATCAGTATAGTAATTAATGACCTAATTAGTTAAAACTAACAATCATTACTAAAATACTTCACAATTGATTCTAATAATTATTTAACAATAAAACAATACCAATATTAATGTAAAGGCGTAATTAAACGTTAATGTCTAATTAATAGGTTCATTCCTTTTTACAACAAAATGTTACTTAACCATTTCCGGTTGATTAAGGATATAAAACAGACAATGGGTTTTCTACTAATTGCATAACACGAATGGCTCTGTAAAATGATCTTATGACTTTTAAGTTTATAATTACTTATAGAAATAGATTTAGTTGTAGTTTCAGATTATAAATTGAGTTATTGACCATTACAATCGTATTCGCCGCCATCTTCACAACATTGTGCACTGACGTCTCATAGACAGCCTAATTTCAAGTGTGGCAATCATTAAAATCACAATATTCATAAAACATTAGCTTATCTTAATTTTAACTATAGTTCTTAGTTAAAGACTTCTGTTTAATAAATTACTATTCGATGTAATTAAATGCTCCATACGCATTTAATTACATTCCCATCTATGTGGTGGTTCAATGATGGTTGTTTAATGGTGAGTCAATAGATGGCACTGTCGCTAACCTTCGACCTTTGTAATGATTGTACTAAGATCTCAGAGATGGCAGGTTCATCAATATTATAAGCTGGTTGATATTAAACAATGATCTTAGCAGATAGACATTCTTGCGGCGACATATATATTAATAACTAATAAGTACATTGAGCGAGTTGATTGTTAAAAGTTATTGCTAAAATGTGGTAATATTATAGAGCAGGCCTAGTGTACGATCGACGTCCAACGTGCGCACTCGGCACCTGTTATAACTAATCCCTATTGAAATATACATGACATGTATTACCTGCATTTAGGTTGTCCTTCAGCACTGGTACTACAATCTCCGTGTAAACAATAGTTGTAGCACAGTGAAACATCGCAACTCTCACCGCTGTAACCCTGTGTACATTCACAACGAGATTCTCCACTAACTTTCGTACCGTGAACACAAAGCAGGCTTATAACTGACGAAACGTTGGTCACTGTGTTATTTGGTAGCAGATTTGTCAGAGCTGTACAGCTGTTCTGAATTCCCCGAGTTTGATCTTCGAAGTTATAGTTGGCGGCTATTTGCCACGCAGTCCCTGTATGATGTTCCATAAAAAATGCAGGTTGCACATCTCTGTCATTTGGTGGATTCTTTGGAATTTTCCAGAACATATCTCTTAATTTTAAGTAAATTAAATCCTTTGATATGGCCCACCAACTGACAGATCGTTTTGGAAGTGTAAATGTATGTATTGTTCTTACGTTCTCTCCATTTAAATCTGAACATTTGATGTAACACGTATACGACGTGGCATTAGCAGCCATTATTGCATCAAACCAGTATATTTTCTGGGTCTGCTGGTCAATTTTGAAATATGTACCACTGTTATGATCGATGACAACTGCTCTGTCGGAGCCATTGAATCTGGCCCTTAGTAAATTGTTTACTCCACGTTCATGGTAGCTTGCGGTCCAGTAAATAAACCTGAAACGTTTCAAAAATTTTAGACTTTCCCAAATTCAACACGCATATTGCTGATTTTAGTTTTGATTTTTAATTTTTATGTTGTTTTTTTGTTTATTTATTAATGTACACACATAATACTATACAGGGCAGAATATATAACATTAAAATAGAAGAGCACAAACGTACTGTTTATTTTATAAGAAATTTCTTCCAGCAGACCTACGAAAGGAAAGTTGGATTACAAATGTAGATACAGTGTGTAGAAAAGACAAAGCGGGAAAATCTAAATTAGAGTTAAGAACAAATCCATATAAATACATACAAAGTATAACAGTACAGAGGAGAGGTAAATATGCTCTCTGAGTTTGAATCACTACTTGTAACTTTTTCTGTTGTGTAACTATAGAATAGTATTGTTAGTAACGTACCCTCCACAGCTATCGACTCCAATATCATAAAATATGTCTTCAGAGAAAACTAACTGTCTTTCTTCCGTTTTGTTGTTAAATCCAGTTTTTAATTTAATTGAGTAAAGTCGTTTGCTGAATTCAGTCCAAAAGAGTACATCAGATACGGGATCGTAAGCTATATTTGTAACATAACTGGTTCCTGTAACTAAAGGTTCTATTGTCTTTGAAGCTATTTCAAAGCATAATATATCATTTCTCACGGAAAACAACACCCTGTTGTGTACTGAATCGTAAAATATTGTTCTGACGTAACCTAAAGGAGACGTAGCGTTTTGTGTGTACGTTTGTGTTCCGTTAATATCATAGAATTCCAGTCGATTATCATGGGTAATGACGATTTCTGAAAAAGAAAATAATAATTTTCAAACGTACAGTCGAAACACTTAATAAGTATACATCACGCACACTAGCTAAATGAGTTTACACTTTACATGTGTGCAATAGTTATGCCACACAAACACTGAGTAAAGCAAGCGAGCTCTGTCTTTATTAGTGTGCGTGCGGCACATCAATAATACCATATACCAATATAATTATAGTAATCATTCATTTGTCACTGAATCAGATATAATATTTCGCTAATGCAACTATAGCAATCTTGGCACAATAGTTAACACCTTTGGTTAACGAACGAGGAGTCGTAAGATCAAACCACGGATGCTGCTTTTTTCTTTTTGTAATCATTATTTTGTTAAAACATTATTTAAAGTAGAATCTTTAACGATTCAATCCCGTTCATGGATGAGTTATGAAGTTTGCAACGTTTGAGAACTACGACACTCTCAGTCGGCTGCTTATAAACTAACTACCGACAATTTAAAAATAAAATTGTTTTCAAACACCTTCATTTATAAAAATTGCAGTCTTAGTGGTCAATCTACGATTATTTGCATTACTTAGTTTATTGATAACACAGAATTACTCTAGATATATTCGTTTGTAATTTATTTCTGTGGATCCAAACATGCACCATTAAACAACGTTAAAAAGGCAGAAATCGTTCTTTTGCATGAGCAAACCTTATTTATTAGTGAAATTGCAAGGCGCTTAATGATATCGGTAAGTAACAGATACTATAACGTTTATGTTTACGTAGGAATTAATAAAATTAACGTAACTTTAGTGCATTAACATTGTTATAATAGCCCATTTTTGTTTGCTAATGTATATTTAAACCATATCTAAAAGTATTTTAACTTGTAGTGTATCTATGCATATGATTATTGAAAATAAATAATATTAATTTGGTGTTTATAGAAGTGTGTATGTATAATAGTTTATATATTATAAGTTTCAGAAGTGGAAATTTATTTAAAAAAAACAAATAACAACAAAAATACCATTTTTACTTTATAATTGACTCAAATTACAACCAGCACAATTTACTTACAGTTCAGTAAGACTTTAAATTAACACAACAAAACACAAACTCACTTTATGATTTTTACGACAAACTAAACTCAAAATGGCTCACGTAACATTACAATTGGCATAAGAATCAAACGTCCGTCCAGTCCAAGCGTCGAGCAGCAAAAGGACGCTCTACCCGCAGCGCCTGGTTTTTATAGGCGAGGCAAGTATAGTGACGTAACGCGAGCATTATCTTACACGGCCTCTCCTGACGTAGTGTCGTCCTCGACACAAGCTCTTGGAGTGGCCCCGCTAGGACCCGCGATGGGAGAGGTCGGCACTTCGAGCTCCACTTCGCCCGCTGGCAGAAGCGACGGGTTGACCGCAGTAGAGGACCCCGTTTGTTCAGAGTCGTCATCAGTATCTTCATCTGAAAACAAGATCTTGTTAGAAGCTATCCAAGAAATTCGTGTAAAAGCGTTCAACCTCTCACGAAGTTCCATTCATTTTCAGCCAACTAATTCATTCATCGTTCTCTCATATTGTTCATAAGTTTGAATAGACACACACATCCATCTTTCTCAAAACATTTATAAAAATAAAGCCAAGGCATTGTCCTGTACGTATCCAGCGCGTAATAGGCGGTTTCTATGCTTCCATCTTGCTGACGGTGACCGCAACTGCGACCACGACCAGCGTTCAGCTCTCACCACCTGCAACATGGTCTGACAACCTGCAGACCCGCTTGACACGCAGACCGTATTCATACGTGAAAGCCGCTTAACACGCAGACCGTATTCATACGTGTAAGCCGACTCATACACTGACCGCAATCATGTGTACAAGCCCACTCGATACGCAGACCGTATTCATACGCACGAGTTCTCTCAACACGCAGACCGTATTCATACGTGTGAGACCATAAATTGACCACACATGGCCAAATTTATGCGGCCACCAGTGACTCAGCAACAGGTGCCAACACAACCGGCGACACACACGCGCCTGCTACCAGCGGCACCGCAGTACAGCACAACAGCCAAAGCTCAAAGAACGTGGCACACGTTTCTGGGCACCACTGTCCTCAGATCCATCTCTCACAACCAGATAGCATCATTATCTGCAAACACACGAAAGTGAACACATGAGCAAATAAATAACATGACCACTATGGTTTGAAGCCTATTCAAAGCGAAGTAATTTCATAAGTTAGAGTCCATAAATTTGACCAGTGTTCCAGGCGCAAGCGTGCACTCAAGCGACAGCAACAAAGACCACCAATAGTGATTTTTAAAATTGAAACAGCTTCAAACCCAAGAGATTCATGCATCGCTAATGATTTTGTGATACACCGCGTCATTGAGACTGAAGCCTAAAACTTCCACATGTCTCCACTATGACCGCAGAGCAGAGCAGACGCCCAAACGTTTGCATGCTCACGACAAATAAGTAGCAAGTAGTCCTGCAGCGACGCGCTTGACCAAGCCAGGTCGCGCTAGTAGCCGGGGCCATGCGCTCAACCACGCCAGCAGGGCGCGCTAGCACCGTGGTGTGCCACGCACAACTGCGCCAGTAGGGCGCACTGGCACCGTTAAGTGCCACGCACAACTGCGCCAGTAGGGCGCGCTGGCACCGTGATGTGCCACGCACAAATGCGCCAGTAGGGCGCGCTGGCACCGCGAAGTGCCACGCACAACTACACCAGTAGGGCGCGCTGGCACCGTGAAGTGCCACACACAACTGCGCCAGTAGGGCGCGCTGGCACCGTGAAGTGCCACGCACAAATGCGCCAGTAGGGCGCGCTGGCACCGCGAAGTGCCACACACAACTGCACCAGTAGGGCGCGCTGGCACCGTGAAGTGCCACACACAACTGCGCCAGTAGGGCGCGCTGACACCGTGAAGTGCCACGCACAACTGCGCCAGTAGGGCGCGCTGGCACCGTGATGTGCCACACACAACTGCGCCAGTAGGGCGCGCTGGCACCGTGAAGTGCCACACAACTGCGCCAGTAGGGCGCGCTGACACCGTGAAGTGCCACGCACAACTGCGCCAGTAGGGCGCGCTGGCACCGTGATGTGCCACGCACAACTGCGCCAGTAGGGCGCGCTGGCACCGTGATGTGCCACGCACAACTGCGCCTGTAGGGCGCGCTGGCACCGTGGAGTGCCACGCACAACTGCGCCTGTAGGGCGCGCTGGCACCGTGAAGTGCCACGCACAACTGCACCCGGAGTAGGGCGCGCAGTCAGCGTGCAGCGAGGCAGCGACGCGCTCGGCAACGCCAGTAGGGCGCGCAGTCTGCGTGCAGCGACACGCTTGGCAACGCCAGTAGGACGCGCGGTCAGCGTGCAGCGACGCGCTTGGAAACGCCAGTATGGCGCGCAGTCAGCCTGCATCGACACGCTCGGCAACGCTAATAAGGCACACAAGCAGCCTGCGGCCTCGTGCGCGTTCACGGCGTCACTTTAGCGCAGCCCTGGCACCACTACTGTGAGACCAGGCAGCGTTGCGTTGCATATCACACGCCACACGTCAATGGTTACTCTGCAAAGAGACAAATCTACGACAGAATTTTGTTCCACTCGGTCACTTCTGACCAAACATTCATTAGGTCCCACTCTTTTTGATAAAATCAAACGTGGCCAAACTGAAAATTATCGAAAATACAACAATCAACCACCCTGGGTCATGTACCATAGTTAGTAAACAAGTCGATCATTCGATCTATTTGACTTCACACTAAGGTCTTTCCAGACCCTGACCTCGACCAGAGCTAAACGCGCATCACACACACAGTCGACTTGAGTTTCCTCAAAAAAAAACTCCAATTTCAACCGAGCCACGACTACGCAATAACTACTGGTACGGTCGAACACAATACAGCCGATAGAAACCCTTACTCGACTTTCTACCTCAACTTAACTTCATCAAAACCTTTATGAACATCGACTGGTACGTGACCCGTTGGCTTCTTCCTTAGCCAATCATGTGTCTTAGGCACCTTCTTAAATAAAGCTAAAAAGACTAGACTAAGACTTATCAGACTTTACAGTGAACCTGTATACGGCCTACGTCTTCACACGAAAAACAAGTCAACTGATCATATTGCGTAGGGGTTTGAGTTTACGCAGATCATGATTATTTGAGTTTGATGTGCAATCAACTGCACTTTTGGGTTTCAAATATACAAAAAACAAGACTAGACTGTATTTTGTTTTGTTCATTTGCGACTTTTATTTGAGTATCAGATATACCACAAATCACAACGTTGCCCCACACTAGCAATTTCTCCTGTGTCGTGGGTACTTTCACAAATATTTAAACTCACATACACAAATACCAAGACCCGGAAAAACTATCTGTACGCCATACAAAAATTTGTTCCGTGCGGGAATCGAACCAACGACAGTCCCTTGACGATATTCAACCGCATCAAGGACTTTCAGGCATAGCCTGCATGTGTGGTACATTTATTCGAATTCGTACTCATAACGTCATATAGCACAGTGGCCATATCAACTTCACGTAGACACAATGACCAAAATTCGGGTTTAAAATTAGTCCACGTACTGTTGTTGGTCACTCAATCTATAAGCCTCGTCTTAGCACCACCATGTAAACAACCACCAATGCGTCCGAGGCATTGCCAATTGCCCCAGTGACTTAATAAACACACACACACACAACATAACATCACGCCTGAAATCCCCAAAGGGTAAGGCAGAGGTACCCAGTATACCCACATTTCGCCAGTTATGTTTAAGTCCCTTAAAATAGGGGTGAGCCTATTGCCACCAACCAGGCACAAATCCAGACAATAACACTTTCCGAGCCGGGAATCGAACCCAGAACCTTCATGCTCAGCAGTCGTGCTTGCGACCACTGGACCAACGAAATTTAGAAATGGTTCGACCTTACTTGTATCAGGGACGAAAGTAAACCCACTATTGTTCTAGGTAGAACTCGTTTGAACCGGCGGTGAAGGAGTACGTGTGCGTTTTCTACTGCCAATGCTGCAATGTCGCTACGCGAACGACCTACGCGTATCGCGCCTATCCCTACTACGCGATTGGTGCCTTTCGGGACTATAAGAATCCAATCTCGATTACGCAAGCCATCTCATGGAGTACGACGACAACTACTCGAATCGCGGTACGATCTACCACTACTGCGATCAATGACCCACGGGATCGACGTCGTTTGCGCACACGTGACTAAATCCCGAGTACGTGACCGTTCTCCGCGAGTATGCGGCTTTTCACGCACCATTATCACAAGAAAATCGGGATCAAACCAGACAAACAAATAAAACAAGTCAGACAATCGAATGAAAAGAAAAATAATAAAGTGGGTAGTTGCAAAATAAAATTAAAAGTAAAAGAACGGCTTTTCTGTTCAAAACAATTTTCAGCTACGAGACTTCGTCTAAGTGGGCCTAAAAAGTCCTTTATCCCACTTCTGATATAAGTTTCAGAAGTGGAAATTTATTTAAAAAAAACAAATAACAACAAAAATACCATTTTTACTTTATAATTGACTCAAATTACAACCAGCACAATTTACTTACAGTTCAGTAAGACTTTAAATTAACACAACAAAACACAAACTCACTTTATGATTTTTACGACAAACTAAACTCAAAATGGCTTACGTAACATTACAATTGGCATAAGAATCAAACGTCCGTCCAGTCCAAGCGTCGAGCAGCAAAAGGACGCTCTACCCGCAGCGCCTGGTTTTTATAGGCGAGGCAAGTATAGTGACGTAACGCGAGCATTATCTTACAATATGGTATATATAGTTACATATAAACCAAATTAATATTATTTCATCATTTAATAGATAGGTAGGTATACATTAAGTTAACTAAAGTGCATTAACCATTTTGTTTGCTAATAGAGGTATATATAGTTTATGGTATATAATAGGTATATTTTTAAAAGTGTTTTATATAATTATTGTATATAAATAACATTAATTATATATAACTATATGAAAGCATAATTTTATTTTTTAAGTATACATAAATATTACTATTTACTATAAAATAACTATTATCATAAGTATTTTAGTAGAAGTAGGTATTTTAAATACTGTTTTGTTTTATATTCACAGAGAAGAACCGAGCAATTATGGGTCCACCGATATGCGGATTCTGGAGACGTGGAAAATCTTCGACGTGGGCCAAAATCAAAAGCGAATTCTTCAGCTCGACACCATGACATCGTGGCAAAGCACAAAGCTAGTTCATTCAGATTGCCAACACGCGTCACAGATACAGCACGCAAGCCAGCGCGGAAGATTTTACTGTCCAGTCCACTCAAGGGCGGATCCAGCTTTGGTGCCAGGGGGGGGTCACAAAGAGTCGTGGGAGTCAAGTCACAAGAAGTTATAATTTAATTTTTATAATCGTAGATACTTACAAGTAAAAAAATGGTGTTTTATTAATTTATGTACGTAGGTACTTAAAAATACCTATTTAAATAACAAAATCCATTTTTCTTTTACGTCTTCTACCGAAACGCGTTACCACTTCATCTACCTACTTCAATAGGTACGTTTTTTAGTGTGGAGAAGTGCCAGTCTGGTTAGACGTTCTTCAACCATTGAAGCTCTTAGCCAGCCACGATTTGATTCTTCGAAGTGCTATAACCCTTATCCAGGGGGATAAAGCGTTGAACAATTTTTGGTGGATGGACGACTTAGAATCAAAAATGAGAATTGAAGTAGATGAGCGTATAGTTGAGCGTCTCAAGCGAGACAGAATGGTGGAAGAGCAGGAGGGAGGCGCGAGCGTAGCGAGCGCGAAATTTTTTAAGCATTTTGGGGGGTGGCAAAGATAATTATTGTCATTGGGAGGAAAGAGTTTAAAATACTGTTTTACTTGATAAGAGATCCGCTTAAAGAGTAATCTTGGTAGACATCGATCCTCCACTTCCTGAACCAAGCGCCTTAGACAGAGGTTTGGAAGATGTGACTGACTCGACAATGATGATAAACGTTTATTCTTACGAAACAAGTTTAAAAATCTAAAACCCGACTACGAATAAAATATTGGTTTTTGCTCGCCAAGACCTTTCATTTGATACCAAACATGTCATGATTATCTCAATTTAATATTTTTGAGGTAAGTTTTTGACATTTAAATTCCGTCATAAAAAGAATTTATAAAATTTATATAGCCTATGTCACCCGGGCTATTCTTACGAATCTATTGACACATCATTTATTAAAATCCGTTCAGTATTTTAGGCGCTACGGTGGAACATACATACATACATACATATATATACATACATACATAGACTGCCAAAATCATTACCCTTCCTTTTGGCTTCGCCGTAGTCGGGTAAAAAATTATTGGTGATCTATTAAAAGTGTACCATTCTGACCCAACCTTGTAAGGGATAAATCGATTAACACTACGATACGTAAAGATTGTGTTTTCATTGCCTCGGAAACAGCCAGAGTCCGAAAGTCTGACAACCAGTCATACTAAGGGATATCTCGATAAACACAGTACTAACTGGGTTGTGCAGTGTGCACTGTGTGCAGGCCAAGAAAGCAGTCGTTCCATGTAAAATTCCGGTTTTTACCTGCATCCAGTTAGACTGGAAGCCGACTACAACATACTCGTAGTTGGGATAACGTATGTGGATCTTTTAACGTGGATTTTTCACCAGCCTACAACACTAGGAATGATGCAAACAAATCAAAGTCGGTTCAGGCGTTTAGCAGTTATGGTGGAGAAACTCACAAATAAACATACATGAACCCTAAAAACACTCTATTTTTTGGGCTGTTGTGTAAAAAACATTACGTTTAACAATTTTAATTAGTGGTCCACCTAGGTCCTGGACCCAGCCCAGGGGGGGGTCATGACCCCCCTGACCCCCCCCCTGGATCCGCGCTTGAGTCCACTGCGCATCGACGACGCCGACTACAGTTCACTAGGTCATAATTATTTTAATTTTGATTGGAAGAACAATGTGGTGATTTGTAGCGACGAAAAAACTTTTAAGTTGAATAAGGATGGGCGTGAAATATTATGGAGAAAAGGTGGTGAAAGATAATTATAATGAATGTAATAACTAAATTAGTAGAATTTATTTTAAATATTAAACGATTGTGAACCTTATCGTTATATACATAATGTTCATGTTTGTGTGAACAAATGTAAAACTTAGCATTATTTTTATTTGTTATCTATACAACTTGCTGTATTCCTCTGTTTTAAACAACAATTCGTATTGTTAAAAGTCTGGTGAAGTGATGTTATTGTTATGCAGATAGAAATTGCCATAATTTCTTACTATCTAACATGTTGATTCACTTTCCAGCTAATTTTACTTTCGATTCAATTTAGATACCACCCTACTTCAATAAATTATTTACGTCCATCCTTAAGCAACACATAAATTGTCTAATTAATAAATAAAAATAAAACAAATTATTTTATTGTTTTTATTTACTTATCTTTCTACTTTTTTGTTTAAGTGATTTTGTTGGTCACAAACTTAATTTTATAAAACAAAAAGTAAAAAAAGGTAAAAAACAGTAAAATTGAATTCCTCAGTGGGGATCGAACTCACGACACCGAGCGTAGACTAATAACTATGTCAAGCGCTTACACCACTCTGCCACGGGGGTACCATCTATCTGGCAGAAACTTTATGCTCCGAAATTTATTTGGCATAACACACTTGGCATATTCTTCTTTGAACGAATGTGTTTATGGCAGAACAATTATTTAATAGAATACTCATTTCGCAGAATGTTTAAATAGCCGAATTTTCAATGGCATACTTTTAAGATAGCAGAATTTTATTTGGTAGATTTTTATAAGGTATAACGACCGTCTCGCGAAAGTATCCTATAAGGGCGGCATGGGCACCGGGCCGTAGGCCGACGAAGGAGGCCGGCGGAGGCCCGGCACTTCGGGGACAGAAGATATTAGTGTTATTTAATATGCGAGCGAAGCGAGCGCGCGTCATGGAGTACATGCGTTGCATGTATGAGTGACGTCATTATTATTAATAATAATAATAATTATTATTTTTGACATACCAACATTTAATGTTCTCAGCTAGAAATTTTAGCCGGGGTGAGCTGATAATAATAATTAATAATAATTATTATTAATTATTATTATTATTGCATGTTACACGTATGTATGAAATGAAATGCGTGCCCAAAGACGATTCTGATTATGAATTTTCGGCGAAATGATGGTTCTGGAAATGAAGTTTATGCTCAAAGATGATTCTGACTTACAAAATTATGCGTTTTAAATTTCTGGTAAATGAGTGTATGCCAAATGATTTTCTGCGAAATGAAGTTTCTGCCATCCACTGTTATGCAAAACAAAATTCGGGTAGAAAAAAATCTGCTAAAAAAGGTAGACCCCTGCCACGGATGTTCTACTAGACATACCTAAAATATTGGGTCATATTCCTTCACTGTGAGCCCGTTTCTTGAATTTTTACCCGTGTATGTTTAAATACGTATACCCACACAATATTAATAAAAGTTACCGATGAGTGCGTGATGTAAAGTCGGCCTGCGGTAGGCCAGTTTTGACTTATACGCACATAACGCACACTATTAGAAACATAGTTCACTCGTTTTACTTAGTGTGTGTGCGTATAACTATGACTTCACTCACACATTGCAAAATGTATACTTATTAAGTGTTTCGACTGTACCAAGTGGTTATAACGGAATCTTATATTCGACCTGCAGGCCTACCATGACGTAATAATACAGTCCTAACTTATTCTTAATCCAGTGCGGAAAAGAGGTGGCGCTAGACACCCTGTGTAGTTCTGTCACGTTTTCACACTGGAATAAGATTATGTTAGGACTGTTTCAAGACGTCATAGTAGCCACCTGTCCATCTGTTCGTTTATCTATAATGTTGACTGAGCAGCCCATGGCAGCCTTAACTCAAACATGATTCCAGGAGATACTGTTAACCGACTTCACAAAAAGGAGAAGGTTCTCCATTCGGTTGTTTTTGATGTTTCTTACCTCAGAACTCTCATATTTGATCACCGGATTTGAAAAATTCATGTTTTTTTTTATGAAAATGAAATGAAAAATGCTTTTTGAAAAAAAAAAAATATATAAAAAGATGCTTCCAGATAGATCCCTTTTCATCAAAATTGGTTCAATAGTTTGGTTTTTAACACGTTCATTGCCACATCACACGACATCACTTGTTGGCGCCATAATATTCGGGCAGCATTTTTTTAAATTTGAACTTCCTCCTTTTTTCGAAGTCAGTTAAAAGTGGTCAATGGTACGGACGCATAGTACTGGTCTATATTGTTATGATTCTTGAACTTACCCCAAGAGAAGGAGTGCACCAACCCCGCGTACAGCGATAACAGCGCCAACACACATTGCGTTCTATACATTTTGTAATGTCAACGTTACTTCAACAGATTTGATGTTGCATCCACCCTTTGTCACCGCCTAATTTATAAGAAGCAACACACTAGTTTTGGGAAAACTGATCATTCTTTTTATACGCAAGTAGGGATATTGATAACCCGAGAGGTCTACTAATAAGAGGCAAAGCAGAGATATCGTGCAGTTATCCTCTATTACTACTCGATCACCCTACTTTGTCTGTCTTTTTTTTAAATTTTGTGAGACCCCCTAAAAAGTACTGCAGGTATAGTCGCTACCAAGCCAAGTTACCACAAACCGTCAAGTTCTCTCAGCATGTCTTCTTTTTCCACACTTCTCTGTTTATCGTTATCTCAATATACATTCCTTTCAAACAATATCATTTTTTACACAGTTCATCCATGTTTTATTTACTCTTGCTCTACTCCCCATCCACATATTGAAAACTTTCCTCTATCTATTTATTTCACGACATTTCCCTGACGAAACCCACACGACAATTCATTTTGATGTTGTAAAGTTTTTTTTTTTTTTTTTTTTTATTATTGATAGGTTCGCGTTTGACCACTATCTCACCTGATGGAAAGTGATGATGCGGTCGACGATGGAGCACGCTTACCTAGAAGTAACCTATTCACTCTTGACTTAAAGACCCCTAGGTTATAGCTATCAGGAAATACAGACTCTGGCAGGGAATTCCACTCCTTAGCTGTACGCACAATGAAAGTATTCCCAAACCGTTTAGTGCGTATGGGTGGGATGTCCACCATATAACGGTGGCGCATCGCCGTACGTCTTGTAGTCCGATGATGGAACGGGCTTGGCGGAATTAGATCGTGCAATTCCCTCGCACACTCTCCGAAATGTAACCGATAGAAAACCGAAAGGCTAGCTACTCGTCGACGATGTTCAAGGCTCTGGAGCTTTGACTTAAAAACGACTGGGGACATACACGCAGATACTTAATGCAACTTTGTTCCTTAGTATTTAAGTTACAACCCGTGGGTTTTCCCAGTCGTTATTTAAAAGTGATGATAACATTTCGAGGTGAAAGGGCAAAATAATATGATTATTTGAAGCTATACGCTAGCTAATGCCCGCAGCTTCGTCCAACTAATAACTATTAATTTTCAACCGACTTTAAAAGGATTTTCAATTCGATTGAATGTTATTTTTGATAGGTACCTAACCTACGAGTTTAAAGATGTCTTCCCCAATTTGTACCTAATTTCGTTAATTCATACTATGTTTGGAAGAATATTCTTGCGAGGTGTGATGTGCGAGGTGAAAGGAGTATGTAAGGATTGTAGCAGATGGTGTTCTGAGGTTTCACCTACCCTCATTGAAGAATGCAAGAATTGAGGTACCATCGCCAAAACATCATTCTGACCACCGTAAGGACTATCTTGCTTGCAGCGCCCGTCACTGTTGGTTCGCAAAGTAAACCGATGTGATCATCATGTGCACGAGCCTTTGTTTCAAAAAGGAGTAAATTATTTTTTTTCTGTTGAAATGTATCTAATGTATGTATTCTTGTAATAATTATAAGTTGAGTTTTGAAACTAGTAAAAAAAAAAAAAGTTTACATCAGACGCTGACTTGTGAGATCTCGCGTTATGGAATTTAATAGAAGGTACTTACTTACGTGTTATGGAATGAACAAGAAGAAAAGATTAATTCTATATGTATGATATTTATTGGAGAGAAACTTAACTTTAAGCGGAAAGCGAAAACAATATTGCGAAAGCTATATTTATTTATTTATAATTAAGGTCCCATTTAAAACAGAAGGACTTTTAACACAGCATTTAGTATTTCTAACCAAAGATATTCAAGCAAAAAAAACACTGGTTAAAGTGATTATATTTTGACCTAAAATGTTGGGTAACCAAAATTGTTATTGTATTTTCGTTAACTAATTTTATTTCATGAAAGTATCGAATGCGTTTTTCTTGATATTAAAATTAAATAAATGATTTATAATCTGCAAACCTAGTCTATTTTATTCTTCAACGATAACAAACATTTTTGGTTTTCGCCACTTTGTCAGTAAATCAGCTAGAGTTAGGTTAGTTACTGCTGGGTAGTACTTCGAGGTGTCGGTGGAAGTGCGACCGACATCCGGAGCACCTTCACATCTTGTTCCGGCGTGATCACCAACACATTGACAGAAAGGCTCTCCCTCCTCATTCAGTTTGCAGGTACCGTTATTCAGACAGTATCCATGACACAAGTCCACTTCACATCTGTTGCCTGAATAACCGGCTTCACATCTGAAATAACCAAACCGTGATTTGAAATTTAAATAAACTGTAAAATATACAACTGCCTCGTTGGACTATTTGGCGCAAGTGCGACTACTGAGCATGAGGTCCTGGGTTTGATTCCCGGGTCAGGTAAGGTGTTACTGGGTTTTTCGATCTGGAATTTCTCTAATTTTCTGATTTCATGCCCGGTTGAATGCAAAAAGAATCAACTTTTATTACATACGACATAAACATAACTGGTTAAATTTGGGTCTACTTTCATCATCAGCCTATAATGTTCCCACTGCACTGCAGTTAGTACCAAGGGCTAAGACAATAATATTTTCTGCCTAATCGCGTCGTTCATTTTCAGAATCATTTTTAATATTTATAGGAGTAGAAGGAATTCTAATTTGCGAGTATTCTTGGAAATTTTCCGTATCATCGCACCTATTATGTTTTGTCTCTGCTTCACCCAAAAGTAGACTGATAGAAAATGCCAAGGCATTAAGTCCGCCTTTATAAAGTATCTTTTTATCATTATGTGCCATACACATAAACGTATGCTCTTGTCCCGTGGAGATAGGCAGAAACCACAGAGCTGTGGAACACACGTCGGTAGCGGGAACTATGCACCTGCCCTCTACATGTACCTAGTTATAAAGTTTTAATTAATAAATCTGCCTTACCTGCATACTGGAAGTCCCTCATCATTTGTAGTGCAGTTTCCTTGCACACAATAGTTCTTACAGACCGATACATCGCATCGCTCGCCTATGAAGCCAGGTGTGCATTTGCAAAGAGATTCATTGACTTTAAGACCATGAACACAAAATGGCACAGAGTTAGTTCGTACAAGACTCGTTAGTGCTTCGCAATCCTTGATACCCTGAATCTTTTCTTCTATCTTGTAGTTGACGGCTATACCGAATGGAATATATTGCAACGTAATTGTTTGTGGCTGAACGCTCAAATAACGCGTTTTTCGGATTTTAAAAACTTGTTTAATGCTATCAGAGTACCAGTCAATTTGGTAAAGGTGTGTATTGGAAAGACTTAATATATTTATTGATGGTTGGTAAAAATCATTAGTTGGGTCGATGAAGTATAAAGAACTTAAAAGCTTCTTCTCTATTTTATTTTTTCCATTTAAATCTGCATAGTAAGTAGTGTATGTGGAACTAGTAACAGGTTCCATCCAGTAAATATTCTGAGTTTGTTCGTCAATGACCAGGTTATGTGGTTCCAGTTTGTGAGGAGAATCGTGGGACACTGAAGTAATAATAATTTCTCTGTTGGAACCATCAAACTGAGCTCTCTCTATTGTAGGTGTCGTCAAGTTTGTGTTGATCCAGTAAACGTGTCTGTAGAAAGAAACATTTTTGTTAACAATCTTAAAGAAATACATAGATACCTACTCACTTTATATACACGGAAAATGTCGTGCAAAAAGTTTTGAGTATGAGTTTATAGGGGTATAAGAATTATAAGAGTAGAGGAAGACCAAAGAAACGGTATAAGAGCAAAAGAATGGTGATGGTGATGATCGTTAATTTTATTATACTACCTATAATAAAACGTACCCTGTACAGCTATCCACGGCAATATCGGTGGGAATCCCGTCAGCCATCTTGACTAAAAGATTTCCATAAACATTGTTAACGGATCCATGTTTTAAAGAAATCCAATTGATGCTTCTTTCCTTAGTGTCACTGAAGAACAGTTTCTCTGTGACAGGGTCGACGGCAAGACCGTAAATGTTTCGCCCACTTCCCTCAATAAAACATTTCTTGTCTAAGGCAGATATATCATAACCACAAATGACGTCATTGCCACTCTGTTTGTTCACGTAAAGCATCATGTTGTGAACATTGTCATAAATTAACGCAGTGAGGTTTTGGGAATCAAAACGTACGGATTCTATAATGGTATCGTTGGTATAAAATTCTAAGAGATCACCTTTAGTGATGGCGAATTCTGAAACAAAAGGAATAAAGTTTATTCTCAGCCCCGAACGATGCTGCTTAGCATAAGCATAATCAGTCTGTAATATTCCCACTGCTGGAACACCATGCGGGCCCAGTGCGGTTTGGTTTGAGAGCAGTGGTGATGAAGTAAATTGCACAAGGTATTGCGCCTGCCTGGGTTTAAATCAACGTGGTCGGTTCGTTGTAGCTCTACAGTAATCTAAACAACAGTTGCCATCGGTTTCTTGTCATTGGATAAACGTGGTCAAACTTTGGGCCTTCTGAATATTCTTAACGTCTCGCGTCTGCCAAAGATGTAAGTATAGCAACCGAGACCAACGTCTTATTATGGCTTCCGAGGCACGGACGGGTTCGACAAAAAGAAAAAATGGTATGTCCTTAGTGCAATGCCAGCTTTTCATTTTTCTGAACAAAATTTCACATCAAATTCATGGTCTTCGTTTTATTTCTGACAGTAGATAGTATATAGGGTTTGACAAACCCTATTATTGCACTACAATTTTATTGGTGATCCATCTCTTATTTTACACATAATTATATTAACATTAATTTGATCATTCATATCTTTGAACACTTTTTGTTTATCTGAGAACGAAAATATTTCGTGACGATAGATCTATTTATTAGGAGATACAACTTGGTGACAAATACAAATTTTGGCGACAAGAAACAAAGTCCCTTTTTATTTTACTCCGCCAGTCAGTATGTTAATCATAATAGAAACAATCTTCTTACTATTAGAAGATTTTTTCTTCACTAGGATCTGCATACCTACCAGAATCTACAGACCAGTTATAACCGAAAGCGCAAACCTAAAAAAATAAGTTTATAAAACTAAAACACGAATACGAATAAAATCGCAGACTAATAAAACCGCGGTCTTAAAAGTAAAAAAACAAGAAAATAATTCTTGTCTAATATTCTTATCTATCAACGCCTTATCCAATTAATTGATTATCGTCTAGTTAGTAGGTAGATAATTTGTAATTTTCAATTTAACGTAGGTATTTATTATAAGTAAAATTATTATAGAGGATAGTCTTATTTCGCCTGCCACTGATACCTGATGCTCCTTCATGGCGTTCCCATTGATATATAAGTCAGCTGCTTGTTGCCATTAGCAAGGTGGCATGCGACGACTGCCCTCTACTTTCATTTTACTTAAAATACGTTACATTGAAATATACAAATTATCTACTTACTAGACGATAATCAATTGGATAAGGCGTTTATAGACAAGAATTATTTTCTTGTTTTTTCTGCGTAGAAGACCGCGGTTTTATTAAATGGTTTTACTTAGCTCACCCCGTTTTTTTTTCTTGGGTCAAATTTATTAGTTTGCGATTTAACTCGTTGAGTTTTAGTAACATTCTAATTTAATGTTGGTTTGTTATATAATACGAGTAAATAACAAAGACTTAACCGCGACAACTGTTTGACCGCAATCTAAACGTATACTGGGTGTAAATTAACCCATAACTCAGCCGACAACCAAGCAAGGGTGGTACTTAGTTTGATGTACAGAAACATCAAACTAAGTACCCCCCTACGCAATTTTTTTGCTGGGAAACGATTTTTTATTGGGGTCAAATATCATATTTTACGGTAAAACTCAATGTAGCAACACATTGGGCTAGTGGATGCTATGAATAGTAAAACCTGAAACTTGACCAATATCTCCGTAACTAGGGGGTTCCTAGGTATGGTCTAGAATAAAAAAATATCGCAGTGGTGGGGAGAACAAGTGTTCAGTAGTTTAGGCGCTATGCTGGAACATACAAACATAATACTTATACTGCCAAAATCATTACCCTTCCTTTTGGCTTTTAAGTAGTCGGGTAAAAAGTATTCTTTAATTATTGTATTTAGAAAAACCACTTTGAATAAATTTTATTCTCAGGTATCCGATACCTGAGAATAAAATTTATTCAAAGTGGTTGTAGGTAAGTAAATTTACTCATATTTTTCTGTTACAACTTTACAACGGACTTTTCATTTTAATTCAACCGTGATATCTAATAATACTCGTAATACTAGTATCGATACTCGTTACAGTAATACTATGTTTCATGATTGACACAACCCTAGCATTGGCAGCCATTTTATGCTCCGTAGGTATGCACCTTTTTTCTGTAGGTATTTCGGGTCCATACTTTTTATTAGTCATTGATTATTACTAATAATTATTAGTAACTAGCTGATGCCCGCGGCTTCGCACGTGGATACTGTAAAAACAATCCTTGATGCGGATTATATATCACTAGCTGATGCCCGCGGCTTCACCCGCGTGGATGTCGTTCAAATTATATACTAAAACCTTCCTCTTGAATCACTCTATCTATAAAAAAAAACCGCATCAAAATCCGTTGCGTAGTTTTAAAGATTTAAGCATACAAACAAACAGACAATAAAAAACACGCCTGCCATGTCAAAAACTAAACTAAAAAAACAAGTCAAACGATTTCAGTGATGACAGAGAACAAGGTCCCGTAAATGTATTCGATAAAAACTTTTTAACAAAAAATAAAACCGACTTCAAAAAAAAAAGTCAAAAATAAATCAGTTTCTGAAGTCGGTGACTTTTGTTTGTTTGATTTCATTTTTTTGTCACCGACTTCAGAAACTGATTTATTTTTGACTTTTTTTTTTGAAGTCGGTTTTATTTTTTGTTAAAAAGTTTTTATTTTTCACTTTTTAGTGGTTCACATGTTCATGGGTCATAATGTGGACAATGTAGTATTTTTTTTGAGTTTTGTTGATTTTTCAAAAACCGCTTGTCCGATTTTGATAAAAAAAATATGGGACCATTTGGAAAGTATACCCTTTCCAATAAAAAAGAATTTTTCAAATCGGTTAGCAAGTGACGGAGTTATGCCCGAACAAACATAAAAAAAAAAAAAAAAAACAAACATCCGAATTGAGAACCTCCTTCTTTTTTTAGAAGTCGGTTAAAAATGGAAAACTGAAAACTAAAACTTTTATTGCAGTCGGGGGACCTGTAAAGAATTGATCCAGCGAACTGTCCCCCGACTGCAATAAAAGTTTTAGTTTTCAGTTTTCCATTTTCGAATACATTTATATCACTAGCTGATGCCCGCGGCTTCACCCGCGTGGATGTCGTTCAAATTATATACTAAAACCTTCCTCTTGAATCACTCTATCTATTAAAAAACCGCATCAAAATCCGTTGCGTAGTTTTAAAGATTTAAGCATACAGACAAACAAACAGACAAAAAAAGCAAAATTAAAAATTTTGAAAAAACCCACGACTGTTAAAAATTAATTGAAAAAAGGATAAAATAACATAAAACACCCACCTTAAAAAAACCCAAGAATGTCCGTCGGGGGCTGACATTAAATGAACTAGTTTTGCAATGTTCAGCTCCCGACGGACATTCTTGGGTTTTTTTAAGGTGGGTGTTTTATGTTATTTTATCCTTTTTTCAATTAATTTTTAACAGTCGTGGGTTTTTTAATTTTTTTTAATTTTGCTTTTTATTTTAAACTTTTTTTAAACTTTTTACTTTTTTTTTTTTATCTAAGAACATGCACCAATCAAACCTTAACCCATAACTGAAAACTGAATCAAAATCGGACTTGTAGTTTTGGAGAAAACTGGCAACTTTGATTTGCACAAAAAATGTTTGCTGCAGCGCCCCCTGGTGAGTTGTCACCGTAACACCTATCTAAGAACATGCACCAATCAAACCCGAACCCATAACTGAAAACTGCACCAAAATCGGACTTGTAGTTTTGGAGAAAAATGGCAACATGTATTTGCACAAACACACAAACAAACAAACACACAAACAAACAAACAAACAACCTCTCACCCCAAATGCATATACCGTCTCCGTTCCGTCGTGGGTAAAAATAGCGACTTTGTTTTGTACTATGTAAGGATACTGAATTTGTTGTATATAATAAAAAGTGTTTTTTTTTATTTCTTATAATTCCGACCGGTGAAATCAGAACCCTTGTTGGATCACTTTGTTTCCCGTCTCGTCTATCTATCCGTAGGATGTCTATCCATCTGTCAAGACCCTGTTTCTCAGAAACGTTTAAAATGATCGGAATGAATTCATTGCATTCTTGTCGATGACAAATTTCTGTTAATCATTAGGCCCAAAATTCAGCTTCAAAATCAGCGAGTGGAGTTCACATAGATGCGAACTCCACTCGCTGATGCAGTCATAAGGTCGTGAAGTGTACAGGGGCGTCAGGGCATGCAGCGCAAGATGGAAACTAGTTTATACTTACCTACAAACATTTTTCATTTTATTTATCTATTTGTAAACAATTTAGGCTGAATTTAATAATATACAGTCATGCAATTTACATACAATGGTAAGAACTATAAATTGTTTGTTAACATTCTAAGAAATTAAGTGTAGTATCAACTGGAGGACGCACGGAGGAGGACGCACGGGTCCGAGAAAAATGGAAGGAGTGGAGGGAGGCCTCTGCCCAGGAGTGGAAAAGAGCAGGCTAGGAAAAAAAATATATAAAAAAATCAACTGGCAATAGGCCGCTTTTATAATATATTGTTTTGTTAAATACTTACGTAATGCTACTATTAATATCATAAACGGGATATTTACCATGTTTGATTGATGCTGCGTTCGCCGAAGGACAACTTTCCGCTGGAAAAACCCGGTGTTTATAAAGTAGACTGTAGTTGCGGCAAGTCCTATATCGGTCAGACAAAGCGTACGGTGGCTTGTCGCATATCCGAACATATTAGGGCGGTGAAAAATAACGACACCCAAAAATCGGCCATAGCTGAACATCTGCTGGAATCGGGATCAAACCACTGGATTGAGTTGCATAACCCTCAGGTCATCTCGACAGAACGCCACTATATACCTCGTCTGGTCAGAGAGGCCATTGAAATTACCAAATATGACAACTTTAACCGGGAGGATGGGTTTCAACTGTCGAGAGCCTGGAATCCAGTGGTTCAACTGTGTAAAAACCGAAAAAGTGCCGAAAAAAGTTCGCGAGTGGACACAGTGAGTTTTGTGTGTCGGGAACAGAATCGTGTAGTGAGTGACAATGGTAGTGGTGCCGAACGCAAAAAACGAACGAGAAAGAGGGTAGACCGTTTTGTCTGCTCATAAACATCCACCCGCAATGACTTCAGTTTATCCGTGATCATGGTGCTTGTAACAGCGCCGAAATATCGGGAACTCGAAACAAAAATCAAACATGGTAAATATCCCGTTTATGATATTAATAGTAGTGTCAGTGACCATGTCAGTTTAAAAACTTATACTTACGTAATGCTTTAAATTCATTTGTGTTAGTAGTGAGTTTCAAGTTAAATCTCGAAGTCAGATATTTCCATGCCAAAATCTACCCTGGTCTTCTTTTTCCACCCTTTAAGGGGTGCTTTTGAAAAACCTATGATTGCAAATATTATTATTTCCTTAAATTAATATTCTTGCCATGTTTCAAGTAAATTGATTCACACATAATGACTTTTTATACAAACTTAAAAACCATTTAGCTGCCGTCGTAGATGGATTAGGAAGTTGTAAGCTAGCCAGTTTTATTTCTTTCATTACGAAGAATTTATTGATATGTAGCTTATTCGTATCGACTCCCGGGTTTAAATTGTTAAAATATCAATTGACGGGTAGTATTACTAGTAAGAAATTGATACTGAATACTACTGTGGTATATTTTTGTAATCTACTTAATAAGTTCTAGACGATGATTATATTTTACATTGAAATTTTAATAAAAATAAATTAAAAGTTCTTTTTATTTTTAAACCATGGCCACCCTGTTATGTTTTTTTACTTTTTCTCTAGCCTATGTCACCCGGGATAACACAAGGAATCTAATGATACCACATACATCAAAATCAGTTCAGGCATTTAGAAGTTATGGTGGAATAAAGAAACTCACAAACATACATACATACATGAACGTTAAAAACATAACACTCTTTATTTTGGGGCAGTCGTGTAATTATTTTGGGGCAGTCGTGTAATTATTTTGGGGCAGTCGTGTAAAAAAGCGACTTTTTTTATACTATGTAAGGATTCTAAAATTTCGGCTCGATCGATGCAGAACTTTTTGAGTTTTTGAAGCGTACACAAATCAACATAACATTTTTATATCATTCTAAAATTTCAGCTCGATCGGTGCAGAACTTTTTGAGTTTTTGAAGCGTACACAAACCAACATAACATTTTTATATAATTATATTATATAAGTAGATATGCGTTTTATCCAAAAAGGGATGGATATAACTATTATTAATAGATGGATCGGGAGAGGATGGCTAAAGAAAAGATGGATGGATTGTGTGAGGAATGATATATGAAAAAGAAAGGAGTAAATGATGTACCTATATGAAAGAAAAAAAAGGAAATAAAAAAAATTATAATAATAAAGATGTCGTGATGACTGACAGGGGAGAATGGAAGAGAAAAACTATAAACGAACTCAACTAACAAAAACAACACCATTTCTTTGATCAATTAGTTCGAAAGCATTTCCTCTACCAGTACTCCACACACGGATACTAACCCATAACGTCCTGCCGTAAACCACTATATCTCAAAGAAAAAAAAGTAGTTTCCGGGACCCCAAATAGACAAGGGCGGGAAGATGATGATAAAGAGAACGTGAACAACTCACCCCAGGACTGCACCAACCCCACGTACAGCACCACCCACGCCAGCACGCACCGCGTTCTACACATTGTATACCTACTTCAGAATTTCAAAGTTGCTATAACTGAGGTCGATGGTGAGTCCACTCCCAGTGATCGTTCTTGAGAAAATAATGCGAATGCCTAATTTTCACCATATAAATAGAATCGGTATTAGACATACTGGTGATATGAGCTTTCATTAGCAATAGGTATTACCCGCTCATTAGAAAACATTCCATATATTTTATTTCTTACTGAAAATATGAAATATCGTAAAGGACATGAGCTTTCTGTTAGATTTGCAGCGCTCGCATCATCGCCGAAAGTCGAAAATTGTATAGCGCGCTCATGTCCCTTACGTTCTTTTATTTTTTCAGTATCGATATCACACTGCTGACTTATAGGTTCAAAATTAAATGACAACAAGAAACAAAAAAACTGCCCAAGTGACCTCATATGTCATCAAAATGATAAAGTTATCATATTAGGTAGGTGACATTGTTTCGCCTTTAAGGAGATGGCTGAAATTAACCTCGTGCCAAAAGTTACTCAGCGGAAATTCCATGACCTTATATTTTAATTTTAAAACTCTGATGATCTTCAGAATTTGCTTATGAAGGTGTTACCGAATGGCGTCCAAGAACTAGCAAAAGACATGTTTCCATTGGCACAAGAAAAGAGAGGCCTTATAGTTATACGTGGTTATACCCAGCAATGAGTGAATTCACACTGCGGGTGATGATGATAATATTTTTACATATTGTTGCCTGCGACTTCACTCGCGGTATGATCGGTATTTATTCAACAGGAACGTTTTTAATATATGAAACTCGAGCGTAATAAATTGTAATAGCGTTGGTCTGTAGATATACTGTGGTAGATGGGTGCCCACTGCCCACCCATTACATGCCGAGTTTCCTCCGTGTCTCGGAAAGCACGGTAATAGAGGACGAGACGTGAAAGATCGACCTTCACCCATCAGATATCTTGATGAGACATATTTCTTATCAAATATAATTTACTAGCGGACGTACCGCGGTTTCACCCGCGTATATCCCGTTCCCGTGGGAATACAGGGATAAAAAGTAGCCTATGTTACTCAAGGTGAATGTTGCTTTTAATGGTAAAGAAGAAAAGAATTTTTGAAATCGGTGCAGCAGTTTTTGAATTTATTCATTACAAACATACACACAAAAATATAAATCTTTCCTCTTTATAATATTAATGTAGAAAGTGTAGATTAACAAACGTGCCTATGATAACTTGCCTATCGAAATGTGTTCATAGCTACTTTTAATTGAATTAATTTTAATCAATTTTCTTTCGTCAACTTCACTCTTTTCATAACCGAATGATTTTCATCTCAACTGATAGTTTTTAACACACAGAATATGCGTAAGTAGGCTTGCCTAATCATTTATGTGTATGGCTACCTGACAAGCAGATGTGAACAGGTAAATCAATATAGGTAACTACACCGATCTGTTCCTCCTCCTCCTCCTTGCGTCGTATTCCTCAGTGATGAGGGTCGTGACCTCCCTTCGATATCACCTTCTCCCGTACGATCTTCCTCCATTTATTTCTGTCTCGGGCGGTGTGGAGGGCATTATGAAGCGTAGAGTTGAGCGCGGTGCGGATCTGGTCGGACCAACGTATTGGGCTGAGGCCTTTTCCCGTCTACTTTGCCGGTCACGATGAGTTTCTCGAGGTTGCCACTGTCTTTACCGATCTGTTACCCAATCGAAATTGATATTTTAAGAAAGATATTTTAATTACAAAACCAATCGTTTAAGCTTGCCTGCAAAAATCATACATGACCAGCTATAAAGTTTTGGATTTGGTGCTATTTGAAAGGTGCGAGAGAGAAAGAAGAGCGTTCGAGGTCCGTGTGACAGAACAGGACACAACATAGCAGCTGCACATGACCGTTTTATGTATCCGAGTGCGCATGCTGTTACAGTTACCTGACAGAAGGTCTATCCACCAGGGGTATTACCCATTACAAAACTGTGTTGTGGAGGTCAGATAGGCAGGATATCCTCCACGTGAAATAGCGGTATTCAGCTGCATTTGGTTAGACTGGAAGCCGACCCCAAAAGGCTAGGCAGATGATAAGTCGAGCCTAATAAAATTGTCATTAATAATAATAATATTCCACAACTATCACACAACGCCATCTAGTCCCAAGCTAAGCAGAGCTTGTGTTATGGGTACTAGACAACTGATAAACATACTTATATATTTCTAAAAACATACATATTATAGATAAATTACACCCAGACACAGAACAAATGATCGTGCTCATCACACAAACATTTGTCCTAGGTGGGAATCGAACCCACCGCCGCATGAAAATTCTTTTACCTCTTTATTGTAAAACTAACTAATACCCGCGGCTTCGCCCGCGTCGATATCGGTTATCGCGATGAAAGTATACAAGAACTGGACAAATTATATACTCAAACCTTTTCCTGAGAACTATACTGTCCTTTGTTGAAAACAGCATGAAAATCGAAGCTGTAGATTTTGAGTTTATCGCAAGCAAACAGACAGACAGACGCGGCGGAGGACTTAGTTTTGTAATATTGTGCAAGGTGGGGTGTATAGGTAATATTCTTCTATATCGGGTTCAAATGTGAGGCAAACTTCAGGCTTCTTTACATAATTTTCACGTATATTCTCAGGACCGATTAGCTGCGTGGCGAATAAGTGACAAGAGCCTGCCATGCTGCCATTTTTTTTTTCTTTTTTTATTTTGTAGTGGTATTCTCGCATTTTAGTCTAGGAGACTAGCTTCTGCTGAACCGGGAAAATCCCTGTGGATACCTTGAGCTTAAGGCCTCCAGCCACGGCCAAATATCTTATAAACTAACTGCCGCACTCAGAGAGCTTTAATGATTACTTAGGCCATCACTTAGTAAAGGTTTTGACAGTTTTTGCATGACAAAATTGTCAAAACCTTTACCAAGTCCGAGTACCGCAGTAAGTGTCAAATTGCTAAGGGGACAGACAGACGCGGTTTTATAATATGTAGTGATTACAACCATGAGTGGGTTTTTCCAAATTTTGTCGTCATTTAAAAGTAAACACAAGCAATTAATAACATCATCTCGAGGTGAAAGGTCGTAATAATATGATTATTTATAACTGTACCACTAGCTAATGCCCGCAGCTTCGTCCAACTAATGACGATTAATTTTGAACCGACTTCAAAAAGGCTTTCAATTCGACGGAATGTTATTTTTCACACACATGAACTCTAACTCAAAGCATGTATTTCAATCAGACCATTAGGTACAGCATTTTTGAATTTTAGTAAAACAAATAAAACGAAGCTACAGTCACAAGGCATCACTTGTGAAAGTACTGTAGGCATGTTGAAGGATGTATTCACCAATTTTTACCTAATTTCGTTTTTCATACCGGAAGACGTTGCGTTAGAAGGCCTCCCACTAGGTGGACCGATGACATCGTGAAGGTTGCGGGGATCCGCTGGATGCGAGATGCACGGGACCGGTCGATGTGGCGACACTTAGGGGAGGCCTATGTCCAGCAGTGGACGTCTTTCGGCTGAAATGATGATGATGATGATGATACTGTGTTTAGAAGAAGAGTGATTTGCGAGGTGAAAGGAGTATGTAAGGATTGTAGCAGGTGGCGTTCTCAAGTTTGCCAACACAACACATCAATCTTAAAACCCAAGTCATCATCTGACTTCTCAAAAATCGTAATACAGAATTCAGTAAAAGATATATTTTATTTATTTATTTATTATCACAATATTATGTTTTTTGTTTTTCATTACAGATAAAATAAATCTATTGCGACAAAGAAACTTAAAATATACTTATCAATAACTTACATGCTACACGTACAGTACATGGTATGTGACGCTTGTGAACTCACTCAGTGTACAAGTAAAAATATCTGTAGTATTCGCCACCGTGTTGAGAGTGCGCAGCGCACGGGTCAGCGGTGCGCGCGCCAGCAGGTTAGTGCTCGCACTCGGCACCACCACAGATTAACTTTGAAAATATATGTTACTAATGTCACTTCACGCCTAATTTCTAATTTATAGTATCCCACCATACCCAGACAGAATAGGGTAGGATACAATAACGGGTATCCCGGATATCTCATAGATAGCTTTAAATACATAAATCTGACGAATTTATTTTGTATCCGTTCGAGCATAAATTTGTATTTAATTTCACTCGGGCTCCAGACAGGCGCATTATACTCCAGGTCCAGGCCTCCTCACAAGAGCCTCATACAAATCCCTCAATGCATTGATGTTAGTGAAGTCATTTGCCTGACGCAGCACAAATCCCAGATTCCTGTACGCCTTTTTACAAACTTGTATTACGTGTTTGCGAAACTGCAGATCACTAGTGAAATGAACGCCTAAATCCTTAACCTTCGTGACACGCTGCAGCGGCTCCCCGTCCATGGTGTACCGGTGGTGTTGTGGGATTCGTGTTGTGGAATGCGTAAGAAATAAAACTTAAACTCATTCTACAGGTATGATATTATTTTATTCGAGAGTTACTTAACTTTAATTAGCACATTTGAATAGAATAAAAGTAGAATAGAATTGAATATTCATTTATTTTTGTTGTACATGGTCAAATTCAAAAGGTGGTAGTGTCTTAATCTTAAGTCTAAGCAAGATAAGAAAAATGTAAGTTTGTAGAAAGCTAATGAACTTTCGAATATTTGAATGAGATCTGATATTCAGCTTTAGAGAAATGGTACTTTTTCGTAAAATTTCACCTGGTAGTTACTTTATTTTTCACTACAATGTTGTAAAATATTACTTAGTTTTGCTGTTGAGTTTAAATTGGCCTATGAATGATACGGAATTCTTTTAGCGCGAAGTCATAGTTTCGACCTTGGCGACTGTTGCTTAACCTTGAACACCCATCCACAGACAAACCTTGATCACCCACCCAAGGACAAACCTAGACAACAGTTGCTGAACCTTAATCACACATCCACAACAGACCTTGACAACATTGCCTAACCTTGATCACCCATCCACAGACAAACCTAGACAACAGTTGCTTAACCTTGATCACCCATCCACAGACAAACCTAGACAAGAGTTGCTGAACCTAGTTCACCCATCCACAGACAGACCTTGACAACAGTTGCTTAACCCTTAAATACCTTCAGTATATCTCATTGTAACGCTACGATTGCGTCACGTAACAATGAGCGTAACGTTACAATGAGTCATCCTATTTCGTGCGGCGTTCATCATCGTTGGTATTAGAACCAAAAAATTCGAAGACATGTTACATCTACCAATCCGCACTGGGCCCGCGTGGTAGATTATAGCCCATTCCCTCTCAAAGAGAGGAGGTCTATGTCCCAGCAGTGGGAATATTAATAGGCTGATGATGGTGATGATGAGCGCCGGCGTTCATAACCTCATAATTTGACGTTTAGATGTGTTAAATTCCATTTTGTTGGTGGCAGCCCATTCACTCAAGACATTTGATATCACGCTGGAGAGCTATACAGTCAGACACGGAGTTAAGAGTTGCATATATTTTCAGGTCGTCGGAATAAAGCATTTTGCATGTTTTATAATTTGTGGCAGAACGTTCACCATTATTTAAAAGAGCAAGGGACCTAAAATTGAACCCTGACTCACGCTTGATCGTGTATGATACGCATGTAAGTTGTATGAGCCAAGGCGAACAAATTGCTGACGGTCTCGGAGATAGTCAGAAATCAGAATACGAAGACTGGGTGTAAATCCTATGGCACTTAACTTGCGTAACAAGATGTTTTTATTGATTCTATCAAAGGCCTTACGGAAATCGAGGTACATCAGCACATCCACTTGCTATGCGGTCCATTTGAGAAGAAAAAAATCAACTAATGATTTATATGTATAACAAAGAAATTATAGGATTTATTTGGTGAACGCTGTCTCCCTCTTGTCATGACTACGACAACCGATCCAAGTTCCAACAGGGACTGTAAGTAGTCGGCACTATCGATATAGGTAGGTGTAGGTGTTAGTGTCTTTGTGAGAAACAAAAATAAATAAAAAAACATACAAAATAAGTAAAAAAGAATTTAATTAATCTGCAAACCTAGTCTTGTTTTCGTTTTGGCCACTTTGACAGTAAATCAGCTCTTTGAGGTCACCACTGACAGGCTCCTTCACATCTTGTGCCGGTGTGAACACCAACACATTGACAGGAAGGCTCTCCCTCCTCATTCAGGGAGCAGGTACCGTTATTCAGACAGTATCCATGACACAAGTCCACTTCACATCTGTTGCCTGAATAACCGGCATTACATCTGAAATAAACCGTCAAAATGTGAAATTTTGTTAAAATAATGACTGCCTGGTCCTGGGTTCGATTCCCCGGTCGGGTAAAGTGTTATAGGGTTTTCCATCAGGGATTTCTCTAATTTTCTAGATTCGTGCCCGGTTGATTGCAATAGACTCACACCCTATTACATGTGACTAAAACGTATATAAAATAAACTGTTATTTATTTAATATATATATTAATAACTAATAAGTACATTGAGCGAGTTGATTGTTAAAAGTTATTGCTAAAATGTGGTAATATTATAGAGCAGGCCTAGTGTACGATCGACGTCCAACGTGCGCACTCGGCACCTGTTATAACTAATCCCTATTGAAATATACATGACATGTATTACCTGCATTTAGGTTGTCCTTCAGCACTGGTACTACAATCTCCGTGTAAACAATAGTTGTAGCACAGTGAAACATCGCAACTCTCACCGCTGTAACCCTGTGTACATTCACAACGAGATTCTCCACTAACTTTCGTACCGTGAACACAAAGCAGGCTTATAACTGACGAAACGTTGGTCACTGTGTTATTTGGTAGCAGATTTGTCAGAGCTGTACAGCTGTTCTGAATTCCCCGAGTTTGATCTTCGAAGTTATAGTTGGCGGCTATTTGCCACGCAGTCCCTGTATGATGTTCCATAAAAAATGCAGGTTGCACATCTCTGTCATTTGGTGGATTCTTTGGAATTTTCCAGAACATATCTCTTAATTTTAAGTAAATTAAATCCTTTGATATGGCCCACCAACTGACAGATCGTTTTGGAAGTGTAAATGTATGTATTGTTCTTACGTTCTCTCCATTTAAATCTGAACATTTGATGTAACACGTATACGACGTGGCATTAGCAGCCATTATTGCATCAAACCAGTATATTTTCTGGGTCTGCTGGTCAATTTTGAAATATGTACCACTGTTATGATCGATGACAACTGCTCTGTCGGAGCCATTGAATCTGGCCCTTAGTAAATTGTTTACTCCACGTTCATGGTAGCTTGCGGTCCAGTAAATAAACCTGAAACGTTTCAAAAATTTTAGACTTTCCCAAATTCAACACGCATATTGCTGATTTTTGTTTTGATTTTTAATTTTTATGTTGTTTTTTTGTTTATTTATTAATGTACACACATAATACTATACAGGGCAGAATATATAACATTAAAATAGAAGAGCACAAACGTACTGTTTATTTTATAAGAAATTTCTTCCAGCAGACCTACGAAAGGAAAGTTGGATTACAAATGTAGATACAGTGTGTAGAAAAGACAAAGCGGGAAAATCTAAATTAGAGTTAAGAACAAATCCATATAAAATATAAATACATACAAAGTATAACAGTACAGAGGAGAGGTAAATATGCTCTCTGAGTTTAAATCACTACTTGTAACTTTTTCTGTTGTGTAACTATAGAATAGTATTGTTAGTAACGTACCCTCCACAGCTATCGACTCCAATATCATAAAATATGTCTTCAGAGAAAACTAACTGTCTTTCTTCCGTTTTGTTGTTAAATCCAGTTTTTAATTTAATTGAGTAAAGTCGTTTGCTGAATTCAGTCCAAAAGAGTACATCAGATACGGGATCGTAAGCTATATTTGTAACATAACTGGTTCCTGTAACTAAAGGTTCTATTGTCTTTGAAGCTATTTCAAAGCATAATATATCATTTCTCACGGAAAACAACACCCTGTTGTGTACTGAATCGTAAAATATTGTTCTGACGTAACCTAAAGGAGACGTAGCGTTTTGTGTGTACGTTTGTGTTCCGTTAATATCATAGAATTCCAGTCGATTATCATGGGTAATGACGATTTCTGAAAAAGAAAATAATAATTTTCAAACGTACAGTCGAAACACTTATTAAGTATACATCACGCACACTAGCTAAATGAGTTTACACTTTACATGTGTGCAATAGTTATGCCACACAAACACTGAGTAAAGCAAGCGAGCTCTGTCTTTATTAGTGTGCGTGCGGCACATCAATAATACCATAAACCAATATATAGTAATCATTCATTTGTCACTGAATCAGATATAATATTTCGCTAATGCAACTATAGCAATCTTGGCACAATAGTTAACACCTTTGGTTAACGAACGAGGAGTCGTAAGATCAAACCACGGATGCTGCTTTTTTCTTTTTGTAATCATTATTTTGTTAAAATATTATTTAAAGTAGAATCTTTAACGATTCAATCCCGTTCATGGATGAGTTATGAAGTTTGCAACGTTTGAGAACTACGACACTCTCAGTCCATTTTATTTCGGCTGCTTATAAACTAACTACCGACAATTTAAAAATAAAATTGTTTTCAAACACCTTCATTTATAAAAATTGCAGTCTTAGTGGTCAATCTACGATTATTTGCATTACTTAGTTTATTGATAACACAGAATTACTCTAGATATATTTTACAGTGGTTAAACAACGTTAAAAAGGCAGAAATCGTTCTTTTGCATGAGCAAACCTTATTTATTAGTGAAATTGCAAGGCGCTTAATGATATCGGTAAGTAACAGATACTATAACTTTTATGTTTACGTAGGAATTAATAAAATTAACGTAACTTTAGTGCATTAACATTGTTATAATAGCCCATTTTTGTTTGCTAATGTATATTTAAACCATATCTAAAAGTATTTTAACTTGTAGTGTATCTATGCATATGATTATTGAAAATAAATAATACTAATTTGGTGTTTATAGAAGTGTGTATGTATTATAGTTTATATATGGTATATATAGTTACATATAAACCAAATTAATATTATTTCATCATTTAATAGATAGGTAGGTATACATTAAGTTAACTAAAGTGCATTAACCATTTTGTTTGCTAATAGAGGTATATATAGTTTATGGTATATAATAGGTATATTTTTAAAAGTGTTTTATATAATTATTGTATATAAATAACATTAATTATATATACCTATATGAAAGCATAATTTTATTTTTTAAGTATACATAAATATTACTATTTACTATAAAATAACTATTATCATAAGTATTTTAGTAGAAGTAGGTATTTTAAATACTGTTTTGTTTTATATTCACAGAGAAGAACCGAGCAATTATGGGTCCACCGATATGCGGATTCTGGAGACGTGGAAAATCTTCGACGTGGGCCAAAATCAAAAGCGAATTCATCAGCTCGACACCATGACATCGTGGCAAAGCACAAAGCAAGTTCATTCAGATTGCCAACACGCGTCACAGCTACAGCACGCAAGCCAGCGCGGAAGATTTTACTGTCCAGTCCACTGCGCATCGACGACGCCGACTACAGTTCACTAGGTCATAATTATTTTAATTTTGATTGGAAGAACAATGTGGTGATTTGTAGCGACGAAAAAACTTTTAAGTTGAATAAGGATGGGCGTGAAATATTATGGAGAAAAGGTGGTGAAAGATAATTATAATGAATGTAATAACTAAATTAGTAGAATTTATTTTAAATATTAAACGATTGTGAACCTTATCGTTATATACATAATGTTCATGTTTGTGTGAACAAATGTAAAACTTAGCATTATTTTTATTTGTTATCTATACAACTTGCTGTATTCCTCTGTTTTAAACAACAATTCGTATTGTTAAAAGTCTGGTGAAGTGATGTTATTGTTATGCAGATAAAAATTGCCATAATTTCTTACTATCTAACATGTTGATTCACTTCCCAGCTAATTTTACTTTCGATTCAATTTAGATACCACCCTACTTCAATAAATTATTTACGTCCATCCTTAAGCAACACATAAATTGTCTAACTAATAAATAAAAATAAAACAAATTATTTTATTGTTTTTATTTAATTATCTTTCTACTTTTTTGTTTAAGTGATTTTGTTGGTCACAAACTTAATTTTATAAAACAAAAAGTAAAAAAAGGTAAAAAACAGTAAAACTGAATTCCTCAGTGGGGATCGAACTCACGACACCGAGCGTAGACTAATAACTATGTCAAGCGCTTACACCACTCTGCCACGGATGTTCTACTAGACATACCTAAAATATTGGGTCATATTCCTTCACTGTGAGCCCGTTTCTTGAATTTTTACCCGTGTATGTTTAAATACGTACACCCACACAATATTAATAAAAGTTACCGATGAGTGCGTGATGTAAAGTCGGCCTGCGGTAGGCCAGTTTTGACTATACGCACATAACGCACACTATTAGAAACATAGTTCACTCGTTTTACTTAGTGTGTGTGCGTATAACTATGACTTCACTCACACATTGCAAAATGTATACTTTAAGTGTTTCGACTGTACCAAGTGGTTATAACGGAATCTTATATTCGACCTGCAGGCCTACCATGACGTAATAATACAGTCCTAACTTATTCTTAATCCTGTGCGGAAAAGAGGTGGCGCTAGACACCCTGTGTAGTTCTGTCACGTTTTCACACTGGAATAAGATTATGTTAGGACTGTTTCAAGACGTCATAGTAGCCACCTGTCCATCTGTTCGTTTATCTATAATGTTGACTGAGCAGCCCATGGCAGCCTTAACTCAAACATGATTCCAGGAGATACTGTTAACCGACTTCACAAAAAGGAGAAGGTTCTCCATTCGGTTGTTTTTGATGTTTCTTACCTCAGAACTCTCATATTTGATCACCGGATTTGAAAAATTCATGTTTTTTTTTATGAAAATGAAATGAAAAATGCTTTTTGAAAAAAAAAAAAATTATAAAAAGATGCTTCCAGATAGATCCCTTTTCATCAAAATTGGTTCAATAGTTTGGTTTTTAACACGTTCATTGCCACATCACACGACATCACTTGTTGGCGCCATAATATTCGGGCAGCAATTTTTTAAATTTGAACTTCCTCCTTTTTTCGAAGTCAGTTAAAAGTGGTCAATGGTACGGACGCATAGTACTGGTCTATATTGTTATGATTCTTGAACTTACCCCAAGAGAAGGAGTGCACCAACCCCGCGTACAGCGATAACAGCGCCAACACACATTGCGTTCTATACATTTTGTAATGTCAACGTTACTTCAACAGATTTGATGTTGCATCCACCCTTTGTCACCGCTTAATTTATAAGAAGCAACACACTAGTTTTGGGGAAACAGATCATTCTTTTTACCTGATAACCTAAGAGGTCTACTGATAAGAGGCAAAGCAGAGATATCGTGCAGTTATCCTCTATTAATTACTACTCGATCACCCTACTTTGTCTGTCTTTTTTTTTAATTGTGTGAGACCCCCTAAAAAGTAATAATAATAATATTCCACAACTATCACACAACGCCATCTAGTCCCAAGCTAAGCAGAGCTTGTGTTATGGGTACTAGACAACTGATAAACATACTTATATATTTCTAAATACATACATATTATAGATAAATTACACCCAGACACAGAACAAATGATCGTGCTCATCACACAAACATTTGTCCTGGGTGGGAATCGAACCCACGACCTCCGGCATAGTAGTTAGGGTCACTAACCACTAGACCAACAGGCCAGTCAAGTACTGCAGGTATAGTCGCTACCAAGCCAAGTTACCACAAACCGTCAAGTTCTCTCAGCATGTCTTCTTCTTCCACACTTCTCTGTTTATCGTTATCTCAATATACATTCCTTTCAAACAATATCATTTTTTACACAGTTCATCCATGTTTTATTTACTCTTGCTGTACTCCCCATCCACATATTGAAAACTTTCCTCTATCTATTTATTTCACGACATTTCCCTGACGAAACCCACACGACAATTCATTTTGATGTTGTAAAGTTTTTATTTTTATTTTTTATTATTGATAGGTTCGCGTTTGACCACTATCTCACCTGATGGAAAGTGATGATGCGGTCGACGATGGAGCACGCTTACCTAGAAGTAACCTATTCACTCTTGACTTAAAGACCCCTAGGTTATAGCTATCAGGAAATACAGACTCTGGCAGGGAATTCCACTCCTTAGCTGTACGCACAATGAAAGTATTCCCAAACCGTTTAGTGCGTATGGGTGGGATGTCCACCATATAACGGTGGCGCATCGCCGTACGTCTTGTAGTCCGATGATGGAACGGGCTTGGCGGAATTAGATCGTGCAATTCCCTCGCACACTCTCCGAAATGTAACCGATAGAAAACCGAAAGGCTAGCTACTCGTCGACGATGTTCAAGGCTCTGGAGCTTTGACTTAAAAACGACTGGGGACATACACGCAGATACTTAATGCAACTTTGTTCCTTAGTATTTAAGTTACAACCCGTGGGTTTTCCCAGTCGTTATTTAAAAGTGATGATAACATTTCGAGGTGAAAGGGCAAAATAATATGATTATTTGAAGCTATACGCTAGCTAATGCCCGCAGCTTCGTCCAACTAATAACTATTAATTTTCAACCGACTTTAAAAGGATTTTCAATTCGATTGAATGTTATTTTTGATAGGTACCTAACCTACGAGTTTAAAGATGTCTTCCCCAATTTGTACCTAATTTCGTTAATTCATACTATGTTTGGAAGAATATTCTTGCGAGGTGTGATGTGCGAGGTGAAAGGAGTATGTAAGGATTGTAGCAGATGGTGTTCTGAGGTTTCACCTACCCTCATTGAAGAATGCAAGAATTGAGGTACCATCGCCAAAACATCATTCTGACCACCGTAAGGACTATCTTGCTTGCAGCGCCAGGCACTGTTGGTTCGCAAAGTAAACCGATGTGATCATGTGCACGAGCCTTTGTTTCAAAAAGGAGTAAATTATTTTTTTTCTGTTGAAATGTATCTAATGTATGTATTCTTGTAATAATTATAAGTTGAGTTTTGAAACTAGTAAAAAAAAAAAAAGTTTACATCAGACGCTGACTTGTGAGATCTCGCGTTATGGAATTTAATAGAAGGTACTTACTTACGTGTTATGGAATGAACAAGAAGAAAAGATTAATTCTATATGTATGATATTTATTGGAGAGAAACTTAACTTTAAGCGGAAAGCGAAAACAATATTGCGAAAGCTATATTTATTTATTTATAATTAAGGTCCCATTTAAAACAGAAGGACTTTTAACACAGCATTTAGTATTTCTAACCAAAGATATTCAAGCAAAAAAAACACTGGTTAAAGTGATTATATTTTGACCTAAAATGTTGGGTAACCAAAATTGTTATTGTATTTTCGTTAACTAATTTTATTTCTAAGTATCTATGCGTTTTTCTTGATTATAAAATTAAATAAATGATTTATAAATTCTGCAAACTTAGTCTATTTTATTCTTCAACGATAACAAACATTTTTGGTTTTCGTCACTTTGTCAGTAAATCAGCTAGAGTTAGGTTAGTTACTGCTGGGTAGTACTTCGAGGTGTCGGTGGAAGTGCGACCGACATCCGGAGCACCTTCACATCTTGTTCCGGCGTGATCATCAACACATTGACAGAAAGGCTCTCCCTCCTTATTCAGGGTGCAGGTTCCGTTATTCAGACAGTATCCATGACACAAGTCCACTTCACATCTGTTGCCTGAATAACCGGCTTCACATCTGAAATAACCAAACCGTGATTTGAAATTTAAATAAACTGTAAAATATGGGATACCTACTTCAGTGCGACCAACTTATCATCGAATATCGTTTCTTCGAAAACCTTTCATCGATATCACTATACTGCGACGCTTTGTTATATCGATGCCTTGTTAGTGCGATGTTTCATTACATCGAAAAACTGTACTGCGAACGATTTTACTTTATACCAACTGTCTCGTTGGTCTAGTGTTGCGAATGCGACTGCTAAGCATGAGGTCCTGGGTTCGATTCCCGGGTCGGGTAAAGTGTTACTGGGTTTTTCGATCTGGAATTTCTCTAATTTTCTGATTTCATGCCCGGTTGAATGCAAAAAGAATCAACTTTTATTACATACGACATAAACATAACTGGTTAAATTTGGGTCTACTTTCATCATCAGCCTATAATGTTCCCACTGCACTGCAGTTAGTACCAAGGGCTAAGACAATAATATTTTCTGCCTAATCGCGTCGTTCATTTTCAGAATCATTTTTAATATTTATAGGAGTAGAAGGAATTCTAATTTGCGAGTATTCTTGGAAATTTTCTGTATCATCGCACCTACTATGTTTTGTCTCTGCTTCACCCAAAAGTAGACTGATAGAAAATGCCAAGGCATTAAGTCCGCCTTTATAAAGTATCTTTTTATCATTATGTGCCATACACATAAACGTATGCTCTTGTCCCGTGGAGATAGGCAGAAACCACAGAGCTGTGGAACACACGTCGGTAGCGGGAACTATGCACCTGCCCTCTACATGTAGTTATAAAGTTTTAATTAATAAATCTGCCTTACTTGCATCCTGGAAGTCCCTCATCATTTGTAGTGCAGTTTCCTTGCACACAATAGTTCTTACAGACCGATACATCGCATCGCTCGCCTATGAAGCCAGGTGTGCATTTGCAAAGAGATTCATTGACTTTAAGACCATGAACACAAAATGGCACAGAGTTAGTTCGTACAAGACTCGTTAGTGCTTCGCAATCCTTGATACCCTGAATCTTTTCTTCTATCTTGTAGTTGACGGCTATACCGAATGGAATATATTGCAACGTAATTGTTTGTGGCTGAACGCTCAAATAACGCGTTTTTCGGATTTTAAAAACTTGTTTAATGCTATCAGAGTACCAGTCAATTTGGTAAAGGTGTGTATTGGAAAGACTTAATATATTTATTGATGGTTGGTAAAAATCATTAGTTGGGTCGATGAAGTATAAAGAACTTAAAAACTTCTTCTCTATTTTATTTTTTCCATTTAAATCTGCATAGTAAGTAGTATATGTGGAACTAGTAACAGGTTCCATCCAGTAAATATTCTGAGTTTGTTCGTCAATGACCAGGTTATGTGGTTCCAGTTTGTGAGGAGAATCGTGGGACACTGAAGTAATAATAACTTCTCTGTTTGAACCATCAAACTGAGCTCTCTCTATTGTAGGTGTCGTCAAGTTTGTGTTGATCCAGTAAACGTGTCTGTAGAAAGAAACATTTTTGTTAACAATCTTAAAGAAAAACATAGGAACCTAAGTACTTCACTTTATATATAGTATGAGTATAAGAATTATAAGAGTAGAGGAAGACCAAAGAAACGGTACAAGAGCAAAAGAATGGTGATGGTGATGATCGTTAATTTTATTATACTATAATAAAACGTACCCTGTACAGCTATCCACGGCAATATCGGTGGGAATCCCGTCAGCCATCTTGACTAAAAGATTTCCATAAACATTGTTCACAGATCCATGTTTTAAAGAAATCCAATTGATGCTTCTTTCCTTAGTGTCACTGAAGAACAGTTTCTCTGTGACAGGGTCGACAGCAAGACCGTAAATGTTTCGCCCACTTCCCTCAATAAAACATTTCTTGTCTAAGGCAGATATATCATAACCACAAATGACGTCATTGCCACTCTGTTTGTTCACGTAAAGCATCATGTTGTGAACATTATCATAAATTAACGCAGTGAGGTTTTGGGAATCAAAACGTACGGATTCTATAATGGTATCGTTGGTATAAAATTCTAAGAGATCACCTTTAGTGATGGCGAATTCTGAAACAAAAGGAATAAGTTTATTCTCAGCCCCGAACGATGCTGCTTAGCATAAGCATAATCAGTCTGTAATATTCCCACTGCTGGGACACCATGCGGGCCCAGTGCGGGTTGGTTTGAGAGCACTGGTGATGAAGTAAATTGCACAAATTATTGCGCCTGCATGGGTTTAAATCAACGTGGTCGGTTGTTTCTGTTATCTATGAATCTGAACATGCAGTTTAAATTGTCTTTGAAATAAAAATAATGTCTTGTTTCAGGAAAATGCACTATCTACAATATTCAAGATACTATCCCTCCATGTGGCATAGTCGTGGGACGCCCTGTATACACACACAGAAAGAAAGATTTGTAAAAGTAGAGGAAGAGAGTGTTAACGTAAGTAGTAAGTTAATAAAGGGCTATTTTTTACAAAAAAAACTTTTTAACAAAAAATAAAACCGACTTCAAAAAAAAAGTCAAAAATAAATCAGTTTCTGAAGTCGGTGACTTTTGTTTGTTTGATTTCATTTTTTTTTGTCACCGACTTCAGAAACTGATTTATTTTTGACTTTTTTTTGAAGTCGGTTTTATTTTTTGTTAAAAAGTTTTTATTTTTCACTTTTTAGTGGTTCACCTAATGTGGACAATGTAGTATTTTTTTTAAGTTTTGTAGATTTTTCAAAAACCGCTTGTCCGATTTCGATAAAAAAATTATGGGACCATTTGGGAAGTATACCCTTTCCAACAAAAAAAGAATTTTTCAAATTGGTTAGCAAGTGACGGAGTTATGCCCGAACAAACATAAAAAAACAAACATCCGAATTGAGAACCTCCTTCTTTTTTTAGAAGTCGGTTAAAAACATTTTATATTAGAGGAACTTTGAAAGACAGAAAAATTGAAAGGATGTCGTTTTGTTTCGTACCCCAAGTCCCCAACACGTCTATCATGGTATGGACATGATGAAGAGGCATATTATTACTAACTAGCTGCTACCCGCGACTTCGTTCACGGGGAAATTTTGATGTGTGACTGTCTCGTTGATCGAGTGGTCCCAAGTGCAACTACTGAGGATGAAGTCCGTGGTTTGATTGCAAAGTTTTTTCGCAGTAGAGGTCAGGCCACGGAGCGTGGTTTTTGTGCCCGGTCGATGGCAATATTACAGACATCAAACGCCCCCTATTACATAGCGCTTGAACATTACTCCAAATTATGAAAACGTGCATGGTAAGTTCATCTTCTGTTGGCTCTGGATGGGAAAACTCTTCGGAAAGTAGATTTTACGCATCTACATCTAATTCCACTCGACTCTCTCCTGTTTAAAGCAGCTTATTTGCAAAGACATCTGTTCCATCGCCAGTCGCAGATTTTTGGTAATTTTGCAAGTTGGGGTAAGATTCAGCGGCAATTTGTAAACGGAAAGAGCAATCTGGCCATTGTTAAGCAAAGTTGCAGCAATGCCCGAGGAAGCCACAGCGATAAGACGGCACGGTTGACGCAGTGCCTCGGCGTTTGACTGTGACGCTGCATGTACTGTATTCGATCCCCGCACTGAACAAATAGATTTATGTCGTGGGTTTTATCTAATTTTAATAACTTAGGTTTTTATTTTACAGCTGTTTTTCTTACTGTGTACTTGTCTATTTGTATTTGTTGACTATTCACGACAAATATTAACACCGCAATTCAGTAAATGGTGTCAAATAAACAATGCCATCTGTCGAAGACGAAGTTAAACTGCCAAAATTTAATGCATGGGAAGCAAACACACACCATAGGGCTTAAGCTATAATGTAGTTTCCTGCATGGATGGCGTGCGGAGGCACTACATGCCGCGGTAGCGGAGTTACCCACTCCACTACCGCGGCATGTTGCCGCTTGGCGGACAGACCCCCCGGTGTGATTTCATGGCATTGTGTCGCAACCCCGTGCAGGGCACAGTCACAGTGGTGGTAAGTCCCCTCTTTGAGGTGTGGCTTGAGAGGCGCCACGGCGCCTTCGCCTTCTGTCTGGCGCAGGTCCACACCGGACACGGTTGTTCCGGGAGGTACCTGCACCGAATCAAGCGGAAGGAAACGCACGGATGCTACCATTGCAAGGATCAGCCGGAGGACACGGTGGAGCACACCGTGGAGGTCTACCCCGCGATGAGCCCCGTCGTGTTCTCTTTGCGGCGATCGGCGGCGGTGACCCGTCTGGTCCTGGTTCAAGTCATGGTGCGGGGCGAGAGGGGATGGGACGCCGTCGCCACCTTCGGCGAAGCAGTGATGCTAGCGAAGGAGGTGGCGTAATGTGAGAGAGAGAGAACCTCTCGTCCCAGCCGCAACAGGAGACGCTCCGGGCGTCGGGGGCCATGTGATGGCTTCCGGCCACCGTAGGCGCGGACCTGTGGACGGTAAGTAGTGGGCTAGCTCGCCGTCCACCCGTCTTATGACGACGACAGGCCGTGTCGACGGCGCGTTCGTGTTCCACGCGCGCCTCAAAGAGATGTCAGCAATATGGAAGGGCCGCCGCTCGTCGGGGCTGCGGGTTGTTCGAAAGAGATATCGCGGCCCCAGCACAAAGGGCAAAGAAGGAACATGGGTGGTTTTTTTTTAGTCAGTAGAAGTCTGGCATTCCCTACCACTCTGCCCAGAGCGAGAGGAGTCATTTGATGATTCCCATCCTCCAAAAAAAAATCTTATGTGGATTTTCAAAATAGCGTTATTTAAACTAATCAAGACTACCTTTTGTTATCGTAACTGTATGAAAAAGACGATTTAAAAGTTATCTTGTGAACACATTTATTAATTAGTACCCTTTCGATGCAATAGATGTCGTTGCATGTGTTATATCTTTTTAATTATTTTTGTAATTTTAGCACTGTTTTTAATTGTTCAAGTATATAAAATTGAGATTTCCTTGATTCAGACCAAAATAACGTAGCAACGTCGGCTGTCAGATGTCAAGTGACAATGACGTAGGGCGACGTTGAGTCAAGTATATTGTTGATTTAATAATCACCGAAAATGTCTTAAAAACAAAGGTTCTAATTTCAAATAAACCTAATTTACATTATTCTAATGATATTTTATATCCCGTCGTATTTTATAGAAGTAGCTTTTATTGTAGCTTAAAAGACTTGGTTTCCGAACCACAATTACTATTGTGGTATTTGAATAGTTAAGTCAAGTTAAATGTTTATTTATTATAAATAGGGAGCCACACTAAAAGGTAGGAACAGATGGCGCTGCGAGCGATTGTACCTTGTTTACGTCTTTTGGCAAGATTGTGGTTGCGATTTTCTGTGTTTATTTTGTGATTTACCTTACAAAATGTACACGCTGTTATCTTTAAGAGAACTTCGAACTGAGCTTCGACGAAGAAATGCGTCGACTGCTGGGAAAAAGGCCGATTTGATTGAAAGGTGCATTTTAAGTATTTGAGGTTATCTTTCATATTTCTTTTTTTTTATGTTAAAACAAACTTATATTTTTTGTGTTCCTCTAGGTTGGAAGCATACGATCGAAATCAAAATTTTGGAGTCCACTTTGATCTTGAAGAAGACAGTTCATAATATGTTTATGAAAGGAACTTTGACAAAGGTTCATTTTCTGAAATTTTACATATGTGTAAGAATGACTATGGTGTAAATATTTATACATGTATTTGGAGAATAAATAAGTCACATTTAATTTACCTGTATTATTACTTCTTCCGAAATAATCACTTTCTCTGAAGTGCAAACTACATAACCTTGCTGTATCACTTGCCCTGAAGTTTTTAATCCGCAAAGCGCTTTCCCATTTGGGGAACAGATGAACTCCCCGGTTTTTACTATTTAAGGCACTGCATTGAGGCATTCTTGATAAAAAAAACGAGAAGTTTGGTCTTGTTTACAAAAAAATGTATAGGATTTGACAGTTCTTATGTCAAAGCAAGGTACGGTTGCCTAGACGCCACCAAGCGGGATAAAAAGGCAGTTTTCCTCCCCATTGCCAATAAATTATATAGTTATTATTAAAAGATACTTAAAATGTTTCCTACATTTTATCTTGCAATTTTAATAAATTAAATAGTTTCAATCAATTCTCTGAACTATCGGTTGATACTCATATTTTATCCGATAGTCGTAAAGATTACAAATAAAAACATATTATATTGCTAAATTAACTTAAGACGTTTTAAAATAGTTTCACTACATAGGATTTGCTAATTATCATTTATGTTATTAGTTATTTAGCTATAATGTATAACCATTTGCCATTGGTGTATTATGGCGGTAGTCGTTGATGTATATACTTTTTAATATTAGACGGTTATAAAAGTAGAAGTACCGCCAATTCAGGGTGAGTTACGCTGCAACTGTTGAAGGGTAAAGACAGACCCAAAGTAGTATATAAATTGTGTATAGAAAGGATTACGTTTACATATTGTGGCCTAGTTGTGAAGATACCAAATGTGTAAAAGCTGAAACCTATTTGTATTACTCTAAAGGATCTACAATGTTCATGTAAGTTAATTGATATTATGCTATGAATATTACAGATAACTATGTGTTAGAAATATGTACTATAATATGGTTCATATTGATTGTTGTTTATGTAAACTGATAAATTGCTGTAACTGGAGACAATCCAAGACAATGTCAGGTTGTCTTTGCATAATACTTTAAAATATGTTCCCGTGGAGTTTCTTGTCCATTCTTCTCCACGTAGACTAGGGACCTAGCGAATGGAATCGAGTTTGATGTAGTTGACAAGGCCGAAAGAAATAAAATGAATAGTCTTGTCTTTTGTGCTTTTACTTCATAAAACCCCTGTTCCCAACACACATTTCTTTAGAGGTACTTTCGAACACGGTAAATAACTAGTAATCATCCTGACAACTTTAATAATCGGTGGATATTAATACATATACATATAGATTTAAATACACTTTCTAACACATGTATGTTTCTTAAGATGATAAGTTCTTCTCAAATACTATAAATTCGTATATCTTTTGATAGAGAGCACCAATTACAATAAAACAAAAACTTATCATATTAGTTTTTAAAATGTACACGTGATAATACTATAATAAACTAATACACCCAAGACACACAGACATACAAAAATTCTAAAAATGATTGTAACACAACAAAAGAAAACGTTATTTTTTCTAAATAATAAATGTTCAATTATACAGAAACTCAACGTCTACAGATTTATAATATTGTATTCACAATGAAAAGAAGATATATTATTATTAATTAATCTACTCTGAATTGATTTGAAAATCATATAGCATCAAAATAAAAACAAATACCTGGAACTTACAAAAAGTGAAAACCGATTGGGGATCGAACTCGCGAACATGTTTAACATTTTTGGAAATAAAACATTATAAAACATCACAAAAAGTGAATTCTGACTGTGATTTGAACTTGCGTACCTTTGTTTACAGGTAAGTCTCTGTACCGCTAGGCTACGAACACCAGTGATGAAGAGTTGGAAATAGACCTTCTATTTTAATATAAGTATGACAGTTGACAGTTCTATTGTGGTTCGATACCGGAAATTTGAAATGACGTAAGGGACTTCAGCTTTCTCTTGGATTTGCAACGTTTGCACCAGGCACCTAAAGTGAAAAATTGCACAGCACACTCGATGTTCCTTGCGATATTTCGTATTTTCAGTATCAAGCTGTAAAACAGTTGAGGATTATGGATAATACAATACTGCTCACCCCCTTAAGTTAATATGGGGATAATATATAGCCCATGTGTTATTCCAGACTATAATCTACCTCTGTGCCAAATTTCATTCAGATCCGATCAGCCGTTCTGGCGTGAAAGAGCAACAAACATCCGATACATCCATCCTCACAAACATTCGCATTTATAATATTAGTAGGATAATTATTAGTAACTAGCTGATGCCCTCGGCTTCGCACGTGGATACTGTAAAAACAATCCTTGATGCGGATTATATAATAATATAATAATTTATTTATTAAACAGACTACAGAGGTCCATTGTGTTAGTAACAATAAACTTAGCCTATGTTAGTACTTAATAATAATAAACAAAGACAATTCACAAACATTTACGCATTTGCGCGTTTTTTCTTTTTTTTTTTTTTTATTATATTTTTTTTTTTGTTTAAGTCGCGAGTAAACAGGCTTCTACTGGGTAAGCTCGTTCCATCGTCGACATCATCTATGCCCTTAGGGCAAGATTGAAGTCAAGAGCAGGCCCATTTATAATAAAAAAAAAAAAAAAAAATACACAAGAGATACTTACTTACAATACTAGAATGTTAGTAACAATATGACTTATAAAACTATGTTAGTACTTATATTCTACCACAGATAAGGTGGTTTTAATAAGATGCCTCACTATGGGGCTTTCGTCATGCCTGTCCGCAATAACGCTCAAGAGGCTGTTGCTACTACCACGCAACCTGGCGAGAAGAGACGCATTCTTCTTACGGACTACAGCTGAGAAGCTGTCTACTCTGGTTTGTGCAAACATTGCAGATGCACTGCAATATCGTGGTATTCGCAACAGTGCCCAGAAAGCGTTATTGTATTGAACACGCAAAGCATTGGCTGCACGTTTAGTACAGCTGATCCATAGGGCGCTCGAGTACAGTGATGTGCAGTATGCTTTAAAAAGCGTGATTTTGACCGCATCTATCATATATATATCATTCTAAAATTTCAGCTCGATCGGTGCAGAACTTTTTGAGTTTTTGAAGCGTACACAAACCAACATAACATTTTTACATAATTATATTATATAAGTAGATATGCGTTTTATCCAAAAAGGGATGGATAAAACTATTAATAGATGGATCGGGAGAGGATGGCTAAAGAAAAGATGGATGGATTGTGTGAGGAATATGAAAAAGGAAGGAGTAAATGATGTACCTATATGAAAGAAAAAAAAGGAAAAAAAAAAGATGTCGTGATGACTGACAGGGGAGAATGGAAGAGAAAAACTATAAACGAACTCAACTAACAAAAACAACACCATTTCTTTGATCAATTAGTTCGAAAGCATTTTCTCTACCAGTACTTCACACACGAATACTAACCCATAACGTCCTGCCGTAAACCACGATATCTCAAAGAAAAAAAAGTAGTTTCCGGGACCCCAAATAGACAAGGGCGGGAAGCTGATGATAAAGAGAACGTGAACAACTCACCCCAGGACTGCACCAACCCCACGTACAGCACCACCCACGCCAGCACGCACCGCGTTCTACACATTGTGTATTTCAGAATTTCAAAGTTGCTTTATCTGAGGTCGATGGTGAGTCCACTCCCAGTGATCGTTCTTGAGAAAATAATGCGAATGCCTAATTTTCACCATATAAATAGAATCGGTATTAGACATACTGGTGATATGAGCTTTCATTAGCAATAGGTATTACCCGCTCATTAGAAAACATTCCATATATTTTATTTCTTACTGAAAATATGAAATATCGTAAAGGACATGAGCTTTCTGTTAGATTTGCAGCGCTCGCATCTCTTATGTCAGTTCTTATGTCAAAGCAAGGTACGGTTGCCTAGACGCCACCAAGCGGGATAAAAAGGCAGTTTTCCTCCCCATTGCCAATAAATTATATAGTTATTATTAAAAGATACTTAAAATGTTTCCTACATTTTATCTTGCAATTTTAATAAATTAAATAGTTTCAATCAATTCTCTGAACTATCGGTTGATACTCATATTTTATCCGATAGTCGTAAAGATTACAAATAAAAACATATTATATTGCTAAATTAACTTAAGACGTTTTAAAATAGTTTCACTACATAGGATTTGCTAATTATCATTTATGTTATTAGTTATTTAGCTATAATGTATAACCATTTGCCATTGGTGTATTATGGCGGTAGTCGTTGATGTATATACTTTTTAATATTAGACGGTTATAAAAGTAGAAGTACCGCCAATTCAGGGTGAGTTACGCTGCAACTGTTGAAGGGTAAAGACAGACCCAAAGTAGTATATAAATTGTGTATAGAAAGGATTACGTTTACATATTGTGGCCTAGTTGTGAAGATACCAAATGTGTAAAAGCTGAAACCTATTTGTATTACTCTAAAAAGGATCTACAATGTTCATGTAAGTTAATTGATATTATGCTATGAATATTACAGATAACTATGTGTTAGAAATATGTACTATAATATGGTTCATATTGATTGTTGTTTATGTAAACTGATAAATTGCTGTAACTGGAGACAATTCAAGACAATGTCAGGTTGTCTTTGCATAATACTTTAAAATATGTTCCCGTGGAGTTTCTTGTCCATTCTTCTCCACGTAGACTAGGGACCTAGCGAATGGAATCGAGTTTGATGTAGTTGACAAGGCCGAAAGAAATAAAATGAATAGTCTTGTCTTTTGTGCTTTTACTTCATAAAACCCCTGTTCCCAACACACATTTCTTTAGAGGTACTTTCGAACACGGTAAATAACTAGTAATCATCCTGACAACTTTAATAATCGGTGGATATTAATACATATACATATAGATTTAAATACACTTTCTAACACATGTATGTTTCTTAAGATGATAAGTTCTTCTCAAATACTATAAATTCGTATATCTTTTGATAGAGAGCACCAATTACAATAAAACAAAAACTTATCATATTAGTTTTTAAAATGTACACGTGATAATACTATAATAAACTAATACACCCAAGACACACAGACATACAAAAATTCTAAAAATGATTGTAACACAACAAAAGAAAACGTTATTTTTTCTAAATAATAAATGTTCAATTATACAGAAACTCAACGTCTACAGATTTATAATATTGTATTCACAATGAAAAGAAGATATATTATTATTAATTAATCTACTCTGAATTGATTTGAAAATCATATAGCATCAAAATAAAAACAAATACCTGGAACTTACAAAAAGTGAAAACCGATTGGGGATCGAACTCGCGAACATGTTTAACATTTTTGGAAATAAAACATTATAAAACATCACAAAAAGTGAATTCTGACTGTGATTTGAACTTGCGTACCTTTGTTTACAGGTAAGTCTCTGTACCGCTAGGCTACGAACACCAGTGATGAAGAGTTGGAAATAGACCTTCTATTTTAATATAAGTATGACAGTTGACAGTTCTATTGTGGTTCGATACCGGAAATTTGAAATGACGTAAGGGACTTCAGCTTTCTCTTGGATTTGCAACGTTTGCACCAGGCACCTAAAGTGAAAAATTGCACAGCACACTCGATGTTCCTTGCGATATTTCGTATTTTCAGTATCAAGCTGTAAAACAGTTGAGGATTATGGATAATACAATACTGCTCACCCCCTTAAGTTAATATGGGGATAATATATAGCCCATGTGTTATTCCAGACTATAATCTACCTCTGTGCCAAATTTCATTCAGATCCGATCAGCCGTTCTGGCGTGAAAGAGCAACAAACATCCGATACATCCATCCTCACAAACATTCGCATTTATAATATTAGTAGGATAATTATTAGTAACTAGCTGATGCCCTCGGCTTCGCACGTGGATACTGTAAAAACAATCCTTGATGCGGATTATATAATAATATAATAATTTATTTATTAAACAGACTACAGAGGTCCATTGTGTTAGTAACAATAAACTTAGCCTATGTTAGTACTTAATAATAATAAACAAAGACAATTCACAAACATTTACGCATTTGCGCGTTTTTTCTTTTTTTTTTTTTATTATATTTTTTTTTTTGTTTAAGTCGCGAGTAAACAGGCTTCTACTGGGTAAGCTCGTTCCATCGTCGACATCATCTATGCCCTTAGGGCAAGATTGAAGTCAAGAGCAGGCCCATTTATAATAAAAAAAAAAAAAAAAATACACAAGAGATACTTACTTACAATACTAGAATGTTAGTAACAATATGACTTATAAAACTATGTTAGTACTTATATTCTACCACAGATAAGGTGGTTTTAATAAGATGCCTCACTATGGGGCTTTCGTCATGCCTGTCCGCAATAACGCTCAAGAGGCTGTTGCTACTACCACGCAACCTGGCGAGAAGAGACGCATTCTTCTTACGGACTACAGCTGAGAAGCTGTCTACTCTGGTTTGTGCAAACATTGCAGATGCACTGCAATATCGTGGTATTCGCAACAGTGCCCAGAAAGCGTTATTGTATTGAACACGCAAAGCATTGGCTGCACGTTTAGTACAGCTGATCCATAGGGCGCTCGAGTACAGTGATGTGCAGTATGCTTTAAAAAGCGTGATTTTGACCGCATCTATCATATATATATCATTCTAAAATTTCAGCTCGATCGGTGCAGAACTTTTTGAGTTTTTGAAGCGTACACAAACCAACATAACATTTTTACATAATTATATTATATAAGTAGATATGCGTTTTATCCAAAAAGGGATGGATAAAACTATTAATAGATGGATCGGGAGAGGATGGCTAAAGAAAAGATGGATGGATTGTGTGAGGAATATGAAAAAGGAAGGAGTAAATGATGTACCTATATGAAAGAAAAAAAAGGAAAAAAAAAAGATGTCGTGATGACTGACAGGGGAGAATGGAAGAGAAAAACTATAAACGAACTCAACTAACAAAAACAACACCATTTCTTTGATCAATTAGTTCGAAAGCATTTTCTCTACCAGTACTTCACACACGAATACTAACCCATAACGTCCTGCCGTAAACCACGATATCTCAAAGAAAAAAAAGTAGTTTCCGGGACCCCAAATAGACAAGGGCGGGAAGCTGATGATAAAGAGAACGTGAACAACTCACCCCAGGACTGCACCAACCCCACGTACAGCACCACCCACGCCAGCACGCACCGCGTTCTACACATTGTGTATTTCAGAATTTCAAAGTTGCTTTATCTGAGGTCGATGGTGAGTCCACTCCCAGTGATCGTTCTTGAGAAAATAATGCGAATGCCTAATTTTCACCATATAAATAGAATCGGTATTAGACATACTGGTGATATGAGCTTTCATTAGCAATAGGTATTACCCGCTCATTAGAAAACATTCCATATATTTTATTTCTTACTGAAAATATGAAATATCGTAAAGGACATGAGCTTTCTGTTAGATTTGCAGCGCTCGCATCTCTTATGTCAGTTCTTATGTCAAAGCAAGGTACGGTTGCCTAGACGCCACCAAGCGGGATAAAATGGCAGTTTTCCTCCCCATTGCCAATAAATTATATAGTTATTATTAAAAGATACTTAAAATGTTTCCTACATTTTATCTTGCAATTTTAATAAATTAAATAGTTTCAATCAATGCTCTGAACTATCGGTTGATACTCATATTTTATCCGATAGTCGTAAAGATTACAAATAAAAACATATTATATTGCTAAATTAACTTAAGACGTTTTAAAATAGTTTCACTACATAGGATTTGCTAATTATCATTTATGTTATTAGTTATTTAGCTATAATGTATAACCATTTGCCATTGGTGTATTATGGCGGTAGTCGTTGATGTATATACTTTTTAATATTAGACGGTTATAAAAGTAGAAGTACCGCCAATTCAGGGTGAGTTACGCTGCAACTGTTGAAGGGTAAAGACAGACCCAAAGTAGTATATAAATTGTGTATAGAAAGGATTACGTTTACATATTGTGGCCTAGTTGTGAAGATACCAAATGTGTAAAAGCTGAAACCTATTTGTATAATTACTCTAAAGGATCTACAATGTTCATGTAAGTTAATTGATATTATGCTATGAATATTACAGATAACTATGTGTTAGAAATATGTACTATAATATGGTTCATATTGATTGTTGTTTATGTAAACTGATAAATTGCTGTAACTGGAGACAATCCAAGACAATGTCAGGTTGTCTTTGCATAATACTTTAAAATATGTTCCCGTGGAGTTTCTTGTCCATTCTTCTCCACGTAGACTAGGGACCTAGCGAATGGAATCGAGTTTGATGTAGTTGACAAGGCCGAAAGAAATAAAATGAATAGTCTTGTCTTTTGTGCTTTTACTTCATAAAACCCCTGTTCCCAACACACATTTCTTTAGAGGTACTTTCGAACACGGTAAATAACTAGTAATCATCCTGACAACTTTAATAATCGGTGGATATTAATACATATACATATAGATTTAAATACACTTTCTAACACATGTATGTTTCTTAAGATGATAAGTTCTTCTCAAATACTATAAATTCGTATATCTTTTGATAGAGAGCACCAATTACAATAAAACAAAAACTTATCATATTAGTTTTTAAAATGTACACGTGATAATACTGTTGGCTCAAAGTCACGCCATCAGCCAGTAGCCGTGCGGTTTGCATCCGGTCGACATACGGCTACCGACAGAAGTTCATAAAACGAGGCGAGCGGCGGTGCAGCGGTCACTTTTTGCTTGGACGGCGCTCGGAAAGGACTTGCTACCCGACTATTATCGTGTGCTTCGCTAATTTTGGTTTATGTTTTTGCTCGTGTACTGATTATTCCATTTGCTAGTGCTATTTCTATTTGATTATTGTTTAAAATGTTTGTCTTGATATTTTTGTAAAAGTGTAATTCAAAAGATATTAAACATTGTTTATTTTGTTCACGTATTTCACTTCTGATTCCTAATATCAGAAGTGGGATAAAGATTCTTTTCGCCCACAAGTTAAAAACTAGTTTTCAGGCTTTTAATTTTAGATAAAAGCGGGTAGTAGTTAGCAATGGATAGATCGAGTTGTTCGCGTTCAAAAACTAGTGCCTTGCGTTCTAAGCGATCTCGTAGCCACCATAAGTGGAGTGGAAGGTCACGTATAGCAAGTTTCGGGATCCGATCGCCGTTCCAAGCGCGAACGAGATCGTCGTAGGAGCCGCGTGAGGACGCGAAGTCCTGTGTAACCGCTCTCGCGGTTGAGGCGACGCTCCGGACAGGATTGGTTTACTTTCGTTCCTGATACAAGTAAGATCGAACCATTTTAATATTTCGTTGGTTTAGTAGTCGTAAGCGCGACTATGAGCATGAAGGTTCTGGGTTCGATTCCCGGGCCGGGCAAAGTGTTATTTTCTGGATTTGTGCCCTGTTGGTGACAATGGGCTCACCCCTATTACATGGTTAAGCATAAGTCTTAACATAACTGGCGAAATGTGGGTATACTGGGTACCTCTGCCTAACCCTTCGGGGATTGCAGGCGTGATGTTATGTGTGTGTTTATAAGGTCACTGGGGTGATTGGCAATGCCTCGGACGCATTGGTGGTTATTTACATGGTGGTGCTAATACGTCGCTTAACGATTGGTTGACCAATAACAGCACGTGGACTCATTTTAAACACGAATTTCGGTCATTGTGTCCGCGTGAAGTCGATATGGTCACTGTGCTATAATGACGTTACGAGTACAAGTACCTGTATGACCTACAGATAGTTTTTTTTTAAGTCGGGTACTTGTGTATGTGAGTTTAAATATTTGTGAAGGTACCCACGATACAGGAGAAATTCCTGGTGAGGGGCAACGTTGTGATTTGTGATATCTGATGCTCAAATAAAAGCCGCAATTATAAACAAAATACAGTCAAAAGTCTTGTTTTCCGTATATTTGAAACCAAAAAGTGCAGTTGTTGGCACATCAAACTCGAATAATCATGGTCTGCGTAAATGCAAACCCCTACGCAATATGATCAGTTGACTTGTTTTCGTGTGAAGAAGTAGGCCGTATACAGGTGCACTGTAAAGTCTGATAAGTTTTGCTTTATATAGAAGTTGCTTTCTAATACACATGATAGGCTAAGAAAGATGACAATGAGTTACGTATCAGTTGATGTTTATAAGGATTTTGATGAAGTAAAGTTGTGGTTGCAAGCCAAGGGATTCTATCGGCTGTATTGTGTTAGACAGTACCAGTAATAATTATTGTGTAGTCGTAGTCCGATTAAAATTGAAAGTTTTTGAGAAAACTCGAGTAGACAGTGGGTGTGTTTGTTGTATGTTGTGCGTTTAGCTCTGGTTGAGGTCAGGGTCTGGAAAGACCGTAGTGTTATGTCAAATAGTGATACACACGGGAGATAGACTTGTTTACTAGTCAGTTAGAGATCTGTGGTTTTACTCGATGATTTTTGTGAACCTGGCATTTTTTTGACGCAATAATGTTTTTAAGATTCATTTAAACGACAATGGTACATGACCCAGGGTGGTTGATTGTTGTATTTTCGATAATTTCCAGTTTAGCCGCGTTTGATTTTATCAACGAGAGTAGGACCTAATGGATGTTTGGTCAGGTTCTGTCGTAGATTTGTCTCTTTGCATAGTAACCATTACATAAGAACGTGTGGTTTGGTCAAGCGCGTGGCCTCAGCTGCGTGTGTGAAAGTCTGTGTGAAAGTCTGTGTGATACGCTAACAATGTGCCTATGTCAACAGCCACTGAGGGGTATGCAAACTTGGAGCCTATGCCTACAGTGTGTGTGGAAGTCTGTGTGATATGCTAACAATGTGCCTATGTCAACAGCCACTGAGGGGTATGCAAACTTGGAGCCTATGCCTACAGTGTGTGTGGAAGTCTGTGATGTCAACAGCCACTGAGGGGTATGCAAACTTGGAGCCTATGCCTACAGTGTTGTGGAAGAAGTCTGTGTGATATGCTAACAATGTGCTTATAATACATCCCTATGTGCCTATTGGTATTCTTGTCTGACAAGTTTTGTTTGGTGAATGTTTCTTTGAATTTGATTCTCGACTTGAATGTTCCTTAATGAATGAGATTACTCTCTTGTTGTACTACTCGGTTAGAGAGCCTTGGTGTTAAAGGTTTTACTCGATGATTTCAGCAGTTTTTGTTGCAATAGAATTTTTAAGGTTGGTGTGAACGACTATGGTATATGACTCAAGGTAGTTGAGTCAAAGTAGTGTTGTATTTTCGATAATTTCCAGTACATTTGATTTAATTAATGAGAGTCGAATTTGGTGCCACCCAATGGAACTAAAGTTTGGTCAGGACTGATCGAGCGGAACAAAATTCTGTTGTAAACTTGTTTGTTTTGTTTGCAGAGTAACCATTACACAAGGATGGACGCAACGCAACGCTGCTTGGCCTTAGCAGTGGTTGCCAGGGCTTTGCCACAATGATGCCGTGAACGTGCACGTCACTGCAGGGTGCCAGCGCGCCTTACTGGCGTTGCTGAGCGCGTCGCTGCAAGGCGACTGCGCCCTTCTGGCGTTGCTGAGCGCGTCGCTGCAAGGCGACTGCGCGCCTTCTGGCGTTGCTGAGCGCGTCGCTGCAAGGCGACTGCGCGCCCTTCTGGCGTTGCTGAGCGCGTCGCTGCAAGGCGACTGCGCGCCTTCTGACGTTGCCGAGCGCCTCGCTGCAAGGCGACTGCGCGCCTTCTGACGTTGCCGAGCGCCTCGCTGCAGGCCGAGCGCCTCGCTGCAGGCCGAGCGCCTCGCTGAAGGCCAGCGCCTCGCTGCAGGCCGAGCGCGTCGCTGCAGGCCGACTGCGCGCCCTACTGGCGTGTACAGCGCGTAGCTCCAGGCTGCCAGCGCGCTACTGTCGTGTTAAGCGCGTAGCTCCAGGCTGCCAGCGCGCTACTGACGTGTTAAGCGCGTCACTCCACGGTGCCAGCGCGCCCTACAGGCGCAGTTGTGTGCGGCACTCCACGGTGCTAGCGCGCCCTACAGGCTAGAGATGGGCTTAAGCGTTAAAAAATAATAACACTGCTAAATGCTAATGCTAAAAATAACTAACACTTAAAATTAGCAGTTATTTTTAGCAACTGTTAAATTTAGTCACAGACAGATTTTTAACATAATTAATTCTCATTTCCTTCATATTTTTCACAGGCTTAGGACTGTTAACTTTTTCTGTTGGCGTATTTGTAATGAGAATCAATTTATTTACAACGATTTCTTTTTTTTCATGTCTGTTATTTTTGTATTTGTAATTTTCTTCTAATCTTTTTATCTTATCCCGCGTAAACCTTCGTAACGAAGATCAGTCTTTATTTAACTCTCTTTAAATGTAATATTTCCGAATTCAGCAGTTAGCACTTAGCGGTGAGTTAAATCAACCCGCTCGCTAGTTGCTAAATAACTTGTGTTGAAACCAATTCAATAGAAACGGAACTTGTCACTGTCAGTTGTGACTGCTAGATTTAACAGCTATATCAGAACTTATTTAACAGGTGTTGACACTAAAAAAAAAAAATTTGCAGTGTTAATTTAGCAGCTTATTAATTTAAGACCCATCCCTACTACAGGCGCAGTTGTGTGCGGCACTCCACAGTGCCAGCGCGCCCCACAGGCGCAGTTGTGTGCGGCACTCCACGGTGCCAGCGCGCCCTACAGGCGCAGTTGTGCGTGGCACTCCACGGTGCCAGCGCGCCCCCCAGGCGCAGTTGTGTGCGGCACTCCACAGTGCCAGCGCGCCCCACAGGCGCAGTTGTGTGCGGCACTCCACGGTGCCAGCGCGCCCTACAGGCGCAGTTGTGCGTGGCACTTCACTGTGCCAGCACGCCCCACTGGCGTTGTGAGACACGCTATCAAGGAGACAGCGAAGACTCAGCCGCCTTGTTGGAAGCTGACGAGGACGTCAGAGCGTCAGGAGAGGCCGTGTTGGCTCAAAGTCACGCCATCAGCCAGTAGCCGTGCGGTTTGCATCCGGTCGACGTACGGCTACCGACAGAAGTTCATAAAACGAGGCGAGCGGCGGTGCAGCGGTCACTTTTTGCTTGGACGGCGCTCGGAAAGGACTTGCTACCCGACTATTATCGTGTGCTTCGCTAATTTTGGTTTATGTTTTTGCTCGTGTACTGATTATTCCATTTGCTAGTGCTATTTCTATTTGATTATTGTTTAAAATGTTTGTCTTGATATTTTTGTAAAAGTGTAATTCAAAAGATATTAAACATTGTTTATTTTGTTCACGTATTTCACTTCTGATTCCTAATAATACTATAATAAACTAATACACCCAAGACACACAGACATACAAAAATTCTAAAAATGATTGTAACACAACAAAAGAAAACGTTATTTTTTCTAAATAATAAATGTTCAATTATACAGAAACTCAACGTCTACAGATTTATAATATTGTATTCACAATGAAAAGAAGATATATTATTATTAATTAATCTACTCTGAATTGATTTGAAAATCATATAGCATCAAAATAAAAACAAATACCTGGAACTTACAAAAAGTGAAAACCGATTGGGGATCGAACTCGCGAACATGTTTAACATTTTTGGAAATAAAACATTATAAAACATCACAAAAAGTGAATTCTGACTGTGATTTGAACTTGCGTACCTTTGTTTACAGGTAAGTCTCTGTACCGCTAGGCTACGAACACCAGTGATGAAGAGTTGGAAATAGACCTTCTATTTTAATATAAGTATGACAGTTGACAGTTCTATTGTGGTTCGATACCGGAAATTTGAAATGACGTAAGGGACTTCAGCTTTCTCTTGGATTTGCAACGTTTGCACCAGGCACCTAAAGTGAAAAATTGCACAGCACACTCGATGTTCCTTGCGATATTTCGTATTTGGGCGTTTTTCAAAAAATTTGTCCACCCGAAAATGACGTGTCCCATGACTTTAGACTAATATTCTGTGAGCTACGTGTTTCATAACTTTTTTTTTCTGCTTATATATGATACAATAACTTCAAAACTGTTTATTGATGTCGTCAAAACTACTTAAATCTACATATTTAAATTAATACAATCAATATAAGAAATTAAAAAGGTGATTTTTGTACTGTCCCACCCTCGTTTCGTAAAGTGCAGAACGAAAAATATCAGTATTATCCTACCTGTATCTTCAACATAGTTTGTAATTTGGTAGGATAATGTGATCTAAATTCGATAAAATGCCTTATTTATTGGGTTTTACACCTCAAAATAGTATAAAATATTCATTTTAACTTGTCCTTAGAAACCGTCATTGGTGGAAAGTTCCATCTACGCAACGTCGAATTTCGACTTAAAATGCAAAATAATAATAAACTGAGTTTCGTTTTTGTCTTATGGCAGCATTTAAACGTGAAAACGGTCGTTATATTAGTTATTTGATAGCTGTGGCGTTTGCAAAGTGTAAGTGAGTGGTTGGGCGTCACGTTGTCTTGTTTCGTCGTTCCACTACGAACTTGATTATTTGAGCTAAGTAACGACATTTTTAGTTAGAAATTTTGACAATTAATTAAAAAAAGTGTTAACAAATCTGAATTGAAAATAATATCAACTAAAATTACATCGAAACTATTGAATTTTACTGTTTGTTTCTGTGCTGGCGTCATCCGTCACGTCATCTACGCAACGTATCGTATAAGCGGAACAACAAATGTGACGTAGTGGAATTCTTAAGCATGGTTTACATTGTTCCTTCTTTATTTTGAAGTTTTTGTCCGGCTGTCGAGCCAAAGTATATGTATGATGATTTTGGGGTCTAAATTAATATTTTGTCGAATAGATTTTATTAACTAGAAAATAAAAATGTAGTTGTTCATTCAAACTTACAATATAAAGGGTGTAACAGTACCCTTAACGAAGCTGAAAGTACTAGTTCTCCCAGTCATTACGATATTTTTTTGTTCTACACCATTCCCGGGAACCTTCTAGTTATGTAGATATTGAAAGGTTCCGAATTTTTCACATGTTTTTGTTTATATTTCAGTTTTTAAGGTAATTACTTTACTTTAATTGCCTCACTATTCAAAGCATCCATTAGCACAATGTTTTAAGTGTACTACATGCAATAACACGTGATTTTTACTCCAAAAAAGTTGTTTCCTAGCAATATTTTTTGCGTAGGGTTGCTTATTTTGATGTACCTACATAATGCTTGCACCCTGTACATTATAGATTCAAATTTACATAGTTAAGCTACTAAGCTTTAATTTGATTACTTAAATATAATTTATGTAAGCCATGCCTTATAGTTCCTCAACGCGACGTAACGTAACGTGTCCTATTATTTTTGTGATATTTAGATTTAATTTCATAAGTCTGGGTACCAATATTGTCTCAATTAAATTAAAAATAAATATATACTTACATTAAGGATTTTCTAAAATTAATTTGAATAGCATAATAAAACAAAATTCCAAAGTAATGTAAAGATTGTGCAATAAAACCTACCATAAAGTAACGTATAGGAATCGTTTACATAGAAAAAACCTTATTATATTTGAAAATTACTAATTATAAGCTTGTGATTAAGAAGACTGATTATGTTGAAAAATGTTTTGATAATAATTATAATGTTTTTGGAAGACCTTTATGTTTTAATAGTTATCCAAACTTCGTGATGTAATGGAACTTTTCAGCTGACCTATTCTATGAAAACATAAATTTCTCGTTAAATATACGATACAATTTTTTAATTTTTTGTAAATATTAATTATGATGTCTAATAAACACATATTAATAATTAAATCATTTATTTTCTCGGTGGAAATCCACTACGTAACGGACACTTTTTTTGAAAAACGCCCATTTTCAGTATCAAGCTGTAAAACAGTTGAGGATTATGGATAATACAATACTGCTCACCCCCTTAAGTTAATATGGGGATAATATATAGCCCATGTGTTATTCCAGACTATAATCTACCTCTGTGCCAAATTTCATTCAGATCCGATCAGCCGTTCTGGCGTGAAAGAGCAACAAACATCCGATACATCCATCCTCACAAACATTCGCATTTATAATATTAGTAGGATAATTATTAGTAACTAGCTGATGCCCTCGGCTTCGCACGTGGATACTGTAAAAACAATCCTTGATGCGGATTATATAATAATTTATTTATTAAACAGACTACAGAGGTCCATTGTGTTAGTAACAATAAACTTAGCCTATGTTAGTACTTAATAATAATAAACAAAGACAATTCACAAACATTTACGCATTTGCGCGTTTTTTCTTTTTTTTTTTTTTATTATATTTTTTTTTTTGTTTAAGTCGCGAGTAAACAGGCTTCTACTGGGTAAGCTCGTTCCATCGTCGACATCATCTATGCCCTTAGGGCAAGATTGAAGTCAAGAGCAGGCCCATTTATAATAAAAAAAAAAAAAAAAAATACACAAGAGATACTTACTTACAATACTAGAATGTTAGTAACAATATGACTTATAAAACTATGTTAGTACTTATATTCTACCACAGATAAGGTGGTTTTAATAAGATGCCTCACTATGGGGCTTTCGTCATGCCTGTCCGCAATAACGCTCAAGAGGCTGTTGCTAACTTGCTACTACCACGCAACCTGGCGAGAAGAGACGCATTCTTCTTACGGACTACAGCTGAGAAGCTGTCTACTCTGGTTTGTGCAAACATTGCAGATGCACTGCAATATCGTGGTATTCGCAACAGTGCCCAGAAAGCGTTATTGTATTGAACACGCAAAGCATTGGCTGCACGTTTAGTACAGCTGATCCATAGGGCGCTCGAGTACAGTGATGTGCAGTATGCTTTAAAAAGCGTGATTTTGACCGCATCTATCATATATATATCATTCTAAAATTTCAGCTCGATCGGTGCAGAACTTTTTGAGTTTTTGAAGCGTACACAAACCAACATAACATTTTTACATAATTATATTATATAAGTAGATATGCGTTTTATCCAAAAAGGGATGGATAAAACTATTAATAGATGGATCGGGAGAGGATGGCTAAAGAAAAGATGGATGGATTGTGTGAGGAATATGAAAAAGGAAGGAGTAAATGATGTACCTATATGAAAGAAAAAAAAGGAAAAAAAAAAGATGTCGTGATGACTGACAGGGGAGAATGGAAGAGAAAAACTATAAACGAACTCAACTAACAAAAACAACACCATTTCTTTGATCAATTAGTTCGAAAGCATTTTCTCTACCAGTACTTCACACACGAATACTAACCCATAACGTCCTGCCGTAAACCACGATATCTCAAAGAAAAAAAAGTAGTTTCCGGGACCCCAAATAGACAAGGGCGGGAAGCTGATGATAAAGAGAACGTGAACAACTCACCCCAGGACTGCACCAACCCCACGTACAGCACCACCCACGCCAGCACGCACCGCGTTCTACACATTGTGTATTTCAGAATTTCAAAGTTGCTTTATCTGAGGTCGATGGTGAGTCCACTCCCAGTGATCGTTCTTGAGAAAATAATGCGAATGCCTAATTTTCACCATATAAATAGAATCGGTATTAGACATACTGGTGATATGAGCTTTCATTAGCAATAGGTATTACCCGCTCATTAGAAAACATTCCATATATTTTATTTCTTACTGAAAATATGAAATATCGTAAAGGACATGAGCTTTCTGTTAGATTTGCAGCGCTCGCATCTCTTATGTCAGTTCTTATGTCAAAGCAAGGTACGGTTGCCTAGACGCCACCAAGCGGGATAAAAAGGCAGTTTTCCTCCCCATTGCCAATAAATTATATAGTTATTATTAAAAGATACTTAAAATGTTTCCTACATTTTATCTTGCAATTTTAATAAATTAAATAGTTTCAATCAATTCTCTGAACTATCGGTTGATACTCATATTTTATCCGATAGTCGTAAAGATTACAAATAAAAACATATTATATTGCTAAATTAACTTAAGACGTTTTAAAATAGTTTCACTACATAGGATTTGCTAATTATCATTTATGTTATTAGTTATTTAGCTATAATGTATAACCATTTGCCATTGGTGTATTATGGCGGTAGTCGTTGATGTATATACTTTTTAATATTAGACGGTTATAAAAGTAGAAGTACCGCCAATTCAGGGTGAGTTACGCTGCAACTGTTGAAGGGTAAAGACAGACCCAAAGTAGTATATAAATTGTGTATAGAAAGGATTACGTTTACATATTGTGGCCTAGTTGTGAAGATACCAAATGTGTAAAAGCTGAAACCTATTTGTATTACTCTAAAGTATCTACAATGTTCATGTAAGTTAATTGATATTATGCTATGAATATTACAGATAACTATGTGTTAGAAATATGTACTATAATATGGTTCATATTGATTGTTGTTTATGTAAACTGATAAATTGCTGTAACTGGAGACAATCCAAGACAATGTCAGGTTGTCTTTGCATAATACTTTAAAATATGTTCCCGTGGAGTTTCTTGTCCATTCTTCTCCACGTAGACTAGGGACCTAGCGAATGGAATCGAGTTTGATGTAGTTGACAAGGCCGAAAGAAATAAAATGAATAGTCTTGTCTTTTGTGCTTTTACTTCATAAAACCCCTGTTCCCAACACACATTTCTTTAGAGGTACTTTCGAACACGGTAAATAACTAGTAATCATCCTGACAACTTTAATAATCGGTGGATATTAATACATATACATATAGATTTAAATACACTTTCTAACACATGTATGTTTCTTAAGATGATAAGTTCTTCTCAAATACTATAAATTCGTATATCTTTTGATAGAGAGCACCAATTACAATAAAACAAAAACTTGTCATATTAGTTTTTAAAATGTACACGTGATAATACTATAATAAACTAATACACCCAAGACACACAGACATACAAAAATTCTAAAAATGATTGTAACACAACAAAAGAAAACGTTATTTTTTCTAAATAATAAATGTTCAATTATACAGAAACTCAACGTCTACAGATTTATAATATTGTATTCACAATGAAAAGAAGATATATTATTATTAATTAATCTACTCTGAATTGATTTGAAAATCATATAGCATCAAAATAAAAACAAATACCTGGAACTTACAAAAAGTGAAAACCGATTGGGGATCGAACTCGCGAACATGTTTAACATTTTTGGAAATAAAACATTATAAAACATCACAAAAAGTGAATTCTGACTGTGATTTGAACTTGCGTACCTTTGTTTACAGGTAAGTCTCTGTACCGCTAGGCTACGAACACCAGTGATGAAGAGTTGGAAATAGACCTTCTATTTTAATATAAGTATGACAGTTGACAGTTCTATTGTGGTTCGATACCGGAAATTTGAAATGACGTAAGGGACTTCAGCTTTCTCTTGGATTTGCAACGTTTGCACCAGGCACCTAAAGTGAAAAATTGCACAGCACACTCGATGTTCCTTGCGATATTTCGTATTTTCAGTATCAAGCTGTAAAACAGTTGAGGATTATGAATAATACAATACTGCTCACCCCCTTAAGTTAATATGGGGATAATATATAGCCCATGTGTTATTCCAGACTATAATCTACCTCTGTGCCAAATTTCATTCAGATCCGATCAGCCGTTCTGGCGTGAAAGAGCAACAAACATCCGATACATCCATCCTCACAAACATTCGCATTTATAATATTAGTAGGATAATTATTAGTAACTAGCTGATGCCCTCGGCTTCGCACGTGGATACTGTAAAAACAATCCTTGATGCGGATTATATAATAATATAATAATTTATTTATTAAACAGACTACAGAGGTCCATTGTGTTAGTAACAATAAACTTAGCCTATGTTAGTACTTAATAATAATAAACAAAGACAATTCACAAACATTTACTAAACTTACTAAACAATTCACATTCATTTTTTTTATTATATTTTTTTTTTGTTTAAGTCGCGAGTAAACAGGCTTCTACTGGGTAAGCTCGTTCCATCGTCGACATCATCTATGCCCTTAGGGCAAGATTGAAGTCAAGAGCAGGCCCATTTATAATAAAAAAAAAAAATACACAAGAGATACTTACTTACAATACTAGAATGTTAGTAACAATATGACTTATAAAACTATGTTAGTACTTATATTCTACCACAGATAAGGTGGTTTTAATAAGATGCCTCACTATGGGGCTTTCGTCATGCCTGTCCGCAATAACGCTCAAGAGGCTGTTGCTACTACCACGCAACCTGGCGAGAAGAGACGCATTCTTCTTACGGACTACAGCTGAGAAGCTGTCTACTCTGGTTTGTGCAAACATTGCAGATGCACTGCAATATCGTGGTATTCGCAACAGTGCCCAGAAAGCGTTATTGTATTGAACACGCAAAGCATTGGCTGCACGTTTAGTACAGCTGATCCATAGGGCGCTCGAGTACAGTGATGTGCAGTATGCTTTAAAAAGCGTGATTTTGACCGCATCTATCATATATATATCATTCTAAAATTTCAGCTCGATCGGTGCAGAACTTTTTGAGTTTTTGAAGCGTACACAAACCAACATAACATTTTTACATAATTATATTATATAAGTAGATATGCGTTTTATCCAAAAAGGGATGGATAAAACTATTAATAGATGGATCGGGAGAGGATGGCTAAAGAAAAGATGGATGGATTGTGTGAGGAATATGAAAAAGGAAGGAGTAAATGATGTACCTATATGAAAGAAAAAAAAGGAAAAAAAAAGATGTCGTGATGACTGACAGGGGAGAATGGAAGAGAAAAACTATAAACGAACTCAACTAACAAAAACAACACCATTTCTTTGATCAATTAGTTCGAAAGCATTTTCTCTACCAGTACTTCACACACGAATACTAACCCATAACGTCCTGCCGTAAACCACGATATCTCAAAGAAAAAAAAGTAGTTTCCGGGACCCCAAATAGACAAGGGCGGGAAGCTGATGATAAAGAGAACGTGAACAACTCACCCCAGGACTGCACCAACCCCACGTACAGCACCACCCACGCCAGCACGCACCGCGTTCTACACATTGTGTATTTCAGAATTTCAAAGTTGCTTTATCTGAGGTCGATGGTGAGTCCACTCCCAGTGATCGTTCTTGAGAAAATAATGCGAATGCCTAATTTTCACCATATAAATAGAATCGGTATTAGACATACTGGTGATATGAGCTTTCATTAGCAATAGGTATTACCCGCTCATTAGAAAACATTCCATATATTTTATTTCTTACTGAAAATATGAAATATCGTAAAGGACATGAGCTTTCTGTTAGATTTGCAGCGCTCGCATCATCGCCGAAAGTCGAAAATTGTATAGCGCGCTCATGTCCCTTACGTTCTTTTATTTTTTCAGTATCGATATCACACTGCTGACATATAGGGTCAAAATTAAATGACAACAAGAAACAAAAAAACTGCCCAAGTGACCTCATATGTCATCAAAATGATAAAGTTATCATATTAGGTAGGTGACATTGTTTCGCCTTTAAGGAGATGGCTGAAATTAACCTCGTGCCAAAAGTTACTCAGCGGAAATTCCATGACCTTGTATTTTAATTTTAAAACTCTGATGATCTTCAGAATTTGCTTATGAAGGTGTTACCGAATGGCGTCCAAGAACTAGCAAAAGACATGTTTCCATTGGCACAAGAAAAGAGAGGCCCTAAATACCCAACAATGAGTGAATTCACACTGTGGGTGATGATGATAATATTTTTACATATTGTTGCCTGCGACTTCACTCGCGGTATGATCGGTATTTATTCAACAGGAACGTTTTTAATATATGAAACTCGAGCGTAATAAATTGTAATAGCGTTGGTCTGTAGATATACTGTGGTAGATGGGTGCCCACTGCCCACCCATTACATGTCGAGTTTCCTCCGTGTCTCGGAAAGCACGGTAATAGAGGACGAGACGTGAAAGATCGACCTTCACCCATCAGATATCTTGATGAGACATATTTCTTATCAAATATAATTTACTAGCGGACGTTTCATCCGCGTATATCCAGTTCCCGTGGGAATACAGGGATAAAAAGTAGCCTATGTTACTCAAGGTGAATGTTGCTTTTAATGATAAATTTGAAGAAAAGAATTTTATACTACACCTGCTTGGAAAGTACCTTGATACTTAATCAAATTTAAGGTAGAAAGTACGTCATTGCATATCGAACAAATATGCGGGGAGAAAACGCATCTGAGCGGGACTGCGGGAAAGAATGGATTTTCATAGGTACACTTTTCTCTCCCGCTCAGATTACAATTTGAAAAAAGAACATGTGAAAATTGCAGACGCCATTGGTGCAAATTTTCAATTTGAATTAGAATTTAAATTTAGTTTTTTATTTTCCTCGTAGGTGTAGTTTAAAGCACTATGTATCACTCGAGAGAAAGTGCGATTCCCGATCTCGGGTGTTTTAAAGCCCTTGCCTACGGCTTCGGGCTTTAAACGACACCCTCGACGGTAATCGGTCACTTTCTTCTCTCGGTGAACAATGTACTATTTGAAATCGGTGCAGCAGTTTTTGAATTTATTCATTACAAACATACACACAAAAATATAAATCTTTCCTCTTTATAATATTAATGTAGAAAGTGTAGATTAACAAACGTGCCTATGATAACTTGCCTATCGAAATGTGTTCATAGCTACTTTTAATTGAATTAATTTGAATCAATTTTCTTTCATCAACTTCACGCTTTTCATAACCGAATGATTTTCATCTCAACTGATAGTTTTTAACACACAGAATATGCGTAAGTAGGCTTGCCTAATCATTTCTGTGTATGGCTACCTGGGGCTCTACTATGACGTCTTAAAACAGTCCTAACTTATTCTTAATCCAGTGTGGAAAAGAGATGGCGTTAGACACCCTGTATAGTTCTGTCATGCTTCCACACTGGAGTAAGAATAAGTTAGGACTGTTTTAAGACGTCATAGTAGGGCACCTGACAAGCAGATGTGAACAGGTAAATCAATATAGGTAACCAATCGAAATTGATATTTGAAGTAAGATATTTTAATTACAAAACCAATCGTTTAAGCTTGCCTGCAAAAATCATACATGACCAGCTATAAAGTTTTGGATTTGGTGCTATTTGAAAGGTGCGAGAGAGAAAGAAGAGCGTTCGAGGTCCGTGTGACAGAACAGGACACAACATAGCAGCTGCACATGACCGTTTTATGTATCCGAGTGCGCATGCTGTTACAGTTACCTGACAGAAGGTCTGACCACCAGGGGATTACCCATTACAAAACTGTGTTGTGGAGGTCAGATAGGCAGGATATCCTCCACGTGAAATAGCGGTATTCAGCTGCATTTGGTTAGACTGGAAGCCGACCCCAAAAGGCTAGGCAGATGATAAGTCGAGCCTAATAAGAATAAGAATAAATTTATTTAGTCATTGTTACAATAGTTTCTTAAATAACTAGCACTAATGATAAACGTAACAAATTAAATTTTACAATTGTTACAAAACAGAGGTCCCCAAACTAGGCTGCGCCTGTATCTTGGGGGCCGGAGTTGCGTTAACTTAACATAACATTATTAAAATAATATTATTATTACAAAAATGAAAAAGTATTATAATGTGGTGTGCTAGTGCGTGTGTATGTGAGTGTGTATGTGTGTTTGTGTGTGTGTGTGTGTGTGTGTGTATATTTTTGGTGTAATTTAGTTAAGTTAAAATTTGTTCCGTCTCTTCGTACGATAGTTTGGCAAACCATTTTATTAAAGTTTTCTTGCATGAAAAGTTGTTCAAATTTTTAATGTCGCAGCTTTTATTAATTTTATTGTAAATATGGATATGTGAGTAGAATGGGCATCGTCTGGCTAAAAGGCTATGAGCTTCCTTAATATAATTGTCATTCATGTCAGTAAATGAAAATTCTTTTACCTCTTTATTGTAAAACTAACTAATACCCGCGGCTTCGCCCGCGTCGATATCGGTTATCGCGATGAAAGTATACAAGAACTGGACAAATTATATACTCAAACCTTTTCCTGAGAACTATACTGTCCTTTGTTGAAAACAGCATGAAAATCGAAGCTGTAGATTTTGAGTTTATCGCAAGCAAACAGACAGACAGACAGACGCGGCGGAGGACTTAGTTTTGTAATATTGTGCGAGGTGGGGTGTTTATGTAATATTCTTCTAAATCGGGTTCAAATGTGAGGCAAACTTCAGGCTTCTTTACATAATTTTCACGTATATTCTCAGGACCGATTAGCTGCGTGGCGAATAAGTGACGAGAGACTGACATGCAATTTTTTTTTTGTTTTTTTTTTTTTGTAGTGGTATCTCGCATTTTAGTCTAGCAGACTTGCTTCTGCTGAACCGGGCAAATCCCTGTGGATACCTTGAGCTTAAGGCCTCCAGCCACGGCCAAATAACTTATAAACTAACTGCCGCACTCAGAGAGCTTTAATGATTACTTAGGCTATCACTTAGTAAAGGTTTTGACAGGTTTTGCATGACAAAATTGTCATGATATTCTTGCAAGATGTGATGTGCGAGGTGAAAGGAGTTTGTAGGGATTGTAGCAGATGGCGTTCCCAAGTTTGCCTACCCCCATGGAAGAATGCAATGAATGAGTTTTATATCAGACTTAAAACTCAAGTCATCATCTGATTTGTCAAAAATCGTGATCTGATACAGAATGTAATAGAAGACATAGTATGGAATGCGTAAGAAATAAAACTTAAACTCTTTCTACAGGTATGATATTTATTGAATAAAATAAAAATAGAATAGAATTGAACATTTATTTATTTTTGTTGTAGGTACGTGATCAAATTCAAAAGGTGGTCTAGATTGTAGGTACGTGATCAAATTCAAAAGGTGGTCTAGATTATAAAAATGGGCCAAATGCGATCTAGAATCTGGTTAAATATGCAATGTAAGTACATTTTGTTCCATATTTCATATCAGTTTGATTTTAATTTTTATTAAATTAAATTACTACCAGTAAAATAAAACTTGTAAAACGTATATTGGTATCACTGCATTACAAAATGATGGCGATAGATGGTTGCTAATTTATAAAAAAATCTGCTATAAATATATTCTGTTGTAGAGAGCAGTACTCCGATGATATAAGTAAAAGTAAACTTTCAACGACTTCACGTCTTGCTCACCACGAACAAGCTTTGTTTTTCAGACAACAGTTGAAGGCGTTGACGCACTCGTCGACTTCACTCCGTTCCCTGCAGTGATCGACTTCTGTAAATAAAGTACAAGATGCACAATGAATGCACGAGGAGATAAATTAATAATAATTAAAACATTTATTTCGAGTATCATGAAGTTATAACATTGGCAGCCTTTGATGAGTAGCCGTTCGTATGAGCTGGCACATGCAGCTGACTTAAACTATACAAGAAAGGACAATCTAGTTTGTTAACAATTACACACAGGAGACTATTGGAGCTAACACGCACTCTGCAGACATGATGCACGCTTGCGTCTGATTGAAGCAAAGTCATCAATATGAGCACCCACAAACACACCCTACGCACTGCAGAAGGGTGTCAACCTTAAGAGGAAATGCGAGTGCTGTCTCTTTCTACTATCGCTGTCTCTCTCCGTCCTCCTGCCCTCAAATTCGTGCGATAAGGACAACTATAGAAAAAAGTTAGAATTCGAGGTTTGGCTCTCGCCTATTTCCTCCTCCAATATTGAACCAATTTAAAAGATATTTTAGACAATGAATAAGGAGGTTATATACTACGCCGCTATTTTTTTCTTTTTTCGTTAATAGTTGTCAAATTTGTACACTAGGACTCTGTTAACAGCGATCTAAACAAGCAATTTTGAGCATTTTTTGAGGGTTCTAGTGCTTATAAAAATAATTTATCACCAAAAAGGAAAACATAGGGGCATAGAAATAGTTTTTTTTTTTTTTTTTTTTCTAGCCTACTCTTTCCCACTCCGGGGCAAAGGCCTCCCTCCACTCCTTCCACCTCTCTCGAACCCGTGCGTCCTCCTTCCAGTTCTGGCGGAATCTGTCTAACTCGTCCCGCCATCTCCTTCGTGGCCTACCGCGACCCCGCCTCACTGTGTCAGGGCACCAGTTTCCGGCTATTTTGGCCCACAGTTTGTCCGGCATGCGGCAGACATGTCCTGCCCAGTCCCACTTGAGTTGGGCAGCCTTTTGAGCCACGTCAGCTATATTTGTTTTTGAGCGCAATATTGTGTTTCGAATACGATCCGTTAATTTAACACCCAATATACTGCGCTCCATTGCTCTTTGGCAAACCCTGAGTTTGGACTTCTGGATGTTAGTCAAAGACCAAGTTTGTGCACCATAGGTTAGGACGGGAAGAATACACATTTTATTTTTTTTTTATTTTATTTATTTAGGGACAAAAAACAGTTACACGTTACAATTTGAATATCGGAGCTTATTACATTCATTTAACAAACGTATAACCCACACTATTGTCCACGGATTCAAATAAAAATATCTTAAAGAGGAAAGGACAGACGGTCACATATTAATTTGTGAATTTAAAGAAAAAAGAAAAGCAATTTATGATAGGTTGTTGGTAAGCAAAGCTATAGTCAATTTTTTGAATTTTGCAGGAGAAAATGCAAAAATATCTAAATCGGTAAAGTGTGTGTTATAAGTTACTACAAGGCGACGGAGAGGTGCCCGCTCACCGGAGTTTGTTTTGCACTTCACAGTGTGAAACAGACGAGGAACGCGCACCTCCCGCCGTATAACAGTTCTAGGTACTACGTAACATAATTTATTGGTAAGTACATTACAATCAAACTTATTATTACAAATGCCATGCAGCATCATGGCCATAAGGAGCGTACGTCTGGACTCTAAACTTAACAGAGTGTGCTGTTTGAGTAGTTCTAAATAAGAAATTCTCGAGTGATAAAATTTATACTGCACGTTACGTAGGAATTTTTTCTGAACCATTTCAAGTCTATGTGAGTATTTGTCGTAGAAAGGACTCCAAACAGGAACAGCATATTCTAACTGGGAGCGAATCAGGGTCTTGTATAAAAATAAGAAAGTAGATTTTTTTTTAAAGTCTTTAGACGATCTCATGACGAAACCATACATCCGAAAGGCCTTGCTAACAACATTATCAATATGACCATCAAAGTGTAATTTGGAATCCAGCAATATTCCAAGGTCTCGTGTGGACTCAACTTTTGTCAAAGCAATGCCATGCAGGGTATACGTGAAATGAATTATAGTTTTATTTTTGGTAAATGATATAGAATTACATTTAGGTAAACTGAGTTGTAACTTGTTATCTAGGCAATATTGAGACAGTCTATGGAGATCCTCTTGAAGTAGTAGGCAATCATGAATATTCGAACAAGATTTATATATTTTCATATCATCGGCGTACATTAGGAAGGCTGAGTTAATAAAACAAGATTTAATATCATTAATAAATAGAATGAAGAGGAGTGGGCCCAACACGGATCCCTGGGGAACACCAGATTCCACGGCAACATATTCTGACTCGTAACCGTTTATAACAACTTTTTGAGTTCTGTTAAATATATAAGACGCAAACCACCTAAGCAAACTACCTCTGATGCCGTTGAAGGCAATTTTATCCAGAAGCAATTTATGGTCCACCTTGTCGAAAGCCTTCTGAAAATCCGTGTAGACTGCATCAACTTGGATGCGGTTGTCCATCTTCTCAAATAAGTAATCAGTAAAAATCATAAGATTTGTGGTGGTTGATCGACATTTAACAAAACCGTGCTGTTCTGGAATGATAAGATTACGCAGATAGGGAAATAGCGAGCTATGCACAAGACTCTCAAAAAGCTTTGACAAGGTGGACAGTAAAGAAATAGGGCGATAGTTTTTAATATCGGTTTTATGCACATGTCCATGAGTTTGCGTTTCAGTGCCATAGGCAACTCACCTTTAAATAGTTCCTTCATGGACCAGTAGCTCTTCCAGGCGTTTTCCGTTCGTCTTGCGATTTCTTTGTCTTGTCTCGCCTGGAAAGAGACTACTTGGCCCAAGTAAAGGTATTCATGGACATGTTGTATTGTCTCCCCGTCTACTTTTATTGGTTTTGGTGTTTCATTACACATGATTTTGGTCTTCGACATATTCATCTTCAGTCCAACCTCAAGGCTTGCATCGCTTAGATCTTGAAGCAATAGCTGAAGTTCTGTAGCTGAGGATGCAAAGAGAACAATGTCATCGGCGAAACGCAGATTTGACAATCTAGTTTCGCCGAGAACAATGCCTCTTCCCGTCCAATCGGCTGCCAGCTTCCTGAAGATTTCTTCAAGGGTACTGGTGAACAATTTAGGAGACAGCGGGTCGCCCTGTTTAACACCTTTCTCTATTCTAAATTTTGGACCTGTGCACTGTGGTTTGTAATTTGATTGCGGCTGTACTATTTTTGTATATATTGCGTAGTAGATGAATGTAGGTGGGATCAATGTTTTGATTTCTTAAAGCGTTGAAAATGGATGTGTGTGAAATACTGTCGAAGGCTTTGGAGTAGTCAACAAAGGCTAGGTGAAGTGGGAGTTTATATTCTTGGTGTTTTTCTATTAATTGGTTAACTGTATGCAGATGGTCTGTAGTAGAAAGGCCAGGACGGAAGCCTGCTTGTTCAGGAGGTTGGTGTTTATCTAATTCGCTGGATATACGATTTTCTATTATTTTTATGAAAGTTTTATAGATGTGTGATATGAGACTTATGGGCCTGTAATTGTTAATGTCTGATTTATCACCCTTTTTGTGGAGTAAAATTATGTTTGAGTGACAAAAATCTTTAGGGAAAGTACCGGACTGTAAAATATTGTTAAAGAGTGTGGTGAGATATGGGAGGAGGATAGGTTCGCCTATTTTTAAAGACTCTGTGCTGATGCCATCTTCGCCACATGACCTATTATTTTTCATTCTGGTGAGTGCTACATGGACTTCGTATCCAGTTATGGGTGGTATACTATCAGGACAGTAATATTCGGGTACTGAGGATGGTTGAGTGTCGTCGGAGTAAAGTGATTTATAAAATTTTGTGCAGATATCTAATATTTTTGATCTATTCATTTGTTTCTCACCGTTGTCGTCTTTTAAATATGTGATCCAGGACTTATGATTTGAAATACCTTGTTTAGCTATTTTCAGGGAGCAATTATGTTAGAAATAGTTAATATTTATTATTCTGTAAAAAACCATTGCTCTAGGGTCATTAACCAAAAAGAAAACAGGCGAGAGCGTTTGTATGGAGAAAAGACCACTCGCGTTTCCTCTTAACAGCATCCTGAATGCATTGTTATACTGGATGCGAAGAGTATTAACGGCTCTTTGAGTGAAATTATACCACAGACTGCACAAGTAGTACACCTGACAGTATGCCTTATTTTTTTTTTTCATTGCACTCGCGCAACTTGAGAACCTTTGGATGATGGATCAGCATAATTATTACGTCTCACCGTTCTTCTCTACTACTCTTCGCTCCCAGTCTGTACATTAATAGTCCATCGTATATTAATATAACACCACCACTTAAAGTGATAGGCGGGAAGCTCTCTTTACCCATGTGGACTACCTTAAAGATTAGCACCTCACTTTGATTCGAGTTGTATCATGCTGTGGTCTTGAGTATAACACTTACAAACTTATATAAGTGTCTTAAGACCAGTCCAGAACATTAACGGGCTCATCATGGGGGATTAAAAACTACCCCACTAAGTTGCTACTAGTATGCACACTGTTAAGCTCAATAATCAGCTCATTTATGTACAAAGTAAACAGGGTAGGGGACGTAAGCCCACCTTGCCTAACTCCGCTCTTGCTCAGTACATATTCATGCGACAGTACATTTTACACAATTACCTAGATGCGTGTACCCATATATAAAAAACACTCCTCAACGCACTAGGCACAATAGTATCAAGTTTAGATCATAACATGTCAAAAGACACTTACAAATGCTTTTGACATATTTAAGAAAAACCGGTAAAATCCGGTGTCTTCCTTCAAGTAAATTAATCAGTGATTATGCCTACGAATCTGCGCCACGTAGTGGCTGAAAATATGTATTTACACACACTTACGAGATCAAGTACGGCACGATGTTAATTTCAATTACTAGATAACAACAACAAAACGAATAAGAACGAATTCAAGATAAGTGTGCAGATAGAATTGATCGTGTTCAAATAGTACATAGACGGATAATGATTTTTACCTTTTTGTGGAAGGCTCCTCAACATTGATTTAAATCTATTTTTCATTTTTGTTAGGTGGACGGGAACATCACATCTTTCACCCCCATAATCTCCTGAGCATTGACAAACTGGCTCGTCGTTCTCATTCAGGGAACAGACACCGCTGTTCAGACAATATCCCTGGCATGGGAAGACTTCACAGCGTTCCCCAGAGTAACCGGCATAACACCTGAAATGATGAAAGTTATGAAAAATGCCAACTTGACAGAAAAGGTGGACTAGTCACTGCGAACATTTATGTTAGGCTTGTTAAACTTTATGTTAGGCTTGTTAAACTTTATGTTAGGCTTGTTAAACTTTATTAGATAACAACTAAAGCACGGAATGATGTAATAGTTGTCCAGAATAGTGAATCACTTCTATTTCGTAGTTCCGAGCATAGTTTAACCAGCTACCAGCCACTCCTATCAAGATTGGAGACTCTACACTCGAAGTTTTAGACGACTATGTCTACCTGGGATTAACGGTACAAATAGGCAGGTATAACTTCAAGGAAGAGGCAATCTTCGAAACCGACTCGGTTCGGGAAGTACCGCGGTATCTTCTCGTCCAACTTACTACAGTGTCTCAAGACGAAAGTGTGACGGAACCGACATGGCGACACTTGGTTATTTGCTATGGACTTCATCAGAAAGTTCAAAGTCACAAAAAAAGCAATCGAGAGGGATAAGCTCGGTGTTTCCTTGCGTGGTAGAATCAGAAATGTAGTTGTAGACATCCGCAAAATAACCAAGGCAATTCTTCGGGGCACCGAACGTAGCCCGAAGAATTGCCAAACTTCAATGGCAGTGAGCAGGGCCACATGGCTCGCAGAACTGATGGCCAATCTGGCTGAAACATTCTGGAGTGGCTACCGCCGAACCGGAAGACGTTGCGTTGAAAGGCCTCCTACTAAGTGGTTAAGGTTTTGAAACGCATGGGACCAGTCAATGTGCTGACACTTGGAGGAGGCCGTTGTCGAGCAGTCCACTGCTAGACAACGGCCTCCCCCAACGGTCCTTCAACGGTCTTTCGGCTGAAATGATGCTATTATAATTAAAGCTAATCTACAGAGATACGTACTTTTTCTTTGTTTTATTTGTGCCACTAATATTAAAGAATCTATCAAGTACATTGAACATGTTGATTCTTAAATGTTATTGCTAATTTGTAATCTTATCGAGCTGGCCTCGTGTACGATCAGCGTCTAACGTGCGAGCTCGGCACCTTTATACCTAATAAAATGTACATATCTTACCTGCATTTAGGTTGTCCCTCAGCACTGGCACTACAGTCTCCTCGGAAGCAGAAGTTATGACACAATGAAACATCGCATCTCTCACCGCTGTAACCCTGTGTACATTCACAACGAGATTCTCCGCTAACTTTCGTACCATGAACACAAAGCAGGCTTACATCTGAAGAAACGTTGGTCACTGTCCTATTTGGTACCAGATTCATCAGAGATTCACAATTCTGAATTCCCCGAGTCTGATCTTCAATGTTATAATTGGCCGATATATCCCAGACAAGGCGATCATTATGTTTCATTAAAAATGTAGGTTGCACATCTACGTTACGAGGTGGATTTTTTGGAATTGTCCAAAACGCGTCTCTTTTTTTCCAGTAAATAAGATCCTTTGATATGGCGAACTCACTGTGCAAATGTTCTGGATATGTATAAATTGTTTTTACATTCTTGCCATTTAAATCTGCACATTTCATGTAACCCATACTCACATTTTTATTATCTAACCAGTATATTTTCTGAGTCTGCTGGTCAATTTTGAAATAGAAAGTATTGAGTTCGATTACTACTTCTCTGTCGGAGCCATTGAATCTGGCTCTTTGTATATTATGTGGTCCACCGAAAGATTTTAACCAGTAAATGAACCTGAAACATTTTGAAAATGGTATAATTATTATACGATAACATTTTTAAAACATTCAATGCTTGTCGCTGAATTGTTGTAAAGCTATAGAATAATATTATTATTGTTAGTAACGTACCCTCCACAGCTGTCAACTTCAATAAAACCGATATGATCTTGAGACAATACTAAATGTTTTTCGTCCATTTTGTTGTTCAATCCAGGTTTTAATGAAATAGAGTAAATGTTTTCGAATTTTTCAATCCAAAAAAGTAACTCAGTGGCCGGGTCGTAAGCGAAACTATGAACAATTCTGCTAGTGTTTCTAACTAAATATTCTGTTGTCTTTGTTGCTATGTCGAAGCTCAATATATTACGCATGTCAGTAAATAGCACCCTGTTGTGTACTGGGTCGTAAGTTGTTTCTGTTATTGTACGCGACGTAACGATTTCTGTGTACGTTTGTGTTCCGTTAATATCATAGAATTCCAGTCGACTTCCATTGGCGATGACGATTTCTGAAACAAAAAGGTATATTGTATGGGACTACGGAATTGTATGTTATGGGCATTTTTTGGCAATTCCGTAAAAAAAAATCCTTATCTATTTGATCTGTTCGTCCAATCACAGCCATTTTACTCCGATTGACACTACACAGTTGAACGGGGTTCGAATTAAATGGCCTGCTTAACTTTTCAAAGCTGAGGCCACGCATATAACCTACTAGCACTTCACCCGCGGCTTCGCCCGCATATACATATTTTGGAAATATAATATAAGTAGCCTATGTTATTCGGTAAAGGTGTAGCTTTCTAATGTTGGAATTTTTTTAAGTAATTTTGAGTTACATCAGCCTGTAAAGTTCCCACTGCTGGGACAGGTCCAGGAGAGGGAAAATCCTAACAGACAAAAATCCAATCCTCCCTTTTTAAAATATTAGCTTACATTATATTAAAGAGGGAATAACTTATCTCTTACTGTTAAATACATAATTATGTATACAGGGTGGAATTTTGTAATGCCACCTGGAGGGAAAGTACTCGTAATACTGCAGATAGAAAATTTTACTCAAAGGAAACATTCCTTTATTTTTGAATAGAAAGCAAACTGCATTCAAAGATTTTCGATAATTCTCTTCTCCCACACCCGGGAATCGAACCGGCTAAAATCTGAAAAAATTATACCCTGTACTTTTATTGCATCGATCGTTAGGGTCAATAGGGTAGTTGACTGACTAAAAAAATATGATTCTGTTAAGTCCGTCTGTTAGATTAACGAAAAATATTGCACGCGTGTTTTTTGTTGTATCAAATTAATAAAAATTGACGAAAATAAAGCTTTTCAAAGACCATGGAGAGGGGGGTTTTGACGTCATAGTCTGGTAAAAATGGACCCACAAAAATAATGGCAACATAAAATTATTTTCATTGTTTCAGGCCTTTTTTCTAAACACAAAATAATAATATTCAACAAATGGGCAATGGTTCGCGAAATACTGTGACGATACTCGTACATTCTGAATTTCAGACGAACAAAAGCTGGTCTTGGTGGTGGTGGTTCTTGAACTTACCCCAAGAGAATGAGTGCACCAATCCCGCGTACAGCGATAACAGCGCCAACACACATTGCGTTATATACATTTTGTGCAGACAACGTTACTTCAACTGATTTTGATGTTGCATCCAACCTTGGTCACCGCTCGTCTACTAAGAAGCACCACACTAGATTCGGCCTTATAGATCATTCTTTTTATACGTAAGCGGCCATATTGATAACCTGAGAGGCCTACCGATAAAAGACAAAGTGGGAATATCGTGCAGTTATCCTCTACAACTGCTCGCTGACCCTACTTCGTCTGTTGAATTTTTCATTTGTGAGTGAATCCTAAAAATTTCGCATAAACCTTTTTTCGTTAACGCAAGACTTTTTAAAATGATGACGAAAACCACATCACAATTATTATGGTTTTATAAAGTTTAAAACAACTGGATACATACACACAGATACTTAATACGACTTTGTTTCATAATAAAATTTATATTATTACATCCCGTGTCTGGGTTTTCCCTAGTTTTGTTGTCATCAAAATGTAAAAACCAGAAATGATAACATTGCGAGGTGAAAGGGCGAAATAATATGAGCATTTATGCATTTATCATAATTATACCACTAACTAATGCGCTTCGTCTTCAAGGACCCACCAGACCCACTGGTGGGTCTCCGAATACTGATGTGTCTCCCAAGACCTACTAGTGGGTCCTATGCATGGTCCGGAAGAATATTACACAATATATTATGCAAAGTGCATGGAGCATGTCAGGATATTCTCCCATGTCTGCCGGATGACGACGCAGTTATGGGCTGTGGGCTAGAAGAGGTCGGGGCACACCGAGGAGAAGACGTGTGACGCCTTGGATGGCTTTCTCACCAACTAGTAAGAAGAAGCACACCATCATAAGAAGTGGAAGGAATGGGGGAGGCTTTGCCCAGGTGTGGGACAATACAGGCTAACAAAATGAAAATCATTAAAAAAATTATTATGTTGAAGGTGATGGCCTGCTTCTATGATTCGTTCGTCTATTGGGTAACGCTAACGACGTTGTTACTTGTTTACCAAGAAAAACTTTAAGAACAGCCCGTTGAGCACGAGATAGGTAAACTTTTCTGCACGTCTTTCGGAGTGCAAGCACATAGGGATTTATTTATGGTTTTTTTGGAAAGTGCTGTGATATGTAAATATTTTGTCACAGTTGTCATTTGTGGCATGACAGTGGATGTTGTGGCACCAACGTCATGCCATCTGGTCTCTGTCCTTCGTCACGTACCAAGGTTAGGTTCTAAAACCGCTGGTACACCGGCGCTGGCAAGGGCCCGACGAATAATTTCGTTAATGCTGGCGTGCCGTGCAAAGCGACCTGCGCTCCTGTAGCAGGACAGGCCATGGTGTCCGAGGCTGTCAACAGCTTCACCGCAGTGACAATGATGCGGAGCACCACAAGGTGAGCCTAAGCGTAGACTTGTGACTTAATTAACCTATTAATTAATTAATGAAAATAAATACTTTTCGTTTTATTATTTTATTTATTCGAAAGTGTATTGAAAAACGTCGTGGGCATTTGTTACTGCAGTTTTTGGCTCCGCAACAACTTTCCCCACTTACCTATTTTATTATTATTACTTATTGCAGCGGCTACCATTCATAAGTTAAGGCAAGGTTGCACTACTTTGTTTTTATGTACGCACGACCTCACCCCCCGCCCTGCCGCGCGAGCGATATAATACCTAAATTTTGACTGTTTTTTCTCTCATGGAGAAAAATGATAAAGAAATTATACATTATGTGACCCGAGATAATACACATTTTTTACGACCTTCATTATGATATAAGTTTCATTTTTCAAAGCCTAATATAACTCAAGTAAAACGATTATTTAGCCATCATTTGGACATGTCTTTGCGATTTAATTGGATGCAGTGAAGTGTAAGTAATCGTGTATCGCATACCCGACATATCATGATAGAAGAGTCAACTATGTCACACAGGGAATCTTAGTGTGGAGACTAGTGATATAAACTTTCTGTAATGCTCTTCTTGAACAATAAAGATTTATTATTTATTATTATTTATTTATTATGTAATACATTTTTTTCAAAATTCAAATCCGTTCCATGTACACACGGCTACTCATCAAGCTATACAAAACCAGTTAATCTTGGCCTCACTTTACTAGATCTTTTCGCACAATGAACGATCAGATTATACTGGTTTTGTATAGCTTGATGTGTAGCCGTGTGTACGAGTAAAACGCTATTGTTGACGACGTTTATAGGGGTAACCCCGCCTTAAAACAGTAAATTTACTCGTTGACATGCTCAGGTTTCAGGCGTGAGCATGTCACCGGGTACATAATTATATTGGAATGCGAAGGAAAAAAACAAATTCTACGTATGGGTACGTACCGTATGATTTTATTGCAAAAAAAAGAAACTTATCTTAAGTAAAAGCTAACATATTTGAATAAAAACGTGGTAAAAAAAGATCTATCTTTAAAACGTAACTTTAAGGTGTATTATGAAAATAAAATAAACAAAAAATAGCATAAATAAACTAAGTACAAGAACTTAAAAAACAGTGGAAAAATAAGAGACGAGAGTCCAAAGAAGACAATCAATTGAGCGTAAAGCAGTCCACTGCTGAACATAGGTGTCTCCAAAGCCACAAAAGCCTGTTCCGTCATCCTATCTTATAGTTTAGTAAAAGTGAAATTAAATGTTTCATAGTGATATAGTGTTTAAAACAATTTTATTAAAACAAGAAATATACTAGAACAAAGAACCTAAAACCATAGTAACTAAAATATATTATTAAAAGGAGTCCCTTTAGGCAAGGTTCCGAAGATACTGGCAGCGTTCCCCCTTTGAATAGCTAAACTAATTCTTTGTCCGAGGTAGCTGCCAGCTCTTCGGTCTCCTGTGACGTCGACCAATCTTTTCGTAATTTCCTTAAAAAGCCATAAAGCGGTAGGACCCCACGGACCAAGGGTCTCGACACCGAATGGGACAAAATCATATTCGGAGCCTAGACCCCTGTATTTTGATACTTTACCTTTTTCAGCCGCTTCACAAGCCGCACCAGCTCTGATGCTGGTTCCAAGTAGATGGGAAGGGGCCAGCGTGTCTGAACAGGTTGCATCCCATACCAGCACCCGGCCCATCTTCCATGGAATCAAACTCATACTCAACCCCGTCCGGTCTCTTGCCATCGTCTCTTGCAATACCAGTCGGCTCAAGTAGACTTGGCACGTTGACGGTGGCAAGGGACCGGCGTATGATGTCGTTAAGTGCGGCATGTCTCGAGAAGCGGCCTGCACTTTTTTGGCATGACAGTCCGTGATGTCCTAGCCTGTCGACATCACTGCCACAGGGACATTTATGAGGAGCGCAGACCGGAACTCCAAACCGTAGACAGGTTGCGATTCGGAGCGTGTCAGGCTCAAGAAATGTTCCAGTATTTGAAGAAGGGTACGCGTGAAGCCAGTAGCCGGCCTCATGCGCGCCCACGGCCAAAAGCCTATCACGCGCAGAACCTGTACTACAGCTCAAAAGATTGTCGTGAGTCAATTTGCAGATTATGTCGTCCCAGCTCCTCTGTGAATTTGAAGAAACTGGAAAATTTTGACCTGGGCATGCAATTAAGAAAGCGTTTCTAGCTTCTTCCAAGCCAGCAATCTCAAAGTTTGAAGGGGATGCCCTTAAAATTTTACTTATGAGATTTGTTGAACTATGGACAGAAGATAGGAAGGCTGGTAAAGCGACACTGGAAATTTTGCGAATCCCTAAACCACCATAACGGATGGGTAGGGATGCTTGGGTCCAAGATTGCTCGTTCAGCTGCATATTAAGAATCGATTCTAAGCTAATTTGACGATCTGGGTGATTCCAAAAGGAGCAGCAACGGAGCACATACGTAAATTTTGGGACGAAAAGACAGAATTTTAAAATGCAAAGTGCATAATGTGGACTAATTTCAAGGAGACGGTCAGCAGAATTTTGAAATTTAGTCATTGAATTATTAAAATATTCAGAAATAGATTCATCAACAGGCAGGCAAACAGGCTTCTACTGGGTAAGCTCGTTCCATCGTCGACATCATCTCTGCCCCTTTTTTTTTTTTTTTTTTGGTGGGTGGAAAATCATCGAATAACCCCCCCCCGCTCTTGGGCAGAGCGAAGGGGAGTGTCAGAGTTCTACTGACTAAAAACCAACCCATGTTCCCTCTTCTTCGCCCTTGTGTCGGAGCCGCGGTAACCTTTCGATATCCACAGCCCCGACGGGATCATCTCTGCCCTTAGGGCAAGATTAACGTCAAGAGCAAGCCCATTTATAATAAAAAAAAAAAAAAAAATTGGTGAACCTAAAAGGTAAAGGGAATTACTGTTAACTATTTTAATATTTGGAGTCAAAATATTATTTTTTTGTTTTACGTCATTTAAATTTAAGTTGCAGTTATTTATAAAAAGTTCGCATTTGCTAAAATTAAGCTCCAAACCAATGGCTTCAAATTTATTTTTGATTAAAAAAAGGTCCGAAAACACAGTATCCACATCACCTCCTAGGGTTCCGTCGTCCAAATACCAAACGTTGAATTTAGAATTTAAATTTTTGATTACCGGATTTATGGCCAAACTAAAAATTGCAGGCCCAAGGGGATCACCCTGATATAGTTAAGTAAATTCTGTAATGACAACATCAACATATAATGGTATCAGGATATTAGAAATTTTAGGTGGTGTTGGAAATGTTAGGATGGTCGATAACTTATTACTAAATCTGCTGAATCTAGATTTTGTTCTCGTGAGCAGTACGTAGATGGTATTTATGTAAAGAAAAGTTTTTAAAATCTGCACAGGCGCCGTTTTTGTCAGACAACAGTTGAAGGCGTTGATGCAGACGTGGACTCCACTTCTTTGCCTTCAGTAACCGACGTGACATCTGTAAAGAAAATGCACAAATGCACAATTTAACGAACCGAGGGGATTAAGCTAACGAATCTGCGCCAAGTCGCTCAGTTTGACAAAATGTATTTACACATAAATCAAAATCAAATCACTTATTTAAAGTAGGCACTTTTGAATAGTTGAAACAATTGAAAAAGAAGCTACAGTCCCAGTCACAAGGCAAAATAACTGTGAAAGTAATGTAGTTGCCCACTTCCTAGCGTAGAGAAGAATATTGTTACAAAATCTTGGTTACATCATTCATATTGAGATGGTATATAATGTGAGAACAATGTAGAAAGATGTGCGCGACAAAAGTGTCCACAGTAAAGTAAAAAATGACAATTCAAAAATAAAATACTACGTCACGATCTTAGTTCCAACTACTAGTTAACAAGTGACCGTTACGATCGCTGTGAACTATTGGTCGTGTCTGGAGTCCGTTACAAAATAACACAGTACTAATTAAAAGTTTTTGTTCAGAACAAATATGTAGATGAAACAGATCATGTTTAGATCTGGATTTAGAAAGATTACAATTTTTTTTACCTGTATTTGGAATGCTATTTTTCATTTTTGTAAGATAGACCGGAACATCACATCTTTCACCCTTAAAATCTCCTGAGCATTGACAAACTGGCTCATGGTTCACATTCAGGGAACAGACACCGCTGTTCAGACAGTATCCCTGGCATGGGAAGACTTCACAACGTTCCCCAGAGTAACCGGCATTACATCTGAAAATAAGAAAATTATGAAAAATGACAATTTGACAAAAAAACCGGAAGAGTTGCTGCTTGGCGTACTTTTTATCTGTGCCAATTATTATAATAAAAGAATGTAATAAGTACTGTACGTGTTGACTGTTAAAGTTACTGCCAAAAAGTGGTAATTTTATTGAACTGACCTAGTTTACGATCAGTGTCTAACGCGCACGCTCGGCAGTTCGGTACCTGTTATAACTTATCCCAAATCAGATGTGCAAGTTTTACCTGCATTTAGGCTGTCCCTCAGCACTGGCACTACAATCTCCGTGTAAACAGTAGTTATGGCATACTGATACATCGCATCTCTCACCGCTGTAACCCTGTGTACATTCACAACGAGATTCTCCGCTTATTTTCGTACCATGGACACAAAGCAGGCTTACATCTGAAGAAACGTTAGTCAAATTTGGAAGCATATTCGTCAGAGCTTCACAGTTCTGAATTCCCCGAGTCTGATCTTCAATGTTATAATTGGCCGATATATCCCAGAAAAAGCCACCATTATGTTTCATTAAAAATGTAGGTTGCACATCTACGTCACGAGGTGGATTTTTTGGAATTGTCCATAACGAGTCTCTTTTTTTCCAGTAAATAAGATCCTTTGATATGGCGAACTCACTGTGCAAACGTTCTGGATATGTATAAATTGTTTTTACATTCTTGCCATTTAAATCTGCACATTTCATATAACCCGTATTCTCATTTTTATCAAACCAGTATATTTTCTGAGTCTGCTGGTCAATTTTGAAATAGAAATTATTGAGATAATCGATTACTACTTCTCTGTCGGAGCCATTGAATCTGGCTCTTTGTATATTTTGTGCTCCACCGAAAGATGAGAACCAGTAAATGAACCTGAAACATTTTGAAAATGGTATAATTATTATACGAGAACATTTTTAAAACATTCAATGCTTGTCGCTGAATTGTTGTAAAGCTATAGAATAATATTATTGTTGTTAGTAACGTACCCTCCACAGCTGTCAACTTCAATAAAACTGTTATGATCTTGAGACAATACTAAGTGTTTTTCGTCCATTTTGTTGTTCAATCCAGGTTTTAATGAAATAGAGTAAATGTTTTCGAATCTTTCAATCCAAAAGAGTAACTCAGTGGCCGGGTCGTAAGCGAAACTATGAACAATTCTGCTAGTGTTTCTAACTAAATATTCTGTTGTCTTTGTTGCTATGTCAAAGCTCAATATATTACGCATGTCAGTAAATAGCACCCTGTTGTGTACTGGGTCGTAAGTTGTTTCTGTTATTGTACGCGACGTAACGATTTCTGTGTACGTTTGTGTTCCGTTAATATCATAGAATTCCAGTCGACTTCCATTGGCGATGACGATTTCTGAAACAAAAAGGTATATTGTATGGGACTACGGAATTGTATGTTATGGGCATTTTTTGGCAATTCCGTAAAAAAAAATCCTTATCTATTTGATCTGTTCGTCCAATCACAGCCATTTTACTCCGATTGACACTACACAGTTGAACGGGGTTCGAATTAAATGGCCTGCTTAACTTTTCAAAGCTGAGGCCACGCATATAACCTACTAGCACTTCACCCGCGGCTTCGCCCGCATATACATATTTTGGAAATATAATATAAGTAACCTATGTTATTCGGTAAAGGTGTAGCTTTCTAATGTTGGAATTTTTTTAAGTAATTTTGAGTTACATCAGCCTGTAAAGTTCCCACTGCTGGGACAGGTCCAGGAGAGGGAAAATCCTAACAGACAAAAATCCAATCCTCCCTTTTTAAAATATTAGCTTACATTATATTAAAGAGGGAATAACTTATCTCTTACTGTTAAATACATAATTATGTATACAGGGTGGAATTTTGTAATGCCACCAGGAGGGAAAGTACTCGTAATACTGCAGATAGAAAATTTTACTCAAAGGAAACATTCCTTTATTTTTGAATAGAAAGCAAACTGCATTCAAAGATTTTCGAAAATTCTCTTCTCCCACACCCGGGAATCGAACCGGCTAAAATCTGAAAAAATTATACCCTGTACTTTTATTGCATCGATCGTTAGGGTCAATAGGGTAGTTGACTGACTAAAAAAATATGATTCTGTTAAGTCCGTCTGTTAGATTAACGAAAAATATTGCACGCGTGTTTTTTGTTGTATCAAATTAATAAAAATTGACGAAAATAAAGCTTTTCAAAGACCATGGAGAGGGGGGTTTTGACGTCATAGTCTGGTAAAAATGGACCCACAAAAATAATGGCAACATAAAATTATTTTCATTGTTTCAGGCCTTTTTTCTAAACACAAAATAATAATATTCAACAAATGGGCAATGGTTCGCGAAATACTGTGACGATACTCGTACATTCTGAATTTCAGACGAACAAAAGCTGGTCTTGGTGGTGGTGGTTCTTGAACTTACCCCAAGAGAATGAGTGCACCAATCCCGCGTACAGCGATAACAGCGCCAACACACATTGCGTTATATACATTTTGTGCAGACAACGTTACTTCAACTGATTTTGATGTTGCATCCAACCTTGGGTCACCGCTCGTCTACTAAGGAGCACCACACTAGATTTGGCCATATAGATCATTCTTTTTATACGTAAGCGGCCATATTGATAACCTGAGAGGCCTACCGATAAAAGACAAAGTGGGAATATCGTGCAGTTATCCTCTACAACTGCTCGCTGACCCTACTTCGTCTGTTGAATTTTTCATTTGTGAGTGAATCCTAAAAATTTCGCATAAACCTTTTTTCGTTAACGCAAGACTTTTTAAAATGATGACGAAAACCACATCACAATTATTATGGTTTTATAAAGTTTAAAACAACTGGATACATACACACAGATACTTAATACGACTTTGTTTCATAATAAAATTTATATTATTACATCCCGTGTCTGGGTTTTCCCTAGTTTTGTTGTCATCAAAATGTAAAAACCAGAAATGATAACATTGCGAGGTGAAAGGGCGAAATAATATGAGCATTTATGCATTTATCATAATTATACCACTAACTAATGCGCTTCGTCTTCAAGGACCCACCAGACCCACTGGTGGGTCTCCGAATACTGATGTGTCTCCCAAGACCTACTAGTGGGTCCTATGCATGGTCCGGAAGAATATTACACAATATATTATGCAAAGTGCATGGAGCATGTCAGGATATTCTCCCATGTCTGCCGGATGCCGACGCAGTTATGGGCTGTGGGCTAGAAGAGGTCGGGGCACACCGAGGAGAAGACGTGTGACGCCTTGGATGGCTTTCTCACCAACTAGTAAGAAGAAGCACACCATCATAAGAAGTGGAAGGAATGGGGGAGGCTTTGCCCAGGTGTGGGACAATACAGGCTAACAAAATGAAAATCATTAAAAAAATTATTATGTTGAAGGTGATGGCCTGCTTCTATGATTCGTTCGTCTTTTGGGTAACGCTAACGACGTTGTTACTTGTTTACCAAGAAAAACTTTAAGAACAGCCCGTTGAGCACGAGATAGGTAAACTTTTCTGCACGTCTTTCGGAGTGCAAGCACATAGGGATTTATTTATGGTTTTTTTGGAAAGTGCTGTGATATGTAAATATTTTGTCACAGTTGTCATTTGTGGCATGACAGTGGATGTTGTGGCACCAACGTCATGCCATCTGGTCTCTGTCCTTCGTCACGTACCAAGGTTAGGTTCTAAAACCGCTGGTACACCGGCGCTGGCAAGGGCCCGACGAATAATTTCGTTAATGCTGGCGTGCCGTGCAAAGCGACCTGCGCTCCTGTAGCAGGACAGGCCATGGTGTCCGAGGCTGTCAACAGCTTCACCGCAGTGACAATGATGCGGAGCACCACAAGGTGAGCCTAAGCGTAGACTTGTGACTTAATTAACCTATTAATTAATTAATGAAAAAAATACTTTTCGTTTTATTATTTTATTTATTCGAAAGTGTATTGAAAAACGTCGTGGGCATTTGTTACTGCAGTTTTTGGCTCCGCAACAACTTTCCCCACTTACCTATTTTATTATTATTACTTATTGCAGCGGCTACCATTCATAAGTTAAGGCGAGGTTGCACTACTTTGTTTTTATGTACGCACGACCTCACCCCCCGCCCTGCCGCGCGAGCGATATCTATACATATAATAAATCTGTAGACAAAATATTTTTGTACATTGAAAATATTTAAAAAAAAAATTGTCAGGGTGCTAAAGTATAACCAACAGAACTCATTTCCAGCATTTTTGGAATTTTTGTCTGTTTGTCTGTTTGTCTGTTTGTCTGTTTATCTGTTTGTCTGTTTATCTGTTTGTCTGTTTGTCTGTTTCGATGACTAAGCATCACATGAAATTTACGTAACTAATGTAGGTAACTTTTATACATAAATATTGTGCGTAACTTGGGGTATTACTTAGTCTTTGTTTCATCTTAATCGGTGCTCTCTATCAAAAGATATTTCAATTTATAGTTTTCAAGAAGAACTTTATCATTATGATCAAGAATGAGACATGTAACGACATCTATTAAACGCATATGATACTTATTAATAAATGCCTTCAAAAGATAACTTTAAAAAAGTTATGATAGCTATAGGTACTCTGTAGATAGGTAGTCTAAATGATGCTGCTTTCAAAGTCTACATAGCCTAAACCCTATAGTGTGATTGATCGCTTTCCATGCATTCAATTTTAGCAGTTTATCTTCGTCTTCGATAGATGGCGTTGTTCATTTACCGCGGTCACAGATATTAAAATACTAGCGTAGTACTAGGAAGCTGTAAGTTAGCTTGATTAAACAGATGAGTTACGCCGTAAAATAAAATCCCGCAAAAAATAGTTTTTTAGGGTACAAAAAAGAGGGGATGTTTTTCTTGCGAAGTCCATAGTGTGGGGTGTCGCTAGATAGGTCTTTGAAAAAGATTGTGAGTTTGCTCAAACACTTCGGATCAAGGGATTCGATTGTGAAATATAAAGTGCAAATTTTGTAAGACTCAAGTCAGGCTACCTAAACCGCGGCTGCGGGTTGTTCGAAAGAGATACCGCGCCCTCGGCACAAGGGCTTTGAAGGAACCCGTCGGGGCGGCGATGAAGGAACATGGGTTTGGTTTTTAGTCAATAGAAGTCTGACACTCCCCTTCGCTCTGCCCAAGAGCGGGGGGGGGGGGGGGGGTTATTCGATGATTTTCCACCCACAAAAAAAAAAAGGGCTTTGAAGGAACATTCGTGGTTTCAGTCTTCTACTCTGTTTCAAATTTCATCAAGATCCGTTCGGCCGTTCTGACGGGGTTGATTAACAAACATCCATACATCTTTGCATTACCCTATTCTTATTTTCTAAAGCGTCAGTAAGATAACGCAGGGCAATGATTTAATGTACTTTTGTCTAAGCGACGCATTTTAGTTTTCGACAACCACGCGAGCGAAGTCGCGGGCACAGCTAGTCTATCTATCTATACATATAATAAATCTGTAGACAAAATATTTTTGTACATTGAAAATATTTAAAAAAAAAATTGTCAGGGTGCTAAAGTATAACCAACAGAACTCATTTCCAGCATTTTTGGAATTTTTGTCTGTTTGTCTGTTTATCTGTTTGTCTGTTTATCTGTTTGTCTGTTTGTCTGTTTCGATGACTAAGCATCACATGAAATTTACGTAACTAATGTAGGTAACTTTTATACATAAATATTGTGCGTAACTTGGGGTATTACTTAGTCTTTGTTTCATCTTAATCGGTGCTCTCTATCAAAAGATATTTCAATTTATAGTTTTCAAGAAGAACTTTATCATTATGATCAAGAATGAGACATGTAACGACATCTATTAAACGCATATGGTACTTATTAATAAATGCCTTCAAAAGATAACTTTAAAAAAGTTATGATAGCTATAGGTACTCTGTAGATAGGTAGTCTAAATGATGCTGCTTTCAAAGTCTACATAGCCTAAACCCTATAGTGTGATTGATCGCTTTCCATGCATTCAATTTTAGCAGTTTATCTTCGTCTTCGATAGATGGCGTTGTTCATTTACCGCGGTCACAGATATTAAAATACTAGCGTAGTACTAGGAAGCTGTAAGTTAGCTTGATTAAACAGATGAGTTACGCCGTAAAATAAAATCCCGCAAAAAATAGTTTTTTAGGGTACAATTAAAAGAGGGGATGTTTTTCTTGCGAAGTCCATAGTGTGGGGTGTCGTTAGATAGGTCTTTGAAAAAGATTGAGAGTTTGCTCAAACACTTCGGATCAAGGGATTCGATTGTGAAATATAAAGTGCAAATTTTGTAAGACTCAAGTCAGGCTACCTAAACCACGCGGCTGCGGGTTGTTCGAAAGAGATACCGCGCCCTCGGCACAAGGGCTTTGAAGGAACCCGTCGGGGCGGCGATGAAGGAACATGGGTTTGGTTTTTAGTCAATAGAAGTCTGACACTCCCCTTCGCTCTGCCCAAGAGCGGGGGGGGGGGGGGGGGGTTATTCGATGATTTTCCACCCACAAAAAAAAAAAGGGCTTTGAAGGAACATTCGTGGTTTCAGTCTTCTACTCTGTTTCAAATTTCATCAAGATCCGTTCGGCCGTTCTGACGGGGTTGATTAACAAACATCCATACATCTTTGCATTACCCTATTCTTATTTTCTAAAGCGTCAGTAAGATAACGCAGGGCAATGATTTAATGTACCTACTTTTGTCTAAGCGACGCATTTTAGTTTTCGACAACCACGCGAGCGAAGTCGCGGGCACAGCTAGTAATACCTAAATTTTGACTGTTTTTTCTCTCTTGGAGAAAAATGATAAAGAAATTATACATTATGTGACCCGAGATAATAATAATAATAATAATATTCCACAACTATCACACAACGCCATCTAGTCCCAAGCTAAGCAGAGCTTGTGTTATGGGTACTAGACAACTGATAAACATACTTATATATTTCTAAATACATACATATTATAGATAAATTACACCCAGACACAGAACAAATGATCGTGCTCATCACCCAAACATTTGTCCTGGGTGGGAATCGAACCCACGACCTCCGGCATAGCAGTTAGGGTCACTAACCACTAGACCAACAGGCCAGTCAAAACACATTTTTTTTATTTTTTACATTTTTTGAGATAATACACATTTTTTACGACCTTCATTAGGATATAAGTTTTATTTTTCAAAGCCTAATATAACTCAAGTAAAACGATTATTTAGCCATCATTTGGACATGTCTTTGCGATTTAATTGGATGCAGTGAAGTGTAAGTCAGTAATCGTGTATCGCATACCCGACATATCATGATAGAAGAGTCAACTATGTCACACAGGGAATCCTAGTGTGGAGACTAGTGATATTAACTTTCTGTAATGCTCTTCTTGAACAATAAAGATTTATTATTTATTATTATTTATTTATTATGTAATACATTTTTTTCAAAATTTAAATCCGTTCCATGTACGAGTAAAACGCTATTGTTGACGACGTTTATAGGGGTAACCCCGCCTTAAAACAGTAAATTTACTCGTTGACATGCTCAGGTTTCAGGCGTGAGCATGTCACCGGGTAACATAATTATAATGGAATGCGAAGGAAAAAAAACAAATTCTACGTATGGTTACGTACGGTATGATTTTATTGCAAAAAAAAGAAACTTATCTTAAGTAAAAGCTAACATATTTGAATAAAAACGTGGTAAAAAAAGATCTATCTTTAAAACGTAACTTTAAGGTGTATTATGAAAATAAAATAAACAAAAAATAGCATAAATAAACTAAGTACAAGAACTTAAAAAACAGTGGAAAAATAAGAGACGAGAGTCCAAAGAAGACAATCAATTGAGCGTAAAGCAGTCCACTGCTGAACATAGGTGTCTCCAAAGCCACAAAAGCCTGTTCCGTCATCCTATCTTATAGTTTAGTAAAAGTGAAATTAAATGTTTCATAGTGATATAGTGTTTAAAACAATTTTATTAAAACAAGAAATATACTAGAACAAAGAACCTAAAACCATAGTAACTAAAATATATTATTAAAAGGAGTCCCTTTAGGCAAGGTTCCGAAGATACTGGCAGCGTTCCCCCTTTGAATAGCTAAACTAATTCTTTGTCCGAGGTAGCTGCCAGCTCTTCGGTCTCCTGTGACGTCGACCAATCTTTTCGTAATTTCCTTAAAAAGCCATAAAGCGGTAGGACCCCACGGACCAAGGGTCTCGACACCGAATGGGACAAAATCATATTCGGAGCCTAGACCCCTGTATTTTGATACTTTACCTTTTTCAGCTGCTTCACAAGCCGCACCAGCTCTGATGCTGGTTCCAAGTAGATGGGAAGGGGCCAGCGTGTCTGAACAGGTTGCATCCCATACCAGCACCCGGCCCATCTTCCATGGAATCAAACTCATACCATCCGGTCTCTTGCCATCGTCTCTTGCAATACCAGTCGGCTCAAGTAGACTTGGCACGTTGACGGTGGCAAGGGACCAGCGTATGATGTCGTTAAGTGCGGCATGTCTCGAGAAGCGGCCTGCACTTTTTTGGCATGACAGTCCGTGATGTCCTAGCCTGTCGACATCACTGCCACAGGGACATTTATGAGGAGCGCAGACCGGAACTCCAAACCGTAGACAGGTTGCGATTCGGAGCGTGTCAGGCTCAAGAAATGTTCCAGTATTTGAAGAAGGGTACGCGTGAAGCCAGTAGCCGGCCTCATGCGCGCCCACGGCCAAAAGCCTAGCACGCGCAGAACCTGTACTACAGCTCAAAAGATTGTCGTGAGTCAATTTGCAGATTATGTCGTCCCAGCTCCTCTGTGAATTTGAAGAAACTGGAAAATTTTGACCTGGGCATGCAATTAAGAAAGCGTTTCTAGCTTCTTCCAAGCCAGCAATCTCAAAGTTTGAAGGGGATGCCCTTAAAATTTTACTTATGAGATTTGTTGAACTATGGACAGAAGATAGGAAGGCTGGTAAAGCGACACTGGAAATTTTGCGAATCCCTAAACCACCATAACGGATGGGTAGGGATGCTTGGGTCCAAGATTGCTCGTTCAGCTGCATATTAAGAATCGATTCTAAGCTAATTTGACGATCTGGGTGATTCCAAAAGGAGCAGCAACGGAGCACATACGTAAATTTTGGGACGAAAAGACAGAATTTTAAAATGCAAAGTGCATAATGTGGACTAATTTCAAGGAGACGGTCAGCAGAATTTTGAAATTTAGTCATTGAATTATTAAAATATTCAGAAATAGATTCATCAACAGGCAGGCAAACAGGCTTCTACTGGGTAAGCTCGTTCCATCGTCGACATCATCTCTGCCCTTAGGGCAAGATTAACGTCAAGAGCAAGCCCATTTATAATAAAAAAAAATAAAAAATTGGTGAACCTAAAAGGTAAAGGGAATTACTGTTAACTATTTTAATATTTGGAGTCAAAATATTAAATTTTTGTTTTACGTCATTTAAATTTAAGTTGCAGTTATTTATAAAAAGTTTGCATTTTAATTAAGCTCCAACCAAACCAATGGCTTCAAATTTATTTTTGATTAAAAAAAGGTCCGAAAACACAGTATCCACATCACCTCCTAGGGTTCCGTCGTCCAAATACCAAACGTTGAATTTAGAATTTAAATTTTTGATTACCGGATTTATGGCCAAACTAAAAATTGCAGGCCCAAGGGGATCACCTTGATATAGTTATGTAAATTCTGTAATGACAACATCAACATATAATGGTATCAGGATATTAGAAATTTTAGGTGGTGTTGGAAATGTTAGGATGGTCGATAACTTATTACTAAATCTTCTGAATCTAGATTTTGTTCTCGTGAGCAGGTACGTAGATGGTATTTATGTAAAGAAAAGTTTTTAAAATCTGCACAGGCGCCGTTTTTGTCAGACAACAGTTGAAGGCGTTGATGCAGACGTGGACTCCACTTCTTTGCCTTCAGTAACCGACATGACATCTGTAAAGAAAATGCACAAATGCACAATTTAACGAACCGAGGGGATTAAGCTAACGAATCTGCGCAAAGTCGCTCAGTTTGACAAAATGTATTTACACACATAAATCAAAATCAAATCACTTATTTAAAGTAGGCACTTTTGAATAGTAGAAACAATTGAAAAAGAAGCTACAGTCCCAGTCACAAGGCAAAATAACTGTGAAAGTAATGTAGTTGCCCACTTCCTAGCGTAGAGAAGAATATTGTTACAAAATCTTGGTTACATCATTCATATTGAGATGGTATATAATGTGAGAACAATGTAGATAGATGTGCGCGACAAAAGTGTCCACAGTAAAGTAAAAAATGACGATTCAAAAATAAAATACTACGTCACGATCTTAGTTCCAACTACTAGTTAACAAGTGACCGTTACGATCGCTGTGAACTATTGGTCGTGTCTGGAGTCCGTTACAAAATGACACAGTACTAATTAAAAGTTTTTGTTCAGAACAAATATGTAGATGAAACAGATCATGTTTAGATCTGGATTTAGAAAGATTACAATTTTTTTTACCTGTATTTGGAATGCTATTTTTCATTTTTGTAAGATAGACCGGAACATCACATCTTTCACCCTTAAAATCTCCTGAGCATTGACAAACTGGCTCATGGTTCACATTCAGGGAACAGACACCGCTGTTCAGACAGTATCCCTGGCATGGGAAGACTTCACAACGTTCCCCAGAGTAACCGGCATTACATCTGAAAATAAGAAAATTATGAAAAATGACAATTTGACAAAAAAAACCGGAAGAGTTGCTGCTCGGCGTACTTTTTATCTGTGCCAATTATTATAATAAAAGAATGTAATAAGTACTGTACGTGTTGACTGTTAAAGTTACTGCCAAAAAGTGGTAATTTTATTGAACTGGCCTAGTTTACGATCAGTGTCTAACGCGCACGCTCGGCAGTTCGGTACCTGTTATAACTTATCCCAAATCAGATGTGCAAGTTTTACCTGCATTTAGGCTGTCCCTCAGCACTGGCACTACAATCTCCGTGTAAACAGTAGTTATGGCATACTGATACATCGCATCTCTCACCGCTGTAACCCTGTGTACATTCACAACGAGATTCTCCGCTTATTTTCGTACCATGGACACAAAGCAGGCTTACATCTGAAGAAACGTGAGTCAAATTTGGAAACATATTCGTCAGAGCTTCACAGTTCTGAATTCCCCGAGTTTGATCTTCAATGTTATAGTTGGTAGCTATTTTCCATAAATAGTTGCCATTATATTTCATTAAAAATGTTGGTTGTACATCTAGGTCACGAGGTGGTTTCTTAGGAATTTTCCAGAACGAATCTCTTATTTTCAAGAAAATAAAATCCTTAGATACGGTCAACCGACTGTCCGAATGGTCTGAATTTGTATGTATTGTTCTTACGTTCTTTCCATTTAAATCTGCACATTTCATGTAACCCGTATATGTAAAAAAAGTATTTGCCGTGACCATGACATTAGTGTCCATTTTTACATCAAACCAGTATATTTTCTGAGTCTGGTGGTCAATTTTGAAATGTAAACCACTGACATTATCGATTACAACTTCTCTGTCGGACCCATTGAATCTGGCCCTTTCTAAATTGCGTACTCCACGGTAGGTTTTGCTCCAGTAAATAAACCTGCAACGATTGTAAATTTTATAATTAGGTACACAAAATTCAACACGCTTATTGCTGATTAATGGTTTTTTTTTAATTATTTTTATGATTAATGTTTCGCCAATTTTGAAACAAATATCATTTTTCTGTTGTATAACTATGGATAAGTAGTATTTTTAGTAACGTACCCTCCACAGCTGTCGACTTCAACATCATACACACCGGCTGTAGACAAAAATAGGTGTCTTTCTTCTGTTTTGTTCTTAAATTCAGCTTTTAATGAAATATAGTAAATAGCTTCGAAGCGTTCACTCCAAAAGAGTACATCAGTGACCGGGTCGTAAGCCAAACTCACAACACTTTTACTAGTATTTGTAACTATAGGTTCTATTGTCTTTGAAGCTATTTCAAAGCTAAATATATTACGAGAGTTAGCAAACAGAACCCTGTTGTGTACTGGATCGTAAGCTATTGCTTTGATTATACCCGACGTAACATTTCCTGTGTGCGTTTGTATTCCGTTAATATCATAGAATTCTAGTAGATTTCTATTGCCAATGACGATTTCTGAAACAAGAAAATATTTATTTTTACAGGCATATCTGTATTTATGTAGAAGTAACTAGTAATCTAACTATAATATACATTATTAAAAACGATTGAATAAACTAAGAAGAAACTAAAAGAAGGTATCAAAATACTGCTTCAATGCTGTCAGCTGGTGAAGTGCCTTAACACTTACCGCTTGGACAGGCGCTAGGCGTTTCGATAGGGTATTATATGAGTAGTTGGACCCTACGGGCCCAGAGTTTGAACTACAGATACCGGCACGGTTCTTGAGCGCTCGACGGAAGAGTGGGGATCGCTGTGCGCATCGTACACTTTATGACAAATAAAACGCACACCCGTTTATTATTTATTGGTCGTGAGGTAAGTGCAGCAGGAGTAAAGAACAAATCCCGAGTGACGGCTATGACGCGATGCGCTACGGGCCAATCACTGCACTTTCCCCGCCCCCGCGTCTCACTTCATACCACCAAAGGGACCCAATAACTCACTTTTGCGTCAGCGCTCAAGAATCGTGCCGATAATTATACAAACGACTCGATTTACCATCATAATCGTAAAGGTAATACATTACATACATTTTTACAGTCAATAAAGAGTGGTGAATGAGTCAGACAGATCGGTGGCGCGAACGTCACAGTGACGTTGTGGGATATATCAAACTCAAAGCATTTATTTCAATTAAGCCATTACAGGCACTTTTGAATGTCAGAAGAACAATTCACAAAAAAAAACCTAAACTACGAGTGCAAAACGTCATTCCGAAAGCCACCACGCCATTGCACCACGCCGAACCACATGCCCGCAACAACGAACACTGCGAGCACGAAAGCACGCAGCGACGCAATATAATTTCCAATCTTCACAAGAACAAAAACTAGTTTGTCATAATGATTCTTAAACTTACCCCAAGAGAAGGACTGCACCAACCCCGCGTACAGCGATAACAGCGCCAACACACATTGCGTTCTATACATTTTGTGCAGACAACGTTACTTCAACAGATTTTGTTGTTGCGCCCATGGTATGTAGAACACGCTGGTTTTTCGCAAACAGGTAATTCTATTTATACGTAGCTTCATTAGGCATCAAGCATTGATACTCTCTGATAAGAGGTCCTCTGATATTTCTGATAAGAGGTAGAGAAGGAAAATCGAGCATTTATCCTCTACTAATATTCGATAATCCTGCTGCGCCTGTTGCATTTTTTCTTAAAGTGTTTACAATAAAAAAAATATAGCAAAATCAGAATCAAAATCAATGGTGATATCCGAAGGGTTAAGCCAAGTTGTAGGAACCTAATTGTAGGTACTTGTACACTTACATTTCGCCAGAGTTGAAGCCCCATTTAGGGCGCCTTCAAATTAGCCGTAAAGTGCCGCGCGGTGGCAGCGCTGCAGGCCCTAATTTGAAGGCGCCCTTAGAGTCCATGTGTGTGGTGGGGGCGAGTCTTGCCATCACCGGGTACAAATTCAGAGTCCGTGGCTGCTACTGAGAAAATCCTGATAAACCCAACAACAATTTGCCCGACCTCACTCATGCCTAGCAGTCGCGATTTAGACCACTAGACCTACGAGGTAGTAAACATACAGACACTAAAAGCAACTTTAATTTATACTAGGTATTTTAATTAAATTACTAGCATTTGTTGTTCCCGATGGGGTTTTCAATACTTCGTTGTTCTCATTCTAACGAAAAAACCAGATGACATCATCTCGAGGATAAGGTACCTAATATAATATGATTATAACATATGCTAAGTCCACGTAGAAGTATAATAATTACCTACCTACTACAAATAATTAAAAAGGAGCACTGTCCTTTCTCCATTGGGGAAACCGACTGTAATACTAATATTACCTACTATAATTTAGGAAAAACGAAAATTTTATCAGCCTGGGGTAAGGAACAGTCACATGAAAAGCCTTTGGTGACATTTGTTTGTTTGATTTCGTTTTTTTTTTGCCATCGACTTCAGAAGCAGAATTTCTTCTGAAGTTTATGTTTCACTTTTTGTTTTTGTTTTAAAAAGCTTTTTTTTTTTTATTTTTTCACTTTTAGTAATTGTAATAGGTATTAGCGCTAATGAAGGGCGATCTTCCGGTTTCCCTGAAGCGCAAACTCATCGACATGTGCATTGTGCCCGTCCATACCTACGGTGCTCAGACATGGTCACTCACCGAGACTCAGAAGTTCCGCCTTGGAGTAGGGGAGAGCGGGGCTAAAAGTGCCGGGGGTAAATTGTGCCGACGCGAATATCTCGAAAACAGAAAGAGATAGATATACGATCGTATTGTGTCGCGTAATGCCTAACAGTCGGGCACGCGCGGCTGCCATTTTAGTTGCGTCTGCGACGAGGACCGGCTGGCAGTGCATGTGAGGGTCGTCCAGCGCCACGTCAGTAAATATTTACGTTTCGATACTTTTTGGTCGCAAGCTAGCATTTTTCGTGCTTTTTAAATGAGAGTTTTAGTAAAATGTTTGTTATTTATCCTAGTTTGCTATGCAGTGTAATTTTAATGCTTTGAGCAGAGTGATTTTTATATGCGAGACAAAATTTCAAACTCTCGCACGCGGGGTAAAATGTGCCGTTCATGTGGGGCTGCTTGTGCCGCGGCACAACCAACCCCTACTTAGGGTTTGGTTGTGAAATCTATATGATATTTTGTAATATAGTCCTTAGATACTGATATTTTTAATAATTTTATTGATCTCATTCGCATTTTTAATAATTGATCGCATTCGCATAAAAATAAGTAAAAACTTTGGTTTAAAATATGTTTTTAAGTTTGAAATAATTACATAAGTAAGGGTAATTTGTTTTTTTAATTTATAATACTTAGAAACTGTTGATTTATAGTAAAAATTATAACAAATAAATATATTATTATAAAATTGATGTCTATTAAATTCTAAATTAATTTTGATTTAAGTAAAACACCTAGCATTATCAACGGCACAACCGACCCCAGCTACGGCACAACTTGCCCCAAAGTGGGGTTGGTAGTGCCTTGCCGCCGCTGTGTAAAAAAAACACTTTTTCTTAAAAACTATTAAAAATGTGCAAAATCTGTAGGTAAATTCGTATTATAGACTAAATTTGGCTTAGGATAAACTACTACTTTCAGACATAGTACTTGTTTTATCCGAATCATATAAGGATTTGTCAAAATCGGCACTTTCAGCCCCACTCTCCCCTATGCCAAAGGGCAATGGAACGTAGCATTTTGGGTGTCAAAAGACAAGATCGAATAGGTACGAAACACCCACGCTGCGCTCCAAAACGGGCATAGTGGATGTTGGCAAGAAGGCTGCTAGGCTAAAATGGGATTGGGCGGGTCACGTCAGTCGCATGCACGAAGACCGCTGGGCAATAGCCTCAACACGATGGTTGCCGGAAGACGGACGGCGCCGCCGAGGCCGGCCCAGAAAGAGGTGGCGAGACGATCTGGACGCGCACCACGAGGGCTGGTTCGAGGTGGCTCAGGAAAAGAGCACTTGGAAAGAATTGGGGGAGGCCTTTGCCCAGCAGTGGGACAGTACAGGCTATTAAAAAAAAAAAGTTGTAATATCCTATACAAATATTTAACATTCAACCAAGAAACCTAACCCTTACAGCAGTAAAATAAACCTTAAGACGTATATCATATTATTAATTATAAAGTTAAGGTTTGAATTTCAATAAAGAGCTAGCAGTACTGGTAAGTTAAAGAGGATTTCCCAACTTTAAATGAGGTTGCCACTTTGGGAAACAATAAAATTAATCTGAATTGTAGTTATTCCCTACGTGTCGCCAGGGTAAACATTAATCTCCAAAATTTTTTGTTCAGAAGACAGGAAAAAATCATTTAGGTATTTATTTAATTCATTTCATTAATTTATTTAATTATATCGTGTTTTATATTTTATATCATGATATTTATATCGGCGAACCCTGGTTGAGGTACCTACTGCTGAAAATCTTGCTTAATGACCCTCTTCGGTCGGTGATTCCACGGCAGTCATCTTTGAACTACGAAGCCAGTTTGTCTAGCCTAGGTTATCACTGTGTCATCATCATCATCAGCCTATCGCAATCCGCTGCTGGATATAGGCCTCTCAACTCGATTTTCGGCAGCTCTCATCCAGTTGTTACCAGCCACTCGGCGAAGATCATCGCTCAACCAAGCCTGAGTGCGTCCCACCTTACGCTTGCTGATTCGCGGTCTCCACCAAATCACTGTGTAATACCAATAAAGTTATTTTGAAGAAGTAACAGTATTTGTATTTTATTGTTGAGGACGGCACGGTTGACATAATTATGTCGGGCATGCCACCGTCCGGGCGTAATCCGTCACATCATCTCCGGGTGCTCTCGTCTGGCTAACAAAGAAAACTTACTAAAATTATCATACTAAAATATTAGATTTTAGTACCTATCAATATTCTTCTGCTTAGCGTGTCGATTACAATTTAAATTGAGTCGGTCGGTATCAATCATTACTTACTAAAATGTAATTATACTCCATGTTTCGCCCTCGAGATTAGCGGTATTATAATTATTCGTACTTCTATTTACTTGTAGTATCGCGTTATTGACTTCCACTCCATCACTAAAGTTGAGAAAAGATGTCGCCACAAGCGACAACAAACTCAATTTAATTTTTATTTTTGACGTTTCCGGTCACCTGTCACTGTCACCCGCACCCGCACCTGCGAGGTCTCAGCAGTTTCGTCTTCATTCGTGTTTTAGTGCTCATCCACTTCAGTTCACAACTTCGCACAAAAATAAGTTTAAAAAAGTCATGCCGAAGCGCCGCCATGAAAACGATTGTAACTACATATCTGATTAGTAAAAATAATAAGTAATGAATCGCGGCGCGAAACACGTGTTTTTTCTCAATCGAGCCGATCGAGCACATTGTCGCGTTGCTCATCTTCGGGCTCTTCTGAGAGCTTGTTCACCAATTACTGCTGAAAATCTTAAAAGTAAGTACCCTCAACTTCTTTTTTTTACACGTTAGTGAAAATCACAAAGGATGACCCAGGGTCGATCCGAAACTTAGACCTGGGGTCTCATACGATGCGCCAGTACGACCATCTACCTCAATGGTCCGTCTACCTCAAATGGCCAGCATGATTCATTGCAACAGGATGACCTAGGGTCGATCCGAAACTTAGACCTAGGGTCTAATATGAGCTAGTACGACCTAGGGTCTGTCTACCTCAAATGGCCAGCATGATTCATTGCACCAGGATGACCTAGGGTCGATCCGAAACTTAGACCTAGGGTCTAATATGAGCTAGTACGACCTAGGGTCTGTCTACCTCAATACTCAATACTTTATTGCATTCCACATGTAGTACTTAGGTGGTAAAACTTAAAATGGCCAGCATGATTCATTGCACCAGGATGACCTAGGGTCGATCCGAAACTTAGACCTAGGGTCTAATAAGAGCTAGTACGACCTAGGGTCCGTCTACCTCAAATGGCCAGCATGATTCATTGCATTAGGATGACCTAGGGTCGATTCAAAACTGAGACCTAGGGGCTAATACGATGCGCCAGTACGGCCTGGGGCTTGTTTACCTCAAATGGCCAGCATTCGTTGCACCAGGATGACCTAGGGTCGATCCGAAAGTTAGACCTAGGGTCTAACACACTGCGCCTACCTACCCACATGGTTGCATTTTGTGCACGAGGATGACCTAGGGTCTATCCGAATCCTAGTCCTAGGGACCTAGTTTTTGTCTAAAAGCTAATGCATTGCATTTTGTACTCGTAATTTTGAAAGCTGAAATTTCATGGGAATTTGTGCTTTTACTCGGCGCTACCCTCAAACTAGCATTGATCTTAAGCGGAACAATGTAGGTTACGGTTTATTATGGCAGTTCACGAAGATGCATCAAACCCGGTCGTGAATAATGTGGTGGCCACGGAAACGCCTGCATCACCAGAGCAGGAGGCCATCCCTACGGTAATCATCCCGGATACTCCGGGTGAGGCAACCGATCTGCTACCTGGACCGACATTTTTAGAGATCCTAGGCGATAATCCGGACATCAACAATTAAGCAAGTGGCATCCAGATTTGCGCACTTCATAACATCCGGACTAGACAAGGAGGTTCGAAAGAACTTATAAAAAAAAAAAAAAAAAAATAGGGTTCCTGGCAACTGCACAAATTAATGTCGCTGCGCCGCAGCTTAATTATTAATACAGAAGTCACGGCTGCCTTGCCTTTATATGAGGTTAAGAAGGAGCTTAAAGATTAGTTGGCTCTAACAAAGATTTACCTATTTCTTTTCGGAGATCACTTTTCAGAAACCCTTAAACAGCCAAGGTGGTTTCAAAGTCCAGACTTGAAGCCAGAAGCAGCTAAGAAACCTATATATTTCATCCAGAACAAAGGCAGTTTAAGCAAAAATCTGGAAAGCCAGGACACCGGTCCTCAGGCAGACGATGGCCCCTCAGCAACGTTACCAGTCGCCTGCACGGCAGACGGCGCGGCAGCACGCAACCTCGTTGCAGAGCTACACGCAGCGGTCCAAACAGACCCGCCGCCAGTAGACAAGGTACGGCATGCAGGCAGACTTGCACTTTTTTATAGTCTATGGTCCCGCATTACTAAGATCAATCCATCTTATCATGGATAAAGGGCTACCAAATCAGACTTGATTGCCCGGTTAATCAGTCCTGCTTACCTAAATCAGTTTTTTCGGATTCTTAAAGAAAAGGCATAGCTGAAGGTGTTCATAGCTTAATGTACATTGGGGCTGTTTCCGAATGTCAATCTAGCCCTGACCAGTATGTGTCACGTGTGTTTACTGTAGGTACCTATGCCAAATGGGAAGAAGAGATTTATTTTAAATTTAACAGGATTAAATAAATTCATAAATACACAACATTTTAAGTTGAAAGACATCCGAAATGCTCTTATGTTAATATCTAAAGATTGCTATACAGCGACTTTAGATTTGAAAGACGCCTACTTCAACGAACCTTTTTAATTAAAGTCGATCCTATTTCAAGGAAATAATTGAGATTTTTCTTTGATGGTAAACTGTATGAGTTCAACTTTGTCCCTTTCGGACGTTCATTTTCACGAAACTTATAAAACTGGTCGTAAAATTATTAAAAGCTTGGCTTGGCTTGGCTATTCATCAATTTACCTAGATGATTTTTTTACCCGACTGCGGCTAAGCCCAAAAGGAGGGTTAGGTGTTTGTAATAACTGGTTATACATATCAGGAATGCCTACAAAATGTAGAGATTACTCGAACATTGCTAGAATCATTAGGATTCATGATCAATTATGAAAAAAGCATTTTTGATGCCGTTGAAATTTTACCAGTACCTACTTAGGGTATATTATTGTTGATACCCGCAAGTGGCAATTATGTCTACCTGCAGACAAAAGAGCTCGTATTAAAGTCGAGCTAGTAAAGATCAAAGAACTTAAATATTGCATTAAGAAAATTTATTATTAGTATTCGCATGTCCCGCAATAGAATATGGGCGGTTATACTAGGTACACAAAGGAACTAGAACGTTGTAGGTTCCTTCTTGTTTTCTTCTTCAACTACGACAAGTTACAATAAATTGGCGAGTTAGGATCATTGATCATTCTGTTCATAGAATTCGAAATGATAACTTTATTTTAGAAATATATTCTGACGCTTCAACGATTGGGTGGGAGCTACTTGTTATGAACCAACTGCTAGTGGTCAGTGGTCCCTCAAGGAAAAAATATTGCATATAAATCAATAATAGAACTTATGGCGGCCTTTTTCGCTCTTAAATCTTTTTCAAAAGATTATTTTAACTGTCAAATTTATACTTTTACGTATTGATGACACTACTGCGGTTTGTTACATTAATCGTATGGGAGGTATTCAATAACCTCATTTGACCAGGGTCACGAGAGACTACAGACCTATGGCAGTGGTGTGAATCACGAAAGATACTAGTGGTAGCTTCGTACGTAAGATCGCAGGATAATTTCACTGCAGATTGAGATTCTAGACGAACCCATCTTGATGTGGAATGGGAACTTCCTAACAGTTGCTTCGAATTAATTTTAAAAACATTTAAACATAACCCCAGAGATAAACCGTATTAATAAAGATTGCGAGATATTCGTATCTCGGACATATAGGGACATATAGGGACCCAGAAGCTTAGGCTAGTGATGCCTTTACTTTGGATTGGTCCAAACACTTGTTTTATGCTTTTCCACCTGTGGTAGTAATACTAAAATCTTTGCGTAAAATGATTTCCGACAAAGCTCGAGGTATTATGGTTATTCCTCGCTGGCTCTTTCAGCCATGGTACCTACCTTTTATGAGACTGCTCTCATCTGACATTGCAATGTGGAACTTAATTCTGAGGATGTTTTTATTCCTGGTTCCAGCAACCGCAACATTCAAGCCAGCACTACCCTGGTTGCCGGGATTTTCTAGTCCCGCCTCCGGCAGTAGACATCATGATGGCCTCTTTTTCGGACAACACTCTTAGACAAGACGTTATATAATAGGGTAGTCGACAAAAAAAAACTAATTAGTCCGTGAGATAGATTTCCAAAAAATATTGATCACGTATTTTTTCTTTTTTCACGTAAACAATAAAAAAATTAAGTTCAAAAATCTAAAACCCGACTACTAACAAAATCGCGGTCTTAAAAGTAGAAAACAAGAAAATAATTCTTGTCTGATATTCTTCGTAGTCGCATGCCACTGATACCTGATGCTCCTTCCATGGCGTTCTCATTGATACAAGGTGGCATGCGACTACGAAGAATATCAGACAAGAATTATTTTCTTGTTTTCTACTTTTAAGACCGCGATTTTGTTAGTAGTCGGGTTTTAGATTTTTGAACTTAATTTTTTTATTTGATTTTTTTTTGTGTGTACTTATACTATAATTTAATACATATTTGTAATGTGCTCGCCAAGACCTTTCATTTGATACCAAACTTGCTATGGTTATCTCAATTTATTATTTTTAGAGGTAAGTTTTTGACATTTAAATTCCGTCATAAAAATAATTTATAAAATTTATATAGCCTATGTCACCCGGGCTATTCTTACGAATCTATTGACACCTAATTTATTAAAATCCGTTCAGTAGATTAGGCGCTACGGTGGAACATACATACATACATACATATGTTATTACGGACTATGTGAACAGAGTGGTTGTCTGCACTGTGGAATAAGTTTTAAGGAAGAGGTGGCCGCTGGCCGTGCACTCTTCTACGGACAGACAGGTGGCATGCGGTGTGATTAAAACAAGAGAATGTTCTGGTAACTATTCCTGTATTTCTTGATCATCAAGCAGTTCACGAATAGAGAGTCAATAACATATTACAACTAATTAGGCACTTAGAAATAGGTTTAGGATTTAACATTAGAGAAAAACGTGTTCTCACCACGATGACATTTTGACAAGAGGAAGATACGAAGACATTGTCTTTGTATAGAGGGAGTGTGCTCTATGCTCACAAATAATTAAAGCGTAGAACACATTTGTTTCATCACTTCCCCTTACGCTTTACATTATTATATATATAGAGTCAAATAATTACATGCCTAATTAAACACACACATGCTACACAACACATAAATTCATGTCCTTAATAAAATCTACATGTTTCTTAGAGCTAAGCGGTTTGGTAAGCACATCTGCTATCATCTTTTCAGTCTGTAAATAATTCACACTAACAATATTATTACTTATTAGGTCTTTTACATAATGATATCTGAGATCTATGTGCTTTGTTCGTTTATGACAGTACTCTTTACATTCTAACAACTTAATTGCACTCTGACTGTCATTATAAACAATTGACTCTACATTTAAACAGAATATCTCAGACAACAGACTCTTAATAAAACATATGTCCTTACAAACATCAGAAATTGAAATATATTCAGCCTCTGTAGTAGATAAAGCAACACAGCGTTGCTTCCGTGACTCCCAATTTATTGTATTATTACCCAGCTTTACAACATACCCAGTATAAGACTTACGATCAGTTACATCATTAGCCCAGTCTGCATCAGTAAAAGCAGCTAAACTCAATTTATCACTTCTTACAAATAGTAAGCTATAATTAATTGTCCCTGCCAAATAACGCAAAACACGTTTAGCAGCTTGCCAATGACTGTTATCGTTACAGTTATTAAATTGACTCAACTGGCTACATACATATGCAATATCAGGCCTAGTGCATACAGCTAAATACATTAATGAGCCTAACAATTGTCTGAAATTATCATTGCTCTCACTTACATTTTCAGCTTTTTGTAATTTACAATTCAATGGCATAGGTGTAGATACAGTTTTACAGTTACCCATACCAAACCGCAATAATAACTTCTTAATATAATCAGTCTGGTCCAACTTTAAAATCCCTTTTGTCCTATCTCTTGTTACATTAATACCAAGGCAGCTTTTTAATGAGCCAAGGTTCTTTACATTAAATTCCTTTTCCAATAGGTTTACTAAGTCTTTTTGAATGATACTCTTCTCAGTATAAAATATATAGAAATCATCAACATAGAGAGCAATTATGGTTAAATCATTCTTCTCTTTCTTTACATAAACACATGGTTCACATTGACTTTGTACATAACCATTACTATTTAACAAATCATGAACTTTACTGTTCCACATTTTACTAGCTTGTTTCAAGCCATAAATACTTTTATTTAATAAACAAACCTTGGACTTATCTCCATTAACAAAACCAATAGGTTGTTCCATAAATATTGTTTCATTTAAGTTACCATTCAAAAAAGCACAAGCAACATCAATGTGATCTATACTGAGATTTAAATCATTTGCTAATGAAAACAAAATTCTCATTGTGGAATGCCTAACCACTGGGGAAAAAGTCTCATTATAATCAACCCCATGTTTCTGTGTAAACCCCCTGGCAACCAATCGCGCTTTATACTTTGTGAAGTTTCCAGAAGCATCGTGTTTACGCTTAAATACCCATTTGCACTTAACAACATTTTTCCCTATAGGGCGACTCACGATCTTCCATACTTCATTCGCAATTAACGAGTCATACTCACTCTGCATCGCTGCACGCCACTCAGTGGCTTCTGAACAAGAGATAGCTTCTTCATAACTAGATGGTTCCTCAATATTACCGACATACATGGAAATGTCATAATCACGATACCTCAATGGCGGAACTGAACGAGTACTTCGTACAGGGCGGGTATTAGCCTCAGCCCGGGGTACCTCTGTACTAGTCTCTCCTTCCCCTCGAACAGACGCGTCCGGCGATAACGAAGTCACAGACTCGTGGCTCGCCGACGATGAGTCTGCACAGCGGGACTCATCCTCACTGCCTGTGCAGTAATGCTCCTCGTCTGTGGCATCTGAAATTTGAGAACCATCATTTAATTCCGACGAATTGGTTCTGTCACTAATCATATCCTCATTATTACATTCATTGAAATTTATTTGACTAGAATTTATTTCAATAGAATTATTTAAATTATTATTCATAACCAATTCATTGCTCTTGTCAAAACAATGATTGTGTAAAATTATTTCATTATAATTAATGTCATCATTATCCTTTTCATTTGTATTCCTATTATAAAACCTATCTTCTAAAAATGCAACATTCCTTGACAACACAATTTTTCTAGGATTCATTGGATCTGATAGTCTATACCCTTTACAGGTCTCACTATATCCCACAAATATATACTTTTTACTCTTAGCATCAAGCTTACCACGCTTATGCTTAGGCTCCAAAGAATAAGCAATGCAACCAAAAACCCTCAAGTGGCTCAGATCAATCCTAGATCCCGACCACAGGTGCTCAGGAATCTGTCCAGACAAAGCCCTAGTAGGGGACCGATTTTTCAAATAAATTGCAGTATTTACCGCCTCTCCCCAATATGGCTTACTAAGACCGGACTCCTGCAGCATGCAACGTGCTTTTTCAATGAGTGTCCGGTTAAGACGCTCTGAAACACCATTCTGTTGGGCCGAGTAAGGAACTGTAGTCTGATGTACAATACCTTCTTTACTTAAAAATCCAGAAAACCTATAATTGACATACTCGCCACCATTGTCAGAACGCAAGCATTTAATCTTCAATCCAGTTTGCCTCTCAACCATAGCCTTAAAAATAATAAACTTGGACATTACCTCGGATTTATACTTCATTAGGTATCCAAATGTTTTTCTTGTGTGATCATCTGTAAATGTAACCAAATACTTTGCACCCCCCCAGCTGTAGTCACGCATTGGTCCGCAGACGTCCGAATGTACTAACTCCAATGGTCGCTCGGCACGCTTGCCCTCTCCTTTGGGAAATGGCTGTGTTAACAGCTTACCCTCAAGGCAGGGTATGCATTCCTTCAAACTGTCCTGGGTATTATCCTGAAACATTACTCCAGACACACAACCTTTCAGAGTACTCATACTTCTCAGACCTAAATGTCCTAACCTGCGATGCCAAAGCTCAGTAGACACAGCTACTGCGGTACTCTCTGTCTTTTGCACACTACTCAAAAGTTTGGAAGAATACACCTTATTGTGCAAAGGCTTTACAATGTTACAATTTAATTTATAAATTCCATTCTCACACCCCACAAGAGCTATACGGTTGCCAGAAACTTTACCATCATGAATGCTGCATCCACTACCATCAAATACAACAGTAAGCCCACTTTCTATGAATTTACTTACTGATAATAAATTAGTGGCTATCTGTGGCACATACAAAACATTTTTAAGTTGCCTTACCTCATTTCCAAAGTTAACCATTAAATCTCCTACACCACTACATCTTAATTGTTCATTGTTTGCTACAGCAACTGTAGTGTGTTTTTGATTACAATTAAAGTCTTTATAATTCACCATATTGTCTTTACAATTTGTCATATGAGATGTACAACCGGAGTCGATGAACCATGCACTACTTTGATGAACAAACAAAGCTGAAGCGAAGCTTGTAGACTCATTCTTCTTGTCATTCTTCATCTTGTAGCATTTGGCCTTGATATGTCCAGGCTTATTGCAGTAATGACAGACCATAGTCTTCTTCTTAAAAGAGTTCTTCGAAATTAAAGCTTTGTTGTTATTGTTCGATGCACCATCACTTCTACGCAGCTCTTCTTGTAAAAGCCGAGTTCGTACAATCTCGCTGGTGAGATTATTGGTTAAACATACTGTTTCAAGATTAGAAACCAAGTATTCAAATTCCTGAGGTAGACCGCTCAACAAAATCTCTGCGACTTCAGCATCATCAGTCTTACGGCCAATATCCGAGAGCTGCTGCACAAGGGTCATGACACCCTGTATGTATTCAGACATATTTGAAAACTGAGTATATTCAATTCTATGCAGCTGTCTCAAAAGTAGCACACGCCGTAACAAGCCCTTATTTTCAAATATATCAGCTAAATTTTTCCATGCACTTTTTGCTGTATTAGCATTCCTGATATACTGATAAAGTGCCGGCTTGATGCTCAAAGCTATACGCGCCAGAGCACGCTGATCCTTAGTCAGATCAGTCTCTGTGCCTTCGATTGCATTCCACAAGCCATCCATGGTAAGCAGCATTCTGATAGCAAATTTCCAATTCAAATAGTTAGATACTCCTTCTAATTTTTCTATAGATGATGACAAGCTATAGTTACCTTGCAAAGCATTATTTCCATTGCTCGCTTCTTGATTACTAGGCGAGGCCATTATGAAGCACACCACCAAACTCACCACCGCGCCACAGTCAAGTATTAATAAAAAAAAATAGGTTATGTCTTGTCCGCGTGCACTTAGAACCTTTCTGGGTCCTGGGCCCATAACCTGTTATTACGGACTATGTGAACAGAGTGGTTGTCTGCACTGTGGAATAAGTTTTAAGGAAGAGGTGGCCGCTGGCCGTGCACTCTTCTACGGACAGACAGGTGGCATGCGGTGTGATTAAAACAAGAGAATGTTCTGGTAACTATTCCTGTATTTCTTGATCATCAAGCAGTTCACGAATAGAGAGTCAATAACATATTACAACTAATTAGGCACTTAGAAATAGGTTTAGGATTTAACATTAGAGAAAAACGTGTTCTCACCACGATGACATTTTGACAAGAGGAAGATACGAAGACATTGTCTTTGTATAGAGGGAGTGTGCTCTATGCTCACAAATAATTAAAGCGTAGAACACATTTGTTTCATCAACATATATACATACATACATACATATATACGAGGGCGGATCAATAAGTCCGTGACTTTTTTAATTTCTTGTGTTTTAACTGAAAGGGAAACACTGCTGCTGTCAACAGGCTACTATCAGGTGACTTCTTTCAAAATTTGAACAAGCAGCGTCTATAAGTTTGTCTTTGACAGCCATTGATAGCAGACTGCCGCGTACTTTGAGAAGAAAATGGAAAAAAGTGAATTTCGTGTGCTCATTGAACATTATTTTTTGAGGAAAAAAACCATCACTCAAAGCAAGGCTAGGCTTGATAAACACTATGGGGACTCTGTACCACCCATTTCAATGGTAAAGAAGTGGTTCACAGAACTTCGTTGTGGCCGTACAAGCACGGAAGATGCGAACGTTCTGGACACCCAGTTGAAGTCTCTACACCCGAAACAATTTGAAAAAAATCACGATTTGGTGTTGACCGATCGCAGATTGAAAATGAGAGAGATTGTGGAAGCCATAAGCATCTCGCATGGCTCAGTGGTTACAATTTTAAATGATCACTTGGGTATGAAAACGCTTTCCGCAAGTTGGGTGCCGCGGTTCTTTTCCACCAGGACAATGCAAGGGTGCACACATGTGCAGTTTCCATGTCAAAAATTCATGAATTGGGCTACGAATTGCTCCCTCATCCGCCCTATTCTCCGGATTTAGCCCCGACTGACTATTTCCTGTTCCCAAACTTGAAGAAATGGCTTGGTGGAATGAGATTTGACTCCAATGATGAAATCATCTCACAAAGAAATAGCCATTTTGATGACTTCGACAAATCTTATTTTTTGGAAGGGATAAAAAAATTGGAGAAACGTTGGACAAAGTGTATAGAGCTCAAAGGAGAGTGCGTTGAAAAATAAAAATAGAACGTATCCGAAAACCTGTGTTTCATTCAAAAAGTCACGGACTTATTGACCCGCCCTCGTACATACATACATACATAGACTGCCAAAATCATTACCCTTCCTTTTGGCTTCGCCGTAGTCGGGTAAAAAATGAAGACGATACAGTGCTTCGAAAAGTCGTGAAACGTCACAGCTTGGTCCAATTTTACCTAACTATGACGTCAAACGCCCCCTCTCCATGGTCTTTGACAAGCTTTATTTTCGTCAATTTTTATTAATTTGATAAAACAAAAAACACGTATCCAATATTTTTCAATAATCTGACTGACGGACTAAACAGAATCATATTTTTTTTTAGTCGGTCGACTACCCTATTGGGACGTCAGTTTAGTCCTGAACTTTTTAGACTCATTCCGCCTTATTACAAAAGGTAGTTAAACCTGGTTTAACTTAGACTTGGTTTATCTCGCATGCTGTCACTTTCTTTTGAATATTATTGAAGTGAGACATCATGCGAGATAAGCCAAGTCTAAGTTAAACCAGGTTTAACTACGTTTTGTAATAAGGCGGATTGTATCTCAATGAAACTCTTAACCTTGAAAGATTATCAAGAAAATGTGTCATATTGCTCGTCATAAAATACAGACACTATCTAAAATTAAGACTGACCAAATAGTGGTTCAAGATAACCAAATAATAATTATATTTATTAAATTGATAAAAACATCTAAAGTTGGTACTAAACAACCGACTTTACATCTGCCTTTCTTTGAAGACGGGTTTGTCCTGCAAAGACACTCATTTCATATTTAGATAAGACGAAAGATGTATGAGAATCTAATAACCTGTTCGTTAGTGCTCGCAAGCCTTACAAATCGGTTTCCTCGCAGACGCTCAGTAGATGGGTTAAGACTATGCTAAAAAAGAGAGGAATTGACGTCTCTGTTTTTTTCCTCGCATAGCACTCGTCACGCTGCGACATCCAAAGCTCATGATCTAGGAGTTAGCTTTTAATATAATAGGTACCATAGACCATATTATTATATTATATTTTAATAAGGCAGACGACTGGGTGGAGTGGCAATTCCTCGTCCTTTGCAAAATTTTAACAATCTTCTCTCGTTGATTACGATAGAAGTAGGTATATGCATGGTATATGTTTGTTTACGTATATCCAGTTAGAAATATACCAAGTTACTTGGATATCATCCGATTATAAGTAGGTACCTTTAGAATGAAGAATGTTGACCTTAGATCCAATTAGTTGTTTATTTTCTGTTGTTATCTAATATTGAATAGGTTTAATTATGGTTATTAATAAGAGTAATATTGAATTACTCAAATTATTATTTTTAGAGTTATGGATATTTCCTCCACTTGCTCTCAATATCTACAAGTAAATAGAAGTACGAATAATTATAATACCGCTAATCTCGAGGGCGAAACATGGAGTATAATTAATGATTAAACGAACTTACCTGTAGGTACGTGAAGTTCTATCATAATTATACGAAATGTTTCGCCCGAAGAGATTAGCGGGAGATGCCCGCCCTCCCTAAGTAGCCCATGTCGTTACGGAAATATAAAGCTCTCAACGTAATGAAGACGAAACTGCTGAGACCTCGCAGGTGCGGGTGCGGGTGACAGTGACAGGTGACCGGAAACGTCAAAAATAAAAATTAAATTGAGTTTGTTGTCGCTTGTGGCGACATCTTTTCTCAACTTTAGTGATGGAGTGGAAGTCAATAACGCGATACTACAAGTAAATAGAAGTACGAATAATTATAATACCGCTAATCTCTAAAAGTTGACCGTTGACCAAATAAGTTGACCGTTTTTACAGTCCGTTCAACCGATTTCGAATTCTATACCGTAGGCATAAGGATGGCATTAAAAGCGAAAAGAATGTTACAATACCGACTATTTACTGCAGCTGCATTTTGTCTTGCAGTCAACGTAATAGAGTTCACAATCGGTTGAACGGACTGTAAAAACGGTTAACTTAAAATTCTAATCTAAATGGAGTATATTTGTGTTCATTATTTTTTGGAAATCTATCTGACGGACTAATTAGATTTGTTTGGTGAAATACCCTATTCGTTACTTAATTTAGAGGAATAAAATTAAAACTAGATTTTATAATATTATAAACTTTTATTCTAAAACACTTTGAGCGTACAACGTAAATCGATAGACGATAAAATACAATAAACATTCAAATCCAAACGCATAAATATTAACAATTACGTGGAAAACATCTTAAAATTAACAAAAATATATATATATATGAATAATATTTCTACAAGAATATTATATTTATCAACTTAAACATTTTTATTTTTTTAAAGAAGTAATTTTGCGATATCGATACGTAGTGGAAATTTGAAATAACGTAAGACACTGCAAGTGATATTGAAGTTTGAACTTTAGGCGCATAGCAAAAACATTGCAAATCCAACAAACGCTCAACTTCCCTTACTGCATTTCAAATTGCCACCCTTGATAGGTGCGATCACAACATGTCGATAACACTTTTATTTAGGCCTTTGTTTTCGACTGTTGCCTCACTTAATATTTTTAGGATTCCGTAACTCAGTAGACATTAATGAAACCCTTTACAGAATAACTTTGTTGTCTGTCTGTCGGTCTGTAAAGTCCCTTTTTCTCAGCAACGCGTAAATTTATAACAAAATCCTTACAAGTTTATACGGAGCCTTGACGGTTTTACTTTTGTCTAAAACATTATCAAAGCCGCTTGTTTTATATAGCGTTTCGAGCGAATTAAGCCAAATATTTAAACTTTTTTTTGCAGTCTCGTACATTGCGGAAGAACCGTTTGTCAGTCCAAACGATTGTCAATAGGTACAAGCATAAATTAAAAATAATATTTAAAAAACTACACACCAATGAAAGAACTTTAAAAACCATATAATATACAATTATGTCCTGTCGACAAAATTATACTGAATTATAAGAAATTCTCAAAATTATATAAAGTTTCATTTTATGCTCTATTATATAGACATATATTTCTATTTTTATTAACGAAGACAATAAGCTCAATTATTGATTACATTTGACATATTTTTTTATTTCCTAAATATTTTTCATATGAAATTTTATTTTTAGTATATTTTGCAAAGTTCAGATGACACGTATTTTTGACGCAGTTTTTTTCCGGTGGTTAGATAACATAACATCACGCCTGTAATCCCCGAAGGGTTAGACAGAGGTGTACCTAATAGTACACCCACATTTCACCAGCTACGTTTAAGTCCCATGTAATAGGGGGCGAGCCTATTGCCATATAGAGATGTGCCGTTGCCGGCAATATTGCCCGAACTGGGAATTTTGGTGGCAAAATTGCCGGGAGTGGAAATATTCGGGGAATATTTCTTAATAGGGATGTTTACTGACTAAAAAATATATGATTCTAATTAGTCCGTCTGTTAGATTATCGAAAAATATTGGATACGTATTTTTTGTTTTATCAAATCAATAAAAATTGACGAAGATAAAACTCGTCAAAGTTTGAGTGGGAGGTGGTGACGTCACTGCTCGCTAAGAAATGTCATAGGCACTAGTGTCTTAGAATATGACGTCACACGAGTTTTCAAAGCACTGTATCGTCTTCATTGTTTGTTTACGAGAAAAAAGAAAAAATATGTGTCCAATATTTTTTTGGAAATCTATCAGACGGACTAATTAGATTTTTTTGGTTAACATCCCTAATATAAGTCAAATTAAGTACGGAAACTATGCAATACACTTATAATTAGCATTTATAGGCCCTAATCTAGATTGTCCGGCAACTTTGGCAATATTTCCAATGCTGCTGGCAATTTATTTTACCGGCAATGGCAATATAGTCACCAGGCACATCATCTGCTACTGCGAAATTATTGATATAATGTTATGTTACTAAACCGTAGTCATCTGATCTAAGTTTAAGAATTTTCGTAAGTTTACTTTATTTTAAAAGTCTTTAAATTATAATAAAATGCAAATTGTCATGATATACAGATACAAGACCATTCACCCGGAATATTATAGTTTATAAAATACAACAATTATTTAAATATATTCAGTCCTTTTATACAAACCAATCCACTAACGGTTTTATTTCAATTTTAAAGTAACTATAAGAAGTTAAAAAAAAAATTGGACGGTACAAACAAAATACAATTTGACAAGTAGACATAATATTTCAAATGAAAAAAAAAAAACATAACATCACGACTTGAATCCCCGAAAGGTTAGCCAGAGTTGTACCTAATAGTACACCGCCATTTCACCAATTATGTTTTTCTAAGTTCCATAATATTAGGGGAGAAATATAATTAAAAGTATTTTTAAAAACACTTTTGTTTACTTTTGAACTCAAAACTGTTCCCTTCAAATAATAAAGAGTCGATCTTACAAAAGTATTTTGAATTAAAAAAATCGCCCTTACCACTACGTAATAAAGGCTATAAACGGACGGGAACGCAACAAAAATATTCAATGAACAAAATACATCCACAATACGTTTTTAAGACAACCCACCAAACTAAACAGCACCTTATCACGTTAAAAATAAGACTTACAATTTTCAAATCAGTCTCGAAAAAAATACAAATCGAATTGAGAACCTCTTCCTTTTTGGGAAGTCGGTTAAAATTCAAGTAAAATCGTCAATGGATTGGGGACACTACACCCAAGTTCTACTACATCGTCTCTCCGTCCAAATGGTGTGGATAGGTGCAAGCGACGGTGATGACAGGGTCTTCAGCCAAGGCCTAGGGCTTCGCTTCTGGCTGAAAAAGAGATAATTAGTCCAAGGTCAATTAGTGTGACTAACTACGATGGTTTTCAAAGTACATGAACGATACATAATAAATATACATGATCATCACTACATATTATGAAACTAAGTCCTCCGCCGCGTCTGTATGTATGTTCGCAAAAATCTCAAAAACTACTGCATCGATTTTCAAGCTGTTTTCACCAATGGATAGAGTGGTTCTCAAGGAAGGTTTTAGTTAACTCAAACTCGAAGCATTTCTTTCAATGAAACCATTACAGGCACTTTTCTTTACAGGGAGTTTAAAAATAATTTGATCGACATCCACGCGGGCATCAGCTATAGCCTAGCCTTTTCCCAAACTATGTTGGGGTTGTCTACCAGTCTTACTGGATGACGCTGAATACCAGTATTTTACATGGAGCGACTGCCTATCTGACATACAACCCAGTCAGAATTGTGTTGGAGATTTTAATTATTATTGTGCAACACCAACATTATTTATTTATTTAAACTTCTCGCACACAAAAAAAGGTACAAAGGCGAACTTAATGCCTTAGGCATTCTCTACCAGTCAACCAAGGGTGGTGTAGAGATTAGATGGCAGGTGCTCTTTTTGATAGGAACAATGGTAAAAAAAATAACATTCAAATATATCATACCTAATGATTTATAAATATAATATACAAATAGTTACATAAATAGATTATAAACATATAATACACATGCATAAATATATACCTATCCTATATATATAAATATATATATATATATATACAAAATCAAAATAAAGAGATGTTGAAATAACTCTACACTATTTATTTAGAAAATAACTCTGCAATTTCCGCTTAAATGCATACCGACTTGTGGCCGTCCTGATATCAAGAGGAAGCGCATTCCAAAGAAGACATGAAATGTACCTAAATCCTCTTGTAAATAGTGGCAACACTATTCCCTTCTATCTACGACACTGGTCCAATACAGACGTACATTCTATTATTCTCGTATTTTATTGAATCTTTCCCGGCACCAACGTACCAGCGCCTCACCAGCTACCCACCATCTATCACAAGCTTACACAAATTGGTTAATGTCATTGTCATTCTCCTGCCCTTATCCCAATTCATTTGGGGTCGGCGCAACATGTCTTCTTCTTCCATACTTCCCTATTTCTCGTCATCTCAGCAGTCACCTCCTTCCTAGCCATATCATCCTTCACACAGTCCATCCATCGTGTCTTTGGTCTTCTACTCTTATAAACATTTACATTCATACTCAACATTTTCCTCATTCCTTTGCATCACATGTTCATACCACGACAATCGATTACCACACAACTTTTCAGTCACCGGCGCCGCTTTCAGACTTCCTCTTATGTACATACTAGTGACCCGCTCCGGCTTCGCACGGGTGCAAAAAAGGTATTAAGAGGAAATGCGAGTGCTGTCTCTTTCTACTATCGCTGTCTCTCTCCGTCCTGCCCTCAAATTCGTGCGATAAGGACAACTACAGAAAAAAGTTAGAATTCGAGGTTTGGCTCTCGCCTATTTCCTCCTCCAATATTGAACCAATTTAAAAGATATTTTAGACAATGCATAAGGAGGTTATATACTACGCCGCTATTTTTTTCTTTTTTCGTTAATAGTTGTCAAATTTGTACACTAGGACTCTGATAACAGCGATCTAAACAAGCAATTTTGAGCATTTTTTGAGGGTTCTAGTGCTTATAAAAATAATTTATCACCAAAAAGGAAAACATAGGGGCATAGAAATAATTTATTATTCTGTAAAAAACCATTGCTCTAGGGTCATTAACCAAAAAGAAAACAGGCGAGAGCGTTTGTATGGAGAAAAGACCACTCGCGTTTCCTCTTAAAACCTTCCTCTTGAATTACTCTATCTATTAAAAATGACTACGGAACCCTAAAAACCGCATCAAAATCCGTTGCGAAGTTTTAAGGATTTAAGCATACACAGGGACATGGGGACAGAGAAAGCGACTTTGTTTTATACTATGTAGTGATGAGGAAGTCTGAAAGTGGCGCCATTCCTGTCAGTAGTCCTTGATAGATTAGGCAGAGGTGTACCTAATAGAACACCCACATTTCACCAGTTATGTTTAAGTCCCATGTAATAGGGGGCGAGCCTATTGCCATCAACCGGTGACAAGTTCAGACTCTGTGGCTACTATTGAGAAATTCCTGATGGAAAAAAAAAAACCCAAAAACACTTTGCTCGACCCGGGAATCGAACTCAGGACCTCATGATCAGCAGTCGCGCTTGCGACCACTGGACCAACGAGGCAGAGAAGATATAATCAACTATGTAGTTATTTTTAGTTTAGTCAGTGCGTACAGGAAACAAAGAAGTGTTTGAATGTAAAATCTAACTAAAATCTAAATTGAACTCTAATGAAGATGTAATAGGGAATATTATTAACTTCTCCGACGGTGAACGAGAACTTTCCCAGATTCTGGAAAAACAAATCATTGTAATAGACTTCTGGTTCGTTTAAAATTGTTTTTCTATGCTAAAGTCACATTTTGATCATCATCATTGAGTATTTCAGCCGAAACACGTCCACTGCTGGACATATACCTCCCTCAGGTGTCGCCACATTGACCGGACCCGTGCGTCTCTATAAGGTCCCATTAACCTTTTGGCCGCCACGGTCAAGTAAGACGACAAGCCAAAAAGTACCCTAAGCCGAGGACAAAATTTCAGATATCATTCAGACCACCAAAATAAGGACGATGGTAAAAAAAAATAAGAAAAATGCATTAAGTACCTACTCATAAAGGATGAGTTTGTTCTAGAGTGCCGGCAATTTATTATTTTAAGTAAAAAAACAATTGTTTAGATGACTTTGGTTAGGCCTACTGAACGCTGTGTTTAAATTTGTCCACCTATTTTAATGGGACCTTATACAAAGCGGGTCCCGCAACCTTCACCAGGTCATCGGTTCACCTACCACCCACCACTTTAATTGTTATATATTTTAATATTAGGTGGGTTTAAACTACCAGGGTTTCGGTCTCCAGAGACATGAACCTCCTCGCATTGAGAGCCGTATTGAGGGTACTAACTTCCCCAGTCGAGGCTTCAGGTTGTTCGAAAGAGATAAGGAGGCCTCGGCACAAAGGGCTAAGAAGGAACAGGGGTGGTTTTTAGTCAGTAGAAGTCTGACACTCCATACCGCCCCGCTCAGAGCGGGATGAGTCATTTGATGATTTCCCACCCTCCAGATAAAAAAGGATCTCTGTTATAAATGTAGTTTATCATAATATTATACTTACTGTGCACACCTTTTCCTCTGGTTTCTTGTTGGCCATTGTCTCTGGATTGTATTCATTCTCCAGACCGAAGTGCTGAAATTTTATAAAAAAAAAAGTCATAAATATTAGGAGCGAGCCTATTATCCAACAATTCATGTATATGATTCATAGGAAAGATGACGCAAAACTATACACCCGATAAAAATTAGATTGGCCGGTTAATAGGCATTAACCAGGCACAATCCCGAGGCGCCGTGGCTACGTCATTTTTTTAAAAAGAAAAACCCTATTTCTCTGCCCGAAACGGGAATCGGACCCAAGACCTCATACTCGGTAGTCGTGCTTGCGACCATTAAAACAATGAGGCAGTCAAAAAGCTAGTCCTACTAATATTATAAATGCGAAAGTTTGTGAGGATGGATGGATGGATGTTTGTTACTCTTTCACGTAAAAACTACTGATCAGATTTTAATGAAATTTGGGACACAGTTTATAACCAGGATTAAACAGGATATTTTTAATTTAGTACGATCCCGTAAGACAACAGGGGATCGGACAAAAAAAAACTAATTAGTCCGTCAGATAGATTTCCAAAAATTATTGGACACGTATTTTTTCTTTTTTCACGTAAATTTAAATTAAAACGATACAGTGCCTCGAAAACTCGTGTGACGTCATATGATAGTACATTTTGACGACACAAGTGACGTTTCAAGCCCCACTCCAAGATCTTTGACGCGTTTTATCTTCATTTTTTATTGATTTGATAAAACAAAAAACACGTATTCAATATTTTTCGATAAACTAACTTACGGACTAAACAAAGTCATATTATTTTGACCCAGTCCGATCCCCTATTACTGAACACCATGCGAGCGAAGCCGCGGGCATAAGCTAGTTAGAAATAAATAGACAAACCTGCAAAATCTCCTTATTAGACAAATGGTCCCCGGGTCCAGTCTGTACAAAATGGCGTTGCAACTTCCCGCCCTTTTCAACCAGCACAGCGCCCCCAGTTTGCACCCAATCTCCTTTCAAATCACCTCCTAGCCCTAGTTTCATACAAAAATAAGGTAAAATAAAACCTCTAATATATCCGTGTTCGGGTATCGGTCTCCAGGGCCAATTTGTATGAAGTGGTGCGCCAATTTGCCGCCTTTTCTGACAAATAACGCGCCGCCATTTTGTAATCCGTCACCGATTAAGTCGGAATCCAGACCTGTGGCGTACTTTTTATGTTATTTTTTTAGTTAATTTTACTACAATATTACTAAGGGCGAATTTCAACTGAACTAAACGCGATCGACATTTCAAATGCGTTCAAGAGTTGTGAGTTTCATTATTCCATTCCACACTTATTATTTAAATTTTCCTTACAAAAACAGTACAAAAATTGTAGCACACCGGTATCGAGAACAGGGACCAGTGTGCTTACTCTCGAATATAATTCCGATAGATCGACATTGGAATTGTCAGTCAAACGTCAGGGATTGGCTAGACTCAGTGAGTCCAGCCAATCCCTGACGTTGAACTCAACCAACTGACGTTTGACCAATGTCGATCTATCGGAATTATATTCCAGAGTAAGCACCCAGGCTACTTGCGGTCAGGGCTTCAGAGAAAGAAACCTCCTAACAATACGAGCCGTGTGCAGGAGTACCGATTCCTGAATAAAGGCCTTAATCCAGCTCAGGTATTGATCGAGGCTCTTGGCGATTAAGCCATTGGCGGATACGACCACGTGAATCCACATTAGGGCATGTAATATCGGAAGGTTTACAATGCCGATACTGCATGGCTTCCGATATTAGATCTCAATATCGGAATTTCATTACAAATAGCATATTTCATTTATAAATTGCACAAATTCGGTATGAAGTTGTGTTGAGTGCAATAAAAATCATTTTTAAATCGTATTCTATCATTTGGTTAAAACATTGGTTGTTATAAAGTATGCCCAGTCCACATCTCACATGTCGACAACCTCGTGAGCCACCTCGTACAGAATATTGACTCTAACAACTCTAACTTCAAGGTTTAGATTCGCAGATTGCGTTTAGTTTCACATGCAAAATTCGCCCTAATTAAATAAAAGCTTACGATGAAAAATGGTGTCACAATCGGCAACGGATTTCAAAATATAACTAAACCTACATGTAATAACTTGATGATTAAGCAAATTGTACTATCAACCAAATTACCCATCACGATTGCGGAGTTGCGCTAGCTAATTTAATAGGGTAGTTGACTAAAAACATATAATTAGTCCGTCTGATAGATTTCCAAAAAATATTGGACATGTATTTTTTCTTTTTTCACGTAAACAATAAATGAAGACGATACAGTACCTACTTCGAAAAGTCGCGCGACGTCATAGTTTTGTACATTTTTTACCAGAAAGTGACGTCACATCCCCACTCACGATCTGTGGCACGATTTATTTTCGTAATTTTCATTATTTTATTTTTTTATTAATTTGATAAAACAAAAAACACATATCCAACATTTTTCGATAATCTAGCAGACGGACTAAAGAGAATTATATTTTTTTTAGTCAGTCAACTACCCTATTTAATTTGAAGTTGCGAATAGTTCTTACCCATGCCGCGTCCTTTGAAGATGGCATCCCGTGACTGTTTCCAGAACAGTGACGTGATGATTGTGACCACGTTGAATCTCTTGAAGCCCAGCGCTTGATACGTTGAGATGTTGTCCACATAGTATAGTTCTGAAAGTTACAAATATCAGGTATTATTTTATAGCCAGTATTTTTATCGAACAGGGGTCTTGCATCATCATCTGCCTAGCCTTTTTCCAATTAAGTTGGGGTCGGCTTCTATAATAGTCTAACTGGATTCAGCTGAATACCAGTGAGTCACCATGGAGTAACTGCTTGCCTGATCTCCACAACCCAGGCAGTACTGTATAAACCATCCACACTATAAATTGTACAGAGGTACTTGTGTATTTTTTGTTGGATTTTTACGGCAATCGAAAGTGTCTTTTCATCTTTCTATCAATTTTAATGGTACCTATAAGTCTCAAGTTGCCACTAAGATGGGTACGTTATAACTTGTCATTCTTTGTCATGGAGGAGGTAATCTTCGAGATCGCCCTGGAGTCCTGGACCTGCTGGACGCGGAACACTTGGCGGGCAAACGGAAAGATAGAAAAACAATTATTTACGGGAAAGCTAACGCATAAAAAAGTAGAAGGAAAAGCACAGTGCTCGTTTCCAGCTCGAGCCAGCGTTGATGTGATAAGCTTACCTCCATCGAAGAATTTCCCGTTGATGAACTCCTTGGAGCCGGCCTCCTCGACACCAATGCCAATCAGTTTGATGTTGTGTTTGTTCAGTACTGGTACAATTTCTGCCAACTGTAAATGAATAGATACCATTCTTTATTAATATTTATTTTGTAATTGACTGGCTCGCTGATTTTGTGGTCGTTTTGATGGCAATAGGCCCTCCCGCTATTACATGGTACTTAATCATAACTGCGAAGTTTGGGTGTACTAATGGGTACCTGTTTTTTGGCGGTTGGGAATTCATCAAAAAACTCGTCCCGTTCTGGGCAGAGCGGTAGGGAATGTCAGACTTCTACTGACCTAAAACCACCCATGTTCCTTCTTAGCCCTTTGAGTCGAGGCCGCGGCTTTCGAAAACCCACAGCCCATGGGTACACCCTTACCTAACCTTTTAGGGGATTACAGGCGTTGTTATGTATTCAACTGGTCTATTTTAGGGTTGTCAAACAGTATTATCGGTTAGATAATATGGAATATTTTTACTGATAAGTGATTCCCGGACATTATCAGGTGTCAGTCAAGACTGTCAATAGCAGGGGGAACGCGAACTTTTACTCGTCACCCTAATTTAGGCCTTATCACCTAAGTAGGATAGGAAGTAATCCCGTGGGCTTTAAAGCGTATAGAGAGCATCGATGCGCAAAAAGGTAACATGAATTCAGTATAATACATGATTCTATTATAGCTAGACCCATCTTTTTTTCCTACTCCTCCGCTGTTCTTTTCTGATTAATTTCGTTGCGGGATCCAAGACAGTTAAATCGTTTCTCTGAGACTTCATCGAGCTTCATTGTCTCGGCGCTTTTCTTGTGGTCACCACTGTTGATTCTGGCTAACAGGAGTTACAGTGGTTTGGGAATAGTGTGGCGGGCAGACCCATCTTCATCTGCCTAGCCTTTTCCCAACTGTGTTAGGGTCGGTAACCAGTCTCACCGGATGCAGCTGAATGCCAGAATCATTTATTTCAATAAAGCCATTACAGGCCCTTTTGAATGTCAGAAGAACAATTCACAAAACGAAACTACGAGTGCAATACTTCATTCCGAAAGCCACCACGCCGAACCACACGCCGCCGAATGCCCGCAACAACGAACACTGCGAGCACGAAAGCACCCAGCGACGCACACCGCAACAACGAATGCACGACACCCCGAATTACGGAACAACGAATGCACGCCGCAACGTGCAAACGTCCGCTCCGCGACTCGGAGCCCCGCGCACCCACCGCCACGGCACGCGCAACCGCGCACCCCCGCACCCACAGCACTCGCCGCCGTTAACATCCGGCGCCGTGCAGCTCGACGCAGCAACTCCCGAAACGATGCATTGCACTCCTAAGCTACAGTCACAGTCACAAAGCATAATTACTTGTGAAAGTACTGCAGTTGCCAGTTGCAGTAGCAGTATTTTACATGGAGCGACTGCCTATCTGACGTTCACAACCAAATTAGTATTGGGTAATATGATCCCTTGGTAGGACTGACTGTCCAACTTTCAGGCCACTGACTACTTATACTGTCAAAGACCTTCTAGTGACAGCCAAGTCCAACGGCTTAAGGCGAGGTTGCAGTACTTTGTTTTTATGTACGCACGACCTCGCCCCCGCCCTGCCGCGCGAGCGATATAATGCCTAAATTTTGACTGTTTTTTGCTTCTTGGAGAAAAACTATAAAGAAATTATACAATATGTTTTCAACATTTACTTCAAAATAAAAAGTTCTATCTATTGATATAACTTTTATATAAATTCATGATGCATGATGTCTTAGCAGTACACGTTTGAAATTGTGATTTAGAGTCATGTTTGATGAAAAAAAGTATCGAGCCGATCATTCTAAATCGCGTTTCTATCTTTACGATTTATTAGACAGTATGTTCAATTTTTATGTAAAGATTTTTATTTATTAAAAAACTCGTATTTAGTTCGATTTTTATAGGTTCAAAAATCTTAAAATTACTGCAACCCCGCCTTAAACGTGCTTTCCGAGACAAGAAGGAAACTCGGTAGGCTATGGATGATCATTGGTTACCCATCTACGGACTCAGACAAGCGTGGCTTAACCCTAAGTATCTACCGAAGTGGGCGTTTAGCTGTTTTAAAGATATTTAAAAGAGACCAGGGGGCTAAAATGGTCACTATAGCAGATCATAGAGTTGCGTTAAAAAGAGTAAAATGGACCTTTCATTATAATAGTAACTCTGCGTCTGTGACCATTTTACAAATTTTAACGCAATTATTATTTTTTTTGTAATGATCTTTTTTTCTAAATGGTCTGCTAAAATTGCCATTTTAGATGCCCTGGGGGTCTAAAATGGCCACTTTTGCAGATCATAATGTGAATTGCGTTTAAAAGCGTAAAATGGACCTTTCATAATAAAAACTGCGTCTGTGACTATTTTACGAATGTTAACGCAATTAATATTATTTTCCTATTATGATGTATTTTACTAAATTGTTACAGACGCAGTTAATAATGAAAGGTCTATTTTACGCTTTTTAACGCAATTCATATTATGATCTGCCAAAGTGGCCGTTTTAGACCCCCTGATATTTGAAAGCGACAAGTGGTAGTGTGACACTAGACAGACCGATTTGTTACTAAGTGGCAAGTAATTTTCGTCGTCTTGCTTGTCCCGTCAATCACTCGTAAATATTTAAATATTTTGGGGCTGTTATTTCAACCAATAATTATCTTGATTGTAGTCTAATTACGATACTGTCTAGACTAGTAGTAATTAAAAAAAAACTAAATGTGGCACTCGGAGACTGCCGCGGTAAAGCTATTGCATAGCATTTTTTATCAACAGCAAATAATTAATTATTTAATTTGACAACCTCAGTTGACAACCTTGTTATTTTCCGTAACCATAGCAACCTGGTTGAATACTGAATCCGCTCAAAATATTTAAATATTTTGGGGCTGTTATTTCAACCAATAATTATCTTGATTGTAGTCTAATTACGATACTGTCTAGACTAGTAGTAATTAAAAAAAAACTAAATGTGGCACTCGGAGACTGCCGCGGTAAAGCTATTGCATAGCATTTTTTATCAACAGCAAATAATTAATTATTTAATTTGACAACCTCAGTTGACAACCTTGTTATTTTCCGTAACCATAGCAACCTGGTTGAATACTGAATCTTGAATATTATATTTTCGTTAGGGAATTTGTGGATTCGCTCTCCACGCTCAAGGCCCGCGATAGAAGCTATGCAATAGCTTAAAACGGGCCCACCGCTTATACAAGTAGCTGCTACAGAAAAATCCTGGCACACAATCCCCGCACAGCAGTGGCGCTTGACTAGACTTCCACTAGACCAGCGAGGCCGTCAAAGTAGTGGAAAAAGCCAGTACAAAGATAATTTCTCTACGTGAATATCGATAAAATACAGTGATGGATAAGTAAATAATATGTTTTATCAATATAGCACACGAGAACCTCGTGTTAGCGGGCCTAACATAATATTTATCTACACCTGTTAATAAGGGAAAAACTGCCTAGCTTAAACCTTTTCGCACCTAAACTGCTGGACGGATTTGAGTAAAACTTGGCTTATTTAGACTATGACCTGGGTTTGAATATAGGATAGTTTGATCCCAGCAGTGCCTTCTCGTGGGATAATATCTCATCTCTACGCGGTCGAAGCCGCATTTATAGGCTAATCTTATAAACGTGGTCAGTAGTTACAGATTTTAATCAATATTTAGGTAGCGTCAGCTTCCTAATATTTTTATCGCATACCATTGATATGAAAATGTACTTAAGTATACGGAATTTGAAACTCTTATATCAGTATTAATTAATAGGTAGGTAATCATAAAAAGATTATGTAAAGAAGTACATAATTACTGTTTCTCGTGTGTTCGATTATGAAGATTTTGCTAGGACAATAATTAATCTACGTAGTACCTATTGTTTTAGATGATTCACAATTTAATTTATGTGAGAATTTACTCAGCTATGTGGTTATAATCAAGAATCATCAACTTCCTAGGATTTTCTCAGCTATGTTGGGGTTGACTTCCAACCTAACCGGATGCAGCTGAATACCAGTATTTTACATGGAGCGACTGCCTATCTGACCACCACTATCCAGTTAATACCGGGAAATACGATATCCCTCGGAAAGACTCCATCTTTTTTTTAATTTTATATGGGCTTCCTCTTGACCTCAATCTTGCCCTAAGGGCAGAGATGAGGTCGACGATGGAACGAGTTTACCCAGAAGAAGCCTATTTACTCGTGACTTAAATAGATTGGGGTTATATGAACTCGGGAAAACCGACGCAGGCAGGGTGTTCCACTCCTTGGCTGTACGAATAATGAAAGACTTAGCAAAACGTTTTGTACGAAAGTGTGGAACATCGATAAGGTATGGGTGATAACCCGCAGTACGTCTAGTCTCTCGATGGAAGAAGGGAGATGGTGGAATAAGCTCGTGGAGCTCTTGCGCATCTCAGACTTTCAGGCCACTGACTACCTTTAACGATTGTCAAAGATCTACAAAATGACATAATTATGGGACCAACGGCTTAACTTAGAGTCCATTTCACGAAAGAAGTCCCGCGGACAATTGTGGAACTCAATTTGACAGATGGGGAGATATGGAGAGAGAGAGAGAGATAGCAACATTATGTCGCGCGAATACAGCGCTGCGTCTGCGGGACTTCTTTCGTGAAATGGACTTTACTTTCCGAGGCACGCCGAAAACTCGCTAGGTAGTGGATGATCATTGAACACCCATCTACGGATCGACTCAGACAAGCGTGGTTTAACCGTAAAGAATACTTCTATACTAATATTATAAAGAAGTAAAGTTTGTGTGTTTGTTAAATTGTAAGGGGTAATCTCGGGATCTACTGAACCGATTTTAAAAATTCTTTCACCAATAGAAAGCCACATTATTGCTGAGTGTCATAGGCTACTTTTTATTCCTGTATTCCCACGGGAACGGGATCTACGCGGGTGAAACCGCGGGACGTCCGCTAGTCTGCTATAAAGAGATTTAAAAGAGTCATGACCAGTGGGCCTGTGAAACTACCGACCAATTTGTTAATAAGTAGTAATTAACAAGTATTGGATTACAATTTTCTTCGTCTTGAATATTTGAATGTTTTAGGGTTGTTATTATTTAGTCACGAACATAATCAAAGAATAGAAACAATAATTACCTTGATTGTAGTCCAATTTCGATGTCTAGACACGTGTAAATTACGAACGGGGCGTACCTACATAACCTTGAGTTAACGCGTGCCGACTTACCGATGTAGTAGGTATGCATAATTCATTATGATGCTTAGCCTTATATTATAGTGCGAATTAGTATTGTGTAATACCACCATCAACAATGGTGGAATAAAAATTAAAACGTCACGTTTCCGAGATACCTATGAACAAAACTAGCTGTTGCCAGCTGCTTCATCCGCTACACCTCGAAAATTACCCCACGGGAAGATAAAATTGGGATAAAAACTATCCTTTGTGTTAATCCAGGTTATTAACTATCTGTGTACCAAATTTTATTCAAATCGGTTCAGTAGTTTTTGCGTGAAGAAATAACAAACATACACAAAAACTTTCGCCTTTATAATATTAGTGTGATTTGGTCTCAAACAAAGCTAGTTTGTATTGATATCAGCGATTAGTTGATACAGGTTTTATACGTGGCTAATCAAATCAAAGTTTTTAGGAAGATCGAATCAGTGAATGGACTTTAACTTTGATAGTTTATATCTCGGAAACGTAAGACTTTAATTTTATTTCCACCATTGTGTGACGAGGCCAATGACGGCACGGATGGCGCAGTGGCTGAGCGATTGGACTGCTGCGCTACATGTCGCGGGTTCGATCCCCGCACGGAACAAATATTTGTATGGCCTACAGATAGTTGTTACGGGTCTGGGTGTTTGTTTGTGTATGTGAGTTTAAATGTTTGTTCACGATACAGGAGAAATTCCTAGAGTGTGGCCTTTTTTTTGTAATGAAAAAAAAATGTTTTGTTGGTATTACACAGTACTAATTCGCACAGTAATATAAAGCTTAGCATTAGAACATTTTATGTTCTAAATGGTCAATTGGTCATGTTTCCGAGATACATGATACTTAGCGCAAATTGAAAAAATAAATGGCGGATTTTTGCATTTATCCATAGGAAAATATAGGAAGATGTTAAATGTTTTAGCCACTAGGATGAATCTTCAGGTTAAGCCGCACTTTTCTAGGTTGGTCTGTGGATGGGTGACCACTCATTACATAAGAAATTTCCTCCGTGCCTCCGAAAGCACGTTAAGGCGGGGTTGCAGTAATTTTAAGATTTTTGAACCTATAAAAATCGAACTAAATACGAGTTTTTTAATAAATAAAAATCATTACATAAAAATTGAACATACTCTCTAATAAATCGTAAAGATAGAAACGCGATTTAGAATGATCGGCTCGATACTTTTTTTTATCAAACATGACTCTAAATCACAATTTCAAACGTGTACTGCTAAGACATTTCATCATGAATTTATATAAAAGTTATATCAATAGATAGAACTTTTTATTTTGAAGTAAATGTTGAAAACATTATTGTATAATTTCTTTATAGTTTTTCTCCAAGAAGCAAAAAACAGTCAAAATTTAGGCATTATATCGCTCGCGCCGCGCGCGGCAGGGCGAGGTCGTGCGTACATAAAAACAAAGTATTGCAACCTCGCCTTAAGCCGTTGGTCTTGACTCCCTGCTGTCATTTGTAGATCTTTGGCAGTCGTTACAGATACCGGCACGGTTCTTGAGCGCTCGGCGGAAGAGTGGGGATCGCTGCGCGCATCGTACACTTTATGACAAATAAAACGCACACCCGTTTTTTATTTATTGGTCGTGAGGTAAGTGCAGCAGGAGTAAAGAACAAATCCCGAGTGACGGCTATGACGCGATGCGCTACGGGCCAATCACTGCACTTTCCCCGCCCCAAGTCTCACTTCATACCACCAAAGGGACCCAATAACTCACTTTTGCGTCAGCGCTCAAGAATCATGCCGATGATAATACAAGAGAAGAGGAGTATGATTTTTCGTGCTGATTACCGCTGATTGAAAATCTCTTGAGACGAGGTCTTGGAAAAATATAATTCATCATCATCTGCCCAGAAATGTTCCAACTATGTTGGACTAGGCAAATGATGAGCTAGCCGGAGTTCGTGGAAGGCGCAATAGTTCCCATGATCACTGGTGCAAGTGAGGGAAGAAACACCGGGCTGGTTTTTACTGTTTTTAGTCAGTAAAAGTCTGACAGACCCCTCCACTCGCCCCAGGGGACAGACATGAAGATTTTGGACACCCAGAAACAAAAATGAGGCAGATGATGAAGTAATTTTTTTTTTTTTTTAATATTTATTTCTCTCATCATCATAAATCATACAAACGTCAAAATAGTAACTACATAGAGACTGGTGTCTGTTTTAGGTAGAACCTGTATTACAGAAATGTCTAACTGCCCCACTCAGAGAGCTTAAATGACTACTTAGGCCATGACTTAGTAAAGGTTTTGACAGTTTTGTCATACAAAAGTATGAGTTTGGGTTTTAATTCTCTTGAAGTTAGACCGTCGCGTGACCAGATGACTGTAATCTTTAAAGTTCTTAAGGGGATTATAGATGTTCCTGATCTACACAATGAAATCAGCAAACTATATGTCCCTGACAATTACTGTCGTGGCAGAAAACACCGCTTACTGGCTGTTCCAACTTGCTGTACTGTTGCACACTTCAAGTCACCCATTCCTCGGACATTATCCGCTATTAACGCTCTCCTGGACTCAAACAAAGATCTTGATATATTTGCGGATGAATGGAAGGTGATACTGTCAGAATGTTTGAAGTTTTGTGAGTAGATTACATGACTGTGTTTAATAAATTATATGTGTTTAAATAGTGTAATTGGCTTCGGCCGTTCTATTTAAAATAAATAAATAAATGACAAATCTTTACTAAGTGACGGCATAAGTAATCTCTGAGTACCGCAGTTAGCTGTTATGTTCGTAAATAGGATTGTTATCTACATAATTATATATAATCTTACCTCTTTCGCCCACAGTCTGCAGAGCATGCATCCCCAGCGTCTGAAGAATATGATGGCAACATTCTGGTTCTCCCAGAAGGTTTTCAACTCTAGTGTCTGGGGAATAGAACATACTTTGTTTTAATAAATATAACTAAGATCTAGATTAAACTATTGTCTCTTGACTGCTTGTATGACAGAAAAATGTGAATAATAAAATAATAATGTGTGGACAGGACTATTGTTACCAATCTGACAGGACTAATAGTTTCCAATAAGCCTGATATAGTGGTGATAGACCGATTAACGCGGCGCATTGATTATAATAAAACGGATCCCCTAGGGTATCAGTTTTAGGGGATCAGACCGGAATAACTCATAATATCGATGTTACCATTCCCCATGACGGGAACGTCGTGAAAGCTGAGAAGGAGATGGCGATCTGAACTCATTCTTAATGGATGGGACGGAGACGGCAAATTGTAAAAACACTTTGAAAGAGAGGCCCAGCAGTGAGACAGAGTAGGCTAAATCAAAAAAAAAGTCATCTGGGTCAGTGGGTCGTCTTAGGGGCGGATTTAGTTATTAATTATTATTATTTATTTATTTTTTAATTATTTATTTATTTATTTCTTAGCCTAACCCTTTGGGGATTACAGATGTTATGTTATATTTTATACTACTTATTGAAAGAGAAGGTATCAACCTGTCTAAAGCTTTTTCTTTATGTGTATAAAAATATCTCAGCGCAGTTACATTAAAAGAAGTGTTATTATTATTATGACTGCAGTTGTGCATAAACACAGACGGGATGATAGCCTGTAACCTTTTGAATCTTATATGTAGTGATAACACTGTTATTTTACTTTCTCTACAGGTGATAATAGTAATAATATTTATCCATATAAACAAATAGAACTGAAGCTCTTTGTTATTTCATAATAACAGCTTTTTACTGAAAGTCTATGGTACTTACCTACTTTCATAAAAAGATTTTTTTTTTGTTAATGATCCGTTTATTCCAGCTTATCTCTCAAACAGCAGAAAACACTGGCACAAACATAACTGATGTTATAAGGAATAAGTTCAGTTACTTCTATTTTACCAAAACAATTAAGAGTTCCGCAAATAATTTAAAACTTACTTACAACTTACAATGATTAATGAAATCTGATTGAAACTAGGAAGTGATGTTTTATAATAATTTCACGAAGTTATAGTCCAAAATCCACTCTCAAAAGCATGTGCATGTAGGGTTACCGTCCGTCCGGATTTGTCCGGACATGTCCGGACTTCTAGTCCTTTGTCCGGTTCTTTAATTTGTCCGGATTTTATGGCTTACATGGAATACGAATAATAAAACTTATATAAGAATATCAAATAAGTCTTTAATCTGTATTTACTTCTCATTCATTTAAAAACAACTTCTCTAACATTCAACTTAACGAGATAAAACATTAAATCTTCTATTGCAAACAATCAACTAGTTCAAAACTTCAAACATAAAATATTATCTTCTTCAAAAAAAAATAGTTTTACGTCAAATAATCAAACTTAACACTAGTTTTCGGGATATTATTTTGTACCTATATTTTTCAGTGCCAGATACCTATTTGACGGAGTAATTTGCATTTTTTGACTAAAATGTCCGGACTTTATTGAAATATCAGGCTTTTTGTCAGGACTTTTTGTGTCGGAGCCGTGTTAACCTTTCGATAATCCACAGCCCCGACAGGCTAAATGGTAACCCTATGTGCATGTATGACCAGATATTATTATATGAACATAGACAGAAACAAGAAAGGAATATTGTAAGGATCTCAACAGGAAACATTCTAGGGTTTCTGCCTACCCCAACCAATGGGAAAAAGGCGAAGCACTATTAAAATCTACTCTGAAAGAATTAAACATGCACTTTGGTATTGGATGAATAAAACCTGTTCTATGCAAGACTAGGTAATAATAAAAAAGTAGGTACAAGAGTGTTAGTAATACCGGAAACTGGAAAATAACACGTCCTGCAATTACTTATAGGTACTTAATACAATGGGTACATGTACACTTTAAGTAATCATGGTTCATAAGTGGAATGAGTAAGGCTCATAATATCTACCGAAATACGGAAGGAAAACCTCAAATACGATTGTAAATGCGTAGATAGATATAATTAGCATAAATCCGAGTCACAAACTTAAAACCGGTACTCACACACCACTGATTCTATTACGAGTTGCGATTACGAAACTTGCACCCGCAAGCCGGTTCACATTACATTTGACATATATATTTGTAAGTTCTGATTGCCCAGAAAAATAACTTTCAAACATTAATTTGAAATTTTGAAAGCGGAATTTAGCAAAATATTCTTCAACAGGCGCGACGTAAATAAAACAGAACTATGTTCAATTGAAAAAGTATTTAGTTACCTCGCCGGTAGCGATGCTTTTTACTTTTTGTGCCCCAATCTGAGCGATATCTGAAGACATTTTCGTTGTTTTTGAATACTTTAATTTTTAGCAAACACTCAAAAGTTCTAGTAGCGAAGTGAACAACATGAATGAATTAAAACACAATCTGACAGTTCTGACACTGGCTGCGGTTTAAATTGTACGATGTGCGCTATTGGTACTGTGTTCGTGCATAAAATCGGTTTATTTTGTACAAACATGAGCTCTTCTTAGCAGTGTGACGTCATGATTGACGTCATCGATCGCTACCAACGGCGCACACAAAAATTTGGTAGTACAGTGTGTGCGGAGACGTCAAATTCGAATTTGACAAGTGTCAAGGAAAGCAATTGACTCGTTTTTATTTTGCTTTTAGATGTTGTGTGTTGTTGCACCATTATTTCGATATTATTCAATGAAAAATGTCGCAGTACGTAAATAAATAATTCCGAGAGGGGTTTAATATTATGTTCTGTGCTTTCGGCTTAGTTCCGAGGTTATAATTTTTGACAGAAGTGACATTACAGGGCTATTGACTGGTTCAAATTGAAAGTGTACCGATGGTAAACATTCAATTTAAACAGCTAGTTTGTAGCGTTGGCACGTTTGTAAAGGATCGTACAATTTGAACCGCAGCCACTGACAGTCTGTTGTGTGCGTTGTGTGTGACATCATGGCCGCGTTCCGTATTACAAAATAATCGCTCACAGCGCTCACGTCGATATTTTGCGTTCCGAATTAGGGTGCGTTCCGAATTACACTGTAATCGATTTGAGCGTCCATAAACCCGTACCGAATTACTGTGAGCGCGATATCGATGTCCCTTGAATCGTCATAGATGACGTCATGACATGCGCCACCTTGCGATTACACCGACCATGCCCCAAATAGATATCACCGTGAGCGCTGTCAAAATCAAAGTAAAAAATGACAGATGTCTGATGCGTGTGTGTGTGAGTCTGGGTGTGTGTGCGTGTTCACAGCTGAGGTTCACTGGCTGGAGTCGCACAAATACATTCAATTAGTTCTTTGAAATCTCTTTGGAGTCTCATAACCATGAGTATTCAAGTAAATATACAAGACGAGCTTAGCGGGCGACGAATTTCTCTCATGCAGGGTTGTTTTTGTTATCACGTGACGAGTGAGCACTAAAAGCGCGCTTACGAGCGTTCCGAATTGATGACAGCTCATAGCAGTCATAATCGTGATATTTAGTTCGGAACGCAAAATATCGACGTGAGCGCTGTGAGCGATTATTTTTTAATACGGAACGCGGCCTTAGATATCACGATTATGACAGCTAAGACCTGTCATCAATTCGGAACGCTCGATATCGCGTTTACAGTGCTCACTCGTCACGTGATAACAAAAACATAACCTGCATGAGAGAAATTCGTCGCCCGTTAGGCTCGTCTTGTATATTTACTTGAATACTCATGGTTATGAGACTCCATAGAGATTTCAAAGAACTAATTGAATGTATTTGTGCGACTCCAGCCAGTGAACCTCAGCTGTGAACACACACACCTACCCAGACACACTCACACACGCATCAGACATCTGTCATTTTTTACTTTGATTTTGACAGCGCTCACGGTGATATTTATTTGGGGCATGGTCGGTGTAATCGCAAGATGAAGCATGTCATGACGTCATCTATGACGATTCAAGGGACATCGTTAGCGCGTACGGGTTTATGGACGCTCAAATCGATTACAGCGTAATTCGGAACGCACCCCATGACATGTGTGTGACTGACACTGACAGCTGTTGATTGTCACAGTGTTACCAACCTTCACCAAATTTTACCCCCAACTTTTTTTCTGAATACCCCAAGGACGTTATAATAAAACTATGAATACCCCTAAAAACCCCTAAATAATGAATTTTATGTTTCATCGAGCATACATTGCTATTGAATGAACATTTGAACGGCTGAAACCTGTTTTTCGACCAATAGCGAACAAGGACATTGCACATCGAAGAAAAAAGTAGTTTCGAGCAGGGACTGAATTACCCAAAAATTACGGTACCTTTAAATTTCGGTATGACGCCATACCGATAAATAAGGGTTACCGAAATATTGCGATACCGTTATTTTTTCTGGTAGTCTTTTGAGTCTGGAAATGCATACCGGTATATTTCGGTAGAAGTACCATAACCGTTATAAATGTATCGGTAGCGGTACCTAAACCTTAATAAATAGGGGTTTGCTTTGACGCACCGCCTCGCCACTCTGTATCGTTCACTTGCCGATTGTTGCACATTATTATAATATAAACTACATACGCAAGTTCTAACGTCTTCCACCGCACACACGCGCGCCGCACATGCATTTCTGTACCGCAATCGTGTAAGGGTTATAAAACGGTTTAGCCCAACCTTTACTTATAAAGGTACCGGTATAGCTCAACCTTTATTTTAAACCGGTACCGGTATATTTTTGAGGTATCTTAACCTTTAACCGTAACCGCTTTCATTCCCTGGTTTCGAGGTCCAAAGGAGGCCCAATTTAAATAAAATATTAAAAGAAATGATTATTCTTTTATTGTAACTGCTAATAATCACAAAGGTGTTCATGTATTATATATTTTTACACATTATATCCCGGTATTGTCCTAGACTCAATACCGAAAATACCGGTTTCGGAAAGTGGTACCGGTATTGCGACCCCTAGTCCATTGAAACCATTTAAGTTCTATTCTTCTTCATGCGTTGACAAACTTAAACTCAATGGATGCTGATGGGTGATGGGCCTCTCCTTTACTTGTACTATGAAATCAGCAGTGGGACACGACGTAGGCTAGCAAAAAAAAAAAGTACAGGTTTCGTTAACTCAAGTAAATAGCAAGACCCCAAAACATCCTAAAAATGATCCGTCGTCGCTTCGTAGGAGACGAAAGCTGGGGCTTTCTTCGTAATAATTGGCTTTGAGGGTACGTAGATCTATACCTCATTGGTACCTATTTGAATAAAAAAAAAGAGTTTATTTGACCAATATCTTACACAGTCATGATCCCTGCAGGCTGCAGTGATGCTATTTCGTATCCTACATAGAGGTTTTACCTGACTTGTATCTCTTTTGCTGTCCCCAGAACTAGATGTTTGGTGTAATAGTGTAATAACCTCTCTGTAATGCTTTATTTTAGTACTTATTAAGCCGATTACGAATAATCAATTCGTACAATTGTACCATTCAATTAAAATAAAATCGATAGCTTTTACAATCGTTTTAGTTTTGACATCCTTATGCGGTTTTACATCACTATTGAGCGGCTTTTCGTTAGGGATGTCGGGATCATCAAAAAGTATCGATAAATATTCTGTCGAGCTTTATACTAATCATTCGATTTCTTCAACTAAAATGTCGATTTATCACATTGTACTATTAGCTCGATATGGTGGTATTTCGTTTTTAATAATATAATGCCATTTTTTTAAAGGTATATTGACAAGTTTTTGATAGGTGTGAACGTACAATTGAGGGGTCTAGAATCAAAAGCGCCTCTATCCAGTTTTTTACTCAACATGGTTTTTGATTATTGGCAACACATTGCATGTTTATCTATGACCTCACAAAGATAAATACGTGCAAAAAAGCCTCTATCCCATATTAAATACAATTTCAAATACTCGGTTAGGTGCAAAACCGCTTCTATTGTTTTAGTTCAGACCAAAAGCGCCTCTATCCCGTCTCGACCAATCACAGAGCCAGGCTATCTAAACAACAGTATGGCGTCCGTGTGTGGTTTCTAGGAATTGTGTCCCGTTGTTTTATTAAAATTTTAATAGTAAAAGGACACAAAATGGAAGTCAATATTGCCCCAGTGCAGCATAATACAGGAAGGAAACGGATTCGCAATGAAAAACAGTTGAAACGCAACGTGCAAAAGCGTGCAAGTTAAGTTTCTCTGGTAACTATGCTTGTAGGAGAAGCTGACAGTTTCGTCCACAAGGCCAGGTCGCATTAAAACCAAAACTGCCTCTATCCTTAATAATACAATGCAAAACCGCCTCTATCCTTAGTAATACAATGCAAAACCGCCTCTATCCTTAGTAATACAATGCAAAACCGCCTCTATCCAACGTTTAAATGCAAAACCTACTCTATCCAGATTTCAAAATATTATATAAAAAAAAACGTTTGATATGCTTTTAAGTAATGTGTATTTATTAAAACATTAGACTATTTATGATCAAATGAAATCTAGTTGTTAGATATAACGTTACTCTAGTAGTTGCTACAGGTATTAGGCGTATTATGAAAAAATCAAAAAACTGGACAGAGGCGCTTTTGATTCTAGACCCCTCAATTATTGTTTTTCGTTTTGGAAACGAAAACGCAAACTCCAGTAAACCACCTCAAAGTGCAGAACGAGATTGCATTGAATTCAGATCAGATAGATGCCAGTTTGTCAGTCTGTAGTCTGTTATTTAAATATATTTACTAAGACCCAAAATAATGAAAAAAAAAACAAGATTTACCTCCTCCGGCGAAATTCCCAAGAAAATAAAATAATGTTAGATAATTCCTCAGCCGGAGGGTAGAAATATCGCATGTTCATGACGACGCGGTGAAATTGAACGGGCGACAGAGCATATCAACCGGCGCACGCTCAGAGCGCGCTCACTTTTGCTCGGGCGCTCGACTGCAACAGACGTCTATTGGAACCTGTGGTTATAGCTATGACGGTTTCTTAATGTTTTCATAACTGTGTTGGTTTTGTGATGTGCTATTTAAAAATAAATAGTTCGAGGTTACTTGTCGTCGTTTCTTTTAAAAAAATAAAATACCCTTCTGATCCATAAGAATAAAATAAGTCAGTCACATCATTATCTGCTTAGCCTTTTCTCAACTATTTTCGGGTAGGCTTCCTGTCTGACCTCCAAACCCATTTAATACTGAGTAATTAATAATATGATGTCATTTGGTAAGACTGGTTGTTTGACTTTTTAGCCGCTTGCCTGCTCTCTGACATCGGAATTCCCCGGCGCCCCGCGGCACACGCGATGACGTCACGCCACGCGCCAGATGGCCGCACTCAACAAAACATTTTTTGTTTACTCGTTGGCGGCGTGTGTAATCTCAAGTTATGTTTTTGTTAGAGCATATTATGTCCCTTTCGGGTCGTGTTAAGTGTTTGAACTATCTTAAAACTAACTTATCAATTAAACATAGTTAATTTATGGTTTACATTGAATTGGTCACCCATCTACAGACCAATCTAGGTAAGTGCGGCTTAAGGCGGGGTTGCAGTACTTTTTAAGATTTTTGAACCTTTGAAAATCGAACTAAATATGAGTTTTTTAATAAATAAAAATCATTACATAAAAATTGAACATACTCTCAAGTAAATCGTAAAGATAGAAACGCGATTTAGAATGATCGGCTCGATCATTTTTTTATCAAACATGACTCTAAATCACAATTTAAAACGTGTACTGCTAAGACATTTCATCATGAATATAAATGAAAGTTATATCAGTTGATAGAACTTTTTATTCTGAAGAAAATGTTGAAAACATATTGTAAAATTTCTTAATCATTTGTCTCCAAGAAGAAAAAACAGTCAAAATTAACGCATTAAATCGCTCGCGCGGCAGGGTGGGGGGTGCGGTCGTGTGTTCATAAAAACAAAGTACTGCAACCTCGCCTTAACCTAAATATCGACCCAAGTGGCAATTATTATTAAGCCACGAGCAATGTTGTTTATAATCGCATAGGTAATATGCGATTTGTGAAAATCGATATTTTGATGTATCGATATCCTTTCGACAACCCTACCACCTACTTTTCATTCATTCTGCCTTGATTGCTTGTCACCGCGTGCGTGTTTCGCCGGTCTGAAAACTTACTATTTATCTCCACACTTGGTGAGTTTTCGTTTATTTATAATTAATTTACAGATTCTAGTGACTTTTCTTTACGTCTAAGCATATTTTGTCAAATACAACAACTTGTTAGTTGGATGCATTTTGACCTTGTCCATTCGAGTCATTTCGATTGATTTTTTGTTAGGTACGTGTATTAGTCAGTTTTAAGAGTTTTATTGCGTTGTTTGTCCGTTTCTATTGTGAAGAACTGATCAAGTTCATTTTCTTCAAAGCCTAGCCTAATAAACTAGGAAGTTGAAATTGAGGCTATGTAGGATGTACCTACATTGACTCGTAAAGAATTTAATAAGCTTAATTTTACGCTTCGTAGTGTACACTGGGATTGTCTCAAGTGTGTTTATTGATGTACTTACTGTTAGCTGCGTCATTAGCATATTAGGACCTTTTTAGTTAGACCTAGGTACCTATTTCAAAATATTTTGCCATCATAGAGTTTGTACCACTATCTTTATACCTACTATTACGGACTACCTCGTGAAGCAGTTGATGCAAGTTAATCAGCCTTTGAACCCTAAAAAGTCATTAAATCTAATTGAAATGAGCAGTTTCCTTACTAATCATGGTATTTAGGACAAAGTGGTGAAAGTGGGTCACTAAATCTATGGTGGCTATTGGGTTTTATTAACTCTTGGCATTGTTCTCTATGCTCATCTGAAGGAAAATAATAAAACACTTTTTTATTGAATTAATTTGGTTTATTGATGACCCAACTAACAACTTTAGAACATTTACAGTGCAAACTTACATTAAATGAAAGAAAAAGCCAGGCATCTTATGAATTTCTGCCTTAGCAAAGCATCTTGTTGAGGGGTGGTGTTTTAGGCAATATTTGGGTTACAGTTGTCAGATAGGTAGTCCTAAAATACCGGTATTCCGCTATAACCGGTTAAGACTGGCAGCTGGCCCCTAAAAAGTTGGGCAAAGGCTAGGCAGATGAAGAATGTACCTACCTGAAATAGGTAGGTATTTGCATAATTTTAAATCTGACATTTAAATAATACTGTCCAACATGTTATATTTTATAGGAGAAATAAACAATAAACTTACTTTTTCAAATTCAAATATTTGTTCTAGAATATTATGCCAGTATCTTCACAATGATTTCCTTCACTGTGTTGGCAGTTCTTCCCTCTTGTGCACATAAACATTGTAAAATATTTGCCAAATTGCATTTTATTAAAATAAATGCTATTTTCTTCAAAAGTGCAAAACCTAAATGGTCAAAATGTACGGAACAGATGATTTAAAAAATAATAATATAATAAATCTTATTTGGAGGGGTTCTGTATAACGTGCTGAATATGTAGTAGTAACCATTTGTGTCTCGGTCTCCCTTCCACCCTGTTACATGCTAATAAAAAAAAACTGACTACGCCAGCTAGTTACGCAGACCAGAAGGCCTACCATGACGTCTTAAAACAGTTCTAACTTATTCTTAATCCAGTGTGGAAAAGAGATGGCGCTAGACCCTGTATAGTTTACCACACTGGAATAAGATTAAGTTAGGACTGTTTTAGGAGTCATAGTAGGGCAGCAATTACTGACTGCCATTTAAAAACTTGCTGAACCAAGTATATACCTTTTCAAAACATCCAAACGATTATAAACCTCATTCTTACTCAATAAAATCTGTATTAATCTTTCATTCTGATAACGCACTGATAAATTATTAGATTATTTGCTAGATTATCTGAATGCTATTAGATAATGTTATCTTCTGATTGTAATGTATAAATGAATGTGCGATTTTATGTATGATGTGGGTTTATAGAAAAGTAACATGAGTTTTATTTAATATATTTTGTTATTTAGGAGAGGGACACAAAAACATTTCAAAAACAAAAACTTGTTTGCATTGTTTTGTTGAGTGCTTCGTTGGTCAAGTGTTTGCACTTTGGAACTGCTGAGCATGAGGTCCTGGACCCAATTTGTTCCCAATTGGTGGCAATAAGCTCGCCCGCTATTACATGGGATTTACACATAACTGGCAAAAATTGGGTTACTAAGGTACACCTCTGTCTAACCCGTCATAGATTACAGGCGTGATGTTATGTTTGCGTTCTATAATAAGTGTTTTGTAAAAAAAACGTCTTCAAAATTCACACACAAAAAGATTGAGATACAACTTCTAACATTTTTACAACGGCGTCAAATTGTAGGAAGGTACTAGTCATTCAGAATCAACTTAATATCTATAGTCATAAAGTTGAAATTTGTTCAATTACAAGGACTTTATTAGTCTTTTTCTTAAGTACAATTAATGAGTACATTTATTTCCTTAACTTTATTACTATTATATTTTGCACCTTAATCTCATGTAAATAAAGCTGGTAGTTATTGTAGTGTGTGCTATAATGATTAGTAGTCAGATAGCTTCGAGTATGACTATGTGAGTTTCTTGAGAAATCCTTCTTATAGAAAATGATTAGATCATGTTTTAATTGGAATTAGTCAAGTCTTTAGTCTTTATGAAGAGGTTACCTTCCATGGGGAGGGGCTTGAATGTAGGGGAAGGTCAAAAAATTATGAGTGGGTGTGGGTTAATATGGGTAGGAGATGACGATTACGATTAACCCTTCGTATGCCGTAGCGTAGATCTACGCGAGACACAATGGCTTTTTAATTGTGTCTAATTACACGGCCTACGAGAGGTTAATATAGAAGTATGGAAGAGAAAGACATGGTGCGCCAACCTCAAATAAATTGAGATAAGGTCAGGAGAATGATGGTCCCGTCAGGGCTGCGGGTTGTTTGAAAGAGATACCGCGGCCTCGACACAAAGATGACACGATGAGGCAATAGGAGTATGTAAGGATCGTGGCAGGGCAGATGGTGTTCTGTGTTCGGTGTGTTTCTGCCTATCCCCATTAGAAAAAGGCGTGAGGTTATGTATATGTATGTTTGCCTAGCAGTAGTTAAAAATAATGCCGCCATTTTGTCGTTCTTTTGGCGCCAAAGCCTTTTTTTTATTAGCCTACTTTGTGTCTCACTGCTGAGCAAAGGCCTCCCCTTTCTCCTTCCATATGTCTCTATCATGGGCGATCTCTGGCCATGTTAGCCCCGCAAACATTTTTATTAATAAGGCGGTTAGACTTCCGCGTCTTTTGTTTTACATCAAATGGTTTAAATTAAACAAAGTCACAATAAATCACAGTAATTGAATGCACTAAGCAACAACAGTATTACTGCAGCTATTATTAGTTCTAATGATAATTAATTGCGCATTGTTTAAGTCTGAAACCTCTAACAGCGGTCTAAAAGACTGCAACGCTGCCCTGAATTGTTGAATCTTCCTCGATGAAGTACATATTTTCCATTTTTCAAACAATATTTTCTTAGCCATCATCATCAGCCTGATAATGTTCCCACTGCAAGGACTCAGGCCTCCTCTCTAGCAGAGTGATGGGCTATAATCCACCACGCGTACCCAGTGTTGGTTGGTAGATGTCACAAGTCTTTGAATATTTCGGTTCTAAGACATGCCGGTTTCCTCACGATTCCTTCACCGTTTTGAGAGCAGCGGTGATGAAATAAATTAGAAAGAAAAGCAAGAAAGAAAAAATGTTTATTTGACGTCAGTACATCAAGCACACACACAATAATACAAAAAAAAATAATTACAAAAATGGAAAAAACATAATATATATAATATAAATAAAATACATAATAATAACACACAAACACAACACACACACAACACACAAAACATACACAACACACACACACATAATACAACATACATAACAACAACAACACACATAATAAACAACAACATAACAACAACATACATAATATATATTTTGTGTAATGGCATTACACAAAATAATGCACCTGCCTGAGTTCGAAACTACGCCTTACTGTTCGTAAGTCGGGGCCGCCACCACTGCTGTCTTATCCTATGATAATTTGTTATTCTAATGTATTACTGCAAGGTAATGAATGACTCTATGTGACGAGCTCCTCAAGCAAAATAATAACAGCCGCTCGCCTATGTTGCTTCGTGGACGGGTGACCACCCAAAACTTACCAAGTTTCCTTCTTGCCTCGGAAAGCATTTAGAGCTGTTTGGTCTTCTGGCTCTTGGCTGTCATTTGTAGTTCTTTGGTAGTCGTTACCGGTAGTCAGGGCCCAGAAAGTCAGATAACCAACCTTACCAAGGGGTATCGTATTGCCTAGTACTGACTGGGTTGTGGAGACCAGAAAGGCTGGCGCTCCATTTAACATACTGGTATTCAGTTGCATCCAGTGAGATTAGAAGCGACCCTAATAAAGTTGGGAAAAGGCTAGGCTGATGATGAGTTGTGTGACTGACTCCTTACGACAAAAAACAAGCAGCGCTATAGCATGTAAATATTGTCAATTATTATAGGTAGGTACTCTAATGTTAGTTTACTTATTAGTTATCAAGAAAATCGGCCCCTACGATGACGATTTATATTTGATAATTGTTAAGCCAACGGTTTTAGAGGCCACTTATACGAAATAGTCGTCAAGGCTCAACGTAAATATCCAGATTTATTTTATAAAAAATAAAGTAAGCAAATAAAAGATCGATCGCCGAATCGAAAACGCCTGGAAAAGGGATATCTCTGAAGACGCTAATGATCCCCGTCGGGGCTGCGGGTTGTTCGAAAGAGATACCGCGGACTCGGCACAAAGGGCTAAGAAGGAACATGGGTGGTATTTAGTCAGTAGAAGTCTGACACTCCCTAAACAGCACATTTGATGATTTCCCACCCTCCAAAAAAAAGGGTGATCTTCATTGATTTATTAAAAACTAAAGATACGGTCGTCCGAACATTTTGCTCGATGCGTTCCCCATACGAAGTATTATAATATCTGTGCCCATACCGAGGTATAAAGAAATTAAATAAAGCTTTTATTAAAATGTTACTAAAAAAAAATGTTAAATTTTAATTTATAATTTTAATTTTCGTTTAAACTTCGGTTTAGTCAAGACCTATTTGGGATCAAATTCGAGGCGTCTCATTTTATCATACGGTCCGCAGTCCTTACGCAGTAATAGGGTAAACTGCCCTAATTCCGGCCCCGTCCTAATATCGGCCGTGACGAAGAAATCGTGGCGTAAATTAAAAAACTTCACATAATGTTAGGATAATATTGCACCAAAATAGACCTTAAGTCATACACAATAGACAATATCAACATGGCAGCGCTCTGTGTGATATAGAATATTCAGGCGGCCTTAGAACGCGGAGGCTTATGAGCGTGTGCTTATCCTGTGCCTTTTGATCCTGGACCTACTGTGGACGACATTTTGGGATAAGCGATTTTAGCGTATTATATTCATTAAAAGTAATGAGTATTGCTTGTTTTCGATACATAATAAAATAAAGAATCGCCTTACATATCTATTTTAATAAAAAAATCATGCTTTGTGTTAATTTTAGGAGGCCGGAGTTAGGTTTCTGTTTATTAGTACAAATCCAAATATCGGCCGCCCCGGCCGATATAAGGTAATCATTTTTTAACAACGAATCCTAAAACCGGCCGGCAGAGGGGCATTTTTCAAAGAATTTGTTAATCCCCAAAATCTCTTAATTTTTGCAAGAAAAGAAAGTCTAAGGGGGAACCAATGCCATTAGCCATATCTTCGAAAAAATGGAAACAGTTTACTCAAGAAAAAGATGACGAAAAATAATAAAAAATAAAACATGAGCGTGAAGAAATAAAGAAACGAATCGAATATTAATAATTGTCCTATGGTTTCATTTGGGGTGCACAACGCAGCATGGCAGAAATTATATAGATGTTGCAAAAGAAGATTTTACCTGCCATCACGGCCTTATTCATTTAGTGTGATAGTCCTAAATTTTCAATAGTCCTGTTTTTATTTATTTTAACTTACTTTGTTATTTTGTTGACTACTAACTACAGTATGACTACATTGCACATTTTAAGATACTCCTATAACTATTATCACCTATTATGTGTTCCTAATTATTAAATGTTAGGTATTTTGTGACGTTGATTTTATTGAGCTCAATATTTACGTTGCTTTTGACGTTGATCTTATTTATACCTAATCAATAATAATTTTGAAGACTGAACAATATAGATATAAAAAGTTGAAAAATCGTTGTTTGATGTTTTTTTTCAAATACCTAAGCCGTTTTATCCACTGCTGCTCACTGGTTAGTGTTTAACCATACATTTTGCATATGCCGATATAAGGGAAAAATCTGGTCGGCTTTAGGCAAAAGGGGCCGGTATTGGGGAAAACCGGAATGTATTGATAAAATAAATCATAATAATTAAACAACTAGGTTATTTACAAAGTTTTACGTAAGAATAAGAAACCAATTAAATTTCACAATAGGAAAAAAACTATGCAAACACTTTAAATAACATATTGAGATATTATGAGTAGTTTAAAACTGAAAAAGGTTAAAGGGGCCGATATTAGGGTGGTTTACCCTATATAAGTCAATGGTGATCTTCCGAAATTCCCTGAAGTGCAATAACAGCCGTGATGTTCTACAGAATATGTCGCTTAGTAATAGTCACGACTCACGAGTACCGACTGCAATCGTCATGCAAAAAATTCAAAAACTAGGAAATCATTTACGTAAATTATATTGCCTGTGTGTTTTGTGTCCTAATTTAAGATAGTCTAGTCTTCCACAACAGATTTAGGTATTCTAGCTAAAAATCATGATTCAACGCGCTAGGCTGGAAGTCGGCGTATGCCATAGTTGGCGAAATGCCAGAATGACATAAAATATTCGGGAAAATCGATATCATGTTGTTTTGCGAGCGGCGCCATAGTTCTGACATCATTTTGTCTCACTTCACAAGCTTTGAACGACCGCTGTGGGTCAACATTGACTTTGACACACTGTAAGCAAAGTCAGAAAGGCCAGAGGGTCAGAAATTCTCAGGTATTGTTGTACAGTTATCTTTAATTTGGCAATGTTTTATGTGTATCTAGTTTACCATCATCATCAGCCTATATTGTTCCCACTGCAGGGACTCAGGCCTCCTCTCTAGGAGAGGGATGGGCTATAATCCACCACGCGGGCCCAGTGCGGATTGGTAGATGTCGCATATTTTCGAATTTTTGGTTCTCAGATATGCCGTTCTCGGATAGTTTACCTCCTTACCCAAAATTTAGGCTACTTTTGAGTTGCTATGTAGGTACGACAGTTGAACGTGCTTACCCAGAAGGTAAATTCTCCGGACGCCTTCAAAAACACTTGAAATTGACGCAACCATTTACGCCACGCGTCCGCCCGGCTGGCTGGCCCACCTTCCAAACATAATTCCGCCGGCGGCCGTGCATGTTCCATGCTGCCTGTGATCACTAGATTATTTGTTTCACTATTTAAGCTCAATAGTCACTTCTAAATCACGAAATATACGTTGATTTTATTTTATTTCGCCCACCGTGCACCGCTGTCACCATGAAGTAAACGACCAGGGCCCCGAGTCTGCTATTCAATAGTGTCAGAATGGTCGATCATTGATCTCATAATGGTTGATTTACGACAAGCCAAAAAGTACCTTAAGTCGACAGGCATAAGGTACTTTTTGGCTTGTCGTCAATCAACAATTATGAGATCACTGATCGACCATTCTGACACTATTGAATAGCAGACTCGGGGCCCAGATAGCTAGATACAAACTGATTTATTTTACGAACACCCGCATACATACAATAGTGATATTTACGAATCATGCAACAGCCACATTGGCGCCAGTGACAGAAAAGTTTTGTGGTAATCGGTTGTCGTGGTATGGGCATGTGATGCGTAGGAATGAGGAAAATGTCGTGAGGAAAAGAAAGATAAGATAAGAGCAAAAGAAGACCAAAATAAACGATGGATGGATTGTGTAGAGGATGGTATGCCAAAAAAAGTAGGTGTCTGATGAGATGACTAGTAATAGATAAGAGAAGTATGGAAGAAGGCATACTCCGCTGACCCCAAATGAATACCAAGAACCACTAGGACATGTCAGATAGGTAGTCCCTCCATAATGCTCCAAATTGATATAAAATACTCAAATTGACAGCTATCGTATTCAGTTTACCTACTGCGGATTTCTTCAGCTTGTCTTCATCGATCCAATTGTACAGGACTGAACGACCTGTTTGACCTTCGTTGGCGCCTTGCTGTCTCACCCACAAGGAAGTTTATTTACTGCAAAGCAATAATATCCTGTTCTACGTCTTCTAAGATAGTTACAGAAGATTAAGTGACTCGTCTATGGCTGCATTCATTGTCATTTGTGCGATTAGTCATAGGTCAAATCTATGCCATTTTCTGCCTAGAGATTTCCTCTCAATTTAGTACCTCGTCGACGCTTCTATAGTCTAGCTAGCCATAAGATCACTTGATCAAATGATATTTAGTATGTATAGTATAGTTTTGAGGAAAATGTCGTGAGGAAGGTTATGAATGTGGATGGGTATAAGAATAGAGGAAGACCAAAGAAACGATGGATGAACTGTGTTAAGAATGATATGGTAAGACAGGAGGTGTCTCATGAGATGACAAGAAACAGAGAGGTATGGAAGAGGAAGCATGATGTACCCCAAATAAATAGGGGATCGGACTGACTCAAAAAAATATGATTCTGTTTAGTCCGTCAGTTAGATTATCGAAAAATATTGGATACGTGTTTTTTATTTTATCAAATAAATTAAAAATTGACGAAGCTATAGCGCATCAAAGATCATGGAGTAGGGCTTGAAACGTCACTTGAAGGTACAAAACGTACTATAATTATGACGTCACACGAGTTTTCGAAGCACTGTATCGTCTTCATTTTTAGTTTACGTAAAAAAATAAAAAATATGTGGTCAATATTTTTTGGAAATCTATCTGACGGACTAATTAGTTTTTTTTTTTGTCCGATCCCCTATTGGGAGGGCAAGGGAATGATGATGATACAACATATTATTATATGACTTGACAATAAATAACAGGTGAGACAATTTTACTAACAGTTTCCTATAATATACGTCTGATAGTAGAGCAGTAGAGTCATGAGTTTCCTATGCAAGTCATCTATAAAATTAAACCGTCATCATGCTGTAATGTCATCGCTTCATCAGAATTATTTTACCGGAAAAATATTGGAATAAATAAATGCATTCTCATTCATATCTTTCATTCATCATCATGGACATAATATTTTGCGAGCGTATGATTCAGCAGTTTTTGAAAGTAAATTCGTATTATACATAGGTAACTGGTCGTTCTTTTTCATACGGTTTTGTAACAAAACCAGTATAAACTGGCCTAGTATTTGTTTCTAATGCACCATTTATCAGCATAATGTTACGACGGTCATCTAGAATCTTCGAGAAACCGCGCTAATAACTGTGTAGTACCTACAAAATACGAGTTCATTCTTTTAGGTACCTATTTCCGTAGTAGGTATAGAACTTACATTGTATTCAAGGTCAGGCGCCGGGAGTCGCCGGCAGTTGTCATTGTAATTTCGACCGTATGCCGACGACGTTAAGTAACTTCTTCCTTGTCGGTTCTTTTATCTTTAAGTTTATTTTTTGTTAATGTTTTTTTGTGGATGCTTTCTTGAATAATAGAGAATTATCTCGAATATCTTTTGTTTGCGTGGGTATAAAAGGACCGATTGAGGACGAAGTGAGTCAGTTCACTTTTAAGCGAGACAACGAAAGGATCGAAGAGTTATCTAGTGCGACAAAGTGTTTAGTACTGTTGAAGTGATTGTTTATAAGTGTTTAGCGAGTAATAAAGTTAATTCGTGTGTTTAATTGGTAGTGTATTTATTTATCCCATACCCAGCTCGTAACAATTTGGTGTCAGAAGCGGGGATAAATAATGCCGATTCTACCGAAGGACGACACGGATAGTATCCGTACGAGGAGTCAGCGGCAGCAAGGTATGGACCAAAGGCGATTTGGGGACTCCCCGACACAGACACCGGGCGGTGCCCGGCCTACGTCAGAGCCAGTCGCTGGCCCATCTGGAGCTACTCCAGCGGCGCCTACTACATCAGCGGCACCTGACTTGTCTGCCTTAATGGCACTGCTGCAAGACCAGGCACGTCGTCAGGAGGAGCAGGCTCGACGTCAAGAAGAGCAGGCTCGCCAGTTGCAGGAGCAGCGGCAACAAGATAAGGAGGAGCAAGCTCGCCTTCAAGAAGAGCAGGCTCGCCGTCAAGAAGAGCAGGCCCGTCGGTTGGAGGAGCAGCTGCAACGGGACAAGGAGGAACAGGCTCGCCGTCAAGAGGAGCAGGCCCGGCGCCAAGAGGAACAGATGCTCCTGATAAAGGATCTTCACGCATCAGTTGGGAAGGAGCTGAGCGCGATGAAGGAGCAGGTACAGCAGCACGACAACCGTATTGCAAAGGCCGAAATTCAGATCGCCGACGTGAAGAAGGCCTTGAGTGAAATTAAGGTTGGAGACGGGGCTGTGGCTTCGGTGATTGCTGCACCTTCAGTACGCGGGTTTAAAGTGCCGCCATTCGATGGAACATCTTCGTGGTCGGCCTATAAAATCCAATTTGAGGCCGTTATGAAAGCGAATGGGTGGACCAAAGGGCAAGCCTTGACCGCGCTCACTTTGGGTCTCCGAGACCAGGCCCTTACCATTCTTGAGGCACTCGGCAAGGATGTGACGTACGAACAGCTGCTGGAGGCATTAGAGTCCAGATATGGCGACGCGCACCTGGAGCACGTTTTTCGTGCTAAGTTAAGGGATCGCGTTCAACGTAGTGCTGAGAACTTACAGCAGTGGGCTCTGGAAGTTGAAACGATGGTTCGGAAAGCATACCGGTCTGCCCCTGCACTCATCGATGGAAATTTGGTACAGGCGTTCGTCGACGGAATACATGCTCTGGAAGTAGAAGCAGTGAGACAAGACCATCGAACACACTACGTCAGAGAAGTTGTGGCAACACCTGTACATGAGCGTCCGCGAAAGTACAGCCCTAGGTGCTACGCTTGTGGAGAAAGTGGTCACCTACGGCCAAATTGTAAAAAGCGACGCACACCGAGGGAAGACCAATCACAGCGGGAAAAGGCGACTGATATGACTGCCCAGCAACAGTGGAGAACTCGCGGTAACAATGATGAACTTTCAAGACCTTGGCGTGAAGACTGTATGCAGAGTTCCAGACAAGAAACTAAGGAAGTTGTGTCTGTGAGGAGGCTAAGAACAGATCTCAGCGACGAATGGAAGGAAACCATACAGCAGGCTCAGCAAAGTGACTCGGATATCAAACCGATCTTCGAGTGGATTAAAGCTGGTGGTCCGAAGCCCAAATGGAGTGATGTGGCTGCGATGAGTTCCATCACGAAGAGTTATTGGGCGCAATGGAACAGCTTGGTGATCCAGGATGGAGTCTTGTGCCGTAAATGGGAAAATGCTCGTGGGGACAGCTGTCATCTACAAATGGTTGTCCCTAAAACTAAGGTACCGGATGTTTTACGGCTCTACCATGATGGATGCTCAGGAGGACATATGGGGGTGAAAAGGACTCTACTGAAGATCAGAGAGCGCTTTTACTGGATCCACTGTCGAGATGATGTGGAGGACTGGTGTCGCAAATGTACCAGCTGTGCGGCTGTGAAAGGACCTCACACGCGAAGCAGAGGTGCATTAAAAGTGTACAACGTGGGAGCCCCCTGGGAGCGAATAGCACTGGACGTTGCGGGACCATTTCCAGAAAGCGATAGCGGAAACAAGTACTTCATGGTTGTCATGGACTACTTCACAAAGTGGCCAGAAGTCTTCGCCATTCCTAACCAAGAAGCAACAACAGTCGCGGATAAATTGGTTCAGGAAGTCTTCTGTCGTTTTGGAGTACCCTTAGAAATTCACAGCGATCAAGGAAGGAATTTTGAATCGCAAGTTTTTCAGGAGACTTGTCGATTGATGGGTACACACAAAACCAGGACCACCTCTTACCACCCACAATCTGATGGAATGGTGGAACGATTCAACCAGACGTTGGAAAGATATCTGGCAAAAGTTGTGGAAAACAGGCAAAGGGATTGGGACAAGCACATACAGCCGTTTCTTCTGTCCTATCGGAGTGCAGTTCACGAAAGTACGACTGTAACTCCAGCCTTCGCGAACTTTGGAAGGGAATTACGGTTGCCTGCAGATTTAATTACTGGAACTCCCCCTGATGTCCCACGCAGTGTAACGGATTACGCGAATGACCTGCGTAACAAGTTAAATGATGTGTATGAGCATATCAGGCAGTCCGGGCAACAGATGTCTGAGAAGATGAAGACTCGTTATGACCGGAAGGCAAACAGTCGTGGTTTCGACGAAAGTTCGCTGGTGTGGTTGCATAACCCAGTGCGGAGCAAGGGAAAGTCTCCGAAATTGCAAGCAAAATGGGATGGACCATACAGAGTTGTGACCAGGATCAACGATGTCACCTACCGAATACAGAAGGGTTCGCGAGGTGCGCCTAAGGTTGTGCATGTGGACCGACTGGCGCGATATTACGGGACTAATGATGCTCGGGACGAGCATGTCTAAGGAGGGGGCAGTGTTACGACGGTCATCTAGAATCTTCGAGAAACCGCGCTAATAACTGTGTAGTACCTACAAAATACGAGTTCATTCTTTTAGGTACCTATTTCCGTAGTAGGTATAGAACTTACATTGTATTCAAGGTCAGGCGCCGGGAGTCGCCGGCAGTTGTCATTGTAATTTCGACCGTATGCCGACGACGTTAAGTAACTTCTTCCTTGTCGGTTCTTTTATCTTTAAGTTTATTTTTTGTTAATGTTTTTTTGTGGATGCTTTCTTGAATAATAGAGAATTATCTCGAATATCTTTTGTTTGCGTGGGTATAAAAGGACCGATTGAGGACGAAGTGAGTCAGTTCACTTTTAAGCGAGACAACGAAAGGATCGAAGAGTTATCTAGTGCGACAAAGTGTTTAGTACTGTTGAAGTGATTGTTTATAAGTGTTTAGCGAGTAATAAAGTTAATTCGTGTGTTTAATTGGTAGTGTATTTATTTATCCCATACCCAGCTCGTAACAATAATAAAGTCTTAAAAGTTACCTTACCAATACCAATATTTTCTTTCTTCTTCTTTCTTTCTTTCTAATATCACTAAGACTGCTATAAGCATCACTCAGTTGAATGTTTCTCCTTCTTGATCCCTATTTGAAATACCCAAAAAAGATGCCTATAAATTCCAATTCCCCTACCACACGCTTACCAAAAAGGCTCAGTTACTACAAATCTACCTTGTCATTACGATGACATAGTTTACCTTTATCTTTTGTTAAACGAGTTGAATCATCCAACGGTGAACTTGTTATATCATTACTTATCTACTAAACCAGATCATGATTAAGCTTTCACTGAAAAATTGTATCTGATTATGCTGCGTTTTGAGAAGTTCTCAGAATTCATTTCGAGGCTTTATCAGCTTTTAGAGAATGTCAGCAGTTGAAACAAGGTCCGATTCGTGGTGCTGCTCTTGATATTCTTAATGTGGATGATGGATGCAAACAGGCAAGACAAACATCGAACTTTGACAGATACATCGGTATCATATACCTGTCAAAGTTCACTGTCCGCAGTCCGATTAGCTCTTCAGAACCTACCCTGTACCAAGAAACGTTAAATACTAAAATCAATGATAAATTATGAAGGATAACCTCCTCGCACCTTATCAAACTTTATTTTTTTCATAACACAAAGCTATTCATGTTTACAATTCGACATTACGTTACACTGCTTTATTCACGCTGTCGGGAAGATGAATTTTTGAAACATAAGAAATTGAATTTACTGCCAAAAGCCTTCAAAAGTCCAGATTGTGATAAAATAGTTACGCTTTTATGTTGACATACTTATCTGAATAAATATTAAGAAAACAACTTAATTTCCCCAGAGTCCACTTCACATGCCTCCTAATTATAAGCACAAGTTACCGTCTTAATAAATTATTCCGCTTATTTATTTCAATATATTCTTTTATAGCTTATTTACAGCATAAACCAATAGACTTGGGAAAACGACGTGCATTTGGTTTTAGATAAAAAAAAAAAAAATTTTTTAAAATTTGAAACTATTTATTGCATGAATTATTTAAGTTTTTTTACATACATTTTATATGGAAGTGCTCAATCTTTTTTTCAAATAAGATTAGGTGCACTTCCTTTTATATTTTTGGGTTGCTCGCAGGACCTACACGCAGTCTTCCTCCATTCTGAATTTCCCCACGGTAAAAAAATGCTTAAGTATGCCTTTTATCTGGTGAGACTTCCGGCCTTCAAGCTTTTTGGCAACATCCTTTGGCAGTTCATTCAGAATGTTAGGAAGAGCATACGCCCAGGTCCTCCTACCGTAGTCATTACTGACCCTTGGCAATTTAAATAAAGGCAAATTAGACAATTCGGTATGTAAAGTAAAAATTAACCTACGCTGATTCCAAAACCATTTGGAGATTTTGAGTTCTTATGTCTTATTTTTCTACTTTTAGCTCTCTATATCACAAGATTGTGTTTATTTTCACAATAATACTTGTAACGATTTGACTTTCATTTGACCTCTAAATGACGTCATAAAGTTTCCTGAATAGACTACTTCCTGTGCTTTTCAAGAAAAAATTTAAAAAAACTGTTGTTGTCAGTCCGTCATTGTCAGTGTCAATACTAGATGCTAGATATGGACGGATCGCGCGCTGCCTTAATTTCTCTTTCTCTACGTTTATTCTTTGTACACGACAGACCTTGCTTTCCCGTTGGACTTTGATACTTACTGCACCATTGATCGACCATTGCACGCTTTACGGAACTGCCTGCCTATTGTTTGGATTAGTTAAATATGGATCAATTTGTACGCAGCGACTCCAATAGCTTGCCCAAATTGGATAATGTTATGATCCTGGAGTTCATGAAAAATGATAATAAATATAACATCACTGAAATCCGAGGAACTAAAGCTCTAATGTAAGTAACAATGTAACTACTGCTGTACCTACCTATATTTATAAATACCTTGCACCCATTTACATTAGTAATTTTACTGCTTAACTAATATATTTTTGGTAATCCAGGTCGTCTCGCGCTTCCTATGTGGACTCTGCTGTTGGCTATGTTGAAGTCAAAAGAGACCAAGTCAAGTGCATCGTGAGGGCCAAAGTAGTTCCAGAACACCGAGTGTCAAATAAGCAGTACATGGTAACTGTAACTCTCAACGAAAAGGATGATATTGCAAGCAACTTGTGATGGCTGTGCTGCTTCTGCCGGTGGATGCAAACATACACTGGTGTTTTTATTTTGGTTGGAAAAAAGGAGCAGTGAACCATCATCAATACAATAGGGACCTGATTGATAAAGCGTTGATATTTTGGAAAATGTTTATATACAAAAAGATTATTATTACTGCCAAGACATAAAACTTGTACTAACTTGTACTAAAAAGACCATGTAACGTTGTACTGGGATCAGTCTATCATGACTGACAGGACTATTCATGACAGAACGAGAACCTCGTGAAAGCTGAGAAGGAGAAGCAAATGTCTGGACTTCGCACATGAGGTTGTCGATATGTGGTATGTGAACTCGGCTAGCTTTGTGCCGATAGTCGTAACGGCCAATGAGAAAAGAAATGTTAAAAAATGTAATCTATTATGTAAGTGAAACAAATAAAGAGAATATATTATAAGGTGTAAAATAAGGTATTGTTATTTGTACAGGTCTATTAACTGCTCGTTTCTTGTAAATTCAACAGTATTTAGATGTGCGAGTGAACTGAGGGACCAAAAATAAATCCGCAAAATGAATATCCTAGGATTTAGTAGTACACTTAAAACAATTGTAGAAGGAATCTTGGAATTTGTAAACAAATATATCGAAAACTACGACCCATAAAGTGTGGTCCCTCAGTTCTCACAGACGATTAGCCAGATCTCGGAAAGTATCTTAAAGAACAAGATTTTGTGAATACAGACATTTAGTAGAGAATTTGAAAAGATATTTACAAAATAACTGACCACAAAGCATTAAAGATAAAAAAAATATAACGACTGAACTGTGGTCCCTCAGTCCACATAACAAAGATAAACATTTTAGCGAATCTTACTGAATAAAACCGTTCTTTTTCTACATAAAGTTTTAGTAGAAGTCTTAAAACATATTGTAAAAAAAATTGGAGCTTAAATATCGAAGCATTTTGCAGATAGCAATGATTAATACTGGTCCCTCAATCCTCACATCCACTGACATATGTGCGTGTCCTAGCTGCTTGACGAGAGGAATATCAGAAAGTCTAGTGTACTTAACTTTTAGTAGTAAGTTTCTTCTAAATAATAGGTATCTAAAATTGTGTATTTCTTACTTCTTCACTGAGATAATACTATTTTTATAATCCTATGAAAATGTATAGAGAAGTGTGACCACACAATTAAACAAAATGTAGACAGTACTATTATACTTTATTTAACACTAGCTTTTGCCAGCGGCTTCGCCCCCGTTAAAATGACGATTTTCCATACAAACTTTCATCCCCTATTTAACTCCCTTAGGGGTTGAATTTCGAAAAATCTTTCTTTATTCCTTGTCTACATTACAGGGAATCTCTGCAAAATTTTAGCTTTCTAGGTCCAAGGGTTTGGGTTGGGCGTTGATGAATCAGTCAGTCAGTCAGGACTTGTCCTTTTATTTATATAGATAGAAGATAGATGATATCATTTTTTAGACGAAACGAAAACAAGGTTGTATGGTTCCCGTCGGGGCTGCGGGTTGTTTTCGAAATGATTGAAACGCTCGATGATGATTGATGCTTTCCCATGCCCCAAAAAGAAAAAAAAAAACAGGTTGTACGGTTAAATTAATGCATATACATATATTACAAAATAATAGTACAATATGGTACAAGCTCAGACCAAGAAAAAAAGAAAGACGGCGCGCCGCGAACACCAACAGTGAAGCCACAAAACCACACGCCTATAGCAAGTAAACATACAAGCTCACGCACACACCTACACTAAAACCACGCGCATTTCTCCTAGAACGTCACGACTTCACGAGACATTGTCTACACACATAGATAAAAAGTTGGCTTCACTTTTGATGTTCGTGGCGCGTCGTCTTCCTTTTTTTGTTGGTCTGAGGGTACAAGTGTATAACGTTGGTGATTACCGCAGAGGCGCCATTGAGACCTAAGCCGTCAGGTGAGGGTCTTAAGAAAGCCGAGGACGGTAATCATCAATACACACGTGTATCATACGACGTTTTTCAACACACTTGTGAAGAAAATAATACTAAAAAGTCATCTTCAACAGTTGAAACAAGTTCTGTTTTTTTTTCACAATAGCGGGAAAAATTAATGCGCGCGCATCTACAGTTCTACCAACTTCAACAGTTAAAACAAGTTCTGTTTTTTTTTTCACAAAAGCGGGAAAAAGTAATGCGCGCGCATCTACAGTTCTACCAAGTTATCTATGCAGTTATGTGCCTAATTGCGGTGAAATTATAGCCACTTTATGAGCAAGTGTGTTGAAAAAACATTTATCATCAAAAACACTCTGAGTACGTTAAAAACAATAAGCATAAGCATCAATCATCATCGAGTGGTATAGGCCGTGTCAGACTTCTACTGACTAAAAACCACCCATGTTCATTCTTAGCGCTTTGTGCCGAGACTGCGGTATCTCTTTCGAACAACCCGCAGCCCCGACGGGAACCATACAACCTTGTTTTCGTTTCGTCTAAAAAATGATATCTATATCTATCTTCTATCTATATAAATAAAAAGACAAGTCCTGACTGACTGACTGATTCATCAACGCCCAACCCAAACCCTTGGACCTAGAAAGCTGAAATTTTGCAGAGATTCCCTGTAATGTAGACAAGGAATAAAGAAAGATTTTTCGAAATTCAACCCCTAAGGGAGTTAAATAGGGGATGAAAGTTTGTATGGAAAATCGTCATTTTAACGGGGGCGAAGCCGCTGGCAAAAGCTAGTGTTAAATAAAGTATAATAGTACTGTCTACATTTTGTTTAATTGTGTGGTCACACTTCTCTATACATTTTCATAGGATTATAAAAATAGTATTATCTCAGTGAAGAAGTAAGAAATACACAATTTTAGATACCTATTATTTAGAAGAAACTTACTACTAAAAGTTAAGTACACTAGACTTTCTGATATTCCTCTCGTCAAGCAGCTAGGACACGCACATATGTCAGTGGATGTGAGGATTGAGGGACCAGTATTAATCATTGCTATCTGCAAAATGCTTCGATATTTAAGCTCCAATTTTTTTTACAATATGTTTTAAGACTTCTACTAAAACTTTATGTAGAAAAAGAACGGTTTTATTCAGTAAGATTCGCTAAAATGTTTATCTTTGTTATGTGGACTGAGGGACCACAGTTCAGTCGTTATATTTTTTTTATCTTTAATGCTTTGTGGTCAGTTATTTTGTAAATATCTTTTCAAATTCTCTACTAAATGTCTGTATTCACAAAATCTTGTTCTTTAAGATACTTTCCGAGATCTGGCTAATCGTCTGTGAGAACTGAGGGACCACACTTTATGGGTCGTAGTTTTCGATATATTTGTTTACAAATTCCAAGATTCCTTCTACAATTGTTTTAAGTGTACTACTAAATCCTAGGATATTTCTTTTTGCGGATTTATTTTTGGTCCCTCAGTTCACACGCACATGTATTTAGTGCTTGGCCAGACTGCAAACTTCAAACGGTTCACTGCGGACAGGCAAATCGCGCGCGTTCCCGCACCCGCGCCGCTCCCCGCACCGCGCTGCCAGTCTGGCCAAGCACTTACTGTTTAGTGCTTATTACAAATAAAACGATAATGTTATTTAATCAGTCTTTATTATTTCACTTTGTAAATTATTAAACCACATGCAATTAACACTACAGCATCTAGGTATCCAACATGTTTGTGGCTGACTACTGAATGAGTAGGTACAGGTCTTCCTTTCATTAATTTGTATTATTGGTAGTTTTCTAGATCTTCTTCCAACTGCAAAAAGATTGAATGTTAAACATGGCTTGAAGTAAATTGAAAGCTGAAATTGTTTTAATATAAAAGTAGTTCACGAGATTTAATTTTCATTTCGAGAGCCCTGACCACCCGACATGGTTCTCTGAATTTTTTGGTAGGATTCTATTACCTACTTTTCGCCTTCGTTTTTACATAGGTACTTTTTTTGTAATATTTACGTTCAAATGATCTTCGCAACAAAAAAGACGACGCCCAGGCTTGTATTCCATATTTACCTCCTCGCACCACTTCTTTTTTAGCGTTTCTTTCACATTTACAAACAATTTGTGTCGGCTATTTGTTGTAGTGTTTCTACATGATGGTACGAACCGTTTAGCAGTAGTCATCGATGACTGATTCATTGCACGGATACGCAGCACGGCTAATTATTGGAAATTAAAGCTAAAAATCGTAGGAAATCACAGCCACGATCACAGCATTAACATTTCACAACAAAATAAAAAATCGTAGGTAAGGTATCTGTCAAAGTGTCAAGTGTTAACTGTTGGCAATGTCAAGTTTGAAGTTCTAAGTGTTTTTTGTATGTACTAAAACGTGGCAAAGACATAAAGCTATTCAGGATACGAAATGACGTCATCACGAATATTACTTTAAAAAATCATAAAAAAATAACTGATAATGGGAAAACAAAATGCTTAAAATTAGTTGCTTAAAATTAACTGTTTTACGAAATAAAAATAAAAAAAAATACCTAAAAAATACTTTACATACCGAATTGACGAACAAAATTTGGTCTGCTTGTTTTCCTTAGTTTGCTTATGTGTTCAAAGTAGTCAGAGGTAACAGCCACTCTGACCTTATCATAGATATTACATACCCTACAGTAATGGAATAACTTATCATAAGCGTGTTTAAATTTGAGTTTAATTTTGTATGGTACTATTATTTTTAGTAATCGTATTTGTATGTCATATATCTTTTTGAGATAAGTTTTATAAGTTCTTCCATAACTAGTTATACCATAGCTTATTACAGAGTCGGCCAATTCCATGTACAACAATCGTAATGTTCTATATGGTAATTTGTTTTTTAATAAGCGCAACTTGGACATAATACTTCTGAGTTTATTGCACACAGAGTCCACATGTGGACCCCAGTTAAATTTATGATCAATCTTAAGTCCAAGATAGACATGTTCCTTAACATTTTCAATAGGCTTACAGCCACAGACATCCAAGCACTGGTGCATACATTGGTGTTCATGAGCCACGACTCTTGGTGTTCCTCTACTTTTTAAGTACGGTGAGTGAATGTGCATGAGTTTAGTTTTTTGAAAGTTAATTGATAAACCTACGTCGTGGGCCCATTTACATAGAAGGTCAAACTCACTTTGCATTAGTCTCTCCGCAGTACTTAGGTCTCTGTGGGCTGTAACAAGACATGTGTCGTCGGCATACTGGTACACGGAGGCATGCCGGAACAGGTTACACATGTCATTAACGTATATCAGGTATTCAGGAGGTCCAAGGATCGATCCCTGAGCTGTGCCATGTTCAGTCGGAATTGAGTCGCTGTGAGCGCCCGCTATGCTAACCATGTTATATCTATTGAGGTGATAATCTTTGAACCAGTCCAGCATAGGACCCCGTATACCATTCTGCCGCAATTTTGCATAGAGTACATCATAATTTAGTGCATCAAATGCTTTGCTGAAGTCTATCATAATTATTATTACATGTTTTTTGCAGTTGAGGTAATCATTAATTTCATCTGTAAACTGCGCCAACAACTGCGGGGCGAGCACGGGCGTACCCAAGACGTTGGTGACAAGACGTTATAAATTATGTCATGTCTTAGAATTTGTCTTAAATGCTAGCACGGGTACCACATGTGATATAATTTAAGACGCGACTTGTCTTTCTTGTTGCTGACTTCATAGTGTGACCTAGTATATTAAAAAAATAAAAATGTCTATGACCATCTGAATAGGCGACCAAATAAAAAAGTACGTGTATAAGAGCACAGTTCATACAGTTAAACAACTTTTTAATTTTCTTGGGTACTAATTCATTTTTGACATGACACGTACGCGCAGTGTTGCCAACTTAGTGGATTTTCCACTAAATCTGGTGGTTTTGACTTACCTTTTAGCGGACAAATATCGGTTTTAGTGGCTAGTGGATTTTTCTAGTGGAATTATTTGGTACCAAACAGTCGTATCAGTCCGAGATTAACGATGATGATACGGACGGAAACGACTCATCTGAAGATAACTTAATAATATAATTTGATTGACCTCTTTTAAAAAATAGGTTTTATTAAGTATTTTGTTCTTCCACAAAAGCCATGAATTAATAGAGAGTTGAAGTTGAAGTATTTTGTTACATTATATGTAATTTTCATGTTATTGCTTTAATAAACGTTTCAAAAAAATATTATTTCCTTTAGTAAAGACCAAAAATCTGCCAGAAATAAAGTTAGTGGAAAATTTAGCGATTTTTTAAGAAGGTGCGATTTTTTTAGTGGATTTCTGGTGGTTTTAGAGGTCGATTCTGGTGGGGAGCTTCGATGGCAACACTGGTACGCGGCACGTCTTTCATTTTCTTTTTTTATTTATTATTTGATAACTTGCTACTAACTAAAAGTTCTGTTTTTCCTTTAAAAGTTTGATGTGATTTGTTTTGAAATATATTGTGAAATTTTTGAAGTGAAATAACTCGAACGGATTAGAGGAGTCCCAAATGTTTCTTCGGAATATTTTCCTACTTTGGACCTCTTGCCTTCGGGCAAGAACATAATTATAATAATTTACTGCCATTTGATGCAGTAGTAAGCAGAAAAATATACTTATATTTTTAATTTACTTTTATCACCACCTCCGAACGAACGTGATATAAACGAGCATATTCATCTGTCAAAATGTGACATTTGTTACAAAATGGGTGCGCCCATATTAGCAAATAAGACATAGGAGTCCCAACTAGACGTCAAGAAGTTGTATCACATATCAAGAAATTATCTTACGCCGCCGTGCTAGCATTTAAGACAAAACGGTTTTATCGCCCAAACTGTGATAAAATGTGTGACTCATGCCATGTCACTGTAGGCCGTGCTCGCCGGGCTGTCCGGTACTTTTATTTTTCTGGAAACCAAATTGTTTTTCATGAATGATTTTATTACTTGACAAAAAGTCGCTCACAACATTTCCAACGTGTTTTTCTATAATTTTATCCAAACAAGAAAGGATCGTTATTGGCCTATAGTTGTTGGTATCTGTAAAACTACCTTTTTTATGAATAGGTCTGATTATACCAATTTTTAAGTTATTTGGATAGCTAGTCTTTTTTATACAACTATTAATTAAGTGTGTTAAGACCGGTGTTATTTGTGTAGATATGTGTTTGATATCTTTTACATCTCTCATATTCGGTAAGTAGGTCCTTATTACCCCCAAATGGGGCTTGTAGGTGACCAATTAGCGCTCCAGGGCATTAATGTCGCAAGAAAAGCCCTAGGGCGGTAAGTAATTAAAAAAAAAAAACACTTCACTCTTTCAAAATGTTCGCGTACATCTAACCATCATAGTACTGGCAATAGACATCATGCATTCAGCCCAATGACAAAAGAGGTCGCTTCGCTATTCAGCCTTGTCTTCGTATGAGTATACCGCCTGTGTGGGGGAGGCTTAATAGTCATCAATTTTAAATATCGAACGGCGAAGCTCAATATCGTACTTACTTGAAAAAAATAAATTAAAAAGAGATGAAAAAGACGGTAATAGAAAACTTTACTTTCAATATTGTTTGTTTTTGGATTTTTTTATAATTACGTGCTAATTAGGAAAAAACATGAGTTCTGCAAGTAATGGAGATATAAGCTGCACTCCCGATTCAATGAAAATGGAAGCTGAAGCAGCAATTAACAATATTTTGCCTGAAAGTTCTAAAGAGAGATATTTGAAAACTTTATTCTTGTAATGCCGGTTTTCTTCTTACCTCATAATCGAGATGTAAAGCAGAGTAGTTAGCTCGGGTGTAATCATCAATTGCACCCTCGAACTATTGGCGCCCTCGCTGCGCTCGTGCGCCTAAATATCTCGGGCTGCAATTGATGCCTTACAGCCCTTGGCTACTAATCTACTATTGCTCTAATCTGATCAAGTCCCGGGCTTTTTTTGTCGTTAAGGTTGCTGATTATTTTAGATATTTAAGACTTCTTCATTTATCTTTTTAAATCGAATAGAGACATCAGAGGATTTTGTGTACAACTTCTTGTCAAGAATAGGCTGATTACAATCAGGCATTATTTTTTTTACATTTGAGTCAAAGTCATAAGCAAACTTATTTGATATTATTTTTGGATTCAGTTTGAATGATTTTAAAATTATGTCGTCTATTGCCTTTATTTACAATTCTTCCTGTAAGTTGATTAATTATATCCCATAATTTTTTAGGGTTTCGAAAGTTATTACATATATCTCGTTTTATATACTTATCTCTAGCTTTACATATTAATTTATTAGTTTTATTTCTATATTTATTATAAATCTGTCTATTTATTTTATTACTCAGATCAGCGTTCCATATTTCAAAGAGTTCTTTTTTTTTATTTGACATATATTTTAGTTTATCCGTTATCCATTTACATTCGGAACGTTTACTTAAATTCAATGTTACTTTTTGTCTACAATTGTCATAAATTTTTTTAAAGGTACTATTAATAAAACATTCAATTTCATTTGGTTCACTCATTTCATAAACCGGGGACCAGTCAACTAAACACAGTTCTTCTTTAACTTTGTCGTTATTAATTTTAGTAAAAGTTTGACTTCGTTTTTTGGGGGTAGAACTAGTTATTGCGAGCCCAATAATGAAATGGTCGGCTATCGCGTTTTGTACAACAGCTGATCGCAGCGAGCGGCTATGTAGCCTACCGCCGTCGACGTCACGAACGAATATGTGATCTATACAAGTTTTGGATATGGCATTTACACTTTTTTCTATTCTAGTGTACTGTGTAATGTAGCATTCTAGACCCAGCTCATGTAACGAGTTTAGGTAATGTTGAACAATAGCCTCGTTGGAGTTACTTATATTTAAGTTGATATCACCAATTAAAATACAGTTATTTTCCATAGGAAATCCGGATAATAGGCGCGATAGTTCACTTATAAACATAGTTTTATTCATATGCGGCGGCCTATACACCGCACATACTAATGATTTATAGCCATCGAAAGATACCACTTCACCAGCAATACATTCAAAGTTTAACACATTAGTCGATAGTCGTAAGAACGATACACTTTTATGCACGTAAATAATAATGCCACCTCCTCTTTTATTTTGTCGTAGCTCCGTGTGCATCGCGTAATCCTGTAGTTCAAACAATGAACTTATTGAGTCCGTTATGTTAACTTCCGTAATGATAATCATGTGAATAATGACTGGGCTTGTAGCAACAATATATTCCAGATGCGAGTGGTTTTTTTTCAGTGATCGTATATTGACATGTAGTAATAGCAATTCGTTGTTTTCTGGTCGTATGTCGCAGGTAAAATCGTTCCATGAGTTGTGTATGTTATTTAATAGGAATGAATCTGTGTGATTATTCATCGCAACAATCTTAGTGAAGCTGACATATTAAAAGTAGGTAAGTACTTACAGTATTAGGCAGGACATAGTAACGGTTCCGTTTGTGATGTACATGTACCTGTTTACTTGTTTTTGAGTTCTTCAGCGATTCTTTCTATATCGCTGTTTGATCGCACTGTGTAGACTTCTTTGTCACCATCTTGCTTACGCACCTTAATAGATCCATTTTTGCACCACACGTATTTGCACAGCTGCTTGTCTCTCAGAAGAGATTTTGTTTTCCACAGCAGGAACGCTGTGGTGGGGCTGAGTGACTCACGAATGTAGACCTTTATGTCACTCTCTTCACCTACATCACGAGTAGATAAGGTTGTATTTTTTGCTGCCTCAAGCCAGCAGTCACGGCCGTTATCACGCAGGGACACAATGATTGGCGCTGGCGCTGCGGCCGAAGTAATGACCTTGGAACTTTTACCTGCTGCACGCTCATATTTTTTCTTCCTGTATACTTTAACAATATCTTCAGATTTTTTATTTAGTTTTTGGCAAATGGATAAGGCAATCTGCATAACATTTTCACCCTCCTTTTCATTTACTCCACAAATCTCGATGTTGTTATGGGATAACGCTTGTTCCATTTTATTTATTTTTTGTTCAAGTACTGCGTTTTGTAATGTTATATTTTTGATCCGGTTTTGCAAATCTTTGCATTGGTTGTCAACCAGTTTTGCACGAATTTCGAAGTCTTTCATTTTATGTTCGTAATCATCGATTTTCTTAGAATAGAAATCGAGGGTAGACTGTAGTTCATTCTTGATTATTTCGCGCGTTTCTTGGCGAAATATTGCTAGAATGGCTTCCTTGTCAGGAACAGAAAATACTCCACCTCCCTCGTGATCTGAATCCTCATACTCGGGCTCTGGTAGGATACACGAAATGCGCTTTGGTTTTGAACCGATGCAATTCCGGCATTTCCAATCCACCGAGTCCGCAATAGACAGAGCACTTAGCTGTTCCGTAGTAAGCAACGAGCAAGCACTATGTAACCACTTGCTACATTTACCACATTGCAGGCCTGGGTTCTTAGTTGTTATAACTTTGGCACATTTAGCACACTTAACCATATTGACCACGCACGGACACCGTAGGTAAATTACGCTAGTTAACGACCTTTCACGATCGCTGCGCGCGAGCAACGATCGTGAAAGGTCGTTATAAGCTTTACGCTCATTTTCTCTATTTAGTGAACACAGCTCTGTAAATTAATATTAATGTTAGACTTAATTTCATGGTATCCCAAGTCGTTTAAAGCACTCTGGATTTGCATTCGCCCGAGTCGGAAGTCCCATCATATTTCTCCATTGTCGTTTTGAGCTCAGCGATGTTGCATCGATGTTTCCTTGGGTGTCCCTAAAGGTATGCTCCTCGTTTCAAATCTGTTTTACTTTTTCCGATCTTTTGTCTAGCAGGTGGCTATGTTAATAGCCGCTTCGTCTAGCCCAACTCCAGTTCTAGCCCAACTCAATTTAGATCCATCGAAACGCTACAACGTGTTAACTGCACTGCATTTATTGAACAAGTATCGAGATAGAACTACTTATGGGCACTTGTCCAATAAATGGGTCACGTTTTAATATCACTGCACCTCAGACCAAGAAAAAAAGAAAGACGGCGCGCCGCGAACACCAACAGTGAAGCCACAAAACCACACGCCTATAGCAAGTAAACATACAAGCTCACGCACACACCTACACTAAATCCACACGCATTTCTCCTAGAACGTCACGACTTCACGAGACATTGTCTACACACATAGATAAAAAGTTGGCTTCACTTTTGATGTTCGTGGCGCGTCGTCTTCCTTTTTTTGTTGGTCTGAGCACTGCACTCACATTATGTGTCGGATGGGTCCATCATCTCATAAATGGGATGATTCCGAAATCGAAAAGAATATCCTCGATCATCTGAGCGCAGTGGTTTCTGTGATCTTTATTTTTTTTTTAATCCCATACGTTGAACAATGCTTCTTCTCTTTGATTTTTGTGATGTTCAACTTTCTGTTTCTTATAAAAAGGTTTATCGGGTTGTCGTTCAATTGTGTAGTAAAGATCGATTTTTTTTAAACTGCCAGCTTGTCTGTTTGTATCTCATCCTCTGTTGGACATAAGCCTCCTCCAAGGGAGTAGCCCTGCGCTTTCCACATTACCCTTTGAGGTTCAGAATTGCTCTGTCATTGAGGTCTTCATTTGAATCGAAGTCACTTTACCTGTTTCTAATAAGTTTAATTTCCCTCTACTTTTTCCTATAAAATGACGCAATCATATAATTTACCAGCATAATAAATCAAATAAGGCCAAGGTTTACTGGAAAAATAAATCGTCAAGTTTCTAGAAATCCCCGACATGGCTATCATTTTGGACATTGATAGAGGTACCTACCTAACAATATAATTTTATATTTATGTAGGCACTTTTAAAATATGTTGTGGTCAACTGATTAGGTCGTGTAGGTACGCCATACGGTTTCGTTGATAAGAAACATCATCTGTCTAGCCTTTTTTCCAACTATGTTGGGGTCGGCTTCTAGATTCATGATTCTTTATTTGCGAAATATGGTACAATAATTATGGTCTTAAATATAAAAGGTTTCACATATTTCGCTTAAGTACTTAATTCAGCATGCTAACAGGATGCAGCTGATTACTAATTTAAATTCTAAATTTTACTCGAAGCGACTGCATAACTGACCCAACCCAATTAGTATTGGATAGTATGATAATATCCCTTGGTAAGATTTGTTGTCAGAATTTCGGGACAGTGACGTCCTGTAGCGGCTGTCAAAGATCGGGCTTTTTTTAATATACCTACTAGTAAATTGTGTCGGCTTCCAAGTCCTCACCTATTTGATACCAACCTACCTACTAGAACATTGTATAGGTATGTGCAAAAATGTTTTCCGGGCAATTTGGTATGGTAATAATACATATTAGTTCTAGATAATAATGCTTTTGTACGTAGGTATTCTGTAAAGAAAACATGAACGAATCCATATAAAAACAGAGTAAAATCAGTTAGAAAACGATCTACCAGACATATTCCTGAAAATTTGCCTTCAGAAGAGGGATCGAGTCATCATTAAATTATTCTGTCGCAACGTTTTCGCAAAACGATCATGGGTTCATGACGAACACAACTTCCCGAAGGTAGGATCACCATGACTCATCATTACTACAAAAAAAAAACAAAATGACGTCACTGAATCGAGACTGCAAGCTCACAAGAACAACAACATAGGTCGTACTCAATAAAAGTCAAAACATAATGACACCGATAGATTTATACCGCGTCACGCTTACTGTCCTTGTCACAAATACGATAATTTGTTCGAGAGAGAAAGAAACAGAAACATTTTGCACGCGATTCCGCATACCGCGAATGAGACAGCACTATGACCAATTAACGCGCCAAAATACTACTGTATAAAACTTTGCTGTAGTCTATGGACGTCAGTATTCATTTGAAAGCTAACGAGTGAGGACGTGTGTGAATATTAAAGGCATAATATTGTAGTGCCGAGCCTGATTTTAACTGTGATACTATTTAATAAGAGTTGTATTCCTAACGGTGAGTAAAGTGTAACAATGTGGTAATAAGATAGATAATATAATACAATGTAGGGCATTGTTTATGGTTTTCCACACGTAGTATAATTATTTTAAGTATCATTATGTCAGTGTTTTTGTCAACATGTTATTTGTCCGTGGATGCAAACCAAGGTGATTCTACCGTCGTGTTTGTATCATATTTTATTTACTTATGTTAAATTATGCACGGTTATGTATGAACAGTCTAGAATTTTCTGAAAATTTAATGATTTTTACTGTAGTTAGTATAGTGGTAGCACGCGCGGCTGATGAGCAGGGGTCAAGGGTTTGATTTCTAGTGTAAAGTGTTTGGGAAGCGGGATTGTGATAGCAAATTGGCAATAATTATGCTAACCGCCTCCTATTATAACATAGGGCTTAAACAAAACTAACTGTAGGTATAGTGTATAATATGATAAATTCATTTGACATAGATACGTTCAGGCGTGCTATCAAAGAGGGTCAATATCTTCTTTCGGTCACGGACTTTGAAATAAATATCTTTGCTCATAATGAAGACGAAACAAAATCTGTTGAAGATATTCGATGAAGCGTACCTTCTGCCAATTAACTTTATTTTCAAGCGGCCACACATAAAACCTGTATTAATTAATAGCTAGAATCGATCGAAACATATTTTCTATGAAACAAAATCTTCTAGTACTTATCATGTTTCCGAGATAAAATCTATCTGGTAGGTACGCAGAAAGAATGAAAATCCATTTTATAGTCACGCTTGACAAACACAAATACAATAGTATTTTCATTATCAAGATTTGTTTTACATACCTAGCTAGTGATAGAAGTGTCCTTTAGTTACACACGCTTCTCCACATTTATAATGCGTACAGCCTAAGTCTAAAACTCGCCGGCATCTCGGATCCCTCTTCCCTCCCACATCTAACTAAACCGTCTCCCTTTATTTAAACCCTCTGCCTTCAAAGCAAGAGTGAACAGGCATCTTCTGGTCACGCTCGTTCCATCTTAGACCTCATCTATCGCTTCCATCAGACGTGGACGAGGTTAAAAGCAAACCCATTTAGCAATATCTAAATAAAAAAATAATTGGTAGTTATCCAAATCCCCGAAAGGTTAGGCACAGACAGAGCTCCGGGGTTGCGGGCTGTTCGATACCGCGGCCCGGAAAGAAAGGGCTAAGAAATAACATGGGTGGTTTTTAGTCAGTAGAAGTTTCACTGTCTGACACTCCCTGCGAGGAGTCATTTGATGATTTCCCACGATCCCAATAAAAGGGTAAGGCAGAGGTGTACAGACGGCTACACATCAAGCTATACAAAACCAGTATAATCTGATCGTTCATTGTGCGAAAAGATCTAGTAAAGTGAGGCCAAGATTAACTGGTTTTGTAATAAACCCACATTCCGCTAGACATGTTGAAGTGATACACGCCGAGCCTATTGCCATCAACCGGGCACAAATTCCGACTCCAAGGCTGTTACTGAGAACCTACCGAATAAACCTACTAACAGACTAACACCACTGTCAATTAGGGGTTCTTAGACAGCAATATTAATTTTAGGTGAGGAGATAGGTGACCAAGAAAAAAAGGAGAAGAATTACCTCTAGAGATCTTAATAGTCGTTTTAAAACAACATCCATGGGCAGCTACTTCTCCAAGGGTGTGTATTCGCATGATTGCATCCCCTGGCTTCAAATATTATCTAAATATAAACAGAAAAGCCTAACTTAGTCATAGGAAAACTAACCTTATCGAAGCGGGATGCAAAATTTCGAGCCTGCTCTTGTATTGTGTACTCTCTTAACTATTCTAAAAGTGGTTAAAGTCTATCTGTATTTCATCATCAAAATCCTTCTCTTCTTCATCATCATCAGCCTATAATGTTCCCACTGCAGGGACGTAGTCCTCCTCTCTAAGAGAGGGATGGTTCTATAATCCACCACGCGGGCCCAGTGCGGATTGGTAGATGTCACTCGAATTTTATGGTTCTAAGACATGCTGCGGTTTCCTCACGATGTTTTCCCTCGCCGTTTTGAGAGCAGTGGTGATGAAATAAATTACTCAAAGTAATGCGCCTGATTGGGTTTGAACTTACGAGTCACGACTTACTGTTCGTAAGTCGAGGCCGCAAACACTGGTCTCTCTTACCCTTATCGTAATGCATTTGTTTTCGGCAAGTCCCAATTTGTATAATTGAACAAAATATCCTTTATGAGAGCTCGTTTACCTCGCCCCTCATCATCATCAGCCTACCGCAGTCCACTGCTGGGCGTAGGTTTCCTCAATCGCACTCAATTCAAGTTTTCATGGCACTTGCACTGGCGTTCTATATTCTCTCGGATTTCCGGCATCATCTTCCTGACCTTATCCCATGTCATTTGGGGTCGGCGCAACACGTTTTTTGCTTCCATTCGGCTCTGTCAGTCGTCACGTTATTATTTATTCCTTTTTTCCTGGGTTTCCTGCATGGCTCGACAAAAAACATTTTTAAATTCTCTTTTCGGAACTAAAACTGCACTCTCTGGAAACTATTCTGCCGCCCTTGTCAACACATGTACCATGAAGGACACAAAACGATGAAAATAATAAGATCAAAGCAGAAAACAAAACTTGGTAGATCGATGATATTATAGTTTTACTGCCGATAACTCTACGATTAGGGCGATAAGATTCCCAGACTGGAGCGGGCCGCGGCTGCCTTTAGGTGGCTCCTGCCCAATCTGGGGGGGCCAAACGCCTCCTGCCGTAGGCTCTATGCGGGGATCGTGCGGTCCATGGCCCTTTACGGGGCCCCGGTGTGGGCGCGTGCCGTGAAGAAGCGGGCCGTCCACTACCTGAACGCGCCCCAAAAGGTCATGGCCGTAAGGCTAGTCCGCGGGTACCGCACGATCTCCCGCGAGGCGGCGAATCTCCTTGCCGGATTGCCGCCGTGGGATCTGGAGGCGATAGTCCTCGCGCGCCTACATGAGTGGCGCGCGGAGGCGCTACACCGGGGGGTCAGTCTGCTGCCGCGGCACATTGCTGCGCGGCGGACAGACCTCCGGTGCGATCTCATGGCGGCATGGAGACAGCGACTGTCGCAACCCCGTGCAGGGCACGCCACGATAGCGGCGGTAAGTCCCCTCTTTGAGGAGTGGCTAGAGAGGAGCCACGGCGCCCTCACCTTCCGTCTGACGCAGGTCCTCACCGGACACGGATGTTTCGGGAGGTACCTGCACCGAATCAGGCGGGAGGAAACGCCCGGATGCTTCCACTGCGAGGATCGACCGGAGGACACGGTGGAGCACACTGTGGAGGTGTGCCCTGCCTGGGCGGAGCCCCGCCGTGTTCTCGTAGCGGCGATCGGCGGCGGTGACCTCTCGCGTCCGGCCCTGGTGCAAGCCATGGTCCGGGGCGAGGAGGAATGGGACGCCGTCGCCTCCTTCTGCGAAGCAGTGATGCTAGCGAAGGAGGTGGCGGAACGAGAGAGGGAGCGATCCTCTCAACGTCCCAGCCGCCGCGGAAGGCGCGGAAGGCGCTCCGGGCGTCGGGGGCCACGTGATGGCTTCCGGCCACCGTAGACGCGGGCCTGTGGACGGTGAGTAATGGGCTAGCTCGCCGTCCGGCCGTCGTCATGACGGCAACAGACCGTGTCGGCGGCGCGTTCGTGTTCCACGCGCGCCTCAAAGAGATGTCAGCAAGGAGGGGCCCGCAAGGGCCGACGCCCGTCGGGGCCGCGGTATTTGTACTAGATTACGTGGCCTCGGCGCAAGGGCAAAGAAGGAACATGGGTTCGGTTTTTAGTCAGTAGAAGTCTGACACTCCCCTTCGCTCTGCCCAAGAGCGGGGGGGGTCATTCGATGATTTTCCACCCACCAAAAAAAAAAAAAAAAAAAAAAAAAAAAGGGCGATAAGATACAAATTGCAATACGCTTACACTATGCTAACAACAGAAAATCCTATAAGTATTTTACTAACGTTTGTTTTTGTGAGTTTCGTTACCATCACCCTAAGGCAGGCCACTGATGGATATCTAATAGGCACCACACAACCCTGTCCTAGCCATCTTTCATTTTGTTGTAGACTTATTCTTTACTAGCTAATTCCGCGGCTTCGCCTGCGTGGATGTCGATTATCGCGACCGATATCGGTTATTGCGACCAAAAGTAATCTTTTCATCCCCCCTTTCCTTTCAACCCCCGCTTACAACCCTTTTTTCGCATTAAAAAGTAGCCTATGTCCTTTCTCAGGCTCTAGATTATCTGTGTACCAAATCTCATTTTAAAAATCGGTTCTGTAGTTTAGGCGTCAAAGTGCGACAGACAGACAGAGTTACTTTCGCATTTATAATATTACTAGTGACCCGCCCCGGCTTCGCACGGGTATTAAAAAAGGTATTAAAACCTTCCTCTTGAATCACTCTATCTATTAAAAAAAACCGCATCAAAATCCGTTGCGTAGTTTTAAAGATTTAAGCATACAGACAAACAAACAAACAGACGCGACTTTGTTTTATACTATGTAAGGATAGTAAGGAAGTAAGAATTTCGTGTCAGTCAGTATAGCAACTCGACTGGTTTTTTATTCGACTACCTTTGCCAAAATTGACAAAAAAAAGCAAACAGTTGTAACAGAGACATGAAAAACAGCTTTAGGAAGATTTCCAAGTGCTTTTTTATACACCTACGACTAAATTATATAATCAGTGCAGTCATTTGCCATTCGTAATCAATATTTAAGTAGAACACAGAGGGATACTTCGTTTTCATCTTTACATAGTACCTATAAAACTAAGTCGCTCCCGCTGTTTGTACGCTCAACGGATTTTAATTCAGCTTTCAGCAATAGATAGAGTGATTAAAGAGGAAGGTAGTATACCATACCGTCACCGGGGTGAAACAGGGGGGGGGGGGCGGGGGTCGTATTCTTCATAATAAAATATCTGCGGGATTGCCAACTTTCTCGACGCACCCTCTTAATCCAAATGTCTTAAGAATTCACATTAAACCCATAAATTTCGTTATTTCCAGAAACCATGTCGATCCACATCAAAGACTTAGATGACCTGAAGAGCAGGCTGGCTGAGGCCGGTGATAAGCTGGTGGTGATCGACTTCATGGCCACCTGGTGCGGACCCTGCAAGATGATCGGGCCCAAACTAGACGAGATGGCCAATGAGATGGCTGATTCCCTTGTTGTACTTAAGGTAAGGAACCTGAAAATTGAACTTGAATTTGGAGCAATTTCTTTCCATTTCTCAAGCAAAATATCCAGTTCGTCCTGCCATCTCCTTCATGGTCTGCCGCGACCCCGTGTCGCAAAAATCTTGGTTTTAACATAATATCTTGAGCGAAAATTGACTCTTTAAATGTGGCGCTGTTCTACAAACAATGGGGCACATAATACTGTGTCCTGTTGTATGTGTTTATCTTTTTGTCATTGTTTATCCGCGAGAAATAATTAATAGTTTTTCTTTGTAAAATATACTAAATTAAGTTCTTAATTGAGAAATAGTTGATTACTTCGACATGCGTGTTTGTACAATACCCTCACGCTTTTTGCTCACAACACGTCAACGATTAGACTAAATGAAAAGAAATAACTTTATTTGCGTAAAACGAATATTACCGATATCGACTTTTAGGTGTAAACTACTATTTAGATGTAGGTTGATGCTAGAAGGAGAAGTAAACATAGTTTAGCTGTCTACTGCTAAAAAAACAAATAAACATAATCCGTCAAAAACTTCTTAAATTGTATTAGTACTTCTAGGTGTAAATTGTTATGACTATTAGGTAATTCAAGCAAAAAAATTTGCTCATTGCAATCTGTCTAGGGAAATACAAGTAAAATTCGCCATGTCAGTCATGCTACCAAATGTGCATTAAAAATTCGATTATTTCACCTTCAGTGCTGTATTATTATACTTTTTAACCGACTTCAAAAAAAGGAGGAGGTTATCAATTCGACTGTTTTTTTTTTTTTTTTTTTTTTTTATGTTTGTTAGCTCATAACTTGCGACTGGGTGAACTGATTTTGATGATTCTTTTTTCATTTGAAAGCTGGTGCTTCCCGTGTGGTCCCATTGTCACCATTTCAATATCTGATGATGGGTTCTTGTAGAAATCGGGGGAACTCTTCAATAAATAACAGCATATTAACCGCGATTGTTGCTATAGCATATCTAAGCATTGTTTACGCCATCACACAACATAATATCACGCCACGTGAAGATCTGATGAAGAACTTCGGAGATAGGCAACGGAACTCCTCAATTAATGATAGCAAATGGACTGGGATTGCTGAAATCTCATGACTGTCTATTGTTTACACCAGTTCATAACATAACATCACGCCGGTACGTTGTGAAGGGGTAAGCACATGTGAACCACTAAAAAGTGAAAAATAAAAACTTTTTTACAAAAAATAAAACCGACTTCGACAAAAATAAAACACAAAAAAGTGAAAAATAAAAAATCAGCTTCAGAAGTCGGTGGCAAAAACATGAAATCAAACAAACAAAAGTCACCGACTTCAGAAGCTGATTTTTTATTTTTCACTTTTTTGTGTTTTATTTTTTGAAGTCTTTTTTTATTTTTTTAACAAACAAATCGAACATTTGTAACGCGAATAAAAGATGCCGACCGAAATCCAACATTGTTGTCTCTTGTACTACAATGACAAATAAATATTAACGTTGGATAGTACAGCTTACCAACTTCCTATATAATATGAGAAACTTATCAAATATAGATCAATATTAAAAAAAAAACATTTACGAAAACACCGTTGAGTAAACTTGAGTTTAAATCACTCCACGGGCTTTATATTGGTGTTTTCCTTAAGGGGACGGTGAACGAACATTTCTCCATACAAACGTAATACCAAAATCATTCGCGATACGAACATATTACCAACTTAAAATTATGTTATTCGGATACAGACGATATTTATCTAGGTTCCTATCAAACTTTTTTTTTAAAACATTTACTATTTACGAAATGCAAGCGAATTGCATTTCGTACATTTTAACACCGCTAATAGCATGTTTTCAACTTAATTATTCTGTATTAAAAACATTAATATTCGTAATGTTATTGTAATAGGAACATAGCTTATATTGTCTAGTAGCAGATTATCAAAAAAAAATTGGAAAAATATCAAGTTTTCATTCATAATTTTTGGAATTACGGAACACAAACAAATTTATCACAAATCTGGAACGGCAGTAGCGCTGTCGCATCAAGCATGGGCTGTGTTTGTGTGCGTGTACGCACTGGTCGTGGTTGTGTGATCGCAGAAACTCACACTAGCGTTTCGTATTCAATGAACGCGCGCCGCCCGGCGCCCGCGCGCTGGCCTCCCTGGGGTAGTAGGGGTTGTCAGTGTTACATAATATTACTTGACTGTGCTGCGCGTGCGTTATTGTTTGCGAAATTGTTTTGACGGCACGGTTGGCGCAGTGGCTAAGCGATTGGACTGCTGCGTTGCGTGTCGCGGGTTCGATCCCCGCACGGAACAAATATTTGTATGACCTGCAGATAGTTGTTTCGGGTCTGGGTATTTGTGTATGTGAGTTTATATGTTTGTGAACGCACCCACGATACAGGAGAAATTCCTAGTGTGGGGTAACGTTTTTATTATTTTTTTAAAAAGAAAGAAAAAAATATTCTGACACTATTGACCTCTGCTACCGACTTGGATTATGATTTGCCTTGTGACTTGGTATTGTGGAACCTACATTATAACGACTTTTGCTTTGTTTACGGGCTTAGATTTTTTTACGATTTGGTTTGAGTGAAGTTATGGATAAACTTTTTTTAACTCAGAACGGGACATGGATTTATATACCTATATTGACAGTTACTTTAGCAAAAACCAAGGTCACGTTAAATGCCTATGTAACACCCTCTCCTCTCAAGATCAGGGACTCTACACTCAAAGTTGTAGACGATTTTGCTACCTTATACAAACGGTCCAGTTAGGTAGGTCTTTTTTTTTGGAATGTGAGAAATCATAAAATTACTCCTCCCGCTCTAGGCGGATCGGCACCCCCTGTCAGTCTTCTACTGAAAAAAAATCACACAAATGTTCTTCTTGGCCCTTTGTATGCGAGGCCGCGGTATCTCTATCGAACAACACGCAGTCCCGACAGGCGTCGGCCCTTGCGACGTGGTCTACCACGGTTGCGTCTGACGAGTTTTATAGTTTTAAAAATTTCACGCAGTTTAGGAAAACGGGACTGTTTGTGTCCCAGAGCTTTGTTTGGGGACAACGGGACAGATGATCGAGAAAAGGGACAGCCCCGTTCAAAACGGGACGTATGGTCACTTTAGTTATGGACCACAAACGTTGGGATACAGTATCTCACAGTAAGTATCTACAACTTACCTATCTATTTTTTATCTAGCTGACTTTAATCAGTGCTGTACACATTACAAAAATGGATTTAGACTTTATTGCAAAAGTTCCTACTAGAAGGTTCATGTTGGATTAGGAAAAAATTAAATTGGGTTAGATTGATGTGCTAGCGTCTGTACACTACATACATACATACTAGGTACATAGTGACAAGCGGACACGATAATACCCACTAAGCGCGTGTAAGGCTAAGTTCAGATCCCGTCGGGGCCACGGATTTTTGTACTTACTAGATGACGTCTCGGCGCAAGGGCAAAGAAGGAACATGGGTTCGGTTTTTATTCAGTAGAAGTCTGACACTCCCCTTCGCTCTGCCCAAGAGCGAGGGGGGGGGGGGGTCATTCGATGATTTTCCACCCACCAAAAAAAAAAGGCTAATTTCAGATGACCGCTCGGGGACAAAATCAAAATAAACAGTGTTTACCGTCTATTAAAAAAGAAATCGACCCGTTCAGATGATCACGGTTGAGAATCGATCACTGATGCGGTTGAGAGACAATCTGGTGTGGTAGGTATGGTCATATGGTGTCAAACCGTGACCATTTTGATGCTAGACTGCCGCGCGTACATAAATACTATCATGTGAATGCTTCCACAGCACGGAGACGCGCGATGCCGCTCGGTCATGTGAACTTAGCTAAGATAGGCATTCCTATCCATTACATTTTCGGCTTAGGCTCGGACTGTGGTATTTTACCCGCGAGAGTAATGACCAAGGTACCTAGCTCATTATGCTGTATTGCATTATCCTATTTGTAAAGTTGAAAATCTATTAAAGACAAACCGTAGTCGACACTGCCAAGCCGCTGAGTCTTTGGGAATTATATAGGGTTCAGGTTGTTTCGCTTTGCGGTGGTGGTAATAAAACGTCTATTTTTATATCTACCTATATAAAAAAATATCTCTATAATCTATATATATAATAGACGTTTTATTTTATTCCATTTTAGATAATGTCCTAAAATCTTCTAATGTAGCCATTGTAGAGTAATTTCCAAAAAACGCATTACGGGTTTGTGCGTTCACTAACGATTCCCCAAATTAGTTAACAAAAATAAAGCAAATATTGAACAAAATTAGTACAATGAAATGGTTATCAGTCATTATGAATGATTCGCTACAAACATACTATACACGCACGCACACAGCTGCGCGCTGCGCCGCGAAAAGTCAGATAGGGATAGCAATGTTTTGTTCGATTTTTATGCTCGCCTCGAATTGCAATTGCGAGCTTGTTACACCGGATTCTTAACCCAATTTTTACCACAATACTCGGTTCCCTTGTTGACCTAGGTATACAAGTTTCCATTCATTCAATTGTAGGCACCATTCAGATACACAAAAATGTAATCAGTAATAAATAACATTTTTTTCCTTCCTTCCGCCTCAACTAAGTAATAACGGAAACAAACAGGAAAATAGTCAGGTTTTATGACAAGTAATAAAAATTTATTATTTATTACCTTTATACTTAATTACTGTTACCCTAATACGTTGACCACTTCGTTGGTCTTCGATTTATAGGTCGGCCAAATTTTCCATCAAAATTTCTCAGAAGTACCCATTTTTTTTGGAGGGTGGGTAACCATCAAATGCCTCCTCCCGCCTCTGGGCAGAGCGGTAGGGAGTGTCAGACTTGTACTGACTAAAAACCACCCATGTTCTTTCTTAGTCCTTTGTGTCAAGGCCGCGGTATCTCGATCGAACAACCCGCAGCCCTCAGAAGTACCCCTGAGTCTGGATTGGTGGCCGGTTCCTGGCAATAAACTCACTCCCATTAGATGGAACTTAATTATTATTATTACTAGCCATCCGTGTCCCACTGCAGGGCAAAGGCCTCCCTTCCCTCTTTCCACTTATCCCTATCCAATGATGTTATTTGCCAATCCCTGCGAAAAGAGTCGAGTTCATCCCGCCATCTTCTTCTGGGCCTGCCGCGTTGTCGTTTGCTGCTGTTTGGGACCCATTGTGTGGTTAGCTTAGCCCACAGCTCCTCCGGCATGCGGCAGATGTGGCCAGCCCAGTTCCATTTAAGCTTGGCAGCCGTGTGACCTACGTCGGCAATTTGAGTTTTGGAACGTAGTATCGAGTTCCTTATTTGGTCTGTAAGCTTGACTCCGAGGATACTACGCTCCATTGCTCGCTGACAGACCCCGAGTGCGGACTTTTGACGCTTTGTTAATGACCATGTCTGCGCTCCATAGGTGAGGGTAGGAAGAATGCACATGGAACTTAAACATAATTTATTAGTTACACCTCTGCCTCCCCTACATAATTTACAGGCGTGAAGTTTCGTCTACTTCCACATAATATAGGTAGGTACCGTTTCTAAGTTACGGTCAGGTGCAAACAAAGATATAGGAACATTATATTTAATCACACGATCAATAATGCCGTATAATGTTTCTACCGCAGTGTCCATGCAGCCAAGGTTTTTATGCGGTATTCTCAAATTATTATATTACGTGACATGGCATAGTTTTAACGTAGAGTTTTTCTTCTATTAATATACTCTTCACATGGAACACATGCTATTCATTTACTAACATGCGACCGCGAACCGGAAGACGTTGCGTTGGAAGGCCTCCCCCTAGGTGGACCGATGACCTAGTGAAGGTTGCGGGGATCCGCTGGATGCGAGACGCACGGGACCGGTCAATGTGGCGACGGGGAGGCCTATGTTCAGCAGTGGACGTCTTTCGGCTGAAATGATGATGATGATGGGACTTAAACATCACTACCGAAATGTGGGTGTACTAATGATTACATTTCTGTCTGGCACTTCGGTGATAACTGGCGTTATTTGGGTCAAAAATAACAGAAGAGGCCTTAAATAATAAATTAATCCATTATTCCACTGCTGGAGAAACTTTTCTCCCAAGAATTACTGTTCTTTCGATTCAAGGCAAAAAAGGGCTAGACCACGGCTAATTGGTTTTGTCCAACTCGTTCCGCCCATCTTCTACGAGGTTGCTTCTACTCAGGCAGAGAAAGAATATTTAGGCAATCTAGTTTTAAAAATCCTCTAGTTGCTTTTGGTGTCCCTTGGAAAATATTGTCTTACCAGCTACCGTCCGCGTACTGCCGGGATAAAAAGTATCCTATGTGTTGACCTAGATTATCTTGTGTCAAAAGCCCAATCGGTTCAGTAGTTTTTGAGTGAAAGAGTAACAAACATCTAACCACCCTCATAAACTTTTAAATAAGAAAGAGGTTCTGAGTTTAACCGCCTCTCAACTACTATCTCTTACCAAAGTACGATTGCAATCCAAATAGAATTAATATCATAATCACTGCTATCAGTTTATCAGATACCACAAATGTCTATGTTTATTTGTGTAGATGTTACTTTGTCGCATACGAATTGATAATACCAAGAGATATAATCAGAAGTTAGAACTCGCAAGGATGCGTGCGTGATGCTTGAAAATTACCAAGTGATGATATTGTGTGGATCCAAAATGTAGCTAGGTAGATGATATCAGTATGTGGTATTGTTATAGTCCAATTACAAGTAACATATAGTATTAAAAAAGAGAATGTGGTACTCGGAGACTGCCGCGGTAAAGCTATTGCATACAGCATTTTTATCAATTATTTAATTTGACAACCTTGTTATTTTCCGTAACCATAGCAACCTGGTTGAAAATTTTCGTTACGGAATTTCTAGATTCGCTCTCCACTAGTCTCCACGCTCAAGGCCCGCGATAGAAGCTATGCAATAGCTTAATAATCTATAGGTACAGATTTACAGTCAAGTCTCTCAATGTAAAATTCTGATACTCAGCTGCATCCGGTTAGACTGGAAGCCGACCCCAGCGTACTCAGGAAAAGGCTAGGTAGATGATGAGTTACAGATCTTCCAGGAAATGTATGCGCTTCGGTAATCATCGTCCATCTTAATTACGAAAGTTTTAAAAGGCTATATGTATAAATATCGAAGAAGAAGACATGCTGCGCCGACCCCAAATGGATTGGGATAAGGGCAGGAGAATGATGATGTCATAGGCTATATTTAACAAGTTCCCGTGGGATAATTTCCAACCGAAACACGAGCGAAACCGCGGGTAAAAGCTAGTAAATAAATAAATAAATTCGGTAAGCTAGTCTCATTAGATTCCAATAGGGGATCGGACTGGGTCAAAATAATATGATTCTGTTTAGTCCGTCAGTTAGATTATCGAAAAATATTGAATACGTGTTTTTTGTTTTATCAAATCAATAAAAAATGACGAAGATAAAACGCGTCAAAGATCTTGGAGTGGGGCTTGAAACGTCACCTGTGTCGTCAAAATGTACTATCATATGACGTCACACGAGTTTTCGAAGCACTTTATCGTCTTCATTTTAAGTTTACGTGAAAAAAGAAAAAATACGTGTCCAATATTTTTTGGAAATCTATCTGACGGACTAATTAGTTTTTTTTTGTCCGATACCCTATTGTCCGTGCAATTGTGTTGTCCATAAATCCTTCTTCAACGTTCTTATTAGGCGGTCAATCTCCAAACTGGTTTATGAGGTCATTTAGCTGTTGGTCGTTACGCAATACTGACTTACGAGGCGATGACGTCACCTTATCATAATGCTGAGATTAACTTGAAAACGAGTTTTTTTTACTTAAGTAGACCATTTTACTGGTATTTTTCTTTAAAACCAAACTTATTGTTTAAAATCAGTTAGCGTGAATTATAAAATTACAAGTATTTTTTTTATAGACCTTTTAACGCGTAATGAAATTGTTGTATTGACCTATTTCTGTATAACAATGAAAGTGTATTGTTTGGAAAGAAATAGTCAATTTCAATAATTTTTATATTATTGAATATGGACTTGATCTAAATAAAACACTGATTATATTTGCTAGCTAGTTCTTGTAACTTATTCATAATATTCGTTGAATATAAAAATCCCTATTAGTTATAGAGTGAGTAAATTATTTCGTATTTACTTACTAAATACCTACTTCACATAGTAGGCATACATGTTGTTTTTTTTTTGCAATCTTCTAGTGCCATAAAAGCACCATAATAATATTATTCGTTTATTATCCTTCGTTAGGTAGGATTCATAGGTCTTTAGGTAATAGTAGTCATATAGGTATGTATTTATATAAATCAAAATTATGAGTCAGGTCAAGCTTCGAAAAACATCAAGTCATCGGAAAGCCCCAAAGCGATTTATATTTATCCTTGAAATACATTTTTAAAACATGATAGTTTTATACACACTTTTCTAGGCATTTTTAGTAATTTTTGGACGCATAGGTATATTTTCTTAACCCACTTCATCATAATCAGTGATTCATCAGCCTATAATGTTCCCACTGCAGGGTCTCAGGCCTCCTCTCTAGGAGAGGGATGGGCTATAATCCACCTCTACGGCCAAGTGCGTATTGGTAGATGTCACATATCTTCGATTTTTTGTTGTTATAATAAGACATGAAAACAGAAAAGTGTCTACAGTAGACCTTGATTTTATGAAAAATAAAACTCACTCTAGAGCCATTATTCAGGAAGAAAAACAGGAATACATTTGTATAGAGAATGACAGTCACTGTTTCCTAATAAAGACGTGACCTTCACCAAACCTCACTTGACCGCGTGATGGATTACGCCATTGCGGCCCACTCTCTTTTATAGAGGAAATTATGCCTAACAGCGGAAACTACTTTATGGAAGTAAATCAACACTGGAATCACTTGAACATGAAACAAAACATACCATCAAGCCTTGTAATCCTCGAAGTATTAGGCAAACTTAGGCGTACCTAATAGTAGAGCCACGTAAATCAGTTTTACCAACCACACGCACGATGTACCGTGTAGGTACAAACCGAATTGCGCCGGCAAAACTGTGGTGAAGCTTGTGCATGTGGTAGGCGCATTAGTCCCATGTAATAGAGGGCAAGCGTATTGCCATATTCGAAGCTACATGTGACATCTACCAACCCGCACTGTGCCCGCGTGGTGGATTATAGCCCATCCCTCTCCGAGAGAGGAGACCCGAGTCCCTGCAGTGGCAACATTGTAGGCTGATGATGATGTATTGCCATCAAACGGGCACAATCCCAGACTCTGCGGCTGCTGCTGCGAAATACCTGATAGAAAACCCCCAATTTACTCCACAATAAAATACTTTTCCCACAAAAAATATAAGGTGTGAAAATTATGGTCTCTAGAGCCATCACTTAGCCACAATCTGACCGACGCGCGACGATCTAATTTATATTGTCGCGATATTTCGGAGCCTTTTATCCAAATTAAACCTCGCTTTGTGAGTAGAGACAGATGACTCACTGTCTGTGTATTTGTGTGCGTACTCAAAAACCACTGACTTTACTATCGTAGTTGTTATTTAACGTAACATCACGCCTGTAATACCCGAAGGGTTAGACAGAGGTGGAGGCTCATGTAATAGGGGGCAAGCTTATTGTCATCAAATGGACACAAATTCATACACCGTGTATGCTACTGAGAGATTCCTGATGTGAAAACTCAATAACACTTTGCCCTTTGGGAATCAAACCCAGGACCTCATGTTCAGTGCTTAGCTACGTATTTTTTATAATACCAATGGTGGTATTGTACTTAACTTGCCTCAGTTGTGTTGGAGTTTTGTTGATGATCCCAAAAGCAGGTACGATTTTGTTCAAACTCATAGTCATGTGTCGTCGAATTATGCGGAAGCTCCGTGCATGGAGGCAACTCAGCTGTTTTTGAGAGAGGACGAGGGTATGCAATTGTCAGCCGAGCAGCGTACTCAGCTGAACAATCTGATTGCTAAGAAAGCCGACCGCTTCGCTGCTGACGGCGAGCCTACGATTTTCGCGACACATCATATCAAGGTAGGAGAGAAACAAGAACCAATAGCTTCTCCCCCCTACCGTTTGTCACCAGCCAAAAGGCTGATATTAGAGAAGGAGTTAGACAAGCTGTTGGGTACTGACGTGATAGAAGAGTGTGAGTCTCCATGGGCAGCCAACGTAGTCTTGGTGACCAAAAAGGACGGAGGTATGCGACTTTGCATTGACTACCGTAAATTGAATGCAGTCACAGAGCCAGATAGATATCCACTTCCGAGGATAGACGATGTTCTCCACGCGGCCAAAACCAGCAACTTCATGTCAACTTTTGACCTTCGATCAGGTTACTTCCAGGTTGCCGTAGCTCCAGAGGATCGGGACAAGACAGCGTTTGTCACACCGTTCGGCACATACCGTTTTAAGCGGATGCCGATGGGCCTACGTAATTCTGGCGCCACCTTTCAGCGGATGATGGATAGGTTCAGGTCAAATCTTCAAGACGTGTCCCTCCTATGTTATTTAGATGATCTGATCATCCTGTCAGACAGCTTTGATCAGCATCTTAAGGACCTTGAAGCTGTGTTTGACCGGCTTGAACTATTTAACTTAAGGATCAATCGCGAGAAAAGTTATTTCGCCCGGGATTCTGTCAAGTTCTTAGGGCATCTCATTGTTCCCGGTGGTATCCAGGTTGATCCTGGTAAGACGGCTGCCATTAACAATATGCCTGCCCCTAAGAATCACACTCATTTAAAGTGCTTCCTGCAGACTTCTAGTTGGTTCAGGCGTTTCATGCCTAACTATGCCGAAATAGCGAGGCCATTGACTTCACTTTTAAAGAAGAATAGTACTTGGCATTGGTCCTGTGATCAGCAGTCTGCGTTTGACAGTATAAAGCAACTGCTTGTGTCTGCACCTATATTACGTCAGGCTGACGAGACCCTACCGTTTGCCCTCAGGACAGACAGTAGTGGCTATTGTCTTGGGGCAGTTCTAATGCAGGGGTAGGGGCCCGATGAGCGCCCCATCGAATATGCTAGCCGTCTGTTAAACCAAGCTGAACGGAACTACTCCACTACAGAGAGGGAAGCCTTAGCGGTAGTGTGGGCGGTAACCAAATTCCGCGGCTACATAGAAGGCGCTGAGATCATCGTGAAGTCGGATCATCAGCCATTGAAGTGGTTGATGAACGTCAAATCACCGAATGGACGCTTGACCAGGTGGGCATTGACTCTACAGTCATATAACTTACGCATTGAGTACACCCCTGGTAAGTCCAACGTGATCGCCGATACCCTCTCGCGACCAGCCTGTACTATCGAAGCAGATTGCGACCTTTGCCGAACTGTAGTTGACGTTCCGACTAGAGGTGCTCGTGATTATCGTGCAACCCAGTTGGAGGACCCCGATGTCCGCAAGATTATAAACGATCTTGAGGCATTGGACGAACCATTTAGGGGGAGAGCGTGGGCCGATCGCGGCTACGTCATCTCCGACGGTGTACTTTATAGGTATGGACCGGAGTCGAGTGAAAACGACGATGCTTGTCTAGTGGTACCGTCAAGTGAAAGAAGCAAGGTTCTCGCTGACTACCACGACGCTCCCACTGCCGGTCACCTAGGCGTCGAGCGTACCTTGCAGCGTATCGTTTCACGATATTACTGGCCGGGTATGAGGACGTTCGTCACCGATTATGTTAAGGAATGTGTCCCTTGTCAAAGGTACAAAGTAGACACTCGTAAACCGTCTGGGCTGGTTCAGTCACCGGCCGTGACGCAGCGGTTCGGAGTCGTTGCTGTAGACCTTTTCGGACCACTTCCGCAGACTAAGTCAGGTAACAAGTGGATCCTGATTGTTGAAGACGTTTGTTCACGTTGGGTGGAATTATTCCCTTTGAAGAGCGCAACTAGTCTGGACTGCGCCGAAATCCTGGTAAATGAGGTTTTCTTGCGATACGGTGTTCCTCGGAGAATGATCAGCGACAACGGAGTACAGTTCATAAGTGAAATTATGCAGCAGGTGTGTTTCGTCTTTGGTATCGACCAAGCGCTGACTCCATATTATCACCCTGAAGCGAACCCCGTTGAACGCAAAAATCGTGACCTGAAACCGCAGATTGCCATCCACGTAGGTAAAGAACACTCAACGTGGGATATTCACCTGGCGGCCGTAAGGTTTGCCATGAATTCTGCCGTGACTAATAGCACAGGTTATTCGCCTGCTATGATAACATTCGGGCGTGAATTGCGTGCGCCCGCAGATGTCGTTAACGACATGCGCGCTATTGTAGATAGTGATAAGTTTATAGCTAACGTGACGCCTTTTCTTAAGCGTCTGTCAAATGTTCTAATAGATGCAAGGGACGTACATGAGAAGGCGCAGGAGACTCAGAAGAAGTACGCGGACGAGCATCGCCGGACTGCACCCGATTATAAGGTGGGTGATTTGGTGTTACTCAAAACCCAAGGGTCTAATGATACTGGTCGAGGGCAAACTCCAGAATTTATTCCTAGGCGTGACGGACCGTACAAGATACGCGAAATCTTAAGTAGTACGATTTATAGTCTTGAGCGTGTCAATGGGGAGATATTAGGAAAATATCATGCCTCTCAACTTACGCCTTTTATCGGGCAGATGCAAAACCCTTTGCAAGAAAAGCGGAAGAGAGGCCGCCCGCGTAAATCTTAAAATTCTCAGAGTTATAGTTTCGTTTTAGTTTTTGTTTTGTCCTAGTCCAAACGCGAGGACGTAGTGTTTGAACTAGAGGGGGAGCCTGTAACGCGACAGCCTTGCTCCTCGGCGCATCAAAGCTTGCATGCCATGCGCGAAAGACGCGCATGCGTATGACAGAAGGCGATGTGTCAGATAGGCGGCGACGTTAGATTTGCGTGACGTTGGTTTTATTCTTTGTAAACCCTTTTCTTTAAAATAAATGTTTGAAGGTGCTTACGTGATATTATTGAGTGTAAGCACCTTCAAACATTTATTTTAAAGAAAAGGGTTTACAAAGAATAAAACCAACGTCACGCAAATCTAACGTCGCCGCCTATCTGACACATCGCCTTCTGTCATACGCATGCGCGTCTTTCGCGCATGGCATGCAAGCTTTGATGCGCCGAGGAGCAAGGCTGTCGCGTTACAGGCTCCCCCTCTAGTTCAAACACTACGTCCTCGCGTTTGGACTAGGACAAAACAAAAACTAAAACGAAACTATAACTCTGAGAATTTTAAGATTTACGCGGGCGGCCTCTCTTCCGCTTTTCTTGCAAAGGGTTTTGCATCTGCCCGATAAAAGGCGTAAGTTGAGAGGCATGATATTTTCCTAATATCTCCCCATTGACACGCTCAAGACTATAAATCGTACTACTTAAGATTTCGCGTATCTTGTACGGTCCGTCACGCCTAGGAATAAATTTTGGAGTTTGCCCTCGACCAGTATCATTAGACCCTTGGGTTTTGAGTAACACCAAATCACCCACCTTATAATCAAGTGCAGTCCGGCGATGCTCGTCCGCGTACTTCTTCTGAGTCTCTCCTGCGCCTTCTCATGTACGTCCCTTGCATCTATTAGAACATTTGACAGACGCTTAAGAAAAGGCGTCACGTTAGCTATAAACTTATCACTATCTACAATAGCGCGCATGTCGTTAACGACATCTGCGGGCGCACGCAATTCACGCCCGAATGTTATCATAGCAGGCGAATAACCTGTGCTATTAGTCACGGCAGAATTCATGGCAAACCTTACGGCCGCCAGGTGAATATCCCACGTTGAGTGTTCCTTACCTACGTGGATGGCAATCTGCGGTTTCAGGTCACGATTTTTGCGTTCAACGGGGTTCGCTTCAGGGTGATAATATGGAGTCAGCGCTTGGTCGATACCAAAGACGAAACACACCTGCTGCATAATTTCACTTATGAACTGTACTCCGTTGTCGCTGATCATTCTCCGAGGAACACCGTATCGCAAGAAAACCTCATTTACCAGGATTTCGGCGCAGTCCAGACTAGTTGCGCTCTTCAAAGGGAATAATTCCACCCAACGTGAACAAACGTCTTCAACAATCAGGATCCACTTGTTACCTGACTTAGTCTGCGGGAGTGGTCCAAAAAGGTCTACAGCAACGACTTCGAACCACTGCGTCACGGCCGGTGACTGAACCAGCCCAGACGGTTTACGAGTGTCTACTTTGTACCTTTGACAAGGGACACATTCCTTAACATAATCGGTGACGAACGTCCTCATACCCGGCCAGTAATATCGTGAAACGATACGCTGCAAGGTACGCTCGACGCCTAGGTGACCGGCAGTGGGAGCGTCGTGGTAGTCAGCGAGAACCTTGCTTCTTTCACTTGACGGTACCACTAGACAAGCATCGTCGTTTTCACTCGACTCCGGTCCATACCTATAAAGTACACCGTCGGAGATGACGTAGCCGCGATCGGCCCACGCTCTCCCCCTAAATGGTTCGTCCAATGCCTCAAGATCGTTTATAATCTTGCGGACATCGGGGTCCTCCAACTGGGTTGCACGATAATCACGAGCACCTCTAGTCGGAACGTCAACTACAGTTCGGCAAAGGTCGCAATCTGCTTCGATAGTACAGGCTGGTCGCGAGAGGGTATCGGCGATCACGTTGGACTTACCAGGGGTGTACTCAATGCGTAAGTTATATGACTGTAGAGTCAATGCCCACCTGGTCAAGCGTCCATTCGGTGATTTGACGTTCATCAACCACTTCAATGGCTGATGATCCGACTTCACGATGATCTCAGCGCCTTCTATGTAGCCGCGGAATTTGGTTACCGCCCACACTACCGCTAAGGCTTCCCTCTCTGTAGTGGAGTAGTTCCGTTCAGCTTGGTTTAACAGACGGCTAGCATATTCGATGGGGCGCTCATCGGGCCCCTCCCCCTGCATTAGAACTGCCCCAAGACAATAGCCACTACTGTCTGTCCTGAGGGCAAACGGTAGGGTCTCGTCAGCCTGACGTAATATAGGTGCAGACACAAGCAGTTGCTTTATACTGTCAAACGCAGACTGCTGATCACAGGACCAATGCCAAGTACTATTCTTCTTTAAAAGTGAAGTCAATGGCCTCGCTATTTCGGCATAGTTAGGCATGAAACGCCTGAACCAACTAGAAGTCTGCAGGAAGCACTTTAAATGAGTGTGATTCTTAGGGGCAGGCATATTGTTAATGGCAGCCGTCTTACCAGGATCAACCTGGATACCACCGGGAACAATGAGATGCCCTAAGAACTTGACAGAATCCCGAGCGAAATAACTTTTCTCGCGATTGATCCTTAAGTTAAATAGTTCAAGCCGGTAAAACACAGCTTCAAGGTCCTTAAGATGCTGATCAAAGCTGTCTGACAGGATGATCAGATCATCTAAATAACATAGGAGGGACACGTCTTGAAGATTTGACCTGAACCTATCCATCATCCGCTGAAAGGTGGCGCCAGAATTACGTAGGCCCATCGGCATCCGCTTAAAACGGTATGTGCCGAACGGTGTGACAAACGCTGTCTTGTCCCGATCCTCTGGAGCTACGGCAACCTGGAAGTAACCTGATCGAAGGTCAAAAGTTGACATGAAGTTGCTGGTTTTGGCCGCGTGGAGAACATCGTCTATCCTCGGAAGTGGATATCTATCTGGCTCTGTGACTGCATTCAATTTACGGTAGTCAATGCAAAGTCGCATACCTCCGTCCTTTTTGGTCACCAAGACTACGTTGGCTGCCCACGGAGACTCACACTCTTCTATCACGTCAGTACCCAACAGCTTGTCTAACTCCTTCTCTAATATCAGCCTTTTGGCTGGTGACAAACGGTAGGGGGGAGAAGCTATTGGTTCTTGTTTCTCTCCTACCTTGATATGATGTGTCGCGAAAATCGTAGGCTCGCCGTCAGCAGCGAAGCGGTCGGCTTTCTTAGCAATCAGATTGTTCAGCTGAGTACGCTGCTCGGCTGACAATTGCATACCCTCGTCCTCTCTCAAAAACAGCTGAGTTGCCTCCATGCATGGAGCTTCCGCATAATTCGACGACACATGACTATGAGTTTGAACAAAATCGTACCTGCTTTTGGGATCATCAACAAAACTCCAACACAACTGAGGCAAGTTAAGTACAATACCAGCATCAGTAATAAAGTCACGACCCAAAAGAGTTCTCGAATCTGCCCCAACAATAGTTAAGAACGTGGTCAACACATCGCGCCCCTGTATCTTCACGTTACACTTACCGCTGAGAACCGTGCGCGCAGTTCTCGATCCATCGCCCAGAGTGACGGGGCGTTGAGTTTCTACAAACTCGGTACCAGCATCCATCAATACTCGATGAAGCGACGGGCTGGCAAGGCAATGCGAAGCACCTGTGTCAATAAAAACTACACCCTCGGAATTTCCTACAGTTATGTTAACCAAGGGCCAACACTGGTCGGGGACAATACCCACACCAAAAATAGCTACAGGCTCTGCCGACCCCCTGTGATTCGACACATAACTCGATAAATATTCGACCCGATCAAAACTATCGGATTCGGAAAATGTCGAATTCGACTTTTTCATGGTATTCGACATTATTTCCGAGTAACCAGAATAGGGACGTTTTCCAGAATACGCCTCTTTGTCAATATGACTAAAATATGGCCTATCAAAAGAATGTTCGGAATGAAAATAATGCGACTCACAATCTCGTTCGTGGATAGGCAGATAGCTATTAATTTCAATCGAATTAAATGATGATGTACCTTTAGTTTTAATGCTTTTACTACTTTGCGAGCATTTATCGCATTTTGACCTTACAACGCCTTGTTGGCCGCAACCATAACAAAACAAACCTTTGTTATTGTTTTTAGTATTTTTATTACTAGCGTTCGAATGTATATTGGGAATAGTGTTTGAGCTAGTGGGGGCATCGTGTGGTAAGACGTTATTAGTTTTAGTATGCTTACTTACGGTTTTAGTAGGTTGTACTACCTCTACCTCCGCCATGCACTCCTCGACGTGTCGCAGCCTGCATACCATATCGTCGAGAGTACTAACTGACTCCCGTGGCAGACGCTTGCGAATTTTACGATCTAATAGTCCGTACACTATGTCCACTTTGGCTTCATCGCACAATGTATATGGTAAGGTACTAATAAGTGCCTTAATTTTACATGCGAACACCTCACTACGCTGAGGAACCACGTGCTCCTCGGCAAATATTTCGCGCAGCACTTTGTATGCGGGTTTGACGATACCGTACATCCCACGTAGATGCTTGATGGCATCTTCCCAGTCTCGTACGCTCTTCTTGATGCCCTGCCACCATACCGCCGCCTCGCCGGCGAGTAGCATGGGTAGTCCACGCAGAGCGTGCTCGTCGCTGACCCCGGTGCAGTCCTTGAACACCTGCACCGCGTCAATAAACGCATCCAAAACCTCGATTTTCCTCGTCGCGCCGTCGAAGCGGGCCGAACACGCACTGAAGTTACCTCCTCCATGTAAGGGGTTGGCCCCCAAGCTCGTTGCGGCGCACCCATCGGCAGTCATCGGCGCAGACGACCGCGCGAATGACGAAGAAAGAAGCGTCTCTATTAGCTTTCTGTTGGCCTCCGCCTGAGACCTGGCGAAGGCTTCCATAAATATTGTGAGCTCGTTGACGACCTGCGATGGTCCCGCCGCTGGTGGCGGCTGTTGCTGCGTCGGCGCCTCACCAGGCGCTTCGGCGCTGGCGACTTCACGGGCCTCGTCGTCCGTGTTGCTCTGCTCCTGGTCATCGGCGCGGGCGTGATGACGGCCTGCGGCTCGTCTCGGCACGAACGGCATGATGAAGGAATAGCAGCGTCGCACTTCAGCAAAACAATTGGTGATCGCTTAGGTCTAGTTCGAACGAAGAACTCATGAGAATGGCGACTGGCGTCGTCGATGATTCGTGGCCACTAGTTGAGCGCCAGTGTAAAAGGCTTACACTCAATAATATCACGTAAGCACCTTCAAACATTTATTTTAAAGAAAAGGGTTTACAAAGAATAAAACCAACGTCACGCAAATCTACGTCGCCGCCTATCTGACACATCGCCTTCTGTCATACGCATGCGCGTCTTTCGCGCATGGCATGCAAGCTTTGATGCGCCGAGGAGCAAGGCTGTCGCGTTACATAGGCTATTATTCTACTATTAATAATAATGTTACGACGCGCAACGGTCATCTAGAATCTTCGAGAAACCTTGCTAATAACTGCGCAGTACCTAGAAAAGACGAGTAGTGACAAGTTCATTTTTTTAGGTATAGTTACATTGTATTCAAGGTCAGCCGACGCGCGGCGTCAGCGGCAATTGACATTGTAATTTCGACCGTATGCCGAGCGCGTAAAGTAACTTCTTCCTTGTCGGTTCTTTTATCTTTAAATTTATTTTTTGTTAATGTTTTTTTTGTTGATGCTTTCTTGAATAATAGAGAATTATCTCGAATATCTTTTGTTTGCGTGGGTATAAAAGGACCGATTGAGGACGAAGTGGGACAGTTCACTTTTAAGCGAGACAACGAAAGGATCGAAGAGAATCTAGTGCGATTAAAGTGTTCAGTAGTGTATTGCGATTGTGAATAAGTGTATTGCGAGTAATAAAGTTAATTCGTGTGTTTAATTGGTAGTGATTTTATTTATTCCATACCCAGCTCGTAACAATTTGGTGTCAGAAGCGGGGATAAATAATGCCGATTCTACCAAAGGACGACACGGATAGTATCCGGACGAGGAGTCAGCGGCAGCAAGGTATGGACCAAATGCGATTTGGGGACTCCCCGACACAGACAGCGGGCGGTGCCCAGCCTACGTCAGAGCCAGTCGCTGGCCCATCTGGAGCTACTCCAGCGGCGCCTACTACATCAGCGGCGCCTGACTTGTCTGCCTTAATGGCACTGCTGCAAGAACAGGCACGTCGTCAGGAGGAGCAGGCTCGACGTCAAGAAGAGCAGGCTCGCCAGTTGCAGGAGCAGCGGCAACAAGATAAGGAGGAGCAAGCTCGCCTTCAAGAAGAGCAGGCTCGCCGTCAAGAAGAGCAGGCCCGTCGGTTGGAGGAGCAGTTGCAACGGGACAAGGAGGAACAGGCTCGCCGTCAAGAGGAGCAGGCCCGGCGCCAAGAGGAACAGATGCTCCTGATAAAGGATCTTCACGCATCAGTTGGGAAAGAGCTGAGCGTGATGAAGGAGCAGGTACAGCAGCACGACAACCGTATCGCAAAGGCCGAAATTCAGATCGCCGATGTGAAGAAGGCCTTAAGTGAAATTAAGGTTGGAGACGGGTCTATACCTTCAGTGATTGCTGCCCCTTCGGTTCGCGGATTTAAAGTGCCTCCATTCGACGGAACATCTTCGTGGTCGGCCTATAAAATCCAATTTGAGGCCGTTATGAAAGTGAATGGGTGGACCAAAGCGCAAGCCATGACCGCGCTCACCTTGGGTCTCCGAGACCAGGCCCTTAACATTCTTGAGGCCCTCGGCAAGGATGTGACCTACGAACAGCTGCTGGAGGCATTAGAGTCCAGATACGGTGACGCGCACCTGGAGCATGTTTTTCGTGCCAAGTTAAGGGATCGCGTTCAACGTAGTGCCGAGAACTTACAGCAGTGGGCCCTGGAAGTTGAAAAGCTGGTTCGGAAAGCATACCAGTCCGCCCCTGCACTTATTGATGGAAATCTGGTACAGGCGTTCATCGATGGAATACGCGACTTGGAGGTTAGAGCCGCTGTGAGACTTGGGCATCATGAGACGCTGAAAGATGCCTTGGCCCATGCCTTAGAAGTAGAGGCTGTGAGGCAGGACCACCGTACGCACCGGGTCAGGGAGGTTGTAGCGTCACCTGCACGCGAACGCGACCGCCCGCAAGGATACAGCCCTAGGTGCTACACTTGTGGAGAAAGGGGTCATCTTCGATCAAGCTGTCCTAAGCGCAGCTCACCAAGAGAAGACCAACCTCAGCAAGGAAAGGTGGCTGAAGTGGCTGCCCAACCACAGCAGGGAAACGAGTAAATGCCAGGACTGGGGGGCGGGTGCTGGCTGGTTTTGAAAGAGCCCCGAGGATCTCGATCTCACAAGTACATGACGGGAACAGCCTGACCATCAACGGCGAAGTCAACGGAACTCCATGCAAACTGACGTTGGATACTGGAGCTTCTCACACGGTTGTCAATTCTCACCTGGCGAATCGGTTTCTTGGGGGTTACTTCAATAACCGCGACCGTCTTCAATTATTAACAGCTACCGGTCAGCACATAACCGTCCGAGGCAAGAAGGAGGTGGACTTAAAATTGGGTGATAGAATTTACCGACACAATGTCATCGTGGCCGACATAGTCGACGATTGCATCTTGGGCTTGGACTTCATGCGGAAATATCGTTGTGAGATCGACATCGACCAAGGAGTATTGAAATGTGGTTCCGAGGAAGTTTTCATGGAAGGTGCACCATCAGGGAAAGTGTACTGTTTGAAGGGAATTGTTCTTCCTCGCAGATCAGAAACGATCGTGCCAGTCAAGTTACCACCGAATTCTGGACACAAAAATCGAAGTGTTCTGATAGAAAGGGTGGACAATGAGTTTTCATGGAAGATGGCACGAACTCTGGTAAAGGCCAACAACATCTCAGCTGTACGAATCCTGAATCCAAGTGACAAGGAGCAAGTAATTAAGAAGGGTACCTTGATCGGCACTTGCGAGGAAGTAGCCTGGATGCGTCAATTGCAAGATCTACCTACCGGAAGCAAAATTAGTAGTGCCAAATTCGACGTGTCAACGCTTCTTGAAAACTGTCATTTAAGTGAAGGAGAAATGGACAAGGCTAAGAAGATGTTACTTCAGTACGCCGGTATTTTCTCTACGGGTGATGCTGACATAGGAAGAACTGGACTGGTTCAGCACAGAATTAATACAGGCAACGAGTTACCTATCCGTCAGCGACCAAGAAGACTGCCAGTTGCACGGGAAAAAGAAGTGGAAACCATGATTGAGGGAATGGTGAAGGACGGTGTTATAGAGCCATCATCCAGTCCATGGTGTTCTCCTGTGGTCCTGGTAAAGAAAAAGGACGGCAGTATGCGCTTCTGTGTGGACTATCGACGACTGAACGACGTTACGAAAAAGGACAGCTATCCACTGCCTAGGATCGATGACACACTGGATACGCTGGCGGGAATGAAGTGGTTTACGACACTGGACCTGAAAAGTGGTTACTGGCAGGTAGAAATAGACCCCAAGGATAAGGAGAAGACTGCATTCTCAACAGGAAAAGGATTGTGGCAGTTTAAAGTTATGCCTTTCGGTTTATGTAATGCTCCTGCAACGTTTGAAAGGCTGATGGAGCAAGTACTTGCCGGGTTGATTGGTGACGCATGTCTTGTCTATCTAGACGACATAATCATTGTGGGCCGTACGTTTGAAGATCACCTTAGAAACCTCAACCGAGTGCTGTCGAAGATCCAAACAGCAAACCTGAAGTTGAGTCCGAAAAAGTGCTCGTTTTTCAGAAAGCAAGTGAACTTTTTAGGACACATAGTTTCGGGAGAAGGTGTTCAAACAGACCCAGAGAAAGTAGTTGCCGTTAAGGATTGGCCAGTTCCGAAAGACAAGACACAGGTCAGAGCATTTTTGGGTTTGTGCTCCTACTATCGCCGGTTTGTGAAGAATTTTGCCGACATTGCGAAACCTCTACACAGACTCACTGAGGAAAAGCAACAATTCTGTTGGGATGAGAACTGCGACGCCGCATTTCAAGAATTAAAGGGACGTCTGTGCAACACTCCTATTTTGGGATATCCTGACACTGAAAATGACTATATAGTCGACACAGACGCAAGTAATACTGGAATTGGGGGCGTGTTATCTCAACGGAAAGGAGATCAGGAGATTGTTATAGCTTACTTCAGCAAGTCTTTATCCAAACCGGAAAGGAATTACTGTGTAACAAGACGAGAGTTGCTCGCCGTAGTGAAGACATTGCAGCACTTCAGTAAATATTTGTTGGGACGGAAATTCCAGCTACGAACCGATCATGCTGCATTGAAATGGCTATTACAGTTCAAGAATCCAGAGGGGCAAGTGGCGAGATGGATTGAACTACTGCAAGAGTTTGACTTTGTAACCGAACATCGCAGTGGGAAAACTCACGGTAACGCAGATGCCTTGTCAAGAAGACCTTGTCCTGAAGACTGCAAGCACTGTGCCAGGCAAGAGACTAAGGAAGTAGTGCCCGTGAGGATGCTTAGAACGGATCTCAGCGATGAATGGAAGGAGACTCTACAACAGGCTCAACAAAATGACTCGGACATCAAGCCAATCTTCGACTGGATCAAAGCTGGTGCTCCGAAGCCCAAGTGGAGTGATGTGGCTGCGATGAGTTCCATCACGAAGAGTTATTGGGCACAATGGAACAGTTTGGAGATCCAGGATGGAGTCTTGTGCCGTAAATGGGAAAACGCTCGAGGGGACAGCTGTCATCTACAAATGGTTGTCCCTAAAGCTAAGGTACCGGATGTTTTACGGCTGTACCATGATGGATGCTCAGGAGGACATATGGGGGTAAAAAGGACTCTACTGAAAATCAGAGAGCGCTTTTACTGGATCCACTGTCGAGATGATGTGGAAGACTGGTGTCGCAAGTGTACCAGCTGTGCGGCTGTGAAGGGACCCCACACACGAAGCAGAGGTGCATTGAAAGTGTACAACGTTGGAGCTCCCTGGGAGCGGATAGCACTGGACGTTGCGGGACCATTTCCAGAAAGTGACAGCGGAAACAAGTACTTCCTGGTTGTCATGGACTATTTCACAAAGTGGCCAGAAGTCTTCGCCATTCCTAACCAAGAAGCCACAACAGTCGCAGATAAATTGGTTCAGGAAGTCTTCTGTCGTTTTGGAGTACCCTTAGAAATTCACAGCGATCAAGGGAGGAATTTCGAATCGCAAGTTTTTCAGGAGACTTGTCGATTGATGGGTACCCACAAAACCAGAACCACCTCTTACCACCCACAATCTGATGGAATGGTGGAACGATTCAACCAGACGTTGGAGAGATATCTGGCAAAAGTTGTGGAAAACAGGCAAAGGGATTGGGACAAGCACATACAGCCGTTTCTTCTGTCCTATCGGAGTGCAGTTCACGAAAGTACGACTGTAACTCCAGCCTTCGCGAACTTTGGAAGGGAATTACGGTTGCCTGCAGATTTAATTACTGGAACTCCCCCTGAAGTCCCACGCAGTGTAACGGATTACGCGAATGATCTGCGTAACAAGTTAAATGATGTGTATGAGCATATCAGGCAATCCGGACAACAGATGTCTGAGAAGATGAAGACCCGTTATGACCGGAAGGCAAACAGTCGTGGTTTCGACGAAAGTTCGCTTGTGTGGTTGCATAACCCAGTGCGGAGCAAGGGAAAGTCTCCGAAATTGCAAGCAAAATGGGATGGACCATACAGAGTTGTGACCAGGATCAACGATGTCACCTACAGAATACAGAAGGGTCCGCGAGGTGCGCCTAAGGTTGTGCATGTAGACCGACTGGCGCGATATTACGGGACCAATGATGCTCGGGACGAGCATGTCTAAGGAGGGGGCAGTGTTACGACGCGCAACGGTCATCTAGAATCTTCGAGAAACCTTGCTAATAACTGCGCAGTACCTAGAAAAGACGAGTAGTGACAAGTTCATTTTTTTAGGTATAGTTACATTGTATTCAAGGTCAGCCGACGCGCGGCGTCAGCGGCAATTGACATTGTAATTTCGACCGTATGCCGAGCGCGTAAAGTAACTTCTTCCTTGTCGGTTCTTTTATCTTTAAATTTATTTTTTGTTAATGTTTTTTTTGTTGATGCTTTCTTGAATAATAGAGAATTATCTCGAATATCTTTTGTTTGCGTGGGTATAAAAGGACCGATTGAGGACGAAGTGGGACAGTTCACTTTTAAGCGAGACAACGAAAGGATCGAAGAGAATCTAGTGCGATTAAAGTGTTCAGTAGTGTATTGCGATTGTGAATAAGTGTATTGCGAGTAATAAAGTTAATTCGTGTGTTTAATTGGTAGTGATTTTATTTATTCCATACCCAGCTCGTAACAATAATAAATAGTATAAGTAATAGTACTAGTACTCGTAACCGGCGTGCGTGTATGACCAGATGTATGAATGTGGACGAGGCAAGAGGAGTATGTAGGGATCATAGCAGGTGGCGTTCTGTGGTTTCTGCCTACCCCCATGGGAAAAGGGCGTGAGTTTATGTATCTATACTAATATCTATCTTTAATATAATAATATTATAAAGAGGTAAAGTTTGTGTGTTTGTATATTTGTTAAATTGTAAGGGGTAATCTCGGGATCTACTGAACCGATTTTAAAAATTCTTTCACCAATAGAAAGCCACATTATTGCTGAGTGTCATAGGCTACTTTTTATCCATGTATTCCCACGGGAACGGAATCAACGCGGGTGAAACCGCGGGACGTCCGCTAGTGTAATAATAAATAACATGCACACATTCGGACGCTATCACCGGATGACCAATATACCTATGACTGCTAAGTCCTGACATCACACAAACACACAATACATGATAAAAAACCACATGTTATTAATACATATAGGTTTTAGCTGGTTTTAGTCAGTACATAATAAATGTTGTTATTCCACATACTTAGGTATTTTGATATGCCGCGGTCACCTACAATTACATATTTATATCAGTTACTAGCACTGCACCCGCGACTTCGTCTGCAAAAATTGTGATAGCTCGATTAATATGCATGATAAAAATGTAATTTATAGCTTAAAACACCCACGGATAATGAAGCTTTCTGCCTGTGAAAGAATTTTTTGAATTGGATCATTAGCTCCGGAGATTACCCCCTACAAACTCACAAACAAATGTTACCTCTTTATTTATATAAGAATAAATATTCTGGACGTCTGGGCCAATTTTGATGTCTTTTTTGTGTAAGTACCTGGATTCGAATTGGTTTAGATTTACAACTCATGTAAATAAAAAAAATGTGCACCCGTGCGAATCCGGGACGGACCGCGCTGCTAGTATTAGTACCTATAGATTACCCGACAAAACTAAAACGAAGGGTTATGGTTTTAGCAGTCCAGTAGTAGCTTAGCACATGCGTATTTGCATGATTAGTGAACCTCCATGAATAGTGTAACATATAACAACAAAACTATGCTTAACGTTAATATTGTATAGGTACAATAAGGTCCTATCGAGTTCAGTAACGGTCAACCACTTTCCAACCTTATAACGTAGGTCATAAGGGTCAAAAGTGGCTGTCAGTAAACTTGGTAATACAAATTAGTAAGTGGATTGCGTTAGGCTAGGTGGGGCATCGTTAGTAGTAACTTAGCACGCTGCCCGGCCCTGTTTTGGCAAAACGTGGAATATTGCATTTGTGTGGGCTCAATGACCTCTTTATAGCTAATATTAATTGTCGTACAAGTTTTGAAACAATAATTTAAAAAAAAAAACCCTCGCCGAATACATTCTGTCAACTTTTTTTTACTGAGCAAAAAAGGAGGAACTCAATTCCACACTTATTTTTTACCCGACTGCGGCGAAGCCCAAAAGGAGGGTTATGTATTTTATTTTTTTATGTGTGACACGTAACTTTAGACTGAGAAGTCCAATTTGAAAAATTCGTTTTTCATTGGATAGCGCATATCTCAAAATTAGTCCCATCCCAATTTACCAAAAAACTGGCCCTAAGGGGATAAAAATAGGTTGTTTGATGATTTCCCACCTCGCAAAAGAAAGGGAATAAAATAGGGGTTGATTGATTTATTTTCTACTGAAATTTTTGAAGTCAGAGCCTTTTTTGTGTCAGATTAGCTTTGTGTACGATTGCCAACAGTTTCTCAGTAATAGAAATTCAATGATGCGTTGCATCAAAAATAAACTGTTTTTGTTGACTATGACGTCATTCTTATAATCATGTTCAGTAGTCATTGAAATCAGGTGACGGTCATTTGTACATTTTCTACTGACGTTCGACTATGAGTCAACAAGAGAGTTAATTTATTTATTGACTAGCTGATGCCCGCAGCTTCTTCCGCGTGGATGTCGGTCAAATTATTTACTGAAACCTGCCTCGAGAACCACTCTATCCATTGGCGAAAACAACATGAAAATCGTAGTCGTATTATCAGTAGTTTTTGGGTTATTCGCGAACAGACAGACGCGACGGAGGACTTTGTTTTATAATAATTAGTGACACCACCACAATATCTTTTTATTGGGTCATACATAATATTAACACGGGAACTGTATACAAGGCGACACATCAAGCTATACATAACCAGTATAACCTGAACTTGCTTTGTATGAGCTTTTCTTACGATGGCAGATCAGGTTATCAAAGGTTGATTGGTCGTTCACTCATTTTCAGCACTGACCATACTAACACTGTTTGTATTTTAATATAGAAACACAAACATGAAACGTAATACTGACTTGCTCGAGTAAAATGATAAATATGTATAATATAATACGTCTTATCAGACACAATTTGTTATTGAATAATACAGAAATAAACGTAGGCAACGGTTATAAATATCCATGATTTAATTCGCAACTGCGATAGTAGGCAGTGCTTGTTTTCGCTAAAACTAAGCGTAATCTAAACGTGTTTTTTTCCGATTTTTGGCGATACACAAGGACCTTGATCGAGCGCATCTATGATTTCAATATCGGTGATAAACATAACCCCCGAAGTGTTAGTGCATGTTTACGTACAGGCGGGGCGTCGCGCGGCGCGTGCAGCGTTTTTATTTCAAGCACATGGCGATGTATGAAAAAGTTAACGATTTCAAAACTTGATTTTACGAGAAGCGATTTTTGGCTCATTTGTTTAAAATGCAGCGTGTGTTGCGGTTGAGTCGTCTCTCAGTAAATTAATAAAGAAGCACGACACGAGCATTCTGCACGCGCCGCGCAACGCCCAACGTCTCCGTAAACGAGCCCTTAGGCAGAGGTGTACCTAATAGGACACCCACATTTTGCCAGCTATCTTTAAGTCTCATGTAAAAGAGGGCGACCCTATTGCTATCAACCGAGCTCAAATCCAGACCGTGGCTGCTACTGAGAAATGGAAATCCCAATAAGTTTCCCCGACGACCCGGGAATCGAACTCAGCTCCTCAGGCTCTCACGACAACTAGTTTTTTTTTTTAAATGTAACTTATCATCACGCCGGTAATCCTCGAAGAGCGGCCGGTAGTGTAGTCTACCCAATAGTAAACCCAGATTTCTCCAGTAATTTTTTTTTAATATTTTTTATTAATATATTTGTTTTTATTATTTCCAGGTCGACGTCGACGAATGCGAGGAAATCGCGTCCGAGTACAACATCACCTCCATGCCTACCTTCGTGTTTGTCAAGAGCAGCAAGAAAGTCGAAGAATTCTCAGGAGCCAACGTTGATAAACTGAAGAACACCATCCTGAAGCTGAAGTAGACCGAAACGCGGGCCTTGTACGCTAGCCGGTATAACCACAACGATAAACCTTACAAAAAGGCATTTATTAGCATTTTTGATTCATCATTTTAGCCGAAAGACTGCTGGACATAGGCCTCCCCTAAATGTCGCGCCTTTGTCCTCTCGCATCCAGCTGGCCTACGCAACCTTCACCAGATTATAGATCCACCTAGTAGGCTGCCTTCCAACGCGACGTCTTTCGGTTCGAGGCATTTGTGATTAAAGAAAAAAATATATTTATGTATTTAAACCGTTTAGTTGCTGGTTGACTAAATTATACCTGTGTACGTAAATATTGTTGATACGGCCCATAGAATAAGATACGCTTTCGCCCCAATTATACACTAAGACTGTATCTTTCGAAATTTTAAATAAAATCCTCAGCCGTAATTCAACTGCCGAATTCGCAAGGTTTTTCCGTTGTAGGTAACATAGCTGCTGGTAAATAGCACACGGCACTAATCAATGCATAATAATTATGTTAACTTGATAACTTCTCAGGCATCGGAAGGATCACAATTATTTTGTTGTTTTAAATAGTTTTTTTAATGAATGAAATGTAAGTAGACGTATTTTTCTAATTGCAAGTGTCTTACTAGCACTTAATGTGCTTCGATTTTAGCACTTCCTGCATTCGGTTTAGCGTACAAACTCTATTTTTTTCGTATTATTTGCCGTGTATTTTTCATTATATAATGTATGTTACAGAGTATTGTTACTTCAATAAAATATTGTCTAAAATATAAATGAATTGTTTTAATTTTTCCTTACTTGCTATACCTACCTAATTAATTGAGTAATTATTATTTGAGCAAATTACCTACATAATCGATTTCCCTAAGGATAATGTATTATTGACAAAGTTATATATTGGCTGGAAGTTTTCATTGCGAACTACAGCATAATATATATTTTTTACACACATTTTACCACTTTGGAAGTGGGTAGAATACATCTACCTACCAAGTTTCAACTTTGTAGTATTAATAGTTGCCAAAGAGAATTAAACAAATATAGTCATTGATAGTTGCCGAAAGTGGCTGTGACATACGGACGGACAGAAATGACGAATCCTGGGTTCCAGTACTTCCAGTTTTTGACATTCGGCAACGGAACCCTAAAAAGAGACTGCAACTTTAGAAGCATCATTAAAAATCTTAGAAGAACACATTTTAGTAAAAGTACCCACCCGTATCTATGTAATTTTGCTTGTCTTCATCATCAGTCAGAAGACGTCCACTTTTGAACTAAAGCCTCCCCATAGAAAGCCACAACATTTTATTTTTGTCTATTGCAATAGTAAAATAACCTGATAGAATTTCATAAAGGCGCTCCGCGCTCCCACACCGGGAGCATTTGCCTGTAATGTAACAAATCCAACATCCGATGTACACAGTAATATGTGATTGTTACTAACTATCGGTACAATGCGTAATTTGGATTTATCTGTTCTTCACTCCGCTCTTTTTATAATAATAATACGCGATTCTATTGTTCATAATGTACTCTACTCCGCTCCTCTAGTGAACAGACAGCCCAAATATATATTATATATGGGTCCCATTAAAAATAGGTGGACAAATTTTATTAGGTAAATATCTACCTAATCCTTTGCTAATTATAAGCTTGAGGTAACATTTTTCAAATAAAACAACTTGTAAGTTACAACAAAATTTAATTAGCTAAAAATTGCAGAAATCATAATATAATATAACACAGACTTACGAACTATAAATGTATGTTATGTACAATACAAAAAACATTGGTTGTACATCTTATTGCTATCTGAATGTAAACTAGCGGTTTTAAGCCTTATATACAACTCCCATATCTGAAACAAGAAGAAAATACAAATTATAAACAAAATGTATATTTACTAGACTGCCCCAAAAATAGTGTTATTTATAATGGGTGTAAAAAGAGCTTGACAAAGGCGATTCTGGCCCACAACTTCTAGGATATTGAAGGTCCAAGTTCTAACTTAAACGCGCTTTAACAAATTTATAAAACGCTATTATACGCTATTTCGCGTTATTTATTTTAAAGTTATAACGCGTCAAAGATCAGGAGTGGGGGCTCACTACGTGGTAAAAAATGTAGTGCGATGTGACGTCACACGAGTTTTCGAAGCACTGTATAGTCTTCATTTTTGGTTTATGTGCAAAAAGAAAAAATACGTGTTCAAAATTTTTTGGTGACGGACTAATTAGTTTTTTTTTTGTCAACTAGGTACCCTATTGTGCATACATGAAGTATAAATAAATAAAGTCAAAACTTATAATAAACAAAAATAAAGTGCAACTCACACCTAATCCCTCCGTTTCTTCCCATGTTGGTCGTGTCGATCGTGATGGTCTCGCTTGCGTCCCGACTTGTCCGCCCGCTTGGCTTCGCTCAAGAACCGATCCAGACCGAACGGGTCGAAGTCTGCGTCGGGCTGGTTGCTGCGGGATTGTGGCTGTGGGGGAAGGGGAAGTGTTAGGTGAGCGGTGGAATGTAGTTCTGAAGGTGTAAAGAATCTGCGGGTTGTTCGAAAGAGATACCGTGGCCGCAGAACACAAAAGGCTAAGAGGGAACGTGGGTGATTTTTAGTCAGTAGAAGTCTGACACTCCCTTGCGTAATGCGTTCCACCCCGAGCGCGAGGGGTCATTTGATGATTATCCATCCACAAAAATAACGCCACCACATTACGCTAGTTATATTTAAGTATCATGTAATAAGGCAAACCTATTGCCATCAAACAGGCAGAAAATCAGACTCCGTGAATCAGAATACTGATAAATTACTCCCCCCGATTCCTCCTCACAGGCGATGCCACCATTTTCCTGATGATAGCATGGAAACCGTCTGTACCCGATTGAATTGGGAACCATCCGTAAACTATTGCAAAATGGCAAACATCCCCGAGGCACTACAGAAACGAGGGAGTTTCAACATAATCCTGAAAACGTTGTTATATTGGACGCGCAAGGCATTGCTGTGTGTTATTCTTCTTTATACAGCCAATTACAGTAGTACATTCTGTATTCAACCAATAGGGGATCGGACTTACTTAAAAAAATATGATTCTGTTTAGTCCGTCAGTTAGATTATCGAAAAATATTGGATACGTGTTTTTTTGTTTTATCAAATCAATTAAAATTGACGAAGATAAAGCGCGTCAAAAATCATGGAGTGGGGCTTGAAACGTCACTTGAAGGTACAAAATGTGCTATCATATGACGTCACACGAGTTTTCGAAGCACTGTATCGTCTTCATTTTTTGTTTACGTGAAAAAATATGTGGTCAATATTTTTTGTAAATCTATCTGACGGACTAATTAGTTTTTTTATGTCCGATTACAGTAGTACATTGAATGATAGTGTAAAGAATGCACTCTCTACGAACAAACAAGTAATACAAAATATTATACTAACGGGTTCGTCTCGACTGGTCGGGCCGTCCTTCTCGAACTGTACGGGACCCGCGCGGGAGTTACCGCTGCTGGTGCCAGCAAACTCTTTGTCGGCCACGAATCTGGAATTAAGAAACGATAAGATTCATTTACTTATTTAGTGTTACAGCTTGGAGGATTCAGGGTGGCGAGTCGCAGCTGAATGAGACTTGCCTAGGAATTAGATGTTAGTAGTACGATTGAAGAGGACGGTTATGTCCACTTGTCCACGAACGAGAACAACGAATGAAATTAGCTGTTTTCTTCCTGCCTACCTACAGAGTTCTTCGAACTCGCCGTCGCGTTTGCCGTTCGGTAAGTGTGTGTAGCCATGATAACGATACGATACATTACGCAGGAGGAAATAAAACAAATCAAATTTATTGAACTCCCATAATGTTTCTGAAATAATTTCTTGTACTGGTCATCTTAGTATGATATACTGAATTCACCTCAACAGTCTGCAAAGGGTTGTCCCTTAAAACCTGTATTAATTTATGTTGACAAACCTGCGAGTATTAGCGATAGCATCAATATCTCCTCCATAATTGTCTTTATCGGCGTTTCTGGAAGGTCTGTATATGTGAGCACCAACATTGTCCTGGTTGCGCCAAGGTTTGTCATACACGTTGTACGCTTCGTCGTCGCCGTAACCTGAAGATGAGATTTATTTGATTAATTTTAGGTTAAACACGTGTCTTGCAGATGCGCTAGTTGTATGAAAAGTGCACACTATACATGGGGAGGGATGGGGATGATGACCAGGTGAAATGATTCCAGATTTTAATTATTATTTACACAAAGACAATTTCTCGTCTCGAATATTATTTTGACCATCGAAAGATTTTTTTTTGTTAAATCTGGCAATTACAATGTAAAATATTTGGTTGGTCTAGTACTTGGAAGGGTTCCTGTTGAGCATGATGTTCTGGATTCGACTCTCAAGACAATACAAGCATTATTGGGATTTGCCATCAGGAATTTCTCATTAGCGACCGGAAGTCAAGGTTTCAGCCTGGTGGATGTCAATAGGCTGGCTCGCTATTAAAAGAGATTTTGACATTACTGGCGAGATGTCATTTTGTGTTACAATCATCGACACGATTCTTGAGCGCTGACGCAAAAGTGAGTTATTGGGTCCCTTTGGTGGTATGAAGTGAGCCGCGGGGCGGGGAAAGTGCAGTGATTGGCCCGTGGCGCATCGCGTCATAGCCGTCACTCCGGTTTGTTCTTTACTTCTGCTGCACTTACCTCACGACCAATAAATAATAAACGGGTGTGCGTTTTATTTGTCATAAAGTGTACGATGCGCACAGCGATCCCCACTCTTCCGCCGAGCGCTCAAGAACCGTGCCAGTATCTGTACTTGGGTCATAACCGCGTAGTTGTCAGACACAACCAAGTTTTAACCTCAGAATAAAGAAAGAACCAGAAGCCGTAAGCGCGCCTATTACTGAAGCGATAAAAACTACTCCTAAACAGAGTACTTCAGAGTAGTTTGACACGCAGCCGCTCAGTTACTCTTTGAACGTCGTAGCGCGCAATGTATTTTACCGGTGTCCAATTAAATTAAATTATGCCGTTTTGTGTCGTTCCCACCTGTAAAAATGCAGCGGGGCTAAAAAATAAACAGGATGGGATCACATTTCACATTTAAGTAACGCATTCACTAATCACATTATTTTAATAATGAATAAATTGTTCAGTTTGTAATTGTCATAGATATTAATGCATCCATTTTGTTAGTGTTGCCAATACTAGTTTTGATTTTCCCTTCTTTTTATTATTACCTACTGAGGGCTTTTATTTGGTGTAGTATAATAATACCTTCTTTAGAAAAGTAGGTATTTTAACCGACTTTACAAAAGAAAGGTTATTGCTCGTATCTATGTATGTATATGGTATTGTTAGAATTGCATAACATTCATAATAGGTGCTATGTTAGTCTATTATGATTTCGTAACTTTACATTTGTGGTGTGTGTGTGAGAGAGGAAGCCCCCCCCCCCCCCTCTTCTCTCACACACATGTATTAAATTATGTTAAAATTAAATTATCTAAACCGTTTTTTATTTAGATCTTCTCTATTTCTTAAGATTTTTAAGTACATATTATTACTTAGGAAAGGACAATTTTGATTTAATAATATCATATCTCTAATACACTCAACGGTTACCCCAAAAACGGGCAAATAATGTCTAAGCTTGCCACATTACGCGGGTGGGAAGTGAGGCGGGCGGGGGACGCTTGTTTTGTATTTGGATTCAGCGTGCGGCTTGCAATGACAGTTGAACGCGGCTTCTGGTTCTTTCTGTATTCTGAGGTTTTAACCATGTCACTTTTAGTTTAGTTTTTACTGAAAAGACCTGTCATTTCTGAAGAACCTCACCAATAAGGTCAGTGTACGTTTTTCAATGGATGCTCCTCACTGCGTTGCCACACACATTTGCCTTGCCTCTCTACATGACTAAACCATCTAAGGACACACTTTTTAAACCAACGAATATACAAAAAGAAAGACGTACCACTGTCCATTCCTTTACTGTTATTAAAGAGTCTCTGGTCGAACATGTTCTCGCCGCCCTGCGTGGTCTTAGCGGGCAAGCCGAGTGCTATCTGTTCAGAGATGTCGCGCTCACGGTCCTTCACTATTTTGGATCTGGAAAATAATAGAAACGGTTTTTGTAAAATTTCACTAAGGCGCTTTGCACATGGAGCAACTATTGCAGCAACTAGCTGTTTACATATATTTCAACTAGCTTTTGCCAGCGGCTTCGCCCGCGTGAAAATGACGAGTTGCCATACAAACTTTCATCCCCTATTTAACTCCCTTAGGGGTTGAATTTCGAAAAATCCTTCCTTATTCCTTGTCTACATTATAAAGGGAACCTCTGTGCAAAATTTCATCTCTCTAGGTCCAAGGGTTTGGGCTGGGCGTTGATGAGTCAGTCAGTCAGTCAGGACTTCTCTCTTTATTTATATAGATTGGACTGTGCACACATAGCAACTCAAGTTTCGAGTTCCGGTGATCGTCAACAGTTTTCAGTTGCTGCAATCGATGACTATATTAGTTTTTAATTGCCGCAACTAGCAACTGTTAAATATTATACCGATTTTTAAAGTTAACGTCGACGACGACGACGTAATAAAATTAAAGCAATTGCTGCTTCTTCGATATTCATCGTCACACTGAACGCTGTTCGCTACGTTGATTGAGCAACTCGGTTATGAAAGTTGCTCATAGATTGCCATAAAATTGCGGCAACCGTAAACGTTGTAGCAACTATCAACTAGTTACAGGAAACTTTTAAAGATGCTTTAGTTGCCTCAACTTAAGTAGGTTTATCAAAAGTTTTTGTACAGCTGGTTGTGGAGCTGTGTCGCAAACCATGCGACACAGTCGAATCGGAAAGGTCGTGTGTCTATGTTTTGTTGGCATTACGAGTGCGAGCGAGATAGACATACCACTTTATCGATTCGAGCATGGTGTCGGTCTTTATATGCCGTCGAGATTATCTCTTATACAATACAAACATGAAATCGAAAAATCAGCGCGTCTTAGGTTCCAAGTCGAGGCAGTCTGACGGTCACAACGGGATGTTACTAACCTTTTGAGAGCCACAGTTACGAATAGACGACAAGCCGAACAAGCAAAAGAGTACTTTAAGACTGTCGACATAAGGTACTTTTTGGCTTGTCGTTGTGCTTGACTGTGGCGGTAAATAAATAACATCATGTCATGTCCAGCCTGTCCTGTTACTTGTACATCACAGGCGCTGATAGAGGCTACTGAAAGTGCCAAACTCGTCGCCAAATTTTGGGCCGACTCAATTTAAATTGTCATCGACACGCTAAGAAGAAGAATAATATAATTCTCATTACCTCTTATCAGGAGCAGCTCTAGCCAGGTTCCTGTCTCTCTGCCTCTCCTTGTGCCTGTCAGCCCTCAGCTTGTCTCTCTCGGCAGCAGTCAGGCCGCTCTCGTCAATCTCATTGAGCTCCGGCTCTTCGTCAGGGGCTCGGATACCTGAGGGGGGAGATCTGATTTGAGATGTTGAAGATATGGGTTCGGAGTTATTGAAAATTTTTGACAAACAAAGAAATCAGGAAGGTAGAATTATCTGTAGCCAATAAACACAGCCTACTGCAGTCCTTGAAATCCAGAATCCTGCTCAAATAGACCTCTCCTAAGCTGCTTATGGTGCTGTAACGCACTTCAACACATGCCTTCACTTTCCAGTCTGACCTAGCAACTGGGTCCATCCCAGCAACTTTTGTAAAATCGTCATGTCATCTTTTAACAGTACAACATTATTTCAGTAGCTTCATATCAAGATAAATTTTGCATAATCATCATTTCAGCCGAAAGACGTCTCCTGCTAGACATAGGCGTCCCTCAAAGTGTCGTCACATAGACCGGTTCCGTTCCGGTTCCATCAGCCATCTGTTCTGCAAGCATATGCCCTGCCTACCTACTTAAGACTTATAAATAAAAACACGAACTCACCCGCTCTATGATCCCTAGCTCTCTGCGCCAACATCCTCAAATGCTCTTCCTTCTTCTCTTTCTCCCGCTGAGCCAGTCTCCTCTCCAGCTGTGCCCTCGCCTCCACTGCTTCTCGCGCTTTCCTGTCAGCGATGTACAGCGCTTCAGCGAGCTTGGAGAAGTTCTCGTTGATGTGCACTTGTTGGAGACCTCGCCCGTCTGCGGCTAGGCGCTTGTCGAGGGGGATTGTGTAACCTGACGATATAAAGTAAGATATAGATATAAGTAAGAGAATAATATAACGGAAGATCACGGCTGAGGTTTTTATAGTTCACTTACATTTCGGCAGTTATTTTTAAGTCCCTTTTAAAAACCAGTTTATGCGGATGTTTCTTCTATTAGAAATGTATACAAAGTGAGGACTTGTTATACTGGAAATGTATAGTTTCGTGTCGTCGTGTGTGTGTGTAGTCCAGTAACAACAGTCATGACTTTATAAAAATCCAAATAACTATTGTCCGATTTGGGAGCTTACTAGTGCTTGAGACCACTAAACCGTGAATAAGCAGCATAATTAATATGCAGGACACAATATTAAGTGCCCCATAGTTTGTGTAACAACACTACATTTACAGTAAATCTCCACCTTAGCAGGTTTTCCTAGCTGCGGACAATCTGGGCTTGGAGCTTCCTTTGACTTCCAGCACCCCTATTGCGTATCTTTTTAGCGTCAGTGGCTATCAGAAATGTCCATAGATTAACAGACTGTAAATTGGTTATGGTTTGGTACATTTTTTTCTTAAAAACTCACCATTTGACAGTTATTTGATAGACATTATAAGTTATCCACTGTCATTAAAAGATACACAATAGCCCTGCTGGTCAGTCATGGCAAATCATGTCTAGGTGTAGGATTTTCAACAGGTGCAACAGACACTACCTCGCCACAGCTTTAACCTTTCCGTTAGAATGCTTGCCAGTACGAAAAAAAGCTGTTACAGTGTTTTTTTTCAGCCTTTACGATTGGTGTTTAACACTAGAAAGACCAGTATTCGTGACATACCTAGAAAGGCCAAGATCGTCATAATAATAATATACTCATTGTAATTCCAGAACTAATTAAGATAACAACGTTATATATCAATAGGGTGTTTAAAACCACAAAATATTAAAAGTCACAGAGTGTCATGTTGCAACAAGCTGTAACTTTAAAAATATTATCATTTTACTTCACAAAATCGTCAATTTGACGACTGTGGTCTTTCTAGTGTTAAGTGCAAAGGGTGTGTCGTGTGTCCGAAATAACAGTTTACCTTTAGCGTTCTTCCAGTGACTGACGCAGGGCGGCACCTTCCAGTCCCGCTGCTGCTTGACGGACACGCGGCGCGGTGGTGAGTGCAGCACGGGGGCCGGGGGGGAAGGGGCTGCACGAGGGATCTTCTTGTTTATCTGGAAACGGGGCGGCTCCATCGGGTCCGATTGAGCTTCTACCATTCTGGGGGACGAGAGTGTGGGTGATTTATTTAAAATCAATAAATAAATATACTGTTGCTGATGAAATAGGCAATGATACCAATGTGGTTTGGTAAATTGCAGTTTAATCTGACGACAAAGTGGCGACGACCATAGCCCAACATCTTCACCAACCAACATTTCTAGTTTTAAATATTTTCCTTATGGCCTCATTTTTATAAAAATCTAAAAAAACATAGTTTCTAACATTCTAATGTTCAATTTGAGCAGAACTCAAAACTAAGGTCGAGATTTGTAAAGATAACTTTGTACATACAGGATCATTTATACCTAAGTCAAATATATAAATAGAAAAACTAATGGTCGTTCTACACGTCGGCAGATGCGTCTGCAGATGCATTTGTCGATGTGTAGAGGGGCCTTTTTTTGGGTGTCGGGAAATCATCAAATGACTCCTCCCGCTCTGGGCAGAGTGGAAGGGAGTGTCAGACTTCTACTGACTATAAACCACCCATGTTCAATTCCTTCTTAGCGCTTTATGTCGAGGCAGAGGTATCTCTTGCAAACAACCCGGAGCCCCGACGGGGTGTAGAGGGGCCTTAAGCCATGTTCCTACCCCTGCAGTTCATACTTGTATGACGACTGACAGTAATAAAGCATTAAGTCCGCCTTTGTACGATTTTGTTGTGCATAAAGTTTTAATAAATAATAATACAAACTTAGTTATATAAAGTTCATTAAAACTCAGCTAAACATAATGAAAATAAAGTAAAAAACACCACTTACCTGATAACCCTCTGCTTAGCCCCAGAGTTGAACTGGCCTCCTTGCTGCGCCGGGGTGTACCTGATGTATTGTGCCGGAGCCTGCGGGGGTAATGTACTATCAGTGCGAATGATAATGATGTGCTCTTCTCTTTGAGAAGATGGGTTGCAGAGAACGTGGGATGATGACTATGTTTAGAACCTGTTTTTTGATGATGAATGATCTTTCTATGTGTTGTTTGTCACAGCTGCTAATCTAGGCAGAGATTAGACATAGAGGGACCAAAAAATTCTAATATTCGGGCTGCTACTAACAAATCTATAAAAATAATAAAAAGAGAAGTCCTGACTGACTGACTCATCAACGCCCAACCCAAACCCTTGGACCTAGAAAGCTAAAATTTTGCACAGAGGTTTCCTTTATAACGTAGACAAGGAATAAGGAAGGATTTTTCGAAATTCAAAAAGGGAGTTTAATAGGGGATGAAAGTTTGTTTGGAAAATCGTCATTTTCACGCGGGCGAAGCCGCTGGCAAAAGCTAGTTCTTAATAAAAAAAACAATCACAAGTTTTTACCGACCCGAAAATCGAACCAAAGAGGAATCGAGAGTGGGGTCACTCTCAGTTCAACTTGCTACAGTACTGGTCAGACTGGTGATTAATAGATGTTAGATTTAATAATAAATCTGGGGTTATTTAAAACTACATATTAAAATAGCTGGACATAGGTGTCTTCCTTAATCGCCATGAACGAATACAGCATTTGTTTCTTTCATTTTTCCAACAGGAAAAGCAATTCCCTGCCATAACTAACCAATAGGGGATCGGACTGGGTCAAAATAATATGATTCTGTTTAGTCCGTAAGTTATATTATCGAAAAATATTGAATACGTGTTTTTTGTTTTATCAAATCAATAAAAAATGACGTAGATAAAACGCGTCAAAGATCTTGGAGTGGGGCTTGAAACGTCACTTGTGTCGTCAAAATGTACTATCATTATGACGTCACACGAGTTTTCGAAGCACTGTATCGTCTTCATTTTAAGTTTACGTGAAAAAAGAAAAAATACGTGTCCAATAATTTTTAGAAATCTATCTGACTAATTAGTTTTTTTTTGTCCGATCCCCTATTATAACTCACTTCTATCTAGTCCTCCAATCTAGATAGCTTAATGCTTAGCAGAAGCAATACCATAGACAACCAGCAAAGACATCCAATGCTAGGCAAAGGCCTCATCATTTCAGCCTTGAGCTTGAGGCGCTTTAGAAACTCTGACACCAGGGTGTATTGGGTCATTAGACCTTACTGCCCACACGATAACGAGAAGATTTCAACCAAATGACGTCTACTGCTGCTCATACTGCTACACCTTCACCAGGTCATTGGTTCACCTAGTGGGAGGCCTTCCAACACCACGTCTTTCAGTTCGCGGTCGCCAATCCAGAAGTTTTTGGCCTACAATACTTAAAACTAATCACTACATAGTATAAAACAAAGTCGCTTTCTCTGTCCCTTTGTATGCTTAAATCTTTGAAACTACGCAACGGATTTTGATGCTGTTATTTTTAATAGATAGAGTGATTCAAGAGGAAGGTTTTAGTATCTTATTTGTACCCGTGCGAAGCCAGGGCGGGTCACTAGTAAAGTATAAGAATACAAGATCCTCCTCTTTACGGCTAGCTAAACTATTCCGAAAAATACAATCCATAAAGTCAAATAACATCAACTCACAGCTTTGGGAGCAGCCTTGACAGGCAAAGCAGCAGATATCTTAGCATTGGTCAGTTTCTCCAGCGCTTGCTTGGTCTTCTCCGTGATATCCTGGACGTCATCATCATCTGGTTTCTGAAGAGTCGGGTCATCTTCTGCCAGAACTTCTGCTGGCAACAGGTCTGTGAGTTTTGAGTAGATTATCTGGAAAATAGAGAGGTTAAAGATTAATTTGGGTGCAACACATCTCACCTATAATACCCGCAAGGAAAGGCAGAGATGTTTGAAGTCCCATGTAATGGGGGCAAGTCTAATGCCATCAACCGGTCACAAAAACAAACACCCTGGCTGCTACTGAGAAATAGCACTTTGCCTAACCCTGGAATCCACACCTGCACAGCGCACTTGCAACCTGCTTGGGTGACAAGTATACAACAACTTTAATTTTTAGGGTTCCGTACCTCAAAAGGAAAAAACGGAACCCTTATAGGATCACTTTCACTCACGACCTCCGGCATAGCAGTTAGGGTCACTAACCACTAGACCAACAGGCCAGCCAATTAGCCAATAGAACCTTTGGTTTCAGAGTAGTAAATGCTAAAACCATAGTAGTATGTATTAAAATCTATACTAATATTATAAAGCTGAAGAGTTTGTTTGTTTGTTTGTTTGTTTGAACGCGATAAACTCTGGAACTACTGGTTGGATTTGAAAAATTCTTTTTGTGTTGGATAGTCCATTTATCGAGGAAGGTTATAGGCTATATAACATCACGCTACTACCAATAGGAGCGGAGCATATTTGAGAAATGTTGCAAAAACGGGAAAAGAAAATTCTTTTCTGAGAGCTTCCGTTGCGTGCGCTGCGAAAACGGTTTAAGTTACGAGAAAATCATGTATGAGGGAATTGTTCCTCTTTAAAAGTTCTAAAAAAAAGTCCGCGACAGCATATATCTATCTTTTAAGATTGACTCACTGTAACCTTTTTTTACTGTTAAACTGTTAGGTTAAAAATTATTATTTTTTGCGAAGCTTATTTAACCCATATGGTATTAATCTATATCTAAATAAATGTGTTTGTTAGAACGGAAATTTAATATAGAATATTTGTGCCCTTTACTCTATTCAGTTTAAACAAATATCTTAGAAGATATCGCAATGTAAAAATATTCGCGCGGCAAAATAATTTGCCCGTCGCAATGTAGGTACGGGTGATTCTGACTGGCCTCGGGGAAATTCAAATTCAAAATATTTACTGCATCATAATGTTTACAAGTACAGAGTGATATAGTATATTTTAACAGTAAGAGATACCTATAGTAATTCACACTTTAATATAATCTAAGCTAATCTAAACCATCTAAACTATTTTAATAAAGAGGAAAGATAAGTTTTTTTTTATTGTTACGATTTAGCTTAATTTATATTATTACCAGATAATTTTATATTATTACCGATTAATTTTATTACCGGATAGTCGATATATCGAGAAAGGTTATAGCTATATTTATGTGACGCAGACGAAGTTGCGCGGGTCAGCTAGTATACAATAAATTACACAAAATTATGGAATAAACATTGCAGAAGCCTCAAATATTATCACAATATAATCAGAATTACCTTATCAGCACTATGTCCTTGTCTTGCAATAGCAGAGTATTTAACTCTTCCAGATTCATCTAGTTGTACTGCCAAGGCATTGGATGTGCTCTCCTTGCCCCTGGCTCCCATACCCAGTGGGTACTGGGCCACATGGATCTCTGGGAAGGCACCTCCATCTGGAATCCAAGATGGTTAAATTTAAATAATGATTATCAGGGAAACCTGTTTCTTCTAAAGTAAAATTATAATGGTATAGTGAAATTATCTTGACTGATTGGTTAAACAAGGCAAATCACTTGGAGAGTTGGAAAGGGCCTTTGTAGAGAGACACGCTAATTAAAAAATATATACTAACTTGTTTTAAAAACTTCTTAGTAGAACTACACTATCTGTGGTTTTAGAACCCAAATATAAGATAATTGAATCAGTGGCTTTATATTTAAATTAATAATCATCATAATAATATAAATAGAATATTGAAGTTTCCTGTCATTTAAATGGCCATTTAATAGTAAACCAAGGAACTGCTTATTTCATTTGAATACTGCTTCCAGTAGCTCAGCTATTGAATAAGAAGATTGTGTTGGGTAAAAAATGTACTTAAATAAAGTGCAGAAATAGTTTTGCTCAGGTGTTGAAAGATTTACACATCACAAAAGTTGACTTTTTTTTGTTATTCTTTTAGGAGAGATTTATGATTCATAAAATATCTCTTCCAGTTTTTTAACACTGTAACAGTGAGCTTTGATCAACTGAGCCACATTTTTAACAAACTGCCCTGACCAACTAAACATCTTGGATTCTTCCTGTTTTGGTAATTAAGGCTGGATTACATTCCAGACTGTCCCAAAAACATCACTCAATAGACATAAATTTTAATAGATAACATCTGACCTCCGAAATCCTCTTCAGCTCTTGGGATCCATCCTTTCCTCTGTCCATAAGGAGGGACACTGGTCTGTGACACCACTAAGGCACTTCCGACGCGTTTAGCGAGCCTTTCATCATCACGGTCCCACACCTGCTGTGTGGGCGCTGGTAAAAGGCTGGAAACGGAAAATGACGCGATTACAAAAAAAAAATGATTACAATTATTTGATAAGGTTATCTTTCATTAGCAAAACTTTATAAGTAGAAAGTTGTGGTTTAGATAAAAACTTTCGCAGAAAGTAATTTATGTGGTTGTTGTTTGCTGATAGTACGAAATGTTGATGCGCCATGCAGTATTTACCCGAAACAAGGACAACAGTTATTATCAACACGTTTGTACTTTGATGTGTACAGCAAATTTCATAAAAACTTATTTTACATAAAACGTGGACTGTAGTTTCCAATTAAATTACTATATATTGTTTATTTCTGGTAAGGTTTTCGTAAATTAATAATAAATAGAATCCAGCACAACTCACCTCGACAACGACGCCATTTTCCTTGATGACTTTTGAAAGATTTCGTTTAGAAACAGTAGGTACATGTACAAAATGATTGATGACTGCGCACCTACATAAAAAAAACTGTAAGTCATAATGAAAATCATTGTTATGCTTGTTTCTAAATGAAGTAATCAGGCTTTTTATTTGATACAACTATGTAGCATAATTTGCTTGTATGTTGTATAAAACAAAATCAAAATTAATTTCTGCCGTCGTTTCTAGACGAACTCATTAAATTTTTTAAATAAATTACAAATATGGCCAAGTTTAAATTCATTCAGCCAATGTAATTATTTTTGTGGAAATATCTTGCACTAAATGGCTCTTTAATTATTAAAGCAAGAAAAATACAATTCTGAAGTAATGTAGCATTTATTTTAGCCATCACACGTTCAGATTACGTGGATAATCATAAATTGACCATAAAAAATGGTGGAGAAACTGTCAGATTCGTATTTAAATGAAGTGGGCTGCGAACGTCCCCCTTTTATAACCTCAAAAATGCGCGAGAAGTGTTAACATTCTGATGGTGAAGTGAGCTAATTTTATCAATTAATTGGTGTTAAAGTGAACGGATTATCACAATGCCTTCAAAGAAGAGAAAATACAATGCAAGGTTTCCTGCCGTAAGTTGAAAAATGTTAATAAACAATCAAAACAAAGAGAAATTGGGTTTTGTTTTCGTCAATAATTTTGAGAGATTGGTGATATCATGACATTGTTTGTTTGTAGGGGCGAATCAAGAAGATTATGCAGACTGATGAGGAAGTGGGGAAAGTGGCCCAAGCTGTGCCAATCATAATCTATATCCTTTTTAAATAGCACTGCTAAACGATTGCACTGAGTCTTTAAAAATCGTATGTATTTACATTGTTTGAGAGTACATTTACTAATTTTGGCTTTTAATTGCTCCATACGGTAGGTTATTTGATACTGAAATGATAATTAATCCATTCTATAAAAATGTAAAACTTTTAAGTAACCTTTTTGGGGGTTTATATAATCACAAACTTGTTTTAATTTAGGTTTGTTTGTTTTAACATGGCTGAATGTTTTGGTGTTGTTGTCAGGTAAAAAATAGAAGGACTCTGTGACTAGGTACAATGTTTGCTTCAGTGTACCCGGACATGAACAAAATTCCAATTAGATTTTGTACTTAAGAAATGACGAAAATTATGAAATGTTAAATTTCATTAAGTACGTATACAAACAATTACTATTTATGCTAATTTATCATCATAGTTTGGATATTGAGATAGGTTCTGTGCTTTAATCAATTCATAAATCTTAATTTTAACTCATCGTAATTTACAAACTGATGCTTTTATTAACCCAGATACTGCGACGGGACTTTTAAAAGGCCCAAAAAAACAATTAAATCTACCTGCATTTTTTATTATTTTTCAATTACTTGACATACATATTCATATTGCTAACTTACTTAGTACCTGTCAACCTTTTATTTGATGCAGTTACGTTCCCAACTGGACACACATTTTTATGTATATTGAGTGTTTTTGAGGATCTTGGAGTTTTTTTTTACAATGGCTGCACAAAGGTAAGCGTGTATGATATTTATATGCAGAATCTGATGGAATTCGCTTTGATCTTTATATGTTAGTTATTTCATCAAAATATAACTTCATTTGTTTGGTTCTAAACGCAAAATAAATGTTCTTTTTTTACGTTTGAAATTGATGGCCTTTTAAAAGTCCCGTCGTAATATAGGGGTTTATTATATGATAATTTTTATTTCAGCACGAGATTAGTAAAAGGTCTCAATCTCGTCTTATTTGTTGATGAGTTAGAGCGAGATGACGAAGACATTTTGTTGCCGAACCAAATAACCATTTTCCCACCTGAGAATGCCAATGCCGATGTTACTGACGAAGACTCAGTTGATGAAGTGTTCGTAACATTACAAAATCTTCTAGCTAAGTAAAGTAATTATGACTTAATTTAATTTATATGTCGGTGAACCCATAAGTAGGTGTGTTACGTGCTTTTTTGTCGTGTTAAAACAATATGTATATTATTTTCTTGCAGGCTCACAGCTAAGAGCTCCTGCTGAGCCGCTGAGGTAACGTTCTCTCAGAGTTCTGACGAGGAAGATGACGTGCCTTTGTCGAGCTTACGTAAGAGAAGACGCACAATTGACACGATCGGTGAAGATAGTGACGTTTCTGTTTCTTCTACTCCAGGCGCGTTAACTATTTCTGGGTTTGTTCAGCCGACCGTACCGCGAAACCAAACATAGATGAAGAAATCGTCACACTCCAAATAAATATCCAATGGATAAGGAACATGGTCCAAAAAGCTTACAGCCACCTTTATACTATTTCAATTACGAATAAATTAACTCAAAATTACAGTTTACTCTAAGGACAATTTATTTCAACATTAATAATATTAGGTACTAGAATAACTATTTTAACTAAGGATTGCTATTAACATGAGTTCTAGTGGGAACAAAGTCTATCTACATTAATTAGCAACTAAGTGGTTTACATAAAATATTTACAGCATATTAGTAGTAATGTTTGCAGTGTATGTTTTGTATGGGGCAAGTGTTTTCGTCCTCGATTTTGCTTCCACAATATTCGTCAAGCAAAATGAGACATAAACGTAGCCAGTGTGTACTGGACGTCGCTCAGAGCTCTGAGCAGTGTTTGTGTGATGTCTAGTATAAATAACACAGCAACTAATAATAAATCAAAACAAAATAGGTACTCCCCCGGTTTGATGAATTCAAATCCACAGTTCCAAGCGTTGACAGCCGGTACATGAATATTATTGAAATAACAATTGTTTTTCAGTTTTCACAATAAAACTGGTCACAAACACTACGTGTGTCACTTAATACGTTTATTCTATAGAAACAATTGAATTTAAATACACTAAACACAATAAAAACAATAATTTAAAAATTAATTAGATATGAGGCCGTTTTTTCACGACCTGTCGCCAGTGTTGCCAGCGTGCAAAAAAAATTCTATAATATTTTGTTTCATTACTAGACCTCCATACATGTATACGACCCCCATATTACGACGGGCCTTTTAAAAGGCCACATTTTTCTGGCTTTTCCAGATAAGTTGAATTATTTTCATTATTTTTCCTAGTTAAAATGAGTCATATAAAGAAACATATCCAAAAATCACGGTTATCGGAGGCAAAAAATAGTTTCAGTAACATCTGGGTTAAACAGTGTGATAACTTAATTTTATTAACTGACTTTTAATTTAACTGGAATAACAATGCAACTCAGAAATGTTTTTTTATTAATCAGTACAGTAATAAAAATCCAATCCAATTAATTTTCACAATTCTATAGGCAATTTCTTTTCATAGATTATTATTGTAATCTGTTAGTCTCAGTCAGTTTTAGGTTGTTTTTTGAAGTCAATGGTAGTTGGTACAGGAAGATCAAAAGGAAAAGGTACTAAATTATTGTGTGACGATTAACGGGGAAGTTTGGTTTTTTTTTTTTTTGAACTGACCCCAAATAGCATGGACGAGAGCAGGAAGATGATGGTAGTGGGTAGTTTAAATGAGTGGGGCTCGGCTGGAACCACACCAATCGTGGTATCAACGGTATATTGTAAGGTCCTTAGAACTTGCATTCTAAGTCTAAAATGTAATAAGGTGAAACCAACATTTATGTATGGCGAATTATTTTTGTATATTGCTGTCACTTTACACACCATTACTTTAAAAATTCTGAACATTTTCCTGTAAGTTATCTCCAATAGGTCAAAGTTGAATTTAATTCAATTAATAAAACCAACTATTGCCTACTCAAAAGTTTATTGCCATGTTCTATAAATAATGCATGATTTAGTTTTCGAACACTATGAGGAAATATGTATATTTTTGGTGATTGATGCCAGCTATTTTGAAAATAAAACAGCAGGAGTTAATGCCAGCTATTTTGAAAATAAAACAGCAAGAGTTACGCAGGCCAAATAATCAAAAACCTTTTCAATACATCATCATCATCCACAGCTTGAATTTACCCACTCAGGCCTCCCTTGTGCCATTCTCCACGGTCCTGTGCCAGCCAATACCAATACCTACTTGTTCCAAATGTATCTTCTTCTTCCTGCCCTTATCCCATGTCATTTGGGGTCGGCGCAACACGTTGTTTTCTTCCATTCTGCCCTGTTAGTCGCCACGTTATCATTTATTCCTTTTTAGGGTTCCGTACCTCAAAAGGAAAAAACGGAACCCTTATAGGATCACTTTGTTGTCCGTCTGTCTGTCTGTCTGTCTGTCTGTCTGTCAAGACCTTTTTTCTCAGGAACGCGTGGAGGTATCAAGCTGAAATTCATATCAAATACTCAAGTCTATGGTCTCTTGGAGCTGTGAAAAAATCAAACTTCTAAGTCAACGCGATCAAAAGATACTCCCGTTTATGCCGCAAATTTTCGACACTCGCAAGGGAATCAAAACCTACAGGGTACTTCCCGTGAACTCAGAATCTTGAAATTTGGTACGAAGCAACGTCTTATAGCATAGATAAAGGAATAATTACGAAAACCATAAATTTTTAGTTACATCACATAATATATTTTTTTTACGGAACCCTCGGTGCGCGAGTCCGACTCGCACTTGGCCGGTTTTTTTCCTTCATATCACCCCTCACACAGTCCATCAATCTTTTCTTTGGTCTTCCTCTCCCTCTCCATCCATCCACATTTATATTCATAACTTTTTTAGTCACATGCGATACATCCCTCCTCATCACATGCCCATACCACGACAGTCGATTCCCTTTTAACTTTTCTGTAATTGGCGCAACTTTTAAACTTCCTCTTACAACAACAACTACAACTTTTAAACAGATGATATTCTTATTTAAATAAAAAAGAGTTTCCATGGAGTTTTTTCCCCGTTCTTCTGCATAGAGGTCTACGCTAGGGAATGAGCAACTACAGTACATTCACAGTTATTATGCCTTGTGACTGGGACTGTAGATTCTTTATATTACCTACTTAGAGCATGTGCACCTACTCGATAATGTGTAAGCTGTGGTTACCTGTAATTGAGTGTACGTTACGGGACCATGTATTCTGTGGTAGTTTGACATTTGAATAAGATTGAATTGTAATGAAACTCGTTGGTAATCCAAATAAATAAATATTTGTTTCGACTATTCAAGAGTGCCTGTAACTGGCCTATCTACTTGAAATAAATGTTTTGATTTTGATGGAGAGGCTTTTTTCGTGTTCTTAGTGTTGGCTGAATAAAGAAAGATGTTCTGTTTGTTGGTCTGTATGTCACTTTTAGATATATGACTCAGAGCGGTAGGGAGTGTCAGACTTCTACTGACTAAAAACCACCTTTTTCGTTCATAGCCCTTTGTGTCGAGGCCGCGGTCTCTCTTGCGAACAACCCGAACCCCCAGCAGGTAGTATTTACCTGAGTGCTACTTACATTAAACAGACCCATAACTTTGGCATGACCCCATCAAAGTCACACAATTGAATTAAATAAATTACTAGGACAACATGTGTGTAAATATTACAGTCGGCTAGGTATTAATTACTATTGTTAAGTCCACCATCTGTTTTATTAGCCCCAAACGGTTCATTTTGCAAATGGTTCTGCAAAGTAGGTGTATTTATTTTGCTATGTCTGAAATCAATAAGATAGGCAGTCACATTGTGAACTAGCTGCGCCCCTTGACTTTTGTCCGCGTGAAATTAATTTAAAAGTTTAACTTCCCTATTTGAACCCGATTTTGTTAACAATTTCAAGGGGTTTTAATTTTTGTGCACGGTGATGGAGCCCTAACCCTTTTTCTATAATAAAATAATAATAAATGGATAAATTACTTCTTATAACAACAGCTATCTGCCAATAAAAGTCCCGTCAAAATCGGTCCAGCCGTTTCGGAGATTAGCCGGAACAAAGACAGACAAAAAAAATGTTTTTTTTTGTTAGTAATGAGTAAAAAAGCGGTTATTTTAAAATTAAAAACATACTTCTACTTATATTATTCATTTGTATAGATATATAGTTCAGCAGTAGGCTAAGTATTTATGAACTCAGAAAATCCCCGGAAGAGAAAAACAAGGGCGCGGGATCAGCATTTCGATAAGAAATTATAGATATGCAATCAAATACGTTTCTAAAAAACATAGTATAAATTCATTGATAAAATGTGTACAGCATTACAAAGAATTTGTGATAAATATCTATTAGCTGATAATTTAATAGTAATTTCAAACGACCGGGAATCTCCGAAAAGAGTACTTACTTATTTATTTTCTTTTTTTTTGCCAAAAAAATTTAACTGGCCCTATGAAACCAAATACCTAGGTATAATATAGGTCATTAGGGCGCCCTCATATTAGCCGCGCTGCTTTGTAAATCCATTTACATAAAAACGCTAGGCCGCAGCGCGGGTGTAGCGCGGCTGCAGCGCTGTCACCACGCTTACAAAGCAGGCGGAAGCGCTGCCACCGCGCGGCTCTTTGCGTAGCCGTTTGAAGGCGCCCTCTTAGTATTAATAAAGTCCTATGTTGCACTAAACTTAATATTAAGGCCGGGTTGCAGTAATTTTAAGATTTTTAAACCTATAAAAATTGAACTAAATACGAGTTTTTTAATAAATAAAAATCATTACATAAAAATTGAACATACTCTCTAGTAAATCGTAAAGATAGAAACGCGATTTAGAATGATCGGCTCGATACTTTTTTTATCGAACATGACTCTAAATCACAATTTCAAACGTGTACTGCTAAGACATTTCATCATGAATGTATATGAAAGTTATATCAGTAGATAGAACTTTTTATTCTGAAGTTAATGGTGAAAACAGATTGTATAATTTCTTTATAGTTTTTCTCCAAGAAGCAAAAAACAGTCAAAATTTAGGCATTATATCGATCGCGCGGCAGGGCGGGGGGCGAGGTCGTGCGTACATAAAAACAAAGTACTGCAACCTCGCCTTAACAGCCACTCGGGTCGATCTTTAGGTTAAGCCGCGCTTACCTAGATTGGTCTGTGGATGGATGACCACCCATTACATACCGAGTTTCCTCCGTGCTCGGAAAGCTCGTTAAGCTGTTGGACTCAGCTGTTAGCAGTCGTTACATGTAGTCAGTGAGCTAAAAAAGTGACAACCAGTCTTACCAAAGGGTATCGTATTATCCTGTATTAACTGGGTTGTGGAGGTTTAAAAGTTGCGCCAATTACAGAAAAGTTAAAAGGGAATCGACTGTCGTGGTATGGGCATGTGATGAGGAGGGATGAATCGCATGTGACTAAAAAAGTTATGAATATAAATGTGGATGGATGGAGAGGGAGAGGAAGACCAAAGAAAAGATGAATGGAGTGCGTGAGGGGTGATATGAAGAAAAAAGGAATAAATGATAACGTGACGACTAACAGGGCAGAATGGAAGAAAACAAACGTGTTGCGCCGACCCCAAATGACATGGGATAAGGGCAGGAAGAAAAAGAACTGGGTTGTGGAGGTCAGACAGGCAGTCGCTCCATGTCAAATACTGGTATTCAGCTGCATAGACGTGAAGCCGACCCCAACATAGTTGGGAAAAGACTAGGCTAGATGATGATGTTGCACTAACAGAATAAGGGCCTGACCACACTGAGGAAAATCTTGCGCGGTGCGACTGGGGTTTTAATGTTTAGGAAGTCAGCGTCCCAATCTGAACAATCGGTAGAACCAACATTATTCATCATGCGCGTTTTTCGTTTTAGTTTTAAGACTGCAAAAACCTTGACTTTTATTGCAGTAGTGTGGTTTCGACTCATGAACTCCTAATGCGGTTAGTTTACATTTGGCCTTTGGACTATTTTCGTTTTTGTTAATTTAATACTAACTTTTAGCTTATCATATGGCATAAACCCGAATTGGTTTTTTATCACTATTTCCGTTAACACATCTCATGTAGTCATGGCGTTATCTGGTGGAGTCTGATAAATCTATAAATAGTCCAAATGGCAAATATGCATTTATTTTGTCACCAAAATTAAAAACTGGCCCCATGTTTACTGTTACTGCCTTTGTCATCCCATTGTTGGGCAAAGGCCTCCCTCTATGACCTCTTTCGATCCAGAGCCAATGTGGACCACTAGTCATTGGTTCTGTTAGGCTCGTCCCGCCTCCTGCAAAGTCTACCGCGTTGGCTTCCTTTCTATTACAGTGAAACCTGGTTAAGTGAGACCTCAAGGGACCTGAACATTTGTCTCACTTATAGAAGTATCCCACTTATCCAGTGTCTCAGATATCCAGGCCAAAGTGTTGGGACCTCAGCATGAGTTCCAGTTATGGAGGTTTCTCACTTGTCCAGGTCCCACTTAACCAAGTTTCACTGTACCTATATATTTTTTGCAACCTGTATATTGCACTAACTACTACTGCTGGGCAAAGGTCTTCCCTAATAATTCCCAAAGCTCTTCGTTTCTCTTAACAGCTCATAAATCATCCTACCTCTCTTTATCCGCTTTTCGACGCCCACACGGGCGTGATGATTCCAGCCTATCTGCCCCAGACAGTGAATTCTTCAAATACATGAGCCGCTGGTCCTGTATTTGATCCCATCCCACTTCCGAGTTCCGCCCAGTTGACTTATGACCAGCATCAAACATTTTTGTTTTAAACAAAGCCAACTTACAAAATATCAAAACACCTCGTTTTGATATTTTGTAAGTTGGCTTTGTTTAAAACCCTGGTTTTGAACTGGAAACTTTTTCAGGCCCTGCTCGTGTCTGAAGACGCGATCAGGTTCTCAGCGTTTCGATGGAAAAGGTTCAGAACTTTAGATGTGTGTAGCCCAAAAATCAGCCACGCAAACCCCGCTCACAAGCTCACAACATTTGCAGTGTAACTTAGTTCTCTGAAAATAACTGGCAGACAATTCATTCCTTGAAATAGAGCTAAAAGCGACATATCAGGGTCACAGATAGGTTAATCTATTCTTGCCCGACTAGACTGCAGTATTGATCTAAGTATTTTAGGCTAACTTGGTCTAGTTATTTTTGTTCATATATAGTTCATCTCGAGAAGGTGACCCTTATGGTTATGATGACCCATATTTTGCTTGTGAGAAAAGATATTTTTAGCGAGATACTCTGCTTCTGAAGATGGATGAATTGTGTGGGGATTGATGTGAAGGACAAAAGGTGTAAATGATAGCGGGACGATAGAGGAAAATGGAAGAAGAAAACATGTTGTGCGGACCCCAAATAACATGAGACAAGGGCAGGATGGTCTGTAGATCAGTAAAATACCGAGAAAAATGCTTCATAATCCTTCAAATCGTAAGGGAGGTTTCAGCTCGCTTAAGCTTGTTTTCGGTTCGCGTAAACGCGTGCGTTTTGCCACATGCGGAATTCGTACGAACTCTGACGCTTATACGGGCGTCAACGCACGTACACGTACCTCGTACACGCCGGCACTCCTGCTGACAGCTGTAGTTATTCTCAAGCGAACACGCTGGAATTACCGCGGGTTACCAGCTTATACACGCTAAAAAAACAAGCTAGTCTGAAACCGCTCGAATGAGCAATTCTTTCAGTAAACTGGTTTTCTAGGTTTTGCTAGGGTTGAACCAGCCAACTGAAAGAAATACTCATACCGTGGTCGGATTATCTAGTACGCAAGTGGAATTGAGGCCGACTACACTAACTGGGTTGTCATCCTTGGAGATTTTATATGCATTTCTGCCAAGTGGCAGAAGATGAATCAGTTAACCTTATGCCTAACTTATCTGCCGTCATCTATCTCCCAGCGCATTTCCTTTATAGGAAACAATGCATTAACGCTATGACATCACCGCAAAAAAGGAAGTTGGCATTACGTGTATGCATTTTGATGTCTGCTGCATATTTTTGCATTATCACTCGAGACAAAACAGGATTCAACTATGTAAAGCAACTCGAAATGACTTTCAACTTAGATGGCGCAAAATGGGTCGTAGTGCTGAAATGTGTTGCACAAGTAATCAACCTTGATCGATTTCAGACATAGTTGTTGGTGGATGGTGTTTTATGCTGTTTACACATACTGTCTTAGTAGCCTCTTAATTTCAAGCGGGACTGTTGAGCTTGTGGTCCTAGATGCGATTCCCAGGTCGAACAAGTTATTGGGTTTCTCATCAGGAAATTCTCGGTAGTAGCCGGTTCAGAAGATTCTAACGTAAAGCACCTCGGCAATAGAAATGCTGATGGACCTGGACAAGCTCAAACACAGGAGTGTTTGAGCTTGTCCAGGTCATGACTGATCTCCGCTTATGTTTGTCGCTATGGCCGAAATTAAATGATTGAAAGGCCCGGATAGTTTTCTTAATCGTTTCTTTTAGGGAAGCAAATTCTTTCATAGAGTTAAAATCACCACCTCTCCTTTAAAATATGTATATATGTTTTGGAACACAGTTATGGTTTTGCTCATCATCATCTCGAGTGTCTTTGTCTTATGCTACTTAGGGTTGATGCATTTTTTTTTTCATTGTCTTATAATATTATAACCATCCATCTATCTTCGTTAGTCATCCAGCCCCCCATCCATCAACATTTTTACTCCTAACTAGATTTCGCCTACCCTTTGAATTACCTCTCCAAAGTTTATATCGGGTTCATAAACCAGTAGGTATAAAACTGTACTCTGTCTTACATCGATCCTTGCTGGCTATCATGACGTCAGCAGTCGTATTACGGATGATAGAATTAGTCATGTGGACCAGAATAGGACTGCTATTACACTCAATATACAAAGGGAATACAGTTCAAGATGTATCTTGTTACCGCTTCTTTGTTCGGAGGCGTTAAGTCTTTAGATCTTCGAGTTGATCTTTGATTTGACCTAAGTGTCTTATTTTTCGTCTGCACTTGTGCTTTTTATTTAGTTATTAAAACCTCTTTCATCGGTCTTGCATATTATGTGATTATGCATTTTCATTTTCGGCGTCTACACAAGGAAGTATTTTATCTCTTATTGTGTTGTAGTCATAAAAGACGGCATTCTGATTCCTAAAGACAGTTGCGTCCAAATAACATAAATCTATAGCTCTCAAAATATTTTCGTCGCAAGTTTTGATAAATTCTCTTAGAAAAGTCGGGTAGAGAATCTTTTTACAGATTTTTTTGTTATTTCATCCAAGTTTTTAGGAATAACTAAACACTTGATCTGCACTTAGATAAGTAATCAATCTGTCAACGCAAACCGCATAAACGTTCAATTGCTGCGCCAAGAATGTCTTTGTAGTTTAAGGTTTTTCTGATCTTGTTTTTGAAGTTGCTTGCTTGAAGACTATTACGTCCATGGAGCAAAATAACCAGATTACGTCCTATGTTTTTGAGATGACATGGGACTTGTGTTAATTTGACCTAAGTACGTTTTTTTGTTCTGAATCTGGGAAACGCGTGATTTTACGCCAAAAAAATATAAAGCGCAGTGTTACTGACTTAATATGATGTACAGGATGCTCGGTTTACGACTTCGTGCAGGGTCCGTTTACACTCTGTATTTAATGGGTAACATGACATAAAAGTACACTCGCGTTCCCAATGAGAGTTTATGCCTCATGTTCAAGACCACCATAAAATACAGCGATAACAAACCTATTGCTATTAACCCGGTACAAATTTTGTTACGGAATATTTCCAATTACACTACCCGTACCCGACCCTGATCTTGACACGCCAGGGAAAATCCACTTTATTCTAAATCATAATTCTATTGCTCTTATCCCAATTCACTCAGGGTTGGAGCAGCATGTTTTCTTCTTCTATACTTCTCCATTACTCGTCATCTCAGCGATCACCTCCTTCCTAGCCATATCATCCTTCACACTGTCCTTCTATCGTTACTTTGGTCTTTCTCTACTCTTATAGCATCTACATTCATACTCAACCTTCCTCAATAAAAAATCATGTTTCTTCTCAACGAAATATAGACCGAATAGAACATAGCCACATTATTTATGATCTCTTGGACGACCGAAAAAATGCACATAAAATTCGCTATTTCTATTTTATACAGTGGTAAAATGTCCTTCAAATCACTGGATGGTAATGCTGAAATATTTCGTATGCCAGATTTATTTAAGCTCTTTAAATCGCGTTTTTATTAGATCATCATCTACGCTTTATTTTGGGAGCATTTGAACCGCATGTCGTCACTCAAATATTTTGGGCGTTTATATGCTCTTCGTATTTAGACAGAATATTTATTGCTGCAGACATTGTGATTTGTGACTTAAAGAGAGATGAAAATAAATGCTGAATTGCTGATGGATGGAGAGGGAAAGGAAGACCAAAGAAAAGATGGATGGAATGGAATGTTTGAAGAATGATATGCAGCAAAAAGGTGGAAATGATAGCGTGACGGTTGACAGAGGAGAATTGAAAAATAACGTATTGCACAGATCTTAAGTAACACGAGACAAGGCCGCAAGTGCAGGAAGATGATGATTTATTGCTGATAACAGTGCTACCCATAGTCTTCTTTAATTAATGAACATAGAGAGAAGACGGATGAAGTGATGATGTACAAAGTTGACAATGACGACAGCCGAGCCGGCTATTCGGAATCGCTTTTAATTGTGGAGAAAGTACGCATATAAGTACGTCCAAAACACAATAACACAAAAACTTCGATCATTTATCTTGGAAACTACACAGAAAATGCTAATGCGATCGGAAAAACCCCTACTTACTGTAAATTATGATACACTTGGGTTTCTCCATGCCCATTAAGTATAAATGGATATGAAATTCATGAGATTACGTCTAGCCTGTTAATGCGTGGGACTCGAGCGGATGGCGAATTCGCGACCACGCACGATGCGACTTGCACGCATGTCAATTGTTTCCCTTCGAGTACCTTCGTGTCGTATGACCCCTCTCCGGAAGCATTTGCCTGCAGTTCAGATTGATAAATTAGGTTTATTTTACAAAATAGGCTTTTACAAGTCACTTTTTTAAAATTAGATGAGGCCAATGTTTGGTACCTGACTACTCTGAGGAGAAACAACCGAAACAAACTTAGATTCTTTGAGATCGATTTTCATCTTTTTAGGGTTCCGTAGTCAACTAGGAACCCTTATAGTTTCGCCATGTCTCAATGTCTGTCTGTCCGTCCGTCCGTCCTCGCTTAACCTCTGTGACCGTTACTGCCGTCGTAAGAAAAAGGGGCACAACTAACATTTTGACAAAAAATGAGTTATATACATATTTGGAATCAGAAAAAAAAGGCGCATCTGCTCAATTTTTCGTAGAATTTTCTCATCAAGGAATTCGGAGATACAGTAGGCTCAAAAGGCACAAATTACACTAATATTCATGTTTTATAGAACGAAAAGGCACATTTATTTACCATTATATTGAAAAGGCACAAATACGTAGATGTGACTATTACTTCATACAGATTTTAACTAAAATCTACTTTGAAAAGGCACACTTAACATAAAGAACCAACATAACATAAAGAAAAGGCTCAAATGCCCAGATGTGCCCTGTCTACTTAATTAATGATCCATGCATGTCTCAATTAATTTACGTATAAAAGGCACAAATAACCAGTTGTGCCTTTTCTTTAAATTATTTAGGATTAGGGGTTAGGAAAAAAAGTCAGGGTTTGATTGAAACGCGCCAGTTGTGCCTGCGACGTCGAAGTGACTCTACGCTTGTCCTTATGGCTATTGATGCTATTGAGTTCCTCAGGGGTCTGTTCTCTCCGCGACACTTTTCCTGCTGCACATCAATGACCTCCTTGTTCCTGGCATTGTTGGGTACACAGATGACAGCACTGTCCTGGAGAGTTATACAACCAGCGCAAAAGCGATGAACTACGTTCATTGAGAGAGGCCATGGTAGAGCGAACGAATTCAGCCTTAAGTCTTGTCTCCAAGTGGGGTAACGAGAATCTGGTTGATTTCAACGCCACCTAAACGCAATTGTGTCTATTCACCGCCAAAAGGAGTGCGTTTAATCTGGCCCCTACTTTCCGGAGTATGTCTGTACAAGTTACCGACAGTCTCGAGCTTCTTCAGCTGAACTTCGGCGCCTACATTGAGTCGAAAGCTCAAACTGCGGCAAAAAAGCTGGGTATCCTAAATAAGGTTGAGCGGTACTTCAACACAGCTTTCAGTATTACATAAAGCTCAAGTCCGGTATGCATGGAGTATTGCTGTCCCCTTTGGGATGGCTCAGCCAAATACCAACTTGCCACACTTGACTCTGTAGAGCGCAGAGCCAGGAGGCTAATTGGCAACGATAAGCTGTTTGCCAAGCTACATAGCCCCGCCGCAAAGTTGCATGTCTGTCGGTCTTCTACAGACTGTACTTCGGAGAGTGTGCGCAGGAGCTTCCACCATCCTTCTTCCATCGGGAGACTAGACGTACTGCAAGTTATCACCCATACCTTGTCGATGTTCCACACATCCACCTGCGTCGGTTTTCCCAAGTTCATATAACCCCAATCTATTGTCGCGAGTAAACAGGCTTCTTCTGGGTGAGCTCGTTCCATCGTCGACCTCATCTCTGCCCTTAGGGCAAGACAAAATAATAAAAAAATAAAAAAAAATTACGGGGACTTATAAGCTATTTCCTGTAAACGAACAATATTATAATTATATGTTTTATTATATAGTTTACTAGCTGACCCACGCAACTTCGTCTGCTTCACATAAATATAGCTTAGAACCTTTCTCGATAAATCGACTATCCAACATAAATTAAGCTAAATCGTAACAAACAAAAAATCTTATCTTTCCTCTTTATAATATTAATTTAGATGGTTTAGATTAGCTTAGATTATATTCAAGTGAGAATTACTATAGGTATATCTTACTGTTAAATATACGATAACACCCTGTACTTGTGAACATTATGATGCAGTAAATATTTTGAATTTGAATTTCCCGTGGGCCAGCCAGATCCCCCGTACCTACATTGCGACGCGCGAATTATTTTGCCGCGCGGATATTTTTACATTGCGATATCTTCTAAGATATTTATTTAAACTGTATAGAGTAAAGGGCACAAATATTCTATATTAAATTTCCGTTCTAACAAACACATTTATTTAGATATAGATTAATACCATATGGGTTAAATAAGCTTCGCAAAAAATAATTCATTTTAACCTAACATTTTAATAGTAAAAAAGGGTTACAGTGAGACAATCTTAAAAGATAGACATATGCTGTCGCGGACTTTTTTTTAGAACTTTTAAGGAGAAACAATTCCTTTATACATGATATTTACGTAACTTTAACCGTTTTCGCAGCGCACGCAGCGGAAGCTCTCAAAAAGGAAATACCTTTTCCCGTTCTTGTAACATTTTTCATTTATGCTCCGCTCCTATTAGCCATAGCGTGATGTTATATAGCCTAAAGCCTTCCTCGATAAATAGACTATCCAACACAAAAAGAATTTTCCAAATCCAACCAGCAGTTCCTGAGTTTACCGCGTTCAAACAAACAAACAAACAAACTCTTCAGCTTTATAATATTAGTATAGATTAATCTTTCTTCACATGATTATTTGTTTTTTTTTATAGAAAACCTTATGTCAATTTACATTATAAAGGCGCAATTAGACAAAATGTGCCCATTATTTTAGACTCAATAACAAATTTGCTGCAATATTAAAAAGAAAGGTCACATTTGGTTATTTATGCCTTTTCTTTGTAGTAAGTGGTATTTTTCAAGTATTTTTTTTTTAAGTTGAAAGGAATAATTTGAATTTATTTAATAACTACTTATATATAAAAACTAAAAAGTAAAAAAAAAAATAGTACTAACCTTCACTCATATATCATCAGTATTTTTTTTTCTTTTAAGCAATACATTTCCACACTATGAAGCAGAATATGGTAAAAACTTTAATCCCAATTATCTCAATTTTACCAAAATGCTAGTTGTGCCCCTCTCCCGTACGACGGCAGGTTAGCACTAGAAAGCTGAAATTTGGTACCAATACCAATATGTGTATCAATCACGCCGACAAAGTGGTAAAATAAAAATTTGAAAAAAATGTTTTATTGGGGTAGCCCCCCTATAATATATGTAAAGTGGGAAGTGATTTTTTTTTTTAATTTCAACCCTAAATATGTAAAGTGGGAAGTGTTTTTTTTTTAATTTCAACCCTAACGTGTGATATATTGTTGGAAAGGTATTTATAAATGAATAGGGGTTTACTAAAATCATTTTTTGATAATGTCAATAATTTCGGAATCGCTCCAAAAGTAAAACACAAAGTGTCCCCCCCCCCCCCCCCCCTCTAACTTTTGAACCATTAGTTTTCATAAGGACTTTCTAGGAAAATCATTTAGAAAAAAAAAACCACCTTTAAACTCATAAGTGGGAACACTTATTGTGACGGACGGGAAACTACGGAACCCTATTTGGAAACTGGAAGTGAATCCCTGCCCGCAGGGCTTGTCTGGCTTGGAATTCTTAAATTATAGTGTAGGCGGGTTGACAAAAACCACCGACTTTACGATCCCAAGTTTATTGTAAAGTTACACGTTTAGTTGAATAAATTAATATCAAAACGGAAAGTAGATTGCGGCATTAGAAAACTATTTGTCTTTTTTTGGACTCCTACCTGAACTTTGGTCTATGGGCTCTCCTACATTCGTACTAACTAACACGTCGTATATTTTTTTCATATATATGGTTTCCTCAACCGCTGTTAAAACTTGCGTATCGCTAGATCGTGTAGTTTGCGACCGAGCGGTGACACTAGCAATTTGCAACAATTGCATTCGTCAAGTCCCCACAAGTGGGGATATTTGTACGTCCGGCGCACCCTAAGCTGTGTTATCATCCTTGTTGATTGGCTAATTTATTGCCACGGCATAAACTATTCTAGTGTTTTTATTTCTTGTAAGTTTCTTGAACTCTATTGAATCGTGCCGTTTTGTGTAGAACTTATCCATTTCGATTGATTTCGTCAATAGTAGGTAAATTTATTATATCTATAATACACATTATTATGTCAGTTTGTGATTTAAAAAATACAGGTTAATCTTCTAAACGGGTGGTCCGATTTTGACGGGACTTTTACTGGTAGTTAACTAATTTTATGAGGCGATGATGAAGTAGCCAATCGCATGACCACCTCATCTTCTGCCAAATAAATTGGCGTTATTTTGGCCCTCGATCAATAGTACTGTCGTTTAGTAAATTTTAATATTCCAGTATAATTATGCAACATGGTTTGTCAGGAGAATCGTCTATAAAACTGATGAGCAGGTGTTTTAGAACTACTTATAGTTTTTACGTTATAGTTTTTATTTTAACATTTGAAATAGTACATTACTGCAGAATCCAGTAAGTAAGCCTTAGTAAGTAAGTAAGCCTAAGGATGGCTTTCTTACTGGTTGAGGTTTGTATAATGCTTTTCTCAAAAATTAAAGAAAGTTTAACAACAATTTCGTTTAATTAATATTGAAGGTTACATTCATATGTAACCAACAACAACACTTAGCACTAACCACCACCAATAGCACCAACAATAGCACTTTTTGGCCGACCCGGGAATCGAACCCAGGACCTCACGCTCTGCAGTCGAGCTTGCGACCACTAGACCAACGAGGCAGTTTAGGAAACAACTTTAGAAAAAACTTTTTAATAAACTGAAATTACTAAATACAATCATAAAATCCCACACTATAAATGTCATACCAAAAAGAGAGATAGATATATATTTGGAACCTCCCTTCTATAACCATGTTATAATGGCTAAACTCTAATCTGTGTCTGGTACTATGTTTTTTTTTCTAAGCAGATCTAAAGAGGATGACCTAGTGTCCAGTAAGTAAATTACATACTTACTTACTGGACAGTAGGAGATTCCAAATTTAAAATCTCGCTTCTTACTGGACAGTTGTGAATAAGTCTCCGGTAAAGTTCACTTTCTGGATACTTTTTAGAGATGTTATGGCAACATTACATACCATTTTTGAGAAAATGTCCATTTTAATGTCTATGTTTTAATTGATGCTATACTGTATATTGCTTGATCTACATCTACAAACTCCTTAACTCAGCCCTATTAACCGCAACACCTCGCACCCTGGAGCTGTTCGTGGAGTCGTTACTCAGCAAGGCGATGCAGGTCACGATGGCGAGGAACGCGAAGACCCTCAGCCCTTCGCACGTCAAGCAATGCATCCTGGCTGAGTCCAAGTTTGACTTCCTTAGAGATCTGGTAAGTTCATAAATGGATGTTTTTTTTCAATAGGATGATGTCGGGTCGCCAAAAACACAACATCGAGAGAGGTGGAAGGAATGTAATTCTTAAGTCAGAGGGGCAGAGTTCAATCTCTCTTTATAGTATGGTTATTGTCGTTAACATGGTGCAATGAGTTTTTATGCGGCCCCCGTGGGAGGCTCATGCCTCTGACTTGGCTTACATGCCGTCGACCAGTATGGTTGAGAAATATTTCTCAACCATACTGGTTTCCTCACGTTGTTTTCCTTCATCGAAGCTAGTGATAAATATATAAGGTCCCATTAAAATAGGTGGACAAAATTTCAGAAATCACTCAGACCACCAAAAGAAGGACGATAGTAAAATAAATAATAAGAAAAACGCATTCAAGTACCTACTCATAAAGGATGAGTTTGTTCTAGAGTGCCGGCAATTTATTATTTTAAGCAATAAAAAAATCACTTTATTGATATATGTTTGGTTAGACGTACTGAACGCTGTATTAAAATTTGTCCACCTATTTTAATGGGACCTTATATACTTGGGTTCGGAATCGAAACCTATGATTTTGTAGTCCAACGGTTACACCACTAGGATCACTGTTATAAGAGTTCAATAAGAAAATAGTTTCGAAATCTTTTTTTTTTTATCAAACCCTTACAAAACAAAAAACTAGAATGGTTTGAAAAGTTCGTATTAACTATAAAATATGTATTGTTAGAAACAACCCTTCATTTTATTTTGGAAACAAAGTAAAATTTGGTGAAGCCAACAAAATTCTTCGTTTCCAATTAAAAAAAAAAAACAAGCGTTTTTTTCTCAAGTTTCAACCTTTTGAATGAAAGAAATAATAAAAATTTAAAAATAACCTTCATTTTCAAAGAAAACCGAAATGGGATTTGGGAAGGGGCGATGAAGCCAGCTGTAGAGGCCTTTGCCTTAACCTAACATTAGGAAAAAGACAATAATTAATGTATGTATAGTGTATAGTCGACCAAGAAATTGGTTTACCACTCTAAGGTTGAATATCATTTGCACGTACAAAACATCAAGTGCTATTTTCACGTCAGAATCTGTCAATCTGTCATCCTTAGCGAATAATTATGTTACTGGGAGATGTCATCAAAAGTGGTAAACCAATTTCTTGGTCGACTATACATTAATGTACAGTCGCCCACAAAAGTGCATGGATACCTTAGGGCCTATTTTTCTGTGAAGGTAGAAATCAAATTTTCGAAAATAATTAATAGATGGCGTTTGGTTTCTGCACAACTGTGATATTAAACTCTTCAATCCCCAGTGTCACTTGTAGGTGGCATAAGTTTTATCTCTGTTTCTACCTCACAGAAATTTTATTTGTAATTCCTACTTAAATAATAATAAGAAATTAAACCTTTAAAGTTTTTACTTTCCGCAATGACAATAGCAGCGTTTTACCTTACAATAAAACGCTTATTAAATACTTACCTTATTTGAAGCTTACTAGTTTGAGATAGGCCCTTTCCGTTTCCGCTTATATTTGCCTTCCTTTCTATATCCGCTACATCTATCTCGCTCGCACATCCCTACCACCCCCACCAGGTGCCTCGAGTCATCGGAGCTCGGAGGCGTTCGTCATTGTGTCGAAAAACACCAGGCAGAAATTAAATGTAAGCTTCAAATAAGGTAAGTATTTAATAAGCGTTTTATTGTAAGGTAAAACGCTGCTATTAAATTCTTGACCGTTATTTGAAGCTTACTAGTTTGAGACGTGTTTGTTATCGCCTGGTGGGGTGGACGCCAATGTGAAGAGTTTAGTAGCTGTGTAACTCTATCAAAATCCCTATATACTTTAGCGGATTTTACCTAAATAGTTAGAAACCTTATGCTGTAATAATAGGCATCTAGGTAGCTAGATAAAGATGTACCTAATTACTGATTAGGTATGGATCATTTATGAACGAATTTGAACTAGACTAGGTACTCATTGATGCAAGTAGGTATGTAGTTGTGTAAGTATGGGATGTGCGAATAGAAAAATGTTACATTTCTCCCTAAGATCACATGGTGCATGGTAAGGACCTATGTACTTCGGGTTAAATGAAAAGGTAAATACCAATAAGACAAATCTTTAGAGGTTACAAAAGAGTACCTAAGTAGGTACCTATATTATAATCTAGCAAATCAAATAGTCATAACAATATTGTGACAAATTACATAGGAATGTATATAATATGGTGCCACTTTTAATGCATATTGTACATATATGTAGAAATATGACATACATAAAGCATAGAAATTATCATCAAAGAAAAAACATTTTCACAATGGAGTAATCAAATAATTTTATAGCACAAATCGATAATTAATAGATTTATAAGAGTGCTACTATGGGTACTTGTCAATTAATTGGATTGAACAACCTTGTAATGCTATTGCTGACAGAAACTGGCATAACTTCACGTTTATAAAATCGCGAAAAGGTGTTGCTAGAACGCCAATTACCTCTGGCTAAAATTTCGTCTAAAGGAAAGTTATTGTCCCAATTTTTTGAGGCTACTGCAGAACGTAAACTACCGGCCGAAGAAAAAATACCAGCTTCTGACAGGACAGCCTTGACCCATCCAGCAATTACCGTGCGTGACGCGGCCTTGTTCTGACCTCTTATGTTTACAAACAAATTATTACATTTGGCCAATTTGCGTCTAGAATCTAAAACCGGAATCGTCTGCCGTATCCAGAAAACTGGGTCCAGATTCTTATTATTATAGTAATTTCCATCCAGACTGCCTATACGTAGCACTATCTGTTTTTGAACCAAACATAGGCCATAAAACAATAGAATCATTATAGTCAGTAAAGTGGTCTGGATCTATGGCTAGTAGTGTCAAGTCATGCACTCTTCTTCCAGAACACAAGAGCAAGAGTGTTGCTGCATGACTACACGTTGCAAAACTATTATTCTCGTTAACGTTTCTTTGCTCCAAGAAGGTTGACAAAACGTCTATATTCCAAATAGGAGGCTTATGAGCTACAGGGTTTTTAACGGAAATAGATTTCAATACGTTTTTAACCAGTGTATGTGAGCTTAATAATCCAGCGTTCTCAACATTAGATAAGGTGGCAACTACCGACTTATGTAGTAAAACTGTGTTGTATGACAATTTGTACACTAAGTGTAAGTCTGCAAGAAACCTAGCTACTATGGAGCCGGTAGGCCTACAAGGATCAATGTTATGTTTTCGGGACCAATGGAGCCACCTATTCCAAGCTACTTTATACACCTTACGGGTAGATGGCCGCCATGCAGATCGTAACAACTCTAGCTGAGCTTCATTCCATCCAATTAAACTCTCTGACCACCCCCAATTCTCCATACTTCCAGTGTCATTTCTTGGACACGAGGTGGTGGGTGGCCCGTCGCTAGATCGATCAGATTGCAGCTCAGATTGTGGAGAGTGAATGGGGCTGCTGTTGCTCGAGATTTCAGATCTGCGCGCCAGAATACGCGGTCCCATCTGGGAACTACTACAAGGTAAACTCCGATGGCACGGTTGAGGTGGGAGAGCACCTTGGGAATTAGATAAGGTGGAGGAAATACCCATGCCAGTGGGTAGTCCCACACTCTGGAGAAGGCATTGTGATACAGAGCTTGATGGTCGTTCAGATCCAACGACACATAGTTGTGAACTACATGCGCTCTTTCTGATGCGAAGAGGTCGATCAAGGGAGTTCCGAACTTCCTGAAAACCTTCTCTGTACACGCTGGTAGCAGGTGCCACTCTGGTGGAATGTTGTGACGCGACAGATGGTCTGCGTGGCTGTTGTATTTGCCGGGCATGTAAAAGGGAGCCAGATGTATCTGATGTCTGTACAGGAGATCGAAACTTTGGATTGTTATATCCAGCAAAGGGAGAGACCTTGTTCCCCCCTCGTTTCTCAGGTAAGCCACGGCCGTGCGATTGTCGCACTGTACTAGTACTGTGGATTGATACATGAGATCGCCGTGAACCTGGAGAACCTTCAAGACCGCTAACATTTCTTTGGCATTGCAATGTAGGTTCTTTTCGTGATCGTCCCAAGTTCCAGACATCGACATGCCGTCTAGCTGAGCACCCCAGGCTATATCGGACGCATCCGTGGTGAGAAAATGAGTTGGTGGCGCAAAGTGGATCGGCGAGCACAGGTGACAATTTTGCTGCCACCATGCCAGCTCCTCGTGGGTCTTTTTCGGAAGACAAAATTCCTTTATCGGGGGCGCATCGAGAAGAGAGTTTAGAAATAAAAGAAGATTTCGAAAATGTAGCCTGCCCTGGGGTATCACAAAACTTACAAAATTCATAAGACCAACCAGACTCTGTAGTTCTTTCAGGCAGGTGTTGCCTTTCTGGGCCATTGTCGTTATTTTGTCCATCAGTCGGACAAGTTTCTCGTCTGGTAAAGATTTTTCGTTTGTCCAAGGGTCCCAATGAATTCCCAAAAAAGTTACGGTCTTTTGAGGAATCACTAGAGACTTCTCGTGATTGACTTGCCAACCCAGATGTTGCAACCGGTCTAATAAAATTTGAACATGAGTCTGCAGAATGTGTCGGTCCTGGTGTACAAGCAGAAAATCGTCCAGATAAACGATTATCCGCAGGCCTTGTTCCCTTAGTGTTTGTGCCACCCAATTGGTCAATGAGGCAAAGACTCTCGGTGCTGTGCTGAGGCCAAAGGGAAGACAAGTCATTTGGAGTAGTTCTCCGTCGTATACCAGACGCAAAAACCGCCTGTGACCTTGAGCTATTGGCAGGTTGAAGTAAGCCTGCGATAGGTCCACTTTGCAGAGCCAATCGTTTAGTTGCAAAAATTCCGGCACTCTGAACACATTTATTAGCTTGAACGGTTCGGTAATGACATATTCGTTCAGTGCTCTTAGATTGAAAATGGGCCGGTTCGAGCCATCGCTTTTGGGCACAAGGAACATTTTTGACAGAAAGCTTGGAGACCGCGGGGCATCCTCCAAGACTCCCTGCTCCTTCATTTGCGTGACTATTGCAGACATTGATGCGGATTTCTCCGTGTGAAACATGTTTGTCATCGCCAAGTTGGGGATGACAAGAGGGGGCTTTTGTCGAAAAGGTATGCGATACCCCTTTATTATTTTCAACAAAAATCTTGGAGCCCCCATTTTTTTCCAGCGCAAAAGAAATTCTGCTAACCGGCCCGCTTTGAAATTCTTCGAGTCAATATTTTTGTTTTTTGTTGGAATGGTTTTCCAAGGAATTTCCTGGGCGCTTTCGGTTTCCTTTAACTTGGTCCGAGGGTCTGTTGCCCTGACGACCACCTCGGGAACGAAAAGTTCCCCTTGAATTGTGAACCGTGCGACGGTCCGAGTTGTTTTGACCGTAACCCTGCGAGGGTCGGTTATTGTGAGAGCAACCCTGCGAGGGTTGATAGTTTTGCTGACGTGAATGATGAGGCACTTGGGCGCAACATCCGTGATTAGGACCCTGCGAGGGACCAGGATAAATAGCCGACCCCTGCGGGGGGTGGCGCGAAGTCTTGTAAGATCCTGTTTGCGAAACAGGTCCACTGTTAGACTTCAGGGGCAAAAAGGCTTTTTTGACCCCTCCTGCTTTCTCCAAAGCAGTGGTGAAAGCCTCTTGACTAAACAGATGTCTACTAGAAGGCGGCACTCTTCTTAAGGCAGATTTGACGAGAGGGTCACGCACCATGTTGGTAATACCATCCCGGCGCATTTGAATCACTTCGGCGCGGTGGCCGCAGACCATTTGCAATAAATCAGACGAAACTTTTGAAAACTCACCTTCAGAAAACAATTCTAATAATTTTTCGTGCATATCTTTGACATTCAACTCGCCCTGATCACGGGCCCAAACCAGCAACTCTCGCAGACTGCTCTGGAGTGCATCCCTTTGTTTGAATACGCAAAAGGTTAGGGCAGCATAAGCCTTGTCTGCATAAGAGAGGTGACGTAATGAGTCATAGGCTTTGACCTCTTCGTTGACCTCTAGATCCACGAAGCCAGGTGAATGGTTGTAAGTTTTTTGAACCTCTGCGTATCGCACCTCACACCACTCGCTTTTCTCAAAGTGTTGAATATCCTGGAGGGTATTCAACATATTTTCGGGTGCCTTGGGCACAGCTGGTTCTTTGAGTTTTGTTTCTATGCCAAAATTAAAGCTAAGTTGTGCCTCAGGCACTTCATTATCCCGGCTGTCATCATTATACAAAATACCACTGACACTGTCATCGATAATATCACCATCTAAAGCAGGACACTGATCAATAGGGGCAGAACTAACGTTAGAGCAATGACCGTTAAGTGCATCAAGGTTGTCAGCGGAATTTTCATAATAAGTCATTTGTTTTCGCAAATCACTAACCTGTCGAGACAATTTATCCAATTGCTCATCATTTCGGCGGGTGCGCTTGCCTTTTTTGTTGCGTTGCCGGCGTGAGCGCTTCCTCTTCTTGGACCTGGAGTCTGAAGAACTCGTGGAGGAGCTGCTGCTGGTACTAGAGCTGCTACTACTCGACGAGCTGACAGCTCGTGCCCGCCGTCGCCGAGTATTGGAGGCCGCGGGCGGTGGCGGTACGGATGCTGAGCCCGCACCGTCTTCCTCACACACTTGTTTTTCGGTGTTAATATCCATCGTTTATTTATAAAAATATACGTTAAGGTTTTTTAAAAAAGAATATTTTAAAGGCAAATATTATCACACTTTTTTTAAAAGGTGACTGTTCGCGGCGGAAAACAAGACGCCAATGACGAACGCCTCCGAGCTCCGATGACTCGAGGCACCTGGTGGGGGTGGTAGGGATGTGCGAGCGAGATAGATGTAGCGGATATAGAAAGGAAGGCAAATATAAGCGGAAACGGAAAGGGCCTATCTCAAACTAGTAAGCTTCAAATAACGGTCAAGAATTTAATATCCGGATTACCCGTGTCACCTGTAGGTAAAATAAAATGGAGGTAGATTTTTATAACTTATAGTCTTAACTAAATGTAAACTATTCTGTTGAGATATAGAAAAAAATGAACTTTGACTTGGGAATAGGTTAGGTAAGTAAGAAGTTAGGAAACACGTATTAGGTTGGATGTGAGAAGTTAAATGATAAAAAAAAATACGAAAGAAACCATAAGGAATGTTTTCATTAAGCTAATAAGTGCGCATAGCATTCAAAAATATAATATTCGAGTTAGTAGTAGTTAGCAACAGGGATGAACGGAGACAAACAAAAAAACACACAAATTTTAGAGGTTTATTTCTTACAGTTTATTATTCAAAAACAGACATTTATTATCGTTCAACATTATTATATTATATAAAACTTCTTATTGAGGCCATAGCTTAAGTATTCGTTTCCAAAATCGGAAAGAGGATTGAAGCTTTTGTAACCTCAACAAAGACAAACAGGAGACCGGATTATTTTATCACAAAAGTGAAAAGTTAAATTAAATGAATTAAATAGGTAGGATAACAGCTATACAATTGCACAAAAACATACGAAAAGGTTCTTATGTAATATAAAAAAAAAAATGTTTGACTTTTTTTAGTTATTAAAAATACGTAAGTCATAGGTTATAATAACAGTCAGTCGTAATAGGTTATAATAACCCGGTCTCCAGTTAATATAAAAAATAAGTACTTAAGTTAAGTAATATTATTTTTAAGTATTATGAAATATAAATCCTGGATCGGCAACACTTATCTATCCCCACACGTTCACTGCAATATGACCAGCATATTGGACACACATAACCACTTGTTTATCACGTAATATTTCTACACCACAAACATAAGCGTCCGTGTTCACTGGACTTAAAAGTTACTCAAATCAAAGTTAACATGATCCAAAGCGAACTGTAATCTTGTCCTTTAATGGTTTCCTGTGGGCCAGGGTTTCACAACATGCCTCCTATAATGCAGCTCTTCACTTATAAGAGCACGACGGGCATTGTCAACACTTGAGTCATATAAAGCAGCATAGTCGGTCATCGGCAGGAATCCATTTTCTTCATACTCTCTTAACACGATTTGACGCTGTAATGTGTTTATGAGCCGTGGTCTACTAGTTCTTTGATGGTGTTGCAAAGATCCCTCGTCTTCAAATCGTCGTACCAATAGAACAACTGTTTTTCTCTGCAACAATAATTATAACAGAAATATAATAACACGCAATAATGATTATTTATTATGTAGTATAGACGTAACTAAAACATTTTTTTTTTCTTGTAAAAATTTTGAAATCTAATACTTACGTTAACAATAAGATAAGTCGACAAGTTTCGAGTGTCGATAAGTTTTTGCCTTGATTTTGCAAATCAGTTATTTGAGCTCTTGTAAAGAAAACAATATTACAACGCGTACTCATTTTGATGAAATAAGTTAATTCACCTAAATTAAAATAAAACTGAGCTAAACACACTCGAATGAGGTAATAGAAACAAACATAACGAACAATCAATTGAGCTTAGTCTTAACTCATCTAAATCTTCAATCTAATTATTTCTACTACCTACAAATTTATTTATGAATTCATATTCAACCTACCCTCAAGTTTGAAAACTAAAACATAGATAATTAAAATCAGATACCTAGTTATAAAATGATAATAATATTCAATTTAAACAAACATAGTAGGTAGTTAGGAATAAGTTTATATAATAGAAATAATTGATTATAAATTATTTGAATGTAAAATACAGAAAAAGAAACTACATGAACATTTTATACAGCGTGAGCGCCCTCTAGTTAGTGTAGCATCAACAATATAGTCAATGTTGCTAATCGAGTACTTATTTACGCCAGGTGGCGTCATTTCTTGCTTCACACGGTATTTTTTCTGAACTTCCCATGCATTATTGTAGGCGATGGTACAACCAATCAAGCTTTGCAAAACTAAATTAGCTCGATCTCTCATTCTACGGGCAACTCATAGAAAGCGAGGTCAGGTTATACTGGATGGATAGCTTGATGTGTTGCCGTGTGTACAGTCTAACAAGCTAATAAGTATACAGCCAGCTAACTTCCATTTATTTTTGAGATTATACAGATACATAAATAGACTGATGTCAAACGTAGACAAAATTGCAACTAAAATTTTTAGAGTGTTTAGAATTATAAACATTTCTGCCTGTATACTTATTAGCTTGTTAGATTGTACTAGTAGTTGTAACTTAACTTGTACGCACGACGATCATTCAATATACGCAAAACGTATAAACGGATCTCTCATTGTACGGGAAAGCTATACAAAGCTAAGCCATAAATCATACTGGAAATGTATAGTTCGATAGTCACCGCGTGACTTCTCGACGACTCAGTTCTCATATAGTATCTGCCACTTATTTGTGTTTTAAAAATTTTCAGGTGAAGAATATACCAGATGTTTCAGCGGCAGAAGAGAAAGAAATAATGAGCGCTGAAAGTTCCCCGAACTCTTCTAGGTAATTTTTCTTAGTTATTATTGCTAGCTAACCTGGCCGAAGCAAGGAAACCTGCACCTGTTTAGGTGGAGATTCATAGATGACTCTGCCCTGGGCCCCGAGTCTGCTATTCAATAGTGTCAGAATGGTCGATCATTGATCTCATAATGGTTGATTGATGACAAGCCAAAAAGTACCTTATGCTTGTCGACTTAAGGTACTTTTTGGCTTGTCGTAAATCAACCATTATGAGATCAATGATCGACCATTCTGACACTATTGAATAGATGACTCTGCCCTGGAGTCAAGGAGTGTAAATTGGGTTGTTGCCCCACACTCGATGGAACACTTGATATGGTATCCTGCCTGTCTTGCTGCTTGCATCTCACAGTCGCTAAAAGCTACTGAAAATGCTAACCTCGTCGACAAATATTGGTGCTTAGGCTACTTTTATTTTAGACTAGCGGACGTTCCGCGGTTTCACCCGCGTAGACCCCGTTCCCGTGGGAATACAGGGATAAAAAGTAGCCTATGACACTCAGCAATAATGTGGCTTTCTATTGGTGAAAGAATTTTTAAAATCGGTTCAGTAGATCCCGAGATTACCCCTTACAATTTAACAAATATACAAACACACAAACTTTACCTCTTTATAATATTAAGTATAGAAAAAGGATTAGAATAAATTAAAATCGTAGAAATTGTAAGAAAAGTAGTTGTTATTTCTTAATTTCACGCCGACAAGGGTCGCGGTGTAGTGTAGGTACAGCTAGTTGATAACAAAACTTTAATTGGTATTGACCTACTTTTGGCACTTACCTACCTACTGAATCAACCATATTTTATGGGACTTTCTTAACACAATGAAACCCTTTTAAAACCTATAGAAATAAATAACTTGTGTGAACACTTTTATAACACCTTTTACTACCTACAGTCAGAGCCAGCAATACCTGACCCCTTGTGTAAAACAAAAGAGGGCAAGTGGTGTTGACTGCGAGTTGTTCGAAAGCGATACCGTGGCCTCGACACTAAGGTCTAAGAAGGAACATGGGTGGTTTTTAGTCAGTAGAAGTCTGACACTCCCTACCGCTCTGCCCAGAGCGGGAGGAGTCATTTGATGATTTCCCACCCTCCAAAAAAAATTAAGAGCATAGACGGGCTGCATTTTTCCATACAAATGTATTCCCCTATTCTCTTCCTGGATAATGCCTCTAGAGTAATCGTTTTTATTTATAAAAATCCAGGTCTATTGAAGGCATGCCCCTGTCATTTTTTTTTTCAAAAAGTTTATTACAAAAATAAATATGACTTACCAAAAACCTAAAAAAATACCCCGTTTTTACCTTCGTAATCAGATGACTACCAAAGAAAATTGAAAAGTTTTTAAAATAAAAACAAGTAATAGGGGCATAGATCTATTCTTCCTTTAAATTTTGATACCAAATATAATTTAATTGGCTTAGGTTTCGAGGAGAAAACAGGAGAATACGAAACGTCGATCGGTCAAGGTTTTTTATAGGTACAATCGTTCTGAGCTGCAGTTGTCTCTATCGCACTCACATATTGATACCGCCCGGTTGCTAGAGCGCAGCGCGACGGCAATAGTTATATATACGTATATTATACGCAGCCCGTCTATGCTCTTAAGGGCAAGTGGTGTGAGAAAGGGGTCAGATAATTCTGGGCACTGACTGTACATGGGTGTGTGGAATTTGAAAGCCTGTTAATTGCTCGCAACAAAAGAGTTATGGCTTTTCTTGGTGAATGATGATTGGCTTGCCATGAAGAATAGCAGCTATGTGTTGCAAAATACGATTCAAAGTTGAGTGCTGTAAGGAAAATGTGATTTTTAGCAATTCTTTGCGAATTCAATGCTGAGTATCGGAATCAGAATCTGCAATCGTTAACTTAGGGCCTTTAGAAACACCATCAGTTAACAATAGTTTAAATACCCTACCACCTTGTACAGTCAGCATCAGAAGTATATTAACATTACTTAAAGTTTTGAAGCTGTTTTTAGGGTTCCGTACCTCAAAAGGAAAAAACGGAACCCTTATAGGATCACTTTGTTGTCCGTCTGTCCGTCCGTCCGTCCGTCTGTCAAGACCCTTTTTCTCAGGAACGCGTGGAGGTATGAAGCTGAAATTTATATCAATTACTCAGGTCTACTGTCCCTTGAAGCAGTGAAAAAATCAAACTTCTAAGCCAACGCAATCAAAAGATACAGCCGTTTATGCCGCAAATTTTCGACACTTGCAAGGGAATCAAAACCTACAGGGTGCTTCCCGTGAACTCAGAATCTTGAAATTTGGTACGAAGCAACGTCTTATAGCATAGATAAAGGAAAAATTACGAAAACCATAAATTTTTAGTTACATCACAAAATATTTTTTTTTTACGGAACCCTCGGTGCGCGAGTCCGACTCGCACTTGGCCGGTTTTTTTTAATAAAAACTTGTTAGATATTACTCGTTACTAAATGTTAAAAGTATAAGGACTATTTTAACGAATAACCTTCTGAAACATTAAAAATAATAGCCAAAGTCCTGTACATAAGAATTAAAATTCCGAAATGTTCAGCTACTTCTGATGCTGACTAGTGACTGTACGATATTTCATGCAAATAAAGAATCTTGAATGTACACAGAGACTCTGCCATTAAAACAAAACATATTTTCCTTTTTACCCGACTCTGAAAACACTGGATTATATTTTTAACCGACTTCCAAAAAGGAGGAGGTTCCGTATTCGTGTGTACGTTTTTTTTTCTATAATTTTAACCATCATATCTTTTCTCAGATTTTCAGAAATGCCAGTCCCACCCCGAAGGATAGCAAGGGAAGACTCAAACAGTTCGAGCAGTTGCGACGTCAAAGTAGTTACGCCATTACCTTTACAACCTCCTCGGGACCCTCTCAAAAGGGCCCTCTCCACAGAGGTCGACGTGACCCACAAACTAACACGAACAGAAACCGTGACCTCAACCTCATTAGACACTGCCATAGACCTATCAAAGAAGTCCACAGAAGAAAAACCGGTTATTACCGCGAATTTTTACCAAGAAACGTTATTAACTGATGAAGTGCAACACAGAAGCGTTATCAAGCTCAACCCTTACGCAAGTTCGCAACCGTCTACGAGCTATACGCCTGAACCTCTTAAAATTGAAATGGTGCCGAAACCAGCCATTATAGAAAAACAAATAGTAGCGCCCAGGACGCCTGTAACACCAATCACGCCTATCATAAATATAGACTTTACAAAAAATTTTGCAAACCCAGAAATAAAATTGCTGGATACAGCAGCGATAAATGTGAGCGTACCCCCTAAAAAAGAGAATTCGTTACGGCAAATTCATAGGCAGAACTCTAAAACGATTAGGCAGGAAGTGAAAAAGATTGAAATTAAACCTGTGTTGCCACATCCAGTCGATATAGACTGCTTGAATTCTGGCAACCTGCAGATAGACGAAGACTATGATACCTGAGTTTGTATGTAAGTTTGTTTTGTTTTAAGTTTTTTTTTTGGCGCGATATTTGTTGTCCGTATCGATGTTTTAATGTTTAGGTGTTAACTTTAATACTCTTGTGTACAATGGTCTGTGATACTATTCTATTGGTATATTTCACAGAGTAGTGACAGAATGGAGTGTTAGGTTAAGTTCAAACTTGCATAGTTTTGTGTTGTCCTTAATGTTTTTTTTGCATGTTTTAAAACCACTCTATTTTTTTTTACAACTCTGTTTTGTGTGTTATTTGCATGATTATAATATCAACCAACCAACATAGGCCATTGTATACAGGCTCCTATTAAATGACTTTCGTTCTTACATTCCGTGTGAAAATGTTTTATTTTAGTCATTCACACACGGCAATCGAATATTTGTGTAATTTAAGGATAAGTTTTTTTTATTTTAATTTTTAAATGTGGTAATTTTTTTGAACAAATACCATGATTGTTTTTAATTTTTTTTTTTTTACGGACGATAAATATCGCGGTCCAGTCAAGTTGTTTACCAATTTAGAATTACGAATGGTAAGTTTTCAAATGTAAAATGTTTTTATGACCGTTAGAGTTGCGGTATTCGTTAATATTTTTGACTTATGACTTGTATGTGGTTTAGTTTAAGTAGAGCCTGGTCTTGATGGTGATTTAGACTTTTTGCTGACTACTGAATTATTATCATTTTGTTTTTGAACGATCCTGCATCAGTGCAATTCGGTAGTCGGAAACTGTCTATTTTCTCTATACCACTATGCTCATGTTGAGCGTAGTAAACGTTTCAAGTTCTAAATCTAGCCAATTTAAAATACAGAAAAATCTTATTATTCATAAAGAAGTGATTAATTCCCTAAAAACATTAACGAATACCTCATCTGGTAACGTCCAAGTGAAATAACGTTTGTTTTTATCTGTCAGAATGAGATTGTTTATTTTAGAAAATCACATTGTCTAACGTGTATGTTTCATTGTAAAATATTATGTCTTATGTGAGCTTGATTATGAAACAATGACATTAAAGAGGGACTGTTATGTAATTTATGTGTAGTTGAGGCGTTTAGGTGGTACGCTCGGCATAAAAAGTCGCTGCATTCAATCCAAGTTAAAAAAAAACTCCGTTCACCTCGCTGCAGTATATTCCTAAAAGCTCAAACTTAGGTTCTGTAGCTTTAGGCCATTTTTATCTAGAAAATAATGTTTTTATAGCCAAATAATTAAAAGTTTTCCCTGTAAATGTTTAAATAATGGTAGTGACTCATGGTGCTGACGTACCTCTCTGACTTGTTAAGCGCTGGAAAAGCAAATGTAAATAAAGAAATAAATGCTATGACGAAATTGATCATGTTTTTTTTGTCTATTGAAATTTGCCACTGAGTAGTCAGGGAATGGAGTGAGTGACCATATTCAACGATATATTCTGGCTTATGAAAAGTGTAGCATAGATGAAACCTTCTGAATGGACAGTTATAATTCAATAATGAGATACACATAAATTCTACCTCCACTAATATTATGAAGAGTTTGGTTATAGGAGATAATCTACGACTACCCATCGGATAAAAAAAAATGTTTATCTGATAGTAAGCTACACTTTTGCCGATTGTCACAGGACATGAGTTTTCTACGGCGCAGCTAGTGTGATCATATTTTCGTGCCGGTAGCGTCGCTGCGTGTATTTTTTATTTAAACAATAAATATACTACTCCATTTCCTGCCTATTCAGTGTATTTGACTTAGCAATACTGGACTAGCTGGCCTTAAAATGTAGTGGCTTGTCATAATGCTGACTATCAGGCATGCATTGGTTCAAAGCTGCCTGTTTCTAATTAGAGCTAGAATTATAGCTATATTAGCTGAATAATAGCTACACAAGGGTCTTTTGTGTTTGGCCTAGCCACTATTAGATGTAACCGTCGCCATTTTGATTTCATAGTTTGCCGTTCAAGATGGCGCTGCTTGTCAAGCAAACTTGCAGTTTTCTGTCAAACTTGAAGATTTTTTTTTTAGTTCTATGCTTTGCTGCTTGCACAGGTTGAAATGTGCACAGCGCAGCGTAGCGTCGTTCGAGCGCCGAAAGATAAAACAACACAAACATATAATATAAAAGCATATAAGTTTATCGCCTTTTGTAGTTGACCGTGCAGATATGATAATGAGAAACTGCTGATCTCAGCTGCTGATGAATAATGTGTAAGTGACCATGCAACTAAATGTATAAATGTATGAGTTTCTGAATTATACAAAAGCAATTTTGAGATTTTAGTAACACCCAATTATTACTGCAGCATTTATGTAGCAACTGTTTAATACTATTCATAACTTTTCTGAAATTATTGTTGATTTTTAGAATGTAAGGATGTCTTTAGAATGTGATGTGATATTATTCGACCTTTCTAAACCCATACAAGTTGAGCTACAGTACCTAGGTTCAGAAGCATATGTACCGTCGATTTCCCTAACTTCGCCTGGGTTTTGACACTTTTTTTAACGTACTTTTTTAAATATTACCACTGCAGGCAAATTATTAACATTTTATGGAATAATTAAGGTTTCTTAATAATCACAAGCTAAAGTAACTCTTAAAATCATCGATTTAGTTTAGAGATAAAAATACCTTGCCAAAGCCAGTAGGCGAAGATCGGGCCGTTGGCCTAACTTCGCCTACCTATGTTTCCTCGCTTTTTTTTAAGACGTCTATGGCTAGTATTTTTTTTGGCTATAGAGCGATGTAGTAGAAACGAAACAGAATCTTTTTATAAGTGCTTAAAGATCAATTTTCTAAATTACTATCGAGTAGGCGAAGTTTGGCAAAAAAAAAAAAAAAAAACAAACACCTCACACCACTGACACTTTCTGATGTAATGACCGCCAAACTAAACGCATTAGCTGGGTTGCCATCAGCAAAATATTGCCATGACTAAATAGAAATTTGAATGTGGGTGTTTATTTTTAACTTACTTCTAAGATTTCGGTGATATTGAGAATTTTATAAATTCAGGCGAAGATTAGGCGACTAGGTGAAGTTAGGGAAATCGACGGTATCACTAATAGAATCTGTTAGTCATATTTCTTTAATAGATTTTCAACTTTATCTTTCGAGCATAAGGTTCAAAATTGATTGAGAAAATTTGACAGTTTCGCAGCTTGATGGGCTGGTACAACCAGGTAGGTATACTAAAGCGGTTAACCATTTTTGAATCTTAATACTAAGGGAATTAATATGAGAACTGTTTGAACCTTTGACATTTTTTCAATACAGTTTATAGACTTCAGATTAGGCAAATAGTGCCTAAAGTTATTCTTAGACAAAAACTAAATTTGGACAGTCTCTTTAAAAGTATAGAGCACTTTTTATAACCCAGGTAATATAAGTCTTCCTCTACTAATAGAGTAAAGCTTGAATTACCAAGATACTGCTCAAATAGCCAAATAAGACACGCACAGATACACACTGCCTTTTAATATCGCAAATTACAAAAAAGATCCCATGATTTTTAATATCCTGCCAATATAATAGGGTTGTTGACAAAAAAAAAATCTAATTAGTACCTACCACGGATAGATTTCCTAAACATAATTGGACACATATTTTTTCGTTTTTCAAATAAACAAAAATGAAGACGATACAGTCCTTCTAAAACTCGAATGGCGTCACATTACACAGTATAACTTACCTACGTTTTTACCGGCCAGTGGCGTCTCAAGCGATGATCTTTCACGCGTTTTATCTTCGTCAGTTTTTATTCATTTGACAAAACTTCTTGTCGTGTGGGCAGTAAGGTCTAACGACCCCACACACCCTAGTGTCAGAGTTTCTAAACCGCCGCAAGGGCCTCTGACATTTGACAAAACAAAAAACACGTAGATACCTATCCAATATTTTTCGATAATCTAACTGACGGACTAAACAGATTTTTTTTTTTTTTGTCAGGAAACATCCCTATTGATTCCTTACACAATTTAGACCTACTTAAACCTCTGTATTTAACAACACACGTTATATAATCGTTCATATGCTTATTGGCATCAACATTCACTTCCAATTTATACGTTTTATATCTATCTTATATATTATTATTATCTACCTTTAGCCCTGTTTTGAATGGGATCTGCGTCCAAAATAAGCAATATATGAGTATAAGTATGATTCTACCGACGTTAGACTATGTGTTCAATGCTATTGTATGTTATATGTTGTAAATTATGATTAGAAATACAATTGGTGATACGTATTCTTGGTTTCATTTTCCTAAAATTCTTCTGCTACCAAATCCAATCCGCAAAAGGCCCGTAGGTATTGTGAATTAGGGCCGATTTGATGGATAGATCAAATTACTTCTAAGTAATACTAGCTTTTGCCCGTTACCGACTCGTAGTCACACCAGATTATCACACTGAGTACCTATGACAAACAGGAATCTTTTTCTCGTTTATCACACCGCTGATTTTTCCACACCATTTAGACGATAATTGCTAGTGCAGTACCTTTACAATCTACTAAATGTCGAAAAATATCCCAACAAACTTTCATGCCCTATTTAACTCCCTTAGGGTGTGACGATAATGGTTTACGTGGCGCAGGTTATATAATAAAACCACGTAACCTGGTCAACATAAAAATATATTTAGCAAGAATATTGGGGTACGTTCACAAATCACACACTCAGTAAAGGCTTTCCTGTGTGGTGCACTTTACTGCCCTGATAGCTGGCGTGGCGATGACCGCAGCGAGGTGCCACGCTGGATGTCAGGGGTGTAGGCCGACAGGTGGTCGCGTCGACCCGAAGAGCTGCTCGGCGAGGCCCACGTGGCAAGAATGGCCGACGTGGGAAGTCCGTGCCGAACTTAAAGGCGCGCACGTCAGAGCCAAGACGGGCTCGTGTTGTGCAGGCGCGCAGAGAGTTGGTGGGCGTTGCTCCAACCGCAACTTTGGAGATGCCAAGGGTGTTCCTCCAGCAGGAACCTGGGACCCTGGAACGTGACGTCCAGCGTGTCAAGAGGTGGACAAAAGGTCACCTTCGCTGATTGCGACACCAAGCTAAGCAAAGCGAGCAGAACAAGTGCGCTAATGAAGGTGTTGGTGGATTGTCACAATTAGACGGAGAGTTGATGAGTTGACAAGATGGAAATGAGAATTTAGGCATGATAGCACATTTTGATGTGTCATCGAAACACAGTCAAAATGTATTTAGCTGAAGGCGATTAGAATTGAAATACATTGAATTAGCGTAGAACAAAATCAGATAAAACAAGCATACATGCCAAGTTAATCTAGAAAGACAAAGAACAGAAAATATACACATGATCATGCTATCAAACGCTTACCCTATATGCGGGGTTCCAATACCTACACCGAATTTAAATGCTCGATGATTGGTGATTCATAATAAGATCCATGTTATTATGATTCATATTACAATTCGTATCACGATTCGTATTACAATTCATATAACGATTCATATTGTGATTCATATTACAATTCATTTTATAATTCATATTACAATTCATTTTATAATTCAATATTACAATTCATATCATGATCCATATTATGATTCACATTCTGATTCATATTATTATCCATATTGGGATCTATGTTATGATTCATATCATGATCCATATTCTGATTCATATTGTGGTCCATATGGTTTATTTTGAAATTTTCTGATAGCTAGATGATGTGCTGGCGTCTAAAGTTTATTTTACACTTTTTATAATTATGTAGGTAGTGATTTATTCTTTATTTTACTCCATATTTCGATAAAGGTTTTTTTTTATTAATTTTGAATTCTTATGTCAACATACATACATGTTTCATATTTTTAGGGTTCTGTACCTAGAGGGTAAAACGGGACCCTATTACAGACTCCGCTGTCCGTCCATCTGTCTATCGACAGGTTGTATCTCTTGAACCGTGATAGACAGTTGAAAGAACAATGTACAAAACGTCCCCACCCATGTAGCACTGCCTAAACCTATGTCAATCGAAGGGCTATAGTCATAAGGTCGGGGCTGCGGGTTGTTCACAAAGAAATACCGCGGCCTTGACATAAAAGGATAAGAAGGAACATGGGTGGTTTTTAGTCAGTAGAAGTCTGACACTCCCTTTCGCTCTGCCCAAGAGCGGGAGGGGTTATTTGATGATTTAAAACCAGCCAAAAAAAAAAAGGTGGGCCATGATTTGGGAAGAGGCTACACGCTACACAATCGTAATCAGTTTTGCCGGAATAATCCCCACCGGAACAAGTTGTAGGTACCTGCTATACGGACGGACCACCTTACCTCAAAGTCAGTTTAAGAGTATTCCAGGTGGGGCATGGCAGTTGATGACGCGCTGGGAGCTTTTCTGCAGATTCAGCATAGTAAGCCGGAGGGGATGTCTGTGCACCCCGCGTAGACAACACCTGTATGATAAAAAGGTCGTGCTGGATTGCTGTCGGAAAGTCACCCAAGTATATCACTTGTTAATCTCTCAACATCAGCCTATAATGTTCCCACTGCAGGGACAGGCATCCTCTCTAGGAAAGGGATGGGCTTATAATCCACCACACGGGCCCAGTGCGGGTAGATGTCACAGTCTTGTCTTCGAATTTTTTGGTTCTAAGACATGGCTGTTTCCTCATGATGTTTTCCTTCACCGTTGGTCTCTAATGCGCTTCAATGAAGCATGGCATGAAAAATTTATTATTTTTATAAGGTTGGAACAGTAAGAAAGGTACAACTTGAAATTATCTTGAGCCCCCTTGGCAACGCTCAAGTCGGCATGTGAGTGACTAAACGAAACGGTGATAAAGGTCGAAAATACACTTCTCTCGCTAACGAATGGACCAAATACGCTGCCTTGAGAAACACCCGGAAGAAATTACATTTTGAGTAATTAAAAAAGCTATTCCTACAGCTTGCAGGAATTTATTATAGACTTGGTGGTAGCAATCAATTATTAAATTTGTCTGCAACGTAAACGTAGTTTTTTTTAGTTAGGTTGAAAAAGTAGTAAACTATTGTGTTAAGTCAACTTTATCAAAGGCCTTGCAAAAGTCTGTTCCTTTTATGGGTATACAGGAACAAAGTAATTTCCTACTAATAAAGAGAAATAGGAACTAAACCGAGTTTTAAAGTTCTCATTGTTTGTTTTGCTGTTTTAGGGTTTACTATTAAAATATAATTATGTAAAGTTACTTATTAGTAAAGATAGACATGTAGAAAAATAAAACTAAAATTTTGTCATCATGTACAAAAATATTTCATTTTAATGTCGTTATTTAAATTAAATTATTGTTACTTAACAATAACAAGTTCTTAAATTATTGCTTATAAATACAAAATTTTGAATTTCCCCTTTAAAAACCTAAGTTTTACATAATTCAGGATACAAATAAAAGCCAAAACATGTGAAATATATCATTGTTAATTAATGAAAGGTATTTAATACAGGAGATTGATAACTTAATGTATGTTTGCTTTTAGATAAGTTTATTTTGTTCAGCCTCTAAACACTGGTCTGAAATATTGTAAAAAATTAAAATATTAATGGAAACAAAAAGATGTTTCAATTTCAACATTGAATTTTTTTTCAAGCTTTTTTAAGAATTAAGTAAGTACGCAGAATACTATTTTAAATTAGAAAATATTATTATGTTTTCCGGTAGTATTATTGGCAAGATCAGAGTAAAAATATTTTTCTAAAAATTATAATAAGTAAGTAAGTACCAAAACTTAATTTCGACCGGATGAATAATAACTTAATTACTTTTTAGGATATTTCATAATCAAAACATTCTTGAAAATAAGACATTAAACTGGTCTGCAGATTTAAGAGGTCCACAATTTTGAGATTCTGTAATCATATCAAGTAACCAATGAAAAATACTAAAATAACATCTTATTATCTAAATGGAAGTAACAAAATGGACACATTTATACCTACATAACAGTCTGTTGTCGTTCTATCACTTAAAGCTATTATAAAACATAATATAAGATCCCGTAGTCGAAGTATGGTTTCTTGTTTCGTGAACTTGTTTAGCAAAGGAAAGAAATTGCTCATTAAAAGACATCATAAGGCTGATTCTGAAATATTACATTAAATTTTATTATATTATATTTGTCTATATTAGGATTTTTTTTCAAAAATTTTGATATATTATTTGAATATATTTTTGAAATCATTTTGATCTGAATGTGTGTTGTAGCAAGTCCTACAATCTAAACAAGTTTACTGAACAACAATGTTTTTTATTATAGTAAAATGTCGATATAAATTAGGATATTGTATTAATACTGATTACATTTACTTATAAAATGGTAATTGATGGCAATTATGTACATCATTGTGGCATGGAATATAATTTAGTTAAAAAAAAATGTATAGACCCGCATTTTATATGCAATATCAAAACTAAATATATAATACAACCGAATAACTAAAAACTAAAATAAATTAATTCTAGAAATCGTCTAAGCTACTATTTAAAACTATTATGCAAAATGGTTGCACTAAAAATATATATAAATATTTTCTTGAAAACATTATATTTCTACATTAAAATATTATTACTGAGCACCCTATTTTACATAACGGTAAGGCACATTATTGGGCATTTAGTAGAACACTGAGCTACCATGTTTTTAGTTAAAAAGAAGACCAAAATATGATTGGTGAAACTTCACATTTTATTGTAAAAAGTTAAGAACTGTTAAATAGTTTTTAATAATTTTATTTTTGTACCATTAAAAAAAGCACAGTGTCCCAATATTTTAAACATTATTGCATTAAAGGAACATACTCTAAAAGGAAGACTGAGTAACACATAATTACAGTTAAAAACTAACATTAAGTACACATCATATTACAAATGTTACAACACTAAAAATTAATATAAATTAAATAGACCTAAATACTATGAATCTAAGTAAAGTTTGGAATGTAAAAATGAGTTGGCAGTCTTTGTAAATAAGAGTTTATTTCATTGCAAGAGTGGTGTGCTAGACCTTACTTATGTCATGAAAACATAAGTTGGAATAAAAAAAATTGACATAAAATCAATAATGGGTAAATATTTACCTATTAGAAAATTTGATAAATGCCTGAAAATTTTAAGAAGCTGTTTGAATTCCTGTTGATGAAGTATTTCATTCAATATTTCGCTAGGTCTAGCATAATTGCAACTTGTATTTTGCTTTTATTAATTTCAGAACAGGACACAATGCCGGATATTCAACTAAACTCATTACCTTCATACAAACTTTCACAGACCTCCAACAATCTTAGCACAGGACTTATGTTGTATGGGAACAGAGACTTTGATACCAGTCTGCTGATTTGCAACCTCAACCTTATTAGAACCCTCATAGTATCATCCAGACCTCTACTGCCCCCCGCATCTGTCTGCTGGCAGGTCTCCAAGAACTTCGGCCAATTCCTTCTCACAAACTTCAGAAACCGGAGCAAGTATAACAAGAAGCATGTCTCGTTGCTCACAAGATAGTCCAGTAAAACATCACTATCATGAGACACAACCTTCAGGAATTCTATGAACGAAGATATGGGGTTCAACATTGGAACTAAGTCTGGGTACATCGAGTTTCTATACACAATCCCTACAGTAATATCAAGAGTGCACACCATTGATTCAATCAAGTAGTCATCCTGCTCACTGAACAAATGTATCAGCATTTTAGTAAAAGGTGTCTCAGGATGGAACTCTAGGCTGTTTCTGATAAAAACATCTAGCTTTTTCAGCACATCGCGAATAGATCGTTCTACGATCTGCATATCTTGTATCGCATTGTAATCTGAGGAGTCTATTGAGCTGTCAGATGAATCGCATCGCATTTCTTTCACCGTGACGGCGACAGATTTCAGAACTAGTAATGACATTCTCTGCAACATGGTTTTGTCAACTTCTCCTCTTTGTGATTCGTCGTTTTCATCTTCGCCATAACTCTGATCTACAAGTTGAATGGACGATGACAAAGGCGCTACTTCTGGGCCTAGAGCATAGTCTCGTAGGATTGTGCACTCGTGTCCTAAGAATCCAAACCCACTTCTACTTGTCTGAACCCTCACATCACTTAGTAATCTGAAGTCTTTGACAAACCTCACAATAGAGTGTGCTAGACAGCATATCTCTTCAGGCAAAATATCTTGTAGCGCCAATGTTGACCCATAACACAGAACTTCATTGAACAAACTTAGTAAATGAGTATATATTAGACTTGGTAGCACTGTATTTCTTAACAGGTCTACAAAGCCTTGCAAGTCAGCATAAAATGGTTTCGTGTCTATAACTGAGAGATTCGCTTTTACACTTATAATATTCTCCCATAATGAGAAAAATGTTAGTATACAATTTTCAGCATTTGCTAAATTCAGGTACCTTAGAAGAAGAAGCTTCATGTTTTTTACTAGCACAGGCCAGTGGTGCTCTAGCGTTTTTATTGTTAAGCATTTTATGTGTGAGGTGTCAAAGGATTCCGAGTCAGTGAGTATGACAGTGACACAACCATGTTCGTTAACTCTCTCTATCCTGGACTGGGGTGGTTCAGGGGATTCAGATTGCTCCATCTCTCTTTGTTCATTAGATGACAGCTTTAATACTGGCTCACTTAGTCTGAATGTTGCTGGCCCCTCCTGCTCTGAAGATGTGGATGGTGTCCCATGCGTTTGTAGATTTGAAAACGCATTGTGCAGGTTACTGTGTGAACTTGAGGGCATCTCCCCACTACTACTACTATAGCCAACATTACTCCTAAACGGGTTATCCTCCTGCACTTGCAAGTTTCCAGCTGAATTAATGTAACTACTGTCCTCTAAAGGATGCTGTTCCACATCCTTCCACTCAACTATCCTCTTTATTATATCTAGACTGAAGTTTATCTTTTGTACTGTGATCCTATTGATTCTATCAAATAAGTAAATGTTTTCAGCGATCTGCTGTAGCCAGTTCTCATCTACTGTGTCCTTAGAGACTATTAGAAAGCTAGCGAGTACTCTACAGGCTACAAATGTTATGAATTTACTCTTATGGTCTGCCAATTCAACAACCTCGGTTATCCAATCATGCCTATTTCTAACAAATATGTCACATGCCTGCATAATTTTTGAACAAATGGTGCCAGTACTGTTTTGTTTTAAATATATATCGAACATAAGCTGCATCGTAGATAAATAAGTAAGGGAACATGTCAAGGGCCAAGAAACAATATTGAGTTGTCTGTCAAAGAGCTGTGATACTGCTGTATCATTAAATCTACATAAACACTGACCAACTAGGGCATCCTGTAGTATTCTCAACTCAGCTAGCAGTTTATCATCCTCCGAGTTCCAATGTGGTGTTGAGTTGGAACAGGATGGTATGATCTCCACATTGGTATCACTGGGTAGTCTCAGGAGACTGGAACAGTCCACAGCATCCTCGCTAACGGTGCCGCTGTCTGGAGACTCACCATTCCTTGACGGGAACTCTTCAGATGTCTCAGCAGGGGTTGTCTCAGAATCGAATATGTCAGTGAGAACATCCTCCGTAGATCTGTCGCTACCATCATCGATGTCGGGTGCGTCAATCCGCTGTTTCTTCTTCACAGGTTGATCAGAGGCCATACCTTCATCTAACTGTGGTCCACAAAGGTGCCCCCTCAAAACCATGAACACTGGTCCTGGTTCACTGCTCAAACTATAATATGCGTTGCTCGCGTACCACAATTGCTTTTATATAACGACGATCATGGTTCTGGAAACAAAAAGGTGAATATGAATGCATGACCTTTCCGTTTTGCTACTCAATTACGCGGGCGACAAAGCCTTCGAATTTTTGTACGATTACGACATAGCACGTTGCAACTAACTTACAGGGATCACTATTTATGATGTAAATAAGGGTATTCACGTAAGATTATGCACTTAGAACTGATTTTTATGATAAATTCAATGAACTTTCCAAAATATTTTGATGTCACACATACCATTGATAAAATGAGGTTGTTTGATAGCTTATTACCGCTTAAGGTATCCATAAATTATCTATAACCATTCACTGCAATCCAAGAATACACAATAACAAACAGTTTTATGTGATATTTCGTCGAAAATTATATAATTATTTCAATTACAACTTGTTGAAAAGAACATCGACTCCATTACGTACAAATGACGCTATATCAATGTAGCAACTTTTTACAAAGGAATTTATTACATTTTGGTAAAGTTATCGTTTATTCCCTACAAATTATATATTTATAATTCTTAATTTTAATTGTTTTTCAAATTTAGGTATATAATAAAGCCAAAAAACTGTAATATATACTAACAACATCTCAAATGTACAAAGATTTCGAAGTATTTCCGACTCCACATCCGGTAGAGACGTTGCCAGTCTGACGACTTCTGTATTTAGCAAACAGTGGCACATTTTTGAGTAGATTTTTACTTGATTTGCAATGTTGAGATAAAAAGGTTATAACTTGAAAAAAAGTTGCATGTACATGTTATATTATAACAACACAATATAAGCTTTATAAATTATTCCTCTAAACAACTTCTACGGGGTAGATAAACTCAGTAACTTTGTAAATAAAAGTCAATTTAATCGATACTTCGTGCATTTTGTATCGATAAAAAAATAAAAATGTTGTTGGTTCATAGTTCATAGCACAATAAAAATATTGCCTTCTATTAAATTACCTCATTTATAAAATAATTAACAAATTGTGTTGATATTTTCACAAAATTACAATAAATAAGTTGTAATATTTCTTCGTATAGCAACACTGCCAGTGTCCCGAGTAAAATGTCTGCTTCGAAAGGATCGAAAAATAATTTAAACAAAATGATTTAGTAGCCATAGCCAAAATCAATTAAAGATAACGGAATATCCAGGTGAATATCATGAACCTGCAGTTGTGGTGTTGTTAAAAAGTGTAAACGATGACTCATTTATGTGTTTTTGCATAACAATCGATAGAAAAAATATAGGTTAAGATCTCAGTGGTATTGTGTTCGGTTCCGAGCGATTTAAAAATATATTGAAAATAGAAATGCATCAACGGGATGTTACATTAGCTGCACGCAAGTATATGTTATTGTTTATTTATAGTCGCGATGCGGAAATCGTATCGATATGTCATGGTGATCATTATTCTTTTTTTGGTATAAAAATGTACGTATAAGTTAATTTGTGAGGGATTGCGAAAGCGCTATAATATTGTGTGACACCCGCAACCTTGCAATCAATGAATAGAAAGCAGTTGTCGCCTTTTGATTAGTTAGACAATAGCGAAAATCGCTTTTTATTTCCTGTTGACCCCTGACTAGATCTATAGTGGGTAGAGTTGCACTCGCGGCGACGATGCTATAGTATCGACTTATTTTAAAACCATTTATATTTGTTAGTGTTTATTTTCCTGTTTAGACTTGAATGTAGGATTATTAAAGGTTTTATGTGAGTCACTTATAAACAGAGATTTCTTAAAATATCTACTCTTTTTTTACTTTCCCATTCAGATATCATTCTATGAATATTCATTGTTAGTCTTTTTATATTTTAATCAGGAAACACTCCTTATTCAAATTCAATAGGGTGTTTCCTTGCGTGCTTGTAATAAAAAAATATAAACAATAAAATTTTTGTAAATAGAACATTGTTGTAGTCAGTTTATCAGGGACTTATCACTGTAATGATAACAGCCCTTTTAAAAATATCACTTTTTTAAATGATACCACTAATTAGATAAGACACTACTTTAATGTGGAGCAATTCTTTCTTACACAAGAAATCTATTTCTTTAAAAAAACTCATAAAAAACTATTTTTAATACTGGTGACCTTCTTGTAACAAGATGTGAAAAGCTTCAATAAAATTCTATTTTAATTTTTCTCCAGATTATGAAATGATAGAACTAGTAGGTATCATTTTATAAGAATTTCTTACAAAGAACAGGTTTTATTTTTCTGACATTTGTTAAATTAGATCACAAGAAATCATTCTGAGAAGTTGAAAGAAACTGAAGTATTAACTTCTACTATGTATCATAAAAAAATAAAACTAATGTTATAGCTTTGGGACTGGCCACTGAGAGAGAACCGCAAAAAAAAGAATATAGCATAGCTCTAGCTTTTAATCAAGCACAAGAACAAACCACATACAGCCAACAGCAAACCTCCTTTATTACAGATGCTGAAGAAATAACTCAAATAACAATGGAACACACTAATGAGACAGACAAAACAATAAGCTGCATGCCTTAAATTGTTTTATAACAGTAGATTTTATACATGAATCTCGTAGGACTTAGTGTAGGAGTAATATGAAGTGATTTGTCGCTAAGTGCTGACATTTAGTGAGTGACCGATGGTTGATGGTGTGAACGGAGCCAACATGTCTGACGAGGAGGACCTATCGCCCGATCGGGCGTTGGGACCCATCAATAATGTACCAGGTAATATAATTTTTTTTAACCGACTTCTAAAAAAAGAAGGAGGTTTACAATTCGGATGTTTGTTTTTTTTTTTTTTTTTTTTATGTTTGTTCGGGCATAACTCCGTCACTTGCTAACCGATTTGAAAAATTATTTTTTTGTTGGAAAGGGTATACTTCCCAAATGGTCCCATAATTTTTTTATCGAAATCGGACAAGCGGTTTTTGAAAAATCAACAAAACTCAAAAAAATACTACATTGTCCACATTAGGTGAACCACTAAAAAGTGAAAAATAAAAACTTTTTAACAAAAAATAAAACCGACTTCAAAAAAAAAGTCAAAAATAAATCAGTTTCTGAAGTCGGTGACAAAAAAATGAAATCAAACAAACAAAAGTCACCGACTTCAGAAACTGATTTATTTTTGACTTTTTTTTTGAAGTCGGTTTTATTTTTTGTTAAAAAGTTTTTAAGTTCTTTGATTCCACAGACAGCTTATTATATTTTTGTTGGAGACCTTAATTGTGTGAATCCGACTTGCTTTTGCCCAATTTTTTGTATGCTTTACAGCCACAGGAAGTTTTTGTAGCTTTAGTGGGGTTTTGTAGATACAGTTACGGCAACTGATTTTAAATGTAGGTGTTCCCAACTAAATGAAAATATACAATTTGTTCTTGAGTTGCATAAAACTGTTTACTTCATTCTCATACTACCAAATTTCTGTATTGGTAATCAATGATTTCTATTTTTGTTGATTGATGTAAACAAACATGACTGTTTCCATGAAAGAAAAAAGCCCTTATAAAAAAGAAAAAAGAAGTAAACAAATGAAACTGAAAAGGTCCTAGGTTCAATTCTCAGGGGCAGGAAAATGTCTGGGTTTATCATTTTGGAAATGTATCCTGTAAACAGTTACGAAATGCATCAGCAAAAGACCGTCAGGAGAAATTATCAGCCCATCAATTTAATACAGGCTATCTTTGTATTTCTTGTAAGACATTTCAGGGATATAAAATGTGCCACATACTTTTACATAACTGTGACAAGGGAAGGATAATATTTTTATGTTAAGTATGGTATTTCATCACTGATTCTTTATTTGATTGTGATGACTCCCTCATACTCTTTATAATATGAGTATAAAAAAGACAGATTATAATAAAACGATGTACCTGTAACCTGCATGAGCTCACCCAGGCATGTCAACTGGGTAGAAAGTTGGTGCAGTTTACACCTAGACTTATCTGGTGTTCATTACACCCAACTGTCTCTTGTGCTTATCAGGTTACTTGCATATGCAGTTTTTACTACCCCTTGAATCTATTTCTAGCAACTTCGGAGTTGCTAGTTTATGAAATCCTATTTTTAAAGGGGGAACCAGCCATACACATTCACAATTTTTATTGAAGTTGATTTCGGAGTTTGCACAAACATGTCATTTTAAGATTATGAACAGTACTTCAGTAGCATAATAAACTTATTATTGAGGTTTTTAAGTCATTTAGCTGCATCTAGTATTTTAGGTAGTTTTTAAAAAGACAAAAAAGATTTTATGTTGGACAAGTGGACAACAAAGGCTAAGAAAAAAACTGGCCAAGTGCGAGTCGGACTCGCACATGAAGGGTTCCGTACCAAATCGGTATGCTATAATTTATACAATTTCTTCTACAAGCCAATGAAACTTGACCTCTGGATTGTATAGGCGCTCATACGATTCAGGGACCAAATTATATTGGTTTACTGCTGTTTCCATCTGTTGTCTCCATCCAAGTTCAAAATGATTTTCCTAGAAAGTTCTTATAAAGTTCTACTTTTCAGATAATTTTCATATTTTCTAAACTTATGGTTCAAAAGTTAGAGGGGGGGGACACATTGTTTTTTTACTTTTGGAGAGATTATTTCCGAAATTATTGACATTATCAAAAAATGAATTAAGTAAACCCCTATTCGGATTCTGTCATTGTCAGGGAGAGAATACACGCGATTCTTAACCTCAAAGTTTCTTTTATCTGCAAATTTTATTTGTTTTTAGTGTTGATTCTGTTGTTTGTGTTGTCTGGTGTTGGTACCTAGTAATAAGGTTAGTATCCTAAGTTTTGTTTGGCACTCATTTCCCCAGGGAAATGAGTGCCGAAGAACCCCCTGATGGGGGTGGAGGAAAACCTCCGGATATGGAGGTTGTGGAGTGCTCTCAAGACTCTGAGGTTAGTCAGTTAAGGCCCGAGATCAGAAAGCGCCCCGGGGGCTCTGAAATCTTCGTTGACGCCAAAAGGAATAAACCGCCGTCCGACTCAATTCAGTCTGTTTACACGAGGCCAGGTTTTGAGAGCGACTCTAAAATTATATATGGCGAGAGTGACAAAGCACCCTTCAAAGTGTTTGTCTCTAGAATGGAAACAGACCCTAAGCAAGGCTTATCCTTGAATTCCCTTAAGTTTGCCCAATTTATATTTAATAATGGTTTTAAAGGTGTAGTCCAAGGCAGTGTCAAGTCTATGGGCCGTAACAAGATGTCCCTTGATTTTAAGTCACGCATTGACGCAAATAATTTTGTTAACAGTCAAATTCTAATGAACCATAAATACTTGGCTGCTATCCCACGCTTTCATGTTACTCGCATGGGAGTTGTAAGAGACATCCCCACTGACTGGTCCCTAGATGAGCTAGTTCATGGAATTGAAACCCCTCAGAACTGTGGGGAAGTTATCAGGGCAAGAAGGCTTAATTTTAAGAACAAGAGAGAAGAATCTGTTTCTTGGTCCCCTTCAGGTACTGTTGTGTTAACTTTCTCTGGCCAAGTTCTGCCAGAGCGAGTTTACTGTTATAATGCTTCCCTTCCTGTCTCAATTTACCATCTACCCACCATCCAATGCCGAACGTGTTTACGTTTCGGACACATTAGTATTAACTGCCGATCCACACCCCGCTGCTATCGATGTGCTCAATCACACCCTGGTGATAAATGTGATGTCCCGGACTCACAGGCTTCATGCCTATTGTGTGAAGGAGGACATCATAAAGCCACAGATCCCATATGCCCTGAACACACACGACAAAAGTCAATTAAAACGATTATGTCACAGGAAAATTTAAGTTATAGAGAGGCCTCCGTAAGATTTCCCCGTTCCAAAATTTCATACTCTAATGTAACTGCATATCCCTCCCAATTTAGACCATCACAAGCTTCTCCTGATGTATTCTACTCAGCCCCTCATAATACTCCTACTTCTTCTCCATACGCATCCCCTGCCAAGACGTCATACACTAAAACAGTTTTTCGTTCCCCTAAACCTAGACCTGAGCTGGGAAAGTCATATGACACCCAAGCCCATAGGTCAATGGTCGCTACCCCCAATTCTTCTCAGCCTAATGGCTGCGCTCTGAATTCCTCCTACATAGAAACCACTCCCCTTCCTACTCCTAATGATAATTTAATTGAACTACTTGTATGCTCTCTTATTAATATGTTATCCAAATTTGGTGACGCAATACCGGACAATGTCGTTATATTAGTCGAACAGCTCTTAACTACCTGGACTCGCCAAAATGGAAAGCATCCTTCAGTGGAATTGTAGAAGCGTCCGCAGGAAAAAACATGATTTAATTTACCTTATAAACCGATATAAGCCCATTATCTTTGCTGTGTCGGAGACTTGGCTCAGGCCTGGCTCCCTTTTTAGGGTTCCCGGTTTTGCGTGTCTTCGGGACGATAGAGATGATGGCTGGGCGGGTTGCGCCCTATTGGTTAGCAGATCTATCACCTTTTCTGAAATTCCTATCCCCCACCATGATACTGGTCTACATGTAGTAGCTGTTAGAGCCATGGATATATCCTTTGTTTCTGTTTACATTCCTCATCCCAATGCTAATATTTTAGCTGAATTTAATTCTATCCTTTCTTCTATCCCCAGCCCTTTAGTTGTGTTAGGTGATTTTAATTGCCGACACACTCTTTGGGGTTCTCATTGTAATGATCCCTCTTCCAGCTTTTTACTAGATCTCTTAGATGATCGAAACCTATGCATCCTTAATGATGGATCTGCTACCCGTAGGGTGTCCCCTATCCAAAATATTAGTGTTCCAGACCTTTCTTTCACTTCCCCTTCCTTAGTTTCTACACTTTCCTGGTCTGTTCTCCCTAATTCATTTGGGAGTGACCATTTTCCTATCTTAATTTCATTACAAAGCTCTCATTCACATGCTCCTCCTATCCAACCCCTTCAAAAATATCGCTTGCCCCAAGCTGACTGGTCTAAATTCTCTTCCCACTTAGAGTCAGAACTTCAAAACTTCCCTCAAATTAATCCCTCTAATTCCCTTGCCCTCTATAATGACTTCGTAAATTGTTTGATACGAGCCGCTGACTCCTCAATTCCCCTTAAAAACTCTTCCCGTCACCTTATACCTTCTCCTCCTTGGTGGGATGCTGAGTGCACTGATAGCGTTAAAAAACGCAAAGAGGCTGAAAATACCTTTGCATCTCATTTTGACATGCCCAATTATTTAAATTTTAAAAGGACTTCAGCACGAACTTGCAGATTATTGGCAAAAAAGAAAAGATGTGGATGGCTCTCATTCTGCGAATCTCTATCCCCACGCTCCCCTGTTTCCCTTGTGTGGAAGAAAATTAAAATATATCGTAGATCCTGTGACAATCAGTCTCTCGATCTCTCATCTAATGATCCCAGCTCTTGGATGGAGGAATTCATAGCTAAATTAGCCCCCCCCTTTGTTCCTAGTCTTGAATGCCTTCCCACTACAGATTCCCCTTCTCCCACCCCAGTGTTGGGCAAAATTTAATTGCAAGGTACAATTAAAAATAACAATTGATTAATTGTTAATTGTTAAATATCAATTAACAATTGATTAATTGTTAACTGTGACGTTTCAATTAACAATTAATTAATTGTTAACTGTTAGTTTTTCAATTAACAATTAACCAATCGTTAATTGTTAATCGTTCCTGCAATTAACTTTAATCAAATTTAAATGATGTAAATAGAAATACTATAAGATGGAGGGGTGACCGTGGCTCTGGTTGACTGATGATCTCGCAAAGTCAGCAGGAAGCCGTTGGTTCCAGGCCGCGCTAAATCGTTCTTTGTGGGAGTTAATAGGAGAGGATTATATACAGCAGTAGACGTCTTTCGGCTGACATGATGATGTTTATGTTTCTCGTAAATAGAAAAAAAAGGCCAGTTTGTCATCAGATAATATTTTTGATGACGTGACGCGAGAAAGACAGAGACAGAAGTTACTGAGCGAGAGCTTACAACTTTGTCAAACGATGTTAGGAAACGGACGGAAAGTTTCGCGGCGAAACAAGTAGCAACAAGAAAGATCATCTATATGTGTGGGTGCAGCAGTGAAACATGATTATTAATTGTTAGTTTTAATTGTTTCTTACAACAATTAAAAATATTAGTTGCATTATTTTAATTGTATCTTGCAATTAACATGAGTTAATTTAAATAAATTAATTGCAAAATGCAACTAACAGATTAATTGCAATTAAAATAATTGTGATTAAATTAATTGCAATTACATTTTCAATCAATTACTAAAAAGATTAAAAAATTAATTGATTAATGCCCAACACTCACCCCTAATGATAGATTCGACGATCCATTCTCCTATTCGGAATTAACGTGTGCCCTGGATCATTTACGTGATTCTGCCCCGGGTATCGATGGTATCCCTTACTCCTTCATCTCCAAATCTCCCTCAAATTGTAAATTACTCTTCCTCAACTTAATTAATTCCTTCTTTGTTACTGGTCAAGTTCCGGAGTCTTGGAAAACCCAAATCATTATCCCAATTCTGAAACCTGGGAAAGATCCAAAAGACTCTGCTTCATATCGTCCTATCGCCCTATCTTCCGTTTTAGCTAAGATCATGGAAAACCTCATCAAAAATCGCCTGGAATGGATCTTAGAAACAAAAGGCATCTTATCCAGCTCCCAGTTCGGTTTTCGAAGAGGTATGGGTACTCTGGATAGCCTTAGTGTTTTCACTTCTGACGTTCGCATTGCATTCTCTAAAAATGAAAGTGTCCTTGGTGTCTTCTTAGACATAGCTTCGGCATATGACAACGTCCAACTTCCACTACTCAGGCAAAAGCTGCTACAGCTGAGTATCCCTGTGAGGATGGTCAACATCATTTGTAATTTGCTTATGTCCCGTTCTATCACGGTGCGCCACCAAAATTCGCTTTCTTCATCTCGCTTAGTTTGGAAGGGTCTACCCCAGGGGTCCCCTTTAAGCCCTATACTTTATAATCTCTATACATACGATTTAGCGTCTTCTGTAAGTTGTTTCTGCAAAATCCTTCAATATGCCGATGACATCGCTCTTTACTTCAGTGCATCTGCCTTATCAGATGCCTCATCCCGTTTAAATTCTGCTCTTCATTATTTAAATCAGTGGCTAACTAATCACGGCTTAAGTTTGTCAGTATCCAAATGTCATGCAGTAGTCTTTTCCCGCAAGCGAATTATCCCACCTATAAGCCTTTTTGTTGAAAGTGAACCAATTTTAGTTCAAGATAAAGTTAAATTTCTGGGCCTTATTCTTGATTCCAAATTAAATGGTCTACACCATCTAGATTATATTTCTAAGAAATGCGAAAAAGGCGTTAACGTCCTGCGAGCTCTCTCCGGCGTTCGCTGGGGTGCTCATCCAACATCCCAGAAAGTTTTATATAATGCCATTGTTCGTAGTCACTTTGACTATGCAAGTTTTCTCCTAGAACCATGCAACAAAATTGCCCTCGCAAAGTTGGAAAAGATCCAGTCCAAGTGTTTGCGCATTATCACGGGAGCTATGAAATGCTCACCTATCAATGCCCTTCAGGTAGAATGTTTAGAGCCCCCCCTTCACTTACGAAGACAATATCTCTGTGATAGATTTTTCTACAAAGTCATCCAAACTAAAACTCATCCTCTTCTTCCACTTCTCCATACCCTTTTCGCATTAATCCCTACGTCCCGCTATTGGTCCCACAAAAGTCCTCCTCTCCTCGTAAATAGCTTCAGTAAATTTGATAATATGCACATTTCATTAGTTCAGTCAGATAAAAACCCTCTTTTCGAAGTAGATTTTGACGCCTTACTTTTCCAACCTAAAATTTTTCTTTATTTTGGTATTTCAAAACACGACCCTGGCGCTAATGTTAAACTTAATAAGATTTTAGACGAAGATTGGCCTGATTGGCTTACAATTTATACAGATGCGTCTAAGTTGTCAGACAATAGTGATGTTGGTTCTGCTGTGTGGATTCCAAAATTTAAAATTATACTTAATTTTCGTAGCTCTGAATTTGGATCTGTCTATACAGGAGAAGCAATAGCTATATTGGAAGCGGTTTCATACATAGAATCACATGGACTGAATAAAACTTTGATCCTGTCAGATTCATTTAGTTGCTTGCAAGATTTGTTAAAGTCTCCTTTTCGCTCTCGTCACAATTTCCCCATCATTTTGAAAATTAAGCAATTGCTTCATAGATGTCAATGTTTAGGCTTAGAAATTGCATTGGCTTGGATCCCTAGTCACTCTGGAATCGTTGGCAATGAAAATGCAGATTCGATTGCCAAGTCGGCTACTCGGATCGGAACCGATTCTTACTCATCTTGTTATCCCCGAGACCTGCGCTGCCTTGCTAATGAATGAAAATGCCTGATATGATGAAGTGTTGGGATACACTTTGGCAAAAAACTCGAGTGATCAAGGGTAAATTCTATGGCGCTATTCAACCAGACATCCCTCCCAAATGCTGGTTTAGTAAGCATAGGTTCAATAAATGGGCTACTTCTATTATTATTAGACTTCGACTTGGTTTTGTTTGTACTCCAGTATTTTTGGCCAAAATCCGTATTAGAGACAGCTCTTTATGCGAATGCGGTCTGGATGAGGGTACTCTGGAACATTTGTTTTTTTCCTGTCCCCGTTTAACAATCCCCCTGTATGACTTACTTCCTAGTAATATTCCCCGTCCAATTAACATTCCTTTCCTTTTATCTTTGGCCCATACCCCTGCTATCAAAGTCCTTTATAAATTTATAAGTATAAATAAAATACAGTTGTAGCTAGAAAATACATACTTATTTCTATTTGTTTACTATGTTCTTGATGTATTAACACTATATTGTGCCGTTTTACATGTATTAACAAAAATGTTTTGTCCCCCTCTTAGCATGGTGAACAACAGATGTCATCGCTACAAACACCGATCATTTGTTGTATGATATTATTTTTTTTTAAAGAAAACTGAACAACCTCATCTCACACCTGGACATTGGCAAAATCATCGAATGTACATCGATGGAGCCATAACCTTCAAAAATTGAATTGAATTGAACCCCTATTCATTTTTAAATACCTTTCCAACAATATATCACACGTTAGGGTTGAAATTAAAAAAAAAAATCACTTCCCACTTTACATATAGGGGGGCTACCCTAATAAAACCTTTTTTTCCAATTTTTATTTTACCACTTTGTCGGCGTGATTGATACACATATTGGTACCAAATTTCAGCTTTCTAGTGCTAACGGTCACAGAGATTAAGCGAGGACGGACGGACGGACAGACAGACATGGCGAAACTATAAGGGTTCCTAGTTGACTACGGAACCCTAAAAAAGCTATAATTTGAAATCCAAATTGAAAAAAAAAACATGTTAGACCCATATCCTTAAAGTCAGGAAACTATTGATTATTCTTGACATTGAACCCAGATTTATGATGAACTAAACAATCGGAAATAGGTAGTTATCAATATTAAAATCTGAGATTATCAATAAATAGATTATAATCTAATTTAATAATGCTGTTAAAACATACTAGATATTTAAATTGTCATATCCATTATTTTGCATTAAAAATGAGATTAATTTATGTTCAAGAACTGATTAAATGAATAAAATAAAAATAACTAGAGCTAGAAAGTTTGAATAGAATTTAATACATAAAGAGATACAGAATTAGATCATCTTTAGAAATCTGATGAAATGTTCTAACTAGATGAAATTGAAAGTTTGTTTGTTTGTTTTGGGTTCAATGCATTGGCCATTTCGTTAATAAATAATTCAATGAAGTCTAATTTGATTTTTTAAAGTGATATTAAATTATGGAAGCAACGAATTTCGCAGTTCTCCCCCTATTTTAAGGGACTTAATCAAAACTGATGAATTACCCAAACATAAATTCGCGCCAAAATTGAACAGACTTCTACACGCCTGTCAGAATCACTTTTTTTAATTCACACCTATCCCAAGGCTGCGGTATTCAGTCATACAGCCAATTATCTAACTTACCATTGTTAACTAATTAGCATTGCAGGCGTAACTGATTCATTGTGTTACTACGTGCGTTTATGTTGTACTGTATATATTATTCGTTTTAGTAATGGGATGTCCTTTTTAATTTAGCCATCTTATTTCCTGTTTGATTGTTTGTGTAATGAGGTTTTTCGTGTTAACGCGCCAGGGACGGTGGTTCATCGACATTTTAATAGGCGTTGGTCCGTTCATTTCTAGTGTTTTAACGAAATATTTACGTTTTAAAACTCTCACTTAAATACAATATTTACATAACATCGCGCATGTAATCCCCATAGGGTTAGGCAGAAGTTTACCGTAGTATACCCACATTTCGCCTGTTATGTGGGGCTCGAGCCTGTTGCCATCAACTGGGCACAAATCCAGGCTCCGTGGCTGCTACTGAGAAATTCCTGATGGAAATAAACCCAATAATAATTTTTCCGACCCGGGAATCGGACCCAGTACCTCATGCTCAGCAGCCGCGCTTACAACCACTAGACAAACGAGGCGGTCTCAGTTTTTACGAAATATTTATGTTTGAAAAGTGTCGCTTGAAAGCTGTAAATCATTAAAATTTGTTAACTACCCACTTTATGCAATATTTCTTCAGCTACCTTCAATTTGCGTAATATTTGGCATGGAGTGTCCAAAAATAAAGGTTTTTTTGGCTTGGTTTGCATCCAAATTGGCATTTTACCCTTCATGGCGTAAAGCCTTTGGTCTACCGCCAATTCGGTCATAATATCGGGGTTCTAAAGCAGCTTTAGGGAAAGCTAACCCATTTTACTCTCTTTATTCAGCGATTTGGCTACACTCTTGATTTATCTTCGAGATTTGGACATTCATAGATACTTACTTACTAATATTTTAAGTGAAAAATTAACTCGATGTCTATAACCTTTAACCGCTTATTATCGAATTTCAATGGAATTTGGCAAAGAGATACTCCATGATCAGAACATAGGCTACTTTTCCAAACTTCACGCGGGTGAAACCGAAACCAAAAGCAAGTTGGAAGAGTCCCAAGAAGAGTAAAAGCTGAAAGCAATAAGTTTGAGTCATTACTTCTGATTCATCATACTTAAAATATCTTCAGATACTTCACAAATCTAGAGTAACGTCAAGTTTTTAAGCACAACTAGGTATTTCTGCACTTAGGCGTAAATATTTGCACTTAGTGCAGACTGCAGATACTATTCAGAGTTATCAGTCATAGCTATGTGTGACACACAACTTTGTTTTAAAATTGCGCTTTGTTTACGATCGCAAGTCATTATAATTATAAACAGTGTACTCTTGAACTACTATACTACTACAGATAACGTGGAAACTGACATGCCGTAGATGTGCCGTAGAGCCCCGATTGGATAGCTTAGAAGCAAAGCACCCACAGGGTGGATATCTAATATCCAAGCAAAGCGCCCACAGGATTGCTCGGCTACACAAACAACATCTTACTAGATTGGCCTGATTTCATTTACCTAACCTTTTCAGGGTTCGCTTACTCCGCTTCCTGTCTAGTCAGATAAAGCTGGAAACCGGTAATTTTAATGGAGGGACCGCCTATCTGACCTCCACAAGCCAGCTACTGGGTATAACGATTCATGGAAAAACGTGTAGCCTGGAAGTCTGTCTGTAACCTACCACTCCACCAGACATAATACCCGCCTGATCGGGGATGCTCCTTTTTCTACGGGCGCTGAAGAACTTAACAAACTGTTCTTCCCTTAAAAGGCAATTCTCAGAAAGCTGGTACCTTTCTTTTTCAACACGTAGCCCTAACAGATATTACAGGGCTAGCACGTTTACATCTATGAGCGCTGATGAGTCAACCCAAACAAGCATTAAAGCAAGCGTTGTCCCACAATCTTGACCTAGTCTAATCAGTCGTTTGTTTGAATTGCTCAATACTTGATATGGCTACTGGTCATACAAAACACAAAGGTGTCAACAAGTTTTCTTATCAGTCAATAGATCGTTGAGTACATTTTAATCGTATTAGGAGCTATCGTGCATGAATCCGCCGCTAGAGGCGCTCGTGTAGCGTAAGGTCTTTTTTGGACTTGCAGGAAGAATATTTTTTAATGTTTCATGCTTGCCAATTCTCGATACAATAATGTAAATATTTATCTGTACTCTGTAGTAGGTATGTCTTCTTATACGTAATATATTTTTATATGAAGTTATTGGTAAGTACTTTAAACAATAAAATAGAATTAATGTAGGGCGTGCACCAGATTGCAGCTTTTGCGTAGAAAATAACTCAAACCGCAGAAACCACAGAATGCATTATAAGTCAATCATCACTTTTATCATAATTATGGCAAATTATGATAAAAGTGATGTTTAAAAAGTCGACTAAGTTGTCGTCTGTTCTTTAGTTAATGATGTAGAAGTGCGTCTGTGTGTATGTATTAATTGTGGTTGAAGCAAAACTGACTTATAAAGAGTTTATCATTCTGTGGTTTCTGCTTAACCACATGAAAACAGGCGTGAGTTTATAGTGTAGTAACTGACCCCGTAAACTTCTTCCGCGTCAAATTATTTATCATAATATTATTAAAGTTTCCAAAGAAACTATGGATGGACGGTGTGAAGGATGATATGGCTAGAAAGGAGATGACGCGAAATAGAGAAGTGTAGAAGAAGAAGACATGCTGCACCGACCGGGCGACCCCTAATAAATTGGGATAAGGGTTCCTTTAATAAAATAATATGACTGTATAAAATTATAAATCAATCATGATTCGAAAGACACTTGGTGCCACAAGATAGTTATTGTTGTTTTCCTGGGGAACAGTATTTTTTTTCGTCCAGAAAGGTACCCTTTGTCTGTTTCTGTATGTACCTTTTTTTTTTGGTGGGTGGAAAATCATCAAATGACCCCCCCCCCCCCCGCTCTTGGGCAGAGCGAAGGGGAGTGTCAGACTTCTACTGACTAAAACCCAAACCCATGTTCCTTCTTCGCCCTTGTGTCGGAGCCGCGTTAACCTTTCGACAGTCCACAGGCCACAGCCCCGACGGGCGTCGGCCCTTGCGGGCCCCTTCCATATTGCTGACATCTCGACAACGTATAATTATGCAGAATTTAATTTTCAGCATGATCGGTTCAGTAGTTTAGGCGTGAAAATTTAATAAACAAACTTACTTTCGCATTCATAATTTAATATTATTTAGGATACGTATTACGTTGTACAGATTTATGAACTACGTGTAATAATGGAACTTCCTTTCTATTATACACGTAGTTTATAAATCGGTACCGGACTACCGGTACTGAAACTAAAGAAACAAATCTTAGATTTAGAACTCGATGTCCCAAAAACTATCTGGTAGCAAGTGTCCTTTATTGGTTACACGTCTTTCTGTAGAAATATTATGTGGCCTGATTGAAAAATGATGAGGTCATGCTAAAAGAGGTCACATTTATTCTTCTCCTTTATTTATGTAATAGGCCCGGATTATGAATTTCTGCCCTGTTGATGACAAAAGGGTGCAAAATTGTGGGTGTGTTATAGAGGCCTGTCCCTTCGAGGAAATACCCCCGTGATGATTTTGATTTAATAATAAATAAATAATAATAACTGGTTGGTTGACCACCCATTACTGTATACGGAGTTTCCTCAGAAAGCACGTTAAGCCTTTGGTCTTGCTTTCATTTTTTTAATATTTTTTTTATTTGGGACAAGCCCGCCACACTATTCCCAAACCACTGTAACTCCTGTTAGCCAGAATCAACAGTGGCGACCACAAGAAAAGCGCCGAGACAATGAAGCTCGACGAAGTCCCAGAGAAATGATTTAACTGTCTTGGATCCCGCAACGAAGACAGTTGCTTTCATTTGTTGATCTTTAACAGTCGTTGCAGGTAGTCAGTCGCCCAAAAGTCAGACAAACAGTCTTATCGGTATCATAGCGGTATCATACTACCCAATCAATACTAATTGGTTTGTAGAGGTCAGATAAGCAGTAGGGTCTGCCGTATAAACTCACAGGAAGTCGACGCCAACATAGTTGGGAAAAGGCTTGGCAGATGATGATGTTGATTTACCACCCGAAATTACCAAAAAAACCAAATCAGCAGATGTAATCCTTTAAATAAACAGCACAGAGTATATTAAATTGAGTTATTAGTAAACAAACCTTGTTATGTTTTCAACGAGAACGAGGAAGAATCGTAATAAAGAGATAAGCTCTGTACTCACGGATTTATGAACACGGCGTTAATTGCGGTTAAAATTATAAGCGCGACCTGTGGCGCGACCGACATCCGTTGCAGCTGCCAATCAAATGCGTAATACACAAATTGACGCGCCTTGGTGCGTTATGTGCCGGCTTCTGAAGTATTGAGAGTGACTGGGATCCATCGGGCAGGAATATCCTCTAGGAGGCTGGTCGGAACAGCTTCCTTATGACTATTCTTTCGATAAAAGGCATTGTCACCATTGCACGTGTCATTGGACATGCCCTTAATTCCTGGGATTTGTGCTTGAGGTTTTGTACAAGCTTGTTCCCGGGGCTTCATTCGTTAATTTAGTATTTGAAAAAGTTCCACCATGATGTGAAAAACACGTGGCTCCATCTGTTATCATAAGAACTTAATTGTTATTTTCCTTGGAAACAAAGTATAAGTAATGCAAAGTTTCATCTTTAAGGTTGATGTTTCAGGGAAGCCCGCGAAATCCCAATTTTCTTAAGTTTTTTGCAATTTTGCCTGCAAATTGCAAAAACTTAAGAAAATTTGAATTTTCGCGGGCTGGTTGGAGGATTCACCTTAACACTAGGAAGTGGAGCGTTTTGGGGTCCCTTGTAAATTTCAACGTTCAAAAACTGCCGATATCAGCTCGAAGGTATTTTGACTTTGACAACAGCACTAGTTCATAATCAACCCATGCATGACGTTCCGACTCTTGGGACATAGGCCTCCTCTCAAGGACGTCAGTCTCTGTCTCTGGGAGTGGACCGTAATCATAGGCGGGCCGAGTGTAACTTGGTGGACGTCAAAGTTTTTGGTTCTCGCATATTTTGGATGTTTTTTCACGATGAGAGAGAGAGCAAAGAACGTGCCCAGGATATCGCGAAAGAGCTGTGGCTTCTTACACATCTCTTTCTGGGACTGATGTATAACAGTTCGCCTAGTCTTCCTGGATTTTAAACATTTTATACGTATAAATACACGCAGGTATTTTCCTTCGGGTGCGGGGGAAAACACGGGCGGAAATAGTAATATATTTTGTGTGTAGGCGGTAATTATTTCAATAATGGGAAGCTGCCTTTTCCCGAGTGTCACTAGCCGAGCTATATTTAAAAAGGTGTCCGTGGGATACTTTAAGGCCACAAGACCAGCGATCGGGTTTTCGATCAGGGATTTCTCAGTAGCAGCCACGAACTCTGGATTTGTGCCCGGTTGTTTTTTTTTTATTTATTTTTTTATTGTTTATTAAATATAGATAAAAACAAAATGTTAACACAGAAACATCACAAAAACCTCAATAAGTTTGTCCGGATGTTGAAATGAAAAATGATGGCAATAGGCTCATCCCTATTACATAGGAATTAGAAATAACTGGCGAAATGTTGGTGTACTATTAAGTACACCTGTGCCTAACCCTTGAGATAAACAGGCGTGATGTTATGCAAAAAAATACTTAATATTTAACTAATATTTGCAATATTGCGGCTTCCCTTTTTGTGTAATAGGCAATATTCGACTGGCCTGTTGGTCTAGTGGTTAGTGACCCTAACTGCTATGCCGGAGGTCGTGGGTTCGATTCCCACCCAGGACAAATGTTTGTGTGATGAGCACGATCATTTTGTTCTGTGTCTGGGTGTAATTTATCTATAATATGTATGTATTTAGAAATATATAAGTATGTTTATCAGTTGTCTAGTACCCATAACACAAGCTCTGCTTAGCTTGGGACTAGATGGCGTTGTGTGATAGTTGTGGAATATTATTATATTATTATTATTATTAATATTTAATTAATAAGTCATATTTAAACCATTGCAAAGCTTTCACCCTTCGCCAAACTATCAAATTACTTTTATTTTAGAATAAAAATATAATAGAGACTTATTTCCAAACTGCGGGGGTCGGCCCCTTGATCAAATTCGGATTAAGTATAGAAATTATTTCCCGTCTGATAATCTTATTTTCGACTTGTAACTCAATATTCCTGAATTGTCAACACCCAGTCCGAGCTTAGTGAGGAATAAGTAGGTACTCGATCTTTCATCTAAGGCCCACTTGCACTGGCTACGAGGAAATCGTGGCTTAATAATAACAGACGCTCGGAACAATCCAGATTACGCCGCGTTTGACTAGGTTGGTCTGTCTGTGGACGACCCATTCATACTTTCGTGCCTTGGAAAGGCTGTCATTTGTAGATCTTTCACTTTGACAATCGTTGGTCGTAGTCAGTGGCCTAATGTCTAACAACCAGTATTACCAAGGGGTATCATATTACCCAGTACTTACTGTGTTGTGGAGGTCAGTGATGCAGTGTTTCCATGTAAAATACTGGTGACCCTTCAGAACGGTCGCGTAGAGATTCTCTCACGCATTTCTTCAAAAGTTTTTCTTTTTACCCGACTGCGCAAAGCAAAGAAGGGTTATGTGTTTATCAGTCTATGTATGTATGTATGTATGTTTGTTCCTATGTGGCATTGTAGAGGCCAAACCCCTTGGCCGATTTTGATGATCCGTACGTCAATCGATTCGTCTTGACCTCGCGAGTGTCACTAAAAACATTACAATAAACAATACTCACTATAGTAACAACTAGTCGCCATATTGTCAAAATGAAAAAAAAAAATTGACTCACCATGTCAAGTGGGGTATCGTTGAATAGGTATTTGAAAATGAATATTAGGTTTCCTTTATCATTTTTCATTTTATAAAACCGTTTAGGATATATAACGATTTAAAGTTATTAGAACAAACAATATCGCATTTCTTACTTATAACCGGATTCTTTTACGTGTACGGAATGAATATAAAATCGAATCGAAATCTACCGTCTTATAATAGTAATAACGAAGTTAATGAAAACTGACTAAAAAGTGTTAAATAAAAAAATGTAGTTAAAAAACTAAAAAACCCGACTGAAAAAACGGAAAAGCAAAAAACAAGCACATTTTAAATTAAACAAAACTTGGAAGCAGGCGGGGTTCATTTGAATATTAAATTATGAAATGAAAATAGAATGGACCCCGCCTGCTTACAAGTTTTGTTTAATTTAAAATGTGCTTGTTTTTTGCTTTTCCGTTTTTTCAGTCGGGTTTTTTAGTTTTTTTCTTTAAAATGGGTAAAAATGGTCACTTGGTGATAAGGATAACGTAATGTTTAACTAGGGGGAAGGGGTACAGAAAAACGTTACGGCGCGTTACATGGCCCACATGCCCCCCCCCCCATGTAACGCGGGCGGTCAAAAATCTCCAAAATTGCGTTACGTAATACTTGAACACGCTCCCCGCGTTCAAATATTACGCAATTTTGAACCTGAGAATTAAACTAAGCACCTCCTGCTCAGCAGTAGCATTATCTTACCCATTTATTGAACATAGCTCCTTTTCCACAGTACTGGGCATCAAGCGTCTCAAGCAGATCGAGACGATGTTCATCTCCCGGCGGCTGCAAGCTCCAAGGACCCACGGGCTCAGCGTTGAAACCTTGGTGGATATGCTGCTCATCTTGTACGACGAATGCTGCAACAGTAGCCTTCGGCGGGAGAAGGCTGTGGCGGATTTTATATCTTATGGTGAGTTGATTTTATACTGATTTTTATCTATTTTCTAAACATGAAAATTCTTTTGACGTGACGGTTTGTCAGCACAGCTCAAACCACTGGATGGATTGGGCTAAAATTTGCAGCACGTAGCACGGTAGCTCGACGTAGGAATCTGCTGAGTAGTGCTGAGTTGGGTTTTGGAAAAAACAAATCTTAGCAGGTGAAATTAGGGTTGAGAGTTTGTACGAAAACCCGTCACCAGTCTAAGCTGGTGCTGGTCGGCTAGTGAGTTATTTAAATAAAGGTAAGTAGGGGAAGACCAAAGGAACTATGGATTGTTGTTTTTGTTTGTTCACTGCAACTCCTGAAAACCAGAATCAACACTGGAGCTCGAAGTTCTAGGGAAACAATTTACTGTTTCGGATCCCACAACGGAATTAATCAGAAAAGACTAGCGGAGGAGTAGGAATAAAAAAAAAAACATACCCATCGAATTGAGAACCTCCTCCTTTTTGGGAAGTCGGTTAATAATTACCTAAACATAAACATAATGTTAGTTTAGATAGTTTGCAAGATGATATGGCTAGAAAAGAACACTAATGAGGTGATGAGCAAAAGGCATTGACATGCGGCGCCGTCCCCAAATACATTCAGATAAAGGGCAGGGGAATCATGATGAATGAGGTCTATTAGATAAGTCTTAGTATAAAACCACGTTTTTTACTAAACAACGACGCTCAGTTTGAACTCCGATTGACTGATATGCACGTCATGCACTGACGGACACGTTGATTGGTTAACAGTTTTACTTAAACCGTTTACTGACCTACCTCATTAAAGATGGTTTGAATTGATTTTCTGTACCTGGGGGTGTAAAATGGCAACGTTAGCAGATCATAGCGTCATAGTACAGGATCAAGGATGGGTAATCAGCAAATGTCTACTCCCGCTCTGAGCGGAGCAGAAGGGAGTGTCCGTCGGGGCTGTGGATTGTCGAAAAATTAACGCGGCTCCGACACAAGGGCGAAGAAGGAACATGGGTTTGGTTTTTAGTCAGTAGAAGTCTGACACTCCCCTTCGCTCTGCCCAAGAGCGGGGGGGGGGGGGGGGGGGGGTTATTCGATGATTTTCCACCAACCAAAAAAAAAAAGGGAGTGTCAGACTGTTCCTTCCTGTGTGTTCCTTCTTATGCCCTTTGCGTTCCAGGGCCGCGGGCACTCTTTCGAATTAATTCCACTTCCGCAATCCGGGAATGCACAGGCCCTAGTGGGTCCCGAGTAGTACCACCCTAGGTGTGAAGCGCAATCTTATATTTGGTGATGCTATTGTTTTGTGTTTCTCATGTTTACTTTGTTAACTTTAATTTTTTGTCAATGTGTGTTGTCCTGTTGTGAAACCATTACATACTTTTTCTTTCTTTCTTTCTTGTTACATGAACATTTGAGAACATTAATTGTTAAATATTATTTAACGTTATCATGGTACATTAGTCGCGATGTAAATCTCAGTTTGACCTAATTTTTCACTCCGCTATGCAGACGATCAATTGAGCTATCAATTGAAAAATATGCCGAGTCAATAGAGTATTTTGTGACCACCATTTTGTGAATTATTGAAGTCACGAGTAAATAGTCTACTAATACACAACTTCTACTACTTTACTTACCTCTATTCTAATCTAAACGTGATACAAACTTTGTGAAGGTTGAGGGGATCTACAGGATACTACGCGCATGGGACCAGTCAATGTGACGAAACTTGGGGGTGGGCAGGGTCCAGAAGTGGAGATGTTTATATAACTAGCGGACGTCCCGCGGTTTCACCCGCGTAGATCCCGTTTCCGTGGGAATACAGGGATAAAAAGTAGCCTATGACACTCAGCAATAATGTGGCTTTCTATTGGTGAAAGAATTTTTAAAATCGGTTCAGTAGATCCCGAGATTACCCCTTACAATTTAACAAATATACAAACACACAAACTTTACCTCTTTTTAATATTAGTATAGACTAAGTCAGAGGCCTATTATGGACAACATAAAAAGTTACACGAAGCGGAAACACCTTATAGTTTTTATGGAAGCAACCACTCATCGATATAATAATCCTTTAATCGATTAAAAGAAACCTAGAAGAGATTAGCTATTAATAACTCGGCTCTACAGCGCATCCTCAGTCCGTATCGATCACTAAGGTTATACATAGGATATATCTAGAACTGTGTGAAGCCTAGACTCGGTTAGGTAGCCTGTACTTCGCCAGATGTATCACGGTAGTCGACTCACTGCAGCTTACTGGACATGTTCTCTAACCTTTACGCTATAAAAGTGTTACCTAGCTTTAAATATGTCCACTTAAAACTAGTCTCAAAACAATGTGCAAGAATTTGTGTCAGATTTGACAGGAATATGTGTAGCTTTAAGCTTGAAAATAGTCTGAGGACGGCTCGGTGCCGTAATCCGTTGCAAGTTGCAATAGGGTGTGATCTACGAGGGCGGGTCAATAAGTCCGTGACTTTTTGAATGAAACACAGGTTTTCGGATACGTTCTATTTTTATTTTTCAGCGTACTCTCCTTTGAGCTCTATACACTTTGTCCAACGTTTCTCCAATTTTTTTATCCCTTCCAAAAAATAAGATTTGTCGAAGTCCTCAAAATGGGTATTTGTTTGTGAGATGATTTCATCATTGGAGTCAAATCTCATTCCACCAAGCCATTTCTTCAAGTTTAGGAACAGGAAATAGTCAGTCGGGGCTAAATCCGGAGAATAGGGCGGATGAGGGAGCAATTCGTAGCCCAATTCATGAATTTTTGACATGGAAACTGCACATGTGTGCACCCTTGCATTGTCTTGGTGGAAAAGAACCGCGGCACCCATCTTGCGGAAAGCTTTTTCATACCCAAGTGATCATTTAAAATTGTAACCACTGAGCCATGTGAGATGCTTATGGCTTCCACAATCTCTCTCACTTTCAATCTGCGATCGGCCAACACCAAATCGTGATTTTTTTAAATTGTTTCGGGTGTAGAGACTTCAACTGGGTGTCCAGAACGTTCGGCATCTTCCGTGCTTGTACGGCCACAACGAAGTTCTGTGAACCACTTCTTTACCATTGAAATTGGTGGTGTAGAGTCCCCATAGTGTTTATCAAGCCTAGCCTTGGTTTGAGTAATGGTTTTTTTCCTCAAAAAATAATGCTCAATGAGCACACGAAATTCACTTTTTTCCATTTTCTTCTCAAAGTACGCGGCAGTCTGCTATCAATGGCTGTCAAAGACAAACTTATAGACGCTGCTTGTTCAAATTTTGACAGAAGTCACCTGATAGTAGCCTGTTGACAGCAGCAGTGTTGCCCTTTCAGTTAAAACACAAGAAATTAAAAAAGTCACGGACTTATTGACCCGCCCTCGTACTTCGAAAGTTCTGGAGTTCAAGCATGGATGAATATAGGGAGATGAAGTTATATCATAAGTGGTTGCATTGGAAGTTAATCAATGTATTTTGTTTCGGAATTATTTGAGATCCAGTTTGCTAAAATGAGGTAAGCCAAGTTGTGACCTACTTAGATTTATATAAACCCAACTTCCCGTTTGCTTTCAAAGCGAAAGTGAATTCATCAGTTGCGTAGTTGGTACTCATAACTTTGCACTTAATTATGATGCCCACCAGATGTTTGGACGTGGTTAAGGCGAAATGAGAATGTAAACATCGTCGCCTTTGGAACTGTGGCTTCTGCTTATCCCCATGGATAAAGGCGTGAGTTTCTATAAGCATTAAGCAAAGATGAAAGTCTCAAGTAAATAGGTTACTTTTGTGCAAACGGAAATTATCGTGGACCGCATCATCTCTTATACCATCAGGTGAAACTTAAAATTCGCACACTTATGATGTAGTCAACCACTAAGGAAGGATTTTCCAATATTCAACCCCAAGGGGGTGAAAAAGGGGGCAAAGTTTGTATGGAAAATCGATATTTTCGCGCGGGCGAAGCCGCGGACAAAAACTAGTTTTTTTATAAAAGGATGTTCGATGTACGCCATATCGATCACTAGCAATATATTACATCTAGAACTGTATGAAACCCAAACTCGGTTTGGTAGCTCGTCACTCCGCCAGAGGCACACGGTAGTTGCCTCACTGCAGTTAGCTTGACATGTTCTATTACCTCTACGACTTAAAATAGTATTATCTAACTTTAAAGTGATCTTGAAATGATGTGGTTTGCAATTGACTGTAATATCAACTGTAATCCTTTAATATGGATGTTTACTGACTAAACAAATATGATTCTAATTAGTCAGTCTGTTAGATTATAGAAAAATATTGGATACGTATTTTATGTTATATCAAATCAATAAAAATTGACGAAGATAAAACGCGTCAAAGATTTGAGTGGGAGGTGGTGACGTCACTGCTCGCTAAGAAATGTCATACTAATGTCTTAGAATATGACGTCACACGAGTTTTCAAAGCACTGTATCGTCGTCATTGTTTGTTTACGAGAAAAAAGAAAAAATAAGTGTCCAATATTTTTTGAAAATCTATCTGACGGACTAATTAGATTTTTTTAGTTAACATCCCTATTGATTCGGAAAGGAACCTAGAAGGAATTGGCTATTAATAACTCAGCTCTACAGCGCATCCTCAGTCCGTATCGATCACTAGGTTATACATAGGATATATCTAGAACTGTGTGAAACCTAGACTCGGTTAGATTCCGCGGTTGTCGCCTAAGTGCAGCTGGGTCGACAGGTCCTCTAACCTCCACGACCTAATCTAACATTGAAGATATTGACTTAAAAGTGGTGTCTAAATGATGTGCAATGAAATTGGGTTAGATTTTAATGGAAAATGTGTAGTTTTAAACTTGGAAAAGGTCAAAAGGGGACTCAATGACGTAATGCATTGCAAGTTGCAGTAGTGTGTGATCTACTTAGAAAGACTTGATCGTTCTGGAGTTCAGGCATTGATCAATACTTCAAAATGAAGTTATATCATAAGTGGCTGCATTGGATATTTGCATTTCGGGAAGGATTATATGGAATTCATCAGTCTTCGAAAATGAGATGCGGGAAGGTGTGATCTACTTAAAAAGCCTTGAATATTTAAAGATCATGAAAAGTGGAATGAATTTTAGGAAACGAGATATTTGCAAAAAAACGATTTTTGTGACCTTTGACCTTAGATTTGTAATAGATGCGAGCATCCTACCATATGTAAATTTTGAGGCAACGTTTAGGATGTCAAAATACAACTTTATACAAGTTTGTAGCTGGGTATCTCAAATTCCGAGATTCCTACCTACTTTTGGCTAATTTGACTGGACTACGTATAATAATAATAATATAATAATAATCGTTTATTTATAAGAAAGGGCACATTTACAATAAGATTATAATAGTTACAATAGAGCACAGTTGATTTTTTGCCTGAACTAGGTTGAACCTGTGTTTCAGGCTACAAGGCATATATAAATATCTACATAAATAAGGTGATAATAATCAAGGAAAATGAAGATCAAGGAAAGTGGAATGAAGTTTTATCACAAGTGGTTACATTGGAATATGTCCATTGCATTTTGTTTCCGATTTACGTGATGTTCTTCGAAATAAGGTGCGTACTGTTACTAGTTACATTGGAATATGTCCATTGCATTTTGTTTCCGATTTACGTGATGTTCTTCGAAATAAGGTGCGTACTGTTACTATGTTAGTACTCGTAAACGGGGAGGGATCAAGGTGTGCATATTTTACTGGATGTCTGAACGAGGACGAAGCAAAAGGGGTATGTTAGCCTTTTACTCTAGCTATCCTCCACTGAATTTTTCCTTCAGGAATTTCTCAGCAGTAGCCTGCACGGAGTCTGCATTTGTACTCGGCTGATTGCTATTGGCTCGCCAACTTTTACAGGGACTATTTATTTACCTGTCGAAACGTGCGTGTGCTATGGCTAGGGAATGCAATCTCGATCTCGCGAGATCCCGAAAACCCGAGATCTCGCCTCATTTTTCGAGATCAATCTCGAAGCATAAAATGTCGAGATCTCGGCCGAGATTGACGGGATCGAGTGGCAGTAGTCAGGGCGAGGCAAGTCGCGTGTTCCCTGCGCGTGAGCGAGTCGGGATTCCCCGAAATTCACCGATTTATGTTATTACCTGGGCTCTCCACGCGCTAACCTTCAATTCCCCGCAAATCGGGGGTTTCCCCACGATGCACTGTGTCGGACTGCATTCGCTTACGCTGTTTTAGGTACAATCAGCTATTTAGAACAGAAGCTATTTCCAAAATTACTCTTAGTTTAGGAGTGATTTTGGAAATAGGTTTTGTTTTGTTTTTCATTATCCATATCTTTTCAATATAAAATAAGTACTTTCTATAAAAGAGATTTTACGGGTCTGAAATTTTGTGTTCGTTAACATAGGTACCTAACATACGTAAAAAAAAAAAGAAAAAAATATACCAATCGAATTGAGAACCTCCTCCTTTTTGGGAAGTCGGTTAAAAATAAAGATTTTTTTTCAATAATTCATGTTGTATTTTACTCGCATCGTAATCACAACTACTAAGCAGTTTCAATCATGTGTCAGTCATCTAATTAAAACAATACTATTTTAAATTCATTCGAGATCTCGAAAATGCCGAGATCTCGCCGAGATTGAATTTCTGATCCCTCGAGATCTCGACTTAGCGATCTCGTCTCGAGATTGCATTCTCTAGCTATGGCACTCCTCTATCTAAACCTTTAGGAAATAAAGGTGTGAAGTTATGTCAGCCGCTACGGGATCATTTACTCCATTTATTAACCGACTTCAAAAAAAGGAGGAGGTTATCAATTCGACTGTATTTTTTTTTTTTTTTTTTTTTTGTTTTTTTTTTTTATGTTTGTTACCTCATAACTCCGTCGCTTGCTAACCGATTTGAAAAATTCTTTTTTTGTTGGAAAGGATATACTTCCCAAGTGGTCCCATGATCACCAAGTCAGGATCTGATGATGGGATCCTGGAGAAATAGAGGGAACTCTTCAAATTTTATAGGCACACTTGAAGTGATTTGAGTAGTTTTTGGAAGAGTACTTTCTCGGAGTGGTTCCATTTCAATTTAGTGAAGATCTGATGAAGAACTTCGGAGATAGGCAACGGAACTCCTCAACGAATGATAGCAAATGGACTGGGATTGCTGAAATGTCATGTCTGTCTATTGTTTAGACCAGATCATAACATAACTTCACGCCAGTACGCTGTGAAGGGGTAAGCACATGTGAACCACTAAAAAGTGAAAAATAAAAACTTTTTTACAAAAAATTAAACCGACTTCAACAAAAAATCAAACACAAAAAAGTGAAAAATAAACTTAAGAAGGAAATCAGCTTCGGAAGTCGGTGGCAAAATCATGAAATAAATCAAACAAAAGTCACCGACTTCAGAAGCTGATTTCCTTCTTAAGTTTATTTTTCACTTTTTTGTGTTTGATTTTTTGTTGAAGTCGGTTTAATTTTTTGTAAAAAAGTTTTTTCATTCAAAGCATTGTTTTTATTATTTTTCAAAAACCTTGCCCCACTAGGAATTTCTTCTGTATCATTCATCATTACACACTTCACCTTTTATAATGTAATGTTCTTTGTCAACAGTAAAGCCGGTGGCGACGGCGCTGAAGAGGCTACGGCTTTCAAGAGATGATTTTGAGCTGGTCAAGGTTATTGGACGAGGGGCTTTCGGGGAGGTGTGCGTCGTGAGAGCGTCTTTTATGCAGGTACTGTATTATTATCAGCCTTTAATCTTTCCACTGCTAGGACTAGGACACAGTCCTACTACTTATGGTAGGGAATTTTTCACCAAATTTTATAATTCTGGGACCACGAGAAATACCCCGTAGATTTTTGAAATAAAAAAAATCTAAACCCACACTCCCGGTCATCCTAGAATTGTGAAATGTGGGGTGATGCAAGCTCCTAAAGCATATATAAAGGAATAATTATGAAAAATAAAAGTTAAAAATCTCCATACAAAACAAAAACCCTTTAATTTGGTCCCTAAATCGTATGAGCGCATATACAATCCAGAGGTCAAGTTTCATTGGCTCGTAGAAGAAATTGTATAAATTATAGCATACCGTAAGAATATACTACAATGGTACGGAACTCTTCATGTGTGTGACTTGCACTTGGCTTTTAGCTAGAACTTTCTTGTCTAATCTCCCGATTCCTTCCACTCTTCTCAATGATATTTATGCCTCTCCTCGCCGATGTAAAACGTTCCATACAAATAAATAAAAACGAAGTAAAAAAAACAAATGTTGAAACATGAAAGAAAACGTTTTAAGGTTTCACAAAGTTTTTAATTGTTTTTGCAACGTGCCTAAATTTTCACGTTGCGGACTTTTAGCTTTTATTCTTGCCGTCTTGGTATTTTTTTTGTATTTTCCTCTGGTACACGTTTTCACGAGCGATTTAAGAGGGAACAGGGCCATACAGCCATTTAATAAAAGCAAAATGTTATGCTCCACAATAATAAAATTAAAAGTATAAATCCAAACAAATAAATAAAATTGAAGTATAATAAAAACAAATGTTGAAATACGAAACCCTTTGTGTTAAAAAATACAATACCGAGTTACTGACGCAAAATACTTACCCCATATTTTGTATAAAACTTTGAAAGAAAAACGTACGGTTTCACAAAGTTTTTAATTGTTTTTGCAACGTGACTTAATTTTCACGTTGCGTGGAAGCCGTAAAAATAAGTAATGAAAGGTTAAAGAGGACTTTTTTTTCTTGTCATTTTAGTACACGTTTCCACGGGCGCTTCTTAATTTGATGTATTTAAGGTGGTACCCTGAGCAAATAACCTTGAGCATTTGCTCCCTCTTTGCCGCACCCCACCTCTACAATACTTCGTAAACTATTACTTGCGCCACCTGGCGAACTTCATACGAATACAAGTAAAATTCACAGATCTAAGAAGTAATAGATATGGCATTCAAAGAAATATTTTTTTATGAAATGTTATTATGAATTCAGTTACTATACTCACGTCGATAAATAGGTAGGTACTTTCAACTTTTACAGTGATACAAATATTACAATTACGAAAATGAGCTCAAAATTAAAATCCAAGATGGCGCCGACGAAAATTTATGGTTTTTTCGTTATGGGTGTCGTTTTCATGGTTTTAGGGGTCGCTGAATACGAAAATGAGGTCAAAATGAAAATCCAAGACGGTGGCCAGGAAATTTTTTGGTTTTTCCGTCATGGGTGTCGTTTTCATGGTTTTTGGGGTCGCTGATTACGAAAATGAGATCAAAAGGAAAATCCAAGATGGCGCCGACGGTTTTTGGATATCCCGTCATGGGTGTCGTTTTCATGGTTTTTGGGGTCACTGATTACGAAAATGAGGTCAAAAGGAAAATCCAAGATGGCGCCGACGGTTTTTGGATATTCCGTCATGGGTGTCGTTTTCATGGTTTTTGGGGTCGGTGATTACGAAAATGAGGTCAAAATGAAAATCCAAGATGGCGCCGACGAAAATTTTTGGTTTTTCCGTCATGGGTGTCGTTTCCATGGTTTTTGGGGTCGCTGATTACGAAAATGAGGTCAAAATAAAAATCAAAGATGGCGCCGACGAAAATTTTTGGTTTTTCCGTCATGGGTGTCGTTTTCATAGTTTTTGGGGTCGCTGATTACGAAAATGAGGTCAAAATAAAAATCAAAGATGGCGCCGACGAAAATTTTTGGTTTTTACGTCATGGGTGTCGTTTTCATAGTTTTTGGGGTCGCTGATTACGAAAATAAACTCAAAATCAAAATCCAAGATGGCGCCGACGAAAATTTTGGTTTTTCGACTATATATATATATATATATAAAACGACAGCCATAACGGAAAAATCAAAAATTTACCTGGCCGCCATCTTGGATTTTCATTTTGACCTCAAAAACCATGAAAACGACACCCGTGAAAGAAAAACCAAACATTTTCCTGACCGCCACCTAGGGTTTTCATTTTGACCTCTTTTCGTAATCAGCGACCCCAAAAACCATGAAAACGACACCCATGACGGAAAAACCTAAAATTTTCCTAGCCGCCATCTTGGATTTTCATTTTGACCTCATTTTCGTAATCAGCGTCCCCAAAAACCATGAAAACGACACCCATGACGGAAAAACCAAAAATCTTCGTCGGCGCCATCTTGGATTTTCATTTTGACCTCATTTTCGTAATCAGCGACCCTAAAAACCATGAAAACGACACCCATGACGGAAAATCCAAAAATATTCGTCGGCGCCATCTTGGATTTTCATTTTGACCTCATTTTCGTAATCAGCGACCCCACAAACCATGAACACGACACCCATGATGGACAATCCAAAAATTTTCGTCGGCACCATCTTGGATTTTCATTTTGACCTCATTTTCGTAATCAGCGTCCCCAAAAACCATGAAAACGACACCCATGACGGAAAAACCAAAAATCTTCGTCGGCGCCATCTTGGATTTTCATTTTGACCTCATTTTCGTAATCAGCGACCATAAAAACCATGAAAACGACACCCATGACGGAAAAACCAAAATTTTTCGTCGGCGCCATCTTGGATTTTCATTTTGACCTCATTTTCGTAATCAGCGACCCCAAAAACCATGAAAACGACACCCATGACGGAAAAACCTAAAATTTTCCTAGCCGCCATCTTGGATTTTAATTTTGAGCTCATTTTCGTAATCGTGCCAATATTATTTTGTATCACAGTAAAAGTTGAAAGTACCTACCTATTTATCGACGTGAGTATAATAACTGAATTCATAATGACCAAAAGTATTTGGACGCACCAATAAATATTTCATAAAAAAATATTTCATTGAATGCCATATCTATTACTTGAAATTACTTCTTAGATCTGTTGATAATGTGACGTAAGCGAGCGAGCGCATGAGCCGACGCGGCGCGGTGACGAGCGACACGGGTTCCCCCTTCGAGGCCTGGCGGCATACTGAATGTCAATAGATACGGTTGCGAATACGCTCAGAATTTTGCATAAAAATCTTTATAAAATCAAATTTTGGGTTTTTGAAAAAAAAAATCGTACCATAATGTTCATTATGAAATTGCTTATCCATTAGTGTAAAAACAAAATAAAAACAATTGTTAGTTTTGGAGAAGTAGCATGTTTTCAATAATTATTTCTCATTTCTGTGGTTTCGTTGTGAGGGGATTAATTAAATATTTTACTTAAAAAAGAAAAAAACAAAACGTACCATTTTGAAGGTAAGAGTATGTAGAAATTTAATGTATTTTTTGTTGGTTGATATATCTTTTTTTTTAAGAGTTATAAGCTCCAGAAAACTGCATAAAAAACGGCTAGAGCTACGTTTTGCTGGGGGATGCGCCTTAAGAGGGAACAGGGTTGTCGAGGAATTTGAAAAATTGGTTTTACACAAATAGGTTGTACACTGCAGTATGATAATAGTACATTATGGTACAAGTGTGTAACGTTGGTGATTACCGCTGAGGCGCCATTGAGACCCGAGCTGTCAGGTGAGGGTCTTAAGAAAGCCGAGGACGGTAATCATCAATACACACGTGTATCATACGACGTTTTTCAACACACTTGTGAAGAAAATAATACTAAAAAGTCGTCTTCAACAGTTAAAACGAGTTCTGATTTTTTTTCACAATAGCGGGAAAAATTAATCGGTTTTCCTATGCGCGCGCATCTACAGTTCTACCAACTTATCTGTGCATGCGGGAAAACACGGAACTAAAATAAGTATACTAAGTTTGATGTAGCGATGCATTTCTTGACCAGTGGCGCCACCATGAAATTCACACTTAAAATGGTCATACTGTAACCATGGCGATCGACCATAGACTAAATGAATGAGCGCGATAGCGTTTTAGCCACGTATAAAATGAGGAAAAAGTTTTCTTTATTACAGAAAAAATAAAAGTTATACGTGAAAGTTTCATTTAATAAAAACGTACAAGTTGAAATTATCTTTTTAAATTCTTTGCATGAAATAAGCAAGCACTAAGTACATTAATTTATTTTTACTATTGAACACGATCTTTTTTGTATCGAAACTTTTTTATGAACGTAGCAACTCAACCAATATAATTAAAAAAAAAACCTTATAACTCGCCAGTGAATAATAGCAATGAAAAACTCACAGTTTGATTATAGGTGTCATTAAGGACGCATTTCCGATTGATAAGTCAAATCATTACTTTTTTAAACAAAAGTATGTTTATTAAATACAATGCTTTGTATTTTTAAAATGTTTTTGCTGCTTATTGTAGGTAGATGTGCAAGGTACAATTCTTAACTATAAATATAATTTTAGATATGTCCAGTTTCTCAATAAATGTACCGAAGTGAAAAATTTTTACTTCGGTACATTTATTGAGAAACTGGACATATCTAAAATTATATTTATAGTTAAGAATTGTACCTTGCACATCTACCTACAATAAGCAGCAAAAACATTTTAAAAATACAAAGCATTGTATTTAATAAACATACTTTTGTTTAAAAAAGTAATGATTTGACTTATCAATCGTAAATGCGTCCTTAAGGCGACATTAGCTGCCCGCGACCTTGAGCGCGCGTTTAACTCATCGCCTAAACAAATAAGGTTGAAAATGGCGATGCGTTTGATGCTCGTGACTGCCAAAATGAACGATAGTTCGCAGATTTAATTTATTAAAAAAAAAAATACGCTGTAATGTTAAAATATTTTTACATATGTCTTTAGTTGGTTAAATTTCCTTTCTGATAGTAAAAAAATAAATAACAGTTGTCACTCAAAATATTGAGCATTTCGAGACGAAAAAGTTTTTTCGTGTGATTTTTTTGTGATTTTGTGATTTTTTTTTTCGAGGTTCTTGATTACTTTTAGAAAATATTTTTGCATAAGTCTTTTACCTATACATTTGACTATACACTGTATTTTTTTTGGAATTGTAATAAGTAGCAATACGGCTAACTCTGCGACGAAAAACAGGTCGTTTTTACGGTTCCCCCGTTAACTGCGTCTTAAGTACTTTAGTAAACTGAGCCACTTGAACATAATTATACAAAGATATCTTCGTAATATTCTAAAAAGTTTGTTTTCTCTACAGGCCATAGATGGAAGCGGGAGTATGGCGATTGCGACCGCGGGGACCACTGGCACAGGAGAACGAGTTTACGCCATGAAAATACTCAATAAATGGGAGATGCTCAAGGTATGTCAATATTGTACAACTTCTGTTTTCTACCTTTTACTAAAGCATGTTGGGAAGCTTTTAACACAAGGCCTTCACCATATTGCGGAAACCTTCCCATCATATTGGTTTAAATCTACATTGTGTCTCTCGTCTCTTCTGTGATTGTTTTATCTTACACATTTCCGCTTCGGTGAAGTCTGGAGCTTATTATGCCCTATTCTATGGCTCTGTTTTTGTGTCCGTGACTGAACTGCAGAATGCTCATGGGCTGTCGTGTTGTGTCAAGATATGACGACATACATTTGAGAGCATAACATTATTGGACTACGCACCAACTCACAAGTCGTATGCTTAATGCCTGTAGCACACCTCCGCTGCGAAACTCAAAGGGCGAAACCGCAATAGTTTCGCTGTGAGTTGTAAGTTCTTTCGCGGCGAAACAGGAGCGAAATTCCCTGCTCTAACGTACAAAACTGACTATGATGTTGTCTCTTTCTAACACGATCTCGCTCATTTGCTCAGGAGCCGTCTACATCTACGCCCGTTGACTGTAGTACTGATGTACAGCGAAACTCGCGCAGCGGTTTCGCAATTGTTGTTTCGCAGCGGAGGTGTGCTACAGGCATCAGACTGATTCTTGTGGCTAAACTTAAGAAAGACCTCGTTTGGCTGAAATGAGGATTATGATGTTGAACAACGCCAAAAGAGATAAGTTGCTTTGAGCCCAAGATATCGAAACTTCCAAATGGGTCAACAACTCCCTTACCACGGATCCATGCAATAGACGTTTTAGGTAAAAACGCATTAAACAATAAGTGCTTGTATCTTGCAGAGAGCGGAAACGGCATGTTTCCAAGAGGAGCGAGATGTACTGGTGTTTGGAGACAGACGATGGATCACCAATCTGCACTATGCCTTCCAGGACGAACACAACTTGGTGAGTTTAACACTGGTTTTTAAGGGTTGGTATCAGAATGACTGGATCGCAAATAGACCACGGAGCTCATAGTCCAAATCTCAAAATACCTAAGTCGCAAAATGAATACATCGCTTTTAGTTCACATCTCGTAACGTCTTAATCTCAAAATACCGAAGTCGCAAAATGACTACATCGCAAAAAGTCCGAACAGTTTTTTTTGTAGGGATATTCTAATGTTTCTCTAATGAAAGAGCTTGTTGAACCAAGTGGTCATCATAATATATACTGTTGGCTTTGCCGTAGTCGGGTAAAAACAAGAAACTGGCTTTAGAAGAAGAAACTTAGATGGGAAACCCCACGTAAATTGATTGTCACCCATCCGCGGACCAATATTGGCAAGCGCTACTTAACCTTTATGTCGCAACATTATGGGTTTGACTGTCTATTTGGTCTAGTAGTCGCAATGGCGCCTGCTGACCATGAGGTTCTGGGTTCAGGATTCTATTCTCAGGTCAGGAAAAACTTTATTTTTCACTTTTTAGTGGTTTACATGTTCATAGGTTATATATAATGTGGACAATGTAGTTTTTTTTGAGTTTTGTCGATTTTTCAAAAGCTTGTCCGATTTCGATAAAAAAATTATAGGATCATTTGGGAAGTATAAACCTTTCCAACAAAAAAAGATTTTTTCAAATCGGTTAGCAAGTGACGGAGATAAGCCCGAGCAAACATAAAAAAAAAAATATATATATAAACATCTGAATTGAGAACCTTCTTTTTTTAGAAGGCGGTTTAAAAATTGTTATTGGGTTTAGCCTTCAGATATTTCTCAGTAGCAGCCGGTTGATGTCAATAGATTTGCCCCCTATTACATGGGACGTAAAAATAACTGGCGAATTTTGAGTGTACTTGTGGCGATTAGCGACATCTATTCAACACCTGCGAACTAACGATCGACAATTCCTACATCGCGCTATTAACATTATCCGCGACATAAGCCTATATAGGAGTTCCCGACTACCATAATATGTCGGGCAGTTAGCCCACCGGACACAACACCCGTCCGGTCGGAGGATCCTCCCTTTTCTATGGGGGATGAGAAACTTTACACCCTGTTCCTCACACCCCCAATTACTATTAGGCACACCTCTGTCTAGCCCTCCAGGAATAACGTGCTGTTATGTTAGTAGGGGCTATTTTTGTATTGCGTGCGTAACCACTCCTGTAGGTTTGAGTTTACGCACGAACTACGCTCACGTTGCACGCATGCGTCATCAAGCAAACTCACGTTGACAGGCCACGCCTCAAAGTAAGCTCGTGGCGAATCAACGTGAGCTTTTGTACCTTTGTTAGATAACCAGAGGGGAGAGATTTTTTATAATTTATGTCTTTTTTCTGCGTCTCAGCGTCTCAGTAGCCATGGAGTTGCCATTGGAAGTGGTTCGTTTAAAAGTGTATATAAAATACTCTGATGGAATTACAAACAAACGGTTTTCGCTTGCATATAGTATTCGATGGTCGTTAGTTGAATTGATGTTTAAAAAGTTTAATAATATCATTATCATTGTCTTGCCCTTATCCCAATTCATTTGTTTATTAATAATGGGGTTATTTATTTCTCCTTAAAAATATATCAGGTTAAACAGAATTTAAATGCAATTCAGTCAAAAAATAAATATAAACAACTGCACCTGAGCTAGGCTGAGCCTGTATTTGAGGTAACAGTTCGCTTCCTAGAATTTTGAGCGGTATTAGAAATGGTTGAATATTTCAGTTATTCACTATTTCGCGTATTTGAAAGTGCTGACTTTTCTTTTTAACTCTTTCACCTGTATCTGTGAACAAGTCAAAGACAAGTCAAGTCATTATTTGAAAAAAAATATTCTCTAGTTTAATAATTGCAAAGCTTAAATAGGGGATCGGACAAAAAAAAACTAATTAGTCCGTCAGATAGATTTTCAAAAAATATTGGACACGTATTTTTTCTTTTTTCACCTAAACAAAAAATGAAGACGATACAGTGCTTCAAAAACTCGTGTGACGTCATATGATAGTACATTTTGTACCTTCAAGGGACGTTTCTAGCCCCACTCCATGATCTTTGACGCGCTTTATCTTCGTAAATTTTTATTGATTTAAACACGACAAAAAACACGTATCCAATATTTTTCGGTAATCTAACTGACGGACTAAACAGAATCATATTTTTTTAGTCAGTCCGATCTCCTATTATATTACTTCGTTTTAAAACCCCCTGATCTGCATACTTTACGACACGATTGAAATGACAAATAGTTCTGGGCCACGCCCACTGCGTGACATGAAGAAAAAGATCTTAGAAATATTTTCCTCTCATCATCTTCCCTCTATTTCAGTACCTGGTAATGGACTACTACTGCGGCGGCGACCTCCTCACTTTACTATCGAAGTTCGAAGACCGGCTTCCGGAAGACATGGCCAAGTTCTACATCGCGGAGATGGTGCTAGCCATACAGAGCGTGCATGAGCTCAGATATGTTCATAGGTGAGTTGGAAATTAATTGTTTTTAGGGTTCCGTACCTCAAAAGGAAAAAACGGAACCCTTATAGGATCACTTTGTTGTCCGTCTGTCTGTCTGTCAAGACCTTTTTTCTCAGGAACGCGTGGAGGTATCAAGCTGAAATTCATATCAAATACTCAAGTCTATGGTCTCTTGGAGCTGTGAAAAAATCAAACTTCTAAGTCAACGCGATCAAAAGATACTCCCGTTTATGCCGCAAATTTTCGACACTCGCAAGGGAATCAAAACCTACAGGGTACTTCCCGTGAACTCAGAATCTTGAAATTTGGTACGAAGCAACGTCTTATAGCATAGATAAAGGAATAATTACGAAAACCATAAATTTTTAGTTACATCAAGATACTCCCGTTTATGCCGCAAATTTTCGACACTCGCAAGGGAATCAAAACCTACAGGGTACTTCCCGTGAACTCAGAATCTTGAAATTTGGTACGAAGCAACGTCTTATAGCATAGATAAAGGAATAATTACGAAAACCATAAATTTTTAGTTACATCACATAATATATTTTTTTTACGGAACCCTCGGTGCGCGAGTCCGACTCGCACTTGGCCGGTTTTTTTTAGGGTGTTCTAGATGTGTGTGTGTGTCAATAGCTTTGTTTCACTTTTCTCGGCCTTATTGGAATTAGTGGTTTTTAATAAGACGATTTTATATCTTGAAATACCCTTGTCTCTTGAACCCCACTTAGTTCATGGGTAATTAAAAAAACATAAAATATGTTGTCTGTGTTCTGTAAATTTTTACCCTGAAGGTATTGTTTGAAGTTGGGTTGTATGAAGCAGTTACGCAAAATTTGTATGTGGTGGTGGTTGGGGGGTTCGAATGGCATCACCGACGCTAGAATAGTACCATTTTAGAGTCTATACCCTTCCACCGTGTATAGTGACGATCCTCCGACTAGACTAGTATTGTGTCTACTGGACTAGGCTATTGTCCGGTCCAGTTATTGTCAGGCTTTATATAAAAATCTCGCGAATACTCAGCCTAAGCGACACAGATTATTTTTTTAACCGACTTCTTGTAATTTTAATTTTGGAGAAAATTGAAGCCTCGGTGTTGTAAATTTTCTCCACTGTGTTCTTTGTTTCTCCTAATAAAACTTTTAAAATTTCGCAGGGACATAAAACCAGACAACGTGCTCCTAGACGCGAGCGGCCACATCCGACTGGCTGACTTCGGCTCGTGTCTGCGACTGGGAGACGACGGCAAGGTGCAGAGCAATGTCGCCGTCGGGACGCCCGATTATATATCGCCTGAGATATTGCGGGTAAGTTTGGGAATAGGGATGTTTCTTGAGTAAAAAAATATGCTTCTGTTAGATTTAATCGATAAATATTGGATACGTGTTGTTTTTTCATCAAATTAATTAAAATTGACGAAGATAAAACGTGTCAAAGATCATGAGCGGGGGGTTTCGACATCAGTTTTCACGACACGACTTTTCAAATCACTGTATCGTCTTAATTTAGGTGAAAAAAAAGTGTCTCAATTTTTTTTTTTTGAAATCTATCTGATGTAGGTACTAATTCGAATTTTTTAGTCAACTACAACTATTCTACTTCAGCTTACTTGGGTTGAAGGAGAAAAACTGAACAAACTTAAGAATAACGGAATGACAAAAGAGGTGGGGGAAAACCTCTCGGAAATCGAGAATTTAAAAAAAAATGCCCAGACCAAGTGCGAGTTAAATGTGTGGAGTTACATAAGGGGTGGGTTGGGAGTAGTGATGTGCCTGGTGGGAATATTGGGAATATTGGGAAAAAACCAAAATTGCCAGCAGCATTGGAAATATTGCCAAAGTTGTCGGTCAATGTAGATTAGGGCCTATTAATGCTAAGTGTATTACATAGTTTCCGTACTTAATTTGACTTATAATTAACAAATACTCTGCGAATTTCCCCTGCGAACTCTCGGGAATTTTGCCAATTTTGCCGGCAATTTTGTCAATTTTGCCGGCAACGGCACATCTCTAGTTGGGAGTCATAGAAGGGCTCCGTTGCCATCGTAGTCCCCTTTAATTTTTTATTTGTTGTAATAGCGGCAACAAAATACACATTCTGTGACAATATGAACTGGTTACCTATTACGGATCATGGGACAGAAACATCGGACGGATGGGCAGCGGAGGCTTCTATTTATCTTCGGGGACGCCGGCAGACACCAGACGGGCGATCAGTCTTTTCGTTGTGGATTATTTCGCCCAGTTCCCCATTTTGGTGGATCCCCTTCATGGGTTACTGGTGGTCGGCATCGCGAATCTCGCCTTGCAGAAGCTCACCAGTTGTTCGGTAGAGATTTCTGCGAGCTTCTCTTCATTAATCTCATCTGTTCCTAGGATTTCCCATCTGAGTAGCTCATACATTGTGCATTCCGCCACAAGGTGGAAACTTGTTTCTTCTGCTTCTCCACATGCTGGGCATATGGGATCTTCCTTTACTTTCATAATCGTCAGGTGTCTATTGAGTCCACAGTGTCCTGTTGCGATCCCTACTACTAGTCTTATGTTTGCGGAGGCTTAGTAATAGAGTCCCGTCGTTACCCTTCGAAAAAATTCGGCTGTAGAAACCGAAGCATCAGTGACGTAATACCTTGTTTTTAATAACTTATTTTTTGGTTTTACAGGCCATGGAAGACGGTCAAGGCCGATATGGTCCAGAGTGTGATTGGTGGTCTTTAGGTAAGCTATCTTTACATTATAATTTGCATAAAATCTACATTGAGAACTTAACGCACGGGCCCGATTCGAATTGTCGCTTTCTATGAAGAAGAATCGATCGCTTACTCAATCATTAGTTAAAATTCCTTTTCAAAACATATTTAAAAAAGCAGTCTGTTATAATAAGATTCAAAGTTTTGAATTGATTTTGAAATCTGGGTTAAATAAGCTCGCCATGATACATATAAAACTATATTATTGCATTGTGTATGTATTTTTTTTTATTTTATGTGTTATAAAGGTAAGAATAATTGATTAATATTCATTATTGTGTACTTTTTCCAGGTGTATGCATGTACGAGATGTTATTCGGCGAGACGCCGTTCTACGCGGAGTCGCTGGTGGAGACGTACGGCAAGATCATGAACCACGCGCGGTCCTTTCACTGCCCACCTCCTGACGACCATGCCGCGCAGGTACTGTTGTATCATGTACTATGGCGGTCTTATGCGCCTGATCACCACTAAGCTCATTTTTGCTTGCACTCAAGAAATAGAATCGCTCGCTAGCCCGTGGCAGCGCCTCGGCACGATTTAGGCGAATTTTTTTTTAAATGATCAGGCGGAACTGTCTTCGATCGTACCTCACGACTATAATGTCGACATCAATCAACCTAGTTCTTCTTCAACTACGTTGGGGTCAATGTCCAGTCTCATCGGATGCAGCTGGAGTACCAGTATTTTACAAGGAGCGACTGCCTATCTGACATCCACAACCCAGTTAGTACTGGGTAATACGATACCCTTTGGTAAGACTGGATGTCAGACTTTCGGGGCACTGACTGCTTGTGACAACTGTCAAAGATTTAGAAATGACAGTCGCGGCACAGAGAAAACTCGGTACTCGCCAACCATCCACAGACTAACCAAGGCAAGCGCAGCTTAACTTGAATATCGATCCAAGTGGCTGTTCTTATTTAGTCACGAGCTCCTAAAACTAGACAGATGAACTCTCCAAAAATACTCTCTTTTAATTAATAATAATAATATTCCACAACTATCACACAACGCCATCTAGTCCCAAGCTAAGCAGAGCTTGTGTTATGGGTACTAGACAACTGATAAACATACTTATATATTTCTAAATACATACATATTATAGATAAATTACACCCAGACACAGAACAACTGATCGTGCTCATCACACAAACATTTGTCCTGGGTGGGAATCGAACCCACGACCTCCGGCATAGCAGTTAGGGTCACTAACCACTAGACCAACAGGCCAGTCAATTGTTGTTTGTTTCCCCTTAATCCAATTTATTTGGGCTCAGCACAGAATATTTTCTTTTTCCATGCACTTAATTAAACGAAAACTCAGTAACAGAGAGATAGGAGTAAATTTAGTAACATGTTAAACAAAAAAAAACTAATTTTGTGTCTATTGTTTGCCAGGTGTCCGAAGAGGCGAAGGATCTTATCCGTAGACTGATATGCTCTTCAGAAAGTAGATTAGGAAGAAATGGACTGCAAGACTTTAAGGTAAGCCTTCATATTGAGTACTCATAGTTAATGTTTATCACCACATTCACACTTAGCTCATAGAATTCAAAGAAATTCTGACTTTTTCTGTTATTCTCATCCTTTTCTTGGGCAAATATCTTCCCCGCCCCTTTCGCTTCTGTTTATGTGGTGCTTCTTTTGCCGATTAATAAGGGCATCCCGCCATCTTTTCCTCGACCTGCCGCTATCTCGTAATTATTCCATACTAAAGCTTTGACACTGCAAACACTACACACACACAAACACACACACACACACACAAACACTCACACACACACACATACACTCTCTCTCTCACACACACACACTCACGCACTTACACTTTTTAACTGCTATCATTTGACCATCCTGATTGTATTACAGAATCACCCTTGGTTCGCGAACCTAGACTGGGAGAATCTCCGCGAGATGCAGGCGCCCTTCGTACCAGATGTGTCCAGCCCCACCGATACCTCCAACTTTGATGTCGATGATACTGATATCAGGTACAACAACATATTTGTTTGAAAAGCATGATTTGTTTGGTAGAAGTAGAGATGCTACACTAACCCCAAAAAATTGGGATAAGGGCAGAAGAATGATTATGAGCGTGATTTGAATGGCATGATGCGTTCGAAAGTCATTTATTGCTTTGTTTGTTTTCGTTTTTCTGATGTTATCATTTTTTGGACAGTACATTAAGCCACCTGAAACAGATCTAAAACTATCATTGTAAGATCTTCTTTATGCATAATGAATGAAAATATGAAAGCTAGGTCAGGCTAGGTTGTGTAAAGATCGATGATCCTGACTGACTGACTGACTGACTCATCAACGCCCAGCCCAAACCCTTGGACCTAGAAGGCTGAAAATTTGCACAGAGCTTCCCTTTATAATGTAGACAAGGAATAAGGAAGGATTTTTCAAAATTCAACCCCTAAGGGAGTTAAATAGGGGATGAAAGTTTGTATGGAAAATCGTAATCTCGAAATCACTTCCTCTCGACTTTAAAAAAAAAATCTATAATACACACGGACATAACAGGATACTGGTGGCTTTTGACTTATTTAGAGGCTTTCTATACAGCGTTTTCATTCTTCTCTGTACTGTAAAAACATTAGTTTAAATCGTATTCCTTACGTTCTAGACTATCGGAAGCCGTCCCTCCACCGTCAGCGTCATCAGCGTTCTCCGGCCTGCACCTGCCGTTCATCGGGTTCACGTTCACAGCGGGCTCACGTCTGTCAGACCTGGGCGCACCTGATAGTCCGCTCAGTCCTGCCAAGAATGCGCCATCACAGGTGAGACTGACTAATTGAACCTATCAGCATAATTTTAATTAAAGTAGAAATGGTAAGCGATTCGTTTAGTTTTTGTGTTTTAACGAACGGTGTAACACAGAGTAACTTAAAATTAATGTTTATGTACAGAATGGAGGGGATATTGACGCACAAACGGTTGCCACCTGTTTAGTATGTCATACCGAACAAAAAAAACATGGGTACTTTTATTCTGACACTGCTGCTTCGTACATTTTGACTTTTCACTTTGCATGTAGGAAACGGCAGTTTTTTTATGTGCTAAATACGTAATGACCTGGAACCGTGGTCTTTGCGTCGGATGTTCCATCCAGTCTGTATAACTGTAATTTCCGAGACACATACTCTTCCTTCGAAATCTAATAAGTGGCGCCTCAACAAAACCTATTCACAAATCGTACTTTGGTTTGACTTTGTATGCATCAGAAGTAGATTAACACTGACCAAAGTGAGTCCTGTACATCAAAAAATCACAATTCCGAAATGTTAAGCTACTTCTGTTGCTGACCAGTCGTGTTTTATGTTAATATGAACTTTCTGAACATGAACATAAGGTAACTTCTGTGTTATCCACAGGCACCGTCGAACTCAGGGTCAGGCGCAGCGCTGAAGGCGCTGGAGCGTGAGAACGCGTTGTTGGCACAGACCATCGCTGAACTGCGCGCTGGTGGGGCTGCGCTCGACGTCGGCAGTGGTGAGATACGAGATCATTCCTTATATTTAAACTTTACATTTATTCCGACATATTACACACTGCAAATCACTCGAAAGATTTATGGAAATGGACAACGTTTTACATGCGTTAAGCGTTGAATGCACTATCAATAGTTGACTAGATTTTAATTAGCTCCTAGGTTCGATTCTCGGGTCAGGCAAAGTGTTATGGGATTTTTCTATATGGAAAAAAAAACCAATAGCAGCCACGTAGTCTGGACTTGTGCATGGCCAGCACGGTTGATGGCAATAGGATCACCCCCTTATAAACACGGAACTTAAACATAACTGGAATGTTGGTGTACTATTCGTACACATCTGCCCAACGGGCGTTCGAGCTAGCATTTTTGGCGTGACGTTATGTAAACTAAAATTAAACAATAATGTTTTCGAAACCACGTCAATAATTATAATCTTGAGTGTAATGTAGTCCCACTTCAGATAATAACCTTATAGTTGATTTACTAAACAAATCAAACACAAGTCTTGTAGTCGACTTAGACACTTGATTTAAAATCACAAGGCTTTAAATACACGAATATATTCAAATCGATCTGTTGGAAAAGAGTCTTCCCCATTTAGTTTTCACTCTTCCCCTGTTATTAATCTTTTAATAATGCCTTTGACAGAAGATCTAATACAACTGAAGGAAGAACTAGCGACGTTATCGAAAAGGAATGCAGATTTGGAGGCGCAAGTCAGGTGTTATGAACAACTCAATACTGGCATTACTACACAGGTTAGTAATATTATTATCATTATACTAGAAACATAATGATGCGGTATGTCGAAGTTAGAACGGAAAATAGGATCAAACACATAACCGCCACGTTTAAGAGGTCGGGTAAAAAGGGCGTCTAAGATTTCATTATTTCAATGTAAAATTCCATTCTCTATACACACAACTCCATTTATGTAAATAATACGGGTAAAATAAAAATAAAATTAACAATGGTTGTTGAAATAATCTAACGAACGTTGCGTGAAATGAACTTTATACTACACCTGCTTGGAAAGTACCTTGATACTTTATCAAATTTACGGTAGAAAGTACGTCATTGCATATCGAACAAATATGCGGGGAGAAAACGCATCTGAGCGGGAGAGAATGGATTTTCATACACTTTTCTCTCCCGCTCAGATTCACTAACTGCAACAATTTGAAAAAAGAACATGTGATTTTTTTTTCAATTTGAATTAGAATTTAAATTTAGTTTTTAATTTTCCTCGTAGGTGTAGTATAAAGCACTATGTATCACTCGAGAGAAAGTGCTATTCCCGATCTCAGGTGTTTTGTCCCTCGCCTACGGCTCCGGGCTTTAAACGACACCCTCGACGGTAATCGGTCACTTTCTCCTCTCGGTGAACAATGTACTATTTCACTTCCTGCATAACTACAGAGTTAATCAAACTCGGCGTCGCGCTTGCCGTTCGTTACGTGCTTTTTGCCACAATGACGTTACCGCATTGCACTGAGAGGAGGCCTGAGTCCCTGCAGTGGGAACATTATAGGCTGATGATGGTTGCACTAAGGAAATAAAACAAAATTTTATGAATTTCATTGGATTCCCATGACATTCCTGAAATAATTTCTTGTACTGGTCATCTTAGTAAGATGTGTCATCAGTCTGTGGGTGACTGACCCTATTTTCGATAAAAAGACTAAAATTTTCAAATGAAAACGCATATCCTGCTCATATACTGGCCTGTTGGTCTAGTGGTTAGTGACCCTAACTGCTATGCCGGAGGTCGTGGGTTCGATTCCCACCCAGGACAAATGTTTGTGTGATGAGCACGATCATTTGTTCTGTGTCTGGGTGTAATTTATCTATAATATGTATGTATTTAGAAATATATAAGTATGTTTATCAGTTGTCTAGTACCCATAACACAAGCTCTGCTTAGCTTGGGACTAGATGGCGTTGTGTGATAGTTGTGGAATATTATTATTATTATATCTAATCCTTGAAACATTTCTCTCAGGACATGCCAGCAACTCCTCAAGAGATGATGACCCGCATCCGTGAGATGGAAGTCATCATACAAGCACTGAACATGGAGAAGGAAGAACTGTCGAAGGACAGAGTTGACTCCGTGGAGAAACTTAGGCTGCAGGTGAGGATTTGGGTGCTTTATAGTTGCCCCAAGTATTTAAAATCGGTCGGATATCTGTTGTTTATTCTCATAGCTGTATTGTAAATGGTAAGTTGACAGAAAACATAGTTTTGTTATCTAATGTCATGATTTCTAAAGAAACTGAAAACCTATTTGAAACGTTCATAGTGTAAGACCTATCAGCTGGTGAGAGTACCAAGCTTCATAGCCTGGCTACCGCCGGAAAGTTGCATGTTTACCAGTCTTTCACGGACTGAACTTCGGAAAGTGTGCCCAAAAGGTTCATGAGTTCTTGTAATAGTTGCAATAAAATAATACACCCATCGTGTTAAGTTAGGTAAAGGACTAAGTTAAAGAAAACACGGCACATTTCCACATCAGAACGCATTTTAAATTAACACGAGTGAACACAAGTTTCGTTTATATTCTACTTTAACCATTTTTTTCTTTTCGCAGGACAAAGAGCTGAAGGACGCGTTATCACAACGCAAGTTGGCTATGACTGAGTACAACGAAGTGACGGAGCGACTGTCTGAACTGCGGCAGCAGAAACAGAAGCTTTCGCGGCAGGTATGGTGATGTTACGATATTGTGCTGTTATTAATAATTCATACTCACACACTCACGCCCACACGCTCAGACACACACAAACTTACATTCATAGAAACCTCTCAACATACCTTAACTTTTTAATATTTTTTACTTACATTATTAATAATATTGTCTCTTTTTAATAAACTCACAAATTGTCTAAATTTTTTGTAATTTGCTGTGATACCAGATGATTGTATGCTATCAAATATGTAACTTTAAACAGGTGGGGACCTGGTGGTGACCTGTATGGTGGTGTATGTACAGGTGTTACTACCTACCACAGGCACCAGCGATCCACAACCAAAAATCGTTGGCTACTTTTAGTGTATAAATTATTATTTGTATTTTTTGGCTTGTGGTGAGAAATAAACATATTTTATTATTATTATTATTTATTTATGTGGCAATATTTTAGGGACTAAAAAGCAGAGATAAAAAGGGTTTACAACATCCTAACGAAGCCGAAAGGCACAAACTTGTTCTTCGCGTCATTGATCGGAATGTTAAAATAATAGCAAATTAAATCTCTGCTTTTTTGGTCTGGTTATTTCGAACTGGGCAAAAATAAGTTGTTTCCCGTAATAATTTCTATCCAGTGTTACATGAGATGTACATGATTGAATGATGGCTGAGTTGCCATGGCCTTTTACTCAAGGCAACTACAGGATATTCCGTTTATGTACAAGCTACGTTGACCTGCGAGATCCCAATAGAATAAAAAAGATTGACTGCTTCATGTAGGGTCCTTACCTTAACCAGTTTTGCGTTGCTGCTCCAATATGCCACCTATCTTAATAAATACTACTAGAATTCAAGCTTTTAAACTAATAAACTTCCAGGTTCGCGATAAAGAAGAAGAGTTAGAAGTAGCGATGCAGAAAATCGACGCGCTACGACAGGATATACGACGCGCTGAGAAGGGAAGGAGAGAACTGGAGGCAAGGCTAGACCAGGCCATTTCAGAAGCTACCAAGGTATGAGATTTGATCACTATGTAATCAAATACTAATTACCCTTTACTTCTTCTTTTCTTATGACCCATTACTAATAAACTTGATGTAAGACTAAGTATGACTATGGGGGAGGCCATTGCCCAGACGTGGGACAATATAGGCTAATAAAAAAAAGGGTTGCAATCAGTTTTTTTGTGGATTTGTTAGGCTTAGCCTAACTTTGCGTTCGGTAACGTCTAAGAAGTTGGTTCTGCATTATTATTGGTATTGCTAAGATTTTCCCTTTCGAAACTCTTAGTTGAAGTTTCTGTAATTACTTACAAAGTTCTTTTGGCAAAGGTGAACGGCAGCCTTGTATGGGAGTTTCGTACCGCTAATAAAATGTCGTGTTTTGGGATACTTTTTGTTTTAATTGGTAGTCAATACAATAGGCAAGCCCTTTTAAAATTCATAGATTTTTAGAAGTTAGGACCTTAAAGTTATAACCAGTTTTATTTTTGAGGTTGTGTCTTTTTAAACCGTTACAACACTTGTTTCATTTTTTGTCACTAACTTCACGAACGCTGTTATTATATCAATAGAGCGTACCCTAAGAATAAGATCGACTTAGTGGATATCGATATTCTTACAAATAATTAAATAATACTTCATTGCATTATCTTTATTATTCATTATCATTATGAATTATCACTTTTTTACTTATTAAAATAGATGTTTATTCAAAATCTGTCATATAATTGATTTTTAACGGAACCTGTAAAAAAACCAAATAAATAATCGATAAAATCGGCTGCACCACGGAATGCACTAGTAAACGCAAGTGTCAATGTCAACGGCTGTCAAGTCAATTGTCATGTCATTCGGTCAAATAATTAAATAATACTTCATTGCGGTCCTCATGATGTGGAAGGCGAAGATTGGAAGATTATTCTTTCAATTGTTCAAGAATGGGTAGCGCCTCAAACGGTTAGTATCCGATATTTCTATTTAACATAACGTTTTTGTAATCATATGTAATTATTTAATGTAAACAAACTAAGTAGTGTTATCGCTCATGTTCAGTTGTCTGTTTATAGTTGTATTTTAATGATAGCATAATGTGCAATAAATTCATATTTGAAGACATCACATCGCTAAACCGGACTGAACCTTCATAGTTAATTACAACCTATTATTCCCTCTCTCAGAGTGGAGGTCTGTGTCCCTGCAGTGGGATTGTAATGAGGGGCATAGGTCTACCCAAATATACCCAGATGTTTATTGCTAAATGCTAATGCTAGTCTTGCTAGACCCTAATAGTCAAATGTTTGTTTCAGGTAAATGAAAATGACTTTATATGCCTGGCTTGCTGGAATCATGCCAATGCTATATCTAGTGATGGAAATATACCAGAACAAAGTGAACAGACACCTATGGGACACCGACGGGTGTGTATTCACTGTGGACATTCTCTTCTGAGAAGAGTTTGTTGTCATACACTTAGGATTAGTACCGTGCAAGAACGCAGAATACACGAAGTTATAAGAGAATTGATCCTACCACGCACGGTCAGTATATTTGCTTTATTGATGCTTTATTAACATTCTTTAGTTTAGCTTTTGGTTTTGAAAGGTCATTAAAAATGTTATTTGGTATGCTAAAACATTGATAATGGTGTGATAATGGTCAAGCTCCGAACTCCTCAGGATTTCTTTAGATCAGTATTTTTAAAGTGGACACACACAACACATCGCATGTGTAAAAGCACACTTTAATGTAGATAAATTATTTTCAGGTGGGCGCTTCAAGTGTTGTCTGTCACTCGTGTTGGGTATGAGCAAATAGAGCATCCCGGCATTTTCATTCAGGAAAAGGAAAAGAAAATGGCTCATATGTCATAGAAGTGTGTAGGGAGGTGGACGGTGACCTACAGCAAGAGCTATCTACATCGGACTTAACCTGGATGTTAAGAGGAGGATGAAATCCAGGCATATTAGTAGTAGGATGAATCTACAGCTCTCTAAGTGGAAGGGATGCTATAATTCAATATTACTGCACCTGTATCATAGGAAAAAGAACGGTTGGTTGCTGTGCCCATACCATGAGCATAATATGGTATCTTAGTTGGGCACGGCACCAAGGTAATCAATTGCCTCCTGCACAGTTTCTGGATACTGTGTTATTATACTATGATAATCCTAATGAAGAAGATGATTAAAAAACCATTTAACATAAATATGTGTTTTATTTACATTTTAATTTATTGGGTATCACAATCTATTAAAAATCCCCCAGCAGATATAATCCTAACAAATATCAGCCAGTAGTTATGTAAGTGGGCCTTGTCTAATAAACATAGTTTTCAGCTGATGTTTTCAGTGATATCAATAATATAAATCTGAAGTCACCCCCGTAAGCACTTTTTAAGGAAAGTAGGTATCTACTTACCTGAAACCTCATAGTGCTATGTTACAGCACAGCGCATGGGGGTTTTAGACTTGCGTAGGAAACAAAGCCTCGAAAATATCATGTTATTTAACTTAATTATCTCAAATAATTTAAATAACCTAAAATGTCATTGTCTGATATTATCAATTTGGCCATCACTGGGAGACGTGAAAATTGGGCTCATGGAACCTACTGTTCCGGCTTTAGCGCCTTCAACAAGGCAATGGCAATGACACGAGGCGTTCCGTGATGTAACTAATATACGAGTAGGCGTAACTTTTTCATATAGACAAAGTGACAGGTCGCTTTCACTTGCCGAACTATCGTCGTCGTTGTAACATTCTGTTTTTTTATAATTAAATATATACGCAGTTCTTGGGACTTTAATTTGGCACCAGTATATCCTCCAAAGATATAACATGGTGGCCCATGAGGGGAACAATAAATAATCCGCGAAAATAAGAAATAAAATTCAATAAAATTGGTACGAGTACGACACGCGCGCAGCGGCAACGAACTCTAAGATTTGGAGCCTTGCAGCGGAAGAACAAAAGCCACAGGTTCCAGCGTATGGAGGACTGTCGCCTGGTCAATACAAGGAGCCAGGGTTCGAGCAGTGGTGCAGCCAAAGCATCACATCGAGCAGGGCGTTGACGTGTCGCCTCAAAGTTAAGTGCCCATCCTTTGTTTACAATTCATCCATTCACCCAAAATACCCATAATACCTATTCGAATATTGAGAATAGCATTCCATTTGTGTAAATTAAAGGTTTTTCGTGCATATAATTGCCGAAATCTCCTAAGAATTGCAAATATTGCATCAGATATTTTTTTTCCATCTACCATCAATAAAAAATAAAATCGTTAAAAAGTTTAGAATAATGTTAGATTACTTCGTTGAATTTTAACAGATTCGAATTATATGTAATTTTGCATATTCAGCTTCGTTATTAAATTAATATTTTCAAATAAAATAGGCTCAGTCAATGATCTCTTCCGGTAACTTCATGTCTTTGTTCTGGCTTTTGGTTTAGCGTAGTGTGCCGACTATTCCAGATCACGCCCCTTCGAGCGTTACCGGCCACTCGGCCTGGTCACGAGCAGCTTCCCGACCGTCCGGTTGGCGTACAGCTGCTCGTGCGCACCCGAGTTCCATATAAGCAGGTGACTCCGAAACGAGGAATGTGAGCCCATTCATTTTCTTAATTTTACTTTGGAAATTGCCCAATATCATCTTGGAAATTGACTTCTTGACACTGTTTACTCACAATGGCTGAAAGTAAGCAGCGTTTTAAAGAATTGTTTACAAAAAGAGCGTCCGCAAAAGGACAAATTACTAAATTTAAAAATTATTTAAATAATATTTCTAAGGAAGATGAAATAAATGATATTCAGTTAACAGAACTAAATTTAAGACTTGCAAAGTTTGAGGCATTATCTGTTAGGGTTGATGACTTGCAAAATGAAATAGAGGTTCTGAGTCCTGAAAATATTGAGGCTGAAATTGATAAGCGCGATAATATTGAGAGAGAAATAATAATGAACATAGCCACTGCTAAGAATTTGGCTGCCATGTTTTCTCGAAAAAATGAATGCAAACAAAGACGCAATTCTGGTCATAACGCTTCATGGTGTTCAGAGGATCATCATAATTTAGGATTAAAACTCCCACAAATACAAATAACTAAATTTAATGGTGAATATTTCCGTTGGTTAGAGTTTAGAGATACTTTTGAAAGCCTAATACATAAAAATGATCATATTTCTGAAATAAATAAATTTTATTATTTAAATTCATATTTACATGGTGATGCAGCCAGAATTGTTTCCAATCTTGAAGTTTCTGAAAAGAATTATTCTGAAGCTTGGAAGCTGCTCTGTCAACGGTATGATAACAATAGAATCTTAATTGATTATCATCTTGATTCACTACTGAATATAAAACAGCTTGCAGGCGAGTCAGAAAAATCTTTAAGATATTTAGTTGATCATATTACTAAAAACTTACGTGCCTTGGTCAGCTTGGGGCAATCGACGGATAATTGGGATGTCATTATTATATTCATGTTGTCAGCGAAGTTCGATAGTCAAACCTTGTTGAAATGGGAGGAATATCGCAATAGTTTAGGGAATAAGCGACCAAATTTAGAGCAGTTTTTTAAATTTATTATGGATCGTGCTAGTGTGCTAGAATCTGCAAATCGCAGTAATCATAATTCTGCTAACATAGATTCAAAGAAGCCTACAACTCCTCAACGTACGACTCCACATAAACAAGGTCAAAGAAGGAGTCCGAATAACAATGTTAAATCTTTTGCAAGCACTAGCGATAATAATAAGAGTAAAGGACAGAAGGGTTATTCGTGTATTGTCTGCGACGAAAGTCATAGAATTTATGACTGTCCAACATTTAAAGCTAAGGGTATTGGTGATAGAATGACGGATGTGACGAGGTATAAACTTTGTATTAACTGTTTGAGACAGGGTCACTCCGTCAAGGATTGTCGATTCCGGTCATGCCAAGAGTCTGGCTGCACTGAAAGGCATAATAGCTTGTTGCACCAGCCGCAAGCGCCGGCCAGTTTCGCTACGGTTGATGAGCCGGGTGAGATTGTAGCACACTATTCTAATAATACAAGTCAAATTATACTGTCAACAGCCATGGTGGAGGTATCGAATCCATTTGGCCAGCAAAAGGTCAAAGTTCGTGCACTATTGGACTGTGGCAGCCAATCATCTTTTATAACTGAATCCCTAAAGATCAGGTTATCACTAAAGTCCCATCCCATTGACACTCTAAAGGTCATTGGTATAGGCAACACATCAACAAACAATGCTATTGAAAGTTGTAATATTAAAATACAATCAATAAATAGTCACTTCAACATCAGTTGTTCATGTCTTGTGTTGAAAGAATTGACAGGTAGGCTGCCAAGGTTCCCCATAGATATTGGTTCTCTGAAGCTACCTACAAATATTCAGCTGGCTGATCCCATGTTCCATAAACCAGCCGACATAGATGTCTTGATAGGCGCTGACTTATTCTGGGACATTCTAGGTAATGAGCAACTTTCATTAGGTGTCAAAAATCCTAAGATAAGAAGTTCACAATTAGGTTGGATCGTATCTGGTCCCATGGAATCTGTGAAGCCACATAAAAATATTCACTGTAATCACAGCATAGTTTCCAAATGTGATAGTGGTGATGATAGCATTGATAAAATGTTACCTAAATTCTGGGATCTGGAAGAGATTCCTGGAAAATCCATTATTACGAGTGAAAATGAAAGTGACTGCGAAAAACACTTTCTCAATCACACAACAAGAACCAGCACTGGTAGATTCTGTGTAAAATTACCGCTTAAGGATACTACTGATTGTTTAGGCGATACTTACAAGTTAGCTAAGAGACGCTTTATTAATATGGAAAAACGTTTAAAACGAAACCATAGCTTAAAATTAGAATACGCCAAATTCATTAAGGAATACGAAGAATTAGGTCATTTATCGGTGTTAAGTGGTAATTTAAGTGATAGCTTAAGCCCAAGTTATTACCTGTGTCACCACGCAGTTCTGAAACAAGAAAGCGAATCTACTAAGGTCCGTGTAGTGTTCGATGGTTCCGCTCCCTCCACTTCCGGTTGCTCACTGAATGATATATTAATGGTGGGTCCAAACGTACAGGATACTCTGTTTTCTATTTTGATACGGTCTAGGCAATACAAGTACTTAATCACCGGAGATATAGAAAAGATGTATCGCCAAATATTGGTACACGAAGATGATAGGCGTTTACAGCTCATATTATGGAGAGGAGACGAATCTGAACCCATTCAGACGCTTATGCTTAATACTCTAACTTATGGAACAGCGAGCGCAAGTTACTTAAGCACACGCTGTCTGTGGCAGGTAGGGCAGGAACAGAATAATGACCTCATTAAAGACATTATTCAAAAGGACTTCTACGTTGATGATTTGATAACAGGTTCGAATGATTCACAGCAATTATTATATATACATAAGGCTGTATCTGAAGCATTAAAGTCAAATTGTTTCAATTTAAGAAAATTTAAAACAAATCATCCGTCCATTTTTGATAATGTTATTCTGAATGAACAGGACAAGTTAATTTTTAGTGAGTCTTCAAGTACACTAGGGTTGGGCTGGACACCTTCTAGCGATACCTTACACTTTCCAATAAAGGGATTTTCACATGATAATACTCAAACAATAACAAAACGATTTATCATGTCAAACGCTTTCAAGATATTTGATCCGTTGGGTATATTAAGTCCAGTTGTAGTGATACCTAAGATAATGTTGCAAAGACTTTGGCAACAAAAACTGGACTGGGATCAGCCGGTCCCTCGGGAGATAACAGACGATTGGATTAAGTTTGCTGAAAACATAAAATGCTTGTCATCGTTACAAGTGCCCAGGTTAGTGCTGGGTGACTCATTTAAATACATCGAGTTACATTCATTCAGCGATGCTTCACAAAATGCGTATGGTGCGTGTATTTACATGAAAACGATTAGCCTTACTGATGACGTCACAGTCAGATTATTGTGCGCGAAGTCAAAGGTGGCGCCATTGAAGCCTACCACCATACCCCGCCTAGAACTGTGCGCGGCCTTACTTGCTGCTAAACTTACAAATTCTGTAATTAAGTCACTTCGATACAAGCCGGATAAACTAGTGCACTGGTGCGATTCGACAGTAGTATTGTGTTGGATTCGTAGCGATGTTAGTAAGTTAAAAGTGTTTGTAGCCAATCGTATTGTCGAAATTAAGGAACTAACGTCTACTTCAGCGTGGCGATATGTTCCGACGGATTCTAACCCCGCGGACCTAATATCAAGGGGGGTAGATGCTAAACGTCTTTTAACAATGGCACTGTGGTGGACAGGGCCTAGGTTTTTATTAAAAAATGAATCTGAATGGCCCAAGTTAAACGTTAATGATTCGGAAGAACTACCAGAGTTAAAAGTACATCATTCGATAATAATTGATCAACCCGTCATTAGCTTTGATAAATATTCATCTTTAACTAAATTACAAAGATCATTTGCTTATGTTCGTAGATTCGTATTCAACCTTATAGGCAAACATAATAAGCGCGTAGGTATATTGTCAGCTGATGAGCTACGTGAGTCATTCTACTCGCTATGCGTTATCGCTCAAGGTCAGTCGTTTCCTATTGAATACGATTTATTATTGAAAGGTAAATCTTTAAATAATAAAAGTAAGTTATTATCGCTATCGCCGTTCTTAGACGAGCATAAATTAATTCGAGTCGGTGGACGTATAGATATGTCAGGTCATTCTTTTGAAAAGAAACATCCAATTTTACTTCATGCTTCGCATAGATTAACTAAATTATATTTCGAAAGAGAACATGTAAGTAATATGCATGCCGGTCCGCAACTGTTGTTGGCGTCTGTGCGAGAAGCGGTATGGCCAATCAATGGTAGGTGTCTCGCGAGGCGCATAGTCAATAATTGCGTAAGATGTAGACGACTACGAGGCGCGACGTTACAACCTAAAATGGGTAATTTACCGCCCCAGCGCATAACACCTGACTATCCCTTCATATCTGTCGGTTTGGACTTTGCTGGCCCATTTTATATTATCAATCGTAAAGGCCGTGGGAGCCGTGTAGTTAAATGTTACTTATGTCTTTTTGTTTGTTTGCGTTATAAGTGCATCCATCTAGAAGCTGTCAGCGACTTAACAAAGGAGGCATTTATAATGACATTCAGGCGGTTTATAGCTCGTCGAGGTAAGCCAACGGAAGTATTCAGCGATAACGGAGGCAACTTTGTGGCTGCCGCGAAAGAAATAGGCGCGTTCATAAGAGATCACCACGAGCCTCTGTCTGATTTTGCGAGTCAGCAATCAATTACATTTAGGTTTATTCCGGCTTACACTCCTCATTTCGGTGGCATATGGGAAGCCGGGGTTAAGTCGGCAAAATATTTTTTAAAACGTGTTGTTGGCGACAGCCATTTCACATTCGAAGAAATTTCAACTTTGTTTACACAAGTGGAGGCGATTCTCAATAGCCGCCCCTTGTGTCCACTCTCATCCAGTCCTGACGATCTCCTTCCCTTATCCCCAGGGCACTTCATCATTGGGAGGCCGTTGACCGCCCTGCCAGCACCTAACCTGGTAGAAGTTGAGGAAAGTCAACTGCGACGTTATCAGCGCCTAGAGAAGACACAGCAGCATTTTTGGAAAAGGTGGCAAAAGGAATATCTGTGCGAATTGCAACAGAGAACAAAATGGCGAACAGATACGTCAAAGCTGGATGTTGGAGATATGGTACTCCTAGCAGATGACCACGCGCCACCTCTTGCATGGAAACTTGGACGCGTTCTTCGCCTTATATCCGGATCTGATGGAATATCCAGAGTAGCAGACATCCACACCAACAAGGGCTGCGTGCGACGTTCACTAGTACGGCTCTGCAGACTTCCCACAGCAGAAGAGCTTAAGCATTGAAAGAGTCTTTCAATCCCCGGGAATATGTTCCGGCTTTAGCGCCTTCAACAAGGCAATGGCAATGACACGAGGCGTTCCGTGATGTAACTAATATACGAGTAGGCGTAACTTTTTCATATAGACAAAGTGACAGGTCGCTTTCACTTGCCGAACTATCGTCGTCGTTGTAACATTCTGTTTTTTTATAATTAAATATATACGCAGTTCTTGGGACTTTAATTTGGCACCAGTATATCCTCCAAAGATATAACACCTACCTAGATTTTTTAATGAATGGCCAAAATTCAGCCCTGTAACGCCAGGCCCAAGTTTCTATGGAGTTTGGTTTTCTCCTTTCATCAAAATCCGTTCAGCCGTTTAGGCGTGAAAGAGTGACAGACAGAGTTACTTTCGCATTTATAATTATTAGGAATTATGTAAGCTCTACATGAACGCAGCTTAAACGCAGCCATACCTTAAATGACATTTGAAGCTGTCACCTGTCTACTGTTTTTGACAACTACTTCCTGCTCACGGCTCTGTGTACGTTTTGTGTCGTCTCCAATAATGTCCAATTTAATTAATCTTAATTCATCTTAAAAACTATAAAATGGACGTGTAATATCTGCTTGTATTTTGACAAATAAAAGTCTGGATATATACTATCGAAGAGTTAATTTGGTTGATCACGCCTGACAAGCCATTCCATTGCCAAATCACAACACCTGCTTCAACAATAATATTACTTAGTATGGATTACGTGTAGTAGTATAAACATTTTTTTGGTGAAAAAGGATAATAATATGTTCTAGATAGCTGGTGCTATCTTTGTAGTGTTTTTATCAATAAGTTGGCAAATTGACATGAGAATTGTACCTATTCAGTAGGGTGCTTTAGGAAAGACCTGCGTCCAGCAGCGGTCTGCAATAGTTTGATGTTAAATGATGAAGTGCTGATGGAGTTTTGAGTGTGGTTAAATAAAACAACTTTGTTTTTGTAGGATCTAACATTTATTTTATTGTTCTTATATTTGTCGCACCTTCCGTACCTTACGTGAGCTGTAGGCCTGGGTTTAGTACAGATGAATCTTGGACGACAGAACATCGTATGAACGTTTCAGTATTCCGCCCAAACTGTATGCTCGGGTTTCTTACTGAATCGCTCTGTTAACGATTACATGATGAATGTAGTGTACGTTATACATATTAATAGGTACATGATAAACCTTGCCATGCAACCAGGAGACGAAGGCTGTATAATGATGTATGATTCTAACATAATCAGCGTGCAAGATTGAGCTATGCTCTACCATGGTCTACTCACGTAGTACCTTCTCATTTTCAGGAGCTATGCTCCACCACGGTCTACTCACGTAGAACCTTATCTCATTTTAACGAGCTATGCTCCACCACGGTCTACTCACGTAGAACCTTATACTAACGGTCAACCAGCGCTCCTATGGCGTCCCTGGTGCTTGCGCAACCCATGGGCTAAAGCCCGTCCACTTGACACCGTCGGACGCGGGGCCCAGCAAACTCCACAAACTTCATTCATGGATGACATCTGTAAATAAATAACATTGATGAAACACAAATTAAACACTAAGTTTGACAGACATAAATTGCGCCCAACATGACCAAGCTACAGAATAGTTCTTGACATAATGATTGGTTTTCACCTTACAGAAAATCTTTACCAAAAATATCTATGTTGTGTTAATATGAGAGAGAAGGGCTATGTGACAATGGAAAAACCAGTACCCTTTTGTTGTTAGTAGAGCCAACATCATGATTGTCACAGATTTAGCAACATAAAATATTAATTGCCCTTTGCATGACACATTTTTATAAGCTAATTACTATAAATATATTATTTCATATATATACCTGCTGGTGCTCCATCAAACGAGCAGTGTTGTCGGGATTCCACTCTTGATCTGATGTTGGGTCGGATAGACTCTGACCACATACAGCACACATCAAATCAGAATGATCACCCTCTAGATGATCAGGTACAATGGGTTGAATATGTTCATTTGGTGAAACAACCCTAGTTCTGCTAGCTCTTAGCCAACACGGCACACAAGCTTCATCCTCAGAACGAAGCTGAAATAAAAAAATATAAATAAAGAAAAGGTTGCATTTAAAACTGCATGGTATTAGTGGGAAATAATTTACATTGTTTTAACACAATCATACATCAAATCAAGACACCTAATTGATAAAAGTTATAATAGGTATGAGTTGTTATACCTCTCGTGGTTGGATCCAAGTAGCAACTGTGTTAGCCATTCTTTGTTCGTCTTCATTTGCACCTTCAATCAAAATCCTGCGTCGACTGATTCGTAGTACGGATCGTCCACATACAACACAAACACTTTGATGGCCTGTGCGTCTCCTCGGCATATTGTCAGAAGAACGGGGATGACTAGCTAGCTGCCAGCATGCATGGCAAACATGGTCAGCAGGTGTTATCTGGAAATAAAGAAGTGATTTTGAGTACGGCTCAACATTGCTTTATATGACTATGACACTCCAAGTGTTAGGCAAGTAAACAATACATGCAAAACGATCACTTAGAAATGTTTCACCCATACGTTGGGTGAAGAGCCGGCAAGCGGTTGGCCTCCCGTCTGATAGTAAATCTCCAGGAGATTTATAACAATGGCTTTTTAATTGTCTATAAAGGCGTATGAGCTCTTATGTGTTTGTACATTAAATAGGACAAACTGTAAATATTTAAGTAAGTACATATACAACCACAATGGTGTTTGTTATTTTTTCAAATAATGTTTAGATTAGTTTTTGTACACACAATATATTATTTTAGTATGATATCGTGTAGTTTAAATGATAAGGACTACTTTTTAACACGTAAAAGTTATCACTTCGTAACTGACACACTCGTACGCAAAATGTTATGTTTGAAACTACTTACATCTCTAGGATATGTCCACAGCCGAATAGTATTGACGAGATCTTCACTCTCATCCGATAAAGCGTGCCTTCTTATTCGGGACAAGCGAACGTTGCAATTTATGCATTGCAAACTCGTCATATTAATTAGAAGCACGTACACACACAGCACAATTAATAAAGCGTCCTTTCGCGAAAAAACTATCAACAGATAGAGTACGGAGGAGCAGTAGCTCGACTCAACGTAAAAATGGCCAGATAATTTGCTAAATTGCTCAGATGCAGTTACAAACAACAATCCAAAACAACAGTAAAGAACCGAACAGAGACTCGGAAAGATTTTCCTGTCCTGTCAATAAAATAATTGCCAATACAAAAAAAAACATTGATGTCGAAAATAATTCCTATCATTAAATAGTTAATTATTAAGATTGTATGCAATAATTATTCATTTTAAGGTATAATGTGTAATTGGTTAATTATATTTACTGTTATTTCTATTTTTAAATAATTATTTATCATTGTGAGCCTCGTGATATTTTACAAATGGCAACTTCTAAAAACATAACTACGTTTAGTCTATGATTAATTACGTTTATCTACTTAAATCTTTTGATTGATATAATTAATGAATCCGAACTTCTAAAAATACTAATGTTACATGAAAATGAATGGTTTAATTGACTTAATAAGTGGTACAAATTCTATCACTTAACAAAAAAAAAATAGGTGGTACGAATTCTGCCTTTGGCCTTTTAATGAACTGCAGTGTTAGTTCCAAAAGATCTTTATACAGCACTAGTGACCCGCCCCGGTTTCGCACGGGTGCAAAAAAGGTATTAACCTTCCTCTTGAATCACTATCTATTAAAAAAACGCGCATCAAAATCCGTTTTAAAGATTTAAGCATACTAAGGGACATCGGACAGAAAAAGCGACTTTGTTTTATACTATGTAGTGATAGTGATGATAACAAGTCTTCGAAACGGAGGAACCCTGATTATGTAGACCGATAGTATTATTTAAATATACATAAACTGAAACCCTTTTCCCGTGGTGGTAGAGAGAACGCCACCTGCTACGATTCTTACATACTCCTTTTGCCTCTTCACATTCATACATCATCATTATGTAGTACTAAGAAAATGTTATATCCTCCCAGGAGCGCAAGCTACGTGAGGAGACGTTACGTTCTTCGCGCGTGGAGTCGGGAGCCCCGCCCTCCGCCGCCGCAGACGTGGCGCGCCTGCAGGCTGAGGTGGAGACGTTAGAGGTAACCAGCAACTATAATGATAGCCAGTTTTGCAGAGTGCTTCACCCTTCCTCCCTTTTCTTTCACGCAATACTAGTCTGTGCAGGCGAAATACTCAAAAAAACATCCTGCCCTTGTCTCATTACATTTTCGTCTTCCTTTCTCCCCTGTCAGACATCATGACATAATTTACTTTCTCAATCATTCCTCACACAATACTCAGAAAAATATTGGGGGTTATTTTCCCACGTAACGACAACGCTGCTATAATTTCAGGAAGAAGATTAGAAAAACAATTAGAAAAAGAAGTGTATGATTGATACTCCAGCTTATAATATTTTTAAATTGTATATGCATTTTTTTCATAGATGCAATATAAAGAATCGCTACAGCAACAGCAGTCGAGGTTCCAGGCTGAACTTGCGGCACTCAACGACCAATTACAAGAGGGAGATGCTTTACGCAATGTTCTCAATAGAGAGGTATGTATTATGAAATTTTTATATTCAACTACAGTTTACCATCCACACATTGCCTTCTTTGTCATCTTCGTGACATAAAATATTTGCCATTTGATTTTTGTTCTAAGCCGATTTTCGATTTCGCAAAAGCCTTCGACTTAGTTTACAACTAAACTTAAACGAAATGTATGCTACTATGAAAGCTGGGCTTGATTTCCCAAACTGCTTTCTTAATAAAATGATAAACGATTGAACATTAAGGCAGAATTAAGACTTACAGGATCCCCTTGAACCATCATGCATGGGTGTTCCGCAGGGTTCTTTCCTAGGACCATTTCTGTTTCAAAATGGTTCAACCTTATTTCGAAAGAGTTACGAAATACTGTAAACAACAATGGATTGCAAATTGTGTTAGAAAACCAAACACTATCTATTTAATGAACCCTTTACTAAAACAATCTATGTTTACTTGGTACTTTTAAAATTTATCAAAATCCTTTGTTACAGTTGCAAACATCAAAAGAGAAGCTCGAAAACCGCCGCATAGAACAACTAACGGACAGCGAAGATAAACAGATGCTCATCAACGAGAACCGGAAGCTGGCCAAGGACCTGGACGCTGTGAATAACAAAGTCTATACTTTTGTGTTAACATTTGTAGATTTAGGTCCTTACTAACTGTTCCCTTGTTCCCGGGTGACTGGATTTTCTCACTTGTAAAATCATTTCTCAATAAAGTGCACCTTGTATAGACCTATACGAGGTGTAAATCTACTTTTCGCGAAGCCGTCAACCAAGCATTCATTCTGAAAGCTAACTTTAAAGCTAGAGACCTTATGATTTTTAAGATAGCCTGACTAGATTTAGTTCATGATGAGCTAAATCTTCGCGAAAAGTAAATTTACACCTCATATAGCTCTATACAAGGTGTAAACGAACTCTTATCTTATTCGAAGAGTTTTTTCAAGTGAAATTCAAAGCACAAAACTGCGAATCTCTGAATAAGTGTATCTAATATAAACTGAAAGTCAACAAAATTGCTTAAATTATCAATCCCAGGCAGTAAATAATTTCAAAGCAGCATGTTTTATGTATCAAACTAACTACCCTGTACAAGCAAATCTAAAACTCCCTCTCCATTGTCCCCTAGCTGGCAGAAAACGGTAGAAGATGGCAAGCAGAACGGAGACAGATGGAGCTAGAGTTAGAGGAACTAAGAGCTAAGAGAGATACCATGCAGCACTGGGAGACGCAGGTCAGTGATGTAAGTTCAACCCCGATAATGCACCTTATTGACACTAGTTTGCACTGAACCTGCTTGATTTTGTGATTGTCGTACCGGTTTGTATGGTAATGGTTTGTATGTGGTTTTGTTGATAAAACGCAAACTTTGGCCTTCCTCCTGTTCTTTTTAACCGACTTCTAAAAAAAGAAGGAGGTTCTCAATTCGGATTTTTGTATATATATTTTTTTTATGTTTGTTCGGGCATAACTCCGTCACTTGCTAACCGATTTGAAAAATTCTTTTGTTGGAAAGGGTATAGGTACTTCTGAAATGGTCCCATATTTTTTTTTATCGAAATCGGACAAGCGGTTTTTAAAAAATCAACAAAACTCAAAAAAAAAAATACATTGCGCGAAGGTCAAAAAAACATACTTTTGAAAGTAAATAATACAATTATATCTAATCCCCAACAAATAGTAGACATCTTCTCGGACACGTTCGAGGGCGCAGATACAGTTGGCGACGCTAATTCATTTGATCAAGCTATAAAAACTCTACAAGATAGCGTAAAAAGAGTAGATCGAGAAATGACTTGTGATCTCGTCACTGCCTGCGAAATAAAAAAACTAGTGAATTCCATGGCGGCCAAGAAATCTTCTGGTCATGATGAAATACCTATACAGACTATTAAAGATCACATTGACATACTGGCAGAACCTCTGGCACATCTTATAAACACATGTATTAAGATGAATGTATTCCCTGAACAACTAAAAATAGCGAGAGTCCTACCACTTTACAAAAAAGGTTGCAAATCAGATCCAAATAATTATAGACCGATTTCTTTGTTGCCAATAACTTCAAAATTTTTTGAGAAAATACTCAAGATCAGGCTTCTGAGACATCTCAATCGTAATAAAATACTTAATCACAGACAATTCGGCTATCAGAAAAATGTTGGAACAAGTGATGCAATTAATAATTATGTTAATGGAGCAAGTAATTGACCGAATTAATGATAAATTGAAAGTCGTAGGGTTATTCCTCGATCTTAGTTCCGCTTTTGACACGGTTAACCACACGTTGCTATTAGCAAAAATGGAACATTATGGAGTAAGAGGACCGGTCTTAAATCTATTTAAGTCTTACTTAGAAAATCGAAAGCAATATGTGGAAATTAAAGTTAATCAAGAAAATATTCAAAAAGTGTTCAAATCGGGACTTAAACTAATAAAACTAGGAGTTCCGCAAGGTTCTATATTAGGACCAATATTTTTCATTTTATTCGTTAATGATTTAATTAGCTTTATGCTGGCACAAAGTGATTCTGAACTTGTACTTTTTGCTGATGATACGAATGCTATTATAGCCGCTAAAGATGTTGATACTCTCAGTAATAAGGTAAACAAAGCTCTTGCTCTCTTCCATCATTGGTTTAGTATCAATAATCTTAAATTAAATGTCAGTAAAACGAATGCCATGTTATTTAGGACGACGTCGAGAAACACAGATAAAATTGACATATTATTAAATGAAAATAAAATAACATTGGTAGACAACGTAAAATTCTTGGGTATTCACATTGACGAAAGCCTAAACTGGAAAAGTGAATTGACTGCTATAGAAAGCTCAATTAGCTCAGCTTGCTATGCCCTGAGAAGTCTTCGAGACGTGATCGCTGTTGAACAATTAAAAGTCGTATATTACTCGCTTGTCGAGTCAAAACTCAGGTACAGCATTACTCTATGGGGAGGTAGTTACGCGTACAACATAAATAAAGCTTTCATCATACAAAAGAGGGCCATAAGAACCATGGTGAGAATCCCTCAGTGGGTTTCGTGTAAGGAATATTTTAAAGAACTTCAGATTCTTACGGTCCCTTGTCTCTACATTTTGGTTCTTCTCACTGATCTCATGAAAAAGCTGCAGAATTTTGAAACCTTAGAGGAAAGAGGTAAGCGGGAGGCTACTAGGCGTAGGGACTTACAAAATAAATTGCAACCTCATTTAAAAGTAGTGAGTCATGCTGCAGGTTATCAATCTGTTAAAATGTTTAATAAACTACCTGTATACTTAAAGTCAATATACAACATAAATACGTTTAAGCAGCAGTTAAAATCATTTTTGATAGAAAAGTGCTACTACACCCTTGATGAGTTTCTCTGTGACACATTTAACTAGATTTTAATTATAATTACTATTTTTATTGACATTCTATTTTTAATTTTTGACATTTGCATGGGTATTACCAATTTTTATTATTTTTGACATTTGTTTGGGTAGCACTAATTAGGTATATTTTGACATTATTATTTTGCAACTGAATCGGTCTGTTTTAACATTCTCTAAGTGACATATATATATTATTCTGTAACATTAGTATTTTATTTGACATTATTTCTACATTTGACATTATTTTGTAATAGTTGAATCTTAATTTCATTAATGATGTATTTTGGTTACTGTTCTACAAATGATTTCAATAGTAATGCATTGTTTTATAATTTTGTGTAACATTTTCGATACAATAATACATTCGTAATAATGGAATCTTAATTTATTTGTTTCTATATTTTTTGCTATTTAACTTATTGTGCTATTGAAATGTTTAACTTTTTATTAATAATTTTTGGTATTGTTATAATAATGAATTTATATTTGTGATTCTATAATTTTATATTTGTGATCCTATGGTTTATATTTGTGATTCTATGATTTTATATTTTAGTGTGAAATTTTCGCATTGTGATCAGAAGGTCTAAGTAGCAAAATGTCCAACAGCGCAAAATGTCTAATGAGTAAGAAGTCTACTTAGCAAAATGTCCATGTAGCAAAACGTCCAACTATCAGATGGTCTATATAGCAGAACGTCTATTTAGCAAAAAGTCAATTTTTAAATGTGTACACTCATGATAGAAACTAAAAGTCATTTATAAATTATATATATTTATTTGAAAACAAAAAGTCTAGGTTTTTTTTTCCCTCTATTTTTTGAATTAAGAAGTCAGGAATATTTTATTTGTAATGGTTTCCGCCCAAGTTATTCCACAACAGACCACCTACATGCTTTAAACCAAATCATGGAAAAGCACGTAGAATTTACAAAACCTCTGTATTTGGCCTTCGTGGACTATACGAAGGCATTCGACAGCATAATTTCCAGTAAAACATGCAGCTATATTTTCCTCTTTACAAAATCAACAGTTGGAGCAAACCTACATCAATATCCTCAAAATAATATACAACAATAGCACAGCAAACATAAAACTCAACTTTCCTGGTCAATTTAATTTTAATTTTAAAATAGACAAAGGCGTGAAGCAGGGTGACCCGCTCTCTCCCAAATTGTTTACTAGTACCCTTGAGGAGGTATTCAAGAACCTGGCAGATCTATGGTCCAGTTACGGTATGAAAGTCGGTCGGACTCGGAGCAAGAAACTCACCAACCTTCGTTTCGCTGATGACATCATATTATTTGCACCGACTGCTACTGAGTTACAAAAGATGCTCCAAGATCTGAGCACAGCAAGCCTTGAGGTTGGACTAATGATAAACCGGTCAAAGACTAAAGTCATGACCAACAGCACAAAAAGTAGGGTTGAGGTAGATGGGCAAGAAATTCACTACGTCGATGAGTACATTTATTTGGGCCAGCTAGTTTCCTTCGAAAACAGGCAAGACAGAGAAATCGACCGCCGTGTCGAGAACGCCTGGAAGAGCTACTGGTCCATGAAGTCGCTGATGAAGGGTGACCTACCTTTATCCCTGAAGCGTAAACTCATCGACATGTGCATTCTGCCCATCTTAACCTACGGTGCTCAAACTTGGTCGCTGACCGAGTCACAAAAGTCCAGACTCAAGGTTTGCCAAAGGGCGATGGAACGAACCGTATTGGGGATAAAGCTCAGCGACAGAATACGCAATACCACAATACGCTCCAAAACAGGAATCGCCGATGTGGGTAACAAGACTGCTGGGTTAAAGTGGGATTGGGCGGGCCATGTCTGCAGAATGCATCAGGACCGATGGGCTAGGGTCGTCACGCAGTGGGTGCCAGAGGACGGGCGTCGTCGCCGAGGGAGGCCTAGAAAACGCTGGTTTGACGACTTAGAGGCTTTTGTACGAGATTGGCCGGAGAAAGCCGCATGGAGAGAAGAGTGGAAGACTATGGGGGAGGCCTTTGCCCAGCAGTGGGACAATATAGGCTAACAAAAAAAAAAAAAAAAAAAATGAGTAGAGCAATCGATACAGGAATAACATATGAGTAATGTGTCAGTCACAATACTCACAATTAAAAAGGTATGATACCGGTATATGCTACGAATACATTGACTAAAGACTATAATAATATTATGTACCTTCATAATCTTATAATGCCATGACCATTTACCTCCCTATGAAATGTGTGTGTTGAATTTTGTGCCTGAGTATCCAGACATTTTGAGAATCTGACGATTTGCTAAATAGACGTTCTGCTATATAGACCATCTGCTAGTTGGACGTTTTGCTACATGGACATTTTGCTAAGTAGACTTCCTGCTCATTAGACATTTTGCGCTGTTGGACATTTTGCTACTTAGACCTTCTGATCATGATGCAAATTTTCGATACAATGTAAAAATTGTTACTGAAATAAATGAAATGAATGAAAAATGAATTGTCCACTCATGAACATGTGAACTTACATAATTATGAACCACTAAAAAGTGAAAAATAAAAACTTTTTAACAAAAAATAAAACCGCCTTAAAAAAAAACACGAAAAAGTGAAACTTCAGAAGCTGATTTTTGTTCTAAAGTTTATTTTTCACTTTTTCGTGTTTTTTTAAGGCGGTTTTATTTTTTGTTAAAAAGTTTTTATTCTATGTGCTATTCAATCTGCATTTTGAGCAGCCACCTGAAACCACCACCAACGCCGTTGTGGTAGCAGAACTGCAGGGCTATTGGCTATCTCTGTTGACAGTTGTTTTGATTATCACTTTCGCTCTGTGTGCTTTCATTAACTGTCAAAAGGTTAATTTGGTATCGGCTATGACCAGTAGTACAACGCGTATGACGTCATCGGAGACCATTGTCGTTGATAGTCACTTTAACTCATTTTGACAGAAGTTTCTGTATCGATATTTTTAAAATTGCGATTGTCTAAGCTTATTTGACATTACATTGTTTATACACAGAGTTTAAAGTGACTTTCGTGAAAGACGCTTCTCAAGGGTAGTGTTTTATGATGATTTATGACGGTTGATACTGGTACTAGTTTCTATAAGTCCCGTATTGTTGGAGCTACTAAAGATTTTATAACTATATTTGCATTATCTAAACTCAATCTCCTTAATATTATATATTCCTTGATATTATTGCATAGCTCATATTGTGTGAATACTATGTACAATATAGAAACCTGTCTTTTCTTGAATTTGGATTTTGTTTTTACAATGATTGTTTTTTGAGACAATCTGTAATATTCTTTAGGTAGTTGGTGAAGTGTAATAATGGGTACACCTCTGTCTAACCCTTCGGGGAATATAATATTTTCCTACCTTTGTATAGATTCATTTCACGTACTTATTGTTTTGTGAATATGTGAACATTGTGGCCTTTTGTGTCGTGCCCTGCAATGTTCTGAGTAATAATTAGGGTTTATTTCATCAAAATCGTCTTACATAAGCAATAGACATTAATTTTTAAAACTTAATTAGTAATCTCGAGCAAAATATTTTATTTTATTTTCCTTTTGTCTTTACTTCTTCCATGCAAAACATGAAAGTAATTAGTACTACGTACAACAGCAATTTCTTACTGGCTGACAACAAAAATGACATTCAAATATTACTTTTAAATCTCTTTGACAATAACCATTTGACATGTCAGGTGCCATAAAGAGGCTACATCTAAAATATATCCTCAATCAAGTATTGTAACGTTCAAGCAGTACCTGCTTAACTTGGCCGTATAATAGTCGATAAAAAATAGAGGTGTCAATTGCTGGGATGTTAGTCACCCTATAATCACTGTCACGTGTTATCCACACAATGAGATACGCAATACCAATTTTATGACATTAGCAGTTAACACCAAAGTTCTGTGGACAACTGGTGCTTGTTATTCACTGACTTTTGAAAAGATAGACAATAGCCCTGCTGGTCTGGTTTCTAGTCAAAACTAATTTGATTAAAGAAAGGGAGTCACGTGACGAATATCTCTGTCAAAATCTAACTGTGTTTTCAGCCCTTCACTTTTATTTTAATTCAGAGTTTTGCATCAGTATCAGAATCATAGTGAGAATAATTCTCATTTAAAGACACATTCCACAAGTACAAAGTACAAAAACTAAACAGAAAGAAGAGAACATTGTGAGTCTCACGGCTGCTCCAAATAGGCCCAGTTCAGCAAACAGCATTGCAATAAAGTTGTTTGACTGTGGGTTTTGGTTTAGGCCGCAAATTCGGAGACGCGTTTTTTAGAGCCCCGCCTCGCCGATTTGATACAAGTACGTTTTATTTCGCACCTTTTTTCAATTTAATGAAATTAAATCCCAATGGGTCGATTTAACTACGATAATTTTTTCCTATGGTATTCTGGCCCACGCATTCGGCCGAGTTTTCCACTACTGTTCCCACTCCGTGTAATCTGGGCCGCGGACCAGAGGCCAGTTTCCCCCTAACCCGAGTTTGCGGCCTTAGTATTTGACTGAGGTAATACAACGAAAGGGGTTGTAATCCAGCATGGCATGATTACCAATAAATGTTCTAACCTAACCAATTTGTATAGTCCCATATCCAGTTTGTATCCTTACTCAGTTAATTTTATTACCACACCAATTTATTAATATTGCGTCACACAGCAAATACGTTATATTGTAAACAATCTTGAGGCTACAAATAACGTCTATTTTGTCTGGATCTTCATTTAGATAGCAGATATCATCCGATGGGTGGCCGATGAGAAGGAGGCACGAGGATACCTACAGGCGCTCGCTACTAAGATGACTGAGGAGTTGGAGTATCTTAAACATGGTGAGTTGTGAACAACATTATTTTTGTTGCAGATATCTTGTGAAGATTTATAGTCATCATTTTCCTGCCCTAATGCCAGTTTATTTGGTGTCGGCGCAGCATTTTTTTTTTTATTATTCTCTTTATTCATTTTTTAACATATTAAATACATTTTTAAATATTTATTACAAAAAAGCATATAAAAAACATTTAAAAATAGAGAGTTTTACATCAAATAAAACTTACCTATTATTTTTTCATCAATATCCGGAATCCATCTTGAGTCAAACACCTATCTTTCAGCCTGTTGACAGCGTTTCCTTAGCCTCTCCGCTGGTGGCGCCCTCTATGCTTACCGTTGGTACTAAGTATTTCAAGCGCGCATCGGGTGATCACCCAATTTATCGTCATTATGGAACTCATGATGCACCAGGTAGACCTTACCTGGATTCCGGATATTGATGAAAAAATAATAGGTAAGTTTTATTTGATGTAAAACTCTCTATTATTTGTTTTGTATCAATATCCGGAATCCATCTTGAGTGATGTGTTTGTTATCACCTGGTGCGCTAAAAACCCAAAGACGCTATAATGTGTTTTAGGATGTAGAATATTGGGTTAATAAAAATTGTGTAAATGTATTACAATAATTAATCTGGTATGAGTATGACACTACTTTTAATGAACAGGATCAAAATAATTAGACAAGGATGTAGAATGATTGGGAACATTTGAATCATTGTGATTTAACAGTTCTCTCTGTGATCAACAGGAAAATTCTCTACGAAATTGAGAGAAACCACTGCGGATCTTATTGATCCTGGAGTTGTATCTATACCAGCACATTTTAAAGGAGATCTCACTCATCCACCATTAACAGTTCTAGAAGCAGGTTTAATATTCCTTCTAGCTGTATAACAAAAGATTTATATTTCATTATCTCAACCAAAAATTGAAAAGATTTAATTTCCTATCCGAGTGTTCTCCAACCAGACTGTCTGTGGTTAGGGTTGTCTGTTTTAGAACCACATGCTGGTCACAACACAATAGAGGAATCTTTATCGACTAAGCTAGTGCTATCAATTCGCAATAGAGTAAGGTCGTGAACCCTACGACCTGATGCTAACAATAAAAGAGAAGCCACGTGACTTGATACTTGAAATATATTATTTTCATCAAAATCATAAGCACTCATGTGTTGCCATAAAACTTTACGGTTCCAAATAGGTGGCTTAGCAGATTTCTCTCTTGCGACAGAAATGGCTTGCTTTAAGAAGAAATTTGACGACAAATCAATACTAGATGTATAACAGATTTGTGTAGTCACAGTGTAAATGTGCTGAATATTGAGCTACCTGATCCGCCTTAGGGTATTTAAAATTAATCGAATGGGAGTCATACTACCGCTTCCATCTGCGCCACACTGGTCTGTAATTATTGATTGTGGATCCTCTCCAGCTTGACATAAAGAATTTTTGTTCTTGATCTGTCCAGTCCGTCAAAATATCTTGCCACCCAAAATCAGCCATGTTTCCAAGTGTAGGTCTTGCAGTTGTGGCGGATGCGTCCCTGTTCTCGTGTCTATTAGAGTGCAGGCTAGATCTGGAATCAGGAAAGGGGGATGTCGCGCTCGCCGTTGAACATCTACCTGCCAAAATACCTTGCTCCACTTCAGGGCAATTAACATATATATTGGTGGCTGGCTTGGTTCAGGTGCTGGAGAACTCGGGGAATCATATTTGGTGGTGGGAACAACCAAGCTAGGTCGTAGTGTCACTGACGACAGAATGCATTATGATGTTGGGCTTTCTGATCGTTGACGTCCAATGATACGTACTTTGGTACTATGTGGGCTGTACTCGACGCGAAGAGGTCTTTCTCCGGCGTACCCCACATTCGAAAAATTGTTGTCGTTACTGTCCTCGTGAGGTGCCGTTCTGGACAAGCCTTCTGCCGAGAAAGAGACCTCGGTATTGAACCTGCCCGGAAAATAATGTGCTGTCAGATGAATGTTCTGCTTATCTAGAACAGCAAGAAGCTATCGAGTTTGATGAAGCAGTTTCTTGGATTTTATGCCGCCCTCCTTGTTTATGTACGAGACTACTGCCTGATTGTCGGTTTGCAGCAGTATCTGTGCATCTTGGAGTTGCTGCTGGTTCTGACATATAGCTGCTTAAACGGAAAACATCTCTTTTTTGTTGAAATGCCCATGTCTTTTAAGAATTTGTCCAGGTTCTCACAATATTTGTGTCGCTGAGTTGAGCGCCCCACCCGATGTCTGATGCGTCTGTGGTCAAGAGTTGTGACGTCACCGAGCTCAAGTGTATTGGCATCGACATTCTTATGGCTTGACACCATCACTCCGTCTCTGATCGCGCTGATTGAGGGAGAGTGATCGATCGATACGGGTGTTTCACCGACAGCTGTCGACTGTAGTATTGCAGAGTATGACAGTGAAGGCGACCTCTCGGAGTCACAAACGTTACAAAGTTGAGTCTCCCCATAAAGGCGCGGCCCCACCGCTGTGCACGGAGAGGCTACGCACGTGTAGTAAGCTTCGCTTTGTAAGAAAATGTATGTGGTTGTGTCCACTGCAACCCACGGAGAGGCTACGCATGAATTGACGTCATTGATACATGCGTGGCTTGCTCGAATAGGCGGTTACATAGCTCAACACGGTCGACGTGGGTCTACGTTTCCATTGAAGTACACGAATATGACCCACGACTATGTACAGTTCGCTTATCGGTGTACAATCGCTTATTGTGTTATATCGTAGCCTCTCCGTGCGCTGTGCCACGCTAGTCATAGTCGTGGGTCATATTCGTGTACTCCAGTGGAAACGTAGACCCACGTGGCCAAACAAATTAATACACGCAGCTAAAATGCGCCGCGTGCCCGTGCACAGCATGCGCCGCGGTGGGACCGCGCCTTTAGAGTTTGGTACTGTTTGAGGGACCACTTTGGTAACGGAAGCTGTTGGTGAAGTGCTTTGCGTAGCGTTAGACACTTCAGTTCCGACAGGGACTTTGCGTTGCGTTTTGTGTCCCATGTAATGCCGAGAATCTCGAGGCATTTTGTCGGAACCAGAACAGACTTTTCGTAGTTGATTGTCCAGCTTAGTAAACGGAGTATCTTTAGTGTGAATGCGATGTCGTCTTCCAACTCCGCTTTTGACTGGTTGGCCAAAAGAAAATCATCTTAATAAACTATGCACCTGATCTTGTGACTCCTCAGGAATTCGGTTATAGAGGCAAACGTTCTGGGTGCCGATGAGAGGCCGAACGGCAAGCACGTCATTTGAAGTACCTAGTTGATGTTGACGTGAGTTTTGATGATAATTTAGCCTCAGGAACCGGCGATGTTGTTGGCCATTGGTACGTGGAAATATACTTGACTCAGATTTAGTTTGGCCATCCAATTTTGATGATGTAAAAACTTGGTACCCGGAAGTGACTGAATAGTTGAAATGGCTATACGAACTGGTTCAGTTTTTTCAAATTGAAAATGTGTCAGAAGGTCCGATCTGACTTGGGTACCAGAAAGAACGTTGAAATCTAACAGGGCGTCAGTTCTGCAGGTTCTAGTACCCCGACTCGAGCATAGTTTGAATTTGTTTGGACATATTGGGAGAGGTTTTGGTTCTGTAACATTTCAGAACTGTGGGACTCGGAAATATTAGTGGCGGTCTGAGTATGAAGGGTATGCGTGCCCCGTTCAACAGTCGGCGCACCCAGATTGCTACAAACAAACATATTGAATTTGCCTTAGACAGCCGCCTTGAAATGTCCGACAGTCATTCGCGACGCTTGTTTTTAGGGATAGCATGCGATTGCGATGTCTTACCCTTTGATTTATATCGGTGGTTACTTGATCGGTTTTTGTTTTGGTGTTAAGCGTTTGAGCCCTTTGGTCTTTTATTAAAGGTATCTCGACGAAAAAACCTGTCGTCAGCTTGTTTAGGTACTAGTCGATGGTTTTTTTAATTGTCATAAAAGTTTTCTTTAGAATAAATCTGAGGTAGGTACTTATTGGTATTGACTTAGTTGATACAGTAACTTTATCCACCCCCCCAATTTTTTGGAGGTAGTTTTGAATAGCCTCATCATTAAAAAGGTATTCTGTACTAGGAGGTTTTTTTTTTTTTTTTTTTTTTTTTGTATGACGTCACGATGAAAACCTTCGGAAATTTGCCGCAACATAGTCTCTCGACGTGTATTTATCACGCACACTATTTGTAGTAAGTCATCAGTAACCTTACTATACGCGGATTCTTTCGAAAACAATGATTGCACTTTTTCGTATAACGAGTTAGGTGTCACCGAGTCTGTAGACTCATTTGACCAAACCACAAATTAATGATTGTAATGATTTGTGCAATTCGTCTTTTTGGCAAAGTAAGGCATTCGTTAATCCAGCAAAAGATCTTTCCAATAAATATGAGCACGAATCTTCTTTCAACATATTCGATTCAAAACGCTTTAATTCGTCTTTAACATTTAACTCAACAAAACCGGGGGTAGCTAAATATTTCTTTTGTGCACCCGAAAACCGAACGGCATTCCAATCATCACACTAAAACGCTGTAGATACGTATTTTTTTAAAGGTATGTTTTGTTTGCCCTTGAGTTAATCGGGTAATTGTAATGATTTCCGGTAAAATCTGGAGTTTGTTATTGGACAAGTTTTCAGGTCGTCGTAGATTTAACTCGTATAAGGTAACGATTTTCATGTAAGCACATGCATTTATATTATTTTCAATAACGGAAGGATTCGTTTTGGGGTTTGTTAAATAAGCCACTTGTTGTGGTAAAAACTCGAAATATGCATAACTCACGGTCTGGGAGTCCCTCCTTACTTTAAGTTTCTCAGGGCTGGGTCCACTGCTTGTAGATGAACTGCTATCACCATCTCTTCCACTTGGTGTCGGAGAACGAACTCGTATACGTGATAGTGAACCGTCAGTCCCACTCTCAGACCAAGCACTTTCCCGTTCTAAATTATTATTACAATTTTCCATAATCACTCAGCGGAGAGGAAAAAATTAAACTATAAACGTTTTACTAAACTTAATTTGAAAAAATAAGTGGGTTAAGTATTACTTTTTCGCGAAGTTTAACGTGTTTTAACGCTATCAACGAACGAACGAACGAAAAACGACGCTATAATGACGATAAATTGGGTGATCACCCGATGCGCGCTTGAAATACTTAGTACCAACGGTAAGCATAGAGGGCGCCACCAGCGGAGAGGCTAAGGAAACGCTGTCAACAGGCTGAAAGATAGGTGTTTGACTCAAGATGGATTCCGGATATTGATACAAAACAAATAATATAAAAAATAGTAGGCCACCGGCATTAGGAACAGGGTCCGAGCTACCGGTGGTCAGGGCTCTTGAGAGAGGAACCTCCTGACAATGCGTGCCGTGTCTAGAAGTACTGCCTTCTTCATACTTCTTTACTAGTCGTCATCTCCTTTCTAGCCTTATCATCCTTCACAAAGCTAGCTATATTTTTATAGCTACATAATGGTATGGTTTATAATTTGGGGTATGGTGACAGTTATTTCAAATCAATAAATAATAACAGTTGTAGTTGTAAGGTGCAATGTTTTAAGTATGAGTTTAACTGTTGCAGGACTAGGTTTGACATCAACATTTACTTAGAAACTGCCTCTGTGTATGTGCAGCCACTAACTGGCAAAATAACACTTTTAAAACTCAAAAACTTCACCGTTTTTTTTTCTTCCACAGCAAGTGCTTCCCGCTCCTCCCTCGTCGTGGCCTCCTCCCCACCCTCAGGCCCACCCGGCTCCGCACCCGACGGTCGCTCAGGCACAGGCGGCTGGCGCAACAGACGCTCACAGAAACTGGACAAGATGGAGATCCTCACGCTGCAGTCGTCGCTGCACTCCGAGATACAGGCCAAGCAGGCCGTGGGAGAGGAGCTTAGTCGCACCAGGGCTGAACTGCTGGCTAGTCAGAGGTTAGTAACTGGACAAGATGGAGATCCTCACGCTGCAGTCGTCGCTGCACTCCGAGATACAGGCCAAGCAGGCCGTGGGAGAGGAGCTTAGTCGCACCAGGGCTGAACTGCTGGCTAGTCAGAGGTTAGTAACTGGACAAGATGGAGATCCTCACGCTGCAGTCGTCGCTGCACTCCGAGATACAGGCCAAGCAGGCCGTGGGAGAGGAGCTTAGTCGCACCAGGGCTGAACTGCTGGCTAGTCAGAGGTTAGTAACTGGACAAGATGGAGATCCTCACGCTGCAGTCGTCGCTGCACTCCGAGATACAGGCCAAGCAGGCCGTGGGAGAGGAGCTTAGTCGCACCAGGGCTGAACTGCTGGCTAGTCAGAGGTTAGTAACTGGACAAGATGGAGATCCTCACGCTGCAGTCGTCGCTGCACTCCGAGATACAGGCCAAGCAGGCCGTGGGAGAGGAGCTTAGTCGCACCAGGGCTGAACTGCTGGCTAGTCAGAGGTTAGTAACTGGACAAGATGGAGATCCTCACGCTGCAGTCGTCGCTGCACTCCGAGATACAGGCCAAGCAGGCCGTGGGAGAGGAGCTTAGTCGCACCAGGGCTGAACTGCTGGCTAGTCAGAGGTTAGTAACTGGACAAGATGGAGATCCTCACGCTGCAGTCGTCGCTGCACTCCGAGATACAGGCCAAGCAGGCCGTGGGAGAGGAGCTTAGTCGCACCAGGGCTGAACTGCTGGCTAGTCAGAGGTTAGTAACTGGACAAGATGGAGATCCTCACGCCGCAGTCGTCGCTGCACTCCGAGATACAGGCCAAGCAGGCCGTGGGAGAGGAGCTTAGTCGCACCAGGGCTGAACTGCTGGCTAGTCAGAGGTTAGTAACTGGACAAGATGGAGATCCTCACGCTGCAGTCGTCGCTGCACTCCGAGATACAGGCCAAGCAGGCCGTGGGAGAGGAGCTTAGTCGCACCAGGGCTGAACTGCTGGCTAGTCAGAGGTTAGTAACTGGACAAGATGGAGATCCTCACGCTGCAGTCGTCGCTGCACTCCGAGATACAGGCCAAGCAGGCCGTGGGAGAGGAGCTTAGTCGCACCAGGGCTGAACTGCTGGCTAGTCAGAGGTTAGTAACTGGACAAGATGGAGATCCTCACGCCGCAGTCGTCGCTGCACTCCGAGATACAGGCCAAGCAGGCCGTGGGAGAGGAGCTTAGTCGCACCAGGGCTGAACTGCTGGCTAGTCAGAGGTTAGTAACTGGACAAGATGGAGATCCTCACGCTGCAGTCGTCGCTGCACTCCGAGATACAGGCCAAGCAGGCCGTGGGAGAGGAGCTTAGTCGCACCAGGGCTGAACTGCTGGCTAGTCAGAGGTTAGTAACTGGACAAGATGGAGATCCTCACGCTGCAGTCGTCGCTGCACTCCGAGATACAGGCCAAGCAGGCCGTGGGAGAGGAGCTTAGTCGCACCAGGGCTGAACTGCTGGCTAGTCAGAGGTTAGTAACTGGACAAGATGGAGATCCTCACGCTGCAGTCGTCGCTGCACTCCGAGATACAGGCCAAGCAGGCCGTGGGAGAGGAGCTTAGTCGCACCAGGGCTGAACTGCTGGCTAGTCAGAGGTTAGTAACTGGACAAGATGGAGATCCTCACGCTGCAGTCGTCGCTGCACTCCGAGATACAGGCCGTGGGAGAGGAGCTTAGTCGCACCAGGGCTGAACTGCTGGCTAGTCAGAGGTTAGTAACTGGACAAGATGGAGATCCTCACGCTGCAGTCGTCGCTGCACTCCGAGATACAGGCCAAGCAGGCCGTGGGAGAGGAGCTTAGTCGCACCAGGGCTGAACTGCTGGCTAGTCAGAGGTTAGTAACTGGACAAGATGGAGATCCTCACGCTGCAGTCGTCGCTGCACTCCGAGATACAGGCCAAGCAGGCCGTGGGAGAGGAGCTTAGTCGCACCAGGGCTGAACTGCTGGCTAGTCAGAGGTTAGTAACTGGATTAGGTTATAGCTGACCATAGCGATCCTGTCCCGTATTGACAGACGCATCAATTCGATTTAGACATGGAAATATGTTTATTTCGCTCCATACGACTTATCGAATCGAAGCGTTTGTGAATACGTGGCCTAGATTCTAGTTGGTAGCCACTGGAACAAGAGATTGTTATCTTCAACCTGTAGAAGTTGGGCCAGGAACCAAGATGTCCTGTTTCCGAGCGGATGAAGCCTAAGTCTACGGGCACGAAACCGAGCGATGGCGGCAGCGGGGCGACGCGACGGCGATGTAAAAAAAAGCATTGCACAGTATAGTGACGGGCACGAAACGGGCGATGGCGGAGCGGGATGATCGAGCGATGCACGGGCGGCAGTGGAGCGACGGTGACGTGAACAAAATTGTTGGTTTTGTCGCTTGCGCGGGTAATAGGGTAAACTCATCTAATAGGGTTGTTGACACATATTACGAATTCATATGAATTTATGTTTTAAAAATCAATGATAGTTTTTAGAATCCTAAATTAATAATATAAGAAACTAATTTTTTGTCTTTAATTAAATAAAATTATTTTAAATTGGGTTATTTCATGCCCATTATCACGTGACTACGAACACCAATCAGAGCGCGATGACGTCACAATCCGAGAAACAAGCTGATCTATCTGTCATATCGAAGGAAAAAGTATCAGCGGTGAACGATTTTCTTCAAATAACTCATTAAAATTACTACTTGTACCTACGAAATCATAACACAATGGAGACTGGATTTATGAAAGGAAATGGTACTAACTTACCGAAAATTGATTCTTTGATGGTGGCAAGTTTCTTTGCTACAAACACGAATTTTTGTGCGTCGGAGTTTCGAAACGTAAAAATGTCTTTGTAAGTATTTTAAAGTGATATACCTATATATATGAATGAAAGAGACTTGCTTACTTACTCATTTTGTATGAATCCGCATATTATACCTATGAACTAAGTATAAACTTGTCATTTAGCATCAACAAAATAAAAAGTTAGGTTATGCAAAATTTTAGTATGTAACTGGTTCCTATTTTGTTTATTCCAGATCTTCAAAGGAATCTTATGGCTATGATGCCGTAGGTTACGTGCAGTTGAAGAGAGATACAAATATTTGTACAGTAAAGTGTCGAGTGTGCCCTGAACACAAAGTTCGGGCTAAACCATATGCAGTCACTATCATTATAGATGAAAAAAACAGTGTTGTTGTTAGTGCACAAGTAACAACTACAGAGTTATCCAAAGGGAATAACAACTATTCAACTTCTTCAGATGCCAGTGTTTTTAATAAATTTGTGGAACAGGCTACAGTGCATGGTATTCAAAATTGTGAATTATTAAGGTATGTGCAAAACAATATCAATGACCTCCAAGGGCTCTCTATGTACCAGTTAGTGCAGAACTATAGAGAACCATGCAGTGAAGACTTCATAAAGAAAATATGTGGTTTATTTACTGTTGAATTACTAAAAAAAGTTGAAAAAAAACACAAGGAACCAGGCTGACAGCAACTTGTGGCATGAATTAAGGTTTGGCAGAATAACGGCTTCCAAAGCTTTTGAAGTTAAAACCTGCAAAACACCTGATGGTACCTTAGTTGCCTTGATTATGGGTGGCAAAATTCCTGAAACTCCAGCTATTAAGCGTGGCAAGATTTTAGAATCAAAAGTTCTAAAAACAGTAGAAATTATGTTAGAAAAAAAAATCCAAAAATGTGGTATTTTTATTAGCAGAGACTTTCCTATGATTGCTGGCTCACCAGATGGAATAGAAGACCAGTATATCATAGAAATTAAATGCCCCAATAGTGAGAAAACCATGAAAAATTATATAAAAAATGGGAAACCCTCAAACAAATGTTATGACCAGATGCAAATTCAAATGTATGTTTCTGGGTATAAAAAATGTTACTTTTGTGTTGCATGTGATAACTTCCAAAATAATAATGAAGTTAAAATCATATTAGTGGATTATAATGAAGATTATGTAAAAACTTTATTAAAATCTTTATTAATGTTTTGGAAAACAAATATCTACCCTTTATTATATAATACCACAGAAAGTGATTAATTTTAAATAAAAATATTGAATGCATTTCAGTGTTTTATTTCCAGTTTCACATTATTTGTTACATGAATTGAAAGTGTGTGTGTATTGGAAGTGTGTGTGTTTTGAAAGTGTATGTAAATCTATATGTATATGTATTAATATTCACCAATTAATAAACTGAGTGTCAAGATAATTACTCCTTATTTCATGTGTTTGAAAGTATCTCTTAACAAGTGTGCAGGGAACAGGGTTGATAAGAAATAAAACCACAAAGGACAAGAACATTAATTTTATTTATTTTGGTCTTGTCATTGTTGTTGTACAACTCAAACTCTATTCAATTCACTAGGTCTAGGTCCCTAGGTCTTCGTGGAGAAGAATGGTCAAAAAACTCTACGGGAACATCTTTTAAAGTAATATACTTACAAGGACAACCTGACATTGTCCTTGACTGTCTCAAGTTATAGCAATTTATCAGTGTACATAAACAATAAGCAAAATTAACCATAAGGTACATATTTCTAACACCTAGTAATCAGAATTATTCATAGCATAATATCAAATAACTTACATAAACATTGTGGATCGTAGAGAGTAATACAAATCGGTTTCAGTTTTTACACTTGGTATCTTCATAACTAAGTTACAATATGTAAACTTAATTATTTTTATACACAATTACACAATAATACACACAAATGGAATACTCAACATACTACTTTGGGTACATGAATTACTTATTAATTAATGAGTTTTGCAAATTTATAAGACCACAAGCTATTACTATAACATCATCCAATTTCCCTATAAGAGAATGGTTTATACAAGCATGAGGCTTCAAAAAAGAAAACTCCCTGATGCGTCTTATTACTCTTTCAATATGAATCCGCAAACTAGCAATTTTTTTTGTCTCCCTAGCTTCTGCCTTAGATAATTTTTTACCGGATACAATGCTTGGAGGCCTTGTTAGTTTACACCCAACCCCAAGTAATAGTGGTTCAATGTGTTTAAATCCTCGGTCAGCCATAACATGTGACCCACTAGGTAAACAGCTAAGAAAATCACAATTTTCTACCAGACATGTATCAGAAATTCTTCCTCCATATCCCTGGGTAATATGATTCACAAGTCCATTTGGTGTGCTAGAAATCAGGTATTTTATGGTGTTGGCTTTTTTGTATTCTGACCAAGTTAAAGACTGATTTAAGGCTTTACCAGGCTTTTCAATTTCAATTTCCAGACAATCTATGATACATGTTACATCAGAGTAATTTTTTCTAAAAGCTATGGGCAAACATCTTTTGATAGAAGACTTGTCTAATTTAACAATAAAAGGTCTCATAATTTGAGCAATTTTTGGAATATTTTCTTTAAAAATTTTACATGCATAAGAAGTACTAATGTCAAATTCATCAGCAAGTTCAGAAAACTTGTTATTCAAACGAATTTTCTTTAAGCACAATAATATATGATGCTCAGGAATACCAGTATGCTCATTTATAATATTTATTAAAAAATAACATTCTTTTGGTATACCAACATAGAACTGTGGTCGTTTTTTTATTTTGTCTACAGTATGTTCTGCCATACATTTTAAATTATCATTCTTAATTTCTGGTTGATAAATACTTGTGTCCGAAGAAGTTATAACCATGGGTGCTACAGATGGAGTGTATAATGATATATCACTGTCCGATTTGTCATCATTACTTAAGTGGCTTGTTACACTGGAGCAAAGTGGTCGTTGCTTTATAAATGACTTTAATTCCGAAACTTTAAATGGAGAAGTAGAGACACATTTGCTAGAAAACATTATTGGAGAGGTTTGCTTTGTAGTTGATTTGGTTACAGTCTGTGTAGTTTTACTGCGATATTTGGCTGTAATATATACCTGGGCTGCTTTGTCAATTTTTGATACTTTTTGTTCTTCATCGAGTGGACCTTAAAAAAATATAATTATAAAAATACTTTTTAATTAGTTCTTACCTATGAAGATCACACATAAATTGAGAAATTAAATTGGGCCTTTGGTTTGCCTTACATCTAAAGGTATCATCTCTGGGTTTCATCAACTATATACACGGTTACTCAGAATATGATTAGAAAAGTTTCCAGCGGTTAAGGATGGTACATTATTTTATACTATTTTTCATAAATACCAACCTTCGTCTTGACATAGAACTTCAATATTTATATTTTCACTTTGTTGAAAAGTAGCTGTCCTTATCTCTTCTTCACATTCTTTTATTAATGCTAGTCTTTGCCTTTTTGCAGCGACTGGTCGACATACATCAGTAGAAGTAGAAGTACTAGTAGCAGTTCTCATAGGTTGGCAAGCAAACTTTGTAGGTAAACAACCAGGTCTTATCTTTATTCGAGATACTACACCCATTGTAGTATATCGTATATAATTCTCCATATCATTTTGAAGCTGAAATTAGATTTTTAAACAATAGTTAAGTACCTGCAAGTGGTCCAGTAAACAAACAATAACATTAACAAACAAGTCATAAACGATAATTTTGGAACATAAATACATCATTGATTTAATTTTGTTATTTATAGTTTATTTAGAACTTACATCGAAGTGATCTTCACAAAAATAACTGGTACTTGTTGTTGACAATGATGATGGATGTCTTCTAGCCATTGTTAACCATTTTCTCCTTATGTCTGCCCTTTTTGGCACGCTTATGAAAAGTTTTTGTGGCGTACTGATTGACGTACTTATACACATCGGCACTGCACAACATTTGTAAATAGTATTCATTTTAGAGCTTTATAAAAGTATATTCATAACCGAACTGAAACAAGATCAGTGAAATTTGACAGAACGTAAAGTTTTCAAAAGGCCCGTGACGTCATCACAGCCACTTGACAGTTTAGAGCGTTTTTAGCGCGAATTTTTTAAACTATTTTTATTTACGGTTTTTATTATTAAAATAAGTCATAATTTTTCAGTTAATATTTTTTTTGTATATAAATAGGGTCTATCTATAAAATAAAAGCGATTCCAAAAATTAGTCAACAACCCTATTCTGTGATTTGCCTAATTCGGTGATATTTGGTTTGAGCGGTATCATAGGGCTGTACGAGGGCACAAATGCCTCTATCACGAAGTTAGATGAGTTCACTATACAGTGTTTTATTTTACGGTTTGTTTCGTGTCCGCGTGAGACATCGCCGTCTCATCGCGTCGCGTCGCCTCGCCGCCGCCATCGCTCGGCCGCCGCAAGTTTCGTGTCTGCAGATTAAAACTTGCTAATGATAATTACAGCAGGGTTTAACCTTTTGACCTCCACAGTCAAGTATCTACAGACGACAAGCCAAACAAGCAAAAAAGGTACTGGCTTGTGTGACTTGACTGTGGCGCTCAAAAGGTAAGTAAATTATACTTTATGCTGTCTTTTAGGTAGATTTTTTCTGTAGAAGTTGTGGTTACAAAATGATATGATTTTCTTCTCTAGTTATATTCCACGTTGGTTTCGAGAATCTTCCAAGTAAGCCTACTATTAACTACGGCTAAGTTAATATGAAGCGTAAGTTTTATAAGAAAACCTGATTTTTAAATGGGTTGATCAGAACAAACCTTCAAACTACATTGAAACATAAACACTATTCGAAAATTTGTTTTTTTTTTACTATTTTCATTCCATCTTTTTTTTTGTTTTTCGTTCGTATGCATATCACATGATAATTGAATGCTCAACATCATAGATATCAAGTTGTTCTGTTTTGTTGCATCGTTTATTCCGTCATCTTTGGCGAAATGTACATACTAATGTAATGAGTGGAATTTCCTGCCTGCGTCGGTTTTTCCGAGTTCATATAACCCTAATCTATTGAAGTCGCGAGTAAACAGGCTTCTTCTGGGTAAGCTCGTTCCATCGTCGACATCATCTCTGCCCTTAGGGCAAGATTGAAGTCAAGAGCAAGCCCATTTATAATAAAAAAAATATATAAAATGTGGATGTACTATTATGTACACCTCTGTCTATCCCTTCGGGGATTAAAGGCGTGATGTTACGTTTGTGTGCGAAACTTTCAGGGTGTTCAGAAATTATTGTCATCTTAACTTTTTTTTTGTTTTATTGCCTTTCATGAACATACCTTGTTTTGAAACGTTGATATGTTTGTGTCTCTAGTTTGCATGTATTCACAAGATTTTCATGTTTTAAATGCACAGGAATATAGCATTTACAATGCAACATAGACAGAGCTTGAAAGAAGTTTGATGTTTTCGTTGCAAATTTATGTTGCCGTGACATAAAATGATTCATTTGTTTTTTAGTTAAGTATATTTGGTTGGAACAATATTGTTTTATACTACACCTGCTTGGAAAGTACCTTGATACTTTATCAAATTTACGGTAGAAAGTACGTCATTGCATATCGAACAAATATGCGGGGAGAAAACGCATCTGAGCGGGAGAGAATGGATTTTCATACACTTTTCTCTCCCGCTCAGATTACAATTTGAAAAAAGAACATGTGACAATTGCAGACGCTATTGGCGCCATTTTGAATTTGAATTAGAATTTTAATTTAGTTTTTTATTTTCTTCGTAGGTGTAGTATAAAGCACTATGTATCACTCGAGAGAAAGTGCGATTCCCGATCTCGGGTGTTTTAAAGCCCTTGCCTACGGCTTCGGGCTTTAAACGACACCCTCGACGGTAATCGGTCACTTTCTTCTCTCGGTGAACAATGTACTATTTCATTATCCTGGTGTTATTTTCTACAACATTGTTACCACATACCTGCCTCACTTCAAAAATGTCCATTTCCCTCCACAGAGAGTTAGTCGAGACCCGTCAGCGGCTCGACTCGCTAGCGCACGACATGAAGCGCAAGGAGCAACACATCCGCGACATGCAAGCGCGGCTGGACGCGCCGCACCAGCCCGGCAACTCCTGTGAGTATACTCTAGTGTTTCTATGTTGGCTAGGCCCGGACGGGGTAAGCAGACCGGGCGGGATAGGCAGTTACCTATATAGACAAAACGTAAAAAATTATTCTATTTATGACCGTTATAGACTTCGAAACCATTCAACCATCTTTTTTCCTACTGCTCCGCGATTCTTTTCTGATTAATTTCGTTACGGAATTCAAGAGAGTTTTGTGTCTGCCGAGCTTTATTGTCTCGGTGCTTTTCTGGTGGTTACCACTGTTGATTCTGGCGCACAGGAGTAACAGTGGTTTCGTAATAGTGTGGCTGGCTTGTCGCATACAAAAGAAAACACTCAGCCGATGCGCCCCAACCGGTTTCATAGAAAGGCGATGTTGCAAAGATGGTTTTAGTCCACTAAAACAATGCATTAAGCACATTAGGGCGATTTTAGACGTTTCCCAGACAAAATATCTCTTTTTTAGCTGAGTATCCGCTAGTTTTTGAATAAACCTTGTGATTTCCTGAGAAAGAGTATTTTTTCACGTTACGGTTTTGATCTTGGACCTTGTGTATGTATGATATGAGGGTGTAAAGTTCCTCATCCTCCATGGACCACCCAACAATTATTTTCGTGTAATATTATTACTTAAATATTGCGATGTAAGATATATTCCAGGTTAGGTCTCGCACATTTAATAGGTGGCTAATTAAATAGATGTTTTAGCAATTACTTTGTACAAAAGTGGGGCAAATTTTCTATTACTGTAGTATAGCAACTACCAATTTGTTTTCGTAATGTTATTTTTATTTGTGTGGCGCCCTCTAACGCTAGTATTAGAACTCGTATGTCTTTAGGTTAGTGTAAAATGTATGCTTACCCCGAATGGGATTAATTGGGAACTTTTATTTGAACATATTATTTTTATTATGGGAGTTGAAAAGAGACAGAGCTATGGAACAAAACTTAGCACTTGATAAGATTCTCACGAAATGTTACGGACAAATTGTGGACGCAACTTTAGATATCGGACACTGCCAGGTCTTCATTATAAGCCTGGCCTTTTCACAACTATATTAGGGGTCGGTTTCCAGTCTAACCCTGATGCAACTGAATATCAGTACTTTACATGATGTCTACCTGAACTTTACAATCCAGTTACTATATTGGGTAATTCGTTCCCACTTGATAAGGCTTGTTGTCAGACTTTCAGGCCAGTGACTACCTGTCACGACTGCCAAATATCTAGAAATGACATGCTTTCTGAAGCAAGATGGATCATGGAAACATGCTATGTGTACTCGGTCACCCATCCACGGAGTAACTTTAGCAGCGGCTTAACCTTGAAGATCGAGCCGTGCAGCTGTTTTTTCTAGCCACACTAATACCGACATATACAGTACTTAGAAATATCTGTCAGTGCCCAGGTGTCCGCAATTTGTCTGTACTAGTTTATCCGAATCTTAATAGTGTTTTGCATGGCACTCGCTTTGGTATAAACACGGTATGATTGTACAGTAAAGAGAAAAGTGTTGTCATGTATGTAATGTATTGCCTCACGCTTTAAAACAACGGCACGTCAGCTCTCTGGGTATTAATATTTTTTTTATGAAGTAGTCATAATTTTAATAAAACAAAGATGGGTTTGAGAAAAATTGGCTCTTCTCAACTCCTTGGTAATTACTATAAAAGTGAGAAGTATTTAAAAATAATACTTGGGGTTTAATTTTTTTTTTCAGTTTTTAGATTATTGTTTTTTTTTGTTGGTTCTTAATCTTCTTATTTTTGTAGTACAAACTCAAAGGTACTTCATCTAGTATCTTGTACTATTACATATATATTTTCAGCACAAATCTATATAAAATTAAATATGTTTATTTAGTGCACCATTTCTTTTTGTTTTCGTTACATGTTACCGCACATTCCTACCCAATACACAATATGAAACTTTCCGTGACCTCACTATTCACGACGAACGCACTTTTATCGTCAACGGAATCTTGGCTCCCACCACAAAGTCCAACGTCGTCCACGACGAAAAAAACGGAAATAAACGAAAAAACTGCACAACACTATTTATTTATAAAAAAAAAATGTGAATATGGACTCTATATTGTTGTGTTTGAAATTGGAACTGTGATTTGATATTCCAAAAAAAAATTGTGAACGAAATTTAAAATTCGAAAATTAACGTTCTTTTTATGTTTGATAACGAACATGTATTAACTGTGGCATTTAATGTTTTTTTTTAATTATTATGGCGTCTAACGCTCTTTTCTTTTTGTTTTAATAAACTACGTATTGGTGTATTACTCCTGTTTTATTGTGTTGTTGATATTTTTGCGTATGTTAGTTCGGATATGGTTGAGGAGCAACATACCACTGTTTATAGGCGTGACGTCATGTTTATGGGGTGTGGCCATACTTGTGTATCACCATATATACCCCTGATACATATTATTGATTTCTATAGCCACGGCAATGTATGTTTTAAGTGTATTGTGTTAAAGCAGCTATTTATTTAGTTCTTTTGAAAGTATTAGGTCTACAGTGCGTCATAGCGTTTTATTATTTCATTGAGATGTTAACCTTTTTTTAAATACTCGGGGAAATATTAGTGCTGTATTGAACCTTTTTTACAAGCCTTCAGAAAAGAAAACATGTATTAGTTTTCACTTAATAATGCAGCTTTTAACGAATGGCAGCTACTATTATACAGCTACTTATTAGAATGGAACATTGCTTGTATTGTGGCTATAGTTTTCAATGAAAGTATTCGTAAGTAACGAATTTTGAAAAAAATATAAATGAAATTTTATGACACCAAAATTAATGAGTTTAGATTTTACATAGTATTTGATCAATTGACAAAATTATATTTAGAAAATTAGTGCTCAACATTTTAACGTTATTATTTTATACTTATACATTTTTTTTTATAATATTGATAAAAGTACGCCATTACTCTATTATTTTAAACTGTAATCTCACCAAAGTATATTCATTTCTAGTCTTCGGAAATTACTCTAGTCGAAAACAATGATTGCCAAAGATTTTTTAAACGATAGTGTTGTACTCCAACCGTTCGAACTAGTCATTCAAATCGATATGGTTTTTTATCGGTTTTTTTTTGTATCTGCGTGAAATAATTTGCATAGAGATGTTGAAGGAAATTTGGATTTTTTAAAGGTTTTTGCGGGAATAATGCTTGTTTTATAGTTGTATGTATTGAGTACTGACCAACGTTATACGTATACGGCATATATCTGAGTTAAATTAAAAGCAGAATAGGTTGATAATTATTCAACTATTTCTACCAGTGATTGAAAAATGTGATTATATTCACAATTTTTCACCATTTGCAGTGATTCATCTTTTGAACGCCAGAGCGTTAGACGCATGGCGCACCTCCCACGCCAAGGCACAAAAATCTACAAAACCATTATTTTATATTATTTGACACTATTTTGTATTAAACAGCAGTTAAAAGTAAAAAAAAAAATTACAGTCTGTCGCCTATTGACGTCGGTGGCGTATTGGACACGTTTTCATTTGTCGTCTATACACGACCGTGGCGTCTAAAAGGTTAAAGTAATTTTCTATATTTGATCTTTAAAAGATTGAAATTTTAATATTTGCCGCATGTTATGCATAGGTAGGTATTGTTAAATTATAAAAATATACTGCACAGAAAAGCTTTACTATTTACATTTTTATAATAATAAAATCGATCGATTACCAAAGATATTGACAGCACAATGAAAAGTTTTTTTTATTTATTGCTTAGTATAAGTTTTTCTATTAGATCAGCTGTAGAATCTCATCAGTATGTTTTTTTGTTGTTTTAATTGTGCTGAGTTTCAAGACCTGACATGCTTATTTAACGAAATATTATTTTCAACTATTATTTTAAAAAATACGTAAGATTTTAAACTATTTAAAAAAATATGAACTGATATTTTAAATGTAAGGTCTTAAAATTCAACGAGTGAATCTTGATTTCTCTTTTTTTTGCGTTTTATTTATGTTTTTAATTTTTAGTTATTGTCAGCACATTTAATCTGCATTTAACGTGTCTTTTATGTTTTACTGTTAGGCCGTTTGTAAACACGTTTTTTCTCGGTGAAAATGTTCGGTTGATCCGAAGGTTTATGTAAAAAAAAACGTGTGTGGCTTTAGGTTTATGTTTTATATACTTCACTCAGTGCATTATTGTACTTGTCCAAGTAAACTTCGTACATTGTTTTGTACATAAGTTATTAAAAGTTCTGTTGTACTTAGTTTTTGTTGTTTATTTTTAACATTTTTTTTAATTGGTTTATGTTTGGAGTATTTAGATTAGAATTGGGTATTTATTTAGTACCATGCTTTAAAAGGCTGTACTTTCAGTTGAAAAGGGTAACCCAACTTGAAAGCCACTAAACTCAGGGAAACATTATTCAATTGCATTTAGTAAGCCCAATGCAATGTATAACTTCTAAAAAGTCAAATGGGCTACGGCCAAAGAAAAATATTCAAAATCTCACCTTTTCGGCTCCACACACATTCAAAATTGAACTCTCCAACAATACAATTAAAACACAAAGTTATGCGCAAGCAGCGAGGCAAGGATCGGCGAAATCTTCTTCGTACTGGAGCGGCAAAGAAGAGAACGGTTCGTTTATCATAATATTAGCTAAAACATCCTTTTAGAAGTAGACTCATCGTATGTGACCGTTGTAGAGATGGGCGATTGCGAATTTTAAACATCGATATTCATACTTTGAATCGAATTGAGAAGAGTTTTTTTTATTCTGGCAATCTTTTACGATCTCATTTTTCAAGGGTAGTAGCATTGGTTAGTAAGAATTAGATAAAACATGAATACTTGAAAAGTAATTTTTAAGTCGTCAAAATATTTTTGCTGAAACGTCTTTTGGATTCGAAATTGGTCAATTTGTGAAATAAATTAGAAAGTGTCTATACTTTTAATTTTATACAAATACATAGCCTTTTAGAAATAAGTGTTAGATAAATCAGAAATCATTGCATTTATTTCAAATAGGATGTTACAGGCATTTTTTGAACTATAGAAACAACAACGATAAAATTGAAGCTACAGTCACAAGGCATAATAACTGTTTACAGAAGTTGCCCGTTCCAATGCGAAAGGGGGGGGGGGGGGGTAAAGAGGGGTAATATTAGTAACAAATTCGCAATCGTCTATAACTAGACTGTGTGTTATTTTGTCCCTGTAACATTATCTGTTGTTATTTACGATACGCTTCGCTGTCAATAACGATATCTTTTCTTTTAATGCTTCAGAAAACATCTTGGGGCAATTGGTTTTTATTTTAACCGTTTATTTTTGTCTCTCATTAATATTTATATTCATACTAAATTGTTAACGGTATTTTAATTAGTTAAAAACAAAATTAAACATGACAAGAAAAGTACAGTCGGTAACAAAAGGTTTAACGAAATATTGTTTTTTGTTTCGGTGTTTTGAATATTATTATAACGACAGATAGTGTGTTTTTTAAAGGTGTAAGTTTTTAGTCTTTGTGCTGCGTACGTAGTTTTCTATCAACTAGTTTCATTTTGTCTATGATGGCGTCCATTGTAAATACGAGCAAGTGTAAAGGGAAAAGTTTTTAAATAATTTAATTAATTAATTTTGTCACTGTTTTGTGGGTTTTTTGACTGAATTATAGTCCTGTTTGCAAAAACAAAATATTTTTAAGGAAGAAAGAAAATTATATTTTCCTTTTTTAAATATGATTTTATGGATTTGCCATAAAATGGCATATTTTGGGAATTAATTATCTTGGTTTGTTATTTCAAAATTGATAAATAGAAAAGATTTTAATAACAAATGACTCCAAAACAGTGACGCTTAACAAAATTTTCAAGTTTTTTATGCAATATGAAACAATTCTTCTTTTATTACAAATCGCTTCGCTTTTGCTTGAGCTTTGTTGCGGTGGCATGGATGTGACGAAAACGGCTCTAGTACTCAATTTCAACATCCATTGCTCTTTTGGTATAGCAAAGATATTCAACTACCCAGAAAAATGTTGAAGAAAAACGTCAACGTACGTACCTCAAATTGTGTACTAGAGCCAAACTTTCCTGGTTTTTCTGAAAAAGTCCATTCACCTCATAACGCCCTAAGCGATTGGTTTTTCCTTTAACACTTGTTTTGTATACGCACATAGGTATTTTGACTAATCTGTTTTTTTTTGTAATTGTAAACCTCTTTTCGACCTTAGTTGGTTTTTTTGTAACTTACGTCAGCACACGAGTCGACATTAAAAGTTTTCTTAAAATTAATATAATATAATTATTATACTTTTAGTCTAACATTTATATTACTTTTGTAACATTGTTATTATTATTTTAGGATTTATGAGATTTCTAAAATTGATCTTCATACTTTACGAGATTTCATAAGGGTTCATATATTGATCCAAACTATTCCAATATTTTATCTTAAATGTGAGGTTGTTAATTAAGTCGCATTTTTTTGATTTTTGCAACCATTAAAAAAAATCCCGTTTAGTTTACGCGGTACTCGCCGAGCACTGGAAGGATTTATGTGCATATGTTTCAATAAAATATAACATATTCGTGTATTTAAGTAAATGTTCTCGTGTGCTGAAGGTAATAGTTTGTACAGCGTCAATTGTAAGCGTCCAACGTGCATGTCTTAGTTCCCGTCTTGTATTCACTAAAATGTGTTCATGTACAGTCGAGCACAAAAGTATTCGTCAACTAAAGTTTCGTTACGTGGCGCAATAACCCGCCATGCAAAAAATCGATGCAATGTAATAAGTTGTATCAACAAAAAAAGAGAGTGGTGTATTTTTATATTGATGTATTGTTGGTTGCATTTAAAGGCCTCCAACTTATTCGTCATAATAATTTCGTTAGGTTGTTAATGTTTCTGACCAATTACGTATTTCTTATCCCTTCTCGTAATGCTTCATTTTAACTTGTATATTAATTAGCTAGATAACGCTTTTGTGCTCGACTTTACGTAAAGAAATATTAATAATTGTAACGTTTTTTAATTACTGTTTTGTGAACGTGGTTTGGGTTGGGATTTGGTTTCTGTGTTTTATTACATATTATATAATAATTATAAATATTCCCCTTTTCCGTATCAAAAAATCCAAGTTTCTTTTTAACTTTTTCTATTTTATTACCTTTCTAGTGTTTCATTCCGGAATGCACTTAGAATTTGTCTAGAAAAAACTCCGTTTTAGAATCTTTAATATTTTTTACTATTCTGGACTAGCTGCGGAATTCCGGATATCTTGGACAGATAGTATCTGTTCATAGCAGTTTGACTGCGCTTTTTATGTCTTTTTCTTATATATTTTACCATTTAAGTACCATTAGGTACTTTGATTTTAAGTTTCATGTCTTCGTGTATGTTTGAGAACGAAACACTAGAATCAAAAAACTATTATTTATTCAAAATACTGACATAAACCCAAATATTCCAGTTTTGGACCGGCCACCTTCTCAAATGAGCTACTTAGACCAATTCCTGAAAGAAGCGCCAACGGAGCGGCACTACGATAATGTGGCTACTATCAATGAGCAGAAGGTAGGTTTTGGCTTGACTCTGTTTTGTATCTAGATTATTATAATAACAATGCTTTTGTCATTCATTCATTCAATACATCTTTTGGAGCGTGTTCCAACAATTTGGTTAAGTCATTATTATATTGATATTTATAAAATCTTATAAAAAATTTATATCAATTAAATTAACAGGCTCTTGTTTTCGGAAATTTTAATTCATTTGTTGGAATGCGTTCAAAGCTTAACTTTTGTGACTAATTGATAAGGTGACAGTTTTTTTTTCATCATTACTCTGTATGTTATCCGTCCTGAATTCAATGTAGAAAATGCCCTAGCAGCTCAATTATTCTTCCTTTTATTATATTTATAAATTATAAATAACTCTGTACAGTTTTTATAAAATACAGTGTAATAATGAAAGCTTTTATATTTTTGTTTGGCCATTTTGTTTTTTGGTTATCTGTTGCTTGCACAGATGTCGCCGCAGTACCGTTACAGAAACCAGCATTGTTGCAATGCAAAGGTATTATATGTTTTTATTATTATTTATTATTGCTTATTTTTCTTTTTATTATTTTGAGAGATTGTTTCACAACCTCTAAATACATTATCCATCAAGTAAATTAAGAAACGGCACATAAAATGGCCGTATTCGGAGGTCGTGAAACAAACTGAAATTAAAATTTGACCTTATAATAAAAATATACTTATCGAATTAAGAACCTCCACCTTTTTTCTCTTTGGTTAAAAAACTGAAGAAAATGATTTATGAATTTTGAAAAAAAAATTACATTTATTTTTATTATCCAGTCTACTGAGATTTCATTATGACTTGGCAGTTAATACTACGAGCTAAAAACATCGGTGGTGGAATTCGGTGTGCAACTTTCATCACTTACTATTAATATTACGCTTTAATCCATACTAAAACCACATCAAAAAATATATTTTTAAGAACGACGTTACCTACGACAATACTTTAAAATTCAGTACCTCAAACATCCAATGTTACTTAAAAAGTACTTATTTGCTAGATGGAAAAAACCATGTTTTTTTAACTTTTATGTTAGCCTGTTTTTGTGTTTCCCACTGCCGGACAAAGTTACAAAAAATAAACGACTTCTTACTTTCTGTCTAACATGAAAATGAATAACTACACCATTTATTTATTTTACAACAAATAAAACACATGTTATTATGATTCAGTTAATGTACGGGTCCCAGCAATCGGCCGCGTTGAGTGGCTCCGTGGAGCTACAAGACGACTTGGAGCCCCGGGCTTCGTCGCCAGCCTCCAGTAAGAGCTCCCCTAGTGAGATGTCTACAGTTAGTATAGTAAGTATGATGTGATTTAACTTAAGTATTATATCATAAACCCTCTCTAATGCGTTCAAAAACCATAGGCAATGACCAGCATTACCAACCAGCAGAAATTAACAGAACTGTAATGAGCTCATAACCTACTGAAAACAGTAGGTTATGAGTTTTAAATTTGGAACAGGTGTCAAATTCAAGTGAGTGTGCTATTCTAGTATCTACATTAAAACAGATACCTATCGATACGAAACCCCAATTCAGTATGATTTTAATTATAAATCGCACGACGTTTTCATCTCGAGTGACACAAGAATAGTGACTTTGTTCGTTTGCTGATTTAAAAAAAATTACAGATATCCGAAACGCCGCCATTTCGAGCTGTCATTTGTTCGTTAGCTTTTTATTCCCTTTCATTGAGTAGACAAATTTTCTGATAAGTTCTTTATTTCTGTCGAAAATGAGTGATAGTGACTCAGAAATTAACATGAACACTCCGCCAGATATCGTAAATGCAGCGACGAATGCAACTAATAACCTGTTTATTTTTTATTGCATTACGGTAACAATGCTGGTCATTTCCCTATGGTTCCTGAGCCCATCATAGAGCCCTTATGATATTCGGGTAGATAAATTAGTGTATGCAACTATACATAATTAGGCATTACAACACTCGTGTGATGCTATTAAGAAACTCGCCTTCGGCTCGTTTCTTAAACCCACACTTGTGTTGTAATGCCCTTCATTATGCACAGTCGCATAAACTACTATTATTAAACAATCCAGAAGTTTTAAAGATGAAGTTATAACATTTACGAGATCATGCTAAAATTTATCACGTGCGTGTGTTTCACAGGTTCACTCATACATAATCCTTAATAGGAACACATCTGCAGAAACCTTGGTTGGCCGTCTTCCCTGGTCTAGATATTTTACAACGAGATTTTACAGCTACAGATTTAACATGTCGAAATACAGCATGTACAGATTAGATTACATTCTCTTAAATGTGTGCATTATGTTCTGACAATATATGGCGTAAAAATGAATACAAACAAACAATTAAAATTTATCTGTCTGTGGAAATAAATAATATGTTTCAAGATAATAAACAATTTCAAATGCAGGTAAGATAATGAAACGAGATTAATTGCACATTTTTCTAGGGAGATTAGCCTCAGATCTATCAAAAATATGCTTCTTCAACAAATCGTAATATTGTTTGTTCACCAGGACCCATCACTAGGTCCCTCGGTACCAGGCAAGCAGAAAGTGCATCAGTTCTTAGTGCGAACCTTTAGCAGTCCCACCAAATGTAACCACTGTACGTCGCTCATGGTGAGTATGTTTTGTATGTCATTTTATTTGTCTTAGATTGAGTTTGTTGAAACACGTCGAATGAGGGATTGTTCCCTAATACTAAAAAAAACCATTCAATCAATTTTGATTATTTTAAGAAGTTGGTGGTAAAAGAACTGAATCAAACAAACAATAGCTAAAAAAAACATAGCTAAAATATTAATAGTAGATGATTAGCTGCAATTGATGCCTTACAGCCCTGTAAGGCATCAATTGCAGCCCGAGATATTTAGAGTTCGAGGGTGCAATTGATGCTTACACCCGAGCTAACTACTCTGCTTTACATCTCGATTATGAGGTAAGAAGAACAAAACCGGCATTACAAGAATAAAGTTTTCAAATATCTCTCTTTAGAACTTTCAGGCAAAATATTGTTAATTGCTGCTTCAGCTTCTATTTTCATTGAATCGGGAGTGCAGCTTATATCTTCATCGACTTCATCACTTGCAGAACTCGATGTTTTTTTCCTAATTAGCACGTAATTATAAAAAAATCCCAAAAACAAACAATATTTAAAGTAAAAGTTTTCTATTACCGCCTTTTTCATCTCTTTTTTTAAGTTTTTCAAGAACGAAATTGAGCTTCGCCGTTCGATATTTAAAATTGATGACTATTAAGCCTCCCCCACACAGGCGCGTAGGAAATGCGGGAAGAAACGCAAAAACGCTCCTGTGTGGGGGAGGCGTTATACTCATACGAAGACAAGGCTGAATAGCGAAGCGACCTCTTTTGTCATTGGGCTGAATGCATGATGTCTATTGCCAGTATGATGGTTAGATTTACGCGAACTTTTTGAAAGAGTGAAGTGTTTTTTTTTTAATTACTTACCGCCCTAGGGCTTTTCTTTGCTACATTAATACCCTAGAGCGCTAATTGGTCACCTACAAGCCCCATTTGGGGGTAATAAGGACCTACTTACCGAATATGAGAGATGTAAATAATATTTTTCACTTTTTTCTGTTTTGGAAGTCGGTTTTATTTTTTACATTGTTAGCAAAATGTCATGGTAATAGGCTTCTAAGTAAAATTCAAATGCTTTTGTGTCTACTCCTGAGATAAAATGAAGCACTTATTAAATAGTGCAGCAGACTCCTTTGACCGGATCGATTGAATTGGTACTGGAACTAAATCAATCACTATGAAAATTTTCAAGATTTGTTTTTGTTGACTTTACAGCAATGCCAGCCAGGCTTGCTATATTATTATTTATCAACTTTGATTATTGACTTCTTCTAAAAACATTACCATTCACTTTTCTAATACTAAACCTTATCAACAGATCGGTCTAACTCGTCAAGGCGTGGTCTGTGAGACGTGCGGTCTAGCAGTCCACACGTGGTGCTGTGCCCGAGTAGCTGCGAGGTGCCCACTTCCCGCTGAACGGTCTAGGAGACCCCTTGGCATCGACCCTGCGAGAGGACAGGGCACTGCGTACGAGGGTTATGTTAAGGTAAGTCTGTCGTCAACATCATCACAAAAAAGTTGTGTTTTGCAGCCGCCGAAAAGTCAAGAGAACCTTATGTCAGTTGTCATCTTATTCGCCCGCGTAGATGTCGGAACATGACAACATATATAAAAGAAAGTCGTGTTAGTTACACTATTTATAACTCAAGAACGGCTGGACAGATTAACTTGAAAATTGGTAGGGAGGTAGCTAAGAACCAGGAGGACATAGGATACTTTTTATCCTGTTCCCGTGGGACGTGACATAAAAACGTGATATAACAAAACGCAACTGACCTAGAATACCAAAACACAACTCAGTCAAAATATAAGTCAGCGGTTCATTTGTTTTTTTTTATTTACATTTATCATAATTTAAAAAATAAAAAATCGACTCATTTATTGCCTCTAAGGCGGAGGCGGAACAAAGTTCGCAGGGTCAGCTAGTTATATAAGGTCCCATTAAAATAGGTGGACAAAATTTTAGAAATCATTCAGACCACCAAAATAAGGATAATGGTAAAAAAATAAATTAAGAAAAACGCATTAGATACTTACAAAAAAATAAAACTGCTAGCGAAAATACACTAAAAGTGTTAGTTATCCAATATTTTATGTGAAAAAAAAAACACTTTAAATCAGTGTTTTTTTTACTTGGATATGTTTGGTTAGACGTACTGAACGCTGTGTTAAAATTTGTCCACCTATTTTAATGGGACCTTATATACTAAAACCTTTCTAGAGAATCAGTCCATCTATTGGTAAAAACAGCATTAAAATCGGTGCAGTAGTTTTTGAGTTTATCGCGAACAGGAGACAGCCGCGGCGGAGGACTTTACCATTTCGAAACGATTCGCATTCTATTATTCATGGAAGTAATTAAGTAATCATGATATTCAATTCGAATTTAAAAACTCGCGTGTATTCACCAAATTAACCTGTAATTCGGTGAATTCGACGCCGCCTCGAGTTGGCTGTCAATCTTTGTCAACTTTGATTGCTAGCTAGAAACCTAACAGCTTTCGTTAGAACCTACATAAACCGGTCATCTCTTAAATATTTAAGCATTGCTTTACCTATGCACCCTTTAAAGGTCTTGCGTGCTTATAAAGGCAGTTTCCAATTTATATTTAAAGCTTCCAAATGAATGTTGCTTAAATTACTAAAGAAATTATTTATATTCTGGGAAATTACTAGGCGAAAAAAAAAATTTTGTTAGGCGAAGTAACTTGTATGTAGTAGATGCTTTTGTAGTTTGTTAGAAGACAAGACTACGTAGGCTTAGAATATTTAAACCTTTTTTTTTGGACGGTGTGAAATCATCAAATGTCTCCTCCCGCTTGGGGCATAGCCGTAGGGAGTGTCAGACTTCTACTGACAAAAAACCACCCATGTTCCTTCTTAGCCCTTTGTGGCGAGGCCGCGGTATCTTTTTCGAACCCCGCAGCCCCGACGATAATATTTTGGCCTTATACTCTCCTCACTAATTTCATCTCTACGACAATCTAAGGGAAACATTAGGCCAGCCAGGCCTATGGCCTAAATATATCTATTTTTATACGTTGTTATATTGAAAAGGTTTTGTTGTCTGCAGGTACCAAAACCGGGTGGCGTGAAGAAAGGCTGGATGAGACAATTTGTCGTCGTGTGCGACTTTAAATTGTTCCTCTATGACATATCACAAGACCGGTAAGTTTCCTTTTTAACCGACTTCCCAAAAAGGAGGAGGTTCTCAATTCGATCGGTATGTTTTTTTTTTTCTATGTATGTACACCGCTTACGCTGCGATTTATGATCCGATTTACGTTATTCTTTTTTAGTTTGATGCGGAATAGTTGCCATTTGGTCCCATAAAAATTTAGCATGGTTTGGCCCAGTACTTTTCATTTTATGACCATTTTTTTTTATAATTTTTGAATATTTTTCGTTCGTTTTTTTATGTGTGTTCGCGATTAACTTCGTCGTTTATGAACCAATTTTGATGATTCTGTGTGATTTTTTTATTGGAACGGAGATATTTCAAGAGTGGTACCATGATATGGAAACCAGATCCTGGTGATGGGATCCCAGAGAAATCGAGGGCAACCCTCAAACATAGGCACGTATTATACGTGTTACGTGCTTTTTCTGACGCTATACAAGCATTGGTTTCATAGTAGGTAATTATTTCTATAAGATACACAACTAAAAATGAAAAAATATAAACTTTGTTTGCAAAAAAAAAACAACCGACTTCAAAAACACCAAAAAGTGAAAAATAAACTTCATAAGAAAAATCAGCTTCTGAAGTCGGTGGCAAAAAAAGCCAAATCAAACAAACAAATGTCACCGACTTCAGAATCTGATTTTTCTTTTGAAGTTTATTTTTCACTTTTTTATAAATAACTGTTACACAGGTCCACTCAAATCTGTGAGGTGGTTTCTTCAAAAGACCATCTCGAGATGCAACAGCACTTCATTTATTTTAATGATACGACTAAAATCAAAACTCCAACATTGGATCTTGAAGTATTATAACGAATGATGCTACAGAGTTCATAGAACTCATTTGGATATTATTCTACTTAAGTTACTCCATCAGTCTGCGGAGGACTGTCCCTAAGGTGCAGGCCACACATATTGGTCGCCGGGCGCGGACATCGCGCGGGCGCCGAAATGGCGCGTCATATCCACGCCCGAGCCACGACATTCCGTGTATCCTAAATTGCGCTTTATTTCAATGCACTTGGTATAAAGTTTAAATGCCGCCAGCGCGATGTCAGCGCCCGACGCCACTTGACTTATGTGTGGCCTGCACCTTACACTCTGTATTATAATTATAGTCAACGCATTCGTTCATCCATTGGTTAGCAGATTTTCTTTCTGGCAATAAATATATTATCGTTTGTTTCAGGAATGCGTTACCGTCAGTATGTGTGAGTCAAGTGCTAGACATGCGCGATCCGGAGTTCAGCGTCGCTTCCGTCAAGGAGTCTGACGTCATACACGCCAACAAACGGGACATCCCTTGTATATTTAGGGTGAGAAACTATTTTTTTTTTGTGAAATTACTCTAATGTCTAATTAACCTAGTGACCGCTGTTTTCGACGCAGGATCGGTTTCAGCTTATCAATAAGAGTTTTATGATTATAAGTGTTTAAACTGACATGGTCACTAAAATTATTATTAAAACTGAAAACGGGAACCTAGAATTCAGTGGAAGAAATGCGAAAACAATCGGAGTGGACACAGTGAGTTTCTTGTGTCGGGAACAGGATCAGGGACAGTGATAGGGGTATCAATCGCATAAAACGAACTGGGGGTCTAAAACGGCCACTTTGGCAGATCATAATATGAATTGCGTTAAAAAGCGTAAAATGGACCTTTCATTATAATAACTGCGTCTGTAACAATTTAGTAAAATACATCATAATAGGAAAATAATATGAATTGCGTTAGTCAAAAAAAAAAAAAAGTCAAAATTCATTTATTCAAACTAGGCTGATAATCAGCACTTTTCGAAGGTCAAAATTTACTTTACTTTACTTTACTACAGTGAAATTTGGCTAACTGGGACTTGGATAAGTGAGAAACTTCTATAACTTTACTGGAACTCATACTGAGACATGAGACAGATTTGGATATCTGAGACACATTTAACCAGGTTTCACTGTATTTACATTTTTATAAGACAGTCCCCCAAAAACGCCCACCCATCGACACTTCCTAGTGTTAGCTGGAAAGAAGAAGTGGCGGAACAAACTCCCCAGCACACATCTGTCTGTTAGGTTGGTTAGAAGAACCAGACTCGATACAATAGCAAGGTGTCAGTTAAATTTAAGATTTACTACAGACACAATCATTATTAAACAAAAGTATATAACAATAAACAGTGTAAAAATAAAATAATAAATACATAACAGTAAACTAATTTTGGAGAAAGAACACAAATAACAAACATTGTCTTGTGTTCAACTCAGCGACCAACTATTCTTATCATCTAAGTAGTCGTTAATAGAATAGTAAGCTTTTAAACAAAGATTAGATTTAACTTTGGCTTTAAACTCATTAAATGGCAAGTCCAGAAAAGAAGATGGCAGTTTATTATAAAATGTAATCCCGAGCCCTACGAATGAATTGTGAACTTTGTGAAGCCGGTGAAAAGGAGCGCGTAGTTTATGCTTATTTCTAGTGTTAAAATTGTGGATATTTTGTCTAATATATAAAATGTTGGCAAAGATGTACTGAGAAGCAACAGTGAGAATACCAATCTCCTTAAAAAAATCTCTAAGGGAAACTCGGGCACCCAGCTGATAAATTGCACGAACCGCTCGCTTCTGCAGTACAAATATATTTTGAATATCAGCAGCTTTGCCCCACAGCAGAATACCGTAGGACATAACGCTGTGAAAATAACTAAAGTAGACTAACCGTGCTGTATCAACGTCAGTGAATTGTCTTACTTTTCTGACGGCATATGCGGCTGAACTAAGCCTTCCCGCTAGGCTTGATATGTGTAAACCCCATTGTAATTTTGAATCTACTGTTATGCCCAGAAATATAGCAGAGTCGGCAGTTTCCAGCTCCTGATTGGCGAGGATAATACTGGGACCTAGATTTCTAACATTGGGTAAAGCGAACTTAATTATTTTAGTTTTCTTGGCATTAAGAACAAGGTTGTTTGTTGTGAACCAATCCGTGACCATTGATAGCGCGCTATTTACGTCGTCAAAATCGTGTCTATTCCTATCTACTTTAAAGATAAGAGAGGTATCATCTGCAAATAGTACAACGTCACAAAAACCCTTTAAATAATATGGCAGATCATTAATATAAACCAAGAATAAAAACGGACCCAGTATTGAACCTTGAGGTACACCTAGCCGAACCGGTAGCCCGGAAGATTTCGCGCCATTTACGTCTACACATTGGAATCTATTTTGTAAATACGAATCTATCACATTAAGGGCCTCATTTTGAACACCGTAATGACGCAGTTTCCGTAAAAGCGTGTCGTGATGTACGCAATCAAAAGCTTTAGAAAGATCGCAGAAAACACCGATTGCATTTTGCGCTTTCTCCCATGCGTTAAATATGTGTTTTAGCAAAGCAACACCTGCATCCGTAGTCGAACGACCCTTTGTAAAGCCATATTGATCATTATGAAGGAGTTTATTTAAATTAAAATGTACTAACAACTGTTTGAGAATTAATTTTTCAAAAATTTTGCTAAAAGCAGGTAAAATAGAAATTGGTCTAAAGTTACCAATATCATTTTTACTGCCGGATTTAAATAGAGGGATGACTTTACTGCTTTTCATAAGATCAGGGAAAGTACCCAAATCAACGCATTTGTTGAAAGTAACAGCAAGACAGGGGGCTACGACGTCGATTATGTTACTTAAAAGTTTAATAGAAATGCCCCAGTAATCACCTGTGTTTTTAGACTTAAGTGAATTAAAAACGTTAACTACATCACGAGGTGTTACATGTTCGAAACAAAATACGTTACCACATTTAGACACGCTGCTATGCAAAAGATCTTCGGCCTTAGACGGCGACGAACTCAGGTAACGAGTCGTCGCTATAGGTATGCTGGCAAAATACTCATTAAAAGCCTCGGCTACGTCGGCTGCTTTATTAACTAATTTGTTACCCACCATGATCTCAAGGTGATTATCTTGTTTAACAGATTTACCTGTTAACATTCGTAAAATAGTCACAGACGCAGTTTTTATTATGAAAGGTCCATTTTATGCTTTTAAACGCAATTCACACTATGATCTGCAAAAGTGGCCATTTTAGACCCCCAGGAGAGAAGGTTGATCTGCTCGTAAATGTCCACCCGCAATAACTTCAGTTTATCCGTGATCATGGTGTTTGGAACAGCATCGAAATATCGGAAACTCGAAACTAACCGTTAAGCTACTTAATATGCCGTTTTCAGTGTAAATGATAACAGTTTTATATCCATGCAATACAAACGATTCACCTCGCCGAACTAAATGCGACAAATAGAAAGATACATGATCGGCCCAAGTCATTGTGATAACTATAACATGCTCATATTACTATTTTTACAAATCTCATGCTCTGTAAGTAAAACTTACACCCCTGAATGCCGGGGTGTATGACTATCATTACAGCATAGGTTTTGGAATTTGAAAAAAGAACTGTCATACTCATACTGCACGAAGAATATTTTTAAAAAGTTAATTTTTTTTTCTCGGTATCGATTAATGACTCGAATCGGAATCTAGACAATTTATTTTATAAAGATTTTATTTTAAATATGGAACTATTTGTTTCCACATCGTATGTTAGATGGAATCGATTTAAAAATCAAACTGGCCAGCAAGATTTGACGCGCTTGCGTGCGTGAAAAAAAAAGGCAGTCTACTAGTACAAACTATAAATATACCTAAAAAGAACGTGACCATATCTCTTACAAATTGTAATAATTTTACTATTAATTTTAATTAAATACACATTTTTTTCTTCTTAATAAATGTTCATTGAAACCTGCTGTCTTGTTGTTTACTTACCTCACAATCGATATGTAAAGCAGAGTATTTATCTCGGGCGTAAGCATCAATTGCATACTCGGGTTAATTAGCGCCTTCGCTTCGCTCAGGCGCCAAAAACCTCGTAGGCAATTGATGTCATACAGCCCTTGGTTAATAATCTACTATTAACCCCCGATGCAAAAACGACCGAGTGTTATATAGTTTGACGTGTCTGTGGCATCGTAGCTTCCGAACGGATTACCGATTTTGTTTTTTTTTGTTTGAAACATGTCTTCTATTCTATTCTATTTATCTTCGGGGACGCCGGCAGACACCAGACGGGCGATCAGTCCTTTCGTTGTGGACTATTTCGCCCAGTTCCCCATTTTGGTGGATCCCCTTCATGGGTTACTGGTGGTCGGCATCGCGAATCTTCCTGTCGCCTTGCAGAAGCTCACCAGTTGTTCGGTAGAGATTTCTGCGAGCTTCTCTTCATTAATCTCATCTGTTCCTAGGATTTCCCATCTGAGTGGCCCATACATTGTGCATTCCGCCACAAGGTGGAAACTTGTTTCTTCTGCTTCTCCACATGCTGGGCATATGGGATCTTCCTTTACTCTCATAATCGTCAGGTGTCTATTGAGTCCACAGTGTCCTGTTGCGATCCCTACTACTAGTCTTATGTTTCCCCTGCTCATTCTGAGTAGTTTGTGGGATTTCTTTTCATCATATGACTTTAAGAAGATTTTCGATTGTCGACAACCTTCTGTTGCATTCCATCTTTTATTTGACTCTCCTGTGGTTATTCTATGGATGATTCCTTTTGTTATATTATGTGGGATCGGTAGCCTGGGCTCTGGTCCCACAAAGGTTTCATCTGCTCCTTTTCTGGCTAACTCATCCGCTATCTCATTCCCTTCGTGTCCTTGATGACCAGGGACCCATGCGACTGTTACTTCTGCTCTTTCCGCTAGCTGGTTGAGTGCTTCCTTACACTCTTTAACCAGTGCAGATGTGACTTCCACTTTGTTCAGTGCTTTGAGTGCTGCTTGACTATCACTGTATATAACTATTTTGGAAAGATCACCTGTCAGGGCGTTTCCAATTATTCTGGTACATTCCATAATGGCATGTATTTCTGTCTGGAACACACTTGCGCCTGTTCCTAGTGAGAATGATCTATTTATTTCCAGTCTTGGTATGTGTATTCCAGAGCCGGATAGCTTAGTTGGTTCTTTCCTTGATCCATCTGTATAGCAGACCGCCATAGATGGATCACTCTCGATTGTCCATTCTTCTCTTGTGCCTATATGTATTCTATACTTTTTGTCGAAGATCTTCTCTTTTTTGATTAGGTCATTGTTGGCCATAATCATTGATAGATTGTCTTCGTACGGTTTTGCTATCTCCGAGTGGCCTTTGTCCATAAAATTGCCTTTCCAGAGGTTCAAGCTTTTCAGTTTGAACCACTGCTCCAAGGCTCTTTTCTTAACTTGTAGACTAAGCGGTATCATTCCTAGTATGACATCCAGGGCCGCTGAGGGAGTCGTCCTCATTGCCCCAGAGATCATTAACCCGGCCATTCTTTGAACTTTTGCTAGCTCTGTGCTGTTAGTCTTGATTTGTGTTCTGTGCCACCATACTATTGCTCCGTGTATAACTCTGGGTATGATGATGGCATTATATATCCAGGCTACTATGGCCGGTTTCATTCCCCAGGTTCTACCTATAGCTCTTCTGCATTGTAGGAATGCAATTTTTGCTTTCTCACATGTTTCTTTTATATGCGTCTTGTATGACATGGTTTTGTCTAAGATCACTCCTAAGTATTTTATTTCCTTAGTTACTTCTATCCGTTCACCGTCTATGTATATTGGTGATAACTCCTCGTATTTCTTTCTTTTTGTAAAAAGGACTAGCTTCGTTTTAGTGGGGTTGAGGTTCAGTCCCCTTTCCCTACACCATTCGAGGGTAGCCCTAATTCCTTTCTTCATTACGTCACTTATGGTGCTAAGTACTTTTCCAGTGATTAATAGCACTCCATCGTCCGAGTATGCTTGTATATATATGTGCATCTTGTTTAGCTTCTCAAGCAAATCGTCAAGCAGCAAACACCATAGGAGTGGCGAGACGCATCCTCCCTGGGGAAAGCCCCTCACCGCTCTCACTGTGATGGTATTGTTGCCTAATTCGGCCTGAATTGCTCTGTGTCTTAGTACGTTTTCTATCCATCTTGACATGTAGCTTGCTATGCCTTCCCTTTGTAAAGCGGCCTTGATCGCTGTGGAGTTGGCTTTGTCAAAAGCTCCCTCCACGTCGAAAAAGCAGCCCAATGCAAATTCTTTGTTTTCTAACGCTCTTTCGATTCTTACCGCTATGTTATGGAGAGCTGTCTCCGTGGACTTGCCCTCCATATATGCGTGTTGATTTCTCTGTAGCGGTGTGTCACTTTTTTCCACTTTGTTTCTAATGTGTCTGTCTATTATTTTTTCTAGGGCTTTCAGCACAAAAGATGAGAGACTGATGCACCTAAAAGATTTTGCTTCCTGGTACGTCGTCCTCCCAGGTTTAGGGATGAAGACTACTCTTACTTTTCTCCAATTTTCAGGTATATAGCCTGTGGCCACACTACTTCTGAATAGAGCTAGTAGATCTTTGATAATATACTTGTATGCCTGCTGTAATATCTTCGGGAGTACACCGTCCGGGCCAGGTGCTTTGTATGGTTGGAAGGATGATATACTCCAATCTATTTGGTCTTCTGTAATGATTTCTTCGACCTCAGCTTGTGTCACTTCGCCTTGGTTTTCGGTCATCATTGTTTCCTTTTGATAAGTTTCACATCCGGGGAAGTGACTTCTCATCATTTCGGTCAGTATCTTTTTTGGGTCGGATATGATCTCTTCCCCTATCTTTAGGCTTCCTAGTTTGCATGCTTTGTCTTTCGACAGCACCTTGACTATTCGCGCGGTATCAGTGTGTCTGCTGATATTTTCACAGTAGGCGTTCCACCCTGATCTGCTTTCTTTCCTGCACATTTGTCCTAGTTTGTTCCTTAGTTCTCTATATTTGTCCCAGTCCTCATCGCCCCCTTTTCTGAGGGCAGTTCTAAGGGCTCGACGCGTGCTTTTCCTGATCTTCCTTAGTGTTTTGTTCCACCATGGTTGGCCTTTACCTAGTTTTAGTTCCTTAAGAGGGCATGCGCAGTGGTAGGCTTCTGTTAATGCCTCCTCTAGACGCTTGGCTTCCTTTTCGAGTTCCTCTGCTGTTTCGTAGCTTTGTTTTTGACTGGGAGACCATGTCTTTATTTTTGAGTCAAAGATCTCCCAGGAGGCTTTCTTTGCATTTCTGATCATTACTTTCTCCATCTCACAGTCCAGACTGAAGATGATCCTACGGTGATCCGAGTACGAATCCTCCTCGTCAACTCTCCAGTCTTTTATGTGTTTGCTTATGCTGCTGGATGCCATCGTAATATCCAGCACCTCAGCTCTTGACCTGGTTATAAAAGTGGGTGTGTTACCTACATTTATTATTTCTAAATTACTGCTTATAATAAAGTCTAGTAGCAAGTCACCTTTTTTGTTGCAGTCTGTGCTACCCCAAGCCACATGATGTGAGTTGGCGTCGCACCCCACAATAATCGGAATATTCTTACCTCCATACTTGTTTATCGCCCGTTCCAGTTCTGGTGTTGGCGGCTTGTAGTTGGTCTCACTTGGAATGTATGCCGACATTATGGCTGCTCTGCATTTCCCTCCACTTGTCCAAACATGTCTTAGTCTAGAGTGTTTTTGTCCACAGATATCAACATCTCAGTTAGAAGGCGGCAAGCGGTCGCATACACTCATGTTAGCGGAATCAGAATCGGAGAAGACCAAATGGGTGGTTGCACTCAGCGAACTACATAGGATACTGAAGAGGAACAACTTGCCTGACAAATGTGTAAGTTAATCCGAACATTTATTCTCAATTTCAGCTACATTTCATGATCGATATTGTATAAAATCAAAAGTGGGTAAGAAGCATCCCTCTTTATCCGACTGTGGCGAAGCCTAAAAGAAGAGTAATGTGTTTTTTTAATGTCAATCTATACTAATATTAAAAAGCTGAAGAGTTTGTTTGTTTGTTTGAACGCGGTAAACTCAGGAACTGCTGGTTGGATTTGGAAAATTCTGTTTGTGGTTGATAGTCCATTTATCGAGGAAGGCTTTAGGCTATATAACATCACGCTACGGCTAATAGGAGCGGAGGAAAAATGTTACAAAAACGGGAAAAGGTATTTCCTTTTTGAGAGCTTCCGCTGCGTGCGCTGCGAAAACGGTTTAAGTTACGCAAATATCATGTATAAAGAAATTGTGCCTCTTTAAAAGTTCTAAAAGAAAGTCCGCAACAGTAACTCTTTTTTACTATTAAAATGTTAGGTTAAAAAGAATTATTTTTTGCGTAGCTTCTTTAACCCATGTGGTATTAATCTATATCTAAATAAATGTGTTTGTTATAAGGGAAATTTAATATAGAATATTTGTGCCCTTTACTTTATATAGTTTAAACAAAAATCTTAGAAGATATCGCAATGTAAAAATATCCGCGCGGCAAAATAATTCGCGCGTCGCAATGTAGGAAGTTTTTATTTTATTTTTTATTTTATTTAATGTGGGCTTACTCTTGACCTCAATCTTGCCCTAAGGGCAAAGATGAGGTCGACGATGGAACGAGCTTACCCAGAAGAAGCCTATTTACTCGCGACTTAAATAGATTGTGGTTATATGAACTGGGGAAAACCGACGCAGGCAGGGTGTTCCACTCTTTGGCTGTACGAATAATGAAAGACTTAGCAAAACGCTTCGTACGAATGTGTGGAACATCGACAAGGTATGGGTGATAACCTGCAGTACGCCTAGTCTCTCGATGGAAGAAGGGAGAGTGTGGAATAAGCTCGTGGAGGTCTTGCGCACACTCTCCGAAGTACAGTCTGTAGAAGACCGATAGACATGCAACTTTGCGGCGGTGGGCCAGGCTTTGTAGCTTGGCAACCAGCTTAGCGTCACCAATTAGCCTCCTGGCTCTGCGTTCTACTGAGTCGAGTGTGGCAAGTTGGTATTTGGCTGAGCCATCCCAAAGGTGACAGCAGTACTCCATGCCGGACCGGACTTGAGCTTTATACAATATTGAAAGCTGTCCAGGCTTGAAGTACCGCTTGACCCTGTTTAGGATACCCAGCTTTTTTGCCGCAGTTTGAGCTTTTGACTCGATGTAGGCGCCGAAGTTCAGATTTGCATTCAACTTCGTGCCAAGAAGCTCGAGACTGTCAGTAACTTGTACAGACGCACTCCGGAAAGTGGGGGCCAGATTAAACGGACTCTTTTTAGCAGTGAACAGACACACTTGCGTTTTGGTGGCGTTGAAATCAACCAGATTGTCGTCACCCCACTTGGAGACAAGACTTAAGGCTGAATTTCTTCTACATTCTTTCCGGGAAATTCAAATTCAAAATATTTACTGCATCATAATGTTTACAAGTACAGAGTGTTATCGTATATTTAACAGTAAGAGATACCTATAGTTATTCACACTTTAATATAATCTAAGCTAATCTAAACCATCTTAACTATTATTATATTTCTTTAGCTTCATTTTTCAGATATAAATAAATAGGTAGACTATGTAGTACTTTCAACCTACTAGGCAACTTTCGCACATTTAAAAAGTAAAATCGAATGATTTTTAAAAAACAAATCGATAATCGATACCCCTTCCCTAGTCTATGGCGTCCGACCGCGCCGTTCAAGTTTCATTCTTTTTTCGTGCGAGGCAACGAGCACGTCTCTGTTATAAAAATATTTTTTCTAAGTGTTTTATAACATATTTCTATTCTGTGTGTACCTGTGAGTTCTACTGCACAATAATGCCGAAGCGAAAACAAGAGGAGAAAATTCGTTATTACGAATCGAAATTGCAAAAGTTGCGGGATACACAAGTACCCGCACCTATTGCACGCAGACGGTGTATTGTTTATTCGGATTCGTCTTCGGATGAGAACAATTTAGGTAAGCTTTTTCAAACGATTACTTTACTTGCTTATTTTGTGTAAGTCATGTTATTATCCTGGGTGTTGGCCGCGAGTCAACGCGAAGGAAATTCCTGAGCCGGGGTGCTGGCCGAGAGTCACCACGAAGGCATACCTACATTTTAAGGTCTGGGTGTTGGCCGTGAGTCAATGCGATGACCAGTTCAAAATATAAAATATGATTTTTTCATTTTTATTTCTGTCTACCCTCAAAATCTTAACAAACGTTTTTACGTTGTTACAGACCAAGAGGTAAACACGACAATCGAGGAAACACCTCAACAAGACATTTCTAATGTGGAGGTTCCACCTGAACCTGCCACCACAGACGCAGAGCACGTAGAAGAACTTGACGTGGAATTTCTTTCTGCGTTGGGTGATTCAACTCCCGATACGCCTACTTATGGTGAAAAAATACATGAAACGCTGGCACAGCGATGGCTACCAATTCTACGTCGAGGTATCCCAAAGGAAGCTAAGGAAACATTGCTGAAAGAGCAAAAAATTCCCGAAAACTGTAAGCTTTTGAGGGCTCCAGTGCTAAATCCGGAAATATCAGCGGCACTCGTCGAATCGACGAGAAACCGTGACAAGAAGATAGAAGCCCAACAGCAGCAATTGGGCCTCGGTATAACAGCCGTTAGTCGAGCCATGAACGTACTTGTCACTGGCGGGGAAGACAAGCAAACCAAGGTACAGGCTGTCAAAATTATGTCTGATGCTTGCCGCATACTTTCGGACCTCCATTATGTGGAAACTAAGTCTAGAATAAATCTAATTACACCGGCATTAGATAAATCATTTACCACCCTTATTCAAGACATGGAAAGGGATGAATCACTCTTCGGCAACAAACTGGCCGAAAAAATCAAGGCTTCCAAGACGATAGAAAAACAAGGACTCCAAATTAAAAAAGGAACCGGTGCTCAAAAAGCCCCCGTGTCGTCCACATCACAACCAGCATCAACAACGCGGACACGCTACCAGGGAAACTGGACAGCCCCTTCCCGCTATCAGCCGTCGTCGAACAGGGGGGGGAGGGGAGGTGCTCAGAGGACTCCGTCGGCGACACAAAGAGCGTCGAATACGACAGCACAAGGGAAAAGCAGCTACAACAAGCAGCGTGCTGCCCCACGGCAGTAAACACGGTATGTCATGCAGGCAGAATCCGACATTATTTCGATTGTTGGCTTAGCGTTACTGCTAATCCTTTTATATTAAATGGGATTAAAGACGGTTTTTCTATACCATTTGATACCGAAGTTAGCCAATCGATAGTACCTCATAACAGGTTCTCCCCATCAGAGATGTTAGATATGAGGACTGCTATTAATAAATTATTAGACTTAGGGGCCATAAATAAATGCCAACCATGTGAGGATCAATTTATTTCAAAAATTTTCTTGATTCCTAAGACCAATGGGAGTAAGAGGTTTATCCTCAACTTAAAACCACTAAATAGGTTTGTCTCCAAATTACACTTTAAAATGGAGGACTACCGAACGGCAGCAAAACTAATACCTAAGGATGGCTTTATGGCTACCATTGACTTAAAAGAGGCATACCTACTTCTTCCCATCTCAGTCAATGACCGAAAGTATCTGAGGTTCCAGTTTCAAGACGAAAATGGAACTGTTTCATTGTATGAGTTCTCTTCTTTACCATATGGTCTTTCTATAGCTCCTATAACGTTTACGAAGGTCATGAGAGAAGTTATAACTAACCTTAGATCACGCGGCTTTACCTCAGTTATGTAATTAGATGATATCTTGTGTATCGGCAAGAATTACCAAGACTGTTTAGAGAATGTTAGGGAAACAATCAATTTGTTACAGTGCCTAGGATTCATAATAAATTATGAAAAAAGTTTAATACAACCTAAGCAGTCTTGTAAATTTTTAGGCTTTATTTACGACTCAAAGTATATGACAATACCCTTACCTAACGAGAAACGTGACAATATAGCACATCTGATCAAAAAATTCCAGTTATTACCTTATTGCTCCATCAGAGATTTTGCACAATTAATCGGTACTTTAACTGCTGCTTGCCCGGCAGTGCGCTACGGATGGCTGTACACCAAATTGTTAGAAAGGTACAAATTTCTTACTCTGAAGAAACTCATTTCTTTTGATGCCAAATTTAAATTATCTGCCGATATATTACCTGATTTAAATTGGTGGGCTAGAAACATTCAATCAACGTGTAACTTAATAGGCACACTGGATTTCGAATTTGAAATGTTTACAGACGCCTCCAGAACAGGTTGGGGTGCATATAGCAACCAAAACCGTGTTCATGGTGGTTGGACAGTGGAGGAGCAGAAGTTCCACATAAATTATTTAGAACTTTTGGCAATATTCTTAAGTCTAAAATGTTTGGCTAGAGATAGGTCAGAGTGCAATATATTGTTACGTGTCGACAATACCACTGCAATCAGCTACATCAACCGAATGGGCGGAATTCAATACCCTCATCTCAATGAGTTAGCTAAGAAAATTTGGCAATGGTGCGAGACGCGAAAGATTTGGTTATTTGCTTCGTACATAAATACCCGGGAAAATAAGGAAGCAGATGAAGAATCTCGGAAAATAAATAATCCAGACATTGAATGGTCTCTATCTAACAAGGTCTACTTAGATATTGTAAATAGTTTAGGTACCCCTGAAATAGACCTTTTCGCTTCCCGCACTAATGCTAAGTGCGATACTTATATCTCATGGAGACCAGATCCAGACGCGATTGCAGTGGATGCATTCACTATGAATTGGAATCAGTGGTTCTTTTATGCTTTCCCACCCTACTCATTAATTTTAAAATGTCTACAAAAGATAAAAAATGACAAAGCGAAAGGCATTTTCGTTTTTCCATTTTGGCCTTCACAACCCTGGTTTCCTCTTCTAAAAAGCATGTTGACATCGGAGATAGTTTTCTTGAATAGTGACGCTCTTCCTCGGTCTCGTTACAGGACGCGTCGGCAGCAGGCTACCCTGGCTGCAGTGAGACTCTCCGGCACGCGTTTTCTAGAAGGGGGACCCCGGAGGCCGCTTTAAATTTAATGATTGCGTCGCTTGCTAAGAACACGTTGATGCAATACAGTGTAACGTATAAACTGTGGTGAATATTCTGCAGAGATAACAATTTGAACTGTTACGATGCTGGGATAGCCCAAGTCATCTTGTTTCTAACTGAACGGTATAATGAAGGTTCAACATTCGGAACACTGAATAGCCACCGCTCAGCACTCTCCCTCCTACTAGGAGGTGAAGTCAGTACTGACGTCAGAATTAAAAGACTTCTGAAAGGCGCCTTTAAACTTAGACCATCAGTTCCGAAGTATACCAGCACATGGGATCCTCAAGTAGTGCTGAATAACATATCTAATTGGTATCCCAATGAAGATCTCTCCATAGAAAAGATTACCAAAAAGCTGGTCACCCTATTAGCTTTATGCACCGCCCATAGGGTGCAGACGCTATCACTTATAAAATTAGACAATATTATTATTAATCCAAGTGAAGTTAAAATTGTTATCTCTGATATTATTAAAACTTCTGGCCCGGGACGTGATCAACCAATTTTGATTTTACCCTACTTCATTGAGAATAAGAGTATTTGTCCAGCCACCACCTTACAAAATTATCTAGAACTCACAAAAGATTTAAGACCCGTGGGCGCAAAAAATCTTTTACTAACTTGGAAACGACCCCATAAAACTGCTTCTGCTCAATCCATCAGCAGGTGGATTAAGCAGGTGCTGGCCGACAGCGGCGTGGACGTATCAGTGTTCAGTGCACATAGCACGAGACATGCGTCCACGTCGGCTGCCAGCTCAGCGGGTGTATCTCTAGAGGTTATTCGGAAAACGGCGGGCTGGACAAAAACATCAGAAACATTCGCTAATTTTTATCAGCGGCCTATTTCTAATGATGGGGATTTTGCAAGAGCAATTCTATGTAATGATTAAGTTACTTATAAGTTATCATAATAACTATAAGATAAATATTTTGGTTTTTGTTCGTAGAAGACAATATTTATTTAATAAACTCTTTTTGATGGACAAAACTTTTTACTCTAAACATCTACATAGTCTACCTATTTATTTATATCTGAAAAATGAAGCTAAAGAAATATAATATTATGATCAAATGAACTTCACATGTGAAGTTCGATCATTATTATATGATTTAGCTTCATTTGAAGATATAAACCCGCCCTCCCATATCCCTTAACTGAAAAGTTTTGTCTTCTCTGAAATAATGAAACTTGAACGGCGCGGTCGGACGCCATAGACTAGGGAAGGGGTATCGATTATCGATTTGTTTTTTAAAAATCATTCGATTTTACTTTTTAAATGTGCGAAAGTTGCCTAGTAGGTTGAAAGTACTACATAGTCTACCTATTTATTTATATCTTCAAATGAAGCTAAATCATATAATAATGATCGAACTTCACATGTGAAGTTCATTTGATCATAATATAATAAAGAGGAAAGATAAGATTTTTTGTTTGTTACGATTTAGCTTAATTTATGTCGGATAGTCGATATATCGAGAAAGGTTATATATAAGCTACTAGCTGACCCGCGCAACTTCGTCTGCGTCACATAAATATAGCTATAACCTTTCTCGATATATCGACTATCCGGCATAAATTAAGCTAATTGAGTAAAACGCCATCTATTGCAAACAGCTCTAGAGAAAATGATTTACAGATGGCTTACTTTTGACAACTTTATCAATCTATGGGTACGAATTGAAGTAAAAGTCCTCCTTTAACCTTTTTTGTTGAAATAACGTGATAAATGAGTGTAAATAGATAAATAAGCGTTAAACATGTAACTTTTGATTTTTGCAAATCTTATTTCGGCCGAAATCTACCGTATTTAAACGCATTTAAGCGATTGTTAATTTCATTATTGCTACCTATGCTGCCATCTATTGTGTTTATTTCAAGATTAATTATAATTTGTTCGAGTTGTGACCCATGAAGGTTGCACGATATCTGATGTTTTTGCTGATTAAATTCTGTAGTAATTTCATGCATTTTTCTATAGAAATTCTGTTATGATTACCTTTACGAGAAAATAAATTTCAAATATTTGTTCCAACCTTTTTACTCATGATTCTGTCTCAACCTTCTCAGGTGTACAGCGCCTGCGTGCTACTGGACTCGACAGCGGCCGCCATAGTCCGCAACGCGCTGTGTGCGTGCGTGCTGGAGCGTTCGCGTATCTGTGTGGGCGGCGACGCGGGCCTGGCGCTCATAGACCTGGAGCGAGCTGAGATCACACCACGTAGAGCGCACGCACCCATCTCCACCATAGCCTATGTGCCGCACGAGCAGCTCTTAGGTAAGTCCGCAACGCGCTATGTGCGTGCGTGCTGGAGCGTTCGCGTATCTGTGTGGGCGGCGACGCGGGCCTGGCGCTCATAGACCTGGAGCGAGCTGAGATCACACCACGTAGAGCGCACGCACCCATCTCCACCATAGCCTATGTGCCGCACGAGCAGCTCTTAGGTAAGTCCGCAACGCGCTATGTGCGTGCGTGCTGGAGCGTTCGCGTATCTGTGTGGGCGGCGACGCGGGCCTGGCGCTCATAGACCTGGAGCGAGCTGAGATCACACCACGTAGAGCGCACGCACCCATCTCCACCATAGCCTATGTGCCGCACGAGCAGCTCTTAGGTAAGTCCGCAACGCGCTATGTGCGTGCGTGCTGGAGCGTTCGCGTATCTGTGTGGGCGGCGACGCGGGCCTGGCGCTCATAGACCTGGAGCGAGCTGAGATCACACCACGTAGAGCGCACGCACCCATCTCCACCATAGCCTATGTGCCGCACGAGCAGCTCTTAGGTAAGTCCGCAACGCGCTATGTGCGTGCGTGCTGGAGCGGTCGCGTATCTGTGTGGGCGGCGACGCGGGCCTGGCGCTCATAGACCTGGAGCGAGCTGAGATCACACCACGTAGAGCGCACGCACCCATCTCCACCATAGCCTATGTGCCGCACGAGCAGCTCTTAGGTAACTCTATTAAATCTATATAAATAAAAAAAAAAACTTAAAAAAAAAACCGGCTTAAAAAAAACACAAAAAAGTGAAAAATTAACTTAAGAAGAAAAATCAGTTTCTGAAGTCTGTGAGTTTTGTTTGTTTGATTTAATTTTTTTGCCACCGACTTCAGAACATGATTTTTCTTCTTAAGTTTATTTTTCATTTTTTTGTGTTTTTTTTTAAGTCGGTTTTATTTTTTGTTAAAAAGTATTTATTTTTCACTTTTTAGTGGTTCACATGTTTCATGGGTCAATGTAGACAATGTAGTTTTTTTTTGAGTTTTGTTGATTTTTCAAAAACCGCTTGTCCGATTTCGATGAAAAAATTATGGGACCATTTCGGAAGTATACCCTTTCCAACAAAAAAAGAATTTTTCAAATCGGTTAGCAAGTGACGGAGTTATGCCCGAACAAACATAAAAAATAAAAAAAAATACAAACATCCGAATTGAGAATCTCCTTTTTTTAGATGTCGATTAAAAACATCCGAATTGAGAACCTCCTTCTTTTTTTTAGAAGTCGATTAAAAAGAAGTCCTGACTGACTGACTCATCAACGCCCAGCCCAAACCCTTGGACCTAGAAAGCTGAAATTTTGCACAGAGGTTCCCTTTATAATGTAGACAAGGAATAAGGAAGGATTTTTCGAAATTCAACCCCTAAGAGAGTTAAATAGGGGATGACAGTTTGTATGGATAATCGTCATTTTCACGCGGGCGAAGCCGCTGGCAAAAGCTAGGATATTTATAAGCACAGACTAAAAGACGAACAACATCACATCACATCGATTTGTGATCAATAAATAAATAAATAAACATACTCTGTAAGACAGAAAGGGAGAATAGAAAAGTATGTAATTATTATAATATTCGTCTATCCTTTAGCTCACTATGGTAAAGCGACTGACTACCTCTTTGAGCTTCAAACCTAGCTACATGATCATTATCAGACTAGTTACCTGACTTTCCGTAAAACTAAGTGTAAGGCCAGACTGCAAACGCGGGCGCGGGAAGCGGCGCGGGTTAAATTACGCGGGGAGCGCGCGGGTAGCTCGCGCCATAGCTCGGTCATACAATAGGGGATCAGACTGGGTCAAAATAATATGATTCTGTTTAGTCCGTAAGTTAGATTATCGAAAAATATTGAATACGTGTTTTTTGTTTTATCAAATCAATAAGAAATGACGAAGATAAAACGCGTCAAAGATCAGAAGAGAAGAGTGGGGCTTGAAACGTCACTTGTGTCGTCAAAATGTACTATCATATTATGACGTCACACGAGTTTTCGAAGCACTATACCGTCTTCATTTTAAGTTTACGTGAAAAAAGAAAAAATACGTGTCCAATAATTTTTGGAAATCTATCTGACGGACTAATTAGTTTTTTTTTGTCCGATCCCCTATTCTTACGAGACAGGATTTTTATAAAATTGACCAAGATTGGCCAAGCCATTCTTTGTTATTCGATCCCTGTACGGTAGTTACGTAGAATCCCTGAGTAGTGTCGACTTAGGGGGTTAAGCTGTACGCAGCTGTTCCTACCGTACATGGAATTACTGTGTATATTATGTGTTTTTTTGACGAATATTTATTGATTTGATATTATTTATGTGTACGGTTTTGTATTTATTCCAATAATATTAACTTTATGTACGACCTTTGTCTAGTTTTGTATAATGTCTCTAGCCAAAATAATTAGTAAATCTTTCCTGTATGTATGTACATTACTTATTGAAAAATACCAATTTCGTGTATCAAATACCCCATTTAGACAAGACATCTGCACACTCCGAAGATCATGGAAGACTGCGTCGTTCGACATCGGTGAATGCCAACGGATTTCATAGCTGCTAGCTATACTGAAGAAATCCCTTGATATTCACCGGTATTGCGCGATGCATATCATCATGTCAGCGTGCTGCGCCGGATTCTAAAGTAATAGAAGAAATAATGGATGTCTTCTTTACCTTTTACCTAGGAAGTGTTTAAAAAAAAAAGGAATGACGATTTTTTTGTTTAATAGGACGGCCTAGGTCAGGGATGGCGAACCAATGGCACGTTTGCCATTGATGGCACGTTGCAGAATATTTTAGGCACGCCATCAAAATAACCATATTTTCAACTATGCCTACAAGTCATTATTTTCAGAGATGTATAAAATAAGATTCGTAGAGAAGTTAAGTCCTAGATGCAATCTAAGACAAAGGTCAAGTTTTTTCTTTTTGGTAGCAAATCAAAGATCTTTTAGTTGAAAATTTTTAGTTTAATTATTTGCCAATAAAGACTAAGCAATATTATTTGAGGGCACGTGTAAGGTCTCAATAAAAATTACTTTTGTAAAAATGGCACGTTGATCCATAAAGGTTCGCCATCCCTGGCCTAGGTAAAAGGTTCCTATCCCACTACGATTACGTTCAACAAGCAATATATTTCACACGTTTATGATTTATTTAAGACTAGCTTTTGCCAGCGGCTTCGCCCGCGTGAAAATGACGATTTTCCATATAAACTTTCATCCCCTATTTAACTCCCTTAGGGGTTGAATTTCGAAAAATCCTTCCTTATTCCTTGTCTACATTATAAAGGGAACCTCTGTGCAAAATTTCAGCTTTCTAGGTTCAAGGGTATGGGCTGGGCGTTGATGAGTCAGTCAGTCAGTCAGTCAGGACTTCTCTTTTTATTTATATAGGTAGAAGACGGAGTTTGATACAATTTGACATTTATTACTGTAGTTCTTGGCTCCATAACAACCTCACCTGGAGGCTCAGTTGTAAATTTCGCCTCGAATGCAGTTATAAAATTTCCCCATTTCTATCAAAAAGTACTATTTTGTTCTGGACCATAGGTTTTTTTTGGGGGTGTGGGAAATCATCAAATAACTCCTCCCGCTCTTGGGCAGAGCGAAAGGCAGTGTCAGACTTCTACTGACTAAAAACCACCCATGTTCCTTCTTAGCTCTTTATGTCGAGGCCGCGGTATCTCTTGCGAACAACCCGCAGCCCCGACGGGTTCTGGACCATACTCTGCCTATTTTGTATACGTTTCCTAATTTGTACAAAACGTTTTATATAATACATCTTTTTTTGGAGTTTCGCTTACTCTCTTAAAAACTAAGCCATTTTGTTGACCACATTAGACGGTCGACTGGTATTTTAATTTAATTGTGTATATATTCTAGTTTTTGTGTGAACCAATTTTATAAACTATAATAATAAATAATTTTATGAACACTTATGTGTCGAAAATGTTGTGACTATGGTGTGTATTTTGTGAACTATGTGTTTTATTTTCAGACATACACGTCACTATAAAGACTGTGTTCTTTTTCAGTCAATTTGCACTATACTCTATTTACCATAAGATTAGAATTTTAAGTTAATCGTTTTTACAGTCCGTTCAACCGATTTTGACTTCTATACCGTAGGCATAAGGATGGCATTAAAAGCAAAAAGAATGTTACAATACCGACTGTTTACTGCAGCTGCATTTTGTCTTGCAGTCAACGTAATAGAGTTCACAATCGGTTGAACGGACTGTAAAAACGGTTAACTTAAAATTCTAATCTTATAGTAAATGGAGTATAATAATTGCACTTTTATTTCATTCCTAAAGCCTATATCTTTCCCCCCACAGTTGTGATAGCGGGTCGCGGTCGACACGTGCGCCTAGTTCCTATCCGGGCACTAGAGTGTGCCGAGGTGGAATGCGTCAAGTTAGCCGAAAGCAAGGGTGCACTCGCACTCGCAGCTGGCCCATTGGGGCATGCGGCGCATGGGTTCGCTGTGCTGTGTAAAAAGCAGGTCAGTGTCTTCTTTATCTACACTAATCTACACATTCTACACTAATATTATAAAGAGGAAAGATTTGTATTTTTGTGTGTATGTTTGTAATGAATAAACTCCAAAACTACTGCGCCGATTTCAATATTCTTTCACCCTTAGAAAGCTACTTCCACCCTGAGTGTCATAGGCTACTTTTTATCCCTGTATTCCCACGGGAACGGGAACTACGCGGGTGAAACCGCGTGACGTCCGCTAGTATAGTATAAAACAACCTATCGCTCAGAACTAGGGCGGCAGAGTCATTTGCAAGAAACAGACTGTTATGCCAACCGCCTCGTCGATGCTGCCGTACGCGAAAACAAAAAAAATTGGTTGTAAAGTCGGTTTACGGACGATAGTTTAACGTGTAAAATTGAATCATTTTTATTGAATTATCACTATTTTGAACACCCATCTAAAGACAGCCCTTCAAAACCGTTCCCTCGATCGCCCATCTATAGACAGACCTTACCAACTGTTGCTTAACCTTGATCATCCATCTAAAGACAGCCCTTCAAAACCGTTCCCTCGATCACCCATCTATAGACAGACCTTAATAACTGTTGCTTAACCTTGATCATCCATTTAAAGACAGCCCTTCAAAACCGTTTCCTCGATCACCCATCTACAGACCTGTTGCTTAATCTTAATCACCCATCCAGAGACAGACCTTGACAACAGTTGCTTAACCTTGATCAGCCATCAAAGACAGACCTTGATAACAGTTGCTTAACCTTGATCACCCATTCACAGACAAACCTTGACAACAGTTGCTTAACCTTGATCACCCATTCACAGACAAACCTTGACAACAGTTGCTTAACCTTGATCACCCATTCACAGACAAACCTTGATAACAGTTGCTTAACCTTGATCACCCATCCACAGACAAACCTTGACAACAGTTGCTTAACCTTGATCAGCCATCTAAAGACAGACCTTGACAACAGTTGGTCAGTACTCAGCTGCTTAACCTTGATCAGCCATCTAAAGACAGACCTTGATAACAGTTGCTTAACCTTGATCACCCATTCACAGACAAACCTTGACAACAGTTGCTTAACCTTGATCACCCATCCACAGACAAACTTTGACAACAGTTGCTTAACCTTGATCAGCCATCTAAAGACAGACCTTGACAACTGTTGCTTAACCTTGATCAGCCATCTAAAGACAGACCTTGACAACAGTTGCTTAACCTTGATCAGCCATCAAAGACAGACTTTGATAACAGTTGCTTAATCTTAATCACCCATCCAGAGACAGACCTTGACAACAGTTGCTTAACCTTGATCAGCCATCAAAGACAGACCTTGATAACAGTTGCTTAACCTTTATCACCCATTCACAGACAAACCTTGACAACAGTTGCTTAACCTTGATCACCCATTCACAGACAAACCTTGACAACAGTTGCTTAACCTTGATCACCCATCCACAGACAAACCTTGACAACAGTTGCTTAACCTTGATCACCCATTCACAGACAAACCTTGATAACAGTTGCTTAACCTTGATCACCCATCCACAGACAAACCTTGACAACAGTTGCTTAACCTTGATCAGCCATCTAAAGACAGACCTTGACAACAGTTGGTCAGTACTCAGCTGCTTAACCTTGATCAGCCATCTAAAGACAGACCTTGATAACAGTTGCTTAACCTTGATCACCCATTCACAGACAAACCTTGACAACAGTTGCTTAACCTTGATCACCCATCCACAGACAAACTTTGACAACTGTTGCTTAACCTTGATCAGCCATCTAAAGACAGACCTTGACAACAGTTGCTTAACCTTGATCAGCCATCAAAGACAGACTTTGATAACAGTTGCTTAACCTTAATCACCCAACTAAAGACAGACCTTGACAACAGTTGCTTAACCTTGATCAGCCATCAAAGACAGACCTTGATAACAGTTGCTTAACCTTGATCACCCATTCACAGACAAACCATGACAACAGTTGCTTAACCTTGATCACCCATCCACAGACAAACCATGACAACAGTTGCTTAACCTTGATCACCCATTCACAGACAAACCTTGACAACAGTTGCTTAACCTTGATCAGCCATCTAAAGACAGACCTTGACAACAGTTGGTCAGTTCCTTAACCTTGATCAGCCATCTAAAGACAGACCTTGATAACAGTTGCTTAACCTTGATCACCCATTCACAGACAAACCTTGACAACAGTTGCTTAACCTTGATCACCCATCCACAGACAAACCTTGACAACAGTTGCTTAACCTTGATCACCCATTCACAGACAAACCTTGATAACAGTTGCTTAACCTTGATTACCCATCCACAGACAAACCTTGACAACAGTTGCTTAACCTTGATCACCCATCCACAGACAAACCTTGACAACAGTTGCTTAACCTTGATCACCCATCCACAGACTAACCTTGATAACAGTTGCTTAACCTTGATCACCCATCCACAGACAAACTTTGACAACAGTTGCTTAACCTTGATCAGCCATCTAAAGACAGACCTTGACAACAGTTGGTCAGTTGCTTTACCTTGATCAGCCATCTAAAGACAGACCTTGACAACAGTTGCTTAACCTTGATCAGCCATCAAAGACAGACCAACAGTTGCTTAACCTTAATCACCCAACTAAAGACAGACCTTGACAACAGTTGCTTAACCTTGATCACCCATTCACAGACAAACCTTGACAACAGTTGCTTAACCTTGATCACCCATCCACAGACAAACCTTGACAACAGTTGCTTAACCTTGATCACCCATTCACAGACAAACCTTGATAACAGTTGCTTAACCTTGATCACCCATCCACAGACAAACCTTGACAACAGTTGCTTAACCTTGATCAGCCATCTAAAGACAGACCTTGACAACAGTTGGTCAGTACTCAGCTGCTTAACCTTGATCAGCCATCTAAAGACAGACCTTGATAACAGTTGCTTAACCTTGATCACCCATTCACAGACAAACCTTGACAACAGTTGCTTAACCTTGATAACCCATCCACAGACAAACTTTGACAACAGTTGCTTAACCTTGATCAGCCATCTAAAGACAGACCTTGACAACTGTTGCTTTACCTTGATCAGCCATCTAAAGACAGACCTTGACAACAGTTGCTTAACCTTGATCAGCCATCAAAGACAGACTTTGATAACAGTTGCTTAACCTTAATCACCCAACTAAAGACAGACCTTGACAACAGTTGCTTAACCTTGATCAGCCATCAAAGACAGACCTTGATAACAGTTGCTTAACCTTGATCACCCATTCACAGACAAACCATGACAACAGTTGCTTAACCTTGATCACCCATCCACAGACAAACCATGACAACAGTTGCTTAACCTTGATCACCCATTCACAGACAAACCTTGACAACAGTTGCTTAACCTTGATCAGCCATCTAAAGACAGACCTTGACAACAGTTGGTCAGTTCCTTAACCTTGATCAGCCATCTAAAGACAGACCTTGATAACAGTTGCTTAACCTTGATCACCCATTCACAGACAAACCTTGACAACAGTTGCTTAAGGCGCAGTCAAAGGGGCACCGTAAAAACGACCTGTTTTTCGTCGCAGAGTTAGCCGTATTGCTACTTATTACAATTCCAAAAAAAAATACAGTGTATAGTCAAATGTATAGGTAAAAGACTTATGCAAAAATATTTTCTAAAAGTAATCAAGAACCTCGAAAAAAAAAACACAAAATCACAAAAAAATCACACGAAAAAACTTTTTCGTCTCGAAATGCTCAATATTTTGAGTGACAACTGTTATTTTTTTTTTACTATCAGAAAGGAAATTTAACCAATTATAGACATATGTAAAAATATTTTAACATTACAGCGTATTTTTTTTTTAAATAAATTAAATCTGCGAACTATCGTTCATTTTGGCAGTCACGAGCATCAAACGCATCGCCATTTTCAACCTTATTTGTTTAGGCGATGAGTTAAACGCGCGCTCAAGGTCGCGGGCAGCTAATGTCGCCTTAACCTTGATCACCCATTCACAGACAAACCTTGACAACAGTTGCTTAACCTTGATCAGCCATCTAAAGACAGACCTTGACAACAGTTGCTTAACCTTGATTACCCATCCACAGACAAACCTTCGATCAGCCATCTAAAGACAGACCTTGACAACAGTTGGTCAGTACTCAGTTGTTTAACCTTGATCAGCCATCTAAAGACAGACCTTGATAACAGTTGCTTAACCTTGATCACCCATTCACAGACAAACCTTGACAACAGTTGCTTAACCTTGATCACCCATCCACAGACAAACCTTGACAACAGTTGCTTAACCTTGATCACCCATCCACAGACTAACCTTGATAACAGTTGCTTAACCTTGATCACCCATCCACAGACAAACTTTGACAACAGTTGCTTAACCTTGATCAGCCATCTAAAGACAGACCTTGACAACAGTTGGTCAGTTGCTTTACCTTGATCAGCCATCTAAAGACAGACCTTGACAACAGTTGGTCAGTTGCTTTACCTTGATCAGCCATCTAAAGACAGACCTTGATAACAGTTGCTTAACCTTGATCACCCATTCACAGACAAACCTTGACAACAGTTGCTTAACCTTGATCAGCCATCTAAAGACAGACCTTGACAACAGTTGCTTATTCTTGATCAGCCATCTAAAGACAGACCTTGCCAACAACCTTGATCACCCATCTAAAGTCTGATCAAAGTTTGAACAATTGCTTAACCCTAAAATACCCTGTATATCTCATTGTAACACTACGATCGCGTCATGTTACAATGAGCGTAACGTTACAATGAGTCAGTCATCCTTTTTCGTGCGTGCAGTCGGCGTTCATCAACTTATTAGACGTTGTCACTTCAATAAGATTGGAGCATGGAATCTTCCGTTCTAGGTGCTTACTCTGGAATATAATTCCGATAGATCGACATTGGTCAAACGTCAGTTGGTTGAGTTAAACGTCAGGGATTGGCTAGACTCAGTGAGTCCAGCCAATTGCTGACGTTTGACTGACAATTCCAATGTCGATCTATCGGAATTATATTCGAGAGTAAGGCTGCCTGTCCACCGGAGCGGAGCGAGGCAGCGGAGCGGAGAAACGGAGAAATATTAACCAATAGGACTGCACAAAATCTCCGCTCCGGTCCCAGTGTGCAATCCTATTGGTTAATATTTGTGCGTTTCTCCGCTCCGCAGCCTCACTCCGCTTCAGTGGACAGGCAGCCTAAGCACACTGACAGATGTGTCTCGACCTCTACAGAAAATGCGGGTCCGCTTAGAATAGCGCTCACGGGAAACTGACTGATGCAGAGCACCCTGATCGCTATATCCCAAGTTTGCTTCCTTACATTCCTCTAACAATTGTCATTTTTTATTCCCAGAACGCGTACGTAGTAAACGTATACGAAATAACGCGGACGGCAGCGAGAAGAGTTCGAGTAGCGGAGCTAAGAGCGTGCGGAGCTGTGTGTAGCGTACAGCTGAGCGGTGCGCGGTTACTGCTGGGCTACCGGGGCGGGTTCGCGGCGCACTCGCTGCCCGACCCGCGCCGCCCGCACCACGACCAGCCCGCTGTCTGTAAGTTACCTCACCACTGATACTGAGAGCGTGCGGAGCTGTGTGTAGCGTACAGCTGAGCGGTGCGCGGTTACTGCTGGGCTACCGGGGCGGGTTCGCGGCGCACTCGCTGCCCGACCCGCGCCGCCCGCACCACGACCAGCCCGCTGTCTGTAAGTTACCTCACCACTGATACTGAGAGCGTGCGGAGCTGTGTGTAGCGTACAGCTGAGCGGTGCGCGGTTACTGCTGGGCTACCGGGGCGGGTTCGCGGCGCACTCGCTGCCCGACCCGCGCCGCCCGCACCACGACCAGCCCGCTGTCTGTAAGTTACCTCACCACTGATACTGAGAGCGTGCGGAGCTGTGTGTAGCGTACAGCTGAGCGGTGCGCGGTTACTGCTGGGCTACCGGGGCGGGTTCGCGGCGCACTCGCTGCCCGACCCGCGCCGCCCGCACCACGACCAGCCCGCTGTCTGTAAGTTACCTCACCACTGATACTGAGAGCGTGCGGAGCTGTGTGTAGCGTACAGCTGAGCGGTGCGCGGTTACTGCTGGGCTACCGGGGCGGGTTCGCGGCGCACTCGCTGCCCGACCCGCGCCGCCCGCACCACGACCAGCCCGCTGTCTGTAAGTTACCTCACCACTGATACTGAGAGCGTGCGGAGCTGTGTGTAGCGTACAGCTGAGCGGTGCGCGGTTACTGCTGGGCTACCGGGGCGGGTTCGCGGCGCACTCGCTGCCCGACCCGCGCCGCCCGCACCATGACCAGCCCGCTGTCTGTAAGTTACCTCACCACTGATACTGAGAGCGTGCGGAGCTGTGTGTAGCGTACAGCTGAGCGGTGCGCGGTTACTGCTGGGCTACCGGGGCGGGTTCGCGGCGCACTCGCTGCCCGACCCGCGCCGCCCGCACCACGACCAGCCCGCTGTCTGTAAGTTACCTCACCACTGATACTGAGAGCGTGCGGAGCTGTGTGTAGCGTACAGCTGAGCGGTGCGCGGTTACTGCTGGGCTACCGGGGCGGGTTCGCGGCGCACTCGCTGCCCGACCCGCGCCGCCCGCACCATGACCAGCCCGCTGTCTGTAAGTTACCTCACCACTGATACTGAGAGCGTGCGGAGCTGTGTGTAGCGTACAGCTGAGCGGTGCGCGGTTACTGCTGGGCTACCGGGGCGGGTTCGCGGCGCACTCGCTGCCCGACCCGCGCCGCCCGCACCACGACCAGCCCGCTGTCTGTAAGTTACCTCACCACTGATACTGAGAGCGTGCGGAGCTGTGTGTAGCGTACAGCTGAGCGGTGCGCGGTTACTGCTGGGCTACCGGGGCGGGTTCGCGGCGCACTCGCTGCCCGACCCGCGCCGCCCGCACCACGACAAGCCCGCTGTCTGTAAGTTACCTCACCACTGATACTGAGAGCGTGCGGAGCTGTGTGTAGCGTACAGCTGAGCGGTGCGCGGTTACTGCTGGGCTACCGGGGCGGGTTCGCGGCGCACTCGCTGCCCGACCCGCGCCGCCCGCACCACGACCAGCCCGCTGTCTGTAAGTTACCTCACCACTGATACTGAGAGCGTGCGGAGCTGTGTGTAGCGTACAGCTGAGCGGTGCGCGGTTACTGCTGGGCTACCGGGGCGGGTTCGCGGCGCACTCGCTGCCCGACCCGCGCCGCCCGCACCACGACCAGCCCGCTGTCTGTAAGTTACCTCACCACTGATACTGAGAGCGTGCGGAGCTGTGTGTAGCGTACAGCTGAGCGGTGCGCGGTTACTGCTGGGCTACCGGGGCGGGTTCGCGGCGCACTCGCTGCCCGACCCGCGCCGCCCGCACCACGACCAGCCCGCTGTCTGTAAGTTACCTCACCACTGATACTGAGAGCGTGCGGAGCTGTGTGTAGCGTACAGCTGAGCGGTGCGCGGTTACTGCTGGGCTACCGGGGCGGGTTCGCGGCGCACTCGCTGCCCGACCCGCGCCGCCCGCACCACGACCAGCCCGCTGTCTGTAAGTTACCTCACCACTGATACTGAGAGCGTGCGGAGCTGTGTGTAGCGTACAGCTGAGCGGTGCGCGGTTACTGCTGGGCTACCGGGGCGGGTTCGCGGCGCACTCGCTGCCCGACCCGCGCCGCCCGCACCACGACCAGCCCGCTGTCTGTAAGTTACCTCACCACTGATACTGAGAGCGTGCGGAGCTGTGTGTAGCGTACAGCTGAGCGGTGCGCGGTTACTGCTGGGCTACCGGGGCGGGTTCGCGGCGCACTCGCTGCCCGACCCGCGCCGCCCGCACCACGACCAGCCCGCTGTCTGTAAGTTACCTCACCACTGATACTGAGAGCGTGCGGAGCTGTGTGTAGCGTACAGCTGAGCGGTGCGCGGTTACTGCTGGGCTACCGGGGCGGGTTCGCGGCGCACTCGCTGCCCGACCCGCGCCGCCCGCACCACGACCAGCCCGCTGTCTGTAAGTTACCTCACCACTGATACTGAGAGCGTGCGGAGCTGTGTGTAGCGTACAGCTGAGCGGTGCGCGGTTACTGCTGGGCTACCGGGGCGGGTTCGCGGCGCACTCGCTGCCCGACCCGCGCCGCCCGCACCACGACCAGCCCGCTGTCTGTAAGTTACCTCACCACTGATACTGAGAGCGTGCGGAGCTGTGTGTAGCGTACAGCTGAGCGGTGCGCGGTTACTGCTGGGCTACCGGGGCGGGTTCGCGGCGCACTCGCTGCCCGACCCGCGCCGCCCGCACCACGACCAGCCCGCTGTCTGTAAGTTACCTCACCACTGATACTGAGAGCGTGCGGAGCTGTGTGTAGCGTACAGCTGAGCGGTGCGCGGTTACTGCTGGGCTACCGGGGCGGGTTCGCGGCGCACTCGCTGCCCGACCCGCGCCGCCCGCACCACGACCAGCCCGCTGTCTGTAAGTTACCTCACCACTGATACTGAGAGCGTGCGGAGCTGTGTGTAGCGTACAGCTGAGCGGTGCGCGGTTACTGCTGGGCTACCGGGGCGGGTTCGCGGCGCACTCGCTGCCCGACCCGCGCCGCCCGCACCACGACCAGCCCGCTGTCTGTAAGTTACCTCACCACTGATACTGAGAGCGTGCGGAGCTGTGTGTAGCGTACAGCTGAGCGGTGCGCGGTTACTGCTGGGCTACCGGGGCGGGTTCGCGGCGCACTCGCTGCCCGACCCGCGCCGCCCGCACCACGACCAGCCCGCTGTCTGTAAGTTACCTCACCACTGATACTGAGAGCGTGCGGAGCTGTGTGTAGCGTACAGCTGAGCGGTGCGCGGTTACTGCTGGGCTACCGGGGCGGGTTCGCGGCGCACTCGCTGCCCGACCCGCGCCGCCCGCACCACGACCAGCCCGCTGTCTGTAAGTTACCTCACCACTGATACTGAGAGCGTGCGGAGCTGTGTGTAGCGTACAGCTGAGCGGTGCGCGGTTACTGCTGGGCTACCGGGGCGGGTTCGCGGCGCACTCGCTGCCCGACCCGCGCCGCCCGCACCACGACCAGCCCGCTGTCTGTAAGTTACCTCACCACTGATACTGAGAGCGTGCGGAGCTGTGTGTAGCGTACAGCTGAGCGGTGCGCGGTTACTGCTGGGCTACCGGGGCGGGTTCGCGGCGCACTCGCTGCCCGACCCGCGCCGCCCGCACCACGACCAGCCCGCTGTCTGTAAGTTACCTCACCACTGATACTGAGAGCGTGCGGAGCTGTGTGTAGCGTACAGCTGAGCGGTGCGCGGTTACTGCTGGGCTACCGGGGCGGGTTCGCGGCGCACTCGCTGCCCGACCCGCGCCGCCCGCACCACGACCAGCCCGCTGTCTGTAAGTTACCTCACCACTGATACTGAGAGCGTGCGGAGCTGTGTGTAGCGTACAGCTGAGCGGTGCGCGGTTACTGCTGGGCTACCGGGGCGGGTTCGCGGCGCACTCGCTGCCCGACCCGCGCCGCCCGCACCACGACCAGCCCGCTGTCTGTAAGTTACCTCACCACTGATACTGAGAGCGTGCGGAGCTGTGTGTAGCGTACAGCTGAGCGGTGCGCGGTTACTGCTGGGCTACCGGGGCGGGTTCGCGGCGCACTCGCTGCCCGACCCGCGCCGCCCGCACCACGACCAGCCCGCTGTCTGTAAGTTACCTCACCACTGATACTGAGAGCGTGCGGAGCTGTGTGTAGCGTACAGCTGAGCGGTGCGCGGTTACTGCTGGGCTACCGGGGCGGGTTCGCGGCGCACTCGCTGCCCGACCCGCGCCGCCCGCACCACGACCAGCCCGCTGTCTGTAAGTTACCTCACCACTGATACTGAGAGCGTGCGGAGCTGTGTGTAGCGTACAGCTGAGCGGTGCGCGGTTACTGCTGGGCTACCGGGGCGGGTTCGCGGCGCACTCGCTGCCCGACCCGCGCCGCCCGCACCATGACCAGCCCGCTGTCTGTAAGTTACCTCACCACTGATACTGAGAGCGTGCGGAGCTGTGTGTAGCGTACAGCTGAGCGGTGCGCGGTTACTGCTGGGCTACCGGGGCGGGTTCGCGGCGCACTCGCTGCCCGACCCGCGCCGCCCGCACCACGACCAGCCCGCTGTCTGTAAGTTACCTCACCACTGATACTGAGAGCGTGCGGAGCTGTGTGTAGCGTACAGCTGAGCGGTGCGCGGTTACTGCTGGGCTACCGGGGCGGGTTCGCGGCGCACTCGCTGCCCGACCCGCGCCGCCCGCACCACGACCAGCCCGCTGTCTGTAAGTTACCTCACCACTGATACTGAGAGCGTGCGGAGCTGTGTGTAGCGTACAGCTGAGCGGTGCGCGGTTACTGCTGGGCTACCGGGGCGGGTTCGCGGCGCACTCGCTGCCCGACCCGCGCCGCCCGCACCATGACCAGCCCGCTGTCTGTAAGTTACCTCACCACTGATACTGAGAGCGTGCGGAGCTGTGTGTAGCGTACAGCTGAGCGGTGCGCGGTTACTGCTGGGCTACCGGGGCGGGTTCGCGGCGCACTCGCTGCCCGACCCGCGCCGCCCGCACCATGACCAGCCCGCTGTCTGTAAGTTACCTCACCACTGATACTGAGAGCGTGCGGAGCTGTGTGTAGCGTACAGCTGAGCGGTGCGCGGTTACTGCTGGGCTACCGGGGCGGGTTCGCGGCGCACTCGCTGCCCGACCCGCGCCGCCCGCACCACGACCAGCCCGCTGTCTGTAAGTTACCTCACCACTGATACTGAGAGCGTGCGGAGCTGTGTGTAGCGTACAGCTGAGCGGTGCGCGGTTACTGCTGGGCTACCGGGGCGGGTTCGCGGCGCACTCGCTGCCCGACCCGCGCCGCCCGCACCACGACCAGCCCGCTGTCTGTAAGTTACCTCACCACTGATACTGAGAGCGTGCGGAGCTGTGTGTAGCGTACAGCTGAGCGGTGCGCGGTTACTGCTGGGCTACCGGGGCGGGTTCGCGGCGCACTCGCTGCCCGACCCGCGCCGCCCGCACCACGACCAGCCCGCTGTCTGTAAGTTACCTCACCACTGATACTGAGAGCGTGCGGAGCTGTGTGTAGCGTACAGCTGAGCGGTGCGCGGTTACTGCAGGGCTTCTTAAAAAAAAATAAGCACGAAGGGGATAGCTGGGACTATTCGCTCGCTCACACGACCCCGCCATCCCCTTCTAACCTAACCTGTCTGAGTCGGGGTGCCCCAGGTCCCGAGCTCGCTTCGCTCGCCCTTGTATCCAAGTTTTGTTAGCAGTGGCTTCGCAGGTATGTCGGGGTCTCAATACAAGTCAGAGAAAAAATTATTGCTTTGCATTGCTGCCAATTTGATGGTTTAATATTATTTTTGAGATTCTGAAATAAGAAATGTATAGTCAAAACGTCATTTGTCTAATAGTTGTGAGGCCTAGTGAAATGTTTGACAAGTGATAAATGGCCCAAACGTTTTGTGTCATTATAATCAATAATCTGCTTAACAATAATTCTACCAAATGAAACGTTGTCATACAAAAATTTGCTAATCGTTATTGTCAAAGTGAAACATCGGTGAAACATTGGTTGACAAGTGATAATCTGCCAAACAATTTTCGGCGAAAAGGCAGGATACCTAGAAAATTACATCTATCAACATCTGCCCTATTCTCATACTTTCTCAACTATGAGGTTGACCGGATGCAGCTAAATACCAGTATTGTACATCAAGCATCTGCCTGTCTGACCTCTTAAAGGCCAAACAGCTCAGAGAGGCATTCGGTCCATGTAAAATCATTGGGAGACCTTCAAAGGGACCGGCTGTAGAAGAGTGAAATCATTGTTTAAGGATTACTCATCAAATGACTCCTCCCGCTCTGGGCCTAGCGGAAGTGTCAGACTAAAAAACTTTTTAACAAAAAATAAAACAGACTTCAAAAAAAAAAACACAAAAAAGTGATAAATAAACTTTAGAAGAAAAACCAGTCTCTGAAGTCGGTGACTTTTGTTTGTTTGATTTCATTTTTCACTTCAGAGACTGGTTTTTCTTCTAAAGTTTATTTTTCACTTTTTTGTTTTTTTTTTAAGTCGGTTTTATTTTTAGTTAAAAAGTTTTTATTTTTAACTTTTTAGTGGTTCACATGTTCATGGGTCAATGTGGACAATGTAGTTTTTTTTTTTTGAGTTATGTTGATTTTTCAAAAACCGCTTATCCGATTTGGAAAAAAATATGGGACCATTTCGGAAGTATACCCTTTCCAACAAAGAAAAAAAAATTCTAATCGGTTAGCAAGTGACGGAGTTATGCCCTAACAAACATAAAAAAAAAAAAAAAAAAAATTATAAACATCCGAATTGAGAACCTCCTTTTTTTTGAAGTCGGTTAATAACTAAAAACCACCCATAATCCTTCTTAGCCCTTTGTGTCCGGAGCTGCGGTATCTCCGCGAACAATCTGAAGCATGACTTTTGAACAGTCCTTTTCAACTTCCAGCCCTCGTCCATCCAGAGAACCAGGTGAACCTATTCCTGTCTCACTCGGGCGCGCGGCCTCTAGGCGCGGCGCCAGTGCCAGGGTCTGGAGACACGCTACTGGTGTTCAACTCGCTGGCTCTGTATGTGGACAGGAACGGACACAGAGCGAGAGACACCGAGCTTATGTATACTGCACATCCTATGCATCATGGTAAGGATTATTTGACTAGTCTTGTTAAATTATGGGTCGACAGATGCAGCTGGACTAGTACTTTACACATAGCGACCGTAAACAACTGATATCCTCAACTTAGTTGCTCGGTATAAACTATATTTCTCTGGTAAGACTACTTCGTTGGTCTAGCGGCAAGTGCAAATGTGCTGAGCATGAAGTCAGGACCTTTCAGGGTTTTTCCTATCAGGAATTTCTTAGTAGCCTAGACATCGTGACTACGAAGTCTGGATTTATGCCAGGTTGATGCCTATAGGCTCGCCCCTTATTACATAAAATAAACATTTTATTCGGCCTGTGCTGACTCATCACGAATAGGGCCGAACCGGCTTCAATTCCAAAAAAAAAACGTTACTAAATTCTGTTGTTTTCTATAAATGGTATATTTGTTTGCAGCCATCAACGACACGCACCTACTAATATTCACGGCGACGCACATCGATGTTTACGACATCGAGACCGGCGACTGGGTACAAACTATGAATATACGTAAGTGTTCTTTGTATTAACCACTAGTGCGTTATTATTATTATGTAAAAGCAGCTTTTTATCATTATCCGGTCGCTTGCTCACCGGACATTTTAGTGTCCAAGGGAAAAGGGCCGTCGCTGGCTCCGCGGGCTATACTCGTAGAATGGCCAACTGTTGAAAATTTCTATTCCGTTCAAACTTTTACAGTTACTCGCTTGTTTACATGTTCTATCCTTTTTCATCATGTACCTGTGCGCACAATTACCCAGTTTATTTTCCAATATGTTAATTTATTTATTTTAAACAATAGAAACTAAACAGAATGTAAATATTTCAGCAAATGCGAGGCCGTTAGACGAGACGGGCTGGATCTGTTGCGTGAGCGGAGGTGTGGGTAACGGGTTCCCGTTCTCTACCGACGCGTCGCCCTTCATCGTGTACCTTAGACCGCTGCTCTCACGTAAGTATTTGAAATATGAGTAGTAAAAACTGCCCGAAAGTCAGGTGGGCACTTGATTATTTTGTGCAATTTTCATCTCACTAAAGATAAAGCAGGATAAACTCCACCTGTTGCAGAATTTGATCGAAAGAATCACCGAGACCTTGAAACGCAAAGGGCATAAGAAGGAACATGGGTGGATTTAAGTCAGTGGAAGTCTGACACTCCCTACCGGTCCGCCAGAACGGGAGGAGTAATTTGATGATATCCCACCCTGCAAAAAAAAAAAATAGGTGATGCTACCATGACTCCTACCGCTCCGGGCGGAGTAGAGGGGAGCGTCAGCCCTTTGTGTCCGAGGCCGCGTAATCTCTTTCGAACAAATCGCAGCCAGGGTAGCTCCACCTTCAAAGCTTTTTTGTTGATAAAGTAAAATCAGTATATGTTCGTATTTTTGACGACATGCACTAAAACAAAATTTGAATACACGAGACTCACCAACCCTTCTGAAACCAAATCTTGAACCCAGCAGTGGGGTCACTATATACAGATTATTCAATGTTTATGCTTATAAAAATTGTTGCATGTTACAGATCCGAGAGCGTCGGACCCGCCAATCGCAGTAGATACGTCACTATGGGGCAACAAGAGAAGGTTTTCAGTGCGAGAACAGTCACATCAAGCGATTGAAGCGCACAATAGATTGTGAGTTCATATTATTTTTACGTAACATAGAACTTTATGAGGTTATTTGTTAAATAAATTTGAGTATTGAACTCACTGGAAAAAGAAGCTGCAATCCACAAAATTATATTCAAATAAAATAATAAATAAAAATAAAAAGTTAATATTTTTTATTTTTATAATTATTCATTTTATTCAAATCATATTCTATTGGACCTGGGTTCGATTCTCAGTTCGAGAAAAGCGTTATTGGATTTTTCTTTCGATAATTTCTCAGTCAGTCACGGAGTCTGGATCTGTTCTCGGTTGATGTCAATAGGATTGCCTCCTATTTCCTAGCTCTGCGGGAATTACATACGTGATGTTATGTTATGTAATAGTCAGTCTTTCAGTTTATGTTGAGTGAATTCAGTTCCTTTTTTTTACGCCACTTACGGTACCAAAGAATGGTTTTCTTATTTTGTTTGTATATTTCTTTATTTTCAAGTGCTTTTTTAAACCTAGTTTCTCTATTTTTTAGATCAGAGCGTCGTTCTCGGCTAATATCAGCGCCGACGAACTTCGCACACCTATCCCACATGGGCCCCGGCGACGGTATCCGCTCGCAGCGACTACTAGACCTACCCACCACTGTGGAGACCGCTGATGAACATCCTATGGTAAGACATACTAATAACAAAATCATTACCCTTCCTTTTGGCTTCGCCGTAGTCGGGTAAAAAGAAGGATAAAACAGTGAACTCACACAGTCACAGTGAGTGATTGGTACTTGAGTGTGTTCTTGATAGGAAGGAACTACTGTAAGTCTATTTTTAAGGTTCCGTACCCGATGGGTAACCAACGGGACCCTATTTGTAAGCCCCGAAAAGTCTGCTTAATAAACGGGCTGTCGCCCAAATACTCAAACGTCACTCAATTATAAGTAGCCCTCAAAACTCCAGCTATCTCTGTCACTCTGTGTTAAAGTAACAAAGACAGCACGAGATTTAAGTGCAACTTATGAGTGACGTTTGAGTATTTGGGCGTGTATCTCATGATCCGTAATAGGCAGACAGTTGAAATTTTTACAAAAGAACAAAAATAAATTAATAATTAAATGGGATGCTCCATTTAATTATTTATTATTCCTTATGTACGACGATGGTACAAAAACAGGAGAGTAATGCGCGAGGTCCAGTCACGTTTTGCCGGATTTTTTAGTTTGTTTTTCTAAATAGTGTGTTTCTCTTGTATTTGCAGATGTCGTACAGCAGTCGAGAAAGCAGTAAACGAACGTCGCCGTTAACGATATCGCATGGTACTGGATCGTATAACGGTATGCTTAAACAAGTCAAGTAGCTAATAATAGTTGTAGAGTTTGTTCGGAGATGTAGTTATTTAACCTTTTGAGCGCCACAGTCACGTATAGACGAGTTATACGAGTTAAGGTACTTTTTGGCTTGTCGTCTTACTTGACTGTGGCGGGCAAAAAGTAACCGTTACTGTGTTTTGGAGGATATACATATAATGTGTTTTATAAGTATCCTTGGATATTATGGTGAACAGTAAAACTATAATTGAGTTGCTCTGAAACGAGAAGATTTAAGGACGCATTTACGATGGACAGTCAAATCATTACTTTTTTAAACAAAAGTATGTTTATTAAATACAATGCTTTGTATTTTTAATTTTTTTTTGCGACGAATTGTAGGTAGATGTGCAAGGTACAATTCTTAACTATAAATATAATTTTAGATATGTCCAGTTTCTCAATAAATGTACCGAAGTGAAATTTTTACTTCGGTAATCTGTCAAAGTGTCAATATAATTATGACAGACAGCCAGCTCCACATATTCAAACGAGGTAACAATAAATGAGGTCACATCGTTTACATACATTTATTATTCAAGATTTTTTTACTTTATCTTGTTGTGAAGTGACTTTGTGATAGTTTTTATGCTGCCATCGAATTTATCTCAAGCATGCTGGTTTCTTTCATCAAAGTAAATGATGTGAAGTGGGACACCTTTTTGCATATTAAGTTAGGTTCGACTTCCAATGTAACCGAAGGCAAGTGATGTTGAGCTAGTAAGTCCCCCCCAGGTTCATGGCGCTCAGGTCTCCGCCGCGACCCCCCCGGCGAGCCCCCCCCCTCCCCCCCGCGCGCCCTGGAGCGCTCCCTGGGTGGCGGCTCCCAGGGCAGCGGCTCGCTCCTGCTGGAGCGGTCCATCACTCCGCTCAGTCTGGGCAGCATGAGCTCGCTGCATGATGTACTCAAGGTACCTACTACATCTTATTTTTATTTCTTTTTTCTAGCTTATTAGTTGAACTGTATCATACAGTCTGTATAAGACAGGACACACCGTAACGTCGCGTACGTTTACGTTACGCAAGCAGTGTGTCTTGTCCCATACGGTTCCATACATTACAACTCGGTGTTACGTGCACGTCTACGCTTACGTCTACGGATATTTGCATCTGATCTGCTCAAGCCTTTAGGAAACAAGTTATCATACAAAAACAACTAATTAGTCCGTCAGATTTCCAAAAAATATTGACCACATATTTTTTCTTTTTTCACGTAAACAAAAAATGAAGACGATACAGTGCTTCGAAAACTCTTGTGACGTCATATGCTAGTACATTTTGTACCTTCAAGTGACGTTACAATCCCTACTCCATGATCTTTGACGCGCTTTATCTTCGTCAATTTTTATTGATTTGATAAAACAAAAAAAACGTGTCGTATATTATATTTTTCGATAATCTATCGGACTAAACAGAATCATATTTTTTGAGTCAGTCCGATCCCTTATTATTATTTATGTGTGAGTACGCTACTAAACATTGTGCAGTATGTCCCGGGCCAGATGGGCACAGACATGGGCGACGGGCTGCACTCCGAGGACAGCAGCTGCGGAGCCTCCCCGCCGCATCCCATGGATCCTTGATGGTGAGATTACTTTATATAATAAGCAAAGGGGTAGCCCGCGGAATTTACTTATGTTGTTAACTTAGAAAAGAAAACAATGAAAATGAGTACCTGTACCTATTGTACATATTTTTTCCGGATTGGGGTGGGTGTTTGTGAGTTTGAATGTTTGTTAACGCACCCACGATACAGGGGAAATTCGTAGTGTGGAGAAAGGTATTATAAAAAAAGGATGGCTATAAGAGTAGGGGATGACCAAATAAAAAAAGAAATCTATGGATGTACTGTGTGAAGGACGATATGGCTAGAAAGGAGGTACTTAGATGACCAGTAATAGAGAAGTATGAAGACATACTGCGCCGACCCCTAATAAATTGGGATTAGGGCAGAAGAATTATGTTTTTTGCAATTTGCAGGTCCCTAAGCTGTCAGCTTGTATATTGATGTCATTTTGATTCGCAAAACCTGGATCTCAAACGAACATTCGCCTTCGAGCGTTTGATCTTTAAGAGTTTAACAATACGGTGTAAAGTCCCTTGGATAATTGAAAACTAGGCAAGTTTATCACAAAACCTTGTTATTATCTTCCACAGAAGTCAAGTGAACTCGTCGTGGACACTAGACATGTCCCGTTTCTACGCTTGCTTTTGTTAAAGTAGTATCATTTGCGACCGGGACAGGCGCGGACGTAACTACGCCCATGTCGACTACACAGAGTTCATTGTTGAGTAGCAGCCGATGCTTTAAGTATAATTATGTGGGCGCTTCTGTTTATCATAGTATAAATTTCTTGAGACAGTGATATCGGTTTTTTGTCTCATGGTTATGCGAAAATAGCTCGTGTGTTAGTGGAAATAATAGCCAGTTTTGGCCGACTACTTATGCATCAAGGCTTTTCAAATGCTAAGGGGATACGCAGGAACTACCTGCTTACCAATAAATATGTCTAACGAGAAAAAACAATTTTATCTATGATAAACAAAAGCGCGGTTAAATAAATTATTATCAATATATTTGGTTCCTAAAAGAATTATATGGAAGATTTATTTTGCAATGTTATTAAATTATTTATCAGAAACGAAATAATAATTAAATGTAATGGTTTTCTGCATGACACATAATACTAAACCTTCCATTAAAAGATAATAACAAATTTAAATAGATATTGTTAAGCTTTGGACACACTGACTGGATATTAGGCGTAGGAGGAAATCCTAAGTATTAAGAATTATATTATTTATTGCATGTTCTTATTAGGTAAATTGTTTAGTGGGAAAAATCTTACTACAGACATTGTAAATAAAAATATTGAAGTTTTGACATTAGAATGAGACCAAAAGCAATGAAATTCTTCCTTCATAACTTGACTTTACTATTTAACCAAGTCAACGTTTTCACGAACATTTACTGCTCACTCAGAGATGGTTAATGATTACTTAAACCATCACTTAGTAAAGATTTGACATACAAAACCTTGACTAAGTATGGGTAATCATTAAGCACCACATGTGACTGTTCCTAAGTACCCCAGGCTGATAAAATTTTCATTATTCCTAAATCATAGTAATATGTATTAGTATTTTCAATCGGTTTCTCCACGTCTCTGAGTCAAAATCAAAACATTTATTTCAAGTAGGCCAGTTACAGGCACTTTTGAATATTCGAAACAAATATAAATTGGCTTAGTGTGGCAGTAAAATAAATAAATAAAATAAGTGTGGCAGTAAGTGATACCTAAATATACAGTTGGACTTCCAAAAGAGTTAATCATATTATTATATGTTTGTCTCTTTTTAACTCTTAATTATGAAATATCAGCATTTTAATTCTTATGACTTTTATATTATTATTTCATCTTTTATTTATTACTCATTTATTTATCATAGAATAGATTGAAAACGTTTCCCTAATATGGTCAGTGTGTGCCGAGCACTAGTTAATAGACCCAATGTGGCTTGTAGGTCAATTAGATTCCTCTTATCACTACGTATTTTATATCTGCGTACGTAAGGCGACGCCTATTTGTGGATGATAGTTTATTTCACGGCTAAGAGTTGAATAAAATGCCAGTTGTGATAATTGTGTGAAAATCATAATTATAAACATATCATGACCGGAAGGACATGGCTGAAGGGAGTTTCACATGCCACATTGTTTGAAAAGATCTCCATAAATATCAGCCTAATTTAATTTCAAAAACATTTTAAAAACTACAACATAAAAATACCATTTTCAGAAATAAACTAACATCTACTAATAAGCAAACTATAATTATATAATAATATAAATAAAATAGTTGTAGGATTTTATTAACCAAATTGTATTTAATTGCTTTTATTTTTAATACTCCCTACGCCATTTTGATGACGTATTAGACCGCCGAAATAAAACCTAAATGGTTTATAAGTTATAATGAATTATAATTAAAAGAAAAAACATGAACAATTTTTTATAAAAAGTGACGTCCTGACAAAATTATTACAAAGGTAATAGAAATATGTTTAAAGCCAAATGTTTTCAGTTTTGTCGTGAATATTGTTTGAATGTGTCTGTTCAATGATACTAATAGCCTGAGTCCCACTGCTGGGCAAAGGCCTCTCCCCATTACTTCCAGTTGTTTTGATCACGGGCCAATGTGGACCACTGGTCACCAGTCTTGTCCAGCTCGTCCCGCCATCTTCAAAGAGGTTTACCGCGACGCGTTTTGACTATGTTAGGGCTCCAGAAAGTGACTATTTGGGCCCATAGCTCATTTGGCACGTGGCAGACGTGACTTGTCCAGTCCCACTTCAGTTTAATAATGTCAGTCAACTCAAAGAATGTTTAAAAGAAAATAACTTTGTTGAGCATTCAAATAATCTCTGGGCATATTTTGTGTTCTCAAAGCATTAAAATTGAAAATTAAACCATTCCGTTCAATTTTTACCTTTCGGTGCTGAGCTGAGAGTTTAAATTCGTTTCCCGTGTTAGGTATTCACTGTTCATACACATCCTATATATTATTGATGACAAGCTAAACTAAGCTTTATCTTAGGAGTGAAGTGTATCAATTTAGAGGCATTTTTAAATAATATTCACAGTCAAAACTTAACTCAAAAACACTGCCATTCCTGTATAGGTAGGTAGTATATAATTCCACAGTGGAACAAAAATAGAAGAATCACTAGATTTTGTTACCTGTTCATATTGGTATCGAAGTAAAATAATATCGATGATTCGACGTTTAACCGCTTATTATATCGATTATCGATAACACCGTTATCTATCCTATTGTGCTAGATATAATAATTATAAATATCAATAAATTTAACATCAATATCTATCGATAGGGCGGTGTACCGTTTCTAAAAGCAGTAGGATATTCATCGATATCGATAAATTATAATAATAAAATATTATTTTTAACCTTTTCGCTAGACATGTATACTATATACATAAGGTTTGTATATTAATAATAAAATAATGTGATTATTTCCATTTTTTTATGAAGTTATAAAGTATATTACCAAAATAATCGTCACATTTAATGTTTAAGTTAATTATTTATAAAACATGAAAAAATATCGCTTTATGTGAATGCTTTTTGTGTTATATGAAGTTCATTAATTCAGAAATGTCGATAGGTAAAGTTTAACTGTACAAGTTACGAATATTATAAATATGTTCTGGTTAAAAGCCATTAAAAATACATGTTTCAGATATATTTGGTCGTTGTATTAACTGGTGGTTAAAACTGTCAATTGTATACCTAAGTCCGCAGTTATTTTTAACTATCGACATTTCTATACATTTAGCGCTAGGTATTAACCCAATATTTTGTAACAAATCTCATGAATATTTTGTGATTATTCGCCCATAACAGTAAGCAATATTTTTTTTTGTAATAATTGTTAATTTTTTAACGATCTAGTCTCTTTTTTTTTTTGTTTATTTACGACCATAATGTATTATTGCGACTATGATTCGTCTTCAGTGTATTTTAAGATTAAATTAGTTGGACGTAGACAAATGAGATTTTTTTTATAGCTTAGTTTTTTTTATTGTTTGTGTTTATAGGGTGTCTATAAAAATAGGTTGAGTTGCGTGATACTCATTTTCAAGGTATCAAAAATATTATGAAGTTAAAAAGAATCTCGGTAAAAATGTTTGGTTGTAAGTTTAGTGATTGTTTTTGGACTAAAAACATAAAAAAAAACCTTATGAATCGGAAAACAAAAAAAAATAATTGGTGTAAAACCTAACCTATTTTGACGCACTCTATCTTCTGATGTACCTACACATAATTATTATTCTCTTTTGTATTTTTTTTATATAAACATCGATGAAATATAAGTTATCCAAAGATCTTTGTATCGAAATACATATATTAAAATTCAATAATGCTGCCGAAGTCAGTTGTAAAATTGATAGAAAATGTAGGTTTAAAAAATACTTGAAATCGCAAAGTATGGAAAAAAATGGGTTTTATATTCTTCAGAAATGTTTCGACCTACAACTGAACAAGGCAAGGTATTTTATACTTTATTATATCAATTATTTCTTGAGTGAATACATTCTCATTAAATAACTTTTAAATTCGAGAACTTAAGCTTCCAAAATTAGTATTACCACATTTTGATATAAAATAGTGTTGGCCACTATATCGATATTAAAATACGTTTGAGTTGAAAAATTCTAGTTTTAAAACTTATATGCACCAGAAAGAACTGAATGTATATTGATTTTTATATGATTGTGTATATTAATGTAAACGTATTTATATTTAACAAATTTTGCGTAATGTCCGCTTATTTGTAAACCGTTTTTGTCGAAAATTCAACTAAAATTGTTGTTTATATCTTTCTAAACAGGAGTAATGATCGTAAACCATCCTCCCATCAGTTCAGTTATCTTTGAATAAATTCAGAATCATGCCTTCGTGAAAGAAATAAGCAGCAATTTCAAATCCTTAGTATTACAACTACATTCCGTTGATTTGAACACTGAACCAATCGCATATCGGTAGTCTCGATAACTCGCTAGGTATTCACACAACTATCGATAAGTGAAGCGACACATCACTACACAGCATTTACCTTTGTCAATTGATATTAATAAAATTATTATCGAGGATACGTAAAGTAATAATTGGCGTTGTATAACCTAATAAATTGTATATCTCAATAAATTTGTTGATCGAGAAATACGCTAGGATAAGATTATATAAAATTGTATTTATTAGAAACCCTCAAAACAATACGCAACGGGTTTAGGAACGTAGATTTTGCTAAAATTGATATTTAAAATGCATTTTATATTAAAAATACGCTTGTATTATTCGAAATTGTATTGTTTTATTCACTTTTACTGTTGCGATATATGAGCTAATTACTTTTAGCCTCTAATTACTCGTTTTGGCACTTCTTAGCTTTCGACTTTATAATCTGAAGTTATCCAGTGATATTTACGATTTTTACTACTTTTCTTGCCATCGAATGCTTGGGTAACATATCAGGAAACAACTAACTCTGATAAAAATCAGAAAAACATGTACAAAATCTAACAAATAATCTTATTTGCAAGCCAAGTGAATGATGGCTAGAAAGGCTATTTGAAATACCATCAAAAATATGCTTGTGAGCCATTGACAATATTATCCGAAAAGTATTTAATACTACACACCTCCTTGCGCGAGCCTTACACATTACCCAAGTATTTAGACTTCTCATCCACTAGGCATAGCTTACCATAACCAATGTGTTAACGAAATATCCTATATCAAGCTACTGTTCTATAACCTATGTTATTATTTCATTGTAAATCTAAATTATTGTCTAATATTATATTGCATTATGTGAATTTATCTCAATACTTAATTATTTTATGTAAATATATCTGAATAAAGAAACATTTGAATGAGCTTTTTGTTTCATTGTTTTTCATCCCTACCTAGATTTTCTGCATGTTGGGGTCGGCTTCCAGTCTAACAGGACAACCGCAATTTATTTTAAAATAGCGACCACCCATAAAACACTTTATTCGATAGCAGGAATCAATACAAACAGGTTTTGTATGAGACAAAATGTTAAGTGTCGTTACCGAGATAATATAAAGGATGTAAATCAATCCATCACACACCCGTCAACTAAGCATTCTGTACATCAAACTAAGTACCCCTACGCAACAATTTTTGCTGGGAAACGATTTTTTTTTTTGGGGTCAAAAATCATATTTAGCGGTAAAACTCAATGTAGCACTCTTAAAACATTGTACCTAGTTGATGTTTTGAATAGTAAACGGGTCATGGAGATAATTTAAGTAAAGTTATAACCTGAAAAACTAGTATTTACAAAAACAGCTGTTCAAAATTTGGAACTTTGACCCCCAATATCTCCGTAACTAGGGGTTCCCAGATAGGTTAGGATAGGGCGAAGCGTTAGGGAGAGGGAGTCGTTTGATGATTTCCAAGCATTCAAAAAAAAAAGGGTTCATGGTCTCGTGGTTGCAAGTGCGACTGCTGAGCGTGGGTTTCCTGGGTTTGGCAAATAGTGATATTGAATTTATCTATTAGAAACCCAGTAGCGGCCGAGGAGGTATCTCTTTCGCACAGCCCGTATTCTCGACAGGTGGTGACGTCTTCTAGAAAATGAATTTAAAACCGAAAAAATAAACTGATTTCGCTTCGCAAGGGTGCAATGTTCAAATAAAACGCATAATTACAAATACAATTTTATTCAGCAAGTCACTAGGTCATATAGTTAATATAAACGCAACACTTAAAAACAATCTTAAGTCTTTGTACAAGGCAATTTTCATGTTAACAATATCGACACCAACGGGGTGGGGCAAGTGACAGTGACGCATCCCTATTTAACATCCAAGCTTTTCTAGGTTTGACTCGAACCATACATGGCTACATTATCAGGCTGAATAATGGTAATTTAGGAGTATACAGGAATTGCAGGGAGATATGTAGACAATTGGATGCGAGACGCACGGGAGCGGTCAATGTGGCAACACCTGGTGAGGCCTATGTCCAACAGTGGACGCTTTCCGCTGAAATGATGATGATGATGCAGACAACTACTGATTCTGGATTTTGCACCCAATATCCCGTGAAACGGCGAAGAATACATATTTTGTTATTTCGCTCATTTTTGTTATACCCATAGACATTGAAAATTCACTCAAGTGTTACCCGATAACATAATTCAATTTATTCATACTAGCAGCCCTGAATAATACAATTATTGTAACAGACACTTCTCTGTCAGTTAACCCTCCCCGTTCACGTTTCAACCTCCACGAACAATCCGTTAGTTACAGTTACAATTTGATTAACCCTAATGTTTCGTGTATTCAAATAATTGTAAAATAATATATAAAATATAAGCGAACAGATAATTTGAGTATTGCAACATATATTTTAATAATAAATATAAATGTTTCCGTGGTATACTTTTAGCGTTACATTTGGGAAATTAGGCGAAGGTATGTTTTTTCTGTTAGTAAAATGACGTATTTACAACATCTTTTTATCAAACGTTTAAACTTTAAAGAAATCAAAAGAAGAATACTGTTTAAAAGAAATTTTAGTGTATTTAGTGATACACGCAGGTTTTAAATGCCACAATGGTGGTCACGTTAGAAACCAATATGACTCAAATTTAAATGTAACACTAAAAAAGGTCTATTACATAATATTCTAATCTCAATAAGTACGTAAATTGATACATTTTAAATTATTGAGCGCTCAATTCGATTCAGGAATGTGATTTTTACCATTTTTCGAGCGAATCGACAAGTCATACGCAATAAATAATGTTTTTATTACAGCCGATTCAATATGTACTGTTATTTTATTTGGCAGAGGGCTAAGAATGAAAATGGATTGTTTTAGTCAGTAGAGGAGGCCTATGTCCAGCAGTGGACGTCTTTTGGCTGAAATGATGAGTCAGTAGAAGTCTGACACTCCCCTCCGCTCCGCCCAGAGGGGGAGGAGTCATTTGATGATATCCCACCCACCACAAAATAAGGCATAAGTAAACTATATTTAAAGTTTTTCTATGCATGACCTAGTCGCTTCACACAAGAATTGGTTGAGGCGTGAATGATAAAAAAAAATCTTCAATAAATATTTCACATGATTTTGTTAGTCTCATTTCCCGTCCATGTTTTCATTTAATCTCTGTAAAAATAAAAAATAAAATAATTGGCGATACTTTGCTTACAAATGTTTAAAATTCCTTTTGTGAAGACCTAGTAAAAACATGAAATTTTTCTATTGGTGTTTTTAAAAAATTGTAAGCAAAGTAGCCAAAAAAAAAATTACAAATTATAATGTTATAATACTTTGATGAACTTATATAAGTCTCAAGGCTATGAACTAAATAAATGTAATTAGTCTAATTTTGGTGTGCTAACTAAAACACTCGTGGTTTATAAATGCTTGGTGAAAGGACTGCTTAGTTTTTGTGTAAACCATATTATGTAGCAATGGTGACATAACATCACACCTGTATTTCAACAAAGGGTTAGGTAGAAGAGTACCTTTTGATTTCATTGCCTAGCGTTGAAACCATCTCTTAGATAGGGCTGGTTTCCTCACGATGTTTTCCTTCATCACAGAATATGATAATTATACAATACGCATAAATCCGAAAAATCAAAGTAGCGTGTTTTGGTTTCGTTTTCAAGACCTATGACTTGACAGTCCAACGGTGACATCACACTGTTTATGGCCCTAAAATGCCACCCTTGCCCATAACATAATTTACAATAACTAAACAAATCCTATACGTTTCAAACAGTGAGATTACAAATACTAGTGAACGTTCAAATGCAATACATTGAGCCGACTTGACAGTCCTCCATAGATTCTTTCAAAGAGTAGAACACTTATACCAAAAGGAGTCTTGCTCACAACAACCAAAGAGTAAAAATAAAAAGTAAAAATTTCGTTTGTCGATTGTCGTTGGAAAACAGGAACCAATATTTTTCAAAAAGCGAATAAGTTTAATCAGCAAAGTCTCTAGGTTTAAATCGTTTGATGTGCAATGAACGCGACTTAAATATGATCACGTGACAACTATAACTCTAATAAAAGTATCACGATACTCAGAACATACTGTATAGGGTATTTTCGGATACCCCTAGGCATGATGAACCTGTTTTTATATGATGAACCCCTCATTATCTTTAAATAAATATAATTCTACTGTACGTGTGTATGTCACTGAATTCCTCCTTAACGACTGGACCGATTTCGATGAAACTTTCTGGGGATATTTCAATGGGTTCTTGGATGGTTTGAAAACACAATTAGACCCGGTAGGTGGCGCTGCTGTCCGGGCAGGACGAGCTCTGCCAGGTCCGCTAGTCTTTCTGTATATGCGAAGGTTGACCCTTCGCATATTAAAGACGCTGTCACATGACCGTACTTTAGTCGCGTTCTTTGGACATCGAACAATTTAAATCTTCAGCAAAGACAATATCTTTGTACCCTCATTCATACAAATAAATGTTATAATAAACTACAATGACGTTTTAAATATATTGTCCTTCCACTTCTTTTGTAAGAAAATGTCAAGAATTAGAAGTTTTTATGAATAAAAGGGACACCTCTATAAATATTTGTTACTTATATTTTTAGCCTAAAACGAAAGATTCATAACACATTCTTGAAGGACAAACAGAACAATGACATTTTAAAAGAAGATATTTTAGGAATAACATGAAATTGGGCATCTAATGCGGGGTAAACTAACCATTTTACCAGAAAATGATAATTAATGAAAATATTAACTACAGTACGCAGCTTATAATTAATTAATTCAGATATTATACGAATATACGTTTTGTATTGATATTTAACTAATTTGTTAACATTAAGATCCATTTACATCAAAAAAGCTAAACACTTAGTGGTTCTTTTGGCCAGAATCAGAACCTTACACCGCCATCTTGTTTATAACCGACTTCCATAAAGGAGGAGGTTCTATTTTCGCAAATTTTGACCAACAGCATCATCCTAACGAAAACTATATAAATAAAAAGAGAAGTCCTGACTGACTGACTCATCAACGCCCAGCCCAAACCCTTGGACCTAGAAAGCTGAAATTTTGCACAGAGGTTCCCTTCATAATGTAGACAAAGAATAAGGAAAGATTTTTCGAAATTCAACCCGTAAGGTAGTTAAATAGGGGATGAAAGTTTGTATGGAAAATCGTCATTTTCACGCTGGCGAGCCGCTGGCAAAAGCTGGTCATTAAAAAAACAACTGAAACATATGTCCTATAACGTGTAAATCATCTTGGCACTGTCATCTTTAGATCGCTAGAAAAACAATAACCGTTAAATAATAATGTTGAGCGATTTGCGATGAAAACGAGGCTTATCCTATTTAGTAGTGGGACGTATCTCGACCCACTTTAAAATAGAATACAACCATCAATTTCTTTTTTATCAATTTTAACCGACTTAACAAGAGGGGAGGTTGTATATTCACCGCATTTCTTCTTGTTGTCTACAATGTACATAGTTAAATATCAATCAATACATCTATAAATGGTATGAATCGAGCACTACATACAAACGTTACTATATTTTACTTTTTATGATGATACTGAAGTAGGCCGGCCGCGAATTCAGACACCAGTGTTGCCAACGTCTTTATTTATTTTATTTCTAGCCATCTTGTACGGTGTTGCCAGACTTAAAAAGCACAGGTTGCTGAATGACTTAAAAATCAAGTTTTGTGCTAAGAATTTTATATCAATTTTTATATTAGTTAAAGTACGCACACAACGGCTATTTAGCCTACCTAATTTTTTTTCCGGCAACATTATTTACAAAGACAGCATAGAAAATAAAAACTTAATGAAATTTCAATAAAAAACTGCGTTCAGTTCAAATATTATCATAAACATTACCATAAATAACACTTGACTTTTTTTAAGCTCAAAACACTTCAATTTCACACATTTTGATAATTTAAAACTGACCTCAGTACACGACCTTGACCTTTGACCTCTATAAGGCCAAACCCCCACTCTACAATAAGGCCTTAAGACCTCAAAAATCTATTTTGACCTCTAAGGTCACTGCAATTTCAAAGTTTTGCTCTAGAAGACCCCAAGGACCTTTAAATTTGGTTGTTATAGTTTCATTATGATAGTTGTTTCCGATAGTGTGAACAAAGCATACATAACTTAACGCCTCCAATCCTTGAAAGGTAAGGCAGAGACCTCAAAAAAATGATATTCTCTCTTGTGCTTCTCATCTTACTAGTATTATAAATGCGAAAGTTTGGACTTATGGATGTTTGTTACTTCACCACGCCAAAAAGGCTTAACGGCTCAATAAAACATAATATGCAACTTACTGTCTTTCTGTTTCTCACATTCGTCGGCATTAAAATTTCCATGTGAATGAAGTCACGGACAACAGTTAGTAATAAATATATCTTACTACGGCGCCAATATTCAGAAGAGCCTTATAGTCACTCAAATTGCGAAACAAAGTAGGAAACTGAATTTTTCTTCTGTAAATTAAAGAACCCAAAGGGTAAACCGAAGCTTCTGTTATGCTTTGTTAACACTATCATAAGAAAACCACCAAAACCTATATTTTATTAAAAGCATGTTATCTGATCTTTCATATCTGCCTACCTCCAAAGGAAAAGGCGTAAGTTTATGTATTTACTACTTGATTAAATTATCTTGATATACGAATAAATGCCACCGTGACGTCTAACAGGGAAGAATAAAACGTGTTGCGCCGACCCCTTATAGAATGGGATAAGGCCAGGAAGAAGATTATACGTCGAAGAAGTTGAAAAAACGTTCAAAGTTCTTATTCTGAAGTCACACACAGTCTCTCGGTAGTACTCTAAAATCCGGAAAACTATACTCCACTTACTATAAGATTAGAATTTTAAGTTGACCGTTTTTACAGTCCGTTCAACCGATTTTGATTTCAATACCGTAGGCATAAGGCTGGCATTAAAAGCAAAAAGAATGTTACAATACCGACTGTTTACTGCAGCTGCATTTTATCTTGCTTGACAATCGGTTGAACGGGCTGTAAAAACGGTTAACTTAAAATTCTAATCTTATAGTAAATGGAGTATAGATAGTCTGACACTACCCTGTAAAGCATTTGTCGAAATACCAGGGGTCCAGTGACTGTAGTTCCAAATTGTGCCACATCTAACTAATATTATAAACGCAAAAGTTTATACGTATGGATGGATGTTTGTTAATCTTTCACGCTACTGAATGGATTTGGATAAAATTTGGTACACAGATAGTTTGTAACCTGGATTAACACATAGGATAGTTTTTATCCCGATTTTATCTTCCTGCGGCATAATTTTCGAGTTGTAGCGGGTACAGCTAGTATCAAGATATTTAAGCCAAGTAGTAAGTACACAAACCGATCTATGTTGGCATGTGATCTGTGTAGGGTACTGAACCCGCGGCTCAGGTCGCCACACGCTAGGCACGCGTCTAGTCGGCCTTCCGCGGCCTTCGCTTGCGGACCTCGGAGCGCTCCGTGGGCTCTGACGGCTTGCTGTCACCGCCGCCTTCTACTGGCTTCTCCTTCTCTTCTTCCGACGACTGTGGGAGAAAACCGGATTATTAATTTATTTATTTTAACTAATTCCTAAAAGAAAACCCACTTTGCCCAACCCGGGATTCGAAACCAGGACCTCATACTCAACACGCATGCGAGCACTAGACATGGCCAGTCCAGTCCCATTTCAGCTTAACGGCTTTTTGAGCAACGCCAGTGATTTTACTTTGAACTAAGACTAAAATATAAATGAACTAGCTGACCCGCGCAACTTCGTCTGCGTCACATAAATATAGCTATAACCTTTCTCGATATATCGACTATCCGACATTAATTAAGCTAAATCGTAACAAACAAAAAATCTTATCTTTCCTCTTTATTACAATAGTTTAGATGGTTTAGATTAGCTTAGATTATATTAAAGTGTGAATTACTATAAAATCTATCTCTTACTGTTAAATATACTATAACACTCTGTACTGTACATTATGATGCAGTAAATATTTTGAATTTGAATTTCCCGGAGGCCAGCCAGAATCCCCCGTACCTACATTGCGACGCAACCCGCGTAATTATTTTTCCGCGCGGGTATTTTTACATTGCGATATCTTCTAAGATATTTGTTTAAACTGTATAGAGTAAAGAGCACAAAATATTCTATATTAAATTTCCGTTCTAACGAACACATTTATTTAGATATAGATTAATACCATATGGGTTAAATAAGCTTCGCAAAAAATAATTCTTTTTAACCTAACATTTTAATAATAAAAAATGGTTACAGTGAGTCAATCTTAAAAGATAGACAGATGCTGTCGCGGACTTTTTTTTAGAACTTTTAAAGACGAATAATTACTTCATACATGATATTCTCGTAACTTAAACCGTTTTCGCAGCGCACGCAACGGAAGCTCTCAGAAAGGAATTTTCTTTTCCCGTTTTTGCAACATTTCTCATTTATGCTCCGCTCCTATTGGTAGTAGCGTGATGTTATATAGCCTATAACCTTCCTCGATAAATGAACTATCCAACACAAAAATAATTTTTCAAATCCAACCAGTAGTTCCAGAGTTTATCGCGTTCAAACAAACAAACAAACTCTTCAGCTTTATAATATTAGTATAGATATAACGTACATCGCTGGGGGAGTTCTTCTCAGCATCACTGTTGTCTACGTTCTCCTCGTCATCCACAATATCGTCGTTGATCAGCTCCTGAAAACATACCAACAAATATAAATTATTTACTAAATATACTCCACGTCACGTCAAGCAGACGCCCCCACCCCTAAATCATCATCTTCCCGCCCTTATCCCATATCATTTGGGGTCGGCGCAACACGTTGTTTTCTTCCATTCTGCCCTGTTAGTCGTCACGTTATCATTTATTCCTTTTTCCTTCATATCACTCCACACACACTCCATCCATCTTCTCTTTAGGCTTCCTCCCCCCCCCAACCCTAAATACCTCACGTAAATAATGGATGCCCCCGTACTGCTGGGCTTCCCCCTAATCCTTCCCGGTACTCTACTCCTGTGCTGCCTTATACCAGCAGTTTTTAACCTTTGTTATGTTCGTACCTGGTCATCATCAGACTGTTTATCCTTGTCTTGGTCGCCGCGAGCTCTCTTGTCCAGTTCCTTCTGCGAGATGAAGACCTTGTCTCCTCGGCGGGGCGGGTATAACAGGTCGATGACGCAAACTAAGAGCTGGAAGGAAATTGGGTTAGGTTAGTATTAGATTTACTTTCGAAAGGCAGATCGCCGATGGGGCAAAGAAATCTTGGAGGGGACTGAATATAGGCAGGTGTTATTTGGTATGCAAAGATGACCTTAAAATGGTGGCTGGGACAGAATGCATGCGAAGAGTGTCTAGAAAATACAATAGGGTACACCAGTTTGGGGGTATGAGGAACAGGGTGTAAAGTTTCTCATCCCCCGTTGAAAAGGGAGGATCATCCGACTGGACGGGTGTTGTGTCCGGTGGGCTAACTGCCCGACAGTTGTAAGTCGTGAACTCCTATATAGGTTTATGTCGCGGATAATTTTTTTTTTTTTTTTTTTTTTTTTTTTTTTTTTCTTTATATCTGCAATCAGCCCTTAGGCTTTAATCAGATTGGTTGTTGCTTCATTGGCAGTTTGAGATTCTTCGCATCCTGCGATGCGTCATCCCGTTATGTTTCGATGGTAATCAGATTGACGCTATTCGTTTCCTTTTAAGTCGGTAAGTAGAGTCTGAGGACTTCAGTAGTGTCGCAGCAAGATCATTTCTATGTCGCTGGAGTCTTTGCTTATAAGTCTTATATGACTTTTCTACAACTTCCTTGATTTTCGGTATTTGAAGGTACTCATGAACTTCAATGTTTCTTGTGAACCATGGTGCGCTGCTCAAGGTTTTCAGGGCTTTATTTTGGAAGCGTTGAAGTATTTCCACATTTGAATGGCTCGCCGATCCCCACAGCTCTATTCCATAAGTCCATATAGGTGTTAGGATGCATTTGTAAATCATTACTTTATTTTCCAAGCTAAGTGAAGACTGTCTGCCTATTAACCAGTAGATTTCTCCTAGTTTCCTGCTTGCTTGGTCCCTTTTGGCCTTAATATGTTCACGCCAGGTAAGTCTTCTATCGATGTGCATACCTAGGTATTTGGCAGTACTTTTCTGAGGGAGAACCTCTCCATCAAGTGTCACTGGTGGGCATTCTCCGCTTCTTAGGGCGAAAGTAATGTGGACGGATTTTGCAGCACTAGTTTTAATCCTCCACCTTTTTAGCCATGATCCAATTTTATCCAGGTGTTCTTGGAGTTTTGTGGATGCTCGAATGCTATCTTTATCACATGACAGAACTGCAGTGTCATCGGCATAGGTTGCAGTAACAATTTCATTTGAAATGGGTAGGTCAGCAGTGTAGACCGTGTACAGAACCGGGCCCAGCACAGATCCCTGAGGTACTCCAGCTTTTATGGGATAGAAAGAAGATAGGCTATCTCCGGATTTAGTCTGGAACATTCGATTCTCCAAGTAGGACTTGAGCAGCATGTATGCGGTGTGTGGTAAGCAGATTTTAAGTTTACACAGGAGACCCTTATGCCAGACTCGATCGAATGCTTGCTGTATGTCCAAAAAAGCAGCTGAGCAATACTCTTTCCTTTCCAGTGACTGCCGGATCGTATGAACCACTCTGTGGATTTGTTCTGTTGTTCCATGGTGTGCTCGGAAGCCAAATTGATGGTCTGGAATTGTCCTTTGTTCTTCAAGTATAGGTAGCAGTCGTTGTAGAAATATCTTCTCGAACAGTTTAGACAAAAGGGGAAGGAGGCTTATAGGTCTATATGAGGAGACTTCATTAGGAGGTTTTCCTGGTTTAGCTACCATGTTTATTGTTGACATTTTCCAGATAAGCGGGAAATAGTGGAGTCTCAACACTGCGTTGAAAAGAATGGTAAGCAACACAATTCCCTTTCTTGGTAAATGCCTCAGGACTTCTGCTGTGATAAGGTCAAATCCTGGTGCCTTTTTCCTCTTCAGATTTTGAATAGTCTTCCACACTTCAGCTGGGGTACACGGTCGCAACGGTAAAGACATTTGCTGATCACTGTCAAGGACTTTGTCAATTTCTTCCTCTGGATACATGATGTCGGGTTCATTTGGTTTGAACACTTCTTTTAAAAATTCAGCAAATAGCTCAGCTTTATCAGCAGGTGTCCTCGCCCAGTTACCATTTGGCTGTCTTAATGGAGGCGTGTGTTCTTGTGGCCGTTTTAATGAACTGGTCATTTTCCAGAGTGAATAGTCATCTACTTTGTAAGGTGATAGAGTTTTTAATTTATCTTGCAGAGTGGTGTTTTCGTAGTCTTTAAGCATTTGTTTCAGATTCTTTTGTGCTTTATTGAGGGCTCTTTTATCTTGTGCATTTCTGCTTGTGTGCCATTGTCGTCTCAGTCTCCGTTTTATAGCTATCATCTCCCGTATTTCCATCGTATAATCCCGGTTTTGAGATCTGTATTTTAGACAGGGAGTGGATGTCCAAGCAGCCACTTGGATAAGGTTAGTTGCATACCAAGCTGCCTTTTCAATGTCGTCCTCTGTTTTAAGGGGTATGTGCAAATTGGTATGTTCCTCTCAGTGGCGTGCGCTCCATTAAGGCTCTTAGGCTTAGCCTACCTTACCAACTGAGCATTTCTTATAACTAATTAACCATGTAATAAAAAAAACACCATGTACAAAATAATAATAAAAAAGTTCAAACTCCTGTTACAATACTTAGAGCAATTTTTCGCGTACGAATCTTATATTTACAGGCTTGCTTAGGCTAGCATTCGAATAGCCTAAAACCCATTCATAATTTTACGCACACAGCGTCACATCGGTGAATGATCGATGCATATTTTCGTGTATATGAACCGCACACATGCATGTCAACTCCTGCCAGTGGAGCTGGCCTGTGATTGGCTGCAACAACACAAGGCTACGATTGGATGCGTCATGCGTGCCATCTTCAGCCCGCGAACTCCAGCGCGAAGTTCAAATTTGTTTTTTTTTTTTAACGTTTTTTGCAATTTGCAGGCCAGTGCTAGCTTGAATACTGACTACATACGTCTTACAGCCGCGAATCATATTTTATTAATCAACATACAACCCAGCACTGGCCTGCAAATTGCAAAAATGTAAGGAAATTAAGAAATTTGAATTTCGCGCGTTTGCGGTCTTCGCTCTTCCGTCCACAGATAGAGTGCAGCACTGACAACACATTTCATTGATTGATTTCGTACCTATAATCCTGCAAAATTTTGTTGACCGCTGTTGTGAACAAACTCGATATGAAAATGATGCAATTTTATTTGGTAGTATTTTTCTATCGGCAAATTAGAAATTATATTTTACGTCTATGGAAGCCATTATTCTTGAAACCGAAAACGTACAGATAGTGTCAGCTAATAGATACCATTATTAACAGTAGTGTAAATATTAGCTTTGTTGTATAATATTTGTTTATTCCCATAACAAATAATAACATTGGTAGGTATTTACTTGTGAAGTTTGTGTTTTATTGTGTGTTTGCTAGATGTTAAAGGTAATAAGTTTTCTCAATTATCGTTTACGTAATGATAAGGTGCAAGTTGTATCTAAGGGTAGATGTGTGAAGGCCGCTTCGGATATTATCTTGCAAGTGAACCTTGAATAATGTGGTGAGTTTTTGAATTGTAGGATTTAGGTATAACTTTTACAGGCTTATTTTGAAATGTTTTATATGTGACAATTTTTTTTTGCTGTCAATATTTCGTGGCCTACCCACCGTGGCGGACCACTGCACGCCACTGGTTCCTCTATAAAGTTTTGGAATGAGTCCCAGTCAGTTTTACGATTGTATAACGTCTCCCGAGGCTCCTTCAATATAATTGCTGTACTCAATGTGCATACCACTGGTGTATGATCGGAACTGCCGTCCAGGCATGATTCGACTTTTGTGTACAGTCCTGACATTCCTTTGATGATGAAAAAGTCAATAAGATCGGGTGTTTTATTGGGATCAGTTGGCCAGTGTGTAGGCTCTCCCGTTGTCAGTATATGGAGTGAATTTGAATCTATTGCCTTCTTCAACTCTCTGCCTCTAGTGGTGGTGAGCCTGGAGCCCCAAAATGTATTTTTGGCGTTCCAATCCCCTCCAGCTATATATCTGCCTCCAAGCGTGTTGAGAAAGTCACTAAACATTTTTTCATCGACTCTATGTCGAGGCGGGGAGTAAATCGCAGCGATGTTGAGTGGGCCCTGCCAGTCATCTATTGATATTACAGTAGCCTGTAGGTAAGCCTGTCTATAGTTTGGGAGAGGGTGTTGTTTAATACTATCTTTTATTATGATTGCAGTCCCAGCGTGTGATGTTCCATCAGGATGATTTGCGTAGTATATGTTATATCCTTTAATAAAGATGACTTTTGTATCAGTCATATGTGACTCTGAGATTAAAAGAACGTCTATTTTGTTGTGCTTGATGAAGAGCTCTACTTCCTGTTTATTAGGAGCCAAACCGTTTATGTTCCATGTTGCAACTCGTAGAAATTTCATCATTTTTTAAATTGGGCAATTATAGTCGTTAGGAGTCCCATAAGGGTACCCATTTGTTGTATGAGAATATCTATTTTCTCTGATTGTTTACTAATGATTTGTTCTAACGAAATTGTTGGCTGAGATTGTATGTTCTCTTGTTTCTTGTTCCAGTGCACAGGTTTGCTGGGATCTGGAACAGGTGGGGTTACTGTTTGTTGTCTTCTTGGCTGTAGTTGTGGAAAGTCTTCTATTTGAAAGGGGACAGTGTTATTTCTAACATGCTTCATATTTGTTAACGGTGGTTTTTTATGTGTTGGCTGTATCATCTTCCTAGCGCGAATCTCTTTGTATACTTGGCACCCCTTGTAGTTGGCAGGGTGATCTCCTAGACATAAAGTGCAGGTGGCTGGTGTATTTCTATCTTTTTTTGGACAGTCTATTGTTTTATGACCTTCTGCACATTTAACGCACCGGTAGGGGCGCATGCAGTTATTTTTTGTGTGTCCATATTGTTGACATCTAGCACATTGAGGGATTTCATTTGTTTTACGCGGGTCTTCTATCCTTACTTTTGTATAGTATATGGATTCTATACGCTTAAGTTCAGGGTTATTTGGGCCAGGTTCGACATTCACGAAAAACATATTAAGTGGTTTTTTATTTCTTCTTGAGAGGGCACATATGATTTCACCTCTGACCTTATTTCCAGTTTTTTCTATTTCCTCTACAATGGCTTCTTTTGGCGTCGTGTGATGCAAATTTTTTATTACGATTCTGCAGCACTTTTTATCTTTCTGAGTAAACGTATGACCTATGAGTCCTTTCTTTCGAATTAGGTCAATGATGTCCTTGTACGTTTCACTCGTCTGCGCCATGACTCTCAGCTGGTCTCTGTTAACAATTTTATAGTTGTAGCTGTCATTTGGTATAGAACTACTTAGGAGTTCAGTTAGTTTAGATATATCTGTAATACCATACAAGATTATTGGTGGCGGTTTGCTAGCTTTCTTAGTATAGGTTTGGCTTTCTATTAATTTTACAGATTCATCAGGTATATCGACTGGAAGTTCACTATATCTGTTGGAAGTATTAATTGCGCTCGGTGAGTTCTGCCCTGGGTTCTTAGGTCTTCCCGTAGGTTGTGGGCTATTAGATCGTTTTCGCCTTTTCGGGTTTCGTTGGAAGGGTATTCTTTGCCATGTGGGAGGGCTGCTGTTGTTGTCGTCCTCTATGGTGATTATCGGTGGTGTTAGGGGAGACGAGTCTTTCTCCTTTGTGATGCTGGCTGTGCCAGGATTATTTCCAAGTGAAGAGGATCTAGGTCTTGGAATAAAAAGGCTCGGATGGAAAGCCTGCTGAATAAATTTTGTTTTGTTGGTTTTGGGGTTGCCAGTAACATTCTCCGTCACAGGGGCCTGGTCACCTACCCCTGTGCAGACTTCGGTAACCAATTTACCACTCGCAGGCCCGGGTACCTGCGAGCGCCGGGTGTTAGCCGGATCGCATGACAAATCAATATCGTTATCATTCATTATTTCATTTTTACGAGTTGGGACATACACACAACACTTTCCCAAGGCGTTGTGGTCGCACTTTTGGAAGGGATTTAATTCTTACGAGGCTTGCGATTGCCTGTGGACAGGTTATTTACCGCCGCCCGTTGCTCGGCGTTGTCAGTCGCGGATAATGTTGATAGCGCGATGTAGGATTTTCTGTCGATCGTTGTTAGTACGCAGGTGTTGCGATAGATGTCGCTAGTCGCCACAGTTCTACATGGGCACTTACAAATCGTCGACAAAAGGTGCACAGTTCGGGTGAGTCGCTGCTATAGAGAAGAACCAACAAGAAACTCCATGGTTACTGTTTTTTTTGTCTGTCCTGTCACGAGCAACAATATGTTTACACGAAGCAACATAGTAAGTTATTTCCTGCTACTATGTTGATTAGCGTATTAAATTTTCAAGAAATTGATGTCCTCTTTTTGGTAGATAGTGCTTATACTCAGAAGAGAGAATTAGGTTATAAAAGAAACTAACCAGTCCAAGCAGAGCTCCGATGAAAATGGTGGCGAGCGCGAAGATCAGGTACGATCCCCATGTGGGCAGTCCGTAAGTCTCCATCAGCATAGTGTGAACCCTCTGAAACATAGAACAATTATTATAGTCGCGATTAAGCATTAGCCTTTTCAAGTATATTTGTCTATAGCCCTATTTCCGGCTTTGTCCCTTCGATAGTTTTTACGTCTTGGTCGACGTCATTTAAGTAACATAGAAATACAGTTTTTTCATTCGTGTGGTTAATGCCCATCCTAGCGTCAAAGTTTTATACCACTCATGAGCACCTAAGGCCCCTAGCCCACGGCGACTTTTTGTAGCGATGCTGTCGCGCGTTCGCATCGATACAGTCGCGGTGCGGTCACAAGCTGTTTGCCCTCGCCCACAAAACCAACGCGCGTTAGTAGTGTTGCTGTCACGCTTTTATGAAACGCGCGACAGCATCGCTACAAAAAGTCGCTGTGGGCGAGGGGCCTAAGTTGCTTTTACATACACTCGAGAAATATCTCTCAAGCATGCTGATTTCCTCATCATGTTTTCTGTCTCTGAGTTAAGTAATAATTATACAATTGTCTTGGATTTGAACTATAGATTACTAGTGTGACCATCGGACTGCCAGTTATGACTTGTCAGTCAAACCACTAGGTTGCTATCACCGCTGTTTAATGAGGATTTCAATACAAACTTCGAAGAGCTGAAAAGTATAAAATCTTCCATGTTTTTGGACTAAACACAGCATGCATCTCATGGGGGAAAAAGAAACAACGTCACTCCATAACAAGAACCTGATTGGCCTAACAAGTACAATGAGTGACAGTTCTACATACCCTCAAAGCCTGGCTGAGCTTGAAGAACTCAGCAACCACGGTCATCTGTATAGAGTGAGGCGCCTTCCATGCGGGCACTGGTTCAGTCTGCTTCCATCGCTGGTCTTCCACATAGCCCAGCATGGATTCCACATCGCGGGGACCCTTGTATTGGCGGAATTCGCCGTCAATCACACTGTTGAAAAATATATGAATTAGAAGATAATATAAAATATCCTATCATCGTGCCTCAGAAAGTACGTAAAGAAGTTGGTCCTGGATACAAGTCCGGGCACAAATCGAGACTCTGTGGCTTCTACTGAAATTCCTGATGTAAAACCGTAATTACACTTTTTACGACCCGGGAATCGAATCTTAGACCTCATGCTCAGCAGTCGTGCTTGCAACGACTAAACACCAACGAGGCGGTATTAAAACTCACATAGCTTTTCATTCAGTCCTTTCATTATAGCACTTGGACAAGTCAACCCAAAATTCATAAAACAAATACTCACTGAAAGATAGTAGGCAGAGCTGTAACAACGAATCGTCCGCTGAGTCCTGGAGACTTGGTGACGTCAACGCCAGCAGTTCTCACGCCCAGGGTCTTGCGGCTCGCGCGCGAGGATAGCTCCCGCCATGCAGGGGTCAGGGCGTTGCAGGCTGGGCACCAGGGGGCGTAGCTGGAAAAGATGGATGGCATTTATAAAAGGGGAATGATAAAAAGTTAAGCATCTAGGAATCCTGATTTGGGAGTTATCTTGGACTCTAAACTCACATTTATTCCACATATTGAGAACATTATTAGTCGATCCCAACGTACGCTTGGTTTTGTCATTCGCAATGGAAAGGTATTTCAACGCCCACATACCAAAATACTTCTCTACAATAGCCTCATAAGAAGTATCCTGGAATACTGCAGTGTAATATGGAGGCCCCACTACGCAACCCACTCGATGCGGATAGAACGAGTCCAAAAAAGGTTTGTCCGATACCTCAAATATCTCTCCTACCTTGACAAGCTGAGCTGCTACAAAAAGAGTTCCCTGGAAGCACGAAGGGAACTCTTGGATTTAAGATTTGCATATAAACTGCTCAACAACAACATTGACTGCCCACAATTGCTAAATAAGTTCAATTTCAGAGTACCCCGTAGACCACCTCGCAGACCTCTATCACCCTTAGCTCCACCTCTTCGCCGTACAGTGTTTGGTGCTAATTCACCCATACCTCGCATGTGTAAACTCGTAAACGAACGCAGCGACCTGGTTGACGTCCACGCAGACTCAATATTGACGTTTGTCAAACGTATTTAGTATCTAATATAATTATGTAGAATTTAAGTACTTACATTAAGGCTGAGTTGCACCAAAAAAGTAGTTAAAGTTAAAGTTGTGTCAAATGGCACGTCAAACAAACATCAAAACTTCAGTTTTGTATCGGTTATGCCAACAATGAGTTGCGCGATTTGACAAATAGTTAAATGACGTCATAACTTTAACGGTAACTGCAACCGCTCACTTTCCGCTGGTTAGTGTTATAGTTTGTGTTAAATTTTCTGTCAATTTTATTGTCAAACGCGTTGAATATAACCTTTAGACATCATGTCCCTGCTCCAAGAAATACTCGCAGAAACCAGTTCTGATGACGAAAGCGATGAAAAGAAAAGTGTGATTACCAGAGCCGATCGTTTTTCCACATGGAACGACGAATGTTTCTTGCCAAGATTTCGAGTCTCTAAAAACGTAGCTTGGTGGCTGACTATACGATTGCATTTCTTAAGGCGTAACAAGGATATTCATCGTAGGTAATTGTTTAACTAAAAAATAATACGTGCTATAGACAGAGCAATAAATATAATAGGTACTTACTTTGTTTGAATGTTTGCAAAAAAAAAATTGTTTATATAATTTTTCTATACCCCATACAGTACTGTCAAATTTGACAAAAACTTTAACTTTAACGACTTTTTCGGTGCAACTCAGCCTAAGTCTTTAGTCTCTATTCTCTTTGGTTTTGTTTTTTTCAATTGTATCCCTTACAAGTGTTAATAATAAGTCTTTAGATTAAATCTACGATTACAAGGAGCATCGTGCATGTGGTGTTTGCCTGTAATTAATTGGTTGTGCAGTTAGATTTAAGACACAATTATGTAAATATTCCTATGTTTAAAATGTCTGTAGCAACTGTTGGTGAACCTTAAATAAATAAATAAAAATCTTCAAAGCTTATGATTTTTACGTCTTGTCTTTGAAATGTGGTTCTTAAAGAATCCCAGCAGGGTTAGCCATAGAAGTACCTAATAGCTTAAAAAAATACTCTTAGCCAAGCCGAAAAGCCTTTGTTAGTTCCGTCATTGTGATATTTTTGTGGTCTGGGCCTGACCTGGGACACTTTTTTATAACCCCACAATTCGCCAATTATGTTTGATTCCGATGTAGTAAAGGTGGAGTTAATCGCAATAGGGTCCAGCCTAGTGCCATCAACTGGACACCTAAAACCACAGCTGTAATGATTGCGACTACTAAGCCAATGAGGCAATCGAGACATCATCTTGAAGTCAGGAAGATCACAGTTATCGATATAAAAGTAGTAAGATAAAAACTCAGACCAAGAAAAAAAGAAAGACGGCGCGCCGCGAACACCAACAGTGAAGCCACAAAACCACACGCCTATAGCAAGTAAACATACAAGCTCACGCACACACCTACACTAAAACCACACGCATTTCTCCTAGAACGTCACGACTTCACGAGACATTGTCTACACACATAGATAAAAAGTTGGCTTCACTTTTGATGTTCGTGGCGCGTCGTCTTCCTTTTTTGTTGGTCTGAGGATAAAAAAGATGGGCAGACGACATTGTTACCATTGCGGGAATACCGTGGATATATAAGGCTGGTACATAAAAGAGTGTGAAGCTTGGCACAAGCAAAGAGGTCTATACCCAACAGTGGGTGAAGTCGGGCTGTGGGTGATGATGATGAAGATAAAAAAAATATCATCATCAGCCTATAATGTTCCCACTGCAGGGACTCAGGCCTCCTCTCTAGGAGAGGGATGGGCTATAATCTACCACGCGGGCCCAGTACGGATTGGTAGATGTCACATGTCTTCGAATTTTTGGTTCTAAGACATGCCGGTTTCCTCACGATGTTTTCCTTCACCGTTTTGAGAGCAGTGGTGATGAAATAAATTACACAAAGTAATGCGCCTGACGGGGTTCGAACCCACGACTCACTGTTCGTAAGTCGGGGCCGCCACCACTGGGCCACCACTGCTCTCGAAAAAGAAAAAAATATATAGTAGACGTAATTCAGGAGTGTTTGCTCTCCCCATCTAATAAAAAGTCGCATGGCTGACAATGCTACTCATACTCTAACAAACACGTTGTCAACCAAGTTGTAACATTTTATGCATTTGTACTGTTTCTACCATTATCGATTGCATTCAAGTGGAAGGCAAGTATCCATTGTTTGCGCATTTTTGTAACACTGAATGTTACTGCATAATTCAATTGAAAGTAGAATGAGAATGTTATGGTTATTACGTTTTAATCTTACTACTATTATAAATATGTAGTCTTTCGACTTTCAGCAAGTGTATTCTCCATGTTCAGGTAGGCGTGAATTATCGGGTATGGAGGCGGTATTTCAATAAAGTCACAATTGTCACAATCACTGCACTTATAATTCTCAATAATTGAACCAAATGTCTCACAAAATAACTATCTAAGCTAAAGTACACTTAGACTAAAATATAACGTCCACCGAGCACGTGGTTGCGTGCGCACTCGACCACGCTCCAAAGTGAACTGCTCGTTCTCGTTTTTACAAGATGGCCGCCACACCAGCGCTCGGTGTTCGTTTTTGGAATTAAATTTGTACAGGATGTCAATTGACAGTCTAGAAAAGCGGAAGCGCCGACACGGCCAATCCTGACAATCGCACGACCTCGTGCGTGTGGTGTCGCGCATCCATAGCTTGCGACGTTACTCCTCCCGACGGTCCGATGAACAGAAAAGAGTACACGTTAACATAAGCTCGGCTTTTCCTGACCAATAGCAATGCCGCAACATTAACCAGGCTTGCTAGGCTTCTCCTACTTTCTTGAGTAGCGTGGCCCGGGCGTGCGAGGCCCTTTCAACCAGGTTTGCCAATACCTAAAGCGTGGCCCGGGCGTACGAGGCCCCTTCAACCAGCTTTACCAATACCCAAAGCGTGGCCCGGGCGTACAAGGCCCCTTCAACCAGCTTTACCAATACCCAAAGCGTGGCCCGGGCGTACGAGGCCCCTTCAACCAGCTTTACCAATACCCAAAGCGTGGCCCGGGCGTACGAGGCCCCTTCAACCAGCTTTACCAATAAAGCGTGGCCCGGGCGTACGAGGCCCCTTCAACCAGCTTTACCAATACCCAAAGCGTGGCCCGGGCGTACGAGGCCCCTTCAACCAGCTTTAACAATACCCAAAGCGTGGCCCGGGCGTACGAGGCCCCTTCAACCAGCTTTAACAATATCCAAAGCGTGGCCCGGGCGTACAAGGCCCCTTCAACCAGCTTTACGCTACGACACTAAAATAGACAACACGTAACTCTACTTAAGACTACTTACTTCGGTGTACTTGAGCCCGTTCTACAACCATAATGGAGTCGTCTTCTGAGGCCGAGAGAGTGTCAGAACCAGCAGCCAAAGTCTCTTCGCTGGGATTGCTCACATAGCAAACTTCAACACGTCGCTCGCTATTTGCCTCTGCTGCAGGCTGCAGGCACTGCTTGGTCAGCCTGCCGCGCCGCCGCGCTGCCAACCACGCGCCGCCAAGCCGCGTCCCACCGCCGCGCCGCCAGCGCCGCTGCCAAAGTAAATTCTCAGCGCACCGTGACGTCATCGCACCATTCTTAGTATTTTCTTCAGCTCGAGTGAATCTCGGTTCTGATGTCGCATCAGGGTCTTCGCGATCGTCATCACCATACGGGACACTCCAGACTATAAACAGCTCCTTAAAATCGCTCCATTTCATCCCAGGACAAAATATGGACGACAGCCATGACGAAACTTCTCCCATGAGTCTCGTGGAATTCGCTGCGTCCCCTGTAGGCGCGCCACAGTGCCGGTTGCACGGCACTGCTGTCTTCACAGCACCCCGGCGGTCCATCCCCGCCAGGTGAGACCAACGGTTACCCGGAGGAGGCCCAGCGGAGGACGACCAGCGACGGAGGTGCCGACTTACGACGCACCTACAGTGGATGTGTGACTCCCGTTCGTCCCGTTTCTCCCATGAGTGCGCGGTTCAAAGCACCAACGATGCACCTTGACTATTCGGATCGATAACACACATGTCGGCTGTTGCTAACCAAGCACGCGGGACAATATTCCGTTTTTCAGAGTCAAAATGCGGTAGTCGAATATCCGTACTCGCAAAAGGTGTCTTAATTGCTTGCACAATAGCCATAAAGTTTTTGTTTAGCTGCTCGAACAGAAAACACCACATTTCCGTTTCTATGTCACTTTCAGACGAACGCGCATTGTCTTTACACTTTTCCGGCCTAGTACTGTCACTTACACTATGTAGGCGTTAAAGTTACATCGCACTTCTGATGTAGTCTTTCGACTTTCAGCAAGTGTATTCTCCATGTTCAGGTAGGCGTGAATTATCGGGTATGGAGGCGGTATTTCAATAAAGTCACAATTGTCACAATCACTGCACTTATAATTCTCAATAATTGAACCAAATGTCTCACAAAATAACTATCTAAGCTAAAGTACACTTAGACTAAAATATAACGTCCACCGAGCACGTGGTTGCGTGCGCACTCGACCACGCTCCAAAGTGAACTGCTCGTTTTTACAAGATGGCCGCCACACCAGCGCTCGGTGTTCGTTTTTGGAATTAAATTTGTACAGGATGTCAATTGACAGTCTAGAAAAGCGGAAGCGCCGACAAATACGTAAGTTAGTGAGGATAAATAAATATCAATTTTAATTCTTTCACGGAAAAACTGCTGAACCAACTTGGGTAATATTTGCCCGGTAGCACGATCCCGTGGAGGATCATAACGCCACCAGCTACCAAACTTCTGCTAAAATCCTAATGGAATTTCACAGTAGCGACCTGGGAATCGAACCCCGCACCCCAGGCAGGAGTCGCGCTTGTGACCACAAAGGCATATCAACATGACACACATACCAATAATCGATACACGGGGCGAGGAAACAATATAATATCAACATCATTATTGTATAGTGAGTAAATAGTCGGGACATTACTATTGTAAGGTCACAGACTTTCCATAGCCTATGTGTATGAATGCGATCAATAGTTATTAGAGACTAGATAATAACTGTATGTTTACATTTTTTAAATACAATTTGTAAACGGATCTTTCACGAAGACGTCAACCAAGAATTCTACATCAAAGCAAAAATAATTGCTAGGAAACGACTTTTTTTTAGGGTGAAAATTCACATTTTACGGTACCTATTTGTATTTAAAAAATATTTGTGAAGTAGTTGGAACCTTGACCCCTTTTATCTCCGTAACTAGAAGTTTCCCAGACAAGGTCTCATGAAGGAGACATACTTTTCACTCCTCTTGCTCAAAAAGAACGTCTTTAGCATACCAGAGCGGGCGTAAAATTGCATATATTGCCCTAGGGCTAGAAGTAAATCTCGTACGACAACTTGTTCAGCCAGCTGGTGCGTGATTTAGTTTCAAGTAAAAAAAATGTTTTATTTTTAAAAATGGAACTAAACGCGCTGAATGCCGAACTCTTTGGTAGAATGTGTGCGTTGCATTGCAGCTACAGAAGAAATAAAAAAAGGCATTGGCGCGAAATTTTTGGAAATGTATTATTAAATTGAATTTAATTTTTACTAAAAATAAGCTCATATTGAACATGGTTATTTTAAACAAGAACCGGAACAAAACTGCAGATTGTAAGAACCTTGAACAGGTTCAAGGGCAAGACGACAGGAAGGCTAAAGACAATCAATAACTGTCCACGATTGTACGCGCTGAGGTAGAACAAACAGTATCGATCGAACATTATTTCTGGCCCGTGTGTGCATAACATTTGTCTTTGTAGTTCTTGGAGAATAAGATATTAGACAACATAGCATTACGTCACGCTGCCCCAGTGGTTTGGCCCGTGTGTGCATAATATTTGTCTTTGTACCTAGTTCTTGGAGAATAAGATATTAGAAAAAAAATTAGACAACATAGCATTACGTAACGCTGCCCCAGGCCCCCAGTGGTGGCGGTCCCGAGTTACGATTAGTAAGTCGCCGTGGATTCGGAACCCACGTAGGCTTTGAATAATTTATTTCATCACCTCCTGCTCTCAAAACGGCTACCAACCCGCACTAGGCCCGCGTGGTGGACTTTCTCTCATAGAGGGGAGGCCTGATTCCCAGCAGTGGGAGCTTTGTAGGTTGATTATGCTATAGCATTACGCCAGTCATATCGGAAGGGCTAGCGGTGCACCTTAAAGTTTTTTTTTTGTATGAAATACATAAATAAATTCTATAATTCAAAAGGGGACGAGCCTATTGTGATCAACCGAGCACAAAATTAAATCTAGTCTCTGTAGCTGCTAATAAGAAATCCAAAATTGCGAAAAATTCGTCACATTGTAAAATCCGTCCGAAATAGGGTTTACATAGGACTTTTAGCAACGAGTCACTGTTTTGCAGACAAAACAAAAACATTAACAGGTGGCTGTGTGTGGTTGATAATAACACGCTAACAACAATCACATCAAACGATGATGAAACGTGCCGTCATCATCATAAATGACATCATACAGCCATACTGTTTACCGTTAACGACTCTTTGCCAAGAAACTGACTGTTTTATTATCTTTTCGAGAGTTATTCGAGACATAGTAATAATGAACATAAAGAACGATAAAACTTAATGAAATAACTCATTTGTGTTTGAGGAAAAATAATGGTTTGGTGTTTATTTATTACTGGCTGTTGCCAGAGGTTTCACCAGCTACAACTCGAAAATTATCCCACGGGAAGATAAAATCGGGATAAAAACTATCCTATGTGTTAATCCAGGTTATAAAATATCTGTGTACTAAATTTTATCCAAATTCGTTCAGAAGTTTTTGCGTGAAGCAGTAACAAACATACAGACAAACTTTCGCCTTTATAATATTAGTGTGATAACATCACGCCTGTGATCCCCGTAGGGTTAGGCAGAGGTGTACCTAATAGACACCCCCATTTCGCCAGTTTAGGTTTAAGTCCCATGTAATAGGGGCGAGCCTATTGCCATTAACCGGGCACAGATCGTGACTCTGTGGCTACTGAGAAATTCCTAATAAGACAACCCAATAACACTTTGCTCGACCTGGGAATCGGACCCAGGACCTCATCATACTTGGTGTTTTTAGTTAGTTAAAAAAATTTAAAGACTTTCTAACTATTTGGGATACTCATTACGCTAAAGCAGGTTCACGCGACAACCATTCAAGCTATTCAAAACCATTTTAGCGGATCCCTAATTTTACGGGAAACCTATAAAACGAGGCCGTGTTATACTTAAAATTATAGGTTGAAGTATCGCCGTTTGTACCTTCTTTAATACGTTTATTCAGAAACAGATGGTCACATGCATACCAGACTGTGTAAGCTTGTGATAGTGGGTAGCTGGTGAGGCGCTGGTACGTTGGTGCCGGGGAAGATTCAATAAAATAAAAGAGAATAAAAATTGTACGTCTGTATTGGACCAGTGTCGCAGATGGAAGGGAATAGAATAGTGTTGCCACTATATAAAAGAGGATTTACATTTAATGTTGGTGTTGCAAAAGAATAATTAAAATCTCCAACATGCTGCGGCCTCTCAAGAATAGCAATGAACTTACAATAAGTTACATAAAATTAAATTTTTCAAACTTACAAGTTAACATTTGTTTTTTAGACTATTTAAAACTAGAACTTAACATACATAATACAGTTCAATACGTACACATATGTTACTTAAAATTAACAAAAGAAATATCTAAGAACTATCATCATATTCTATAGGTAGCAGACAAATTTTATTGATGGCCCGGGAATGAGTTTTCCCATTTGGGGTCCTAACCTCCACTGCCCGTATTTTACCATCGTGTCCTGGAAACAAATTAACAATTCGTGCCATAGGCCACGACATAGGAGGAGTATTGTCCTCTTTTAAAATGACTAAATCGCCTAGTTTGACATTACATATATTAGCACGCCACTTAGGTCTATTTTGTAACAAATTTAAATAATATTGATGCCACACTTTCCAAAAGGACTGTTTTAGAGAATTACACTGTTGCCAAAACTTAAGTCTATTTTGTGGAATGTTACAGACATTATTTTCAGGATACATTGACATTGCACTTCCTATAATAAAGTGTCCGGGTGTTAGATAACAATAATCATCAGTGTTTGAAGATAAAGGTAAGAGCGGTCGAGAATTAAGCACTGCTTCTATTTCATTTAACACTGTATTCAGTTGTTCATAGGTTAAGACAGCTTTTTGCAATATTCTTTTTAAGTGAAACTTTGTGCTCTTTACTGCCGCCTCCCAGAGTCCCCCAAATGTAGGCGAGTAACATGGTATAAAGTGAAATTGTATGCCACGCTCGGCGGTGAATCTTTGAACTTGCATTTGGTGGCTCTGAGAAGTTTGCAGTTTATAGAGTTCGACTAATTGACTCCTTGCACATTTAAATGTGCTTGCATTGTCGCAGTGAATTTCGGTGGGCAACCCTCGTCTAGAGATAAATCTCCTCAAGCACGCGAGAAAAGTTTCTGTGGTCAAGTCAGAGGCAAGTTCTAAGTGAACGGCCTTTGTCGCGAAACATACGTATACACAGATATAGCCTTTACCTATTAATGATCTTCTTACGCGAGAGAGTTTTACATCAATTGGCCCAGCGAAATCCACGCCAACCTTCTCAAATGGGCGGCTGGTAGCTGTTACACGTGCAGCCGGCAAGGAGCCCATTAGTTGCTTGGCTACTGAGGCCTTTTGTCTGAAACACACAATACATTTGTGAGTTATTTTCTTAACTTCTAATAAACCATTAACAATCCAAAATCGTTGGTTCAGATGCGAGAGTAAAAGCTTAGGCCCTGCGTGCAGTAGCCTTTCATGTTCACACCTTATAAGCAAGCTAGTAATTGAAGAGCCTTTGGGCAGTATGATAGGATGCTTTTGTGAATAAGCGATATCAGCATAATGTAATCTACCCCCAACGCGCAATAGACCTTGGCTGTCGAGAAAGGGATGCAATTCGGATAGATTTCCTTTCAAATTGTTACTATTGCTTATTGCTTTGATTTCAGATTTGAAATATATATTTTGTTCGTGTTTAAGTATTAACATTAATGCACGATCCAACTCTGAACTTTGCAAAAAGTTCGTATTTATTTTAACTTTATTTTTATTCATATTGTTTAAAAATCGCAATATGTAAGCTAATAGCCTTACTATTTTATTTAAATTAGAATAATTAGAGAAGCGCTTGAACACATAATCAAGCGGATTTGGATTTTGGCATACCAAGTTGCTGGATAGAGCTAAGCAGGGTTCCACTGAGACTGAATCAGCAAGAGTGCTGGAAGCAGGAAAGTTGTACTCACTGTTTTGCAGAAACTTTGGGCCATTCCACCAAATATCGCAGCTACCCAGCTCAGTCGGGTTGACACCTCGGCTAATGAGATCAGCAGGATTGTCATTTGTGTTGACATAATGCCAACTACATCCAACTGTGTTTTGACGAATTACACTTACTCTGTTCGATATGTAAGCCTGAAGTTTTGCTAGCTCAGTATTCAGCCATGCTAGGACAATTTGTGAGTCACTGAATAAACAGACATGCCTTATGTTAATTTTGACTCTGAGTGTATTATGAGTCCGCAAAATTAATTTCGATAGCAATAGCGCAGCATTCAATTCAAGCCTTGGCACAGTCATGCCTTTCTTTTGAATAGGGTTAATTCGCGATTTGGAACAGAGTAGATGCAATTTTGTTGTACCTGATTGGTTTGTGAATCGCAGGTACACACAGCATCCGTAGGCTGTCTTACTCGAAGCATCTGCAAAGCCGATTAAATCTGCTGAGTCTGCATCTGAAATTCTAATGTTCCTATCTAAAAGGATTGGCTGCATAGCAGCTAAATTATTGGTAAATTGAAACCATTCTTGCTGAACAATTGCAGGCGGACTATCATTCCAACCTTTATTCAGTAGCCACAATTTTTGCATTATGGCCTTAGCAGTGACTACAATTGGGCTCACAAATCCCATTGGGTCATAAAATCTGCCTATATAACTAAGTATGCTCCTTTTTGTAACATTACTCCTATTGAATGGTTCTGGAGCAGAAATTATAAAGTGATCATCCTTTACATTTATTTGAAGACCTAAGGCTTTCATGTTATAGTCACCCTTTTGTAATTCTAAGCTATCAAAGTGTCTATCGCTAAATGGTATATTGGTCAACACATTCTCATCATTTGATGACCATTTATGAGTATGGAAACTACCTAATTTAAGCAAATCACGAAGCTGGTCTCTGGCAGCTATAGTAGTTTCTAAGTTATTATTACAATAGATAATATCATCAACATATACATTATTTTTGATAATAGATGATGCTATTGGGTATGATTTTTCATACCTATTTGCTAGCTCATCTACGCAGCGAGTTGCTAAATAACTGGAACTTTTCAAGCCGTATGTAACCGTATCTAACCTTATACACTTGACTGGCTGGTCAGGATTGTCCCTCCACAAAATATTTTGAAGGGTAGTGTATTGAGGATCTACTTTAATGTTTCTGAACATACGCTTGATATCCGCAGTAAATGTATATCTACCTAAGCGGAATAACAAAATTATATCAAACAAATCCTTTTGAACCACAGGTCCATTGAGTTGTAAATCATTTAAAGAAACCTTCTTGTTTGTTTTCATTGAACCATCAAAGACAGTTCGAAGCTTTGTGGTTTTGCTATTATTATTAATAACTGCATGGTGTGGTAGGAAATACACTGCATGCTTATTTAAATCATATAATTCAATATCAAAATAATGACCATGACCAAGTGATAGATATTCATGAATGAAATTTTTATATAGCATGAATAAATCAGGATCAGTATGCAATCTCTTTTCCAAATTCATGAACCTTTTGAATGCTAAATGAAAAGATTCACCAAGAGTATTGTTTACATCTGATAAAGGTAATTTTAAAGGCATAGGAACTACAAACTGATTATTAATTAATTTAACTGAAGTTTTAAAAATGTGTTCACAAAGCTCTTGCTCAGATGTTTGCTCAGTGAATATTTCTGGAACTTTTTCATTGGTCCAAAACTGGGCAAGTGTCTCATTGAGACCTAATTCACATTTTAATACTACTCTATTACATGTCTGTTGAGATACCTTGGGTGGCAGACTTCCTCCTACAATGTGACCGAAGTATGTGTTAAAGATGTGTAGTTGTGTGTTACCAGGCTGCTGGAGCGGATGAGCAGCATTCCACGGCAGAGCTGATGACTGCTCGCTGTGTGATGGCAGGTTGATGCTTGTGCACAGCGCGTTCGGTAACAGGGTCTGGAAAAACACATCAGCACCTAATAACATATGTATTTCACTAGGCACATTAAATTGGTCATCTGCCAATGTAATATTGGGTGGTATCATGAAACAAGAGAGATCAAATTTATTCTGAGGTAATTTGCATGTTACCTCTTTTACAACATGACAATTTACCATTGTCTTGAATGGTGAATTTAATGAATGAACTTCAATGGGGATGCAATACTTTACATTGCTCTTTTCATTAGTGATTCCAACAATACAAGTATTATTTTGCAAGGGCGTTAAACCTAATAGCTGAACAACTTTTGCAGTTATAAAAGAAACCTGAGATCCGCTGTCCAGTAACGCCTTGATAATGTATTCAGTGCCATTTCTTGCTACAACTTTGATTCGAGCTGTAGGTAAAAGCACATTATTGTTAACATTACTTGATAAGGTGACAGCTGGTGGGGTTTCACTGGAATTGCAGTGGAGCAGAGTGTTATGAGGTTTCTTGCACTCTGAGCACCGGAAGTAAAACTTACATTTGCCACCATGCATGCCTAAACAAATTACACACAACTTATGCTCTTTGGCCAACTTCAGTCTATCGATTGCTGGCAATAGCTGAAACTTCTTACATTTATATAATTTGTGGTCATTCAACTTACAGAAGATGCATGTTGCTCCTGCAGTGGCGACCGCTGTTACTCGGGTTGACTGTTGCTGCAAGTGAAGACTCTGTCCAGCATTTTCCAATGCCAGAGCCCTCTTCTCAATATATTGCAGGAAATCCTCGAGTTTAGGTTGTATACTGGGATCTCGGTCCAGCTGATAAGCTCGTGCAGTAATTCCATCTAATTTACGGGAAAGAACACATAACAAAATTGCATCCCAGTATATGACATTAGAGTCAAGGTTTTTAATAGCAGCCAATTGTTGCCTTATACATGACACAAAGTCCCTCAAATTACTAGCTGTTGACTTAACAATACAACTTAAATCTAAAATGTTGCATACATGGTCATTAATAATCTTATATTTATTATCGTAGCGATCTCTCAATAGTTTGCGAGCTTCACTATAACTTTCTGCGGTTAAACTTAAATCTTTTATTAAATTATATGGTTCGCCTTTCAAAAATGTTCTCAAATAATAAAACTTTTGAATATGGTCAAGACTAATATCATTGTGAATCAATGAATCGAACAAATTAATGAATGGCACGTATTCTGTGAATGTACCATCAAATGTTTTTATTGAAATAGGTGGTAACTTAGTTTTATTATTTGTCTGACGTGCATCAGAATATGTTGAGGAGCCAGAGGGGCCTGTATTTTCCTGGGTCTTAATGTGTTCGTTGAATGATGCCAAGATACTATAATAATTATTTTCTATCTGCTCGACATCTTCTTTGTCGGCAGTATTGAGATAGAGAATATCTTTACACAAAGACTCATAATCGCGAAAAGCAGATACTAATCGATCACGTTTGGTGATCAGCTCATCACAGCTTATTTTCATAAGATCAGAACCATGAACGTAATTAAATAATCTTGTGATTGTACCTTTAACATAGCCACGTGTGGCGATTTTACGTTTTAGTTCCTCCTCCATTTCTAACTAACACGCACTTTTTATAAATTTGTAGTATCACAACACAAATTATTAATAATAAAACACAAACTGATTTCACTGAAGAGTCGATCCTGTCAATCGAATGCCACAAAATGGTGACGTGAAGCGATGTCCGTCCGTAGCGTCTCGTTGTCTCCTTCGCGCTCGTTATAAATTGTTTCTGTCCCGCTCCGCGCTCGGCGGCGCGCGCAGATCGCGTTCCAGGCGCGTTAACTCGACAAAATGATGTATATCGTGCCGTCTCGCTCGTTCTTGCGGAATACCTGTGTGCTTGCTCTTCACACTTGCAGAGGTGACTCCGGCGACAGCGGCAAATTTGAACGATGAAATTGATGATGAATTTATTTTGGGCTTATTCTTGGAATAATTATTGCTGGAGTCGAATCGAATTATATTGCGATTTGTGGCGACGACCAGTCCAAGAATTATGAGAGCCCGTTGCCAACCAAAAATCCAAAATGGCTGCGACACGGCAGAAAATAAAATTCTCCAAACCTCTTGATTGCCTCTTCCTCAGCACGGCAGTTCTCTTCGAAGGACCAATGTGTAAGCTTGTGATAGTGGGTAGCTGGTGAGGCGCTGGTACGTTGGTGCCGGGGAAGATTCAATAAAATAAAAGAGAATAAAAATTGTACGTCTGTATTGGACCAGTGTCGCAGATGGAAGGGAATAGAATAGTGTTGCCACTATATAAAAGAGGATTTACATTTAATGTTGGTGTTGCAAAAGAATAATTAAAATCTCCAACACAGACCATCTTTTATTTGCCTACGCTTGGTATTGATCATTGTGTTTCATCATTATCGGCTTATTGTTCCCACTGCAGGGACTCAGGCCTCCTCTATAGGATGATAGGAGAGGGATAGGCTATAATAATCCACCACGCGGGCCCAGTGCGGGTTGGTAGATGTCACATGCTTTCGATTTTTTTTATTCTTAGACATGCTGGTTTCCTCACGATGTTTTCCTTTACCGTTTTGAGAGCAGCGGTTATGAAATAAATTACACAAAGTAATGCGACTGCCTGGGTTCGAACTCACGACTTACTGTTCAATATCATCTGTTTATTAAATCACTAGCTTTTGCCAGCGGCTTCGCCCGCGTGAAAAAAACCGACTTTCGATACAAAATTTCATCCCCTATTTAACTCCCTTAGGGGTTGAATTTCGAAAAATCCTTCCTTATTCCTTGTCTACATTATAAAGGGAACCTCTGTGCAAAATTTCAGCTTTCTAGGTCCAAGGGTTTGGGCTGGGCGTTGATGAGTCAGTCAGTCAGTCAGTCAGGACTTCTCTTTTTATTTATTTAGATTGTGCTTACTTGTATTAAATCATTGTGCTTACTTGTGAAAAAAATTAAACGTCAGGAGAACGTTTAATTTTTTTGGAGACGACAACAAAAGAACGATTTTGTGACGATGAGCAGTGACAACAGATCCGTCAAGTAAATGTAGCTTACAAATGCTCACAGTTAAAATACCCAGAGATCGAATATGATTCAAGAGTAGTGTTCGAATGTTCCTATTAAACAAGCCATTATTTTCAAGTGCTGTTTTCTTCCCTTCTTTCATAGTTTTTTGGCTTATTGCCAGAGTAGTCTATACGCTGAAGATATTGATGTAAAGCATGTACTTGTTCAAGGACATTCCTTTGTATTATGTCGGCATTAAGAATTGTGGATTTATTTGGTTCACCTCTGGCGGCCCCTTTGAGGATTACATGCTTGATGCCATGTTATGTTATTTACCCATTCAACACATCTGCTTATAGCCAGAAGGACTGATTGCAAGATATAATAAAAACTAAAAAAAAAAAAAAAATGTTATCGTAAAAAATAGTGGACCAGGGGAAACGCCTCTCTATTCGTAACCATATCGAGCCTTTTCAGGAAGAACATCGTAAGCGCCAAAATTCGCAAAAACCGGTTTTAATTATTAACCGCCAGGTCAATAACAGAATAGTACTAAGTCAAATCTTAACATTTGAATTAATAGGGAGGTGCCCATATAACACCAAGTAAAAATTTCAAATTGGTGCAATAAATATTTTGAGAAATATTAAAAAAAAAAACGTTCTCCTGTAAAATTATGCAAATGGCGGTTACTATCTTCTTCCTGAAAAGGCTCGATATAACTCATTTTGTGATGTGGGTAATCGTAATAAGCAGCCAGTGGGCCGAAAATATGACAACCAGTCTTAATAAGGAGTGTCATATAGGTACCCCAGTACCTATTAACTGGGTTGTGGATTTCAGATAGGCAGTTGCTCCATGTAAAATACTGGTATTCAGCTGCATCCAGTTAGACTGGAAGATGACCCCAACAACATAGTTGGGAATAGGCTAGGCAGGTGATGAAGGGTGAAAAGAGGCAGACCCTCAGTGAGCTCTCTAGTATGTGATTATGAAAAGGTCCAAAAATAATTAAGTAGGTATTATGAAATCAATGATTTCAATAAACAATACCAGTTGTCTAATTTGTTTCAGCTATAATTTTATTATTATTCATGTTTTGTGTATCATTTTCCTTCAGGAATGTTTACTGTAGGTATGCAAATGATTGAAATATTGTTTTTTATTCAAATTCTTGTTTTAGTTTTGAGTCAGTAGTGTTTGCCTCTTTTAATTTATTCTTTGAATTGTTTAACATATTAGGCAGTATCTTGGAAAGATATTTTTAGATCATAGGCAAATCAAAAGATTGATACAAACATTTTTTCATTATCTTAATGATTTATAATAGTTAATTCCCACAAAACGGCACGGAAGTGATGTGACAAACATTGAGGGAGTCAAGTGCGCTTCTTCAACAGAGACAGCATGGTTTGTCTACGTGGAGATGCTCTAGCTCTGTGCTACTAGCAAATCTTCAATGATTGTGAGAGAGAAGGTCACAGAAAAATAGAATGGATTGTAAAGATTTTCATGAAAGAAACAAGAAACATACACTCCTTCTCCTGGTGCATGAAAGCAAGAGATTAGAAAAGGTAGCTTTTTAACACCACAGTTGTTATTCCCATAGAGTTATGCAGAGGTGACCTAATAGGGTAGTCGACCGACTAAAAAAAATATGATTCTGTTTAGTCCGTCAGTCAGATTATTGAAAAATATTGGATACGTGTTTTTTGTTTTATCAAATTAATAAAAATTTACGAAAATAAAGCTTGTCAAAGACCATGGAGAGGGGGCGTTTGACGTCATAGTTAGGTAAAATTGGACCAAGCTGTGACGTTTCACGACTTTTCGAAGCACTGTATCGTCTTCATTTTTTGTTTACGTGAAAAAAGAAAAAATACGTGTACAATATTTTTTGGAAATCTATCTGACGGACTAATTAGTTTTTTTTTGTCGACTACCCTATTCATCAAAAACTAGTTTATTCACATTTTTAGTTGTAGTTGCATTTTAGTTTCTCACAACAAAATATCATTATGATAAACTATTCAAGTCTGCAAACATCAATACTTGCATGTAGCATGACTAATAGTGCTGTGAATTAGCATTAATGTATGGCATAGTGATGTAACACCTTTGAGTCAACTTTCAAATGTAGTGACTCATTGGCCCAAATTGTCTATTGCCGGGGTTGTTTTGTTCTTGGTATTTTAAGAGGTTGGCATACATTGTAGTAATTAATTGGTTTAGGTATTTAAATCTATGAGCTTTGATGGACAGAGATAATTATTTATCTGATCTATTGTTGTAAGACTTGTAATTGTCATAATTTGCATGATTGTTAGTCTCAATCATTTATGCCTAGTAATTAATTAATTCCTGGCTTAGTTCATTATCAGCATATTCCCACAGCTGGGACACAGGCTCTTTTCTATGAGAGGGAGTGGATTTTAATATGCGAACAGGTCCAGGGTATATTGTATCTATCCACAGGGGACCAGCATAGCTCGATAGATTTTTAAATTTAGTTTTGAATGGTTTCATAGAGACTATTAGCATGTTCTCTGGAAATTCAGTAATATGCAGCCTACAATTCTTAGAGGTATTTCAGTATGACTAAAAGATATAGTTTAGTATTTGATTTGTGAAACTCAAAAAGGTATAATGAACCCAGACTAAGTTTTGTGTCAACATAGACTCTAACAAGAAATTATTAGCATGTCCCGTTAACACATTAGTCAAATTATAGACTTAGCATGTTTACTTATGACTTTAAATAGTGTGTATTTTTACATAAGCACGGTGAATTCACATTCCTAACATTTTGAAGTTGTAAAAGAGATTATATCTTCATTATTCTGCCCATATTTATGTTGCCTTGCAGATAATAAACATTTCATTTTGAGATCTCTTTTAGTATTTTTATGTGGATATTAGACCTGTTGCTCATTGATGGGTATTGTGAGCAACCAAAACATTTAAAACATATTTTTGTTATTAATAAATTAAAGTAACAATACAGGTTGCTGTTTACAATAACAGATTGTAGCCACTAATCTACAAAACTAAGGTTTAACAAGGTGATCTGAAAACATGTTGAGGCAAATACTGTTCAATGGGTTTTTTTCCGTAATGTGTACTTAGTACAAAATGGAAGCTGAATTTCACACGGAGCGTGTCAGCGTACGGAAGTACCAGACATGTACCAACAATAGACAATGCGTCACGGTTTTCAAAACGGTTCTTTTACATAGACCCTATCGACCTTGTAGTGGTTATTGAACCCAAACGAGTGGGCTGTTCCTCGACTCCAATTAAACCATAAAATTACTCTTATTGGAAATAAATACTAGTGCGACTTATCAATTAGGTATTTAAGCATAGTTTTAGGCACTTTTTGAACCTGTAGTAACGTAATTCACACCCAAACAATCAAGGAAAAAATTTGACACGTTCCCCGTAAATTGGTTGAAACCGGCTATAGTAAAAAATACTTACAACTCGACCATCCATTCTCCTTCAAGGATGTCCTTCCAGTTGTCTTCATCTAACTCGCGGTTGGCACTCACAAAACCAGTAAAACAACATAAAATAAATGAGAAATAAAGGAAAAAATGTAAAATTTGAGGGACCGTGTGTACGCGCGCCATGTTTAATTTTACTGTAATGTTGCCTGTGTTTAAAGTTTTCTTACTACTAAAATCATTAAAGTTTTGCTAGCGTAAAAAAATAAAATCACAATGTGGTAGATGCAAAGTTTTATTATGATTTACGTATTTTTAATCAACTATATTTAATTAATTCTTAAACAGATTTAAATGAATATTGAGGTTATATATTTGTTTATATAAAAACCTGAAGAATACAGCTGCTGCCATCTAGCGTGTAGAATACACAAAACCTTTAGTTACGAATACTGTTCACAAGATGTCGCTACGAGTACACAAGAACATGATGGAAAGCTCAGTATCCTTGTCTTTCTTTTCTTCTACCCTCGTTTGTACTTTTGTAGCATCTTTGTAAAATTTCATTGTTACGTTATTTTTAGGAATGAATTGCGATCAAAATCTCAGTACTCAATACGAATATTATTTCCATCGAGATATAAGTACAGTACATTATACCTCAATGATTATTTCAAACTTTTTTTTTTAAACTTAATACGTAGGTTACGTAAGTCTCTGTTTTTCTATGTATCAACCAACAACCCACCAACCTGTGTTGGTAGGGACATCGAATCTGAGTGGAAAAAACATAATCTGACTCCACAATACAGTTTACTCGGCAATTTAATAAACCCTTTTGTAAGACCGGTGTACAGAATTTCGAGCCACAGATTTACAAATAACAGCCCAGACCAACGGTTTGACGTGCTTTTCGAGACACGAACGATACTCGGTATGTTATGGATGGTCACCCATCCACGGATGGACCTTGGTAAGCTGCTTACCGTTGAAGATCGACTCGTGCGGCTGTTAGTAAGTACTTAGCAACGAGCTCCTCTCGTGCACTCTAATAATAGCTTCTGCGTAGGTACTTTGCCAAACTGTTGAATTCAACCGGCCGCCATGACCGAAACTCAATGTAGGCTCATTCTTCACAGAATTTTGGTCGTTATAAAAAGAAACTGGCCAAGTGCAATGCCATGCTATTTTAGCACGATAGACTTCTTATAGGTTTTTCTACTATTTCTGTATTTTTTAAAAAAATTAGTTCCCTTTTCCTTTTGAGGTACGGAACCCTAAAACAGCTATTTTCCTACAATAGTGCAACATCTACAGATACACGGACAAAATGTATGGCAAAGCTCAGTTTTTCCAGAGCGTGGATGTCTCTTCCACCCTCTAATGGAGCAAAATACTCGCTTTAGTTTTATTTTCCATATGCAGAAATAAAACAGGGAACATACGTTTGTAGGTATCGGCGAAGCGCCGCTAGCCTTTCCTCTTAAGTTTTTGGGTAGGTCCTTTCGTGAATCCATGGTTTTACACAATAGTTATTGAACCACCGTTAATTTTTGCTGAAAGTCTGATACTCTATTAGGCCCTAATACTTTTGGGTGGTGTGCCAACCAAATTCCGTATATGTGCATTTTAAAATTTTTGATCAAAAAGTTTACTAAACATAATCTCCGTTTCATTCTCGACGTGTACGTTGATAATTTTGTTTTTGTGATATATTCGAAGTAGAAACAAGTTGAACTAATTAATTCCTTATTATGCATTAATAATTTTGCAGTGTTTCCGGTTATTCACGAAAAATGCACGCCGATGTGATGCGATGCGGAGGAATAAGGAAAATGTCGTGAGGAGGGTGAATGTGGATGGGCCTAAGAGTAGAGGAAGACCAAAGAAACGATGGATGGACTGTGTTAAGAATGATATGGCAAGAACGGAGGTGTCTCATGAGATGACGAGAAACAGAGAGGTATGGAAGAAGAAGACATGCTGCGCCGACCACAAATGAATTTCGATAAGGGCAAGAAAGAATGAATATGGAACTCTTCAGGCGCAGGGACGATAGAACAAAAGTACCTGAAGTAATTCCTCAACTCAGTAATTTGTAGAAAACGTTAAAAACCGTCTTCCAGTGCGACGCTTATCGACAGCGGTGTCGATGTCGCGCTCCTAGGGCTTCGCCACGGCTTCGTCTACTATCGATCGGCTGTACGTCCTCCGTTATGTTCACGACTCACTGTAACTGGGGTCAGCAGGTATATCAATAATCTTCTATATAAATAAAAAGAGAAGTCCTGACTGACTGACTGACTGATTGACTGACTGACTCATCAACGCCCTGCCCAAACCCTTGGACCTAGAAAGCTGAAATTTTGCACAGAGGTTCCCTTTATAATGTAGACTAGGAATAAGAAAGGATTTTTCGAAATTCAACCCCTAAGGGAGTTAAATAGGGGATGAAAATTTGTATGGAAAATTTCCTTCCTTAAGTTAATTTACTTTAACTTGGGACCTAGAAAGCTGAAATTTTTCACAGGGGTTCCCGTTATAATGTAGACAAGGAATAAGAAAGGATTTTTCGAAATTCAACCCCTAAGGGAGTTAAATAGGGGATGAAAGTTTGTATGGAAAATTTCCTTCCTTAAGTTAATTTACTTGAACTTGGGACCTAGAAAGCTGAAATTTTTCACAGAGGTTCCCGTTATAATGTAGACAAGGAATAAGAAAGGATTTTTCGAAATTTAACCCCTAAGGGAGTTAAATAGGGGATGAAAGTTTGTATGGAAAATGTTCTTCCTTAAGTTAATATACTTGGCACAAATCTTCTATCTATCTATCTTCTATCTATCTATATAAATAAAAAGAGAAGTCCTGACTGACTGACTGACTGATTGACTGACTGACTCATCAACGCCCTGCCCAAACCCTTGGACCTAGAAAGCTGAAATTTTGCACAGAGGTTCCCTTTATAATGTAGACTAGGAATAAGAAAGGATTTTTCAAATTCAACCCCTAAGGGAGTTAAATAGGGGATTAAAGTTTGTATGGAAAATGTTCTTCCTTAAGTTAATATACTTGACACTTGGCACAAATCTTCTATCTACCTATCTTCTATCTATCTATATAAATGAAAAGAGAAGTCCTGACTGACTGATTGACTGACTGACTCATCAACGCCCAGCCCAAACCCTTGGACCTAGAAAGCTGAAATTTTGCACAGAGGTTCCCTTTATATAAGGAAAGGATTCGATTCGATTAACTCTAAACTCAGTATATATACTTGAGAACAAAAATAAAGAATAACGTGTAAGTATCAGGGTTTTTCGAAAATCGACCCCTAACGGGTTAAAAAGGGGTTTTAAAAGGGTTTTTAAATGGGTTTAAAAGGGGTTTTATAGTTGCCTTTAAATTTGGCATTCAAGTAGGTGATTTTTCCCTCCGTTATGTTTTCCGTTACTATTGTAAGATTTTAGGATTTGTTATCCTTCTTCAAGCATATTTTAATCCGCGCACCGCACCCCGGATACTTAACCAATGTGAGAAGACATTGTTTACCTAGATCAACCAATGGAGTACTTTTAATCACGGTATTACGTTCCCGTGGGGTATTTTCCGACATCCACGCGGGCGAAGCCGCGGGCAAAAGCTAGTTCAATATAATAGAGGAGCTCGTGGCTTGATAACAACAGGCAATCGGGTTGATCTTCAGGTTGAGCTGCATTTCCCTAGGATAGTTCGTGAGTGGGTTTCTTTCCCAATCTTCTCCGTACCACAGAGAGCACATTAAGCCGTTGGTCCTAGCTGTCATTTATAATATAGGTCTTTGACAGTCGTTATTATAAGTACATGTAGTCTGTGGCCCAAGTCTGACAATCAGTTTTACCAAGGGGTTATCGTATTATCCAGTACTAACTCGGTTGTGGTGGTCGAATAGTCAGTCGCTCCATGTAAAATACAGCATGGTATATAGCACTCGGCACGTAAGTTGAAACAAAATGGCGGTCGTCCGCATAGGTAAAATGACAAAAATAGAGTGAGATTCGAACGAAAATGTGCAACTGAGCATTCAAGATCATAATTCAACTTACGGGATGCAATCTGTAATTCATTATCGGGTCTCAGTCGACTTATTTTCATGATTGTAGTTTCGCGAACGACCGCCTATTTGTTTCAACTTACGTGCCGAGTGCTTTATTCAGCTGAATCTGGTTACTGGGAGCCAACCCCAACATAGTTGGGAAAAAGCCTCACCTTTACTGGGCTCAACTGTGCCTAAGGACCATCCGTGTGACCTTATGAGTAGGCACACGAAAAAAAAAACAGTTTTCAGTCAAGCCATTTAGGAGAAGAATAATTACGAACAGACAATTAACAGAATTTTCACTAGGCATAAAGATCAAATTTTCATAAAATGAGTAGACTGAGTTCCAAACGTTAAAATCCGGAAACTTACGAAGGTCTTCGAAATTAGAAATCGTATTAGATATAGAATTCAAATGGAGCTAGTGAGGACACCTGGCAAGGCCCGGTGATGGCAGGATAAAGCTTTTTCTGAGTGGCGTGAAAATAGAAGTGTTGGTCGTCAGGCCATAAGATGGGCAGACGAAATTATTGCCATCACGGGAATAATCCTGGATGACGCTGCCTGGCACAAGAACGTAGAGCTTTACACAAGCAAAGAGAGGCTTGTAGTTGACTTCTGGCTGAAGTCAGTGACGGGCCCTAAGCCTTGTTGAAGTGAATACACCCAGCATTGGGTGAAGTCACTTCAACAAGGCTTAGGGCCCGTCAAACTATTCCTGACCATTACAAAATCAAAGCATTTATTTCAAGTAGGCCAGTTACAGGCACTTTTAATCAGAAGGCTTAATAACTGAATGTACTAAGTTGCCCATTGCAAAGTGTAGGCCTCTGTGGAGAAGAATGAAAACGAATTCCATAGACACTTGAACGATGTATCAAGCAAGATATACGTAATAGTGTCCATGGTAAAGACAAATAAAATATCTGAAAAATACAATTCCTGATAGCCAGAATTGTTACTAACAGTGACCACCAGCGCAAAGACAATGAAGATCAACGATTCTTAGAAAAACAATTTACCTTGGATCCCGCAGTGAAATTATTTTATAAAATAACGGTGGAGTACGAAGAAAACATAGCGATGAGTATGATTAAGTACCCTTTTTTTTTTTTTTTGGTGGGTGGAAAATCATCGAATGACCCCCCCCGCTCTTGGGCAGAGCGAAGGGGAGTGTCAGACTTCTACTGACTAAAAACCGAACCCATGTTCCTTCTTTGCCCTTGCGCCGAGGCCACGTAATCTAGTACAAAATACCGCGGCCCCGACGGGCGTCGGCCCTTGCGGCCCCTCCTTGCTGACATCTCTTTGAGGCGCGCGTGGAACACGAACGCGCCGCCGACACGGTCTGTTGCCGTCATGACGACGGCCGGACGGCGAGCTAGCCCATTACTCACCGTCCACAGGCCCGCGTCTACGGTGGCCGGAAGCCATCACGTGGCCCCCGACGCCCGGTGCGCCCGCCGCGCCTTCCGCGGCGGCTGGGACGTTGAGAGGATCGCTCCCTCTCTCGTTCCGCCACCTCCTTCGCTAGCATCACTGTTTCGCAGAAGGAGGCGACGGCGTCCCATTCCTCCTCGCCCCGGACCATGGCTTGCACCAGGGCCGGACGCGAGAGGTCACCGCCGCCGATCGCCGCTACGAGAACACGGCGGGGCTCCGCCCAAGCAGGGCACACCTCCACAGTGTGCTCCACCGTGTCCTCCGGTCGATCCTCGCAGTGGAAGCATCCGGGCGTTTCCTCCCGCCTGATTCGGTGCAGGTACCTCCCGAAACATCCGTGTCCGGTGAGGACCTGCGTCAGACGGAAGGTGAGGGCGCCGTGGCTCCTCTCTAGCCACTCCTCAAAGAGGGGACTTACCGCCACTGTCGTGGCGTGCCCATGATTAAGTACCCTGATTCCTAATCCTAAGAATAAAGACAACCAATTTCATCAGAACAGAATCCTTAGCCACAGATAATATAATACCACGTCCTTCCTTAGCGTAAAAGCCAAACACCCGGCCACTGCGTCGAGTTGATATAATTGAGGTTTTAAAAGCCTGAGTTAAAAGCAATCTAGATTCTATCTAGCATTTAAATAAAGCACTCTCAAACTTGGTTATACAACCGCTATTAAAACTAGCCTCCATCGAAATTAGAATTTACAAAGCAGAAGCAACGAATAAAATAAAACTATTAGTTCGTTCTAACGTAACGCATAAGCATTTAAATAAATAAATAGATATCGATCAAATCCTACGTGACAGTTGTCAAACATCAAAATATTTTACGCGCGCTTTTTTGGGATACGCTGTCTATGGTCAGGGTTGGCTGTAATGGAATTATTTAGGGGTGGTAGGCGTTAATTTGTGTTTTATTTTTTTTGATGATTAAGCTTTGTTTATTTAACTTTGGGGTATCGTTTTAACTTATATCTAAGTTGTGGAGAATAGATAAAATATGCACTTGTTTTAAAAGTAAGATACTGTCAAAATCATAGTTGTATCTGGTACATCATCATTCATCATTCTCTTACCCTTATCCCAATTCATTTGGGGTCGGCGCAGCATGTCTTTCGCTTCCATATTTTAGTCAAAAGATGACTAGATATTCCAACCAGATATTCAAAAGCAAAAAATATCCAAATATGTAAATAAAACTTTTTTGCAAAAAAAAACAACCGACTTCAAACACCAAAAAGTGAAAAATAAACTTCAGAAGAAAAATTTGCTTCTGAAGTTGGTAACATTTGTATGTTTGATTTGGTTTTTTTTGCCGTCAGTTGAAGTCGGTTGTTTTTTTTTTTGCATAAAAATACTTAAGCAAAGACGTTCTTAGAAATTCAATGTGAGGTGTGCGAATGCCGAGTGAGATTGTAGAAAGCCTTTGTGATTAGTAGTTATATTTCTGTAATGAATTCGTGATTTCTAAAATATGTTTGGCTTTACTGGTCAGTAAGTAGGTAGGTACCTAAAAATATACATATCAGAGGGATGTATGAGAGGGAGATATTATAAAGAGGGTTCTAAAAAAAACTTTTAATTAATTTTCCAATATCAACAAAAGCGACAACCCTAACACTTGCCCTAGTTTCATTCGAAATTCGAACGCAGCCATCGTGTCTTGAGCGTTTTATTTTTTCAATTTTCAAATACCGTACGAATGGAAGCTTCAAATCAGTTGTTTATTTTCATAAGCATAATAGCATTGTTTGTGGACAAGATTATTTCGTATCTCGATCAATATGGCGTATTTATTTTTATTGTGGAGTGTTTGATACGTAACAACTAAGTTTTTGTGGATGACTATGCGTTTTACGTTCTATTCTACCGGGAGTTTGATGTGGTGATAATTTTTTGTTATAAATAATATATTTTCCTGTTATATGGTTGTCTATTTTGCGCTTATAAGTGGGCATGGGTAGTTTGCAATAGTCAATGATAGTGTTGGATAGCTACTACGCGTAGGCGTCTAGGCGTACCGCGTAGAGTCGCGATTTGATCGACAAGTAGGTACGCAAGGCGATCAACTGGAAGTGTGTAGCTTGACGTGTCGCCGAGTGTACGTATTAAGTAGTTTTCATTAATTAGACAGAGAAGGCTTTTTGTACCACCAGCTTTCTTGACTCTTAACTTTAGCTATCATTTTTACAGTCTTAAACATAACATAACATCACGCTTTCTATCTCCAATGGGTTAGGCATTGGTGTAGCCTAATAGTACCTAGGTACACCCGCAGCCACAGCCACATTTCACCAGTTTTGTTATTATTCTCAATAATTTTGCGTAGAATGACATAGTTTGATGTACAGAATGCTTAACTGACGGCTTCCTGAAGGGTTCGTTTGCACCTTAACATATTTATTTATATGTAAATTCACGCCTTTTTCCCATGCCCCCATGAGAGAAGGGCGAGACCGAGAATAAAATACGCAGAAACTTTAGACGACTTTATAGTAAACTTATGCCTTATCAGAAATTCTTTCTACAAAACTGTGAAGTCATCCCGTGATTCATAGACAAGGCATCGATAGATAACGGCCATGTTGCTCCAATATCCAGCCGTTATAAAAACAATTTGATCTGATCTATGGTCGCTAGTCACGAGATTATCATTGTGTGGTCTGTGACGTCAGAGCGGGGAATGCAAGCGCGCAGGTTTGGTGGTTACGAATTGTTCGAGAGTTCATTATCAATAGGGTACTGTGGTCTGCTGGACTGCTTCATCATCATCATTATCATCAGATCAGCCTATAATGTTTCCACTGCAGGGACTCAGGCCTCCTCTCTAGGAGAGGGATGGGCTATAATATAATCTACCACGCGGGCCCAGTGTGGATTGGCAGATGTCACATGTCTTCGAATTTTTAAGCTATTGCATAGCTTCTATCGCGGGCCTTGAGCGTGGAGAGCAAATCCAGAAATTCCGTAACGAAAATATTTTCAACCAGGTTGCTATGGTTACGGAAAATAACTAGGTTGTCAATGTCAACTGAGGTTGTCAAATGAGGTCAAATTAAATAATTGATAAAAAATGCTATGCAATAGCTTTACCGCGGCAGTCTCCGAGTGCCACACGTTTTTTGGTTCTAAGACATGCTTCCTCACGATGTTTTCCTTCACCGTTTTGAGAGCTTAGCTGGACTGCTTAGTTGATGGTAATAGGCTCGTACCCTACTACACGGGACTAAAACATATAGATCTGGAAAATCTTCTTTCTCGCTGTACTATCCTTTACACAGTTCATCCATTTTTTGGTCTTCCTCTACTGTTTAAATATCTTCATTCTTCCGCATCACATAGGTACCTACCCATACCGCGACAAATGATTACCACACATCATCATTTCAGCCGAAAGACGTCCACTGCTGGACATAGGCCTCCCCTAAGTGTCGCCACATTGACCGGTCCCGTGCGTCTCGCATCCTTTTTTTTTTTTTTGGTGGGTGGAAAATCATCGAATAACCCCCCCCGCTCTTGGGCAGAGCGAAGGGGAGTGGCAGACTTCTACTGACTAAAAACCAAACCCATGTTCCTTCTTCGCCCTTGTGTCGGAGCCGCGTTATCCTTTCGACAAGCCACAGCCCCGACGGGAGCCACAGCCCCGACGGGACCTTCCAACGCAACGTCTTCCGGTTCGCGGTCGCCACTCCAGAACTTTCAGTAACCGGCGCCACTTTCAGCCTTATTCTTTTGTATTAATTTCTTGTGCACTATAATATCTAACGCGCCGATGGCTATATTTATCATAATATCAGCCCGAAATCACTCACTGCTGGGTATAGGTTTCCCGTTTCTTCGGCCACACTACCTGGTTCTATTTGTCTCTTGGCCAGGTGTTTTACGCGACATTGACGATATCGTCAGCCCAACAGCTTTAGTTAGCTAGCTTTAGCTTTTAATTACAATGTTAACAATGAATTCCTTACCTTTCTTGCCTCATTTCTAGTTAGCCTTTCATTGTCCTCTTCACAAAAGTAAATAGGGGTCGGTCGAACCCGCGACATTACAATCTAGGACCCCTTTAACGTGTCTGGCATCCCTTTTCTCGCCGTCTAATACCGCCATGACTAATGCTACAATCACTTGAACTGCCTACCCCCCGACCTACAAGTGCGTGAGCTTATGTACTCTACTCTCTTTGGTAGAAGAATGACATTTTGTGACACTTGACTTATGCATTGTTTTTGAGATTTTGTTAGGCAGTGTAGAAAAGGAATCGTTACTGATTGTTCATACCGCTTTTTGATGTGTTACAGAACTTACGGAGTTCTTTGGAGAAGGACGGAAGGACAATAAATATAATAATAGTCCTCCTGACTGACCGTTTTTCGGCCACGGCGACCAATTCCAGCGGAGATTAGCCATCTGCGCGGGAGATATTACCTATAGTGCACAAGTGTGTACGCAGGTACAGGTGCACTCTCTGTTCCTTTTCTCTCATAGTCCGATGGGACGGCAATACGACACGACCGGAGAGAGATCATGCGCAGGACCAACGGCTTAACGTGCTTTCCGACGCACGGGGGTATTATACCACCAACTTCCAAACTCCGGGCTACTACTGGTAAATTTCTAATGAAAAACCCAATAGCACTTTTTGACCGACCCGGGAATCGAACCCAGGACCTCACGCTCTGCAGTCGCGCTTGCGACCACTAGACCAACGAGGCAGTTATATAAGAGGTGGAAGGGACAGCCAGCAAGTCGTGGGTTGAACCCACGCAGGCGAATTACTTTGTGTTATTTATTGCATCACCACTGCTCTCAAAAACGGTGTAGGAAAATATCGTGAGAAAACTGGCTTGTCCTAGAACCAAAAATTCGAAGACTTGTGACATCTACCAATCCTGCACGCCCCCGCTTTGTATATCCCATTCACTCTCAAAGAGAGGAGGCCTGTGTCCCAGCAGTGGGAACATTAATAGGCTGATGATGATGATGGAAGAGACAGTGACGCAAAACGGTTACCACGTAATCAGAACATCATTCTGAGCCACCCATTCCCTCACAGACAGACTCCTTGTTAGTTGTAGGGGTTCAGTAAACATTGGACTTATTCGCGAAATGACCTGAAGTCGTTTATGAACTTTTCCGCACGGAACAAATATTTGTATGACCTGCAGATAGTTGTTTCGGGTCTGGGTATTTGTGTATGTGAGTTTATATGTTTGTGAACGCACCCACGATACAGGAGAAATTCCTAGTGTGGGACAACGTTTTTTAAAAAAACTAATTGGCGATATGCCTCTTTCTGAAAATGTCCTATTCGTCAAATAAGTATGGCACGCGGCATATAAGTTGAACATGCGCAGTAGTCGTTTTTTAGACGTCCCATACAAATCAAGCAGGGAACCTGCGCAGAACGACGCCATTTTGTGTCAAGTTATTTGCCTAGGACTCTACTAAGTACCACTTATTTCCACAAGACAACTGAAAACTTTTTGTAACGTCAAAAATATTAAAATATTATTGTCACACTTTCCAGCCAATAACATTTCAAAACAACAGCGTTACAACAAACACAGAAGACGAAACTTAATCCTCAAACCAGTCGAACAATATTTGATGTCCAAAAATTCTAATCATAATTTTTGTTGAAATTCTACAATGAAATATTAAGCCATTTCATCGGAGTATACCTTCATATCGAGAACTGTCAAATATCAACGGAAATGCGACACGACTGTCAAATTTTTTGTCATTACACGATGCAGAGGAACCAAATTGGGTGTTGCCAGAGCTTTAGAATGGTATTTCCACTGTATTTTTGGGAAATCTGTTTGAACTTGGACTTTTAACTTTCGCATACCAGAAATGGTTAATATGAGGATCCTAATCGTTGTATTATGTAATGCACATAAGTACCTACCATCTCTGTACCCATATTACGCGAATAAATGATTTTATTTGATTTGTGCGATGTAGAAAATTCATCAACTTCTTCCTGCCCTTGTCCCGTTCTACCTGAGGTCGGTTCAACACATTATCTTCTACTACTTTCTCTTTCATATCATTTTTCACACAATCAGTCGAGAGTACCTGTCTAGCAGTGGCATAGCTAGGGGCCAACAATTCGGGAAACCCATAAGGTAAACAGGCTGTTCAGAAACCTTATCAATAAGAAGAGAAGTAGGATAAAAGGGCAAGCCAAGATTTTAGGTTTGGATGAAAGTACCACTATTACTCTCGAGTTTATAGGGAAGTTTTATGTTGTCTTTCAGAACCTATTTTATTTGTGTTAATATTATGTTGGTGAATAAGAAGACTAATGGACCCGTTACTTACATTCAACACTATAATTTGTAGATTAAAAATCCTCAGGATTAACGTCCCTTACTTGAGGGTAAACCCTTATCAAACGAAATCTGGCAACACCATCCAAGTTTTTCATGCAACCGCAGTTGTCAAATTAGACGGTGTTCGATATTTAACACTTTGACACTGGCAGCTAATCCTCTCGGTCACTCCTCTTTTTGTCGATGGTCTCAAGTGTCATGGCCGACTTCGAATAATCCTTTTAAACGCGCGCTGTTATTAAATAACCTGTGTCGTATTTCTGTTCTTATATGCTCACATTTTATGTAAAAAAATGTTATTGGAAACTTTGAATTTAGGTATGGATTGAGAGTAAGTTGAGTAGCTGAAGCGAATTAAAAATCGTTTTTTTTTCAAAAATTAAAATCAACATATTGCGGTTTTATGAGTTTATCATTTTTAACAAAACCTGAAGCTTTTAACATGTCGTGACTATGATGGTCTTATTAGGTTCCATATTGAAAACTTTTTATAGGACCCTGCTTCTAATTTCCATGAAATGAAAGTGTTAATTTTTGCTCTTTATCAAAAGTGTGTAGAAAGGACTAAGAAGAGAAGTAATTTGATGATTTCCTAACCAAAAAAATAAAGAGTAAATAAAATTCTAACTAGTGCAACGTGTTTTCTCAAATTAAATTAGTATCTATAAAAGTGGCTCATTGGTCTAGTAATCGTAAGCGCAACTGCTAAGCTGAAGGTTCAATTATCAGGTCAGTCAAAAATGTTATTAGGATTTTCCAACAAATAAAATAAATGGTTTCCCTTTGAGGCATTTCTCGGTAGCAGCTACTAGAGTCTGGATTTGGGTCTTGTGTCACCAAGTTGAAATATTTATTAAGTAAGTACATACTTTCAGGACAAATGCATCATACTCAAGACTTAAGATCATAGATCCGTGATCGCCTGATTTATCCATAAACGAAGTCGTAAAAGAATTTTAAATTGCTCTTTTTATAAAAGAATGAAAATGATTCTACCCGAATAATATGCGAGAACAAAATCAAAAATAAAGAACAAGATATTAGCTGACAGTACCAAATATGTCAAGCATCCAACGTTGTCTGTATAATATAAGAAATTAGGCTTTGTACGTTAATAAACAACTTCGGAAGAAGTGGAAACCGAAGTTCGAAGGATTTATATATGACTGTAGTAGTTAGTAGTACCTAATTAATTTTATAAATGTACCGAAGTGAAAAATTTCACTTCGGTACATTTATTGAGAAACTGGACATATCTAAAATTATATTTATAGTTAAGAATTGTACCTTGCACATCTACCTACAATTCGTCGCAAAAACATTTTAAAAATACAAAGCATTGTATATAATAAACATACTTTTGTTTAAAAAAGTAATGATTTGACTATCCATCGTAAATACGTCCTCAATAAAAAACAATTGGGAATCATCGACAAGAAAAAGAAGAAGCTTCACACAGATTTCGGTGGACCTCTCCAGCCAGTGCACAGAGTTACACAGTCACACCTCATTTCACACGAATTTCAATGATCACAACAGTTTTTGACAAGTCATACGTAACTTTGAATAGACGAGGGCATAGTCCACCCGTGTCAAAAGTAAAAATGGCTACCCAAGTAGTCGTATTGTCAAGTTTATTGCTAAATCATTGATCGTCGATAAATATGTGGATCATTCACACGGTGGATCCCGACAGGTGGCAGCACTTGCTATGTCACTCATAGATCGAATCGCAGTCTATTGAATTAGATTCCTTTTTTGAAAAATGTGACGTACAAACGTGAGGTTGGTTCCGTGAAATTATTTTAGCAGTCTAAACTGCTTTTGGTAATAGTTAAAATACAAACTCAAAGCACTTATTTAATCCTAAATTCCTAACCGGATTACAGGCGTAATGTTATGTTATTTGAACTAAATTACAGGCACTTTTGAATGTGAGAAAAACAAAGAAAGTAAAGCTACAGTCACAGCAGTCACATGGCAAAATAACTTCTGAAAATAGGTACTGTAGTTGTCCATTCCAAAGCCTATCTCGATGGAGAAGAATCGGCAAGAAACTCCATAGACACTAATTTAAATCAGAATACGTATTTGTTATATTTTAAACCGGCTTAATATAACACACAATGAAAGCGAGAACTGAAATCTACTGTTACGAAAGAGTGATTTTATTTTTAGTTACTTACTGTTTAGCTCAACTTTTACAGCATGAACCTATACGTAGTTAACTTTGATCGACGAATCAAAGACTGATTGATCTTGCGGATCCCCAAAAATAGACACACCAACGACAAATATTTTGTAAGCGTTCCACGTTTGTTTTTTTGAAATATGAATTTGGAAGCCCGCAGGTTCAGTGTGGCCAACCAAAATGCGTTTGTCGTGTAATCCTCAAGGGATATGGATTATGTTTTTCTCATTTTTTCAAATCAATTATTCTTTTTTTAAAACATTGTCCTTTGCGTGGGATATTGGGCCGTAGGCACGTCGAGTATTTTATACGGTTTATTAATTTTCTATTAGTTTATTGTTGCGTTTTTTCTTTGTTAGGCGACACGTCGATCAAGAGGGAATTCAATTACTGGGATACAAGGTTTTTTCCTATAAAATCCTTGATGAATTTGAAGATATGAGACGTCACGTAACGCCCGAATGTCTCCGAAGAGTTAGGCAAAGGTTTTACCAGTTATGTGTAAGTCCCTTGATATATTAGTGAGCCTATTACCATCAGCTGGGCGCAATGTGGCTTCTGGCTTGGAATTCCAATATTTCCAATAACATTTTGCCCAAACTGGGCATACAATCAGGACTTCTTGCTTAGTAGCTTAGCTAGGTACCACTATTAGATGATCAGTTTTAAACTTCACGCCTGTAATCTCTGAAGGGATAGGCAGAGGTGTACCTGATAATACACCCACATTTCAGTAGGAGGCAAGCCTATTGCCATCAATCGGGCACAAATCCAGACTCCGTTGCTGCTACTGAAAATATTCTGTAACCCAATAACTGTACCTGGCATCGAATCCTTGACCTCTTGCTCAGCAGTTCAATCGAGAAAAACTATTTTTATTCCTTTAAGTAAAATCTAGAATCTTTCTCAGAAACTTCTAGAGCGTGGATTAATTTGAATTGGCTCAGAATAGTGTCTAGACATGAATAAAGTTCTTTTTCTTCTTACCTTCGGCTGTTTAATTAATTACTTTATACACTTTGACGTTAAAGAATAAAGTAAATACGGTTTCTGTAGTAACAACAGTCAACAGGAAAAGTTCTGGATCTTTTTGTAGGAATTTTCCGGTGTTTTCTTAGTAAACAGGGCGCTAATCATTGTTTTTTGTTCGTTCATTATCCCTACCCTTTTTCCAACTTCATTAGCGTCGGCTTCCAATAAAACCGGTTGCAATTGAATACCAATATTTTGCAAGGGACGACTGCCTATCATCTGACATCTACAACCCAGTTAGCACTGGGTCTGAATTTCACTGGTTACCTGTAACGACTGCCACAGATCAATATGGCAGCCGGAACCAATGGTTCATCGTGTTGGAAGGACACTCGGTCAGAAATGGGTGGTCACTCAACCACGGAACAACCTATAAAAGCGAGGCTTAACCTAAAGATGGACCCGACCCAACTATTGCGCAAAGTACTATTAGGGGATCGGACTGACTCAAAAAAATATGATTCTGTATAGTCCGTCAGTTATATGGTGGGTGTAATTTATCTATATTATGTATGTATTTAGAAATATATAAGTATGTTTATCAGTTGTCTAGTACCCATAACACAAGCTCTGCTTAGCTTGGGACTAGATGGCGTTGTGTGATAGTTGTGGAATATTATTATTATATTATCGAAAAATATTAGATACCTACGTGTTTTTTGTTTCATCAAATCAATACAAATTGACGAAGCTACAGTCCGTCAAAGATCATGGAGTGGGGCTTGCAACGTCACTTGAACGTGCAAAATGTAAAAGTCCATTTCACGAAAGAAGTCCCGCAGACGCAGCGCTGTATTCGCGCGACATAATGTTGCTATCTCTCTCTCTCTCTCTCCATATCTCCCCATCTGTCAAATTTAGTTCCACAATTGCCCGCGAGACTTCTTTCGTGAAATGGACTTTATCATATGATGTCACACGAGTTTTCGAAGCACTGTATCGTCATCATTTTTTGTTTACAATATTTGTGGTCAATATTTTTTGGAAATCTTTTTGACGGACTAATTAGTTTTTTTTTGTCCGATCCCCTATTATCATCATCATCATTCTCTTACTCTTATCACAATTGTTTATGATCGGCGCAGCAAGTCTTCTTCTTCCATACTTCTCTATTATTCGTCATCTCATCAGAAACCTCTTTTCTTGCCATATCATCCTTTACGTGACAGCAATGATATATTATCCTATATTTTTCGTATTATTAGAACGCAACGATATCTGAACACCATTCAGTATGAACAATGGCGTATCTTTCTTTATAAAAAGAGATAGCAGCGCCTTAGTTTGTCCTCAACAATTGTGCGTGCACAAACATTTAAACTCACATACACAAACACACCCAGACCCGGAACAACTATCTGTAGGCCATACAAATATTTGTTCCGTGCGGGGATCGAACCCGCGACACGCAACGCAGCCGTCCAATCGCTCAGCCACTGCGCCAACTGTGCGAATCTACCTCTTTTTATATTATCTCTTTTTATTTTTTTTTATATTTATAATATCATTGTTACATAGTCCATCCATCGTTTCCTTGATCTTCCTCGATGTACCTACCCAAAGTAGTATATCGTCTTAAATTAATTATCAGGAAGGAGCAACCGATTGAAGCTTCAAACTAATTTCCTACAGCCCTGCAAGATGATAAGCTTCGTATTCCTTCCGCCATTAATAATTTTCATGCAGTATTTATTACTGTTCAGTAATCCTCAAAGTGAAGTCTTGTGTGGCCGTTCGGTTGGCTCCCCTGGGAGTAGGAACACAACGGTGTTGTGTTACCGTTTGCTTTGTTATATTGGTAGTTAGAGGCTAGGGAAGTAGGGAGTTGTGAATGTGGTGATGTGTTTTTGTTTTTGGATAGTTTTTGTTCAGGTTGATGATATTTTTCTCATTAGTATAAAAATGATAACCAGTCTTACCAATCATATTACCTAGTACTAACCGGGTTGTGGAGGTCAGATATGCAGTCACTTCAAGTAAAATTCTGGTATTCAGTTGCATCCGTTTAGACTGGAAGCCAGACTCAAAGGAGTAACGAAAAGGCTAGGCAGAAAATGACTGAGATATAGACCGTACTTTTTAATACCGTTTCATAATTATCTTTTCCTGATTACAGCTTTGACATTGCACATTAATTGAAAAGGAAAACAAACTAAACGTGTACCTACATACATTGCATAAAAACATCAAGAAAAATAGTTATGCAGTATCCCGTCATACAATTTCTCGTTTAAAAAATTAGTCGGGGGCTGCCATTAAATGAACTAGTTTTGCAATGTTCAGCTCCCGACGGACATTCTTGGGTTTTTTTTTAAGGCGGGTGTTTTATGTTGTTTTATCCTTTTTTTAATTAATTTTTAACAGTCGTGGGTTTTTTCAAAATTTTTAATTTTGCTTTTTATTTTAAAATTTTTACTTTTGTTTTTATTTTTTTATCTAAGAACATGCACCAATCAAACCTAAACCCATAACTGAAAACTGAATCAAAATCGGACTTGTAGTTTTGGAGAAAAATGCCAACTTTGATTTGCACAAAAAATGTTTGCTACAGCGCCCCCTGGTGAGTTGTCACCGTAACACCTATCTCAGAACATGCACCAATCAAACCCTAACCCATAACTGAAAACTGCACCAAAATCGGACAAGTAGTTTTGGACAAAATGGCAACATGTATTTGCACAAACACACAAACAAACAACCTCTCACCCCAAACGCATATACCGTCTCCGTTCCGTCGTGGGTAAAAATGGAACATGGAATAGAATTGAAAAAAAAAATCGGTTCAGTCCGTTAACGAAAAAGCTTAAATGTAAAAAAAATAACTTTTCTCGATGGAAAAAACCGGCGATGGATTAAGCCGCACGCTTCATTGCCGATTATAATTTTCGCTCGGAGAATCGGCATCTCCGTTTTATTATTGGCTATGGTTTAGCCGTGGGTTTGGTTGTACTTTGGACGATATTTATATGAATATGTGAAATGAAGAGAAGATACGAGAATTAATTTGTGTTGTCGTTTTGGATAGCTATATGGTCTATTTTTAACTTGTCATATTCGTTCATTGGTACGGACATGGAATGAATCCCAAGCACTCCAGTTGTGGCATCATGTGACCTACTTACCAGTCTCCACACAGCAGTACATTTTATTTTCCTTTTTTGGAGGGTGAGAAATCATCAAATGACTCCTCTCACTCTGGGCAGAGCGGCAGAGAGTGTCGGGCTTCTACTGACTAAAAACCACCCATGGTCCTTCTTAGCCCTAATTGTGTTGAGGCCACGGTATCTCTTTCGAACAACCCGCAGCCCCGAACGGGACCACAGCGCATTTCAGGTGACATTCAGTGTTTGATCGCAGCAGAGGTGAGTCTTGTGTTTTTGAGGATAGCATTAGTTTCCTCAAGCGTAGCATAGTGCTACGAGCTACGATGCTACGAAGGTCTACGAAAACAATAGACACATTTTTCACATACATCTTAACATCTGTCAAGCCTTTTACCAACTATTGGAGTTGGCTCCCAGTCTAACCGGATGCAGCTGAATATCAGTATTTTACTGGGAGCAACTGCCTATCTGACCTCTATACAATCCAGTTAGTACTGGGTAATACGATACCCTTTGGTAAGACTAGTTGTCAGATTTTCAGGTCCCTGACTACCTGTGACGACTGCCAAAGATTTATTTTATGGTTTTTTTTTTGCACGGTTGGCGCAGTGGCTGAGCGTTTGGACTGCTGAGCTGCGTGTCGCGGGTTCGATCCCCTCACGGAACAAATATTTGTATGGCCTACAGATAGTTGTTTCGGGTCTGGGTGTGTTTGTGTATGTGAGTTTAAATGTTTGTGAACGCACCTACGATACAAGAGAAATTCCTAGTGTGGGGCAACGTTTTTATAAAAAAAAACCTTAGTACGTAAAGTACGTATCCCTATCAAACACTCAAACAAATATACAACGGACAGACAGACATACAATCAGTCAGTTACGTATTTATTCTTATAGCATCTTTGCAAAACTTTTTTTTAAACTTTAATCCTCCAGGTGGGCGCAGAATGCTTTTTAATTGGGACGTTAGGTTACAATGGGGTGCAACCCTTAAAGAAATTGATAAAGAACGTGTGACAATGCTTCTTATACTTCTTATACTATAGCACTACTGTGGTGTGAGTATCATAACAGTGGGAGGTCGCTTGAATAGAAGGTTATACGAGGTTCTATGGGTTCAAAAAACTGGCCAAGTGCAAGTCGGACTCGCACATGAAGGGTTCCGTACCTAAACGGTATGCTATAATTTATACAATTTCTTCTACGGGCCAATGAAACTTGACCTCTGGATTGTATAGGCGCTCATACGATTCAGGGACCAAATTATATTGGTTAACTGCTGTTTCCATCTGTTGTTTCCATCCAAGTTCAAAATAATTTTCCTAGAAAGTCCATAAAAAGTTCTACTTTTCAGATTTTTTTCATATTTTCTAAACTTAGGGTTCAAAAGTTAGAGGGGGGGGGGACGCATTGTTTTTTACTTTTGGAGCGATTATTTCCGAAATTATTGACATTATCAAAAAATGATTTTAGTAAACCCCTATTCATTTTTAAATACCTTTCCAACAATATATCACACGTTAGGGTTGAAATAAAAAAAAAAATCACTTCCCACTTTACATATAGGGGGGCTACCCTAATAAAACATTTTTTTCGAATTTTTATTTCACCACTTTGTTGGCGTGACTAATACACATATTGGTACCAAATTTCAGCTTTCTAGTGCTAACGGTCACAGAGATTAAGCGAGGACGGACAGACGCGAGGACGGACAGACGGACAGACGGACAGACGGACAGACAGACATGGCGAAACTATAAGGGTTCCTAGTTGACTACGGAACCCTAAAAAGGTTATAATATTGCCTTTGGTATAGTTTCAGTTTTGAGTACGAACGTGGATGGTCTATCTAAAAGAGTAGAGGAAGACTTAAGGACTCAAATCAGAGGTATGCGGTTACCCTAAGCCTACCCTACACAGTTGATTATGATAATTAAGCGACTGAAGAAAGATGTGAAGTTGATAGTTATTAAAACTTGGATGGTTCCATAACGATACCTTGCAAAAGTGTTGATAATTATGAAAGTGACATAAATGATTCTATAAATCTAATGGTAAAATGGCTAGACGACAATAACTTAAAAATTAACCTGACTAAAACTAAATTTATACATTTTAGTCAACGGATCAATAGTAAAAGTGATTTGAATATACACTACGATGACCAGCCTATAGAAGAAGTTGACACAACAAAATTTTTAGGACTCCACATTGACAAAAAACTGAACTGGAAAGCCCATATCGAAATCTTGTGCAAGAAAATCAGTAAATCTGCCTATGCCCTGCATACTTTGTCGTCTATAATAAGTGTGGAGGCATTACTTACAGTCTACTATGGGTTAACAGAATCGCATCTGCGCTATGGTGTCATTTTTTGGGGCAACTCAACGGGAAAAGACACGGTGTATAAGGCTCAAAAGAGATGCATTCGTTCAATATTTAAAATTAAACCTACTGATAGTTGCGTGCCATACTTCAAGAAATATAAAGTAGGTACTTACTTTGCCATGTCTGTACATTTTAGAAGTAGCTGTTTTTGTCAAAATAAATGCACACCTATTTAAACGACTAGATGAAGTAGTCCCACGAAATAGGCGCGACAACAGCAAGGTATGCTCTCAAACTGCGAGAACAGCCCTCATGAGCAAAAGTGTTTTTTGTATGGCTCCTAGCATATTTAATAAATTGCCCAAAAGTTGGAGAGAGTTGCCCTTATCACTTTTTAAAAATAAGCTGAGAAGTTTTTTAGTTACTAAAGTGTATTACAATGTTGTAGATTTTCTAAATGAAAAGGACTTTTCTACTCCGCTTCAGATACATATTAAGAATACATAGTTAAGAATAACAATAGATAATGTGATGTTTTAAATTTGACTATTGAATGATTATATTTGACTGCATAATATTCTGGACTTAATTTAATTTCTATTAGACTATAATTATAATATCTTGATATCAATTATTATTTTATTTCTTTTGTATTTTTTAATGTTTAGAATAACTTTTTATACCTATATTTGTACGCTATTATTGGCAAAACATGGACGCTCACAATATATTCAATACCTTGCATGTCTGATTAATCAGTTTATGTAAACGCATGATTGACAAATAAATGATTCTTATTCTTATTCTATTCCTTGTGTCTCCAATTATAAGTTTGTTCTTAGATGATTCTTTAGGACTTCATTTTTGGTAAGAACTATCAAGGAAAAATAAAGCTTGAGGCCAAACAAATATTTGTTCGGCTAATTACTGTTACAACATCTTTATTCTGAAACTTTTTAGGCCAAGATGCTCTATTCTCTATTCTCTATTTCAACCTTCGCGTTTATAAAATACGTCCGTTTCCTTTCCAAAACTATTCGACATACAGAACATCCGTTTTATTATATTTGAACACATTAAAATACCCTGTTCCGTCCGATTAATCCCGAATACGACCTGTAACTAAATCAATTATACAAAAAATCTATCTCAAATAAATCCAAAACTATAAAAAAACATTAAAGTGACCTTCCGATCGGTCAGGAAACGAAAAAATACACCGAAAAAAACTATAAAAGCCATAATTCACAATTAAAAACGGCTACTGGTCATGGCCAAAAGTATACATAATAAATTTCTTCCTTAAAAAGGTCGAATGAAAGAGGCAGGATACAGGCACAAAGGCGGGACAACGTCGGGCGCAGCGAGAAAAAAAATAAAAGTTGTTTATGGTCATTTTGCCGCCAACGCTTCGAGTTTTAAATTTAGAATTAAAACTTTTTAAAGCGAGGTAGCGATGTGTAAGTTTAATTCTGTATTCGGTTGTGTGTGTCTGATTATTTTGGATTTTTAACCTTCTAACGACGATATTCATCTGAAAGATACGATTCGTGTTGGCTTCGAGGTAAAGAGCGTATATATGTCTGTATAATATATTCAACTTTATAAGTACCTAGTAGTCATGAGATAACTGTTAATGTAAAAAATCGTTTTTGTAGCAATAGGCAGGTACTCGTAGATGCCTAAAGAAAACATAGTTTTATAAACAGGAGTCAGGTGAGTAAAAGTATTGTTTCGAGGCTTACGGAGCCTCGAAACAATACTCTATTTCTAGGATAGGATCAATAAGTAGATACGGACTAGCACATCAGTTAAGTTTAACTTATAAAGTTAGTAGCGATGAAGTTGAAATCTATTAAAGAAATTGGATAGGTTACCATAGTTTGATGTAGTGGTGTTAACGCTAAATCGTTCATTAAATTCAAATTGGGTTAGAAACTGCACATTTTGGTTGGTAACTTCCTATCCTTATCCCTCTCACCCATTTACTCTATTTTCCTTCCCTTTCGCACCTCGACGACAATGCATAGTTGTCAATTACGCATCAGTTCGTTTCGCATCACCGTTCAAAGTGTATCTAATTATTGGGAAATATACAAAAATCTGTTAATAGACCAAATAATCGTGTGTGCATATCAATCATCAGTTTTTGGAGACAATTTGTGATCATTTAGTGGAAGAAAGGGGCGCCCCGAAAAACCAGGCATCAAGAAGATCGTCGGTCGAGGTACCTACCATTTTTCCTATTACTTTCCTACTGGCCAGATTATTTGTGTGTGCCTATATATTCATTTTGCATTGTTTTAATTATAATCTACCATCGCGCATTCATTTTTTGGTCACTTCGAGCCGTATGTTGTAGATTTTAGGCACGCTAACGAGCGTTACGGTCATAAATAACGCCCGCCATTTTGCTTTGGTTATTAATTACCGGTCGGTCTTTTAACTTCTAATAAGTTTCAAGTTTAAGTCAATACTTATCTTACCGCGGTAAATCTCATTGTCTAATACAATGACCAAGGCAAAAGAGGGTTATGATCGTGAATTTGAAAGAATTCAAGGCAAACTAACAGTTTATTTCGAACATGTTCAATCGATTTATGACATGATGAAAAAACTAGATTTTAGTAATCCAGTTAACATTGAAACATTTCTGGCGGCTAGTTTCACTATCGATGCAATACATCAGAAATATGTAGACGCGTTAGAGGAACGTTGTCGTTATGAAACGTCATTTAGCGATGCAAGTTTGCCTTCATATAAAGCGTTATTGTCGTTTGAACAACTTTATTCGCAAATTAAGTATAAAATACGATTGTTATCACGCGAACAGATTGATGTAAAACCCTCGATTAGTAAGGGTCATGTAGGTACTATGCGATTACCTAGATTAGAAATGCGTACATTTGACGGTGAACATGAAAATTGGCCGCTTTTTTATGAGACATTTCGTGCGGTCGTTCATGACAATCCGGAACTTACCGACGGCGAGAGAATACAATATTTAGTGGGTAGATTACAAGGCAAGGCGTTAGCTATTTGCCAAGGTATATTACCATCTGCCGAAAATTATGAAGTTATTTGGAATGCGTTAATAAATAAGTACAACGATAAACGTTTGTTGGCATCGTCGTATTTAGATAAATTGTTAAATTTACCTACCGTCGCCGTCGACTGTTCGGCGGGCAGTTTGGAAGAATTTGTCGATAAGTTTTCGTCAATTATTTCGGCGTTGCGACAGTTGGAGGTTACAAACTTGGAAGATCTATTGTTCATCCATATTGGTTGCAAGAAAATTAATCTCGAGGCAGTTAAGGCGTTTGAGATGTCGTTAAATGATAAAACACCTACCTGTACCGAGTTTGTAAACTTCATGCGTAAACACGCACAAATATTACAACGCGCCCATAATGTCACAAACGTAAAATCAAATTCTCAATCTCGAAAAAATGTGGTTTCGACTACCATTCAACCGTCTGGTAAAAACTCGGGGTCACGTACTCATAATAATATTAAGACATTTGTAAATGTGCAGGATCACGGTAAATGTGATATATGTGGGAAAACGGACCACATTAAATTGGTTCAATGCCCTACATTCCTGTCAATGTCTCCTCATAATAGGTTTTCGTTGGTGAAGCGTAATAAATTATGCGTTCTTTGTTTCTCTAATAAACATGCGCTGTCTGATTGCCAATTAACAAACAAGTGTACGACCTGTGCTCGTAGTCATCATACTTTGTTACACTTTAACAATAACGGTACTTCCTCACTAAATAGGAATGATACTAATCAGCATAACGGTGCTTCTGCATTAAATCAGAATACAACCCCGCAGTCTGATAATATAACCGAACGTAAACAATGCGCCTCGTCGTCAGCAGACGAGCGTTTTATAACCGCGCGGCCCGATACACATGGGGACGGTCAGAATGGACGTTGCAGTGCCGCCGACCGCCCCGTTTCTTTGTGTACTGTAGGTGCGTCGTGCGCCGCTGTTAGCACGGCAGATATTAAACCCTCGACTTCAGTCTTATTAGGGACGGCTCAATGTCACGTGACTGATACGATGGGTAAGGGCTCGTACACATAGCGATCCGTTTTACAGGTCCGTTATTTGATGGCGTATGGAGTTGCATGAGCGAGTTCACACACAAAACAGTATTCCGGATTCAGTAATCATGTCGCTCCGGTCCAATTCTGATCCGTTAAAACGGATCCAGTAAAAACGGACCTATATGTGTACGCGCCCTTATGTGTCAATTGTCCGGGCTATTATTGACAGCGCGTCGCAACGCGATTTTATTACCACCGAATGTTGTAAGCGTTTGAAACTGCCGGTCTATGCGACCGCAAATAAGTTTGTATCGGGTGTCGGTGACGTCACTAACCCGATTGATGGCATCACTTGCCTAACATTCAATTCCCGCCATAACGATGAGGTGAAATTTACCATTCAACCGTTAATTGTCAGTCGTATTACGGATGCACTGCCGGTCTCAAAAATTGATACCAATCAGTTAGATTACTTAAAAGATTTGCCTTTAGCAGATAGTTGTTATAGCTCACCGGCCGCTGTAGACATTATTCTGGGGTCGGATTTGTTCGCACGTATATTGCGCTCGCGCACCGTGGCGCGTTCGCCCGGCGAGCCGGTAGCTATAGAAACTTTGCTCGGTTATATCGTAGTCGGTCAGGCGCCAGTGATTAATCCTGTTTGTAATATTGTTCGTGCGTATTGCACAATAAACGAATCACTTGACAATCGCGTAAATCGGTTCTTTGAATTGGAAGAAGTGCCTAACATTAAAAATACACTTTCTCCTGACGAAAAGGAATGCGAAGCGCTTTATTCAAGTACTACTCGACGCGATGAATTAGGCCGCTTTGTAGTATCCTTACCTTTCAAGCGCGACGCGTCTGCCTTAGGCGATTCCTTAGGTATTGCTAAGCGTAGGTACTTAGCACTAGAGCGCAAGCTGTTGACCGACCCCGCGATTAAAAAGGAATACGATAATGTATTTATTGAGTACTTAGAAAAGGGATATTTGCGTACTGTCAATAATACTGACGCCGACTTTGATAAACCGCATTACATAATACCTCACCATGGCGTGGTGCGCACTGATAAAACTACTTCTCGTCTACGTGTTGTTCTAGACGGAAGTAGCACGACTTCGTCCGGTTTATCACTAAATGATATTTTACATTCCGGACCTAAAGTATTAAATGATTTATTTCAAATATTGCTGCGGTTTCGATTACTGCCCATCGCTATTAGCGCAGATATTAGACAAATGTATTTGCGAATAATTATGAATAATAACGACTTGCGTTTTCAACGATTGTTGTACCGCTTTAACCCTGATGATCCGATTCAAATCTTTGAAATAACTCGCGTTCCATTCGGGTTGTGTTGTAGCCCGTATCTAGCAGTACGATCGGTTCGCCAGTTGGCCAATGATGAGAGCTCTCGTTATCCAGCTGCAGCCAAAGTGGTTGACACGGATATTTACGTGGATGACTTGGCTACTAGCTGCTCTTCGGTTGACCGTGGTGTTGAGCTGTCCGATCAGCTGATTAAATTGTTCGCGGCCGGCGGATTTGAACTTGTAAAATTCTCTAGTAACTCACCTGAGGTCATGGCTAGTATTCCTGCCAATCATCGCGTTTCCAAGGGTGTAGAATTTAGTTCGAGCGATCAATTAAAAATATTGGGCTTACATTGGTTACCGGCTGAAGATGTATTCACGTTTCGCGTAAATATTGAACCTTGCAAATGTACGAAACGTAATGTACTTTCCGTAATTGCCCGTCTATGGGACTTGGTAGGTTTTATTGCACCCGTTACACTTTCGGCAAAATTAATTGTAAAATGTCTTTGGAACGACAACATCGATTGGGATGAGATGCCACCATCTCACATTATTAAATTATGGCAAAACTTTGAATCGGAATTGCCTTTATTGCAAAATATTAAATTGCCGCGTCACGTGGGAGTCACAGATGATTGCGTCATCTCTTTACTGGGGTTCGCGGATGCCTCGGAGAAGGCGTACGGTGGAGTAATTTATATTCACGTGTACTTCCCTCAAAATGGTCATACGTTGGTAAACTTAGTGTGCGCCAAATCGCGAGTCGCACCTTCAAAAACTCTTGTTACTCTCGCTCGATTGGAATTATGCGCGAACTTAATTCTGGCCAAACTAATGCGTCTGGTGATAGATACCTATTCATTACCAGCATGTTCCGTTTATGCGTTTACCGATAGTAAGGTAGCACTCGCGTGGATTCATGCAACGCCCAGCCGATGGCAGACGTTTGTGGCTAATAGGGTTTCTCAGATACAAGAAAATATTGATCCTAAACATTTTTATCATATTGCCGGAGTAGATAACCCCGCTGACTGTTTAAGTCGCGGTTTAACCCCTGCACAACTACTTGTGCATCCATTATGGTTTAACGGACCGAGGTTTGCTAGTCAGCCTCGTTCTGAATGGCCACTTGACAAAGATTTTACCATTGCAAGTGAAATACCTGAAGCTAAGGTAACTGCGATGACGACAACTGAAGTGTGTCCACCGTCACCGCCTATTTTTTATGAGCTCGCTAATCGAGTCTCATCATGGAACAAATTACTCAGAATAGTTATGTATGTCCTTAGATTTATCAAAAAATTACCGTCGAAATTTGAACTATCCCATCTTGAATATGCGGAACTTATTGTCATTAGGAATCTTCAAAGCGTACATTTCACTGATGAAATTGCCAAACTTAAGGTAGGTAAAGTCATGCCTCCTGCTTTTCAAAAGCTCCGCGCATTCTTAGACGACGATGGCGTTCTACGCGTGGGTGGCCGTTTGACCAATGCCCCGATTGGGTACGATAGTCAACACCCTATTCTGTTGCCGCGACGCGATCGCATCGTCGACCTTATTATCGACTATTATCACCGTAAAAATTTGCACACTGGACCGCAACTTTTAATGTCTTTACTGCGACAAAAGTACTGGATCTTAGCAGCTCGCGACATAGTACGCAGCAGGGTACACAAATGCAACGTGTGCTTTAGGACGCGACCTGTCAATCAGTTCCCCATAATGGCAAGCCTGCCTGCATGCCGAGTCACAGAAGCCAAGGCATTCTGTCACACAGGCGTCGATTACGCCGGGCCTTTGTCTATTACACTGCATCGCGGTCGGGGCGTTCGAAGCATTAAGGCGTACATTTGCTTGTTTGTATGTCTCGTTACTAAAGCGATCCACCTAGAATTGTCTTCAGATCTTAGCACTGAAGCGTTCATGAATTCGTTTAGACGATTTTTGGCTAGACGCGGGCCAGTGAGTGTCATATACGCCGATAGAGGTACAAATTTCATAGGCGCGAAATCCTATCTTGATAATATATATAACTTACTCGAGTCAGAAGAGTATCGCGATAAATTCGCGAACGAGTTGCGTGAAAAACGCATTCAATTTAGGTTTAACCCAGCGGCGGCACCGCATTTTGGCGGCATTTGGGAGATTAACGTGAAAGCTGTTAAAAACCATTTATCAAAGATAGTAGGAACTCAGCTTCTCACATTTGAGGAGATGTTGACAGTGCTCACCCAAATAGAGGCGTTGTTAAACTCGCGGCCCCTTTCGGTGTTGAGTAGTGACCCTGCAGAACCTCTAGCTCTCACGCCCGCCCACTTTCTGGTGTTAACACCTCTTAAATCTTTACCTGCGGAAGATCTATCTCGCGAAAATGTCAATCTTATAAGTAGAAAACGCGCAATCGACCATCTTGTCCAATCATTTTGGAAAAGATGGAAGGTCGAATACCTTAACACTCTTCAAGTGCGTAACAAGTGGACGAAGTCTAACACCTCTATCCAACCTGGAACTGTGGTGCTGCTCGAATCAGACAACAGCGCTCCTCTTAATTGGCCTCTTGGAGTGGTAGAACGCACGTTCGAAGGTAAGGACAGTGTCGTGAGAGTTGCGGACGTCCGCACGAAATCAGGTCTCTACCGCAGACCCGTGGTAAAACTTTACCCATTACCTAACCAATAAAAAAATATATATACAGTCCACATTTCTAATTTAGCTGTCGAATAGTTAATAGTTTAATTTAGTTCTTATGTTAAAAGAAAATAAGCTACGAATAATGTAGTAACTTGAATTTTTATATTTTTAATTTTCGAATATTGATGCGTATTGTTTTGCAATGTCATTTATGTACTTATTTAGGGTACGGCGAAGTGACTTAATTTTGAATGTGCCTTGTGTTATTGAAGGCCTTTTGGCCTGTCAAGCCGGGGAAGATGTTAACGCTAAATCGTTCATTAAATTCAAATTGGGTTAGAAACTGCACATTTTGGTTGGTAACTTCCTATCCTTATCCCTCTCACCCATTTACTCTATTTTCCTTCCCTTTCGCACCTCGACGACAATGCATAGTTGTCAATTACGCATCAGTTCGTTTCGCATCACCGTTCAAAGTGTATCTAATTATTGGGAAATATACAAAAATCTGTTAATAGACCAAATAATCGTGTGTGCATATCAATCATCAGTTTTTGGAGACAATTTGTGATCATTTAGTGGAAGAAAGGGGCGCCCCGAAAAACCAGGCATCAAGAAGATCGTCGGTCGAGGTACCTACCATTTTTCCTATTACTTTCCTACTGGCCAGATTATTTGTGTGTGCCTATATATTCATTTTGCATTGTTTTAATTATAATCTACCATCGCGCATTCAAGTGGCCTACTTCGAATTCAGGCGTAGCACTTCGTCAGCGCACAGAAAAACAATAAGCAGTTTATAAAGCCTTCTCTAGGCCAATAAACCACCTTCTCTGTTCCCTGATCGTTTTAATCTGGATATATTCAAGGTTCGAGTGAATCGGTTTCTTTCAGGCAAGCGTATACTCCACCCTAGGCCGCATCTTCGCTTCACATCAGACGAGATGCGGCCAAACGCTGGCTTATCACTAACACTAAAAACAAAGTCCTCCGTCTGTTCGCGATAAATTCAAAAACTACTGTACCGATACAGAGGTTTTCGAGGAAGGTTTTAGCATATAGGGACGCGGGCGAAGTCGCGGTTATCAGCTAGTATATTATAAAAAAAGTCCTTCATCGCGTCTATCTGTCTGTTCGCAATAAACTCAAAAAATCCAATACCGATTTTCATGCTGCTTTCACCAACGGATAGAGTGGTTCTCGAGGAAGGTTTAAGTATATAATTTGTCATAGTTTAGTCTAAAAAGTGTTTTGATAGAAGGCTGCACTCAGATTCAGCATTTCGCTTTGCTGCTTTCCCCAGTGACGCCCTAAGGGGGTGCCCTTAGTCTATAAGTTTTACGCCGTGGCTGGATAGCCTTACACTCAAGGCATCCATAGGATAGTTCGGTTAAGCAGAACTCAGCCTCATAGGTTGATCTGCGAGATGCCATGCAGGAATGACGCAATTTTTGACATAGTCAATCTATTTTAAAATAAAAACTTGCCAAGTGTAAGTCGGACTTGCACCATGAAGGGTTCCGTACCATGACTTCTTATAGGTTTTCCTGTAATCTATACGTGTTGAACTAACTTTAACTGTATTTTTTTCAGAATTTTAGGTACAGTAGTTACGGAGATAAGGGGGGGGGGGGATGGTCGGACAGACGGTACGAGGCACGACGGTTTGAGGTACGGAACCCTAATCATCACCTTTTTGCCCGTGTCCCATGTTATTAAATCCCAAATCCCCAATCTATTCTAAAATTAAATCCCAAAATCATGATATTAGCTCCAGCTCCAGCACAGGTAGGACGTGGAAAATGTAAGCTACCGAAAACATGTTTGTGCATTTTTCTGCAAGTAAGACAGACCGTAAATATGTTGTGGGGGCAAAACCAGTTTAAGCCGGTTCCAAAATGTTTTCACCGATCGAATGTAGACTTTTTGTACAGAAAGATGTTGCCTTAAAACTACAAACTATTACAAACCGTACTCTTTACATGTCTATTCGTACAACAGCATCAAAATGTTTCTCATATTTATTTAGCTACAAGTAACCAAACATTCACAAAAAGGGGCTGGTTTCACAAAAATATCAAACAAATACACCTGTGCTAACAATCTATTAAAAAAATACGACAAAACTTCATTCATGGAGAACGGAACTGAAACTGACAAATCATTGACAAAGGATTCAACGGCCCGTAGACAAATTCTCACGTTTTTTTTTCAACTCATTGATGACCACGGTAGCAAAATTTATGACGTCTAGGTGCGAAAAGGTTGTCAAAGAAGGTTAAATATGGCTTTGAAAAAATATGAATTGTTGTTAAATTATACGGTAAGTAGAAGTTAGCACTACTAATGATAATATGTGATTATAAATAAGATAAAAGCATATAATTTATTGTGGTTAATTATCGTACTATTAATAATAATGAAAGAGAAAGTCTGTTCTTCGCATAAGCTGATAATACCCTTTTGTGTTTGATGGTATGCAAAATAAACATAAACAACTAAAGAGTTTGGGAGAATAGAATTTAAATGTCATGGCTGGGAGGCGGATTGGACGGCAAACAAAAGATGAGAGAGTATTTTTCAGAAGACTAGAAAAAGGTAACTTGTAAGTTAGTAAAGGCCTGTTCCACCTACGATTCAGTGCACGTTAACTTACTTGGCAGAAAATTTCACACAAATTCTGTTCCATTTTTAATTTTATTCGGTCATCGTAAACCCTCTACGACTCTACGTGTACTTATGCTGTAGATAATCAGTAATTTCTCAGTAATCCTAGTTTTGTGTCAGGTTGATGGAAATAGGTCCGTCCCTATTACATACGACTTATAAATATGTACTCTATAACTATCGAAATGTGGGTGCTCTAAATGGGGTACACGTCTGCCTAACGCGTCGAGGATTAAAGACATGATGCTGTCTTAAGTAGCATGTATGGGATCGTGGAAGACGTACTGGTTCCCATGATCCCCGGTACAAGTGTGGGAAGGGAACAGCGGGGTGGTTTTGAGTCAGTTAGAGTCTGACAGACTTTTCTACTCGCCTCAGGGCGGAGGACATCCAAGACGATTTTGCATTGTACAAAGGACGAAAAAATAATGTTACGTATTTTAATTAGGTATTTGACATCGTTTATAGATGATGAATCAATTATAGGTACAGTTCGTAAAAACCCTAAGTTGATAATAACTAATTAGATTAGCGATATACTTAAGTAGATTATTATTATTTTATCTTTTCATTACAGTAGCGAGTTTACTGATAGTATTTCCGTAAGCGAAACGATAATAGTTTTTAATCACTATCTTTTACATGGAAATGCCTTTATATTATCATGTTGTTTTATCAGCACGTAGTCGTTAGGTCTGCGGTTCGATTCCAGCGTTGAGGAAAGTGTTATTTGGTTCTTCCAACTGAATTTTCTCAGTAGCCGCCCGGATTCTGGATTTTTGCCCAGTTGATGGCAAAAGGTTCATACACAGCTATGTTGGGGTAAGACAGTTAAATTGTTTCTCTGGGACGTCGAACTTCAGTGTCACGGTGCTTTCCTGAAGGTCGACACTGTTAATTCTGGCTTTCAGGAGTTGCAGTGGTTTGGGATTAAAAAAATGTCCCGCCTACAGAACCCAGTTAGTATTAGGCTATACGATACCCCTTGGTAAGACTGATCGTCAGACTTTCGGGCCGCTGACTGCCTGTAGCATACAACAGGGTAGTAGGTACACTGACTAAAAAAAATATATGATTAAAATATGATTCTGTTTAGTCCGTCAGTTAGAATATCGAAAAATATTTACGAAAATAAAGCTTGTCAAAGACCATTGAGAGGGGGCTTTTGACGTCATAGTCTGGTAAAAAATGGACCAACCTGTGACGTTTCACGACTTTTCGAAGCACTGTATCGTCTTCATTTTTTGTTTACGAGAAAAAAGAAAAAATACGTGTCCAATATTTTTTTGAAAACTATTTTTACTTACTTTATTTATTTATTTATGCACACACAAAATACAAAAAAGGATAAAAACATAACAAATAGAAGAGCACAAAGGTACTGCTTATTTCAAAAGAAATTTCTTCCAGCAGACCTGCGAGAGGAAAGTTTGATTATAAATGTAGACACAGTGTGTAAATAAGACTAACAAGATTTTAATTAAAATTAAGAACAAAAGTTTATCCATATAAAATAAACATACATACTAATATATACACATATAAAAATAAATACTAGTATCCGAATATAAATACCTATAATAAACATACACATATTATCTTCTATATACATATAATAAAACAGTAAAAAAACTGTGTCTGTACATTGAATATATTAAAAAAATAATAATTGAGGAGGGTTTAGAAACAGTAATAGAGCACGAATCAAAAAAAAAAAAACTGTCTGTTTGTCTGTGTGTCTGTTTGTCTGTATGTCTGTTTGTCTGTTTGTTTGTACACGCTAATCTTCGGAACTACTTGACGGATTTGAATGTTTTTTTTTTGTTGTATAGTTATTAAGTCTGGGCAACATATAGGCTATAATTTATCTTGGAAACTTGAACACCTGATGCAGAACTGCAACAGACCAGCTTAACTATAAGAGATACAAAAGTGGTACCATAGCAAAAATTGTTCTACGTGATGAGCATTTTCTGCTCAGAGAATAAATTTGAAGATCTGGAACACCTGATGTGGAACTCCACGAGCCCAGCTACACTATAACATATATAGGAATGACGTCTATGCAAGAATTATTCAGCCTGATGAGCACTCTCTGTTGTCGTATAAAAATTTGAAGATCTGGAACAGCTGATGTGGAAGTCCAAGAGCCCAGCTACACTATAACATATATAGGAATGACGTCTTAGCAAGAGTTGTTCAGCCTGATAAGCACTCTCTGTTGTCGTATATTTGAAGATCTGGAACAGCTGCTGTGGAAATCAAAGCTATCACTAATTTCACTGTCACTCAATCAACGAGACAGTCACTCATCAAAATTTCCACGTGAACGAAGTCGCGGGCATCAGCTAGTACAGAATATTACAGAATAGAGGAGAGGTAATGCTCTCTGACTTGTTTTTTGAAAGTAAATAAAGATTTAGAGTCTAAAATTTTAGGCGGAAGTGAGTTCCACAAACGTACAGCGTGAACAGAGAAGGAGTAGGAAAAGAATTCAGTTTTATGGGATGGGAAATTAAGATGACGCCTAAGGTGGGATCTACACAGAGTAGAGGGTCGGGTAAAGGAAACACGATCGCGAAGGTAGCTGGGATATGAAGGGTTATAACCCAACCTAGGACTGAATATGGAAAGAGAAATATTATGTATGAAGGGGCGAACTTATATAACAAACTACCTAAAGACATAAAAGAAATCAAATCGCCATGCGTATTCAAGAAAACTTTAAAAAAATATATACTAAAAGACCTTTCCCCGCAAGTTTAGGGTTAAATGCTAAAAGAAAAAGAAAAAAAAACTAATTAAGTAATCTTAGTGTAAAAAAAAAAAAAAAAACATAAATCAATATTTTAATCAAGATTAAGTAATGATAGTCTACATATCCAAAAATAAATAAATATGTATATTTACAAATACCTACTTTAAAAACATTTTGTAAGAATCGCTTAATGTTCTGCACTGTGTCGTAGGCGTTAGTAAACACGCAAGAACTACTAAATTGCACCCTACCCTCATTGCCCAAAACTTTTCTGTTGCGTCTTGTTTCTTGTGTGTAACCTACCTCCTGATTTGTTAATTTTGTACTTGTTATGCTAAGTCGAAATATTATTGTAATAATGGTAGTTTTAAGATACATATTTGTTTTTGTTTTTTATCTACGCTAACTGGCAGATAACATTGTAAACTTATAGTTATGTTTTTCTCTGTAAGTGAATTTGTAATTCTTTTGAGAAAATAAATATCTTTAACCGTATAAAGGATGTTGTAGAGAAGACATAATATCCGAGTGTTCCGGCGAAGACGGATAGGGAGCCACTTGAGTTCTTTGCGGAAGTGAGAGACATATATGGTCATATTTCCTCAGACCAAACACAAAACGGATACAAAGGTTTTGCAGGCGCTCATGTTTGTTTAAGAGCTCCTCGGTGGCATCCAAATAGCAGGCATCAGCGTAATCAATGATCGGCTGGATCAGAGTTTGAGCTAAGTAAATCTTGGTTTTAAACGGTAAGAAGCTCTGTAGAGATTTAAGTGAGTGGAAAGAAAAGTGCACCTTCCGACTAACCTCATTCACTTGAGCTCTCCAAGAGAGATTACTGTCGATTAAGACACCAAGGTCCTTGGCTGTTTCAGCATAAGCAATGGTCGAACCACCCAGAGATAATGGAGGCAAAGATGACAAGACAAGTGTATTGCGATAATATGCCTATGATCATGGCCTGTGACTTAGCAGGGTTAATCTGTAATCCGAACGACTTTGCCCATTGATAAATGCTTTCCAGGTCATGATTCATGGCAATGATTGTCGATTCCGCATCAGCCAATAAGAAATGCCGATACAGCTGCAAATCGTCAGCGTAGAGGTGGAAACTGGAGGTGATTATTTTGGGAACTGTGTTAATAAATATAGAGAAAAGAAGAGGAGAGAGAACACCACCCTGAGGGACACCAGCAGTAAGATCACACCAATCAGAGAAGGTCTCATCTTGGCGGACATACTGTGAGCGACCTCGAAGATACGAGTTAAACCAGGCTAACGTAGAGGCAGAGAAGTTAAAACATTGAAGGACCCCAAGAAGGATGTCGAAATCCACTAAGTTGAACGCACAACTAAAGTCAAGTAAAACTAAAACAGTCAGAGATTTGTTGTCCATAGCCCAGCGGATATCGTCAGTAACCTTCAGAAGCGCAGTAACAGTACTGTGGCCAGTACGAAAGCCAGATTGGAATGGAGAAATAAGAGCATTAGACGATAGATATTTTGAAATTTGGCCATGAACAATGTGTTCGAGAACTTTGGAGAGGAAAGGAAGAATGGAGATGGGTCTAAAGTGGGATACGGAAGTAGGACTGCTGACTTTGGTAAGTGGTATTATGTGTGCCTGTTTCCAAGCCGACGGAAATACACCAGAGAAGAGGGAAAAATTAACAATATGAGTGAGGATGGGCAGCAGCTCAGAAATAATGGGAATTATCATTCTCGAACACAACTTGTCATGGCCAACATTAGTTACGCCGGCGAGCCTTTCTTTGGCCTTTAGGTGTAGCGACAACTTCGGTGGGGCTCACACTCTTAGGTGAAGCACTAATCGGACGTGATGATCATTATCCTGCCCTCAACCGACCAGCAGTTCGCCATCCCAAAATGCTTGCGCGCGTCCATGAATGTACTGTGCCTTGTGTGCATCAAGAATTCCGATATTGTGATGCCAGTACCTTTCAATGCTTTCTTGGTCTCCCAAGTGACGGTGCTCATTGGTATAAAGTCTCACCAATATAGGCCTGGCTTTGCCTTGGGAAGAACCCAATCGGTGGCAGACATGGATCCTTTCCTTTCCAATCTCAGACAAGCTCATTTGATTTACTAAGATTTTGTGAATCACATCGTTCAACTTTTCGTTTTGTACCTCAGCAACACCATGAAACAGCAAAACCTTTCTTCGCATTAGGGTCATACTCAGAAAAAGTGTACATTTTGAATTTGTAACTAAACTGATAGGTAACGATACTGAGAATCTCCGTCACGAAACTGATGTCATAAGGTATGGTGCACATGGATTGGGCGAATAAAACACCTGATTATATTTGGCTTATCAGTCTTATTTAGATTAATAAAAATAAAAATACCATAAACATTGGTAATTATTTAATTAAATTCCATTAAAAAACCTGTCGGCAACTATACCTGTGTATCAATACACAGGTATATAGATATCCACTTTTAGTTTTTGTGAACTAAGCTTAACAATTTCTCAGTTTCGTAACGTAACGCAATTTTACGCAATATAACGAAAATGATAATAAAATCTGAGAAATCATAACCTCTAAAAATGTTTTTACGTAAACCACGGTTTTACCACGCAAGCACTGAGCGTATTCTTTTAGATAATACAAAAGATATGAAGAAAACATGGTACGTAAACAAAAAACATTAAACTTACCAAAATAATAGTCGTTTATCACACTGAGGTATTTTTTGTAAATTTTCACTTGCTAAACGTCTTGACTTCACGACTGCGGCGAAAACTAGATGGCTGCCGTGACAGTGATTTTGACGTAAGTAATAACGTTGCCAGATTAGAAAAAAACTATTTAAGTATACCACCTTAAGTCATTGCGTTTCAAATTTTATCACGCGTTACTAACCCTGAGTAACAAAACTTCATAATTTTGGGACAACATTTGTTTAATTAAAATAAATCCTTCTTATATGATTTACGGATAAAATTGGTCTTATTTAGTTACTTGATTCATCAAGAATAATATAACCACAGTCAATGTTAAAAAAAGCGATGAAAATTCGTAACAATTCATCTCTGAAAATGTGTAATCGTCATTGGGACACCAAAAAAATGTATGGCGATATTTTTATCAATGTTTTGACAGTCAAAAAATGTAATCTTATATTGAAAATTTAATTGAAAATACCAGAGAAATCATCGTAGAATTAGACTAATATAACAAAAAGGGGGGATAAAAGAAAATATATCATAATACTAAATATTTACGTAAATATGAAGTTGCGGGACAAGAAAAGACACCAAATGTACACTTTTTCTGAGTATGACCCATTAAGGTTTCATGTCTGTCGTAGCCAAGGGAAAGCATTTCTATTTGAGACTTGAACTTTGACAGTACTTGCCATACAAAAGTTTTAAATTCTGTGAACTCACGTGACAGTGTTGTGATTTTGTCAGATGCTGGTTCAGGTCCTGAGGATGCTTTTTGCAACTTCATCTCATACTCATTCATTCGTGAGTTGAATAACTGCTCCAGATCCTCCAAAGTTGCAGCCATTTTAGTGTCCATGATAGACAGAAGAAAAGTGAATAGTTTATAAGAATGTGATGTCACAGAGACTTGGAAATAGTAGAAAGTGAGAGTTGGGTGGTTAATAACAATAATATATAATTAAAACATCTCAAAATTAATTTAAAATATATAAAAAATAATTAAAACTTGGAGTAACCAAAATAAGAGTGTAAACTAGGGCATGAATATCGGAATCTCGGAATCTCGTAATATCGGAATCTCGGAACGAAATTTCCTATATTACAATTCCGATATTGGATCTCTCAATATCGGAATTGTAATATCGGAGATTTTTGTCTATATATTGAGGTTTATATTAAACCTATATTTTAGATCCTTGTGTAGCGCCGAGTGCGAGAGCGCGCTATCGTATTCCTGTTGCTAATTCGCTAATCATGTGAAACAAGATCAATAAAAGTCACGAGTGATATGATATTGAAACGTTAAAAAAATAGATTAATCACTAGGGTGTAAACGCCACTTTATGAAAACATCCAGGGGGTAAAAGCTACGAAATATATGATAGTTATACAATCTCGTTGTTTTAAAATATCATGGCTGGCTTCAAATTCATTTAAAGCATTTATTATGTCATGAATATAATGACTTTCACTAATCAATATTTACTTAGAATAAAACTGCATTTAGTCGAACAGTAGGTACAAACAGTTTGGACAGAGAATAATATAATACATATAACAACATCAACATTGTGAGCAGTGGTGGCCCAGTGGTGGCGGCCCCGACTTACGAACAGTGAGTCGTGGGTTCGAACCCCGTCAGGCACATTACTTTGTGTAATTTATTTCATCACCACTGTTCTCAAAACGGTGAAGGAAAACATCGTGAGGAAACCGGCATGTCTTAGAACCAAAAAATTCGAAGATATGTGACATCTACCAATCCGCACTGAGCCCGCGTGGTGGATTATAGCATATCCCTCTCCTAGAGAGGAGGCCTGAGTCCCTGCAGTGGGAACATTATAGGCTGATAATGATATAACACTATTACAGGCGGTAAAAATGTTTTGAAGCTTACCTCTGTCATGAGTTGATGACAGACGATGGCTTTCTAATAATGCTTTAATGATATTCCCTCTTTTTAAAAACGGAACCCTTATAGGATCACTCCTATGTCTGTCTGTCTGTCCGTCTGTCACAGTCAATTTGCTCCGAATCTAATGAACCGATTATGTTGAAATTTGGTACACATATGTATTTCTTTGACTCATACACGGACGTACGTAAATCAATCAATTTTGAAGATGGGGGGTAACTTTTGGGGAGCTTAACTAAAGATGAAATGGTTTATAGAGTATGTTAGTTTAAACGAGGGACATATTGAAACCCGCAATCATGCTTAAATGATACATAATAAATATGAACAAAAAAGTACCGATAAATAACAGACAGAACCATACCAAATATTTCAGAAAAGTCTCGCAACCCTTGCGGCTTATCACAGAAAATGTCCATGACTTTTAGGTATAATCCATTTTCCCCATATACATATTTTAAAACTGGCTTAGGACAATGGCGGAAAAGAAACGTCTATTAAAGTGAGATCTAGAGAGCGTGCGGGGGGGGGGGCATGGCACAATTACGTCACAAATTAAGGTTATAGTCTTTTTACATATTTGCGACGAGAATCGGGTAAGTACTGAATACCTTCAATATGGCAGTGGCGTGCAGTGGTCTCCCACGGTGGGTAGGCCACGAAATATTGACAGCAAAAAAAAATTGTCACATTTATAAAAATAAATAAGCCTGTAAAAGTTATAGGTACCTAAATACAATTCAAAAACTCACCACATTATTCAAGGGTGCAACTCATGATTTTCTAACGATGCAAACAGAAGAAAGATTCGGCCACCTTAAATATCTCATCCAAGTGAGTGGGTGATAGGTAGTTACAAAAGTACAAAACACGTCACTTGCAAGATAATATCCGAAGTGGCTTTCACACATCTACCTTTAGATACAATTTGCACCTTATCATTACATTACTTATACGATAATATCATAATTGAGAAAACTTATTACCTTTATCATCTAGCAAACACACATTAACAGCACAAACTTCACTTTGTTATTATTTGTGGGAATAAACAAATAATACACAACAAAGCTAATATTTACCTACACTACTGTTAATAATGTTATCTAATACTGACAATATCTGTACGTTTTCGGTTTCAAAACAAATCGCGCTATAAAACAACAATGAAACAATAAATAATAATGGCTTCCTCGCGTAAAATATAATTTCTAATTTGCCGATAGAAAAATACTACCAAATAAAATTGCATAATTTTCATATCGAGTTTGTTCACAACAGCGGTCAACAAAATTTTGCAGGATTATACGAAAACGATCAATGAAATGTGTTGGCAGTGCTGCACTCTATCTGTGGACGGAAGAGCGAAGACCGCTAAGCGCGAAATTCAAATTTCTTAATTTCCTTACATTTTTGCAATTTGCAGGCCCGTGCTAGGTTGTATGTTGATTATTAAAATATGATTCGCGGCTGTAAGACGTATGTAGTCAGTATTCAAGCTAGCACTGGCCTGCAAATTGCAAAAAACGTAAAAAAAAAAAACTAATTTGAACTTCGCGCCAGAGTTCGCGGGCTAAAGATGGCCGCATGACGCATCCAATCGTAGCCTTGTGTTGTTGCAGCCAATCACAGGCCGCCTCCACTCGCAGGAGCTGGCATGCATGTGTGCGGTTCATATACACGAAAATATGCACCGATCATTCTCCGATGTGACGCTGTGTGCGTAAAATTATGAATGGGTTTTAGGCTAGTCGAATGCTAGCCTAAGCAAGCCTGTAACTAAAAGATTCGTACGCGAAAAATTGCTCTAAGTATTTTAACAGGAGTTTGAACTTTTTTATTATTATTTTGTACATGGTGTTATTTTATTACATGGTTAATTAGTTATAAGAAATGCTCAGTTGGTAAGGTAGGCTAAGCCTAAGAGCCTTAATAGAGCGCACGCCACTGCAATATGGCCCTCGTTTAACCTAACACGCTGTATACATATAAAAAAATACTGGGTGGTAAAAACCATTTCATTTTGAGAAATCGAAATAATATTTTAAAAGTTTAACCTTAAAAACATAGAATGATAGCGCGTAAAAAACCAAACAGAGCTGCATTATTAAGTTATTTCAGCCTATATATGGCTTTTACGACTTTTGTACCCCGAAGTAGCGATATGTGATTTAAAAAATACATTGTGCATACTTTAAAACAACCAATGCTTGAACCAAATTACAGAATATGATTTAAAAATGTTTTTTATTGTACTCAATCCAACCTCATACCGAATTGGTGCAATTTTTAAATAAAATGTGCATTTTCAAATGAAATAACGAAATTCCGATATCAATATCGGAATTCCGATATTGGGATCTAATATCGAAACTCAGTATCGGAATTGAAAATCTTCCGATATTACATGCCCTAGTGTAAACCCTGTGTCTACCCACACAGGGAAAAAAACTATCTTCCGGACTAATTACTTTTTTTTGTCAACTACCCTACTGTCAAAGACCAAAAATTTACAGCCGCCACTGACAGACAGTAATCTGACTCATCATCATCATCATTCTCCTGGCCTTATCCCAATTTATTTTAAGTCGGCAAAGTATAAATGCATAATATCTACTTCTTTCATACTTCTCTATTCTTTATCTTCTCGTCATCTCAGTAGAAACCTCCTTACAGTCATATATCATCTTTTACACAGTCTATCCATCGTTTCTTTGGTCTTCCTCTACTCTTATATATATTTAATTATTTACATTCATATTCAACACTTTCCTCACTACAAGAGTCAGTAAATTGATTATCCTTATACTATTATAAATGTGAATGTAAGTTTGTTTTTTACGCTTTCACGCGAAAGCTCTTAACCGATCTTCATGTTTGTACACATATTCTTGGAGGTAGGTATTCGAAGTAACATAAAATACTTTTTATGAAAAAAAATATAAAAAATTCCCACGCGATTGAATTCGCGGGCAACAGCTAATTCTCCTATAGATACAGTTCTACACCAGCATGGCATTACTTCATCCTGTGGCAGTTAGATTACCATCCCATAGGGGATCGGACAAAAAAAAACTTTTTAGTCCGTCAGATAGATTTCCAAAAATTATTGGACACGTATTTTTTCTTTTTTCACGTAAACTTAAAATGAAGACGATACAGTGCTTCGAAAACTCGTGTGACGTCATATGATAGTACATTTTGACGACACAAGTGACGTTTCAAGCCCCACTCTAAGATCTTTGACGCGTTTTATCTTCGTCATTTTTTATTGATTTGATAAAACAAAAAACACGTGTTCAATATTTTTCGATAATCTAACTTACGGACTAAACAGAATCATATTATTTTGACCCAGTCCGATCCCCTATTCTATCAACTAAATGAATTTTTAATGAAAACCATATCTCTCATCCACAAAAGGAAGCACAGTTTTCATTCAAAAGAGGTCCGTTGTACCATAGACAAGGGACCATAGAGAGGAGACCATAGACAATTGATAGAGGCTCGTGCGAGGCACGCGTCGGCGGCAAGTGGCACAAATTGAGTGCTCCAATTACGGTGTCGGGTTGACTGTGTATAGGGTGTGTTTTTTTTGGCAAGATGGAGTTTTGTAAAGTAATAATGTTTAGCGACGCTTTAGTCGGTTCAATTTCGAGTTATTTGCTGTGGGAGGCATTGTTTCTGTTATTAGATTAGCAGACACTATATTATTATTATAGGTGTTATTGTCGGCACACAATATATTCGGCATGTAAAACCAATTACAGTTCATGCAACACACGTTAATAGTAACATTATAAAGTGCTGGTGCCTAAAACAGTTATGTACGCAAAATTCCCTACTAGCTAATCTTCTTAGTAGTCTTAGCAAATACATGCAAAATATTCATGTACAAACTATAGACAACTTTAAATAAACATGAAAAAGACTATTTAGTAAGTAATGTACTACGACGACAATAGGACATTCAAAGGATATACATAAATACATAGATAAGCTATGAATGTATTAGTCAAACTAGGTACTTACTCCTCCGCATCACTCTCATCCGGGAACGTGTCCAGTTGAATAGCAATGCAAATTTTTTGGTCAGAAAAGTGCCAGCTCTCTGATCATTGGACATAATTAAAATATAGTCGATTAGTTTTGTAAAAGAGTTAGAGCTTGAGGTACAGAAATCTCAAAATAAACATCCCCGTAGTCCAAAAAGCGTCATGATGGACCCAAATAATCATAACAGTACCCAGACACAATTCTTTATTCAGTAACCTTTTCATTACACATTCCCGTCACTTCTCCCGCCCTGTATAATATTTCACCAACTTTTCCCGCCATTGTGAACCCCGCCATATTTGCGTTACGCACGTGACTTGAAAATGGCGTCGCGCGTCGTTCGAAATTCGAATGAATCAAGAGGATTGGCTGGTAATCGTGCTAAAACATCCGTTATGGCTATTGCTGAGGCGGTTGGTGTTGCCATGGTACAAATTAAATGTAAATAAAGTGCCCTCTTTATTTATATTTAATTGTAAAGTTGCACTTTTGGATTAGTTGGTTAAAAGCGGTTTAGTTAATTGGTCGATGATTTGTTTGCGTGGTTTATGCTATATTACTCAATCGATATAAATCTTCTGCATGCAACTCTGTACTATATCCAACCGGTCAATGTGGCGACACTTGGGGGAGGCCTACATCCAGCGGTGGACGTCTTTCGGCGGAAATGATGATGATATATTTTATCTTCGGGTGAATTTCTCCAGAGGAGTTGGCTGATCCGAGCCTTACTCCTAGGGCATACAGGAAACCCAAGCTAGACGGTTAAGGTTAAACAAGCCAGCGGCACGAACTAGTTGGTGGGCGGGGCTAAAATGCATGCTATTTCATCCGACATCACGAGCGAAATGCAAAGAGCGAAAGAGACACAACTAAAACGGGCGCGCGATTGTTTCTATGCAGACCTTTGGTAGTATGGATACCATGAAAAGTCCATTGAATGTATCTGTTCAAAATAAAATTATTTGAATTCTTTAATAACTAATCTATGTCTGTAAGGTTTCACTTTTGTCATTTTCGTACTAATACGTAACTTATTTACACCCAAAGATGGTTAAAATTAGTGCTAAAATATGAAAGTTTCGACGCTCATAACTTCCAAACCAATTTTTTTTTCCAATTCTGCTTCCAAAGAGACCTAGATAATGACAAGACCAGTTGATACAATTTTTAACCTACACCGTCAACCAGAGGAGTAATCACCATACTACGTTTGTATGGAAGAATGACTGGCTTGTGCAACCTTAAGCGACAAATCATTATTATATTTACCTGGCCTTTTCACTTCTATGTCAGGGTCGACTTCCATTATTTCTAGATGCAGCGAAGTATTCATACGGAGCGACTGCCTATCTGACATCCACAACCCAGTTAGAACTGGGTATTATAATACCACGGTCACGTACACACATTGACTGGCCACGAATGACCAGGATACAGGAGAAATTCCAAGTGCGGGACAAAATGTATTTAAAAAAAAAACTGGTGGTCAGACTTTCGAGCTACCTGTTACGACTATCAAAGATCTACAAATCAACAGGACAGGACCAACGGCTTAACCTGCTTTTGAAGCACTAAAGAAACTCGGTGTGTAATGGGTGGTCACTGGTCACCTATCCACAGACCAACCTAATCAATCGCGGCTTAACCTGAATCCACGCGGGAGTTATTATTTACCCACGAACTCAGATCAAATAACAGCCAGATAGAACATGCGCAAAAAACAATGTGAAGTTACCTAATATTTATGTGTGCGTGACAGCTAGGAGCGACAGTGTAGGGACATGGGCATTTGCGTGTGCGTAATGTTGCTAGGTATTGGTAAAAAATCCCACAATTTTTTCAATTATTGTAGGTACTAATGTATAAAATTGGAATTAATGCACTTTAGCATATAGGTGCTTAAATAATATTAATTGAACAGAATAATAATTATTAAATAAATAAAGGTGGAATAAAAGTTATTTAAGGTTTAAGTTAGCTTGTGCCCGCCGTGCTAAATATTTTTTATTGAATAGTATTGAATGTTGTGTAATGAATGTTGTAATATTACTGTAGGAATGTATTATTATTTTATTTACTTTACTATTATTTTATTTTACTAACACTTCATTGAGTTTACTTTTCAGTCCTAAGGAGAATCGCTTTCAACTGACAGCTATCATATTTAAAAAAAAACTAGGTCTATTTCACATTTATTTATTTCATTTCACATCTTTGGCAGTCATTAGGTAGTCAGTGACCTGAAAGTCTGACAAACAGTCTTACCAAAGGATATCGTATTACCCAGTATTAACTGGGTTGTGGAGGTCCGATAGGCAATCGCTCCATGTAAAATACTGGTATTCAGCTGCATCCAGTTGAACTGGAAGCCGACCCCAACATAGTTGGGAAAAAGGCTAGGCAGAAATGATGAACAATATTAATTTAGCGGTTGCTAAAAACTCAAAATTGAAAATAAAGCACCTTTTGGTTGGTTAAAATAAAGAACAGTTTTATCAAACAAAAATATTTATATGTACAATATGCTAGCTGTTCCCCGCGGTGTCACCAACAGCTCAGCCCCTAAGGGTCGTAGCATGATATTGTATAGTTTATAGTCTTCCTCGATAAATGTGCTATCGAACACAAAAGTATTTTTCGAACCAGTAGTTCCTGAGATTAGCACATTCAACCAAACAAACAAACTCTTCAGCACTAAACTATTATTAGTATAGATTATACAAAATTATTTCTGCATAAACATGTATAAATTCATCGATCTTCCTACACACAATGCAAATTCCTCTAATTCAAGGAGACCTATTTCGATGTAAACTGACAACACAGACGAATAACTGTCAATATTTTTCGTTCTGAGTGGGTTGAAAATAATAAAGGGAAAATAAATAACAAAACAATAAAATAAACAATAGTAACCTATGGAAAGATATTCCATCTTCTTTTCTTTGTTTTTGGGAACAACTTTTACAATGTTTAAATACACAAGACGGCATGATTTGACAAAAAATAATAAGTCACTTGTGACGTTTAATCAGTACGACGCGTAGCTTAGTACTGACGCGAGGTTGTATTCACTTTTGAATTTGTATTTGCCTTGGTGACAGCAATCTCGTGTTCTACGCGCTCTATCTGTCTGCTATTTGATCTGAGCCCACGAAGTCCTCAGTTAAAAACTAGAAAAACCTATCAAGATAAAAAAACAAAAATAGGATAGTTATAAAAAAACAACAATAATGATCATCATTTAAATTCAAATGAGTGCAAGTACTATTTAATTTACATATTGATTAATTCAATATAGATAATAATATATTTGGTGGTCCGACGGGTCTTGTATGGGCGGAGACTGGAAGACTTGAAATGTATCTTTTGACATATCGAAGTATGTCTGTCTCTGTCATTGGTAGGGTAAGGTGCCCTAAGAGTGCGCGGTTTTTAAAGACTTGCTTATAACTCAAAATAAAAGAATATTATTCCAGTCAAAATGCGTTTATTACAAAGCAACATTATTCATAATTAAATTAAACTACAAATAATCAACAGAAATAGCAACATTTAGGTATTTAAACTAATTTAAATGACCAGGAAAAACGCGTACTCTTGGCATAGTAGTACACCAAGAGTGCGCTTAAGGTACCGCAAGAGTGCGCACGTTATTCCAAGAGTGCGCATGGCATACAATTGGCATAAATCACAACAATAAGCTCCAATACCCATAAAGGATGTGCATTTGTCATGCCACCATTCTGTGCAACTTATACACTCTTCTGTAATTGGCTCTTTATAGTTTTCCTTGCATCCGGGACATTGCCAATTTTCCTTTTTACTTTTTGGTGGATTCGCTGGTTTTTATGGCGTTTTCTTTGGTATTCTTTCTTACTAGAATTTTCTGGAGTAAATGTGGGCTTATACCTGCCGAGGGATGTCGCCACGTCATCTCTTTTCAGTCTTTTTCTTAAACTGGATTCCGGCTCCAATAAATCAGCCACATGTCTCTTACTTTTACCCTCCTCAAATACTAACTTTCGCGCAAGATCTGTTTCATTGGAAACATTAGCTCTGGTAGTTTTTCTTGGTTTTGATGCCATCTGGAAGTAAAATCACAGTTTATTAATAAAGGAACCCTAAAAGTGCGTATTACTACAAGAGTACGCACGCGCACTCTTGCTATGCGCACACTTGATGAATACTCTGTTTTTTATGCGAAGGTCTATTTAACGCCATCTATTACGAGTCTGTATGAACGAATGCTTCTAGATTGTTGTTACGAACTATTTTCACCGAAATAAACACATAAATTAAACTTGTCCTTCGAAACTAAGTTGTCACACATCTTATAAAATACAAAAACATTTTAGGAAAAGTATTTAAAATCAAAAATCTTACCTTTTTCCCATAAAACACATCAAATGTTTACTAACTTTCGTTGATGCGTGGGCCTCTGACGGGCGTTCAAAACACAACTGAAGTTCGTCCGACTCGTGCACTTTTTGTGGGAAATTTGAATGCTGCGTACTCTTAGGGACCGCGCACTCTTGGGACACCTTACCCTATCTTATGTCAAGTATGTATTTAAATAAAACAGCTTTCATTGGAGTTTCGTAAGCGGTCAAGTTGTTTTTACCCGACTGCGGCGAAGCCCAAAAGGAGGGTTATTAGTTTTACGACTTTGAAAAGCTTAGAAAGAAAAGTACAGCCGACCAGTTGCGTCTGCTTATTTTTACCGACTTCTAAAAAAAGAAGGAGGTTCTCAATTCGGATGTTTATATGTTTTCTTTTTATGTTTTTAAAAACCAAACCGGCACATGATGAACACATGACTTGGTAGTCTGACTACCATCTAAGCTATTACAGCTTTTAAGACAGGGTAAATAATATGATATGATTTTAATATAATTTATTTAGGTTCACAAAAAAATTGTAGCTCATGAGGAATTTACGAAGTACTTATGCGTTATCACTGCTCTCCTAGCTAGATTGCTGAGTATTAATCTGTATTTAGAAGAAACAGTTTCGACTCCCTATTTGAATATCACAATAATCATTTAATATGTACCTATTATGCTTTTTAGGCCTTCAAAACAGGTAAAAAGTAAAACAAAATAAAATACCTATTCCAAATAAGTCTGTCTTATCAGAGGACCTCTCGGGTTATCAACATAACACAAAACAAACAGGATAAGAACAGAAAAACACTGGGTTTTACTTTTATATCCACGAACTAAGACCTGGTGTGGTCGTGTTTTCTACATAGTTGAAACAAAATTGTCTAGTGTAAAAAATATATTAGAATGTATTGTGTGTTGGCATTCTTATCACTGTTCGTGGGGATGGTGTATTCCTTTTCCTGGGGTGAGTAAAATGTTTTACCATTAACAAGCGGCCGTCATGCGGTTTGACCCGTTTAGTTCCCGTCTCCGTGGCAATATACAGGGATAAAAACGAGCCTATGTTACCCGGGGATAGTGTAGCTTCTCAACGGTGAAATAATTTTTCAAATCGGTCCATTAGTTTTTAAGTTTATTCGTTATATACAAAAATACAATTCGTTCCTCTTTAATACATACAAGAATAGATTTCAAAGTGTTTGTTAATAATGGATTCTGTTTTATCCTTATATTCCTCCTTTTGCTTGTTGTGATCTAAATTTTGCAGTAACAAATATTACAGGTACTAATTACACAATTCGAGTCCCTGTACATTTTTTATTTGGTTTTTATTTTGTAATAATAGGCTTGCTCTTGACCTTTATTCTGCCTTTAAGGCATGCAAAAAGAAAGGTTAGACAAGGAAAGGTTTTAAATTATAATTTCTCGTTTCAGAAATCGTTACGATTGCCAAACATACCAATCGACTAGATTTCTATGATAGTAACGGAACCCTAACAAACACAGAATATATCACGCCTCCGTTGGGCGAAATTCGTATTATAAATTACGACCCAGTACACGACAGGGTGCTTTATGCCGACTCACATAATATATATAGCTTTGAAATAGCAACGAAGAAAAATGAACGTTTAATTAGTGGTAGAAAAAATGTGGTAACCAGCTTAGCCTACGATCCAGTCACAGAGTTACTGTTTTGGACTGAACTCTATAATCATATGTACTCGATTTCATTAAAACCAACAACGAATAACAACAAAAATGACGAAATACGATTAATTTCGTGGGATCAACAATTAATTTTTCAAGCGAACGTCGATATCTGCGAAGGGTAAGTTATTATTATTTCGGTTTTTTTTTTAATTCTTCTTCTCGACAATAAAAGATTCTTTTTAGAATCTAAAAATGTCGTAGTATGGACATGTTATGAGGAGAGACGAATCGCATGTGACTAAAAGAGTGATAAATATAAATGTGGATGGATGGAGAGGGAAAGGAACAAGGAAACGATGGATGGATTGTATGAGGAATGATATGAAAGAAAAAGCGTGACGGTTGGTAGAGGAGAATGGAAGAAAAAAAACGTGTTGTGTCGACCCCAAGTAACATGGGGACAAGGGCAGGAAGATGAAGATGGTCCCGTGGTTGCAAGCGCGATTGCTGAGCGTGGGTTTTCTGGGTCTGGTTTTGAGTTTTTCCATTAGAAACTTCCCAGTAGCCACCCGGAGTTGGGTAGTAGGCGGTATGATACCCCCGTACACTGATCTCTCTCCGGCCGTATCACATTGCCGTTCCACCGGACTATGAGAGAAAAGGATCAGAGACTGTACCTACCTGTGCTTGCGTACTCTTGTGCATTATAATATCTCCTGCGCCGAATAGCTAATCTCTCAATCTCTCACTCATTATAGGCCACCGAAAACGGTCAGGAGGACAATAATATAATAGTTTAACAACGAATTAGCAGTATTTAAGTTGAGCTTTATGATAATTATAATATTTCAGGTATTTATACTACGCACAACAACTATTATCCAACACTTCTGTATTTCGATTTGAAAGGGCTCGATTGGATGGCTCCGAGAGAACATTAGAGGCTGTCACCGATGATGGCGTTTATATCTTAATTGATCCATACCAAGAGACACATAAGTCTTACTGGTCTGTTCCGGAATATGAAGGCTTTTTAATTCGTTTTACATACACCAATATATTTGCCGATTTAAACGGAGACAATATAAGAACAATACGTCAATTAACACCAAACTCGCTCAGGTCAGTGACTGCATCAAAAGAATTTATCTACATGACATTTATTGATCGTCATGGAAAAAGTGCCATCTGGAAAATTCCGAAGAATTCACCGAGCGACATTGATGTGGAATCGAAACTTTTTGTTCAATATGATACGGAGATTTATGGAATAGCCAGCAGATACAGCATAGCAGATGCAATTCAGGGACATCAAAATTGCGATAGACTGAGGAGTCTGCTGCCAAATGACACAGTGTCTTCAGATGATAGCCTGATTCGTGTCAATGATACGAAAGGTGGTGAGGAATCTCGTTGTGAATGTACACAGGGTAACAGCGGTGAGAGATGCGATTCCGGGATTCTAATTTGTCACAATTATTGTTTACATGGAGACTGTAGCGTCAATAATGACGGGCAACCTGAATGCAGGTAAAACATGATCAATCTACTATTACTATCACCTTATTATTTTGATTATAAATTAGCCTTCCCGCGACTTCTTAACACACACTTAAACACTGCCGTACTATCCTTTACTGGAACCATTTCGCCGCATTTTCAGGACCCTATTTGAGAACCTCTGGATAAGAACAGAACGCAGACATTTTCGTCATCCAGTAAGCTATAAAGTCACACTTAAAATTAAAAAAAAATCAAGTCTATACTTAGGTCATTTAGTTCCGAAGATAAGCGAAAGCAAAGTTTCGCATTTATGACACTCACTCACTCACTCACTCACTCATGATCATCAGAATAGAACTAGGACTTCCCATAAACTTAGAGAGCTGAAATTTGGTACAGAGTTAGGGTTTAATGGCCACATAAAGGGAAAACTATAAAAACTAGGATAATCGAAGATCTGGAGTATCTGGTGGTATATTACGTTTCTACAAAAAGAAGTGAAATCCCACCAAAAACGTTCTGTAAAAAACTAGCCAAGTCTCGATGGAGCTGCTGGTTTATCTCTAAAAAGTAATGAAATCTTGACAAAGTCGTGCCAAGTCTAAGGTTCCTTACGACGATTTCTTTATTATTATAGTTAATGTTGTGTGACTTGGCCGTTTGGGGGTTTCAGATAACTAAGGTACTTACATGAATCGCCGTTGAACATTCTTTATACGTTAGTGGGTAGTTGGGTACAAGTCAATTTTATTTACACGTAATGTTATATAGATGGGGGATTCATTAGGTACCCTTCAACGGCCAAGTCACACAACATTAACTATCGCAAAGAAATCGCAGTAAGGAACCTTAGACTTGGCACGACTTTGTCAAGATTTCATTACTTTTTAGAGATAAACCAGCAGCTCCATCGAGACTTGGCTAGTTTTTTTACTGAATGTTTTTGGTGGGATTGATTTTTATTCAAATCTGAGTCTATATCACTGGCGGGTATAATGTACCTGTTGGTATGCTGTTGGTAAAATATTTTTTGGAATAGGATCAGTACCTACTTCCGAAGATTACCTCCTACATCCAAACTTACAAACTTCACCACTTTTCAATATTAGTTCGTAAGTTCTTCGCACGATGAACAATCAAACTATCCAAAGTAGCTGATATCTCATTGTATGGGAAGGTCATACAAAGCTAGGTCAGGTTACACTGGATACTGTCGGGGCTGCGGGTTATTCGAAAGAGATACCGCGGCCTCGACACAATGGGCTAAGAAGGAACATGGGTGATTTTTAGTCAGTAGAAGTCTGACAATCCCTACCGCTCTGCCCAGAGCGGGATGAAGTCACTGGATGATTACCCCACTCCAAAAAAAATGGTTTATACTGGATTTGTATAGCTTGGTTTTCTGCCGTGTATTCTAAGATCACAAATGAGTCACTAGTCTGACGTCAAAATGTCGAGTTGTGTTGATACCGATTGACCTAAGATAAACTAAAATACAATAATTATCTTTATTTTCCCTCGTCACTAAAAAAAAACACAAAACAAATATATCACCGTACACACAGTAATTGCGTGCCGACTTATTTTTACCCAACTGCGGTGAAGACCAAAAGGAGAGTTATGTGTTTGACGTGTATCTATGTATGTATAGTATGTCTGTCTCTTTGTTCCCTCATAACTCCTAAACGGATGGAGGGATTTGAATAAATTATACGTCGTTGGATTCGTCCTATAGGCGCAAGTGTCACCCCAACTAGCAAAAATATGTCGTGTAGTAGTCGCGGCAACGCAAATTATTCAGCATTTTGGCTCCTAATAGAAGTCGTATAAACGTAATGAAAACGTTTATACAACGCGATTTGGGCCCATTATATTCAGCAATTCAGTCACATAGACATCGTATAAAAGCAACTTATTCAGCTAAATCGTCACGTAATTGTCGCCGGAGTGACTGTTACAAGCTTAAGTTGCGCTATAACTGTAACTTATATGACTTTAATATGTCATGTTTATTTAATCAAGTGCGTCGTCGTGTTGTGTTTTAAAAATTATAAAAAATTATAATACATCGGTAAGTACAATTTATTTAGCAGACATGTTAATTTGTAGGTTGCACCAAATGTAGGTTCGTAAACTCACGCATAGGTTTGCTAAGTATTGCGAAGGTAAGTTTTCTGATGAAATATACTAGGTTATATCATAAATATTTAACGCCCCCCTTTAATTCTTAGTAATATGAATATAATAACAAATATTTTTATATCAATATTCATTTGTACACCATTTTTACTGCTAACAGGCGGTATAATAGCTTCTTATACAGAAAATTAGCAGTATAACCGCCATGATACCACGCTTATTATATTTTAGGGTTCCTTAGACCTTCTTAATAAATTATACGACATTACAGGCTTGTAATAGTCGTATAAATGTACAACTTATACAACATAATAGCAGTATAAAAGCAACGACGTTGCTTTTACTCGACTTGTCACAAGAAAGCTATATATTATGCTTTTACTCGACTTAAGCGTCGTATACTAGCGACTTATTCAGCAAAATCTTATATGACACTTTAGTCATATAAGGATGCTGAGTAAACGTTTACTCAGCATCATTATGTGACCAAAATGCTGAACAACTAAAATGCTACATATGATGCTTTTATACGACACGTGCTGAATAATTCACACTTACTCGACTTATAAAACACCGAATAGCTGAATAAACTCAACCTTATATGACTAATTTGCTTGTTGGGCATGGCTACATTAAAATTAAAGAACAAAAGCAAAATTGAGGATTTTGGGGGCCATATCGCGGAGTTAAAAAAAAAAAAACGTTTCCGTTACCATCGAGTAGGGTATCAAAATGAAGGGGTTTAAAAGGAGATTACAAAAATATATGAAACTTATATTTTTAAACAAAATTCAAAGTGACAAATCCTATAAACAATCACAAAAGTTAAAATCATCTGCGAAGAATTTTACGCGACCAACGAAAGAACAAACCCAAAAGAACTAAAAAGTTGGAAATAAAAAAAAGTAGTTAAAAAACTAAAAAAATCTGAAAAGCAAAAAACAAGCACATTTTAAATTAAACAAAACTTGGAAGCAGGTGGGGTTCATTTAAATATTAAGCTATGAAATGAAAATAGAATGGATTTTTTCAGTCGGGTTTTTAGTTTTTTTTCTTTAACGTGTGGTAATAAGTACCACTCCATTTTCCTTTACCGTTTCATCAACATCAGCCTATATGTATTGTTCCCACTGCAGGGACTCAGGCGTCCTCTCTAGGAGAGGGATGGGCTATAATATGGCTATAATCCATCACGCGGGCCCAGTGCTTGCTGGTAGATAAACCGTTTTATAGTTTTCTTTATTCCAGATGTAATGCTGGTTACTCGGGGGAACGTTGCGAGGTGGACGTGTGCCAGGGATACTGTCTGAATAACGGGGTCTGTTCTCTGAGTGAGGATAGCAAGCCAGTGTGCCAGTGCACAGGAGGTAATGGGGGTGACAGGTGTGAGGTGTCCGTCTTTTTCATGAAAATACTTTCCATGTGGAGAGACTTCTTAAAAATAGGTAAGCAACAATGTAATTTGAAAAGCGGCACGGTTAATTAAATTCTGATGTCTAACATGCATTTTATGTTTACAGATGTAACCTCGACGAGTACCTCAACGCCTTCAACTGTTTCTGGAGAAACGCCTTCGAATGTTTCTGAAAAAACGCCTTCAACTGTTTCTGAAGAAACGCCTTCAACTGTTTCCGAAGAAACGCCTTCAACTGTTTCCGAAGAAACGCCTTCAACTGTTTCTGAAAAAACACCATCAACTGTTTCTGAAGAAACGGATCAGATCTGAAGATGTTGAAGCGTTTACTTTCACGTCTACTACCACCATAAGTACGTACTGCTTACTAGAATAAATGTGAACAGATAACAATTCTAGCATTTTAGTAACAAACACATAACCCTCGTTTTGGGCTTCGCCGCAGTCGGGTAAAAAGTAGGCGACAACCTATTGCAAGAGAGCCTAGAAATAAGTTTTTAAACTAGCATAGTCACTGCAAAACTCTCTGTATTTGTACATCTGACTTTAAAGAATAGAATACATATATTTTCAGGTAACAAAGACCCATAGACAAATACCTTAACCTAAATATACACACTAATAACATTTTTATGCTTCTGATGTCGAGATTATGTACCTATTTCTGAAACCAGAACCGCAGTTCCAGACACATTATGCTTGAGTCACTTTGAGCCATCCCACGAAATTGAAAATGTATGTTCCCTTATTCAATTTATTAACAAACTAGCCCCTTCAAATCTGAATCAACATCAAAGTAACATCCCTATTGTCCCAACGATATTTAGGGTCCAAACCTATCCATATCGCGACCAAATTAAATTGAAAGTAACCTGTTTTATGCTTACACCAATCATTTCATCACTGATAAAAGGGGCGGCAAATTGAAAAGTCGAGTCCCATGTAATCGAATAATCGTGAACCCACATCAAAGAAATTTATCAATTTAATTCAAGAAATCGACTAAAAATTACGTAGCGAGCAAAATTGGCGCCTTCCCTTTAACATGGAAATGTCATTTAGATATTGTTTTTCGCGCGCTTTTCTTCTTGTCTTTGAATTTGGAACGTTTAGTGGCTCTTAACGATTTGAATAAAGTTGAGAAAAATATTTTTTTTGAATTTAGGGGACTAACAAAGTTACAAATCACAAGTTTGAGTAGAAATTCCGGGCCAAATTCAAATGAATAATTATGATAGAATGCTGTAAGCGACCTACTTACTGAGGTATGAATTGTGCTTATTATAGTAAGTAGGTAGCTGTACCTATGTCTACTGAGATAATCATACCTAATTATAATCAATGAGTCGGAGAATCATTAATACTGTTATTCGTATTATTTTCTTAAATGACATACCTACTTAATAAACTATTTTAGTGAGCGCTTGGTGGCAAACTGAGGAAGCTCCAGGACGATTTACATTTCCAGTTTATGTTCAGGGAGTACCTACTGCCTGAAAATAAACTGGTACTTATTATACTTCAAATATTTTTGAAGAAATTAATTTATAAGATACGCCTGTAGCTGGCAATTGTAAAAGAAGTTTATAAAATCGTAAGCAATCTGTTCAGTTTACGCGCAGCTTACGCGCAGTTCAAAGATTAGGTACCTACAAGAATACCGTTTCTCACTCGAACTTGCACTACAACTGCATCGGTGCGTCATAAAATTACGTGAATTAGCCTACTGATTTCTAATTTCAAAACGACGCGTTATTCTCAATCTTTTTGCAAAACAAAAAAGTCTCGAAATAGTACATTGTAATACAAGGGCCTAAAATGATAAATAATGGGATTTTAGTGCCGTGTGTTACACTGTACTTTTCACTACGATTGCGAGAAAATAAAAAAACTTTTTTGCAAAAAAACAACCGACTTCAAAAACACCAAAAAGAGAAAAATAAACTTCAGAAGAAAAATCAGCTTCTGAAGTCGGTGACATTTGTTTGTTTGATTTTATTTTTTTGCAACCGACTTCAGAAGCTGATTTTTCTTCTGAAGTTTATTTTTCTCTTTTTGGTGTTTTTGAAGTCGGTTGTTTTTTTGCAAAAAAGTTTTTTTATTTTTTCATTTTTAGTTGTAATAAGTACCTATATTATATCCTATACAAATATTTACTATGCATTTAACATTCAACCAAGAAACCTAACCCATATCCTTCAAGATTCCCCTATTTTTACTTTCAACTCTTAACCGTTGAGGAGTAGTATACCTTCCAATACCAGCTCATCAACATGAATACAAGTGATGACTGCTAGATGCGAATACTTGAACAGCGCCAGAAAAAGCACGAAAATTTATAAAACAACAAAAAAAATGTGTATTGTACACATCTGCATACCCCCTCAGAGCATACAGGCGTGATGTTACGTCATGATAATGTATATTCAATAAACATCCAAGCGATTCCAGCAATTACGACAGATTTGCCGTCTATTTTTGAAGAGTTCCATTGTATATCTCCGAAGATCAGCACCAGATCTTCACCAAAAAAAAAGTGGGACCACCTCAGGAGTATACTGTTTCAAATAAAAAAAGAATTTTGATAATCGGTCCACAAATGGGGGAGAAATCAGGTAACATACATAAAAAAATAAAAAAAAATATTGCCTTTTTCTTATTTCTTCTGTAGCTGCAGCAATGCAACGCACACATTCATGACGTTCTTTTTGAGCAAGAGAAGTGAAAAAACAATTGCGAATAAGAAACCGACATTCTCAAAAATTTTCGTCGTTCGAAATTCAAAGTATTCGTCGGCGCGTTCGTTAAAGCGTTACGATTCGATTTGTCGCCATGTTAGGTTAAACCGCGTCCGAAAAGTAAATTTATTGCATTATTACCGCGTCGGTACGCCCTCGTTTCCCGTCTTTGATCTACAATTTTCCCTTTTTTCACAAAACGGTTACTGATTGCTTTTTATGTCATCGAGATTTTTCTAATTTCAATTTTGTCTATGGTTAGATGGAGAAATTAACCGTGTGGAAATTGACTCGAGTTTTCAGTTTTAGTATTAAAATGTCTGATGCTCTAAATAACTCAGTGTAGTGTCTTTACTTGCTAAAATGTCTAACAAGTCATGTGCACTTTAAATCCGACATAAAATACCTATTAACAAATTGAAATAAGCTGCGTAATGCCAGTTAAAGCTTGGAAAATACTAAACAGGTATCAATGTAGATTAGTCCTTTCCGTTCATTCCATTCTGCTGTTTAGTTGACTTTTATCTAGTAGGTAATACTCGGGGTTTAATATGCGTGTCTAATCGTAATATATCCATTTCATGGCGACATTTGCGATTATATTATAATTTTATATGACCAAATGTGATAATTTTCACGTAAGTGAACGAAAATTTTCACATCGTTCATTTAAAACTATTGCTAAATTAAGTGGAAGGAAATATAGCCGTAGTCACACATTATAGGTAGGTACCAACCTAAACACTTTAATACCGTGTGACTACGGCTTTTCTTTTTGTTCTATCCTGAAAATCTTGTTGCATACTTTTTCAGCGCCGTTTTTTTTGTCGTAGTCGGGTTTTAGTTTTTAATCAGTAGAAGTCTGACACTCCCTACTGCAATGCCCAGAGCGGGCGAGGAGAAATGAGGAGTCATTTGAGTCAAATGACTCCTCATTGTGTCTCGAGTCATTTGATGATTTCTTAACCCCCAAAAGAAAAAAAGGCGTTACGTATTACCTAGTACTAACTGAGTTGTGGAGATCAGATATGCAGACACTCCATGTGAATTCCTATTCAGCTACATTCGGTAAGACTGAGCAGTCCCCAACATGATTGAGAAAAGGTTAGGCAGACGATGATGTTTAGAAAACTAAGAGAAACATGAGGTATGAATGTGGCTGTCATCATCATCATCATCATTTCAGCCAAAAGACGTCCACTGTTGGACATAGGCCTCCCCCAGGCGTCGCCACATTGACCGGTCCCGTGCGTCTCTCATCCAGCGGGTTCCTGCAACCTTGACCAGGTCATCGGTCCACCTAGTGGGAGGCCTTCCAACGCAACGTCTTCCGGTTCGCGGTCGCCATTCCAGAACTTTTCGGCCCCATCGGCCATCCGTTCTGCGAGCAATGTGCCCTGCCCATTGCCACTTAAGTCTGGCGATTCTTCGGGCTACGTCGGTAACCTTGGTTCTCATGGATAAAAGGTCGTTTAGACATAATTATTATTCAATTACTTACAGTTTGACTATTTTTCGTTGGAAATAATTATCTACATAGTTCTGACTCGATAATTTAATAACAAGCATTGACATTTGGGCAAGATACATTCTGAGAATTTAAAAACAACTGACATTATAGTATTATGAATGACAGGATATTACTAATTTATCTATCATCGTATGAATAATGTGGTAGCAAATGACTCACTGCAGAAGCGGATATGTTGCACATTTTTTTGGTGGGTGGAAAATCATAAAATAACCCCTCCCGCCCTGGGCAGAGCGACAGGCAGTGTCATACTTCTACTGACTAAAAACCACCCATGTTCCTTCTTAGCCCTTTGTGTCGAGGCCGCGGTATCTCTTTCGAACAACCCGCAGCCCCGAGCCATCATTACCCTGAAACCGTGATATTTACCATGTTTACTATAGGTATGTTTTGAGCTCCGATATTTCGGCCCAGTTGCAAACACCATGATCACCAATAAACCCAATGTGTTTAACTATGTGTATGTGTGTTTGGTGTGTGTATGTGTTTACCTTACATAGCACCCATCAGCTCCTTTGATAAAACAACAGGAACACTGGGACACTTAATACAGTGTCCTACCTGGACACGGTATTAAGTGTCCCAGCGTTTGTGGAACAACGCCACATTTAAGTTCACTCCAGGGCAGAGTCATCTATGAATCTAAGTATGTACATTTCTGATACCAATTTAATAGTATTCTAAATACACTAGGCCCTAACCATTTGCGGTTCCAATAAAACCAAAAAGTACTACAACAAATAAGTATTCAACACTCCAAAATGCAACCCCAAAAATAATTTCGCGTGTAATATCTCGAAAAAAAAAAGCTTAAATCCCTCTCTATGCCCAGTGAGGCAGAAGAAACACTTCCTTGCGCCAAATGTCCGATTGAAACCACCCCCGCGAACTACCCTAGTCCTTACATGTTAAAGAATCCATAAATAATAGAGTTGACGTGCGTACGGATTGTGTTACCGAATCACCCCACCCCTTGTAAATAGCGATTCTTGTCTATGCGCCTAATGCCTCTTTTGTCTGTGGTACGGATTTATTATTCATTTTCTTTAATACATCTGACGCTTATGAGTTTTGTATTGGCGATTTATTTTGTAATATTGTGATAGCGGAGATGTTCATTGTCTTTTGAGGGTCAAGTTTCTGCTGTGGGTTGTTAGAAAGAGATACTGCGGCCTCGGCACAAGGGCTACGAAGGAACATGGGTGGTTTTTAACACGCTTTTATTAGGTTGACCTGTATGTATGTAACTATGTAATCAAATCTAAGAAAACTAATTTAACCATCTTCTAAAGATTGTAGCGTTATGAAAATCGGCAGTTGTATGTGATTTTGATGACAATACAATAACATGGTATTGTCGAGCTGATCTGATGATGGAGCCGGAAGATATGAACTGGAACTTCATGATGGATGATCGTATCATAGTCAGTAGAAGTCTGACCCTCCCTACCGATCTGCCCAGAGCGTGAGGAGTGATTTGATAATTTACAAGCCCCAAAAAAAAAGGTCAAGTTTCATGTATATAAGGAGTTTGGAGCCCAAAACCCAGTGTACGACTATTACCTACTAGAATCTAATCATGACTTTCGGTAAACCAGAACCTAGTTAGTAAAGAAGTATTACAGTATCTTAGGCTGTTGTTGACATGCACATGAAACAACACAGTTTGCATTATGCTTTGTTAGATGCCATTTATTACCTACCTACTGCCGTCAGTTTTGATGATCTTAAACTCTACAGTGACTAGACTCCGAGAAGTCTGAGAGGAACAGTTTTGTTGAGATCTCTTTATCTCAGACTTTCAAATCTTAGCAGCAGTCAATACAATCTTGTAGTCAGTGGCCTAACTGACTACATATTGTATCGACTGCCAAATATCTATAAATGACAACCGGGACCAAAATCTTAACGTGTTCTCCGAGGCACGGAGGACACTCGATATGTAATGGGTGGGCAAGTAGTCACCTATCCACAGACCAACCTAGGCAAGCGCGGCTTAACCTAAAGATCCGAGAACCTCTTATAATTTAGCCACGGAATATTTTTTCCTAAACAAACAACACAATTATGTATAATGCAAGTCTCGTGTCACGATTTGCGAGTGACCTTTGAGTTACAAATGGCGGGGACCTCGACCTTTAGTTTTGTTTGATTTCGTTTTAATTCGATTATGTATGACTGCCTACGTGAGTCAGGGAGACCACAAGTACGTACGTAATACCTCTACCTACACAGATGTAGGTAGGGAGCTGTGTGTCCATTTGCTTGTGTGCATTTCCATTTTTGGTAAAAAGGGATTAAACTTTTTGGAATTCAGACAATGATGTAAACGTGTTGCGCCGACCCCAAATGAGTTGGGATAAGGGCAGGAAGATGATGATGATGTAGCTCGTGGTCAAATCATTACATCCACATGGGTCGATTTTCAAAGTTAAGCCGCGATTGTTCAGGTCGGGTCGTGGATAGGTGTCCATCCATAACATATCGAGTTTCCTCCGTTCCTAGGAAAGCATGCTCCCGGCTGTATTTTGTACACCTTTGTCTTTCGTTACTGGTAGTCACTTGCAAGATAGTCTGCCTGACTAATCAGTCTTACCAAGAAGTTTTGTCTTACCCAGTACTAACTGGGTTGTGGAGGTCAGATAGGCAGTCACTCGTTTAAGAAATGATAGTCATTGAAATAGTCTTACTTAATGAATGGTAGCTAGGTTTCAGCTAAAGTTAGGGTTATGTTTACAGTTATTAAGAACACCTGTCGAAATTGTCTAAAAGGACATTTTTCACTTAGGAAGTTTCAAGAAATGTGCCTACGAAAATCCGGGTATAAATAAAATTGAAAACCAAAGTTCTTCGAATTGACCCTTGATTGAGCCAAGCATCAAGTATCAAAAAGACAAATCAAAATAACAAAAACAAAACAGTTGTCAAAAACATTAATTACCTCCACTTCTCTACAACGCAACCATAGACAAAGCAAACCGGTTGACTGAATTGCGAAATATCAGTGAATAGCCCGCCATTTGTTTGAATTGCCATCTATAGACTTATAGAGTGGCCGAGTGGCGCCGTGCCGTCGTTTATAAAACACGCACCATGACACCTACTTATGCAGCCTCGTTCTGCCTTTTGAATTGTTCCATTATTAAGTTTTTGAAGTTGATTCTAGAACGATATTAGTTTTTTGTTAGGTTAGGGGAATGGGTTGGTTTTGAAGTTTTTGGATAAGAGATTTAGGGCGCCTTCAAATTAGCCGCAAAGAGCCGCGCGGTGGCAGTGCGGCTGCAGCGCTGCCGCCGCGCTGCTTTGTTAATCCATATAAATAAAGCACGCGCGACTGCAGCGCTACATCCGCGCTGCGGGTGTGCGGTTTTAAATCCGCGATTTTTAAGGCTTGGGCACACCAAAAGCAGTTGCAGTGCGGTAGCAGTGCCTACCGGCTCCGCCACTGCGCCGCGCACGCACTGCTCTTCTACAAAACTTTTGGACGGGAGCAGCGCAGGCGCGGGGCGGTGGCAGCGCAGGCGCGGGGCGGCCGCAGTGAGTACACGTTGTATTACTACGTCCGCCATATTGATAAGTCACACCAAAGCAGTTGAGCGGGACAGACGCAGCGCAGGTCGTAAACGGTTGTGATTTTTTACAACTTTATCATGGAAACGAATTAAAAATTGATTAGTTGGTGAGGAAATATAAATGTTTATATGATATAAAAGACAAATATTATAGAAATACGGTTCGCAAGATGCGACTACCTTCAAAAGATTCTAATTCCCGACATAGACGATGGTACTCCCCATATTCTTCTCTTCTCTTATATTGGGCTTGGGCACACCAAAAGCAGGACAGGCGCAGCACGGTAGCAGGGCAGGTCAGTTGCGCCGCGGTTCATGTCACACCAGAAGCATGAGCAGTCAGAGAGCAGTTTGAAGGCTATCTTCCCCCATAGTCGCATCTTGTAAACCGTATTTCGATAATATTGGTCCTTTAAATCATATAAACATTTATATTTTCTCACCAACTCAATAAATTTTTCATTAGTCGCCATGGTAAAGTTGTAAAAAATTACAACCGTTTACGACCTGCGCTGCGTCTGTCCCGCTCAACTGCGTTGGTGTGACTAATCAATATGGCGGACGTAGTAATACAACGCGTACTCACTGCGGCTGCCCCGCGCCTGCGCTGCCACCGCCCCGCGCCTGCGCTGCTCCCGTCCAAAAGTTTTGTAGAAGAGCAGTGCGTGCGCGGCGCAGTAGCGGAGCCGGTAGGATCAGCGGGCCCGCGTTTGTTCAGTGTGACATCCCTCATATAACTACATTATTTACTAACGTAGACGCACTGCTACCGCACTGCAACTGCTTTTGGTGTGCCCAAGCCTTAATATGGATTAACAAAGCAGCGCGGCGGCAGCGCTGCAGCCGCGCTGCCACCGCGCGGCTCTTTGCGGCTAATTTGAAGGCGCCCTTAGGAATTGAGCGTACGAGATGTTATCATTAAGAATAGAGAGGAAAAGCAATGATAGCCTAGTCATGTGACCGTCGAACTGCCAAGTCTTAGGTCTCCAGTCCGAATCCAAGACAAGCACCTCTGTCTTTTCTGTTCTTTTCATGCGTATTGTAAAAAGAAGGAAAATATCGTGAGGAAACCACATTCCTGCGAGAATTTGTTAACGGCATGTGAAGCCTAATACAATAGGTGGCATAAAATCTGACACCAGACAAGACAGAAACGTGATTTAAAGCACACTTCAAGTATCGGTTATAGATCTCGCCCTCAGCCTAAAATAGACGAACTCCTTTTTTTTTGAAACAAAGTAAGAAAGGACAGGTGCGTTCTCGCAACTGGCATGCGTGTATGACCTGATGTACGAGTGTGGACTAGGCAAAAAGAGTATGTAAGCATCGTAGGCTCGTAGCAGGTGGCGTTCTGTGGTTTCTGCTTACCCCTATGAGAAAAGGGCGTAAGTTTACGTTTTGTATGTACTTTTCCTATGCAAGTCCTAGTTTTCCTATGAAATTATCTGTCCATTGTTCAGATATGTTATACAGGAATTGATCCAAACCAAATAAAACATAAATAAACAACACAACACATTCACTACTACAGACATCCCACAATACTCCAAGTCTAGTTTAAATATAATATAATACCGCATAGGCCCAGGTGGACAATATTCCCATAGACTAACAATTATGCGAGCATATTGTGCGCTAGTAATACGTCTCCGTTGAGGCACAGATTATATACGGATCAAGGCAGATTGACCGCTGTTCGGCCGATTTGCGTTTTGTTGTGAAATATGTTGATTGCTGGTGCCAAGCTGTAAGATTTGTTACTTATTTAACTAGCATTTATTTATTATCTAGTCTACTTCTCCTTTTTCTTATCGTGTGGTCAATAAGTTCTAACAACCCCACACACCCTAGTTTCAAAGTTTCAAAACCGCCTCAAGGGTGGTTTTACTTCTGAATTGTCCATGCAATTTTGCAGGGTACTGTACATCGTACAGTACACGACACTGTCAGAGTTTTCCACGTGGTGATATCGTTTCGTCTTTATGCTACTTTTGCGTGACGTGATGACCCTTGACCTAACTGTGTTGCAGAGCTGTTCTGTAAAAGTTACAATATATGCAGTTTTTTACACACATAACATGACAACAGCAGTTCGTGGGTTCGAGCCCAAGCAGGCACATTACTTTGTGTAATTTATTTCATCACCGCTGCTTTCAAAACGGTGAAGGAAAACATCTTGTGGAAACCGGCATGTCTTAGAACCAAAAAAATCGAAGACATGGGACATCTACCAATCCGCACGGGGCCCGCGTGGTAGATTATTACCCATCCCCTCTCAAAGAGAGGAGGCCTGTGTCCCAGCTGTGGGAATATTAATAGGCTGTTGATGATGAACATAACATCATGGCTGTAATCTCCAAAGGATTAGACAGAGGTGTACAGTCAACTTCAAAAATGCATGGACAGTTCTGAACTCTATTCACAAAGTATAAATAAAGACTAAAAGTATCCATGCAATTTTGCAGGTGACTGTACCTAATAGAACACAAGGGGTGAGCCTATTGATGTCAACCGGGTATAAATCTAGGCTGACAACTTCCTGGTGGAAAAACTCACTTTGCCAGACCCGGAAATCGAACCCAGAACCTCATGTACAGCAGGAGCATTTGTGACCACTACACCAACGAGGTAGTCAGATATATCGTGATAGAATAATATGGGATAATTTGCCAATTTTTTTTTTTGGTTGGTGGAAAATCTTCAAATAACCCTCCACCCGCTCTTGGGCAGAGCGAAGGGAAGTGTTAGACTTCTACTGACAAAAACCAACCCATGTTCCTTCTTCGCCCTTGTGCCGAGGCCACGTCATCTCTTTCGATAATCCGCAGCCCCGGGTTAGTTTGCCTTGGATTGATTTTCGTCATCATCATCAGCCTATAATGTTCCCACTGCAGGGACTCAGGCCTCCTCTCTAGGAGAGGGATGGGCTATAATCCACCACGCGGGCCCAGTGCGGGGTGGTAGATGTCACGTCTTCGATTTTTTTTTTGTTCTAAGACATAAGACAAGTTTTATTATGAGACGTGAAAAAACATACATAGGTTAGGTACATTATGTATGTTTTTTCACGTCTTTATTCAATTAATATTAAAAGCATGATGGCGGACATCGAAAATCAATCAATATTGAATTAATTGAAAGATAAAAAGATTAAAGATCTTAGTGTCTAAGTTAAACTAATGATTTAAAATCAATTTATTGGGGTCTCTGTGACCCCAATTTTATTGTTTTGACATTATAAAATTAATGATTGAATTAAAGTCGTATTTCATTATTATATAGACTTCAGATAGATGACGTGGTGCCTGATTTTGAATAAATTAATATCACATATCTAAGTCATTAGTTATCGAACAATACAGTTGTTCGATATCTAATGACTTATAAGATAACACACGAGTGATCCTATATGGGTTCCGTTTTTTTTCCTTTTGAGGTACGGAACACTAATAAAATGGCAAATTTCCATTTCTAGAGAAGCTGAAAACATTCATGAATTAATTGTACAGACACCAAGCTACCTGAAACTTTGAATAATAATGTTTTAGCGTTAATGAAAGTCTATTAATAAATCGGACCGATTCTAAGTTACTTGATATGCCGAAAGCACTTGCTTTTTTTATTGCAATCATTTTTGTGTTTCAAAGATTTTAGACTACATCAGAACCTTCAACTTACGGAGATACCGGTGGTCAAAGTCAAACTTTTTCTTTAAATACAAAATTTTAATGTTTTAGGTTTTATAACTTAACTTTGCATACCTCCACGAGCCCCATTACTCATTGCATTCATCAGCACAATGTTTTTAGTGCGCCACATTGAGTACGCCATACAATAATTTTCTTCATTACCTACTTTCACACGAATGTAATAGTTATTTGTGTAGTTTAGCTTTGCTTTGACTGTGGTCCTGGGTTCGATTCCCAGGTAAAGCAGTGGTATTAGGTTTTACCATCAGTAATTTCTCAGTAAGTAGGTAGTAGCCACGGAGTCTGGATTTGTGGCCAGTTCAACGCAATAGGCTCGCCTCTACATGGGACTAACATAACAGGTAAAATGTGAGTGTACTAATAGGTACACCGCTGCCTAACCCTTCAGGGATAATATGCGTGATGATATGTTGGTATTTGTGTCAAAATATCTCGAGAGTTTTATCTACAAATCTAGATACCCTAGATTACTTACTGAAAAACTTTCCCAAAATGAATATATATGCCATCGATATTGAGTACAAATTCACTGTTGATCGATTGTCCTTATATAACGCAGTATATATACGTATATATGTATATGCGAGACGGAGTGAGAGTGCGCTTGGACGCTCTTCTTGTAATATATAGCTGGGAGTCGCATTCTGAAACTTTTGGACGGGTTGGCGTTGTAAACTGTGGGTGTATGAAATATGTTTTTGTTGTTTACTAGTTGGTTTTAATAAAAAGATTAATTTAGTGTCTTTGTTATGTTGAAACACGGTAGAGTTAGTAAAATATTCATACCTAGCTGATCCCCGCGGTTTCACCCGCGTGGTTGTCGGTTACCGCGACTGATGTCGGTTATCGCGACCAAAAGTAATCTTCCATCCCTGCCTTTCAACCCCTTTTAGAATTACAGGGCGTTAGCATCGCTGTTAATAGGAAAATTGCGCAGAAGGCTGGCAGCATTCCCACGTTGGATGGCAATGTTGATTCTTTGGCCAAAAAATAGGCCACCCCTCTGGTCGCGTGAAGTGTCGGATACCTACTTCTCTATTCTCGTCATCTCAGCAGTACAACCAATTTTCTAGTCAAATTATCCTTCACACAGTCCATCCATACTGACTTTGAATTACTCTACCTACTCTAATAGCCATCTACACTACATGCATTCATACCTACTGAAAGTTTTCCTCGCTTCAATTTCCGAATGTTTTCAAATAAATACAACACTTTATACCAGAAATAGATCCTCTGTGGGAGTATTTGCCTTTGCCCTTAGTAGCTTTATTGTTACTTTTGAGTAGGTAAGGAAGGAAATGTTAGATCTATTAATAAAATAAACTAAGTGGGTTTATTAAAACCTACCTCATGGTATTTGTGACTTTATTACATTAGTTAAGTCACAATATCATGCAAGTAACTTAACTAGACCAGCCGTAGGTACTCTTGATGCGATTTACCATCGGCAAATATGAAAAAAAAAATAGTCTGACAACCAGCCTTACCAAAGGGTATTCTTATTCTTATTCTTTATTGCACACATAAAATAACAAATATAAACAAAAATTACAATTATAAAGCTTATGTACAAAGGCGAGCTTAACCCAGAATTGGGTTTTCTTACAGCAAACCTAATTTCGCTAGCGAGATTTGCAAAAGAGGAGGAACACTTAATGTATGTGCATAACAATGTTACTTAAATTAATAGACTTATAAACTAAACTACATACATACATACCGGGTATCGTTACCTATTCATCATCATATCAGCCCGGAATCACCCACTGCTGAGAATAGGCCTCCCCTTTTTTCTGCCACACTTCCCGGTTCCGTGCATATCTTATCCAGGTGTTTCCGGCGACTTTGACGATATCGTCAACCCAACGAGCTTTAGGACGGCCCTGGTTTCTTTGGCCTAACTTTGGCCACCACTCAGTCAAAGCCTTGCTCCATCGGCCATCTCCACGTCTAGCCAGATGCCCTGCCCAGGTCCACTTGAGGCGCACCGCCCGATCCCCGACATCGTAGACTTTCGTCCGATGGCGTATTTCGGTGTTACGCACACGATCTAAGAGGGTTATGCCGAGCATGGCTCGCTCCATGGCCCTTTGTGCCACTCGTACTACCCAGCCTATTACCCAGTAATAACTGTGTTGTGGAGGTCAGATAGGCAGTCGTTCCATGTAAAATAATGGTAATCAGCTGCATCTGGTTAGACTGGAAGCCAACCCCAACATACAATAGGAAAAGACTAAGCAGATGCCAGATGATGATGGTCGCATGCACGATGACCGCTGGCCAAAAGCCTTCACACAGTAGTGCGGGATAATGGAAGACATTGCCATGGAATTGATGGCCCAAAAGAGGTGGCGAGACTATTTATTATCGACGCGTACCTCCATGGTTGGTTCGAGGAGACTCGGGAAAAGACTTCATGGTTGGAATTGGGGAGGCCTTTGTCCAGCTGTGGGACAGAACAGAAAGGGAAACAAAAAAGTAAGTATTCTTCTTTTCTTTCATATCATTCCTCACACAATCTATCCATCGTTTCCTTGGTCTTCCTCTCTCTCTCCTTCCATCAACATTTATATTCATTATAAGTATTACTACCTACTCGTATAACATTTGCTGTAATTTGACATTTAGGCACCAATCGAAACTGGATAAATGCAGTTTAGTATATATGTCGCAGTGATATGATGAAAACAGGGAATTGGTCAATTCCCTAAGCGATTTGATCAAACCACGGAGGAAGATAAAATAACAACACGGTTTTATCATTTCCCTAAACAAATCTAGTGAATTGAACAAATCCCAGTATCCTTTATGGACGGCATGGGCACCGGGCCGTAGGCCGACGAAGGAGGCCGGCAGAGGCCCGGCACTTTGGAGACAGAAGATATTAGTGTTATATAATATGCGAGCGAAGCGAGCGCGCATCACGGAGTACTACTGGGATTTGTTCAATTCACTAGATTTGTTTAGGGAAATGATAAAACCGTGTTGTTATTTTATCTTCCTCCGTGGTTTGATCAAATCCCTTAGGGATTTGGAAAAATCCCTGTTTTTATCATATCCCTGCGACATATATACTGATCTGACGAATATAATAATATTACACTTATCTAAATACCTAAATAAATAACACACTTATCTAAATACCTAAATAAAATTAAACAAATTAGAATTTTTATATATTAAGTACCACAAATCAGCATAATATTTGGTTTGGCCGCCGTTCAAAATAGTCTCATTTACTTCATACCAATAATGATAATAACCACTATAACTATAAATCAAATGTGTTTTATAGCTCACTATTATTACACAAAATAAAAAATAATGAAAAGCAAACGAATTGCAGAATGTGACGTGTTACGCGCAGCAGCCGGGGGAGCGGGGCGCGGCGTGCGGGAAGCAGATAAGCGGCTTAACTCCGCACCCGCCTGAGATAGCAGCATACGAGAAACCCATAAGCCAGAGCGAGAGGCAAATACATTACTATATACAGCTGCAAACATTACTGCGTACGCTCGACGCTGGGCGTTCTCAATTCAAACGTCCAAACTCCCTTTCCCTCCATTCCGTTTTGACGTCTAACGTCAAACGATAAGTACGCTATTCCTTCGCGCCGTTTTGGTAGGTTACCCGAACGGGGTTGCCACAATAAAATAAAAATACATTTTCCAGGGAATATCTACGTGGGTACAAGTAAAGTTTGCGTTTGTAACGTATAGCTATGTGTGTCGCACAATTCAGCGGGCCCATCTAAACAGCTAATTTTAAAGAAGTCCAACAGAGTTTGGGGACATTTTCGACGACATTGCGCCGACATTTTTTGTGTGACAGTAGTTTTGATGTGTCTTTGAATATCAGTTGGGGGTTTATTAAAAAACGGATTATTTTTTGTCCAAAAATTCAATGAGTTTTTTGGGCATACTTTTTACTAGTTGTCGCTTGATGAAACTTGGGTTGTGAATGGCGTGAGGGGATAACATTTTGTATGTTCTGAAAAACAGTTAAAGCTAAAAGTAACTCTGAAGAATGTACTCCATTAGTGGCAATAGATTTTGGTGCGTCAGGTATATCAATAAGTACTTTCAACAGGATTGGCGAAGCTTTTCTGCAGCACATGTCTATTAAATAAATGTTTGGCTTTCCATAACCGTTATCGCTAATAGAATGTCGCTTTCTCTAGTCCCTCATATCCTCAAGTATTTTCTTGAGGTTTCCTGCAAGGTCTATCAACGAATTATGAAGCCTGCTCACATGGCTCACAAATATCTTCAAATTATAGTTAAACTGTTCTTGTAAAGGTCAAACTGTAGATTACCATCTAAACTTTATACTGAAACCATTTGGACTGTAGAATGGCACGTTTTCGATGGATGTAACCTGTTGTATTATAGTGATGATTACTTAGGGTCACATTTGATAGGATCTGGTATCTGACTGACTTATGTTTTAATATGACTTGTTCCTTACTCTCCTGTCCTTATCCCGATTTTTTGGAACAGTATTTCTTTTTTAAGATATGAGCTTTTTTCACTTCCCAGTATGTGAAAAGTGTCAATGTAGCATTTACGACTTCACAAAACATGGATGGTTTATTTATTGTTTTACCTGTGTAATTTCAATATCATACACATAATCCTTTCTGAATAAATTCTGCAACCGATCGTGAAAATCGCAATAAACTCCGTTGTGTAGTTCTAAAGAACAAAACGGTGGAATCGCTTTGCATAGAGACGAGATAGGCAACTCTTCTTTCTATATTTATATACTAGTGACCCGCCCCGGCTTCGCACGGGTGCAAAAAAGGTATTAAAACCTTCCTCTTGAATCACTCCATTTATTAAAAAAAACCGCATCAAAATCCGTTGCGTATAGTTTTAAAGATTTAAGCATACAAAGGGACATGGGGACAGAGAAAGCGACTTTGTTTTATACTATGTAGTGATGTCATGGTTACTGCCTCGATGGTCTGATGGTCCCAAGCGCTGCGGCTGAGCATGCGATCATAGTTGCGATTCCTATAATAGATCGGGCAAAGTAAGTTATTTGGTTTTCTATCAGGAATTTTTCAGTAGCAGTCAAGAAGTCTGGATTTGTGCCAGGTTGATGGCAATAGGCTCACTCCCTATCACATGGGACTTAAACATAACTGGCAAAATGTGGGTGTACTGTAAGATACACCTCTGTCTAACACTTCAGAAACACGGTTGCGGATTCAAATTACAGTCGTGATGTCATGTTGTGATTAAATGGACCAAAATAGTATTTTTTTTTTATTTCAATCAGAAAAAAATTGCGTGATATTTGCCGAGACCCTCCCTCTCTCCAACGTAAGATTAGATGAGATTTGACTCGACCCCCTCCCCCCCTTAAACACCTCACGTAATTTATGGACGCCCCTAAGGAAGGATTTTTCGAAATTCAACTTCTAAAGGAGTTAAATATGGGATGAAAGTTAAACCGACATCCACGCGGGCGAAGCCGTGGGCAAAAGCTAGTGTGTTATAAATAGCTTCTATAGACCTAACTTTCAGTTACAGTTACCACAAGTCACAATTTCCTGTTTTCGCATCCAATTACCTTTTCCTTCGTCTTCGACAGAACGCTCAGAATCAATTAGTCCTTACCGTATGTGAGTCGAATGCGGAACCTAATCTCATGACGGATAAGCAAACGTTGACGGTTGAGTGGCTCTAGCCATGACCATAGACTACTCACAATCAATACAATTTGTTTAACAGTGGTCTATGGTTGTCAGGGATTTTGGTGCACTGGAGGAGTTTTCTGTCACGGTTTGTATTTTGGTACTGATCACTTTTGAGCTGATAGACTCCTTTCTAATTTGACCTTAGTAAGATGAAGTAAATGATGTTAGCAGTATTACCTAGACACCCCGTCGGGCTGCGGGTTGTTCGAAAGAGATACCGCGCCCTTGACATAAAGGGCTAAGAAGGAACATAATGGTTTTTAGTCAGCAGAAGTCTGACACTCGCTACCGCTTTTCCCAGAGCGGGAGGAATCATTTGATGATTTCTGGCGTGAAAAAAAAAATGCTAATATTACCTAGTCATCAGCCGGACGTAGGTCAGAAACTAATCGAAGTGGACATATTTTCTCTGCAGTGTGGCTTTTATGGTTTCTCATACAATTTGCACAAAATGGAGGTAGTACTGGTAAGTTATAAGTGAGCAGTGGAAAAAATCAGGCTTGAAAATTACATAGCATAACCCCTGTAACTGTAACTCAAGCAGACAGTGATGTACCTAATCGTACATCTACAATTAACTAGCCAGTCTTGATTCATCGTCATCAACCTATAATTTTCTCACTGCAGAAACTCAGACCTCCTCTTTAGGAGAGGGATGGGCTATAATCCACCACGCTGGCCCAGTGCAGGTCTGTCTTGATTACGTCCCATTGAATAGCAATCGACCCTGTTGCCGTTAACTGGATACAAATCTAGACTCCGTGGCTGCTACTGAGTAATTGCTGATGGGAGAGACCTAGTTCCACTTAACTGGCTTCTATATAGTAGAAAAGAAAACAAGAGAAAATACTTTGTAGTTGCATTTTGCTGTAGCACTTCACTGTTACTGTGTTTAGTTAAATTACTGTTAATACATGAGCCTTGGTGGCTCAGTGGTACCGGCCCCGACTTACGAACAGTAGGTCGTGGGTTCGAACCCAGTCACGCGCATTACTTTGTGTAATTTATTTCATCACCACTGCTCTCTTAACGGTGAAGGAAAACATCGTGAGGAAACCGGCATGCCTTAGAACCAAAAAATTCGAAGACATGTGACATCTACCAATACGCACTGGGTCCGTGTGGTAGATCATAGCCTATCCCTCTCCTAGAGAGGAGGCCTGAGTCCCTGCAGTTGGAACATTATAGGCTGATGATGGTGATGTCTGTTAATACCGTTTGACCAGTAAATGTTAGGTCTCAGCCACATCACGGAAACCATAAAATTTGTAAAGTTTAGACCCCAGAATTAAAGCATTGACTATTTTTCATAATCATATAAGTTGTGTTTATATTTTTTAAAATAAAAACTTTTTAACAAAAAATAAAACCGACTTCAAAAAAAAAACACAAAAAAGTGCAAAATAAACTTTAGAAGAAAAATCAGTTTTGAAGTCGGTGACTAACTGTTATAAAGTTTTTATTTTTTACTTTTTAGTGGTTCACATGTTCATGGGTCAATGTGGACAATGTAGTTTTTTTTTTGAGTTTTGTTGATTTTTCAAAAACCGCTTGTCCAATTTCGATAAAAAATAATATGGGACCATTTTGGAAGTATACCCTTTCCAACAAAAAAAGAATTTTTCAAATCGGTTAGCAAGTGACGGAGTTATGCCCGAACAAACATAAAAAAAAAAAAAAAATACAAACATCCGAATTGAGAACCTCCTTCTTTTTTTAGAAGTCGGTTAAAAAAAAATACAAACATCCGAATTGAGAACCTCTTTCTTTTTTTAGAAGTCGGTTAAAAATGGAGGGGCTCGTGGCCTAAGAATTACTGTTGTCTTGCTTAAGTTGATCTGTAGATGGGTGATGACCACCCAGTACCTACATGAGTTTCCTCCGTGCCTCGGAAAACACGTTAAGCGGTCAGTCCTAGCTGTCATTTTAAGATCTTTGAAAGTCGTTACAGATAGCCAGTAGCCTGAAAGTCTGACAACCAGTCTTACCAATGGGTATCGTATTACTTAGCTAATCGTTTCGTAGTACTAAGTATCTGCGTTGTGGAGGTCAGATAGGCGGTCACTCTACGTAGAATACTGCTACTGCGGATGCACTGGTAAGATTGGAAGCCGACCCCATCCTAATTGAGAAAAGGCTAGGTAATAATGATAAGGTAGCTTATAATCTACCGTTTCAAAATACAGTATTACAGCAAGATGTTAACACCTATTTTCACTAACAGAATCCATTTTCGTCACCCAAGGTTTGTTTGTTTTTCCGCTGGATTAGCTTAAAAACTTTCACCTTCGCAAGGCAGCACCAATTACTGTAATTAGAGGTGTCGTATCGTCCTCGAGTCGTTCGGGTCACGTCACGTTGGACGTTGTAGGACGTCCTGCGATGGCTTCAGTCGTCGAACTCGGCTCAAGTTACTGGCACGCGAGTAGCGACCGCATTTGAACGAAGCACCGCCCGGTGTTGAATTTTGTTACGTTTGTCGATATTTTTTTTAAAGGTAGAGTATTAAATTTATTTGTTGATTTATTTTCTTTATTACTTGTTACAGGAATTCATCATTTTCATCCATGAGACAATAGTCTAGAGGGTGCTTAGGGTAGGTACACATCATCAAAACATATCATGATGTGATCCCATAAGCATTCTTAGATCGCTCATATTATAATTTACTAGCTTTTGCCAGCGGCTTCGCACGCGTGAAAATGTCGTTTTTCCATACAAACTTTTATCCCCTATTTAACTCCCTTAGGGGTTGAATTTCGAAAAATCCTTCCTTATTCCTTGTCTACATTATAAAGGGAACCTCTGTGCAAAATTTCAGCTTTCTAGGTCTAAGGGTTTGAGCTGGGCGTTGATGAGTCAGTCAGTCAGTCAGTCAGTCAATCAGGACTTCTCTTTTTATTTATATATAGATAGAAGATTGCTTAAAATTACTCACTAATGAGTAATTTTTTAATAAGTAGTTAGACTTTTCAAAACAGCTGTTACCAGGTCGAGGTTGTTTTGTATGCTTTCTTCCATTGTGTTTCACGATGTAACATTTACAGATGTAAGCGTCGAAGTAATCTGTGGTACAGTGGTCCTTACGTGCGGTATAGATGATTGCGTTCTGCAGTCTCTCATCAATAATACTTACTTAGGTGGTTAGCTTTGGCTGCTATTTAAAGCAAATTCTCTAATTATGTCACAAAAACTAGGTAAGTATATCGTATTCACCAGAAAATGCGCCCAGTTTATTTTTTACGCTAACGAGATAGCTAACTAAAATAAAATTTTCATAGACGTTTTCAGGTGGATCGTTTACAGGTAAAAGAAAACTTGTAAGTTTATGAGTTTATTTTCTAGAAAATGTGTTCGTTCCCTTTGACCTTTTTTTACATACTAACAGAAATTTGGAAGAAACCTACAAGTTAGCATTGGGTGGCCAAGATGAAAAAGAAAAACAGTACCGTACCTGATATCGAATTTAAGTACCTACTATTTTATGTACTATATTTTATACTATTAGTTTATCTTAGTTTATCTCGGAAAGTGCCTACCTATAAATTTTACATCAACAAATGCTTCCTCTCTCCTAACTCACTTGTGTTTGCTGTGCCCGACAGGGTCCATGTGATCTAATTTTAATTTTTACCACCTAAGTTTTTACATGTGGAATGCAATAAAGTATTGAGTATTGAGTATGGGACTTAACATGTGTCGATACTCTTGCGCCATCACATCTTCCAAGCTCATCGTGCTGTGCTGACTGGTGCCGCTGCAGAGAACCTCAATCAGCGTATTAAACAGTAACCTTTGTGGAAACTATATTTTCGTGGTCCGAGTGCTCATAGCCTGTTCAAGGAAATTTCAAAACGCTTAGTTGACGCTTTTCGAGACTCAATGGCTTTTACCTTGGCCAGAGGCTAAGTGTTGCCATACAACGTGGCAATGCCACCAGTTTTTTGGGCACATAACCAGCTGACATGTGACAGCGCTGAGGAGCAGTTATTTGATGTCCTTTTATATTTTTTTGTTAGTTTATTAATTAATGTAAACTATATACATTAATTAATAATCTACACTAATAAATAAATGATTATTTGGAATAAGTGGATAAAAGGCAATATAAGTACCTACTAATCCATTTGAAGGACTAACGACCTTTTAATAGTACTGGGTCAGACTAGATTTGGGAGTCAGAGAACACGGTACTGTGGCGCAGCTTGGGAGACGCCTACTTATATCCAAAAACTGCAAGGGTGAATGTGGAGACCGCATTTTGTGTCGATGAGGAACCACACGGTTTTCGTGTGGATTTAGTAGTCTGATAGATACCATCATATATCCATTGAGGATTCCACACGTAAAAAAGGCATATGTCCAGCAGTGGACTGCGATAACCTCGTTGATTGGTGAGACTTGTACTTCTAAGGATTTTTCCCAAAATGAAACACAAAAAATGTATTTTATATGCATATATTCGGATTCAATATTTCAATAGCTATCAGTAATTAATACAACTTAACTTAAAAAAAATACACTGACTCTTCATCGTACCGTACAAGTAATGTACTTAACTAATTTAGCTATGTCCAAGCTTATATTTACTATAAATTACAATTTCATTACATTTAAATACTACAAAAGTTGGGAATTTTGTTTTTTGGCGCTGGTATCCCTCAAACATCGACCGTAATCGCAAAAATAAATAAAATTATTCTACTCTATTTTAAAAAGGAAAAATATATTTAAAGTAATTATAATCTGTGGTTTACAATATAAATAAAAATTGTCTATGATTCGCTTGCCTTTCTTGGCTTGTATGGAGACCCCAACAATCGTCATTGACGAAATTGTAAAAAACTTCCTTAATTGCCTTTATTTTACCATAAGAAATATTCTGAGTTAAAAAGGCAAGCTTTATATAGTATTTTATACGTTAACCGTATTTATAAAAAAGAAATAAAAATGTAAGTACTTCGATGTTTAAGTAACCCCAATCACACGATACTCTTCGTCACTAATTAAGACATTGGCAACAATATTCTCGTACAAAATGATCCCATTTTATTTGTAAAATAATATAAATTAACTAATAATCTCATTAAATTACTCTCATGTGAATTTATTAGGCTTGAAAACTCGACTTCGAGCCAATAACATTTTTATTATTTAAATAAACCGCCATGTTTGTCGGCAACTGTCATGGATGCCAAGTTTAGTCGCCATCTTTATTCGGGTTTTATTGTTTTATCGTTTTTATTTGCACAAATAAGTGTAACGAAGTTTTTTATTCAATGTTTAAAATAAAGTTAAAGATTGTAGAGGACTTATCAATTTTTGGATTTAATAATTTTAGCAATTACAATAAAATATAAAATAAATTAAGTATTGTTTTTCGAAAATTTTAAATGAAATGTTGACTTTAATAATTTTCCTTTAGTTGGTTAAAAAATAAATCCCAATACAAGATGGCAACACGAAGTTTACACTTACTTTCATTGTTTTAGGAATTAAATTATTTGTATAACTTATGGCAGGGTTGTCACTGGTCTAAAAATAATAAAAAAAATTACGATCACTTAAAACTAGACAATAGTAACCCACATATACATTCGTAGCACACACATATACAAAATAAAACTCTTAACATACAATTTATATACAATATAACTATTTGGCGTTACTTATATTAAAACTGAATTATATTTAGGTAAAAAAACAGCTACAAAAAATAAAAAACTAAGTGCTAGAAAAAAAACGAATAGCTTCTATAAGGTTTAAACTTAAGTTTACAATGGATTTAGATATATTTTAGTTTGATTTTGTTACAAGTAAAAACCTCAGCCAAACATCCATGTTTTTTGTCTTTTTATTATTATTTAAATAGTGCTGATTTGTATTTGTTGTTTTAATATAAGTAACGACTATTTATTTCGTTAATTTAGCGAATTCCGTCACTAAATTTAGCCTAAGATAACTCGTTTTAAATATAATAAGTGATATGATTCTGGGTGTTTTTTTACACGGGTGCCAGGAAGCAAAAAAATAGGAAAAGAATTTTATACAATTCAAGAGCTTTCCTTTTTTTCTTTGCATTTGAACACCAAAAACCAGGAAAAATACACAAATAAACCCTATATTTTTCCAAAATTTTAAATACTTTCGGTGCTCAAATGTAAAAAAAAATAATACTCTACAACAACGTGTCCTTCGATACACATATTAGGCCTCTCGAAATTTTAGTTTTCGTTGAATATCGTTAGTTTAGATAGCGTTTAAAGATGTAAAATAAACTTCTGTATTTTCTGTAAATTATATTTTGAACAAGACTTGAGTTCATATTTAGTGTAAATCGATGTTTTTTGTAGTTTATTTGCTAAATTTTATTAATAAATAACTTTTTTAGTTTTATTTCTGTAAAAGTTTCTAAATATGATGGCAAGTCTTGTTAAAAATGTTCATTTACAATAATAATAACGCTTTCTACATTTGAAGTAAATATGAACGATCCAAAGATAATTTGTATGTTTTGTTATAATAATTGAATATACGATTTTATTGATATGTACTTAGATCGTATTTTAGTTAATTTTCAAATTTTATTACACTATAAAGCAATATTTGAAAACAGAAAGTAAAATAACAAAAAATAAAATTAAAAAAGATACGAGAAAAAAAACTGTTATCAGCGAAAGAATTAAACAAAAAATGTTATTGATAGTACTCAAACGATCAAAAACATTTTTCAATTAAAACTCCGAACAGTAACGACAAGGGTACCTACCTATATAAAAAGGTAAAAAGTTTCAAAAACATACAAACTCCCTTTGAATCGTTCTAACACACCCACTATACAAGAAATATGTACAACTACAAAATAAGGGACTAGATATACTAAACCATATTGATACCATATTTTTCTGGCGCAAAATAACTGTTCCCCGTGTTTGAAAAGTTCGTAATTTGTGAGGCCTGTAACATGCTTAAATGTGGCGAATTTTGTGACTGGTTTTCTGGGGACTCTGGGCCCGAAGACAGGATGTTATGATGGGATGCCCAGGCTCCTGGTGGAGATGGGTTGCCGAAGGAGACTTGGTTGTAGAGCTGGTTGCCGTTGGCAGTCAGGTTGTGGCCGTGGTGACTGCCGTGCGTTTGGTTCACGGATGTACCGTTGAAGTACTCCATCTGGAAGGAAAGGGTGGTTAAAATCTGGTTGGACTGTCCTTTGCCTAAAGTCTAAGAATCTAGAAAAACAGCATTTAAAAAACAATTGTTTTGTTCATACGATAGTATTGAAATATCATTTTATTTTTTAAGATTTTGAGATAAAAAAGTAAGTCTACTTGTTATTTTAAGCGGTGATAAAGAAACGAAATAATATTGTTAGTCGCACAAAAACAGCATAAATTACTTGTTTTAATATTTTTTTTTGCCCAAAAATACGTTGATGTTTTGATTGACATGTCAATCGCATCTAAGAGATTAGGCAATATTTCTAATCATAATAAAAATACCAGTGAAATTAATGATTCTATTAATTTGCAAGATTTTAATAACAAGGTTGATAACAAAATGTTTCATTTTCAAAACAACAATTTGCGGTTAGCTAATTAATATTACAGAGAAGAATTTTGATTTAAAAACAAAACTTCCGTGAGAGAAATAATAAACGATTCGGTAATAACTTGAGAAACAAAATTGTCTAATAATACAGGCTTAAACAGGCAAAGAGAGGTTTTCTCTGTTTCAATTCACCATTTTCTTTTGATTGAACGAGAATTCCTCTGAAGTTTAATTTTCAACAATGCTGCTTAAAGTGAAAACATTACGGTAGTAACTTTAATGTTTTTTAAATTTTAAGTTCAAATAAACTAACCGCAAATTGGACTGCGACTTTTGGACTTTATTAATAATAATAATAATAATAATATTCCACAACTATCACACAACGCCATCTAGTCCCAAGCTAAGCAGAGCTTGAGCTTGTTTTATTGTTCGTACTACATATTTTTGGTGCATAATTATAGTAGACCTCAGGGCTTAATATTACTAAATAGAGCAGTATTGCGATCACTCACCTGACTAGGATAATACGGAGAGTTATACGCGCTCTGCCCGTACCCCTGATGATGATGCGACGTGGAATAGCTCCGGATATAGTCCGAACTGCCCGGCCAATGGAAGCTGTTGTAACTGTCCGGGTGATACACGTTCCCCGGCCCGTTTATACTCTGAGGAGTTATAGGAGGAGACGGTGTGGTCATAATCGAGGAGTTCGACCCCAAAGGAGTAAGATTCCCTGTCAATCGGGAGCTGTATTGGTCCTTAACCAGGTTGCTCCCGAACTTTTCCGTGTAATCCAACTTACTGGCGTAGTCCAGTCTCTTTGGACTGCTGTACAGCTCTTGTTTGGGAGTTACTCCGTAACCATGGATGTTAGAGACAGGTTCTGTAGGTGAGGACTCTTTACCACTTATCCTGAGCTCATTAGAGTTATAGTGGGATAGAGAGGTGAGACTATTATTCTTATTGAGCGGAGAACTGTCATAGTTCGATCCTGCCGACTCCTTCTTGCATATAACGTTGATAGGAGGACTGACTGAGGTCGTTGGCGTTATAGGAAGGTTCGGAGAAGACGTGCTGATGCTAGAATTCTGTGTTGTAGGTACATTTGAAGAGCTGGTGAGGGATTTGGAAGTGGTTATCTTAGTAGAACTCGTTGAAGCTTTGATGTTGGTGTTGGCGACTGTCGTCTTGGAGCTGGAGGTTGATTTACTGGATATCTGGGTGTTGGTCTGCTGTTGAAGCTGCTGTCGACATTTCGCTCTTCGGTTCTTGAACCAGACCTGTTGGCAATGAAAGTTTTGGTTAGGGATAAAGTATAAGAAGTAAGTATCGTAGTTGGTTATATAGACTCGATTATTGAAATATTGATTAGTACTTTTTAGATCGATAAAAATAATCTACTATGTCTTGATTTTAGGGCAGAACTTATTTTAATACTATTTTTATAGGACATTTCCGTCGGCCTACGCCCTACAGTTTTATTTACCAAAACGGACGTCAAAGTTCCTTCCCAAAAATTCAGAAAAAAACATTCTGCCATGTTAGCCGCCTTATTCCCTTTAGCTGTCAATTAACAAAAACACAAATTAACCAAACAAACTCAACGGAACCCTCACTCCGTAAAACTCGTAACACATCACTTTTGCTTCCAGCAACTGTGAATACCTCCTACTATTTGTTCGTTGCAGTCGTGCGCAGCAATTACTCCGGGTTCGCGCTTTTAGTGTGCACACCGGATTATAAGTGATTTATTACAAGTTTACGTGAGTTTCGTGCCGGTGGTAGGGGTGCCTTTTTAATGTTTTTTTTTTGTTATTTGGTTTGTGTATTAAATTGTGGGATGAAAGAATTAGTAGGACTTTTTTTTTGGTGCGGGCTAAGTAGTAAAAATCAAGTGGAAGGGTTCAGGTTTGTGCAATGGGTGAAAGAGTAGGATTTTGTTTTGTTGCTATACTGTACCCCCCGGTGACCAATCAAATTATACAAAATCAGTATTATGCGGATGTCTCATTTTACGAAAATCTATACAAAGGATAGCCATGTTATACTGGAAAATAGCTTGATGTGTGTCCATGTACAGTTTTTCTTGTAAGGACAGTTACGATAAACATTACGAACAAATTGACAACGAGTGCTCAAAAAAAGGCTTTAGAGAAGAATTTTGTTTTATTGATACGCCGATGGATTTAGATGTTGTGTTCAAAATTAAACTACTTACTACTACGACCATAGCAAGTCAAAAAAACGAGAGACGTTACGTTACGTTTTAGAGGTAAAGATTCTCAAGAAAGGTATTGACCTTTCTTGAGAATCTTTACCTCTAAAACCGTACTTATTGGTACTTTTCACAACACCTTTAAACCCAAACCCTCCAAAACCCAAAACAGTAGCGTCACAAAACGGTAAAGTCACTACACTCGCCAGAGGGCGCTAGTACGTGCTTCGCCGTATCAACGCGGGATTACCCCACCCTCGGCTAATAATGACCTAATATCGTTTTTTTTAAAGAAGCTTGAATGTTGCTCGACAGATGGGATCCTAATTATTCATAGTATTGTTGTTGCTTTGTTGGGAGCATGTGGCTTCAAGTACATTTAATTTGTGTTAGGTCCAAATATATACCAGGTGTTAAAATAGTTTATAGACCTTCCCCGCAAAAGAAATTTTTCTCTGCGCTGTTAAGTACGTGTAGGTACATACAAAGGCTATCTTGGGGATGTAAGGAGACAGAACTCTGGTGGAAAATTAGTCTTATTATGGCCACAAATGGCTGATTGAAGCAATATTTGTCATCTTGACAGTGGAATAATATGCTTACAAATTGAATAATTGTGTCTTTCTTATACCATAACGTCGTAAGGATTGAGAAATGTAGACGTAAACACGTTACAAACCTCAATCACAAATGTAGAGAACCGCGACACACTATTTTCAAACCAGTATCTCCTGAAAACCAGAATCAAAAGTGGTAGCCACCAGAAAAGCGCCCAGACAATGAACCTCGACGAAGTCCCAGAGAAACAATTTAACTGCCTTGGATATCGCATTGGAATAGCGGAGGATTATGAAAACGTACTTGGACTTTTAATAACCGACATAAATGGGTCACTTAGTTCCTTTTTCTTACTGAACGGTACAAACAATTAGCACCAAGAAATACATAAATATCTCTACTTAATTTTTATATCTCAGTACTCCCACATGCCTGCCGCATGCCGGAACAAACAAACGCATGACACTGCCATTTAACTGCCACAATCCGCACAAACCACCCACTATAATATGACAGACGAAAAAACACGGAACTAACTCCCCACTGCATACATTTTAGACATTTTCCTTTGCAACTAGCGCCACCCTGGAGTTTCAAGATGTATTGGTCGTCAACGGTCCCCCTTTTTTTTTTTTTTTTTTTTTTGGTGGGTGGAAAATCATCGAATAACCCCCCCCGCTCTTGGGCAGAGCGAAGGGGAGTGTCAGACTTCTACTGACTAAAAACCAACCCATGTTCCCTCTTCTTCGCCCTTGTGTCGGAGCCGCGGTAACCTTTCGATATCCACAGCCCCGACGGGCGTCGGCCCTTGCGGGCCCCTCCTAGCTGACATCTCTTTGAGGCGCGCGTGGAACACGTACGCGCCGCCGACACGGTCTGTTGCCGTCATGACGACGGCCGGACGGCGAGCTAGCCCGTTACTCACCGTCCACAGGCCCGCGTCTACGGTGGCCGGAGGTCATCGCGTGACCCCCGACGCCCGGAGGTCCCCTTTACATCATTACTGGTATCGGACAGTGCGATCTAAACGGACCAATTATGCTGTGTTTGAATTGAACTAATGATATCAGATGTAAAGGGACATCAAATGGATGGCGTTTTATGCTTTGTTTTGATTTAAGGACGCTTATTGATGGAGGATGATGAGAATGGTGTAGTGATGATAACAATATTCTGATTTAAAAGAGTCCATGGAGTTTCTTGCCCATTATTGTCCGTAGCGATCTACACTTCGGAATGGGCAACTACACTACTTGACAAGTTAATTCCAAGACTGTGACAGTAACTTGGCTTTCTCTCTTTTTCTGACAAATGAAAATATGAAATTGAAAGGTGGAAAATGCTCATAAAATTGTAGTTGGATTTGCAAGCTTATGCAGATCTGTATTATTATAATAAAGGAGACCGAACAACATACATTACATCAATGCATTACATGCAGTGAAATTGGCAATCTTTCAGCGATGTTACTCTGAACAGACCTCCATCAATCAGCGAAGTGTGATAAGCAAGATAAAACCGTTATGATCCGAAATAACTGTTACATTTTTAACACATCGAAGCTTTTTGCAATTGACACCCCTGTTCAAAACGCATTCGATTTTTAAACTCCCGTTTTACCGCCATGTCATAACGGTGTCCTTAAAAGCTTCCCAAGTACTTAACAACTCGCGAAACAATCGAATAATTCGATTTTCAAATTTCAAAATCGGAACGTAATTTGATTGGTAGCGCTAATGCTCTATCCGTGTTGGTATAAATTGAACGTTTGAATGAATTAGAATCCAGTCGAGCGTTGCTCTTCGTCTACTGTGGTCGGAGATTTTAATAAGTTTATTTTTTAATGGCGTTTTGGGTGGTTCACATTAAGATGGATTATATTCACGTATTAGATGCGCTATCTCGAGTTAATTGAAACTTAATAATCTAGGGATTTTCTCCGCTTGCTTGATAAGACTGATGGTCATTTTATAATGTATTAACTAGATTATGATTATGAGTAGGTTTTGTTGTGCAAGGTGCACGGACGGAATGTCGGTTTAGATGTACAAGTTAAAGATTGTGATACGGAAAAACACATTTTACGTGTACATAATAGTAAAGGAGCCTCCACCGCTTCGAATTTGAAAGTATTGCAGCTATGAAACACAGTAAAATAAGACTACTACTTTTTCGTCTCCTAATAAAATAAATAAAGAATTCTAAAAACGCTAAAATAAAAACGCCGGATGGATTGAACGTCAGCCAAAGAGAAGGAAATTACATCAATCATCACAAAGACTGGAAAACTGATTTCCCTGACATCTGTTAGGAAAATCGGTTAGTAATAACGTGCAATGCAACGGACGTGGTTATTTTTGTTTATTAAAGGCTTGCTGTTCAACTTTGATTGAATTGACATAGACCAATCTTGGCAAGCACGCCTTAACCTTGAGGATCAATCTTGGCTATTATTATTTACCAATCTTCTTCTTATCGTGTACGCAGTAAGGTCTAACGACTCTACACACCCTAGTGTCAGAGTTTCTAAACCGCCGCAAAGGCCTCTGACATGGTTTGACGACCGCCATTTGGCGGCCGGGACCACCGGCTTATACGTGCCTTCCGAAACACAGAACCATCTTTTTATTAGACAATCGGATAATTCAAGCCTGCAATGTCCTACCCAAATAAGGCAAACGCCTAAACCACTCGACCACGGAGGCAGTTAAATTAATGAATTTACCAATTACGAAGAACATTTAATTTTCCCAACATACCTGCACTCTACTCTCAGGGAGGTTTATCTTTAGGGCGACCTCCTCTCTCATGAAGATGTCAGGGTACCTCGTCTTGCCGAACAGTGCTTCGAGTACATCCAGCTGTGCTCGGGTGAAGGTCGTCCGTTCTCTTCTCTGCTTGCGAGGGTTTACACCTGGGGGCAAAGATATGAGAGTTAGATATTACGGTAGTTTGGAGCTTGAGGCTGATGGTCAAAAATTCAGAAAATTTAAAAAAATATCTTGATCATTGGCAAGAGAAAATTGTTAGGTGCTGAACTGCTGAAGGTATTTGAAATGTAAATAACCGTGGCAATTACGTAAAGCCCTGAAAGAGTCCGTCGTGGAAGATGGTAGAGCGAGATGATTCTTTGACCTCCATCGATAGAAATAATGGGCAGAAGAGAAGCCTTTTTCCAAAATTGGAACATTTCAAATCTAGTTTCGGCTGTTCCGATTTGATTTAGGAAAAGATGAACGTAGACAAAAGTGGTAATAAAAAGGTAGATAATTGTGTGATGGAGTTACCGAGTAACCCAAACTGACAAACCCAATAATCGATACGAACACCTACACATACCGTTGGCTCCTTTTATTATAAGGAATAATCTTTTTGCCTATTTTTTTTTTGAAAACACTTAAATCCATGTAAGACGGGAGCTGTGGAATGCTAGTTTGTATGAAAAATCTAAATGTGCGATCAATTTAAAGAGAAACTTGATTTACCCCATTTAAATACTTATTTCCCATATTGACTCATAAAACTCGTAAAATCAAAGGTGTAATAATAAAATATTACGATAGACACGAACAGCTAAGTTATCACATTAAAACATTTGATAGATCGTCGGGTCTGGCGACAAATATCACAGTTAGACGTAATTAATATGATAATGTTCAAACCAGTTCGCGACCGCGAAAACTTAGGATTGATAGATTTGAGAATATTTTTAGTATAATTCTTTCACTAAAGGAAGATAAAAATGAGACTATTGTAGTTTTTGATCATGGCAAAAGGGGGAAAGTTCAAGAAGGAAGATTTTAAATGACAAATAAATAAGGTTGATAATGATCTAGCTAAATATTAAAAAGAAAAATAAAACGTATGGCGCCGATGCCAAATAGAATGGGATAAGGTCAGGAAGATGATGAAGGATCTAGCTTATTATGACAACAAAAGTTATCGAGGTAATATTCTAGAATTCATGAATAAAACGTCGTATTATACTCCTGAAAGACTAATGTAGCAGTACAGACTTCTATATTTATCTCCTGTCTCTAAATTGTAACTATTCTAACAGTTGACCGCAGATTATGTTTCTTTTAAAGTCATTATCTGCCTAGCCTTTTACCAACTATATTGGGGTCGGCTTCCAGTCTAACCGGATGCAGCTGAATACCAGTATTTTACATGGAGCGACTGCCTATCTGACCCCCACAACCCAGTTAATACTAGGTAATACGATATCCTTTGGTAAGACTGGATGTCAGAATTTCAGGTCACTGACTACCTGTAACGACTGCCAAAGATCTATATAATATATGGCAGCCGGGACCAACAGCATAACGTGCTTTCCGAGGCACGGAGAAAACTCGGTATGTCGGGCGGTCACCCATCCACAGACCGACCTAGGCAAGCACAGCTTTACCTAAAGATCGACCCGAGTGGCAGTTCTTATACTTCTTATTAAGCCACGAGCTCCTCATTATGTTTCTTTTAAAGTATTAATAAATAAAAGCAATTTTTCTAACATAAAATAGAGCTCCACAAAATTTTGGGAAAAACAAAAGAATAATACTAAAAGGTCATCTAAAGATTATAAATTCTTTTGTTTGCTTAATTTTGGTAATACCTACTCGTATGTTGAAGACAAACAAAACCTTTTCGGTAATCCTGATATTTTTATGATACCTTTGTTTAATATTAGTTTCATATAATTTAGGTTTAAGAAGCATTTCAGAGTCTCATAGTTTTATTACACATTTTACGACGGATATTAATTTTTATAACAAATCTTCCGAACTCTTATATTACGTGGTATAACTTAGGCAACAAAACAAATTATTTATATGATATTTTATATCTAAAACGATATCAATAAAAAGTCATAAAACTCTTCTACATATTTTGTATTCATGGATTGGTTCCATAGTGTTGTGTCTGCTACTGTTACTAGTAATTTTTAATCTGTACTACTAAAATGCGAGATTAGGGAAGTTGTAACAACCTCATTTAGTAATAAAAGTTGACTAAATTCGTGTTTAAAATAAAGAACCAAAGGTTTTATAGTTTTATATTAAAATTGGATATGCATTATAAATATTATCATTTTCACAAATAAATAGATGAGCGTATTTCAAAATATTGATGTTGTAGACATATAAGAAAAAATAAACAGTGCATGATGAACAGTGTTCAATGCTAGGCTACAACCTATAGGAGCCAACCTACAATATCCACACGATATATTATGTTATAATCAAGCTAGGATTGATAAATGAGTAATTAAAAAGCCTAAGTATATGTCAACTCGTTTTAGATCACAGTTTTATATACTTTAAAGGACGATTTTAATAGAAAAAAAGGAACAAGCACTCATAATTAACAGCTTTTAATAAAAGCTCTCATCTAGAAAACACCCACAAGTAAAAACGCATAAATTACAAACGCATTCAACTAGAATTAATAATTGAATGATAACGATCCAACTATCTACAGCTCACTAATCGATTACTCGGATCTTAGTCGATTATCAAGTCCCATCACTATGGCCACTGGTTTTCCCGTTTATTATGAATATTAATATTGAAATGACATTAATTGTTCAACTCATCATAATAATATAACTGGCTTCTGTTCAAACGCTTTCTTTGATTTTTTGTCTATAAAATTTCATGGTGATAAGAATTAATATGGTAATTATGTGGCTAAAATAGGAATGGAACACGAGGAATATGATATCTGGGTATATTTTGGGAGTTAATATTTTTATTAAAAGAAAAATTAAATTAATAGAAGATAAACGCAGAAAGTGAGGCGAATTAGGTTTAATTAAAAACTGGAAGACAGAAGCGTAGTAGGTCTACAATAAATGGAAGGTGTTGGAATCCGATGGCTTGTACAAAGACTGACTTGATGTTCACTTCAAAAAGGAAGAACTGGAAATGAGTAACATACTGATAGTCCGGGTCTTCTGTATTTCGAAATAATTTGTGAGGAGAGAAAATATTCACCAGGGCGCCCGGAGCGTAGAAGACTATGACCCGGAACTGTGTAAGGATATAGGTATTAGTGTTCAAAAAGTAAGTGATAATTCATCATTATAAGTCACTGTAAATATTATATTAACTGTTGATGAGGTCAGTGAAAGGATTCAGTATCTAATCTGAAAAATACACTTAGACTAAAACGCAACTTTTTAAGAAGTTCATCAATCACTTTCATTAAATGCATTATATTCAAATTCAATTGAAAGCTAGTGCAGATAACCTAGATATTATACAGTTCAGTCTTTAATATGAAAGGCATTGGTGATGGTATTGAACTAAAAGAAGTAAATAGCATATACATAGCATGACGGCTGATAAGGGGAAAATAGAAGAAAAATACGTGTTGGATAGACCCTAAGTAACATGGGATGGGGCAGTAAGAAAGTGATGGATAATGATATTAAGTTTTTAAATGTAGCAATCAATCACGCCAGTGAAATCTACAATGAACTAACAAAGACATACATAATCTTTGTAGGACAACTCCTGTTTCTTTGACAAAGTACAAAAAAAAAAACAAAAAGAACAGACAAGTAAATGTGTCACAATGAGAAAGGAATTTATCCGCCATTATTCATCTAAACACATGTTAGACAAACAAAACCAGGTCATACGTCCTCTAATACCTTGTAATCCTCATAGAAATTAAAAATCATTAACAAAACTTGCCATAAATCAACTCCAAATTACATCTAACAGGGTTCTAAACTTCTAAGTCACAAATTTCAATGATAAATAGTTTTGACGCATGTTCTTGACATGATTTCCTCTGAATGGTCAAAGACAGACTGCGTGTCGCGAGCGCGCGCTCTTCGCTTTTGTTTGCCATAGACAACTGGCCATAGAGTCTAGAGTAATTCTTTATTTTCGGTTATGGAATGTCTTTTTGAATGGGATTAGAATGTTGGCTTTTCGGACTGATTTGTTTGTTATTGTTTGGTAGATTATTGAGTATAAACTGGGTAGAAAGCGACTTGATGAAGTGCATTTCTTTTGGTCTGGTTATATGTCCGATCATTTTCATCAAGACTTCAGAGCGATATTTGACGGCTCCCGTTAAAGTTTAGTTTATTCAGTTTATTGGACAAGTCGTCGGTTCTATTCCCACGGGAAGCATACTTTGTAAAGTTGTTTCCAGTTTGGTTAGGACATTGCAGGCTTGAATCACCTGATTGTCTGATAAAAAGATGGTTCCGTGCTTCGGAAGGCACGTATAAGCCGGTGGTCCCGGCTGCCAAATGGCGGTCGTCAAACCATGTCAGAGGCCCTTGCGGCGGTTTAGAAACTCTGACACTAGGGTGTGTGGGATCGTTAGACCTTACTACCCACACGATAAGAAGAAGATTGGACAAGTTTTTGCGTGGTAATAACATCTGATTAGATCGAATCTGTGGTAGGAGTGCTGTATCTAAAAGTATAAGGTCCTTACGGTACGATATTTAATTATAGTAATTTTTCTTCATGGGCACTTAGAGCAGCTTGAAATACCCAGCAGTGGATGAAGTGGGCCTGTGGATAACGATGATGACATAATATCTGCTTTGCAAAATATCTCTTTGGTCTGTCATCTCCATTTTAACCATATTATTATCTGTCACACAATTACCCGATTTCAGCAAAAAATCTTTCAAAGTTTGTAACAAAGCTAAGGGCGCCTACCAATTAGCCGCAAAGAGCCGCGCGGTGGCAGCGCGGCTGCAGCGCTGCCGCCGCGCTGCTTTGTTAATCCATATAAAAATCGCGGATTTAAAACCGCACACCCGCAGCGCGGATGTAGCGCTGCAGTCGCGCGTGCTTTTATTTATATGGATTAACAAAACAGCGCGGCTGCAGCGCTGCAGCCATGCTGCCACCGCGCGGCATATTTGAAGGCGCCCTTATTACTGATTACGACTAATTTATTCAAGTCCGAGTCTAACACGGACTCCTGTATATGAAAGTGGTCTAAACAAGATATACCAGAATCTAGTATATCTAGATATTGGTGTAACAGTCTGAGCTAGTTCCTGTTTTACAAGATGTCGCAATTCCTAGGTATGTAGGTTTATGAACACGAATCTAGAACGGATGGAAGTTTTTTTGGAGCAGGGAAAATGTTTATTTTTAAAGTTTTCATTATTAGGTTTCGTTTTTGTTGAGGGTGAAAGAGTTAAAGGTATGGGGAGAATGGAAGATTAACGTATTGCGCTAAGGCCAGGAAGATTAAGATTTAAGGCTTAGCTACTTGGAGGATACGGTGGAGCACACCGTGGAGGTCTGCTCTTCTTGGGCGGAGGCCGTGTTCTCGTAGCGGCGATTGGCGGCGGCGACCTCTCAGTAGTCAGTCAGTCTCAGTCAGTAGAAATCTGACACCGCTTTGCCCAGAGCGGCAGGAGTCATGATGATTTCCGATCTTCCAAAAAAAAAGGAAAGCTCATTTTTTAGATGCCAACAATAATATCGATCGCAGATATTCGAAGTCTTTATAATGCAAGAGGCCCAGGATTGGTAAACGTGGCGACGCTTTGAAAATATCTAATATAGCGATTATAACCGGTGTCCACCACCAGTTTATCCCCGCTGTCTACCACTGGTGGACAAGACAGGGACATCAGGAATTATCGTAATATAGCAGTACCTAGACGTAATTCGGCTGAAATGATGATGATGCCATATTTCATGCTAAATATTGCGTAGAAACATTTTCTTTTAAGAACACCCTTAGTTTCATTGCTTTTAAGCCTTTATCTTATCTAGTCCTCGTTTTTTTCAATGAAAATCCTTGAACTGTGAAAGATTTTCTTGCGAGAAAAAGAATCTAATTACTTTCGAACTTTCCTGTGATATTTGAAATACTACTAAGCTAAATATAAAAAAATAATAATTGCCTAGATTGAAATAGCATTTCATGGAACTACAAACCAATTTAGAAATAAAAAGAGTTATGCGTGAATTTAGCACTAAAGCGGTCAAAGAATCAAATATCAAAAAGCTCATATCGCATTTTAATATCACAAAAACAAATTCCATCCTCTATTTATAACAATTCGCCAAAAACTGATAATAGCTTTGAAACGGATTAAAAATATAAAAATAATACAATATCCATTTTCGAACGTGCCCGCGATACCCCATTGTGACTATCCAAACAAACATTTAATAAAAAAAAAACGTTCATACGAAAAATGTCACATGTTGAAAAGTGAAAATGTATTCATATGCCTGTCTCTGTTACTCGTATGGAATTGGGTCGAGTTAGAGAAAGATGGATAGATTTCAATTGTCATTTGACAATGGACCGAGCGCTAATCCTAGTGACATGGCGGGTTTGGGGTTCCGTAGTTGTATTATAAAACTTTAGAGAGTTATACACATGGTGTTGTGGATATTTGTTGTTCGGGTTTGTTTTCGACAAATGTAATGCTTTTATTGTAATGAATATGGGGCACGAATCTTTGTAGGCACGACGACCAATCAAGCAAACAAGAACCAAATTAAGCTGATCTCGAATTGTACGGGAAGCTCATACAAAACGAAGTCAAGTTATACTGGATGTTATTAGCTTGAATTTTCGTGTGTACACTTCTCTTTGTGATCTGCTAAATGGTTTACGAGTAAGTAAATGGGTTAAATGTTCTCGTGCCCTTGGTTTTAGATGGAAAGCTGCGTTGTCAGAGTTTTGGCTATTCTTATTCATACTAAGCTAACAAACTTTTGATAGAAGAAATAAAATTGCAGCTCAATTATTATTTAACGCCTCTAATCCCTGAAGGTTGAGGCAAAGGAATACTTAATGGTACACCCGCACTTTGCCAGTTACGTTGAAGCCATCAATCAACCAGGCACAATTCCAAACTCCGTAGCTGCTAAAAGAAAGGAATTAATTGAACTTTCGGTAGCATAATATCCCAATACATCTTGAAATTCTCTAATATCCCATCTTGAAATTGGTCTATCCTAAGATTTCTGGTGTTATTACTAATATAATACACAATGACATGACACAATTTCAAATTCTGATTTATCTAGATTAGAATCATGTTCGGAACCCTCAGTACTTATATATTTTTATCAAGATGAACACCGTGTATAAAAATTTGAAAACAACTCCAAACAAGTCCAAACCCAAAGTCATCTATAAGTTCATCATCATCATCTGCGAAGCCTTTTCCAAACTATATTATCAGTTTCCAGTCTAACTGGAGGCAGCTGAATACCAGTGTTTTACATGGAGCGACTGCTTATCTGACTTCCACAGCCCAGTAAGCACTGGGTAATATGATACCCCTTGGTAAGACTGGTTGTCAGACTTTTTTACATATAACTTTAACATCATTTAAATAAACTCTAGTTTCTCTTTTGTCTCCAATATGTTTGTTAAACTTTTTTCTCCCGTCGATCGTATCACGGTTCGATTGCTTTCCGATAGCTACTGCGCTCCTAATGGTGGAGTCATGTTTGGACTCCCGTTTCTAATCCGTGGAGATCTGGACGATAGTCGCCAGTTTTTGTACGGTCAAATTACTTCAATGTTTGGGATGTGGGTCAACATTTTGTTTGGGGATGGCGTTTTTCTTATATTTGGAATAGATTTGTTTGTTTTTTTTTTTCAACTTAGAATTAGGCAACACCACATTTACTCTTAAGTGCAGAGTCATCTATGAATCTCTGTCTAATGCTTAGGAAAGTCTATTTCCAGCAGTTGATCCAGCTTTCGATTGAGATAAAACGAAATCAGTACTTTTTTGTTAACAAAACATTGCCATAAAGAAAGGCTATTTATTTGCTAGATCTAAAAATCCTTAAAAAAAGCAACCAAACATCACACCACATAAAAATAAATCGTGAAGCTAATTTGTTGAGTACATAAAGGGGCCAAACGCATTATTTTCCCGTTTTTCACGGCGTTTGACCCCAACCCAACCGGGTCCCCGGAGGATGGAGAATGGAGGAACCCTAATGACGTGTAAAATACTATTGAGGGTAGTTCACAGCTGCAGGGGATTATAAAATGTCATCTTTGTCATCAATAGAATAGGAGCTGTTTTAGATTGATTTGATTTGCATTTTTTTGGGGCACTGGTCACTAACAAAAAAAGTAAATTAACATTATAAGTAAAGATTTTTTTGTCGACTATTCAAAGTTTTGAAGTTCTATAAAATTGAATATTAATTTCAAAATCGGCAATTAAAATAAATAATTTAATCAGATGACTATGCCATGGTCAGTCACATTATTTTACTATTCCTATGTTCAGTTATTATTATTTCCAATTAGACTACAAAATAAATTGTGAATTAGCATAAATTAATTAAAAACAACAAAGCAAGAACACAGAACGCAACATTTCAAAGCCTTTCTCCTAAAATGGCGGGAACGTCAACTGTCACTTTGACATTTCGGAGGGGGCTTTAATGGGCGCGTTCGGATTTAAACCGGATTGTTATTTTAGAGGAACATTCTTGCCGAGGGTAAGTTGCCAAACATCCTATTTGATTAGATGTGTACCGTTACTTTTAATACAATGATTTTGAGATGCGTGAACAATAAATAATGATTTCATTAGTGCTAATGTGATTTTTTACATTTGACCGATTGCTAAATAAGTTTAGTAACTTTAGCTTTATATTGACGAATGCTGAAGCTTTTTAAAGATGAATCTAGCCTAGTTTAGAATTCTGAAAGTATGGTGGAGTCTGCATCCAGTCTGACTAGATGCAACTGACAATTGTTTATATGAACTTTACAACCCTAGACTAGAAAGGTTTGTTGAACTGGGTAAGATGGTACGGCTTGACAAGACTAGTTGTCATCGAAAGGTGGACTATTCTGTAAGTGGTTTATTTTTTAGACATCTACGTATTAACATGTTTTATTTCTTCGACGTCTGGAAGTGACTTTCAGTCGAAAATTCTGCAACAACGGAAAATTATCCAAGGCTTCCCTACTAATTTACATACAAAATCAAATATTATATACCTCTACGCATATAGAAATAGCCCATATAATAAAATAGGTAGCAACTAGCAACACCCACTGAAACGAGGGTTGCCAGCCTATAAATCATGTTAACACATAAATTGCGCTGGCAACTCTGCCGCAGGGGTGCGAAACATGACAAGTTGTGATAGATTACTGAGAAGAAAATAGGGGCTAGCAACTGTGGTATTTTGAACCTAATGTATTAAGGAATAAGAGTGATGGTAGATGGTAATGTGTACAGTATGCAATGAGTTATTTTATTACTATGATAATGTAGCAGCCCTGCCTTAGGGGTGGCTAACCGAATTGTTAGTAAATTGAAATATATCTTATAAATTATTGCTTATTTGTTACACTTCGCAGTTGGGGTGTGTATCGAGTATAATGAAAGTAATAGATGTATGGGAGAGTGATAATTTCTTCAATGGGTTCAAGGCGTTACTTATGAGGGTCTTTGGAGACACACATTAGTATTTAATTTGGGTAAGATATTCAATAACAATCGAAATTACTTTAATCTTTCAATTGAAATCGCTATAAATTAGTTCGATAAAAGAAATAAAAGTGTTACTATTGAGCTGTTAATTTAATTAAAAAACTTTTAAGAACATTAACAGTTAGGTTCCACCCAAAAGAGTAACTTTACTAAGAAGAGTAGCAACAGTTTGAGTGTCTGTAAAGCTCATTCAGTTTTTCCACGAATTTCACAGCAACAGCTACGAAATCGGGTGATGACAATAAGCACACCCCCTATTACGAGTACATAGGACTTAAATATAACTGGTAGATGTTACACTATTAATTATTATACCTCTGCTTTTCTCTTCTGTGATTTACATACCTGATGTTATGATGAAGAAGAAGTTGCATCACATTTTGTGATGCAACTTCATCTACAACACATACATGTATATTTTAAGATAGACCAATAAGAACGACACGGTTGGCGCAGTGGCTCAGGCAATGGACTGCCGCGCTGCGTGTCGCGGGTTCGATCCCCGCACGGAACAAATATGTGTAAGACCTACAGATAGTTGTTCCGGGTCTGGGTATTGTGTATGTGAGTTTAAATGTTTGTGAACGCACCCACGATACAGGAGAAATTCCTAGTGTGGGGCAACGTATAAACAAAAAAAAAAAAATGACTGATCCGCTTTTGATACATCAATGCTGGATACCTAACTATTACAAGATTCTCCCAAAAATACTTACAGACCAAAACCTGAGTCTCAACAACCAGACAAGGACCTTCGATATACCTCTCTCTTTCTCACACAGAGGATTAACTTATCGTAGAGTTCCACGATAAACATGTTACGAGTGGGCTACCGAGATAAGGGCGGGGCGTTCGATTCCCGGTCGCGATTTATTCCTTTAATGACGTAGCAAGTAATGGGGGGTTTGTTTTCGTATCTAAAGGAGGTAGTGAGGTGGGTAATTTGCTTTTAGTGGATTTTAGAGTGGGTGAATTGAGAATGGTTTTAGTCAATGGGGAAGATTTCTTCTTTTTAATCTTTTAGGTTCTGAAGAAAAATTACTTTGTCTATCACAGAATTTTTTGTCAAGATCTGAGCAACGAAAGAATTTGTTCTTTTTGTATCTAAGAAAAATTGGATACCGCTTTTTGTCTTGGTAATTGAAATGGGTTTTCCTTTCGGAAATTACTAAATTGATTGCAAATGGTTGCTAAAGTTTTGGTAGCATAACAGATTAAAAATAATTAGTTTTTCAAAAAAAGGAAGAAGGTAGAAATATGTCAGGGTTAAGAAACAAAGTGAAGGTTAGTGTCATAATACGGTGCATAACTTTTTAATATCATCGTGTTGTCTTGAGATAGTTTCAGATGGCGCTGATACTTAGATTGTACATTTTTTTTGTATTTAATAGGGTAGGGAGTGTCAGACTTCTACTGACTAAAAACCACCCATGTTCCATCTTAGCCCTACTCTCAATCTTGTCCTGAGGACAGTAATGAGGTCGACGATGCCATGGAATGAGCTAAAGAAGCCTATTCACCTTTTGAGCGTCACGTATAGACGACAAGCCGAACAAGCAAAAAAAGTGCCATAAGTCTGACGATTTAAGGTACTTTTTGGTTTGCCGTCTTACTTGACTGTGGCGGTCAAAAGGTTAACGTGCGACGTAAATAGATTGGGGTCGTATGACCTGCAGTTAGCTGCAGTGGGAGCACTTTTTATTATTTATTTTCCGATTAATTCCTCCTCCCAGCATTCTGCATAAACATCAAAAATTCATCACGAACTATCAAGTCATCCTCTCAATTATTAACGGTAAATATATTCAGTGCGAATTGCTGTGCAAACAGATAAAAGTAGACGCGTGGACGGCACGTGCGATCCCCACGCCCGCTCACTTACGACTGACGGTTTCAACGACCATAGATAATGAGGTTTCGGTTTTCTGAATTTTTGAGTTAATGTTTATGTGGGTGCTTAAGGGTAGAGTTTAAGTGCGTGTGTGATGTCATTTTCTCCCAATCTTTGTTATAAATGGACACCCTAAGGGACGAAAAATCCTAGGTGCCTTCAAGATTGTTGCTTACCTGCTTTTATTGTAGAAATCTAACAGACAATAAGAAGCAAATTAATTTTATAAAATTTTGGGAATACGTAACAACGTTCCATGTTTTTGGCACAAAAAATATTTATCTAAACTTAGATTATTTTTGCCTGCTCTTGATCTCGATCACGCCTAATGGAAAGAAGCAATGATTTCTATGATGAATCGAGCGCGCTCAAAAGATTCACTCTTGCTTTGAAGGCAGTCGCGTTAAATGTGTGAGGAGGCGGGAGGAACCGAGGAACACAGAGAGTTCTACACTTTGTACAAAAGGACCAGTTTTCAACTCATCTAATTTAAATTCAGACACCAACACCCATAACACTACCAATAAATATGTAAACAATAATTCAATTAGTAACAGATACTTGGGTCATGTTTGTCTACGCCGTATCACCAATAAGTCTCACGTCCCGCGGCACGTGTACCTTTAAGTAGGCACATGTTATGAGGAGTGGGAACACAAGATGTTTTTGTAACACTTTCACTGTGGGGGTATTTTAGACCCCAGCTCCAGAATTTTATGTTGCACAGAGCTAGCTGAAGTAAAGATCCGTTACAGTTACTAATACAAACAAAATTTACGCGGCACGTGTATAAGTAGGCACATGTTAAGATGAGTGTGTGAACTTAAGCGGTGAGGACACAAGGTGTTTTCTTAACACGGGGTCTTTTGGACCCCAACTGTAACTTATTTTATCGCAGAGAGTGAAACAGATCTTTATTTTATTAATTCCTTGTTTCACGTTTACCAGGAACAAACAACTAGTACTACTGTGATAACATATTTATGACCGCTACATACAAAGTAAAAATAATTTATAATATTCTATTCTATTCTTAAAGTTTAATGTTTGGCACATAAAGTTTTAAACTGTAAAGTTTAAAGTATAGTTTCGTTACAGTTAATAACATTGTCACAAGCTACACAATAGGTACGTGTATAAAGTAGGTACTTGTTAGGACAAGTGTGTGAGCTAGTGGTGGAAATGCGAGGTGTTTTCTTAACACTTTCGATTGTGTTTGGGGTATAATAGACCCCAGCTCTAGTTTCCTTTGTTGCAGAGAATAAAATACATACCTAAGTTTACCTTTTCACAGTAGAGGTAATTACTGGATTGGTTAGATATTCTTTTTGTTGTTGTTATATGTTTAGACTAGCTTTTGCCCACGGCTTCGCCCGCGTGGATGTCGGTTCAACTACAAAAGTGACGATTTTCCATACAAACTTTCATCCCCCTTTTCACCCCCTTAAAGGTTAAATTTCCAAAAACCCCTTCTTAGTGCTCCCCTACATTATAATAGGAAGCCGTGTGCAAAATTTCACATTCCTAGCCCCAGTAGTTTCGGCTGTACGTTGATATAATAATAATAATAATATTCCACAACTATCACACAACGCCATCTAGTCCCAAGCTAAGCAGAGCTTGTGTTATGGGTACTAGACAACTGATAAACATACTTATATATTTCTAAATACATACATATTATAGATAAATAAATATAAATATGTCAGTCAGTCAGTTCTCCTTTTATATATATAGACAAGTGTAGGTTAAGTATCAGATAGAGAAGAACTAACCACAAGACAAAGATAATGCTTCTTTACTACATGAGATAGCACAAATATGAAGGTGTGCGGTCATTTTTTTGCTAAGTTCAGTAACTTGTTTTTCCTCCTTTTGGCACCTTCGTTTATTCGGTAAAACGGTATAGGATTCAGTTAAAATCATAAGTTTTTGTTATTAAATAATAAGCATTAAAAGCATTGCATGCTGGCGATGCAGGCAGAAAAAAAGATCTAAATCACCCCATTTACTGTAGATATTTTATAAGATTTTTTTTAAACCAAGAAGTGATATTTAAAAGAATTCAAACTGATAATATAGTTATTAATATTTTTCAGAAAGAAAAATTAAAATTTTTGAACTAAGGAAAATCATAAGAATGTGATGAACTTACTCCAACTCCAGGGCTTTTCATACTGATCTGGGGATGAAGGAAAAATATATATTATCTTCTTGTTTAATGAGTTATTATGAATTATTCACAATATTATAGAGGGTGGGTTAGAAACTTTAAACCGTAAAATAAATCAAATAATTTAGTTTTAGGTAAAGAGGCTAAAGCTTCCGAAAAGTTGGTGTAGGCACTTACTGAGACGATTTTTTTTGTATTTTCTATTGCCTTTTGTATCAAAATAAACATGCATGCATAAGAATTTGAACTAATTTGATAAGCTTACAAAAATCTAAAACAAAAATAATTTATTTAAACTACGGTCCAAATCAGTAGTTTTTGAACGTCATTTTTTAGTTTTTGTTGGAGAGTAAAACTACTTTTACTGAAACAGTGTTCTGAATACAGACAATTCTAAAAAAATTATAGTTAGAAAAGCTAGTTGCAACGTAAAAGAAAATAAAGATTTCGGGCTCCTACCAAAACATTTCCCGTATAATTTGGCCCAAACACATCAAGATGAAAACTAAAAAAAATAACGCAACATCCACTTCACACCCCCACACATCCTGGGGACGTTTGCACCCCGGGGGTGATGCACTTGCCAAAAAACACAAACAATCACTAAAAACAGTTTTCTGAGCAAACACAGTGTTGACTTTACAATTAGCGGCGGGCGCAGGGTTGGGGCACTTGGGGTACAACAGACCCCAGAGTGGAAGTGTATCGTTTTGCCTATTAGGGGCCTTGAGGCGTGTTGGAGTGCTTTTCAAAGACACGTGTTGAAATAATAGGTTTGCTGTGTGGTGCGATCTTATGATTTTGTTGACAGAATCTTGTTGGTAGGAATCTGTTCCCAGTTTACGCGATAGTACATAGGAGTAAAACCCTCGATTAACCTCCTCACTACAGGAACCACTTTTTATGTCAGATTTGATTCATATTCAGGATTTAAGCTCTATGGGGGTTACTTTAGAAGTGGAAAAATACTGAAAAAAATCTATTCCTGAAAAAATGGGTTTTTTCTTATGTCCTTCTATTAGGACAGTTGCAGGCTACTGAGGTAGCCTACTGACTTTTATGTACTGTATACAAGACAATTACAGCCAACTAGTTTATATTATTTTAGATTAAAATAAGACTAGCCCGTATAATAATCAATTTTATATTGCGTTTTGACATTTTAATGTAACAACACCACGGACTTGTTGTAAATCCAACATGTGACTGCTAAATTGCCATCTGCTCGTGCTTTTATCCCTTGGCTTTTTCATGAAACTTATCTTCTTCTAATACATATTTTTTGTGTATTCAGATTCCCATAGTAGCTCATGTAGTTAGAAACCCTTTGCTCAATATTTGATCATACGATTGGGTGGTAGTGAAACAACGTTAGAAAAGAAGTGGTGGTCTGGTGCAAGTGCTTCCGTACTTCCGCCACTTCAATATAATTTTTCATTTCCTCAACTGTAAGACCAAGAGAATCTACCTTGGAGATGTACATTAGTCTGTTTGTACATTCAACCATTCGCGTATGTATTTGGTCATCTCTATAACGTTCAAAAAACTGTTCAGATGTTCATCCATGATCGAAATTTAGCATGTATGTTGATTCATGAAGATTAGTTCCATGAGAATTAATATGTCCACTTAATAAATTCATAATGTCATGTGGAGATGGTGTTTGTGTGCGATCTGGCTAAGCTGGCCTTCGAGGACGACGAGTAGATCTTCCTGGCCGTAAACCAAAGCCAGAAGTCTGTCGTATTACAGAACAAGTTGATGAAACTGGCGATCAATTGAATAATCACTGGATTCATGCCATCTATGCTTTTGTGAATCCTGGGAAGGTTTACAATAAGAGGGTCTTGGTAGTCTTCATCGCTGACAAAATGACATCACATTTCGTCAGAAATACTAAGATTTTCGCATCAGAACAGGTCAAAACATATTGTAAATAAAAAAAATATTTACATAATTCACTGACAAGTACCTTCACAGAGGACATAAGAACAGTTATTTGAGCAGTAGTACTCTGCAAGGTTCCTAAATACAGGACATAAAACTTTGATCTTCAATGACAACAAAATAATGGTGAAATCCTAGTGAATATCGATAAATCAGACTAAATCTACTATTCGTAAACGTAATTTGCATAGCTATTGATAGCAATAGCGACATTTTTATAAGATTCTAGGAGATTGAAATTACCCTTGCCAAAGTGTACTCCGGTATGTCTCCATCTAAAAGCCATTTCAGAACAACTAACCTGCTATTGAGCTGTCAAATATTTTTTAACATGAAAAACAATCTTCACTAGATATCACTACGTGTTTTTATTTTTCGCGACGTGAATATTTAACTGACAAGATTTTTTTGTTTTTTATGTTCTGTGGGTAGGACAAATTCAGTCAGGAGGTTAATAGTCTATGAAAAGTGCGGTTTGTCACGCGATTCCCGGGTCGAGCAGGTTTTTCATCAAGAATTTCTAAATAGCAGCTAAGAAGTCTGGATTTGTGCGCCCGGTTGATGGTACTGGGTCAAAATAATATGATTCTGTTTAGTCCGTAAGTTGGATTATCGAAAAATATTGAATTCGTGTTTTTTGTTTTATCAAATCAATAAAAAATGGCGAAGATAAAACGCGTCAAAGATCTTGGAGTGGGGCTTGAAACGTCACTTGTGTCGTCAAAATGTACTATCATATGACGTCACACGAGTTTTCGAAGCACTGTATCGTCTTCATTTAAGTTAACGTGTAAAAAGAAAAAATACGTGTCCAATAATTTTTTTAAATCTATCTGACGGACTAATTAGTTTTTTTTTGTCCGATCCCCTATTACATGGAACGTACACATATGTGGTGAAATATGAGTCTACCATCAGATGGATGGTGTGATGTTTATTTATGGTCCATAAGAATGCCTGTGTTCACTATAAGCAATCTTTTGAGAGACTTTTATATTCTGGCTTTAAAAATAACATTTCCCCTCAAGTCATGTAAAGAACTTCCTTAGAGCCAAACTTTTATCCTAAACATTGACCGCTCTAGACAAAAAATCACCTTGTTATTTTTTTAGTCTGTGGCCAGAGTTAACCCCGCGCGTGCCAACGGGTGGGTCTTTAAAGCCCAGAGCATAAATAAACAGTGCCAGTGTTAACTTTCACACAGTGTCCCCTGACAAACAAACTAGATGTTTAATTGAATAATAATGAGAGTGTGTCGATTTTGTTGTCTTAGAGGAGAATGGTGGGCGATACTTTTGGATGACGGGTAGTGTTATAAGTGTTTTTGCTTGCATGTTGAAGATCTTTGCAGGTTTTAGTGCTTAGAGCTGTACCTGACATCATATGACTTCATCTAATACGTAAAGAAGAAGAATACTGAGAACACTCGACCCGATAGATTTATTAAGGAAATACAATATCTTTCATGAAGATTGACAATGGTTATGTTGAATGCCAAAATCATAATTATAATTATATATCGCCAATCTATCAATCAGTAAATCAATGCTAGGTTCTGGGTGATTAGGGGCCTGCTTTTTTAGGTTTACATAATTCTGGGGTATCAAAATACTGATTCGGTGAAAAGAGGAAGACGTGGAAGATATATGAAAGCCTGGAAATATTTAAATTAATTTGAGTTTTCCTTCGACGTAAAGTCTGCAAAGTTTAAAGAAGTTTGTTGCATAGTTACTCAGTCTCTTGCATAGCAAGAAGAATAATAAAGTTGCACAAAGGATAATTGTAATGGCCAGCAAAATATTTTTACGTTGAGATTCCTCACGGCTTTGTAATGAAGTTCATGGTGGGCGTTAGCTTAAAGAAATGGAAAAAATATTTTTTAATGGAACAAGAATTACAAAATAATTACTTTGTTTATTTAGATGTGGTCGTTATCAAATTGTTATTAAAGTGTGTTGTAAGTATTATAATCTTTTATTATAACTTGGGAATTATTAAAGATTCTTCGTAAACCAAAATCGATTGATAATTTTATTTCTGCGTTGATGTCTTTATCAAAGATATTGAAAATGGAATTAATATTTTTAATTTTATAATTACCAAAGCCGTTGGTCCCGGCTGCCATTGGCCATATCTTTGGCGGTCGTTACAGGTAGTCAGTGGTCTGAAATTAGTCTGACAATGAGCCTTACTAAAGAGTATCGTATTACCTAGTAATAACTGGGTTGAGGAGGTCAGATAGTGGAATATATAGTGGGAGGAGAGTCGCTACATGTAAAATTCTGGTATTTATCTGCATTCACGACTTCAACATGGTTGAGAAACTGCTAGGCAGATGATGACGGTTTTATAATAATCAAAGTCCATATTCAAAACGCAACATAAAAGCTTAAAAACGTTCAAAAGAATCATCAATAAAAAGAAAAAAAATAACTTCAAAACAGCAACAGTAACACAATAAGCATTTTCTTTTAAATTATGCAAAATACGAAACAATGGTGTGTGAAATCAGGCGTTACCAACCCTTAGGATGTCGCTGCGACAAATGAATTAACCCTCCAAACGCGACGGGGGTCTGAGATACCCCGACCGTGAAAAACCCGAGTGTCAATTTTCACACGGTTTCATTTATGTTTTTCTTTCCATGCATAAAAGATTTTCGCTATTGAAGGCACAGGGGATTGATTTTTGATGATTGAATCAGAGGGAGTTGGTTTTTTTGTGTTTTGTTTTTATTAGGCTAAAAATATTGTTTAGACGTTTGCCTTTTAATACGTATCGTTGTGATAAGTAACTCACATGGTGTAAAGTAAGATGATAAGTACAGTGCTGTGTACTTAATAATTAACATATCAACAAGCACGTTTTCTCCGAAAGATTAAGCAGAGGTGTGTAGTCACAAGCAATAATACATTTAATACGTATACTTTTGGAAACGTTCTAATGCAAATTTCTCGTGAAATAATGATTGCAACTTTGAGATATGACCTCATCATCATCATCACTTCACTTGATGATAATATGGGTTCCAAAATATTAATTCCCCAACATAACATGAAGATGACAATAGCTACAGTAGGCGGCGAAAATTGCTTCTAAACGTTGCTAAGTTGTTGATGTTGGTCACATTTCGATACTTATGTATAAGTCCCGCCTAATACAATAATTTTAATAAACTAAAACATTTTACTATAATGCTTCACTTGCTTAATCCATTCTATTCATACTGTGGGAACCATCACCATGTCAAACATAAAGTTACGATTCCAATCACCTAGCCAATCAATCGTAATCATAATCATCGCATTATCCCATAATGATTAATCAAATCAAATAATCATCAATAACTATAAAACTAACTGCTACTTTCCACAATCTCCGCCAGTCAGTTAAAACTGAACCTGCGGTTTACTCACAAAGTTATCTTAGACCGTACTTTATCTTACGAAGGTAGCAAATTTTTTACATGTCATTTTACTTAAATGACAGCTCACTGATAATTTTTGACGTTGACAGGAGCATTGCATTAAGTTTTTAAAAAAGGAATAAGGTTAGATGTGTGAGAATAATTTGTGACGGGTTCTGTGGATGAATAATTTGTGTTGATAAAAAAACACATAGTAGCGGTGGTCCAGTGTTGGCGGCCCCGATTTACGAACAGTAGGTCGTGGATTCAAACCTAGGCAGGCACACTACTTTGTGTAATTTATTTCATCACCGCGAAGGAAAACATTGTGAGGAAACCGGCATGTCTTAGAACCAAAAAATTCGAAGACATGTGACATCTACCAATCCGCACTGGGCCCGCATGGTAGATTATAGCCCATTCCCTCTCAAAGAGAGAACGCCTGTGTCCCAGCAGTGGGAACATTAATAGTCTGTTGATGATGAGTAGGTAATAGTAGAAAAATGTCGTAAGTAAAGTTTTGAATATGAATGTTGTTTGGGTTGAGAGTAGAAGAAGACAAAAGAAAAGAAGTATGTACTGTGCAATAGAGGATCGGACTGGGTCAAAATAATATGATTCTATTTAGTCCGTAAGTTAGATTATCGAAAAATATTGAATACGTGTTTTTTGTTTTATCAAATCAATAAAAAATTACGAAGATAAAACGCGTCAAAGATCTTGGAGTGGGGCTTGAAACGTCACTTGTGTCGTCAAAATGTACTATCATATGACGTCACACGAGTTTTCGAAGCACTGTATCGTCTTCATTTTAAGTTTACGTGAAAAAAGAAAAAATACGTGTCCAATATTTTTTGGAAATCTATCTGACGGTTTATAGATTAGTTTTTTTTTGTCCGATCCCCTATTATGGCAAGAAAGGTGGTATCTGATGAGATGACAATAATAGAGAAGTGTGGAAGAAGGAGACATGCAGTGCTAACCACAAATGAATAAGTGCAAGAGAATATTAATGAGTAGGCAAGTGACTTTGTTATGTTAAAATATACTTTATTATCTTTGAATAATGTTTAATGTCTACTTAATAGGATTAAGTAATACGCATGAAGATTACCTTTACAAAGTCTGTGTATGTTACTTTCTTTCTGCAATTACTGCTTAAGTTGGATAAACTTTTTAGATTATTTTTACAACTTTTTTATGACTCGACTATTAGCAGTTAAATCATTTAAGCTTAGTCTTCATTGCAACTTCCACATCTAAAATCTAATAGGACTTAAACTTACTATTAGAAACTACGCGTTTCTAGAATCATCCTAATCGATTGCCCAGTTTTATTAATCGTAAAATAAATGTTTAGCCGTTAATATTTAACGGAACCCTAAAAAAAACAAAACAAACATGGCGGTGGCAAGATGGCGGCGCGTCAAAGGGCCGCCGCCGGTAGCCGCTCGCCGCATCGGAATTCATAAATGATAAATTTAATATAATTTATTACTCTTAGCCCGTAATTGGAGCTGATGATATGAGACCAAGTATCATTTTGGTGTGACAATATTTTTTTCTCTATACCAGTAGGACGGCAGTAAAACTTTTATGGCAATATGTAAATTCTAGATTACCTATTTTGTATCGAAATGTGCTTATTAAGATGAAAATATCTATGTTTTATGTTCCTTTACGAATAATGTTTGAGAATATGACATACCGGTAGCCTAAACTGTGTAAAGGAAATAAAATATTGTAGGTTTTCTAATAAGAAATCGAAACGCTTACTGTTTAATATTATTCTTTCCAAACCCTATTATGGAGAGACATTAAAAATTTAATGTATTACTTACGTCTATACTTATCTCGCGAAGTTCTTAAAAAAGTTAATACTCAATTAATTATGAATAATTCAAAAGCTAAAACATTTCAACATTTCTAATAGGCAGTAATTAATCAGCCAATCACCGTGCTGTAATCAGTTATAAACATCAACGGCAAAATATGACATTTGACTGTAGATAGGGCGCCAATATGTCGGATGTCAAACTGTGGCGTTGACTGGCATTTAACTAAGTATACCTGCTAACTTTACACATTTAACTATCTGATTATACAGATTTTACTTACAATCAGAGAAAAAAATAACAAATTACTTTGACGTAACGTGTAAATTAATCTCCAGCTTCAACAAACGGTGTCAACATCTCTATAGGTATCACAAAATAAGTTGGGTTATATAAAATATGATAGTTAATTTAACTGGTCTTTCTTAGCGACACCACTTTGACCTCGAGAGTCGTGTGAAGGACCTTTCGTTAATCGCACCTTCGTTTTGTCACAGACTCTCAAATGCTCATCTTTTAGGGTTTTTTTTCGTGTCTTGTTACGGCTGTGGGTCGGTTTTTGGCTTTATAGGGAGCCGTGGCAGTGAAAGGGTTAAGATTTTAAGTTAGATCTTCAAGGTGTAAAGGAAACTTTTGCGAAGCCGTCAACTAAGTTTACTGTAAGTACATCAAACTAAAAACCGAACTCTACGCAAATATATCGATGGGAAACGATTTTTTTTTTAAGATGAAGTTATAACATAAACCGTGTAAAAAAACGCGAAATGGTTGGAATTTGACCTCTAAATCTCGGTAACTAAGAGATCGAAGCAACGACAGAAGAATTCCTTTCAGGTTCGTAACTTGGGTGATTATTTGAACATGTGCATATCACGCGGCCCTCCCCGAATAACTACTTAGTTAGATATAAAGTTATGTTTTTTTTAATTTCACGTAAAACATAGTTCGAGCACTATATACAGATGTACAATTGTACATAATATATTCCTATGGTTTTAAACAACTAAGTTATGTTCATAAACGTTTCTCAAATCTCATCACCATTCGTGTCCCAATTTCCAAATGTTAGCAGTTCATGCTCTAAAAGTTATAAAAATACCCTAAAGATCGTATTTTTAAGAAGTAATTTAGATAGTACACAACATGCTTTACTAATTAGCAAAAATATACACATTAAAGAACACTTTTAGGTAATTTGCAACGACTTTGAAAATTGTCCCAACACTTTATACTCACTACCATTTGTTCACACAGTCGCAGGGTTACTTTTTTCTGCGTAGTGTATTGCTATCTGTAAGAGTAACTCGGCGGTCGGGCTCAGTTCTGCGTCTCGACTCGTGCGGGTCACACGTCAAAAAGTGTTTTGGCGTCAACTCTAGCCTACCTTAATCGCCCAGAAATCGTGTTTGGCAAACAAAAATCTCCTTACCGTTCGAGTTTCCCCTGGCTTGTCTAACATTTTTATTTATCATTTTTATGTATTGTAATAGTCGCCATAGGACACTCTTTCGTTTGATTATGTTCCCAATTTTTTAAGTTTAACAAAGAACGTATAATGTGAAAAAGTGTACAAATACCTAATTACCATTTATATAATTACCATTTTTCCCGTTCGTATTTTGGCGAACGGTAATGAGCAATTTGAAATGGTAATTAGTACCAGTTTAAGCGGACCTCTTATTATATTGAAACTCCTTACTCCGCTAGGCCAGCCCAAGATCGAATTGTTACTACCAACGCCTGATCGATTGTTGATCGTTCGGTGTGAACTGACACTTCCGCAACAAAATAAACCTACTTATCTAGAAAAAAAAAGGAAAGGAAAGAAAAAAAAATATATATTAAAAAAAACAGATAGAAAAAAAAATAGAAATTTAAAAAAATATTATTTAAAATTTAAATTTTATTAATTTCAATTAAAAAAAAATATTAAAAATTATTATTATTTAAAATTTAAATTATATAAATTTCTTTTATAGAAACAGCAAATCTTTTGTATTTTTCTGTTTATCATTTGCCGATTGATGATTTTGCAGATCTTCCTAAGACCAAATTATTTTATGATTTAGTACAGACGCCAGCACATCGAGCTACCCGAAACTGTCAAATTTTCTCAATCAACTTTGAACCTAATGCTTTAGCGATAAAGTTGAAAATCTATTAAAGAAATTTTCATTGATTTTTTGGAAAATCGGTTGATTTTTGAGTTATTTTTTTTATTCAATCACGTCGCTAAATAGCTAAGTTTGATGTCATATAATGTCACCTAAATCATTAATAAATATGTGATTCAAGTATATTGTTCATTTTATTTCTAATTACCAATCACTAAGCATAATTACCATTTTTTAAATGCTAATTACCGTACGTTTCATATCTCATCACCGTTCGACGAAAAATTTCAGCTGTAAATTTAGACCTATAGAGCAGTTCAAATACTGTGCGTTTGATTTATTTGGTTAAGCTACACTATAAACTTTAGGTTAAATCCATAAAAGTTCTAATTGGAAGCATTATTTGACCTTAATTTACGAATCCTGAATATGCTTATCTTCAAATATTCACCCACTTACACTCTTCAAAGTTTTCTAGGCCAAAAAGAAGATGGTGTATATGGAGTACTTCTATTATTAATTTAGATCTACCTACAACAGCCAGAATTTTACACTACATTAAGAGACCTCAATTCAAAATACAGGTCGGTTATTATAACACTAACTCAGTAAATGGAACCAGTCGTCTCTCAGATATGACTCATTTAGAACTGCGACTTGGTCCCGATTAGTCACAGTTTATGAAGTCTACCGCAGTCGGAAGGCTTGTTTGATTATATTGGCTACTAGGATTTCCTGCATCTAAGTTGTAGATAAAAGATTTAATGCATTGATTATTGTCAAAAACGCATGGCTTCGTGGTTAAATAAAAACAACCACTTTGGTCCGTGGATGGGTGAGAACTCATACGCCCCGAATTTTTGTTCCATGCCTCGGTAAGCACGTTAAACCTTGGTCCCAGCTGTCATATGTAGGTTTTGACAGTTGTTACAGGTCAGTCAGTGGTCTGAAGGTCTGACAACCAGACTTACAAAAGGGGTATCGTATTAGCCAATACTAATTGGTTTATGGATTTAGATAGACAGTAGTCGCTCCGTGTAAAATACTGGTATTCAGCTGCATCCGGTTAGATTCTAAACCGACCCCAACATATGTACAGTGAAACTTGGTTAGCTGAGACCCGGATAAGTGAGAAACCTCTATAACTGGAACTCATGCTTAGGTCCCATGCGACAGATTTGAATATCAGAGACACTGAGTAAGTGGAATACCTCTAAAGTGAGACAAATTTTCAGGTCCCTTGGAGGTCTCACTTAACCAGGTTTCACTGTTAGTTAGGAAAAGGCTAGGCAGATGATGATGTCTATGACCCATTTATTTGTGTTTTTTTATATATCTAATATAACATAACATCGAGGTAGGTACCTAATAACTTAACACCAGTTTTAGTTGTTTTAGGATAATCTTAATCGAAGCAACTCTAATTAGTTTCTATTAGAATGTACCACGACTTACAACTAAACACTTCCCAATCTAAAAGCAAAACATAAGCTTTTAATCGTTTAAAAAGCGGCCGAAAGTGTCGGTTCTCAATCTCCTTAACTTTGAGAGGCTTCATCGTCACACTGACACAATGGCCTCCATATCGATTCTATAGTGTAACTTTATACTGATGAACAATCAATTCTTTGGGGTACAGTATTGAGGAACAATTACACCAATAAAATAGTCTGTGATCAGCACATTTACCGCGTTTAAGGGTTGATAGAGTGGGGCTGCGGGTTGTTGGAAAGAGGTACCGTGGCCTCGGCACAAGGGCTAAGGAGGAACATGGGTAGTTTGTAGTCAGTAGAAGTCTGATACTCCACTCCCCAGGTCTCTTCCGCTCTGCCCAGAGCGGGAGGGGTTATTTGATGATTTCACAACCCCACAAAAAAAGGGCTGATAGAGTAATTTGCTCTTGATCACATTTTCTTATCCATAATTAAAGATTCATCATCATCATCATCAGCCTATAATTGTTCCCACTGCAGGGACTCAGGCCTCCTCTCTAGGAGAGGGATGGGCTATAAACCACCACGCGGGCCCAGTGCGGATTGGTAGATGTCGCATATCTTCGATTTTTTGTGATGAAATAAATTACACAAAGTAATGCGCCTGCCTGGGTTCGAGCCCACGACCAACTGTTCGTAAGTCGGGGCCGCCACCACTGGGCCACCACTGCTCTCCGTCTCCGAAATTAAAGATTAACTCACATTAAAAAGTGAAAATGATCAGATGATTCTGTCGTAGTAGCTTGACTTGGCCCGCAACGTTGTTGACATGTAGAATGTGAACTCAGAGATCATTGTGCTGATCGTCGTTTCAGCCAATGGCTTAATTGCTAAGAGTCTCGACCAATACCTCAGGAAGCTCTCGTTAGGCAGCTGGATTTAAGGGCTTGATACAGAAAGCGGTAATCTTGGACACGGCTCGTATTGTTAGGAGGTTCCTTTCTCTGGATCTCTGACCGCGCCGGCAGCTTTGACCCTGTTCCCGATACCGGTGGACTACTGGTTTCTTAATTTTTTCCAAATGCTTTTTATTGTTTTTAAAGAATATTTATAACTGTAAAACAATGTGAAGAAATTTATAAAGGAATATAATGTCTTGAATATTTCTTGAAGGTAGTTTAGATGTGCTTGTCATGTAAGTTATTGGTGAAATCCGCCCTTAGTAGTCGACACAAATTGCGAAATTCCTTTGTCTAGAATCAAATGTAAGTAAATAAATATTACATACAATGATTTGGCTGTTATTAATAACACCAAGTCATTTCACGTATATTTAATCACTATGCGTGGATCAAAAATAAATGGATCAGCGATAATTTAATTAGGTATTGTATGATTGAAAAGATAATTTGGGTAATTTATCATAAGTTACTGGCAATGTTTATATAGCACAACATTATGCTTGTAATCCCCAAAGGGTTAGGCAGAGGCGTAACTAACAGTACACCAGCTTATCGCTGGTTATGTTCAAGTCACATGCAATAGGGGGCGAGCCTATTGCCATCAATGGGGCACAAATCTAAACTCCGTAGCTGCTACTGAAAAAATCCTAACTGGAAACATCAATATAATTTTGCCCGATAATTGATGATCACTCACTCGTTTATTGCCCGTGGTCCACCCGCCAAGTCCACCTGGGTGTACTACGGGCAATTATTTTTGCCCGTGGTCCACCTGAATCTGTCAAAGAAAATTAGAAAAATATCGAGAAAACATCGGAAAGGCCTTTAACCCTCTAATAATTCGCCTGCCGTATCACAATTTATTTCTGATCGGTGCAGCATGTCTTCTTTTTCCATACTTCTTAATATCGTCATCTCATTAGAAACCTCCTTTCTTACATTATCATCCTTCACACAGTTCATCCTTTTTTAGGGTTCCGTACCTCAAAAGGAAAAAACGGAACCCTTATAGGATCACTTTGTTGTCCGTCTGTCTGTCTGTCTGTCTGTCAAGACCTTTTTTCTCAGGAACGCGTGGAGGTATCAAGCTGAAATTCATATCAAATACTCAAGTCTATGGTCTCTTGGAGCTGTGAAAAAATCAAACTTCTAAGTCAACGCGATCAAAAGATACTCCCGTTTATGCCGCAAATTTTCGACACTCGCAAGGGAATCAAAACCTACAGGGTACTTCCCGTGAACTCAAAATCTTGAAATTTGGTACGAAGCAACGTCTTATAGCATAGATAAAGGAATAATTACGAAAACCATAAATTTTTAGTTACATCAAGATACTCCCGTTTATGCCGCAAATTTTCGACACTCGCAAGGGAATCAAAACCTACAGGGTACTTCCCGTGAACTCAGAATCTTGAAATTTGGTACGAAGCAACGTCTTATAGCATAGATAAAGGAATAATTACGAAAACCATAAATTTTTAGTTACATCACATAATATATTTTTTTTACGGAACCCTCGGTGCGCGAGTCCGACTCGCACTTGGCCGGTTTTTTTGTCATCCTCTATTCTAATACCTCGGTGTGTAATATGTAGATAGTCACCCATCAGCAAAACTACCAAACACATTTAGACAAAAATCTACACACGTAGTTTACAACCTGTATCAACTTAAAGGGCACTCTTTATTCTGGTACTATACGATCCAGTGGGAAAATCTACGTAGGCAAAGCCATGGGCATGGGCAAGTTTGTCATAATTCAATGCCACAAGCTACACTCTTTAAAAGCAGCTACCCTCGCCTCTACGTATTGATTAAAGAAGCCTTGCAGCTGTAATCCTGTCCATAGAGTACAACGTCTCTGCGTAATGCTTTGTTTTTGTTTCCTACTACTCTTATAATGGTGGTATCTCCTTTGGGAGTTAGCTGTTTTCTTTGTGTATTGGGAATTTGGGAGTTGGCATGTGTTTAGTTGCGTACCGAATAATTTCTCTTTCCTTAAAAATGCTAATGGACACGTTATCATTTTATAGAGGTAAAAAGAATCTCGGTGTATAATGGACTAGCTTTTGCCAGCGGCTTCGCCCGCGTGAAAATGACGATTTTCCATACAAACTTTCATCCCCTATTTAACTCCTTTAGGGGTTGAATTTCGAAAAACCCTTCCTTATTCCTTGTCTACATTATAAAGGGAACCTCTGTGCAAAATTTCAGCTTTCTAGGTCCAAGGGTTGGGCCGGGCGTTGATGAGTCAGTCAGTCAGTCAGGACTTCTCTTCTTAGGGTTCCGTAGTCAACTAGGAACCCTTATAGTTTCGCCATGTCTGTCCGTCCTCGTTTAATCTCTTTGACCGTTAGCACTAGAAAGCTGAAATTTGGTACCAATATGTGTATCAATCACGCCGACAAAGTGGTAAAATAAAAATTGGAAAAAAAATGTTTTATTAGGGTAGCCAGTATGTAAAGTGGAAAGTGTTTTTTTTTTTAATTTCAACCCTAACGTGTGATATATTATTGGAAAGGTATTTAAAATTATGGGGTTTACGAAAATCATTTTTAGATATTATCAATAATTTCGGAAATAATCGCTCCAAAAGTAAAAAAACAATGTGTCCCCCTCCCTCTAACTTTTGAACCATAACTTTAGAAAATATGAAAAAAAAAAAATAGAACTTTATAAGTACTTTCTAGGAAAATCATTTTGAACTTGGATGGAAACAGTTTTTGTACAAAAAAGACAAAAAGTTGTACAAAATAATTTTTGGACTAAGTTTGTGGTATAATCGTATACTTACGCAAGCATTTTTTTTAACTTCGTTTACATATTTTATTATTCTGAACGTATCTTTTTTCAAACAAAAAATAATTACTTATTACTACGGAACCCTACACTGAGTGTGGCCCGACACGCTCTTAGCCGGTTTTATTTATATAGATATAGATGGTCTGAGTCTGCAATCCAAGTCCATGACTGCTACTGGGATATTCCTGATGGACAATCCAAATAACACTTTTGCCCGATCCGGCAATCAAACGAACCTAGGACCTCATGCTTAACAGTCGCGCAACTAAGTAGATATAGGTAAATATATAAAGTTGACAATTTGGAAGCGATTAAATTCCCGCGATGCGCAATAGGGGATCGGACGGGGTCAAAATAATATGATTCTGCTTAGTCCGTAAGTTAGACTATCGAAAAATATTGAATACGTGTTTTTTGTTTTATCAAATCAATAAAAAATGACGAAGATAAAACGCGTCAAAGATCTTGGAGTGGGGCTTGAAACGTCACTTGTGTCGTCAAAATGTACTATCATATGACGTCACACGAGTTTTCGAAGCACTGTATCGTCTTCATTTTAAGTTTGTGTGAAAAAAGAAAAAATACGTGTCCAATAATTTTTGGAAATCTATCTGACGGACTAATTAGTTTTTTTTTGTCCGATCCCCTATTGTCATGATAAGATTAGACTTCCTTTGAGGAAAATCAAAAATAAGTATTTAGGTCTTCGCATGAATCATTACTAGGTAAAAAAGTTTAATTCATTAATGAAATTGGTACTACTCGTACAGTCGAACAAGCTACTAAGTATACAGGCAGAGTTTTTTATAATTGTAGAACACTGAAAATATTGTTTGCAATTTTGTTTTTTATAGCGTTTCACATTAAGCGACTGATGCCAACCTCTGTATCGTTTGCCATCAGTCTCTAAATGTTTCTGTATAATTTTAAAATTAAATGCAAAGTAGTTGGCTGTATACTTATTAGCTTGTTCGACTGTACTAGTAACATAAAAATGTCTTACTAAACGATTTATTTAAGATATCGCTATCAGGGCTCCTGAATAAATACATTTATTCAATAAATAGATAAAAATCAACAACTTAACAATGATCATTCACGTATATCCGGCTTCCGAAGTCCTAATAGAATAGCAGAAAAAAAGAAGAAAAAAAAACAAATTAATTATGCCCGCTAAAAGATTAAAAAAGCAACTGGCCATAAAATTCTAAGGGATGCCAATAAAAAAGCGATACAATGAAAAAAGAGAATTCAAAAAATGAATGCCCAGCTGCCATCGTTACGCTGAACGCAACTATTGCATGACAGAGACAACAATGCAGCTTTTCGGTGAAGAGAGAAAAAGACAGAATATGGATTAAAAATTGGATCTCGGCTTAATTTTATTGGAGAATTAAGTGTATTGCGTTTAATAGGTCGCAATTCGTTAACTAATAGATACTATAGTTTTTTTTGGTGATTGAAGCAAAGATGCATCTTTACTAAAGTTTTCATTTGTAAATGCTGGTTGTCAGAGTGTTATGGCGCAGCTTGTGAGAGGCCTATGTCCAGAGTGGCCTGCAATAGGCTCAGTTGATTGAAGTCTCATTATTATGACGGTATTGAATAAATCAGTTGAAAAATACCAAACGTGAAACGAAAATATATAAGTAAAGAAAAAATCATAACCATTCTCACTCAGTCAAAATCAGTTAGGTAAGTATTTTTTACTTAACTGATTTTGACTGAGATTTTGACTGACTTTTTTTCGGTAAAGAAGCTATTTTTGCTTTTAGTGAACGAATGTCACTCACAAAATAATTCCGGCGAACAGAAAAAAATATAGTTTTTACGAAGAAATATAAAAGATGGCTACCTGAAAGCCATACGCTAAAAATATCGCCGAATATTTCCTGGAACAACCCTTTTCGGGATTAAGAACCCATTTTTTATAAATCAGCACTACGTAGTACTGCGCGTACTTTTAAAAATCCTTTTACTTATTTTACTTGAGTTATTTGAAGAAAAAATGCTTTACACTCTCTCAAAATATCTCAGGGAATTAAGAAAAAGATATAGGTAGGTACTCCTTTTAGTTTCGTTAATCCGTCAATTTTTTGACGTCATATTTTTGATGGAATCTCTTGCACAAATAGATTATTGACCATTCAGAAATTAAAGACTTCATTCTTTTCGCAAAGTGATTTTAGTCGTATAGACTCTTATTTCAACCACGAGTATTCCTTGAAGTATTCGTTGGAGACGATAAATAATTTCAATAAATCACAATTAATTTTAGGAGCAATAACCTGACGAATGAGAACGGGACTAACAAATGATCCTTGTGGCACTCCATCACTTTTAACAGTAATTTTCTTCACAAACCAACAACAAAATGAATCCCAAGTAATTAATTATTTCAATGTTAACATTTTGCAAGTCCTTTTAAGTAAAAACAAGTCTATACCATTATATTTTCCACAATATTTCTATCCACAACCTTCTCGAATGCCACTATACAAGATTTTTTGTAGAATCTTTGACAGCCATTCCAAGTAGCCAGTGGCCAAAAGTCTGACAGCCAGTCTCCCTTAGGGTACCCAGATACCCAGATATTACCCAGTACTAAATGGGCTGTTTAGGTCAGATAGGCAGTCGCTCCATGTAAAAATACTGGTATTCAGCTGCATCCGGTTAGATTGGAAGTTGACCCATCAAAACGTTACTTCTAAGAAATGAAGGGAGGTTAATCCGGATCCTAAGATGCCTCCCTTTTGAATTAAAAATGTCGTCGTTCCATTTTCTTTTTTTGAAAATTTTAATGTTTGTTGTAGTTGGTCAGTTTTTTTTTGGTGCGTTGGATTTGTGTTTTAGTAATTTTGTACAGCTTTTACTTAGCATGTTTTTTTAAGGAGATGTTTTCAAGATGTAGTCTAGGGCCTAAATCAGTGAACAATTGTATTCTGAGCTATATTGCTGGAAGGTTTTTGATAAACAATCATTACATTAAGGCCGGGTTGCAGTAATTTTAAGATTTTTGAACCTATAAAAATCGAACTAAATACGAGTTTTTTAATAAATAAAAATCATTACATAAAAATTGAACATACTCTCTAGTAAATCGTAAAGATAGAAACGCGATTTAGAATGATCGGCTCGATACTTTTTTTTATCAAACATGACTCTAAATCACAATTTCAAACGTGTACTGCTAAGACATTTCATCATGAATTTATATAAAAGTTATATCAATAGATAGAACTTTTTATTTTGAAGTAAATGTTGACAACATATTGTATATAGTTTATAGTTTTTTTTTTATAGTTTTTCTCCAAGAAGCAAAAAACAGTCAAAATTTAGGCATTATATCGCTCGCGCGGCAGGGCGGGGGGCGAGGTCGTGCGTACATAAAAACAAAGTACTGCAACCTCGCCTTAATCATAAATGAAGCAGGAACATAATTGAAGGCGGCAAGCAAATGAGAAGTTTTAAAATGAGTAAGCCTTCGAGGACTAGAGGCTTGACATTAGTTTAATGTATAGCGGGATCGTAGAATATTTAACATCATGTCAAACCTCTCCCTACTGATATACTGAAACCTCCACAGAGAAACAGTTTCTAAAAACGTTTACAATCAACAGAAAAACTAAACAATAAACAATAAACAATATTTATTTGTTCAAGACTTAAACCTATTACAATTATTGAACCTTAATTAGACTTAATTTAGTGGCAAGATACAAGACAAGTGCAACTGGGCTTAAACTAGGAGGACTCCTGTGCTATAAGCACCAGTTACTTCCGTCACCACCATGATCGAGCTGCCATTACAAGTGTGGTGCGGTGCAAATATGTATATGTAGCTATAGTATTAAATATCATTACTTTGTTTATACTATCGTTCGTGTGTGTGAAAACGTATAGTGTGAGTGAGTGTGTGTGTGTGTGTAAGTGTGTGTGCGTGTGTAAGTGTGTGTGTGTAAGTGTGCGTGTGTGTGTATGTGTGTGTGCGTGTGTGTTTACGTTTATGAATGGGCACTAAGCGGTTTTTATTTTATTTTATTTTATACTTTTTAATAAATTTTCGGTATCTCCATAATTTTGAGTGAGAAGGAAGTTATCTATGGTAAGTTTTATTTTGTTTAGCGGTAAGTTATGCAACTGTGTATGTTTACTTATTTTATTATAAAGGTATGGGCCCATGTAGCATGGTTGTAACTGTATAGAAACAAAACGCTAAATGTTGCAAGCATCAAAACTCAAACTTGCTACTAATTAAAGCGAACTAACAAGCGACTTCCCGTTTCTCCCACATTTCGGGGGTAGCGTGGCAACACAGGGGGTGGGGATAAGCGGCTTATAGGGGGGAGAGGGGCTGTTTTGATTATTTCGCAAGGATGTCTTCTTGGTACGTAAATTATGCAGCGTTCCTTCTCTGCTGTTGTTTTGAAAATGGGCTTGCCTGTCACACAGCTAGTTGTTTGTATAGATAAAATTTGGCAATTTTCGTTAGATTGGCGATGATGGTATTTTGTTGTAAGGAATAATTAGATTAGATTTCGATATTATAGACGGTAAGTGTGATCGAATAATGGAATATGAAGAAGAACGTCTTATAAATGATCATTAAGATTCTGGAGAAACGAACATTTTCGTAATTATGATCGAACTGCACTCAAGTCATAATTATAAGTACCGTTCGTAAAACAAAAAAAGATTTTTTCTTTGACAGATCGCCACATATATTTTACAGAAAATGAAACATTAAACTTAAGAATCAGAAGTCAAAATGCAAATGGTGTGGAATATTTTACTCGGTTTGTCAAAACTTACAAATTGTGGTCATTAGTTTGACAAATGGAGTAGGTATTGCCTTTTATGTTGACAGAGTAGAACCGAGCATAAATTCAGACATTTTGACATGGTCTAGTATGGATTTTGATATTTTTGGTGCCTTTTCTTTGTAGAAAATCTTGTTATTATTTCTTATGAGCCTGATGTGTCCAACTGCAAGGCAAATGTTTCCTTCCATTTATCTATGTTTATGGCTATTTGGGCTCAATTCTTAGAAAATCTTGGTAGTGACTGTGACGTGAGAAAATGAATCAGGTATAGTTTTGAGGAGATTTTTGTGTAAGAATTTTCTTAGCAAACTCAATGGTTGTTCTGTTTTCCAGTGAAAATATTATAATTCTCGTTTCTCTCTCATTCTTTTCTTTCTTTCACTTTTTCTTTTGTTATGCGAGATATAGAAACAAGAAAAATAAATAAAATGAGCATCAATTCATTAAAAATACTGCTCAACCGTGTTAAAGGTCTCGCAATAAATTACATTCTGGAACCTCGATGAAATTTGTTTTACCTATGTAATGTTGGAGAGTTGTTTTCCGCCATTTTTTCATATATTTCTCATTTTAAAGCTTTATTTCAATGGTTATTTCCAACGAAATATATGTATTTTTTTTAACGAAGTATTTTATTTACATAACTTTTTTTTATCGCTGACCTTAAAGCCTTTCAATGTTTATTGCTAGTCTTGTATTGAGTTATGTAAATACTTTATAATAACAGAATCATTTCCTTCCTTTTAATTCCTATCATCGTTTCACTTGTTTATAAAAATCTTTTTGTTTCGTCTACGCCAATGTTTTTGACGTCGTAAATTGCCGTTTCAAGTAACAAACAGGGTTCTAAAACCATCCAAATTAATTAAAACATCATATTTCAAGAGTCAAATGACAGTAATGCATGCGTATTGATTAGAGCTTCCCAAATCCCATATTTATTATTATTGTAAGTTACCAGGTATTTGAAACGTTTTACCAAAAACAGTCGATGACTATTATTTTGGCAATTTATACTAATTTAATTAAAATAGCTTTTAGCATAGATGTGAGATAGGTATGTTTTTGATAACTAATTAATTTAAAGTGGCCGAAATATCTATTGCTAGAAACCAATTAGTATATTATGTACAAATTGGATTATTGAAATCTTAACCTAAGCAAAACAAAAAATCTTACCTTGAGGAAATCCAACAGCTTCTAACCCGTGCGGCGTTAAGCCAAACGGGCCTAATCCTCCAAGCGGCCCGGGACCCATTCCCATATGATGAGCACTCGAGTGATGAGCATAGGGATTCTGGGCCAGCGGGGACGGCTGCTTCAAGTAGTGGAAGTAGTGATGCAACGGCGTTGCCGAATGGGCCTGAGGAGCCGTCGGCCCGCCGGCCGTCGGTCCCGTTGCCGACGCCGAATTTGTCAGCAACGCCATCTTGGTTTTTTCTTTCTTTTTGACGCAAACTTATTTAGTCACCGCATCAACCTCTTTCGTGTGTGTATTGACATTTTTGCGGTTTGCTTGTTGCCTTACGTTACTTGAGGGAGGGTGACATTTTTTTTTTTTTTTTTATTATCTGAAACAAATAAATGGGATGGTTAGTCAATTTCGATTTTGCTATATTTGATCAACAAATCAAACTCGGTAAAATTGTATTTTTATAAGTCCCTTGCCAATATTTTTTGCTTACATCAATTTAATAAAAGATAAATTGGAATATGATGAGAGTCAATACGTCTTCAATTTTCTCGCGCAACTGAACATTAAACGCAGCAATTATTTACGGCTCATACATTCATAAATAAACAGTTTACGCACGTCTATTTCAATTATAAGCTACGCCGATTGATTTTTTTGCTACAAACTACTTATTTTACAATTACCCATGACAATGGTAGATTTTCCGCACTATTGCAACACTAAAAACGTTCAAAGTCAAACACGTGGAACGCCTTCCAATTTAGTTATTTGAATGAGCGTCGAGCGTTCCATTCGTCACGATTCGGGAGTTCGAAATTCAAAAGTATTCTTTTTTTGGGTTCATTGAAAGAGGTTTGAGCAAAACTGATTCGTTCTTTGGTTTAGTTTTTTGCAAAAAAAAAATATTTCTTTAGTTTTTATGTTACACGATTAAAAAGAAGAAAGTTTGTAGGAATTCATTGAGATTGACAGCTGTGGGTTTCTGAATACCCACGACAACCTCTGAAAATCATTGAAATAGACAACTTACAGTTTCTCTGAAACTCTAATAATCTACGCCTAGTCCAATATATCCCTAGAACGGTAGGATATTCAAACTGAAATAATATATTCGCGAACCGGGCCTAGATCGCTTAAACATGAATACAGAGAAAATAATTTTAAACTCAGAGAGAACTAAGAAAAAAACATGCATTGACCGTGTACCTTTCCATAGGATACATTCTTTTTTTTTCTTATGTTGGCAAAGGTGTAGTAGGTACATGTTTACTGACATTTTGTCACGTTTATATTTTTTTTTTGGCTGTTACCTGGGTTGCCTTTGCCAAATTGAGGGGCTATCACGTGTTGCTTTTGTGTTGAAAAAAAAAACTTTGACGAGCCGTATCAAAGTGATGACATTTGAGAAGAAAAAGTGTATGATATGTGTATGGTGTTATAAGAAAGGAAAAAAAATAGTTTTGTTACTTGCTACGGGAAGGTTTGAGTATTCTGCATGGAAATGATTTGGAAAGTTAGATGCAGGATTTAGTGGGTCTGTTAAATAACTTTGGACGATACTCGACGATAATCTTGGTTAGGCTAAACTAAGTTTGGTCTATAATCAAAGTTGGAACGGTTAACCTGACCAAAAGTATAAATGCATACCTAAAATAAATCTAATACAATTTGTATTGCGGAATTTGCTTTATAGCATTGGTTTAAGGCAAGAATAACTCATCAAACCTTATCTCCAATGGTGTCCCAAAAAAACAATAGTTTACATAGTAAAAGTGAAAGAAAAAATAAACATTGTCACTTTCAATGTCCTTGTGGAGGTTCGCAGAAACCGCACTGTCCGTACATTTGTACCTCATAATCTATCAACAAAAGATTATCCCAAAACCTTGAGATACAATCTACAGAATCCCAAACTTACACTATTCGAAATACAACTCTATAACTAGTAGTTTAAAACTAGTTTTTCTGTGACATTTTGAAGGATTTAGCAAAAGGATTTCCGCTTAAATAGAATGTTAGAGTTTTGCCGCCAAAAACCCTTAAAAGGTGTTCAATTGTATAACTCAATGTAGATTTTGTTAAAGATTTTCGAGTCCCCAAAAGTCGGTGGTTCTGAAGAGTTTTCACGTCAACGATTTTTTGACAATTAGTCAGTTATTTCTTGGGTTTCGTAGAAGTTTTCTACGATTAACAAAAGGTAGGACCGCAACGAAAAAAAATTTTGGTTTTGCCAATTTGAAAATTGAAATGCGGCACAATTTCGCACGTATTTAAAAAAAAAAAAGTTGCCAAAAGACACAAAATAATATAGGTTTCGATATCATATTTTTAAAATAGCAATCACTCGGTAAACCCTTGTAGATTGAATAAAATATTAATCGTTTTGATTAATAAACCTTTAATTAAGTACACACATCAACACGGTCTAGGGATATTTCATACTCAATTAAATAACTCGAAAAGTACTGGCCGCATTGGAATCTTTAATACACCGATTTGTTTGTAATTTATCTCAGACTGATTCCAAATTCAAATTTTTGAAAATTCTTTTGTTTCGGTGGCATAAAAATGTCTTGATATAAAGGAGAGGGAATTTTGATTTGTGCGAAATTTAAAAAACAATACGAATTACGTTTAGTTACAGTTTTTTTTCATTTTTAAACGTAAGATAAAGTTAGAATTGAGGTATTGTAGCCATGCAACGCCGACATTTGACGAGGGCGGAGATGTTACGAGCTGTGGGAATGCTGGAAGCTGGATCTGTTCAGCGTAATGTTGCTGAGGCCATAGGGATCCATCAAAATGTAATTTCAAGATTGTGGACACGCTATCGTGCCACAGGTGAAGTAGCGGAGAGGCAGCGGGGGCCAAGTCGCATCACTACCCCCAAACAAGACCGATTTTTGCAAATTTCTGCGCGAGTTCAACCAAATGCAACGGCGACTCAATTGGTCCAAAGGCTGCGAGTGGAACACCAAGTGCTTGTGAGTGACCAAACTGTAAGAAGGCGACTGCATGAAAGCAATCTACGCTCTCGTAGACCACTCCGGGTCCCACCTTTACGGAGAGGCAATCGTGGACGACGATTAGAATGGGTTCGGAACCACGTGGACTAGGGCCGTGAGCAATGGTCCAATGTGCTGTTCACGGATGAATCCAGGTTCGGCTTCCATCCAGATTCACGAAGGACGCGTGTTTAGCGAGTTCCTGGACGATGGAGCCGTCTCCAGAACCCTCAGGAAGTTCACCCATACCAAGGAGGAACAATTATGGTTTGGGCAGGAATTCGTCTTGGAGGACGGACGGATCACGTTTGGGTGCGGGGCAATATGACGGAAGAACGATACGTCCAACAGGTGCTGGGGCCCGTAATCTTGCCTCACAGAACACAAATGGGGCAAGATTTCCTGCTCATGCACGACAATGCCCGGGCACACACGGCGAGAACGGTAGCAGCTTGGTTACATACACATAATGTTAGGGCCTTAGACTGGCCTGCTCAATCGCCAGATCTAAATCCCATTGAGCATGCGTGGGATATGCTGCAAAGAAGAGCTCTGAAGGAAGTTCCCGAAAATTTGGCTACAGAAGATCAACTTTTTGCGCACCTCAGAAGGACATGGGACAATATTCCGCAGCAAGACATTGACAACCTTGTTCTGAGCATGCCGAATCGTTGCCGATGTGTTATGAACATCACGGGCGCTTTCTCAGACTAATAGCTTCAAGTTTATAAACACAAATTAAATGATTTTTCTATTTTTTTCAGTTTTTACTCACAAATTAAAAGTTAATTCATATACGGTTTCCGTCTATGCTTCATTTTTTTTCCATAAAATCCTGAAATTTTAATCAGTACCTTAACCATTATTAAAAAATGGTAGAATATTAAATAACGTATATTTTAAATATATACATGTCATATAAATAATTAACACATTGATAGTAATTCGCTTTTTTAAAAATATCCCTAGACCGTGTTGATGTGTGTATGTTAACTTTTAATGAATGCGAGTGAATCTCATTATTTAATGTAGTGCTTTAGCGCACCTTTATTAAAGCGTACATTAATTTAATATTGGCAACATGAAATTAAAAAGTATTAACAACAACTTCTGCCAACCGAAATAAAATAACAAAGCCATCTTATAAAATACGGTGTCAAACTCCGTAAATCTATTTGTCAAAGTGCAATAAACGCACATAAATAATAACATTGCAAACATCATCCATATTGTGTGAAGGAAAACAAACATTTCGCGCCCTCGCGCCTCGTTCTGTTTGCGCAGTTGGCAGCGCCGGCCGGCTGTCACTGTGACAAATTGAGAAAGCGCGCGCACTGAGGGTCAAAAGTCAAAGATATTTTTGAAAAAAATATAAACCATTTTTGTCTTTTGTTAATGTGTCGTTTGGTAATATGAGTAAATGTATTTTATAATATTTCTTCATCAATAGCAGAGGCAACTTTCGACGCTATTGTGTTCTATGCTAATTTTAACACAGTTTTTCGTCTGCTGCATTTCAAGTTGCTTAAGTTGAAAATTAAGTAAGTACATACCTAATGAATTACGTAGGTATAAAATTACCAATCTTTAAAACTTTTCAATGGTTACCCAAATACTTCTAAATTGACACTAAAAACCCGTTTTCGTCCAAGAAACACTCCAAAAAATGCTACAGTCTACCATATACTGCCCTAAATAGGTCAAAATCATTTCCAAACCCCTATTTCCTAGTCTCCACCAAGCTGCAACCAAACCACACGATGTTATGACAAAGACATAACTACAGGGCGTGATAATTGCCCGCCAGGGGCACCTATTGTGACAAATTTCGCGCATCGAAACACACTATTAACTATTTCAATGGCCAACATGTATTTTTTCCCCAGTAACCATTTGTCGATGACACAATGGGCCTGTCGGCACTTTTTGCGGTGTTACTGCGTGAACTGATTGTATCTCTATATTCGATAGTTTTTGATGGAAATCAGGTATCGGAAAGTGGGAATATCTAGTTGAGCTACGACGTCATTTTGTTGAAAGTTTCTCTTTAACTTGTCTTCGAGTTTTACTTGCATACTGATAATTATGATACGTTACTTAGGTAGACACGGCGGCACATCAAGCAATATATTTCCAGTTTAACATGGTATCTCTTGTATGTATAGATTTCTCGTACAATGAGAGATCTGCATTGCATAAACTAGTTGTTGTTAAATTGGCCGTCGTGCTTATGTAGTTTAACTTTACCTGTGGTCAACTGTAATTCAAGGGTTTCGACAGAAACCATGTAAGGATTGAGTAAAAGATGTAAAGGGTAAAGTAGGAGTAACTACTTACTGAGGTGATGACTACTTGGAGTATAGAAGAAGACAAATGCTGTACTGCACCGAGTACGACTAAAAAGGGGAAGCTTAGGAGAATGGTGATTTTGGTTATCTACGAATCTGCTGTTCAATAAAATTTAATTTTAAACTCGACACAAAAAATGATTCCAAAGCCAAGACAATTTTTTTGAGTTTTGCTGGTATTCCCATTCAAAATTAACTTTTTAATTATATGTTAAACTCACGTCACATAATAATATACACACGTTACAAAAGTACCTAATCAAAAATCACACCGCTTCCTTTTCGAAATACAAAAATATTTTAATTTGACATCCACATCAACGGAAATGCCACGGTAGCCTCAAATATTTATTCCATTTTTCAAAACATCTGACAAAAAAAATGTTATTGGACACGCGCATTAAGGGCGAAGGCATAACGTCTTCTATTGTCAAACATGACAGTTGCTAAACATTCCATATTTGAATGTAACTTTGAAATTGGAACGTCTGTATTGAGTTTTATAATAATGTGCCTAAAATGTTTCGTTATTTGAAGGGTTAGTAGACTAGAAATCGATATTATTAGTTTAGTTTATTAAATTCATTCATGAAGCAAACGAGCTGTCCAGATTGCTACGTACTGGTCAGTGTTTGAGTCATTGATTTGAGAATAATAAGTTTAATATTATTGAGTAAAAAGCGTTTCCTAGGAAAGTAAAAGAACATGGAGCGATAGTGCTGTAATTTCACTGACTTCACGCTTTTCCCCGAGAGGTTTACCTATAGTACCTACACCAGCACTTTGCCAGTTATGCTTCAGTCCAAGGAACTTCTTGGGAAAACGCAACACACCCTGACCAAGATAATTGAAACTAAGACTCAAAGCTCAGTGGTAGCGGTTGCGATCACTAGACCGTCGAGACAGTACACCGATATCATCATAATAAGTTTGTAACCTTCATTTAAATTACCTGAAACCAATTTATTAATCAAAATCTGAACATTGTCCTATCAGCTAACTAATTCAGATTTTTCATTAAAATTCCAGATAAAAAAAATTGTTATTCAACTATTATATCATTAGAAAGATTTTAATCGAGATTATCTTATTCGATTATTATCTCGATTTCCCATAGTGCTACTTGTGATACGTAGATTTAATCGATTCTGATATTTATCTGCGCAAAGATTAAATGTCTATCGTTTTTATTACGGTAGGATCTGATTCAGAAATACTTTATTTTATTGAAGTATCAGATGTATAGTCGAAACACTGATTAGTGTTCAGCTAAGGATTTGGCAATTTTAGTTGTCATCATTTCACAAGATAGTAGCGGGACGACGTAATCAAAGAGGTCAGCCTTCTTGGTCCCTTAGTATTGACTGATATCTACCTCTCTATTTATTTGAGAAAATGTGTACAATAACAGATAAATCCAAGCTATTGCACAGAAAAACACTGATTAAAAGTAACAGAATTACAATCAAGAATGTTAGAAATGTTAATTGAAATAGTTGAAAAAATAAGAAAAATTCAGTTTTCGTTCATCCTCTCACAGACTGGCGCGATCTCGTGTGACAGTTACCAAACTTCACGCGGGAAATTTTGTGGACTGTACCAGATAATTAGGAAATATTATATTTAATATATCTTTCAACAATGATTTGTATAATATAATGAAATACCCAAGGTACCTACTGTTATCATTGCGATGTCTATAATTTAGCAGCAATAAATATATTGAGTGAATAATGTATGTTTAGATTACGAGGTTTTCCTTCTATTTTGATGAAACGTACAAACCCAGTAAGGTGTTTACATAATTGAAGTTTCGTGATTGTCAACTTTCGACAATCTAACTTTTACTAACTTTTTTCTATCTCAATACCTGTGCCTTTTATCGTTTTCCTATATCGTAGATGCGTTTACAAATATTTAAACTCACTTACACAAACAACCAGACTCGGAACAACTATCTGTAGGTCATACCAATATTTTGTGCCATGCAGGGATTAAACCCGTGACACGCAGGATAGCAGCCAATCACCCAGCCACTGTGCCAACCGTGTCAGCTTTATACCTTATGTGCAACTCTGTCTTTCATATCTACACCAAAAGACAAGCGAAGGATGAATAATAATTATTCAATTATAAGAATAATAATAATAATTAATAATAAATAAATAATAATAATTATTAATAATAATTATTTATTAATAATTATAAGATAAAATCAAATAAAACATATTTTTTATCATTCAAAAACCGAATAAAACGCAAAACTATCAAAACTTAACCCAACAAACTTCATAGACGCCAAAATACATCAATTCCCCAGAGTTGCCAGCGCAAAAAAACAATTAGACGCACAGTGGGGCCAACATAATGCGCGCCAGACAAAAACTAAAAGCAAATCAGTTGAACCTCTAGGGAGGAAACTTGATACAGTCATTACTTGCTCGATTATTGCACTAGTTGCGGTTGTAAGGGGTGAAAGAGGATGGTAAGAGGGGTGAAATATTGATGTTTGAAAAGTATCTTTGGTTTTTTTGCGCTTTTATAGATTGAAAGTGCTATTAGACAAAGCGTTTTTGGGTTTCACGGTGCAGATGGGTCGGTGATTTTTATGGTTCATGAACAATTCAGATTTCTAACATAATTGTTTTTTTATGTTCATAATTGACGTCACTGATTGATAAAATATAGATTAGGAACATGGATTTGTAAAGTAGATTAAGTATATTTTAATTAATCCACTAAAAACTGTATTTTAATGATGATCGCTTTTTACCCACGACGGAACGGAGCAGGTATATGCGTTTAGGGTGAGAGATGTTTGTGTGTGCGTTTGTGCAAAGTAATGTTCCCACCTATCTTCTAAACTAATGATCCGATTTTGATGCGGTTTTCAATAACGGGTTTGTGTTCGATGAGTTCATATTCTTAGATAGGTGTTATGGCTGTAACTCACTAGGGGGCGCCACAATATTAGTGCAAAACAATGTTGCAATATAATCAAAACGAAATTTCCGATTACAATTCTGTTTTCAGCAATGTGTACGTGGTAGCTTAATGCATCTTCCCAAATAATACGACGGTCCGACGGATATTCCATAGTTATGTATTATCGTAAAATTATTATTGCTACTTCTAAGTATATCATCGAGAAACAGACACGTTAGGAAAATCTGTAAATATCGACATTCATTAAAGTTATTTTATTCTTTTTCAATTACATTTTTACCGTCGTGGGTTTTTTTCAAATTTTTATTTTGATTTTGCCTTGTATGAGGTTCTGGTCGGTAATTTTGGGTTCCTGTCTCAGTTTCTGGAAAGTGTTATTGGGTTTTCAATCACGAATATCTCAGAAACATGGAGTCTGGATTTGTGCCTGGTCTGGCAATAGAAGGCGCGGAAGGCGCTCCGGGCGTCGGGGGCCACGTGATGGCTTCCGGCCACCGTAGACGCGGGCCTGTGGACGGTGAGTAATGGGCTAGCTCGCCGTCCGGCCGTCGTCATGACTGGCACTTCAACATACTGTGTAAGTATAGGTAGATTGAGTATAGATTAAAATAGCATTGTATTTTGGACGTCACGTGTATCTAATAAACACTATTTATTTCTAAGAATTCATTGACGCGTTATCAGCAATAATATGTTTAGCGCAAGGCTCACTGATAACGAATTTTATTTTATCAAGGTTGCTAGGCTTGTTTTGCTGTAAAAAAGACAATAATCAGCAAGTATTCATTTGAGTATTCCTGTTTGTAAAATTAATTTGTATGTCATTATCATCATCTCTCTGTTCTTGTCCTAAATTACTTGGGATCAGAGGGTCTAAAATGGCCACTTTTGCAGATCATAATGTGAATTGCGTTTAAAGCGTAAAATGGACCTTTCATAATAAAAACTGCGTCTGTGACTATTTTACGAATGTTAACGCAATTCATATTATTTTCCTATTATGATGTACTAAATTGTTACAGACGCAGTTATTATAATGAAAGGTCCATTTTACGCTTTTTAACGCAATTCATATTATGATCTGCCAAAGTGGCCGTTTTAGACCCCCTGCACAAAACTTTTTTGACTGACGGAAAAAAGCCAGTAACACTTTGGTCGACCTAAGAATCAAACCTAGGACCTCATGCTTAGCAGTCGTTCTTGTGACCACTGGACCAGCGAGGCGGCAGTCAATTCACTTAATATTGAAAAACTTAAAAGGCCATACCACATTATTACTACTGAACCACCTAATAAACAACAAAGGAATCCCCAATTCAATTTCCCACACATGTGCATTTAATAACACGCCGAAAAATCCAATATTAAGCATATTTCAACAAAAACTGCTACCGCGCTTGTCTGTAATTGCGACGAAGCACCGGGGGGCGGGGTCCCCCGGGGAGACGGTAATGGCCCATGTTAGCAAATAGCTCGGCTTTGCTGGCCCACTGTGTAGCCAGGAGCGCCACTTTCGTGGGTTTTTTTTTTGCATTTTTATGGTTAAGGTTGAGGGCGGGGTTCAGCTAATTTGTGTGTGGTTTTTAGACCCCGTTTGTGGATTGATTGATGGTTGTGCGTAGGTGACTTTTGAGACATTCAAAGCAATAAAACAACAATTTCTATAACGTAACAGATGATCGCTAAGGTGATGATCCCTTCATGTCGACAACCACGCGAGCTAAGTCAAGAATCAAGATACTTGAATAGCTTATCTTTCTCGGCTTTCACGAGGTTCTCGTCATGCGGGCATGTCACGTCAACAATCATTGCGTGTCACGCTAATTAGTTTGGTTTTGTTAAGTGCTGAAAAATCGCGTTTTTCTGTAGTGAGGTTGAGGAACAAGATCAGGGACTTGTGCTACTTCTATTTGGAATGTTCCTCCTATATTCTTAGGTACCTACAACCAGGGACTGAAAGCGGTTACGGTTAAAGGTTAAGATACCTCAAAAATATACCGGTACCGGTTTAAAATAAAGGTTGAGCTATACCGGTACCTTTATAAATAAAGGTTGGGCTAAACCGTTATTTAACCCTTACACGATTTCGGTACCGAAATGCATGCGCGGCGCGCGTGTGTGCGGTGGAAGACGTTAGAACTTGCGTATGTAGTTTATAATCTAATAATGTGCAACAATCGGCAAGTGAACGACAGACAAAGTGGCGAGGCGGTGCGTCAAAGCAAACCCCTATTTATTAAGGTTTAGGTACCGCTACCGATATATTTATAACGGTTACGGTACTTCTACCGAAATATACCGGTATGCATTTCCATACTCAGAATTTCACTACCGGAAAAAATAACGGTATCGCAATATTTCGGTAACCCTTATTTAACGGTATGACGTCATACCGAAATTTAAAGGTACCGTAATTTTTGGGTAATTCAGTCCCTGCCTACAACTGTTGTATTATGGATTGTCAATTTTCAGTTTCGGAGATTTTAATGTCATAAATTCGTGTAGTACCAATCAATACTGTTTTGAAAGATATACAGGACCTATTATTAGTTGAAATAAGCACATCACATCTGCTTTCGCTTGGCAAATGGTAGCAGACAGGTTGGTTTCAAGTTAAAATATTTTATAATCTGTAGACTCGAAATAGACTCGAAATTCCAATTTTATTCATCAGCAAAACCAATCTGCAATACTACCCCATATCATTACCAACCTATCGCCAAAAATATTCAAACAAAGTGATCCATAGCTAATTCAACTTGCATTAACATGATTACAATCTCAATACCATAAGGTTTCCCATACAATTCATGGTATCAATACGTTTCATATTTTCTCCATTGTAATTTTGGCGGGAGAACGCCGTTTGTTTGGAACAATGTGCACGTGGCCGCCATTGTTGGGGGGCCAGTGTTGCCAATTGATTATATTAATTTTGTGGAGTGCTCTTGATTTTTGGGTTCTTAAATTAAAAGGTTTGCGTTGACAGTGTTTTGATTTCGTGAGATTTAGAGTTACGTAGATTTGTCTTGAAATTTTTGTGGATTTTCCTGTTTTAACAATAAAAATGAAATGACTTGATGAATACCTATAGGTAGTGGGTTATTGACAATAATAGATAGCAAAACTCCAAAACATTTGCTGCTAGGTTTGCAAGTCCTTTTAAGACTTAAGGAAGTCTCCTCTGCCTGTAGTTGTTTACATGGCACTATCATTTTTTAACTGGGAGCAAGCATCATTTAACTACCTGCCCCTTGCTTGTCCATGTTACTGGAGGTCTACGTAGGTACCTAATAAACACTGTAAAACAATGTAATGCTCATTTGTAGAGAACATACTCACAAAAGAGTATTCCATGTATCCATCTGTCTTAAGAGACATAAAATAGATAAATAGATAGGCATAGGGAGTTATGAGGTACTCTCACACTACTTCCACATCAAGTAGGTACCAACCTAACAGCATTTGGCACTGTCTTCTTAAATGTCATAAGAATACAAATGATGCCAATGACGTGTTGCCAGGTTAACGACGCGCATCTGCCAAACAGTCAGTTAATTTTAGAGATTAATAATAATCATTTGATTTTAAATTAACAGTGTAATAAATCACAGATGCTAATAGTCGAGAGGTTAGTGAATTAATCACGCATATTAATCATGGAGTTGCTATATCGGAGATACGAAGTAAATAAAATTGATTTCTTGATTATTTTTTATGTATTTTCGTTTTTATTATTAGTTTTTCTTATGTGTTGTGTTAGCGCAACAAGTGTTTAGCTAGTGTGAACCAGTGGACACTAACTAAACAGTTTTTACGCAAACATCATTCTGCAAAATACTAACGGCCTTACTAGGTACAAAAGATTTTTAAACCTGGTTTAACTTAGACTGGGTTTAACTCGCATGCCGTCTCACTTCAAACATAATATGCAAAAGAAAGTGACGGCATGCGAGATAAACAAAGTCTAAGTTAAACCAGGTTTAAAAATCTTTTGTAGTAAGGCCGTAAGTGTGTAAGTAGTTTGTACCTGTGTGAGTAGGTAATATTTCAAAAAAAAAAATGAAATTCATACTAAACTGATAAACTCGAAAAAAAAACGAAGTATTTCTGTAACCTCGTACGTTAAGAGTCTATGATTGATGACACGTTCCCGTAGGCTAATTCTTGAGCTCCAAGCCCAAAGCAAGTCAGAATAGGTATAAGATTGAGTTCCTATTGAAATAAGTAGGTCCCTATTTCATCATCAACATGATCTTACTGCCCTTAACCCATTCTATTTAGGGTCGATGCAACACGTTTCGTTTTCCCTAAGTATTTATGGAAACTTAGATAGCCGCTACCACAAAAAGGCAGATGATGTTATGAACTCAACATAACATAACATCATGCGTCTAATCCCCGAAGGGTTAGGCAGAGGTGTACCCTTTAGTACACCCACAATTCGCTAGTTATGTTTAAATCTCATGTTTATGGGGTGAGCTTTATACCATCGGGGCACAAATTCCGACTCCTGCTGCCGGGTGCTACTGAGAAACTGATAGAAATACCCGATAACACTTTGCCCGACCTGAGATTCGAATGATGATTTTATATTAGACGTAGAACGCTAGTGGCTACATCTACAATCACAATGTTTTCTTGTTCATCTTACTTTCTAGGAATTCGCTTTGCGAATATGAATTCAATTTCAAATATAGACAAATATTTTATCAAGCAGTTGTAAAGTAACGCCTCGAGAAAGCTCAACTTGCCATTTTATAGGTCGTTTGGAGAAAACTCAAGCTAAGTTCGATAAAAACAAATGTTAGTTTGTAAAAATATATTTTCTGTTACAAACGCGTACCTATTAAGTTTCAATTTCGTCACCCACTGTGTAGATCGATATATTATACCAGTCAATAAACTCATATAATGTTCTCTAATCCATAAATCACAAATACGCAATCAAATAGCCTATCATATTTCATAGCAAAACCTATTTAAAAAAAAAAGTAACGAAAAAACTATCAAACATTGGCAACATCAACACAATTACAAATATAACCCTACCATGTGTAGTTCACATAAGTTATTACAACCTATCGAACTAAATATAGCTACGGAATTTGGTCGGGTAAACAAACTTGGGCCGGCGTAAATCGATAGTCGCTTGCGAGCGGGACGGCACAACTATTTGTACGAGATAGAAAAAGATAGGCATAGCGGGGTGTTTGTAAGGCGTGGTTACGAATCCGAAAGTACTGTGAAGAGAGGAAGCGAGACGGCTATACGGTTGTCGTTTCGTTGAAAATGCACGTAAAGAAAAAGGTTTTATTTGAAACCTAGATTGTAAATAAAACATATGACTTATGGAACTGTTTTTAGCTTCTCGCTTCTTGTTATTGGAAAATGCTTTGTGAGTTATTACTGCGAGAGTTTTTATTGGTTTGTTTACATTTTGCTGAAAGCGTCACTTTTATTGGAGCTGGGAACAATGAGTAGGTATTACGTGTAGTGTAAATAGAAATGATTATTGTATAAATTGTTAAGTTATGGAACTGAGGCGTCGTAACAGCTAGAAAGGGCTTTATTTAGTATATATTAGGTAAAAAGGATATCTCATATAAATAATAAACAATAACCGGTGATTTTGTGGTTGATTCGGTAAATTACGAAAAACATACTTATATAATAAATACCTTTTAACTGTCGTTACGGGTAAACACATAAGTACCCAAAAGTCTAAGATTCACATAGAATATCGGTATTCGATGTAGCTCGTAACTGGATAAAGAACAGTTACTTACAATATTCGTATTCAAAACTGACATAGAAATAATTCTTAGAAAAAATGTTAGGTACACGACTTTACACGAGTAAGCTGAAAAGGTAGTAGGTATACCTATACCTACGCTGACCAAGTATGTGTCAGAAAGAAATAAGGCATAAATAACACATCTATTGAAATAGAAATCATTCACACAACAAATTTTTTACACAAAAAACCTTCACAATTTTTAGATTGATGGCAACTCCGATTCATGCGTACCAACACGCACATTCTAATTAATGCATCCTCTACGTGACTTTGAAAATAGAACACTAACAAAGGTTAATTTATAGTGTACGTTTTGTGCATGAATGCGTGTACGTGATTGTAACAAATAGTTGTGTTTTATTGTGTAGTGGCGATATAAAAAACCTTTAATTTCGCGTCGTGTGTGGGTGGAATTATGAAATGAATAATTTGTTCGAATACAAATGGAATGATTTTATTTAAATGCGTGAAAATTATTTCAGTAGACTTGTCATTATTATTTTATTTGTAAAATAAATTACTATCTTGATATTTATGTATTAAAACCTATGGATTGTTTTATTCACTACTAGCTGATGCCCGCGGCTTCACACGCGTAAATCATGAAATTTTGACAAATTATATACTTACTTAAACCTTCCTCAAGAACCACTCTATCCGTTGGTGAGTTTATCGCGAACAGACACACAGATAGACAGCAGCGTTATATAATATGTACTGATAGTGAAATAGACTACGTGCACATTATATTATTGACGTTTGTATATTTTCAGCTCTGGTTTGTAAGTCCTGCGAATATCATGTAATTCATGATTTTGGTATATCCTCTAGGTACACAATGAATCCCAGTTTCTGCTATTCGTTCCCGAACTAATAAGTATTCGGAGAATCATATAGGTAAGTATTGAGCAATGTCGTTTCATGGAGCCACTGTTAACATAATGATTGAACCTATTACCACTATTTTTTTTCCGAAACATAAATGTCCAACAAAGAAATGTTTTCGACCATCAAAGTATTGCGCATACAAAAAAAAATGAGGACAAGGCAAAACTCCTCAATTTTATCTATAACTCGTCAAACCACTATATTTATCATTATTACAACAACGAGTACTGATTTTAAAGGGTCGTTTTCACCCCTGCTACATGGCCACTCTTTGTCAAATTGGCTATGTACCACATCAGGCATTATGTACCTCGCACATCTGCCTCACGAAAAAAACATTGATGTTTATGGTCGTCAAAATGGCGATGGCGGGCGCATTGTTTCGGTTTTATAAACCCTTTTTATAGAGAATGATTGTTTTTGAATGACACTGCTTTTGCAGTTGTGTTTTGTTTCGTTATAAAATGTTTTACGTTTAAATTGACGATCCCACACAACTTATTTTTATTTATTTACTAGGATATTTTTCCAGTATCATATCGTAATGAACTCACATTTCTACAGTTGAACACTTCTGGGTTCAAATTATTCATAGACGCATGAAGAGAGATTTTGTTTAGCACTAAGATTAGTAATGTGGTCTATTCTTTTACGTGAAGAATACTGTATCTCCTATTATTCTTAACCAACTTTTAGTTTTCGATTGTCAGTTCAGCAGTAATCTTGAGCATTTCCACCGTTAACCCATCCGTGTAGGCGTGTACCCAAACACAAGCTGAGACATGGCAGTGTGGACACAGATTGTTGAATGCTCCGTCTCCGTCACTTCCTGGCAATGCTGAATGTATACTTTACTTAACATGCTGGTCTAGTGTTGATGAAGTGCGAATAAACTTGGGTTCCATAGATCATGCAGTGTGAATGGGTATTTAACTAACATTTCTCTGTCATAGCCAGAGTCAAGATTCGTGCCCAGTTGATGGCAATAGGCTCGCCCCCAAACGGTACATAAATATAACCAGCAAATTATCGGTATAGGTAGGTAGGTCATACTATTAGCTACATCTCTACCCAACCCTTCAATGAAATACAAACGTGATTAATATGGTTATGTTATTACAATCCCAGCCGACATTTCCTACGGTGAACAACATACGTACATAAACTCATGCCCTATTTCCATGGAGGTAGGCAGAAACCACAGAACGCCACCTGCTACAATCCTTACATACTCCTTTTGCCTCGTCCACATTCATACATCTGGTCATACACGCACGCCGGTTACGAATACTATGCACCTGTCCTTTCTGAAGAACGGCACCAATAAGGTCAGATTATATATTCAAGCGACACATCAGCGAAAAACTGAAAACGAAGACGCTAGAACGAGTTTGACAGACATGACACCAACCCACTGGCGCCGTATGACCTTACGACTATCACAAAAACATGAAAGACCACCATTCTGTATAGCTTTACATACAAAATACTAAACAAACTACATGGGCCATTGTGTGGGCTGGTTCTAAGCCAACATTCACGCTCGCCTAATTGGGAGCTGAGCAGTGAGTCAGCGAAACTCTTTGTTGCTACTGTGTTACGTGTAAGAGGTAACGATATGGTTTTAAAATAGTTTTTTGTGTGTTGTTGTTTGAAATGTAGGTAATGGTTTTGGTTGCGAGTTGAAAATGTTGGTTCTAGTTATGGTTACAACTTCTCCTTTGTTTATAAATCTCATTAACCGTATTTATTTCTGTAAATTTGTTTTACAAAACACTTTTATTATATCATGTTATGTTTAAAAAATAGATGTGACCGGTGTTTTGTACCTGACAACTCTGAGAAAAAACAGCTGAAATAAATTTATAGGTCACTGTGTCTTCTAAAGTCCAGACATTGGTCATTGGTATTGCCAAAGATGGCCTTTTGAAGAAAAAACACACAGATTTAAGTGAACCTGTCCAGTCAGTGCAAGTAATTGTCAATGATCGTGTTTTCGATTCATCTAGCTCTTCTTCATCGTGTTGTCAATGGGTAAAATTCCAGAGAGATACGACAAGTGACAATTGCTTTCAAACCGTTTCATATTTCTTCAACGAGTTGACTGTCGATTGTTTTCTATTTATTCGTGAACAAGATACTGTATACAATTTGCAAAATTCAAAAGTTACGACTTTGAGATAAGATCTATTTCGTTATTCATACCATATCCGTGAACACATAAAACGTTGATCAATATGGTAGGTGAAAATCACTTTTAAACGTTGATGTGTGTATATACTGGTCCTCGTGACTATTCAAAGGTCTCAAACAATTCTCCTCGAATTACAAACAAATAGACATTAAATTCGATATTAATCACCATTAGATCTTTGTCCGTATGAGACCTACCATGGTTTGCCTAATCGTAGGCGATTTTATAATCATTAGACGTAACGCGTTGCTACACTGCAAGCTACGCGCTACGTGCTACGGCGTAGCGTTGCTACGAAACGGCGTAGAGAGACATTTACCGAAAAATTATGTTTTGTATGAAAATTTTCAACCTCATTTTGGCATGCTATATCATGCTTGTAGGTAATTTAAAAAGAATATAGTATTTGAAATGTGATTTCTATTTCTCATTTGTAGTTTTTCTATATTATTTAAAGGCATGGTTGGTGTAGAGCTTGAGCGATTGATTGCTGCGTCGTGTGTTGCGGGTTCGATCCCAACACATAAATATGTGGCCAAATGTATGCCCTACAAATAGTTGTTCCAGGGCTGGCTGTATGTGAGTTTAAATGATTGCACATGTAACCCACGAATGCCCACGATACATGAGAAATCCCCAGAAAGGGTAACGTTTGAAAAATAAACGGATTTTATTTAGTTCCTGCCAGGGTCTTCAAAGATTAAGTAAAATAAAATCTTTTGGTGACACAAATGTCTCCATATTAATGATTAAATGATAAAAAACCTGAAAACGAAAATAGTTATCAATTAATCTTCACGTAATGACGTAGGTTTGCTAAGTATGAAAGGCCACGGAAGTGTGATAGCAAATCACAGCTTAAAATTATTACTCCTTCTCTTTTATCTATTCCAAAAATAGCCATTTTTTTTTTTTAGCCTATATTGTCCCACTGCTGGGCAAAAGCCTCCCCCATAGCCTTCCACTCATCCCTCTGTGCGGTTTTCTCCGTCCAATTGGGCAAAAACGCTTCTAGGTCGTCACGCCAGCGTTTTCTAGGCCTCCCTCGGCGAAAAATAGCCTATAATACAGAATATGGAATCGTTGTATCGGTAGCGCGTATAGTCACCTGCCCCCGTAGCATGGCGATTCTATCTCTATTCTACCAAGAATAAACAAAGATTTTTCCATACAATTTGACATGAAACCTTGCTAGCCTACAATCTGTCATTTTGTCGATTATTCCGTCGACAAAACCCGTTTCTTCGGTGGTCATGCTTAGCCGGCTGAAACTATGGGGCGCATACGCACTTCTATCGTCAACAGCCGCTTGGATCAACCTTCAGGTTGAGCCGTACTTGCCTAGGTTGATCTGTGGATAGGTGACCTATTACAATTTACATACTGAGTTTTCTCCGTACCTCGGAAAGCACATTTAGCCGTTGATCCTAGCTGTCATTTTTAGATTATTGACAGTCGAAACAGGTAGTCAGTGGCCTGAAAGTCTGATAACCAGTTTTATCAAGGGGTATCGCATTACTCAGCACTACATGGGCAAGCGCGGCTTGGTGGCTAATGTAGTTTTAAGGTTTTATTTACTAACACAAGCTGTTTAAATCGTATGTATGTTAGTCTGTAAGGTATTTTATCTATGGGCCAAAGTAGCCTGAAAATAAATAAATGTTATGTTATGTTAACCTTAAGATTGACTCGAGTGTCTGTTATTATTTACCCAAATACTTCACATATTATTTGGATATCGCGTATCTTGAGCTGGTCAACCATCCTTCTGATAGGCGTTAAATTAAGATTAGCGTGAAGGCTCCGTCGTGATTCAATCAAGTTCAAACATGGCGCCAGTGGCAAGGCTGTGCTTCCATGGAGAATTTATTGTATCATTGTTACATCTTACTAATGATGTTAAAGTCCAGTGTGGTTTGTTTACGAAGAACAGACCAGTAGCGTCATTTTTGAAGTGAAAACTTCTTTAGCGGCGTTGAGCACTTTGGGAAATTGTTCTGTGATGGGTATAAAATCTTAAACTCGCGTCAGGACACGTGACCACGTGACCCTGATCGAAAAAGCGTAAGACGGATGGAGAGTAGACAGCTATCCCCTCTCTACGGCGCGGCGAAAATGTATGCCTGGGCCTACTGTTTCGTTTAGGCAGCGCAGGGCGCTTAATAATAATAATAATTATTATTAATAATAATAATAAAATTATTAATAATAATAATATAATTAATAATAATAATAATTAATAATAATAATAATTAATAATAATAATAATAATAGAATGAAATAGGACCTCATCACAACACATAAAAAACTCACACACGTCACACACACACACAAACACGCCACACGCTACATTTGCTTTGGTTTCGACCCGTAAATGTAGTAAAAATCCAGTCTAAGAGCTGAGAAGAAAAAACACATTCCGAAAATAATAATGATGACAGCTGTCAAAATTGAAACAGCTATATCTCGGAAACTATCGACCTTAGACTAGTTGTGTGTAGGGACAATTGATAGGTCTCAATGAGATCTACATTTCGGATGACAGCTGTCAAAATTGAAACGGCTATATCTCGGAAACTATCGACCTTAGACTAGTTGTGTGTAGGGACAAGTGATAGGTCTCAATGAGATCTACATTTCGGATGACAGCTGTCAAAATTGAAACGGCTATATCTCGGAAACTATCGACCTTAGACTAGTTGTGTGTAGGGACAAGTGATAGGTCTCAATGAGATCTACATTTCGGATGACAGCTGTCAAAATTGAAACAGCTATATCTCGGAAACTATCGACCTTAGACTAGTTGTGTGTAGGGACAAGTGATAGGTCTCAATGAGATCTACATTTCGGATGACAGCTGTCAAAATTGAAACGGCTATATCTCGGAAACTATCGACCTAAGACTAGTTGTGTGTAGGGACAAGTGATAGGTCTCAATGAGATCTACATTTCGGATGACAGCTGTCAAAATTGAAACGGCTATATCTCGGAAACTATCGACCTTAGACTAGTTGTGTGTAGGGACAAGTGATAGGTCTCAATGAGATCTACATTTCAGATGACAGCTGTCAAAATTGAAACGGCTATATCTCGGAAACTATCGACCTTAGACTAGTTGTGTGTAGGGACAAGTGATAGGTCTCAATGAGATCTACATTTCGGATGACAGCTGTCAAAATTGAAACAGCTATATCTCGGAAACTATCGACCTTAGACTAGTTGTGTGTAGGGACAAGTGATAGATCTCAATGAGATCTACATTTCGGATGACAGCTGTCAAAATTGAAACGGCTATATCTCGGAAACTATCGATCTTAGACTAGTCGTGTGGGAGTTGGACATTTTGACCCTGAACGTTAACGATGTCGACTGTACAGTCAATAAAATACAAAAATAATTTATTTTGAACTAGACTGTACAATGTTTTTATGATGCTTAATCGGAGGCATGGGAAAAAATACTCCCGCTCCTCCTACCAATCGGAGTTCCGATCGGAGGACAGGGAAAGACAAAATAAATGGGTTAGCATAGTTATGGCGGAATAATTGAATTTTTAAATAATGAATTTGGTTTAACTATGTCGAATGATCGCAATCTTAGCACAACGAAATACAAAACTACTATTGATGCGGTCTTTATTAGACATTTAAATAGGTTCGAATCAAAACTGTTCGTTTCTTACTTCAGCTACCATAAACCTATCGTATCAGTTTTAGAGATTGGCGATGATAGTTCTGGTAATGATGATGGTGAAAAAGTCGTTGAAATTATGGATGAAAGTTGATTTTTCGGAGAGATAAACTTTTTAATGTAAAATAATTGTAATAGTTTTAAAGTGTTAAATTTTTAATGTAATATAAATTGTCATGTTTGTGTACGATAGCGCAATAAATCAATATTGTATTCTACCACATAAATGATAGTACTTTTATACTGTTAAAGCAATTGGTGCAAAATTATTCCCTAACCATTCCAAAATATCAAACATGCTCAACGTTAATAATCAAGTTTTCACTTCTGCCGGCACTCCCGGAGTGCAACCCGTCTTTTTTTTTGAATACAAATCAGTGAAGGACGGTTTAAAAAATAAATCCACGATAATTTATAAATAAACTAACTGATGCCCACGTCTTCGCCCGCACAAAATCGTAACAAATTATATACTAAAACCTTCCTCGAGAACCACTCTATCCATTGATGAAAACAGCATGATAATTGGTGTAGTTGTTTTTGAGTGTATCACGAACAGACAGACAGAACGACACGGTGGAGGACTTTGTATTATAATATGTAGTGATATTATTTTAATTACTAAAGGTCTTCAATCATTTATTTAGAACTAGCTGTTGCCCACGAGCTTTGCTTGCAAGAAATAAATTCTTTTTGCACTAAAGTCTAATTATTTTTCCACTATAAAAGTACCTACGGTACACCACGCTACAGCCTTAGTAAAACCTTATGACATCAGCTATCTACCAGTAAATTCCCGTCAGCTGTTTTGGAGATAAGTTGTCTATTCATAATATGCGCTAATTCCTATTATTTTACCATCCTTGTCACCGAAAGACGATCCTTCCGATTTACCTGTCCCGCGATTTTTTTCCAAGCATTCTTTTGTTTTGCAATAGTCCAAAAGTCATTCACACAAAGTTGAAACATTATTCACCAACAGCGTTTATCTTTATGAAATGTACAAGCAGTATTGAAATATAATTTAATGCTTCAGTTTGGTGTTCAATCATGATACCTTATCTGAGCGATAGTGTCCAAATTATCTTGTTTTTTAAACAATTTCAAGTTATTACGTGACCTCCTTGTTATTTTGTGGTGATTAGTTTTTAGGTATCATGTTTATGCGAGTTGGGGTAAGTAGAAATCGTGTAAGTATGACATTTTTGAGTGGGTATCGCGAGGGCAGAATTTTGTTAAGATAATTATTGTGGTTGTTCCTAACATGTTGCTATCCACTGTTAATTAGACTAGAATAGGGTTTTAATGAAACAATATAATTAATTATCTTGACGCACGGGGCCAATCAATGTGGCGACATTTAGGGAGAGCCTATGTCCAGCAGTAGACGTCTTTCGGCTATAAGTAATGCTGAGTCTGGGACTGAATCATGGAAAGCTTTGGATAGTTTTTGTCTAACACCCTTATCTATAAACAAGTCATAGTGATTACTTGAGTCAAAGCCATATCTAAAGAGTTTTATGCTGTAGTTCAGGAATTGCTTTGCTTTATTTGACGGTTCCTACTTCGTTAAATTACAAGGTTGGATAAGTCACTAAGCAAACTGCATCTACTACAAATGATTTCATACACTAGCATGAAATCATTTGTAGTAGAGGCTACTGTCAAATACTGCTTTCCAGACACACGAGCACCAATATTTATAGATGAATCACCTTTTGATTTTTCCTACTGTGTTGATTACCGTTTACGTTTTGAACAAAGCATTTTGGAAGCCGTATCACGAAATAGGTCTTATCTCAATGTAGAAACATTTTTTTCACAAAACCGCTGTAGTGCTCATAATTAAATATTTGAACAGTACCTATGGGCTAGAACAGTGGAAAGTTTATAAGATGAATATTGTAGTCACAAGAGGTATCTCTATTACCTATTATAAAGATACCTAAGTATTTAAAGCTAGTTAATAAAACAGGTAAGATTGTATGATTTACTCTCAATCAACTTTATGATTTCCGTTTACGATAAGTTACGATTTCTTAGAATTACGATAAATAAAGTTTTAATCTTGATATTTGTTGATATGGCTAAATAATTTACGTACGATTAGGTATCTAGCTGTTGCGCTATCTACATTAATGAGGATGAGCAGAAACCTCTTGTTTATTGCAAAATACTGGCTAAGAAGAGTTACACCACGATGGGCAGGTACCTAAGCACTACAGCGCTTACTGACGGTCGACCACTTTCAAACACAATCTGGTTGAAAAATAGTTGGCACTATTAGCTGCAAAGATGACGAAAAAGTGAATAATGTACGATGGAAACAATGAACATTTTCATATAGATAAATGAATTGGAAGAACCGTATTACCCAGTATACTAACTGTGTTGTGGAGATCAGCTAGGCAGCCGCTCCATGTAAAGTACTGGTATTCAGCTGCATCCGATAAGACTGGAAGCCGTAGCGGGGCTGATGATGATGAATTGAATGAGTAATCTCATACCAAAAGATCGTGTCAACAGTCTAATTACCAAAATTTATTGTAAACGGGAGCTAAAAGATTTAATCAGTATTTTCTTTATCTTTAAAACTGATTACTACACATGAATTAATTCACAACCAACCCAACCGATCAATAGATTCAAACTTCGTGGTTGATACTAGAAATCTCTATTGGATAAATTCAATAACAGTTTACACGGTCTGGAAATCGAACCCTGGACCTCATGCTCAGTCGGAACCGGTGGACCAACAAGTCACTAGACGATCAATAAAGCCGTGTTTAAATAATAAAGATATTATCCTTTTAAGGATATATAATAGAGATTATTCAAAGATATAATTGATAGTATTCTTTATAACCCACCGCAGCGCAGAAAGGAAATAAGTACTAAAACAAATTCGATCAAACGTTTGTCGGTGCCCACAATAATTAGAAGCTCCAATAAATAAATATAATCATTAATATAATCTGTTATCATAGCCGAAACATTGTGATTAGATTGTTATCAGTTATATTTCGTATCTGGGACAGTTATCAGGTACAATAAACCGAATTACTCAATCTAACTATTTTTATTGTACCTCGTGTTTAGTTAAACTGCTGAATTGACTGGTCATTTAAAGTAGCCATGTTGAATTTTGTAGCAAAACTAAAGATTTTCCTAAACATAAAATGATTGCCTTGTGTTTATTTTGTGTCATTATATTTAAGTCAATGTCTGCCGCGTTGGTCTGGTGGTCGGTCGCAAGCTCGACTGCTGAATATATAGGTCTGGATTCAATTCCCGGGTCGAGTATGTTATTGGGCTTTTTCCATCTGTTTAAGTCTTACATTATAGGGGGCTATTACGCAGGACTTAAACATAAGTGGCGAAATGTGGATGTACTATTAGGTACACCTCTGCTGCCTCACCCTTTGGAGATTATAGGCGTTATGTTATGTTAGTTAAAGCTTCGTTATTTAATGTAAGGTATTGGTATTGTATGATTGGAAAATAATAAATTAGAATGGAATTGCAACATAAGTAATTATGAACAGGATATGCACTTTTCTTTAATGAAATGTGCATTCTTTCTTATCTACTTAATGAAAATGTTTATATCAGTATTATGTTTTTATGAAGACAATGGGAAAAAAGATTTTAAACATCTCAATCTAATTACTAACCAAAAAACAGTTGGATTGAGAACTTAAACCGTGTAAGAATGAAGGTTTAATTTAAGTCATTAGAGTTTTATATTATCTCTTAGTAGGTACGTAGTTACTCATGTAAGTATCTTTTAACAAGATCATTAGGTATCGACAGTCACTTGAAGATTACTTTGTTATCTTAAAAATACCTATAAAGAGCCAGGCAACCTAAATAAAAAGCCTTTTGCGATACTAAAAAATCAATAATGAAGATTTAAAATTAAACATGCCTTAATACCATTTAATCGCAAAAACAGACAATAAAAAAACCAAAAAGTAAAGACGTCAATTAAAATAATAATCTAAATTCCACAAAATAACTTATAATCTGGCAATACTAAAGAATTACGCGTGTTACTTGTTCAAATAATAAAAATAAATCGAATCACTTGATATTTTTTTATCTGTAATTACCAAAAATTCCCGATAAAATTGAAGATAAAGGTTTGTAATGTGTACTGATACTATCAGAAGTGTCAGGATATAGATAAAATAAGAATTGATGATTTATTTTGGCTAATCTAATTACGAAATAAAAATCCAATGTTAATTTGATTAGGTATAGACAAAGGCGAGTTTTATCACGTGTTGTGTGGATCATTAAATACCTACAAGTATATTAATTAATAGTTGCATGGATTCTGGATTATTCTGGCCATTGACTACCAGATAATACTGTCAAAACTATTAAAGCGGCAGCTGGGACCAACGACCTAACATGCTTTCCGAGGCACGGAGGAAACTAGGTATAGGTATGCAATAGATGGTCACCCTGTTACCCATCCACAGATCGACATTGCTAAATGCGGTTCAATCTGGAAGAACGACCCTTGTAGCTATTATTATTTAGTCGAAAATTATCCCATGGGAACGTCCTGCATAATGACTTCGCATTAGTGAAAGAATTCATCGGAAACGGATCAGTAGTTCCGAAGAATACTCCCCATACTAGCTATACAAACCTTTGTTCGTTGTAATATTCTTCAATACTTGATTTTAAGTATTGAAGAAGAATCACAGTAATTAAGCCTTCTGACTGAATTTTCTTTTGATTTTGTATTTCTTTCGACAATTAAAAGTGCCTGTAACTGGCCTACTTGAAATAAAAGCGTTGATTTTGATAACTACTTCGTCAAAACTACATTTTAGCGTTTCACAAAATAATCATTACGTCGTGATGTGTTAATTACAAAGCTCATAGCACAATTCAATTAATAATTTCGGTTGTGAAAATAATTTCCACATTTCCAAATCTATGGCACGCGTCCTACGTCAGTTGGCGGGAAAGAGATACCGCCATTTTGGTTTCACAAGTCCTACACACAGCAAAATGCTATTATAACCACATTATTTTACGTAAAGTATCAATGTTATTATTTTGCCAGCTCAGTCGGTTTATTTACACAAATGTTCAATATTAATTTAACATTTGACTAGTAATTGGCACTTATGTATCATTAGTTTTGTAAGCTTTTGTGCCTAATTAGCGATACTGTGTAGGGGTGATATGTTATGTCATTTGTTTGTTGGCGGGAAAATGGGTTGCGTTTTTTTTCTAAGCCTTTTTGGTTATGGTTCGTTAGTGATGCAATGAATTGTCAACAGTTTTACGATTATAAAAACTTTTTTGTGAATTTAAATAGTTTATTCTTTTTCTATATTTCTATCAGTTTTATTTACTAGATATCTTTTTACTCAGAGATTAAAGAGATCAGATAGACATTCGTTGCATGTAAAATATTCATTCAGCTGCATTTGGTTAGACTGGAAGCTGATTGCGCTTATGATAGCCTAAGCTCATTGATTGTTAATACGTCGTGCTAAGTGACAACAAAATTTTCATCATCAAATATTTACCTACTTGTTACAATCGCCACAATTCAGTAGTTCCATGGAACTGACATTTTGTTTATGCAAGATTCTAAATAAGTTATTTTCTTCAAAAAAGCTAATTAAAAAAATTAGTCTCATTAGACCCACTTTGATCGCAATAGAATTGACCGCAATGTATTAACAATCATAATTATCTGAGTTAGTACAAAAACGTTTAGATACCTACTTAGAATGCTTTTATTTTTCATTTTATTAGTATTATTAACAAAAACGTTACTTAGAATGCTATTATACTACTCTGTAACTATTAGTATTATTAACAAAAACGTTACTTAGAATGCTATTACTACTCTGTAACTATTAGTATGATTAACAAAGAATTCTGTTACTACTCTGTAACTAATGGTAACTTACGGCAACATTCCTTATGTTGCCGTATGTTACCAACAGCTTTTTGGCGTCTGCATAAAAGCTGTTGGTAACTGACGGTAACTTAAAACAAACTGGCCTAATGGCCTTTTTTGTTTTATTTGTACTGATTACCCAAATCGCCCTTTGAATTATGCACGCTAAATCAACCCCTTTACTAGTTTAATCTGCGATTAGATTCAAAGTGCAGCAGACGTCCAATTAGCTGGTGATTTGTTTGTTTGCTAACAAACGTGGCTCATGGGGCCGACGGGGTTGTAACAACCCCTGACATTCGCTAACGAGGTAGCTAATTAAATGGATATCGATGCAGATAAACGTGTTTTAGGTATTAGCTGAAATAATGACGTGTGGTTTTTTTTTAATGATGGTTTGTCATAGACAATTAATAGTTCTTGACTAGAAGTGAAACATTTGAAACAAGAATACCTATTGACCTATTTGATGCAGTTTTGGAGTTAAGTTATTGATGGAAGTCTTGTTAATTTTTTGTACTGAGATTATCTGTTAGTAACTGAATAAAAAATACGATTAATAACAATAAAAACCTACCTTTAGGTATAGTTTTATCTGGTCAAGAATAGTTCAAAGCAAATAAAAATAATCGAACCAAAAAATTCGAAGACATGTGACATCTGCCAATCCGCACTGGGCCCGCGTGGTGGATTATAGCCCATCCCTCTCCTAGAGAGGAGGTCTGAGTTCCTGCAGTGGGAACATTATAGGCTGATGATGATGATGATGATGAAAAAAAAATATAATCCAATTTACTTTTGATTCTAATTGAATCTTGAAAATACCTATAGATTGAATCTCTTTCTAAACAAAATTCACTTATTAAAAGCCGTTATTTCTCATCATCATGTTGAAAAGCTTAACTTACATAAGTGGTGAGTGACTTTGCCCATAAAGCAAAGATTTTATTTTCTGGCATTTCCAACTTTAAACGCTTGTCATGTAATTATCGTACCTACGTAAAGAGGAAAAGCGCGGAGAAAATAATTTTAATAAATTATATAAAAGTGATTTCTTGATTTATGTATTACCACTAAGTTATTAATTATCTAGAAAGAGAGAAGATACTCGTACAAATATTTATCTTAAGTCATGGACCAGTGTTTCCAGTTGTAATTATAATAAATAGGAAGGTCTGTTCTAAACTTTCCACGAATAAAAGGAAAGAAATTTCAAACTAAAAAGGCTGTCAGTAAAAACTACCGTAGACAAATATTTTTCTTTTCTCAAAATCACAGACTAAAATTATGTTACCAAAAGCAAGATAGAGTAGAGTGTAGGTACCTAAAATATTTCTCATAAAAAATGTGTAAAGTTCACCCCAGTGACTTGGGGTAACTCAAAATGGTAATAAATCGGGTGGGCGTGGCTTAGTTTGTCACGCCCAGAGGGGATGAGTTGCCCTCAAGACTGGTGTACCGTCGAGTACCAAGTAATATGGGTACTTTCATACTTTGGCACTATAGGTGCCTCTGTTTGCGACAGACGCAGAGTTTTACTTTAATTAAGGAAATGCTTTGAACTTTTTGGTCGTTTTAATAAAATTGCAATAAACAAAAATTGATCTTATTTGAAAGAAAATGTTTATTGCAATTTTATTGAAATTATTTCTAATCGATATTTTTTTTTACACTGCTGATGAATACTTATGTAACATAACATCACGCATATAATCCCAGAAGGGTTAGGCAGACGTGTACTTAATAGTACCTACACCCAATAAGTACGAATACTTAACTTAATTACCTATACTATTTAAAGCTTCTATATATTATATAAATAAAAAGAGAAGTCCTGACTGACTGACTGACTCATCAACGCCAACCCAAACCCTTGGACCTAGAAAGCTGAAATTTTGCACAGAGGTTCCCTTTATAATGTAGACAAGGAATAAGGAAGGATTTTTCGAAATTCAACCCCCAAAAGGGTGAAATAGGGGATGAAAGCTTGTATTTAAAATCGTCAGTTTCGTCGCTGGCAAAAGCTAGTCTTTCATACTTCTGTATTACTCGTCATCTCAGCGGAAATATTAGATGTACCTACTTACTTATTAAAATAGGATTCAAAAATTCCGTTTTTACAGTTCATTCATACACAATTCAAATGAGACTGTCTACGGAACATGAATGCATCTAACCGTAGTTTTAATTAGCAACAAAACAACAATATAGAACGAAAAAAACGGCATCTTTTTACCTTTACAGATAAAAATGAAGTTATAGGTAATTAGTATATCTACAGAACATGAATGAGTCTAACTGTAGTTTTGATTAGCAACAAAAGAACACTTGAATAAAAAAGGCATCTTTTTACACGTATACAGACAAAAAAATAAGTAATTCTTATACTAAGATGGTAGTAGCTAGTTAATAATGTAATTACATGTTATAAAAGCTCGTTTCTAGCGACAGACTACCACCAAAATATATTCTGATCAAAATTTTATTATGATTCCATATAAATGTCCTTGTAGCGCAAATACCTAAATTAAATCTAGACAATTTCTAACGGATGTAAAAAACATTTCACAAGGCTTAAAGTCACTGTCTTGTATCTTTACTTAAGAAGGTGCTCCTAGCCTATACAAGTATTTTTACCCGACTACGGCAAAGCCAAAGGAGGGTTATGATTTTGACTGGCTATGTATGTATGTTTGTATGTATGTATGTATGTGAGTATCTTCATCTGTTCCCTCATAGCTTCTAATCTACTTTTCGGAACTCGACATATGAGGTATCGTTGGAACTGTCTCAATTTTCCGCTGAACATAGGCTACGTGACGTGTCACAAAAAGCGATTTGGCGCCCTCTAGCGGACAAAAAGTAAGGCTTAAAAATAAAAATGGAGATAAATACGCCGTGTTTGGTATCATTTGAAAGGGCCTCACTTGTACAATTCCTCTTTTTTTTTGTTATTAATGTTAGTGTTACTGTTGTTTTATTTTGAAGTTTAAAAGCTATGTAAGTAAGTATATATGTATTTTTGATAAAAAAAAATACCTTAGTCTAAAAATACGTTACGAGTATGGAGTTTTAAGGTCTTCACATTTATTTACCAAACGTTTATTCACTTATGAGCTAATTTTAATTGCCTCTACGACTTTACAGTTCTAAGCAAACGAAAGCGCAAACGTTGCGTGTGTTACATTGCGTGCTACTGGAACAGTGGGTTTTTACTACTAGAATAAAAGTCAGTTCCCAGATGATATTTTCGTTCAATGTTACTAGGTTTGGTGTCGACTTTGGCCGCGTTCCTTAATACAAAATAATCGCTCACAGCGCTCATGTCTATATTTTGCATTCCGATTTAGATATCACGATTATGACAGCTAAGAGCTGTCATCAATTCGGAACGCTCGTAAACGCGTTTACAGTGCTCACACGTCAATCGATAACAAAAACATAACCCCAAAACCAAAACCTTTCACAAGACCTAATTTTCAAAGAGCATTCTATCCTATTTTTTGAAATGGAAGTGTTGGTTGACTCTATCGACTCGGATAACTCAAATTATGAGGTAGAGAACGACGATTCTTCCAGTGACATCTGTCATTTTTGACAGCGCTCACGGTGATATTTATTTGGGGCATGGTCGGAGTAATCGCAAGATGGCGCATGTCATGACGTCATCTATGACGATTCAAGGGACATCGATATCGCGCTCACAGTAATTTGGAACGGGTTTTTTTTTTATATTCCACAACTATCACACAACGCCATCTAGTCCCAAGCTAAGCAGAGCTTGTGTTATGGGTACTAGACAACTGATAAACATACTTATATATTTCTAAATACATACATATTATAGATAAATTACACCCAGACACAGAACAAATGATCGTGCTCATCACACAAACATTTGTCCTGGGTGGGAATCGAACCCACGACCTCCGGCATAGCAGTTAGGGTCACTAACCACTAGACCAACAGGCCAGTCAAACGTTTATGGACGCTCAAATCGATTACAGCGTAACTAGGAAGTGGAACGCACCCTTTGACAGTCGTTACAGGTAGTCTATGGCCTGAAAGTCTGACAACCAGTCCTAAGGGATAGGTATCGTATTACCCAGTCTAACCGGATGCAGCTGAATACCAGTATTTTACATAGAGCGATTACCTTCTCAAAACGGTGAAGGATAACATCGTGAGGAAACCGGCATGTCTTAGAACCAAAAAATTCGGAGAAATGTGACATCTACCAACCCGCACTGGGCCTACGTGGTCGGTTGTAGCCCATCCCTCTCCTAGAGAGGAGGCCTGAGTCCCTGCAGTAGGAACATTGGAGGCTGACGACTTCTTGAGGATGATGACTATCTACCTGACCTCCAAAACCCAGTTACTACTGGGCTACTTTTATATTCCAGACATTTATTTTACTTACGTTAAACAGAATGCACGCAGACAGCTAGAGCAAAAGTAATCATCACTACATATTATAAAACAAAGTCCTCCACCGCGTCTATCTGTATGTCTGTTCGCAATAAACTCAAAAACAGCAGCACTGATTTTCATGCTGTTTTCACCAATGGATAGAGTGGTTATTGAGGAAGGTTTTAGTTATAATTTTCTACGCGGGCATCAGCTAGTTTTAAATAAAAAATTGGTAATTACACCACCATAATATCACATTATAGAAAGTTCTACCCAAAAAGATATAACCTACCATAAACAAAAAACTACGACATCCCAAAAAATCTATTATTATTATTATTTTCAAATAGCTTCTTTTTTTTCTATTCCAAAGCATCAGCAGATTAAATTCGTTCTAACAATAGCGTTGCACCCCAACATTACCCGTATCGTCCCCAATTGTTGCCACACGCGAAAATGAATTATTATAGTGTTGCCAACTGGGGCGGGGTGGGCTAAACCGAGGGGCGTAAGGGCGTACCGGATATTGGTCATTTAAATAAATTAGTAGACGAAGGAAATTCATGGTAATTTGTAGATATGGGTATGTATACCTACTGTGAACATACCCCCTAAAGCATAGGTTTTAGTACCTAAGTTGATATGGTAGTCACAGCATCAATATGTATACATTTAGAAATGTTTAGAAGCAATTTTCGCCTACTTTTTTACCCGACTGCGGCGAAGCCCAAAAGGAGGGTTATGTGTTTGACGTGTATGTATTTAGTGTTTATAAGTATGTTACCTAACGACAATAATATTTTAGAACCCATATTATCATAAAACAGGTCATATCTCAAAGTTATAAGCGTTATTTCAAGAGAAATACGCGTTTAAACTTTGCCATGTGTAAACATGTTACTATTCGTGACTATTTTACGTAGGTATATATTTCGTGGAATAATAATGAAACTGTCTAAACAGACTAAAATCGAAATACCAACCAAATAAATGACTTCAACCATATTTGTAACTGTAAAACCTAAATAACTTACGTTATAACATTTTGTATTCAGTAGTTGATTCTGCGAAATACTGTTTCAATCTATGTAATAAAAAAATCAAAAGGTTTTGCTCGGTTCAATTTAAAGCTATTCCTAACATTTGAGTCGCCACACATTCTAACCTTTTCAAATTTATCATAAATTTACTATAAAATCACTGATATGCAATGACGAGACCTTATAATTAAAAAATCGCGCATAAATATTCAACAAAACTCTAGCCGAACGCCATTTAAATTCAAATCGAATAAATTCACAAATTCCACCATATTCGAGGTGAGAAAATACTAAAAATACTATTGATATAAAAATAAATCAACTTTTGGAACGAGACTTAGATTAAATGCGTTCATTTTTCACCTAGAACGGAAAAAAGGTTTGATTCAACGCTGGATCACTTTTGTAGTTTTTTTTTATTGTAAACGAACACGCAAGCAATAGCATTAATATTATAAGAGTTGCTACTGACAGTTTCCTTGTTTTTTTCTTCCAACCGATGATGTTTGACTTTACGATAAATGTGGTAATAAATGTTTTGTTGTATTTTTAACTTTGAACTTATCCGACGCTTAATAAAGTAATCTGAGAAAAAAAATGTTATGTTTTGCTGTTAAACCTTGTCATGGGTCTAAAGAGAATTTAAGACCGCAATAAAAAAATCTCAAGCAGGATCAATCTGACCTTTTTATTATTTATTCAGCTCCAAATAAAAAAACATAAGATTTTTTTAACTTTTTCCCTTTTAGCAAAAATTTATACACCAATCTGATTGGGTGACTCAATCGCCTACATAGATTAGTTTATTGCACATATTTACTTTTGCTATTCAGATTGTGCAATTGATTTCATTTCGTAATTCCTAATTCTACAAAATATTAATCGGAGATACGCGTGATATCGACACTCATGTTATCGTCAAACTGACATTGTAGATAGGCCTAAACTGGCACGCGACGTTCGCCTCATTTCCTCACTTTTTTATTATTTGTTTTTCTATTTTTATTACTTTCACTGAGTATAGACACGTTGTAATGTAATTCTAAATAAAAGAAAAAAAATCTTATGTTTGTGCGCGACGGTAAAGTTTTTGCAAAACTTGCGGTAATTTAGTTGTTTTTCTATGTACACGATCACTTTTAATTTATCCGAGGGTACATTTAAAATAATAACAACACTAAGTAACTAACGTGGGTGTTAGGTGTTAAAGTTTGAGGTTAATGACTTGTTAGAAAAAACTCTAACCAAACCCTAAAAAAAACGCCTCCATTGTTTATTTTTTCGCAAAAAAATACATGACAGCACTATCCGAACGCGAGTGAGAATAACAGAAAAAAGAAAAAACCAAATAAAAACTTACCAATTTACGTCAAAATCCAAACTTTCAACTGTTCACGAACGCACTGACAGTGAAACTTCGTAATGCACTCGAGAAAAATAATAGACAAAAAAACGCTTATAATCCACGGCACGAACAAGACACGACTGCGACGTTTTCAACGAAATTATCTTATCAAATAACACGTTAATTACTATTGGTAGTCCGAAAAATGTGTTTCGTTGTGTACTTAGGCCTTTTTAGTTGTAAAAACACTGCACTTGGGTAGTGTCGTGGCGTACGACGCGAGCGCTGGCGAGGTCGGTGCCAGACTGCCGCATCGCATCGCCCCTCGCGGCCCACGCCCCACCCCCGGACAATTTTCAGGTAAAAAAAAAAACGGGAAAACAGATAACGTTTTCTGTTTATTATCTATTTGGCGACAGTTTTTTAGTTACCACAGTGTATAGGCTGTATGTTGGTGGTCTTTGTTCCTTTTGTTTCTTCAGTTTATGGTCGATTGTTTTTTTTGTGGGCGTTGCTTTTCTTGGCACCGGAGCGGAGGCACGTGCTATTGTTTTAGTTAATTATTTAATGGTTGTTACCCGTTTATTGGAGGCGTTTATTAATTTGAGGTTTTGGTTTGTATTTTTCTAATGGGAGCTGGAATCTTTTACTAATTTATTGTAAACTGCTGTACTTAGATTTTTATCTACATTTTCAGTTTTTACTGCAAATGTGAAATACAAAAAAAAATGGATTCCAAATATTTTTTATCACACTCTCGTATAAAACACCTGTTATTTTATATAAAAACTTAATAAATATGCTATTAATCCATGTAACGATTATTTATGTAAAAATAATTGAGACATTAATTTACCTATCGGTATGGTGTTGATAATTTATACATTTTATATCATCAATTATATTTTGATACTACTTCGTACATCTATTGAATATGTCATAGAAAAAAAAACTTGAAAAATTACAAAATTAATAATTGATGAGTGCTCATGAATTTGCGTTTTTTATGTTATTTTAAGGTTTCTATACGACTACTTCGTTGTTCTAGTAGTCGCAATCGCGATTGCTGAGCACGATGTCCCGGGTTTGATTCCCGTGTCGTACAAATTGTTATTGGGATTTTTTCATGAATTCCTCAGTAGCAGCCGCAGAGTCTGGATTAGTGTAAGTTGATTAGGCTCAGCCCCTATCACATGAGGCTTAAACATAACTAGCGAAATGTTGTTGGACTTAAGGTACATCGCTGCCTTACACTTCTGGAATTACAAGCGTGACGTTAATTTGTTATGTTCAAGGTTTCTATCTTTCTACATGATACATGGTAGTTACTTCATCATCAGCCTATAATTGTTCCCACTGCAGGGACTCAGGCCTCCTCTCTAGGAGAGGGATGGAAGGGGAGGGATGAATCTACCACGCGGGCCCAGTGCGGATTGGTAGATGTCGCATATCTTCGAATTTTTGGTTCTAAGACATGCCGGTTTCCTCACGATGTTTTCCTTCACCGTTTTGAGAGCAGTGGTGATGAAATAAATTACACAAAGTAATACGCCTGCCCGGGTTCGAACCCACGACCAACTGTTCGTAAGTCGGGGCCGCCACCACTGGGCCACCACTGATACTCTACTGGTAGTTACTTAAATAAATGTAATGGAAAAGAAATATTCAATGTTTTATTAATTTCTACAATTAATGTGTCAGTTAAAAATACTGACATTTTAAAAACGGATTATTTTTTTACGTTTTAACTTACCTTATTTCCTCTTGTTTCTGGTCAACCTAATTAGCAAAACAGAAGACAAATAATACAATACGATACAATACAAGCTATACTTTCTAAATAGCCAGATTACCATCATGTTTCTTCGTAAATACAAAGAAACTTATTAAAACGTCTCATTTTAAGTGACAATTTTGTCATTGGTAGCATCGTCAGCTTAACTCACTTCTACTAATCCACCCTTTTATAATACTTGGTTAAATAAAACAGTTAAAATGGCGCGCAAATAGCTTCTTTTTCTTTTCTTTTTTTATAATTCGTTATAAAAAGGTTGGATTATGAAATACTTAAAATTGTCTATGGTCTGAGTGAGTGCTCGTTTTAAAAAGATTACATTAATCTCTTGCGTTTTCGAGAAGTGATGTATCTGTTTCTCACGATGGCTTTTTGAATGTAAAAATTGTAGTTTAGTTAATGATATGTTAATCTCCTGATAAACTGTTTGTTAATATTTCTTTGAACGTAGTTTGGAGTAAACTTTCCGTTTCACTTTTTTTAATATAAATATTCTGCTCTACTCCAATCCTGGGTTCAATCCCCGGCCGGGTAAATTGTTATATGGTTTTTCGATAAGGATTTTTTCAGTAGCAGCCACGGAGTCTGGATTTGTGCCCATTTGATGGCAATAGGCTCGCCCCCTATTACATGGGACTTATACATAACGGGTGAAATGTGGGTGTACTAGATACTAAGTTATACTCTGCCTAAGTTTTCGGGACTTACAGGCATAATATTATGTAAAATATAAAGCTTATGTATTTTAAATCAAATAATCTTACCTTGCAGCAGCTTGCTTGCTTTGAGCAGTGGTGGCCCAGTGGTGGCGGCCCGACTTACGAACAGTGAGTCGTGGGTTCGAACCCCGTCAGGCGTATACTTTGTGCAATTTATTACATCACCACTGCTCCTAAAAAACGGTGAAGAAAAACATCGTGAGGAAACCGGCATGTCTTAGAACCAAAAAAATCGAAGACATGTGACATCTACCAATCCGCACTGGGCCTGCGTGGTAGATTATAGCCCATCCTTCTCCTAGAGAGGAGGCCTGAGTCCCTGCAGTGGGAACATTATAGGCTGATGATGAAGTGAATCTTACCTTAAATTATAAGAATTACAGATTAGTTGGTCTAGTGGTCGCAAGCGTTACTGTTTAGCATGAGGTTCGATTCCTGGGATTTCTTTTACATCAGGAATTTCTCAGTGGCAAACCCCGGAGTCTGGCTTGTCCCTTTTACAATGGGACTGAACTTAACTAATCTTGGCGAAATGTGGATGTCCTATAATTCCGATTATCCGGATCAGTTAAAACCAGGAGTATTCCATATAATCGATAATCCGGATAATCGATTTCTAAGTAAAATCAAACAATATTAATAACTTTTTATTATAGATAGTGTTTCTTATACGTCATTTATTTTTATAGATCAGTCACAATATAAGGACTTACAACTAATGTAACATAATAACAATTTGGTTATAAAGTAACCCACAACACTGTCCACAAGTAGGCGTAGAATTTCAGGTAAAAAGAGAGCTAATCGCTAGGAACATTTAGACAATAGACTATAAAAATACGGTAATTAGAACCGCGAACAATGAGTCCGAATAATCGGATTACTGGTTCGGATAATCGGGATCCTAATTTATAGGTACCTACACCTCTGCCTTACCCTTCGGGGATTATAGGCGTTATGTTATGTTATGTGTGTGAATACTTAACTGGCAAAATGAGGGTGTACTAGGTATAAGTACACGTCTGCTTAGCCCTTTCGTTGAGGAGCTGGCGTGATATTATATTAATGTTTCATATTTTATTGACATGTGCGTATAGTACAGTCGAACAAGCTAATAAGTATACAGGGTAGAGATCTTTATAATTCTATAACACTGAAAATATTTATTGAAATTTTGTTTTATCAAGTGTTTCGCATTAAGCGACTGATGTCAAACGCTGTATCGTTTGACATCAGCCTCTAAATGTAACTGTATAATCTTAAAAGTAAATACAAATTAGCTGCCTGTCTACTTATTAACTTGTTCGACTGTACTCGCAACCGGCATGCGTGTATGACCAGATGTATGAATGTGGACGAGGCAAAAGGTGTATGTAAGGATCGTAGTGTGTGGCGTTCTCTGGTTTCTGCCTACCTCTATGGGAAAAGGGCGTGTTTATGTCTGTATGTATGTATTTTATTGCCAATCTAACTGGACATTACTTATTTTTTGACATACTGAGAATTACCGATTTTAGTTTATTTTTTGCGCAATTAAACACTTTTTGACATTTTTATTTTTGATTCCTGAATGATTGTGATAATAAGTTGCAAACTAACATTGTATTATGACTATTGTTTCTTTTTTAACGTTTTTAGCGAAAACAAATGACGATGATGATTAATTAAAATAACTATATAAACTAAATTCTAGTAAAATTGTCTATAACACTAATTATATTAATTTATGACTTAGTATATTATTATATTATGTTACCGTGCCCTCACCGGGTTTCATGTTGGAACTTAATATAATGTAACAACTTTTTAACACATGGATGCAATAAAGAATTTGAGTTAGAGTTTATTGACACCAAAATTGTTGGAAATAACTAATCTATTTAAATAAAAGAAAGTCGTGTTAGTTACACCATTTATAACTCAAGAACGGCTGGACGGATTTAGCTGAAAATTGGTAGGGAGGTAGCTAAGAACCAGGAGAAGGACATAGGATACTTTTTTTTTTTTTAGGTAGGGTAGTAGGTAGGTAGGGTAGTAGGTAGGGTAGTAGGTAGGGTAGTAGGTAGGGTAGTAGGTAGGGTAGTAGGTAGGGTAGTAGGTAGGGTAGTAGGTAGGGTAGTAGGTAGGGTAGTAGGTAGGGTAGTAGGTAGGGTAGTAGGTAGGGTAGTAGGTAGGGTAGTAGGTAGGGTAGTAGGTAGGGTAGTAGGTAGGGTAGTAGGTAGGATAGTAGGTAGGGTAGTAGGTAGGGTAGTAGGTAGGGTAGTAGGTAGGGTGGTAGATAGGTAGGTAGGAAAAACGCATTGCAACGCATGCGCGGGTTCAGCTAGTACGAGATAAAAAAACAAAAATCTTAGTGCGCGTTGAATTCTTTTAAGACTACAGTATAAGGCCTACGAGCCTACGGGCTACGCGCTACGGGCCTACGACAAAAAAAGATGGTCTCTTTTGTTTTAACTAAATTCTTTGATCTGATTGGTCGGATGAACTCGCTCGGCTTTTTTCGTTAGAGGTCGGTTTTTGTGAATGCCTGTTGAATGTATGACGTATGTGTATTGGGCATACGGTGGTTATTGCTCTGGGAATGTGAGATTTGTTGAAAAAATATTGTTGGTGATATAAAAATGTGTGATAAATGGTGTTGTTTCTCTTTAATTAGTAGTTATTCTTATTAGTACCATGTTGGCTTTGTGATTCTATTTTTACCCGACTACGGCGAAGCCAAAAGGAAGGGTAATGATTTTGGCAGTCTATGTATGTATGTATGTATGTTCCACCGTAGCGTCTAATCTACTGAACGGATTTTAATAAATTAGGTGTCAATAGATTCGTAAGAATAGCCCGGGTGACATAGGCTATATAAATTTATAAATTCTTTTTATGACGGAATTTAAATGTCAAAACCTTACCTCAAAAAATATTAAATTGAGATAACCATAGCAAGTTTCGTATCAAATGAAAGGTCTTGACGAGCACATTACAAATATGTATATATTATATTATAGTTTAAGTACACACAAAAATAAAATTCAAATAAAAAAAATTAAGTTCAAAAATCAAAAACCGACTTGTATTCAATGAGAACGCCATGAAGGAGCATCAGGTATCAGTCGTGGCATGCGACTACGAAGAATACCTATCAGACAAGAATTATTTTCTTGTTTTCTACTTTTAAGACCGCGATTTTGTTAGTAGTCGGGTTTTAGATTTTTGAACTTAATTTTTTATATGTGCAGTTTCTTTAACCACTATAATTGATACCTTTTTTTTTGGCTTTAAATGGTAAATCATCAAATAACCCCTCCCGCTCTTGGGCAGAGCGGAAGGGACAGTCAGACGTCTACTGACTAAAAAACACCCATGTTCCTTCTTAGCCCTTTATGTCGAGGCCGCGGTATCTTGTGATCGACCTGCAGCCCCGACAGCCAGCAGCCCCGGGGCAATGACCATACATTTGGTTTTATATTTTTACCCGTAAAGTTATTTGTGGTTCAAATAGGCAGTTGCTCCATGTAGGTATAATAGGGGATCGGACTGGGTCAAAATAATATGATTCTGTTTAGTCCGTAAGTTAGATTATCGAAAAATATTGAATACGTGTTTCTTGTTTTATCAAATCAAAAAATTACGAAGATAAAACGCGTCAAAGATCTCGGAGTGGGGCTTGAAACGTCACCTGTGTCGTCAAAATGTACTATCATATTACGTCACACGAGTTTTCGAAGCACTGTATCGTCTTCATTTTAAGTTTAAGTGAAAAAAGAAAAAATACGTGTCCATTAGTTTTTGGAAATCTATCTGACGGACTAATTAGTTTTTTTTGTCCGATCCCCTATTCTGGTACACGAGCTTACCTTAACATAGTTGGGAAAAGGTTCCGCTGATGATGATCTTTTCTGTGTCTATATAAAGACTAGAAGGAATTTAAGGCGCTAACAGCACCGAAATTAGCGAAACCCACATTTTATTTTTTTACTCTAAAATCACATCAAATTTGAAAAACCCAAAACTTTATCATGTTAGTAATAAATAAATAATTAAGAAATAAACAATTAAACAATTATTATATTACATAATTTAATTTTAATGTTATAAGTTAAGAGAATCACAGATTAAAGATAAAAGTGGCCTAAATCAGTAAATTCTCTTAATTTATCAAGTCTAGAATCATGAAAAGTGATTTTAAAAATACTGCAGGTTATTTACTAGCATGATAGTGTTTTGGATTTTTCAAATTTGATGTGATTTTAGAGTAAAAAAAACCGGCCAAGAGCGTGTCGGGCCACGCTCAGTGTAGGGTTCCGTAGTAATAATTCTTTTTTTGTTTGAAATACAGGCCAATGAAACTTGACCTCTGGATTGTATAGGCGCTCATACGATTCAGGGACCAAATTATATTGGTTAACTGCAGTTTCCATCTGTTGTTTCCATCCAAGTTCAAAATAATTTTCCTAGAAAGTCCTTATAAAGTTCTACTTTTCAGATTTTTTTCGTATTTTCTAAACTTATGGTTCAAAAGTTAGAGGGGGGGGGACGCTTTGTTTTTTACTTTTGGAGCGATTATTTCCGAAATTATTGACATTATCAAAAAACGATTTTAGTAAACCCCTATTCATTTTTAAATACCTTTCCAACAATATATCACACGTTAGGGTTAAAATTAAAAAAAAAATCACTTCCCACTTTACATATAGGGGGGCTACCCTAATAAAACATTTTTTTTCAATTTTTATTTTAGCACTTTGTCGGCGTGATTGATACACATATTGGTACCAAATTTCAGCTTTCTAGTGCTAACGGTCACAGAGATTAAGCGAGGACGGACAGACGGACAGACAGACAGACAGACAGACATGGCGAAACTATAAGGGTTCCTAGTTGACTACGGAACCCTAAAAAAGTGGGTGGCGCGTCGCTCAAGGTCGCTAGCATTTAGTGTCGCCTTAATCAGTAAGGCAATAAGGAATATGAAATATGGGGCGAGCCTATTGTCATCAACACTAAATTATCCTCTAAAACAGTTCACAAAAATCCTTTCTTCTGATTTTATGACACTCAGGTAAAAAAAGTAGTCGCTACCCAAAATAGGAACGGAAAGGTTACAAGTTTGATTCCGGACTCAAGCTGCTTTAAAACCGGCATTCCGATGTTATATCCTACTTACTTTTACTAGCTATTTTATATCCTAATCCTTTAACGATATAGTCACAGTTACGATCCGGTAGCCATCTTGGAATTATTTATGGTCGTCATATCAATTAGGTGAGTCTGTGGGGGCTAGGGGCTTTAGTTTATTTGTGCCTAATAAACTACAAGTACTTTCAAAGATTAGGAAATGTACCTGAAGTGACCTACCTTTTTAGGGTTCCGTAACCGAATGGCAAAAAACAGCCCCCCCTCTAACTTTCAAACTAAGAGAGTGAAAAATCTAAAAATTATATCTGCTGTAGATTGCAATGAAAAAACTTTCAACCAAAATTGGTTTGAACGATATAAAAAATAGTTTTTGAGATATACTCGTAGCACATTAAAAAACCGCAAAAATATTACTTTGACACTCCTACTATAATATAGGTGGACCAATGACCTGGTGAAGGTTGCGGGGATCCGCTGGATGCGAGACGCACGGGACCGGTCAGGCGGTCAATGTGGCGACACTTAGGGGAGGCCTATGTCCAGCAGTGGACGTCTTTCGGCTGAAATGATGATGATGACTCATACTATGAAAAACTAACTTTTCACAAAATATGTTTTTCTGTTGCCGCTATAATAAGAAATAACACAAATTAAAGAGGGCTAATTATGAATTACTACGATAGTACGGAATCTTTCATGTTCAAGTCCGTCTTGCACTTGTTTAGTTATTTGAACTTTTATTTTAAAACGTGGCCTCACACTACTTTTGTCCTGCATCAGTTAAAAGACATCAACTGCTGTCCAGCAGTGGATGTCTCCCCAAGTGTCACTATAGCTCCCCAAGTGTCATTAAAGCTCCCGAAGTGTCACTATAGTGAACTCGTCTAACTTCGTGATAAAGGCATTTTTGCACTCGTACAGCCCTATGATACCGCTCAAGAGCCGCTCAAACCAAATATCACCGAATTAGGCGAATCACATATTTAGATGAGTTCACCCTACATTGATCCCTGCAACCTTCACCAGGTCATCGATCCACCTAGTAGGTAGGAGGCCTTCCAACACAACGTCTTCTGGTTCGTAGTCGCCACCCCAAAACTTTTCAGCCCTATCAGCCATCCGTCGGTCAATAGGTCATCGTGACTGCTTTTATAAACATTGAAACTCACATGTATACACAAATAGCCAGAATCAAAACAAGTAAGTAACTGTACGCCATAAAAATATTTGTTCCATACCTTTCGTTTAGCCATTGCCCAATGCCCATCTCTGCCCTGATGCAAGATTGAGGTCAAAAGTAAGCCCATAGTATAGTAGCAGTAGTTCGCAGAGCGGTGGCGAGCTCTAGTGAAAGAACCAAAATGGTCTCCGACGCTAGACACCCTCTGCACAGTAACATCATAGTTCCGCAAAGGCTGAAAAGCCGCAACAGCTTCATGAAGTGTGTACCCCCGCTCACTGGCGAACGCCCTAAGGAAAGGCCTAAGTTGTGGCGAGATAGTGTTGCCTTATCCAACCCATTTGTGCAACTTGCCGAAAATCTTCCACCTGGACACGAGTTGCCATGGTTAACCTGAAAGTCTCTAAACAGACTCCGCCACAGGTAGGCCGAAGCAAGTAAAACCTGTTTAGGTGGAGATTCATAGACGACTCTGCCCTGGAGTGTAAATGTGGTCTTGCCCCACAGACTATGGAGCACTTGATATCGTGTCCAGCCTGTCCTGCTACTTGCACATCACAGGAGTTGATGGAGGCTACTGAAAGTGCCGAACTCGTCGCCAAATTTTGGGCAGACTCAATTTAAATTGTCATCGACACGCTAAGAAGAAGAAGTAAGCCCAACACAAATAAAAAAAAAACCGTGCTATCAAATCTTAGGACTTAGGCAGTCGCACCATCTGTAATATAAACCTTTTCCCATTGATTTAAAAACTAAAGATACGGTCGTCCGAACATTTTGCTCGATGCGTTCCCCATACAGAGAAACACTAACGTCATCTATATGAACTAATCAGGCTGCTCGTAAACGTAACCTTGTATGAGCGGCGTGGCGTGGTATTATCGAGATATAAAGAAATTAAATAAACCTATAATTAAAATGTTAATTAAAAAAAAATGTTAAATTAGAATTTTTCATTTTCATTTTCTTTTAAACTTCGGTTTAGTCAAGACCTATTTGGGACCAAATTCGAGGCGTCATTTTATCATGCGGTCCGCCCAGTCCTTACGCAGTAATATATAAGTCAATGCCTTTTCCCAACAAAGTTCGGCTGATGATCCGATTGAATGACTATAAGTAGGAATTAACTTGACCTATTTTAGAGATTAATAGATGTCCAGTAGTAAAGTCCTACGCAAAGTTATTAAGACTATCATGCCATAAATATTGCAAAGATATGTGAGCATACAGTAAAAGTTATTCTCTATTTTACTTATAAATATTCAAACAAATTATAGTGTTGCCATAAAATTAATGATTTTAACAAATAACTTTCAAGAAAGTAGTTTTCACTACACATACAACATTCGTTACTGGCCACCGACCGAATTCAAATTTCGAACACCGTGCGTGCCTACTCAAATGTCATAAGATTCACACCTGTCTAAAATGACCAATAACAGTAAATATCTGCTAGATGAAAATAAACTTTAATTTGCGCTAATAAAGTTTATAACGCCTTGTATAACTTGGCGCTTACAACGTTTCGATATCAAAAGTGGTGGTGGTAAATGTCAATGGTTTTGTCCAACTAATGAAGCAAGATTTGTATGGATAAGACTTTAATGTAATTTGGTTTTAAATAGAAAATATTGCATGGATGGTGGTTTGTGCTAGTTTACGTAAATTAACTGAAATAAAGAGTTAAAGATAAGAAGTATAAGATAAAGCATAAAATATTTTCAAGACGAATGAAAATATGTGATGTAAACAAAGAATTTAGTTTTGACCGAAATTTTTGTGTACGTGATTTGAGATAAGTCGCTAACATTCATAGTTTTTTTTATCTCTTTAGAGTACACGTGAGTACGATAACATGCTAGAATTGACGATAATGTCAAGGTAATAACAACAATCTATTGCAAACAAAATGCTATCAGTAGATTTCATTTACTGGGAAAAACAACAATATATATACACAATTCGAAATGGACTAGGAATGTAACTGGTTTACTTCTGACGAAGAAGAATCCTCAGGTAACGATTTCTACCTTAGTCAGAGGGGCACCATTGTTAACATTTTACCTTATAGCAGGATTAACGTACTTCATATTAAACTCAGACCATTTTAGTATTTACGTAATTTCGTATTAGTGACGAGTAATACGTAAATCAACTAGATTTTTTTTTCTGCTAGACAATGCACAAACGTCATGATATTTAAAATAACTTGAATGCAAGAAGTCCTCTCCGAAAATCACAACTAATAATAAAAGTCAGGTCCACTCTAATTACCCACGATCGTTCGGCGCGCACCCAAAGTGTTCCACGTTTAAATATGATATTTTTTTCTAGTTTTCAGTGCGTCGCGTCCAGCCGCACCGCCATACAGCCTATATTTATGTGTTGCCGCGTAATTTATTTATTTTTATTTATTCACCGCTCTGTAACAGTCGGTATTGGACTGAGGTTTATGGCAATGCGACTAGGAGTAAGAAAATACTTTTAGCTATGATATCATCATACCTAGTAAAAAATAATTTAATAAATTCAAATTGAAAGATTTGAATTTGACTGAATAATCAACCGGAACAAAAATGTGAGACAGCAACGAGCTAGTTTAAAACAAAATTTTGTTTAAACATGGACTATCTTGTCTTTATTGTGTTACGCCAACATACTTGGGGTCGACTTCCAGTCTAACAGGATACAGCTGACTTTCAGGCCACTGTAACGACTGTCAAAGATGCACAATATGATAGCCGAGACTAATGGCTTAAAAACTTTTGTCCGAGAAACTGCATACTTAAAGTAGTCATGGCGCAATAATTGCGTAACTCTAAACCAAACATAGCGCATCCATTTTGTTAGGTAATTCTACCTCAATGTGATGGGAGTACGCCGGAGGTCCCCCGATCTTCTGTTAAATGCTTTATTTAAGTGTGTTATTGTACTGTTCGGCTCTTGGTGATATAAATACGAAACAGTCAATACGACGAACAGGAGAATACGATTCTGGTTTGAAATCATGAAAACATGTAATCCCCGAAGGGTTAGCTTGATGTGTACCTAATAGTACACACAACTGCAGTACTTTCACAAGTTATTATGCCTTGTGTCTGTGACTGTAGCTTAAGAGTTCAATGCGTCGTTTCGGGAGTTGCTGCGTCGGGCTGCGCGGCGCCGAATGTTACCGGCGGCGAGTGCTGTGGATGCGGTTGCGCGGGGCTCCGGGTCGCTGGGCGACGTTTGCACGTTGCGGCGTGCATTCGTTGTTCCGTGATTCGGGGTCTCGTGCATTCGTTGTTTTGTTGCGGTGTGCATCGCTGCGTGCTTTCGTGCTTGCAGTGTTCGTTGTTGCGGGCTTTCGGCGACGTGTGGTTCGGTGTGGTGGCTCTCGGAATGACGTATTGCACTCGTAGTTTCGTTTTTTGTTCTTCTGACATTCAAAACTGCCTGTAATGGCTTAATTGAAATAAATGCTTTGAGTTTGAAATTTAAAAAAAAAACACATTTTGCCAGTTATATGTACCTATGTCCCATAAAATAGGGGGCGTGTGTATTGCTACCAAACGAATCAGACAAATACAGACTTTGTAGCTGCTACTGGGAAATTTCTGATGGAAAAGTTCATAATACATTGGTTCACCCGGGCATCCAACCCACGACCCATGCTCAGCAGTCGCGCTTGCGACCACTAGACCAACACTAAAATATATTTTTGTGACATGGGTTCTTTTCGCAAAAACCGTATTTCTACTGGCTCGACTTTAGTAGTCCGATGGTCACAGTCATAGTCATACCTTTGATTTTTTGGATACACGCACACTTATCGCAGGGCACTATAGGCACCATATCAACCCGATCAATAGACTCAATGCAAGTCCTTTAGCACTTTGAAATTAGCTCGTATCTAAACATAGTGGTTCGAATCGCCCCATTCCTAAGAGCTAATTGGTCGATTCACACCACTCGGCGCTCCAAGAACCGCCGTGGTGCGAAACAGCCCATTCTTAAGAGCTCTTCTGCGTTTCACACCGCGGTCCGAACCACTCGTGGTGCGAAACGACGAAAGACCCGTTTAAAGACCCAAGGTTACAAAATCACCCATAAAAACAAAACACGCTCAATCTCTGTCGCCCGTGTCAGACAAAGCGTGAAGTTTGTCAATAAAACAGGTTGCATGACAAACACATTGACCTATTACCTCTAAAAGGTCACGCATCGTATTTTTCATTAAATTTTGACATAATTATAAATATCATTATGAATACGATGTTTGGGCGAGGTCGCAAAGACAGCGGTGAGGTAATCGCTTGAGCGATTTTGTTGCGAAGCAATTTATTTTGTAAGATTTTTAATTGTATAATTTTAATTGTGAAAATTAGATAGGCACGCGCTTCATAGTTTTCGGCAGTTTTCAGTAATTATTCAGTTTTCTTAGTAATTATCATCCTTTACCTAGCGTTTTTCGAACTATGTTGGGGTCGGCTTGTAGTGTAACCATACTGCAACCACGCGAAAGATAAATCGGAATTCGGCTAGATATAAAAGATAGGGAGGTTTTTTTCCAGCAGTCTTGCTGTGGTAATATTCAATTTAATTTTCACATAAATATAGGAAATAACGCAGGTAAAAGTAAATGATTTTGCTTCTAAACTGTACTTAGGTAAGTATAGTTATTACTGTTTGTACAACTATGCGTATTGCATTTTATAAAATCGCTCTTAAGTTATCATATCATGCTAAAGTCAGCAATAAAATCCCTTACGGTCGCCGTCAGACCTCGCCTTAGGACCCGGTACGGTACAAAACTATACTCTCAGACGAAAACTATAAAAAAGCCGACACGATCACCTTCGCGACCTTAAATATACCTAAAACAACCTTAAAATACATTGCTTGCTTCAATACACGAACAAATAATGTTTTCATACAAACCCCGCCATGCACGCCGAAGTATTAATAACCGTGAGCAAGGCATTCGAATTATAAAGTTCAATAATGGAATCCCGCCGCCCGGAAACGTATAAAAAAGCGCGGCAAAACTTTTTCAAACTCGGAACGTTGAATGGAACGTCATTTTTTACCTCGGTTAGGGATGTCGCAGTGAAAAATGATATAATTTATATGGTTTGGTAGCGGCTACCCGTTTTGTTCGACAAAATACAAGTAAAAAAAATGTAAAAAAATATGTATATATTACAATATTTTTTACTCTTTTTACTACTAATTTAAAATGTTTCCTTATCAACGCGCGGCGCGATGCGACAAAAGGTTTAGTGATGTACTTTGTATAAAATCGAAACTATCGATATCGGTAGTTTGTCCAATACTTTCGTTCTTTTACTGTAGCTTCAATTAAAAGCACATCACGCAAAGAGTACTACTACTCGTTAATATAGCTTTCCTTGACAGGATTGTAAATTAGATATCAATCAGTAGTTTTTACAACTCAAGGAAAGTAAATTGGATCTTAATTAATCCCCGGTATAAATTACTTCTCATTAATAAAACTACCTACTGATAGCATGATATCTACTTAGTTTTTGTACAGTTTAACTACTCGCATAAGTTTTTAATCAATTTTTTTATTGCTATAATGGTGATTTCAGCGTTAATTCGCAATCACTTATTCATTTAGCGGGTTTTAATTATGATTAATGTTTCATTGTAGCCTGTGGATTTGCAGATAGGTAATTTATTACAATGCCTTTTGCGTCAGTTAAATACTATTTAAAAGTAATGTTTATTTTAGTTAAAACAAAATCTATTTAAAAAAAACTAGTCTATCGATATGTCCCATCCTTTTGACCCACACAGACAAAGCAACAACACAAATCAAAGCGCGCGCGTCGTACGAGCGAGAATGAAATATTCAAATTTGGAAGCTGATTCCGTTTATGGCTACTTAATTTGGGTGATTCGATTTGAATATTTAAAAAAGGTACGAAGGAAAAAAATGTATGGCCATAGACATTCCTTGAGGCGAGTGGACACGGAGTTTTTAATGTAGCAGATTTTAGGTAATTTATTATCTGTGAGCGGTGTGTAAGATCGGTGAGGTTAAGTTGCGGTGATTGAGGTCTGGATTCGGATGGGTGGTTGAATGGATGAAATGTAGGTTTACTTCAAAGAATTGGGGTTGTTTGATTTACTCTAAACTTTTTTAAGAATAAGTTTATTATGACATGGTTATTGGGCATCAGATTCGCGGTTTTTAGTCATGCTTGCTTACCTGAAATTGCAAAAAGTATAAAAAAGGACATATTGTAATTTGGGGGGACTTTAAAAGCACGTGGTTAGTTAGACGTGTGAAGAATAGGTATGATTGTAGTAAAATTAAGTTTTTTTCATATCGTCATCACGTCGACTCTTTGTTTTGATGCATTGTGTTTTGTTTTAGTTAACAACATGATAATCTGCCAATCAAGGCGTTTAGCAGATTCATCGACTCGGTTGTGGGCGTAATATCGATCACTTTGGGTATGCAAAGAGGGAGCCGTGAACATGCCTCGCGAGACACAGGCTCGCGACCGCCACAGCCGGTGTGGAACAAACAATGAACAACGTGCTCAAATGTACCGAAATTGAGTGCCCTGAAATATGCTGTTATTAGTAGACTCTATATCTGTATCTTATAACTCGACTTATAACTCAAGTAGCTCAACTTTGCTTCATATCACGCGTGATACGTAGCGTAACTCAAACAGGTGATAAATTAGTTATGCTGCATGTCACAAAGCTTCACGTCATTCAGCGTGGTGATGTGGTCATAGCAACAAAATTTGGTAAAAAGTAGTGTCCAGGTGAAGATTCATATATGACTCTGCCCTGGAGTGTAAATGTGGTCTTGCCCCACAAACTATGGGCACTTGATATCGTGTCCAGCCTGTCCTGTTACTTGCACATCACAGGATCTGATGGAGGCTACTGAAAGTGCCGAACTTGTCGCTGAATTGTCATCGACACGCGAAGAAGATGCTACACTAGTCGATTCTCACCTAGCAATTAGCATGCAGCAAAACGACCACGTGCATGACCTCGAGCGATGCGGCTGTCGTCAAGCGACACGCGTCACTTCTGTCCTTCGCGTGATTATCGACCGTCGCATCGGGCTGAGTCGTGGCACGACTTAACCACTTCTATCATTGTCCAAGCTAAGCAGTGAGCAGAACATCTAGAAATCATAGTGTGTCGGTGAACCTTGGTAGACTTTTACGAGTTTTGACCATAGGCCTGTTTATGCATATTAGAAAGGATGTTTTTTATGATAATTAAGTAATAAATGTTATTGCTTTAACCATAATTTAGCACAACTAGGCCGACTGATGTTTTATTTTTTATGTTTTAGAGAAAACATTGTTAGACGTCAGTCCAAAACTACAAAAATATTTATTTATCATAAATCATTGTATAAACAGAGGCAGCCCCAGTTAATTACAAAGTACTTGTGTACTCACTCTTACCCTTAGCAATGATATTATGATGAACTCGTAAAAAAATAAGTTTTGGTTTAATTAATGTTGAAATCGAAAAGTTGTCGAAAAAAGTTGTATATAGGTAGTGGGGCTCTAGGTGGCTTATCCAATGGTAAAACACGACACCAAATAGATATCCATGATAAATATGTAAAGCAACGTGGGGTCGCTATCACAGGAAAAACTGTCATGCGTAACATTTTACCTATAATTAGAACTCCACAACCAAAAGATTGTTATTTTGCCCCACACTAGAAATTTCTCCTGTATCGTGGGTGCGTTCACAAATACACAAATACCCAGACCCGGAACAACTATATGAGGCCAAACAAATATTTGTTCCGTGCGGGGATCGAACCCGCGACACACAACGCAGAAGTCCATTGCTTGAGCCACTGCATTAATCGTGCCGCCATTAATCATGAGCTACAGAAAACAAAAGAAAGTGCCATCAACTTTCAACTCTCTATTTCAAAAAACCAAGATGGCCGATTCAGTGCTACCAACATTGACAAATCTCAGTTAACGTACATTCCACCGGCTGTACACGAATCTTGTGCTAGTTCGTCTAAGCTTGCCCCGTCAACACTGAGAGGGATTGAGATCACTCCAGTCTGTCTAGATGCCTTTGAGGAATGTAGTGTGACTTATAATCGATGTCTTTTGCTGTTCATTTGTTATATTGCTACCTAGACATGCTGACCTATTGCTGCCAGTTGCAGTCGCTTTCAAAAAGGTTTTGTATTCTGATATTACCTTTTCAGTCGATAAAAAGTTGAAAAAGACGTTTAAAATCTATAAAGGATTGGCAGTCAGCTCCGCATTCCGAATTTCCGACTCTTTATTATACTTACATACTATTACAATCCCTGAAGGTTTATGCAAAGGTATACCATTTAGTATAGTCGACCAAGAAATTGGTTTACCACTCTAAGGTTGAATATCATTTGCACGTACAAAACATCAAGTGCTATTTTCACGTCAGAATCTGTCAATCTGTCATCCTTAGCGAATAAGAGATGTCATCAAAAGTGGTAAACCAATTTCTTGGTCGACTATACAATATCATTTCGCCAGGTATGTTTAAGTCCCATGTAATAGGGGGCGAGCGTATTGCCATCAACCGGGCACAAATCCAGACTCCGTGGCTGCTACTGAAAAAAATCCTGATACAAAAACACAATAACACTTTGCCCGACCATGGGAATCGAACCCATGACCTCAAGTTCAGCAGTCACGCTTACAACCACTAGACCAATGAGGCAGTCTTCTTTTTATTTTCTCCAAGTTAGTAAGACCGAACTTCAACGGAAACACTTAGATCTTGGTCTGGTTTTGTTACCACTGTACCCTAGTACCTACTAAATACTTCTGCACTTGCCCACTTATCCAAGGTACCCTAAATCCGTCATCGAGCCCCATAACATAAGCAGGCAGTCTATGTTTATTATAACCAATATTTCAAAATTAAACCAGCACGGATGACGCGAGTATTTTGCCCATAAGTCGATGGGATCAGCCGGAGATAGTGTTGTGCATCGTCGTAAAATATCGATACTTTGCTATCGACAAATCGATGCGAGCTATTGATATTGCTTAAGTAGGACTTGATAGGTGGATCTTGAGTTTTATTTATTTATACACCATATTTGCATGTCTATAGAGTCTATACATGATTGACCGTAGCGTTGATAAAAAATAACTAGAATTGTGTAAATAGGTTCACATTATAAAATCAATTTTCTACCTGATTGAATACTTTAAGTGGATTCTAGACGCTTAATTAAATTTCAAAATAAATATAATGAAATCTGGTATCTCTCATTCGTTTTTATGCGGCAAAGCTAATTGCTAAGTCAATGAATTCATTATAATGAATGATGTAGCATCAACAAAATTACCAATTCAAAATAACAACGTCAAAGAACATTAATAAACAATGCACTTAACTATGTACCTTCTGTAAAATATATACCTAATAAAATTGTCCAGTAGGCAGTAAGTGTTGTTAAAAACATGATAAATATGCAAGGCAATCACATCGTTTTAAACGACCGCTCGCGTCGGTGGACGCTGAGCGAATGAGCAAAAAAGCGCGCGAGACGTTCATCTGACATCCAACGTTGGGTGGGGCCTGCCGCTTCCCGCCTCCCCAAACGAGCACCACCATTGGCTCATTTAAAAATCGATTCCATTTTATAAATATGTAACCACTTTCGTTTCCCGCGCATTGAAACAGTAGCAAGACTCACACAGCGCGTCGCCATTCTCACCCTTATTTTGACAGCTAAAGAATTCAATTTCAAAAATGGAACAGCTAGTGTTGTGACGTTTACTATCGATAAACATTCAATTGTTTTACCGACATGTCTTTGTGGTCTCTTTTGTTTTATTTAAAGGAGAACAGGCCCAAGATGTTTTTTTGTTGGAATTATTTTTATTATAGGTCCGTGTCCCTAGTAGCATTTTTTGTTGGCATTTAGTTGGGCCACATACAGAGGTATGTGGCCCAACTAAATGCCAACAAAAATGTATGTGGCCCAACTAAATGCCAACAAATGCCAACAAAAATGCTACTAGGGGTACGAGTAGGTAGGTCGGAATAAACAAGAATACGTAGGTGGGTGAAATTGTATCTGTAATAAATAATGGTGTATTTATGATTTATGGTGAAACAGGAGGGTTTGGGATAAAGATTAAAGTTGTTTTGTTGGAACATTTAATAGTAATGATCTGTACTCTATGGATGCTCTTGGAGAATATTCAAGATGGTGGTTTAATGAGGATATTGAACGCTGTTGTTCACCTGTTTGAGCAAATGTAGAACTTTGGCTTAGCGGCGCATGGCATAACAACCGCCACGGCAAGGTTAAGCCGCACTTAAAGCGGTCAATTTGTGGATGTACGTTTGTTCATCACATCAGACATACAGTAGCTCAGGTTTTGCTAAACCGTTCGCCACTCCCGGTAGTAGCACCTATCTTAGAAGTTTGTGATCACCTATAGGTACTTTATTAAAGGTGTCGTGAGGAAAAAGCTAGGCAGATGATAAAAAGCTAGGCAGATGATAGGTGTGGGCACACCTATCATCTGCCTAACTTTTTCCCAACTATATTAGGATCTGACATCCATTACCCATTCAGTTCTAGGTAGTACGATACCCTTGGATTGTTCGAAAGAGATACCGCGGCCTCGGACACAAAGGGCTAAGAAGGAACATGGGTGGTTTTTAGTCAGTAGAAATCTGACAAAGCGGAAGGTGTAATTTGATGATTTTCGGAGGATCAGGACTTTCGTCAAATTTTTGACGCTATTAGAGAAAAATAACAAAGTTCCTAGCACGTACCCTATACAGTCAATACGACGATACGAGATATAAAAAAAATAAGTATAGGAATTATTTAACATAACAAAATATATTATGCCACTATAAATAGCTCTTTCATGGTATTTTTTTAATTAACCTTTGCGTTGCACTTCTAGGTCCGAAAGACCTCCCGCATCTTTGCAATTTTTTGTGTGTTATTTATTTTAAGTACCTAACATTATCGACTCATAAAGTTGACAATAAAATTACTTACTAAACTATGGTAGTAGAAATTAATTACTATGTTAGTACAACTGTGTTAGTAGAGCTGGCACATGTAGCAGAGTTAAAGGATACAAGATACGGCAATCCAGTTTGTCCGGCAAAAAAAAAAATGCACTTTCGTTCAAATTGCCATGAACCTGCCTCAGTGGCAACATGGACAATTACCACCCATCTTGAAGCACCCACTACGATAGTAGGTACGATATTCACTACGATATCCATAGTTCTGTTGCAGTGTGGATACATACTTAAAGTCACGCCTTTTTCCCATGGGGGTAGGCAGAAACAAAGCCAAACGCCACCTGCTACACTCGTCCACGTTTATACAATATGGTCATTCACGCCCGCAGGTTGCGAATACTACGCACTTGTGCTTTCTGAAGAACCTGACATAAGTTCAGTGTATGTCTTTATAGGGCGTCCCCACCCAGGGGTGGTACTGATAACATGACATAGCATCACGCCTGTAATCCCCAAAAGGCTAGACACAGGAGTAGGTACGTAATAGTACACCCACTTTTCGCCAATAGCGTAGTTGACAAAAAAAAAACTAATTAGTCCGTCACATAGATTACCAAAAAGTATTCGACACGTATTTTTTCTTTTTGCACGTAAACCAAAAATGAAGACGATACAGTGCTTCGAAAACTCGTGTGACGTCACATCGCACTACATTTTTTACCACGACCGTAGTGCTGTCAAAAGCCCCCACTCCTGATCTTTGACGCGTTATAACTTCGTCAATTTTTATTAATTTGATAAAAAAAACAAGTATCCAATATTTTTCGATATACTAACTGACGGACTAAACGGAATCATATTTTTACCCAACTACGGCGAAGCCAAAAGGAAGGGTAATGATTTTGGCAGTCTATAAGTATGTATGTTCCACCGTAGCGCCTAAAGTACTGAACGTTAATAAATTAGGTGTCAATAGATTCGTAAGAATAGCCCGGGTGACATAGGCTATATAAATTTACCTTACCTCAAAAAATATTAATTTGAGATAATCATAGCAAGTTTGGTATCAAATAAAAGGTCTTGGTGAGCGCATTATAAATATGTATTATATTATAGTTTAAGTCCACACAAAAATAAAATTCAAATTAAAAAATTAAGTTCAAAAATCTAAAACCCGACTACTAACAAAATCGCGGTCTTAAAAGTAGAAAACAAGAAAATAATTCTTGTCTGATATTCTTCGTAGTCGCATGCCACATTGCTAATGGCAATTAGCAGCTGACTTCTGTATCAATGAGAACGCCATTTACGCCATGAAGGAGCATCAGGTATCAGTGGCATGCGACTACGAAGAATATCAGACAAGAATTATTTTCTTGTTTTCTACTTTTAAGACCGCGATTTTGTTAGTAGTCGGGTTTTAGATTTTTGAACTAATTTTTTTTTATTTTTACCCAGGACACAACATCCCTATTAAGTCATCATGTCATCATCATTTATTGCACTCATGTAGTTTACAGGTTGTTACAGGTACCTATATAAGTTTCATACATGAGCCCTACTAGGGCACCGATGTTTAAGTTCCAGTTTGATACTATAATAAAAATTATTGCAATAAAAATATACTTCTCACTACATTACTGCCCTTCCTTTCAAATAAAAAAGTCGTGCTGTTAATTTATCAAACAAACCATAGACGTTGCTAAACAGAGTCCATTACATGGATGACAGCCCGAGGCCATTGTTAAATTAAATGGCGGATCATGATTGTACGCGCAGTAACTTTAATTTTATTGTATTTTTCTTTTCGCTTGGGAAAAGACTGGAAGGTATTTTAATTTTTTTTCTTAGTAGAGATTTAAAGAAATAAAAATATTTTAAATTGTTTATTAGATTAATTATTTATTGTTTTGTGTTCCTGGAATCTTAGTTTTATTTGGTTACTAGCTTTTGCACGCCGCTGCTTTGTTTGCGTATAAGAATTTGAAAAGTTTCTATGATATAATTCGAAAGAACCAACCGACCAACCAAGAGGACCAACCGAGAGGTTTCTCGTTCCATCGTCGACCTCATCTCTGCCCTTAGGGCAAGATTGAGGTCAAGAGTAAGCCCATATTAAATAAAAAAGAAAAAGACACGTTGCGCCATCTAATATCTAATATTTAGTTAGGATTACGAACCATATTATTATTATGTTTCGTAATATTTTATTCTTTCGAACGCCACCTACTACGATCCTTACATTTTGTCTCGTCCACACTCATGCATCTGGTCATACATGTACGGTGGTTGCGAGTAGGTAGGTACTACGTACACACGGCTACACATCAAGCTATACATTTCCAGTTTACGCTGATCTCGCCCTGTATGGAAATCCTATACAATGCGAGACCAGCTTATACTGGAAATGTATAGCTTGATGTGTAGCCGTGTGTACTACAATATTTTATGTAATTAATTAAATGAAAATAATAAAAATGAAAATGAAACCACACTTTGTTAGTACACACGGCCACTCACCAAGATAGACATAACCAGTATTAACCTGACCTCGCTTGGAAGCTCATAAGCTTCTCATACGTTGAGCGATCAGATTAATTTTGTTTTGCATAGCTTGACTGATTGTCGTGCGTACATACAGGCCTTCAATTATTTTAGTATTGCATTGCATAACACGACAGGTGGTAAACACAAAATCGCAAATTATTCGAGTACGAGTATCACTATAGTACTACATAGTACACTAAACCACACGTATAAGTTCACAATCTGATATTGACGCGCTTGTCGTCGTTATTTTGGACACGAGCTACATGCTCAAGCAACATGCGTGTAGTGAGTGAGTGACAGTACTAGCGTAGAAAATACATCCTAACATTTTCCCAATTTTTTCCTCGCCGGATGAAGCTAGAATACCAGTTGGTGCTTTACATGGAGTGACTTTTATCCAGTGTTGTATTGAAATAGTTCGTCAATAATTTAGTGCGACGCAGAGCAATATTTTTCATAATTTTATTCAGTAATAATGATTAAATAAATCATAACATTGAAATATTCGACGCTTTTTACGACATTGCCAACATTCAAAATACCCTATTCGTGGCCAGATAGTCAGTATTAAGGACGCTTTTCCCAGATCTAGTGTTACTACTGCATGCGGTTGACGGTACGTACAGCAGTTAGTGCAAGGGAGTGCTATTCAACCCCCAGGCCGCGAAATGGCCGCACAAAGGATTGTTATGAATATTACATTTCACCCCTCACTTGATGCGGCGTAGGGTTGGGAAGGCACGTTTAGAAGTTTGTTTTATCGATATGTCGATAGTTTTGTGCTTTGTTAACTTGGTAATATGTATGTTTCGCTGACAGTTGGCAAGCTAAGTTATTAACTAGGTACTGTCGGTTTGGTGTTTTCAAAAGATTTAATTTTTATTTTTGTAAGACATGAAAAAAACGTTAGTTTCATAAGTTGAATGTTATCTAGTGGTAACAATTACAAAAGGAGACCGATGGAAAAGGGTTGCGAAGTCAGCGATCACAGGTTGTGACCGTCAAGATAAGAGAACGGCTAAGAAGGAGATGACACGGTCTTTGCTTACAAATTACAGTTCAGTCTCAGTGTTGTTGTATTGAACTCAGGACCCCACAGTAGTGAATCGCACTTACGACCACTAAACTATTCTTTTTAGTTTCAGAGCTTCTTCTCAAAGTAGTTGGCTAGGAAACACCGATCTTATCTAGTTTATAAAACATTTTTGGGTGGGTAAAATCGCCTTTGTATAATAAAAAGCAATTTTTAGAATAAAAATCAAGTAGCTTTTTTTCACATTCTGTGAAAATTTCAACTGGCTATCAATTATGGATTACTAGCTTACGCCTGCAGCTTCGCCCGCGGGGTATTCGGTTTTGTCCCATGGAATCGTACTACCGGGATAAAAAGTATCCTATGCGTTAATCCAGGTTATAAACCATCTGTGTCCCAAATTTAATCCAAATCCGTTCAGCCGTTCTGGCGTGAAAGGTAACAAATAATTATCCTCACAAACTTTAAAGGATAAAGGAATCGCATTTATAATATTAGTAGGATGAGATACAGTCCGGTGATAGACAGACGGCCAGCAGAAGCTTAATAATAGGCTCCCGTTTGTCACCCTTCGGGCACTGCACCCTAAAAATCAAAATCATTTCAAAAACCATCGACAACCCTCCCGCCCAAAATCCCATCACTACTCCACTTACTCTATGGCAATTACTCGACGGGGCTGCCAACAATATTCACTAGTATTACTCCGAGCCCACATGTACCTCGGACCTCAAGTACGTCACAATTTCACGCTCGCATTGCAGGGGTAAGCAGACATTGAGGTTGCATCACAGCTTGATGAGTCAATGGTTGAAGATGTAACAACTGTTTTTAATGGGAGGTATGTTGTGGTTTTGGTAGTTAGGAGTCTTTTTTTTTAATTATGGCATGTGGCGTGTGTTGGGATGTATGTGGTCTGAGTTTTGAACAGGTTATATTATGTGGTATTGTAGAGGTCGTAGCTAGATATGAAAAGCCGCGGTTGCCTATGTTGACCACCCCTTACATATCGAGTTTCCTTGGTGCCTCGCAAAGCAAGTCGTTGATCCCGGCTGTAATTTTTACATCTTTGAGTCTACGGGCACGAACCCGAGCGATGGCGGCAGCGGGGCGACGCGACGCGACGGCGATGTAAACAAAAGCATTGCACAGTATAGTGACGGGCACGAAACGGGCGATGGCAGAGCTACGATCGAGCAATGCACGGGCGGCGGTGGAGCGACAGCGACGTGAACAAAATAGTTGGTTTTGTCGCTTGCGCGGGTACTCACTACTCAGTCTTTTATTTTACGGTTTTTTTCGTGCCCGTGTGAGATATCGCCACCTCGTCGCCGCGCTGCCGCCATCGCTCAGCAACCGCAAGTTTCGTGTCTGCAGACTGACAGTCGTTACAGGTGCTGTAGTCTGACACCCAGTACTAACTGCATTGGGGAGGTCAGATAGGCAGCCGCTCCATGTAAAATTAAATACTGATGCCAAGCTGGCCGACCCCAACACAGTTGCGAAAAGGGCGACCGAGTTCAGCTCAGGTGAAAATAAAGAAAATGATTTTCCCAGATATGAACTATCCTAGAACTAGCTAGATAATGAACTTTCCGTGTGTCTCTTTTAAATTCTGATTTCACCTTACCGGCTACCGCCCCCTTTAAAAGAAACATTGTGTATACTAACAGAGGGTGTTCCTTTTGACGGTGAGTAATGGGCTAGCTCGCCGTCCGTCCGTCTTATGACGATGACAGGCCGTGTCGACGGCGCGTTCGTGTTCCACGCGCACCTCAAAGAGATGTCAGCAACATGGAAGGGGCCTGCAAGGGCCATCGCCCGTCAGGGCTGCGGGTTGTTCGTAAGAGATACCGCGGCCTCGGCACAAGGGCTAAGAAGGAACATGGGTGATTTTTAGTAAGTAGAAGTCTGACACTCCCTTGCGCTCTGCCCAGAGTGGGAGGGGGGGTTATTTGTAGATTCCCCACCCTCAAAAAAATAAAATAAAAATGGTGTTTCTTTGAAGTTGGGCAGTATACGAATCTTTCTAAAATCTCCACAATTTACGAACCTGCTTGACAATAAATTAAGCCTTAGCCTGGATTTGTCTCGTGAACTCTCGTGATTCGTGCATCCTTTAGTCATGTTAAGGTCGTTCGCGAAGCGAGACAAGGTCGAAAGATGTTATTTAGAAAAAGGTAAATAACGTAGGTATTTGTTTAATTGTTTGTTACATTGCATTAGTTTTGTATTTTTTATAGGCTCGGCGGTATAGTCGTCGCAAGCGCGAGTGCTAATATTTCCTGTGTGGCGACTAGCGACATCTATCGCAACATCTGCGTACTAACATCGATCGACAGAAAATCCTACATCGCGCTATGAACATTATCCGCGACAAGCCTATATAGGAGTTCCCGACTTACAACTGTCGGGCAGTTAGCCCGCCGGACACAACACCCGTCCGGTCGGAGGATCCCCCCTTTTTCAACGGGGGATGAGGAACTTTACACCCTGTTCCTCATACCCCCCCAAACCTGATTATTATAATCTGAATATCTTTTAATTTCGAGTGAGTGCGGTTTCTTCTAGAATCTAGATTGGTGATTATATGTGATGGTTGTCTAGAATCTAGCTAGATAATCGTAAGCGTCAGGACCCTCATGCAATGCTCTACCCTAGTATGTGACTCTAGGTTGCGTCATCCATTTCAATATACTTACGAACAAATTAAAACTAATAATAATCGAACGTTAAAATATTTCAATACAAGACCTTTTTAAACTAATTTGGAACGCGACGTATTTCCGGTGCGCGGTCGTAAAGTGTTGCCAGCATAAAAAGATTCCTATTTTATTGGAGCAAGGAGGTTGAACACGGGTCAAGAAATATTTGATTTATTGATATAGGTTTCCTTTGCTTTGTCCTTTAAGATTAAAGGTGTTATAACTGTCACTATACCTTTTTGATAGTAGTTTAATGGACCTGTGGCTGTATAAAGTAGGTAAGTTACTAAGTAAGGTCCTTATTTAGTCTTCTTTGGTTAGTAGATTCGCAAAACCAAGTTGTTGGCTAGTTCTGTGATATTTCTGATAGCAAAAATAGCGACCCACGTGAAAAAACACCACTGCACACACTCTTTGGAGCTATCCAAAGGATAAAACGGAACGCTTAAATACACTGGACAGCAAATAAACCGAGCCACCCGCTACCTAGGCACTCTAATTCGATTTTCTCAAAAACTAAAAAACCTACAATTATCAAAGTTGTACCTACAGAAAGTGCGTTTCATGGTGATTAAAATGAAAGGAAACTCATTGGGTTTAATCAATATTTCAGTGTTTATTAAGGATTTTACAAAGAAGAGTCGTTTTCCAGTCGTGACAATCGTTAGTAATGATAAAGTGAAAAAAAAAATTAAGTAAAGCCAAAAACAAAGATAAAATAAAAAAAAAGTTTTTGATCAATATTCCGTATTCCCTCTCCTTGCTCGGATAACTGCCAGCATCCTTGTATTCATCGACCTTACGAGCCTGACGATAAAATCTTGAGGAGTTGTATTCCACTCCTCTTCAATTGCGATTCGCAGCTCTGGAAGCCTTGTTGGAGCAGGTACCCGGGCTCGAACCCGACGTTTCAGCTCATCCCATAAGTGTTCTATCGGATTCAAGTCCGGGCTTCGAGCTGGCCAGTCCATCGTACGAATGCTGACGTCGCGTAGATACTGGGTCACCACATGAGCAACATGAGGCCGTGCATTATCATGCATCAATTGCATATCCTGTCCGATATATCCTGCGTAAGGTACCACATGGTCTGCGAGGATTTCAGTAATGTAGCGATGAGAAGTCAGTCCACGTGTACGGCCCGTCGGTTCGATGAAAACTAACGCTGTATGTGCTGTTAACGAGATGCCGCCCCAGACCATTACAGATCCTCCTCCATAAGCAATAGTTTCCTCGATGCAACACTGAGAATAACGTTCTCCAGGGCGACGATATACTCTCTGACGTCGATCACTTCCATGTAGACTCACCCTGGTCTCATCAGCGAAGAGTACATTACTCCACTGCTCTAATGTCCAATCCCTATGCTCTCGAGCAAATTCAAGTCGTGCTCGACGGTGTGCTACCGTTAATGCTGGGCCTGTTGCAGCTCTTTTTGGGGTCAGGTTCCGTTCAGCAAGTCTCCTTCTGACGGTATCTGAACTTATGACCACTTGGCGTTCGTCACGCAGACTTTGTTGGACTTGAACTGCGTTGAGGTGGCGATTTCGCAGAACAGTAAGGTGGATATAACGATCATCTGCTGCTGATGTAGCCGTAGGTCTGCCCGTACCTGGACGGCGATCGAATGCTCCAGTCTCTAGGTATCGTCTGTAAACTCGTTGCACCGAAGATCTGCTGATTCGAAGCCTTCGAGCGACTTCACGTTGCGCAATGCCTGCTTGAAGTAATGCTACAGCTTGAGCTGCTTCCTGAGGTGTTGTATCCATTATTAATCGAAAAAAGTAGCAAAAACACACGCGTCTGAGCAAACGATGGACAAAAACTAAAGAAATGATAAGAAATATCCGACTACCCTCATTGTAGAGAAAAAGAACGCTAATTTCAAACTCTGGTGAAAACAGAGCAAATCGTTAGCATTGTGTTTGTTGCTTGATTACAATGTGAGTTGACGGTACTTTCGAAATAATTTTTAGTCATTTTAATCACCATGAAACGCACTTTTTGTAGGTATAACTTTGATAGTTGTAAGTTTTATACTTTTTGAGAAAATCGAATCAGAGTTCCTAGGTAGCGGGTGGCTCGGTTTATTTGCTGACCAGTGACCAGTGTAGGATCACTTGTGCGTCTGTCTGTCTTTCCATTCTCTGTCTTAAAATATTTGGCAATTTTTGGCTCAGTAGTTTTAAAGATAAGGGCCACCCTTATCTCAAGGGTGGCCCTTATCTTTAAAACTACTGAGACAAAAATTTTGAAAAATATACAGAAATTAGTTCAACACAGATTACAGGAAAATCTATAAAAAGTCTATGGTGCTAACAAAACATGGGAACTCTCCCAATATCACCATGTGCAAGTCCGTCTTGCATTTGGCCAGTTTTTTCTTCATATCATTTCTCACACAATCCATCCATCTTTTTTTTTTTGATCTTTCTTTTAGCGTTTGAGCTTCCAATAAAAATAAAATCAATAGAATAGAATAGAATGCATTTATTTGTCAGAATATTGTACAAAGCTGGAAGGTGGTTTATATTGTCGATCAGAATATTCTGCCGTTTCCGGCGTACAAACATGTCGTCGGTCGGATTCATTACCGGAACATTTCCAAAATCACGTGTTTTGAGATGAGTATGTAGAATGGTTAGTGAATTGAATATTTTATCCAAATCACTAACGGTACTACTCAAATGACATTTCTCTTTGACAGAAAACTATTTATTCCGTTAGAGAAATAATAGATTTTAGTGATCTCTTCGTTTTCAGTATCAGTTTATTTAGAAATGTCCCGCTGGCAGCCTAAATTTTAAAGTGCAGCCATGATTCATTAATCGAATATTTTGAAATGTTCCAGTATGGCTCTGAAATTCTTCACTTAAGTTTTCTAAATTGATTGGTTGTTTGATTTCATTACTGGCTTATTTAGAAATATTCCAATTAGTTCTTAGGTTTTCAGTATTTTTTTAATTCATTATTGGAACATTTCACAAAAATACTGATGACTCATTAATTACTTGTTAATTACAAATGATATCCTGAATCTTAGTAATACACAATAAACTTGGCTATAATCTGCATATTATTCAATAAAAAAAAATTACAAAATGGTCTCTAGATAAAATAAAATAGCATTTGAATATTTTCAAAAACTTTAAACCTTAATTACTCAGAACAGGCTATTTTGAAATGTTCCATTACTGTTTCCGACCGACGATGTATAGTTTTGGATTATCATTATTACATTAAAATTAAAATTAAGTTATCAATCAATAGAAATTACAAATAATATAAATGAATTGAATTAAATAAAACAGATTTTTACTAAAGTCAAAATTCAATGATGTCAAGTGGATAAAATAATAATACTTACTAAATAAGTGGATAAAAATTAATAAAACATAATACTTTTAAACAATTTTTATTTAAAACACAGAAACAAGATGGTGCAGAAATACGTACAATAACATTGAAAGTAATTTACTTAGTTTAATTAATTTTTCATAACATTGTAAATACAGTTTAGTTATCGTTTTTTTTGGTTGATAATTTTATGCAATGACTGGAAATAGAAATATCAACTAAAAAAACAAAGTTCTGGAGTAGTGACCGCGAACCGGAAGACGTTGCGTTGGAGGTCCTCCCACTAGGTGGACCGATGACCAGGGGGTCTAAAATGGCCACTTTTGCAGATCATAATGTGAATTGCGTTTAAAAGCGTAAAATTGACCTTTCATAATAAAAACTGCGTCTGTGACTATTTTACGAATGTTAACGCAATTCATATTATTTTCCTATTATGATGTATTTTACTAAATTGTTACAGACGCAGTTATAATAATGAAAGGTCCATTTTACGCTTTTTAACGCAATTCATATTATGATCTTGCCAAAGTGGCCGTTTTAGACCCCCTGGGCATCTAAAACGGCCACTTTAGCAGATCATAATATGAATTGCGTTAAAAATCGTAAAATGAACCATTCATAGTAATTGCGTCTGTGACTATTTTACGATTTTTTACGCAATTCATATAATTTTCCTATTATGATCTATTTTTCTGAATAGGCACAGAAGCAGTTATATATGAATGGTTCATTTTACGATTTTTAACGCAATTCATATTATGATCTGCCAAAGTGGCCGTTTTAGACCCCCTGGTCACTTAGGGGAGGGCTATGTCCAGCGTGGACGTCTTTCGGCTGTTAATGATCATGATAACCAACAGAAGCTGCTGTGATTCACTTCCACAAAAAAACGACAGCCATTCACTCTTTCGTGCAAGAACGGAGAAAGTTATAGTTGCAATGATCATGTTTTTATATGTATTATGAGATTCTTGTATCTATCCCTGGGCACTGATATTAGTTCCTTAAAAAATGGCGGAGACGGCGCCGTGCACAGTAATTGTCAGGAGGACCTGTCCGGCTTGATTTGCGTGAGGAATGTTCTGGAATTGGAAAATGAATTGTTAAATTATATGAAACTGTGGATATCGTGAAAATAATTGAAGAAACAACACATCTAATTGGCGACAAGATGTCTGCGCGTACATGTCTATTTCGTCCGCCAGCCATTATTTGCGTTGCTTTTTTCCAACTATGGTTGGGATCGGCTTCCAGTCTAACCAGATGCAGCTGAATACCAGTATTTTACATGGAGCGACTGCCTATCTGACCTCCACAACCCAGTTCATACTGGGTAATACGATACCCTTTGGTGAGACTGTTTGTCAGACTTTCAGGTCACTGACTACCGGTAACGACTGCCAAAGATCTATGTATGGCTGCCGGGACCAAAAGCATTAACGTGCTTTACGAGGTACGGAGGAAACTCGGTATGTAATGAGGTTACCCATTCATAGACCAACATACAATAAAGACATACAATAAAGATCGACCCAACCAAATGGCAATTTAATATTATTAAGCCACGAGCTCCTCCATGATTTCTTTCGCCGATGTTCGTAATTAATCGAGTACCTATGTTCTTACCCCACAACTTCCTTGAGATCTGGCGCCTGACACAAGTTGTTATGCCCGAGGCCGCAGCCCCGCTCAAACGTATGGAACATCAGCGGAGCCCCTGACGTGGCGCGGGAGGCCTTCACTTTCTCGTGCAACTGGATAATTATAAATATTCAGTCTTCATTTGGATATGGAGCAAACAAATCCAGGAGACCACCCGGTCTTGTAGTTGGTTGTTTGCAAGAGCCACAGCTAGTCCCTAAAAAGTTGACTGGGCCAGAGTAGTAAGTAAGTAAGTAAGTAAGTAAGTAAGTAAGTATATTTATTTGCTCAAACAATGTGTATACATACAGAACGGTGATGCCATGCATGCAAGATATTAATATAAATTATGTTCGACATGTTTGCCACTTAAGCGACGTGCAAATATATTAATGTTGTTTTATAATAATTTTCAGTTAACAAATAATTCATAAGGTTACATAGACTCATTAGAAAAAAATCAAATTAAAGAAATAACAATAATAATTAAAAAAATAATAATAATACAAAACAATAAAAAAATAAAAATGTCAATAAAATAAGAATACCATAACAATGTCAAAATTTCAAAAATGTCAATAAAATAAGAATACCATAACAATGTCAAAATTTCAAAAATGTCATGATAAGTATGCAATAAATTGCCAAAATTACAATAAAATTATGTCAATTAAATAAGATCTCAAATACAATACTTATTAACCAAATTTTAACTTGCTGGAAATGACTCGGCCATAAATTCATCAATTTTATAATAAGCTTTGGTCGTCAAAAATAGTTTTAATTTCGCCTTCAAGTCTATGTTAGTAAGCTCCCTCCAACTTTTTGGTAATTTATTATAAATAGTTGGAGCCATGCAAAGAACACTCCCGCGCATAAATGCTGTCCGACTTACCTGAAGGCAGATCTGACTTTGATCACGGCGATTTCTTGGAAATTGATCTGACATGCGGGGAAATAACTCTGGATTGTTTCTAATAAATACAACAGTCTCTAAGATGTAAAGAGATGGCAATGTCAATATTTTATGTTGTTTGAAATAGGGTTTACAACTGTCCGTGGGTTTTAAACTAAACATTGCTCTGATGCATCTTTTTTGAGCTTTAAACGCTATCTCCTTGTTTGTTGAATTACCCCAAAATATAACGCCGTATCTGAGTATAGATTCCGTCAGACCGTAGTAGGACGTTAATAACGCCTCAGTATTAACCGTTCGCGCCAAAATATTCAAAGCATACGCATTACTACTAATTTTTTTACTTAGAATTTCTATGTGCGCCTTCCAATTTAAATTGCAATCGATAGTTAGCCCCAAAAATGTTGTCGTATTTACTGTGTCAATAATATTATTCTTATATGTAATGTCAAAATTCGGAAATGTCATTGTACGCTTGCTAAAATGAATTACTTATAACAGTTTTATTCAAATTAATTTTTAAATTATTATTTTCTAACCATTTTATTATTTTTATTAAAGTATTCGTTATTTCATCTTTATACAGATCTCTTTGGTTACAAGGTATAGATATAGTACTGTCATCTGCAAAAAGTATCATAGGATGTTCTATTGCCATTGGAAGGTCATTAATATAAAGCGTAAAAAGTGGTGGTCCTAGTACACTTCCTTGTGGAACTCCATACCTAACTTTCCGTTCTTCAGATAAGATTTTCTCTTCTTTTTTGGTATTAACATTCAATCTTCTTATTTCTGTTACTTGCATTCTGTCACTTAAGTAGGATTTTAAGAGATCAAGTACATTACCTCTAACTCCATAGGCATCTAATTTTTTAAATAAAGTACTGTGTTGAACATAATCAAAAGCCTGGGTCATGTCACAGAAAATAGCACAGACTGGTTTATTGGTATCCATATTTATTATCACATTCTGCAAAAAGTCATAAATAGCCATGTTAATGGTCTTTTGTTTCCTGAAACCCTTTTGTTCTTTACAGAGAATTTTATTCGCTTCTAAGTAAGCACTCAGTTCTTTATATATGTATTTTTCAATGATTTTAGAAACAATTGGTATTAATGCAATCGGCCTATAGTTTTCGATTAACTCTCTATCCTGTTTTTTATATAATGGCTGTATCACTGACTTTTTTAGAGCGTCTGGAAAAGTACCTTCGCTTATACATAAATTTATAATATGACACAAGGGTTGGCATACTTCACCAGCTACTGTTTTGAGGATTTTTGTGCTGATACTGTCGTAGCCCACACTATTTGTATTTTTAAGCGCTAACGTGATCTTGAATATATCAAGAGGCAGGCTTGGAGCCATGAACATGGAATCCTTTCTATTTACAATATCTTTCGTGACACTGTCTCCCGAATTAAGGATTGGTTGAATTTTATCGATAAAATAATTGTTAAATGAGTTTGAAATTAGTTTAACATCCGAGATAACTTCGTTATTAATTCTAAGTTTATTAATGTTATTCTTTGGTAAATTTAATTTTGCTTCATTTATTATCTGCCAAGTTGTCTTGGATTTATTTTTTGACGTCTGGATTTTATATATATTTTGTGCTCTTTGAGTTAGATTCATGATTTTTTTGAATAATTTTGCGTAATTTTTAAACTGCGTTCTATTTTGTTGGGTAGGTTTTAAACGGAACTGCCACAATAATTTCCGTTTCTTCTCACTACATTTTTTTATTCCACGTGATATCCATTTTCGTTTTTTGTTTACATTTATCGTTATACGGATCTCAGGGAAGCACTGATTATATAAGAATGTGAAAATATCAGCAAACGCCTTATATGCTACATTTGGATCATTAGCCTCATATACTTCTGAGAAAGTCAAACTGCGTAGATAAGATTTAAATTTTATTATGTTACCCTTATTATAGTCCCTTTTTATCGTTGTCCACCGTTTGATTGTACACAGTGTTTTTACTGGACATTTTAGCAACTGTGCCGTGTGATCCGACAACGCTAATTCCAATACTGTGGCCTTCCAAGATTTACGAAAGTTATGCGCAAAATTGTCAATGCATGTTTGGCTCTTATGACGAGTTGGTTGGTAAAGAGCCAATTTCAGGTTAAAGCTTAGTAACACATTTTCAAATTCTATACTTTGTTTAGTTTGCTTAAGAACATCAACATTAAAATCTCCAACTAAAACTATATTTTTGTGACTTTTTTTTTAACAAGAGGTTTACTAAACGTTCCAATTTATCCACAAATTCGTTAAAATTATTGGGATTTGGTACTCTATAGATACAAACACATACAATTTTATGGGCAATTAGTTCAATAGCGCAACATTCAAAAGTCCCTGTTGAGGCAAACTTTGCTATTTGAGTTAACTCTCTCCATTGATGACCCGCCTTCACGAGTATACATGAACCACCTCTTTTGGTTTGCCCCCGACTAAAACAGGCAGCAAGATCATAATTGTTTAAGTTCAGATTTTTTTCATATCCTTCGGCCATGAAATGTTCTGTGACGCATAAGACATCGATGCTTATGTTTCTATCTAATAATTCATTTAGACAGACTGCTAGACTATCACATTTACTCAGCAAGCCAGCAATGTTTTGATGCATAAAATATAGATGGTTAGTCAAGAAAAAAATTATCGTCAATTAAGGTTTCGTCTGTTTTGTGTACGACATTACATTGCGCATCTACAGTCTTATTTATGTCAGTTACTAAATCCAGTAGGTCCTTAAGAGCGTATGGTACCTCAAACGCGAGTTTTATAATGCGTAAAAGTATATGATTTACTGCAGTAATCAACATCAGAAAAATATATGATATTCTTCAGGATATATGCTAGTGCCATAGTGTTGTGAAAACATAATACAACTAACTTTGCTTGATAGAAAAAAATCGCGAAGATACCTCTAAAAATTTCTTTTAAGGAGTAAAAACCATACTAAAATACATGTTATCGTTCTGATTTTTTTGCCAAATAATTCTACAAGCAACAAACTAAAGTCATAGTGTTTTACTTTTTTAGTCCAATCAATAGTTTTTTTGTAAATCGCAAAATACCACCAATTTCGCACTATTCGGCCGCAGCGAAAGACGTAACAACCGCTTTGTAGTGCAAGCTGATTAGAACTTTATTCTAATAGTATTTCAAGCGAAGTTTGAACCACCACAAATAGGGTTGCTAATCTGAGGTAGCATACGCTCTTAAATATAATACTTAGTCCGAGGTTATTCAACGTACCAGAGAGTAGGTACAGAGACTAACCGGAAAAAGCTGAAATCTAGTACTTTCCATAGAGTGACTGCCTACGTCACCTCCACAATCCAGTTACTGGTTATCACCGTAAAGTCTTACAAAATTTTCGACTACCTTCCCATGACGGCTTTTAAAAATTGACCAGCCGATAATAATATTACTTAGGTATAAAACCTATCAAAAAAACTGTAACAGAAATGGTCAGAGCATTCTTCCCTGTGAAACTCTATACACGATGGACAATAATACTGAACACGTCGAATAATATTTTTTAAGAACCATAAAAAAGTTATACCCCATGTTGGTTCCTCCATATTGGTAACGATTTTCAGAAAGGTCAAGGCGCAGCTCGCAACCAGCGTGTGTATAGTATCAGATGTATGTGCGTGGACGAAGCTAAAGGAATATGTAATTATGTATGCTTCGTAACAGGAGGTATTCTCTAATTTCTACCGATCGCCACGGGAAAGAGTGAGTTCATACATATAGTTCTGGTTAGGTTCAGGTGTGGCGACCGCGAACGTTGACGTTGTGTTGGAAGACTTCCTTCACAATAGGTGGACCGAAGTCCTGCATGGTGAAAGTTGCGGGGACCCGCTGGATGCGCGACGCACGGGAACGGTCAATATGGCGACACCTGGGGGAGGCCTATGTCCAGCAGTGGACGTATTTTGACCGAAATGATGATGATGATGATGACGAATATAGTTATTATTATATACGTATGACATTACCTTGCAAGCCAGATTATAGGGAACAATCTTGTCTCCCTTGGAGTGCAGCATGAGGACGGGGATATGAGGCACGCTGCAGAGATACTGATCTGTCTCGAACGAGTACTCGGAGGATACTGTGAACGGCTTCACGAACGTGTCCTTGTAGTAGGGTAGCCAGGACACCAGCTATATGCAGAACATTTGGAAGGTATTTACATCGCCAGCCAAAACTCCGATGGTTTTCGTTGTTTTTGTGATGTGATCTGGACTATCTTGTTAGATTTCGTTTAATAAAATCTATAATATGTACGTCTTTACGTAAGATACCGACTATGGATAAAATATCTGTTCTATAGTTTGTTTTGTTGTTTCCAATCAAACAAGCCCAAAATATATCAACTCTTATTGTCAGTTTTGACTGCCTTTTGGGTTGAGTGGTCGCAAGCGTGACTGCTGAGCATGATGTTCTGAGATAGATTCCCGGGTCGGGCAGAAGAGGAAGAGTAATCGGATTTAATTGAATGATTACGCATTCTACCTTAGCAAAGGGATGACTCGTGATTTCGTCCATGAGGTTATTGAAAGGCGCCTCGAGCACCAAGGCATCAGGACACGGCAGCTGTGGATGTCCCTGACTCTGACACAGCTCCGATAGATGAGCTGTCATGTTTGCAGCTACTGCGGTCCCTAGTGATGGCACAGAAGTTTATTTAATTATTTATTCATAAACACATACATTTATTTAACAGGTAAGACCCTAGGTAATAAAAATAGGTCATATAATGGGACTGGGTAGAAACATAAGTTAAACAGTAGGCAAAATACTAACATCCGTATCTATCGTCAAGTTAAAATAATTACTTGAACTTAAGTAATTACTTATGCAAACATTTTTATGCAATGGACCAGAATTTAAACGAAGTTAGAACCGTCAATGAAAGCAAACCTAAGAATTCTAACCTTAGACAGTTCTAACATCAAGGAATTACCTACTAAACTATAGAGAAAAAATCATATCTTAAACAATGACTTTTACTCAAGTATCACTATGACTTGTTTATAGGTACCGGTGTAAGTGTCACCATCTGGAATTCCGCCAAAAAGTAAGAAAATATATCCAAAAGCCTAGAGTGATATCAATACATACCATAAAAGAAAGTCTTCCGCTGTGTCTGTCTATCTGTCTGTTCGTGATAAACTCAAAAACTACTGCACTGATTTTCATGCTGTTTTTATCAATGGATAGAGTGGTTCTCGAGGAAGGTTTAAGTAATTTGACCGACAACATGCGAGTGAAGCTGCGGGCATCAGCTAGTTAAGTATAACTTCGTAACAGAGAGTAATATTGACGTGAAGAAATCATCAAAACGTGATTAAAGGAAGTGTTATGCCTTAGGTAGGATTCATAATTATTATGCCAGTTGTGTTGTAGTCCAGGGATCAGGGATACAGTGCTGGATTTCACCTTGAACATTCTATACTGCCACTGAAATGCACTGGATAGGCAGTTTAAAAAAACGAGCGTCGTTTTTTTTTGTCGTAGTCGGGTTTTAGTTTTTTTTATTTAAACAATTTTGGTGTTAAATATTTTTTTTACTCTTGACTTTTTGTCCGCTAGAGGGCGTGATTTTAAAGAACAATATTTTGGAAATGTACAAGTGAGGCCCTTTCAAATGATACCAAACACGGCGTATTTATCTCCATTTTTATTTTTTAAGCCTTACTTTTAGTCCGCTAGAGGGCGCCAAATAGCTTTTTGTGGCACGTCACGTAGCATATGTTCAGCGGAAAATTAAGACGGTTCTAACGATACCTCATATGTCGAGTTCCGATAAGTAGATTAGAAGTTATGAGGGAACAAATGAAGATACACACATACATACAAACATACATAGCTAGTCAAAATCATAACCCTCCTTTGGCTTTGCCGTAGGTGGGTAAAAAAATAAACTGAAATAATGTAGACAATCGCCATCTCAGTCCATCATTATATTCCTTCACATGATTATATAGAGTGCCCGACAACTCGTTAGTAGGTAGACAGATCCAGTTCACGGTTAACCGACACCTAGCGATCCGTTTTCACCAAATTCTACGATCCCCCTCTAGCCTTTCCCCTATTGCATCTTCTCTAGAAACCAAAGACTTACCTAGGGAATGTCCCCATATCAAAACGGTGGGTCTATTCGTAGGACTGACCGACTCCATCAGCCATGCATAGACAGACAAAGCATCTTCCACGACACCCTTCTCCGTAGGCCTTATTTGAGTTGAGTCTCCGTACCCTGCAATGAGGCAAGAAAGACTGAGCCCTGTACATCCCGTGATCAGATCATGTCCCACCTGCTGGAGTTTCCAAGGTGTCTGTTCTCTTGCACCCTTGACATTTTAACAAGTAATAACAACGCCTCTGACGCCGCAATGAACAGCACCACGTAGGTACTGGGTCAAACACAGTGTTATTGATGTAACGTTAAACAAAATCATTACCCTTCCTTTTGGGTTCGCCGTAGTCGGGTCAAATGAAGAACTAACATCAATAAAATTTCTACATGGTGGTATTAAGTACATTTAATCCTTTCGGGTAGCCCTTGATCCTCCATTTTCTAGAACTTTACACCCTGTACTACATACTGGTGGACCTCGATACTAGGTAAATGCTACTTCTAATTCCTGAAATATTTATCTACAGTATCAACTATAAAATAGTAGGTACCACATAATTACAAACGCCTGTTCAAAATACAATTAGTTGGGTGGTTCGTACTAAATTATCAAGCATTTCAGTAAATAAACTAAGAGTGAAAGTACCTCGATAGTCAAACGTGATCACATGAAAGTTCAGTTCTTGGAAAACTTTGTACATTTGTAGTCGGTGTGGCGATGCGCGGTGGTTTGAATTACCTGTGAATTGGTCACGTTTAAATCACAATAATAACTATAAGTAAGGGTGAAGGATTAAATTGTTTGAGGAATGATAATTATGAAACCGTAAACTATGAATTTTCAAACCAATTTTTTTTTTGCCTTTTTCTAGCACAATTTTTTTTTAAACACACCGGTATCAAAAATAATTATCTTCTCGTTTTTGATGTTTATTCTCACCATGACAGTATAAAACTATTGTGTTTTTAGTGTTCTTTAGTTCTTCATGCAGACGAGCATCCACCTTCTTGTAGTCACGGATGACGAATACTTCACGAAACATTGAACATGGTACTATGTGCCATACTCCTGCAAGATTAAAAATAAATTGATTGAAGTTCATTTCCAGTATAAACTGATCTCACTTTGTATCCGCTTCCGGTACAAAGAGATATCAGCTTAATTTAGTTTTTGCAATGCTTGATTTTACCCAGTAATAAATTGAAAGGTACTTTTTTGGATTAAACCTGCCACACAATTGCCAAACCACTGTACCTAACTCCTGAAAGCGAGAATGATCAGTGGCGTCCGCTAGGAAAGCACCGAGCCAGTGAAGCATAACGCATAGCATTTTGTTGATATGGGGTGAAAAGCGACAGAAAATGAAGCCGAGTGGTCTTTTTTAACATCATAGCTAAAATTATAGTTTCGAACAAGTACTTAGATAAACACAATTACCAAGTTTGACAGGGCAGTTGTCTACAATAGAGTTGAATTCTATATTAAAGTGTCTTCCTCCAACGACGTTGCAACTCGAAGGGTTCTTATAGTCCAAGTTTCTTGGGTAGTTTACTGCAACAAGATTAATTTAACATTTCCAAAGTTTGTCGGCAAAATGGAAACGCCTGACAAAATAGTTATAGCAGAGTTACTTTGTAGCAGTTGTTCTTTTTTCTTACAGGCGTTGGTTAAGTAAAATCGACGCCTGACAAAAACATTAAAGCAAAGCTGTCAAATGCTAACAAATGGTTGCTATTGATGTATCAGGCGTCTTTAAAATAGGAGTTTTACGTCGAAATAAATACTTACTACAGTTAGAAAATACTATTTTCCTCTGAACAGACTTGCTGTATTTGAATACCAGAGGCAGTACAGCCACCTGAACCATTAATAAACTGGCTGTCACCGACGCACCTGCTAGCAGTAATGCCCTGAGAAAAGCGATTATTATGAGATTACAGCTACAGGTCAAAGTTGGAATTATACCAAGATCAGACTTCAACCGACTAAAAATCCCCCATGTTTCCGGGGTAGCCTTTTGTGTGCGGGGCTGCGGTATCTCATAAGAACCACCCGCAGTCAAATGGGCCTACTACACGCACGCACTTCCCCACAGTTTTCGTTCACACTTCACAGTACATCGCGCGTATGGTTGGTAAAACTGTATTACCATTACAAACCACACGCGCGATGTACTGTGTGCACCGTATAATCCCGCAGGCAAAACTGTGGGGAAGTGCGTGCGTGTAGTAGGCCCATAATACGATACACCTTGGTAAGACTTTTTGGGATGGATAACCCACCACACTATTCCCAAACCACTGCAATCCTGAAAGCCAGAATCAGAATAGAACAGCGGAGGAGTAGGAAAAACATAATTTCTCCATATCAGTAGGAGACAGAACAGGGGCATTAGGTACAAAGGGACGTATTCAACTGGGATAAGAACAGCTACCTTGCACCACGGACCTTTGGTTCCGTAGCTTACTGTTACGTTGTAAAAGCTGCAGCCTGTGACACACAAACAGACAGACAAACGTAGTAGACGTGTTCTGTTGACATTTCTAATCCTAAGGCAGAACCCTAAAATACAACAACTATAATAATATTATCAAATACTTACGCAAGCACCATAATGATTTGGATATAACCTATATCTTTTTACTTTTATATATAGTTTATTCTTTTCTCTACAATGTTTTTCATACATTTTATAAATTTTTATATGAATAATTGAATAATAATATTTTTTCTAGAAAATCATTTTTAGTTTATCAAGACGTCAAAATAACTGACGTTTTGTAAGATTTTTATTGACCAGGCGGCTCTAATATAATGCTCGAAAAATTTAGGCGGTTGAAAAGAGTTTTTAATTTTCTGTGTACTTAATGGATATACTGGATTGAAGGGGGGCCGCGGACTTTTGTACTAGATGACGTGGCCTCGGCGCAAGGGCAAAGAAGGAACATGGGTTCGGTTTTTAGTCAGTAGAAGTCCGACACTCCCCTTCGCTCTGCCCAAGAGCGGGGGGGGGGGTCATTTGATGATTTTCCACCCACCAAAAAAAAAAAAAGGGGGCAGAGTTTGAAAAAAACACCTTAAATCAAAATGTTCTCCGCCCCGTGTAATCGAGCCAATTGCTATCAACCAAGACTACAGGCAGTGTGACTGCTACTGAGAAATTAAACAATTGTTTATTTTATAACAAATATATTGAAGTTCAACTTAATAAATAAAACAACGCAGACAATATTTTGTAATACCATTTTGACTTTAGAAGAACAGGCGAAAGTCATATCAATGTCTCATAAATTTATGTAGATAATAAATTAATGTTGTGAGAACTATTTTATACACTTCTGTACATTAAGGCGGGGTTAGTCCGATAAACGTCATCAACAATAGCGTTTTACTCGTACATGTAACGGATTTAAATTTTGAAAAAAAGTATTACATAGTTGACTCTTCGATAATGATATGTCGGGCATGCGATACACGATTACTTACACTTCACTGCATCCAATTAAATCGCAAAGACATTTCCAAATGATGGCTAAATAATCGTTTTACTTCAGTTATATTAGGCTTTGAAAAATGAAACTTATATCATAATAAAGGTCGTAAAAAATGTGTATTATCTCGGGTCACATAATGTATAATTTCTTTATCATTTTTCTCCAAGAGAGAAAAAACAGTCAAAATTTAGGCAATACATCGCTCGCGCGGCAGGGCGGGGGGCGAGGTCGTGCGTACATAAAAACAAAGTAGTGCAACCTCGCCTTAATAATCATCGTTGTAATCGTCTATCCAGCCTATATCATTACGAAAAGCTACATTACAAATATAATGCACCGTTGGTATTACTTTAGCTACTATTCTAATATCAATTCTTCAATATTGACTAGTCAGCCTCGTAACTTTGTTACCACCTTAAGGCTAAATATCGTTTCAACTTCATAAAAAGAAAAATGTCTAATTTACTAAGTAACAGTTTATATACAACCTTAGTAATGGAATTTATTTGGCCCGTCTTACTAGTACCATTTAATTTTTATAATAAAACTAGCTGATGCCCGCGGCTATCGGTATTCCATACAAAATTTGCCTCCGTTTTTCACCCGCTGGGGGTTAGATTTTTGGAAATTTCTTTCTTTGTGGATGGCTGCGTCATAAGAGGAATACGTGTGCGAAATTTTAAGTTTCTAGCCCTAAGGGTTTGGCGTGTGCGTTGATCCTCAGTTAGTCAGCTTTGCCTTTTATATAATAATAATAATAATAATATTCCACAACTATCACACAACGCCATCTAGTCCCAAGCTAAGCAGAGCTTGTGTTGTGGGTACTAGACAACTGATAAACATACTTATATATTTCTAAATACATACATATTATAGATAAATTACACCCAGACACAGAACAAATGATCGTGCTCATCACACAAACATTTGTCCTGGGTGGGAATCGAACCCACGACCTCCGGCATAGCAGTTAGGGTCACTAACCACTAGACCAACAGCCATAGATAGAAGATATATAGATAAGAGATACATGGCCGCTATTTTGACAATAAAATAAAATGGTGTTAGTAAGACAGGCCAGGCTTCATTCAAAATTCCAGCTCCTTTTAATTTACTGCCTAGTCAAAAAGTGAAAAAGCAAAAGCGTTTTGAACTACACTTTAAATCTATTTTGTGACATAAGTAGGCCTTGCATTAAAACTATAAAGTACCCGGCACGGTTCTTGAGCGCTCGGCGGAAGAGTGGGGATCGCTGTGCGCATCGTACACTTTATGACAAATAAAACGCACACCCGTTTATTATTTATTGGTTGTGAGGTAAGTGCAGCAGGAGTAATGAACAAATCCCTTGTGACGGCTATGACGCGATGCGCTACGGGCCAATCACTGCACTTTCCCCGCCCCGCGTCTCACTTCATACCACCAAAGGGACCCAATAACTCACTTTTGCGTCAGCGCTCAAGAATCGTGCCGATGATAATACAGCCTTGTAAAATAAATAATTATGCATTTACATTGTCATGTACCATCAACTTGACAACCTTCCGTTTGCCATTTAGTACAGCTGTCAGAATAACATATCACGCCTTTTATTCCTGAAGGGTTAGGCACAGGTGTACCTTGTGTAGGTGCCCTTAAGTGGGTGAACTAAAAGTTATAAACTCATGTTTCACCCGTTTTAAATAAGTTCCATATAGTAGGGCTCGAGCCTATTCCATCAACCGGGCACATATCCAGAAGCAGTCCCGATTACAACCACACAAAATTAATTTAAGTGACTTTTTTAAACTTTAAAATTGTACTATTATATGCCAAAACAGTAAGGCAGAGGTGTACAGTACACCCACATTTCTACAGTTATGTTAGAGACCCATAGAAGCCCTAGGGGCTGTGGATATCGAAAGGTTACCGCGGCTCCGACACAAGGGCGAAGAAGAAGGAACATGGGTTTGGTTTTTAGTCAGTAGAAATCTGACACTCCCCTTCGCTCTGCCCAAGAGCGGGGGGGGGGGGGGGGTTATTCGATGATTTTCCACCCACCAAAAAAAAAAAAAAAGACCCATAGAAGAGGAGCTGTTTTGTTTACCAGCCCCTATTCCCGCCCTATTATGTATGCAAATAATGGATGTAAAAGTACCCTCAACGAAGTCGAAAGGCACTATTGTTCGCCCCATCATTGCGATCATTTTTTTTGTTCTAGATCATGCCTGGGAACCTTCTAGTTATGGAGATATTGGGAGTCAGTGTCATATTTTACACAAGTTTTAAATGTTATAACTTTACTTTAAATACTTCTACGACCTCCATACTATTTAATGCATCCATCAGCACGTTTTGAATTCCATTTCACGAAAGAAGTCCCGCGGACAATTGTGGAACTAAATTTGACAGATGGGGAGATATGGAGAGAGAGAGAGAGAGAGAGAGAGAGATAGCAACATTATGTCGCGCGAATACAGCGCTGCGTCTGCGGGACTTCTTTCGTGAAATGGACTTTACATCAAGTCTGTGGCGGCAGCGACATCTATCGCAACACATGTGAACTAAAATGACATGCCCTAAATCGCGCAATTCAAGTTATCCGCGACATTTGCACTTATAGAAAATCCCGACTCACCTTTATGTTGGGCAGTTAGCCCACCAGACAAAACACCCGTATGGTCGAAGGATCCTCCCTTTTCTATGGGGGATGAGGAACTTTACACCCTGTTCCTCATACCCTCCAAAAGTCCTACCACGGGGAGTTGAGGAGCTCGTGAAGAGTAACTGCCACTTTAGTCGATCTTTATTTAGTTAGGCCGTGCTTGTGTGGGTCGGTCCGTGGATGGGTGACCAATTATTACATACCGAGTATCCTCCGTGCCTCGGAAAGCACGTAAAGCTGTTGGTCCCGGCTGCCATATATGTATAGATCTTTGGCAGTCGTTACAGGTGGTCAGCGATATGAAAGTTTGACAACCAGTTTTACCAAAAGGTTCATTAACAGGTCAGATAGGTAGTCGCTCCATGTAAAATACTGGTATTCAGCTGCATCCGGTTAGACTGGAAGCCGACCCCAACATAGTTGGGAAAAGGCTGACATTGAGTCCTACCACAAAACGTAATTTTTCACCCCAAAAAAACAAAATAATTGCCCAGCAATCATTTTTGCGTAACTTAAGTTTGATGTACAGAATGCTGACGGCTTCGTGAAGAAGCCTTTAACACCTTGTACTTTTTTAGTGTATTCTAGATTTTTCTATTATATTAACTATTAGGAACCCTGGATAGCACTGAGTCAGTTGTCCTAAGACTAATATTAAAATGGTCGGTATAGAAGAGGCGACGCGACGTATCGATTCGTAGTGAAGATCGACTTCTTATGTTGTTTATTTGATGTGTTGATCGACGAAGTCCCTGTAAATAGAAGAAACAATCAGTAATGAATACATCCTTTTTCCATGGGGGTAGGCAGAAACGACAAAACGCCATTTGTTACGATTCTCACATACTGGTCATATACGCACGCCGGTTGCGAGTATGACCAGTATACAATCAGTAATTTATATAAGAAATAAAAAAAGAAGAGTCTGTTTTTAATTTCAAAATATTAGCTTTTTATTAGAAGAGGTATATGAAAGTACATACACTGTAATTTAAAAAAATCTCTGTTTGTTCCGACTAATTTCCGAAACGGAGGAACTCAAAACTCAAACCATTTATTACAAGCACGTTTGAATGCCAGAAAAAAAACATAAAACGAAGCTACAGTCACATTCATAAGGCATAATAACTTGTGAAGGTACTGAAGTTGCCCATTTTGACTTTTACTAGCCGATCAGATAGCTGATATTAGGAATAGGGTTTCAGCCCATTTTACCCAGTAACTCACCCTATAACATCAGACAGGTCGGTCGCATGGCAGATCCACTTGTGTCCCAGTTCGTGCTCGCTCGAGTAAGCGTGCAGTCGTATGGTCGCGTCGGCATCCGTACGCGACTGGACTATCGATCTGTATAGCTGGGAGGGAGAGGATTATGTCAGTAAGTATATATGTTATAATGGTTGTAATCGCTGAAAGGTTAACCTGTTTAAGTTCAAAGTAATAGAAGGCGAGTTTATTACCATCAAACGGGCATAAATGTCGACTTCGTGGCTTCTACTGAGGAATTACTATTGAAAAAACTCAGCTGAAATTTTGCATACATGTAGGTATTTATTTTGAATGATAATGATAACGCATGGTTAGCTAAGTGACGTCATTCTAAATCCAATATGAGGGAATAGTTATTTGTGAGCATTCCCTTGCTATGGGCATCATATGAGAGTTTGCTGAGATGAATATCCTTACATATTAAAACAAAGTCGCTTTTTTGTCTGTTTGTTTGTCTGTATGCTTAAATCTTTAAAACTACGCAACGGATTTTGATGCGGTTTTTTTTAATAGATAGAAGAGGAAGGTTTTAGTATATAATTTGAACGACATCCACGCGGGTGAAGCCGCGAGCATCAGCTAGTGAGAAATAAACCATCACTCGAAAGCGTGTTCTTAAGTTTATTTTTACTTAGATTTTTTTATTCTTTCTCTCATAGGAATTTAAAAATTATTTTCTAAAAAAAATGATGTAATAACCATTGAAAATTATAAAAAATTGTAGCCCACTGGTATTGAGAACACGGTCACGTCTCTTGAGAGAGGAACCTCCTAACAATACGCGCCGTGTCCAGAAATATTGCTTTCTATTACTTTCATTTTGTGTAACCTACGTAAGTACTAAATAATTGTATTTTCTTTCAACTTACTCTTAGTCCTACAACGAAAGGCACCACAACATCGTCCTTTGCGTGCAGTATGAGTATGGGCAGAGACTTGACCTTCGCGAGATGTTCGTCAGACTTGAATGTCTGCTCGATATTCGAACGGAAAGGCTCCACGAATGTATAGTCGAAGTATGGTAGCCAGGTTACTAGCTGTGGAAAAAAGGAAAATAATATTATTAATAGAATATAATTCATTTATTTTTACGTAAAAAACATCATAACTAACTACTAACTGTTAAGAGGAAACGCGAGTGGTCTGTTCTCCATACAAACGCTCTCGCCTGTTTTCTTTTTGGTTAATGACCCTAGAGCAATGATTTTTTACAGAATAAGGAATACATATTAACTATTTCTATGCCCCTATGTTTTCCTTTTTGGTGATACATTATTTTTATAAGCACTAGAACCCTCAAAAAATGGTCAAAATTGCTTGTTTAGATCGCTGTTAACAGAGTCCTAGTGTACAAATTTGACAACTATTAACGAAAAAAGAAAAACATAGCGGCGTAGTATATATCCTCCTTATTCATTGTCTAAAATATCTTTTAAATTGGTTCAATATTGGAGGAGGAAATAGGCGAGAGCCAAACCTCGAATTATAACTTTTTACTTAAGCTTTTGAGTCGGCTCTGCAGTTGTCCGCATCGCACGAATTTGAGAGCAGGAGGACGGAGAGAGACAGCGATAGTGGAGAGAGACAGACGGATCGACGGAGAGAGACAGCACTCGCATTTCCTCTTAATAACTAACTAAATAACTACTACTGTTTAGTTAGTATTGTATGACATTGGTGTTAGTATAAGTAACGTAAAAACCCTATAACACTTTGCCCGACCAGCATAGCTATCCACAAACAATCGAATTGAAGTTGAATCGAACTTGACACTTTTTCCACCATCAGATTTTTGGACCGGACGATTGTCAAATGTTATTCACAGATTCGATCGACATGGTAGTACAAAAACAGTCGTGGTGAAATATTTTATGAAGTCAATAAATTATTTAATGAGTACTTATAAGTTCTAATAAATAATGTACTGAATATTCGTCCGTCGAATAACAAAAGACAAAATTAAAAACAATTAAAAAATTATATTAATTTTAAATGGATACGCAACGACTCTTGCTTATGGTATAGTACAAAATGGCGTCGTAATTCTGATTGGATTGCGCTTCCGATAGCAAATAGCTGTCGGCAGTATTGATAATTATCTTCATCTCCAATCACAAACGAAACTATTACTCAAATTCGGTTTTGTGAATAGCGATTTTCGATAGTACGATGGATCGATTGGATACGACGGACAATCGAATGGTTGTGAATAGCTTTGCTGATCAGAAATCGATTCTTACCTTCGATAAACGAATATTAGCGACCTCATCAGCCAAGTTATTGAAGGGCGCCTCTAGTATCAACCCTCTTGGCGGAGGGAGCGGCGCAGAGCGGTCCAGTAGCCGCACTGACAACTCACGCAGGTTACCTAGCAGGTGCGATGATATTGCTGTACCTGGGACATAAAGTGGGCACGGTGAATAAGAAAAGAGAGAAAGATAACATTTATTTGGAACATGTCATAAGCGTACACAACAAAAAATGTCAAAACAAGAGAGAAAGTATTGTGAATCGGCTTGATCCGGGAGCAATAGGGGATCGGACAAAAAAAAACTAATTAGTCCGTCAGATAGATTTCCAAAAAATAATAACCACGTATTTTTTCTTTTTTCACGTAAACAAAAAATGAAGACGATACAGTGCTTCGAAAACTCGCGTGACGTCATAATGATAGTACATTTTGTACCTTCAATTGACGTTTCAAGCCCCACTCCATGATCTTTGACGCGCTTTATCTTCGTCAATTTTTATTGTTTTGATAAAACAAAAAACACGTATCCAATATTTTTCGATAACCTAACTGACGGACTAAACAGAATCATATTTTTTTTTGAGTCAGTCCGATCCCCTATTGTTGCTCTTATAGTTTAATTCAAACTTTATGACAGCTTGGAAGTTGCTGAATACCAGTAATTTACATGGAGCGATTGCCAATTTGATCTCGTATATAAAATACTTCGCGACACCCCAGTAATACTTGCCCGATCTTGGCTCGAAGAACCCGCGCCGCTGAGATTTTTTTTAGTGGATATGAAATCATCAAATGACTCCTCCCGCTCTGGGTGAAGCGGAAAGGAGTGTCAGACGTTCCTTCTTAGCCTTTTGTGTCCCGGGCTGCTGTATCTCTTGCGAACAACCATCATCTGCCTAGCCTTTTCCCAACTATATTGGGGTCGGCTTCCAGTCTAACCGGATGCAGCTGAATACCAGTATTTTACATGGAGCGACTGCCTATCTGACCTCCACAACCCAGTTAGTACTAGGTAATACAATACCCTTTGGTAAGACTGGATGTCAGAATTTCAGGTCACTGACTACCTGTAACGACTGCCAAAGATCTTTATATTATATGGCAGCCGGGACCAACAGCTTAACGTGCTTTCCGAGGCACGGAGGAAACTCGGTATGTCGGGCGGTCACCCATCTACAGACCGACCTAGGCAAGCTCAGCTTTACCAAAGATCGACCCGAGTGGCAGTTCTTATTAAGCCACGAGCTCCTGCGAACAACCGGCAACCCTTTAATAGGGATCGCACCCTTGTGTAACCCATTAAATGTGCCCAGCAATTTAATTTTAATTTTCTATCCTCAAACAATGGGGCATTTAATATCGTGAACTGCGTGTCCTGCTGGTTGTTCACTGCAGGAACTGTTGGGCGCTACCGAAAGCGCCAAACTAGTAGCCCAATTCTGGGCTGACACAATTTAGATTGCAATCGACACGCTAAGAATAAGAAACAATTTAATGGTTCTAGTCAGTCACAGGAAAGTCTAGTGAAGCAGTCTTGCAGCCTTAACTTAATATAAATGCATTAATAAACTGTCTAACCTAAAGAGTGTCCCCACACGAATATATCCTTGTTCCCGTTGAGTGTGGACTGCAGCCACTCGTACACCACGAGAGAGTCCTCCACCACGCCGGCCTCCGTCGGCCTCAGGTTTGTGGAGTCGCCGTAACCTAAAGAACGACATAACAGTTAATTAATGTAATGTAGCACTCTTAAAACATTGTGTTAGTGGATGCTTTGAAAACGGCTGTGAAAAATTTGGAACTTTGACCCCCTATATCTCCGTAACTAGGGAGTTCCCAGGTATGACATAGCTAGAGAAGAAAAACATTATTGCAGTGATGGGGAGAATAAGTGCCTTAGGGGGCGTCCATAAATTACGTGAGATTTTATTCAACACCCCTCCCCCATCCCCCAATTTGAAGTGAGATTTTTCAAAATGTGGGTTTCTTACGTAACGCGTTGTGCTTTTATTTACGACTAGTTAAGACTAGATCAATATTGCTGAGAGTTTAATTATAGGTGTATTAAAGCATGTACCATCGCGTACAATAATGCATGGGAAGTTCAGAAAAAATACCGTGTGAAGCAAGAAATGACGCCACCTGGCGTAAATAAGTACTCGATTAGCAACATTGATTATATTGTTGATGCTACACTAACTAGAGGGCGCTCACGCTGTATAAAATGTTCATGTAGTTTCTTTTTTCTGTTTAAACATTCAAATAATTTATAATTAATTATTTCTATTATATTAATTTATTCCTAACTACCTACTATGTTTGTTTAAATTGAATATTATTATCATTTTATAACTATCTGATTTTAATTATCTATGTTTTAGTTTTCAAACTTGAGGGTAGGTCGAATATGAATTCATAAATAAATTTGTAGGTAGTAGAAATAATTAGATTGAAGATTTAGATGAGTTATGACTAAGCTCAATTGATTGTTCGCTAAGTTTGTTTCGATTACCTCATTCGAGTGTGTTTACCTCAGTTTAATTTTAATTTAGGTGAATTAACTTATTTCATCAAAATGAGTACGCGTTGTAATATTGTTTTCGTTACAAGAACTCAAATAACTGATTTGCAAAATCAAGGCAAAAACTTATCGACACTCGAAACTTGTCGACTTATCTTATTGTTAACGTAAGTAGTTTAGGTTTCAACATTTTTATAAGAAAAAAAAATGTTTTAGTTACGATTATAGGTACTACTTAATAAATAATCATTATTGCGTATTATATATTTCTGTTATATTGTTGCAGAGAAAAACAGTTGTTCTATTGGTACGACGATTTGAAGACGAGGGTTCTTTGCAACACCATCAAAGAACTAGTAGACCACGGCTCATAAACACATTACAGCGTCAAATCGTGTTACGAGAGTATGAAGAAAATGGATTCCTGCCGATGACCGACTATGCTGCTTTATATGACTCAAGTGTTGACAATGCCCGTCGTGCTCTTAAAAGTGAAGAGCTGCATTATAGGAGGCATGTTGTGAAACCCTGGCCCACAGAAAACCATTAAAGGACAAGATTACAGTTCGCTATGGATCATGTTAACTTTGATTTGAGTAATGTTTTTTCATCTTCACAGGTGAAAAAACTTTTAAGTCCAGTGAACACGGGCGCTTATGTTTGTGGTGTAGAAATATTACGTGATAAACAAGTGGTTATGTGTGTCCAATATGCTGGTCATATTGCAGTGAACGTGTGGGGATAGATAAATGTTGCCGATCCAGGATTTATATTTCATAATACTTAAAAATAATATTACTTAACTTTAGTACTTATTATTTATATTAACTGGATACCGGGTTATTATAACCTATTACATGACTTACGTATTTTTAATAACTAAAAAAAGTCAAACAAATTTTTTTTTTGTTTACATTACCGAACCTTTTCGTATGTTTTTGTGCAATTGTATAGCTGTTATCCTACCTATTTAATTCATTTAATTTAACTTTTCACTTTTGTGATAAAATAATCCGGTCTCCTGTTTGTCTTTGTTGAGGTTACAAAAGCTTCAATCCTCTTTCCGATTTTGGAAACGAATACTTAAGCTATGGCCTCAATAAGAAGTTTTATATAATATAATAATGTTGAACGATAATAAATGTCAGTTTTTGAATAATAAACTGTAAGAAATAAACCTCTAAAATTTGTGTGTCTTTTTGTTTGTCTCCGTTCATCCCTGTTGCTAACTGACTACTAACTCGAATATTATATTTTTGAATGCTATGCGCACTTATTAGCTTAATGAAAACATTCCTTATGGTTTCTTTCGTTTTTTTTTTATCATTGAACTTCTCACTTAATCCAACCTAATACGTGTTTCCTAACTTCTTACTTACCTAACCTATTCCCAAGTCAAAGTTCATTTTTTTCTATATCTCAACAGAATAGTTTACATTTAGTTAAGACTAAGTTATAAAAATCTACCTCCTTTTCATTTCACCTACAGGTGACACCGGGTAATTCGGATATTGTCATTGCGGAAAGTAAAAACTTTAAAGGTTTAATTTCTTATTATATTTAAGTAGGAATTACAAATAAAATTGCTGTGAGGTAGAAACAGAAATAAAACTTATGCCACCTACAAGTGACACTGGGGATTGAAGAGTTTAATATCACAGTTGTGCAGAAACCAAACGCCATCTATTAATTATTTTCGAAAATTTGATTTCTACCTTCACAGAAAAATAGGCCCTAAGGTATCCATGCACTTTTGTGGGCGACTGTACAATCTGGATAAAATGGACCAAAATAGTATAACTATTTTTGAAGTGATAACGTCTTATAATTCGATGGCCGGCTGCACGCACGAAAAAAGATGACGTCGTACCGCATTACCTCGCTTTGAGGCGTTCAGGCGGCGACAACCGATTTTTTTTTGTTTCAATCAGAAAAAAAATTACGTGATATTTGCCGAGGTCCCCCCTCTCTCCAACGTAAGATTAGATGAGATTTGACTCGACCCCCTCCCCCCCTTAAACACCTCACGTGATTTATGGACGCCCCCTTACGGCTTCGTTATGGGACATTTTACACCCTTTATAGCCAGTCTTTGTTATTTAGTTAACTTACCTCTATAATCAAACGTTATGGCGTGAAACTCCATCTTCTGAAAGAACTTATACAGTTCAATCCTATGCGTGGCCGCGCGTGAGTTAGAATTGCCTGAAATTATAATATATTGTTACGTCGATCATCTGAATTCTTCAAGAAATCTCGTTACAAACAGAGTGGTACCTAAAAGAATCGAGTACATTCTTGTAGGTACTTCCATAAGATTTTCAATTGCCATTGCAATTTCGACCGTATGCCGAGGGCGTGAAGTAACTTCCTTCTTGTTGGTTCTTTTAACTTAAAGTTTAATTTTTTGTTTTTTTTTTTGTGAATGATTTATCCATTGTTAAATAATAAGGATATAATAGAACAATAATAAAGTTATTTCGTGTGTTTAATTGGTAGTGTTTTTTATTTATCCCATACCCAGCTCGTAACAATATTAACAGCTGGATATTAAGCAGGCAAAACAATAGGTATTTGAAGAAGCTATTACCGTTGCTCTAAAAACGAAAGTGAACGAAAACATCGTGAGGAAACCGGCATGCCTTAGAACCAAAAAATTCGAAGACTTGTGACATCTACCAATCCGCACTGGGCCCGCGTGGTAGATTATAGCCCATCCCTCTCCTAGAGAGGAGGCCTGAGTCCCGCACGTGGGAACATTATAGGCTGATGATGATGATGATTGCCGTCGCGCTGCGTCAAGCCTGCCTTTGTAAAGTGAGGTAGTTGCAGCTCAGATCCATTATATCACAAACATTTTTAAGAAATCGACGTTTCATATTCCTCCTTTTTCTCCTCGAAAGTTGAGCCGAATGAGCCGATTCAATTATTTTAGACATTAGAATTAAAAAAAAGACTAAGTTTGTGTAGGTCTAGTATCTGATACGCCTATCAATTTCTTTTATGTTAACAACTTTTCGAATTCGTCTGGTAGTTCCCTTTTTTTGACATTTTTGGAGGGTCATATTTTGTTTACTTATTATTTGCTAAAAAAAAAAGGCTATTTTAGGCTTTATTAGTGTTTGGAAGTCGGTTTTTTATTTTGCAAAATGTTTTTTTTTTTAGATATTATTATAGATATCGGATCGTAAGTTTTCTAAAGAATAATAAATTTCCTCTTACCATGACAATACAAAACTATAGGAGTCGTAGACGTGGCTAGTTCTTCATCTAATATTCTATTCAGTTCTTCCTTGTCTGTATGGCTCTCGAAATTACCTTTTAATCTCTCATACGCTGTCTTTGGTAAAATATGCCAAATACCTGAAAGAAAGGAGAAGAACATTTAAAATAATTAAAACGGGTTATACGAATTTTAAAGCAAATTAAATCATAGATACATTACAATTTTGTTTTAGTATTTTATTTCTTCGAATATATATTATGGGACAAGCCTGCCACACCATTCCCAAACCACTGTAACTCCTGTAAGCCAGAATCAACAGTGGCGACCACAAGAAAAGCGCCGAGACAATGAAGCTCGACGAAGTTCCAGAGAAATGATTTAACTGTCTTGGATCCCGCAACGAAATTAATCAGAAAATAATAGTGGAGGAGTAGGACGAAACATAATTTCGAAAGTGTATTGTAAAACGTCGTTTGATACACGTGGGCATTTGTTACTTCAATTCTCGGCTCTATAACAGACTCGCCCGTGGCTCGGGTGTGAATTTCGCCTCTACTATAATAACAAAGTTACCCCACTTATATCAAAATGTAATATTTATTTTTTACAACTTGACCAGCAAAACTTACCAATTTTAACCTTACACTTGTCCACTTTGGACTCATACTCAATGCTAAGGTTGCGCGCGCCATCGATACCCGCCGATGACGGCTCTTCGAAGTCCGTGTGCAACGGCCATTGTACTGAAATAACAAAAATTATTAAAATTAATAAGTTTTTATGCGTTTAAAAAGGTGGGTGTAAAAAAAAAAAACTTGTTAACAAAAATTTTAATTCTATGAACAATAAGGTAATCATGACTAATTAATTATTTTGATGCGCATGATAATCAAGGACATGGGAAATTTAAAGATGAAACAATACCTAACGAAAATTAGTAACATACATCTTATTCTTTGGGTATGGGGATTATATATAAATCTCGTGTTACTATTATAGGTTCATACACGATCTCCAAAACCACTCATCCGCCTTGGGTGGACATACACTGGGTATGTATGTAAATGAGAAATTATGACATCCGCAAGAGAACCAAGGACACCGATATAGCCCGAAGAATTGCCAAACTTAACACACACAGCACAGCAAAGCTTCCGGCACATTGCCCGCAGAACGAATGACCGATGGGGCCGGAAAGTTCTGGAGTGGCGACCGCGAACCGGAAGACGTTGCATTGGAAGCCCCCCTACGAGACGCACGGGAGCGGTCAATGTGGCGACACCTGGGGTAGGCCTATGTCCAGCAGTGGACGTCTTTTAGCTGAAATGATGATGATGTAAATCTTACCAAAATTAGCGAAAATTAGACTTCTTCTAAATGCCTTCGAGTATTTGAAGATCAGTGGCACCACAGCTATGTGGAAGACGAACAGGCTGGCTGATATTGAGGCTCCTAGGATTAGCACCCTGAAAATATAAAATATCACTTAATATTAATTCCATTCATTTTATTTAAGATAAGGGCCAGGTATATTTTAGGGCCCGTCAAGCTCAGGATTGGTGCCCTGAAACAGTGACACGGGGTCGCGGCAGACCACAAAGGGGATGGTGGGGCGAACTGAATGTCTTCCTTGAGAATTGGATAGAAGTTGCATGGAATCGTGATCATTGAAAGGAATGGCTTTGCCCTGCAGTGGGACAGTATGGGCTAGCTATAATAATTATTTTTTATTTCATTCTATTCGGGAAACTCACAGCTTATACAAACAGTAATAAAACACATTAACTAACACACACACTTCAAATCACATCATCATGCTACACATTGTTTGTATATCTCTTTCATTGCATTGCATCATTTTTGGACGTTTTTTCCTGTTCTTATCTTTATTTAACACTTAAATTATAAATTAATAGTAAGTAATGTAGTTTCAATCCTATTCTTGAAGTCAATGTGCTTACAATTCATACTTCCATACTAATATTTTAGGGTTCCATAGTGTGCGTCCACACTGAATGCGCGGTGACTGGAGCCGAGGCGGGCGCGGCGAGCGGGGGCGTGCGGTGGCCACAGTGACGCGCGAGCTCTTGTAGCTGTTCGACGTATTATCAGGTGTTACAAACTATGGACGAGGATTTGCTATGTTTACTAGACAGTCCGATCCTGAGATGGGAGGTGTTTAACACTAGAGTTGGTGTGCACGAAATAAATAAAAACAGAGAAGTAACTGATATTTTATTTCACTCCATATCTTTCTTGTTATTGTGCGATTACTGTGGTGTGGATGTTTGCTTTGCCATATAGGTGGTTTAGATTGAATCGCACTTAAAAACAATTCAGTATTTACCGCCATTTTAAGACAAACAAAATACAGACGCTTAAACGCCGAGCGATAAGACCGAACTGGTTTGTTACCCCCGCCACCCGCGCATTGGATCGCTCGCTGACTAGGCCCGTAGTGTGGCCAGAACGCGCGGACAGGAGCGTTTGAAAACTACGCGCGCTGTCTCGCTCAGTCCCGTCGCACTAGGCTTCCGCCTTAGTCACTACAGTATGGACGCAAAGGCGCGTTTCATATGTTTGATACTTCGCGCCCGTCGTCGCAACCGCGCTAGGCTCGCAGTGTGGACGCACACATAGAGTTTAGATAGAATAGACATTTCTTTTATGGGAACAATCTTCAATTTAATCTCTTGTCATAAAAAAAATACACACTCTGTGAAAATTAAAAGAGTCTTCCTATTATGGTTCATAAGATAGAACTCTATGAGTTCTGTGACAGACAGACAGAGGGCGTTACTAATAGTGTCCCTAAACATTAATTTACCCTTACTACGTAACTGTCATGAATCAGACATAATACATATTAATCATTGTAAATCATATATAGGCAGATATGATTCACTACCAAGTTCTATATTTTAATAAGTTTTCGGGTTAAATACCACAGAGTGCAAAGGTACATAACTAATGCATTTTTTTTTTGTAAATTGTTTTGAACAAGAAATTAAATATGTCTTGTAATATGTTTTATTTTCAATGAATCCTCATCAGAATCCTACCATTATCCCAATTTATGAGGGGTGGGTGCAGCATGTCTTCTTCTGCCACTTTTTCATTACTTGATTGATTTTCTCTATCTTTTCTAGCCATATACCCTTCACACAGTCCATCCATTGTTTCTTTGGTCTTCCTCTACTGTCATACCCCTCCACATTTAAACTAAAAATTTTCCTCACAATATTCCTTATTTTATGAATTACTAGCTGATGCCGGAGGCTTCCCCTGGTCAAAAGATATACTAAAACCTTCCTCGAGAACCACTCTATCCATTGGTGAAAACAGCATGAAAATCGCTGCAGTAGTTTTTGAGTTTATCGCGAACAGACAGACAGACGCAGCGGAGGACTTTGTTTCATAATAATGTAGTGATTATAATATAATTTGCAGTGACATTAATATCAAAAGATTCACCTTTTGAATAACTTTTGACTCGGGTAACAACTAGCAACCAATTAGTAAACAATAGTACCTACTTTTATTTTAATAATTACCATCATTATCATCTCTATAGTCTTAGAACAAGATAACAGAGTATTATAATTTTATCCAATATCCGTACACAGAGATACTTTGGACTTTAACATGAAAAAAATGGCTTTAATGCCTAAGATAAAAGTAATTAAGAACAGATAAAATATGTATTAATAAGTACAAAAGATTCTGATTAATATTTGCATGTATGCAGATTTTTGTTTTTATATTTATCTTTATCCATCCAAGTGTCTGGAGCATTTTAGCTTTAGATAAAACTAGCTGATGCCCGCATCGCTTATAGACGGCTTCTTTCACGTGGATGTCAGTCAAATTATACACTAAAACGTCTCTCAAGAACCGCTCTATCCATCGGTGGAAACGGCATGAAAATCAATAAAGTGGTTTTTGAGTGTATCGCGAACAGACAGACAGACGCGGTGGACGACATTGTTTTATAATATGTAGTGATACATAGACAATATCTACATTTTAACTCTACCATGAGTTTAAAAACTTGGTAGTTCCCATCCAATTTAGATTTTTTTTAATAAGTTGTAAGGCTCACTGTTGTTATTTTAAATAAGAAATCTGTTACACACAAAAACCACTGACTGCCAATAAAATAAATAGGCCACAGTCACTACAGTAATTAACTTTCTTTTAGTCAGGCTTTCTCCTTTCACTTTATAAAAAAATACGTCAACTACATTATGAAATTGAAAACAGGTTTTAGACCAGGGGTGGCACGAATTTTGTCCATAAATAGAAAAGAAAGCTATAAATAAATAAGAAAATATTAATAATTTTACTTACGCAGCGGTGTAAAGAGGCACGCATATCAACAGTCCTCCGAACTCTACCATAGTTAGTAGGTAATTAACAATTAAAGAAAAATAAACAAACTTACTAACAAAAAATAACAACTACACTCCTTCAAAATAATTAGTTACAAAAGAAAAATAAATACACAATTGGATACGTGCTTGTATCTACGAAAGGAATCTGGAAATAATGAATTAAATGGTGAATGAAAACTGTGTCGAGACTAGGCTAATATACTATTTAACGAATTAATAATCTGGTTTGTATTTAGATTATTAGTTATCGGTCAATTATTACGAATTAGTGCAAAATCATGAACAGAACCTTCGAACTTTTGACGACAGTGATTGATTTGACAGTGGCGATGTCAAAATCGTATTGGTATCTGTTGACACTGACAGTTTCGTTCAGAAATGGTCAAAGTGATTCTTTTGTTTTGAATTGTTACTGACTTCGTTTCCTCACCACCCGAACTCCGACCGTTGTACAGTGCGATCATGGCGAAAATCTCATAATATTATATTATTAGGAATCAGAAGTGAAATAACGTGAACAAAATAAACAATGTTTAATATCTTTTGAATTGCACTTTTACAAAAATATCAAGACAAACATTTTAAACAATAATCAAATAGAAATAGCACTAGCAAATGGAATAATCAGTACACGAGCAAAAACATAAACCAAAATTAGCGAAGCACACGATAATAGTCGGGTAGCAAGTCCTTTCCCAGCACCGTCCAAGCAAAAAGTGACCGTTGCACCGCCGCGCCGCTCGCCTCGTTTTATGAACTTCTGTCGGTTGCCGCACGACGACCGGATGCTAACCGCACGGCTACTGGCTGATGTCGTGACTTTGAGCCAACAATATTTTAATTTTGTAGAGTTTTAAAAATACACAGAACGGATGGCCGATGGGGTCGAAAAGTTCTGGAATGGCGACCGCGAACCGGAAGACGTTGCGTTGGAAGGCCTCCCATTAGGTGACCGATGACCAAGTTGATGTCAAGTTTGCGGGAACCCGCTGGATGAGAGACGCACGGGACCGGTCAATGTGGCGACTCCTAGTGTCGAGGCCTATGTCCAGCAGTGAACGTCTTTTGGCTGAAATGATGATGAGTTTTAAAACCGGCCAAGTGCGAGTCGTACTCGCGCACCGAGGGTTCCGTAAAAAAAATATATTTTGTGATGTAGGTAACTAAAAATTTATGGTTTTCGTAATTTTTCCTTTATCTATGCTATAAGACGTTGCTTCGTACCAAATTTCAAGATTCTGAGTTCACGGGAAGCACCCTGTAGGTTTTGATTCCCTTGCAAGTGTCGAAAATTTGCGGCATAAACGGCTGTATCTTTTGATTGCGTTGGCTTAGAAGTTTGATTTTTTCACAGCTTCAAGGGACAGTAGACCTGAGTAATTGATATAAATTTCAGCTTCATACCTCCACGCGTTCCTGAGAAAAAGGGTCTTGACAGACGGACGGACGGACGGACAGACGGACAACAAAGTGATCCTATAAGGGTTCCGTTTTTTCCTTTTGAGGTACGGAACCCTAAAAATAGAAGAAGAATAACAATGGCCCGCGAATTACACCCTGACCAACTCCAAGACGCGCGTGGAAGGTCTCTGACACCCATTTACTCATATGTGGCAATGTAAACGAAGGCCTTCGTCCAGGAAGATAAAATTGCGATAAGGTGGTACCTAATCTTTAGCGGAACTTCTGTTGTATGCCTTGGGTGTATTGTTATAAGAATAATAATATGTTCTCTGGAAACTCTCCACTGAGAGAGATATTTTACTAGCACGAGAGGTAGAAAAGTTTGATAAAGTGGACCGCTGAAAATATTTGTAACGAATATTGCTAATTTTGCGGTTGAAACAGCGATAAAGATAATAATAATAATAATAGCCTGATATAGTGGTGGTGGATCGATCAGAGCGGCGCGCAATGATTGTTGACATAACCGTCCCACATGACGAGAACCTCGTGAAAGCCGAGAAAGATAAACAAATCAAGTATCTTGACTTGGCTCACGAGGTTGTCGACATGTGGGATGTGGACTCAGCGATCATTGTGCCGATAGTCGTAACAGCCAATGGCTTAATTGCCAAGAGCCTCGACCAATACCTGAGGAGGCTCTCGTTAGGCAGCTGGATCAAGGGCTTGATGCAGAAAGCGGTACTCCTGGACACGGCTCGCATTGTTAGGAGGTTCCTTTCTCTGGAGCCCTGACCGCCGGTAGCTTGGACCTTGTTCCCGATACCGGTGGGCTACAGTTTTTTATATTTTTAAATGTTTAATTTTTTTGTTTTTATAAGTAGGAAATATTTAAAAATGTATAAAATTTGTTAATTTATGAATAAAGGAAATAATAATAATAATATTCCACAACTATCACACAACGCCATCTAGTCCCAAGCTAAGCAGAGCTTGTGTTATGGGTACTAGACCACTGATAAACATACTTATATATTTCTAAATACATACATATTATAGATAAATTACACCCAGACACAGAACAAATGATCGTGCTCATCACACAAACATTTGTCCTGGGTGGGAATCGAACTCACGACCTCCGGCATAGCAGTTAGGGTCACTAACCACTAGACCAACAGGCCAGTCAAGATTTATGAAAGACTGTCGGAACCAAGGTATGCTTGTAGCTTTTCTATCGCGTCAGGGTCACCAACGTTGAGGTAGGAGTCCCTGTGGTGTCTGGAGTGAAAGACGGTTCAGATATTAATGAATTTATTGCTTAACGTAACCTATTATATTATACAAAAGTATTTACAATATTAACAGCGACCACCTATATGCATAGGTACCTACCTAAAATAAATCAAAGCAATCCTGTTATTATTTAAGTTTTGCCACAAGCTCCTCAGGTCAATACAATTACAGCGTGAGATTCACAGCTCGCCTAGATAAAAATAATAGCAAAGACAATTTCTATCATGAATTTATTTTCTTAATCTTTCTCTGCTTCTTGGGTTTTTTAGTTTTTATGTAAATAATCCGTGTCGTATTGTTTTTCCTTATTATTTTCATTCGGGGTCGTTTCTTTCTAGTAGGTTCCACAATGTCACCGCTGAATTTGTCATACACTTCCAGTCTTGGATTTGTAAAACACCTTACTTCTAGAATTTCCTCGGTGATTACTTCGTTAGTCATATTACCGGCTTTCAAAACATGTTGGACTGCCGGAGCATAGAAGTGGTATGGTCCCAATGGTGTTGCATAGGTGAGTATGATCTGGCCTGAAAGTTCTGCTTCATACACCAACTTCATAACCACTATAGTTTTTGAAACCCTTAATTTCGTTACTACTGTTTGCCCTGGTTTGACCGTAATGAGACCCTTTTTAGCAACACCAATGGGCAATTTAGTCAATTGTATATTTTCATTTCTCCATTTTCTCACATATGAATAGTTTCCATAACCAAAGTCTATGGTGAAATTGGTGAAGATTTCATCTTTCGGTAACCCAGTTTTAGACCATGTAGAAGTGATACTGTTTTCTATAACTTTATACATGCTTCTTTCAGATGTTACGTTAAAAGTTGAATTGTTAATATGTTCGTGAGTATCTAGAACAACGTCTTCATTTAAAATGTCGATTATTTTGGATTTTCTAAGTGTGAGTCTTCTTTTCATTTCTTCCCAATTATACTTCTTGAATAAATTGCCATGAGGCGTAGGATTCTTGAGGAATATGTCGTCCGATACGTTACCTAGATGTACTTTTATTGCTTTATTGAGTCTGGCTGTTGTAATGTTGAAAAGGTTTAGTTCTTCGTCAGTTACGACTTTAAAGTCATATCCGCTGTAATTTGTATTGATGAATACATCACTTTTATTTGAGAGCACTGTTATATTGATGCTGAGTCTCGCATTCACTACTATTGGTAATAAAATTAGGAATATTGGTAACATTTCTACTCTTCGTACACTTGCACTTATTTTCTGCGATGGCTTTTCTTGTCGGGTATTTTTTTTATTTATGAGCACTATTCCACCACTGAGAAGCACAGTTTTATTCAAATGAGGTCGGTATTTCGTTGGCTTAGTCACTATTTTTTTAATATTTATAAATTTCAACTTATCCTCGTAACATGGTTCGCTACAATAAAATACGTATCAATAATATAATATTATAATCGATGTATAATGACAAACGGATTCAAGATCTCGTACTTGACCTTATTATCTCAAACTACTACTACGTTCTTATCATTAACACCAGTTAATACGTAGATGTCATTGCTAAAAAATTAAACCATTTTATCCGCTTATCATTAATATTTTGTTTCATGAAATCAGAAAAAAAGGTCAAAAGTTCACATGATACGAAATCGAACGCTCTACAGAAAATCAGCCAGTGTTACAATCAAATTCAACCCAATACACAGCTACTGAATATCAATACTAAAAATGGGTCTTAAATTACTAGTGCTAGTGCTTCTAATAAAAATCATAGCAGCAAGAATAAAAATTGACGTAAATGTAGACACGGATCAAAATGTGGTTATATCATACTCAGGATCAGAAGCAGATTTAATCACGGATGACGACAGAAAATCATTTAAAATCGAAAAGGAGAACTTACTGACGGCGTTGAACGAACATTTGGGAAAAAAGCCTAAAAATGCTTACCTTGGAAGTCCAACTCCTTGGGGAGACTTGTACAAATCATACAACTGGGAGCCAGTGAAGAGAGTTTTGTCCATAAAATCAGCGACAGTGAAGAGCCTCACAAAGAACCCCATCGTAGTGCTGTCTCAAGACTTCGAGAACTCTTCAAACAAGACGATAAAAGTGAACACGGGAATAACACATAGCGTAGAAAACACTTTGACAACGAGTTGGTCAAGAGAGAAAGAACTTACAGTATCGCAAGAAATAGAATACGAATTCAATGTGCTTATAGCCAAGGCTAAGGGAACAACCGGTCTTTCCTTCACCACCAACTGGGGAGTCAGTGAAGAGAAAACTAAAACCGAAGTTATTGGTACTACTAGCGGCATGGAGGTGGAACTCAAGCCAGGAGATGCTGTGACTGCGGTTTTGTCTGCAAATGCCGGTTACATAGAATTAGAAGTGGTGCACATGGCTTCGTTGAGTGGCAACGTTGCAGTGAACTTCAAGAAAGCACATAGAGGTCATCATTTTTGGGGACCTTTCATACATAATGTGATGGAATCAGGAGGTATTAAGAACGAAGTAACAACAGTAGAGACTCTACGTTTTGGATACCATGTTGAAGGGAAGTTAAAAGTTTATGACAAGGAGACCGGAGAACCGTTATGAAGTGGTTTCTAGGTAATAAATACTGTAAAGTGGTTGTTATTTAGTTTTTTATTTTATTTTTTAATAGGTTCACCAACAGTTTCTGTGTACAACATATCTTATAAGTATATAATATATAGGTTTTTACTCCTTATAGCATCAGCTATCTGCATGTAAAAGTCTCCACAAAGTCGATCCAGCCTTTTCAGAAGTAACCGGAAAAATACAGTTTTTGGCTGGAGAGAAAAAATATTAAAAAATGTGTTTTTGTTAGTTTTTTTTATTATTATAAATAGGCTTGCTCTTGAACTCAATCTGGCCCTAAGGGCAGAGATGATGTCGACGATGGAACGAGCTTAACCAGAAGAAGCCTGTTTACACTCGCGACTTAAATACATAGATTAGGGTTATATGAACTCGGAAAAACCGACGCTGGCAGGGAATTCCACTCCTTGGCTGTGCGCTTATTAAAGGACTTGGCAAAGCGCTTCGTTCGAATGTGTGGAGTGTCGACTAGGTATCGGTGATAAAGTCTCCCGATGGAAGAAGGGAGATGGTGGAAACAGCTCGTGGAGCTCCTGCGCACACTCTCCGAAGTACAGTCTGTAGAAGAACGACAGATATGCGACTTTACGACGGTGGGCCAGGCTATGTAGCTTGACAACCAGCTTATCGTCACCAATTATTAGCCTCCTGGCTCTGCGCTCTACAGAGTCAAGTGTGGCAAGTTGGTATTTGGCTGAGCCATCCCAAAGGTAACAGCAATACTCCATGCCGGGCCGGACTTGAGCTTTATATATTACTGAAAGCTGTCCAGGCTTGAAGTACCGCTTAACCTTGTTTAGGATGCCCAGAAAATAGATATACCTAAGTGCCGTATTTTTCTTACGCATTCTGTAAAAAGCTTTTATTTCGATTTTACAAACAGACTCTCATTCAAATGTATAAATTATATATTATGACATAACATCTATAGGTAAGGTATATAAATCCGTATTTTAAAAGAAGTATAGTTTATAAGATTGCACGAAATAATCTCCAAAACAACTAAAGCTTTAAAAAATATTTTTTATATATAGAAAGAGTGACATTATCTTCCTACGTAAACGTTATGGAGCAAAATATGAAATGATTAGAATAAATGAACATAAATTAGTAGACATTACTATGGGTAGATTAACACAATATGGGTATCATATTATTATCAATAATATATGACTCGACAATCTTTGAGTTTCATTTACTTGCAGTAAACGATCTTGGCCATACCTTTGTTAATAAACGGTATCAAAGAAATGATGAGTGAACTGAAATTATTAAAAAAAAAAAAAAAAATTAAACACCAATCGTCCTCGTCCTACTTGATACCTCCTTCCTACTTGATCTATTCAGTGCCCGACAGACTCCATAATATTGTGACTAATACTATTATTTCCTAATATCGTTACTGACTATACCTACAAATTAAAATACAAAAGTCAATTAAAATTGCAAATAATATGAAAGTTTCCAATGTGAATTTAAACAATATTATACATTTAAAATGTCAATTAAATTTAAAAAAACACATACAACGGCATGAAACAAAAATTAAGATAAAAATAAAGCATCACTATCATCTTCATGTTATAACAATAGTCCGTTCTTCTTATTATAAACTCTCAACTTTGCCTCAACGTAGTAGTTAAATCTCATCGTCTCCGTCGTTGTAAAATCATTTTTCATGTTCCTATTAGCCAACACGTTCTGAATCGAACTACCATAGAAATAATGTCCTCTGTGCGTCGGATAAAAATTAGCCACCACAAGACCTTCTAGAGAAGCCTGATGCACAACTTCTATTTCCATAACACCGACGGTGGCCGACAAAATCGCCGTCACAGCCTGTCCTGGCTTAAGCTCCACCTCCACGCCGCTAGAACTGCCAATAGTTTCGGTAATTGATTTCTGTTGACTTTCACCTCCGCGATAAGTATAACTGAAGCTGGTTCTACCTCCAACTCTTCCGATTGCAACGTTGAACTCGTATTGTACGTCTTGGGTTACTGTGAACTCGTGTTCCTTCGACCAACTCGTTGTCAAAGTGTTTGCTATGCTGTGTGATATACCTGTGTTCACATTTATAGTATTATTTGATGAGTTCTCAAAATCTTGTGTCACAACTATGACTGGTTTCTTCGATATGCTCATCAATCTCGCTGATCTAATGGATACCACTTTCTTCACTGGTGCCCAATTGTTAGTTTTGTACAAGCCCCAAGGATCATTTGTAAGGTAAGCGTCTTGCGGCCTTCTTTCGTATATCTTCTCCAGTCCTAACTTCAGATTTTCCTCTCCAATGTTGAAATTATTGATGTCCTCACTTGATACAGTACGAGTTTCTGTTCCTGAGTATGATATTTCCAATTCTTCATTGACATTGATTGTTATTCTGGCCATCACCACTTTTATCAGAAGCACTGTCACTAGTAATTTCAAACCCATTTTAAATATTTTTTCTGGGAGCTGTGTATGCGCAGAGATTTTTGTAACATTGACTAATTTATTTTGAATCATTTATAATTTATACTCTTTGATTTGAACTTATGCTCCTAATTTTCCTTATCTAGAAGGAAAAAAGTCTTCTAAATTACATGGAAAAATTCTTCTATATAAGGAAAAAATACACTTAAACTAAAGATAAGTAACTCAATTCTCTTGCAAAGGTTATCTTCTCTTTGTGTTTTGTAAATGTAGACGTACCCACCGACATATTGAGAGTCCAACTCTCGCAAGACATTCGTACCTCCGTCATTTTCATTCCTCCTAGTCGTCCTCGTCTTTTTCTGTTGGAACCAGTGCAAAATGGTACCTCTAGACAGACTTTGCATATCCCAATAGGGTATTTCACCAAAAAAATCTAATTAGTTCATCAGATAGATTGGAGCATAGTTTGTGACACAGCACCACACCGTCCACACCCCTCTGTTATTTCATTGCGGGGCGATTGCAAAGATGTAACACTTCAACCTGGTGTTACATCTTTCCCACTTGAGTCCGGAGACGGTTCAAAGACTTCCAGGTGCGTCAAACAAGGTTAAAACCTGCTGCAAGATCCTCACTTGGTGGTAAGTACCTACCCAGTGAGTGGAAAGGGGGCAGCTTTATTGAAGAAGTCTGCTAGGGCTGACGCCTGCTGGGGCTGCGAGACAGTTCGAGAGGAGGCGGCGAACTGGTGTCGGAGTCCGTTGGGAGGAAGTAATACTGCAGTTCAACCTCAGCAGCTCAGTCACTTTCATAGAAATACGATTTTTTTCTTGGTTCTGGAACAGACACTCGGCAATTTGCAAGTTACAAAGCGCTTCTTTGTTGTTGCAAACTAAGCAGATGAACCACATGTGACAGAAAATAAAAATAAACAATAACAACGAGACTATTATAAAATAATTATATTTTATATTATGATAATTATATAAAAAATTGTAACCGTACAAATCAAGCAATGTCACCTAATTGATACATGTGAAACATTATCTAAAAAGTGGGCTATCTGGCAGTGTAACATATCTGATACACTAAGAAAAAACAGTAAATTACATACGATTTAAATCCATTTTGGTACTCGAAAGTAGCGTTTCTAAGTAGCAAATATTGTAACCTATTTGAATTAAACAGCTTTTGAAAATAATTCGTCGTAAATATAATAAAATTAACGTGTGTTTTTATATTGGAACGCCCAGACGTCTTTAGTCGGTTTTCTATTTTGTTTTCTACTGCATATTTGAATTAACAAATGATAAAATAGTATTTTTTTGTAGAATTTGGATTATATTTTGTACTATATAAAATAATAAATGTTTTGAAAATACGTCTTGGAATGATGGCGATAAGTCTGCGAGGTTGAAGTGGGACTGGGTGGGTCACATTTCCAGGATGGGTCAAGACAGATGGGCCAGAATCGTCACAGAGTGGGTGCCTGAGGACGGTCGTCGTCGCCGAGGCAGGCGCAAGAAACGCTGGCGTGACGATTTGGACTCATTCCTTACTGATTGGCCAGAGAAGGCAAAACATCGGGAGAGATGGAAGGGAATGGGGGAGGCCTTTGCCCAGCAGTGGGACAAGTTTAGGCTAAAAAAAAAATAGGTACAGTTCACTCATCATTTGTTTAAAGAGTCTTACCTGATTTGATATCCATATTGTGATCTATAATATATAAATGGCGATAAGTATATAATGTGATATATAAATGGCGACAGGTCACTGGAACAACTTGCGACCCGCGGAGGCCCCTCATGTTAAAGGGGAAAATATACAAGTCCGTGATTACGCCTGTCGTACTGTATGGATCGGAATGTTGGGTTGTGAGAAGATGGATGAAAAAAGATTGCATGTTGCGGAGATGAGAATGTTGAGGTGGATGTGTGGTGTGATCAGAATGTCTTCACCTTACGCCTTTTCTGTGTGTTTCGGGCCCTAGAGAGGAGGCCCGAGTTTATAGGCTGTTGATGATGATGAATCCGGCAAGAGATCCTCTTTTAGGCCAAACTGCGAGGATGAGCGCTGTCTTAACATAACATCACGCCTGTAATCCCTGAAGAGTTAGGCAGAGGTGTACGTAATGCCGTTCACAAATCCAGACTCCGCGGCTGCTACTGAGAAATTCCTGATTGAAAAACCCAATAACACTCTTCCCGAGTTTCCCGACCCGGGAATCGAACCCAGGACCGATTTTTTTTTTTTTTTTAATAGCCTGTACTGTCCCACTGCAGGGCAAAGGCCTCCCCCAATTCCTTCCAAGTGCTCTTTTCCTGAGCCACCTCGAACCAGCCCTCATGGTGCGCGTCCAGATCATCTCGCCACCTCTTTCTGGGCCGGCCTCGGCGGCGCCGTCCGTCTTCCGGCAACCATCGTGTTGCGGCTTTTGCCCAGCGGTCATCGTGCATGCGACTGACGTGACCCGCCCAATCCCATTAAATTATTAAACCAACCGCGCTTGCGACCACTAGGCCAAAGAAGCAATAACACCTCCTTTTAAACATAGGATTACCAAACTTCATTAGCACTTTTGGAGTCTAATAAGCATTTCTTTTACATCCACAGTTTAACATTGAAATTTCAATCACCAAAGGTGGTTTAATAAATGGTTGTATGATATCGTGCACCTGATTCGAGCTATTTCATAACCAAAGCTTTTGATACATAAGAGACTAGCTTTTGCCCGCGTCTTCGCCCGCGTGAAAATGACGGATTTCTTTACAAGCTTTCATCCCCTATTAAACCCCTTTAGGAGTTGTATTTTGAAAAATCCTTCGTACGTTAAAAGAGCGATAAGTGTGCGAAATTCTAAATTTCTAGCTCTAACATTTGGCTTGTGCGTTCATCCTGAGCCAGTCAGCTTTGACTTTTATAACACAGATAGATATATAGATGATAAGACTGCTTTGCTGGTGTAGTTATGGCAAGCGCGACTGCTGAGGAAGAAGTCCCGGGATCGATTTCTAAGTCGGGTAAATTGTCATTGAGTTTTTCCCTAGGGAATTTCTCAGTAGCAGCCACGGAGTCTGGTTTTTTTTTTTTTTTAATGATCTTGCTCTTGACTTCAATCTTGCCCTAAGGGCAGAGATGATGTCGACGATGGAGCGAGCTTTGGATTTGTACCCGGTTGACAGCAATGGGCTTGCCCCCGTTACATGAAACTAAGGGTGCTTTTCCACCAGAGATGTGCTATGCAGCTATGCTGCGAAGAGGTAATAGCTAAGCTGTGAAACTGTGTGACCGTTTCCACTGATGTTAGCTATGTAGCTGTGCGAGGAAGATATGCTATGAAGATGCGCAGCTCGAGCTGAGCTATGTTTCGAACTTTCGATAGTAGGGAAGACGACCATAGCACGCATCCATGCACGCATCGCAAAAATCATAGCTTAGTTGAGTCCGTTTCCACCAGTGCTAAAGCTATGTGCAACAATGAATATAATTGGTGGATATCAAACGCATCCATGTGCAAAGTAACGTAGCATAGCACATCTCTGGTGGAAACTACTCTTAAACATGACTAGCGATATGTGGGTGTATAAGTATGTACAACTCTGCCCAACTCTTGGGGGATTACAGGCGTGATGTTATGAGATGTTAAGCACATGTTCTGGTCGCCATGTTTCGTTCAGCCAGGGATGTAAATTTTACTTCGCGTCACATGTGGCTTCAACTATTTAAGTTTTGTTCTGTAGGTCATTTTCCCGCGGTAACGTACTTTAGCCTGTATTGACCCACAGCTGGGTAAAAGCCTCCACATAGCCTAACTCTCACTCTTCTCTCCGTGCGGTTTATTCTGCTCAATTTCGCATAAAAGCCTCTAAGTCGTCACTCCAGCGTTTTTAGGCCTCCTTCGGCGACGACTCCCATGACCTCCCATGGTCTTTTCATTATAATACAGGGATAAAAAGTACCTATCCGGTGTCCTAGTCCAGATCATAAACCTCTGTAGATTACATTTTCGAAACGTTTTGGGTAGAAAATATAGAGACGTACTATGGCGGTCTTATGCGCCTGATCACCACTAAGCTCATTTTTGCTTGCACTCAAGAAATAGAATCGCTCGCTAGCCCGTGACAGCGCCTCGGCACGATTGAGGCGAATTTTTTTTAAATGATCAGGCGGAACTGTCTTCGATCGTACCTATGGGGTCCGAGTACCCACAGCCTTTTTAAGGAAATTAAAATACATATTCTCACAAACTTTCGATTTAACAATAGTTTGATTTCCTTAGTTTACTTTTGCTAAACAAAACATCACGCTACGACCAACCAGGGCCAAGCAGTGAAGGTAAACATAAAAGCTCTTTCAAAGCAGAGCTTTATGTCGAACACAAAAGATTGCCTAATATCGTCTGCAACGAATCGTCATTTGTTTGATCTCGTCACACAATTCGTATCTTTTGTTTGCGCTCGTCTTCGTCATCAGGAGTGGCCTTGCCCTTAATGTATTAACTCTTATGGAGTCTGTCCACCACTCCGTTCGGTTCGATTCCCGGTTCGGTTTTTCCGTCAGAAAATCAGTAGCAGCCATGGAGTCTGAATTTGATCTCTATTGATCTCTTGACCTCTATTTATTCTGGCTTTCAGGAGTTACATCTGGCGGGCTAGTCCCAAAAAAACCGGTTTATCCCAAAAAACCGGTTAAAACTTTATATTCTTGATATTTTTACACTTTAACATGTTTTGGAGGTTTTCCACTTATGCCAAAAAATAAATTAATAAACAGATTCAATACAAAGATTGTATTTTCCCAGCACGTTTGTATGATACGGTATAGTAGGCAGACTCCTTTATTATACATGGCGTGATGATACGATTGTTCAGGTGGGCTTGTGGACAATATTACAAGTCCGGTTTTTAAGTTGTTAATTGGAATTCTCTATCCTGTTTTGTTGTGGAACTACCTGTTTGGTTAGATAAGTAGGTACACCGGAAATGTAAAATCTAAAACTATCTATGAAGTATGTACCTTTGTGTGGTGTACCTTACTTACAAACTATGGTCTGTTTTCAAAATAAAACCTAATATATAATCAGGCCTGTTTTGTGTTACGCTTGCTCTGATAAAACTGACTTATATAGCAAAAATAACTAAAACAATTCCCACTTCGCACAAACAACTTCGTGCCCATAGCTGGGACAAAGGCTTTCTATCTAACATAGGTAAAGGGCCGACCATCCACTATGCGGGCCTAGTGTAGCTTCGTGAATATCATAAAACTTTTTTTTTTTTTTCGGGGGTAGTCATCAAATAACACCTCCCGCTCTTGGGCAGAGCGAAAGGGAGTGTCAGGCTTCTACTGACTAAAAACCACCCATGTTCCTTCTTGTACCTATATCCTGTGAACATCCCGTAGTCCCGATGGGGAATATCATAAACCTTACTACCTACATCAATACAATTGAATAAAGTGTCTTTTTAACTGACCTCAAAAAGGAAAAGTCGCTGCCAAAAAATGAAATCAAACAAACAAAAGTCACCGACTTCAGAATCTGGTTTTTGTTCTAAAGTTTATTTTTTCCTTTTTTGTGTTTTATTTCTTTGTTGAAGTTGGTTTTATTTTTTGTTAAAAAGTTTTTTTAATTTTAAAATATGTATATAAAATAGCTTTTTACACGACTGCCCCAAAAAAAGAGTGTTATGTTTGTAGCGTTCATGTATGTATGTAAGTACTGGGTGGCGCAAAAGTAATGACCCCATAGAAAATACTTATATTTTTTGAAGTGAAAACTTCTTTAGCGGCGTTGAGCACTTTGGGAAATTGTTCTGTGATGGGTATAAAATCTTAAACTCGCGTCAGGACAAGTGACCACGTGACCCTGATCGAAAATTCGTCAGGACACGTGACCACGTGACCCTGATCGAAAAAGCGTAAGACGGATGGAGAGTAGACAGCTATCCCCTCTCTACGGCGCGGCGAAAATGTATGCCTGGGCCTACTGTTTCGTTTAGGCAGCGCAGGGCGCTTAATAATAATAATAATTATTATTATTAATAATATAATTAATAATAATAATAAAATTATTAATAATAATAATATAATTAATAATAATAATTAATAATAATAATAATAATGATGACAGCTGTCAAAATTGAAACAGCTATATCTCGGAAACTATCGACCTTAGACTAGTTGTGTGTAGGGACAATTGATAGGTCTCAATGAGATCTACATTTCGGATGACAGCTGTCAAAATTGAAACAGCTATATCTCGGAAACTATCGACCTTAGACTAGTTGTGTGTAGGGACAAGTGATAGGTCTCAATGAGATCTACATTTCGGATGACAGCTGTCAAAATTGAAACGGCTATATCTCGGAAACTATCGACCTAAGACTAGTTGTGTGTAGGGACAAGTGATAGGTCTCAATGAGATCTACATTTCGGATGACAGCTGTCAAAATTGAAACGGCTATATCTCGGAAACTATCGACCTTAGACTAGTTGTGTGTAGGGACAAGTGATAGGTCTCAATGAGATCTACATTTCAGATGACAGCTGTCAAAATTGAAACGGCTATATCTCGGAAACTATCGACCTTAGACTAGTTGTGTGTAGGGACAAGTGATAGGTCTCAATGAGATCTACATTTCGGATGACAGCTGTCAAAATTGAAACAGCTATATCTCGGAAACTATCGACCTTAGACTAGTTGTGTGTAGGGACAAGTGATAGGTCTCAATGAGATCTACATTTCGGATGACAGCTGTCAAAATTGAAACGGCTATATCTCGGAAACTATCGACCTAAGACTAGTTGTGTGTAGGGACAAGTGATAGGTCTCAATGAGATCTACATTTCGGATGACAGCTGTCAAAATTGAAACGGCTATATCTCGGAAACTATCGACCTTAGACTAGTTGTGTGTAGGGACAAGTGATAGGTCTCAATGAGATCTACATTTCAGATGACAGCTGTCAAAATTGAAACGGCTATATCTCGGAAACTATCGACCTTAGACTAGTTGTGTGTAGGGACAAGTGATAGGTCTCAATGAGATCTACATTTCGGATGACAGCTGTCAAAATTGAAACAGCTATATCTCGGAAACTATCGACCTTAGACTAGTTGTGTGTAGGGACAAGTGATAGATCTCAATGAGATCTACATTTCGGATGACAGCTGTCAAAATTGAAACGGCTATATCTCGGAAACTATCGATCTTAGACTAGTCGTGTGGGAGTTGGACATTTTGACCCTGAACGTTAACGATGTCGACTGTACAGTCAATAAAATACAAAAATAATTTATTTTGAACTAGACTGTACAATGTTTTTATGATGCTTAATCGGAGGCATGGGAAAAAATATTCCCGCTCCTCCTACCAATCGGAGTTCCGATCGGAGGACAGGGAAAGACAAAATAAATGGGTTAGCATAGTTATGGCGGAATAATTGATTTTTTAAATAATGAATTTGGTTTAACTATGTCGAATGATCGCAATCTTAGCACAACGAAATACAAAACTACTATTGATGCGGTCTTTATTAGACATTTAAATAGGTTCGAATCAAAACTGTTCGTTTCTTACTTCAGCTACCATAAACCTATCGTATCAGTTTTAGAGATTGGCGATGATAGTTCTGGTAATGATGATGGTGAAAAAGTCGTTGAAATTATGGATGAAAGTTGATTTTTCGGAGAGATAAACTTTTTAATGTAAAATAATTGTAATAGTTTTAAAGTGTTAAATTTTTAATGTAATATAAATTGTCATGTTTGTGTACGATAGCGCAATAAATCAATATTGTATTCTACCACATAAATGATAGTACTTTTATACTGTTAAAGCAATTGGTGCAAAATTATTCCCTAACCATTCCAAAATATCAAACATGCTCAACGTTAATAATCAAGTTTTCACTTCTGCCGGCACTCCCGGAGTGCAACCCGTCTTTTTTTTATATGACATTTCCTGTCATTCTGTTGTTGAAAATTGTGTAGTTAACAAATGTAAAATACACTGAAAATAAACATGGACCGTTTTACTCCCCAAGAACGTGGAATAATCGTGTCAATGTTCTTGCGGAATAATTCATCAGTGATAAAAACACAACGTGAATTTCGTCGACGATTTCCCCACCGTCCGGCACCGATTAGTCGCACAATTCGACGCTTTGCCACACGCCTCGAAGCAACTGGCTCAACATTGGATAGACCTAAGTCTGGGAGACCAAGAACAGGCCGTTCAGCCGAAAATATCGTGTCATTCAGTCGAATCGTGGCAATGCGGTAACTGTCACTGGAGAACGCTACAGAACCATGCTACGTGAGTTTTTGATACCCAGTTTGGACGAATTGAGGCTGGAGCACATCTGGTTTCAACAAGACGGCGCCACGGCACACAAAGCGCGCGACACTATGGACTTAGTGAGGGACGCTTTTCCAGGCCGTGTTATCTCTCGTTTTGGCGATTTGCCTTGGCCTGCAAGATCACCCGATCTGACCAGTTCAGACTTCTTTCTTTGGGGTTTTTTGAAATCTCGGGTGTATGTGAACAAGCCACAGACTCTTGCAGCTCTGAAAGAAAACATTCATCAAGAAATAAGGAACATATCGCAGGAAGTGTTACGGCAAGTTATGCAAAATGTCATAAATAGGGCTCAAATGTGCTTCAACTCTGGAGGTCACCATTTAAAAGACATCATCTTTAAATCCTAATGGTACGAAATTTAATGGCACAAATATACATAAAAACAAACCTAAAACTAGTTTTCTAATTTAGAAAAAAAAACTATAGCTGAACCAAATAGGGTCATTACTTTTGCGCCACCCAGTATTTAACTAAATGTGTGAAAGGAGGTAGATAAACTCATAATAATATACGGAACAAATTTTTTTTTATAATTCTTTTGTCAAGTCTTAGTAGATAGCTGTTGTTAAAATAAGTAGCATAGTGTTTACTATTAATATTATTTCAGAAAAAGACTAGGGTTTAAAAAAATATCATCAAAAATCTATTCAAATATTTTTTATTATAATTTCAATTGGACGATGCGAAGGTCGCGGGCAACAGCTACACATAATATCACACCTTGTAATCTCCAAAGGGGTAGGAAGAGGTGTTCCTAACAGTACAATTTACAACACCTAGTCTTAAAATAACTTGTCGAGGTTTCAAAATGAGGTCCTATATCACGGGTTGCTACACCACATGACCTAAAACTGAACCTAATCTAGATTTCTCACGATTTAACACCATGGCTCATAAATGTATGACGAACATCAATGTTCAACCAATCGCATGTTGCGACAGATTTGGGATAAGCGTTGGTTACTGACGTTGGGTAAACGTGTTGTGTATAGGTAGATAGTCCTTTGCAATACGCAGGTATCAAATCTGGCCCAGTGTCATCTATATATAAATAAAAAGAGAAGTCCTGACTGACTCACTGACTGACTCATCAACGCCCAGCCCAAACCCTTGGACCTAGAAAGCTGAAATTTTGCACAGAGGTTCCCTTTATAATGTAGACAAGGAATAAGGAAGGATTTTTCGAAATTCAAACCCTAAGGTAGTATAGGGGATGAAACTTTGTATGGAAAATTGTCAATTTCACGCGGGCGAAGCCGCTGGCAAAAGCTAGTATAATATACTAGCTGACCCGCGCAACTTCGCCTGCGTCACCTAAGAGAGAGAGAGCGGCTTAAGGAATAATCCCGTTTTTACAACATTTTTCATTTATGATTTTCTCCTATTGGTCGTAGCGTGATGATATAGCCTTTCCTTTCTCGATAAATGGACTATCCAACACAAACATATTTTTTTAGATTTCAACCAGTAGTTTCTGAGATTAGCGCGTTTAAACAAACAAACTCTTCAGCAGTATCATATTAAATTACCTATCCTTATGGCCCCCATATACAGTACCACAGAAACTAAGTGGCACTTTTCGTTTCAATGTGGAGATAGCAAACCTGAAAATTAATTTAAATAAATTAGGAATGACAAACAATTTGCTTAGATTCTTCCCAACTATGTTGGGGTCGGCTTCCAGTCTAACCGGATGCAGCTGAATACCAGTATTTTACACGGAGCGATTGCCTATCTGATCTCCACAACCAAGTTAATACTAGGTAAGTAATACGATACTCATTGGTAAGACGTTGTTAAACTTTAGGGCCAGTGACTACCCGTAACCACTGTTAAAGCTGTACAAATTACAGTCGATACCAAGGGCTTAACGTGCTTTCCGAGGCACCGAGGAAACTCGTATGTAATTGGTGGGTACCCATCTACAGACAAACCTAGGCGAGCATGGCTTTACCTGAAGATCGAGCCGAGTGGCTGTTATTATTTAGCCACGAGTTCCTGTTGTGTATGATACCTATCTAGCAAAACTATGATTCTAGTTTGTAAACGAAACATTCTGTACATCAATCGAAGTAACTCTACCATTGATATACCTACGCATAAAATATTACTGCGAAATGACCTTTTTTAGGTCCCTTCTTCTTATTGTGTGGACAGTAAGGATTTAAGGTGGGGAACGACCCCACACACCCTAGTGCCAGAGTTTCGAAACCGCCTCAAGGGCCTCCAACATGGTTTGACGACCGGTTTTATACGTGCCTTCTGAAGCACGGAATCATCTTTTTATTTTATCAGACAATCAGGTGATTCAAGTCAAACTGGAAACCACTTTAAAACGTATGCTTCCCGTGCAAATCCAACCCACTACCAAGGGTCACACACAAAGCAAACGCCTAAACCACTCGACCACGGGCGCAGTTTTTTGTGGTGGCAATTAATCACTGTTTATGGCAGCTATGCAGAAACTGCCTCGTTGTTCGACTGCTCAGCATGCGATACTGGGTTTCCCAGGATTTCCAGGATTCCCAGGACGGGTAAAGAGTTATTGAGATTTTCCAATAGGAATTGCTCAGTAGCAACTCGGAGTCTTGAGTTTGTGCCTAGTCGAAGACAATAGACTCGCCTATTAGATGGGACTTAAACATAACTGGGGAATGGGGCTCTACTATTAGGTACATTTCTTCTTAACCCTTCGGGGATTCAGGCGTGATGTTAAGTACATTATATTAAACAGGCCCTAAATCCAGTACAGCATGAAGTCGACCTCACAATATCTGGATCACTAAGTGTTGACACACGATACTATCAATACCTACACAATGTATCCATTTACCACCTTAACCACATCACCTCAGAAACTAACCTTGCATCTTTAACACAAGGCTTTAAAGCTGCAAATGCAATGGTTAAATGTAAGTACAGGTGTAAATGTAACGTGGTATATAAGAAGGTATTGTTACGGTTAGTAAGTATAAATAGATGAAGAGTTCAAGATGAAACCATTCGAAGTTCAGATCAATTCGAGTCGTATCTTCTTTAGTTAAAGGGTGGGTTGATTTTCTAAAATCTTCTTATCTTTAAAGCATTAATTTCGAGTTAAAATATCGGGAGAAAGGGTTTGAGATTCTGGCAAAAAAAAACAAGAGTAATTTAATCATTAATTGCATCAAGTACTGTCCACGATTAAAATTCATATTATAAGATTAATAAAAAAACAGAGAAAATAGACAATCTTGTAATTTTTTCAACTGAACTTGAGGGAAACGATTAAAGTTTTCTCTAATATACCTAAACACCTAGATTGAAACCTCTTTTTATCTAATTAAAAAATGCATCCACGACTTTAACCCAGCTTTCCCGTAAACTGGAAGATCTTTCGAAAGATTTGGGTCTGGTGATGGCAATAGGCTCGCTCTCTATTACATAGGACGCATCATAACTGGCAAATACCTCTGCCTAAGCCTCTGGGGATTACAGGCGTGATGTTATGTTATTTCGAAAGATAAAGCATTACCTTGGTATCAGAATATTCCTTTGATAGTTTGTTTGTGTAAATAAATGCATAAAACATTTTTTATTGTTTCAGTTAAAAGTATTTGGAGTTTGATTTTAACTAAGGAAAATGAAGGTAAGAATCTCATTAGTTATTAAAACTGTAATAGGTACTTATTTAATGAACTATTTCCGCCTTATTACAAAAGGTAGTTAAACCTGGTTTAAATCAGACCTGGTTTATCTCGCATGCTGTCACTTTCTTTTGAATATTATTGAAGTGAGACGTCATGCGAGATAAACCAAGTCTAAGTTAAACCAGGTTTAACTACGTTTTGTAATAAGGCCGTATAAGTTTTATTCTATTTCATGTATTTTATTTATTATATTTCAGGCGTTCATACCCCTCTTATGTATTGCTTCATTAGCCGTTGCCGAGCCTCCTGTCGGGTAAGTCTTTTTTTTTATTTTTAAATATTCTGGAATAAACTCACAAATTAATCCTTTGTTTCCTCCTGTCTTTGAGCAGTCACTAGAAAAATTAATAATTAAAATTTACCTTTAAATATCATAAAGTTATAAATAGCTAACAAAATAAAGTCTTTGTTGTAAAAAAAAAAACAAAAAATTCCAGCAAACTACTAAAGGTCATATTAATTATTAATTATTTGAACATAAAATAAACAATCTTCTATTCTCAATTTCAGCGATGGCTACCCACCTTCCCGTTCCAGTCACCATCATGACCACGACCATGATCATGACTACAGCGTGGACTTCCAAAGATCTCCGTCCCAGGAATATGGACCTCCCACCTCCAGAACCTTTGGATCCTCTCGCAACGCCCTCTCAACTGAATACGGACCTCCCAACGCAAGAACTGCTAGCCCAAGAACCAGTCCCTCTCAGAGTTATGGTACTTCAAACCAGCGAAGTGGAATTTCTCAAGAATATGGTGCCCCTAATGCGAGAAGTCAGATTCCGTCGTCTCGGAGTCTTTCAACGGAGTATGGTCTTCCGAATGCTCGAAGCTCACCTTCGACTGAATATGGAGCACCAAATTCCCGAAGCTCTCCCTCGTCTGAATACGGAGCCCCTAATGCCCGAAGCTCACCTTCGACAGAATACGGTGTCCCCAAAGTCCGCAGCAGTCCATCTCAGCAATACGGTGCCCCTGCTGCAAGAAACTCTTTGTCCCAGGAATACGGCGTCCCAGCGAGAAAAGGCAGTCCTTCTCAAGAATATGGTGTCCCATCTGCAAGGACACCTTCTTCTCAGTACGGAGCACCTGAATTTCGTTCAGAACCTTCAGAACAATATGGAGTACCCTCTCAAAGGAGTTTCGGAGCGCGCACACCTTCCCAGAAGTATGGACCACCGACTTCCCGGAATTCTCTTTTCTCACCAAACCAAGAATATGGCGTCCCTTCAGCCAGAACTGCTGATTCTCAAAGCTACACTTCTCCTAAAAGTATTGAAAAGGGTTTCGGTAGCAGTTCAGCCCGTTCATTTAAAGCTCAGTCGAAATCTTCCTTCGGTTCTCGTTCCCCGTCCACCAGCTATGGTGCGCCCAGTGCAAGGAATACTGACTCTTATGCCCATGACTCCAAGGCTCCTTCTCTATCCTACGGCGCGCCTGCCCAGCGTGATTTGTCTGACTCCTACGGAGTTCCAAGTGCGAGGGGTTTGTCTCAGGAGTATGGTGTACCTTCGGGCCGTGCTGCTGATCAGAAGACCAGTGCTGTTGCTTCGTCTTATTCTGCTGCTGCATTCAGGTAAACTATCCTTCATTCTTTATGTAAGTCAGTTCAATGATCCAATATAATTAATATTGCAGACTTTGACAATATTCCAGACATTTACTAAAAGTCAGAGCATGAGTTCATATATAGACAGGAAAGGCAAAAAAAATCTGTGCAATTCAAAATGTAAACCAGCTAGAAATATAGAGCAGCATCACTAAGATTCATTATTTATATAAAAAAAAGCTTGATAGACTTGTAATATTCTACAAACTTATTACAACTAATAAAATCTTGTGGTTTCCCAGATCTTCCCCATCAGACAGCTACGGACCGCCTTCAGACAGCTACGGACCTCCTTCAGCCCGCGACTCCATGCCCTCAGACCAGTACGGAGTACCAGACCAGTACAGCAACCAGAACAACCAGGGATACTCTTACGCTAGGGATGCTCTCAACGAACTACAGAACCAGGTATCTGGAAGTTTTATGTTCATTATTTTTTACTGACCAGAAACTGTTCATTGGACTGCCTGCACGAGGTCCTGGTTTGGAATCCCAGGTTGAGCAAATTGGCTTTCTGAGATCGGCTCAGTAGCAATCAAGAGGTCTGGACTTAAGCCCGGTTGATGGACAATATTTATACTTAACGATGAAACGCCATTTAGCTTACCAAATGCATGTGCATTTGGTAAGCTAAATGGCGTTTCAAACAAAACAAAAACTTGAAATAGAAACTCCATTCCGTGTTATTATTATTATTTAAATATTCTGTACTGTACGACTACTGGGTAAACGCCTCCTCAAATTCCTTCCATCGGCTCTCGTCCCGTGCCTCCGCGAACGAGCAATCGCGATACGCGTCCTCTGCCGGCCTCGGCAGCGCCGGGCGTCTTTCGGCAACCATCGTGTTTTACCCAGCTGTAGCTTGATATTGTGCTATTTCTTTTTAATCTTCAGGAACCTGCCAACTACGACTTCACGTACAAAGTGAACGACTATGAATCTGGCAGCGACTTCGGCCACACGGAGTCGAGACAAGAGAACAGAGCTGAAGGATCCTACTTCGTTGTACTCCCTGATGGCACCAAACAGGTAAGCTTATAAAAACAAGGTGATTAAAAAGAGATGGGGGTAAGAGGCCTATGTCCAGCAGTGACTAAAATGATGATGATGATGATGTTGGGGGTAAGAGGGATCATCAAAGATGAGCATCCATTCATGAACTGATACCGACAAACGTATATAGCTTTATCAACGACCCCGAATGCCTAAACCTGTAATTTACATGGTAACACTATTCTGCCTCATTGGTTTGGTAGTCGTAAGGACCCTACTAATCATGAGATTCTAGATTTGAATCCTGGGTTGTCCAAAGTGTTATCACTTGTTTCCATCAGGCATTTATCAGTAGCCGACCGGACTCAGGACCTTGTCTCGATTGATAGAGCGATAGCTTTCCTTCTATTACGTGGGACTTAAATTGGGCAAATGTGGGTATATGTATACCTCCGCATAATCTTTTGGGTGCATAATAATAGGGGATCGGACTGACTCAAAAAAATATGATTCTGTTTAGTCCGTCAGTTAGATTATCGAAAAATATTGGATACGTGTTTTTTGTTTTACCAAATCAATAAAAATTGACGAAGCTATAGCGCGTCAAAGATCATGGAGTGGGGCTTGAAACGTACCTTAAAGGTACAAAATGTACTGTCATATGACGTCACACCAGTTTTCGAAGCATACAGTGCTTCGAAAACTCGTCTTCATTTTTTGTTTACGTGAAAAAAGAAAAAATGGAAATCTATCTGACGGACTAATTAGTTTTTTTTTGTCCGATCCCCTATTACCATCGAGACCTGTTTTTCTAAATAATTTCTTTCTCCTTTTGCAGACTGTTGAATACGAAGCCGATGATCGTGGCTTCAAGCCCAGGATCTCAGTGGAGCCCGCAGACCTTGGAAGGTCAGGCGGATATGATGCCAACGCCGCTGATCTCGCCAGGTCTGGTGATGGACCTTATTAGAAGAATGTAAGAATGGTTTTGCAATGATGAAATGAGAAGTGGTACTATGGATTCTTAATTGAAGTACTAAAGTTTTTTGAAAAGTAATGCTAGAAAGATTCAAGTGATGATGCTGGTTAAAAATAATGTTAGCTATCTGCCAGTTATTGCCTTTTTAACTGAATTTGGCAAGCAAGAAAGAGTTTTATTAACATTGCTATAGTATCTTATTTAAAAGATACCATTGTTGGTATTGAATTCGCTCTACCACAAAGTTTAGAAAGTCTAAGTAAGACCACCAACAATACAAAAAAAAAGTTGAAATAAAAATTATAATACCTTTATATACCTACTTTTATACATAATTCAAGAAATACAGTAATTTTTGAGGTATTGCTGATAATAAGTACCTAAAAATATGAACATAATGCATGATGTTGAATACTTTGCCACTGTTTTTAAACAATTTTAAAGTAGTTTTTTTCAAAAATCAAGAAGTCAGAAGAAGAAGGAAGACTACTTCTCTTTACATCATCTACCGGCGAAGTTTGGAACTAATATTACTTCTCATTTTATCACTTCGCAAACTAAAACTGTAAAACGGCATTGTAAATGGATCTTCCGTAAAATACTCAATTATTTATTATTTTCTCTAGCAAATGTATAAAAAAACTGTAAAAAAATATTAAAATGTACCTCATAGTTTGTAAGTTGCTTGTGATGTAAGTAGTGATTTAGTGCAAAATAAAAATGTTTTTTTTTGTGATATCTTTGTTGTTTCAATACGTGTAAATCGTGCTATTTTGTTATCTCCACAAGAACTACACTCACCTAAGTCTGTGTACCTATCATCACAAATGCCAACCTATCACGCTTTTTCCCATGCCAGGAACCAAAGAACGCGAACGCCATCTGGTATGATTCAGACAAACATCTTTCGCCTCGTCCTAAATCTTCTATCTATATAAATAAAAAGAGAAGTCCTGACTGACTGACTGACTCATCAACGCCCAGCCCAAAACCTAGAAAGCTGAAATTCTGCACAGAGGTTCCCTTTATAATGTAGACAAGGAATAAGGAAGGATTTTTCGAAATTCAACCCCTTTTTTTTTGGTGGGTGGAAAATCATCGAATGACCCCCCCCCCGCTCTTGGGCAGAGCGAAGGGGAGTGTCAGACTTCTACTGACTAAAAACCGAACCCATGTTCCTTCTTTGCCCTTGCGCCGAGGCCACGTAATCTAGTACAAAATACCGCGGCCCCGACGGGCCCCCCTAAGCAACCCCTAAGGGAGTTAAATAGGGAATGAAAGTTTGTATGGAAAATCGTCATAATATTCACGCGGGCAAAGCCGCTGGCAAAAGCTAGTGAACAATATTTGGAATCTCGACAACAACTCTAACGAATTAGATGAAAGTTACAATAAGTATACGATTAAAAGAATTTATGGGGGCGAACAATTTATTAATCTAGCTTGGTACCTATCCATGAAAAATCGTTTTCTCTATTTTCATCTGAGCAGAGCTCGGTCGCCCAGGTACTTTAATAACTAAAATCACAATGAAGACGACCTGTCTATATATAATTATAGCTATCCTGTTTTTATTTCATTACTTATCCTTTTTTTTTTTTTTTTTTTTGGTGGGTGGAAAATCATCGAATAACCCCCCCCGCTCTTGGGCAGAGCGAAGGGGAGTGTCAGACTTCTACTGACTAAAAACCAACCCATGTTCCTTCTTCTTCGCCCTTGTGTCGGAGCCGCGGTAACCTTTCGATATCCACAGCCCCGACGGGATATCCACAGCTCCGACGGGTCATTACTTATCCTCACACTGGAACTAATGTAGCCAATAATACTGGTAATAAAAAATAATTTATTTCAGGTATCACACATAACTCGTAGTAGAAATATCATTAAAAATATTTAATATTAGATACCAGTAAATTTTATACAACATCAACACAAATTAGTTACTAATGACAACAATTCATGAGTTACTACTACAATAACTCGTAACTTGCGACACTATTTGCATTTGTAAAGTTGTAACGTGTATGTCACAGTATAGTCTTCCTGACCGTTTTTCGGTCACGGCGGCCAATCTTAGTGGAGGTTAGCCATCTGCGCGGGAGATATTATAGTGCACAAGTGTGTGCGCAGGCACAAGTGCACTCTCTGTTCCTTTATCTCTCATCGTCCGATGGGACGACAATCCGACACGACCGGAGAGAGATCAGGTGCAGGACCAACGGCTTAACGTGGGTATTATACCACCAACTTCCAAACTCCGGGCTACTACTAGGAAATGTCTAATGAAAAACCAAATAGCACTTTTTGTCCGACCCGGGAATCGAACCCAGGACCTCATGCACAGCAGTCGCGCTTGCGACCACTAGACCAACGAGGCAGTTGGTCGAACGAGCACAGTACCAACGAGGCACAGTACTAGAGTAGTATCGCACATAAGGACAGTCAAACCAGCCATGGTTCAACACCTAACATATCACCTGCTTGTATAGGAAAATAAGGTCTCAAAGTACCTACTTGCCTACTAAGGTAGGGAGAATATTAGTTGCCATCACTTATTTTTCTGAAAGTCAGAAATTAATCAATTCCCGTTGACCCCACCGGCCGTTGCCCCACTGGTGGGGTCAACGGGAACAATTTTGAGTTATTTTATCAATTCCCACTGACCCCACCAGTGGGGCTACGGCTGGTGGGGTCAACGGGAATACACCTGCTATATGAAATATATTTAGTTTTAATACCGCGAGACATATGTCCAGGTCTGAAAGCAGGACACAAATCCCACCGTCATGCATATGCACATGCACATATGGGCCCACCCTCCCGACACCAACCCATAACCCTCCCATAACTTAATTATCATCTGCCCATAGCCTTGTTTCTAATTATGCCGGGGTCGGCTACTAGTCTACCTGAATGCAGCTGAATACCAGTATTTAACATGGAGCGACTGCCTACCTGATCTCCAGAATCCAGTTAGTACTGGGAATAGGTACGATTCTACTTGGTAAGACTGGTCGTCACACATTCGGTTTACTGACTACCTGCACCAACTTTCGAAGATCAGATAATATACAAAATGGAGAGCCTCTAGAAGTCTAGAGCAATCATCATCATCATTTCAGCCGAAAGACGTCCACTGCTGGACATAGGCCTCGACCTAAGTGTCGCCACATTGACCGGTCCCGTGCGTCTCGCATCCAGCGGATCCCAGCAACCTTCACCAGGTCATCGGTAAACCTAGTGGGAGGCCTTCCTTCTAGAGCAATAATTTTCATTAAATCAAAGTTTACTGTAGACACCTGTGATCTCCTTTTTTTCGGCAACTCATGTTGTTGGATATATGAATCTCCAAAAATTACAAAAATGCACAATATTTACGACCGTGTTTAGAAGACTAAGTAGATAAATTAGAAAAGTTTTTAACATAAACTAAACTGACCCTCCAATAACCCTCCTTTTGGGCTTCGCCGCAGTCGGGCAAAAACATAAGATAAGATCCTAAGCATACTCATTCTTAAAAAAAATGTTAAAAATTATCAAATTGTTACAGTTTTCGAGGAGGAGTTATCTGTTTGAGCTGCAGCCATCCTTAGCAAAATTTACAGAGCAGGCGTGAGGCAGAGCGTCAATAGTTTCATCAAATACCTTTTTGTCAAATTCTTCGTAGGCCCTGTTCTTTCTTAACACGCAGATAGACCCGTGTGACGTACTATTCAAACAAAAGGTCCTGAAAAGCTTCTGAAAGTCTGAAATGTAATTTGAAATAAGAAAGTTATTCCCATTATTTAAGGGTTAGGCCGTATGCAGAGGTGTACCTTATAGTGCACCCACATTTCACCACTAATGTTTAAATTCCCATGTAATAGGGGCGCGCTGATTGCCCTCAACCAGGCACAAGTCCAGACTCAGTAGCTATTACTAAGAAACTCAAAAATCTAAATCAAAATCAAAATTCATTTATTCAAACTAGGCTGATAATCAGCACTTTTCGAAGGTCAAAATTTACTTTACTTTACTTTACTACAGTGAAATTTGGCTAACTGGGACTTGGATAAGTGAGAAACTTCTATAACTTTACTGGAACTCGTACTGAGACATGAGACAGATTTGGATATCTGAGACACATTTAACCAGGTTTCACTGTATTTACATTTTCATAAGACAGTCCCCCAAAAACGCCCACCCATCGGTGAACCAAACTCCTGATGCTTTTAGCATTTAGGTTCACTGTTGTTCAAAAACCACTGAGAGATCCAACAAATAAGTACTGACAGTTGGATCGAGCTTGGACCCTGTTCCCGATATCGGTGGGGTACAATTTTTATATTTTTAAATGACTTTTTAAATTTATTTTGTTAAAAATATTTAAAAATGTATAAAGTTTGAGGAAAAGTAAATAAAACCAATAATAATAATACCAAGGTTAATAAGACGCAAAGATCATGCCATTACCCCCATAACATATTGGCTTATTCCACAAATCCCCCCTGAGAAAATCCCCCTCAAGGGGGAAAATTGGACTCAGATGTAAAACATGTCCAGAAAGTCCCCTGAGGAAAGGAGAGAACCCAACCCCAAATACGATGCAACGACATCTTTTCTTTTTTGGACAAGCCGCCATGCTATTCCCAAACCACTGTAACTCCTGATAGCCAGAATAAACAGTGGGGACCACCAGGAAAGGTTGCCGAGACAATGAAGCTTGGCGAAGTCCCATTGAAACAATTTAACTGTCTTGGATCCCGCAATGAAGTTAGCAATGACATTACATAATAAATTGTGACATAATTAATGATATTATTTATTTTACAACTAACATTACAGTGTGCTTACTCTCGAATATAATTCCGATAGATCGACATTGGAATTGTCAGTCAAACGTCAGCAATTGGCTGAACTCACTCCGCCTTATTACAAAACGTAGTTAAACCTGGTCTAACTTAGACTTGGTTTATCTCGCATGACGTCTCACTTCAATAATATTCAAAAGAAAGTGACAGCATGCGAGATAAACCAAGTCTATGTTAAACCAGGTTTAACTACCTTTTGTAATAAGGCGGACTGAGTCTAGCCAATCCCTGACGTTTAACTCAACCAACTGACGTTTGACCAATGTCGATCTATTGGAATTATATTCCAGAGTAAGCACCCAGGTCTTATATTAACCTAATTCATTAGTGTGGGTATTAATAAACGTAAATATACACTTTTCATACAAATGATTACATTTAAACACAAATAGATATTAAAAAAGCAATCAAATATCTATCTATGAAACAGAAGATTTAATGACATAATTTAACCTAGTACTTAAAGTGTGTTTCGAAATTGTAGGGCTAGCCTATCGAAACCAACCACAGAATACTTTAAATAATTAATTAAGCAATATTAGTCTAACCATTTACCAAATGAACCAGACTGGAGCCTAACCGGATGCAGCTGATCTGTATTTTACACATGGAGCAACCACCTCTGTGACCTCCAGAACTCCACCATGTGTATTGTTTCACTGTGTCGTTAATCCAGAGTAAGGTCAAATTGCAAATAATGCATGTGCGTAGTATTAGGAAGTGTATGCTCTTGGTACATCCTTGAGTGTCATTGATAGTTTAAGAAAACTATGGAGTAGTGTTGGTGTTAAAGATTTTGAGTAGGTAAACTTGTGGGATGGAGGCGGATTTTATTAGTATCTTTCGATTTAGGCAGTGGTAAGTTACCATTGGGGAAAATGAATGAATGACGCTGACACAGGAACCCGGAGATTGACACAAGAAAAGAGAGGGGTATCCCAGCAGTGGGTAAACTCAGGCTGGGATGATGATGAAGATGAAGTTAATCAAAAGACGATTGTTTTTTTTTTAATTCAAGATATGTTTATCTGGCAGACATTTTGTTTAAAGACATACTTAAGCAAGTTTTTAAATTCCAAACATTCTTACAACGACGATATAAATACTGCAGAATTTCAAGTTAAATACCGAAGGAAAACGTGTGTTTTGGAAAGAACTATACAGAAATATTTAAATGTTTGCAATTCTAAAAAGAAAAGAAAAATCCATTATCAGTATAAAATTATACCTTAAGAAACCTAAACCAAAACTTAGAAATAACTTTAACTTCAGAAGTCGGTGATTTTTGCTTGTTTGATTGTTTTTTTGCTACCTACAAAAAATAGTCTCAAGTCGACTCCACACCATCTTCTGTCCCAAATCACGTCACACCTTGAAAGCTCATCTTTTATGTGTCTAATGAGCTTCAATTTTTCATCCCCAAACCTTTTGAGACACGTCGTATAAAAACTCAAGACGAGATGGTGACAGTATCATTACAACAAGTCACATCTGTACATACAGACTTAGTTTCATCATTACTTGTGTTGGAATATCTACGAAATGAAGGTTGGTTTTAAGTATTTTGGAAATATAATAGAACAGTTATTGGATTGCAGTGTTAGGGTAAAAGGATCAAGTTTGAAAAGGTTCTCTTGGTTTTAAATCGAAAGTACCTACTTACCTGTATCTATTCAGTCTTACCCCCCGCCCCGGGTCTGACTGATGTATTACGAGGGGGTTGTTAAGCCACTTCTTCCCGGCACTAGGAAGTGTGGAAGGGTGGAAGGGTGGGCTTTTTGGGAGACTGTTTGATGTACATTTTGACGTGTAAAAAGTGCTCATTATCACAGCTGTCAAACTTAAGTTCCATACCTCATTTTTGTTTTTATCCGTATGGACATTGGGTTATTGAAATAATCTCAACTTTTAGTGGTGCACTTAATATACCAAAAGCTTATTTAAACAAATAAACTATAAGAATAGGGGATCGGACTGGGTCAAAATAATATGATTCTGTTTAGTCCGTAAGTTAGATTATCGAAAAATATTGAACACGTGTTTCTTGTTTTATCAAATCAATAAAAAATCACGAAGATAAAACGCGTCAAAGATCTTGGAGTGGGGCCTGAAACGTCACTTGTGTCGTCAAAATGTACTATCATATGACGTCACACGAGTTTTCAAAGCACTGTATTGTCTTCATTTTAAGTTTACGTGAAAAAAGAAAAAATAGGTGTTCAATAATTTTTGGAAATCTGTCTGACGGACTAATTAGTTTTTTTTTGTCCGATGCCCTATTGTCTTTATTTAACAATATTCTATCTTTTTTCAGACCATCGCAGCCATAGTGCTACTTGTAGCGTTCGTCTCTGCCGAACCTCCTTCTAATAGGTGAATAACCTTTTTTTTTATTTCTTTGTTTTATATATTTGTATTTGTAATGAAGAGGAAAATATACATTAAAACCACCGCACTGCACTTCAAAACATAAATCAATGACGTTGCTCACAAAGCCAATAAGCTAAAGTAGGACTGAGCTGGCCATGTCTACCGTATGCCCAACATGCTGTGGCCCAAAAATTACCACGTTGTGGAGCCCTGACACAGCCAGAAGGCGACGCTGTAGGCCTCACAGGAGATAACATTTAGTCGTGTCCCCTGGATGGGCGATCACGTAAAATTAAAAAAATCTAAATCCTGCACATTGATATATTTCCAGTTACCTTCCGCCTCCGTCATCAGCTCGCGGTGCTGGTTACCCTCAAGGTCCGGCCAACCAAAACTTTGGAGCTGGACCTCAGATAGTATCTGCAAGGAACCTGGATGGACCCCAAGGACACGCAGGTGCGGGAGCTCATGGTGGAAAGAGTGGTCATGGATCGCAAGTTAATGCTTTTGGAAGGTAAGCATGCAGACGCCATTCATACAAAAAGGTGGGAAGCAACTGGAAAAAATCGAAAAAAAAATCTTACATAATATTCCTTTCGATTAACCTCTTCGTTCTTACATCGGATCATATCAGGTCCCTATTACACTGCTGGGACACACCCCCACAAACCTGTAAGAAATCCGGTCATATCTGGCCCCTCTGCCCCGCTGTTGGGAGACACTCCCCCATAGACCAGTAAGAGTTAGGACCGTAAGCCACCATGCGATCCCAGTGTATATTGGTGGACTTCCCATGTGGAAGATTTTTGTTAAATTTCAAAACGGGCCATTTTTTTGCACTTAAGCTCGATCTCGACAGATGAAAAGCGATGGATGAAATTCGAAATACAGTGTATTTTAAAACATTATAAGGGCCGGTTTCACCGGTTACGGATAAAGTGTCAGATAGTTATCTGACAGATAATGCTATCAAAAATTGTAGTTTATCTGGCAGATAAGTTCCTGATAGGCTATCCGGGACTTTATCAGCCAGTGGTGAAACCGGCCCTAAATCGCTCTGCCGTCCTTCAACCAGAAAGCGGTTAATCCTCAAATGATACATTTTTACTCAGCGATACATATTGATAGAGTTCAAAAGTTCCTTTTTTTGTCTAAGAAAGAAGTAATTTTACAATATGAACAGTTCCAACGATACAAAACTCACACACTGTCACGTCACAGTTATATCTATAACTAGCTGTTGCCAGCGCAGCGGCTTCACCCGCTAGAACTCGAAAATTACCGCGGGAAGATAAAATCGGGATAAAAACTATCCTATGTATTAATCCAGGGTGTCAGCCAACTCCATACCAAATTTTATTGAAATCGCTCCAGCCGTTTAGACGTGAAGAAGTAACAAACATACACACTCACAAACTTTCGCATATAGTGTGATTTCTTATGCATTATTTGAATTGCTCTTCAGGTCTGGTTCCCAAGAACACGGCTCCGGTGCGCACGCCCGTCTTGGAGGCGAGGAGGCCGCTGGCTATGGCCACAATGCTGCTGCCTACGCCAGAAACGCACTCGAAGATATCAATTCTGTAAGTTAAATTATATCATATTCTCCAATCATCCCAATTCATTTGGTGTCGGCACAGCTTGTGCTCTACAACCCGTACGAATTAACTGTGCACCTCGCTAGAATGCGACCCTTCCCCCGCGTTCTCCATCTTTGTGGTTATCAAAGATGGAGAACGCGGGGGACTTCCCAAAAAGGAGGAGGTTCTCAATTCGATCGGTATATTTTTACCATTCGCTATCAGTACCGACAGAGTGACGTCACAGCGCGAGCACCAGGTGCACAGTTAATTTGTACGGGTTGTACTTACATCAAACTTCTCTATTAATTGTCATCTCATCAGGCGCTCATCAGAGTAAAGGATGATAACATCATCATCAACAGCCTATTAATGTTCCCACAGCTGGGACACAGGCCGCCTCTCTTTGAGAGGGAATGGGCTATAATCCTCCACGCGAGGCCAGTCCGACTTCGAATTTTATTTTCTAATAAGACAAGCCTTTTTCCACACAATGTTTTCCTTCACCATTTTAAGAGCAGCGGTGATGAAATAAATTACGTATAAAGTAATGCACCTGCCTGGGTTCGAATCTAACCTACGGCTTAATGTTCGTAAGTCGGGGCCGTCACCACTGGGCCACCGCTGCGTGACACAAAAATAAAAATGTATCATGTTTCATTTTCTTTGTCTACGTATGAATCAATAGTTACACGGTACTTCTTTATCACTTGTTGAACGATGAATCGCTAAGTGATTCATAATCATTATACTTTTCCTATTATAGGCATCACCTCTAACCTAACCTCCCTAGTAAGTTATACTTCTCACTTACCAACAAACTCCTCCTAACCAACTATTAACAAAACGCCTGCAATGCCCAAAGGATAAGACACTAGATAATCTTAATAGTGCACCCATATTTTGCTATTACCATACTCCGCGACAACTATTGCGAAATTCTTGATGGTAAAACTTAACAACACTTTGCCCGCCCTGGGAACTTCACCTTCTCGTAAGGCCTCATTCTTAAAGAGACCTCAGCAACATGGCCCGCAAGGGCCGACGTCCGTCGGGGCTGCGGGTTGTTTGAAAGAGCATCTATTGCCAAATTTGTTGAACTCTCATGCTTAGCAGTAGCGTCAACTAACATCACTAACTTACTGCTAATAACTCGACAGGAGCCAGCTAACTACAACTTCGGTTACATGGTGAATGATTACCAGGAGGGCACTGACTTCGGACACCACGAGGAGAGGCAGGAGGAACGAGCACAGGGGGAGTACCACGTCGTGTTGCCTGATGGCAGGAAACAGGTGATTTTGTTCTCCTCCGCTATTCTTTTCTGATTAATTTCGTTGAGGGATCCATGACAGTTAAATTATTTATCTGGGACTTCATCGAGCTTCATTGTTTCGGTGCTTTTCTGATGGTCACTACTGTTGATTCTAGCTTTCAGGAGTTGCAGTGATTTGAGAACAGTGCGGGCTGGCCCCCCAGTGAGTTGCTGGATGGTACCCACAATCTAGCTTACACCTGGGGGCTTCCAATCAGTACCCAAGCAATTTCGTATTTCAAAAATGACTTTTATCCTTTTCGGTAGATTGTCCTCATCGTCATCTGTCTAGGCTTTTCCCATGCAGCTGAATACCAGTATTTTACATGGTGTGATCTGCTGCCTATCTGACCCCCAAAACCCAGTTAGTACTAGGTAATATCTACGATACCTTGATAAGACTCGTTGTTAGAGTTTCGGGCCAGTAACTACCTATAACTATTGTGAAAGATCTAAAATTGACAGTAGCTACCTCCTCTTTTCACACAAAATTCTGTAAGTAACTATAACTAGATATTTTATTACTTGTTTCAGACCGTAAGCTACGAGGCTGACGAACGTGGTTTCAAACCCCAGATCTCTTACGAAGACTCTGAAGACCTGGCCCGTTCAGGAGGCTATGATAGTAACGCCAACAACGCACGCAGCAACCAAGACAATGGTTACAGCAACCACGCTGGCCATGGCGACAGTGGTTACTCGAGCCACGGAAACGGTGACAGCGGTTACCCTGGTAACCATGGCAACGGAAACGCGCGGTCCAACGGTTACTGACTAAAATATGGCCATCTTGTAAACGTCGTTCTATTTTTGAATTGTATTTATTTTTTATTTTATGGTATTGGCGCGTAATTCGTGTTTTTGATTTTCTTTTTGGTGATTAGGGAAAATGTAATTTTGTCTTTACTATTGTTTGTTTTGACTTGCAACTTTGCAAGCTATTTGATTTATTCAAAATAAAGATTATATTATATTTAATGCACATTTTCATTTATTTTTCAGAAAAACGCCACGTATTTTTGTAGAAGGGTTAGGCCGAAGTTAAAACTCAAATCATTTATTACAATAAGACCTTTACAGGCATTTTTTAATCAACCAGTTTTTTTCCATTAACTCCGGTTGTATTAATTCAGATCCCGGTTTGTCACTCACAAATTCCTGCCGCAAAAACCCAACAGCATTAGGTACTTTAACCAGCCTGGGAATCGAACCCCGTTCCTCACGTTCAGCAGTCGTATTCTATACAAGACCATAAGATTAGCTTCGAAAGAAAGTAGAATTCAAATTGAAAAAGTACCATCTAATAGCTCATTGTAATAATCAATTATTTATTTATTGATCACAAAATCCACAGCCCTTGAAGTTTTATCCTAAGATTACAAACTAAACTAACAGCCAATTACGGACGGCCATTTACGGCCATTTGCTATGCTATTTCCCAAACTATATTGGAGTCGGCTTACAGTCTTACTAAATGCAGCTGAATTTTAGTATTTAACACAGAGCGACTGCCTATCTGACCTCCACCACCCAGTTAGTACGTAGGACTGGGTAATATGATGCCGCTCGTTAAGACTGGGTGTCAGACTCGGGAGTCAGACTACAACTGACAAAGATCTTCAAATTATAGCTGGGACCAACGGCTTAACGTGTTTTCACCCATCGACGGACTGACCTAGGCAAGCACTGCTTAACACAAGAACAGTCAGCATTAGAAGTAGATTAACAATACTCTCACTTTCAAAGACTTTTTCTAACAATTTTATTGAATAGTAATGATTATTTTAAAGAAAAATCTACTGAAGCATTAAAAATAACAGCTGGAGTCCGACATGTTAAGCTACTTCTGTTGCTGAACGTACAAACTAAGGACCCTATACTCTACAGTCGCACTTATAACCTCTAAACCACCGAGACACTTTTTTACACGTACCTATTACGTCACAAATCGTAACTAGCCAAATCAAAAGCAAATATAAAACTAAGTAAATACCCAAGTAACACATTTTGTGACAAAAGGCTTGCATATAGAATATTTTTGGAAACTTTAGTAATAAAATCCACCGTGATTAAGTTCTATAAAGGTGGTTAGAACCGATAAGCAACCTGTATGTTACCAAAGGGAGAAAAATTGCAACTTATTTATAGATGCAAAAGCGATGCATAAGAGTTCGAATTGTTATCCTGAGTGGCACTTGGAACTAACGGTGCAAATTGCGCGCCGTAAATGAATGATTGAACGATAAAGCGATACAGTTCATTCGTTGAGTGACAAATAAGATCCTAACAAGTTCTTATTTTCGGTGAAGATAAACAACAACGGCTTTGTGTTATGGCAGCTTTTATTTGTGATCTATTTTGCGAGTATTCAAAAATTATGTGTTTAACGCAGGATAACCATCATGAGCCCTTGCAAATGGTTTTTTATTGTGAAACCATGGTATATTTACTAAGTAAATTTTGATGCGCCTTCGATCTAATCAAGAATTAGCAAAAAATATGCGGTGATCAAATAAATAAGATAATACTTCATAAAAATTTGGTTGTTAAAAACCTAACATTATGGTTTAACAAAAAGTATAATGTCAAACTACATCAGAAACAGTTCTCAAAACTCATTTTATTGTATGTTATTGTAATAAAATACCATTCAACAAGATACTTTTCAAGGACTCCATTTTTAAAAATGGCGATTTGAAATAGAACTTGCAGGTCATTTTTACACTCATTTGTTACCATAATAGAGCTCCTAGGTCCAAAAATCCCTTATTAGTACCTAGTAGTGATTATTTTCACTTAACAGGTCTCGTTGCTTTTGCGTTGAATTGGGGATCCTCAAGACGGGTACAAAACCCATTTAGGAAGGTAAATAAAGTAAAATTTAATTTAATTGTAAATGTTGGCTGGAATCCTCGACTTTTATTTCGATGCCTGATTTCCTACTGATAGTTTGCAAATTTTCATTTTTCATTTATACAAGAGACATTCAGAAGGGTAGCTGATCATGCCTTGCCTACCAATCTGTGATTTACACCGTGTATAACGTAAGTAGATTAAAAAAAATACAAAGTGAACTAGTGATTTCATAACTGTTTCATAAACTATTCAATTAAGTACCTAAAATGTAGGAAATTTACTTAAATACAAATCATACTCTATTTAAATTTATTAATATGTACGGAACCTGCTATAGTGTTAGAACTGTAAGATCTTAATTGGTTCTAAATGAGAGAAAATTGTTGCTTAAGGTTTTCAAGAACCATCTTTTAGAATCGATCTACGCGTTACAGTGGCATATTAGAGTATATTAGACCTTACAAAGGCAAATTACACTAGGTTCCAAATGAGCTGCAATAATAACTCTTGAGCCACTATAGGTGATAAGTAACTTATATATACTACTTATTTAGTACTAAAGGTGCCAAATAAGGAAAAATTACCACCTATTAAGGTACGGTTCTTAATGGGAGATTTTAAGATGTCTTAAGCTTCTTTGAGTTCTAAAAGATTGAAAATTGAAACCTATATGCGTCTATAACTAATAAATTCGGCCTAGTGCCACCATAAGTTATAAAGCAGGAACAAAAATCACTCAAAAGCAACTGTTAGTGATAAGAGTTACTCATATGCAAATTCGAGCGCTGTTTGCATCTATAAGTAATACCGTACACTCTTGCATCACTTAAATGCTACCTAAAGTTGCAGAATAAGTTCCAAAATACACTAACGTGCTACTTGGGTAATAAAATAATAATTAGCAGAGCGGAAATCGAGCAAATATTTAACTAATAATATATTGAATATAGATCGATTTCTGGCATTGGCCTTGAGACATCGTATTGTCTTATATATTTGTGTTTATTAGATTTCCGTACTAGACCATTAGACGACGTGGTTTTTTTTTTGCATGGACGTTATATCAATAAGGTTTTGTTTGATGATCTAACTAAAGGCGGTTTAATCTGCTTTATTGTACCTCGAAAGGAAAAAACTACCGGATCACTTTGTTGTCTGTCCGTCCGTCCATCCGACTGTCTGTATGTCCTATGTCAAGACTAGTGATGTGTCTGGTGGCAATTTTGCCACTGCCGGTAAAATGCCTACCAAAATTGCCAGCAGCATTGGCAATATTGCCTAAGTTGCCGGTCAATGTAGATTAGGGCCTAGGTATAAGGGTCATACTCAGAAAAAGTGTACATTTGGTGTCTTTTCTTGTCCCGCAACTTCATATTTACGTAAATATTTAGTTATAAGATATATTTTCTTTTATCCCCCTTTTTTGTTATATTAGTCTAATAATATGATGATTTCTCTGGTATTTTCAATTAAATTTTCAATATAAGATTAAAATTTTTGATTGTCAAAACATTGGTAAAAATATCGTCATACATTTTTTTTGTGTCCCAATGACGATTACACATTTTCAGAGATGAATTGTTACAAATTTTCATCGCTTTTTAATAATAATAATAATATTCCACAACTATCACACAACGCCATCTAGTCCCAAGCTAAGCAGAGCTTGTGTTATGGGTACTAGACAACTGATAAACATACTTATATATTTCTAAATACATACATATTATAGATAAATCACACCCAGACACAGAACAAATGATCGTGCTCATCACACAAACATTTGTCCTGGGTGGAAATCGAACCCACGACCTCTAGCATAGCAGTTAGGGTCACTAACCACTAGACCAACAGTTTTCTAACATTGACTGTGGTTATATTATTCTTGATGAATCAAATAACTAAATAAGACCAATTTTATCCGTACATCATTTAGAGAAGGATTTATTTTAATTAAACAAACATTGTCCCAAAATTATGAAGTTTCGTTACTCAGGGTTAGTAACGCGTGATAAAATTTGAAAAGCAATGATTTATGGTGGCATACATATTTTTTTCTATTCTGGCAACATTATTACTTACGCCAAAATCACTGTCGCGGCAGTCAATAAGCTATCGCCGTAGTCATGAAGTCAAGACGAGTCCATGTGAATATATACAAAAAAATACCTCAGGGTTATAAACGGCTATTATTTTAGAAAGTTTATTACATTTTTTGTTTACTTTCTTTGTTCTTTTCATACTTTTTAGGGTTCCGTACCTCAAAAGGAAAAAACGGAACCCTTATAGGATCACTTTGTTGTCCGTCTGTCTGTCTGTCAAGACCTTTTTTCTCAGGAACGCGTGGAGGTATCAAGCTGAAATTCATATCAAATACTCAAGTCTATGGTCTCTTGGAGCTGTGAAAAAATCAAACTTCTAAGTCAACGCGATCAAAAGATACTCCCGTTTATGCCGCAAATTTTCGACACTCGCAAGGGAATCAAAACCTACAGGGTACTTCCCGTGAACTCAGAATCTTGAAATTTGGTACGAAGCAACGTCTTATAGCATAGATAAAGGAATAATTACGAAAACCATAAATTTTTAGTTACATCAAGATACTCCCGTTTATGCCGCAAATTTTCGACACTCGCAAGGGAATCAAAACCTACAGGGTACTTCCCGTGAACTCAGAATCTTGAAATTTGGTACGAAGCAACGTCTTATAGCATAGATAAAGGAATAATTACGAAAACCATAAATTTTTAGTTACATCACATAATATATTTTTTTTACGGAACCCTCGGTGCGCGAGTCCGACTCGCACTTGGCCGGTTTTTTGTATTATCTTAACGAATACGCTCAGTGCTTGCGTGGTAATCTCGTGGTTTACGTAAAAATATTTTTAGAGGTTAGAAGATATTCTCATTTTCGTTATATTGCGTTACGTTACGAAACTGAGAAATTGTTAAGCTTAGTTCACAAAAACTAAAAGTGCATATCTATATACCTGTGTATTAATACACAGGTATAGTTGCCAACAGGTTTTTTAATGGAATTTAATTAAATTATTACCAATGTTTATGGTATTTTTATTTTTATTAATCTAAATATGACTGATAAGCCAAATATCATCAGGTGTTTTATTCGACCAATCCATGTGCACCATACCTTATGACATCAGTTTCGTGACGGAGATTCTCAGTATCGTTACCTATCAGTTTAGTTACAAATTTAAAATGTACACTTTTTCTGAGTATGACCCATAAATGCTAATTATAAGTGTATTACAAAGTTTCCGTACTTAATTTGACTTATAATTAAGAAATAATATTCCCAAATATCATCAATCGAATCAGAAATGAGGACATCCGCATGAGAACCAAGGTTACCGACATAGCCCGAAGATATGCCAAACTTAAGTGGCAGTGGGCAGGGCACATTGCTCGCAGAACGGATGCCCGATGGGGCCGGAAAGTTCTGCAGTGGCGACCGCGAACCGGAAGACGTTGCGTTGGAAGGCCTCCCACTAGGTGGACCGATGACCTGGTGAAGGTTGCGGGGATCCGCTGGATGCGAGACGCACGGGACCGGTCAATGTGGCGACACTTAGGGGAGGCCTATGTCCAGCAGTGGACGTCTTTCGGCTGAAATGATGACGATGATTCCCAAATATTTCCACTCCCGGCAATATATCAAACTGAAATGCATATCAAATACTGAGGTCTACTGTCCTAATGCTGTGAAAAATCAAACTTCTAAGCCCACGCAATCAAAAGATACAGCCGTTTATGTTGCAAATTTTCGACACTTGCAAGGGAGTCAAAACCTCCAGGGTACTTCCCGTGAACTCAGAATCTTGAAATATGGTACGAAGCAACGTCATATACGCATAGCGAAAATTGTACATTTTTAGTAACAAATAACAATAAAAATATTTTAATAATTTTAAACTTTGTTTGGATGAGTTTGACTCGCACTTGGCCGATTTTTTTTGGGACAAGACCGCGACAAGCCCCCCACACTATTCCCAAACCACTGTAACTACTCAAAGCCAGAATCAACAGTGGCGACCACAAGAAAAGCGCCGAGACAATGAAGCTCGACGAAGTCCCAGAAAAACGATTTAACTGCATTGGAGGGAGCCAAGGAAATTAATCACAATAGAATAGCGGAGGAGTATGAAAAACATAATTTCCACTTCCCTCCATATCAGCAGGAGACAGAACAGAACAAGGCCCATAGGTACACCTGGGAGCCAGGTTAACCAGAATAATAATAATAATAATATTCCACAACTATCACACAACGCCATCTAGTCCCAAGCTAAGCAGAGCTTGTGTTATGGGTACTAGACAACTGATAAACATACTTATATATTTCTAAATACATACATATTATAGATAAATTACACCCAGACACAGAACAAATGATTGTGCTCATCACACAAACATGGTAACCAGAATAGGTTAACCAGAATAAAACTCTGTGTTCTTAAAACTTAAAATAATATAACATCCCTGATGTAATACCCGAAGGCAGAGGTGTACCTGATAGTGCACCCACAACTCGCCAAATTCATGTAAAAGGGGGCGTGCCTATACCCATCAACTGGGCACAAACCTAGACTCGGTAGCTGCTACTGAAAAATTCCTAAAAGCAAAACCCGACAACACAGCCAGACCCGGAAATCGAACCCTTGACTTGATGCTATGCATTCGCACTTGCAACCACTCGCCTTAGACCAAAAGCAGGCTTTAACGTACCCACTGCTGCAACACAGTCCTCTATGTGGGAGGCACTAGAACTTTATGAACCACTACGTTTCTTCAAGATGGTTTTCTTTACAGTTTTTTGGGTTCGAAGTCACGTAGACCTTACATCTGGGCCATCATTGCATATGTTAAAATTTTAGCCCACGATAAAAAAAATATCGAAGGAACTTTACAAACAAAAATAATGTCACATTTAGAGTAACCATCTGCAAGCCATACTTACAATCAAGAATGTTAGTGCTCATTCCAATGATATTCACACTAATCCGTCAAAGATAATTCGTGTTTTTTGACGAACCTTTTTTTACCAATCGTTATTTTGATTTGTATCGTGTTCACACTATTACGGAATCGTGAAAAATGATGAATGTTTCGTCTTTTTTCAAAAACACGAATCGTCTTTGACGGATTAGTGTGAATGAGCTCTGACATGGGTGTGTTACCCTCACAGAACTTTCCTTGCTGTAGCTCAATAGCGCTGCTATATCAAAAACAAAAGCTAAAATCTTTTTAAGCTCTTCTCCGCTAAGACATCTCCAGGAGATTATAACAATGGCTTTTAATTGTGTGTATATTATGGCGTATGAGCTCTCTTATACGAAACAATTTCAAGTTTTTGTTCTATGAACGTACTTATTATCAACTTACCAAAGGCAAGATTCACAAATGGGTGAATTTCAACAAGAGATTTTTATGTGTCATTTCGGTGGATTTTTTTAATTTCAATGCTATCTACATATTTTTAATGACAAAAAAAACTTTAGCCTATTTTATAACATTGTGCGTGAGTGGACATCAAATATCATCAAAAGTTACATATATATTTAAGGATGAATTTTTAAGAGTCCACTGAAATGAAAAGTGTCTATCGAAATGATAAAAATTACCACCGAAATGATATACTGTGCATACTGATCTAACACGAGTTATAACAGCCACCGAAATGAAATTATTTTTGTCCTCATATCACTGAAATGACAAACTTACTTTTTTGGCGGGAAACCGCAAGACGTTGGGACCGGTGCGTTCGCGCCGAGAGCTTGAGCCGGACTGATCCGAAGTGAGGAAAGGTGAGGGGGGCGTAACAACGCAATGTTGACATGGCTATTCTACTAAAACTTACTATCCTCTGAAATGATAACTTTTTTCCAGACAAAAGTTAACTGCCTGTCAAATCCATGAGAAAGAAGATAAACAAACAAAAATAGTTTTATTTGATCGAATGTATTATAATTTAATGATTACAAAATCGATTTAAATCCATATTACGAATGTATTTGCAGGGGAAGGTATTTTATGAGCGAAATTGGGTTCAGGACAGGCCACTGTGATGATAGAATAACACTTTGTAATTTTTTTTTTCGTATATTAATGGGTAGAAATCAATTATTTTTTTTGTCAAGGTAGAGAAGTACTTACGCTGTTGAGAAAAAATATATAAAATTAAAAATTAGCACATTGCACTACCGTTCTCAGGTTTGCCGTGTATTTTTTTTGCTTGGGCAATTCACCCAAATAGTAAACTTTTTCTAGAGTAAAGCACGATATTATTAATTTAAGACACAAGAACACTGACAATAAATGATTCGATACAGTCGATTAAACCTCTCATCAATTACACCACGAAAGAAGACGTACAAAATATAAGCTCTACCAAAGAAAGAAACGATGATCGACCAACTAAAGTAAAAACCTCCATATACTCTGCCTATCCCACTAACCTAATCAACCAAATGATAATACCTGACCTTCACAACCCATCTAACAATTAATTCACATTAAAAATTGCACAACTCGATCTCAATCAAATTCCGTTCAGCCAATATTTGTACTAAATGTTGATCAAGGCCTCTAAACTATTGTTTGACTTATTTTAGTATAAAAATGGGACCTTTTGAGGATAAGGCATCATTCGAAGAATCAGTTCTTTAGATCTCATACAACATGAAGGTAAAAACATCCCTGGTTTATTTATCATTTATTAATTTTTCCACAATTCTTCATTTTCTATCAAAATATTTCACTTTAATTGATTAAGGAAATCGTTCTGCTCTATTTATATTTCATCTTTCATAATAGTGACTTTTAAGTTTAAATGCTCTCTTAACTGGTTTTTATTAAAAGGTATAGTAATGGGCTATGTTACTTATTCTACTACATAGCAAACTAAATCTCTTTTGAGTTTTTATCCTTCTGGCCGGTTTATTTATAGATTTCCTGCCAGTCAATATCATTTTCATACAAAGTCTGTTCTCTATCATAACCTTCAAATCATTCAAATCCCGCCTGTCCCAGTTTCATGACATGCAGTACTTTCACAGTTTTATGACATGTGACTGGGACTGTAGCTACATTTCATTCTTGTCTTTGATTCGACACTTCAAAAGTGACTGTAACTGGCCTCATTTTAATTAATGCTTTAATTTTGTTGACATCCCCTGTATCCAGGTCCTCGTCGCTGTTGTCCTTGCCATTGGCTCCGTGTCGGCTTTGGGTTCTGGTCCCTACCTGCCAAGCGGATGGAGGCCCACGGGTCCTAGCTTCTACTTGCCTTCTGAAGTTTCGGTAAGTTATCATATCATACCATAGATATTGATGAAATCTATAATTGTATCATGTGATCTGAGTTAATTTACAATGAAGTTTTCACTGTCAATTTTAATACGGCGCGGTTGGCGCAGTGGCTCAAACAGTTGACTGCTGAGCTACGAATTTAAATATTTGTAAACGCACCCACGATACTTGACAAGAGAAATTCCTAGTGTGAGACAACGGTATTTTTTAAAAGAGAAGAGAAAAGATTAGGCCTTTCAATTAAAAATAAATTGTGTAATTAAATTATTATGTCAGAAAATATGCCATGAGCTCAGATCAACAAAAAAAGGAAGACGACGCACCACGAACATCAAAAGTGAAGCCAACTTTTTATCTATGTGTGTAGACAATGTCTCGTGAAGTCGTGACGTTCTAGGAGAAATGCGTGTGGTTTTAGTGTAGGTGTGTGCGTGAGCTTGTATGTTTACTTGTTATAGGCGTGTGGTTTTGTGGCTTCACTGTTGGTGTTCGCGGCGCGCCGTCTTTCTTTTTTTCTTGGTCTGAGGCCATGAGGTAATAAGTGACGAAACACTAGATAGTTCAATTATTTCTTCGTTCGATTTATGGTAGTTATTAAAAATACCATTTATTGAGTTGCTAGATTGAGACTATCATATTCATTACTAATTATGTATCTTTTTACAGAAACCATCGAGCAGTCCTCTCAAAGAGAACCTCCTCCAAGAAACCGAGGCATCCGGCTCTGATGCCCTCAGGGAATACGGACCTCCTAAGGTCAGCGAAGTCGTACAGTTCAGCGTCAACCAGGGTCTGCCCGATGTGGCTACTGAACAGAGCTTCTTTGTACAGACTCTGGCTACCCAGGAGTTGCAGGCTGGTGCTCAGGAATCTGTTGCTGTTGAAGGTATAGTAGTTTTATAATTGTCTTTGCCAAACCCATTTTTTTAGGGTTCCGTAGTCAATTAGGAACCTTTATAGTTTCGCCATGTCTGTCTGTCCGTCTGTCCGTCCTCGCTTAATCTCTGTGACCGTTAGCACTAGAAAGCTGAAATTTGGTACCACTAAATTGTGTATCAATCACGCCGACAAAGTGGTAAAATAAAAATTGGAAAAAAATGTTTTATTAGGGTAGCCCATTTTTTGATAATGTCAATAATTTCGGAAATAATCGCTCCAAAAGTAAAAAACAATGCGTCCCCCCCCTCTAACTTTTTAACCATAAGTTTAGAAAATATGAAAAAAATCTGAAAAGTTGAACTTTATAAGGACTTTCTAGGAAAATCATTTTGAACTTGGATGGAAACAACAGATGGAAACAGCAGTTAACCAATATAATTTGGTCCCTGAATCGTATGAGCGCCTATATAATCCAGAGCTCAAGTTTCATTGGCCCGGAGAAATTGTATAAATTATAGCATACCGTTTTGGTACGGAACCCTTCATGTACGAGTCCGACTCGCACTTGGCCATTTTTTCATACTTGAAATGAAAGAGTAAAGCTGCAAAGAAATACACAGACAAACTGGGGGCAGCCATGTATCCCATAGATGCGTAAACCTACTTATACACTATCAGGATGTAATTATGTATATCTAACCAAAATTACTTTCTAGAAATATTTGACGGCACGGTTGGCGCAGTGGCTGAGAGATTGGACTGCTGCGCTGCGTGTCGCGGGTTCGATCCCCGCACGGAGAAATATTTGTATGGCCTACAGATAGTTGTTTCGGGTCTGGGTGTCTTTGTGTATGTGAGTTTGAAAGTTTGTAAACGCACCCACGATACAGGAGAAATTCCTAGTGTGGGGCAATGTTTAAAAAAAAAAAATCACTTCCGTCTTGTTGTTTTACAAACTGTTATTTCAAAACCTCTTCATCATAGTAATAAAAACACAAATTAACATACCAAATATTCTAACTCTAACATAAGCTTACCTTAATTTGCAGCAAACACAGAACAAGCTGCCCTTCTCGTTGAAGAAGTACCATCCACCACCGAAGCACAACTCGCTCAAATAAGCGTCGAAGAACAAGCTACTGAATCTCTCGCTGAAGCCCAGCCTACCTTCGAAGTCGTAGCAGAGATCGTTGAACAGACTGAAGCTGCCCAGATTGAAGAAGCTACAGAAGCAGCAGTGCTAGAAAATGTTGCTCCTACTGCAGTGTACGCTGAAGAAGAGATCGTCGCTCCTACAGCTGCGGCTGAAGCGTATGTTTCTGCTGTTGTAGAAGAGGCTGTGGTACCCACTGCTGCGGTTGTTGAACAGGTGATTGCTGAACGAGTTGCAGTCAACAACATTGCTGAGGCTTTGATTAATTTGGAGGCTGAAGTTAAGGCTGCTGAGGTGAGCATCTAAACAGACATACATTAAACAATACAAAGTAACTGATACTTTTAATATCCGTGATGAAACAAAACGTTTTCTCTTAATTTCAGGCTGTTGCTGCCGTAGAAATCCAGTCAGAGTCAGGGTAAGTTCTATAAAAGCAACTAAAATATAATAAAAATACAATTCTTTCTTTTATCATGAAGCATATTAAACGCTAAATTGTAGCCTTTAGAATTAATATTTCATTGTGTCTACAGATCCCTGCAACAGGCCCCTGAAGGTTTCCTCGAATACGGACCCCCCGGCTTCACGGAGTACGGACCCCCTAAGGCCGAGGACCTCGCTAGGCCTGCTGCAGTTCAGGTACTCACCTCTCTTTTTTTCCACAAGTCCGCCACACTATTCCCAAACCACTGTATCTCCTGAAAGTAAGACTCAACACTGGTGACCACCAGAAAAGCGCCGAGGCAATGAACCTCCGAAACAAACGAACGAAGTCCCGGGACTGACCTATCATCAGTTCCATGAGTACAGTGTAAACTATTACTTAAGTAAGTAATAGTTTAATTATGCAGAATAATATCTACTGCTGGCTATATATCTTTCACAAATGCTGCAAGACCACAGATAATAATTCTTTACGAAATATTAATATTACGTAACACATGGGAAGTGATTATTTCTTGCCTAGTGGCTTCTTTAATTTCTTTGTGGTCATTCATTTCATTTTCAATTGTTTTCTATCATTCCAAGCTTTGATTTATATCAGCCCGCAACATTTATTCAATGATGGTCAACAACATCCTCAAACCATCGACGTCATCGTCATCATCCTTCTTTACGTTGGTTTAAGATTATGATTTTATTTTATATTTCTTTCAGGTTGCTCCTACCAGCGCATTTGACAACAACGAAGTCAGGAGACGGCGTTTCTCTCCTAAATTCAAGTAAATATTTGTCATAATTATTTTCACACCTTTAAACATTATCTTCGACAGACAACAAACAACTTCACTCCATTCTTGGCGGTAGTTAAGAATTAGTTAGTTGCACAGTTTACAGTATTTTATTATCTAAAAATTCAATGAAATTCAAACTCTATCAAAGCATTTATTTCAATTACTCACTTTTAAATGTCAAAACAAAGCGAACTTGTGTTAGTATTGTAATACCCATTTCTAAGCACAGATCTCTATGCAGGAGAAGAATGTGCAAGAAACTCCATGGACACTCTTTTCAATCAAAATATTGTTACAAAATATTTCTTATTATACTTAGTACGATTTTTACTTACAGTAATAATAAAACATGATTGTGTTTTCAGGCACACACACAAGAAACACTAAGATCGAAAACAAACGAAAATCACAACAGGATAAAGGAACAGCGAGAAAATGGACTCCGTAAAACAACTCTTTATTTAAAATAAATGCAAATGAGAAAACCCTTTTCGCCATTGAAGTTTTTGATAGCAATAAAGTGTATGAAACTTTTTGGCAAAAGTGATGAAAAATATACGTGTAAAAAGTGATACTTAGCATGGAAATCTTACTTTTAAAGTAGTGATATCACTTTTTATGGTAAAAATATCTAATGGTGTGTAATCAATGGTGCAAAATGATGTAATGTGATAACTGAATAAATTAATGAATTTTGATGATTACATAATGGTCATATTTTATTATCTGCCTATCCTTGTTCCAACTATGTTTAGGTCAACTTCCAGTCTAACTGGATGAAACTGAATATCAGTATTTTAAATGGAGCAACAAGTACAGACAGACTCATACGTTACCAGTTACCACTGATTATCAGGCTTTTAGGCCACTGACTGCCGGCTGGTAACAAAGTCAAAGAACATGACAAGACATTTTGTAAACTAATCTATTTAAACGGTAACACATCTTTTACGGGAATGTCAACAAGCACCAAGCAGATAGCCTAATGGTGTAGGTACTGTTGGGCTGCCAAATCAGATCTCAAGTTCGTTCGTTTGTTCATTATTTCTCTCGGGTTTAAATTATCAATTACTTCGGTGAATGAAAACATCGTGAGGAAACCAGCGTGCAGCCTGAAAGATAATATTCGATTTTGATATTACATTTAAAGGAAAAAAATTGGTTGTCTGTCTACCTATATCTTTGTTGGACATAGGCCGCTCTTCAAGGCTTGCATGCCTTTTAGGGTCATACTCAGAAAAAGTGTACATTTTGAATTTGTAACTAAACTGATAGGTAACGATACTGAGATTCTCCGTCACGAAACTGATGTCATAAGGTATGGTGCACATGGATTGGGCGAATAAAACACCTGATTATATTTGGCTTATCAGTCTTATTTAGATTAATAAAAATAAAAATACCATAAACATTGGTAATTATTTAATTAAATTCCATTAAAAACCTGTCGGCAACTATACCTGTGTATTAATACACAGGTATATAGATATGCACTTTTAGTTTTTGTGAACTAAGCTTAACAATTTCTCAGTTTCGTAACGTAACGCAATTTTACGCAATATAACGAAAATGATAATAAAATCTGAGAAATCATAACCTCTAAAAATGTTTTTACGTAAACCACGGTTTTAACACGCAAGCACTGAGTGTATTCTTTTAGATAATACAAAAGATATGAAGAAAACATGGTAAGTAAAAAAAAAACATTAAAATTACCAAAATAATAGTCGTTTATCACCCTGAGGTATTTTTTGTAAATTTTCACTTGCTAAACGTCTTGACTTCACGACTGCGGCGAAAACTAGATGGCTGCCGTGACAGTGATTTTGACGTAAGTAATAACGTTGCCAGATTAGAAAAAAACTATTTATACCACCTTAAGTCATTGCGTTTCAAATTTTATCACGCGTTACTAACCCTGAGTAACGAAACTTCATAATTTTGGGACAACATTTGTTTAATTAAAATAAATTCTTCTGTATATGATTTACGGATAAAATTGGTCTTATTTAGTTACTTGATTCATCAAGAATAATAAAACCACAGTCAATGTTAAAAAAAGCGATGAAAATTCGTAACAATTCATCTCTGAAAATGTGTAATCGTCATTGGGACACCAAAAAAATGTATGGCGATATTTTTATCAATGTTTTGACAATCAAAAAATGTAATCTTATATTGAAAATTTAATTGAAAATACCAGAGAAATCATCGTAGAATTAGACTAATATAACAAAAAGGTGGGATAAAAGAAAATATATCATAATACTAAATATTTACGTAATTATGAAGTTGCGGGACAAGAAAAGACACCAAATGTACACTTTTTCTGAGTATGACCCTTTAACTAGATTCAAGTCACCCTGTTCCATCAATATTTGGTGCAACATTACGACGGTTCACCCTTGTTTGGTATAAAAACGTTTTGTCGAAAATCACTCCGACTAATTTTAGTTACAATAAAGTTGTTTCGTATAATTATTCATTTGACCGAATAATTAATTGGTAGATTTTTATTTAGCATATTGTTTCAAATGCACTAATTTTATTTAAACTAATGTTTCAATAAACTAATAATGATTTTAGTCGAAAGATCGTATCGAATATTCAGTGCATTAATCATTCGTTTCCTTTCATTCGTTTCCGTCAGCAGGTCGACGGAGCCCCACTGCGCGGGTCTCCTATTTCTATCTGCAGGGTTTAAATACTCTAAGGTTTAAAGGAAACTAACTAACCGAACGTCGGGGTGCCCCTGACGTCGACCGTCTAGGGTTAGGATTTCTGTCAGCATCTGTGTTTGTTTGGGGGACCAATTGAATATTCGATAAAACACAAATTATACCACCTGAACATTACATCAATTGAATTTTGATCAATAGCGCAAATGGGTGAATTGCCCAAGCAAAAAAAATACACGGCAAACCTGAGAACGGTAGTGCAATATGCTAATTTTTAATTTTATATATTTTTTCTCAACAGCGTAAGTACTTCTCTACCTTGACAAAAAAAATAATTGATTTCTACCCATTAATATACGAAAAAAAAAAATTACAAAGTGTTATTCTATCATCACAGTGGCCTGTCCTGAACCCAATTCCGCTCATAAAATACCTTCCCCTGCAAATACATTCGTAATATGGATTTAAATCGATTTTGTAATCATTAAATTATAATACATTCGATCAAATAAAACTATTTTTGTTTGTTTATCTTTTTCTTATGGATTTGACAGGCAGTTAACTTTTGTCTGGAAAAAAGTTATCATTTCAGAGGATAGTAAGTTTTAGTAGAATAGCCATGTCATGCGTTCATTTCAGTGGACTCTTAAAAATTCATCCTTAAATATATATATGTAACTTTTGATGATATTTGATTTCCACTCACGCACAATGTTATAAAATAGGCTAAAGTTTTATTTGTCATTAAAAATATGTAGATAGCATTGAAATTAAAAAAAAACCACCGAAATGACACATAAAAATCTCTTGTTGAAATTCACCCAAATGTTGATAACGCAAATAAGTATTCGATATTATACAAAATCATTATTTTCTTAAACGTTGTTCGAATTAGTAACATTACATCAAAAGTTGTTATACCAAACAAGGGTGAACCCTTTACGACATGGTTGGCGCAGTGGCTCAAGTAATCTACTGCGATGCGTGTCGCGCATTCGATCCCCGCACGGAACAAATATTTCTAGGGCCTACACATAGTTGTTTCGGGTCTGGGTGTTTGTGCATGTGAGTTGAAATGTTTGTGAACGCACAAACGATACTCAAGAGAAGAGAATGGGGAATGGTTCAAAAAAAAACTTGACGGTCAAAAAATATTAAAATAATACAAACAAAAATCTTCCAAATGCGTGTTTGAGGTATTCCTCAAAGCGCCACCGTATTGAGGCGCACCTAATGAAGCGAACATTTTAGTAGCGCTCCCGATAACAATTAATAAATATAAACTTTTTTTCCTCGAATCGCTCCTATATGATTAACTTTCGAATAGAGATAGGATACTAACTGAAACTATCGATGTAATACACGTTATTTTATACAATTTGCAAAAACTTCAAATGATGCATGTTTGGATCCACAGAAAAAATTACAAAAAATTCTCTATTCGAAAGTTAATCATAGGAGCGCTTCGCTGCGAGAATTTTCCTTTTATCTTCGGTATTTTCTACAACCGCGCATACGTACATACAAACATGGAGAGGAGGGGGGGACAGTTGAGTTTAAAAAAAAATATCACTTTAATGCTTTAATATTATGTATTTCACAAACGAATCCCTTAAGGGTAAACAAGCCAACGGCACGAACTAGTTGGTGGGCGGGGCTAAAATGCATGCTATTTCACCCGACATCACGAGCGAAATGCATAGAGCGAAAGAGACACAACTAAAACGGGCGCGCGATTGTTTCTATGCAGACCTTCGGTATATTTGGTTTCATGAAAAATCTATTGAATGTATCTGTTCAAAATCAAATTATTTAATTTTTTTAATAACTAATCTATGTCCGTATGGTTTCACTTTTTTCTTTTTCATACTATATACGTTACTTATTTACGCCCAAAGATGAGTTAAAACTAGTGCTAAAATATGAAAGTTTTGACGTTCATAACTTCCAAATCAATATTTTTTTTCCAATTCTGCTTCCATACAGACCTAGATAATGATAAGACCAGTTGATACAATTTTTAATTTTGAACCTACACCGTCAAACAGAGGAGTAATCACCTTCGTAAGTTTGTATGGAAGAATGACTGGCTTGTTCAACCTTAATCGAAAAAGTTCAACAAACTTGCAATAATTTTGAATCCAACAACGTCCCACAATGGTATGGGACATTGTTGGATTCAAAAATATCTCCACTTTACGTGTAGGTACAAGAGATACCCATTTTTTTTGGGGGGTGGTGGGAAATCATCAAATGACTTCTCCCACTCTGGGCAGAGTGCGTCGAGCGGTAGGGAGTGTCAGACTTCTACTGACTAAAAACCATCCATGTTCCTTCTTAGACCTTTGTACTGAGGCCGCGGTATCACTTTCGAACAACCCGCTGCCCTGACGGGAACAAGAGATACCCTGGCCTAAAATAATACTTACATGCAAAATTACAGCTTTTTACAACTCGTGAGTCTTTGAGGTAAGCCGCGGACAGACAGACAGATGGACGGACATGATGAAACTATAAGGCATCTTTGTTGACTAGGGAACCCTAAAATTGTTTTACTTACATTATGCATTCAGCAAAAAGCTGTTATCAGTAAATTACGAACATACACTTTTGATTAACTTGTATACATAGCTTGAAGAGTAAACAAACTGAAGTCGTTCTGAGCTAACGTCAGATACGATTAGGTACGGTACATAATATTCAAGAAATCTTAAATAAGACCATTACATTATTCATTAAATACATTTATTTATTAAGTTATCACATTACATTATTTTCCACCATTAATTAAATGTTAAATTGCCTATTTTTTATTTAAATAAAGAATTGTTTACGAAGTCCATTCTTCTCGCTGTTCCCATAGTCCTGTGATGTTTTTCTTTTTGCGAACTTAGTGTTTCTTGTGACCTGATCTGAAAGCAAAATTAAATGAAAATTAGTACTGTTAACGACTTTCAAACTACGAAATCTGGAAACGTACGAAAATCTACGATATCGGAAATCGCTTGATGGAACTCAAATTGAATAGGACAGGACACCTAGCAAGGTGCGGTGATGGCAGGTGGAGAAAAGTTATGATCGAGTGGCGTCCAATGAATAGAAAGAGACGTCATCCGGCGACGAGATGGGCAGATGGCATTGTTGCTATTACGGGAATATCCTGGATGACGCTGGCTGTTTAGTACCGGACGCCGAGGATGGTCACCCGGTACTTGTGTTAAAATTGAGCTTTATGTGTATACTAGTAAAGATGTCGAATATACAATGAAACACGTAAATACTGTATACTGATCTATTTGAACTAATTTGAACTAGTATTTTTGTTCTAGTGTTTTTTGCTCTGAACTTGAACCCTAAAGACAGGGAGCCTAACTAAATGGCGGAGAATCTTAATAGCGACTTCTAATTCGACGTCAACGCCATCTAGTTAGGCAAAAAACAACTCTTGTAGGAGTTTGTTTTGACAGGTTGAACTAAGCTCTTGGTGAGCGGGTTTCTTACAAGCATGGTTTTGAACATACCGCCCACCAAGGACATTACTGAAGGAATGACCTTCATGAAATTTATCCCGGATCTGACAATTTGATCTCAGGTTTTGACTAAAATCTTAATCTAAGAAATTGGACTATTTTACATCTTGGTATCTAACATTTCAAAATCTAAAATTACTTATTGGACTAAACTTAAAATAACAATGTGTAAAATAAAATTGATCTTAAAAAAACATAAATTCAGTTGACTGCAACTGGTAAAACACAAAGTTGACCTCTTATAATACTATTGAACTATGGACTATTAGTTTCAGGACCCACTGCACCTGACAGGACCCAACCTAATCTAGTGTTCTGTGCTACAAGACTACCAGATGGACTCTTAACTAAACCATCCTTAATAATGCAGCTATAAACATCAGCACCCAACAAAATATCAATTTTGTCAGGCCTGTTGAACTCTAGATCTGCTAAACACAGATTATTGACCTCTAACCAATCGAAAGCATCCGTGCTTAAGCTTCGCTGTGGTAAATAAGAGGTGATCTTGCTTACAACGTAAGCATTAAACGTGAACTTAAAACTAAAATCGACGCGAGACTTTACCGTTATTTGAACCATGTACTTTGTCATGGTTGACCTATTGCCTCCTAATCCTAAAGCAAACCCTTGAATCGGAATCTTTTTCAGGTTAAGATGTTGAACTGCTGCTTCTGTGATGAAACAACTCTGGGAACCTTGATCGAGTAAGGCTCGAACTGATTCGTATCCACCTGTCTTTGACTCAGCTTTTAGTAACGCAGTGGCTAATAAAACTTGTCTGGGTTTGGATACCTTCCCTGTAGACAAACAAGTTACTATCTGGTTAGCACTAGTCGAAGGACTAGCACTATCAGTCGTAGCTTTTGCTTCAGGATTTTGAACTTCATTTGCCGACTCATTGCAGTTCAAATGTAACAGCGAATGGTGGCGCTTTTGGCAAACTCTACACCTAGTGTCCTTTTTGCAGCTCTTAACCGTGTGGTTACTTCCTAGACAGTTAAAGCATATTCTGTTTTTATTTACAAATTCACGTCTAGCTTTAAGAGATTGCTTTGCAAACTGTTTGCAAAAACAAAGTTTGTGAATTTCAGAACATAATTCGCACTTCATATGTGATAATGATGCGTTCGTAACAAGCATTGCTTTAGGCGTATGCTGGTTTGAACTATTATTAATCTGTTGACCTGCTGAACCCTTTTTTGGTTCTAAGAACTCTAATGCGCGAAAACGTTGCTCTAGAAATAGTTTAAACTGCTCTATGGTAGGAAAATCATCGGAAATGCTACTGCTGAGATTTATTTCCCATTGTTTACGGGTTTCAGCATCTAGTTTAAACGTTACGATGTGTATAATGATAAGATCCCATGAACTCACATTTAAGCCTAAGTTTGAGAACGCACTTAAACAATCAGTGGTAGTATCTAAAAGTTCTTTCAGTGAAGTTGCCGACTCATATTGCATACATTTTAAACCAAATAATCTTTTGAATATGCAATCAGCGAGATATCTTTTATTGCTGTACCTCTTATGTAACAAATCCCAGCATCGACTGTAATTCACATCAGTTATTGGTATATTCCGTACCAATTGATCAGCTTCTCCCGAAAGATGACTTTTTAAATAATGAAACTTTTGTACATTATCTAGTGACTCGTTTTTATGGACTAATGATGTAAACAAATCACGAAATGTTGTCCATTCTCCATATTTCCCAGAGAATATAGGAATGGTGATCTTTGGTAATTTTACAAATGAGCTTGCTGACCTAAATGAACTGTTAGGAGAACCATCACTGAGTTGTACTGGTTCCCTTGGCCTAATTTTATTAAGTGTTGCTTTTAATAAACTTTTATACATTACATAAGTGTCCTCGGTTGCATCATAAATGTCAACCACCCTTTGATCTTTATCATCTAATTTATAGTTTTGATAAATTTTAGTATTGGTTTCTTTAAACGAATCCCAATCCTGTTCTAACAATTCTTGTCTTGTTTCTACATATTCACACGTCAATCTTTCTTTAGGACTCTTTTTAAAATTTGTGAATCCTTTAATAATTACATTTTGAGAACCCTTCAGTACGTTAATTAGTCCCTCCATCTTCGAGACAATTAGAACAGTAACAAGTTAAATTAAATTAATTCAAAAATTTAAACTAAGTACTAAAAAGTTTCTCAAATTTTTACAAGTGTTTTATACATAAATACAATCTGGCGGAAATCGGGCATAGGTTCCCCGTTCCGTCGTTTTTTCAGAAACTATTCTAAGTCCTAAACTAATTTACACATATTATAATACAAGTTATTAAAATCTAAGCAGAAATATTCTAAGTCTAAAACTTCTTCAGAAATGTCCAAGTAAATTTCTTCGAAGAAATAGAATTCAAAATTGCTTGACATTAACTTCCTTTGTTTATAAATAAAATGTACTCACAATTTGCACTTCACTCACACAACACGAAGATTCTGGCGCGCCCTGGCGGCGACACGGTGAACTCTTGGCTGTGACAGTCTTCTGAAGTCACGTTGAACTGGGGTGTGACGTCCTTCTTGGGACGACACGTTGACCTGGATGCAGGTGGAACTCCCTCTGGGTACCACTTTCCTGCTGCAGCTGAAGCTGCAGGGGGCCGAGTACTCTTGCTGCAGCGATCCACTGCGAGTACCCGGGCGTGAACTCAAAAAATGCGGAACTTTGTCCGGCTCGTAGGACCAATGTTTAGTACCGGACGCCGAGGATGGTGGTCACCCGGTACTTGTGTTAAAATTGAGCTTTATGTGTATACTAGTAAAGATGTCGAATATACAATGAAACACGTAAATACTGTATACTGATCTATTTGAACTAATTTGAACTAGTATTTTTGTTCTAGTGTTTTTTGCTCTGAACTTGAACCCTAAAGACAGGGAGCCTAACTAAATGGCGGAGAATCTTAATAGCGACTTCTAATTCGACGTCAACGCCATCTAGTTAGGCAAAAAACAACTCTTGTAGGAGTTTGTTTTGACAGGTTGAACTAAGCTCTTGGTGAGCGGGTTTCTTACAAGCATGGTTTTGAACACTGGCACAAGAGTATGGAGTTAATACAAGCAAAGAGAGTCCTAATCCCAGCTGTGGGTGAAGTCGGGCTGTGGATACTGATGATGAATGTAGCTAAATATAGTACCTACTGTGTTTTTCATCCCTATCGTTCATTCCCGAACCTTGAAGGACGAGTATGATTTTAAGATAGAAAATTGCAAATGCTAGGTTATAATTATCTTCCTTGCATTATCTACATCACATACATATTCAGTCGGTACAGGTAGTCAGTGACCTGAAAGTCTGACAACCAGTCCCACTAAAGAGTATCGTATTACCTAGTATGAACTGGGTTGTGGAGGTCAGATAGGCAGTCGCTCCATGTAAAATACTGGTATTCAGCTGCATCTGGTTAGACTGGAAGCCGACCCCAACGTAGTAGGTAAAAGGCTCGGCTGATGATGACATACATATCCACGGCCCTGATAAGATAGGGTCTGGCGATGATAATTTATCGTTAAAAGGCGTGAAAATATGAAAGATATTTACTTGAATTTGGGAGAGAAGCGCCTCCTCCTGACTTCGTTGTTTTCAATGGCACTGGTTGGAGCAACCTGAAATTAATTATAGAATTTTGAATAATCTGTTCGATCATCTTTGTATAACTTTTAGGGATGATGATAATGATGGTGTTAGTAGTTTATTAAATCCAGTACATATTGTATTTCCATTTTTAACGTTATTGCTTATTGTTGGTAGAAAGTCACTTTGTCTAGACAGCAAATTATTTGTGGCCGTTGCAGCAAACATCTGGGGAGGTTTAAGAGTTTGTCCATCAGAAACTCAGTAGCCAACGCAGAGTCTGAATTTAAAACCAGTTTATGACAATAGGCTCGCGCTCAAACAGTGGATTTATATACCTATAACACATCTAACCAGTAGTGAACGTAAATCGACCAAATGATGATAATGACGTAATAATTCACGCTGTTCCTACTGGTTGGGACTAAGGACTTGGTTCCGTACATACCTGAACTGCAGCAGACCTGGCGATTTCCTCAGCCTTGGGGGGTCCATACTCCCTGAAGCCGGGGGGTCCGTATTCGAGGAAACCTTCAGGGGCCTTTTCTAGAGATCTGTAAACACATTGAAGTGTCAATTCTAGATCAAACTACTTACAGTTCAAAATGCTTGTTTATGATAAGCTTGATATTGCTAAATAAAGTGTTTTTGTTTTCAATAGTGGTAGCTTGTATAAAACTTACCCTGCTACTTCAGACTTGATTTCGACAGCAGCTTCCAGGGCCTGAAATTAATATAATTAATTTATATGTGAGTTCAATTGTAAACAATAGTAAGTTAATTAATGAAAAAATTAGTAAAAATGAGGAATGAGTAATGGGAATCAGAAACTCTAGTTATTTATGTCTTACTCTAAATCTTCAATGCTTTTGCAGAATAACATTATTTAGATTTTTAGTCTTTAATGCATGAGTCCATGTTTGACTATTACTCACCTCTGCAGCCTTAACCTCATTTTCAATCTTAACCAAAACCTCCTGAATGTTGTTGACTTCCTCTGCTACTCTTTCAGCAGCTACTTCTTCAACAACCACATCAGGCACTATAACTTCTTCCAGAATAACAGCAGTGGGTACTACAGCCTGTTCTACAATAGCAGCAGTGGGAACTACAGCCTCTTCTACAATTACAGCAGTGGGAACTACAGCCTCTTCTACGACAGCATTAGTAGGTACCACAGCCTCTTCTACAATAGCAGTAACCTCTTCTTGTGCCGCAACTGTAGGAGTCACGACCTCTTCTTCGGTGGAAACTGCAGTACGTGCCTCGACTTCTTCTTGAACTGCGCCTTCAGTGGCTTCTTCAATCTGAGCAGCATCGGTCTGTTCAACGATCTCTGCTGTGACTTCGAAGGTAGGCTGGGCTTCAGCGAGAGATTCAGTAGCTTGTTCTGCGACGGCTGTTTGGGCGAGTTGAGCTTCGGTTGTGGCTACTTCTTCAACAAGAGCAGCGGCTTCAGTGCCCGCTGTGAATGAACATAAATTTTTGTTAGAGTAAATTTTACAAGAAGAAGGTTTCCGATGAGTTTGTGGAGATTTTGAACGGGCAGTATGCAGAACAAAAGACAGAGATGCAAATGACTAAATTGGAACAGTCCTGTGAGTTAAACAAATTAAATCAATAGCACATCAGTTACATGACATACATTTTATCTTTGTCCTTATTTTGTCGGTGTGTAACTATGTGGCTAATTGGTTACTATATTTAACTCTTCCTCTATGGGTTTGTCTTGTTTGTATATTATTAAATGCATCCATTACAAAGGAAGATTTTTTTGAGAGCAGCAGTGGCCCAGTGGTTCGAACCCTGCGCATTACTTCTTGTAATTTATTTCATCACCACCTTTCTCAAAACTGTATAGGTAAACATCATGAGGAAACCATCATGTCCTAGAACCAAAAAATCAATGACGTGTGACATCTATTCAACCCAAACTGCTTGGCTTGCGTGGTGAAATATACCCCATTCCCTCTCATAGAGAGGAGGCCTGTGTCCCAGCAGTGGGAACGTTATAGGCTGATTAGTGATTATGTTAGTAAAACTACTATACCTTCAACAGCAACGGATTCCTCAGCACCAGCCTGCAACTCCTGGGTAGCCAGAGACTGTACAACAAAGCTCTGTTCAGTAGCCACATCAGGCAGAGCCTGGTTGACACTGAGCGTGACGACTTCATCGACCTTCGGAGGTCCGTACTCCCTGAGGGCATCAGAGCCGGACGCCTCGGTCTCTTGGAGGAGGTTCTCTTTGAGAGGACTCTCTGATGTTCTCTGTGGAATTAAATTTCTTAGTAAGAGATTGTGAAGCGACAGATAATTTAAAAAAATGACGATTCCCTTATCGCTATAACACTCTTGATTTTTTTGAATTTTAAGCCTATGAACCGGGTACAAATCCAGCCTCCATGGCTGCTAACATAATATCTGGTGAAATGAGGGTGTACTTCGGCCATCCCATACATAAATCGAATAGTAAATCGATTTGTAAAGAGGACCCGAATAGATTGAATTTAACTGTCAATATAATAGGACTTACCGCAATTTCAGAAGGTAGGAAGAAGCTAGGACCTGTGGGCCTCCATCCACTTGGCAGGTAGGGACCAGAACCCAAAGCCGACACGGAGCCGATGGCAAGGACAACAGCGATGAGGACCTGTATACAGGGATCGAAAGATTAATGATTATGAACAAAAGGTTTATGATGGTATGAAGCGTATGAGCGTAACAAGTGCCAGATGAGAATGTAAGAAAAAAACATGTTGCGGCGACCCCAAGCAACATGAGACAAGGGCAGAGAGATAATGAATATGATGAAATCGAGTCATTATATCACTTAAAAACGATTGAATACTAAATTAACAAGAAACTATAATATGGCTTCAAAAATCTTCTCCTCAACCATGTCAGCTTGTAAAAATCCCAAGAGACTGGCTGTGTTGCCACGTTGTGTTGCAACACTTATACTCTGACAAATACAGCGAGCCCTTGGGTCACGGGAAGCGTAAATTTAAAATAATAATAATAATGCTTAGCAAATTCCTTTAAAATGGTTGTGAGCATTTGGTCCTCAAATTGGATGAGGTGTCGGTATGAAAACTTTTAAATAGATCTTAGTTAAGTAGATTTAAAAATACATAGCAATTTAGTTTGGAAACCAATTGATTAAGTAACTAGCCCGGATATGGATCACGTTTTTATTTAAAGGCAAATAAATGGTGCTTTGACGACATTATTGCCATTGCGGGAATGTCCTGGATGAAGCTGGCAGAGGAGCGTGGAGCTTGGCGCAAACAAGGAGAGGTCTATACCCGGTAGTGGGTAAAGTCAGGCTGCAGTGGATGATGATGAGATGATGCTTTAGTACAGATAACGGAACACAACAAAAGTAGAAAGTAATAAATCGAATGGGTATCTATCTATATAAATAAAAATAGAAATCCTGACTGACTGACTGACTCATCAACGCCCAGCCCAAACCCTTGCACCTAGAAAGCTGAAATTTTGCACAGACGTTCCCTTTATAATGTAGACAAGGAATAAGGAAGGGTTTTTCGAAATTCAACCCCTAAGGGAGTTAAATAGGGTATGAAAGTTTGTATGGAAAATCGTCATTTTCACGCGGGCGAAGCCGCTGGTCAAACATAAAAATAAGAGCACAACAGTTTTGAAATCAATTTTTTTTTTTAAATCAAAGAATATTTTAAGCAATAAATATTAATAAACCAGGGATGTTTACCTTCATGTTGTATGAGATCTAAAGAACTGATTCTTCGAATGATGCCTTATCCTCAAAAAATCCCAGTTTTATACTCAAACAAATCAAACAATGGCTCTTGGGCCTTGATTAAGATGTAGTTCAAATATTTGCTGAGCGGATTTTGATTGATATCGAGTTGTGCAATTTTTAATGTGAACTAATTTTGTTGCCGAGGATACGAGTCGATTACCGTTGGGGTGGTGTTCTTGAGTGGGAGCCGCAAATCTTCAAACGTTAGGGACGCCCTGGTCCCGTCGTCGGGGCTGTGGATCCCGTCGAGGCTGTGAATTATCGAAAGGATAACGCGGGTCCGACACAAGGGCGAAGAAGGAACATGTTCCTTCTTCGCCCTTGTGTTGGTTTGGTTTTTAGTCAGTAGAAGTCTGACACTCCCCTTCGCTCTGCCCAAGAGCGGGGGGGGGTTATTCAATGATTTTACACCCACCAAAAAAAAAAGGGATGCCCTGGAGGCTAGGTGGGTGTCGATTTTCGCAGGGAAGCTAGTAACTAGCAACAAAATGAGAGTTGCCAATAATCGAGCAGAATCGTGAATACAATCCACACATTTTAACATTATATTAGCCTTTCCCTGTCTTGAAATCCTTTACCAATTCAACCGCTACTTTCACTAAAGCTGAAAGGAATGAGTGTATGAGGCTAAGTACATGTTTAATTTCGTTAATAATAAGAGATCCGACTTGGAAATGTTATATTGAAACCAAATTAATAAAAAACACTAGGCAACGCACGCCAGGTATTATAGGGCAGCGAATTTTATCCTTTATCCGTGTAAATTCATACGTAGCTGGTTTTAATGTTTAGAGATCAACAGGCACCAAAGAGGATTTCTCTTCCCGGCATTGAATAGCCGTATCGAGATTCTTAATTCAATTCGTCGGGGGCTGCCTTTTCTATATGAAATTTCAACAATTTAATCATAGGTACTCCTAAGTGTATATATTTTATGTCGTCGCTAAACATATTGTATTCATGTCACTAGAAAACTTTTAGCTGGTTTAATGGCAGCCCCCGACGGATATTCCTCAGTTATGTTTATTTTGAGTTATTTTATTCTTTTTCAATTAGATTTTTACCGTCGCGGGTTTTTTTTCAAAATTTTTAATTTTGCCTAACAATAACATACATACATAACATCACGCCAGTAATTTCCGATGGGTTAGGCAGAGGTGTAGCCATTAGTAAACCCAAACGCCCATAATGTTTAAGTCCTGTGTAGGGGGCGAGCCTATTGTCATCAACGAATTGTCAGACTTCGGCGCTACTTCTGAGAAATTCCTGATGGAATAACAGTCACACTTTGCCCGAGCTGGGAATTGAACCCAAGACGTCATCATGACCTAGACCAGCGAGGCATTCGTAGACAAGACTTGAATAAGATTCGATTATGACTATTTCTTCTCGAGCATTCGTTGTTGCGGTGTGCGTCGCTGCGTGCTTTCGTGCTCGCAGTGTTCGTTGTTTGTTGCGGGCATTCGGTGGCGTGTGGTTCGGCGTGGTGACTTTCGGAATGACGTATTGCACTCGTAGTTTCGTTCTTCTTCCGTCCTTCTAACATTCAAAAGTGCCTGTAATGGCTTAATTGAAATAAAATATTTGAGTTTGAGTTTTGAACTTCTTCAGATGCCTGAAATAAGCTGGGTAGGTACGGCTATGAAAATATACACAGGTTAGGGGAAAATAAAATTCAGTTCTCATTTACAAGGATATATTTTAACTGGACTTATTAATATCATCATTTTAAAAGATCTTTTTTTCCTTACAATTCGAGTATTACATTGTTTTATTAAGGGGACAATACAATTAATACATCAATTAATATCTATAATACTGACAATGCTTTATTTTATACATGTTTTTATTTTATTTTCTAAGCAATATAAAGTTACGGACACACTGCAGATCTTTTTTTTTTTATTTCAATTTTAACAACAAAGCTATCGTATTTATGTTTTAAATTATTTTTAAGATATCTTTAATAGTAAACATTTTACTTTGGCAGATCTAAGCTCACATATAATATAAAACATCAGATCCTACAAAAAATACAATAAATGAGATTCTTTTCTGAAATGTTATCAGCAGATTTTTTTTTTTTAAACAACAATGCTATGGAATTTATGTTTACAATTATTAAGATATCTTTGATAACAAACATTCCATTCTACTTTGGCAGATCTAAGTTCACATTATAAAACATCAGTTACTACACTAAATACAATAAAAGAGATTCTATTCAAAAATATTATCTTAAACGAAATTTTTAACTAAGCAAACCGTTTCACTTGAATTTGTACACGAATTTGTAATGAATTTGTACACGAAACCATATAATGTAGGGGAGACTGGGTACACTTGATACCTCTGGGACACATGGTACATTTATTTTATAAACCAACCACGCTTGCTAGACTATATAATATCTAGTATGACTTGTGATACCGTACCATAGACAAACAGGGTTGCTAGTTTTGAATAGTCTAGCAAGCGTGGTTGGTTTATAAAATAAATATGCACCATGTGTCCCAGAGGTATCAAGTGTACCCAGTCTCCCCTACCTAATATGTATTGTGGCGAGAAATAAATCTTTATCTTATCTTATCTTATCTTACTTGTTAATTTAATGCACACTTCTTTCGCTTTTTCTTTTATGTGTCTAAAACAGTAAAAGTATCAAACGAAACAGTAAATACAATATTCATAATAATACGATACCTTTTAAATAAAGTGTTATTAATAAAGACGCCAGCACATCGAGTTACTATAATTAATCTGTCAATAGATTTTCAACTTTATGCTTAAGGTACTAAGTTCAAGGTTGATTGGGAAAATTTGACAGTTTTGGGTACCTTAATGTGCTGACGACTGTATATTACTATTACAGGAACTTGAACAAATAATTAATACTTATAAGACAAAAATTAATAATAAATAACTACTTTAATACGTACACAAAACACTTAACTGGTTAAACTAATCCAGGTTTTAAAGTTTCATTTTTTTAAACAAAATATTAAAAAATAAACTTGGCCTGATGTTTCGCTGTGTGTACCTAAGTAGGTTGTGGTTACTACATGAGTAAGGTAGGTAATCAACCTAGTTTCCTTAAAAGCTTAAAAATTATAATTTATAAATTCGTTCATCCTTAGCACAAAAAATATGTCAACTGACGCATTTTGCCTGCAAAATAACGTCATCGCCTTAAATGGAATATTAAGTATTACCTTATTAGAGCACAGAAACACATAAAAAATTTACCTGGTCGTCAGGTATTTTATAGAAATATTATTTTACAAATCATTTCTGTTCTTTAGGAAAACTGATCAGACAGCACAATTTCCCATGATTTTTTGCGGCTAGGCTCAAAAGCCTTCGAAAATTGTTGATGCCTTCTGGTGTCCACGTGTACAACCGCTCTGTCCTCCACTGGTGGACAAGCCAGAGGAGGACACCGGGAATCATCGCCAATTTTGACACAATCAGCAAAAACACCGCTCAGGTGTGTACCTAGCCTAAAGTCACAAAATTGTTGTAGCTCATTACAAAAAGTAACATAACTTATAAAACTAAATTGACTAGTAAAGCCAGCGAACAGTACAACAATAGTCCTCTATCTCAGTTTACTAGCCCGCTTGCTGTGACTAACATTATGACTATTTATGACTACACACATTTGACACTAACTTGTTTTTTACGTAATACAGGAAAATTAGACAAAGAACATAATATTATGAAAAACAAATCAATACAAGCCGAATATACAAGGTACTACAATGACTTCTTTTCAGGTTTCCAGCAACTATACGTGATTGATTATATTTTTCCCGTTGCATGTCCCAATTTTATATATTTTATTATATCTAGTATTTTTTACGTCAATTTTCCTCTAACGGGAATACCCAAAAATTACGCAATAAATATTTTAATTGTGTTTTGTCACTCACGAGAATGTTTCGAAGAATATAATTTTACAACGAGTAACAGAATAAACAAAATCCATCCAAGTTCATTAATTAGCAGGCGAAAATTCGTACCAGGCAGGGTATCGATTTAAAATCATAATAAAATTATGAAATCAAGATCTTCCATTGTATGATATCGATACCCATACCTGCTGTATGTTTTCGATAGTTAAATAACACCCTGAATCAAAATTGATACCCACTTGCACACTACAAAAAAAAAAAAAAAAAACATCTGAAAAGCACAAAAACATCGTTACACATTCTGTTACAGCATATTTACCGTAATTATGCAACAAACACACATAAATAACTATACATGATAACAAGCTAAAGCAAACATTTTGTCTTTTTTTCCTCATATATTATAAGTACAACAATTAAATAATTTCTAAAATATTTGGTCGTGGTTTTTGGAAGTTTTTCGAAAGTTCCATCTTTTTAGAGTCTTGATGGCACCTGGGCACAGGCTACGGATTTTTTTTCAGCCAAATCGTTGTCATTCTTATTATTCTGAAAGAAACGAAAATGTATAATATAAGTACATAATATAAATAAAAATAACACGAGTATAATTAGATTTCTTTCAGCAGATGCAAACATGTATTTGAAATAAGTATTAAATCAAAACACATCAGTTATAAAACTAATTAGTCCGTCAGATAGACATCCAAAAAATATTGTACATTATTTTTTTATTTTTTTACGAAAACAAAAAATGAAGACGATATTAGTGACGGCACATTGCAGTACACTTTTTACCACGTAGTGACGTCACAAGCCCCCATTCGTGATCTTTGACGCGTTTTATCTTCGTATTTTTTTATTAATTTGATATAACAAACGACACGTATTTAGTATTTTTTGATAATCTAGCTGACGGACTAAACATAATCATATTTTTTAGTCAGGAAACATTCCTATTATACACCCACATTAAGCCCGTAATAGGGGCGAGACTTTGGCCATCAAACGGGCATAAATTCAGTCTCCGTGGTTGCTACTGCGAAAGAACAGTGGCTATATTATAGCTGATGGAATTAATAAGCGTCTACTTAAGTCACCGTGATAGATACCGACGAAATAATTTACCTAGTTTTATCAAATCAAGCTTAAGGCCTATCAATCTCTGGAAAAAAAAAATCATCATAATTATGAGCTCAATTGACTAGATTACAGGTGATAATAAATAATCATAGCTTAATTTATTTTTTCTATCTGACTTGACTTTACAACTTTTGACTTAGCTATGCTTTTAATATTGGCATGTAATAAACCTTTGTAAGTTATAAGACATTTCAATTGTCAACTGTACTGAACTGACAGCTTGTCATAGTCTGCACGAGCATCTCATTATATTATTTTCCATCGATTCTCCGTGATTTTCTAATTCATCGACTAGTTCTGCTTATGAACTCCGATATTTACTGTTCCCTGTGTGACTTGCCTAAGGATGACTCTGGATTCCGATTCTGCCTCTTTACTTTGGACTTTATTGTGTGTACATCGAATTGAATATCACGATGGGTAGCCGTGTAAGGCCTACAAGCATTATACAACGTGTTTGCCATGCGTGCTGGTTACGCACAAGAAGAGAAGTCCTACGTATGAATAGTCAAGATGAAAGTAGTCCTCAGCTAGACACAACTGACGATGTGCAACCACAAGAAAATGTAATCCAGCCTGATGCTGATGCATCAACCCAACCTGAGCCAACACAAGTTGTGGAGTTAGCCAATTATAGACTAATAATAGCAAAGATGTTTAGTTTTCTATTACACATTTTATTTCTATAACTTTACGATGATATAGCTTAATTGTACATAAGAGAGTTATGCAATTGATACCTTAACATCCCTAGCCTGCATATTGTCATAAATGATTGTGAAATGTGCATACTATTGGTGTACCTATTCTAAATAAATAAATTGTGTTAAACGTGTTTTTCTGTATCTACTAAAATGGTAAGGGTAGGTAAACCTTTTTTTTGGGGTGGTTGGGAAATCAACAAATAACCCCTCCCGCTCTTGGACAGCGAAAAGGAGTGTCAGACTTCTACTGACTAAAAACCACCCATGTTCCTTCTTAGCCCTTTATGTCGAGGCCGCGGTATCTTGCATCGGTTGGACCTCTTGGACTTAGTATTCTGAATACGGTTATTAGAAGTCCGTAGTTAATAATGTGTAAATGCATTTCTATTTATATTTAAAGGGTAAGTAGGGTGATTAGTCCGTTGTTTGTACGACATAAACCTCTAAAACTTTAAACAGGAATATCTTTAATTCTGGCGTAGCAGAGCAAGCTCATTTTTACTCGTTTCCGCTCGACTCTTTGTTGGTGTTTCGTTGGTGTTTGTGGAAACACACACGTAAGCAGTTTTCTATTGCGAGGTAGGTAAAAGAAGTCATTAATGGGTCCGCTCAGCTTGCGACCGACACCGGGCTGTAACATTCTGAAAACGTCCGTAGTTTATTTTGTATTTCATAGTTCTTTTTCGATTAGTCCATTGTTAATACAACATAACCTCTAAAACTTTAAACAGGAATATCTTTAATTCTGGCGTACCTATAAAAATATAACTGAAGACAAAACTGTTCAGGAATTCAAACTCTATACAAATATATTTTTTCCATGGGCTGACGCAAAAAAAAAATGTCAACAAAAATTTGTTCGAGCGTTTGCCACTATTCTTTCCTATACCACTTTTTCCGACATATAAATCGAACCCAGGACCGTACAGCAGTTGCGCTTGCGACTATTAAACCAACAACGTAGTCAAATACAAATAAACTGGTCAAGCGTAAGTCGGACTTACACATGAAGGGCTCCGTACCATTCCATTGTAGTAGATATTGAGAGATTTTCCATGTTATTTTAGCATCATAACCTATACATGTGGGGTGTCTATAGATATAGGTCTTTAAAAATGTAATTGAGGTTCCTAAACCATTTTTCCTCAAAGTCAATCGTTTGAAAGATAGACACTTACAAAGTGGTAAAGTGTGTCTGGCAGGGGGTTGGAACTGTCCGAAGTGTCCGGCAATGGAAGACGAGGTTCCTTAAGTTATGCCGAAGACATTATAAAAAATTGACCTTTAAACTTTAACGAAAGTAAAGTACTATAATATACACCTTTACTACCTGATAACTGCCAAAGTCACCCAAACTCTATATTCGCTGGTCGTTTTTAGTTTTATAGGGATGCATAGACCAACTTTCAGCTTTTCTAAAATAAAGAAGGTCTGGCTGTCGTGGGCTCTAAGGCTAATAGGTTTTCCTGTAATCTATGAGTGTTAAACTAATTTCTGTATTTTTTTCAAAATTTTAGGCTCAGTGGTTTCGGAGATAAGGCCCCGCCTTTATGGTCAGACAGACAAGCAGACAGACAGACACACGAGTGACCCTATATATAGGTAACAATCCTATTTTGAGGTCCGTACCTCATAAATAAAAGACATTGTCCATGGACGGCTATTGACTTACTTACAGATGTTGCGTCGGCTTGCGTAACATCTACGTTGTTTCCACGTCCTTCTTCTTCAGCTCGATCGTGACTTTCCCATAGTACTTCGTCGTCCTGACTTTCGCCATCTGCTGTTAAGTGATTATATGAAATGTCGAGTTGACTAGGAACATATTCCTTAATAGGGAATTGTTGCTTCATTAACGGGAATCTGCAATGAAAATGGTAATGTTTAGTTATTTGACATTATACACTTGGGTTTTGACATCTATATTAATCATCATCATCATCTGCCGAGCCTTTTCCGAACCAGTCAGTAGCCCGAATGTCTTACATCCAGTCTGACCAAGGGGCATCGTATTACCCAATGGTAGAGGATATAGGTATATAGATTCGACTGGTATAGGATGGGTATAGGTATACCGGTAAGACTAAATGCTGACTCCAACAGAGTTGTGTAAAGGTAAGGCAGATAATGATTCTTATTTTTAATGCATTATACATGTAATTTCCTATAAATGTCATCTAAGAAAGTCTAGAAAGGTGTCCGTGAGTCATCATTAAACCACATTTACTACCGAGCTTCTAAGTGAAAAAATTGTGTTTTTTGCTACTCTTCGGCTATTCTTTTCTGATTAATTTCTTTGAGGGATCCAAGACAGTTAGATTGTTTATTTGGGACTTAGTCGAGTTTCAGTCGTCGCCATTGTAGATTCTTATTTGCAGAAATTGCAGTGGTTTTGGAATAGTGTAGCAAGAAATTATTATAAGGCTTCTCACTTTTGTGCCTAGCTTGACTAATCTAAAGTTTTAACCAAATTGTTTACAATCTAATACAATACTAAATATTACTTACTGTGAATTATCTGTTGACCCAAACATCATGCCGTCTTCAGGCTTTTGGTTACTCATTATAGGTTCTTCCTGTCTCTTTAACAACGAAGACTGCAGCCTCTGGTCTGACAAGTCGATGTAGCCTACCACGTAGCCTTCAGATGGACTGGTTCTGTAAAGATAGACAAATAACATTAATAAATATTGGGTCTAGGTTTTTTAAGAGTTGGTTCGAGGTGGGGATTGAATGGCATACTTTCGTAATAGCAGTAGGAAATCATTGGCTAGCACACGTTTTACACGGAACAGTTAAAATCTGATTGAGTCGAAAAATTTTAGAATACCGTTCGCAAGATGATGGACTTCAAAATACTTCGCAACATAATAAATCTAATATAATCTAATATATAGTACGTAGTGGGTAATCTTCGGACCCAATGGTGCAATTTCAAAAATGTGTTCACTAAGGAGAAGCTGCACGCCGGACAAACTGTGGGCCAAAATAGCAGGAAACTGGTGCCCTGACACAGTGAGACGAGGCCGCGGCAGGCCACGAAGGAGATGACGGGATGAACTAGATCGGTTCCGTCAACACGGGAAGGGTGACGCGCGGGTTTGTGAGAAGTGGAAAGACTGGAGGGAGGCCTTTGCCCAGGAGTGGGACAGAGTAGGCTAGTAAAAAAAACGGGAAGCTACATTATCCTCGAGAGACAAAGGGTACATTTAAAACGTTCCCGTGGGTACTCCGTACATCAATGGATCATAACCGCGAGCAAAAGACAAGATCAAAATCAGAAGTGGGATGAACTCCAAAATGTTCCGACAACATCAGAATTGGGATGAGCTCAAAAAAAAAATGTCGATCCTGTACATAGTCGATTTAGAAACATGAATCGCTTTTGAAGACGACAAATCCTAGCCACTGTTATGTCTGGACACTGGGCAGGTCATGCCCTTTACTGCTGATAAAGCAATTACAATGTTCCAAGGGTTTCACCGAGTGCGGGTCAAAGTTACGAGGATAATATTAAAAGATAATTAATTTTAGACAGACAGCCGTCTGACCCTTGCGTGCACTAGGGATATTAATAGTTGCATTTGATAACAGAAACAAAACAATACGGGGCTATCCTATGTTACGCTATTCTGAATTTGAAATGGCGATCTAATTTTTCTTCCATTTGTCGTTCTTTTATTTTACCATCACTTTTAAATGCAAACGTCAAACGCAATAATTTATTTAAAAAAAACAAATGATATCGCTTTCGGATTATACAAGGTGTAAACGTACCCTTCAATTAAAAATTTTGAAAAAACCCACGACTGTTAAAAATTAATTGAAAAAAGGATAAAATAACATAAAACACCCACCTTAAAAAAACCCAAGAATGTCCGTCGGGGGCTGCCATTAAATGAACTAGTTTTGCAATGTTCAGCTCCCGACGGTCATTCTTGGTTTTTTTTAAGGTGGGTGTTTTATGTTATTTTATCCTTTTTTCAATTAATTTTTAACAGTCGTGGGTTTTTTCATAATTTTTAATTTTGCTTTTTATTTTTAACTTTTTACTTTTATTTTTTTATCTAAGAACATGCGCCAATCAAACCTTAACCCATAACTGAAAATTGAATCAAAATCGGACTTGTAGTTCTGGAGAAAAATGGCAACTTTGCTTTGCACAAAAAATGTTTGCTGCAGCGCCCCCTGGTGAGTTGTCACCGTAACACCTATCTAAGAACCTGCACCAATCAAACCCGAACCCATAACTGAAAACTGCATCAAAATCGGACTAGTAGTTTTGGAGAAAAATGGCAACATGTATTTGCACAAACACACAAACAAACAAACAACCTCTCACCCCAAATGCATATACCGTCTCCGTTCCGTCGTGGGTAAAAAGCCGTCAACAACCAAGCATTTTGTACATCAAATTAAGTACCTAAGTCAACGCAAAAATATATAAAAATAAAATAAAAAACAATTAATAAAAAAGTAGTTAAAAAACTAAAAAACCCGACTGAAAAAACTGAAAAGCAAAAAACAAGCACATTTTAAATTAAACAAAACTTGGAAGCAGGCGGGGTCAATTCTATTTTATTTTTTTCTTTTCATAATTTATTATTCAAATGAACCCCGCCTGTTTCCAAGTTTTGTTGGCTCAGTAGGCGACTCGGCCGCTGTAACTCGCCCGATCCGGTCGAGACAGGAATTTCACTGTTATTAATATTTTTGAGTGACGTTTCGGGCGAATCCTTTTTTAGAGTCAAAGTACCGTCAGACACATAATACAGATAAGGTTTAGTGTCCTGTGTTCGTCCCACATGTTCGTCCCACAAACTACCAGGAGAACAGAAGTAGGAAGGAGGTATTGTATTATAAAAGAGATATCGCGGTATCTCTCATAATATAGATAAGGTTTAGTGTCCTGTGTTCGTCCCACAAACTACCAGGAGAACAGAAGTAGGAAGGAGGTATTGTATTATAAAAAGATACCGCGGTATCTCTAGCAATATGGGTGGTTTTTAGTATGTAGAAGTCTGACACTCCCTACCGCTTTGCCCAGAGCGGGAGGAGTCATTTGATGATTTCCCCATTAGATAATTTACCATTCTGGCCTCCTGCTAGTTTGTGGGACTTTACTGTCCTGGTTTCTTATCTCTTTCTTTTGTATCCTACTAACTTATGATACCCTAATACTTCATAACACATTTCATTACTCCTGTTAACTCTTATATTTGGTGACAGCCCGAAAGAAATGATTAATCTCCTACTAACTTATGATACCCTAGTACTACATAACACATTTCATTACTCCTGTTAATTCCTATATTTGGTGACAGCCCTAAAGAAATGATTAATGTCCTACTAACTTATGATACCCTAGTACTTCATAACACATTACATTGACCGCGGTTCCGGCTGTGGTCCCGGTCCCGAAAGCCCCACGACCCCAACCTAATGTTTTTCATTCTGACTGTACAAAATTTGCTTAAAAAAAAGTATAGTCCGAAACACCACTCAAAAACATGAATAAAAATTAAATTCCTGTCTCGACCGGACCGGGCGAGTTCCAGCGGTCGAGTCGCCTACTAAGCCGTTTTGTTTAATGTAAACTGTGCTTGTTTTTTGCTTTTCAGTTTTTTCAGTCGGGTTTTTTAGGTAGTTTTATAACTACTTTTTTATTTTCAGCTTTTTAGTTCTTTTTTTGTGTTTGTTCTTTCGTTGGTCGCGTAAAATTCTTCGCAGATGATTTAACTTTTGTGCTTGTTTATAGGATTTTCTACTTTGAATTTCTTTTAAACATATAAGTGTTCTATATTTTTGTAATCTCCTTTTCAAACCCTTTATTTTGATATCCTACTCGACGGTTTTGGAAAAAAAAATTTTTTTGAACTCCGCGATTTGGCCCAAAAAATCCACAATTATTCTTTGTTTTTCGATTTTAATGTAGCCTATAACACTCGCGCTATCAAGACGAATCTAATTACGTATATTTCATTCAAATCGGTTGATCCGTTTATGAGTTATGAGGGAACAAAGAAACGGACATACATACATACATACATACACGTCAAACACATAACCCTCCTTTTGGGCTTCGCCGCAGTCGTGTAAAAAGCCTAGGAAACTTTTTTGTCTTTAAAATCAGGGAGCGCGCAATTCAATGCACGCAAAACATGTACTGATTGATAGCCACATTGAATAGTACAGTGGTCAAGAAGGTATTTGAAAGAAAGTTATAAATAATATTAAACACTTGAAATTAGTATGTTTAGATTCAAGTGGATTTGCCATTACCTCCAAATTATAACTGAGATGAATAACACGAAACACAATTGGCGTAGCACAAAGTATTCAAACACGTATTGACGCAATGTACGAGATTCCTCGTCAGCGCCCAAAACCGTAATAAGGAGCTCCTGTTCCCGAATCGGGTTTAAATACTAATTTTAGCAGTTTTCCTCCACGTCATTCCCGATTAAGAATACTTGCGCAATAAGGGAAGTGGTTTTAGATTTATCAATCCAGATGATTAAAATATTGTAAATATGGGTATGACTGTGGGTCTATCCCGAAGATAATGAACCCAATTAATGGTATCGTTATCCTTAAAACCTTTTAATCTGACGGTCTACCTACGTCATTATAGGCCTGTGGCCCAGGAATGAGGATATGAACGTCCGTGTAGATTGAATGCTCCAGGAAGAATTCAGGAAATAATTACATAATTTCATGATAAAGATATAAAAAAATTGAAATCTATGGTGAGAAAATGATGGTCAATTAGCTAGAACACTCAGTTTTTGGGCTTTAGATAGCTTTTTTTTGAAAACATACTGTATATTAATAAGATATTACAGGCCGTAAGTATCTTACCGAAGGTCGAATTCTGGTCGGAGCCGCAACCGTAAGGAATTGAGTTTTGACTTTTTAATTAAAAATATATTCACTGAATATAAACCACTTAACGAGATGAATCATATTATTTAAAAATAACACTACGAATTGTAACAGCTGTGCCGGCCTGTGCCCCACGCGCCTTTTTCATACTTCGTTCATTTTCGGCTCTTGCTAGAACCTACGAGTCGGTCAAAACTTCGGGCTATACTGGGAAAACCGAAGGTTAGACCGATACAAAGGTGGCTAAAGCCGAAACTTTAATCGGTTACCTATGCTAAAATGATAATGTGATCATTATGACTATGTACTATAATGATCATATCATGACATCATGCCCAAAATAGAAAACACTCAAAAAAAAGACAAACAAATGGTTTAAATAACGAGTTTTTTTGGAATGTTCTAAACAGCCGACGTAACAATGTCTTTAATATAAAAAAAAACATTCGCGCACTTGGATGTCTCATCGGGTCCACGTGTACCTAATGAATCATGCCTATTATTACTTTGTGTCCAAATTGTACTCAATTCATATTGATAAGCTCATAGTTATTTTACACCTCTGACATAAACATAATAGAAAAGGTAATAAAAGTCCGTTTACCGTAATAATGAACTAAAGGACATTCGTGCTTTTCTGTAAATTTCACTTGCAATGGAATCTTACTTATCTAAGTATGGAACACACAATTTGAAAACGAACTCATTTCATCATCTTCGTAACACGTTTTTAAAAAAAAAACTATCGTCACGCTATGATTTACTACTTTTTTCCTCCATCCATCTTTTCCTTGGTCATCACCTTCCTCTCCATCCATTAACATTTATACTTATCACTCTTTTAGTCACTCCTCATAACATAATTATCCATACCACGATAGTCGATTCCCTTTCAACTAATCTGTAACTGGTGCAACTTTTAAACTTCCTCTAATATATTCGTTCCTTACCTTAGAATGTTGAGCTGGATGTGTGCAGGGAAACGAATGGGTCGTTTCCCTGCACACATCCAGCTCAACATTCTTATCACATGTAGGTAACCTTTTTTTCAATTATCTTCTTCACAGCCCAGCATTCCGACCGAAAGCGAACTCATTTGTTTTTAAAGTTAATTAACACGGATTCACCCCGTTTGAATTTTACTGATATAACCAAGAGTTGTCGTCCTACCCAGTACTAACTGGGTTATGGAGGTCAGATAGGTAGTCACTCCATATAGAAGGAACACTGGTAGTTAGTGCCACCCAATACCACTGTAAGCCGGTTCAGCAAAGTTGGGCAAAGGCTTTACAGATAATGGTGATTACAGAATAAGGGCCGGTTTCACCACTTGCTGATAAAGTCCCGGATAGCCTATCAGGAACTTATCTGCCAGATAAACTACAATTTTTGATAGCATTATCTGTCAGATAACTATCTGACACTTTATCCGTAACCGGTGAAACCGGCCCTAAGACTCGTAAACATAACTGGTGTGTGTGTGAGTGGCGTTATTATTCTTATCATGTACATCTCTGTCTACTCTCTCGGATAACACAGATATGATGATGTTACCTTGGGTAACACAGATCGATGATTGTTTTGTCATTTAATAGTGCCAATATTTGCTGTACTGACCTGCATGTAGACAATAATAATCATTTTGTATCAACTTGACTAAAAATTACACCAGTATTGGTTACAGAAGATTCTTCTGTACATATTATTGACTCAACTTTTGTTAACACCAAGAGATCACGAGGTAAGACACAATAAAACAAAAGCAAATTTTGAACAACAACACAACATACATACCGAGAAATGAACTCTTGGAACTGCGTAACACAAACTTATTTCAACTTTTCACTGAATAAAATGGAATAAAACTATCAAGTTTTATTACTGTGACAAATGATTAATTTACGACAATATTAACAATATTGTCACACACCACAAACAGGGCAACTGAATTGTATTCCGTCTCAATGACGAATGCTAACATTCACACATTTCACACCAAGTAGTACCTATATTATTGTTTAAATGTTCAGTTCACTGAAATGAATGACCGCTACATTGCCACTGCCAACCAATCGTCTTCGTTTGCGTTCGGCATTTTCCGCCGTGCATACCGAACGAACGCCGAGCGCTATATTCATGGTAATTCAGATTGTCTACGTTGTTGATTTTAGTTCACAGCTCCTTTCCTCTCCTCTTATCTCCGCTCTACCAAAACGGGGACAAGCGGGAAGATTCAACCAGCCACAGGACAGACAAGAGATGCGACGTAGACTTCAGGTCGAAGTAGTATTTGATTTCTCACATTTAGTACAGCATCATGATCTTCCAGCCCTTGCAGCCTTGGCCCATGTTACTTGGGGTCGGCGCAACAAGTTTTCTACTACCATCCTCCTCTGTCAACCTTCACGCTATCATTTAAGTAGGTACTCCTTTGTCTTTCATACCATTCCTCACACAATCCTTCCATCGTTCCCTTGGTCTTCCTCTTCCGCTCCATCAATTAACATTTTGCGATTCGTCCCTTCTCATTTAGTACAGCCTAAGCTATACATTAATACTTCTCACAGAACCACAATAATTTTAACATTATCGTCTTCCATTCATCACCAAAAAAGTCTAATCCAGGGTAGAGCATCGATCCTTCGGGGCAGCGGGTTGTTTGAAAGAGATATCGCGGCCTCGACACAAATGGCTAAGAAGGAACATGGGTGGTTTTGTCAGTAGAAGCCTGACACTTCCTACCGAGAGCAGGAGGAGTAATTTGATGATTCCCCACCAAAAAAAGGGTAGAGCATCGTAATCATACGCGGTATAGGCGTAGTATGCGCGTAGTAGTATCTATTAGTAAACTGACGTAAATACGCCTGGCATTGAATGTGAATATAGATTGGTTGAGATTGGAAATTAACGTGCTACTGTAACGAGGCCAATGAACTCTTAGCTTCCTTTTCAGGATCTGGCACGTGCAGTTTTCATTAAGTCACGCACACGCTGTTATTGGCGACTTTGTTTGTGTGTATTTTGTTTTTAATGGCTAGAAACGTTGAGCTGACGAGTCATAGAGAAGTATGGAAGAAGAAGGAATGCTGCACCGGTCCCAAATGGATTGAGATAAGGGCTGAAGAATGACGATGATGATGATAGTCTTCAGTATATTAGATTTCAAAACAACGAGGTAATATCTTAGCAAACGACACTGCAGACCATGACGTCCTGGATTTGATTTGGGCAAAGTGAATTTCTCAGTGGCAAGTACTGAGTCAGGATTTGTGCACGGTTGGTGGCAACAGACTCGCACCCTACAGGGTGGACCATTAGGTCCACCTCTGCTAAACCTTCTGGGATTACAGGCGTGATGTTTTGTATGTATTCGTAAAATAAGCACGTTTACAGTAAGTTATTCATTATCAATTTCTGACATTAAAACAATATGGAGCTCCAAAAACATATTTAGCCAAGAGTTATTATTTAATTTGCGGTTTTTCCGCCTAACCGTTAATACAAATACTCAATACGTATTTATATTGACATACTTACATCAATACGTATTATTTAGATAAATTATGACACTGAGGTATTTCATTATATGATGTCACAGCAAGTCAAAAACTGTATAACGTCATGTTCCTTGAAGTTCATAAACTGTGACGTTTATCTATCTATCATCATCAGCCTCTCAGACCAAGAAAAAAAGGATCAGCCTATAATGTTTCCACTGCAGGGACTCAGGCCTCCTCTCTAGGAGAGGGATGGGCTATCCACCACGCGGGCCCAGTGCGGGTGTGTAGATGTCACATGTCTCCGAATTTTATTGACATGCCTATTTCCACACGTTGTTTTCGTTCACCGTTTTGAGAGCAGCGGTGATGAAATAATTAACACAATTATTCGCCTGCCTGGGTTCGAACTCACGACTTACTGTTCGTAAGTCGGGGACACCACCACTGGGCCATCGCTGCAATTTTATTTATTTGTGTAGATTGATAGTGAAGAGTTTAAACATGGTAGACCCTCAAAAATCCTTAGATACAATGCCATATCAAGCTATTCTTAGTTTAACTGCATTCCACATAATAGGGGATCGGACTGGGTCAAAATAATACGATTCTGTTTAGTCCGTAAGTTAGATTATCGAAAAATATTGAATACGTGTTTTTTGTTTTATCGAATCAATAAAAAATTACGAAGATAAAACGCGTCAAAGATCTTGGAGTGGGGCTTGAAACGTCACTTGTGTCGTCAAAATGTACTATCATATGACGTCACACGAGTTTTCGAAGCACTGTATCGTCTTCATTTTAAGTTTACGTGAAAAAAGAAAAAATACGTGTCCAATATTTTTTGGAAATCTATCTGACGGACTAATTAGTTTTTTTTTGTCCGATCCCCTATTATAGGTATTATTAGGGGGTAAACTTATTATTACAAGTGAGTGAGTTAGAAGATCATGTCATATGTCACGGTTCCACACATTTATTGGGTCAAATAAGACGTGGGCTTACAAAAATGTCCAGAATTCCTTATAGTTAAGCTTGTAAGGCAGGTAAAGTAGGTACAGTTCGAGCCTATCTCACCTGGTGACGAACTACTTGACCTGGTAAATTAACCAACAATTACCTACTTAGGCTAGACACGTGTATACGATTCCATATTGTATAATGACATGTTGTGATCTCGTTTAGAGCAGAAGAAGACCAAAGAAACGATGGATGGACTGTGTTAAGAATGATATGGCAAAAAGGAGGTGTCTCATGAGATGACGAGAAACAGAGAAGTTTGATAGAAGACATGCTGCGCCGAAACCAAATGAATTGGGATAAAGGCAAGAGAATGATGAATTGATGATGATGATGTTGCGACCTCGTTTACCAATGCAGTGTCATCACCTGCCTACCTTTTCCCAAATATGTTGAGATCGACAACCAGTATTTTTTTACATGGCGGCTGCCTATCTGAACTCTATGAGTATGACGCAGTTACCATTGGGTTATACGGAATACCTTTGATAAACTTGGTTTCAGACTTTCGGGCTACTGATTGCCTGCAACGACAATCAATGTTCTAAAAATAATTGTTGAGACTAACGATAATAAATTAATAATAAATTAATAATAAATATTATTATCGGCTCGGCTGGGCAGCGTTTGGGAAGCTGAGAAGTATCTTCTCGTCCAACTTACCCCAATGTCTCAAGACGAAAGTCTATGACCAGTGTGTGTTGCCAGTGATTACATATGGGACCGAAACGTGGTCGCTCACAATGGGCCTCATCAGAAGGCTTAAAGTCACCCAAAGGGCAATGGAGAGGGCTATGCTCGGAGTTTCCTTGCGCGATCGAATCAGAAATGAGGACATCCGCATGAGAACCAAAGTTACCGACATAGCCCGAAGAATCGCCAAACTTAAGTGGCAGTGGGCAGGGCACATTGCTCGCAGAACGGATGCCCGATGGGGCCGGAAAGTTTTGGAGTGGCGACCGCGAACCGGAAGACGTTGCGTTGGAAGGCCTCCCACTAGGTGGACCGATGACCTGGTGAAGGTTGCGGGGATCCGCTGGATGCGAGACGCACGGGACCGGTCAATGTGGCGACACTTAGGGGAGGCCTATGTCCAGCAGTGGACGTCTTTCGGCTGAAATGATGATGATGATGATGATGAAATATTATTAATTTATAGTAAGGTACAATAAAAAGCTTTACAATTGAATAAATATTGTTTTATTTATTTAGTACTCGTCACAATTTATTTACACGTTAGGTACTATTTAGGTTCAGTCACATTGCAACAACCTATATAGATACAATATACCTTTATTACCCAAAATAATTTGTTGTAGTGAAAAGGTATCGGATTTCGATCCTAGACCAATAATTATATATAAAGAAATAGATTGGAACATAACAATTTAACCTCTAGTAATATATAGTATGCTTAATAAAAATATTAATATGTGTTTTTAGTTTTTGCTTCATTGTAACGACATTATTTTATCTTATAAATAATTAATTTGGTCCTCTTTCTTTAAATTAACGCCATCTAGTGGTGTCGTAAGTTACTACTATTTACTTTGCATGTGTGTGTAATGAGTATATTCATGTGGCTTAATCTTTATGTGCATCTAATCTTTGTATGATACCAGTTAACAAGCACAGTGATTATCTAAAAAAATCAAGTTAGTGCCCAATGTGTCGTGAATAAGAAAGTTGTCTATTAAAAATTTCTATGTTAGGTGTAAAAATTGAAAATGTTCGATATTGTGGATGTGCCGCCATCTAGCGACAAAATGCCAGTGAGAGCAATCATCCATTCACCTTAACGTGCTTCTCGAGGCATGGATGAAACTCTATGCGTAATGAATGGACCCATCCTTAGGCATACCTTGGCAGCATTCGACCCGTCTGGCTGTCCTGATTTAGCCAAGAGCTATGACCAGTTCTGTTGGTAACAATTCATATTTTTATCCTCTTCTGTGAGAGTAACAAATAATAAAACAATAATGTTTACCATCTATGAATTAAATATTATTAAAGGTAGTTTAGTTCACCTACATTATCATTTGCCCAACAAACTATGTACCTACATTAATAGGGTAGTCGACAAATAAAAACTAATTAGTCCGTCAGATAGATTTCCAAAAAATATTGAACACGTATTTTTTCTTTTTTCACGTAAACAAAAAATGAAGACGATACAGTGCTTCGAAAAGTCGTGAAACGTCACAGCTTGGTCCAATTTTACCTAACTATGACGTCAAACGCCCCCTCTCCATGGTCATTGACAAGCTTTATTTTCGTCAATTTTTATTAATTTGATAAAACAAAAAACACGTATCCAATATTTTTCAATAATCTGACTGACGGACTAAACAGAATCATATTTTTTTTAGTCGGTCGACTACCCTATTAAAATCTATTAAATAAACTAACAAGAAACTATAAAAGGGCATCAAAAGACTGCTCTGTCCACAGAATAGATAAATTTATCTATTCTGTGGCTCTGTCAGCCGGTAATGTGCCCAAAAGACTGGCGGCATTGCCACATTGTATGGCAACACTATAGCCTCTGGCCAAGATAACAGCCAGCCCTTGGGTCACGAGAAGCGTCAACTAAGCGTTTTGATCAGGCTATGAGCACTCGGACTCATTTCCCAACTATGTTGCTTTCTGCTTCCAGTCTAACCGGACGTAGGCGGTGCCATCTCTGGGTGCATGTCACAGTTAGAAAAGTCCCTTCAAAAACTGACTCGTAATCTCATCAACGACGTTTTGCGCCACTTATTAAAATTCTAGTCCTGTAACGTAATTGGAATCACACTTATCGCGAATAATCATTACACGCATCCAGATTCCGAGCTAGTACTAAGATTTTCCTGCTGGGAAAACCCGATAACACTTTTGCCTGACCCGGGAGTCGACCCGACCCCATACTGCTCATTCTCATCATACCAACTAACCAGTCATTCAATTAATTAATGTTACGATAAGTTAATGAATGGTCTATTCACAATGTGTGAAACACATGCCGACATTAAGTCAATGTTTTGTTGTTTTCCTTGAATGGATGTGTGACGAATATGACGGGGTTTGATTGATTATGAATATTATGATGAACTTAGCTAATTAGATATAGTTAATGAGTAAGATTACTCATTCGGGTTTCGTTCCGTAGTACCCGTTCGTCATCATCTTCCTAGACTTTTAAGAAACATGTGGGGGCTGATTTTAGTTTTACCGGATGCACCTGTTTAAAAAAAGGAGTGTAATTTGCAATGACGGTTCCCATCCCTGCAACAAGTGAGAGTAAAAATTAAAAGAAAAAATAACATATATTTGACAAATGCATCTCAACAGAGAAAAAATGTGTGCCTCACGGCTGCACCAAATAGGCCCAGTTCAGCAGGCGTCAGTTAGTAACGCTGGTTTTAAACTGGACCTGAGATGGTGATGTGATGGATGCAGCGCATTAGTTGTCCATTTTCTAAATCTAAATATAATGGTACAATTAGTCAGTTACTGAAATATTTCCGCACTACAGCGCTTGGGGTAGTCAGGATGACTTGCCAACTAAGTACTTAACATCAATTGACCATCCAGGCAGTCAGTAAGTATTCCGTTAGATATCATGAGTACCTATATTCTCTGAAGCGCTACCAGTGTTCTCTGAAAATCATACATCGAATCTTTGATAAATGGGTATTCACGTCTGGGAATTGATTCGAGTGCTACATCATGCATTAATAACTTATTTAATGGCGATGCCGTCATGTGGGTAGTCCGAAGATTGTAACAAAACGGAAGTGGGCCATCAACTTTGTATGCTAAACATGTGGAGTTATGGTGTTATAGGTGTTTTCCCGTTCCTAGTGACCTTCGCTCGCGAAAAATTATTATATAGAAAAATTACGTAGATGCTTTCCTTTTTTAATCGAATTTTGCCACCAATTATTTCAAGGGTTGATTAACTTTTTGCACGAAACTCGGAACACGGAAAAAAAAGTTACTTTACTTACTCCTTATAACATCAGCTATCTTGTAGTAAAAAACCCTAACAAAAACACCGTTTTTTTATTTTTAAAAGTCCTTTTATTTAATATTTCTTTGAGCATGCGGTCCTGGTTCTGGTTCCCCGATCGGGTAGGGTAGAGTGTGCGGGTTTTCCCATCTGGAATTTATTCATAGCAGTAACGGAGTCGGTTTGATGGTAGGTAATAGACGTCAGCTTAACTTCTCAGGGAAACTAGAGTAATGTATTGTATTATTTAAGATTTTCATAATTATTTTCAAATATCTTTGTGTTCATCTGCGCTTGCTTAAACACAACCACTATTGCATAATACTATAACTATAGGTGATAATATCGTAAATACTAAATTAATACACATCGCATGATAGATTAATTATTAAATGTTCTTCAAACAACAAAGTTAAATGGATAGGTATAATAATTATAAACCCTGTGTCCGTGCACATAATTACTGCAAAGCGAATGGCTATATACGAAGTCTCTAGGATGTAAAGGGACCCTTGACAAAGCCTTCAACCAAAGATTATGTACATCAAGCTAAGTATTCCTGTATGAAACTACGTTTTTTACTTTTTACCCCAAAAGTCGTTTGCCAATTGCCAGCAATATTTTTTGCGTAAAGAGTTACGTAGTTTGATACTTATGTACGGAATGTTCGGGTCCGTGAAGGATCCATTGATTTGATACCTTGTTTACAACGAACGAGGGTACTAGTACCCGAGGTGGTCCCATTGTGACCATGTCAGTATCTGATGATGGAATCTCAACGAAATCGAGGGCAACCCTCTAATTTTATAGGCACGTATATGTGTCTTTTCTAAAGCTATTCTTGATCGTCAATAGTGTGAGGTTGCGAAATACTATGTGGCTATATAATATTGGCTATGTTGGCGCCTATCACTGTTTTCATTGCGTTGCTTAAAAACCAGTCACTGCGGTATGTATAGGGATAGGGGCTTTGCATTTCAGCTCGCTGTTACTGTAGCCTTCAGTGTCGCACAAAGAAAGATTTCAATTATTTCCCTGCCTAATTTCCGCATTGAACTAGTACAATACCTAATTGATGGCTCGTTATACAGGGTGTTTGGAGCATCGTTTGCTAAATTGAAATGGTCGACTGGAGGGGTCATCTGCTATCCTTTCAGGCCCTTTTTTTTGGTGGGTGGAAAATCATCGAATAACCCCCCCCCCCCCCCCTCCCCCCGCCCCCGCTCTTGGGCAGAGCGAAGGGGAGTGTCAGACTTCTACTGACTAAAAACCAAACCCATGTTCCTTCTTCGCCCTTGTGTCGGAGCCGCGTTATCCTTTCGATAATCCACAGCCCCGACGGGATCCTTTCAGACCCTTAAACACTTCTAACGTCCTGTGGATTTTTTATTATTTTATTTAAAAAAAGTATAAGTCGTGGACACTGAATTTTAATTTTATTTAGATGTGTATTTCTATTAGAGTATTTTTTAATTCAAAAATTAGTGACTTCTTGTTTGAAAAAAAAACTGACTTGTATTCAGCTGTATCCAGTTAGAATGGAAGCCGATCCCAACATATTTGGGAAAAGGCAAGGCTATAAGCAGATGATGAGTTATTGGGAAACAGACAATACCGTAGGGAGTTCCACTCGTAAATGTATTTTAACATTGAAAGTTCTGAGAAATAATCATTTGGCACTAGTTCTTGTATTTCTGAAAACAATAGTACATACCTACCCGCTATAACATTTCTTAATGATTTTGGGGAAAAACTAAATTATACCTACTTATGCATCTACGCATCATTTGCGTATTGTTGCAGTTATTGCACCAATTTAACCAAATATTTTTTTTTATAACAAAAACAAAAAATTATTTATAACAAGTTCCCCAACCTGCGAGCTACGTTCACGTGAAATTATTATTTAAAAACTTATTTCCTAACTTGAATCGGATTGTACTAGCAATGCACGGAATACTCATCATTTTTATAAATTAAAAGTAGCCTTTGTAACATGAGCTACGAAAAATCGGTCTAGCCTTTTCAGAGATTAGCCGGAACATATAAATAAAATAAAATAAAAAGCCTTTTATTTCCAGTACTTAAAGTTTACAGTTCTTACAATCTATTTTATTTAGTGTTAGTTCATTTAGTTTAATCTATGTTAATATAATTTCTCTTTCTTTACTTAATTCTATGTGTATCCTAATTTCTATATTTTTATAAAGTTTTTTTTTTTTTATATATTATATATTATTTAATCTACTGGAACCCCAAGTTGGGTGAAGGCCTCCTCCAGTGACGCCCATTTGTCTCTGTCTTCAGCTACTTTTCTCCAGTTTGGACCAGCTATCGCTTTGATGTCGTCTTCCCATCGTGTAATAGGTCTACCTTTTGTTCTTTTGCCTAGTGGGCCTTTCCAAAAAGTTACTTTTTTGGTCCATCTATGGTCAGTTAGCCGGGCAACATGTCCTGCCCACTTCCATTTCAATTTTTTTGCGTAGCTTAAAGCGTTTGTTGCTTTGGTTATTTTTCTTATTTTAGTATGCCGTATTTTATCTAATTTTCTTATCTTTAGCATACTTCTTTCGAGTCCTCTCTGACAGACGATTATCTTTTTTCTTGTTTCAGCAGTGAATTTCCACGTTTGGCAACCATATGTCAAACATGGCAAGAGGCTTGAATTCATGACTTTGGTTTTAATGGCTTGTGGTAGATCTCCTTTAAAAATGTCCTTGAGACTCCAAAATTTGTTCCATGTTAGTTTTATTCTTTTTTCTATTTCTGTATTTTTATTTTTTCTGTCAAAACTTATGGTTTTTCCCAGATAGACATAATCTTCAACGTATTCCAAAGGTTTGTTATTGAGTGTTATTGGTCTTTTAGAGCTGTTTGTCATTGTCTTTGTCTTTGTAATATTCATCTCTAGTCCTACCTTTTCACTAGCTTGGTTCAGGGTTTCTACCATGTTCTGTAGTTGAAAGGATGACTCGGATATATATCAGTGCTAGGTCATCCGCGAATCTCAGGTGGCTCAAGTAAGTACCGTTTATGTATTACCTCCGACTTAGAGTGGCCTACTGACCACCACAGCGCACCAACAACCAGCGAATGGGATGTGGCCAAAAAGCTCGTAACCGCGGATAGAATAGAATGGGCTCTAAGGAGTTTCAAGCCTTTCAAATCCGCAGGGCTGGACGGAATATTCCCGGCCCTACTACAATGGCAACTAAAACAGGTAACCAAGCACTTAATACCAATCTACCGGGCCTGTATAGCTTTCAAATATATCCCCACACTTTGGAGAGAGGCAAAAGTAGTCTTCCTACCTAAACCAGGAAAAGAGGACTACACACAAGCCAAATCTTTCAGGCCCATCAGTCTAACATCTTTTCTTCTGAAAACACTGGAAAGACTGGTAGATCGACACTTACGGGATGGAGCTTTAAAAAGCAAACCACTGCATCCCCAACAACATGCGTACAGGAAAGGCAGATCAACAGAGTCAGCATTACACATGGTAGTGCACAAAATAGAAACGGCTATAACCAATAAAAACTCAACACTTGCTGCCTTCATAGACATCGAAGGAGCTTTTGATAAAACAATGCACAACAGCATTAACCACGCCCTGCAAAAATTTAGTGTAAAACCAGTAATAAGAAACTTGATCACTGAACTGGTCAGCAAAAGGGCGGTTCAGATAGTGGGAAATACTACCACAAGAGCCAAGGTAGTAAGAGGATGCCCCCAAGGAGGCGTTCTATCTCCACTTCTCTGGAACATAGTAGTGGACAGCCTCATAAAGAAACTGAATGACAGAGGATACACTACTATTGGTTATGCAGACGACCTTGCTATACTGATAAACGGGAATGCTGAAGATATGCTATGCAAAGTGATGCGCTCTGCTCTGCAGATAGTAGAGGAATGGTGTGAAGAACACGAACTTTCAGTAAACCCCAAGAAAACAGAACTTATCCTTTTTACCAACAAAAGGAAGATACCAGAATTACAACTACCAAAGCTTTTCAACACAAGACTCTCCCTATCAACGCAAGTGAAATATCTGGGCATAATTCTTGATAACAAATTGAACTGGGCGAGTCACCTAGAGGCTAAAACAAAGAAGGCCTGTATAGCTTTTAATCAGTGTAGAAGACTAGTTGGTAAGAGATGGGGTCTTAACCCAAAGATCACACTCTGGCTATACACATCAGTCATCAGACCTTCTATTACCTACGGATCAGTTGTATGGTGGCCCAGAACTCAGCTGACCACGGTGAAAACGAAACTCCAGAGTCTGCAACGCTTAGCTAGTGTAGCAGCTACTGGATGCATGAGAACAACTCCATCAGCAGCGTTAGAGTATCTTCTAAATTTAAGACCTCTGGATCTGGTCATACAGGAGGAAGCTCAGGCAACCGCTTTAAGACTAAGATCAAACGGACTATGGAAAGTAAATACAGAAACAACACACTCAAAAGTTTTGCATGGGATTCTGAAGGAAATACCACTCCTTGAGGCACCCATGGATAAAACTTCATGCCACCATGTGTTCGATAGAAGTTACGACATCCAACTCACTGCAGAAGCAGTAGATAGCTCTGGCATCAATGAAGTTAGGATATATACGGAAGGCTCCAAGACCTCACACGGTACTGGAGCCGGCGTCTTCTCGAATGATCTAAACATTTCAATATCAAATACCCTAGATAAATTAAACACAATCTTCCAAGCCGAATGTATCGGTATCACCAGAGCGGCACAAGCAGTTGCAGCCAGAGACGTCAGTGATTTTAAAATAAAGATCATCTCAGACAGTGCATCGGTGCTTCAAGCCCTAAAAAACAACACAATTACCTCTGTCCTAATACTGGAATGCCACAATGCACTCCAATCCATTGCAACCACAAATAGTGTAACCCTGCAATGGATAAAAGGACATAGCAACTAGCTGGGTAACGACGCAGCAGATGAGCTGGCCAAGAGAGGCTCAAGCAATACAGTATTTGGACCGGAACCACTACTGCCCATACCTCAGGCCCAAATAAAAACATGGCTGCGTTCAAGAACCACAGAAAAACACCTCACCGAATGGAGAAACAGTGAAGGATGCAGGCAAACAAAAGATGCAGTTCCGGAGGCATCAATGAAGTTTAGTCGCAATCTCATCAAACTTAAAAGGGACAAACTCCGTAAAATCATAGGAATTTTAACGGGTCACTGTTCCCTAAACAAACATCTACATAACATAGGTGTAACAGACAGCCCACTGTGCAGAGGATGCATGGAAGCGGAAGAAACGCCACGGCACGTACTCCTAGAGTGCAGGAGCGTAGCAGATCACCGGGCACAAACTCTACGATCCCGGAAGCTTGCAGCAGTCTGGCAAGGCTGCTGCAATTCTGGGACGACCTATGTTGGTTGGAGTAGGTATTTTTAAAACATCACGCACAATGGCCCAATCAAGAGGCTATAAGTGCGGATAAAAGCCCCGTTAAACTAAACTAACTAAACATGTATATACCTTGTTTACTCCAATCCAGCTTGCTAATGATCGACTCGAGAACAGCTATGAATATTGTTGGAGACAGCGGGTCACCTTGTCTCACTCCTCTTGCTATTGGAAAGTTAGGGCCTATTGTTTCAAGCTTAATTTTACCTTTATTGTTTTTGTATATGGATTTAATGATTTTTATATATATTTCCTCTACTCCCTGTTCTTGCAGGCTTTCCCAGATGCTGTTATGTCTTACCGTATCAAAGGCTTTTTGGTAGTCTATGAATGATATATAGAGTGATCTTTGTTTTTCCCGATACTTTTCCAGTATCAACTCAAGGGTATGGATGTGGTCGACCGTTGAAAAAACAGACAAAAAAAATGTTATCAAATTCAAAAATTGAGACACTTGAATTTAATTTATTGCCATAGGTTACCAACTTACAATACTTAAGTACTCTAAATATAAATCTGGGCGTCATGCGTGTTGCATTGATTGCACCATTTTGTGCAGTCATTCATAATGCTGCAATCTTGTGATCTGAACGTGAAGAACTGGTGTCCGTTTTACGCAATAATTAATGCATTGCCGATCTTAAAAAAAAACAGTGGAACACCTTTAATTAGGAGTGTAAGTATTTAGTTTTAGTACTGCCGCGTAGGTGCAAGTGCGAGTGCGACCGCTGTGTATGAGGTCTATTCTATTCCCAGGTCGGGGAAAATGTTTTTGGGTGGTTCCATCAGGAGCCATGTAGTCTGGATTTGTGCCCTATTGATGGCAATAAGCTCGCCTCCCATTACGAGGCCATTGAAGTCTTGGCTTCCTTTTCAGGATGTGGCACATTCGGTTTTCATTTAATTACACACGCTGTTATCCGCGAATTTTTTCAACCTGTCCAAAGGGTATCATAATATTACCACTGGGTAACCCTACTGGCTAATATGATACCCCTTGAACTGGTTGTCAGACTTTTGGGGCCTGACTGATTACCTGTAACGAACTACGACTGTCAAAGTTCTACAAATGAAAGCCGTGACAAACTAACGACTGTCAAAGTTCTACAAATGAAAGCCGTGACAAACGGCTTAACGTGCTTTCCGAGATATGGACGAAACTCCGTATCGACGGCTCCTAAGTATACTGAGTCAACTGTACTTTTATTAACTTTAGAGGACGGCGTTATGAAGAGTGAATGGTTATTATTTGAAATGTTAATACAATTACGAAAAAAAAACTTATTACAGTGAATTTAATATAATAAGGCCTATCAACAGAACAAAATAAATTTCATATTATTTTATTAATCTATGAGATAATGTAGATACACTTGTATACATCGATTATTTGTATGTTAAAAATGAATCAACTACCACTTACATTTTTATACGTCGTATTATTGAACCTACGTTTTGGGGAAATATTATTTAGTAAGTGTGGTAAAAAAAATTTTTATATACTTATTAGATATCTTATGTATTAAAATTTCTGGCCTGAATTTATATTGTGCAAAAGTATAATAAGTTGACTCACTATACATGGACATAATTCCAGAAGTGAACTATCCTTGTTGAGTCAAGTGTGCTACAAAATCGGTAAAATAATCAAAAACTCCTATAATTGTTTAAAATTTTAATTTGTGAGATCTCAAAAAGGTAATTGGTAACATTAACACAACTTTAAGATTTCCATAAAAGTAACAAAAATTAAAAATACTAGACATCAATGACAAAAACTGTCTTAGAAAGTCATAAGTAACAAAAATAGAAAATAATTATTGTATCAATTACACGTAATATTAACTGCTTGAAATCACAATAATTTAGGAATCAGTTTCAGTCTCTTAATAATACTTATAAAGAAAATCACAGTCGGTATACAATTCTAAATACCTTTGATAATTAATAATTATTGCTGAGAATCAAATCAGTCTCAAAATTTAACTTATGAGGGAAGTACTTAATAATTAGGTACGTAAAAAATGGTCTAGTGGCAGTAGTTCACTTGTTAGTCCGGTTGACCGAAAGTAGTTTTTTTGTTTCAGAAAATAAGTTCAACTTACACCAAAATGACTGCATTCGCTTCCCGCGAATACTAGTATTGGTACACTTGACTCAATGTACTGTGTTCAAAGCATGGAGCAAAATTCATGGTTCAAAGTAAACAAATTGTTAACTTGATCCAGTATACGCTATTTTATTTTCGTTATTTATAGGGTTACAATTTTTTTTTTACACGGATAGATAGGCAATTATTTAATTGATGATAATATACTAAAAAGTGCATTTGTCGAAATTTGTTAGTTGACTCAGTATACTTAGGAGCCGTCGGTATGTAACGGGTCACCCATCCACTGACCAACCTAGGCGACGCAACATGTCGCCGACTGTATCGTTTGACAAAACTCTTATCTTTTTTCAAGGCTGACTTGCTTTGTATTATTATTATGTATTCAAACAAATGTGGCTATTTATAACATTTAAATAATAAACAATGCTAAAAATAGATTATGTACAAATGAGTAATTCCTTATCTAAGGTTGACGACTGACTGAGCGTTTAATCGCCGCGTTTTTAGGCGGTGTCCTATTTGGCAACGATCGACGCGCGATGTCCTAATACTCGAAGAGCTTAAAATGATCGCGCGATCGTGCGTTCGCGATGCTTAAAAACGATCGCACGATCGTGCAATCGTCCAATCAAAGCTGCAAATCTCTTCTGATTGGTCACGAATTTTCTATATCGGTTCAGGAACTTCAGGCGTCTTCGAGTAATCGGTGATTATACATAAAAATAGAATACATAACCGACTTCTTAAAAAAGAAGGAGGTTCTCAATTCGGATTATTATATATATTTTTTTATGTTTGTTCGGACATGACTCCGTCCCTTGATTACCGATTTGAAATAGTAGATTATGCACCAAGGGGCTAAAGTTGTGTCTTATGTCACGGGCGTCATATTGAATCTCGAGCTCAATGAAGGATTCGGGATTTAACTCCCGAGCGCAGGGAGGGAGTTAAGAGTTTAACTCACGAGCGAAGCGAGGGAGTTAATACAAGAATCCTGAATGCAGCGAGGGATTCAAGCTAGCCCAAGGCAAATACACCTTTAGCCCAGAGGAGGATACTCTACTTTTTACACCTACTGTGAGAAAATAATAGCCATAGGTAGTACGAAAAACAAAGTATTTATTAAATAAACAAACAGTAAGAAAGTAAGAATAACATATTAGAAATAATGAAAAAGAAATAAATATAAGAAAGAAATGGATGATTGGCTGTGTGCATTTTAAATTTAGAACGTCATTGGAGACGCTCGTGAAATTATAGTATTTATTGATAAAATGTGATAAATCGACTGTAGTATAGAAGATAGGTTTTATTATTTATTTATTTATTCACAAATTCCACAGCAATATTATCTTAGCGCAGTTTACTTAAAATAAATTAACTAATGTGACAGCCAATTACTATTACGGTATTACGGCGCGGTACGGTATTTGTTATTATTAATGCCAGTTTTAATGTTATATTCCATTCCTTTTAAAAAATGGTTCGTAGTTACTTTATCTAATTATTCTTATTATGTCTTCGAAAACATGGCAACGATATGAAGAAGCAGTCGTTATGATTTTGTAGGAAATCGAGAATATCATCCACGTGTAGTAAGGGTATCGAGAATAGCTTACGTCTTTCTGGCACCAAAGGGTGTTTGTTATAGTGCGCGCGGAACTAGTTGGCCGCGCCCTAGGCGGCGACAGGGGTAAGGGGGCGGGTTGCCTACAGCTCGCAATGCACAGGAGACTATAATTAGACAGTGATGACCAATCTCGAGATATCGTGAACAATAATAATTGTGTTTGGGATTCATTCACTAATCCATAAATCTAGCGATTTCGTACCGATCGCATCGCGTCATCGCCAGCCAATCAGCGTGCAGTAAAATCACGCGATACTGCACTCTGATTGGCCACCATTGTTCCCTTACCCCCCTTTCCTCGACTGTTGTAAAAATCTAATACGAATACACTTGCTTTCGAACATCATTGAAGACATCATTGTTTTTTATTTCATTAAAAAACCCCATCCTAACCTGGCAAAGTAGCAGCCAAATACAAAATTACCAGTAGCGATATCACGCCGCTACATATCTGGACCTTCAGAGCCATATTTCGAGAATTTGGAGCATCAAAATCCAATTCTTCGAGCAGAGCGACCTTTGGACTGCCACGCTGCCACGGCCTGCCAACATCACAAAGACGAGCGAAATCACACTAAGGAGCGAAGATTCACCGGCATATTCACGCAAGGGCCTTCAATCAATCTGATGAGAAAGGACAATTGAAGATTTGGAAGATCAACGTGGAAAAATTGGTGCGTTCATCAAGTTCTGTTCTTCAAGACCTTCGAGTTCATTAGTGTAATACCGTTTTGTGATCTGATTCCAGTGAGGGTGGTGAGGGTTGCCCACTGCGCAGAGCGATACAACGGCTGCTCGTGCCTCGATTCGCGATCAGGCGATTTTACACGCAGTCGTTACCTGCACGTGAGTACTCCACTTTTTACAAGCCACCAGAATGTCGTTAAAAGCTAGAGATGGGGAGGGTTCCACTAGAACACGCGATAAATCTCCTTATAAAGATGCATATGATGAGAAAACTGAGCTAATCATGCGCGATTTGGTTAGGAAACGCGGTATCGTTAAAGGTAGGTTAACTAAACTCTCTAATTATTTCAATACTATCAGTGTAACAGCTATCACTAGTGAGTTAAGAATCGATTTAAAATTACGCGTAAAGGGCGCTGATGTTTTATTTTCCGAGTTTAATGCTATTCAATCAAAACTCGAGGACTTAGTGCCTGATTCTGATATAGATGAACAGTTAGATCAGCGCCAACAGTTCGAAGACAGTTATTATGCTACTCTTGCCCGAGCAGAATCCATTCTTAGCGTGAGTGAAGAGGTCACTAATTGTCCCAAAACGTGTCATCATTCAAATAAATCAGCGTCAGTCAAATTACCGACCATTATGTTGCCGACGTTTGACGGCTTGTATGAGCACTGGCTGGAATATAGGGACACGTATCTGTCATTGGTGCACAATTCCACTGAAATAAGCGATATTCAAAAATTCCATTACCTTAAATCGTCGCTAAAGGGGAGTGCCGAGTCAGTTATAAACGCGCTTGAAATATCATCGATTAACTACTCAGTTGCGTGGGAAATACTCCTAAATAGGTATGATAATGATAGGTTATTGGTGCATAGTCACGTCAAAGCATTGTTTACAATACCAGCACTGTCAAAAGAGTCACCTTCACTAATTAGGCAGCTTATAGATACAATTATAAATAATTTACGTGCCTTGAAAACCCTAGATGAGCCAACCGACACTTGGGATACCCTTATAATTTATATTATTTCGTCTAAGTTAGATAAAACCACAGAACGAGAATGGGAACAACACAGAGGTTTATTGTTGTCGAACAACAACTCTAAAACTAAGTTGAAAGTCGACAGTTTGATAAATTTTCTGAAAAATAGGGCCGATTTGTTGGAAACATTAGCATCATCACACAGTAAAGACACAGAAACAAAAAAGAATAATTCAGTTGTAAGAAATAACGTATCGCATAGCAATGTTTCGTCAAACAAGCCACCGCCAACTGAGCCGAGTCGCAAAGCACGTAGATTGTGTGTAGTGTGTAACGGCAAACACCCAATTTACACATGTACAAAATTCATTAATATGGACTTGCAAACCAAATTAAAGATTATCAAAGATAATAAAATATGCGAGAACTGCTTGCGCTCGGGACACACTGTTGACGGTTGTTTGTGGGGGCCTTGTAAACACTGTAACATGAAACATAATTCATTAATTCATCCTAATGACTCCAATCACACTACTAGCTGTACTGCAAAGACTACGTCGACAGCGGCAGGCGCAGTGAGCGCGCCTCCCTCCTCCGGCGTCACTGACGTAGCACGTGATCCCAATAACGAAAACAAATTCATTCAAGTTAGCAATGTTCACACAGATACGCACACAAATACACAATGCACAGATGTGCAACCGGTTCTGTTATCTACTGCCTTAGTTGAGATTCCCGACCGCCATAATAACTATCATGTCGCTTGCGTATTACTAGACAGTGGTAGTCAGAGCTGCTTTGTTGCACAATCGTTGTGCAAATTGTTAGATATTCCACTAATACAGTCCACTCATGAAATACGTGGAGTAGGTAATGTAGTTTCACATTCTACGCAAACGTGCGATATTGAAATAAAATCACGCATTAATTCCTACTCGATGCACATAAAATGTTTCGTTCTATCGGAAATAACGGCCACATTGCCCGCTCTGCAGGCTGAAAGCACACAGTTCAAGATTCCTGAACACCTGCAGCTGGCAAATACGCAATTTTTAGGGCCGCAAAAGATAGATATTTTAATAGGCGCGGACCGGTTTTGGGACTTGCTTATCGATGGCAAGATGCGTTTACCGAACGGTCCGTTCTTACAAAATACGAAGTTGGGTTGGATAATATCGGGTCCTATTGATAATATTACGCATAATAATAGACATGTCCAATGCAACTTCACACAATCTATCGACAATCAGCTACGTCAGTTCTGGGAGCTGGAAGAGCTACCAAAGTCTCGGGATGCGCACACAGACGAAGAGCAGGCCTGTGAACAGTCTTTCATCACTACTACTACGCGCAATAAAGATGGAAGATTCTGTGTTCGCATTCCTCTCAAAGAGTCGCCCGATGCTTTGGGTGAATCATACCCACAGGCAGAGCGTCGCTTTTTGTCCTTAGAAAAACGGTTATTACACGCACCTATCGGTTATAAGAAATTATACACTGAATTTATTCATGAATATATTAATCTAGGTCACATGACTAAGGTTAGTTCTTACACGAATCCTCACTACTTCATGCCGCATCACGGCGTTTTTCGAGAGCACAGCACGACAACGAAGCTTCGTGTAGTGTTTGACGCCAGTGCCGCGACCAGTAACGGTAAATCTTTCAACGATATTCAGCTTGTAGGACCGCCCATTCAGGGTGACTTATTAGCTATCTTGTTACGCTTTAGACAGTTTAAGTACACGGCAATTGCAGATTGTGAGAAGATGTACCGTCAAGTTCTTGTTGATCCTTCTCAACGCGACCTGCAACTGATTATGTGGCGTGACGATCCTACAAAGCCGCTCGAGTTTTATCGGCTTAATACCGTGACATACGGTACGGCATCGGCGCCGTTTGTTAGTGTTAGGTGTTTGAAGCAGCTCGCAGCTCAATGTACAGACCTCGAGGTCAAAAGGATCATAGCTGACGACTTCTACGTAGATGACCTCTTGACCTCGTGTGAGGACAAGGTCAAATTAATTGACATCTGTAAAAGCACCGTAGATGTACTAAAGTCCGGTTGCTTTCCACTTCGCAAGTGGATTTTTAATTTTGAGCTCGACGGTGCATCTTCTCCAATGACGTCACCAAATGAACACAGTACGTTCCGAGATTTGAATCTAAATGATAATAATCAGTGTAGAACATTGGGTTTGGGTTGGTGTAACGACACCGACGAGTTTAATTTCATTACACATATACATAACGGAAACAAACCTGTCACTAAACGCATAATTCTGTCAACTGTTTCACAGATATTTGACCCATTAGGATTATTAAGCCCTTCCGTTATTATCGGTAAAGTATTATTACAGAAACTTTGGCTATTAAAATTAGATTGGGACGATCCGCTTCCCACTGATATCATTCAAACATGGAACCGGTTTGATGACAGCCTGTCCTATCTTCGCACAATAAAGGTTCCGCGACACGTTTTCCAATGTGATCCTACTCGGACTGAGTTACACATATTCACAGACGCTTCACAAACTGCATATGGCGCGTGTGCTTATGTACGTACCATAGGTGCCAATCAGCAGGTGACAGTAAAATTGCTATTTTCCAAGGGCAAGGTAGCTCCATTGAAACCCGTGAGTATACCGAGATTAGAGCTTTGCGGCGCGCTGTTAGGTGCTAGGCTGTTTGATAAAATTAACAGTTCACTTACTCGTAGGTTTGATGACGTCATATTTTGGACTGACTCGACAATTGTGTTGGGTTGGTTACGCATGGCTCCTAACATGCTTAAGACTTTTGTGCAAAACCGAGTCGCTGAAATACACGAACTTACGAATAAGTTTACTTGGCGCCATGTAAGTGGCAAAGATAACCCTGCTGACCTGGTTTCGCGTGGTGTCTATCTTGAAGATTTGTCTTCGTCGGTATTATGGTGGGAAGGCCCCAAGTTTCTGTTTAGTTTAAGTTCACACTTAAGTTCAAGTATTAATGATATTTCACCTAAAGAGTTACCTGAACTCAAATCAACTTTCACAAGCTCATTATTAACAAAGTGTAAAAACACTTCACATAATACATTTTTTCCATTCAATAGGTTCTCGCATTTTGTTCGCATGAGTCATGTCGCTGCGTATGTACTTCGCTTCATTCACAACAAATACGCGCGCAACAAAACAAATCAGCTGACAGGCACGATTACTGTTACTGAATTGAGACATGCCATTAATATACTTGCTAGATTATCGCAAATGGAATCCTTTCCAGATGTGTATAATTTACTGAAAATTGGAAAAAGTGTTAAGTCAAGCGATAGACTTGCTAGTTTAAATTTATTTCTCGATAATGATAACATAATTAGAGTAGGTGGTAGAATAAAGAATTCGCCTGACTTTGGTTATGACAAAAAACATCCGATTCTTTTGTCTTCTGAGCATTATTTTACGTTTTTATTATTCAGACACGAACATAACCAGTCTTTGCACTGCGGACCTCAAGCTTTGCTGTACCGCCTGCGTGAGGATTGGTGGCCGCTGTCAGGCAAAAACCTAGCTAGGAAGGTGACTCAGCAATGTGTTGTATGCAACCGCGTTAAGGGTAAAACATTAACCCCACTTATGGGCAACTTGCCTAAAGAACGGATAACAGCTAGTTTTCCCTTCTTTCATACAGGAGTAGACTACGCAGGGCCAGTGCTCGTTCTAAACCGGAAAGGCAGAGGCGCGAAATTAATAAAATCATACATATGCTTGTTTATCTGTTTCACTACGCGCGCTATACATTTGGAGCTAGTTAGTGACCTTTCTTCTGACGCATACTTACTCGCGCTCAAGCGTTTTATTTCACGTCGTGGCAAGCCGTCGGAAATATTCTCGGACAATGGCCGTAATTTCGTTGGCTTGAATAATGATTTTGCTCAGTTTTTATCAAAATGTAGAAAAGATATTGTTGAATACGCAAGGGGTCAACAAATTAAATTTTCTTTCATACCTCCATATTCCCCGCACTTTGGTGGCTTGTGGGAAGCTGGGGTGAAATCTTGCAAGCATCATCTCCGCCGAGTGGTGGGCAACGCGCACTTAACCTTCGAGGAAATGACTACGGTGTTATCACAAATAGAAGCGATGTTGAACTCTCGACCTCTGATACCTTTATCTTCGGATCCTCGAGATTACCTTCCCCTCAGCCCCGGACACTTCTTGATCGGTCGACCGCTTACCGCACCGGTCTGTGAAGATGACTTGCGAGACTTACCTGCCCATCGGTTGAGTCGTTACCAGAGAGTGGAGCAGCTTCGGCAGCAGTTCTGGGCACGCTGGGCCAGGGAATACATTTCGGAGCTACAAACAAGGACTAAATGGAGGGAAAATACAACAAATCTGAAACCTGACACACTTGTCATAATCAAGGACAACAACCTTCCGCCATTGAAGTGGCAATTAGGTCGGATTGCAAAGACGATACCTGGCAACGACGGTATCTCACGGGTAGCCGACATCCAGACATCGTCAGGGATCGTGAGGCGGTCATACACGAAGATCTGTCCACTGCTGGAACCTGAATAACACCTATCTTATTGTAAGCTGGTGCTTTCAAGGCCGCGGGCATGTTTGGGATTCATTCACTAATCCATAAATCTAGCGATTTCGTACCGATCGCATCGCGTCATCGCCAGCCAATCAGCGTGCAGTAAAATCACGCGATACTGCACTCTGATTGGCCACCATTGTTCCCTTACCCCCCTTTCCTCGACTGTTGTAAAAATCTAATACGAATACACTTGCTTTCGAACATCATTGAAGACATCATTGTTTTTTATTTCATTAAAAAACCCCATCCTAACCTGGCAAAGTAGCAGCCAAATACAAAATTACCAGTAGCGATATCACGCCGCTACAAATTGTTCAATTTATTGAAAAGAATACAAATAAAAAACAAAAACGTGCCTAAGGCGCGGCCAACTAGTTCCGCGCGCACTATAGTACTATACTGCCAATTTAGCTGAGCACGTGAGATTCCAAATTCAAATCACATTATTGACCAGCGGGTCATAATGAAATCCAGTACAACATTATTGACCGGCTGTTCCCCCCGGCCACTAATGACTCACTTTAGGTTAAGGCGCTGACAAGAGCCAAATAGGCTTGTATTGAACAATTTTTTAGCCAAATCTATACAGTTTGACACGGCGGAAAAAATATATGTTAATCTTGAACACATTTCTGATAATTTCGTTGTTTTCAAAACACGTTTTTGAAAAGTTTTCTCGATACAAAAAAATGGTAAACTAACCTCTTAAAATGATCTTCCAACAAAAATATCTGTATTACTGATGAACGTACGTTGTTAAAATTTATAACAATAACGTATCATATTTAAATACAAAATTTGGTTGTTTTTAATTTTTGATTATTTAATAAATTATTATTTTATAATTAATCATTATATGGTTTGTAAGAAGTTCGAGCGTTGCGTCATCGCGCTCTCTTTCTTACGTATGCAATCCAACACAGTGGTGCAAAAGTTCCCGATTAATCGGGAGATCTACTGATTTTGACTTTTCCCTCCCGATATCCCGATTTAGCGACCCTGTCTCCCGAATTTTTACAGTGTAAACTAAAGTAAGGATTAAAATATATTATTATTTAGCATTCTAAAGACGACAACACCGAAGGTGACCTGGTAACACTAAACCAATGCACGGGTAGGTAAAAATTATATTTTCTTTGGCACGGGGATTCCCCAAAAAAACTTATACACACAACACGTATTAGACCGAAATGTCTTACAATAGAGTTTATTATTGTTTGGTGTTCACGAATGTTTGAAAATATTTGTTCGTTTGTTTTTAATATTCTGAGTTTACCACACTCATCTGCAAACGTCGAACGAATATTTTCGTCAATCAATCTAATGAAAACTAAACAGCGCAACAAACTATCCACTGAATCAATTATTGGTCTTCTGCACACAAAAAGATGTAGGTATAGGAGAAAATAATCAAACTTGTTATAATTTTAATATTGACCAAAAAATGTTTAATAAAATAGCAAGCAAGAAGTGGTATGAAAATGAATAATCAGTAATCACTGTACCTTTCATATTTTTAATAAATCATTTTAATTAATAGCATAAAATGCTGTTGTTTTATTTTGCCAAAAAAATCTCCCGATTTCTCCCGATTATTACCTGGAATATTACCCGATTTTTAAATTTTCACTTTTGCAACACTGATCCAACAGTGAGCGCTTAGGCGCGGTGCTAGACGGACGTATGTCACTTTGCGCCCCACTGACAGCTATCCGTTCATCTATAAATTATTATTGACCGCGTCACAATGTTAGTCCAGGATCCACGGTACATTTTTTCACTTGATTACTATCAATAGCTTGATAGTTTTTTAGATTTTCCGTGAGCCAACATTACCCTATACGAAAACTCTCGATTGTGGTAGGTAATAGGGGCAGCAGGGATAAAATATATATTGATTATATATTATTATAATTATTTATTTGATGATTTTCAAAAATCTATTACTAACTATTTTATTTTTATCTGATGATCATTATCTAAATCCAACATGTATTGATAACGAGCTCATCAAAAATTACTACAAACCAGCTGTTTTTTAGGGGTCCGTAGTCGAATGGCAAAAAACGGAACCCATATATTCGTCATGTCTGTTTGTCCGTCTGTCCACCCGTATGTCACAACCACTTTATTCGGAAACTATTGAGACTACACAGTTGAAACTCTACAAGTATTCTGTGAACCGCTTTACGATTTTTATACAAAAATAAAAAAAAGGATTTAGGGGGTCGCCCCATACATGGAACTGAAACTATATTTTTTTTTTCATCAAACCTATACCTACGTGTGGGGTGTCTATAGACATTAGACAGGTCTTTAAAAATGACATTGAGGTTCCACAAACAATTTTTTCTCAAAGCCAATCGTTTGGAAGACAGACACTTCCAAATTTGTAAAATGGCGACCGGCCTCGCGGTCGCTTGCCTTCGGTATTGCCAACAATGACCAGCTTTTCAAGGCTGCTATCTCCTCTTTGCATTATGTGGCCGAAATAAGACAAAATACGCTGTAGGCAAACTGTTGACCATCGAGTTCTGATATCGAGTTGGTAAAGGATAGACACATTTGTGCGTTTGGCCGTCCATGGAATTCGGAGAATCCGCCTAAAACACCACATTTCGAATGCGTCTATCCTCTGTCTTACTCTTGTTTGGATTGTCCATGTCTTAACTTGTGGGGAAAAATGCTCCTTCCGAGAAGCCTGTGCCTGAAAAGGAACCGATCCAGGCTGATGATGGTTTCGTGACGGTGTTGAGGAGGAAGCGCCGTCAGCGAACCATCAAGAACCGCTGCAGCACGGCTCCATCGGAGCCCAATGTGCATATTCGTGCCTCAAAGCCGAACACTCCTTTGTACCTCTCCCGTCTACATTACACCACTACGACGGAGGACATCGTGGAGTACGTGCGCCAGAAGATCAAGTACGTGGCGAGAGTGCAGCTGCTCGAGTCGCGCCGCAACGTCAAGTTTAAGGCGTTTGTGGTGCGAGTACCGACATGCTACCTGCACCTCGTCTTGGAAGAGGACTTTTGGCCGCAGGGGGTGGTGTTTCGACGCTTCCGCGGGCAAGTGCCACATGATCGCACAGTGACGTAGTGCAACTGTAGTGATACTAATATAGTTTTAAGGTTTTGTTTACTAACACAAGCTGTCAATTATATCGTATGTATGTTAGTCTGTAAGGTATTTATCTATGGGCCAAAGTAGCCTGAAAATAAATAAATATTATTATTATTAACTCTATGGAGGAAAATCAGGAAAACTAGTGCTCTGACCAAACGGGCCTTCGTTTTAAAACTTATACCACGTTTTTCCCAGATGTTCTTCTTCTTCATCTTTAGCCATGGCTATCCGCCGTTTTATTTCTGTGACGCAGCTACCTTCATTACTTATATTGGAGCCCAGTTAATCGAAGCTGTCCACAGTATAGATGCCTTAGATGTTATAGGCGCCCGATAGGTTTCCCGCACGATCTACCACCATAAGCTTGGTTTTCTGCCTATTTATTGCAAACCCTACTTTGCCACTTTCCACTTCCAATCTGTGCCGTATCTCTTTCATGTTGCCAAATGTTGTAGCAAGGAGAACGGTGTCATCAGTGTACCTCAGATTGGAAATCCACTTTTCACCAACAGTAAACCCCTTGTCCCAGCCCTAAAGAGTCTTGAATGATATTACTCTTCGTACATATTGAAGAGCAGAGGTGAGAGGATGCATCCCTGCCTAACGCATTTGAACAGTCGGTGTCTATTTTGACGAAAGAGCGGTTGTTGATGTGTAGGTAGAGGCATCGGACTATGTCAATAAGATGTTGAGGCGTTCCCATGTCTTTAAGAACCCCCCACAGCTTGCCCCACTCCAAATGCTTTGGTATAATCTATGAAACATATCAATACAGGGCTGTTAAATTCCCGACTTTTCTCTATAATTTGGCGAACGTTCAGGATTTGTTCCCGCGTGTCTTTGCCTTTAACAAAACCTGCTTGCTCTTCTGGAATTTGTGGCTCCAGAAAGTGTATTAGCCTGTTGTTTATGATGTACAGGAGTATTGATGGTGCGTGGAGTAAGTGCCAAACACCTAATATAATTTTTAGAATCTTGTAGGCAACTTGTAAAGAGTGGGTTTAATAGAAAATATTCAATCCCCAAAACCCAGTTAGTAAGTAATCATTTTTACATCTCTCATATTCGGTAAGTAGGTCCTTATTAACCCCAAGTGGGGCTTGTAGGTGACCAATTAGCGCTTTAGGGCATTAATGTCGCAAGAAAAGCCCTAGGGCGGTAAGTAATTAAAAAAAAAACACTTCACTCTTTCAAAAAGTTCGCGTACATCTAACCATCACAGTACTGGCAATAGACATCATGCATTCAGCCCAATGACAAAAGAGGTCGCTTCGCTATTCAGCCTTGTCTTCGTATGAGTATACCGCCTGTGTGGGGGAGGCTTAATAGTCATCAATTTTAAATATCGAACGGCGAAGCTCAATATCGTTCTTGAAAAAAAAAATTTTAAAAAGAGATGAAAAAGGCGGTAATAGAAAACTTTACTTTCAATATTGTTTGTTTTTGGATTTTTTTTATAATTACGTGCTAATTAGGAAAAAAACATGAGTTCTGCAAGTGATGAAGATATAAGCTGCACTCCCGATTCAATGAAAAAGGAAGCTGAAGCAGCAATTAACAATATTTTGCCTGAAAGTTCTAAAGAGAGAAATTTGAAAACTTTATTCTTGTAATGCCGGTTTTTTTCTTCTTACCTCATAATCGAGATGTAAAGCAGAGTAGTTAGCTCGGGTGTAAGCATCAATTGCACCCTCGAACTATTGGCGCCCTCGCTGCGCTCGTGCGCCTAAATATCTCGGGCTGCAATTGATGCCTTACAGCCCTTGGCTACTAATCTACTATTAATGACTTCGTTATCGATACATATTGGAAGGAAGGAAGGGGACTCTTTGATCAAACCATACATTTTGTAGGACAAATATTTTTTCAAATAATTTAGATAATTATCATCTGATTTAACAAAAAAAACCCAGCTGATGATTCTCAAAAGTGTTTGTACTTAACACTTTTGAGAATCATCAAACCAACATATTTTATCCCTGCTACCCCTATTACTTACCACAATCGAGAATTCGAGAGTTTCGTGCAGGAAATTGTTGGGCGTCTCGCCGTCTCATCAAAATTAGCTTGATAGTAATCAAGTGCAAAAATGGACCGCGGATCCTGGACTATTTGTTTCTTACTTGGTAGTATGGCGCTAGGGTATCGGAAAAATTGTGGGCGTGTCCAAAAATACTGAAACATCAGAAGTCAATAGCTATTGTCATCGTCTTAAGGTTGCTTGACATATAATTTGACATTTTCGAGCAGGTGGTGTGATAAGTATATTATGTGGTCTACGTTTTCTTTCTTTCTTCAATGTCACTTGCAATTTTCAAAGCATATTGCCCGATAGCAAAAACAGTGCGTCTCTGTAAACAGCCATTGTTAAAATGGCGCCGAAGCGGTGATTTCGATGAACGCATTGTTTGGTCGTACGATCGTGCGTTGCCAATTAAGACACCTTGGGCCATCCTACGATCGTTGTCATCGCACGACAATGAACGCATCGTTCGATCGTACGATCGCTGGCAAATAGGACGCCGCCTTAAACCATTTCGCGTTGGTATATTTTCAACATGCATGAGTCTTGTAACTAAAATAATTAGTTATTTATTTATGTACACACAACATCCAAAAAAAAGGATAAAAACATAAGAAGTAGAAGAGCACAAAAGTACTGTTTGTTATACTTTATTATCCATACAAATTAATATTATAAGACACTTTTGCTTTCTACTATGTCTATCTTTATACAATGTGAGCCTCCTCATATACCTTGGTTCAGCGGGTCGAAACTGAATCGAAGCCAAATTGTTGCTGCGCATCGCTTGCGCTCCAGGACATATTCCACTAAACAAATTTGCTTATCACATGCGAAAGTCTGACTCTCCAAACTGTGAGGTGTGTGGCAAGATAGAGGATGTGTATGACATGATGGGATTGACATCGCATCGTCACAATTGTGTACAAAAATCCCTTAAATAATGAAGATTAAAAAAAAATGTCTATCTACGCGTAGGTCTGTACGTATTTCCTTTTCACAACTAAACCGTTGAACCGAATGTTATATTTGGCAAATAAGTACCTAGTCTGTGAGTTATCTCGAACATAGCTATTTTTTCTGGCTTTGTACGTAATTTCTTATCGAATAAATGATATCTTACTTAAACCAAAAAAGTTTGTTAAATTATTTGCTAGAGTCTGTCTCTACTCCAATTGGCAAATTAAATAATATTTATACTGCACAGTGCAAAGCACGCTGCCTTACGCCAGCACATCAAGATATCCGAATCTGTAAAAAAATCCCAATCCACATTGAACATTTTTTTGTTTTGGTGGGTTACAGGCTAAAAACCACCCATGTTCCTTCTTAGCCCTTTGTGCCGTTGCCGCGGTATCTCTTTCGAACAACCCGCAGCCCCGACGGCATCCACCTTGAACCTAATGTTAACGATAAAGTTGAAAATCTATTAAAGTCATTTGCTGTGTAATTTGATATTGTAGTAGCTTGACGTGGCGTTTTTACAATGTGAATCACACAAACGCACGGCAGGAACAAAAAGTCGAGTCTGTAAAGACCCTAATTTTATGTGTACATTAATTAAAATAGTGATTAAATAATTATTATCACTGACTGAATGTAAATTGTAATAAAACTATGTCTAAAATGTTACATGACATCGGTTATCGTAATAAATTAGACTTGTGTTGCGTAGGAACGAGGAAAATGTAGTAAGAAAAATGTCGAGTATGAATGTAGGGGTATGTATAAGAGTAGAGGAAGATCAAAGAAACGATGAATGAACTGTGTGAAAGATGGAGAAAGGAGGTGATTGCTGAGATGCCGAGTAATAGAGAAGTATGGAAGAAGACATGCTGCGCCAACCCTGAATAAATTGGGATAAGAGTAGGGGAATGAGGATCCAATAACAATTTGCTCAACCCGGGAATCGAACTCAGGACTACTCTGAGCATGAGAATGGTCAGTAGTAGCGATTGCACCTGGTCACTAGACCAACGTAGCAGTCTTAGGATATTTACTAAATAAAAGAAGTCTGCTGAATTTCAGTTCATGCATAATAGTCCGGTCTCTAATTATTTTTATCAGAATACTTAACTTGAACGGAAAATTTCGTTAATAAACCTCGTCCCAGACTCTGTAGGCTCATAACGGCATGACGACATAGACGTGTCCAAATTATGCGACGACCGACGTCACGACGCTAATTGTATACAGGGGGTGGAACAGACATCAACGCGAAAACGGTTATAAACCACGTACTCAGTGGGTAGGTTCAGTTTGAATCCCCGCTTATATTAAAAATTTTAGATATTGCTAGCGATTGAGCTAGCCCATTACTACGATGGCGTTATTACACGTGGCCCCCGACGGCCCCGACGCCCTGTGCGTCTCCCGCAGCGGCTGGGACGAGAGGTTCTCTCCCTCTCACGTTCCGCCACCTCCTTCGCTAGCATCACTGCTTCGCAGAAGGAGGCGACGGCGTCCAATTCCCTCTCACCCCGGACCACGGCTTGCACCAGGGTCGGACGCGAGAGGTCGCCACCGACCTTGGTTAAGCCTGCGTCAGAAAAAAGGGAAATACATGCCATGACAATACAATGTAGTTTCTTGTAATGGAAGCCACAGTTCCAACAACTAACACTATAAAACATTTAAGGTGGATCCCTAGTTAAACCTCGCCATACATTTTGCAGAACATGAAATCTCCGTAAATAAACGATTTCTGCAGAATAAAAGCAAGTATAATGAGTCTTTATAATGTATTAGGTGGGCAAAACGCCCAAATTTTATAAAAAAAACAGTATTTGTAGGCGAATTAGACTCAATAAAAAACGCAAAATCTTTATATGTGTGAGTGACCTGAATCGCGCCATCTGACAGAAATTTATAGAACCACCAAGAAAGAGTTCGTTGCTGTTGTGTTACGAGTTTACGTTCGGTAAACATTTATAATAGATGGCGCTGTTCGAAAATTCGAGGCGCTATTCGAACAAAGTAACTAGCGGCTAGTGTCACCGCGTTACTATGGTTACGCGCGGCCCCGAACGCTGCACTTCGATTGAGTTGAGACCCGAAAATGTGTTCCTGTACCTGTACTGCGCATTCAAGGTCATAGTTCAACGTTTCTAGCAAGTTAGCGCCGGCGGCGAGCGGGTTTGCCCGCGGATTTTACATTTTATGATTGATACAATGTTTTTTATAAGGGAATGAGAAAAAATGCTAGAAAGTGAAAAAAAATATGTGCAATCAGGCGGCCAGGATTTTTTTTGGTTTTTCCGTCATGGGTGTCGTTTTCATGGCTTTTGGGGTCGCTGATTACGAAAATAAAGTCAAAATGAAAATCCAAGATGGCGGCCAGGTAAATTTTTCGTTTTTCCGTCATGGGTGTCGTTTTCGTGGTTTTTGGGGTCGCTGATTACGAAAATGAGGTCAAAATGAAAATCCAAGATGGCGGCCAAGTAAATTTTTCGTTTTTCCGTCATGGGTATCGTTTTCATGGTTTTTGGGGTCGCAATTACGAAAATGAGGTCAAAATTAGAATCCAAGATGACGGTTAGGAAATTTATCGGTGTTCCGTCATGGGTGTCGTTTTCATGGTTTTTGGGGTCGCTGATTACGAAAATGAGGTCAAAATGAAAATCCAAGATGGCGGTTAGGAAATTTTTTGGTATTCCGTCATGGGTGTCGTTTTCATGGTTTTTGGGGTCGCTGATTACGAAAATGAGGTCAAAATGAAAATCCAAGATGGCGGCCAGGTAAATTTTTCGTTTTTCCGTCATGGGTGTCGTTTTCATGGCTTTTGGGGTCGCTGATTACGAAAATAAAGTCAAAATGAAAATCCAAGATGGCGGCCAGGTAAATTTTTCGTTTATCCGTCATGGGTGTCGTTTTCATGGTTTTTGGGGTCGCAATTACGAAAATGAGGTCAAAATGAAAATCCAAGATGGCGGTTAGGAAATTTTTTGGTATTCCGTCATGGGTGTCGTTTTCATGGTTTTTGGGGTCGCTGATTACGAAAATGAGGTCAAAATGAAAATCCAAGATGGCGGTTAGGAAATTTTTTGGTATTCCGTCATGGGTGTCGTTTTCATGGTTTTTGGGGTCGCTGATTACGAAAATGAGGTCAAAATGAAAATCCAAGATGGCGGTTTGGAAATTTTTTGGTGTTCCGTCATGGGTGTCGTTTTTATGGCTTTTGGGGTCGCTGATTCGAAAATGAGGTCAAAATGAACATACAAGATGGCGGCCAGGTAAATTTTTCGTTTTTCCGTCATGGTTGTCGTTTTCATGGCTTTTGGGGTCGCTGATTACGAAAATGAGGTAAAAATGAGAATCCAAGATGGCGGTTAGGAAATTTTTTGGTGTTCCGTCATGGGTGTCGTTTTCATGGTTTTTGGGGTCGCTGATTACGAAAATGAGGTCAAAATGAGAATCCAAGATGGCGGTTAGGAAATTTATCGGTGTTCCGTCATGGGTGTCGTTTTCATGGTTTTTGGGGTCGCTGATTACGAAAATGAGGTCAAAATGAAAATACAAGATGGCGGTTAGGAAATTTTTTGGTATTCCGTCATGGGTGTCGTTTTCATGGTTTTTGGGGTCGCTGATTACGAAAATGAGGTCAAAATGAAAATCCAAGATGGCGGTTTGGAAATTTTTTGGTGTTCCGTCATGGGTGTCGTTTTTATGGTTTTTGGGGTCGCTGATTCGAAAATGAGTTCAAAATGAACATATAAGATGGCGGCCAGGTAAATTTTTCGTTTTTCCGTCATGGTTGTCGTTTTTATGGTTTTGGGGTCGCTGATTACGAAAATGAGGTCAAAATGAAAATCCAAGATGGCGGTTTGAAAATTTTTTGGTGTTCCGTCATGGGTGTCGTGCGGAAAAACTGGTGCCTATTATGCGGGCGTGTCTGGCCTTTCGTTATGTCCCGAAAGGATGGAGGGAAGTGAAAGTCATCTTTATCCCTAAGCCAGGTAAGAGTGACTATACCAACGCCAAATCCCACCGGCCGATCAGCCTGACCTCCTTTCTCCTGAAAACTATGGAGAAGATATGCGAGAGAGAGCTGAGGGATGGCGTCTTAAAAGCAATACCTCTTCACGCAAACCAACATGCATACAGCGCGGGTAAGTCCACTGAATCCGCTCTTCATCTGGTAGTTAGCCGGATAGAAGAAGCAATACATCAGAAAGGCACCTGCCTGGGTACTTTCATAGATATCGAAGGAGCCTTCGATAAAACAAACTTCTCCAGCATCAGCGCCGCCCTCTCCCGTCATGGTGTGGAACAGGTACTGACAGACTGGATTACTAATATGCTTAGCAAAAGAGTAGTCCGCCTTGGAGTGGAGCAGCAGATGGCAGTGATAGCCAAGGGCTGTCCCCAGGGAGGAGTGCTATCGCCCCTCCTCTGGAATCTGGTGATCAACGACCTTATCACGAAGCTCAATGCTAATCACTTTTATACTATTGGGTACGCAGACGATCTCGCCATCCTCATCTTGGGGAAGGTGACAGGGACTTTATGCAATCTCGCTCAGCAGGCGCTTCGCATAGTTGAACGGTGGTGTGCTGAGTTCGATCTCTCAGTGAACCCCACGAAAACTGAGCTAGTCATGTTTACCCAAAAACGTACGCTAGGCCCTCATCGCCTACCCAAGCTATTCGATACAGAGCTCCAGGTAACCAACGAGGTCAAATACCTGGGAGTTATCCTGGACAGTAAGTTAAATTGGAGCAGTCATCTTGACAACAAGCTTAACAGGGCCTGCATCACCTTTTGGCAATGCAGGAGGATGATAGGTAAGAAGTGGGGCCTATCCCCCAAAATTATACTGTGGCTTTACTGTGCGGTAATCCGACCCATGATCACCTACGGGGCAGTGGTCTGGTGGCCCCGTACCAAATTAATAACAGCCATAAACAAGCTGCAACGTATGCAAAGGCTCGCCTGCATGGCGATCACAGGCTGCATGAGGACAACTCCGACTGCAGCCCTCGAAGCCATACTGGGGCTTCCGCCGCTCCACCTGTTCATTCAACAAGAAGCAACGATGACGGCGGTGCGCCTTAATACGCTACAACTCTGGGGTAAGAAGTACACGCAGCATACTGCGGCACTAGAGGGACTCCAAAGCGAATTTCCCCTGGTGAAAGCTGTTAATGATCGAGTACCCAAACAGTACGTATTCGACAAGAAGTACAAAATCCAACTCCATGAGGACCACCGCTGCGAGGGACTTAGCCCCGCAGAATTGCGGATCTTCACGGATGGATCCAAAACAGGTACTGGCACTGGAGCCGGAGTCTTCTCGGAGGATCTCAATATCCACATAGCCGTACCTTTAGGTGCCCACAACACTGTCTTTCAGGCAGAATGCATGGGCATCTCCCTGGCGGCATCAGCCATCTTGGCACGGGAGGTAAAGGATCAATCCATCCGTATACTCTCTGACAGCATGGCGGTGCTGCTGGCATTAAGGAGCCACACGGTCAATTCCGGGCTAATATACGAGTGCCACCAACGCCTGAACCAGGTAGGTAACCTCAACAATATAACCATTCAATGGATTAAAGGACATAGCGACTCCCGAGGCAACGATGCAGCGGACGAGCTCGCTCGAAGAGGCTCAAGCATGGCGGCGGTGGGACCAGAACCCATCGTGCCGCTCCCTTTCGGTTATCTTCGTACGCTGGTAAGGAAACGTACCAGAGAACTTCACGCCAAGCTATGGCTAGACCACGGCGAGTGCAGGCAGGCCAAGGAGGCGCTTCCCGCCATCGACGCCCGCCTCACCAAACAAGCGCTCCGGCTGACTAAGCTGCAGCTACGCACAGTGACGGCCGCCATCACTGGACACGGTACATTTAATAAGCACCTCTTTGTTATAGGTGTCACGGATAGTCCTCTGTGTCGAGCCTGCATGGAGGAAGAAGAAACAGCAGCCCACGTGCTCCTGCACTGTCCAGGGGTTGCCCCATACAGGGCCAAGTACTTCGGTAACCCAGGTACTCTCCGCGAGATTGCCGGTAACATCAAGGGGTTGCTGGCTTTTCTCGGGGAGCTTCGGTGGATCGAATAAGATTCCCACCCGCACGCAAAACCCACGCTCCGGGCGTGGAGTTGCGGACACTAGCCCGATGCATCTATCTATCTATCTATCTATGGGTGTCGTTTTTATGGTTTTTGGGGTCGCTGATTCGAAAATGAGGTCAAAATGAACATACAAGATGGCGGCCAGGTAAATTTTTCGTTTTTCCGTCATGGTTGTCGTTTTTATGGTTTTGGGGTCGCTGATTACGAAAATGAGGTCAAAATGAAAATCCAAGATGGCGGTTAGGAATTTTTTTTCATATTACATATAACATATCTCTTAAAAGACATCTTATTTAACAATTGCGAATTTCATTATGTCCGTAGAGTAGGAGCTATTGAAACCTTTTCTAGTCGTTTCCTCTATTACTACTAGTTATTATATAATTCTTAGAGGATAACGATGAATCTGTGACCAGCGGCCAGTAGCTTATTAGTTTATTTAGTGACTCTACAGGCAGAGCCTACGCTGTCGAAAGGTGGTCATTCGTTTGAAGAGTGGCTTGTCCCTATTTTTTTTATTGATATATTCAATTTCCCCTACTCTAGTAGAAAAAAGAAAGGGATTATGATGTCCGTAGCAGGTGTATGCTGGGCCTTGTTCTTGTAGCACCTCGATCGACAGAGATTTGAGACGTTCTATCATGTCGCCGTGGAGATCATGCGCACGAATGTGCCACGGGTCTTGTTGCAAGATTTCCCAGAGTAGATCGGTGTTAGTCTGTTAGTGCGTCTGCGTAACTGTGCGGCGCTCTTCAATGCCATTTTATACTGCCTCTCAAGCTTGAGCAGGTTTGTTTTACTGTACCTCGGTAGCAGCTGTATTACTCCGTAGTCTATCACTGGCAGTAAGAAAGCTTGGATGACAAGAAAGTAGCTTGACGTTGACGCTTAGCTTGGAGCGGTAGCCGATGATTGGATACAGCGCTCCTTTGACTCTCTTGGCCTTTTCAATATTTTTTTTGGCATGCTTATTCATCGAAAGCCTTTTATCCAGCCAGACTCCAAGGTATTTTATTTCTGGTTTGAATACAATGCGTTCCCCACGTATTTGAACATAATTGTGATACCCTGTGTTCAAATTGTTGAGTCTTGGTCTCTTGTGCGAAAACATTATGCATTCTGTCTTATCGACATTGCATTTGAGGCCCCATTTTCTGTAGTAATCAATTATGTCGATGGCGGCCCACTCTGCTCGGCGCGTAGCGTGGTCCGGTCTTTCAGCTGCGTTCAGTATACATAGATCGTCGGCCTACTGTGACAGCATCTGACCTGCTATTCTTTCGTTAGGTAGGTCAGCCACATAGAGGTTGAAGATCGCCGGACCGAGTATCGATCCTTGGGGCACCCCGTGCGGCACACGCTGTTCCGTTCCCAAAGTGGTTCTGAAGCTGCCTCTTGTTGTCCTGTTGCTCAGGTAGTTCTCGATCATCTTTACGATGTTGTTGCGTATTCCGGCGTCGATCAGTTTTCGACAGAGACCTTTGTGATTAATTGAATCGAAGGTTTTGCTGAGGTCAGTAGATATCATGGCTACGCTATGGCCCTTGTCCAGCGCGTCAGCTATGTATTTACCGGGACGAAGGTTTTGGGTGGCGGTGCCTCTGTTTCTCGTAAACCCATACTGGTGGCTGGGTATTATTTCGGTTAACTCTGCTCGATGCGGTTGAGTATTATTCTCTCGGCCCATTGGCCCATGATGTTAAGTAGGCTGATGGGTCTATACGATTTGGGGTCGCGGTGGTCCTTCCCCGCCTTATGCAAAAAGACACATGTACTGGTTTTCCATCGTTCAGGGAAGTAACCCGTCTCGAGTATGTAGTCCATTATACGTTTGAATATCGCAATCATGGTGTCACCACCTAGCCTGAGTATATCGGCTCTGATGCCGTCAGGTATAGGAGCTTTGCTGTTCTTGAAGCATCTAAGAGCTAATTTTAGCTCGTGTTTTTTTTAAACAACAGATGGAAACAGCAATTAACCAATATAATTTGGTCCCTGAATCGTATGAGCGCCTATACAATCCAGAGGTCAAGTTTCATTGGCCGTCGAAGAAATTGTATAAATTATAGCATACCGTTTTGGTACGGAACCCTTCATGTGCGAGTCCGACTCGCACTTGGCCAGTTTTTTACTTTGATTTTGACAGCGCTCACGGTGATATTTATTTGGGGCATGGTCGGTGTAATCGCAAGATGGCGCATGTCATGACGTCATCTATGACGATTCAAGGGACATCGATATCGCGCTCACAGTAATTCGGTACGGGTTTATGGACGCTCAAATCGATTACAGCGTAATTCGGAACGCACCCTTGCATTCCACAGCTTGACAAGTTGACACTTGACACTTTGACAGCTTGATGCTGATGACTTTAGCCTTCCCTTCGGGGTAAACGTAAAAAAAAAAAAAAATTGATGCTGATGTTTGATTTTGGGCCCAATGTACATTCCATGAATAAATAGGAAAAAAATAGGGGAATTTCATAAAAATACTAACAAATTCATTTGAAGAAGGGTACAGGCCTACAATAATGATTATTTGAAAAGTTTTTAATAAGATAACCCCGCCATGATTTCCTAGGTTTCTGATTCGCCTGTGAACCGGATTTTGTTTCTGGATTTTGTCGTGTGTTATTTTACAATAACAAGTTCATTTTCAGGTATGTCCCGTGCATTTATTTAAGTATTTTTTTGTTCATAAACTATTTCTACGTAATGTTTTTTTCCCTTGTTCCGAATTCTTACTGATTCTAACTCATACTGATTCCAGTTTATTGACAATGGCGTGCATTCGGTGTACCTGGCAGTCATAGATGAAAATGAACAGTACTTAGCTACTATGCTGCCGATGATATGGGTCCTGAAATAATTTCGGTCATCGAGCGGTATCTTGACCATCTAGTAAAAACATTTCATTCTATAGAGTCACTGCAGCATAATAATATCTATAAACACTGTGTAACCTTTTTTGTTTTGTTTTAGGTTGTTGAAAATGGAGTGATGTGCTCACAATGCTTTCGCATCATAATGCGAGAAGTGTCAGGTGAAAGTGCTCTAGCACATGAAGATCAAGAACTCCAGCATCACCATGAAAGCAATGTATGTGTGAGGTGTAGGTCATCTTTGTTTAGGCCTACACACTGTGTTACCGAGGGTGCCGTAAGGCAATATATTGCTGAAACAATTGCTCCAAGAGAGGTAAGCAACTCTTTTGTTTTCTTTTGATTCATGCAAGGCAGGCACATATGCAAATGTTTCTTAATTACTCATGATCCAAGACATCGTTCCAGGAATGAAAGAACAGTCACAATTTAATTTTTGGCCTTGGATGAGTCAGTAGTATTATTGAAAATGTTGTGATTAATAAATAAACCATATTTTCTGTTTTAGATACCCGTGGGGGGCTTACTATGTTTTGCTTGTTGGATACATACTCGGCGTACAATACAACAACGAGGAATCATGGAAGCTCCTGCTGTTGATATGAATACAAGTGCATGTGTATGGTGCCGACGGTCTCTTGCCCAAACGCGCAGACACTCCATACCTGAAGGACCTGAACGTACCTCAGTAGCACAAACTATATATCCAAGAGAGGTAACATCAACAACTTACTTTTATTACCTACTTTTGGAATTAAATAATTGTGTGAATAGAGTATATATTGTTTTCTTTGTTTTACTCAGATTCCACGGAGGACTGGTTTGCTATGCTTGTTGGGTAGCAGCATGTAGACATGTGGAGCGTGCTACAAGGAATGAGGATAACCAGCAAACTCCAGGCCCGTCTAACCTTCACCAAAACTCTTTGTGTGCATGGTGTAGAATATCACTACATCGAAGGCTAACACACGTGGCACGTGGCATACTATACATATATACTGGCAAGCGAAGGATCAAGTTGGGATGAAAAAATAATAGGCTATTGAATACTATTGTAGAAATAAAATGTTGTTGTCATCACCACTGTTCAGAGGAGGCCTGAGTCTCAGCAGTGGGAACATTATAGACTAAAATTATTATGCTATTTTTGTACGTAGCGATGTAAATACGTGCTATGACGATAATATCGCCACGATTTTACCGCTCGTGGAGTCAGCCCCTAAGATACTTACATGTGCCGTTACCCGCACTTACGTGTGATGTTATATAAATTGTAATCTACGAACTTTATTCTTTCTAATACTAAATTCAGAATCAGAATTGTAAATATCAAAATATTTAAAAAAGTGTATGTTATGTTTGTGTTTTGGTTATTGTAGTGAGAGTAAATAAAACGATTATTTGTATGAAAATATTAACCATAGATAAATATTATTAATTTATAGTAAGGTACAATAAAAAGCTTTACAATTGAATAAATATTGTTTTATTTATTTAGTACTCGTCACAATTTATTTACACGTTAGGTACTATTTAGGTTCAGTCACATTGCAACAACCTTTAAAGATACAATATACCTTTATTACCCAAAATAATTTGTTGTAGTGAAAAGGTATCGGATTTCGATCCTAGACCAAATAATTATAATATAAAGAAATAGATTGGAACATAACAATTTAACCTCTAGTAATATATAGTATGCTTAATAAAAATATTAATATGTGTTTTTAGTTTTTGCTTCATTGTAACGACATTATTTTATCTTATAAATAATTAATTTGGTCCTCTTTCTTTAAATTAACGCCATCTAGTGGTGTCGTAAGTTACTACTATTTACTTTGCATGTGTGTGTAATGAGTATATTCATGTGGCTTAATCTTTATGTGCATCTAATCTTTGTATGATACCAGTTAACAAGCACAGTGATTATCTAAAAAAATCAAGTTAGTGCCCAATGTGTCGTGAATAAGAAAGTTGTCTATTAAAAATTTCTATGTTAGGTGTAAAAATTGAAAATGTTCGATATTGTGGATGTGTCGCCATCTAGCGACAAAATGCCAGTGAGAGCAATCATCCATTCACCTTAATTGAATGGATTCGAGTTTCAGCTCATTAATATTACGATTGCATACGGGCGTATATTCTTAAGGTGTACCCACACAATTCTATGTAATTGTCAGGGACGTGACGGTGTACTGTTCGTATATTTCCTGGATAAAAGACAACTGGGATCTGTGAGCCAAGTAGCAGTCAACATTTCTGCCCTTATTAGGAACAGTTTCCCCCATCCAAGACTCAAATCGTAGACGTTTCAGAACCTCGAGACACGGTAGGCCCAGAAAGGGATGACGTGACGAGCTAGACCCTTATCAAAAGGATTGGGCCTAAACTGCCAAATACCTTGGAGCTGTAGTGGGACACATCTGGCTCATAATAATAAAGAAACAACGAAAAAAACTTTCTCATAATTAGTGGTCGCTGTTGTTTTTGGACATCTATAATGTCAAAGGCACACAAGTTGCATGCCATCCCCCAAATCATCATTCTCCTGCCCTTATCCCAATTTATTTGGGGTCGGCGCAACATGTCTTCTTCTTCAATACTTCCCTATTTCTCGTCATCTCAGCAATCACCTCCTTTCTAGCCATATCATCCTTCACACAGTCCATCCATCGTTTCTTTGGCCTTCCTCTCCTTTTAAATAGCCATCTACATTCTACATTACATGCCATCCCAAATCATATGATTTTATTAAGCATTCATTCATATCATATGCGGCCAAGATTAAGTAGCGGTTTCTCCTTGTCCCTGACACGTAACGTAACTCATATGGTTGTGTGCATAGACATTACATTATGTAACACCAATTAACTAGAATTGGTACAATGGCTCCACGTATCCACGTGATTCATGGTTGTACGGTATAAATTGATTGGGAATTTTGCATCGCATTGTCTCCCGAATCGATTGCGATCTTTTTCCTGGTTCCTGCGCCCCAAAAAAGGCGCTATAATTGTTTGTGGTAAAGCAATACCACAAAAGGTGACATGACAGTTCTTTGAAGTTTATAATGACACATGTGAGCATCAGAATGACTGGCCAAAATGACCGATCAGCTTTAAAATATTACTAAAATGTAATACCTATTTGATACTATTTGATACCTTTCTTTAAATAATTGGTACCTTATTAATAACTAAGAAAATGAATTTAAAAATTGGGCAGTCATTCTGATGTCAGGATGACTGCCCACATTAAGTATCTCCACGAAAGGGCTCCAAAATTTCAATTCGCTTTTACAAAAATGTAGTACCTGTTTAATACCTAAACATATATTTTTCCTAGATTTTTAGGGCAAAGAATAAAAAAATTATCAGAGATTGACTGGCCAAAACGACCGATCAGCTTAAGAATATTACTAAAATCTAATACCTACCTGCTTGTATTTGATACCTTTGTTTAAATAATCAGGAGCTAATTAATAACTGAGAAAATAAATTAAAAAATTGGGCAGTCATTCTGATGTTAGGATGACTGCCCACATTAAGAATCTCCACGAAAGGGCTCCAAAATTTCAATTCGCCTTTACAAAAATGTAGTACCTGTTTAATACCTAAACATATATTTTTCCTAGATTTTTAGGGCAAAGAATAAAAAAAATATCAGAGATTGACTGGCCAAAACGACCGATCAGCTTAAGAATATTACTAAAATCTAATACCTACCTGCTTGTATTTGATACCTTTGTTTAAATAATCAGGAGCTAATTAATAACTGAGAAAATAAATTAAAAAATTGGGCAGTCATTCTGATGTTAGGATGACTGCCCACATTAAGAATCTCCACGAAAGGGCTCCAAAATTTCAATTCGCCTTTACAAAAATGTAGTACCTGTTTAATACCTAAACATATATTTTTCCTAGATTTTTAGGGCAAAGAATAAAAAAAATATCAGAGATTGACTGGCCAAAACGACCGATCAGCTTAAGAATATTACTAAAATCTAATACCTACTTGCTTGTATTTGATACCATTGTTTAAATAATCAGGAGATAATTAATAACTGAGAAAATTAATTAAAAAATTGGGCAGTCATTCTGATGTCAGGATGACTGCCCACATTAGAAATCTCCACGAGGGCTCCAAAAATTCAATTCGCACCTACATACAATTTGTACCTACAAACTTAACCCTTTTTTTTTTTTTTTTTCGGATGGGAAATCATCAAATAACCCCTCCCACTCTGGGTGGAGCGGGAGGGAGTGTCAGACTTTTACTGACTAAAACCCATCCATGTTCCTTCCTTTGCCTTTTGCGTTCCAGGGCCACGGTATCTCTTTCGAACAGTCCCGCGACCCTGGCAGGCTTCGGTCCTTTCGGACCCCTACTCGGTTGCTGACAACTCTCTGAGGCGCGCGTGGAACACGAACGCGCCGTCGACACGGCCTGTCGTCATAAGACGGACGGACGGCGAGCTAGCCCATTGCTCACCGTCCACAGGCCCGCGCCTGCGGTGGCCGGGAGCCACCACGTGGCTGGCTGGTTATTGCTATTGGTTTAGGGCAAAGTACTTATGGGGACCACAATATTTTTACCTCACTGGGCAAGGTACTTATATAGACCACCGAGTTTTTTATATAATATAAATTTAAAAAAAAAAAAAAAACATGGTTTTGTTTCTTCCCTTATACAACATTAGTTTTTGTTTATGCTAAACCCGAAAAGGGGTCATTGTACTCATCATTTTGAACAACTTTTTCTATGGGACCAACCCTGAAATCGCGAAAAAAAAACAGCTGTTCCATAGAAAAAGTTGTTCAAAATGATGAGTACAATGACCCCTTTTCGGGTTTAGCATAAACAAAAACTAATGTTGTATATTAACAAATTAATAAATTTCACATATATTACTCATTGAAACCCTTCTTGCCTGGTTAAGGGTTAAAGTAGCAATCGTTTAGAATTAAAATAATTGTATTTGTTTAAATGCTTTAATTAAACTACTATCGAACGCGTTGTCATTTTGTCCTTCATTTTTATTCTTTGCCCTAAAAATCTAGGTCTAATCGGTAAAAATAGGTAATCTCGAATGGCGACCGCGAGCCGGAAGACGTTGCGTTGGAAGGCCTCCCACTAGGTGGACCGATGACCTGGTCAAGGTTGCAGGAACCCGCTGGATGAGAGACGCACGGGACCGGTCAATGTGGCGACGCCTGGGGGAGGCCTATGTTCAGCAGTGGACGTCTTTTGGCTGAAATGATGAATGATGATGATGAAAAATCTAGGAAAAATATATGTTTAGGTATTAAACAGGTACTACATTTTTGTAAAGGCGAATTGAAATTTTGGAGCCCTTTCGTGGAGATACTTAATGTGGGCAGTCATCCTGACATCAGAATGACTGCCCAATTTTTAAATTAATTTTCTCAGTTATTAATTAGCTCCTGATTATTTAAACAAAGGTATCAAATACAAGCAAGTAGGTATTAGATTTTAGTAATATTCTTAAGCTGATCGGTCGTTTTGGCCAGTCAATCTCTGATATTTTTTTTATTCTTTGCCCTAAAAATCTAGGAAAAATATATGTTTAGGTATTAAACAGGTACTACATTTTTGTAAAGGCGAATTGAAATTTTGGAGCCCTTTCGTGGAGATACTTAATGTGGGCAGTCATCCTGACATCAGAATGACCGCCCAATTTTTTAATTCATTTTCTTAGTTATTAATAAGGTACCAGTTATTTAAAGAAAGGTATCAAATAGTATCAAATAGGTATTACATTTTAGTAATATTTTAAAGCTGATCGGTCATTTTGGCCAGTCATTCTGATGCTCACTGACACATTGAGGTTTGAAATTGGAAAGTCATGCAAGTAATGACGATGCTTACTTTTACCAAACTTTTCGTGCTGTCTTACGATCGGGTATCCAGTTGTTTGCTATTCTGTCTAAATCAATTGAACAGGAAAACTGGCCTCAGCTTTTCCAATTTTTCAGGCAACTTATCCAACTTTTGTTTCTCTCAAAAGTTGATCCGCTTTAGTACAGCCTACAATCGGTCCGAATATTTTCAATCAGCCCTTAGTGTTGAAGACAAATGCTGCGGCGACCCCAATTAAATTAAGATTTAAGCGCAGGAGAATAATAATGATGTTGGGACACAGTCCTCCTCTCTATTAGAGGGAATGGAACATAACGCAGGGAGCTTTTCGCATTTTTGACAAATACAACAATTCGCCACTTTTCCAGGAGGGGACGAATGACGGCTGCCGCGCTCGATATCTCGAGTGCAGTTCCCACCGCGAAACAAATATTTCTATCTTCGTTACAATAGTACGTCTGTACATTAAGTGCATTGTGACCATTATTGTGACTAATTTATATATTATTCATGAATGGATTTACTCCTACAGGAAGGATTTCTTCCGTTCGGAAATCCTAATCTGGAGCGTGCGTTTTTATCACGAAAACCAGTGATAATTGAGCAGTACAATAATTTGTTCTCTTCAATCTTTTCCTTATTAGTTGTTTAATTAGTAGAAATAGTAAAACCATAATGATATTGGTAAAGTGTAACCATGGAGTTTCTTGACGGTTCTTCTCCATAGGAAAAGACCATCTCGAACCGTGTACGACTTCTCGACGTTTTGTAAGGCTACATTTGTAGGCGTACCTACGTGAAATAAAATATATTGATTCTGGTATGGCCTATATTATATTTATTATCTGTTATTTGGGTTTAAACACACTTTTGTATGGTACAAAATAAGATTGGTTAAAGTTTCGAATCAAGTAGCCTTGATTGGGGGTTGTCGTGAGAACGTTCAATGTGTTGTTGAGGATTCGCCCCATCGTATGCGTAAGCGTGCGTAGTTTTTTTTTTATAAATTTTTAAACATAAGTATTTTATCGACAAACTGTTAAAGAGTCGGGGTGCCCCAAGTCCTGAGCTCGCTTCGCTCGCTCTTGCACTCAATAAAACAACACCGTAATATTAACTTTTACAATTTTTTTTTCCGGCAACTAAAATTGCAGGGGGGTGTTTGGGATAAACCCCCTTGACCCCCCACAGTGACGGAATCCTCAAATTCAGGCGACTCGATTTAAAATCCAACCCTTTAGGTACCGCGTACATACAAAGGTTTCGTATTTGTGCTATTAACTATAGAGAAATTCTCTCATCAGGAGGTGATGCCGGTTGCCGGATTATGTCATGTAGGGCTATCATGAAAATGTATTGTCACCAGAACTAAAGGTGTGTGCAAAATTTCAGCTCAATCAATACAAACAAGTTTTGTATGAGACAAAATGTTCCGAAATGTCACATTTTAGAGATAGTTAAGTGCTATCAAAGTTAAAGTCCATTTACTGATGGCATCCACAGCACAACTTTGATTTTATTTGGCCGGCCAGGCTTCATACAGAAATCTTCCAACCATTTTCTATGGACGAAATTGAGCACTAACGGATTTTTTTGTTATTCATCTCCTATTGGGGTCTACGCTTCTTGAAGGAAATTCATCATTTTTGTAATTATTAATCGGTCTTTGCACAACTTACTATGTTGCGCTAATCATAAGTAAGTAGGTATTCAAAAAATATTAAAAAGTTTCCGAACAAACCCCAAGCGATTCTCACCCCAACCACGACAAATGTACTAATCCTACAAGTTTATCGGCAAACCTATACGGTCAAAAAAAAAATGTATGGATCAGCTGTTTTTTTTTCCAAATTGCTGATACATAACTCAGGGTGTTTTTATATTGTGGTTCGTGTCGTGTGGGATGATCTCAACCAAAACTAGTACATAAAACCATAGCAGAAGAACCTACGCACTGATGTGAAAAAAGCTTATTATGTAATAACAATTAAAACAAATATAATTATTATTATAATAAAAAAAAAACAAAATGTCTGCAACTTCACGTAAAACACAATTTAATTTCGCGGGCAAATCAAAACTCAATCTATTCTTACGACTTCAATCAATGTCAATTTAAAAGTTGACAGCTGCTCTATCAAAATTTTAATCAAAACTCTTTTGGTAAACAAATCGGATGTTAAGATCGATCAATACACAAATAATTAAATTAAAAAGGAGTAATTAAGAAACATAAAGAATTAAAAACACGCAAAAACAACAGATTAATAGTGCTGCTACATTAAAAAAATATGTTTTGTAGGTACTTACACAAAAAATAATCCAGTAAGCACGAGACTGGCAATGACACTGAAGTTATCCATAATGTTTATCACTCCACTTTTTTTGTCGTTAGTGCTATCGAAGCAAAAGTTTTTCACAAAATGTAGCTCGTTTGGTCTAGTCGTTAGTTTTTATACGCCGGTCGCGGCCAGGGTTGGCATGTTTAAAACAAGTTGTTTAAAACATGTGTTTTAAACAGTGTTTAAAACAGTTTCAAATAAAACATCGTTTTTTATTAGGTGTCAAACACCTAAGGTATCTAAAAACTGTGACAAGTTTTGCAGCTTTCTCGTTACCAAGTTTGTTTCGTATCGAAATGAATAAATCCAAATGTTTTTGTGTTATTGTGAAATGAAAAATCGAAAAGAAAGTCTGCTCTATTCATACACTCCATTCGGTAAAGTCCCCCGGGGAATTCCCAGAACTTCCGTAATTCGTGAATGTGATTATATTCAATAAATGATTTGGGTATTCCCCTTATTTTAAGCGAAGTTTAGGTGATTTCCCTACTAAAAATGAACGTCGAAACATACCGTATGTATTGAATTAAGATCAATTTTGGTCATGCAGTTTTTAAAATAGTATAAAAGTGAATTATATCAGGCATAATCAATTAAAAATGGATGATAACTAACTTAGGAAAAAAAACAAAAAAAACAACTGTTTAAAACATTTTTAACTGTTTGTTTTATAAAATGTAAAAAAAACTGTTTTTTTTCCAACCCTGGTCGCGGCAAATTAACTAGAAAATTATTGTAAAGATATGGTAAGCGCCAAATAATTATTTATTGCGAATTATAGGGTCATCTTTTATTCATTATTAGAATGTTATCACTGTTATCATCACGGTCGCTTTAACAACCTGTTTGAGCTTTTATCTGTGGCCTGTGCACTCCCTCATGTCCGGCCGGCATAATCTTGACTTAATAATACCTACTTATTCTCATAGTAATGAAAGTAACACAAATAAATACACTCTTCTCGATATTACTTCTTTAGAATAAGTACTGAAGAAATCAGACGAATTTAATTAAAGTATGTAGGTACTAAGTGCTCATTAGGTCGTAATTGCTCTGTTCCTATGCAAAGATTTCGCGATAAACACGTTCGGAGCAGACGAACGTCTCGTAACTTTATCATTAAGTAGTTAACGTTCATGTACATTTATAAGACTCTTAATATCCTTCGTCATCAACCAACGGTTTTTCCCAGTTGGCTGTAGCGCCTGAAACTGAAATTAGCCTGTAGAGTCCATTTCACGAAAGAAGTCCCGCAGACGCAGCGCTGTATTCGCGCGACGCAACTCTCTCTCTCCTTAGCTCCCCATCTGTCAAATTTAGTTCCACAATTGTCCGCGGGACTTCTTTCGTGAAATCATTGAGATAGCGTGAAATGGACTTAATTAATATAGAACAGTGAATGAAAAGCGCCATCTATTACGTAAGCTTAGAAACTTCAAGTGCTGAGGTTGGTGTATCGTAATAGTGATAGATGTCGCTTGCGCGCGAAACAAAATCATAAACAAGAACCATCGCTTCCTTTAAGACATTATTTTAAATCTCTTTGTTTCTAATAAAAAAAAACTCCTTTGAAAGCAGTAGGTAAGGCGTTCTCTCATCCAGCAATAGCATTCGCCTTTAATGTAACAATTCAAGATTCGATGTGATACAAAAACATTATCGTTACGTTACGCTGGCTGTAATGCTCGGTTGACGTCACTCAATTATGTAGGTCCTGTACTGTTTGCATCTGAACTCGCAAGCTCCTAGTGACGGACAGCCGTAAGATTAATCAATAGGTAATATAAATTATAAAATCTTTATTATAAATCACCGTAACCCAGTAAATATTTTTAACAAACTTATTTTTAAATTATTTATTCATGTTGACCTAATATAATATCTCTGAGATAACATTTTAATAAGTATTAAAAACAGCTTTAGGACAAACCACAAACAAAACAGTATACCCTTTTTTTTGTGGGGTCTCATCAAATAACCCGCTCTGTGTGCACGACTAGTGCTACCTTTTTTAGCGTTAACCTTGTTAATGTTGGCAAAACCTTATCATGTTACACAAAAGCATGAAAATTAGACAACAACATAATATTTTAAAAGGTTATCGTATCGCCAGGGTCAGGCAGGGTCATCATGAACTGCAAACAAGGCGATGATAATACGAGTACCTACTGCTCTCAGAGGTTCTGACCCCGCCAGATACCTACCTTACCTGCAAAACTAAAGACAGCGCTATTAGTCTTCATCATTATTAACCACCGAGTCCGAAAAGATTTTTAATCCTAATCAGGATTAAAAACCTATTCGGGTTGGAAATTAATTTCCAATAGAACAAAAGTATTAAGTTTTTGGTTGTAGAAGTCAATATAACTCATAATAATTATTAATCCGGGAAATAAAACGGATTTGACATGGGACTTCCCGTAGTCGGTAAGCAATAAAGCATTAGCACACATTGTCAACATGGTCTGGCAACATATTTATAATGATAAACAATTGCGAATTAATGCTACACTGTATTAAACGGTATTATAAAAACTTAAAACATTTAGAAATTTTAAATAAGTAATAAGTTTTAATTAATAATTGGTTGCCATAGACCGGCTGAATAATAAAACTCCTTGGACGCTCGAAATTATTTTGCCGGAAGGTTGGCTAAATTGACTGTCACTTCGGTGTTGTCGCTAAAAAAATATGACAAAATCGAGGGAGACACTGCAACTTAAAATTAAATATTTAAGTAAAATTCGCTATCTATTATCCTATCTTCTCGCTTGATTCTGATTTGGTAAGAAATAAAAGTAATAATTATGATTTGCTTTGCCAGTTAGGGCAGAAGCTTGTAGTGAAATGCAGAATCGGCAAAAAGGTAACGTGCGGCGTGCGTGCGAAATTCTTGGCTTTAAGAGAGCCGAAAAGTGATTTCAGTTTTTTTTAATACTTGGAATTATATTATATTTTTCTGGGTTTCTGCCTACCCCCATGGGAAAAGAGCGTGAGTTTATGTATGTATGTAAATGTATGTATGATACTCGAAAAGTAAGTAGGTACAGGTACGTTCTGAAAAGTAATAATGTTTCCCTTTTACATTTTTTAATATTTTGTACTTAATATCTCTCACATCTCGAATCAAAAACACAAATAAAATTGCAAAACATAATTCAAGTTAGTAAAGAAAATATTATGATTGTGTGATATTATTTTGTTACCTAAGCACTAGTGCTTGGTAGATTCTACATCACGCTATGGCAACCCAGCAGGCTCACGTCATTCAGATTCAGTCCAATCAGTTCGAAGTTCGGTACTAATCGGTGCGTTTCGCTTGTTTGTTTTGTTTACGTTTTATTTTCAATTAAAAACTTTTCTAACATCGCCGTCCTTTGTTTACATTATTACACTAATTAACACAAGAAACGATCAAGTGTTGTGCGTAACTGTGATATCCTTTAAAATTGTATTGCAATAAGTGAGTTTAGTCATCGTTCGTGAATTTTAAGTTCTGTTTTTGTGAAATTTTGCGTGAATTTATTATTACAATGCGATTTCCGCATTGATCCAGTGGCGATTGGAGGTTAGTGTTTATTTTTTATTGATTTTCCGGTATCTGCTATTGATAAAACGTGTGACATCCAGTATCTTGTTTTTGCCTTTTTTGTTTTGTCATTGCGTTTTTTTTTCTGTCGGCGCGGGTGACCTCGATTCTCTTTTAAAAGTTAACTTTTTCTGTGATTACGATCTTAATAATCTGAACCTCTTTAGCAATATTGCGTTGTTTATTCTTATTCGAAGGGTGTGCAATTGTTTTGAAACTTTATCAAAACCTGTAAAAGAAAAAAAAAAGTTGTTTGTTATTAATTAATTTTAGTTAGTTATTCATACTGTGTGTACTTATAGATACAAAATACTCTACACTTAAAATACATAAAAAAACAATATATTTTCTATAGTTTTAGAGAGATTTGAGTACTTACCGTTAACAAACTGTTTGCAAACATTATCAGTATAAATTATAGCTTTCAGTTATAAACTTAATCTTCTTTGTAGGTACTTACTTGAGACATTAGTGATAAAAGAAGAAGAGTAAGTACTCATCTACATACCCAAAATATAAAAAAATCAGATTGATTTATGCCTCTTTAAGTTCAACAGAGTCAATAATTATATTCTGTCAAGTTCCTGAGATAAATATATAAAAAGTGGATTTTAATGGCATCAACTTTAAATTTTGAATGAGAAGATACAAAAGAAATTGTGGTGTTATCAAGTCTGTAGATGTTTACTATCTATATTTAAATAAAGAGAGAAGCCCTGACTGACTGACTGACTGACTCATCAATGCCCAGCCCAAACCCTTGGACCTAGAAAGCTGAAATTTTGCACAGAGGTTCCCTTTATAATGTAGACAAGGAATAAGGAAGGATTTTTCGAAATTCAACCCCTAAGGGAGTTAAATAGGGGATGAAAGTTTGTATGGAAAATCGTCATTTTCACGCGGGCGAAGCCGCTGGCAAAAGCTAGATTTACATTTTAGTCATCTTTTATGAAAATCCTAAAACTCAACCTCTTGTCATAGTTATAAATCATTACACACTGTTGTTAGTATAAAAAAAATTGTTATGACGAGTGAGTGAGTTTTTTAGGCAGAAATGGCGAGTATTCCCCTTTGGTTATGATACAACATCACGCTTGTAGGGTCCTCGAAGGGTTCGGCAGAGGTGTACCTAATAGTACACTAATTTTCGCCAATATATTCAAGCCCCATATAAATGGGTCGTCCCCAATTGCCATCTATTACCATCTACCAAGCACAAATCCAGACTGTGGTGGCTAGATGAAATTCAAATAAGAATACCCGAACTGGTAATCAAACCCACGAATTCTTGCTCAGAAAGGCACAATGGAAGCAATACTACATCATAATTTTGAAATAAATAAATTGACACACTAACATTCAATTTCGAACTCAGAAATCTAAATGTATTTACCGAAACATGAAAAATCCTTATTTGTCACAAACAATATTGAAATCTATTTAAATTTCAACATACTAAACGCATTTGGTATGGATTGCTCAAGTCGCACCATGACTGGTATCAATGCAGTGGGTGTATAATTATGTCCCACACTGAATCCTTGCCCACATCTGTCATATTCTTATTTACAGTTAGGTTTATAAAATGACTGTTTTTATCATTCACTTTTTATAACTCTGTTTATTGTTGTGTGTTGTTCGTGGGAATAATTATGTTTTGAATTTTTGAAAGGATGTGCGCAGTAGCTTTCTTATTTTATTGTGTGGAATACCTAATTTTCAAGCTTTCATTCATCATTGTTTGCTTTTTCTAGCTGTTTTGGGGTCGACTTCTACTCTAGTTATTTCATTAATTTATTATTTCAAAAACCCTACAGATGTTGCAATAAAAGTGACCCCTACTGTGTACAAATAATTTGCTTTTTTTTTTTTGGGATGTTGGGAAACCATTAAATGACTCCTCCTGCTCCCTTTGTGTCGCGGCCGCGGTATCTCTTTCGCACAACCCGCAGCCCCGGTAGCCTGGCTCTTGACCTTGATCACGCATGATGAGAAACAATGAATTATGTCTATGATGGAAGGAGCGTGCCCAGAATCTTCTGGCATTTGCCTGTTAACCCTTATTTTGAAAACAGATAGGTTAAATGTGGGAGGGAACACAGCAGACAGTTCCACACTTGTTTATTTACTTGATTTGTGTTGTTATGAATCACATTGTTAAATGTTTTTCCTCACATTCATATTTTATTTGATGAATGAATTCATACCTAACTTAGTGACCACAATGTAAAATAAGTAAACAAATAATAAATTGTTGTAATGCGCTATCAAAGCTGTTTGTTTGTGCACAAAGCAAGTAATTCTATTTTTATATTAGTAACATTGCCTTTTGTGTGATAAACTCTAATAGGTATTATAGGCACTTACTTAGGCCCAGATTCAAAGACCACACTTTGACTTTACTTTGATGGCAAGATCTACTTTCACGCAAAAATATATTTCTTAGTCCTGTCAAGCTGTTCTTTACTTTCCAAAAATCATACTTTACTTAGTAAAGTCAAAGTGTGGTCTGTGAATCTGGACCTTAGTTCAGAACTGCCCGTTTTATAACTGCCCAAGTAGATTTATGTGAAATAAAATATTTCAATTTAACTTTCCCATCAGTAATTTCTCAGTAGCAGCTATGTTAGATTTATGCCCGGTTGATGGCAATAGGATCGCCTCCTATTCATCATCATCATCATCCACAGCCTGAATTAACCCACTGCTGGGTATAGGCCTCCCTCCCTTCTTGTGCCATTCTCCACGGTCCTGTGCCAGCCTCATCCAGGTTTTTCCCCCGATGGTAACTATGTCGTCTGCCCATCTTGCCGCTGGACGACCCACACTTCTTTTTCCAGTTCTTGGACGCCATTCAGTGACAGCCTTAGTCCACCTGTCATCACTGCGCCTTGCTAGATGTCCTGCCCAACTCCATTTGAGTTCCGTAACGCGATTTCCAATATCGAAAACCTTTGTACGTTTTCGAATTTAGACGTTATTTAGGAACTCGGTCTATAAGTTTTATGCCTAGCATCTAGCATGGAACGCTCCATCTCTGTGCAACTCTCAATCTGTACGACACAGTCTCCTGCGTGAGCGTCCATGTTTCGGCACCGTATGTCATTGTGGGCAGAGCAGCCTTCTATTACAGTTGAGAGAGGTGTATCTCTAATACTACACCCACATTTCGCCAGTTATGTTAAGTCCCATGTAATAGGGGGCGAGCCTATTCCCATCATCCGAGCACAAATCCAGGCTCCAGTAAAAACCCATACTTATCAATTTGCCAAACCCGGGAATCGAAGCCAGGACCTCATGCTCAACAGTCACGCTTGCGACCGCTAGACCAACGGGACCGTTTATTTGTTATTATAAATCTAAACAAATCTACAAATAATAATAATATTCGCTATAATAACACTAAAACATGATGAATGTCATGAAAACACGACATTATGAATTTATGAAGTTTGTCCTAAGGGTACGAACAAATACCGCTTTCTACGCAAATACCGCGGTACTTACAACGATAATACAACCATTCATTTCAATTCCGCTAGTGCACTTTGCTTTTCTAAACTTTCCGTAGTAAAGTACAATATAATTAATGTTATTATGAGGAGCTTGTGGCTTAATAACAATAGCCGTTCAGGTCAACCTCTAGGTTAAGCCGTGCTTGCCTAGGTTAGATCGTGGATGGATGACCATCCATTTCATACCGAGTTTCTACCATGTCGCGGACAGCACGTAAACGTACGAAATAGGTAGGTATGCATTCTGTAAAAAGCTTTTATGTTTAAACTCGCGATGCCCGCAGCTTCGGCAGCGCCAGCGTGGTATGACAAATATTTGTTCCGGGAGTGGAATGGGAATGGCACGGGGATCGAACCCGCGACCCGCAGCGTAGCAGTCAATTACTCAGCCACTACGCCAACCGTGCCGTCAGATTCTGTAAAAGCTTTCATTTTGAAATTACAGACACTTTTATTTATTTGCATAGATTGAACCAACCGTGTCCCCCGGATATGCCGTGTGTACGCTGATCCGCACTGTACGGAAATCCTAAACAATGCGAGACCAGCTTATACTGGAAATGTATAGGTTGATGTGTAGCCGTGTGTACCTATTGGCTATTGTACAGTCGAACAAGCTAATAAGTATACAGGGTAGAGATCTTTATAATTCTATAAAACTGAAAATATTGATTGTAATTTTGTTTTATCAAGTGTTTCGAATTAAGCTAATGATGTCAAACGCCATATTGTTTGACATCAGTCTCTAACTGTATCTGTATAAGCTTGAAAGTAAATACAAGTTAGCTGGCTGTATACTTATTAGCTTGTTCGACTGTACCTCTACCTTCCTAACCAATTATAAATTTAAAACATGCGACCTGTCACTTTTTATAGTTTCCGACTTGAATACCGTAGTATGTTCGTGACAATGTTTAGCATTGCTAATTGTTGCTTAGTTAAGGAAAATGTACAACGGATGTTACTTTTCCTTGCCAAAAGTCATTGAAAAAAACAATGATTCAAATTGTAGTAGCGAAAGACTAGTCAGGACATAAAAAGCGACATTTCTTGGTATAAACATCAAGCCTGGTAATCGTCGAAAGCAGTCGACGGAATAGGCAGAGGTGTACACCCTCATTTCGCCAGATATTAAACTCAATACGCTTTGCCTGAACCGGGAATCGAACCCTAGATAGCAGCCGCGCTTGCTACCACAAGACCAACAGGTCAAGCAAATTGCGTCATTAAATTTTTCCATTAGGAATTTCTCAGTAGCAGCCACGGAGTCAGTAATTGAGCCCAGTTCATACAATAGGCTCGCCCCCTATTACATGTGGGACTAAAACATAGCTGTCGAAATGAGGATCTGCTATTAGGTGTACCTCTACCTGTATTACTCTTCGGGAATTATAGGCATGATGTTATGTTATTTTGTAACTAAATAATTGTAGAATATCGACTAGTAGAATGTGGAGGTATTCCACTAGTCTAGTACCTAGGTATAAGATTTACCCTTCACCTCCTAAATAGGTGCCATATGATCTAAATAGGTACCCAACAATACTTCCAGTAAAGTTAATGTCCCCATTTTAATTTATTTGAACAAAATAACACAATTTACATGAATCAACTCAGTAAAACGCCGTTTAAATACAATCTGAATAATATTTTAATTACTCAGTATAATTATACGAGGTTAGTTAACTAAATGATTGAATATTAAACGTATGTAAAGGGTTTGGTTATTAATAGTTTACTTTCCATACTGGATGGGATGAGAATATACGTGTCGTGTTGTTACTTTATCAGCCCACACAGTAAATGATAATAGAGATAGGAGTTAATAAGCAAATTTTATGTCGTGTGAACGGCGGTTTGCGTACTAAGTTTGAACATAAAATACATCACGCCTCGTTGGTCTAGTGGTCGTAAGCGCGATCGATGAGGTCCTGGGTTCGATTCCCGGGTCGGACAAAAAGTGCTATTGGGTTTTTCATTAGAAATTTCCCAGTAGTAGCCCGGAGTTTGGAAGTTGGCGGTATAATACCCCCGTGCCTCGGAAAGCACGTTAAGCCGTTGGTCCTGCGCCCTCTCCGGTCGTGTCGGATTGCCGTCCCATCGGACTATGAGAGGAAAGGAACAGAGAGTGCACCTGTGCCTGCGCACGCACACTTGTGCACTATAATATCTCCCGCGCAGTTGCCTAATCTCTGCTAAGATTGGCCGCCGTTACCGAAAACGGTCAGGAGGACTATTACATCACGCCAGTAATCCCCGAAGAGTAAGACAGACCCGCTACACTATTCCCGAATCACTGTAACTCCTGAAAGTCAGAATCAACAGTGCGTCGAAGTCCCAGACAAACGATTAAACCGTCTTGGATTCCGCTTCGAAATTAATAACATAACATAACATTTATTTATTTCTCCCACAAAGTACAAAAATACAATATATTATTAATCAGATAACCCTCCTTTTGGACTTCGCCGCAGTCGGGTAAAAAGAAGGGTTGGACCGAGGTGTGCCCTTTGTACACCCACATTTTGCCAGCTACGTTAAAGTCCCATGTAATAGGGGGCGAGCCTATTGCCATCAACTGGAGTCTATGGCAGCAACTGACACATTCTTGATGGGAAAAACCTAATAACATTTTGCCGGACCTGGGATACGAACTCAGGACTCTTGCATAGCAGTCGCACTTGCCACCACACGACCAAACAAGGCAGTCGTCGGGGTATTATTGAAGTAAATCATTGCAAATTCACATCGACACTGAATTTGGAAGTGGTGTTTAAAGAACCTCAAAATGTAATTTGTTTTAGTATAAAATGGACCCGAAACATTATTATTTCACAAATTCTCGTCTACTTCCTAGTCTAAGATCAGAAACACTTCGTCTTCCTTCACCGCCACGAGTCTATAATTAAGGCGACATTACCTGCCCGCGACCTTGAGCGCGCGTTTAACTCATCGCCTAAACAAATAAGGTTGAAAATGGCGATGCGTTTGATTCTCGTGACTGCCAAAATGAACGATAGTTCGCAGATTTAATTTATTTAAAAAAAATACGCTGTAATGTTAAAATATTTTTACATGTCTTTAGTTGGTTAAATTTCCTTTCTGATAGTAAAAAAAAATATAACAGTTGTCACTCAAAATATTGAGCATTTCGAGACGAAAAAGTTTTTTCGTGTGATTTTTTTGTGATTTTGTGATTTTTTTTTTCGAGGTTCTTGATTACTTTTAGAAAATATTTTTGCATAAGTCTTTTACCTATACATTTGACTATACACTGTATTTTTTTTTGGAATTGTAATAAGTAGCAATACGGCTAACTCTGCGACGAAAAACAGGTCGTTTTTACGGTGCCCCTTTGACTGCGCCTTAACAGAATTGGGTCCCAACGCATCCTGCAGTCGCGCCCCAGTTTCACACATGTTTAAGATATCAAATCAGTCTCAATTGAACACTGTTCCATTAGTGTTGACTGTTGTTATGAGAAAAACGCATTGGACTGTGGACTGAAGATTTTATTGAATCGTTTTTATTGGTAAATGATTTTCATGAAGACTTATGGGTTCCAATATTCAGCTGTACAGACTTGTGATTTGCAGCTGCTGAATTGTTCGGTCAGGTGCTTAGGTCCTGCTGATTGCTTTAGAGGCCTTCTATCCTGTCTTCTTAGCCCAAAAACATGCAGCCGTGGTGACCTCTGCGATGCCACCGACTACGCGGACTGCCGAAGGTCTGGGCTAACAAAACTAAAAAAAATACCGTGTCAGCTACACGAAGAAAAAGAAGAAGAGGCTGTTTAGTTGCCAGCCGAGTGTACGATTACTGTACGATACCTTTAGAAAGCCAATGACAATCAGTTGCGTTAGCACTGATGACTATGTCTATACTTAACTGTACTTACTGTTAGGTACTGCTGTCCTAAGACGGGTCAAAGACTGGTCTGAATACAGCTCGTCAGAAACCAAGTAAATGAACAAGACGAAAAATAGCTCTGTTGTAATCAGGAAATAACAATAAGAATAGCGACGAGTAATAGAAAAGTATAGAAGAAGAAGACATGCTGCGCTAACCCCAAGTAAATTAGGATAAGGATGATGATGATGATGATGATTAGAAATCGATAAGATTGACTAAATATGGTCTCCACAACATATCTTATTCCATCATTCTAGCTAATCGTATGCCAGTCATGACTAGCATTGCGAAAGTTTACTTTCAGCTTTAAAATCTTTTATTTTACCCCTTCAACACTAATAAATCAACGCTAATCCTCATGTAGAAAAAACACCATTAGAAATACTATATTACCCACAAGAAACACGTAAATTGTAAGCAAAAGCATTAATGAATTCAACCAATATAGATTTTGCGTTGTTTAGCATACATTTGAATATTAAACTAGTCACGTTTTCAGACGGAATGGCGTTCAAACAAATTGTTTTAGCAGTATCCTTCATGCCTTTAGTGGCATCGATTTTAGGTCTTTAGAAATTGTGCTTCTGTGTTGAAGTATTTTGTTGGCTTGTTTGAACATAAATGTTGGATTACTCTTTTGGATTGTCATTGAAAGATAAATAGATTTTAACCGTTAAAGTTTGGTGGCTTCTATCATGCTTAGTATGTTCTGGTAGTCTCTTGGCGGTTTTCAGATATCTCCAACCATCCTGGCTTCTGCATCCTGGCTCCATAGCTGTTTTAGCATTCGATCATAGTATTAACACAATAGTGTTAATCTTGACACAAGCAAAGAGAGGCTTACCTATTAGTGGTCGAAATCGGCCTGTAGATGATGATGAAGATTGTAGAGCACTTAAACCTTAGAAGATTAATAATTTACTGAGAGGCTGAGACGCTTAAAAGTTGTAGCAATCTGACATCATCAGAATTCCATTCCTTATGCGCATACTTTTATATCCAAAAGTTTTACTTTTTGGCTTATCTAAATTAAGGAAGCATGTCATAAAACCTCCTAAGCATCTGCAGGCCCCGAACTCCGTATTCCGCAGACCCAAACACATAGACACGTTAAAACTTGCCAACTTTAAAGGCTAGACGCGACATGATGTCATCGCATAATTGCCTGCACGCAGATAAACCGAGACCCTGCAGTCTTAACCCACACCACAAGCCACTCTCACTCTTAAAACAATCGCTGTAATGGCTAATATGGGCTGCTAAAACCGCAGTAGGCGTTAGAAAGTTAAAACTGGCTAAAGATGGTGTATGAGGAAGATCAGGGGCATTATCTTGACGTAATGGTGGATAAGTTGAGAGAGGTTCTTTATGATTAGTCGGAGCGGTTCTTGTTTTGCCTGAAGGGGTATTTTGACTTAGTAGTGCATTAGTTTCTTTAGTGCTTCGTTTAAAGAATGTAGAACACTGATGGGTGCATTTAGAATATAAAAGCATGCACTAGCTAAGTAGTTTAAGTATTGACCGGTTAAGCAGAAGCCAGTCTCCTAGACTGAACTGCGAGATGCCATAACGAAAAAAAAAAAAAAAAAGTAGTTTAAGTATTACGTTCGCCGTTCGCGAAAAATATATTACTAGTAAAGCACTCAGTTACCTACTACTATGTATTATTCTTTTTTTTTACCGACTTCCCAAAAAGGAGGAGGTTCTCAATTCGATTGGTTTTTTTTTTTGTTTCTATGGTACACCGATTACGCTGCGATTTTTGATCCGATTTACGTGATTCTTTTTTAGTCTGATGCGGAATAGTTGCCATTTGATCCCATAAAAATTTAGTATAGTTTGACCCAGTACTTTTCATTTTATGACGATTTTTTTTAATTTATGAACATTTTTCGTTTATGTGTGTTAGCGAATAACTTCGTCGTTTAGGAACTTTGATGATTCTTTTTTATTGTGAAGGAGATATTTTAAGGGTGGTACTATGATATGGAAACCAGGACCTGGTGATGGAATCCCAGAGAACTCGAGGGCAACCCTCAAATTTCATAGGCACGTATTATGTGTTTTTTGGTTTCTTAGTCGAATGTTAAATTTACTTATAGTAAATTTTTCTATAGGTTATTAAAACTAAAAATGAAAAAATAAAAAACTTTTTTGCAAAAAAAAAACACCCGACTTTTTTCTTTTTGATTTTTCACTTTTTGGTGTTTTTGAAGTCGGTTGTTTTTTTTCTATCTGTTGTCCTTATTGCCAACAACTTCTTTTAGAATTATTCTAAGTATTATTCTCCTCTTCTTATCGTGTCAATCTAAATAGTGTTGGCCCAAAACTGAGCTACTAGTTTGCCGCTTTCGGTAGCGTCCATCAGCTCCTGTAGTGAACAAACAACAGTCCAGTGCAATCATATCCATAGCCTCGGAAACCCTCTGTATAGCCGTTTATGCTGTTACCTATATTAAGTCAATTCCTTTCTTGATTACATCGTAATTCATGAAGACCTTGCCTAGGATGTTGTTTAAATGTTGCTCACGATTAAAAAGAAAATAATGTATTTTCCTTGTAGCTACAATGCTACAATGAATAACAAGTAATGTCAACCGTATCGATCCTATTAAGTATGCGACCGTGGTAGGTTTAAGGCCCTTACAATAGCCAATAAACATATCGGCAATAGATTGTTACACCTGGTAGTGGCATTATTGTGCGAAATTCAATTTTAAGGCGTTTATGAGCTCTTGTTGGGTGTTATTATAGCAATATTTCTGAATACAAAGTAGTCATGGTAGATGTAGACAGTTGCTGGTAGGCGGTTTTGGATTATTTATGACAATTAAATGTATGACAGTCAAAGCAACAGGCACACCATCGTCTACGCCATATCTCAGAGGGATCGACTGTCTATCTGACCTCCACAACCCTTGGTTGGTTGTCAGACTTTCCAAGCCACTGGAACGACAGGCAAAGATGTCAAATTACTGTCGGGGCCAACGGCTTAGCGTTCTGCAAGGCGCGGAGGAAATTCTGTTTGTAATGGGTGTTTACACGTCCACAGACCGACCTAGGCAAGCATAGCTTAACCTAAACATCGAGCCGAGTGGCTGTTATTATAGTGACCGACCCATAGTCACACTGGTGTGACTACGGCTGATCCGTAGCTCACACACCAGTGTGACTACGGTTCAGCACACCAGTGTGACTACGGTTCAGCACACCGGTGTGACTACGGATCAGGTTAAATTATCCATAGTCATACTAGTGTGACTATGGATCAGCCGTAGTCACACCAGTGTGACTACGGATAATTTAACCTGATCCGTAGTCACACTGGTGTGGTAGTTTAGTGTGACTATGGGTCGGTCATGGTTATTATTAAGCCACGAAGCATACCTACATCAGGCTCAAACTGGTAAAAGCGTTGAAAGACCAAAAAATATACGAAATGCTTGTTACTAAGGTAACTTTTACTTTGCAAAAAACCTGATAACGTACGCTACACAAAAATAGCATCATTATTATGCAAATATTGCCGAACTTATCAAGACGTGTTTCGCATAAAAAACAAGTTCATTTGGTAACTGATAAATAACCTCTGTAAAAGCCGGTAAACCCAAAATAACTTTACGTCAACATTATGTTTAACTTTAACTCCATACGTTATTATGAGATTATCAAGAATACACCATCTTTTATTATTAATTCGATACGGTTTGTCGTACGGTTATCGGGAATCAAGAGCATTACCAGGAGATTTGAACTCTGATGACCATCGGGTAAAGTCCAATTTGGGCACTGAATTTATGTTTTTTTGAAAAGTCGGCGTCCTGGTTTGAGAAGCTCGTGGCTAAATAATAATAGCGACTAGGGACGATTTTCAGGATAAGCCTCGCTTTGCTGGTCCGTGGATGCACCCATTATACCAAGTTTGCTCCGTGCCTCGGAAAGCACGCTAAGCCTCTGATCCCGGCTGTCATATTCTAGATCTTTGGCAGTCGTTTCAGGTAGTCAGTGACCAGTGTCTGACAACTAGTCTTATCAAATAGTACCCAGTACTAACCGACTTGTGGAAGTTGGATAAGAAGTCGCTCCGTGTAAAATACTGATATAGTACATTATGGTATAAGTGTGTAACGTTGGTGATTACCGCCGAGGCGCCATTGAGACCCGAGCCGTCAGGTGAGGGTCTTAAGAAAGCCGAGGCCGGTAATCATCAATACACACGTGTATCATACGACGTTTTTCAACACACTTGTGAAGAAAATAATACTAAAAAGTCATCTAAACAGTTAAAACGAGTTCTGATTTTTTTTTCACAATAGCGGGAAAAATTAATCGGTTTTCCTATGCGCGCGCATCTACAGTTCTAACAACTTAGCTGTGCATGCGGGAAAACACGGAACTAAAATAAATGTACTAAGTTTGACGTAGCGATGCATTTTTTCTTGACCAGTGGCGCCACCCTGAAATTCACACTTGAAATGGTCATACTGTAACTATGGCAACCGGCCATAGACTAAATGAATGAGCGCGATAGAGTTTTAGCCACGGGCCACGTATAAAATGAGGAAAAAGTTTTCTTTATTACAGAAAAAATAAGTTATATTATTTGAGTGAAAGTTTCATTTAATAAAAACGTACAATCTGAAATTATCTATATAAATTCAAATTTGCATGAAATGAACAAGCACTAAGTACATTATTTTTATTTTTACTATTGAACACGATCTTTTTTGTATCGAAACTTTTTTATGAATGTAGCAACTCAACCAATAAAATTTACAAAAAAACCTATAAATCACTAGTGAATAATAGTAATGAAAAAGTCACAGTTTGATTATAGGTGTCATTATGTGCCTAATTGCGGTGAAATTATAGCCACTTTATGAGCAAGTGTGTTGAAAAGGTATTTTACACGGAGCGGAATAAGGTTGGTTAGACTAGGCAAAGAGCGGAATAAGGTTGGTTAGACTAGGCAAAGAGCGGAATAAGGTTGGTTAGACAGGCAAAGAGCGGAATAAGGTTGGTTAGACTAGGCAAAGAGCGGAATAAGGTTGGTTAGACAGGCAAAGAGCGGAATAAGTTTGGTTAGACAGGCAAAGAGCGGAATAAGGTTGGTTAGACTAGGCAAAGAGCGGAATAAGGTTGGTTAGACTAGGCAAATGATGACTTACCTCACGACCAGGTGCGTGTGACCAAGCTGATGTTTTTCAGACATTTTCGACCGTTGCAATGGTGAATAGGTAAAAGTTTCTATCTTCTAAATTTTGCCAAGGCCTTTCCTAAAACTAACTCTTTTCTCAAAACGTTGCATTGCAAAACATCCGCTAGCTCTTTAGGCCAGCCATCCATCATTGCCTACTCCACAAGTCTGTAAAACAAAGAAAATAACTGCTTCACGAAGTAGGTGCTTAACTTTGAATAAATCGTCATTGTATTTAAAGATGGGTGCCCCAAATTCTTGACACCCGGGCGCTATTGTTTTCAAGTGAAACTAAGTGATTTACTTTGGCTTTTCGAAAGTCGGTGACTTGATAATTAAATGCCAGTGATCGGTCTTTGAGTTAAGATAATATCTGTTAGTAAGTGGGCAGACTAATGTTTTAAATTATGAGAGGATTAAAAAGGTCAAATGATTAGTAAACGAGCAGGACGAGCTTGATTAAAAAATAAAGAAAAATACATATCTCGTATGTACGACTGTACCGTGTATCATAAAGTATGTAAGTTCGGACGAAGTTTCAAGTCTGTTTATTCCAGGGATATTATTTACTTTATCACGGCTCCAAAGAAAGGAACCTCCTAACAATACGAGCCGTGTCCAGGAGTACTGCTTCCTGTATCAAGCCCTCGATCCAGCTGCCTAACGAGAAACTTAATCAAGTATTTATTGATCGAGGCTCTTGCTATTAAGCCAAAGGCATACTTATTATTAAGGCGTTTTATTGTACCTGCAATATCATTAGTTAACATCGTTATTAAGAAAACATATCAGAGAAATACCATTATGAAAAAAGTATCGTGATGGCTGAGTGCGCCGAGTGAACTAATGGGGCCGAAAAGCTCTAAATGCAGCGATCAGGTCCGGAGGAGCTGGTGAAAGCCTCAGGAATTCCCTGCATGCTAGAAGCACAGGACCAGACGGTTAGGTGACGCTTGGTGGAGGAATGTTCAGCAGTTGAGGCTGAAACGATGAAGTCGGTGACGATATGAGTGAAGATGAAAAATGAACGTTGTGTGTTTGTGTTCTGAGTCCAGCTAAACTATTTTCTACCTGCCTAACAATCTAGCATTAATACACCAGAAACCTAGCGAAATCTATCAACCAGACATCGGAATGTTTCTACATATAAACAATAGTTATTTCTTACTTTGAAATCTATTTTCAGCGCTGAAAAACATCTTTCAATCGGCGTGTAGGTAGGTAACGCTAAACTGTAATGGAATTACAACGCTTGCCAAATGCAACGTGTTATTAGATAACCGTTGTTTTGTAAACACGCTAGAAGAATTAGGACACCATTTTGTAAATTGAGATGTTTCTTTTTATGCTTTGTTTGAATGTAACCGGAATTTGTGGTTCCTGTGTTCTCCTATGGGAGTAATATAATCATCTGCTGTTTGAATTTCAAATGCTTTTTGTTGCTATTTCCGGCTTTATTGTATTCAGTTTTTTTTTTAATGAATTCATTATACTGCTGATTACCGGAAGCATCTTTTCACACATTACTGGCTGAACGGATTTCGATGTTTGACACGGATAGACCTGTTTAAGCCTTAGGATACTTTCTATCCCGGACAGAAACAAGCGACACTACTGGCAAAACTTAGTATTTAATATTTAAAACAAAACAAGCGATTTTATCACAATATTCACAATGCTATTTAAAAAAATATTTTCAAAGTGAATATTTTGCAAAAAAGAGATAACATGAAACAATACCTGACTATCTGCCATCTGACACAGTTGTGCGATTGTTCATTTTAATAATGAACCTAATTATCAATTTTGCAATGAACTGTATTTTGTGTGTTATCATTTACCCTTGATGCAACTGCTGTGATGATGAGTAGGTAATCGAGAAGTATGGAAAAATAAAACATGCTGAGCCGACCCCAAAAATGTGTTATACAAGTGCAGGGGAAATGTTTATGACCTGATTCTGATGGATGGGGAGAAAGAGGAAGAGGAAGATCAAATAGAAAATGAGTTGTGTGAGAAATGACATGGAAAGAAAAAGTTGTAATTAGTGATAGCGTGATGGTTGGAGATTGGAAGAAAACTCTTAGATAACTTGGCAGGAGGGAAGAAAAATGATGAGGGAAGAAAAATGATGATACTTGATTTAATTACTAAATAAGAATAAGTTTATTAATGCTTCAGTTTACATAAATATTGTTTTTAGTGTTTGGAGCCTCAATAAGCAAATAATGCCTGTGTTAGGAGACCCCGCTCTTCCATAATTGGCAATATTCACAAGTACTAATGCTAGGATAATTAAAATTACAATTAAAAAACTTAGAATTAAGAAGTAAAGAAGGTAAAAAAAAGGTAAAAAATAATAATGAGGGCGTTGTTGAAAGTATTTCTCGTGTATTTATTGTAGTGTGAGTGGGTGTGTGTGTGAGGGTGAATGTGGGAGTGTAGGTGAGGGTGAATGTGAGTGTGAGAGTGTATGTGGTGTGGTGTTGTATTTGCTAGTGTAATGCTCTAGAAGTACCTCCGTGTCATCATAAGTGAGTGTCTTAATATACTTGGTTAAGATTTTCTTAAAATCATCTACTTCCTCCTTCAATACGATTTTTTTATATATAATATCATTGATGAAATATAGTATATTTGTAGACACACAAACATAACTGGTACGGCGTACACACCTCTCAACCAGGTCCAGTTGAAAACCAGCGTCAGGCACTTAGTTGCCTGACATTTATGCTGAACTGGGCCTGTTTGGAGCAGCCGTGGGGCAAATATTTTTTTTGTACCAAATAGTTTTAAGTTATTTAAAAAAAAAACATTTGTTCATTTTAATTTTTGTATGTTTTTATATGCCCTGTGTCTGTACCAATAAATGTTATTTCTTTCTTTCTTTTTCTTTATATTTTTAACGGCTCATCGTTACAGATTTACAATTACTGTCATTAACAATATAATCAATTTGTATCGCAAAGAAGACTTTTTGTCACAAATGCAATAGCTCCGTCATAACTGCTGACGTCACAAGAACATGCAACCATAGCCTCGGCTATTTTTTTTTAATAATTGCATTGCACGACCGCGACCGTTCTGAAACCATCTTGAGTTGCTTGGCGGATCGAATCATACGCGTTTTTCCCAAGCTGAATAAAAGGGAGTTCCACGGTCAATTCTTTATTTTCGTAATTCGAACGTTCGTGATTTCGAAAATATGACAATGGCGGACTTTGGCGGGAATTTTACATTATTTTCGTAAATTATAAAGCGTGTAATTAAGTACACGTTTTTTCATTCTGGGAAAAAAATAATAAGCTCTGAATAAATAAATTAAGAATTGAGGAAATGAGGTTGGTTTACTGTAAACACGCAAATGGTTATAAATTTTGTTGCTCCTTAAAAATAATCGTTAATTTTCAGCATTTCCTAAAACCTAAAGTTTGAAGACATGTGACATAGCTACCAACCAGCACTAGGCCTGCTTGGTGGATATAGCCCATTCTCTCTAGAGAGGAGGCCTGTGTCCTAACTGTGGGAGTATTAAAGGCTTTTTGTTTGGATGGTAGACGGAACGGTAGGGAGTGTCAGACTTCTACTGACTAAAAAACACCTATGTTCCTTCTTAGTCCTTTGTGTCAGAGGCCGCCGTATCTCTTTCGAGCAGCCAGCCCACAGCCCGGACAGGGAAGTAAAAGGCTGATTCTTACCATTTTAAAGTAGGTAGGTACCTACTTAACACATTCCATCACTACATTACCTATGTAAAGAGTGCAGTCCATGCAATACAAATGCGTAACTGTCGTCGCATGGCTTAGAGCCAAATAACACACATAATGTCTGTCTAGATACCATTTCCAGGTATGTAGTTCCGTTTCTCCTAGCATCATGCCTTTAATCCCGAAGGATTAGCAGAAGCATACCTAATAGAATGAAAAATGAATGAATGAATGAATTTCGCCAGTTATGTTTAAGTTCTATGTAAATGGGGATGAGCCTATTGCCATCAGTCGGGCACAAATCCAGGCTTAGTGGCTGCTACTGAGTGATCAACAATTTTCCCGGTTAGCAGTCGCACTTGCGATCATTAGCCCAACAAAGCAGCCAGTTTCTCTCCTCTTCATCTTCAGCATTTAAAAGCTATGGCGAGTGCCCTCAAAAACACATAGTGCAGAAATCTCTGACATTGACCACGCAATGTGTGTGGTGGAAAGTGACCAACATGTCAATGTCCTCCTTGACCGTTCAATGCCATGTTTGGGCGTGTGAACAGCAAAATATTCGATTAATGAAAAACATCATAAGTGATAAACGGCACTCTAGTCTTCGATTTTGTTGAAATTTTATCTCCATGTAAAATACTGGCATTCAGCTTCATCCGTAAGACTGGAAGCCGACCCTAAAAGGGGAAAAAGGCTACAAAAAAGAAATTGAAAAAAAAAATCAATACCTCTAACTGACACTTTCTCAAACAAATATAGAGGTGTGACAAAACCCTACAGAATGAAGGTAACAAGACCAGCCCACATGACAGCTACTTCAAGAGCTGACGTCATTGTTGTAGGTAGTATTTACAAGTATAATCTACTTCCAAGTAGAGTCTAAGTACTTAGATTAGCATTGAATTTACATAGAAACGGATGTTAGAAGATTTCTTTTACAATGTTACTATTCGAATCCCTGGAAATCGAATAGGCTATGTAGATCGCCAAGGTATAGTTTTCGATTACACAGGTATTTCTCAGTAGCAACCACAGAGTCAGCATTTATGCGCGGTTGTTGGCAATAATATTTCGTGGTTTCATTTTCGATATAAATAAACAGGTAGTCCTTTGACCTACAAGGCAACACTCGCACGCTTTTAAAAGTTATTTATAATAATAATAGGAATCGATTTCTTTTTAAATATTAATCGATTAAAGTATTGACTCGTCTGCCCTACACTATGCTTTATGGTGACAGCTCATTCTTTTTCCGTGCGAGGCAACGAGTGCACGCGCTCCTACCTTATATTGCTTTTCTGTGTTCAAATTTTAAAAAATACCGGTGTTCTGTTTACATTCACGATGCCTAAAAGGTCCTATGAGGAACGAATTGATTATTATATGAAGAAGATGGAAAAATTACGGGATAAATACCGTCACAAACGGCGTCGAGAAGATTCATTCTCATATTCAGACGACGATAACCCACAAGGTTAGTAACTATTTTTCTCTGCTACCGTACAAGTACTGGTTAAAATAACAGTCTTGATTTCGGTAATTTGCCATAGATTCACATTCGAACGAGGCAAATATTCAACCCGCCATAGATTCCATAAGCGAACGAGGCGAATTTGGTAATAGATTCAAATTTAGAACTGTTACTTTTCGACGTACCTCCTAACATACATTATGTATAGTTGAGTTACGTTTATTTATTTTTTCGTAGATGAAACGGCGGCGGTGTGGGATTTATCACAACCACCCATAGAAACTGAGCCGCATCCTAGTCCCGGGCCTGACGACATGGTCGTAATATCCGACCCGGATGGGCCTCGGCCTGAAATTTTACTGGAGTCTGTGTCGACTCAACAGGATGACTTGAAGTCATTACCACCAGCACCGCCACCACCTGCGGCACTTCCTGAACTTCCATTGGATCCAGAGATCCTGTCCGCTCTTGGAGAGGCTACTGATGAAGGACCTGTATGGGGGCAGGAAATTCATAACAATTTAACCCAATTATGGATACCATTACTCAAAAAGGGAATGGTTAAAGAAATGAGAGACAAAATATTAAAACAGTATCTCATACCCAGTAATTGTACATTACTTCAAGCGCCGAAACTAAACATCGAGATCTCAGCCGCGGTTCCAGAAATGGTGAGGCTACGCGACAAAAAAGTTGAGACATCTCAACAGCAGTTGGGTGCAGGTATTGCAGCTATTAGCAAGGCGATGACGTCATTAATAACTAGCGACAACAAGATCGAAGCGATCAAAACACTTAGTGATGGCTGTCGCATTTTGTGCGATTTACACAACTCCGAAACCCAGGCTCGGATAAAAATGGTTACACCCGGGCTAGCGAAGCCTTTTCTTAACGTTATACAGGACAGTGAGCGAGATGAGACGTTGTTCGGTTGCACCTTACCCGATAAAATTAAGGCATCTAAAACTATTGAAAAACAAGGTCTACAGATAAAGAAGACCGGGCCACTGCCAGTCAAATCTAACACCAATGCCCAGTCACAAAACACGATGTCTGCACGCCATCCGTTCCAGGGAAACTGGGCCGGACCTTCTCGATATCCAGCGAACAGGGGGGGGCGAGGAGGTCAGAGGCGATTCCCCACATCAGCACGTCGGTCAGCAGCGGCGACGGCGACATCGACGTCGCTAACCAAGGCGAACCAGAACCGCTCACGTGCCCCTGCACGCCAGTAGCACAGGTACATGCAGGTAGGGTACAACATTTTTATAACTGTTGGACCCACATTACTAATAATATTAGTATTATTAATTGGATCAGGAACGGCATACCTATTCCGTTTGTATGTGAGCCGTTTCAAACTAGCATCCCACGAAAAACGTGGTCATTGAGCGAACAGCGTGACATGTCAGTAGCTGTTGAAAATTTAATTGAACTAGGTGCTACTTCACAGGTTGAGCCCAGTTTAGATCAATTTATTTCTAGTATCTTTTTAGCTCCAAAACCTAACGGTGGTAAAAGATTTATTTTAAATTTAAAATCTCTAAATCGATTCATACCTAAAACACATTTTAAAAAACTTTTTAACAAAAAATAAAACCGACTTCAAAAAAAAAACACAAAAAGTCAAAAATAAATCAGTTTCTGAAGTCGGTGACTTTTGTTTGTTTGATTTAATTTTTTTGCCACCGACTTCAGAAACTGATTTATTTTTGACTTTTTGTGTTTTTTTTTTGAAGTCGGTTTTATTTTTTGTTAAAAAGTTTTTATTTTTCAGTTTTTAGTGGCTCACATGTTCATAGGTCATAACTCTTATTGTGTACAATGTAGTTTTTTTTTTTAGTTTTGTTGATTTTTCAAAAACCACTTCTCCGATTTCGATAAAAAAAAAATATGGGACCATTTGGGAAGTATACCCTTTCCAACAAAAAAATAATTTTTCAAATCGGTTAGCAAGTGACGGAGTTATGCCCGAACAAACATAAAAAAAAAAAAAAAAAATACAAACATCCGAATTGAGAACCTCCTTCTTTTTTTAGAAGTCGGTTAAAAATGGAAGATAGTAGAACTGCCTGTAAGTTAGTACAATCAAACTGGTACATGGCGACCGTAGATATGAAAGAAGCATACCTACTTATTCCTGTTGCTAAGCAATTCCGTAAATATCTTCGATTCCTTAACAAACAATAACTTACGAGTTTAACGCTTTACCCTATGGGCTCGCCATCGCTCCTAGGTGTTTTACTAAGATTGTCAGAGAGGTTGTTAGTTTTTTACGTAATCGCGGGTTTCTATCTGTATCATATTTGGACGATCTGCTTTGTTTAGGGAGCAGTTACGAAGAGTGTCTTCGTAATGTAAAGGAAACGGTAACATTACTAGAATGTTTGGGATTCGTAATAAATTACGAAAAAAGCAATTTAGAACCCCAAACTTCATGCAAATTTTTAGGATTTATTTATGACACCACTGTTATGACCTTATCGTTACCTCTAGACAAACGCAACAAGATAGCCTGTTTAGTTCAAAAATATTCCAATCTACCCACAGTTTCAATTAGAAATTTCTCTCAATTGATAGGAATACTCGTAGCTGCGTGCCCGGCGGTGCGCTACGGTTGGTTGTACACAAAGATATTAGAAAGAACGAAATATTTGTTCCTACAACAGCACGGTACATTTGACGCAAAAGTTAAACTTCCTCATAACATCTTGAGCGATTTGAACTGGTGGTCTCAACATATTTACAAAGTAAATAATCCACTAAAGCCACAAAGCTATGCGTTAGAAATTTACACTGACGCGTCACGCACAGGCTGGGGTGCATTCAGTAATGGGTTACGAGTCAATGGTGCTTGGAAAGAAAATGAAATAAGTTTTCATATTAATTATTTGGAATTGTTAGCGGTATTTTTTGCTCTTAAATGTTTTGCTCGGGACCAAACTGACTGTGCTATTCTACTACGTGTAGATAATACTACCGCTATAAGTTATATTAACCGCATGGGCGGTATTCAGTTCCCACACTTAAATGACCTTTCTCGTGATATTTGGCAATGGTGCGAGATGCGAAATCTGTGGTTGTTCGCTTCGTATATAAATACAAAAGACAACATCGAGGCTGACGAAGAGTCAAGGAGAGTAAATCCCGACGTTGAATGGGAGTTATCACAACATGCGTTTAAATATATTGTTAGCCGTTTAGGTCAACCAGAGATTGACTTATTCGCTTCTCGTATTAATGCCAAGTGTCACGAATATGTGTCATGGAAACAGGACCCAGATGCGATAGCCGTCGACGCATTTACACTAAGTTGGTCATCAAAATTATTTTATGCTTTCCCCCCATTTTCTCTGCTATTAAATTGCATACAGAAAATTATACAGGATAAAGCCACCGGTATCCTGGTTTTCCCAATGTGGCCTGCACAGGCTTGGTATCCTATGTTAATGGATCTATTAGTGGATGAAATTGTTGTCTTAGAACCGCATCCAAATCCATTATTGTCGCATTTCAGACAACGACACCCGCTCCACCAGACGCTTTCCCTGGGTGCAGCGCTGCTCTCGGGCTCGCGTTCTCCTGCCGCGGTGCGCCGCCAACAGCCCTGCGCTTGATGCTTGCCTCACTATCAGCAAGTACACTAAAGCAGTATAGCGTTTGTTATAAGTTGTGGTGGCAGTACTGTAAGGATCACAACCAGAACGTGTTCGAGAGTTCTATCCCTCACATAGTAACTTTTTTAACCGAACAGTATGATAAAGGCGCGTCTTACGGCACGATTAACAGCCACCGATCAGCATTATCCTTGCTCATAGGTAACAATTTAGCTTCAGATGAGTGCGTTAAACGCCTCTTAAAAGGGATATTTAAACTGAGACCATCTTTACCCAAATACTCATCAACATGGGATCCTCAAATAGTGTTGAACCATATTTCAGAATGGGTCCCACATTCTCTACTTAATTTAGAAATAATAACTAAAAAACTTGTTGTTTTACTGAGTCTGTGCACTGCACACAGAGTACAAACCTTTTCGGTCATTAAATTAAGTAATATTAAAATTAATTCAAACGGTATCGAAATTGTTATAACTGATATTATTAAAACCTCTGGGATAGAACGGGACCAGCCGGTTTTGTATTTACCATATTTTTTTGAAAATCCTTCCATTTGTCCAGCCACAACGCTAGTCGACTACATGTCTGTAACGAAAGCCTTAAGGCCTGCAGATACAGATCACCTCTTAATTACTGTGAAGCGTCCTTACAGGAACGCGACAGCACAGACTATAAGCAGGTGGATCAAGCAGACGTTGTGTGCGAGCGGCATTGACGTGTCAGTCTACGGAGCACACAGTGCTCGACATGCTGCCACGTCAACGGCGCGCGCGGCTGGGCTAAGTCTTGATCTCATTCGAAAAACTGCCGGCTGGACTGCGTCCTCCCAGGCCTTTGCTAAGTTTTATAACCGGCCTGTTGTAGAGAAGTCTAATTTTGCAGAATCTGTTTGTTTACATAACTCTACGATTAGTGATTAAGAATATCTATCAAACCAAGAAGCAAGTGATTGTTATGTTTTTGGTTTTTGAATAATTCAATATAAGAAATTTATTTTTATGTTATCTCGTGTTTTAATTAATAGACACTTATCCAAATGGCATAAAACAAATGTAAAAATATCACAGTCTCTGAACATCTACCTGTTTATTTATATCGAAAATGAAACCACGAAATATTATATAAGATCAAACGAACTTCTCAAGTGAAGTTCGATCGATATAATATGAGTGGTTTCATTTGAAGATATAAATACCCAACCCACCCAAAACCCAGTTCATTTTTACTAAAACACGAGAGGACTTGAACTCAAGTCGCAACTCTAAAAGAATGAGCTGTCACCATAAAGCATAGTGTAGGGCAGACGAGTCAATACTTTAATCGATTAATATTTAAAAAGAAATCGATTCCTATTATTATTATAAATAACTTTTAAAAGCGTGCGAGTGTTGCCTTGTAGGTCAAAGGACTACCTGTTTATTTATATCTTCAAATGAAACCACTCATATTATATCGATCGAACTTCACTTGAGAAGTTCGTTTGATCTTATATAGGCTCGCCCCTATTACATGAAACTTAAAACATACTGTCGAAGTGAAGGATTACTATTAGGTACAACTCTGCCTAACCCTTCGCAGATCACAAGCGTCATGCTATGTTATGTAAACTGCTGTGGTGACCAGTATTAAGAGCACTCCTCATTCTGAAGACAGTCCTTTGTGGCTGATCAGGTGATCACCCTGCCACAAAACCAAAAACAGTATCTTCATTTTTTACCCGACTGCGGCGAAGCCCAAAAGGAGGGTTATTTTCATATCCGGATAATAAACACAGAGGACACAACGGACGGAGTTCACGGAGTAGTCATCATCATTTGCCTAGCCTTTTCTACCTTTGTCAGAAAATGCTAGAGTCTAGTTATAAGAGAGCGTTCTTCTACAAAAATCTACATAATAATAATAATAATATAATAATAATATAATAATAATATAATATTCCACAACTATCACACAACGCCATCTAGTCCCAAGCTAAGCAGAGCTTGTGTTATGGGTACTAGACAACTGTTATACATACTTATATATTACTAAATACATACATATTATAGATAAATTACACCCAGACACAGAACATCGTGCTCATCACACAAACATTTGTCCTGGGTGGGAATCGAACCCACGACCTCCGGCATAGCAGTTAGGGTCACTAACCACTAGACCAACAGGCCAGTCTAATGAAAGGCGTCTGCAAATATGCCTGACAATCACCACCGCTGATGACCAATCTAGCGTCAATAGCCATTTTAAATCACTTTTAATTAACTAAAGTCGGTCAAAGTCTCGCCAAACCACCAAGAAGACAGAATCAGAACAATGCAAAGATATTATCATCTGAGTAAGACACTTTCCTTGTTCTTGATACTGAATTCACTTTCGTTGTGTCTCGCGGATTTTTAATACTAACACTACAATGTACAATGATGTTGCAGAAGTATTATTTATGCATAATTGGACTATCATGTTCACACTATTGGACTCTCTGTGAGAGGGCGTTAAATCCACCACGCGGGCCGTTTGGAAACTTTATAGGGAATTATGATTTGAAATCGTTAAAATGAGGTACCACAAATCACACATGAGATAACATTAAATCCTGTCGGGTCTGCGGGTTGTTCGAAAGAGATACCGCGGCCTCGGACACAAAGGGCTAACAAGGAACATGGGTAGTTTTTAGTAAGTAGAAGTCTGACACTCCCTACTGCCCAGAGCGGGATGAGTCATTTGATGATTTCCCACCCTCCAAAAAAAAGGGTGCTTTGTGTCGTGACCCGGAGGATATATGATTTTTATTTAGAAGCTTATCTACCTAAAATCCGTCTTTTTCTCCAAAAAATACATAAACAGGCAACATAGATCCTCATTAAATAGATCCTTAACCAAACAAACAACCAGTAACACTAGTATTTTACAAAAAAAACACTTTGTTTCAATTAAGACTACTTTATCATATCTGCGTAACTGTCAATCTTTCAAACAGTACACTTACTCACTAGGAGACAAATCCTTGACAAACTAAACCGTATGGCCATACAGATAGAATAGATATTACATTAGTAGGACTGACTAGAATTTTGCAGATAATGTCTTCGTTGTGCCTTCTTAGATAACGATAGTAATTCTGTTCTGTATTTTGTTGAGTGGAAAAAACCGGTTACTTTATTCAAGTACGAATATGTAGCGTTTTGTTTCTATTAATATGTATTTGGTTTAATGTAGCATCGTGAAAAAAGTGGTGATCTACATTTGGTTCATGTTATGTGTTGATGATTTCCGTATTGTTCGGAACTCTGCGAATGACAGAGACTTCGTATCTTCGCATAATATTCTCGACTAGCTTTTGCCAGCGAAAAAAAAAAAAACTTTCCATACAAACTTTCATCCCGTAATAACTCCCATATGGGTTGAATTTCGAAAAATCCTTCCTTATTGTCTTGTCTTGTTTACATTATAAAAGGAACCTCTGTGCAAAATTTCAGCTTTCTAGGTCCAAGGGTTTGACTCCTCGGTCGGCTCCTCGGTCGGGTCGGCGTTGATGACGCCCAGCCCAAACCCTTGCGCGTCAGTCAGTCAGGACAGGACTTCTCTTTTTATTAAATATAGATAGATAGAAGAACTGAGATCTCATCATCAGCCTATAATGTTCCCACTGCAGGGACTCAGGCCTCCTCTCTAGGAGAGGGATGGGCTATAATCTACCACGCGGGCCCAGTGCGAATTGGTAGATGTCACATTTAATTATCTTCGAATTTTTTGGTTCTAAGACATACCGGCTTCCTCACGATGTTTTCCTTCACCGTTTTGAGAACAGTGGTGATGAAATAAATTACACAAAGTAATGTGCCTGACGAGGTTCGAACCCACGACTCACTCTTCGTAAGTCGGGGCCGCCACCACTGCTCTCAACTGTGATCTAGTTTCAGTCAATCCAAAGTCAAGTTAGCCTATTGCTGTCCATCAAAATAGTTAGGTTTCGAGTATTTATTTATTGTCAACATAAATCAAAAACAGCCAGTACCCACAATTCAGGAGAAATTCCTAGTGCGTGGGGCTCTAGGAGTTTCCAGTAAAAAAACAAATTGTAATAACTCTTTTTTTGGTAACATCTGGTTCAAAACATGGACATTCACAACAAGACTTGGACTTATGTGAGGAGAATACATGAAGTCACCTAAAACAAATGCGACGCGAATCAACCACAAGACCATAACCAGTAACTTGACTTGATTATGCTTTTGAAAACGCTAGTTTAAAACCTAGACTATCCGTATCCACCACTATTAACCATAGCGGCATATAAAGTAACCATAATCTATAAGTACTATAAATTCCTAAGCCGAACTAAATTCCTATGGATTAGTGTTAAATCTGAATTCCTAGCTATTTTATGTTATTGCTCGTTTATCTACGATATTTATAGCTACAGTTTATACGAAGTCTGATTGTCTAACAATAATTCCTAGGAAATTGTTTAATAACTTAGATTTCTTGACTACATTACTGTTTCTGACAATGTTATGTCCTGGTTTGTGATTGGTGGAATGATTCAGCCCTGTTTCGTTGGTCTATTGGTAGCAAGTGCGAATACTGAGCATGAGGTTTTAAATTGAACTCCTAGGTTGGGCAAACGACTTTTGGGTTTTCTTATCAGGAACTTTTTAGTAGCAGACACGGAGACTGAATTTGTGATTGTGATTGGTTGATAGCAGACGCACGTGGCGGAATATATATGTATGTGTACGCGTAAGCACCCGGCACAAGCCCCCGGAAGGCTTATTAATTCCCATGATTCCCGGGCAAGTGCGTTAAAGAAACACCGGAGTGGTTTCGAGTAAGACAGACTGATCCGCTCGTCACAGGGGGTGAGGGAGGACACTCATGAGGATATTACAACCCGGGGGTAATTGCGTATTCAACAGAATTGACATTTAATTTTAAATAGTTATTTAATCTTACATGTTCGTCACCATTACCGCTAATAGAATGTCACTATTTCTAGGCCATCTATGGCTGTAGCTTAAAACTAAAATGCGCTTTATAAGAATGTAATAAGTCTTCCTTACTAAATAGAAAACAAATCGGCGGTCTTTGATCACCTTGTAAGGTCACACATAATCTAACCAGCCACACAGGGTTATCTTATTAATATTCTAGTCTCACACACTTGCCGCTATGTCTTAGTCATCTGTTTGTACTGACAAATGTAGACCGTGATATAATTCAGCATATACGCATAGAGGAAGTTTAGTTTGCTCAGAATTCCCCTGAGACGGTTGGTCTACATGTGTGTCATGCGTCATGTTGGTTTCTTTATCCCTGATACGCAGAATGGTTGATAGAACAATAGCTGTTCTGGTGTCTTGATGTTAGTCAAGATCGCTTATGCCCGGTTTCTGAGGCACTTTATCTGTGGTTTATCTATTCACTAGTGACCCGCCCCGGCTTCGCACGGGTACAAAAAAGGTATTAAAACCTTCCTCTTGAATCACTCTATCTATTAAAAAAACCGCATCAAAATCCGTTGCGTAGTTTTAAAGATTTAAGCATACAGACAAACAAACAAACAAACAGACGCGACTTTGTTTTATACTATGTATGTAAGGATATGCGTACATTTGAATAGATAAACCACAGATAAAGTGCCTCAGAAACCGGGCATTAGTGAATCAGAAGTTATCATAATTATCAGTTGGAAAGTTCAAGTTGTCATGATCCTGGAACTTAAAGCTCTCTGTGTAACGGGGTTTTCCTAGTGCAGATACCAGTCTCCCACAAAGGATTTATCTGAAGTATTTTGTAAGTATATATTTTTAAGGCGCCTTTGTGGAGAAGAAATAAAGTGTTTATGTTTATAATTATTTCCTTTATTTGTTTTCTAACTTATTAAATACATTTTTAAATATTTCATAATAAACTTATTATTATTTGTTTCTGATGAGTCTGATGACTGATGAGTCAATCAATCAATTCAGCTGAGTAGATTGATGGCTATTGCTATTAGTTGACTGCTGAGCATGAGGTCCTGGGTTAGATTTCCAAGTCAGGCAAAGTGCGCTTGGGTCTGGGCAAAGTGCTATTGCCTTTTTTCATCAGAAATTCAGTAGCAGCCACGGGAGTCTGGATTTTTGTCCGTTTAATAGCAATAGGCTGGCCCCCTTTATTTATGCTCTCTTAAGTTCACTTCTCAGATTTCATCGTTCTTCTCTTTCTCTCGGTTTCAGCAACGTCATTTAGACGTCGCCAAGTATTCTGGCATCTGTGAGGCTATTCAGAGCAATAGGATGAAATAATCCCGTAACACTGCCCTCTATTTTCTATACCATAATATTCAATCACCGGCACGAAAATCCATAAAAATAAGCAAGATAGGTCAAAATCTAAATCGTGTCAGTGTACTAAAATTTTAAAACGACCTAGCAGTTTCCCGGAACATCTTCACTGGTATGCTATAACATAAACAATCGCTCGTTACATTCAGGAGTCGATTCAGAGAATCGAGTTGCTGTGCAATCGAATTTTAATCGATACCTGATATGTTTGGACTTTGAGTGGAGAATTGGTTGTCATCGATTGCCTTTATATAGGTAGACGACTTTCATGGTACGGTGAGTTGGTGACAGGTTATTTGCGAGTAAGTTAACGGAAAATGTATCGTAATACTTATCTGGCAACTCAATGGATTGAATGATTGATGACAATTGAAGCTGATATTTAATGCCATTGGGATTTCCTATTGAACATATAGGCCTCGCTAGTATTTTAAATAGTTTAGTAAGTAATCACTTTATTTTATTTATTATTTTAAGTGTATAATATTATTGGAAGAATTGATAATAGTATTCTATGTAAATTCAATTTACAGTGAACGATGTAGGGAAAATCGTGAGTTAACTGGCATGTACTAAGACCAACTAAGACTAAAAAAATCGAACGCAAAATGACATTAAATTACCAACCCACACCAGGAGACAATTTGATTGTGCCCGACAGATCTTACAGAGAGTAGACCTGGCACAGCAGTGGACAGAGACGCCAAAATGTCTAATTTTCCCAATCAACCTTAAACCTAATGCTTTAGCAATAAAATTGAAAATCTTATAAAAAAAACACTGATTTATAGTAGCTTGATGTGCAGTCGTATAGACCGAATTTGTATTAAAGTGACTTTAAACAATATTCGACGGAGAAACTCCCAAGTGCTAACAGATGCTACTCATTCGCAAAACCTACCATTATTAACACTATTTTCTCCAAATTACACCAAAAATAATACAACAAAAAACCACTAGTAAGTACATACAGTTGTAAGTACCCATCACGCACGCTAGCGGCTCGATTGTATCAATATTACAACGCAACGCATGTATAATGTATAAATTGACTAAATTGACCATATTGTGATCGTCAGTACTTTCTAATGTACGTGACGAAGGTATGGGTTAAGTTAGGAGATGGTTGTCCCCTTTATCTTACTCCGACTGTAGAGATGATTGCTGAAAACAACCACTGCTAAATCGTCCCCAAGCTAGACAGTTATGGTCTTGGCTTCTTAGTTTGGTCCCTTTCTCTTAGTAACTAAAATCCATCCGTGTTCCTTCTAAATAATGCCCTTTGTGTCCCGGGGCCGCGGTGACAGTCTTGAAATTTGTTTTTTGTTTTTTGGGTTTGTTTTGTCCTTACAGTTCTAAAATAATAGTGGAAACAGTAAAGCTGTCCTAATATTTAACCCTTAACCTTAACATATTATCGAGATCTCTGACCACAAGCAAATTGTTAGGTTTATTTATTTATTTTTGGCTCTTCAACAAAACTTAAGTGCCGCATCACTTAAAGATGAGCACTACATGCAATCTAATCATTTATCTTATTAGCCTAGTGTAAAATAACTCTATTATCTTATCACCTATTCAATATACATATTCATAATCTTCTTTAGATAGATATATATTCTTCTAGATTTAACTATATTCTTTTGCAGTTTTATCAGTATGCGTTCTCGATTTTGAGTAGCTTTAAATCCCAGAATTTCCTGTCTTTAGATAACATCGTTATAATCTGCTGACTTACACCACCCGCCATCATTGTAAGCGGTGACTCAGCAACATTTAGACCATTGTTCAACTGACGAACTCGATCTACCTTTATCAAATTATATCACTGGCCGTTTTCTTTCTTTCTGCTTTAAATAATACTTTTAGTACAAAGCTTTTGCTTTCGCTCAGATACATTTAGGATAGGTGCATTATTTGTTGAATGATATCATTGCGTAGCAGTAAGATCAGTTTATATTGGCCCTACTGCTGGGACATACCCAACTGTGAAATCTCAGCTACACTGCGACTACACAGCCTTATAGTTGTCGCATGTCTTCGATTTTCTGGTTCTAGCTCATGCTGGTTTACTAGCGTTGTTTTCTTTTACTATAATTATGGTTTCTTTTGGATGAATTATTTGGTATAGAGCCGCGTTTGGGTTTACCAAATGACAGACAGGCTATCTCTTATTCACCATTATCATCAACATTTCAGCCGAAATGCGTCCACTGCTGGTCAAACACCTTCCTCAAGTGTCGCCACAATCTTTTATTAACTTTTCCAGATTGTACCAATGAGATACAAGAGGCCTCAACTGTAGGAAAACCAAACCACAAAAGAATCGTTACAGTTTGTTTTTACTCCTCAAAGTTATCACAAGTAAACGATAAGGAGATGATCATGAATAACAAATGTATCTGCTCAAACGATTTGCATGGAGAGTTAGTCGAGTTGCTACCGCTGCTGTACCTCTCAAGGTCGTATCACAATGACATGTTATTATGTTTGTAGAGCGTCTGTCAGAGGCTCTTTCATTCATAGTTTTGAACGTTGTTTTGACTAACTCTCATCATTGACGGGATGTTTCAGATATATCCACAAAACACTAAAGAGAATTTTTGTTTTGATTCTGGAGAAATCTTTTACTAGTTATTGCTGCGACAAGTCGCAGTTACTCCTTGGAAAATGTGACCTGTAGTTATAATATACCCGTATTGACAATTTGTGGAACGAAAAGTTGTGTAGCTGACTGTGATGACTGATGTTAAACAGTCTGATATTTTGCATTAAGTATTTTTAGTTTTTTTACTTCTGGATGTTAGAGATGACTTGACTTGCTTATGCATTTATCCCATACGTTAATACTTTATTTATCTACTAGTGACCCGCCCCGGCTTCGCACGGGTACAAAAAAGGTATTAAAACCTTCCTCTTGAATCACTCTATCTATTAAAAAAAAAAGCATCAAAATCCGTTGCGTAGTTTTAAAGATTTAAGCATACAGACAAACAAACAAATAAACAAACAAACAGACGCTTATACTATGTAAGGATGATGGATGGAATGGCAAGAAAGGGCGTGTTTGAAGACATGCTGCGTTAACTCCAAATCAAGTGAGATAAGGACAGGGGAATGATGATCTAGGAAATATTGTCTTTTCCCATCATTGTCATCATTTCTTTCCCTTCCAACTGCTGTAATAATAAATAAGACTCCTTAATGAGCTGCTGCCATACACTGCTACCATCATCTTGGAAGCATTTTTACTCAAACATGTCGCATCTCTATATTTTTTCCACAAAAAATGGGGCACTTAGTATAGTGTCCTGTAGTTTGTTCACTTCAGGAAGTTCTGGGCCGACAAACTTTAGATTGCCATCAACACGCTAAGAAGAAGAACATCTCTATCATAAAACCGTGTAGTAACTTCATGCATCTTCCATAATAAATCTCTTATCTCTTCACTTTGACGTAGGATTACTGTAAAACGGATAAGATCATTTGAACGTCTGATAAAGTTGACATACTATGTGCTTTGCCTACATTCGTGTTCCGTAATGTTTACTGATTCAATGACCTAGTGGCGAAGTAAATATTGTGGCGGTAAATGAAGGATTGTTGGTATATTAGAGTGGGATAGTGGGTGGTCTTTACTGTCTCGTTGGTCTAGTAGTCCCATGTACTACTGCTGGGTAAGCGTCCATGGAGTTCTTTGCCTCTTCTTCTCCAAAGAGATCTGCGCTTTAGAATGGGCAACTACAGTACTTTCAAAAGCTATGCTATGCCTTATGAAATTATGACTGTAGCATTGCTTTCTTTCTTTTTCTGACATTAAAACTGCCTGTAAAAATAAATGGTTTGATAAATAAATCTAGTAAAAAATAAATGGTTTGAATTTATTTCAGCATCCAGGATTCGATTCCGAAGTCGACGAAGGTCCACCTCTGCCTATCCTCTCGGGGATAACAGTCGTTATGTCATGTTCTCCTACTGGGTGGTCTATCTTGTCCGGTAGGAATTTAAAAAATGAAAGCAGCAGCAGTATTGTTAGTTAAATTAAATTAGCGTGTCGTGATTAATAGTTGGGCGTTACCAGTTTCTTATTTGGGTTTTAATATATCCGGTTGTTTGTCTTTCTGTTTTTTCAAGCAAGTGATCTTTAGTTAATGTCTTGCTTTGGGTATTTAATGAAGCATCTGTGGTTATTTGTGTTTTATTTAAGAAAGAAGGTATCTAAAAGATTTCTGTTATCAGATTACTCGTAATATTGTGTTACGAGACTCCTTGACTGCTTGAATTCTACTGAAACTTTTAGAGATCTCTTTCCGCATCTTCATCATCATTTAAGCCAAAAGACGTCTACCTACTGCTGGACATAGGCCTCCACCAAGCGTCGCCACACTGGCCGGTCCCGTGTCTCTCGCATCCAGCGGATCACCGCAACCTTCACCAGGTTGTAGGTTTATCTAGTGGATGGGGCGGGATTACGCTTACTCCCAAGTACTCTTGACCTGATGCGTGTTACAGGCCAGCTGATCCCAGAAAATTCTCATTCTTAACTAGTTAGCAGCTATAAAAGCAACAGGACACACCTCATTAGGTGCAGTCTCCCAATTCTATGGGCCAGCGTTAACACCCTTATGACGCGGATGTGCCAATAAACCGAGTAACAGCTTCCTGCGTTCTGAGGAAACTTCATCCTTGTTATTTGTTGAAGCTAGTCAGCCCATTAGAAAAGTGCTTCAGAAATCATCATCATCATTCTCCGAAAGATAGTGATGATGATGCAAGTCCCTACACTAGATTGGCTTCGACATTCTCGCCCCTTTAGTGAATGCAAATAGAAAAATGTAAGCAAAATTGTACCTAACCCAATTAAACTCCCTGCAAATTGCTATACGTAGGAAGTCTAGCATAAAACGGGCTTCTCAGATCACTACTAATCCGGGTTATCCAAACACCAGGTCAAAGGCCTCGTAAATCTCATTTAGTACTCGTAAAACAACTGTTAAGAAAGTAATTAGGCGTTACGGAGATACAAAGTCAGTTTACGAGGAGTTTTGTCGTCGTGGTAGGGTTAATGCGGTTGCTAGCCTCAATGGGTGCTGTTTGAGGCTGGTGGTTGAGTTCATGACCTTGTAAACTTTTGAAGCTACTTAAGCTAAGCTATTGCTGAATTTGTTAGCTTCCTAGACTGTTATAGAAATTATCATTCGCGTTTCTGGGGGCTGTTAATGGTTAAACCTTTCAAAACGTATAGTATAATCCTCAGATTAGTTACTAGTAGCGTCAAACCACACCTAAACAACCTTTGTCGACAACACCTGTAATCCCCGAAGGGTTAGGCAGAGGTGTACCTAATAGTACACCCATATTTCGCAACGTATGCTAAGTAGGGGGCGACCCTATTGCCATCAACCGGTCACAAATCCAGAGTATGTGGCTACTGAGAAATTCCCGATGGAAAAACCGAATGACACTTTACCCGACCTGGAAATCGATCCCAGGATCTCAAACTCAGCACTACTCAGCAGTCACGCTAAAAATACTAAACTAACACTATTTTCTTGCAAAATCTCGTTATGTAATCTCACTTTTGTTTTATTTACAAGTTTCGCTTCAATACACTTAATGGATCTTTCTTTGGAATCTATTGCAAAAAACTGACTCAATATTTCTTGTTTTAATGCTGATCTTGGAATTAATTTGTCTTGGTTTTTAGGGTTCCGTACCTCAAAAGGAAAAAACGGAACCCTTATAGGATCACTTTGTTGTCCGTCTGTCTGTCTGTCAAGACCTTTTTTCTCAGGAACGCGTGGAGGTATCAAGCTGAAATTCATATCAAATACTCAAGTCTATGGTCTCTTGGAGCTGTGAAAAAATCAAACTTCTAAGTCAACGCGATCAAAAGATACTCCCGTTTATGCCGCAAATTTTCGACACTCGCAAGGGAATCAAAACCTACAGGGTACTTCCCGTGAACTCAGAATCTTGAAATTTGGTACGAAGCAACGTCTTATAGCATAGATAAAGGAATAATTACGAAAACCATAAATTTTTAGTTACATCAAGATACTCCCGTTTATGCCGCAAATTTTCGACACTCGCAAGGGAATCAAAACCTACAGGGTACTTCCCGTGAACTCAGAATCTTGAAATTTGGTACGAAGCAACGTCTTATAGCATAGATACAGGAATAATTACGAAAACCATAAATTTTTAGTTACATCACATAATATATTTTTTTTACGGAACCCTCGGTGCGCGAGTCCGACTCGCACTTGGCCGGTTTTTAATATCATTGAGGAAAATGTGTGACACAAGTTTTTTTTTAATATTTTCTAGGAATCGACTACTTTTCTGTCTTTCTGCAGTCAATTTCTGTTCATCAAAGGTTAAAAAATAAATAGTAAACATTGCCTTGAACACTGGAAAGGTCTCTCATTGTCTGTATTTATTTTGTTTTAATTATTTTTCTTTTCATTTGTCCCGTGAGGATGTTGTATTGTATTGTAAGGTCCTTTAGCAAGGTTATCATCAATTTTTGCATCTCGTTTATATTTTTTTTATTTTTTACTTTTATTCTTTTCTATCGGCGATTAATAAGTCGAACATCACTACCATTTGACTACAGTATTGTTCATATCTAAGGATAGACTAGTCATAGTGGAATTGTTTTCTAATCGTTTCGTATTTCTTCAACTATTTTAATAGGAATGAAAAGAACTTCTTGGTAGCTTTATCGTCATAGTCATCATTTCAGCCCAAAGAGGTCCACTGCTGGAAATACTTGACCGTCCGTGCGTCTCGCTAGCTTATGCCAATTTAGTTCATTTGTTGTCTTTTCCATTATCTTTGTCTTTCAAACAATGTCTCCTTTCTTATATATTCAAATTCTAATATCCCATAAGTATGCAAGGAATCTCTGGCAATTTACTCAGTAACTCCAAAAAAGACAATCATTTTCATATTCATCGCTAAGATCTACTTGAATCTTGCGCATAATTATAAGACGTCTTTACACGTTTGTTTATCTTTTTTCTTTTCCTTTCGTAACTCCGGACCGGCTCTCTCGATATGGACCGTTGGATGTGGGTTCGATTCGTGCGTAGTATACACTTTATGCTGTATATTGTGGTTTTTGTTAATATCTTAGGAATCTTCGTAGGTGGTTGGGTTTGATCTTTTGTGGCAATTTTGTTATGGGTCTTAGTAGGTATTTCTGGCAATTTTGGTACGGATTTGGGTGGTGTGCGGTTTTACTTTGATAGGCTTTGGGTTTTGTGAGTGTTGAAACTTCGAAAGAGATTTATTCGATTTGGTGGTCTGAAGTGACTGCGATGAAGTTTTTCATATATAGTTAGTAATATGAAAGAATATTTGGGCAAAAAAAATTATTTGTTGTTTCGGTCTTCAACAGCTAAACGAAGTAAGGTAAACAATATCTAGAAATATATTTTACTTTCGGTCTATAAGCTTAACGAAAGCAATGCTTATAATGTAGTTCTAAAACTAGATTTCTGACAAATGGACCCATGAATGTTAAGAAAATCGCTTTCTACACTTGTTAATTGCTCCGGAAATTAACCGCCAACTGAAGTATTATCAATTCATCATCATCTGCCTAGCCTTTTCCCATCTATGTTAGGGTCGACTTCTAGTCCAACCGGATGCTGAATACTAGTATTTTACATGGAGCGACTGCCTATCTGACCTCCACAACCCAGTTATTACTGCGTAATACGATGTCCTTTTGGTAAGACAGGTTGTCAGACCCCCGGGCCATGGCCTGTAAGGTATTAGCAATTATAATACCATATTTAATACCCGGATCTCCGAACTCCAACATAACGCCACAGTTAAGATCACAATCATCGGTACACGACGACTACCCACTTTATAGTGACGTATGCCATTCAAGTATGCGCATGAGTTTCGTAAGCATGTTTGTCTACATCAACTTCGCCATCAGCTGTACACCATTATGTTTTGTTAGTAGGGCTGGCAATTGAAGCCCTAACAAGCAGGATGTTTTTGAAAAGGCCTTGGTTCATTAACGTATAGGTAAAGATGTCTGTATTTCAATTACTCCTTAGATGCCTGCGGTCTATTGTGTTCAATTGAATCTGGTTAGATTGAAAGCCAAATTCATTATCTACTTGCTTTATATTGGCATCAGAACATTTCTTCTGGTAACCACTCATTATCTGCCTTTTCCCAACCATGTCGAGGGTGATTTCCAGTCTCCCCAGATGCAGCTGAATAACAATATAAACAACAACAACAATAACAATATAAGTGACCAGCTATCTTACCTACATAACCTAGTTAGTTCTGAGTAATTTTTCCAAGGGGTAGGTCCTACCATCCCCCATTGGACGACAGGTTGTTTTGTCAGACTTTCGGGCCACTTCGGACAACGGCTTAATGTGGTGCGTGTGATTTGTATTGCGATGTAAGTATATTATGATGGTCACCCATCCACAGACCGACCTAGGCCTTGATTGACATGATAACATCTCTCTTTATTATTTTTAAAATATATAGAAATGCCAACCCTACTTGCAGCGCCTTCGCAAAACACTCACAATAAACATTACATTACTTACGTCTGTTACACAACATTGACCCACAAAATGGCCGCGGTGACGTCATCATCACCATGGTAATTAATTTAGCGATAGATCATCGAGAATTGACCTTAATTTGAATATGTGGCTGGCGAGTTCTTGAGCGCGTCTGCGCTGGGTGTTAGAAAGGTTAAGTGTTTGTTCTGATTTGTCCGACTCGCACCTGGCCAGTTTATTTTAGTTTATAAATACTAAAATAATAAATAGTGTTTATTTCAGACTTTGTTACTAACAAAATATCGAATATTTTGTTAGTAACAAAGTCGTAGTAGATAATTTATTAAATAAAGTTATAAAAAAAAAAAAACTTAAATCTAGGTCGCCTTGTGGAGTTTATAAGTATTTTAAAAGTTTTATTGAGCAGCCGCAGCGACGGCTTCACATGCCCCATTCCGAACAAGCGCTTCTTGAAGTAAGAGTTGAGGTCCTTCCACTTCCACTCCATTGCTTTAAGTAACCGTCGTTATATCTGTAAATAAAGAAAACGTAAAAAAATATCAATGAATACACCTAAAAGATTATTAAACGCTCATGTAACAAGCCAACGGGATACCGGCTGTAGTATAAGTTATTTCGGTTGGATGAGTGACCCGCCCAGACTTCGCACGGGTGCAAAAAAGATACTCAAACCTTCCTCTTGAATAACTCTATCTATTAAAAATAGCCAGATCAAAATCCATTGCGTAGTTTAAAAGATCTAAGCATGCATAGGGACAGACAGCGGGAAGCAACTTTGTTTTATATAGGTACTATGTAGTGATAAACTGTTTCTGGAAGAAACCATACCCGACGAATGGTATAACAATTCGTTGCTGCCAATTTTGAAAAAGAAGGTGATATTATATACTAGACTGCAACAATTATAGAGGAATAAAGCTGATGTCACACGGTATGAAACTGTGGGACAACGTTATTGAAAGATGACTGAGAGAAGAGAGCGAAACTTCACAGAACCAATTCGGTTTTATGCTTGGTCGGGGAACGACAGATACCATTTTCACTACCCACTAGTTGTGCGAAAACTACAGAGGTGCACATAAAAACTTACAAGTTCGAAATTGGCACCTGTTTCAGAAAAATTGAAAGGAAGTCGTCTGTCTTGGTATGGACATGTTATGAGGAGAAAATAAACGCATGTGACTAAAAATTGATGGATAAAATTGATGCATGGAATGGGAGAGGAAGGCCAAAGAAAAGATGGATGGATTGCGTGAGAAATGATAATATGAAGGAGAAAGTAAATGATACCATGACGTCTGACAGAGGAGAACGGAAGAAGAATCGATGTAGTGTACTGTCGATATAGCGCACCGTCGATTTGGTGTACTGTCGATGTAGTGTACCATCGATTTGGGGTACTGTCGATTCATTAACCCGTCGATGGACCGTTGTCGATACAGCTACCATCGATGTAGTGACTCGCGATGTTATGTATCAGACCCGTGTTACACCGACCCCAAATAGAATATGACAATGTCAGGAAGATGATGATACAACATGCAGATGAACAGATTTTTTTTTACCTGTAAGTATTTAGAATAATTTTCAACATTTGAATGTTTCGTAAGATTTGCTTAGAAAGACGGGATAGTGACATCTTTCACCGTCATAACCCTCTGAGCATTTACACACTGGGTAACTGTCGTCATTGAGGGAACAGTCGCCGTTGTTTAAACAATACCCCTGGCACGCGTCCACTTCACAACGTTCCCCAGAGAAACCGGCATTACATCTGAAACAGGATTTAGTTTTGTCTTATTATTTAGCCTGCGTAGTTATAATCTTAGAACGAAAAACTCACATCAAGAAAGTTGATGCTTTAAAATTAACAACAAAATGTAGACATTTTGTCGCGTTAGCTGAATATACTATCAGCGAGTCAACGCCAACGTGCACCGGGGAAGGCGAGGAAGAGCAATTATTATCTTTACCCAACGTAAATTCATACATGCTAGGGATAAAGATGTTAGTGATAAGGGTATAAGAATATAGATTTTAATATTTAGAGATCAGTCCGTGGGCACCTACGGAAGATTTGTCGTTGTGTGTTAGACGAACATGTTTTACCTGCATTTAGGCTGTCCCTCAGCGCTGGCTCTACAATCTCCGTGTAAACAATAGTTGTAGCAATCTGAAACTTCGCATGTCTCACCGCTGTAACCCTGTGTACATTCACAACGAGATTCTCCACTAACTTTCGTACCGTGAACACAAAGCAGGTTTACATCTGAAGGAACATTGAGGGAGTTGCAGTCGTTGGTGGCTGAATATTTTGGTAGCAGACACTTCAGTGGTTTGCAAAGCGAAATACCCGGCGTTAGCTCTTCAATTTCGTATTTAGCGGCTATAGTATCGTAACCATACGTAGAGGCACTTTTGTCAGTTTTAATTTGTTTAGGTTTCACATCTGGTCCATATGGCAGATTTTTTGGTAATTGCCAGAAGATCTTTTCACTCCAGTCCACCCAGTAGATAAAATCTTTTGATACCGTTAATTGTTGTGGTTGCAAATAATTCGGTGTACTAGAATATAATGTTCTTTGGTTCTTCCCATTTAAATCCGCAATCACAATAAAAAAATCTTCCATGACAGATTTATATTCAACCCAATACATTTTATGCGCCTGTGGGTCAATTGTCAAGCAGTCTCTAATCTTATCACTTTTGTCTACGACAACTTCTCTCCCTGAACCATTAAATCGAACCCTCTCTATTATGTTAGAGTCATTGAGTGTAGTCCAGTAAATATACCTGTAATAAGTAACTAAGAATAAGAATCACATATTGACTAAGCAAATGATCTCTAAAAGATTTTCGTAATCTAACTTAGCACTAAGAATACATACAGTACCAAGTAGAAAACAGAGGTACCCATACTAGGCTGTGCGGGTGCCTGTTGCTTGGCGGCCAGAGTTGCGTTTAAATTAAAATTAATACACATATTTATTTGTTATGCGATTTAACAAGGTATTTTTCTAAGTATGAAATGTTGAATTATTTGAAAAAAAAAAATAAGTAATAAAAATTGTAATCGCATCTGTTATTTTGGTTTTTATTACACACGGCACTCATATTGAGAAGGTTCATCTCTCTGAACTACCACTTGCTAATGCCGATGGCCCATTCATTCTTTTTATATATTTTTAATGTTTTTTTTATTTAATTTTATTTTAAATATTTTTTTAACAACGAATAAATGGAATTAAATACTTTTTTTCAATATGTATTGACGTACCCTCCACAGCTATCCACGACAAAACTACGAGGATTCTTCTCGTTTCGAAAATCGATCACAAGATTTCCGTCAATATCATTTTCGGATACGGATTTTATAAGAAACATCTTATTACGATACCGCCCAATAAATAGACCTGTTGCCGGGTCATAAGCAAATTCCATAAACGACACGGAGAGTTTCAGCTTAATTAAAAGTTGCGTTTTCTTTGTTGCTATGTCAAAACTATAAATTTCGTATGGTTTTCTTGTGCTCTTTTCGTGAACCTCGGTAAACAGGACCCGGTTATGAAATGGGTCGTAAGTTATCCATTCGATGTTATTAGACGTAGGGGTCATCGAGTACGTTAATGTTCCTTCAGTACTATAAAATTCTAGAGTTGTCGATCCGATGACGACGTCTGAAAAACGAAAACATTTATTTTTAAATTTTGAATAAAAAGTATTCCGAAAACGTTATGGTTTAAAAAGAAGATTTAGTGACAACAATTTAACCGAGTATGGTTCAATGGAGATGATGAGTGAAAGGCAACTAAAAAAACGCTGGAAGGAGAGGGTGATAGGTCTAGCCATGCAATTGACATATTAATCATACGAATCTATAGAGGGTGGAACGGACAGGGACGAGAAAACGAGCGGCTAATGCTTGGAAACATGGTTTAGGTAAGTGCGATACCCTAAAAACATGACTAGTACTACTCACCCCAGGAGAAAGAGTGCGTCAGCCCCGCGCACAGGGCTATCATCACTAGTACACACTGCGTTCTAAACATTTTATTGTACAGACAACGTGTTATTAAGTCAACATATTATTATGTATATTAAATTATATGATGCGTCCAATCCGGGCGACCAATCCTGCGATATAGAATCAAAATGCTGAATATCCTCATTTTAGAAATTGTAAATAGCTACTGCAACAATATGTAGGTATTATTTGGTCACAATAGTGCTCTGATTTATTATATTATTATTATTTATTATTATTAGTGCTCTGATAAGCGATATTCCAATGGGGAATCATTAAATTAAAATAACATTTCTCATAATTTCTATGTCAGATAAAAAAAACGTGGTATATTATTTCATTAATTCTATTTTAAGTAAAGTTAATAAACAAACTGCAAATAGATCCATTCGATCAATTCTGAAATAGAAATATGAGAAATGTTTTTTCCTTATGAAACTCCAACGCATTTATTTATTAGTAGTTAAAAACGTTATCTATTTTGTTTGACTACATAGTTTTGTCTAGTGGTAGCAAAGCACTACTACTAAGCATGAGGTCCTGAGTTCAATCCCGTGTCGTACAGATTGTTCTGGAGCCGAGAGTGCGATAAGAGCAGATTTTCGTGGACGTGTATTGAAAAAGGATAAATATAGAGTGCAAAATCGTACACATCACTATCAATAGTAGAAATTCACAGCTTACTGACTTCGACACACTTTAGGGAAAAACGCCATGGTGCAGTGGTGTGGCTGAACTCTTATTTAAGAAGGACGATAATGCCCGGCTGTGTAATTATAGACTCATCTCACTTCTAAGCTATGTCTACATATTGTTTTCAAGAGTCATCAGAACATGTCTCGCGCGCAGTTTTGACCATATCCAGCCTCCCGAAGTAGCCAAATTGTGAAAAGGCTTTAACACCGTAGACCTTTACATTTATGGCCAATACAAAAGAGTTCAAAAGACCTTCCTCTCTACCGACTACCAGTACGTCAAGGTGTGAGACACTTCAGAGTATGTACAAAACGCCACCATACCAGTCCGACTTCATAACCAGACCTCGGAACCTATCAGTGTCCACACTGTCCACCTGTCCAGTGACACAGGTGTGAGACAGGGAGATGTCATATCCCCGATACTGTTCACCGCTGCACTGGAGAATGTCGTCAAGCTTCTGAACAGTTATAAAGGTTGTAGAAATTAGAAAACAGTTCAATTTATTAATTTTTTATTGGTATGATCACTAGCTATACTCCATTTACTATAAGATTAGAATTTTAAGTTGACCGTTTTTACAGTCCGTTCAACCGTATTCCGTATTTCTATACCGTAGGTATAAGGATGGCATCAAAAACGCTCATCATTTGGGGGGGGGGGGGGGGGGGGTTTGCCATAATCAATCGCTTGGCAGGCGGGTTGGCGATCGCAGTATGGTTGTTACAAAGACACAGAGAACGCTGCTGCCCATTCTCTGGTAAGTCCCTTAGTCGCCTCTTACGACACCCACGGGAAGATATGGGATGGTGCTATTCTTTACGTCCGACACCACCACACGGAACACAACCCAACTTTTTATATGTAAGTAGTCATAGTTAAAAACTTTGTCTATTTTGACTACATAGTTTGAAGTTCAATCCCGTGTTGTACAGATTATTATTGGGTCTTACCGTTAGTGTGAAATCGAAAGTGACCATAGAGCTTCGTTCGGTGGTTGGTTTACTGTCTGTCTGCAGAATTTTAAGAAAACAGCTTAAGTATCTAGACAGGTTCCGTCAGAAGTGGGAGGAGGTCGAGCGAGTTCGCGAGAAATGGTAAGAATGTAGGGAGGCCTTTTCAGGACAAACAATCTACGAAAAAAACTAAAGTACCTAATTCGCATTTATCGTTTCTATAACAATCGTATCATACTTTCTACTCTCCTTCACTTACATTATTGCAGTTGCGTTGGGGTTTTTCTTCTGTGGTACTTTTTATTGTTGAATGTTCTCGGTTCTAATTGGGTAGGTGATTCGTGTTGGGTTGTCTTCAAATGTTGAACACGGCTTTCATGTTCATCTATCTATCTATCTATCTATATAAATAAAAAGAGAACTCCTGACTGAATGACTGACTGACTCATCAACGCCCAGCCCAAACCCTTGGACCTAGAAAGCTGAAATTTTGCACAGAGGTTCCCTTTATAATGTAGACAAGGAATAAGGAAGGATTTCTCGAAATTCAACCCCTAGGGGATTTAAATAGGGGATGAAAGTTTGTATGAAAAATCGTCATTTTCACGCGGCGAAGCCGCTGGCAAAAGCTAGTAATAAAATAAAGTTTCTTCATGTACTCGAAGAGTATTTACAAACTACAGTTACCTACATCTAAAACAATTAATTAAGTATGTCCGTGTTTGTCCCTTTTTCCCATTTATTTGTAAAAAGTTTGTTTTTGCATTCGAGGCGGAATCCACAACTGATCCATAGGCCAGGTCGTTACGGAGCCGAGAACTAAGAGTGCGATAAGAGCCAATTTTCGAGGTCGTATATTTAAAAAGAATGCTTTTAGAACATCAAACAATTCGTCCACATCGCTGTCAACAGGAAAAGTTCACAGCTCTTAGTATCCGTCACACTCAAAGAAAAAAAGCCAGACGCATTGTACGGCGGTGTGGTGTTCAATGCCTGACTGAAGAATTATAGGCTCATCTCACTTCTAAGCCATGTCTACATTTTTTGTTTTCAAGAGCCATCTAAAATCGTTTGGCGCGCAGTTTTCAACATATCCAGCCTCCCGAACTAGCCGAATTACGAATAGGCCTTATCATCGTAGACCACATACATTTATGGGCAATACAAAAGACCGGAGAGACCTGCATCTCTGTTTATCATTAGCATTTGTGGACTACGAGAGAGCCTTTGATTCGATCGACAGTTGGGTTGCACTATAGGCTCTGTAACGGTGCCAAATCGACTACCGGTACGGCGAGGTGTGATACAAACACTTCAGAGTTTGATCAAAAACGCCATCTTATCAGTCCGACTTCAGAACCTGACCTGGGAATCTGTCCTTTTGCAGCGAGGTGTGACACAGGGATACGTCATAACCCCGAAACTGTTCACTACAGCATTGGAGGATGTCTTTAAGTTTCTGAACAGGTTTAAAGGTTGTGGAAAGTAGAAAACAGTTATTTTAGATTATTTAAGCGTTTTTAATGTTTATGTTCTTTATAATTATGTAAAATGAAGTTTTTAGTAAAAAAACAAGAATTAAACTTAAATCTATGTTCCTTGTGGAGTTTGTATATAATATTGTACAGTTTTACTGATCAGTCGCAGCGACGGCTTCACAAGTTGTGTTCATTCTGAACAAGCGCCGCTTCTTCAAGTATCAGTTGAGGCACACGTCAGTTTTGATCAACACCTCCTTTGATCTTGTAACCGACGACGTTACATCTTTTTTTTTTTTTTTTTTTTTTGGGACAAGCCCGCCACACTATTCCCAAATCACTGTAACTCCTGTTAGCCAGAATCAACAGTGGCGACCACAAGAAAAGCGCCGAGACAATGAAGCTCGACGAAGTCCCAGAGAAATGATTTAACTGTCTTGGATCCCGCAACGAAATTAATCAGAAAAGAATAGCGGAGGAGTAGGAAAAAACATAGTTTCCACTTCCCTCCATATCAGCAGGAGACAGAACAGAACAAGGCCAATAGGCACACAGGGACGTATACAACTGAGATAAGCCCAGTTGCCTAGCACCACGGATATTATTGTCATTAATATTACTGGGTCCTAAGTTGTGAGCTGTTATATTTGATTCCAATAATAGGTATGACAAAATTGCTTGAACGCACGGAAATTTGTTCTAGTTTCTACAAGGTCCGTATAGTAAATAACTCCGGATGTAACCTGTACACTATTTAACATAATATTACGTTCATTCTGCCAAAGACTACACTCCCATAAAATGTGATGTGCAGTTTGTTCAAATTCGCAGTCAGATGTAGAACATTTTTTTTTTTTTCGACGTTACATCTATAAAGAAAGCATAAAAAATTAACAATTATTACACCCAGCAGATTATTTGTTGGTCTTGTAGTTGCGCGACTCCTGAGGATGAGGCCCTGGGTTTTAATTCTAGGGTCGGATAAATTGCTATTGGGTTTTCCATTAGGAACGTTTCAGTAACATCCACGAAGTCTGCGTTTGTGCCCCATTGATGGCAAGTACACTTCTGCCTGACGATTCAGGGATTACAGACTTGATGTTATGTTTATGTAATTATTAAAACGCTTTTGAAGCTTGCAGATCAATAAAAATGGACAGATTTTTACCTGTATAGGATGTTCTTCAACATTTGAACTTTTCGTAAGATTTGCTTAGAAAGACGGGATAGTGGCATCTTTCACCGTCATAACCTTCTGAGCATTTACACACTGGGTAACTGTCGTCATTGAGGGAACAGTCGCCGTTGTTTAAACAATACCCCTGGCACGCGTCCACTTCACATCGTTCCCCAGAGAAACCGGCATTACATCTGAAACAGGATTTAGTTTTTGTCTTATTATTTAGCCTGCGTAGTTAGTAGTATAATCTTAGAACGAAAAACTCACATCAAGAAAGTTGATGCTTTAAAATTAACAACAAAATTAAATTAAATTAAATTTTGTCGCGTTAGCTGAATATACTATCAGCGAGTCAACGCCAACGTGCACCGGGGAAGGCAAGGAAGAGCAATTATTATTATCTTTACCCAACGTAAATTCATACATGCTAGGGATAAAGATGTTAGTGATAAAGGTATAAGAATATAGATTTTAATATTTAGAGATCAGTCCGTGGGCACTAGGGCATGTAATATCGGAAGATTTTCAATTCCGATACTGAGATCCGATATTAGATCTCAATATCGGAATTCCGATATTAATATCGGAATTACGTTATTTAATTTGAAATTGCACATTTTATTTATAAACTGCACAAATTCGGTATGAGGTTGGATTGAGTGCAATAAAAAACATTTTTGAATAATATTATGTCATTTGGTTCAAACTTTGGTTGTTTTAAAGTATGTATTTATTTACTTATTAAATCAAAGAGCGCTACTTCGGCGTAGAAAGGTTGTAAATGACATTTTTAGACTGAAATACTTTATTTTTAATGTTAAACTTTTATAATACTATTTCGATTTCTATATATTTTTTTATAAACGATTTCTTGTAAAAAATAATGACATATAGGATAACAGTGAGGCCACTCAATGCGTTAAAGGTGCGGTGCGGCGCCGGAGCGATACCGCAACGTCAATCTACATACAAATCTGTATACCGTGTCACACAAAATTTAAAGATTACCGTATCACCATAGTGTTATAGAAAAGTTTCAATGCGATTTGCCTTGAATCTAATTCACATAAAAAACACCCAAGTATCTTCATAATCGTATTAGCAATAATTTATTTAAGTTTAGTTTTGAAAATGAATAATACGAAACAAAAAACTTGGATTCTTTGATAAAAAGAAGGAATATCATTAAAGCATTATTAACAGCAGCGATAGCCCAGTTGGCTGAAATGATGGCCCAGTGCCCCACCACTGGGCCATCGCCCAGCCCCGACTTACGAATAGTCGTGGGTTTGATCCCGGCAGGCGCATTACTTTGTGTAATTTATTTAATCACTGCTTCTCTCAAAACGGTTATGGAAAACAACGTAAGGAAACCGGCATGTCTTGGAACCAAAAAATTCGAAGATATGTGACATCTGCCATCCCCCACTTATAGGCCCACGTGCGGTGGATTAGAGTCCATCCCTCTCTTGGGAAAATTATAGGCTGATCATCATCAGCCTTATCAGACTATTAGAAAGCCATCGTCTATCACCAACTCATGACAGAGGTAAGCTACATTTTTGCCGACTGTAATAGTGTTTTATGTATTTATATTATTCTCTGTCCAAACTCCTTAAACATACTTTCATGATTCTTCAAACACATAATTGTAGATCGTAGTAAGTACCTACTGTACCACTAAATGCAGTGTTATTCTATAATTTTATAACAAGTTCTCTCCCTATATTGATTAGTGAAGAATCACCAATTTCATGACAAAATCAATGCTTTAAATTTAATTGAAACCGATCATGACATTTAGAAACAACGAGATTCTATGACTATCATAATTTCGTACCCTTTACTCCCTAGATGTTTTGATGAAAATTGTGGCATTTACACCCTTGACTCTAGTGATTAAATTGTTTTTTTTTTATATTTTAATGTCACTCGTGACTTATATTGCTCTTCTATCGCATCATTAGTGAACTGGCAACAGGGATACGGTAGCGCGCTGTCGCGCTCGGCGCTACACATGGATCTAATAAATAGGTTCAGTTTAAAACTCAAAATATAGAAAAATATGTCCGATATTGCAATTCCGATATTGAGTGATCCAATATCGGAATTATAATATCGGAACTTTCGCTCCGAGATTCCGATATTACGAGATTCCGAGATTCCGATATTCATGCCCTAGTGGGCACCTACGGAAGATTTGTCGTTGTGTGTTAGACGAACATGTTTTACCTGCATTTAGGCTGTCCCTCAGCGCTGGCACTACAATCTCCGTGTAAACAATAGTTGTAGCAATCTGAAACTTCGCATGTCTCACCGCTGTAACCCTGTGTACATTCACAACGAGATTCTCCACTAACTTTCGTACCGTGAACACAAAGCAGGTTTACATCTGAAGGAACATTGAGGGAGTTGCAGTCGTTGGTGGCTGAATATTTTGGTAGCAGACACTTCAGTGCTTTGCAAAGCGGAATACCCGGCGTTTGCTCTTCAATTTCGTATTTCGCGGCTATAATATCGTAACTGAACGTAGAATCAAAGTCGTTTTGTATAATTTGTTTAGGTTTCTCATCTGTTCCATGCGGTAGATTCTTTCCAGATCACTCCACTCAAGTCCACCCAGTAGATATAATCTTTTGACACAGTTATTTTTGTTGGATCAAAAAAATCCTTTGTTTTTATTTCTTTATAAATATATAATGTTCTTTGGTTTTTTCCATTAATATTCGCACTCATAATAAAAAAATCATTTGTGGTTGTATAATCTATATCTTTATATTCAACCCAGTACATTTTTTGCGCCTGTGATTCAATTGTCAAGCATTCTCTATACGTATTACTTTTGTCTATGATAACTTCTCTTTCGGAACCGTTAAATCGAACCCTCTCCGTTACACTATTGTCACCGTTTGTGCTCCAGTAAATATACCTGTAATTGGTACCAGTTATTAAGTTTTGCAGATTATTAATAATTCCAATTAAATTAGAACAAAAATTACATAATTTTAGAACTTTGACGTTATTTTAACCATCAAAAAAATTATATACGAGAATGACCTCAACTGGTCCAAATACACCATAACGAGCTCTTTTATCTCTTTTAACTTAATAGAGAGTAACTTTCAATGAGACAAAAAACAAAACCGTCAGTATGAAGTTATGACTATTTGAAAAATTATAGGTAATAGTTTTTTTTTTTACTAACGGTAATTATTTTTCTGAGATGAAAGTAAACTTTGTTAATTAATGCTTTTATCACAGCTACCTGCCAGTTAAAGTCCCTTCAAAATCGGTCCAGTCGTTTAGGACATAAGCCAGAACAAACAGGCAAACAAAAATTCAAAAATAATATCTTTTATATATATAATATCTCTTATATATATAAATATCTTTTATATATATAAATAAATATCTTTTAACATCCCACTACCTATCCGAGTCCGACACTCTCTTCGCCCACGCCAACGTCCTCTTTTTTCGATTCCTCAAACTAGCACCGTAACTCTTAAGACCAGCCCACTATTTCTAGCTCTTACCCATATGCAAGTACGGAACTGAGTCTCCTTAACACTGCTTGCCGATACCTGGAGTCCATTGCCACTCCCAGTTAGGGAATGCAATCTCGAGACGAGATCGCTAAGTCGAGATCTCGAGGGATCAGAAATTCAATCTCGGCGAGATCTCGGCATTTTCGAGATCTCGAATGGATTTCAAATAGTATTGTTTTAATTAGATGACTGACACATGATTGAAACTCCTTAGTAGTTGTGATTACGATGCGAGTAAAATACAACATGAATTATTGAAAAAAAAATCTTTATTTTTAACCGACTTCCCAAAAAGGAGGAGGTTCTCAATTCGATTGGTATATTTTTTCTTTTTTTTTACCTAGGTTAGGTACCTATGTTAACGAACACAAAATTTCAGACCCGTAAAATCTCTTCTATAGAAAGTACTTATTTTATATTGAAAAGATATGGATAATGAAAAACAAAAAAATCCTATTTCCAAAATCACTCCTAAACTATGAGTAATTTTGGAAATAGCTTCTGTTCTAAATAGCTGATTATACCTAAAACAGCGTAAGCGAATGCAGTCCGACACAGTGCATCGCGGGGACACCCCCGATTTACGGGGAATCCCCCAATTTGCGGGGAATTGAAGGTTAGCGCGTGGAGAGCCCGGGGAATAACATAAATCGGTGAATTTCGGGGAATCCCGACTCGCTCACGCGCAAGGAACACGCGACATGCCTCGCGACTACTGCCACTCGATCCCGTCAATCTCGGCCGAGATCTCGACATTTTATGCTTCGAGATTGATCTCGAAAAATGAGGCGAGATCTCGGGTTTTCGGGATCTCGCGAGATCGAGATTGCATTCCCTACTCCCAGTACTATCTCCTCGGGTTAAAGAAATTGTATTCCGATTTCCGAGTAATAAAATATAATTACGATATAAGAAGATAAGAGTTTTTGTTAAATTTTTAATTTTTATTTGATTAATTTTTATAAGTACCTATGTTCATTAAGTATTCCAATTTTTTCCACTAAATTTTATGTTAATTTTATTGTATTATTGCTTTTATTTTCTCGTTTTGATATTATTTTTATATTTCTAATTATTTTGTTTGTATAATTTTTATGTTCGACCTATAACTTATATGTGTGGTGTTACCTACTGTTAGTATAAGTTGGTTATAAATAAATTAAAAAAAAAAATCGTTTTCGTTATAATTACCGTATATTATATACTTTTGTATGCATTAAGTAAAAACCACAAACAAACAGACAACAGACATTTCAATTTTATTTATCTTTCGGCCCTTTGATTAAAATATATATTAGCGAACCTAACACGGGGCATCAAGCGGCCCAACATAACATAATAAGTTCAAAATGAGCGATGAACAGAATTATATTACCGATACTTTTCGCATAAAAAGATCAAAAGCATGAATACAAAATCATTCAGTTACAACTTTTCACTGGCAGTATATTTTTGAGCTGCGGTCTGGATAAAATGAAATTAATGACTAAGTACCTATTTACAAAACTACATATTTTATTACATAGGTATTTTCTGTGGTGGACAGTTGACCCAAGGTCAATGTCTTATTAAAGGAGAATGACCAAAATGTATGGAGCTTGATGTGTGAATTGACGTACCCTCCACAGCTATCCACTGCAAGATTTTCCGTCTCCTCTTGCAAATCGATTACAAGATTTCCGTCAATTTCATTGTTGGATCCTGATTGTACTAGAAACGAGTATATCTTCATATGATAAGCCCCAAAAAGTAGTCCCGCTGCCGGGTCATAGGCGAGTGCTTCCATATCCTTCAGTTGATTTATCTTAATTAGAGATTTCGTTGTCATTGTTGCTATGTCAAAACTAAAAACTTCTGTGTTCTTTTCGTGGACCTCGGTAAACAGGACCTGGTTGTTAAATGGGTCGTAAGTTATCCATTCAATGTTATAAGACGTGGGGATCATCGAGTACGTTAATGTTCCTTTATTACTATAGAATTCTAGAGTTGAGGTACCGACGACGATGTCTGAAAATTAAACAACATTTTTCTGATTTATTACAAAATCTTCCTTGCTTTGCTTCCTAATGTAGATACCGCTATAAATGGGTCCCAAATTGATTTTCGCCAGCCTGCATACAATGAAGAGAGTACAATGGTTTTCGGTTGCTGTAGGGTGTGGTATACAGGTGACAGATTTTGACAGTCGTCTGAACAGAAACAAGCCTGAAACACCAGGAGGAGCTGCCATATCGTGACGGCCGTAGGAGGTGTTAGCCATGCAATTTACATAATATCAGTCATACGGATCAATACAGAGTGGAAAGGACAGGGACTAGAAAACGGTTACTACGTATTCAGTGCATCATTATGAAGCCCAAATAACTAATAAAAACTTATATTATGTTCCGAATGATGCATGATGTAGTAAGTGCGGTACCCCAAAAACATGGCTAGTACTCACCCCAGGAGAAAGAGTCCGCCAACCCCGCGCACAGCGCTAACAACACTAGTACACACTGAGTTCTCAACATTTTATTGTATAGACAACGTGGTATCAACATATATTATTATGTATATATTTAAGATGCGTCCACCCCCGGCGACAACTCCTGCGATATAGAAGCAAAATGCTGGCTATCCTCAATTTAGAAATTGTAAATAGCTACTGCAATAGATGTATTATTGGTCACAATAGCGGCTCTGATAAGCGATATTCCAATGGGGAATCATTAAATTAAAATAACATTACACATAATTTCTATGTCAGATAAAAAAAAACATGATATGTTTAATTAATTCTATTTTAAGTAAAGTTAATAAACAAACTGCAAATATTAGATCCATTCTATCAATTCTGAAATAGAAATATGAGAAATGTTTTTCCTTATGAAACTCCTAACGCATTTATTTATTAATAGTTATAAATTTTATCTATTTTGTTTGACTACAGTTTTGCCTAAGTGGTAGCAAAACACTACTACTAAGCACGAAGTCCTGAGTTCAATCCCGTGTCGTACAGATTGTTCTGGAGCCGAGAACCGAGAGTGCGATAAGAGCAAATTTTCGTGGACGTGTATTGAAAAAGGATGAATATATAGTGCGAAAAAATCCTACACATCGCTATCAACAGGTAGAAAATCACAGCTTACAGACTTCGACACACTCTAGGGAAAAACGACATGGTGCAGTGGTGTGGTTGAACTCTTATTTAAGAAGGGCGATAATGCCCGGCTGCGTAATTATAGACTCATCTTACTTCTAAGCTGTCTACATATTGTTTTCAAGAGTCATCACAACATGTCTCGCGCGCAGTTTTGACCATATCCAGCCTCCCGAACTAGCCGAATTGCGAAAAGGCTTTAACACCGTAGACCACATACATTTATGGTCACTAAAAAAGACCAGCCTCTCTACCGACTACCGGTACGTCAAGGTGTGAGACAAACACTTCAGAGTATGTACAAAACGCCACCATACCAGTCCGACTTCAAAACCAGACCTCGGAACCTATCAGTGTCCACCTGTCCAGTGACACAGGTGTGAGACAGGGAGATGTCATATCCCCGATACTGTTCACTGTTGCACTGGAGAATGTCTTCAAGCTTCTGAACAGTTATAAAGGTTGTAGAAATAAGAAAACAGTCTTTTTAGTTAATTTATTAGTTTTTTATTGGTATGATCACGTATAGCTAGTTTGTTAGACACAGTTTTAAATAAAATAAAAAATAGAAAGACTATAAACTTATATCTAGGTTTCCTTGTGGAGTTTATCAGTTTGACTGAGCAGTCGCGGAGACGGATTCACATGTTGTGCTCATTCTGAACAAGCGCTGCTTCTTCAAGTATCAGTTGAGGTTGAGGCACACGTCTGCTTCACTCCTTTTTTCACAACGTTCCCCAGAGAAATCGGCATTACATCTGAAATAAGATTTAGTTTTTGTCTTATTATTGAGCCTGCGTAATAGATTATAATCTAAAAAGGATCAACATAGAGCAAGTTGATGCTTTAAAATATACAACAAAAATATGGACATCTTGTGGCGTTAACAGAATATACAATCAGCGACTCAACGCCAGCGTGCACCGGGAAAATCAAGTTAGAGCATTTTTTTTTTAAACAATTGTTGTAGCACACTGAAACTTCGCATATCTCGCCGCTGTCTGTAACCCTTTGAACATTCACAACGAGATTCCCCTCTAAATCAGGGACTGAAAGCGGTTACGGTTAAAGGTTAAGATACCTCAAAAATATACCGGTACCGGTTTAAAATAAAGGTTGAGCTATACCCACAGAAGAGATAAAAGAGGTTAGAAAGGAAATAGTTCCTGATTTGTATTAGAACGCGTGTCGCCGCTTGTCTCCCACTCTCTATACCCACTACATGCAAGACGCTTATAAGTACGCGAATTACGCGCACAAATAAACCGCACTCACTTAGATCGCGAACTTGCTACTGGTTGTCACACTAGCGCAAACATTGCGTTTGACGTACACTCACACTTGCGTATATTTCTCATACATGTTACGGTGACCAAAAGGTCGATAATGTATATCGATAAAATTACTTGAGTTTTCTTACTTTAAGTTTTGCAGTTTTTGCTTTAATTTCGGAACGGGACAGAAAGAAAGAAAATAAGAAAGCAAAAATATTTATTGGTCTCTCACACATAAAAAATTAAAGATAAAAAGTAAAATTAAAAGATTTTTTTTCAAATATTGAACATTAAGTACTTGAAATTCAATTTCAATTCAGATTTTATTATTGTCTTGAAATAAAACGTATTTATTAAGTAGCAATACTGACTAATAGTGACTGGCCTGTTGGTGTAGTGGTTAGTGACCCTAACTGCTATGCCGGAGGTCGTGGGTTCGATTCCCACCCAGGACAAATGTTTGTGTGATGAGCACGATCATTTGTTCTGTGTCTGGGACTCTGGGTGTAATTTATCTATAATATGTATGTATTTAGAAATATATAAGTATGTTTATCAGTTGTCTAGTACCCATAACACAAGCTCTGCTTAACTTGGGACTAGATGGCGTTGTGTGATAGTTGTGGAATATTATTATATTATTATTATTATAATAGCATGCGCTTGCTATCTTTCAAATTCGATTTTTTCAGAATAAAATGCAATCTCACACTAATATTTTTCTTTAATAGCTTTAGTCAGGTCTGTAACATATCTGGATCTGTTGGAAACCTAAAAATAAAATTTAAAATGTATGTTTCGATTTATAAATGGCTAACCTCAAAACAAATTTTAGATGAAAAACAATCAATAAACAATAATAAGGTATTGATAGTATGGGATAAAAAAAAGTTATTTTAATCATAACATAATAATCATTTGAATGCATTCACACATACTAAATATCGACATTATTTACAACTTGGTACAACACTATCGAAACGCAAAGAGTAGGCAGAATTTAAGCTTTGGCTCGTCGCACGCGACGTTCGCAGTGAACGAAATGCATTGCGCAATCGCCCACGTAGTACAAGATGGTACCCACGTATTGCAAGCAATGTACATAATTTCGTTTCTGCTTGCGATTGTATCATTTTTGTCTGCGAACTACATAATACTATTGTAATAATTACAAATATCACTTGTATTTTAAGGTTTTTAGACTTACCGATGAAGAGAAATCCCTTCTCGAGCCACACTGCACACCTGGCTTCTTTTCCGACACGTAATAATCGCGCAACACGGCATAATTCTTTTTTTTTCGCGGAGCTCCGTTCGCTGTCACAATATGAGCGCGATTGTTGGTCAGTAAATCAAATTTTGTCGACATATGATCGTCTGATCATATAGGCGGCGCGCGTGCCCCGCCCACATGGCCTTTCTAACCTCTTTTATCTCTTCTGTGGCTATACCGGTACCTTTATAAATAAAGGTTAGGCTAAACCGTTATTTAACCCTTACACGATTTCGGTACCGAAATGCATGCGCGGCGCGCGTGTGTGCGGTGGAAGACGTTAGAACTTGCGTATGTAGTTTATAATCTAATAATGTACAACAATCGGCAAGTGAACGACAGACAGAGTGGCGAGGCGGTGCGTCAAAGCAAACCCCTATTTATTAAGGTTTAGGTACCGCTACCGATACATTTATAACGGTTACGGTACTTCTACCGAAATATACCGGTATGCATTTCCATACTAAGAATTTCACTATCGGAAAAAATAACGGTATCGTAATATTTCGGTAACCCTTATTTAACGGTATGACGTCATACCGAAATTTAAAGGTACCGTAATTTTTGGGTAATTCAGTCCCTGCTCTAAATTTCGTACCATGTACACAAAGCAGGTTTACTTACATCTGAAGAAATATTGAGGGAGTCGCAGTCGCTGGTGGACGAATATTTTGGTAGCCGACACTTCAGTGCTTTGCAAAGCGGAATACCCGGTGTTTGCTCTTCAATTGCGTATTTGGCGGCTATAATATCGTAACCATACTTAGATTCAATGTTGTCATTTTTAATTTGTTTAGGTTTCACATCAGTTCCGTGTGGTAGATTCAATGGTATTTGCCAGATCACTTCACTCCAGTCCACCCAGTAGATATAATCTTTTGACACAGTTAATTGTGTTGGATCCAAATTTCCACTTGTGTCTTTATAAAAATACAATGTTCTTTGGTTCTTTCCATTCATATCCGCACTCATAATATAAAACTCATTTGAGTTCATATAATCTATATATTCAACCCAGTATATTTTATGCGCCTGTGAGTCAATTGTCAAGCAGTCTCTATACGTCATATTACTTTTGATGTCTATGATAACTTCTCTTTCGGAACCATTAAATCGAACCCTCTCGGTTACAACAGAGTCATTGAATGTGCTCCAGTAAATATACCTGTAATTAGAACCAATATTAAGGTTTGCAGATTATAATAATTCCAATTAAATAAATACAAAAATTACTTAATTTTAAAACTTTGACGTTAATTTGACCATTTAAAAAATAATATACCAGAATGACCTCAACTGGTCCAAATGTAACTAACGAGACCTCTTTTAACTTATCGTCCACTAAATAGAGAGTTACTTTTTTTTCCGGCGGTTTTATCTTCCGGCCCTTTGATCAAAATCAGAGATATTTCAGCGAGAGCCTAACGCTGACCACCAAGCGGCCCAACATAACATGATTAGTTTAAAAATGAGCAATGAACAAAATATATCAATGAAATTTTTCGCATAAAAAGGTCATAAACCTTAAATTTTCATTCAGTCCTAACTTTTCACCATATTTTTAGTTGTGATCTGGTTATAATGACTCAGTATTTAGAAGACTATTACTATTTGTAGGTCTATTCTGTTGTGGACATTTGAATCAAGCTCCATACATATTTGGTCATTCTCGTATAAGTCAAGGCTTGGTGTTGGTTTATGGTGTGTTAAGGAGAATGACCAAAATGTATGGAGCTTGATGTGTGAATTGACGTACCCTCCACAGCTATCCACTGCAAGAATATCCGCCTCCTTTTGCAAATCCATTACAGTATTTCCGTCAATTTCATTCTTGGATCCAGATGGTATAAGAAACGAGTATATCTTCTTACGATAAGACCCAAAAAGTAACCCCGTTGCTGGGTCGTAGGCGAGTGCCATCATCTCCCTCAGTAGTTTTATCTTAATTAGCGATTGCGTTGTCTGTGTTGCTATGTCAAAACTAAAAACTTCATTTGATCTTTCTGTGTTATTTTGGTGGATCTCGGTAAACAGGACCCGGTTGTTAAATGGGTCGTAAGTTATCCATTCAATGTCATAAGACGTAGGGGTCATCGAGTACGTTAATTTTCCTTCATTACTATAAAATTTTAGAGTTGAGGTCCCGACGACGATGTCTGAAAGTTAAACAACATTTTTCTTATTTATTACAATATCTTCCTTACTTGTAAATACCGCTATAAATAAGCCCAAAATTGATTCCCTTCGAGCATTGATTGAGCCTGCTTCGAAGAGCGTACAATAATTTCCGGCTGCTGTAGGGTGTGGTATACAGGTGACAGATTTTGACAGTCACCTGAACAGAAAGCCTGAAACACCAAGAGGAGGCCGCAAGAGGTGATGGGGTTAGCCATGCAATTGGCATATCAGCCATACGGATATTGATCCGTATGGATATACAGGGTGGAAGGAACAGCGACGCGGAAACGCTCACCACGTATTCATTGCATCATTCTGAAGCCCAAATTACAAATGAACAATTTAAATGTGGGTGGCTCAGAATGATGCATGATGCAGCAAGTCCCGCCCCGTGTGAAACTGTAGGGTTTGAGTAAGTGCGATACCCTAAAAACATGACTAGTACTCACCCCAGGAGAAAGAGTGCGCCAACCCCGCGCACAGCGCTAACAACACTAGTACACACTGCGTTCTAAACATTTTAATGGACAAACAACGTTGTATCAACATCTTATATAGATGATGCGTCCACCACAGCATCTGAATATCCTCACATTTAAATTATAAATAGCTACTGCAACAGATGTATTCTTGGTAACAATAGAGGCTCTGATAAACTTTATTCAAAGGGGTTTTTTTACATATGGTTTAATTCATTCTATTTTAAGTAAGGCTATTGTGTGCAAAATAAACAAACTACAAATAGATCCATTCGATCAATTCTGAAGTAGAAATATGAGGAATATGTTTTCCTTATGAAACTCCAACGCATTTTAATTTATTAATCGTTAAAAACTTCATCTATTTTGAATACATAGTTTGTGTAGTGGTTGCAAAGAACAACATCTGAGCATGACATCCCGAGTTCAATCCCGTGCCGAACAGAATGTTATTGGGTCTTTTCATGAGTGTGAAATCGGAAGTGACCATAGAGCTTCGTTGGGTGTGTGGTCTGGTTTCTGTCTGCAGGATTTAAAGGAAACAGTTGAAGTAACTTAGGTACTTAACAGGAAAAAGGTTCCGTCAGAACTCAAGGAAGACGCGCGGGCTCGCAAGAGATGGTAGAAGTGTATGGACTTATGGAGGTCTTACCCAGGAGTGAGACAAAGCAGTCTAAGATACATAGCAAAATAGAGTAAAAAGCAGTTGTTCTTTCTTACAAACAAAATATAAAAAAGATTTCTTGGCCATAGACGGACACACCTTTGATAAACCAGAATGAACCAGAATGACCTCTTTGCAACAAAGGAAAACAAAATAAAACTTTACTTAACAATAGCAACGCTTTCAAAGCTAACCAGCCAGTTCAATACTAAACAGGATCATTATCACAATACTTGAGATAAACGAGCAGACAGATGAACTCCATTTATTACGTGATTGACTGTTCAAGATCAACATATGCTGCCGAATGTTGCGAAAATTTTGAACAGACTGGTTTACGTTATAAGACCTTTTGTGATTTTAGTAGAGGGTTTATCTGGTGTCAAGGTTTTATGGGATCCTGCTTAAGGTGCAGTAAGAATAAGTGGAAATAGATTTAGAATTAGAAAAGTGATGGAAGATTCGCCAGACTTAAGTGGCAATGGGCATGGCACATTGCTCGCAGAAAGGATGGCCAATGGGTCTGAAAAGTTCTGGAGTGGCGACCGCGAACCAGAAGACTTGTTCCGGTGCATGCATCCCACTAGGTGGACCGATGCCTGGTGAAGGTTGCGGGGACCCGCTGTATGCGAGACGCACGGGACTGGTCAATGTGGCGGCACCTGGGGGAGGCCTATGTTCGGCAGTGAACGTCTTTTGGCTGAAATGATGATGGTGATAATGTGGTGGATGGAAAGGAAGGCTAAAGAAACGATGGATGGATTGTGTGAGGAATGATATAGAAAAAAGAGTATATGATGTAGTGACGTCTGACAGGTGAGAATGGAAGAAGAAAACGTGTTGTACCGTCTCCAAGTAGAATAGGATAAAGGCAGGGTGAGGATGATGCGGTAATGTTATCTAAAGAATGGATAAAGTAAGAAAAGAGTCGCTATATTGGAGGAATTTTGAAAGAGGTGCCAGTTAATTTTAATTCCATTTTGGATTTAATTTCAATTGAATGTATTGCCTTTTTCACTGTGGTGACAATGTTATCCGGAAAAGCGGAAGTACCCAATACAAGCAGGAGCCTTTCCCCATTGGGGTAGGCAAAAAAAAATACAGAACGCCTCCTGCTCCGATCCTACTACTTCCGTAAAATGAGTTACGCAGTGTGGTGTGGCAAGATCCAATGATTACGTTGTCGTTAGTCCATTATCTTAGTTGACCAAGTTTATGACTTCATCTATTTATCTCTGTTCTCTATATCCTTAAACAGTTAATTAACATGAATAAATTATTTGTCATATAATATGACAAATAATTTATTCATGTTAATTAACTGTTTAAGGCGCCTGATTTAGTCAAATTTTCTCTTCTAAATAGGGATATAATACGATCAAAGTAGTTGCTAACATCCGCTTTTGCTGTCAATCTAATAAGACCATCAATCAACAGCGCCTTGGCGGAAGTAACTTCCATAATGATTAATGAATAATAGTCAGGTATAAAGTTTATTATAATGTTCAATTCTATGCGTTTCTTGAAGGAGCCTCGTTCATAAGTATGATAAAGAGAGTGAAGCCCGAATTTAATCACTATGCTTTAGATTAAGTACCTAAAAAAACTTTGTTGACAAGTTATTACTCACAAACATTAGTGTAGCCTTGGCTCTTGTACTAGGAGTTCCTGTATCATAAGCGCCGACTACAATATACTTAGTTGGGAAAAGGCTGTTCAGGTGTGTGCTTTAGATTTTGTATCAGCAATAATAAATCCTGTCACACTTGGTTCAATCAAGGCCCGGCATTACCAATTTGGAGCGAATTACCGTAATTCTAACCCTATCCTGAGGAGGGTTTGTTCTACCACTTCCTTTCCCCAACTAGAACAGTAGATAGTTGTGATCGGCAGTCATTTTGAGGACCTGTCTTATTGAATTCAGTAGCCCAAAAAACTGCTGTTTCTCAGCCTAATTTGAATACCAGACTTCTGCTTTTCATGCACCTTATTAGGGAACCAGTCTCATCTTTTAAGAAAACATCGCAGTAACCAATATTTGGCTCGTTTCTCCATATTACTAAGTAGTACTTAGCAATTTAAATGTGTTGTTTTATGTGCAAACATAGTATTGTCCTCGTGTCATGTGCTTGTCACTGTGGTATTGCCTTTAACGGTGTGGGGCGAGGCATCGGATGTAGCGGGTTCGATTTCACTTGGTATAATTTTTGGGTCACGTCGTTGAGGATTGGCTGGTGAAATGCTGACAGGAGTATTTGAAATTAAAGTTTTGGTATTTTTAGTTCAATTAGCATATTCTGAAATCTTTAAGGTTAGTATGTTTAAGTGTTTTCAGCGACGAGCCTCTCCTTATGTGTATGCCTGTAATAAGCTTGAACCCTGGGGTACCGAAACAGATAGGTACCGAAAGTGTTTTGTTCCCAAAAACCCAACCTTGAAATCGAATCAAAGATCTCATGCTCCGCAGTCGCATCTAAAACACATCGCCAAAAGATGATCATCTCAAGACGGAAAATCGCCTATAGCATAAAAGTCCCTTTCTACCCGTCCAAAGCTTTACACTTTCATCCGCACATGCTACGTGACCAGCATGTCAATCTTCCTTGGTACTTTGAACCACGTCTGTTGTCAGTGCGTTATGACCTAAAATGGATGTTTTCGCTAGTCCTTGCAATGTTAAACATCGCACGTTTTTGGTACTTGTTGATTCCGTGAGCATAATCCACCGTATTGTTATGTCTAGGCAATGAATTACGTCACTTTGGAATTCTTAAAGCGATGAATGATGTAATTGTTGGCAGAATAGACCTTTGGTTGGACCTCTGTGTTGTTTGTTTCGATATCAATTAGCTGGCTTAGCTATATAATTATAACCTACATATTGGTATGCCTTTTCTGAGTAGAACCACTGTAATATGTAGCATAAACATAATCTGCCTACAAATTACCTAGGGATATAAAAAAGTGTCTAAAAGTGTCTGACTTTCTATTAATGGAATACTTTAACGTTTCTCAAACGTTTAAAGGCAATATCCCATTACCATAAGGCAAGAAACTTGAATGAAAATCTTATCGAGCATACTGATAAAATCAACAATGACCACTTATCGATTTCCCTTTCATAATATGAGATTACAAAGGCTCTTTGAATGAAAATTGTACTCGGTAGTGAGGTCCAGAAGGCACAATAGGCACACGCGTTGAAAAAGTCTAAGAAGTATCAATAAGACTGCTTGATGACAAGACGAATGAAATAGACTCAAACTAGAAATGATAATAATTTGCCATCATCAAAGGCTTATAGGATGAGTCGTTAATGGATGCGTTTTTTAGGTACTCTGCGTAATGTTGTCTGCCTTTCGGTCTTCTACAGACTGCACTTATGAGAATGTATGCAGGAGCACCATGACCTGATCCCACATTCCCACCCACCTTCAGACAGCAGACATACTGCGGCGTACCATCGACACTTGGTTGATTTCCCAACCTGTCGTACTCGGCATCTCTTCCACGTTTATTATGCGCACAGTTAAAGTGTGGACCTCTGTGCTGAGTTCTCTCCCACATTTGCCTTCAAAGCAAGAGTGAACAGGCATCTTCTGTACACGCTCGTTCCATCAAAGTCATACATAGTGTACCTTCTAAAGCCCCTTTATTCTATGGTATCACAAGCAATAAGTTAATTAACACCTATCAGCTTCATAATTGGTGTTTCATAAGCTCTTCTATAAAACTGTGAGTACAATGAAGTATGAAGTGTTGATGAAATGGGTCAGCCTGTATGTGGATTGTGAAATTAGTTAGCGACTACGCATGAGTGTGTTTGCAATGTTAGCTCCATTTTAGGTCATTTGGATAGTCTTTTCCCAACTTTATGGGGGTCGGCTTCCAGTCTTACTGGATGCGGCTGAATAACAGTATTTTACATGGAGCGATTAGGGTTTTCTTCAGGAATTTCTTGGTAGCAGCCACGGTGGACATGTTTCTGGTTGATGGCAACAGGCTCGCTCCCTTTTTCATGGGACTTAAACAAACACGCGAAATGTGAGTACACCTCAGCCTAACCCTGTATTCTAATGCTAGAATGGTGTACCCGTACACCTACTGCTAACCCTTCCAGGATTACAGACGAATTTTTGTGTTATATGTTTTCATTCTTTTGACATCATAAATCATTCAGAAACCATTCACAACACGATAAATCTGTAATTTTACTGACTAATTCTATAAACCATTCTCAGAAACAGCATGCCGACTATAATTGGCCACTATAGTTGTTAACTCGGAACTTTCTTCAATCGCACTGTTGATGGCAATTATTTTTTACGACCCCCAATCAACTGCAGTACCTATCTAAGTGAATACTGTTAGCTTAGCTAGTGAGTATCCCGCATAGAGTGTTAATTGTCCTACTTTGATTAATGGTGAGGAAGATCTCAATAGAGATATACAGAGAAATGAAGATGAAGATTTAAATGAAAAACCATTAACAAAGAAACAATGTGTATTAGAGAAACCCTCAACTAAGCACTGTACATCAAACTAAGTAATTCTACGCAAACATGATTGCTGGGGATCAACTTTTGGGGCGAAAAACGTTTTACGGTACGACTCTATGTAACGCACTGAAAACATTGGGCTGATGCTTTAAATAACTCGAAATATCGAAAACTCAAAATATATTTTTTTTAAATAAAGGAAAATATCCCGTATTTCGAGATAATGATACTGTTAGCGACCAAGTCAGTTTAAAAACCTGTAGAAATTTCGCATACCAAGACTTATTCAAAACTAGCTGAACCCGCGCATGCGTTGCAATGCGTTTTTCCTACCTACCTATCTACTACCCTACCTACTACCCTACCTACTACCCTACCTACTACCCTACCTACTACCCTACCTACTACCCTACCTACTACCCTACTTACTACCCTACCTACCTACTACCCTACCTACCTACATACTACCCTAACTAAAAAAAAAAAAAAAAAGTATCCTATGTCCTTCTCCTGGTTCTTAGCTACCTCCCTACCAATTTTCAGCTAAATCCGTCCAGCCGTTCTTGAGTTATAAATGGTGTAACTAACACGACTTTCTTTTATATATATAGATTTAATCCGTCTACGAGTTTGACATTCTCATTAAAATTAGGATTAAAACTCTATTAATATTTACGAGACAAGCTTGTGTGGTCCAGATCTTGTAATCATGTAGGAAGGTATTTGCGAAAACTGGTACCAATAACTTATTTAAACAACATTAAGCCACTGACCTTCGCGTGCCTACTACCCAGCTTATTAAGTTTAAAAGTAAATCTTTTATTAAGACATCGTGACGGCTCTTGTAAGTTATTTATCGTCTTGCTTTATTTCTTGGTATTCTTAATTATTTGTAACCACTGGATTTGTAGTTGTGGCTACATTTAAGAATTCTTCTTGTAAGGTGAGTGACAAAGTTTCTTTCGAGGAGTAAATACGGGCGTCGAAAGTCTCTTCTTCGTTATTTTTTAACTCTTGAACTTACTCTTTTATATCACAATTTTATGTCGCAGCTCTCTTCTCTTACCATAGCAGAATTAGCTTCATGGGTCCTCCTACTCATACACACAGATTCGCATACACACACGTACACACACACACACCCACACACACAGATACACAAAAACACCTATACAAAATTATGTGGTACTTAAATCTTACGTTATAATTATCTTTCTTTTAATGATCAAGTCCAATTTTATTTATTTGTATAGATTATATTAATATTTGTTTTATTGAATGTTTTATGAGCTATCTAATATAGATGTGAATTTCAGGAATAATTAATTGATTAATTTATATCATAAATTTTATTATCTTATATATAAGCAATTTGTATGTCTAGTTTGGCTTAAACTTTGTAGTGTAATGTGCTAGGGGATGGCGCTGCTTGCCGAGATACAGGATCCGTCCTAGTTCGGCAACAGAGGATTCCATAATTTAAAATGTATACCTAAGCCTATCCAGTCATGTAATATGTTAATGTGTTAATTTTTGTGGTGAAATAAATATTATTATTATTATTATTATTATTATTATTACTCGTAGTACCAACTTCCATCGCCCTACCTGTATTTCTTGTAAAATTTTACTAACCAACTTGACTTGCTAGATTCATACTCATCAGCATCGTCATTCTCTTGCCCTTATTCAAATTCATTTAGGGTCGGCGCAGCATGTCTTCTTCTTCCATAATTCTCTATTAATCTTCATCTCATCAGATACTTCCTTTCTTGCCTTATCATCCTTTGCTAGATTCATACTATCCTCAACATTTGCAATTCTCTAGCTACTCTCAAGCTCTGTAGTTTTAAAATTTCGCCAGTGTCAATAGTGCTAGTTTTGATGAAATATCCGTTAAGTTTTTCATCTCTTCGTACTTTACCAATAACCGCACTTACGAAGCCAGATAATGCTTAACTTTCCCTTCACCGACAACTCGAAACTTGACATCTGACCTGTTGGCTCACGCAGCAAAAATATGTCGTTACTGCCTCTAATAGTTTTGTTAGCCAATCATCTTTGCATTGCAATGACCGTTATGTGTGACTTGAAGTTTTGAGTTAATCAATTTAATAGCTGCGTGTTGAATGGTTTTGACACTATGTCTAGTGTCGTCTTCAAACGGATGGTTGACTGAAAATACTGGATCACCATCGAGATAGGTAGGGTTATCAGGGTATCGTAATAGGGATTTCGTGTTTATTTATTAACTTTTTGAAAGAGTAACGATAGAGGTTCTTACCCACTGTTCGCTGCTCGAAAATACCAATACGAATGGGCAATTTTTTTTGTTCGTAAGTTTGACATTCAAAAGTGCCTCTTAATGACTTAATCGCAAGTAAATGGACGGACTTTGAACCAACCTTCGTAACGTCATTTGTGATTCCTTTTAAACACAACGTTTATAACTTTTGGAATCCTGGTAAAATGTTTGATTACTTACGAGATGAAAATTAAAAGTCGACAGTGCAAACGTACAAAACCGCTTAATCCGCGAAACTGACAATATCATCCAACCTTTTAAACACCCAATCACAAGCTCAAAAACTGCTATAAAAATCGGATCACCCAATCAATCGTGGTTATTTCAATTAAAACATTTGGCTTGACCCCGAGCGAGGTCGCGCTATCGCATGTGTAAACACGGCGAGTATTTTAGATCGCTGTGACGTAACTCCGTAATGTAACGAACGGCCCGTCGCCGATGCGATTTATTTTAAACGTTTGTGTGCGATTTTTATGCGTAGACGAATTGTTTTGGCGTAAGGTATAATTGTGTGTGTTTAAGTGTAAGGTGAGGAACTAGACTTTAAAAAAAAAATGTATGGCGTTAAACTCATCTTCTTTGGGACAGGTAATGTAGGGCATTGGCTGTTACTCACAGCTTATTCAGAGGTAGCAATATGGCAGTTATGTCGTAGCACTAAAGTACTTTTACTTTTAGTCTTTTTACTTCGTACTTTTCTAGTACGGTTGACTATACTAATGTCATCATCATTCTCTTGCCCTAATCCCAATTTATTCATGACCGACCCATAGTCACACTAAACTACCAGTGTGACTACGGATCAGGTTAAATTATCCGTAGTCACACTGGTGTGTGACTACGGCTGATCCGTAGTCACACTAATATCACTAGTAGTATAGTAGTAGTAGTAGTGGCCGGCGCAGCATGTGTGCTCCTCATCCATACTTCTCTATTACTCATCATCTAATGAGACACCTCCTCCTCTCTTCCTTCCTCCCTCTTCTTGCCATAGCATCCTTTAAACAGTCCATCCATCGTTGGTTTGGTCTTCCTCTACTCTTATACTACCTGTAGGTACTTGTAAAAGATTGAATTGAAAAAAAAATGACCACAAAATGCTGTAGAGGTTCCTACTTATTCAATTCTTTAGTCGTAAAGTTACAATGTCGAAAGCCATAAAAGGCGTTACCACCATAAATTAACAAGTTGATAATTTAAGTAACAAAGTTGATTGAACAACTAACCTCTTTACCACCTACGCAATGAATTGCGATTAAATAATGAATGAAACATTAATGGTTTGACCTTGCACTGGTCGTTAAATACGCCAAAAAGGGTGTATGAGGTGATTGTTAGGCATTCGGTCGGTTACCATGGAAGCCATACTATTAATGCACCTGCCTGTATCGGGCACCTGGTAAAATGTGTGATCATATCACTTTATAATTTTTGAAATTTAACCCCGATCGAGCAAGATATGGCTTCAAGATACTAAGGAATCCGTTGGTCAAAGAACACTTGATTGTTGTTTTGAATCCTCAAAGGAAACCCAACCCAATCTAACCAATAAATCTTAAAACTGTTCATAGACAAATTATATAGGTAATTATATAGGTAGGTATTAGGTAGGTACCTTAATATGGTAATGCAATGTTGCATCGACCACAAGTCAATTCTGATGAAGGGTGTCATCATTATTCTAGGAGGATAGTGATGACATTCTTAATTAATCTTCTTCGATACTGAAGACACCCTCGCAATTTGGTAGCGCATCGATGGTAATCTAAATTGGGTTAATATTATAGGAAGTGATTATAACAATACAAAATCAAGTTTCCCGAGTCTCCTTGGTATCTGTAAGATGCGGTAACATTTACTTGCTAATAACTTCACTGAAGTTATGCAACTCTAAGTTTTACCTAATTGCCTAGAAAGCGCTTTCCGAATGGACGGAAACGCATTATCCATCTATTATATGTGTCAAAATGGCCTAATCATCTTGTAATAGTTGTAATAGCATCTGAATATTAGTCTGTAACTAAATAATTGTTTTGTTATGCATCAGTAGAAGATAAAAGGAATTGGAAAGTCAAAAAGTGGTACCTCTGACTAAAAAGTTGTAAGAAAATTTGCTATCTTAAAACTAACTTAGCAAATAATTAATTAGTAAACGAACAAAACGCAACCCTCGGTTACCTACTTAAGATATGTGATAACGCCGACAAGCATCCTACTAATTAAGACCCCATACATCTGCGCTTTCTAACACTGCGCTAATTTTAACTTGCCTCGATAAAATGTAGGAAGTTGGCATCTGAGGCGGTGCCAGTTATTCTGTGATGAAATTTAGAAGACAAGGAAATGGTTGAATAGTTTCTTAAAAGGGTTTAGGGAGTAAATTGTTGATTTTGGGAGATGGTGCGGAATTTAGGGCATGGTTTCCGGATTTTTAAGTGTTAAGTATTTAGCTTCTTCGTTATGCGCATTGTTATGTATGCTTTTAGTTTTAACAGATCTGATGTAATGGGATTGATTAGTTTCGTGTTTTAACTAGGAATAATGGCCGCTACTTATGCCAATCTCGTGGCTTGTTCTGGGTCGACACAATTTAGATTGCATTCGACAAGTTAAGAAGATTGTAGAAGTCATTTCATGTCATTTGGGTGGCATTTGGCAGTAGTGGGTCGATAAAAACGATTGTCAGTAACCAGTGACCCTAGACAAATAGTAGTCGCTGTTAATCCGTTACGTATTCCTGCAACGACTTAACCGAATTGACATAAGCTGTGCGTTCGCGAATGCAAAGTTTAACATTACCGTCCTCAGAAGATGATAAATATTGATCCCTCAGACATATTCAGTCAACAAATTAAATATTTCCTGGTCTCATTATCAAATCAAAACCATTATTGATCCTTTACTGTACTAGAGCTAGATAATGCCTCTCGGCAATCAAATGATACAGATCACATAAAGACTATTGTGAAGACCAGAAACAAAAAACAGGAAGTTATGATGTGTAATGTACGTAATGGGTCTTAAGAATTAGGTCTAAAGGTCAGTATAGTAGAGCAGTTGTAACAGGTTGATAGCCTACGCCTAATGAACTGTTTCCTGTCTGGGATACTGACGAAAAACTTCGAAAGGCAAAAACAAGCAACAGTACATACAGGAAAAACTTAAAATTATGAGCCTGTTTTGGACAAAAACCTCAAACCTGTTCTAGGTGACAATTCTGTGAATAGTGATCGTTTAACGAACTCATTTATCAAAATATAAATATATTTATAAGTAAACCATTTTATATTTTATTGAAGACGAAAAATAACCATGAAAAAAGGTAGAGGAATGAAGTTATTTTTCTTCAATTACAGTCATCAGATACTATAGAAGCTGAAGACTGCAAACTGAACACTTCACTGCACGCAATTATCGATACATTGTGTCTTCAAGTTCCAAATGGGAATTCCTTCTCGTCCAAACTGCTTGACACCGGTTGCATATCGTTCCATTGAGGCCCTAAACAAGCCGTTAGATCTAGAGTAGGTCATCAGCATCCAACGACTTCTCGCCTCAGTATCTCTATGACTCGCCGTAAATATGCTATTTAGGACATTCAGCGATAACCAGGACGATCATAAAACATGATACTTTATTGAATCAGCGTGTGTACTGGCAGTAAAATGGATTGTTGTGCAGTATACTGGGGTTACAATTCAACTGTTTATATTGGGTTTGTTAGTGTTAGAGCTGTGCAAATCAACTTAAACGTCCTATGTGATAAAGATAAAAGCAGGATTTTCAGCAAGGTTGTTTAAGGAAAACAACCTTGCTGAAAATCCTGCTTCCCCTATCGTGTCCGACGAATGTATTTGATGGCCTCACTAGGTGGTAAAGAATTGAGTAAGACTGGTAGCAGTGCTGACTACTCAGCACTAGTCTAGAGACCAATAGTGTAAAGAGTACTCTACGACTAAACCCTAGTTTTCGTTACCTTCTCTTTCACAATCACAATTCTACAATCCTTATCCATCCAATGTCTATTATGGGTTTTCTTCATGTCTCGGCAATTTTTTCATATTCAGAAGACCCAAGCTTTTGCATAGTGCTTCTTTCTTTCTACTATCTGACTCGTAGAAGATTATGCTCTGACGTCCAGTTCTGAGCCTCTTTCTTTATACACGAGTATCACGTCGATGTTCGTTATGAGCTTGCACACATAGCCATTTCGCCGTATGTACCGGCCCACTAGTTGCGAGACCTAATTGATGGTGCATCGACCTTACGCCTTTGTATACTAAATGCGTTCGCATGACTAGCTGAACTGCTGGGATTATGATGTCATCATCTGCTAGTTGTAGTCTTAGATGATCTGTTTGCTAAGCTATTTTAGGTCGAGCAGTGAGAGGAAGGTATGGCCTAATTTTTATTCAGGAATTTGAGGTATTGATAAATGATGTTTAGTCTGTAATAAAGAAACACGTCAAATCTAGATTAGGTCAGTATTTCCTATCAGATTCCTTTAAGTCTCTTTTAAAGTCCAGAAATTATCTTGGTCAAGCCACACGCGGATCATGCCAATGAATTGCAGCTGCACTTTACACATATTTATAATAGTTTTGGGCCCAAATTGACGAGGACTCTTCCCTATAACCTTCGGAGAATATGGGATAAGGTGAGGGCATCCCAAATAACGAATATGTTATGTATTAATACTGTGTTACTGCTTCATGCCGTACCACTTTCCATAATGAAAAAACCGTGACCGACGCAACTCAAGCACCTGCAGTTAATTAACATAATTTATAACTATATCCTCTCTCCAACTAGTCCATTTTACAGTTACATAACTGTCTTTTATTACAAAACTTCCTGCCTCCTTATACGATAAGCCGACGCACGCGCCGAATTTTAATTCAAATATCCCTTTACAGATGATCCGATTGGTGGTCCCAGCGATGCAATTGGCGGATACGTCACCGTGATGACGCGAGCTTCGCTGTGATTGGCGGAGCGTGTGCTTGCTGTCCTCTGATTGGTGGAAAATGTCCGGATTGCAGGCGAGGACTGAGGAGCCGATCAATGGAGTGGATGTACGGGAGCAGGGAAGCGCTTTGAGGTCAGTTTTTACTTTCGTTTTGTATAAGTTGGAATTAACGGTTGTTAACGGTTCAGGAAGGAATAAATTATGTCTTTAATTCACGCGAGTCTTTAAAAGTCAATAAATTATCAGATCTGACGGTAGAGTCTTAATTTATGAATTTAAAGATCATAAAGAAAAAAATACTACCTACTACAAAATATAATTTAGTAACAAAATCAACAAGCCTTTTCAAATATTACTACGGACAACTGGGTCTTCATGGTGAATAACAACCCACTCATTCATAAAGAGAGGAGGAATGAGTCCCAGCGGTGGGATCATGCTCAATTTGCATAAAAAATATTTTTTTACAAAAATAAATGCGTGCAAATCCGCTAGTGTTACCAAACTAAAACTGAACGATCGCATCGACCTAACATCCGGCAGTAAAAAACAAACATGGTTTTTCCCAAACCGCAATAGTTTGTAGGAAAACATTTTATTTTCTATCATCTAGATTAGATAATTCGATTACAACACAACCACTGAATCTCAAACCTTAACACATTAGCATAAGTATCGGTTTGCCGTAGCAGATTAAACTTGAGCCGTATGTATGAGGGTAGTCAGTAGAGCGAAAAATTGCTAACTACCCGCACGAATATATTATTGTGGTTTAGTTAGAGTACATTTGTGTATCAGTGATTGTAGGATAAAGTGATGTAACGGAACTTAAGTGTAGTTTGGTGCGTTTGCTTTTATTTTCTTTGCATTGTTATTTGAGGTCGAGTGTGAATCGTGGTTTAGTTGGAAAATAAATTCTAGTTTTTTTTGGAAAACGGTAATTTTTGCAATAAAGCTTTTTCTTAGCAATATGCTAGTCAGAAACCCATCGTGGGTTTCTATACACAACCCTGTCAGCATTATTGCCAATTTAAAACTTAAGGTTGATGTTCCAGGGTAGCCCGCGAAATTCAAATTTTCTTAAGTTTTTTGCAATTTGCAGGCAAGTGATAGGTTGTATGTTGATGAACATTTGATTCGCGGCTGTAAGACGTATGTAGTTACAGAATTATAATCATCATTATTATTTTATTAATCATTTATAGCTCATAAAGGTTCCGGAATGACTTTGACCTTGTAAAAAGTCATTCCGGAACCTGTATGAGTTTGGAGGGTTGTATTAATGATTTTGATGATTATAATTCTGTAACTACATATGTCTTACAGCCGCGAATCAAATGTTCATCAACATACAACCTATCACTGGCCTGCAAATTGCAAATACGGACACAAGTGAAACTACGGCTGCGGATTCACCTTAATGAAAAATATTACTATCCTAGGTACAGCCATCACCTTCCGCTCTTGTCCGGTGTTACTTGGGGTCGGCACAACACGTTTATTTCTTTCATACTTCTCTGTCAACCGTTACGCTATCATTTACTCCTTTTTCATCATTCCACACAATTCTACAATCCATCCATCCTTGGTCTTCCTCTCCACCTCCATCCATCAACATTGAACAGTCATTACGCAGATTCCAAAATTCGGGTGGTTGACCGTATCTAGTGACGTAGTCAATAGTCTCACAATAATCTTTATAGTATTTATACACGCAATGTTTTGGTTGAAGGCCGATGCAAAGTGCTATCATATAGATCGAATCCAGCTATAAATACTACAGAAAGAACTAAACTTAAGAATAAAACAAAGAAACTGTTACCAGAGATGGGTAACTGACTACCTCGTTGGTCTAGTGTTTTTAAGCACGACTGCTGAACAAGAGGTCCTCAGTTCGATTACCGGGTCGGGAAAGGGTTATTGGGTATTTCCAACAGGAATTTCTCAGAAGCTGCCACGGATTTGGAACTGTTTGCAGTTGATGGCAATAGACTTTCCCCTATTACATTGGACTTTAACATAACTGGCGAAATTTGGGTGTACTTGATAATAATTATTAGGTAGGTACCTCCTAGTCCTAGACATGTGTCTAACATTTCGGGAATTTCAGGTCTGATTTTATGTTATGAATGAGTAAGTAACTGAGAAGGCGCACTACAAAGAAAAACTTTTCTTGAAACTAGATGAGACATTACCAGGTATAAAAGCCATAGTTGAACTAAACCACAATATACCAGAACTGATACTACCTCAAATTATTCACCAAATTAGTTGCCATTCAATATCAGAAATAGGCAATCTAGTCAACAACAATAGCATCATGAATAGCTAACCAGACTATGTTTAATTTTGAATAGTAAGTCATGACCGGCTGGTTTCGCAATGTCCTTTTATTTATATTGTTATACATATTGGCATGGAGTAAATAGCCCGTGAACAGAATATCCTAATTTAAGGACAATGAAGCGAATTAAATTAGTGGTAGACATGTTCGTGGAAGGAGAACGTGAATGGGCAAACGTAGGACAAACCGCTAGTAGAGCATTAATTTGCGGGGAGTGCGGGGACCTAGAGTATGTGACACTTTTACCAATAATGATATTGGGAAATTCAAGCTACCAAAAAGCTGAATCCTGCTGAAAATTGTATAAATATGAAACGCTTTGAATGCGATCCTCAATGTCTAGCTAGATATTCGAATTCGAACCATTCTCAATCTAGATGCAACTCACTGGACCTCCACGGTATCATGCAATCGAAGGGGTTACAGCAATATGCAGACGAGTTACTAATGCAACTAACTGCACAGTGTGCTTACTCTCGAATATAATTCCGATAGATCGACATTAGAATTGTCAGTCAAACGTCAGGCATTGGCTGGACTCACTGAGTCTAGCCAATCCCTGACGTTTAACTCAACCAACTGACGTTTGACCAATGTCGATCTATCGGAATTATATTCCAGAGTAAGCACCCAGGGCAGGGTAGGCGAATCTTCTTCAGACTCGTCATTTGAAGACGCTCTGTTTTGAAGCAAAGTCATTGGGGCATTGAATGCGAAATTAAGAACATTTCACATGAAATCTAAAAATGAGCTTATGACAAGATACGATTTATACAGAAATCCCACGCAAGATTACCGGGAAAAGATTGATTCACTCCAGGCCTCTCAAGGACTGTTCCAGAATTTTTCACAATATTTTGTACAGAAAGTGTGTAACCACACTCATTTATAGCACATTTCAAGTAAAATAATCACCAATGAAAATAATATCATGATTCATTATTATCTCAAGATAATCAATCAATGTGTTTCAAGGAAAATTCTGCGTCAATGTGATATACTAAGAATCGTCATATTTGCATATTTAAAATTAACCAGAAATAAACTTCATTCAGAGTGTCCACCTGCTCAAAGAATTTGTGTCTTGATACATGGAAATAAACTTTAAAATCTCAGACGAAATGACAGGAAGTTTGATTTTGAGACAAGCCCGATTTTGACAACGGATTTTAAGCTAGACCCAGTTAGTCTGTAACTTGAGTCGTCGAGTCTGTGTTACTTGCCCTCTGCTGGAAAGGAGTGTCCAAAAGTGGAAACGATATAGGCTGCCCTGCCTCGTCCCTTATTATTTGGGATTTGAACTCCGTTTAGACTGATTCCCTGTAAAATTACTACTATTTTTATCACTTACAAACTTACGGTTTTCTTATCAATATCTGCATTAATAATTGAGTTGATAACTGTAGGAGTAATGACATTTGAAACCTTATCAATTGATTAACAAAAGTGATTTCATTTCCTTACATCGACACTCAAGTAGGTACAATCTAATAAAAAAACAACAAGCTGTTGTTTCTTATAACAACTACTTAATAGATAAGAAACATAACCTAACCTAACTTATATTTTTTCATGTGATAACGAATTTGTTTGTTTGTATGTTGCACCTTCACGCCTTGACGACTGAACGGATTTCGATGAAGTCTTAACGGACGATTAACGACGATCACGTGGTATAATTTCCGAGTTACGACTTTACGCGAGCCAACCAGTGGGTGACCTTGTATAATCCTATAAAATAAACCAATTTTTTTTCCGAATGGAATTTCGCATGTCAACCTATGTTCTGTGGCTTCTGCTTTAGAACGGACTATCCTGTCAGTGTCTTCAGTTTAAGGTCTCCAGATAGGGCACAACAACTTATAAAGTAAGTGACAGCACAGGTACCTACAAGCCTCGAATTAGGGCGTCGCTGGGGACAGCAAAGGGACAGGTTGAATCTGAGTTTGGTCTTTATTTGGGAGCTGATTTGAAATTACTGACTCAGCATAGCGGGCTGGCTCGAGTAAAAATTAAACTTTACTTATAAAAATAAACTAAGGTCATAATACCCCCCCGTCGGGGCTGCGGATTATCGAAAGAGATGACGTGGCCTAGGCACAAGGGCGAAGAAGAAACATGGGTTTGTTTTTAGTCAGTAGCAGTCTGACACTCCCCTTCGCTCTTCCCAAGAGCGGGGGGGCTATTTGATGATTTTCAACCCACCAAAAAAAAAAAAGGTCTTAATGCCCCAGGCATTCTCTACCGGTCAACAAAGGTTGCTGGAGAGATAAATTGGCAAGAGGAAAATGATAAAATAAAAAAATTAAAAGCTGTCGTAATTATAAACGGATAATCACACATAGTGAACAATTATCAGAAACATTGTTTATAGTTCAACGGGACGGCTGATTCAGATATAGATCGTACTATCTATATCCCACATTCCCACGCGGTTATATCATTCAGGTCAATGACATTATTGTAAACTGTGCTTGTGTAAGCTTATAAATAAATCTGTTAACATTCAATTGAGCTCTTGAAAGTTTCTTTTGATAGTCTATTTGGCAATTGCGGATTTTATAGAAGAAAGTTGGTTGACAACAAAACTGACCTATTTCTGGTTGTCCAGTTCAAACGGTATGGTTTATTGGTCAACTCTGTCAAAATTATTGGCTGAAGTCGGGTTCGTTTTCAGTTTTTTTTTTACTTGAATTTTTAACAGAATTGACGTATCCTTTTCTTGCACAATGTTTGTACTGTGTTTATTCAGGATTCGCATACAGGTTAAGTTTGCCGACCCCAAATGAACTGGGATAAGGGCAAGAGAATGATGATGTTTAGTTTGGATGACACAAATTAAAAGGGGTTGCTAAAAAGAATAGGAAAAATAACATCACACGGTCACACCTTATTATTATTGTTATTATGAAGCCCATGTTGTCCCACTGCAGGGCAAAGGCCTCCCTTCCCTCTTTCCACTTTTCGCGATCCAGTGCGATGTTAGACCAATCCCTTGAGAAAGAGTCCAGCTCATCCCGCCATCCACGGTCACACCTATATTTAAAAAAGTTATTATTTACAAAATGTTTTTTTTTCGATAACATTGTTACTTTATCACTATCGTTATCACTGTTATTATGTTGATGAGAGAACCTTTTGGTACTTAGTATTTTGTTTTCAGTATTTTGGTGTGCCTTTTCCTAACCATGTTGGGGTCGACATTCAGTCTGATCGGATGAAGTTGAATACCAGTATTTTACATGGAGCGACTGCCTATCTGCTGGATAACATGACTCCCAGCTGCAACCCAGCTGCTGGATAACATGACTCCTTCATTCTTCTACTTTTTCAACTTTTTAGGCCTCTTGCAAAATTGCGGTTTTCTCTTGAAACACCGTAGTAAAAGACGTGGTGCCGTTGCATTGGAAGGCCTCCCACTAGGTGGACCGATAACCTGGTAAAGGTTGCGGGATCGTCTAGTCGTCTAGATGCGAGACGCACGGGACCAGTGCGACACTTGGAGGAGGCCTGTGTCTAATAATGGACGTCTTTGGGCTAAAATGATGTTGATGTTGACCGTGGTAAAAGGTCTAGCCATACATCATCTTCCTGCCCTTGTCCCATTCTATTTGGGGTCGGTGCAACACGCGTTCCTCTTCCATTCTCCTCTATCAGTCATCATAGCATTATTTACTCCTTTATCCTTCATATCATTCCTCACACAATCCATCCATCTTTTCTTTGGCCTTCCTCAAAGGTCTAGCCATACATGACTAAGAAATAGCGGTAACCCAAGGTCCCTAACACTTTTCCCACTGACTTATGACGTGGGTATCTATTTAACTGAGTATGTAGGCTTTGCCACCCACTGAAATTACTTAAATGGTGTGGACAGAAGTTGAACCGTTAATTTCGTCATCGTGTCATTGATTTGTTTAACAAAACGAAGGTCGGCGCTCAAATATCTTAGTGGCAAGTGAAAGACAAAAACTTGCTCTGAAGGTAAGTTTAGGTCTGGAAGCCGGCAGATAATCGAAAAAAAAACATAAGGAAAATACGGGAAGTTTTATAATTATACTGTACTGGGGCCTTTTCCTAATCCAAGGTTCGACGTAGCCTGAATAATTGATATTGCCGATACCGATGGGGCTGAAAAGTTCTGGAGTGGCGACCGCGAACTGGAAGATGTTGCGTTGGAAAGCCTCCCACTAGATGGACTGATGACCTGGTGAAGACCTCTTTCTAAACCCTCGGCTTTAAACAACCCAATCTTTACAAGACGTTTAGGGTTGTACCTCATCGAGCAGCACGGAATTGCATTTTTCCATGCTCTTATTCAGAAGCATCAACAATGCGCTCGGCAGCTCGCTCTGTTTTACAACGCTTTTTTTTAAATTATAAGTAGTTGTTTTTTGGAAAAAGAACATCATCTCACTCCATAATTACATTATCAAGTGCGTCACACAATAAATCACATTACATATCACCCCAAGAATAGAAACTGTCTTCAATTTATCATTATGTATGTACTTACATAAGTGACGTATGTTACACATAAAAGATTGTCCAAGGCAGATGCCGATTGTTACATAAAATCTTGTTTATATTCCTTTATGGTAGGTAGATCAGATGTGTGTGCACTTACATATTGCCAGTTTTGTATGACTGTGTAATCAATCAGCCCCTAGGAGTGGTCGATCTATCGACATTTTTTTCTTGTTACAGCTTAGCTTGTGGCTAGATAATAACGCTTCCCTAGGTTGGTCAATGGATGGGTGACAGCCCATTACAAACCGAATTTCCTCACTGCCTTAGAAAGCACGTTAAGCTGTTGGTCCCGGCTGCCATATGGATCTTTGGCAGTCGTATCAGGTTTGAAATTCGGACAACTACTCTAACCGAAGGGTATTGTATTACCCAGTACTAGCTTTGATGCCAATGGGAAAACCCAATGACACTTTGCCCAACCTAGAGATCAAACCCAGAATCTCCCACACACCGAAAACCGACTTGCTTCCATTGCATTAAACCTCCGGAATACTAATCACAGTGCTGATTATTACGACAATTAACCGTAACTACACATAGTTATAATACTATTAGATGAAACGTAATACAAGAAGTACAGTAATTACACTTTTTGTGTAACGTAATCTTTAGTGCATTAGCAGATAATGTATCTTTTTACTGGTAACGTTATTTTTTTATAAGATGTGGCAAGAATCGACACAATCTTTACTAATGTAGGCCTGTTTTAGTTTATGGAATTCTGCTAGTGCAACATCCGTTACAATCAAAATTTTAGTTATCAGGGGTTTAGTGTCTAATGTTCACCTGGGTGATATCACCCAGGTGAACATTAGATACTAAAGTAGTGTCCTCAATTCACCTGGGAGATATTAGTTTCACCCAGGTGAATTGAGGACACTAAAACATTTAGTGTCATGTGTTCACCTACGTGAAATGACCCAGTATTTTATTGTTTAGTGGATTGTTTTAGACCTCGATTTCTTGTCTCGTTTGTCTAGTGGTCGCAAGCGCGACTGTAGACGTTTTCAAATCACAATTTAAAAAAAAAAAAAAAAAAAGTAGCAGCCACGGAGAATTTTTATAAATGTACCGACGAAAACCAAACCCGAAGACAGGTCTAGAAACAATCTAAAGACGATCAAATTGCTAACAAAACCTAGTCTATCATTACCTATCATCGTCTGCTCGAATGAATAATCCCCGGAGACCCTTCATCCAATAAGCGACATCCCTGCAAGGTCAGGGTCTGAAGCCGTACCGACGCGGCTAATGTCACGTATGCTGATGTGATTGGATGGAAGGTAATCAGGCGCTGAAGTAAATAATTGGAGTAAGGGTAAGGTTTTATGAGTGATTTAAAGTATTATTTTTTACCCGACTGCGGCAAAGCGCTACTATGGATTTTTATCTCGTCGGATTAATCATAATCACAAACTTATTTAGAGGAGCAGCGGTGGCCCAGTGGTGTCGGCCCCGACTTACGAACAGTAGGTCGTGGGTTCGAACCCAGGCAGGCGCATTACTTTGTGTAATTTATTTCATCACCGCTGCTCTCAAAACGGTGAAGGAAAACATCGTGAGGAAACCGGCATGTCTTAGAACCAAAAAATTCGAAGACATGTGACATCCGCCAATCCGCACTGGGCCCGCGTGGTGGATTATATATAGCCCATCCCTCTTCTAGAGAGGAGGCCTGAGTCACTGCAGTGGAAACATTATAGGCTGATGATGATGATGACAAACTTATTTAAGATTGTTATAAAATAAGTTACTGATTGTAATAGGGGATCGGACAAAAAAAAACTAATTAGTCCGTCAGATAGATTTCCAAAAAATATTGAACACCTATTTTTTCATTTTTCACATTAACAAAAAAACTTTTTTACAAAAAATTAAACCGACTTCAACAAAAAATCAAACACAAAAAAGTGAAAAATAAACTTAAGAAGGAAATCAGCTTCTGAAGTCGGTGACTTTTGTTTGATTTATTTCATGATTTTGCCACCGACTTCCGAAGCTGATTTCCTTCTTAAGTTTATTTTTCACTTTTTTGTGTTTGATTTTTTGTTGAAGTCGGTTTAATTTTTTTGTAAAAAAGTTTTTATTTTTCACTTTTTAGTGGTTCACATGTGCTTACCCCTTCACAGCGTACTGGCGTGAAGTTATGTTATGATCTGGTCTAAACAATAGACAGACATGACATTTCAGCAATCCCAGTCCATTTGCTATCATTCGTTGAGGAGTTCCGTTGCCTATCTCCGAAGTTCTTCATCAGATCTTCACTAAATTGAAATGGAACCACTCCGAGAAAGTACTCTTCCAAAAACTACTCAAATCACTTCAAGTGTGCCTATAAAATTTGAAGAGTTCCTCTATTTCTCCAGGATCCCATCATCAGATCCTGACTTGGTGATCATGGGACCACTTGGGAAGTATATCCTTTCCAACAAAAAAAGAATTTTTCAAATCGGTTAGCAAGCGACGGAGTTATGAGGTAACAAACATAAAAAAAAAAAAAAAAAAAAAACAAAAAAAAAAAAAAAAAAAAAAAATACAGTCGAATTGATAACCTCCTCCTTTTTTTGAAGTCGGTTAAAAAATGAAGACGATACAGTGCTTCGAAAACTCGTGAACTCCTCGAAAACGTTACATGTCAGTGTTGTCACATTTTTAACCCACAAGTAACGTCACGACACTTTTTATCTTCGTCAATTTTCATTAATTCGTTAAAACAAAAAACACGTATCCAATATTTTTCGATAATCTAACTGACGGACTAAACAGAATCATATTTTTTTGACTCAGTCCGATCCCCTATTTGCATTTATACGTATGACCATGATGCTGTTAATTCTGTTGATAGTGGGCAAAATTTCCAGCAACCATGTATGATAATAAGAATAATGAATTATTGTTTTTATGTAGGTACTGGTTCGGAAATACTCCATAAAAATTAATACCACAAAACATCAAACAATTTTAACTGCAGCAACAATAAACTAGGCCTAAATACTACGTCCTGGAATGACCGGCTTACTTCTAACTCAGTTCATTACATTGTAGACTGAAGAGCACTGTTCTAGTACTGGCTATTAGCTCATAGGTGAATGATCTATGATCTCATGCAGATGCTGCGTATTAGACCTGATTGTAATCCTAGGGATTAACTAAGACTATCAGGTTCAATTTAAACTGTCCGATATGTAATGTAATGTAAGCTATGGTATATTTAATTAACATTAAGCGAAATGAAGTGAAACTTCAGCGAGCTATGCTTGGAGGCTCTATGAGGGATAGCATCTGGGGCGAGGTGATCCAGTAAGCTGAAGTGGCAATGGGCCGGTAATATTAGCCGTAGAACCGATGCTCGCTGGGATTGCCGTGTTTTTGAGTAGATACCACGAATCGGCAAACATATTATAGACATAAATGTCCGTTTTCATTTAAAATGTGGTAACTAAAGTGGGACGCCTTTTTTTTTGGTGTGTGGAAAATCATCGAATGACCCCCCCCCCCCCCGCTCTTGGGCAGAGCGAAGGGGAGTGTCAGACTTCTACTGACTAAAAACCGAACCCATGTTCCTTCTTTGCCCTTGCGCCGAGGCCACGTAATCTAGTACAAAAATCCGCGGCCCCGTCGGGCGTCGGCCCTTGCGGGAGGTGGGACGCCCTCAGACTCGATAATACTCAGAAATAAAAGAGATCGAGAGTTGAAATTCTGTCATTGCAATAATATTTACGCATCCGTTCAGGTGTCGCCACATTTTAAGTGAAAACGGACATTTATGTCTTTTCCTGTTATGTTACCAAGGCCGAGCAATGTCTTCAATTTAAACTTGATCGTTTCCCTTCTAAGTAAAAATCAAGATTGTATGAAGAGTCATCCATCAATCTCATCAAACCATTTACATCTGCCGGAAACCCTCAACTTTCCCACAATTTCTAAAACAGTTCAAAACACATGATGACAATTTCGTCACTTCAAAGCTGGGCCATCCATTCTGTCAGTTAAGCACGGTTTCCACTGCGAAAGAGTAATGTGCTGGAAATGGCTAAGCGAAGTGGACTTTGTTTTCATGAAATAGGTTTGCGTTTCCACCAAGACGGAGTCGGATTACCAACGCAATAGAGAAATGAAACAACAAAAGCAAACGGAGCTCATTTTTACTCTTTTTGCCCGCTGAGTCACTTCTGGTCGATTCTTTGTTGTTCAAGGACTATAGATGTTCGATTTTTCTAGCATAAGGAAGGAGGAGATTGACAAACAACAAGCAGAGAACAAGAAGTCATTAATAGGTCCGCTCCGCTTGGAGTGGAAACCGGGTTTTATAAAGATACAAACGGACGAACAGATTGCATTTGCATACGATACAACGCTGTCAGTATAACAAAACAGTGAACTCCGTAACTGTCTTATATTTATTTGTCAGGAAGTTATATTTCGGTGTCAACATCAAAGCTGTTTAGGAATCAAATAAACTGTTTGATTTAGGGCTGTCGAGCGGTTTAATGGTGTGATTTGGGATTAAAGCATTACTTGTTTATTTTTAGATGATAGTTTTTAAGCAACCATATGATGACACGTATTCTCATAGGCTATAGGGTTTGTGGCGGCTGTATTTTATTGAAATATTGGGAATCTCTTTTAAAATAACGACAATTGATGCTTTAAAATGTTGTAGTTTTAAGCACAATCTCGGAATGTCTTCTTGCTTAGTTCTTCATAATACAATTATTACATCTTGTAGCATCTTCTTCCTCGTTATTCAATTTTAATAAGCTTCCATTCAAACGCTGCCACATCGTCGAGGGAAGCATTGGATTCGGCTTCAGGTGTCTCGAAATGTATTGCACATAGATCTGGACAAGGAGTGGAACTTCGTAATGTATTCGGTATCCGTAATTTTGTTTCGGGATTCCAGACAGTCAATTTTGTTTCACTATCTCTCACTCTCTTTGTAACACTTATCTAGTGGTCACCACTGTTGATTATGGAGAAGTTGCAGTGGTTTGGGAAGGGTTTGGCGGGCTTTCCCAATAAAAAAATGCCTCATTAATAAAATTATTAAGTTTCCTAGAGACCAAAGCACGCGCAAATTGCTAAGTGTTAATCATTTTAGGTACTTGTAGTACTTAACAACGAAAAATAAATAATATAATAATATATAGAATATGCATAGGCATATCCTGTCATAAAGTATCATTAACGGTACTGCCAACCCTAGGTATACCACAGTCCACAACTCTCGTTTTCGCAAAGCATGCATGACTAACGCCACCATTCTGAGTTTCCGCTTTCCGGCAAAACAATTCTATCCGGTATTTATTTTAAAGTTAGCTCATCGGTTCATAAAATATATACTATTGCTTAATATAACATCACGTCTATAATCCCCGTTGCGTTAGGCAGAGCCAATTGGCAACAACCAGGCACAAATAATGTATCCGACTGGGAATTGCTGATGGAGAAACAAAATAATACTACCCGACCTGGAAAGGATGGTTATAAGAGTAGAAGAAGATCAAAGAAACGATAGATGGATCGTTTAAATTTAAAAGATGATATGGCAAGAAGCGCCCGACTACCCCACCTGTTGTCATGTCTACGGGATATATGGCCCGCCCACTTCCATTTTCTGCTAGCGATCACATGGGCTATGTCGATCACCTTGTTCGAGTGGCCGGTAAGGACTGGATGCGAAAGGCACAAAACCGAGAAGAATGGCGTGCATTAGAAGATACCTACACTCAGCATTGGGTGGTGAAAGGTTGAAGAAGAGAGAAGAGATGGCAGGAAAGGCTATATGGCATGAAAGGATGTGTCTGAGATGACGAGTACAAAGACACATACATCGTACATTTAGGATAATTCTAATATAGGTATAGTCAAATAAAAGCCCTCTTCCTCTCTCCTACTATTGCAGTGCCCGACAGGGTCCACAATGATCATAACTTTGTAAAACCTACCATCTAAGTAAACTTGTGGAAGCAATAAATGTATTGAGTATTGAGTAATAAAAATGTATGGAAGAAGAAAACAATATGTTTCGTCGACCTCAAATAAATTGGAATAAGATGAATGATGATCATGGGTCCTAGAAAGTCTTTCTTCATTCAAACCTACTTGGCACTTCGACTTTGAGTCATTTAAAAGCGGGTTCCTTTAACCGTCACGTCAATTTTAATCGGTCCTTTTAATAAATCATCGTTAACCGAAGATCAGCCCTAGCACGAACAATAATTAAGCTAAATTGATGCAACTATGAGGTCAACGCCCCGTCAGTTGTATTCCTGGTTGTCGTCCAAGAGTTAGTTGTGAATGTGCGATGTAGTACTGGCCTATTTTATGCCTATGAGGTTGTGCACTCTGTGAGGATTTTTGACATTTATTTTAGGTAATTCGGACACGACTCGCACTTACTCACGTAAGTGCCACGATTTTCCTCGGGAGATGATGTTCACCATCACCATCAATACGCACGCCATCATCATCATAATTTCAGCCGAAAGACGACACTGCTGGACATAGGCCTCCCCCTAGTATTGGCACATTGACCGGTCACGTACGTTTCGCATTCATCGAATCCCCGCAACCAACAGGTCATCGGTCCACCTAGTGGGTGGTATTCCAGCGCAACGTCTTCTGATTCGCAGTCGCCATTAGCCACGTATTTCAAGAAAAATTATGACAGATCAAGGCATTTTTTCCTAAAACATTAACACATACTAAGTACTATAAAATTGATCAATCACAGATCTTCCTTATTACTCAGATTTAGGAATGATTGTTGCGTAAATTAGCTAATCAACCGTATAAATTGATAGAATTGATTAATTAAATTAAACATTACTTACCTACTCAATTTATTATTTTGTTTGCAATCCAACACTGTTTAAAGTAATCGTAGAATCAATTAGATTTGATTGCTAAATACGATAACGCTTTGTAAATTAAGTGTTAAACGCGTTTTGACACATAAAAGCTTTTTATTGCTGAAGATAACAATACGATATTCACACGTTTTTTCTTTAGTATCAAAGCAATCTGAATTGATTATGATATTTGCAACAAACCATTCAGAGCGTTTCCGCTGAAATATTGGTGTTAGTTTCGTGTTCATAACTTCATATCTGAAACAAACAAAAAACCTTCTCTGGGGAAGTACCTATTGGTAGGTATGGAACAACAAACATTCTTTTCGTTTAAGTACGACATTTTAGCTATTCACTGTATACATGTGTTTCCTTGCGTGATCGAATCAGAAATGAGGACATCCGCATGAGAACCAAGGTTACCGACGTAGCCCGAAGAATCGCCAGACTTAAGTGGCAATGGGAAGGGCACATTGCTCGCAGAACGGATGGCCGATGAGGCCGAAAAGTTCTGGATTGGCGACCGCGAACCGGAAGACGTTGCGTTGGAAGGCCTCCCACTAGGTGGACCGATGACCTGGTTAAGGTTGCAGGAACCCGCTGGATGAGAGACGCACGGGACCGGTCAATGTGGCGACGCCTGGGGGAGGCCTATGTTCAGCAGTGGACGTCTTTTGGCTGAAATGATGATGATGTGCCCAGTTTCCTCCGTGCCTCGGAAAGCATGTTAAACTGTTAAGTCACGGCTGTAATTTGTAGATCTCTAACAGTCGTAAAAAACAAAAAACTGGGGGAACAAAAAAGGCTCTTAAGGAACTGAATTCTAAAAAGACTGGATGCTGAAGGTGAAGGCTAAAGACGGAAACTATACAAATAAAAGACCAGAAATACTTAAAATAGCTACAGACTATTACCGAAAATTGTACCAAAGTAAGAACCTAAGAAAAGGGATTACAGAAATAAATATAACAGACTTTGAACCGATACCAAAAATATTAAAGGAAGAAACAATAAGAGCAATTAATACACAGAAGAGAGACAAGACTCCTGGAACTGACCAAATAACGAATGAACTACTAAAAGTTAACCTACCAATCATTGCCCCTATTCTAACAGATATATTTAATGAAATTATAGAGACTGAGTATATTCCTACAGATTGGACCAAATCAATTATAATATTACTCCATAAAAAAGGAGACAGAGGAGAAATAGCAAATTATCGACCAATCAGTTTGATGTCGAATATCTATAAAGTGTTTTCTAAAATAATTTTGTTCAGAATCTCACCTACACTCGATGAAAACCAACCGAAAGAACAAGCGGGGTTCCGTAGTAAATACTCAACAGTAGATCATATACACGTATTAAGACAAGTCCTACAGAAATACAACGAATACAATAAAACTTACTATCTGGGATTTGTAGATTACAACAAGGCTTTCGATTCCTTAGAACATGAATTCATCTGGGCAGCATTGCGTTCTCAAGGTGTACAGGGAAAGTACATACAAATACTAAAGAACATATACTCGAAAAGCACGGCTCAAATCAGACTAGAAGCAACGGGGGAGGAGTTTCCTATAGAAAGAGGCGTCCGACAGGGCGACCCAATTTCACCCAAACTGTTTTCAGCGGCCTTAGAGATGGTATTCAAAAGTCTAGATTGGAATAAAGACGGACTCAATATAAACGGTAAAAACCTGGATCACTTACGTTTCGCAGACGATCTAATATTGTTTTCAGAATGTCCAAAAAAACTAGAGCAAATGCTACAACAACTAGCAGATCAAAGCATAAAAGCAGGACTCTCAATGAACACAACAAAAACCAAAATTATGACCAATGGTTCACAGACATATAACATCATTGTAAACATGGAGAAAATAGAATACGTAGATGAGTACATATACCTAGGACAGCTAATAGCCACACGGGATACTATGCACAAAGAAATTGACAGAAGAATCGCCAACACGTGGAAAAGATTTTGGTCTCTTAGCGAAATTATGAAAAACAAAGACATGCCAATTAAAGACAAAAGAAAAGTATATAACACCTGCATTTTGCCATGTTTAACATATGGTTGTCAAACATGGTCATTAACAGAGAAACTAAATAATAAAATTATAGTTTGTCAAAATGGAATAGAGAGAAGTGTAATCGGAGTAAAAAGAAAGGATAAAATAAGATTAAATAAAATTAAAAATGTAACTAAATTTAGAAATGTGAATAAAGTATGGAAAACACTTAAATGGAAATGGGCAGGACATATGATGAGGGAGAGAAGTGAGAAGTGGACTAGAATAGTATCAGAATGGTACCCCAGGGATGGTAAAAGAAGTAAAGGTAGACAAATGAAACGCTGGGAAGATGATCTCAAAAGAGTCGCTGGTCCAGAATGGACCAGAATTGCAAGAGACAGAGATAGGTGGAAGTCTTTGGAGGAGGCCTTTGTCGAAGGACAAGCTGTTGTTTATAAACCGATCGTCAGTGATAAATGTTAATGTAATTATTGTAAAACAGTAATAAAGGCTTATTTTATTTATTTATTTATTTATTTATTAACAGTCGTAACAGGTAGCCAGTGACTCGAAAGTCTGACCACCAGCCTTACCAAGGGGTATCGATATTTTATTTGGTACTAGCTTTTGCCAGCGGTTTCGTTCGCGTGAAAATGACGATTTTCCATACAAACTTTCATCCCCTATTTAACTCCCTTAGGGGTTGAATTTCGAAAAATCCTTCCTTATTCCTTGTCTACATTATAAAGGGAACCTCTGTGCAAAATTTCAGCTTTCTAGGTCCAAGGGTTTGGGCTGGGCGTTGATGAGTCAGTCAGTCAGTAAGACTTCTCTTTTTATTTATATAGATAGATTTAGCTGCATTCAGTTTGACTGGAAACCAACCACAACGTAGTTGGTAAAAGTCTAGGCAGATGATGGTTCCAGACTCCAGTGCATATGTCCTGAAAGCAGCGGTGAGCAAATCCCATCCGAATGGCCTCACAATTAGTTTTTAAACTACTACTCTAACTCCGAGTAAGTAATAGCATAAGCGGCAGCAGGAGAGCAAACTGCTGTAAGAGGTAGTGGTATCTTACCCTGACCATATTTCCACCCATAAACCGACTTCCCCGTCTCTTCCCCATATAATCTTTGCCCTAGTCAAAGTCGCGTGACGACGGAATGATAGTAACAATGTGAGTGTGTATGTTTGTGTGTTTTACTCGTATTTTATACGGAATGCTGTCTAATTTTATATTAGCGAGATTCGAAGAGTGATTCATTCATATTGTATGTGTATGAGGGAGTGGTTGGATGATGGGGCTTGTATTTCTGGATGTTTGTTGATGTTTTTGTGTGGATTAGTGGTATTTTTGGAGTGGGATATGTATTTGAGCTTGGCTATGATTATAAGGGATAATAAATTTATGTTTTGCGATGACATAGTCGCTGTATGATTCAGAAAGCTTAGCTTTAGCTTTATTCCCTAATCTATTTAAGTCGCGAGTAAACAGGCTTCTTATAAGTAAGCTCGTTCCATCGTCGACATCATCTCTGCCCTTAGTCAAGAGCAAGCCCATTCATGATAAAAAAAACCTCTATCAAACACGTTTTCCTTTACAATTTCGAATAAGTTTGAATCTTCCTTTCCAATCTCTGCCTATGTGCCACTTCTATCTTCCTCTTTACAAGTGATCAACTCATCACCATCATATCGACCCGGAATCAGCCACTGCTGAGTATTGGCCTCCCCTTTTTTCTGCGCGTCCCGTATTCAGATGTTTCCCGCGACTTAACTTTTGACTCAATTAAATAGATATTCTTCTAATTCATAATCAGTCTTATATTGATCTGGTTCTTTTAAAGGGTACCGGGTTCTCCATGTTAATATCACAACATCTTGAAAATCCACCAACTGTTCAATGAGTTTTATATTACCATCCGGTCCATGTCCATCCCCAAACCCTGATTTAGATCACCTTTGACTATAAAAACCCGCCCACTATATCATTCAATTGCATTTACAATAAAATTCTCATCTAAATCTGAATCAATGTCTGTGTTTTCCAAACCACTGTTCCATGTGTCTAGTTGACCATTGTCGCTCTATCTATTAAGGCGAGGTTGCAGTACTTTGTTTTTATGTACGCACGACCTCGCCCCCCGCCCTGCCGCGCGAGCGATATAATGCCTAAATTTTGACTGTTTTTTGCTTCTTGGAGAAAAACTACAAATAAATTATACAATATGTTTTCAACATTTACTTCAAAATAAAAAGTTCTATCTATTGATATAACTTTTATATAAATTCATGATGAAATGTCTTAGCAGTACACGTTTGAAATTGTGATTTAGAGTCATGTTTGATAAAAAAAAGCATCGAGCCGATCATTCTAAATCGCGTTTCTATCTTTACGATTTACTAGAGAGTATGTTCAATTTTTATGTAATGATTTTTATTTATTAAAAAACTCGTATTTAGTTCGATTTTTATAGGTTCAAAAATCTTAAAATTACTGCAACCCGGCCTTAATCTCAATTGTACTGATTATAATAAATAATTCTATTTGAGTGCTCGACCTATATTGTAGTCTGTAGTTCCCTCGTGTTTTTATTGTTGACGTGTTCATTGCTGGAGAATGGTCTCCCCCAAGCACCGTCAGTCCGTCACCCAGCTCCGAGTTTCTCGCATCCAGTGAATTCCTGCAGCGTTTTCCGGGTCAAAAGTCCGCTGTGTCGTTTTGGTTCCGTTTCTGGCAAACCTTCACGGGTTGTCAACTCTTACCCTCCCGTAGAGGGTAGTCAAATGTCCTATCAATGGGTTATATAGGCTGATTCATCACCATCATCATGCTTAGCCTTTCCTAACTACGTTTGAGATGGCTTCTAGTCTTACAGGATCCTACTGAATACCAGTATTTTGCATGATTTTGCCTATCTGACCTCCATAACCCGTAAAACGATACCCCTTTATTTGGACCAATAGGCCGATTATGATAAACCAAAAATGTTTTACTATGCCTAGATGAACTGTGCCTCGTTGGCCATGAGGTCCTGAGTTCGATTCCCAGATGGGGCAAAGTTTTAGTAGGTTAGTCCATCAGGAATTTCTTAGTAGCAGCCACGGAATTTAGATTTGTGCCTGGTTGATGTTAATAGGTCCCCCATTACATGGGACTTACAAAACTGGCGAAATGTTGTTGTATTATTAGGTACATCATCATCATCATCATCATCATCATTCATCAGCCTATAATGTTCCCACTGCAGGGACTCAGACCTCCTCTCTAGGAGAGGGACGGGTATTAGGTACACATCTGCCTAACTAAACCTTCGAGGATTAACAGGCGTAATGTTGCTTTATTAATATTATGAACTGTTTATAATTACTGCCAAACAAAAGAGCAACCTTACACAATAATAACTAAATTCCCCACACAACAATGAACAACACATGCATTTCTATAGTGACCCATTTACAAATTGATGCAGCGCCACTGATTCAATGAGACCGCCATTTTAGACAATTGTTCGGAATTGAAGCAACGTGACATGTGTTCGTTATTTCAATAAACGCATAAGTACGGTGTAGGCAAAGACGCCAGCACATCAGACTACTAGTCTGTCAATAGATTTTCAACTTTGTCACTAAAGCATTAGGTTTTAGGTTGATTGGAAAAATTCGACAGTTCCGTGTACCTTGATGTGCTTCGTCTGGGTCTCTTTAGGTGCAGGGGAGTCACCCAGGGGGAGATCATTTTCTTTACTGGTTCATTAAGTCATCTCGTCAGTAGTCATTAACCTGCGATCTGCATGTTCATGACGTTTTAACATTAAATTACTGCGTTACTTCCATGGCGCCGTTTGTAGCAGTACTTTGGTTGCTACTCTTGGAGCCAAACAAGGAACACCAAGGCTAAACCAGCCCTACTATTTAAGGCGCAGTCAAAGGGGCACCGTAAAAACGACCTGTTTTTCGTCGCAGAGTTAGCCGTATTGCTACTTATTACAATTCCAAAAAAAATACAGTGTATAGTCAAATGTATAGGTAAAAGACTTATGCAAAAATATTTTCTAAAAGTAATCAAGAACCTCGAAAAAAAAAATCACAAAATCACAAAAAAATCACACGAAAAAACTTTTTCGTCTCGAAATGCTCAATATTTTGAGTGACAACAGTTATTTTTTTTTTTACTATCAGAAAGGAAATTTAACCAACTAAAGACATATGTAAAAATAATTTAACATTACAGCGTATTTTTTTTTTTAATAAATTAAATCTGCGAACTATCGTTCATTTTGGCAGTCACGAGCATCAAACGCATCGCCATTTTCAACCTTATTTGTTTAGGCGATGAGTTAGACGCGCGCTCAAGGTCGCGGGCAGCTAATGTCGCCTTAATCTCGCTCTCTGCTTGCCTTAGACCTCGGCGAGATTATACAGCCTCCATACACCAACACAAAGCGTTTAACTCTATTACTTAACACCTCTTACAAAAAACAAGATATAAATTACACCACGTTACAATATAATTATAGATCTCTGACTCGCCATCCAATTTCGGGTTTCACTTTCAAAAGATTTTCCCTGCAATTTAATAATTTTCTGAGTCACTGTGAAAGTTTTATGCTAATCCGAGCAGAAACCACTGGATAAAATAAATAAAAATTGTTAATCACCGCAAATTGGTGCGTTTACCTTATTCGAATGGAAGTTTCTTTGTTAATATAGAATTTAATGGACTGGTTATCTGTGCGTTTTCCTTTTATGAAATGACTTGTTAAATATTAATGTAGAATTTGTTTGTATATCGGTAACTAACTTGGATTGTGTATACCGCTTTATATGCGTAATCGATGTCCCCCTTTCTCTTGTATGTAAAAAAAACTACTAACTTAAGCAAACATTAAACGAGTTTCTAAGTACTTACTTCGTGATTAATCGTGTCAAATAAATACTAAAGTCTCATCAACCTACTGTGAAAAAATTAAAAAAGATCTTTTGCCAGTTGTAGCCCTTGTCTCCTAAACCTAAAAACGATCTAATTAACAATCTGCCTGTCTAGTTTGGTGATTATGATAGTAGCTTTCTTATCATCACCATCTGCCTAGCCTTTTCCCAACTATGTTAGAGTCGACCTCCAGTCTAACCGGATGCTGCAGAGTACCAGTGCGTACAAGGAGTGACTGCCTATATCACCTCCATAACACATTTAGTACTGAGTAATACGATACCCCTGCTAAGAGTGATTCTAGCCTGAGAGGACCAAATAATTGCAACAGAATACCAATATTCACGTATACAAATTGTATGATGAGAAATTTCTGTCCTCAAACTTCCGTTACCCAAAGAAGCACTTCCCAAACACAAAGGTCAGCCAGTCAGCCACAAACTGTTCAAACCGATTTTTCATAACGATCCTGCAGATAATAAATCGGCCGGTGAATCACAAATCACAATGAGTACGGTCACTGGTGGTCACAATCACAATGCACAGCCTCAGGTAAAGTTTATTGATCCTGACGCTCTTTGTACTATAATATATACGACTGAAATAATGAACCAATAACAATGAAATAGGGTAGTCGACAAAAAAAAACTAATTAGTCCGTCAGATAGATTTCCAAAAAATATTGAACACGTATTTTTTCTTTTTTCACGTAAACAAAAAATGAAGACGATACAGTGCTTCGAAAAGTCGTGAAACGTCACAGCTTGGTACAATTTTACCTAACTATGACGTCAAACGCCCCCTCTCCATGGTCTTTGACAAGCTTTATTTTCGTCAATTTTTATTAATTTGATAAAACGAAAAACACGTATCCAATATTTTTCAATAATCTGACTGACGGACTAAACAGAATCATATTTTTTTTAGTCGGTCGACTACCCTATTAAATAGGATAATGAGGAAATTGAACAGATTCCCTGATTGGAGATTATATAGCACTCAACGTGATTAATAAGTTAAACACAAAAGAACTCATCACAGGTTTAAAAAAGCAAGCATCCTTAATGGCGTTGGCGTCGCTTTCATGCAACCCTTAAAGCTTGGCTTGTCCTTATAACCTACTACTCTAACTACTATTTTAGGGGTTTTTGAACAGTCTGCTTATATCCTTATATAGAGGGGTTTGCTGTATTGTTGACTTCTAAGGACGCTTCTGCTTATATCCTCCTCTTGATTGCAGTAGTTTCGGGGTCATCACGGCATGACTTTCTTTTTTCATGGCTTTGTGAGCGGTATCAGCTATCAGGTGTCATGTCATCTTAATGTTAATTTTTTCTAGACTATGTCGTCTTTTGTACAATTCATGCATGATCCATGACAATCTTCGGCCATTCACTAAAAAGCGGAGGGAGGTTTGAAGAGGATTGCAGTACAAATTCAAGTCAATTATTTTATCAAATTCTCAATCCAATTGTAGAACACACAACAGATAAATTAAGCCTATAACATTCCCAAGTAGATGTCTATGCCAAGACATAATGCAAAGTTGACATAGAACCTGCAAACAATAAATTAACAAATTCAAAGGCAAATTCCAAAGCCAGACAGTTACTTTGTCTTGGGTCCTGTTTCTAAAATGGATTCATTCTGACATCTTAATGTCAGAATGAATCCATTTTACCTACAGACCACATATACCGAATTATAGATATCTACAAATCTGCCTCGGATTGCATTCAATCCGCGATCAGACACCAAAACATAAATCTCAAAACCCTCAATAATGAACTCTTACCGTCAATCCTCAAGGTTGAATTTTGAGCATATCAACAATACTACCAAATATATCACACACATATTCAAATTCCAACTCTACCACCTTTTCCCAAGGTTTAATATCCGTGTGACAGTAGCCCCTGACTCATAAGATAACAGTAGACGGCATGAACAATGAGATAGCGACTAGGGCTTTCAAAATACCGGATGTTTTCAATACCGGTATCGATCCGGTATTGGACGTCAATACCGTGATCACGGTATTAATACCGGTATTACATACCAACATTTAAAGTATGTGTTTTTATTTGTAAAAACAGTCTTTTTTGTTTTTATTGTATATAAATTTTATAAATAGCGCTCTATATAACAATTTGGTATTGGTTGATTATTTAATTAGATAGGACTAAGTAGGAACATAATCAAAACTTAACTCGTCTTTTTGTAGGAAGGCATTCCACATAGCGTTTGAAAAGAATAAATATCAAAAAAGTCGATTTTTATAATTATTGAAATGTATCATGTACTCAACATAGCTATCAATATTTGTAGAAACGTAGGTATAGCTTAATTAGCTATTAGCTATCATTCACAATAGCCTACTGAAAAAAAAGCACGCTCTGCATAAAAATTCGTAGGTATTACAGACAGTAAATATCTCTAAGCTGCCGGTAGGAATGGACGTGCCTTCATTTTCACACATCATCATTAATTATCATTTCAACCAAGACGTCCACTGCTGGGCGTATAGACCTCCCCCAGGTGTTGCCGCAGTGGCCTGTCCTATGGGCGCATTCAGCGTGACCCCGCAACCTTCACCAGGTCATCGTTCCACCTTGTTGGACGCCTTCCAACACAACGTCTTTCTGATCGCGGTTGCCACTCCAAAACTTTTAGGCCCCATTGGCCATCTGTTCTGCGAGCAATGTGCCCTGCCCACCACGACGATTTCTACTCTTTCTCGAAGTTCGAACTGACTGACTGGTCGAACTGGACCTATTTTACATCATTAGATCCAGGTAGACTTCGTCCACAACTTCGAGTGTAGAGTCTCCGATTTTGATAGGTGAGGGTGTTACGTGGGCGGTGACCTCTCGCGTCCGGCCCTGGTGCAAGCCATGGTCCGGGGCGAGGAGGGATGGGACGCCGTCGCCTCCTTCTGCGAAGCAGTGATGCTAGCGAAGGAGGTGGCGGAACGAGAGAGGGAGCGATCCTCTCAACGTCCCAGCCGCCGCGGAAGGCGCGGAAGGCGCTCCGGGCGTCGGGGGCCACGTGATGGCTTCCGGCCACCGTAGACGCGGGCCTGTGGACGGTGAGTAATGGGCTAGCTCGCCGTCCGGCCGTCGTCATGACGGCAACAGACCGTGTCGGCGGCGCGTTCGTGTTCCACGCGCGCCTCAAAGAGATGTCAAGCAAGGCGGGGCCCGCAAGGGCCGACGCCCGTCGGGGCCGCGGTATTTTGTACTAGATTACGTGGCCTCGGCGCAAGGGCAAAGAAGGAACATGGGTTCGGTTTTTAGTCAGTAGAAGTCTGACACTCCCCTTCGCTCTGCCCAAGAGCGGGGGGGGTCATTCGATGATTTTCCACCCACCAAAAAAAAAAAAAAAAGAGTGTTACGTGGACAGTCAACATGACCTTGGTTTTGTCCATGTTTATTTTAAGACCCACTCTTTCGGAAGCTCTACTGCGGTCATCGAGCATTTCACTGAGGTCTCTTCAATCCAGAACCTTAAAGGTATCCTCCAGTGCAGGGTGAACAGTTTCGGAGATATGACGTCTCCCTGTCACACAAAAAAAGGTTTCGAGGTCTGGTCCTGAAGTCGAACTGACGTGGTGGTGTTTTTGCCACCGTTGGAGACACTGCAGTACGGCCCAAGTCTCGGTCGAATTAAAGGGTTTCTCGTAGTCCACAACCGCTAATCAGAGACGCAGGTTATACTCTTCGGTCTCTTGTATGACATCCAGCCACATAACCACGCAGCGTATGTAGGTATGCTGTCTACGGTACTAAAGCCTTTTCGGAATCTGGTTCGTTCGGGAGGCTGGAAATCGTCAACGCACTTCGTCTTCAAGGACCCACCAAGCAGACCCACTGGTGGGTCTCCGAATACTGATGTGTCTCCCAAGACCTACTAGTGGGTCTGATCCTACCAGTCAGTAGGTCTTGGGAGACACATCAGTATTCGGAGACCCACCGGTGGGTCTGCACTCTGCTTGGTGGGTCCTTGAAGACGAAGCGAAACCGCGCAGGTTTGACGATTTCCAGCCTCCCGATATCATTTCCACTGCTCGAATTCAATGGAGTAGAAGGTTCTTCTATGGTCATATCTTGTTCATTATCAGTCATTGTCTCACTGTCTCTTTATATGTTTCGTGTGTCATTATTATATTTTAAAAATGGAATTTAATTTACGATAATACATGTTATGCTTGCAATACCGTGATCCCGGTATTGAGGGCTTCAATACCGGTATTGAAAATGGCCCATATTTGTCCGGGATCACGGTATTACGGGATCCCGTAATACCGGTATTGAAAGCCCTAATAGCGACATGACAAAAACACTGTTTCTAGGTCATGATCTCGATGTAGAACTATGTTAATTTGTGGCTCATTTGAATAGCTTATGGCTGTAGGTTTTTGATTGTTGGTCATGGTTATGGCGCCTACAACATGTGTTTGTGTATGGGTGGTGAAAGATACCCTATTGCCTGATAAGTAGGTGATCTTCTGACTTATCTAAGTCTGCTTTAGAAGCATAAGGAGATGCTATTGAAGCTTGCTTTTCTCTTATGTTCTTACCAGTCTTACAAGAAACAGTCCGTGCCCTAGCAATTCTGCCTGCGAATGGTCCTTACTTTACACTGTTCAATTTTATACGCTTCAAATTAATCATTTATTACTCTGCAACAATCATTTTTACAATTATTCTTCTTCTCTATCGTGTGGTTAGTGCCTAAGTCTGGGCCCCGAGTCTGCTAAACAATAGTGTCAGAATGGTCTATCATTGATCTCATAATAGTTTTTTTTTTTTTTCTTTGATTTTGACAAGTAGTCATCAATCAACAAATTATGAGATTAATGATAGACGATTCTGACACTATTGAATAGCAGACTCGGGGCCCTGGTGTTAGTGCTTATATTCCGCCTATGGACCTCTGACTTGCCTTTACTTGCCGTCGCGAAATATCTCTCGGGCATGCTGGTTTTCTCACGAGTATATACCGTCACCGAAGCAAATAATACACACATCAACACGGTCTAGGGATATTTTTAAAAAAGCGAATTACTATCGATGTGTTAATTATTTATATGACATGTATATATTTAAAATATACGTTATTTAATATTCTACCATTTTTTAATAATGGTTAAGGTACTGATTAAAATTTCAGGATTTTATGAAAAAAAAATGAAGCATAGACGGAAACCGTATATGAATTAACTTTTAATTTGTGAGTAAAAACTGAAAAATATAGAAAAATCATTTAATTTGTGTTTATAAACTTGAAGTTAGTAGTCTGAGAAAGCGCCCATGATGTTCATAACACATCGGCAACGATTCGGCATGCTCAGAACAAGGTTGTCAATGTCTTGCTGCGGAATATTGTCCCATGTCCTTCTGAGGTGCGTAAAAAGTTGATCTTCTGTAGCCAAATTTTCAGGAACTTCCTTCAGAGCTCTTCTTTGCAGCATATCCCACGCATACTCAATGGGATTTAGATCTGGCGATTGAGCAGGCCAGTCTAAGGCCCTAACATTATGTATATGTAACCAAGCTGCTACCGTTCTCGCCGTGTGTGCCCGGGCATTGTCGTGCATGAGCAGGAAATCTTGCCCCATTTGTGTTCTGTGAGGCAAGATTACGGGCCCCAGCACCTGTTGGACGTATCGTTCTGCCGTCATATTGCCCCGCACCCAAACGAGATCCGTCCGTCCTCCAAGACGAATTCCTGCCCAAACCATAATTGTTCCTCCTTGGTATGGGTGAACTTCCTGAGGGTTCTGGAGACGGCTCCATCGTCCAGGAACTCGCCAAACACGCGTCCTTCGTGAATCTGGATGGAAGCCGAACCTGGATTCATCCGTGAACAGCACATTGGACCATTGCTCACGGCCCCAGTCCACGTGGTTCCGAACCCATTCTAATCGTCGTCCACGATTGCCTCTCCGTAAAGGTGGGACCCGGAGTGGTCTACGAGATCGTAGATTGCTTTCATGCAGTCGCCTTCTTACAGTTTGGTCACTCACAAGCACTTGGTGTTCCACTCGCAGCCTTTGGACCAATTGAGTCGCCGTTGCATTTGGTTGAGCTCGCGCAGTAATTTGCAAAAATCGGTCTTGTCTGGGGGTAGTGATGCGACTTGGCCCCCGGTGCCTCTCCACTACTTCACCTGTGGCACGATAGCGTGTCCACAATCTTGAAATTACATTTTGATGGGTCCCTATGGCCTCAGCAACATTACACTGAACAGATCCAGCTTCCAGCATACCCACAGCTCGTAACATCTCCGCCCTCGTCAAATGTCGGCGTTGCAAGGCTACAATACCTCAATTTTAACTTTATCTTTCGTTTAAAAATGAAAAAAAACTGTAACTAAACGAAATTCGTATTGTTTTTTAAATTTCGCACAAATGAAAATTCCCTCTCCTATACATCAAGACATTTTTATGCCACAGAAACAAAAGAATTTTCAAAAATTTGAATTTGGAATTAGTCTGAGATAAATTACAAACAAATCGGTGTATTAAAGATTCCAATGCGGCCAGTACTTTTCGAGTTATTTAATTGAGTATGAAATATCCCTAGACCGTGTTGATGTGTGTATTATACAATAATAAATCGCAATGCTAGCACAGTTAGCCAGCAGGCTTGTCTAACAAATTTTCTAAAATCAAGCGTCAGATAGGAGGAGCAACGAAAGAATTCGACGAATTACAGCCTCTTTCTACTGGCAGTGCAGTGCCCGATAACGCGGTCCACTAACCCCAATTAATTTATCAGTGTATTTATAAATCTGAAGAGCTGCCATATCAGTAGCAATTAGGTTTACAAGTGATTTGCATAAGTAGTGCGTTATCAAAAACAAATCGTTAACGACGGGTCATGTAAATATTTATTTATTGTTATCAAATTCGACTTGGTTGCAGTAAAGGCATAAAGTAAGTGTTCAATTTGACGCAGATTCTCCGGAAGACGAAAATTTTCCTTATTTTATCAGATTAGGGGATCGGACTGGGTCAAAATAATATGATTCTGTTTAGTCCGTAAGTTAGATTATCGAAAAATATTGAATACGTGTTTTTTGTTTTATCAAATCAATAAAAAATGACAAAGATAAAACGCGTCAAAGATCATGGAGTGGGGCTTGAAACGTCACTTGTCGTCAGAAATTCAGAATGTACTATCATATGACGTCACACGAGTTTTCGAAGCACTGTATCGTCTTCATTTTTTGTTTACGTGAAAAAAGAAAAAATACGTGTCCAATATTTTTTGGAAATCTATCTGACGGACTAATTAGTTTTTTTTTATGTCCGATCCCCTATTGGACGATTTTATTCAATTTAAGTACACGTCGGCAACAACATGTCGAGTCAAGTCGAGTGTCGACCATTCTTCGTCGCTGATTTGAAGTCAGAATCTGGCTTCGCTCGCTACGTCTACAATTCTACATAATCATTCTCTTGCCCTTATCCCAATTCATTTAGGATCGGCGCAATATTTCTTCTTATACTTCTCTATTAAGAGTACTCGTCATATCATCAGGCACCTCCTTTCTTGCCATATCATTCTTTACACAGTTCATCCATCGTGTTTTTGGGTCTTGCTCTATTCAACTTCCAGACCTGCTCATGGGCAATCTTTTAACCAATCTTTCTAACCTTAATTCACCTTGTAACTTACATTTACACCATTGAACATACCCACATAAGCTAGCACGACCTTAACATAGCAATTTTATTCGGTAAACTAAACCAGCATGTCTGCTCCATTTAGAGATGACTCGATATTCAAACAAGCTGCTGTTATCTTATCATTATCTACATAAGATGTGCATGCCAAAGATTTCTCACTAGTAATAAAATATTCCATTGTGTTTAGTGGAGATAGTGATTTCTATTGCGAAGTCGTCGTGATATTAACATCATCATCATCCGAGCCTTTTCTTAACCATGTTGGAGTCTAACCGGATGCAGCTGAATTCCATTACTTTACCGTCATGTTTAATTTTACTAGAGAGAGGTAACTTATCACCATTCGTTTTAGAATCTTGTTCATCATCTTCATCAAAACTTTCAAAAGTCATCTAGTGTTAGACATATTATCATAATTAAAACTTTACTTTCTTACTACTGTTATCAGGCTTACTAGCAACTAAGCAGTTGTTTTTCCTATCATAAGCAGTATTTTTCTATCCCTGACAGATATAGACCATAGACCTCCCTTTGTACCATGCTTTTGCCTAATGTGTGCGAGTCTCGTCAAAATATACAGTCGATAATACCGTCCGCAATCAAGTTCCTCCATAAAGATTGTCGAGATTGACCCCCGTTTGTACCATAAAATGTTAAGTACAAAACTGATTTCCTTATTTCATGTATATAGAAATTGGAAGTAGCCTGAACAACTTAAAATTACAATAGTTACGACTATGCTTATATAGTTATTCGATACTTACAAGTTTATGATGCTTGAAGATCATGTTTATATTATTATCGCTATTATCCAAGATGCTATTATAATCGAATTTGTGTACGAAGAAAACATCTTGTTTTCTATGTTTATGATTATGTTAAATCGGTATTACGTAATTACTTTACTCATGCTTGTAAATGGGAAGATTATTTGTCGTTTAACTTAAAATGATTCCATCAGAATTTATTCCTTCCCTTGGGAGATTGGTGTCAGTTCTGTCTTCATAGCCTGTAACATTCCCAGGCAGTTTCTATCCATCTCATCTTTCCAGTGGCGTAGCTAAGGGCCAAGAATATGGCAAACCCATGAGGCGAACAGTCTTTTCAGAAACCCTTATACTTAAAGGAAAATTTTATATGAAAGTACTGCTTGCTATAACTGTCATTCTCACACTATTACATCGCAGGTTTCATCGTCATTTTTATTTTTCACAGTATTAGTATCGTTGGCAGCCTTATTTCATCGACTATTGTATTTATACTCCTTTTTATAGTTTGCTTCTCTAGTGGCATCCCGGTTTCCGCCGCGATCTTTTGAAGGTCGCCCACGCACTTGTTCTGCAGGTTGTCTTTGACACACTTTAAAATTCTCAGACGGCACGATTGTCGCAGTGGCTGAGCGAATGACTGCTGCGCTGCACGCTCCGTGTCGCGGGTTCGAATCCTGCACTGTATGGCATACAGTGCACTCACAATACCGAAATTCCTAGTATAGAAAAGAGACAAGTAGTTGTTTACTATTATTATAAATCAAATAACCAATACCAATTAACAAAAAACGAACAGCCTATTATCCAGCAGGTTAACCCTCACCGCAAGCACTGAAGCCTAAACGACAAAACCTCTAACATTACTCTACATTTGACACCGTAGTGTAACATAATACTGGCGTAGCGCAGGGTAGTGTTACAGCGCCATATGATATTTGATACATGGCTGATATTATGTTGTTGCGTTATTGGTATTGGTTGTCGGGGAGTGAAGGGTGGATTTCAGATCCATTTTCTACTAGGATCAGTTCAGTACTGTGTGTAAACACCAAGCATTTTGAACATCAAACTAATTAACTCGACGGAAATATTATTGCTGGGAAATTACTTTGATTTATGGGGTTAACAATCACGTTTTACGGTAGAACTCAATGTACGTAACACACAAACAACATTGTATACTGATGGATACATTAAATAGTACGGGTGGTAGTGCTATTTTAAGTTTAAATAAAGTTATAAAACTAGGTGGACCGACGACCTGGTGAAGGTTGCGGAGATCCGCTGTATGCGAGACGCACGGGACCGGTCAATGTGGCGACACCTGAGGGAGGCCTATGTCCAGCAGTGGACGTCTTTCGGCTGAAATGATGATGATGAAAGATATAAAATAATAATCTTGTGTTTAAAAAGAACTTGTAATTAAGTTGGAACTTTTAAAATGTTCGCAGCTAGAACGTTGTTCAGAACAAAAAAAAATTGCAGTGGCGGGGACCAAAAGTTCCTTTCAGCTTCGTTTAGGGTTCTCTAACTTCTACTATACACGGTATACACCCATGCTTAGATCAGTTTTCCGTGGTAAACAATGATAGCGAGGCAAGGTCATCTTTATACAGTCAATGATTGAACGAGCAAGTATCCCTGCTTTGAGTGAACAGATTGAAGCTCCCACTTGTCTGGTCGTAACCGGTAATAATTAAGCCAATTGATAGGTGAACAAAACGGTATTGATGCGGGCAATAGACTGATGGTCTGACGAGTTATATGCTGGCGATCAGACTGATCTCGTTACATCATTAACACTGAAAACGCGATATTTACCATGTTTACTATTTCTTATGAGTACCCGTTAGAGACTTAGAGTACCTAGTTTGATCTGACTGAGAAAGGTTATTCTTTCTAAAGACTTGAAAAAAGGCCCCTAAATATGAGAAGTCATGGTTGAGTGATATTTCAACATCATCATTTCAGCCGAAAGACGGCCACTGCCGAACATAGCCATCGGTCATTCCTTCTGCAGAACGGGTGATATTTATATCCAAAAAATCTCGTCTAGTTTAATAGATCTAGCTGACAAACAGTGTCTGCCTTTTCTCCTTAGGATCTATAAATCATACCATCTTAAACCTACTTATTCCTTTTGATAAATCATGAATTTTGTGGGTAGGGTAGGTAATACTTGCTCCACAAATCACCTATCCAGATCTTCTAGGTTCTTTATCAAATCAATGTCTACTCAAACCATTATGTTAATTGCTCCTTTTCACAAGTAAGCTCAATAAATAATCAGCTTGTGAACTGGGATCACCTCAAGTCAATGAGTGTGGTTCGAACTTATGACCTCTCTCGCCCTGTAACTCGATTCAATACCCATTAGGCTATTTCGAAACAGGAGTCCATTAATCACTAAAACGGTTAATCCTTATCTGACAGTAGACGTCATTCCGCTACTTACTTCATTCAAAAAAATAAGAAATCATTTTGAAAAACCACAACAACACAAGACAAAAAATAACTATATTTACAAAACGACACGTGAGCTTGTCTGCAGCTATTCCTGTTTACAAACTACCCTATTATCTAAAAACAACCTAAAATACACCTTAAAACTATGACCATAAGACCCAAACAACCGCAAGAGACATTGACTCACCCATCTTCCATGTTTACTTAGTGAAAACTTTGCTGAAGGAACTTCAACCCTATTAGAAAGTGTTAAAGCTGTGTCTAAATATAGTCGTTTAACACCAGGATCCCGTTAACGCGACAGACGGATAACATTAGGTTTTAGTTTAGTGATTGATGGTGAACAGAAAGGGACTCGAACCTGGGACTCGTCATCGTAGTGTCAGATTGTTGTTGGCTTAGTTTTAGCTTTGTTTATTGAAACTACTGCTTTAGAATAGCTTATAAAGAAATTATAGGATAGGTTTGCAAATACTCCTAAATACATCACACCTTGTAATCCCCGAAGGGTTAGGCACAGGTGCACCTAATAGTACACCATTTCGCCAGTTATTTTTAAGTCCCATGTAATAGCGGACGAGCGTATTACCATAAAGCCCGCCACACTATTCCCAAACCACTGTATCTCCTGTTAGCCAGAATCAACAGTGGCGACCACAAGAAAAGCGCCGAGACAATGAAGCTCGACGAAGTCCCAGAGAAATGATTTAACTGTCTTGGATCCCGCAACGAAATTAATCAGAAAAGAATAGCGGAGGAGTAGGAAAAAACATAGTTTCCACTTCCCTCCATATCAGCAGGAGACAGAACAGAACAATATACAGTATTACCATCAGTCGGGACAAATCCAGATTCCGTGGCTGCCACTGGGTATTCCTGATGGAAAACCCAATAACACTTTACCCGACCTGGGAATTGAACCCAGGACCTAATCAGCAGCAGTCGCACTTGCGTTCACTAGGCCAAAAAAAAGGCAGTCCATGCCATGAGAGGCCATGTTCAAGCTAGTGTTAGTATCATAGGTAACTTCCACTATCCGCGATTTTCTTTACTCCACTTACAATCCTTACAGGAATCATCATAATCAGCCTATTACGAGTAACGTTCCCTTTGCGGGGACTCAGGCCTCCTCTCTAAGAGAAGGATGGGCTATAATCCACTACGCGGGCCCAGTGCGCGTTGGTAGATGTCACATGTCTTCGAATTTTTTGATTCCTCACGATGTTTTCCTTCACCGTTTTGAGACCTTATAGGAATGGCGAAAAATAACTCCGTCTTTCATATTTATAAAAGAACGACAGTAACTAAACTAACTAACGCAAATTAAAGTAAACATCGTCTGCAAAAGGCCGACTGAAACAAAAACTAAAAGTGCAAGCGCACGATGCGCGGGCGCTACTCGAAATAGATTGTCGCTTCCTCCTGAACTTTATTCGTTTTGATGTAAATCTGTAAGCAAGTGCAAATGCTAACCTAATAGGTTACCGAAAACGACGTGTTATCTCAAACCTCTATTGGTGATAATCTTAAATTCCAAGTATACTTAACACTCAGTAATCAAAGTACTATATGAAGGATTTTAGAAAATTCATTAGCATCATATGGAGTGGAATTGATGATGTTGTATGTATGGAAGTTTGATTTTTTTCTGGTGTAATAATTCATCAATAATTCCAGAAGTAGAAGAAACAATTTTACTGGGATCCTAGCTTGGGGGACTTTTACTGCCCTCCCCGTCTCCTTCATACCACTCGCAATTCAGCTTCCCTAGACTGGAAGTATTTTCTCACATTGTTCTAATAGTGATACCTGGCGCCAATGACAGTATGCCAAGATTGCACACTCCTCAACTGGAATTGCAGGTCACGATGTGTCCACATCGATATTCCTTGGCTGGGTTTCAATAAACCAATTTTGCATGCTATGTTGGCGCCAGAAACACTCGAAATAGATTATCCCTTTTTACTTCTTCGGCACGACATTTTTTTTTTCAATATTCTTCGCACATAACTTCACCATTTCCATCGTGTTGTCGGTGGCAGCACACAGAGGTCTTATTCTGGCTGCCCAAAAATCTGACAACAAGTCTTGGGCTATCGTATAACCCAAAACTAACTGGGTTGTGGTCAGACAGTCGCTCCATGTAAAATACTGGTATTCAGCTACGTCCGGCTAGACTGGAAGCAGCAGATCCAACATAGTTGTGATAAGGCTATCTATAATAAGCAATGATAATGATTTTTGTTAATTTTCGAGTTTTAGTCATTTGTTTCTTTTATCAGAATTCCCTCAGTACACCGAGGACATACGAGTAATATAGTTCACTTAACCTCTACCTACAAGTTCAACACTTGCCAGTTGCCACCCATTCGTTAAGTTGTAAACCTGTCCGCCTGCTAGTCGCAAGCGATGCGCAGGCGCCACTCAAAATAGATTGTCGCTTCCTTCCCGTGACCCCACCGTGTATGCCATGTTCTGCAATTACAGCTTCCTAGGGTTTTTGTTGGTAAGACACTGAAAACGAGATATTTACCATGTTTGCTTTTTGTTTCGAGTATATTCCGATATTTCGGCGCTCTTACAAGCCCGGATGAACTGAAGTTTTTTGAGGAGGTTCTTATTGCATGTAAGGTATGGTTATGAAGAAGAACTAATCAATATTTTTAATTTGCAAGCTTCTGAATGAAAAACGCACTGTTAGTCAAATTATTTTGGAACCAGTTCTCGCATCTTTAAAATGTTTGTGCGCGACGGCCGACGACGCTTGTTGTCAAGTAACTATCTTTGCCTCATCATCATCCGCTGTAACTCGACTTCACAAACTCCTGGACTTCTCTCCACACTCCTATCCTCATTTAAGTTATTAGCTCTTGAACTTAGCCTCTCATTATTTCAGCCGAAAGACGTCCTCTGCAGGAGACAGGCCTCCCCCAAGTGTCGCCACATTGATTGAACTTAGCCTATTACGAATTAATTCCACTAAGCCCCTCCCATACCATTCCAAAACACTAGTTTCTCAACCAGAACATCGTAACTTTAATTAAGTCTACATAGCAAAGGGTTGGCCGCAAAACGAGCACTATAAAAGTGCACGCGGCCGACCGGCGCGAGCGCATCGCGATCAGCTATAAATAGAATGTCTCGCGTCTTTCTTCCTATAATTATGAGTTATGATCTCCCTTATACGTAGTCGACTTAAGATTTATTAAAGTCGAATTCCATATGGTTAAATAACATAACCATAATCTTTGATATTATCTATAACCTTTACTGAATTAGTGAATATTTACAACAGATGAGTGATATAGTCATCAACATCCAGCCTTACCTTTTCACAAATTTATGGGAGTCGGCTTCCAGTGTTACCGGATGCACCTGAATACTAGTAAACATGGAGTAACATGGAGCGGCTGCCTATCTGACCTCCACAACCCAGTTAGTACTAGGTAATAACGTTGTGGTGGAGCCGTGGAGGTAAGACTGGTTGTCAGATTATCGAACAGTATAAAAGTGCACGAGGACGACCGACTGCGCGAGCGCATCGCGATCATCTCTAAATAGAATGTCTTTCTTCCTATAATCATGAGTTATGATCCTCGGAGTCGACTTTAATAAAATCGAAAGATTTATGAAAACTTATTCGTCGAAATACCTACATGTGGCCAAAATAACACCATCAACTTTGATGTCATCTAGAACCACTACCGAATAAGTAAAAATGTAGGTATAGCAAGGTTGAAATGTAAATGAAAATGGCGTTGACAAACCAACAGCTAGGAACGACTAGAGTAGAGTAGAGTAGAGTAGGGACTCCGTTATCCGCACTTAGACTCCTGATCGGTCCGTTGTGCGTAGGTGTCCTGGCTAGGATAGCCAGCCTAGCTCCGCCCAGAAGCACAGAAGTTTCCTGGGAGCTTCACAGGCTTCGCGGAGCGACCTCACCGTTCCGAGGATTTGTCTGCGTTGAGTGGCCACGACCTCGCATTCCAGGATGACGTGGGCGGCTGATTCTTCAGCAACAAAGCAGCCCCTGCAGAGTGGGCTGTCCGTGGCGCCTATGGTAAAAAGATGTTTATTTAGGGGGCAATGGCCCGTTATTGTCCCTATTATTATTCTAAGGTTATCCCTACTTAGGTTAAGCAGTCGTTTTGTTAGCCGCGGATGTAAACTTGGCATCGCCATTTTTGACTGTCTACAATCTGTAGACTGTGACCATTTGCTATTATGGAGTTCGGTTGATCTCTGGCGAATCCACGTACGGAACTGTGAGAAAGGTAAGGGAAGGAGTGGGTACGGGCCAAGCACTGCCATCTCGGACCCTCTCTTGGCAAGTTCGTCTGCGGCGTCATTCCCCAGGGATCCACTGTGCCCCCTAATCCACTGGAGGGTGATACTGTTGGACAGCGATATACTCTCCAGGGCGAGGTGACATTCAAATATTAATTTACTGTTGGTTAGTTTGTTTTCTAGGGCTTTAAGCACAGACAGGCTATCAGTTACAAATCTGATTGCGTGGCTGTGAATCCTCAGACGCTTTACGGCTGTTGCAGCTTGTGTTAGGGCGACACACTCGCATTGGAATATCGAGCTGTATTCGCCTAATGGTAGGTGAAAGTTAATGTTGAGGTCTAGGGAGTGTACGCCAGCCCCTGAGCCGTTTTGAGTTTTGGAGCCATCTGTGTAGATGCGTACTTCATTGACTCCTGACTGATCTCTTAATTCCTCTGTTGTTTGTATGCTATAGCTCTTGTTGAACATAGGTTTGTTAGGTGTCCTATCACACGGGGCAGCGATGAGAGGTTGGTACTCAATCACCCGGTCCAGGATGCCTGCATGAGGACTCGTGTGATTCTTGCCCCATATGCCCAAGTGCATAAGCCTGATGGCTGCTAAAGCTGCCTCCTGCTGTATGTACAGCTCAAGTGGGGTTAGTTGAAGGGCTATCTCCATTGCTGCAGTTGGGGTTGTCCTCATGCAGCCTGTGATAGCGGAACATGCCATCCTTTGGAAGCGTTGGAGCCTGGAGACTGTGTTCGAGAATTCAGTTCTCGTCCACCAAACCAGGGCGCCATAGGTCAGCATTGGTCTGATCACCGCTGTGTAAAGCCATCGCGTGATCTTTGGAGATAGCCCCCATGTTTTTCCTAGCATTCTTTTGCATTGGTAAAGGGCGATTGTGCTTTTGTTTAGCTTGTAGTCAAGGTGCCTGTTCCAGAGCAATTTGCTATCAAGAATCACTCCTAGGTACTTAACTTCGTCTTTAAGTGTTAGTTCGGTGTTAAAAAGACTCGGAAGTTTGTGTGGTCCAAGGACTCTTTTGTTAGTGAACATTATTAATTCTGTTTTAGTGGGGTTAACCGACAGTTCGTGTTTGGTACACCAATTCTCGATTATTTTGAAGGCTTTCCTCATGAGGTCGCATAGGACGCCCTCAAATTTCCCCGTGATTAAAATGGCTATGTCATCTGCGTAACCCACCGAGTACAGACCGCTAGCGTTGAGCTCTGTAATGAGCTCGTTTACAACTAGGTTCCACAGTAGTGGTGACAGCACCCCACCCTGCGGGCAGCCTCTGCTAACGATGCATCGTGTGGTGGTGTTCACAGTAAATTGAATAGCGCGGTATTTTAGCATGTTGTGAATCCATTGTATAAGGGTTGGTGCCACACCGTGCACGACTAGTGCCTGGCTGATGCTGGCGAAGTTCGTTTTGTCAAAAGCACCCTCTATGTCTATGAAAGCGCCCAGCGTTGGATTTTTTATATTGAGCGCGTTTCCGATGCGTGTGACCACGCTGTGGAGTGCAGATTCAGTTGACTTACCTTCGCAGTAGGCGTGTTGGTTGGGGTGTAGGGGTTTACATAGCGATATTTTGTTCCTAATCCATCTGTCTCCCAGCCTCTCTAGTGTCTTCAAGAAAAACGAAGTGAGGCTGATGGGTCTGAAGGACTTGGGTTGGGTGTAATCACTCCTACCTGGTTTTGGAATAAAGATTATTTTTACTTCGCGCCATTTCAGGGGGATGTAGCGGCGTGCCAGGCAGGCACGGAAGACCTTAACAAGGTAACCGGCTAGCAAGTCACCACTCCATCTGAGCAGAGCCGGGAAAATACCGTCTAACCCTGCTGCCTTGAAAGGTAGGAAGGTGTTGATTGCCGATATTATATTCTCTTTGTTGATTACTTCCGAAGGAACGACTAACAAAAGAAGGTGGTAAATACCTAGATGGAACGTTACACGTACAGATTAGAGAAGTGTGGTCAAGGAAGAAGGAGTCTGATACTCCCGTTGGGGCTGCGGGTTGTTCGAAAGAAATACCGCGACCTCGGCACAAGGGCTAAGAAGGAACATGGGTGGTTTTTAGTCAGTAGAAGTCTGACACTCATGGAGGAGTCATTCGTCTCCCTACCGCTCTGCACAGAGCGGTAGGGAGACGAATGACTCCTCATTTGATGATTTCCCACACTACAAAGTTCCATACTCAGCAGTGGGTGAAACAAACATCCTGCAAATTATAATTTCGACAATTCAAGCTATTTATTTGTTTCTGCATATTACTCCAAAAGTAGGCATAATTAAGTCAAACAGTAAAAGGCGAGGCATTATAAGTATAACAAGCTAGAAAACACAAATATGGCATCAGACCTAAATAGTAAATACTAACATGTTTTTACTCATGCAGATGTCGAACACAGTATTTTAATGAAGCTATTAGTTTACAAACCAATACAAAATGGAGCCTATACATGACATGATTTTAAAGAAATATGTGTTTACCTGATTTAAGTATGAATCACGTACACCTTTCGGGATTACCCAATTTCTAACATGTGCGAAGGAAACCAATGGGGCAATCCCAGAGTTCATTTACGAAAGAAGGACGATCGGGGTCGACTGAAAAAACTGACTTACTTCATCATCACCCTTCTAGCTTTCACATCACATCATCCACAGCCCGAATTCACCCACTGCTGGGTATAGGCCTCTCTTTTCTGGTGCCAATCGCCACGTTCATGTGCCAGTCTCATCCAGGTTTTTCCCCCGATGGCAACTATATCGTCTGCCCATCTCGCCGCCGCCGGGCGACCCACATTTCTTTTCCCCGTTCTTGGACGCCATTCGGTGACAGCCTTACTCCACCTGCCATCTCTACGTCTTCTAGCTTTACCCGAATTATTTAAACAATAATAAACACCAATGATTCCCACGAATGATTTACATAACATCACGCCTTGTAATCCACGAAGGGTTAGGGAGAAGTGTACTAACAAGTATACCCACATTTCGCCAGTTATGTTAAAGGCCCATGTCACAACGGGCCAGCCAATACCTAGTCATTATCCGGGAACAAACCCAGACTCTGTGGCTGCTACTGAGAAATTCCTTATAGAAAAACCCAATGACACTGCCCGATCTGGGAATCGAACCTTAAAGACATCCCCAGCAGTCGCACTTGCGTTGCGACCACCAGACCAACGGCAGTCAATGATGAAATGAATGAATGAATTAATTTGAAAAAAAATGTTTATTTAAGTTGGACATACGTATTGGCTTTCATCAGACAGATCCCCGTATATCTAGCTAGATGATGTAATCCGACAAACATCCGTCGGGATCATTCGTCGATAGTTGGAAACCCCTTGAACTAGCCAGCCAGATGGTGGAGCTATAAACGCTGTTTAATGCATTACTCGTAACGTTGCAATAAAAGCCGCGTTGAAAATAACTGCGTTATATCTGCAATTAGTTTTTATATCGGTTCACAGTTTTATTATAGCGGCAGGTCGTTTGTGAATGGCTATGGGTGATTTGAGTGGTTTGATGATCGATGTGTTTATTTTGTTGTTTTATAACGCAGATGTATCAATGAGGAAGACAAAGCCATAACAATTACAAATAATATGTATTTATAAACAGACGGTTTTTCACACTTGCGTTGGCAAAATCTATAGAACGCTACCTGTTCCAATACTTAACACTCCGTTTGCTACGTCCAAGTTCATACATTCAAACATGTACGAGATGGGAGATGATAAGTGCGCGATCATCATCATCATCCAATGCCTGACTTCACCCCGTACTGGCTATTGGTATTGGCTACTATTTACTTGTGCCAAGTTTCAATGTGAGGGTGCGAGATATCAATTAGCAATTTATTTACGACACTTTCCTATTGGGTTGGAATTTGGTATCGATTGGTTTGAGATCCAATACTTGAGGAAATTAATAACAATCCAGCAACTGTCCTTCCAAAAGAGGAAGGAAAGTAGTAATCGCAGAACATACTAAAATCTTCCTTGTTATCAGGGAGAACGAATAACTAATTAGAATTACCAATAATAACAACAATAAAATTATCATCCTTCATATTGGAAGCTGTACAATATTTACAGAGGAACTCCATATTTAGTCGTTGACTTACATCATTGCCCTGACGCCTTGATTTTTATCATAGCGGAAGATCAACTCAATTAAATAATTCATCACTTTATACCTCTTTGCAATTATGTCGTCAAAACAGCTATAAGCCTTTGAGGTATAAACTTAACAAGCTAAAAGGTCACGTGTATGGCTGTCATAATCATCATTAATAATGACAATCTTAATTGAAGATTTAAGGAAACATTTAAATAAGACGTAGAACCTTGCTGATCTTTGACAGAGTTGTAAAAAATATGTGATTTTTGTGCGTATGCGCCGATTATTACCAATTCGCTAAATACTAATAACGAGACAAAATTCAATTGCAGACGACGACGGAATAACATCTTTCCTAATATGGTATTTGTATTTAGGGGTAATATCTGGAACTGTGATCCAATTCCAAAGATTTTCACTTTTTTTTTTTAAACATTGCCCCACACTAGGAATTTCTCCTGTATCGTGGGTGCGTTCACAAACATTTAAACTCACATACACAAATACCCAGACAAATACTGATGATAGTTTACATTTTTCTCCTCAAGAACATTGTTGTTAAATCATACGCTCGTCGTCATTCGAGTACTGCCAAACATCACTTGGCAAATACTGCATAAAATCCGCATTAGTATGCAACTCATATTCATGTGTACTGTTTCTACTTCCAGGGTGGCGTCTAATACTCCGCATTTAGTGAGCCTGGGAACTGGTCGATTGAGCACCGCTGTCACCTTGCATCCTATCAAGCAAGGTAAGATTTCTTTTAGTATAACTTTCTAACTGTAGTAAGAAAAGCTATTCGTTTCTGATTAATTTCGTTGCGGGGTCCGAGACTGTCAAATCGTATCTCTGGGACTTCGTCATCGTTCGAGCTTCATTCCCTCTGCGCTTTTCTGATGGTTGCCACTTATAATGCTGGCTTTCAGGAGTTGAGAATTTGGCCACGACTTACTCACCCAAACGATATTGGTGTTGCAATACCTAAAACAAAAGGAAGAATTTGTTTAGACGGGTCACCGCGACACGACAGGCGCGCATCGCTTCACGCAAATTGCCATAGCGAATCGCGTATCACCTAAACTCGTGAACGAGGCCGTAAGAAGATATGTTTTTTCCTAATCTGATTTTCATTATGGTCTGAAATAATGAAATGTGGTGACTCGTCTTTCGAGAAAAAGAGTGTGCTCGCCATCCACAATGCTGCCACATGCAGTTGCACATCCGCTCTGTTTTTCATTCTAGCAAATGCAGCATGGAAGAATGCGATTCCGTGTTTCTAGATGAGGCACAATCCTTTAAAGTCGTGTTTTGTCTTTCAATAAAACAAAATGCTGTAAATCTGCTGTTTCTTAGACCATTGTCCAACGCCTATATAGTTGCCTCATGTAAAGCACTGGTACTTAGTTGCATACGGTTACACTGGAAGCTGACCCAACATAGCTTGGGAAAGAGTCTAGGCAAATGATGATATGCTACACCTGTTCTAACCCGTTCCTTCTCTCATTCCAGGTCGAGTAACAATAGGCTCGGACCCGACATGCGACATCTACGTGGTCGGTACGGGCGTGTCGAGCGTGCACTGTCGCGTGGAGAACTCCCACGGAGTGGTCACGTTGTACCCGCTCAGCGGCAGCCTGTTACTAGACGGACTGCCCGTCGACAAGCCCACCAGACTCTCGCAAGGTGTGTATATAAAGTGTTAACTGACCCTTCACGAAGCAGTCAAAATGTGAATTTGGAACTTTGTCCTCCAGTATCTCCGGAAGTGGGAGTTTCCCAGGTCAGACCCAGAACAAAACAAATATTGGAATGACGAAGATAACAAGTGCCTTTCAGCTTCGTTAAGGGTATTGTTTACCCACCCTTTTATAGCCTTAAATTGTTCCGAAAAACCTCTGTATCATCACTACATATTATAAAACAAAGTCCTCCACCGCGTTTGTCTGTCTGTTCGCGATAAACTCAAAAACTACTGCACCGATTTTCATGCTGTTTTCACCAGTAGATAGAGTGGTTCTCTGGGAAGGTTTCAGTAGGTACATAATTCGTCAAGTTTTTGACATCCACGCGGCGAAACCGCGGGCAAAAGCTAGTCAAAGATAAACTGAGCGTATGATCACCCGATACTAAGGGCTACCACAATTTTGAACTTGGTCAGATCTTTAGTTAATCGGATATCCGATATCCGTATGATATCCGTTAATGTTGATATTAGGTCGGAAGGAAGCGGAGATCTGTGAAACAGAGAGGAAAGGACATGTGTTAAAAACTAGGGTGTATCCACCGAAGCAGTCCAGAGATGTGCAAAGCGGCAACGCACACACTGTCATCTCCTCTCTTGTCTCTGCTTCAACTAAGTCCGGTCCGTAAAATGTAAAAGATGTGGAGGAGTACTAAGACGCCCAAGCGCCTTGGTGTTTATTTAGTTAGTTTTAGTTCGTTTATTTTAAATGTTTAGTTTTAATTATTCTAAAAGTTCTTTGGTATTAAAACATCTTAGTTTGAATAAATCCTAATATGTAAAATACGCTGATTCGTGTTTTTTTTTAATGCTTGATGTTTTGTTATTTAATTACTAATACGTGATAGCTAAGAAACCAAGGACAACATGCAATAGGGAAGTAAACACAATTCCTGTCTAGACTGTAATTTGGTCAATTTGTCACAGTTGACATCCGAAACTGATCGGTATCCGCCTCAGACTAGTGTGTGGACACTTATGTTCAATTCACTAACTGTTCAGTGCCAGTAGCTTCATTATCGATGTTGTTCAAACTTTGACACAAATAGTCTGGTAAAACGTATTTTGACTTAAAGATTCTTATGTAGACTGCGAAATGTGGGTCTATTAGGTACACCTCTGCTTAACCCTTCGGGATTACAGGTGTTTTGTTATGTAACGTTATAGAAGATCCACATCTGCTATTAAAATAAACATGATATTTTGCTCGCTAATATTGAACTAGCTCAGTAGCACCACCGTGTGAACTAGAACATCGTGATTCGTGACACTAACACATTAATCTATTAGTCATCTGGTGAGGCGTGTAAATAGCCTGCACCTTTGTGAAGAATGTAAGAAAATTTGAAATAAGAATATACGGCGGATGTGTAACAAAATAAATTAATTTCCCTTCTGATGAATCCTCGACAAACCAATACAAGAGAATTATTAGCAGCAAACATGCCCACGTACCTTGACAATCCAGAGATCCCACTCAGACCCAGGGAGATGGGGGATACCTCGTTCATGCGCACTTGCAAGTATGGGCTGCCGGCCGGCGAGCTAAATCTTCGTGGATCCGCCGGTGGAATGGTGAAAACTCCAAAAATCAACACTGCACTATAAGTTCTCAATGAAGCACAGATGCAGGTCCATTTATTTTACGAGTATCGTCCAGATTTCAACAAAAAGGGATTTTTTGTAGCGGAGCGCGTAGGAGCACACACCGTCTTGTTCAAACGGTCAAGGGGAGCTGTCAGCTCGCTAGTGCCATCTATATGTGTGCCCTTGCGGAAAAAACTCAAGAAAGTCTCGATACATGGGCGCTGCTTACAGATGGCGTGAGGATTCATCAATTGAGAAGTTAAAATATTTAATTTGAAATACTAACATATTTTATGATATGGAGAAATCCTAAATTATTATTATTTTATTTTTTATATTAAAAAAGGCATTGACGCTTCACCATGCTCGGGGGCTTTGGAAGGACGCAAGTGCTTTCAGAAAGGAAGTGAAAAAAATTATAAGTATTTACTAACCTAGATTATGATCAGAAAAACTTTAAGCTTTACGACTGAATGCGAGAAACAAACGATATAAGTTATTTAAATATAATATTTCCTAAACCTTAAGACTATGAATTTCGTATAAGAGTTAAACTTTATTGCGTTGGAATAGGATATAATTTAACGACGGCACGTTTAAAGTTACCGAACTTCGTTTTTACCATTGCAACACGAATGACATTATCCGTGCCTTTATAAACCTCAGTTATAACTCCTAATGGCCAACTTAGAGGAGCTGAATTATCCTGTCCCACGAGTACGACAGTCCCAACTTCTACGGGTTTGTCCGGAGTTGCCCATTTCTGCCTGACTTGCAGCGTATGCAGATACTCTAGGTGCCATTTCTTCCAGAAGGATTGGACCATACTATCTAACAACTGTTTGCGCTGTGATAAATTAATGCGCTGACCAGACAAATCGGCTGCCGGCAAGTACTGCAGTGGAGTCGACATCAAAAAGTGAGCGGGAGTAATAACTTCGGGATGGGGATCGGAAGACAAAACGCTCAGAGGGCGCGAGTTCATAATGCACTCTATTTGAATGAGTACAGTTTGTAACTCCTCATAAGTGAGAAGCTGACTTCCGATCACGCGATAAAGATGCGTTTTTAATGTTTTAATATTCGCTTCCCACATGGAACCAAAATGTGGGGAGCGAGGTGGAATCATTTTCCACATTATGCGGCGGGTTGATAACTCATGTAAAAGAGACGAATTGAAACTTGAATTTAATAAGAATCTATAAAGCTCATCTAGTTGGGCCTTAGCACCAACGAAATTAGTGGCGTTGTCCGAATAAAGACAAGATACTGGCCCTCGACGCGAGATAAAGCGTTTAAACGCGGCTAAAAAGACATCAGAGGTTAAATCAGAGACTAACTCTACATGGACGGCCTTGGTTACTAAGCACACGAATAAACAGATATACGCCTTCTGGGCGTGCTGGCCTCTGCGCCGAGTGAGGGTTATGCGTATGGGACCAGCATAATCCACTCCAGTGTGGACAAACGCCTTCGCTTCCGATACTCGGTACTCAGGCAGGTCTGCCATCACTGGAATGGGATGCGTCGGATTTACCCGAAAACATGTGTTGCATTGTCGCAACTTGGACCTAATGACAGTCCTGGCATCTAGTATCCAAAATCGCTGTCTTAGAATAGACATGAGTAGTCCCGGTCCAGTGTGACAATTCATCACATGGTAATGACGGATTATTAGATCCACGATATGATCATGTTTGGGAAGTAAAAAAGGATGCTTAGCGTCAAATGGAAGGTGCGACTTCGAAAGCCTTCCTCCAATGCGTAGTATTCCCTCTTCATCCAAAAAAACAGCTAAACTTTGGAGTCTCTTTGAAAGCAATTTCCCAGATTTAATGAGCTTAATGTCATTTGCAAAGTACACAGATTGCACAGCACATACTATCGCTCGTTCCGCAGCTGACAAGCCCTGTATAGAACGAGGTTCACAATGAACCTTTGGTCTAGCAAATTTCAATATATAGGAAACAATGCGCAACAATTTATCCCATGATGAGGTACGTTGAGCAAGTTGATATAGAAGGGGTTGTTCTACTTGCGTGGTCACTGTTAAGACATTTACCTTGTGCTCGGGAAGTTCCCCACAATTAATAGGAGAAAACGGTTTAACGGGCCAATCCTCAGGAACACAACGAAGCCAAGAGGGGCCGTCCCACCAAAGTTCATGTGACATTAACTGGGAAGGAAGGATGCCACGAGATAGACAGTCGCTTGGATTCTCAACACCTGCCACATGGTAAAAATGTTGAGAACCCAAGTTCTCCTGACATTGAGCGACTCTATTGCTGACAAAGACTGACCAGCGGTGCGGAGAAGAGTGTATCCAAGATAAGGCTATCATGGAATCCGAAAAGGCGTAAATTCCTGCAATAGGAACACGTAAAGCGTAAGTATCGCGAACAGTTTTTACCAATTTTGACATGAGCACGGCGGCACACAGCTCCAGGCGTGCAAGAGTTGTGACTTTGGTAGGTGAAACCTTTGATTTCGCACAAATTAAGCGGACTATGACACCAGATGGACTAGTAGAGTGTATATAAATCACACACCCGTACCCACCCATACTAGCATCAGCAAACGCGACTATACGAACAGAACAATCATCGGTAACACCCACATGGCGTGGTATGCGTAATGTATCTAGCAATGGAAACTCTTGCATGAGAATCGAGAAACGTTTAAAAATGTCGTCAGGAGCGGGATCATCCCAGCCAATATTGCTCAGCCATAACTCTTTGATGAGCAACTTGGCATAGAAGATCACTGGGGCAACCAAACCGAGAACATCAAATAAGCGTGCGACTATCGAGAGTATATTTCTCTTAGTACATTTCTCAGCCACTCGAGCGGAAGTGAAGAAGAAATTATCCTGAGAAGGTTCCCACGAAAGGCCTAGAACCTTAGAAACATCACTCCCAGCGTGAAAATCGAGTGACTTGCGATGCGAGTCAGGAAGACTGTTTAAAAGAACGGGTGAATTGCTACACCATTTAATAAGGTCAAAATCGCCCGATTTAAACATCTTTATAAGATCATGCGATAGCTGCATGGCGGTATCTTCATTATTCACAGAATACACCAGATCGTCCATATAGAGACTGGTCTCTGCTACTTTAGCAGCTTTGGGATAATGCGGACTGTCAGAGGCCAGCTGTCGCACAGTGCGCATAGCTATGTATGGACTCGACTTAAGTCCGAAAGGTAAGCGATTAAAAGCAAAGGTTAGCACAGGTTCGTTCTCATTGAATCGAAACAAAATGCGTAGGTATTTACGCTGGTCAACGGGTACACCAACGCGTAAATACATTTGTTTAATATCCGCATTTATAGCGATGGGAAATAATCTAAAATTTATTAAAAGAATAAACAAATCTGTTTGTAAATTGGGACCAATATGGAGTACATCATTTAAAGATAATCCTGTATGAGTCCTAGCGCTAGCATCCAATACAATGCGCGGCATCGGTTTGTCTGGCCGAACGACAGCGTGATGAGGGATATAATACCCGTCATCGGAAATGGCAGATTCGTCGACTTGACTTAGGTACCCACTGTCAATATAATCTTTGAGCACTGCATTATAATTTTCCCGCAACATCGGCAATTGGCGTAGTTTTCTTTCAAGCGCAATAAGTCGACGGTACGCGGCGGTGCGGGAGTCACCCAACTCGGCGGGATCCTTACTAAAAGGTAACGCGACGGTATAACGTCCCACATCGTCCCGTGACACGGTCGAGGAAAAAATATTCTCACATTCGGTTTCCTCAGGAGATAAAAAACGTTTATTCTCAACTTCTTCCAATTCCCAGAACTTTTGTAATAAATCATTGAGAGCCAATGCCGTGAAAGGAGAGGAGTTAAGTAAATTTAAATTATCACTATTATGCGGAAAATCACCCATAAAGACATACCCGAATGTGGTCAATAATGCAGGTGGGGCGCGTGAACCAAAATCGACCCTATTCCCCAAGTAAATGTACGGAAACAGTTGAGCGCCCAACACTAGGTCAATATCCCCTGGAATATTCCAGCTTAAATCAGCGAGCGGAAGCGCGTGGAAGTCTACATGGCTATCCCAATTAACATGGTGCGATGGTAGCTGGTCCGTAATGCACTCAACTACTAACGCGTGAATAGTATATTTTTGATCCGGATATACACGAGACTCGATATCTAAATGTACGTATCCTATTATCGGTCGCGATACAGAACCAACTCCTTTAACAAAAGAATTACTCAAAGGAATTATCAGTAAATTAAGTTTTCTACAACAAGCTGTAGTTATTAAATTATTCTGCGAGCCATTATCAATTAAGCACCTCACTATTGTTTTGTGACCCGCACTGTCACTTTTAGCTCGCGCATAAACCTGAGCTGTCGATAACAGCACTATCGCCTTAGCCCTCGCTGCATCAGCTGCCAATAACACGGCCGAGTTGTGAGCCGAAGACGCTGGCGTCACATCACACGAATCAGACGCAATCATCTGTTCGGGAATATCGACCTTATTACTATGAGCATAAGCGCGCGGCACCGCGACGGAAACCGGGGCAGGCAAAGACGCACCGGGGGACGAGAGGGGCGAGGGAGGCGCGACGGACAGCGGCGCAGGAGGCGACGCGACGACTACATTGCAATTCGTAGCTAAAACGTCAGCTGTTTGCGGTTTATTTTCTTTATCAAAATGCAATAGTGTATGATGGCGTTTTTTACATAAATCACAGACTGACGTTGACTTGCAGTTACTCAATCCGTGCAATGTGCTCAGACAATTCGCACACCCACGTTTGGATTTAATAAACTCGAACCTTGCTCTAGGAGTCAACGCGGATTTAAACTTAGCGCAGTTGTACAAATGAACATGAGCGTTATCATTACAATACGCGCAGCATGGAACCGTCATCGCAGGTAAACAAGCGGACGAGTCAGCTGACTCGCTCACAACAAACGCTTTTGTCTGTGTGCGTGACTCGCGTGGCGCGGAAGCGGGGTTTCTACTAAAGTTTCTCGCGTTCGATTGAGACAAATTCGAACGTGCCAATATCTTTGCCTGATCTTGAACGAAGCTTATCAATAATTTCGTTGTGGGAATTTCAATATCTCGAATGGAAAGTTCAAACGATTGAATAGTCTGTGAATCGATTTTTCTCATTGCGCAGTGCAAAAGAATAAAATCAGCAAGATCCGTAATCCCAAGTTGTTTCAAGGCAGAAATAGATGCACTAAATGTTTCTATGAAAGAATCGAGACTGTTAGCGTTAAATGAACAACTTTTTAAATCCAATATATTATTTAAATAATGCGTACCTAGTGAGCGCTTCTCTTGATATTTTTTAACTAAACTGTCCCATAAGAACTTGTAAGTATCACCCGTAGGCACAATTCCAGCAGTAATCTTCAATGCGTTGTGCGTAAGTCTACCTACCAAGTACTGCACACGCTGTGAGTCAGTCAGCTGATCATTCTCATGAATATTCGACTTGAACGACTCGTAGAAAACAGGCCAATTCTCAGTTTTCCCGTCGAAAGACGGCAGCGCGATAGGAGGCAACTTTATTTTAAGCGGTTCAAAATGAGTCTTATAGTTACTACTGGGTGTTGATGGTGATTGATTACTGTTTATTTTGTTCCTAACACGTTTAATATGAATGTACAAATCTTCAAAGGACTCTAAACAAGCATAATCGACACTTGTACCAGGTTTTATACTAATGTTTATTTGATTAATTTGATCAACAAAAGATTCAAATTTATCTCGAATGTCATCAATTGTCTCTGACTCAGTCATAAAGCTTTCATTTTTTCTTGAATCGAACGACGATATATTTTTTGTTAAATCATACAACCGATTAATGCGTTTAAATAACAATCCTTTCTTTTCATGGAGAATAGTTAGTAAATCTTCCGGCTTCAGTTGTTTATCCGTCATTTCGTTAGATAACAAACGACAACAATAACAGAAAAATACCTTACAGGCGGTTTGCAATATTATCGCACCTACCAACTATGAGTGGGTATCTATCTAATTACAATTATTGTATTAAAACGCTCAAAGCCGAGATGCGTTGGTAACTACCTACTTATTTTCATAATATCAAAGCGAATTTTTAAATACGGATACCTACATAGAATGAACTTTACCAATAAATACGTAATGTCGTTCCATGTAAATTATGTACTAAAATAATTGAACAGATTTACCAACAACTACGTAAATTCTATTGTCAATTATGATGCGTTTTATAGGCAATGATTTACCAAAAGTTTACGTAAACTAAATACCTATTGTGCGTTATTGAACCTATATGATTTTTACCAAACAATTACGCAAAAATCTAGGTAACGGTTTTTAACCCGGTTAGAAGGACCAAATAATATGGTGAGGCGTGTAAATAGCCTGCACCTTTGTGAAGAATGTAAGAAAATTTGAAATAAGAATATACGGCGGATGTGTAACAAAATAAATTAATTTCCCTTCTGATGAATCCTCGACAAACCAATACAAGAGAATTATTAGCAGCAAACATGCCCACGTACCTTGACAATCCAGAGATCCCACTCAGACCCAGGGAGATGGGGGATACCTCGTTCATGCGCACTTGCAAGTATGGGCTGCCGGCCGGCGAGCTAAATCTTCGTGGATCCGCCGGTGGAATGGTGAAAACTCCAAAAATCAACACTGCACTATAAGTTCTCAATGAAGCACAGATGCAGGTCCATTTATTTTACGAGTATCGTCCAGATTTCAACAAAAAGGGATTTTTTGTAGCGGAGCGCGTAGGAGCACACACCGTCTTGTTCAAACGGTCAAGGGGAGCTGTCAGCTCGCTAGTGCCATCTATATGTGTGCCCTTGCGGAAAAAACTCAAGAAAGTCTCGATACATGGGCGCTGCTTACAGATGGCGTGAGGATTCATCAATTGAGAAGTTAAAATATTTAATTTGAAATACTAACATATTTTATGATATGGAGAAATCCTAAATTATTATTATTTTATTTTTTATATTAAAAAAGGCATTGACGCTTCACCATCATCTTCTAAATATGTGTTATTTAAGGACATGAATTGCCATGGTAAGTCTTTAAATAGACCCGGTTGGTAGCAGCAAGGAAAACCAGCTGAGATGGAGATTTATAAATGACTCTGAACTGGAGTATAAATGTGGTGCTGTTCCTCAAACAATGAGGCACTTAATATCGTGTCCTGCGTGTCCTGTTAGTTGTTCACTATTGATGGACGTTGCCGAAAGCGCCAAACTTGTAGCTCAATTCTAGGCCGATGCAATTTAGATTGCTATCGACAAATATATATCGGCTAATAAGACAAATATGTGTGTTTAGGAGACGCTAATGTGGCTGATCTGCGAATGTCTCCTTGTTTAGTTGAAAAAAATACTGGTAGAGAATGCCTTGTGGCATTAAGTCCGTCTATGTATCACATGAATTTTTAATCAATAAAATTCGATAGTAAATAAAAAACTCATTTGTGGTATAATATTACTATTTTAAAATTGAAATTTTAATCAACCCTGCGTTTCTATTCCTCACGTTGTACTGTATTTATTAATTTAAGGCGCTGACAAGAGCCAAATAGGCTTGTATTGAACAATTTTTTAGCCAAATCTATACAGTTTGACACGGCGGAAAAAATATATGTTAATCTTGAACATATTTCTGATAATTTCGTTGTTTTCAAAACACGTTTTTGAAAAGTTTTCTCGATACAAAAAAATGGTAAACTAACCTCTTAAAATGATCTTCCAACAAAAATATCTGTATTACTGATGAACGTACGTTGGTAAAATTTATAACAATAACGTATCTTATTTAAATACAAAATTTGGTTGTTTTTAATTTTTGATTATTTAATAAATTATTATTTTATAATTAATCATTATATGGTTTGTAAGAAGTTCGAGCGTTGCGTCATCGCGCTCTCTTTCTTACGTATGCAATCCGACAGTGAGCGCTTAGGCGCGGTGCTAGACGGACGTATGTCACTTTGCGCCCCACTGACAGCTATCCGTTCATCTATAAATTATTATTGACCGCGTCACAATGTTAGTCCAGGATCCACGGTACATTTTTTCACTTGATTACTATCAAGCTAATTTTCCGTGAGCCAACATTACCCTATACGAAAACTCTCGATTGTGGTAGGTAATAGGGGCAGCAGGGATAAAATATATATTGATTATATATTATTATAATTATTTATTTGATGATTTTCAAAAATCTATTACTAACTATTTTATTTTTATCTGATGATCATTATCTAAATCCAACATGTATTGATAACGAGCTCATCAAAAATTACTACAAACCAGGGGTCCGTAGCCGAATGGCAAAAAACGGAACCCTTATATATTCGTCATGTCTGTTTGTCCGTCTGTCCACCCGTATGTCACAGCCACTTCATTCGGAAACTATTGAGACTACACAGTTGAAACTCTACAAGTATTCTGTGAACCGCTTTACGATTTTTATACAAAAATAAAAAAAAGGATTTAGGGGGTCGCCCCATACATGGAACTGAAACTATATTTTTTTTTTCATCAAACCTATACCTACGTGTGGGGTGTCTATAGACATTAGACAGGTCTTTAAAAATGACATTGAGGTTCCACAAACAATTTTTTCTCAAAGCCAATCGTTTGGAAGACAGACACTTCCAAATTTGTAAAATGGCGACCGGCCTCGCGGTCGCTTGCCTTCGGTATTGCCAACAATGACCAGTTTTTCAAGGCTGCTATCTCCTCTTTGCATTAGGTGGCCGAAATAAGACAAAATACGCTGTAGGCAAACTGTTGACAATCGAGTCTTGATATCGAGTTGGTAAAGGATAGACACATTTGTGCGTTTGGCCGTCCATGGAATTCGGAGAATCCGCCTAAAACACCACATTTCGAATGCGTCTATCCTCTGTCTTACTCTTGTTTGGATTGTCCATGTCTTAACTTGTGGGGAAAAATGCTCCTTCCGAGAAGCCTGTGCCTGAAAAGGAACCGATCCAGGCTGATGATGGTTTCGTGACGGTGTTGAGGAGGAAGCGCCGTCAGCGAACCATCAAGAACCGCTGCGGCACGGCTCCATCGGAGCCCAATGTGCATATTCGTGCCGCAAAGCCGAACACTCCTTTGTACCTCTCCCGTCTACATTACACCACTACGACGGAGGACATCGTGGAGTACGTGCGCCAGAAGATCAAGTACGTGGCGAGAGTGCAGCTGCTCGAGTCGCGCCGCAACGTCAACTTTAAGGCGTTTGTGGTGCGAGTACCGACATGCTACCTGCACCTCGTCTTGGAAGAGGACTTTTGGCCGCAGGGGGTGGTGTTTCGACGCTTCCGCGGGCAAGTGCCACATGATCGCACAGTGACGTAGTGCAACTGTAGTGATACTAATATAGTTTTAAGGTTTTGTTTACTAACACAAGCTGTCAATTATATCGTATGTATGTTAGTCTGTAAGGTATTTATCTATGGGCCAAAGTAGCCTGAAAATAAATAAATATTATTATTATTAACTCTATGGAGGAAAATCAGGAAAACTAGTGCTCTGACCAAACGGGCCTTCGTTTTAAAACTTATACCACGTTTTTCCCAGATGTTCCGGGGGCGTAATATAGCATCTTTAGCCATGGCTATCCGCCGTTTTATTTCTGTGACGCAGCTACCTTCATTACTTATATTGGAGCCCAGTTAATCGAAGCTGTCCACAGTATAGATGCCTTAGATGTTATAGGCGCCCGATAGGTTTCCCGCACGATGTACCACCATAAGCTTGGTTTTCTGCCTATTTATTGCAAACCCTACTTTGCCACTTTCCACTTCCAATCTATGCCGTATCTCTTTCATGTTGCCAAATGTTGTAGCAAGGAGAACGGTGTCATCAGTGTACCTCAGATTGGAAATCCACTTTCCACCAACAGTAAACCCCTTGTCCCAGCCCTAAAGAGTCTTGAATGATATTACTACATATACAACATACATATTGAAGAGCAGAGGTGAGAGGATGCATCCCTGCCTAACGCATTTGAACAGTCGGTGTCTATTTTGACGAAAGAGCGGTTGTTGATGTGTAGGTAGAGGCATCGGACGATGTCAATAAGATGTTGAGGCGTTCCCATGTCTTTAAGAACCCCCCACAGCTTGCCCCACTCCACGCAATCAAATGCTTTGGTATAATCTATGAAACATATCAATACAGGGCTGTTAAATTCCCGACTTTTCTCTATAATTTGGCGAACGTTCAGGATTTGTTCCCGCGTGTCTTTGCCTTTAACAAAACCTGCTTGCTCTTCTGGAATTTGTGGCTCCAGAAAGTGTATTAGCCTGTTGTTTATGATGTACAGGAGTATTGATGGTGCGTGGAGTAAGTGCCAAACACTTAATATAATTTTTAGAATCTTGTAGGCAACTTGTAAAGAGTGGGTTTAATAGAAAATATCCAATCCCCAAAACCCAGTTAGTAAGTAATCATTTTTAATGACTTCGTTATCGATACATATTGGAAGGAAGGAAGGGGACTCTTTGATCAAACCATACATTTTGTAGGACAAATATTTTTTCAAATAATTTAGATAATTATCATCAGATTTAACAAAAAAAACCCAGCTGATGATTCTCAAAAGTGTTTGTACTTAACACTTTTGAGAATCATCAAACCAACATATTTTATCCCTGCTACCCCTATTACTTACCACAATCGAGAATTCGAGAGTTTCGTGCAGGAAATTGTTGGGCGTCTCGCCGTCTCATCAAAATTAGCTTGATAGTAATCAAGTGCAAAAATGGACCGCGGATCCTGGACTATTTGTTTCTTACTTGGTAGTATGGCGCTAGGGTATCGGAAAAATTGTGGGCGTGTCCAAAAATACTGAAACATCAGAAGTCAATAGCTATTGTCATCGTCTTAATAAACAAATCAATCATTCTAACATTAAAACCTTTCCATTTCCAGGGAGCATGCTCACAATAGGACGGTCCAACTACCTCCGGTTCAACCACCCGGCAGAAGCCAAGCTGATGAAGTCGGTGCTACCTTCAGCGCACGTGTCCATGGCGCCCGTGCAGTTCCAGCCCAACGACCAGTGTGCCGCAGGTATTTATTTTATGTTATTTATTTGGCTCACCAACAATTGAATACACTGCACAAGGAAAAGAGATACATACAAAAGAGTCACAGACAAGTGTATCAACCTCTTACAGGGTTTACTTAAAATGTTTTTTTTTTTTTAATAGCCTGTACTGTCCCACTGCTGAGCAAAGGCCTACCCCAACTCCTTCCAAGTGCTCTTTTCCTGAGCCACCTCGAACCAGCCCTCGTGGTGCGCGTCCAGATCGTCTCGCCACCTCTTTCTGGGCCGGCCTCGGCGGCGCCGTCCGTCTTCTGGCGACCATCGTGTTGATTATAGATCATCTAATTAACACTTTCGGTGCCAAGCACTCAGCATATGGGTCGACCAATAATTCGTTTGTGTGCCCACAACCCGCCTCCAAGTCCTCGCTATACGTAGATATAGATGACTGGGCAATTTCGGGCATACAAAATACAAATGATATTTTGAACTAGGCAGCGAAAGTTTTAAAATATTATGACTGTTTGTTGTTGACAATTTCATAATCTCGCTTGTACAATAAAGAAATTCTCAACAAGAAACAGTTGAGTAGTAGTAAACTCCCGTCTGGTTAGGGATCTTCGTTCTTTAGTAAAGATCTGGCTGACAAAAAGCAGATCAGCTTCATAAATGGAAAGTTGCTAAAGTAACTAGTAAATCATTTTTGAACCTCCCGTCTAGAATAATGATGGTAAACTAGGCATAGAAACAAAGCCAAATTATAGTATAAGCAAATGACACTGTCAGCAAAGTGATTACTGAGCTTTAGTTAGCAGTAACACTAACAAGGTTTTAAAATATTTGCAAAAGTCAGTAACAAAACTGAAATGACTCTTGGGTCTGCCTATACCCATTTTAAATAATGGATTTACAAGGAAAACATTATTGTTGTTGCCAATTTATTTCACAAGTCAATCAATTTAATATAATCTTCAAAAACTTTATATATTGTCTATTAACAGTAATTTATCTTTGTCCACAGCCTACGTCACCCACCACACAGAGAGTTATGAAACGACGAACATCCAGAAGATCTACAAAGACACCTCCCTCACGCATTTAGACCAAGAACTAGACATGGCCCTCAAAGATATACAGTCTAGAAAAAAACCTCCAGTTGCACCCAAGAAACCTTACCGAGACTTAGACCAATCAGACTCAAATTCAGATCAAGAATCTAGACCGAAAATGTCAGGGATAATGGCTAAGGTTTCTAAATTCGAGTACTACGCGAAGCAACAGAAAATTGGAAGAAGTCAATTCTATACGTCTAACGAAAATGAAATATCACCTAAAGTGTTCAGCTCTAATTCTTTAACAGTAAATACACCAGCTAAAGATGTTCTAGGAGGCAAAACCTTACCTAATTACATGAATAAGATCCAAAAGAACGTTCTAATAAGTGAAAACAATGCCGTAGACCCCAAAAACTGTTCATACGCGAACGTAACGATAAGACATAAAACAAAAATCGACGATATAGTGAAAAACTTTAACGAGCCAAGTAAAGACTATAACAAATTACCGAAAAAAGTGAACAATGACCAGCAAAATGACAATATTTATGGGAAAATTAACATGGATCGGAAACCTGATGAAAAATCCTGTCAAAATGGATTAGAACCGGGTAAGAATTTGATAGAACCGGGTAAAAATAACCTAGAGTCGTATAACTCGAATATGATGGAGAGGAATGAGGTATACGGCAAGATTTCTGAGAGGGATATTAATATATCGAAGGGGGTTAGTTTACCGTCGCCGGCTTATGATAGAAATCCACAATATTCGCCAGTGTATGCCAACAGCTATGATCGGAGTATAGAAGCTGAGACGAGGAGGTTGAGGGTATGTATCTAGTTTATTTATTTTATAACTAGCTTTTGCCAGCGACTTCGCCCGCGTGATAATGTCGATTTTCCATACTAACTTTCATCCCCTATTTGAATCCCTTAGGGGTTGAATTTCGAAAAATCCTTCCTTATTCCTTGTCTACATTATAAAGGGAACCTCTGTGCAAAATTTCAGCTTTCTAGGTCCAAGGGTTTGGGCTGGGCGTTGATGAGTCAGTCAGTCAGTCAGGACTTCTCTTTTTATTTATTAGAAGATAAACTTTTATTTATCTTGCCTATTTACCCGACTACGGCAAAGCCAAAAGGAAGGGTAATGATTTTGGCTGTCTATGTATGAATGTTTTTGGTTAACTATTATTGGGGAAACTTTCCATTAGTAGAAATTCATCGTTGGTCTTCAGCGCAGTGTGTCGAGAGCAAAGTGTTATTGGGTTTTACATCAGGAGTTTCTCAGTAGCTGCCACGGAATCTGGATTTGTGGCCCGTGGATGGCATTACGTGAAACTTAAGAGGAAATGCGAGTGGTCTTTTCTCCATACAAACGCTGTCGCCTGTTTTCTTTTTGGTTAATGACCCTAGAGCAATGATTTTTACAGAATAATAAATATTAACTATTTCTATGCCCCTATGTTTTCCTTTTTGGTGATAAATTATTTTTATAAGCACTAGAACCCTTAAAAATGCTCAAAATTGCTTGTTTAGATCGCTGTTAACAGAGTCCTAGTGTACAAATTTGACAACTATTAACGAAAAGAGAAAAACATAGCGGCGTAGAATATATTATCCTCCTTATTCATTGTCTAAGAAATCTTTTAAATTGGTTCCATATTGGAGGAGGAAATAGGCGAGAGCCAAACCTCGAATTATAACTTTTTACTTAAGCTTTTGAGTCGGATCTGCAGTTGTCCTTATCGCACGAATTTGAGGGCAGGAGGATGGAGAGAGACAGCGATAGTAGAGAGAGACAGACGGATGGACGGAGAGAGACAGCACTCGCATTTCCTCTTAAACACAACTGGTAAAAACGTGGGTTTACTATTAGATACGCCTGTGCTTAACCATTTGGGGATAACAGGCGTGATGTTATAATCAATTCTTGCGATTGAATTTTAAACTAGTTTCCCATAACGGTTAGGGGTAACAGGTTTAAAATTCAGTTAAGACCTAACCGATCGAACTTAAATTTTCATGGTATGTTCTGGTTCTGTTGTCAATAAAAGCTAACTCCATAACGGTTAATAGTAATGACACAAAACTCTTTCTCAATTTTCTCGTTTTAAATTTTAATAGATCCACTTGATTTTCTTCTTTTAGCGCTATCTAATAAATGATTTTCATAAAAAAATATAAATCTGTACCCCTCTTCGAAACTTAAAGTGTGGCAACACTTAAAGACCGCCGACAGAGGGCGCTTTACTTAAGTATTTACAAGGGTTATGTTTTTGTTTCGTAACTATTGTTGCACTAACTTTTGACAGTCGTTTGATAGAATACAAAAAACCCTCCCTGTTAATATCTATGGGGCAAACTTACCTTACCAGAAAAGAACCTATTTTACTACCAAAAAAATTCGAAATGCCGGCCAAAATGGATTAATGCTCACCAAATTGTGTTTCCTAAAGTATTGTAGGAATGAACCTATTTTCCTTTTTATTTTATGCCATAAAGATTTATAAACGCCTTTAAAGTTAACTGCAGACCAAATATTTTATACTAGCTGACCCGGCAAACGTTGTTTTGCCATATACCTATATATATTTTTTTTTTGAAAAATAGATGTTGGCCGATTCTCATAGATACCGGATAAGCACAAAAAATTTCATCAAAATCGGTCAAGCCGTTTCGGAGGAGTATGGCAACGAAAACTGTGACACGAGAATTTTATTTATTAGATTATTACTAAATAGATGTCACCAATATTGTATTTCACGACTTTCAATTTATCTCCATGACGAGCGCTCGCTTCGCTCGCATATTAAATAACACTAATATCTTCTGTCCCCGAAGTGCCGGGCCTCCGCCGGCCTCCTTCGTCGGCCTACGGCCCGGTGCCCATGCCGCCCATAAAGGATACTGTCGCGAGACGGTCGTATTATAATTTTGGTTAATTGATTTGGTGAGCATTAATCCATTTTGGTAGGCAAAAAGAATATAAATACAACACGTACAATTATTCTGATGAGTGTCTAATTATTTTGGAACATAAAACGTTTTTCTTTAGGCACCTCGGTATAGGGTGGGTTTATTTTATTTGAAGTTAAAATATTTTATTTGGTACTTTACTCTAGCTAGGGTCTAAAAATCTTTTTTGTGAGCATTTAAATTGTAGCCTTTTTTATTATAAATGGGCTTGCTTTTGACTTCAACCTGAAAATAAGTAAATGTTTATGTTGTTGTGAAATAGGTGTAACCGGTGTCCGTTTGGCTGTCCGTATACAGCCAAACGGACAGGACTAATCTAAAAGTGTTCTATGTGACATGCTATCACATTTTCTTCTGTCAACTTCAACAGAAGTTGCAGTAAGCTCTGCCTAAGCTTCCAAATTCAGAACTACATAGCTACAGGGATGTGGTTTGTTCAGGGTTTCAAACCATATTGATGTTATGTTTATTGAAGTTGTAGAAATAAATGTATTTTTATTTACTTGGCGTATTGATGAAAAAAGTTCCATGAACCCGTCCCATGAATCTGTAGATATAAATGCAAATACAAATAAACGTATTTAACTTGCTGAATAACATTTACTATTTTATTAAGAGCGGCGTAATTCAAACAGACATTGTTTTCCGTCTACACTTTTCCTGATAATCAACAAAAAAGTCCTAAATAAACATGAAACAAAGATTACCTATCACTGACGAACAAACATCTCTAATACTTTGGTATCGTTGTGCAAATTGATAAGATTTTAGCTATTTACGGTAATGATATTATAATGTTTGAACGACCTTCTAGATATTATACGTCCTTTACAGCACTACGACCTATCAAAGAATGAAAACCAAATTAAGCTGATCTCTCATTGTACAGGAAGCCCATACAAAGCGCGGTCAGTTTATACTGGATATGTATTGCTTGATGTTTCGCTGTCTGTACCGAATGATGACCTCGAAACCTTGTACTTTCTTTACATGTACGCAAGGAGACCATACTAAGGTACCCATCCATCATCATCCAAAGCCCGAATTCACCAACTGCTGGGTATAGGCCTCTCTTTTCTGGTGCCAAGCTCTACGTTCTTGTGCCAGCCTCATCTAAGATTTTCCCGCGATGCAACTATATGGTCTGCCTGTCTTTTCTCAACTATGTTGGAGTCGGCTTATAGTCTAATGCGCCTACCACACGCTCACACTTCCCCACAATCTTGCCTGCGCGATTACACGGTGCACACAGTACATCGCGCGTGTGGTTGGTAATGGTAACACAGTTTTACCAACCATACGCGCGATGTACTGTGAAGTGTGAACCAAGAGTGTGGTGAAGCTTGAGCGTGTGGTAGGCCCATAACTGGATACAGCAATTGAATACCATATTTGCGACATGGAGCGACTAAGACCCCGCCATACCCTTCGTGTTAGATTACTTAAAACCCCGCAACCAGAAATAGGAGCCACGCGTAGCTAGAGGGCTAAATCGAATACGCCTTATAAAAACATCAACAGACAACGTTTACGATGGAAGAGAGACAACGTTTACGATGGAATGGGACAAGAATAGGAACATAATTAACATTTGAAATACTTACGCCCGAATACTCGAACGTCACTCAATTATAAGTAGCCCTCAAAACTCGTGCTATCTCTGTCACTCTGCGTTAAAGTAACAAAGACAGCACGAGATTTAAGTGCAACTTAAAATTGAATGACGTTCGAGTATTCGGGCGTTAGTTGCACAGTAAAACCATTTGCGAAATCTTTATTTTGTGAAATGATTATCTACCTATAACGTAATATGTTTGCAAAATTAGATGTTTGTGAAATTATTAGCTGTGATATTGTTATTTCTTAATTGATCATTAATTGTCATTCGTTTTTTCTTAACCATTAGAGTACCCCAAAATAACCGTGCGTGGTTACTACACCGAATTTTTGCTGTCTTATATGGAGCTTTTGTTTCGTTTATCGTCCATAAATAGTCCATCCCCATTATAAATAATTTGCTACTAAAACAGAGATCAACTAACTAATTACGCTTGGTAAAATATACTTACAAAACAAGCGGCATTTTAACTACATATTAATTAACCTTTAGGTCACAATATCACAGAAATTTCGCTATAATAAAATTTAAATAAATAAATAAACATAAAAGCATACACTCTTATCATCTTCAACGACCTTTGTGATAAGAATGTCAATACTCGGCCTTCGCAAGGTAACATGTCTATGATATTATATGACACGCCTTTTGTTTTACTGGGTAGGTAGTGGTGACCAAGGCTGAGAGTTTATCTTAATTTTATCAGACGTAGTATTTATGTAGGATTAGCTAAAAGTTATGATTGTAAGGTATTAGTTAATCCCACACACAGTTTGGTTTTCTACCAGTCAACCTTGGGGTGATATAGAGACAAACAGTGGTAGGAGTGAAGGCATTAAAATTAGTATAGTTACAAAATCATTTGTATTTTCTATCCTCGTCGTAGGGGGGACATCAATACTCATTCATCTAGTTACTAATAATCCCCCGACCCTTGCTTGAGCCAGCCTGCGATGCTGAGCTTGTATTTTATACCGGCGCCTTAGTAATGACCTCACTTAGACCCAGCAAGTCCCTATGTTGCCCGCCCCAGTGTCGCCATAAGCAGGGTCTCGTACCCCAGTGTCCGTGAGCACTTTGTCACTTAGTTTACGAGTTTTTATGCCCTGGCTGGAGGGCACCCACAGGATAGTCCGATTAAGCCGAAACCAGCAAAATATGTTTGCCTGCGAAATGCCATTTAGAAAAAAAAACACAAATAACTTCATTCTTCTTCATTTGTGTTGTATACTTAATTTAATTTTCATTTGTATGTAAGTAAATTTTATTGTAGGCAGTCATGGAAGGCGGAAAATGTAAAATAAATCAACCAAGTGATAATGAAAATTAACATATTACTATCTTATCTGTGATGTCAATATTTATCAATAAATAAAATACACGTGCGTCTGTCAATGATTGCCGCTGAAAGAGAAGCGCCGACGTTAGGTCACAGATTAAGAGCAATAAATTAATATATTAATCATCTATCGTTGCGTCGGAAGGCCTCCCACTAGGTGGACCGATGACCTGGTGAAGGTTACGGGTGGTTGCGGGGACCCGCTGGTTGCGAGACGCACGGGACCGGTCATGGCCGCACCTGGGGGAGGCCTGTCTAGCAGTGGACATCTTTTGACTGAATTGATCATGATGAATCATCTACCCAAAGATAATGTAGGGATCTCTACTTAACTACCTACGTAATGTTTCTTCTGAATGTCATCTATTTCATGTCGAGAGGAAAGTTAGTATGAATATGGATGGGTATAAGAGTAAAGAAAGATCAATGAAACGATGAATGAACTGTATATAAAGAATGATATTTCAAGAAAAGAGGTGTCTAATGAATTTGGATAATCATTTGTTTTTTACCTTTACAAAATTTATTAATCTTGACGATTTTAATAAGTAAAAACGTGATATTTTTCCTTGAAATGTTCCAAGAGCGAGATAAAAGATAAATAAAGCGAGACAAGACAACATATAGCTGTTGATCAATATTTGGGTTACAATCTTACGGAGAATGTATAAAATCTCATGCAAATAAGTGTTGCGTCAATTAACAGTTTGTTTTGCATTATATTCGCATAATTTATGAGTTATATAAGACGGAGAAAAGTTAAGGATACGTAATCGAACCAGTTTTAAGATCATCATCATTTATTTGAATCATACTACTTTGGGTTTTGGTAAATATTTTATGACCGGCCCCCTGCCTGACGTCAATCCTCCTTGGGAATACTATTGTGTGCTATTGTATCTTTTAGTTGTAAATATGCTAAGTTTTCGTTAGTCGCCTCCTACGACACCCGGTATATGAGATGGAGTCCGATACCTCACGGACAGTTTAGCTAGTTTTAAGATCAAATTGCTACATTTAATAATCCTAGGACAGACTCGCCCCATTACACGGTGCTAGAATATAAGGGACAAAATATGGATTTATTATTAGGTAGGTACACCTCTGCCGAACTCTTTTGAGATAGCAGGCGTAATGTTATGTTATATTTATTTCAAACACACCATTCAAATTGTCAAGGCCTCGACTAACTACGGAACCCAACAACCAAAACCAAATATATAAATTAAAAAAGTCACATAATCTCAAGATAACCAAGGCGTTATAATTAAAATTAAAGAAACAATAGCCTTATCACTGATAAGAGTCGACATTCAGATACGCCAGCCACTGCGAAATCGCATTGCGGCAAATTATATATGTAGTGTATTTTATGTTTTGACTTTGAGAATATATGTTACAATATAATTATTATGTGAAGTAATTTTTAGGGACAAAAAGGTTTTTGATAGTCATAAAAGTTTAAAGTGCGATAACTGTGTGTGTGAGAAAAATAAAAAAGAACTGTGTTTTCTAAGTTAACCTAAACATAAATATACCATTAGAGTTATTCTGTCAAAGTGCTAAATTAATCTTTTTGGAAACACAAGTTAGAACTTCTTTCTTTGTCGTGTGATAACTACTTAAAACCTGCCGGCTTAGCATGACCACCGAAGAAACGGGTTTTGTCGACGGAAGAATCGACAAAATGACAGATTGTAGCAAGGTTTCATGTCAAATTGTATGGAAAAATCTTTGTCTATTCTTGGTAGAATAGAGATAGAATCGCCATGCTGCGGGGGCTGGTGTCAGAATTTTATGCCGCTCACGGGTCTCTGACTTGACTTTACATGCTTTCGAGAAATATCTCTTAGGCATGCTGGATACCTAATGATGTTTTCTTTCACAAGAAAGATGAGATGCAAGTGATAATTATACAATATGCACATGAATCTGTAAAATAAAACCACAGGATGAATGTGCTAGCTTTATATTTCAATTTAGAACCAACGTTTTCTGTTAAATGTATAAATTCTTTAAAAATCTGTTAAAAATCTTTAAAGTGGTTTTACTTGACAAAATAGCTTTTAAGACACTGTTAATCTTTTCTGTCAACCTCAAAAGACTATAAAAATGCTATTAACATTTTCGACCTTGTAAATCCAGTTAATTTCCTCTAAAAATCATATCTAGACATCCTTTTCCTTTCATTAATGTCAACACTAAAATCTAATTGGTAAAGCAAACTTAGTCATAAGAAAGTCTGTTCATAAAATTTTATTTCCATATCTAACTTCATCACTTGCCAAACGAAATTGAACTTTATGTCTTTATGGATAAGATCTTTGAATAACTGTGTAAATATTGATGATATGTGATATACACAATCAATGTCAAGATTTTGTTTCAACTTTCATTTATTTTAAGGCAGTATTCATTGAGACACGAACTGTTTTGGTCAAAATGTAGATATCTTTACGGTTTAACTTTAGCTTTTGAGGTAGACAGAGATGTTGTCATGTGAAGTTTATTTATAGCATGATCTGTTGTGTTGTTTCTAAGTGGTTTATTTATCGCACAAAGTGTTAGTGATAAAATTACGGTTTTGAAAGACAATTATGATATTTTTATGACTGTTAGTGAAAAAGTGAATTCTTTACTGCTGAAAATTACAAACTTTATAAAAATATCTTAACAAATTGTACTCTTTTAAAAAATATAAGAAAAAGCCTAAAAAACCGGTCGAAAATGGCGGTAAAAAACAAAAAAATACCAGCACACAAACGCCTACTAAAACTCTTCGTGAACAACCTCAAGAAAAACACATTAGCCCTGAAAGAGCTAAAGCAATCAATCGACACTTCGCAACGACCAAACGAATACGAGAAAATAATCGACATATCGAACTCCGTCAACGAAAAACTCGACGTAGTACACAAAATACGAAACGACATTAAAATCTACAAAACCATAAACACAATTCTAACAAACCATTATATAAAAGTGACCAGAGACCACGAAAACTGCATTGGCACAAAGATCGTGAAACTAGAAGAAAAAATCAAACAGTCTTACGATAATTTGAAATTGGAACTGACAAAGATGGCGGCGGTCGGTGTTGCCAGTCAGAATATTTCGTCGCCGATACAGAATAGTAATGTGATTTTAGTTGGTAATGAATTGAAGTGTAATCAGTTTAATCAGTTGTATGTTAAAAACGAGATGTATAATACAATTATTAGGAAGATTGATAAACTCTTCTGTGGGATGGTGAGTTGATATATTTACGATTTTATACCTATTTACTAGGGTAGTAGAATGTATTATTGTATGTGGCCTATCGTATTATCCAATACTAACTGGGTTGTGGAGGTCCAATAGGCACTCGCACTCAGCTTCGGCAGTTTACTGAAGTGGCGCTAAATAATTGGTGCAACCGTGAGACACAATATTATTTCTTTTTTATTCATGTTTTATTTATTTATTTAATTTTATAGAAAGCTTACAGACTAATAATATAAATATAAATATCATGCATAAGTAGCGACATTTGCTAATTACAAGCTTCCACATGTGTAAAAATTTTGTGGGCACTTGTGGCATATGCCAAATAAATAGGTTTTCTTTCTTCTTTCTTTCGTGAAAAAGGTATTACTTACCTTTTTTTTTTAATTGACAGTGTATTGATCCATAAAAAAGTTCACATGTAAAATGTACCTATTTCTACTGAGTCTCCATAGGTCCCCCCTATGGCCCTTATGGACACTCAGTAGGAATAGGTACACATTTAAATTATACCTGCTTGCGAAAATACGGATATGCCCCATTACGCACAATATTGTCCACCTGTCATTTTAATGGTTTATTAATGATAATTACCATCAAGCTATCTACAAAAATTTGATAAATTCTTGAGCAAAGGGAATTCCATCAGCTGTTGTAAAATACACATACATACGTGTAGAGTGCGCCCACATTTTGACAGTTTTGTTTTTCTGTGCTCAATGTATAGCAGCTGCCTTAAGTTCACCTTAATGAAGGCAGTACCAAAAATCTTTAAAAAAAATTGTTCAGAACCCACATTCTATTGTCAGGTCAATCCAAGATTCTGCATTGCCTGATTTATATATTTATAACATAACAGCACGTCGTTAACCTCCGAAAGGTTATAACGCCGAGGTGTACTTAATAGTAGGTACACCAACATTTAAATACTGATATTCAGCTGCATCCGGTTAGACTGGAAGCCGACCCCAATATATAGTTGGGAAAAGACTAACCGACTATTACAAGAGATGGGGCCTCCAATGCAACGTGGACAAAACAGAGTGCATCATGTTCTCTCACAAAAGACCTAGGCGAGGGAACATGAACAGCGGATAACTACATCCAATTGAAAAATGAGAGGATTGAATTTAAAAATGAAGTAAAATACCTCGGTGTCATATTTGACAAGAGACTGTCCATGAACAAGCACACAAAAGAAAGAGTGGAAAAGCTAAAACGAGTAAGAGGCGCCCTGAACTCCATCATAGGGTACCGGTCCAAAGTGAACATAGAAACAAAATTATTAATCATACAGACGTGCCTTTTGCCGGTACTCGATTATGGAGTCATCCAGCTACTTCCGAGATACAGCAAAAGCAACCTGACCAAACTGGAAAGACAGTACAGAATGGCACTGAAAGCTGCAGGTGGCTTCCCACGCCGCACCGAAACCAAAACCCTCTGGGAAATGCTTGGACAGGACCCGTGGCATCTCCGAGCACACGATCTCCACGGCGATATGATCGAAAAATTAACTTCTCTGACGATCAGCGGCCTAGAAGATCCCGGTCCCGCCTATACGAGATACGGACAATTCAATCCACTCCTTTTCTCTAATAGAATAGGTGACATAGAATATATTAACAAATCGGAGAGGGGCAAACCGCTCCATAAGAGAACGGCCCCCCCCCGTCAGCACAGGCTTTGACTCGTACAGTCACTCCTAGTCTATTAGTAACTTCTCACACTTGCTTTATATAGTTCGACTTTGTGTGATAAGAATTAAATAATAGGTTGCAAAAGATCCCCCCCCCCGGACAAACTGCGCTAAAAAATTACCTCTAAGGCTGAGTTGCACCAAAAAAGTCGTTAAAGTTAAAGTTTTTGTCAAATTTGACAGTACTATATGGGGTATCTAATAGAAAAATTATTACAAAATTTTTTTTGCAAACATTCAAACAAAGTAAGTACCTATTATATTTATTGCTTTGTCTACCTATAGCACGTACCTATTATTTTTTGGTTGAACAATTACATAAGATGAATATCCTTGCAATGCAATCGTATAGTCAGCCACCAAGCTACGTTTTTAGAGACTCGAAATCTTGGCAAGAAACATTCGTCGTTCCATGTGGAAAAACGATCGGCTCTAGGTAATCACACTTTTCTTTTCATCGCTTTCGTCATCAGAACTGGCTTCTGCGAGTATTTCTTGGAGCAGGGACATGATGTCTAAAGGTTATATTCAACGCGTTTGACAATAAAATTGACAGACAATTTAACATAAACTATAACACTAACCAGCGGAAAGTGAGTGGTTGCAGTTACCGTTAAAGTTATGACGTCATTTAACTATTTGTCAAATCGCGCAACTCATTGTTGGCATAACCGATACAAAACTGAAGTTTTGATGTTTGTTTGACGTGCCATTTGACACAAACTTTAACTTTAACTACTTTTTTGATGCAACTCAGCCTAAATATATATTTGTAAGTGACATGACTGTAACAATTATTAACTAAAGAAATAAATAAACATCTATTCTATTCTATTCTATTGGGAAAAGGCTTGGCAGATGATGTACATTTTCCCTGTAATAATGGGCGAGCGAGCCTATTGCCGTCAACCGGGCACAAATTCAAACTCCGCGGCTGCTACTGAGAAATCCTTATGATGGAAAACCTCAAAAACATTTCTTCTTACCCGGAAATCCAACCCAGGATCTCATGCTCAGACCAACAACGCAGTCAATATAATAATATTATGTATTTATGTTATCATTAAAAGAACTCCTAACTTGTTCCAGGCCTACCAGGATAGAATAAAAGAAGAGGAGCAGAAAGAAGCGGAGTCGGCTCGGCTGGAGGAGATCCTCACCATGTGCGCGGAGTATGAAAGGCAGATCGCTTCAGGTGGGCCAAGTAATACATCTTCTTTTTTTTTGTATCGATGATTAGTGCCTAATCTTTTTTTTTGGAGCGTGGAAAAACCTCAAATGACTCCTCTGGCTCTGGGCAGAGCGGTAGATAGTGTCAGACTTCTACTGACTAATAACCACCCATGTTCCTTCTTAGCCCTTTGTATCTTAACCTAGTATCAGATGTTTTATGCAAACAGCTAGTCCGGAATTTACTGCCGGCTTGTCTGTTTCCCGATCATTGGAATCTGGATCTCTTCGAAGTTCGAGTGAATTGTTTTCTTCTAGGCAAGCGTGCAAGCCGCAACATCGCTCCGCATCAAGCGTGTAGTGGCCAAACCTAATTGACGGCACGGTTGGCGCAGTGGCTGAGCGATTGGACTGCTGCGCTGCGTGTCGCGGGTTCGATCCCCGCACGGAACAAGTATTTGTATGGCCTACAGATAGTTGTTTCGGGTCTGGGTGTGTTTGTGCATGTGAGTTTAATGTTTGTGAACGCACCCACGATACAGGAGAAATTCCTAGTGTGGGGCAAAGTTTTTACAAAAAAAAAAAAAACCCAAGACTATTTCATTTACGCCCGAATACTTGAACGTCACTCAATTTTAAGTTGCACTCGTGCTGTCTCTGTTACTTTAACGCAGAGTGACAGAGATAGCACGAGTTTTGAGGGCTACTTATTATTGAGTGACGTTCGAGTATTCGGGCGTTAGGTTGTTCGATATAGATACTGTGACCCCGGACACAAAGGGCTAAGAAGGAACATGGGTGGGTTTTACTCCGTACAAGTCTGACACTCCATTCCAGATCGGATATCCCACTTCCAAAAAAACGCCTATTTAGTTTTAAAAAATATCTTCTATTCTTGCCACAGTTGAAGGAATTTTGAGTCATATGTAAGCCATATACGCAATGACAATACTAAGTTACTTTTAATATTATTTACCTAAACAATACCATATAACCACCCTAGTTTACACGGTCTTGACCAACAAACCTTCACATTGTCATATATTCAAGGTTTCTGAGCCTACTAACATGTGTTTAATATTAAATTACTTTAATTAATTATTATGTGTGTTATGTCATTTTGTTGACAAGTAGATAGTAATAAGTGCTTTGGTATTTGAGAGCGGTATTACTAAAATATACAATGCTACTGAAAAATATTTGCAGGTGGTATTAAAGTGGGCTTTAACGTGTATTTTTGATACTGACTTATTTTCTTATTATATTACTAGTGACCCGCCCCGGCTTCGCACGGGTACAAAAAAGGTATTAAAACCTTCCTCTTGAATCACTCTATCTATTAAAAAAAACCGCATCAAAATCCGTTGCGTAGTTTTAAAGATTTAAGCATACAGACAAACAAACAAATAAACAAACAAACAAACAGACGCGACTTTGTTTTATACTATGTAAGGATGATATTAGAAATGTGCACAATCATTCTTTAGTATAAAAAATCTGCTAGTGGTTTGTTGAATAATCCCACCTGACCCTTGTTCGTGCCAGCCCGCGTGCGATGCCAAGTCAGTAGTTTTAATCAGCCCGTATACTCTCTGTTAAATCCAGTCTGTTCCATTGCTACCCTCCACAGTGCTCTTAGTGCGCTGTCACTTAGTATTTTATTTAAGTTTTTACGCTCTAGTTGGAGGCCTTACTCACAAGGTATACACAAAATTGTCTGGTTAAGCAGAAACCAGCCTCAGAGGCTGATCGGTGATACGCCATACAAAAAAAAAATGACGAGAATGTTCTCATTGTATGAAATGCGCTATGCGCTTAAATTCACAGTTTTTGTAATAATTATTACAAAAACTGTGAATTTAAGCGCAGTAAAATTAAAGTAAAATTATTCCCATGAAATATTTTGCACAGATAAGTTTATTTCAGGTTGATTTACAGATGGCTCATACAGCATTGTATTGTTATGTTTCAGGCATCCCAATCACCCCGACAGAGAAGAGGCCGCACAATAAGATCATTACGAACGGCTCACTGCCGCGCAGTGTTGCCCTCAACAACCCCAACTTTGTGCAGACCAGCGATGGTTATTATAAGTAAGTTGTCTTTTTATCATCATCACGAAAATAGCGATAGAAAGGGTATCGTATTACCCAGTATAAACTGGGTTGTGGAGATCAGATAGGCAGTCGATCCATGTAAATACTGGTATTCAGCTGTATCCGGCTACTAGACTGGAAGCCGACCCCAATGTAGTTGGGAAAACGTACATCATGAAAAAAACGATAGAGCTGATCCGGTTGCTACGTACTGCTTGGACAAAATCTGAGTCATTGATTCGAGAAGAAGAAGGTCAACATTTTCTGCCTTGCCTATTCCTAAGTACCTACGGGTTGATTTTCAGGTTAACCGGATGCAGCTGAATACCATAGTTTACAAGGTAGAAGGGATACCGATGTTAAAACGGTTACCACGAATTCAATACATCATATACTGGCCTGTTGGTCTAGTGGTTAGTGACCCTAACTGCTATGCCGGAGGTCGTGGGTTCGATTCCCACCCAGGACAAATGTTTGTGTGATGAGCACGATCATTTGTTCTGTGTCTGGGTGTAATTTATCTATAATATGTATGTATTTAGAAATATATAAGTATGTTTATCAGTTGTCTAGTACCCATAACACAAGCTCTGCTTAGCTTGGGACTAGATGGCGTTGTGTGATAGTTGTGGAATATTATTATTATATTATTATTATTATTATATCTTTATAATATCTGAGACATTTTTGATCAGTAATTTAAAAAAAAAAAACAGCTGTCCCTTATATTTTAACCTTGCGGTATTGCAGTATTGTAGGACGAACAAGGAAATACTGTAGAATGCAGGTGTATGGTTAATAAATGATTAGATACAGACAAATCTGTCTACCCTCTTTCTTAGTTTTTTGTTACGCGCAGTACTGGAACTCGATATAAAGTCACGGCAAAACTCACTCATAATATCACGATGTTGTGTGGACTCCACGAAACATACACCGGCAGAGAATTTTCTAAAAAATTATACACTATCTTGCAATCATTTCTAACAACAAAATTTCCTTCTATTCCAGGTTTGAAACTAGTCAAAACAAAAGCTCTCCAATGAGCCAATCTCTTCCGCTTCAAAGGAATCTCTCTAGCTACGAGAACTTCGACGCGACCTCTCCCACAGAACTGACCCCCGAGGTCGTCATCCCTCAGAACAACTACGAAAACATTGGCAGGATGGATGAGATTGGCATACCTGTCTTCGAAGACCCATCCCCTAGAATTCACGATTTGTCTAGTCCAATTATGATAAGAAAACTTCACAACCAAAGCGGAGATCGCGGCCCGAACCTTTCCTCCCCAATAGGTTCCCCTTACGAAAACGTTTACTACAGAAATAACGTTTATGGAAACCTTAAACCTAAGTCCCCGAACACACAAAGCCCTAGGACTAGAATCAAAACTACATTCGCTCATAAAAATCTACCAAATCAAGCGCCCCAGTACTTTATATTCCCAACACCACCTCCTGTAGATAATTCTAAAATACCTAACTTTGAACCGGAAAAACAAGCAAGTACAGACACAGACAGACCTAAATTCGACGGAATTGAAAAGCAGTTAAGTCTAGAAGAAGAAATACCAATGATAGACGATGACCTAACAAATGATCTAGAATTCAGATACTCAAAAGTACTAAACGATGATAAGAAGGAAGAGGAAAAGAGTCCAGAAGTTATCTTGACTAAGAACCAAAGCTTTGCTGACATGAAGAATGAACTAATGGCTGACATTCCAGAACTAGAAGAGTTTGAGAAAGACTTAAAAGAGAATAAGAGAGAGAAGATAATTAAGAACATAACAGAAGATATGAAGAAGATTGATATCGAAGCTGATTCTTTAGACAGTGCGGTTTTAGATGAAAATGTTGATGAATTGAGAACGAAATATGAGAAATTAAAAGAAGATAGGAAGAAATTGGTGACGGAGATACATGAAATTAAGTGTAAGATGTCTGAAATTAGGTTGCAGGAAGATGATATCTTGAGAGAGGTAAGTTATCATTACAACATTTACTTTCAAATGATGCAACTCAAATCTAATCAGTTGAGATTAGATTACAAAATCTATAAATCAAATACATTGATTTGAATGCCTTGGAAGAAACTTGAACTCAGAATTTAACCTATAATATAATAATATGACAAGGTTCAAGTTTTAATAATATAGTATTTACGGTACAGGAATGTCTTATTCCTAAATGGCAAAATATTTCTGGGTTAATACTTAAAAAAAAAATACATTTTAAGTGGTTTAAATGAATCATAAGTTATCACCATGGAATTAGTATATGACTTACTTAATTTATAAGTTTTTAAACTGACATGGTCACTGACCTACCATGTTTACTTAATTTGACTAATTGGTATTTAAAAAATGCCATACATTTAACCATAAAGGCATGTAGGTACAGCATAGTATAGAACAACTGATTTATATCAAAAAGCTACTTTCATAACAAATAACTTTACTATTTTTACAGTTGGAAATGGAAAAAGCCCTAATCAAAGGAGAATACGATTCAGAAATAGCGATCCTGAACATTGAACAGAAGAAGAAGGTGGACTTAGTGGACAACGCGAAGAGGATAGAGGAAGAGATCCGACAGCTGAAAGAGAAGCAGGAGACGAGGATGAATGAGATGAGAGACCGAGTGGAGATCGCTACTTTGAAGGTGGAGAGGTGAGATGTTTTGAATTGGACATAATTTGTAGGACTAGCTTTTGCCCGCGTGGAATGATGTGTCGCGGGTTTGATCCCCGCACGGAACAAATATTTATATGGCCTACAGATAGTTGTTCCGGGTATAAACCATCGTATCGTGTATGTGAGTTTAAATGTTAGTAAACGCACCCACGATACAGTAGAAATTCTTAGTGTGTAATGTTTTTGAAAACATAAGTATTTTCTGTAGTAAAATTAGCCCATAGAGGTCATTAAAGTAATTCATAATAAATTCACCTTGAAAGTTAAAAGGTGTCCCTCAAGGTGCACATTTGTGAAATCATATAGCTTCATTTCGTATGGCTCCTTAACGCACTCTTCTGAAAAAAAAATACAACAGGAACTGTAGTACTTCGTTTTTTTTTTTTTACTGATTGCCAATGTTTTGCTCTCCAGGATAGAGAAAGACTGGAAGGACCACACCGCCACTCTTGAGGAGTTGCAGAACGCGCAGGACATTCTGGATAACGAGACCAAGATCTTTGAGGACCTGGAGTTCCAACATCTTGAAGAGGAGTCTGAATTGTAAGTTGAATTCATTTTTTGGAATCTCAACAAAAGATGTACTCTCAACTTTTAGGTCCAACCAAAAATGATTTCGTTTAATTTAAACTGTCGGTTAGGCCGATTTTCTCCAAATAAATGTAAAATAATATCATGACTGTAATCCTCGAAGGGTTAAGCAGAAATCTACCAAAAAACGGAATGGTACGGTTTCCAAATTGTTTGCATTACTAAATAAACTGTCGATTGTTTACAAGACATGCCACCAGGGCCTGCAGTCTCCACACTATTCACAGCGCTACGAATGTCGCTGAGCCGTATCGATGTCAAATTTCGTTAATAGATTTTCGTCTTTATTTCAACGGCATAAGGTTGAAAACCTATTAAAGAAAGTTTATGAATTTTCGATTTTACGACATTCGTAGCGCTGTTATTAGTGTAGAGACTGCAGGCCCAGGCCTTGCACTGAGCCAAAACCATTTGACTACCACGGGTCACCTCGACTTTCAAGCTTTATCTGTACATAAAATTTCGAATGACAGTCATCGTGACTGGAACTGCTAGCCTAATATAACCCTTTTAGACTGAAACAGGTTTGCAAGCTTATAAGGAATCTCTCTAAAACAATAATATCTTATTTTCCTCAGGTTATCAAACAGAGAAGACATCCAAAACGACATAATCCTACTAACAAAGAAGATAGAAGCGCAAAAAACTCGCATACTAACCCTGAAATCCGAAGCGAACAACAACCTAACATCAGCACTCGACGAAACGAAAATACTTCACGCAGAATACGTAAGACTACTCAACTTAGTCGAAGAACTCACTGGTAAGGTGCAAACTGTAGAAAAAGAACTTAAACCTATTGTAGTCAAACTTAATGATATAGAAAGAACTCAATCCCCAGATAGCGCTTTCTACACAGACCAAACAAGAGCCAAGTCTGGAGAATTCGGTTATTCTCCACAAAGTTCTGACAGTGATGATATTGATCTCAAAATGTCGACCTTCGAAGATCATACGAAACATTTGAAAGATAAGTTTAATTCTATTGATCAAATGTCACAGTCTATGACGGTAGATATAGAAAGAAGGGTTATTAATGATATTGTTGATCATGATGAGAGATTCAGCGAAAGTCCTTCGAAATCATCAACTTCTTCTAAAGAAAAGAAAGGTTTTTGGGAAAGAAACTTCGATTCTTTAAAAAGGAAGAGTAAGAAACCAAAATCGCCTGAAAAAGTTGATATAATGTCACAAAGTTTGAACGAAAACTTATTCTACAATGATAATATAGAAGCTGATGTAAGTCTCGATAAATTCAATAGCCTTAGACATTCTAAAAAGAAAGACAAGGAGAAGACCACAGGACCAGTCAAAAGCAACTCCTCATCAAAAATCCCTACATTCGCAGCTCTAGGAAAAATAATGAAAAAAGATTCTTTCACAAAAAAATCTAAGGACAGTACTAAGAACGATGAATCAGACAAAGAAAACAATTCTAAAAACCGTTACATAAAAAACACAAAATGTATGACTGTAGACAATAATAAATACGTTAAAGCCAAATCTCTATCGCCCGAGAAAAAGGAAGAAGACATACAAGAAGAGGCAACAGAAGTAACAAATGAACAGAAGACTAAAGTGACATTTGAAAAAACCCCACCAAAAGCAGAATCTACAAAAATTCTTCATCGTAAATCTTGTGGTGACGAACCTAGTATAAAAGAGTTTAACAAGATTACTGATACGAATAAGGTTCCGTCTCAAGACGATATAGATAGGATCTCTAAGGTCACGATAGATGCACCGATTCTGTCGAGCGATACTGATATGAACTCTTTGGGGAAACGGACCCTGGATAGCTTGATGGAGGTCGAGAGGAAGAGGATGGAAATGTTGGAGGAACAAGGTATGTGGCCTATTATCAATTTAGAAGCTTTTGCCATCGAAATATCCCACAGGAATGCCTTCAACGAGTCGACGACAGTGAGGTAGTGTAGCTCCCCATTTGTAAAAGAAGTTTCGTACTCAGACTGTAGTACCGAAATTATCCCCTACAACCATATTTTATCTCTTTGAAATTTTTTTTTTTTTTTTTTTAGCCTATATTGTCCCACTGCTGGGCAAAAGCCTATATTTTATTTATTCCCTTTTATATCTTTGGGTCTATAAATAACGTATGCATAAAAATAAATTTATTCAAACATTGAGTGTTGTGTTTGTTTTCGAGAAATTAATACTTTTATAATTTTTATCTTGAATGACTATTACCTGAAAAAGTCATTCAGAGAAAATCGTAATCCAATACTTGTTACTACTTGGTAACAATTCGCTCTATCTAGAGTCATAACCTCGTTTGTCAGGTAGTAAGTAGCACTCGTGTCAAAATAGAAAATTTTTGGTAACAAAATTTTTGTACAAAAATATAAATAAATCTTTTTGCCAATATTGATGAACGCTTTTTTTTCTAAGGTTGCCAAATGATCGAAAACGAACGCGAGAAAATATCGGAACTAAAGCGCCGGGTGCAAGACGAGACCAAAAAGCTCTGGGACCAGAAGTACCGCTCGGAGCAAAGCAAGTCGTTCGAGGAGCACAGTCACAGCCTGCCCCCGATGTTACCGCCGCGTGAACATGACAGGGGGTACGACAGGGGTGTCATGGAGGATTCTAGTCTCATCGATGACAGCTTTATGGCGAACTCGAGCATGTTTGAGGAGAGGTAAGTGCGATTTTTTTGTTAATATGTTATTTTACTTACCTTTTTGTAAATATTCTAGCAGGTTGCTTTCTGTGTGTGCCTACCCCCATGGGAAAAAGGCGTGAGTTTATGTATGTATGTGTATTATATATGTTAGTTACGGTATAAATGGACTGTGTGAAGGATGGTTAATAGAAAGGAGGTAACACAACTGCCAAGTATTCTGAAATTTACAGGCAGGTGTACCTTTTCGAACGAATACTTGAATGCAACTCAATTTGGGGAGGTTAAAGTGTATTTTTAACCGACGTCCAAAAAGGACGAGGTTCTTACTAATGTATTTTCGTCGCTAAAATAACCTAACAGTCATGATCTTCCTGCATTTGTTTCAACCTCCTTCACACGTTCCCAAGTAACATGGGCAGGACATACTTTAATATTGTAATGTAAGCAAGAACATCCTTACATAGTATAAAACAAAGTCGCTATTTTTGTCTGTTTGTTTGTCTATAGGCTTAAATGTTTAAAACTACGCAACGGATTTTGATGCGGTTTTTTTTAATAGATAGAGTGATTCAAGAGGAAGGTTTTAGTATATAATTTGAACGACATCCACGCGGGTGAAGCCGCGGGCATCAGCTAGTATTTCATAAAGCGCAGTCAATGAATTTCTTTTAATTCAGGACACACTTCCCTGCCCTGTCTTTGCCTACCCTCTAACAAAACAAAGCGTAAAACCATATCATTCATCATCCATATCCCGACGTCACCAACTGTTGGGTATAGGCCTCTCTTTGATTGTACCAAGCTCCACGTTCTAATGCCAGCCTCATCCAGGATATTCCCGCGATGGCAACAATATCGTCTGCCAATCTAAAAACCACATGAATAAACCAAAACTTTCACAAACACTCGAACACTAACACGAAACACCTGACTCATGCAAGTGATTCAAATCTGCACGCTGGTCACTGATAGTGATAAGATAAGCAGTCATACCGCGGAACTGGACGCTACCGGCCGTACGCGTTCTTATCGGGAAACTATATTATATAGACTTATTTAGTTAATAATATAGGCTTATTTAGTTACTAATATAGGTGTGTGTTACTTAGTGTGTGTTGTGAATTTACTTAATGGTAGAAATTTCAGGTGTTAGTAAAAATGAGTTTGATAGGATGTGACCTTTGTGAGCATCCACTATGTGTTTGTTAAATACTTACTTAAGTGCTTTAAGTGACTGCTTCGTTAGCAGAATGCTGAGCATGAGGCCCTTTTTTTTTGTGGGTGGAAAATCATCGTAAAACCCCCCCCTCCCCCCCCCTGCGCTCTTGGGCAGAGCGAAGGGGAGTGTCAGACTTCTACTGACTAAAAACCAAAGTAGAAGGTGCATAAGGTCTTGGGTTTGATTCCCGTGTTGGGCAAAATGTTATTGGATTTTTGAAGCGGGAAATTCTCAGTAGCAGCCACGGAGTCAGGATTTAGGCCTGGTTGATGGCGATAGGCCCGCCCCCTGGCGATAGTCGTGACTCTGTTACATGCCACATGGGACTAGTAACTGTTGGAATGTAGGTGTACTTGTTAGGAGCTCTGCCTAGCCCTTCGGGGATTGCAGGCCTGATGTTATGTACTTAGGTTGCGGAGTTTGTGAAACACGCGATATAAGCAAATAAAAAAATTAAAATAACGACCTACTTTACATAGCAAATCATACATCTATTAGTTTCTGATGAAAACTCATTTACATAACAAAAGGAGTTAAAACGTTTCCAACTAAAATAACTGTACTAAACTGGCTAACTGTAAAACTGCACACTGATAAGAAATGAAAACATGCCAACTTTATGTTTCTCAAGCAAGTATTTAGAAAATAACTACGAGTTGTAGTGAGTCAGGCTTACAATATGTTTAGTTTAGAATTCTTTTAAACTTATTTAAATTAATGCCTTTGCTTTTATTAACAAACGTTGCCCCTCACTAGGATTTTTTTTCCTGTATCATGCGTTTGTGCATTTACAAACATTTAAACTCACATACACAAACCAAACACACCCGGAACAACTAACTGTAGGCCATACAAATATTTTTATTGATTGAACCCACGACACGCAGCGCAGCAGCCAATGGCTTTTCCACTGCGCCAACCATGCGGACACGACGCAGCAAGTTTTATACTAATGTGCCCCACGTAACGTGTAGTCTGGGTTTGTGCCCGTTTAATGGCAATTGGCTCGCCCCTATTACATGGAACTTAAACATATGTGATGAAATGTGGGTGGTTTTTTTTGGGGGGGGTGAAATTATTAAATAAAACCTCCCGCTCTGGGCAGATCGGAAGGCAGTGTCAGACTTCTACTGACTAAAACCACCCATGTTCCTTCTTAACCCTTTTGCCGAGGCCGCGGTATCTCTTTTGAACAACCCGCAACACTATTATATACACCTTGTCTAACCTTTCCGGGATTACAGACGTGTAAACGTGTTGTTATGCAACAGCCACAATTGATAATTGTTTCGCATTCCCTAATTGTTTAATGTTGTTTCGTGACATCAACTAGTCTGTGTCCATAGACTGATGTCATGTCTGTTAATCATGATTCATTTCACTTTATGAATAGACATTATCTATGTATGTGATCTGATACATTAGACAATAAACAATGATTGGAATGGAATAATTTACAAAAAGATTCAATAGAATACTTGCTGTAAATGGGCTGTAATGTTCCCACTGCTGGGGACACAGGTCTCCTTTCTATGAGAGTTATGCGCCTACCACACGCTCACACTTCCCCACAGTCTTGCCTGCGCGATTACACGGTGCACACAGTACATCGCGCGTGTGGTTGGTAATGGTAACACAGTTTTACCAACCATACGCGCGATGTACTGTGAAGTGTGAACGAAAAGTGTGGTGAAGCTTGAGCGTGTAGTAGGCCCATTAGTGCTGTAACCACCACGTGGCCCCAGTGTGGCTTGGTAGATCTGCATGCCTTTTCTATGTTGGGGTCGGCTTCCAGTCTAATCGGATGCAGCTGAATACCAGTACTTTACATGAAACGACAACCCATCTGACCTTCATAGCTCAGTAAATGACTGATACGATAAGACTGGTTGGCAGACTTTCAGGTCACAGACTACCTGTAACGACTGTCAACAAATAGAAGCCGGGACTAACGGCTGAACATTATTTCTGAGACACGGAGCAAAACTTGGTAAATAATGTAACAGATTGTCACTCATGCCCGGTTTCTGAGCACCTTTATCGGTGGTTTATCTATTCATATGAACAAGCCAAAAAGTACCTTAAGTCGATCGACGTAAGGCACTTTTTGGCTTGTTCATATGAATAGATAAACCACCGATAAAGGTGCTCAGAAACCGGGCCTCAGACACGGAACAAGCTAGGCAAATGAAAATTATGTTTTTCCTACTCCTCCGTTATTCTTTTCTGATTAATTTCGTTGCGGGATCCAAGACAGTTAAATCGTTTCTCTGGGACTTCGTCGAGCTTAGTGTCTCGACGCTCTTCTGATTGTCGCCACATTTCATTCTGGCGTTCAGCTACAGTGGTTTGGGAATAGTGGGGTGGGCTTGTCTCAATAAAAAAACACAGCTTAACCTAAATATCGACTCCAGCTTTTGTACTTATGTAGCCTACAGCACCTCAAAACCTAGTTTTCGGCTACATGACCTTTGCATAGTCTCACTAACCTTATTTTCGTTGCTGCAGTGACGAATCTAATACTCGAATGTAGTACGAGTAATAATAGTTTTCTCAGAATCTAATAAATAAACTTTAGCTGTTACATTACCAACTAGTCAAATGAATCAACCGCTAAAAGAAACATTTGTTTCCTTCTTCTAATACCAATTTATTGAACAGCAATATATTTTTCATTCAATATGTTTTTCTATCGGTTTTTGAAGTATTTATTGCGTGTTCGGTTTGTTTTGTACGTCTAAATGATATGTTTATTAGTTGAGTTGCTTCCTTTTTGTCTTGAAGTAAAACTTTTATAGTTTGTGAACACTGCATTTGAATTTCATAACATGGATCACTGATCTTGTGACCCATTTATTGCTACTGGCACATCATTATTTTAGATACAGATATTCGCGTAATAGGAATAGTGTCTATTGTACGTATACAGATATGAAACTAATATACTCAAATACTTAGATTTCATCTACTTGATTTTTAGGATTCTTGTGGTTTATCTTATCACTTGCGTCAGTAAAAACATCGTGAGAAAGCCAGTATGCCCGAGAGGTATTTCTCGACGGCATGAAAAGCCAAGTTAAAGCTCCATGTGCGGTATAAACACTCTGTTACCAGTAGGGCTATTGCGTAACTGTCAAATGGTTAGTTTAAAAAAAAATGTCCCAAACCATAACCAATTTACAGGTAATATATGTTCACTTATGATAGCCACTGACATTAAAAAGATACGCAATAGCCCTACTGGTCAGGCAGGTCAGGCACTAACAACACGAAAGAAGAAGAAGACTACTTCAACCAGTCCTCTGTCTCAGTCTGCAGTCTCTATCTCTACACTAATAACGACGCTACGAATGTCGCTAAGTCGTAAAATCGTAAACTTTCTTTGATAGATATTCAATCATATGCTGTTGATATAAAGCTGAAAATCTATTAAAGAAAGTTTAAGATTTTACGACTTAGCGACATTCGTAGCGTCGTTATTAGTGTAGAGACTGCAGCCCCAGGCACTTCATAAAATAATCCTTTACTTACTTCACAAACTTTCCTGCATTAGTTGAGCAAACACTCTGAATGTGAAAGTATTTAGATAGCGTCGCCCAGTTGCCTATTTAACTATCTATGTCAATAGGTCTACGATACAACTGATAAGGAAATCTATGTGGTGATAACACTATGAAGTATTTGTATTTATGTACCATGGAAATAGGTTGGTTTTCAGAATTATTTATAGACTTTTCCATGCCTTTTGACTGCGTGAGACAGCGTTGGTCTAGTGCAGGGATGGCAAACCTTTATGGATCAACGTGCCATTTTTTCTAAATAAATTTTTATTGAGACCTTACATGTGCCATCAAATAATATTGCTTAGTCTGTATTGGCAGATAATTAAACTAAATATTTTCAACTGAAAGCTCTTTCTTTGTTACCAAAAAAAAAAAACTTGACCTATGTCGTAATAAATGTTTCAATTCTACGTGTTGTTCAAATTAAAGTAAGATTGCACATTGGACTGGACTCCTCTACCAAACGGTTTCTAATCGAATCTTATATTATACATCTCTGAAAATAATGACTCGTAGGCATAGTGGAAAATATGGTTAAAAATTCAGTGGCGTGCCTAAAATATTCTGCAACGTGCCATCAATGGCACGCGATGCCATTCGTTCGCCATCCCTGGTCTAGTGGTTGCAAGCGCGACTGCTGAACATGAGTTCCTGGGTTCTGGTCGTGCAAAGTGTTTATCTATTTATTTTACTATGGATGTATTTACACACAATATTATCTGGAATTTATCAGTAGCAGCCACGGAATCTACATATTTTGTGGCTCGCCCCCTATTACATGGGACTTAGATATTATAACAGGCGAAATATGGGCGAATTACGCACTACATGCTCAAAGCAAACTTCTATATCTATAGTTTCAAACTTAGCTATCTTTTTCGTAGTATTTAGTATTATACAAGCAATGTATGATCCCGCCATACCAATGTAGATATATTTCACAACATACTACAGTCCCGCGATTACTCCATAGATAATTATAATCATTTAAACAATAACTATATCGACCTCTTGACATCATAAACACAGCTTACATATTTTACATAATGTCGATGCTTTAACTGATCATTACGAAGATAACATACAACATAACATAACATCATTACCCAGAGGTGTACCTAATAGTACACCTACATTTGGCCAGTTACGTTTAAGTAATAGGGGGCGAGCCTATTGCCATCAAACGGGCACAAATCCAGACTCGGTGGCTGTTAATGAGAAATTCCTGATGGTTGACCCGATAACACTTTACCCGACCCAGAAATCGAAACCCAGGAACTCATGCTCAACAGACGGTTACTCCATAGATAATTATAATTAATTTAACAATAACTATATCGACCTCTTGGCTTTACAATCACATCTAACTGCGTTGGTATGCGACACGCGCGTACTGAGGCAGTACTTTATATACAGGCTGATGCTTTAATTTATCATTACGAAGATACACAAAGAAAAGTAGTGTTTATTTTATAAAAACAAATTGTTTAGCCTTACTTCCTCCTTAAAACATCAGCTATCTGCCAGTGAAAGTCCCGTCAAAATCGGTCCAACCGTTGCGGAGATATGCCAGAATATGAAAACAACAAGACAAACATAAACATTTTTTTTTCACGCCTATATGTAATCCCCGAAGAATTAGACAGAGTAGTTTTAGGTAACTTACATACCTCAACAATTTCTAACAAAATTCTCGTCATAAGCCTTACCTTTTTATCAGCAATACCGGTAAAAACAAGCTCATATTTATAGAGATTTATCAACTGAACATGCTGATAACCTTATCAGACGCGTTCTGAGATAGCGGACGGTGAATATTTTATGGCATTAGTTATGGTTTCTATCGATTTTTTTGTGAGCCTGTTTGCAATATTTGTTAGGTAGTACGGAAAAGGAATCATTTGTTATAACAGTGAATTAGGTTTAAAAGTAAACTAAGTTTATTTATGTGAAATTAAACACCTAATAAAAGTCAGACAACGGTATAAAAATTAAAACTATTTTCATTTTCCTGCTTTCGAGAGCTCTAAATCCATTGACACTCCCATTTTCTTTAGCTCCTTGAAACTATCCTATAATAAAAAAGGTAGAAAATAACTTTAATTTGATACTTTATAAAGTGGAAATCGTTACTGTTGACACACGCAAGAAACTCAAATTAAAAACGTAAAACTTCTACCAAAATAGAAGTTTGTGATCAAAGAGAGTAAAAAAAAGTTATTTTTAACACAACTGTCACTCCAATGAACGTAAATTGGTCTGGAGTGTTCCAAATGCTTAATTTAGTTTTGATTTTAGTTCTCTTTTTTCGATTTAAGTAAATATTTTATAGACAGTTTCGGATAAATCTAGGTTGTAAAAGAAAATTATGATTTCCGGAAATAAAATGAATGTGTACAAAAAGGTGAGACAACACATAAATGATACCTTTTGTATGATGGTACCTTTGTACTCTTCTATTTTATATTACGTTTTATCCTTTTTTGTATTTTGTGTGTAAGTATACATAAATAAATTACTCAAATTAGCCACTTTAACTATTCCAATTCAATTGGGGTCGGCGCAGCACGTGTTCTTCTTTCATACTTCTGTATTACTCGTCATATCATCAGACACCTCTTTTCTTTTATGCCATAATTATCATCCTTGACACAGTCAAACTATTTTTTTTTTCTGGAAAAAGAATACGTGTTGCGCCATCCCCAAATAGAATGAGATAAGGGCAGAAAGATGATGATGACACAGTCCATCTATCGTTTCTTTGGTCTTCCTCTACTCATATAATAATAAAAAACATTCTACACTATTATCAAAAAAACAACACGCTGTATACAACGTAAACTCATTGTGTCAACGCATATTATAAACTTCCCTGCATCCAATTGAGTCCAACAGATGTTTGCGCTCGCGACTCCACGCATTCACTGTTCTTTATTACGCGCTCGGTAATATATCGCACGCGCGCTTCTCTAGGGATTTATAAGGCGACTGTTTTGTTTAAAAAAATAGTGCTGTTTGTGTTACGCAAACTAATATTATGATATGTGAAAGTGAGTTTGTTTCCACGCCTTAATGGTCGAAAGGATTTGACTGAAATCTGGTACAGGGGTAAACCATGGGCAGGGTTAGGCAATGGGGTGCTTTTGAACCCTGTTTTACGAAATAATTTCTGATATCTATGCGGGCATAGACGCGGGCAATGTGAGGCCATTGTGTTTTTTTTAATGGTGCCGTTTAAAGTATAGAGTTCTGGAAATCGTGGCTGTATAATAACAGCCGCTCGGTTCAATTTTCAGATTAAGCCGAACGTGTCTTGGTTGGTCTGTGGATGGGTGATCAGATCACGTATTACATAACGAGTTACCTCTATTCCTCGGAAAGCACGTTAAGTTGACCCGACTGTCATTTGTACACATTTGACAGTCGTTACAGTGTGGCCCGAACGTCTGACAACCAGTCTTGCCAAGGCGTATCGTACCACCCGGTACTAACTGGGTTGTGGAGGTCAGAAACTTATATTCAGCTGCATCCGGTTAGACTGGAAGCCGACCCTGAGATTATTGTGAAAAGGCTTTAGACACTTAGGCAGATTATTATTAGATTTATAGTATAGTGTATAAAAATATGACTTTAATGATGGTGGTGTGAAAAGCTAATAGCCAAAGATTGTTAGAAAATATTATACAGAAACTTGACTTTGTTATTGAGAACTACTAACGATGTTAGTTTTAAAATAATGATTCATAAGATTTATTTTTAGAAAGATGTCTAGTTTGTTTATAATTTTACATAACAAAAACATCACGCTTGTATACCCAAAAGCAGCGGTGTTTAGTATACTTTCATAGTTTTCACCGCTTATGAACTACCAACTGTTTAAAATGCTCAATAAAAATATTTAGTCATAGACAGGACTAAACAAATAATGGTTAAATTAACAATAAAAACAATCATTTAAAAAAAGTAAAATATTAAAATAGACATAACGAAAAAAGAAAAGATTTTCTTAATCGTATTAGTTCGTCATTACTAGTGGCCCAAGAGTCTGACAACCAATCTTACCAAGGTGTATCTTGATGTCAGATATGCACTCATGCAGTCGCTCCATGTAAAATATTGGTATTCAGCTACTCTCAGTTGAACTGGAAAACGAACCCGATATAATTTGAAATAGGCTCAGCAGATAATGATGACTATTGGTAGAAAACTAATCAGTATGACTTAATCGTCAACTGGCGAGCGCGAATCTCGCGAGCGCGCGCGAGTTGGCACTTTTCGATTTTGCCTACTTTTTTTGTCGTCAACTCGCGCGTCTATATAATTTGATGTTTTAATGTATAGTCAGCTACAAAAACGTTATAACAAATTTAATTTAGTTAGGTACTTACCTACTATAAATGTATAAGAAACTTTATGAAATTTGATGCTTTTTAAAAAAAAAAACTTTCATTCCAGGTTTCAATACCTCCTTCCTACTTCTGGTGTCCTGGTAGTTTGTGGGACTTTACCACCTATGCTTTATAAAAAAAAAACTTTAATTCCAGTTTTCAATACCTCCTGCCTACTTCTATTCTCCTGGTAGTTTGTGGGACTTTACCATCTATGCTTTAAAAAAAAAAAAAAACATTCCAGTTTTTATTAAGTACCTCTTTCCTACTTCTGATCTCCTGGTAGTTTGTGGTGGGACTTTACCATCTATGCTTTTTTTTTAACTTTCATTCCAGTTTTCAATACCTCCTGCCTACTTCTGATGTCCTGGTAGTTTGTGGGACTTTACTATCCTTTTTTTCTCATCTCCTACTTGTCCACGCCAATGCCGTCTGAAAATGTAACCTTAGGGGGGAAAAGTGGAATAACTCAAAATGATAAGGGGGATTTTTGGAATGATTTTACATTCGAGTTCAGTTTTCCACCCCAAAGTATTCTCTCAGGGGGGATTTGTGGAATAACTCAAAATGCCAAGGGGACTTTCTGGACATGTTTTACATCCGAGTCCAGTTTTCCCCCTTGAGGGGGATTTTCTCAGGGGGGAAAAGTGGAATAAGCCCAATTGCTCATAGCGCGCCTTCTCACGGGTTAATAGTTTTTGTTTTCAATCTCTTTTTATTTGACTGTACTTTACATAGACGCGCGAGTTGACGACAAAAAAAGTAGGCAAAATCGAAAAGTGCCAACACGCGCGCGCTCGCGAGATTCGCGCTCGCCAGTTGACGATTAAGTCATCAGTATTCCTAAGTCAGCTTAACCTACTAGAATATAATAAGGCAACTCATTATAATACAAACGAAAGTTTCTAATGACACCTATACGTCTATCCATTTGTTTGCTTTAGCTCAACGACCATGGTCGTTGCTTTAGCTAGACAGTGCAACTGTCTGACAGACTTCTAAGTAAAGTTTCGGCTAATTTAAAGTTATTATAATTATCTGACCTCCTAGGAGATCACATGATAATATAGGTAATGATAGATGTTTCGATGATCCAATAATAGTACCAAACTCAAAAATGTATTGGAATGACATAAGATAGCGAAAAGTTTATATCAATCTTGTTGAAAATTCTAAATCCTAATACAAATATAATCTGCCTAGCCCAACGACCATACAGCCTAGCCTTTTTTTTTTGGTGGGTGGAAAATCATCGAATAACCTCCCCCCGCTCTTGGGCAGAGCGAAGGGGAGTGTCAGACTTCTACTGACTAAAAACCAAACCCATGTTCCTTCTTCGCCCTTGTGTCGGAGCCGGGTTAACCTTTCGACAAACCACAGCCCCGACGGGATACAGCCTAGCCTTTTTTCAACTTAACTTTAATGTAATTGGGTGGTAAAGTGGTAACCCATCCCCGGTGCAAACAAGGCAAGAGCGGCTTAGCCTGAAGGTCGATCCGTGCAGCTGTTATTATTTAGCCATAAAATTAAAATTACACTGTCATTCATTCGTCTAGCCTAACAGGACATTCAACCTATAAATTAACGAAACGACAAATGAATTAAACAATAATTAAGACCTAATTATAAATTACATCCTAGTCGTCACCATATGGTTTTAACAGATGATATAATAAATTAAAACAGTCAACAAGTGGACTCATAGTGTGAAAGTGGCAGTTAGTTTTTTTTTATTATTATGAGTATGACTGTCCTGTGAAAGTGTTGTGTCGCACTTGTGTTCAAAATGTCTAAGCCTAAGGAAAAGGATCGAAAATGCTCGCTGTTGTGTTGGTAAGTGTTTTTAATAAACCTAGGGTAATACAGATAATACAGATGAAATTACCGTTGTGGTGGACCGCAGCGAAGCTGTTGCGGTGATCTGGTCTTGTTTACGTAGCTAAAATGCCAGATATGGCACAGAATAGAGACTATTGGAAGGAGGAAGGGTGCACACACTTTTCAAGGGAAGACCACCCACCCTGTCTGCACTCTCGAACGGGTTTTTATTTTTTTGCACGGAATACATACTTATAGATTTTCTAAAGTAAGCCTAGCTATTTCTTATACATCAGCTATCAGCCAGTAAAAGTTTTGTTGAAGTCGGTCCACCCGTTTCGGAGATTAGCTAGACCAAACATATACCTACTGATAGCCTAGATTGCAAAAAAAAATAATTTTGTTATAAGTGCCGTACATTTATTTTCATATTCCTTCAGTAGAAAAGCTGTTATTTTGATAAAACAAAATCCATTGTATAGATTTATGCAGACAATAATAAAAAATATCTAGCCTAGCTGTTTACAGAATGATGTATGCGTGCATGTCATCCTAGAGGTATGTTATATAGTTCCTGACAATTACAGATGGTTCGCAATGACTCATAACACGTATTGTATGACATAATGGATGATTAAGAATGCAACCTAATTAATAACAATAGGTGTGTTTAGTGAGATATGAGCTGCAATGTAGAGGATATATTACTAATCTGATAGCCAAGTTTAGTTATGGGAGACCGTTTCCATATTAGTGAATCGTGTGCTAAGACGCTAAGTGATACTAATAAGGACGTAGGCAGGAATTTAGTTGGGGAAGTAGGGGCGGAGGATTCAACCCTGAATAAAAAAGACGAAACAAAGGCCAATTAGAAGTTTTACGTCTATAAAATGTTACTTGGGTTGGAAATAAAGGCATTGGACCAGTCACGACAACTAAAATGTAACATAGGATTATACAAGAGTGATTTTCTCGAGAAATGACTGATGCAACTTTGATTAAAGGCCTATTTCATAGTTGTTCATAGTTGTATGGGTACCAACTACCAAAATAGTATACCTATTCGCAATTCCATAAAATTACAATCAAGAGATTAGGAGAAAATGACTATTAAAAGTCGCTACCGTGACTTAACGCTCATCAAGGCGAATCCACGGAGTTGGCTACGGTTTCAGGGGTTTTACACACTTAATTTTCCCCCACCCCTGGCTACGGACTTACTAAGTTTTTAAGCTATTGCATAGCTTCTATCGCGGGCCTTGAGCGTGGAGAGCGAATCCAGAAATTCCGTAACGAAAATTTTCAATTTTTTGCTATGGTTACGGAAAATAACAAGGTTGTCAGCTCAGGTTGTCAAATTAAATAATTGATAAAAAATGCTATGTAATAGCTTTACCGCGGAAGTCTCCGAGTGCCACATTCTCTTTTTTCTTTTATAAATAAATAACTTCGGCTGTGCAAAAAAAATGCAACACACCTACTTCCGTACACAAAAACTTTCCGTGGAAAATACTCATAATCATGCGATCGAAATTATTTTTAAGTAGCCTTCCTTTCCTTCATGTTGCATTAAAAGCAACATTTGACAGTCTGAAACTTTCTGCCACCTGAAAACCATTTCCCAGCTGTCACTGTCACATACTAAAGTTTTGTTTTTTTTTTTGTTACAGTTCCGGGCTTATGTCATCGTCCATTGAAGAGGTGAGTACTTTTTTGTTTTTATTTGAAAAAACGGCGCCCTTTTTGTGAAAAATGTAATCAATGTTTAATAGTGTAGCACGGGTTCTTTTGCGACTTCAATGGCATTGTAAAGAGGACGCTGTTGGTAAACATTAAACGTTGTAAATTGTCTATGGAACATACAAAATGGCGGATACCGAAGATCACGCGCTTAGAGAACCTTGCAACGATGATGGGACATAGGTAATGTAGGCAGAATAAGCCCCCTGTCTGGGAACCCCAGTTACTGGACTTATAGCGATCGTTTAGAAAAATCTGTACCAGGCCTTATTAAAGAACAGGGTATAGGTATCCTTAGAAAACGCTTAGACAGTTTTGGAACATTTTGTGTGATACCGACAACTTTTATTCTTCCTAGAAGTCCTTAATAAATTCTAGCTTAGCAATCGGATAATCAGAACGCAAAAGATTATAAGCACCATGTCAGTAAAACAAAAACTAAATAAATCCCTACCAAATATTTATAAATGGCTAGCAGCTAGAAAATCACGTTATTGTGATAGCCTAGATCCAAATTCCAAATGGTCGTAATCTTCTTGTTGAAATGACCTGCCCCGAACTTTTCACCTACATTGCACAGTATTTCAATAAAACTTGTTTGTACTTCAAAAATAACAAAACCAAAATAGACACAAAAATATGCACATGTTGCAAACATTTTTGCGGTCTCTCCACACTATCTTTTTCAACAATAAAAACGTTAACGTTGAAAAGTAATAAAAAAACACTTTTACTTTTCTTGAAATTTTGCAATGAACAAAGGAAAAGCGCGGGCGATGATAGTTCAGAAATTATCGTACGCTCTACGCTTTGAAGAAGAGCAATTGAGCATTTATTATTTTAAAGGTTTGTGACCCCTGACTGGTGGCACTATGCGGGTAGACCGAGGAATGTCTGATGAATCATTTGAGAATCGTAAGGAAGTTGTTAGCGGTTCCTGTGGTATAATGGTTGGTGTTTGATTTCAAACAAATTAAACGAATAAAATTGAAGATCTGTCAGTGAAAAAGCTGTAAAAATGGGCGCGTTAACCTAGCTTACTTTCTTAACTATGTTTGTTTATGTTTTTTTTCAGAAAATTTAGAATTTGTTTGAACTAACTGGGCACTCAAACTAAATCTTAGCATCTAAGAACAACTTAGTCTTTAACAAATCGTTAATCGTTCGTATTTGCTAGGACATCAGTCAATTAGGTACTAGACGGTAGCTAGACTGAACTCACAGCTACCTGAGCTCCAATACTCGTAAACAACTTAGGATACCTGAGGACCTAGGGTCTAGAACTCTAGACTAAAGACAATAGCTTTCAAAACGATCAACCAACTTATTTGTGCCAAACACAGAATTTAACTAAATGCACCAATTAACTTAGTTTGACATCAGCACTACTGATAGAAATTATTACTGACTAGCTAATGTCCGCGGCTTCGCTCGCGTGAAAATGTCGATTTTCCATACAAACTTTACCCCCGTTTTCACCCCCTTGGGACTACTTGGGAGTTGAATTTTGAAAAATCCTTCCTTATTGGATGCCTACGTCGTATGAGGATTACGTGTGCGATAAGTTTGTAGCCCTGCGGTATTGCGGACAGTTTTATCATACAAAAACTGTCAAAACCTCTACTAAGTGATGGCCTAAGTAATCATTAAAGCTCTCTGAGTGCGGAATTAAGAGTTTGGCCTGTGCGTTGATCCTCAGTCAATCAGCTTTGCATTTTTATATATACAGAATACAGATAGAATATTGTCACCTAGGCCCCCTGATGCATCTCAGAGGATTATTAGATACCTGATTATGTTGATAGAGAAGCTTTATACATAGATCTAAAACAGTTATCAAGTCCACCTGAAATACAAAGATGGCTTTAATGGCCTATCATTTAGTGACATCGGAATTTCACAAAATCAACTCGACATCTTTATAAAAACAACCATTTATTATTCCAAACTCCTGAAAACATAATAAACTTCAACATAAATAGAATTCCTTAGCACATTGTCACGCGTTTCGTTTACTAAACTCGCGACGTTTCGAAAACATAATATTTTAAAAATTTCATATGAATGAAAAAATCTAGTCATAATAATACACTGCTTTGACTTTTATTTATAACGGGATTCTCTTGTATGCGTCACGTCTGTGATACTGGCTAATCTTAGGTGTGTTACGTATAGGGTAGACGGTACTTGGTATAAGATATTGGAATTCGCAGCTAACGGGGCCAAACGTCATTAGAACACCCGAACACCTGGTTAGGTTAGAATGGATGTCTGAAAGCCCAAATTTACGTTAGTGTTACTGTTGTCCCGTAGGCAGCCACTGCATCACTGGCAATAATATGTCTCTTTTCGTGCATAAGTGCATAAATTGCACACGTAGGTACTCCTACACTAGGAATTTATTCTGTATCGTAGATACGTTTACAAACATTAAAACTCACATACACAAACAACCAGACCCGGTCACGCAAATATTTGTTCCGTGCAGTGTTCGAACCAGCGACACACAGTGCAACAGCCAATCGCTCAGCCACTACGCCAGTCGTGTCCATTCCGAATATTCTTTAACAAACTTAAAGCTACACTATCCCCGAGTGTCATAGACTACATGTAGAACGTTCCAGTGGCTTAATTTCCGTACACAACAGGAGTGAAGCCGCTTTTATTCTCATAAATCCCAAAACTAGGCGTGACAGTATACAAAAATAACACCAAAAACCATATCGTAAAACTCATTAATTCTACTAACGAACTAGTATAAATACCACCTGTATTCCACGAAGACAAACGAGCATTTCCCTTACAAGCTCACAGGATGGACTGAATAACCGCTTCCTACGGTATTTGCTACAGAAATACCGACTTTGATGGTAGTGGTACTGGGACTATTTATAGACTAGGATGGATTAAGGATTTTTATTTAATATGGCGTGGTTTTCCTGTGGAGGTAGTGGTATTTTTGGGTTGAGTGGAAGTTCTTTTTTTGGTGGTACTGATAGGACGATGAGCCCGTGGTTAGATTATATCCGCAAAGCTCGGATCAATCTTCAGGCTAAGCCGCACTTGCCTAGAACGGTCTGTGGATGGGTGACCATCCTTTGCATTCCGAGTGTCCTATGTGCCTCGGAAAACTGCTGAACTGAAAAGACTGAAAAAAAATTACAGCCGAGTCGTGGTGGTGGTCGTGGGGGTGGTGGTAAATCGTATTACCCAGTACTAACTGGGATAGAAGATCAGATGGGTAGTCGCTCCCTGTAAAATACTGGTATTCAGCTGCATCCGGTAACCGGTTAGACTGGAAGCTTACCCCAATACGATTGGGAAGAAAAGGCTAGGCTAGATGATGATGATGAAATACTGATTCAGCAGAAATTAAATACTCATTGAAAAAAATTGACAAGAACCTACAATATAATATGAATAAAATATGTAGACCGTACGTGAGGTGATTCACATGGCGCCTCTCCCAATTGCTCAAATTCATTTAACAGCTGTTCATGGTTTTCATATACCATCACTAACAATTCAACCATTGAATAGGTCAATCACTGTACCATTTGATAATTATGATTGTAAGGGGAGCTGCACACAGGAACACATCCTAAAGACGGCATGATTCGGCACGTCTGGGCGGCAAAACCGAATATTATGTAGAAATACATTCGAGAAAAAGTTGTTCGACTTAGCTGGAATTGTGAAGATCCAACTGGTATATGATTCCGCTATGAAAGACGCCGAACGGTATTTGCCGATCGGTACACGTTGAAAGAAAGCCGAATATTCGAATGAATTTTATCGTGTTAGATTTTTGTTCAGCAAACACTGCCGAGTCGGAAAAGTGTGTAGGCTCTTCCATAATGGCGCCTACGCATCATCATTTATGAGAATCTGGTGTCCATCAGACTTCAATCGCTTGCTTATACAATAACTTCCCTTGATAAATGCTGGATGGTATTAGAGTTCTGTAGTGAATATAGGTCTATATGTATTATATAGATGATTTTTTTGGTAAATAGCCTTCCTTAACCAGACCCGAATAAGATTCAGCGATGGAAGACGCCGAACAGACTGCCGATCAGGACAAGCCGAAAAAAACTGTAGTAATTGCTTCGAGATCATTGTTGACAAACAGAGCGTGCCGTACGGGTGTGCCGACCCGAACAAGTGTGTAAAACTCCTATAAATTTAATGGTACCTACGCATTTTGTGATGACAATCTGTTGTCCATCAGACTTCCATCGGTTGCAAACACAACGACTTCCCTTCGCTGAACTCTTGACAGACCGTTGATGTTTCTCAGTCGGATATTACGAAATAAACGTGATATGACGCATACTGGATGGTATTAGGGTTCTGTAGTAAAAATAGGTGAATGGCTATTACTCGATCGTATTCCGTCACAAATTATTGTCGCAGTACAGAATGAGGTATGAGGTCATTCTGTCTGTATTAAAATCCATTTCTCACAAAAAAATGCCACAGCTAAAATACTAATATTAAAACTTATGCGAAAGTAACTTTGTTTGTTTGCTACCTTTTGAAGACTAAACGGCAGATCATGGGACCTTAATAAAAAGTTGGCAAGGAGATAGATTATATTCTGGGGAAGGACAGGCTGTCTTTTTTTTTCCTCACAGATACACATAAACTTTTCCACGCGAAAAAAATCGCGGGCAACAGCCAGTTTATTATAATTATAAAAGAATTTCGTCACATTCGTAGTATTTGTACGGAACGTACGGAATCCAACATAACATCAACAACGTGTATTTGGCAATCTTTCCTAAAGTTTTCTTAACTTCCTTCAGCAAGATTTTTATGTTCAATTGTGTAAGATTCTCTTTCGAATTTAGACCGTGATCCGACACCATTGCAAACATATCGGTTTACACAAAAACGTTGCTTTTATTCATGTGTGTGACTTTATTATTAATGGTTTTGTTTGTCACATGATTGTGACATCTACCAACCCGCACTGGGCCCGCGTGGTGGATACCTCTTAATCTCTCATGGAGATGAGACCACAGTCGCAGCAGTGAGAAAATTATAGGCTAATTAGGTTTTTGCTTCTTAGTCACAGAATCAAAACTTTAATAAAAGAAAAGGAAACGGTAAAGCAGTGTAAAGAAAAATATATTAATTTCTTTTCTTATTTTAGAAATAATTTGTAATTCACATTTTTTCTAAAACAAAGACGCGAACATATTATTCGTAATCCATAACTTTATCTTGAAACCGATTTATTTCGTCACATACATACCTACATGTTTTTTTTTTTTTTTTTTTTTTTTTTTTTTTTTTTTTTTTTTTTTTTTTGTCTCTCATTACACTGCGATCTGTCGCCACAGGGACATTTATCAGTGGGTTGGTTGGGTTTATTATTGGCATGCTCGGTATGCGACCTGTGTCGCATCCTACTTTACTTAGTCTTCACTGTTGCGATTTAAGTGTGTCTTGGGGCATCTTCCGTTTCAGTCTGCGGATTGTAGTGGTATCTTCCATCAAGACATTGGCCAAGATGTTCGGGTGGTCTTTAATTCTTTTCTTGTACTTGTTTGTATGGGATAGTATTTCCTGTTTGACTGTGGTCATGTGCAGGTCGTTATGAAGTTGTTCATTTGTGACGAACCAGGGGGCTCCGGTTATTGTCCTCAAGATTTTGTTTTGGAATCTTTGCAAGATTTCAATGTTGGAATGGGAGGCTGTCCCCCAGAGCTGTATTCCATAAGTCCATATCGGCTTAAGGATCGTTTTGTAGAGTAGCAGCTTGTTACTTAGCGACAGACGTGACTGACGACCCATTAACCAATACAGCTTACGTAATTGTAAGCCTAACTGTTTTCTTTTTGTGAAGATATGTTGTGCTGTATGTGTAATCCTAAATACCTGACATGGTCCGATTGTGGAACTTCTGAGTTATTGAGTTTGACGGGTGGACAAGTGCCTCTTCTTAGAGTAAATGTAACATTTACAGACTTTGTTTCGTTAGCCTTGATTCGCCATTTTTTTAACCAGATGGAAATGTCATTAAGCCCACACTGTAGGAGTTCCGCCGCCTCAACTGGGTCTGAGTGGACTGCCAAGATCGCGGTGTCGTCAGCAAAAGTACCGGTTGTGATACTCTCTGAAGTTGGTAGGTCAGATGTGTAGATAAGGTACAACGTCGGGCCCAGCACGCTACCCTGTGGAACTCCTGCTTTAATAGGGCAGAGACTTGAGAGCGCTTCACCGCTTTGGACTAGGAAGTGCCTGTTTTCCAAAAAAGATTTTAGGATGTTGTACATGTAGGTAGGGAGTAAAGATTTTATTTTAAATAACAGGCCCTCATGCCATACCCTATCAAATGCTTGTGATATGTCCAAAAAAGCACTTGCACAGTACTTTTTATTCTCAAATGCACTGTCAATTTCGCTTATTAGTCTGTGTACCTGTTCGATGGTGGCGTGCCTTCGACGAAATCCAAATTGATGTTTGGGAATCAATTTGCGCTGTTCGATCAGTGGTATCAGGCGGCACGATAGGAGCGATTCGTAAATTTTCGAGGGTATGGGTAACAAGCTAATCGGTCTGTAAGACTTCGGATCCTCCGGTTGCTTATTTGGTTTCAATAGCATAATTATCTGTGCGACTTTCCATTGCGGCGGTATGAAATTTTGTTTCGTGATGGCGTTATAGATCGCTGTGAGTAGTGTTATCCCAGAGTCTGGTAGTTCCTGTAGGACTTTGTTGGTAATTAGGTCATAACCAGGGGCCTTCTTGGAGTTAGCTTTTTTAATAATGTTTTCTACTTCTCTTTTAGTAAAGTAGTCTGGTTCGATATCATCCTGGTGGGGGATATCAATAAATTCAGAAACCTCTCTTTCGTGTTCGGGGGAACCCTCATATGGGTGGGGTTGGAAAACCTTTTCCAGATGCTCCGCAAATGTAGCTGCTTTTTCTTGGTCGCTACGTGCCCAACTGAGATCTGGTTTTCTAAGTGGTGAACTAGTTACTATGGGTCTTTTAATTTTTTTAGTGGCTTTCCAAAGAGAGTAGTCTGTAGCTGCTGTTGCATCAAGGCCCTCTAGGCATGCCTGGAAGGAAGCGTTCCTATCTTGTTCCAGAATTTGTTTTAGCTCTCTTACTTTGCGGTTGAATACTTTTTTCGTATCAGGACATCTATTTTGTTGCCACAATTTTCTGGTCTCTCTTTTTTCCTTAATTAATTCCAATATGTTTGGGGCGACAGATTGGGCATCAGACTTGTATTGATCTAATGGTGTCGAGTTCCATGCGGCGTTTTGCACGTTTGTATTAAAGAATTCAACAGCATTTGTAATGTCATCTTCTGTTTTGAGTGGAGGAGGTACTTTAAATGCTTCGTCTATGAAGTATCGAAAAAGAATCCAGTCAGTTTTCTTATTGTGTAATGTACATTTTTTTAGAGTCAGCTTTACCTTATGTTCGATATTTATAATAATGGGTGAGTGATCTGACGATAAATCCCAGCAGCTATTGCACGATATTTAATTTTTCGTAATTCCTTTGCTAACACAGAAATCAATGAGATCTGGTATTTTATTTCTGTCTGAGGGCCAGTATGTTGGCTGTCCTGTAGAGACAACATCCATACTATTTGTTTGAACACATTTTAAAAGCTCCCGACCCCTAGGCACGATAAGCCTAGACCCCCAAAAAGTGTGTTTGGCGTTGTAGTCGCCTGCGGCTATAAAGCGATGGCCTAGAGTATTGAAGTAGTCGCAAAACTGATTTTCTTTAATGGTATGTCTTGGTGGGCAGTACAGAGCTGACACTGTGATGTTGCTATTCCAATCATACACTACTACGTTGGTTGCTTGGATGTAGTCCTTACAATATGACTGACATTGGTGGTGTTTGATATTAGCTTTTATAAGGACAGCTGACCCTCCATATGCTTTTCCATCAGGATGCGTGGTATGGTATAAGTTATACTCGGGAATTTTGAAATAGCTCTTAGATGTAAAATGAGTTTCCGATATTAGCATTATGTCAATTTTATTTATTTTAAGAAAAGTTTTTAACTCGTTCGAGTGTTTGGTTAGCCCATTAGCATTCCATACGCATAGCTTTAGGGCAGCGAATTTATTGGCATTCTTGACATGAGGTCTACTAAGATTTGGGTCATCTTTAGCATTTGGTTCATGAGTGTCTGCATTGTTGCGTTAAAAGTTTGAAGTGCTTCAGATATATTGTGTTCATTAGTTGTAGGATTATCATTGTAAAATTGTGGTTTCGGTTCAGATTTTTTTGTTGCTGCTGCATAGGATTTTTCCGGATCTCTATCATATTTCGATTCTTTGACACTTTCGTGTGTGGTTTTCCGTTGTCGGAATTCATGTTTGGTCGAATGCTGTCCTTTAGGGCGAGGAGTTGGAAACTTTATTTTTTGTAACTCTTTATACACAATACAGCCCTTATAATTGGCTGGATGATTTCCTTCACAGAGTATGCATTTCACTTTGTCAGAACGCTCCTTTCTGGGACATTTTGAAGTATGGTGAGATCCTGCGCATTTAACACAATTGGACTGTCTGTGACAAAAGTTCTGTGTATGTCCATACTGTTGACAGTTAGAACACTGTGGGATAGTGCGTTTGGGTCTTGGTGGTTCTATTTCTATACGACAATTGAGTAGTGTTTTTATGTTGTAGATGTCCTTATTATTATGGTTAGGCTGTAGGTCTATAAAAAACATTGGTAATGGCAGTTTGGTTTTATTATTTTTAATATTCCAGATATTGGTAGGTTATTTTATACCTACATGTAAGATAAAAAATAAAAATCCGGATTATTACAATACAAAATATGATAAGCATTAATCTATCCGCTGCAAAAATATTACATAAGAGACAGATAAACTGACGTGCTCATAAATTAAAAAGAAAGCTTTAAAAACACAATTATTACGAAGTCATGGTCATCTATATTTCTATATTACAATGTGCTAAAGACAAAGCCTGTATGTTTGAATGTAGGTGATAATCTTCGAATCTATTGATCTGATAACGTGTTTTTTTTAATTGATGGGAGTTATCTTAATTAACATTTCATTTCAGTAAAAAAAACTAAAATGTTAGACTAAATTATAAAATTAAAAGAATTACAAGAAAATCCGTCTCTTCCGTCTTTCTCTGATTGTCATAGGTTATGTGTATTTTAAAAGTTTCCGCCTGATAATTACGAGAGCGATACCCTGGACGAAAGCTAGTAGATTTATAAATCACTCTTTTCTCTTGACTCTTGTCCAAATATATTTTTACATCGAAACTCCTTTGATCTCAGACGTATAGTACTTACTACCGCGACTTCCTGCTACCATAGGTTAAATTCAAAATAAGAAAGAGAGTTTAAAATTTAATAAAAACGTGTAATGTTTTTCCGGTGGCAACTTTTTATAAAGCTTGGCAACACTAAATGGTGTAAGTGAATTTTGATTGGTTATTATTCAAATATTTTATAGGCTAACTGACTGATGTAATAGTTTTGGCGTATTTTTAATAAATTATGATAGAGGATTTATCTTCAATTGGAAGAGTAAATTATATCTTGTAAGTTAGTATTGCATTCTCTTTTTTAGAGAACCCCACTGTTTTTGTATCACCCAAAGGTTTACTGGTCGAAAATGCTTAATGGCATTAAGTCTGTTCCTTAATTACAAGGCAAGACGTTTTACAATATGACATCACGCCTGTAATCCCCAAAGGGTTAGGCAGAGGTGTACCTGTAGTACACCCACAGTTTTATACTTACCATGTAAATAACTATCGTCCTGTATGCAACAGATTCCCTTCATCATCTCCCTCTTCTTGTCCCACGTAACTTGAGGCGGTTTTCTTCCATTCTCCTCTGTCAACCGTCATTATCATTTACTCCTCTTTCTTTTCACGCGCGTTTGTTTGGCTATCCGGTTCGAAGGACCACTTTATGTACAGGAACGGGAAGCAGGTGCTCTTCAAAGATTGATTTATTGTACTTTTTCTGGTTATATTACCTGATACACGCTGTAAGAAATAAGACGATATTAAATATAACCAGAAAAAGTACAATAAATCAATCTTTGAAGAGCACCTGCCTCCCGTTCCTGTACATAAAGTTATTACTCCTCACACAATCCATTCATTTTCCATCGTTTTCTTGGTCTTCCTCAAAAAGCAAGCAATCCCTTAATCAATGGAAGTATAATAAAAACAATATAGCTAAGCCGCACCTACACACGATAAAAAACATGCAATTAAAGTGCTTACAATAATCGATAATAATCTTATCTGTTAGCGCGACTTTTATCGACAAATTATCGATTAACGCATTCCATAGAACATAGGCACCATTACAACACTAGTATCAGAATTGAATGGGGTGAATTTCAGTGTAGGACAGTCAAAAACAGCCTGAAACTCCAACAACCAGTTTTACTGGGTTGTAGAGGTCAGATAAGCAGTCGCTTCGTGTAAAATACTGGTATTCGGCTGCATCCTATTGGACGTAGCCGACCCCAATATAGCTGGGAAAAGGCTACGCATAAGATAATAATCAACAACAGTCATTTATGTGTTTATGTGTAGTGTAGTGACTACGAAGGTTGAATAAAAAAAGAAAATAAAGGAATAAAGATGTTCGAAAAGGCGGTAAGTTATCTTTTAATGTTTGGAAAACATAATTATTCTGACATAAATTATGGCATGTAATAAAGTAAATTTTACGGCAAAAACTAGAGAATTTATGCTGGATTGTTATCTGACTAATATTTTTCGGTACAATGCCTTGCACTTAGATTATTTTTTAATAATAACCTCGTTGCAAGCATTTATCGTGAATTGTTATCTGAAAGTCAAGCACTAGGTCGTCTACCTTAGCTGAATTAGTGCTTATTTATCAGGTACATATTTACGCCAAAATTGTGGTTGATTGTGGTTTATTTTACGAGCATAACAAGCCTATAATTTACACACGGTTGAGGTTTTAACTTCCATTTATATTGAGTTATTGATATAAATATTTCACGGAATCGCATTTTTCCATGCTAATCTTTTCCGTTTGTTCAGAACCGTCTTTTGCTAATTAAGTACTAGCTAGAGCATTGCTCACAAAAACCGATGTCAGGAATTTGATGTGTCGCCATGTGTAGGTACCCATAACAGTTAATCTCAAATTCAAATCAAATCAATTTATTCGCAATAAAGCATTTATACAATTTTGGTCTTAAATCATAGTCTAGATCCATAACACTTTGTCATAATAATGTGACAATAATCTCGAATGTCAAATGAGGTTTTAATTATATTACATACGGTATGTCACATACTCACATACCGTCTATCCTAGTGGGGAGACACTACTCTCAAAGCAATAAATATTACGAAAAAAAATGTCTTCTGCTGGACACTGCGGTTTCCGGGTATAGGCATAAACCTGTAAACCTTTAAAATAAACAACTTGCCAGTCGGTTTTTATGGTTTTCAAATCACATATTCAATTCCCCATTGAGTTTTACCTTCAGTAAACGCCATGTATTATATTTCACATAAACTTTAGTCAATAAAACAGTACAGCTGTGCTTTTAGCTTTGTTTTTAAAGTGCGTCAATATTAGACGTCCTTTAAAAAGGTCTTGTAAACAATTTAATGATGGTAAAACTGAGGAATTATAGTTTTATCATGGGACGAAACGTTTAGTTGTTCAGTTTCGTCATCATCGTTGTTAGCTCGACATACTTCAAAAAGTATAACAGTGCCATCTATGGCACAAATGACGAACTAACGTCAAAATTCTGAATATCCGCGATCTAAAAACCCGACAACAACTACAACAACAACCGGGCACCAACCTGCACTGATTATAGACCATCCCTCTACTAGAGAGGAGACCTGAGTCCCTGCAGTGGGAACATTATAGGCTGATGATGATTGAGGAACTTGTCACCCTGTTCCTTATGCTCCTAAATCATCATTGTCAACCTTGTTCCACTGCTAAGTGACTTCCTCTTTTATTGTGTAATTTTTTTTATCAACAGTTGGCTCCCAAAACCATTGTGCAAAGTCCAAGACTTGTTGACTTCTTGTCACAGTCACGTTTTAATGATAAAAGCGTGTCCCACCTGTAATTCAGTTTTGGCGATTGACTGTCTCCTAACTCCATCATCATCATCCACATCCTGAATTTACAGACTGCTGGGTATATATAGGCCTCTCTTTTTTGTAAGTACCAATCTTCACGTTTCTGTGCCATTCGGAACTACTGCATACGAGTATGATGTATCAGGTAGTTACTAGGCGTGGCTTCTGTCAAAAGCTTTGAATACAGATTCGATCACATCAGATGAATCTATATTGTGTTGCCGCTCCTAGGTCATTCAATTTGGATGCTATATCTACTAATGCATTTGAGACTGGCGCTACATGTATGGAATTGTCATTGTAGCGCCAATAATTTTAAATAAATGAAACAATATTTATCAAAATGTTGGGTGGCCCTATACCGAGTTTCCTCCGTGCCTCGGAAAGCACGTTAAGGCGAGGTTACCCCGATAAACGTCGTCAACAATAGCGTTTTACTCGTACATGGAACGGATATAAATTTTGAAAAAAATGTATTACATAGTTGACTCTTCGATCATGACTCTTCGATACACGATTACTTACACTTCACTGCATCCAATTAAATCGCAAAGACATGTCCAAATGATGGCTAAATAATCGTTTTACTTGAGTTATATTAGGCTTTGAAAAATAAAACTTATATCATAATAAAGGTCGTAAAAAATGTGTATTATCTCGGGTCACATAATGTATAATTTCTTTATCATTTTTCTCCAAGAGAGAAAAAACAGTCAAAATTTAGGCATTATATCGCTCGCGCGGCATGGCGGGGGGTGAGGTCGTGCGTACATAGAGTCTGTCAAGCGAGTCTAGTCCCATGAAAAAGGCGACAAATTCAAAAATCACTGATATAGCTGAAAACGCTGAAAACTTATTGATAGAAGTCTGTCAAGCGAGTCGAGTCCACAACCCTTTTACTTTAAAATTCAAGTATCGATAAGTTTTCAGCGTGCTATATCAGTGTTTTATATCAGTGATTTTTGAATTTGCCGCCTTTTTCATGGGACTAGACTCGCTTGACAGACTTTAAAAACAAAGTAGTGCAACCTCGCCTCCTTAAGCCATTGGTCCCAGCTGTCATTTGTACATCTTCGACAGTGGCTCAAAACTCTGACTAGCAGTCTTACAAACTGGGTTGTGGAGTCAGATAGGCACTCGCTCCCTGTAAAATACGGTTTAGGCGCAAAATGCCAAATTCTCAAAATGGACAATTCTCAAAAAGCCAAATTCTCAGAATGGCAAATTCTCAAAAAGCCTAATTCTCAGAATGGCAAATTCTCAAAATGGCAAATTCAAATACTGCAATTATATTCAGCTGAATTTAGATAAGACTGCGGGAGCTGACCCTAACATACTTGGATAGTTTAAATCTAGCATTCATACACAATCTTTCTTCCTCATTATTAAATCTTAAACCAAAATACACTCAAAACACTTCCCTTTAATTATTTCCACCATTAATTTACATCAAAATATCTTGCAAGCGCACTCAACCGTTGTAAATATCATTAAAAAGCCATACTTTACTGTCAGAATCTATAATGAGCTGAAATATCCCACATCTTGTAAACAGGATTTAAATAAGTGTCCAAGAGTTTAGTAAACAGACATAAGTATTGGCAACAGTTTCGTATGAAAAATTTAAATTTTATTAAAGAATATTCTGAAATGCATGCACGTCAGGCAGGTAGGATTTACTTTTAAATATATCTGAAGGGGTGGGTCGTCCGGCGGCGAGATGGGCAGACGACATAATTGCCATCGGGGGCAGACGACATAATTGCCATCGGGGGCAAAACCTGGATGAGGCTAGCACAGGACCGTGGAGAATGGCACAAGAGAAGAGAGGCCTATGCCCAGCAGTGGGTGAGTTCGGGCTGTAGATGATGATATCTGAAGAAATATAAATAAAGAATCGTTTATTTCAATATTAAAAATACCACTGCCTCGTTGGTCTAGTGGTCGCAATCGCAGCTGTGGGGTCCTGGGTTCGATTCCTAGGTCGGCCAAAGTGTTATTGGGTTTTTCAGTCTATCAGGATTTCTCAGTAGCAGCCAAGAAGTCTGGATTTGGGCCCGGTTGATGGCAATAGGGTCGCTCCCTGTTACATGGAACTAAAACATAACTGTCGAAATGTGGGTATACTATTAGGCATATCTCTGCCTAACACTTCAGGGATTACAAGCGTGATGTTATGTAAATAAAGATAAAGTAAGAAGCATATATTTCAACTAGCTTTTGCCAGCGGCTTCGCCCGCGTGAAAATGACGATTTTCCATACAAACTTTCATCCCCTATTTAACTCCCTTAGGGGTTGAATTTCGAAAAATCCTTCCTTATTCCTTGTCTACATTAAAAAGGGAACCTCTGTTCAAAATTTCAGCTTTCTAGGTCCAAGGGTTTGGGCTGGGCGTTGATGAGTCAGTCAGTCAGTCAGGACTTCTCTCTTTATTTATATAGATATTAAAAATACCTACAGATGTTATTAAATAAAACAAAAAAGATGAAAGCTATTTTATGTTTCCTTTCCAGTTTCTCTGGTCTTCTGATAAATGAGATATGGAAGTCATATTTTATTCTTGCTTTCATCATTATTTTTTCTTTCATCAGTCATACTTTCTTTTTTTTATCGGAGACTTGCACTTCGCCCGCAAAAATTGTGATAGTTCGACTAATATACATCATATAAATATAATTTATAGGCTATAGCACCCACGAATAATATATCTTTCTATCAGTGAACAAAATTGTTGAATTGAAATATTATTTCCGGAGATTACCTTTACCTTGGATTAGCTACCTCGATGACGAATACATCCATCACTACAATGTTCAGTGTTACTTTGAGTCCTACACTCCTACCCTAAAATGTAATTATTCAGCCCAAAAGAAAATGTTTAGAGTGAAAAATCACGTTTTCAGGTTGTACGTTTCCAGCAATATTTTTTGCATAGAGGCTTAATTTGATGTACAGTATGCTTGGTTGACGGCTTTGTGAAAGGTCCGTTTATATCTTTTATATCCCTAGGTAATCGCCAATCCGTCATCTCATGAGCAAGCTACATAGATCAATGCTCAATTGCTAATGCTTTCTCGGTATGCATGTCACAACTTCACAAGAAGCTTTGCAGTGGTCCAGTAATAGGCTAATATAATAATCCTTATACAAAAAAATTGTCCAAAACGACTATGTAAAACCGGGTGTAAATAATAAAACGTTAGTTCACACTCTATCCCGCCCACGATTCAACTTTACTAAAATAAACATTTTTAATTTTGTCTTCCTAAACTCTAGTACGACTTCGGCCGTAGCCCGCATGACCGTGTGCTCGAACAAGGGCGAGGCTGTTTAAAAAAATTACGAAAAAAACGTTTACTCTATTATAGTCTTTGGTTTAAATCGCGCGGGAAAGTTTGACGTTTCGCCATTTTTTTTTTTATTGATGCGGTATTTTTTTGTGTTGTGTCAGTGTCTTTTGTTTTTTTTTTAAGAGTTAAAATAAACAGTTTTTTTTGATAAAATTAATACAGGTATAAGAAAAAACTGTCCATTAGATAATAAATTATTATACTGGGTGTAATTTTGTCGCGATTTTTTACTGTTTCATAAAATTTATATTTCATGCAGGAAAAAACTATGTTAGAACATTAATTTTATTATCATTGAATCACAATAATTCATGATTGTTTATGGATAGAATTCGATATCTTTTGATGGATTACTACTTTGATAACCTTTTGTATTAAGTAAATGGAGCGATATGTGTGATTGATAACATTTAAAAATGTTGGAATTTCCACCAAAAAAAGGCGCATAATTAATAATAATATTGGTTACTTTTTCACTTTATTGTGCACACTGGGACCCATGCTTCCACTCTGTAAGAGTCTTTGATCAGCTGGACCCACGAGATCAGTCGAACAAATCAAATTGTATTTCTTTTTTCATTGTTTTATTGTGGGTCGAGTTGCAAGCGGGTCCAGTTGACCAAAGACACGTAAGAGGCTTCGGGCCGACATGTACCTCGAGGGTGCCAGTATTTATGGGAATTAACATTTTCCTTTTCAAATTACGCATCACAAATACTTTTGTGCAACATTAAAAAAATTAGTGTAGACTACTTACGACATTCCAATAAATACTAAACCACGCTAACTTCTCCACCTCCTGTAATTTCAGCCACAAATTAAGTTATAACTCACAGTTACGTGAAAATGAAAGCTAACAAAAGTTGGGGCAACAAATCTTCATATCTGACAAACAAAGCTACAATCGTACATCAGAAACAGTTGAATGCGTCATGTGTTGAGAAAATATCATTATTTTAGTTCACACCTGCGCCAAAGGGAAATTATAGGGAGTGAAAGGGTTTATGATTTTTCTAGATTATGTCTTTGTAACTCTGAATATTTCATATTTATAATCTTTGTACACGGTTCATGAGATATCATGACAAACTATTGCCTTGGATTCATAATGTTAGATTCTAATTTCACGAAATTATAATCTCTAGGGTCTTGAATCATGAACTGTATCCAACACCCTGGTTGATTGCTTTATCGCCTACCTATTTCCAATCATGGAGTTTCTTGACCCATCCGAACCGTGCATCTTTCCTTGACGTTATATAAGTGCCCGTGTATTTCCATGCATTTTGGCGATCATGATTAATTTTCTTCAGACCTTATCTTTCTGTATATCCGACACAGCACTTCTTCTTCGACGTTATAGTTACTGAAGTAAATCTCGCCTTCCCATTCAGATCTACTGCCGATCTTCTTACTAGCGTGAACTATTCCCGTAGAATTTCACCATCATCATCAGCATTTCCGCCGAAATACGTCCATTGCTGGACATAGGCCTCTCCCAAGTGTCACCACATTGACCGGTCTCGTCTCGCAACCAGCGGATCCCCGCAACTGTCACCAGTCCATCGGTCCACCTAGTGAGAGACCTTCTCCAAGGGGTTCGCAGGGTCTTCCGGTTCGCGGTCGCCACTCCTGTCGTGTGTGTGGAACTTGTCGGCCCCATTGTAGATCCGTTCTGCGAGCAATGTGCCCAATGTGAGCAATGCCCTGCCACATAAGCTTGGCAATTACCGTATAATTTACTAGCATCAAAAAACAATTCTCATGAATACCCATTCAAAACCTAATAATAAAGGGTTTTATAATAAAATTACTGCGGAATAAACCCACGTGATCACATAAACCAAGAAAATGCGTCATTCATTCAAAAAGCATTATTACAAACGTAAACACTGCGAAGGGAAACATTGTAGGTGTTATAACGGTTTTATCATGTTAAATATATGTGAAGAAAGGGATGCTTTTAACTCAAATGATGATAAAATAAACGATTGGTCTTTGATCTCTAATTATGTGAGCTGTGTGATTACTGCTTCAATGTTTAAGAGGGAACAGAGGCAGCGATTCTTCATACAAACAAATGTAATCCCCTTTTTGGAATAATGCGTCTAGAGCTAAGAAGCAAATCATTTTCATAAAATCTATGTCTACTGTAGACATGTCCCTATCATATCCATTTATTCAGCAACTAACGAGTAAAAAAAAAATAATACAACCCTCCAAAAATGACAAAAAGCAACCATTTCTACGGCCGTCGTTAGAGGACTACCAGACAAATTCGAGAAATTTTTAACATAAGTTAATGAAATTGATAGAAAATTAGACATTGGTTTATACTCTTTTTTAAAAATGTTATATCAAAAATAATTGAATAGGTTCAGTTTTCAAGGAGAAAATAGGGTAATACGAAATGTCGAACCCGTCGATATTTTTGTGATAATTATAGTCATTCTGAGGGGCTAACTTGAGGCAGCAAGACGGCAACTTACAAACACTTACTTACAAATTCCTTGCAAACCATTGTTCCCTCTTTAGTAATTATCATTATAGATACGACATCTGTTGAAAGCATGATTTTAGTACAGTGCTGTTGCGACCTCGTAAAGGCATGATAATGTGCTGGTATGTGAACGACCATGTAAATATTGAGAAGAGCAATCAAATGTATGCAATGACGCCGCGCGCCGGTGATGTGTTTGTAATGATAGCTGCGTTTGATGTGTACTGGTGTTTAGACTATGTATGTTGTAAGGATGGCTAATTGGTTACCCTATCAAAGAGCTATTGAGCTGGTGTTTTGGTTAGGGAACTTTCCATTCTTTTTTTTTGGCGGCGAACTTTAATAGAAAAATTTATACCACCCGTTCGTAAATTCCATACAATTTGCCGCACTGGCCAAACGTTAAACATTGTTTCAAACAGCTATAGATACGACTGGAAATGTTCATATTCATCATTTCAGCCTTGAATCACCCACTGTTGGGCATAGGTCTCCCCTTTCTTCTTCATAAAACAGAAAAGAGTGCTTTTCTGTTTTATGCGTCCCTCGTCTATCCGTTTCCTGCGCTCCTGAAGATATCGTCAACCCAACGCGATTTTCTACAGTTCAGTCAGGGCTATTGCGTATCTTTTAATGACAGTGGATAACTTATAATGTCTATCAAATAACTGTCAAATGGTGAGTTTTTAAGAAAAAAATGTACCAAACCATAACCAATTTACAGTTAACCTATGGACACTTCTGCCCCCCTATTGCGTATCTTTTTAACGTCAGTGGCTATCAGAAATGTCCATATACGCAATAGCCCTGCTGATAGCAACTGACATTAAAAAGATACGCAATAGCCCTACTGGTTTCTTAGGCCCAACCTTGAACGCTCGGTCAGAACCTTAGGTACTCCTATTCTTCGGTAAGTCCCCTCTTTGAGGAGTGGCTGGAGAGGCGCCACGGCGCCCTCACCTACCGTCTGACGCAGGTCCTCACCGGACACGGGTGTTTCGGGAGGTACCTGTACCGAATCAGGCGGGAGGAAACGCCCGGATGCTTCCACTGCGAGGATCGACCGGAGGACACGGTGGAGCACACTGTGGAGGCGTGCCCTGCTTGGGCAGAGCCCCGCCGTGTTCTCGTAGCGGCGATCGGCGGCGGCGACCTCTCGCGCCCGGCCCTGGTGCAAGCCATGGTCCGGGGCGAGGAGGAATGGGACGCCGTCGCCTCCTTCTGCGAAGCAGTGATGCTAGCGAAGGAGGTGGCGGAACGAGAGAGGGAGAGAACCTCTCAACGTCCCAGCCGCCGCGGAAGGCGCTCCGGGCGTCGGGGGTCACGCGATGACCTCCGGCCACCGTAGACGCGGGCCTGTGGACGGTGAGTAACGGGCTAGCTCGCCGTCCGGCCGTCGTCATGACGGCAACAGACCGTGTCGGCGTGGCCGACGCCCGTCGGGGCTGTGGATATCGAAAGGTTACCGCGGCTCCGACACAAGGGCGAAGAAGAAGGAACATGGGTTGGTTTTTAGTCAGTAGAAGTCTAACACTCCCCTTCGCTCTGCCCAAGAGCGGGGGGGGTTATTCGATGATTTTCCACCCACCAAAAAAAAAAAAAAAAAAAAGGTACTCCTATTCTTTACCGTAAGTATTTGTTAACACAAGCACACAAGTACAGTTTTGGCACGATGAAGATTTTGACTAAACGGACTTAGCTGACGGCAAAAATAAGCCATACTTCACGAAAAAATCCTCGCCTTACGTCGGCAATTATTAAAAAAAAACATGAAATACGCAGCATGCAAACTTAAAAAAACAAATGCACGAGTAAATTATAGCGCCAAAGATTTATGGCTTTATTGAACAACATTACTTTTAAGTTTTTTAATGCAGACGTGTGTAACACTGGCCAATTTCAAATTCTGCATCGCAAATGAGTTATTGGCTATGGCTGTTCTTGAGAGTTTTGGCTGAGAATCTCTTAATGGTCTGGAACACCTGCTGCTGGGATTTAACTGCGTAGATATGCTCCTCAGATATCTTGTCGTGGCAATCTCAATTGATCAGAATTTGACTAGAACGGCATCTTCAGTAGCATTCATTCATCTCGTCAAGTGGGACTACCGCAATGAAAGCAGTGTTGTATGATACTGCGTCACAAAATATGCTCCTATCCTCTTAGCCCAAAAATACAGCCGAAGTTACCTTTGCGGTATTAGTTCCTGAATCGTGTAGAGAATTCTTGGCTAACAAAAAATATTATTTTCGTGCCAGCGAGACGAAGAAGAAGTAGCGTTTCAGCTCTGACTCTGCAGACAATAGGACAGATCGAACACGATATGAAATAGCCCCTAGTATCCTATCGTCCCTCAGTCTTCGAAGCTTGCCCACAGCCAATCTTAGCGGAGACTAACAATCTATGCTTAGTGGACCTGTGTGTCCAATCACAGGTGTATCTACTCTAAGTTATTTAATGGGACGGCAATCGAGAGAGATGGAGCGTAGAACCAACGGCTAATGTCAATGTTTTTTATACCTTTAGTAACGTGTAACATTACATAACATAAGAAACATAGCATTCCCGGCCAAGACACACCTCTTATGTTTATGTAGATATTGAAATTAGGTTATTCTTAGAGCGGAGCGAGTGAGAGTGGAAAAGTATCGTATGATGCAGCACTCATCAAATATATATTTTTTGTTGTAGCTGCTTTTAGTGTGTGGCATCAAGCAGCCTCTTTCTGACATCACATTACAAACAAATGTTAAGATTACGTTTGTTTTTTCGAGATTTCGTTTCTCCTTTCTACGAGTAGCGTTTATTCCAATATTTGCTCTTAATACCACCATGTTTCGAAATGTCATATTTGCGGAAATGATCATGAATACGAAGCTAACTTACGTTGCGTAATTGCGTTTACAGATGAATACGTGGAACCTTTTCGTACTTAAATCAATCAAATTATTGTGCGACTGTCTTCCTTCATCGTCATTTTAAAACATGTATGAGAATCAAGCTTTCATACATTTTCGCGCCTACCCGAATCACCAAGGACAAGCTAATAATATTCCCGCAAAAACCAGAATAAATGCAAAACTTTTGTGTTCTCAAACAGATATTTCCGAGCAATGATAAAGAAAACATACAAACGTTCGTAAGATATGATAGGTGACTGTTATAGTAGTCAGGAATTTGTGACGTCTTTGTGGAGTCATCGTAACATATCGCTCGCTGCGACAAGGATGACACTACTCAGAAATTTTGATGTTTCGATGTTGAAATTTTCACAGAATTATGTATTTCTGTTGCCGTTATAACAACAAAAAATAAATTAACGGGGGCTCCCCAACTACGATGGTACGAAACTCTTCATGCGCGAGTCCGAGGCCTTTCTTTGTTTGTTTAGGTACGTAGTAAAGTATCTAATATAAAATCATTCATACTATTTCTATGTATTACTCAGAAAATGCTTTCTGAACTTTTGGCGCCCAGTTGGGACTAATGGGTCCCAGTTGTGCGCCAATAGCGCCGCTTTCAAACCTCCACAGTTCAAGTAGATTCAATAGGAAAGCAAGAAAACGATCTCTATCTATTCCCACATAAATAAGTCTTTATTTGCCTTAAACATGGTATAAACGTTGTATTTCATCAATATCACAAACTTTGGACACCCCTAAAATGTACCAAGAAAACAGGACGCGCAACATACCTAGGTCATTGCCAAGCATTTAAAATCTAGTACATATACATAACAGCCACAAATATGAACTAGGTATTAAAAAAACGAAGATGTCACTCTCAACTCATAATCATAAAGCGAGTAATAAAATTAAAATAAATTAGGGTGAGATGACCAGTTGTTGGCCGAACGCCAGCAGACGTTAAATATGTTGATAAAATGATTTATAGCTTGTTTAGAATTTAAGTTATCGCCGTTTTGTTAATGTCGAGGTATGCCAGGTAGGGTGAATCATTAAAAAAATGTTAATGTGATTTGATTTGTGAGACTGCAATAATTCTTGGTTTCTGGTAGCCTGATCAAGTCTTTGATCAGTTTCGCTGTCAGCTTTCTAGCAATCATATTCGCTTGTGTAATCATTTGACTGTTGTTATTATTAAACAGTACGAATTTCAAAATACATCTAATCAGGGACGCTACTCAATTAAACTTGCTTCCAAAAAAAGCTAATCTGTTCTTAAATTATATTATTATGTAATCTACAAATAAGTTATTATGCCTTGTGAGTTGTGACTGTAGCTTCGCTTTGGATGTTTTTCTGACATGCAAAAGTGCCTGTAATGGTCTAATTGAAGTAAATACTTTAGTGTTTAAAGTATTACAGCAAACTATCAAAAATCTTATATTCCGGTAAAGAGAGCAACCGGTGCCTCCACCAGAAAATAAATCCCCGGCAGAATTACGCCCCACATTAGACTTTAAACATTATTTTTGATACGTTTTGATAAACTGCTGCGAAAGCGAAATTTATGACTGAAATAAACGCAAGATATTTGCGTAGGTTGAATAAGAGTTATTTTTAGAGTCGCTTGCAAACCAGACTGGGCGTCGCTTTATGAAAAATAAAAGAATTATTGCAGTCTTGAACCTTATGGCATATAAGTATATTTAATAGAGGTTATTAGATTTGTGGTAACAGGCTTAATAACAACAAAAATAAATCTGTTGTTATCATAGTGTATTCGGCCATTCGAAAGATGTGTGTGGTCGTCGCCAAGGGAGGCCTAGAAGACGCTGGTAAGACGACCTAGAGGTGTTTGTGAGAGATTGGCCAGAAAAAACCGCACGGAGAGAAGATTGGAAGGCTTTGGGGAGACCTTTATGTACCCAGCAGTGGGTTAAAATTGGCTAATCATAAAATAACGACTGTAGCAAACCTACTATTTTGAATTTTGAAACAAACCGAAAATTGGAATTCCTACCCAAACGAAATATTATGGGACGTTAGTTTAAGTATTGTAGGGTTTTTTGGTCATTGCTGTTTTAGTAATATACATTCATAAAACCCTCAATAGATGAAGTACAAGAGGTAAAACAAAACCACTTACAATTCAAGTTTTGTTTGAAACAATGGAAATCGTTATCAGAAAAATGTGCCGCGAGCAATATGATATGATCAAAGTCGAGAATAATTCCCCCGACATCACATGATGGCTGAATAACGTCACAAGCCGATAATGTATGCCTTACCCCAGGGAATTACTTATAGACTGCGTATAAACTAGTATTAAATAGTATAAAACACATCTTGACATACAAAATTCTAGAATTCTGGGGGTCTAGAATGGTCTACCAAATAGTTTAGCCAACTGGTAAAATGTTAACTGGACTGACTGCCCAAAGAACGCCGAAAATAGGTACTCATACTCGTGGAGTTAAATATTTTGCCTTCGCCAACTCTTCAATGTGTAGCACACTATCCTAGTGATGTAAAGGCCTCCTTCCATTCATTCCACTTCTCTCAACTGCTCGCTGCCGTGTTCTTTTAGCCCTTCCATCATCATCATCATATACCTACTTCTTTTCCCCGCTATGTTTTGGGTCGGCTTCCAGTCTAACCGGATGCAACTGAATACCTAAATTACATGGAGCGACTGCCTATCTGACCTCCACAACCCAGTTAGTACCGGGATACCCTTTGTTAAGACTAGTTGTCAGACTATCGAGCCAATGACTACCTGTTACGACTAACAGAGATCTACAAATTCCACGGCCAACGGCTTAACGTGCTTTCTGAGGCACGTTAACCGTTTCCATACCGTGGAATTTCCGCTTTTGGCACCATTTTTGTTACATCTCGCAATATTTGATAACACTCCTTGTTTTCTTCGCCGCTTCGGGTCGGTTAACGGTAAATGTTAGTATAACAATATTGTAAACACCGGGTCACCCGTCCGGGTGTGTAAACATTCACATTTTGGCGTATACGCCGGAAATAGCGCGTTGCGTGCGTAACATTATAAGCACCAAGGTTTTAATAGTTCTCGGAGAAATATTGAATAACAACAACACAAAAGTTATTTTACATGATGCTTAGGTCCGTGGGTTGTCGAAATCTTGTTTTGTATCTTACTTATTTATGTCGAGTTGGTATAAATTTTCCGCAACTGCGTATAGTCAAGATGGCATCAGTGGCAATAGAGACAATAGTGGCGCACTGGCCATTGTTTCAAAAGTATTATAATAGCTTTCTATATCTCTCATTCATCGGAAGGTTCAATCTTCAGACCTTCCTATAAGTGCAGTAGAGTAAGAGCGCCTCTGTTGCCGCCTTGACCCTATGGTTGTCAAATTGCTTTTCGGCGTTTCCTCTTTGCTATTAGAATCTGGTTTATGATTATTAGTTGTTTTTAGTAGATAAAGTGCCCTTGGGTTTAATAAATATATTGTTGCCAAAATCTATTCTTGAACGACCTACATTAGATAGAAATTAAGGGAGAGGATTTAGTAACACGTCAAGAAAATAATGGCTCAAAATAATTACTTAAACTAACAATCTAATGGTATTACGAGGCGTAAGAGGTATTAATTAGTTTCTGAACAAAAGTCTTATAATCGGCTTGTTCTAATAAGCACGACAGCTTCTACTTTATCGTTCAATTTACATACAAGAGAGGTTCCCAAAGTAATACGTAATCCATCATCAAATAAATTATCTCAAACACCTTTAGATTAACACAGGAAGTACAAGTAAAACTAACTAAAATCGTAGCACCTGACAAATTAATATCACCCAACACATTATTAACGACATCACGATAAAAACCATAAAAAACAAGGAATATGAAACTAAAGTGATTATTTATGTACAAGATAATGTTGGAATACATGAAACAGTAAATAATTTAAACGTATTTGTGAATATAGTGGAACATTATGTCTGTGTGGTTGACTCTAGTGAAAAGTTCGCATTGGGGACTTACGTGCAATCCTCGACCTGTTTTTGTAAGTATTTCTGCGCTGCCTTGTCTCTAATCATCATAATTTGTTTATGGTTTTATATGTTTCTTCTATTCTTTTAATGAATCTTTAGGCCGCCATATTATTACTACTTTGATCATTAATCACTTATCTTGAGAATCATATACAGATGGAAAACTTGAAGATAATCATGTAGCCACATAACTCTTTCTACGTAAAGTAGATGTGGTATCTACCACACGAAGAAAGAATTAAAAAGAGACACATCGAGAAACTGTCTACTGGTAGACAGTATCGAGAAACTGTCTACTGGTAAGGTATTTTGGAGTGCAGTGTGGAGTAGCGTACACATTCGGTTACTGCAGTATCTTACTTCTAAAAAACAAATCGTAATTAAAAGAATCTGTAAATACGCCTTACTTCTTCAAACAACAGAATTTTAAAGAAGTTATCAACCCCATGCCCCACACAATTAAGCTCAATGACTCAGTAAACCAGATTCTAGACGAATTAATTCTATCCAGAAAACAACGGACTATTTTAAACACCGTAAACAATTCTTCCACTATTCACAGTCATGATGAGACTATCCAGCAAATTGCTAGGCTTATGTTCAATGGGATCGTTAAGAATTCGGAAGACGATAAATCGATTTACCATTCAATTTAGTACAGTTTATTTCGGGATGTTGTTTTTGAAGGTCTTGAGCTTGGGACGATGTTCAGGAAGTTTTTCATAGATATTGATGATATTACTCTAGGGTTTCATAACTAGACAAATGTGTTAGAAACCTTATCTAAATGCCTTTGATAAACGAAGGGGTATATTTGTAAATAAAAATAAATAAATTTGACTTCTTCCACACACACACACTTTTTCTTTCTTTCTTTCTTTCTTTCTTTCTTCCATTTTGAAGCCCATGATACTTCATACATCGGTCCCATCGGTTTAGCACAATAACCTGTTGCTCTACAAAAGTTTTACTGTAATCCTATTCAGAAGCCTGTTTCCATTATGAATCTCCACGCCAAGAATTTGCACGCTAGATGACTTATGATTGCAACATTATTAATGTGAGTATCTCTTTGTCAACAGCTCCAAGTGAGAAATTCGCGCACTGAGTCTACAGAGGACGATAAGCGCAGTGACGACAGCCGACCGCTTAGCCATGCCTCCGACTTTAGCAGAGACAATATTTGTAAGTACCTATTTAAAGAGCAAATCTAACACTAACGCTTGTAAAGATTGTGAACGAATTCTTGACAATAATCACAGTTAAGGCGCAGTTAAAGGGGCACCGGTAAAAACGACCTGTTTTTCGTCGCAGAGTTAGCCGTATTGCTACTTATTACAATTCCAAAAAAAATACAGTGTATAGTCAAATGTATAGGTAAAAGACTTATGCAAAAATATTTTCTAAAAGTAATCAAGAACCTCGAAAAAAAAAATCACAAAATCACAAAAAAATCACACGAAAAAACTTTTTCGTCTCGAAATGCTCAATATTTTGAGTGACGACTGTTATTTTTTTTTTTACTATCAGAAAGGAAATTTAACCAACTAAAGACATATGTAAAAATATTTTAACATTACAGCGTATTTTTTTTTTTAATAAATTAAATCTGCGAACTATCGTTCATTTTGGCAGTCACGAGCATCAAACGCATCGCCATTTTCAACCTTATTTGCTTAGGCGATGAGTTAAACGCGCGCTCAAGGTCGCGGGCAGCTAATGTCGCCTTAACCAAAGATTTACGTAAAAGAAAAGACAGCGGGCAAAGTAGAGGTTTTTGGTACTTTTGAAGAAGTTTTACGATCTTTTTCATCAGTCTTCTAGTCAGTAACCAAGCCAGCAAACGATCTATCAGATGAAAACCCTTTTTAGGGTTCCGTACCTCAAAAGGAAAAAACGGAACCCTTATAGGATCACTTTGTTGTCCGTCTGTCTGTCTGTCAAGACCTTTTTTCTCAGGAACGCGTGGAGGTATCAAGCTGAAATTCATATCAAATACTCAAGTCTATGGTCTCTTGGAGCTGTGAAAAAATCAAACTTCTAAGTCAACGCGATCAAAAGATACTCCCGTTTATGCCGCAAATTTTCGACACTCGCAAGGGAATCAAAACCTACAGGGTACTTCCCGTGAACTCAGAATCTTGAAATTTGGTACGAAGCAACGTCTTATAGCATAGATAAAGGAATAATTACGAAAACCATAAATTTTTAGTTACATCAAGATACTCCCGTTTATGCCGCAAATTTTCGACACTCGCAAGGGAATCAAAACCTACAGGGTACTTCCCGTGAACTCAGAATCTTGAAATTTGGTACGAAGCAACGTCTTATAGCATAGATAAAGGAATAATTACGAAAACCATAAATTTTTAGTTACATCACATAATATATTTTTTTTACGGAACCCTCGGTGCGCGAGTCCGACTCGCACTTGGCCGGTTTTTTTTTTTTGGTGGGTGGAAAATACTGGAAAATCATGAAATAACCGCCCGCGCTCTTGGGCAGAGCGGAAGGGAGTGTCAGACTTCTACGGACTAAAAACCACCCATGTTCCTTCTTCGCCCTTGTGCCGAGGCCACGTTATCTCTTTCGATAATCCGCAGCCCCGACGGGATTGTATGAAAACCCTCAAATTGTGTTTAGTTTTTAAGCCTACTAGTAAAGTTCTCAAGTGCTTATCTACAACTTTTTATTACTTCCAGTGTCGCTCAGCAATGCGCCTCGTCGCAGTCGACGTGGTGTGGCACCTTACAGTGAGTCACAGCGTCCTCTCACGCGGTACCTGCCCTCAGATAGAGACGACTTCGACCTGCGTCGACACGTCGAGTCAGCTGGTTAGTATCTACTCATCATTGTGAGGACATAAGCCCCATCCTCGAATCGTCACAACGAGCGATCATATGACTCACGCTGCCGGATATAGAACTTCCTCAAGTATGCCCAAAGATCGGCCCAATGTATCTAAAATCCAACACGATTCCCACAATCTTCACCAGGTGTCAACCTGGTGAAGATTGTGGGAATCGCCCACTAGTATACCAAAACTGATAGAGTATAAAAGGGGAAAAAAATATTGTCATCTTTCTAGACTTAGTCAACGCTTTCGACACTGTTTCGGTTCCTATCATCCTGAGGAAATTACAATTTATCAGTTATTGCAGGATCAAAATCAAACGTAGTTTTTTTAATGAGTATCTGAATTACAGGGAATAAGAAAGTGTGAAATTTACTCACTGTATGAATCATCCAGGAAAATCTTTTACGGTATAACCCAAGGAAGTGTCCTGGGGCCTACATTATTTTTGACTTGTATAAATAATCTGTAAAATATTCATAGTCAATTCGCAACAGAATTGTACTGTTTTGTGGACAATCCTCGAATTCCTTGTCTTTGAACATGTTCGAATAGTTTCGTTAACATGTCGATTGTTAATGCAGGCCACCAGATCGAGGTGTGTCCATACGTGACGGTGACACCGACGTCGTGTCGCGGCTACCTGCACAAGCTCGGCGCCAAGTTCCACACATGGTCCAAACGGTAAGCAGCTGACTAACTTCATTAAGTACTAATTTATCATTATTATTAGTTCTAGAATTTATAAAATTATGCCATTATTTTATCTGATCAAAAATGGGTGAAATTGATTCCGTAGCAAATAAAAGGGAAATATTTGTGACAAAACAGAAAATCCCTTAAATGAGGATTACTGCATTAATTGCTGTTACGGGGGCACTGTTCACACAAAAATCTTATACAAAATCCGAATGGATATGTATGAAAGATTATTTTCGCTGTTCCAAAGTTCAGTCTCCGAGTACAACATTATTTTGTTTTGTGTTTTCAGGTGGTTCGTTTTCGACAGAGAAACGAAAACGTTCGTCTACTACTGGGACAAGAGTGAGAAGAAACCCAGGGGAGGGGCCTACTTCCAAGTGAGTATACTTGATAATTATTCTTCACTAGCTTTTGCCAGCGGCTTCGCCCGCGTGAAAATGACGATTTTCCATACAAACTATTATCCCCTATTTAACTCCCTTAGGGTTTGAATTTCAAAAAATCCTTCCTTATTCCTTGTCTACATTATAAAGGGAACCTCTGTGCAAAATTTCAGCTTTCTAGGTCCAAGGGTTTGGGCTGGGCGTTGATGAGTCAGTCAGTCAGTCAGGACCTCTCTTTTTATATATTAGATTCAATCATTCCTCCATCTGTGTTCGTAAGTACAGCCATATAACCATATCTTTTGTATGTACAGTGCGATCAAATTATCTTGGCAGCTCCGAACTTCGTGCAGGTCATTTTGTTACAACGAATGTATAAAAGTGTTATGATATTTATTTTATTTGTATTTCTCACTGTTTAAATTAGATATTTTCTGATCGTTTAAGTATTGGTTTATCTGGCAATAACAGTTTTATTCCCAAGTTTACATGCGTAAAATTTCGCAAAGCCTATGTTCAGAGCTGCCAAGATAATTTGATCGCACTGTACCTTCAATTTGGTATCTAATGATCTTGGCTTGGATTTAGTGCAATTGTACATGAAGCTGGGAACTGCTTCTTATTAATTAAAAATACCAAGCCTTTGTAAACCACTGAGAGTCAAAATACACTGTTTGCAGCCGAAATCCAGGGTGTGATTCCTAAATCCGCCAAAAAGCCAATCAATCAATCTTTTTCACTAATTAATTATTAGTAGTAAAAACAAGATTGTCTGACTGTAAACAACGGACACTGACAGAAACTCTGATGTCCGGAGCCGTTTTTACAATTTGTCCGTGCCGGTTTCACCGAATCTTTAATGAATCATAATAACAAAAAAAAAAGATTGTGATTAATCTTTTTTTATTTATATATATTTTTAGTATGTGTGTTGTGTGTGATCTTTGCTCAGTACTTTGTACTTCAATACAATTATTCTATCTTCCCAGGTAATAGAAGAAGTGTACCTAGACCACGGGAACACATCAAAATCACCGAACCCCGTAACAACCTTCATAGTGAAGACCAGACAACGACGGTACTACCTCATGGCGCCCTCTGGTGAGGCAGCCAGGATATGGATCGACGTCATCTTCACCGGGGCACAAGGGTACACCGAATATCTAGAGTGAAGTAAACGAGGGTAGTTAGGAGAAAAAAATGTAGGTACGATGACAGCTGTCAAAGTGACATAATGTCTCGGTTATGTCATGGAAAGTCAGTTTTGTAACGTTTTTGTCATGACTAGTAGAATCTAGGTTTTTGTGTTGCCAAATTGTGCGGTGATGGCGCCATCTGTTTTACGCTGTCAAATTGAAGGTTTTGTTCAGTCAATGTGACGTTAACTGTCATGACCAAATGAAGTTTAGATTTTACCCGGTCGAGACTTAATTTATCATCAAAATCAGGATTTTTCTTGTCATGTTTTGCAGTGCCGTTACTTGTGATAACAACCACAACAAATATTATCGGCCAAATGATACCAGCTTTCACCATTAAAAAGCGTTTCAATATTCTTATTATTTTTTTATTTTTATGTTCATTTGTATTGAATATAGCAGTTATTTTCGACCAATTGCGAGTGGAAATCTATTATTTTTTCTTCGCTTTATTATGTTGTAAGCTGGTCCGTTCTTTTCGAAACCAATTTTAAATGGCACCCAGAACATAGGGACAGTGAAATCTAGTAAATTATTTACTTTTTCCCCCACATACTGAGTTCTTTTGACACTTCAATGACAGTGATAGGAGGACGCCATTGATAAATATTTGTAAAAATGTCTGAGCGCATTGAAAAAAAAGTTGATAGCGGCGTCAATTTCAAGGATTAGGAGCAGTACATAATACCACAATATAACTGCCAAAAAAGGCTTAATATATAAGATCATCACTTTGTAAATACCATTTTTAAATAATACCCGTCCATAATCACTTTACCCTAACGTCACAAAGTAATAGTACTTATGGAAATAGCTAGCTAAAGTAGAAACTCAATCAGTAGGTACCATAGATTTTAAGTACATTTTATACTAAAACTGTCAATTAAAAAAAGGTAGATAGAAAATATTGTGATGGTCAAAGTCACAGATGACAGAAACAACAGGAGATATGCCCTTTAGCCGAAAATGTATGGGGACCTGTGTCGTCAGTTCACACACGCAGAGCAGTAAAAACAATAAATATACGCATTCGCAAACACATCCGCATTTCATAAAACATTACGTACTACACAATCAATTATAAACCTTATCCCTTCAGTCACAGCGTGTATTTACCATGCACCGCACAATTTACTTAATACATTTTGTTTTACTTCGACGCTAGTGATTGACTAAATCGAAAAGTTATCGATTCTTCTATTTATTATTATATTGTAATAAAGTTCTTTTGGGGTCCTGAAAATAATATATTATAAATAAAAAACAATATGTCCAGAAATCATTCAAAATAAAAAAAGTCATTTATTCAAAACAGGTTGATTAAAAAAAATATATATTGATTTGTGTCTGTAGTAAATCGTAATATTAACTTACACCACAGATGTGTTGCAACAGATTTTGACGTTCGAAAAGTGCTGATTATAAGCAGCACTTTAGTCTGTCTGTTAGTTTAAGGCCCTTAGGGGTTGAATTTCAAAAAATAAATCCTTCTTTATTCCTTGTCTACATTATAAAGGGAACCTCTGTGCAAAATTTCAACTTTCTAGGTCCAAGGGTTTGGGCTGGGCGTTGATGAGTCAGTCAGTCAGGACTTCTCTTTTTATTTAAGTATATAGATAGATAGATAGATAACTCGAGCAACCAATGAAAAATGAAATGATTTATTCAGTCAATATTAAGCAATAAAAAGCACTTTCTATTTTCAGTATTGCTTGCAAAAATAAGAAAGCGTGATAATATAAACGTTGTTATTAGTACCTACCTATATTTATAATGTGTTGTTTAAACTAAAAATAAATGTATATTTTATTAGTACTTAAATACATTTTTTTTTAATTATTATAAATGGCTCTTGACTTCAATCTTGCCCGAAGGGCAGAGATGATGTCGACGATGGAACGAGCTTACCCAGTAGAAGCCTGTATACATAGTACAGAATATTGGTTTTTCTTATCTCCATTTACGGCAACGCTCAGTAACGCCATAAAATACGCCTTATACTGCAGTAACAATTGTGTAGAATAATTAATTGTATAATGCATAATATGTATAATCATTCGTACGTATACGCAGAATCATCGTATAAAATATCGACAACTACAAACATCACAAATAGACATCTCTAGCTCACAAAGACTGACAGCAGCAGCTTTTCGAAAATATTGTGTGAGTGAGAGCATCAGTAAAACACCTATCCATTGCGCTATTAGATCAGCCGATTCACTGGTCGATTTGTACTAAACAAGCAATGGTTTTTGTTCCTAATGAAAACAATTGATTTGGTTTTTCATCATGTTTCTCGTACCACGAAGTAATGTTTTAATGAATTTAATATGAAAAACATTATTTTTGTAGTACTTACGTGTGAAATGAGATACCATCTTTCGTGTAATTCACAATACAGCTATTATTTTTACAAACATTCACTGAACAACGCGGCATTTTGTAAAAAATCACGAGCAGTGAAGACGTCGCAAGTTGACATTCGACTTATTATTGAAAGTGGCATAAGGCCCCGTCGTGGCCAGATGAGTTCGCATGTACCACGCCTCCTTGCCATATCTCCTGTTGTTTCTGTCATCTGTGGTCAAAGTGATTGGTCAATTTATGGATTGACCAGTTAATTCTCATAATTTTTAACCATTTAATATGAAGCTCAATAAATGGCTAAATACTAAGAAAATAAAACATAATATATTCTGTGTGTTTCAAGCCGTTTATTGATGAAATGAAATCATGCGATTCTACACTTTTATTGGGTACTAAATGTATCTATAATAAGGCAAAACGAATCGTATTTGCAGCACGAATAAGTCATGATATTGCGTGGCCAGGAATATTTTATTATTATACATGAGAGTTTTATTATTTATACCATTATAATATACCTACACGACGCAGTATTTTATCTGAACATATATTTTGGTAACTATTTTATAATAATGAAGTGTAATGTCTCGATTTTAGCAATAAAACTATCAGTAATACCCGGTTATTGTAAGAATCTATATCTACGATGGATATTTGAAAAGATGTGCTGTTCGATTTTCAACTTTATTCGCTGAGGCCTCAGCTGAGGCGAAATTTTACGATTAAACAGCATTCTGAATGTGCCGAACGACATTTAAAATTTTACCAAATTGCGTAAAAGTTTACTGCAGTAACCGGGCAATGCCGATAAAAACCTGATAATAAACAAAAGTGCCAATTTTACAGTCGTCCTAAGAAACTTTACGGCAGCTATTTTTTTACAACAATTATACAAAATCGTATGAAATCGGTGCCTTGTATAAGACTGAAGAATATGCAAAAATACGCGAAAATGATCATAATTATGTACTATTTTAGTATTATAGTTGCTTGCATGGTTATAATATTAAAAATTAATGAAATAAGAGTGTGATTTTGAATTTTCGTTTTATTCCAAAATTATGTTGGTTAAGTACCTACCTATGCGTTTTAAAAATTGAGTCTAAGTGATTTTGTATGTATTTTATTATTAAAGCATGTGTTAGACTTCCAAATTGGAGGATAGAATTCGCTTTATCGAGTTAATATGGCAGACAATCTTATTTGCGATACCAAATAGTATAATCATGGTACGTTTTTACACCATTGTTTGCCTTTCCTTGCTTAAAAGATGGCAGCACTGTCGTTTGGGATCGCAGATAACATAAATGTACTTATAACATCACCATTTAAGACTATACGCATTATATAAATACTTATTTTATCATAGTAAGTACAGAGAAACGCAAACGAGTTTTCTTTTTTGTGGGCAAGACCCCACAAGAATTGTAAAAGTGGAAATAAATGCTTGTAAAATATCTTTATTTGAACAACCGGTGCATTTTTTTTTTTTTAATTTTTTGTGGCTATGCCACTGGCTACATCCGGTGCAAAGAATGCCATAGTGTTGCCAGGAAGAATACCATCTCGAAACTTTTTGTTAATCGGTATTTCTATCACTGTATCAAGCAGTTTAGGGTTATCTTGCACGCTTATATTATTATATGCAAACATGTTACCGTTTAGTGTATAAAAATGTATTAATTGAGTTCTAAGTGGATAAAGGCTTATTTTGCATGCCTACCGCTTTTTTATATATCGTAGCCAGAGCAAACCGAAATTGATTTATTTCATAATAAATAATTTTTAACAACACTCATTTTGGTCTGGCTATACCAGCTTTTAAATTTGGCAACTATAATAGCTGCCACTTAAGTTACTAATTATTTTGAACTAATGAAATTATTTAAAAAATTACCGTTTTATGTCGTAATTGTTAAGTACAAAATTGTGATTACTTATCGAATCGTATTACCAGTGTAAAAAATCGTTTATAGATTTGCAACATTGTATTTTTCTTGCGTAGTTTAAAAGGGCTGATACCAATTTTACTTTAGATTTAAGATAAATAAATCACATTGTATTATTAACCTAATGAATTATAGTTCATTTTAATGTAAAGTTTGTTTTGTTTTCTCCGAACCTTATTACACTTTCGTGGCCGTCTCTGTATTTTAAAATGAGGATTATATCTTCGACGATTTTCAACCCACTGAGAATATCACCGCCAACAGCAAACTATTTTTTCTAAGAATTAAACATTTAAAAATGAAAATTGATTTAAAGTTTACCTAAGAAAATACCCTAAAACATATCCGACTATCACCACTATCCAGCGTTTTAGCTCGGGAGAAGTGGCGAGAATGATCTCCCCGAGATATGTGCATGTGGATTGAGTGATCCTCTCTTCAATCTTAATGAAAATCGAGGTGGATTTTGTTAAAAATTGTAGAAACATTATGACCAGGTTAAAAAATTTGTTAAACCCGAGATAAAAATGATATGGTCAATAAAGAGGATCACTCACACCGCATGCTTTGAGAAAACGTCATATTGATATCTCAGAATATATTGCCTTTGTAATTCTTATTTAGACATTGAAAAATTGTAAAAAATTGTTAGAAACTATTAACAATTTGAGAATTCAGTTGCAAGTCCCGTTTCAAAGTTATTACGATTTATTTGGATCACTCACACCGCATGCTTTTACAAAACGTCATAATGTAAATCTCAGAATATATAGCCTTTGCAGTATTTATTTCGTTATTGATAAATTGAGGAAAATTGTTAGAAGCTACTAACAATTTAGGAATTCAATTGCAAGTCCCGTTTTAAAGTTATTAACCTTTTTATTTTCCTCCAATATGCCGTCTGAGTGATCCATACTTCGACCTCTATCTACTTTTATATACATCGTAGGCAAACTGTGATTGTATCCAAAATTGTTAATTGTTTTCTTCTAAAACCTTGCATATTTTCTGCTTTTATAAGGGTTATACTTTAAGATATAGCATGGTTCGTTCATTCCTAAAGGAACTGACTGAGTAGGGTACATATGATTTTTGATTTTGTGAGACTGTAAAAGTAAGAATTGATGAGGGTAGTTGCTCCACAACAGAACTGCCCTCATGAATTGTTACTTTTAACGTTAAAATTTTAAATACATATTTTTTTTTAATTTACTAACAGAAAGCGCGGTGACAGTAGGTTACAATAAATCTGAACAATACGAAACTGATGTTTAAATGACGCGCTAATGTAAAAAATCTCTTGACTTAAAAACTTAAAAAAAAAACAAAACTCAAATGAAGCACTTTATTTACACATTAACATTAAAAATAAAACCGACTTACTCACTAATTTCGATAACTTAATTTTTTTTTTCCAAACATGTTCTTCGAGTACATCATCATTCATCATTCTCCTGCCCTTATCCCAATTCATTTGGGGTCGGCGCAACATGTCTTCTTCTTCCATACTTCCCTATTTCTCGTCATCTTAGATTTTTAATTTTTTTTCACATAATGCCGTAGTCCGCCTATGTACCACGTTTGTGCATAAAGTTTAAATAAATAATAATAAATAAATAAATAATGTTCTTCGAGTACATTGTGTGAAAAAAAATATAATTATGCATTACATAACAGTGCTAATGAATGCTATAAAGTCAATTTAAGCGCTGTCCTTGTAGAGCAGGACATTGGCATTGAACCAAGCATTTTTATCAATGATTTAATTGTCCAAATTGTAATGTGCTTCCTTACACAGTATGCGTTTAATGCATGTTTTAAATTTCGTCTCATTCAGATCCAGAATACTTTGAGAAATTTTATTATAGCGTCTCAAACAGTACCTACCCCATGCAAGATGGGTCTGTCGATGTCTACTTCAGCAAATCTGAAGCCTGGCTGAACTTATTCCCTATTTCTAGTACGAGTATTATAATTATGTCTATGACATCTTTATTGCACTTTTTGATTTTGGAACATCTTAGTGTTCAGCGCCAAAGAAATCGAACGCAAATATTGTTTGAATAAAGACTGGTGTGGTACGAAGGCCCATAGTCGCACCGCCGCGACGGCTGATTAATAAAAAAAAAATGGAATTTGTAACACGGGAGCTACAGCCCACGTTTTTGTCAATTTTCACAGATTTCTAGAAATTCATGGTTTTGTTTTGAAAAATGATTTTTTTAAGTGACAGTGAAAGTATAGAATTAACTCCTGAAAGTATGTGAACAGACCTGCAAAATCGCGGGAGAAATATAATTATGAAAGCCTATGCTAATTTTATTGAATGGAGAAATGTAAGAGGCACCAAGAATTTTTCAGAATCTGCGTTTTTGGCCTACTTCCATTATATAGCCAAAACTAAACAACCTTTAACTCTTTGGCGTACCAACTCAATGCTAAAATCAACAGTCAGCTAATAACAACGTAAAACTTGACACATATTCGTAATTAATAGCGTATCTGAAGAGGATGTCTGATGGATTTATACGTGTCGTTACTCATGTTTTATTAAATAATAATATTACAATATAATATGAGGCGCCTTTTATTTTCTCATAGAGAGTTATGAAAAGTAGAGTGTATACTCGGGCGTAAAATATATTTTTGGCTCGGGCGACGTACTTTGAATCCCTCGCTACGTTGAGGATTCTACTAAGTACAGAATCCCTCACTACGTTCGTTTCTAACGTTAAAAAATAACAATTCATGAGGGCAGTTCTGTTGTGGAGCAACTACCCTCATCAAAATAATTCTTACTTTTACAGTCTCGCAAAATCAAAAATCATATGTACCCTACTCAGTCAGTTCCTTTAGGAATGAACGAACCATGCTATATCTTAAAGTATGACCCTTATAAAAGCAGAAGATATGCAAAGTTTTAGAAGAAAACAATTAACAATTTTGAATACAATCACAGTTTGCCTACGATGTATATAAAAGTAGATAGAGGTCGAAGTATGGATCACTCAGACGGCATATTGGAGGAAAATAAAAAGGTTAATAACTTTAAAACGGGACTTGCAATTGAATTCTTAAATTGTTAGTAGCTTCTAACAATTTTCCTCAATTTATCAATAACGAAATAAATACTGCAAAGGCTATATATTCTGAGATTTACATTATGACGTTTTGAAAAAGCATGCGGTGTGAGTGATCCAAATTCATCGTAATAACTTCGAAACGGGACTTGCAACTGCTTTCTCAAATTGTTAATAGTTTCTAACAATTTTTTACAATTTTTCAATGTCTAAATAAGAATGATAAAGGCAATATATTCTGAGATATCAATATGACGTTTTCTCAAAGCATGCGGTGTGAGTGATCCTCTATATTGACCATATCATTTATATCTCGGATTTAACAAATTTTTTAACTTGGTCATAATGTTTCTACAATTTTTTACAAAATCCACCTCGATTTTCATTAAGATTGAAGAGAGGATCACTCAATCCACATGCACATCCCCGAGATCTCTCTGCCTCGTATCATACATAAACCTTCCAACAGATCAAGCAATACGAGTGATAACGATATCCGCTATCCTACACCCCAGTGGTGTGCTTATGGGCCAAGAAAAAGGGAATCAACAATACTTAGGATCACTGTCTTGTGCATAAAATATGACAACTGACTGCCGCCAACAATATCGTGAAACTTTCATCACCATTATAATTATAAAATAAGGATTTGGTATCAGGTTTAGTAGAATTTCCACCATACGCTACAGAGGTCCTATATGAAGAATCAAGATAAAATTCTTTCCCATGTTCGCGGGCTGCCACTCTTAAATTGAAAATGTTTTTAATTTGGTCACACTGATATTTGCACGGCAGTGTCAATACTGACAGTCAGACGTCAACGTCATTAAATGTCACTGTGACGTTTGTGCTTGACTCATAAAATCGTACGAGCTTCGGAGCTTCAGGAATTTGAGTTTATTGCCGAGAACACGAGTTGTGAAATGCAGACATTGCAGAAGTTAATTTAGTACTTCTCCGGGATAAGTAAAGTTTACACGTGTCCCTACGATAAATTCGTCGTGATCTTTGCCTTCTCGTAAACTTAACAGAGTGATTAAAAGCAAGACTGAAAAATGGAATTTGTGAAGAAAATTCAACAGTTTTTCAGCTACTGGTACCTTCGGTACATATTGGCAACCGAACTGTACATGGTCGATACCTGGGAGAAGATTGTAGTGCGTATCCTTTTCAATAATCATCGTATTTAAGATGAGGGGAAGTGTAAGACTGTAAGTAAAATCACTTCGATTTTCCAATTCGAATACCTTTGAAAGTAAGGAAAACTTTGCTTTATCTTACTACTCTTTTAATTATCCTGTTAACTGGGGAAAATAATACGGAAATTAATCCATTTATTGTTAATGTTTTCATTAAAAAATCAGAAAAACTTCGGTCAGTCGGTCGTCTTAGGGGCGTTCGTCATGGTGTCTTAATAGTGCGAGACGGTGGCCTTGCCTATTAAGATCTAATAGATAACGATAGTAACTAAAGTCACACTCCTTCATTTTGAATAAAAGGTCACCTCAGTAATTTATTTATAAAACTATTGACCGGAACCCCCTTTTTGTCTATCATGAGAACTCAAGCATAATATTACATTATAATATTAATTAACATTCAACTTATCATCTTAAAAAAGTGTTACAGGAAATGTGCTTTAACTTTTGTGCTTGTAATCTTTACAAATGAACCACAAACAAAGTGCTAAAGGAGGTAACTTTCTCTCACTTTCACTTTTTGCCAATAGCCTTAAAACCTGTTTTCTTCTTTATGTAATGCTTGTTATGTTATTATATTGATGTTGATATTGTATAACTGTTATTTTGAAAGGATGCTCTTCATATTATCTTTTTGTAACTCTTTTATGCATAATATTTTATTTAAAAACTTGGTCAGTAGGTTGTCTTAGAGGTGGAGTCTTTCATCATTCTCAGTGCTTGTATCTCAATTGATCTGGGGTTCTATTTATCTTCGGGGACGCTGGCAGACACCAGACGGGTGATCAGTCCTTTCGTTGTGGATTATTTCGCCCAGTTCCCCATTGATCTGGGGTTGGCTCAGCATGTAATATTCTTCCATACTCACTACTCCTTTAGAAATCTTTTCATGTCACCTTATTTTAGTACATGATGCAGAAGCTAAATAATAAATGTAATTTAAAGATGTAAAGTCCCTATGACACACACACAGTTGACTTTACTCCCATTTTGCACTATACTTAAGTGGGTTTCTTCATTGAAACTTCTCACTTGCATAGTCAATCCATTTGTGTCCTAACAAGCTTTGGTCTGCCGGAATTTAGATCTACGCAATCATATTCTACTGTCGGAATGCTGATCCACAACAAAACGGCATCATGCATTTTTTAGATAACTTTGGTTTAGTTTGATTGAGTCACAACTGACAGGGGAGAATCAAAGACAAATATGTGTTGCACCAACCCCAAATGACATGGGATAAGGGTAGGAAGATTATGATGGTTTAGTCTGTGAATCCATGTTACAATACCAAAGGTTTAACCTTTTGAACGCCAGTCACATATAGACGACAAGCCTAACAAGCAAAAAAGTGCCTTAAGACTGTCGACTTAAGGTATTTTTTGGCTTGTCGTCTTACTTGACTGTGGCGGTCAAAAGGTAGGAAGGAAGGTTTTAGGAATTTTTGTCAATTTGTTCTGTCCTGTGTGAAACTAATAAATACTTTTTTTCTTTCTTAAGGTTAATAATAACAAAAGGTTCTTCTAACCTTCTAACTACTGAGCAAAGGTCTCCCCCAAATGCTTCCAAGAACATTGCTTTGGTCTGATAATAATCTTTAATTTATGATTCCCTTTGCATTGCATATTTGTTCATCAGCTATAATTATACAACTTTGACTCATTCATGTTATCAATATTACTCAACACTTATAGATAAAGTATCTATAGGCTTACAGAAAATATGTCTTCAAATGAAGTGTAGGCCAAACCCATTAACATAATTGTTTTGCTTCCCTCTTTGATAATAAGTAAATACGACAAGACAACAAGCCAAAAAGTACCTTAAGTCAACACAGACACTTTTGCCGGTAGACTCACCCTCATTGAGGTAAAAAAGATAATATATTAGATCTGGTCTACCTGACCAGCCATCAAGGTGTGAAACGCTAATAGACCGACCAATTTACTGTTTCATTTGTAATAACATAACATTATGCTTGAAATTCCCAAAGGGTTAGGCCGAGGTGTACAAAGTCAAAGTCAAAAATATTTATTTCAAGTAGGCCAGTAACAGGCACTTTTGAATAGTCGAATTAAAATAACTGCGGCACTCAGAGATATCCAACGATTACTCAAGCCGCCACCCAGCAAAGGCCTGACATAGTTGTGTATGACAAAACTGCCAAAAACCCTTACCAAGCGACGGCCCAAGCAACCACTGAAGCTCTCCGACATTACTCTACCTTCTAGTACACTCGCCTTTCACCAGTTATACTTAAGTCCCATGTAATAGGGTACGAGCCTATTAGGTTTACTACTGAAAAACACCTTGGGGAAAACCCCTATTACACTGCCCAAACTAGGAATTGAACCCAGGACCGTATGCTCGAAGTACCTTATCCATACAACTGTTAGACTAACAATGCAGTTGACATTTAATTTTGTACTGTTGTGACCTTTCAAAGATACCCAATTACATTAAAAAGTAGGGTAATGAGTTTAATAGTAAAATTTTGTGCAGCCACCCAACTAAACTAAAAACTGTTTGAGAGAAGAAACTTTGCATGATTAATTAACAAAACTGGTTTTTAAATAATTTATACATTCATAATAGTTGTTGAGTTACAAAATAGTTAAAGCTTATAATATGAATAATTTTAAATAAAAATCTTGTAACTGTCATTTATCAAGGAATTATAATATTTTTTCATAAATTAAAACCGTTTTTAAGCAATAATAATGTTGTCAGTATAGACTTGTGAAGTTACTAGCTCTTGCCCGCGGCTTTACCCTCGTGAAAATTACGGTTTTCCATACTAAATTTCATCCTCTAATTATCTCCCTTAGGGGTTGTATTTCGAAAAATCTTTCTTTAGTGGATGCCTACGTCATATGAGGAATACGTGTGCGAAATTTTAAGTTTCTAGCCCTAAGGGTTTGGCCTGTGTGTTGATCCTCAGTCAATCAAAGCCTTTTAATACATAGATGATATCAGAATTACCTACTTTCCAAAGGTTTTCACTCTGGGTCTGGGTATTTGTGTTTGTGAGTTTAATGTTTGTGAACGCACCCACGATACAGGAGAAATTCCTAGTGTGGGGCACGTTTTAAAAAAAAATAAACAAACAAAAAAAAACTTTGTGCAAAATCCTGTGGTTTGTCATACATTTGGTCCTTAGATTTATCCTTATTAGGCTAGTTCTAGACCACAGAATCTCATTCATCATCATCATCATCATCATTCTCTTATTCGAATTCATTTGAGGTCGGCTCAGCATTTCTTGTCCTTCCATACTCAGGAACTGATGGAGGCTACTGAAAGTGCCGAACTCGTCGCCAAATTTTGGGCCGACTCAATTTGAATTGTCATCGACACGCTAAGAAGAAGAAGATACTTACTTCTCTGAATCTGACCCCAAAATAAAGCTAGGCAGATGATGACGATGAACCGGTCCACTGGTGATGCAATACGTTATGCAGAGCGGTGGCCCACTGGTAGTGTATCAGTGGGTCACCGCAGCTCTCAAATCCGTATAACTGCTTAGCACAGCCCCTCAAATACTGCGCCAATATGGATGTTTCCTGACTAAAAAAAATATGATTCTAATTAGTCCGTCTGTTAGATTATCGAAAATATTGGATAGGTACCTACGTATTTTTTGTTTTATCAAATCAATAAAAATTGACGAAGATAAAACGCGTCAAAGATTCTCGCCGGTAAAAATATCATATTTATGTCTTACAATATGACGTCACACGGGTTTCCAAAGCACTGTATCGTCTTCGTGAAAAAAGTAAAAAAAAAAATGAGTCAAATATTTTTTGGAAATCTATCTGACGGTCTAATTAGATTTTTTTGTCAACTACCCTATTGTACCAAATATACAGATGAATTCCTTAGCACCTCCCAGATATCCTGTTCGGCGTAATCTTCACAATGTTCTGGTACTTCAACTACTCCATCATCATGAGCGGGATCTCACAGCTACGCAGCTCCACGACACACGATATAGAACAGATTTTATGAGCAGCCATCAACTATAGCTATGAAATCAAGCTGTTGTTGAATTTCTATCTTGATATGATGCTGTAGCCTTAAGATACCTTACTTGTATTGCGATGATTCCCGATGTCCACCACCGGCTTGTCTACCAGTGGACAGCTACCTACTTAATTTTAAACATGAGTTTATATAGACCACCTATGACGAAGAGTGACTCAACTTAATTTTTATACCAATTTACCCTGATAATGTTTTACTGTCCACCACAGGGGGACACGCCGGTGGTGGACACCGGGAAGCATCGCTTATACTGTCACCTTTTTAGCTTATATTTTCTTGTAAGAATGTCTTTGTATCTATCGTTGATCCTGCGAGAATTTAACATCATTTTTCGTCAAGCTGTCAGTTTTTTGGCGCGGTTTTCAACGTTTACGGTGGACACACAATCATACGTTTAATACAAAGACACTTAAAAATATACTCTTCACCTTCCGATGTAAGAAACGTCATAACTTCACACCTGTATTTCACAAAGGTGTCAGCAGAAGTAGTAATAAAGGGTATGCACGTGTATACCACGTGTGGTAATGATACAAAATCGAGAGGTGTGGTTACTTTTAGACACCAATAAATGCTAATGAAGGCTAATTTGCACTCAAATATTATTGTAAGGTTGTTTGATTCAAACATGTTGAGAATGTTTAACAAATGGGTGTTATCCTATATTACATACAAAAAGATAAGCTTTCTCAAGAGAAAGTTAGTCATACGATTGCAGAAGTCAGTGCTTGACCTCGGTAAAACATTCACAGGTAAAGCCTTAATCAGTTTTGGCGTCGGTAAAATTCGACTTGTGTAAAACACACAAATCAGTTATTTCCTCTAAGGAATTACGTTTTGGTAAAGAAATCTAGAATAAATATTTGCCTATTAAATCTATTTGGAATTCTCAAAAAAAAATATAATTAGGCACTACATTATTGTAATTAAAACACTATTTTTGACTATAAATGTATTAGAAAATCCATTTTAATACTGTGTGGGCACAAAGTTTCTGTATTTCATTTTCATTCCATGTTTTTAATATTAATTGTTACCAAATAAACGCTTTTATTTATTACATAAAGTTTTTCATTAATCCTTTAGCTGGGAGTCTAAAATGGCCATTTTATTTTAGAAGACCATAATTATAAATAGACGTACCTAAATAGACCTATCATAATAGTAACTGCGTCTGTGACCATTTTACGAATTTTAACGCAATTCATATCATTTTCCTATTATGATTTATTTTCCTAAATGGTCTCAGACGCAGTTCTTTCTTTTTCTTTTTTCATTAGGACCTTCTGACCAACCGTGACCAAGGAAATACGAATTCAGTTTTGAAATATAGCTAGTAGAGGTTCCTGCCCTCGACAATGGCGTTTTTTTTAAACATGTTTATACTTATTGTTTAAAACTGTCTAAGAATGACGAATAAACTGAAAAATAATAGATCAAAGGTCTTCCCAATAGTTCCCAACCGCAAAAATGAAACACTGTAAAAGTTAAAAACTTCAAACAGATGGATACCTACGCAAGTAGTAAAGAATGTAAAGAGGGCATTATTATGAATTCCAATAAATTAGTACTAGGTTAATATTTAGCTCCGCCGACCCCAAATAAATTGGGATAAGGGCAGGAGAATGATGATGTTAATATTTAGCTCGTCCATTTAAGCAAACGCATCGTAGGTAACGTAACCTTACCGCGACCTAATTCGACGCTAACGCAATCTATCGAGCTAAATGTTAAACTTTCGACATCAGTTATTTACCGCCAACCGCCGCATTTAAAAAAGCCGATGTAAAAAAAAGGAAGAGGTTCTCTCAATTTCATTTTTTTTTTTTATGAATTTTGCCTCATGAAGTGATGATGATGGCATCCCAGAGAAATCGAGGGCAACTTTCAAATGGTATAGGCACGTACTACGTACGTGCTTTTTCTAGAGCTGTTCAAGTATCAGTCATCACTTCATATGGATGGAAGGTATAAAAGGCTCCCTAACGGTTAGAAGTTGGAGGATATTTCCTTATAAAAATTTTATGGGGACGTATCTAAGGTTGTATTCTTCCAGTTCCAGGTTATCAAGGTGAGCTGATTATGGAAGGTTCCTCAATGATAAGGAGTTGAAAGAAATAATAAGAGAATCTTGAAGGTTTATTATGGTTAGGTTTCTTGGTTGAATGTTAAATGCATAGTAAAGTATTTTTGTAAGTATAGAATATAAGTACCTATACAACTAAAAAAATGGAAAAATAAAAAAATATTTTTTGCGAAAAAGAAAACCGACTTCGAAAAACACAAAAAGTGAAAAATAAACTTCAGAATATTAATCTGCTTCTTTGTGTTCGTTTTCTTTTTTGCAAAAAGTTTTTATATGACAGGGTTATTAAGGCTTTCCCATAGAAATTTCATCAAAACCGGTTCAGTACTTTAGTTTTTGCAGAAACATCTAATATATAAAATTCTCGTGTCACAGTTTTCGATGCCAAACTCCTCCGAAACGGCTTGACCGATTTTGATGAATTTTTTTGTGCTTATCCGGTATCTATGAGAATCGGCCAACATCTATTTTTCATCTTTTTTTTTTTCTGAAATTATTTATATGGCAAAACAACGTTTGCCGGGTCAGCTAGTAGTCCAATAAATAAATAATAACAAGTCAAATAAATAAATAATAACAAGTCAAATAAATAAATAATAACAAGTCAAATAAATAAATAACATAACTATGCTTTCGAAGTCGGTGACTTTGTTTATTCCATTGACTTATTTGCCAACGACTTCCGAAAGTATAGTCATTTTAGACGTTTTTAGTGTGACTAATTCTTTTCAGTATTTAAAAAACACTGCAAAAAAATTGTTGAAGACGGTTCCAGGGGTCGAAACAGGTTCAGTGTTCAAAAATACTGATTTTACTGACCAGAAATCTAAAAAAACTGACTTTTACTGACCATCTGAACTAACTTAAAATAAAAGTTTCATGTAGAATTGAAAAAAAAAAATATTATTGGTCTCCACCATCCCCATAGCCAACCATCACCACCTTTTTATTATTAAAAAGTTTACAAATATTTCATGCACACACAACAAAAAACCTCATTTTCTTCCAACTATGCTTTAATTTCATCATAATCACACTAAAAACTCAGCACAAAGCGAGTCTTTAGTGCTCTAGAGCAATAAAAATGTATGAAATTTCATTATTGCACAGTTTATTTTTTTTAATCGCACCGATGCCAATCTCAATGGATTAGCTCTATTCAGCCAGCCGATATCAATACTTTTTTTTTTACATAAGTATTATTCGTTTCTATCCTACTACTTGTTCCAAATTTAAAAAATGATTGTTGCTAACTAGTTACTATAAAATGAAAGAAATTTATAAAAGTAATTTGGCGGGAACTTTTGGGGAACTTTGTTAATTTTGCTTGACAATATTTTTGGAAACGATAAAGTGTGATACTATCTGATTTTGAGTGCTTCGGCTTCGAATTAAAATGGAATCATTTAGCGACACATTAACTCCGGAAAACATTCTAAATGAAGACAACAGTGTTAAGTATAGAAAATCTTTTAACTGTTTGATATGAGTTTCTTTTATCTACTATTCCTTTATGTAATAGTTGAAAGAAAAGTAGATTATGCACCTCGCCTTAAGTAATTTATATTGCCCTCGTGCCTGTTAGATTAGAGCCCTCGCTAACGCTCAGGCTCTAAATCAGGCACTCGGTGCAATAATAAATTACTTTGTGCTCGATGCAATAATCTACTATTTCACCATTCCTTTTTCCCCAGGGTTGATAAAAATCACGATTTTTATAAAAAAATCAAAAAAGTCGGATTAATTTGATTTAAATCGGATTTATTTGATTTTAATCAGATTTTTTTGATTTTTTTAATTACTTGATCGTTTTCAGTATGAAAGTCAGTTACTTATTTATTAAAAAAAAACTAACATATTTGTTGTTAAATCCAAATATTAGTTCTTTTAATAAGTCATTCTTTTATTTAAAAAAAAAAACAAAGTAGCATATTTAACAAAAAATATAGAAATAAATTTATAAAAAATGACATTAACGAAAATCAACAAACTATATTCTTCTAAAGGTAATTAAAAAAAAGCGCTTCCATTTTGTAATATTCAAAAAAAAAAAATTAAAAAAAGACAACATTTACAAATCAACATAGAACCATTTGGGTTTCACCGTAGTCGCAGTCACTTATTTGTTTGAATTTAGTTCTTTCAGTATAATGGTAAGGGCATATTAAGCGATACACGTGTATGTGTGCGCCGTAGTTTATGTCGGGGGAAGTCCCTGGACAGTTTTTGGCTGTTTTGGTTGCAGTAGAAAAGAACTGATTTAAATCATCGATTTTTATAAAAAAATCATTTGATTTTAATCGCGATTTAAATCACTGATTTAAATCAAATGATTTAAATCATATCATCCCTGTTTTTCCCCATTCAGATATAAAGTGTCCATTTTTATCTTTTTTATTAAGCCAGTCCTCATTAAATTTACATTTCCCCATATTAGTTAGTTGGTTAGTAGCCACAAACAAATCACACAGCAGTCAAATTAAATCACATACAATGCAGGTTAAAAAGCTGAAGCTGTAACAAATATGCAAAGTTAAACATACAATAATAAAATATGTATTTATTTCGAGAAAAAAAGTAGGATTGGACTTTTTTCCTCGAAATAATGATGCTACAATATTAAGTTGCCACAAGACATCATAATAGAGCATCAGCTGTTAGTTGCCCTCAAACCATCACTGGGCCCGGCTAAGAAAATTAGAAATGACTAGAAATTTGTTTTTTGTTGACACAATCTAAATGTATATTTAAAATGCTAATGTTAGGGCCTGAAGACAGGGTTTTCTCTATGACCACCAACTCCAATCATCTCCCCTTTGGTCTCCTGGTGAAAGTAAAGAAGTTTGGTCGCGGTTGTGGGTGGCGAAAATGTGAAAAAGTGTTGCAACTGATGAAATGAATGGTCTTGAAAGGTGAAACCCGAGCAACGCCGGGTTTGGCTGCTAGTAGGTATACTATAAGATATATATTTCTTAAGCAAAATCAAAAATATATGGATCAATATATGTGTTGATCTCAAAAAACTGATAAAACTGACCATTTTCTCAAAAAACTGACTTTTACTGACCATGCTAAAAAAAACTGACTTTTACTGATTTTACTGACTAGTTTCGACCCCTGCGGTTCAATAAAGTTGTCTTCTCTTCTTTTATCAAAATTATAATAAAATAAACCAATCGAATTGAGAAGGAAGTAAAAAACACACCTCTCTTAGCTGACATGCAGTCGGGTAAAAGGCCATTATCGACCATGTATGGTCGTTGGAGGACATTTATGCATGTTCAAAACACATTTATTAAATGAAACAACCAAATTCTTTCGCAGATTTATTGGAATCAAACTTTGAGATAGCTTACACAGTAACCATTCGTATTGCGGAAGTATTCCGGTACTTTTTGCGACATTTTCTGCAAATGCGCCAGACCATTGGTGAACATACCCTTCGATACTTCAGTAGTCACCACTCCAGGGTCTGAAACCCACGACTCCACCTCTTCATTCATACAAAATTCAACTTTAAACAATATTTTTGTCACAGATGTAGACTGCAATTCAATTTTATCACTCAAAATCGTATCGACACTGTTTCTCAGCACTTGTAATTCTTTATCCATCACCCAAATAAGAATAAATTGTTTCTTGGTAGCGGAAATCGTGCATTCAAGAACTATTTTACACATCACTGTATATTGGAAGCCAAGGTTGAATTCTCTAGTCATAAACTCTATGGTGTAAATAAAATCATCTGTATGTATGTCTTGTACGGACTTGTGAGCAAACACCATTGACTCGGTATCACTTTGCTGCAGTTTTATCTCAGAATTGTAAAGTTTGACGGTGTCTTTATCCTTCAGTCCTAGCCAAGCTAGGCATCTGTTGCAATGATAAACTGCTCTCTTAGAGTTGAATTTGTTAGTCTTATCCGACAAAATACTATTGTTGACGACGAAAAAAGTCAGTCTATATAGAAAATCACTTTTGTTTGGCTTTATAGCGCCGTCTGTCGGTGGCGGGGTGTCGCCGTGGCCATGGCTGTGGCCATGTCCGTGGCAGAACCATTCCGACATATCCAAGTTAGCAGTCGGTAACTCTAGAATTCTGTCAAACTTCACATTATTGTTAGAAACCACATTGGAGCAATTCGCGCATGTTAGTTTCAGTTCTTCACCCACTTTCACATTTAATTTTAAAACATTTCCTTTGGTAGAACTATCAAAATTATTGGTGGATAACAATTCTTTATAAAAATTGCCACCGTTCTTAGGTTCTGTCAGTATTCTGAATGATATTGTACTCTTATCTATTTTGAGACATGACATAGAATTTGGTATGATCTGACAAAACTGCCGGACTGGAATCACGCAGCTGACTTCGTATTCATCTTCTGAATAGCAGTCCGAGAGACTCTCGATAGAAGAGAGGCTGTCCCTTCTCTTATTCTTATCATAATCGTCTTTATAATAATTTAAGACGATACAATTGGTTTGTATATTTATTTTCAAATTACAATTCTTCGTAAAATCGACTCCGGTTGTTATAAAAACGTTGCAACTCCTCAATCTGGAGCGGAGCTCAATGAAAATGTTCTTGATCAACATTTTTACTGTACACTTCAAAAATATAAAATAATTACTTATCAATTAGTTCAATATTCTCGATATTGGGTTTAATTCTCTGGACATGTCCGTTGGTTTCATAGATGTTGAAAATGTTGTCCATTTCACGGATTGTGAAAGGTAATGTTGCTTTTTTGTAGTAGTCACCGATCATCTTGATGTTACCGATGACTGTGTCGAGGAGATGTGACTTCTCGGCATAGATACCGGGCGCCTCGTGGCGAAGGTACGTGAAGTGGACGTGGAGGTGGTAGAACGAAGGTTGGTAGTGGAGGTAGATGCGCAGCTGTGTCGCTGGAACCTTGTATTTCTCGTATATCTTTTTCTGTAATAGAGAAAAGGAGAAGAATTAAAATAAGGACTTATTGGTCTACTATTATAGGACATCCTTCATTGTGATAAAAGAGACTGTTTGCAGTTACATAGCAGTTTTATATGATTGAATTGAAAGATAAATATTTAAGGATAGGTATCAATGACAGTCCTCTATGCAGAGCATGCATGGGGGCGGAGGAAACTGCGGCGCATCTACTACCGTAGTCATCCAGATGTGCAAGGAAACTCTTTGAACACCAAGATCACTGCTTCTGGAGTGAGTGGGCTGATTGGAGTACGGCCACCATGGCTCACGTACAATGGTCCAAATTAAGCAAATCCCTAACATAGAACATAGATTTAAGGATAACTCTGGCCTACAAAAAAACCTTGGTTGGCACAATCGGGCCTAACTTTGTTTCTTGAGTGCTTATAAAATTCACGATCCATACCTTGCCCTCGTCCCGAATCCTCTTCAAAAGCGGCAGACTCGTCTCATCCAGGTCCCTCAGCGACTTGATGCCCCTTCTCCTCACGATAGCCAGTAAGTACAGGGTCTCCTTAGTAACACCGTCCCACTTCAGGTCCGGGAGTAACACGAAGCCGTCCTGCTCGCACTTGTTGTCGTGGACTATTCTGTCTTGCTCGCTCTTGCCTTCTAAGATGTTGTATACCCACTGGAATAGAAAAGGTTTTTTTGGTTAGTTATCTGTGCTTATTTTGAGTACTAATATGTATAAACTTAGCAAAATTTAAAAGGGATTTTCTAGTGAAATAATGTGCATTGAGATAAGACCTATTTCGTAATATTATGGCTTCTAGCAAATAATTTCTGAAAACGTAAAACAATAGTAGGTGAAAATCAATATAATCAATACTGGTGCTTGTGTCTATATATTATTTTAGACACTTTTATACTTCAATATTTTAAAACGACCTGGCATTTATTGGAATCTTTTCTCTTATTGCCACAAACTTTATAAAGAAAAAAGCTTTAGTTAAAATAATTATCCAGTAGGCAAGACTACACTGAGTACCTAAATAGAAGTAGACATATCCTACACTTTAGTTATAATTTTTTTAACAAACGGACAAATCTAGACACCGTCACTCCTCAACCATTTTTTGAAGTAAAATAATTATCGAAAATAAGTAAAAGAAAGTAAACATAAGTCATTATCTTGGCTCAGGAGTGAATGTCATAAGTTCATGAGATTAGTAAACAGTAAAAGTGTATTGTTGCAATATTATCTAAGACACGTGTCGCCGAATGATAAGATATATTACTCGAGTCCTGTCCCCGCTTTGCACTTTTTTTTTACATTGAGGTTTTTTGCATTAATACGTTAATTATAATGGAGACATACAATACATAGGCGACCGATCGAGATTGAGGAATTTAATCATAAACATATTTTTTGTTTTTGAGCAACAAACGGAAGGTTGCTCAAAAAAAAACATGTTATCCCTATTAAAAAAAAATCGAGTTGGTGTCCACCTCCACCCTTTAGTTTTTATAAGTACAAATATTGCTCAGTTAATAGAGTAGGATTATTATACACATCATGATCATTCCAGGATAAATTCTATAACTAAATGATAAAGGAAAGAGTCTCAGAATTCATTGCATAAATCACAAAAACAACACAGGCACAGACACAAAAAACGACTTTACATTGAATCATAGTTTTCACTAACACTTTCCCTGGGAAGTTGTTTCGTTTATTCAAATACAATCTTAAATACCAAACTTGCTCCCTTTATGTTTAAATTAGTATGTTTTTATGAAGTATATCAATATCCATCTTTTTTTCCTGATGTATACTCAGCATAGAAGATTTTTATTCCTATTTCTTTTTTAAATAAAATTGGGTCCTCATTTCATGTAAAACACACAAACAAACAAACAACCTCTCACCCCAAACGCATATTATACAGTCTCCGTTCCGTCGTGGGTAAAAACATATCAATCAAACACACAGACAGACTTGAGAGCTAGGCCATGCTAGCTCTCAAGTCTGTCTGTGTGTTTGATTGCTAGGGCGAAATAATCCACAACGAAAGGACTGATCGCCCGTCTGGTGTCTGCCGGCGTCCCCGAAGATAAATAGGCCATGCTATTTCCTACAGATTTTGGATGATCTTTTTACTAGTAACCAACATTGGTCTGGTGTGTCGGGGACTATAACGACAGTTATGATTATCAAATAGGACTAGTCAAAGAACAATGGTTTTAAACAACTATTGTTAATAGATTAATTTGTTTAAGTTTGGTTGCGATGATAAACAATGCCTGCTTAAAGGTGGCAGGGTTTCACGCACAATGGTCCACTTTAAGGATTAAGTGCGGAAACCTAAAACCCATAAAGAAGAAGAAGGTGGCAGGGCTACGTTTGTTTGTAAAAATTATAATAATGATACAAGCAATTTACTGTCCTACTACTGGACAAAGGCTTCTCTCCACTGTATCTTACCCTCCATTGGTCTGGGCTGAGGTTCGATACTCAGGTTGGGCAAAGTGTAATTGGGTCCCTCAATAAACATAACTGACGAAATGCGGGTATACCTATGTATTAGGTGAATTGATGGAGTTGTGATGTTAAAAACCCAATAAACTTTGCCCAACCTCAATGGGAATCTAAACAAGGACCCTGTAACAACTAGACTAACTAGAAATCAGCAGTCACATACATACTGTAATAGTAATATTTACCTGTAAATTAAACTGCTCCTTCGTAATATGAGGTAGCGTTAGCTTCTCATACAAGTCCGGTGTCTCCAATACAATGTGGGACTCCTGCTGGCTAAACTTAGCAATATGCTTCTCTGTAGCGGGGTAGACGATTGATGTCTTTATGCCTGGAATGTGGAATAAGTAACTAAGATAAGATCAAGCTGTAAATAGCTGGTAAAATGATAACTACTAAAGTGTAGTTCACTCACTGCCGTAGTCAGAGAGCTTTTATGATTACTTAGGCCTACACTTAGTAAAGGTTTGGACAGTTTTTGTATGATAAAACTTTGGGCTGTCAGATGGTTAAGCTACTTTGTTCATTTTCCTTATATTTCTGGGGAATATATTGCTGCAACTCCTGAAAGCCAGAATCAACAGGGGAAACCATATGAAAGCACTGAGAGAATGAAGCTTGACGAAGTCCCAGCGATAAAATTTTACTTTCTTAGATCCCACAACAAAATTAATCAGAAAAGAATAGCAGAGTAGGAAAAAACATAATTTCCACTTCCCTCTACATCAGTAGGAGACAGAATAGAACAAGGCTAATAGGTACATAAGGATGTATACAACTGGGATAAGTCTAGCACCACAGGTAAAAGACAAGTCCCAAGTAAAAGTGTAAATGGGTAGTAAAGTAATTGGTAAATGAGTTGGGAGGTCAGATAGGCAGTCCATGGAAAAATACTGGTATTTTGCGGCTTCTGGTTAGAGTAGAAGCTGACCTCAACATGGTTGGGGGAATGGTAGGCAGGTAAATAAATGAATTCACTGTTCAGAGACAACATATGGTTCACAAATATTAAAAGTTGTATGTGTTTCATAGATTCCTTTTCCTGTGTTATTAGTAACAGCTGGGTGACAGCAAATCAGGGTAAATAAAGTGAGGGTTAAAATTTCCATTAAGAACGGTCGCTTTTTAAGGCGGGGATTGGGGGGGTGGGAGGGGGGAAAGAGGGCTACCCCCTAGTACCACCCCCAAATCCCGGAGCCCCATGGTTATGGAGATATCCATGGTTAAAGTTTTGAGGTTAGAACAGCGCTATAACGCGAAAAAGGTCAAAATTTTGCACCTTTTGACAGGGGAAAGGTGAGGGGGGGTGCCCACTGTGCTCTGGCACCACTCCCATGTAAAGGCGACGCACCATTCTTGAGAAAAATTCATTTTTTGGAACCCAGTCGACGGAGCCCCGCTTCGCGGGGCTCCTACTTCTGGGTGGTTTTTAAAAAAAATAACCACGAAGGGGATGGCGGGGTCTATTCGCTCGCTTCGCTCGCTCATTCGACCCCGCCATCCCCTTCTAACCTAACCTGTCCGTGTCGGGGTGCCCCAAGTCCCGAGCTCGCTTCGCTCGCTCTTGCATCCAAGTTTTCCTAGTTACGTGTTCGGTACCCTACAAACCTAACCGCCCCGCTGTTTTTGGTATTATAATACAGCAACAATTATTATGCACACTCTTAATACATCCAAAAATACAAAAAAAAAAAAATAAAAAAAAAAAAATAAAAACTGTTACTTGACAATTTCCAAAAAGCTTTCTAATAATGAGTACTATCTACAAAAAAAAAATGAACTTCCTAATCAGCCGTTCTTAATGGAAAGTCTATCCAAAGTGAGCTATAGGCTGACTTTGTTCGTTCAAAATAAGTTTAAATACTTCTAAATTACCAAGCAGATGTTCATTTAAACAATATGTGCTTTTAGTTTAGACAGTGCACAAACACAAACTCTTAAACTTATTTACTTTGTTTCATTGTTTGCAAAGCTGATTAAACTACACTGGCATATTGAACTCTAAACAAAGAAGTAAATTTCCTACATAATATGGAACAAGAATTCTTAGCACTTCCTACCTGTAAATATTCTTAGCACAAAAGAAAGTTAACAATACGTATTTAGTATGCTTATCGGACCTTATCTGACCCGTGTGTCCGCTAGACGAAACAAGGTTTTAACCAATTAACGCTGACAACCACTCGTTTTCTAATTACTCCGAAGAAATCAACCGTATGGCAAGAAATTCATGACGTAAGGACATTAGTAACCAAAAACTTTGACGAACTGTTTAAATATTACGTTTGAAGAACGTTTCATTAGCAATGTTAAATGAAAGACTAACGAAAGTCCCAAAAATACACGGAATGCTTCGATGACTAATGTAAATGGTGAAACATTATGAACCTTGAAGTTTCGAAAGTCACTCACCGTTTATAGAAGGACGGGGAAAACACTCGTAATTCCCGTAAATATCGTTCTGGAAGAACGTCTTCAGTTCCGTGTCAGCGGAAAAGTAACCGCGGTTGTCCAAATCGTCTTCCGTGAAAGCATTTTTCTCTAAAACAATCAAAGCCACGCCACTTTTGTCTTTGAATTTCCCTTGAACACAGACTGTTTTCCTAACCGTATTATTATTCAAAATCTTCTCCAATTCAAAGTCTTTCAATTCTAACTGATTATCATTCACACTATTATCATTTGCATGATCAATTTTATTTTTTTTCCTGCTGGGTTCCGAATCTGACTCTTGGTTTTTACTGTCGGACATTTTGTAACAGAGTTGCCAGTTGTAAATAGTAAATAAAGCGTACCAAAGTTGCCAATTTCATTATTATTAACATTTTTGTTTTTTTTTTTTAAGTTTTGTTTTGAGCGGACTTTTTACTGGATATTAGTATTAAATTAAAGTGATCAAATAATACAATGGTAGCACTAAATAATTATAAAACTCCTGAATCGAATCAAAGCCATCTGTTGGCCTGTAATAAAGTAAAAAATAAAAGATTAAATATTGGCGTCACAAAAAAACAATTTGATCGATCTTCCTAATTAGATTACCTAGTTTACCTACCCATAGAATTCGGGCAAATGACCAAGTGTAAATGAACAGGGTCATGCACACCCGTCTTCGGAGTCCGAAGACGGGGGTTTCGGACAATCTAGTCCGGCCAGCAGAATCATTTCCTTACGAATATCCCCGACTATGTTGGAGTCGGCTTCAAGCCTAATCTGTATTTGACATGGAGCGACTGCCTATCTGACCTACAAGCCTCAGGTATACCTACTGGGTGATATCCTTTGGTAAGACTGGTTATCAGACTTTCACTGTAGGTACCTACCTACTTGTTTTTACCAAAAAGCTCTTGTTGACTAGTCACTAGACTACTGTGCCCCCCTCTGAAATAAATCCTGGATCCACTCCTGAACAGCTTGACGTGCTTTCCGAGGCACGGAGGAAACTCGGTATAATAATAATAATAATAATATTCCACAACTATCACACAACGCCATCTAGTCCCAAGCTAAGCAGAGCTTGTGTTATGGGTACTAGACAACTGATAAACATACTTATATATTTCTAAATACATACATAATATTATAGATAAATTACACCCAGACACAGAACAAATGATCGTGCTCAACACACAAACATTTGTCCTGGGTGGGAATCGAACCCACGACCTCCGGCATAGCAGTTAGGGTCACTAACCACTAGACCAACAGGCCAGACAGCAGGAGCGGAGGTATGTCGTGGGTTAACTACTTTGTTTTTTTGGGTGTTGTGGAGGGCAGAGCGGTAGGGAGTGTCAGACTTCTACTGACTAAAACCACCCATGTTCCTTCTTAGCCCTTAATAAACTACCTTTGGAGTGCAACAATAAATTGCACCGTTCAAGCGGGCGAAGGCGAGGGCGAAAGTTAGTATAAAATCATAAAATGAATACTTTAGCCGTAATTCATGAACAAAGCGCCGCCCGCCGGTCGTTGTGAGTGAGTGATGAATTGATCGCTTATCGTCCTCGTACAGCCGTACAGTACAATAGGACAACAAATAACTCCTATTGACTAAACCGGCCAGTGTATAGGGTGTTGTGAGAAATGTGGCTCAGATTTAATGGTTTTAAATTGTTTACTAGCTGCCCGCAAACTTTCATCCCCTATTTCACCACCTTGTAGGTTGAATTTAAAAAAAATCTTTTCTTAGTGGATGCCTACGTCTTAAGAGGAATACGTGTGCGAAATTTTAAGCTTCTAGCCGTAAGGGGCTGGCCTGTGAGTTGATCCTCAATCAGTCAGCTTTGCCTTTTATAAAATGTTTGTAGTTTATATCTTGGTTTTAGTGCCCCGTTAGAGTTTGGGGGGGTATGAGGAACAGGGTGTAAAATTCCTCATCCCCCATTGAAAAGGGAGGATCCTCCGACCAGACGGGTGTTGTGTCTGGTGGGCTAACTGCCCGACATTATGTAAGTCGGGAACTCCTTTAGGCCTATCTCGCGAATAATGTTGATAGCGCGATGTAGGAATTCTTGATGTTAGTTCGCAGGTAGATGTCGCTAGCCGCCACAGAGTACTGCCTGTCTTGTTGGTCTAGTGGTGTAAAGTGTTCAATTCAATCGATTTCGAGGAATTTGTCAGTAGCAGCCAGGGAGTCTGGATTTGCGCCCGGCGGATGGCAAGTCAGTAGTCTCCTATTAATTATTTAATAAATGACACAATTTGGGTGTTCCTATGTAAGATGTACCGATTAGAGGTTACGTAACTATAGTTTTACTGTCTGTCTGTCTGACCGCCCCCCCCCCCCCACTTATCTCCGAAACTACTGAACCTAAAATTCTGAAAAAATATAGAAATTACTTCAACACGTATAGATTACAGGAAAACCTATAAGAAGTCATGGTACGGAACCCTTCATGTGCAAGTCCGACTTGAACTTGGCCAGCTTTTTATTTTAGAATCCCGCTGTATATGTAGGAAGATGGTAACATGTTCATAAGACGTGACCCTAACGCGACAGAGATCAAAGGTCAGTTCCTCACTTGGGTACCTACTTGCTTTCTTTAGAGAGGAATCATTTTGTGCAACAGATTCGATACACAACTGACTTGAGTGATACTTGTATGAATGGAAAACTATCGCTTTATTTTTCAGAAAAGAAACATCCTTATTTAGCGTAGTACGCTAAATAAGGATGTTTCCTGACAAAAAAATACTTATAATATGATTCTGTTTAATCCGTTTGATAGATTTCCAAAAAATATTATTTTTATCAACTACCTTTCGCTGCGATTAAAGATAAGTTGATCGATGGTCTAGTGTTCGCAAGGATGGCTGCTATGAGGTCCTGGATTCGATTCCCGAGTCGGGCAAAGCGTAGTATTGAATATTTTCCATCAGTTGTGTCTAGTTGATGGCAATAGGCTCGCCTTCGATTACATACGACTTATACATAACTGGCGAAATGTGGGTGTACCTACTATTAGGTAGATAGATACACCCATGGTGTACCTCTGCCTAACCCTTGGGCATTACAGGCGTGAAATTGTGTGTGTGTCTATAAAATGAAATCATAACATAATAAAACTGAAAATGTAAATAAGAACCCATTTAATAGTTTAAGTATTTACTTTTTAAATTGCATGTTATGTAATCAACTGCAATATAATTTTATTTGTAAGTACTTATTAGAATGTTTCTTATTACTTAATAAAAGTACTTACGAGACAACTTTTATAATACTACGTTACGTTATAACCCGGTTCATTAAAGAAAGGAATCTAAAATGGCGGTTTTTATCATGTCCTCACGCTCGCACACTATAGTGAGCGAGCGAGAGGACATGCCATGTGTTGCCATTTTAGATTCCTTTCTTTAATGAACCGGGTTATACAAATGATTTGAATTCAATCTAGTGAAATAATTTACAATAACACCCGAAGCTCAACTGCTCAAGCTATATATTTTTATTCCTTTTCATTTCATATTTCCCAACATTTTTAAATTGGATCCACATTCATCGCAACAGTACTTTCACTATTATTTTACTGAACTGACAGATGCAGTCCAACAGCAGCCATAGTTACACATTTTTTTCGGACTTGACAGTGATAGCAACCTAAAAACAACCTTAATGCTATTAGATTAAAGATAACTGTACCTGTTCTGATATAAACTTACTGTCATAGGACTGTAGGCACGGAAGACGCACCAACCTCTTTCATTGCCTCAAGGGGCATCTAATATCGTAAATAAAAAAATAAAGCAACTCGTTAGTGGCCAGTAACATTATAACTCGCCTAATTGTGTTTACAGTTAAATAAATAAAACATAATAAAGGTTTTATGATTGGTCATACTTTTTTAAGGGGCAGAATTTCGTTTGATTTCCACTTTCTTTTTATTCTTCACGTATTTTATTTTAACCTTTGGTTTGTTAAAAAAATAAACGAAAACAAGATTGGTCACTCTTAGTGGGATTGCACAAAGGTATTCAAAGAATACTTTTTGTTTGTGCCCAGCTTGCAAAGAAACCTTTTACCTAGTAACAATGATTTTAATAAAATTGTGTTAATTTTGCTTGTTTTTTTTTTTTAAATAAAAGGCAATAAATCAATAATAAAAAGATTTTTGATTTATTTTAACCCAAATTCACACGAATTCTCGCAATATCTTAAAAATAGGAAATATTAATAGGTACCTAGAGCAAAGGAAGTTGGTAAGGTGGAGGCACCAATTATCATCTATGAAATACTCCAAATGTTTGATTTAGCAAATAAATAAAAAAATGTAATTAAAAAAACTATGATATAATTAAGTCCTAAAAATAGTACATAGATAAATAATCAAGCTTTTTCCTTATTGGTTATAACGACTTCCACAAGCCTACGAAATAAATAAATAAAGTTTATTTTAATATCTATATTAGATAACATATCGAAATATGTAAATGTAATGAAATTAAAGTCACTTGTATCAACACCCACAGCTAGGGTCATATTATAATAAAGAAATCATAAAAATATATTACCTACCCATAGTGATTGCTTTAATAAAATCTTAATGAATTTAAACCACAAAAAATGTTGGCGCGTAGTTTCATGGGGTTCAATAACTTTGTCAATTTATGTAGGTTTGCTCAACAATTTACTTTTCATTGGTGGAATAGGGACAGTTTAACTATAAATAACCTGTATTTATAGCTGCATTTATCTTATAAAAGGAGTTGGCGGCTAAATAATAGCAGCTGCTTGGATTGAAACTTCAGGGTGTGCTTGCCTGGGCTGCGGGTTGTTCGAAAGAGATACCGCGTGCTCGGCACGAAGGGCTAAGAAAGAACATGGGTGGTTTTTAGTCAGTAAAAGTCTGACACTCCCAACCGCTCTGCCCAAAGCGGGAGGAGTCATGTGTTCGAATCCCACCCCAAAAAAAGGCAGTACTTGCCTGGGTTGGTCAGTTGATAGTCTGTGGTTGATACCTAGGTATGTACAAATGACACGACTCGCCGTGCTCTGGTCACCCATCCACAGACTAACCTAGACAAGCACAGCTTATGCTTTATAAATCCCAATTTATTTGGGGTCGAGTTTTCTTCCTTATTTTTCTATTAAGTACTCGTCATCTCTACAGGACTACAGGATAACTCTGCCCACGTAAAATACTCATCCTTGCATTTAAATAATATTTAAATTGAATATCCTCACCTACTTACTCCTCCTTAATCCCTAATTAAGGGACTACTTACCAATAATCAGTAGTATTGGGCTCAAAGGGCGTAAAGCACAGATATTGCGCAAAGTGAGCTTTACGCAAAGGGCATAAATCACACTTCAGATGTTACCTGTAATGTGCTTTACGCCGTTTGAGCCCAGTGGTATCGATATTATTAGGTATCAAAATGACCATCATTACAACTTAGAAGCGTTTTGAACATTCAATTCATTATCGGAATGTTATTACAATATCGGATGCAATCGATGCAGGTGTTTGATTTTATGAATCGAGTTAATTAAGTCATTCGAGAGTAGTTTTGTGCATCTTGATTTTTAGGGGTCCGTAGCCTTTGAGTTTGTTTCGGCTTTCTCATCAGAATTCGTGTTATAGTTTTTTGATTTTTATAATCTCCTTACAATACTTATGTAAGGAGGTCATTAAAAAAAAACACATTTGGAGTCATATTTTTTAACCGACTTCTAAAAAAGAAGGAGGTTCTCAATTCGGATGTTTGTTTTTTTTTATTTTTATGTTTGTTCGGGCATAACTCCGTCACTTGCTAAACGATTTGAAAAATTCTTTCTTTGTTGGAAAGGGTATACTTCCGAAATGGTCCCATATTTTTTTTTTCGAAATCGGACAAACGGTTTTTGAAAAATCAACAATACTCGAAAAAAAACTACATTGTCCACATTGACCCATGAACATGTGAACCACTAAAAAGTGAAAAATAAAAACTTTTTAACAAAAAATAAAACCGACTTCAAAAAAAAACACAAAAAAGTGAAAAATAAACTTTAGAAGAAAAACCAGTCTCTGAAGTTGGTGGCAAAAAAATGAAATCAAACAAACAAAAGTCACCGACTTCAGAGACTGATTTTTCTTCTAAAGTTTATTTTTCACTTTTTTGTGTTTTTTTTTTGAAGTCGGTTTTATTTTTTGTTAAAAAGTTTTATTTCGTCATGACAGACATCTTTACATCCGTCTGCCTGTGCCCTGTATGTAGTTACTTGGAGACTTACCCTTGGCACGTTACCGACAAAAATTAAAGAAATTACACATGTGAGTGTGACAGAGGGATGAAAAAAAGCGAGATATATTTATACATAACAAGCGTCCGGGAATCACAAAAACATGACGTTTCTAAGTTTTTTGAGATGGTATATTTTCGGTTATAAAGGCTTACAATATAACTTTATAATACCCGGCCTTACTAATACTATTCGGCCGTGTGCTTGACGGAACTCACGGAACCCTCTATGTGCGTGGTCCAACATGCCCTTGGACGGTTTTTAATTATTATTAACCTGGATGTGTTACCGAATTACTTTTTATGATAATGTTTTTAGTTGCTTCATTGGAGTTTGAGGAAATGTAGGTGTTTAATGGAAGCAAAGTTACGTAACGTAATTAGGGAATGCAATCTCGATCTCGCGAGATCCCGAAAACCCGAGATCTCGCCTCATTTTTCGAGACCAATCTCGAAGCAGAAAATGTCGAGATCTCGGCCGAGATTGACGGGATCGAGTGGCAGTAGTCGCGAGGCATGTCGCGTGTTCTCTGCGCGTGAGCGAGTCGGGAATCCCCGAAATTCCCAGATTTATGTTATTCCCCGGGCTCTCCAAGCGCTCATTTTCAATTCCCCACAAATCAGGGGCTTCCCCGCGATGCACTGTGTCGGACTGCATTCGCCTACGCTGTTTTAGTTGTGCAGTTACTGTCATAGTTTATGGGTTAATTGAATGAAAATTTGTTTTATTTTGTTACGCAAGTGCTAGACTGTTAAGTTAATACTTTTAAAATGTCGACAAACAATAAAAATGAACCTTACGTGGAGTTTAATAGTTCGTTGCCGGTATGGAGATATTTTAAGAAAGCGGTGAATAATTTGACAGCCCAATGCAAATGGATCTCTTATGAGTGTGGACAGTGTGGAGGATCGAGGGGTGTGTTTCTGCAATTTGCATACAACAGTTGGCTCACGCTGATACCAACTAGCGTTGATTCTGAAAGGGCCTTTTCAGCCGCTGGGTACAACATAGCGACGGACATAAGATGTCGATTATCCGACAGCACTCTAAGAACTATTTGTTTTTTAAGACCAATTTTTGTTTTCACTATCATTATCTTTTCATTATAAAATAAGTACTTTCTATAAAAGAGATTTTATGGGTCTGAAATTTTGTGTTTCTTAACTTATGTACCTAACTTATGTAAAAATAAAGTTTTTTTTTTTTTTTTCAATAACTCATGTTGTATTTTACTCGTATCATAATCACAACTACTAAGCAGTTTCAATCCTGTTTCAGTCATGTAATTAAAACAATACTTTTTGAAATCCATTCGAGATCTCGAAAATGCCGAGATCCCGCCGAGATTGAATTTCTGATCCCTCGAGATCTCGACTTAGCGATCTCGTCTCGAGATTGCATTCCCTAAACGTAATGTTGTAGTGTGGGCTGATTTTAGATTATTATGACTTGATTTGGCTTTATTGACTACGACCACGTGTACGTTTGTATCCAAAATCAAATTCAAGGAAGACACCAAAAAAGGATAATAGACACGGCTGGCTGGACAAAGTCTTTACGGGTATTAAATTATAGTAAGCACTAAGCACTAGTGCAACTGTGCAAAGGTGGTTTCTTGTTAAACTTAGTAGTAGAAAAAATGCATCATTATGTAAGTAAAACTTACTACCTAAGTAGATTTATTTAAATTCTATTTTGCCGCCGGTACAGATAAGTTGGTTGAAGTATGATAATCCTTCTCCGGAGGACTTCTAAAACAATTTATTACTCTTGACAGATTTAAATTCCATGAAATCCTACATTTTTTCAGGACTTCAATTCATACAGCCTTGACCCGTTCCTATAGGTACATATAATGGAATCGAACCTTGGACCTCATGCTCAACCAGCTCAACAGTAGTTCTTGCGACGACTAGATCATCGCCTCCACAAGATCGTTTTAAAATAACTGATGCAACGTTGAAACGTACCTACATCAAGTTACCTGAAACTGTCAAATTCTTCTAATCAACCTTGAACCTAATACTTTAGCGTTAGAGTTGAAAATCTATTAAAAAAAATTGACAGATTGCAGGAGCTTGATATTAGCTGACATCTTCTGTAAGTACATACAGTAGCTACTAAGTTGTTTACCTACAACTCTATCTACATCCCATCGGGAACACAGCGTGTTGTTACCATGATAGTACGCCATTACAGCAATTGTCTTATCTTAGTTGAGAACACATCTTTCATGCATTACGACTAAATTAAAGGTGATACATTAATTGACTGGATACTTGTAAAGTTGCGGGCACACTGGGTTCGTTTATGTTAGGGTTGTCGTAAGTCCGAAATTTTTATTAAAAAAATCCAATCATAAATCGTGGAACCCTAGTTTAAATAGACACCCACCCTACTGGTCAGAAAAAGCTTTATTTTCAAGAGACTAATCGCTTTTCAGAAAACAAAAATAGCAGACATATCACACAAGATAAAAAGGCTGAAATGGAAATGGGCGGGTCACCTAATAAGAGACAAAAAAGAGAAATGGGCTAAATTAGTAGCTGAGTGGTACCCAAGAGAAGGCAAAAGGAACAGAGGACGCCCGACGCGAAGGTGGGACGACGATCTCAAAGCGACAGCGGGGTCATTGTGGAAAAGGCAAACCCTAGATCGTGAAACGTGGAAGAATATGGGGGAGGCCTATGCTACGGCAAAACAATCTTCGGAAACCGATGTCTGAAGAATATTTTTTCTTATTATATAATAATGTGTAACCTTACTAGATTATAAGATTGTTAATAAAGGCTATTTCTATTCTATTTCTATTCTAATCGCTTTTCAGGAGGTCAGCGTAGCATGTCTTGTTCTACCTTACTTCTCTTTTACGTACGCGTCATCATAGTACCTAGTCACCTCCTTTGAAACCCTGTCATCCGTCACAGTAAGTATATCCATCGTTTGGTCCTCCTCTACTTCCTTACTCCTCCGCACCGGGTCTTTCGTCGTTTCGCACCACGAGCGGTTCGGACCGCGGTGTGAAACGCAGAAGAGCCAAAATAAATAATAAACACAAGTCAATAGATTTCTTTCCCCTCATTGTGTCCCTTGCACATCTAATAATCATGAGCCGCGCGTCGGGCGCATGCGCCAGCAATGACAGTTCCAACTCGCGTTCCCGCCAAGACGCGCGCGTTCGGGTATGCGACCAATTTAGTTAGATCGTTCACAATTTACGATTTTTGTTTTTAATTTCCAATAAAACTTTGTAAGTGCTTTGTGATCTTGTTGGTAATCAAATAGATTGAATAATAACTGATCATTTGAAATATTAATTTGGATTCGTAATTTATAGTTTTAATATTCTTCTTAAAATTACTTCCTTAATTTGCTACATAGAATAAAAACAACAGGCAGAAAGTTGAGTTTAAAAATTCAAGTTCGTTATAAAAAGCCTAATTAAGTCCAGAGTGCTACATAACAGGCGGTAGACCGTAAATCCTATAATACCAGCGACCGAAACACAGACAATACGAAATAAAAGTAAAAAATGCACAGTTTAGTCACTGTACATACATCCGTCCTCTTTGCAACCAATTAATTTTTGTTCTAAAATCAAATTCGCCGCGCTCTTTTTCTTGATTCCCGCTAACTTAAAAACTGAAAGCTAATAGTGAGAGATAATGGAGACATAATCTTTAAACTAGAAAACAATAAAATTAATAATATTAGTCTCTGACATCACATAACAAATCGCGCCTGTAATATCAAAATGGTTGGGCATAAGTTTATCAGAGTTACATTTCGCCAAATATTTGTATGTAAAAGTAACATATATTAGGGGGGGGGGGGGACCTACGCAAAAAAATTAACAGTTCAATCCAAGTTTACATTAGGTATAGGGAAAACAACCAAAAAAATGTAAAATATATTTATATAGGTACACACGGCTACACATCAAGCTATACAAAACCAGTTAATCTTGGCCTCACTTTACTAGATCTTTTCGCACAATGAACGATCAGATTATACTGGTTTTGTATAGCTTGATGTGTAGCCGTGTGTACCTACCTAGTACCTGCCTACCTACTAACAAAATGAAGGATAGTCCTTCTGAAATAAAGTGTAATTTATTTTATTATTTCTGCTTTTTCTTTTAGAACCAGCAAAACTTATAGAATGAAGTCATTCACATACATAGTGTTGTTTTTATTTACACAAAACACAGTGAAAAGTGAGAAACCCTTCAAAAGTATACCAGTGACTGTCAAAACTTATGAAAACGACACAGTTCTTTTACCGTGCTATATTGATGAAAACGGTAAGTTTGTTTTTTTTTTAGCTTTTTATCTAATACGCTGGTCAGTATATAAACTAGTACACCTGGTACTTCACCCAGGGGCACTCCGAATACTTTACATAAAATACCCATGTTTTTTTTCATTGTATTATCATTTTCAGAGCTTACCTCCTATAAAAAAAGAACAGATATTATGTAGTTTATATGAACAAAGTTTTATTAACAAAAAAGCTGAGGGCTGATGCCCTTGGTTTCGCCCGCATTAATGTTGGAAATATCATGAATGATGATTTTTCATACAAACTTTCATCCCCTTGGGCCTTGGGTTTGAATTTTGAAAAATCTTTATACGTGTGCGAAATTTTAAATTTCTAGCCCTAAGGGTTTGGCCTGTGCGTTGATCCTTAGTCAGTCGGCTGTGCCCTAATACATACGTACAGATAGAGACACCTCTATGAACGCTATGTTAAAAAATTCTACAGTTTGAATGGTAACAATTGAATTTAATTATGTAAGAACGGATTTTTTAGAAAACCAATAGGTCTAAGTCTAACTAAAAGAGCACTGGATTCTCAATTGACTGCTTTAAAAATAAATAGATGTTTCTCAGTGCTTCGCTCGTTTTCTACTATCATTGACACCAAAACGTATTTATCTGATAACCCGTCTGTCAGTCGAACACTCGGATTGATCCATTGGCACTTGGCAGCTGCTGGTCCACGAAGCTCATTAAGATGTAAGTAATAGATCAATAACAGAAAAGATAAAAGAAACTGAGTTATTCAATCACACACAACTTGAACTTAGGTACCTACCTACTTACTTCTGTAAGGTTCGTGTGCAGACTTTTAGGCCTAATTTAATACATTTATTTCAGGAAAAACATGCGCAATATTATAGAAAATTCAAAGCAATTGTTTAAGCAATGATATTTAAAAAAAATACTTAGAAAGAAACAAGAAAAGTCACCTTTCGGGCAACATCTTTCAAAGATTCATCCTCTCCCGGAAACTCAAACATACAATCAATCAAAGTTCATGATTTCATTGACTCATGGCTTTCTTATTACGGTATTTTATTTATTATTTGAAAACTTATCACAGTTTTTTTTTTCTAACTATTGATCAAATTAACAACATCAATACCCAACATAGTAAATTGAACCTAACCTAACAATTTCCAAAATAACTTAATGGTATCCTAATTAAACATCGTGAAACATAAACATGCGTGATCTAAACCATTGAATCCTTGTTGTTCCTTAATTGATTCACGAAAGCCAGCAACCGGTACTTTCACCCTACTAACCCTTCGACGTCTCATTAGCATCAAAAAGGCGGGAATTTTTTGAATAAATGAACACAGTTATTGGATTTTAGACCATAAAACTGTTTTAATTAAGGTTTAGTTTCGAACTAATATAGAAAGGGAATGTTTATTTTGATACGTGATGAAGAATTAAGTACCTACGTTATATCATAGACAAGAATCTATATCGTCCATTTTTATACATATTGTCTATAGACTGTTTGTAAGTGCTACGAAGTGCTCGAAGTGCTCAAATGAATAATATTGATGTCTGGACCTGTCAATTTTATAAAAGACAGGCGTTTGTCTGTTGTTTTTGAAAGATTTCTATCTGCTTGTTACGGTCTCACTCAAAATTATTAATTTAACATAATACTTTATTAAACCATCATTGTTAGAATCATTTTTGTTATCTTTCGAGAGAATCCCTTTAATATTTTTGTTCATCTGAGTTTCTGCTCAGTTCACTCATTCGTCATCATCATTCACTCTAATAAACAAAATGAATGTAAATTAAACGTGGAATGATATTTAAACTGGGCGTTCATTCGAATGAAACTTCTGATATTAGTTTATCTAGTCTAGAACTAGCGGACGTCCCGCGGTTTCGCCCGCGTAGATCCCGTTCCCGTCGGAATACAGGGATAAAAAGTAGCCTATGACACTCAGCAATAATGTGGCTTTCTATTGGTGAAAGAATTTTTAAAATCGGTTCAGTAGATCCCGAGATTACCCCTTACAATTTAACAAATATACAAACACACAAACTTTACCTCTTTATAATATTAGTATAGAGTATAGATAAGTATAGTATGATAGTATAGAATTAAAGATTAATTCTAGACTAAACCGATCAGTAACTACATTATCTGAATAAAATTATTTATGTAGACCAGGTGCGGACCAGGACCTATAACCGCCACTCGGGTCGATCTTTAGCAGCCGCGCTTGCGTAGGTTGGTCTGTATGTAGATGGGTGACCACTACTGACCAGGACCACCCATTACATAGGTACCGACTCGAGTTTACTCCGTGCCTCGGAAAGCACGTGAACGGTGAAGCTGATGTTGGTCCCGGCTGCCATAATATATCTTTGGCAGTTGTTACAGGTAGTCAGTGACCTGAAAGTCTTTCATCCAGTCTTACCACGCGGTTATGGAGGTCAGATAGGCAGTCGCTCTATGTAAAATACTGGTATTCAGCTGCATCCGGTTAGACTGGAAGCCGACCCCAACATAGTTGGGAAAAGGCTAGGCAGATGATGAGGTACCTACGGTACCTACCTACATTAATATGTTATTTCATGACGCATTAAATTGATACCCTATTCAGCCGTCTTATAATTTTCAAGCTCCATAAAAACGCCGCGGAAATGTATGATTACTTACTTTAGCTTATTATTATAAGTATGTACTTACACTCTCTATTAGTAAGGCCGGTAATAGACTATCATGGACTTATATTTTTTTTAATCCAAAGGATTTCGTTTTTTTTATTTCGTTAACGTAAGATCTAGGTATAAGAAGTGATGAATCGCTCAGCTACTGCGCCAGCCGTGCCGTCAAACCCTTTTGTAAGACTGGTTGTCAGACTTTTCGGGCTAATGACTACCTGTTACGACTGTCAAAATTCTACAAATGACAGCCTCCTTTAGACATAAATGATGATTATGATTAAAATTCGTCAATATTTAAGTACTTGTCGTTAGAATACATTTTAATAATATTATATTGTGCCCGTTCATCCATGATGGATCTTTAATGCATTCATCCATACAAACACACTCCGATAGTGTGCACCAATCCTAACAAAAATCGGACCACATTTCATTTTATCAAATTGCTCTCATAGATTACAGCTAAGCCTATTACACACTATTGTAATAATGATTTATAATTCAGTTTAATTTAAACAAACATGCTATGGGCTTAATTTTACTAATCAGTTGTTGGTCGTTTGTTTTTACGGTTTGAAATTGAACGATTTGAACATCACATACAGGATGGTGCCGGCAATACGACAATAATGAAACCACTGATAGTTCTAGTTCATAGGAACATTTTTTGACTGTCAAATATTAATCCTAACACCGAAATCGTTGTCGTATCGTATATCGTCGGCACCAACCTACTATAATATATTTGCCAAAATCTTTTTTTTGCCTTTTTTCCCACAGGTTAGTAAACCAATATTAATTGTTTGTCAAGTAAGTTGTATTGTATTTCGTTTACAGTTTTATGATATTTCGTTTTTTAGTTTTTTTATTTCGGTGTTAGAATTTATTTGATAGTTTAAAAATGTTCCTATGATTTATGAACTAGAACTATAGGTCGCGCCATGTAAAAAGAACGCTGACAGTTAAGTCAAACATGACTATTTTTTTCAAATTTCAGCTTTTTCCAAAGTACTAACCCCTCCACTGCGCTCAGCGTTCTTTTTAACGTGTACCAGTGGTTTCATTTATTGTCGTATTGTCGGCACCACCCTGTATATCATAACATCACGCCTGTAATCCCCGAAGGGTTAGGCAGAGGTGTACCTAATCTAAGACACCCACGTTTCGCTAATTATGTTTAAGTCCCATACAATAAGGGGTGAGCCTATTGCCATCAGCCGGACACAAATCCAGACTCCGTGGCTGCTACTAAGAAATTCCTGAAAGAAAAACCCAAGAACACTTTAGCCCCACCTGGGTATCTGTTATGGTAGGAGGTACATCACTAAACCTATACCTACTACATCCTCTCTCTTAAGAAACAATATAAAATTATCCAATAATATAATCATCCATCCAATTCGGTTTCCGTCTTACACGACTACTTCCCTGCCTAACCCCTCTGTCCTCATTCACAAAGGTTTCTCCCCCTTCAGTTACCTGGTCAGCAACAATCTCAGCTACATCTTCATTCTCACCCACAACCTCTACAGAATTACCCTCATTTCACCATGTAGAAATAATTGATAACTGAGTTGATCTTCAATAACGTTTATTTAAGAATCCAAACACAAGATACATTTTAGTACAACGTAAGGTTAGTCACACAGACCCGGTCCCAATGGCGGGCTGTCAAAACTAGTGATGTAGTAGGTATAGGTTTAGTGATGTACCTCCTACCATAACATCCTCTCTCTTAAGAAACAATATAAAATTATCCAATAATATAATCATCCATCCAATTCGGTTTCCGTCTTACACGACTACTTCCCTGCCTAACCCCTCTGTCCTCATTCACAAAGGTTTCTCCCCCTTCAGTTACCTGGTCAGCAACAATCTCAGCTACATCTTCATTCTCACCCACAACCTCTACAGAATTACCCTCATTTCACCATGTAGAAATAATTGATAACTGAGTTGATCTTCAATAACGTTTATTTAAGAATCCAAACACAAGATACATTTTAGTACAACGTAAGGTTAGTCACACAGACCCGGTCCCAATGGCGGGCTGTCAAAACTAGTGATGTAGTAGGTATAGGTTTAGTGATGTACCTCCTACCATAACATCCTCTCTCTTAAGAAACAATATAAAATTATCCAATAATATAATCATCCATCCAATTCGGTTTCCGTCTTACACGACTACTTCCCTGCCTAACCCCTCTGTCCTCATTCACAAAGGTTTCTCCCCCTTCAGTTACCTGGTCAGCAACAATCTCAGCTACATCTTCATTCTCACCCACAACCTCTACAGAATTACCCTCATTTCGCTCCAAGACATCTTCTCTTGACCAATTTTCCTTTATTAGTTTAGACTGACTACTACTCTTTTCCTTATTACAATCTTCAACCTCCCCTAAGCCTCCATGACCAACATCTATTTGATTCCTGCGCGATTGTAAGAAAGGTGCTGGTATTAGATGCCATCTATTTCTTCTATAGTTAACTCCTTCCACTTCCACATAATAAGATCTTGGTTCCTTTGCCTTTCTTACAATCATGCCATATTTTCTAAGATTAATTACCCAAACCATATCCCCCACATTTAAATCACTTAAATCTATTGTTTTATGTTTCTTATTGTAATTTATAGCCATTTTTTCTCGGAATTGCTGCCTTTTTGTTTCAAAGTTATTGTGAAAGTTACATAATTATCTCCTTTAATTTATCTGGAAATATGGGCAATATTTCTCTAATTTTTCTGTTGAATAACTATTCGCTTGGACTATATCCACATTCCAATGGTGTGTTTCTATATACTAATAATGCTAATTGAACATCATCATTCTTTTTTAACAGATTCTTTGCCACCTTTACTCCGGCCTCTGCGCAACCATTGCTTTGAGCATAATAAGGACTGCTGGTTATGTGTTTGAAATTATATTTTTTTGAGAACTCCACAAATTTACTTTTAAACTGTGTTCCACAGTCAGTCCGTACTACCTCAGGCACACCAAACCTAGAAAATGTTTCCTTACAATGTTTAATTATAGTGTTTTCTGACAAATCATGTAGTTGAAATATATCTAGATATCTAGAATAATAATCAATAATTACAACATACCATTTGCTATTATGCATAAACAAGTCCATGCCTACTTGTTGCCATGCCCTTTTTGGCATTTCCTCTAATTGAAAAGGCTCTTTACTGTTAATTCTTTCTTGAATACATTTGGGACAATTTTCTACTATATTTTTTATTTGAGTTGACAAACCTAACCACCATACAGATTGCTTCGCTCGTTCTCTGCATTTTGTCACCCCCAAATGACCCTCATGTATTTCATACAATGTCTCTTTTTGTAAGGCTGCTGGTATAACTAATCGATTAGGTATTAAACAACAAAAATCCATCCTGAACTGAAAAGTTAAATCTGTACTGATAATACAGGAGCACTTCCTTCGGAATTTTATTCTTATTTGGCCAACTATTCAAGGTATATTTTTTCAATAGATTGCATATTTTACACTTGTTTTGTTCTTTTCTTACTTTATCTAATTTACAATCCTGGTTGAATTCAGAATTAATATTACCAATACTAAAACTGAGTGTTTCTGGCTCTGTTTCCTTTAGGGGGGCTCTGGATAGGGCATCAGCCACAACTAATTTTTTCCCTGGAACGTAAACAATTTTATATGAGTATCTCATAATTTGTAACCTAAATCTTAACAATCTTGGGGTCAAATCATCTAATGGCTTTGTCTGCAGTATTTGGAGCAAAGGCTTATGGTCAGTTTCCAAAATCACCTCTATGCCAATAACAAAATCTTTAAATTTATGCAATGCCCATACCAGAGCCAATGCCTCCTTTTCTATCTGAGCATAGTTCCTTTCTGAACTATTCAGTGTCCTGCTTGCATAAGACACAACAGACCTACTTCCATCTTGATTTTCTTGCAGTAAAACTGCCCCCAGTCCATAGGAACTACTATCTGCAGAAACTATTATTTGTTTATTTGGATCATAATGACTCAAGGTAGGAGCCTTTAGTATCATTTCTTTAATTTTTTTTAAATGCAACCTCTTGATGTAAACTCCACACAAATGGTATACCATCTTTTAACAATTCATTTAATGGTTCCAAAATGTTAGTTTTATCTTTAATAAACCTGCCCACATAATTTACCAACCCTAAGAACCGCATTAAATCTTTTTTACTTTGTGGCTGTTCAAATTTAACTATACTATTTACTCTCTTAGGATCCAATGATATACCTTTTGCATTGATTATGTGACCCAAATAACCTACTTCTGATACATTAAAAACACATTTCTCTTTGTTTATTGTTAGTCCTTCTTTTGTTAACCTATTTAGAACTTCCCTTAACAATCTATTATGACTCTGTTGGTCTTTAGTATACACCAATATATCATCAATATGAACGACAATACCTTCAAGGTCACTAAATAGGTTTGAGAATTTCATAGCAAAATACTCAGGTGCACAATTTAGTCCCATTGGTAATCTATTGTACATATACCTGCCAAATGGGGTCAAAATGGTTGTGAGCTTACGGGACTCTGGATCTAGCTTTATTTGATAAAATCCAGAAGTTGCATCAATTTTAGAAAACACTGTAGCTTCTTTTAGCTTAGCTAAAGTATTTTCTACCTTCGAGATGGGAAAAATAGGTCTGAGCACATTTTTATTTACATGAGTGTAATCTCCGCATATTCTTACCCCTTTTTCCCCCTTTGGCACTACCACAATTGGAGACACATACATAGTTGGCTCTTCAACAGGAACTAAAACTCCCCTTTCTACTAAAGTATTGAGTTCTTCCTTGACTTTAGGCAATAACGGAATTGAGACTCCTCGGGGAGTTGTCTGTACAAATGGCACAGGATTATCTATTAACTTAATAGTAAAACTATCTTTGAAGACTCCTAAATCATCAAACACCTGAGGAAATTCTCTTTCTACATCAACTTGATCACAACTTTGTTTTTTATCTTCCCTTTCTACTTCCTGGTTTTGCTGCTTTTCCCCATTTTCCATACAACACAGCTTTAATATTTGCATTTGCCTGATAGCAGGCTTTCCCAAAATAGGTATCTTTAAATTTTTAATAATATAAGCCTTACCCTTATACATACAAGTCTTATACTTCAACTCAACATAAATTGCCCCTAGAACTTTCAATGCTGTACCGTCAGGCCCTCTGATTATTTCTTCACACTCATAAATTTTCTTACTTTTATTATCTTTTAATATTGAAGGTGGCAAGGCCACAATGTCTGCCCGGGTATCTATTAAAAACTGTTCATTTAAACTAATATTGCCTAAACCCACCTCAATGTTGACTTTAAATTCCTCTCCAGTTTCCATTTGATTTACTCTCTTCCAGTCGCGGCAGCATCTAGCATAGTGCCCCGTCTTGCCACACTTCAAACATTGAAGCTTCGCCGCTGGGCACTGACCCTCAAAATGAAATCTTGCACATCGTCCACACTTCTTCTTACTTCTATCATTGTTCCATGGTTTCGTTCCTACTCTATTCAGTTCTAATTCCTCTTTCCACAGCAACTTCGACTCCTCCTTTTGTTCCTCCGCTTGGCGTGCCAGCCTTACTGCATCCTCCAATTTTAAATCTGACATTAATTGAAGTCTCTCACTGGTCTTTCTGTCCTTTAAACCAACTACGATCCTGTCTCTAATGAACTCCTCTTTCAACTCCCCATACTGACACGGCTCCGACAGACTGTGCAGGTCCTTTACAAAATCCACTACTGATTCTTGCTCCAGCTGTACTCTTGTGTTAAATTTAAAGCGATCGTAAATGACGTTCCTCTTAGGCTTAAAATATGCCTCAAATTCCTGTACCACCTTGCCAAAATCGTTTATTTCGTCAACTTTAAGTTGCTTCGCCAACTGTTCAGCGTTTTTTTCCCAGCGTATAAAGAAACAAATCTATTTTTACACTATCGTCCTGATGTTCTAATCCCGATAGTAAAAGATATCTGAGGAATCTTTTCCGCCATGCTTCCCAATCTTCGGAGCGAAAGCTGAACTCTTCGGGTGCTTTAATTTGCACTGCCCTTTCCATGCTACTTTTCACCTTTTCCACTTTCGAATCTTCGACCTTCCCGTCGTTTCCCATTTTCGGAGACTATAGATAGCACCGCTGCCACCATGTAGAAATAATTGATAACTGAGTTGATCTTCAATAACGTTTATTTAAGAATCCAAACACAAGATAGATTTTAGTACAACGTAAGGTTAGTCACACAGACCCGGTCCCAATGGCCTGAATGGCGGGCTGTCAAAACTAGTGATGTAGTAGGTATAGGTTTAGTGATGTACCTCCTACCATAACAGTATCGAACCCAGGATTCATGCTCAGCAGTCGCGCTTGCTCTCAAAACGGTGAAGGAAAACATCGTGAGGAAACCGGCATGTCTTAGAACCAAAAAATTCGAAGACATGTGACAGACCAATCCGCAGTGGGCCCGCGTGGTAGATTATAGCCCATCCCTCTCCTAGAGAGGAGGCCTGAGTCCCTTTTTTTTTTTTCGTTGGGTGGAAAATCATCGAATAACCCCCCCCCCCCCCCCCGCTCTTGGGCAGAGCGAAGGGGAGTGTCAGACTTCTACTGACTAAAAACCAAACCCATGTTCCTTCTTCGCCCTTGTGTCGGAGCCGCGTTATCCTTTCGACAAGCCACAGCCCCGACGGGCGCAAGCCACAGCCCCGATGGGCAGGCCTGAGTCCCTGCAGTGGGAACATTATAGGCTGATGATGATGAGTCACGCTTGCGACCACTATCCTTCAAAACTAGCATCATCATCTCCCTGCCCATATCCCATTCTATTTGGGGTCGGCGCAACACGTTTTCTTCTTCAATTCTTCCCTGTTAGACGTCACGGTGGCATTTACTCCTTTCTCATTCATATCATTCCTCACACAATCCGTATATATTTTTTTTTATATTATAAATGGGCTTGCTCTTGACTTCAATCTTGCCCTAAGGGCAGAGATGATGTCGACGATGGAACGAGCTTACCCAGTAGAAGCCTGTTTACTCGCGACTTAAACAGATTATAGGGTTTATGAACTCGGAAAAACCGACGCAGGCAGGGAATTCCACTCCTTGGCTGTGCGCATAATAAAGGACCCAGCAAAGCGCTTCGCTCGAATGTGTGGAATGTCGACTAGGTATCGGTGATACCCTGCAGTACGTCTAGTCTCCCGATGGAAGAAGGGAGATGGTGGGATCAGCTCGTGGAGCTCTTGCGCACACTCTCCGAAGTACAGTCTGTAGAAGACCGACAGACATGCGACTTTGCGACGGTGGGCCAGGCTATATGTAGCTTGATAACCAGCTTATCGACACCAATTAGTGTGGCAAGCTAGTATTTGGCTGAGCCATCCCAAAGGTGACAGCAATACTCCATGCCAGACCGGACTTGAGCTTTATATAATGCTGAAAGCTGTCCAGGCTTGAAGTACCGCTTAACCTTGTTTAGGATGCCCAGCTTTTTCGCCGCAGTTTGAACTTTCGACTCGATGTAGGCGCCGAAGTTCAGATTCGCGCTCAACTTCGTGCCAAGAAGCTCGAGACTGTCAGTATAACTTGTACAGACGCACTCCGGAAAGTAGGGGCCAGATTAAACGGACTCCTTTTCCTTGGGCCTTCCTCTCCCTCTCCATCCATCAATATTTATATCCATCAATTTTTTAGTCACATGCGTTTCATCCCTCCTCATTACATGACCATACCATCCTTCAATTCCTTCACAACTAGTCCGGAATCAAAAACAGGATACCAGCAAATGTATTTAAAAACGGATGTTCTCTGTCTCTTTCTATATCCCACTTAAATGCATAAAAGACTAAATAAGAAATGAATTCTAACAATGCGAGTGCATACGGTTCATGAAATTACGTCACTATGCATTATGAGAAATAATAGACCCGTCTGTTTGTTATAATATTTTCAAGGTTGCATAACATCACGAATTCACGACAATCGCATGAAGGGATAGGCCGAGGTGTGAAGTACACTGAAATTTCGCCATAGGCAAGGCTCGGAGCCGGATTTAAAAACAACGGTTAATTTCGGTTAATATTTCTACGTTCCTTACTTCATTTACCGGTTAAACATGTGAAATGTTTTTTGTGTATATGCTTTTTTTTTAATGGGACAAGCCCGCCACACTATTCCTAAACCACTGTAACTCCTGTTAGCCAGAATCAACAGTGGCGACCACAAGAAAAGCGCCGAGACAATGAAGCTCGACGAAGTCCCACAGAAACGATTTAACTGTCTATAGGCTGATGATGATGATTGCCCAATCATCATAATCATCAGCCTAGCTCCTCTCTAGGAGAGGGATGAGGGAGGGATCCATCACGCGTGCCCAGTGCGGGTTGGTATATGTCACGTGTCTCCTATTTTTTTGGTCCTAAGACATGCCGGTTTCTTCACCGTTTTGAGAGCAGTGGTGATGAAATAAATTACACAAAGTAGGTTATGTGCCTGCTTGGGTTTGTACCCGCGATAACTTACTGTTCGTAAATCGGGTCACCACTACTCCCTGGCAGTCCCTGGGCAGAGACAATATTTCATTCGATAAATCCGTTAAGAATGAGTCCTGCAGATTGTCACGCCCGCCAGCGTCTTTTTTTTTGGTGGGTGGGAAATCATCAAATGACCCCTCCTGCTCTGGGCAGAGCGGTAGGTAGTGTCAAACTTCTACTGACTAAAAACCACCTATGTTCCTCTTAATCCTTTGTGTCGAAGCTGCGGTATCTCTTTCGAATAACTCGCAACCCCGACGGCGTTTCTAAGGCCTGCCTCGGTTACGACGGCCATCACCCACTGTGTGTCACCCTCCTGTTATGCCAAATCTTCTATCAAATACTTCGATTCCTTCTACACGTGTTTAGTAGGTACTATAACCCTTCCAAGGATGTCGGTCCCCTTTGAATACGATGTCCCCTCTAGAAAATATTCCGTCCGTGGTTTAATACTCTATGATTCCGTTAGTCATCTCACAGCTTCCTTCCTTATGGTCCCTCTACTTACACATCGGCAGATGCGTCTGCCAGACGTCAAGATATGCGTCCGCAGATGTGTGGACCCACGCCGGCGCCGGGCGCTCACGCTCCAACCTTTTGATGTGGGACAAATCCGACAGCAAACGTATGGCGGCAGACGCATCTGCCGACGGTCAAGTCAATACCTACCTACCACAGGCGACCAAATCACCCCCTCTACGAATCGGTGGATACATCCGCAGATGACGTCTGCCGATGTGTAGAGGGGCCTTTATATCGTCTTAATGTTATTGACACAGTCCATTATGGAAGAGTTCGCGTTTAGTAGCACAAGGCCCATAATTTAGTTATTTCGGCGTGGATCCTGTTTTGAAACTACTGCCGAATATTCTAGAACCTATAGACATCTGGACGCGGTATTATCAAGATCTATTATTGTGATGGATGATCAGTATACTAGAGAGTTCTATTTTAAGATATTTCTTATGTAGGTGAGTAATTGAATATACTGAGGACTTAGACAAAATGACATTCTTTGCTTTGACATGTCATTCTCTGCCCAGGGAGCGTTCATGTATCATGTAATGATTTTGGAGAGAGGAGGGGTCTTGTTAGACGTTACGGAGCGTTTCATGGGGGGGAAGGGGTTAAACATTACAAACAGCTGTTTTTTGTGTCTTCAGAACGATGTCCTAATACTCGGTGTCTCTTCCACCTTGAATTATCTGCATTTCTCGTATGAGGCTTCTCGTATCCCCTAGTGAAATTCTAGGATACCTAGGACCTAGGTGACAAGAACAATAATATTGAGTGCTCAAAAAGATCGCACGTCTATCTCTAGATAGACAACAAAAGGCAATAAGTGACCTCATGTGACTGGGTGCCTCTCTCAGTGACGTAGACAAGCAAAAATTAAGAACAATGCATGATGCGTTGTGATGACGCATATGACTCGTCGTCCTTGGTGTGGGAGTGACCCACGGAATTGGCAGATGTTATGTGGTAGAGAGCTTGCATCTGTCTGCCAATTCCATCACTTGCTCAAGAAAAAAATGGTCCTTAATTATATTATAAAGAGGTCATTTTAAGTTTGCCTGTATCTCCGGAACTAATGAAACAATTCTTAAAATTATTTCAATGGCAGAAAGTTACATTATTCGTAGGTGCTGCGCATTTTTTTCGGAAGAAATGAGAAATCCCGGGCTAAGTGCTGTCTTTGAGTCATGGTATTCTTGAACATGTACTGCACAATTTGCTCGCTAAGCTGGATTTTCTCATAAATAAATAAAATAATGTTATCGGAACATAAAAAACACTTGATAGACGCTTCTTAAAAAACGATTTGGTCCACCTTGAGTGGTAGATCACCGAATTAGGGTAGGAGTTTGATTAAACTGTCATCTTTAAACGTAACGAAACAGAATAAGATACGCTTAGGGAGATTTTTCACGCAGTCTCTTTCAGACTGACGATGACAGTTGACAAAACAAATTAATATAATAACAAGAGACGTTCTAGGACCCTGGTAGACCCCACAAGGTTCAAACATCAACATTATTGAAATCGTAAACAAAACAATATTCCTATTGAACACATTACTATGAGAACCGGTACCCAAACACAGGGACAGTCAGATTTAATGGATTCCTCACATAACTAGCCCCCATGGCTGCCGATAAATCATGGGGCACAAAAGCGATATATATTTGTGTTCAACACGTACTGAGTAGGTAGATTAGAACGTGCCGTGAAGCTGTAATAATAATGTTGTAAAATGGATACGGTAAGTATTAGGTTAGGTAGGTACCATGACTGTATAGATTTCTAGGCGACTAGATCAACGGTCTTCCAGGTCAGGGGAAGTATTAAGTACCTATATGTTTTTTTTGGATCGAAGTCGGCTGTATCAAAGACAATCTCAAGATCGGGGTTCATGGAAGGTTTAGATCCCAAGTGTGTAATGAGTCGTCAACTCGTGTCTCCACAGACAAAGGTTCACCTTCCATTTTGTGCTGCATTCGCATAGCTGAAGTTTGGGCCAAAAATTTGCCATTTAGACACTAATAAGTTATTCCTCGGACTATCCTAACCTAACCTAACCTAACCTCGTCCTACCACTGATCTCGCTCTGCACACGTAGCATGACCACCCCTCCACCGCGTCTGCCTGTCTGTTCGCGATAAACTTAAAAACTAATGCACTGTTTTCATGCAGTTTTCACCAATGGATAGACCGGTTCTCGAGAAAGGTTTAAGTAAATAATTTGTCAGATTTTTGTACACATTGGCTAAACTATCGACATCCACGTGGGCGAAGCCGCTGGCATCAGCGTATTAGACAAATTATACTTGAGTTGAGCTTTTACGCGAAATACTAAGTATTCTGATTTTTTCTCGTATATGACGTACCTACCTACAAGTGGAAGTTAAAAAGTCATTACAATGATTAGGACCATGACCGACAGAATCCAGTCAGAATGCTTATAAAAAAGCGCGTGTTCATTAATTAATAACGACCAATTAATATTTCGTAAGAATGAGATTCGTTGACCCAGTGTCCTAGTGCTACAAATTGTTCAGAATTTTTGTTCAAACATGATCATCATGATATTTCCTCTAGGTCTGCAAACGCGACTGCTGAGTATAAGGTCCAGGGTGATTCTCAGGTCGGGCAAAGTGTTATTGGGTTTTTCATAAGGAATTCCTCAGTAGCAGCCACGGAGCCTGGATTTGTGGGAAAGTAAATAGGGGATGAACATTTGTATGGAAAATCGCCATTTTTTATTTTTCCGATATTCACGAAGGCGAAGCCGTGGGTTAAAGCTAGTTCAGTATAATATACAGTCGCCAGCGCATCAAATTACTACAAACTATCAAACTCATTCGATTTTGAACTTAACCATCAATATTTTATGCTTTAGAATCGTTTGGAGAGATTTGACTGTATGTGGTAACTTGAATAGAACGGAAATAAAAATATGTCACAAGTATTGAAATGGGAACAGAATTACAGTACGTCAAAAAGTTTGTCCACAATCTTCTCAGGAATACTTATTTGATATAAATAAAAAAATAGGTACACACGGCTACACTCAGCAAGCTATACAAAACCAGTTAATCTTGGCCTCACTTTACTAGACCTTTTCGCACAATGAACGATTAGATTATACTGGTTTTGTATAGCTTGATGTGTAGCCGTGTGTACAGGGGCATACGTGTCTATAGACGTTATTTTTATATCACCCGGTGTACAGGGGCAGTCGGAAGACCTAATGTCGCATGAATCATGTACCTAATGAATGACACAAGCGCATGACACAATCAAAGTCGCCATCATCTTCTTTTTATGAAGTAAACATGAACAGCTGAATTCTAGATAAGTACTTGAATAGGTACTAGAATGTTTGAAATGCAACTACAAAATACATATGAAAGAAATTAATAAGTTCAGAAGATGGAAATGTTAGAAAATAGCTCGCAATTTTAAAAAGTCAAGATCATTTTAAATGGTATCGGTTCATCATCTGTTGCCGAGTTATTAAAATAAAAAGTATTGTTCGATTATTTAGGTAAATTAAAATATCAATCTTTAATTTACCTTAACCACATTTTTCTCCTTCAATATATGTTTTTTTCTAATGCACGTTGTAGACCTAATTCTTGGGTGGTAATATTTATAAAACGCCGAGAACAGTGCACCGTGCACGGTTCGATTGGATAAGCACCGGCAAGAAAATCCATGGTTACTAAATTCAATCATCAAATGCCTCCTCCACAATTTCCTCGCTTCGTTCTCCATCTTGTAAGCGGCAAAGCATACAGGAAGGAGCGTAGATCCTGATCTTTGTGGCCCAATTGTGTCTCCATTGACGGCGACCCCTCGAAGAATCAGCCATTGTACGCTTTCTTTGATCGTCTACCAATCTTCCCATATGCTCGTTTGTTAGATTAAACAGATGTTAGCTATTTAAATATATTTATAAATAGTTTTGAGATATTTACAGTATTTTTTATAAATTAGAGAATTGTTTTGTATAAATAAGTTATTTTATTGAGTTGAAATGCTAAAATGGCGCCAACGGTTATTGGAATGACAGTTAACTATTGCAGTCTGTAGTACAGACGGTTATAAAAGATCTAAGGCGCCATTTTAGCGGGTCATTCTGGTCTGAACTTCAAAAGTGAGAAGAACTATAAAATACCTGTGTAAGTACTGTGAATTTCATAATAAACTTGTAATGTTATGCTGTAGCTATTTATTCTGTACCTACTTAGTTTGATGTGTTTGATGTGCTGTAGCTATTTATTCTGTACTTATTTTGATGGGTGCTCAGTCTGACCCCTTGAATTAAAACATGATTGTCTGATGAAATAGAAGCTTATTATTTATTTCCCTTCTGCTCTGGCTAATCTTACATTTCAGAAGTGGGATAGATAAATTAATGCCCTAACTACTTCTGTCATTTGGTTCTAAACTTAATTTTTTTTCCTTTCTTATTTTTTTATTCCATTGTTTGTAATCTTTGATTAACCTACCTATCGGTTTAAAGCCATCTAAGTAAAGGGTTATTTGATATTGTGTTTGATTTAACCTAGTCATAGTTTTACCGTGTTGTGGGTGCCCCTTTTTGTCCGTTGACTTCTTATTTCAGATAACCATGGAAAACTTGCACCAGTTTTCACCACGTGGGTGGTCTCACGGCGCGGCGGCGCGCTGCGTAGCGTGTGACAGGATTGAGCGGCGATCGCGAGGCCGGGTGTTACCTTCAGCAAGCATACTGTGAGGACACCACGACCAAGATCAGAGAGGCGCAGCCGGTGCCGTCGTGTGAGGTGCAGCCGTTGCCGTACAACGGGCGGCCACGGCTGTGCGAGGCGCAGCCGGTGCCGTACAAGGGGGCGGCCGCTGCTGTGCAAGGCGCAGCCGCAGTGGTGCGTACGCAGCCGCAATGGCACGACGCGCAGCTGCAGCGGCACTAGGAGCATCCACATCAACAAGAGGCCCTCAGGGTAACAATAACGTTACCGAACAGGTCAGTAATACAATTTTATTGGCACAAATGTGAATGGAAGTTGTTCAGTCCATGAGAACAGATGGAAACAATGAACGTTTTCCTGGGTTTTAATATGATTCCCGAATTTGACCTCATTTAATGTCCTAAAAAAAACAAACAAAAAAAAAACACATTTAAATGATCATACCTACATTACTTTTTAGACAAAGTTGCCCTCTGCAGCGTTACTTTGTTGTGGCACGGTGTTCGCATTCCGTATCCGATAAACGTATTTGCGACCACAGTAAATTGTACCTTTTGCGGGTGGATGGAAAAAAATAGCAAGATTTGTTTCTTGAATGTTTTAGCAGAAGTACCTACCTATGTGTTATGTCAAAGTTTTATGTTATACCATATTTTTAAATAAGTTCCAAAAATGTTCTCAAGTAAAAGTGATTTAGAAACAAATCACATCGTGTTTGTTTAAATTTAAAATAATCGTCTTTTGAATAAAAACACCCGCCACAAAGCCAAATGTTTAAAGTTCTCTTTAATTATAAATCATTTATTTTTCTTATCTTACTGTAGCAGTTATTGTCACATAGCCTCAACCTAATACGAGGAACTATCAGAGATTTTGCCTTCTAATTAACGAATTTACTCATTTCAACAATGTATAGGGATGTGGATAACGAAGTCAAAGTCAAAACATTTAAAGTGTACAACGTGGTGTTATATTTTGGTTAGTGCTGATAACTTGGTAACCTGTTGCAATCTTTGCAATGTAACAATTAAATTTATCAATTAATTTATTCAATTACAACTTTTACATTGTGTCTGAATTTCTATAACGAATAAACACTAAATATCATACGTGCGATTGCCTCGATTGGTCTAGTGGTCGCAAGCGCGACTGCTGAGCATGAGGTCCTGGGTTCGATTCCCGGGTCGGGCAAAGTGTTATTGGCTTTTTCCATAAGGAATATCAGTAACAGCCACGGTCTGGATTTGTGCCCGGTTGATAACAATAGGCTCGCCCCAATTACATGGGACTTAAAACCACAACTGGCGAAATGTGGGTGTACTATTAGGTACACCTCTGCCTAACCCTTCGGGGATTAAGGCGTGATGTTATGTTATGTTATCATACGTGCAATCCATATTTAAATTATCACAATTAACCAAATTACATGCCGATCCATAATTATTTAAACCATCACAATTCATGTCTCATGTCAATCAGTCGCCTGTCCTTATCATCATCCTATTTTAGCATGCACTAAACATTATTCTGAGTTAATTATCTTATATTAAGTAAAACAATTTAATAGGGAAATTATACATACGATAATTGTGTCAAAATTAAATGTGTGACAGTGAATTTAATACAGTTGTTCAGAATTATTGATGTCATTTTGCAGGTAATAAAAACTCTGTATAAAATAAAAATTGGATAGGGTAAATGCCACTTTTGTCGTTAAAAGGTCTCTTAAGATTCTTTTACTGAGTAGAAGCATTTTGGAACAATTATAGCTTTAGCCTTCTGGAATATACCTACATAAGGTATACTTTATTGCCACAAAATACTTAATATCGCCTTGAGGGTGGGGCGCATAATTTCTTTTATGGCAAGTGGTTGACGTTGTGTATATCTTAAACTTTAGTGAACTTGTCGATATTTAAAAAAAAAAAAAAAAAAATACCTAAATGCCAAGTAGGCTAAATGTATTAACTGCTATTTGCTTATTTCTGGAGGTTGTTTGGATTGGGAGGTAGTTTTTTTTAAATGGACTAAATTGCATAATTTTAGCTTTGTCACTATTAATTTGCCATTCATTTCTGGAGCCAAGTATCTACAGTTTGGAGTAAATCTTGTATTTGGATAATTTTTACGTTTGTTTACGTTTCCACAATTAATTAAATTAATATTGAAATATCGTCTGTACCTAAATAGTACTGGTAAAGCCGAGTCAATGAGCGTGCACGAATTTCTAAGTGGTCAGACAGGTAAACCAAACGCACTGCCAAAACTTGCAAGTTTCGCACAGAAATGGTACCAAGGACTTTCTAGTGTCATGTTTTCCTGGTCTGAATGGCAAAACAAGCTACGTTCGTCTTTCCCAAGTGATGAGAGTTACACCTAATTGTTGTCAGATAATTATGCTTGCTTGTACTTTTACGACAAAGCAGTTTTTATATTGCCGGCAAAAATGCCATAACGACCGCATACTATTTGGTATTGAAGATCGTTCTATACCTAAGAACAAGCTTAGAAGCCGCCTAGTACATTTCTGTAAATTATTATTAGTATATTTGAAGGGAGTTAAAAAATTAATTAAAGAGTTGACAAAACTGTACAGCAGGCAAGCGTAACTTGACAATAAACATAATAGAACCAAAACCAATACGACTCCTTCCACAGCCAAATGTTAGAAGTATAACCGTGGTGAAGGTCACTCGTATTATAAACCAGGGACCGAAAGCGGTTACGGTTAAAAGGTTAAGATACCTCAAAAACATACCGGTACCTTTATAAATAAAGGTTACGCTGAACCGTTATTTAACCATTACACGATTTCGGCACCGAAATGCATGCGAGACGGGGCGCGGCGCTCGTGCGCGCGTCGAAAAACGTTAGTACTTGTGTATTTTGTAGTATAAAATACAATCGGCAAGTGAAGACAGACCGAGTGGCGAGGCGGTGCGTCAAAGAAAACCCCTATTTATTAAGGTTTAGGTACCGCTACCGGTACATTAATAACGGTTATGGTACTTCTACCGAAATATACCGGTATGCAATAACAACCTCAAAATTTCGCTACCGAAAAATAGCGATATCGAAATATTTCGGTAACCCTTATTTAACGGTATGACGTCATACTGAAATTTAAAGGTACCGTTATTTTTGGGTAATTCAGTCCCTGTAAAAACGTAAAGAAACAGTCAAACGGTGTACTGCTAGGGTTACCAACTTTTTTTCAATCAAATATAGTATTTTTGACGTTATTAACTTAAAAATATAGTAGATGGCAAAAAAATGAAAAAGAAAATAGTTATGTGGTCAAAATACTAAATACTTTATTTTTTTAATGAATATTTTTTGCTACTCTACACCTTAAAAATTATTTTTTTATTTTTTTAAAAGCATTCTTATGATTGATTGCAATTTAAATTTAAGTTAAAACATACCATTAATTCAGATTCAGTGACCCTGTTGCGCTCGTCTCTCCATTTCGTCTTCATAACAGAAAATATGAGTTCTGTGAACGCTGATGCTGAAGGAATTGAAATATAGTAGTTTCGCCTACTATATATATTTTTTAGAAATATAGTATTTGATCCCTTAAAATAGTAGGATACTATATTATATAGTAGGGTTGGCAACCCTATGTACTGCTTGTAACGAAGTAGCACATTTAGTAAACGACTGTCCCGATAGAAAGGATACAACTCCTTAGGTGATTTTTAGTATTTTCTAAAAACACGAAAATAACTGCGAAGATATTTTAGAAACAGCGTTAGTTAACGAAAAATTAGATTGTTTTATTAACTTTGGAAATCATTGTTCCATGCCGAGAGAGTTGGTTGCCCGTAACTTAAAGGTTTTGGCGAATCTATAGTTAGTTGTTTAGGAAAATGTGACATAAACCTCGAAATAGATTCCGTGGAGGCAATCCTTTAGTCTCTGGTAACTTATTACAAGTTCTTTTATTGATGGGTCAAACTTTTGGGCAGGACCACGTAATCATTATTAAAACTAACGAATTGCTGCAAATTAAAAATAACTCAAAGACTTTGAGAATTGTGTAACGTGTTTTAGCCGATAATTATATGAGTGGTTATACCGAAATCGATGTTACTTTGACACTAAATAAAGTGATGATGTACCTACTAATAGAACCCGGTTGAAATAATAATAATAAAAACAAAAAAAAACAAAAAAACTTAATATTGAATACGAAGCTATTCAGAGTTTCCATAAGTTTAATGTATGGTCAAAGCCGAAAGCACTACTTACTCCAATACTATCGCATAGTTACTCGTACGATATTAAATACCTATATTGCGAAGGTTTTATTAACTAAATTAGTTTTACGATGAGCTAAAATATATTGTTATGTTGTTGAATATGGCTATATTGATGAAACGATGGTAAATGAAGCGTTTTAGAATAAGGTTTGTTTGATTAGGCTTTGGGCTTTTACAGATGATTTATAATATGTATGTTGTTGTATATGGCTATGTAATAAAGAATGATTGGGGGCCTGTTGCCACTGGTAGTCGGGACGCAAGAAGCCCGTTGCCAGGGGTACTCTCAGGACATATTTATTTATTTTATATTGAGGATTATTACCACTGGTATTCAGGATGTATGAAGCCTGTTGCCAGGGGTTTACAGAATGAATTGGGGCCTGTTGCCACTGGTAGTCGGGACGCAAGAAGGAAGCCCGTTGCCAGGGGTACCACAGGACATATTTATTTATTTATTTTATATTGAGGATTATTACCACTGGTATTCAGGATGTATGAAGCCTGTTGCCAGGGGTTTACAGAATGAATTGGGGCCTGTTGCCACTGGTAGTCGGGACGCAAGAAGGAAGCCCGTTGCCAGGGGTACCACAGGACATATTTATTTATTTATTTTATATTGAGGATTATTACCGCTGGTGTTCAGGATGTATGAGGCCTGTTGCCAGGGGTTTTCAGGATGAATTGGAGCCTGTTGCCAGGGGTATTCAAGACATATGCAGACGGCGCCATGAGCGCGATGCAGACGGCGCCATGAGCGCGATGCAGTCGGCGCCATGAGCGCGATGCAGACGGCGCCATGAGCGCGATGCAGACGGCGCCATGAGCGCGATGCAGACGGCGCCATGAACGCGATGCAGTCGGCGCCATGAGCGCGATGCAGACGGCGCCATGAGCGCGATGCAGACGGCGCCATGAGCGCGATGCAGACGGCGCCATGAGCGCGATGCAGTCGGCGCCATGAGCGCGATGCAGTCGGCGCCATGAGCGCGATGCAGTCGGCGCCATGAGCGCGATGCAGTCGGCGCCATGAGCGCGATGCAGTCGGCGCCATGAGCGCGATGCAGTCGGCGCCATGAGCGCGATGCAGTCGGCGCCATGAGCGCGATGCAGACCGCGCCATAAGCGCGATGCAGACCGCGCCATGAGCGCGATGCAGACCGCGCCATGAGCGCGATGCAGACCGCGCCATGAGCGCGATGCAGACGGCGCCATGAGCGCGATGCAGACCGCGCCATAAGCGCGATGCAGACCGCGCCATGAGCGCGATGCAGACCGCGCCATGAGCGCGATGCAGACCGCGCCATGAGCGCGATGCAGACCGCGCCATGAGCGCGATGCAGTCGGCGCCATGAGCGCGATGCAGTCGGCGCCATGAGCGCGATGCAGGCAGTCGGCGCCATGAGCGCGATGCAGTCGGCGCCATGAGCGCGATGCAGTCGGCGCCATGAGCGCGATGCAGTCGGCGCCATGAGCGCGATGCAGTCGGCGCCATGAGCGCGATGCAGTCGGCGCCATGAGCGCGATGCAGTCGGCGCCATGAGCGCGATGCAGTCGGCGCCATGAGCGCGATGCAGACCGCGCCATGAGCGCGATGCAGACCGCGCCACGAGCGCGATGCAGACCGCGCTATGAGCGCGATGCAGACCAAGCGAGTGCTAGTATTGTGCAAGTGAAAGTGAAGTGCTATTAACATGGTTTTAAGTTACTTATACTACTCGTAACACAAATGTCATAAGTTATATTATTGTAATGTTTACCTCTAACATAACTTGTGTAAAATGTAATGTTTAAAGATGAACTAAAACTTAGTCTTTTATAACGAATATTCTAATGTTGATATTTAATTATATATTGGTAATCTAATCATGCTTGTGTACCGTACGAGGACGCACGAGGTTCAGGACGGCCGAATGTTAGCTATTTAAATATATTTATAAATAGTTTTGAGATATTTACAGTATTTTTTATAAATTAGAGTATTGTTTTGTATAAATAAGTTATTTTATTGAGTTGAAATGCTAAAATGGCGCCAACGGTTATTGGAATGACAGTTAACTATTGCAGTCTGTAGTACAGACGGTTATAAAAGATCTAAGGCGCCATTTTAGCGGGTCATTCTGGTCTGAACTTCAAAAGTGAGAAGAACTATAAAATACCTGTGTAAGTACTGTGAATTTCATAATAAACTTGTAATGTTATGCTGTAGCTATTTATTCTGTACCTACTTAGTTTGATGTGTTTGATGTGCTGTAGCTATTTATTCTGTACTTATTTTGATGGGTGCTCAGTCTGACCCCTTGAATTAAAACATGATTGTCTGATGAAATAGAAGCTTATTATTTATTTCCCTTCTGCTCTGGCTAATCTTACACAGAATTGATAATTGGTTAGATGAATACAATAATGCTAAAATTAACATATAACATCATGCGTTGTGTCAACTTGTGTCTGATTAGTTTCGTGATAAAGGCAAAGTGATGGTTTGTGATTTTAAACTGGAATTACTGTTTATTAAGAACTCGTCTATCGATACTCTTATTATAAAGAGATGTTTGTGTGTACACACGGCTACACATCAAGCTATACAAAACCAGTTAATCTTGGCCTGACTTTACTAGATCTTTTCGCACAATGAACGATCAGATTATACTGGTTTTGTATAGCTTGATGTGTAGCCGTGTGTACCTAGCTAGAAGGTAATTTTCAGAACTCGAGGCCATTCCAAAATTCTTTAAGTTACGGGACATTATTCCCAAGTGTCTTAAATTATTTTTAAAACGTTCCGCGTCACGTTTCCGGAAAAGGTAAAAATTTCCAAGCGACATTTAAAAAGGATCCTGCGTGCACACAATGTCGCTTTTTTAATTTTTGCCTTTCAAGCGTCGAAACTTTCTTTTAATTGACAGTAAGCACTCAAGATAAATTATTAATTAATGGTGATGACTCAATATCTTTCAGAGAGCAAGCTACGCGTCCGCTGGTACAAGGATAAGAAGCTGCTGGGTGACAGCCACACCCCCCACGAGATCCTCCCCCCCCGCGTGAGGATGCACTCCAACTACAGTCTCCAAGTAGACGTCCTGCAGGCCGAGGATACCGCTGACTACACCTGTGAGGTAAGACTGTCGCCCTGCGGGGCCTGTCGGGGCTGCGGGTTGGTCACAAAGATACCGCGGCCTCGACATAAAGGGCTAAGAAGGAACATGGGTGGTTTTTAGTCAGTAGAAGTCTGACACTCCCCTTTCGCTCTGTCCAAGAGCGGGAGGGGTTATTTGATGATTTTCCACCCACCCCAAAAAAAAAGGTAAGACTGGAAGCTTTTCTAACTTAACAAGGTTGTAAAAAAGAAAGAAAGAGAATAGGGATGATTCCTGACTAAAATACAAAGGATTCTGTTTAGTCCGTCAATTAGATCATCATACGACGAAAATAAAACGTGTCAAAGATCATGAGTGGTGGAGGGCTTGTGACGTCAGTATCTGCTATAAAATGTGCCACAATATGACGTCACACGAGGTTTCGAAGCACTATATCATCTTCATTTTTTGTTTACGTGAAAAAAAAATATGTTTTAATTTTTTTTTTGGAAATCTATCTAACGGACTACCTAATTAGATTTTTTTGTCGACTACCCTATTCACACTTACCTCAATGCTGTGTGATGGAAACAATAAATTATGGTATTTATAAAATTATTAAAAAGTAATGGCCCAAGGTGGGAGCCTTGGGGTACTCCAGAAGTCACATTAAATTCTTCAGAACGGGTCCCATTCAAAACAACGTACGACATACGATACGATTACAAAGATAAGACATAGACCATAGTAATAGGACCGTGGATTCCAAAATTCTCAAGTTTTTTTTGTTAACAGTTGATGGTCTACTTTGTCGAACGCTTTGCTGAAATCAGTGTACACTAGGCGTCAACCTGAATCCGTTGGTCCACATACTCTATCACGTTTTCCGTGTACCTACCAGATTTGTGTGAGTGGATCTTCCTTAAAAAAAACCATGCTAATCCACATAGCAGGCATGCTTTGTGACTGTAAAGATACGGATATATCAACAAGTCAAAAAATTTAGGGTTAATGGAAATGATCGAAGCCGGTCTATAATTTTGAATATCTTCTTTGCGACCACTTTTAAAAATAGGGTCTATTTTAACCCTTTTCCACGCACGCGGCAAACGAAATAGAAAGGTTAAGGGAGTAGCGAAGGACTTCGCGCACTTTGTAAGAAAAAGAAAGAAGGAAGCTCATGAGGACCTGTTCCTTTGCGTACCATATCCTCTGTAAGTGTAATATGACTTAAAACATCTAGACTTTCACAATACAATAAACTGTTGTAAACATGAAATTCGGATTTTTAAAAACGGAACATCGAAATTCAAAATAAAATATTTCGAAGTATTTTGGTGTTCCCCTTTTAAACTATTCAATTTTAAATGATATAGTTTAGAGTACGTAACAATTAGGTCAATTTAACTCTACATTAAATAGCCGATAATTAACATGTAGTACCTACTTATTTGGATAAGATAAAAGCAACTTAATTATTTATTTACTTTAGTAAGTATATTTAATTTATTGTAATAATCTCCTTTTAAAAACCATCATTTTGATACACTACTGACAACTCGATGGCAACGGAATAAAAATATTGTGCCCACAATTTTTCTTTGTTTTTAATTTTTGTGGATCAAGACACTCGTGCAACCACGACAAATATAACGACGTAGGTATTCTGATGGAAAAACAATAACAATTTGTGCGACCTGGGTATCGAACCCAGAACCTCATGTCCAGCATTCACCTTTTCGACCACTAGACCAACAAGGCAATTTTAAAGTGAACTCGACGTTAAATTGCACGCGGAACAATAAAAAGTATTTCATTGGGTATAGCAATTAGTTTAAACTGATGAAAAGACGACCGCCCTTCGATCTTAACTATTTTTAATTTGTTGCTAGTGATGTCGATAGAAACAAGTCGTGCGTATCGACATTTCTATGTTGAGTATGATGGCCGATCTCTTACGATAATAGTATCGAAATCAAATAGCATCGATATAAAAAGGCAAAAATTACCAATTTTTGCCTTTCAAGCGATGATATTAAAAAATATTTTGAGTAATTTATGAAAATAAAAAGAGCTACACGAGCTGTTCTTCAGGTTAAACCACGCTTGCCTAGGTAAGTCCGTGAATGGGTGACATCCCACTAAATACCGAGTGTTCTCCGTGCCAAGCAAGTTAAACCGTGGGTCCTGGCAGTACCTAATTTGTAGACCTATGACAGTCATTATAGAGGCCTAATAGTTTGACAATCAATCTTACCAATCAGGGGTATCAAATAAGCCAGTATATATTAACTGTTTTGTGGAGGTCAGATAGGTAGTCGCCTAGTCGCTCCATTTAAAATACAGGTATTGAGCTGCATCTAGTTAGAATAGAAGCCGACCCCAACATGGTTGAGAAAAGGTTAGGCAGATGACTGAGATTATGAGATTCAAGGGTTCTGCTTAGGCAGAAAATTCGGACAGGCGTTTCTTGCAGTGTGCAGCGGGGCGTTTAATGGAACTGTCCACGTAACTCCCCGCTGCACGCTGCCAGAAACGCCTCTCCGAATTTGCGGCCTTAGACTGACCTTGACTTGAATTTATAATTAAATAACCGAGGTCATGGGTATATAACCTACTCACTGTTGAAAATATTTTGTCGAAACATGAACAATATCCATATTATATGAAAGAAGCAATGATAAGTGTCCACAGTGCTGTCCTATTTAATCCTAAGGTTGACTGGTAGACAATGCGTTGTGGCATTAAGTCCACAATGTACCACTCTTGTGCATGAAGTTTAAATAAATAAGTAGGACAACTTCTGGCAGTAAGCCGTAAGCGTTGAACGTTAAAATGATCCTGAAGCCAGTCAAATTTCTAATTGGTTTAGGCGACCCCATTGTTCATGATTTGATTAGGGGATTTTTAAGTCCCAAGGCAATCGCTATACACCTTGCATTGAACCAAATCTGAAGTAAATATCTAACTATTTATGCACCTGTTTAAACGAAATCCATAGATATAAGCAAATTTTTGCGAACTCATCTTCCATCAAAATTGCCTTTATGAATTTTCTGCAAACCAAGAGGAAGAAATCAAACCGGTAGATTAATGCGCATACGGGTACAAAAGAAAATAGATGTTACAACAAAGCATTTTGTACATCATCAAACTAAGAACCTATGTTAATCAACTCAAACTTTATTGCTGGGTAACGACTTTTTCAGGCGAATAATAACGTTTCAAAAAGCACGGTAATACATCCCAACTAGCAAAAATATGTCGTGTAGTAGTCGCGGCAACGCAAATTATTCAGCATTTTGGCTCCTAATAGAAGTCGTATAAACGTAATGAAAACGTTTATACAACGCGATTTGGGCCCATTATATTCAGCAATTCAGTCACATAGACATCGTATAAAAGCAACTTATTCAGTTAAATCGTCACGTAATTGTCGCCGGAGTGACTGTTACAAGCTTAAGTTGCGCTATAACTGTAACTTATATGACTTTAATATGTCATGTTTGTCTTATTAAAGCGACCTGGAATACAAACCAGCTGAATAATTTTAAAGTAAATTAATCAAGTGCGTGTTGTGTTTTAAAAATTATAAAAAATTATAATACATCGGTAAGTACAATTTATTTAGCAGACATGTTAATTTGTAGGTTGCTCCAAATGTAGGTTCGTAAACTCACGCATAGGTTTGCTAAGTATTGCGAAGGTAAGTTTTCTGATGAAATATACTAGGTTATATCATAAATATTTAACGCCCCCCTTTAATTCTTAGTAATATGAATATAATAACAAATATTTTTATATCAATATTCATTTGTACACCATTTTTACTGCTAACAGGCGGTATAATAGCTTCTAATACAGAAAATTAGCAGTATAACCGCCATGATACCACGCTTATTATATTTTAGGGTTCCTTAGACCTTCTTAATAAATTATACGACATTTTAGGCTTGTAATAGTCGTATAAATGTACAACTTATACAACATAATAGCAGTATAAAAGCAACGACGTTGCTTTTACTCGACTTGTCACAAGAAAGCTATATATTATGCTTTTACTCGACATAAGCGTCGTATACTAGCGACTTATTCAGCAAAATCTTATATGACACTTTAGTCATATAAGGATGCTGAGTAAACGTTTACTCAGCATCATTATGTGACCAAAATGCTGAATAACTAAAATGCTACATATGATGCTTATATACGACACGTGCTGAATAATTCACACTTACTCGACTTTTATAACACCGAATAGCTGAATAAACTCAACCTTATATGACTAATTTGCTTGTTGGGATACTATTAAAGACATAATGTAACACACTTAAAACATTGTGGTGATGGATTGTCATGGAGGTATTTTTAAGTAGGTAATCTTATAAATAATAATAACCTCAATATCTCCATAACTTGAAGGATCCCAGTGGTATGGTCTAGAACAAAAAAAATTGTTTGTTAAGGGTACTTTTATACCTTTTATAAAAACATCGATAACATGCTCATCCCAGCTCTAACCACTATGTCCGTTCCAGTGTTAGCTCTCAAGTCGGTCCAATTATGCAATTAATCAATTTGTAGCAACTCTTTTGTTACCGACCATCCTATTTTGTAACTGGCACAAAACTGTGTGTTTTTCATTGATACGATGTTTCCATCCATGACTTCATGAGCTTTTGCCCGCGGCTTCTTCGAATGTCTGTTTTAAAATACAAAATGCCGATTTTCTATACAAACTTTCATTCCTATTTAAAAAACTACTTTAGGGGTTGAATTTCGAAAACTCCTTCCTTAATCCTAGTCTAAATTATAAAGGGAACGTCTGTGCAAAATATCAGCTTTCTAGGTACAAGGGTTTGGGCTGGGCGTTGATGAGTCAGTTAGTCAGGAACTCTGGACCCTTTTTTTTATTTATATATAAGGACTAGCTTTTGCCAGCGGCTTCGCCCGCGTGAAAATGACGATTTTTTATACAAACTTTCATCCCCTATTAAACTCCCTTAGGGGTTGAATTTCTGAAAATCCTTCCTTATTCCTTGTCTGCATTAAAAAGGGAACCTCAGTGCAAAATTTCAGCTTTCTAAGTCCAAGGGTTAGGGCTAGGTGTTGATGAGCGAATTAGTCAGGAACTCAGGACCTTTCTTTTATTTATATGGAGATGGAGGTAGATGGATCGTGCTAGAAGGCCGAAGAAAAGATGGATGGATTGTGTGAGGAATGATATTATTATGAAAGAGAAAGAAATGAATGGTAAGAATGAAAAAGGGAAAACGTGTTGCGCCACCCCAAATAGAATGGGATTAAGATGATGATGAATGGTGCTAGAAAGATGTTGGCTAGTTGGCTAGTGTGGCTATACTGAGATGAGGAACCAATATAGACGTAAGTATAATAATAATAATTTATTTCGCATAAACAAATTGTAGATTTACAACATTTAACTTAAATAATAACAACAGGTAACACAGAAGTTGTAGTCTACAATTAAGTGGTTGAAGCTCTGTTTTCCTAGCTAGGCTACAAAATAGCCTGTGCTAAGGAGACACAGTTTCTTTCCCTCGGTACTAGTTGTCTCTGGTACGTGTTACGTGACAGTGCGGATTGGCAAAGAGATTACCTAACTAACAGACAGTTACTTATGCAAAAAAAACTAAAATTAGTAAAAAATATAAAAATGAAGTATGAAAGAAGAGGATAGGCTTCTTATTTCAAGACTGAGAAATGGCAACCATATTCATAGGATAAAAAGTACGTAGCAGTAGCGTGGGACTTTTTCTCCATTGCGATTGCGGTCAGTTTTTAGACCTGGAAACCTGCTAGATATTATGGAGGTTATAGAGCCAACTTTTTGAGCAGAAGGGAGTATCAGACTTCTACTGACTAAAAACCACCCATGTTCCTTCTTAACCCTTTGTATTCCGGGGCCGCGGTATCTTTTTCGAACAACCCGCAGCCCCGGATGACCCACATATCATATATCCAGTTACTCTTTTACTTATTAAAAGAAAATAGTTTTGGTATGAGTGTTCTGTTACCGTCTTATGCAAAAGGAAGTGATTAGTTAGTACAATGGGCGGTACTTTGTCAACTATAGGGTCATTAGTTGACCACCGTGCATGCTAATTAGTGAATCAGTCTGTCTGTAGGTATGTTTTATTTATATGTTTTAAGGAATGCTAAAGAATGTTGATTAGAAATAATGCAATATTTGGAAAACGGCTTTAGTAGACCATCTTCCAAATTATATTCTTATAGGTATTATTCCCATAACACAAGCTCTGCTTAGCTTGGGACTAGATGGCGTTGTGTGATAGTTGTGGAATATTATTATTATTATTATTCTTTTCTCTTATTCTTTTTAAAATACTTTTTGTTTTATTTAAATATATTATTTGGTTTTGGAGGTCATCACAATCACGTAATCTTCAAAAAATCGTAATACCTATTTGTCTTATTTCTGTTACTCACTTTTACAAAACATACAAAACTTTTGATTTTACTCGTAACTTTTGTGTAGTCGTATTTTTTTATGAATCTAAATAAAATTGCTTTTTCTTTGTTCTCAGATCATCAGGCCGGAGCCATGGGGTCCCATCAGGCAAACACATTCCATAGAAGTTTTATGTAAGTTTGTGTAATACGTTTGTTTAATCTATCTCCTCCTTAGGTGCTATAAAATCGCTGTAAAATTTTGCTAATATTTGCTCTAATATTTGTTTATTTATTTTATCATTTATGTACCTACATGACACAAGATGTTATTGTTCCTTTTAGCCAATAAATTAATTGCCATGAATCTACAAACAATAACAGGGTCGTTCTCAAAAAAGTGGCACCGCTCGAATAAATTTATCAATTTGAGAAAATTTATCAATTATTTAGTTTTTTTTATAAAAATCCATTCTGGGTGGCTCTCTTATGTTGAATTGTTCTAAGGGAATAAGAATTTTACATGAATAGATGAAATACAGCTATTTAAAAAAACTAGCTTACAGGTTAAAGAGATATTGTACAGGTTACTGAGAAAAGCTTTCAGGTTAAAGAGAATCAAACAGGTAAATGAAAAATAAAACAATTTTTACCATGCAAAATCAGTTTTTATTATTATTAACTCCGTCCTAATCCTGCCCAGATCCTAAATCCCGAAAGCTTTCAACTCGAACTGCATAATCGCTTCCAATGCCTAACCGAATGCGAAACAGTGGACGAGCTAAACAACGGGTTGGTGGAAACTGTCCATGCAGTGGGGTATAAGTTCTTCAATATCCCACGCCGGAAAAAGCCTCAAAAGCTCTCGGCAAACACAATCCAGTTGATGGAAGACCGGTCTGAGATGAAACTGCAATCTTCAGTAGATATGTCGGTATACGGTAAACTCAATAGGCGCATCAAAAAAAAAAAAAAAACACGAAGTCCATGCGACACGACTTGCGGTCCTATAATACTCAATGTATTAAGACCGCAATTGAACGAAACCAGGGCTCCAAAGTGTTCGCGAAGAATGCGTCTATTGGGCAAAGCCAAATGACAAAACTGAAGATCGAGGACGGCAGTATCATCTCATCGAAGCCAGAGATCCTGAAAGAGCTAGAGAGGTTTTATGGACAATTGTACACCTCGACCCTATAGCCTGTTGTCAGTTAAGCTCAGGACTCCAGAGCGAAACTGACCCGACACTACACTGAGGATATCCCAGACGTCAGCCTGTATGAGATTAGAATGGCCCTCCAACAGCTTAAGAACAACAAGGCGCCGGAGGATGATGGAATACACGACAGAACTTCTGCGAGCTGGTGGAAAACCAGTACTTTTAATCCTCCAGAAGCTGTTTGACTCCGTCATACTCGAAGGTATTACGCAAGAAGCATAGCACAAGAGTGTGGTGGGTATCTTCTTCAAAAAAGGTGACAACACCCTATTGAAGACTAATAGACCCATCTCACTCCTGAGCCATGTGTACAAGCTGTTTTCGAGGGTCATTACGAACTGTCTCGAACGCAGGTTTGATGAGTCATTCCAGCCTCCCGAGCAAGCCGGTTTCCGAAAAGGCTTCAGCACCATGGACCACATGCATACGCTCCGCCAGATTATACAGAAGACTGAAGAGTATAATCGGTCATTATGTCTAGCGTTTGTGGACTATGAAAAAGTCTTTGATTCGATCGAAAACTGGGCGGTGTTACAGTCTCTTCAGCGGTGCCGTATCGAATATAGGTACCTATATCAAAGTGCTGAAGTGTATATGTAGAAACGCCACTATGTCGATCCGATTACAGGACGAGAGCACGAAACCAATCCAATTGCAAAGAGGCAGGGAGACGTTATTTCACCGAAACTGTTCACGAACGCATTGGAGGATGTTTTCAAACTCTTGGACTGGGACGGATTCGGCATCAACATCAACGGCGAATATATCACTCACCTTCGTTTTGCCGATGATATAGTTAGTCATCATGGCTGAATCGCTGGAGGATATGAACAAACCTCAGAGGCCTCAGTAACGTTTCTCAACAAGTGGGTCTTAAAATGAACATGAACAAGCCGAAAGTTATGTCGAATGGCCGTGTTCCACCCGTACCGGTAGCTGTTGGGAGCGATACTCTCGAAGTTGTCGATAGTTATGTTTACCTGGGACAAATTGTTAAACTGGGTAGATCGAACTTCGACAAAGCGGTCGCCCGAAGAATCCAACTCGGATGGGCAGCGTTCAAGAAACTACGCGACATCTTTTCGTCCAAAATTCCGCTGTGTCTTAGGGCGAGGGTGTATAACCAGTGTGTGTTGCCAGTGATGACTTATGGCACAGGGACATGGCCCTTAACTGATGGCCTCTTAGAGAAGCTCAGAGTCACGCAACGAGTCATGGAGAGAGCTATGCTCGGAGTTTCTTTGTGCGATAAAATCCGGAATGAGGAAATTTGCCGAAGAACCAGGGTCACCGACATAGCTCGCAGAATATGCAAGTTAAAGTGGCAATGGGCAGGCCACATCGCTCGAAGAACAGACAACCGATGGGGACGAAAGGTTCTCGAGTGGCGACCACGAACCGGAAGACGCAGCGTTGGTAGGCCTCCCAGCAGGTGGACCGACGACATCGTGAGAGTCGCGGCCAACCGGTGGATGCAAACGGCAGGCTGCCGTTCTTTATGGCGTTCTATGAGAGGCCTTTGTCCAGCAGTGGACGTCTTATGGCTGATGATGATGATGAAATATTAAGCTAGTATTCACACATTTCACACCAGATCGTTTCTTAATTTTTCTAGTAAGACAGTTTTATTAAACAATAATAGGCAGTCTCTTTAATCTGATAATAGTCTCAATAACCTGTGCTTTCCAAACAGGTTAAAGAGGCACAGGTTAATGAAAATAATATGGTTTTGATGTGATAACAACAAAATGGTGAATGTTTTGGAGTTTATACTTATAAAACAATAAGAAGGCAGTAAACTACACAATCTAACGTTTATACTCGCAAAGTAGTTAAACCACAAATAAAACTATTGAAGTCAGATTAAAGATAACATACCTGTTACAAACTCAGATTGATCCGATTCGACATTATTTCTAAAAAAATGGCACAAATTTCTAAACTTTTTTCCTTGGCAGCAGTTTTGGTTATTTTACGCGGTGGTGGCACGTTGAGTAAGTAATAGTCTTTGTGTGATGCGCGTTAGTGTGCAAGCACAGGTTATGGAGAAAATCACTCCGGACACGATTTGAACTTGAATAACTTGCAAATTATGTTCATTATTAATGTACCGTGTAAAAAAAGATAAATTTAATAATATACAGACTAGTATTTTAATAATTTTGAACCCATATTTTAAGCATTTATTTTTTTATGTTTATTCAAAGTAAACTCTTTTAATTTGGACATGGCAGGTTAGTGAGAAACAGATGTTACAATATTATTTTGTTGTAAGAATATCACTTTAGTTTGCATAATATTACTCGGCCTCTGTGTGAAAAGTCTCTTTAAGTACAATATCGTGTAGAATTTTGTAAAAAGCATTAAAAAAATCATACATTTCCAGTAAAAACCGCCTGACAGGTTACAGAGCCACTTTTTTGAGAATGATCCAACAATAGTTAAATGATGGTAAAATGGTAGATTTTTTTCTGGTAGGCGTTTAAACACAAGCTCTTTTGAATTGTCGAAACAAATACAACAATTAAATGTAGCTACAGTCCCAGTCACAAGGCATGAACAGTATGAATGTAGGTACCTACATAATATCTACTGTAGTTGCCCATTCCAAAGCGTAGATCTCTTTGGAGAAGAACGGGCCAGAAACTTTATGGACACTCTTTTAACGGCCATTCTCCGATTGCCTAATTACCGGAACCTTTTTTATTTTCTTACATGTACTTACCTATTTAAATATTTTATATTTTAATGTGTTTTCACTAATTTGACTTAGACACATTAAAATATGAAATAATTATTTCATATTTAAATGTGTTTAAGTCAAAATAATTATTTCATATTTAAATGTGTTTAAGTCAAAATAGTGAAAATTAAAAAAGGTTACGGTAATTAGGTAAGGAAGAAAAATCGGAGAATGACCGTTAAACAGAATATTGTTAATGTACACTACTTAAGTAGCAAGACTCACAGTGTACATATTGCAGACTCACCAACAATCAAGACGGTGCCAGAGGATGGTTTCCTAGAAGTTCGTAAGGGTGACTATGTGGACATCGGATGTGAAACCACCGGCACACCAGCCCCAATCGTGGACTGGAGGAAAAATGTAAGTTACGTAGGCTGCCCACCTGAATATCATCATCATTGTTCTAGCTTTACAGTACTAGTTTTTGCCCGCGGCTTCGCCAAAACCAACATTCATTTTCGTTTTAAGGATGGAAGAAGGATTTAAGGATTTTTCAAAATTCAACTCCCAAAGGGGTGAACCTTCGGGAGTTGAATTTTGAAAAATCCTTTCTTAGTAGATGCCTACGTCATAAGAGGAATAGGTACGTGTGTGTAATTTTAAGTTTCTAGCCCTAAGGCGGCGTCCTATGTCCTAATTGGCAACGATCGAACGATGTGTTCTCGTCGCACGACGAGATTAAACACACTAATTTCCCATTTAAAATATCTATTTTCGCTAAAAAACGATAATTTTTAAACATTTCACTGTTTTCGTGCGATCACTTGTAAGATCTATTAGGACACACTAAATAGTGTGTTTAATCTCGTCGTGCGACGAGAACGCATCGTTCGGTCGTACGATCGTTGAAAAATAGGACGCTGCCTAAGGGTTTGGCCTATGCGTTGATCCTCAGTCAGTCAGCTTTGCCTTTTAAATACATAGTATTTTTTTAAGGCATGTATTTAAACCGTTATCTGTATATTCCCTTTTTTCGAACAAAATATTTTAAAGTTACACCAAAAATACTGACTTGCACACAAATTATCTCAAATTATGCACACTAAAGAAACCAGTATCTTTTTTAATGGCATTTGCAGAACTCTTTTACTGAACGAATAACTATTATCAAAATAGTATATCTAATAATTCTTTAGTCTAACAAACATTTTAAAACTTTTTTAAGGAAAACCTACACCTGATTTACTCCATGACGCGCGCTCGCTTCGCTCGCATATTAAATAACACTAATATCTTCTGTCCCCGAAGTGCCGGGCCTCCGCCGGCCTCCTTCGTCGGCCTACGGCCCTGTGCCCATGCCGCCCATAAAGGACACTGTCGCGAGACGGTCGTATTAGATATTAGTTTTAGAAATTCCGTAGTAAGATTGTACAATAAATTTAGAGTGCAAGTTAGTATTTTTGATAAGCAATTAGTATTTTTGTTTTACAAATCATATATCCGATGTACTAACTACATTTTTGGTGTGAATTCGATAAAAAAGGTCATCTCGTTTTGTGTGATTTTTTGAGTGCAGGGCAGTGGTCCAACTGCTCTGTCCAACTAGTTGGACCATGGGTCTTTACTAGGGGCAGTTGTCCAACTTTAAAAATAGTTGGACCACAGCACCTTTTGAGAGTTCCGTGGTCCAATTCATTTAAAAATAACTTACCAACACTAAAAACCTCAACTGCATCTTAATGTGCAATATAATATAGGAGTATTTATAGGAGTACCTCCTATATATTTCTGGGCTGAACCAGAACCATTAGAGAACTTCTTGGTATAGAGTTATACGTATGACGAAAACTTTAATTTAAAATAAAAGAATTGTTAAATCAGGTTCTCTAATGGTTCTATACCTCCTATATATTTCTGGGCACCTGCTACTTTGTGAGATTTTACTGATTTAAAAGTTATATACTTACATGGCGAAGAAATTAATTAAAAAAAAAAGTTAAATCTGGTTGTCTAAATTAGACATTATACAGTTCATTAAATGAACCCTGTACCTCCTATTCTTTCTGGGCTCCTGGTACTTTGTGAATAAAGAATTGAGTATTGAGTATTGAGTATTGAGACTTTGTCCTCGTTTCTCATCTCCAACAAAAAAAAAATGCATGGTATTAGAAAGGCATATAGATTTGATTTTAAGATTCCAATACCTCCTAATGTTTCTGTTCTCCTGGTAGTTTGATCGATTGGGATTAAATTAATTAACTATCAAATTCAATCCTTGATACGTAAGTTATTTTTAAATGAATTGGACCACGGAACTTTCAAAAGGTGCTGTGGTCCAACTATTTTTAAAGTTGGACAACTGCCCCTAATAAAGACCCATGGTCCAACTAATAGGACAGAGCAGTTGGACCACTGCCCTGCACTCCAGACTTTTTTGTAGGAAATCAATTGGTTTTTTTGGTATGCATTCAGTTAATTAGTGGAGTTACCTAGTGTGCTGAAAATTTAAACAGATGTGCATTTAAATATAACCCTTTTTTTAATAGACTAGCTTTTGCCGCGTGAAAATGACGATTTTCCATACAAACTTTCATCCCCTATTTCACTCCCTTAGGGGTTGAATTTCGAAAAATCCTTCCTTATTCCTTGTCTACATTATAAAGGGAACCTCTGTGCAAAATTTCAGCTTTCTAGGTCCAAGGGTTTGGGCTGGGCGTTGATGAGTCAGTCAGTCAATCAGTCAGTCAGTCAGTCAGGACTTCTCTCTTTATTTATATAAGTATATAGAAGATTTAAATAGATACTGTAGCTGTTTGTTGTTCTACAAGAATTCAAAAATAATACATCGTTCTCTTGCCCTTCTCCTTCCATTCTTCTGCTCTAGCTTCTAGCTAAAATAACTACATTGAAGGCTCCGAAATAATCCAGTACTATAAATAGAAGAACCCAAGAACATTTTCCGACCACAAGAAAATAAATTCACTTTTCACTTACAACCAACGGAATTAAACAAGCTTGCTTTATCTAAAAATATTAACTCAGCTTTACCAATATTCTCCAGGGCGAACCAATGGCGTTACTAGAGCACAGGTCCCGCATCAGGTTCAGGGCGGAGCACCGGTTGCTGGCAGGCGTGTACCAGTGCATCGCTAACAACGGCGTGGGAGACCCAGCCAGAGCCTCTATCACTGTTGTTATTCAAGGTATGTTGTAGTACTAGTACCAAACTTTCTGCCTTGAAGTCTCGGGACAGCTATATAGGCATCAAAGCAGAGAATCTCTTAATGAAACCTTTATCCCTCAGATGCGCCAGTAGTAACATCTTCGCGCACCTACGTGCATACGGCGGTAGGGCTTCGCGCTGCGCTGGCGGCCACTCTGGAGTTCGCCGCACCACCTGCCAGGACTGCCTGGTACAGAGACGGCAGGCCTGTCAAGACTGATGATAGGTAAGACCTGATGGTAGACCATTAAATGGGGATTTAGTCAGTGCAGAAAGTTAGGACAGTGAAGTTCGCCGAACCGAACATTGAACCGCTAGGACTACCGACCCGCAAACTGACGATAAGATAAGCTACCTACCTATTATACCTTAAAATCCAGTAGCTTTTCTTGGTAAGTAGGTACAGATGTTATGCCATTAGTTTCAATTAGGATTTGGCAAAGATTTCCTTTGATAAGCCATCAGACATGAGCAATGTCTCTTTGGCAGATATAGGTGACCGTCGAAATACGATCTGCACAGTTGAGGTGGGATAGAATAAGAAGTGACCTGCGAAATTGAATTTGAATAATAATTGGAAGTGCCCGAAGGAAATCTAGAAGCAGTGGTAGAAAAAATACATACAGTCGGGCATAGAACATCCTCCTTTTGGAAATCGGTTAAAAATACTTAAGTAGACCGAACCACCATTCAATGGTTGATAAACAATTTTATTATACTGAGCTTTTTTTATGTTGCGAAACCATAGTTTGTATAATTTCATTTAAATCCAATCTAACTTCTTCGTTGGGCAGTCGAGAAGATCTCCAACCGATGTTTCATATTTTTCTCTTACTCCACCAGGGTAGTGCTGATGATTCAAGACAAGGTGCACCAGCTGATCTTCAGAAACGTTCGGAAACCAGACCTCGGAAACTACACGTTCAGAGCAGAGAACAAACTGGGCATGGCGGATTTGATGTTCAAGCTTACTGGTGAGATAAAGTTTAAATTTTTCAAAGTCATCATGGATTTATCGCATCGATAACAAACTAATAAAAACTTCCCGTAAAGGCATTGATTTAATAAAACCCTAGATGCACAGTCTCGAACAAAACAAACAGTCGAAACTGTCGCCAAACACTCACCAATACACGAACTACTACATGTAGTTATCGTCACTATAAACATTTTTTTTTTTTTGGCAAATTCAACCTTACGCAGATTCCTTTTACAATGCAGTTATAAAAAGCAATATAAAAAGTATTTTGTACGACCGTGCAGAGACGCGAGCGACGCGAGACTATTTGAAATGAGTTCATTGTGAACTCATTTTAAGCGGACGGTTTTGAGACGCGGAGTGTGTATCTTGGGTTTTATTATATCAATGCGTAAAGGACCAAAATTCAACTATTTAAGCAACATGAACGAAAGCGGTACAGTCAAAAGCACATCATGGGTAGGGCACATTACTCGCAGAACGTATGGCCGATGGGCTCGAAAAATACTGGAGTGGCGACCGCGAACCGGAAAACGTTGCGTTGCGCGGCCTCCCACAGTCCCACTAGGTGGACCTGCACCTGGTCAAGGTTGCGGGGACCCGTTGGATGCGAGACGCCCGGGACCGACCGGCCAATGCGACAGTTGGGGGAGGCCAATTTCCAGCAGTGGACGTCTTTCGATTGAAATGATGTTGCTAAGCATATCAAGTGCGCAGGTATCAGGGCAAGCAGCGCAAGATGGAAGGTGTCCATTCTCTGTGGAGAGATGCCACATACGCACTAGTGATCTGAGATATTCATGAACCCCCTTAAGTGGCGATAGGCCATGAAATTGTTAGCAGACGAAAACCCTAGAAAACCAAGCAGGCTTTAAGTCATCCTATAATGTCTAAAAGTTCTTTCTTTTCGTTGTCTAGGTGTTCCGAACGCAGCATCATTCAAGGTAGACGTGGCTCTGAACAAGCCAACTGCCACCAGCTTCACACTGATTTGGGAAGTGGATTCCTATTCCACTATTAATGGTAAGCATATAGTTGCCTAGACCCAAAGACAAGCCGGCTGGAATCGGCTTTTTAGGTGCTTTCGCTCCTGGCTTATAAATTACTAGCTTTTGCCCACGGCTTCGCCCGCGTGGATGTCGGTTTAACTAAAAAAAAAAGTCGATTTTCCATACAAACTTTCATCCCCTATTTAACTCCCTTAGAGGTTGAATGTCGAAAAATCCTTCCTTAGTCCTTGTCTACATTATAAAGGGAACCTCTGTGCAAAATTTCAGCTTTCTAGGTCCAAGGGTTTGGGCTGGGCGTTGATGAGTCAGTCAGTCAGTCAGGACTTCTCTTTTTATATAATATATAGATAGATAGATAATAAAGATTAATGGTACCCATATTGTTCCCGCCTCGTTGGTCTAGTGGTAGCGAGCACGACTGCTGTGCATAGGTGTCTGGGTTCGCTTCCCAGGTCAGGTATAAAAGTGTTATTGGGTTTTCCATCAGAAACTCAGTAGCAGTCGCGGAGTCTGAATTTGTGCCCGGTTGATGAGAATAGGCTCGCCCCCTATTACATGGGAGTTAAACCTATCGGCTATCTGGCGAAATGTGGGTGTACACACGGCTACACATCAAGCTATACAAAACCAGTATAATCTGATCGTTCATTGTGCGAAAAGATCTAGTAAAGTGAGGCCAAGATTAACTGGTTTTGTATAGCTTGATGTGTAGCCGTGTGTACTAGTGGACCGTACACCTTTACGCATATTTTCCGTACGGAGACCTCTGCCTAAAACTTCTAGGATTATAATAGGCGTGTTATGTTCTGTTTTTTCAGAGTACAATCTCTGGCTGCGTCCTTACTACGGTCGCCTGGTGTCGCCAGAACCGGATGCCTTCACCACGGAGCCTCCAGCCAACCAGTGGAGCAAGATCGTGGTGCCCGGAGACTCCAGTGACGGTACAGATACGATAATGTCATCAACCCACCGTCTTAGAGGTCTATTAGCTTTCCTCTTTCCCTGTGGACCTTTCCACCATGTAGTTTATATGATGGTTTCTTCTCTGATGGTACCTACTTATATAACTATCGACTGGCCTGTTGGTTTAGTGGTTAGTGACCCTAACTGCTATGCCGGAGGTCGTGGGTTCGATTCCCACCCAGGACAAATGTTTGTGTGATGAGCACGATCATTTGTTCTGTGTCTGGGTGTAATTTATCTATAATATGTATGTATTTAGAAATATATAAGTATGTTTATCAGTTGTCTAGTACCCAAAAACACAAGCTCTGCTTAGCTTGGGACTAGATGGCGTTGTGTGATAGTTGTGGAATATTATTATTATTTCCTTTATTCATTTTTTAACATATTAAATACATTTTTAAATATTTATTACAAAAAAGCATATAAAAAACATTTAAAAATATAAAAAATAGTAGCCCACCGGCATTAGGAACAGGGTCCGAGCTACCGGTGGTCAGGGCTCTTGAGAGAGGAACCTCCTGACAATGCGCGCCGTGTCTAGAAGTACTGCCTTCTGAATCAAGCCTTTGATCCAGCTACCAAGCGAGAGCCTCCTTAGATGTTCGTCGAGGCTCTTGGCTATTAAGCCATTGGCAGACACGACTATCGGCACAATGACTGCTGTATTCACGTGCCACATGTCGACAACCTCGCGAGCCAGATCTAGATATTTGAATTGCTTATCTTTCTCCGCTCTCACGAGGTTCTCGTCATGCGGGACCGTTATATCAACAATCATTGCGCGACGCTCCGATCGATCCATCACCACAATGTCAGGCTTATTGGCAACAATAGTCCTGTCAGTGACGATAGGTCGATCCCAATACAACGAGATACTACCATTTTCGAGAACTGGGTCGGGCGCATACTTATAGTATGGCACTTCTGTTTCTACAAGGTTGTATTTTAGAGCAAGTTGCTGGTGGATAATCCTGGCAACGAGGTTGTGTCTATGCAAATATTCTCCATTAGCCAGACTAGAACACCCAGAAATAATGTGTCGGATCGATTCTCCAGGACGGTGGCATGCCCGACATATGTCAACCGTGCCATCCTTCACAATATATTTCCGGTAGTTGTTCGTCATCATAACTACATTATTATTATTATTATTATTATATTATATAACCCGGTTCATTAAAGAAAGGAATCTAAAATGGCGGTTTTTATCATGTCCTCACGCTCGCACACTATAGTGAGCGAGCGAGAGGACATGCCATGTGTTGCCATTTTAGATTCCTTTCTTTAATGAACCGGGTTATACATCATTCTGTTTGAAGATGACAGGGACAGAATGAATTTGAAATATATTTAGCAACAAAATGTATGTTGAGTGTATCTATTTAAGTCGCGAGTAAATAGGCTTCTTCTGGGTAAGCTCGTTTGATTGTCGACCTCATCTAAGCCTTTAAGGCAAGATTGAAGTCAAGAACAAGCCCATTTCGAGAAAAGTTTCGTTAAAGATAAATCCTGCTGAAGTAGTTTTAGAACCACTTCTCAAGTTCTAATTTTGTGCTTTTTTTTTCTTTTTTTTTTCAGGACCCATCCACAGCGCAATTTACACAGTGCGAGGTCTAACGCCATCAACTGTCTATGAAGCGATAGTTACGTCCAGAAACAGGTTTGGTTGGAGCAAACAATCTTCGATACTACACTTTGCTACAGAGCCAGGAGGTGTGTAATTTTTTGTTTTAAAACTAAATCCTAGATACTATGACTATAATTTTCTCCCCCGTCCCTACTAAAATTCGATCCACACAATTCTGATAAGCCTGTTACACGAAAAGTCATTCAATTAAGTAGATAAAATGAACTTAGAGGATTGTATTGATGGTTATATTTGTTACGGGTAAGAATCATATTTTAATCCCTGTACATTGCAAAAACCGTAAAAAAAAAAGAATTTCGCGGGCTACTTTAGCGCATCCTCCATAAGACATTCAGATATTACAGCTATACCACAGGGAATCCTAGTGTGAGTTTCAGGAATCAATGTAACGAATTTAATTTCTGGAACAATAAAATTATTCTGATTCTATTCTATTACGAGGAAAATTGATGTTTTTCTTCTCATTTTTGTGTCCATTCGTTAATGTGCATTAGTAATTTAGGTATAATTATGTAAAGTATATCGTGGAAATCGTGGCTTTATTGGTATGGAAACCTTGTTCATGCAAATAATTATTTTACTCTTTTTCTAGCTGGCCGAACTAGACCCTCAACGGCAGACTACTCAGACATTACTCCGATACTCGTAGAAACGGAACCCGAACCATACAATATTTCACAGGCGCAGATTTTTGAACGACTCAACGAACTGTCAAGCGGAGCGCGGAAAACAATATCATTCGCCGCCATCTTGGTTTCATGTTGTGTTGCGTTTAGTTTCAGCTGATTGATGGGGTTGTTGAGAATGTAAGCTTTTATCCGACCAAGATATATTACCCCCGTATCTATAAACAAGTCAAAGTGATAAGTTAAAGTAATTATTGCTGATACGATTTTTTTAATACAGTTGCTCAAAAAGTGGCGTATTGCAGGGACGTATAGCGTTCGGGATGTGGGCTATTACGTACTCGTGCTTTTTCTTTACCTTTCCCGAACTCGTGCGTTCTCTTTCCCAACTGTCAAAATAATGTCCATTAAAAAAAAACCAACCACGAAGTACTTATTTACTAAATAAAATCATAGAAGTTTTTATGATTCATGCAAATATTTCTAAAGAAGCTACTAATTTGTTTCAATATCAGATTTAATTATTTGATTCAATGAGATCTCATTAAATTTCATTTTTATTTCATATCAATAAAAAAAAATCTACTGAAGACTTGGCTGTATGGGCATAGTTACCTTTGCCTACCCAGAATGGGAAAAGAAAACAAAAAAAATCTCTGCTTAAATTCTTTTACGGTTGGCGCCATTTTCCAAAAATGTTCTTTGCGAGTTTAATTACGGTTTTATTATTTTATTAAATTGCTTCATTTTTTCGCAACTGTATTAAAAATAGTTGTTCAGTACACGTGCGGAACCGTCATTGCAACTTGTTCCGACTGTCAACCCTCGCCGTCGGCTGTGCCTCGGCTCGGCTAGACATTTGTCGGAACTCGTTGCAATGACAGGCTTTCCGCACTTATAATGAAATATACTATTATTCTGCCGTTTAATAATTACAATAAAAAGTTAGAGTTCTTGACATTCTTTCGAGAGGGATGGGCTATATATTATAATCCACCACGTGATGTGTCCAGTGCCGGTTGGTAAATGTCACATGTCTTCGATTTTTTTGATTCTAAGACATGCTGGGTTCCTTACGATGTTTTCCTTTGCCGTTTTGAGAGGTAGTGGTGTTGAAATAAATTAGACGAAATAATGTGCCTGACTGGGTTCGAACCCACGACGCCGCCACCGCTGGGCCACCACAGCTCACGTAGGTAATATTACTTTAACTTAACTATAGATACGGGTGTTAAACACACGATTACAATAAGAAAAGAAAGTCAGTGAAGTTCGCTAGTAATTTTTTCCTAGTATTTCGTTCAACCATGACAAAAACTTACGCAGTAATTTTAATTCATAGCTGTAATATTGCAACTCATTGATTAATATAATATTATTTATTTATAAATTGTTAGAGGTAGGTGTAATTTAAAATAACTTCGAAAGTACTAAAAGGACCGTTTGCACCACAAATCGCTAAACAAATTTAAAACATTTTTTATGTAAGAAAACTTTAGCGTTTTGTGGTACAAGTGAGCCTCAATGTAAAAAGATTTTACTCTAATTCAGTGATTTTGGACCGAGTGGAGTTTTTTCACGGAACCGCTTTACTTGACATTCTAACGAAGTTTCCTTTGTAAATATTAATTGAGGAATTTGATAAATATATTTTTAATAGTAAAAAGTGTTTTTTTTTTTAGTCAATCCCTGCGATTCTGTCAATCGCTTGATGTCACGCCACAGGTATATCTACCAGCACGCCACGCGCCTTCTATGTTGCCGAGCGCATCTTTGATGCTGTCACATTTCATGTACCTACATAATAAGTAAATAGTGCTTCCGTTCCAGCAAATGACTGTTCTGGGGTTTATTTCAATTTGTCCCCTTCGAGCTTACCACCGGTGTGGCGGCTGGCTGGCTTGATCCCGGAAAAATGCAGTGTTTCTATGGTATGACTTATGAATAACTCCAATATGGTGGTAAAAAAATGGTCACATAAATCACTTCTCAAAATGCCGCTTTCGCAAAACGTTATTTTCGCAGAATGTCATTCAAGCCATTTTTTTCTCAGAAGAGACTTAACACTGCCAAAGGCATAGGATATTTTATTAAAAATAACAATCATTTTTACTCAGATCATTTTTATTATTAAATTATTGTGCGAAAACGACCATATTTTTCACGACGAATGTGACGTTCTGCGTGACCTTTTAGAATTCGAAACTAAACAAAAATACTAACAAATTTTTTAAACAATAGAAACTCGTTTCCCTATCATAAGTTGGAATCCGCTAGATGTCGTTTCGCTAACCGTTCCCCTTACTCACCAACAGATGCCACTATACAGTGACGTCACGTTTCTGAATCGCGGTGTTAAGATTCTCCGCCGTTGAATGACGCTCTCGCGATACTGTACCAAATTCATACTTACCTGGCATAGGGGAAACCGTGATCAAATAGGCGGTTCCCCCAGGGCGAGGCCTTCCCATTGCACTGCGGTTGGGTTGACCCCTGCGATTATCCCTAATGTGGATAACTCGGATGCGTAATTTTTGGTAGTGGGGACTGCGTTCGCGCCGTCCCCCTCAGAATCTCTATGTTAGTCCATAGGACAAGGACTTTGACTTGTCCTTCGGGTACGATGTAAGAACTTCTTCCGTACGACGCCGACGCGACGGGACGGGATTCGGGAAGAACTTCCGTCGTCACTCCTGCCGTCATAACGAAAAGTGCAATAACTAGGTTAAACATGATTTCGAGAAAAACGCGGTTAAAGATTTTTTTTTTGTTTTGTCTGTATCTCCATCACTATACATAATATCGACTTGAATCTTTCACTATATGATAGATAACAATGTAGAGAATATTACGTGATACCTCAATGTTTGTTCCCGCATTTATTTCTATTATTAAAAACAATAAATGCTATAATGTTATGTATTTTTACTATTTAGAAATAATGTTTACTAGTCATAACCGCAATAAGTAACCTATTTATTGCAATAATGGTTAGGAAACCAACATGATGCATTTTTAAGTAGCAATGAATATATTTTTTAAGAACTGTTTCCTAACCAAAGATGCATTAATTTTCTTATTTATTGCGGTTTTCATTAGTAAGAGACCAGTTTAATTCGAAGAAGTTGTAATCTGTTACCTACTATTAGAAAAACAGGTGTTACATTTTATGTCAAATCTGAATGAATAGAAGCTTGCAAAACTTTACTTTTCTTCCTCTCACCGATCTACTATGAAACTGTGTTCGGTAAAGCCAAATCTACTCATTATAGCTATGTTCAGATGTGTTTAAAAAATCAGGAGGGTTTACCACTCAAAATAACTTTGCTAGGGCAGTTTTAGCTGATTAAACTGCTCTAAGTTATTATAATACAAGTATATTTATTAATACTAATATTTCGTTAAAATGTTTTCAATGGTCTTTAATATGTTAGGGTGTATGTCATCACCATAGTCCTTTTGAGTGCCAATCACCTCACCTAAAGCAGAAACAATGTCGCTGGATAGCTCCATATCCTCTATATCATCAGTATCAGCAACTGGAACAACTTCTGGCTCCTCGGCATGAACTTGAGCTCTCACTTCCAACTGTTTGATGAGGGAATCAGTCTCAGTATGAATTTCTCAACGAGAAGTAGGTAAAATGTAACACGTAGTACCATAATTTACTTTATTAGTATATTTTTTCGGTGAAAAATGCTTACGATCAAGCTCCGCCATTTTGGCTTTACATAACTCCTCGTACCCCCAGATTAATACAGCAGCTGCCGTCTTCTGGTGCTCTTTGACGCGATTTTTTAGATCTTAGATGAAAAATAAAAGCGGCACCTGGCAACACTGCTGTTACTTGTCATTCAGTTTAGAGCAGTGGTACAAGGTTACCCACGTACGGGAAGAATTAATCAACGGTTAATCTTGGGAGGGTGGGAGTGTCATATCTCGGACTCCGAGAGTATATTCCGAGGCATATATTATATACCTGCTATATAATACATACTAGCAGATGTTTAGAGAACATGAATCAGAATCAGAATCAGAATGCTTTATTTGTAAACATAGGTTAAATTACAATAATGATGTTACAGATAGGTAGATCCTCTATGTTTTGCCTATAGGCGTACAAATATATTTGATTAACATTGTCTTTCTTACTATAACAACAATAATTTAACTTTTGTGATATCTTCGAGTGGTAGAATTATATAAAATTATGTAAATTTTCACATTAATAAAAAAAAAAACAATAAGTATTCAGTAATAGTTAGGTACATGCATGCATATTAATTGGGGATATAATCAATTTCAATAAATGTCAAAGAGATAAAGTTGCTTGCAGTCCGTATTAATCCTAATCCTAATGTCAAATAAAATTCTAAATAGTCAAAATAGGCTAGGTGATTTAGGTACAATTTTCTAAAGCAGAAATTATAGAATTATCGTCCAGATATTCCTGTAGTGTTAGTTTAACAACAATTTAGCTTGATTGAACTAATAAACTTTGATGTTGCAAACAAGTTGTTTATTTATTTAATCATACTTACTTAGGTCTCAATCATTGCTGATTTTATACAATAAAATCTGAATATTTTAAACTTAAAATATAATATTTAAGAATAAACATCTGGAGTCACCTCCATTCATTATGAACTAGCTTTTGCCAGCGGCATCGCCCGCGTGAAAATGACGATTTTCCATACAAACTTTCATCCCCTATTTAACTCCTATAAGGGTTGAATTTCAAAAAATCCTTCCTTATTCCTTGTCTACACTATAAAGGGAACCTCTGTGCAAATACCGGAATCAATAAGAGAAGAAAAAAAACTCCATTTATTCACAAACAAATTAAAAAAGCTATTATTAAGTAAATGTTACTACAGCGTCAACGAATATTTTAATGATAAATCTTTGAAACAAATAAAATAATAATTATAATAATAGTGCAAAAAAAAATGCTTGTATGTATCAAATTGTTAATTATCTAAAATTCTATTTTCCAATTACTCCATGTGTTTACAATTTTATTTCTTGATTTTGTTTCCAATTTTAATTTAGACATTATATAGATATAATTATGTATACTTATCTTTAAATAAATATATTTTTTATTTTTTTATTTCTGTATTGAATTTTATTATTATTTTTAGAGATTAAGTTTCAATGTTATAAATAGGTACCAAATGTGTTCCTTATTTAATAATATGTTGATTTAAATTCTTTGTTTTGTTTTAGAGTTAGACATTATTTTTTTTTTAAATTTTAATGTTACACAAATTTTAACGGTAGCGATGTTTTTTTTTTTTGTGTATTAATTTAGATTATAAGATACGTATATCTTCACATATTATTATCATATTTCTTTTGCTGTGCCCGACAGGGTCCATGATTGACACTTTTTCAAAATGTTTACCACCTAAGCCTACATTGTGGAATGCAATAAAGAATTGAGTATTGAGTATTGAGTAAAATTTCAGCTTTCTAGGTCCAAGAGTTTGGGTGGGGCGTTGATGAGTCAGTCAGTCAGGACTTCTCTTTTTATGTAAATAGATAGATAGATAGATGTAGTAAACAAAACACTTAAAATTCTTCATAATTAGAGACTATCAAAGTCAGTCATATATAATCACAGCATTTATAATTACTATATCAATACGAGCATAGAAATCGTAGTATTAATTATATACTTGTATTATAACTTACAGCAGTTCAATCAGCTAAAACTGTCCTAGCAAAGTTATTTTGAGTCTCTGTAAATCCTCGTACCCCCTCAGCCCCTGGTGCTAGTTATAAACGCAATAAATGGTGAATTTATTGCAGTTTATTTCGCGTAGGTATACTGTATTCGTTTAATGTTCCTACAAATAAATGCAATAAATCTACTTACTACATAAATTTTAGTATTCTTCGCATAATATTCCTTAACATAACTGCAATAATTCAAGCTTATTGTACATTTAACTTGTAAATGAGAATCACAGTAACGAAATATTCTAATTATAAATGCAATAACTCTACATATTGCAGAAATATTTAGTACATTATTTAATAGCGCAAATAAGGTTCCGTATCATATCTGCAATAACTCAAACTTATTGCAGATATAGTTAGTAAAACTACTTAATACCTTATGTAAGTTATTCCTATCTATAGTTATTTCGGTCTTGATATGTAAATCATAAAGCACCGACCTAGATATTTCAGTTATGCTTAGTATTAAAACCGGCTACGTCATAAATACGTAAAAAGTGTCTTAAAAAAATATGTAGATCTCGTTCTGCAGATTCCGAATATGTACTGAACTCAATTTGGGGCAAAACTCGAGTTATTGCACTTTTCGTAAGGACGGCAGACTCGTCAGCCAAAAACCCAAATATGAATTTTATTTTCATGTAGAATCTTCTTCTACTTCCTCCATTTAGATTACGAATGGGCTATGATCAAGCTGAGGACTCAAACGAGCTTTCGCCGTGTTTATTTGTTGACCGGGGGCGGTAAACGCCACTAAGTAGTATAGTAGTGCCGAGTGCCAGCCACCACCACGGTGGCAAACTCAAATGGGATTACACGGGTTCTGGGTGCCGGAAGAGGAAAGTCAAAGGAGCATCGCGAAAAAAGCGATTCCGCACCGATAGATAAAGTTCAACCCTGTTCCCTAAAGACAAGCCTCCCAAAAAAGTGCAAGTCAAAAACACATAACCCTCTCCTTTTGGGCTTCGCCGCAGTCGGGTAAAAATGGCGGCCACCAGAAAAACGCCGAGACAATGAAACTCGACGAGGTCTCAGAGATCATGAATCCCGCTACGAAATTAATCAGATAATAATACAGGAAAACATAATTTCCACTTCTATTGATTCCAATTATAGGTAAAAAAAAAGCTTTTAAGCACGGAAGGATCTAGTTTCTTTAAGGTCAATAATAATATAGTAAACAACTCCGAACATAAGCAGTTTAGCTTGAAAAACAATAGGTTTTGAAATAAGACAACGCATATTATGTACGATTAGGTATTTATTCCATATTTTTCAATACATTTATCATTTTTAAACAACCATATCAGGCTGTGCAAGCACAAACCTTCTTTTACACATAACTTTGGTTTTTAATCAAATTTGATACCAATACGCTTAGAGACACTAAACACTGATACTTTTCATTAATTATTCTTAAAATTTACTACAGTAAATATTTAAAGTCTCTTCATATAACTAATTAGTGTGATTGATTTGTATCAAACTCATTTGATGTTTTATTTACGTTAAAAAACAGTTAAAATACATTATTTTTTTATTTAATTAAACATTGAATACATTTACTTATTTTGATACAATATTAAATTTTTTGCTTTTTAGTACGGAGTAACAAATTTTTACGAAAAAGGTTGAGGCTTTCGCTGAATAGAGGTCTGACACTGAATTTTCCAGTTTTTTTTTATAAAGCTGCTTCTATTTTTAAATTTTAAGAATTCGATCCTGACGCAATTACGCTTGCGATTAAATAATCGCAAACGCAAATCGAAATATAAAATCTTTTGTAATTTTCATAAGTGAGCCCTCGTGTCTTACAAAAACTTTCAAGATTTTATATTTTATTACTACTCTCTAATAATATTGCATTTAAGTGTTTTTGAATTTGTCTTTGAGTGTAACACCTCATAAACAGATAACCAGAACCATTTTCGCGAATATTTTCTTATTTATAAATATACAAAAACATTTTTGGTCATTTATTTTTTAGAATGCAACAAAAGAAAATATTATGTGAATGTTTTTGGAAAAAATACTGATCCATAGACTAGTCAACATTAGCTTTATACGGTGAAAAAGATGTCTGTGTGAATTTATAAAAAACTTTTTTTTTTACTTAAAACTATATTGTAAACGTACATAATTATTTGAAACATTGATATTATATTTAATTCCAACCAGATTAATGTCAACTATATTTTAACACTAATAATAAATATATGACGTTTTGTTTCAATGACATTACGAATATTAAAATTTACAATACACATTAATTTTTAGGTTATAATAATAATAGAAAAAATTACAACTTTGAAAAAAATGCTGATGTCTAGGTAACAATACTACCCGTATTTTCAAATAATTCTAATTAAAAAAGAATGCATAATCTATAGTACAATTTGTTTTTAATCTAGCCTAAATTTAAAATAAATTAAATAAAAAAAAAAACAAATTTTAATAAAATTAAAAAATACGAAATATTTTAAAATTTAACTGAGATTATTATTTTTATGTATTTATTTAAACTTAGGCTAGACCAAAACAGTAAAGAAGCTTTTAAAATGTTTAATATATAACAATGAATGGGATATGTTAACATTTTGTATATCATATACTTTGTCATGATTACATCAATTAATCGAAATAGCATTATTTTCTCGACACAACTTATCGCGACAACAAATACAACATTTTTAAACAACAATTTTGAAAAACAATGCTAAGTCATGGAAGACAGAAATTGTAAAAAAAACAGATCTCTTTCAAAACTATATTATGGCACAATATAACATTAACATTTACATTATAGTGTTGGGCATGCAAAATATAAATTAAAAAGGTAAATGTGGCCCAACACTATGATTTCACATTAAAAGACCATGACGAATTGATGCTTCCAACTCGATGCGATACTTTGCTAAAACACCGAATAAGTCTTACAGTGGCAACACCATACACAGCAACACTATAACTTTGACACTGGGTATAAAAAAGCGAAAGAAAAAAAGTTGCCACCACATAAAATGTTTCATCAACATTGTCACTTCACTGTTTCCTTTCAGTGTTGCTATCATGAAAAAATGTCTTGCAACACTGGCCTCAACTGGCTTTAGTAAACCACTTTCCTTGCTTTAAAAAGAAAATAATAATACTTTATAGGTGTTAGCTTCGGGTTGTCAGATTTAAAAATACGTATTTCTATTGGAAATTAATCGCTTAGTTTTGATTTATGCGTGTTGTTGTTTTGTGCATGTACATTAATATAACACTTATTGCTTAATAATGAAGCTAGTGGCCAAAATGGCTCTTTCTATCAAAATACCACGACTTTTGTGCAATTTTATGAAGTTTTACCTCCATTTACACGACGGGTTCAAATATCCTTACTTATTGCACATTTATCGAACGCCACGGCGTTTTTGGTTAACAGTTTAAATTAGAACGGTTCGATGTTTTTTTTTTAACTTTTTTTTTTTTTTCATAAATCTGATGCATTTATCTCATGATAGTTCCTTCTCGTCTCTTTACAAAAACATATATCTTGGTAAAGTCATGTATGTGGATTTTAGAGACAAAATCTTTATCTTTTTGCAAAAAACACAATCTACTTTTCTTTTAGACGAATCTCTCAAATTTTAGCCAAGTTTTTCATGCAGGTCTCAGTTCAGTTAATATTAAATCCACATGACAAACCACCAATTTCTCTTTCTGATCTTGAACTCATCTTCTATTACATTCCCATCTATCTTAGGTGAAATCTGCACCATCAGGTCCATTTTTATGCAGCGGTGAGCAGATGTTTGCTTTTGCTGACAAACCGTGAGATTAGACATATCCGCTTGCAACCTCTCTTTGGAAATTTTCACTCTTGGAGGGTAGTTTGCACTTCATTTTGTACGCACTTGTGGGTGCTTTTTTGTATTTAATTCCGTTTCCTTTTTCATAGTTTCAGTATGTTTTCGAATTTACCGTTAATATTTTCTCATTTTATTTCATTTTACAGATGATGAAATTCAATCACATCTATTTTTTTTGTTTCAAAACCTTTTTAGGACAGCATTTTTATGATTCGACGCGTGCATAATTTATTTTTTGAAGTCGTTTTCATTATTTCTTCTAGAATCCTCTTGAGCATAAAAGTGCATATTTTAGCATGTTCAGTGTACACCACAAGTGCGAATCCGTGAATGAAGTTGTCCCTACCCTCGGGCCATCATCCGTGCCCCGCTGCGTGGCGTGGCGCAGCCCTAGGCCCGCGCTAGGCCGGCGCAGCCCTAGGCCCGCGCTAGGCCGGCGCAGCCCTAGGCCCGCGCTAGGCCGGCGCAGCCCTAGGCCCGCGCTAGGCCGGCACGGGAGCATGCATGCCGCCCGCGTGGTGCGCCAGCCTGGCCACGCGGTGCAGGCCGCGCAGCACTGGGTAACACCACAGGCAAGGTACCAGGAGACTCAGCAGACTCACACCCATCCAGCTGAGGGCATATAAAATAATTGTCAATACATGTCATCATCGTAGCCTAGCCTTTTCATAACTATATTGTGGGGTCGGCTATCAGTCTAACCGCATGCGGCTGAATACTTGTATATTACATGGAGCGACTGCCTATCCCGTCATGTGTGGCCGAAAAGTCAGACAACCAGTCTTACCCAGGGGTATCACATTACCCAGTACTGACTGGAATATATAAGTCACTTCATGTAAATACTGGTATTTCGTAAATTTTGTTGCATGCAGCAGTTAAACTGGAAGCCAACCCCTGTTAGGGAAAAGTCTAACCGCCTTATTTATAAAAATAGTTAAACCTGGTTTAACTTACGCTTGGTTTATCCCTCTCCTAGAGAGGAGGCCTGAGTCCCTGCAGTGGGAATATTATAGGCTGATGATGATGATGGTTTATCCCGCATGCCGTCTCACTTCAAAAATATTCAAAAGAAAGCGACGGCATGCGAGATAAACCAAGCGTAAGTTAAACCAGGTATAACTATATTTATTAATAAGGCGGTAAGCAGATAATCAATTCGTAAGAACGGGATAAATATAATGCGTAGGGAGATGTGTGGTGTTATGGTAATGGATAAAATGAACGGAAGTCTGAAACTGGTGTCGATGACTATAACCGCCTTATTACAAAAGGTAGATAAACCTGGTTTAACTTAGACCTAGTTTATCTCGCATGCTGTCACTTTCTTTTGAATATTATTAAAGTGAGACGATGAACGATGAGACGTCATGCGAGATAAACCAAGTCTAAGTTAAACCAGGTTTAACTACGTTTTGTAATAAGGCGGTAAAAGTTTATGTGGTAAGCGGTTGTCGTATTATGGACTGTGATGCGGAGGAATGAGGAAAATGTCGTGAGAATAGTTTTGAATATGAATGTGGATGGTTATAAGAGTAGAGGAAGACCAAAGAAACGATGGATGGACAGCGTAAATAATGATAATAGGGATGTTTACTAACTAAAAAAATATGATTCTAATTATTCCGTCTTTTAAATCATCGAAAAATATTGGATACGTATCTTTTGTTTTATCAAATCAATAAAAATTGACGAAGATAAAACGCGTCAAAGATTTGAGTGGGAGGTTGTGACGTCACTGCTCGCTAGGAAATGTCATAGAATATGACGTCACACGAGTTTTCAAAGCACTGTATCGTCTTCATTGTTTGTTTACGTGAAAAAAGGAAAAATATGTAGTCAATATTTTTTGAAAATCTATCTGACGGACTAATTAGATTTTTTTTGTTAACATCCCTATTATGGCCAGAAAGAAGGTGTCTGATGAGATGCCAAGTAACAAAGCAGCATGGAAGAAGAAGACATGCTGTGACGACCCCAAATAAATTGGGATAAGGTCAAGAGGAAACGTGGTCGCTCACAATGGGCCTCATCAGAAGGCTTAAGGTCACCCAAAGAGCAATGGAGAGGGCTATGCTCGGAGTTTCCTTGCGTGATCGAATCAGAAATGAGGACATCCGCATGAGAACCAAGGTTACCGACGTAGCCCGAAGAATTGCCAAACTTAAGTGGCAGTGGGCAGGGCAACGGATGGCCGATGGGGCCGGAAGGTTTTGGAATGGCGACCGCGAACTGGAAGACGTTGTGTTGCGCGGCCTCACACTAGGTGGACCGATGACCTGGTCAACGTTGCGGGGATGCGCTGGGTGAGAGACGCACGGGACCGGTCAATGTGGCGACGCCTGGGGGAGGCCTATGTCCAGCAGTGGACGTATTTCGGCTGAAATGATGATGATGATCTCTCGATAATATAATAGGTTCGTGTGACATACCGCTTGGCGCAGGCCTCGTCGGGCGGCGCGCAGGCACACGGGTGTAACGCGAAGTCTCCCTCCGCGTCCGACATGCAGTGGTACAGCATACACTAAGGAGATTACATTATTATTTTATTTATGTTTTTAAACAATGAAGGAATGAAATGGCCTCCCTGACGTCCACCATGTTTTATTTTTCAAATTAACGGATATTATTATTATGACTTACGAGCAGTCGTGGGTTCAAACTTAGGCAGGCGAATGCGCCTGCCTAAGTTAGAGCAGGTGGTAATGAAACAAATTACACAAAGTAATGACTTTGTGTAATTTATTTCATTACCACCTGCTTTCCAAAATGACACGTCACATCTACCAAACCGCACTGAGTCAGTGTGGTGGATTATAATCCACCACACTGGCTCACTCCCTATTATAGGCCCGAAAGACACAGAAAAGGCGTAAGGTGAAGGCGCGAACATCTTGCCGCTTCAAAACGACGTTTCGTCGAATGTTCCGCGTTGCTAGAAGTCCGCCGCGCCTTACACATTTTCTGTGAGTTTCGGGTCATAGAGAGGAAGCCTGTGTCCCAGCAGTGGGAACATTTTAGGCTGCTTATAATTAAGTTAGTTACCTGAGCACACTTGATGCAGGACACGCAGTCGATACAGGAGCGGAAGCAGTCGGGAGCGAACTCACACGCGCCGGCGCGGTTGGCGCTCTCTAGGTACCACTCGTGGCAGTGTCTACCAAACAAACAAACAAAACATATTTACTTTGCATACGCCACAAGTGCACAAAACAAAAAATATAACCTTAAATTCTTAACAGAAAAAAAAAACCAGCCGAGTGGGAGTCGGACTCGCGTATGTAGGGTTCCGTACTAACGTAATAGGGGACCCCACTATCATTTTTAAATTCAAATTCATTTATTTGCAATAACACGTGTAGATAATTTACATGGTATGCTCATTATAGGTGTTAATATAATTATGTCTTTGGCTCAACATGTTTGACCATGGCTGGTGTACAAATTAGGTCGAAAGACCATAAGATTGCATTAAGTATAATTAAAATACAACGAATAATAATACACATAAATCAACAATTAAATTCAAAATAAAAAATAAATAAAATTGGTAACTAGTCAAGTGATTCAAAATTAATAGAATAAATTTAATTTGCATTTTCAGAGCGACTTGTCATTTAAAAATTTATTAATGTTTTAAATATGCTTTTTCCATCAGTATTTTTTTAACGTTTTCTTATACTAGTCTGTGTTTCGATGTTTTAGGCATTTAAGGATATTATTATAAATTATCGGCGCTCTACATACAACACTTTATTAACATTGTTGTTTTAGTGGCAACAGAAATACGCATTATGTGAAAATTTCAACCCTACCTACTACAGATCATGATAGACAGCCCGGTGTCAGACAGACAGACGGACAGCGTAGGTTTAGTAATGAGTTGGTTACCCTTCGGGTACGGAAGCCTATAATAGTACATTTTGATACAAGTGCGGAAAGTTTGCATTCGAGGCAGATGGCGAGGGTGTTCATGGGGTCGAGAAATGCAATAACAAATTCCCACGTGTATCAAACGACGTTTTTCAATACACTTTCAAAGAAATTAACTTAAAACGTTATGTGTTTTTGTCAACAAATTTAAATGATGAGACTATGATTTAATTTCCTTTTTTTCCGCGGTTTTATTTCGCCAGGTTGAAAAACAAGCAAAGGTATAAAGCCGCCAAACAGCCTCACACGAAAAATATAAAATTCAAATATTTTTTAATTAAGAACACAAAAAAATGTTTACTTGTTCATAAAAGTAAATAATTGTTTAAAATATTTACGTTTATTAGTAGTATTCTTTTTAAAAACACAATTTAAATATTCAAAAAATATTTACGCTGTAAAGACGCAGATCAAAATGACGAGATTAAAAAAAAAACACGCCTGCTCTATAATAGTCAGTGGTGTTTTTTTTTTAATTTCTTATGTTTTAATCGAATTACCGCTGCTCTATGATTACAGCGTGCGGTAATAAGATTACAGCACGCTGTATTCTTATTACCGCACGCGTGCGAAATATGATGCATGTCGAACCTAATCGTAGTGCAATAAGAGCTAGTTTTCGAGGAAGTGTATTGAAAAGATTATTTTAAAGTCTGCTGGATGCAAGACGCACGGGACCGGTCAATGTGGCGACACTTGGGGGAGGCCTATGTGGACGTCTTTCGGCTGAAATCGTCAAATGACTCCTCGCGCTCTGGGCAGAGCGGTGTCAGACTTCTACTGACTAAAAACCACCCATGTTCCTTCTTAGCCCTTTGTATCGAGGCCGCGGGATCTCTTTCGAACAACCCGCAGCCCCGACGGGCCCCCAGCCCCGACGGGCCCCGATGGGTGCCCATTATGCCTGTGATGAACATATTACAAAGTAACTAGTGACCCGCCCCGGCTTCGCACGGGTGCAAAAAATATACTAAAACCTTCCTCTTGAATCACTCTATCTATTAAAAAAACCCGCATCATAATCCGTTGTGTAATTTTGAAGATCTAAGCATACATAGGGTCAGACACCGGGAAGCGACTTTGTTTTATGCTATGTAGTGATTATAACTATTATTTTATATTAAGTGTGAACGTACCTGCATTTAATCCTCGCCTGAAAGGTCTCAGCCGGCTTCTTATCCGGTAATGGTGGAGGTGCCGTGGTATACCCGCCCTTCTTTAACGACCCTGGAATATTAACAACAAACTTTTTAGTATATAGTCAAACTTAACACAGTTCAAGTTAATAAAGCAATGCGCTGAGATAGGGGCCTTTTGGCCTACGTATATGACCTATTTTGTTTGTTCAGTCTAGTCTATTTCGAAAGCTCTATTCACACTTTTGTGGCCAAGATCGTTTTCTTTGTATTACAGAAATAGGGGATCGTACAGTCGAACAAGCTAATAAGTATACAGCCAGCTAACTTTCATATACTTTTAAGATTATACAGATACATTTAGAGACTGATGTGAAACGATACAGCGTATGACATCACTCGCTTAATGCGAAATGCTTTATTAAACAAAATTGCAATGAATATTTTTAGTGTACTAGAACTATAAAAAACTCTACCTGTATACTTATTAGCTGGTTCGACTGTACAAAAAAAAACTAATTAGTCCGTCAGATAGATTTAAAAAAATATTGACCACATATTTTTTCTTTTTTCACGTAAACAAAAAATGAAGACGATACAGTGCTTCGAAAACTCGTGTGACGTCATATGCTAGTACATTTTGTACCTTCAAGTGACGTTTCAAGCCCCACTCCATGATCTTTGACGCGCTTTATCTTCGTAAATTTTTATTGATTTGATAAAATTAAAAACACGTATCCAATATTTTTCGATAATCTAACTGACGAACTAAATAGAAACATATTTTTTTGAGTCAGTCCGATCCCCTATTGCCAAGTGATCTATCTAACTAACAGTATAGCGACGACTTGAAGGCGGTTTGTAAGAATATAAACAAATTATTGTTAAACCTAAATTCTGGGTGCTTGGCACCTCAAGTGCCTCATGATAACAAACAACATTTTTTTAAATACTCTTTATCTAAATAACAGTCGTATGAAATTCAGACCATGACAGTGTCGTGCCATTTCCCATCATGACATACGAGTCGGTTTTATTGTCTAGGCGGTAGGCCCGCACATATATTCCACATTAAAAATGGGTGTTTTACAGGTACTGTAAATCCGTTTTTCTATTTTAAAATTAAACGAAGACCAAATACAAAGTACAGTTCTACAGGCAAGCTTGTCTACAAAGTAACAGTGAGATACAGTGCGATCAAATTATCTTGGCAGGTCTGAACATAGGCTCTGCGAACTTTTACGCATGTAAACTTGTGAAGAAAACTGTTATTGCCAGATAAACCAATACTTAAACGATCAGAAAATATCTAATTTAAACAGTGAGAAATACAAATAATATAAATATCATAAAACTTGTATACATTAGTTGTAACAAAATGACCTGCACGAAGTTCGGACCTGCCAAGATAATTTGATCGCATTGTAGCTAACCTTGTACCAATATGTAAAAATCAGTGATCTTACCAGAATCTCGCTTGAGCATCGGCGGCTTTGTGTTGGGTGAAGACTTCTCCGAGCTGATCATTCCACCTGCACTCACTTGAGGGTAAGTGTACTCGTGGACCTGGAATTGTAACAGTAGTATATTAGTTATTGGTAGATATGCAGGTAGGTTTAAGAAACAAACATCAAACACGCTATGTCAATGACACACTAACTTTAATAAGGTAAGGATGTTTAACTGAAAAAAAATATGATTCTAATTAGTCCGTCTGTTAGATTATCGAAAAATATTGGACACGTATTTTTTGTTTTATCAAATCAATAAAAATTGACGAAGATAAAACGCGTCCAAGATTTGAGTGGGAGGTGGTGACGTCACTGCTCGCTAAGAAATGTCATATTAATGTCCTACGCCCGAATACTCGAACGTCACTCAATTATAAGTAGCCCTCAAAACTCCAGCTATCTCTGTCACTCTGCGTTAAAGTAACAAAGACAGCACGAGATTTAAGTGCAACTTAAAATTGAGTGACGTTCGAGTATTCGGGCGTTAGAATATGACGTCACACGAGTTTTCAAAGCAGTGTATCGATGTATTTGTTAACGTGAAAAAAGAAAAAATATGTGTCCAATATTTTTTGGAAATCTATCTGACGGATAAATTAGTTTTTTTTTTTTGTTAACATCCCTATTACTTGAAACTACCGAATATTTAAAGAAGTAATTTTGAGGAATTGCCAAACTTAAGTGGGGAGGGCACATTGCTCGCAGAACAGATGGCCGGTGGGGCCGAAAAGTTCTGTAGTGGCGACCGCGAACCGGAAGACGTTGTGTTGGAAGGCCTCCCACTAGGTGGACCGTGCTCCTGGTCAGGGTCAGGGTTGCGGGGACCCGCTGGATGCGAGACGCACGGGACCGTGAGATGTGGCGACACCTGGGGGAGGCCTAAGTCCAGCAGTGGACGTATTTCGGTGGAAATGATGATGATGAATTATATACTTACAGCAGACAAATGAACGTAGGGACAGCGATCAGGATCGGACTCGTCCACGTGCAACTTGTCGTCATACTGAACCTCGTACTGCTTCAAATCTGGAAATATAACAGACAACGTTCAAGTATTGCTATACACAATAGGTAGTATTTATTGCTGGCGTTAGGTTACTATACTCCGTCCAACGAGACGAACTAATGGGGAAAACAAACGCTGAACGTCATTGGTTGGAGATAAGGAACTTACACGCGACGCGCACGCGCGTTTGGGCGCACGCGTACACGTTGCGACCAAATATCAATCCGATTCTGTCTCTTGAGCGGTGCGGACGTATTGTTTGGTGCTTATTTCAGTGTGTTCACAGTGTTCGGTTTTACGTTGACCCGGCTTGTTTACTGGACTGATTCCTACTTACTTGTTGACTTGGCGTGTTTTTTGGACTGATTCTTGCATACTTGGAATTTCTTATATTCACGCAGGTGTGAAGTGACTCATCGTTAAAATGAACCTAATGGATATAAATATGGAAACAATGCAAGCACGATTAGTTATAAACTTGGAGGATGACTCGAGTGATTCAGAAAGCGAATAAACGTTTAAGAAAATATTTTTTGTTTAATTTGTTCATATCCTAGCATATTTGTTTTATACACAACAACTCAATATTTGCTTTCAATTACAGATTGTAATTTGTAAAAAAACTATTATTTTTAGATGACAGAGTTAGTAAGCGATTTAGATCAACGATGTAAACGCAGCCTAACATTTTCATGAATTAGCCGCGCCCATTAACCAATCCTGGCCATTTAAGTCGGAGCTGCGTCCTTATCACTTTCATACGATTGTGCAAGGGAGAGAGCGCCATATTAGTTCGTCTCGTTGGCAGGGGCGTATTTACCCTAGGGCCATCCGGGCCATGGCCCGGGGCGCCAGCACGCCAGGGGCGGCGTAGCCGCCCGGCCACCCCTGGCCGATTGCATTTTGTTTTGGTGCCATTTATTCCACTTTCACTTCTCACCTAATTTATATTTTCTTAAGGCCGGGTTGCAGTAATTTTAAGATTTTTGAACCTATAAAAATCGAACTAAATACCTACGAGTTTTTTAATAAATAAAAATCATTAAATAAAAATTGAACATACTCTCTAGTAAATCGTAAAGATAGAAACGCGATTTAGAATGATCGGCTCGATACTTTTTTTTATCAAACATGACTCTAAATCACAATTTCAAACGTGTACTGCTAAGTCATTTAATTATGAATTTATATAAAACATACATCAATAGATAGAACTTTTTATTTTGAAGTAAATGTTGAAAACATATTGTATAATTTCTTTAAAGTTTTTCTCCAAGAAGCAAAAAACAGTCAAAATTTAGGCATTATATCGCTCGCGCGGCAGGGCGGGGGGCGAGGTCGTGCGTACATAAAAACAAAGTACTGCAACCTCGCCTTAACAATCTCAACATTCAAGTTAACATAGTAAAACCAGGCGCCAACATCAGGTCATGGTCGTAGACCAGATAATTACTATTAGAACTAATAGTAAAAATAAGGACAACCAAGCAGAGGCGTAATTTGCTCGCCGCCGCCGTCGCCCTGGGGCAGTTTTTCAGACTAGCTTTAGGTATATTCCAGTTTGGCGTATGCCGCCCCAAAAATCAAGCGAATAAGTACTATATCCTTCTAATCTGCTGCCCACAACTCGGTATTCTCGGTAAAAAGAAAATTTAACGTGTCTGGAATGCTAAAATTTTCTAGCTCGCTACGCTCGCTCTTGCCGCCGAGTTTTCTTCATTGTCCAATCCCTCAATGCATTAGTAGTAATAGTAAGTTAAATATATTTTTTTAAATCTTAAAAAGAAAACTAGTTACTTTTCCGAGACAGGGGTCAAAAATTTTCGAGCTCGCTCCGCTCGCTCTTACATTTGTCCTCAAGTCTGAATCATCCATAAGTTCTAAAAAACATATCTTTCTGCATGAATTGTTGAAACAAAATGTAATTTATACGATGTGTCAAAATTGTTTGAACTCGTTCGCTTTTTTTGTTAATTTTCGGACCGGCAAACACACACACTATCAGCTACACGCACACACACACGCGCACGCACTATTAGCTATATTGGCAATCAAAAGCAAAAGAAATGTTAAAAAAAAATTACTTTAAAAAATAAACCTGTGTGTAACATTTTCAAATAATACAAAAAAAGCATTTTGACTTTTAGCTAGTTTTCTTGGCTAATGATGAAAATAGAAGGGGCGGCCAAATTAGGGTGGGCCCCCGGTCGCGAAAACGCACGCCACGACTCTGTGGTCGACACAGACGTTGAGATCGTTTCCAAAATCTACGACTCATTGATTAACTCGAGCGAGACTACTTTAGAAAAAAATATCACAAAAAAAAATGTTTTTCATGGTTTTTTCTTGACTTCTGGGGCGGCAAAAGTTATCGGCCCGGGGCGCCAAATTTCAAAATACGCCCCTGCTCGTTGGACGGAGTATAGTCAAGTTGGTCTCCCCGTTATGGGTAATGTTTTGTGTCCATTGGAAACCAGGCAGTTTGGAATAGTCTTAATTAATTTGGAATACTTTAAGTTTGGAATAGTGGAACTTAATTTGGAATAGTTGAAATTAGTTTGGAATAGGTGAAATTAATTTGGAATACATCGTTAAAATACTTTGGAATATTTCAAATTAATTTGGTATATTTGATTTATATCTGCTATACCTGATAGCGGGTGCCTGGGCAACGTGATAGCGGATAGTATGGGCGTCTGCGTAATGTCGTCAGCGGGGCGGCTCCGAGCGCGGCTGGCGGTCGAGTTCTCTGAGCTGGAGCGGGACTCCGATGGCAGGTTTAGACACTGGAATAAAGGAATATGTTAGTTCATGGTCACTAGAAAATGTGGGTTTTTAGTTGGTTTTATAACGATTAGTTAGCATTGTAGTAATTAACTAGAATAGCCGGCTACTGAGTTTGGCTTGTTCGGGTAGTTAGTTAGTATTGTTGTTTCAATTTTTCTTATAGGTACACCTCTGCCTTACCCTTGTAGATATAGGCGTGATGGAATGTTTATGTAGTTCTGCGGCCGCTGTTGTTATTTTGTAACCGGATCCTTTGAAAGATACAGTCTACAGCTAGTCTGGACGTATAAACAGCTTTTATGAACTTCATCATCATCATCAGCCTATAATGTTCCCACTCCAGGGACTCAGGCCTTCTCTCTAGGAGAGGGATGGGCTATAATACACCACGCGGGCCCAGTGCGGGTTGGTAGATGTCACATGTCTTCGATTTTTTTGGTTCTAGGACATGCTGGTTTCCTCACGATGACGGATGATGATATATTTTGACTTACCTCGAATATATTATGCTCTTCATCGTCATCTTTTGGCGCTGGGTTGTGTTTTTTGTACGCGTGAAGTGATGGCCACGCCCCGCCCAAACCTAAGTAATTTGTAAACATTACACTTTTAGTATTAAGTAATCCTTAAATTAGTAGTTAGTTGCTGAAGCAATATTCCCCTTGTTTTTAAACTAGTAAGAATATTTTAGTCATTATAGACTTCTAGAAAACGGGAAAATTTATACCCCCGTATTTATAGTCAAGTCAAAGTAATTACTTGGACTTAAGTAATTACATGCAAATATTTTTATGCAATGGGCAAGAATTTAAACGAAGTTAGAACCGTCAATGAAAGCAAAACTAAGAATTCTAACGTTTGATAGTTCTAACATTAAAGAATTACTAAACTACAGAGAAAAAATCGTATCTTAAACAATGACATTTACTCAAGTAATAGTAATGACTTGTTTATAAATACGGGTGTTAGACTTCTAGAATAACTGCCACAGTAGAAATCGTTTAGAAATAAGAAGTCTTAAGTTAGAATCAACCGGAGAAAAACTATAGTTTTACCAATATGAGTTTCTAATAACTGCCTAAATACAATAACTTATTCAAGTTTAGTTTCTTGTTAGTATATATAATAGTTTTTAACATGAACATAGTTGGTTAACTATATAATTATATTCATTTTATTCTACAGTTGTAGTTAAGTTAAATTTTACACAATTTCAACATCATTTAGTTACATAAAAACAACAAACCCTCTCAGCCTACCCCAAAAGAAGCATGGCGTAATGTTATACTCAAAAACTCACCGTGTAGGAATCCAGTATACGGTAGAGGAGGCAAAAGAAAGCACATTAGATAAATTAGTTCGTTATTATGTATATAGTACATATAGCAGCAGTATATAATATATATATGCAATAGCAAATATATAGTGTAGAAGGGACACAGATATTTTTCGGCGGAAATGACTGTCTCGATAGCCGCTTGAGTGACCTTATTATGGTTTAAACAAATGTGTATAAGTTGAATATTTAAGACACTAATAAACTATTATTAGCTATCTCTGTCACTCTGCGTTAAAGTAACAAAGACAGCACGAGATTTAAGTGCAACTTAAAATTGAGTGACGTTTGAGTATTTGGGCGTGACTATGTAATACAGTGAAACTTGGTTAAGTGGGACCTGGATAAGTGAGAAACCTCCATAACTGGAAGTCATGCTGAGGTCCGAAAACTTTGGCCTGGATATCTGAGACACTGGGTAAGTGGAATACCTCTTAAGTGAGACAAATTTTCAGGTTCCTTGAAGTATCACTTAACCAGGTTACACTGTATCTACACCTGTGTTTCTTTGCGCATCTGAGATAAATGTAAAAGGATTAAAATCCTTTAGATGGCATTTAAAAATTACGGGACAAGTAGTTCCCAGGAGCAACCAAAAATTACGGGAACCGTAGTTCTCAAGAGCACTCAAGCGAATAGTCTCGTGCCAGTGTCCAGTCCCTTCCACCCTATAGAAGGCACACAGACAGCTGATAATATAATATTAAGGCCCGTTTTACACTAGGTGACTTTATAAGCAGTTTATTAGCGCAAATAAAATACATTTCAGCCATGTATAGGCAATTCTTATAGTTTTAGCATAGAATAATTCGTAGTGTTTTATTAAATCGTAATCGTAATCATTTTTCCGTTAATTTAGAACCACTATCAAATAGCTAATATCTATGTTTCTGTGGGATGGATATTTTCGGATCCATAACAGAAAATGTTGCATTTGAACCCATCTTTCAAATGAGCTATGTCGCAAATCTGGGGGTACGACTTAATTTTTTTTTACCAATTTTTGGGCCAATTTGGTCATTCTCCTTAGCTTCCCTGAACATTTTGAAGTACGATGTAGGTGGAAATATTCTCTGTTATAATATTTTTGAGTGCATTTAAACTTTTTGGCATTCATACTACACTTAGTTGACTCATGAAAAACTCCTTTACTTAAACTAAAGGATTCCTCATCATTATAGATTAACAATCAATTTCTGCTAACCTTTACAAACTTGCGTTTGAAGCACATGACATCATCAATGCGATATAGAAAACTAAATCAGGATTACTTGGCCATTCTTTCACATAAGGCGTAGTTTTTCAAATACATAGCGTCTAATTTTGATTAAAGCTCATTTATATCTACTATTATCTACACATCGTGCCACGCCCTAAACTGTATAATAATAAAATTAAATATGATAGAAATAAACTAAAGCACATTTAAATATAATATTATGCTCAGCACAGCCAAAGCCATATAAAGCCGAAGGATCATTCTTCAGTATGTTTGTTAGTTGTTACATTTCCTATGATGATACCGACCTCCTGGCTTATGCAGCACACAGCTACATTCTTTTTTTTTTGGGACAAAACTGCCACATCATCAGCCTATAATGTTCCCACTGCAGGGACTCAGGCCTCCTCTCTAGGAGAGAGATGGGCTATAATCCACCACGCGAGCCCAGTGCGGATTGGCAGATGTCACGTCTTCGAATTTCTTGGTTCTAAGACATGCCGGTTTCCTCACGATGTTTTCCTTCACCGTTTTGAGAGCAGTGGTGATGAAAAATTAAACAAAGTAATGTGCCTGACTGGGTTCGGATCGGACCCACGACTCACTGTTTGTAAGTCGAGGCCGCCACCACTGGGTATAAACTGCCATACATTTCCCAAACCATTTTAACTCCTAAAAGCCAGAATCAACAGTGGCGGACACCAGAAAAGCGACGAGACAATGAAGCTCGACGAAGCCCAGAAAAACGATTTTAACTGTCTTGAACGTCCACTGCCTAAATGACAACAATGTTCGTTCAACTGTTGTTCGATTAAAATGAAGTAAATTCGAACAGTTAGGAAGTGTTAGTGGAGTCAGGTATTAGGGTAAGTAGGTACATAGGTACCTGGGTGACCGAGATCCCAGATATGAGACATATTATTTTTAAAATTGTGAAAATCCTCATGGATACCCCCCGCCTGGGGCGAGCGGGGGTTATGTGGGACTCTAACCGACTAAAGTCCCACTGTTCCTACTAATACCATGTGTCGGGGGCCCGGGAGATGCAAGTACATTCGCGCGCACCCCCGACTAGCAGATATGAGACCTAGCTAATGTTTCGCCCCCGTAATCCCACATATTGCAAGATCAGTAACATGAATAAGTTTACATCTTTCTAAAATTCAAATCATCATCTGCCAAGCTTTTTCCCAACAATGGTCTGCTTCCAGTCTAATCGAATGCAGCTGAATACCATTATTATACATAAAGTGACTGCTTATCTGACCTCCACAACCCAGCTTTTTCTGGCGTTTTGGACCCAGGCGGTTTAGAAACTCAGACACTAGGGTGTGTGGTGTCGTTAGACCTTACTGCCCACACGATAAGAAGAAGACATCCCTATTCCTGAAAAATACCTCCCCTTTAACACTGAAGAACGACCCCCCACAATAAAACAAAGCTTACCGTCTAACAGCTCTTCGATAGCAGTCCTGACGCCCTTGTCGAAGGCGCGGGCGTCAGCAGCAGTCTGGAACGTGAGCCCGAACCGCTTCTCATCAGTAACCCAATGGTGGAAGGTTGGCATCACCTTGTTGTACTGGAAGTCTTTCTTTATTGTGCATTCGAGGACTTCCTGGAATGACGAAATATGGTGGTTAAAATTTCAATAGGGTAAGGCCTCGTCACTTCTCGTCCTCGGCACTTTGCTGTCGACAGAGCCAACTTCAGCTGTCGACAGAGGCTGCAGTATTCGACACGCCGACTGCTGCCCACATGTCGACAGCATTGTTGTAGTGCGCTGTGAACGTTATTGTCGGTCTATTTGAAGTCGACTGACAAGCAACTCTGTAAGCGCTCGCGCTGCCATTGGTCTGTGTTTCTGCCCACGTGTCGACGGCAAACGCCGACCAATGGCGGCAGCTGAAGTTGGCGCTTTCAAAGTGCTGCTCGTCTGTTTGACGCCAAGACGACGTAAAGGGGAAAATGGAAATCGGAATGCAAGACTGTGAAGAAGAATGATTAAAAAAGATAACATGTAGCCATTGATGTAATCAATGTGAGGCATGTAGCGGAGATGAGAATGTTGAGGTGGATGTTTGTGGTGGAAGTATTAAGGAACGAGTACAAAAGAGGAAGCAGAAGAGGGAGTGGGGGTTTATCCGTGATCATGGAGCGCCGAAGTATCGGGAGCTCGAAACAAAAAGCAAACGTCCCGTTTTCTGTTTCAGAAGTTTAAAAATTGTGCAGTTACAGTGGAAAGGGAATCGACTGTCGTGATATGGGGATGTGATGATGAGGGATGTATTGTGTGTGATGAATATAATAATAATATAATAATATTCCACAACTATCAACAACGCCATCTAGTCCCAAGCTAAGCAGAGCTTGTGTTATGGGTACTAGACAACTGATAAACATACTTATATATTTCTAAATACATACATATTATAGATAAATTACACCCAGACACAGAACAAATGATCGTGCTCATCACACAAACATTTGTCCTGGGTGGGAATCGAACCCACGACCTCCGGCATAGCAGTTAGGGTCACTAACCACTAGACCAACAGGCCAGACTATATAAATGTTGATGGATGGAGGGAGAGACAGACCAAAAAAAAATTGTGTGAGGAATGATATTTCCTTCAGAAAAAGGAGTAAACGACAGAGTGACGATTGACAGGGAAGATTTGAGAAAAAAAAAGGTGTTACGCCGACCCCAAATAACATGGGACCAGGACAGGAAAATGATGACTTACCATACTATCGCTTATTCGCTTCCCATGTATGAAGTATTCGTGTGTCGGTGCGATTGCTGACGAAGATGTTGTGGTGTCGCCATTGCTGTCACTAGCAGCTGGAACAAACATAACCTATTAGGACGAATAATGGCAATAGGCTCGCCCCTATTAAAAAGGACTTAACCATAACTGGCTTAACCCTTCAGGGTTCATAGGCCTGATGTTTTGTATGTTATTTATTTATTAGGACCAGGCTTATCAATCTTCTTCTTAGCGTGTAATAGATGAAATAATTTGCCCAAGAGCTCCACGACCTCATTCCACCATCTCCCTTGTTCCATCGGGAGTACAGACGTACTGCAGGTTATCACTCATATAACCTTGTCGATGTTCCACACATTCGCACAAAGTGCTTTGCTACACCTTTTATTATGCGCACCATCAAGAAGTTCATACAACCCCAACCTATTTTAGTCGCGTGTTAATAGGCCTCTTTTGGGATAGCTCGTTTCATCGTCGACCTCATCTCTGCCCTTGGACAAGATTGAGGTCAAGAGAAGGTCCAATTAATATAAAAAAACCAACCGTCAGGTAGTAGTCTACCAGACACAACCGTCTGAACGGATAAGATTCTCCGACCTTTCTTTCTCAACTTTAAACGTTTTACAGAAATAAAAGGATGTTTTAAATACGTCTTGCACTAGATATCTATACAAGTGATTTATAGTGGAAGAGTGTGTCATCAGATTGATAAAGTACTCGTAGCTTCAATTGAAAAGCAATTTATGACGCTGCACGCTGTAATATTATAAAACAAAAACCGTCCGAAACAAGTAACGTCACGAGCAAAAATATGTGTTTGTGTACACTTAGTAAATTCAAAAGCTCTTTTTTTGGAAAATAACGGTTTACGCTTTGAGTTAAGTAAGACTCATATTCATATCGTTATATGTAGTATGGCTTCGAAAAAGATTTGTTTGTTGAAAAAAGTGATTCAACACAGTAAGAGAAAATCACTTTTAAAAAGTTGCTTTGTAACTGACTGTCCACATCAGTATCACTGTCTGAGGATGGTTTGATGACCCCTCGAGGTTGCGGGTTGTTCAAAAGAGATACTGCGGCCTCGGCACAAAGGGGCTAAAAAGAAACACGTTTTTAGTCAGTAGGAGTCTGACACTTCCTACCGCTCTGCCCAGAGCAGGAGGAGTCATTTGACGATTTCCCACCTACCAAAAAAAAGGACCGTTTAATAGACCAAAATAAACACAAAACCATAATATATCAACCATACTCGGCAATACTCGGCATAGACAACAAATAACACTACATTTTAGGCAAAGAATTACATAGCGCGGGCATCGAACTCCAAACACAAAACCATCAAGTCATACAGCAATGGGAACACAATATCTCATTCACCTATTTCGTAACTTAAAGTAAAATGCTAAACAAACTTGCCTAGTTAGGCACCGGTCACAACTCTAGCGATTAGCGAGACACGAGGTGGTAGTTGTTTATATGACAGCACTTTTGTCCGCGGCTTTGCCTGCATGAAAATGACGATTTTTCATACAAAATTTCATCGAGTCATTTGAGTTAAATAGATTTAACTCTCTTGGGGGTTGAATTTCGAAAAATCCTTCCTTATTGCTTGTCTATATTATACAGGTAAACTCTGTGCAAAATTTCAGCTTTCTAGGTTCAAGGATTTGGGCTGGGCGTAATGAGTCAGTCTTAGGACTTTTCTTTTTATTTACATACAGATTCTCGCCGGTAGCGACGTGAATTGAAAATCGAGACTCTGACCGGTAAAATTGAAAAAAAAAACGTAAGAAAATACGAATTTTGTTGGGCTACCTTGTCGTATCAACCGCAACTAGAAAATACTAGTTAAATACCCGCTTGCTTGTCGGTGGGACAGTGGCCTTATAAACAGCTAATGAATCATTTTAATGAATGGCCCCCTTACACAACCCATTGTGTTTGCCTACTATGCATTATAATTACTAGCCTTACCTTAGATTGACATGTGATTATGCGGACTACAATGTCGGTACTAACTATAACAGTATTACTAACTATTATGTATTCTGTGGTAGTCATAAAATGCGTATAGGAAAACATGGATTGACATTCATAGGCACTTGTTTCAAAGGATATGGTATGGGTACGTAAGGTGCAAAAAATTAACGCTCGTCGCAAACGGATATAGCTAGGGGATTCCCAGGTCCGGTAGTGTTAATCTATATAAATAAAAAGAGAAGTCCTGACTGACTGACTCATCAACGCCCAGCCCAAACCCTTGGACCTAGAAAGCTGAAATTTTGCACAGAGGTTCCCTTTATAATGTAGACAAGGAATAAGGAAGGATTTTTCGAATTTCAACCCCTAAGGGATTTAAATAGGGGATGAAAACTTGTATGGAAAATCGTCATTTTCACGCGGGCGAAGCCGCTGGCAAAAGCTAGTATTATTACAAGCCTATACTGTCCCACTGCAGGACAAAGGCCTCCCTTCCCTTCTTTCACTTTTCGCGATCTAGTGTTATTGGGTTTCTTAAAAGCAGCCACGGAGTCTGGATTTGTACCCAGTTGATGATAATAGACTCGCCCGAGACGCCCGGTAGGTATTACATGGGAAGTCCCATGTAATACCTACCTTTTATGTTTTTTAGGGGGTGGGAAATCATCAAATAACCCCTCCCGCTCTTGGGTAGAGCGAAAGGGAGTTTCAGACTTCTACTGACTAAAAACCACCCATGTTCCTTCATAGCCCTTTATGTCGAGGCCGCGGTATCTCTTGCGAGCAACCCGCAGCCCCGACGGGATTACATAGGACTTCAAACATAACTGGTAAAATCTTTGAGTAGTATTAGAAACATCTGTGCCTAACCTTCGGGGATTACTGCCGGCTTAGCATGACCACCGAAGAAACGAGTTTTGTCGACGGAAGAATCGACAAAATGACAGATTGTAGCAAGGTTTCATGTCAAATTGTATGGAAAAATCTTTGTCTATTCTTGGTAGAATAGAGAGAGATAGAATCGCCATGCTACGGGGGCTGGTGTGGTGGTATATTTATGTTAAAACGTATGATTGCTACTAGAAACAACGAGGCGCTGAACAGTACCGTCTTTACCATAAGGGCACAAGGGGCACTTGCCCAGGGCCCCCATCCTCAGAGGGCCCCGAAGGGCCGACAATTTCTCTCACATTTAATCTCAAAAAACTCATTACACTTTTCTCAATGCCCGAATATCGATTATTTTCAGATTTATTCGAATCAATATACTTATTTATATGAATTTGAGTGACATCAAGCCTACAGGGTCTCGGTTGTGTGCGGTATATAGACACTGTAGCTTCTTGCTTAATTTAAACTTAGTGCGCTTTTTGGCTGTACTAAAGGGCTGTTTTTGGTCTGATATAACTTACCAGACATTTACTTGAGTTTATAAATTTTATAATCTAGAGCAAGGGCGGATCCAGCTTTGGTGCCAGGGGGGGGTCACAAAGAGGGGGGGGGTCAAGTCACAAGAAGTTATACCTACATAATTAAATTTTTATAATCATGGATACAAAGTAAAGATATCTATGTTTTATTAATTTATGTACTTAAAAATACCTATATTTAAATGTCATAATGTCTACGAGTATAAATGTAAAACGTCTTCTCCCGAAACGCGTTACCACTTCGTCTACCTACTTCAATTATGGATACGTTTTTTTAGTGTGGAGAAGTGCCAGCCTGGTTAGACGTTCTTCAACCATTGAAGCTCTTAGCCACGACTTGATTCTTCGAAGTGATCCAGGGGGATAAAGCGTTGAACAATTTTCGGTTGATGGACGACTGAGCGTCTCAAGCGAGACAGAATGGCGGAAGAGGAGGAGGTAGGCGCGAGCGAAGCGAGCGCGAATTTTTTTAAGATTTTGGGGGGTGGCAAAGATATTGTCGTTGGGAGGAAAGAGTATAAAATACTGTTTTACTTGATTCGAGAAGAGATCCACTTACTCTTATCTTGGTAGACATCAATCCTCCACTTCCTGAACCAAGCGCCTAAGACAGACAGAGGTTCGGAAGATGTGACTGACTCGACAATGATAAACGATTATTCTTACGAAAAAATGTATTGGTGTGTACTTTGTTTATATTGGCTACTGAGTTTTTGTTGTCTATTAAAAGTGTACCATTCTGACCCAACCTTGTAATGGATAAATCGATTAACACTACCTTACGTAAAGATTTGCTTAACTATAAAACGTAAAATATGTTTAATGTTAGTATGTACGAGTACTCAGTTTTTTCATTGCCTCGGAAACAGCCAAAGCCCGAAAGTCTGACAACCAGTCATACGGGGTTGTGCAGTGAGCACTGTGTGCAGGCCAAGAAAGCAGTCGTTCCATGTAAAATTCCGGTTTTTACCTGCATCACGTTAGACTGGAAGCCGACTACAACATACTCGTAGTTGGGATAACTTATGTGGATCTTTTAACGTGAATTTTTCATCAGCCTATAACACTAGGGATAGTGCAAACAATCTAAGGATAGTACCTACCTATCAAAATCGGTTCAGGCGTTTAGAATTTATGGTGGATTATAGAAACTCACAAATAAACATACATGATGAACCCTAAAAATACTCTATTTTTTGGGCTGTTGTGTAAAATATGTAATAAAATCATTACGTTTAACAATTTTAATAAGTGGTCCACCTAGGTCCAGGGCCCTGTTTAATAAAACTTACAAATTGTAAATTGTAAATGTAGGCTACAAGTTACAATTCTACAAGTTTCTGTTTAATAAAAACTACAAGTTACAATTTTACCATGGTGGAAAACTGACAAATTTGTAGACTTGTAGCTACAAATCTACATATTTTTGTTCAATAAACATTTTCTCTCTACAGGTGACAATTTACAAATTTGTAGGGAAAACTGTTTTATTGAACGCATAATTGTAGCTACAAGTTTACATAATTTGTAAATTGTAGAAAAATTTCGACAGGTGGACGCACCGCGTGTCAGAAACTTACAATTTTGGACCTCAATTAACTAAGTGAAGAAATTTTGTTGTTATTCTTTAAAAAATGGTTCGCACAAATAGTGATGATGAATATTATGAGTGAACGGTAACGGTGAATTTTTTTATAAAGGATTAAATTTTACTTTTAAATCGTCAAATTTTACGTAGTATAAATAATAATTTTACGAAACTTTTCGACGGTTTTTTTTTTTTGATAAATAAGATAGGACATAATCTTAAATTCGATTTTAAAAGAAATGTAGCTCTTACATCCACTCGGCAAATGTATTATGAATCAAACAAATATAAAAGAAGTTAAACCAAATTCTAAATGTGTAAGATTTATGAAATTACTGAGCGATCTATGAATCTTCAACAAAACTTACATTTTATGTAAAATTGTACTTACAATTACAAATTTGTAGCTACAAAATTGTCATCAAAATCTACAGGCGTTTTTTACAATTGTAAACTTTTATTAAACAGCATTTACAATTCTACAAATTTGTAAAATTTTTACTTGTAGAATTTTTACAAATTGTAAGGTTTATTAAACAGCACTTGTAAGAATTTTTTACAAATATGTCAGTTATCTACAAAATTGTAGACTTGTAATGTTTATTATACAGGGCCCTGGACCCAGCCCAGGGGGGGGTCATGACCCCCCTGACCCCCCCCCTGGATCCGCGCCTGATCTAGAGTCTATAATGTCTATTTTCAAGTTACATATCATTTGATTTTTTATTCAGTTATTCAGTAATTTAAAAGTATTTCTGAACGCATCCTACCTAATTTACTAAGAACACCATCTAGCGATCATCCATGCAAACCGCTCCAATGCCAAATTCAAGCGACCATAAAAAATGTCGACTTTGTCTATGGTTGGGGCTTGGGGGAATCCCCGGATAAATTATGAAAAACTTTCAGTCGGAACTTTTTACCTAAAGTTATTACTTATTATATCACTTATTTTCACAGAAGTGTCGTGATTTAATTTTGTTTAATGTAATTTGGGTAAATTCCAAAAGGGCCCCAAATTCTTGTGTGCCCAAGGGCCCCAGCACAGTCTAAGACGGCTCTGGCGCTGAATGCTATGAACTAAAAACAACCGACTTCAAAAACACCAAAAAGAGAAAAATAAACTTCAGAAGAAACATCAGCTTCTGAAGTCGGTGACATTTGTTTGTTTGATTTTATTTTTTTGCCACCGACTTCAGAAGCTGATTTTTCTTCTGAAGTTTATTTTTCTCTTTTTGGTGTTTTTGAAGTCGGTTGTTTTTTTTGCAAAAAAGTTTTTTTTATTTTTAGTTGTAATAGGTACCTATATTATATCCTCTACAAATATTTACTATGCATTTAACATTCAACTAAGAAACCTAACCCTTAACCTTCAAAATTCCCCTATTTTTTTTTTTGCTTTCAACTCTTAACCGTTGAGGAGTAGTATACCTTCCATTATCCGCTCATCAACATGAATAAAAGTGATGACTGCTAGATGCGAATACTTGAATAGCGCCAGAAAAAGCACGAAACATGTAATACGTGTCTATGAAATTCATATATCAACTAAAAAAATAACACACACACACACATATTGTACACATCTGCATACCCCCTCAGAGCATACAGGCGTGATGTTACGTCATGATAATGGTATATTCAATAAACATCCTAGCGATTCCAGCAATTACGACAGATTTGCCGTCTATTTTTGAAGAGTTCCATTGTATATCTCCGAAGATCAGCACCAGATCTTCACCAAAAAAAAATGGGACCACCTCAGGAGTGTACTCTTTCAAATAAAAAAAGAATTTTGAGAATCGGTCGGGAGAAATCAGGTAACATACATAAAAAAAAAAAAAATAAAAAAAATACATACACACGAACATAGTAACCTCCTTTTTTGAAGTCGGTTAAAAACTAGGACATAAATGACAGGCTAAAAATAAAGAAGAAGTTTAGTTAGGGCGTGGCCTCGGCCTCAGTACTAAGGATTTAAGGAATAATGAACATTAAGGCGCGTCCCCCAGCAAAACGTAGCTCTAGCCGTTTTTTATGCAGTTTTCTGGAGCTTATAACTCTTAAAAAAAAAGATATATCAACCAACAAAAAATACATTAAATTTCTACATACTCTTACCTTCAAAATGGTACGTTTTGTTTTTTTCTTTTTTAAGTAAAATATTTAATTAATCCCCTCACAACGAAACCACAGAAATGAGAAATAATTATTGAAAACATGCTACTTCTCCAAAACTAACAATGTTTTTTATTTTGTTTTTACACTAATGGATAAGCAATTTCATAATGAACATTATGGTACGATTTTTTTTTTCAAAAACCCAAAATTTGATTTTATAAAGATTTTTATGCAAAATTCTGAGCGTATTCGCAACCGTATCTATTGACATTCAGTATGCCGCCAGGCCTCGAAGGGGGAACCCGTGTCGCTCGTCACCGCGCCGCGTCGCGCGTCGGCTCATGCGCTCGCTCGCTTACGTCACATTATCAACAGATCTAAGAAGTAATTTCAAGTAATAGATATGGCATTCAATGAAATATTTATTGGTGCGTCCAAATACTTTTAGTCATTATGAATTCAGTTATTATACTCACGTCGATAAATAGGTAGGTACTTTAAACTTTTACTGTGATACAAAATAATATTGGCACGATTACTAAAATGAGCTCAAAATTAAAATCCAAGATGGCGGCTAGGAAAATTTTAGGTTTTTCCGTCATGGGTGTCGTTTTCATGGTTTTTGGGGTCGCTGATTACGAAAATGAGGTCAAAATGAAAATCCAAGATGGCGCCGACGAAAAATTTTGCTTTTTCCGTCATGGGTGTCGTTTTCATGGTTTTTATGGTCGCTGATTACGAAAATGAGGTCAAAATGAAAATCCAAGATGGCGCCGACGAAGATTTTTGGTTTTTCCGTCATGGGTGTCGTTTTCATGGTTTTTGGGGACGCTGATTACGAAAATGAGCTCAAAATGAAAATCCAAGATGGCGGCTAGGAAAATTTTAGGTTTTTCCGTCATGGGTGTCGTTTTCATGGTTTTTGGGGTCACTGATTACGAAAATGAGATCAAAATGAAAATCCAAGATGGCGGTAAAGATTTTTTAGGTTTTTCCGTCATGGGTGTCGTTTTCATGGTTTTTGGGATCGCTGATTACGAAAATGAGATCAAAATGAAAATCCAAGATGGCGCCGACGAAAATTTTTGGATTGTCCGTCATGGGTGTCGTTTTCATGGTTTTTGGGGTCGCTGATTACGAAAATGAGGTCAAAATGAAAATTCAAGATGGCGCCGACGAAGATTTTTGGTTTTTCCGTCATGGGTGTCGTTTTCATGGTTTTTGGGGACGCTGATTACGAAAATGAGCTCAAAATGAAAATCCAAGATGGCGGCTAGGAAAATTTTAGGTTTTTCCGTCATGGGTGTCGTTTTCATGGTTTTTGGGGTCACTGATTACGAAAATGAGATCAAAATGAAAATCCAAGATGGCGGTAAAGATTTTTTAGGTTTTTCCGTCATGGGTGTCGTTTTCATGGTTTTTGGGATCGCTGATTACGAAAATGAGATCAAAATGAAAATCCAAGATGGCGCCGACGAAAATTTTTGGATTGTCCGTCATGGGTGTCGTTTTCATGGTTTTTGGGGTCGCTGATTACGAAAATGAGGTCAAAATGAAAATTCAAGATGGCGCCGACGAAAATTTTTGGATTTTCCATCATGGGTGTCGTTTTCATGGTTTTTGGGGTCGCTGATTACGAAAATGAGGTCAAAATGAAAATCCAAAGGAGACCTTAAAATGTAAAGTAAATGTTTTATTGGCTGCTTGTGAAAGCTGGTTCTCTATGAACAACCTTAAATTAAATGTAAGCAAGACAAAATGCATGATATTTAGATCTACAGTTAGGAACAAAGTTACAATGGACGTAGAGTCCTTGGGCAGTAAAATTAATGTAGTAGAAACTTTAAAATTTTTAGGGGTACAAATTGACTCTTTACTGAATTGGAAGTCAGAACTAAATTCAATTACGAATGCAATAAGTAGTGCATGTTATGCTATCAGATCTTTGAGGGATGTTTTGTCTGGTGGGCAACTTCGTGCCGTCTATTTTGCTCTGGTTGAATCGAAACTTAGATACAGCATTAAATTTTGGGGAAACAGCTATAAATATAATAATAAGGCAGCCTTTACTATGCAAAAGCGAGCTATAAGAACCATGCTTCGTTTAGACCAGACGGAATCATGTAAGGAGTATTTTATTAAGCTTAGAATTTTAACGGTGCCATGTCTGTATGTTTTGGTTCTCCTTACTCATTTAATAAAAAACTTAAATGAGTTTGAAACAGACGATGAAAGGAAAAATAGATTAGAAACTCGCAGAAAAGATCTTCCTATTATTCTGCAGGCAAAGCTCAATGTTGTCAAACACTCGTCACGTGTGCAATCTGTCAATCTGTTTAACAAATTACCAGCAGAATTAAAGAATATTCAGAATGTGAACGTATTTAAAAATAAACTAAGAGCTTTGTTAATCAAGAAAGCCTATTATTCTATTGACGAATTTTGTAATGACAAAAGTTTAAAAAAAAGTAGTTAAATAATTAAATAAATAACTGTTTAGACTATTCTTTGACTTGTTAAAGACTTTGCTTCTTTTTTGTGTTTTTTTTAAATGTTTCTTATTTTTTTCTTGACATAAAATGTATTTATGTAGCGTTTTGCTGGGGAATTTGTTGTGTATTAAGACTGTAAAGTTAGTTTTAATTTGGATAGTCGTTCTAACTTCGGATGGGTGTGGAATGAGGTTACTTGCTTATTTGTTTTTATTGTAATTGTATATGTGCTTGTGTGTTGCTTTTGTTTGTGTGTACTATTACTGTGCAAATATTTCGACACAAATGTATTTTTGTTATGAAATAAATAACTTGAACTTGAATAACTTGAACTTGAACTCCAAGATGGCGCCGACGAAAATTTTTGATTTTTCCGTCATGGGTGTCGTTTTCATGGTTTTTGGGGTCGCTGATTACGAAAATGAGGTCTAAATGAAAATCCAAGATGGCGCCGACGAAAATTTTTGGTTTTTTAAAAAATTTCCTGGCCACCATCTTGGATTTTCATTTTGACCTCATTTTCGTATTCAGCGACCCCTAAAACCATGAAAACGACACCCATGACGGAAAAACCAAAAATTTTCATGGCCGCCATCTTGGATTTTCATTTTGACCTCATTTTCGTAATCAGCGACCCCTAAAACCATGAAAACGACACCCATGACGGAAAAACCAAAGATCTTCGTCAGCGCCATCTTGGATTTTCATTTTGACCTCATTTTCGTAATCAGCGACCCCGAAAACCATGAAAACGACACCCATGACGAATAAACCAAAAATTTTCATCGGCGCCATCTTGGATTTTAATTTTGAGCTCATTTTCGTAATCGTAATATTTGTATCAATGTAAAAGTTGAAAGTACCTACCTATTTATCGACGTGAGTATAGTAACTGAATTCATAATAACATTTCATAAAAAAATATTTCTTTGAATGCCATATCTATTACTTCTTAGATCTGTGAATTTTACTTGTATTCGTATGAAGTTCGCCAGGTGGCGCAAGTAATAGTTTACGAAGTATTGTAGAGGTGGGGTGCGGCAAAGAGGGAGCAAATGCTCAAGGTTATTTGCTCAGGGTACCACCTTAACAAATGTAAAGTTAAATATCATCATCACCCATAACATGTCCACTTTTGGACAAAAGTCTCCCCCATGGAACGCCATAACGAACGGCAACCAGCCGCTTGCATCCACCGGTTACCCGCGACTCTCACGATGTCATCGGTCCACCTGGTGGGAAGCCTACCAACGCTGCGTCTTCCAGTTCGTGGTAGCCACTCGAGAACCTTTCTTACCCATCGGTTGTCGGAGTTAAATGTTTCGTTCTAAAGGCTTATGTATGATGCAAATCGGTCGTAAAGTGGACATTATAAAATTGCACATTCCCAATATAGATGTTATTTTCGAAAGTTTCTATGCCCATCTTATATTACCGGTGTAATCCTTAAAACGTATTTCGAATGCACCAATATCTTTAAAAGGTAAACAATAGGGAATATGCATAAAATTTGAAATGGCCTAAAATATTTTTTTCTCGAATACTTATTATCGTAATATTATAATGAAAAGAATTTTTTTTTATTTACTTATTATTTAAACCCCTAAAATAATATTCAAAAAGTGCAAAATAAGGGAGCGAAATTCAAACTTCCAAAACGCGCCACCAGCGGTCGAACGAAATGTGACGTCATCTGACACTACATTGTATCCCGATTAGGGTATATTATGTTCTGTGAAACACCCACTGAACGTGTCATGTGACGTCACGCAAAGCGCGCGCAAATTGGCGGCGTTTGAACTGCTTACATTTTTTTAAAGTTTTAAATTTCATTTTTAAAAATATCTAGAGTATTTTGAAGCCCATTAATATTTTTTTCTACGTTATAAAATAGTAAACTATTAATTTAAGACAAAAAAGAAAAACATGAATATTCCCTATTGAACATGCGCCCACGTTTTCGTGGCATTTTGGCAGATGTACTTTCATTTGATTTTATATTTGGTTAGCTTACAATACTTGACTTGATATTGCGTTTAGTATTATGTAGTTTGTTACCTTCAAGTTAGTTAGTTCAGATATTATGACTTGACTTGAAAGAGAGCAGCGGTGGCCCTGTGGTGGCGGCCCGGCTTACGAACAGTAGTAAGTCGCGGGTTCTAACCCAGGCAGGCGCATTACTTTGTGTAATTTATTTCATCACCACTGCTCTCAAAACGGTGAAGGAAAACATTGTGAGGAAACCGGCATGTCCTAGAAACAATAATTCGCAGATTTGTGAAATTTACCAACCCGCACTGGGCCCGCATGGTGGATTAGAGTCCATCCCTCTCCTAGAGAGGAGGCCTGAGTCCCTTCAGTGGAAACATTAATACTAAGGACCGACCGAAGGTTCGGTTTCGGTTTCGGTTTCGGCTAGGTTCGGCCAAAAAATCTGGTTTCGGCCATAGTTTCGGTTTCGGCCAATAATTGGCCGAACCTTTCGGCCCCGCCGAAACAAGATATACGTGAATTGTCGCGCATCATTCAGCTAACTTCGAGTGCCAGTTGAGTTCGCTAGCCGGCGCGAACGTGATGATTTAAGGTGTGATTTTTCTCGCGCAAAAATTGGGTATTTGTTTTTACTTATAATTAATGATGATGTATTTTTATGGCATTCATTAGGGTCTTGTGCTACAGTGTAAAATAAATAGGTTGTAAGTAGGTGTGTATCGAAAAGAATTCAATACATAATTATTTTACTTGGTTCTGTTGAGTTATTCCCTAGAACTTATAAAATATGAATTTATGTAGAAATTAATTTAACACTTAAAAGATGTGTGAAGATACCTGTGATGTTTGATTCAAACATTACTATATTTGTTTGTAATTGTTGATGGATTAAATTTTGTACTTACCCGTATCGAACCGCCCCGTAGTTCCGATACACAACTATCTCCGGCGATTTAGGCACTTTGCACATGGAGCAACTTAAGTTGAGGCAACTTAAGCAACTTTAAAAGTTTCCTGTAACTAGTTGATAGTTGCTACAGCGTTTACGGTTGCAGCAATTTTATGGCAATCTGTGAGCAACTTTCATAACCGAGTTGCTCAATCTACGCAGCGAACAGCGTTCAGTGCGACGATGAATATCGAAGAAGCAGCAATTGCTATAATTTTATTACATCGTCGCCGTCTACGTTAACTTTAAAAATCGGTATAATATTTAACAGTTGCTAGTTGCGGCAATTAGCAACTAACTCAGTAATCGATTGCAGCAACTGAAAACTGCTGACGATTGGCGGAACTCGAAACACGAGTTGCTATGTGTGCGCAATCCAATTAAATTATAATAATTATGTAAACAGCTAGTTGCCAGTTGCAGTTGCTGCAATAGTTGCTCCATGTGCAAAGCGCCTAAAACCTTAACTAATTAATATAATTTAAAAAGTTCGTAATGAAAATTATTTCTTAAAATACCATCTTTGAAAATAATATGATGTACTTTTTTTGGTAAATAATTAGAAAAAAAGTTATATCGACCAATAAGATTTTTTTTACTGTAAAGTTTCATATATTTTCTATTAGCGTGAATGGCCTTCAGTACTATTAGTCATGTCACGTTTTTCCCTTTAGTATGCGAGGATCTTAGATTTGTTTTTTTTTTAAATTACTAACAAATATAGTAATGTTAAAAATGTAGTGCTTATTTTTTTTAAAGTTTGACAAATATGTAGATAGCATTTTTTTTTTAATTCACATTATTAATTTTACAAATAAAGAGCTATTTTTGTTACCTACTTTAATTGTTGCATTTTTTTCCACGTGTTAACTGTGTATATATGCGTAAAAATACAATAGATTTTACATTCCATAAATATTTATTAAGTTTCGGTTTCGGTTTCGGTTTCGGCCGAAACTGGGACCAAGGCCGAAGGTTCGGTTACGGTTTCGGTTTCGGCTGAAAATCGTGTTTCGGTCGGACACTAATTAATACGTTCATTGATTATGATGCTTGGGCCTTCTCTTGACCGTTATTACGAGACTTTAGACTTGCCGGATTCGATGATTTCCTTCACAGAAACTTTTGAGAGCAGCGATGATGAAATAAATTACTGTATTTTCGGTCATGTTTTTAAAATGTTAATAATATAGTTAAAAGGTTCTCTGCCTCCGTGGTCGAGTGGTTTAGGCGTTTACCTTTTCATCGAACCCACGACCACCGGGTCGGTGGTTCGATTCCAACGGGAAGCATTCTTTGTAAAGTTGTTTTCAGTTTAGCTGGGACATTGCAGGCTTGAATCACCTGATTGTCTGATAAAAAGATGATTTCGTGCTTCGGAAGGCACGTATAAGCCGGTCAGGGGCCCTTGAGGCAGTTTAGAAACTCTGGCACTAGGGTGTGTGGGGTCGTTAGACCTTACTGCCCACACGATAACAAGAAGATTTACTCTACTTACCTTTGGGCCAAACTTGCCTGATAAATAAATACCTATTATGTTATAGAGCTGCATCTGAAACCGTTCGGACCATAATCAAGATGTTCTGCTCACCTGAGGACCTATGGGGGCGACCTCGCTTCCCGACCATGACATCTGCGAGCCCGCCGGCCCCGAGAGCCACCCATCCGCCGGTGCCCTCATCGCGGCACATGACCTGTGCTCGCACCCGCACCAAATAGGCACTGTGGACAAGGGAGATCAGGGTTAGAATCGCCTGTAAAAAAACACATTTATTTATACTTCATGCACACAAGTGGTACATATTATTATGTCACAACTCACAAGGCATTCTGTACCAGTCAACCTTAGGGTCAAATAGGACAGCATTGTGGTAGAGTAAAATAGATCCTAAACATCACTATCACTACCACAGATATATCTCTGATCTGTGATCACTACATATCATAAAAAAACTTTTTTGCAAAAAAAACAACCGACTTCAAAAACACCAAAAAGAGAAAAATAAACTTCAGAAGAAAAATCAGCTTCTGAAGTCGGTGACATTTGTTTGTTTGATTTTATTTTTTGCCACCGACTTCAGAAGCTGATTTTTCTTCTGAAGTTTATTTTTCTCTTTTTGGTGTTTTTGAAGTCGGTTGTTTTTTTTGCAAAAAAGTTTTTTTTATTTTTTCATTTTCAGTTGTAATAGGTACCTATATTATATCCTATACAAATATTTACTATGCATTTAACATTCAACTAAGAAACCTAACCCTTAACCTTCAAAATTCCCCTATTTTTGCTTTCAACTCTTACTCTTAACCGTTGAGGAGTAGTATACCTTCCATTATCAGCTCATCAACATGAATAAAAGTGATGACTGCTAGATGCGAATACTTGAATAGCGCCAGAAAAAGCACGAAACATGTAATACGTGTCTATGAAATTCATATAACAACTAAAAAAATGTGTATTGTACACACTGCATACCCCCTCAGAGCATACAGGCGTGATGTTACGTCATAATAATGGTATATTCAATAAACATCCAAGCGATTCCAGCAATTACGACAGATTTGCCGTCTATTTTTGAAGAGTTCCATTGTATATCTCCGAAGATCAGCACCAGATCTTCACCAAAAAAAAATGGGACCACCTCAGGAGAATACTCTTTCAAATAAAAAAAAAAATTGAGAATCGGTCCACAAACGGGGGAGAAATCAGGTAACATACATAAAAAAAAAAAAAAAAAAAAAAAAAATACATACACACGAACATAGTAACCTCCTTTTTTGAAGTCGGTTAAAAACAAAGTCCTCCGCCGCATCTGTCTGTTCGCGTTATACCCAAAAACTACTGCACCTATATCCTATTCTATATCATACCAGACCAAAACTATCAATAAAGTCATAAAACAATTGATTCACAGACTTTTGGCAAATGCAGGTCTGCTAACCTAAACGTCTTCACATCAATACCTTTGGTAATCGACGTTTAGCCAATCAGTAAGTGAAACTCAAAAATAAACGGCTCGGAAAAACAAGAGCGGTATGAGTCAACTAAAGACTAAAGGAAGTGGACCATTATGAGGCCTGTAGGCGCGTAGTTGGTCAATTAATGGAGGCCAGACATTGATGCATCCGTGATGCAACTGATGCCATTTTTACAGTTGTATTGTCTGTCACATGGGAGTTTAAAATAACGAGGGAGTTGCAGGAGTAACGTAGGTTTTGTGTTTTTAAATAAAGTTGCCCCACACTAGGAATTTCTCCTGGATCATAGGTGCGTTTACAAACATTTAAATCACATAAACAAACACCCGGAACAACTATCTGTAGGCCTAGGCCGTACAAACATTTGTGAAGTGTGGGGATCGAACTCGCGACACGCAGCGCAGCAGTCAATCGCACAGCCACAGTGCCAATCATGCCGTACTGGTGTACACTTTTGCGTTCGGGCATTCATAGTCATCATCATCAGCCTAACCTTTTCCCAACTATGTTGGGGTCGGCTTCCAGTCTAACCGGATGCAGCTGAATACCAGTTTTTAACATGAAGCGACTGTCTATCTGACATCCACAACTAGTTAATACTAGGTAATACGATACCCTTTGGTAAGTCTGCCATGGTTGTCAGACTTCCAGGCCACTGACTACTTGTATCGGCTGTCAAAGGTGAAGGCACGGTTGGGGCAGTGGTTGAGCGATTGACTGCGTGTTGCGGGGTCGATTCAATATTTGTGTGGCCTACAGATAGTTGTTCCGGGTCTGGGTATTTGTGTATGTGCTTTTAAATGTTTGAAAACGCACCGACAATACAAGAGAAATAAAATGAAAAGGCGTACAAAATTACAGCAGGGACCAACAGCTTCGCGTGCTTTTCGAGACGCAGAGGAAACCCTGTGCTGTATGTAATCGATGATCACCTATGTACGGACTTACTAAAGCAAAAACGGCTTAAAGATCGACTCGAGTGCCTGTTATAATTTTATCAAGCCTCGAGCTCCTCTTTCCCGATTAGCACTCGTACAACATTTAAATATTGTTACGAGCTGGGTATGGGATAAATAAAAACACTACCAATTAAACACACGAATTAACTTTATTACTCGCAAAGTCGCAATACACTTAGTCACAATCGCAATACACTACTGAACACTTTAATCGCACTAGATCTCTTCGAAGCATTCGTTGTCTCGCATAAAAGTGAACTGACTCACTTCGTCCTCAATCGGTCCTTTTATACCCACGCAAACAAAAGATATTCGAGATAATTCTCTATTATTCAAGAAAGCATCAGCAAAAAAATCTTTAACAAAAAATAAATTTAAAGATAAAAGAACCGACAAGGAAGAAGTTACTTAACGTCGTCGGCATACGGTCGAAATTACAATGACAACTGCCGGCGACTCCCGGCGCCTGACCTTGAATACAATGTAAGTTCTATACCTACTACGGAAATAGGTACCTACAAGAATGAACTCGTATTTTTTAGGTACTACAGAGTTATTAGCGCGGTTTCTCGAAGATTCTAGATGACCGTCGTAACACTGCCCCCTCCTTAGACATGCTCGTCCCGAGCATCATTAGTCCCGTAATATCGCGCCAGTCGGTCCACATGCACAACCTTAGGCGCACCTCGCGGACCCTTCTGTATCCGGTAGGTGACATCGTTGATCCTGGTCACAACTCTGTATGGTCCATCCCATTTTGCTTGCAATTTCGGAGACTTTCCCTTGCTCCGCACTGGGTTATGCAACCACACCAGCGAACTTTCGTCGAAACCACGACTGTTTGCCTTCCGGTCATAACGAGTCTTCATCTTCTCAGACATCTGTTGTCCGGATTGCCTGATATGCTCATACACATCATTTAACTTGTTACGCAGGTCATTCGCGTAATCCGTTACACTGCGTGGGACATCCGGGGGAGTTCCAGTGATTAAATCTGCAGGCAACCGTAATTCCCTTCCAAAGTTCGCGAAGGCTGGAGTTACAGTCGTACTTTCGTGAACTGCACTCCGATAGGACAGAAGAAACGGCTGTATGTGCTTGTCCCAATCCCTTTGCCTGTTTTCCACAACTTTTGCCAGATATCTCTCCAACGTCTGGTTGAATCGTTCCACCATTCCATCAGATTGTGGGTGGTAAGAGGTGGTTCTGGTTTTGTGGGTACCCATCAATCGACAAGTCTCCTGAAAAACTTGCGATTCGAAATTCCTCCCTTGATCGCTGTGAATTTCTAAGGGTACTCCAAAACGACAGAAGACTTCCTGAACCAATTTATCTGCGACTGTTGTGGCTTCTTGGTTAGGAATGGCGAAGACTTCTGGCCACTTTGTGAAATAGTCCATGACAACCAGGAAGTACTTGTTTCCGCTGTCACTTTCTGGAAATGGTCCCGCAACGTCCAGTGCTATCCGCTCCCAGGGGGCTCCCACGTTGTACACTTTTAATGCACCTCTGCTTCGCGTGTGAGGTCCTTTCACAGCCGCACAGCTGGTACATTTGCGACACCAGTCCTCCACATCATTTCGACAGTGGATCCAGTAAAAGCGCTCTCTGATCTTCAGTAGAGTCCTTTTCACCCCCATATGTCCTCCTGAGCATCCATCATGGTAGAGCCGTAAAACATCCGGTACCTTAGCTTTAGGGACAACCATTTGTAGATGACAGCTGTCCCCACGAGCGTTTTCCCATTTACGGCACAAGACTCCATCCTGGATCACCAAGCTGTTCCATTGCGCCCAATAACTCTTCGTGATGGAACTCATCGCAGCCACATCACTCCACTTGGGCTTCGGACCGCCAGCTTTAATCCACTCGAAGATCGGTTTGATATCCAAGTCACTTTGCTGAGCCTGCTGTATGGTTTCCTTCCATTCGTCGCTGAGATCTGTTCTTAGCCTCCTCACAGACACAACTTCCTTAGTTTCTTGTCTGGAACTCTGCATACAGTCTTCACGCCAAGGTCTTGAAAGTTCATCATTGTTACCGCGAGTTCTCCACTGTTGCTGGGCAGTCATATCAGTCGCCTTTTCCCGCTGTGATTTGTCTTCCCTCGGTGTGCGTCGCTTTTTACAATTTGGCCGTAGGTGACCACTTTCTCCACAAGCGTAGCACCTAGGGCTGTACTTTCGCGGACGCTCATGTACAGGTGTTGCCACAACTTCTCTGACGTAGTGTGTTCGATGGTCTTGTCTCACTGCTTCTACTTCCAGAGCATGTGCTAAGGCGTTCTTCAGCGTCTTATGATGTCCGAGTCTTACAGCGGCTCTCACTTCCAAGTCACGTATTCCGTCGACGAACGCCTGTACCAAATTTCCATCGATGAGTGCAGGGGCAGACCGGTATGCTTTCCGAACCATCGTTTCAACTTCCAGAGCCCACTGCTGTAAGTTCTCAGCACTACGTTGAACGCGATCCCTTAACTTGGCACGAAAAACATGCTCCAGGTGCGCGTCGCCGTATCTGGACTCTAATGCCTCCAGCAGCTGTTCGTAGGTCACATCCTTCCCGAGTGCCTCAAGAATGGTAAGAGCCTGGTCTCGGAGACCCAAAGTGAGCGCGGTCATGGCTTGCCCTTTGGTCCACCCATTCGCTTTCATAACGGCCTCGAATTGGATTTTATAGGCCGACCACGAAGATGTTCCGTCGAATGGAGGCACTTTAAACCCACGCACCGAAGGGGCAGCAATCACTGAAGTTACAGACCCGTCTCCAACCTTAATTTCACTTAAGGCCTTCTTCACATCGGCGATCTGAATTTCGGCCTTTGCGATACGGTTGTCGTGCTGCTCTACCTGCTCCTTCACCACGCTCAGCTCTTTCCCAACTGATGCGTGAAGATCCTTCATCAGGAGCATCTGTTCTTCTTGACGCCGAGCCTGTTCCTCTTGACGGCGAGCCTGTTCCTCCTTGTCCCGTTGCAACTGCTCCTCCAACCGACGGGCCTGCTCCTCTTGACGACGAGCCTGCTCCTCCTGACGACGAGCCTGCTCCTCCTGACGACGTGCCTGCTCCTCCTGACGACGTGCCTGGTCTTGCAGCAGTGCCATTAAGGCAGACAAGTCAGGCGCCGCTGATGTAGTAGGTGCCGCTGGAGTAGCTCCAGATGGGCCAGCGACTGGCTCTGACGTAGGCTGGGCACCGCCCGGTGTTTGTGTCGGGGAGTCCCCAAATCGCCTTTGGTCCATACCTTGCTGCCGCTGACTCCTCGTACGGATACTATCCGTGTCGTCCTTCGGTAGAATCGGCATTATTTATCCCCGCTTCTGACACCAAATTGTTACGAGCTGGGTATGGGATAAATAAAAACACTACCAATTAAACACACGAATTAACTTTATTACTCGCAAAGTCGCAATACACTTAGTCACAATCGCAATACACTACTGAACACTTTAATCGCACTAGATCTCTTCGAAGCATTCGTTGTCTCGCATAAAAGTGAACTGACTCACTTCGTCCTCAATCGGTCCTTTTATACCCACGCAAACAAAAGATATTCGAGATAATTCTCTATTATTCAAGAAAGCATCAGCAAAAAAATCTTTAACAAAAAATAAATTTAAAGATAAAAGAACCGACAAGGAAGAAGTTACTTAACGTCGTCGGCATACGGTCGAAATTACAATGACAACTGCCGGCGACTCCCGGCGCCTGACCTTGAATACAATGTAAGTTCTATACCTACTACGGAAATAGGTACCTACAAGAATGAACTCGTATTTTTTAGGTACTACAGAGTTATTAGCGCGGTTTCTCGAAGATTCTAGATGACCGTCGTAACAATATCTTTGTAATCACCGTTAATAAAAATCACCGTTGCAACACATAAGTCCATAAAAGACCAATCCGCCTGACGTATTGATCCGGCAGGGTCTAACGTGCTCTTTGAAGCACGCAGCCCACCGAGGGGTCCTGTAGTATGTAGGTAGCGCAGTTACACCTCAATGCATTCATGAGGTAGGGTGGCAGTTTACGAGGTTATTATGGTTTTAATGTCGGAGTGTGAATTTTATTGTATTTTTATAAGCTTTTATTCAACTTGCCGTGTTAGTTTGTTTCATCATCAGCATATAATGTTCCCACTGCAGGGACTCGGGCCTCCCGCCGGGGCCGCGGATTATTGTACTAGATGACGTGGCCTTGGCGCAAGGGCAAAGAAGGAACATGGGTTCGGTTTTTAGTCAGTAGAAGTCTGACACTCCCCTTCGCTCTGCCCAAGAGCGGGGGAGATGATTTTCCACCCACCAAAAAAAAAAAAAAAGGGACTCAGGCCTCCTCTCTAGGAGAGGGATGGGCTATGGTCTACCACGCGGGCCCAGTGCGGGTAAATATCACATGTCTTCGAATTTTTCGTTCTAAGACATGCCGCATGTTTCCTCACGAAACAAGGCAAGGTATTGGTTAAATAAATGATGCCATGACGACTGGCAGAGGAGAAACATAAAAGAAAACAAAGTAAGTAAAAAGCATAGGAAAATATAACGAGTAGACTGCCTCGTTGGTCCAGTGGTCGCTAGAGCAACTGCTGTGCGTAAGGTCCTGCATTTGATTCCTAGGTCGGGCAGTGTTATTGGGTGTTTCCATTACGAATTTCTTAGTAGCAGTCACGGAGCCCGGGTTTGTGCCCGTTTGATGGCAATAGGCAGTTGTTTTTTTTTACTTTACTGCGTCCGCGTCATCGTCATCATTCTCATGCCCTTATCGCTATTAAAATATATCCCACCCTATCAATAATTTGAGTTTATTTAGGGTTGGCGCAGCATATCTTCTTAAGCCGTACTTCTTTATTATTCGCCATCTCAAGCCTGCATAAAATCTAACAAGAAAACCCAGTCATCTTATTGACCAATCGATTTTAGGGCTCCGGGCTCCCACACATAAACACGATAAGACGTCGCGTCGTAAAACGATGCGGCGTCGTTTCACGATACGACGTCGCGTCGTGGAAATCTACGATGAGCATCGTAAAAAAAACACGACATCGTAACGTAATGTGCCACGCACGATACACGGCACGATGCCGTCGATACAGTTCATTCCGAAAAATGGACAGCCCTAGGCGCATTTTGAAATGAATATTTAAATGTTTTTGAAATTAGAACCCAAATAAATGTTAATTATTTTGTTCATTAAAGTAACAAGACAACTGCGCAGGATTGCATCGTGTGTTTCTAATTCTAACGTCACGACGCACGTGGTATCGCGCATCGACACGTTACGACTTCGTGTCGTAGATTACAACGTCACGACGTCGTATCCTGAAACGACGCCGCATCGTTGTACGACGCGACGTCGTATCTTGTTTATGTGTGGGAGCCCTTAGACAAAAATAACATGTCTAGACGGAAGCCTGTAGATTGCAATGCGATATCCTGTAGCTATTTCTAAGGTTCGACTTCCGGTGTCCGTTCAGGCGTAGCTCCGCGCTTCCGCAGCTTCGGAAAGCAAGTTTAGCCGTTGGTCCCGGGCCCGGCTGTCGTTTATAGATCTAAGACATACGTTATCAAAAGGTATTTACAAGGCAAATGTGAGTGGCAATGCCGGGAGGGAACGCCCTCGACAGACATACACTGATCTTATTGGTGCCGTTCTTCAGAAAGGACAGGACAGTACTCGTAATCGGCGTGCGTGTATGACCAGATGTATGGATGCGAGACAAGGAGTATGTAAGGATCGTAGCAGGTGGCGTTCTGTGGTTTCTGCCTACCCCCATGGGAAAAGGGCGTGAGTTTATGTATGTTATGAAAATCAAAGCTTTTATTTCAAGAAAGCCAGTTACAGGCACTTTTGCACTGTCGCAAGACAATAGGGGATCGGACTGGGTCAAAATAATATGATTCTGTTTAGTCCGTAAGTTAGATTAGGTATCGAAAAATATTGAATACGTGTTTTTTGTTTTATCAAATCAATAAAAAATTACGAAGATAAAACGCATCAAAGATCTTGGAGTGGGGCTTGAAACGTCACTTGTGTCGTCAAAATCAAAATGTACTATCATAATGACGTCACACGAGTTTTCGAAGCACTGTATCATCTTCATTTTAAGTTTACGTGAAAAAAGAAAAAATACGTGTCCAATATTTTTTGGAAATCTATCTGACGGACTAATTAGTTTTTTTTTTTTGTCCGATCCCCTATTACAAATGAAGCTACAGTCCGACTGGGACTGTAGCTTCATTTGTAATAGGGCATAATAACTCTGAATGTACTGTAGTTTGATAGCTGATGTTTTAAAATCTGACAACCAGTCAAGAGGCAAGTTTAACAGGTAACTGGGTTGTGAAGTCAGATAGGCAGTCTCTCCATGTACAACTGGTATTCAGCTGCATCCGGTTAGACTGGAAGCCGACCCCAACATAGTTGGGAAAAGGCTAGGCAGATGATGATTACTTTTGTTGTTTCAAAAATGATTCGAGTTTATGTTATCTTTACGTCAAAGTTCGTGAAAAAAAGACGTAATTCAGGTGTTTTTTTAGTTTCTCTGCATACTCTCATGTGGGCAAAGGTGTGAATGTTATGTAGAGTCAATAGTTTAAATTCTTGTTCCCATTCAAACGAATATTACCTAAATGTTATTTAGATTGTTTAGTTGTTAACATAGGTAGTTATATGATTTCAATGCATATTCAGTGAGATTATTTCAAAAAACTTGAAAATACAATTTTTTTAATATTTTATGTATGAAGTTGCCCTTGTAGCAATTTGAACTTTATATTTAAGGAACTAAAGTCGTTTTTCCAAAAACACATTTTTGTTTACATATTTGGAAACCAAACTGGGAAGGAAAAATGTAAAAAAAAACATGGCTGCTGGAAAAACAAAACAAATGAAAATAAACAATACCACAGGAAAAATATTGTTGCTTAGAAAATATTGTTGATATGATAACATTTTTGTTTTGATGAAGTTTCTTGTAATGTGTGATGGTCATTTATTTAAAACTGCATTTAAATAATTTAATCTTTATATTGGCAATGCAATATAAACATTTTGTCCTGGCTTACTGAGGTTCCTGTTTACCCCGTGTTGTGTAAATAGCTTCATAGAGTTGAATTATTTAAAGCCATGTGAAAGGCTTTTTTTTCTTAATATTTAACATTATACTGCAAATTAGAATTATTTACTTATCAATGTTTTCTAAGGATTTTATTAGTTCTTCAGAAATGTTTGGTGCATTGATTGTACTTGCACACAACAGTGTGTGTGTATGAGATGGTGTTCCTAGGCGCCAACCAATATGGCAAGCCCATAAGGCAAACAGACTATTCAGAAATCCTAACTTTATGAAGAGTAGTAGGTTACTAAGGCAAGCCAAGCTTTTAGGCTTATGTGAAATACTATTGCATATCTTGGGTAGACTTTAGAAACTAAAAATGTAATGTTAATTAAGAAGAACTTGTGTACACAGTTCATAATTCTCTTCCAATACCCAATTCATTTGGGGTCCGACCACAAATGAATAGGGATTAGAGATGACGAATTGTATTGTTTATTTTATATTATCTACTGAAAATCATCTTGTATGTCGTATTTGTATGTGTTAATAATATAATATTATGTGAGTATTTGACCACCGCTGCTCTCAAAATGGTGAAGGACAACATCATGAGGAAACTGGTACCTGTCTTTATTTTATTTTTTTATAAGTAGCCCTTTTTTCAGATATAAGCTTGTATTCATTTTTTTTTTCTTTTCTTTAGTTTTTTTTTTTCATTTTGTTTATTTAATCTGTGTGCCCCTTGGCAAAGGCCTCCTCCAACACTCTCCAATCTTCTCTCTCCCGCGCCAGTCTCGTCCATGTTTTTCCAGCTGTTTTAACAACATCATCTTCCCATCTTCTGAATGGTTTCCCCTTTTTCCTCTTTCCCTCTCTTGGGTACCATAATGTTATCGTTTTATTCCATTTCTCTTCTCCCCTAATTACATGGCCAGCCCATTTCCACTTTAGTTTTCTTACTTTTAATACTAAATCTAGGGTCTTTGTAGCTTTCCTAATATTGCTGTGGTTGATTTTATCTATTTTTCTTTACCTATGTCTAAGAACCAAAAAATTCGAAGACTTGTGACATCTACCAACCTGCACTGGGCCTGCATGGGGGATTATAGCCTATCCCTCTCCTAGAGAGGAGGCCTGAGTTCCTGCAGTGGGAACATTATAGGCTGATGATGAAGTGAGTCTTTCATAGCTTAAACTCTTTGCATGCCTTAGTTAAGGTAGTTAGTAGAAGGATCATTTTAAACTTAACAACTGTAACCTATTTGCAAATACAGAACTATTCTATTCTATTGGAAAAGGTGTGAAAGGTGTGTTATGTTTTCTAAGTACCTACTTACCTATTGTTTTCACTGATAATTATTGTATTATCACATGCTTTTGCTAGGAGGTCTTAAATCTGAAATGAATCTCAGCCTAAGTTCAACAGTGCATGTAACTGGCTGATTATAATGGTGAAGTGAAAAAGAAAAAAAAAGTGTTTGAAAATCATCTCAATGTTTTTTATAAGATTTTATTATTTATTTTCTAGCTGTTATCAGCTAGAAAACCTACTGGTTCTAGTTGTGTTTCAATGTTTGTATGGCTGATGATGCAGCATCAATATTTATATGCCAAAAAGGTAGAATGTACAACAGAATGTTCTTTAGTATGATTTGAACTAGGTACCATATTGCAAAACCTACATTCTGAGCAAATTAAATAATTCTATGGTTTAGTGAATCAAGGTGAAAGAGAAGTGAATTTAGTTTCAATTTTCTTGTTGACAATGTGATCAAATTATCTTGTAGTTTGTAAAAGATTATTTACTAATGAAAAATCTAACATTAAATATTTTTGCTTATTGTCTACAATTTATGTAGATTAAATTCTAATTTAATAATAAAATCTTATCACACAGTTGAACAGAACAGAAACTACACTACAAACAGTGTTCTTTGAAAATTACATGATAAGAAATTGATGATAGCCTATCATAATTTTGAAAGCTTATCTTGTAACATTTTCATTACAATCAACACAATTTTAATGTTTTACAAAGTAAGTAATACAGACTCAGATCAAACATACAGATAACTGACACATTTCTAACAAGCTTTTTTAGTAGGAGCATTCAACATTGTCAAATAAAAAGTACTAGGGCAGCATAAAAACAAATCGTTCAACCAATAATGTGCCTCAAGAATATTTGATCAGCTAATTATCGATGCAGCAGATGGTACTAACATCGTGTCAACCATAAAAAACCTTATTGTTTAATCATTTTTTCTACCAACACACTGGCCACTTTCATACAACCAGTTTTTATTTGCGCGAAAAATACGCGAGCGATTCATAACGCTCGCCGTCAGTAAAACAATTCATTGAGCAATACAATACAGCTTGAATTGAAGTAGCTTCAAATGACCCCGAAAGGAGTTACCTACTTTAATTGTGAATGAACGGAGAACTCATTGATTATAACTAGCTACACAGGACAGGGTTGACTTAAGGGCGGCGGTCGACACATAGTTGTATGCATTTTTTCTTACTATTTAGCTCATAAAACCTATTCCCAGCGCTCATACACCCATTCAGGAGCTATAGAACTTTAGAAAACACTATAAATCACATCACACATTCCATGAGCTATGGAAAATGGCCGGGGTAAAGCCCTACCTAGCCCGAACAGGGCGAAGCACAAATCACAAAAAACTGAGTTACAGATACACCACTTACTTTTCAGATGCCTCGGTCATGATTCGACACGTCGAATATCCTAATTTCTACTCGCCACTTCACAGATTTCACCATTTTTATGACATAAATACATCAGATTCACTTACGAACCGTTCTTATTTCGGCCCTTTGTTGGGCCTCAGTGCGCTTGCGTCAATAAAACAGTCCGGGCGGGTTATTCAATGAACGCGGCGTGTTCGCGCGACAGGTGGCGTGTCAGTCGCGCACAACTTTGCTATCTAGCCTCGCGATTGGCCCGTGCGATGTTCTATCGTTTTCTCACCAATGACGTAGCTTGACAGTCTATATCCACCAGTGACACCCCCTTCAGGGCGAATAAAAATAAATGGCGGGCTTTTTAAAATATTAGGCTGCCGGCAGAGATTTTTAGCGCTCTCACTCTTAGGGTCTGGGGTTTTAGGGACCCACAATTATTTTATGAAAATCACACTGAAATACACGATAAAATAACTATTTTCACTGTATTCTGTCCGAAAATCGCGAAATTTGCGGCACGCAAGCGGAGAGCGGAAGTAGGTCACGCCGGCCTCGAGGGTTCGACTGTTACTGAATGAAGCGAGCCTCGCAATGGGCCCATCCCCGTTCATGCACCGACCCATTGAAAAATAAATAGGTCAAATCATTGCAACGTGCCCTAGTTGCAGGTTGCCTGCACCATTCATAGGCGGCGCTTGCATACGGGCCCCCGGTTCTATTTATAGCTGCTCTATATTTGGGCAGGTCATTCGCAGCAAACGTAGATGCAGCCTCCGTAAACTAGGTTACCTGATTTTCTTTGTTAATAGCCGGTGCAGTGACGTAGTTCGCGTTTGTCATGACGTCAGTAGTGATTTTTGATAGTCCTGTTTTATATTGATGTGCCTCCGGAAAACATACAGCATTGTTTATGAAGAAGCAGTGTATACTTAGCCTTTTGCGCGGTCAATAGTACGGATACTTTAGTTTAATTTAATAACGGCAGGTGGCGCAAGTATCGCCGATGTCATATTTAATCTATGCCAGCAAGGACGCGGGAACCGCTGTCACTTTTCGAATTCATAGCGTTGTGTACTTTCGCCGCGTGCGGTCGAAATCCAAAAATTTTCGGTTAATCGTATAACCTTTTAAAAAAATATATTTACCACTGCGTTAGACATCTTAATAGTGCATTAACTATTGATTTATTTTCAATCTTAACTTTAAAATAACGGTTTTATCGTTATGAATCCCGGGCCGAGTAACGAACCCGAGGAGGCCACCGCCGGGGCCAATCGGTCGATCGTTTTAAACTTGCCGACTTCCGAGAGGGATCAAGAAAAGGAGGACTCTTCGTGCAGCAGTTCATCGGACACCGAACGAGAGGAACCTCCTCGAATGAAACAAAAGCGGGATTCACAGGTAACCGTCGATCCTCGGATCGACGCGTTATACAACCAGGTCAGTTTTCTTACAAACTTTATAATGCACCAAAATTACGAACCGAATACTAATATGAACACAAGTGACGTAACAGCGGATGTTATCCACAATATTTTTTTGAATAATACATCAACAGAAACGCGTAGGTCGTTGGAGTTTGCAACATTTTAACACTCCTACGTGGAAACATATCCGTTATTTTAGGCATTGGTAGAACAGCCCGCTAATTCTGGGATTTTGCAATTTAAAAATTAACGACGAACTGTTTAATCTTAACAAAGGAAAAGATTTCTTGGCACCAACCGAAGAAATCATGGCTCGCTACATCAAAGGGAGCTTTTACAATCCGTTTTACAGGGTATCATGATTGGGTTCACAATAACCCTACTGAGTTACAGGGCGATAATTTTTTTTATAAAACTTTTGAAACTTTCGATAATTAATCGGTTTACAAATTGTTTGAACAAACCTTGCCAATAATTTGCAGTAAAAGAATAATTTAAAAGTTCCGGATAAAATTGTCCCAGTTATGAATTTTTATTTGACATGACAAAATTTATGTCACTATTCCCTCGGAGGGCCTCATTTCTAGTTATCACCACCACAGGTTCAAAAACCTAAGGAACAGTTCAAAACAAATACAGGCTTCAGGCACAAAATAACAGAAATAATAATTTTGGAGATACCTACAAAAAAAAAAAAAAAACGGAAAAAGTGAATAATCGACACATTTCAGGGGAGGTCATCTAACTCTGTTCAAAAACCGTTGGCAAGCACTTGGTGCAATAAATTCATAATCTCAGCAGTTCCGGGGTTCCACATACACTTTAAAAAAAAAAAAAAAAAAAAAAACTGTTATTGCCAACAACAAGGATCATGACACAATATCCTGCCAAACCATCCCCTGCAATGTCACAAATAATCAAGGATCTATCGCATCAAAATGTTTTGAGACTAGTTAGTCTAAGAAGACGCCCAGTTTTCTCTCCAAGCTTTTTCTACGGAAGAAAAGCGATGGAGCGATGCGGTCAGTTTTCGATCTTCGAGGATCGAACAAGTTCGTCAAAACAAAACATTTTCGTTTTATTTCTCACGCCTCTGTCCCAGATTTGCTGACTGGATGATAAAAATAGACACATCAGGCCTTTCGCCTGTTATACGTGATTACATGTCTACCGTTCTTACTGGCCTCAGGGCCACACCTATTTTACTCTGTAACTTGCTGGGTCGCGGAGACCTTGCAGGCGAAGGAATGTCGAGTGCTAGTGTACCTAGACGACTTCCTTTTGGTCAATCAAGACCAATCCAAGTTATGTCTTCAGGCTGCGGAAGTCGTGAGACACTTGGAACACCTGGGCTGGCAAATCAACTACCAAAAATCTGTTTTGGTTTCATTTCGGGACTTTCGGACTGGTTTCAGTGCCACACCTATTTTCCTCCGTAACTTGCTGGGTCGTGGAGACCTTGCGGGCGAAGGAATGTCGAGTGCTAGTCTACCTAGACGACTTTCTTTTGGTCAATCAAGACCAATCCAAGTTATGTCTTCAGGCTGCGGAAGTCGTGAGACACTTGGAACACCTGGACTGGCAAATCAACTACCAAAAATCTGTTTTGGTTTCATTTCGGGACTTTCGGACTGGCTTCAGTGCCACACCTATTTTCCTCCGTAACTTGCTGGGTCGCGGAGAACTTGCGGGCTAAGGAATGTCGAGTGTTAGTCTACCTAGACGACTTCCTTTTGGTCAATCAAGACCAATCCAAGTTATGTCTTCAGGCTGCGGAAGTCGTGAGACACTTGGAACACCTAGGCTAGGCACCAAAATACTGTTTTGGTTCCATTTTGGAACTTTGAATACGTTGGCAAACCCGCCGTAATCACAAAGTCCCTGCCAATAAAAAAGAGGCAAAACATAAAATAAATACCGGTCATTGGTGAAAAGTCGCATCTCAGAGAGCGGCAAAGTGTACTGGGTCAGTTTAACAAAACACGGCCCAGTCAAAAACATCCGTTGCCTCAAGTTGTGTATCAAGAGATAATGTGGTGGCGCGGAGCCACAAGTCACGCATTGTCTATACACAAAAAAGCCTGCTACCCACTTCCTTGCGACGGACGCTTCGGGTTAGGGTTGGAGTGCCCACATGGACGTAAGTCTAATATCAGGTGCATGGGCAACTTACCAAAACAGATGGCACTGCAACAAAAAGGAACTGTTTGCAGTAATAGCGGCAATTAGAATTAATGCGAAGAAGTTGCAGAACTCGCACGTGCTGGTCCAATCAGACAACCGAACCATGATTGCATATACAGCGGACTCTCCTAATACAGGCACTATCTGCCTAAAAGGAGGATCCAATCACAAAATTTTGTTTAGACCTAAACTTGTTTTACCAATAAACTATTTTATTATTATATATCCGAAAGGAGGGAGGAACAAGCCCATTATCTTCTGGGGAGATACAATATAATAGTGAACAGGCTATCACGGGGGAAACAACCCTTGGAATGACATATTCTATCTCGAGCAATAGTGGAACTGTGGAAGTCTTTCGAAAGTGGGGGCTTTCAGAAATCGACTCGTTTGCGACACGAGAGACCGCGGTAGTAAACAACTACGTATCTCTAGACTGCAGAGATCGATCCGCAAGTTATATAGATGCCTTCAAAGGCTTCAACAGACCATGGCATAATGGGAGAGCGTGGGTATTTCCTCCACCCAGCTTTCTGCCAAGAGTTCTGGCACAGCTGAACAATGCAACTGGAATTTAGTTAGTAGTAGCCCCAGAGTGGCATCAAACGTTCTGGCTTCAAGACCTGAAATCCAGGACTCTGGACCACCCACACGAATTCCTGAATCTGTCCGAGTATATGTTATTATAACATCACAGCCTCCCCTACAGGTACAGACATTGATCCTGAAAGTCTGGAAAATGGGGGGGGGGGTGCCCAAATAAAAGGTCCACACAGGAGAAATGTCCAAATCCTACTGATATTTCACAATTCTCCTAAATTCTAATTCTTTTTCAATTCTTATTATTTTCATTTTCCTAAAGAAAATTTGTCCTACAGTACTATTCTTGTCCGCAAATCAGCAGCCTTAACTTTTTACGGCGCTAATGTACAACAAAGCAACAAACCTTTTCTAATTTTATTATAAAATAAACCCTTAAAGCAATAGGAGTAGCTAAACCAAAATAAATACGACTATCGCTCACGTGGGATCCACGTATCGTACTAAATTGGCTCTCATCAACTGTACCTAAAGACACATTGTTCGATCTAGCACGTCGAACAGCCACAGTTTTATTGCTGGCATCAGGCCGTAGGGTTCACGACTAAACCTTCCGGAAAATTTCAAAAGACAGCTTTTTGATGATGGTGACAATATCTATTTTATACCTTCATTTGGGTCGAAACCGATAAATATTGTTATCGTCAGTCCGCATGGAAACTTTCACAACATAATGATAAAAATATATTGTAGTTACTTTAATTAGCTCTTAATAGCAAAAAACTAAAACAAAAAGATAGGTATGAAGTTGCCAATTTAAACAATCTATTTATCACTATATTAAGTAATACAAAAGCTGCCCCACGCACTGTGATTGGGAACTGGGTACACAGTTCTCAGAGATAATGGCATTCATGCATCTCCGGGAAGCTGTAGGTTAGCAGTAGCTTCCTTAAACTGGTTAGATAATCAACCAATTGACGAAATCTTATCACGGGGTAATTGGAAATCATCCAATACCTTCTTTAATCATTACTTTCGCGAGGTAGAACTCCATAAGGACCATCGTAATACATTTTTCAATAAATTTACTGCTATTTACAACATTTGAATTTGTTTGTATGTAGAACATCTAAACCGAGATTATTGCTATAAATCGGTGAAGACCTAAATATCTTTCTTTTTTAATACTGTTCGTTGCTACTGTAACTACTTAATTCTTTGAATTTACATTTAATAATCATCATAGCGTTGTGTTTTACCTATAACTACTTACTAGTAATCACCAGCAGATAACAAACACGTCTTCATAAACAATGCTGTATGTTTTCCGGAGGCACATCAATATACCGGTTTTACATAAAAATAAAACCGATATTATGTGCCGAGAGGGAAAACATACAGCATTGTAGGAAGTCCTTCCTGGTGAAGACTATGAATTCGAAAAGTGACAGCGGTTCCCGCGTCCTTGCTGGCATAGATTAAATATGACATCGGCGATACTTGCGCCACCTGCCGTTATTAAATTAAACTAAAGTATCCGTACTATTGACCGCGCAAAAGGCTAAGTATACACTGCTTCTTCATAAACAATGCTGTATGTTTTCCCTCTCGGCACATAATATCGGTTTTATTTTTATGTAAAACCGGTATATTATAATTACATATTTATGTAGTCAGATTTTTTTAATTTAAAATTATTTTGTTAAAGGGTGATATTATAACGTTTTAAAATAGAGAAAAGGAAAACATTTGAGGAATAAAAATAACAATGAGTTGTTTTGAAATAAAAAAAATATTGTGTAAGTACCATTTGTTTTCTTTATTATAGTAAAATCTAAGACTAAATACAAATGAAGTACCTACCTAATTACTGGGTTTTTTTCTTAAGTCTCTTGATTTAAGGTACTACCGAAACTATAAAAAGCAACGTCTTAGCATAAATTAACGTTTACTTATTAAATTAAACATAATTGGATATTTTTCGAGCCAATTAACTGGTTAATATTTACGTAACCATTTTTATTTCAATAACCGCGAGTCAAAAGTCACGTAGAATTAAAAAGCAAGATTACATTTTTTATAATAATTTGACCTAAATCCCGGTACTAGGGCAGGCTTGAATGACGTATTTGCTGTTGCCAACCGGTCGGGTCGACGATTGACCCAACTCGTCGAATTTATCAATGGTGTCGGTGAAATCGGGCTTTGAGTCTCTCGTGCGGAGAGAACAAAGGAGTTATCGCATTTACGTAAAAGTTACGAATATCTGCAGTATCGGTTTTGGGTAGTGTTTTTATGTAAATGAATTTTTAATTTTTGGTTTAAAAAAATGTGCTACTGATCAATCGTTTGTAGCCGCCCTTATTTCAGCCGGCTCACTATCTTGACCCAAAATCGTCATAGTTACGTATTATCTATGACGCGCGCTGAGTGATGCAGTTTTTAAGCTCGTATTAGGTAGAAAGGATTAATTAGTACCCTGGGAAAGTATATGAACATAATACAAGTAGTTTTACCACTGATCAGCGGGATAATTTTTCTGAGAAAAGATTTAAATCCACCGCTCTTTTGTCTATTCCCGTCTTTGATCTAAGCTAGGTAGTGTCTTTGTGATTTTGAATTTAGAATATTCTGACTTTTTTTAAATATTTCTATAGGCTGACTAGACTACTAGACTAATAATTTGTTTGCCTAGCGCAATATTTAAATATGAATGGCGTTGCATGACCTCGCGAGTCGCGACATTCATTCAAGATTTGTTTAGGGAGGCTCATATTTTTATTTGCTGGCTCGATGGCTGAATGGGGCAAGGACAAGTGACAACTAGCATGGAGGTTGATTTTAGAAACAAAAGTATGAAACTATGCATAATGTGTGTGGGCAGTACCTACATTATTAACAGTACGTTCGTAAAATCAGGCCTTTTTCCAATGGGTGTAGGCACTAGGCAGAGGCAGAAACCACAGACCTGCCACGATCGTTATTCTTTATTACAAACAAAATAAAAGATAACATTATCACGCCAGTAATAGGTACTCGAAGGGTAAGGCAGAGGTGTAGGTACACCCACATTTCGCCAGTTTTATATTTAAGCCCCATATATTAGGGGGCGAACCTATACCTACTTCTTTCTCATCGTCCACATTATACAACCTGCAGGTTATTATATTTAGTTTGCGTAGGGGACAAAGGGTCTTGTGGCTATTTATTATCAGCCCCACGAACACCCACGGTTCGATCGAAGGTAAGGTTACACTAGCATAGGACGGTCCGTAGATGGATGACCATATTACGATTAGACTCCTCCGTGCCGGGAATTTGGTCCCGGCTGTCATGATGTGTAGGACAGTCGGGTAGGTGGAACAGAACGGGTAGGTGGTACGACATTCTGCCAACCACTCTGACTGCCGTACCTACTCATTACTTGAGCCGTCACTTAGTAAAGATTTGAGGAGCTCGTGGCGTAATAATAACTGCCACTCGGGTCAATCTTTAGGTTAAGCGGCGCTTGCCTAGGTTGGTCTGTGGATGGGTGACCGCCCATTTCATACCGAGTTTTCTCCGTGCCTCGGAAAGCACGTTAAGCTGTTGGTCCCGGCTGTCATATAAAGATCTTTGGCAGTCGTTACAGGTAGTCAGTGACCTGAAAATCTGACAACCAGTCTTACCAAAGGGTATCGTATTACCCCGTATAAACTGGGTTGTGGAGGTCAGATAGGCAGTCGCTGCATGTAAAATACTGGTATTCAGCTGCATTCGGTTAGACTGGAAGCCAACCCCAACATAGTTGGGAAAAGGCTAGGCAGACGATGACTTACAGCTTGTCTATAAAGTCATGAAATTAATGTTTGAGGAACTAACATTATTCAAAAGTAAGGCAACACTAAATCATGGTACATCAAATGTCATCGGCTGTCATCAACTTGTTATTTATCTTGATATCTTTTGCATTTTTTAATGTTTTTCAAATCTACGTCGACAAAACTTCGAAAAAACGTGTTAAATATGAGGAAAACAAATAGGAGTGGAGCTCGGGAAATTATTTCAAAGTATATCAGCGATGTTTGTTAACCGACTTCAAAAAAAGGAGGAGGTTATCAATTCGACTGTATTTTTTTTTTTTTTTTTTTTTATGTTTGTTACCTCATAACTAGAGAATGCAATCTCGATCTCGCGAGATCCCGAAAACCCGAGATCTCGCCTCATTTTTCGAGATCAATCTCGAAGCATAAAATGTCGAGATCTCGGCCGAGATTGACGGGATCGAGTGGCAGTAGTGTAGTCGCGAAGCATGTCGCGTGTTCTCTGCGCGTGAGCGAGTCGGGATTCCCCGAAATTCACCAATTTATGTTATTCCCCGGGCTCTTCACGCGCTAACCTTCAATTCCCCGCGAATCGGGGGATTCCCCGCAAATCGGGGGTTTCCCTGCGATGCACTGTGTTGAACTGCATTCACTTACGCTGTTTTAGTTGTTACACAAGTGCTAGACTGTTAGTTAGGTACTACTTTTAAAATGTTCACAAACAATCAGCTATTTAGAACTGAAGCTATTTTCAAAATCAGTCTTAGTTTAGGAGTGATTTTGGAAATAGGAATTTTTTGTTTTCACTATCAATATCTTTTTAATATAAAATAAGTAGGTACTTTCTATAAAAAAACTTTTTAACAAAAATTAAAACCGACTTCAAAAAAAAAGGCAAAAAAGTGAAAAATAAACTTTAGAAGAAAAATCAGTTTCCGAATTCGGTGACTTTTGTTTGTTTGATTTCATTTTTTTGCCACCGACTTTGCCCGAACAAACATAAAAAAAAGATTTTACCTCCTTCTTTTTTTAGAAGTCGGTTAAAAAGAGATTTTACGGGTCTGAAATTTGTGTTCGTTAACATATTAAGTAAAAATATCGTTTTTTTTTCAATAATTCATGTCGTATTTTACTCGCATCATAATCACAACGACTAAGCAGTTTCAATCATGTTTCAGTCATCTAATTAAAACAATACTTTTTGAAATCCATTCGAGATCTCGAAAATGCCGAGATCTCGCCGAGATTGAATTTCTGATCCCTCGAGATCTCGACTTAGCGATCTCGTCTCGAGATTGCATTCCCTACTCATAACTCCGTCGCTTGCTAACCGATTTGAAAAATTATTTTTTTGTTGGAAAGGATATACTTCCCAAGTGGTCCCATGATCACCAAGTCAGGATCTGATGATGGGATCCTGGAGAAATAGAGGGAACTCTTCGAATTTTATAGGCACACTTGAAGTGATTTGAGTAGTTTTTGGAAGAGTACTTTCTCGGAGTGGTTTCATTTCAATTTAGTGAAGATCTGATGAAGAACTTCGGAGATAGGCAACGGAACTCCTCAACGAATGATAGCAAATGGACTGGGATTGCTGAAATGTCATGTCTGTCTATTGTTTAGACCAGATCATAACATAACTTCACGCCAGTACGCTGTGAAGGGGTAAGCACATGTGAACCACTAAAAAGTGAAAAATAAAAACTTTTTTACAAAAAATTAAACCGACTTCAACAAAAAATCAAACACAAAAAAGCGAAAAATAAACTTAAGAAGAAAATCAGCTTCAGAAGTCGGTGGCAAAATCATGAAATAAATCAAACAAAAGTCACCGACTTCAGAAGCTGATTTTCTTCTTAAGTTTATTTTTCGCTTTTTTGTGTTTGATTTTTTGTTGAAGTCGGTTTAATTTTTTGTAAAAAAGTTTTTTTAGAACACCAAGCTGACCAAATTTTATCACATTTGGACGATATTTATACTCGAACAGCAGCTATAACAGGTAGTATGTAATCGTGTTATTGTTTGTTTTTTATCTACCAGAAGTCACAAATTTACTAAATATACGATTTTAAGACTAAAATAAGCATTGTTTACATTGCGCATTTATAGGTTAGATTGCAAATGTAAGTAGCTCATATTGTAGTGCGACGTTAACTTTTGATACTTTTGGGTAATCAAATTTACCGGTGATTTTAAATATGAATAAGTTTTAACATGTTTGAAATAAAAACAGTGCTATGTATTTTCTGTTAGATATTACATCTTTTTTTAAATCTTTCTTTCAGGAAAATCTGAGAGTACAGTGAGGCGTATTGTAGATGAAGGCAAACACAGATCAGGGGGTCTAAAACGGCCACTTTGGCAGATCATAATATGAATTGCGTAAAAAATCGTAAAATGGACCTTTCATAATAGTAACTGCTTCTGTGCCTATTTAGGAAAATAGATCATAATAGGAAAATAATATCATCATCATCATCATCATCAGCCTATATTGTTCCCACTGCAGGGACTCAGGCCTCCTCTCTAGGAGAGGGATGGGCTATAAATGCTCTATTCCACCACGCGGGAAAATAATATGAATTGCATTAAAATTCGTAAAATGGTCACAGACGCAGTAACTATTATTATAGGATCATTTTACGCTTTTTTACGCAATTCATATGATGATCTGCTAAAGTGGCCATTTTAGATACCCTGGCTGTAAGAAAGAAATGGATGACTTCAACATAAAATTTCGCTAAAACAGATCTGGATTTTAAATGTAGTGTAGTCCTGCGTAAAATTTTGAAATCGATTGGATTTTCTTACAAGAAGATCAAAATAACAGAAAGGCTCTAATCGAACAACATATTGCAGCAAAACGGGCAAGAGAAAATGGGCATACAGTGGTATAAAAGTTAAAATATAACATTAATAAAAAATATGTACGTACATTTTTCTTTTATTTACTCATTTTTATTTCAATGAAGGTCGGAAGGAAAACATCGTGAGTAAATCTGGACTTATAATTATTATAAGTCTGAAATCGCCAACCCGTCTTGAGCATGCGTGGTGAACTGGTGATCAGTGCTCGTGCCGTCTCTGTTGAGAAGAGGCCTTTGCCCAGCAGTGGGACAGTAATAGGCTGGTATTATCATTTATAATGAAGGTCGCATCTTTGTTTATGGTTTCTGTATTTTTTTTTAAATAAGATAACAGATTTTAATTAAAACCAGGTTTGCTTCTAGTACAAAATAATGTGCTAGTATCAAAACCATTTTAGTCACACTATACAGGGTTGCTATGTGCACGAGTCTTCACGACCGCAGCGCCCTCATTTATTTTCATGACTTTATAGACAGGCTGTACTTAGTAAAGATTTGATATAGAAAATCTTCACTATTTAGTCACAGTTTATGTAATCCATATTTGGGTGAATTGCCCAAGCAAAAAAAATACACGGCAAACCTGAGAACGGTAGTGCAATGTGCTAATTTTTAATTTTTTATATTTTTTCTCAACAGCGTAAGTACTTCTCTACCTTGACAAAAAAAAAAATGATTTCTACCCATTAATATACGAAAAAAAAAATTACAAAGTGTTATTCTATCATCACAGTGGCCTGTCCTGAACCCAATTCCGCTCATAAAATACCTTCCCCTGCAAATACATTCGTAATATGGATTTAAATCGATTTTGTAATCATTAAATTATAATACATTCGATCAAATAAAACTATTTTTGTTTGTTTATCTTCTTTCTCATGGATTTGACAGGCAGTTAACTTTTGTCTGGAAAAAAGTTATCATTTCAGAGGATAGTAAGTTTTAGTAGAATAGCCATGTCAACATTGCGTTGTTACGCCCCCCTCACCTTTCCTCACTTCGGATCAGTCCGGCTCAAGCTCTCGGCGCGAACGCACCGGTCCCAACGTCTTGCGGTTTCCCGCCAAAAAAGTAAGTTTATCATTTCAGTGATATGAGGACAAAAATAATTTTATTTCGGTGGCTGTTATAACTCGTGTTAGATTAGTATGCACAGTATATCATTTCGGTGGTAATTTTTATCATTTCGGTAGACACTTTTCATTTCAGTGGACTCTTTAAAATTCATCCTTAAATATATATGTAACTTTTGATGATATTTGATGTCCACTCACGCACAATGTTATAAAATAGGCTAAAGTTTTATTTGTCATTAAAAATATGTAGATAGCATTGAAATAAAAAAAATCCACCGAAATGACACATAAAAATCTCTTGTTGAAATTCACCCATTTATACTATGCCTAAGTAAGTCACAAACGTCCCTGAGTGTGGCAGTTTCTAAGGAGTTTTTAAATTATCCTATAACTCCTGTGGGATATAGTTTGTAATTTATGTGACGAAGTGGCTCACGTGCTTGGAAAACGCAGCAGTGACGTCACGAACTCGGCGGTGGCTATGTAGAGGCCATTCCATGTACGAGAAAAATATTGAAATCCAGCTGCATCCGGATTCCGGATAGACTGGAAGCCGTACCCATCCAATACAGGATGGAAGGAACACCGACATAAACGGTTACCTATATACCTAGTCTACCTACCCGTTTGTTTTTCACCCATAATACTTGCAATGGGATTATGCTTGGCAGAACAGATGTAGATGTTGACATTCACTGTCAATCATGACCTATCCCCAAACAGGTGAGGGTCTTAAGAAAGCCGAGGACGGTAATCACCAACGTTACACACTTGTACCATAATACGCACATCCTACTACCATGAGAGTGCGTACTGGTCTCAGGTAGTGGGCTGCGGATGTCTTTCTCTAAATAATCATTCTGACTGAAGAGCCTATGCTACCTCAAATTAGCAACTCTATTTGTGGTGGGTCAAATTTCGTTTGAAAAACTGTTAGAATAAAGTTCTAATCAGCTTGCACTACAAAGCGGTTGTTTACGTCTTTCGCTGCGGCCGAATAGTGCGAAATTAGTGGTATTTTGCGATTTACAAAAAAACTATTGATTGGACTAAAACTTTTTAACAAAAAATAAAACCGACTTCAAAAAAAAAACACAAAAAAGTGAAAAATAAACTTTAGAAGAAAAACCAGTCTCTGAAGTCGGTGACTTTTGTTTGTTTGATTTCATTTTTTTGCCACCGACTTCAGAGACTGGTTTTTCTTCTAAAGTTTATTTTTCACTTTTTTGTGTTTTTTTTTTGAAGTCGGTTTTATTTTTTGTTAAAAAGTTTTTATTTTTCACTTTTTAGTGGTTCACATGTTCATGGGTCAATGTGGACAATGTAGTTTTTTTTTGAGTTTTGTTGATTTTTCAAAAACCGCTTGTCCGATTTCGAAAAAAAAATTATGGGACCATTTTGGAAGTATACCCTTTCCAACAAAGAAAGAATTTTTCAAATCGGTTAGCAAGTGACGGAGTTATGCCCGAACAAACATAAAAAAAAAAAAAAAAAAAATACAAACATCCGAATTGAGAACCTCCTTCTTTTTTAGAAGTCGGTTAAAAAAAGTAAAACACTATGATTTTAGTATGTTGCTTGTAGAATTATTTGGCAAAAAAATCAGAACGATGACATATTTTAGTATGGTTTTTACTCGTTTAAAGAAATTTTTAGAGGTATCTTCGTGATTTATTTCTATCGAGCAAAGTTAGTTGTAATAAGTTTTTACAACACTATGTCACTAGCATATATCCTGAAGAATATCATATATTTTTCTGATTTGGTTTACTGCAGTGAATCATATACTTTTACGCGTTATAAAACTTGCGTTTTACGTCTGTTAGCCGCTGAAGGTCTTCTCGTTTTTCGAGTCGCCCCGCGCCCTTGCGATCACGCAAGCGCAACTGCTGTGGATGGTTCTAGGTCCTGGGTTATATTCCCAGGTCGAGCAGTGTTATTGGGTTTTCAGATCATAGAACTTACCATCTGTAAAGGGCGTAACAATAGACTGGACGAAGGAACTGGTTCTCAAATCTCACCATCATCGCATCATTGTTCATTGTGTTTTTTTCGTTCTGGACCAAACCAGACGGATTTTTTGAAAAATAAGGTTTAAGGTAATTACCTTAATTGCCTTCATGACCCGTTCCAATTTTCCAAAGTATTCATTAGCACAACGTTTGCGTTTTACGGTATAACGTGATTTTTCACCCCAACAAATAGAAGGTTGTTTCTGAGCAATAATCTTCTTTTTTTTTTTTTACTTTGCGTAGGGTTACTTGGTTTGTCGTAGGTACAGTCGAAAGCACATCAAGCTACCCCACATTGACCTTGAACGCGTTATGAGCAGCAACAGCGAGAATCGAGCGAAAGAGATAGATATCTTTTAGTGTGTTCTTGCTTGTAATGTTTGGTGCTGCGGTGCGTCCGTGAGGATGTATGCGTATTCGCGTCTTTGTGTTGAATAACTATCCACAAAAACTAGTTTAGCAGGTTGAATACTTGAAATGAATTGAAAGAATGGCATGGTAATAAAAATAGGTTGGCCGTCACAGGTGGCCAGGCAGATGTGAAACATTAGTAGTAATATTAGAAAAGGGATGATTCCTGAGCAGAATAAATACGATTCTATTTGGTCCGTCAGTTAAATTAGATTATCGAAAAATATTGAATACGTATTTTTGATGTGAAACATTTAATTTTACATAATTATAGCGGCGGGTTAGACCGACTGTTGGTGTAGCGCCGCGCGCGCCGCGTCGCCCGGCCTGCATGCGTCGCAGCAAAAATTATTTTACAGGAAATTGACCCGTGACTTTGTATAAATAAGGACCACAATCGCGTTTACAAATAAATATCTACTTACAGATTAAACTTTCTAAGTTCCTAAAACATAGTTGCATAGGAAATTGACCCGTGCCGTGCTATAAATAAGGAGCACAATCGCCTTTAATAAATAAAAATACTTGCATTTGAAATTGTTCCGTAGACTTACAGATAAGGAACATGAATGATCGCATTAGCGAAAACAAACGTGGTAATTCAACTATCGAAGAGAGAAATATATAAATGAATAAACCTCTGACGAAATATGGAGTAAAATAAAGAAAAATATGAGTTTATTTTTACTTTAGTTATAATAATAATCTATACTTATCACTACATAGGTAGTATAAAATAAAATCGCTTTCCCTGTCCCTTAGGTAAGTATGCTTAAATCTTTAAAACTACGCAATGGATTTTGATGCGGTTTTTTAATAGATAGAGTGATTCAAGAGGAAGGTTTATATGTATATAATATGCACCCGTGCGAAGCCGGGGCGGGTCGCTAGTATTATTATAAAGCTGAAGGGTTTTTTTTTTGTGGTTGAATGCGCTAATCACAGGAACCGGTTCCAATTGAAAAAATCTTTACTTGGCTACAGGTTAAAAGGTGTGTCCAGATTTAAGTAACATTTTACAAAACTTGTGTTAAGTATATAACACGTCTTCATTACATAACATTGCTAATTTTTCTATTGAATATTGTTAAGTAACAATGTTTTATAACATGTTAGGTTTCAAGTGTGGATCCACCTTAACATCACGCTATGACCAGAAAGAAAGAAGCTCCTTCTGGTGTTCTAAAAGCGAGGGAATTTATTCCTTTTGAGAGCTTTAGTTGCGTGCGCTGCATAAACGGCTAAAGTTACGCAACAATCATTATAACGGCATTGTTCCGCTTAAAAAGTAAAAAAAAGTTGTCATTGACGAGCTCGTCGACGAAACTACAGTTTGTTTTTAATAGATTTTCAACTTTAAACTCTAGAACATAAAGTTGAAAATCTATTAAAGACTAAAAATACTCGGGAGTAGGGACGGTTGCGCAGGGGCAAGGAGGTGTGGCCTATTATTAGTGAGACATGATTATTGGCTCCTAATTGTTAGTATGCGCAACCATTGGGCAATTTCAGAAACGTTGAAAAATCCACCAATCACGCTAAGGATACTTTCTTTCTAACATGCCATGCCGCGTCGTAGTTATAGTTATGTATAGAGTTTCGCTTGACGTGCTGGCGACTGTACAAAATGCTTGGAAACTATGAAATATAATACGTCACCTACAGTACGTAAAGGTTACTAGGTGAACTTATGTGCAATGGCGATCTATCATATCGACCACCGTGGGACGCCGCCCGGGTGAATGACCTTTCCCGACAATACGTAATAGCTGTAACGTCACGCCTGTAATCCCTGAAGGTTTAAGCAGGGGTTTACCTAATAGTAGGTAGGTACACGCAAATTGCGCGCAAATCTAATGTAAATAAATAATAAATATTTAATAAATATTTATAAGTGAATATTTTATTTATATTCGGACCGCGATCCACGCGTAAACTGAACGACTGGCAAACACGTTACGATTATTGACACGGTTTCTTCCGATTCATCTATCCGAAATTTCATACTGCTCCATTCAGCTATATACAAGCCCTACTATGGGAGAGTTGTCAAAGGACACACATGGCTAAAAGTAAGGGTCAAGAAGCGTCTGCGGACTGCATAGATTGCCAAGAGAGCTATGTCCGCAGCCGCCCCACGTTTCGGCCCGTATAACGTAAGGTTGATAGGGCCATGGGAAGGTAGGAGGGAGGAGTGCTCCATTCAGCTGTAGGTACAGTTTGATAAAAACGAAAAAAAACTGTACAGTTTTTCTCATACACATCATGAAGATTTATCGCTGCAGTATGAACTGTACCGTCCAATCGTAACGTCGTGGCTAAATAGGAATAACAGATAGTCGCTGGGTCGATCTTTAGGTTAAGCTACTCTTGCCTAAGTTGATCCGTGGATGGGAGACCAACAAGACACATACCTACCGAGTTTCGTCCGTGCTTCAAAAAGCACGATGTGTCGTTGGTATCGGCTGACAAAAGAAAGACTGCTGTACTGCTGTAGATGATCTTTGACAGTCGTTACAGGTAGTCAGTTGCCGCCGAAAGAGTGTCAAACAGTCTAAACAAGGAGTATTCGTATACCTCAAAGAGATGTCAGCAATATGGAAGGGGCCCGCAAGGGCCGACGCCCGTCGGGGCTGTGGATATCGAAAGGTTACCGCGGCTCCGACACAAGGGCGAAGAAGAAGGAACATGGGTTTGGTTTTTAATCAGTAGAACTCTGTCTGACACTCCCCTTCGCTCTGCCCAAGAGCGGGGGTGGGGTTATTCGATGATTTTCCACCCACCAAAAAAAAAAAAAGGAGTATTCGTATTACCCAGTGCTAACAGGTTGGTGAGGTCAGATAGGCAGTCGCATCATGTAAAATACAGTGAAACCTGGTTAAGAGAGTCAAGGGACCTGAAAATTTGTCTCACTTATAGAGGTATTCCACTTACCCTGTGTCTCAGATATACAAATCTGTCTCATGGGACCCCAGTATGAGTTCCAGTTATAGAGGTTTCTCACTTATCCAGGTCCCAGTTAACCAAGTTTCACTGTAATAGGTGTGAATATTTATTAATTTTGTTTTTCAATCTGTGCTTTTAAATATTAATTTTGTTTTTCAATCTGTGCTTTTAATTTTTCTGTAGTATAGTATTGTATGTTCTATTTAATATAACATATTTATGTTTTCTATCTATTTATTATCGAATTTTGCAATGTTGAATAAGCATGTATCAAGCATTATTGTTTGATTAATACATAATTATTTATAACCGCAAATAGTGCATGTGGTGTTAGCCTATTATTATTTGTTACACTTATAAATGTACCTATAACCTATGTTTTGTAAAAAATGTATTGTGTAAACAAATGCTGGTTAACCAAATAAATAAATAAAAAAAAATAAAAAAATTGGTTCGAGCCTTGGCTGGATGCCTGAAATTTTATTTATTATATTAAATTACTACCTAAGAGCGCGGGTTGATTTCGAAAATTCTTTGACTAATGGGAAGCATTCGGAGATAAGACGCCATGTGTGTGCGAGTCTATTGCCATATACCGGGCACAAATTCAGGATCCAAAATCAAAAGAAGATGTAGTGACAAAGATTGAAAAGGGTATGCTTAGATGGTTTGGTCACGTAGAGAGGATGAGTGAAAGTAGATTAACGAAAGGTATTTACAAGGCAGATGTGAGTGGCAACGCCGGGAGGCGACGCCCTAGAAAGACATACTAGCCTTATTGGTGATGTTCTTCAGAAAGGACAGGTGCGTTGTACTCGCCACCGGCGTGCGTGTATGACCAGATGTATGAATGTGGACGAGGCAAAAGGGGTATGTAAGAATCGTAGCAGGTGGCGTTCTGTGGTTTCTGCCTACCCCCATGGGAAAAGGGCGTGAGTTAATGTATGTATGTAAATTCAGGATCCGTAGCTGCTCAACCCAGGACCTAATGACGGGGAGGACAAATTCCTTTCGGCTTTTTAAAGGTATATTTTTACACCCATTATTATAGAAGTAAGTAAAAGCAACACAATTAATAAATAAACCATTTATTGAATAGTAAATACATTTCATATAAAAAGCAACAACTGTATACATTTCAAAAATATTATCTTAAAATACAATAATTCACTTTTCATTTATACATAGCGCTATTTAAAATTATGGATTATAGTCTTCCTTACATAGTATAAAACAAAGTCGCGTCTGTTTGTTTGTTTGTCTGTATGCTTAAATCTTTAAAACTACGCAACGGATTTTGATGCGGTTTTTTTTAATAGATAGAGTGATTCAAGAGGAAGGTTTTAGTATATAATTTGAACGACATCCACGCGGGTGAAGCCGCGGGCATCAGCTAGTATAATTATAAAAACAAACTGGGCACGTGCAAGTCGGACTTGCACATGAAGGGTTCCGTACCATGACTTCTTATAGGTTTTCCTGTAATCTATACGTGTTGAACTAATTTCTGTATTTTAGGTTCAGTAGTTTCGGAGATAAGGGCAGGAATGGTCGGACAGACAGACAGACGAGTGATCCTATAAGGGTTCCGGTTTTTCCTTTTGAGGTAAGGAACCCTAAAAAAAGGATTTTACTACAAACTTCCATATAAAAAGTGCCTTTTCAAATAAAACATTAACATTTAAGCTTATAAATAAGGTATCCTGTCATAACGAGTTTTTATTATAGCAAGTAGGAAGTGTCCTTTATATTTCAAACATTGTCAAACTCTGGTACTGGGCTCTTAGTGGCTTGTGCGATAGCTGCCTTCGTTAGATCCTCGCCTTGGTTGTTCACGGAGTTCAGTAGGCGCTGTCAAAGAGATAGAACAAATTAGTATATGTCAATCATTCAGTAGAGGCTGAACACCAGTATTTTACCAGGAGCAACTGCCTATCTGACCTCCACAACCAAGAACTGGGGTAGTAACTAGGTTGTGGAGGTTAGATAGGCATTTCATCATCAGTCCACTGCAGGGACTCAGGCTTCCTCTCCAGGAGAGGGATGGGCTATAATACACCACACGAGCCCAGTGCGGCTTGGTAGAGTCACATGTCTTTGAATTTTTTGGTTCTAATACATGCCGGTTACCTCACGATGTTTTTCTTCACCGTTTAGAGAGCTGTGGTGATGAAATAAATACCCAAAATAAAATACCTTTTAGTAAGACGGTTGTCAGTAAGACTTTTGGAGTAATTGAATACCTTTCAAAGATCTACAAAAGGCGGCCTGCCCCCCTATTGCGTATCTTTTTAACGTCAGTGGCTATCAGAAATGTCCATAGATTAACTGTAAATTGGTTATGGTTTGGTACATTTTTTTCTTAAAAACTCACCATTTGACAGTTATTTGATAGACATTGTAAGTTATCCACTGTCATTAAAAGATACACAATAGCCCTGCTGGACTACTTATATATTGTACTTATACCATTTTTGGGAACTATTTATCGAATGGATTTTCTCGAAATTCAACCCCTAAGAGAGTTACGGGATGAAAGTTTGTATGAAAAATCATAATTTTCACGCGGGAAAAAGCTAGTATAATAAGTATATACTTTTTTTTTGCCGGTGAGAAGTCATCAAATGACTCCTCCCGCTCTGGGCAGGGCGGTAGGGAGTGTCAGACTTCTACTGACTAAAAACCACCCATGTTCCTTCTTAGCCCTTTGTGTCGAGGCCGCGGTATCTCTTTCGAATAACCCGCAGTCCCGACGGGAAGTAGATATAATGAATACTTACAATGTGTTCCAGTCCTTCCTGGTTAGGCCTGCTCTGTGAGTACACGAGGCTCACCTTCGTAGTCTGAACGGCGATAGGGCTCTTAGATGCGATGTTTTCAGCTATTGCCAATACTTTGGCTAGGGCACTGTAATAAAATAAATATCAATTAAACATAACATCACGCTTGTAATCCACGAAGGGGTAAAGTGTACCTAATAGGGATGTTAACAAAAAAAATCTAATTAGTCTTTAGAGATGTGTTAGGGTGTGGTAGGCAGGGGCGTAAGTAAAAGTCACTGCCTAGTAGGTACTCACAATTATAATGTGGTCGAAGTTCACACAAAACACAAAACACAAGAAGGAGTACAGAGAAGATAGGTACAGTCACGATTGTCACAACACAGATTATAGTTCGGACACACACGAAACACGGAAGAACAGTAATTATTTTATCGGCGATAAAACACAGAACAATTACGATGCAATTCGAGGCGACACAAGTAGGTGCGCGTGCGCGTGTTGTCAAGCTAGGAACCGACTGAAGGTCACGAGTAAATCGGCCATCGCTCGCGCGCAGGGTTCACTTAATCGTTCCCTCAGCCGTTCGCTATACGTCACTATGACGTAGGCTGTTGGTTGCGCGGTTCCGATATACTACGTAAGTCTCCCGACATCGTCCGGCATTATATTGTCGTAGCAATATAAGTTGCCGGTGATGTGTAATTAAGTGATAATTATATATACATATAAATAAATCTGTTTGTGTGTAAATGTGTTGTGTTGTTTTGTGTAGTTATGTAATATAAATACATAAACTATATATTTGGTGTAATCCCTACAAGTCCGTCAGATAGATTTCCAAAAAATATTGGACACATATTTTTTTTTTCTCGTAAACAAACAATGAAGACGATACAGTGCTTTGAAAACTCGTGTGACGTCATATTCTAAGACACTAGTACCTATGACATTTCTTAGCGAGCAGTGACGTCACCACCTCCCACTCAAACTTTGACGAGTTTTATCTTCGTCAATTTTTATTGATTTGATAAAACAAAAAATACGTATCCAATATTTTTCGATAATCCAACAGACGGACTAATTAGAATCATATTTTTTTTTAGTTAGTAAACATCCCTATTGTACACCCATATTTCGCCAGTTATGTTTAAGTCCAATGTGAAAAGGGACAAATAATGCTATTTAAAAACAAATCCCAGACACATAATATCGTAAAAAATAATGACTACATAAACAAAAAAAATTTAAATTGATCTTGATGCATGAGATTTTTTGGTACGACTTTTGGTCATTGTCTTTTAATGCGCTGTCAGCTGTGAAGCTACCTTTCATAAAATAAAATGATATAGACTTACGTCTCCTTATCGGGGAACACTTCGCTGACTAGACCGATTTCCTTCGCCTCCTTAGAGTCGAAGTTTCTGCCGGTGAAGCAGAGTTCTCGGGCCACTGACACGTTGCCAACTACCTGTAATTAAAATATTCTTCTTAGTGTGTCCGTATTCCGCAAACAGAGAGTTGCCGTGAACATTTTAGAAATTTGAATATTCCTACAGTGCCGAGCATTTATGTATTTGTACTACTTAGTAACATGGCCAAATACATACACATGACAGCAGAAGAACGACAAATTAGAGAAGGCACAAGCAGACAAGACATTGTACGTTACAGGGTACAGCCAAACCCCGTCGGGGCTGTGGATTGTCGAAAGGTTAACGCGGCTCCGACACAAGGGCGAAGAAGGAACATGGGTGTGGTTTTTAGTCAGTAGAAGCGACACTCCCCTTCGCTCTGCCCAAGAGCTGGGGGGGGGGGGGGCTAATTCGATGATTTTCTACCCACCAAAAAAAAAAAAAAGGGTACAGCCAAACCTACCAATCGGTTATATCCTTATCCTTACATAGTATAAAACAAAGTCGCGTCTGTTTGTTTGTTTATTTGTTTGTTTGTCTGTATGCTTAAATCTTTAAAACTACGCAACGGATTTTGATGCGGTTTTTTTAAATAGATAGAGTGATTCAAGAGGAAGGTTTTAGTATATAATTTGAACGACATCCACGCGGGTGAAGCCGCGGGCATTATTTAATAAGTTGCCTTTACATGTAAAAGCGCTATTTACTCAAGTTCCTTTAAAAATCAGCTTAAGAGTTTCCTGTTGAATAAGTAATTCAGGAAATTTGTTCTGTAAAGTGATCCTAGTAGGAAAGTTTTGGGTTAGTTCTGATTTTTTCATTCCATATGTGTTTTGGGGTGCTAAATCTGAATCTGAGGTTTGCGGACAAAATTTCGTGACGCAACATTAAAAAAATCAGAAGAAACCGGTTTTTTTTTGCTTTTTTCCGGTTCTTTGCTTAAAACTCGAAAACTGTTAACTTGTAGTAAATGGTCTGTTTACAGAAATTAAAGTACTTAAAGTTCTCTACAAATATCACTATTTTGGTTATTGTACAGACGAAACGTTCGGTCTCAAGTGCAAGTTGAAAATTGGCAATTTGTACCGGTGTGACTGCAAAACCCACTTTTTAGATTTGTATTGAAAGGTTTTTAAGTTAATTAAAATAAAGACCGAGTCACACGGATAATTCACGTTTTGACTCAAATATTATAGCTAGATTGCAAAAAAGCAAAATAGCTTAGTTAAAAAGCAGTTAAAGCCGCTTTACATTCCAATCGGAAACAATGTGCTAAACTGTTGTAGACGTTGTAGTATACGTGTGTACGTGTAGCGCACACTAGCGCACTATAAACTGGATGGCAATCGGCATTTATAGTTTCAGTTTTTTTTTTTTTTCATCAGTTCTACCTTTTTTTGATACCTACTGAATTTGCATAATTTTTGCCTTTTTTCTTTTTAATTACTTGTGTGGAAAACCAGGTGACATTTATCAAATGAGAGCATCCATAAAAATTTAATATTGAAATGTAAAAAGTGGGTTTTGCATAAACTGCTAAAAATTTTCAATTTTCAACTCGCACTAGAAACCGAACGATTCGTCTGAAAAAAAAAAAACTAAATACTGGTATTTGTAGAGAATTCCAAGTACTTTAATTTCTGTAAACAGACCATTTACCAAAAGTTAATAGTTTTCGAGCTTTAAGCAAAAAAGCAAAAATAAAACTGTCTTTTCTGTTTTTTTTTAATGTTGCGTCACGAAATTTTGTCCGCAAACCTCAGATTCAGATTTAGCACCCCAAAACACATATGGAATGAAAAAATCAGAACTAACCCAAAACTTTCCTAGCAATAATACAATTTAACTGAACTAAAGTGTCTATATGCTGTTGACGAACTTTAGCAAATTTTTTATATAAGTAATAATGTTGTATTGTGGTAGTGTATTTTATGCAATGTTGAAATGTTCTGGCTTGTATGTACCTATTGTTGCTTATTTATTTTTTTTGTTTTCTCAGTTTTCATTTTACTAACATTTAATTTCAAATACCATTTATTGTTTACTAGCTTTTGCCAGCGGCTTCGCCCGCGTGAAAATGTCAATTTTCCATACAAACTTTCATCCCCTATTTAAATCCCTTAAGGGTTGATTTCGAAAAATCCTTTCTTATTCCTTGTCTACATTATAAAGGGCACCTCTGTGCAAAATTTCAGCTTTCTAGGTCCAAGGGTTTGGGCTGGGCGTTGATGAGTCAGTCAGTCAGTCAGTCAGGACTTCTCTTTTTATTTATATATAGAATAGATGAATAAATGACTAGTGACAATTTAAATTGAGCCACCCCATTTGGCGACAAGTTTGGCCCTTTCAGTAGCCTCCATCAGCTCCTGTGATGTGCAAGTAACATGACAGGCAGGACACGATATCAAGTGTCCCATCGTTTGTGGAGCAACACCACATTTACACTCCAGGGAAGAGTTATCTATATATATCACGACCTGAACAGGTTTTCCTTACATTAGCGAACCTATATCCAGAGTCTATAGGACTTTAACATTCATTCGGTATAATTAGCTTCAAAATACATATTAGACATTTTAATATAATGTGGCATTCGGAGTCAGAAACGAGGTTTTAATGGTTATAATATCTAGACTGCCTCTGTGGTCTAGTGGTTGCAATCGTGACTGCGGAGCAGTAGGTACTGGGTTCGATAATTCGATATCGTATAAATTCACCCTAGTCGGGCGAATTCAAATGCTTCATCATCATCATCGTATCAGCAAAGAAAAGCTAATTAAAATATAGCTAATTAAGGATTAATGTTTTTTTTTGGCCTTACCTTGGGTAGTCTTTGCAGCGTGCCTACATCGGGAGCTAAACCCACGTCGACCTCTCTGACTGAGAACCAGCAGTCTTCTGTGCAGTATCTGTAATTATGATATTTTGATTTATAATAGTCCTTACTCCTTATGACCAGATACATGTACGATTGTGGACGAGGCAAAAGGGGTATGTAAGAATCGTAGCAGGTGACGTTCTGTGGTTTCTGCCTACACCCATGGGAAAAGGGCGTGAGTTTATGTATGTATGTTACTCCTTATGATTATAGGGTCGAAACTAGAAGTAGTGATACCCTAGTTGTATGACCGAAGTTTGATCCTAAGACTTCGGCACTGCTCTCAAAAACGGTGCAAGAACACATCGTGAGAAAACCGACATGTCCTAGAACCAAAAATTTGAAGACTACCAACACGCACTGGGCACGCGTGGTGTATTATTCCCTCTGATAGAGAGGAGGCCTGGAGTGCCACCAGCTGTGGGAACATTATAGGCTGATTACGCTATGCTTATTCTGGGATCACACATAACATAACATCACGCCTGTAATCCCGAAGGGTTAGGCAGAGGTGTACCTAATAGTACACCCACATTTTTTTTTTTAGCCTATATTGTCCCACTGCTGGGCAAAAGCCTCCCCCATAGCCTTCCACTCTTCCCTCTGTGCGGTTTTCTCCATCCAATTGGGCAAAAACGCTTCCAGGTCGTCACGCCAGCGTTTTCCTAGGCCTCCCTCGGCGACGACGCCCGTCTTCTGGCATCCACTGCGTGACGACTCTGGCCCATTTGTATTACTTTTTAAAAATAATGCACTCAAGTGTCGTACTAAATTTATTTGCAATAGGTTCCCCCAGCTTAGTGCGTATCAAAATCAGCCGACACTTCTAATAATTAACTAGTCTTTTCATGAAATACAAAAATACAATAGACCTCGCCGGCGATGGCTGAACGATCTGGATATAACCAACAACTAGTGGTGCGCAGTAGTCCTAGATCGCAATAATTAGAATAAGTTTTTTTAATTTTTTTAAAACATTACCCCCACTAGGAATTTCTCCTGTATCGTGGGTGCGTTCACAAACATTTAAACTCACATACACAAATACCCAGACCCGGAACAACTATATAATAATAATAATATAATAATATTCCACAACTATCACACAACGCCATCTAGTCCCAAGCTAAGCAGAGCTTGTGTTATGGGTACTAGACAACTGATAAACATACTTATATATTTCTAAATACATACATATTATAGATAAATTACACCCAGACACAGAACAAATGATCGTGCTCATCACACAAACATTGTCCTTGGTGGGAATCGAACCCACGACCTCCGGCATAGCAGTTAGGGTCACTAACCACTAGACCAACAGGCCAGTCGAACTATCTGTAGGTCTTACAAATATTTGTTCCGTGCGGGGATCGAACCCGCGGCACGCAGCGCGGCAGTCCATTGCTTGAGCCACTGCGCCAACCGTGCCGTCAATAAGTCATGGAGGCTTATGCCCAGCAGTGGAATGACACAGGCTTACAGGATGTAGACGTTTTTTTTTAAAATTTATTAGCTTTGCCCCTCACTAAGAATTTCTCCTGTATCGTGGGTGCGTAGTGCGTACCACATAATTATACAAACACCCGGACCCGAAACAACTATCTGTAGGCCATACAAATATTTGTTCCGTGCGGGGATCGAACCCGCGATACTCAGCGCAGCAGTCAATTGCATGAGCCACTGCGCCAACCGTGTCGTCTAGTGTCTTACCTCATGTCAGCCGCTGTGATCAAATTGACGGCGGCTCCAATACAAGCGTTGTGTGATACTGAAATAACTGGCTTCACACACTCTTCTAGAGATGTTATGGTGTCCTGGAACATAAATACATATTATTATTTATATTTTAAATGACTTTTAAAGTTCGGAATGGTCGGGGATTATTTTTAACAGTAAAAATATGTTGAAGTGTAAAAGGACCCTTAACGAAGTCATTTTTTTTGGGCGGTGTGAAATCATCAAATGACTCCTACCGCTCTGAGCAGAGCGGTAGGGAGTGTCAGACTTCTACTGACTAAAAACCACCCATGTTTCTTCTTAGCCCTTGTGCCGAGGCCGCGGTATCTCTTTTCAACAACCCGCAGCCCCGACGGGCTTCCCGAAGCCATCAATCAAGTATTTTGCACATCAAACTAAGTTATCATTCATCATAATAACCTATGAAGGGGATCCACCAAAATGGGGAACTGGGCGAAATAATCCACAACGAAAGGACTGATCGCACGTCTGGTGTCTGCCGGCGTCCCCGAAGATAAATAGAATAGAAGTTATCATTTGTCTGCCTTTTCCCAACTATGTTGGGGTCGGCTTCCAGTCTAACTGGAGGCAGCTGAATACCAGTATTTTACATGAAGCGACTGTCTATCTGACCTCCACAACCCAGTTAGTACTGGGTAATATAATACTGAACTTGTGATACCTCTATCTGCAAGTAAAAGCAACAATAGATTTGTTCTGGGATACAGTATGTAATTTTCTCGGAGGAGCTCATGGCTTAATAATAACTATTGAAAAAAAAAAATACAATAACTGCAGCTCGGGTCGAGTTTGCCTAGGTTGGTCCGTAGGTGGGTGGGAGTACTGTACTGTGGTAATATGATACAACAACAAGCATGTTTTTGTTCTGCTGTAAAAAAGATCTTCGATACAATACGGCAACAATAGGGTAGTTGACAAAAAAAAAACTAGTTAGTCCGTCAGATAGATTTTCAAAAAGAATTGAACACGTATTTTTTCTTTTTTCACGTAAACAATAGATGAAGACGATACAGTGCTTCGAAAAGTCACGCGACGTCACAGTTTGGTACAGTTTTTACTACAAAGTGACGTCACCAGCCTCACGATCTTTGACACGTTTTATTTTCGTAATTTTTTATTAATTTGATAAAACAAAAATACGTATCCAATATTTTTCGATAAATCTAAACAGAAACATTTTTTTTTGGTTAGTCAACTACCCTATTTGTTAGAACTTTAGAAGAGATCAAAATATAGAAAGTACCTGAGCATATTTGATGAAGTTATAATGGAAGCGAGCCTTCCTTGCTACATCATCCAGTTCGTCAGCCTCGGCTGCCATTTGCACTAGAGTTTGTAGGTCAATACCTGAAAACGAAAGCAATCAAATAAGAATCTTTTTGTTAATAGTGTTGCCTTCCTTGTTGATGGCAAGGTAATTATAAGGTTTTTCGTTAAGAAATTTCTCAGTACCTACCAGCCACGGAGTCTGAAAAAGGCTCGCCCCCTTACGCTAAGGAGGTCGCCGGCTCGCTTCGCTCGCCACCTCCCCCCTTCGCTCCACTCGATAGGACTTTTTTTTTGTTACAAAACACACTAGGAATTTCTCCTGTACCGTGGGTGCGTTTACAAACATATAAACTCAAATACATAAACCAACACCCGATCCGAAACAACTATCTGTAGGCCATACAAATATTTCTATTTATATTTTTGTACCCTACCACAATGTTGTCCGATTTGACCCAAAGGTTGACTAGCAGAGAAAACCTTGTGTGTGGCATTTAGTCCGCCTATCTGAATCTATTTTACATGAAGTTTAAATAAATAGTTTTCCACTTACCCCCACAGAAATGCTTTCCTTGACCTGAAAGCACTATCACTCTGCATTCAGGAATGTCGCTCAGTGTTGAAAAGCATGTTTTTATTTCTCTGAAAATCAATAAATAACAAAACCTTTTATTTCTAACTAGCGACCCGCCCCGGCTTCGCACGGGTGCAAATAGATGTTATTATACATATTAACCTTCCTTTTGAATCACTATCTATTAAAAAAAACCGCATCAAAATCGGTTGCGTAGTTTAAAAGTTTTTTTTTCCCACACTAGGAATTTCTCCAAACACACCCATTTAAGCATACAAAGGGACATAGGGACAGAGAAAGCGACTTTGTTTTATACTATGTAGTGATGATATCAGGTAATTTACACACTTTTAACACTTAATAGGTACCTACTTATTCAAAATCAAAATATTTTTTTGTTCATATTGGCTTAAGTGGGCATTTATAATGTCGACAAAAGGTGCATAATACTGCATGGTTCGAGTTGATTGTTTCCTAAGGACAAGAAATTCTATAATATCATCATCCACCATCACCTTCTTTTAAAATGATTTGGCTCCATAATGTTTTTTATGTTACAGCATTAGTACTTACTACATATTCATAATTAAATGTTAGTTGTGTCTTTAACTTATCCTAAGTTAATAGTGTTAGTTTTTATTAAGGGTTAGAGATGTAGCATATAATTTATGATGGGATGGCTTCAGAGGTCCTATTTCAAAATTTATTATAATGGTCAGTTCATCGATGACTGTATTAAATTGTTTGTTTTAAAAGGTACATCTTACCCCTAATCCTATCCTTAATGTTCCCTTTTGCCCTCATACAGTACCAATTTTTTTATAAACTGTCTTATTTTTATGCTATTCTTAGGTTGACTATGAATAAAATTTTTAACTGCCTCGTTGGTCTAGTGGTCGCAAGCGCGACTGCTGTGCATGAGGTCCTGGGTTCGATTCCCGGGTCGGACAAAAAGTGCTATTGGGTTTTTCACTAGAAATATCCCAGTAGTAGCCCGGAGTTTGGAAGTTGGTGGTATAATACCCCCGTGCCTCGGAAAGCATGTTAAGCCGTTGGTCCTGCGCCTGATCCCTCTCCAGTTGTGTCAGATTGCCGTCCCATCGGACTATGACAGAAAAGGAACAGAGAGTGCACTTGTGCCTGCGCACACACTTGTGCACTATAATATCTCCTGCACATCGGGCTAATCTCCACTAAGATTGGCCGCCGTGACCGAAAACGGTCAGGAGGGACTATTATGAATAAAATTAGGGAACTATATTTTCTATCACCAAATTTTCGTTCTCAGATAAACAAAAATTGTTCCCAGGTATGAATTATCAAATTAATCCATACTAATATTATAAATGCGAAAGTAACTCTGTCTGTCTGTCTGTCTGTCTGTCTGTCTGTCTGTTACTCTTTCACGCCTAAACGGCTGAACGGATTTTGATGAAATTTGGTATGGTGATAGATGATAACCTAGAAATGGACATAGGCTATAAATAATCACGCCATCGTTCTTAGGGGGTAGGCAGTAGGCAGTTAACTAAATTGAGTTAGTGTTTTTTAGTCGTTTTTGTTGGGACTTTTGCTCTTTCACGTCTAAACGGCTGAACGGATTTTGATGAAATTTGGTATGGTGATAGATGATAACCTAGAAATGGTCATAGGCTATAAATAATCACGCCATCGTTCTTAGGGGGTAGGCAGTAGGCAGATAACTAAATTGAGTTAGTGATTTTTTGTGGTTTTGGTTGGGACTTTTGCTCTTTCACGTCTAAACGGCTGAACGGATTTTGATGAAATTTGGTATGGTGATAGATGATAACCTAGAAATGGACATAGGCTATAAATAATCACGCCATCGTTCTTAGGGGTAGGCAGTAGGCAGATAACTAAATTGAGTTAGTGATTTTTAGTCATTTTTGTTGGGACTTTTGCTCTTTCACGTCTAAACGGCTGAACGGATTTTGATGAAATTTGGTATGGTGATAGATGATAACCTAGAAATGGTCATAGGCTATAAATAATCACGCCATCGTTCTTAGGGGGTAGGCAGTAGGCAGAAAACTAATTAAGTTAGTGATTTTTAATCGTTTGTTTTAAAAGTTTACCTCATTCACGCCTTAACGTCTGAACGGATTTTTATAAGACTTGGTTAATATAAAGATAGGATCCTAGGCACGGACACAGGCTACTTTTTACGGCGGGAAAATACCTCATTCCCGCGGAAATCTAGCGTGATCGTGTCAAGAAGCGCATGACGCCATATTAGCTACTGAAATGATTTTGATGTTTTTTTTTTAACTGAGTGATCAAATACTAACTTGAAGTCTTAGTAGACTTCAAGTTAGTATTTGATCACTTTTCTAACTTAGAGGGTCGGTAGGCGCCATAATTTAGGGAATTTATGATAAGATTTTGATGCAACTGTCTTTATTTAACAGTTTTACTTGGATCGAAACTTAGCGACATTCCATCACACTACTTAACTTATAGGGTAGGAAGGTACCAAAATTCAGACTACTTTTTACTTCGGGAAAATATCTCATTCCCACAGGAACCTATACACAGCTTCCTATCTATAACCTTAAAATTCTGTCTAGAATCACATTACGCCAAAACTATTGATCTGATTTGTATACGATTTTTTATTCAACTGACTGTTACATTACATACAGATAAAATCTAATTACCTACACCACAGAATTAATATAGTACTACATAACTAGCTACGCTTTAAACTTGAGGAGGTAATTAGATAGACATTTATACGAACTTTAAGCTCAGTAATCAATCATAGTGATAAGTAAATACTCATTTTAGACAAAGAAACGGATAGGTAATCAGTTCATCACCGAAATTATAACACCTACACTTAGTTTGTTTACTATTCAACGAGGGAAAATCCTGGATTATAAATGCGAAAGTAACTCTGTCTGATGTCTGTCTTTCTGTCTGTCTTTGCTTCACGCCTAAACTACTGAACCGATTTGTGTGAAATTTGGTACAGACATAGTTTGGAACTTGAGAAAGGACATAGGATAGTTTTTTTTTTTTTTTTTTTTAGCGCGTAAACCAAAAATCTGCCGGAAGTCACTATTCCACGCGAACGAAGTCGCGGGCAAAAGCTAGTGTTAATATATGTGTAAAATAAGAGATCGATATCCAATAAAATTATATTGCATTACATGAATATAAACTTCGTTCTTATAATAACAGTTTTGTTACATAAATAATAGCTCTGTGCTCAGAATGGTAGATCTGTCACCAAATAAATCGATTATCGATCCCTGACTGCGACTCCTTTTTATTTGATATTTTGTCACCAATACAGTAGTAACATTTTATTTCGTTCAGATATTAAATTAATAGTATTCGTTACCAATTTAATACATCAATTTATAATTTTAATGAAAAAATGATCAAAGGGGCGGAGACAAATTGGCGCACTTTAAAAATTGACCAATCCGGCCTCAACGATGGGTTGTAGGTAACTAGGTTCGATCACACGATGCGCGACGCGGGCGGCGTGCGAGAGAGATGCAAGTTTACTTCATTCGCGATTTCACCGACGATAACGACTAATACGACCGTCTCGCGACAGTGTCCTTTATGGGCGGCATGGGCACCGGGCCGTAGGCCGACGAAGGAGGCCGGCGGAGGCCCGGCACTTCGGGGACAGAAGATATTAGTGTTATATAATATGCGAAGTCCAAACTCAAGATTTGCCAGCGAGCAATGGAGCGCAGCATAATTGGTGTTAAGCGAACCGATCGCGTTAGAAACACCACCCTGCGCTCCATAACTAAATAAAATAGCTGATGTTGGACAAAAAACAGCTAGACTAAAGTGGGAGTGGGCAGGCCACGTAGCACGGATGCACCCGGAGAGATGGGCAAAGATCGTCACTCACTGGACGCCTGAGGAAGGACGGCGCCGCCGGGGTCGACCGCGGCGAAGGTGGTTTGACGATCTGATCATGTTTGCGGGGCTAACATGGCCAGAGATCGCCCATGATAGAGACATATGGAAGGAGAAAGGGGAGGCCTTTGCTCAGCAGTGGGACACAAAGTAGGCTAATAAAAAAATAAAAATAATATGCGAGCGAAGCGAGCGCGCGTCATGGAGTAAATCAGGTGTACGGTTTAAATACATGCCAATTTAAAACCTTGGGAGTCTAGTTAAGTAGCAGAATCTTTTGGTTGAAACGATGATGACAACCGTAATTTTTTATTTGAACTTATTGCAATTTTCTAGTAACATAATATGATTTATTGGTGATCTCTTTAAATTAGTTTGCTTAAATACTTATTAGGACACACCTATTATAATACATACAAAAACATTTATTTGGTACTAGACCTTATATCTCAGGATTTTAGGTGATTTATTGTGGAACTGATTTTGCATTGTTTGCTTAAATACTTATTAGGACACACCTATTATAATACATACAAAAACATTTATTTGGTACTAGACCTTATATCTCAGGATTTTAGGTGATTTGCATTGTTTGGTGACTACATTTTGGTGACAGATCTACTATTTTGAGGACAAACCCTATTATTTAAGAAACACAAAACTAATTAAATTGGTGATAGCTTAAATGATACCCATAAAATTAAAAATGTATGCTTTATGTATACTTACTGCCACATAGTCCTAGTGAGTGTGTTAGATTTCTTGGGTCTGTTCAACTCGACATGATACACATGTTTCTTAGGTACGGACACAGCTAGCGTTTCAAATTGAGGTAGTTCAGCTTTAGTGAATGTGCGGATCAGGATATCTGAAAATGTTAAGTTTATATTATTAACTAACATCTATCTGCCTAGCCTTTTCCCTACTATGTTGAGATCGGTTTCCAGTCTAACCGGATGCAGCTGAATACCAGTATTTTACATGGAGTGACTGCCTATCTGACCTCCACAACCCAGTTAGTCCTGGGTTATACTGTACTCCTTAGTTGGACTGGTTATTTATAAGTAACATGAGTTATTACAAAGCCCAGGTTTCCTCACAATGTACTTAGTCATCAATGTTAGTCAGATCTAAGGAACACATGAGAGAATGCAGGGCATGATCGATCCACGAGCCGAATTCAATCAGCTCAGCCGTTTAGGAGAGTTTGAGCAACAAAACATTCAAACATCTTCAGAACACTTGTATGTTATATAAATGTATGTTATTTGACTTATTTGTTTGCACTTGGATGGACTTTGGACAACGATAAGTTAATCCGGCTATCTCGAGGTACAAAGTCCATGTTATGCCTCCTTAGTAGCCTATTCTTGGATAAAAACCGGTTCACAAGTTTTATCGAATAAAATCTTAAATCTAAATAAAAACAATAATTTGTTAAACCATAATTCTATTATTGAGAACCTACTAAAATCACCAATTATACGTAAAATCAACAAAAAGCACAGTAATTAGGTACATTATTTAAAACAGTGAAAGTATTAACCAAAAACGTGGATACTTACTTGAAATAACTTTCCTAGGTTGACTAAAAGCAATTGTTTTGATTAGCGAAGACATAGTTCTTTTGTTGAATTACTATATTTTAGTTAGAAACACGTCAGAATTAGCAAATGGCTATTTGCAAAATGATAACAACAAAACACAGTCGGGCAAAGTCCAAAGTTGAAAAATCGAAAACAAGGATCTGTCAAAATTGACATCGCCGATTTGCATTTTGTTTTAGCTAGTCGTGATTTCGTAACACTTCAAGCTAATGGTAAGTTAATAATTTTCCTGAACGGTTTAATTAAGCAGAAAAATGTGAACTAATTAAACTAAAATGCAGTATCTTGTACTTATTTCTTTCTTTGTGCAATATTACGTAAACGAGGAAAATCGGTATTCAGCTGAACCGATAAAATTGCGAAGTGAATAAATTAAACGCAATGCATAGTGATTTTTGAATAAATCCTGCATCAATGCATGAATGCAATGCGTACTATAGAATGACTGTAAGCTGTTGCAGCTTGCAGCCAGCTGATGTATGTACAGACGCCAGCACATCAAGCTACTACAATCTGTCAGATTTCTTTGATAGATTTTCGACTTTATGTCTAGAGCATTAGGTTCAAGGTTCGTTGGGAAAATTTGACAGTTTCGGGTAGCTTGACATGCTGGCGTCTGTACTATGTCGTACAGAATTCAATAATTACGCTATATTAAGGTGGATGTTCCAGGGTAGCCCGCGAAATTCAAATTTTCTTACGTTTTTAGCGATTTGCAGGCCAGTGCTAGGTAACTGTAACTGTCAAGAATGACCTACTCATTCTTGACAGTTACATGAACTTGGAGGGTTGTAATGTTGTAATTATGATTTTGATGATTATATGTAATTCTGTAACTGCATACGCCTTACAGCCGCGAATCATATATTTTTGCTACGTACTGGGCGGACAAAATTTGAGTTGTCGAATCGACAAGAAGAAGAAGACTAACATACAACCTAGCACTGGCCTGCAAATCGCTAAAAACGTAAGAAAATTTGAATTTAGCGGGCTACGGGCGCTACCCTGGAACATCAATCTTAATAAAAGGCTGTTGTCTATTTTCCTTGGAGGTAAGCAGAAGGGGAGGCGGAAACTTATATCCTGTGAGGGTTAAGACTAGACAGACGTTTCGTATTTCCCTTTTTTCTCCTCGAAAACTGAACCAATTCAATAACATGATTTAACGACATTCAAATTTTAAGAACGAGTAGGTATGTCTAGGTCCTCTAATCACGACCGTTAAAATGACGCATTTTTATAATTTTCGGAGGGTATATAATTTCTAGGATTTTTTTACTTATTAGTTGCGAAAATGGCAGGCAGTAGGTAATTTTATGAAAAAGAAACGATTGCTCCAGAAGTTTATTTCAGGAAGAAAATAGGATAAGTAGGTAGGTACATTTGAATGGGTCCCCTATGTTGTTTCGAACGCCGCTGTTGCGACGCACGCTGTTGCGAATTATTTTTCCACTGCATCACAGGTTCGAAAGCTCATGGACTCGAATGAAGTAGTCTCGAAAGACTAACTAAATGATGATGTTGACACCGAATTTGTTGATTTTATATATTTACTGCTTAAATATTTTTCTGTACATTTTGTGACTAAATAAATCGAAATCACCAGCATTCGAGCGTATGAGGCAGTGAAAATGTTTTTCGAAACAGTGTCTTTCGCGACTACTTCATTCGAGTCCATGAGCTTTCGAACCTGTGAGGCAGTGGAAAAATAATTCTCAACAGCGTGCGTCGCAACAGCGGCGTTCGAAACAACATAGGGGACCTGGAATAGTAGGAAACTCCGCGGCTTTCTGTCTGTCTGTTCGCGATAAACTCAAAAACTGCTGCACCGATTTTCATGCTATTTTCACCAATGGATATAGTGTTTCTTTAGAAAGGTTTTAGTAAGTAAACCGCTAACAACCACGCGGGTGAAGCCGCTGGCATCAGCTAGTGTGGTAAAAAAGAACTTCGTCCAGCCATGTTAATTAAACATTTGTGTAATTAACATGGCTGGACAAAGTTATTTTTTTTACGTTCAGCATATGATTAAAACTTAGATTTTTAAAGTTCAAACTAGCTTATTATAAATACCTACTATTGCCCAGGACCTGTGAAAGTCCTGGCATAGTGTTTTGGGTGAAGACTCTCTCATATCGATATCATTCTAGTAAATAAAAGACCCCATTTTTAAATGAAGTACAATAGGTTAACGTCTACCACTCCTAAATAAGTTACAAAAATGCGGAAGCTTTTATAGACTAACCTACCTACTACAAAATAAAACGTTATCGTTCCTTCAGGTAGGTAAGCAGGTATACCTACCTCCATATTTAAATATTTTTGACAGTTACACAACTCGCCCCTTATGTAGCGTAACTTCAACGGAATTCCCGCTAATAAAAATCCCTAAGGGCCTCTAACGATGCCGTAGATCGATCCCATACAATTTAATAGTAATTAGTAATTCATTCACGCTTCCATGCGGGACAGCCATACAGCGAACCGAAAAGGGACGTGTGAGTCAAATAACTAATGGTATGACTCATGACTTCGTGTAGCCAAAAATCGGTTAGATTTGGACGATACCGCGCACTTTGAATTTGAATTTGGAATTTTAGGCGGTGGCTATGGTTTTGGGAAAGTGCTGCCTTTTTTAACGGTTGCTTGATATATTGTATATTTCGCTAGAGGTCGAAGAATATAGGTTAGGTCCTAAGAAGTCATCATCATTTTCCTGCCTTCCCCCCGATTTATTTTGGGATAGCAAGTCTTCTTCTTTTTACCATCCTTCACAGTTTATAAATCTCCCCCCTTGAGTTTAAGGGGAATGCGGGACTTGCAACTTGTTCCCGTAACTCATTTTGTTTTGACGTAACTTGTTTATGCGACAAGTCAATATTTTTCTTTCTTCTCTAGATCTTTCTTTATCCATTTCGCCATCGTTTTGCACGTCTGAACCGAGATCCCGAAAGTCGGAACAGACGGCGGTCGGGCAGAAGCGCATCAAAGTTAAAAATCCTAACAGCTTTTGAAAAGCACGGTCACTCTACTGTATTACGGATTCAATCAATCAACACCCTAACATGACATCAATCGTGCCGCGAGTCTACTTTCTCACAAAGTCTAGCTGCTAAATAGGGAACCTTAGTCGGCTTTCCTAAAGAAATGCAATGAATAAATTATAATAATTCGTAGACAATATTTTTATCTATGTGCGTTGATGGCGAGAATGTAAATGGTAGCTATTAGGCTTGATCAGGCGCTAAAGACATGCTGCAAAGCAGAATTTCATACCCTAAAAGCTGTACCGGATCGGTACAAAAATCCTCATTTTTATGCGCGTTGAGTAACCTGAGAAAGAGGCAGCGGACTGGGCGTCGCGTCGAAGTATCGATGGCAGAATTAGACAAACGTTTAGCTGAAAAGGGATTGCGAATCGACTAGGTCAAGAAATATTGTGTTGTGTTCCAACTTCGGAAGGCTGCAACTCCATCCAGCCACTCAGATCTAGTGAGGATCTGCTGAATAAAACATCGAAGCGCAGAACCTAAAGTAATAGATGCTTAGAGGAGACTTGCACTTCAATCAATCAAGAGGAGACTTGCGCTTGCAATCAACACAGCTAAGTCTGAACATGTTCGAACCACAACCACCTCTGAGACGTTCGTAATGGTAATACGTGTAAGTACAATAAATATTCTAGCTTTATTTATGTCACTTTTTGTGCTCAGAAATGTCTAATAACTACATTCTAATTGCAGTGAAAGCTTGCTTTGATCAAATTCTCCTACAATTTAGAACGTCATTCGTCATTTTGCGGTTAGCCGCAGGGCTATGAAAATTATCAACATAATTCCTGCTGATCCAAGAAATACGAATTGTGTCTGTAATAGACACCTATTTATATTGATTTATTTTGGAACGCGCTACCCCCTGGCATTAAAAAAGCTGAAAGCAAATTCACTTGTAGAAAGAAAGTACGTAAGTAGTAACCTCTACATAAGTCAGACCAAATAGCTCTCAATTATTATAAGTCGAGTCATAGTATTGCCTATTGTTAAGTTTTTCGTTTTATATTTTTGTTAAAATATTTATTAGTTTATTTTATTTTTATATGTGTATTAACTATCATTTTGTGCCTATACTAGTATGTAGTACTTTTTTTTTTTTTTAATTTGATATTGTTTTTAGATATTTTGTACCCTACCACAAAGTGTTCTTATTTAACCCTAAGGTTGACTGGTAGAGAATGCCTTGTGGCATTAAGTCCGCCTATGTATCACTATTGTGCATGAAGTTTAAATAAATAAATAAATAATTCCTGCTGATCCAAGAAATACGATATTGTGCCTGTAATAGACACCTATTTATATTGATTTTAACAAGTACCAATGAGAACTTCCGCTAAAAAATAGTTGTTGTGTGACTACTAATCATGAAGGTAATGTACCTACGTAGATATAAAATAATGTATGTAGGATAGGGTAATAAAGTAATAAAAAAATACATTTTATATGCAAACTTTGTCACGTTGTCGTTTAGTGTAAGTTAGCTTTTTACTCTGGATTTTCTCGATTACGCTACTTCATAAGTTGACTAGTCAAACATTGATAAAGATAAACTTTCTTGTGTGGGGTACCCGCTCAGTTCATATTACTTCCTTGAGTGGTTATTTGATAAAAAGGGTAATATCGGTGATTTTAATCATTATTACTCAGTAAAGTCACATGTCTTTTAGTCGCGAATACTATTTTATTTTACATTCAACTTGACACTGACGGCAAAATGCAAAAAAAAACCGGCCAAGCAAGAGCGTGTCGAGCCACGCTCAGTGTAGGGTTCCGTAGTGATAATTCTTTTATTGTTTGAAAAAAGATACGTTCAGGATAATAAATATGTAAACGAAGTTAAAAAAATGCTTGCATAGGTATACGATTATACTACAAACTTAGTCCAGAAATTATTTTGTAAAACTTTTTGTCTTTTTTGTACAAAAACTGTTTCCATCCAAGTTCAAAATGATTTTCCTAGAAAGTCCTTTTAAAGTTCTATTTTTAATATTTTTTTCATATTTTCTAAACTTATGATTCAAAAGTTAGAGGGGGGGGGGGGGGGGCACGTTGTTTTTTACTTTTGGAGCGATTATTTCCGAAATTATTGAGATTATCAAAAAATGATTTGAGTAAACCCCTATTCATTTTTAATTATGTACCTTTCCAACAATATATCACACGTTAGGGTTGAAATTAAAAAAAAAATCACTTCCCACTTTACATATAGGGGGGCTACCAATCTACCATAATAGAACATTTTTTTCCAACTTTTATTCTACCACTTTGTCGGCGTGATTGATACACTTGGTACCTAATTTCAGCTTTCTAGTGCTAGCGGTCACAGAGATTAAGCGAGGACGGACAGACGGACAGACAGACATGGCGAAACTATAAGGGTTCCTGTTGACTACGGAACCCTAAAAACGTAAGAAAATTCGAATTTCGCGGTCTACCCTGGAGCATCAACCGTCTAGCGAAAACAAGCAGACAGACGGACATAATATTATGTTACCATGCTTTACTGTACAGATAATGTATGTAGGCTTAGTATATTTGAATACGATTGATTTATTAGTGTTGCTAAACCGTTTACTTATTTGTGTCACACCTTACCGGTACCGAATTTGGTATGTAGAAAGCCAGGTATTAGCAGTGACGGATTAAGACTACTTGATGCCCTAAGCAATCCACGCCTGTGGGCCCCCCTATCCGTATGTCAACTAGAATTGGTTTTTAAACCTTTACCGCCTAAAAACATTCGTTTTTTTTTGTTGTAAAATATGATGATGAAAATTGTAAAGTATAAGTGGAGTAGGTGTGACAACATTATAAACCAAAGCATAATTTATTACTCGACTGCGGCGAAGCCCAAAAGGAGAGTTATGTTTATCCTGTATGTATGTATGTCCGTTTCTTTGTTCCCTCATAACTCCTAAACGGATGAACGAACTTGGATAAAATAAACGTAGTTAGATTTGTCCTCGTGGCGCGAGTGTCACTGGCTAGATATCAAAATTAAAAATCAACGAAAATTGCGGATATTGTGGGATAGATTTGTGGAGTTCCAATTTTTTTTTTCAGGGTATGATTAAAAATCGTAAAAAAAACATAAATCGTCGGACGACTTTACGTGACTAACTCAAAAGCTAGAAATAAAAAAAAAAATTAAAAGACCCCACTGAATAGAAACTGAAAAGCAAAAATCAAGCTTAGATAATATTTTTATTAAACAAAACTTGGAAGCAGGCGGGGTCCATTCTATAAAGCGATCATTTTTCTATTCTAGACCATACTTGGGAACCCTCTAGTTACGGAGAGGTCAAAGATCAAAAATTTTCACAGCTGTTTTTATAAATACTAGTTTTTCAGGTTTACATAACTTAACTTAAATTACCTCTATGACCCGCTTACTATTTAAAGCATCCACTAGCACAATGTTTTAAGAGTGCTACATTGAGTTTTACCGTAAAATGTGATTTATGATCCCAAAAAAAAAAAATCGTTTCCCAGCAACCATTTTTGCGTAGGGCTCGCCTAGGGGTACTTAGTTTGATGTACAGAATGCTTTGTTGACGGCTGTGTGAAGGGTTAATTCTTAATTTACACCCTGTCTTTTCTTATTTTTATATTCAAATGGACCTCATTCAATTTGCTTGTTTTAAGGACGGATTTATTTTGTGTTTATTCTGGTGCCCCCCCAGACGTGATGCCCTAGGCAATTGCTTAATTTGATTAAGGGTTAATCCATCACTGGGTATTAGTCATAGTATGTGAGTTATAAATAGAAGTTGACTTTGTGTGGTCAAACGCCTTACAGAATTGTAAAGACGGATTAGATTAGAATATCAAGCTACATTTTTGTCGTCGACCGTTCAGCCTCGGGCCATTTCATCAAATAGTCACTCAAGGAACCTTTATGAACTGAGAGGGTTGTATTGGTGATTTTAATCATTATTACTCAGTAAATAGACATTTATTACTGCCGCGAATCCTATTTTATTTAACAGGGTGATTATTTGAACATGTGCATATCACGCGGCCCTCCCCAAATAACTACTTAGTTAGATATAAAGTTATGTTTTTTTTAATTTCACGTAAAACATAGTTCGAGCACTATATACAGATGTACATAATATATTCCTATTGTTTTAAACAACTAAGTTATGTTCATAAACGTTTCTCAAATCTCATCACCATTCGTGTCCCAATTTCCAAATGTTAGCAGTTCATGCTCTAAAAGTTATAAAAATACCCTGAAGATCGTATTTTTAAGAAGTAATCTAGATAGTACACAACATGCTTTACTAATTAGCAAAAATATACACATTAAAGAACACTTTTAGGTAATTTGTAACGACTTTGAAAATTGTCCCAACACTTTATACTCACTACCATTTGTTCACACTGTCGCAGGGTTTCTTTTTTCTGCGTAGTGTATTGCTATATGTAAGAGTAACTCGGCGGTCGCGCTCAGTTCTGCGTCTCGACTCGTGCGGGTCACACGTCAAAAAGTGTTTTGGCGTCAACTCTAGCCTACCTTAATCGCCCAGAAATCGTGTTTGGCAAACAAAAATCTCCTTACCGTTCGAGTTTCCCCTGGCTTGTCTAACATTTTTATTTATCATTTTTATGTATTGTAATAGTCGCCATAGGAGACTCTTTGGTTTGATTATGTTCCCAATTTTTTAAGTCCAACAAAGAACGTATAATGTGAAAAAGTGTACAAATACCTAATTACCATTTATATAATTACCATTTTTCCCGTTCGTATTTTGGCGAACGGTAATGAGCAATTTGAAATGGTAATTAGTACCAGTTTAAGCGGACCTCTTATTATATTGAAACTCCTTACTCCGCTAGGCCAGCCCAAGATCGAATTGTTACTACCAACGCCTGATCGATTGTTGATCGTTCGGTGTGAACTGGCACTTCCGCAACAAAATAAACCTACATACCTACCTAGAAAAAAAAGAAAAAAAAGTACATAATTATAAAAACAGATAGAAAAAAAAATAGAAATTTAAAAAAATATTATTATTTAAAATTAAAATTTTATAAAATTAAATTTAAATTAAGTTTAAATTAAATTTAATTAAATATAAATTTAATTTAATTTATAAAAATAGAAATTAAAAAAAATATTATTTTTTAAATTTTATAAATTTGTTTTATCGAAACAGCAAATCTTTAGTATTTTTCTGTTTATCATTTGCCGATTAATTGATTTTGCCGATTATAGTTGATTTTGCAGATCTTCTTAAGACCAAATTATTTTATGATTTAGTACAGACTTGTACATCGCACATCGAGCTACCCGAAACTGTCAAATTTTCTCAATCAACTTTGAACCTAATGCTTTAGCGATAAAGTTGAAAATCTATTTTAAATTTGACAGATTGCTGTAGCTTGATGTGCTGGCGTATGTACATGAGCAGTTTCTGGTCATGAAAGTGAGACTTATAAATATTTTTTAAGTTTTTATATAAGATCTCATCGAGTTGAAGAAATATCTTAGATGGAACTTATAAGGTTTAAGCTCTATTTACACTGAGTTTGATTTTATTTGAATTACTAGACAGATAATGTTATTGATTTTTTGGAAAACCGGTTGATTTTTGAGTTATTTTTTTTTATTCAATCACGTAGCTAATTAGCTAAGTTTGATGTCATATAATGTCACCTAAATCATTAATAAATATGTGATTCAAGTATATTGTTCATTTTATTTCTAATTACCAATCACGAAGCATAATTACCATTTTTTAAATGCTAATTACCGTACGTTTCATATCTCATCACCGTTCGACGAAAATTTTCAGCTGTAAATTCAGACCTATAGAGCAGTTCAAATACTGTGCGTTTGATTTATTTGGTTAAGCTACACTATAAACTTTAGGTTAAATCCATAAAAGTTCAAATTGGAAGCATTATTTGACCTTAATTTACGAAGCCTGAATATGCTTATCTTCAAATATTCACCTACGACTTGACACTGACCGGCAAATTGCGTAAAACGTAAGAAAATTCGAATTTCGCGGGCTACCTTAATAGCCGTTTTCATGTCGGTATCCCTTTCACCCTATTTCTATGCTACTCTATCTAACCACCAACATTATTTTTTTACGAGTAACACTGTCCTCTCATAAGGGCGTATGCATGAAAGTATTGATTAGTAAGCGGACTTATCCGATAAAAATAGTTAAACCTGGTTTAACTTACGCTTGGTTTATCTCGCATGCCGTCACTTTCTTTTGATTAGGTTTGAAGTGAGACGGCATGCGAGATAAACCAAGCGTAAGTTAAACCAGGTTTAACTATTTTTATTAATAAGGCGGTAGCAGATCGGCGCCGGTAGCCAGTACTAGCCAACGTTCTACGTGTATACGATATATGAGTGAAAAATACCAAATAAACGTTGGATGAACTCGAACTGTATGAAAACTGTTTCACGATTCTCATATCTGGATCTCTTCAAAGCTCTAGTAAATCGGGGCAAGCACGCTGCACGCTAGACAAATGAAGTTTTAATGAGAAGAGATTGTGTAAGATCACAAATTATGCGCCAATACAAACCCATAGAAGGCAGCGGAATGATGATACTGTTCTCTTAATACTTGATGCCGAGTTTTACAGAAATCAATAGTAGTGAATAATTTATTCTTTCTGAACTGTGCCCTGTTGGTGGCAATGAACAATAGAAACTTGGGTTGCCTTCATCTTACCTTCTGGAAAATACAGACGTGATGTTAGGGTATGTTACATTTTGGCAACACTTGGCTTTTTTTTTAGTGTCGACACTTTTTGGTGTTGACAGAAGACAGAAATGAGAAATGTCAGTTTGCTTGTTGTTTGGCAGATTCCTGTGTTGGGCATTGCTGGTTCCCGGCATTCCATATTTCCATGTGTTGATTTTGTTTACGCGCGTTTATTAGTTCTTAATTATTGTGAAAATACTAGTGAATAAAGCTGGCATTTTTTATTTAAGAAGGTAAACTAAGTATTCGTTTTCAAAAAATGAACTCCAATATTGCACTAGAGACGCTTCAATGCGTTAATTGCGGTATACGCTTGAAACGAATAAAAAGACGATGGATGGCCGAAGAAGCCGAAGAATTAGTTCAATTATTGACTGATTGGACATGCAAAGAGGTAAATAGGACCTTAAATATGAAATTATTACAAAATTCTCAGTATAGTACTCTTGAAATAGTAGAGGCATGTAGAGGTTACAGTTAGTTAGTATGTTTGTTTACATTGGCCTGTATCATCAAAAAATATAAAAAAGTTTATTAGAACTCACATTTAGTTGGTTAAATTGAAGCACCAGGCTCAGATCAAGTAAAAAAAGGCATTTTTTTACTTGATCTGAGGCACCAGGTAACAGGAAGTGACATGCCATTATTCCACAGCTAAAAAAAAAACACCCCTGGCTGCTATGACTATGACTAACTCCTGAAGGTTGAGAATAGAAGTCACCATTCTCAATTTATTTTGTCGTAGACGCAGCATGTCTTCACCTTCCATATTTCGCTATTAGGCAGCTACTCAGAAATTAGCTGAAGCACCAGTGACGATATGAGTGTTGTATACTACTATAATATTATGGAGGGCCAAGTATTTTTCTAACTGCAGCAGGTTAAAAGAAATGCAAAGTGACCTCTTTTAAATAAAATAAACTTCACTGGACTTGACTGCGATAATGTGGTCTCATTTAAGGGTAGGCGAGGTTGGGCTGATACGTCAATATGAAGGGAGAATGACTGAGTTAGTGACATTTTTTAAATAATGATAAGTATGGCAATATTAATTGCTTGCGGGCCAGATGATAGACCTATGTGGACCACTAGGTGGCCGAGGGCTGTTGGATAGGCCTGAACTAGACCGAACGTTATTCTAAATCTTGTTTTTTATTTACAGCCTGAGAGCAATGATGCGGTTTGCAATGATTGCTATTATGAATTACACAAGGCTCTAGAAAGTGAGAATAAATCAAGAAAATTTGGCCACGAGATTGTATGCCTGCCTTGTGGTCGCTCTCTGTACCAAAGAAATCGGTCATCTCCATTGTTGGCTGACCGTCCTGAACATAAGCTTGTTATTGTTCAGTGGACCCCATCTCATCAGGTAAGTGTATTTTATATTATTATATAAAAACATACAGTCTAAATCTGTTATAACAACATCGAAGGGACTGCTCATATTTGGTCGTAAAAACCGATAGTCTTGGCAATCGGGGATATTATTTCTACCCGACTGCAGGGAAGCCCAAAAAGAGGGTTTTTTTTTTTATCAGCCCACGCTGGGCAAAGGCCTCCCCCATGACTTTCCAAGTTTGTTTGTTACTTGCTATCTCCGTCCAATCTGTTAAGAATGAGTCTAGATCGTCACGCCAGCGTTTCTTGGGCGGAGGGTTATTGAAATTAATAAAATACAAAGTAATTATTTATTAAGTCTTTAATTGGAATTCAGATCTTTAAGTTTGCTATAGTAATACGCGATTTTTCTTCAATATAATGTTGTCTTTTTTTCAAGCAAGCAAACTAGCAAGTTGAAAGTTCACCATTAAATCAACAAAAAATCTTGGGTTTGTCTTGTGTACGAGAAGTAACAAAGTGATTGAGTAGGTATGAGAAAGCGGACTTTGATTTTACTGCTTGCACGTGTATTTTGTGTCTGAGTATTACAAAAAACCCTAAACTGGACATGTGTTTTTTAACATTTGCAATCATAAAAGCCAATGACTAAATTGTTAACAATGTAGCCGAACGTTCTAACAGATCTAATTCTCCGAAAATATTGTTAAATTAAGTAGCTCAGTGAGTTATATCGTATTAAGCAATGTTGTAAAAAGCACTGTTTTTTTAAGGCGATCATATATCATTCAGTCGGGTGGGGACCTATGATATGACCGGAATGTTGTTCTAAACAATGTCGTCGTAAGCGGGTTTATCTGCATAAAGTCAGTAATATAGCCAAAGATCGCACATGATAGAAAGGTATTGAAGGCTTTAAGCGAATGTTTGAAGTTTCCACACCGTTGGAAGGGAAAATTGCAGATTGCACCTGGCTACAAAAAATCATATCTTAGGGTCATACAAAATTAACCACAACAACAAATTTTCACTTTATTTTCAGGTGAAGCGATTAGAGCGTGTATGTTTAAGATGCTGGACAAAAGCATGCCATACTGTCAGCCTAAAGCAAAGCGAAGCACATTCCATATCAAGAGACGTGAAAGTAAAAATTGAACCACTACATTCCTTGCTAGCACTAGGGGACGGTGAAGTAGACATTCCTGCATCACCAGAGCCACACTCAGAAGACGAAAGTGTACCAGATAAACACCTTTTCCCCTACACAATATCTATGGATACTTACAAACGAGCTGCTGCATCTTCTCGTCGTTGTATCTTCAAGAATTGTAATGAAAATCGGCTAAAACCTCCTAGGTCTCTCATACATCGCTTGCTGATAGATTATTCTTACTACATTCCACCGCCTGCCCGTATTTGCAAACAGCATCAAATCAACAGTCACAAAACATGGCGGAAACTTGTTGAAGACAGTCAAATAACGGACTTTAATGTGGATTATTTAGAAAATGTATGCTCCATACTCAGCTACAATACTTGCAACACTTATTGTAGAAGTTTTGAGGCTCAAATCAAACATGATGATATTTTATGCCAATATTTGTTTGGTGTCACTTATAAGAGGTTCGAAAAAATGCTGAAAGATGTAAAACCAATAACAAAAGCTGTTTGGAGCCATAAAAAAGGCTTAGCTATGTACTTAATGAAGAAGCATACAGGTTTCAGTGGTGATAAAGTTGCCAAGTTTTTTGGTGTGCGATTGAGGGTGTTAGTCAAGATTATTCAAAAGATGCATGCCTATTTAGAAACTTTGGTGGCATCTGATGATAGTTATGTTGCTGTACCTACTATTGTGTCAGAAAATAATAAAGAAGAAATAGTTTATTATAGGGTATGAATGGTTTGATACAGGGGATGATCTAACGATGAATCGTTTTTAGTTGGTAAATGAGATTATTATGAGGGTGCATTCCGGAAATTGGCATCGTCGCATTAATATATGAAATAAGTCAAATAAATTACTGTCGAGATGAAATTGTGTTAAATTTATATAATAAAAAGCGTGTCAATGAAAGCAATACAATGTCAGAGCGAGCGAAGCGAGCTCGAAATTAGCACTAGGTTAGATTTTTATTTGACCATTAAATACATAAATTATGTAGTTTCTTTGTCGAGTAGAGACCAGAGGTTGCGAGTTTGAATATTAGCACTCCCTGGATGAGTGATTTTGGTTATTTTTGTTCATTCATTCAAAAAGGAGAATAGGATTAAGTACTATCAACTTATACAGAATTCAGAAAGTATAGGATGTATTAGCAAGCGACAAAATTAGCATCACTCCTAGGATATGTTGGTTTCTCTATAGAAGCACGAGATTTCGGGGGAGATAGGTCATAGTTTTCTTAGTATTTTAAATACTGTTAGTAACAATTACGCTTATAATTTAATTAGTATTGTAAGTGTTTGCATGATCAAAACCTCTTCCCCTGCTTACAACTTCCTCCCGCTCTGGGCGGAGCGGTAGGGCGTGCCAGACTTCTACTGACTAGAAACCACCCATGTTCCTTCTTAGCCCTTTGTGTTGACGCCGCGGTATCTCTTTAGAATAACGCTCAGCCGCGACAGCTGCCTACAACTATGAAATTCTACAAATGTTATTTTATACATAAAACTGTTCACCATGTATAATGTAAGGATGATCAAAGGTGATGGAATGGTTCTGACATTAATTCGATTTTCAACCGACTTCCCAAAAAGGAGGAGGTTCTCAATTCGATTGGTATGTTTTTTTTTTTTGCGGGTTAGGTTTACAGAACCCTTAGCCATTATTATATTTTTAGTTAGTATACTGTTTATGTACCTAGTTTAAGATTTTCGTAATAATTAATATGAACAAATTATGTTAATTTTTTAATGTAATGGGGCCAATTAAAATTGCTTTATAATATTTAAACGCATTATTTTTATTTCGGACCGACTCGATCAAATCTGTCACCAAGATTCTTTTGGCAGAATGTGCTTGCCATACAGGCAATAGCCAAAGGGACCACGAAAGCAGCGACCGCAGTTGTGGGCGAACCGCCGTGACATGATCACTCTGTCAAGAGTGAACGACTAAGGAAGAGATATAAGTTTTTTTTCACACCACCTGCTCGAAAATGTCAAATTATATGTCAAGCAACCTTAACCTAAAGTGAGTCATTAGTGGCCGGGGGAACAGCCGGTCAATAATGTTGTACTGGATTTCATTATGACCCGCTGGTCAATAATGTGATTTGAATTTGGAATCTCACATGCTCAGCTAAATTGGCAGTATAGTAGGTACTATAGTGCGCGCGGAACTAGTTGGCCGCGCCTTAGGCATGTTTTTGTTTTTTATTTGTATTCTTTTCAATAAATTGAACAATTATTGTTCACGTTATCTCGAGATCGGTCATCACTGTCTAATTATAGTCTTCTGTGCATTGCGAGCTGTAGGCAACCCGCCCCCTCACCCCTGTCGCCACCTAAGGCGCGGCCAACTAGTTCCGCGCGCACTATAACAAACACCCTTTGGTGCCAGAAAGAGGAAAGCTATTCTCGATACCCTTAATAAGCGTGGATGATATTATTCTCGATTTCCTACAAAATCGTAACGACTGCTTCTTCATATCGTTGCCATGTTTTCGAAGACATAATATTGTAAGAATAATTAGATAACTACGAACCATTTTTTAAAAGGAATGGAATAACATTAAAACTGGCAAATACCGTACCGCGCCGTAATACCGTAATAGTAATTACTAGGTACAGTCGATTTATCACATTTTATCAAAAATACTATAATTTCACGAGCGTCTCCAATGACGTTCTAAATTCAAAATGCATACAGCCAATCATCCAAAACCATTCTACCATTTCTTTCTTATAATTATTTCTATTTCATTATTTCTAATATGTTATTCTTACTGTTTGTTTATTTAATAAATACTTTGTTTTTCGTACTACCTATGGCTATTATTTTCTCACAGTAGGTGTAAAAAGTAGAGTATCCTCCTCTGGGCTAAAGGTGTCTTTGCCTTGGGCTAGCTTGAATCCCTCGCTACATTCAGGATTCTTGTATTAACTCCCTCGCTTCGCTCGTGAGTTAAACTCTTAACTCCCTCCCTGCGCTCGGGAGTTAAATCCCGAATCCTTCATTGCGCTCGAGATTCAATATGACGCCCGTGACATAAGACACAACTTTAGCCCCTTGGTGCATAATCTACTATAAACTGACATGGTCACTGACACTACTGTTATTACTACAACTGCCGAGAGCCTGGAATCCAGAATCCAGTGGTTCAGCTGTGTAAAAACCGAAAAAGTGCCGAAAAATGTTCGCGAGTGGACACAGTGAGTTTTGTGTGTCGGGAACAGAATTGTTCCCAAGCAACATGCTCACGTGATAAATGACGATAAACTGACGTCATCTTTCAAACAATGACGTCCTTCGTCATATATGACGTAATGAAATGACGTGATTCGTAGCTTTATGTCGTCGTTTGCTTTTTAGGACGTCATCAAGTCACGTGATTTGGAGCTATATGTCGTCGTTTGCTTTTTAAGACGTCATCAAGTAACGTGATTCGGAGCCCACCCACTTGATATCTAGTAGCGCCACTGCTCGATAGATGGCGCTGTACGCTGACGTCACGTTTCTGAATCGCGGTGTTAAGATTCTCCGCGAGCGAATGACTACCCCTGCTTTACTTAGATGTGTTATCGCTTCTCGGCCTTTTGGCTAAGATCAAAGTGTAGTATCTGTTCTTATCAGCTTAATATCTGAAAGTTCCCTCACTGAGGGACCCGTATCATCATTCATCATTATCATCATCATCATCATCATCATCATCATCATCATCATTCTCCTGCCCTTATCCCAATTTATTTGGGGTCGGCGCAACATGTCTTCTTCCATACTTCCCTATTTCTCGGCATCTCATCAGTCACCTCCTTTCTATGGACCAGTATATTAATCTGAATTTTGTAAGCTGACGGCGACATGGTAGACATTATAATTGACGTCGAAATCACGTAAGCTGATCACGTCATTAATGACGCACTAATTTGTGACATCCTCACGTCAAAATTTACGTCTATAATGACGTGATGCGACGTCTTTCGATGCCTTAAAATTCACGTCATTATTCACGTGAGCATGTTGCTTGGGTTGTGTGTACAACTTCCTTGGATTTATATTAGTTATACTCTTGCAGGTAATTTAGATAATAAAATACGTCGTCGTCCATGTAAAGGTTTTATTGGATCTGAACCATAGAGCATCTATCTATCCTAAATTCCTAACCATAGATGACCACAGATAATTAAATTAAGAACACATTCTCAACATCACTCCCGGGGCACAATGAAACAGGTGTACCCAGGCTTATATGTTATACAATCAAAAAGCATCCATTATTCTTAAATTACCACTTACACAAACTCGTTAACAGCACTTAGAAACAATGAGTATTCTTTATTTAGTGTAAGTATTAACAATCAAGTAAGTTACAATGTAAGTCTCTGACGGAGATCAAAACTAAACAAGAACAGGGATCAAAACTCAACCATGAAGATTATAAAATAAATCAATCTAAGAATCTAAAAGGTAGTTTTATTGTACGACCCGACCTAGTCGATGTAGGGGGGACAGATACAGGACACTTAGTACCATCATCAGCAGCTGATGACTCCATATGCTGTAGCTCTGGGCCGAGCTTGGCACCAATGCTCTCAGGGAGGTTGTTCATCCATTCTTGAGATGCTGCTGAGACTTCTAGAGGATATAACTTTTGATAAGGCCTTACCTTTTCACCTGAAGCTGTCTGCACTCTAGCTGACCTCGTGCAACCGTCTTTGCCTGCAAAAACCTCTTTTTTGCAGGCAAAGACGGATGGCAATAGGCTTACTCCTAATTACACCCGTTGCTGGCAATAGGCTTGCCCCCAATTACATCATTTGATGGGAATAGGCTTACTCTTAATTACATTGATTGATGGCAATAGACTTGCTCTCAATTATCCAAATCAGTGGATGGCATTAGGCTTGCTCCTAATTATATCGGTTGATGGCAATAGGTTTGCTCCTAATAAGATTGGTTGATGGCAATAGGCTTTTACTAATTACATCGGTTGATGGCAATAGGCTTGCCCCTAATTACATCAGTTGCTGGCAATAGGCTTGCTCCTAATTACATCGGTTGATGGCAATAGGCTTGCCCCTAATTACATCAGTTGATGGCAATAGGCTTACTCCTAATTACACCCGTTGCTGGCAATAGGCTTGCCCTCAATTACATCAGTTGATGGCAATAGGCTTGCTCCTAATTACATTTTATTTTATTTTATTTTATTTATTAGGGACAAAAAAACAGTTACATGTTAAGTTTAACAATTATTAAGATTCGCTACATAAATATGTAAACATATAACCCACACCATTGTCCACGGATTAATATTAATGAACAAGTAAGTAACGGAAATGTATTTAATTTTACAATAATATCTTGATGTTTAAATGAATTAAGCGAATATAAGTTAAGACTGCGGTGAAAGAGAATTTATTGCTAAGGTTTTAAATTTTATACTAGAAAGAGAGAATATATCTATATCGATAAAGTGTGCGTTATAGGCCTCCACAAGTTGACGAAGAGGCACTCGTGCCCCGGCGTTAGTCCTGCATGAATCTACATGGAACAACCGGGGCACGCGCGCCGCCCGTCTGATTACAGTTCTAGGTACTGTATAGCATAACTTATTTGTGATTTCAATACAGTCAAATCTATTGGTACACAAACCATGCAGCATCATGGCCCCTAAAAGTAATCGCCGAGATTCTAAACTTAAAACATTATACTGCTGTAGTAACTGGGTGTAAGGAATCCTCGAATGGTAACATTTATAGTTTACAGTAGGTACGTAATAGTACATTGTTACCTTAGGGGTGAAAGCAACTTATTTAGTCCCGAGACGGGGTTTGGCGCCCGTAACGTAGTGAGGGCGCTAATAGTTCGAGGGACTAAATAAGTCTTTAACCCGAGGTAAACACTGTGCTTTTCATTACGAATACGAGGAAAGTTGATGGGAATATGCTTGCCCCCAATTACCTAAATCGGTGGATGGCAATAGACTTGCTTCTAATTACATCGGTTGATGGCAATAGGCTTGCTCCTAATTTGATTGGTTGATGACAATAAGCTTGCTCCTAATTACATCGGTTGGAGTCAATAGGCTTGCCCCCAATTACATCAGTTGATGGCAATAGGCTTGCTCCTAATTACCAACATTGGTTGATGGCAATAGGCTTACCCCCAATAACCCAAATCGGTGGATGGCAATAGTGAAATGTATGGAGCTAGTAAAACAACCTTGTTAGCCGTGAGCTGGTTTATTACTGACAAGTAAAGAAAGGGAGCGCGCGTCGCAGCGCGCGCTAAGTAGATAGGTAGCTACATATACATACATATATATCATTCCTCCCCAATTAGTTTTTGAACCTGCAGACAACAATACATAAAATTAATTACAATCGATTTACAAATAATATTATATGCAACTCTTAAAAATATTTCTTATAGTCTATTATTTTTCTAACACGCTTCGACGTTTGGCGTGTGAGTGTGGGTGACGGAACCGGGAGCTCGTGGACCGGGCTCAAGGCGGCGGGGGCGGTATCGCCTGCCTGCTCGCTCGCAGGTCCTGCCAGACCAGGCTGCGCTGACGGACTGAACCCGGTGTTGGATGTCTCTGCATCTATCCCTCTCTCACACTCTTCAGCCCGACAATCCGCCCAATTATCACCATCCGTTTCCTCAATAATTATAGGAACTCGCGACTCAACATTTTCAACCGCCGGCGTGTCTACCGCGGTCTGACCGCATGGGTTTTCCATCACAGGTTCATCTATTACTGAGCTCGTAGAATCCGACGACGGTTGAGCTTGATGAGATACGCCTGTTCCGCAATCTGATAATAACATATCATTGCTACCTCTATACTTAAAAATCTGATCCACGTGTCTGATGCACTCAATATTATGATCGTGGATTTTAATTTTGTACATTCGATTGCCTATTTTCTGCGTTACAGTTCCCAATTGCCACGACTCCTTCCGTGCACTGTACCATCGTACCCATACAACATCACTTACAAAAAATGTACGTTTTCCAATGTCTGTATTCGGCGCGAGTTTATTTGAGTCGTCCGAGGGCATTATTAAATCTAACCGAGATCGTAAGATCCGTCCAAACATTAATTTAGCGGGCGTCTCTCCGGTGGTACAATGCACAGTGTTTCTGTAATTAAACAAATAGCCCAGTAACAATTCGTTAATTTGACACAATGGAAGATTATCCCTTATTACACACTTTAGCATCTTTTTACATGTTCGGACTGAATTTTCGGCTTGACCATTGCTTGGCGGGTGATAAATAGGCGTCGTCATATATTTGATGCCATTACTGCTACAGAAGGTTTTAAACTCCAATGAGTTAATTTTTGCATCGTTATCCGATATTATAACATTTGGGATACCAAAAGTTGAAAAAATTGCCTTTAAGGCTCCTTCCACAAAATCATCTCATTTTGATCAATTTTGATCGCTTGGTGTGGGAAATCTATGAAGAATTTGAAGCTTCCTTTTGGCTATTATAAGAGACGAGTTCTTTTTCAGGTGGATGGGTTTGAAGAATTTTCAAAATAATGTTTATATTAATGACAATCACCCGTATTCAAAAGCCCTTTTCCGCACAAATACCGATCGAGTTACGTTTGGCTTAGCCGAACATAACACTACAAACGATTTTAAACATTAAAAAAAATATAAATAACATCACCGTATGGTCTACTAGGGGACCAGTTTGCCACATTTTCGACTTCAATACAAAATATAGCAGAAAAAAAATGTTAAAACATCGCAATTTTTACAAAATGTCTCGACAAATAAGATTTTTTTTCTATACCTTAGAATCACGTTAAAGAAAATTTAAAAACTACGTATTAATTTTAAGGTAACCTTCTAATAGAATCGTATTTTTATTTTATCAATAAACTATAATTTCATTTCGTAAATTGAATCTAAAGTTAACTATATTATCGACCGCGCAAACTCTATCTCGCCAGTACGAATCGGCCACTGCCAGAGGACGGACGTATCGCTTTGTGTCACAAACGCTCCCGTGTTTTTCGTGCATATATTTTCGAGATTGTACACCGATTACCACAATTTGATACACTTATTAATTTTGATCAAACATGTTTATTTTGCTAGTTTGTAAAGATTGCTAAAATTTTTTTCATCTTCAGATCGAAGTCGAATTTCACGATCGTTTGTTGTTGTCGATTGTACTTCGATATATATTTTTAACCGACCTCCAAAAAAGAGGAGGTTCTCTATTCGTGTTTGTATGTCCGCGAATATCTCCGTCAATTGTGGACTGATTTTCAAAATTCTTTTTGTTTTGGAAAGGGTATACTCCGGAGGCGGTCCCATTGCACCAAGTCAGTTTCTCATGATGGGAACTCTGAGAAATTGAGGGCAACCCTCGAATATCATAGGCGCACATAACGTTTTCCATACATTTTCAGAAGCTGTTCAAGTATTTGCGTCTGATAATCATAATTTCATGTGGCGGCGCTGCGCTGATGACGGAAGGTGCAACTCCTTAACGGTCAGGACTTGAAAGAAAATTCCTTCAAAATTATACGTACTTAAGGATCGATAGTTGTATTCTTTCAGGCTATTAGGTTGAACTGATGATAGACGGTAAATCTCATTAACCGACTTAAAAAAAGGAGGTTCTCAATTCGTCTGCTAGAAAATTTTTAGTTCTTCCGTCATGGGTGTCGTTTTCAAGGTTTTCGGGGTCGCTGATTACGAAAATGAAGCCAAAATGAAAATCCATGATGGCGGCCAGGAAAATTTTTGGTTTTTCCGTCATGGGTGTCGTTTTCATGGTTATTGGGGTTGCTGATTACGAAAATGAGGTCAAAATGAAAATCCAAGATGGCAGGCAGGTTTTTTGGGTTTTCCGTCATGGGTGTCGTTTTGATGGTTTTTGGGGTCGCTGATTACGAAAATGAGGTCAAAATGAAAATTCAAGATGGCGGCCAGGAAAATTTTTAGTTCTTCCGTCATGGGTGTCGTTTTCATGGTTTTCGGGGTCGCTGATTACGAAAATGAAGCCAAAATGAAAATCCAAGATGGCGGCCAGGAAAATTTTTGGTTTTTCCGTCATGGGTGTCGTTTTCATGGTTTTTGGTGTCGCTGATTACGAAAATGAAGCCAAAAGGAAAATCCAAGATGGCGGCCAGGAAAATTTTTGGGTTTGCCGTCATGGGTGTCGTTTTCATGGTTTTTGGTGTCGCTGATTACGAAAATGAGGTCAAAATGAAAATCAAGATGGCGCCGACAAAAATTTTGGTTATTCCGTCATGGGTGTCGTTTTCATGGTTTTCGGGGTCGCTGATTACGAAAATGAAGCCAAAAGGAAAATCCAAGATGGCGGCCAGGAAAATTTTTGGGTTTGCCGTCATGGGTGTCGTTTTCATGGTTTTTGGGGTCGCTAATTACGAAAATGAGTTCAAAATGAAAATCCAAGATGGCAGCCAGGATTTTTTTTGGTTTTTCCGTCATGGGTGTCGTTTTCATGGTTTTTGGGGTTGCTGATTACGAAAATTAAGCCAAAATAAAAATCCAAGATGGCGCCGACGAAAATTTCTGATTTTTCCGTCATGGGTGTCGTTTTCATGGTTTTTGGGGTCGCTGATAACGAAAATGAGACCAATATGAAAATCCAAGATGGCGCCGATGAAAATTTTTGGTTTTTCCGTCATGGGTGTCGTTTTCATGGTTTTTGGGGTCGCTGATTACGAAAATGAGACCAAAATTAAAATCCAAGGTGGTGGCTAGGAAAATTTTAGGTTCGTCCGTCATGGGTGTCGTTTTTTGGGTAAACTGAGTACACACTACACCCCTGATTTCGCATTGCATATTCGCCAATTGCAAAGTGCAAAGACTAAGGTAATTTTATTTAAAACAACTGCCCGAAATAATGACACTATGACAATACTACTAAATGATGGTAATATTGAACTCGTGAAAGAAACTAAATTCCTGGGAGTACACATAGATGACCCATTAAACTGGAAAAATAATTAGCCGCCATTGATGCATATCTATATCATCCACATGTTATGCTTTAAGAACCCTTATATAGAGACGAAATTGACCTTGAACACTTAAAAATCGTAAACCACGCACTAATTGAATCCAAATTAAGATACAGTATACAATTCTGGGGAAACAGCTATAATTATAACTGTAAACGAGCTTTTGTCCTTCAGAAAAGAGCTATACGTACCATTGTCCGTATCTCACAAAGAGAGAGTTGTCGTCCGCATTTCTTAGACTTAAAAATTCTTACAGTTCCCAGTCTCTACATTCTTGTACTTCTGATTAATTTAAAAAAGTACATACATGAATATGAGACGCATGAGGAAAGACTAGTCAGGGAGAGTACACGTAGGAAAGATTTGAAAAATAAGATAAGTCCTCATTTTAACATTGTGAAACATAGTTCACAATATCAAGCAGTGCAATTATTCAATAGGGTACCATTAGAATTAAAAAGCTTAATCTATACGTCTTCATTTAAATCAAAGCTTCAAGCATTCCTACTGGATAAATGTCTCTACTCCGTTGACGATATGTAATATCCTTACATAGTATAAAACAAAGTCGCGTCTGTTTGTTTGTTTGTCTGTATGCTTAAATCTTTAAAACTACGCAACGGATTTTGATGCGGTTTTTTTAGTAGATAGAGTGATTCAAGAGGAAGGTTTTAGTATATAATTTGAACGACATCCACGCGGGTGAAGCCGCGGGCATTAAGGTATATAATACAATTATGATAATGCGCCAACTGATATAATTTGTCCTTTGTGTTTGTCAGTTTTTAATTTTAAAATGACTATTTGTATAAAGCTGACATGAATTTTACAACAATCTAATAATTTAATTATTTTGTATTTTTGATTATTTTTTGTTTCAATTATGATTTAAATTTGTATTTTATGTGTAGGTATTGTAATTTTTGTTGTTAATGTTTAATTATGACTTATGAATGTGTTTTATTATTATTTTTATGATTTCAAATACAATGTGAATTGTTTGTGAATAAATTGAATTGAATTATCAGTTGAGTCAAATACATTCCCAACAGAATGGAAAACATCTAAAGTTATCCCGGTTCATAAGCGTGGCCCAAAAAGCGATATAAAAAATTACAGACCCATAGCTGTTTTATCCATATTTGGACAAGTGTTTCAAGCGGTACTTTTAAAAAAAAGTATTTTCCAAACTGCAACGGTGGTTTGCGGAGGAACAGCACGGATTTCTTCCAAATCGTTCAACCACGTCTAATTTACTCAACGTTACGACATTCTTAGCCAAAAATATTGACGACAGAAAGCAGGTGGATGTCACTTATTTTGATTTTCAGAAGGCTTTTGACCGGGTTGACAATGATATACTTTTGAGTAAATTGGCTTTGGCTGGTTTCTCTGCGGCAACACTTAAATTCTTCGCAAATTACCTATACAATCAATCGCAAACAATATGTTATTTTTGAAAATGCCAATTCGGAATGCTTGGAGGTTAGTACCTTGGCCTAGTACTAACCTAAGTCCCCTGTATTTTCTTATTGTTGTAAATGACCTGCCCAAGTGTGTAAAGCACTCCACAGTTTTAATGTATGCCGATGATGTCAAAGTTGCGCTTCCCATATCTAATCTTAGCGATACAGTCACACTTCAACAAGACATAGACAGCATCCACCATTGGAGCACTATAAACAACCTCAACTTGAATATTAGCAAATGTGCGATCATGACCTTTTCTAAAGTCACACAACCTATCCTCAATATTTACACATTAAACAATGAGCCCCTGAAACGAGTTAATGCCGTACGCGATATTGGTACTAATTTTGACCCACACCTCACATTTAACCAACATAGTAATATAATACAAATATGCAACAAGTCCCGCAAAAACTTAGGTTTTGTTTTACGACAAGTTAATTTTTAAGCTATTGCATAGCTTCTATCGCGGGCCTTGAGCGTGGAAAGCGAATTCAGAAATTCCCTAACGAAAATATTCAAGATTCAGTATTCAACCAGGTTGCTATGGTTACGGAATAAAACAAGGTTATCAACAACTTTTTTTTCCTTCATCACGTATAATACTTCAAATCTGATTTGAACATTGTGTATAAAATCAATGAAAATAAACAACCAAAAAAAAAACGCTAGGTGTCGGTCCACCTCCACGTGGTGCCCGTTGGAAACGTGATAACGGCTAACGGACTATTTGAATGACAATGCCTATAATTCCATTTTTTTCCTGTTCATGTTATTTTACATTTTGTCTAGTATAACTTATTAATATTTATTTCGATTTCATGTTTAACAAACCCATTTTATGTATTTCTAAATTTTGACCCCCGAAAACCATGAAAACGACACCCATGACGGAAAAACCTAAAATTTTGCTAGCCGCCATCTTGGATTTTAATTTTGGTCTCATTTTCGTAATCAGCGACCATAAAAACCATGAAAACGACACCCATGACGGAAAAACCAAAAATTTTCGTTGGCGCCATCTTGATTTTCATTTTGACCTCATATTCGTAATCAGCGACCCCAAAAACCATCAATACGACACCCATGACGGAAAAACCAAAAAAAATCCAGGCTGCCATCTTGGATTTTCATTTTGACCTCATTTTCGTAATCAGCGACCCCAAAAACCATGAAAACGACACCCATGACGGAAAAAATTAAAAATTTTCTGACCGCCACCTTGGATTTTCATTTTGACCTCATTTTCGTAATCAGCGACCCCTATAGCCATGAAAACGACACCCATGACGGAAAACCCAAAAAATTTCGTTGGCGCCATCTTGATTTTCATTTTGACTTCATTTTCGTAATCAGCGACCCCAAAAACCATGAAAACGACACCCATGACGGAAAAACCTAAAATTTTCCTAGCCGACGAATTGAGAACCTCCTTTTTATTAAGTCGGTTAATGAGATTTACCGTCTATAATCAGTTCAACCTAATAGCTTGAAAGAATACAACTATCGATCCATAAGTACGTATAATTTTGAAGGAATTTTCTTTCAAGTCCTGACCGTTGAGGAGTTGCACCTTCCGTCATCAGCGCAGCGCCGCCACATGAAATTATGATTATCAGACGCAAATACTTGAACAGCTTCTGAAAATGTATGGAAAACGTTATGTGCACCTATGATATTCGAGGGTTGCCCTCAATTTCTCAGAGTTCCCATCATCAGTAACTGACTTGGTGACAATGGGACCACCTTGGGAGTATACCTTTTCGAACAACAAAAATTTTTGAAAATCGGTCCACAATTGTCGGAGATATGCGCGGACCACATAAAAAAAACATACGAATAGAGAACCTACTTCCTTTTTAGGAGTCGGTTAAAAAGAGACGGAAATATTATTTATTTTTGACGTGTTGTAGTGCTTTTGCAACCAATTTACAACAAAATTTAAATCTGTGATTAAAATAGATATCATAATTTTTGATTTATTAAATGAATATTATTTCATCTAACACCAAATTGAACCATTTTTATGTTGATTGATATACTGTACCTATACACAACACACATTCCAGACTATTTTTCAAAGTGTTCTTACTTACTATAAAATTATGTCACTTAAAATAATAATCGTCTAAATGATCAAATTTTTCAACCGTAGTTCAACGCTCGAAATGCCCGTGTGTGCGTTCGTCGGTGTTATCGCTGCACACAAACATAGCATCGCACCGAAATTGCCTAAAGTTCCGCAAGTCTTGTCTGTACAAGGCCTCTTAATTTCGTAATCAGCGCTTTTGAAGAAAGTCCGTTATGCATGTGCAAGCATTCCAACCATTTGCTGAACGAATCAACCACAACGAGATATACCCTTTGGCCTACTGTCATATAATCTATGTGGAGGCGCTGCCAGGGCGCGCCGGCCGAGGGCCAGGGCGCGGGAGGGGCGCGCGGGGGCGCGGCGCGCACACTGACGCACGTCGCGCACCCGCCGATCCAACGCTCGATGTCGGCATCGATTCCTGGCCACCACATCCTCCCTCTGGCATTACTCTTTGTTTTAATAATACCTAGATGCGTGTCGTGCAGTTCACGTAACATTATCTCTCTGAGCGACTGTGGGATAACGATCCTATGCCCTCTAAATAAACAACCGTTTTCATATTGCAAGTCCGACTTACATTGAAAATACGGCAGTACTGATGTGCAATTTATTTTACGAGGCCAGCCGCTTATCAGGTACCTTACAACAGTTTGAATTGTCTTATCGCTCGCTGTAGCCTGGGTGACGTCACGAGTAGTAATGGCGGGGGAAGCTTCATCTAAAAACCTGAGCGTATAATAGGTATCTATATCGCTTTCGTTTACTTCGTTTTTACAAGCTAACGGTGCACGAGAAAAATAATCCGCTACTAAATTCTTGTCGCCCGCCACATATTGTACAACATAATTATAAGCAGCTAAAATAATAGCGTATCTTTGCAGTCGCAGCGCAGTCGTCACCGGTATACCCGTCTTATTATTGAATATCGATACTAGGGGTCTATGATCGGTTCTTAGTATAAACGGCTCGCTGCGACCATAGAGGTACTGGTGGAAACGTTTCACGCCGAAGATTATAGCGGTCGCCTCCTTTTGGATTTGGCTGTAATTTCGCTCGCTAGTAGATAACGAACGAGACGCGTAAGCTAGGGGTCGCTCCTGGCCGTCGGGAGCCTGTTGTGCTAGCACGGCGCCGAGCCCGGTGGGGCCTGCGTCTACTGTGAGCACGAGCTGCGCGCGCGGCTCGAAATGCGCCAGCACGCGTTCCGAAGCGAGCTCGCGGCGCACGGCCGCCATGGCGTCGCGCTGTCTGTCTGTCCAAACCCATACCGCGTCCTTACATAACAGTTCGTGTAAAGGACTAAGAAGTGACGAGGCATTAGGTATAAAATTTCTGTAATAGTTTACTATACCTACAAACCTTTTTACCTCGGTCACATTGGTAGGCTCTGGCGCGCTCATTATGGCCTTGACCTTGTCCGGGTTGGTCATTAAACCGGATTTGCTAATAACGTACCCTAGATACGTAACACTATCTTTAAAGAAGGCACATTTATCTTTCTGTAAACGTAAACCGGCATCATTTAACCTACGCAGAACTTCATGTAACCTACCAATGTGTGACTTTTTATCAGGGCCTGTGATGCAAATGTCATCGAGCCAAACGCTAACACCGTCTATTCCCGCGAGTAAAATCTCCATTGATTTTTGGAAAATCGCCGGTGCATTAGCTAGACCATATACTAGCCTGGTATACATATATAGACCCTTATGAGTACTTATTGTTGTAAGAGGCTGTGACGAGTCCTCTAAAATAAATTGATTGTACGCGTTTTTAAGATCAATTTTGCTGTATTTTTCACCACCGCCGATTTTAGCAAATACCTCCTCTATCCGAGGCAAGGGATATTTTTCTATTATAAGGTCTCGGTTCAGTGTAACCGAAAAATCGCCTGCGATTCTGACGCTTCCGTTTTCTTTCAAAACGGGTACTATTGGTGTCGCATATTCTGAGTGATCAACAGAAATTAAAATACCCGCATCTACCAAACGCTGTAACTCTTTCTCGACCTTATCTTTAAGCGCAAAGGGTACATTTCGCGGTTTAAAATACTTCGGTACGGAATGTTCTTTCACTTGTAACTTTACTTTAAACCTATTGAACGAGCCTAATTCATCACGCCATAGATTGGGGAATTTACCGAGCAAATCCGATATATCCGTATCAACACCTACCTTGGTTTGTACTGAGTTCAAACTAGTGGTCAAAACTAAATTGAAGGCGGACATAAAATTTCTACCTAGCAATGGAGGGCCCCCGTTTTCAATAACAAAAATTTTAATCATTTTCTTTATATTATTATAAAATGCTTCTATAGTAAAAACCCCCAAGGGAGATATTTTGTGTCCGTTATACAAACACATTTTAATATTGCACTGTTCTAACGGATACTGCGAAAACTTATTCCGATACAATCGATCTGAAATTACACTGCCACCTGAACCCGAGTCGAGTTCCATCAATATCCTATTATTACCTAAAATCAAATCTATTTGTATTGGCTTGTCATACCTTAAATTAAAGTTCTGGCATTCCTCACAACCTGCGTCCTTATCACTGCATTCTTGGCCCGTGTTGACGTGGTAAACGCACGAATCTTTCGTAGTACACACTTTTTTTAAATGCCCCTTGTGACCGCACTTTAGACACTTGTAACCCTTGAAACGGCACTTATCACTGTTATGGTTTTTCATTCCACAAACCGCACATCGTGCGCCTGCGCCATTGCCGCTGGCGCTGGCGCCAGCGCCGACGCTGACGCTGCCGCTGCCGCTGCCACGACCCCGACCGGACTTGTCTGGGAATCCTGCGCGATAAATTGGCTCTTCCTTTACCAGACTGACGTCGCTGGTGACGCCGGAATTGAGCATGACCTTAGCTTCTCTGGCGCAGGCCGCTTGCTCCGCCATTTCAATAGCCCGCGCTAACGTCAGCGCAGAAGGGCTCTGTTCGAACAACTTGTCCCTCTCTGGACCGGCATTCAGGCCGAGAACAAAACGATCCCTAAGGTTCGTTTCTAAAGCAGAACCGAAGTCGCAATATACAGCTAAACCTCTTATTCGTGCTGCCCATTCCCCCAATGTTTCGCCTGATTTCCTGGTTGCACCAAAGAATTTTGCCTTGTCGACAAATGAGCACTTCTTTGGCTTAAAATGGCCATCGAGTAATTCCACGAGCTCGCTGAATGTTAGCGTTTCCAATTCCTTCGGAAACGCTAGGTCGAGTACTAGACGGTAGGTCTCCTCCGTGAGATGAGTCAGTAAAATTCCACTTTTAATGTCCTCTTTTACACTGTTGATTTTTAAAAACTGATTCAACTTGCCTTTGTAAATTGACCATTCACTTATTTTATGATCGAACACGGATAAGGTTCCTAAATAAGTGGTCATTTTTTTTTTTTATATATACGCGTGGGTAATCCGACTTCGTCGCCAATGAAATGTATGGAGCTAGTAAAACAACCTTGTTAGCCGTGAGCTGGTTTATTACTGACAAGTAAAGAAAGGGAGCGCGCGTCGCAGCGCGCGCTAAGTAGATAGGTAGCTACATATACATACATATATATCAAATAGGCTTGCTTCTAATAACATCGGTTGATGGCAATAGGCTTGCTCCCAATTACATCAGTTGATGGCAATAGGCTTGTTTTAATTACATTTGTTGATGGCAATAGGCTTGTACCTAATCACAAAGGTTGGTTACAATAGGCTCGCTCCCAATTACATCAAATAATTGGACAGCTGTCAGTTGAAAGCGATTCTCCCTAGGGCTGAAAAGTAGTACTTTCAACCCGCTCCGCAGGCATGTTATGACCTACTTTCAGAGTATGAGTAATGAAAAAACTTTTTTTGTACCAATTCCAATTTAAAATTATATTTGGCATAGTACGGATTCCAAATAGGAATCGCGTATTCTAATTGAGATCTTATCAAAGCTTTATATAATAGCAGAAAAGTAGAGGGTCGCACGAAGTCTTTCGTAGATCTCATGACGAAACCATACATCCGAAATGCTTTATTTATTATGTTCTCTATATGCAAGTCAAAGTGCAAACACGAATCAATTGTCACACCAAGGTCGCGAACGGAATCTACTACATTTAAATGATGGTTATTCAATGTATACGTACAATTAAGTTTCTTTTTGTTTTTAGTAAAAGATATACTGTGGCATTTCGGAAGGCTAAGAAAGAGTTTTTTTTTTACAGTAGGTATCAAGTCTGTGAAGATCCTCTTGGAGCAATAGGCAGTCATGGAGTTTTTGGCAGGCTTTGTAAATTTTTACATCATCGGCATACAACCAAAAATTGGAATTAACAAAACACTGTTTTATGTCGTTTATATACAGGATAAAAAGCAAAGGACCCAAAATAGACCCTTGAGGAACCCCAGACTTGACAGTTACAATTTCAGATTCAAATCCATTAATAACGACCTTTTGTGTCCTGTTATAAATATATGATGCAAACCATCGAAGTAAATTGCCCCGAATACCGTTGTAGGCAAGCTTTTCCAGAAGAATTGTATGATCCACCTTGTCAAAAGCTTTCCGAAAGTCAGTGTACACAGCGTCTACCTGGACTCTCTTATCCATATTTTCAAATAGAAAGTTAGCAAATATCATTAAATTGGTAGTTGTCGAACGCCGCTTAACAAATCCATGTTGTTCGGATAAGGCCATGTAATTGAGGATAAAATAAGGTTTCATGACGGGAACGAAAACACTCTACTTTTCACTTCGATTGCGAGGAAATGAAACAGCAACTTGTATAATATTGTAAAAAATTATGGTTCCTGCCAATTGACTTTATTTTTATTTTTCAACCGATGTGATTAGGTGCAAGCCTATTGCCATCAAAAAATGTAATTAGGAGCAAGCCTATTGCCATCAACTGATGTAATTGGGGGCAAGCCTATTGCCAGCAACGGGTGTAATTAGGAGTAAGCCTATTGCCATCAACTTCCCTTGTATTCGTAATGAAAAGCACAGTGATGAAAAGCCCTCGAACTATTAGCGACATCATAATATCGTAGCGTAATCCCTTGTTCTTAGAAACGAAACAAATTAAATTAAAGAGTTTCAAAGTCAAAAAAGTCAAAAATATTCTAAAGTTGAAGTTGTTCGTGTGGCTGTTGGGCCGATTACCTTGGTCTTCGACGTACGTAGTAAGTATCGAAACGCAAAAAAGCGACGTTGCCGTTCCGTTAATTAGTAAGTGGCTGATATCTTTAACTACCAGATAATTTATCAGCAGCCTTTATCTGGTAGATAGCACTATCTGTCAGATAACTATCTGAAACTTTATCCGTAACCGGTGAAACAGGCCCTTACTCAAGTAATAGTAATGACTTGTTTATAAATACTTACGGGTGTGAGTGCGGCAGTTAGCTATAGGTACATAAAGTTCTAATTTTTGTATCTATTAACTTTGACAGATTCTTGTAGCTTATACTGGCGTCTGTAAATAAACTGTAAAAAAAAAAACAAAAGGTGTCTATCAACTCGCTGGCTGTACAGCTCAACTGTTATACTTATTGCACACACCATAGGTCGTAGTGTCAATGTTAATTTGAGCTCGATTGCGTCACAGGCACCGCTGTGCATCATAATATGCGCGTTATCAACGCGAAACAGCGATAAAAGGATATTTCTAGCACTTCGTAATGTGAAAGTGAAGTTCTAGACGCTCTGTCTATATTGATAGGCTAATGATAGGGAGGGACAGAGGTCACGACAGCTTTGCACATTTTTAACCGACTTCTAAAAAAAGAAGGAGGTTCTCAATTCGGATGTTTATATATACCTATATATTTTTTATGTTTGTTCGGACATAACTCCGTCACTTGCTAACCGATTTGAAAAATTCTTTCTTTGTTGGAAAGGGTATACTTCCGAAATGGTCCCATAATTCTTTTTATCGAAATCGGACAAGCGGTTTTTGAAAAATCAACAAAACTCAAAAAAGAACTACATTGTCCACATTGACCCATGAACTTGTGAACCACTAAAAAGTGAAAAATAAAAACTTTTTAACAAAAAATAAAACCGACTTAAAAAAAAAAATCACAAAAAAGTGAAAAATAAACTTTAGAAGAAAAATCAGTTTCTGAAGTCGGTGACTTTTCTTTGTTTGATTTCATTTTTTTTGCCACCGATTTCAGAAACTGATTTTTCTTCTAAAGTTTATTTTTCACTTTTTTGTGATTTTTTTTTTTAAGTCGGTTTTATTTTTTGTTAAAAAGTTTTTATTTTTCACTTTTTTGTGTTTTTTTTTTGAAGTCGGTTTTATTTTTTGTTAACAAGTTTTTATATTACACCCAGAAATATTCTTTATAGGAGCTTGTGGGAAAATCTGGGTGGGACGGTCTTCAGGTTAAGTCTCGCTAGCCTAGGTTGGTCTGTGGATGGGTAACCACCATTTACATACAGAGTTTCCTCTAAGGAAGCACGCTTGTTAGTCCCGGCTGTCATTTAAAGATCGTCGACAGTTTTTTACAGGATAGTGACCCGAAAGTCTTGACAGTCTCACCAAGGGGTAGGTAGGAGGTAGGCAGGAGTTCGCTTAAAGCTGAATTTATACCAAACTAGCTGTTGCCAGCGGCTCCGCCCGCTACACCTCGAAAATTATCCCACGGGAAGATAAAATCGGGATAAAAACTATTCTAAGGGCCAGTTTCACCGGTTACGGATAAAGTGTCAGATAGTTATCTGACAGTTATCTGACAGATAATGCTATCAAAAGTTGTAGTTTATCTGGCAGATAAGTTCCGGATAGGCTATCAGGGACTTATCAGCAAGTGGTGAAACCGGCCCTAAGTGTTATAATTCCGGTTATAATCTATGTGTGCCAAATCCGTTCAGTAGTTTTAGCGTGAAAGAGTAAAAAACATCCATCCATCCATACTGACATACTCACAAACTTTCGCATTTATAATATTAGTTTAGTAGGTACCCTACTTATATTTTATGAAAAGTTGGCATCGACACGCACAACCCTTCAGTGATTATCAGCGGTGAGTTATGCTATACGTGTCTAACAACAGTGCCTTGAAGTAGTAAACGAACGCTAATAATTATTATAATTTTAGGCAAACTAACGAAAAAGTTTTAAAATTATAGTGTTGCCACATCCAAAACTATTTCTACTTCAATGTTGCCAGTTAATTACCTTAAGGTCAGTTAGTACAGATATCATTACCTACAATAATTAAAAGGGATAACTGGTTTCATTTACTATAATAACGACAATTTTAATAGTTTGGTAATGTAGGAAGAATTTAATTTAATGGTGGCTTATAGGTTTTATCTACGAGTAAGTATAGTTTAAGCGGGTAATTATAAAATTAAGTTTCGTGATATGGGAATGGGAAATTAGAAAGTGTTAATATTAGTAAGCGATGAAGAATACTTTAGTTTATGACCTGGTGTCTGGATGTGGACGACGCTAAAGTAGAATGTAAGGATCGAAGCAGGTGGCGTTCTGCGGTTTCTGCTTACCCCTATGGAGAAAAGGTGTGAGTTTATGTTTAGGTAGGTACTTATAGGTAATTCCTTCCAACGACTACCTTTACAAGGTGTACCTAAACGAAACTTTTTTTTGGAGGGAGGCTCAGGGAGGCAAATCATCAAATGACTCCTCCCGCTCTGGACAGAGCGGTAGGGAGTGTCAGACTTCTACTGACTAAAAATCACCCATTTTCCTCCTCAGCCCTTTGCGTCGAGGCCGCGGTATCTCTGTCGAACAAACCGCAGCTTCGAACAACCCGCAGCAGTGTAAACGGACCCTTACCCGTAAATACAGGATAATGTTCCCAGGTTATAGTCTAGAATTTCCTGCTTCCTTTAGGAATACACCCATTATAGGTTCATATAACACTAATCTGTTTAAGTCGCGAGTAAACAGGCTTCTACTGGGTAAGCTCGTTCCATCGTCGACATCATCTTTGCCCTTAGGGCAAGATTGAAGTCAAGAGCAAGCCCATTTACCTATAATAAAAAAAAAAAACAGGCGTCTCTGCATTTCTGCAAGCATAGGTAGTTGATATGTTTAATTCGCGACTTTTTTCCAGCTACAACACTAGGAAGTAGCGAACGGCGGGCATTTATAAAAGTGCTGATTATCAGCCTGTTTTCAATAAATGACTTTTGATTAAGTTCGATCATGAACCAAAACCTTACGAGTTTAACACGGCCGACAGGTATAATTTTCCCCATAAAGGCACTAGGAGGAATGGACTAAACATGTCCCGTACCTAACTTGTATTGTTTTTTAAGTAGTATTAATTAAAACTTCCTAGGAAAATTACAGACTCCCTAGACCACATGATGATTTCATTCACACAAGAATGGTTAGAAAATTATGAATGTTTGTTTAACAAAAAAACATAACATCATGCCTGAAATCCCCGAAGGTTTAGGCAGAGGCGTACCTAATAGTATCTTTAGAGTACACCCACGTTTCACTAGTTATGTTTAAGTCCCATGTAATAGGGGGCGACCATTTTTCCATCAACCGAGCACAAGTTTCCGTGGCTGCTACTGAGAATTTCCTCATGAAGAAAACAAATACCTAACACTTTACCCGACCTGAGTATTGAACCTATAAGGATCGCATGCACAGCAGTTGTGACTATATACTAGTCTAACGAGGCAGTCATCATTCATCATCATTTCAGCCAAAAGACGTCCACTGCTGGACATAGGCCTCCCCCAGGTGTCGCCACATTGACCGGTCCCGTGCGTCTCTCATCCAGCGGGTCCCCGCAACCTTGACCAGGCAGACGAGGCAGTCGGTTGGTGACAATGTCCTAGGAAAATCACAGACTCCCTAGACCACACGATGATTTCATTCACACAATAATTCTTATAAAATAATGAATGACTGCATCTTACAAATATAGTAATAACTGCATTTTGCAATAACAAGTGTAACGTTTAACACTAGATAAGGCTAAGATGATTCTAGGAATTATTCTTATTCATCGTTTGTTTGTATTGTACTTAGATAATGAATGACATAATTGTCTGCTTATCGGCCTATCTTCTGAATGTCGGGGCGGTCGAGTGATGAATTACTTTGGTAATGTAAAGTATGAGTACGAGTACGAGTCGTGGGTTTGAACTCAGGCAGGCGCACTAAGTACTTTGTGACGGTGAAGGAAAACATATCGTTAGGAAACAAATGATTGTCTTCAAAAAATTCGCAGAATTCAAATAGGCAGTCAGTCGCTCCATGTAAAATATTGGTAACCAGAAGCATGCATCACCGTTATGCAGAAATTGCAGAAAGCTACCTGCTATGAGACTTACTTACTAGTATTCTTCTTTAAATAATAGAGCTTTTAGCGACTTTAATTCTACATAATATTTAGGAAAATGAACAAATACCTACCTCTTAAACCAAAACCCCTCCTATAGGTGTCCCTAATTCATACCCCTTTCTTGTTGAAAGCTCTAAAACCTTAACATATTGCCTGCCTAGTTACTAACTTCTTTGTTTCTTCTAAGCAAACTATCACTGGAACTTACCCCTAATATAAATGTCGGAGACGGAGAGACGTCTTCAGAATCAGATGTCTCATGTAAAGCTTTATTCAGTCCTTGCCTCAACAGTTGGATAGACAATAGCATAATTGAAAAAAAGAATGATGTGATCCTTTGGTTTGAAAATGATGCAACCCACATTTTGTCATCTTTTAAAATTGTCATACAGCAGGTCGCAGCTGCAGTGTTGCGGTTAAGAATATGCAATGAGTTGTATGCTTTTTAGGTCTTATGATCGAGCGCAATGATCTCTGGTGTTTGGAATGTCCCTCCTGTATGATCTTTCATAGTTTACTCTACCGTAATGTTCGGTTTGTCTCCCTTGTGTCCTATTTCACGATGTCCAAATAGTAGGTCATTTCTATTGCTTGTTTGAATTAATTGCCTGCCAATGACAATTTAAAACGAGTCAGCCCAAAATCTGCAGACGCTTTTGGCACCCTCAATGACGTACTACATCTGCTCCTGAGATGTGCAAGCAACGGGACAGACACGACACGATATCAAGTGTCCCATCCTTTATGGAGCTACACCACATTTTACACTCCAAGGCAGTCATCTATGAATGGAGGTTCATAGATGAAGGTGAAGGAGACCTGAACAGGTTTTCCTTGCCTCGGACAACCTGTGTTTTTATTTTCTATTACCCTACTGCGGCGAAGCCCAAAAGGTCGAGGGTTATGTGTTTTGACGGTTTGACCTGTATGTATGTAGTGTTTTTTAATTTTGACATTATTTTCGCAGATGCGCCGTTCTTGCTTTCGGCAGAAACAGAAAAATAGGTCAGTAGGTCAATACTAACGTTACTAATTTTCAGTAACACAAAAAATTAGGTCATGCTAACAGTAGGTACCTATGACTAACCTTGCACCTCTTAATTCGCAACAAAGGCTCCAGTTATGTCACCCGCTTTAAGTCATCCATTACAAATACAATTTATGGATTCTCAAAATGGCGGGCAGCCCTGTGTGGCACGTGACTAGATAACAAATGCAGTCTATGAGTAAGCTTTTCTAAAGATGCATGTTTGGTGGTTTTCTAATGTGAAGGGTTATTGGTTGTCTGTCTGTCACAGCGTCTGAGCTAGAGACCAGCTGAACTAGAAAACTTTTTCTATCAGGTCTTCAGTGAAGGGTAGCTCCACCATGCCCGGGGCTGCGCGGGTTGATCGAAAAAGATACCGCGGCCCCGGACACAAAAAGTTAACATGAGTGGTTTTTAGTCAGTAGAAGTCTGACACTCCCTTCCGCTCCACACAGAGCGGGAGGAGTCATTTGATGATTTCCCACCCTCCGAAACAAGGTCTCTATCACAAATTGGGGGCTTTTTGAAAAGTTTATTAAAGATTTAATACCACGCCTGCAATCCTCAAAGGATCCAGAGGTGTACCTAAGAGTACACCTATATTTCGCAATGATTGTTTAAGTATTGTTAGCAACCAGGCACAAATCCAGACTCAGTGGTTATTACTGAAAAATTCCTGGTGGAAAAACTCAATTACAAAAAAAAATGCTTTGCCCGATCTGGGAATCGAACCCAGGAACTCATGCTCATTTCACCTTTTGACCGCCACAGACGCCACAGACGACAAGCCAAAAAGTACCTTAAGACGACAGATTTAAGGTACTTTTTTGCTTGTTCGGCTTGTCGTCTGATACGTGACTGTGGCGGAAAAGGTTAATTGATTTACATACACCCATAAACTTACACCTTTTCCCATGGAGGTTTAATAATATGATATGATACGCTGCAAATATCACCTTAAGGGCACTGGGCAGGGCACATTAGCAAGATAATCTTTAAAATTTCGCAACGGATTTTAATGCAGTTTTTAGCAATAGATACAATGATTCAAGAGGAAAGTTTATATCAGCATTGCACCCGTGCGAAAGCGGCGTGAGTCGCTAGTGGGATACAAAAAAAACACGCAACTACAGGAGTCAACCTAGTATATTTCAGATGACATAAGAAAATAAACAATAAAATGTATTAAGTCATCAAGTACGTTCTTATTACTTTTATATTGTCCTGGAAATGTGTCACCAACTTTAATATATTAGGAGGAAAACTACAACTAGGTTTAGTGCCGACAACCACAAAATATAAGTAAATAGTTCCTCATTTTCTTGCCCTTACCCCAATTAATTTGGGGTCGGTCTGGATTCTTCCATACTTCTCTATGAAGTGGCTCTTTTTCAGACATCTCCTTCCTTGCCATATTGTCCTTTAAACAGTCCATCCATCGTTTCTTTCATATACAGTGAAACTTGGTTAAGTGGGACCTGGATAAGTGAGGAACCTCCATAACTGGAACTCATGTTGTGGTCCCAACACTTTGGCCTGGATATCTGAGACACTGGGTAAGTGGAATACCTCTATAGGTGAGACAAATTTGCAGGTCCCTTGAAGTCTCACTTAACCAGGTTTCACTGTACATACTATCGAACGACCGGACAACGAACGAATATTCGAACAAAACAATGAACCGATTTTAAACAAAATTTTGAGTCTTGCAAATCAAAACCTTACTCTACTCTTTGACAACAGAAGCATTCATCATCATCAGCCTATAATGTTCCCACTGCAGGGACTCAGGCCTCCTCTCTAGGAGAGGGATGGGCTATATCCACCACGCGAGCCCAGTGCGTGTTGGTAGATGTCACATGTCTTGCATAATCTCGTTCTAAGACATGCCGGTTTCCTCACTATGTTTGCCTTCACCATTTCGAGAGCAGCGGTGATAAAATAAATTACACAAAGTAATTCGCCTGCTTGGGTTCGAACTCACTACTTACTGTTCGTAAGTCGGGGCCGCCACCACTGGGTCACCGCTGCTTCACCACAAAAGCATTAAGAAAGAAAGAAAGAAAAAGTATTTATTGATTTCACAACAGGACTTGAACGCATTAGTTACCTAAGACACTGTTCTAAAATTGAACCTTATTATAACTTACTAAACTCCATTGCTATTGCCGACAGTACCTCCAATTAAACTTAAAATGCAAAGCAGGTAACACAAGAAAATAGCTGGACACCTGTCATGAGTGTCATTATCCTGACTGCTTCGGTTACCAGGAATCAGCACTCACCACCTGCTTGCAAGCTTATGTCATGGTTTATCTTACGCGAGGTCTCTTTTCCATACCAAGTAAGTATGTATGTGCTTTAAAATAGTTTCCAGCATAAGTAAGCGATATAAGTTTCCGCCCTGAGTAGCTCTCAGACTCGCTATCATTATGCAGATTAGCTAATATTTTTATAACATCACGGTTACTCAGGGACGCACTTTGTAGATTGGTCACCATCTGCCTAGATTTTTTACCCGACTGCGCAAAGCAAAGAAGGGTTATTCAACGATGCTGAGGTCGGTCGGCCTCCTGTATAACTGTATGCAGCTGAATACCAGTCTTTTACATGAAATGACTGCCTATCTGACCTCTGATCACTGGTTGTCAGAATATCGAACCACTGACTGTTACGAGTTTCAAAGGTCTAGGGACATATAGGTATTATGACAGCCGGGACCAACAGCTTAACGCGTTTTCCGAGGTGCTGAAAAAACTGAGTATGTAATGAGTGGACACTCATCCACAGGCCAACCATAGGCAAGCACGGCTTAACAGATTAGCAAGCAACAGATAAGATAACAATTATAATAGGAAAGTATTAGGAATTGCGTTCAAATTCGTAAAATGGTTACTGGTTACTAAGTTACTACTCGTATTAAAAAGGTTGAAAGGTTCATTTTACGGTTTTTAACGCAATTCATATTATAATCTGCTAAAGTGCATTTTAGACTCACTGTTTCTTTCAGCCACTTTTAAAAGATCGTCTCTCTAAAGTCTAACTATACGATCTTACTAAGTCTCTACTATGTGTAGTGTTTGCATACTTGCGGCTGTTTTTATCTAGACTAAGCTATTTCTTATCTGGCCTACGGTTGTTGTTTAAAGTACTCGTAGCCTCGGTTTCTTAGAATTATTCTCAAGGAAACTATATGTTTTGTTCATAATGTAACGGATAACATAACATAACATCACGTCTATAATTCCTGAAGGGTTAGGCAGTGTACCCATTAGTACACCCGCATTTCAAGAGTTATGTCTAACTGCCGCACTCAGCTTTATTGATTTCTTAGGCCATCACTTAGTAAAGGTATTGACAGTTTTGTCATACAAAAACTGTAAAAACCTTTACTTAGTGATCATTAAAGTTCTCTAACACCCGTATTTATAAACAAGTCATAGTGATTACTTGAGTAAAAGTCATTGTTTAAGATACGATTTTTTCTCTGTAGTTTAGTAATTTCTTGAAATTAGAACTGTTAAAGGTTAGAATTCTTAGGTTTGCTTTCATTGACGGTTCTAACTTCGTTTAAATTCTTGCCCATTGCATAAAAAAATTGCATAAGTACTTAAGTTCAAGTAATTACTTTAACTTGACTATAGATACGGCTGTCAGTGCTGCAGTTAAGACCCATGTAATCGGTGACGAGCCTATTGTCATCAATCTTGCACAAATTCAGACTCCGTGGTCAAAAGTCAGCATTAACACTCTCACCGCCATACGGTCCGCCAGCGGGACGTATCTTTTCGAGTAAGGTACCCCACCTACATATTGCACTGAGCGAGATCAGCAGGCCGTACGGGCCGCCGGCGCACCGTATCCTGCGCGCCAAAATCGAACAAAATTTACGTTATTACTTAAAATCATAACCGAGTCTGTCACGCCACATATAATAATCAATCAGTAGCCCGCCGGCCGCCCGCACGGCTTGCAACAGTCGCATTTTCGCGCGCTTTTTGAGGAATTTCGTTGCTTTCTTGTGCATTTCGTTACTTGTGCGAAGTTTCCATCATTATGTCGGACTCAGAGGATGACTCAGACTATTTATTATTAATAATAATAATTATTATTATGTCCTTTATTTATTTACTAACATAATATTTACATTTTTAAATATTTCATAAAATAATAAAAAAACATTTAAAAATATAAAAAATAGTCGTCCACCGGTGACGGGAGCAGGGTCCAAGCCACTGGTGGTTTGGGCTCCAGAGACAGGAACCTCCTCATAATACGAGCCGTATCGAGAATTATTTAATAATTAATATTAATATTATTTAATTATTTTATTATTATTATTATTATACTTACTATTTATTTTATTAATAAAACTAAGTTTCTTTCATTTAAAATTACTTTTTCATTTCTGTAATTAACCCCCTAGAAATCCTGTAAATTTAAAGATACAGCAATATTTTTTTTTTTAAGTTGTAGGTAAAGAAATAAACTTTGCATCTGGCAGCTTCGTTTTTCTGTAGCAGCAGGCCACGCACTACAAATTGAATATGAAATTGCGAGGTCGTGGCGGACCGCATGGCTTGCTAGTAAAAACAAACAGTGAGCCCGCCGGCGGCCCGTACGGCCTGCCTCACTCGTTACAGATTTTTCAGCGCGGCCTGCACGGGTAGGCAAAGTTGCGGCCGCCGGCAGACCGCATGGCCTGCTGCACTGAAAAATTCTTTATATGGGTGGCGGTGAGAGTGTTAAACACCCCGTATTTTGTAGTATTGTGAACTAGCTTTTGCCAGCGGCTTCGCCCGCATGAAAATGACGATTTTCCATACAAACTTTCATCCCCTATTTAACTCCCTTAGGGGTTGAATTTCGAAAAATCCTTCCTTATTCCTTGTCTACATTATAAAGGGAATCTCTGTGCAAAATTTCAGCTTTCTAGGTCCAAGCGTTTGGGCTGGGCGTTGATGAGTCAGTCAATCAGTCAGTCAGTCAGTCAGTCAGGACTTCTCTTTTTATTTATATAGATAGATAGATTTGTGAGCAGTGGGTGGCCCAGTGTTGGCACCCCTGACTTACGAGCAGTAAGTCGTGGGTTCGAACTCAAACAGGCGCATTACTTTGTATAATTTATAATATCACCGCTGCTCTCAAAGCGATGCAGGAAAACATCGTGATAAAACCGGCACGTCTCACCAAAGAAAAAAAATCGTAGACATGCGACCCGCGTTGTGGATTATAGCCCATCCCTCTACTAGAGGTTTTTTCGGCTACCGCCACCGTCGAGGCAGGGACATTGATATGGTGGTAAAGTGGAGTGAAGCAAACCACTTAGAATTTAACACTTCTAAGTGCAAAACAATTTCCTTCACCCGTTCGCGTGCGCCCATCCAGCATAACTACCACATTTCGGGTGTCCCTCTGGAGCGTGTCAACGAAATAAAAGATCTTGGACTGACTTTAGATGTGAGCATGACATTCAATCAGCACATCATTAATATTTGTGTTAAGGCTTTTCAATCGCTTGGCTTTGTTATGAGGCAGGCAAATAAATTTAGAGACAGAAATGCTATAGTATATTATGCTTTTGTACGGCAAACTGGAATATAATGCACTGGTATGGGATCCGCATGAGCAAAAATATAAACTTATGGTAGAACGGGTCCAGCGAAAATTTGCTCGGTATCTTTATAAAAAAAAATATGGATACTATCCCTATTTGTATCCGTCTCTATTTGTCGCGGGTATGGTGGGCATCAACACGTTAGAACTGAGACGTAAGTGTGCGCTGTTGATGCACTACTATAATAAAATTGACGACGGGACTAGGTACTTTAGCTCGTTGTTCACTGTTTGCTCCGGACCGTCTGCGACGGTCGCGGGCCTGTGCCTCGAGAGGCTTGTTCGCGGCTCCCATTGTGCGTATCCAAACTACTCGATATGCGCCTACAACCCAGGCGATGAATCTGCTAAACGCCCTGATTGCCCAGGAGAAGGATCTAGATCTTTTTATGAGTAGCAATAAAGCTATGCTTAATAGTTGCATACGATTTTTAAGTTAGTGTGTGATGTTGACTGCTGCACGCGTTGGTGCAAACTGTAAGTGTAGCAAGTACCTGCTTAAATAAATAAATAAATAAATAGAGAGGAGGCCTGAGTCCTGCAGTGGAAACATTATAGGCTGATATGACAGTGTTTCCTTACCAACCCATTTGTGCCATTTTCCGAAAATCTTCCGCCTGGACACGAGTTACCATGGCTAACCTGGAAGTCTCTAAATAGACTCCGGTCTCAGGTAGGCCGAAGCAAGGAAAACCTGTTCAGGTGAAGATTCATAGATGACTCTGCCCTGGAGTGTAAATGTGGTCTTGCCCTACAAACTATGGGGCACCTGATATCGTGTCCAGCCTGTCCCGTTACCTACTTGCACTTCACAGGAGCTGATGGAGGCTACCGAAAGTGCCAAACTCGTCGCCAAACTTTGTACCGACTCAATTTAAATTGTCATCGACACGCTAAGAAGAAGATAGGCTGATGATGAAGATTTTGTGGTCAAAGGTTGAAGAAGAGAAGAGTGAGAGAGATATAAGTACATATTATATATTAATTTTTAACTGCCGTTGTTGTAGCCAAAGACAACTTTTCTAACAACACAACTCGCCTTCAAAAATATATTTCTTTACTAAAGGAAACTTCGCTTAAACTTCAAAAGCTTATTATTCAAGCCATAACTCTCCAACATAAAGTTACGGACAGTCGGACAAATCTTTTCATAATTGCTAAACGAGATATGAAAATAAAAGATAAAAGAAAACAGGCAGAAACGTTTTCATTTATTTCGGTATTCCGAATCTGTTGTGCATCACTGACTTTTGTAAACCCATTCAATTAACAACCTTAACTTTCTGTAATAAAGTAGAGTTTTAAATGGCGTTTGTGTCTTAAAGCTAAAAGCTCGATGGTTGAATGTGTGTCGGAAAGATTTTCAAATATGAACCTTTAAAATCAGAAGATAAGGTTGAGTTTTCGATGATATTATCGTGTCGTGTAAAGCTCTAAGCTCAATGTGTGTATGTGTGTGTAAAGTTACAGCGGGTACGTAAGTGTGAGTGTGTACGTGAATGTGGGATACTGTTACTGCGTAGTGATGGGAGTTTTTTTTGTCGATAAATGAATATGCACGTAGTAGGTATTATTTTTAGTATTTTTTATGTGTAAAAATAAATATTGTTAATTTTTTTTTAAGTATGTTTATAATAGTTCAATCTCATCTTCAACTTTAATAATATTGTTTGTTACGGGTTGCAGCGCGCAGCGTTTGTAGAATCCAATAAAATTAAAAAAAGAGAGAAATTCAAGAAATGATACTCTTTAATTAATTTAGTTTTATTTATCTATGTAATTATTATGAAACAAAGTCCGTCGCGTCTCTCTGTCTGTTCGCGATAAACTCAAAAACTTCTGCACCGATTTTCATACTGTTTTCGGCAATGGATAGAGTGGCTCTCGAATAAGGTTAGTATCTCTGACCAAGAAAAAAAGAAAGACGGCGCGCCGCGAACACCAACAGTGAAGCCACAAAACCACACGCCTATAGCAAGTAAACATACAAGCTCGCGCACACACCTACACTAAAACCACACGCATTTCTCCTAGAACGTCACGACTTCACGAGACATTGTCTACACACATAGATAAAAAGTTGGCTTCACTTTTGATGTTCGTGGCGCGTCGTCTTCCTTTTTTAGTTGGTCTGAGGTTAGTATATAATTTGTCAAGTTCCGACCGACATCCACTCGGGTGAAGCCGCGGGCATCAGCTAGTTAATAATGAAATAAAAGAGTTTTTAACCGACTTCGAAAAAGGAGGAGGTTATATGTTCGTGTGTATGTATTTTTTTTTTTTTATGTATGTTACCTGATTTCTCCCCCATTTGTGGACCGATTCTCAAAATTCTTTTTTTTATTTGAAAGAGTATACTCCTGAGGTGGTCCCATTTTAATTTGGTGAAGATCTGGTGCTGATCTTCGGAGATATACAATGGAGCTCTTCAAAAATAGACGGCAAATCTGTCGTAATTGCTGGAATCGCTTGGATGTTTATTGAATACTAGCTTTTGCCAGCGGCTTATAAAACAACCAATTCACCTAGCAGAAGAAAGTATGTAGAACTAGCTTTTGCCAGCGGCTTCGCCCGCGTGAAAATGTCGATTTTCCATACAAACTTTCATTCCCTATTTATTTACCTTAGGGGTTGAATTTCGAAAAATCCTTCCTTATTCCTTGTCTACATTATAAAGGGAACCACTGTGCAAAATTTCAGCTTTCTAGGTCCAAGCGTTTGGGCTGGGCGTTGATGAGTCAGTCAGTCAGTCAGTCAGTCAGGACTTCTCTCTTTATTTATATAGATAGAAGATAGATAGATACACTATCATGACGTAACATCACGCCTGTATGCTCTGAGGGGGTATGCAGATGTGTATAATACACATTTTTTTAGTTATTTTAAATGAATTACATAGACACGATGACGTGTTTCGTGCTTTTTTCTGACGCTATTCAAGTATTCGCATCTAGCAGTCATCACTTGTCTTCATGCTCTTATCCGTTGAGGAGTAGTACCACTCCTCAACGGTTAAGAGTTGAAAGCAAAAAAAAAAAATAGTTGAATCTTGAAGGTTAAGGGTTAGGTTTCTTGGTTGGATGTTAAATGCATAGTAAATATTTGTATAGGATAAATATATATATATATATATAGGTACTTATTACAACTAAAAATGAAAAAATAAAAAAAACTTTTTTGCAAAAAAAAACAACCGACTTCAAAAACACCAAAAAGAGAAAAATAAACTTAAGAAGAAAAATCAGCTTCTGAAGTCGGTGGCAAAAACATAAAGTCAAACAAACAAAAGTCACCGACTTCAGAAGCAGATTTTTCTTCTTAAGTTTATTTTTCTCTTTTTGGTGTTTTTGAAGTCGGTTGTTTTTTTTGCAAAAAAAGTTTTTTACATCTTCTTCTTCTATTATAAATGGGCTTGCTCTTGACTTCAATCTTGCCCTAAGGGCAGAGATGAGGTCGATGATGGAACGAGAACATGGTTCAGTTTGGCACCGGGCTTATGTTTTACATAGTGCTTTAAATAAATAACGAGTTAAAATAAATGAGTTTAAAGTAGGTATAAGTTTTTACATAAAGTAACTGATGTTAAAATGTTATTATAAAATATTTATGCTCAAATATTTTTTTTTGTTTTACTTTGGTCACACAACAAGAACATGATTGATGAAAGTATTTTTGTTTTAAGATTTTACACCACTGTAGGTATTTGATTTCAAATGTTATGTGGCAATTAAAATACTTTCTTTCTTTCATTTAAAAGTTATTTATACCTACTTAAAAAAAAAAAAAACAGGAATATTTTTGTGTATGTATGTACCTATTACAATTCAGTTTTAGTAAAGTTATGATCTTCTATTTCCCTAAAATAGGTAAAAATGCACTGCATCAAACCATTGAGAAAAATCCATCGATATTACCCCATCACTAGTCACGCACACACTGAAAAACCTCGCAGAAGATTCAACACGCGTACCGCGCTTGTTCGAAAAGCGATGCGAGCGGAAAAATAAAAGTTTGAAGTTGAAGCCGGCTCAGTTCAGCCCGACAGCGCGGCAGTGTAGTCGCGTCGAACGATAACACACGGTATGTCGACAGAAAGCGAATTTACTACAAAACTGTTCTAAAACTAGTAAAACTAAACTAAAAAAAAATCGAGTACGTTCCCGTATTTTTTTTTTGTGTTCCAATTTTTTTTTAATTCATACTCTGTGGTACAAAGTGCTAAATCTCTATACCTATATTCAAATTTCGAGGTGACGTGACAGTGAAAAAAAATAAATGAAAACACAGTGGATTCTTTTTGCGGTGCATTTTGTTTCGTCGCGGTTTTATTTCTAAATTCAACCTGTTTAAGCGTTTTGTGTCTGAGTTGTTTATTATAGATAGCGAAAATAACCGTGGAGCGGTAAGGGATTATTTTAGACTAAAGCTGTTGGCTGCGTACCTAATATTTTATTCTATATCTAGGTACTTTCTCTTAGTGATTAAATTATTTATCGCTTATTGAAGACGATCATGAAAGAACTCATTCAAAAATTGTCTAACTTTAAAGAAAGTGGGAAACAAAATTTGCAATAAAAATGATAATGGTACTAGATATTCAAATGAATTTACGAAAATTGATAAGAAACCATTGATATAATTAATCGATAGATTACTGTTTTTATCACACGATTCACGATAAATCTTGTTTCCATTTTTTTTTCATTATCATTATCGCAGAGGCCTTGAGTCAAAAGGTTGTGTTTATTTTTTTGCCAATTATGTTTTGGTAATTTTCTGCGTTTACATAATTATTACGAAAACTCGCAGTAGCTCAACATTTATATGACTGTTCAGTAGAAATAGGTACCAACATGAAGTAACAATGTTAGCAGCAGTTATTTCGAAGGTCTTTTAGCCGATAAATTTAACTTAAATGTGTAGTCACTTGCATTATGTTTTTGTAAGAATTTAAAATTTAATTTGACTTAGAGTTTTTCTAAATTCTTTTTTGTTATTTTTTGTACTAACTTCGTGTTTCTAAATCCATTGTCTGGATTAAAGCGTTACTTTAAACTTTTGTCTAAGTCGACCGATGGTAGGGCCCACTGGGCTACACGCTTCGAAACACAAACTTTTATCGATATCGATAGATTTCCGTGTCTATGAAATTCCTCCATACAGTCAGTATCCGAAATCGTAATTTTACACCCGAATGGCGTATAAAAATGAATTGCTCTATGAATTTTATTACTGTCTTACTCAAGTACGCTACTACTATTTCGATAGGCATGAATGTTTTATCAGATAAAGCCTAGATTGGTCAACAAGTTAACACAACTTCTGTTTAACAACCTACTTGAAGGTTTGCGCAATGTTTAACTAAGAGTGGGTTTTTACTAGAAAAAAATATGTTTTTCTTGCACTTAGAAATTATTTTTGTTACGGTATGAAGATGTGGCATGAAATTTTTGAGTTTGTTGACTAGTTTTGTCAAATAAAAATTTCTTATCCGAAGAAAGGTGTTTTGTCGTACAATATTCAGCAGAAAAAATATTTGTCCGTTGTATTTTAGTAGCTATGCCAGAAGTCCAGATCATTTATTATCTATCCAGTCCAAAGTTTTTTCTATTTATAAATATTATAAGGAGGACATCTGTTTCCCTACAACCGTCAAAGAGAGCTATTAATTACGCATATTTCTAATGTGGTAACATTTCCACGTTTTGCGTCCGCCGGTGTCGTTGACCTATCTGGCTGTCAAAGCGGCCCACTTACGCCGGTTTTACTATAGCGTTTATGTTTTTGTTATTTTCTTGAGACACAAATATTCTTAGAAAATTCTTTATTTTTATTTCTATTAATGTGACGTAAATTCTTATTTTTCTTTCATCTAATTCTGTTTTTTCAACTAGAACCTTGCAATATGTTTCTAGTATTCAAAGAACGGTTGAAATCATATAAAAATTTCAATAATTAGTATGATTTTCCGCTGTTAACTAGTTTACATTCATTGCCAAGACCACCATGATGTTTCCGGAAGACCGAACAATCGTTTAAGATTTATTAGAAGTAGAGGCCCGTGTAGTTAGCTCTCCTGCCAGTAAGTAAGAGTACAATAGGGATGCTCCTGGTCTCCTGAATATTATTTTGCAAACAGTATGCGTCGAGTTTATCTGTGAAATATCTTTAATAATTCCGCTATAATTTATACCCAATATTTTAAGAAAATCTCCAAAATTACAACACACCACGTCAAACAAGAAATTACGAAAGATAATAATTATGATTTTCCTCTAATTACGAACTAAGAACAGAGATTTGAGATAAAACTGAATTGTAAGAGGAAACTGCTAGTTTTTCTCGTAATACCAATTATCCATGACTAATGGCAGGTATGCCTAGACTCGAATATAATTATTGTATCTAGGTAGGTATACTATTAAACTGAAGGCCAAATGGAATAATTTAAATTATTCGATTCGAATTGTATAGAATTTAATTTGAACAGGAATGCTTTAGGAGAACAGTTTGAATTAATGTAAGTACCTATTTCGAATGACTAGATTCTAGATGTATTGGAAAGGTCTGACCCAATTCTCGTCAGTCGTCTTATTGAATATCTTGCGTTAATCTGTGTTGCCATCTGGCATTTTGCTGAGCTGAGGCCCTATTGCCATTATTAGTTTTGTATAATTTTAGTTTTTAATGTCAAATACACTCAATTTTCTTTTTTTCTTTCTAATCTAGCAACAAAGAAGTGGATTGTCAAGTAAAACACAATAGGAATATGTAGTCTGTGACTATTTTAACCATTATTATTACGGCATTTTTATGCAGTAGGTCGAAAATCTGTGGTAACAAAACCAGTATGAACTGTTCTGTTATTATTTTTTACTATTCAACCATTCAAAGCTAGCTAAAGGTTAAGTTGTGTCAAAAAACAGTTCTTAAAAAGAAGCTCACCCGAAAAAGCCTCCATTTTGCTTCCTAAATATCTTCAATAATGAACACACAAAATACCAACTGTAAGGTCACATTCAAGTCTCGACCTGACATGATTAAATAATAATTTATCTTTCAAATATAATTAATACGACCGATTAGCATCAGAGCATTCAGAGCTAAAAATATCGCATCCAATTCCTTAGTATAGGTTAGTAGTATTACTCGTACTTCGCATATCGATTATTATCAATAGCCGTTATCAGAGAGATAACTTCGCAACTGATAATAATTTGAGGTCGCTAGCAGGGTTTATGTACCTCAATATTTTGTCAACACATTTAGTCATTCAGATTTACGTATTCGAGGTATCTTTTGGTAAAGTTTAAGAGCGAAGATGGCAGTAGGTAAAGTCAGTGTTACTCATTTAACCACAGGGTCTGATGATTTTTGTGTTTTTCACGTCGATCGCGACGTGGAATTTCGATACCTGCATTATATAAATATGAGGAAAATAAAACCTTTAGTTTTTGACAACTTTCATCCTCAAGTACTCTTATTTTGCCTAAATAATGTCAATACACATGATAAGAAGAAAAAAAAGTAACAAAAATGTAACAACTGAACAAACGGCTCTGTATATTTTAACGCCTTTTAAAATTATGTGCATCCATTTAATAATTAATGTAACTTCCACGTGAAGCTGGTTTCTAAATAAACATTATTGTTATGTTAATATGTTACGAGTTTACGACTGCTACTTTGCAAAAAAAAAACATAGGTATGCAAGCGAACATATCATAATTATTATCATTCATACATAGTCTATAAACCTATACGGTTTCTGGTTTAAAGTTTGTATCTGCACGTGGCTTAAAAACAACTGCACTGTGACAAAAAATAAAAATAAAACTTTATCGAAACAGTAAATTGGTCGAGCTTTTTTTTTCTTATCGCTTTTTATCTAGTACTTAAAAAAAGTATCGATAAAAATTCCCATCACTACCGTTAGTGTAGGTAAATATGCTAAATGGCGACGCGATGGAAAAGTCAAGGGTACAGCAGATAATAAACGTAAATACTGCAAACGTTGAATAAATATAATGCAAAATTTTCGTATCATACATACCTACCAAAACATTTAAAACATCACGCCTGTAATTCCCGATTTCCCGAAGGGTTTGGTAGAGGTGTGCCTAATAGTACACCCACATTTCGCTAGTTATGTTTATGAAGCCATTTCCGAAAAATATCCCGAAAATTAACTTATAATTGTGAAAATAAAATATTTGAACGGCTAAATAGATTTCTATGACTATGGCCTGGGTTAGGATAGGGCTTAAAAAAATACTTTTTATCTAATAAGTAACATTACTTTTTGTCTGATAATATCCCCAAGGGCAAAGCCGCGGAAAAATCTAGTTTCATACAAACAAATAGATGACGTAATAGCACAAAATATTTGTGTACGTTTTATTTTTAGAAAATGTTGCTCGTAACGTTTTTCTCATTTTTTGTCTAGAGTTCTAGACTAATAAGTGTCCTTGCCCATTATTTTAATCACTAACGTTAGGTCATACTATTATATGTTAGAGGTGACTTTTAAAATATTCTTTCACGAAATACCTAAATAGTTTCGTACTTCAGAAAATTCAAATTACTTGACATGATTCCAAGTACCTACTTGACAAGTTCGAAATCATATTTTTGTCAACGTCCAGTCTGTCATACAAAACAAAAACTGTCAGATATAAAACCTTTATGGAATGTAATTCACCACATTTCTCCGATGACAACGACATTACCATTTACCGTAGCAATTACCATACAAAATGGTGGCAACAAAAACTGAACCCGCATAATTTACCATTATACGCCAAATTACGTGACGTAAAATGTAATTAATTATTTATTAATCCCATTTAAACGATTCAAGCCATTGAAATTTAAATTCATGGAGAAGAACCGGTATTATTCAAGGTCTATGTCACCCCTTTTGAAAGTACTGAGTACTCTTCACACCTTTTTATATTTTTTTCCGGTTCTTAAGTTACCTGTATTGTCATCTCCCCTCATATTTGCTAAATGATTTTTTCAAGGTCTGCCAACTGTCAAAAATCCCACGGTGTTCGGCTGTTTTAAAATATGAACGAGTTTGATCATGACGTGATAAATCATAAATTACTTATTTGAGGAGCTGGCGAACAAAAGCGGACTTGTCCACACAATCAGTATTTTTTTTTATTGTACTTTATACCTTAGAAAGTAAACATCTTTGCATTGCCGAAATATTTTCAATCAATTCCAGCTTTTTCTCATAGAAAAACAACTTCTAAATTTGCTTTTGTATTCAAAAACGGACTTGTCCTGTTTAAAGTTAGATAAAATTTCGCTGTGTTTCGGTTTTCAATCAAACCCAGACAAAAATAATACAAGTATTTTAATGTTAATGGATTTTCAAACAAACTGTGACTTGTCCATTTAAATTAACCAATATTTTTACGTGGGAACACTTATTTAATTAAAAACCTATTACAAAAATGTGGACAACATCAGGGACGCAAAAGTAATAATAATAGAAAGAAAAGCAAGTTTAAAATATTCTTAAAACACACGATTCATCAAGCAGAGGGCAGGGTTCTATCACGCCGACCAGGGGGAGAACTCATCAACGACGTGGCAGAGGTGGAGGACGTGAGAGATCACGTGGTTTTCGAAGAAGAAATGGAAGTCGAGACGAGAATAGTTTCACTTGACAGTGTGGCGTAAAGGTGTCAAATTTTTATAATGTCCCTGAAGATGAACTTAGCGCAGTGTCTTTGCTAAAATCATCACAGAATCATCCGTCTCTTCTTCGCAGACTTCCACTGGTGAATGAGATTAAGCAGCAGAAAAAGAAAGACGTGGAGCAAATCTTGACCAAACAGTTCGGAGATCAATGGTCACAAAATCCTGAACTTGAATGGTTTAAAAACCATTATTTCCAATGAAACAGCTACTACATCTCATCATACATGTGCAGAAAATAACGTCGATGATGATGATTTTGACTCCGATGTCGAGGAATGTGATTGTTGTGAGCCCGATCTGCAAGAGATTGTATAATTTTGTCGATTTTTGTGATTAAATTTTTGATATGAAAAATTTGATTTTCATTTCATATACGGACATGTCCATCAAATTTATCAATCAAAACCAGAGTTGTCCAAACTTTTGAACAAAACCAGACTTGTCCAAAACAAAAAAAAATATAAAAATAAAACTATTCAGATTTTTGACAAACATGCAACGGATACGTTTTTGTGTTAGAATAACGCTCGCATGCACTAAAAATCAAAAATCTGGCAAGTTTCTTTTTGCTTGTTTCAAAACTTTGCCCCTCCTGTAAAAAATCATTAATCGGACAAGTCCGCTTTTGTTCGCCTGCTCCTCATTTAATATATCCATGGTTAGAAAAAAAAACTGTAACCATTTCATGTCTTTCAGGAAATTTATCTCCTAAATAGGATATTACAGTAAAAATGGGTCATGTAATAAATACTGGGAATTTTGTAGTAGAAATTGGCATACTTATAAGATGCAGTTGGCACTGAGGCTGCATTTATCAACGTTGTTTACCCCATGTAGATTTATATAGCACATAAATTAAAGTACCTATCTGTTTACCGTTAAATGGAATATATGGAGCCAAGAGGCTCATCGGCAATGACGCGCTTGTCAAGTCAAAGCTCCAGAGCCTTGAACATCGTCGACGAGTAGCTAGCCTTTCGGTTTTCTATCGGTTACATTTCGGAGAGTGTGCGAGGGAATTGCACGTTCTAATTCCGCCAAGCCCGTTCCATCATCGGACTACAAGACGTACGGCGATGCGCCACCGTTATATGGTGGACATCCCACCCATACGCACTAAACGGTTTGGGAATACTTTCATTGTGCGTACAGCTAAGGAGTGGAATTCCCTGCCAGAGTCTGTATTTCCTGATAGCTATAACCTAGGGGTCTTTAAATCAAGAGTGAATAGGTTACTTCTAGGTAAGCGTGCTCCATCGTCGACCGCATCATCACTTTCCATCAGGTGAGATAGTGGTCAAACGCGAACCTATCAATAATAAAAAAAAAAAAAAAAACTGACCTTTATAGAGATTTAAACAGGCTTTAGTTAATGCATCCTTTCGTAGCATACACCATTGCCTTTTTAATGCCCTATTAAAGTACCAGTATGACCTTCAAAAAGGATAAATTCAAATTCTTTATTTCAGACAAGTGTCCATCCGGCTCGAAGGACCAAATGGTTCGTATAGTTCGACGTTCGATTTTTAAGATTTGAAATTACTGGTCAAAAACTATACGTTGCGGTAGCCTCAAAATGGAGGGGCGCTGAGTCGAAATATATTCTAGAAATTGCAACAGCCTGACGGTGAACAGTTAGAAGACGTATAGGCACTCAGGAAGGCTTACCTTGCTGTCCACGTCTGCGATCAGCTCCAGAGGGACTGCTTCAACTGCACTCAAAGTTCACTTCACACAACAAAGTTTATACTTAGTTCAAAAAGTTAGTCTAAACAAAAAAAAAAAAATGTTAGTGATAAGTTTAGTTTCTTTACATAAATTAATATTGCCATTCTGGTCTTGACAATATCGGGAACTCAAACCAAACAGTAAATATCCTGTTTCCAGTGTTAGTGATGTATGTTAATGACTATGTCAGTTTAAAAAATGATACCATCAACTTTATTATCATTACCGTATTAATAAACGCCCCTTATATTTTAGCACGTAAACAGAACAATGTAAAAACGAACGGTAACTTTATCTGTGTAATGGAATATTGACATAAAACATACGGCCAGCATGTTTGTCCACGTAGATATGGACCGTCTACAATTTTATCTTGTACGCACTTACGACTATGACTGGGATTGATGGATCATCATCATCATCTTTTTGGCCTTGTCCCATCATTCCCATGTTATTTGGTTATGTTATTTACAATAGGCTTTTTTTGTGGATCATTAGAGCAAAATCTTTATGTAAATAAGTAAGTACTTTTACGTAAAAAAACTTTATATAAATAGGTTTTATTGATATTTTTCTGAGTTTGATGACGGCCTCGTTTCAGAAAGCGGATGGATCGCAAAAAGTATTGTCCTGTCTGTAGGACATATTTGAATGAACAGAGTGAATGAATCAATGAATCATTCACGTGGTTTAGAGGTTTTCTGAGGTTTTATATTATAAAGTGATGGCGTATACTCTAAAAAATACCTGTTCGGTAAGAAAAATAAATAAATAAATAAACTTCAGTTCTTTTAAAAACGTATGACCAAAACAATTCAGGAACTTAAACAATTTTACGACAAGTTTTTTCCTCACATAAAAATGATAATCACCGACAATGAAATTAACATTGATAACCTCAATTTGTAAGGAGAAAGAAAGAAAACGTGTATTGTCGTATTTTAATTAAAATTACGGTGTCCCAGATGGAGAAAAAATTTAATCGTGGGTATTCGAAAATGGTGAGCAATTTACGGTTCAAGAGTTAGCTTAAAATGTAAGCGTTAATGCTGAAGACGAAAAAATTAGACTTTTAGATAATAATTTACGCAATGCAGTCCAAGATTACCTTAAGATAGACCTTAAAATTAAAAGAAACTGACCTCTGAGTTTGTTTCGGCTGTTTCTTTTCAGAGTAGTCTGGCACGAAACACCAGCCTTGTCTAGTTTTAAAAAAGAGACCTGTAAAAGTGTATGTATACACTTTTACAGGTCTCTTTATAAAAATCAGTTCATTTAAAACAAGCTTAAATTTTGCAAAAACAGGCTATTAAGACACCATTTTCCAAATCGCCATTCCCATTTTATCCTGTGACTTAAAAACATCATAAAATGGAGTATAGTTACGAGAGTTCAACTCGAACCAGCTCGAACCCATGTTTCAAGAACCAAGAACGAAACCAGTTATGCTAATCATTCCGTTCACTCAATATTCAATACTGGCCGGTGAATGAGTTGGAATTTCGGGTTCGATGTTCGAAATTCAAAATATATTTAAAATTGTGTTTGTTTTTATGCATGGGAGTGAATGAAATGTGCTGGGGGACAGATGTTTGTTCTATTTTTAAAATTTGTGTTTCGTTTTAGTTATTGTTGCGTTACACATAATATTGCACACTCATCGTGTCAACTCGTGGAACGGTTTTTTAAGTTATTAATACTTAGTTATTATTTAACAAAAGGTTAAAGCTTTGGGTTATGGTTTTATGTCATAATCATAAAACAAAAGACAATCAGTCTTCAAATCCACCATCTTGCATCATGGCGATTCAAAATGGCGAATATATCAACTTTTTGCAATTTTCGACACAGAAATCGTGCTGTACCAATTTCCAACCGAATCTAAACCCAATAAAACATCGTAAACATTAACAAACACAATTTAATTCAACAATTCTCTTCTAAAATAGATAAAGCTGCAATAAATCGTTGCATTGAAGACTCCCTTTATCAAGAAAGGCGCTCCAGTGACCTGTGACACTCAACATATTTCATAATAACTGTAATATTAACGTTAGGAAATTAATTCGAACGAACAGTGCGTGTTTTGTAACCTTTCTTTCTTTATTGCCGTATGTCAACGATAAGAACGTAAAGTAATTTGTTTCGTTATAAATCTTATGCACTTTGTCAGTCTGCTGTACCGTGTGCTGGTTTTATTAAAAAAATATACTTGTGCAACTTTGTAGCGAAGATGATGAGATCTAAGATTGCTCTAATGCTTGTAGCTATTCCAAAACATGTGACATCTACGAATTGGGTCCACGAGGTCTAATTTGGTTCATGACAGCTTTGTGAAAAGAGGCCTGGCCCAGAGGTTGAAGAACTTCAAAAGGCGCCATGAAAAATACTGGTAAGTATTCGGTTAGCTAGGAATCCGAGCCTAATATAGATGAAAAAGCCAAGTAAGATGACAACTTCATTAATTTGAAAGACACAAATAGGTGTTTAATTAAAGACAACATATTTGGATTGGAAAAAGACAATAAATAGCACTTTCTTGTGTTTTCCAGTGTGGGTAGTCGTGAACTGAATAGGCAGTTAGGCAGAAAGTGCGAAACAGGCCTAAAACAGTAACTATGCCGAATTGTAGGCGTTAAATTAACAGCTACTGTCGAAAATGTAGTTCTAACTAGTTTCATTTTAGTATCATGCATGATTCACTGTTTTCAAAGATGTAATGCGATTCTGTAAAGTACACTGCTTCCACAGCACACAATTCGAAAACGAAGTCAATTGTTTTTAAATTAAATCATCGCGGTTTCATAATTAACGAGACACCACCGTTCGAATTTTGTAATTAAGTTTCATTCACTCAAAATAATGATAATATTTCAAAATGGCCAGTATTTTCACTACACTCTTAATTTGACAGCTGTCAAAATGGTTTTCCAGTTTGACAACTGCCAAACAGTGCTGCTCTGAAACTGTGTCTGGATTTCCATAATTAGGGACTTGAGTCTTCCAAAACTCTAAAAGGGGTCTCATAAAGCTAACTTAGAGGAAGCCATTTCTCGATCTTTGATCTTCATTAGCGTAGTTTATCTCGTCACAGATTATAATAGTAAACATTTCCTCACTGACCTAGGATCCAATTACTAATTATGTATCGATCTAGAGCTGATAATTTACGATTTTCTTATCTTTGTTTGTTAGTAGTTATTTAATAAATAGGCGACAACTCTACAAATTAACAGTTGATTACTAGATACAGAGCAAGTAATAAGTTAAGGTTTAAAATAAACTGCTGGTTGTTCCAAAGAGATACCGCGGTCCTAGACACAAAAGTCTAAGAAAGAACATGGTTGGTTTTTTGTCAGTAGAAGTCTGACACTCCCTTCCGCTTCCGCTTGGATTCAATCCAAAAAAAAGCCTCGTAGCCCGTAGGTCAACCGGTAGGATACCTCGTTGAAAAAAAAAACTCTAATATGGCTTAACTCATTCCAAAAACTACTTACCTAATACATATTACATACATACAAAAACATAACGTAAATATCTAACGTGCAATCGATAACTTATCACGTTTTGCGTCAGCAATGTTTGCTTATTATGAACTGAACGGATAAGGTACCATTTTATGAAGAATTTCGCTTTATAAAACCCTTTTTCAAGGTAAGGGCAGGGGCCGCAGGGGTGTAGCGGAGTACCCAGGATATCTGCAAATTTACTGGAATGTAAATTATTCACAGGATATGCCAGCTGAATAGACAGCCTCTAATGGCTAGTCTCGTTGTCCCATTATAGGGTCTTTCCAAGGATAACCTCTTTTTTACAGAGACTAAACTGGGGAACTCTACAGACTAACTCGTTGGTCTAGTGGTCGCAAGCGCGATTGCTGAGCATGTGGTCGTGGGCTCGATTCCCGGGTAGTGAAAGTGTTCTTGAGTTTTTCCACCAGAAATTTCTCAATATTAGCCACGGAGTTAAGATTTGTGCTCAGTTGATGGCAATAGTCTCACCCCCTTCTATACCTTTGGGATAGGCACAGCATGCAACATCTTCTTCTATCGTTCTTTTCGCTAGATTTTTGACATCATAATCGTAGATAAAATTTCTCTATGCCTAGGTCTTCTGATCTAGGCTAACAAACGCACGTGGCTAAAGAATTCTAGATTCCTAGTACATAATTATCTCGACTAGGACAGATTCGTAGTACTCGTAACGAGTATGAATGTGGACGACGCAAATGGAGTATGTAAGGGTCGTAGCAGGTCCCGTCGGGGCTGCGGGTTGTTCGAAAGAGATACCGCAGCCTCGACACAAGGGGCTAAGAAGGAACATGGGTGGTTTTTAGTCAGTAGAAGTCTGACACTCCCTACCGCTCTGCCCAGAGCGGGAGGAGTCATTTGATGATTTCCCAACCTCCAAAAAAAAAAGTGTCGTAGTAGGTGGCGTTCTGTGGTTTCTGCCTACCCCCCATGGGAAAAGGGCGTGAGTTTATGTATGTTATAGTATCTAGACTAGACTCGTGTCTACACGCGTATCCGTACACGCATAAAACGCCTTATCGGGTCTCTCTATGTTATAAATTAACAACGCAATAATTTTTATAGCCATCTCTTGTAAATAGCAATTAAAACTATTATCATTGTAACCTTCCGCAAATTACTGGACTATGTCAATGTCAACTGCATCTATTTTGACATTAGAGACTTATCTGATGATGTCATCATCATCATCATTTGACTAGCCTTTTCGCAGCTTTTCGTCATGATTGGCGCAGTGACTGAGCGATTGGACTGCTGCGCTGCGTGTCGTGGGTTCGATCCCCGCATGCAACAAATATTCGTATGGCCTATACAGATAGTTGTTTCGGGTCTGGGTGTTTGGTTTGTGTATATGAGTTTATATGTTTGTAAACGCACCCATGATAGGGAAATTCCTGGGGTGGGGTAACGTTTAAAAAAAAAAACTATGTTAGTGTCTGCGAAGTCTAGTCTAACCGGATTCAGCTGAATACGAGTATTTTACATGAAACAACTGCCTATCTGACCTCCAAGACCTCACTACCGGTTAACACGATATCCCTTGGAATTCTGGTAGTCAGACTTTCAGACCTACCTTTAACGACTGTCAACTATGTAAAAATGGCAGACGCGATTTACGGTTTAACGTGCTGAACAAGGCACGGAGTAGATTCAGTATTTATTTAATGGTCACCCATCTCCGGACTGGCTTTGGCGCGTAGCTTAACATCGGAGATTAGCCACGAATCTCTCAAGGTAACTAATACGAACCAATCGAAGATACCTCTCAACCTATTTAGGTCACTAGCTTACTGGACCGCGGTTATACTGTCAAAGTAAATAGACAAACATACGGACAGACAAACAAAGCTAATGTCACGTTCACTTTTAGTGTGAAAGAGACAGCGGATTAGGGGGAAAGAGATAGCGGATTAGTGAGAAATGTATGTGTCGAGCGTGACTTTCTAGTTTTGTTATAGGGACTTGAAATGGGTTATCAGCTGGGGCTTTTAGATTTTTTTTCATAAGAATATGCAGTAGTATGTTTTTGAAGTAGAGTGCTGCCTATGCCCTATGTAATCAACTTGGATTGCGAGGTTAGTCGCCAAATGTGATAGATAAAATTGTTGTGTTATACTGGTTCATCATTAGCGTAGCCTTTTCCCAACTATGTTGGGGTCAGCTTCCGGTCTAACTAGCTAGATGCAGTGAATTCTCTTATTTTCCATGGAGCGACTGCCTATTTGACCTCCACTTCCGGGTATCCCTTGATAAGACTGGCTGACAGATCGGGCCACTGACTACCTGTAACGACTGTTATAGACCTACAAATGGTAGGCGGAATTAACGGCTTAATGCTCTCCAATGCACGGAGGAATCAATTTCGTCCCAAATCAATAATTGACCTAAATCCTTTAAGCTAATCCAAATCCCATCAAATAGATCCTAGACAACAAAACCTTTACAGTCTAATTCCACATTTAACAAGACAATTGTCACAGCCATCATCAGGGTCATGGCTATCGAGTTCAATGGGACGTGAACCATTGTGGCTGAAGGTCGAGCCATGGCGTCTGCGAGCTTTGGATGAAGTAGTTATGTCAATTGTGATGGATTTATTGTTGTTTATTGCTGTATCGTTGGTCTAGTCGTCGCGAATGAGCATGGAGGCTTGGGTTCGATTCCTATCAAGAATTTCTCAGTAGCAGCCCCTTTATACCTACTATCCGGGAGGACAAATGGTGGAACAAAGTCTCCATCAACATATCTGTCTGAATCAGAGATTAGAATCTGATGATCTCAAAAGTCTGTACAGTACCCGGTGAAAAATATTGCACATCGACCTTTGGAAAAATCAATGCAATTTATTCGTTAATTTAGTTTCTATTTTGTATTTAGCTTGCCGTGATACATTTTCGAACCGACCTAGCTTGCGGCAGTTATTTATAAAAGCACAGCGGAAAAGAGATGTCTCGAACAGTCATTTCGTATATATTTTCTCCAAAGGTCGATGTGCAACATTTATCGCCGGGTACTGTAAGTTATTTTCAAGTGACTTAGCTTCTTCTTCTTCTTCTTCAAGAAAAGGAACTGAATGACGGTTTCTAAATGGATTAGCATATGTTTGTAGAAACCTGGTCTAACTTCGGCCTAACTTAAAGATGAATCGGCCTTCGGACTTTTTTTAATAGCTCAAAATTATCTCGGCAACGTCACACTTTAGAATATAGGTACAAAACTTGTGTCTATCAATTTAATATTATAGGTTTTATGAGACGACACTTTAAAAAAAAAATGGCGGAAGTCAGGCAGACCATATTTTAATAAAAACCCCTTTGTTATTGTTAGTTCATCCAAAAGCTACCACGTTTTTTGTTCTCAGCGAGTTCAAAATTAAACGTTTCGTAAACGACGGTAGAATTCTAGATGCCCAAGATAACATTTGATTTATTCCCCGTCTATTGTATCTTTAACTTATTCTTATGCTAATTCCCTTTCTAAATCCTTTGTTTCCGTTTGATCGTGTTTTCGTGATAGGTTAGACTTAGCCTAGACTTCTAGATTGAGGGAAAGTTTCTTTGTTAAGTGAAATGGGAGGATATTTACTGCCATTTGTGTATTGTGCTTTCTATATTGATAGCTGTAAGAGTATCTTTGTTACTCTTTAACAAACAGTGAGTTCCTGACTTGGTATCAGAGTTCTACTGCCTCCCATCGGCCTGTCACTTCGTTTTTAGGGTTCCGTACCTCACGAGGAAAAAACAGAACCCTTATAGGATCACTCGTGTGTCTGTCTGTCTGTCCGACCATTCCCCCCTTCTCTTCAAAACTACTGAGCCAAAAATCTTCTATTTATATAAATAAAGAGAGAAGTCCTGACTGACTAACTGACTCATCAACGCCCAGCCCAAACCCTTGGACCTGGAAAGCTGAAATTTTGCACAGAGGTTCCCTTTATAATGTAGACAAGGAATAAGGAAGGATTTTTCGAAATTCAACCCCTAAGGGAGTTTAATAGGGGATGAAAGTTTGTATGGAAAATCGTCATTTTCACGCGGGCGAAGCCGCTGGCAAAAGCTAGTTTTGAAATAAATACAGAAATTAGTACAACACTTATAGATTACAGGAAAACCTATAAGAAGGATATGGTGCTAGTGCCAACGGAACCCTTCATAAGCAAGCCGGATTTGCACTTGCCCAGTTTTTTATGTGAGTTACTGCCTCGTTGGTCTAGTGGTAGCAAGCGCGAGTGCTGTGAGCATGAGGCCTGGGGCCTGATTCCCAGGTGGGCAAATTGTTACTGGGTTGATTCATCAGGAATTTCTCAGTAATAGAGTCTGGATTTGTACCCGGTTTATGGCAATAAGCTCGGCCCCTATTACATGGGACTTTTTTAAACATTTTTTTAAATTTTATTATGAGCCCATATTGTCCCAATGCTGGGCAAAGGCCTCCCCCATAGTCTTCCACTCTTCTCTCTGTGCGGTTTTCTTCGGCCAATCTCGCGCAAATGCCTTTAAGTCGTCACGCCAGCGTTTTCTAGGCCTCCCTCGGCGACGACGCCCGTCTTCTGGCACCATTACCTAACCTACTGGTGATAATTGACTTTTAAACATTACTGGTGATAATTGTCGGTGTGGTATTAGATAAGTACATCTCTGCCTTTTCGAGGAATTACAGGCGTGATGTGATATTATGTTACATAAACAACAAAAACAAAATACGGAAACCCAGAAATAAACTCATGTACGTGTGTCCTTAATTCGCGTACCGTCCTCAATTTTACGGAACGATTAAAATTTTTCACCATTGCATTTTGGGACACGGCAATTTAAATTTAATTGTCAGTACGCGTTTTTGTACCATTCAGTATCAAGGTTATATCCAGTATAACCAGACCTCGATTTCTATGAGTTTTTCGTACACTGAGGAATCAGCTTAATTTTGCTTTCATCGCTCGGTTGGACGTCGTCCGTACTTTACAATCATGTAGGTATAAAAATGATGTGAATTCCTGATGTTTTCATGATCGAATTATTCCTCGTAGATACACTTTCCTCGTAGAGACACTTTTGAAAAAAACTCGCTTCAGTTCCTGTAAGATACACTTTTTAAAATCCGGTACAGCTATTCTTCTTAGATACACTTTTAAGTACAGTTGAGCACTAAATAATTATTTTGATGATGAATGATGAATTGAGAGACTCGTAGCTGTATCTACGAGGAATAATTATTCCTCGTCGATACACTTTCCTTGTAGAGAAAGAAAGAAGAACAGAAGAAAGAAAAGAAAAGAAAAAAAAAATACCAAAGAACTGCCACATGGGTCGGGTTATGTTAAGCTACGTTGGCCGCAGTTTGGTCCGTGGATCGGTAATCACCGACTTCCCAAAAAGGAGGAGGTCCTCGATTCGATTGTTTTTTTTTTTTTTTTTAATGTATGGACACCGATTATGCTAGCTTGTGTTCTACTGGTAGGTAACATTTATTTTTATTTTTATTAAACATGAGCCGTTAGTTACCTTTTTTCTTTATTTTTACCTGACAAAATTTACATTAACTATTTTCTGTTTTGCTGTACTAAACGAAAGTGTATCTTACAGGAACTGAAGCGAGTTTTTTTCAAAAGTGTATCTACGAGGAAAGTGTATCTACGAGGAATAATTCACTAAGCATCATAGTTAATGTTTGCATGCCAACTTTATGGCGAAATGTGTCTTTGCTCTACATAATTATTATTTTAACATCTTTTGTACCACATTTGTTGCAAATAAATAATTTTGACTTTGACTTTGACTTTGTTTTAGTCTCATTTAGTTAAACATAACTATTTGGTGCAGTTATTTCTGCTTCATCATCTTTATTTACTGTTATTTCAGTATTTACCACCTGTCTAGGTCGATCACCATTTCAAAAATTTCCAATCCATCCATTTTCGGATATCACAATTTCTTATTAAAATTGAAGCTTGTGTTTCCATATCACATTTTACTTTTATATAAATCTTCACATTCTTATCTTGATAGACTTTATGGATAAGCTAATTTAAAAGCGTTGACGTTATTAATATCTGTCACTAAAGTACTAATATAATATAACTTTAATAACATATTAACCTAGTTTTAAAATTACGTGAGAAAAACATGATAGAGTTCATTATAATCTCTGAAACAACTTATTTTTTTCCCAATTTGTAAGCACGGAGAACCGAAAACATGCCAAGTTCATTATCTCATTTTAAATAAGTTTTCACCAATCAATTTTAACATTATAAAACTTTTGTACAAGCCCGTTATTTTAGAAAATTAGTGGCATCCGTCATTTTGTACAGCAATCGTGCGATAGAGCGTTTCATAGGTGCAAGTTATAAGAAGTTTATAGAATTTAAACCAGTAACTGGAGTTCTGGGTTGTGAGTATCAGATAAACTGACCCCAGCATAGTTGAGAAAAGGCAGATGATGAAGAGAGTATGATGGATGGATACGCATACTTGGAATCAACTCACACTAAAGACGGACTATGTTTTTCGAACTATCACTTCTATGACATCTCTTTCTTTAGTTGAAGAAATCTAGACTGTGGTATTAATAACTTTTAAGTTTAATTTCAACAAATTCCGTTGTTCATCTTCCTCCTCTGCCGCTCGTCTCTTGCACCAAATCATCAATATTTATTAGGCGAGATACGCAATAATCACAACATAATTAAAGCTCCATGGGAAACTGAGGTCCAAACAACCGGTTCTGTGACCTCAAACTGTGTTGCACCATTAACTAAAACTGAATTCGGACAAGAACAAGAACAAAGGCTTCTCATTGTACTGCCTTTGTCGTTTTAGGACAAGCTGTTAGAAGGCTTATGCCTGGATAAAAACATAAACAAGTTTGAAAGGTTTATTTTCTAGGCCCTAAACTCTAGGGCTAACTAATCAGAGAACTGATCCTGTATCTCCCGTAGGAGTGTAGGGCCTAGAAGATCAAACTCTGTGACTAGTAAACCTTACATCAGTTACTTTTCGCAGTAAGGTACCCTAGACTCTAGGGTATTGGGAAAAGTTACGGATTCGTATGAACTGTTTTCGTAATTCATTCATAAACGTAATTAAGGAGTAAAATACTTTCATATCGCACTGTACCGTGAGTCACTCTATTAAACTTATCAATTCTCTAGTAATATCTAGGAATCATAAATAGAAAGCAAAGTACAAGAAGATAAGAACTCACATAGCTTAAGTTGAGGTAGCTGTGAAAAGTAAAATCGATGATCTAAAATATACAAATGAAGTTGGTACACCGATAACAGCTGTTGACAAGGCAACTACAGCTACATTCATAGATAAACTACGTTTACAAGCTAATAAACGTGGAAGCGAAATAAAAAGGCAACAGGTCGTCAATCTATTACCAGTTGTACTAGGTGACGTAACACTTTCCCTACATCGCCTTTTACGACAAGCTTCATTGATAAGCCGTTGATACGAGTATGTTCAACAGTTTGCTTAGGATTCGTCAGCTATTTATTTGTACCATTTATCTAGCACTTACGTTCACCCATTTTGAGAATAATGTTAATTCATTTCATCACCATTGCATTGATGATATCGTCGTTACTTTTACTTATAATTTTGGGTTTGTGTTTAATTTAACAGTTTAGCTTTTTATTCTCATTTATGGATTCTTTTCTCGACTTTATGAATGCACTTTTTTATCATCATTCGTGCGTGCTTGAGGTTATTAAGAGCCAATCCATTTTGTAAAAAAAGCCCCTGAGAATTTGGACGTCAGTTACTTCCAAAATATTCGAAGACATTTAGCGAAAACTGATGCTGTGTAGCTAGAAAATGTAAAATTTTATTGAATTAGAGTGAACCAAAAAGCTGTGAGTCCTGTTGAAACTTACTGCAAATTGATAGTAGACTGAATGATTCAATTTCTTAGGGTTGCCGCGAGGACCTGTCAAGCAACCTATAACCCAGCCAAAACTAACACCAGTGTCTTATCTTATCATCATTCTCCTGCCCTTATCCCAATTCGTTTGGGGTTGGTGCAGTATGTCTTCTTCTTCCATACTTCTCTGTTACTCGTCATCAGTCTCAGCATCCATAAATAACACTCTATCCTTTCAAAACACGATATTTTCACTACCAAGTACATGTCTATAATTAATAACCTCATCTTAAACCAGGAAGACGATACTTATGGTACTGTTAGTTAAAAATAACCAAAGATTTATTGGTTCAGGCCTTCCGTCCGTTCGTCCCTTTGATGTTAAAGCCGTTAGTGTATCATATTGAGAGGGTAGTAGGAATGTTTTTTGGATATGCTGGTTGGGCTGGATTAGAAGGCAATTGATGATTTCTTTATTGATCATGTTTTGTTTATTGGTATGTATTTCGTGTGAGATATGGGCGATAGATTTGAGGAAAGCGTTTGTGCCGACCCCGAATGAAATAGGATAAGGGCAAGACATTGATAGTGGTGATATGGGTGAAGGCGTTCTTTTAAAGGACAAGTAAAGTTTTTTCTTCTAAGTGTTTTGTTGTCTTCAAATTACTAATTCTCGTAGTAACGGCAAAAAATAATGTTGTTCTGTTTCCCACTTCTAAAGCATCTGTATAACGTCATGACGTTACAATTTAAGGACAACTAGTTCAACTAAAGAGGTCAATAAGCTGGGAAAACCCTTGAAATTGTTTTGTCTATCCATCTAAAACTGTTTGGTCTTTCCGTCTAAATTGGAAGTTCATTGCACTTATCTTTGCGGCAATTTGTTATAGAATTTTAACTTTTGTTTTAATAACATTCTGTGTTTTATGCGGGAACTATTTAAGTCTCGAGTTAATAGGCTTCTTTTGGATTAGCTCGTTTTATCGTTGACCTCATCTTTGTTCTCAGGACATGATTAGAGGTCAAGAGTAAGCCCATGTCATATAAAAGAAGAACTATATTTTTATATTTCTTTAAAATCCTCTTCGTTTGGGCTGTGTCGGTAATCTTTTTTGTCAAGAATTCGTTATTTTGTCTCTCTACCTCTAGATTTTTGAAGAATTGAGCCAAAGTGTATAAGAGTAAAGGAAGACCAAAGAAACGATGATGGACTGTGTAAAGATGGCCGATGGAGTAAGATTCTGACCGAATGGTGGCCAAGGTTGGGCGTGAGAAACCAGGGTCGCCCTAAAGCGCGTTGGGTGGACGATATCGTCAGGAGCTCGGGAAATGGATGGATGAGAGACGCATAAAGCAGGGAAGACTGGCAGAAGAAAGGGGAGGCCTATACCCAGCAGTGGGTGATTACGGGCTGAAATGATGATGACTGTGTTAAGGAAGATATTGAGACTCCAGGCAGTTACTATCATCATTATTTCTCTCTAGCACTTCCACGCTATCCTTTCCTGACCTATAAGGTGTTACAGTACATAATACGTTACATATAATAAATACGTAGACCACAGGCTATCGGGTCGTGTCCTATCTCCCTGACGTGTCGCCGGTGTCACAATGTCAGTCTACAGTATCTTGTTAGACTATGTAATGTTTATGTAGCCGTTTTTGTAATGTATATGTTCGAAAATGGGTAACAGCGCAAAGGACATTGAGCCTGCTGTTGAATTTTCGACTTTTGGTGTTGGGACCGACGTTGTAAATTCAATAATGCGTTACATGTGTCGTACGGCGTTTTTGGTGTACACCTTTGTGTTAGACTGTTATAGGAAGGTTTTGCTGCTGTAAATGTTAGGGTTTGGCGTGATTTTTGGAAATTGTTGCCAAGAGTGGATGTTTTTTTAAGTGGTTGATCTAGCGGGTGACAGTCGCTTTTAAACCGTTTCGCATTTCGATAACGATGTGCAATAGGATCGATAGACATACTGGGTGTAATCGGAACTTTCACGAAACCGTCAACCACGCATTCTGTACAAACTAAGTAACTCTACGGATTTTTGGGATCACAGCAATATTGATATTCAGTTTTAAAAAAAATGTGTGTCAAGTAACTATACTTCACGTTGTCGAGGGTTCGCCTTCTGTAGGGGCAGGGGTTCACTTCCCGTTTGAGTACAAATATTTGTTCAGGCACTGGATTTTCTGTTTGTCGACATCCATCTAGCAGTCTTTGATGTTACTCTTGCATTCTTGCTTTAATATTGTCAGAAACTAGAGCAATGAACTCTAAAGCTAATTATTTAATGTTCAATATTGCTTTTCACTTATTGACGAACTCTAAACAAGTAATAAACGACCTATTTAAGCCACATTCTGCCAAAAATAACTAATATAAAAGATCAAATTCAAATTCAAATTCAAAAATGTTTATTTGTAAGAATATGGTACAATAGGTGTTACATTATGGGTTCCAGCATATCCTGCCATTACATGGCGTACAAATATTTCCATATAATTTCTATAAATCATGTCTTATAATATTAATAACACTAATACATTATATTATTACTAATTATAAATTATTTAATTTAATATAATTTTATTGGAATAAATATTGCAATTTTTTATGTAATTATAATAATAATGAGTAAATCTTTCTTTTATTATGATGCTAATGATTTATCCTCTAAATATTCTTTTACACTATAATAATTTTTCTCTAATAATAATCTAAACAATGACCTTTTGAACAGCGACAGTGGCAAATCTTGAATGTTATTTGGCAAATGGTTATACATAATAATTGCCATGCAGTAAATATTTCTTTTAAATAGCATTAACTTTATTTGAGGTAATTTCAATTTGTCTTTGTGTCGTGTTCTACTATTTATTTTGTAACTGCTTTTTTCAAATAAATTGTAGTTATTTTTAACAAATATGCATGTTTCAAATATATAAAGACATGGCAAAGGCAGTACTCTAAGTTTTTGGAATAATGGTTTACAGCTATCTAAAAAATGGGCTCCACATATTGCCCGAATACATTTTTTTTGACCTTTGAAAACTCTTTCCACGTCTACTGAGTTTCCCCAAATAATAAGGCCATATCTGAGTACAGATGCTACATAGGCATGGTAAGCAAGCATTGCGGTCTTTAGATTTACCGTTTGTCTTAATCTTTTCAGCACATACACAAACCGATCTATTTTGTTGAGTATTTTATCTATGTGTGGTTTCCAACTGCAATTTTTGTCCACGGTTATACCTAAGAATACACATTCATCAACAGTGTTTAAGATGGAATTGTTATACTGAATGTCTAGACTATTTGTGTTTGTGTTGAGTGCTTGAAATTGTATTATATTTGTTTTTGTCATATTTATTTTTAAGTTATTTGTATCTAGCCATTTGATTGCTTTGTCTAATGCTGTAACAATTCGCTTTTCTAAGTCTTTGTTATCATTGCTTTTAATAATCAAGGTTGTGTCATCAGCAAACAGTACGCACTCTTCATTAATCGCCTCTGGTAGGTCGTTTATGTATACAAGAAAGAAAAATGGGGATAAAATTCCTCCTTGAGGTGTTCCGAAGTTGTTTTGTCTGTATTGTGATCTAAATTGTTTTTGTTCATTTTGGCTGGTTCTTGTTATTTCTACGCATTGCAGTCGGTCGGTGAGAAAGCTTTTGATCCAATCGTTGGCTTTCCCAACGATCATAACAGTACTAAAAATATATCGTCCACAAATAATGTGTATTCTGGCAATAAACACGTTTATTACTGGCCATAATTTAGATGGCAACACTTAAAGAGTTGGGGAGAATGCCATTACGGTTTTATAGTTGCTGTGTTTGCATTTCGAACGCTGTGTCTCTGGTCTTTAATTTTTAAGAAATCGTTTTGAGTTATGTCTTCTCAATGGTATTCGTTTTTCAATTTAGAATGTTCTTTCGTTAATAATATCTTCAGGCAGTCATTTTACCTTTGACAAAGCATTGTAACGAAAATATCATCACTACGATTTTATCAGTAATGTGATCATGACGTCCGGTCTTCCGACCAAACTTTCGTCTTCATGGTCGGAGTCGTGGCCACTAAACGCGCTTATTAAACGTTTTAAGGGACCTCGGGCACTACTTTTGGAATTGGAATTCATTTAAATACTATTCTAAATTTAAATTTGACGTTCGATTCGGTTTCTTGTCAAACAGTTCTAAACTGCAGATGCAACCATAAATTCGAAAAGAATCTCGACCATAAATAAATTAGCATGAAATGATTATTAGATAGTCTATATCAGTCATGTATAACATTTATAATGTGTTCGTTTTTTATGTTCGCAATCAAATGAATGACCAAATCCGATTTTGTTTAGTATGAGTTCGATAACGGATAGTTTTATTTGTAGGCCTGGTTTTTTTATGTTATGATTGGCATTTGGCATATGACTGAGAATGTGGACTTAATGATTTGTTTAAAACAACGGTTCTTCTTAGTCTGCTCCGAATATTTATGATCTGATGAGTTTTTCAAAGTTAGTAAGTAGGTAGGAGATCTATGAGGTAAAGTTATACAAATATTGTCAGGAAATGTAAAAACTCCATTTTTGATTCAATAACTAATTGTACCTAAGGATAGTTCGAGTGATGATATTGGGTAGGATTTATTTTATCAAAATATTGAATTTACACATTTCCGGTTATCCCATCAAAAAGTTTTAATTATAAGAATAAGAATAAGTTAGGTCAACAAAAAAGTAATACAACCTAAATTAATAATTAAAATCCGTTATAAATAGCTTTGTGAAAGCAAAATTTTGTGATATCGCAAACCGCGCGCTCCACGGAAACAAAATGCACCTCTGTCAAAAAACATTTTATTCAAAAATAAAAAAATAAACGGGAACGTATTCGAAAAGAGAACATTGGGATTCGTATTCTGAAAACGATTCTCGATTTTAAAATAGTTAAAATCGAGAATCAATCGAAATTTTTGATTTTCATTCTAATTTATGATTTCTTTTTTCTTTTCCAGATTAAACGAAAAAGTGCCTGAATTACGAAGAAAGGAGTGCCTTTAGTGATAGTGCCAGTGTTTTTTAACAGTTTTTGATCAGTTTTAGTAATATTTTTATTACTAAGTGAACTGTTTAGTGTTTTCTGTTTAATTTTCAAGTGATTTTACAAGACCAGCACTATGGAGCTAAGGAGAATAACCGTTTGCATGGCGCTGTTCGTGTTGGCGATTTCTCATTGTTCAGGTGAGTTTCTTTGGCATTTTTTCTTGGCGAGATCTTTCCAGTATTCTACTGCATGATTGTAGAACAATCTTCAGAGAGGCTGGAGGATTTTTGGTGTAATACCCTATTGAATTCTAAAAAATACAGAGATATATTTTATGTATGAGGTCACTCAAATGTGTATTTTCTGGAAACAGGTTTTTTGACAAACAGTTTTATAACTTTTTATTTATTTTCCGCATCATTCATTTCATTCAGAAAAGCGGTTATTCACCGGACGTTTACTCTATTAAACATGAACCATTGTGTATACAGTTTCTCACACCACTAAAAACCCGAAAAAGTATGACACAAAACCTACATAGCCATAAAAATTGAGCCCAGTAATCTAGGTATGCAGTAGCATCATCAAAAATAAAACAATACCAGGAAATCTAAAGTTCTAGGATGAGTAACAGACTAGTTTAGGTTTCTAGGTCGACGTGACCAGCCAACTGTGAGAACATAATGACAGTTGTAAAAGACGAGGTCGAATTTTATAGCAAAAAGAAAAAAAATGTCTGCTGCTTCAGGCCTGTGTTTAACGAACGATGCTCAAGTTTTGAATATCGAATCGAATTGTATTTGTGTCGAATCTATCGGTTGTGAATCGAGATTTAATTTGTTCATGCATGACTGAGTTTTGTTCTAGAATATGAATTTTTCAGTTGTTTTGGTTTTGTAAATGTAGTAGAAGTTTTTTAATAGTTATATGTAGCACTGACGATGTGTTGCGATGATTCCCGGTGTCCAACCCCGGCTGGTGCACCAGTGATGGCCAATGAGGATATTTAAAAAAATCATGTCACTGATCACCACTGGTGGACATCGGGAATCACAGCCTGTATACTTATTAACTAATTATTACCGTGTCACGTGCCACTTCAGGCTAACTGCCAGTTTCCATTCAATGATTACCAAACTTGCTCTTTGCTCCTTGACATTTTTTCTCTACCAATACGGGTTTCTGAGAGTTTATTCCATTTCTCCAAATCTTTCAAAATGTCTTCAGCTGGGTTTTGAGTTTTTTTTTGCCAGCCTTATGCATCCCTCCATTATTGCCGTCTATCTCAACCCGCGCTTCATCCTTCCCCTATTTTCATAAACTAGTTAAAAGTTCACAGCCTAAAACGTTAATAGTGCGGGACACCGGCCTCTACCCTGTGTGAGCCCAACGCTAGTTGGTTAGATTTTTTTCTAATTTTCTTCTCTAGAAAGACAAACATTGATGACAGTTACTAATGAGAAATACTTATCGTGTGTTACTTTACAAAGTGTAATACAAACATGAATGAATGCAATGAATCATTGATAAAACGATTATTTTTCAGTGTTTGTGCAGGGACTCGGATACTTAAGTCCTGGCATTTTCACTCTAGAGGCCATTGCTCTTTCTGTTTATAAGTTATTGAGTGTGATGCGTCTTTGGAATAATATTTGCTGATTCAGGCAAATGTTGAAAGGAAGTCGTTGAGTGTTGGGAAATATTTGTCTATGAATGTTCATGTACGCAGTAAATAGTGAAATAACTAACATACCGTCACGCCTATGATCCCCAAAGAGTCAGTTTTCGCGGTTTGGTGTCTTCACTATCCAGTTTCTTCCAGCCAGCTTCTCGAGATCGTCTGTCCATCTAGTTGGTTGATGATTGTCTTTGGAGCGACTCAATTTCCTCATCGAAATGTTAAGAAAGAAGAAGAAGACTCAATACAAAAGAGGTCACGGTATAAAAGAAGTATTTCTTCTCTACAGTTACCAACAAAAAATAAAGAGTTACGAAACTGTGTGCCTATTTTTAGTTAGAGTCAACAACACTTTGAAGGTTAAGGCAAGTTAATAATTCACTCTGCCGACCATTCAGACAATTTCTGAATGAATAAATGCAAATAAATGTATGAAGTGCGGGCGCGGTATTTTTTTTCACAAGACTTGTCAATGGGAGAAAAATAGTTCTACGTGATCAAAATGGGAATGCGATGGTCACAAATAGGCGCTATATTAACTTATTGTCATCGAAATAAGGCATCATTGTAATGTTAGTCTGTGCCATCCAACCAAATCCCAATTGCTTCCAGGTCTTCCGATAAGGACCAATGTGGACCACTGGTCGTTGGTTTTTTCAGCTCGTTCCACCATCTTCTTCCCGGTTTACTGCGATTCCCTAGGCAGTATTATATGAAACACTGTGTACACACGGCTACACATCAAGCTATACAAAACCAGTTAATCTTGGCCTCACTTTACTAGATCTTTTCGCACAATGAACGATCAGATTATACTGGTTTTGTATAGCTTGATGTGTAGCCGTGTGTACCTACCTATGTATGTCTGTATAATAATTATGTACTAAGAGCCTAACTCTTTCTAGTTTTAGCCAGAAAAGTCGGAAAAGATTATTCTATTATTTTTTGCTTATAGATTGCTCTTATAAATTAGTGAAACAGAAAATTTAGCAGTTGAAGCCATTGCTATTTTCTCTTCAAATCAGACTAAAATAAATCATAGGTACTGTAACTATTTCCTATTTCATTGTGCCCACAATTTCTCTCCATCATTAATACTCTCATTGTAGGCCAACAAAACAAACAAAAAGTAATCTCACATTCGAAGTGCAGACATTTTAAGTGCAGTATTAACACAGATATCTTTAACGGGACCCTAATTGTCAGCTCTCATTGACAGCCGCTGTCAAAATGATTGTCTCGACGCCTGTCAACATGACAGATGTCAACTCGAGGGTTCTTTAACGTGTGCGCTTTGGGAAATTAGTTTTTGGGTCACGTTATGTTGTTTTTGAGGTCGCATATAGTTGGGAGAAAGGAAATCGATGGTATGTTTTGACTAATTTGATTATTAGAAGATTTAGAAGAAACATACGGGGTGTAAATTTTGATACTTAATCATAATGATAAATAATTGAAGGAATTTCATTAATTATTTCTGAACAACCTGAGGTCATTGACCACAAAATAAATATTCTAGCTATTATTTTGTTCTATCATGTTTAGATCATCTCAGACTCATCAATATGTGGATTTACGCTTGCCAAAATTAATTTACTTTGTACTTTTGCTAAACTATCTAGAGTTGAACTAATTCCCTCTTTATATATTTTTTTGTCTTGTGGATTGATTAAAATGTAGGTGGACTTGATTCTAGCCATTACGATATTGATATTGTCTATTGCAGTTCAGCAAAAAATATCAAATCTACTTGGAACGTTTTTTATACTCGGAAGTAGTACATCTATTCAAGGCTAGTAATTTGAATTAGTCTTGTTTGACTGTATTATCTTTTGATTTAATACAGCTCTAGATATTTTTTTGTCTGTACATGCGTTTGAAATTGATCGATAGACAACATTAGGTGAATAGGAACGTATTCAAATATCGGTTACAAACCATAGATATTATAGACAATGATTGAAATGTCGTTTTAAAGTTCTGTATGTATGTATATTATGTATGTTATTATATCTATGTAACAGGGGCGTATTTACCCTAGGGCCATCCGGGCCATGGCCCGGGGCGCCAGTACGCCAGGGGCGGCGTAGCCGCCCAGCCGCCCCTGGCCGATTACATTTTGTTTTGGTTTTGGCACCATTCATTCCACTTTTAATTCTCACCTTTTTTTTATATTTTCTTAACAATCTCAATTCAAGTTTACATATCAAAACCAGGCGTACGATGTTGTAAAAATAGGGACAACCAAGCAGAGGCTTATTTTTCTCGCCAATTAGCCTTACGTATATTCCAATCTGCCATATGCCACCCCAAAAAGCAAGTAAACAAGCACTATATCCTTCTAATCTGCCGCCCACTGCTTGCTATTCTCGGTAAAAAGAAAATGTGACCTATCTGGAATGCTAAAATTTTCTAGCTCGCTTCGCTCGCTTTTGCCACCGAGTTTTCTTCATTGTCCAATTCAATCCCTCAATGCATTAGTAGTAATAGTAAGTTAAGTATATTTTTTGAATGTTTTAAAAAGAAAAGGCAGTTACGTTTCCGAGGCAGGCGGCAAAAATTTTCGAGCTCGCTCCGCTCGCTCTTACATTGGCCCTCAAGTCTGAATCATGCATAACTTCTTCATAAGAATTGTTGAAACAAGATGTTACTTATCCGATGTGTCAAAATTGTTTGAGCTCGTTCGCTGTTTTTGTTTATTTTCGGAACGGCAAACCTTAAAACACTATTAGCTATGGCAAACAAAAGCAAAAAAAAATATGTATAAAAAAAATTGATTACACTTTTAGAAATAAACCCGAAGTGTAAAATTTTCAAATAATAAAAAAGTATTTTGACTTTTAGCTAGTTTTCTTGGCTAATAATGAAATTAGGGCGAAATTAGGGTGGACTCCCGGCGGCAAAAACGGACGCCACGAAACTGGGGTCGACACAGACGTTGAGGTTGTTTCCAAGCTCTACGACTCATTGATTAACTACTTACACGAAACTGCCCCAGAAAAAAAAAAATATGGTATTTTTCTTGACTTCTGGGGCGGAAAAAGTTATTGGCCCGGGGCGCCAAATTTCAAAATACGCCCCTGTATGTACATTATGTACAGTCATTTACAATTTATTTACGGATACCTTGATATTAGGTGTTTAGTCTGTATCTTTAATAAGACGTGTGATTTAATATATTATATTTAATTTACTATTCTGGCTGGTAATGACATGAGTTAAGATGGTAATAAGCTCATTGAGATAATAAATTAAACTGGAGTTTTTACTGATTTTGTTGTAATTTCAATAAATCTTAAAATAGAGGGATATATTAGATCACTCGAGATAAGAGGCCAGATAGTTTCTAAGATTTACCTTCCTTGCGACATGATTGAAAAATCTAGGTCTAATACAGATAACTAATATCTCAAGATTAGATTGTACACACGGCTACACATCAAGCTATACAAAACCAGTATAATCTGATCGTACATTGTGCGAAAAGATCTAGTAAAGTGAGGCCAAGATTAACTGGTTTTGTATAGCTTGATGTGTAGCCGTGTGTACTGACTTTAAGATCGATAATATTTTCATACAGAGAAATACTTAATTATAGATTTAAACGTCATTTTAATCCCAACTGAATTGATGGGGATAAATTATATTCTATGTCCTGATCCAGATATAGGTAAGTGTTTCCTTAATTTTATCAATATAATAAAACTAGCTTTTGCCAGCGGCTTCGCCCGCGTGAATATGATGATTTTCCATACAAAATTTCATCCCCTATTTAACCTTAGGGGTTGAATTCCGGAAAATCCTTCCTTATTCCTTGTCTACCTTATAAAGGGAACCTCTGTGCAAAATTTCAGCTTTCTAGGTCCAAGGGTTTGGGCTGGGCGTTGATGAGTCAATCAGTCAGTCAGTCAGGACTTCTCTTTTTATTTAAATAGATAGATAGATTTCAGCCGTTCATAATCTGCCTGCCTTTTTCCAACTATGTTATGGTGGGCTTCCAATCTATCCTGGGTAATACGATATCCCTTGGTAACTGGTTGTCAGAATTTCGGGCCACTGGACTACCTGTTTCGACTGTCAAAAATCTACAAATTTCACCCGGGACCATATCGGCTTAACACTTACTAGAGATACGGAGAGTACAGATATTTTAAAACAACGATTTTAAAAATGACTTTTTATACATTTTAAAACTTTCTTATCCCGCATTTACCTGACCTCAACCTTTCTTATTAAAAAACTCAATATAAATCAACAAAACTGTCCCCTATAATCATAATTATATTATCGTAAACGATGCTCTTTCAATTTATTTGCACGACAGCTTAATGGCGATAATAAAAATGTAAGGTACTCATTACACGTCATTTTTTGAACCAATTATCTTCGACAATGCCAGCTTTTTGTTATAAAGCTTTAACGCCCAGCTCACGACCTCAGGAGAAAAGACTTACAACGCGACTTGAGTAAGAAAAATCTGAATCTCTTCAAAGTTCTAGGCAAGCGTGCTCCACCCTAGACTGCATCATTGCTTCACATCAGACCTGCAGTGCAAGTACGTAGCACTCGATTCGCTTCGATTCGATAAATCTGACAGTTATTCTCGATCAAATGAGCTTTTATCGAATCGAATCGATGTCGCAAGTACGTAAATAATATTTTAACGATCGGTAGATAACGCTAAAATTTAAACGATTTTATCGAAAATGCAAGTACGAAACGTCATTTTGACAGTTTGACATTCCGCCTACGATAAATCTTGTCGACGCGTGTTACGTACTTCCAAATTCGATAACAAGCTCGATAAAACTGACAACGATAACGATCTCGATGTCTTATCGATGCAAAGTTCGTACTTGCACTGCTGTTGCGGCCAAACGCAAGCCTATTCAGTGTAAAAAAAAAACACTATTATGTTTCATTTGTCCCATTCTTGTAAGTCGCGTCTCGATGACTGTGGGTTGCTCGGGTTGCTCCATTATTTCATTGGTTTAGTTTATTGAGATTTTTCAATTAGCATTTTCGCAGCCTTTTTTTTTTTTTTTTGGTGGGTGGAAAATCATCGAATAACCCCCCCCCGCTCTTGGGCAGAGCGAAGGGGAGTGTCAGACTTCTACTGACTAAAAACCAACCCATGTTCCCTCTTCTTCGCCCTTGTGTCGGAGCCGCGGTAACCTTTCGATATCCACAGCCCCGACGGGCGTCGGCCCTTGCGGGCCCCTCCTTGCTGACATCTCTTTGAGGCGCGCGTGGAACACGTACGCGCCGCCGACACGGTCTGTTGCCGTCATGACGACGGCCGGACGGCGAGCTAGCCCGTTACTCACCGTCCACAGGCCCGCGTCTACGGTGGCCGGAGGTCATCGCGTGACCCCCGACGCCCGGAGCGCCTTCCGCGGCGGCTGGGACGTTGAGAGGTTCTCTCCCTCTCTCGTTCCGCCACCTCCTTTGCTAGCATCACTGCTTCGCAGAAGGAGGCGACGGCGTCCCATTCCTCCTCGCTCCGGACCATGGCTTGCACCAGGGCCGGACGCGAGAGTTCACCGCCGCCGATCGCCGCTACGAGAACACGGCGGGGATTTTCGCAGCCTCGGATTTCTATCTGTTGAATGGCTATAGGGTTGTCCCTTAATGGGGTTTAACATAATTGGCAAAATATTATTGAGGTGACGGACACGTGTTGCACAGATCCCAGGTCAGATAGGCAGTCACTGTATACAAAATACTGGCATTCAGATGCATTATTAAGTCACACTGGAAGCTAATTCCAAGTTTCCAACACAATTGGGAAAAGGCTTGGCAGATGATGATGATGTGATTTCTCCACAGTGGCAGTCACAACGCACGCGTCGCTTGATCGCATAGCTTGCCAAGCCGTTATAAAACTTTTATCGAGTAGTCAGACAGCTAGGCGGCCAATTCTTTTTACGTTATTTGTATTGATCAGACATACTTACTTTTTGCGAGCGAAATTCTTTTCAATGATTCATTATAGTTTTTAAGGCTTGTTATGAAGTCACTGTGTCTGGTATTCTTGTAATGTGTAATGTAATGTGTAATGTAATGTGTTTTAACTTTACAGTAAGTAAACGCTAATGATAGGTACAGTATAAGCTACTAAAACAAATAATAGTACAATTTCAGAAAAAAGGCTTCTTGTATTTACCGTGATCTTCAATTTATTTATCTTTTAACTTTGTCGTTATGAAATGTTATTGTATCGTAATAAACAAAAAACTTCTGTCCTAGATTATATTATACTGATTGAGCTGGCTACAGCCTGTGATACAGGATTTTCCTAGTACAGGCGTCTTACATTATTTACCTATATTTTTAGTTTAAGATTTATATTGTTATTTTACCTTTCTAGAATTCTGAATAAAGATTTATTATTATTATTATTTAACACGTCAAGCACAAAGTACATGGGCGGACTTAATGCCATAGGCATTATCTACCAGTCAACTCATCGTTCGTAATTATTACTTACCTACTACGAGTAAGTACCTATTAAAAATTCGAAAGGTAAGGATGGATGTTTCTCATTTACGTAAAAAATCTGGAAAGATGTTGATAAACATAAATACAAATAAATAATTATAATTAGGTACTACAAATTAATAAAAACGTTAACAGTTGACACGGGCAAAAGCTAGCTCATACTACTGTCTCAGGTCTAATCTCTTTGGCCTTTTTTTTTTTTTTGGTGGGTGGTAAATCATCAAATCATTAACAATGAAACAGGTAAATCTGTTAAACAAGATAATCACCTTGAGATCATGGTGGGTAACAAATTAGTTAATAAAGCAGCCGACGTAGCCGAGGCTTTTAATGAGTATTTTGCCAGCATACCTATAGCGACGACTCGTTCCCTGAGTTCGTCGCCGTCTAAAGCCGAAGATCTTTTGCATAGCAGCGTGTCTAAATGTGGTAACGTATTTAGTTTCGAACATGTAACACCTCGTGATGTAGTTAACGTTTTTAATTCACTTAAGTCTAAAAACACAGGTGATTACTGGGGCATTTCTATTAAACTTTTAAGTAACATTATCGACATCGTAGCCCCCTGTCTTGCTGTTACTTTCAATAAATGCGTTGATTTGGGTACTTTCCCTGACCTTATGAAGAGCAGTAAAGTCATCCCTCTATTTAAATCAGGCAGTAAAAATGATATTGGGAACTTTAGACCAATTTCTATTTTACCTGCTTTTAGCAAAATTTTTGAAAAATTAATTTTCAAACAGTTGTTAGTACATTTTAATTTAAATAAACTCCTTCATAATGATCAATATGGCTTTACAAAGGGTCGTTCGACTACGGATGCAGGTGTTGCTTTGCTAAAACACATATTTAACGCATGGGAGAAAGCGCAAAATGCAATCGGTGTTTTCTGCGATCTTTCTAAAGCTTTTGATTGCGTACATCACGACACGCTTTTACGGAAACTGCGTCATTACGGTGTTCAAAATGAGGCCCTAAATGTGATAGATTCGTATTTACAAAATAGATTCCAATGTGTAGACGTAAATGGCGCGAAATCTTCCGGGCTACCGGTTCGGCTAGGTGTACCTCAAGGTTCAATACTGGGTCCGTTTTTATTCTTGGTTTATATTAATGATCTGCCATATTATTTAAAGGGTTTTTGTGACGTCGTACTATTTGCAGATGATACCTCTCTTATCTTTAAAGTAGATAGGAATAGACACGATTTTGACGACGTAAACAGCGCGCTATCAATGGTCACGGATTGGTTCACAACAAACAACCTTGTTCTTAATGCCAAGAAAACTAAAATAATTAAGTTCGCTTTACCCAATGTTAGAAATCTAGGTCCCAATATTATCCTCGCCAATCAGGAGCTGGAAACTGCCGACTCTGCTGTATTTCTGGGCATAACAGTAGATTCAAAATTACAATGGGGTTCACACATATCAAGCCTAGCGGGAAGGCTAAGTTCAGCCGCATACGCCGTCAGAAAAGTAAGACAATTCACTGACGTTGATACAGCACGGTTAGTCTACTTTAGTTACTTTCACAGCGTTATGTCCTACGGTATTCTGCTGTGGGGCAAAGCTGCTGATATTCAAAATATATTTGTTCTGCAGAAGCGAGCGGTTCGTGCAATTTATCAGCTGGGTGCCCGAGTTTCCCTTAGAGATTTTTTTAAGGAGATTGGTATTCTCACGGTTGCTTCTCAGTACATCTTTGCCAACATTTTATATATTAGACAAAATATCCATCTGTACACTAAAAACAGTGATATCCACAACTTTAACACTAGAAATAAGCATAAACTACGTGCTCCTTTTCACCGGCTTCACAAAGTTCACAATTCATTCGTAGGGCTCGGGATTACATTTTATAATAAACTGCCATCTTCTTTTCTAGACTTGCCATTTAATGAGTTTAAAGCCAAAGTTAAATCTAATCTTTGTTTAAAAGCTTACTATTCTATTAACGACTACTTAGATGATAAGAATAGTTGGTCGCTGAGTTGAACACAAGACAATGTTTGTTATTTGTGTTCTTTCTCCAAAATTAGTTTACTGTTATGTTATGTATTTATTATTTTATTTTTACATTGTTTACACTTACTTTGTAATTTGTATATACTTTTGTTTATTACTGATTGTGTCTGTAGTAAATCTTAAATTTAACTGACACCTTGCTATTGTATCGAGTCTGGTTCTTCTAACCAACCAAACAGACAGATGTGTGCTGGGGAGTTTGTTCCGCCACTTCTTCTTTCCAGCTAAACACTAGGAAGTGCCGATGGGTGGGCGTTTTTGGGGGACTGTCTTATAAAAAATGTAAATACAGTGAAACCTGGTTAAATGTGTCTCAGATATTCAATTTGTTTCAAGGGACCGCAGTATGAGTTCCAGTTATAGAGATTTCTCACTTATCCATGTCCCAGTTAGCCAAATTTCACTGTAGTAAAGTAAAGTAAAGTAAAGTAAATTTTGACCTTCGAAAAGTGCTGATTATCAGCCTAGTTTGAATAAATGAATTTTGATTTTTGATTTTGATTTTGATTTTGAATGACCACCCCCGCTCTTGGGCAGAGCGAAGGGTAGTGTCAGACTTCTACTGACTAAAAACCGAACCCATGTTTCTTCTTTGCCCTTACGCCGAGGCCACGTTATCTAGTACAAAAATCCGCGGCCCCGCAGTTCACGCAGCAGAGGTGGGGCCCTCTTTCTTGCGTTCGCACCTGATCGAAATACGTTAGGCGCTTAGGTTAGGTTAGAATGGTGATGCGGGCTGACTCTTTGACCTTCACACCTAAGGAGACAAGTTTTAGATAGGTGTAAATTACTGCTTGGATTGTCGTTTAATTTTATTTAGGAACGGGATAGCATTTCTCAGGGTTTTCAAAAACCTTCTTCTTGACGACCGGTGGTTTTTGGCGATAAGCCCGTTAATTGTGTCAATGGCGGTAGTATAATTGCATTTCAAATTTTCCAATACGGTATGGTTAGGATTACACATTTAAAGCCCATTTCACGATATCCGAAATTCCGAATAGACACTACTTACCGAATAAATTCAAAAGTGAAACAGAATTGGTATGAAATTATCTGCCAAAAGTAAGTTTACGAAGAGTAGACTATTACAACTACTGTAAAAGAATGAGCATACTCATTCCTCCCGCTCTGTTAGTGTCAGACTTCTATTGACTAAAAACCACCCATGTTCCTTGTTAGCCCTTTGTGTCCGGGGCCGCGATATCTCTTTCGAACAATCCGCAGCATATCGACTGCCCTTAGGTAAGGTACCTATATATCTTGAGCAAGTCCTCTTACATCATTTAACTTTTCTCAACTAAGTTACTCAATTGCTAACTTTCTCCACAAAACCTTCAAATCTTCTTCTAAATGTTATTCAGCAGCTACACGAGGTGTTCCTCCCCCCTCTGGCCAGGGTTCAAGAAACCCATACAATTAATTAGCAGCGTATTATCGCCCGAACATTTGTAAGTGTCAACGGTAGTGTTGGAAGTTTGGACGCGGCATTTATATTGGAGCGTTTCTTTTGTTTTTGTTTGGGACTGTTGGGGTGTGAAGTTGATGAAATGTTTTTATGGCGATGGTTTTAATATAACACCGCGGCGTGTAATTCCCGAACCGTTAGGTAGAGTTGTACCTTATACGATACTAGCTTTTGCCAGCGGCTTCGCCCGCGTGAAAATGTCAATTTTTCATACAAACTTTCATCCCCTATTTAACTCCCTTAGGGGTTGAATTTCGAAAAATCCTTCCTTATTCCTTGTCTACATTATAAAGGGAACCTCTGTGCAAAATTTCAGCTTTCTAGGTCCAAGGGTTTGGGCTGGGCGTTGATGAGTCAGTCAGTCAATCAGTCAGTCAGTCAGTCAGGACTTCTCTCTTTATTTATATAGATTTAGCCAGTTATATTTAAGTTCCATGTACCTAATAGGGGGTCTACCTGCCTTCAACAGGACACAAATAAAGCATCAGTGGCTCCTACTGAGAAATTCCTGACTAAAAGCTCAATAACACTTTGCCCAACCTGGGAATAAGGCCCAAGACCTCATGCATACCAGTCGTTTGCGGCCACTGGAAAATCAAGGAATCCCGAGTTAACCAAATCCCCCTTTTTTTTTTTGGAAGACCCCTCCCGGTAAGGAGTGTCAGACTTCTACTGAAAACCACCAAAAAACCACCCATGTTTCTTCTCAGCCCTTTGTACCGAGGCCGCGGAATCTCTTTCGAACAACCCGCCTTACGACAATGTCGTTTCTTCCACAAAATTTTCAACTACCGCATCCAAACCTTCGTATATTCACGGGCACATCAAAACGGGCTTGGCACGGCTCATGGTTATCAGACACGCACATTTCGTGTTTTATTCGGAATTCTTAAAACCTATAATATCCAATGATTAGTGGCTACACTTAGAGTAATTTAGTTTCCGCGAAAAGCTTGGTGATTAACAATCTAGGGTGATAAATAAGACCTAAGTCTGATTGGGTTTAGGTGATTAGGAATTAAAATTACTTAGTATAACATCATTCCAGTAATCTATGGAGAGTTAGACAGGAGTATACCTAATAGTATAGTGAACTCATCTAACTTCATGATAAAGGCATTTGTGCACTCGTACAGCCGTATGATACCGCTCAACCCAAATATCACCGAATTAGGCGAATCACAGACCCGTCGGGGCTGTGGCTTGTCGAAAGGATAACGCGGCTCCGACACAAGGGCGAAGAAGAAGGAACATGGGTTGGTTTTTAGTCAGTAGAAGTCTGACACTCCCCTTCGCTCTGCCCAAGAGCGCGGGGGGGGGGGGGGGTTATTCGATGATTTTCCACCCACCAAAAAAAAAAAAAAAAGGCGAATCACAGAATTAGATGAGTTCACCCTACACCCACATTTCGCCAGTTATACAGGCTATTGCTTAAGCCCAATGCTATAGGGGGCAAGCAAGCCTATTGCCATCAACCGGGAGCAGATTCATACTCCGTGACTGATACTGGAAAAAATCTGATAAAAAAACCCAATAACACTTTGACCGACCTGGGATTGGAACCCATCAGGATCCCATGCTCAGCTCAGCTCTCCCTTTTTACATGGAACTTATACAAATCATCATCATTATCAATCTTCTGCCCTCATCCCAATTCATTTGGGGTCGGCGCAACATGTCTTCTTCCTCCATATTTCTCTATTTCTCGACATCTCTTCGAATTGTAGGTTACTCATTCTCTTTATTATTTGATAAGTCACAATATTATTGATACTGACATTATTAATCTATCTGTTAAATTTTGAATGTACCCGGCTCACTGTATTTTTATAACAACATTATTGTATTCTACCTACATTCTATGCAAATAAATGTTTTGATTTGATTTGATTATAGTGAATTCATCTAACTTCGTGATAAAGACATTTATGCACTCGTACAGCCTTATGATACCGCTCAAACCAAATATCACCGAATTAGGCGAATCACAGAATTAGATAAGTTCACCTTACAAATTTAAGTGGCGAAATTTTTCATATGGCTGTACTATATTACTATTACTTCAGTTTTACCTTTCGGTTACACAGTAATAGTAAGAAGTTACCGCACCATTTTACTCAGAAGATGTTAGTATTTATTAATTAGAGGTAATTTAAATTCTACTAATCGAGTAACTTGTTTACATTCTGAGAACAAATGAAACGTATGTCATGCTGTGGCAGGTTGCCATGCCACTAGTACTAAACTGTATTTATTAAGCATCCTTTACACTGTATTAAGAGCTCATACGCCTTATTATAGACACAATTAAAAAGCCATTGTTATAAATCTCCTGGAGATTTATTAGCGGACGGGAGGTTAAGTTTGCGATGAATAATACTAGAAAAATACTTCATCATCATCTGCCTAGCTTTTCTGACTGTGTGAAGGATGATATAGCATAGAATAGTCAGTAATAGAGAAATATATATATTCTATTCTATACCAAATATATTGCAATAAGGTCAGGAGGATGATCGCGAAAGCTCTCGATTAAATTAAAAAAAAACTCAAAGCAAACCTTGCCAGTTTCTTGTCTAGGTTTGTATACATTTAAGTCTAGAAAAGTCTGCAATAGGTATTCTTCTAAATATGGTTTATTCCATTTGATCGTAAACTTTAAGATTAATGGCAAATATTTGCTAAACTCCATTTTAGGTTTAAATACGTTGCCGAATTTTAAGCGGATGAAGCAATTTAGATTGCCATCAATACGACAAGTTGAAGCAATGTTTCCAGCATTTCACGTTAGCAACTATGTAAATTAATAAAAAATATAGTTAATTGTTCTCAAAAATATACACTTAATTGTTGAATGTAGAAGCAACTTAAAACAATACACCTTGTTTCTTTGCGATGGCAATATAAATTACATTTGACTAATTAATGTAAACTATGTAAATTACAAAATTAAAATTCTACGTTTAAAGCCACAGCTTGCATTGTCTCGCAATACTTTAATTAATTACAATTACGTATATGTTACACGCTAGTACGAAGTACTGTTAACCTATTTTGTTTATTACTTCTTCGATACATAGACAATAGAGTTGCAGTGTGGTCTATGGTCTATGCATGACAATGACATTGCAATTTGACAGTTACATAAAGTTTGTTGCACCGTATTTGACATTTGAATGCAATTTTTAATGTTTGCTGTTGTGATTACGATTGTGTTTAGTAATGAGGACGCCCTAATTTTCTTGGTTGTCATTTTAAATCTTAGTTAAGTTTTTAGGGCCTTGCCAAAAAGCATTCGTGTGTCAAAATAGAGAATATAAAAAAAATCGTACGAATTAATTCCTGGTCTTTTAACTTCTTACTTCATACCAAGAACTCTATTAATACACACTCTATAAACCATAGTCTCAAACATGAATGACGAAACTATTTTTATAGCAAGCGCAGATAGAAGACAAACTTGTTTTTCGACAAACCGGAATCTCATCTTGCGTAACGTTCTTGATTTGATAACGCGTGACTGATAAGGTTCTCGGCTCTATCTCGGAGACTTTCTTTGCAGACATTACTTGGTTTATAATACACGTAGGCATGTGGAGCTCCTGGTTTACTATATAATCACTGCCACTCGAGTCGATCTTTAGGTTAAGCCGCGTTTGCCTAGTTTAGCCTGTGGATGGGGACCACCCATTACATATCGAGCCCCGAGGTCCCGGCTGCCATATATAGATCTTTAGCACTCGTTGTAGGTAGTCAATGACCTGAAAGTCTGACAACCAGACTGCTGGCTGCGTGTCGCGGGTTCGATCCCCGCACGGAACAAATATTTGTAAGACCTACAGATAGTTGTTCCGGGTCTGGGTATTTGTCTATGTGAGTTTAAATGTTTGTGAACGCACCCACGATTGCAGGAGAAATTCCTAGTGTGGCGCAACGTTTTTTTTTTATAAAAAAAGATAAAGAAAAAGATGAAGAACCAGTCTTACCAAAGGGCTACCACGACTGCCTATACCTGATCTCCTTTGCAAAGACTCGTTGTCAGACTTTCAGGCCACTGAAACCACCTGTAGCGATTGTTAAAAATCTTCAAATGAGAGTTCCGAGGTACGGGGGAAATTCGGTATGTAGTAGGTGGTCACCCATCTGTGGACCAACCTAAACAAGCGCGGCTTAACCTTAGGATCGAGTGGCTGTTGTTATGTAGTAACGAGCTCCTAACGTTGTTATCTAACTGAAGATTAAGGTACTTACTTAAGTATGCGTAAAAGATAATTAAGTAATACATTTTTATCTACACTTCAAATATTACAAGATTACACGATATTTTGCAACCTCACCTAACTTGACGGCATTCCGTGATGAAGTAGGTACAGTCACGGCCACCAATATGTATTCACTGTCAACGTTTAGATGCAATTTTCGCTTTCTGTAAGTATTGGTTTCTTTTCTTTAGCATTCCTCTCCCTCTCAATTCATCAACAGTAATATCCATCCCTTTTTTAGTCACTTATATGTTTCATCCCTGGAACCCACATTGTCATAAAATAGGTCATATTATCTCAGAGTTGAAATGGTTCATCCCTGGAACCGGCCACATTGTCATAAAATAGGTTTAGAAATTCGCGTTTGATCTTTGCCAAGTGACCACATATTATTGTTCGTCACTGTACCAGTCGACATTTTGTCATCAAACATTTTGTAATAATTATTGAATGGCGTAACTTCCATTATGTTAAGATGGATAAGAATAATTTTAGTTCGCTGCGTGGGTGGGATAGCTTGAGGCAATAATGAGCTGTTTGAACATATGATTTATAAGCTGTTAGGTCAAAGTTGTTTGTTTTTGCCCTTGGCTTGATAAGCGTGTGGCTTTTATTTATAGTTAAATTATGGATGAAGACTGCATGATTTAACTCAAATCTGATGAATTAGCCTTACAGGGTGGTAAGTCGGCAATTTGCCTCACTTCAACATAGCACAACTTTTTTTTCTTTCAAATCTTTCTCTAACACGTCTCACAGACAAACTGTGAATAGGGTGCTTAAAGGAGTGCTTTTGCTTTGTTAGAGCTAGCCTATTGTCTTCCTATTGACTTTTTGGCAAATATATCTCTCGATATTGCCTCTAATCTTCTTGTACATTACATCTTCATATACATTACGTGTGATGAGAAAGCCAATCACGTGCTATATTAATTTTATTACAGTTATGTCAATAATCGGTTATACTGGATGCCGACCCCAACGTAATTTGGGAACAAACAAACAATAGGCAGAATATGATGATGACGATATAATATCACGTCAATACTTTTGAAAAATTTTCAACGCTGCCACTTGATCATATTTACCAAAACTCATTATCAACAACTGGTCTCAATATCTACTTACATGTTTTATTGCCTCAATTATCAGGCACATTCCAATACAACGCATAGAAACAACAATAATCTAATTAGTTCACAACAAAACACTGCAACGCATATCTCATTTCATATCCGTATTGATTTAATCCAAGATAATGCAACCAATCAAAAACTTATCGCGTATTCATGCATCAGAATCGCAGTAAATCAAGAATTTGATTGATGAATCCATTAAATATGAATTGTGTATTGTTTATATTGTAATTTCATTGTGTGTGGTAAAGCATTATTGCTGGTGTAATGAATGGGGAACGACCTAATTCTGTTGTATTTATGAGAGACTGTTTTTGGATCAACTTGGCTATATTGAGAAATGCATACGGAACTCGGATATGCAGACAAGAATTCAGGAGCTGTATAATCCCGTTGGGTCTGCGGGCTGTTCGAACGAGATAGAGATAGGGCTAAAAAGGAACATGGGTGGTTTTTAGTTAGTAGAAGTCTGACACTCTCTACCGCTCTGCCCAAAGTGGGAAGAGTCATTTGATGATTTCCTACCTTAAAAAAAAAGGAGACGTTTGATATTATCTGCCAGGGTTACGGAATTTGTTCGAAAGAGTCACCGCGACGGCGCGACCAGGTCGACACTTTGGTCTCTTTGTTCTAGTGGTAGCAAGTGGGAGGCCCTGGGTTAGATTCCCGGGTTGGACAAGGTGTTATTGATTTTTTTCATCAGTAATTTCTCAGTAGCAGCGGCAGTGTCTTCATGTGTTAGGTTGCAGCAATAGGCTCGCCCCTTTTACATGGGACGTTGTTATACTTTTAGGTACACCTATCTATGGGTACACTTCTGCCTAACCCTTCGTGTATTACAAGCCGTGATGTAATGTTATATTTCTATAGTTTTTAACCGACTTCTAAAAAAAGAAGGAGGTTCTCAATTCGGATGCTTTTTTTATGTTTGTTCGTGCATAGCTCCGTAACTTGCTAACCGATTTGTAAATTCTTTTTTGGTTGGAAAGGGTATACTTTCCAAATGGTCCCATAATTTTTTAATCGATATCGGACAAGCGGTTTTTGAAAAATCAACAAAATTTAGAAAAAACTACATTGTCCACATTATGACCCATGAACATGTGAACCACTAAAAATTGAAAAATAAAAACTTTTTAACAAAAAATAAAACCGACTTCAAAAAAACACAAAAAGTCAAAAATAAATCAGTTTCTGAAGTCGGTGACTTTTGTTTGTTTGATTTCATTTTTTAAAAAAAAAATTCTTCTATACCGAAGATAACACAATATACCTTTACTGTACATACTGAAGACTGGTAACATTTGTAACCAGGGTTAACGTTTAAGACTTGGGTAGTTTAGTAGACGCCAGTTACCCGCAAATATCCAGTCGTTAAGGTGGACTCAAGAGGATTTACAGCCGTCCATCCGATGTGGTGTCGGAGTAATGGTTGCAGGCTAAATTTAGACTGGAACGAGGTTATTTACGTGCGTACATGATCCATTAAATTGAATGTCTGAGCTACTGGGGTGCGGTAAAGGAGAGCTATAGTAACGATATCTGTCTGAAAGAGGTAAGACAATCTTGAGACATAATATCACGCCTTTAATTCCCAAAGATGTACTTTATGATACGGTTTAGTGTCCTGTGTTCACCTGGGTGATTTCACCTAGTTGAATATTAGACACTAAACTTGTATTCTCAATTCACCTGGGTGAAACTTATATCACTTCGGTGAATTGCGGGCACTACCTACTTTAGTGTCCTGTGTTCACCTGGGTGAAACAACACCCATAGTTCGCCAGTTATGTTAAGTTTAAGTCCCATGTAATAGGAGTTACGTCTTTTTGTCAGACTCCGTGGCTGATACTCAGAAATTTCAAATCACTTTACCCGACCCGGGAATCGTACCCAGGACCTCATGCTCAGCAGTCGCACTTGCGAATACTAGACCAACTATATAGGCAGTCAGTAGTTTTAATGAAGAATTATTCGTTAATAACCCTCCTTTTGGGATTCGCTGCAGTCGGGTAAAAAGAGCTAGACGCTCAGAGAATTTGATGACTACTGATGAAGACTTGAATTTATTTTACTGATTGATTTCAAATTAAAGTTTTTATCATCTGCAAGAAAAAGGTCATTTCTTTTCACACCGTATAGCAACTGCCCTATAAAACACGGAAGACGTAAGATTTTAGGCTTGTAATCAAACATGTCGTAATAGTGATAACGTATCTGAGGCCCTTACTACTTGTGTTGGGTGGAGACACGTGGCAAAATAGTTAGAAAGGGGAATTTAGGACATGCTTGCTACACCATTCTCAAACAACTGCAACTCCTGAAAGTCAGCATCAACAGTGGCGTCCACCAGAAAAGCACCGTTACAATAAAGCTCCTTATTAGGTACATGGGACTCCAACAAATTTGGCGTTGGGTGTGCTATTAGGTACTTAGGTACACCTTTGCCTAACCCTTCAAGGATTACAGAAAGGGTAAACCGATTTGTCTGCTCATAAACATCCACCCGTAATAACTCTAGTTTATCCGTGATCATGGTGATTGCAACAGCGCCGAAATATCGGGAACTCGACATAAATACCTACATGGCAAATATTCCGTCCCGTCGGGGCTGTGGATTGTTCGAAAGATATACCGTGGCCTCGACAAAATGGGCTAAGAAAAACATGGGTGATTTTTAGTCAGTAGAAGTCTGGCACTCCCTACCGCTCTGCACAGAGCGGGGAGAATCATTTTGCATGATTTCTCAACGCCCAAAAAAACAAAAAAAAGGGTTAGCAGCACTAGCTCCCCAATGTTGATATGTACAGAACTCTGGTTACCGACATCATCTTTCATCACTACTCAATTTCATTTCACACTTTCTATCTCTAATTATTCACACAGTACCTTGTTCCTATCATCTTGCGTCACATTTCTCGTCGCCATACTTTATCTCGGAGACGCAAATATTGCGCCAACGAGTCGCTATAGATTGTTATGAACGTAGATCTACTATGAATGCTTTATTATCTGCCAGATACCTACTGGTAGAAATAGTGAAGGGATTCAGATGAACGCGATGAACGTTATTTAGATCTAAGGAAAGAAATTAACCCTGATTTATATTAAGATAGTCGATGTCCTTCTAACTTTTTACAAACATCCTATAATGAAGTCTCACTCATTCCTTACTTTTAGTTTGATGCGGAATATTTGCCATTTGGTCCCATAAAAATTAAGTATAGTTTGGCCCAGTACGTTTCAATTTATGTTACCTGTTAACTCGAGGGCAACCCTCAAATTTCTTAGGCACGTATTACGTGTTTCGTGTTTTTTTGTCTAATGTTAGGTTTCTTAGTCGAATGTTAAATGTACAGTAAATATTTCTTTAAGATATTAAAACTAAAAATGAAAAATTAAAAAACTTTTTTGCAAAAAGAAAACAACGACTTCAAAAACACCAAAAAGTGAAAAATAAACTTCAGAAGAAAAATCAGCTTTTGAAGTCGGTGGCAAAAAAACGAAATGAAACAAACAAATTAATGTCACCGACTTCAGAAGCAGATTTTTCTTCTGAAGTTTATTTTTCACTTTTTGGCGTTTTTGAAGTCGGTTATTTTTTTTTGGAAAAAAGTTTTTTATTATTTAAAAAATATAACGTATGACGAAAAGTAATCCGGGGCTGCGCGTTGTTCGAAAGAGATAGGTACCTTAGTGTACCGCGCACTAAACGCTAAGAAGGAACATGGGTGGTTTTTAGTCAACAGAAGTCTGACACTCTCTTCCGCTCGGCCTCTGGGTCAGAAGCGGAAGAGAGTGTCAGAAATCATCAAAGTATATTACTCCCGCCAGAGCGGGAGGAGTCATTTGATTGATATACCACACTCCAGAAAAAAAGACTATAAGTTATATTAGTCAAGAATCGATAAGATGTTGAACTATTTTTGTGTACATACCTACCTAGTTATTTGCACTGAATTTCTGGCTTGGCGTGTGAGAGGGCGCCGATGCGTTTACGCTCTGGCGTTCAAAAGGTTAACGCCAATTACTGCTTCCTTTGTGTAAAAGAACTCCTTGTCATAATCTCAAACAAGGAAGTTTGCTCGAAAAGTCTTACACAGTTCATAATTCAGATATTTTTAAACTCAAAACTCCTTGAGCTAATAAACCACACACTTCTCAAAAAGAAAAAAATAATACTTACGCAGTGTTATTTCTCAAAATCACTTTCCGTTCAGCAAGTTAAATATACGGCCTGGAGTCGGAATAAAATAAATCTTTATTGTGTGTGCAATAAACGTCAAAATCGTTTGTAGACAATGAGCTGGTCGTTTTGCGAAAACAATTCGCACCCTTTTGTTTTTTTAAGCACTGTGCTTAATATAAACTAATGCATTTACACCGTAGTGTAACATGACAGTTATGAAAATTGTGTGCAGAAAGTTATGGCTTAGTAGGCGACTCGACCGCTGGAACTCGCCCGGTCCGGTCGAGACAGGAATTTAATTTTTATTCATATTTTTGAGTGGTGTTTCGGACTATACTTTTTTTTAAGCAAATTTTGTACAGTCAGAATGAAAAACATTAGGTTGGGGTCGTGGGGCTTTCGGGACCGGGACCACAGCCGGGACCGCGGTCAATGAAATGTGTTATGTAGTACTAGGGTATCATAAGTTAGTAGGAGGTTAATCATTTCTTTAGGGCTGTCACCAAATATATAGGAGTTAACAGGAGTAATGAAATTAATGAAATGCGAGTACTAGGGTATCATAAGTTAGTAGGAGGTTAATCATTTCTTTAGGGCTGTCACCAAATATTTAAGAGTTAACAGGAGTAATGAAATTAATGAAATGCGAGTACAAGGGTATCATAAGTTAGTAGGAGGTTAATCATTTCTTTAGGGCTCTCACCAAATATATAGGAGTTAATTAACAGGAGTAATGAAATTAATGAAATGCGAGTACTAGGGTATCATAAGTTAGTAGGAGATTAATCATTTCTTTCGGGCTGTCACCAAATGTAGGAGTTAACAGGAGTAATGAAATGTGAGTACTAGGGTATCATAAGTTAGTAGGAGATTAATCATTTCTTTCGGGCTGTCACCAAATATAAGAGTTAACAGGAGTAATGAAATGTGTTATGCAGTACTAGGGTATCATAAGTTAGTAGGAGATTAATAATTTCGGGTGGTTAATAATTATTAATCATTTGGTCCCGATGTACTACTCTATACTCTCTCTCTCTCTACACTACTCTATCTACTCTCTTTACTAGGATAGTAAAGTCCCACAAACTAGCAGGAGGCCAGAATGGTAAATTATATAGTGGGGAAATCATCAAATGACTCCTCCCGCTCTGGGCAAAGCGGTAGGGAGTGTCAGACTTCTACTTACTAAAAACCACCCATGTTGCTAGAGATACCGCGGTATCTCTTTTATAATACAATACCTCCTTCCTACTTCTGTCCTCCTGGTAGTTTGTGGGACGAACATGTGGGACGAACACAGGACACTAAACCTTATCTATGTTATTGTTTATATTATGTGTCTGACGGTACTTTGACTCTAAAAAAGGATTCGTTCGAAACGCCACTCGAAAATATTAATAACAGTGAAATTCCTGTCTCGACCGGATCGGGCGAGTTACAGCGGCCGAGTCGCCTACTGAGCCAAAGTTATAAAGCGAAAACCAAAAACAATGTACTTAGCGTATTAAAGGGTGACGATTTAGTTACCTACCTGTTCTTACCTGTAGGTGAGTCTACCCGTCATCTAAAACCACTTTCATAAATGCATCACTTAAATAAGTAGACAGACTATTATGCAGCCATTTAGCTGAATTAGCAAATGTATAGAGATTCCGTGAAGATTGCAACTTGCAACCACTCTCCGATTCCAAGCATTCCAACAGTGTGAATCGTATAACTTGTAAATCATATCGTGTAATTTCAAGAGCTTTGAAAGTTTGATAATTGATGCTCTTGTACAAACTGCTTACAAAATTCGTAGTAAAAGTCGTAGTTTTAACCTTTTGCAAAGGCCATCTTTATAGTATTTTTAATTAAGTAAACTTAAATGTTACTTATGTTCCTATAGGTACGATTTTAATATAATTAAAACAGCGTACAACGGTCACTAAATTCATCTTAATACAAAATGTTGCACCCCGGTGTAAACTCAGCCAACCCATTCCCTTAGCCCGTAAACTACAAAGCGCGTAATATTTTCAGCTCTGACTCACCGTTGACTTACTAAAGCACAGCTTGAGCCGCTGAGCACAGCTTGTCAATAGCTTAACTTTAAGCCCTTAAGATCTGAAGTATGCGGGGACAAGAATTATTTGAGTTTGCGGTTGTACTTGAGTTATTTCGGGTTGTATTTAACTGTAACTTGTAACTCTTGAGGACATACTAATAGACTAGTGATAATTGATTTTAAACCGTTTCTTATTTCTTTCTAGGTGGTCTAGTGGTCGCAAGCGTGACTACTGAACACGAGTACGGTTCGATTTCTGGGTCAGACAAATTGTTAATGGGCTTTTCTATAAGGAATTTCTTAGTAGCAGTCTTAGAGCTCGGATTGGCGCCCGGCTGATAGCAATAGGCTCGCTCCCTATAACATGGGATGATGGGACGTAAACATAATTGGTGAATTGTGGGTGTACTATTAGATCCACATAATATGCTAAATACTTCTGGGTTCTGGTAATGATGTTGATGATAAAACGACCTAAGACGCTCAGCAGTGACAGGCCGTGGCGACGGGCCGACGCTTGTCGGGGCTGTGCGTTGTTCAAAAGAGCTTACCGCGGCCCCGGGACACAAAGGGCAAAGCAGGAACATAGGTGGTTTTCAGTCAGTAGAAGTCTGATACTACCTTCTGCTCCACTTGATGTTATTCCACCCTCCAAAAAAATACGTTCAGCAGTCACAAGATCCTAAATTGATTCAATTAACGTTGAACCCTTCGGGAATTAAAGACGGGATATTATTCCACACAATTCGAAAAACAGCGACAATGCAAAAAAGCAGTACAGCGACATTTAAACAATATCTTGAAAGTATATCTGGACTCTGAATTAAATGTCATCATGATAAATGATCGTTGACTTTACCGCAGACCTGTTTTACTTGCTCCTTCCGCCATTTTGATTTTGGACAGCTGATTATTCCTTAGCTCCTTAACTCGTTGCTGGATAACAGCTGTTCGGATCAATCTTCGAGTTAAGCCGTGCTTGCTTGTTGGTCTGTGGATGGGTGCCCATCACTTATTAATTTCATACCGAGTTACCTCCATGCCTCGGAAAGCACGTTAATCCATTAATGCCAGCTGGCTGTCGTTTGTAGATTTTAGGAAAAGTCAGATAGTCAGTCGCGTCATGTAAAATACTGGTATTCAGGTTCAGCTCCATCCGGCTTGAGTAGAAGCCGATCCCAACATAGTTGCGAATAGGCTAGGCAGATGATGATGATTATTGTATTCCTTAGCGTACACGCTGTAATACGTCCTCATGAATTCTCTACAGTGGTTCTTGCACACAGCCCAAAATAGTGGTTGTATCATAGTTTATCTATATGCTTAGCCGGCAACCAAGCATTCTATACATCAATCTAATATAAGTAACCCTACGCAAAAATTACAGCAGGGAAATAAGGGTCGAGTCTATTGGATTTTACTTTTAGGGGGGGGGGGGGGAGGCGGAGCTTTGAAAAATGATTTCGACTAACGCAATGCCCCTTTCAATGAATCTGAAAAAAAAATGTTCCAAGTCTCTTAACTTCCGAGATCCGCCTAAAGGGGGGAGAAAGGGGGCAAATGGGGCAACTTTGAAAAAGGTAGGAGGGGAAAAGGGGGCAAACAGGGGAGGTTTTGCACTTTTTAGCTACTCATGAGAGTTACTTATACGCTTCACCCACTCAACCTTCGTTACGCTACCTTTACCGGGCATAAATCCAGACTCCGTGGATGCTACTGAGAAATTCCTGATGAGAAAACTAAACTACACTTTACTCGACCGAATCGAGGACCTCATGTTCAGCAGCTGTACTTGCGACCACTAGACCATAGAGGCAGTCATAATCATCCTTTATCTAAAAACTAGCTGACCCATGCAACTTCGTCTGCGTCACATAAATATAGCTTAAGTATATCCTTTCTCGATAAATCGACTATCCAACATAAATAAGCTAAATCGTAACAAACAAAAAACCTTATCTTTCCAATAATAATAAAATTAGTTTAGATGGTTTAGATTAGCTGAGATTTATATTAAAGTGAGAAGTGCTATAGGTATGTCTTACTGTTAAATATACGATAACACCCTGTACTTGTAAACATTATGATGGAGTAAATATTTTGAATTTGAATATGATAAATGATAATATTACCGTGGCTGAGGCCAGCCAGAATCCCCCGTACCTACATTGCGACGCGCGAATTATTTTGCTGCGCGGTTATTTTTACATTGCGATATCTTCTAAGATATTTATTTAAACTGTATAGAGTAAAGGGCTCAAATATTCTATATTAAATTTCCGTTCTAACAAACACATTTATTTGGATATAGATTAATACCATACGGGTTAAATAAGCTTCGCAAAAAATAATTCTTTTAGACCTTACATTTTAATAGTAAAAAATGGTTACAGTAAGTCAATCTTAAAAGATAGACATATGCTGTTGCGGACTTTTTTTTAGAACTTTTAAAGAGGAACAATTCCTTCATACATGATATTGGCGTAACACAAACCGTTTTCGCAGCGCACGCAGCGGAAACTCTCAAAAAGGAAAATACCTTTTCCCGTTTTTGCAACATTTTTCATTTCTGCTCCGCTCCTATTGGATTTAGCGTGATGTTATATAGCCTAAAGCCTTCCTCGATAAATGGACTATCCAACACAAAAAGAATTTTTCAATTCCAACCAGCAGTTTCAGAGTTTATCGCGTTCAAACAAACAAACAAACAAACAAACAAACAAACTCTTCAGCTTTATAATATTAGTATAGATATTTATTTAAACACAAAATAACTGACACCAAAAATTCCTCGAAAAATTAAATTAATCACCTTAAAAAGTCCCCTACGTTAGTAGCAGACTAAACAGTAATACCGTTAATATCAAAAATGTCTGGGTTTTTATGAATTACGACCGTAACGTAAACAGTGGGTTATGTTAACCAGTTTTGGTTGAACCGTTGTAGAATTAAATTAGGATGTTTGAGTAAATACTTATTGCTTCATGGTTTTGTATTAAAATAACTGTTATTTTGATTAAAATTTTATGTGAAAAGTATGATTGTTTGAGCCCTGTGTGGTCCTTGTAGATTTAAAAATAGAATTGAACTTTAGTTGTAGTAATTTCAATCCCAACAGTAGCGGGTTGGAAAACGCTAAAAACCGACTAAAGTAACTTTTTCTAAATTCGATAGAGCGCCATCATCATCATCATTTTAGCCTAAAGACATCCACTGCTGGACATAGGTCTCCCCCAAGTGTCACCACATTTGACATAAACATAACTAGCGAAATGTAGGTGTACTATTAGATACACCTTTGTCTAAACCTTCAGGGATTATAGCGGTGAGGTTATGTTAAAAACAAAAAAACATACTACTACTACCCTGGGAACACCACTATCCCTTTTTTTTTTTTTTTTTTTTGGTGGGTGGAAAATCATCGAATAACCCCCCCGCTCTTGGGCAGAGCGAAGGGGAGTGTCAGACTTCTACTGACTAAAAACCAACCCATGTTCCCTCTTCTTCGCCCTTGTGTCGGAGCCGCGGTAACCTTTCGATATCCACAGCCCCGACGGGAACACCACTATCCCTTACGGATGCCCTGAGGAGACCGGGAAGTCTGATCTGCTTCTGGAGGGAGGTGGGCTGGCTGGAGTAAGCGGCCACCACGGCTCACGCACAATGGTCCACCTTAAGGATCAAGTGTGGAAACCTAAAACCCATAAAGAAGAAGCCCGTAGTTCCACACATCGTACGTGCACCATCAAACATGCATCAATACCAACTCATATAAAAGAAATACGTTACTACATAATAACGAGCCATTACCGCCGACTTAGTGTAACCGACAAAAACCAAATTTTACAGGAGAAGGTTTTTTTTGAATAACTTTATAAATAATTGCGCTATTAAGTTGAAATTTTGACGTATAATAATGATTTTTGAAACCTTAGGTGTAACGGTTAAAATTTTCAAAGAAACGTCACTACGTTTTTTGCCACTTTGTTTATAGTAAACGACAAAATTTGGATGTACTGTGTCGGTTGCGATAACAAGTAGGGTCGCTTACGCTGCAATTCTTAGATAATTACGCAACTTACGATAATTTTGATTATGTCGGTTACTGTAAAATATAGAAAAATGTTGTGCTAACGATAAACTTAGCATTTGCTATAACTTTGTTCTTTTGGCGGGAAAAGTCGAAGAACAAGAAGTCCGTTATAGTATAAAAAGTCGTCTGCGATAAAAAACGCTGTTTAGGTAAAAATGTCGCTTACGATAAGACGGCGGTAATGGCTCGATATATTGCATGTAAATGCTTCAATAACTATTGACTAAAGATCACGTTCATATATATGGGAAATATGTTTATTTACACACAAAAATGAAACATACACTACTTTCGTCACTATATAAGTGACGAAAGTGTATGTTTTATTTTTTACAACATTCCAACAAACTATTTCATGTATAAACCCTATTTATTACAAGCTATAATTAAATCGCAAAGCATTATATTACTAACGAAGTCGTTAAGCAAACTAAAGTTATCATAATTATAATTACCAAAACGTTTACTTTATTCATTACAGGTGCTAACAAACCCTTTAATGTTTAGTAAACATTTAACACTTTTATGTTTTAATTAGAATATCGCGTTTTTGTTTCTCTAATAAAGTAAAAGCTTTCCAGGTAAGTAATCTGTTTTTGTGTGGAAAGATTAATGTTATATACGGTAAAGTAGATTAAATTGTTGGGCATTTTTGACAAGGATTAAGGTAATATACATATGGGTTACCTTTTGCCCATGAGGCTAGGTACAAACTTTAGCTAAATAGGCACGTAGTATGTATTAAAGTTTGGTAAAAACGTGTTTAGTCATTTTATTTATACTGAAAACGGCATATTTACCATGTTTACTTTTTGTTTCGAGTTCCCGATATTTCAACTATCCCGTTTTTCAGTATAAATAATAGTGTTAGTGATCATGTCAGTTTAAAAACTTTTATTTATTATATTTTATAGCCAGGTGTTACAGTTACAGCGTAGGTTTAGTTTTAGTAAGAGCGTCACGTTGGCTACACTTCGGGTACGGGAAGCTATTACTAAGCCTCCACTGTCCGTCCATCTGTCTATCCGTCTATCTGTCAGCGGGCTGTAGGCTGTAGGTAGGTATCTCATGCATGATCCATAATAGAAGACAGTTGACATTTTCTATTACCGTTACAACAATATAAAATACTGTATACACGGACAAAGTCTATCTCTTAGTCTCGTCTCATCTATACTTTCGTTTACCTATGTTACCAACGTTTAAATGTATAGTGGTTAAAAACGAAGAACTTGGAACAAAAGACAAAAACAACCACTGAATGACTGAACATTAGCTTGACCTATGAGCTTGACTAAATCCAGTTTCACTCCAGTTAGTTTTCTTCGATAACATACATTAATAGCAACTAGTTTTTTTAACCGTTATACCATAGCTTTTTCGCGAGTTTAAACAATTTACAATGTTATTATTACCTCTGTAAGATCATTAAATTCTTGTTTTCGCGGAAATAGCTTATCAGAATGGCAACTTCCTGTGTTTTTTGCTGAAAGTGTAAAAAAGTGGTAGGTAGGTATTTGACTAGTTAATGCGTAATGCGAAATATGGAGTAGGACATTGATTCTTTATCGCTTAGTTTTTGGAATTGACGAAGTATTTTTTGTTGAGATAGGTTTTTATTTTTGGCATCATTTCTAAAACCATTTAAAGAATTGTTGACACAATAACTAACAATTGTATTTTTTTTGTTTCAGGTAATTTAAGGCTACCTTCAATAAATAATGATGCAGTTATAATAATGTGTAAGTTATCATAATAATGAATACCATACGTATTTTAGTTGGGTCTAAAATGGCAAAATCATAATAGGATAATATGATGAATTACGTAGCATTATGTGATCATTTTAAGAATTTTAATGTGATTCATACTATTATCCTATTATAATTCTGCTAAAGCGGCCATTTGGACCCCCTACAAAATACAAAACACAAAATATCGGTTCCACCTGGGTAATAACTCCACACCCAGCTACTTCTTCAACAAAGCTTTCGTTTTAAGGATTCCAAGCTATCTCAAAATAAAGTAAGAGTTCTAAAAAATAATTGAAAAAAGGATAAAATAACATGAAACACCCACCTTAAAAAAAACCCAAGAATATCCGTCGGGGGCTGACATTAAATGAACTAGTTTTGCAATGTTCAGCTCCCGACGGACATTCTTGGGTTTTTTTTTAAGGTGGGTGTTTCATGTTATTTTATCCTTTTTTCAATTATTTTTTAACAGTCGTGGGTTTTTTCAAAATTTTTAATTTTGCTTTTTATTTTAAACTTTTTTTAAACTTTTTACTTTTTTTTAATTTTTTTTATCTAAGAACATGCACCAATCAAACCTTAACCCATAACTGAAAACTGAATCAAAATCGGACTTGTAGTTTTGGAGAAAAATGGCAACTTTGATTTGCACAAAAAATCTTTGCTGCAGCGCCCCCTGGTGAGTTTTCACCGTAACACCTATCTAAGAACATGCACTAATCAAACCCGAATCCATAACTGAAAATTGCATCAAAATCGGACTTGTAGTTTTGGAGAAAAATGGCAACATGTATTTGCACAAACACACAAACAAACAACCTCTCACCCCAAACGCATATACCGTCTCCGTTCCGTCGTGGGTAAAAACACTGGTGTTTGAGCCACGAGTCTTCGCGGGGGTGGCTAGCTACCCCAGTCGGCGTGACATTCATTATTGTCGGTTCACGCTCATTAAATGATTAGTGTGAATAATTTGCCGTAGCATTTCTGTAATGAATGACCTATTGACATGCAAATCGTGTATACTTCGGATGTTGAAGAACGTTGGAAAAAAACTGTGGGTGGTATTTAGTTATAGAAAAAAAATACATACTCTGCTAGTTTTTTACCCGACTGCGGCGAAGCCCAAAAGGAGGGTTATTATTTAAATCATTTATTTTTGAGAAAAAAGTCCGATATCACAAAGACCACATCTCATGTTACTGTACTTTAGCATATTTTTTCACAGATTTTTGAATTCATGTGCGTATCGTATTATTATCAAGTGATAATGTTCATGAGGAAACCAGAGCGCTACTTCTCCACGTCATGGGTGGCATAAAAATTGATACCAGTTTAGGATAAAGAAGTAGAAGCATATTTATTTAGCACCTAGCTATACCTGTTTCTGACACTGCTGGTTTGTTCTAAAAAGTTTTACTTTCAACTAAGACTATCTTTGGCACAGGTTTAAGAAGTCTTTTCCAAACAACAAGCCTCCTGTTCACGATCGAGTAGAACACTAACTTTAACAGCCTACCTTGACAGCAATAAATCTCAACGAACCTGTTCAAAGGCCTCATTAGACCCCACTATCTAACCAGCTTTAATTTGCGTGACACGATAACTTATAAACACCATAACAATTGCTTTTTATCGTGCGTGTTTAGGAGCGTGACAAAGATGGCCGATTGGCGCGAAATTTGACATAACGCTACTAGTTGATGGAAAGGTTGTCTATGAGTCTATGGTCGTAAAAAGTAATTTGTGATGTGAGAGGTGGTGTTTTTAATCTGTGTTTTACATGGTTTTAATTTTATGGATGTTAACGGTTGCGAGTTTATATTATGTTGTTAATCCATTCTCATAAAATCAATTGATAAAATATTTGTCGATAGTATGGTAGGTAGTTAAATTAAGTGAATGGATCAAGAGGGAGAGGAAGACCAAAGAAAAGATAGATGGAGTGTGTGAGAAGTGATATGAAGGAAAAACATTACATGATAACGTGACGAATGACAGGGCAGAATGGAAGAAAAAAAACGTGTTACGCCGACCCCAAATGACATCGGATAAGGGCAGGAAGATGATCATTATGGTAGCTATATCAAGACTAGCTTTCTTTTTCGTTTAAGTTAGCCTTTACTTGGTTTGGGAGCAGATATGTATCTGTATAAATCCAATTTTATGCTTAAAACTAGCTTTTGCCAGCGGCTTCGCCCGCGTCAAAATGTCTATATTCCATACAAACTTTCATCCCCTATTTAACTCCCTTAGGGATTGAATTTCGAAAAATTCTTCCTTATTCCTTGTCTACATTAAAAAGGGAACTCCTGTGCAAAATTTCAGCTTTCTAGGTCCAAAGGTTTGGGCTGGGCGTTGATGAGTCAGTCAGTCAGTCAATCAGGACTTCTCTTTCTATTTATATAGATTAATAAAAAAATTGCCTTTTTCTCATAGCTATCCGACTTCACAATCTCTCCACACTACAGCACAAAGTCACTGCTCTCAGATTGGCACAAATAAAGCTGTATGAATCACACAGTTAATAGAAGGTGCATCGTTTATTGATACTTATTGCTTTCAGAGGTCAATGTCAATAAACACAAGGTTTTGTTTTGGCACATGTAGACAAATAAAGATTGACACAGAAATACCAATCTGTATTATTGTCGGCTGATGATACCAAATGTATATATAACAAAGACCTGCTGCCGAATTGCTTACTAAATTTACTGTTATCCTATGTCGTCCAAATTTTTCGATCCGGAGCTAATGTGGACCACTGGTCGTTGGTTCTGTCCAGCTCGTTCCACCATCTCCTACGGGGTCTACCGCGTCGCCTTCCGGCTGTGCCAGGGCTCCACAGCGTGGTTATTTTGGCCTACAGCTCGTTGGGCATACGGCAGACATGGCCAGCCTAAGTCCCACTTCAGCTTAGCGGCTTTTTGAGCAGAGTGTGGCTTTTACTTAACTTTAAATCCTTTTAGTGGTTTCTAAGGGATAAGCCGGTGTGTCCCACTGCAGGGCAAATGCCTCCTCTCTTTCTTTCGACGTATGTTTGTCTTTGGCTGTTTGGGCTTAATCCTTTAGGTGAGAGTCCAGCTCACCCTCAGCACTCACATCTGGGCCTACCGCGTCGCCTGGTTGTGTTTTTCGGAACCCAACCTGTGGCCACTTTGGCCAAATTTTTAATGCGACGCGACGTGCGTCATATTATATGGCCTGCCCAGTTCCATTTTAATTTGACGGCTGCGTTGCAAATGTTTATTGATTGATATGATTTAAGTCTTGGATCGATAAACCTTATATTCCACTATGGCTTGCTGGGGATCCCGAGTGCGGACTTCTCATCACCACCATCATCATCTTCATCAGCCCTTGTCCCATTCTATTTGGGGTCGGCGCAACACGTTTACTTCTTCCATTCTCCTCTGTCAGACGTCACGGCGTCATTTACTCCCTTCTTCTTCAAATAATTTATTCCCCTCGTTCGATAATGACTATCCAGGAAAGAAGAGAAAAATAGATCTTCGGGTCTTCCTTGTACAATGTTCTAGTTTTAGCGAATAGTGCGTTATTAATCAATTGTAATTAACTAATTGGCACGACTGATGAAGGTGCTTCCGTGTTTCTAGAAAAGTGAACCAAGGTCAATTAATTGCGTATGGAATTGCGTAATACAATACTAGTTGACGAGATTCGGGTTACAGCGGTTTTAGATACTTTGACAGATGAATGGATTTGATAATAGTTTGGTAAAATTCAGATGACATAAAAAAGATCTTGAAAGAATAAGAATCTAAATTAAAAAAAAAAAACAAAAGATTTCGAGAACATGAAAATTGCGCTACAATTTTTTTTTTTTTTTTTATTCCGCTACTTTAGCAATCTGTTTCTATAAAACAATAATCTAATATTATGTTGTCAGATTTTCATCGGTAGATATAATTTCAGCTGAGTTGTGCATTCATTGATGCCATTCTCATGTTCGGTCTGCGAATCTTGTTGGTCTCGTAGTATACTATTTCTTTTAAGGCGAGAGTATCTATAATTGATGAAATAACTAGTACCTATAAACAACTCTTTGATTAACAAAAAAAAAAAAATAGTATTTTTTATTAATAACTTATGGATTAAAGATTCCTTTATAACCTGAGACAGTGAGACTCTAGCAATTTGTAAACCGAAAGTCGTGAATATTACCCCTTCGATCGAGCAAAGTGTTATGGGTTTTCCTTAGAGAAATTCTTAGAAGCATCCTGGTGTCTGAAATTATTTCATATTATTAATGGCAAAAGGCCCGCCCTTTTAGACATAAGAGTCCTATCATAATAACAAGCCTACTTAGCAAAAAGAACTCGATCTTGTATTTCGCTTGATGGTTCAGAGATTATAGTCTTGAAAACGTGGCCCACAGGCTCAAAAAATCCTCACCATCCTTTTTTAACCCGTGACTCATACACTGATCAGCTGTGAAGTTAACCCCACAATGCTATAAGCGATACAGCAAACAAACCGTAAAATAACCATATCGTTCGTCACTTAATACGTAACTAGGGTTAACGAAGCGAGACGTCAGCGCGAGAGGGTTATAACCCTCTTAATGTCGACGTGTGGTATAAAGTACTGAGTTAAGTGTTAATTATGTGATTTTAACAAAATGGCTGACATGGGTGATGATGAGTCTTAAATGCTCGCAGAGGCAGCCTCAGCAGAGAGTTCTACTGACCACTGTTAACACAACAACACGCCTGTAAACCCCGAAGGGTTAGGCAGAGGTGTTACCTACCTAATAGTACCCCACATTTCACCAGTTATGTTTAAGTCCCATGTAATAGGGGCGAGCCTATTGCCATCAACCGAGCACAAATCCAGACTCCTTGGCTGGTACCGGAAAAATGGGGGGAATAGGGATCCAGGAGTAAATAGAGACGAAACTTTGAGTGGGAATTTAATGTTGAATTAAAATGGAATGTTGCCAAAAACGTATCTAAATTATAAAGTAAAATTAAACAAATAAAATTGCCTACTTGTTGGTAACCTATCAAATTAATTGAATGTTAAAATCCCTCTCAAAGTTTCATCTCTATTCACCCTTGGATCCCTATTCCCCCATTTTACGGTACTTCGAAATTCTTGTGGAAAAACCCCAATTACACTTTCCCAGGCCTGGTTTCCTCATGATCTGACACTAGAGGCCTGAACGAGGCGGCCCATGTTAAGAAATTACCTCGTAGTAGTTTTTTCCATGAATGCCAAGAACTGCAACCAATCTTTCAAGAGAGTACTCGTACATGATAGGCCCTCCCAAAGAGATTGAAACAATTTAAAACTACAGACATTGTTAGGATCCATCTTATTTTTAACCAAGACCACACAAAACATGAACAATAACGCCTTCACTTACTAACTGAGCACCCTTTTTAAACGAAGCTATTTTTATTTTCTCTATTTATATCCTGAAACTAACCGTAAGAATTAATTTGTTACACTTTGTTTTCGTTAAGTTTTTTTTTGTTAATTTGTCATGGTGATGTCATGTTAGCATTTACGGGTTAATGATTAAGGTAATTAGATGACTAAAGGGTTAAGATTGATGAAGGAGGATTAATAAGGTTGGAGATTTAAAAAATGTTCATTTCTTTTGGGTGTCTTTGGAATTGCAAAATTTTTAAAAGATGAGCTTTGAGATTTACTTAGTCCTGTTATTTGTTAGATTCAATTTTTATTACCTACTATATTATTAGGTTTATGTAGCTATCTAGTTCAACCAGTCTTACAACAAAGGGGTATCGATTTACCCAGTTCTAACTGGGTTGTGGAGGTCAGATAGGCAGTCGCTCCATGTAAAATGCTGATAAGCAGCTGTATCCGGTAATACTGGAAGCCGACCACAACATGGTTGGGAAAAGGCTAGGCAAGTGATCTAGCTTTCTACTTAGATCAGCGCTAAAGACAAAAAATAAAGATAAAATTACAAATACAAAGCTATGATTTGTTTTTCGAATCTATCTTCATAATAATTCATAATAATTACATCTTACTTTCAATACGCAAAAAACTTCAAATTCCAAAAAGAACAAAGTAATAAGTATTGCAGATCTCACACAAATACTTCAAAAACCAATAATTTAACTTCCTTCTAACAAAAATACAAAATCGAACACAAACCTTCATTCCCAGACGACAGATAAAAAAAACATGAAAGCTATGGTAATAGAAGCAAATAAAATATCTCTCTGCACCCTATGAAGAGAAATAACAAAATCACCCTAAAATATCTAGTGAAGACGAAGCTAACGAAGTGTATGGTAAAGGTGTGTGTACAGGGAATGTTGAAGCTATTCTATACGATAATAGCAAGCGAAGCACGACCACCGTAGAAACGGGATTTGTCGACGAAAGAATCGACTAAATCACAGATTGTAGAAAGATCTTCTTCTTAGCGTGTCGATGACAATATTTAAATTGAGACAGCCCAAAATTTAGCGACGAGTTTGGCATTTTCAGTTCCGTCCATCAGCTCCTGTGACGTGCAAATAACGGGACAGGCAGAACACGATATCAATTGTGTCCCATCATTTGTGGGACAACACCACATTCACACATGATAGATTAATGTTGAGGTGTATTGAAAGACGTTTTCTATTCTAGGGTAGAACAGAAATAGCATCGCCATACTACGGTGGCTCGAGACTCAGACAATAATAGTTTTGAGGTATAATTTTGAGCTGTCTTTTGCTCCTACAGCCAGTCTTAGGACAAATGACAGAAAAGGTTATATACTAGGATAAACAGCATACCATGTAACAAATCAGAAACAGAAACCACGTGTTCTTAATATTTTTATAGTTGTCTGATCAAGAGAGAATGAAAGCCAAAATAGTTATGAAACGGTATTTTTAATAGTATATTGTTTAGTTGCCGAATCGGTAAATATTTTTGTTTCGGCCTGCGCTACTCCCACTTTGAAATCACACACTACACCACATAACACATTTTAAATAGCACAATAAATCTTTCCATAGCATATCAAGAGCTACTTCTCCAACAATATTCCTCCACTGAATCACGGTACAAGAATGCAGATCGAATCGACGTGACTTTCGTAAGGGGGAGAACTGTATACTATACAATGTATAATATACTGTACATTATAATGTACATGACTGTAACGAATTTGATGCGGTTTTTTATCGAAGAAATGTACTTTTAGTGGCTTCAATTGACGCTGATTTGGGGTCGAGAAAAGATTAAATAGGAGTTGGTTTATCGACGATGTTTTTTTTATTTTGTAACTCAGTGGCACAGATTAGTTTAGTTTAAATCAGTTACAGCACTAGTTTAGTTTAAATCAAGATTATACTCTGTAAACTTTCAAAACACTAACTTACATTGACTAGAAGCAGCTAGACATCGAAAACAAGGAGGAGGAGAAGGAAAGCTATTGGGAAAGCTTATGTCCTGTTGTGTGCAAGACTGGTGATGCATACAGTCATCTAAGACACTTTTTAAAAATCGTCGGTTCACCTATCTTGGGGACATTCAAAATAATCCTTCATTCAAGTTGTAAAGTGGATGAAATAACTGTGTGAAGTATTACTACCCATCCCATTTGTGCCACTTGCCGAACATCTCCCACCTGGACACGAGTTGCCATGGCTGACCTGGAAGTCCTTAAATATATAGATTCTGGACACAGGTCAGTCGAAGCAAGGAAAACCTGTTCAAGTGGAAATTCATAGATGACTCTGCCCTGGACTGCAAATGTGGTGTTACCCCACAGACGATGATACACTTGACATCGTGTCCTGCCTGTCCAGCTACTTGCACATCACAGGAGCTGATGATTGGAACTGAAAATGCCAAACTCGTCGCTAAATTTCGGGCTGACTCAATTTAAATTGTCATCGACACGCTGCGCTGATCATGAATAACGGCAGGAGAATGATGATGAGTAAAAGCTATCCAGTGGATGATAGGACTTTGTGACGGACGATATGACAAGGAAGGTGACTACTGAGATGACGAGAAATAGAGAAGTATGGAACAAGAAAACATGCTGCGCTGATTTCAAATTTATTGAGATAAGGGCAGGAGAATTATAACGTCAGTTAAAGACCGTAAAAAATCTAGGCAGTTTCTTGTCTAGGATTGTAAAGATATAAGCCAAATGCTCAAAAGAGTCTGTTTCCTTTTAAATATTTATTTGAATTGGGAAAAGGACAGGAGAATGATGATGTTGATGACTCAAACTGTACAGTCAATAAACAAAACTTTCGTCATAAAAGACACCGTTTATGCTAAAATATGGCGGTCATTGATTTATGTTAAGTTATGCCGTGGTGTCGAGGAAAGTCTTTAATAATCCTGAACTTGACCTGACCTTAAACTTATCCTATCAATTATATGGCTTTCTCCTTTAAGGATATCTTTGTGTTATGGTAGGTAGCATTTACCTCTTCATACGTTCGTACTAAAAGGTATACCATAATAGTTTTGCCATAGCTATTTTATGGAGAAAACGGTAAGACAATACATCGTCTTCTTGATGCGGACGTATGTCTTCAAGAAGACGATTTTTTAACTGTTTTTTTTTCTTCGTTGGTTCAATGGTCCAAAACTTTGCTTGGCTTTACTTGCCATCGAAAAATACCTTTTAGGTATGCTGGTATAATCATTATGTTTTTCTTCACCGAAGCAAGTTATATTTAATCAATACGCACGTCAATTCGAAAAATTAGAGCTTTCGTTAAATTCATTCTACATTTTTTTTTTTTTTAATTATAAATGGGCTTGCTCTTGACTTCAATCTTGCCCTAAGGGCAGAGATGATGTCGACGATGGAACGAGCTTACCCAGTAGAAGCTTGTTTACTCGTGACTTAAACAGATTAGGGTTAGGACATTAACCACCATTTTGGGTTCGGTCGTTTGGGATTAGGGCATTTTATTTCTTTTAGTTTTTTTTTAGACTAGACTAGCAATATCTAAAAGTTTTCTCAGATCATAGAAATTGATCTATCACTCTATCAAAGACCAATAAATCCAATAAATTCTGTTTCACCTACATGAACATTCTTGAAACACATAACACCATTTCTGCACAGTCAGCTCGTAATTTCCTATGTCAAAGATTTTTTATCTTTCTCTAAAAGGAATTGCAATAAAATCTAATTGTATCAGCTCTCTACAGCATCCGGTTAGCGTAAACGCAAGATAAAAATGTGTTTGTCATGTGTTAGGTTTCTCAGAAACTGCTAAGCTGAAGATTGTGTTGTTTGTAGTTTCGTATTGCGGTGCTAAAAGGATAATGTTAGTCCACCACCTTCTAAAATTATGTTGTTTGTGCGTGATTCACTAATTTCGCATACTTGCGCTCGGATTATATAATCATTAAAGTGTGCAAAGGAAATATAATATTATGCAACCTGTATGATTTTAGGGTTTCCAGTAGTTAAGGTAAATACTTGCCAAAGTTGGAAATTGTAACCACTTAAGAGCACATGAAAGAGCAGCACACCAAAGCTCTTGACAACCATCTTAGAAAGCCATCGAATGCAGTCGCTGTGGCCATAATCGGCTAGATGGCATCATCATCATCACCAAGTACTTATATCTACGAATCAGAGCCAAGGACAAGGAAAGGCTTAACGTATGAGGCTTTCCGAGGCACAGAGGAGTTCCGATATCTCATGGTCTCATTGCACCTATCCATGTTCAGACTCGGAAGCGTTGCTCGATCCTTTAACCCGTGCAGCTGTTATTATTAAGCCAAGATTAAATCATCTCGAGCAACATTCCCAAGCTATTCACCACCTAGACATAATAAATGTCACTGACACGTCTCAAATTAGCTTTTACAGCTCATAAGCACTTTATACTCAAAACAACCGACGCAATTGAGTCCAATTTCTCCTTAAGAGGAAACGCGAGTGGTCTTTTCTCCATACAAACGCTCTCGCCTGTTTTCTTTTTGGCTAATGACCCTAGAGCAATGGTTTTTTACAGAATAATAAATATTAACTATTTCTATGCCCCTATGTTTTCCTTTTTGGTGATAAATTATTTTTATAAGCACTAGAACCCTCAAAAAATGCTCAAAATTGCTTGTTTAGATCGCTGTTAACAGAGTCCTAGTGTACAAATTTGACAACTATTAACGAAAAAAGAAAAACATAGCGGCGTAGTATATAACCTCCTTATTCATTGTCTAAAATATCTTTTAAATTGGTTCAATATTGGAGGAGGAAATAGGCGAGAGCCAAACCTCGAATTCTAACTTTTTTCTACAGTTGTCCTTATCGCACGAATTTGAGGGCAGGAGGACGGAGAGAGACAGCGATGGTAGAAAGAGACAGCACTCGCATTTCCTCTTAATAAGCACTGCAGTATAAACAAATGCAATAAATACTTATTTAAGCATTCTTTCCCACGTAACTTTTGGAATACATCTGTCCTTATCTCACGTATGTTAATAGACAGAGAGGGATGTAATGAGTGAGTACCATTTGTTATAATTAAGCTGGTTTGATGCTTAACTCGTTTTTAGGTTATGCGGGTGTGAAAACAGTTTGGGGGGCTTAAATGAATCCTGCTGGGTGTGAATTGTTTGTGAATTTGGGTATGCCTAGCATCCAATGGGTTCTCGGCGAAGAATACGGCATCATAAAGCGCCAAGGAAAAAAGACACAGTGCAGTATTCGTTGTTACGGTGGTCACCCATCCTGCGCTATTATTGCCTAAATAATTTCGTATCCAAGACAGCTAAATTGTTCTTGACTTCGTCGAGCTTCATTGTCTCGGCATTTTTCTGTTGGTCACCTTTTGATACTGGTTGGGAATAGTGGCTTGTCCCAAGAAAAAAAAACCATAGATTAACATGCAAGCTCGGCTTAACCTGAAGATCGACCAGAGCGGTCGTAATTAGGTACTTAGCCAAAAGCTCTTCCACTAAACTGTCTATCCAGTTTGAATTTCCTGACCGGTGTAATATCTTCTATCCCTATGACCTTATCTAAATTGTTCAACAAACGCCCACCGAATCTAAATATCTGCTATCAAAAACCTTTGATACCAGTATAGCTATCTAATCAATAGCACTTCCAAAGTGAGGGTCAATCGATACCCATAAAAATGAAGATATCGGCTCCCCCATGAGACATACAATCGTTCAATTAGCCCTATAAGCAAGGAAAAATTCAGGGGGCTGGTTGGAAATTCATTTCTGTATCAAAAAGGGACAGGCCAGAATAACAAGTAACAACATACCGTACTATAAATTGAAGAGCCAAAATTATTGGTTAAATAGTGTCATATTTTGTTGTCAATTGCAGATCTTTGATATCGTTACACTAACACAGTACTAACTGGGTTGTGGAGGTCAAATACGTAGTACTTCGCTCCATGTAAAATACTGGTATTCAATAGGGGATCGGACTGACTCAAAAAAATAGAATTCTGTTTAGTCCGCCAGTTAGATTATCGAAAAATATTGGATAAGTACGTGTTTTTTTGTTTTATAAAATCAATAAAAATTGACGAAGATCATGGAGAAGCGCGTCAAAGATCATGGAGTGGGGCTTGCAACGTCACTTGAAGGTACAAAATGTACTATCATATGACGTCACACGAGTTTTCGAAGCACTGTATCGTCTTCATTTTTTGTTTACGTGAAAAAAGAAAAAATTTGTGGTCAATTATATTTTTTGGAAATCTATCTGACGGACTAATTAGTTTTTTTTGTCCGATCCCCTATTGCAACCGGTTACACTAAAAGCCGACGCCAACCAATAGGGTATTAGTTGACAAAAAAAATTAATTACTCCGTCACATAGATTTCCAAAAGATTTTTCACGTAAACAATAAATTAAGACGGTACAGTGCTTCGAAAAGTCGTTGACGTCACAGTTTGGTACATTTATTACCAGAAAGTGACGTCACAAGCAAACTCATGATCTTTGACACGTTCCATTTTCGTCAATTTTCATTATTTTGATAAAACAAAAAACACGTACCCAATATTTTTCGATAATCTAACAGACGGACGAAACAGAATCATATTTTTTTTAGGCAGGAAACATCCCTACTGCCAACATGATTGGGAAACTGTATTCATCATTTCAGCCAAAAGACTTCCACTGCTGGACATTGACCTCCTGAAAGTGTATTATTAAAATTAAATTAGGTGTATTATTAGTTCTTTCCTGTCATATAATTTGAATCAGCAAGTTCTTGATTCATTTAGTTATATCATGCAAAACCGCAAGTTTTGAACGTAATTCGAGTCAACATAATTTATTTCTGACCACAGACAATGTTATTTGTTTGTGGTTATGTCAGCATTATGATTGAAAGTTTCTTTTTAGAATGTGTGTGCTGTTCATTTGTTTTTAGGTCTTTTGTAAGAAACGTGGTAGGCAGAGGTGTACTTACCCATTAGTCCACCCAAAATTTCGCCAGGTATGCTTAATTCCCATGCAATAAGGAGCGAGCCTATTGCCATCAATCGGGCACAAATCTAGGCTCCGTAGCTGATACTGTCTGATGGGCAAACTTTGCCCGACCTGGAAAATGCCTGGATTCGTTTCCCATGCCAGGAAAACTGTTATTGGGGCATTCCATTAAGATTTTCTTTGCCCGATTGATGGCAATAGCTTTGCCCCCATTACATGGAGCTTAAAACATTTCTGGCGAAACAAGGATATACAATGGGTACTCAAGACTACCATTCAAGCTACCCAAAACTTGTTTACGAGAAACCTATACAAAGCGAGGCCATTTTATACTGGATGTGTAAAGCTTGATGTGTCGCCGTCTTTACACCTCACCCTTTAGACGAATATAGGCGTGAAGTCTTATCAATGAATCAGTAAGGTGTGGTGCAGATGCTGATTATAGCGTATAAGTACTAAAGTTAAATATTTACTGAGGAGTTATCGTAAACTGAGAATGCAAGAGTTAAGGCGCAGTCAAAGGGGCACCGTAAAAACGACCTGTTTTTCGTCGCAGAGTTAGCCGTATTGCTACTTATTACAATTCCAAAAAAAATACAGTGTATAGTCAAATGTATAGGTAAAAGACTTATGCAAAAATATTTTCTAAAAGTAATCAAGAACCTCGAAAAAAAAAATCACAAAATCACAAAAACATCACACGAAAAAACTTTTTCGTCTCGAAATGCTCAATATTTTGAGTGACAACTGTTATATTTTTTTTTACTATCAGAAAGGAAATTTAACCAACTAAAGACATATGTAAAAATATTCTAACATTACAGCGTATTTTTTTTTTTAATAAATTAAATCTGCGAACTATCGTTCATTTTGGCAGTCACGAGAATCAAACGCATCGCCATTTTCAACCTTATTTGTTTAGGCGATGAGTTAAACGCGCGCTCAAGGTCGCGGGCAGGAATGTCGTCTTAAGTACTTGAGTTCAAGTAGTTGTGAACTTGTGATATTACGGGATATGGGACTGAGTATACTTTGAGCTGCCTTGGTTTATCGAGTTTCTAAGATTTACAAGATGAAAAATGAAACGGACATACATTCCGATTCCGACCGACTCATTAAATAGGCTTCTTCTGGGTAAGCTCGTTCCATCGTCGACCTCATCTCTGCCCTTAGGGCAAGATTGAGGTCAAGAGTAAGCCCATATAAAAGAAAAACATACATACAGGTCAAACACATAACCCTCCTTTTGGGCTTCGCCGCAATCGGGTAAATGGAACCTCATATTCAAGAATTAATTTAGTTAAAGAGTTATTACCTAGCTTTTGACTACCTCGTTGATCTAGCCGCAAGCGCGATTACTGTGCATTCGATTCCCAGTTCGCCCAGTGTTATTGGATTTCCATCAAGACTTTCTCAGTAGCAGCATCGTAGTCTGAATTTGTGCCCGTTTGATGGCAATAGGCTTGAACCTTAGTACATGGGACTTTAACATTATCGGCGAAAAGTGAGTAACAAATGAGAGACCTAACCCTTCCTGATGATAAGTTATAATAATCTTTCTTCTTTGAGTCTCACAGAAATCACAGACGCGTCAAAACATTTAATATTTCAAGGTCCATAGTTTTCGCGTCCCACAGCAATATCCCATCACCAACTTGACCTCCGACCCTCTTTTACAACTGCACATAACGGTTCGAACCTTCACTTACGTCCGCTGTGCATAAGTTTGTAACTTATGAGCATTTAGGTTAACATCACTCGTAAGTTGTATAGCTTAGATGTTAAGTTTTACGATTCTTCGTAGTTCGTAGGTTATTTAGGGATTAGTAAATAACCAGTAAAAAAAAATACCAGTATCCACCAGTATTTTCCGCGAAGGGAATAACTAGGTGTCTAAACTCCAGGACCAGAACCCTGTTAGTACTGGGAAATATGATACCCCTTGATAATACCTACAGGTTGTCAGACTTTCGAATCGCAATTCCACGTGCTTACTTTGTATGTAATGGATAGTTGCTCATGCACGGTCCGACCTTGGCAAGCACTGCTTAACCTGCCTAATGTGCGGTGTTGTTATTTAGACACGAGCCTTGTCGAGGAGTCGCGAAAATATTGAATCGCTACCAAGTTATTTTATTAGTTACAAACACTTACTGCCGCACTCACAGAACTTTAATGATTCATCACTAAGTAAAGGTTTTGACAGTTTTTGTGTGACAAAACTGTCAAAACCTTTACTAAGTGATGGTCTAAGAGTGCGGCAGTTAGTCGCCTTTTAAGATATTAGTTACCTCGAAAATAAAAAACCATAAGACTGCTGTATCACTATCACTACATTGTATAAAACAAAGTCGCTTTCTCTGTCCCTATGTCCCTTTGTATGCTTAAATCTTTAAAACTACGCAACGGATTTTGATGCGGGTTTTTTTTTAATAAATAGAGTGATTCAAGAGGAAGGTTTTAATATCTTTTTTGCACCCGTGCGAAGCCGGGGCGGGTCACTAGTTATACAATATTGGCAGTCAACTAATAGTGTTATTAAATAACCTGCCAAGTGAACACGTGTTTCACACTTCATGAATATTGATCACTTAATTTATTCACAACTACTTAGTTACTTGGCATAAACAATTGATTAGTTCACAGTGAAGTAAACAACAAATACTTAGTTAAGTTAATTAATTGTCTATCTTCATTAACGGTGTAACAAGTCTTATTTACGATCATTTGAAAGCGTTATTGATTGATTGATAGAACTTGTTTTAGAGTATTTACTTCGTTCTTTCAAGGGCTTATTATTATTTTTGTCTCTTTTAATTTATTATGTTTTAAGGATGGACTGTGTGAAGGATGATATGGCTAGAAAGGAGGTGACTGCTGAGATGACGAGAAATAGGGAAGTATGGAAGAAGAAGACATGTTGCGCCGACCACAAATGAATTGGGATATATAAGGACAGGAGAATAATGATGTTTTAAGTATACTCTGTTTAACTGTGGACTAGAAAATCATCAATAATCTTTTGTCCTTAGGTATTTCAGCAACAATCCATTTCTAGAAATCATTATCAGCCATTTGTGTCCCATGCAGGGCAAGGAGCTCCCTTTCCTTTTTCCACTTATCCGTATCCAGTGCCAGCTGTTGTTCGTAAATCCCTGAGAAAAGAATCAAGTTCGTCCCTCAATATCCACCTGGTTCTGGGCCTACAAAATGACATAAACGACTCTAAAAAACTGTGTGTTACTTGAAAGTCGTAACTGTTACAAGTAGGTTACCACTCAGCATGATACTGTGCTATGGAGGGTCCACTGCTCCAATTCTAGCCATACCAGCCTACCTTTAGTTTTTTTGGACTCAAGGATCGGAACAAAGTAGCCTGGAACTCACGACACAGGGAACTCCAGTTTGAGTTGTAAGAATCTTAAAACAATATACTATTCTAATATAAATAAAATACGTATTCTAATATAAATAACTAATATCCATTACACATGAAGTTACTTAATTGCATTTACATAAAGCACCAATATTGCCAAAATAAATGTCTTTACTTCATTTATCCCCTTATGGGCCAATCTATTAAATCTATTGCTCAGTGTATTTCAAATTTTCAATCTGCGGGCTTGCCAATTTAAACCAAGTGTTAGGGTAGGTCAAATATGTCTAAATTGTACACTGACACGGGTCATATCCCCCATTGCATTTTGCGGCAATTGAATTTGCTCAATTTATTTGCCATTCCGGTGTTGCAAGTTAAAAATATGTGTCTATTTAAGTCATTGTCTGTGGTGCTAGAGTAACTCGATCGCCATTTGCAATTGAGGTTGTCAGTTTTAAAATTGGATTGCGAATACAATTTTGTTTTTATTCAATGCGCGCGATTTTAGAAGATGGTGTCATACTTTGTAAATAAATAATTTGTAAAAACAGGAAAATACGCAATGATGATTCATAAGGTATTTTTCTCTAATTAATGATCATAAATGTTGACTCAGTAATAAATAATAATATTCTTCATCATTTACATAATACCTATGGCATCACAGACATGTAACATGAATCATAGAAAAACAAAATACTTGAGATTGTTCAATGGTTTTTATAACTGTGGTTTTTATTATTTCAAGGGCAAAATGATGCTGATAAAATTAATAATGATATCCCGACTGTGGCAAGCAATGATAGCCTGACTGTGGCAAGTGACAAGATACACTTCATATTGCATAAAACGTTACTTCGTTTTATGCAATATGAAGAGTATCTTGTCTCCTCATCTGCCTAGCCTTTTTCCAAAATTGGAGTCGACTTTCAGTCTTAACGGATGCAGCTGAAAACCAGTATTTTACATGAACTGATTGCCTATCTGCAGGGCAATTGCGTATCTTTTATTGACAGTGGATAACTTACAAATAACTGTCAAATGGTGAGTTTTTAAGAAAAAAATGTATCATACCATAACCAATTTACAGTTAATCTATGGGCACTTATGATAGCCACTGACATTAAAAAGATACGCAATAGCACTACTGACCTCCACAACCCAGTTTGTACTGGAGAGTATAATAGTACACTACCCCATGGGAAGGAAGACTGGTTGTCTCTTTCAGGCCACTTAATACCCTCTCGGGGCTGCGGGTTGTTCGAAAGAGATACCGCGGCCCCGGACAGAAAGGGCTAAGAACATAGAGTATTAAACCACTGGCTATGTCTTTGGCTAAGAAGGAACATGGGTGATTTTTAGTCAGTAGAAGACCTGTAACAACTGTCAAAGATCTATAATTAATGCTTTCCAAGGCTCGGTAAACGAAATCAGACTATAGTAACAGTGGGCTTGAGTTTAACGTGTTTTTGAAGTCCTATGTAACAGGCGGCAAGTCTCAGGACACGTATTGCAATCTACCGGGTACAAATCCAGACTCCGTGTCTGCTACTAAGAAATTCCTGATCGAAAAACCCAAAAACACTTTGGCCTACCCGGGAATCGAACCCAGGACCTCATGCATGAGCACTGCAGTCGCGCTTAAAATCACTAGACCAACGAGCCAATATATTCATTCTGCTAGTTATAAACTTATAACTTCAAACTGTACCACCTATTTTATAGTATCTTCATTTTCTCACGCTAAAGTCCGTGGGTGATAAGCTACGATGCCTCGGTCTATAATTTACTTAACGGCTAGTCCCTTAGACCAGCTTTAGATCTCATTAACGGGTGCGACCAGTTCCCCTTTTAAACTGGAGTAAAACCTGGTCGAAGGGATTTAATGGTAGGGCTATATTGTGTGAAGTTCGGGATTTGTTTATTTATTATGTTTTTTTTTTGTTACAGGTAAACGTCTATTAAATTATCAGCTTGGCCCGTGGTCTTTACTATGGTATATTACTGGATTATTTATAAGAGAACGCAGGTAAATCGTATGAATAAGTTATTGTTTAAAAGTTGCAGGTAATAAATCTATTAAAATTAGACCCTTGTCCTGAAATGAGGCCAAGAGTAAGTAGTAGAGAGTAGTGGGAGTAGTATTTCAGATATAAAATGAAAAAAGAAACATGATCGAAACAAGGTGCTTACGATTGTCTTGGTAGATTGGTAATATTTTCAATTTCATGTATGTGTTAACGGAAAAGTGTGTAATCCGTTATTGTATACAATTCCTAAAATAGATAGGAAATCTATGATATATTTTGTAATATGCACTTTTCCTAGGAAATTTATACATTTCCTAAATAGCAATCGGAAATGTATAAAATTCTTGATGTTTGTAAGTATAGCGGGGATAGTCCTCCTCCTTCCTCTGAGTATGTACTGAGACCCGACATACCCTGCAAACCCTCTACTAGGAAAGCTTGGATGCAAGAGCGAGCGTAGCGAGCTCGGGACTTGGGGCACTCCGACTGGGACAGGTTATATTAGACGTTACGCTACGTTTAGTAGATGACTAGGGGTCGCAAACCGGGATCCCGGATACCGAAAATACCGGGATCCCGGACCGAAAAGGGTCCTTCACAATACCGGTATTGAATTTTTGAATACCGGGATTTGCGATATTTTCGGTATTCATCACAGAACGATGCAAATCGCAAATCACGGCACACCGCCGCCACTTTTCCTGTACTGTACTAGTTCTAACGCGTTGCTGCAAGAAGAATGTTGATTATTACTATTATAATAGAATATGCTTGTTATAATTTAAGATTTTACAGATTTAATTAAACGAAGAATATTTATTACTTAATTCATTTTTGTTTAATATGGCTTTCATTAGCGCAGGTAGCGATGTTGCAATTTCGATAGGAGGGAGATAATCGTATTCTTTGTTAAAAAGTTGATTTTCTTTTAATTGCTGACTAGTGACTTCCCAAAAAGAAGGAGGTTTCTATATTCGACCGATTTTTGTCGCGATGTCGAGAGATACCGCCAAGACCACACCGAGAGACCGCATTCTTCGTCGTGAGGGTTCTCACGCGTATGCTGGCATCCACCGTCGAGCGCTTCTTGCGGAACACCAATTTGGTTCATTCGGAATTTCGGACCCATCCCCTCAAAGTGCTCGGCGAGGCGGTTTGCATTTATAATCAAAGAACTTGCCCACCTCGTCGAGCAGCACAATGGGCCGATATGCGGCGGCGAGTCCCAGCTTCTAGATGAGGACCACCTTCCCCGTCTTCCAATGATGCGAAAATAGCCTCTTTCCAAGCATGCGCTTAAGAACCCCTCCAGTCGGGGACGAAGAGCCTCTGAGGCCAGGCAGGACCCAGTCTTTGCCAGGCAACGGGTCCCGGGGCAGTATTTTTGACTTTAAGCCTACGTACCGCCACTCTCAGGTCTACCCCAGTCACCTCCTGAATGTCGTCATCGTCTCCTGAGTGGTCCACTTCCAGCATCGCAGGTGGCGGAGCCATTGGCGGGGGAGGATGCTCCCCTCGCGAATCACCACGTCCTCCACGAGGTTAGTGCGGAGACTCTGCGTCAGCTGGTGGGGCCGGGTGCGGAGTTTATTCCGCACCATCTTATAAGGGCGCCCTCGCGGATCTCTCTTGAGAGTCTCCAGCATCACCTCGCGGGCCTGATCCTTGGCCCGAGCCTCGAGGAAGGCGGTCTCCGCCGCTCTATTCCCTTCATACAGCTCCGCTTCAATGGCTTCCGCATTCGGAGGACGAATGCGGAGCCTGCGATGCCTGGCGTACAAGTGCCGTGCCGCCACACACTGCTCACGCAGGTGTGACAGCTCTCGCGACCACCAGTACACCTGACGCCGGGCACTTCCTGGCTGGACTCGGGGCATTGCCATGTCGCATATCTCAGACATGGCCTCCTGGAACCAACCCGCCTCGTCGTTGACGTCCGCAGGCCTGACCGGTAATGGCACCCAGGCCCACACGATCGAGGCTTTCAGGAGGAGCTCCCGGTACAGCTGCTTCAGCGCCCATCGCGGAACACTCGGGGTCTGTGGGACCGGCGCGCTTGAGGACTGGGCAGAGACCTCAAACCGGATATACTGGTGGTCGGGGTAGGTCTCCACACCCTCCATGACGCGCCAGTCAACGACACGCTGTGACAGAGCTGAGCTGGCTAACAAAATGTCCACCACCGACTCGCCCCGCGTCCGTACAGAACCCCGGTTCAGGATGTCCAGGCCTGTTCCCAGAGCCCAGCACTCGACCATCCCACCCCGCACATCCGTGTAACGAGAACCAATCGTCCCCGAGTACAAGTACGGATGCTTAGTTAATATTATATATTTATATAAAGGATATTACAACTAAAAATAACAAAATTAAAAAACTTTTTTGCAAAAAAACCTTTGAAGTCGACTTTAAACTTATATCTTTTTAAATTCTCTAATTTACCATAACACTATAGAAACTATAAAAACTTTAACAGAAAGAAAAACTAATAAAACAAATATAATTTCTAAAAATGCCGAAAATACCGAAATTACCGGAATCCCGGTATTGTCCTAGACTCAATACCGAAAATACCGGTTTCGGAAAGTGGGACCGGTATTGCGACCCCTATAGATGACGGGGTCGAGTGAGCGAGCGAAGCGAGCGAACAGGCCCCGCCATCCCCTTCGTGGTTATTTTTTTTAAACCACCCAGAAGTAGGAGCCCCGCGAGGCGGGGCTCCGTCGACTGGGCCTAGAAGAGACTTTTTTATGTGTTTCCTAGTATCATCTCGGAAAAATACATACATTTCCCAGGAAATGTGTGTATTAAGAAATCTTTGAAACGATATTTTATACATTTCGTAAGCAGACTCGGAAATGTATATATTTCCTTGGAATTGTGTACAATTCCTAGGTTTCATACATTTCCGGTAACATACATATTATGCACAAAAGAAATAAAATCACAGCAGGTGACTTAATTCTTCCCACCCTCTTAGCATGACGCATAGGAAACAAAGACCCGCGTATTAATTTCATGCCAATTTTGTTTTGCCACAAACCTCTCATGCGTCTCCAACATAAAACCCGATACGTGCGCAAGCGTTCACGACACTCTCACTAAAGTATAGCAAATCAACTCCAATAGAGCTTATTGAATGTTTAGTTCCGCGTTCAGATGCGCCTGAGTCATACAAACATACACACTTACTTACAAACATGCAGGCTTGGCCACTGACTGCGTGCGACACGACACGATGGACGGTCTGTTGCGACTCTTGCGACTGAAACATCATTTTTGTGCTTTCCTCGGCTCGGCTTCCAGTCTAACCTGAAGTTGTTTACAGGTGTTTTATTTGAAGCGACTGTCTATCTGATGTCCAGAATCCAGAATATTTACTGAATAATAAGATATATTTTTTTTGAGGAGTGAGAAATCATCAAATTACTCCTCCCGCTCTGGGCAGAGCGATTGGGAGTGTCAGACTTCTACGGACTAAAAACCACCCATGTTCCTTCTTAGCCCTGTGTGTCGAGGCTGCGGTATCTCTTTCGAACAACCCGCAGCCCCGACGGGAGTAATAAGTTACCTCGTTACTACTTTCAGTTTATTTTCGATCGTAATGGCTGTCAAATTCAAGTATCTCCAAATGCCAGCCAGGGCCAAACGCTTAACATGCAAAATACTAGTATAATATTTTGATATTTAACTGGGGAAACTTTTTATTGCATTCGAGGAAGAATTCACATCCGAATCGCTGGCAAGGTTCTTATGGTGCCAAAATCTGCAGTAACATAATAATATGCCCACGTTTTCAAGGAAGTGAACGTGTGTTTTTTGATCGAAGCTTCGGTTGTGGACTAGAAGACGCGGAGTCGGATCGTCAGAGGTCGTGTACAAGACGATACAGTCATACAAACAAGTCATACATACTTATATAGTATTTGTTTAGTTTGTTGTGTCATACACCCATGTATGGTGAGCATAGGTAAATATAGGTAATTAAAGTTGACAGTTTTATTTTATTTACTTCGTTTGTAGTGTCAATGTTTTCTAAGAATCATGGTTAGGTAAGGTTTGTTTGTCTTCCTACATTTTTTTGTTATGATCTGGCATCGTTCAGGTATCTATAGGTAATCCACGTTGGGACTGCGGGTTGTTGTTGCGGAAAGAGATACAGCGGCTTCGGACACAAAGGGCTAAGAAAGACAAACATGGTGGTTTTTAGTCAGTAGAAGTCTGACACTCCCTACCGCTCTGCCCAGAGCGGGAGGAGTCATCTCATAATTTCCCACCTTCCAAAAAACAAAAAAGGGCTCCAGTTTTGTGATAATGCGGGCCCACAGCTTTACAACCATTCAATTTTACTGTTATAAATACATTCAATTTCAAAAAATTTATGAAGTAGGCCCCCAGTAGAGTCAATTAAGGGCAATGTTCAAACTTAATGTTATGATTCCACTACAAACCCAAATATTGAAGTTCATAGTATGCATAGTAAATCTACGATACGCTATCGAAACCGAAAGCGCTAACAACAAATCGTACCGAATGTTACACACATCGTAATTGCGATAACTATCGACTAATCTCACTAATGCGATCTACGTTCATCTGATTAGCACTCCTAACCAAGCACCATACGGTCAAGAACATGACTGTGTCACGATTTTGTCGAGAATTTTATCGTTGCGTGAGATATATCTTGGCTTTCTCACTGGTTAGACAAAGGGCGGATTTTTTCAAAGTATCAATATTATGTTAACTGTACGGTACTAATAAGCACGTGAAAGCAGAGCTGAGAGAGTAAATACGACGATTTTAAAATTATGATATACATTAGGTCTTTGTTTCGATTCCTAGGTCCAGCAAACTCTTATTGGGTTATTTCATCAGGTTTTTCTCTGTAGCAGCCACGGAGTCTGGATTTGTGCCCAGTTGATGAAAATAGGCTCGCTCCTTGTTAAATGAGACTTAAATATAACTCGCAGCATGTGGCTCTCAAAACGGTGAAGGAAAACATTGTGAGGAAACCGGCATGTATTAGAACCAAAAAAATCGAAGACATGTGACATCTGCCAATCCGCACTAGGCCCGCGTGGTGGATTATAGCCCATCCCTCACCTAGAGAGGAGGCCTGAGTCCCTGCAGTGGGAACATTATAGGTTGATGATGATGTGGCTCAAGTAATGAGAGCGTAGAGGCGTTTGTGAGAGATTGACCAGAGAAAACTGCACGGAGAAATGAGTAGTAGGCTATGGGGGGAGCCTGTCCGGATTGCGGAATTTGTTCGAAAGAGTCACCGCGATCTGCACAGATAAGTTTTAGTCAGCAAGAATCTGACACTCCCTTCTGCTCCACCCAGACCGGTAGGAGTAATTTGGTGATTTCCTATCCTTAACAAAAAAAGGCAATGGGGAAGGCTTTTGCCCAGCAGTTGGACTTTAGAGGCAAATAAAAAAATCCATTTCCGTATTTCAACGTCTTTCCTTAAAGACTCTTTAGCTCAATTCTTGACATGTGTGTGTTTCTCAAACTCACAGTAATGCAACTGGCCTATAGTGAAAGTGTGTATCATCTTTGTTTAGTGATTAATCAGTCTTCGAGTTTCACTTTGTTCAGTTCTTCTCTTCACTTTTGTTTGTGTTAATTGCTTGTGTCTGCCTTTGATTTAGGAGGTTTAGTTACCCGCTTTATATTTAGTGAGGTAGGTAGAGTAATGCAAGTTGTGGAAGAATTTTTAAGAGAAATAATCTCGATTAAACAATCGATTGTAGGGGTCGATTTGTTTATCACCTGCCAGCCTTTTTCAAACTGTGTTGGGGTCGGCATTCAGTCTAACCGGAAAAAGCTTAAACAGTGCGCCTTACTTGGAGCGGCTGCCTATCTGACCTCCACAACCACGTTTGTACCTACTGGGTAAATATGACACCCCTTGGGAAGACTGGTTGTCAGACTTTCGGACCACTGATTAAAAGTTTTTGTTAAATGTTTCCAGAAAAGCAGCCTTCGTTTTTGAGATTGTTCACTATGACAATAAGTTTATACTCTCCCAGAAAACATTTGCCATCATCTTCTTGTCATTATGCCCCTTGTTACGGTAGAATTATAATTGATGACTATGAAACACTACAGTAGTTTCTATTTTGTAAGGAATCCCCTGCTTTCTTTGTGTACAAATACGACCACTTACACACGTTCTCAGACTTTTTGCTCCAGACTAAACAAATCCCAATTGACGGCGAAGTCAAGAGTACTTGAAACTTAAACTGTATTGAAGAGTTCAATGAACGCAAATAAACATAAACAGTGTTACTAATTCGAAAACAATAGATGTTAAACTAAGTACTTCACAATAAAGCCATAGATCTCTTTACAAATCAAAAATACAGGAAAACTACAATATTTCAAAAGGCGGCAACAATTAAAATCAACCGTTTGTCACGTGACGAGAATTCATTCATTTCGAACGCATTCAAATTCGGGCCGCCATATTTGTTTCGATGCGCGCGCTTTCGTGTGCTTTCGGTCCGAAACGTCAAAAGATTTATGGCTCACTTCCGATGCGTTCAGTTTTTTTACTATATTTTTATGCTATAACTCATTCTAAATAAGTAACACGTAGTTTTTGGTAGTTTTAATTTGTGTTTGATTTATTTAGGCCTTTTGTTTATGTTCTCTTCGTTATTAATTAGGTACGTTTTGGAGGTACTTGTGGCTCCTGTGAAGGTTTTGTGGCTTTGAAAGAAGAAATTAACAATTTCAAATCTTTAATCAAATAGACATGGACATGTTTGGATATTTGAAAACAACTTTCTGGAAGGAAGTTATTATTTACCAAAATACTTGACGGTTTTTAAAGAATAATGGCTATAAATAATTTATAATCTATGAAAGAAAGCACCAGGAAATATTTCCCATAAATTATCCGCTAACATAGTTGCTTATAATCGATACTAAAGTCATTAGCTTATCTACTAACGACTTATTATTGTAATTAAAAGCCGTAGCGCCATCTTATCTTAGGTTAGAAGTGCCATAATGCACATTAGTGTCCTTTTCACCTTGCCTCGTAACTGATATGACACTGACCTCTATACTCTATGGTTAATTGTGCTCTATGTGTGAAATAGCGTCGCATAGTACGACCACTTTAAGTATGCAGTTTGTGGTAGCGCTGCTTGTCAAGAAAGATTGCATCGATATGTCAAACTTGGTACATTTATTTTGGTTCTGAGTTTTCCCGTCTGCAGAGATAAGTTGGTTGAATGTGTAAGTAACTGGTTTAGCAAGTTTGCACTGACCTGCGACAAGACATGTCATTTACGATTTACGGTCTTTCAAATTACAACAATTGACAAAATCTGAGACATATTTTTACTGTTCTGATAAAAGGATTTTTCTTGATATACCTATAAGATGATAAAGAATTGAAGATGTTATGCTATGTCACGGCAGTGTAGAGCTATAGTTTGAAATGATTGTTTTGACGTTTTGTTTTGTCGTTACGATTAAAACACATTACTCCTTTTCGGCTCTACGGTTAAAAGTGACTAAGACTTCAATTTAGAACCTATTACGTATCCCAATTGTTTAGGTTTAATCACCCAGAACGACTAAATTTTTGACTTAATCTTTTCATGACATGGATCTTAATATACCTATTGTTATCGGTTTTTTGTTCTAGCAAACAATTAAGCCAAGTCTCTTTAAAATCGATCGTGTATCGAAAAACCATTTTTCACTCGCATCATTGTGTTCTAATTGAATGTGTCTATTTTTCTATTATACTTCCTTAGTTCAATATAAAAATACCGGTTGATCATTGAAACCGAGTCACCGGGATGACGCGTCACTATGAATCGATTTTTTAGAATCGATTCCAACAATCGATTCGGTCTCGCACCACTGAATCGAGTCACAAAGATCGATTGCTATGCAAATCACCGTTTAGTGGGACATTAACATAAGTATTATGGTTTTTTTTCTAGTATTTTTGTTAGGTTGAGTCATTATATTTTTGGTTCTCATAAACTTCCTGGATGACTGATTGCCAGACGCACACTCTAGCTCTAGATAATGAATAAGATCAGCATCTCCCTTGTCTATTCCCAACTACATTGGGGCGGCCTCCAGGTTAAATGAATGCAACTGTAAACCTGCAGTATTTTACATAGAGCTACTGCCTATCTGACCTCCACAACTTAGATACTAGTTATACTCCTTCGCTATTCTCTTCTGATTAATAGCGATGCGGGATCCAAGACAGTTGAATTGTTTCTCTAGGATTTCATCAAGCTTCATTGCATTTTGGTGTTGATTCTGGCTTTCAGGAGTTGCAGTGGATTGGAAATAGTTTGGTGGGCTTGTCCCATCTTCTATCTATCTATCTATCTATATAAATAAAGAGAGAAGTCCTGAATGACTGACTGACTGACTCATCAACGCCCAGCCCAAACCCTTGGACCTAGAAAGCTGAAATTCTGCACAGAGGTTTCCTTTATTATGTAGACAAGGAATAAGGAAGGATTTTTCGAAATTCAACCCCTAAGGGAGTTAAATAGGGTGATCGCGCCAGGACTCAGCCGAACCTTATCTCGGGCCCATGGGAGACAGGTCTCAGAACAGCCGCCGTCCTAACGGGATCAAATAGACGCGATACGCGCCTCCGAACAATATTACAATTTCTGAACTTATAGCTACCCTTACCTCATTTCTTCGAGCCGGTCTCACTTCCTTGACCCCTCGCAAGTTGTGTAACTGTGTATGTGTATAATGAGTGTATATGACCTTGCGATGGTTTGCTGGTAGTTCCGGACGATTCTTCCACGTCGCTGCAAGCCACGCCGTTAACGCGAGCCACCACACTCACTCCGTATTAGTCTAACCACACAAGCCTCGGTGCTTTCCCAATAGCACTCCCGTGACAAGGCAAACCAATGATATTATCAATAACCCGTTCGACATTCACAGCGTCGCTAACCGTACTGCTTAACTAGTATAATTGGGTGCCGCGAAATGACTCCACAAGTCGATTTAATCAATGCGCGTGCGCTTTCACCCGTGATTCTATCGCTACTATAATACTCGTCCGACGCCCAGCACGTCTCAATACGAACTACTTCACGCCGAGCCCAGCGCTCGACCTCTCTCCCTCCGCCCCTGTCGCCCCGAGGCGGAGAAAATCAAAAATCTGAAGGTAGATTATAAACAATCACCCCCCCCGGACCGACCCGTTGTCGGTCCGCTCAAACTCCCGGGAGTCGAGATAAAGTTGAGACTGCCCGTCTAAGGATCGAGTCCCTCACCTGGACGTCTGCGATCCTTGGAAACCCATCCTTGCCCGTAATCAGGTTAACAATGCGCCCCCGTCGCCAACACAACGGTGATAGGTTAGCATCCTTAACCAGAACGAGGTCTCCAACGCAGGGTGGGGTCGTCCTGTCCGTCCACTTAACGCGTTGCTGTAGAATATGCAGATACTCCAGCGACCATCGCTTCCAAAAATTTTGGCTCATTTGCCGTAACATCTGATACCGTGACAACCGGTACAACTTGACATCAGTATACGGATATTCCGGCAAGGCGTTAAGTGGTTGGCCAATCAAAAAATGACCTGGGGTCATGGCCTCAAGGTCATTCGGGTCAGCGCTCAACGGGCACAAAGGTCGCGAGTTTAAGACCGCCTCAATTCTGCAAAACACCGTTGACAACTCCTCAAAGGTGAGAATCGTTGAGCCGATGACCCGATACAAGTGAGTCTTGGAAGACTTGACTACTGCCTCGAAAATTCCACCCCAGTGGGGGCATCCAGGTGGACTAAAATACCACGAAATGCCCCGACTGGCGAGGCCCGTGCCAATCTCTCGCTCATTCTGACTTAAAAACAATACAATTTCCTTTAAGCACCGGTCGGCGCCCTTGAAGTTGGTACCACAGTCCGACCGAATCAGTGACGGTACTCCCCGTCTAGAAACAAATCGATCTAACGCCGCCAGAAAGGCCTCCGTAGAGAGATCGGCCACCAATTCCAAATGAACGGCCTTGGTCGCCAGACACACGAAGACACACAGATATGCCTTAACCGACTTCGCGTTGCGAAGGTGCGATGTCTTGACCATGAAAGGCCCCGCGAAATCTGTCCCTACGCCAGCAAATGGCCGAGCCTCCGTGACTCGATCGGCCGGGAGATCTCCCATTTGTGGCTGCATTGTGGCTGCCTTGAGTCGGTAACAAGGCAAGCAACGAAACACAACGCTCCGTATGATTCTGCGGGCCGATAAAATCCAAAATTCACGCTGCAAAATGCCCAGAAGGGTGTTACAGCCTGCGTGTGAATTCTTGGTGTGACGGTCCCTAACCAACAACTCCACCAAAGCTCCCTTCTTGGGGAGAATTAGAGGATGTCGCGCTGCATAGGGCAAGTCGGCATTCCGTAATCGTCCTCCCACCCGGAGCATTCCATGCTCATCAATGAACGGGTTGAGGCGGACAAGACCCTTTTTCAATCGACCTGCGCCAGTCTTCAAGACCCTAATTTCGTCCTGGAACTCATTCCTCTGAACGACTCTCACCCAGAGTGAGAGAGCCTTTCGCTGTTCTTCAGGTCCCATTATAGGCGACATGTTTCGCTGCGCGACAGGACAACGACAATTTTGACAAAATCTCATTACCCATCCCGTTACTCTAAGTAACTTCCCTAACGAACTATATCGTTCCAAGAGGGTGTGGTCTACGGTGGCGGGTTCCACTGTAGTCACATTCAGCCTCAAGCCTTGGTCTGGGGGTAATGAATGTCGACCGCACTCATTAAATGGCCACTCCGCATGTGGCTGTTCCAGCCATTGTGGCCCCCACCAAAGAGAATGTTCAACCAAAGCAGGCGCCGGACAGCCGCGTGAAGCGCAGTCAGCCGGATTAATCTCACCTGGAACATGTCTCCAGACCAGAGGAGTCTCTGAGCTATTTATTTGTGAGACTCGGTTGGCCACAAATACCTCGAGCGTGTGGACCGAAGTCTGCAACCAGCATAACACGATTCGGCTGTCAGTCCATGCATAGACCGTCTCGTTCAGAGCCACCGTACCACGCAAATTCCGCACCACATGGTTCAAGAGCCGCGTCAGAAGGGCTGCACCTGCCAGTTCCATCTTCGGAATCGTCCAACGAGTCCGAACAGGTGCAACCTTGCTCTTGGCCAGTACCAAGCGTACCGTTCCCCTACCAGCGGTCTCACCTGTTCTCAGGTAGACTGCGGCCGCGTACCCCTTCTCCGACGCATCACAAAACCCGTGCAGGGTGACCTTGACTCCTGCCTGCGGGAGCAGTTTACGCGGGATCTCAATCTCTGAGATCTGTGGTAAGGTGGTGACGAATGCCGACCACTCCCGAGCCAGCTCCTCCGTGAGCTGATCATCCCAACCTAGTTGAGCCAACCAAAGCTTCTGAATGAAGCACTTTCCCATGAACGTGACCGGCGCGATCCAACCGGTTGGGTCGAACGTTCGTGCGATAGTCGAAAGGACCGATCGCTTGGTCCAGGTCTTCGACAGCAACTCGGCCTCACAACTGTATGTGAAGGCATCCTGACTCGGTTGATACTGGACCCCTAAAATGGCCAACGCATGAAGATTCTCCGAATCCTCAAACAAATGCGGGTCTTGTTGATACTCAGTTGGCAGTCCTGCCAGTACCTCTGGGCAGTTCGACAGCCATTTCCTGAGTTCATAGCCACCGGAGGCCATGAGCGCCACCAATTCATCCCTTAAGATGAGCGCCTGCTCAATACTGTCTGAGCCCGTACAAATGTCGTCTACATAGACGTCCCTATCAATGACAGCAGCCGCGCGGGGAAAGCGGAGCCGTTCTTGATCAGCCAGTTCTCGTAGCGTACGCATGGCTACATATGGGCTGGGCTTTAATCCGTACGTGTTTGTGTTGAGCTCGTACGTGACCATCGGTTCTTCTGGGCTCTCTCGCCACAATATCAGCTGGAACCGACGGTCGTCTGGATGAATCTCAGTTTGACGAAACATCATCCGTACGTCCGTAACGAAGACAACCTGGTGTCTCCTGAAGTCCGTGAGAATGTCTGCAATGTCTCTGGTCAGCTTAGGACCAGCATGGAGACATTGATTCAGGGACACCCCGCTAGACGTCTCCGCGCTCCCGTCGAACACGACCCTAATCTTTGAGTCAGATGTCTTCAAAACAGCATGATGAGGCAACACATAATGCTCCTCATGACGATAGTCAACCCTGGACACCGACATGTGACCCAACGTCAGGTATTCGCGCATGAACTCCACATACTTCTGTCGGAAGTTGGAGTCCCGCTTCATGCGCCTTTCCATTGCCACTAACCGCTTTTCTGCCAGACTCCATGAGCTCCCCAGCGGAGGTCGAATTGACAGAAATGGCAACCTTGTCATAAATCTACCCGATGGGAGGCGCACCGTGTTAAATCGATAGAATGTTTCGCACTCCTCATCACGTGGGTTATTTCTAAGAGCGGTGGGTGGCTCTTCCGTTGCCCAGAACCGTTGCAGGACGTCGGATAACACGCTGCCATAATATATGGAGCTATAATCCGTTGAGTGCTGTGGTTCCCGTACTGGGCCCAATAACGCGTAACCACCTGCGGTACGCATGGCCACAACCCCGTTTGGTTGCAGCTCCCGTTTGCCGCTTCGGAGCAGCTTCCCGAGGACGTCAGACCCAAGCAAGACGTCCACCCGTCCGGGGATCGCGAAGTGGGGATCGGCTAACTCCAATCCATTGGTCAACCCCTTTACCGCAGACGGTAACCGAGTCTGAGGGAGGACCCCAACCACTTCGTCCAAAACGATCGCCGTGGCATTCACCCGCGTGACCGATGCCGTGTCACCCATCTCGAACAGGAATGTCGTCTGACCCCTGAGGTGAGGCACCCGATTGCCACCTATACCTACGGCGCCATCCCGTGATGGCTCTAATGTAAGGCCCAGCTTTTTCACTAAACAGCTGGACACAATACAACCTTGTGCCCCTGAATCTAACAGTGCTCGCACGTGCACCGGCTGTCCGTCAGTACCCCTGACAGTAATCCTAGCCGTCGGTAATAATACCGTTACTGTCGGGGTGGGCACCACTGACGAACAGGCTGCTAGTTGCTAATAGGAGGCACCTCCCTCCTCCCCTGCCGGAGGGGGAGTAAATACTGTCCCAGTATACGGGTCCCAACCCGGGTAGTAACCCTCCCGACCCATCGGTGACATCCGTGCCGGTCGGAAGTAGCCTACTGGCATCCTTCCGAACGGTGGCGGGCGCGCCGTCAGCCGAGGGCGTTCTGCGAGAGGCGGGGAGAAGCGACTACTCGGGGGTGGCAACATGCCCCCCAACGCATTCGAGTACGCCGCGTAACCCGTCTGTACTACCTCCGGGCCCCTGCCCGAGTCTCGGTGCCTATCCCCCCCCCGCGGGGAAGACGACGGTATCGGGTTGTGCTCTGGATCAGCCCTTGGCCCACCCCCCCGAGGGGGCGGCGACCGCTGATTCCTGGCCGACCCACCCCCCCTAGGGGGGGGTGACCGACCACCCGAATCTGGCTTAGGAGAGGGGGGGTGACCTCCCGGCGAGGCTCCGTGCACCTCCCTACTCTCCGCCAGGCATAGCAACTCGTGATGGGCTCCTCCGCAGGTTCCACAGTTAATGGTCCTGTGGCACTCACGTACAAAGTGAGTCCCCAAGCAGCGGAAGCACAAATAGCGCTGCTTGACCACCCCTCTTCGTCTATGCACCCGCTGCGCCTTAAAGTCCGCGCATGCGGCGAGACCGTGCCCTTCCTTCCGACAGAAGGCGCACACTTCCGATTGGAGGGCGTGGTATTTCTTCCCCCCCCGACGGGGCTCAACCGGCTTGGGCCCGCTCGTACGTCGGGTTGACGGAGGAGGGTGCGACGTGGATGCCCCTTGGCAATCCGCCCGCCGGCACTCGCCTTCTAAAAACACCCTCAAGTCATCGTAACTTGGGAGGTGGTCCGTCGATTCGCCACCATGTGACTGCTCAAAGCGCGCCACCACGTCGATCGGCAACTTCCGTAAAACCCTATTGACGATGATATATTTATTGTCCCCTAACGACAACTTAAGTCGATCTAACGTGTTCACCGCAACCGTGACCGGATTAAGGATTTTCGCCCTTATTTCGTACACGTTAGACACCTTCGGGATTTCAAAAATCTTATCAATGAGGCCATCAACTATTAATCGCCGATTATCATATCGGTCGATTAATAGGCCCCATGCCGTCTCATAACTGGCGTCCGTAATCTCCAGGTGGGTCAAGATGTCGTGCGGCTCACCGTTAAGCCTACCCATTAATTGAGCCATCTTGTACGCGGGCGAGAGATCTGTACGCGAATGCACGACACTATTAAAAATATCGCGGAATCGCGGCCAATCGGCATACTCGCCGCTAAACTCGGGTACATGTACTGGTGGCAACGGCGCCTGAATCCCTACGCCTGCTGGCCGACATGAATCCCTGACGTCACCCTTGCGCGATCGCTCAATGTCGGCCGCCGCCTGGATTATGCTCATGGACATTTCCCCACACTGGTCCACATTGCCCCGTACCACCTGAGCATCCTTGTCCACCGACGACAGATCCGTCGATTCGAGACATGCTAAATACTCAGCGTGACACTTTAACACGGCGTCATATCGTTCGTCAACTTGCCGAGCGCGTGACAATAACGCATCTTCACGATCGGTGCGACCTACCAACGTAACAACCGATGAAAACCATCTCAATTCAGCTTCGATTCTGGCTGCGATAGTTTTCGTTACTGACGGAGCCATAGTACCAACTTCAATACGCGATTATGCAATAATAAATAACAATAACCAAAAAAAATAACAATTATTGTATCCGGAATCAACAATAATAATATATTCGTTGAGTGAATAAATCTACGACGCTATGCCAACTCTTGAACTTATTCCTCTACGTGCTCTAGAGGTTATTCCTCTATGTCTCAAATGTTGACAATCATAACACGATTTGTGATGAGGTTATATTTGTGCGTAACCGAACGTAAATAACAAATTATTTTATCAACGAATATTCACATTCCATTTATGTACTTATTATTAATAATTCCAAACTCAACTTGAGGTGTACACTGGTATGTAGGTCAATGTACTACTACCTACAAGTTGAATTTGTACATGAACACAATTTTTACAAAGTAAATTGGTACCAAGTACCTACTAATTTTTACAAAGTGGGTTTAAATAAACCACGCTCTGCTACCAGATTTTGATCGCGCCAGGACTCAGCCGAACCTTATCTCGGGCCCATGGAAGACAGGTCTCAGAACAGCCGCCGTCCTAACGTGATCAAATAGACGCGATACGCGCCTCCGAACAATATTACAATTTCTGAACTTATAGCTACCCTTACCTCATTTCTTCGAGCCGGTCTCACTTCCTTGACCCCTCGCAAGTTGTGTAACTGTGTATGTGTATAATGAGTGTATATGACCTTGCGATGGTTTGCTGGTAGTTCCGGACGATTCTTCCACGTCGCTGCAAGCCACGCCGTTAACGCGAGCCACCACACTCACTCCGTATTAGTCTAACCACACAAGCCTCGGTGCTTTCCCAATAGCACTCCCGTGACAAGGCAAACCAATGATATTATCAATAACCCGTTCGACATTCACAGCGTCGCTAACCGTACTGCTTAACTAGTATAATTGGGTGCCGCGAAATGACTCCACAAGTCGATTTAATCAATGCGCGTGCGCTTTCACCCGTGATTCTATCGCTACTATAATACTCGTCCGACGCCCAGCACGTCTCAATACGAACTACTTCACGCCGAGCCCAGCGCTCGACCTCTCTCCCTCCGCCCCTGTCGCCCCGAGGCGGAGAAAATCAAAAATCTGAAGGTAGATTATAAACATAGGGGATGAAAGTTTGTATGGAAAATCGTCATTTTCACGCGGGCGAAGTCGCTGGCAAAAGCTAGTCATTAATACTGAAATAGTTTATTTGTGTTCGTAGTACTTGTAACAGCGCAGAAAATTCAGGAACTCAAAACAAATAGTGAACATGGTAAATATCCCGTTTTCTGTGTTAATTTAATAGTAATGATTTGATGGGTTTGACTATTGTGTAACGTGTACGGTAAAGTTTATGATATGCAAATGAAATCACTGGCTAACTGTCCACGCAGTTTATTTGACAAAAACATCGGGAAATATGTAAGGAATGGAGGTAAATAATGGTTGTCGGTCTGTTATACTACTTTGTTAGTCAAATGGGCGCGGCCTCTGATGTAATTTTGTTTGTTGTGTCAATAATTATGTTTGCATTTTTAATTTAGGATAATACTGTCGGTGTTATGCATATTTTATGTAAATGCTACAAAAATATTATGATCTCTCGCAGGTAGACTCGCCAAAAAACAAAAAAAAACATACATCCAACGTCCATTTCGAAGCTAAGTCGTCATAGCTGGTACTCAAAAAGCTCCTGGGGACTCCTTATTAATAACTAGCTTTTGCCAGCGGCTTCGCCCGCGTGAAAATGACGATTTTCCATACAAACTTTCATCCCCTATTTAAATCCCTTATGAGTTGAATTTCGAAAAATCCTTCATTATTCCTTGTCTACATTATAAAGGGAACCTCTGTGCAAAATTTCAGCTTTCTAGGTTCAAGGGTTTGGGCTGGGCGTTGATGAGTCAGTCAGTCAGTCAGGACTTCTCTTTTTATCTAAATAGATAGATCTGTATACATCAGCAAGTACCTAATTTATCAGTCGTTACGGTAGTCAGTGTCGGACAACCAGTCTTAGCAAGAGTTATCCTTATCCAATACCAATTGGGTCGTGGACATCAGATAGGTAGTCGCTCCATGTAAAATACTAGTATTCAGCTGCACCCGGGTAGACTGGAAGCCGACCTCAATCTCAATTTTTATCTTGAGGGCTTAAGAGGGACCCGTCGGGGCTGTGGATATCGAAAGGTTACCGCGGCTCCGACACAAGGGCGAAGAAGAGGGAACATGGGTTGGTTTTTAGTCAGTAGAAGTCTGACACTCCCCTTCGCTCTGCCCAAGAGCGGGGGGGGGGGGTTATTCGATGATTTTCCACCCACCAAAAAAAAAAAAAAAAAAAAAAAAAAAAAGGGCTTAAGAGGGACATCAGAGATTAATGTTGATGGTAAAGTCAAAAAACTTTTTAACAAAAGATAAAACCGACTTAAAAAAAAAAGTCAACAATAAATCAGTTTCTGAAGTCGGTGACTTTTGTTTGTTTGATTTCATTTTTTTGTCACCGACTTCAGAAACTGATTTATTTTTGACTTTTTTTTTTAAGTCGGTTTTATTTTTTGTTAAAAAGTTTTTATTTTTCACTTTTTAGTGGTTCACCTAATGTGGACAATGTAGTATTTTTTTTGAGATTTGTTGATTTTTCAAAAACCGCTTGTTCGATTTCGATAAAAAAATTATGGGACCATTTGGGAAGTATACCTCTTCCAACAAAAAAAGAATTTTTGAAATCGGTTAGCAAGTGACGGAGTTATGCCCGAACAAACATAAAAAAAAAAAAAATACAAACATCCGAATTGAGAACCTCCTTCTTTTTTTAGAAGTCGGTTAAAAATGGATTAGAATGACACTTTCAACTTACCAACGATGTAATTATGTAGTACTTATAATTATTGTAACTAGTTATCAACCCTTTTTCTTTTTTTGGTGGGTGGAAAATCATCGAATGACCCCCCCCGCTCTTGGGCAGAGCGAAGGGGAGTGTCAGACTTCTACTGACTAAAAACCGAACCCATGTTCCTTCTTTGCCCTTGCGCCGAGGCCACGTAATCTGGTACAAAAATCCGCGGCCCCGACGCGCTAGTTATCAACCCTCATACCATAACAACTCAGTGTATCCTGAACCAACAGACGGCCCACTAAAAAACAGCAACCAAAACCACGAAACAGCTCCTAATTTCCTACAATTTCTATTCAGCCAACGATTAACCCATAGATTAAAGACATTACTGGTCAATAAAACCCGTTTATCTATTGTCTATTCATCACGCGTTACCAATAACGTTATCTGGTCTCAAAATAACTGGATAACTAAACCAAATCACGGTAAGTTTAACTAGGTATGCGATAGTACTGAGAATTTTTGAGAAGTTTTTACTATGTGTGTTAGGAGTTTAAGTGTTTAGGTATGTCGTGTAGTGAGGTGGTGGAGCGATGGTCAAGCTATGTTAAGTATGAAGCTATGTTTTGTAGTACTAGTTTGGTAAATTTTTGAAAGCTGAAAGCTGTAACATAAAAATATTAGCGTTACTATAATAGTGTTTCTTGCCGGTTTTCCTCCATTTAAAACGATCAACCTGAACCGTGGACGTTCTATGAATTTTTTTTTTGATTGTTTTATGAATTGCTCAGGAGGAAATTCTACAAAGACTTGAAGTTATTGGTTGTGGTGCAACCAATAATTTCAAGTCTTTGTAGAATTTCAAAAAAGATAATTATTCAAAATCATAAGACTTCATTTCCATCAAGACAAGCTATTACTCGACATAGCATAGCTTCTCATACTCACCAGCTTTACAATCACCATACATAGATCAAAGCTTGAATCGACAATGTTTTGTCTACGTGAAAATATTTCAAACTTAATACTTATGCCACTTTACTTAGCAGTAACAATAGTGCCATTTCGATTTTTATTCTCAAAATTTTCGATTTTGTGACTTATGTTTTTTTCGTTTTGTGGTTTTATTTTTTCCGTTGAATTGTGACTTGAATTTTAAATGATGTTGTTTGGCACATGTCCCATATTCATTGAAGGTATGATGTGATGTTTTTAGCATGTGAAAAATGTCTTGTTTATCGATTTTGCGATCGCTTCCAGTTATCTGATTGAATTTTAATAACTTTTGCCGTGAAGCCAGTAACGTGACTGTGAATTTTTGAGGGTTTGGTACTGATGATGGAGACAAAAGAAGTTTCACTAGGAACCTTAAAAATCATTATGTTCCTACAAATTGTTTTATTCTAAAAAATATATGGGGGAAGGAAGATAGTACTTCACGTGTGATAGTCAGTGTGTGCCTGAAGACGGCGTCGTATCCGAGGCAGCCAAAGAAACGCTTTGCGTCACGATCTAGATTCAATCTTAACGGATTGATCGGAGAAGGCAAATTGTTAGCAAGCTGATTTGATGACTTTTGCCCAGCAGTGGGACGGAGCAGGATGGAAAAAATGGTAAATAGACTTGCATTCGACCGCAACTTGCCTGATGTGAAGCGATGACACAGCCTGAGTAAAGCACAGTTGCCTAGAAGAAACCGATTCCTAGTATATAACGATTAATTTATAAAGCATGTCTTGCCATAAATATTTTCCAGTCACAACAAGCATCGACATAAAAGCTGTCTCGCTTTTAAATTCAATTTTCATCCATTTCCAGCAAAATCTTTCAGATTTATAGCTTTAGAAGCTTTCTAAAGAATTCCCCCTCTTTAAAGATGTCTTTCTCAGAACATCCCATTTATATTATTTATTCGGTATCTTCGATATTCTCAGACGGGAAGTGAATTTCGAATTCCACATACATCTCACGAAGTTCTTTTAAATATTTCATGCGTGCAATTTGTGTAACATCGATTTTAACATTTACGGTCTACTTTTGAGACCCCAAGCTTTTTGTATTTATCATGTTTTTTCTTTCGTAAACTTTCCTTCGAAATTCTTTCGGACCAATATTTTGATTCATTATGAATTTATGAATCACACTTTCTCTGGGTTATCATCAATCACTTTAGTCGTTGTCAAGTGCTATAGATTACAGTTATTCAGATTTGAATTCAATTAGTACCTATTTATCATAATTTAATATAACATATCACGCTTTTATTTACTTATGGTATGGGGTAGGCGGATATAATTATGAAGTGAACGCATTTTAAATTTTCGTTCACGAATCTTAACTAACAATTCGAATCTATTTTGATTCAAGAAGTCGTTAAACTTTATCTTTTTAAGCATTACTTAATACCCGAACGAGATCGGAAGAGAGTATACGATCTTCCGAATAGAAAATATATGAATATTGAGGCTTGCCTAGTAATTCATTTGCGATTTGCAAAGATGGCTGTAAAATATTTGCCTCACTTTTGACCGTGATTTAAGCTCAAAGCTATGAGTCAATATCTTTCTTAGAGATGACGACACGTGTTCACACACATTTTAGTACAAAATGTTAAGTATGAAAATATTTAGTTTAAAGACTAAATATTTGTTTATTTTGTTATAAGATTAGTTAGTGACGAGTGTGTGAGTGAGTGATGACATTGTGTGACCTTTGAATTCTTCAAACTTAAACGTTTAAAGATTTTTGTTTATTTCTTCATACTTACTTGAGATTTTATACAAACACTTTTGCTGATTGACATGCATATGAGGTTAGTGATTAAGTTAAGGTGTATGAATCATCATTATAACAGCTCTTGAAAAGACGAATCCGTGTGTAAGACATAGATGTGTTGTGCTAGTTTTGGCTTCGTCCCGTTCTTATTAATATTAACTCCTCCATTGGTACCTTTTTCCCTTTTCTCATGGCGGTAGACAGAAATCACAGAACGCCACCTGCGCAGATCCTTACAAATTCCATTTGCCTCGACCACGTTCTTACATCAGGTTATTCACGCATGCCGTCCATTATATAATCTACGTTTGTAGCTGAAAAGCTAAAAATATAACCTGGTCACCTATTCAAATAAAACCCTACGAATTGACTACCTATTCATTAGCCAAACCATCCAAACACAATCCAGCGTAACACAAAACACACACAGGGTGATGTAAAACAGCGCAAAAGAAAGTAATTAACATTAGCAACACACTAACAGACACATCCTGTAGTTGTGTATAAACATGCGTGGCACACTTTCTACGGACACCCGAAATATGAGTGCGAATGTAGGGTGACCATGGTTTGTAACGCGTACACTTTGCCTAAAAAGGTAGCTGCAGTCATGAATGGAGACAAGCAATAATCTATCTGGCCTTTCCCAACTATGTTGGGGTTGGCTTACAGTCTAACTGGATGCAGCTGAATATCAGTATTTTACATGGAGCGACTATCCTATCCTCCACAACCTAGTATTGAAATTATCCAGTACAGTCCAAGACTTGCTAAGACTTGGTTAATCTGGCTGTCAAACTTTGCTTGCCAAATGACAGTCGGTAGCAACAGCAAAAAAGAAAAACTTTTTATTTCTGAAAACATTTCAGTAATTTTGAATTTAAGAGTGAGGCGTCTCGCTTGTTTACATTAAAATATATTGTTACATTACATTATATTATTTATTTGTTTGTGAAAGATCTGGAGGAACTTTGTATTGATCCACTGTGAGGTAATATTTAATTATTCGTTTTATTTGCAAGGGTGTCTTTGGTAGGGCACGCCACGATAGTGGCGGTAAGTCCCCTCTTTGAGGAGTGGCTGGAGAGGCGCCACGGCGCCCTCACCTACCGTCTGACGCAGGTCCTCACCGGACACGGGTGTTTCGGGAGGTACCTGCACCGAATCAGGCGGGAGGAAACGCCCGGATGCTTCCACTGCGAGGATCGACCGGAGGACACGGTGGAGCACACTGTGGAGGTGTGCCCTGCTTGGGCGGAGCCCCGCCGTGTTCTCGTAGCGGCGATCGGCGGCGGTGACCTCTCGCGTCCGGCCCTGGTGCAAGCCATGGTCCGGAGCGAGGAGGAATGGGACGCCGTCGCCTCCTTCTGCGAAGCAGTGATGCTAGCGAAGGAGGTGGCGGAACGAGAGAGGGAGAGAACCTCTCAACGTCCCAGCCGCCGCGGAAGGCGCTCCGGGCGTCGGGGGTCACGCGATGACCTCCGGCCACCGTAGACGCGGGCCTGTGGACGGTGAGTAACGGGCTAGCTCGCCGTCCGGCCGTCGTCATGACGGCAACAGACCGTGTCGGCGGCGCGTACGTGTTCCACGCGCGCCTCAAAGAGATGTCAGCAAGGAGGGGCCCGCAAGGGCCGACGCCCGTCGGGGCTGCGGATATCGAAAAGTTACCGCGGCTCCGACACAAGGGCGAGGAAGAGGGAACATGGGTTGGTTTTTAGTCAGTAGAAGTCTGACACTCCCCTTCGCTCTGCCCAAGAGCGGGGGGGGTTATTCGATGATTTTCCACCCACCAAAAAAAAAAAAAAAAAAAAAAAGGGTGTCTTTGGTTGTTTTTCGCCACATTTCTACACAGGCTATCTAAGCAGAAAAAATCCTATATTCCTGTTTTCATGACAAAGATAACATCCACATTCAATCATAACGAAAATATAATTATAAATATCCCTGCACATAAATCATAATAAATGATGGATGGTGTCCCAAAAATAAGATTATATTACATACTGGCTAGCCAAACAAGTCTGGTTGCTATGGCAACGCGGCGCGTCATGGCGGCGCCGTCAAAACTTGAGGGTTCAGGGAAGCACCCCTGAAAACTGAAGGGAAATAGGGAAATAGTTGCTTATCGTATTTGTAAAGCCATTTTGTTTATGTGTGTGGAAGAATCTTTGAGATATAGGCAGTATTTTTGTCATATGTGTGTCTCAGTAAAATACTGTATTTTGGGAGTAATGTTGGTTCAATATGAAAATGTTAATTAAGCATCTAAATCATCATCAATACATTTAAATATTATATTCACAATGTTTTTCCAAATCACTGAAAGATAAATTTAAAACCAGTAACGTATAAAAACAAGTGAATGGTCCAAAAAAATACATGTAAGGAAATGGAAATTAAAACATGGCCCAGTCCAATATCCTATACATATACACCAATCACCAAAACTGAATTCCACTCAAACCTTTCATATCGATTAATATGAAAGAGGGGGTAAAACTGAAATTGTGTCCGTCCATCGGTTTTTATTACCAGTAATGTATGTCAGGGGTTGTAACAGCCGAAAGTACCGGTCACCCCATTTTACAGGGGTCGTTTGTTTATGTAAGTTTTTGGGAGCGACTCAATGCAAAGCTAGGGAGATTGTGTAGCAGGATTTGGAATTTTGGATAAAGAAAGAGAGAACTTTGGAAGAATACAGTCAAGAGATACATACATGCTTAGACAGACAGGTCATGGTAACTTTAAGAGTAAATAATATTCCTTCAAGCTTGCCACCTCGCTTTTCAATGTCAATGTTTTAAGTCTGGCTGCGAATATGAACAATAAGCACATCACATTTTATGGGAGTGTAGTCTTTGCTAGAATTAACGCAATATTAAGTAAAAGTAGAGGACAGTTTTGATAATTCTGTCTTCATTCCGGGGTGTTAGTATCTAGTGTTTTAAGATTGAAGGTTTCTTGGATTTTGCCGAACATCTTATACATCGTTATGCAATATCCATGGAACATGCAAGGCCATGGTAACATGGTGGAACATAAAAGCTGAATATTACGGAATACGGAAGAGGAAGTCACGTTAGAAACATGTAAAATACAATTGCGTGTCGCCAAAACTTTAAGCCAAAAACCATCTGTATGTCAAGTATTGCTATCATCCACTGCTATGTTTATGATCCTCACTTCCTCACTTAATAATAATAATATTCCACAACTATCACACAACGCCATCTAGTCCCAAGCTAAGCAGAGCTTGTGTTATGGGTACTAGACAACTGATAAACATACTTATATATTTCTAAATACATACATATTATAGATAAATTACACGCAGAAATACCGTACGTAGAAAGGAAGAACAAATTTTATTATTTATTTCTGATGTATTTTCGAGATTAATTATTTACATTATGACAGAAATCGGCATCATTTTGCGCACACGTTTCGAAATTTCATTTCTTTTATTGCAATTTTGTATTTCATAGATAGTTTTACTTCCTTATTTCTTCGGTCTTGTGAGCATTTTGCCAACCATCAAAATGGAAACTTCAATTATCGTCACCTTAAAAACTGTCGCACCTTAAAAATCCAACAGAAGAATATCATAATAATCTTTTATAACCATCTCCCAATCTATCAATCTGAGACAACAATAGACTCAGCTCAGCCTCTGTGCTCTATGGTCTTTATGACGTCATAAACCATACCCACAATGGTGTCTATGACTCACAAGCCCACGCACCTTACTTGTATGGGAAATGTTATTCTATGGGATTATGGCAAGACCTTGTATGATGGCTTTGAAATAAGTGTCTTTCTATTTAGATGATATAAAATGGTGAAGAAGCGACAAAAGGATAAGAAAATGTGTCTGCCTAACATAGGTTTTTAGTACTTTCTGCTATAGTCCAGTGGAAATTAACATTAAAGTCGCAAAGCATGATGTTGTTCTGCAGTTTTTATATGTTGAATAGATTAGTTATGTATATGGTGATGTGCATTCTTTTTTACCACGCGACGAACTAACTTGGGATTTTTATCACTTTTTGGTCTAGAACTCCCCATGACCTCCAAATCTTTAGATAAAGGTCCAATGTGTGTGGACCAATAGTCGTTGATTCTGTCCAGCTTTTACCCTCAACGACTTTATCCTCAAATCCATTCAAGTTGAAGCTCAATGATCCAATACAATAAAGCGTTCCTTTACTTTTGTTCAGGACGCCACACCTTAAGAATTAAACGAGTTCTCTAAAGGCTTTCTACAAATACCTATAAGGAATGAAAGGATGTATTTCCACTCTCTTCCTTGCAATTTAATGTCTATTGACCCTCGGTTAACGTCATTTGGACCGTTATATCTTATCAAAAGAATAATCGAGGTTGTTTTATAGCTTAGGAGTTTTAAAGAATATGCTATCTCGTTGGTCTAGTGTTCACAAATGCGACTTCTGAGCATGAGGTCCTGTGTACGATTCCCAAGGTAGGGGCAAAGAATTATTAGGTTTTCCACCAGGATTTTTTTTATTTGCAGTCAGAAAGTCTGGATTTGAGCTCGGTTTATGGCAAAAGACTTTCCCCTAATACTTAAACATAACTGGCGAAATGTGGGTGTACTATTACACCTCTGCCTAACCCTTCGGAGATTACAGGCGTGATGTCATGATAGTTACAAAGGAACTTCGAATACATTGATGACAAGTTACTGTCTTTTCAACAACAAGTTATGAATGGCAATGGATAAAACAATAAGTCGTAAAAAATGTAGGACAGCATTCGGCAGGAAAGTTTGTATGCAAAAATAAAATGAATGAACGTATGCTAATCAGTTCCTTTTCATTTAAATTCGTGAGGTCTGTTTTGTGGGTCAGATTAACGAATTGCGGTATGAATATTGAAGTATGAGAATGATGTATTTATTTTTATATGGAGTCGATATTTTTATTGGTGAAATTACTTTGAAATGACCGGACATGCTTTATAACGGATGATTTATTGCACATTTTATGACGTCATGTGTCCCACTACTGGGTATAGACCTCCCCTTTCTTGGTTTGGAAGGACCTCTTTATTTTGTGCGATGTAAATTTTGTCAAATTCTCTTAAAATAAACTTCACATAAGGCAGGCTCAAAATAAGAGCGGCTATGACATAGTATGAGGAGTTATAATTACATACTTTACTTTAATAAATGTGTGCGTTATTTTATTTTCTCTTTTTTATGACAAAAATATATTATAGTAGTGTAGTGCCTATTTAGAAATCTACAAAACATAATCTAATTACTATTTTTTATTTTGTTAACAGGTAAGCACAGTTCAATATACCGACATCATCACTTTGTCTTCTAATGGGTAAGTGAGTAAATCATACCGTACAAAACAAAAAAAAAACTCTGAGAGATTGTATATTACTAATACTACGATAAATTGCAAAGCGGTGTAAAGGTGTTCAACCAGCAAAAAATACAATCAGCCAAATGAAATCACCTCATTTTAGTATCGTATTATGAAAACATAGCTAGCATCAGCTTATAAATCTTGTACAGTTTGGCAGAGGTAGACCTATGGTACTCACAGTTCGCGAGTTATATTTTTTAAGTCCTAAGTAATTAAGATATCTGCCAAAATATGTCGTGATCAAGAATTCGTGACCCCCGTTTTCGTTCCACTCAACATCCATTAAAAACGTAATTTTGAGCTTCCGCACACAGCATTCCTTTGCTCAATCATGTGTAACATTAAAAAAAACTTTCATGACATGACGTTTAAAAACAATATGGCGGATGACGGGAACATCTGCCGCATTTTGATTACAATCGTCATAATAAGTTATGTCTTCATTAAATTGTGTAGGGAGGCCCGTTTCGGGGCTCAAATGACTATTATTACAAATTATTATTAATATTTCATGGAGTTTTATGAGTATTTTGACATATTGATGTGCAACTTACATTGTATGGCTAAATGTGTTGAAGATGCCTTTTCATGTACGGTTTTAGAATACAAAGACGAAATTACTGGCTGTGTAGCCAAAGTATATATTATTATGTCCTAATAGTTGTTAAAATATTATGTACACTGCAAGTTAGTAATTTTAGAGTAGAAAATCCCAGTGTCAGAATGCGTTATTCAATATTGTGATCAGTTGTCAAAATGTATGTCAAGTGTTTGATGTTATTTTTATCAAACAATCACATCTTCTAACGTAAGACTTTTCAACAAAAGCTAATTTTCCAAGCTTTCAGATACAGGAAACTTTTGTACCTACTGATTTCCAAAAGTTTTTTCCTTTACTCGAAACTTCTGAATGCATCCTTGTTCAGTTGTAATCTAAGCGTTTAATACAAATTTATTACATTCCAAATAACGCTCAATCTTATCTTATTGAGTTTGTGCTTTTGATCTATTTTAGTTCCAAAATACTACTCGTGCCAACAAAGAAAAACAATAAAAAAAAATATTTAATTAAAAGCACGCTATGAACTTGCTTTATTTTGTTCTATTCTACGTCCCAAGTTACATTACATACTCGTGGAACTTAATATTACAATTGGAAATGCACATAGAAATCGATAAACTCCCCCTACCTGTCAAGATAAACATGTCAAACTAAAAATGACGTCACCACAAAACCAGACATATCGCGAATTTCCCGATCGAGAACGCTAACGGTCACATACCGTTAGGCAGGGCAGCTGTTCAAGTTTCGAACAGATATCGTGCAATATTGTGTTACAGCGATTGTCAGCCATTGTTGGCGCCATTCGATAAAGCCATAGACACTGGGTTGGTCTCTGATTTATGTAAAAACTCCTTTGTGTTGTGAATAAGGTAATTTGTTTTTAAAAGATGTTTGGCAGATTAGGTGGGTATTGATAGGTATCGGATTTCTGGCGCTTGCAATTTTAATGTGTGACTTTGAAAAAGTCGTAACGGTAATCCCGAAAATATTAATATTGAGACGAAGAATGATGGACATATGTACAGTTGAAGAGGACATGTCGGGTAGCCTGATACATAATAGAGGAGGGAAAAAAAAGAACAACCATCTAAATGTAATTTCATATAACGGGGAAAATTTGAAAATGAAGAAGGCTACTGCATTGAACAAAAGATAAGTAAATCAATATGTCGTTAATTTTCTTGACTAGATTTGTGTAGGCATTTGTTTTTACATTTAAATTTACTTATTTAACTAATAGTTGTCTACAGAAAAATAAATATCCAATTTCTACTAAGATTTCTACAGGTGCAAACTTACTACTAAAATAAAGCCTTGAAAAAAAAACTACAGGCCACTCAAAAGCGATAGAACGGCAACAATACCCACCCAAACATGATTATATTCATCGCTGATACGTCAAAGTCAATGCCTCCATCACTTGGATGAGCGCCTAATTAAAAAGCTCTAGCCCCAAGGGACGCTATGACAGGGCATTGGAAGGGCAACTAACAATACTGAAATTCAACATTTAAATAACGTAAGCGACATTGAACTTATTGTTGGATATTCAACTTTGTACTTAGCATAGAAAGTTCAAAATCCAATATCCGCGATCAATGTCGCTTACACCATTTCAAATTTTAACTGTGAGTATTCCACATGTCATTACTGACCTAATTTAGACCTATGTATGATTAACATAATTAAAAGCGTTGTGGGTTTTTGAAAAGGTGATGAGTAGGTTCGATCCCTATCCTATTCATATTTTTATCATATCCATCAGTTTATTTTTGGGAGTGCATTAAAAGAGCTTTCATGAATAATTGTATTTTTTTTTCTGTTCGGTATACTTTTGTACAGTCGGGCCTACTCGCAAGGGGAGGTGTGTAAACCTTTAATGAGTTTAACTCATCTCCAATCTCCCCCTGATCATCAATATGTCTTAAATAATAAGTTGATTGAAGTGATAAGGGCCGATGATGACGATGATGATGATGATTCTGAAACCAAGGTTGGTGAAGGATAGTGAGGCTTTAACTTTATAAGTTCGGTAGTCAATCACCACAACAAAGCTGGAATTTGACAAAAAACAAGTCGGAAAACAATGTAAAAGGTTTAAACAATAAACCTTTCAAGCGTGCCGAGACTCCGTATAAATATTATTCAAATAAAACTTATTGTTTTATTCGAAAACTTTTTAATGACATGCTCCCTGCGGTGATCGAATTAGGGAATACCGTAAAACGTCCAGTTTTTTGTTGTTGAATATTTACAAAATTCTTTTGTTTTTTTTTTCTATTTTTATGTAAGTTATTGTAATCTTGTCAACCCCTTGTCTTTTATGATTTAGTACTTAATTTTTTTCACATAATTTTTTACCTATATTTGGGGTTAAAAAATTGTATTTTTTGGGCGTGTTTGTAGCCATATCGTGTTTTTTAGATAAAATTATTTCTTTTCGAAGTCATTTCTCACTTGTAGTGTTAATTTTTAATACCTACTAGCTGGTTCAAGATTGGTGTAGTTCGAGTTTTCAAACCTGATTTTAATGGTTTCTGCGTCGGAGTTACACAGTGAAGTTTATTGCTGGTGTAATTACAGTTTTAACGCGAAGGGCTAACAAGCTGATCGTAATTACATATGCTTTGATCAGAAGATATGTAATCTTAAGATAATTACTACATATATTGACGAGAGTAATACGTAAGAGGAAGATCACTGGAACTGTGATGAAAGTGATATAATTACACCAATTAACACTTAAATTATTGCTTTCATCTCAGAGGTTTGTTCAGTAGTCCAAAGTTAATGGGTCATTAAATACTTAAAAAAACGATCGTTGTCACATCTCTAAGTATTTTAGAAGTGCAGTAAAAACACGAGAAAGCCATCAAAACTTTAACGGGCATTTAGCAAGAGCAATCCATAGACTTGTTCGAGATAAAAACAAAATACTGTCGAATTTCTTTTTGACTTCGAAAAAGGCGAATATTAACTTATTTTCGGACGCGATTGGGTTCAAAATCGAGTTTGAAGAAACAACGAAGTTTTTGTCAAGTCCAATTCATATTATTTCTTTTTAAAACGACGATAAAATCAGAACCAAACATCGAAGTTTGCCCATTTTGTATAATCTTTTAGCTTTTCGGGGCCACAAAAGAAACCGCGGGTTTTTGCTGTTAATTTTTTCTTTCACAAATTCCTGAGACGCGATACCTGATCGGAAGGCAAATAATGAAGGTGTTGCAAACAAAAGATCATTTTAACACAAAAGGGGTAGAGTTTAGAATTGTCTGATTTGACATTTTGACTGTAACATAGATTTCCCGCCTTATAATTCATTGTGGCGCCATTTTGGGATATTTTATTTTATTTTAAAAAGGGTTTGAAGATTCTTTGTGATTGTGAATTAGTGGCTTTTTGAGGATATTACAACATTATTACGAGTAACAGTCAAAGATAAAGGGATTTATTGATTGTAAATACACAAAATATCTTTTATGGAAGTCGCTAAAACGATTTTAAAAGGTTAGTAGGTTTTGTGGGCGATAGTTAAACAAGCTATGATTAAGATCTTAGTTTTGTTTGTACAACCACCTTTCAAGTGATCCTCAAAGGCGTAGGCAGAAGTGTAGGTACTCTTCCTTCCTTGATAATGAGCCAAAGCACACCACTTGTGGGCGTGGGATGGTAATATTGGAGGAAATGCGCGGCCTCGTATATTCTGTTTGTAGTATCTAATTTAACCGTTTGCCAGGCCTGCCTATAAGCCAAAGGTGACTGACAACGTTGCGTTTGTTGGACCTAAGTAGGTCTCTGTATTTGTTCATGATTTATTTTGAAAGTTGAAACTCTTACATATTTTTATTTTACTTGTAGTATAAGAGTTTATAGTAGAAACTATCAACCACGACCTATCAACTTATCACTGTTGCAGAACCAAAGGCAATATAAAATCTTCCATACCTCCGACAAATGTCTATTATCTACCTTTAATGTTTCCTAGACCACCTTGCTTACGACGAAACGAAACTAAAACCTCTTGCGGGCACTAAATACTTCACTCTGTTGTACAAGGCACTAGAACCTTCTAAAAGGTTGCTTCCATGAAACGTCAAAGAAAGAAAGAACACAAAAGAACCCGGTACTGTAGAGGTAACTTCAATTGGTACTATTCATGTATGTTATAATGACTGTGGAAAGGTACTGAGAGTAACCATGATGGGAATTTTTGAAGGACATTTTCTTTTTGCCGAAAGTATTTTTAGAAAAAATAAAAACTATATATAAAAATATTGTAATAGTTCACAAATATTGTTAAGTAGAGGTAAAAGGGTCATCATGACATATTTTTTATTCTTAGTTATCACGACTACGTCCCCAAAGATCCATTTATTAAACTTACCGGTAGATCTCGTGTTTATTACATAGATGTGTATGTATATATTATTATTATACGTATTTTTGCTTAATATTTTGCATGTCTAGTAGATACTAGAGAGTGTCTTCAATGACATTGCATGCATGATAATAAAAACTTACACATTAAGTAGTTAAAAGCATGCAAATACCTTGCAATTACACAGGGTGGAGCCAAAAGTCAATGTTGCCATACTTTCCTAAATGAAGACTAGGCCAAAATCAGACAAATAAAAGGTTTGCATGAGAAAGAAACATTAATATAAAGGGCGCCATGAAAGTCAGAACCATGAAGTGTCATTACTACGAAGTATTAATTAATTTAATCAGGCTATCTATTTAGTGTTTATTTTTATGAGCTATAATAAAACAAGAGAATGTTGGCGAGATAACAATGCGAAATAATTATTATAGTGTGTCGTGTTATAATCTAATTAATGTTTTATGTCGCGAAATAAAATAAAACGTGTGTAGTTGTGCTATCTACTGATAGCGTTCACGCAAATATCATATAAATCTTGGTTAAGTTTACTACCTTTTTTATTGGTCTCCAAAAAAGGCAAGGTTCTCTACCGTGATCTTGTAAAGTGCAGAGCTTCAGTAAATATGTATATGGTTACTTAGTACTAGACATTCCTGAAAACTGCATTGCATACTTGTAAAATAATTTCTATAATACATAAAAATAAAAATTGACTCTAAAACTAAACTATATTAATGTCCAAACTGATTTCAATTGAATGTCATTTATGGCATGGATTGTATTATTATCTGAAAATGAATTAATAATAAAACCACAAACTTAAATCAGAAAAATCCCTCATCATCTCAAACCCATAGCCACACTACCCAGCACGTTCCTGCCTCAGATTTATGTGCACCTTTACAACACCCGCCCGACGGCAGGTGATGGACGCACGCGCAACCATTGTTGTTGGGGATCAGATGGATGGATGGATGGACGAATGAACGGTGGCTGTGTGGTACTGTGATCTATGAAGGTTAAATTCTACGATACTATTATCCATTTGAGATCAGTGGTCTACTTTGGCCTTAGATCGAAACAGTTGGGAGTCATGGGAAAATGGGGACCTTTGCCCAGCAGTGGGACCCTTAAAATCTATGGTAGTAGGTACACAATCGGACAGAATCCTTATAAGTGTTAGTAACAATTTTCTTAAGATCCATGTCAGTACCTACTTCAGTAGGTGCTCAAAATAATAGTCACAATCTTCCCGTATTCCCAGCCCATATTGTGTAAGCTTTAAACTCAGTTCACGGTAAGCGACTGCTTGCTTACGTATTTTTAAGATGACAATGGATTTAATAAAAATCTATGATGTAATCTATGGATAAAAGCCAGTTTTAGGGCGTATTGTGAAGTTGGAGGATAGTTGCAGTATCCGTATCAGTAGCTCATCAATTCGAAGGTATAAAGATGAGAAATGTGTCATTTATACAGACTGAATATTTATCTCGTAAGTTTACGTTAAAATGAACATTGTATTCGAATTGACTGAAATAAAGTATGGACCTAAATTGCACAGAACAAACCCAAAATCTGCATTGGGTCAATTTAGTGTGGTTTAGGGTCTCCACAAATAATAAACAACACTAACAAACGGCAGTAAAATAATTACTATGTAACTAAATTAATCTCGGAAAAATAATGAACACATTTTCTAGACAGTTTAGAAAAATCCCTATTTCTCACTCTACCTACAACATACAACAGTATTGATACAACAATTTCCATTTTTTTTTTCCTTTCCGAGTTTAATGTAAAAAAAACATTTATTGCAATGGACATTTCTTTGAAAATAAAATATTTGTTGTTGTAAACAATCGTGGTCACGGCGATTTAATCTGTAAAGTCACGAATTCGTAAATGGCTGGAGGGATTTCACGATGTCTTCTAGTTCTGTGAGGGTTATAAATAAAGGAGGGTAGGAGATTTTTGTTGATAAAGAATGTCATAACACTTATTATTATGAACTTATGACAAGCTCTGATTTCAGAGGTATCAAAACTTAGGCTACACCTAATTATTTATCGCACAATTTTGAATTTGTAGTACAATTTTGAATAGTGCAGGATTTCATTACAGTAAATTGTTGATGCAGAAGAGTTACTGGTCCATGAAAAAGGAGTTCAAGAACACTCTGTCCATGTCTCTGAAGCGAGAGCTATAAATTCTTTCACACTGAAAGCATTAATTTTCTGTGTATTTAGTGGTAGTTTTGATTTTAGTTTATGACGTAAATAGTTACATTAATAAAACCTAGAAACCTGTAATAACTTACTCTCTCAAAATTGCACCGATTAATTTGATAATGCATATAAATAAGCAAACAACCAGGCTTCAACAAAAACAGACAAAACAAAATTGTGTCAAAGCTCATAATATAAATTAAACTGCCATCAATATAAGTACCTATAGGTTAGTTTTGAATCCCATAAAGTTCATTATAATTATAACTTATTTTGAACCATGACCAAGCTTTTTGAACAATCCCCTGTAATGATTCCATGTTACAAATTACTATGGATTCAAGACCACCATAGAGGTACAGTCACACACAAAAATGTTTGAACTATAGACTTTGATTCTACAATACCTTCTGTCTTCTGAAAATGATTGCTTAACATAAATCATAAATTATGGCACTTGCAAAACTGTAGCTTTCTATCAGTGAATGATTATTTTAAATCAGATGGGACAAGCATCAGTCAGCTACCCAAAACTGTCCAATAACTTTGAACCTAACGTTTCCGCAATAAAATTGAAAATCTATTGAATAAATTTGACAGATTGCAGTAACTTGATGTACTGTCGTCTTTACATCTAAACTTGCTTTCATCATCATCATCATCATCAGCCTATTGCAATCCACTGCTGGATATAGGCCTCTTTAATCTTACGCCACTCAACTCGATTTTCGGCAACTCTCATCCAGTTGTTACCAGCTACTCTGCGAAGATCATCGCTCCACCGAGCCTGCGGGCGTCCCACCTTACGCTTGCTGATTCGCGGTCTCCACTCAAGAACACGTCTACTCCAACGGTCATCGGTTCTGCGACTAATATGGCCGGCCCACTGCCACTTCAGCTTACTTATTCTGTGAGCTATGTCGACAACTCTGGTCCTCTGTCGGATCACCTCATTCCGGATGCGATCTCTGAGAGAGACCCCTAGCATAGCTCGCTCCATAGCTCGCTGAGCGACTTTAAATTTATGGACCAACCGTATCGTCAGTGTCCACGTTTCAGCTCCGTATGTCATAACAGGCAGGACGCACTGGTTGAAGACCTTAGTCTTTAGGCTCTGTGGAATGCGTGACGAGAAGACCCGACGAAGCTTCCCAAAAGCTGCCCAGCCCAGCTGGATTCTTCTATTAGCCTCTCTCTCAAAGTTGTTTTTACCAAACTGCAGAGTTTGCCCTAGGTAAATATATTCTCGAACAACCTCGAGAGGATCGCCATTGACAACAATAGGTCCTGGGGTGACGTGTTCGTTGAACATAACCTGGGTTTTGTCCAAGTTCACCCTGAGACCAATGCGCACTGAAGAATCCACTAGGCCATCCAGCATGTGTTGCAAGTAGTGCAGCGATTCAGCCAGTATGACGATGTCATCTGCGAACCTCAAGTGCGATATATACTCGCCGTTGATGTTAATGCCCCGTCCTTCCCAGTTCAGCGTCTTAAACACATCCTCCAGTGCGTTGGAGAACAATTTCGGGGAAATTACGTCCCCTTGCCTCACCCCCCTGCGCAATGGGATATGCTTAATAATAAACTTGCTTTATAATAAACTAATTTTTGCTCGCGGCTTCACCCGCGTGGATGCCGATTATAACGACAAAATATATACTAAAACCTTCCTCGAGAACTACTCTATCCATTGGTGAAAATAGCATGAAAATCAATGCAGCCGTTTTTTGAGTTAATAATAATAAATAATAATAATATTCCACAACTATCACACAACGCCATCTAGTCCCAAGCTAAGCAGAGCTTGTGTTATGGGTACTAGACAACTGATAAACATACTTATAAATTTCTAAATAAATAATAATAATAATAAATAATTGCGAACATACATATAACATTTCTTTGTTTCCGAAATTTAACTGTGGGAATCTGTAATTGGCCCTCAAATGTTTATTGTTTAAGTACATTGTTTGTATTAGCTGTAGGTTTTCCAAAAAGAATAAAATAAAATAAATAAAATAAAATACAGAAAGACAGACGCGGTGGAGGACTTTGTTTTATAATATGTAGTGTAGATCAGGCTATGGTTTAAATGTCAAGATTATGGTAAGAACCTCCTTTTTAGGGTTCCGTACCTCAAAAGGAAAAAACGGAACCCTTATAGGATCACTTTGTTGTCCGTCTGTCTGTCTGTCAAGACCTTTTTTCTCAGGAACGCGTGGAGGTATCAAGCTGAAATTCATATCAAATACTCAAGTCTATGGTCTCTTGGAGCTGTGAAAAAATCAAACTTCTAAGTCAACGCGATCAAAAGATACTCCCGTTTATGCCGCAAATTTTCGACACTCGCAAGGGAATCAAAACCTACAGGGTACTTCCCGTGAACTCAGAATCTTGAAATTTGGTACGAAGCAACGTCTTATAGCATAGATAAAGGAATAATTACGAAAACCATAAATTTTTAGTTACATCAAGATACTCCCGTTTATGCCGCAAATTTTCGACACTCGCAAGGGAATCAAAACCTACAGGGTACTTCCCGTGAACTCAGAATCTTGAAATTTGGTACGAAGCAACGTCTTATAGCATAGATAAAGGAATAATTACGAAAACCATAAATTTTTAGTTACATCACATAATATTTTTTTTTTACGGAACCCTCGGTGCGCGAGTCCGACTCGCACTTGGCCGGTTTTTTGAAGTCAAATGGGTTCCGTGCTCAGAAATCGTGGTAATTGCTTTTGTTACGGTAATTATGGATTTGAATTTCAAATTATAAGTATTGTGAGAAGAGAAGTTATTTGAATAAGTAGTAGCGGACTTAGTTGAAAAACCTACATACTTTGGTCGTCACACTTTTGAAGTTTTTTTTCTAACGAAGTATTTGGACAAGGCTTTTTGTTTAGGAATTATTTGTTTGACAACTATTACTAAACGAATAAGTACTCAATCAATCAATAAACTGCAGACCACTTTAATAAAATACGAAAAATATCTTTAAAATATTTAGGTCTTAAAAAAGTAACTTGAGTTTTATTTTTCTAGAGTCACTTTTGGACAAAATAGTAAGTGTAGTTTATCATGGTTTGCTTTGTGCCTACCGTATCCTACGAATAAATGTATTTGTCTTTGCAAAAAGAGCATGTTATGTTAAGCACGAATATAACCGTAGAAAAAAATCACCAATATCATTTATTTAAATCATCAATCATAAAATTCATAAAACACTTTTCCACCTAACATTACATAAAAGTGTAAGAAATACCTTTAAAACCCCACCTTTAACCATTGTTTTTATATTTTAATGACACATACACCCATGAGTTATGGCCCAAAATACCATAGATCCTTTTATCTATCCTTTACGTGCTTTAAGTTATATTTTTGACTCCTATATGCCTCCGGGTATGAACCAGTTAAGTTAAAGATAATTTTATGTTTTAGTTTTTATGTTTTAGTGTTTTTAAGTTTGTGGGTGGGCAGTGTGAGTTATTAAAGTGAGATTAAGTTATTGTGCATGTTCTGTTCTATGAATGTTACTTGTTTAGGTCTTGAAGACCACTATTGTGACTGGCCTGTTTTGCTATGCCGGAGGTCGTGGGTTCGATTCCCACCCAGGACAAATGTTTGTGTGATGAGCACGATCATTTGTTCTGTGTCTGGGTGTAATTTATCTATAATATGTATGTATTTAGAAATATATAAGTATGTTTATCAGTTGTCTAGTACCCATAACACAAGCTCTGCTTAGCTTGGGACTAGATGGCGTTGTGTGATAGTTGTGGAATATTATTATTATTATTGTTATTTTTTAGATTATTCAGTGTGATGCCTACAATAAACTAAGTTGCTTAAGATGTTAAAGTCGGCAAGCAAAGATTTAATCACATAATTATATCCAGTAGTTTTGTCACAGAATATAATTCACCCTGTATATGATATTAACTCGTTTAAGCCCCCTAAAAAGGCCTAACCCTATTGCCATCAACTGGGCATAAGGTTAGTTCTCTCTGTACAGACTTGTACTAACAAATTCCAACTGAAATACGATTTTGCCAACCAGGAAATCGAACTCACGACCCCATGCTAAGCAGCTACAACTAAATACATCTTCAAAATGAATACAATCTTACATTCTTAAATCTCTCCTACACCAAACATAAACTATTTAAGTATTCAAATCAAAATTTCTGAGTACAATCGATCACAAAGGTGACGCGACGGCAAAAAGCCGTAACACAATAAGTGGCAGACGGCAAAAAAACCGCACACCATGTCTATCCGTTTACCTGGACATTTCTCGGAAACTGACCGGTGCGGTGCTATCAGATCTGCTACTTTGTATGTTCAAGCTTTTTGGTTAGAAGGTGACAGCAGTGTAAATGGATATTAGTGTTTTTAGTACCATTGTGCTTAGATGTATGTTTATTGTACCCTGGGCAGTCAGATCCACTTTGTTACCTGGCTTTCAATTTTTGTCCAAATGATGAGCTATTGTAATGAAGTTCATTCCATGATGTTTTTGGTATTTATTCACGTATAAAATATTTTTTTACGTAGGAAATAATGTTTTTAATAAACATAGAGATCTCTTACCTTTATAATATTTACACCTTTTACAAATTATGTTTAGAAAATAAATAATCTGTCTTTGAAATATTTAATTATCGAACTTCGGATTATCCTTAAAACAAGGAAAGTCAACACAAATACTTAGTTAAAACAAAACTAAAGAACTTCTATTAACAATAATGTAGTATAAAACAGATAATGTGTCTTTATTAAGTGTGAAACAGTCGTTATTATCAGATAAATGAAATGAATGACCCTATTTTGTGTTTCGATCTTAATAAGGAACCCTCTATGTGACTTATATGTTGAGACTATAAATACACTACTTAATTCATTTGTTTTTTTTTTTGTTCAAAAGAGACTTTTAGGACATAATAAATCTCGGGTTTTTGTGGTATAGTTTTGTTGTTAGTTCTGATCTAAATAGGTTTGAAGTCTATGGTATTTGATGTTATGTGGTGAACAGATTGTTAGGTGACTTTCATTGTGCAGGTACAAACAACTTTTTCGTTCATCATTGCTTAAAACTTTTACGGAAAGTCAGGCGTGTTTTGTGGACCAAGCATTATAATTTTATTTTGTTCCATTTCTTAACATTGATAATAATTTGATTAATATTTTTTTCTGTTTTGTTTACAGGTAAGCAAATGTAAACTTTCTTGTAAATCAACTTCATCATGGTCTTCAGAATGTAAGTCTATCAAAAAATATTCATATTACATGTTCTTTGTTTTTCCATCAAATCCTTCTCAAATCACGCAGAAACGATCTATAAAATCGTTACGTCTACGAGAATACTGCCGACCAATGATATTCTAGTTAGAATAGAATATCATTGCTGCCGAGTTGCCGACTGACTATTTCTGCATTTTAGCAGGAGTGTTGTATTGTTAATACATTTATAGTGAAATTTCTATAAACAAATCACTACATAATTTATAATATATATAATTATTATAAAACCAAGTCCTCCGCCGCGTCTGTCTGTCTGTGTGTTCGCGATAAACTCTTAAACTACTGAACCGATTTTTATGCTGTTTTCACCAATGGATAGAGTGGTTCTCGAGGAAGGTTTTAGTATATAGTTTGTCAAGTTCCGACATTCACGCCGCGGGCAAAAGTTAGTAAACAAATTAAAGTAAAATAATTATCATAAATAGTCTGTTTGCTCTCAATTCCGTACTTACATAATATACCCACGGGTTCATTGCCCTCTGATAAGAAATACAGAGAAACACTTCTCCAACAGCTGATAGTCTATCAAGATCACAATCAATGACTTATTCATGTCTTGTGAGAATATTATCTATTTTCTTTCATACTTTCTTATTGGATCTTCTTTATTCTGATAGTTTATGGGTACCTATGTAGTCTTGGAAATATCTAGGTCATCCTTCTTTCCTGGGGTAAAACCGTAAAATATATGGTAGGTACATGTAGACTATCCCCATGTTTATAATGGAATGTGTATGTGAGTTTATACGCACTCACAATATAGGAGAAATTCAACGCCAACGGAATTCAAATTGAAGGTCAAAGCTACAAAAAAACAAGTCTTAAAACTAAAACCCGACTACAAACGGCGGACTAAAACTATAATATAATATACATATTTGTAATGTGCTCGTCAAGACCTTTCATTTGATACCAAACATGTTATGATTATCTCAATTTAATTTTTTTCGATGTTATAATGTGATATTTAACTTCCGTCATAAAAATATTTGATAAAATTTATATAGCCTATGACACCCGGGTTATTCTTACGAATCTATAGACACCTCATTTATTAAAATCCGTTTGGTAGTTTAGGCGCTACAGTGGAACATACATACATACATACATACATACTTACATACATACATAGACTGCCAAAATCATTACCCTTCCTTTTGGCTTTGCCGTAGTCGGGTAAAAAACTGACACGCATAATCAATAACACTGAAAACGTTTTACTATTTGTTTTTGATTTTTCGGCGCTGTTGCAAGCACCATACACGTTTTATCTTTGAAAGAAAACCTCTTTTTAAGGTTCCGTACCTCAACAGCGAAAACGGAACCCTTATAGGATCACTCCTGTGCGTCTGTCTGTGTCGACCAGTCCCCCCCCCCCCCCCTTATTTCCGAATCTACTGAGCCTATTATATTGAAAAAAAAAATGCAGAAATTAGTTCAAAACTTATAGATTACAGGACAACCTTTAAGAACTCTATGGTGCTAAAGTAACATGGAAAATCTTTCAATATCTACTCTAATGGTATGGAATCCTTCACCTAGCCAGTTTTTTAAAACCTAGCATGTCATCATCGGCCCAACCTGTATCTATGGCAAGTCAATAAACAAACTCTTCTTTTATTTTCAACCTGCAACACAATTTCTCATTCAATCAATTTAGATTTTGACTGACAACACACAATAACTTCGAAGATATTTTTAATTTTATGCCTCGTTACGCATTACATCATTAATCAACTGTTTTATCTTTCTGCCTACGTCCCAAGACGCTAGCGTGAAGTTTACGCATTAATTAACTTGTACGGTTAAATTGGACGGAATTTGGAACAATTATGTTAAAATATGCAGGTTCATAATTGGGTGTTTTGTAACTTGCTTGTATTTTGTGTTTTGGAAAAATATTAGCTAAGTTTTTTGACAGGAAGCTCAAAGTCACCCAAAGGGCAATGGAGAGGGCTATGCTCGGAGTTTCCTTGCGTGATCGAATCAGAAACGAGGACATCCGCTTGAGAACCAAGGTTACCGACATGTTACCGACGTAGCCCGAAGAATCGCCAGACTTAAGTGGCAATGGGCAGGGCACATTGCTCGCAGAACGGATGGCCGATGGGGCCGAAAAGTTCTGGAATGACGACCGCGAACCGGAAGACGTTGCGTTGGAAGGCCTCCCACTAGGTGGACCGACGACAAGGTTGCGGGGACCCACTCGATGAGAGACCGGTCAATGTGGCGACACCTGGGGGAGGCCTATGTCCAGCAGTGGACGTCTTTTGGCTGAAATGATGATGAATGATGAAGTTTTTTGACAAGTAATAGAGAAGTACCTATAGAAGCAGAAGACATGCTGTGCAGACCCCAAATAAATTAAGATAAGGGCAGGAGAATAATGATGATTACCTAAGTTTATTCTACTGATATCGGTAAAGAAAAACATCGTGAGCAAACCTGGACTTCTCATCATCTGCCTAGCCTTTATCCAACTGAGTTCAGCCCCCCTATTGCGTATCTTTTTAACGTCAGTGGCTATCAGAAATGTCCATAGATTAATTACTGTAAATTGGATACGGTTTGGTACATTTTTTTCTTAAAAACTCACCATTTGACAGTTATTTGATAGACATTATCCGCCTTATTACAAAAGGTAGTTAAACCTGGTTTAACTTAGACCTGGTTTATCTCGCATGCTGTCACTTTCTTTTGAATATTATTGAAGTGAGACGTCATGCGAGATAAACTAAGTCTAAGTTAAACCAGGTTTAACTACGTTTTGTAATAAGGCAGTATAAGTTATCCACTGTCATTAAAAGATACGCAATAGCCCTGCAGGTCGGCTAGGCTTCCAGTGTATATACATATAACCGGATGCAGCTGAATACCAGTATTTAACCAATTAAACTGTTCGGGGATTGCTCTTCTAACAGAGGGCCAAAGCAATGAACAAGTTAGGAAAGTCAAATATGTATCATAGTAGCTTAGGCTACCAAAAAAGTGATATTAATCAATTGTTAAGATAATTTGTGTTTGAAACACGAAACCCTTGAAATCCTACCTCGTTTGTCTATGCATGAGGCAGGGATAGTCACTGAGATGTTTAAATTTGTACCCGGTTGATGGACAATTGGCTCGCCCTCGTTGAACTTATGGCTAAACGTGGGAGTACTAATAGGTACACCTCTGCCTTACCCTTCGGGCATTTCAGGCGTGATGTTATGTTATGTAACCCTTGAATTGATGGCTCACACAATCTACTTTCTGAATTATTATTTTTATTATTTGAATACCATTTTGAACCATATTTCATGCAAATAAGAATTCGATCAGCCTTTATGAGCATCTCTTTACGATCTCATACAAAATGGTATTTTTAACAAGAATTTATGAATAATTTGTCACCATTATAAGGTAATCCATTGAGTAATGTCACCCACACATTTTAGAAGAAAACTCGTCGATAAAGCAACCGGTTAAAAAGAAAGTGTTTGCTCTATGGAGAGTGAAAAGAAAAGCTTTGTTTAATCATTGTTTATGGTAGACTGTGTCGTAGATGGGTCAAGTCCGTTAAGTCAGACACCTCGTTAAGGCTGGTTTTCTAACAGTTGGCAACTTCGCAAGTAGGTAACTGACGTAACTGTCAAATGTCTTGCTGGTTTGAACGTTTCTCAACTAATTCTACATTTAAAATTAAAGTGGAAACGCTAAGGTAGCCCGCGTAATTTAGATTGTCGTATACGTTTTTTTGCAATTTACAGGTCAGTGTCAATGTCAAGCTTTATGTTGAACAAAATATGATTCGCAATTGTAACTCGTATGTATTTACAAAATTAAAATGAATAAAGTTGTCAATACAATTCTTTAAGTTCATTTAATTCCATTAAACGACTATGTCTTGGAACATAAAAAAAATAATGTTGGACAAGCCGCCATTTTAGTAATTTTAAAGGCTTAGAAAGAAATATTTAACCACACATTAAAATAAATCGGTCTACGTATTTTAATCGGATTGGCACTCGAAAGAAAGTTAGAGAAATGGTTCCGTTCAGTCACAATCTGTACAACAAACTAATAAAGATTGAAGAAATAAAGTACCGGGAAGTGGAGACAGAAAGAGACAGCAACATAAATTATACGCACCAGAAAAGGACAGAGCATCATGCAGTTGATTGCACTTTGATTGTGCGTTCCAGTTTTTTAATTAAAAAAGATTAAAAAGAAAGAGGTTGTGTCCGATGAGGTTTTAATACAGCATTTCTTCCGTGACTGATTTTTTAATAACTAATGTTTTCTAATAATAAATAGATAATGTTTCTCATGTTGAATGCCCATGTTACACACACTTTTATAGATCGGAGACTCTACACTCGAAGTTGTAGACGAGTATGTCTACCTGGGACAAACTGAAACAGTCCAGTTAGGTAGGTCCAACTTTGAAACATGAACGCAAAAACATAACACTCTTTTTTTGGGGCAGTCGTGTAAAAAGAGGTCAATCGTCGAATCCGACTCGGTTGGGCAGCGTTTGGGAAGCTGAGAAGTATCTTCTCGTCCAACTTACCGCAGTGTCTCAAGACGAAAGTCTATGACCAGTGTGTGTTGCCAGTGATTACATAAGTACGGGACCGAAACGTGGTCGCTCACAAATACTCACAATGGGCCTCATCAGAAGGCTTAAGGTCACCCAAAGGGCAATGGAGAGGGCTATGCTCGGAGTTTCCTTGCGTGATCGAATCAGAAATGAGGACATTCGCATGAGAACCAAGGTTGCCGACATAGCCCGAAGAATTGCCAAGCTTAAGTGGCAGTGGGCAGGGTACATTGCTCGCAGAACGGATGGCCGATGGGGCCGGAAGGTTCTGGAGTGCGTCACATCGTAAAGTACATTTGGAATTCCGCCTACCCCCAAACGGGAAACAGTCGAAAAGATAAAATACCGAGTCATGATGGTCCACCACATCAAATCATTGGGAGACAGAGACAAAAGACGATGTTTACATGAAAGAGGGAGACAAAAAACTGTCGGCTACACTTTGATGAATGCAGCGATCCCGATGGTATCTAATTCAAGGGAAGCGACTGGGCCATAATTTTTATGGTTTTTTTTTTGTAACATTACAAAGGGTTTTTTGACTTTGTATTGCAGTCACGGATAGTAATTTTAGACGGTACGGTCCGTTGTGGCAGTGCTTAAAACTTGAGGGAAATGTAGTTTCTATGATGCGAGACGCACGGGACCGGTTAATGTGGCAACACTTAGGGGAGGCGTATGTCCAGCAGTGGACGTCTTTCAGCTGAAATGATGATGATGAATGATAATGCGAATATTCTATGCAAGAAGTAGCTTAAAGTATGAAAAACTTTAGAAACTTTAGACGACTTCTCGCGTTACCTCATATTTTTATCACATTATCAAGTTATGAAATCATGAAGATATGAGAACCATGACAGCATGACAGTTGTTATTATGAATTTGGATAGCTGCGAGAGACTCTAATAGATTGTATTACAGAGGATAATTACAACTAGAATTTATTCTCTTTCCATAGTGAAATGATGACCGAAAGAACGCTTGGCTTCAAATTATAATAAAGGATAAGATTAGAAACCGATGAAAGAAACTGTCAAATATAACTATACCTACACTATTTAAATACCATCGGACTATTATAAAAAAATAAACAAAAATATTGGCAACTAACCAAAATCAATTGCATAGATACAATCTGGTAAATGAAACTGAAAGGGAATTGTAATTTGAGAGCCAAGAATTACTATTCATCACTCTGCTGAAATACTATGTATGGCTGCTATGAGAAGAATTTGGCGTGATCATAAACTTCTGAATGATAAGAGTAGCATCTGGGATTTTGAAGAGCTATTTAATAATATGATATCACACCTGTAATTCCCAAAATGTTAGTCAGAGGTACACCTCTCATACCTCCTTCGCAAACTGCCGAAATGTGGCTATTATTAGGTACACCTAATAGCCACATTTCGTCAGTTTGCCATCAGGCCTTTCTTAGTAGCAGACACGGAGTCTGATTTGTGTCCGGTTGCTAGCAATATTATAGACTCACCCCTTATTACATGGGACTTCAACATAACAGTACTATTAGGTCGCCTCTGTCTAACCTATAGGGGATTACAGGCGTGATGTTATATGTTTTGTAAGATATTTTAAATAATCTCTGATTTACGATGATGCATACGCCCAAATTTTAATTTTATCTCCCCAACCTAAATTCTTTTAACGATTAATAGAACAACATTTTGAAAAAGCTTCCGTATACATTAATATACCAATAACTAGTCTGTCTGTCCGTGTATAAATAGCTCGGGAACATTGCATAAGCCTGGAGCTCTGCCAATGACAATATGCATCTAGAATTATATGCATTTCGGTGTTTTAGTTGTAGTTAAACTAGTAAGGTCGTATGTTATTGGGTAATTAAGGAATTTGTTTTAAATCATTGTAGATTTTCGAGCAAAAAGTTGGGAAAATTTGCAGTACATTTGGGTCTAATACACTCGATATGATACTCAAAGCATTTATTTATCAACTATTCCATTACCATTACCAAACACAAAATAAAAAAAATCTTCAGTCCCAGTCACAAGGCATAATAACTGTGCGTGTACTGTAGTTGTTATTGTAGTCGAATAAGAACAGACAAGTAAAATAGTCTAGTTGTGTGACCGTGTCGTACTGACAAGACACGGGTCTCAAGTTCGAACCTATGATACGCACTTCTGGCTTTTCGAATTCATCTTGTTCCACTGCTTCAGTGAAGGAAAACATCCTGAGGAAACCAACTTGTCAGAGAGATATTTCCCGACGTCTTGAAACGCAATCTGGCCTCGGGACAAGAATAAGGCAAACAATAGGCCTATGTAATATAAAAACCAAGTCAGAAGGCCATGGGCCGAATTAAAAATTCCAACACCAGGTAAGGCTCGATAAAAAAGCCCAACTACTAATAGATGTTAGTAGTTGGGCTTTTTTTGCTGACCTCTCAAAAATTTCAAAAGTAAACACTATAGCAAAATAACTCTAGACCATTACAAAAATTAAACCAAAACTACAAAGCCTACTAAATACCGGTTTATTCGTATTTAGTTCCAACTGACCTATTATTTACCATACTTAGTTTCGCTGCCTACCCACCGAAATATGCAAAAGAGGCGTCATAGTACCACCAAAAGGGCGTTAGGCACGTGTGTACTAGCTTTTAATTTATACATATTATGGAGTTAATTAATGTAATTAGTGTCCCGTACATAGTTGTTAGTGGAACGGTCGGGTTAGGGTGACCGCTTCCGGTTCGGTGCAAGTTATAAGCGGAAAGCGATTTATTCGTGAATGCTGTTTTTGTTGAGATGCAAACTGCTGCTGTTATAAAAAAAAACTTAGTGTGGAATTAACTTTTTGCAAAGAAAAAAGAAAAGAAAAACAAAAACTATTTTAGCGCACATTTTAATGCTAGGGGCATTAAAATGTGCGCTAAAATAACTTTTGCTTTTTTTTTTAACTATTAAGACATGAATCTTTTTATATTTTGCTACCAAAACATAATAGTTATTAAATTCCTAAGTAGTTCATTCTGACGAAATATAACATTCAAAACTCTTTACCTGCAGAGTACCAAGTTCTAGTGCAATTAATAAAACGTACGAACGAACTACGGATTCCTAAATATCAGAGGCGCTAGTGTATGCAACTCGATTCCTATCAGCATGCTTTGGGAATAACCATTCTGCTTATTACTGTTAAGTAAAATACTGGTATTCAGCTGCATCCGATAAGATACGAAGCTGACCCCAATATAGTTGGGAATAGGGTGGACAAATGACGAGAAACGAACTGAGAAGCTTATGATTTATACCACAACCTATTTGCTCCCGTGTCCCACAAACATAGACCGTTACATCATCTGTAAGTACAATTAAGTATAACTTCTTCAAACAATGCCAACTGATAAACTCTACGAACTTTGAGAAAAATGTAACATAACATCACGTATGTAATCCTCGCAGCTAGGCAGAGGTTTATCTTAGTATAATACATTACCTACCCACATTTCGCCTATTATGTTTAACACGCTCAGCGCCGGTGTATCCTTAATGATACACCGTAGGGTCTTTTGTCACAGGCCAGTGTATCCTTAATGATAAACCAACCTGCCCCCGTCTTCGGAGGCCGGTGTATCCCTCAGTATACACCGTTTCATACATTTTAATAGAGCAGTTTCAAAAGCGTTGGCCCTGGAGAATATGCCTGTGTTATAAAATGTTAAAATTGCCTTGGCGCTGAGCGTGTTAAGTCCTATGCAATAGGGGGCGCGCCTATTTCCATCAACGGGGCACAAATCCAGGCTCTGGGTACTACTGAGAAATTCCTCGCTGTTCTAGTGGTCACAAGCGTGAATGCTGGGCATGAGTTCCCGGCTTCCATTTACGGGTCGGGCAGAAAGTGTTAGGTATTAGGTTTTCCCAACAGGAATTTCTTCAGGCTACGGAGTATGGTTTTGTGTTCGATTGATGGCAATGGTTTCGCCCCTATTACATGGGAATTTAACATAACTGGCGAAATTTGAGTGTACTAAAGGCTACACGTCTGCCCAACCCTTGTGGGATTACAAGCGTAATGTTATATTATCTACTATCTATCTTTCTACATAAATAAAAAGAGAAGTCCTGACTGACTGACTGACTGACTGACTCATCAACGCCCAGCCCAAACCCTTGGACCTAGAAAGCTGAAATTTTGCACAGAGGTTTCCTTTATAATGTAGACAAGGAATAAGGAAGGTTTTTTCGAAAATCAACCCCTAAAGGAGGGCGACGCGGGCGAGCCGCTGGCAAAAGCTAGTGTTATATTAATTGCAATATTGCTGATTTTACTACCGTAGAAATAAACTCAAAATCTGTTACTTTGTATTGTAACTGTAGTTGCAATGCCAACTGAGATTATAATAAAAGTAATGGCTATAAAGTTAACGGAATTCATCGTAATCGAGTTATAATAGCAGACATAATAAAATAAAATTTATATATTAAATATAATGAGGAAGTGAAAGTAATTTTCCGCATATTTTCTTGATTGTATTTTAATGATTGAGAAGAAATAAAAAACATATGAGAAATATTTCCGTCTGACTTACGGAATGTGATAAAAATACTCGTCATTTCCATGACCACTACTGAAGTCAGCTTTAAAATTAGACCAAGCAAAGATAGGATTAAACCTCCCAGTAGGAAGACCTATGATCTGGTGAAGGTTCCGGAAATCCACTGGATACGAGACCCGTGGGACCGCTCAAAGTGGAGCAGCTATATCCAGTAGTGGACGTCTTTTGGCTAAAATCATGAAGATGATGAAGCATAGAATTATAAGAATTGCAAAAAATAAAATCGTTAGCATATAATAATATGTCATTTCTTACATCTTTATTTTTCCACCAACATGATTGCTAATAGCGCGGCCCAGTAATAATAAAAATATGGCGCTGATTTTGGCACTTTCAGTAGCTACCATCAGCTCCTGTGATGTGCTAATAACAGGACAGGCAGGACACGATATCAACACTATATTTTTGCACTCCATGCCAGAGTTTTCTGTGAATAATAAGAATAAACCCATTATGAACTGGGTTGTGGAGGTCAAATAGGCAGTCACTACTTGTAAAATACTGGTATTCAGCTGCAGCCGCTTAGACTGGAAGCCGACCCCAACATAGTTGGGAAAAGGCTAGGCTGCAGCAGACAAACTGAAACTCAACAAAACGCATGCCATGGTACATTAATTCATTTAATAGAAATTATTACATAAACGATACCCAGAAACCATAATAGCCACGGTATTTATTTTAAAATTAACCCTAATACCACAATAACTCTATCTGACAGCAATTTGTGTTATTTAAATAACGTTTTATTACAAAAGCACAGGAAACGTCGCGCGATAGTCGTTGTATAGAACATTAAACGCTGCATGTTCTGTCAATTGTCACAACTCGCGGGAATGTTAGTATGTGGTGGTAGGGGGACCGTGATTTTGGAATTATTATGGGATATTCTTGGTACCTGTGATTTGTAGTAGGTATGGTAGCGTATATCGCAAGTTAATATTAAACCAAATATTAGAGACGCTGAGGTTAACCCAGAAGGAGTTGGCGATAAAAAAATAAAGACATATCGAAACTTTTTCTGCTCAATTTATTTGAGATAAAAAGAAAGAATAAAAATAACCCTACTTTTGGGCTTCGCCGTAGTCGGGTATAAATAGTCTGCTAAATGTCAAATCTTTGAAGCAGTCTGTTGAAGAAATCGTCTGAGTCCCTTTGTTAATTTTGGCGCAGCTGTAAATAGAATTAAACAAAGACATTTTGAGTGTCTGTCTGTGTGACCTCATAGGTCTTTTAAACATCACAATGGATTTGTATATTGATATGGTCTTCACCATCATTTAGAGCATTTATAGCTTATTTCTTTTTATAGAAAAATGGGCTTTGGCCTCGATCATGCCTAACGGAAAGCCATGGATCAGGTATATGAAGGAACGGGCGTGCCCAGAAGATGCCTGTTTACTTTTGCTTTGAAGGTACAGGGGTATAATAATCCCGTCGAGACTGCGGGTTGTTCGAAAGAGATACCGCAGCCTTGACACAAAGGGCTAAGAAGGACTATGGGTGGTTTTTAGTCATTAGAAGTATGACACTCCTTACCACTCTGCCCAGAGCGGGAGGAGAGAGAAAAAGGGGTATGGGCGTGTAATTCGTTTATTAAACTTAAATACAAATCTAAGTCGAAGCCGAAATATCGCAAGAATCAGAATCTCTTTACCAATAAACTATCTATAATGATAGTATCGTCCTCATTCATTAAATAAGATTCTCCTCACAGTTTCTACGTAATGTTCCTTATCGATAGACTAGAACAAGCGCCGTTTAATCTAAGTTCATTGACAGCAATCGTTGCAGTCAGTACCCAGCATTACCTGATCCGTCCTCTCACACCACTTCTTCTTTATATAAGGGGTCAGATAACGCTGGACACTGGCTGTACCTCGCATGCCAATCGTAGGTTTGTTAAATAATGTAACAGCTGTATACTCAAATTGTAAATAGACTCCTTGTAGTTTTGCACGTGATATTTTAGAATTGAAGGGTGTGCCAAATATTTTTTCAATAAGTACATAAAATATGACATCACTGCACTGGACACAAATTCAGACTCCGTGGCTGCTTCTCAGAAATTTCTTATGGAAAAAGCCAATAATACTTTAACACTTCTTTAACTTTTCTTCTATTCTATTTTTATTTATTCCTTCTTTTCTTTCTGTCCTGTTTTCTCTTTTCACTTCTTGTTCAATTGTATTCTAAAATAAAAATACATAATTCATTTATGTTTCGACGTGACATTTTTAGGTTAAAAGTTATGCGTAACGGTAGCATTAAACATAGGGGTATCAGATTAAAATAAAAACCACAATTAATCAAACGCTCATTAAAAACAAAATGAAAAACACACTTATTCATACCCATATTTGCATTTACAATTATTTATTTAAATTCTTCCTTGGACATATGGTCACCCTACGCCACAATGAAAGCAATAATGTGTCCACATTTGCTGGGCTATTAACTCCGGACAACGGGAAAGGTAATAGAGCGAAAATAGTTTATGAAAAAAAAAAGGAAAAAGTTTTATTTAAAGCAAAGGGCTTGTTAAATAACAATTTTGTGGTTTTTGATGGTAAAGATTAGTTTTGGGATATTGAAAAATTGGTTTAATTGTTTTTTGGTCGTTGAGTCTTCCTGCGTTTTTGAAGGGGATCTAAATTGCTTCTCCATAAAAGGTGGTACAGTTCCGTTAAAAATACGATCAAAATACGACTGAAGAGGTTATTTCTCTTTGATAACTGTGAATAAAAAATACACTTGATTTCTCAGACATTAGGACTTCCGATGGTAATAAAGACTTTAAACATTTTAAATGGCGTAGTAGGTACCTATGTATTTTGACACCCGTTGGTCACTAAACCAACGAGGGTCCAACGAGGGACCAATGAGGTACCAACGAGGTACCAACGAGGGACCAACGAGGGTCCTGGGTTCGATGTCTAGATCGGGTACAGTGTTATTGGGTTTTTCCATCAGAGACTTTTCTCTTTATTTGTTTGAGTCATGCCTGGATGATGGCAATAGGGTCGCCTCTATAATGGTCGAATTATAAATTGAAATGTGGATGTAGTAAATTTAATGGGAATACATGATGCCTATCCCTTCGCGGTTTACATGAGTGATGATACACATATCATCACGTATTATGTTATAAGTAGTCATTCTGCAGAACACCTATTTATACAAATAAATGAATGAATGCAAATATTCATGAATGAATCAGAGTTTGCACCGCTACAGGAAAACCACAAGTAAGCAATTACTTTTATCTTTTACTGCGGTTTCCTTACCAAGAATTGTACTTTTGTAGGTAAAAGCAGTAGTTTTTTTTTAAATCTCCAAGTGATGTCATCTTATCTTCATTATAAGATAGTAAAGTTTGTCATTAACAGTTTTAGATTTGCATGTAACGGTACCTAGCTGTCATGGCGTCAAGTTTGTCCTTTTAGTAGCTAAGACTTCGAAGCTTACTATGTATTCACTATCATCTGCAAGAAGCTATATGTATTGGCAATAGTGAGGCAATAATAACGACCTTTCAACCGAGCCGAGCAATGCTAGTCTAGTAGAGTGACTATAACTAAGTCATAGGTCTCGAATTAGAACATAAGACAGCATGTCTGCTTCGGTGAAGAAAATCATTTCTCGATGACGTCGTGTAAAGCGTAGTCAGAAACTCATGGTCGGCCGGCATAAAAATTCTTACTCTAGGTAAGCCAATAACCACAAGATAAAGAATAAATGAACCCGGGAGTCTCTTAGTTTTCGTGACATAAAGAATAAATGAACCCGGGAGTCTCTTAGTTTTCGTGACAAATACTATAAACTTATAAGTTTCAAGTTATTCGTTTGTTAGTTTATAATATTCCTCCAAGAGTAAATTCACACACACAGCTATGTAAAACTCCTCCCTTCACCCAAGAAATCAGACGCATAAATCACGAAGCACTCTTGAAAAACACCAAAAAACAGGCTATAACTAACTCCTCAAGTCCTCAGACATACTAAATCACACCAAAATACCATGGAGGGATCCGTATCACCAGCATGGGTAAAATCATCAAATAAAATATTTGGGCCGAAAGTTCAATGCTCTCAAAGATTTGTAGGGTTCTGTAGCCGATTTGCAAAAATAGGATTCCTTTACTTTCGTCGTCGTGTCTGTCCAAAGTGCACACAGCCGTTTTACTCGGAGACCTAATGGTCTATTGCTGTAATGACCTAATGGGCTACTTGATAATGCACTATTTCAATCAAGATGACGAAAAAATTTGTAAGGCCTTAACACGAAGGATTAACATCAAGGATGAAAAATAATGAAAGTATATGAGGAATAGGTGGATCCCATGTAACACAAAAAAACAAATCCGTTTGGAATGAAGTAGTTTATAGAATGCTTTAATTACCACTACAAACGTAACTTATAACATGGAGTATCGAGGTATACAAACTAAATATTAATCCTGACTACGGAACCCTCTACCGCATGAATCGACACGCATTTGGCCTGTTTTTTCTATACATTTTTCGCACTTCATAACTCTCAAAGTTTATAAATATTTGTATTAGATCATTCTTGTTTTGAGTCTGGAGCAAACTGGGTTAGTCTGTTTTTAGATAGTTATTTAAATGGTCCAGATTCCATGTTAGGAGGGAATCGTGGCCTAATTTGAAAGGGAATAGATTTTGGCAGCAAAAAACAAGTTTATTGCCATTAATTTGTCTGTTTTTAGGTCTGAAGTGATAAGTGGCAGTGGGCAGGGCACATTGCTCGCAGAACGGATGGCCGATGGGGTCGAAAAGTTCTGGAGTGGCGACCGCGAACCGGAAGACGTTGCGTAGGAAGGCCTCCCACTAGGTGGACCGATGACCTGGTGAAGGATGCGAGACGCACGGGATCGGTCAATGTGGTGACACTTAGGGGAGGCCTATGTCCAGCAGTGGGTGGACGTCTTTCGGCTGAAATGATGATGAGGATGATAGGTCTGGAGTGTGTTGTAGTGAGTTGAATGACTATAGAGTATGGTGAATACTACCAAGGGGTATCGTATTACCCAGTTCTAACTGGGCTGTGATGAACAGACAGGTAGTCGCTCCATGTAAATACAGGTATTCAGCTGCACGCGGTTAGACTGGAAGCTGACCCATTGTTGGGAAAAGGCTAAGCAGATGATAAAATTATGCTAAGTTCTGTAAAAATCTGGTTTAAATACATCTCAATGTGAATGGCGTTATGTGCGTCACTTCATGACGCAAATGAAAACTATTTCTTTCTTTTTCTTTTCTCGTGAATGGTTAGGTTTTATGAATGAAATTGCCGTCTGCTTTAACTGTTTGCTGAAGACGTCATTTCTCTTTATCGTTTATAATATTAATTTCACGAAGCTGCAGGCAGTTGATTCTTAAGTGTTTTAATATCTTATTCGGCTTCAATATAAATTAAGCTAACTTTTACATCTGTTTTCTTTATGATTGTTTCTATCTGTTTTAACTGACTCATCTTCCTAAATCCATTTAACTTTGGTTAAGATCTTTAATCATCTGTGAACCTACACAATTTATTTATAAATTCTGATTGAATCACTTATACTTCATATTTCTATTTAACAATAAACATGTATTACACGATATTTATAACTTCAAAAGCGTGCATATCAGATGAAACTGCATTCAGCATTGATTCAAAGATTATCCGATACATATCTTGGAATTCACAGACAACTGTGCTATCTAACATTGTAATCATATAATATTATAATAATATGATATCAGATAAATAGCTATCTGTAACTAACCAAAGTTCATTGCATTGGTAACATTTGACTGGCCTGTTGGTCTAGTGGTTAGTGACCCTAACTGCTATGCCGGAGGTCGTGGGTTCGATTCCCACCCAGGACAAATGTTTGTGTGATGAGCACGATCATTTGTTCTGTGTCTGGGTGTAATTTATCTATAATATGTATGTATTTAGAAATATATAAGTATGTTTATCAGTTGTCTAGTACCCATAACACAAGCTCTGCTTAGCTTGGGACTAGATGGCGTTGTGTGATAGTTGTGGAATATTATTATTATATTATTATTATTATATTATTATTATGTTATTAATCAAATTCTGATATTATCATGATTTGTGTAACTGTCAACGACCTGGGGGACTAAAATTACCGTTTTCGCAGAATCATAATCCTTAGTAGTCCTTAATAATACTATAAATGCGATAGTAACCCTGTCTGTATGTCGCCCTAACTAATGAACCAATTGAAATGAAATTTGGTACACAGATAGTTTAGAGCCTGAGAAAGACTACTTTTAATGCGAAATAGGGGTTGTAAGGGGTTCAAAGGGGGGGGGGGGGGGGAAGATTACTTTTGGTCGCGATATCCGACATCCACGCGGACGAAGCCGCGGGCCAAAGCCAACCAATGCCAATAATATGAAACATTTTAACGATTTGGACATAATCAGGTGTTAGTCTGTCATCCAGCGTGGAAGTTATAGGCATAATGGTTCCACTGACTGCTGGGGCATATCAGCAACTAATAGATATAGGCAACACACAATAAAATTATAAACATTTGACACTTGGGATTGACCTATAGGTATCCAGCAGCGGACGTCTTTCGGCTGTAATGATGATGATGATGATGAAAATTATAATAGAACTCATTATCAGTCTTGCCAAGGCAGCATTTTACTTAGAAACTGGTTTCTGAAGATCCTGTCGCTCTAGATGTAAAGTGGAACTTTCTTTAAAGTAAAACTAATACCACTTTGATCCAGTTATAGGTCAGCAAACTTTTATCAGAACAAGCCCAATCATTGAGATCAATCGTTGTTTGATTACACATTTACCTTGTAAAGATAAACACGGGATTTCAACAGGTTACTGAAATCTGAACTAATGTAACAACTGGTTGCTTGCCAAGTCGTTTTTATCCCATTTTCTGTCGAGGTAAATAGATCTAAATATTTTCCGATGTAGCAGGCCAATAATATTGCTAAAGCAAACAAGATTAATTTGGAAATTGGTAATCGAATAGTGATAATTTTTTTATGTCATAACCAAATAGTCTATGTGTGTACAAATCACACAAACACAGTTCCAGTCTTGTTTTGGTAGGTACCGAAATGTCATATCAACTTAGCGAGTTCTCAGCTGCTTATCTAACATTTTTCCGGCAACCGCAGGAACGGTCCTGTGAATGGTGAGTAATGGGCTAGCCTACTGTCCGTCCGTCCTACGACAAGCCGTGTCGACACGGTGCGGTTCATGCTTCACGCACGCCTCACAGAGATGTCAGAAAATTCGTAGGAGTCCGCAAGGGCCGACGCCTACCGGGGCTGCGGAACTGTCCGAAAGAGATACCGCGGCCCTGGAACACAAAGGGATAAGAAAAAAAGCTGCTTCGTTTTTAACATTACCACTGCTAGGAGACAGGCCTCTTCTTTTTAAGAAGCAGTAGGATATACATAATTCTCGGGCATACACGATATACACAGATCCAGCGTAGGTTGCTAGATGTCACGTCTCTTCGACTTTTGGTTCTAAGAATTCTATCACGAAATTTTCGGCTGCAATTCAACTAATTTTGGAATACTTAGTTCAGTTTTTTTAGGTTCAACATCCTACAAAACTCAAACATATACCCAGCTATTTAGAGCCCCAAATCTATATTTTCAACTGATTTCACAAACAGTTTCAAAACAAAAATCAAACACAAATCAGAAATCAAAACACAATTTCAGCTATTTCAGCTTACCGCATCTATCCAGGCCGTTACCCCCATTTACCGACAAGGCCAGGTATATAGGTCTGCTAGATTTATAGCCAGGTCAGACCTAATTCTGTGGAGTGTCGATAGTAATATCATTATTAGCTTCTAACACTCATTTACGTAAGTGCAATCCAATTGATTTGTTGGTTTGTATACTCATTAACGGTAGTGGAGGAGTTTATGGTTCAATAATAAAAGCGGCTTCAATCTTCAGGTTAAACCGCACTTGCATAGCTCGGTCTGCAGATGGGTGACCATCCATTTCATACCGAGTTTCTTCTGTGCTTCGAATAGCATGTTATGGCGTTGGTTCAGGCTGTCATTAATAGATCTTTGTCAGTCTTTACAGGAAGTCAGTGGCCCTTAAGTCTGACAACCAGTCTTACCAAGGGATGTCGTTTGTAGTTAGTGCAGTGGCTGACCGATTGGACTGCTGCACCGCGTATCGCGGGTTCGATCCCCGCACGGAACAAATGTTTGTAAGGCGTACAGATAGTTGTTTCGGGTTTGGGTGTTTGATTTGTGTACATGTGAGTTTAAATGTTTGTGAACGCACCCACGATACAGGAGAAATCCCTAGTGTGGGGCAACATTAAAAAAAAAAAACAAGCTCTATGTAAAATGTTTGTATTTCGCTGCACTCAGTTTAACTGGAAGCTGACGCCAAACATAGTTGGGAATAGGCTAGACAGATGATAACTTCTTGCAATCAATCAAAATAAACAATTGCTAAATTCTAGTAACATGCCAATTGCATTCCCAGACAATATTCTGCAATTCAATAATATAAATACTTAACACATAAACTGAAACTCCAAGATTTACAGTTCTCAATACTGAATTACATATTTTCGTAGGAAATCTATGGTGAAGTGTGTCTGGGTACAGATTCATGTTTATGATTTACTAGATCAAGTATTTGTTCTTGACACAGATGTGGTTCATCTGTTGTTTACCGGTTTTATAAGCACTTGATTACGATGAAATGGTTTTTATGTTCATCTATTAGGATCTAACAGAAAAACGAGGCCAGACGATCTGGAAGAAACTGGATAGCCATAAAACTAAACCGACAAAAATGGAGAGATTTGAAAAAGTATCGACATCCAGCATTGGGTTGAAAAAGAAGATCTTACTAAGTTTTATCAGAGTTTGTTTGGAACTTCGATGAAATAGTGTAAATTAAAGGATCATATCCTACGATGCTCAGACCTGGTTATTCAATCAGAAGTTCCACCTTGGAGTATGCCAAAGGACAATAGAACGCAGCATTCTGGGTGTCAAAACACAAGATAGGGTTTGAAATACCACGCTGCGTTCCAAAATGTGCATAGCGCACATTGATAAGAACGCTGCTAGGCTACAATAGGATTGGGTGGGTCAGTTCAGCTGCATGCACGTTGACCGCTGGAAAATAGTTTCCAGACGGTGAGCGCCGGAAGACTGACGACGCCGCCGAGGCCGTCACAAAAAGAAGTATAAGCGAGACAATTTGGACGAAGACGTTATCAAAACAATAGATACTTACTTTCAAAAACTATCTTCCCGCCTAAATTAATATTATCATCAATAGACAATAAAATAATCCATTTCTCCAACCTATAAAAAAGGTAATTGATATGAAAGCCAATAATTTACAATTTGGGGGTCCAGTCTGATCAAACTTGACCCCATAAAGAGGTCAGACGCCCAGTGGTCCGAAACGACATGTGCTTGGACAAAAAATGTTCCGTTACCAAAGGGTGGCCATTATTTCGGGGAAATTGTTCGGATGGGTTGGCCAAAATGTTGGTAATTGCTGGGAAAAATGTTGTTACTTCCTGTGAGTTACGATTACTTGACGGTTTATTCAGCTGTATTTAAGAAGATAGCTATGACTCTGTCGAAACAAGAACTTGAATGAATGAATGAAAGATGATAATGCCAGAATGTTTGAATTTTCTAAGAAGAATTCATGACTGTGTTACTTATACAAAATTATTTATTTAAATTATGGCCAAAGTATTAATATAAATTATATTAATACTTTGGCCGTTCTATTTCAAATAAATAAATAAATCTTGCTGCCGGTTTCATATAAGATTAAGTAATAAAATGGCATAAGTAATATCTAGTGATGGGCAACAAGTATCTCGCCTACGTTATCTATACAAGACATATCATTAGTTGATTCTTATCATACGAGTGGGTAGCTAAGCCTGTAATAATGTGTCGAAGTTATCGTAGAAATTGTAACTTGGACGGAATACATTGAAAGTTATGATTTTATTACAGAGCTTTGCATGATTTCGTAGATGCTTACTTAATTTTGATGTTTTGTGATCTTTTTATGTCTTTTTTTTGTCCATCGTGCGTTTAAGGTGAAACTTTCAAAGAGTGACTATTTGATAAAAAAGGCATTTAAGAAGAAATATGAACTGAGAGGGTTGTATTGGTGATTTTAATCCTGTTGTTTCAACCACTCGCGTCGTCGTCTGCGTCGCTGCGTGCTTTCGTGCTCGCAGTGTTCGTTGTTGGGGGCATTCGGTGGCGTGTGGTTCGGCGTGGTGGCTTTCGGAATGACGTATTGCACTCGTAGTTTCGTTCGTTTTTTTTTCTGACTTTCAAAAGTGCCTGTAATGGCTTAATTGAAATAAATGCTTTGAGTTGAGTTGAGTTTAATCATTATAATTCTGTTAAGTCACATATGTCACGGTCGCAAATCTTGACCTGACACTGACCGGAAAATTGCAAAATACGTAAGAAAATTCGAATTTCGTGGGCTAGGTACCTTGTCGCATTCACCTTAATCATAAGATTATTGTTCACCAGTAAATAATAATGTTTCTAACGTCTGTTTTTTCTTTATTTCAGGTAAGGACAGTCCTACAACTCCACGAAATCATGGTGAATAGTCCTGATATCTTTATTCGCTGTTCACGCTTGACGGAACCTGGGTGTGCGCCCGGCTCAATTATAGGTAATAACGCTTTGTCGCCTAAATACGGAGGCAGGATTGTCGCTCTTGATAATTTGTGACAGTTTTACTTTTAATTTGTAATTTGTATGTGCACCGGCGGCGTGCGTGTATGACCAGGGCCGCGAGTCTGCTATTCAATAGTGTCAGAATGGTCGATCATTGATCTCATAATGGTTGATTGATGAAAAGCCAAAAAGTACCTTATGCCTGTCGACTTAAGGTACTTTTTGGCTTGTCGTAAATCAACCATTATGAGATCAATGATCGACCATTCTGACACTATTGAATAGCAGACTCGGGGCCCAGATGTATGAATGTAGACGAGGCAAAAGGAGTATGTAAGGATCGTAGCAAATGGCGTTCTGTGGTTTCTGCCTACCCCCATGGGAAAAGGGCGTGTTGTGTTTGCTCCCTTTATTCCATCTGCCTTCAAAGCACGAGTGAACAGCCATCTTCTGAGCACGCTCGTTCCATAATAGACCTCATCAGCTTTCCATCAGGTGTGATCGAAGTATTTTGCAAAAAAAAAATGTCATGCCAAGGATTTTGTTTCTGTAGAAAAAGAACGAATATTTTATAGTGTGTATTAGTAATATAATAATTATAAATCTTTTTGGTAATAAGTTAGCCAGAAAAAAGCACCAATACCTTTGGCAATAGCTCTCACAGAAATAAAATGAGTTGTCCAATTTAAAAGTTGATTCAAAACTAGTGTTCTATTTTTTTAAATGGGCTTGCTCTTGACCTCAATCTTGCCCTGAGGGCAGAGATGAGGTTCTCATGGCGGCATGATCTCATGGCGGCATGGAGACAGCGACTGTCGCAACCCAGCGCAGGGCACGCCACGATAGTGGCGGTAAGTCCCCTCTTTGAGGAGTGGCTGGAGAGGCGCCACGGCGCCCTCACCTACCGTCTGACGCAGGTCCTCACCGGACACGGGTGTTTCGGGAGGTACAGTCGCCCACAAAAGTGCATGGATACCTTAGGGCCTATTTTTCTGTGAAGGTAGAAATCAAATTTTCGAAAATAATTAATAGATGGCGTTTGGTTTCTGCACAACTGTGATATTAAACTCTTCAATCCCCAGTGTCACTTGTAGGTGGCATAAGTTTTATTTCTATTTCTACCTCACAGAAATTTTATTTGTAATTCCTACATAAATAATAATAAGAAATTAAACCTTTAAAGTTTTTACTTTCCGCAATGACAATATCCGGATTACCCGGTGTCACCTGTAGGTGAAATAAAATGGAGGTAGATTTTTATAACTTAGTCTTAACTAAATGTAAACTATTCTGTTGAGATATAGAAAAAAATGAACTTTGACTTGGGAATAGGTTAGGTAAGTAAGAAGTTAGGAAACACGTATTAGGTTGGATGTGAGAAGTTAAATGATAAAAAAAAATACGAAAGAAACCATAAGGAATGTTTTCATTAAGCTAATAAGTGCGCATAGCATTCAAAAATATAATATTCGAGTTAGTAGTAGTTAGCAACAGGGATGAACGGAGACAAACAAAAAAACACACAAATTTTAGAGGTTTATTTCTTACAGTTTATTATTCAAAAACACACATTTATTATCGTTCAACATTATTATATTATATAAAACTTCTTATTGAGGCCATAGCTTAAGTATTCGTTTCCAAAATCGGAAAGAGGATTGAAGCTTTTGTAACCTCAACAAAGACAAACAGGAGACCGGATTATTTTATCACAAAAGTGAAAAGTTAAATTAAATGAATTAAATAGGTAGGATAACAGCTATACAATTGCACAAAAACATACGAAAAGGTTCTTATGTAATGTAAAAAAAAAAAAATTGTTTGACTTTTTTTAGTTATTAAAAATACGTAAGTCATAGGTTATAATAACAGTCAGTCGTAATAGGTTATAATAACCCGGTCTCCAGTTAATATAAAAAATAAGTACTAAAGTTAAGTAATATTATTTTTAAGTATTATGAAATATAAATCCTGGATCGGCAACACTTATAGTCCCCACACGTTCACTGCAATATGACCAGCATATTGGACACACATAACCACTTGTTTATCACGTAATATTTCTACACCACAAACATAAGCGTCCGTGTTCACTGGACTTAAAAGTTACTCAAATCAAAGTTAACATGATCCAAAGCGAACTGTAATCTTGTCCTTTAATGGTTTTCTGTGGGCCAGGGTTTCACAACATGCCTCCTATAATGCAGCTCTTCACTTATAAGAGCACGACGGGCATTGTCAACACTTGAGTCATATAAAGCAGCATAGTCGGTCATCGGCAGGAATCCATTTTCTTCATACTCTCATAACACGATTTGACGCTGTAATGTGTTTATGAGCCGTGGTCTACTAGTTCTTTGATGGTGTTGCAAAGATCCCTCGTCTTCAAATCGTCGTACCAATAGAACAACTGTTTTTCTCTGCAACAATAATTATAACAGAAATATAATAACACGCAATAATGATTATTTATTAAGTAGTATAGACGTAAATAAAACATTTTTTTTTTCTTATAAAAATTTTGAAATCTAAACTACTTACGTTAACAATAAGATAAGTCGACAAGTTTCGAGTGTCGATAAGTTTTTGCCTTGATTTTGCAAATCAGTTATTTGAGCTCTTGTAAAGAAAACAATATTACAACGCGTACTCATTTTGATGAAATAAGTTAATTCACCTAAATTAAAATAAAACTGAGCTAAACACACTCGAATGAGGTAATCGAAACAAACATAACGAACAATCAATTGAGCTTAGTCTTAACTCATCTAAATCTTCAATCTAATTATTTCTACTACCTACAAATTTATTTATGAATTCATATTCGACCTACCCTCAAGTTTGAAAACTAAAACATAGATAATTAAAATCAGATACCTAGTTATAAAATGATAATAATATTCAATTTAAACAAACATAGTAGGTAGTTAGGAATAAATTTATATAATAGAAATAATTGATTATAAATTATTTGAATGTAAAATACAGAAAAAGAAACTACATGAACATTTTATACAGCGTGAGCGCCCTCTAGTTAGTGTAGCATCAACAATATAATCAATGTTGCTAATCGAGTACTTATTTACGCCAGGTGGCGTCATTTCTTGCTTCACACGGTATTTTTTCTGAACTTCCCATGCATTATTGTAGGCGATGGTACCTGTACCGAATCAGGCGGGAGGAAACGCCCGGATGCTTCCACTGCGAGGATCGACCGGAGGACACGGTGGAGCACACTGTGGAGGCGTGCCCTGCTTGGGCAGAGCCCCGCCGTGTTCTCGTAGCGGCGATCGGCGGCGGCGACCTCTCGCGCCCGGCCCTGGTGCAAGCCATGGTCCGGGGCGAGGAGGAATGGGACGCCGTCGCCTCCTTCTGCGAAGCAGTGATGCTAGCGAAGGAGGTGGCGGAACGAGAGAGGGAGAGAACCTCTCAACGTCCCAGCCGCCGCGGAAGGCGCTCCGGGCGTCGGGGGTCACGCGATGACCTCCGGCCACCGTAGACGCGGGCCTGTGGACGGTGAGTAACGGGCTAGCTCGCCGTCCGGCCGTCGTCATGACGGCAACAGACCGTGTCGGCGGCGCGTACGTGTTCCACGCGCGCCTCAAAGAGATGTCAGCAAGGAGGGGCCCGCAAGGGCCGACGCCCGTCGGGGCTGCGGATATCGGAAAGTTACCGCGGCTCCGACACAAGGGCGAGGAAGAAGGAACATGGGTTGGTTTTTAGTCAGTAGAAGTCTGACACTCCCCTTCGCTCTGCCCAAGAGCGGGGGGGGTTATTCGATGATTTTCCACCCACCAAAAAAAAAAAAAAAAAGGGCAGAGATGAGGTCGACGATGGAACAAGCTTACCCAGAACAAGTCTATTTACTCGCGAATTAAATAGATCGGGGTTATCTAAACTCGGGAAAAAAACCGACGCAGGCAGGGAGTTCCACTCCTTGGCTGTGCGCATAATAAACGATTTAGCAAAGCGCTTGGTTCGAATTTGTGGAATTTAGTCTGATTGTTCTTTGCTGGCAAACACCTACACCATACGGGGTTAATATGACAAAATACCAGTACTATCTGCAGGATCAGTAATGTTAAGCTATAAAAAAGCACCAAAATTTTTTTTATCCACTTTTTCACAAATCTGGTAACCCTGCCACCCAAAACCAAAATGGGCGTTGTTAATTTTTGGCGGTAACAACTTTTTGTCTCATTCGTTCGTTCTTGTCGGTCCGATCAACAAGAAGTAGGTATTCAACTGGACTTGTATTTTGTTCCTTTTTGGGTAGGCAGCACTCTTGGCGGCGCCTATTTTAGGTGTAATGTTGTTTCATGGTAATGTAGGGTTATTTTTATCTTTACATGGAAGGAATGATTACTTTGAGAGAAAGATTGATTGCAATTGATTTATGGAATGAATTAGTAAGTTACATTAATATGTTATTTATTAATCGAAGAGTTAAACTGAATATCTTGACTTGAGTGAAATTATTGTCAAGACCATCACTATCACTACATAGTACCTATAAAACAAAGTCGCTTCCTGCTGTCTGTCCCTGAATGCTTAAATCTTTAAAACTACGCAACGGATTTTGATGCGGGTTTTTTAATAGATCAGGTATAGTGATTCAAGAGGAAGGTTTATAATATGTAGGACATTCCACCCTTGCGAAGCAGGGGCGGGTCGCTAATATAATAATAATGATTAAATCTAATATAAAAAAATACTAAAAACCAAATGGGTGAACTAATGAAAAAACGTGGGTGGACATCGGTCTGCCCATATGCCCACCATTTGTCACCAGGTCACTTGAACTTGGTAGAGAATGTGGTAGTCTTTTGAATGCGAGATGCACAGGATCTGTGTATATGGTAATTGAACGCTTTGCCTCTGCCTCTGTGGATGGATGTACAGTAGATGTCCAACGGTGGAGATCGTGTGGTTAATGCATAACCTGGTGTACGACAGTACGAGTTTTAAGCCGCCCATGGACCTCTGTCTTGACTTTAAATGCCGTCGATACATTTTCTCAGGGATGCTGATTTTCTCATAAAATATTCGTTCACCGAAGTAAGTGATATAAAATACACATAATTGAATTCGAAAAATCTGAACTCGAGACTTTTGATTGGGCAGTGTGACGGTCACACACACACTAGGCTAACTGGACGGACTTATGTTAGTATCTATAGAACTAAGCGCTCGCGCTCGTATATTTTAGCGCTTCTTCAGTTATACTTACAGCTCAAAATATGAACTGTATTAAATATCAAAAACACATCTGCTTACAACCCTTCAGTTAACAAAAACACAAATAACTTCAAACCTTTTAAACTCAAAGAAACTAAAACAACTACACGCTACCCCAAGTACACTGCCCATCTCTTTCATGTTAACACCGTGATGATACAAGTACACGCTGGTAATGTCCCATAAAAAGAGGAAATGGACAACACATCGCAGAAAGTCTCCGACCTATATTCGGTGTTAAGTTTATCTTTTAATGTGCGTTTTCATTGTGTTACGGAGAAATTGGGGACGTATTTTTGTTGTACGGGACGATTTATCATCACTACATAATTTGATAAAACAAAGTCCTCCGCAGCATTTGTATGTCTGTCTGTTGGCGATAAACTCAAACACTTTTTCACTAATGGATATAGTGGTTCTCGTGATAGGTGTTAGTATAGAGAATACAGACGTAACAATGGACAAAAAATATACATGATAAAAATATCACGTAGTCTTATTTTTCTCGAATCGTTTGCTTAGATTCTGTCGGACTAGTACGTAATCTACTTAGTGTCAATTTTCGGAAGAGAAATCATGAGCTATAGAAACTTAATCAAATAATTTAATCACCCAAAAATGTTCCCACTGCTGGGAAACATGTCTTCCTTGCTAAGAGAAAAAAGTGGAATAATATAGTGAGTGGGATTAATAAGTCAACCTAGGATTATGTTTAGAAGTACAATAAATGTTTTAAAAACTACGTTTACTACTGTACGTTAATTATTGTCTCTACGTTAATTACTGTTTCTCGATACGACTTTCCCGTACCCTCCACAACAATGTGCACACACTATGCGTTTGCGCAACCCATCTAACGTTACAGCACATGTGCGCCGTATACGAGCATAATATACGGCTATACGAGCATAATATAAATTATTTCAGGATCTGCCGGCCGACTCACACGCATGAATCGGCCGCTATTTCTAATATATTGTACTGAAACTGAACTTGTGTAAGCGTTGGTATTGAATGGAGGTTAGTTGTTAATGTTATAATATATTAGGTACCCACATAACTAAATAACTAGACTGAATTTTTGTAATACTTCAGTACCTATCCAAGAATTCTTCGATGGTCAATTCCCGGGTCGGTCAAGTTGATGGCAGTAGACTCGCCCCTTTACATGGGACTAAAACACGACTGGCAAAATGTGGGTGTCTTAATAGGAACACCTTTGCCTATCCCTTCAGAGCTACTTTTAAGCTATTGCATAGCTTCTATCTCGGGCCTTGAGCGTGGAGAGCGAATCCAGAAATTCCCTAACGAAAATATTCAAGATTCAGTATTCAACCAGGTTGCTATGGTTACGGAAAATAACAAGGTTGTCAACTGAGGTTGTCAAATTAAATAATTAATTATTTGCTGTTGATAAAAATGCTATGCAATAGCTTTACCGCGGCAGTCTCCGAGTGCCACATTTTTATTTTTATTTAGCCTGTCCTACTACTTGGCAAAGGCCTCCCCCATCGCCTTCCACTCTTCCCTCCGTGCGGTTTTCTCCGACCAATCTCATTCAAAAGCCTGTAACTACCGCACTCAGAGAGCTTTAATGATTACTAAGTAAAGGTTTTGACAGTTTTTGTATGACGAAACTGTCAAAACAGTTATTAAGGTTGAACAAGCCAGTCATTCTTCCATACAAACTTACGAAAGTGATTACTCCTCTGTTTGACGGTGTAGGTTCAAAATTAAAAATTGTATCAACTGGTCTTATCATTATCTAGGTCTGTATGGAAGCAGAATTGGAAAAAAAATATTGATTTGGAAGTTATGAACGTCAAAACTTTCATATTTTAGCACTAATTTAACTCATCTTTGGGCGTAAATAAGTAACGTATATAGTATGAAAAAGAAAAAAGTGAAACCATACGGACATAGATTAGTTATTAAAAAATTTAAATAATTTGATTTTGAACAGATACATTCAATAGATTTTTCATGAAACCAAATATACCAAAGGTCTGCATAGAAACAATCGCGCGCCCGTTTTAGTTGTGTCTCTTTCGCTCTATGCATTTCGCTCGTGATGTCGGGTGAAATAGCATGCATTTTAGCCCCGCCCACCAACTAGTTCGTGCCGTTGGCTTGTTTACCCTTAAGTGATGGTCTCACCAAGTAATCATTAAAACTCTCCAAGTACTGCATAAAGTCGTCACACCAACATATTAACGTTTTCATGGGGCTATACGGGATATTCCAATCAAACAAGACAAGATTATCCCTCAAATCGTCTTGCTATCTTTGTCTTAGCATACCCAAAGGCATAACTTGTTTATCAACAGTACCAAGGATGATAGAGTACTAACTTCACATCAACTGTCATTACCAATTAAAGTCGCAGCGTTTTAATAGGGGATCGGACAAACAAAAACTAATTAGTCCGTCAGATAGATTTCCAAAAATTATTGGACACGTATTTTTTCTTTTTTCACGTAAACTTAAAATGAAGACGATACAGTGCTTCGAAAACTCGTGTGACGTCATATGATAGTACATTTTGACCACACAAGTGACGTTTCAAGCCCCACTCCAAGATCTTTGACGCGTTTTATCTTCGTCATTTTTTATTGATTTGATAAAACAAAAAACACGTATTCAATATTTTTCGATAATCTAACTTACGGACTAAACAGAATCATATTATTTTGACCCAGTCCGATCCCCTATTGAGACACAAACGTAAACAGCAGTAGCAGCGCGTCGATAGATGCAGCCAGGCCCGGACTGGGCAAATGAGCAAATTGGGCAAACGCCCGATGGGCCGGTGTGGCCGATTGGCGGTCGACTTTCTATTGCTGATTAAAAAAAAACAACGCAGTTGATCGATTAAAATAAGTTTGTAAGTATGTAACAAATTGTAGCGTACAGTAGTCACTCCTAAACTACTGGTGAAGCCCTTGGTCGACAGCGTCACTTTTCTTTTAATTTAGAGTCATTTTTTATTAAAGTCGCTGTCGATAGCATTTCAGCCTAACATAATACCTAGAATATTCTAAATGTTTTCTTCGGTTGATTAAAAATGTTAGTAGTTTTTCTTTCTCTGGAGAGTAGTGGACTAACCATCTCTAAAATGCCCGGGCTGGATTCGGGTCCCAGTCCGGCACTGGATGCAGCACTCGTTAAAAAATGAATGGCGACCAATCATTTGTGTTGCTGTAATTAGGTGAACTAATTACTTAGGGTATAGAAGCATACAATATACTGCCAATATAGTGTTGGTATTGGCATATTATGATAGCCATGATCATCATCTTTCTGCCCTGTCCCATGTTACTCGGGGTCTTGGCAAAAGCCTGCCTCGTTACTCAAGTGGTTGCAACCGCGACTGTTATGCATGAGGTTTTCGTAAGATTCCGTTTGGGGCAAAGTTTTATTGGGTTTACCATCAGGAATTTCTAATAAATCGTGTCTGTATTTATGCCCGGTTTACGGCAATGGCAACTGGCGAGGTGTGGGTATGAATACTATTAGAGGTACACTTCAGCCTCGTTTAGGGTTCTAATAGAAGAAGATGGTACGGAACTCTTCATTAGCCTGTGCTGGGCAAAGGCCTCTCAAAATTCCTTTCCTGTGCCTCATCTAATAAAATTAAAATCTAAAAAAAACAGGAAACTCTTCATCACCATTTATTTTGAATCTGCACACTATGACGCGCTCGATCTCGTATTTGCCACACTGACCCACTCAGGAAATTCAATATTTTTCTCCGAACTGTTTTATATTGTAAACTCTCATACATAATATTTGTATGGTCTTGTATACAACAGGATGAAAGCAGTATTCTGTTTGTATAACCTTGGATGAGGGTTATTTTCGTACAGGATGCGTTGTGTAAGCCATCGATCGAAATGAGATCGGTTGCTACTGAGATCTAGCTGTTGGTTTTAATTATAGAAATGGATGAAGACATTAATCGATGAATTGATGGTAGGAAATAGAAGTGCAGTCAGATAACTATGGATGGAACTCATGAAACAATCCACAAATGAAAAGTTTTAACCATTAAATCAACCTTTTAAAAGACACCCTAGTAAGGTACTTCGTAGAGTTTAGTTAAACCTGTCAAGACAAAACTAAAATTCAGTATATTAGAACAATACCGGTAAATCAAAACACACGTTTTATACTTACAGCATCACGCTTGCAATTCCCGTCAGTTTAAGCAGAGTTGTACCTAATATACCCAGATTTTGTCCTTCATGTTTAAGGTGAAACCTTCAGGGTTTCACGGTCGCAAATCATTATTTTAATCAACACAAAAGCTGACACTGACCTGCTAATTGCAAGAAACGTAAGAAAAATTTAATTTCGCGGGCTACTCTGAAAGTTTCCCCTTGATATAAATAGGAGAGCACATTTGTGATGTATTGCTAGTGGCTTTTTGTCTGCGTGTGTGTAAAAAATTAAGGTTCCAAAAACTCAGTCCAAATGAAAACTATAACTCCAAAAACATTTTCACGACTGACACACTTAACCAGCTGCTGCATTTAATTTCCTGATCACAAAATTAGAATTTTCAACGAATTCGCAGTCAGTACGAAAAACATCAGTTTTATAGCTAATAAAAGTCAATAATCATTTGTTATTTCAACGAGATGGTTATCGATAAAATGTTACATTTGCTTATGGCCGCGACTTCGCCCGCTTTTTGTCCCACGGGCCTCATACTGCCGGGATAAAAAGGTCTCAGATGTCCAGAGGTATAGGTACCTAATAGTAGGTACACCTACATTTAGTCAGTTATGTTTAAGTCCCATTTAATAGAGGGCGAGCCTCTTGCCATAAACCGCGGGCACTAATCCCAGACTCCGTGGCTGCCATCAGAAATTCCTGATGGCAACCCAATAGCACTTTGCTTCAACTGGAAATCGAACTCAGGACCTCATGTCCAGCTGACCAATGAGACAGTTATCATGACATAATGTATTAATCCAGGTTATAAACTATCCGTGTGCGAAATTTCAATCAAATCCGTTCATTGGTTAATTTTCAGGTGCGTATGAGTATTACTCGCAACCGGCATGCGTATAAAACCAGGGGTAGGAGGGGGGGGGGGGGGGGTTGGGTATAAGACCAGGGTGTATGAATGTGGACGAGGCAAAAGGAGTATGTATGGATCGTAGCAGATGGCTTTCTGTGTCTGTGTTTCTGCCTACCCCCATGGGAAAAGGGCGTGAGATTATGTATGTATGAGTGAGTAACGAACAAACATCCATCCGTCCATCTCCACGCATTTATAATAGTAGTAAGATAAAATGATGTAACCGCCATTTCTCATGTGGCACAATGCCAATTTGTCTTCCACCATCCAGATGATTAATCCTACGTTTTCTGTGAACTGTGTCTCAAAGCCGGGTGTAGTTTTTTGGCCCGTTTTGTACTGAGTCGCCTGGCAGTCTCTAGTTTGCTGAATGTAAGTGGGTTACTGATTCAACTGCAGGCCGTTCTTTGAAGAGGGATACTTAATGGAATATGGAATTTCTTTCACTTTTAGACTTTGTTCATATTTCATGATTATGGACAGCAGTTGAGACTGAAATACATTTCTGATCTCTAATCTTCTTCTTCTCGAACCAATAAGCCAGTACGTAGCAACCTGGACAGCTCTGTCGTTTACTTCATTCAAGTCTTGGTGCGTGCAGTTAGTTGTACACGTCAGGCAATTTAGGTGTTGCGGCATACCCTGTGTTGGGCAAAGCTTATTATCATTATGTCTTATGCTATTGTCCAAATTGAAAATGCTTTTTTAAGACCTTTTTGATTTGCTCCGGCAATCATCATCTTCCTGCCCTTATCCCATGTCATTTGGGGTCGGCTCAACACGATTTTTTTTCTTCCATTCTGCCCTGTCAGTCGTCCATCCACCTTTTCTTTGATCTTCCTTTGGTGTTTCTTTCCTTCTCCGATTTGCTTCGGCGATACGCCTACTAAATCATCATCGCTAACATACAAAACGATATCCTTAGCTTATATAAATTCGAGTATCCCAGAAACCTCGCAAAAACAACCACAAATTCAGACAAACAGTAACATCTATTTACCATTAAAACCTCGTTTACCTACATAAATTTTCAATTGTCACAATCATGGGAACAAACTCATAAAAACGAAAAACAGCTCAAACAATGGTCTATTACGAGCAGCGGCTGAACTCAAGTAAATTGTATTATAAAAATAAAAATTGTATAAAGATGTGTTAAACGGGTAGGACGTGGTATGTTTGTGAAATGAGAACACAGAGTAGTGTGGGAAACAGAGGCGTAAGAAACAACAACATCAACATCAATAAAAGTTGTTGCTGTTTTGTTAAGTTTTGGGACTATTTTCTGGTGTAAACATGCATAGCATAATGCTTACATTGTGTTCTTCTCCTTTAAGAGTAAACTGAGGTGCTTATTATTACAATTCCGTGTAGGTAATAGGATGTTAACCCATTTTCATAACACAATCCAGTTATTTGACCACTTTCCTTATAGTTCGAGTCTTACAATATTATGTCTTATTATGGATATGAAAAATGGTTTCGCCCTTAGACCTATTACTTCTTACTATACTTATATTTCGAAACTTTGTGCGAAAGGACGGATGGATTTTATTATTCTTTCACGCAAAACTACTTAATTGATTTTGATGAAATGTGACACAGATACACAGACACAGAGAACCTGGACACATATAATACTTTTTGTTCCAGCATTACGATCTTGTCTGACAATAATCTATACTCATAAAATAAAATCTTCAGGCAGAGTCTCCGTCTCACCCTACTCTATGACCCGCGCCACATGCGCGAAGGAATGCATTTTACTACGCGACGCGCCTAACACTTGTGTTAACATTAACACGAAATAACGCCATATTTGAATAACTCAGATATATGCATGTAATTATATGCTAGACAGGTTTCTGTGGTACTAATCGGTATGTGCAGTCGGAAGCTTCGGATTTAACTAAAGGTCAGTTGCCAGTTATTTCTAATGTTAACTAAACGTTAACGTTTCGGATAAGGTTTCTTGTTTTGGAGTACTATTTAGATTTAAGGGTCTGAAAATATCCGTTTGCGGGTTGTTTGAAAGAGATACCGCGGTCTCGGTACAAAGGGCTAAAAAGAAACATGGGTGGTTTTTAGCCAGTAGAAGTCTGACACTTCCTTTCACTCTACCCAAGAGCGGGAGGGGTTATTTTATTTGATGATTTCCCAACATCCAAAAAAAGGGTCTGCTGACTAGATTTTGACCGCGGCTTCAATTAGTGAAAGATGTCAGAATCGGATCAGTAGTTTCGGAGATGTATTATTTGTGGTAGCTCCAAAAGAAATACCTACGCAGTCCGTGAAAATTTCAACTGTCTACCTTCAACGGATCATGAGATACAGTCCGCTGACAGACAGACGGACGGGACGGATGGACAGCGGGGGCTGAGTAATAGGGTCCCGTTGGTGAACCTACGGGTACGGAACCTTAAAATCTACCTATGATTATGCTATATGTGGCGTTACCACGGCCGTCGGACTATAAGTATAGTCAACATATTAAGTAGGTACAAAAAAACTACATTGACTTAATTTACCCACACCTGGTGATTTTTTCTTCATAATTGATGCTCGTTTCGTTTATTAGATATGTCTTATTCCATATTAGGGATAAAATAATGACTTGCCTATCAGCTTAATGGTTTAGAAACCTAGATTTTAATAGTCTGTTCTTCTTAGATATAAATCTTGGATTGTAATGCAAGTTTTATTTAATCGATTGGCATCTAATAGTACTATTATGGAGTCACTGGCAGACTGAGAAAGGATAGCGAAGGAATTAAAAAATATCTATACTTACTGAGTATCTTACTACTAAGTGCGAAAGTTTGAATGAATGGATGGTTGTTTGTTATTCAATCGCAACAGAACGGCTGAACGGATCTGGATGAAAATTGACACAGACATATTCCGCGCCTTATTACAAAACGTAGTTAAACCTGGTTTAACTTAGACTTGGTTTATCTCGCATGACGTCTCACTTCAATAATATTCAAAAGAAAGTGACAGCATGCGAGATAAACCAGGTCTAAGTTAAACCAGGTTTAACGACCTTTTGTAATAAGGCGAGTTTAAGTAACAGCGCTATACTTAGCGATCGTTACAGATAGTTTGTAGCCCGAAATTCTAACAGCCAGTCTTACCAAAGGAATATCTTATTACCCAGTATGCCAGTTACCCAGTCTTTTCCTGTAAAATACTCGTATTCAGCTGCATCCAATTAGACTGGAAGTCGAACCAACATAGTTGGGAAAAACCAGGCAGGAAATGAGGTTTCAGTTAACCTATATAGCAGATAATTTCACACAACTCCTTCTCTAACAAAATATCAAGAACTTCTTTGTTTAGTAACCTAAATTAAAATCTCTCTTTATTGAAAGTCTCAGAGAATGGCTTTCAGAGTATAAATATTAAAAATAGCCATTATACGTCTGTCCGTCTGTCTGTCTGTCCTACTTAAGTCTGTCCCAGTTGTCTCGAGTGTAAGTGTTACGGGCCCTATATGGGCGCTAGACTAGTCTTTGATTTCTGTTCTTACCTATAAAGGGTTACTAGTGCTGCGGCTGATTTTTATCGATAGTTTCTAGGATTATATTAAAGTTTTATTAGTTTATATTAATATTTATAATGATTGTCGATAAGAAAGCAGTTGTTGTGGCCATATTTAATTTTGAAGAGCAGAATAATATTTTAATTGCATCTTAATTAATTTGTTTACCAAGTCTTTTTCATTTGCTATTCTTATTCGATTTATAGAAGTTTGTAGTCTATTCCGGACTGGCTTTATCTAAGCCAGATTCTTCCTCGACAAGAACGGAAGTCGTTCTGCTAAAGCATTTTATAAATGAGTACATCGTGAGGAAAACAGCATGTCATAGAACCAAAAAAATCGAAGACATGTGACATCTACCAACCCGCACTGGTCCCGCGTGGTAGATTATAGCTCATCCCTCTCCTAGATAGGAGGCCTGAGTCCCTACAGTGGGAACAGTATACGCTGATGATGATGATGAAGTAAAGCAAAGTCACTCATGGGCGGCATAAGATCGACAACAAGTCTGACACTATAGGTTAAACAATAACTACACGATAAAAAAATAAGAATGAATCAAGAACACAGTCTTTAAACATTGACCTTGTTACATTAAAAAGTTAGGTAATACAGTTATTTAAAGCTGAATGCAACCATGAATTACTGTTACATAGTGTAGGAAGTAAATAATGTTTTGTTTCTTGTGAATCACTGGTTTGGCTGTTATGTTTTACGTTTCCTAGGCCAAGGTTTATTTTATGTTATGTCTAACTATTTATCAATGACTAAATCATTGAGTAGAATGGTATTACAACGACAAGTAGATATACAAATTTTGAAATGTTGTAAGATCTGCTTTTGAACATTTATTCTTGAGATTTATAAAAGTCGTATTATGTAAGTATGTCGCGAGTTAATACGTTAGCTTCTTTCGGTTTAGTCGAATTCATCTCTGTGCTTAAGATTGAAGTCAATGGTAGGCCCATTTAATAATAAAAAAAAGATATTTTTATGACGTCCACCTCCAAAAAATATTCTCTAGGCTGCAGGTAGTAGCACTAGTAGGTAATACTTTTATGCATCACAATTAAATTTAAAATAATCTTCAAAAACTCCAAGAAAAATAATTTGTTAACATATGAAAGAAATTTTAACCAGATAAACTGTATGATTAAAGTAAAAAGGGCAATACAATAGATTAAATTGTTCGCTAATATCATTAAATTATATACTATCGTAATTCCATCGCAATTTTGCTGTTCTTTGTGAATCCTACGCTTATTTTTCTCATAATTATAGAGATTACCTGTTATTAAATTGGCAGGCAATATTGCAAATGGATTACCTAGATTGTCTAGCAAAATACCTTGTAACCACCTCATCAAGTGATGGACTGGTGTATGGGGTTATTTTATAAAGTGGTACTTAGAACTTTTACTAATTAGTGTATGTTGAGTCTGATGGTTGTTGCTTGGTACTTGTTTAAACTAGGTAATCAGGAAGACCGTCCCTGGTGGTTTCTCTTTTCAGAAACCATTTTTTTGTGCACTTAAACAAAAAAAAACTCTTTATTTATGTATTTTTTTTACGTAAATGTCTGCGACTTCGCAAAAAACGACTATCTTGAGCGTGTTCAAAATCAAATCATTACCGCGTTTCCTTATTTAATTTAAAAAAAAATATAGTTCTGTAAAATAGGAATATCGATAAAACATCGATAGTAATTATTTCCCCATAGTCACATCACTTGTCACCTTGTCAAAGCGACCCATTTAAAAATAAAATAAACAAACTAGTCCTAATTGCTTTTGCTCGTATAAGGAAAAGTTGAGTATTTTTATATTAATTGATCATGATCAATGAAAGCTGCTTCTCTACGGTATGTGAGTAAGTGGCGGTTTTTCTAACTTATTGCTTCACAACTTAGTACAGTGGGCTGTGGATAATACTTTCTGTATTTCTATATATGGGATAGTCAGATGGTGGTCGGTCCATATAGGAGATGTGAGTCAATGGGAAACAGTAATAGGAAAAGTGAAGACATGATCTTTAGAAAGGAGTGTTTAAGTTTGTCATGTAGAAAATGTACCTAATGTTCTTATAGAATGGACACGCTTACACTCATCAAGGCCTGAAATATTTATTCTTGGTGCATTTTTTATGTGAATTAGAGGAGATTACTGCCTTATTTTATATTTATACACTCATGAAAGATTAAGACGAGTCAGACAATCAGTCTTATTTATTTATTTATTTATTAGGCTTCTCAACAATGAGTACACTGTTACAATTATAATTTGTACATTGCAAACTTAAGACTAAGCGCCTCATTACTTACAGAGAAGCACAGCATGCACTACCTTACGCGCATAGAATTACACAATTAAATATTAATATTATGTTAAAAACAAAAAAAAAAAAAAAATTGAATACATTGAATTTAATTGAATCAAGGGATCTTATCAAGGGATTTCCTATTGCCCAGTTCTAACTGGTTTCTGAAAGCACAAACTAACACTCTTTATTACATTTGGAAGTCAGATAGGCAGTCTCTCCATGTAAAAATACTGACATTCAGTTGCATCCGCTTAGGTTGGAAACCGTCCCCAATATTATTGGGAAAAAGTCAAGGCAGATGATGACAGGGGATCGGACTGAGTCAAAATAATATGATTCTGTTTAGTCCGTAAGTTAGATTATCGAAAAATATTGAATACGAGTTTTTGGTTTTACCAAATCAATAAAAAATTACGAAGATAAAACGCGTCAAAGATCTTGGGGTGGGGCTTGATACGTCACTTGTGTCGTCAAAATGTACTATCATAATTATGACGTCACACGAGTTTTCGAAGCACTGTAACGTCTTCATTTTAAGTTTTCGTGAAAAAAGAAAAAATACGTGTCCAATATTTTTTGGACATCTATCTGACGGACTTATTAGTTTTTTTTTGTCCGATCCCCTATTAGGCTGAGGTTACATTAGATTTCGCTATGTTCCAGTCCGATGTAATAGAAAATGAGTCTATTGCCATAAATCTGGCAAAATCCGTACCAAACTGCTTCAAACCTTAAACTTTAAAATTCCATTGATAAAACCCAAAATACCACCATAAGCCTTTCATATTCAGCACACCAAACTAATAAGACCACCAACAAATTCCCTACCCATAAACACATGCCTCTAAGCTATACTCTACAGTCTATGGTCTAATCAATGGTGTTATCTATGCAGTCACGGTGGGCGGATCCCATAATGTGCCACGTGCCATAACATATGGCCTGTTGCGTGTTGGAGTGTGAAGTGTATCTCTATGGGTTGTGTGGAGGTGTGAAATGTGTGTTGTAGCGGTTATTTGTGGAAGTTGAAATTTGGTTAAATTTTGATCTAGTTTAGGTTAGATGACTTGTTGCTATTTGTGTTTTTATGCGAGTATGGCAAGAAGACAAGAAAGGTTCTTGCGTTACTATAAGCTTCGGCGCGTAAATAGGATGCGCTAAGATAGCACACATTTTTTTTTATAGTCGGTGGCAAAACTGTCAATGAAACAAACAAAGTCTAAGAAGTCCAAGACTTTCAGAAGTAAAGGTATTTTAGAATTTGGTAGTGTTGTTTTGGAAGTCGGTTTTTATAAAAGCTTTCCTGATAATAAACTTTAAAAATATTAAAATAAGTTCCACAACACTTAGTTTGGACTAAGTGTTGAGGATCTTTTTTTTTTTTTTTTTTGGTGGGTGGAAAATCATCGAATGACCCGGGGGGGTCATTCGATGATTTGCCGCTCTTGGGCAGAGCGAAGGGGAGTGTCAGACTTCTACTGACTAAAAACCGAACCCATGTTCCTTCTTTGCCCTTGCGCCGAGGCCACGTAGTCTAGTACAAAATACCGCGGCCCCGACGGGCGTCGGCCATTGCGGGCCCCTCCTTGCTGACATCTCTTTGAGGCGCGCGTGGAACACGAACGCGCCGCCGACACGGTCTGTTGCCGTCATGACGACGGCCGGACGGCGAGCTAGCCCATTACTCACCGTCCACAGGCCCGCGTCTACGGTGGCCGGAAGCCATCACGTGGCCCCCGACGCCCGGAGCGCCTTCCGCGCCTTCCGCGGCGGCTGGGACGTTGAGAGGATCGCTCCCTCTCTCCGCCACCGCCTTCGCTAGCATCACTGCTTCGCAGAAGGAGGCGACGGCGTCACATTCCTCCTCGCCCCGGACCATGGCTTGCACCAGGGCCGAACGCGAGAGGTCACCGCCGCCGATCGCCGCTACGAGAACACGGCGGGGCTCCGCCCAAGCAGGGCACACCTCCACAGTGTGCTCCACCGTGTCCTCCGGTCGATCCTCGCAGTGGAAGCATCCGGGCGCTTCCTCCCGCCTGATTCGGTGCAGGTACCTCCCGAAACATCCGTGTCCGGTGAGGACCTGCGTCAGACGGAAGGTGAGGGCGCCGTGGCTCCTCTCTAGCCACTCCTCAAAGAGGGGACTTACCGCCACTATCGTGGCGTGCCCTGCACGGGGTAAGTGTTGAGGATCTTATTTTCAATTGAATAATGTGCATGTGAAGCTGAAAAAAAAATGCTTCCTTCCTTCCATGAAATAGCTAGTAGAACTAGAAAAACAGTAATGAGCTCATTCAGTCATTTCCCACCGTATCGTTGTGATTCACAGAGTATTTATTTTTGTAGAGTATTTTTAATTCCTACAAGCTAATATATCTCAGCTGTTACTAATACTAAACAAATAATAGTGAGTTACATTTTGGCATAGAAATTAGGGTTACCTACACATTTGGGACCGGCCAAAGTATTATTAGGTACTTTCAGTTACGGACACATATTTTCAGCCACTTTCTCCTTAATTTGATGAATTTTGCCATTTCACAGAAAACTTTTAAATGTTCAATATAGAGTCTATAGTGAACATTTAAAAGTTTTACCAACCAACTAAAATTGTCGAGTCTATATTATAGACTCGACAATTTTAGTTGGTTATTCAGTAGCAGCCACTGGGTCCGAATTAGTGCCCGGTTGATGGCAATAGGCTCGCCCCCTATTAATTTTTTTTTTTTTTTATATTCCACAACTATCACACAACGCCATCTAGTCCCAAGCTAAGCAGAGCTTGTGTTATGGGTACTAGACAAGTGATAAACATACTTATAAATATTTCTAAATACATACATATTATAGATAAATTACACCCAGACACAGAACAAATGATCGTGCTCATCACACAACATTTGTCCTGGGTGGGAATCGAACCCACGACCTCCGTCATAGCAGTTAGGGTCACTAACCACTAGACCAACAGGCCAGTCATTTTTATTACATTTTATTCTATTACATGGGACTTAAACATAACTGGCGAAAGGTGGGTGTACTATTAGGTAAAACTTTGCTTTACTTCAGGGTTAACAGGGGTGAAGATATGTATTTCCCAAAATACAGTTTCTAATGGAATACACAAACAAACAAACCAAAAGTTAAATACAAAACCCTTTTAACTCCATCACATTCAAATAAAACCGAAACTCTTAACTCACAGGTTGACAAAAACCATAGACAATCGAGAAATACAAGCCAAATCTATTTCCATAGACAACCGATGTCCGCGTTGGCCCACAGCCAACATTCTATCTAGTCTACGGCCGGAAAGCATTGCATTCTATAAATACCTACCATAGACTTTGATGTGTTTCGATCTGTTAGTCTGTGATTGGAAATTTGATTCTTGAGGATGTGGATCTAGTTTCCAATATAGAGCATTTTATAGAAAAACAAATTAATCAGAAAATTCTAGAAGTTTGTCTCCATCAGAGTAAATACCTCTCTCTTTCTATACCTCAAAATATTTTCCAGAATGTTGACAAGTATTGTAAAGAAAACTTACCAACTATAACAAAAGTTACGGTTGGCAAGTCGGGATAATAGTATTGTACTCAGTTTTGAACTGTCGCCAAAGAATCTGCAACTAAGTATCTATAGATACTGACTTTCTCTTATCATCTTTGTAATCTTTGAAACTCCATAGGTCGCAAAAGGTGGCTTGTCTTTTTATAAACAGGCTATTTAAATCTTTGCCATTTCTATCTTTTACTTATTATTCAAATACACACTGTAACAATAATGTTGAAAGACATAAACATACCACATAAATGAAGCACCTCCACTAATCTGTGAAAATAATCTGAAAGTGAAAGTTTTAAATTAATCAAATCATCAGCTTTTCAACAGCTGGATGACTCAATTTCGAGTTCCATGTTAAATACTGACCCTGTCGGGACTGCGGGTTGTTCGAAAGAGATACCACGGCCTCGGCACAAAGGGCTAAGAAGGCCAATAGTGGTTTCTGGCCAGTACAAGTCTGACACTCCTTACCGCTCTGCCCAGAGCGGTAGGAGTCATTTGATGATTTCCCAAACTCCAAAAAAGATAAGAAGGCCGTGAAAAGTTTCATCGTACGTACAATAATAATGATTTTCCCCGAAACTATTGCACTGACCTGAAACTGTTTCAGTTTTTCATGAAGTATGTCATTTATTTCGGGCGGTGAACGTATGTGTTAAAATTAAATGCGGTGTGTGTCCGTCGTTGTGTACGTTACGGTATTGTGGGTCAGTGTGAATGACGTCATGATCGTATGACTGAAATGAAAGGGGAATGTGAATGAAAAAGATACCTGGCATATTTTTTTAAAGGAGGAGTTCAGAAATCGTATCATAGAAATCTTTTTTGGACGAATGGGTAAACAAAACTAATAATGGCAAAAACGCTTCAGCTCAGCATAATGCCAGATGGCAACACGGGGTGTACCTGACGCTAATTTTCAGCTTAGCCCACAAGTGCCATGCGCTCGAAAACATAAACAAACACATAAATAAAAGTCAAAAGTATTTCTATGCATCGGTTCCTGTTACAAGCAAACACTAAATTAAGTGTTCCAAGTAAAGTAGGCACTCATCCAGTAGAGGATCAAGTAAAAAGCTGTAGGAACAATGAAAACACACGCGTACATCGCATCATACAGTGTAAACGAAAAACAAACGTAAAAAAAGAAATGATATTTACAATTTCACACATTTGTGTAGGTACCCACATCTCACACATTTTTACGATTTTCTCCGTGAGTCAGGTATTACTCATCAGTGCGCTAATAAAATGTGTGTTTGTTCGTTTATTTTAGGGTTGCTACCAAAGAGAGCTTTCATAAAGTCCATTTTATTATCTACGTCTTTTTCACACGTCTGTCATCCTGACTAATCTTTGGAAAGTACTGCCCTAATAAAAAGATTTGCCTCAGTAAGTCTAATTAATAGGCAGAAGCTACACATTTTTTTTTTTAATCTTCTTTATTTAAGGGATTTTTGTACACAATTGTGACGATGCCAATCCCATCGTGCTTTTACAAATTTTAATATTTACTTACTTCCTAGACTTATTTTAACTTATAAAATACCCCAAACCTTAATCTAATATCTTATCTAATAATAAAAGTGTATAATAATTTTTGCTGCTTCGGACGTAGGCTTAGCCAAAATACCATGGAACATTCCAACATCCATTACCGACGATTTCATTGCGTTTAAAACTGCATTTCTTTTATTAGCATATCGGACACATTCCACCAATACATGATACACATCATCAGCATTTTATCATCAGACGGGTACAAATCCAGACTCCATCATGGCTGTTATTGAGAAATTTTTGATGGAAAATCTCAATAACACTTTCTTTGCCCACGACTTCTTCTGGCTCTGTCTAAGCTCCAAAAAGTGTCTATTTTGGCCAACAGCACATTGGTCATGCGGTAGAAGTGGCGAAGTCCTAGTGCGTCTTCAGCTTAGCGGCTTTTTGAACAACGTCAGTAATTTTTGTTTTGGAGCGCAGTGTTGCGAACACGGTCGGTACTTTTTTTTATACCTTCAACCTACTATCCGGCCTATCTATACTATCAAATAATACGATGTGGTTGTATCCAATAAAATAGAGAGTAATATATTCTATCACCTACTTACCACTCAAGTTAAGAAGGCATCCATCTTGTTTTATTTTATGATGTTTGTGGTCAATTTTACTACTTGTCATTATTGATATATTATTGTAACATCGTTGAGTGATGTCGTAAAACTAATAGTTATAATTATGAAGTGTCGATGCGTGTGGTATTAAATGAGTAAGTGAAGTATCAATCGAGTTTTTAGTACTTTTGATGGTCATAGGTGTTTCTTACGTGCTTTTTTTTTTAATTATTATAAATGGGCTTGCTCTTGACTTCAATCTTGCCCTAAGGGCAGAGATGATGTCGACGATGGAACGAGCTTACCCAGTAGAAGCCTGTTTACTCGCGACTTAAACAGATTAGGGTTATATGAACTCGGAAAAACCGACGCAGGCAGGGAATTTCACTCCTGGGCTGTGCGCATAATAAACGACCCAGCAAAGCGCTTTGTTCGAATGTGCGGAATGTCGACTAGGTATCGGTGATACCCTGCAGTACGTCTAGTCTCCCGATGGAAGAAGGGAGATGGTGGGATCAGCTCGTGGAGCTCTTGCGCACACTCTCCGAAGTACAGTCTGTAGAAGACCGACAGACATGCGACTTTGCGACGGTGGGCCAGGCTATGTAGCTTGATAACCAACTTATCGTCACCAATTAGCCTCCTGGCTCTGCGCTCTACAGAGTCAAGTGTGGCAACCATCAGTGTGGTACTATTTATACTACCTACTACCTGGTTGGTCTAGTGGTCGCATGAGCTCCTGATGGGTTCCCAGTACTTCCCAGATCGAACAGTGTTATCAGGTTTGTCCATCAGGAATTACTCAGCAGTAGATTCTGGCTACCTCCTCTGCCTAACCCTTCTTTCTTTCTTTCTTTTTTAGGGTTCCGTACCTCAAAAGGAAAAAACGGAACCCTTATAGGATCACTTTGTTGTCCGTCTGTCCGTCCGTCCGTCCGTCTGTCAAGACCCTTTTTCTCAGGAATGCGTGGAGGTATGAAGCTGAAATTTATATCAATTACTCAGGTCTACTGTCCCTTGAAGCTGTGAAAAAATCAAACTTCTAAGCCAACGCAATCAAAAGATACAGCCGTTTATGCCGCAAATTTTCGACACTTGCAAGGGAATCAAAACCTACAGGGTGCTTCCCGTGAACTCAGAATCTTGAAATTTGGTACGAAGCAACGTCTTATAGCATAGATAAAGGAAAAATTACGAAAACCATAAATTTTTAGTTACATCACAAAATATATTTTTTTTACGGAACCCTCGGTGCGCGAGTCCGACTCGCACTTGGCCGGTTTTTTAAAAAACGTTGCCCCACACTAGGAATTTCTCCTGTATCGTGGGTGAGATTATAGGCGTGATTTCTGCACAATATCAATCTTTTCGACTACTCATTTTGGTTACTTAAAAACTTTTCACTTGGTTTTCATAACAGCTTTATAAAATGTGAGAAAGCTTAGTATCAACTCCACAATTCGGATTGCAAATCTAAATGATAATAGTCCAGCTTTTTCGTGTCTTTTTGGCTTGTACAGAGACAAAAAATGTCTGTGATTTATCATAAATTATAATCCAATTCCCTTGAGCGTTAAAGTATGAACATTATCCCCATTCAATACACATAAGTGCAAACAAAACTGATTCATCATTTTTACTTTTAGAAACCACACGTTTGTTGATTCATATGTCACAAAAAACAACCCCCTGAATACCTTTATAATTGGCAAAATTACCAACGTGCGAATATGAATGAATATTGCCAAGTAACCCTAAACCGCTGTGTTATTTATGTGTATTTGCACCTGGACAGGCGGAACCAATGGGGCGGCAAAGAGAGGGTTGATTGTAATCTATAATTTATATGGAAGCGCATCAGTTGATTTGGAAGTTAAGTGGATTAGCATCGATGATTTTGAATTAAATTTGATGCCAAATTATACGTCATTAGTTGTAGGTATTAACACAATAATTATAGTAATACATATGACTTATATTATAATAATATTTATTTACAGCTGATGTTGAAAATATTCTGGAGAATTTAGGGAGCTATTCAGTCAATACGGCACTCTAAAAAAGAGCTGAAAATTATGAAAGGTCTTTTTATACTTATAATGTCCATCCTGTTAAACGTAACATACAAAAAACACGAAACGAAACCTATTGTCACTGTCTAACGCCCGAATACTCGAACGTCACTCAATTTTAAGTTGCACTTAAATCTCGTGCTGTCTTTGTTACTTTAACGCAGAGTGACAGAGATAGCACGAGTTTTGAGGGCTACTTATAATTGAGTGACGTTCGAGTATTCGGGCGTAAGCCCTTAACTTTTGAACTATCAGCCATCTTCAAAAGTGTCTCTTAACCTTGCATAATCAAGACTTAAAATATCACTAAAACCTTTGCCGATTACATCACGCTAATCTCCGTAAATATCAAACTGTCATTACGTGTTTTTCCCAATCCGCCATGACACAATTTTGTGTTTGTTTTTCACAAATGTTTACTCGATTACGTAGCACTAAGTTGCTATTCGTCGTTGGAGGTCACTGGCGTCCTTAATCATATTGACATAGTGTTGTCCGTGGATTTGCTTGCGAATAAACATCATTAGGAAATGATAATGGTGTTCAGAAATAGTCTATGTGCAAACAAATTGTTGGTATTGCGGAAATATCCTGGAGAGCCACAAGAGCTAGGCCTCTGTCGATTATTCCCAGCAGTGGACGAAGTCAGGCCGTGGATGATGATGATGGAGACTTTATGAATATTATAAATAGCTCAATTGATAAGTTTTTGTTCTTCTCGAATTTCTTTACGGTTAATTTAACCTGAAAAGTAGTTCATTATTCATTGATACTTACGTCCCAGATAGAAAAATTATGGTCTGCCTACATCTATGTATCCTACTAATATTATACACACTACTATATCAGAACGGCTGGAACGGATACGTTTGGCAGAGAAATAACTTAAAAATCCTTGTTGTAACCTACGATTTAAAGATCGATCACTAAAACTATTAACAGTGACAAAAAGTAAACCAAAACTGAAAATAAACACTTATAAGTAGCATAAAATGACAGCTTAGTGGAACCAACATTATGACCTTAACAATTATTGTTGTGTCCTCCTACAGTAAATTATCAAAATAAAACTAATTCACAAAAGTTTTATGACCAAGACTCAAGAGTACTTACAAGCAATAACCCTTTGAGTACTACACTCCCATATTAATAGTGACAGAGTGACAGATATGACATCAGAGCCAAGTAAGAAAGGTGACGCAAGTTAATACGTTGTGAGAAACATCTGAATACGATTTGACATATGACAAAATGGCGACAGAAGTGTCAGTGGACTCATTGTAGTTGAAAAGCTCGCGCAAGGGATTATCATCTGCCCAGCCTTATCCCAACTATGTTGAGGTCGACTTCAGTATAACTGGATAAAGCTGAATACCAGTATTTTACATGGAGCGACTGCATATGTGAGCTCCACAACCCAGTTAGTACTGGCTTATACGGTAGGTATTAGTAGGACTGGTTGGATTTTCGGGCTACTGGCTACCTGTGACGACTGTCAAAAATCTGCAAATGATAACCAGGACCAACGGTTTAACGTGTTTTCTGAAGCATGGAGTTATCTCGGCACGTAATGGGTGATCATCTGTCCACAGACCTACCCTAAACAAGTGTGGCTTATCTTAAAAATCGACCCGAGCTGCTACTGTTATGATTTATTCAAGAGCCCGAGGCTGAGTCTCACTCATTAATTTGTGGAAGTTTATTGCAATCATTATCACTGTCAAGTTTATAGTCGTCTCCCAGGCAGTTAGTAATTATTGGCTGGGACAGGGAACAGTTGTAAATCAATGATCCCTGCAAGATATTTATAGTAAGTTGATTAATTAAAATAATGATAGTCAGTTTTTAATGTCTTTTCCAATCTGTAGTCTGTACCGAAGGTATAAAGTTTGTAAGTATTCTTCAAAAAGCTCAAAAAGGAACTAACCTGAAGTAGGACTGGGTTGGCAATATTGGTCATGTCTGGCCGTCGAGCTGTGAATCAAAATACTCTCAATATGGAGCCGTTAAACAGCCAGATGGCGACGCAGTAGACCTCACAGAAGATAGTGGGACGAGCTGGACAGAACCAACGTCCAGTAGTCCACATTAGCCCTATAACGACAGATTTGGATGAGGCCTATGGTGAGGTGTCTCATGAGATGATGAGAAACAGAGAAGTATGGAAGAAGAAGACCTGCTGCGGTGACCCCAAATAAATTGAGATAAGGGCAAGAGAGTAATGAGGAGAGGCCTTTAACCAGCAGTGGGATACCACAGGCTAACAGAAGCTATCATCATTTTTCAGAAGAGTGCAGAGTTATCCTTCTGTCTCTCTCCATCCAATGTTTTTGCACATGTGTGAGATTTATGCCGTTACAAAACGCAAGATTTGTTTGTACAAGATTTTCAAATGTAATGTTGAGATGTTGATTTTTATTATTTTTGTAGATCATGAGATGTCGGTGACTAAACATACAGTCTGTGCTAATTTGATTTAAGTAAATAGTTTGTAAGTGTCCGTTTTATATTGCGAAAATATTTTTGTAACTGATGAACTATGTACATGACATAACATCAAGCCTATAATCCTAGAACAGTTGGGCAGAGGTACCTAATTGTACACCCATATTTCGACAGTGATGTTAATTCCAATATAGGTGCCTATTGCCATCAACCGGGCACCATCAAATTGAAATTGCTATTCGGTAGCTGCTAGCGTCTGTCCAATAGATTTTTGTCACTCCCATCATATTTGCCGCCGAGAGATCATGACGTGTTACTCTGTAAAGATATTCAAGCCTTTTAGACAATTTGAACTTTCGTAATAGACCAATAAAACGTACTTAAACTCAAATATGTATGCCACTCTTACAGACCAAGAATTACCCTAAAATCCTCTTAACCCGAAAATATTTACCTTTAAAAATAACCTGTTTAAAATCCATACATGCTCCCATACAATTTGCTAATCTCACCTACTTCTAATAAGATTAAAAACAAATACTTACAAGAAAAAACGCGAAATATCGACCCGATTCTTTGATTACACAGATCTATAAACAAAATACAAACAAACTATCTTCCACATAACAGATGGGTCTTGTACTAAAATCCAGTATAACCTGAACTGTGACATAGTTCAATATTCACGTAATCAAAGATCAGGTTAAACTTGTTTTTCATACCTCGTATGATTTGAATAACCAGTGTTGTTTGAGATATAGACTAGACGGAATTGAAGGTAGAGAGGGGTAAAGTTATGTTGGTGTTTAGTTAAGTCTATTTTCATTGAGTTTACTTTTCGCCTGAAAATTAGGTTTTTGGGTTGAAATGTTGTGTATGTCGGTCTGTTGGTGAAGCCACGAAATAATGGTTTTTAAGTTAGTATTCAGTTTAAATATTTTTAGATATCTTCTAAAATAATAAGACAGAGACAAGAATACAATTTGATCATCGTCATTTGCTTAGCCTTTTCTCAATAAGGTCCTGTGTTCGTCGATTCGCGGGTCAGGCAAAGTGCTATTAAGTTTTTCCATCAGGGATTTTCTCCGTAGCAGCCACGGAGTAGGTCTGTATTCGTGGCTCGCCCTTTATGACATGGAACTTAAGCAAAACTGGGGAAATGTGGGTGAACTATTCAGTACACCTCTGATGAACCCTTCGGGGATTACAGGCGTGATGTCATGTATCATCATAATACGAAAGACATCCACTCTAGAACAAAGACCTCCTCCATAGAACCCCAACCTGCCGCTTGCGCCCGCGACTCTAACGATGTCGTCGATCCACCTGGTAGGAGGCCTACCAACGCTGCATCTTTCAATTCGTTCGATGTTTTGTCTATAGCTTTGTTAAACTGGCAAACAGGTACAAGAAAAACTATCCCTAGCCTACTAGCTCATATCTGTTCTATGGTAGCCTTTTTTCCGCCTGGGGTGAGCGGTGCTTATGTCGGATTCTAACCTACTAAAAACTTACTGTTCCTTCTAATACCATGTGTCGGTGGCCCGGGAGATACAAGTACATTCATGCTCACCCCCAAATCTATCCTAGCATTTTTTTTTGGGGGGTGCAGTGGGAAATCATCAAATAACCCCTCCTGCTCTTGGGCAGAGCGAATGGGAGTGTCTGACTTCTACTGACTAAAAACCACCCATGTTCCTTCTTAGCCCTTTGTGTCGAGGAAGCGGTATCTTTTTGGAACAACCCGCAGCGCATCTATCTTATTAGCCTACTATCGCTTATCTAGTAGCCTAAGTCTGCCCGAGCAACAGTTTAGCCCACACTTCCGCTGTCCTATTTAATTTTATGAATGAGTTACATAATGCGTAATACGTAATCTTGTTTACGGCTGCTTGTGAGAATATATTCAGTTTTTTCGATGTGGGTATTTGGGTCAAAGACGGGATGCAGTTTCTCTTCGGATGGATATACTGTAGTGATGAATATTATTTTGAGCAGCTATAATTTCGTCGCGAATTTTGGAATACGTTCAATGCAGAGACAAGTTCGGTTGTATAATAGCGATGTTTGGGACAGAACTTCGTAGAGCAGAACTAACTGGGTTGTGGAGGTCAGATAGGCAGTCGCTCTATTTGAAATACTGGTTTTCAGCTGCAATTGATTAGACTGGAAGCCGACCCCAATAAACTTGGAAAAGGTTAGGCAGATGGTGTTACTGTCTGATTGCTTGGCAACGGAAACAAAGAAGCCTTAAACAGTGAAGTAAAGAAAGAGCAATAAAATTGATCACCTCTTCTGTGAACTGCTTGTGGCTAGTCTTCCTCTACCATCGCGCATCGTAGGAGTCTTTGATCAATAGGACCCGGGTGCTACTGGACCCGCGTCAAACTGTGAACAAAGTGACCAAGTCAAAATTTATGTGTTCGTCCATTTCGAGTAGGTCCAGTTGACCTTGTCCTAGTCATTGTCGTCCTTCTACAATTATTATTGTACCTATGTTATTATTCCATATTCTTTGATTTAATAACATTTTGTCGATTATTTGTCAAGATGTTTTATTTTACAGCTAGCAAGACTTTTATAGTTTCTTTAACACTCCGATTCTAACATGTTTTGAAGCTTAAAATTCTACTGTTTGTCAGAAAAGCTCTTTAACATCATAAATCATGATAATTTATACTGATCAGTCTGTAACACGATCAGTTTGGACTTATGCTCCGTGGTTTTATAGTTAAGTGCTCATGTTTGTTACATTTCTGTTCAAAAACAAGCTATTGTCTAGTGTAGAGACAGTTATGATCTTGAATTCTTATTTATTGAGTTTGAAATTGTGAACCAAATATCTAAGACTTGTATTGTGACACCCACTTAACCGTATTGGGCCCGCGTGGTGGATTACAGTCTAGTTCCTCTCATAGAGAGGAGGCCTCGCCTCGTACCAGCAATGCGAAAATTATAGGCTGAAATATCAGCTTGAGATTTTAGTAGATAGAAAAATCATCATTATCTTCCTGGCCTTGTCCTATATTCTATTTGGGGTTGGCGCAACACCTTTTCTATCGGCAACGTATAGGTACTCCTTTCCTTTCATATCATTCCTCGCACAATAGGGATGTTAACAAAAAAATCTAATTAGTCCGTCTAGATTTCCAAAAAATATTGGACACATATTTTTTCTTTTTTCTCGTAAACAAACAATGAGCACGATACAGTGCTTTGAAAACTCGTGTGACGTCATATTCTAAGACATTAGTATGACATTTCTTAGCGAGCAGTGACGTCACCACCTCCCACTCAAATCTTTGACGCGTTTTATCTTCGTAAATTTTTATTGATTTGATAAAACAAAAAATACGTATCCAATATTTTTCGATAATCTAACAGACGGACTAATTAGAATCATATTTTTTTTTAGGTACTAAACATTCCCTATTAATCCATATTCTTTGAACTTCCTCTCCCTCAACATCCATCAATCATTCATGTTCATCACTCTTTCACTTGAGTCACTTGCGTTTTATCCCATTTTGATTTAGTAAATAGTAAAATATGGATATGAAAATCTTTCTGGGAATTTGCAACCATACCATTTCTGCCTCCAAGCAGCCTGCTGTGTTCCGGTTCAAAGGATCATAGCTTTATCAGTCTCTAACACTTCCAGGACATAGGCCTCCTCTCTTTAGCGATCCATCCGGAAAAAGTGAACTATATTGCGCCAGACCGAGCGCAGTTTAGTAATTTTAAATCATCGTTTACTGCAAATAGCTGTTCCTATACATCAAAACTTCATATGATTACTCAATATCCTACGATTGCTTTGCCATTAAAGTCATAGCTATGACTTATGAACGTAGTAGGTGTCAAGTTATAAACATGTCTGCTAAAAGCTCATTTATACGAAGACATTTTCTCGCCTCATCAGCATCTGCCTAGCCTTTTCCCAACTATGTTGGGGTCGGCTTCAAGTCTAGTGTTAGTCTAGCATTGTACACGGGCGACTACTCAGCTGACCGCCGCAACCCTTACATAACCATTTATGCATGATATACCCCACAGTAGAAGTTATACTTTCAGGCGTCTGACTACCTGTTAAGACGGTTTTTTTTCGCCTCGATTAGGTGATAATTAAGTAGTGCGATTGATCGAAAGGCAATAATGACATTGCCTTGAAGTTAGAAACTTGTGCGTGATATGAGGAATTCACCTGATTGCCCTGTTGTTCCTGTGTTATGTTTTCTTAGCTTAAGGACAATCTCATGATCGTGTAAACTACCAGAAGATTGCTTCTCAACGGGCGAGAAATAACGTTCGTGTAAATGAGCCTCAGATTTCGCAAGTTACTCTAAGCTGACTGGTAGCTATTAACTAGTTGGTTCACCAGTCAGCGGTAATGTGCGTATGCACGCAGAAAATTAATATATCAAACTGTTCAAGCAAATAGCTCTTCTAGATTAATTGTATCGGAATATGGGAAGAGGTTTTTGAAATGAATTTGAACTTTGAAGATGACTTTCGAAGCTAGTTTCTCGGTAATAGTTATTTTGCTCTTAAGCAAGAGTTATGTTGTACTCTCTCGTGCTTATCTTATAAACTATACACTTCCGAATTAAAGTAAAGAGACAGTAGGTACCAAAGAAGATTAGCGATCTATCATTATCTTCTAACCCGTGACCCATTGATTCTACTTGGGGTTTTCTTCTTCCATTCTTCCCCGTTAGACCTTACGGCATCATGTACTCCATTATTTTTTATATCATTCCATACAAAATTCATCCATCGCCTTAGCGACTGTTTAAACCGTCCTTTTGATGATATTGATGATCTGGAAATTTAAATATGACTGGAACAACTAGTATTTTCATTACCTGATCAATTCGTACATACCTACTCATCTTCACACCCTAAGTAATAAGGTACATCGCCTTCATCACCGTATATACAGTCGTTTTGATAATTGGTGATCTAGAAATAAAAACATGGCTAAAACAAAAAATTTTCTCACCCTCATGCCCTAAGTAATAAGGTTCAATCTTCAAGTAGTCGATCGTCAGTAGCACCTTTAAATCCACGAACAACAGCAGATAAATTCTCACGTTGTAACTCTAACCCCTAGATTATATGAGTTTGCACTAGCGAAATCCGAGTGCAAACCAAACCATACCGCCCACGTTTAATACTATTATGTACTGTGTGTGTATACATAGTAGGTACACCAAATATTTGTCTCGTGAGAACTGCAAACAGACTTATATGGGGTAATCTTTTTAGAAGTGACGTCAGTTTTATAGACACAGTAGATTGAAAACGTATACGCTATAATCATTGCAAAATAATTTGTCTCTTTCTCGTTGTTTTTTTTTTAAATTCAGACGTTTCTTGTAAGCTAAACAATTCTCTTATTAAGCTTTTTCCCTTTGCTGCCTTCAAAATATAATCATCTGTTTATCTTAACCTAGTTGGACAGTTTGGACACCAAGATTTTTAAAACAACAATCATCCATCCGAGCTTGCTATTAGTTTTCGCCGCTCCTTGCCCCATCATAATTACAAAATTTAAGTTTAAAATGGTGTTTTGAGGACGAAACATGGCATGATAGACAAAATGAAAAAAAACTACTGAATATAGTGGATAATTCTAGTCTAAGATGTCCTGTTTAGTTAACATTCTGTTTTTTATTTATTCCATGGTTTCGACGTGGGCGTAAATGAATTGACCACTTTTGATGATTACAGATTCCGAAGCTTGGTAATTGGCATTTTGGTTGGTTTTAAGAGCTCTTTTGGGATTCTGATCGTTATCAAGGGCAAAAGGCTTCCGTTAAGGTTTAATTAGCCTTGAAGGGTATTCAAGTTCATTTGGGATCAGTATTTTTTGACCTAAAATCAAAACTATCTTCTAGTCTGAAGATAGCTTTATATCCCAGAAAAGAGGATGTTGTCAATCCTGCAGATAAATGTAATACTTTCGTCAGTTCTTGAGACCATACTGGGTGGTCTATAGGTATGGGAAGTTGTAGCTTAAACTATGTAAATAAGCTTGACTGCGGCGAAACCCAAAAGTAGGGTTATATTAAAAGGGACAAATAATCATCCAAAAATTTACATCATCATCATCGACATTGTCTAACAGCGTCGGCGCAAGATGCTTTATTATTCTATTTTGCTCTGTCAACCGTCACTCTGTCATTTATTATAGTTCGTTTTCTATAATATCATTCCTTACACAATCCTTCCATCCAATTTAAAAAGTTTTCATTGTTAAATATTTGTTACTAAATTGTATATTTTTCTTTTTTCAGGTAAGAAGAAATTTCATTTGAAAACCTCTCTACATCTCTGCAATCGTAAGTACACTTTCTATAGATCCTATCTATGAATGATAAAACATTGTTTCAAAATTTGTACTACCTACATCGTTGAAAATGAATTAGGCAAGACCCATTGTCTAATATAATTACACTCATTACTGAATTAACTACCTAGAAGCCAGATTAAGTAACTGCCTACATACCAAATATGATACTTATAAATAGCTATAGAACCCAAAAGCTTAATGATTTGATCTAACTGTGCCAAATCTGGCGCGGGATCATGATTATCATTATCCTGTTATTGTCCTATGTCAGCTTGGTCAGCACAACATGTATTCTTTTTCGATTATCCCTTCTACAACCTTGTGGGATCCAAATCCATGTTGACGTCACGGGATCATTTACTCTTCCATAGCATTTCTCACACAAACCATCCACTTTTTTTTTTTAATATTGCGCGGGGTGCGACATTGAATTCATTAAATTCGCTACCAAACTTGTATGCATAAGTAATTCTATAACTCGAATCACTCTATGATCTGACTTCTATCTATCCGTCACGTCGTCTCAATGTTTAGAAAGCTTAATTATCCCTTCAGTGTACATACCAACATTAATAACAATTAAAGGACTGTTAAAAGTAATAGGTCATTAGCATCAAGATTGTATCATCACGCTGTTCAATAAAGGAACCAGGAAATGGCTGACTACACGATCACATGCCATAGAGTACTAAGGAAATGGAATTTACAACTGAGATCGGCGGATATATCTGAAATTCTGAACGTAATTATAAATTCTTTACTTTTAATCATCATCATCAGTCTATAATGTTCCCACTGTTTATTTATTTATTTATTTTATTTATTCTTTACTTTTAATAGCATTTATCAATAAAAATGGCATTGATATAAATCAATTTAATGCGATTATGTCGTGGATAAATTATTTCTTAAATATTTTTGTGTGTTAACATGATCCAAAATCCTAGATGATGTACTAAACATCATCTAGGATTTTGGATCATGTAAGTTTCGGGTCAGTTATAGTCGGGTCTTAATATTTAAAAAATGCCACTAACTATACCATTATTTTCCCAATACAGTACCTGATACAAGCAAGCGAAAAACGTAGTGTGAGAGGTCATCTTAAGAATATGGCTAGGTTAGATTGAATGGAAAAAGCCAAGGTCAGTGTTATGGCTCGGCTTCAGAGAGGCATACTTATTTCGCAAAAAAACATCCCAAATTCTTTGGCACTCTTTAATAATTTTCTCCACGAGTGATCCCTTCATTTACATCCTACTCCATGCCCCTAAATACCTCGGCGTATTCATGTCTAATTCATCATAGCAGCTACATTTCCCAACGAAGATCCCACATGATGAATATTAAACAAAATATTTATCAATGATTTAGCTTGCTTCATCATTCTGTAAGCGTTGAAAATTAACATAACCTATTTCAATTAACCTCTCACCACAAACATTTTGTTCTATACTACAGTTCAACTTATACTGGCTACGTTTTCAATCGAAGTTATTAATTACATAGCCAGATATATTAGACCTATATTTGCAACACAATTCCTCTGTATGACAGCTCTTTTTATACCAGACCCACTATTTTACAAAGACCTCTGATTTAAAACAAAAGTTGTGATAGTACAGGTCTGGTACCCTGGTTAATAATAATTTAATTTGCATAGATAGGTATCTACCGCAGGTGTAATACATTGGTTATTATATGATAGTAAAGCCAATTCATTAATATGCATGAGGGTAGTTGGAAAAAACTATCGGTATAGTATGACTTAGATTTTAATTAGTTAAAAAGAAGTGTGTCTTTGTTAAGTTGTGCTAGGCAGACAAAGAGACTATAGTGTGAACAGGCATTTAAGTAGACCACCTATGGTTAGTGTTATAGCTAGTGAGGGGAAAGTGTTTTAGCGGTTTTCATTTTGTCGATGTTTTTTAAAACGTTTAATGATTTATAATAAGTTTTAATTTAATTTTAAGTATAAAACGTATAGCATTTTATTGTATACGTGAGAACACTCAAGAAAAACTTTCAGTATTATATAATAGTGTAGTTAGTTGTAAGTTGTATGTAACTTCATAGATTTAAAATAAAAAGGACTTTAAAAGCTTTCTTCAAGTTTATAATTCCAGAAGGCAACTAATACAACTTCAACATTTGGCCAGTTACGTTTAATAACAGAGACCCGGACTTCGTGGCAACTACTGGAAAAATACTGATGAAAGGTATTCTTTCCTCAGGTATTCTTTTCGGATTCATTTATTTGCGAGAACCGAGACAGTTTAATCGTTTTTCTGAGACTTCGTTGAGCTTCATTCTGGCTTTCAGGAGTTGCAGTGGTTTAAAATAGTGTGGCGGCAATGTCCAATAAAAAAATTCGCGCTTATTTATAAGTGACCTGGTGACACCTGGGGGAGGCCTATGTCCAGTAGTAAACGTCTTTTGGCTGAAATGAAGATGATGACTTAATAATTATAAGTGTGCAAACAAAATAAAAACCTATTTAAAATTAGAGCCGTATAATTCCGTGAAGAACAACTGGCAGTTGCTCCGTATGAGTTCAGTGAAATAAATAAGTTTTACGTTCTGGTTTAAATAAATAAATTGCTTGCACACTTGCCAATGAGGACAAGGTTGCTCGCGTTTAGCGAAATGCATTTTGACAGGGATATTAGTGGAGAGTAATGCATTTCTATTAAATCGAGATGAGAGGAATAACCTGTGCTTCGAAGGTCATTTCATTTTACTAGTCGTATTTTTGAGAATTATGACTCTTTCTGCAGCATTCTTTCTGAATAGTGGGTCTCCATTTTTGTGTACGGTAACTGACATGGTGACAAATATACATATTTTGCTGCTTTTCTATTGCATTGAAATTCCTAGCATGTTTCTAATCAATTCTAATTACAAAGTAAGATTTGTTGCTGGGGAATTTGTTCCCTTTCCTCCTAAATAAAATACGAGAAATAATTAAACGAGCCTCAGTTTTTTTAATTGGCCACAGGATCAAACTTCTAATTTTATAACTAAGCCACGGGAAAATTATATAGCCTCTAATATACTAATTCGTCTTCTTTACAACGCCCACTAAATATTCTATAGAAAGCATCAAGTGACGATCAACATTTATATTAACTTGTCCTTGTTATTTATACATAGGCACCTAATTTACTAACTCAGCCACGGAATTTATATCTCACCACCATTTTACATTTTACAGGTTCAACACAAGGCCCTCAAAAAAATATAAATGAAGCGACCGTAGTCAACATCATTTATTATAACTTCGCAGTAGGGTATAATTGGGGGTTCTGGATCACTTGCTCTCGCGTCGCTCGAGCGCGTGATCCAGAACCCCCAATTTATACCACGATCATTAACTAATCGATGTCTTTTTATCCACGGCGGTTTTTTAACTGATGAGCGAATGTTGCTACCGGTTCGTTGTAATTGCCTCAACAGTTCGCGACAGTTCGCTCGAACGGGTGGTGACCCAGAACTCCTCAATTTATACCATCGTGTACTATCGTGATCTGTGATTCGGTCTACGATACAGCTGAATGATTGAATATTGTGTTTCGATCACTGGCGCGGCGTCGAACTACAGTGGAGCAAAATTATCGCGTGTAATTTATAAACAAATTGTTGTTTCAATCATGGTCGATAACTGCACCGCGTTGAATCGAAACGATGTGGTGCACCTGGCACACATCTTGTAGACGCCTAGTGATGAATGTATTAGGCTTTTCCGTTTAATGAGAAGTTAAGGACTGTTTACTGGAAATTATAACTTGGTGTGCACTGTGTGCAGCCGTGTGTAAAAGTACGTCGCGTTCAAATAAAACATTTAACAAAAACGTATAGCAGCATATTGCATCCAATAAATGTATTCATCAGTAATGTGAAATGACATCATCCGCTTGTTGCATCGCTCTATGTATTGAGCGCTACAGTGTCCAATATATTAGCAACCATGCAAGTTAATGTCATCGGTGCCTTGTATACGGATAGAAATCCAGAAAAAAGGTTTGAACCCAAGATCTAGTACTTAACAGGTATTATTGAGATAGAGTTGTTGATTATAATATAAAATAATGTAAAAAGTCATAAAAATCAAAAGGAACAAATATTCATTTTTGTTCTGCGCGGGAATCGAACCCGCAAAAAACACTTTTGATGCATTCGTTAAGGCATCTATTAAACCTACTATTTACATTGTGATGTAGCACTCTTAGCCAATGCACCAAATGTGTCTCTATAGATGCGGCAAAATATTGGACCACTTTGTCCGATGGTTACTAAACTTAATATTTAATTTATTAAGTTTTTTTGGGACTATAAACATAATGTAACACAGCAATTTTCTAATTCCAGTGCAACAAAAAATTATAGATAAGACCTTTTGCTATGCACTTCAATAGTTCCAGTTGTTCTAAAATAGATCTAATTTTTACAAGCTTAAAGTTCATATTGCTTACGAAACAACGAAACGGCGATCGCGAAGTAGACAGTGTGGCGGCAAGACGCTTCGTAAAATAACATTAGATAAACATATTTGAGAGTTATAGCGGGAACAGTGGTGGCCTAGTGGTAACGATTGCGACTTACAAGTTGCAGGTCGTGGGTTCGAACCTAGGCTAGCGCTTTACTTTGTGTGAATTATTTCACCACCACTGTTCTCTGTGAGAGAAGCCTTTGTGCCAGTAGTGGGGGAAAAAAAAAAGAGAAATTGAAATCTTATACGTAATCATAAATTAATATAATCATATTAGCCTATGTGACCGCCTTGGCATCTGGATCAACCAGGATCCGCTCATGCAAGCTTGTGAGCATATTGATATAAACACATTTTTTATGACGACCAGATGGTTCTTTTATAGTCTTACGACGCGGAAAACTTTGCTTGCGAGATGTAGGATTTCATGTTTTTAGTTCATCCGACATGTCATAGATGGCGGAGCTTATACTTTTTGTAATTTACACTAAATTCTGAATGTTTAATTTCCCAACGCTCTTGCCATCTCTTTCCATTAATATTAAAAATGAGCAGGATAGCTATATCTACTATCCCATCATGATAGTAGGTAAACTGAAATGTAAACCGTGCCAACTGTATCGCAGACCGATGAAAAGAATTGGGGGTACTGTATCACGCAGTTCGAGCGGTAGCGAGAACTATGGATAAAAAGACATCGATTAGTTAATGATCGTGGTATAAATTGGGGGTTCTGGATCACGCGCTCGAGCGACGCGAGAGCAAGTGATCCAGAACCCCCAATTATACCCTACTCTTCGCATGTAAAATAATACATCACATTCTTTTATCGTGAAAATAGCAACAGAAAGATTTGGCGCGAGCGCGCGAGACGACAGCGACCGGCCATTTGCACCAATCAGAGAGCGCCATGAAATGGCAACTTTTGATACACTTTAGATTATTATATTTACGTTAAAAATACCTATTAGTTATAGAAATGTCCATTGTCTAATTGACTAGTCACAGGCAGATTGTATGATTCGTTATCGTAAACTGAGGGAAATAGGTTAGGTTAGGTTAAAACTGTGACCAAACGCGCGCGAGCCGAGCGAGCGAAGCGAGCGGTGCCGCGGCAGCGGCCGGCGAGCGCTACTTTCGAGTTGCTTGCAGAAATGTTTTCACAATTTATTGTCTAGTTTTCCGATAAAAATGAAGTTCTGAAGCGATTCTGTCGATAACTTTTGTAGCACAACATGTAAATAATATCGATCTTTAGGACATTCGATACTCTGAACTTCAATATTTAGGTCATTAAGTACTCTGAACTTCTATATTTAAGCCTTTCGATGACACGACAGGAGTTTATACATACTATTAGTGGCTATAATATAATATTTGATGACAATTTTAATTAAATTTTGATGCTCAGTTAATGTGGCATGAGTTATAATTTAAACGTACTGAGTTAATAAATTAGAAGCTAATTGAATTTTTTTTTGATGCCATATATTAATATTTTAGAAGTTTACTGTTTGAATTCATGTTACAAATTTAGATGCTAAAAAATAATCACGATGCTGAGTTGTATTTAGAGTGGCTTTAAAAAAGATAACTTGTGGCTAAGATAGTATTATTTAGATGCTCGTTAATTGTGGCTGACTTAGTAATTTAGAAGGCAAGTTAGATTTTTAGATGCAAATAATGCTATTAAAAAGAAGCTGGTTTAATTAGCACCCATAAAATACTAAGAAGAGCGACGTTTTAGAAATCTGATATAATTTAGGTGCTCAAAAAGCATTTCAGACCACTGCCATTTGCCCAGGCCCTCTTCTTACTTACATTTCTTAATCATCGAACCATCTCGCCATCAGTCTTTCAACCAACAACTGTTTATTTACATCAACGGTACATACAGCGTCCTTCAACAATAGAACCATCAACAATGCTTATTTTTCTCACCCATAATTGACGAAAAAACCGTTAAATTCTTAACGACACCAACAAAATAGTACGATGACTCAGCACGAAATCTATTCCCAGAATCGAAAGCGCCGAGCATCTGTGAAATCAATTAAAATAATTGAATCGACTAAAAATAACATGGCTTCCTTTGGCGCGACGATTGACAATGTGATTTCGGTGTTTCCCGCCTAAACGCATAGACAAACTTACCTTTTACAGCTAATTTAACCGTCTTAGTCGATTTTCAACTCTAACTGGCCAGTGATAAAGTTTTAGTAAGATTTGGTTTAAAAAACGAAATCGTTGTGCCATAGAGTACGCTCCCTTTCTTTTGTTAGTAGTGATGTGGCTAAAAATAATTCTGAATGGATGTATCGAAACAAATCTATCGGTGTTTTGAGGTTGGTGTGTTTCTTATTATGGTGATCTTTTTATAGTAACACTAGGTATACACTGGGTATCCGGTCGTGTATGTTCTGTCACGGTAATATTATCATACAGTAGTTTGACTTCATACAAACGGACGAAGCGCGAGCTATGCCTACGCGCCTCGATCAAGGGATGCGCCTGGGATGCAGACAGTCGCGACTGTGCCGCAGTGACGAGCGGACGGTGTGTTGTTTTTTAACAATAAATGCGCGATGTTTTCTCTAAAAATAAGACAAGTACATTTAATTTACATTTTTTGTGTTGTTTTTGGTTTTATGAATTCGTTAATAACGTATCCAGAGATAACTTTTTTTTAATTACCTGGAAACTTTGAAAGATAAGACTATAAAATAATTTCACTTACTAGTAGGTAGGCTTATAATGTGTGTCTTTTTAATGGATAAGTATTTCTTTATATGTCCCGAAAAAAACATGGTTTTTTAATTAAATCTATCAATCAAAAAACAACACGCATGTTTATTGAACACTTTCTATTCAATTCACAAAGTATTTTATTTGTTTAAAAAGTATATTTACGATCACAAAACTAAATGGAAACACAAAGTAGGCACATGTAATTAAAATACTGGAGGCGGGCAGCCCTTACGCATGTTTACGTACCGCGCGGCTGTAGGCATTTATTTCAAGGACACGGCCGAGTCACACTACTGTACATATTTATACTGTGGTTCTGTTCTTAAAGGTTGGATTGGCTGGACATAAAAGAACGGGCCGTATTGTCTTGTATAATGCTCGCGTTTTTTGAATTATTTTATTTTATTCTCTAAAGCACACTGGAAGGTAAAATGAAATAAAAACAGTTAAAATCTCATTTTCAGTTCAAATGAACTTTAATAGATTTAAATAAAACGCTGCGCGCTGGTATATAAATTATTCTACTTGAAGTGCATTTCTTACTAAATCTATCTATTTTTAACGTTTTTTAGAATGTCACCATGGTTAATTTAAAAATACATTTCAGTAAATCAAACAATTATAAGCTCCCACGGGAAGTTCTCCTTATTATATTTTGTTTTAAAAATACTTCTTCCTGTCTATATATTGTTTGTCAAATGATTGTGTTTTTCTTCGGATGTTTAGTATTATCGCAAGGCAACGTGCCAGAAAAGGTAGGAGTCATAACCGTGAACTTTTATGTTCTACGGTGTGATACAAGATGTTAGAAATAGCTTTTTAGGAGAAAAACAAAAAGGTGCTTTAGGTAAATTTAAAACCCATTAAGAGCGTATGGTACCTCAAACGCGAGTTTTATAATGCGTAAAAGTATATGATTCACTGCAGTAATCAACATCAGAAAAATATATGATATTCTTCAGAATATGCTAGTGCCATAGTGTTGTGAAAACATAATACAACTAACTTTGCTCGATAGAAAAAAATCGCGAAGATACCTCTAAAAATTTCTTTTAACGAGTAAAAACCGTACTAAAATACATGTCATCGTTCTGATTTTTTTGCCAAATAATTCTACAAGCAACAAACTAAAGTCGTTTGTGTTTTACTTTTTTAGTCCAATCAATAGTTTTTTTGTAAATCGCAAAATACCACTAATTTCGCACTATTCGGCCGCAGCGAAAGACGTAACAACCGCTTTGTAGTGCAAGCTGATTAGAACTTTATTCTAACAGTATTACAAGCGAAGTTTGAACCACCACAAATAGGGTTGCTAATCTGAGGTAGCATACGCTCTTAAGGATTGTAGAATGTCCACTGTGGCTTGCCACATTTGAATACAAACTTGTGAAGAGAGTGAAATCTCAAGACTATTTGACCAGCAGTGAGACATTATGGGCTGATATAACTAAAATAAAAAAATGTCATAGAGTAAATGAAAGCCGACTATTGTATAAATCATTCCGTGATAATTACTGCCCGCGCAATAAAAAAAGAAACAACATACATTCATAATTAGAACAACAAAACAGCACAAACCATAAACAAAAAATAGTGAGGAGAAAAAACAAAACATAAATAGTATCGATTGTGCGTAGGAGCGATCGCCGCGCCCTAGCTGGGTTAATAACCCTCTAACTAAAACAATATGGGCACGGGAATTTTGTAGAATGCCACCGTTTTACTGACGCAGTTTTGAAAGAGAAAAAGGTGTTTTAATTGATAGAATTATTGGGCTATTTAGTTGAAAACGAAATGCGTTATTTTAAGCTTTTATTAGTTTGGTAATTGCTATAAAAAAGTTTCTTACAAAAGACGGGGCAATGCGAAAAAAAATCGTATACCACAACTGATTGGAGTCGACTACATGTCTAACTTGGTTATTATTTCATTATGTTATAATAATATGGTCTCACTGATCACATTTTTTTTTTCTATGAGAAATATTTATTCTCTCTATAGTAGGTCCTGTATCTTAAATGTCTTTAGTCCTAACTCCTATCTAATGATCCCTGATGGATTCTGGTTCTCTAATTGAGGAAATAGTGCACGGATCTGTAAAATAATTCAAATTAATTAGCGATTTCCAGGAACATTTGCCCTGTGTAGAGCTGGCGGTTTTATTGCCAAATGCCTCAGGTATCTTGCATTCCCAACTTTGGTACTATTGCTTTACAGTTCATGGTAGTTGTTATATTACACCGTATTACTAGAATGAAATCCCAAATATGTAGGTACTATGCGTTTCTTAATTTCAAGCCAATAATGGGAAAAATAGCTCCTTTCTTAACGTTATATTTATAATAGTTTATCATCGTGTTCGAACCCTAACAAAAATAAAATAAGTCCACAAATAGCTCCAATAATAAAATTCTAAGTTATAACTTTTTTTCTGTGATGCGGCTTAGACAAATTAATGATTTATACTAAATTGACTTTAAAAATTAATGTAATTGTATAAACGGACTCTCATTTTATTTTACTCCTTGATTTCTGAGAAACGATACATTGCATTCCCATTTGTTACTAACATGGTTTAATAAGTAGTGTGTATTACTAACATCATATGGATCAAGGTCTGAAATAAAGTTTTTTTTTTTTTTTTTTTTTTTTGTTATTTATTGGATGTTGATTGGACATCCTCTATTTTACAGGTAGCTATTAAATACTAATTTATTAATTACACGAAGGCTTAGTAGTGAACTTTTAATATTATTGCCCCATCATGCCGTCATATTAGTTGATTATTTAATTGAATTCTTGTTAGAAGATGAGAAATGTGATTATTAAATTATTCTTGTTAGAAAATTGTGTTCTAATGAGGCATGGGATTGATAATACTGTTAAAATATCTTGTTAGAATGAATAAGGATTATTAACTGGATTAGTTTTTTTTCTGAACATTTCACTCTTTTTAACCGACTTCAAAAAGGAGGAGGCTATCAATTCGTCGGCCATCTTTTTTATTATTTATGTTCCCCGATTACTCGAAGATTTTAGGTAGGTCGAAGGTTGGACCGATTTAGTTTTTTTTTTAATTTTGTTTGAAAGGGTATACCTACTTTTCCCAGTTGGTCCCATGATCATCAAGTTAGGATCTGATGATGGGATCCTGGAGAAATAGAGAGAACTCTTCAAATTTAATAGGCATACTTGAAGTGATTTGAGTAGTTTTTGGAAGAGTACTTTTATGTATTTATTAAGTTCTAAAATTTAATTGACTAACATCCAGCCTTCTGAAACTTTCAATCTTTCCAAGCTTTTACTCAATTTAATGAATTCCTTTTAAGTAAAAAAATAAAATAGAAAGTGTGGGGTAACCCAACTCTTCCATTTTATCATTTGGATCGCAGGAACACGTGGGTGTTCAATTCCTTTTCGTTTTGCTTTGAATGTGACTAGACCAGTTGTAAAGCGACATCTGCCGGAGAAGAGTTTTCGCCCACGATGTAATTTCTGTGAATGAAATCTTGATTTTGGATTTTAGGAGCGGATTAAAATAGTTTTTGAATCGTTCGATGTTGGATACTTAAGTTAGTTGGCTTAATTAGTTTTTTTTTTACACCAATCTACACATTAGAGAGTGACTTAAAAAAATTAAAATTATAGGACAGTAACACTTTTATGATTGTCGGTACTAAACCTACAATTAAACTGATCAAAAAGTAAGTATTTACTTTAACAGCATAATTAATCAAATCTAATTGGATGTTTCCTACTCTTCCCACGTTTTTTACCAAAAATAATAGATACCTCTATCCTCAATTTCTGCCGAAAATAAAAAGCCAGGTTAACACTTCTGGGTCAATTCCACTATCAAAATGCCACGTCAGTGGTGTTAATGTGTTAAACAATTCTAATTTTAAACTAAATAGGCAGAGCGTGAAGAAACAATTGTTTGATGTTAACCTAAAAAACATTTTGAGGTTACTTGAACCATGGTCTTGTGTAAGTAACTATTACAATGATAACGAAAGATGTTACAAACGGGCTTAATTTTCTTTGTGTTTCAAAAGTGTTTAAAGAAAAAAAAACACAGCTTTTACGAAATGCAAATTGATTTTACGTTTTTTATCGATATATTTTTTCGGAAAACCTTTTCCCAACACTATTTCGCAATAATTTAAAAAAATATTCGACATTAATCACTTCTCTAACTAATATCTTGATTTATATTGTATATTTAACATTGAAAAACCGGCTCATAAAAATACTTGATTAATGAGGTATTCTCTCCAAAAGTAATTAGTATAAGAAATAAATTACAAAGGTGTTAGATCCTTCTTCTTGACAGACAAACTACGTACTGTGGACAGACAAAATGTTTACAAAAATAGACAATAGCTTTTGTAATCTTTATTAATCACTGACAGAATTTTGTTTACGTTTTCATATTTAAGATTATTATTTTGAAAACTGTTATAAATCTGTCAATTTTTGTTACTTCAAAGGGCGAAGGAATTTTGTTTCATTTCGTCACACCATTTTTTTGTAAATTATTTCGTGGTTGGTTTAAATTTTTGTCATTCCCATTTTGAAAGGTGTACCTTTTTAAAAAGTCGATAAAGGTTAAAAAAGATTATAGTTTGTAAAAGTACCTAAGTCACACATTTATATTTACTAAATCGTAATATTTTTGTCGCTGATAATAATTTCAGTTGCTTTAAAATTAAGTGGAGAGGTCTAAGTTATTCTAAATATTAAACGTAATCATAATAAAGATACATTTTACGACAAGAAAGTCCTATTACAAATAAACCTCCGAACATTGTCCATGATATTTATAACCTAACAGTTTCAGGGAAACGTAGGGCCGTAGGAATGCGTGACATTTCCAGAATAGCCATAATATTTATATAAAATGAGATCAGGAGAATGACTGTGTCCACGACAAATATTTTAATATAATCTGGAGATTAAAGAAAGTATAAAATGGGTAACATGTTATTTTTGCTGTCAACTTTCAGTCAGATGACACAAACAAAGCATTTAATTTAAGAACAGAATTGCTGGTTGAATCAGCAGGCTGTTTGACAATATTTAATGTATTTAATAAACTTTTATGTACATTTATAAGCATAATTAGCATGTAATGTTCCCACTGCTGGGACACAGGCCTCCTTGCTATGTGAGGGAATGGGCTATAATTCACCACGTGACCTCAGCCCGGGTTGGTAGATGTCACATCACATGTCTTCCGAATTTTTGACCGGTTTCCTCTCGAACTTTTATGTAATATTAGTAACAAAAAATTTAGATTTACGTCGTTGGTCGGTGATTTTCTAAACCTAATCGACATCTGAACTAGCCATAAATTTTATAACACTGTTGTATTTGAACATTTCGTTCGGTATCCAGCAAGGTCTCATTAATTTCATGGTAATGACAACTAACAACCCAACACATCTAGGCACAGATGGCACCAAATGCATTTCTAAGTTACATAAAGTAACCACTTGACAGCATCCAAACACTAATGACTTCTTAGTAACATTTAAGACGTCCCCTCCCTATACTCATTGTCTATGACATCTTGTAAGTTGTAATCTCGAGATTCAAATCAATTTCATTTCATTAAAATTTGACTTTACTCGTGCAAGCCCGCATACTTTCGAATACATTCATTACTTCATCAATTGAATGAGTTTTTTGACCTCAATTCACAAAAGGGATGAAGTTTTAATCGTGTCAATCGAGATCAAACATCGATTTATCGTATCGATATTGTTATTGGAAGAATGAGCGGTTGTCATTGCTCGTTGTGAGAAACGAAAAAAAGTTGTGTTGCATAATTATGCATTCCCGCTCGCTCCGGGCGGGAATTCAAAATTAAGTTGTCGATTTTTTTTTTAACCAATTTGAGAAATGAGGAGGTTCTTTACAATAATTATAAGAATCGGGCTACCTACAACTATGTATATTTTGCTCACTGTCTCAAAATCCAATCTAGTTGGACTTTTATCTATAATACAAATGGTTCTAAATGTCATTCTAATATTATTATAGCTTCTCTGTCAGAATTTCTAAGATAAATTTCTTCCGGTATTTCACTCACCGCATCACTTGGTCCTCAGTCCTCAGCATACCAATAAACACCATCTAACATTCATGTACTTAAAACTAATTTATTACACACCAGCCAGATATAATTTTCAAGTGTCTCTTAAAGTCAAGTAGCCAATCTTTCAGAGTGAAACATTTCTTTTGTACTTATAACAGCCGGGTGGGCTAAAACAACAAAAGAAAAACGTCATCATTTCGTTACGTGAGAATTTGTTTACACATTTACAATAATTTTCGAGGTTAGAAATGGCGGGCATTCTTTCGTTCTATTTTGACGCCATCTTGGGGTTAATGACCTGGGTTCGCGCGTCCCGTTCACGGGGAACGCTACTCAAACGAGTTGCGTTTTGCATTCTGTTTAGTTATGTTCAAATGGTTCAGTTGTAGCGTTGTAGCATAGTTTGTGAATGTTCTTTGCTTTTATTGTTCGTTGTTTTGGCGGGGCGATCGAACTTCTATTGTGAAAGTAAAAGCCATTAATTAAGAAATATTTCTGCATTCAGATAATTTAGACTTCAGATAATTAGAAAATCAGTGCTTTTAACCAAAAATAATACAGATGCATTAGATTTTCTTGGATTAAAAAAACAATCATCAACTCGCCATACCTACATTCTAGCTGAAATCTGACCTACTCCAATTGTCTACCATAAATAAGTAACTAACTTGCACTACAAGTCAAAAGAAAACGAATGTTTTTCTTGCATGTCAGACAGCATGGCTCTTACTCGTATAAGTGTCTCGCCCCACGCAAATCATAAAGTTGATTCCACTAATGGAACAATATCATTAGAATAAACTGCTGTGGCATGCTATGAATATGCAGTTCTGTAAGTGAAAATTTGTTGTAATTGGTTTGTTCGTTCGAATTATGAGTATAGGATTTAACATTCTTTTGTTTTAGTAAAAATTGTCTATGATTTTGAAAATCTGTGAGGGTGTCTTATGAATTAAGTTTTTTTTATTGTCTGTGATTGGCTATTTTTCGCTTTGTAGTAAATAATGTTGTAATGTTTTTCCTGTGGACTAGTCAAGTATTTGTGGTCTGGCTTTGTAATAAGCATAGTTTACCTTTATACCGTGTTTATATCATTGTTTTAAGTCTGAGTTTCGTTACTTCGAGATGATTTGCTGTAGACTCCTTAAACTCTATTGATGTCTACCGGAAATCAGTATCATCCACACTCTAAATTCACCCACTGCTGGGAAAAGTCTTTTCTCGTGACATTCACCAGGCCACGGTTCTCTGCCAGTCTCATCCAGGTTTTACCCCCGATGGCAACTGTGTCGTCTACCCATCTCACCGCCGGACGACCTACATTTCTTTTGCCAGTTCTTGGACGCCATTCGATGCTGAAATCATCATTTCAGCCAAAAGACGTCCACTGCTGGACATAGGCCTCCCCCATGCAGGCGTCGCCACATCTCGCGGTCCCGTGCGTCTCTCATCCAGCGGGTTCCTGCAACCTGGACCAGGTCATCGGTCCACTAACACTGCTGGAATATTAACACACATTTTAAATTAAATTAAAAATCTGTTAGTATAAATGCATTGAATCATTTCAGTCATAAAACTTTTATTCAGTCCTTGAAACATATATTTTCAGGCCCCTGTAGTAACATCTGCCAATAAAAGAATCGAAATAGCAAAATAAAATGTCTATGCCGCAACCTTGACTTGTGAACGAACTCTTTATTAACGAATTTTATAGCCTGAAGTCAAACCAGTCAAAAAAACTTTATCTTAGTTACCAGACTATGAAATTAGCAGTCCAGTTGCACATGTGGGAGACATTTGTTAGTAAAAGAACGGTATTATTAAAAAGCTTATCAACTAGATAGCTAACTTTTGCCCGTGGATTTGCTCTCGTTGAATTCGATTTTTTGGCCTAAATAGCTAAGTCAACTTATTGTAATTGCATAAGCAACTATTTTTATGCAAAGTACTAGAATTTGAAAGAAGTAAAATTACTGTCAAAGAAAGTAAAGCTAAGAATTCTATCTTTTGATAGTTCTAATCTAACTTCAACTTTTACAATACTAGTTGACCCGCGCAACTTCGTCTGCGTCACATATTACAGGTTTACAGCTAATTATAACCTTTCTACAATGGACTATCCAACACAACTACACTCTAAAAAAAAATTGATTGCTCCTAACAAGATTGTGATTATTGCAATCAAGCATCTTGATTCCATACGAGCCTAACAAGACGTTAGATAAATCAAATAAGGGGATTTTTATTGCTCTTACTATCTGCTTCTTAACTAAAACAATTAGAACCTTAGTCAAAGTCAACATGAAAATGACCAATATGACAAATTCAACATAATAGATTCATCTATAATCATGGTCAATATAAATATGAAAATGACTACTATAACTAATTAGCATTAATAAATTCAACTAAGGACTTGGTCATTACTACAGATTCATCTTCGTAGATTCGACTAAGAACTTGGTCATTACTACAATTTCATCTTCGTAGATTCGACTAAGAACTTGGTCATTACAACAAATTCATCTTCGTAGATTCGACTAAGAACTTGGTCATTACAACAAATTCATCTTCGTAGATTCGACTAAGAACTTGGTCATTACAACATATTCATCTTCGTAGATTTGACTAAGATCTTGCTCGTCTTGCATTTTTTACCCGACTACGGCGAAGCCAAAAGGAAGGGTAATGATTTTGGCAGTCTATGTATGTATGTATGTAAGTATGTATGTATGTATGTATGTTCCACCGTAGTGCCTAAACTACTGAATGGATTTTAATAAATAAGGTGTCAATAGATTTGTAAGAATAGCCCGGGTGACATAGGCTATATAAATTATATAAATTCTTTTTATGACGGAATTTAAATGTCAAAAACTTAAATAAAAAAATATTAAATTGAGATAATCATAGCAAGTTTGGTATCAAATGAAAGATCTTGGCGAGCACATTACAAATATGTATTATATTATAGTTTAAGTACACACAAAAATAAAATTCAAATAAAAAAATTAAGTTCAAAAATCTAAAACCCGACTAGTTACTTATAACAAAATCGCGGTCTTATAAGTAGAAATCAAGAAAATAATTCTTTTCTGATATTCTTCGTAGTCGCATGCCACCTTGCTAATGGCAATTAGCAGCTGACTTCTGTATCAATGAGAACGCCATGAAGGAGCATCAGGTATCAGTGGCATGCGACTACGAAGAATATCAGACAAGCATATTATTTTCTTGTTTTCTACTTTTAAGACCGCGATTTTGTTATAAGTAGTCGTGTTTTAGATTTTTGAACTTAATTTTTTTTCAATTATATAATTCAAAGGACGGGATCACTCACTCACTGCACTTAGATATTATTATAGTCTAATCGACGGTTAAGCTAAATCTTTGACGACTCTGATACTGATAAGTTACACTGAAATTACTTTATAGATTCTAAAAAAGAAGCACAGCAGAAGTCCAGTTTCGTTTTATTACTACAGCAGAAGTCCAGTTTCGTTTTATTATTGAATAAAAACTGGTTTTCACTCGCTCGCAGAGACGACTGCGCCGGCGCGCGCGCGGCTGGCTCAGCCGCGGGTAAGTGCGGGGCGGGGTAGCCGGTAGCACAGATAATATAATACTAGCGTAGGTAGGGAGGGAGGAATAGGGAAGGCTGGACGTGGATCTCTTGAAGTCTTGAATAAATCGATCAATCGAATGATTAATTCAACTAATATGAAAGTCGATTCAACGTTTTAGTTTTAGTAGAATGTAACATTAAATTTTAGTTGATGTAATTATCAGATCTTAGTTAAAACAAACAAGACATGTTTGTTAATTTTATAAATAAAACTTATCGAAACTATCATTTGATTTGATTGCTTTTACTATTTAATTCTGAATTGATTCAACGGACGTATTTATTTATTTTAACTAAATAAAAATGATCAAGTCATACAAAGAAGTGAATAGTGACGCAATCAACAATTATACTTGTTAGAATTAATAAACACACCTACATTGTTCGTTCAATCACAACTGAACTTGCTGTTTTAATTAATCAGCTATCGTTGAGTTGCTTATTATCATGGTTGTTTTATTCAATTTAACGTCAACTAAGAGAAAATCGCTCTTAGTTGGCTTCAATTTTTTAGAGTGTATATTTTTTCAATTCCAACTAGCAATTCCTGAGATTAGCTCGTTCAACCAAATAAACATACTCTTCAGCGTAATAATATTAGTGCGATTGTAATAGATTTGAACTCAACATGTGATTTCAATACTATGCGGTGGTATAGACCTCCACATTGCTTCCTGTAACTGCTGAAAGATATGAATTGTATGTGTGAATTGTATGAAACATGCTTGTTGGTATAACTTGATTTGCAGACTTACATTACTCGTATACAATACACTTACCATCTTTATCATTTAATATGATAGATATAAAGTACGTGATTGGTTCATGTACGTTCATATTATTATTCTTAATCGACTTCTAAAAAAGAAGGAGGATTGTTATATAATCCACCAATATCTTTTGACAAAAAATACAGTAAAAATTCAAAAGTTTTTGGAAGAAGGTTAGTTTCATTGCAAAAAAGTTGAATTTGTTTTGCAGATTGTTTAAAAAGCATTTTGGGTGGTACTTCCGTACCTAATACTTCAAAGAAAAAATAATAATTTCGCAGCAATTATTTTTACGTAGAGTTACTTAGTTTGATGTACAGATTTTTTGGTTGACGTCGTAATTGACATTTTGAAAAATGAACATTTGGCGATCGGTTGTCATTTTGCGAAATTGACGTTATGAGCTGATACGTTTTTACGTAAAGTGTCTGTTTCTAAGAGGTTTATAATTGTACGAAAACGACAGTAAAAAACCATTTGCAATGCTTTTTTTTTGGACAAGCCTGCCACTCTTTTCGCAAACCACTGCAACTCCTGAAAACCAAAATCAACAGTGGCAACCACCAGAAAAGCACCGAGACAATGAAGCTCGACGAAGTTCTAAAGAAACAGTAATTTTACATTTTTTTTCACTGGTAGTTATATACATTATTCATGGAAGCTGTAGGCTATACCTTTATTATATTTGTATCACGCATATTAGTCGAACTTTTCCACTACCCCCCCTGCAAAAACCGGATGGGTCGCTGGCTCACTCCGCTACCGAGAAGGCAAATTTATTTGCATCTCTGTTTGCGAGCAATTCGCGTCTAGATACTGGGTCTAAACAGCCACCAACGATTCCTCGCTGTGATTCTTCGATGCCGGAGATCACAATACACATGAAAGAGGTTCGTAAAGTACTTCAGTGCCTGGACGTGAATAAAGCTAGCGGTCCGGACGGTATACCAGCAAGGGTCTTAAAGAACTGTGCGCCTGAGTTGTCTCCTGTGTTGACACGCTTGTACCGCCTCTCTCTCAAAACCAGAACGGTGCCGAACTCCTGGAAGGTTGCTAATGTACAACCAGTGCCCAAGAAGGGTAGTCGTGCCGACCCCTGTAATTATCGACCAATCGCCATCACCTCCATACTGTGTAAAGCAATGGAAAGGGTACTCAACGGTAAGCTGCTGGCGCACCTTGAAGCGAACGACCTACTCAGCGACCGTCAGTATGGTTTTCGCCGGGGACGGTCAACTGGGGATCTTCTGGTGTTAGCTACGCACTGCTGGGGCGAGGCCATCGAGAAACACGGCGAGGCCCTTGCCGTGTCGCTGGACATCTCGAAGGCTTTCGACAGGGTTTGGCACGCAAGTTTGTTGAGCAAACTTCCGGCATACGGCATTCCCGCTGACTTTTGCTGCTGGATTTCTGACTTCCTGAGTGAACGGTCGATCCGAGTGGTCATTGATGGCTGCTCCTCTGACCTTATGGCTATCGATGCCGGAGTTCCTCAGGGGTCTGTTCTCTCCGCGACACTTTTCCTGCTGCACATCAATGACCTCCTTGTCCCTGGTATTGTTGGGTACGCAGATGACAGCACTGTCATGGAGAGTTATACATCCAGCGCAAAAGCCAGTGGTGATGAAGTACGTTCATTAAGAGAGGCCATGGTAGAGCGAACGAATTCAGCCTTAAGACTTGTCTCCGAGTGGGGTGACGAGAATCTGGTAGATTTCAACGCCACCAAAACGCAAGTGTGTCTGTTCACCGCCAAAAGGAGTCCGTTTAATCTGGCCCCTACTTTCCGGAGTGCGTCTGTACAAGTTACTGACAGTCTCGAGCTTCTTGGCACGAAGTTGAGCGCGAACCTGAACTTCGGCGCCTACATCGAGTCGAAAGCTCAAACTGCGGCGAAAAAGCTGGGCATCCTAAACAAGGTTAAGCGGTACTTCAAGCCTGGACAGCTTTCAGTATTATATAAAGCTCAAGTCCGGTCTGGCATGGAGTATTGCTGTCACCTTTGGGATGGCTCAGCCAAATACCAGCTTGCCACACTTGACTCTGTAGAGCGCAGAGCCAGGAGGCTAATTGGTGACGAAAAGCTGGTTAACAAGCTACATAGCCTGGCCCACCGTCGCAAGGTAGCATGTCTGTCGGTCTTCTACAGGCTGTACTTCGGGGAGTGTGCGCAAGAGCTCCACGAGCTGATCCCACCATCTCCCTTCTTCCATCGGGAGACTAGACGTACTGCAGGGTACCACCGATACCTAGTCGACATTCCACACATTCGAACGAAACGCTTTGCTGGGTCCTTTATTATGCGCACAGCCAAGGAGTGGAATTCCCTGCCTGCGTCGGTTTTTCCGAGTTCATATAACCCTAATCTGTTTAAGTCGCGAGTAAACAGGCTTCTACTGGGTAAGCTCGTTCCATCGTCGACATCATCTATGCCCTTAGGGCAAGATTGAAGTCAAGAGCAAGCCCATTTATAATAAAAAAAAAAAAAAAAAAAAAAAAAAAAATTGTACGAACGAAGTCGCGGGCAAACTACTAGATATTTATGTAAAAGGGGTAAACGCTGCGAAACCTTTCGAGGATTACATACACTATGTGATGTAAATATGATATTATGCACACTCTAACCTCAGAATATCAGCTCACAAACTAATTGAGTTGCGGTCACAAGTTGCCGGAGTAAAATACTGGTATTTAAGGGGCTGACAACACCAAACTGATGTTATTTAAGCAGTTTTTTTAAGAAAAACTGTTTGTTCTAGCACATTAAAAAAATATATGTTATTATTCATCATATTTCAAAGACCGTGGATGGACTCGATACTTAATTGGACGAAATCGGTTCGATAGAAAATAATTGCAAAGATTGGTCTTAAAATCATCGTTAAGCGGTTCTATGTCTTTATTTTTTTTTCGTAAGGGTCTGCAATTAAAAACATGAAGTCAACATATTCATACCTAAACCGCTGACGAGTCATATTTCACAAATAATCCATATATTTTTTTTAAATCAATATTTATTCATTATTTTCTTCTAAAATCTGGCCGGCCCAGTAACAGTGATAGTGCGCTCTCGTTTACTCCGATACAAATAGACAGTGTGTGTGACAGTGACAAATCCTCAAGGCCATTTGGTGTTGACAGCGTCTTAACCACTTCTGGTTATACTGGAAGCTGAGGTCCATAGTTAATCATGTTGGGACGGTCTGTGGTTAGTGTGGCCAGTTTGGACATGATTTAGCGTCTTCTACTGAGAATGATTCAAGGTATGATTGCTTTGCAAAGGGCACATAACCACTGCAAGTCGGAGGGAAGAAGAAATGATGTTATTTCCTACTAAACGCTGCGAGATTCAAGACAGTTAATTCCGGAGATTACCCCCCTTACGCCTTTTTTAAGAAATTAAGCAGACCTACATAACGCCATGTGTGATCCTAGTGCGAAGTGTGATGAACTGATGTTGCGATTTTTTCACCATGTTTAGGTCCGTATACACGCACCTTGAGAGAAAATATAGGTGTAACATAATACTTGTATTATCGTCTATATCGGTCTATTACAGACTGTACTTCGATGAGTGTGCCAAAGAGCTCCACGAGCTCATTCCACCATCTGCCTTCTTTCATCGGGAGTCCCGGCGTACTGCAGATTATCACCCTACTTTGTCGATGTTCCACACATTCGCACAACGCGCTTTGCTACACCTTTTATTATGCGCACATTCAAGGAGTGGAATTCCCTGTCTGCGTTCGGTGTTCACAAGTTCATACGACCCCAATCTATTTAGGTCGCGAGTTAATAGACTTCTTTTGGGTTGGCTCATTCCATCGTTGACCTCATCCCTGTCTTCAGGACAAGATTGAGGACAAGAGCATGCCTATTTAATATCTAAAAAAAATGCGGGCCGACTGCCATCAACCCAGACACAAAGACTTCATGAAACTACACTAAAATTCCTGGTAACAAGGATAGTACATATTAGTAAAATGATATCTTATATTATACTTTTATAACTCTCCTTTATTCGTATGACATTGAAATCTGATAGGAAAGTAGCCAACTAACTACTCTTTGTCACAGCGTAAAAAATATAGGTCCAGTAACCAAATACTGCTACTGTTTTGTTTTAAACTTTCGATTGTTTTTTTTTTGTCCTTGTAACTGAAACGTGGTAACAAATAAGAAAACGAATAACCGTTGCTTTGTTTTGTTTTTTAAATCCCGAAATGCTTGTACCTTGTTCGAGTTACGGCTTTATAATCCTTACGTGACTTGTGCCGTCTCTTTCGGTCCTATGTGGAGGTGTGTGTGAATGAAAGGGATGTAGAATTGGTATTATAAACCTCGAGACAAACTGTAGTGTTCATTCACATAGAGTCACTGCACCGCATTCTGCAATAGTGTTGTTACCTTTATCGATGTTTTGTTGAGATTTTTTGGTCTAAACTCTAAATTCTCAAAGGACCTGAGAAGGTGATCAAAATGATTAGAGTCTACCGATCATATGCAAGAACTGTCTTTTTTATTAAACATTACAAAGTAAAATCAGACTTACCTGCATCAGGTATAATCGAAATGTCGGTGTTATCTCGAAATGTTGGTTGCTGGGGAGTTTGTTCCGCCACTTCTTCTTCCCACCTAAAACTTTTGGGGGACTGTCTCTTGTGAAAGCCTACTTAGTAGTGGGATGACACAGGCTAACAGTAACTGTAACTTTGCATGTAATTATCATTATCATCATCATCATCAGCCATAAGACGTCCACAGCTGGACAAAGGCCTCCCTCATAGAACGCCGTATCGAACTTCAACCTGCCGTTTGCATGCCCCGGTTGCCCGCGACTCTCACGATGTCGTCATTTATGTAATAAATAGTAAGAATAAGAAGTGGCAAAGGTTCACGATATTGCCCATCAGCCATCTCTATAAATCCAGTAGTTAGGAAGTCCGTTCCGTTAATCGCAGATTGAATATTCAATCAGTGAGGCCGTGTGGTGTTGTAAGCAGGATTTGTCACGACTTGTGACTCCGATGGGACTTATACCTGTTGAAGTACAAGTGTACGATGTGGTAATGATGTTGGCAAGGAAAATCAACATAACAGCACGCCTGTAATTCCTGAAAGGTTAGGCAGAGATGTATTTAGTCTGAAGTACCCACATTTTGCCAGTTAAGTATATTTATGCCCCATGTAATAGGGGTTCGATGGCAATAGACTCCTATCCACGCGAATCCAGATTGTGAAACTGCTTCTGGGAAATTCCTGAAGAAAAATCCCAAAAACTCCTTGCTCGAGCCGGGGAATCGAACCCTTGCGCTTACGACCATAAGACCAACGAAGCAGTCAACATAAAATCTCGCCTATATTTCTCGAAGGGTCAGGCAGATGTGCTACTAAACCCACAAATATTTTGTAATTGGGGCGAGTCTATTAAATTATCACCAACCGGGCATGAATCGAAGACTCGTGGTTGCAACTGTTGAAAAACTGATTAAATATTTTGTCCTATCCGGGAATGCAATTCAAAAGGTCTGCAAATCTGCAGTAGGTACCGTTAACAAGCATTAGACCAACGAGGTATGTTAGACATTTTTTACAGCAGTTGGGTATTTAAATATGATTATCGAAGTGGCCTTTACGTTTAATATTTGAGTGTGAAGTAAAAATAATAGTTTCTAGGTTTTCCAGAGAGAGATATGAAAAGAAAATGCCAAGAAAATGTCGTGACATTTGTACTGTTAAAGTCGTAAAATGGTTAGTAGAAAAATGTTTGTTATATCTGGTAATACCACCTTAATTTTGCGGTACTTAGGACTGTGTACAGTAATAATACAACCTGTACCTTTGAATAGTTAGGTATATTTAAGTCTCATGTACCTAATAGGCACGCAACAACTGGAAGTCACGTGGAAAAGCATTTGCCCAGCAGTGGGGTCAACAGTATCAGTAATAGGGGCGATCCTATTGCTATCAACCGCACAAATCGCAGCTGCTAAGCAAAAAACAAACTACGAGTAAGACACAATTTCACCTTCGATATTACGCTATCGATAAAGCAAACACTACCGATACTTCCCCTCCCTGCCTCTCCGGGATAACGAACCGGTTACCCGGTTCAATTGGCACACAATCCTTGTTTTTGCCTACACCCTGTATCACGATATGTTTTGTAACATACGTATATGGCGAATATATTTCATTCATAGATCGTTTGATTAGATGAATGAGTTACATAGTAGCCTGGCTTCGTTTTTAAATTCTTTCGTGATGTGATTTTGTTTTCTAAATTACTATAAAGTTATCTAGTAAGAGGAGCTTGTGGTTTAGCAGCTGCTCGAGTAAAGCTTCAGGTTAAGCGGCACTTGACTGAGCTGGTCCGTGAATTGGTGACCACCCATTGTATTTACATCCTGAGTTTACTCCGTGCCTCGGAAAGCTCGTTAAGCCCCAGAGGCTTAACGAGCTTTCCCAGCTGACATTTGTAGGTAGATCTTTGACGACTGTCAATTGATGATGTCCTATCACCCAGCACGATTATCAGATGACATTAGACCTAGACAGACCGATATGTTGTTTCCAGTTCTATCCCTTTCATAGGATATCTGGTTTCTATAAATACCTAATAAAAGCACGCCGTTTTAGGAACCGACCGGTGTTAACCTACGCAAACAAGGGACTTATTGTAGTTCAAAGATCCAGAATTCTAGCCTGATTTAGACTGGTTTGTTTCCCAGATTATTTTATGAAAACATTACTTACTTAGGTACGCCCATTCTGAACAGAGGATAAGCCTATTTAACAATGGCTGTGTTAGGCCAGTGGCCAGGAAACATTATGCTTGCTAAATGTAAAAGTTGCTACGTAGTTTTCAAAATAAGAGTATTTGTTTCAAGTAGCCAGTTACAGGCACTTTTGAATTGTCGAAACACAGACAACAATGAAATGTATCGACAATGCACAAGGCATTAAAACTGTCTAAGTACTGTAGTTGCCCATTTAATTTTTAATAGGTCGTCTTGTGCCTCACCAAACACAAAACTTCTTAAAATTCCTGGGAGGACGCCAGGACTTTTGGACACATGCATATTTATTTAATTAAGCTTCATTAGATCAGACTCAATCTAAAATTTGACGGCATGACATCCGGCTGGGTTTTTATAAAGCGTCTAGGGAATTCCCGAATCATTACGCCTTCCTGAAAACTAAGTGTGACGACCATCTTGGCGAGAGAAAAAAAGGTTTGATTACAAATATTTTAACTGTTTGTGCAGTCCTTAGTAGTAACGGGTAATTCCCGAATCATCTGGTCTTCCTGGAAAACAACTGCCTCTTGACACGACAAGGAAAAAAACTTAAGTATAAAGAAATGACGAACGCCACTTCCAAACTAAATAATATTGCTTTCAAAACATCAACAACACTTAAAATTCGAAGCAAACCATTAAAAGAAATCCCTCTTTTCTAGTTGCTCACGACTCTCGATAAGTAGCCCGCATTATTGTTCACTAAAATAAGCTTTTCTTATGACATTACAACAAGGCACGGCCACGAACTACACGCTCACGCGACTTGCGACTTGCGTCAGATAGCGCAGAGGAAACAAATGAAAGAATCTTTTCTGATCATGCTATTCATACTACAGCCCTCATCACGTTCGGTTTGTGGAGCGAGGGTAATCATGTACAATCAGGAAACCAGTGATCCTGGCGCGTGTCGCAGATCAAACTCAAACAAAAGTCAAGAACAAGGCGTGAGTTTGAGGCCATTGGGGTAGCTAGAAACCACAAAACGCCACCTGCTTAAATACTTCTTTACATACTTCTTTTACCTCGTTCACATTCATAAGCACCTGTCCTTTTCTGAAGAACCTCACTAACAAGGTCTTTCTAGGCCGTGCCAATCAAACTCAAAGGCATTTTGACAGAAACAAACAGAATGAAAGCTACAATCTAGCCATAAGGCATAATTACTGTCAAAAGACTGTAGTTTCCCATTTCTAAGCGTAGATCTCTATGCAACTGAATGAACATTAGGAGTAGCATCGCCCGAGGTCGGGAACAGGTCTTATGACGTTTATGACTCAACAACTCAACACTTACTTACTTGATAACGTGGCCACTCCAAAGTGGGTCAGACTTTAATTTGAATGAACGATTTCTGATATGTATTGTGTTGAGTTTATGCAGTTGATCGATTGAACTTTGTAGTTTGTTACATATCTTTAAAATAGCTTGTTGCACACTAAAGACGTATGTTTTGGTTGACTTGCGAGTAAGAAATAGGCTCGCCCCTATTACTTGGGGCTTACCTAAACGTAACTGGCGAAATGTGGGTGTACTACTAATAGGCTAATGGTGTACACCATTAGGAAACCCACTTTTTGCATGTAAAAGGGGGAGACTATTGTCATCAAGATCACAGATCCAGACTCCTTGGGTGCTACTGAGAATTTCTTGATAGAAAAACACAGTAACACTTTGCTCGACCTGGGAATTGAATTCAGGATCTCGTGCACAACAGTCGCGCTTGCGATCAGTATATGAGTATACCCTACCAACGAGGCAGAGAGGTGAAATAAGGAAAGAGGAGGGGAGACGGAGGATTTTAATTTATTTTACAACAAACTCAATTTTTTATTAACACAAATGATTATATTAAAAAAATATCTTTATATTTTTATTTTACCACACTTTCTCAGTATAAAATTAGAACCAACAACTGTTAAAATTAATAAGAATTCACAACCATATAAAAGTGATACCAAGATTCCTCTTAAAAACATCATAAAAGTTAAAAGAGGCCCAAAAACTTCACGTTATCTCAAAAGAGACTTTATCTTGATGAAATGACCATAAAATCCTCACGATTTCATATAAAGTAAGAATATAATCCTTTTGTAAACATACTTTAGATATCACTGTGTAACACTTTTATGGAAAAAAATGGTTACTCAACTCTTTTTTTGGTGTCGAGTGTACTTTACCATAGTTTGGTAGGGATTTCTTTATCAGTTCTTTAAATTAATATTTTGTTTTGAAAGTTAATTGATAGGTCCTTCGAGCCGGATCAATGAATGGATTTGGTTGGATTTCTTTTATTGAAATAAGTGAACTGTATACATACAGGTGTAATACCATATTATTACTGAAAACGGAATATTTACCATGTTTACTTTTTGTTTCGAGTTCCCGATATTTCGGCGCTGTTCTGCATCATGATCACGGATAAACTGAAGTAATTGCGGGTGGATATTTATGTGTCCACTAGTGAACTTTGACCTCAAAGTTGGCGAGTAGACACAGTCCGCCTTATTAGAAAACGTAGTTAAACCTGGTTTAACTTAGACTTCGTTTATCTCGCATGACGTCTCACTTCAATAATATTCAAAAGAAAGTGACAGCATGCGAGATAAACCAAGTCTAAGTTAAACCAGGTTTAACTACGTTTTGTAATAAGGCGGAGTGAGTTTGTTTGTGGTATCGAAGGGTAGACCGATTTTTCCGATTTATCTGATGATGAAAATGGACTTTAGAATGTCAAAATTGACAGCTAAGTATCTATGTCGAAATCGGATGATGAAATATTTCATATCCTAACTGATCCTCAATCTCTGTCTACCCTCTAAATACCAAGCCGTTCACATACGTGTAACAAGTCCGCTTTCCGAAGCACTTAACCTGATTCTCAAAATAACAACTTATTGAATTTTCATTGGCCATTCGTTTTAATTTCACCATTTACCGTTGAACACACGGTAACAGATCAAGCTATACTTTTCCAGTGTAACTTGGCCTTTCTCTGTATAGATTTTCCTTACAATGAGAGATCTGCGGTTTGATTGGTCCTTGTGAGTTTTCAATAAAATTAATTTAGTGCTCTCCAAAATTATTTAGCTTTCTTGTTTTGTCTTTGCTGTATTTATAGTAACCTCCATTTCTAAACTAAAGCTAACGAAGACTCGTCTGCGGCCTAGCCTTTTGCCAACTATGTTGGGGTCGCCTTCCAGTCTAACTGGATACAACTGAAGATTAGTATTTTACATGGAGTGACTGCCTATCTGTCTTCTACAGCTCAGTTAGCCCCGACTTACAAACAGTAGGTCGTGGGTTCGAATCCAGGCAGGCGCATTACTTTGTGTAATTTATTTCATCACCGCTGCTCTCAAAAACGGTGAAGGAAAACATCGTGAGGAAACTGGCATGTCTTAGAACCAAAATATTCGAAGACATGTGACATCTGCCAATCCGCACTGGGTCCGCGTGGTGGATTATAGCCCATCCCTCTCCTAGAGAGAAGGCCTGAGTCCCTGCAGTGGGAACATTATAGGCTAATGATGAATACGGCCACTGGTACCAGACTGGTTGCCAGACTTTCAGGCCACTGACTACCTGTAACGACTGCCAAATATCTCCTAATGACAGCAGAACTAACAGCCTCTCAAACACAAGGAGCAAACTCGGTATGTAATGGCTGGTCACCCATCTGCGTACCGACCTACTCAAACACGGCTTAAACTAAACATCGACCCGAGCTGCAATTATTATTTCGCCACAAACACCTTACCAGTAAATGAAAACTACCTATTAGATAAAAATGAAAGATATAGTCTTCCCGTTGGGGCTGCGGGTTGTCGAAAGAAATACCGCGAGACACAAAGGGCTAAGAAGAATCATGGGTGGTTTTTAGTCAGTAGAAGTCTGACACTCCCTATCGCTCTGCCCAGAGCAGGAGGAGTCATTTGATGATTTCCTACCCCCCCCCCCAAAAAAAGGGCGGGAAGTTGATAATGAATTTAGGTACTCTACTCCTCTACGAAAGTAATAGGTAGTTTTAATATCATCATCATCATCATCAGCCTATAATGTTCCCACTGCAGGGACTCAGGCCTCCTCTCTAGGAGAGGGATGGGCTATAATCCACCACGCGGGCCCAGTGCGGATTGGCAGATGTCACATGTCTTCAAATTTTTTGGTTCTAAGACATGCCGGTTTCCACACGATGTTTTTCTTCACCGTTTTGAGAGCAGCGGTGATGAAATAAATTACACAAAGTAATGCGCCTGCCTGGGTTCGAACCCACGACCTACTGTTCGTAAGTCGGGGCCGACCGACACCACTGGGCCACCGCTGCTCTGTTTTAATAATATAGTCTTAAAACTAGGTTAGAATGAACCATGCATGTGCTACAATATTTTTAAGACCAATATAAAATATGTTGATATGTAGTTTCTATTTATAGCATTTGATTAGCCTAGTTGTAAAGAACAATTGTTTTAGTCCACTTGTAGCGTTCTCTGTGGGAAATGGCGATAGTAGTTTCGTTTTATGACTTAGATATATAAGTGACATGACCTAGACAAGCTTCTTGCTGCCTTAAAGCCTAAACCAAAAAGAAAGAGTTATTCTATCAATTTCTATATGAAAACTAACAGCATATAATTATAATCACATACTACCTTTTTTTTTTTGGAGGGTGGAAAATCATCAAATGACCCACCCCCCCCCGCTCTTGGGCAGAGCGAAGGGGAGTGTCAGACTTCTACTGACTAAAAACCGAACCCATGTAATGTTCCTTCTTTGCCCTTGTGCCGAGGCCACGTCATCTAGTACTAAAATCCGCGGCCATCACATACTACCTCAAAGCATTCTACTCAATATAACAACACCATGAGAGTACATAACATAACGCCTGTAAGCCCCGAAGGGCTAGGCAGAGGTGTACCTAATACTCCACCCACATTTTGCCAGTTATATTTAAGTCCCATGTAATAGGGGCCGAGCCTATTGCCCTCAACCGAGCACAAATCCGGACTCCGTGTCATACTGAGAAATTCCTGATAGAAAAACCTAATTAACACTTCGCCCGACCCGGTAATCGAACCTACCTCCGGCTGAGCAGTCGCGCTCAGGACCACTAGACCATCGAAGCAGACATCATGACAGTACATAATACTATAATTATAGTTTACTATCGCATGGATGGACCGAGTGCATGTCACTACAGATCCTAACAGATTTCATGTTATGACAACGAATTGTTACTTATTGGTATGTTCCAATTGCGACTTCGGTAACACACACAAGTTTTAGAACGATTTTGAAAGAAAAATTACTCTTTTCTTTATGTAAATTGTTTTTCTCAATTCTCCATGACATCTGAGGACTGGACTATGGACATGATTAATGAAGAAAAGGGTTTGAGGACAGTTTTGATTATGAATGTAGATATGGTTTTAAAAGTAGTGAAAAACCAAAAAATCGATAGATGGGTGATTTTAAATCGAATGGCTAGGCTAGGCTGGATGTATATCTATGATCATATTGACGAGCCTTGTAGACAATACACGATTTATTATAAAACAGGTGATTCATGTGATAGATCAGGTACCTATACCCCTTCTATTTATATGTATCACTTGGTAACAGAACAAATAAAGCGTTTTATTTATTAGTCATAGAATAATAAACAATGCAAAGTCTTCTATTTCCAATGCAGTAGGTTTGCATTTCATAGGACCGACGTATTGTCGATGCAGCAGAGGTATTAGTTTATGAGGTACAACATACCTTAGAAATGACACAGAGAACTGACTCATGAGATGAATTGATGAATAGAGTGATGACGAACTGATTATAGGAGTGATGGCCTGGTCATTCCATCGCACTCGTCATTCAAAACTCAAAAGTATTTATTTCAATTAGACCATTTTCTCTAATATCAGAATAACAAAGAAACCGAAGCTATAGTCACAAGTCAGTATTGCTATTGAAAGAGTACTGTAGTTGCTCATTCTAAAGCGTAGATCTTTATCCTCTCAGCTGTCCAGCAACATTTTCGCAAGAGAAGAATGGGCGAGAAATTCATTAATACGCTTTTAAACCAAAATATTGCAAACAGCGCAATCTTATACTAAAATGCCTAAGAAATTCAAATTTTTCTCACATAAAACATAATGTGGAAGTTTTGACAATATTTACTGCTACTACTATTAAATAGCGATAAATTAATAAAAATAAAACAGCTAAGAGTATCCAAGCTATTTCAGGCGATTTAATCCGTGACGCTGAAAAAGCTCGTATGATTACTCCATTTTTTTTGGGGTGGGAAATCATCAAATGACTCTTCCAGCTCTGGGCAGAGCGGTAGGGAGTGTCAGACTTCTACTGACTAAAAACCACCCATGTTCCTTCTTAGCTCTTTGTGCCGAGGCTGCGGTATCACTTTCAAACAACCCGCAGCCCCGACGGTGTAATTACTAACTCCTGTGCTGTCAGTAATAACGTATACACAGTGTAAGGTCCTAAGGGGAGCATACCATATAAATGACGCATGCATTTGACTCACCATGAGATGATGGGACTCAATTGAAAAGCTGCACCGTCGTGTTTGACTGACTGACTCGCCGATGACTTGTTTGTGGGGTACGAGTGATGAGCTGTAGGCGATTGGGAATCATTATAATCTGCCTAGCGTTTTCGAATAATATTATATTAACGAAAACTATAAAGAAGTATCCACATGGAAGAAGAAGACATGTTTCTTCGACTCCAAATAAATTGGTATCAGAGCAGGAGAATAACGATAATTTTTGAATATTGGACCTTATTGGAGTAAATTAAGAGATACCTTCACCCTCTTCTTCTTTACGTGTCGATGATCTCAAATCTCAAATTATGTTAGACCAGTATGTAGCCACCTGCACAGCTCTATCGCTTGCTTCGAGTAAAATTCACCCTCTAAAAATGCTCATTAGCGATTTAACGCGATTTTTATAATAATAATAATAATTCATTTTATTTCAATCACAAGGTGGATTTTTGTGGCCGCTGCGTGGTTTTTTGTCTATGAACAAGTATATCTTATCTTAATTTCCCGTTTCAGGGATACAAGCCTCTTCCTAATGAGTCTAAGGCTTGTTAAATGATATTTTCATGGCCCGAGAATCGACTAATATAGGTATGGCAACGAAACTTTGTTAGTAACGAGCTTTGGCAGTAAATGCTTAGAAAAAGCTTCTCAACATACAGTAGGAAAGCAGTATGATCGTCTCCTGTTCCTTTTCTTCTTTACCACAACTTAAAATGACTAACTGATATTATTGCAAGAAAAGGTATAGCCTTTTTTAGAAGCATTTAGCCGCGTTTCCAATAGGCAACATTTGGCGCGCTACACGTGACGCTCAACATGCACGGCGACGCTGCAAAACAGCGCGCGTCTTTGCCAGCTGGCGCGCAACATTGTAAAGTAGAAGATGCGTAGACAGACAACGTTGTTCCACAAAAGTTCCGCACTGACTTTCAACGTGCTGGGCAACATGTTGCGCGTCAATTGTTGCCTAGTGGAAGTGCGGCTTTTATTTACCACTAAAATTATATTAAAAAAATAACAGTCCGAATCCGCTATAAGCTTATCAAATACACCCACCACCAAGTCACTCACGCATTACAATCCTAACTTAAATTGCTCGCATAAAAACGCATCGACACTTATAAATTACAGTTAGTACTTCAAGATAAGACGCAATGAGTTATGCCCACTGCTGGGCAAAGGTTACCCACAACTAGGTAATTGGTATAAATTGTGACAGTCGTTAAGATGCATTAGGAATTGTTTTATGTAAAACCGACAATTAGCGGGTTCTTGTAATTGATGATTTGCGTGATTAAAGTTGATGTGTCATTAAGACTAGTCATGTAGGCATAAAGAAAGGATGCTGTTGGCCTTTTTTGCTAATGTTGTCATGTCATTGAGCTCATTTTTTTTTGTGTGGACTGGGAAATCATCAAATAACCCCTCCCGCTCATGGGCAGAACGCAGGGAGTGTCAGACTTCTATTGACTAAAAACCACCCATGTTCCTTATTAGCCCTCTATGACGAAGCCGCAGTAAGTATCTCGTGCGAGCAACCCGCTTCAGATCCTTGGGTTATGTATCAATCGAGCACTACGATCATTGACAAAAGCTGGAAATGACTGGACAGATTTACTTAAATCTGTGTGGTTCTTTCTTCAAAAGACCATCTCACAAACTAATCTGCATAGTCCTCATATGACTTGACAAATGGCCAGTGTCTGGCCTTTAAAAGACACAGTGACCTCAGTGACCGGAATATTACCTATTGGTCTAGTCTAGTCAAAGAACTGGAGTCTACTAAATAAACGATTTTAATGATGTTTGTTTTGCAAATAGGTTTTTACAAACACGTTACGTTAAAATACTGTGGCAGTCGCTGGTAATGAAACCACATAAATCGGGATTAAAATGGACTGTATTTTTGATTATGCACAAGGTACAAGAAATGCGTGTATGCACCGACAGGTTGCGAATGGTGACTGACATAGATCTGTTCAGTAGAACGGAACGAGTGAATTGTTATGTTTGTTTCATACATAAATTGGCAACGCCGACAAAGGAAACTTAAAGGCTAGCTTTGAAGACAAACAAAAAGTTAACTTAATCTTAAATTTACTTATCATTAGACAAATGGGAACCTAAGTTCTTCTTACAGGTCTACTAAAAGTTTTAAACTTACTATTTACTATTAAGTATGCAATACACAAAATGTTTTTTAATAAGGAACTTGTTGAATGCTTATATACCTTTAAAATCGTTTAAATTGATACAGTCTTACTCGGAGATAATCTAACAAAGTTATTGTTACTTTACATTAAATAAATTATAAGCTGGCAAACTACTTATGAGCAAATTTATGAACTATTTTTTAATGAGTTATGTGAATAAAAACCTATTGTACACATATACCTACTTGTTACTCTTATTCTAATTATTAGTTTGCACTAAGCATTCTATGCATGTGCCTATTACAAAATAGATGTTCACATATATTACATTTTACCTTCATAAAGTATAATTATGTATCTATTGTGCATGCCTTACATCTGCTTAATTTTAACTATAAGTTTTAAATCTCTAAAGTACTTGCTCTAGAGAACAGAAGCTTATACAATATGTCTTACATTCTAAAATATAACTATGTATTTATCCTAGTTAACAATAGCTTGCTATTATGATTCATAAGTTGCTAGTTTTAAAGTAACTATGAATGGGTACAAAAATAAAGATTTCTTAAATGAATCATTATAACTAAGTATATATCTATGTTTATTATTATAGATGAGATAAGTTTCAATAAACTATAAAACCAAAAAGAATAAATGAACAAGTCCACATGACACGTTCGGTAGCCACACAATGGTAATTTAGTAGCAATAATTTTAATTTATTCATAGATAGGAAGTACACAAACTTTCATCACACTAGTACGCATGATTTTACCATTTTTCGTTCTTACAGATAATGCCCTGACCTTGCCATCTGATCCGGGGAAAGTTTGTTCTACTCTGGCCACTGGCCATGTTAATGGAGGGGTGTTATCAACTCTCAGTAGCACTAAGACCCCTTTTTCAATGTTTGGGACACTGCTATGCCACTTTGGCCTGTTTTGTAACTGAGTCAAATATTGTTTTGACCAAGTTTTCCAGAAGGATTGAGTCATGTGAGTACATTGCTGCCAGAATGACAAGCGGTTTATGGGCACATTTGTGACATCAGGTTCAGGGAATGATGTAATAGATGCACCTGTTAAAAAATGAGCAGGAGTTAAATAAAACATGTCGTTTGGGTCAATACTTGGCAAAGAAAGTAAAGGTCTGGAGTTCAGAAGCCCTTCTATTTGAATTATTATGGTATTCAACTCTTCATATGTTAGTACCTGTTGCCCTACAACTCTTTTTAAGTGATATTTTGCACTCTTAATCCCTGCTTCCCATAGCCCTCCAAATACTGGTGAATAAGACGGAATAAAACTGAATTCAATACCAAGATCTGAAGTGAAATTTATAATTTTGTCCTGATGTACTTGATTAAAATGTAATGAGTATAGCTCATGTAACTGATTATTGGCACCTTTGAAGGTAGAACCATTGTCACAATAAATAATAGAAGGCTTATTGCGACGAAAAATAAATCTTTTTAATGCCTGTAAGAAACATTCAGTTGTTAGATTTGATACCAACTCAATATGAATGGCCTTTGTTGTGAAACAAATAAATAAAAGTATGTATGCTTTTAAAATTTGTGGCTTTCTAACACGGTGTAATTTTATTGAAAATGGACCACCATAATCGATTCCTACCTTTTCAAAAGGCCTGCTGGGGTTCACCCTGTCTGAAGGAAGAGATCCCATCATTTGCTCTGATGCCTTGGCTTTTAGTTTGAAGCACACTAAACATTTGTGTATTACCGCTTTGACCTCCCTAAGTCCATTAATTAGGTAAAACCTTTGACTTAAACTAGCTAGGGTCAACTTTTTTCCAGCATGTAACAAACATTTGTGTTCATTACTAATTACTAAACGTGTAAGAAATGATTTTTTGGGTAATATGATAGGGTATTTCTGATCATATGGTATGTCAGCATTTTGTAACCTACCTCCTACTCTGAGGTTACCTATTCCATCTAAAAATGGATTTAAGGATTTTAAATTGGATTTAATTGGTTTCTTGGACATGATACAAGTTATTTCTTCACTAAAATGTTGTCTTTGATTTTGTCTAATTATATTTTTGAGTGCAAAGTTAAGTTCTTTTATTTTCAGATGCCCATAGACCCTATCTTCTTTCTTTACTTTGCAATTATTAATAAACCTGTAAATATAGGCAATAATTCTTTTTAATTTGTTTACATCAGAATAATGCGAATATAAACTGAAATCTTTATTTGACTCAGAAGTAAGTGTAATATTACAAAGTTTAAGTTCAGGAATTTCCTGAATAATTTTGATATTTGTAGATTCATGTGTGTAATTCTTACTATGTAAAATGTTTGGCCCATGCCACCATAACTGGTTGCTTTTAAGTAAGTGAGGTTCTATACCCCTAGACAAACAGTCTGCAGGATTCTCATCGGTAGCGATAAATGACCATGAGGCATTTTGTGTAAGATCACGGATAGTTTTGACTCTGTTTGCAACATAAACAGACAACTTTGTGGGCTCTGTGTTAAGCCAAGCAAGAACAATTTGAGAATCTACATATAAATGTACCTTAATGGTGAAATTGTTTTTAATAAGTTGATCATACAACTTTTTTGACAGCTTTGCTAATATCAAAGCGCCATTTAACTCTAATCTTGGTGTTGTTAATGATTTTATGGGATTTACCCTTGATTTTGAGCATAACAACTCAACTTTTACTTGACCATCGCTGTTAATGGTCCTTAAATAAACACAACAACCATAAGCCTTCTGAGAGGCATCTGCAAACCCTATTAGTTCAAGAGAGGTTGAGTTTTGTGTGTCAATATTTCTGTTTACTGGAATGTTACCTGTTTTTGATAAATTCTCAACAAAACTTCTAAATTTTTTATTTAAGTTATCTGGCAATGGTGAATCCCATGAGATCTTCTCTAACCATGTTTGTTGCATGATTATTTTTGCAAGTACAATAATCGGACCTACTAGACCAAGTGGATCAAAGAGTTTGCCAATGAAACTTAATGTCTGACGTTTGGTGTAGACATCTAACAACTCGGTTTGTGGACATGAAATGTTCAATGTATCCGTTTGTGTGTTATATTTGATACCCAAAGTCTTCACATATTGATCATCACTTTTGCATAAATCAATTTCATTTGAAATCTGTAAAGTACAAGGAATGTCACTTAATATATCTCCACTATTTGAACTCCATTTATGAAGTTTAAACCCACCAAGTTTTAAAATGGCAATTAATTGGTTTTTCATATCAATTAATTTTTGTAAATCGTTATTACCAGTACAAATGTCATCTACATAACAGTGATTCAGTAATATGTGTGCACCTTCAGGGTAAATGTGTGCAAATCTAAATGCTAACTCATTCAAACATCTTGTAGCTAAAAATGTTGAACATTTAAGACCATAGGTGACAGTTTGCAATTGAGCACACTGTATTTCCTTATCTGGTGCATCTCTCCACAATATATTTTGAAGAGCACAGTGTTTTGGGTTGAGAATAACTTCTCTAAACATTTTTTGAATGTCAGAAAATAATACATATTTATGTAATCTGAACAAAACTAATATATTAAATAACTCATTTTGGGTGTTGGGCCCATTGAGCAACATGTCATTTAAAGAAAAACCTAGATTTGTAGGCATTGAGCCATCAAAAACAACTCTCAATTTTGTAGTTTTGCTATTTTCGTTTAATACTGGATGGTGTGGCAGAAAGTATACCTGACCAGCCCTTAAATCATAAGCTTGAATATCAATGTAGTTAGCATGACCCATTGAAATGTATGTGTCAATGAAATCTTTATAACCTCTGAAAAGTTCTGAATCTTTGTGAAGTCTTTTTTCTAAATTGTTAAAACGTTTTAAAGCTCTTAAGAAAGATTCTCCCATGTTTAATTGATCAAAATTTTGTTTCATGGGTAAATCAACTTGAAATTTATTGTCTTTCAACATTACAGATTCAGAAAAGATTTTTTCAGCAAGAGCTTCTTCAGAAACCGACTCAGTGAAAACCTCTGTCACTTGTTCACACTTCCAAAACTGTTCTAAAGTTTTTTCTATATTTTTGATGCTATCACGTTCACTTTTATGTAAAATATGTGCGGTATACTTACTTGCCGGAGTGCAAGCTCTAGTCTTCACCCTTCCAGCCACTATATACCCAAAGTGGGTGTTGTGTAAATACAAACCTTTAGGGATAATAGGTAGTTGTTCACGCAATAAGATTTTAAAGAAAACGTCACAACCTAATAAAATGCTTATTTTTCCAGTTTTGTAAAATTCTGTGTCAGCTAACTTGACATAAGAAGGAATTTTTAAATTATCTGTATCTATCTCACACTGAGGTATATCACAAGTGATGTTTGGCACTACACAGCATGCTATTTGAGTATTGTAAGTGTTGAGAGTAGAAGAAATATTAAATGTAGCAGTGTAAGGAACAGTATTAGATTGACCACATATTCCTTTGATATAAGTATTATTTTTGACTAACCTGCAATCTATTTTTTCTGTTAGGTCTGATAACACAAAGGAAACCTGACTACCTGAGTCACAAAGAGCCCTAACTTGAAATTTTTGACCAAATTTGTCAGTTATGTTTACCTTTATAGTAGGCAATAAAACATCATCGCACTTGTTCATAGATAATGACACTTGCTTTACCTCCTGTTCAGGCTTATTTTCATGCAGTAAACTATTATGTTTTTGTTTGCAAATTGAACACTTAAAAGTAAATTTACATTTTGACAGATGCTTGTTTAAGCACAGAGTACACAACTCATTTGTCTTTACATAGTTGACACGATCAGATAGCGAGGCAAGTTTAAATTTTTCACATTTGTATAGTTGGTGGTGATTAGACTTACAAAATTTGCATACTTGTGTCACTTTCTTATCCTCTGTTTTTGTGGCTACCAAACCTGTCTTGCGACCGCTGTTCACTGCACTATTTGAGGATACTTGGCTGTCTGCCACAGTTTCAAGCGCTGCTGCCCGCTGTTCTAAAAATTTAAGAAGTGAATTTAAGTCAGAATCAGCATCTGATTTCATTTCTAGATGAAAGCACCTTAATGTGTGCATGTCAAGCTTGCGTTGCAAAATGCATACAAGAATTGCATCCCAATGTTGAACGGGTATATTCATATTTTTTAGGGCAGCTACATGCTGTCTGGTTTGAGAAATGACTTCTCTTATAGCTAAAGCAGTGCATTTAGAAATTGGTTTTAGGTCTAATAGTGAATTGACATGATAATTTATGACCTTATTTTTATTATCATAACGCTCGTTGAGCAACTGCAGTGAGTTTGCATAATTATGAGCAGTAAGCGATAAATGTTTAATTAATTCGGCGGCTTCGCCAGTTAAATAGGTTTTTAAATAATAAAATTTATCACATTGTGACAGTTTAGTGTTTTTATCGATTACACTTTTAAATAGATTAATGAAGTCGTGGAAATCACCTACCTCACCTCCAAACTTGGGAATACTTATTGGTGGTAAGCGTTTCATAGCGTCTCTGCCTTCCTCATCATGCTCCGCTCCGGGGTCCGGAGATTTACCTGGGCTAGATTTTACTTCGATGGCATCGATGGCATCTTCGAATGCGGCTAAGGCATTTAGATAAATGGATTCATAATGACCAAAATCTTCATCGTTATTTTCATCTAGAACAGATATATCTAAGTATGTTAAATGAGCTGTATTCTGAAAAGGCAGCGACCAACCTATCTTTTTTAATTATAAGCGCCTTTATAGAGGCTTTGTCGATGTCCTCGGACTCGGCAAACTTACATAGTGTGGTTATAGTCCCTTTTGTCTGGCCCCTGGCCAGTATTAGGCGTTTTAAATTGTTTGCCATGATGGCTAATGAGATTTAGTGAAGCTACACAATCAATAACTTTACAATTAGAAGTTTTACGCATATATAGATGCTAGTTACATAAACAGAATGCAATAATTGCACAATTTTGAAATTGTGAGACGTGTTTTGCTTAAAATAGAGCACTTTTAGATCACTTTTCACTTGATTTTGATAGAACCCCACCAAAATGGCGGATGGATGGCGTCGGACAATGGTGACACGACACGCGGCACCCGGCAGCTATGGAGCTTGCTGGAAGTTTCTGGAACTCGACGTCGCCCGGTCGCCGACCAACCTGCGGCCGAGTTGATCGCGCTTCTCGCTCGCACGCGTACGCGCCTCTCGCTCGTCCGCGTAGGCGCTCGCTCTTGCTCGCTGCGTCGCTGGGTCGCTGTTGACTGCGTCCTCCTCACACGCCACGCGAAAGTTGAGACGTACGATGTACGACAAGTCGATCGAATTCGAAATCGAATGATGGCGTCTTGACGGCTTGACCACGTTGACGAAATTGAGTTTGAGTCACTCGATACACAACTTAAAATGTTTTAATGTTATGATAACACTGTGGCGATCACTATTACGGCTGATGGACCATTTTTATGTGGCAGTCGCTGGTAATGAAACCACATAAATCGGGATTAAAATGGACTGTATTTTTGATTATGCACAAGGTACAAGAAATGCGTGTATGCACCGACAGGTTGCGAATGGTGACTGACATAGATCTGTTCAGTAGAACGGAACGAGTGAATTGTTATGTTTGTTTCATACAAATACCTACGTTTTTTTTTTTAAACTAGATTCGGTTGAGATTTTAAGAAGAAACAGCCGAAACAAACACGACATTATTTTTAATATTCCTGCTTACTGATGAAAATTATTTGTGTATTAGAGTGTTTTTACTTTTCGGTGACTTTACTGCAACAGTACCCAAAACTACTTTATTTCGTATTATCACACAATTTTATGAAATCGCATAGTGCACTCCATATAGACCTCCTCTACATTTGGCCCATTGTCCATAGACAATAACCATAAACAACACAGGACATAGACAATACGAATATCAAGTAGGCACCAAATTATGCCTAGGCATTACAGAGACCTAAAAGTCTAGATAAGTTAGGCATAGTCACGAAACTTGAATGACTAGACAAAGATTTATGGATCTAAATATGGTAAGGGGACCGTTTGTGACTAGAATGATAGCTTTAGTTGGAGACGAAATCAAAATCAAAGCATTTATTTCAAGTAGGCCATTACAGGCACTTTTGAATACTTAGTCGAATTAAACTACCTGCGGCACTCAGAGATATCCAACGATTACTCAAGCCGCCACCCAGCAAAGGCCTGACATACTTTTGTGTTACAAAACTGCCAAAAACCTTTATTTACCAAGCGACGGCCCAAGCAACCACTGAAGCTCTCCGAGTGAGGCAGTCAGTAAACTACTAAACTACTGAAGCTAAATAAACTAAGCTACAGTCCCAGTCACAAGGCATAATATCTCGTGAGTGTACTGTAGTTGCCCATTCCAAAGCGTTGGTCTCATGGGAAGAATGGCAAGAAACTTCACGATTTTGTCATGTCGTATGATGAAATGTTTGATCAAGGCCGCTCGAGTCGAGCTTTAGGTTAAGCCGTGCTTGTCTAGGTTGGCGCGTGGATGGGCGACCCCTATTACATACCGAATACTCTCTACGAGATCTCTATTGCGAGTGAGGGAAGAGAGAGTCCCGTTGGGGCTACGGGTTGTTCGAAAGAGATACCGCGGCCTCGGCACAAGGGCTAAGAAGGAACATGGGCGGTTTTCAGTCTGACACTACCTTCCGCTCTGAGCGGGAGGGGTTGTTTGATGATTTCTCAGCCCCAAAAAAAAAAGGGAAGAAGAGAGATACCTTAGTATACTGCCGCGCCGATCTCTGCAAAGGTTGACTGCTGTGACTGTCAGGAGGTACAAAATAATTTTAGACTGAAATAGACTATTACTATTATTATTTGACTTGAATTTCTCAGTAGCAGCCATGGAGTCTGAATTTGTGACCATTGATGGCAATAGGCTCGCCCCTTTTACATGGGATTTAAACATAGTGGTGAAATGTGGGTGTACCATTAGGTACGCCTCTGCCTAACCCTTCGGGGATTACAGGCGTGATGTTATATTAGGTAACTGATTATTACTATATTTATTATCTTTGGTTTTACTAATGATTGTTTCTTCTATTGTTACAGGTAAATTCACACAAACCAGTAAAAGGATCCACAACGAATTTATACATCAACAAGGTTTTGTATTATTATTATTATCTGCCATTTGTGTCCCACTGCAGGGCAAAGGCCTCCCTTCCCTCTTTCCACTTATCCCTATCCAGTGCTCCGGTTTTCCAATCTCTGCAAAAAAAATCTCTTTTTGCAGAGATTTGCAGAAGGTTTTTATATCACACAATTTTTATTTATCACTCTTTTTATTTATCATCATAAACCTGTCAACTAGATATACAATATGTAAAGAATTTCTCATCCAGACTTTCGTTAAGGAACCCCAAATAATACCATAATTCATCTCGTACCGCCGACAAATAAAAGTCAATTGGTTGTCTGTGAAAGATATACAATGTACGCTTTGACCTAATCATCTGCTGACTCCCCGCTGCGTTCGGCGTGATGATTTAGCTGTATTATATCGTGGTGCTATCCCGGGTTAGTATAACTACTTGTTATAGCGTGTGAATTTTATTATTATACAGATAATGTAACAAAAAAGAAACAAATTCTATTGAAATATTCCTCGAAACTACTCGAAAGTTAGAGTGCAATATTTTCGTGATAATAACGACTTAGCATATTATTTGTTATGCATGATTGTGTCAATTATTTACAACTATAAATGTATTTATAATAATAGGAATTACCCTCCTTTTGGGTTTCGCCGCAGTCGGGTAAAAAAAATACCAGTAACAAAAAGGAAAAATAAATACAGGACTTCAAAAGTTCACTCGCATCACTGTCAACGGGAAAAGTGCCCAAAAGCCAGGCAGCATGCCACGTTCGATGATAATGCAATCTAAAAAAACTTAGGTAATAAGCTGACAATAGTACCTACATTGTTACCTTAGGGGTGAAAGGAACTTATTTAGTCCCCGAGACGGGGTTTGGCGCCTGAGCGCAGCGAGGGCGCTAATAGTTCGAGGGACTAAATAAGTCTTTCACCCGAGGTAAACACTGTGCTTTTCATTACGAATACAAGGAAAGTTGATGGCAATAGGCTTGCCCCCAATTACATAAGTTGATGGCAATGGGCTTGCTCCTTATTACATTTGTTGATGGCAATAGGCTTGCACCTAATCACATCAGTTGGTGGCAATAGGCTTGGTCCCAATTACATCAGTTGATGGCAATGGGCTAGCTCCTAATTACATTTGTTGATGGCAATAGGCTTGCACCTAATCACATCAGTTGGTGGCAATAGGCTTGCTTCCAATTACATCAAATAATTTGACAGCTGTCAGTAGAAAGCGATTCTCCCTAGGGCTGAAAAGTAGTACTTTCAACCCGCTCCGCAGGCATGTTATGACCTACTTTCAGAGTATGAGTAATGAAAAACCATATAAAAAATGGTTGGCAGTTAAAAATAATAGTAAAACAACTAAAGATAGAAACGATGGTGTAATATTTTGAAGTTATTATTTCCGGGTCAAATGTCAAAGTTATATTTGACGATTATGATGTTCATTTTATTGAAATAGTAAAATATTCATGTTGATTTTGAATAAAATGATAAAGAAGTGATTATTGTGGAATGATATTATGAGAGTAGAGGAAGACCAAAGAAGTGATGAATAGTCTGATGATATGGCAAGAAGACGAGACCATATATGTCCATATTATGTATCGTATGGTACGACACGTATGGTCTCGTATGTCTCGTATATATAACATAATAGGTCTCTAATCATACGTTTTATTTTAAAGCTATACCACACCCATTTCTAATAGGTACCCAAAATATACCAGACAAGACAATTACTTGTTTCATAAGTAGAACGGAAAAGGTCAAGCTGTCCTGTGGGTCATACTGACCCAAACTTAATAGTGCTTGGACAAATTTGCTCTATGCCATGTAATGAGGGCAAGATGTGCCAATATGCGATTTTATTACCAGCCTTGGGCTGAGGAAATATTTTGATAGAGGGTGGGTATGATTGATGTAAAGTCAGTACCCAGTATTATCTGACCCCTTGTATAAAGAAGAAGAAGGCAGGTGGTGTGAGAAGAGGGGTCAGGTAATGGTGGGCACAGACTGTACTTCGGTTGGGAATGTTTTTGGTAAAGATGGTCGTTGATTGTATGCGTTGCAATGGACAAACGAGAGATAATAAATACCAGAAAAAGAAAAATCTTAGATGTCAAGCAAAAAAAATATTCAATAATCATCTGGTATTATTACACAATATCATCATTATTCTCCTACCCTCATCCAAATTCATTTGGAGTCGGCGCAGCATAATTATCTTCTTCCATACTTCTATCACTCGTTATATCACCAGACCCCTCCATTCTTTCCATATCACCTTTTACACTTACGCACTATCTACAGCTATCAGATTTAAGTTTGCACACCCCTCAATGATATTCAACAGAAGATTATCTATTAAGAGGAAATGCGAGTGCTGTCTCTCTCCGTCCATCCGTCTGTCTCTCTCCACTATCGCTGTCTCTCTCCGTCCTCCTGCCCTCAAATTCGTGCGATAAGGACAACTGCAGATCCGACTCAAAAGCTTAAGTTAAAAGTTATAATTCGAGGTTTGGCTCTCGCCTATTTCCTCCTCCAATATTGAACCAATTTAAAAGATATTTTAGACAATGAATAAGGAGGATAATATACTACGCCGCTATGTTTTTTTTTTTCGTTAATAGTTGTCAAATTTGTACACTAGGACTCTGTTAACAGCGATCTAAACAAGCAATTTTGTTCTAGTAGAGAGTTCTAGTGCTTATAAAAATAATTTATCACCAAAAAGGAAAACATAGGGGCATAGAAATAGTTAATATTTATTATTCAGTAAAAAATCATTGCTCTAGCTAGGGTCATTAACCAAAAAGAAAGCAGACGAGAGCGTTTGTATGGAGAAAAGACCACTCGTATTTCCTCTTAAGTCTGTCGCTTAATCTATTCTAATCTATATCCCCCCATTTTAGTCACCAACCTAAGAAGGGATGAAAGTCACCCGTCACTTTAACGACATGTTTGTCCTACATTATTTTATTTCTATGAAATACTTATAGTCTATCATGTTTTATTACTTCCCGCTGTGGCTACCATAGAATAATAATATAAAATAAATGACACATGACATCATGCCCTAGAGACCTATCTAGGTCTTGGTGGATGACCTAAGTATGGTGTAGGGCGGAGTCTATTTTATTATGTGTATGCCTAGGTCATACCAATAGGGAGTCGTTAGACTTCTATGTGTGACCTAGGGTATAATTAATTAATTATTATTGCCTTGAACGCTATTGCAGACACGACGTATTTTAGCAGTAGTGGGCTGGTAACATATTCGCAGTGTTTCTCTTTTATTTCAGGCTAGCTTTTGTTCGCGGCTTCGCTTCATCGTGGTCGGATTTTATCTATGGCATCGGTTTAAATATTGCCTTTTATTAATATTTGGGATTGGGTCAGTAGTTTTGCAGATGTGAATTAAGTGAAAATTCAATCCCAGGCGGGTTGAATTTTCAACTTTCAGTGCTGTATCGAATATTGCAAATGCATTAATGCATTCGATGTCCCTCACAGTTTCTAAATGTGTAATGTCTTTATTTTTTTCTTAGTTTTGTTAATACATTTTTTTTTATAAGCTAAATGCCTCATATGGTTTTATCGTAGCAAGGTACATAGGTAATTGATTTATTCAAATACATTTTATGATCAGTTAACATGCAATCGATTTATTGAAACCTGTTATTTTAAAAATGGATGCAGCTGAATACCAGTACTGTCTACCTACTTGACCTCCGAAATCCAGCGGCCGGGTAACACGATACCCCATAGTTTAGAAAGACTGGTTGCCAGACATTCGCCATAAACTCAGTCAGTGCAGTACATACATAAACTCGTACTTTCCATAAACTCCAACCCAGTTACATTAACCCATAACTTTATGGCTCACTTTCCACCTCGTTAAGCACCCAGCTTGAACCAGTGACGTCACTGTATAAGTACTCGCAAACATGACTCCAGTGTCTCCAGTACATGGGAACCCCATTTATTTGACAACCATGACCTGATTTTGACACGTGCACAGCATGTGGAAGGATTTTGCATGGTTTCTGGCTATTTTAGTGCACTCAAATTTTGTGTAAATATTTGAGGTAGTTTGTTAGGTGAGTAAGGCTTGAATGATGTAATTTATATAGGTCATGCTGGAAATTCGAGACTTTATTACATATTCAAAATTGTACAACAATTAAGGAATTCGATTTTTATAGAGTTTGGTATCGGCTGTCATTCGTAGATCTTTCTTTGACAGTCGTAACAGGAACCTACTCAGTGACCATAGAGTCTGACAACCACTCTTAAGAAGTAGGTACTATTTTTGACTATTATTCAGTACTAGCAGGGTTGTAGAGGTCAGATAGGCAGTCGCTCCATCTCCATGTAAAATAATGGTATTCAGCTTTATCTTGTTGAGTTGGGCAAAGGCTAGGAAAATTATGATGATGAAGGTTTCTGAATAATTCAGAAATCTTCCAAACTTCAATATTGATATTATTATATTGAAGTTTGGAACATATCTGGGAAAAACTATACTACACTGCAAGACTAAAAACTATTGCATCTAAGGCAAGCCTAAAACAATGCAATAGACATAAATAAATTCACCATCAAGTACAATCTTCCCAATTTCCCTTAACCCAATTCACACCTCAACGTTACCATAAGAAACAAATGAAAAACAAATAAATCTACCGAAGCTGTCTTAACGATATACACGGCCATCTTAAAAACACCTAATGCCAATAAAAAGCATATAAAATGAGCAATGTACAATGAATGAAGCTATAAAATCTATAAAAGTTTTCTTACAGGGCTTGGCTGTAAAAAGAAGCCATGTGTTCAAGGGTTTTTATTAGATATTTATTTGTTTGATGACCCTGAAAAGAATTTTTAGTTCTTTTATGGTGTAAGAGAAACATCGTCATTATTTTACATGCTTTGATGTATTGTTGAGTGTATTATTATCGTCAGAGAGTATTTTCCGTCATTATCATCATCATCATTCTGCCCTTGTCCAATTCTATTTGGAATCAGCACAACACGTCTCCTTCTATTCTCCCCTGTCAGACGTTACGCCATCATTCTAACCTCTAGAATTTTAGATCGATAGCTCTGCCAATTTTTTTTTAACACAATGTTTACAAATGACTAATATCACTAATTGCCAATGACGTCCTTCTGTCAATATCATATTAGCACAAAAATAACGAAGCATTGTACAGTAGCCGGCGCATAAAGTTTAACAAACTGTTAAACTCCAGATGATTATAAACCTAAAATATTGAGGTTAAGTTCAAAATCGAATGAGATTTGACAGTTGAGGCGCTAGGGACTTTACATGAAATAACCATAGTGCCAATCTTAAGCTATTCATTAATTAATCCAGCAAATATTCTACTAATTCAAAACCATATTTATTGGTAATAAGACCAAAAAGAGCTTTATCAACATATTCCACGATAAGACTAGGCCTAAAAACCCAGATCATGCCATAATTCACACTGGAAATACCGTCTAATAATACAGTTCAGAGAAATTTATTTGTCACCCGCATTAAACTAAATGAAGGACACTACTCAACGGGATTATTCCCCGGCAGCCATGATGGATTCTGATGTCATAGCTTAAGCATGGTAAAAATTACTGCTTGCCCACAAGTTATGCGTTTTAATTTTCTTCAATATGGGCGCTTTTAAATAATTTTCATGACATTCTCACTGATGACTTGAATTCATCAAAAAATTTTAGACTTATGATACCTACATGTGGTACAATTTTTTTTTGGGCTGTCCGTTTGGTACTTGTCAGTTATTATGTAAGGCAAGCCAAGTCACTAGGTTCTTTTAAAAGCTTATTTGCAAATCTATGATTGGAATTGGAAGGGACATCGACGCTTAAACGATTTCATAGTATTCTGTATATCATTCTGAACCTATAATGACAGAATTGTTTCATTGGTAAAAAAAAGTCTAATGTTTCCTACATAAAAACAAAAAAAAATACAGACCGACTTGTTAAAAGTAGTACGATATTCTTCGTCTTGTCCCGTTTATTGCTCGTAATAAAGATTTAAAAAAAAGTCTTTGTAAACAAGTGACTCACGCGCTTGGTACTTGATGCAACACGCAATGCGTATCTCGTGAGGTCGTGCACGAGGCATTAAGCAGGGTACACATTACTGTATAAACAAGAAAGTAGGTACACTTCATTGGGTGAGAGAAAGTGAGTGCTAGATTAAAATTAGGTCGGATTAGTTTATTTATTAGGTCATGGGAGCTAGTAGAAGTGTGTGAAAGAATTGATTAATGAATGAAGTTGTAAAGTGCGTGTGCTAGCAATATTTTTTGTGGGTATGATCTATTTTGGCAATATCAAGATATTTTACGATGATAGAACACGTAGCACACACACATGGGAAATGGGAATCATCAAAAATAACGCGCGCGCGCTATACATGCAGCTTCCCAAAAGCTTTGACCCTATATGCCTTAGCGATAAAGTTAAAAATCTATAAAAGATATTTGATAGATTGTTGTAGCTTACAGTGCTAGCGTCTAAACGAGTCTTTGTTCAACTGGACCCGCGTCAAGTTCAACTGGACCCGCGTCAAACTGAACAAATGTACTAAGTCAAAATATTACTTGGTCGACTGATCCCGCGGGTTTAGTGGGAGAAGGTCCATTTGACCAAAGGCTCTGCACTGAAATACTGTTGAAAATATTGAATCAAGAATAGGTATGCGTGGGTAAACCCTCTTCGGATGTTCAACAAGCTTTTATTAATAAGTAAGTGCTTTAGGCACATAGATATCTACGTCATAGCTATTAATTTCAATATAGAAATATTGGGGAATAAACCCACACGTCATAAATGAATGGAGCATTCATTGTCTAAAAGCAATTCAATATGGGTGAGCTAAGTATTTTGTTTTCATAAAATAATTGAGAAAGCTAATAGCCCGCACCGATCTACCAAAGCTTATCGGAGCGCTGGTAGATTTCATTCAACTTGTCGGCGACGTTCGGCGCTTATCCTGCGTTTGTTCATATGTATACCGGTTTCTATAAGCGCTGGTAGGCTAGAGCTGCCGGCTTTCTTTCTGTATACGGTCTTAGATACCTCTGGGTTCGATTTTCATCGGGTAGAATATTCTTAAATATTTCCATTTGGAATTACTCAGCAGTAGTGTGGTTTTGTAAACGGTTGATTGCAATAGGCTTGACCCTTATTACATTGGCCTTAATCGCTTCTGCCAAATTGAGGGTGTATTTTAGGACATCTCTGCTTAACCCCCGGGTAAAACCAGGCTTGATGAGAACTGCATCAACTAGGGTAATGCGCATCAAAACTAATTAAATAACAACCGTCCTTCATAATTCCTAGATTACTGAAATTGACCCTCTATTGCCCACGCTAGAAACTAATTTATATCTACTTAAATTATCATTAAAACTCATTATGTCTTTTAGAACTAATTTCATAAAAACATAGTCGATTACATATGCAAATAATAATGTCTCATCACTTTCACGTAAGTATATTAATTAATAATTTGTGCTGCACTTATATCCAGCCCAGCAGCTTATTCCTCGCAGCGAAACACGACGCCGACGTTGCGTGTTTAGTTAAAATTTTTAGTTACTTATGGTTTTACTGTTTTATATATTAGTTTGTTATTATTGTTTTAAATTATTGTGTGTATTTTATGTATGGGCCTTATAGATGCCTGAAATAAAATGATTATTATTATTATTATTATTATTATATTTCCTTAATGATTGATATAAAATAAGCCTCGTTCATGTTTGGTCTAGTAAACGGTCAAGTTACTATCTGTACAGTAGTTTATGGAATATTGACCAAAGATATTAATTTTAATGTTAAAATCTAGCTAAATATATAACGGATGCCATAATTGAAGTACAGCTGTTGGTATCATGCTATGATGCTTAATCATTCTGGTAAAAGCTGAAATGATAAATTTAGATGCTGATGCATGGTGAAGGATCCATAACCAATGTGCGATTAGGTGAGAAAAGATAAGTATGCCATGAGTGGATGATGAATTGATGATAGTCCGATGGTTGACAGAGGAAAATAGAAGGAAACTTGTTGCACTAATCCAGAGAAACATACTAATCCAGAGAAACATGGTACAAGGCCAGTTACCTATGATTTAAAAAAATCTATTGCTAAGAACGGAAATCACGACCAATTACTACAGTAAAAAGTTTCAGTACAATATTTGCAGAAGAACGCTTTCGGCCAACCTGTTGACAAAATCCCTAAATCAATTTTGACACTCGCAAACAAAGGGAGCCTACAAGGTCGCTTAGTTCAAACACTAGACTATTTGCCACTAGCTCATTTGCTAGATCGCTTACTCACCCAGTTCAAACGCGCCTTAAGAGGAAATGCGAGTGCTGTCTCTTTCTACTATCGCTGTCTCTCTCCGTCCTCCTGCCCTCAAATACGTGCGATAAGGACAACTGTAGAAAAAAGTTAGAATTCGAGGTTTGGCTCTCGCCTATTTCCTCCTCCAATATTGAACCAATTTAAAAGATATTTTAGACAATGAATAAGGAGGTTATATACTACGCCGCTATGTTTTTCTTTTTTCGTTAATAGTTGTCAAATTTGTACACTAGGACTCTGTTAACAGCGATCTAAACAAGCAATTTTGAGCATTTTTTGAGGGTTCTAGTGCTTATAAAAATAATTTATCACCAAAAAGGAAAACATAGGGGCATAGAAATAGTTAATATTTATTATTCTGTAAAAAACCATTGCTCTAGGGTCATTAACCAAAAAGAAAACAGGCGAGAGCGTTTGTATGGAGAAAAGACCACTCGCGTTTCCTCTTAATAGAAGAAATAGGTCGAGGGTAATAGGAAATTGTGCCAATGGACCAAGTTTATGGAAAAAGTAATTTTATGACATCAATTAATGTTTTTCGCATAAAGTATAAATGGCAATAAATTAGGAGACACGATAGCGGGGAGTGGAATATTTTGATCACTTTACGTCTTGGGAGTTAACCTTTGCACGTGGTTTTGGTCGCGAGGTCAGGAATTATACCAAAGAGTATAATAATACTACGGGAGAATTATACCCAAAAAATTTGGGGGGTATTTCCTGACCTACTACTCTACCTTTTTCACATAGACCTACATGGCCAATTATCAAACGTCGGAAATAGATGTATGGTTCGGGTTGGTCGTATCCTATGGAAAAGAACCGGCAAGAAACTCCATGGTTAGGTACTCTTTTTTCTCCTCAGAAACTTAGTACTGGAATACAGTTACCTTATCTATTAAACATGTCATGGGTATCTAATCCAATTCCGTTCAGCTATTGGGGTAAATCTAATAAATAAAGAGAGAAGTCCTGACTGACTGACTGACTGACTCATCAACGCCCAGCGCAAACCCTTGGACCTAGAAAGCTGAAATTTTGCACAGAGGTTCCCTTTATAATGTAGACAAGGAATAAGGAAGGATTTTTCGAAATTCAACCCCTAAGGGAGTTAAATAGGGGATGAAAGTTTGTATGGAAAATCGTCATTTTCACGCGGGCGAAGCCGCTGGCAAAAGCTAGTAGGTAATACTCGTAGCTTGCTTTATACAGGTTACTTAGGCGTATAAGTATGGATTAAATTACTACCTTCGCAGTTCTAGGTTCAATTCCCAGATTAGACAAGAGATTTTTATTTATTTTTTCATTATAAACTTAGTAGCAATCCGTGGCTCTTGATTCAAGCTGATGGAATGATGGCAATTGGTTCTCTTCTTATTACATTGAACCCTACACACTACCCTACACCCTACACACACTCTTCGGGAAACACAATCGTGATGATTTTTACAATGTACTCACAAAATATGAACCCAAAGACTACCTACATTTTAATAATACGATGTCACGTATTCAAATCTACGGAAGTGCTAATTTCGTATTCAAAACTGCCAGATCGTCATTTCCATCGTCAATTTGGTTTCCGTGACACACAGGCATCATTTTAGATTCTTATTAAATATCTAATAATAGATCTGACGGAAGATGTGACGTCAAACCACACATTGATGTTCCCGGCGTGATCATGGGACTCGTAAACTGACACATTTTCTTCTAAAACTGTCGAGATTCTTTAAAGATCACACTAAAGTATGAGTTTTAGGCGCCTGCTTGCGCCGTTTAGTTCATAGCGTTATATCGTTGCTTTAAATAATATACAGTCAGTTTAAGCTAAATAATATATTTTCAATTTGACAACCACAAAATGGTTCCGCTCGTCTGTCAGCTAGCCTTCACTTGTCTGTCATAAAGTACAAAAGAAAAGAGTATTTACAACTAAGCAAACTCATTGAAATGCGGTAGTGGGAATCAGGAATTTATGATTCGCCACAAGTTCATGTTGTCGTAGTCTTCTGTTTTCTTTATTGTGTGCCTAACCAGAGTTTTTTTATATCGCCCATGGATGTAATAATATATTTATTATGATACACACAAGCTTCATGGTATGCAAGAGCAGATGTTTAATATCTATATAAATCTGCACAGATCATGTAACCCTGTTTCTTATTAGTCCTGAGCTTCTGACTTGGGAGACATGCCGTCGAGAAATATCCTCATGATGAATAATTCCTTCCCCGAAGTAAGTGATCGCTGGGCACTTTTGACATTTCATTTATAATGGTGTATTAAAGCCATTTGTCAGCTCTATGCGGAGTATTGTTATTTCAAATGTGTATTTTGACCGGGCTATTTTACCCTTTTTTCATCACATTTTCACAAAACTCCTTTCAAAACGGTGAAGGAAAATAACCGTTATTTCCTAGAACCAAAAATTCGATGACTTGTAACATCTACAAACTCGCATAATCCACCACGTGGGCCTAACGTGGTGGATTATTGCCCTTTTCGTTTCAAAAAAGGAGGCCTGTGTCCCAGCAGTGGGAACATTATAGGCTGATTGTGCTTTAGGTTTACAATTTTACATGACTCTTTTAAAAAGGACGATAGTGTGTAAAAATTACCAAAATCCACCAATTTCGAAAGATGCAAGTGACACAAACCAGTAGGAAGTGTCAATCATAAAAGCTCATTGCCATCTAAACTAAATGTTATTACTTACTATTTATAATTAGTTTCTCTATGGTCTTGCCGGTGACATCACTACGGAAGTGACGAGAATTTTGTTTAGTCTATGCTTACTGTGAGAATATGTAATGAGCTTAGTTTACATTGTGTTTTTTTAGCAACCGGTTAAGCAGAAGTGTTTTACACATTCTTTTAATGATTTGATGACATTCAGAATTAGCCCAGTAGAAATAACATTACATAAACTCACGTCCTTTTCTAATGGGGTAGGCAGAAACCACAGAACGCCACCTGCTACGAAAGAATAAAAAATCTTAGAAGAAACAGACGCCAAAAAAGGCTAAAGTTGCAAAGCATGGTGTAGTTCTGCATCTTCCTGCCATTGTCCCATTCTAAAAAAAAAAAAGAAAAAAATGTCCCATTCTATTTGGGGTCGGCGCAACACGTTTTCTTTCTTCTTCCATTTTCGCCTGTCAGTCGTCATCATCTTTTCTTTGGGCTTCTTCTCCCTCTCCATCCATCCACATTAATACCCATCACTTTTTTAGTCAGATGCGTTTTATCCCTCCTCACATGGCATGTCCATTGCATTTTTAAATGTTGTATGTTATAGATTAGTAATTATGGTGATGTGAAATCAAACTTGTAACTTTGAAAAACTTGTGTTCGCTGCACACCACGAAACGAACTACGAAATGGGACTTTTTACTTTTTGTTCAAAAACTTTACATTTTCGAAAAATAACATTCAGTACTTGTATAAAGTTCACCCCGGTACTTTCAAGGGTTTTACCAGGGGGTATCGTATAACCCAGTCCTGAGGTCAAACAGGCAGTCACTCTATGTAAAATATTTGTACCGAGCTTCACATTCACATAGTTGGGAAAAGGCTAAGCAGAAGTTGATGATATCTTTAAAAACACTCTTGTTTATAACCCAGCTCTTACTCATAACCCAGAGACGATACCTACCTAATTATAATAACTGATAACGCATTCTTAGAACTTCCTGTTTAGACTGAGATAAGCCCTTGTGTGAAACATCTTGTGTGATAGTTGTGGAATATTATTATTATATTATATTATTATTATCTCATAATTAGTCGCCAATTAGTCATGAGGCAATCACTAAAGGCTAGTCTAACTCGTTGTTATTAGTAAACTGATATGGCGTATGATATTTGAGACTGCAGCAATAGTAGCTCGGGTCAATCTACAGGTCAAACTGCGCTTGCCTAGGTAGGTCCGAGGATGGTCGATCACTCATTACCTACCAGGATTTCTTCGTGCTTCGGAATGCCCGGTTGTCATTTGTAGAACGTCGGTACCCGGTAAATCTGACAACCAGTCTTACAGAAGGTGTTGGCGACCAGCTACCAAACTCTTCCTTACATAGTATAAAACAAAGTCGCGTCTGTTTGTTTGTTTGTTTGTTTGTTTATTTGTTTGTTTGTCTGTATGCTTAAATCTTTAAAACTACGCAACGGATTTTGATGCGGTTTTTTTTAATAGATAGAGTGATTCAAGAGGAAGGTTTTAATACCTTTTTTGTACCCGTGCGAAGCCGGGGCGGGTCACTAGTTCATTTATATTTCTTAAATCCTTGTCAATTTTTGTTTTGTCAGTATGAGAAAAAATATGTGCTATGGGAGCTGTGACAATAAAGAAAAGGCTGAACTTGTGGTTTAAATCAAGGATAGTTTTTTTTTTTAGAAGTTCCCAACAGAAGGGTATCGTATTACCCAGTACTAACTGGGTTGTGGAGGTCAGATAGGCAGTCGTTCATGTAAAATACTGTAGTCAGCTACGTCCGGATAGAATTGGAGCGGATCCCAACATAACTGGATGCAGCTGGATACTGTCAACTGGACCCTCTCGAACTGGACCCACGAGTTTAGTCGAACAAATCACATTTTATATTTATTTATTTATGTACACACAAAATACAAAAAAGGATAAAAACATAAAAAAATAGAAGAGCACAAAGGTACTGCTTATTTCATATGAAATTTCTTCCAGCAGACCTGCGAGAGGAAAGTTGGATAGGACACGTAGACAAAGTGTGTAGAAAAGACAAACAGGTTTTTTATTTAATGTTTTATTGAGTTCTAAATACATATTAAATTAATTTAAAACTATAAAATAAACTAAACTAACAATAAACTATAAAAAGGCATCGAAATACTGCTCCTCAACGCTGTCAGCCGGTAATGTGCCCAAAAGACTGGCGGCATTGCCTCGTTGTATGGCAACACTTAGCCTCTGGCCAAGATAAAAGCCAGCCCTTGGGTCACGAGAAGTGTCAACTAAGCGTTTCGAGATTTCCTTAAACAGGCTATGAGCACTCGGACCCCACGGCCCCAGAGTTTCAACCCCAAACGGCTCGAAAATATAGTTTCCGCAAAGGTTACTATATTTACGCCGCTTGAGGTTTTCTGCAGCCGCAGCGGCTCCACCTGCGCAGCACGATGAACTTGGAAGATGTGATGGCGCAAGAGTATCGACACATGTTGCGTCCCACACTAAAGGCCTACCCATCTTCCAAGGAAACAAAGACATGCCGTCCGGTCTCTTGCCATCGTCGCGTGCCAAGCCATGGGGTTCTAAAACAGCTGGTACGCCGACGGCGACAAGAGCACGTCGGATGATGTCGTTTAAGTTCGCGTGTCGCGCGAAACGGCCAGCACTACGGCTGCATGAAAGGCCGTGGTGACCGAGGCTGTTGACAGCTTCACCACAATGACAGCGATGAGGAGAACAGCAGGCGACACCAAGGCGCAAAGAAGCAGCGAGGCGGAAGGTCGTGTCGTCGAACAAAGTACCTATGCACGACGACGGCAGTGTGTGAAGCCAAAGACCCGATTCCCATTCACCCACAGCCAGCAGGCGCGCACGCTCAGCAGTAGTAGCAGACGTGTTGACTAAATTGTTCTGAACTACTCTGCAAAGCGGCTCATCCCACCGTCTCTGGGAAAATGGATGGTCGGGTGCTTCAGTATTTGGGCAAGCGAGTTTCCAAGCCTCGATAGCCTCAGAGAAGCACGGCACATCAAAATCAATCAGTGTGGAAGCCAGGATATTCCTGATTAACTTCTCAGTGCCGTGGACCGAGGATATGAAAGCCGGTAAACTTAAACTGGAAATTTTGCGGAAATGAAATGAAATGAAATGTTTATTTACATAGATTTATTGTAGGTCTAGTTACAAGGTGGTCCAGTTGACCAAATACTCCTGGCTTCCTAACTCTCAATTAGTATTAGGTGGTAAAGATCTTGAATGGCAGCCAGGACTAACAAAGTAATACCAAATAACAAGTTTACCATCGAACATTGGTCCAAAAAGTTTTTCTTTGGAAGCATGCCCCATGCCCAGCTACTCAATGCCCACCACTCATTACTTCATCTCTCTCTAGAACAGAAAGTAAAAATCTTTACTTCCCGAAATCTCAGAACAAACCGTACCATGTACAAATTCGACCCACATGTGGCCGAATATGGGCCACTTCCGTATATCGGCGGCTATTTGTGACCCTTTTACTATAACGCATAAAAGTTTATGAGATACGCAAGTATTTAGGCGTTTTCTATGAAAAGCTGTAACAGGCTTTGAATGGGTCTATCAATTTTGGCGGTATATTGTAAAATTACCGGTTCTGGCTGTTAACTGCTCCGTTGGTCTCGTTCTAGTAGTCTTGGCTTGAATTTTCAGGTCGGGCCTAGTTTTATTGTCTATTTTATGCAGGATTTTCGTAGTGGCAGCCACAGAGTCTGGATTTGTACCCGGTTAACGGCAATCAGCTAACTCATTTTCAGATAAAACTAAAAAAAAATTGTCGAAATGTGGATGAAATTCCTGGTGGAAAAATCTCAATTACAATTTCCCCGTTGCGGGGATCAAACCCAGTGTCTCATGCAAAGCAGTCGCGATTGCAACTACTAGACCAACAAGTTAGTCTAATATTGAATATATTATAATCTACTATTTAATATTTTATCGATTTCCCATCAATTATGTGTCGGATCTTTGATGAGTATGCACTTAAATTTAAACACAAGCGCCTTTGTTTGGCGTTGTGCGGAGTCTGGATGTAGGTGTCGGATACGGACCTCAGTCCCATGGATCGCCATTCGCCAGCCAGTGATCGTTCGGGCATGGTCGCGACACATACTATCTAGGAACTGCTCGGTGTTTCCTTTTAAGTACAGTAGTGTTAGTAATTGACTGTACAGTAGCTGTGTACAAGTTAAAGGAGTCATTATTTCTCTCATTTACCCGTAGATCCCTTTCTGTGCCCACAACTGTTTGACACTATGTATGTCATTTAGTACTTCCTGACTAGCGTCCTATGTACCTGGATGCGACATCAGAAGTGGGATACGAGCGGGTTGAGAAATCTCCTGAAAGTGAAAACTGTGTGTATAGACAATTGCGTGAACTGTTCGATAAACAGTGCTAGTTGCTTTGATAGCTATTCGCGCACGAAACAGCTGGCCGAGCTGTTGTTTTGATTCGTTGGGTTCGATTCCCTTAGACAGATGTGCACGATGCACAGTTCTGTGATGATGAGGGTTTGGATACCATGAGGTGACTATCCACCGTCATGATGCCTGTCTGGTTAGACACGTGAAACAGAGTGTGTAAGTGAGAACGAGTAAAGGTGTTATATCCGGTGAGTCGTTATCATTTTATAAGCGAGTGAAGAGAGTTGTTTTGAAAAGACCTCTTGCTACTTCACTTGGTTGTTGTGATCATGTTTTATTGTGATCTTATTAGCCCGTTGGGTTATCGCGGTCGCGAGCGCGACTGTTTGACGATCCTGGGATCGATTCCCAGGTTAGATTGTGTACTGTTGGGTGCATCTCTGCCTGACCCTTGTTGTTGCAGGCGTGATGTGAGAATGCAACTTACTGCAACGAATGTTGAAAACGAATGTGCAACTGCGATCTACCAGTTGAGCTCGTGGTCGCAGGGGCAGCTGCGGAGTGTGGAGAGTTCTGGGATCGATTTCCGAGTCGAAATGTGAATTCGAATTTGTGATTGATGTGCTAGAATGATTAATTTGTGTTTACACGGTTATGTTTGGTTCATGTATCCCAACTGAAAGATATTTTAACCACGACTACCGAGTTGTAAATGTTCAAAGAATGTTCGATGTTGTTGTGTTTCGAAGGTTCTTAGGGTAGCGGAACGCTGTATTGATGGTTTTAGTAAAAGATGGGTGTGCTTAGCACCTCTGTGTGCCCCTTTGGGCATTGTGACCGTTAAGTTTAATTTTACGTGCTTTTCCGATGAAAGCGAAAAACGTACCAATGGGGATACGACGTCAGTGCGAGACGTAGAGAGTAGGTGTCGATGTTTTCCGAATGATTGAAATTAAAGTGTTTCGGATATGAAAAAATCAGAGGACACTAATAAACTTGAAAGTCGTCATTTGCGTGGCCGGTTCCCAACTGTGTGGGGTTGGTATCCGGTCGGTGCGGCCGGTGTTGTGCCTGTGGCGGCAGCTTGTCTGGCCACTGTAGCCCACTTGGTGCTGGGTGATGTGGTACCCCTTTGGGGAATGGGTTGTCAGACTGTCAAGCCACTGACTGCCACTGACTGCCAGTGACGGCTGTCGGGGGTCTGCTGGAGCCAGTCGCGACTGGCGGCTTGACGTGTTTTTCTTAGCGCGGAGAAAGATTGCTGGGTGATGGATGGTCGCACATCTATGGACCGATCTAGGCGGATAACATAGCTTGAGGTTCCACCCGTGTGGCTGTGATTGTTTAACCATGAACTCCTCCTCGGTTAAATTCAATGAATTCAAACGTAATGCTAGCTAAACATGAGATAAGGTTAACAACGGTTACAGTAGAGCAACGAGTATCCAACTGTTTGGAGCTTGAAACTAGCAGTAGCATAATAATTATGGCGTACCTACTGGTGTACCTACAGGATGGATGTAACGAGTTGAGCTCCGAAGAGCAAACCGTGTATCGCTCTAAGATTGTGATTTAGTCTTCATTACTATATCACGGCAAATCCTATCCATCCATCCAACTAAAAGACTACTCAGATGTGAAGTGTTGACTGATGAAATCATGAAACATAGTTTAGTTTAGTGCTTTGGGCAGAAAGCTTTATTGTGACTTGTAAAATTCACAGAACAGATTTAATTGTGAGCATAATATCACTAATGTAAAGTCATTAATGTCATAGTGTGATACAATATAATGATTGGTCATGAAAACAACCAATGTTCATTGTTTCTTAAGACTAAATTGAGAACTTGAATCTCAATCTTAACAAAGCTTTACAAAGCTTGATTATTGAAGCGGTTTCATTAAAGTCTGTAATATAGAGACCGATTACTCTTAGCTTTCCTAACACAGGATAAGCAACATGAGTGCCGAATTATAACAATTCGGAACTGTGTAACGCGATCACCGAATGTAAGAGAGCCATTGTTAGTGCTTTATGCTGAATCGCACTTGACTTCGTCAATGTTTACGTCGAAGACGCCGCGTTGCTGTCGGCATCGATAGAGCAAAGTTGAAACCTAAACATTGGTCTCGACAAACTCACTAGTCATCCATTTCTGATAGCATGGTTGGCGCAGTGGTTGAGCGATTGACTGCTGTGCTGCGTGTTGTGGGTTCGATCCCCACAATATTTGTATGGCCTGCAGATAGTTGTTCTAGAACTGGGTGTTTGAGTGTCTGAGTTTGAATATTTGTGGACGTACCCACGATACAGGAGAGACTCCTAGTGTGGGGCAACGCTTAAAAAGAAACGAAAAGAAATGTATTCGGTTTACCAAATAAAATAATCTTGGATTAGTTCACACTAGTGAATCGGTAACGAACTAACAATGTCTTGATTGATGGAGTGATGATACTCAAGTGACATCAATGCAAGGCTGTGTTGTTGACATTAGTGTGGTAAACACTAAAGTAGAAACTGTAAGTCACTATAGAAAACATAGCGCACAAAATAAGCTCTGTATGATAACAACAGGATTGTTAAAAGTTACCAGCTAAGATGGCTTAGTTGGTTTTCAATTGGTGATTTTGTTTTGATAAATAATGAAAGGCAATAATCAAATTAAATCTTCTTCTTAGCGTGTCGATGGCGGTCTGAATTATGTTGGCCTGGAACTGAGCTACTAATTTGGCGCTTTTGGTAGTGTGCATCGGTCCCTGTTGTGAACAAACAATAGGACATGCAGGATACAATATTAAGTGCCACATTTGTGGAACAGCAACTTAATTAAACTCTAGGGCAGGTGGATATTCAGGTTTTCCTTGCTGCGACCAGCCTGGGGCCGGAGTCTATTTAAAGGCTTCCAGGTGGGAGAGTAGCAGACGATGAAACGAATGGGATAGGCAAGGAGCTAGTTAGCTACCTTTCCGCAACTTTAATCTTTAGACTATTCACCAGTGAGTGGGGTGAATGACAATCCTCAGAAAACGGTTTTGTGCCTTTGCGATAGAAGGGTGTTTAAGTGTAAAGGGTGTCGTATGACTGAAGCCATTTCGGCTCTTTCGCGAGAGCTTGCCACTGTACTGTGAGCTTCTGGCAGCGCTATTCCTGCCAGTGGGTACATCGTCTGTACCGAGGCCGGTTTAGAGCAACCAGTAGTCCGCAAGACATGCGGCGAAGCACACAACTTTGAAGAGATTAGTCGCCGTAAGAGACTAGTCGCCGAAAGATACTATAATAGTCGCCATAAGAGACAAGCAAGTTCGCAACTTCTGCTTGATGTTAATGCAGTACTGTTTTTACTATTTTACTATTACAGTTACTGACAGTCAATGATCTGTTCAGAGAAACTTAAAGATACTATGAGAGTAACTGTGCGGGATAGACATTTCACCCCAGACAATGTTAAGTCTGGGTCCAGCCTCTTGTTTCGAAGGGGAATAATGCAAGATTGTGTTTGCTATGGCTGGGTTAGAGTGAATTAGCAATGAAATATGTGGCTTATTCATATTCACTAAGAACATTATTAACAAAGCGGACCTCAATCTCCTCAACCTAAAGTTGTAGCTTGGGAGGTGAGGACAAGGTCGATTGCATAGAAGAACCGGGACGTGTACGAAAATAAAACCGAAGTAAGGCTACTTTTTATGTTAGCGAGTAATAATTTAATGGTGAAGCTATGAGCTAAAATGTCTACGGTGAAAAACGTCTTATTGGTGCGTTCAGAATAGAGTTAAGAGAACGCTGGAAAGTCAAGTACCTTTAACGTAAAACTGAGTCAAATGTGTTGATGTTGTAATTAAATCTAGTAATGGTGTGGTCGCTGAGTGTGTATGGTCTTATGGATGACTATACGATTGTAATCACTGGGATGATTACGGGGCCCAGTCACTAAGATGAATTTGGGCGGTAGTGGTCACTAAGATGACTACTGATGTAGCCACAAAAAGGATGGCTAAGGCACCTGGTCACTGGGATGACTATGGTCGGTAGTGGTCACTGTGAGGTTTACCGCGTAGCCCCCGCAAGGATGGTTACGTAGCCTGGTCACTATAATGACTATGGTTGGTAGAGATCACGGGGATAACTACTGAGGTAGCCACAGGGATGGTTACGGGACCTGGTCACTCGAATGACAATGGTCGTGATGGTTACAGGGATAACTATCGGAAGCCACAAAGATGGCTGTAAGAGCAACCACCATTCCTTGAATTCGATTTTAAAGACAGATTTTTGAGAAATTGAGAGATTTTGAGATTTATTGGTTCTAGTTAAAGAGTACTTGCACTTTGTTGGGCTGACTATTCTAAGTCGTAATGTTTGAACGAAAAAGACTATGTAAACAAATGATGTGACTTTGAGGTTGACGTCTCATGTTATTGAGATAATCTAGCTAGAGTGATAATATTGTAACAAGAGAAGTTTGAGAGTTCCTCTTGGTTAAGTCAGAATGTCCGAACGGTGTCCTGCGATGGGAATCTCTGGTATTGCAGGTTTACACACGAGGACGTGTGTCATGCAGGATGGCCGTGTCGGATCTTTGATGAGTATGCACTTAAATTTAAACACAAGCGCCTTTGTTTGGCGTTGTGCGGAGTCTGGATGTAGGTGTCGGATACGGACCTCAGTCCCATGGATCGCCAGCCAGTGATCGTTCGGGCATGGTCGCGACACATACTATCTAGGAACTGCTCGGTGTTTCCTTTTAAGTACAGTAGTGTTAGTAATTGACTGTACAGTAGCTGTGTACAAGTTAAAGGAGTCATTATTTCTCTCATTTACCCGTAGATCCCTTTCTGTGCCCACAACTGTTTGACACTATGTATGTCATTTAGTACTTCCTGACTAGCGTCCTATGTACCTGGATGCGACATATGTATGTTGTTATTAGCAATGAAACTTATAGCTCTTTATTAAAGAACACTTAATTTATAGAGTATCAGCTGATTATTACAAGGCAGATCCATTATAAAACAAAGGGCACTTGTAGGTATTTTCCACTGAAAAACTCTTTAGGAAAGTGCCCTTTCAATTCACGTGCGAGATAGGAACGTAAAATATTTTAAACAGTATCATCATCATCAGCCTATAATGTTCCCACTGCAGGGACTCAGGCCTCCTCCGCCCGCGGCACGCGCGCGCGCGGGGCTCGTCTGCGGGGAGAGGGATGGGCTATAATCCACCACGCGGGCCCAGTGCGGATTGGCAGATGTCACATGTCTTCGATTTTTTTGGTTCTAAGACATGCCGGTTTCCTCACGATGTTTTCCTTCACCGTTTTGAGAGCAGCGGTGATTAAATAAATTACACAAAGTAATGCGCCTGCCTGGGTTCGAACCCACGACCTACTGTTCGTAAGTCGGGGCCGACACCACTGGGCCACCGCTGCTAAACAGTATAAATATTATAATTTCTAACACGTCATGTCTTCGAAACTCGCGAAATGTCGGTGTACTATTAGAATTTTGCCTAAACCCTTCGGGGATTATAGGGTGGTGTTATGTTATGTTACATCTCTTCGAATTTTTGGTTTTTGAGCGGCTATGAAATATGTTACAAAGTAATCAACTATTGATAATCCATATCAACTTCCCATCATATCTTTCTATTATTTTTCTCTGTTGAGCGTTCAAAAGCCGCTGCCTTTCTTTCCTTGTACCACACAATCATGAACAAATATTTGCCACCATACGCGATAGGTGTTACCGAAAATCGGTTAAGAACCAACCCGTTCTGTTTAATCTGTCTTTAGGCCAAGATAGTGCCACAGTATATAGATAACCAGTAAATAAACTTAGACTTTTTCGTGAAATCAAACGCGAGTGTAGGGTTTTAAAAAAAGGTTTTTGGTATGGTGCACTACACGCATAAAACGTACATAACCACTTGTTTCGATAGCCCGAGTAACATACTGGTAACCTGCCACATAACTTCACGCTTGTAATACCTGAAGGATTAGGCAGAGGTGTAGCCCCATCTATCTAGACTCACATTGCGTCAGTTATGCTTCAGACCCTTACAATAGGGAGTGATCCAATTGCCATCCACCGACCTCCAATCCTGACTACGCAGCTGTTACTGAGAAATTCCCGATGAAGAAATTCAAAAACACCTTCCTCGGCTTAATAATCGACTCAGGACCTCATGTACAGGAATAGCACTTTTATTAGACCAACGAGACATATACCTACCCGAAGCAGAATTTGTGGAATATTAGTGGAATGTTTCTAATGAGTCTAGAAGAAATAATACGGTCCTTGAACAGAACTGATGTAGGTCCATACAATTCTATCTATCGCAACCAAATTGCGACGATGCAAAGGTAACGTCATGTAAGAGTAGGGACAATTGTTTAAGATACGCAGTCACTGACATACGGTATGCGTTAGTCTTTTTTTTTGTATTGTGGGAAATCATAAAATGACTTCTCCCCCTCTGTTCAGAGCGGTAGGGAGTGTCAGACTTCTACTGACTAAAAACCACCCATGTTCCTTCTTAGCCCTTTGTACCGAGGCCGCGGTATCTCTTTCGAACAACCCAAAGCCATGCCTTATAAAAAAAATACTGCATGTGATTACTGATATTATGTCTGCAACTGTGGGATCTATTTGAACTGGCTGTAGACCGATCAATTTTGGGTGAAGGTTAGTCAAACAGGTAAATAGTACGGAATGCAGTTTCGTAAGATAATGGTAATGGATGCAGAAATATTTAGGATTTTGTAATGGTAACCTATTTTATTTTACTTTGGATATGTAAATACGTGAATGAGTGGTATGTGATGCGGGGGAATGAGAAAAATAATATATCGTGAAGAAAGTTTTGAGTTGGTATGAGTATGTAAAAAAAGGATAACTTCCATCCATCCCGGGTGAATTTATCCTTTTTTTTCATCCTGTTTTCTGCAGTTTTTACAGTTGCAGGTTTAGTGGCATATTATCTCCAGCGTCAAACAGGGGGCGCGGGCGGGTCCGTTTTGCCATCACAAATCTAGACTCCGTGTCTGCTACTGAGAAATTACTGATAGAAAAAACCCAATTAAACTTTAACCGTACTAGGAATCGAACCTAGGACCTCATACTCAGCAGTCGCGTACCCAATTATTTCAATACAATAACGTTCCATACTAAAACTTACTATAAAGTAGTATAAAGTAACTATGTTTGTAAAATATACTTAATGACTTCCTGTACCACTATCAACTAAGTTATTTATAGTTCGCACTAGAACTTAGCCCAAGTGCTTCACTTGAAGTAGTATTGTGTATACTTATGTACAGTCATGACCAATAATAAGTATGAACTGGGTAAAAGATTCAAGACCAAAACTCGTACCAAGAAATCTCAGGTCCTAAGATCAAAATGTTATAGTAATTATTTTCATATTTTTTTACGACATTATGTGTCAGGGATTTAATTTTTCGCGTTGGAATTTAATTTAAAGTATAAAAGTATGAATATTGTCATCCTCATAGCGTTCACAGAGCTGGTTCAAAAGTCATTATTTGAGATCTGTCACTTCATTTTGACAGTTCGGATGACTTCACACCGTGGAGGTTTCCTTACAACAATACCTACTTGCCAGGTATTGCGGTTATTTTCGATTTTATAAAATTACTCCAAAACTCGAATTTTGTTTACAAAAATAACTCCTGTAGGAGTTTATACCTTATGAAACAAAGTTTAATTTTGAAACAGCTTGGTACGGGATTCCATATATCCATGAACATTGTCTTTTAAACGGACAAACACAGCGCTACAAAAATGTGACGTCATATTTCATACCACCAGAGATTACGTAGTATAAATGGCCATTTCACGCGACAAAGATAGAAAATGCCCCCACCAAAAGCTTCTAGTATGTAACTACTCCATTTTCAGTTCTAACATATTGGTGCTCTACTGACTGTACCTATCCACTTAATATTCTTAACGTATTGATAAACATGTATTTATAGGGATCAATATGGTTGCATCAGCTTAGTCTATGAGTAGGAGAAGCTCGTGGCTAAGTAATAATAGCCTTACGGATCAATCACACAGGTTAAGCAGCGTACGCCTAGGTCAGACCATGGATGGGTAACCATCATTCATACCCAGTTACTGTGTGATGTCATGTTATGTTATTCAATAAACTACAAGCCCGTAAGTCTGTGAATACGATAGAGGAACAAGATAAAAGTGATGACGTGGGCCACAGTCCGTTTGTTGAACTTGGCGCTTGAAAGGTGCTGGCGAGATTCGATAGCGAATTACATTGCATTTCGATAATGTGATGATGATGACGGATTTCGTTAATGTGAGTTTGGAATTTGTGTGAGGATTTCTTTAGTCATAATACGAGTAAGTATCTATTTCCTGAATAAGAATAAGAATAAGAAATTTTATTTGCATAAACATGTGTTTACATACAGTGGATGGAAATATGGTACTCACGGTTTTAGGGTAAGGGAAAAGCGTAATGTCTTCGATAGCACAGCTTTCTGGAGCACGTTGATTCAGCGAAAAACCACCAAGTGTCACAAGATGATATGAGGAGGATCACACACACATTTCTATACACAGTTTCTAGCTTGAATTTTGAGTCTTTTTAATGGCGGTCGCGGAAGCGCGGGCGCAGGGCAATTTCACGTGCGCTTGTTATTGACGCTGAGGTAGGACTGGTAGATGAAGGAAGATGAGAGCGGGAGGAAGGGATTTGAATGAACGTCTGATCCTTCATTCTAACCAATGAGAGAAGAGTATAGCGTGTATAGTGTTACAAGTATGCGTTTTGTGATTTCCAAATTAGATAAATAGATATTAATAAAAATGCGGATAAATAATGTGAATGGCGCAGACAACTCCCCCGGACTAGAGGTTTTCCTCTATTAGAAACTTTATGAGAAAAAAAAACTTAACTTAAACATATGAATTTAAACTTAAATAGAGTTAAAGGGAATTTATACTATTTTATTGCGTAGGTAGGGGACAGAGCCGCACTACTGGGCGTATATAAGTACCGGAAGCAGTTCTAACCTTCACAGTTCTAATTATATTGTCCTTGCCAGGATAAGTCGCATCTATGACACCTAAAGGCCAACAAAGCGGATGAGCGTTGTTGTCTTTGATAACAACGATCGTACCTACTTCAACAGGCTTTGACGGTGTGTTCCACTTCTCCCGCTGTTGCAAGGAAGTGAGGTACTCCTGACTCCAACGGTGCCAGAAGGAATGAGTTATCTTATTAAGAAGCTGATAGCGCGATAAGCGATTGTCTGAAATGTCTGTGACATCTTCAGCAGGTAGAAATTTAAGCGGTGTTACGTTGAGAAAATGATTAGGCGTTAAAGCACTAATATCAGACGGGTCTGAGCTTAAAATACTTAGAGGTCGATTATTTAAAAGACATTCAATTTGAACGAGTACGGTACTAAACTCCTCGTATGTTAATATTTGAGAACCAATTACTTTAAAAAGATGAGTTTTGACACAACGAACATTAACTTCGCTGAGTCCATTAAAATGCGGACCGTAAGGCGGACTATGTTTAAATTGTACACGATGTTCTGATAACTGTTCACCTATGTAGTTTATATGACATTTTGATTGAATTAATTCGTAAATTTCGTTCAATTTGCGCTTTGCGCCAATAAAGTTTGTGCCTCCATCACTATAAATCATAGCAACGGGACCTCTCCGAGAAATAAACCGTTTGAAAGCGGCGAGAAATAAATCTGAACTTAGGTCAGAGACTAACTCTAAGTGTACTGCCTTAGTTGTTAGACAGACAAACACACAAACGTAAGCTTTGTGGCTCTTAATTCCGCGTTTTCGGATATGCGTAACGTAGAACGGACCACAGTAGTCTACAGCGGTATTTACGAACGCTTTCACTTGTGACACACGGAAATCAGGTAAATCGCCCATAGGAGGGTAAGTATTTCGAGGTTTAATTTTAAAGCATTGATTACAACTATGTACGCGTTGTCTTATAATGTTACGAGCAGCTAAAATCCAGAATTTTTGTCTAATTATAGCTAATAAAAGAGCGGGACCCGTATGCAAATTACTTACATGATAAAAGTCAATTAAGAGTTGAGTAAAGCGTGATTTAGTTGGAATTAAAATGGGATGTTTTTGACCATAATCCAGTTTAGAATGAGTTAACCTTCCACCTACTTTGAGAATATTATTTGAATCCAGAAATGGGTTGAGTTTAGCGAGACTTTTATTTTTAAAACGTTTATTAGATTTTAACGCGCTAATTTCTTCAGAGAAATATCTACCTTGTACGTAACGTATAAGGTGTATTTCCGCAGCATCCAAATCCGAAACGGTGATACAACCACGCGAATTGATTAACTTGCAGAAACGTAATATTAAAACTACGCTACGAAGTAAAATAGAATATTTAGAAATGCGATCAATTAAAGATTGAATAGGTTGTGAACCTTCTTGCGTTATTTTAACAGAGAGAACGATATTTTTGGTTTCCATTATTTCTGAATTGTTATTATTTAAATTGATTTTAAATGGTTTGATTGGCCACTGAGATAAGGGGAATGAAAACCAATGCGGAGCGTTAAACCAGAGCGTTAAATCCAATAATTGTTTAGGCGTTATAGGACGAGAAACTACGTCAGCGGGATTTTCAGTTCCATCTATGTGAAACCAATGTTTTGCGGGTAAATTTGAATTAATTTCAACAATGCGATTTGCGACAAAAGTATGAAATTTGTGCGAGGGCGAGTGGATCCAGGTGAGCGTGACTGTTGAGTCAGAAAAAGCAAAGATTTTATTAATTTTACAGCGTTTACTTAAAACTTCTACAACTGAATTGATCAAGTTTGCTAAGAGGAGAGCCGCACATAGCTCGAGGCGAGCTAAGGGCGTATTTTTAAGCGGAGCGACGCGAGATTTAGAAGTTAATAAGAGGACTGATCCGCTATCTTCATCGTTAGAACTAACCCTTATGTAAACAGCGGCACCATAACAGCGCTCACTGGCGTCTGCGAACCCGAGGAGAGTGACATGAGAACCAGAGGTGATACCTACATGTCGCGGGAACTTTATTTTTTCGAGATAGGGAAGTTCTTTGTGAAACCGACTAAATTTATTTTCAATGTGAGCGGGTACAGGATCATCCCAATCAAGATCAAGTTTCCAGCATTCCTGAACTAACGTTTTCATGAATGCAGTAACTGGACCTATAAGACCTAAGGGGTCAAACAGCCGTGCGGTTGCTGATAAGACGGTACGTTTCGTACATTTAAGAGAATTACCATTTATTTTAAATTGAAAAAAGTCTTCTACTGGATTCCACTGCATACCTATAATTTTAGTATTATTATCCGCGTCAGCGTCAAACTCAATATTTTGCGGATTTAAATGAGTTGAAGGAATTTTATCTAACAGTTCGGAACTATTCGAGATCCATTTTACAAGGTGGAAACCGCCTGACCTGAACATGGTGACCATTTCTTGGTATGTCCGCTCAGCTATTTCAACGCCATCTAGCGAACATACGTAGTCATCCATATACATATGGTTTTCAGCCTCGTAAGCTGCGAGTGGGTATTTTTCCCGACTGTCAGATGCGAGTTGGCGAACTACTCGCATAGCTAAGTATGGTGAGCTTGAGACGCCGAAAGAAACGCGGTTAAATTCAAAAGTTGAAATTTCAGAATCTTTATTGAATCTGTATAAAATGCGTTGAAATGCGTGATGATCAGCGGAAAGATTAAGTTGAAAATACATTTTTTCGATATCTGCAACTACAGCAACGGAAAACATGCGAAGATTAATTAATAAATCGAAAATGTTACTTTGTAGATTCGGACCTACATAAAGGAGATCATTTAGTGATTTACCTGAGCTAGTTTTACAGCTAGCGTCAAGCACGATGCGAGTTTTACTAGACTGTTTATCCGGGCGGTAAACTGCACGGTGAGGGATATAGAAATGCGGGATAGTTAGAGAGGGGTCGTTGACCTTGGTTAAATAACCTTTGTCAAGATAATCTTGAAGCGTAGCGTTGTAATTAGTTCTGATCTCGGGATCAGAATCTAACTTTTTTTCCAAATTAAGGAGACGGCGCGTCGCCGTTGAGTGTGAATTTCCTAAGTCTATACACGGAGCCTTAAATGGTAGCTGCACTGTGTATCTACCTGTTTCATCGCGAGAATAAGTTGATTTAAATATTTGTTCACACGCCTGATCGTCAGGACTCATGTGAACCTTACTAGGGACGCTTTCGAGTTCCCAAAAGCGTTGCGTGAGCGTATTTAAGCGAAGCGTGCTAGCCGCACACAGAAAAGTTTGCTCGCTTTTATTTTTATTTATTTGAGCGGGGCGAGCGCGCGGAGTTACACTAGGTTGACAATCAGCCCGACCCATGGCTATGTAGCCAAGGGTGGTTTCTACGGCGACGACCGAGGAGCCAGGTAAAGTTACCTTTCCACTGCCCAACAAAAGCGGGAAAAGTTCATTGCCAAGGAGGCAATCTATCTCACCGGGAACGTGGAATGCGTCATCAGCCATAGGTAGATTGCGTAATGAAGCGAGATTTGAGATATCTATAGATATGTTGGGCAAGTCGTCTGTAATACGATCTAAAACCCGAGCGTGAATTTTATAATAGCAGCGGTGATCAAAGCGGGAAAATATTTTAAAAGTAGCAGTTCCAAACGAGGGTATTTTAGCGTGACCGATCCCAAAAATGGAAGATTTGTCAGGAGTAATTTCTAAGTTTAAACGTTTACAGCAAGCCTTTGTAATAAAATGACTCATTGAGCCGGTATCAAGGAAAACGCGGAGAGTATGAGGTTTATTATTATTATAAGCGTATACGGAAGCGGTGGGCAACAAAACAGTTGTATTATTTTCAACGCGCGAGGTAGCCGAAGTCATTGACAAATGCGAAGCGCCTGAATGTACGCGCTCCGCGTGCGGCGTCGTCGAGCCCACAGTGCTCACAGTCGCGGCAGCCAGCGAGGGCGCGGCTACCAGCGGGGGCGAGGCGGAGGGCGCGCGGGGCGCGGTTACATGCGGCGGCGAGTTGCCGGTTCCCCGATAGTTGTCCAAATGTATTAGCGAATGATGTTTACGCTGGCAAACCGAACAAGTATTTGTTGACTTGCACATTTTAATATCATGAAATCCTAAACAGTTACGACAAAACTTATGTTTGTTTACTAGATCTAATCTTTCTTTTGCGTTTTGATTCATGAAACGAGAACATCTGTAAAGTGGGTGTGAATCAGGTGACGAACACACCTTGCAGGCACGCACGGATGCGTCCTGGGTAGTGATCGCGAATGTTTGGCTATTTTTATATTTATTAGAAGTGGATTTATTATTTTCACTATTATAATTACGGACTTTAGAGGGGTTAGATTGATTACGAAGTGTTATTATTTTACTTTGTTCTTTTAAGAATTGCGAAAGATGATCGAAAGTAGGTATTTCAATATGATTATGTGATCGTTCGAAAAGGTTAACGACCTCTTTATCAAGCTTGCTGAGTGCAATATCCGTTATTATAAAATCTGACAAATCCTTTATGTTTAAGCGCCGTAGGGCGGCTTGCGATGCATGGAACTGCTCAATAAATGTGTCTATAGATTGATAAGGCTTAAACTGAATCATTTGATGTAAGTACATGGAAGCTTGTACGCGGGTATCTTGATATTTTTCTATTAAAGCATTCCAAATGAGTAGGTAATTATTAGCGGTAGGCGCGACGCCCGAACAAACAGTTAATGCCTTATCAGAGAGACACCCTATTAAGTATTGTACTTTTTCGGCGTCAGTTAGATGCGAATTATCATGAATAAGACTTTTAAAGTTTTCATGAAAAATTGTCCATTTGCTGGGCGTGCCGTCAAATGAAGCAAGTTTTAAAGGTGGCAATTTACGATTTAAAAACTCGAATTTACTACTGCTGTTTTCGTTATTTTGAGACCTGAGAAGGTTAGCTTCGATTGCTTTTATTTCACAATAAATTTCATCAAATGCTGACAACGGCTGGTAATTAATAGCTGATCCAGCTTCCAAGAGTGCTAAATTGTAAGCATCAAGCGTTTCAATAAAATTCGTCCTAATTTGATCAAGGGAATTAATCCTAGCTAGAAATTGAGATTTTAATGAACTATTTACTGAAACTTGTCGACCGAGGTCATAAATTGATTGCAGCATTTTGAATAAAATTTCCTTCTTAGATTCAAACAGAAGCACTTTTGAATCTTCTTCTGCGGAGCCATAAGATTCCTTATCGGACTCCTTGGATTTACCATGCTTTGAAGCCATTTTTATGCGTTGGGATAATGCCTATTCGAGTTAATAATCGTTAATAATAATACTTAAATGAGTGAATGTATGCGAAATATCGAGAATAAATTGGACTTGCCCGTGTGCGTTATGTGTTGAGATAACCTGTGAAATATGTGTGCGATGACTAAAATATATTTATAATATTTTAGCAATAGAGTGTTTAGCGTGAAATAAGATGCGTATTTGAATAAATAACTTAGCGTTGATGAGATGTTAGCGGGAAATGCCTCGTGAGCGAGTCACGTAGGTTAGTGTAATGGCGGATGCGTGTTTTGAGCGTATTTTTATGCGAATAAATAGCTAAATGCGGTAAAATATGATGCGTTTTTAAAGAAATAACTTAGCGTTGATGAGATGTTAGCGGAATGTGCCCTCGTGGGCTTGTCACATAGACGAGAGTAATAGCGGATGCGTATTTGAGCGTTTTTATGCGATTAAATAGATAAATGTGATAAATATGTTGTGATTGATGAGTGTAGTGTATATGCGAAGTAATTTACTTAATAAGTAATTTACTTTAATTACGATAAAATAATAGATGCATGCAAGATATTAAATAGCCTGTCTGGTATTTTCTGCCATTATTCTCATATCTTTGTAGTGCATCCCCATACTACACTTTTTCTAGCTCGAGCTCATAATGCCCTTCCATAGTCCGCTTTGCCATAAACAGGGATTGCTTCTTGTTTTAAATATTTAAAAAAGTTATCAATGAATTTGTTTCTTTTAATTTTCATTAAAATTAAATTATTGAAGTTATAAAGATTGCGTAAAGTTCATATCAATACTTTTGGAAGACGTTGTAAAAATTCGAGACGCTTTCGAAGCGATTGAGACCGAAACATGAATTTACACCATCATTCTGTATCTTTAACATCCAACTAACACCTAAATAACTTCACCACAACACTATAAAACAATGATAAAACACCATACCACTACGTTTTTGTCACCTATCTCGAAAGTCGAAAACCACAGAGTACCTTTCAACCCCAATTCATTAACATGTCAAAAGCCCCGCTTTTGCTTACGACCATTTCACATAGAACTCTGAACAACACCAGAATATTCCTTGAATTCCCTTCTTTATTTCAAGTGGAGGGAGGCAGGGAAGGTCCTGGTTAGCTGGTTGTATTTTTTACAGTTCTTAAAGGAGATTTATATGGGTAAGGACTTGAACTAATATGTTGAAACGTGGGCGTGCTTTTTAGTTAAGTATTTTTATTTTGTCGTAGGAAATGTTGAAGAGTTTTTGGTGACTGTACTCGTATGAAATTTTTGGTGACTGTCGTTTTTGCTTGACTGACTTGGCCTAACATACCGTCTAGACAAATTTCTCAGGCTTTGGGTTCCTTCACGAAAGCAAGTGAAAAATCATCATCTGCCTAGCCTTTTCCCAACTATATTGGGGTCGGCTTCCAGTGTAACCGGATGCAGCTGAATACCAGTATTTTACATGGAGCGACTGCTTATCTGACCCCCACAACCCAGTTATTACTAGGTAATACGATACCCTTTGGTAAGACTGGAAGTCAGAATTTCAGGTCACTGACTAGACTACCTTTAACTACTGCCAAAGATATAAGAGACTAGCTTTTACTTCGTTCGCGTGGAATAGTGACTTCCGGCAGATTTTTGGAAAAAAAAACTATCCTATGTCCTTTCTCAAGTTCCAAACTATGTCTGTACCAAATTTCATCAAAATCCGTTCAGCCGTTTAGGCGTGAAAGAGTAACAGACAGACAGACAGAGTTACTTTCGCATTTATAATATTAGTATGGATATGGCAGCCGGGACCAAAAGCTTAACGTGCTTTCCGAGGCACGGAGGAGACTCGGTATGTCGGGCGGTCACCCATCCACAGACCGACCTAGGCAAGCACAGCTTTACCTAAAGATCGACCCGAGTGGCAGTTCTTATTTAAGCCACGAGCTCCTCACTACTGACACACACACATACTGTTTCACTTGGTATTTCATAAGTGATTTTTTTTCTATGGCATGGTCATTTTTGGAGATCGTCTCTTAAATCAAATCTTACATACTTTACTCGTTAAAATATTGGTTAGGAATGTATTAATTGGAGCTTAAATAAACCGTGTGTTTAAAATTTCAGTTATTTAATATTGATGTTTTCATAATTTAATTATGTATTGTGTTACTATGTATTTAACTGTATTTGAAAATTACAAAACATTACATTACGCATGTATGTATATATAATCTCCGAAAATTTATGCAGAGGTGTACCTAATAAACTTACAAGTAATCTAGCCAATCAGAAAGGGCTTACACATATTAAGATCTTCCCTTATTACTTCTTCGGTTTAAAGACATTTATTTCTCAAAGAACATTTACAGTTCACTTAAAAGAGAAACTTAACTAAAATTAACAGTAGGCTTACATTAGATACGACGTTCAACCCATCCAAGAGACCGAACGGTAAACACCAAGGTTTATCTATATAAAATAACATGGTTTAGGAACATATTCCGTAACAAGAATTACTAATAATTCACTTACTGGTAAACTAAAAAAATAACATAATCTGAAGGTACAGAAATTTAAGTTCTTAATAAAAATAACAAAATATGAGGGTAAGCGATCACAATTTACAAAACAAACAAGTCCAGCTGCCAAACACCTACCAAGCAAACATGGAAACAAACTTAAAGTGCTAGATGTGACAAGATAAAATATGGCATCACACAATTTATTTATTTTTTTTTTTATTTTTTTTGCAGGTAATTGGGTAGGCAGGTAGGTAGAAGTAGGTAGTAGGTAGGTAGGTAGTAGGTAGGTAGGTAGTAGGTAGGTAGGTAGTAGGTAGGTAGGTAGTAGGTAGGTAGGTAGTAGGTAGGTAGGTAATTAGTAGGCAGGTAGGTAGTAGGTAGGTAGGTAGTAGGTAGGTAGGTAGGTAGGTAGGTAGGCCGGTTAAAGGGCGTTATAACGCCGATATAAAAAACTAAACTTATGTGTCTAATATAAAATTTCTTAGGCCTTTTTTAAATGTTGGTATGCTTGTAGGTAGGTAGGTAGGTAGGTTAAAGGGCGTTACAACGCCGATATAAAAAGCTAAACTTATGTGTCTAATATAAAATTTCTTAGGCCTTTTTTAAATGTTGGTATGCTTGTACACTCTCTGATTTTTTTGGGTAATTTATTGTATAGCCGAACCCCCTCGTACTGTATAGTTTTTCTGCCACACAGGGTTCTCACTCTTGGTACTTCTAGGTCATCTTGATTACGGGTATTATATCTACGAGTCTTTTGTGTGAATGAAATATTTGTGTGTATGTTGGTCTTAAGGATCTTTCGGATAGTCATGCATGTATGGTATGTATACAATTGTTGTAGGTTAAATAATTTGGTTTTTTTGTAGAGTAATTCTGTAGGAGTAGAGTAGTTATAATTGAAGAGGGCTTTGATGATTTTATTTTGTGTTCGTTGTAGGTGTTGTTGATTTGTTTTTGCAGCTTGTCCCCATACTTGGATCAGATATTCCAGATGTGGTTTGACTAGCGTGTTGTAAATAGTATGTCTTAGCTTGTAGGGTACACATTTTGCAATGTTACGTATGGCTCCGGTTAGTGTAGTTCTTATTTACATAATCCATGAATCATGCACACACGCAGCTGTTTAAATAATTTCTCGTCTATTATTAGATATTATTGCCAGCGACTGCACGCCCACTTTCACTGCCCGGCTCCGTTTTGACAAGGCGTTATATTTAGAAGTTACTGCACTGGAGGGAGTTCTAGATTTTGTTGGTCTGTTTTTGAGACATAATGTTTAGGCTGTGAGTTCAAAACTGGTATAATAATATAGTCATCAATAGTCATCATCTGCCTAACCTTTTTCCAACTATGTTGGGGTAGGCTTCCAGTCAAAATACTAGTATTTTAAACGAACTGATTGCCTATCTGACCTCCATAACCCACTACTCAACGAAGAATCGCAACGTAAAAGTTTGAATCCGCAACAGTTCTCCTAAGACCGATTCGCCACCGGACTGTTCGTTGACAGGATGATTCATTTATTCAGTAGCTACCTATGGCCTACACCGAAAGCTAATCTCCGCTAAAATTGACCACCCAGACCGAAAACAATCAGTAGAACTTATAAGTTACATTTGGTTTAGATAATTCGTTCGGACTGTGGGTCCGTAATAAAGAAATCTTGGTGATACATCAAGGTCAACTGTGAAAAGCAGTGATAGGTCACTTGTCGATAAATTAGTGGCGTATGCAATTCGTTTTAGATGATTAAGACCAGTGCTACAGCTGACCCCAACACTGTGAATCGTGTTCATCCATGCAACACCTTTAGGTATATCAATAACCTAAATGTTGTGTTCGTCTATTGTTTTGTTTCTTGTTAGTATCTAATAATGCTATTAAAATATACGATAATATTCTTCTGTTTGTCTTCAACTTTCCAATTGTCTGAAAACAATATTTTTAAGAAACGAATCAATGTTTTTTTTATTCCTGGAAGTAGACGTTTAGATGGACCTATTCTGAACGCAATTTACTAAAAAGAGTCCCAATCTTACTTGACCCAATTTAACATCAGGACTTCCAATTACCGCCCGCAGCTGACCAATAATGCTAATATTTCTTAGTATCCTCAATAAATCAGCCACTGACAAAATAAATGCGGCGTTGCCGTGATAATCCGCCATAAATAAGCCATATTTATGTCCCGCTCCATACTCTATGGTCTAATTCGTCTATGATTCATTCTCTATGGTAATTGGGTCATGGACTCAAATTCGTTAGAACGACCTTTTTAATTATTAGTTGTTGCGAATTAATTTGCAACATTGGATGATGTGTTTTTTTAGTTTGATACTGTTTTGTTAACCGACTTCAAAATAGGAGGAGGTTCTAAAGTTTGTTACCTCATAACTCTGTAATTTATGAACCGATTTATGGAAATTATTTTGATGCAAAATTAATTATAATTTCCCCTTGGTTCCATAGTAATTTTATCAATATTGGTTCAGTCGTTTTTATTAATTTAATCTTGGCCTATGTTGATCATGACACTGAATTTGTGTGGTATATGACAAATAACAAGAGTAAAATAAAAAGTTTTGCAAGAAAAGAAACGATATCCAAAAAAACCCCAAAATAAATAAAAAACTTAAAAAAATCTCAGTAAGTAATAATAATAATAATAAGCTTTATTAGTTCTCACGGTATAAAACCTTAAGATTAAATAGTTACAATAATAACAGTGATCGTAGCTTTATAGTCACAGTACGGATCGCAACTGGCATCTTAGCTAGATTACAAAGTAACCTGTATTAAAGATACCAGTCCCATTCCCTTATAAATCTTTAGGACAATAATAATTTCACGAATTTCAGTTTTTTTTTTTTTTTTTTTAAGTTAGTAATGTATTATTTAAGTGGATAACAAACTAATAAAATTTAATGACAAACCTATATAGGTATGTAGGTACATATGTGACGAGATTTTTTATGTAATTTCTATCTTATAATATAAAGTATCTTTATTTAAAACCAGGAACTAGACGATCATGTACAGAGGAAACGGTCGTGTACTAATAAGTGCATGACCTGACTTTCAACTAAGCGGAACCCGTCAATAGAGTTGCATTATAAAATTAATGATTTCCATACTAATGAAGCAGCATGTTACTTTTCTAGTAGGAGGAAAAATAAACACTTATTGCTTTTTATTGTCAAGTTAGTTATTAGTAAGCTTTTTATTGTCAAGTTAGTATTAGTGAGATCGACATTTTCAATACTAGTCTAGCTAAATTGAAGAAAACTCTATCAAATAGCTTCTTCGAGCGTATTTAGTCATTTTTCTGTTTGGTGTTTTAAGTTTCTTTTTTTGGTTTTATTATAAACATACATACATGTGGAAACTTGTAATTGGCCATATTTTGCATAAATTATTACTCACTGTCAGTTTAGCTGTAAGTTTTCCTAAAAGTGAAATAAATAAATAAAAGTTATTGCGACAATAGTACATTATGGTATAAGTGTGTAACGTTGGTGATTACCGCAGAGGCGGCATTGAGACCCGAGCCGTCAGGTGAGGGTCTTAAGAAAGCCGAGGACGGTAATCACCAATACACACGTGTATCATACGACGTTTTTCAACACACTTGCGAATAAAAAAAAATGTGTGGCACTCGGAGACTGCCGCGGTAAAGCTATTGCATAGCATTTTTTATCAATTATTTAATTGAACACCTCAGTTGACAACCTTGTTATTTTCCGTAACCATAGCAACCGTTGAAATATTTTCATTACGGAATTTCTTGATTCGCTCTCCACGCTCAAGGCCCGCGATAGAAGCTATGCAATTGCTTAATAATACAAGAAAAAACATTTTATTTACTTAGTAGATAAAAAGTTTATTTAGAGAAACAATAAAATTAGTAAATGTGCAGTTAGTACAATTATAATTAATTGTTTTTGATGGCGTAGCGACTAGCGGTCTCTTCTTATAGGTTATTTACTGAAATACTTTCAGGTTGTATTGTTATTTCAGATTGAGATGGTTCATTATTCGTGTAGGTAGGTGAAATCCAAACATTTGAGGTACTTGGTGTTTCACCAGTAGGACGCGCCTCAGAATCAAGTTTAATTCTTTTTGTGATTTTTGCACAAATTAGATAAGCTGACAAATTGGAGTATGTTTTTAAGTCCACTCCATTCTTCGTTCGGACTGTACTTTTTAACATTGAGTATATACACCACAAAGAGCTAGGTTTGTATTTAGAAGATAATTCTTTAAAGTACGCCAAGAACACATTTTCAGAAAATGACTGCGATTTCTTGGTGTTTTGCCACTGCTTGAAATTTTGGTACGCTAATAGATATTTCTCCTTGGAGTTTTCGGGTAGCAAATTTTCCATAACGCTAAGGGCTTCAAATCTTACATCGGGCGGTGTAATTTTCTTCAAAACTAGACATTTTAACTAATAAAATAACTATAATAACAGTGAAAACGAGTTGTGTATTTTTTTCGCAGTAGCGGGAAAATATTATGTTTTTTTTTATAAGCGATCAGCCATAGACTAAAAGAGGTTTTTTTTTTTGCTTGTCGTGGATAGTGTTTGGAGCCACGTACAAAATGGGGAATTCAAATTTTTATTTATCACAGAGAAAACAAAAATTATATTTGAGTGAAAGTTTTATTTATTAAAAACGTACTATAAGTTTAAATTATCTATTTAAATACAAAGTTTCATGAAATGAACAAGCACTAGGTACATTAATTAATTTTTACTATTGAACACGATCTTTTTTGTATCGAAACTTTTTTAAGAACATAGCAATTCAACCAATTAAATTTAAAAAAAAAAAACTATAACTCACTAGTGAATAATAGTAATGAAAAATTCACAGTTTGATTATAGGTGTCATTATGTGCCTAATTGCGGTGAAATTTTAGCCACTTTATGAGCAAGTGTGTTGAAAATAAATATTTAATCATTCTTTCTTTAAAAAAAATCTGAGCATTTAGCTTCGCATTTTATGTTTTACATTCTCCTTAAATAATATTTAATTTATTTACATTAATTTTTAAACCAGAAGTACGTTTGGTTTATACAAACAGATACACGTTCTGTGAAAATTTCAACTGTCATCCTTTTACCGATCAGAAGATATATCTCGCTGACAGATAGACAGACAGGCTTAGTAATGGTCCCTTCGGGTATGCAACCCTAAAAAAGACTGTCATAAATGATAATCGCAAGCTACTACACTACTCTAGAATCGAACAAAACGCTTTGAAAGCACCCAAACTTTGCTATATCTTCGTAAAAATACTCATACCCAAAGTATTTATTTCAATTACAATATTTTAGACACTTTTGAACTGCTTTTGAATGAATGTCAGAAAAACAAAGAAGGCGAAACTACAGTCAGTAACAAGGGCTAGTAACTTGAGCAAGTACTGTAACTGTCACACTATCATATCATCATCATCATTATAATCAGCCCGTTATCACTCACTACTGACTATAGGCCTCCCCTTTTTTCTGCAACACTTCCCGGTCCTGTGCGAGCTTTAGGATGGCCCTGCTTGCATTGGCTTAACCACAAAATTATGATTATGATAAACTATCATAATTTTCACAGTTACCTCAACAAATTACCATGACAACATCAATATGCCTTACCCATCGTCGACACGCTGTCTTGCCCACCGTACACCATAATATTCCCATTGGTATTCATCACAGGACCCCTGGGCACGACAGGAGTGAACACTTTCCCAGGTAGGAAGGAGACGTCAGTGACCATACTGCGAACTTCCGTATGTACGTCAATTGTACGTCACATACGTCACAGACCAATATGACACGTCTAAATGACGTTAGTTTTACGACGTAATAAAAACGTCAAAAATAGTCCCATAAATTGACGTCATTTTTAACTTCACAGACGTAGCGGTCCAATAAAAAACGTGATAAGGACGTCTTCGTTTAAAGATTAAAAGACGTCATAATTGTTCATATTATATAAGTTTGAATGGCGTCTGTTTTACGTCACAAATAAATACCATGTTTATCATGATGACTGCAGTAACCTACTCATGTGGACCTACTAGGTAGGTACTAAACTTTGCATTAGGTAGCGGGACTCTATAGAAACAAGAAAAAATAAAAACAGAAAAAAAATAGTTTCGCATTCTTTTCTGTTTGGATGTAGCGGGAAGGGTCACGGTTTAAGTAAGTTATATCGGGTTTGACTTAGAAGCCATATGTCTACATCTTCTATGGGGTTAAGGTGATTTTCGAAACGATAGATGATAGTACGGTGGCCAGCGCATGAAGTTAAATCAAACTTAAATTTCTCCAAATGATTTTAAACCTTAAACCGTTAAACATTAGGTTCAAAATTAGTTGCAAAAATTTGACAGTTTGTGGTATTTCTATATAAAAACATTTGGCCCACTCATAGCTGAGTGGGGGTCATACGTAATGTTCATGATGCTGATGAAAGTCAACCCTCTGGATGCTAAGGTGATCCTTGTTTTTATTGAATCATCGTGTTGGGAGCCACGGGCCACCAGACTAAAATATGCGTTGACTGTCCTCGGTCCTGGGGACCCAAGGAAAAGATCGTGACATACCTGACCTAATCATAATGGTGGATACTTACTAAAGTACTGATGGTCTGACTCTTTATTTTAGTCTGTTATTAAATTCCCTACATTTCGACATACCTACGAGTCCTACGACAACCCTAGAAGTTCTTAATCTGTGAATTAAGGTTGATGTTCACGGTAGCCCGCGAAAATTCAAATTTTCTTACGTGTTTATCGATTTGCAGGCCAGTGCTAGGTTGTATGTTAGTGAAAATATGATTCGCGGGTGTAAGACGTATGCAGTTACAGAATTATAATCATCAAAATCATCATTACAACCCTCCAAGTTCATGTAACTCTCAAGAATGACCTTTTGATGAAATAATCATTCTTGGGAGTTACATGAGCTCGGAGGGTTGTAATAATGATTTTGATGATTATAATTCTGTAACTACATATGTCTTACAGCCGCGAATCAAATGTTCATCAACATACAACCTATCACTGGCCTGCAAATTGCAAAAAACTTAAGAAAATTTGAATTTCGCGGGCTGGTTGAAGGATTCACCTTAAAAAATATTTTTGCGACGAATGATTGGGTCTCATCACTGATCGATCACTATCTTGGTGGATACTCCAGCTCCAGGGTAGCCCGCGAAATTCAATTGACTGACTGTTTAATTGATAAATACGTTCCTCGACCTTTATGAACTTGGTACTTGGAATTTATGATTTGATGATTATAACTCTGTAACTACAGTCTTACAGCCGCGAATCATATTTTAATCAATATACAACCTAGCTGGCCTGCATATTGAAAAAAACGTAAGAAAATTTGAATTTCGCGGGCTGTCCTGACGCTTTTACCTAGTTTGAACGCATCACTGTTGGCTGGTGTTGTCCCGCCCGTGCTTTTTATATTACAAATAATAGGTATTTATTTTCTTATATGTATATTTTTTATTAACACTTATCGACAAGTTACACTTTACGTACAGTTTGTTTTATTTATTTTTCATAATCTAAATTATTTTATTTTTTAATGCTTTCCACACACGTTTCTCCATTCCACATTTGACATTGGCAGAATTGTCGACATCGGCACAATTGCCATTCATAAAAATAGAATAGAATAGATTCCAGTGTTGCCAACTCAGTAGATTTTCCACTAGTTCTGGTGGTTTAGACTATTCTATTAGCAAAAAAATATTGGATTTAGTGACTAGTGAATTTTTCTATTTAGTGACTGATTGCTTCAATTAGTGGTACACATAAGGTATCACAACAACCACCAAAACCTAGTACGTTTTCAAAAATACTCTGCGACATTTGTTATATCTTTATTGGTTTTACCGCACTCTAATGCTGATGTAGAGCGTTTGTTTAGCATGATGAACGTTGTCAAGACTAAACAGAGAAACCGGATGAAGATAGAGCTTCTATCTTCAATTCTCACAATTCGTGCTGGTTTAGCACGTGAAAGCAAATGCTGCAATAACAATATATTACCAAATAGTGTAGTGCAAAAAAATGGAAATTAGACACATGGAATGAAAGCGACTCTTCTGGAGATGATCAACGTTAGTAGGCAGTTCTATTTTGTGATTAAAAAATAAATCCTTATTTCTATTTACAATATTGTTGTTTTATTTCCAAATAACATTTAGGGGTATGAGCACTTAGCACGGAATTGGTTGAGTTGAATTAATGGTTTTCTGGTGGTTTGCGAGACCGATAGGTTTAGTGGTTTACTCACACGAACTCACATTTGGTGGGTTCGTAAAAATAAAGTTGGCAACACTAATTTAGACATTGTACAATGGATGGTGAATTATCTAGTTTATTGAAATATAGTGAAATCCAATATTATTGTAGGTATGTATTCGGTTATCCAATTCGACGAATCTGACGGTGGCAGTGTATCCATTGTACTTAACAAATGGCTTACGCCACGGCGCCGCGAAGTACATTGGCCGCCGATTAAAGATGGAAAAGCTTATAATCGGCTACTTACCCAAAATATCGACAATTCCCCTGATGATAACTGGAAATTATATGGTGTAAAGCGCATCTTTGCAGAAACTGGTAAGTGATAAAGATGAAGATAATAATTAAGAGGTCCTGAATAATCTCATCATCATCAAAAACCCACAGAAGTCCACTGCTGAAGATAGGTCTTCCAATAAAAGGGGGGATTTGTATCGTAATACGGCACGCTGCTCGAGGGGTGTTGCTGTTGGCAGATGGTTCACCAGAGCCTCGTTCGCTGATTATTCCTACACCCCACGGTCAGTTCAGTTTGGAATGCAATTTTGCATCTGCTACATGTTTAGTACTTACCTACTTCTTACTCTTACATTAAGTACCTACCTACAATGCAATATGGGTCAGTGAGTATCCTTGGGGGCGGATATGTGTTTAGTTTGTTTAACAAACCAAAAAAAAACACATGGTGGAGGTTTTGGTTTTAAAATCTTTGGTTTCTACAGTATCTATGTGTTGGTTATGGTCTGCATCTTATGATCTTCTGCATGTTTATTACTTCAATTGCATTACATAAAATGCAATCTGTGGTTGGTCTGTCCTGATGTGGCATGGTGGGGCTTTTGTTTCAAATCTTTGGTTGGCAACTTGGCAGTTTATTAAAGTACCTAGTTTATCAGCATCTATATGTCAGTATCAAGTTCCCATAGGAAGACTTTACTTTCAATCTGTGCTTATTAACTGCATGACAATGGTTTAACGCTGACCGGTGCATTCTTTTTTTTTTAGATGATTTAGAAAAGGCTAAGAAAAAGTTAAAATTATCAGAGGTAACATCAGATGTACAAACTGATGCAGAGACCGAAGCAGAAAGGCCAAAACGCAGAGCTGTAAGAACAAAACGTTACATTTCCAGTGATGATGATGATAATCCACCACCTTTGAAAAAGCATTTTGCAAAACGTAAGTGTAATGCTAACTGTATACATTTGAATCTATAAACTGTTTGCTTATGACTTCACTCACAATATCTGCTGCCAGTATTAATTTTTTTTTTTGTTACATTACAGGTATTGAGAATGAACAATCAGTTACTGTTTCACCACCTATATTACACCAAAGAGTTGATGAAACAAGAAATGACGATTTAAATTTTAAATTTACTTCATTGCGGTATAAATATATTATTATGTTCACAAAAACATACTACAAAGTTGGGTTATGATTTTGTAAGTGAAATTTTAGTAATGTTTATCAAACATTCCGAGAAGGTGTATGGATCAACGTTTCTCATTTACAATGTTCATGTTTTATGTCATATAAGTGATGATGCAAAATTGCATGGGGTTCTAGATAATTTTTCAGCATTCCCTTTTGAGAATTATCTAAAGACACTCAAAGGCTTAGTTAGGTCACCTAATAAGCCTTTACAACAAATATACAGACGTTTAAAAGAAATTGATTCGTCACCTGAACACAGTAATATTGTAAAAAATAAAATTTGCTTTATTATGAACATAGCTCAGGGCCTGTCCCAACTAACGACTATAATTATAATACTTTTATGAAACTTCTCTGTAAAGGTTTTACTATTTATGTATACTCACGACGTGTAGCAGATTGTTACTGTTACACTAATAAAAACAAAGTAATCCAAGTTCACAATGTGCTAGAAAGTTGTCATGACAAAAAAGTATACCTTTATGGAAAAGAATTTAATACTTACTCTTGTTATTATGATTATCCTTTTGAGTCTTCTATACTAAATGTTTTTGAGGTAAATAACATTTCTGAAGACTACAAAATGATTGCTGTAAGCGATATAATATCCAAATGTGTTTTAATTCAAGACTCAAATAATAAAAGTATATGTTTTCCGTTGCTCCATTCAGAGGCGACATAGAATTCCTGTGACTGACACTGGCAGGGCCACCACCATCAGGCATTTTAATTTTGATAACACAAAAATTTAATATAATTAAATAAAAGATATAAGGGTTTATAGGTGGCCGATCTGGAAAGAACCTACCCCAGCAGGTTCACATATAAATCTCAAAAACTAGGGCACCTAGCAAAGATCTGTTTTCTCCCATATTTAGTCGCCAAGTTACAGATTCAGTCGATGTGTAATTAAAAAGATATTAAAGAATTCACAGTGGTACAAGCAAGTACAAAATATTTTAAGTAGTTGTCTAGAAACTACTTAAAGTATTTTGTACTTGCTTGTACCACTGTATGGGGAAATTGAATTCTTTAATATCTTATTAATTCATAGTTACGAGTTTTGATATACAATGACAGTTCTGCACGGTTAGCGTCTATTGAAACCAACAAGAACGGTCATTGTATATCAAAAATTGCCAAGTGATCATCACTATGAACTGTCAACCGAGATACGTAATAGCCCTGCTGATCGGCCACCTATAAACCTTCATATCTTTTGAACCAGTGACCAACCAATTCTGATATTTGGCGACTAATTAGCGACAAAATTTTTGTGTTATCAAAATTAAAATCCCTGATGGTGGCCAAGCCAGTGTCAGTCACACGAATTGTATTAGAAATGTATATAACATAGATGTACCTCTACTATGCATACTCATTTGAAAATTGTAATAAATTGTTAACTGTCTAAAAAAATGGTATCATTTACTTTCTTAATGATAGTGTGATGTTTACACTACACATTGTGCCAACCCTACCTAGAACAAGCGCGCATTTCTTAAACATAATTTGTTGGTTAATTTTCTGGAGTTAGCTTATCACATATAATATGATCCCTGGTACGCACGAAAATTTACCGTCTTTTATAGGTTCTTTTAAAGACGTAAACAAGTCATATTTTAGTTTAGAAGACGTCTTCTGGACGTCGCATCTAGGTAATTTTTTGGTCCCTCATAGGTACCAAATTGGTCGTCCATACGTCCTCTCATTAGTCCCACAAACGTAAGTGGGAGACGACCACACGACGTCAAATATGACGTCGTGTGCCCGTGACATTTTAACGTCACTACGAGGGCCCTCAGACGTCATCCCCGGACGTCTGTTACGTCAGTGACCGACCTTGATGTAACGTCTTAATGACGGAAAATTCCTACCTGGGTTGTATATTAATGCAACTCTGTCAGCTTAGCGGTGGTGGCTTTGAAGATCAAGTGGTGTGGATTATGGAATCGGTTGTGGGAAATCAGGATTTGTTATTGTTTAAAGATATTTTATGTGGTATAGTTAGCTATGGAGGAGCTCGTGGCTTAATAATAACTGCCACTCGGGTTAATCTTTAGGTTAAGCCGCGCTTGCCTAGGTTGGTCTGTGGATGGGTGACCGCCCATTTCATACCGAGTTTCCTCCGTGCCTCGGAAAGCACGTTAAGCTGTTGGTCCCGGCTGCCATAATATATAGATCTTTGGTAGTCGTTACAGGTAGTCAGTGACCTAAAAAGTCTGACAACCAGTCCTACCAAACGGTATCGTATTACCCAGTGTAAACTGGGTTGTGGAGGTCAGATAGGCAGTCGCTCCATGTAAAATACTGATATTCAGCTGCATCCGGTTAGACTGGAAGCCGACCCCAACATAGTTGGGAAAAGGCTTGGCAGATGATGAGTTAGCTATGGACAAAATGGTAGAAAATGTATAATAATTAAAGGATTTAAATCAAACTAAATGTGACAATTTCTCGCGAAAGAATCAAGGTTAACGATTTCCCAAACTTAAGTGACAGTGTGCTGGGCATTTTGGTCGTAGTACGGATTACCGATGGGGCTGAAAACTTCTGGAGTGGTGACCGACAACAGGAAGACGCATTGGGACGCTTGCCACTAGGTTGCCCATCGGTACTGCAGGTTGTTCGAAAGAGATACTGCGGCCTAGACACAAAGGGCTAAGAAGAAACATGAGTGGTTTTTAGTCAGTAGAAGTCTGACACTCCCTACCGCTCTCCACAGAGCGGGAGGCTAGTCATTTGATGATTTCCCACCCTCCTGAGGCACGGAGAAAACTCGGTATATTGTGATGGGTGGGTCACCCATCCTCCAGGCTGTAAAGGCAGCTTATTTCCAGCATAACAGATTAACCTAGTGCAACAATTCTTTATAGCACCCACAGTCGTGCAAAAATAGGCTAATAAAACAGATGGTACGAGTCTAACTGACCTATAATCTAAACTACCGCAAAACTGTCCGTCCGTCCGTTAATCAGACTAATTGATATGCCCCGGTTTCGCTCGTAATTATATCGAAAGCGCTTCCTTGGTCGTGGTGATACTGGTTAGGGTAATGTTATGATGTTTGCTACAAAATATAGCCATATTTTGTTTAAGCTTCATTGAGAGAAATTGTTATATATATGGAGATGATGAGAGTCATTTAAAACTTGGCAGTGTTCCAATCTGATTTCTATGTTGCTACTTCTTAAGTTTAATATTGGAGATAGAACTTAGAATTACTTGGATATAGTTTTTAACTCTTTAAAATATGGTAATGGTGACCTTAGGTAACAGTGAACAAGTGTTTATCAGTCTTACTTGTTTTTGAGTGCGCTGTAATTTATGCTACTATTTTTTTACACGAGTTTATTTTGTTTAAATACCATGGTTTTTAAAGTAAAGTTATAAACTGATAATTAAACCCTTTTAACCCCTGTACTATTCAATGCACCCATCTGAACAATGTTTTCAGGTCGTCGTGAGTCAGTCTTACAGTAAAACATGATTTTTCACCAAAAATAAATCGTTTCCCAGCAATACCTTTACGTAATAGCGTTACTTAGTTTGATGTATGTTTAGAATGCTTTGTGAAGGGTATCGTTTACACCTTCTTTATAAGTGTTCAAAATGCATTCGAATAAACAAGATTAACCAAAAGAAAGCAGCCTCTAACATAATCAAGAAACCTTACCTTATTCATAATTTTGCAATACCCCAAACGTCTACACAGAATCTAATAAATTCTTACTTAATTCAATGTAAAGTTTAACTAAAATAATGCTAAAATATGTCTGTAGTTCCAATGATAAAGTCTGCACTACCGGCAGATGTCAACAGTCAGTGACTAAAGGCTACAGGCATTGACTACAAGCAACAGGCTAGGGGCCTTGTCTGAACATGTCCATTGTAACATGTTGCTCCCTAAATGGTAAAGCAAACAGAATTCAATTGGAAAACAATTTTAGAACTATTACTGGGTAAATACGAGGTATGGTGGGATGGTGCAAGTTAGAAGAAATGGGCGAGAGGGCGACCAAAAAAAATTTCAACGAAGAGTGGTCACCGACTGGATTCGACGAGTTTTTTATAATTAGAAATTCTAATTCTATAGGAATTTGACCATTATCTTCGATGGGAGCTTATGATTATAGTCAAGAGGTCCAAGACAAATTGACGATACGGTGTTAAGCTCCCAATTTTTGTAGAAAAATGGAACATTTCCATAGCTACATCTGCATATTACCTACATACAGAAAAAACTACACCATCATTCTCTTGCCCTTATTTCAATTCATTAGAGGTCGACGCAGCATTCTTACATACTTCTCCATTTCTCGTCATCTCATCAGAAACCAGAAAAAAACTATAATGAGTAATCATACCACATTCTAACGCCACGATCTTATAACTTGGACCACTCCCCACCTATTTACCAATACCGTCTCAAGTAACTACTGTACGTTAACTAAAATAGGCTTTACTTAGCACCGAATCACTTCATTGGGCCACCACGTTGTTTTAAATGTCCAATGTAAATTCCTTTTACTGTTTCTGTATTTCTGTACACATTTCCTATTGCTTCGTAGGTATTTGAAATAGGTAAGCAATTTTTGTGTTTGATTGATGTTATAGATAAACTAATATTGTATAGCAACTCCACGTCCAAACCTCGTACTTTGCTTACGGTATACTTACTTGATATTTTAAATGGGCATAAAAACATCATATTTCTGACATACCTAATTATTGTATACCTACCATAACTTTACCACTCAAAGACGCACGTCGGGATGTAAATAATACGTTAATTAATATTAATCTAAATAAGTTTAGAATGAAGACCAACGAAGATTGGATTAGACTAGAATATGCCATGACTTGGACTGCATACTTCGACTAACCAACGAGGTAGCAACGAATTACATTTTAGACTATTTGTTAGTGATGTCAGTGCACTAAAACAGTACTGCAGCGACAGTACAAAAACTACCACAATGCTATCTATTATAAAAATGAAAAAATAATATCATAATACAAAATCATAATTATTAGTAACTTTTGAATACTTAAGCCATCACTTAATAAAGATTTTGATACTTTAGTAAAGGTTTCATATGTCAAATCTGTACTAAGCGACGGCTTAAGTAATAATCATTATAATAATATATCTCTGAGAACGGCAGTAAAATCAAAAGTAACTTAATAACCATGTGTAGATTGCCTCATTGTAGGCACTTCCACCTCTGCCTATTCCTTCAGGGATTACAGGAGTGATATTATGTTATGTGATAAATAAACACCAACTTATAATAAACTGTATCTATTGTTACAGAAGCCCACTCAATGCACCGGCGGCAAGCAGTGGATGACAATAATGCTGACTACGATGATCAACTACTTGGTGATGAGGCTACCGATGATGAAGCGATGAACGATGATACGGAACAATCAGGTAAATTAATGAGCTTTTCATTTATTAAAGAAGAAAATAATAGAAAAAGCTTTTTACTTGTAAGAAGTTGACGACCAGAGCAAAATATTTTTAATATACATGATTCTAATACTCTATAATTATCTGCTCTTATCAATAAAACTAGTGCTAACGGTCACAGAGATTAAGCGAGGACGGACAGACGGACAGACAGACAGACAGACAGACAGACATGGCGAAACTATAAGGGTTCCTAGTTGACTACGGAACCCTAAAAAAGAGAAAAAAAAAAGAAGAAAAAAAAACAGAGGGGTCTAAACGAGCCCCGTCGGGGCTGCGGATTATCGAAAGACATGACGTGGCCGCGGCACAAGGGCAAAGAAGGAACATGGGTGGTTTTAAGCCAGTAGAAGTCTGACACTCCCTACCGCTACCGCGAGCCGGAGGCGTCATTTGATGATTTCACAAACTCCAAAAAAAAGGGTCTAAATGAGAGAGCAGTGGTAGCACCGACTTATGAACAGAAAGCTGTTGAGCAGAAAGCATGCGCCTTACTTTGCACAATTTATTTCATCACCACTGCTCTCTTCACAGTGAAGGAAAACATCGTGAGGAAACCAGCATTAACTCAGACATATCCATAAAATTGTAATTAACACCGCTGTTTTGTATTTCAGTTCCCCAGCCAGAGCCGATTCCAGCAGTCATAGAGACGGTTCCTAATCAATATGAGGTGGAAGCCGGTGGAGAAGTCGAGCTGGAGTGCAAAGTTTCGCCTGAGAGTAAGTAATACCAGATGTTTATTTATTTATTAAATACAGGTACACCAACAGTACCTACATACATTTAACACTGAAGAATAAAAATATACTGGTTAGGGTTCTGATGTAATAAAGCTTATGCCCGCGGTTTCGTCCGCGTGGAGTTGTATAATATGTCCCACGGGATCATACTTCCAGGACGATAAGTACCTATCCCATATATTATGTCAATTCAAGTTATAAAGTATCTGTAAATTTCATTCAAATCCGTTGAGTAGTTTTTACGTGAAATAGTAACAAACATCCATTCATCCATCCTCACAAACTTTCAAATTAGGTAGGTACTATCTATGTACCTCAAGATGGGCTGTAGCTTAATTATTACCCGTACCCATAGTAGGTAATAACTGGCTTGTGGATGTCAGATAGGCCGTCGCTCGCCCTGTAAAATACTAGTATTTAGCTGCATCCAGTAAGACTGGAAAAAAAGGAGAGGGCTAGGCAGATGACGACATTGTGAAGGGATTTTTTACACCCTGCTTAATATTGAGTTACCTATCAGTATTTAAATAATAATAAAATTAATGAACTTAATCACAGAGCATTATAGCTACAAAATTATAACTTCCAATCAACATTAAAACTATTCTCCTACATTAACTAACAGGTACGATACGCGGAACATACATAAAGATCATACATGACACGCCAAATACTTAACCTCCTTTTTGGAAGTTGGTTCAAAAATACTACCTAATTCAAATTCGCAGACTGCATAAAAAATGCATCCTCCTTCCAAAAATACACATCCAGGATATTTCCTTTGCCTGTTCCAAATCCAAATTCAGAAAAAATATCAGCCATTGATTCATTGCGCAATAAAATAAATGTTAAAACAAAATGGTGGGGCTTCCGGTTGGCGCCAGCGCGTGCGCAAGTTCCGGCTAACTGTCAGACGGTTAACGAACGGATTTGGCTATCTTTGTAATTAAGTGCAATCGTAAAAGGTAATGTCGGTGTGTCTGTCCCAGGGTTAGTTATGTTTTTATTGCTTTCACCAGAAAGGAAACCTGGTGTGTTTGTGGCAGACTTGAAATCAAATATAGTTGTTCCTTTCTTGCTTAATATGACTATGATTCGGACCACAGTTTCTAATTATAGTGGGATACCTAAATGGGAAATTATGTTTTTTCCTACACCTCTGCTATTCTTTTCTAATTAATTTCGTTGCGAAATCCAATACAGCTAATTGTGTCTCTGGGACTTCGTCGAGCTTTACTGTCTCGGCGTTTTTCTAGCGGTCCCCATTGTGAATTCGGGCTTTTCCGAAAAAAAAAGTAGTCGGTTTTTGAAGAAAGTATGTTCAGAAACGATAAAACAAAGATGACAGAGCCTGAATAACTGAGCTCTACTCGGGTGAAAATAGAGAATACGAATTTTCCCGATATAATATGAGATTTAGCTAGATTGATATTCACACCCGTAAACGTATAGATCGGAACTTTCATCTAAATCGTTAGAGCCGTTTTTTAGATGTACGAGTATATTTAGATAATATATTTAAATATTGCTCGTTCAATAGTTTAGAATAAACTACAATAAATCAATTCTGTTGAAAGTCGTGAGTTATAAATTTTTGAATCGATCTTTGAAGAGTTTTTTGCTATATTATTTGTCTTTTTATCCACAGAGGGTACCGTGGTGACTTGGCACAGGAACAATGAGCAATGGTTCTTGGGATCCATGAGCTTACACCCCGAGGAAATCAGATACTCCATGTAAGTATACCATCAGCACTGGACTCGCTTTAAACCAGAGAAGATCTGTCTAGTCTGGCAATGAGATATTTGCGCTGTGTTGCGAGATTTCGTACATTGTAAAAATTTTCTTTAAAAAATAGTTGCCCTCCCGTGTCGGGAGCAGGAGCTAAACTACCAGTGGTTAGGGCTCTAGAAACGAGAACCTTCTTACAACGCGGTTCTATCGAGGGGAACCTGCTTTCAGAATCAGGCCTTTGATCTAGAACCGCTTAGAGAGCGCCTCGGTAGATATTCGTCGAGGCATTTGGCCGTAACGACAATCGTCACCTGGTTTGAAGTCGAGATATTTTTTTAAAATTTGTTTCTCTTTTAGTTAAACTATTGTTTGTCCCGTGTGAGTTCAATAAATATGTTTCTCTCTTTTCTAACAGATCTAAAACGGGAGCTTCCAACAACCTGGTGATAAAGAACACTCAACCGGACGACAGCGGGGTCTTCAGATGTGAGACCGCAACGAAACACCCGGTTGCCATCAACCACACGCTTCTGGTTACGCAGACACCTACGATTATTAGTGAGTAGAATCTTTATTAGCGGAAATTTTAATTCTTAGATCGCGCGAAAACTAGCTCACCCGTTAGTCTTCTGACGACAGACCATGTCGACGGCGTGGACGGCGCGTTCATGTTCTCAAGCGCGCCGCGATGTCAGCAAGATTGCAGGGACCCACAACGGCCGATGCCTACCGGGGCTGCAGGTTGTTCGAAAGAGATTCCGCGGCCCCAGAACAAAAAGGGCTAAGAAGGAACATGGGTAGTTTTTAATCAGTAGAAATCAGATACTCTCTTTCGCTCCGCCCAGAGCAAGAGGAGGTCAATTCATGATTTCTCACACCCCAAAACATAACAAAAAATTTGAGATCCCTGACGTCCCTACGACATAATTTTTTGTTCCTTCAGACATGGTTCTGTTAGGGGTCGGCCTATGACCAGTGGACGTCTTTCAGCTGATGGTTCTATAATGCAAGAGCTCAGCTGCTTCTCAAGCTACCATTTTTTTTTTGGGCTGGTATGTCATCAAATAACCCCTCCCGCTCTGGGCAGAGTGAAAGGGAATGTCAGACTTCTACTGACTAAAAACCACCCATGTTCCTTCTTAGCCCTTGTGCCGAGGTCGGATATCTCTTTCGAACAACAAGCAGCCCCGACGGGCGTCGGCCCTTGGTGCGCGCGTGGAATACGAACGCGCCGTCGCGTCGTCGACACGGCCTGTCGTCGTCATAAGACAGACGGACGGCGAGCTAGCCCGTTACTCACCGTCCACAGGCCCGAAGCTACAATTACTAAAGAGCCATAATCTTTCCAGATATAACAGCATCCAACTATGGCAGTGTAGCAGTAGGTGCTGACCTGATACTGACCTGTTTCATCACCGCGTCTCCTGTGCCCAGTGTTCTGTGGTCGGTGGCTAAAAAGGACCAAGTAAGTTTCCTTTTTTACCCAACTGCAGCGAGGCCCAAAAGGAGGGTTATGTGTTTGACCTGTATGTATGCCTGCTTCCAAGTTTTTTGGAATTTAAAATGCGCTTGTTTTTTTGCTTTTCAGTTTTTTCAGTCGGTTCTTTTTAGTTTTATAACTACTTTTTTTTATTTCCATCTTTTTTTATATATTAATCCGTGGTGCTAGGCAACTGGGCTTATGCTAGTTGTATATGTCCCTTTGTGCCTATTGGCCTTCTGTTCTGTCTCCTGTTGCTACGGAGTCTCGGCGTTTTTCAGCATTAAATAACTTTTTCATAAATTGATCATTTTCGCGGGTACCCTGTCATTTGTCAAACCATTTCCGTAGTAGTCGGTCCTACCTACAAATTACCAAGAAAACTGCTGTACAATGTCTCCAACTATTAAACAAGCACATACAAAGGGCCAACGGTAGTTTCTAGCCGTATTTATTATTAACCCAGGCACTTCCGTTACTTGTCATAATAAGAACAAAATAGTTAATCTCAGATATCGCAGCGACTGCTTTCTGAGAAACTGGATTAATAATATTCGTGTGTCGTCGACATTTCAGACGTCTCCTATTTAAACTTGAGCATTAAATTGACTGGCCTGTTGGTCTAGTGGTTAGTGACCCTTACTGCTATGCCGGAGGCCGTGGGTTCGATTCCCACCCAGGACAAATGTTTGTGTGATGAGCACGATCATTTGTTCTGTGTCTGGGTGTAATTTATCTACAATATGTATGTATTTAGAAATATATAAGTATGTTTATCAGTTGTCTAGTACCCATAACACAAGCTCTGCTTAGCTTGGGACTAGGGTAAACCCGGGATAGTTGCCCCACTTTTTGAAAAGGCCTCATAATTTTTAAACTTTCCATAATTTCATAATTTTTGATGAAGAATTTCCATGAATGTAATTAGTTTAATCTTTTTACTAGCAATGTGACCCGTTTTTGTTGATCTAACAATAGCTGATTCTGCATAAATTGAGTTTTAGCAAAACCATTTTTTTGAGGATAGTTGCCCACATATATGGATAGATGCCACACCATGAAAATGCTAAGGAGGATAGATGCCCTATAGATTAAAATAAGTACAATACATAGTTTTTAAATGTTTTAAGTATTTGTAATCTTTAAGTAATTGTTATCATGGTACCCTCAAAAATAATTCAACATAAGTAAGGCACGCAAAATACTAATATTTAAAAGTTTAAAAAATCAACCACGTATTTAAATTTTGTCCTTAATTTAGGTCGAATTGGAAAGTGCTTTCAGTTTGCCGCAACTCTCTAGTCCTGTCCTGTCTCCAACTAACTACTCGAGGTCGTGCTCCTTCCTTTCTTTTATAAGTAAATACGTGGCATGGTTCACCTGTGATTAGGAAACAAATTAAAATACGCATTCAATAAACAACATAATACTTCAAATATATTTTCAACGCTGGCGGTATAGCCCCGAAGAACGTTACAAACCATCAGTAAAAATTTAGTGGAGAACGCAATTAGAATTATATCTAAATGAAAATAATATTGTTCAAAATATACTGACATAATTATGTGTTCGGTATAGGGTATAGATGCCCCTAAGGGCACCTATACTGCAAAAAATCGGGGCGACTATCCTTTTCGCTATGGATAGATGCCCTTTTATTTTTTAAATTAACTAAATACAAAAGGGCAATTATTTATAAGTAGATATCTAGTTAATTAACCAATGCATGGATATAATCAAAATAGAACAGAATTAAGTACTACATAAAAAGATATGTAACAGCAAATACTTACGCTTGAAACTTTGAAACGTTCGTCGTGTTCGTCGCGGAGATTATCGCATGCAAAAGCTAAACACGTCAATCCTGTGCGATGGTCTGCAGGGCATTTAGGTGTGGGGCGCACTCGGTCTATTTTTAGACTATTAACTCTGCGTTGCAATTTCGGGAAGTTGGGTTTTTAGAAAATGGGGCACCTATCCAACTGCGGCATCTATCCCGGATTTACCCTAGATGGCGTTGTGTGATAGTTGTGGAATATTATTATTATTATTAAATTAATTTGGTACGGTGTAATCTAGATAGATTAAAGTAGCCGCTCAGATCAATCTTCAGGTTAAGCCGCGCTTGCTTAGGTTGGCCGGTGGATGGGGACACATTTCATAGGTTTAGTTTAGTTTAGTTTAGTTTAACGGGGCTTTTATCCGCACTTAGCCTCTTGATTGGGCCATTGTGCGTGATGTTTTTAAAAATACCTACTCCAACCAACATAGGTCGTCCCAGAATTGCAGCAGCCTTGCCAGACTGCTGCAGGCTTCCGGGAGAGTTAATGGGGATCGTAGAGTTTGTGCCCGGTGATCTGCTACGCTCCTGCACTCTAGGAGTACGTGCCGTGGCGTTTCTTCCGCTTCCATGCATCCTCTGCACAGTGGGCTGTCTGTTACACCTATGTTATGTAGATGTTTGTTTAGGGAACAGTGACCCGTTAAAATTCCTATGATTTTACGGAGTTTGTCCCTTTTAAGTTTGATGAGATTGCGACTAAACTTCATTGATGCCTCCGGAACTGCATCTTTTGTTTGCCTGCATCCTTCACTGTTTCTCCATTCGGTGAGGTGTTTTTCTGTGGTTCTTGAACGCAGCCATGTTTTTATTTGGGCCTGAGGTATGGGCAGTAGTGGTTCCGGTCCAAATACTATATTGCTTGAGCCTCTCTTGGCCAGCTCATCTGCTGCGTCATTACCCAGCGAGTTGCTATGTCCTTTTATCCATTGCAGGGTTACACTATTTGTGGTTGCAATGGATTGGAGTGCATTGTGGCATTCCAGTATTAGGACAGAGGTAATTGTGTTGTTTTTTAGGGCTTGAAGCACCGATGCACTGTCTGAGATGATCTTTATTTTAAGATCACTGACGTCTCTGGCTGCAACTGCTTGTGCCGCTCTGGTGATACCGATACATTCGGCTTGGAAGATTGTGTTTAATTTATCTAGGGTATTTGATATTGAAATGTTTAGATCATTCGAGAAGACGCCGGCTCCAGTACCGTGTGAGGTCTTGGAGCCGTCCGTATATATCCTAACTTCATTGATGCCAGAGCTATCTACTGCTTCTGCAGTGAGTTGGATGTCGTAACTTCTATCGAACACATGGTGGCATGAAGCTTTATCCATGGGCGCCTCAAGGAGTGGTATTTCCTTCAGAATCCCATGCAAAACTTTTGAGTGTGTTGTTTCTGTATTTACTTTCCACAGTCCGTTTGATCTTAGTCTTAAAGCGGTTGCCTGAGCTTCCTCCTGTATGACCAGATCCAGAGGTCTTAAATTTAAAAGATACTCTAACGCTGCTGATGGAGTTGTTCTCATGCATCCAGTAGCTGCTACACTAGCTAAGCGTTGCAGACTCTGGAGTTTCGTTTTCACCGTGGTCAGCTGAGTTCTGGGCCACCATACAACTGATCCGTAGGTAATAGAAGGTCTGATAACTGATGTGTATAGCCAGAGTGTGATCTTTGGGTTAAGACCCCATCTCTTACCAACTAGTCTTCTACACTGATTAAAAGCTATACAGGCCTTCTTTGTTTTAGCCTCTAGGTGACTCGCCCAGTTCAATTTGTTATCAAGAATTATGCCCAGATATTTCACTTGCGTTGATAGGGAGAGTCTTGTGTTGAAAAGCTTTGGTAGTTGTAATTCTGGTAACTTCCTTTTGTTGGTAAAAAGGATAAGTTCTGTTTTCTTGGGGTTTACTGAAAGTTCGTGTTCTTCACACCATTCCTCTACTATCTGCAGAGCAGAGCGCATCACTTTGCATAGCATATCTTCAGCATTCCCGTTTATCAGTATAGCCAGGTCGTCTGCATAACCAATAGTAGTGTATCCTCTGTCATTCAGTTTCTTTATGAGGCTGTCCACTACTATGTTCCAGAGAAGTGGAGATAGAACGCCTCCTTGGGGGCATCCTCTTACTACCTTGGCTCTTGTGGTAGTATTTCCCACTATCTGAACCGCCCTTTTGCTGACCAGTTCAGTGATCCAGTTTCTTATTACTGGTTTTACACTAAATTTTTGCAGGGCGTGGTTAATGCTGTTGTGTATTGTTTTATCAAAAGCTCCTTCGATGTCTATGAAGGCAGCAAGTGTTGAGTTTTTATTGGTTATAGCCGTTTCTATTTTGTGCACTACCATGTGTAATGCCGACTCTGTTGATCTGCCTTTCCTGTACGCATGTTGTTGGGGATGCAGTGGTTTGCTTTTTAAAGCTCCATCCCGTAAGTGTCGATCTACCAGTCTTTCCAGTGTTTTCAGAAGAAAAGATGTTAGACTGATGGGCCTGAAAGATTTGGCTTGTGTGTAGTCCTCTTTTCCTGGTTTAGGTAGGAAGACTACTTTTGCCTCTCTCCAAAGTGTGGGGATATATTTGAAAGCTATACAGGCCCGGTAGATTGGTATTAGGTGCTTGGTTACCTGTTTTAGTTGCCATTGTAGTAGGGCCGGGAATATTCCGTCCAGCCCTGCGGATTTGAAAGGCTTGAAACTCCTTAGAGCCCATTCTATTCTATCCGCGGTTACGAGCTTTTTGGCCACATCCCATTCGCTGGTTGTTGGTGCGCTGTGGTGGTCAGTAGGCCACTCTAAGTTGGATGTGATTTGGCATCCGGGAAAATGTGTCTCCAGCAGTACTGCGCTGGTTTCCTCGTCCGAGGTTGTATAGGTGCCGTCGTCTTTTTTAAGGGAGCCCAAAAGGTTGAGATCACCCTTAGCAAGAACTTTCTTAATTCTTCCGGCTTGGTTTGTTGAGTTTATACTACTACAGAAATTACGCCAGGCCTCTGTCCTTCGATACCTGATCCGTTTTTTGTAGTGTTTCTGCGCTGTTTTATACTTGTCCCAGTCCTCGGTGGTCCTGGAATTTTTCGCTTGGTTGAAGAGTTTCCTAAGGCCCTTGCGCAATCTCTCTAGTTCTGGCCCCCACCATGAACTCTTGTCAAGGCTTTTAGGAGTTATAATTGGACATGCCAGTTCGTATCCGCTCAAAAGAGTGTCGGTTAGGAACTGTACGCCGCGTTCTACATTTCATAGGTATCGAGTTTCATCCTTGTCTGGAAAAGAAAGTCTGACTACCAGTCTTACCCTGTACGAACAGGGTAAGACACAAACAGAATTCCACCACACAGTCATTTTATATCCTTCAAATGTACTTAAGTTTTTCTTTTCTTTTTAAAATTTAATTTTACGTTTTTTTAATTAGTTTATAACATAGTAACATACTCTCTCGAATAATAATAAGCTTACCAGCTCTCAAGTTCCCTATGGTATATTGTGTCATTTGTGTCCAAGTGGCAGTAGAACACTTTCCCTAGTTTAGGAGTCAGGGTTTCAGCTTTTGTACGCCTTAACTATTGTGAAGCTTGTTAAATATTAAGCATAAAAATATTAAGCATACTAGCTGACCCGCGCAACTTCGTCTGCGTCACATAAATATAGCTATAACCTTTCTCGATATATCGACTATCCGACATTAATTAAGCTAAATCGTAACAAACAAAAAATCTTATCTTTCCTCTTTATTATTACAATAGTTTAGATGGTTTAGATTAGCTTAGATTATATTAAAGTGTGAATGACTATAAAATCTATCTCTTACTGTTAAATATACTATAACACTCTGTACTTGTAAACATTATGATGCAGTAAATATTTTGAATTTGAATTTCCCGGAGGCCAGCCAGAATCCCCCGTACCTACATTGCGACGCAACCCGCGTAATTATTTTTCCGCGCGGGTATTTTTACATTGCGATATCTTCTAAGATATTTGTTTAAACTATATAGAGTAAAGAGCACAAATATTCTATATTGAATTTCCGTTCTAACGAACACATTTATTTCGATATAGATTAATACCATATGGGTTAAATAAGCTTCGCAAAAAATAATTCTTTTTAACCTAACATTTTAATAATAAAAAATGGTTACAGTGAGTCAATCTTAAAAGATAGACAGATGCTGTCGCGGACTTTTTTTTAGAACTTTTAAAGGCGAATAATTACTTCATACATGATATTCTCGTAACTTAAACCGTTTTCGCAGCGCACGCAACGGAAGCTCTCAGAAACGAATTTTCTTTTCCCGTTTTTGCAACATTTCTCATTTATGCTCCGCTCCTATTGGTAGTAGCGTGATGTTATATAGCCTATAACCTTCCTCGATAAATGAACTATCCAACACAAAAAGAATTTTTCAAATCCAACCAGTAGTTCCAGAGTTTATCGCGTTCAAACAAACAAACAAACAAACAAACAAACAAACTCTTCAGCTTTATAATATTAGTATAGATTAAGGGTTGTGGAGGTCAGATAGGCAGTTGCTACAAGTAAAATACTGGGATTCAGCTTCATCTGGTTAGACTGGCAGCCAACCCCAACATAGGCTGACCCCAAAAGGCTGACTACATGTTACGACTGTCAAAGACGTAATAATTAAAGTCGGGACCAACGGCTTAACATGGTTTTCGAGGTACGGAGGAAACTCAGTATGTCGGGTGGCCACTCTTCACGCACCAATACAGGCAAGCGCGGTTTAACTTGAAGATCGACCCGAGCGGCTGTTATTATTAAGTCACGAGCTCTCTACCTGCTTCGTGGCTTAATAAAAACTGCCACTCAGGTCGATATTTAGGTAAAGCTGTGCTTGCCTAGGTCGGTCTGTGGATGGGTGACCGCCCGACATACCGAGTTTCCTCCGTGCCTCGGAAAGCACGTTAAGCTGTTCAAAAAAAAAAATCAAAATCAAAATTCATTTATTCAAACTAGGCTGATAATCAGCACTTTTCGAAGGTCAAAATTTACTTTACTTTACTTTACTACAGTGAAATTTGGCTAACTGGGACATGGATAAGTGAGAAATCTCTATAACTGGAACTCATACTGGGGTCCCATGAAACAAATTGAATATCTGAGACACATTTAACCAGGTTTCACTGTATTTACATTTTTTATAAGACAGTCCCCCAAAAACGCCCACCCATCGGCACTTCCTAGTGTTTAGCTGGAAAGAAGAAGTGGCGGAACAAACTCCCCAGCACACATCTGTCTGTTTGGTTGGTTAGAAGAACCAGACTCGATACAATAGCAAGGTGTCAGTTAAATTTAAGATTTACTACAGACACAATCAGTAATAAACAAAAGTATATACAAATTACAAAGTAAGTGTAAACAATGTAAAAATAAAATAATAAATACATAACATAACAGTAAACTAAGTTTGGAGAAAGAACACAAATAACAAACATTGTCTTGTGTTCAACTCAGCGACCAACTATTCTTATCATCTAAGTAGTCGTTAATAGAATAGTAAGCTTTTAAACAAAGATTAGATTTAACTTTGGCTTTAAACTCATTAAATGGCAAGTCTAGAAAAGAAGATGGCAGTTTATTATAAAATGTAATCCCGAGCCCTACGAATGAATTGTGAACTTTGTGAAGCCGGTGAAAAGGAGCACGTAGTTTATGCTTATTTCTAGTGTTAAAGTTGTGGATATCACTGTTTTTAGTGTACAGATGGATATTTTGTCTAATATATAAAATGTTGGCAAAGATGTACTGAGAAGCACTGTTGGTCCCGGCTGCTATATATATAGATCTTTGGCTGTCGTTACAGGTACCTAGTCAGTGACCTGAAATTCTGACATCCAGTCTTACCAAAGGGTATTGTATTACCTAGTATTAACTGGGTTGTGGAGGTCAGATAGGTAGTCGCTCCATGTAAAATACTGGTATTCAGCGGCATCCGGTTAGACTGGAAGCCGACCCCAATATAGTTGGGAAAAGGCTAGGCAGATAATGAGCTCTCTACTTGCTGGGTATAGCTAGTTATCAATAATATCAGCCTTAATGTTTCTCCGCTGGAAATGGCCCCTTCTTAAACAGTATCTAAGATTCTCAACGACGCAGGTGGTGACATCCTTTATTTTAAAGTGCACTACTCAAATCTAAATGCCTCTCTTTCTCTCTTACAGAACGAGCGCTTAACAGAAAAGGACGCCGAATTCCGTAACGAGGGCAACCTCTACATCATGCAAATCAAGAATGTGCAGAAAGCGAATGCTGGTCAATACTATTGTTATGCCATCAATAAGGTTGGAAGTCATCAGGCGGAGATCAACGTGGTTGTTAACGGTAAGAGCAATAATCATCATCACCATCATCAGTCTAAAAAAATTCATCATCGACATCATCAGCCTATGATGTTCCCACTGCAGCGACAGGCATCCTATCTAAGAGAGGGATGGGCTATAATCCACCACGTGAGCCCAGTGCGGGTTGGTAGATGTCTTTTGGTTGTAAGACATGCCGGTTTCCTCACGATCACCTCATTCAGAGAAACTCCAAGCATAGCCTCCTCTATAGCTCGCTAGTCATCATCAGCCTATCATGTTCCCACTGCAGGGACTCAGGCCTCCTCTTTAGGAGAGGGATGGGCTATAATCTACCACACGGGCCCAGTGCGGATTGGTATGATGACACATGTCTTCGAATTTTTTGGTTCTAAGACATGCCGGTTTCCTCACGATGTTTTCCTTCACCGTTATGAGAGCAGCGGTGATGAAATAAATTACACAAAGTAAAGCTCGCTAAGCAACGTTGAATTTATGGACTAGCCGTAGCATGAATGCTTCGGTGATGGAAAACATCGTGAGGAAACCAGCATGCCTTAAAGATATTTCTCATGATATTTGGCATTAAGAAGAACCACATGTTAGCAGAGAAGAACTTTAATTAATTCTATGTTATATTTTCAGGCAAACCTCAAGTGCATGTGCCCAAGACTGTCGTGAACTCTGACATCGCGATCGAAGCAGTTCTGCAATGCGCTGCTCATGGAGAAGCCAGGTAAACTACAGAACTCGTATATGAGATAGTAATCATGTTTGGGAATAAGGAACTTCATCATCATCATCATTTCAGCCGAAAGACGTCCACTGCTGGACGTAGGCCTTCCCCAAGTGTCGCCACATTGAGTGCTCCCGTGCGTCTCGCATCCTAGAGACACACGGGACCGGTCAACGTGGCGACACTTAGGGAAGGGCTATGTCCAATAAGGAATTTAGTGCAATTTAAAAAAAAAGTAAAAAGTGCAAAGTGCAGTTTAGTGCAAAGTCAAAATTGCATTGCAAACATTGACGCCACTGTTTTTCTCTACACATCATCCATGGTCTTATTAAATATTCCTCGGTATCATCCATAGCTCGACGGGTAAAAAAACACCTAAGATATTTAGTCCGGTTTGCACTACCGCAATCGCTGACGACTATCGACCACTTTTTAAACAAATTATTATGACACTTAAATAATATTGGGGACTGCCTTGAGGCCAGAGCAAGTGCTGTGTATGAGGTCGTGGATTGAATTCCGCCGTTGTCCAGCAAAGTTTTATTCGGTTTTATCAAGAATTTCTCAGTTGCAGCAACGGTAGTCTGGATTGAATTGGTGAAATCTGGGTACACCCAATAGTCTGGATTGAATTGGTGAAATCTGGGTACACCCAGATTTCACCAATTCAATCCAGACTAATGGCTACACCTCTGTCTAACCCTTCGGGGATTACCACAGAAGAGATAAAAGAGGTTAGAAAGGAAATAGTTCCTGATTTGTATTAGAACGCGTGTCGCCGCTTGTCTCCCACTCTCTGTAACCACTACATGCAAGACGCTTATAAGTACGCGAATTATGCACACAAATAAACCACACTCACTTAGATCGCGAGCTTGCTACTGGTTGTCACACTAGCGCAAACATTGCGTTTGACGTACACTCACACTTGCGTATATTTCTCATACATGTTACGGTGACCAAAAGGTCGATAATGTATATCGATAAAATTACTTGAGTTTTGTTACTTTAAGTTTTGCAGTTTTTGCTTTAATTTCGGGACGGGACAGAAAGAAAGAAAATAAGAAAGCAAAAATATTTATTGGTCTCTCACACATAAAAAATTAAAGATAAAAAGTAAACATAAAAGATTTTTTTTCAAATATTGAACATTAAGTACTTGAAATTCAATTTCAATTCAGATTTTATTATTGTCTTGAAATAAAACTTATTTATTAAGTAGCAATAGCATGCGTTTGCTATCTTTCAAATTCGAATTTTTCAGAATAAAATGCAATCTCACACTAATATTTTTCTATAATAGCTTTATTCAGGTCTGTAACATATCTGGATCTGTTGGAAACCTAAAAATAAAATTTAAAATGTATGTTTCGATTTATAAATGGCTAACCTCAAAACAAATTTTAGATGAAAAACAATCAATAAACAATAATAAGGTATTGATAGTATGGGATAAACAAAAGTTATTTTAATCATAACATAATAATCATTTGAATGCATTCACACATACTAAATATCGACATTATTTACAACTTGGTACAACACTATCGAAACGCAAAGAGTAGGCAGAATTTAAGCTTTGGCTCGTCGCACGCGACGTTCGCAGTGAACGAAATGCATTGCGCAATCGCCCACGTAGTACAAGATGGTACCCACGTATTGCAAGCAATGTACATAATTTCGTTTCTGCTTGCGATTGTATCATTTTTGTCTGCGAACTACATAATACTATTGTAATAATTACAAATATCACTTGTATTTTAAGGTTTTTAGACTTACCGATGAAGAGAAATCCCTTCTCGAGCCACACTGCACACCTGGCTTCTTTTCCGACACGTAATAATCGCGCAACACGGCATAATTCTTTTTTTTTCGCGGATCTCCGTTCGCTGTCACAATATGAGCGCGATTGTTGGTCAGTAAATCAAATTTTGTCGACATATGATCGTCTGATCATATAGGCGGCGCGCGTGCCCCGCCCACATGGCCTTTCTAACCTCTTTTATCTCTTCTGTGGGGATTACAATCCGGATGTAATGATGTTAGCAGTATTCTGACAATATTACTCTTTGATTCCAGGCCACACATCCGCTGGTACAAGGACAGTGTACTGATTGAGGACAGCGCCACCCAGTTCGTGATCAGCACCCAAGGACCGCACTCCAACCTGACTGTCTCGCCCAAGGCTGATGGTGACTTCGGTACCTTCACTTGCGAGGTAAGAAACCTTCCAATTTTGATGAAAGTGACAGGTGATCCGATAATTGGAAACTAAAAAAGTTTTTTCGGAACAATATCAGGATTTTTGCAATTAACGCAAAAGTTCTAATATAATTCATTTTCCTATTAGTTTTTAGGGTTCCGTACCTCACTAAAAGGGAAATATACGGAACCCTTATAGGTTCACTCGTCTGTCTGTCTGTCCGACCATTCCCCTCCTTATCACCGAAACTACTGGGCCTAAAATTCTGAAAAAAATACAGAAATTAGTTCAACACGTATAGATTACAGGAGAACCTAGAAGATGTCATGGTACGGAACCCTTAATGTGTAAGTTCGACTTGCACTTGGCCAGTTTTTCTCAATTCGCATCCTATCTTGGACCAACTGACCATCAATCAAGCATACTCAAGCAGTTGACTGCTGCGCTACGTGTCGCGGGTTCGATCCCCGCTCGGAACAAATATTTGTATGGCATACAAATACAATAGTTGTTTCGGATCTGGGTATTTGTGTATGTGAGTTTATATGTCTATGAACGCAACGTTTTAAAAAAAAAAGAAAAAAAAAAGATAAGAAAACTCACGCTGTTCTCCCATAGGGGTAGGCAGATACCACTAAACGCCACCTGCTACGGTCCTTACATACTCCTTTTGCCATTGCTATATTCATACGTTTGATCAACATAATTATTATATTTTTGAATTTCAGGCTGAAAACGACTACGGCACCCACAACCGCTCAATCGAGCTGGTCCAAAGCCCTGTGATTGAAGACCTGGATATCGAAGGACCCAAGATGTCCTGGACCGTACACTCGCATCAGCCACTTGAGGAGATGGAAGTACAGCTTAAGTCTACCAAGGTAAGCCTTCCTACACAACGTAGTTCGACTCCAAGGTATACATGGAGATTAATCCACATTATTCCCACTGAAGTACGTTGACTGACGTTGTTGAAAGGCCTTCCACTAGGTGGATCGATGACCTGGTGAAGGTTGCGGGGATCGCGGGGAGACGCACGATCGATCGATCGGTCAATGTGACAATACGTAGAGGATATGTCCAGCAGTGGACGTCTTTCGGCTGAAATGATGATGATGTTGATTCCCACTGTCATTGTGACGTCGTTACTCATGTAGCGATGTCTGTAGGTGGTGGGATAGAAAAATGGGTGAAGAGCAACAAGCAGGTATTGCCCAATGAGGCACCGGCTTCTGTAGCAGCCCGAACATGTTTAGCTTATACTAGTACTAGCTTTTACCCGCGACTTCGTTCGCGTGGAATAGTGACTTCCGGCAGATTTTTGGTTTATCTCGCGAAAAAAAAAAAAAAAACTATCCTATGTCCTTTCTCAAGTTCCAAACTATGTCTGTACCAAATTTCACACAAATCGGTTCAGTAGTTTAGGCGTGAAAGCAAAGACAGACAGACAGAGTTACTTTCGCATTTATAATATTAGTTAGGAAGGATTAGGATTTCAGCAGTTTCTTCGAACACGTTACCCGAAACAATGAGTCTATGGAGCGTTTGGTTATTCAGGGTAGAGTCGAAGGCACCAGACCACGTGGTTGATCTCCAACCCGATGGACAGACTCCATTTAATCTGTCACCAAGATCCCTCTGGCAGAATGTGATCGCCATGCAGTCAGTAAAAACCGGTGGAAAAGGATTGCGAAGGCATCCACTGCAGTTGTGGGGGACCTCCATGTCTACGACTACTCTGTCAAGAGTGAAAGACTCATCATCATTAATTATCAGCCTATAATGTTTCCACTGCTAGGAGAGGGATGGGCGATCCAGTGCGGGTTGGTAGATGTCACATCGAATTTTTGTCGTGAACGACTAATGCCCGGTTTCTGAGCACCTTTATCGGTGGTTTCAAACCGGTGGTGGTTTATTGGTGGTGGTGGTGGATAAAGGTACTCAGAAACCGGGCATAAGAAGAAGTATTTCTAGTAGCAGTTCTAGTTCGCAGTCGCCACTTTCTGCGAGCAATCTGCCCTGTCCACTACCACTTAAGCTACATACAATACATTAGTTAACTCATGAACCTTTATCTTCCAGGACGGTGAATGGACGACCCTCAGTGTACCAGTCCCAGAAGGCAAACATCACAAGTACGACATCACCTACACTCTGGAGGACAAACAGGTGCAACCTGGTGAATACCTGGCCAACGTGAAAGTCAGGAACACGAAGAGTTGGGGAGGCATCAATGATCCCGCTCTTATTAATATTGGTAAGAAATTTGGAACAGGTTTTTGTGGTTGATAGGAGGCTTATAAGGTGCTACCTTCATTTTTGAGGCAGTTCTTTCGATTTGGAAGTTTTTGATGAACTAAGCCACAGGAATTCCGCCCTTTTAGTGTGCCGATGACAATTTAAATTTAAGTTGAGTCCATCAGCTCCTGTGATGTGCAAGCAGCAGGACATGATATCAAGTCTCCCGTCGTTTTTGCGGCACTACCACATTCACACTCCACTCTATGAATCGCCACTCAAAATAGGTTTTCCTTGCTTCGGCGAATTTGTGTCCGGAGTCTGTTCAAAGACTGTACTGCTGACAGTTCATTTTAGGTATAGGCATTTCTTTGTTATTGGCATACTTTATTCCACCCTCATCGTAATGGCAACAATGTCGTTTGCCGATGTCGCCGCCAGACGACTAACACTTCTCTTTCCAGTCCTTGGACGCCACTCGGTCGCAAATCGCAATTTTATCCAACCTGCCATCACCGCGATTTGCTAGATGTCCTGGCCAAGTCCATTTGTGTTCCATAACGCGATTTCCAATATCGAAGTACGTCTTCGAATTTCGACGTTTGGAACTCAGTCTACTTGTTATATGCTCAGCAATTTCAATTCACAAACTTCATTCAGGATAAACTCTGGGCATCTTTCAGGCCAGCTTTCTTTTGTCGCGAACGTATATTGCTCATACAGATCTACTACCGAGTTCACTGACGGACCACTTTTCAAACTTATTCTCTGAGTAAAACTTATGCAAAGTGATAGTGTGTGAACTCGGTTGTATATGTTACGTTCCAAATCCGAATTTAGGACAAACTAGTTTTGCCTAGGCTAAACTAGTTCTTCCTTCACGTTCAGGGTTAGCGTTTCCGTCAGCAGGTCGACGGAGCCCCGCTGTGCGGGGCTCCTATTTCTGTCTGCAGGGTTTCAAGGAACCTAACTAACCGAACCTCGGGGTGCCCCTGATGTCGACCGTCAGCAGGTCCACGTTCTTCCTTCACTATCGTGTATCTTATGAACTAGTTGAGCCTAGGCGAAACTAGGTCCTAAAATCGGGTTTGGCCGATAACATACCATAACTTAAGTAAGGTTGGCATAGCGTTCAATTATAGTCTTTATCCATTTAGGTAATTAGAGATAAAAACAAAATTTCAAAATTGATTGCTGACCGAACTATAAAATAAAATGTTAACTAACCTTCGAGTGTACTTTCGAACCTTGCCTAAAGGGACTCCTTTTAATAATATATTTTAGTTACTATGGTTTTTAGTTTTAGGTTCTTAGTTCTAGTATATATTTTGTTGTAAGTTCTTTATTAAACAATAAACTTTCGAAATGATTTTAATTCTTTATGGCTGATAGGTTTTAATTCTTTTTGACTGATTGATTTATTGTGCTCAAAATTTTACTTTTTTATTTAAATATTCTTGGCGATAACTTTTTACGTGACAATAATTTTCAGCAAATTACTAAATTTTTCTTTTTTTTATCTGCTGTTTTAATTTTGTTTTAGTTTTTTTTGTTGAATAACATGTTTTATTTTGCTTTTTCTTTTGTTTATTTAGAAGATCCCCAGTCGCTGTACATCCAGACTGCATCAGGTAATTTAGCGTTTTTTTTGCTTGTTTTTATTTATTAAAAAATAATGTATTACCTATTTAAAAAATTGTAATATTATTGTTATCGTGGGTGATAAATAATTTAGGGAGAAGATAGATGATAGATTTTTTTTATCAATGTATTTATTTTTCTTCGTATTTTTTTCCAGTTGTTCGTGGAAACAATGCTGCGCATTCCATCCGACCGGTCCACACCGTGCTATCAACAATCCTGATGTATCTCCTTGTTCGAATGCTGTACTAAACTAACTAGCATAACTTATTTATTGTTATCAAAAGTATTCGATGTTTATCTGAGACAAAACGATGTAACTGCGCTGTTAAAATTATTAAACGCTTCAAAATTTACCCAACGATTGACAAAATCGTTTCTTTTTTTCTTAAGTTTTGTTTTTGGTCATGAAATCTTAAAAAAATTATTAAATACAGCTTCTTTTGGTTGGTTTTGTCTCCGTTCCATGAGTTTTCATTATATATTATTGTACAGAATAAATGGTAAGGAAATTAATTTTTATTTTAGCGTAAGTGAACATTTTGAAACTTATGTAAAGCGAAGATACTTAAAATTTGATAATTGTTGGCACTGAAGTAAAAAAAAGGATTCTTCTAATAAAAACAGATTTCGAAAACGTTCCTGTTCGAAATTCTTTGCTTTTTGTTCAAAATTGTAACGCATTTTAGTAAAAACGCAGCTTTTAATATAATTAAGAAAAAATATTTTGACAAATGACAGCTTTTCGAACCAGTTTTAGTAATGTAAATATTTATTTTTAAAATTCATTATAATTTTAATATAACAGTGAATTTAGTACTAATCACTACTTTATCTTTTACGAAATTGACGTTCCCTTTTAGTATCTTTTTTTGTTCCCTAATTGGAAAAGAAATCTGCACTTTTAAAGGATTTAGTATGTCTTTTAGTCTGCTATAGTTCTTTTAGTTTATTTTAATTAGTCGATTTTTCTCACATTATTATAGTTTTTTAATAGGTAAATATTACCAAAGTGTAATTAAGATCACATTAGTTATGTATAAGCTTAAGTTAATTATGTATTACAATTAATGAAATGCTTAATAATTATTAAAAAAATATTTAATTTGTAGATTAATGTACCAATCGCTTTTGATAATATTGTTAAAGACGGTCACACTAAGATGTTTTCTTCTATTTTATTATAATGCTAACGCTTTCTATGTAAATGGTTTAAAGTACAATAATAATAGTTTAAAATGATAATAGTGATTTCTAGAGATAAGAGTGGCTTTAGGAAAAAATATGTTTCTTGTTCTAATGACAGAACCTAAAAACTAATTTGCAGCAATTGCATTCTTTTAATTTTTCAATTTCTTATTTGTATTTTTTTTTAATAATTATATTTAATCATCTATATGCATGTTTCAAGAATATTTCTAAAGCTAAACTTATCGATAGTTTTATAATGAAATAAATAGAAACTAATATCTTCAAGTCAAGTTAGCTGCCATATTACCTTTGAACGCACACATTTTAAATAATTATACTTATCTCATAAGCACACTGTTACACAAAAAAGTGCTTTATATATTGTTGAAAAATAATCTTTTTACAATTTATTATTCATCGTTTTTCAATATCTGTGACTTTTTACTTAATTTTTATTACCTAATTAAAACTGTGTTTATTATAAAAAAAAACTGTTCTATTTTAAATCTATTTTCATTTCAAATCGTTGACATAAATGCGTTCAAAGTGATAATCGAAATAATAATAAGAATTTATATTACCAGTTATAAAATATTTAGATTTTAATAAAAATGTGCCTGTAATTTATTACAAACATACAATAGTTCCATACAAGGTGCTTAGTTCTTTACTTATAATAGAATATGGCATTCTTCCATTTTTAACTTAAAATATTAGTGAAAAAATATTACCTACTAGTCTTATTTTGTATTACAACAATGTTTTTATGTGAAATGTACCAGTAGAAGTAGATTATGGAAATTCAAAAATTACAACACGTAATTTTTTTTCAGCTAAAATTGTTAATATTGTAGAAAGATACTTATCGTCCATCGAATAAGTAAAAAAGACGATTATTTGAAACAAACATTTGATTAATATTCAAAAAAAAAAATTGGAAAGAGAAAATATTTAAATTAAATAAGTAATTCTAATTATACCAGTGAAATAGGGTTAAATTCAAATAGCAACAAAAAATAAAAAACACGAGGCCTAATTTTCCAAACGTCAAAATCGTTTGAAATTAGACAAACTTGAATTCGATTTTTTTAAGCCTTCGATGAGTCGAAAAACCTGTTTTTCTTTTAAATGAATTGTTCCAATTTGTTTTAAGGGGTTTTACCATCTCTGACCCAAAAAAACTGGTTTTTCGATCCTGAATCGAAATAACAAACAAGTAAAGTTTTTATCGATTAGACATTTATCGAATTAGAAAAAATCGATGTATTGTAAAATATAATTATGTTCACGTAAAATACTGTGCCTTCTTTATATTAAATCTGAAAGAGGGTGATATATTTTTTCTTTAATGAATAAACGATTAATGTTTGTAAATATAATTAAAATGATTGTTTTATTTTTTATATCCTAACACAACCTGTGATGACTTACGTGTGTGTGAGATTGGCAGAAAAAAAAGGGCACGGATAAAAGAGTAGAACATTATGGAAGAGGGTTTTGCAAAGCAGTGGGACAATAATGATATAATCATTTTAAAACAAATAAAAAAAAACTGACTACTGAAGAATGAATCATGGACTTGTAGACAAAGCTCTTTATGGAAATCCTTAAGTATATCCACCGCCGTAGGGTGAGCGGAGGAGTTTGACAGACTCTTCGACACAATAGACAAATTACAAGAGCTTGGGTTGGAAGTTATTCTTCCTCCACAATACTTAGGTACCAGACAACTTCTTGACAAGAAAAATCAGTACTTAGGTAGGTACTTGTTGGGCATTGAAAAAATTCAAACCAATTCAATTTTAGTTATATTATATCCATGCATTTGGTATATCTCAGTTTATGTATCCATGCCGGAACTATTGGGAGAATAAAAAACGTAGTTGACAGCACAATTATTCTTGTCAGTTGTCAGCGGTAATTCCATGCAATAGATTTGCTTATCAGCACCCCAAAAAGTGTAGAATACATAAACCATAAACCAAACGGCAGTACTGTTTGTCAGCTTGTCAGTGATAACTGTCAGAGAAACAAATCAGTATTTCTCTCAGTAATAGTATTATTTATTTAAAACCTGAAAGCTCTTGTAAGATCTTCTAATTGTTTCCACTTTATAACAGGACATCATGATCATAAATCCAAATGTAAGTCGTATCCACGTTCTGCCGGGACTACGGGTTGTTTGAAAGAGATACTGGGGCCCCGGACACAAAGGACTAAGAAGGAACATGGGTGGTTTTTAGTCAGTAGAAGACTGACACTCCCTTCCGCTCTACCCAGAGCAGGAGGAGTTACTTATTTGGTATCTTCCCACCCACCAAAAAATATAAAAATAGTATCCATGTACACACGTAAAGTCACGTTATTTTCGCATGGATGCAGGAACTACAGAGAGCCATGAAGTGGGATGCAAACAAACTTCTTCATTCTTCTTAGGTTAACCTTTTGACCGCCACAGTCAAGTAAGACGACAAGCTAAAAAGTACCATATAGGGCACTTTTTTGAAAGATAGAAAAATATTTATTCGGGACAAGCACAGGAACTACAAAAATAATAGTAACAAAAAAGAATATAAAACTAAATAATAAAAGAGAAGACCTGTGAGAGGCCAAAAAGGCTCCTATCTCAGCATGATGCTGCGATAAATGAAAACAAATACCGCAGCGCTGGTATTCTGATAGGGCCCACTGTGATGTCACGGTCACACCTACGGACACAAAATACATTCACACACATAAAAATAAATAAAAAATAGATAAATATAATACTCACAAATAAAATAAACACTAAAGTCTAAGATAGTGAATAAACAAAACTTATATTATTAATAATCGGCTCGGCTGCACCGAAACGTTAGTTTTTGCTATTGAGGTATAATAATGTACTTTTTTGCTTGTTCGGCTTGTCGTCTATACGTGACTGTGACGCTCAAAAGGTTGGTCTGTGAATGGTTGACCACCCATTACAGGTACCGAGTTTCCTCCGTGCTATGGAAAGCACGTTAAGCTGGTCCCGCTGCCATATTTAGCCTTTGGTAGTCAGTGACCTGAAAGTCTGACAACCAGTCTTACCAAAGGGTGTCGTATTTCTCAGTATTAACTGGGTGGTGGAGGTCAGATACGTAGTCGTTCCAAGGCTACGCAGATAATGATAATGATTAAAAGTCGAGCTCCACGATAACTGACAAATGCTTGCACTGATTGGACGGGTCCACTTAAATCTGTGTGGTGCTGTCTTCAAAAGATCACCTCAGACACTAATCTGCATAGTCTTCATGTGTGTATTATTCCAAGATTATGTCTGTACCTTGAACATATTGTAAACCCAAACGATTTTAAAAGAGTGTCCATGAAGTTTCTTGCCATTCTTCTCATGAGACCAACGCTTTGGAATGGCAGGGCAACTACAGTACACTCACGAGTTATTATGCCTTGTGACTGGGACTGTAGCTTAGTTTATTTAGCTTCATTAGTTTAGTAGTTTGCTGCCGCACTCGGAGAGCTTCAGTGGTTGCTGGGGCCGTCCGCGTCGCTTGGTAAAGGTTTTTGGCAGCTTTGTCATACAAAAGTATGTCAGGCCTTTACTGGGTGGCGGCTTGAATATTATAATCGTTGGATATCTCCGAGTGCCGCAGTTCGACTATTCAAAAGTGCCTGTAACTGGCCTACTTGAAATAAATATTTTGATTTTGATGATACAATGTGATTTTAATGGCAGCCGCGCGGGACCAACGACTTAGCGTGCTTTCCGAGGCACAGAAGAAACTCTGTGTATAATGGGTAGGCACCTATCCACGGCTATTTATCCTATTCTACCTTTTAGGTTCCCGAAAGCAGCTGCTTTTGTGAAGATGAATCAAAAGTTAGGTTCGAACTGAAAAATAGCCCCGTCGATGCAGAAAATTACGATTATTGTAGCAAAAGATCATATTTGACAAAACCGAACGAGTATGTATTTATTTACTAATTTATTGTTTAAAATGGTTAGGCAAACAGACCCTATTAGATGTAGGTACCTAATAGCGTATTTATTTATTATTATTTACTAGCTGATGCCCGCGGCTTCGCCCGCGTGGATACTGTAAAAACAATCCTTGATGCGGATTATATATTATTCCAAAATTTCAGCTCGATCGGTGCAGAACTTTTTGAGTTTTTGAAGCGTACACAAACCAACATAACATTTATATATAGATTTATTTCCTACCCGCATTTCGTAATAATAATATGACTGTAACAAATAAAAAAAAAAAAAAAAAACTTTATTTCCAGTTTAATATAATATAATATTACCTACATAAAGTTTCGGTTGAGAATTGTTCATAATACAGACTGATAGACTTCTGACACCCAAGCTAAGATTGAACTTGTGTTATGGGTGTCAGAGCTCTCTAAATTCACTATGTGAGTAAATACAACAAAAATTCGGAGTTTGGTACACATCAAACGGGAAACAAAGACTAAGTTATAAAAAAGTATACCACTAAATAATAATTAATTAAATTAAAAGGCACATCCTTTGTGAATTGTGTTAATGTTTTGTGTAGGAATGTGTGTGTGTGTGTGTGATTCAGGATGTGTGGGATGGGGGAAAGTTTGGGAAAGGGGGGTGGGTAATAAGGTCATGTATTGAGAATTCTTTCGACCTCATCATAACAAAGAGTGTTGATCCATTTAGTGACTAGAGCCTTGCAGTCAAATTTATTATATTTATAAATGTTGCACTGTTCGTTGACGAAGTTGTATATACGACCACCAAGCACCGCGTAGTGACGCCGTGCAAGCCTAGTTCTATGTCTTACAGAGGGACAAACGTTAGCAGTTCTGCGCACTGCAGGACGGGCAGTATCCAACCACAGGCCGGTATGTTTGCGCAACGTACAGTTCAGCACAAAGAGCTGTCTCACAGTCAGGACCTTACATTCCTTGTACAGTAGTGTTGTACTATGCCGGTAGTGTTTGAAAGTCATGACCTTGAGGACAGCTCTCTGTGCCCTCTCAAGTTGTAGCATGGTTGTTTTCGGAGCCCCACCCCAGACTGTAATGCCAAAGGTTAATATTGACTGGCAAAGAGAAAAATAAACCATACGTAAAGTATCCGCATCAGCACTATACCGCAGGCTTTTAAACACGGTAATTAATTTTCTGACTCTGCCAGACAACATCCTAACCTGAGCATTCCACGAGACGAGATTATCTATAAGTACACCCAAGTATCTTACACTGGTGGCTCTTGTCAGGGGAAGACACATGCATTGGTTCGAGTGCGTATCGCAAACGTGGGCCATAACCGTAAATGAGTTGTCTGGTTGTGAGGAAGATTTCAATGAAAACGTGATAAAATTGGTTTTTTCTACATTAAGGGTCAGACTATTTGCCGTTAGCCAAGACATGACTATTCTAAGGACAGCTTCAGCTCGCCTCTTGGCTTCATTCCAATTTTCAGCATGCACCAGAAGGGCTGTATCGTCTGCATAAGTGTAAATGGAACAATATGGTAGTGTTAAATCACATAGGCCATTCACATACACAAGAAAAAGTGTAGGCCCCAGGATGGAGCCTTGGGGCACACCGAAGGACAATGTACACTCGTCACTCACATATGTGTCGATTTTAACGTACTGCGTTCGCTCAGATAGGTAACTCGCAAACACTGCGAGTGCAGGACCTCTAACTCCTATTCGCTCCAACTTTTTTAGAAGAATAGGAACAGAGACAGTGTCAAATGCCTTAGAAAGGTCCAAAAACAAGCCCAGACCCTTAGACTTTTTGTCTAGTATCTCAACAACATCGTCAATCAAGGTCGCAAATGCGTCTTCACAAGACTTACCACTACGAAAACCAAATTGATTGTTGGAAAGGATGTTATTTTTCTCTAAGAAAGACACAACACGGCTGTTGAGGACTCTTTCAAGAACCTTTGATAATGCCGGTAGGACTGAAATCGGCCTATAATTATTGACACTGCCTCTGTCCCCTCCCTTGTGAACAGGATGTACGACCGCTTTCTTCAAAACTCTCGGGAATTCACCTTGAGAGAAACAAAGATCACATATGTGAGAGACGAGGGGCACCAGAGTTCGTCTGCTCAATTTTAGTATCTTCGAACTGATTCCATCCCATCCTGGAGCAGACTCAGTACGAAGACCCATAATAATATTTTCAAACTCTGCATTATCAGGAGAAAGGAGGGCCATTGAGTTGACTTGCTCATCAAATAGTATGGATCAACAATAAATATAAAGTTATAATCTCAATAAAATTTTGGGAATCGAACCCAGGGCATTTCATATCCAGCAATAGCGTTTGCGCCCATTATTTATTTATTTATTGTTTATTAAAACTTTATGCACAACAAAACGTACAAAGGCGGACTTAATGCCATGGGCATTTACCATTAGTTTTACCATTAGTTCAGCGAGGACCATAATGTCCTGGGAATACGCTTCATGGAGTGGTGTATGACCGGGACCATGGTTAGGCCGACGCCAAGGATCTACGAATATCATCATCAGCTTTTACGTTCCCACTGCTGGGACACAGGCCTCCTCTCTATGAGAGGCAATCTATCTATCTACTCAGTCAGTCAGGACTTCTCTTTTTATGTATATAGAATACATAAAAAGAGAAGTCCTGACTGACTGAGTGACTGACTGACTCATCAACGCCCAGCCCAAACCCTTGGACCTAGAAAGCTGAAATTTTGCACAGAGGTTCCCTTTATAACGTAGACAAGGAATAAGGAAGGATTTTTCGAAATTCAACCCCTAAGGGATTTAAATAGGGGATGAAAGTTTGTTTGGAAAATCGACATTTTCACGCGGGCGAAGCCGCTGGCAAAAGCTAGTGTGTTATATTCCACCACGCGGGCCCAGTTCGGGTAGGTAGATATCACGACATGTCTTCGAATTTTTGGTTCTCGTACATGCGGGTTTCCTCTTGATGTTTTCTGTCACCGTTTTTGAGAGCAGTAGTGATGAAATAAATTACACAAAGTAATGTGCCTAACGAGTCTCGAGACGCACGGTACCGGTGAATGTGGTGGCACCTGGGAGAGCCCTATGTCCAGCAGTGGACGTCTTTTGGCTAGAACTTTTTCGACGGAGCTGCGTTTATATGGCTCCCCTAATTTACAATGCTTTGCCGAGGTCAATTACTCAACTACCCTTCAATAAGTTTTGTGTTGCGTTGCGGAAATGGTTGTTGCATGAGTGTTTTTATTCGCTAGATGAGTTTTTTCAAAAGTGTCCCTGTAAATTCTATACATTAAAGCACAGACATATTTAACTGTATAAGTGTAAAAACTTGTACTATTGCATGCTATTTTGTATTGGTCAAATATGTGTTACTAAATATTTTGTTTAAGAACTTCATGTACCTACCATATCTGATGCAATAAAATAATTGAATTGAATTGAAATGATGATGAATGCGCCTACCTGGGTTCAAAGTCACGCCTTACTGCTCGTGCTCGTAAGTGGGGGCCACCGCTGCTCGCTACTTTACTAACTTACACCTTTTCAGTCATATTTTTCTTTGTTTTACATGGTTTAGTCGAATCGAATCGGTAATCCACTACTTAATGTGTGGCCTAGGAGGAGGCCTCGTTGCTATCCACGTGGCCTATATGAAATGTGGACTATGCGGTGCGTTGCCCGCGAATATTGTACTTTCTGCCCTCGTTGGATATTGCGTTTGTGTGAGTTTTTGTGTATATTATTATAGAGTGTTAGGGACAGCCCTTCGCAGACTGATGGGTTGAATAGGGTAGATGAGAAAAAAATCTAATTAGTCCGTCTGATAGATTTCCAAAAATATTGGACACATATTTTTTTCTTTTTACACGTAAACAATAAATTAAGATCATACAGTGCTTCGAAAATTCATGTGAAGTCACATTTCAGATACTTATGTGTTTTATCTTCGTAATTTTTTATTATTTTGATAAAACAAAAAACACCTATTCAACTTTTTCGGTAATCTAACTGACGGACTGAACAGAATTATAATATTTTTTTTGTCAGGAAACATCCCTGTTTCAGTATATCATAAGGATCAGGGTACAAGCAATAGTTTCAGGCACGTTATAGGATTCTAATTAATCTGCTAGATCAGATATATTTCTATTCATCACCTTAAAATCCCTTGCAATGTCGTGCCATCAGTGTTTATCGGGCTTAAGGACAATGGATATATGCAACGCTGACCACAAATATAGGAGTATGCTCGTAAAAGCAGCCAGCCAGAAATACGAAGCTGCCCATTCTTAAACGTAGTACGTACCTATCCTATGAAGAAGAACTGGCATAAAACTCCATGAATATTCTTCATTTCACAGCTTCTCGTCTGGTCTGCCCAGAAGTTGTACGGACGAGTCCAGAAGTACGAACTGACCTACCCAGACGTTATGGAGGCAGCTATGCTTCTGTCACCCTGGCCTAGGTTTCAGAAACTGGCTAGAGCCTCCAGGTAAGTAGAACAAGAAGACAATCATCATCTGTCCTAGCCTTTTCCTAATCCTGTTGGGGTCGGCTTCCAGTCTAACCCAGGTGCAGCTGAATACCAGTATTTTACATGGAGCGACTGCCTATCTGACCTCCACAACCCAGTTAATACTAGGTAATACAATACCCTTTGGTAAGACTGGTTGTCAGACTTTCAGGTCACTACTACCTGTAACGACTGCCAAAGATCTATATATATGGCAGCCGGGACCAACAGCTTAACGTGCTTTCCGAGGCACGGAGGAAACTCGGTATGACGGGCGGTTACCCATCCACAGACCGACCTAGGCAAACACAGCTTTACCTAAAGATCGACCCGAGTGGCAGTTCTTATTATGCCACGAGCTCCTCCTCCTCCTACTATTAGAAATGTATGTAATATGTAATAGATATGATTATGAGATACCTACCTAACAATATACAATTGGTACCTCTATCATGTTTCTGGTCTCCTCAGAAATGAATTATGGATTGATAACTTGCTCCATGTAAAATACTGGTATTCAGCTGCATCCGGTTAGACTGGAAGCCGAACCCAAAGTTAAACCAAGCAAGGCAGATTATGATGGTACAGTCTGTGACCAGTACTACCTGACCCCTTCTCATGCCACTTGTCATCTCCTTCTTTATACAAGGGTCAGGTAATACTGGATACTGACTGTACGACTTATTTTTCTTGGGCCAAGTATGTGACAGAGTTCCCGATTCTCTTGCAGATACGTGGTTGAAAGCACATTACTATGCCATCTCTACGGTACTTGCTGCGTTTTAATCATAATGATAGCGAGGAACCTAAAGGAGTTAGGAACAGGAAGTATGACAGTCATAGATGATGAGGATCCACCGATCAAGTTTATTATTCTGGCGTTAACAGTACCATGTTTTGCTATCAGTATGGTGACGGATTTGAAGAGTTTTGCGCCTTTTGCTTTGATCTGCGACCTGTTCGGTGGTACGTAGAATTTCATCATCGGCCTATAATGTTCCCACTGCAGGGACTCAGACCTCCTCTCTAGGATAGGGATGGGCTATAATCCACCACGCGGGCCCAGTGCGGGTTGGTAGATATCACATGTCTTCGCAATTTTGTGATTTTGTGGTTTTCTCACGATGTTTTCCTTCACCGTTTTGAGAGCATCTGTCATTTGTCATTATAATAATTATTAACTTGCTTTTGACCGCAGCTTCACCCGTGTGGATGTCGAAAAATGTTCCAACAAACTGTCATCACCTATTTTTAACTCTCCTATGAGTTGAATTTGGAAAAAAAAATATTCTGAAACCTTCCTCAGAATCCACTTTATCCATTGGAGAAAGCGGCATGAAAATGGGTGTAATAATTTTTGAGTTTATCGCGAACAGATAGACATACGCGGAATAATGTAACGGGTTGTTAGCCCTCCACAGACCAACCTAGGCAAGCGCGGCTTAACCCACAGATCCTCATCAATCATCTATTAAAAAGTATTTTGGTAACTTCCAGCGGCCCTTGTGATGGTAACAATATGGTACAGCTACCATGAAAATTCTGAAGATCAAAAGAAGCAACATCAAGTTTTCAAGAGTATACCAGGCCTTATAGAGTTTAGTTGCATCTGTATCTTTGCACTTGAGCCGGTGTGCCACGCCTTACCGATTGAGAATAGTATGGACGAGCCGAAGAGATTTCACTTTGTTGTCTTGACTGGTAAGAGTATTCTACAGCCAATGCATATAATAATATCTTTTTATCAGGTTGGCTCAGGACCTTGATTTTAATGTAATTTAAAACTATACACCTCGGTATCTGGTATACAACTTGTTACTAGACTTAGCCTAGCCTAGCGTGTCACGAATCGGTGGTGACACACGGACAGACGGATCTTATAAGGGTTCCTTTTTTACCTTTTGAGGTACGGAACCCTAAAAAGGGAATTAAATACAAAACTCCGAGTCTGAGGGCGTAAGGACCGTAGACCGTAGGGGTCACAGCAGGCTTGACGCAGTGCAACGGCAATTAGTTTCTTCAAATACCAATTCATTCGCAAGCCCCGTTCCGTCTTAATAAACATAATTTTTCTATTCCAGCAATGCCAATATTGACCGTAGCCATGATCATAGTCGGAATCTTTGGATATTATGGCGAATATTCTACAGCTCCTATAACTGTTCACTTCCCATTCACTATTGGGTAAGTTGAAGGTCTCTACAGGGTGCCACGTGATAACTTTAGGCCACCGTATAGGCGCGGGCCTGTGGACGGTGAGTAATGAGCTAGCTTACCATCCATCCGTCATGACGATGAGAGGCCGTGTCGACGACGCGTTCGTGTTTCACGTGCGTCTCAAAGAAATGTCCGTGTTAAACAACCCGCAGCCCTGCAAGGGCTGACGCCTGTCGGGTTGCTCGAAGGAGATACCGCGGCCCTGGACAAAGGGCTAGGAAGGAACATGGGTGGTTTTTAATCAGTAGAAGTAGTAGAAGTCTGACTTTCCCACTGAGCTCAATTCCCACCGTCCAAAAAGTTCCTACAGGGTGTAAGATATAGCCCTCCATACAGACTGATAGGGTACATTCAGTATATACTTACATATTTCAGGATGGTTATGAGAATTCAATCAATTAGATTTGTTTTATTTCCTCAACGCGGCTTAAACTAAAGATCGGCCACGAGCTCCTCAAAGTTTGTTTATAATTTTATTCTTTTTTTTCCAGCTTCGCCGTGACCCTGAAAGTTTTCCTATGCATATCTCTATGCGCAGTATATACGTTGTGTTTCTACCTAGGTTTCGACCTAGCATGGTTTTATTTGAGAAGAAATCACGACCCGACTCGCTACTGGGTTTGGGAGAGGGTCTACAGAGCAGGTTTTGTGGTGGCTCTTGTCCTTATAGCTGGTGGTCTACCTTTAAATGTCGTTAGCATTATGGGAGTCGTAAGTTTTTGAACCGTTAAATATTCATAATGTTTTGATGGTTTTAGGGTTCCGTATCTCAAAAGGAAAAAACGGAACCCCTAAAGGATCACTCGTGTGTCTGTCTGTCCGACCATTATCCAGTAAGGATAATATGCTACAGACCATCAAACTGAACAGCTCTCTCCATGAGAGCCACATCGGACAGACAGTCATACGGACAAGCGAGTGATCTTTGTGTTCCTTTTTTAAGGTACGGATACCTAAAGAAAACAATTATTTTTTAAACCTAGATGATTATTCTAAAATAACAACTGTTTCTTTCAGCTTGGGGCTTTTAGCACGACTCCAGCCATCTTCATCTACCCTCCTTTTATATACCTGCTTGTGAACTGGGAAATAATAAATAAATAAATAAATAAATAAATAAATGTTTATTTTCTCATCACAAACGTTACAGTGAACAGTAATTATATAATCTAAACACAGGGTAAACATTTGTGAGAGACTGGTGCCCGAAATAGGCATACAATACCTGTGTTACGGGTCACCAGGCCCCCAAGAATTTCAGATATAAAACTAATTTAGATTACTAAACTTAATAACTAATGCGTGATGATTTTACTTAAAAACTAGGTACAGAATGTTGTTCATTATATATAAACAGAATTATGAAAAAGAAAAGAACCAATTATAATAACTCAAGTCGGGCATTATACATGTGTGAGTTAAATGTTTGAAATAGTGTGTGTACAAAATAGAAGTTTAGCGGATTGGAATCAATAGATTTTCAGTTGCCTGATAATCAAGAGTTTTCAACCATTTACCAACAGTCAATTTACAGACTGGTCTCAGTAGTGGATAAATTGTGTGTGTAGTGTTGATTTTATTATATAAATATCCTCCAAGAAAACAATAAAATCTTTGGGAGAGAATAGTGCGGAAAAAACTTGTGGGACAGACATTACCCTTCCTACGTTTATTTTTATTAAGGTTGGGGTCATGTACTATTTCTTTGTGTTTTTTGAACACGATGGAAAGAATGAAACTCTGCCTGACTGTAAGAACATCCCAACGTTTATAAAGATCAGTAGTCGGGTAACGAAAAGGAAGTCCAGCTCCTACCTTGAGGACAGCTCGTTGTGCTCTTTCAACCTCCAGAAGGTGAACTTTGCCTGCCCCTCCCCAAGATGTTATGCAATAATTTGCAACAGACTGACAGAGTGCCAAGTAAACCATTTTGATAGTTCTAAGATCAGCAACATGTCTTAAAGTCTTAAAAATGTAGATTAGCTTACGTATCCTAGTAACTAGAGTGTCTATGTGAGGCTTAAAAGTTAGCGTTTGATCTATATACACTCCGAGATATCTAATGACGTCCGTATTTTGAAGGGGTGAACAGAGGCATGAGGAATTGGACAAAGAACAAGTGTGAGCCGTGATGCTGAGAGTTGTAGGTGGAAGAAGATTTCTCCTGGGTGCGAAGGCAACATATTTGGTTTTTGACAAATTTAGTGTCAAGACATTATGTTTAAGCCATTGACAAACCTCATTGAAACCCTGTTGAGCACTTTGGAAAACTTCTACCCAGTTTTTACCACTGAAAAATAGCGCAGTATCATCGGCAAAAGATATTAGTTTTCCGTGTTTAAGATGAAGTTGAAGCAAGTCATTAATATAGACAAGGAAAAGACTGGGACCCAGAACACTGCCCTGTGGAACGCCATAATGAATACAGAGTTCATCACTTATCCAGTTGTCTATTTTCACTCGTTGCTTCCGACAACTTAAGTAATCCTTAAGCAGTTGCAACGGAAGACCTCTTACTCCTATTCTCTCCAGTTTTTGCAATAGCAATGGAATAGGAACCGTGTCGAAGGCCTTGGCCAAGTCGAGAAATACTGTTACACACTTCATATTACTGTCAATATTAGTAACAATATGGTTAGTGAGTTCATGCACAGCGTCATCAGTGGACCTGCCCGATCGAAAACCAAATTGCAGAGGTGACAAGAGGGAATTTGTCTCCAGGAAGTTCATGAGGCGTTTATTAATTAGCCGTTCCAAGACTTTTGACATCGTAGGCAGGATAGAGATAGGCCTGTAATTAGAAATGCAGTCTTTGTCACCTCCTTTATGGATAGGTTTAACAAGGGCTATCTTCATTGCCAGTGGAAAGGTACCAGTAGCAAAAGCCAGATTGCAGATGTGAGTAAAAGGCAGTGTAAGCTGTTTAACGTAACGTTTGAAAATTTTACCCGATATCTGGTCAACTCCAACTGCCGCACTCTCTCTCAAGTCCATTATGAGATGTTCAACCTCATATTCATCCGTAGGAAGTAAGACAAGAGAGTTTGGAGATATAGGATTAGAGGCTCGGTAGCTATTCGATAGATGGGCGTTACCAATAATTTGCTCCGCCAACCTCTGTCCAACACCTGTAAAATATTTATTAGCGTCATCTACACTACTTTTAGGATTATCAGCATTGATCAGGGCTGATGAATGGTCTGACTTTTTGTTAGTATTACACATAGATCTAATAACATCCCATAGTTTTTTACTATTGTTTTTGGACTTGTCTATTTCCTGTCTCTCATAACTTCTCTTTACTTTTTTAAGAAGAGTGTTGCAAAAGTTTCGGTATCTCTTGTACGTCAGTTTAAGTGCCTCATCATGGGGATTCCTTTTTAGCTTTTTGTGCAGCTTGTCTCTATTACGCATGCATCGTAATAGACCATTAGTAATCCAAGGTTTGTTTATTCTTTTTTTGTTAGCCATTTTTACCAGATGCGAGTTGTCTTGGATGGCCTTGTCTAGTAGGGAGATGAGATGTTCGGTAGCAGCGTTGGCGTCAGTGAAGTCAAGTATGGGTTTAAAATTGATATTTTGGACAGTGTTATCCAAATCAGAAAAATTGATACGTCTCAGCGCAAGAGAAGAAAGATTAAGTTTAGTATGTAGGTTAATAGCAATGCCAACACTTTCGTGATCAGTGACTGAAGATTCAGAAACAAAACAAGTGGCTTCCAATTTTGTTTTGATCATAATATGATCTAGACAAGTGAGGCCATGAGTAGGTATGGTATGAGCTGGAAGTAAACCGTGACTTGCCAAGACGTTGAGGTACTCAAAGGAGCGCTTATCATTAGTGTTAGGAGTTATATCTATATTAATGTCTCCACAAATAATTATGGTTTTATAGTTTGACAATTTTCTAAGCACTGCGTCCAATGAATTACAGAATGCGCTTGTATTACGCTGACCTGGAGGGCGGTAGATGCCAATAACGCATATATCAGAGCTGAATTTCAAAATGAGACAGTTAGCATCAATCATGTTTGGTTCCTCCAATAAAACTTTATAACTGCTTTTATGATAGATGACAACACCCTCATTTTGAGTTTTATTAGTAGTCGTTGAGGTACAAGAATAACCCTCCAATTCAGGAACAAATTGGGTAGATTTAAGCCAGCACTCCGTAAGAATTAATATGTCCCACTCAACATCTGTACGAGCCAATAATGTATTAAAACTAGGCATATTACATTTAATGCTCCTAATATTTTGAGATAGAATTTTAAGAGAGTGGTTAGGCTCTGGTATAATGGACTTAATATCTTCTGCCTCGCATGTAATAGAAGTAGCCATAACTAAGGAATCGAGACTCTGATGAATAGATTCAATACCAATGTTATCGAATTTTGAAACAGATTGTCTTTTTATATAACTTTAGGGATAATATTAGGAGGTGTACAAAAGACACAACATGTTGTGTGCAACAGATTATCGTGAATAGGTTCCAATGATTGTAACTAGTGTTATTATATGTGCGTACAAACAAAGAAGTTGTTGGTAAATATTCGTGTATGATAAGAGTATGCCCAGGAGTAATTAAATTAAATATGAGAAAAAACATGCAAAAAAGTATTTTGTTTGAGGATCTGGATACAGTATCCGGAAGTGCAATTTTATTTTCGTTGTTTACCATAACTATGACATAATTATACAATATGCGAGCAAGTGTGACTGCAACTATTTCAAAAGAAAGTTGTGTATACTTACAGTGTGGAGAATTGCTTGTACAATGAAATGGAATTTTTAAGACAACGATGACTTGATAGAGATTCGTTAAGACATGCTTATTAAGAACAATGCACATAAAACATAGTAATAACAAAGATAGCAACAAAAAGTGGCTTGAAGTTAGTCACAGTACCAACTTAAGGATTTCACTTTCTTCTTGTATACGAATTGGGACCGAACCCTCCTCCTTCTTCACGTAAACTTTGCCGTAGGCCGTCCACGTAGCTGCGAGTTTTTTGGTTTTAACATATCCCCGTGTCATGTAGTACAAACGTTGTGCTTTAGTGGTAAGGCACTCGGAGATGAAAATAGGTTTGGCCGGTCCAGGCAGTTTCACAAGGGCTGAGTTTAGTTGAGGCTCCTTTGCTTCGCGCTGCGATTTATTGAACTTCTTTGCTGTTAAAACCATTGCTTCCTTCCTTGTTACTGAAGAGAAATCAACCACAATTGCCTCAGATTTAGATCGGTAAATATCTCTGATTTCCAGGTCCTGGATATTAGTTTCCAAACCAACAACAGAGCCAATGACTTTGATGATATTGGTCAAATCCTTTTTGTGCTCCCTACTTTGTTTTGGGATATTTCTTATCTCCACGGTAGTAGAACGGATATTATTCTCAACGTGCTCTAATTTATTTTCCAATGTCTTAATACGGTCTTTGTAAACAGTGTTTTCTTGAACCAGGCAATTGATTTTAGACAATAACTCGTCATATTTGCTCGACATAAATTGTACTGATTTATGCATTTCCTCGTTTTGTTGTGTTAGATTAGTCACAGAAGCATTCAAAGATTCAAATTTGATATCTATTCGCTCTTTAAGTTCAGAGAACATCGATTTAATGGCATCATCTGATGAGTTAGTCCGGGCACAAAACTCATTGAAGTTACGCTTATATCTCTTTGTTACGTTTTCTAGATTATCCAAGGGATCGTCATTCGCAATAATTGTATTTATCGCCGAGTCTGATCCATAGTGCATCGTAGTCGGAGACTTAACTGGTAAAGTGGAGTCTTTCGGCGAACGTTGAGCCGCCATAGCGATAATACGAATAAATATAGAATTTTAAAAAATCCTAAAAGTAAATGTCGTCAAGCTGATTCGAACTCGGGACTCTTTGCTCTTCAGTCGGCGTCGTTCGTACACACGCTAACTCGGTATTGAGATACTTGACGAATTTCTCACATATATTGTAGAATAAGTACTTGTGCTGTAGGGTAATTTGTCAACATACGAAAGATGACAAATTTTATTAGCGGGTAGATCACAGTACTCACAATATAAATTGTCACTTTTGTAGATTTGTGTTGATTTTGAAATGCAAATAATGTTCACTTGTACTGATTATTTATGCGTAATTATACCACAGTTCCATCGAGTTTCGGTTATATTCACTTTGAAACAATAATACTGAGATAAACTTTATTAAGAACACTTTTTAACAATTTATTTTTGTGGAGCTAACATAAACACGACTGTTCGCTACTAAGTCAGCGCGGGGGGGGAAAATCCAGGCTTAGGCCGATATAACTTTAAACTGGTCACATCTGTTGCCATAATGTCTCTGGGATTCTTATTGACTGTTTTTGGAACCTATTACAATATCATCGGTGTTATGAAAAGTGATCCACAACAGATTGAACCGCTGAGAATGAGACAAAACTAGTTTTTTAGGCGAATGAATTTAAACGCCGACTTAAGGTTGCACAAGCCAGTCATTCTTCCATACAAACGCAATAAGGTGATTACTCCTCTGGTTGACGGTGTATGTTCAAAATTAAAAATTGTATCAACTGGTCTTGTCATTATCTAGGTCTCTATGGAAGCAGAATTGGAAAAAAAAATTGTTTTGGAAGTATGAGCGTCGAAACTTTCATATTTGAGCACTAATTTTAACCATCTTTGAGCGTCAATAAGTTACGTATATAGTACGAAAATGAAAAAAGTGAAACCATACAGCCCATACAGGCATAGATTAGTTACTAGAGAATTCAAATAATTTTATTTTGAACAGATACATTGAATGGATTATTAAAATGGGCTAAACAGAATAAAATAATGTTTTCCTTTTAAACTTCTACTATCACTTATAGCGTCATTAAGTATATAAACAATTTATCACACTAATATTATAAAGGCGAAAGTTTGTGAGTGTGTATGTTTGTTACCTACTCCTTCACGCAAAAACTGCTGACTGGATTTGGTTAAAATTTGGTACAAAGATAGTTTATGACCTGGATTAACACACAGGATAGTTTTTATCCCGATTTTATCTTCCGGTTGATGACATTAGGCTCGCCCCATAATACATAGGACTTTAACATAAATGGTAAAATGTGGGATTCCTATTAAGTACGTCTCTGCCTAACCCTTCGGAGATTACAGGCGTGATGTTATGTGTGTGTGTGAAACTTTATGGTTTAAAAAAATAAAATTCAGTAAACAGATTCTATTTGTGTTTTATTTTTTCTAGACACACTCCTGGACTAAAACTGCAGTAAAGTGGCCATATCGGTTGAACTTGCACAGATTTTAACACCATTCGCCATCTGAAAAAATAATTAATAGTTAAAATCAGTAAATAGTACATCAAATAAGTTTATGTAAATAGTTTTCAAGAGAAACATGAACGTCATCATTTTGTAACACACAAGCTTTTATGAAAATGTCGATTTTCCATAAAAACTTTCATCCCCTATTTAAGTCTCTTAGGGGTAAATTTCGAAACACCTTCCTTATTCCTTGTTTTAATTATGAAGGGAACCTCTGTGCGAAATTTCAGGTTTCTATGTCCAAGAGTTTGGGCTGGGCGTTGATGAGTTCGCAAGTCCGGACTTTTTTTTATTGATTTAGAAGATTGTATATAGATCATTAGGGCGAGGTTGCAGTACTTTGTTTTTATGTACGCACGACCTCGCCCCCCGCCCTGCCGCGCGAGCGATATAATGCCTAAATTTTGACTGTTTTTTGCTTCTTGGAGAAAAACTATAAAGAAATTATACAATATGTTTTCAACATTTACTTGAACATAAAAAAGTTCTATCTATTGATATAACTTTTTATATAAATTCATGATGAAATGTCTTAGCAGTACACGTTTGAAATTGTGATTTAGAGTCATGTTTGATAAAAAAAAAATCGAGCCGATCATTCTAAATCGCGTTTCTATCTTTACGATTAACTAGAGAGTATGTTCAATTTTTATGTAACGATTTTTATTTATTAAAAAACTCGTATTTAGTTCGATTTTTATAGGTTCAAAAATCCTTAAAAGTACTGCAAGCCCGCCTTAACTCGCGAATAACTCCGGTTGCACAATTTAGGATTTTGAAGTCGACGCTTCCACAGAATTAAGAACCAGAATGTATTCTTACCTTTGACAGTCCAGTCTGACATAGACATGGCTGCTCACGGTCCCATTGAGAGCGACATCAGACCACAGCCGCTCCGCCACCGCTGCCGCTCGTGGCCATAAGTGATAGTCTAGATTACCTGTAACATATACATACATACGTTATTTTCCCTTGGGGGTAGACATGTTTCTGCAGAAACCACAGAATGCCACCTGCTACTATCCTAACAAGCTAACATGCGCCTTTGCCTCGTCCACATTTTTAAACATCAGGTTTTTTTTTTTAAATGGCCTTGCTCCTGACTTCAATCTTGCCCTAAGGGCAGAGATGATGTCGACGATGGAACGAGCTTACCCAGAAGAAGCCTGTTTACTCACGACTTAAACAGATTAGGGTTAAGTATATGAACTCGGAAAAACCGACGCAGGCAGGGAATTCCACTCCTTGGCTGTGCGCATAATAAAGGGCTTAGCAAAGCGCTTCGTTCGAATGTGTGGAACGTCGACTAGGTATCGGTGATAACCTGCAGTACGTCTAGTCTCCCGATGAAAGAAGGGAGATGGTGGAATCAGCTCGTGGAGCTCCTGCGCACACCCTCCGAAGCACAGTCTGTAGAAGACCGACAGACATGCGACTTTGCTACGGTGGGCCAGGGCATGTAGCCTGCCTAATGGTGGTATAAAATAAAGAAAAGTCTACCTGTATCAACCAGGTCAGTCCACAGCGTAGCCTCTCCGCCCTCAATGGTGAACACCTCGAGATTCCGCCACGACTTCCACTTGTACATTTCTTGCCAAGTCCTGTCAATGAAAATTTTGGAGCTTGGGAAATAATCAAATGACTCCTCCCACTCTGGGCAAAGCGGAAGCGAGTGTCAGACCTCTATAATTACAGAAGTCGTTTTTAGTCAGTAATTGACCGAAAACGACACATGTTCCGTCGTAGCCCTTTGTGTCCGGGGCCGCGGTATTTCTTTCGTAAAAACTGCAACCCCGGCAGGCGTTGGCCCTTGCCCAACATTGCAGGGGGGCCCCTGCAATGTTGGTGACATTTCTTTGAGGCGCGCGTGGACACGGCTTGTCATCGTCATAAGACGGACGGACGGTGATCTAGCCCATTACTCACCGTCCACTGGCCCGGTCCACTTCTACTTTAGCTTACTTATTCTAAACTGAATATAAAATATAAATAACGCTAAAATATTAATAACCGTTAAGTCCTAAGGCGATACTCATAACTCATGTGCATATAATCTATGGATCTAATCGTAGCATTTAACTTGTCTACCTTGCGAAGTACCTATATCATGTGACATACTTTGCAAGCTAATACTTGCGGCTTCGCCCGCGTAGAATGCTTTATCCCACGTGATCATACTACCGGGATAAAACCAATCAACCCTAACACCCCCCAACCCTAAGTATCATACTTTTTTACTTATTAACCCAGATCTGTGGGCTAAAGATCATCCAAATCCGTTCAGTAGTTTTAATTTTAAAGAGCAACAAATATTCATTCATTCTTGCAAACTTTAGCATTTATAATATTTTTAGTATTCTATCACTCTGTCTTCTCCCAGACCCATATTTTTTTCTAAGATGGGAAATCATGACGTCACTCCTCCCGTTCTGCACGGAGCAGTCTCCTACTGGCTGATAAACATCCGTGCACCTAATGCCACTGGCGTTTCAGGATCGCGGTGAGTCTTGCAAATAAATCACGCATCCCTGGCAGGGTCTTCTCCCAGTCCCGCAACACAACAACATTTACCTACTTACGTCTTCAATTCATCATCTAACAAGTCAAATTTGTGGATATTGAATTCCACCCATTCGATTGATGTAACTAATAGCGGTTGAGTTATCAACGCGTAGAAGTATTTGGCAATCGTGAAAGTCCCTTGCAAAATCTTTAAGTGCAAAAAAGGCGGTCAAAAGTTCCAGATAATTAAATTATCTGGAACTTTGGTAGCGGCCCTTTTGAACCAACATATATAAATTTTATATGTTGGTTCAAAAGGGCCGCTAAGATTAATGGATCTATCAACCAAAGTCTGTATTCGTAACTAGTTTCTCAAACAATACCTACCGGAACAAGTCGGTTACCGATGTCAAGACTTGATAATGATCCATATCTAACCAAGGTTAAGGTCAAATATTTAACTGAGTAATGATTTCTAAGAAATCTAATTAGGAAATCCCTAAGAAATAACAGTGAAAGGGCCAGAAATCCTGGTCAAAGATCTACCGGGATGTGTAAAAACTGTTTGTCTATACAAGGCGCAGTTTTGCATCCTGGCGGGCTGCGGGTTGTTCGAAAGAGATACCGCGGCCTCGGACACAAAGAACATGGGTGGTTTTTAGTCAGTAGAAGTCTGACACTTCCTATCGCTCTGCCCAGAGCGGTAGGAGTCATTTGGTGATTTCACATTTCCAAAAAAAAGGTGCTGTTTTGCATCTACGTCTAATTTCAGGAGGTTATTACAAAATACATAAATAATTAATGAGTTTAGTAATAATAATACAGAGAAATATTAATGAAGTTAAAGATTGTATCCTACTCACTTGTATTTTCTACATCTTTGTTTCTTCACTTCGCAAGATAGTTCCCACCTGCTCGAGTGAATTACCTTGAATCTGCTGAGGAACTGCTCCGATGGGTTCGCGTGCCATTCCCATAGCTGCACTCCCAATCTAGAAATACAGGTCATCATTAATTTCAGTTAAAGGACGTCCACTGCTGGACATAGACCTCCATAAGTGTCGCCACTACTCACCACATTGACCGATCCTGTGCTCCTCGCATGATCGCATCCAGCGGATGTATCATGATCTCGGTAACATCATCATTTGAACAATTTCATAACTAAGTACATTGGGGTCGGTTTATCATTTACAGTATAACCCTGATTTAACTGGATTAATTAAAACTATGGGTATTCTGTATAATCGAAAATCCGGATAGTGTTTCCCATACGTCATTTAGACAATACGATAAAATACTGTAATTATAACCGTGAAAAAAAAAAAAAAAAAAAAAAAAAAAAAAAAAAAAAAAAAAGTACCTGTCCCAGGTCCTAGCTTCCAAATCCTTGGTCAAATGCGCAGTATACCAAATTATTGGTAACTTCGGCAAGAATCCTTTATTAGCCAGCTTCAGTCTTTCCAAAGCCTTATCAAGAAACCCGTCTCTCTCCGCCATGAGATTAAAACAATTGACCAAAGAGAACACTCCATCGCTCAAATGAAAAACATCATCGACCTTCGTCATCTCCAAGATTTCAGAGTAAATAATCTGAAGTATATCAAACACAGTCTCCTGGATGCTCAGTCTTAGACAAAGCACGTTGTCACAAGTAAAATTCTGGGTTTTTGTTGGGCAAGTAGTTTCTGATATCCAAGACCATGCTCTTCCAACTGGTCCTGGAGCCGCTACTTCTAAAAGAACTCTTATACCACGGACTCCAGCTCTTCTAACTACTGCCTTGACATCATCCTTGGTGTATATAAGACTTCTGCTATAAGCTCCATATTCAAATAGTTGAGGAACTGCTGGAAGGTGTAATGGAAAACTGGTGACATCTGAAATTCTCCAGTGGAACGTATTTAGCTTGACTGAGGCCATAGCGTCTATTGTCCTCATAATATCTGGGACTGGGATGTAGTTCCTTCCGGTGTCTATCATTAGGCCTCTGTATCTGTAACTAGGGGCATCCTTAATGACGATGTTCGATAAGGTGATGAGGTTGCCAGTCGTCTGGTCCAGTAAGATCAATTGGCTTAGAGTTTCTAAAGCATGCCTGATTCCGCAGAAAGATGATGAAAGCAGCTTTATCACCACTTGTGTGGTTATCGTTTCGACTTTTATCGAGTAAGCTTCATCAGTATCTAGCCTAAGTCGGGGATCAGGATCAGTTTCCACATCCATCTGGATATACATCTGCTTGATCATCGAGTCTCTTGAAATATTCATTCTTCTAGCATCTAAAGTGTACCTTTCAAGCTTCGCAAGTTCTCCAAGAAAGAGTTTGAATGCTTCTGCTAAGTACATATGGACGGCTTCTGAGGGTACTGATTGAAATTTGTACTCAAGTTTGTTCGTTGCCAGGATTATTAACTTCTTGCTGAAGTATGTGTAACCAATAGGTTTTGGCCACAGTTGTGGTCCCATACAGAGTAATATGCATCTACTTAACGAAGAGTAAATATATTCTGAGGTTGGATCGTAAAGTTTCTGACATAGCCCATGCTTGCATGTGTAGGAATTATGATGGAAAAATCTGTGGAAACTATAGCTAAAAAGTAATAAAGTACATTATTCCACCTACTAAATCACAATATTTAAATGAAGTAGTAATAATATGAAAATATTTAGCAGTATATTAAAAAAGCAAATTGAAAAATTATCTCTAGGCCAACCTCCGTTTAGGAAAGATTTCATAGACTGCTTTAAAGAAAGTGTCCGATTTTTAAAGCAGTCGATATTCGCCTAGTAGAAGAATGTATTACCTAAGTTCTTGAGGCGCAATTAATCTGTGTTCCTTTCTTGATCTTGCTTTTCCATCCTTCTTAGTCACATTGCTACTTCCAGACTTTAGTATGAATATCAATATTGCTAACAATATCATAACTAAGACAAGTGCCGCGGCCGCCGTTAGAAGCCAAAATTTTTTCCCATACAAAAAATTCTTCACACTGAAAATAGAAAAAGTCATTCTTAAATTAATATAACATTACGTTTGTTACGCAGAGGTGTACCTTGTAGTACATGTTTTGCCAGAAAAGTTTAACTCCCATGTCATTGGGGGCGAGCCTATTACCCTCATCAGAGCATAAATGATTATTATTATTATTATAAATCCGGACTCCGCGGCTGCTACTAAGAAATCTTTGATGGGGACACTCATTATACTTTGTCGGAACATTTTATCGAATCCTCAAGCACACAAGAAGCGATCACTAGACCGGAAACTGTTGTGATGTTTCTTTTTCACTGAAAAAAAAAACCGAAATAAAAAGATTCCAAGTCATATAACAGCTATTTTTTTCTATGACCTCTCTTTCCTTAATAATCAGAAATCAAGAAGCCACGTTAATTTATTGAAACTTACAGCTTATATTTGCTCCCATCTTGTTTACTCGTTGACTCAAAATAATAAACTTCAGAGGAATTATCCATTCGAACGCCAGAACCTTCATCCTGGTTGCAATTCATAGAAACGCCAGGATCTCCACAGTTTGGCACATTCGGGGTGCATTTACTGCATGAGCAGTTTGGCAAGCATCGCTGTTCTAACCCTATAGATAAATAGAAAGAAAAAGCAGTTTGTCAGCACTGACTGGAATATGACCCGTGACAAAAATCTGCAGAATGCACACACAGAAGTTACTTAAACGGAAAAAGAGAAGAAAGAACAACTGTATGCACCACAGCTGCGCCAAATGGGCACAGTTAAGGAAAAAAATGCTAGACAACTAGTGCCTGACTCTGCTTTCATTGGATGATAAAAGTTATGTACAGAACTTGTTGGTCACGCACATTTCTCTTCTTGGGTTCCTCTGATTTCCACGACTTGATCCCGTAATTTATATATAATCAACATGAACTCTCCTAGAGAAGAAGCATAAGTCCCTACAGTGGGAACATTATAGGCTGATGATGATGAATTATGGCTGGTTTCGGGAACTAACCAGGACTACTTTTTTAAATGCAGTAAAACTGCAAGAAAAACAGTCTTATTCAGCTTACCAGACTCAACAGTTGGCATTTTCCCAACATAATTCGCCACATTAATTTTACCCTCCGATGCTGCTAAATAAGGTGTTTTATCCTCTGTATCAGATTTAGAGCCATAATTAACTACATAATCAATTTCAGAGAATGATGCATCGGTCGTGACGACTGACGGTAATACTGTGACTGATGATTTGAACTTTATCGCATTGTTTTTATCTTTTACAGTTTTGCCAGAAGTTACAATGGAGATCACAGGACGTGCTTCGTGTGGTCCATGAGATTTGTACTTATCAGTTTTAGACTTGGCATCTTTCTTCTTTCTTTCTATTGATTTATCAACAGCCTTAGAGTTGCCGAGAGATAGGGAATGCGAGCGCGAATCGTAGGACTTATATTTGTCTTTAGACTTCGATTTTGCATTACGTCTTTGTGTCAGAGTTTCTGATGGTGGATCATCAAACACTTCTGAGTCATAGAAAGTCATTTCGTTCGAGGAGCATGATTCATTGTACTCGTAGTTGGATTTTGGATTCGGGTTGTATAAAGATTTTTCCGGCGTTGGGTTTTGTACACACGATTCATACTCAACAGATTTGATCGTAGTATTAAATCTTTTCACTATACTGCCTGTTGGTGATTTGTTCATAGTTTTAGAAATATGAGGAGGCATATCAGATGATGAGCAGGGCATAAAAGACTCGTACTCTACAGTTTTCAAGGTTGTGGTAATTTTATGCCTCACGCTGCCTGTAGGTGATTTGCCTACAGCCAAGATAGAGTTAAAGGGTGTGACATCAACTGTTGTGCATGGTTCAGAATACTCGTATTCATTTGATTCAAACGTTGCATTTATTTCAGTTGGTGCTACATCGGTAGCCAAAGAGGTAAAAGATGACATTGGCATGTCAGATGTTGAACTAGGATCACAAGACACGGCTGATTTGAACTTTGGAGCATTATATTTCGGCTTTAAACCTTCTGCCGGTGGTGCATCGGTAGGCAATGCATTGAAAACTGGTAAAGGTATTTCGGCTGTCGAGTGTAGTTCAGTTGATTCCAAAGGCTCTGTTTTCAGTTTCGATGGTTTCTGTTCTTGGCTGTGATCAGTTTGTCTGAAGGTCCTTGGATCTTGTTTCACCGAGTCACAGGCTTCTGCAATGGAAAAGCTTTCTTTAACAAAGTATTATAGGGTTAGGTTATTATATTCGACGAGGACGTAATTTTTATCGTTTTTTCACAGTATTCTCTTTTGATTAATACTTTGAATCGATTTAGCTAACCATCAATTTTGAATTAAATTAATTTATTTTTTATTTTATATTTATTAAAAGAATTTAATTAATAACTAGCAATAGCGTGGAACGCCGCCGCCGTCCCAACCGGGTGTCCATAAGACACCCACGCAGTGCAGTGCAGTGTAAGATATGCAGTGTGAACGAACCCTTCACGAAGCCGCAAAAAATATTGCTGGGAAACCACTTTTTTTTGGAGTGAAAAATCACATTTTATGGTAAGCTTTGAATAGTCAACGGGTCGTGGAGGTAATTTAAGTAATCCTATAGTCTGAAAACCTAGTAAACATAAAAAAAATAGCTGTGACAAATTTTGAACTTTGACCCCCTAATAGATCTCCGTAACCAGGGGCTTCCCAGGTATGTTCTAAAACAAAAAAATATCGTAGTGACGCAGTTTCGACTTCGTTAAGGGTACTTTTACACCATTTATAAAAGTTTTCTAACCTTTTACAGCTAACTCAATATTATTACAGGTGACTTCCATATCCATTAGTTTCTCGCAAAACTTCAGAATCATTTCCTGTTCAGCTTTGCCCAAATGAGCACAAATATGGCCATCTACCAATCCATTGGCAGAATTGACGCAACAATGGAAAAGAATTACTGATGTCATCAGGTACATCTTCTTCGTTCCTTCTTTTAAGTCGAAGTATCTGGAAACGAACTTACGCATAACATTACACATGAAATTCCGGAACAGTTACAAGATTGAACCAACACCCACATTTTGTTTTTGCTTGTTCCGTTTGTTCCGCCACTTCTTCTTCCTAGCTAAAACACTAGGAATAGTGTCGAAGGGTAGGCGTTTTGGGGGACTGTCTCTTGTTAATCAATTTTGACGTTTGAAAAGTGTTGATTATTATCGGCCTAGTTTGAATATTGATTTTGATTTTGAACTGTTTGATACGCTCTGGATAATTGACATGTAATGTAAAAACATACCTCATTCTCAGCAACGGGTACTTATTTCTGACAAATGTCTCCATATCAGTACATAGTAAGGAGTCGTCAATTTCATCAGCTCCTATATCCTGCTTATATTTCTTTAGCACATCTACCATACTCCATGGATTCAGCTCCTTTATAGGAGCTTTTGGGTGAACACATTGGTTCAGCTGTGAAATAATTATTTTTCAAAGGATTTATTTCAATTATTAGACCATTAATAATAATTAGTCCTCCTGGCCGTTTTCGGTCACGGCGGCCAATCTTAGCATGCAGAGATTAGCCATCTGCGCGGGAGATATTATAGTGCACAAGTGTGTGCGCAGGCACAGGTGCACTCTCTGTTCCTTTTCTCTCATAGTCCGATGGGACGGCAATCCGACACGACCGGAGAGAGATCAGGCGCAGGACCAACGGCTTAACGTGCTTTCCCAGGCACGGGGGTACTATACCGCCAACTTCCAAACTCCGGGCTACTACTGGGAAATTTCTAATGAAAAACCCAATAGCACTTTTTGTCCGACCCGGGAATCGAACCTAGGACCTCATGCACAGCAGTCGCGCTTACGACCACTAGACCCACGAGGAATTAGACCATTACAGGCACTTTTGAATGTCAGAGAAACAAACAAAACGAAGCTACAGTCACAACACAAGGCATAATAACTTGTGAAAGTAATGTAGTAGCCCATTCCCTAGCGTAGATTTAATCTATGGAGAAGAACGGGCAAGAAACAACATGGACACTCTTTTATATCAGAATTTTGTAATAGTATCTGTAATCCCACTTAAGATCAACCTTCATTCTTTCTTTCATTGATTTCCATTTGATGATGACATAAAAATAAAAGTTACAATACTAATTGAGATCCTCATCCTTTTTGAATTCGCTTAAAAATTCGGGGTACTGAAAAATGTCTATAGGAAAAATTCAAAACTTAGCCCGACCTCGTGACCACTGGGACCACGAAGTGGATGGAGAAGGATGGATGGTGGTGGAGCTTACACCCTCTGATGGAGATGAAGCCAGTGCCAAGCACATGAAAGAAGCAAGCTGAATCATATGAAGAGATGAATAAGTAAGTATTAAAGATAATGATGAGAAGCGCAGTCGTCGATTAACGAAAGGTATTTACAAGGCAGATGAATGTGGTAACGGGAGGGGACGCTCTAGAAAGACATACACTGATATCATTGGTGATGTTCTTCAGAACGCATAGGTGCGTAGTACTCGCAACCGGCGTGCGTGTATGACCAGATGGATGAATGTGGTCGAGGCAAAGGAGTATGTAAGGATCGTAACAGGTGGCGTTCTGTGGTTTCTACACATCCCCATGGGAAAAGGGCGTGAGTTTATGTAAGTATGTATGTGTATGAGTAGTGAGTGAGTATACAAAATGAGTTTTGATTACCCAATTCAACAACAGTTGCGTCCATCTTTTCTCAATGAATTCCAACTTACAGTCTGAGCAGGAAAGGCATTCGGACATCTTTTTAAATAAATATTAATAATTTAAATTGATACAACAATAGTTAGAATGCATAATTAGAACAAAATGTGACACTGTCAACTGTGACAGTCACAACAAGACGTACATCAAAGAGTAGAATATTTATATCAATACTCTGTACAACTCTTAACTTGCACGTCTTTTTAAAACATCGTTCTCACCATAGATAATAGACTACCTACACTATAAAGTGTGTTATTTAGGTTAAACGCTGCCTGACCCCGTGTCGGAGTGAGGCTGCTCCACAGAAACGGAGAAATATTAACCAATAGGATTGCGCACTCGAACAGAGGGCAGATTTTATGCCATTTTTTATGCAATCCTTTTGGTCAATATTTCTCTGTTTCTCTGCTCCGCAGCCTCGCTCCGCTTCAATGGACAGGAAGTTATTCAGTATTCGATTCCAGTCCCAAATATGTAAAAAAACGATAATCTTAAGTGATGTAATTTTTCGCCATTGTCCTAAGCCAGTTTCAAAATATGAAGGGAAAGTGGATTATACATTTATACATAAAATACATTGACCTGCGCACATTTTCTGTGATAAGCACAAGGGAGAGACGAGACTTTTCCGAAATACATATGTATTTGGTATGTTTCGTCCAAGTCGTGACAAGTTTTGTTTCACCGATATCCACACGAGGAGCTAGGATGATATAAAATAATAAAAAAACATCAATATGCACCAATTTTTATTATAAAATAAAAATAAAATAATATGTGTAGATAGATAATTTTGTTTCTTGACTTAAAATAATAACAAACAATAACTATTGGTTTTTAATCAAAGTTAATCAAATTAAGTAATTTGGTACAGGTAAATTAAGAGGAAACGCGAGTGGTCTTTTCTCCATACAAACGCTCTCGCCTGTTTTCTTTTTGGTTAATGACCCTAGAGCAATGGTTTTTTTACAGAATAATAAATATTAACTATTTCTATGCCCCTATGTTTTCCTTTTTGGTGATAAATTATTTTTATAAGCACTAGAACCCTCAAAAAATGCTCAAAATTGCTTGTTTAGATCGCTGTTAACAGAGTCCTAGTGTACAAATTTGACAACTATTAACGAAAAAAGAAAAACATAGCGGCGTAGTATATAACCTCCTTATTCATTGTCTAAAATATCTTTTAAATTGGTTCAATATTGGAGGAGGAAATAGGCTCTCGCCTATTTCCTCCGCCAAACCTCGAATTCTAACTTTTTTCTACAGTTGTCCTTATCGCACGAATTTGAGGGCAGGAGGACGGAGAGAGACAGCGATAGTAGAAAGAGACAGCACTCGCATTTCCTCTTAAAAATAAATTGAGAGACCGACTCAGATCAGTGAGTGTGCCCAAGAGCTCCACTAGCTCATTCCACAATCTCCCATCTCCCATCTTCCATCTGAAGTCCATACGTACTGCGGGCTACCACCATAATTCCATATAGGTATTCGTATGAAGCGCTTTGCTCGTCTTTTAAAATGCGCACAGTCATGTGGTGGAATCCCCTGCTTGCGTCGGTGTTCTCGAATTATTATATCCCGAATCTATTTAAGTCCGGAGTTAAGAAGCGTTTTCTTTTGTTGGTTCCATCTTCGGAGTTACGTCTGCCCTCAGGACGAAGATTGAGGTAAAGCGTAGGGTTACTTATATATTATTATATATTACCTATATAACTAAGTATAAAAAAAAACTCTTATAAAAAAAAAATGGAATCCTATGCCCAGAATATCATACCGATATTACATCTGTAAAGAATAAAAACACAATAATAATTAATGCATGACTGTAAGAAATTATAAATCATCATACAGACGCGTTCCTCAAGCAGTTTTCAATATTATCTATAAAGATTTAGGTTTGAGGTTGATTAGGCAAGTTTGAAAGTTTCGAATAACTTGATGTGCTGACTGATTTGACTAGAGAAGTAGAAGAAGAAAAAATGCTGTGCCGCTCCCAATTAAATTGGGATAAGGGCAGGAGAACGATGGTGCTTTACCAGTATTTTCATGAAGCGAATGCCTATCTAAAGTTTACAACCCAGTTAGTACTGGGTAATACGATACCCCTGCAGGTAGATCGTTTGTTTATTATCTATGGCAGAACGGATCATGTACAAAGAATCTCACCTGGATTTATGATGTCCTTCAAAATAGATTCGTACGAAAAGTACTTAGTTTATTGTGTGCCATTTGTTTCTTGGCATCGATCACCCTGATATCCATCCGTGCACTGGCAGAGGGGCTCATTGTCTTCATCTCGTGAACAAACACCACCATTAAAACAATAGCCTCGGCATATGTTCCTTTGGCAACGTCTGCCTTCGTAATAGTCATAACAACTGAAATAAAGAGTATTATGAAACAGGGCAAAACGAAAAACATAATCGTACCAGACGCGTGTTTTCTGGGAATGGTATCTGGCAGTTTAACCTTGAGAGTTGTCGACCACAAGCCCTCTGCACTATACCCAAACCACTGTAACTCCTGAAAGCCAGAATCAACAGTGGCAACCACCAAATTAGATCCGAAACCCTCCATATCAGCAAGAGATAGAATAGAACAAAGCCAATAGTTACAAAGTTCGTAATACAACTGAGATGAGCCCAGTTGCCTTGGACCACGGATAACTAATATCGCACAAAAGGGTCCTACATTGCGAGCTGCTGTATTTGATTACAATAATAGGTATGGTTCTATGAGCTCACAGTGGAATCGAAGTCATCGTGCGTACGATTAGCGACTAACGCTTTGGCTCCTATGCCATTTATCAGACGATAATAAAATAAAAATGTTTTACCTGCATTTAGGTCGTCCCCCAGCATTGACACTGCAGTCTCCTTGGAAACAGAAATTCTTACACACTGGGAAATCGCATCTTTCACCTCTGTAACCCTTTGTACATTCACAACGAGATTCCCCACTAACTTTCGTACCATGAACACAAACCAGGCTTGCATTTGCAGAAATTGACTCATTTGGCAGCACACTCTTCAGAGCATCGCAGTTCTTTACCGGAGTTATGTCTTCAATGTTATAGTTTGCTGCAATGTCCCAAATATACAGATCAAGTGCAATAAAAAGTTTAGCTTCCACATCAGCTGTATCATTCGATGTATTTTTTGGAATTTTCCAGATGGTATTTTGCCCATTTCCGTTTGAATCGTATCTATGCCAGTACAATTGATCCTTTGACCAGGTAAACGTACGGTGAGACTTGTTCTCTGTGTTTTCTTTATGTACTGTTCTTACGTTCTGTCCATTTAAATCAGCACATTTAATGACACTCGCCCAAGAGACCTTTTGGCCGAAGGGCAAAATACTCTTTATTTCAGGCGTGACTCCAACAGTCCGTTCCTGATCCACCCAGCACATTTTTTGTGTCTGTTGGTCAATGGTCAGAGAGAAAAAAGTATAACTTCCAGCCAGACGTTCATAAAGTTTTATGATATCTGCAAAATCCTTTGGTTCGTAGTTCCTATATTCCTGAGAACCCAAAATAATTTCGGTCTCAGAGCCATCGAATCGGGCCCTTTGTAAACTTCTGATCTGGGTCTGGAAGCCCGTGGCTAAGACCCAGTAAATGTACCTGAAATACATAGTTTGTGAATTATTTTACATTTTTAAATTATTTTTGTACACTATAAGAACGCACATTATGACGCCACAATATAAATTTCCTACTATGTTGGGTTCGGCTTTCAGTGTAAACGGATGCAGTTGAATACCAGTATTTTACATGGAGCGACTGCTTGACTGATCTCCATAACCCAGTTAGTATTGAGTACTCTAAGAGTGGTTGTCCGTTGTAAAGACTACCACCAAAGACCTATCGGGACCAATAGCTTAACGTGCTCTCCGGGGCACGGAGGAAGCGTACGGACTGCATCTTAAACTCCATAATGTGCCCCAAAAGGCTGATGCTGGCCTTAGAGCGGCTAGGTTCAAATTGAAGCTGACCCTGATCACATCTGCCACTTGCCGTAGGAGCAATAGACACAACTTACCAGTCAGTGGATACCAGCTAACAGGAATCGATAACGCGGCACGTCCAGAAGGAGATAGCGTAATGAGCTGGACTGTTTCTCAAAGGAATGAGATCGCGAAAAGAGAAAGGAGGAAAGGGAGGCCCTACAGTGGGATAATAATAGCTAATAAAATTATACAGTAAACGTACCCTCCGCAGCTATCGACGGCAATATCAGAAATCTCTTCATCTGACAAAATTAAGTGTTTTTCGTTAACAATGTTCTCCATTCCAGACTTTAATGAAGTCCAGTACATGTCCTTTTTGCTTTCGATCCAGAAGAGTGTCTCCGTGGCTGGGTCATAAGCTATATTACTAACGTAGTGGGCAGTTGTCGTTCTGATTAAACATTCTGTTCTCCTTGTTGCTGGCTCAAAGCTATATATATTTGTTAAGTCAGTATACAGCACTTTCTTATGTACTGGGTCGTAAGTTATTTTATCCATTGTACCCGAAGGAATAGAATGAAAATATGTGAGTGTTCCGTTAATATCATAAAATTCTAGTCCATGGTTAATTACTACAACGGTTTCTGAAACAAGAAAAAATACATATTTAAATTTTGTTCCGTCTTAGGGGTTGGACCTCATCTATCAAGTCTTTGATCAACTAAACCCGCTTGCTACTGGACCCGCGGGTCCACTTGACCACGTTTAGTTTAGTTTAACGGGTCTTTTATCCGCACTTAGCCTCTTGATTGAGCCATTGTGCGTGATGTTTTAAGAATACCTACTCCAACCAACATTGGTCGTCCCAGAATTGCAGCAGCCTTCCCAGACTGCTGCAGGCTTCCGGGAGAGTTAATGGGGATCGTAGAGTTTGTTCCCGGTGATCTGCCACTCTCCTGCACTCTAAGGCCTAAAACACACACAAGCGACGTAAGGCGCAGACACGGGGCAGACGCAGCGCAGGCGTGGCGCAGGCATGCGCCGCTTCAAAACGATTTCATACAAAATGTATGCAGGCGACGTTTTTGAATTATACTGAAGCGACGCGGCGCAGACAACGAAACGGTGTGAGGTTTGCACCGGAGCGAGATTTCAACAACCGATTGAATTCACGTTTCTTGCCTGTTCCACGCCTCTTCTGATATAATTCAAATCGCATCTGCGCCGTATCTGTCCCACGTCTGCGCTGCGCCTGCCCCGTGCCTTCGCCTTACGTCGCTTGTGTGTGTTTTAGGCCTTAGAGTACGCGTTTCTTCCGCCTCCATGCATCCTCTGCACAGTGGGCTGTATGTTATAGATGTTTGTTTAGGGAACAGTGACCCGTTAAAATTCCTATGATTTTACGGAGTTTGTCCCTTTTAAGTTTGATGAGATTGCGAGTAAACTTCATTGATGCCGCCGGAACTGCATCTTTTGTTTGCCTGCATCCTTCGCTGTTTCTCCATTCGGTGAGGTGTTTTTCTGTGGTTCTTGAACGCAGCCATGTTTTTATTTGGGCCTGAGGTATGGGCAGTAGTGGTTTCGGTCCAAATACTGTATCGCTTGAGCCTCTCTTGGCCAGCTCATCTGCTGCGTCGTCGTTACCCAGCGAGTTGCTGTGTCCTTTTATCCATTGCAGGTTTACACTATTCGTTGACCACGTAATTTATTGGCAAAAAATAAAAATAAAGTTTGTGTAATAAAATACCTCTATGTATACTGCTATAAATAGGTACACACGTTTGCAAATAAATATGACAACACAGAAACATGATAATAATATAATTCATTAAAATAATACTAAAAAACTAATAATATAAAAAAATAGAATTTCCGGGTTTAAGCTGTACTACAGTACTACTTATAATATACTAGTAACTAATATTGGAACATAAATGATTTAGTACTTACCCCAGGAGAAAGAGTGCGCCAACCCCACGTTTAGCGCAAACAACCCCAGAACGCACAGCGGTCTATACATTTCTATTAAAACGTTGTTTCGACGGTACTAGATGTTACTTTCGCGTGAACGCTTGTGAGATGGAAAATAGAATGATGTGTATATGCAAAAACGAACCTATTTAAAGCGTAGTTAGGAATCGGTTATATTGATAACATGAGAGGTTTTCTGATAAAAGACGCAGTAAGTAGGGATATCAAGTTGTTATACAGGTTGATTTTTTTGTCAGCAGATGCTGTATGGCATTACTAGTTGATTCTTCAATATGCCTTGGTCTCAGGGCGAACATGGAGAAAAGCCAGGTCAAGCTCAACGAAACAGTAGAAAGAACCAGAACCCCAGGGTCTATTGTTATCAATGGCGGTCTTCTCGATGTTGTTCGAGAATATGTCATTGTTATGATTTACCTCGGGCAAACTCAGTAGTTTGGTAAGAACTACTTTGAGATGAGGCTAACAGCAGAATTCAACTGAACTAAGGTCTCCTATCAGTTCGTTCTGCCTGATATGACTTACGGGGCCGAACCGTGGACATACGGTATGGTTGGTCCATACATTTAAGGTAGTTTAGCAAGTTAAAGAGCGAGTTTTGCTTAGAGTGTCATCGCATCAGGAACCAGGTGATCCGACAGTGAACCAGAGTTGTCGACATAGCTCAAAGAATAAGTAAGCTGCAGTTACACCGGATCGGCCATGTTAACCGTAGAACCGATGAACGTTGGGGCAGGCATGTTCTTGAGTGGAAGCCGCGAACCAGCAAGCGTAAAGGGGTACGCCCTCGGGTTCGGTGGAGCGACGATCTTTGCAAGGTGGCTGGTAGCAACTGGATGAGAGTGACCCAGAAACGAGTGGACTGGTGTGCGATTGAACAGGTCTATGTCCAGCAGTGAATTGCTGTATTGAGTAAAATCAACGTGATAAATTCCTGGTAACAAAAAAAAAACTGTGATCCCGGTTTTAATATTACTTTCATCAGAATCAGCCTCGAGACTTGTTTACTTATGGAGGGTATTATTCAACGGTTTTGATCTTTTTTTAATGATGTTTATTTCTATATTTAAAAATCAGTTTTACTCATATTTATTCATCCTGTACTTGCCATCGTTTAGGTAGTATTAAACAATTGATAATGGTGTATGATTTTACATATGCTTTTAATATTGCATAATACTAGCAGCCTGCCCCGGCTATGCCCAGGCAGGGGTGGATTTAAGGTTCTACTCATGGAGGGAGGAATGTTTATATTTTTGGGCAGTTTAAGTTGTTATTGTATTAATTATTTAGGTTTCGAGAGCGAGCAAAGCGAAATTTAAAGATTTTGCGGCCTACCTCAGATAGATTACGTGTATTTTAATTAACCGTTTTTACTAGTTTTTTTTGTCGACTTTTCAAAAAGCGTAAGACCTAAAAAAGATGCATGTCTGTAACATTATATTTTGACCAGACTTTGTTGTGGCAGACAGACATACAGACAGACGGACAGACAGCGGGTCCCGTATTACACTTTGGGTACGGAAGCCTAAGGCGCATTGCACATGGAACAACTGGCAACTCGCTGTTTACATATATTTCAATTGGACTGCATACACATAGCAACTCGAATTTCGAGTTCTGGTGTTCGCCAACAGTTCAGGAATGGGTCAGGATCACCGGAGCTCGAAACTCGAGTTGCTAAGTGTGCGCATTCCAATTGAAATACATGTAAATAGCCAGTTGCCAGTTGCTGCAATAGTTACTCCATGTATGCAAAGCGCCCTAAAACGCTACCTGGCTACTTCTTTCGCCTCATCCACATTTGGGTGAATTGCCCAAGCAAAAAAAATACACGGCAAACCTGAGAACGGTAGTGCAATGTGCTAATTTTTAATTTTATATATTTTTTCTCAACAGCGTAAGTACTTCTCTACCTTGACAAAAAAAATAATTGATTTCTACCCATTAATATACGAAAAAAAAAATTACAAAGTGTTATTCTATCATCACAGTGGCCTGTCCCAATTCCGCTCATAAAATACCTTCCCCTGCAAATACATTCGTAATATGGATTTAAATCGATTTTGTAATCATTAAATTATAATACATTCGATCAAATAAAACTATTTTTGTTTGTTTATCTTGTTTCTCATGGATTTGACAGGCAGTTAACTTTTGTCTGGAAAAAAGTTATCATTTCAGAGGATAGTAAGTTTTAGTAGAATAGCCATGTCAACATTGCGTTGTTACGCCCCCCTCACCTTTCCTCACTTCGGATCAGTCCGGCTCAAGCTCTCGGCGCGAACGCACCGGTCCCAACGTCTTGCGGTTTCCCGCCAAAAAAGTAAGTTTATCATTTCAGTGATATGAGGACAAAAATAATTTCATTTCGGTGGCTGTTATAACTCGTGTTAGATTAGTATGCACAGTATATCATTTCGGTGGTAATTTTTATCATTTCGGTAGACACTTTTCATTTCAGTGGACTCTTAAAAATTCATCCTTAAATATATATGTAACTTTTGATGATATTTGATGTCCACTCACGCACAATGTTATAAAATAGGCTAAAGTTTTATTTGTCATTAAAAATATGTAGATAGCATTGAAATAAAAAAAATCCACCGAAATGACACATAAAAATCTCTTGTTGAAATTCACCCATTTATACATTATGTAAAAAAATACAGATTGATAATGAAGTTTTTTTTCGAGTTTTGCATGTAAGATTGAAAATTACGAATACAAGAAGCAAGCACCGTCTGTTATCAAATCCACCGTAGTCACATTTTTATTTAGTCACAGTAGAATTTGTAAGAATTTACAAAAATCTTCCAAAAGAATTTTCCCAAGAAAATGCTTTACATGTAAAATAAATATTGTCGAGTTTATACAAACACACAGACTTTGAATTATACTCGTAGGTACCTAATATTTATCGTTTGACACCCCGGGTGGGTTTTCCCAAATTTTGTTATTCCCATTTTAACGTAAAAACCCAGATGATAATATTCTGAGGTTAAAGGGTATATAAATTAAGATTATTATATTACCATACTAGCATCGGGCCGCGGATTCGCCCGCGTGGACAACAAAACCTAAATGTTGCTTGTAGTAGTAACCTAAAGAGCTTGTAAAATTCGAAATAAAAAATAAAAAAAATATTTTTTATTTATCTGACTTCAAAAAGAGAAAGTTCTCTATCTTCTGATTCTTACTAGTTTTTAACTGAATTCGAATATCTTTTTTTGTTAAAAAGTGGCGAAAATAAACAAACTAGGTAACCTTCAAAATTACAGTATGCACCTTTTATCCGAATTGAATTGATGATGATGATGATGATGATGACCTTTTATCTGACTGCGATGGAATTAACTACCTATTTGAACAATTAGGTATACTACCTAAACGACGGCAAGTACAGGATGAACAAATATGTATAAAAATGACATAAAATAAACAAAATTTTAGGGGCCGGTAGTCAACAAGGAACCCTTATAGTTCCGCCATTTCTGTCTGTCTGTCCGTACAATAGATCAAAGACACTTAGTACTACTACTAGAAAGCTGTAATTTGGCAAGAATATAGAGTTTCGCCGACAAAGTGGTAAAATAATAACTCGATGTTTTTTTCTTTATCTTCAGTACCTTCTTTTTTTTTTGTTCTCGGGGGGAAACCTTCAAAAGGCTACTGGTCTTTGGGGATAAGACCGGGGTGTGTGGGATTTTTACCGCACTAAAACCACCCCGGTGGCCACCATCCGCACATGGGAGGAGGCACCGTTTCCTCTTAAAAGACCTGTCCGGAGCCCCCTCTGTGCATCGCCTGTTAAGGCACATCCCTGGGGAGATTTATCTTTAGTACTTAAGTACCTAGACATAAAAGTGGGGAAGTTTTTTTTTTATTCTCGTGAAGCCCTTAATCATCATCAGCCTATAATGTTCCCACTGTAGGGACTCAGGCCTCCTCTCTAGGAGAGGGATGGGCTATAATCCACCACGCGGGCCCAGTGCGAATTGGCAGATGTCACATGTCTTCGAATTTTTGGTTCTAAGACATGCCGGTTTCCTCACGATGTTTTCCTTCATCGTTTTGAGAGCAGCGGTGATGAAATAAATTACACAAAGTAATACGCCTGCCTGGGGTCCGAGGAAAATCACACTTCACACTATAAAGGCGAAAGTTTGTGATTGTGTGAGTGTGTATGTTTGTTACTTCTTAACGCAAAAACTACTGAACGAATTTTGATAAAATTTGTTATACGATAGATAGTTTATAACCTAGATTAACACAAAGGTAGTTTTTATTCCAATTACTTCCCGTGGGATATAATTTTCGAGTTGTAGCGGGTGAAGCCGCTGGCAACAGCTAGTAATAATATATTCTCGAACAATATCGAGTGTGCGTTACCCAGGCAAAATGTTTTGCTTTAGAGAGATGAGACTTAAACAAATAATTAGTGTATCATGAGGAGCAATTTGTTTACTAATAGCAAAATTTGTTTGAATTGTAGTTTTTAAGTTATTTGAGAAAAACAAATTTTGCTGGAGTAACGTTTGAAACGTTACCCAGGCAAAATAGTCTTTCAAAAATTAGTTTCAGCACGGAACCAAATACATGAATAGATAGCTTTTGTTGCGTAGTAAATGTTTATAAATAGCAAAATTTGTGTGTGGTATAGTTCTTTAGTTATTTAAGATTTTGCTGCGGTAACGTTTTGGGATTTCCCAGATCTCGAAAACGGCTCAACGCAGAAGTTTGAAAAAAATACCAATAAAAGACCTCAATTTGTTTAAATTTGTTTAATCATTAGTTTTTGATTTGGTTGACGTAAACCAATGTAATTAAATGGTTTCAAAAATCAGAAGAAACGGGTTTGCAAGTAAACCAATACACTTATAACCAAATAAACAGCTGTAAAAAATACCCGTGGTTCGACGCTTGTTTACATCAGAAATATTAGATTTCATACTTTACACATTAAGAAGATAAAAACAAATTTGATTTATTTTAGACTGGTCGTACTTTAGCGATCAAATACGCAGTTCCCATAACATTAAGAAACATGGCATACTTTAAACAAATTAAAATGATTCCTGAAAATTCCTTCCTGTTAATTGCAGCTTTGAATTACGGCTCTAATGAAAGTTATCTCAAAAACAAGATTATGTCAGCAATTCTCTAATGAGCCGACCAAATTGAAAAGGTCACATAAAAGCGACCGCACCATACATAAGCGCAACCATCTGAAATGAACAGGGTAATATAGATGTTTTGTTAGTACAGTTGAATACAAAAGTTTTCTGGTCAGGTTAGTTAAAATAATAAAATGGTTAAGATTCATTATTTTTATTTAAAAAATCAGTCTCATACAAATTATATGTATTGCTTTGCCTTAGCATCAACATTTTTAGAGAAAAATCACAGATAAGTTATAACCTACTTACTTAATTTTAAAATTTGGATACATTAATAGTTTGTACAATTTTCCTTAGGAGGTACTAATAACGTAGGTTGATAGGTGGACTCCATTTCACCTCGACTCACAGTATGGCATTTTAATATGAGTTTTGTTACGTGTTACTTAGAGTGAATATTTTAACATTACATGTGACTGCCACAGGTGGATAACCCGTGAACCAATCATTGTCAAAGCGTCGTAACCTTCTTTTAACTTAATGTTGAAATATCCACTCTAAGTAACACGACATAAAGCTCATATTTCAATACCACAGTGTGACTTGAGTTGGAATTGAGTCGGCGTTGTGTGTGTAATGTGCAAAGCACATTTAATGTTTTTTTTTACAAAATATGTATTATCGGCTTGCCTATATTTCTTGCCCTTATGAGGGACGGTTTCGAGCATATTCTATAAAAAATGTATATAATCACAAAACTTTTAAATGAGAAAACAACAATATAATAAAAATCTTCCAACAATTATATAAAAAATAAACAACTTTTACACTTATGTACCTATTTAAAAATATAGGAAACAGTACAGTTTTTATCATTAATAACTACTAATATCACTCATAATCACAGATTCGTACCTAATTCAATAAAATTTGTGTGGTCATTGGGACCGTATAAAATTATGTGTTTTATGCTTCCAGTCTCTAACGTTTTAATTACCTACACTAATGAATATATAATCAAATGTGGCATTATGGAGTTTTTGCATTTCTGTAGTTTACAGTACAGATCATCGTAACATTCATATTGTTGAGTTTTCGTTCTGTAACAGTATGCTCTGTAATGTCCAATCAATGTGGAACTTGATGGTGGGTCAAAATCAATTACTGCCAAAATCATATACTGTTGGCCATTTAACTCTATATTAATGGGTATATCATTCAGGTTAACAGACATGTCATGTAGTTCGAAGAAAAGTAATGGTTTTAATTCATATGTAAAATATACATTTCCTGTCTCGCATACAGGACACAGTGAAACATTATCATTATTAATACACGATGTGGCAGATTCTTCCAAGAAGTCAATACCCTTTTGTGTTATAATATTTATATTTAAAGATATATATTTACAATCAATTTTCTTTGGTTGTAATGCATTTGAGCATGTGTCATTTGAGCAACACCGCTGTCTGGTGGCAGAAAAGTATATGTTGCTCATGAATACCTGTTCTAAAATCATTGTTATATTACATTCACAACTGATAATATTTTGCTGTGACTTTGTTTTATCATAAAGGTCAATCAATAGTTTGTCACGAAGTTCATATAATCTTTTGCAAGTTTTTCTCGTATTAGATAATACTTTTATGAATGTTGTTAAACCATCGCTAGCACTATTTAACTTTTCTCTGAAAGCAGGCCTGTCTTGATAAGCTACACCGAATGCTTGCGCGAGGGAATCAAAAGCACAAGTGTTTGTTATAAGTACCCTGTTTTGGTGTACATAAGAATATGCGACGTTACCATTCTGTAATATGTATATGGAGGTAGCTTTTTTTGATTTAGGAGTGGGTATGGTAAGTCCCCGCCAGTTTTCAACTTCTATAGGTTTATTTTGAAAAATTGATTGAATATCAAAATCTGACGTATCAGTTAGGTTCTCTTCTTCTTCTTCTTTTTCAACTGACTTCGGTGCAGAATCAGATATAATAACTCTGCTGAGAATGAATCTCGTTTTTGTTCGTGTTTGTCTCTAATTTTTACTATTTTTCGTGAGAAATACTCATAATTTGTTTTGCGTTTTTCCTTTTTGTTTCTTAGTTTTAAGGCCTGTTCTTCTTTGTTCTTAGTATTCTCGTGTAAAATTTGACTAGAGCTTAATTTTATGGTTCCGTTAATAAAACTATAATGTTGTATGAAATTCGTCTAACCGGACGCGTTCAACTTTGGTCTCAAAATATATAGTTTTGATGTCCTTAAAATGATTTTCTACATTTGAGCTGCTGGCATAGTCTTTGGCTCCAGGAAAATAATCAGTCATAATATTGCCCCACAAAGGTAATTTTTTCAAAAGTCTTTTATGAGTGTTGTTAATTTCCGGCAAAAAAAAAGCATTTTTCATTGGTGTAGATTCAATTAACTGTAAATATAATAGTTCTGTATTCATAATGTCATCATAATATTTTATCAAAGGCATAGGGCCACCGTGTTGCTCACTCTCTTCATCTTCTGTTACAAAATATATTTCTTCGGAACTGTCCTCTCTTTCATTCTTTTCAATTTCGTCTGTGTGTCTTAGATATGTTTTTATTTGGTCGCTCAATCGTTTCAATGCTTGTTCACATTTCGATGCCGTATAATCAAGATCGGTACTTATATATTCATGAAGAGAAAGTGTGATTACATCTTTAATAATTAGTTTTACTTCGTCATAGCTTCGTGATTGTAGTATCAATTTGATGCAATTGATATAAAAATATTTGCATGTTTCAGAAGTCTTGTCAAAACAACTTTGTGTATACAGTTTTTTTAAAAAATGAGACTTATCAAGTCTGATGTAACAAGCAGGTATCTTGCCTTTTTTTTCCTCAACTATTGCAAAACATTGTCTTAAATAGTTATTCAAGTCCGTTTTCAAAAAAGTTTTCGTTATGGCCGCTATTAAAGCAGAAGAATCATCACAAATTATTTCATTTGGAAGGACTCTTCTGTTTAACCATGTGCTTAGCCATGTGGCTATTGTTTCTGTTGTGTGTGAGTCAGAGCACATATAACAAATTGGAACACTAGCACCCAAGGTATATGCTACGATGGCATATAAGAAAACATGTTTGGGATTTTTATATTTTAAAAAATCGTTTGCTTCGGGTGGCTTTATTGGTTTAAATAAAGATCCAGTGGCATCAATAGACAGGATTTTATATTTGTCTTCCAAGATGTCATCGTAATATATACTTTGCTCAGTAGTCCAAAAATACAATATAAATGGAACAAGAGACATTTTTTTTATGAAACTGTCATACGGTGGGCTACAGGTCATGGCATACAGTGATAAAATAATATTTTTATCAAACTGAAGAGCGCTTCTAGCTTCATGCCGGTATTTCCTCAAATTTAATAATTTAGGCAAAGTTGGCGGTTCTTTTGGATTATCCATGCTCATAACTTCATCGGCCGTTGAATTTCGTACCCTTAAAGCCTTAATGTTTTTAAGTTTTTCTTTGTGCAGATTAACCCGGTGTTTAGTTAATTTATTTTTAATTCGAGGGTCATGCCGAAAGCCTTTTTTCAAATTTGTAAGAATAAGCGTTACTTTATAAGAATTATCAGCTGTTTCGGGGGATATTGTCAAGAACAGACTAGCTTTGCATTGCGTACAACTTCCTGTACATGTGATGTCGTTATTTTTGAGATCAGTAGGCACGTAATTGTTTTTAAACGAGAATGTGCATTCTAAATCGGTTTTAAAAAATATATGATCTTGCATTTCGTTGGTCCACTTATTTTGTGCGAGATGGTGGGATTCAATAGGCGCAATTTTATAGTAGTCATATTTACTCATTTCAAAAGAAACTGTTAAATCAGAAGGAGCTTCTACAACTGCATGCAATTGTGTTCGATTATCTTCACAATCTCCGCGAGAATTAAAAAATAAAACTTTATTTCTCTTCGCAGATATTTGCAGGGCTGCTTTGCTGACTTCGTGATTAAACTGAATACGCAGTTCTTGTTGTATGTGGTCATAAACTTCATTTGAGATTGGGGGAATAGAAACATTAAATATATCTTTATATTTGGAGAACACAACTCTTAGGTCGTCAAGGGGCACTTTTACTTTTCGGCCTGCCATTTTATTGTACCTGCTGGTACTTCACTGGTATGTGTGATTTTCCGAATATAAAATGAACTGACATGAACAACGGTGTGAGTTGAGGCTTGCACATTCTGCTCCCGAAGCCATGAAGTGCAACTACCTGAAAAAAAAGCAAGGCACACATCACATTTACATTAATATTTTCATTACCTATCATTTTAAAAATCTAGTACACTTGTCTCGCCATTTGCGCAGAAAGACATTCGCACGAATGGATACTTGCGCATAAAGACATTTGCGAATGCACACTTCAGTAAAAAGACTGTAGGTGTACAGTACCTTCAGTCTTCTCAAGATATTGCGCGAAAGGACATTTTAGCAGATTAAAAAGGGTGTCGTTTTTAAGGTTGGGATCGCCAATTACCAATATGCGATAAATGCCGTAAAAAATCCAAGATGGCTAAAGATAAACCGCTTAAGCGCTTGCGCAGTGATGAGCTGGGTTTTGTTAGGCGTGGCGCCATTCCTACGCTTTGTTGTACGTATACTGAATTTCGTGTGATCTGATTGCAATTAATGTGTATATAAAGTACCGTGTATGAAACAGCACATATCTAACTAGGTATTGTAACACTCGTGTATAATACCCCTCATTATACAAGTTTCATAAACTATCATTACCGAATACTCACCGGACTTGTCAAACACACTTCAATATAATTGAGAATAATACTAGATTCGTTAAAGCGCTTGAAACTTTATGACAGTATAGCTTAAACGTATAAAAACTGTATCCTTTTTGTTTTGTTTACGTTAAGTCTAAGAGCAATATCACAACGCGATTGCCTAGCATGGCGTAGGTATAGAATAATTAAAAGTTAAAGCCTACCACTGAGACCGCCACGTTGTTATTTTAGCCAATAATCACACACACAGTTTTAAGCAATAAAGAGATGAGTCTGTCGTAAAACAATAATATTTCATATTTTGCGCGATATTCTGGTTCAATATTTCCATGATAGCCATTGAAATGATAAAAAAACTATATACTATATTTTCCTAATTGTAATGAAGAAAATGGCAAAGTTTTTTTTTGTGCCGGGGCTAATTGTGTTTTGGGTCACATTTGACGAGTTTTCTTTATTCTGATTCACACCAAAAAGCGTACATTAATATACGCTGAATGACTATTTTATACTGAAACACAACTGTACTGTAAAATAAAAACATTTAATACTCACATCGTTCAAAGACGTCGTCGTACACACACACATAAACCACAAGCACTTCTCTCCAAAACACTTGGTTCACGACTGATTGTTTCATTGGTTCGGTCGGAGCTAGCGTACCCATAGATAGAGCGTACTCAACTACTCACAGCTAAAGAGTAAGTAAGACAAGGCATATAGCTGTTGCGTTGTATTGCACACAGCGATGCGCGCTGCTCTGACTAGCATCAAGAACGTTAAAACGTTTTTAGCGTGGCTTTGCGTTGTGGTATCAAAATAAAACATTTGGTTTAACAGAAACAACAAATTAAGTACTAAAAATATAGCTACATGTATATATGTTTGTATTGTTTTAAATCACACTATAAATTATACACTATGATATTACACTTTTATTAACTAGTAAAAATTGTGTAATATGGTACTGCACTTAAAAAATATTAAAAAATCGGCTTCACGAATAACGTTTTTCTGCTTAACTGTACAAAACATCGGTTACCAAGCTGCTAATTTGCGAAGATTACCCGTACGTACGGTGCAGTCGCTTTTACGTGACCTTTTCAATTTGGTCGGCTTATTAGAGAATTGCTGACATATTCTTGTTTTTGAGATAACTTTCATTAGAGCCGTAATTCAAGGCTGAAATTAACAGGAAAGAATTTTCATGAATCATTTTAATTTGTTTAAAGTATGCCATGTTTCTTAATGTTATGGGAACTGCGTATTCGATCGCTAAAGTACGACCAGTCTAAAATAAATCAAATTTGTTTTTATCTTCTTAACGTGTAAAGTATGAAATCTAAAATGTCTGCTGTAAACAAGCGTCGAACCACGGGTATTTTTTACAGCTGTTTATTTGGTTATAAGTGTATTGGTTTACATGTAAACCCGCTTCTTCTGATTTTTGAAACCATTTAATTACATTGGTTTACGTCAACCAAATCAAAAACTAATGATTAAACAAATTTAAACAAATTAAGGTCTTTTATTGGTATTTTTTTCAAACTTCTGCGTTGAGCCGTTTTCGAGATCTGGGAAATCCCAAAACGTTACCGCAGCAAAATCTTAAATAACTAAAGAACTATACCACACACAAATTTTGCTATTTATAAACATTTACTACTCAACAAAAGCTATCTATTCATGTATTTGGTTCCGTGCTGAAACTAATTTTTGAAAGACGATTTTGCCTGGGTAACGTTTCAAACGTTACTCCAGCAAAATTTGTTTTTCTTAAATAACTTAAAAACTACAATTCAAACAAATTTTGCTATTAGTAAACAAATTGCTCCTCATGATACACTAATTATTTGTTTAAGTCTCATCTCTCTAAAGCAAAACATTTTGCCTGGGTAACGCACACCAATATCGAGAAGACCACCGTTGATAACAATGCAAACAAGGCCTGAGAAAATAACCTGAGTTTTCTCCAAGTTCACCCTGAGACCAAGGCATATTGAAGAATCAACTAGCTTATAGGAAATCCAGCATGGAAAGGCAAGTGGAAATTATGTTTTCACACCTCCGCTATTCTTTTCTGATTAATTTTGTTGAGAGATCCAAGACAGTTTCATCCTCTGGGTCTTCGTTGAGCTTGATTGTCTCGGCGCGTCGCCTCTGTTGATTCTGGCTTACAGGAGTTACAGTGTTTTGCGAATAGTGTGACAGGCTTGTCTCATTAAAAAAACTGGCCAAGTGCAAGCCGGACTTGCACATGAAGGGTTCCGTACCATGACTTCTTATTGGTTTTCCTGTAATCGTATAGATTAGTGTTGAACTAATTTCTGTATTTTTTTCAGAATTTTAGGTTCAGTAGTTTTGGAGATAAGGAGGGGGAATGGTCGGACAGATAGAGAGACAGACAGACACACGAGTGATCTTATATGGGTTCCGTTTTTTCCTTTTCAGGTACGGAACCCTAAAAAGAAGATCATACAGCATCTGCTGACTAAAAAAACAACCTGTAGGTATAACAGTTCGATATCCCTACTTACTGCGTCTTTTATCAGAAAACTTCTCATGTTATCAATATGACCGATGCCTAATTAAACTATAAATAGTTTCGTTTTTGCTTAGAAACATCATTCTGATTTTCCATCTCACAAGTGCTCACTAGGGGTGAAAGTAATATCTGCCACTGTCGATACAACATTATAATAAAATGTATAAGCCGCTGTTCGTTCTGGGGTTATTTGCGCTATACGTGGGGTTGGCGCACTCTTTCTCGTGGGGTAAGTACTAGAACCATTACTTTCTATTATTTGTTACCTGCAACCTGCAACCTTCTCAGCGTAAAATGGTCATTGAAAAGGTCCGGCCAAATTCTTCCTACGCGCCCACTGACGTTCGGAAAAAAAAAGCGCCCACTCTAGGGTTAAGTACCTACAGCCGGGGGATGCTATATTGCGTATCTTTTTAATGTCAGTGGCTATCATAATAATATAGTGTCCATCAATTAACTGTCAATTGGTTATGGATTGGTACATTTTTTAAATTTATTTGATGGACACTTATGATAGCCACTGAGTTGACATTAAAAGATACACAATAGCCCTGCTGGAGTACGAGTAATTAATTAACCCGAAAATGTTAGTTTTATTTTTATGAATAATATTGTATGTTTCTGTGTTGTCATGTTTGTTAACAAATAAAAAACAGAAAATAAATTACGTGGTCAAGTGGACCCGAGGATCTACTAGCAAGCAGTGACCCCAAAGAGTGAGCAAAATTAAACTATTTTATCTTGTTTCAGAAACCGTTCTAGTCATTAACCATGGGCTACAATTTTTTGATATTAACGGAACACTTACACACATAGAAATTATTCCTTGGGGTATAATTATTGATAAAATAACTTACGACCCAGTGCATAAAAAAGTGTTGTATACTGACTTAACAAATATATATAGCTTTGAGCCAGAAACAAGGAGAACAGAATGTTTAATCAGAACGACAACTGCACACTATGTTAGTAATATAGCTTATGACCCAGCCACGGAGACACTCTTCTGGATCGAAAGCAAAAAGGATATGTACTGGACTTCATTAAAATCTGGAATTGCGAACATAGTTAACGAAAAACACTTAATTTTGTCAGAAGAGTCGATTTCTGATATTGCCGTCGATAGCTGCGGAGGGTACGTTACTGTATTATTGTTATTTCTCCGTTGCTCTTCTGACAAGCGGAATATGCAACCAGGCCAGTTCCATTTGAACCTAGCAGCTCTAGGCCCAGCACCAGCTTTTGGGTTTGGGAATGAAGTATGGAGGTTCTGATTCTGATGCAGTTCGTAAGTTACCTCCGTGACCCGGAATGCACGTTAAGCCGTTGTTCCCGATAGGTCTTTGGCAGTCATTACAGGTAATCAGTGGCTTGAAAGTGTGACACCCAGTCTTACGAAAGGTCCTAACTGGGTTTTAGTTGATTGAGGTCAGTTATGCAGTCGCTCCATGTGAAATACTGGTACCTATATTCAACTGCGGATGGCTGGACTTGAAATCAACCCCAACATAGTTGGAAAGGCTAGGCTGATGAAAAATAACTGGAAATTATATTGAAGCTTCATAGTGTGTGTTGAATTTTGTAAAAAAATAAATAATAATTGACAAACTATTTCAGGTATATTTACTGGGTGTTAGCCACGGGGTGGCAGGGCGTCGTAAAAAGTTTACAAAGGGCCCGATTCGATGGCTCCGAGACAGAAATTGTATTGGGTGCTCAGGCAAATAGAGACAACCAACCAAAGTATCTTTCGGACACTTTTCCACCTCTTCAACATCTGTCAAGAAGTTATCATTTTTTCTTTCTAACCATTGACCAACAGACACAAAAAATGTGCTGGGTTGATCATGAAAGAACTGTTGGAGCCACGCCTACCCCCTTTTGGGCGAGTGTCATTAAATGTGCCGATTTAAATGGACAGAACATAAGAACAGTACATAAAGAAAACACAGACAAAAAGACTCATCGTGCGTTTACCTGGTCAAAGGATCAATTCTACTGGCATTCATATGAGACTGGACAAAATACAATATGGAAAATGTCCAAAAATTCATCGAGTAATTCAGATGTGGAAGCTAAACTTTATATTAATCATTATCTGGCTATTTGGGACATTGCAGCCAACTATAACATTGAAGATATAACTCTGGTAAATCAGAACTGCGATGCGCTGAAGAGTCTGCTGCCAAATGAATCAGTTTCTGCAGATACAAGCCTACTTTGTGTACATGGTACGAAAGTTAGTGGGGAATCTCGTTGTGAATGTACAAAGGGTTACAGAGGTGAGAGATGCGATTTCCCAGTGTGTAAGAATTACTGTTTCCAAGGAGACTGCAGTGTCACTGCTGATGGACAACCTGAATGCAGGTAAAACATGTTCATTTCATTAAATTCTGGTTATAATTTGACTTTTTTGATAACATTTTGGTACAGAATTCTATGTCGACACGGTTTTACAATAATTACTAACTTATAACCGAATGTATTCGAGTTTCGGATCAATCTTGTACTTCAGATATTATCAATTAAAGCTTAGAAATATTCGCAGCGACTCACGCCACTCAAATCCAGCCCGTCCCCTTGCGGTCCTCCCCCAGCGACGCTTTAAGCCGAAGCTTGTACCCCGCAAAGTGGTGTCCTAAGGGTCTATTGCTTATTTCTATCTAGCTCTATATTCGATTCACGTCACACACAGGATAGTCTGATAAAGCGATTGCCAACCAGCCAGATGTATTCCCAAAAAACACGCGTGGTGCGATGGTCAGTTACAAATATTTGTTTATTTTCTGTTGCCCTGTTTCATAATACTCTTTATTTCAGTTGTTATGACAATTACGTTGGCAGTCGTTGCGAAATGAACATATGCCGAGGCTATTGTTATAACGGTGGTGATTGTTCAAGAAATGATGCTAACCAGCCACTCTGTCAGTGTAAGGATGGGTATCAAGGGGAAAGATGCCAAGTAACAAATACACAATAAGAACTTTACGTACTTATGATCATATATTGAGGGTCATCCTAAATGCAGGTAAGAATCTTCATACATGATCCGTTATAGCTTCAGGGGTAGTATTTACCCAGTACTAACTGCGTTGTGGAGTTCAGGCTGTCACTCCATGTAAATAAAATACTGGTATTCAGCTGAATTCGGTAATCTAATCATTATAATTCTCTGCCCTCATCTCAATTGAATTCTCAATCTCAATTTTCTATAGGGGTCGGCGCAGCATTTCTTCTTCTTTCTTATAATACATATCGTAGATAACGATATCGTTTTAATAAAAGTTGCTCAATTGATATTGTAGTAGAGGGGCAAACAGGTGACGTTATTTTTTTTTGTAATGGCGGCACGTGGACCGAGTCGTCTTGGTAAGTGGGGATTGTCGAACGGTCACTTTGCATCGAGACACGGACCGAGTCACTTCTCCACAACGAAACTGTCGGTTTGCCTAGTGAAATTATTATTGTAATTTGGTACTGTTTATTAAGTGTGTTAGTTTTAGATTATTAGGATCTGATTAAAAGTGTGGTTATATTTACACGTTGTGTTATAATTCAACGACACCTACAAAATAAACCCTCTACCATCGAACCAAAATGGTGACGACCCTATCGCTCCGCCATCGCTGGCGTCGTTATACCTACACAATAATTATATTTTTGACTCGTCATCTCAGCAGTCACCTTCTTCTAGCCAGGTCATCCTTCACACAGTACATCTATCGTTTCTTTGGTCATACACTCATATTCAAAAATTTCCTCTTTTCTCCGCATTGCATGTCCATACCGCAATATATAACCGATGACCACGTAACTTTGCCGTCACCGGCGCTGATTTCAGACTTCCTCTATGTACTCATTCCTTATTTTATGCAATGAAATTGCTCTATTGCTACCACAGTGCTGTCCTATTTGACCCTCAGGCCTCAGCCTCGCCTCGAATTTTGCGGGCAGCGGGGCGGCGGCGGCGGCGGCGGCGCGGCTTGTATGGAGTGCACCGCTCGTTGCCCGCCCCCGCGCCGCTGTTTTCGAGAACCGGTCCATTTTATTGTACGCATAAGATCCTGCCGCTCCCGCGCCGCTGCCGCCGCCGCCCCGCTGCCCGCAAAATTCGAGGCTGAGGCCTAAGGTTGACTGGTAGAGAATGCCTTGTGGCATTAAGTCCGCCTATGTACACTCTTGTGCATGAAGTTTAATTAGGTACCTATATAAATATATTCGCCGGAAGCCTTAGAAAGTCTGCCCCAACATACACAGTAGGGTAAAAGCTAGGCGGATGATGATGATATACCACCTCTTCTATGTAAACAAATAAGACAGCCTAGGTGTTGCCAGCGGTTTCGCCCGCTACAACTCGAAAATTATCCCACGGGAAGATAAAATCGAGATAAAAAAAAACTAGTCTATGTGTTAGTCTAGGTTATTAACTATCTGTGTACCAAATTTCATACAAATCTGTTCAGCAGTTTTTGCGTGAAAGAGTAACAAACATCCATCCATCCATCCATCCATACACATCCATACAAACTTTCACATATTAGTAGGATTGTAGTAGCTTGATGTACTGGGGTCTGTATGATGGTTTATTGTGGACGACACGGTTGGCGCAGTGACTGAGCGATTGGACTGCTGCACTGCGTGTCGCGGGTTCGATCCCCGCACGGAACAAATATTTGTATGATCTACAGATAACTGTTTCGGGTCTAGATGTTTGGTTGTGTATGCACCTATGTGAGTTTAAACGCACCAAACGGTACAGGAGATTTTCCTAGTTTGGGGCAACGTTTTTCAATAAAAACAAATAAGAATCTCTAAAATGCATTGTGTTTTTTTATCTTTTACAGACCTAATATTGGTGTGAGTGATACTCTGGGCAAAGGAATCAATTTTTAGGGTTCCGTACCTCAAAAGGAAAAAACGGAACCCTTATAGGATCACTTTGTTGTCCGTCTGTCTGTCTGTCAAGACCTTTTTTCTCAGGAACGCGTGGAGGTATCAAGCTGAAATTCATATCAAATACTCAAGTCTATGGTCTCTTGGAGCTGTGAAAAAATCAAACTTCTAAGTCAACGCGATCAAAAGATACTCCCGTTTATGCCGCAAATTTTCGACACTCGCAAGGGAATCAAAACCTACAGGGTACTTCCCGTGAACTCAGAATCTTGAAATTTGGTACGAAGCAACGTCTTTTAGCATAGATAAAGGAATAATTACGAAAACCATAAATTTTTAGTTACATCACATAATATATTTTTTTTACGGAACCCTCGGTGCGCGAGTCCGACTCGCACTTGGCCGGTTTTTTTTATTAATAATTAAGTAATTAAATGTCTTTATCAACCAATAATTTCTTATGAAATAAGCAGTACCTACCTACCTTTGTGCTCTCCTATTTTTTAATCCTTTTTTTATATTTTGTGTGTACATAAATAAATAGTTATTGTTTGTTATTCGTTTAAGTCACAAAACATGTCTTCACACATAATTTTACAATAATAAAATTGATGCACAAATAACAATGTTTTTCGATAAGTAAGTATTTTATATTATCCTAGCTACCCGCGACCTCGTTCGCGTGGATTTCGGGATTTCGGTAAACTAAAACTTGTCATTTAGTGAAGTAGTATCGCTTTCTTTACTAAAAATCCTCGCCTGGTATGATCACCAATAGGGTAGTTTACAAAGAAATCTAATTAGTCCGTCAGATGGATTTCCAAAAATATTGCAATATTTTTGGAAATCCATCTGACGGACTAATTAGATTTCTTTGTAAACTACCCTATTGGTGATCATACCAGGCGAGGAAAAAAGAAAAAAAAATGTGTCCATGGACACATTTTTTTTTCTTTTTTCACGTAAACAAACAATGAAGACGATACAGTGCTTTGAAAACTCGTGTGACGTTATATTCTAAGACATTAGTATAACATTTTTTAGCGAGCAATGCCGTCACAATCTCCCATTCAAATCTTTGACGCGTTTTATCTTCGTCAATTTTTATTGATTTGATAAAACAAAAAATACGTAGGTATCCAATATTTTTCGATTATCTAACAGACGGACTAATTAGAATCATTTTTTTAAATCACTAAACATCCCTATTTACTTTTCTTTAGGCCAATGCTTCTCTGTGCAATGACTCTCGCAGACTATATGGCTGAGAAAAAATCAAACAAAAAAAAATGTATCACCTTTTCTAACACATGGTATTGGAAGGGGGATACCCAGATCTGACTTTGGGCATTGGTTTTTAGCTCTTTCATAATATTAAGGAAAATAATTTTATTATATTAAACACTATGTATATTTATAACTTTTGTCTAATGTCATCACATTAGACATGTTATAAATAAACAAAACATGTTCATTATTCATCAACAATGAACATGTTTTGCTTGCATTAAAGTTGTTCGTTAGAAAATCAAATAAAATAATATTACATAACACTTGTAATCCCCAAAGGCTTAGGCAGAGGTGTAACCACTAATGGTTACCCACATTTTACCAGTTATGTGTGTCCCATATAATAGGGAACACAAATTCAGGCTCCATGGCTGGCCGCGGATTTTAGTACTAGATGACGTGGCCTCGGCACAAGGGCAAAGAAGGAACATGGGTTCGGTTTTTAGTCAGTAGAAGTCTGACACTCCCCTTCGCTCTGCCCAAGAGCGGGGGGGGGGGGGGGTCATTTGATGATTTTCCACCCACCAAAAAAAAGGCTCCATGGCTGCTATTGAGAAAACTATTGTGAAAAATTCCAATAACACTTTGGCCGACCTGTGAATCAAAACTTGGACCTCGTGTGCAGAAGTATGTAGGCAGTCTTATAGAAGTAGGTAAAGAAACTATTAATAATCATCATCATCATCAGCCATAAGACGTCCACTTCTGAACAAAGGCCTCCCCCATAGAACGCCATAACAAACGGCAGCCTGCCGATTGCATCCACCGGTTGCCCGCGACTCTCACGATGTTGTCGGTCCACCTGGTGGGAGGCCTACCAACGCTGCGTCTTCCGGTTCGTGGTCGCCACTCGAGAACCTTCCTACCCCATCGGTTGTCGGTTCTTCGAGCGATGTGGCCTGCCCATTGCTACTTCAACTTGCATAATAATATGCAAACTTAAACAGTCCCTAAAAAGTGATTCAGTACAAAATATTGATTCATACTCCTCAATATCGAACCCAGTTTCTCATGAGAAATGAGGAGTCCTCATTTCTCATGAGAAACTGGGTTCGATTCCCAGTTCTGCCAAACTCGGTGCGGTTTTGTTTTTAATGCTAAATAAACAAAAATTTATTTCTTAATTATCTTTCGGCATTAACACGTTGGGTCCTTGGTCGGGAAATAGGCCCCAAAAAAATCAGAAAAGTAAGACAAAAATTGTGTTGTGAAAATAGTTTTTATATCATGCTTTTTAGGGTTCCGTAGTCAACTAGGAACCCTTATACATAGTTTCGCCATGTCTGTCTGTCCGTCCGTCCGTCTGTCCGTCCTCGCTTAATCTCTGTGACCGTTAGCACTATAAAGCTAAAATTTGGTAGCAATATGTGTATCAATCACGCCGATAAAGTGGTAAAATAAAAAGTGGGAAGTGATTTTTTTTTAATTTCAACCCTAACGTGTGATATATAAATTGTTGGAAAGGTATTTAAAAATGAATAGGGGTTTACTAAAATCATTTTTTGATAATGTCAATAATTTTGAAATAATCGCTCCAAAAGTAAAAAACAATGTGTGTCCCCCTCTAACTTTTGAAGTATAAGTTTAGAAAACATGAAAAAAATCTGAAAAGTAGAACTTTATAAGGACTTTCTAGGAAAATCATTTTGAAAGTGAAAAAATAAAATAAAAATATATATAAAAAATATAAAAAAAAAACATAATGGATAACTCATAGATAAGTTGGAACACTTATTGTGACGGACGGGAAACTACGGAACCCTACACTGAGCGTGGCCCGACACGCTCTTGGCCGGTTTTTTAGTTGATATTAAATATATCCTACGCAAATTATTATCATAAATCATTTTTACTTTGCTACGTAACTTTATCCAGCTGGGCTGGGCAGCTTTTGGGAAGCTTCGTTGGGTCTTCTCGTCACGCATTCCACAGAGCCTAAAGACTAAGGTCTTCAACCAGTGCGTCCTGCCTGTTATGACATACGGAGCTGAAAAGTGGACACTGACGATACGGTTGGTCCATAAATTTAAAGTCGCTCAGCGAGCTATGGAGCGAGCTATGCTAGGGGTCTCTCTCAGGGATCGCATCCGGAAGAAGGTGATCCGACAGAGGACCAGAGTTGTCGACATAGCTCACAGAATAAGTAAGCTGAAGTGGCAGTGGGCCGGCCATATTAGTCGCAGAACCGATGACCGTTGGAGTAGACGTGTTCTTGAGTGGAGACCGCGAATCGGCAAGCGTAAGGTGGGACGCCCGCAGGCTCGGTGGAGCGATGATCTTCGCAGAGTGGCTGGTAACAACTGGATGAGAGTTGCCGAAAATCGAGTTGAGTGGCGTAAGATTAAAGAGGCCTATATCCATCAGTGGATTGCAATAGGATGATGATGATGACGTAACTTTAATTATTATTATTTATCTTCATGTTGGTAGATATACGATGAAGAAAATCTTACGTATTATAAATTAAAAATAACACATAAACTACCCAAGTAATGTTAAAACAATTTATGTATCTGGAACCACCAGCTCCTACCAAATGAAAAATAACCAGATGAATTTTAGAAGTCGGTTAATAATAACAGCGGGTTATAACGTGCTCATTTCTAAAAAGCGCCATTTCTTTAAGAAAAATTCGAAGCCATGTCGCCTTTACTCGGTAACCGATGATACAAATAAGAAAAAAACAAAAAAAATAGGTACCAATTATTTAATAACTACTCCGGTCGATCTTTAGGTTAAACTGCGCATAGGTTGGTCAACGGAAACTGGTATGTTTAATGGGTGATCAAAATCAAAAACAAAAACATTCATTTCAAGTAGGCCAGTTACAGGCACTTTTGAATAGTCAATCAAATACAAAATAAAAGAAGCTATAGTCAGACAAGGCATAATAACTGTGCGTGTAGTTGGTCATTTAGATGGCTGACCAATCATTTCACATCGAGTTTTCAAGAGGTCCGTGCCTCGAAGAGCACGTAAACCGTTGGTCCTTGTTTTAGTCATAAATCAGAATGATGGGGAGAACAAATGCCTTTGGGCTTTGTTTAGGGTATTTTTACACCCTTTTCACATAGTCGAGGGTTCAAATACTTCTCTGTGGAACGGAACTGGGCACGGAGAGATATAAAAGAGTTTTACCTCCATTTAGAACCTAATGTAACATTGAATTTGTTTTCTCAACAAACTGCTGGACGAATTTCGTTAGAAAAACAGAAGTGTCGCATCTATCACCCTGATAAGCTGAGGAGCATCGGCAGACAGGCTGACTCTTCTCGTCCAGAGAACAGACCCCTTCGTTTAAGCAATGCCCCAGACACAAGTCGACTTCACATCGCTGTCCCGAGTAACCCGCATTGCATCTGAAATCAGTTTTGCTTTTGTTCATTTCCTTGTCGTTTTTCAAATTACTACCTTAGGAACGTATCTTTGCTCGCGTGTTGTCTGGTAAGTTTTCCTCGCGATCATACTACTGAGATAAAAAGTATCCTATGTATTAATCCAGGTTGTATACTATTTTTATACCAAATTTCATCCAAATCCGTTTAGCAGCTTTTGCGTGAACGAGTAATAAACATCCATCCATCCTCACAAACTTTCGCCTTTATAATATTTGTGTGATTAGTAGGATAGAGAGATTGTCTATTAATGTCTATGGCTGGTATTTTGAATCTGGACCATTAGACATATTGACAGCTACGAAAAAATAATAACGGGATGAACAATTTTACCTGCACTTAGGATGTCCGTCAGCACTGGTACTGCAGTATCCTTTAAAACAATAATTATGACACACAGGAACATCGCATGTGTCAACGCTAGCCCGTGGTTCTGATGTCGTTAAGTTACTTGGTACCAAACTCTTCAGTGCTTTGCAATCCGGATTTCCCAGACTTTGCCCTTCAAGGGGGTAGTTGGAAGCTAGACCAGCAGAATGCGAAATAGTTAGTCGGTCATACAATGCAAACTGTATAGGTTTCACATCTGTCCCAAATGGTATATCTTTTGGCAATTGCCAGAAGACTAACTTAGTCACATCCACCCAGTATATAAAATCTTTTGTTACGGTAATTTGATTTGGCGCTTCTATGCCTTCTTCATTAAAAAATGATCTTTTGTTCTTTCCATTTAAATCTGCACTAAAAAAATATGTGATGTTTTCTTGTTTTTCTGCCCAGTATAGTTTCTGTGTTTGTGGGTCAATGGTCAAGCCTGTTTTAGTCGAATCTTTACAACCATCGTCTATAACTTCGCTGTCAGTGCCATCGAATCGAACCTTCTCTATAGTACATTTATTAAATGTGGTCCAGTAAATGTTCCTGTAATTTAAAAATAAGTATCGTTATTCTAGTTGTTCTTAGTGGTCGCTTAGTTAGAACTACATAAAAAAATAACACCCGAGTTTATTCTGCACAAAAACGAAGGAATTACTTATATTTTTTTACGAAAAATGTATACGAAGCTAGTATGTAAAATGTAATAATCTCTTAAACTGAACGGAAATCCGTAATATCCTTACAAGCGGTTATAGTACTATTTATTTACGATTTTTTAAATGAATAACCGTGAACTTACGTACCCTCTACAGCTATCTACGACAAGGCTGTCGGTCGGTGCTTGCAAATTGACCAAATAAGTTCTTTTACTTTCAACGTCAGATCCAGGTTTTACGAGAAACGACTGTATAGACTTGTTCCCTTGTAGAATATTTGCGAAAAGAACTTCTCTAGGCGGGTCATAGACAAGCCTCCAAGAGAATAGTTTTAAATTAATTAAAGTTTGTACTTTCTTGGTTGCTATGTCAAAACTAAATACAGGTCTTAACTCTGTTGTAGCAGTTTCTGTAAATAGGACCCGGTCGTGAAATGGGTCGTAAGTTATCCAGGCGATTATATTAGTCGTAGGGTAAACTGTGTACATTAATTTTCCTTCGTTATAAAATTCTAGACGATTATCTCTGGAAACGACGATGTCTGAAACATTTGAATTAAGTACATATCTTAACACATTTTTGAAAGTAAAAATTTTGGGTGGGGGGAAAACTTGGATGAAAGTGGCACAGGCTGGAGTAGTGGTTGAATTTAGGATGTAAAACCTTTCATTTCTTAGCCGTTCCTCTTGTTTTTGTAAAACACGCAGTATAATTATATTATTAGGGTTTCATATCACTTCTGTTCTCGTTGACTTGGAGATGATCCTACAGATGACGGACGGGTTTGCCGCCTTTTCAGGCAAAAGCCGAAGACGTTAACCCGCCTTTCGGTCCACTAGTAACCCTGAATCGCATGCCGGGTGGCGATGGCTCACTTTTGAGTGAATGCGGTAACCTAAAAAAATGTGACTGGTACTCACCCCAGGGGACCGGTGTGACTTGTGATTGCACCACCCCCACGTACAGCGTTAACATCGTCAAAACACATTGCGTTATATACATTTTATACTCCTGAAATGTATAGGTATAAATAGATGACGCGTCTAACCCAGGCGACCGCTAGAGAGATACAAAAGCAAAATGCTAAGTATCCTCAAATTATAAATAGCTATTTCTAATATAGTTATTTTTAGTCACAGTTCATCATAATAAATAGATCAAAATTAACGGGGGTCAAAATGCATAATAATATACATTTTATCAATATAAATGTTTATTTCCCTCATTATTTGCCTAGCTTTAACAAGTTAAGTAGGTATGTTGGGGTCGGCTTCCAGTCTAACCAGATACAGCTGAATACCAATATTTTATATGGAGCGACTGCCTATCTGACCTCAGCAAGACAAATTTACGTTTTTTTGAGTAATTACTTTATTAACGTTATTTTTTTGCCCTCAGACATACACTGATCTTATTGGTGATATGTATGTGTAGGTAACACATTTTTCTTCAGAAAGGACAGGTGCGTAGTAGGTACTCGTAACCGGCGTACCAACGTGCTGAATGTGGACGAGGCAAAAGGAGTAGGTATATAAGGATCGTTGCAGATGGCGTCTGCCTACACCCATGGGAAAAGGGCGTGAGCTTATGCAGGTTTGTACTTTACAACGTTTATTATTTTATAGATAATTCCTGTTGAACTCAGAATGGATATCCTTATACTATATTGTATACAGATTTATAAATTACGCATCAGGTAAATTGTTAATAATAGTCGCTCTTTGATAAGCGGACATAAATTAGGTGAATCGGGAAAATCAATTAATTCTGAAATAGATTTTTCAATACACATCCTCGAAAACTAGCTATTTTCACACTACTTCGAATAGGTTCAAAATGCAATATATTTCACAGTTGTGGATTTTTTCATCATGTATATCAATTAGTGTTGTGTGTAGTTTTGTGGTGTGACTGTTGAACTGCCAAGTCAAAGGTTTCGTCACGTACCTCTTTTTGCATAACTATCACTTGATTCGGTAAAGAAAAACGTCGTGATTCCTGTCGGGGCTGCGGGTTTTTCGAAAGAGATACCGCGGCCTCAGCACAAGGGCTAAGAAGAAGATCGTAAGAAGAGACGATTACGGAAGAGTTATCGCACGATATCGTTTTGATTTACTGAGGGGCAAGACCGATTTTAAGTATATTAAGTTAGTTTAGCTTTAAATTGAATAAATCATGAATTATTATAATTACACTGGATAACAAAATTTGTTTGTTGCGCCGCACGGACTTCAAAAGAATTTATTGGCCAAAAGTTTTATTGGATGATGTAGCAAATTCCATTGTTTTAATCGAGACCCAAAGGGCCGGTTTCACCACTTGCTGATAAAGTCCCTGATAGCCTATTAGGAACTTATCTGCCAGATAAACTACAACTTTTGGTTTCACAGGTCTCGGATGGAGATATCTAGCAGATAAAGTATTGGTTAAGTTATCAGCCGAATCAAGTGGCCGCTAAAGACGTTATCCGACAGATAAAATAAAAAACACTCTACTTTTCACTTCGATTGCGAGGATATGAAACAGCAACTTGTATAATATTGTAAAAAATTATGGTTCCTGCCAATTAACTTATTTTTATTTTTCAACCGATGTGATTGGGTGCAAGCCTATTGCCATCAAAAAATGTAATTAGGAGCAAGCCTATTGCCATCAACTGATGTAATTGGGGGCAAGCCTATTGCCATCAACTGATGTAATTAGGGGCAAGCCTATTGCCATCAACCGATGTAATTAGAAGCAAGCCTATTGCCATCAACTGATGTAATTAGGGGCAAGCCTATTGCCATCAACTGATGTAATTAGGGGCAAGCCTATTGCCATCAACCGATGTAATTAGGAGCAAGCCTATTGCCATCAACCGATGTAATTAGGAGCAAGCCTATTGCCTTCAACTGATGTAATTAGGGGCAAGCCTATTGCCATCAACCAATCTAATTAAGACCAAGCCTATTGCCATCAAGCGATTTAGGTAATTGGGGGCAAGCCTATTCCCATCAACTTGTATTCGTAATGAAAAGCACAGTGATGAAAAGCCCTCGAACTATTAGCGACATCATAATATCGTAGCGTAATCCCTTGTTCTTAGAATACTAACGAAACAAAATATTAAATTAAAGAGGTTATTTTATGAAGTTGAAGTTGTTCGTGTTGGGCCGATTACCTTGGTCTTCGATCGACGTACGTAGTAGTATCGGAACGAAAAATGCGACGTTGCCGTTCCGTTAATTAGTAAGTGGCTGATATCTTTAACAACCAGATAATTTATCAGGGAGTTTGATGGTGAAACAGAAAAAAGTTATCAGCAGCCTTTATCTGGTAGATAGCATTAACTGTCAGATAACTATCTGAAACTTTATCCGTAACCGGTGAAACCGGCCCTAAAAGTTCTAACTCTTTTTTTGGCAAATTCAAGTCTCAACCCCGTCGTCTTCTTGATTGAGATTTTTTCAAACACACAGTCATCGTCGGTCGTCAATACGATACACATGGCGATAAACTTACGTTTCAATGAAATAGGAAGTTAGCCCTTCAGATAAGTTTCTTCTATGTAGGTACATCTTGGGCTCTTGGCTTCATAAGGCTGAGAATATTGCGCTGTGTTTAACGCTGTCGAAAGCCTTTGTGTTATCTACTATAGCCAGATGTAGCGGTTTTTGATACTCTGAGTGATACATTCAGAGTGTGGCTTATTATTATTAATCTCATAAGTGCTTAATAATAATTGTGCAATTTACACGTTGTTTACAGATTTTACATCGGTAACTGAGGGCAAAGGAGTAAAGTCGACGTGCGCTTCGACTGTTGTCTGAAGAAGCGGCGCTTGTTCAGAATTGGTACAACATGTGAAGCCGTCGCGTCACTGCGTCTGCTCAGTAGAACTGTTACAATGGGAACTCTAAGACCAAGGGACATAGATTTAAGTTTCTTTATAGATCGTTAGCTTATATTATATAGTACATGGGTAATTTAACCTTCAACATAAATCTTTAGCAGTGTGTATTTCTAGGTTGTCCTCTCCCGAAGCAGCGTTTTGCACGTTTGCTGTATATTTGCCAAAATATTAGTTATATGCTTATATTTTCTGGTTTGTTGTACTTTTACACTAACTAGCGTACCAAAACCGACACCTATATCAAACAAAATCTTAATATCAAACTAACGATTCCCAGTTACTTTTATGTATGGTGGTGGTGTGGTAAAAAAATAAGCTGTAATTTAATAAATTATTATTGTAAACTCTTGCGTTTGAATACAATTTCTGCCCCTTATACCTACTGCTCTCAGTTTCGCAAAACATTATGTCGAAAATACCTACCTCTGCACCATCACCGACGTGAGAGTTGCCAAGTTTTAGATCGGCTTAATTTTTTGAAATATACCAGTCGAGACACAAAAAAGGAGAAATAGGGAAGTATGGAAGAAGAAGACATGTTGCGCCGACCCCAAATAAATTGGGATAAGGGCAGGAGACTGATTATGATACCAGCGCCACAACAAAGTAGACGTATTCCCAAACAATAATTTAGTTTGATTGTCTAAATCTATTTGTGAAGACACATGTTTTCCAGATTAACCCATTGGCGCCTCGCATTTATGAGAAAAAACTTCAAATGCTGCGAATTAAAAAGTGCTATTTTTATAATAATTGGATGTCGTTAAATAAACAACGAATCAAGCGACGAAAATAAGAAATTTATTAAAATTAGCAAATGGTTTGATGACGTCCAATAATAATATTGGACGTCATCAAACCATTTGCTAATTGGCAGAATATTGTCAGTATTTTTAAAATAAAACATTATTTATGTACCTACGTTTTACTAAGTAGGTTAAATTGTATTTACATAATATTTATACGTGGTGTAAATAGACCATTAACGAAGCCGTGTCAAGCAAGCATTCTGTATGTACCTATTGTATATTATATCTAAGCTAAGTATCATCATCATCAGCCTATAATGTTCCCACTGCAGGGACTCAGGCTCTAGGAGAGGGATGGGCTATAATCCACCACGCGGACCCAGTGCGGATTGGCTGCAGATGTCACATGTCTTCGAATTTTTTGGTTCTAAGACATGCCGGTTTCCTCACGTTGTTCCCTTACCGTTTTGAGAGCAACGGTAATGAAATAAATTACACAAAGTAATGCGCCTGCCTGGGTTCGAATCCACGACTGTTCGTAAGTCGGGGCCGACACCACTGGGCCACCGCTGCTCAAAGCTCAAAGCTAAGTAACTCTTTTGCTAATGTGGGTTATCCTTAAGAAATAGACACAGATACCAACGTAGATTTTTTTGTAGAACTGTTTTAAATAATTATACAATTCCGTAGTTTATTATCTTTGAATAATGTTTATATAAGTGTTCTGAACTTCCGGTTTCTGACATGTGTTAGTGGCGATTCTAAATCTGATGTTGAGTGAGACCTGTTTCTGTACATTCGTTCAAATGCATTAACTTTATTAATTTTCGGTCGGACATTTTCCTTGACTGCTTTTGGTGATACAGATTGTTCTCTCTTCCTTTTATCTCGTGCCGCAACTTCTCCTCTGACTAGTCTGTTTATCATAATATATACCTACCTACTTAAAGAAAGCTATACCTATGTCCCTTTATTCTTTTAGCTGGGGTATGAGTTCCTTCCGCTTTTCCAAAACCTCTTTGCTGAAGTCTTCATTCACAAAAATATTTTTCTTGTTTTTCAGGATTTCGATTTTCTTCCAACATCATAACTAGAACCGGGTGTGCTTCTTCTGTTTCTTTGCCGAGTCTAAAAGCTTTTTTATATATCCCGTATGATACCTCATACCAGAATCGTTTAGAGTTTTTGCTACCATTTCGAATACCTACGTTAATATTTTCTTTTGCGGGCTCCTCGAAGCCATAGAATATTAAATTCAAAGTCAAAGTCAAAGTCAAAGTCAAAGTCAAAGATTTATTTGCAAATAAATATGGTTACAGAGGTCTTACAGGTCTTAATTGTTTTACCTTCTCATTTAATTTTTCAAGTTCCTAACAATGGTTTAAATTTCTCGTCTATCTCTTCTCATAAAAATAGTTGTTTGCTTATTCATTTCATGTTTTAACTTTGTAAATAGTAGTTGCATTTGATCCTCCATTTTAGTAATATTTCTAATTTCGATTCAAATGTAATTTATTTTAAAGAAATGGCAACACTCACTCAATAATTTGCAGCATTCTAATGAAATGCATGTTTTTAATGAAAAGCATGTTTTAATAATAATAATAATATACTTTTTATTTCAGACCAAGTTTGTCCATAACTGTTAGTAACAAATTTCTTAAAACTACGTTAGTAGACTTATTAAATATCAATAAAAATTCAATAATAATTCAATATAGGGCTAGGGCAACAACAAAATACACAAGTCATGTTAGTAACAAAGGTCTTAAAACTATGTTAGTATGCATCAATCAGCAACAGTCAAAATTAAAATTCAAAATTAAATTAAATTGGTAAGCATTACATTCATAAATACATCAATATATAATAATCACTTAATAAATGGTGAGGAACTGGCATGCAGATGCATCCACCTCTGCAACATCGGTGAGTCCCACCGCTCGGACAACACGCTCAGGATACTGTTGGTGCTGCGCCGTAAGCGACTTAGTAGTGAAATCAGTGTTTTAAAATACGGGGACAGAGCGGCCGTCTCTGGGATTAATAGGGATTGAAAGTTTGTGCGAAAAGAGCTGACGTGGGTCGGCTAGTAAATGATATAATTTTAGTAATTTTGTGGGTTAATTTGGTGTGATGACCAAATTCATCTTCATAATCACTTTTCATGTTTCTAGACTCGATAAATTAAGATAATTACTGATTAAGGCCAATTTTATCTTTAATCAGTAATTCTCTTAATTTATAAAGTCTAGAATCATGAAAAGTGATTTTAAAATACTACAGGCTATTTACTAGCATGCTAGTGTTTTGGATTTTTCAAATTTGATGTTATTTTAGGGTAAAAAAATAAATGTGGGTGGCGCGGCACTCAAGGTCGCTGGCATTCAGTGTCGCCTTAAAATTAGTTTCACCTAATCAAATGACTTGATTGGGTGAGTCTACTTTGAAGTATATCTTTAATGGTGTCCTGTAATACTAATTTTATAAACATTTTTTTAAAGTTTCGGTGATCAAAAATCGATAATTTTGTCAATTTCTTCGCTTGATTCGCTGTTGCTTAACGCCGTCCAGATCAAAATATCAGGAGAACAAGCTTTTTTATTTATATGCCGCGTGTGGTGGCCACGGGTAGACGCAAATACTAATTTGTTGATGTATTGTTATTTAAAGTATAATGTATAGAACGCTGTGCGTGTTGGCTTTATTGACGCTGCAGGTGGGGTTGGTGCACTCCTTCTCCTGGGGTGAGTACAAGAGTCGTATTTTTTCCCACATATCCAAGGAATCCAAGGAAATCACATTTATTTATTCATTATAACATTTTAAGCTTCAATGTCAAAGTGACGTTTGGTGAAAACGGTTGTGATTTTAAAATTAAATGATAAATTCATCTAAATTATAATTTTTAATACATGTCGAAGCGCGGACGGTGTTATTTTGACGTGTTTTTTGCGGTAATTAGCTAATAAAATCGTTATCTATTGTGCAACAACTAGTGACGGCCGCGCGGCCGCTCGGCCGATTCATCGGTCATCGCTAACGCGAATCTACTCTTATTGCGATGAATACGGACGAGAATCATAATGAAGAAAATATAATCAACACAGTAATAATGGACGATGAAGAAAATACACATTCAGAAGACTTAACACAATTATTTGAGATGGAGGATAATGAGACGTCGCAAGACAGATCGAGACCTGCGAAAAGAGGGAGAGAAGATGATGAATGGACTGAAGTGAGAAGTAGAAAATACAGGATGAGAGAAGTAAGAGGAGTTACGGAATTAAGTGTGACTTGTAAAGATAAATTTCCTAAACAATTCGCCCTAGCAAAATTATTTAAGGAACAAGGAATATTAAATATCACCAAAGTGAAACATATAAACCCATACAAAATTATTATTGAACTTAGTAACGCGGACTGCAGCGTTGATAAATTAATCAACTCAGACCATTTTAATGGTTTAGGATGGCGATTCCAGCGGCCTTTTGAAGTTGGATTATCATATGGAGTCATTAAAAATATCGACTTAGACATTTTGGAGGACGAATTATTTACTTGTATAACCAGTACATGTAAGGTCGTGAATGTAAAACGCCTACAACGAAGGGATAAAGAAGCAGCCACTTGGACCGATAGCGAGACATGGAGAATAGGATTTGAAGGGCCATCGTTGCCCCCTCATGTATTTCTATACGATATGAGAGTTTCAGTAGAACCTTATGTTTTTCCTGTTACGCAATGTTCCAGGTGCTGGAGGTATGGCCACTCACTAAGAATGTGTCCGACAATTAAAGTTACATGTCTAAAATGCGCAGGTAAACACAATGTTGATAACTGTAAAACCGTTTTTTTTAAATGTATTAATTGCTCGAAGAATCACATGGCGTTAGATAAAACTTGCCCGGTATACATAAGGGAAAAAAAAATTCGCAGTATAATGAGTGAGTTTAATGTTTCGTATAGAAAAGCCATGGATATTTATGTACCTCCTCCCATGACCCCCTATGAGGCAGATGTTAACACTGTTTCGCAAGCACCTACTATGACCTCAACTACACCTATGTCTCCTGTGCTACAGTCGAAAACTACCTACGCCCAAAAAACAGCTCGCCTTTTACCAACTAAGGAACCCATAACCAACCAAGGAGGCAATATACCACAGACAGATAAACCACAGATGGAGGAAGAAGAAGAAACAATTATGAGAAACAATAAGAAAAAACAGAAAAAAAAATCTCCTCAATCCGAAATTCCCCATACCCGGGAATGTGATATGGACATTCAAGAGGATACGAGGAGGGGAGACGCTACTGAAGACCACACAAGTGAGGAAGACGCTCATTCATTCGGATGGCTGGTAGATAAAATTAAAAACATATTATTTTTTAGGAATGACACTTTAAAAAACAAAATCATGTCTGTTGTTCAAATTATGGTGGAGTGGGCAATATCTTATTTTCTAAAGAAGATAATACCTAATAGAGGTTTTTCTTTTAAAAATATGTTTTCATCATGAATACGGTCAAAATAAACATTGTACAATGGAACTCACAAAGTGTACTACCCAAAAGGATGGAATTAGAACAAATCTTGTTTTTAGAAAAAGTTCACATTGCCGCCTTATGTGAAACGTGGCTGGACTCCGACTGTAACTTTAATATAAAAGATTATAACGTGTTTCGTTGTGACAGACCAGACTCATACGGGGGAGTTGCAATTCTGACTCATAAATCCATCAAGGCACAACAACGTCGCAGTTCTATTACAAATCCGGGTATTGAGATAGTTCATGTTAAAATTTTTAATTGTAGTTCCATTGAAAATATTATTTCAATTTATTGCCCACCCAATGTTCGCACTACACAAAATGATTGGGAATCGTTGTGTAATAAAACTGCTGCACTTCAGTATGAGCGTTTATTCTATTATTATATAAAATATTCTGGTTTTAGACAAGTACTATAACAATGAATAGTTTATTATTTTAGCCAAGAACTTTACGAGTACAATTTAACAAAATGACGTATTAAAATCAAAAGCCCGCCATCTTCCATAGACAATTTTCACCAAACCCTATGTTTCTTGGTGTTGCCAACACATTTAGTAGATTGTAATAAATAATTGTTACAAAAATTAAATAAATTATAATCTTAAACGCAATAAATCACTTTTTCACATCCAAACCTAACACTCGTCCATCCTGACAACGTGTATGTCCTCATACACGCTCTCAAGAAAATACAAAACCTAACACTCGGTTCAGTACATTATTGTAATAATTAAGCTACAAGCAACAATAACTACACAATAAAGATGTTATCGAAATACATATAAAACTTATATAAGTAAATCAAATGAGTAAAGAAAAAAAATCTCTAATACTTATCTCTCTCTTAGTAACTAACTAACATTTTGGAGTCCCCACACTTTCCAAGTCTTCCAACTTTTGGAATTCCCCTTACGTCTCCAACTTTTGGAGTTCTCCAACTTTTGGAGTCCCTAACATTCCAACTTTTGGAATTCCCCCTTGCGTCTCCAACTTTTGGAGTTCCTAACATTCCAACTTTTGGAATTCTCCCTTGCGTCTCCAACTTTTGGACTTCCTAACATTCCAACTTTTGGAATTCCCCCTTGCGTCTCCAACTTTTGGAGTCCCCAACATTCCAACTTTTGGAATTTCCCCTTGCGTCTCCAACTTTTGGAGTTCTCCAACTTTTGCATGGAGTCCCTAAAATTCCAACTTTTGGAATTCTCTTTTGCGTCTCCAACTTTTGGAGTTCTCCAACATTTGCATAGAGTCCCTAACATTCCAACTTTTGGAATTCTCTCTTGCGTCTCCAACTTTTGGAGTTCTCCAACATTTTCATGGAGTTCCTAACTTTCCAACTTTTGGAATTCTCTGTTCCTTTATATAAAACCATTCTTAAAAATAACACTACTCACTTTCAACAACTTATAATAATGCATTTTAAATATTTTACGACCATATTTTACGAAAATCATGTTAATACAATAAGAATCCTTCGGTAAAATGTACCTACTAAACTACGGAATTAATCACTAGAAACTTAAACAATTACTATCAGTTTCATCATCATCTCCTTCATTCTACTTTCGTGAAGCTCTAAAGCAGCTACATGGTAACATTCGATTACCGGCTACTACCCTATTACCTACGTTTATTCTTTAATCAGAGAATTGGGGCTGATTCATATCAATCATTATCAAGCGACGCATCTACGCGTTATAGACCTACCGAGTACTTTTTTTTTTGCATTTGCTGTTTTATTACAAAATTAAGTTTACGTTAAATTAAAGTTTGAGCTGTAAAAAGTCACGAGATTGAACGACTTTGTACCAAACGAACACTGCAAAAGAATTCCACAGAACCTAACAAAGCTAGTGTCATTATTCAGTTCGGTTTCAGCAAAGAAGTCATAAAGGTGAATGGGCTTATTGGTACACCCCTCCAATAGCAATGAGATATACGTCGTTGGATAGCTCTTTTTAACTGTAACAATATTTACTATTACAGTTTTGTTGAAATGTTTGTCCGTTTTGAGTTATAGCTCAAAAACAAAAGTAAAAATGGATACCTATTAACGTTATAATATCTTAGTGTGTAAGCTAAAATTATATCAATGTCGTTGTATATAACGTAATTCGTAATTATCATAACAAAACATAACATCACGCCTGTAATTCCCGAAGGGTTAGGCAGAGGTGTAGGTGCCTAATAGTAGGTACACCCACTTTTCGTCAGTTATGTTTAAGTCCCATGTAATAGGGGGCGAGCCTATTGCCATCAACCTGGCACAAATCCAGACACCATGGCTGCTACCAAGAAATTCTTGAGGGAAACTCCAATAACACTTTGTCCGACCAGGGAGAATGTATGGAAGCTGGTACACCCCTCCAATAGCAATGTCATATACGTCGTTGGATAGGTATTTTTAAATGGAACAATATTTACTTTGACAGTTTTGTCGAAATGTTTGTCCATTCTGAGTTATAGGTTAAAAACAAAAGTAAAAATTGATGATATTAATATTGTGATATCTTGGTGTATAAAGGAAAATAACACTAACGTCGTTGTATAATAATATATAATATTATTATAGTATAATAATGTAATTCGCAAATAACATAACATACCATCACGCCTGTAATGCCTAAAGGGTTAGACTGAGGTGTAACTTAATAATACACCGATGTTTAGGCAGTTATGTTTCCCATGTAATAGAGGGTGAACCTATTGCCATGAACTAGGCATAAATACAAATTCCTTGACTGATACTGACAAATTCTTGAGAGCAAATTCAATAGGTAGCAATTTACCCGACCCGGGAATCGAACGCAGGGCCTCATGTTCAGCAGTCGCGGTTGCAACCACTAGATCAACGAGACATTCAAAAATTACCAATTAAAATGTACGTAAACAGATGAGTACTTTGTGTCGGAATACTAAAAACTTTTTTTAACTTTGGTTTTTGAGATATAACTCAGGATGGACAAACTATTTCGGCAAAGCTGTCATAGTAAATATTGTTCCATTTAAAAATACCTATCCAACGACGTATATGACATTGCTATTGGAGGGGTGTACCAGCTCCCATACATTCTCCCTGGTCGGACAAAGTGTTATTGGAGTTTCCCTCAAGAATTTCTTGGTAGCAGCCATGGTGTCAGGATTTGTGCCAGGTTGATGGCAATAGGCTCGCCCCCTATTACATGGGACTTAAACATAACTGACGAAAAGTGGGTGTACCTACTATTAGGCACCTACACCTCTGCCTAACCCTTCGGGAATTACAGGCGTGATGTTATGTTTTGTTATGATAATTACGAATTACGTTATATACAACGACATTGATGTAATTTTAGCTTACACACTAAGATATTATAACGTTAATAGGTATCCATTTTTACTTTTGTTTTTGAGCTATAACTGAAAACGGACAAACATCTCAACAAAACTGTAATAGTAAATATTGTTTCAGTTAAAAAGAGCTACCCAACGACGTATATCTCATTGCTATTGGAGGGGTGTACCAGCTTTCATACATTTTCGCCCATTCTCTTTTCCAGCATAGGTCTACAACACTAACTAACAATGTTAGTACATTGACAGTAGCAAACAGCAATAGATCGAATAGCCTTGCCCTGTCAGAATTAGTTATAAACTCTCCTACTCGAATCTGGCTAATATTACGACTATTAGGGAGTTTTGAAGAGACAGACACATCTGGTACAAGGACTCGATTCACAATCTTAACGACTATTGTTCCCATTAACGATATTGCTATTGACCTAGGTTTGACTGACACAAAGGGTAAAGAAAATGATAAACTAAGAGGCCTTAAATCGACAACCGTTTGACAAAGTATAATCCATCAGCCACTACACAATGCTGATGCGGCTTACCTTACATCTTGCCATCTAACATAATGTACACACGCAAAGAGGCTCTACTGGAACTTTTACCGAAGCTCTTCCATATAACATCACGTTGTCGGGCACACTAACTTAGACCACATTATATTACCTCTTTGTTTTTATGAAAATTGCATTTTATTTTGACATCAACGTTCATGCATTTTATTGTAATTCTGCGGTAGTCTTATTTACAACAACGTGAGGCATTTCTGTGAAATTTTGACGAACTAATAATAGTCCTCCTGACCGTTTTTCGGTCACGGCGGCCAATCTTAGCAGATTAGCCAACTGCGCGGGAGACATTATATAGTGCACAAGTGTGTGCGCACTTGCGCAGGCACAGGTGCACTCTCTGTTCCTTTTCCTCTCATAGTCCTCAAGGACGGCAATCCGACACGACCGGAGAGAGAACAGGCGCAGGACCAACGGCTTAACGTGCTTTCCGAGGCACGGGGGTACTATACCGCTAACTTCTAAACTCCGGGCTACTACTGGGAAATTTCTAATGAAAAACCCAAAAGCACTTTTTGTCCGACCCGCGAATCGAACCCAGAACCTCATCCACAGCAGTCGCGCTTACGACCACTAGACCAAAGAGGCAGTTGACGAACTAAAACAGGTATTATATCCAAGTATTTGTCGCTCACCACACGGCAAGTATTTTTAGCGAGCACCTCATCTACAGAAAGTTTAACGTTAACTTTTTCATCCTAAATTTATTTTTAGTCACCTTTTGTAATTACTAGTACAATAGTCTCAATGTTGTTAAATAATTAAGGGAAAGAGCGAGATAGCCCCAACACAAGTGTTGACAATTACTTACTGGGGATGTCTCATTATAATCCATGTAACTGCTTTTTTTGGGACAAATAAATATTTTTCATTTTCATTTTTCAACTTTTCCTATCGGTTATTGTACTAATTTGTTACCAAAACCTTTTTCAAAACAGTTTGTACGCGATCATTCTGAAGTCCTAGTTTCACTCCAAGAGACTCGGAAATCAGATACTACGCTATCAAAATTTATTAAAGATTTCACATTCTGACCATTTTTTTTTTTTATGCAACAACACAGTTTGAGGCTTGGAGAGACCAAGGCCCTGAAGAAGGCCGGATTTAAACTGGACTATTTGGACATCGACGCGTGCAAGAAGTTTGACAAGAACAGCCACGACTACTTGGTTTAGATGCTGAAATAAGCAAAGTTTGCTTGGCTTAGTAGTTTTGCTTAACTTTGCTCTTGTCAGAATGAGAATAACATTTATCAGCACTATGAACAACTTTATTACACTCAGCATACGTTACAAGAGGTTTTGGACAATTGGAGTAAATATGTCCCTTTTCTTTGCAATTAAAACAATGAAAAGTTGAAGAACCATTCGTTTTGGCTGTTGGCTTAGCATCTATTAAGTCTGAATCATTCCCTGATCTCAATCGACAATTAGCAACGCGTTCGTCTACATTATAATCTTTGCTGCTCATCAGATACTGCAATAATTGATCGGGATGACTGCACTATAATGCCAAAGCCGCAGATTTTAGTGACTTATCACCAATACCGTAAATAATACAGTCAACCGCGCGTTTATCGAAAATGTCACACTGATTTAAGAGAGCCAATTTATCATAAACATAGTTTTCAAGCTCGTTGTATCTACTTCTTCGCTTCAGCATTTCTTCTAGGGTTTGGCCATAATTTTGTTCGAATGGGAATGCACTTAATAACTTTTCTTGCCACTCAGGCCACGTAAACAAAATAGAATTCAAACTTTCGTACCAAGTTTTGGCCAATCCCTGAAGTTTTTGCATAGCGTGATGAATGGTTGTGTTCTCGTCCCATCCATAAACAGAAGCGCACTCGTTAACTTTCCTAAGCTATACGTCAATGCGTTGGTTTTTCAATGAAGGGTTAAACTCTGCTAAAATATTCTTAGAATCACTACTACGGTACATCGGTGTAGTTGTTGATGGCTGGGACGCCAGTTACTGTTGTTCAATAGAACTTAACAAATGAGCTATATCTTTAATACTAAAAGAAACGCTACTTGATCTCACAGGTTGTTCCACATTATTAGAAACATTATCATAGCTGTTGCGATTATTTGTACGATGACGACTTGACTTAGAATAGTCTTCGCGATGTACGGAAGATTCACGAGAACATGGACTATGGCGGCGCTTTGACGATAAACAATTACGCGCTGGTCACCTCGTTTTCCAAAGCGTTGAGGCGCTCCCGTTGTTGTTCTAGCTCTTTCTCGCGTAGACTCAACGAAGTAGGGCTCCGGCGAAGACTGCGATCGCGACTTCCACTTCGGAGTCTCCTCGCACTGCCACCGCTACCCGCTCTCGGTCTGGCTTCAGCTGCATGGCGACTTCGACTTCGAAGGCGCCCGTGACTGCCTCGCCCAGCACTGCAGTTGTCCTGCGCCGTCGATCGCGCTTCGGCTGCATGGCGTGTTGGACCCCTTAGTGGCGTCGACAAGCGCCGCGATGTAGGCCGGGATGTTGCTCGATTGCGTGGCATGGTTCAGAACCGAAAACAGAAATAAAACTACGTTTGAAAAAGTACACCAAACCAACAACATCATAAATTTATGATGTAAAAAAGTGAAGTAGAGTATTTCAAAATTATCTCTGAGATCAAAAATAAGAAAAAACATTCCCCCTTTTAGCCACCCCGTACAAGGGATAAGTATCAAGAGATAATATACAAAAAATCATTCAAAAATAGCATTCATTCACGCATTATTCATGTAACATTAGTTACGTGGTAGTTAAAAGTTGTGCTTATACAATCATTTTTGGTTATTCGTCACTTTCATTCAAGCTAACAACCAAGTTGTGCGCGACTCATTCAGCACCGCAAAGCTACACCATTTTCTTGTTCTGGCCTATTTAATTATAGGTATCCAAATCATGTAATTTTTAAAGTATTTGATTGATCGTAATTTATTATCACCAGGATACAAGACGAGCAATAAAAAAACAAATCATTTAGTAAACATAGGCGTGTACTTACCACTTCTGAATTGTAATAAAACTGCTGCACTTCAGTATGAGCGTTTATTCTATTATTATATAAAATATTCTGGTTTTAGACAAGTACTATAACAATGAATAGTTTATTATTTTAGCCAAGAACTTTACGAGTACAATTTAACAAAATGACGTATTAAAATCAAAAGCCCGCCATCTTCCATAGACAATTTTCACCAAACCCTATGTTTCTTGGTGTTGCCAACACATTTAGTAGATTGTAATAAATAATTGTTACAAAAATTAAATAAATTATAATCTTAAACGCAATAAATCACTTTTTCACATCCAAACCTAACAGTTGTTTTCCATATCTAATTCCAAAACCTTAATTTTGGGAGATTACAATGGTCATCACTCAAGTTGGTCCACGAAAACAGATCAGAGAGGTACCCACATTTTTGACTCCTTAATTGACCATAGTTTTGTTACTTTGAATGACGGTAAGCCGACACGAGTTAAGTTAGTTAATGGAATTTTACAGAAATCGGCACCTGATTTGTCTATTGTTTCTGCAGACATATGTTTAATGTTTGATTGGAGCGTAACGAACGAATCCCTAGGCAGCGATCACATGATAATTAAATTGAAGACGTCAGATAGTTATGTTCCACGCATCGTAAAGAAAAGAAATTTTAAAAAAGCCGACTGGATCGCTTATCGTAACTTTATTCAAGATGCACTAGTTGAGTATACATTGCCTGTTAATCCCCAAGAAGCTTATAATTTTTTTTTAGATATTATCAACAGAGCTGCTGATGTTAGCATTCCTTATTTTAAATTTAGTCAAAAACCTTGCAATAAATTTAAACCTAAGCCTTATTGGTCTCCGATATTGTCTAAAGCGGTGGCCGAAAGACGATTAGCTTTAACTTATTTTAGAAAAAACCCAACACCAGATAACTTACAAGTGCTACGGGACAAAACTCGTGAAGCGCAAAGACTAACGCGAAGTGCTAGTAAGGAGGGATTCCGTAAGTTCTGTTCTTCAGTGGACGAGGTCACTTCAGCTAGTGACATGTGGCGACGCATGCGCTGGTTGAAGGGATATCGTTCAGCTAGACTCCATGTAGACGACACGTTGGCTGAACAAGTCCTTTTTAATTTAGCTCCTGATTTTACATGCCCCCCACTACCAACCTTTTGTTCTATAAATCATAAAATGGAAGTAGATATAACGAGACAGGAGTTTGACAAATGTGTGAAATCTAAGGATACGGCACCTGGCTGTGATGATATTTCCTTTTCAATGATTAAATATCTCCCTGAAATTGCTAAAAATATCTTGTTACATCTTTATAATTTGTTTTTTTCGCTTAATTTTATTCCTGAACAATGGCGGCAAATCCGCATAGTACCTATCCCCAAACCAGGTCGAGATTTAACCTCCGCTTCTTCAATAAGGCCTATTTCGTTAATGTCCTGTCTATGTAAAATTTTTCATTCCATTATTAATAAAAGAATTGAGTGGTACTTAGAAAGTGGAGGATTTTTTTCTGAAGAAACTGTAGGTTTCAGGAAGGCTCGTTCATGTCTTGATAACTTAAATTTATTAACTTCTAAGATACAAATTGGTTTTTCAAAAAAACGCGTGACTATCGGATGTTTCCTTGATATCGAAAACGCATACAATAACGTTGACGTCACCACTCTTCTGTTGACCTTAGACCAACTTGGTGTGGGATCACAATACTGTAGATATCTATGGGAATTTCTTAAAGAAAGGTATTTATCAATAAGTGGCATAGATAATACTATCACTAGAATTGCCAGAAGGGGCTTGGCACAAGGGGACCCCCTGTCTCCATTACTATTTAATATTGCCACCATTCATATCTGTAAAGCAATGCCTAGCTCCGTATCTATCTCCCAGTATGCTGATGACTATGTAGGGGAGAGCGGGGCTAAAAGTGCCGGGGGTAAATTGTGCCGACGCGAATATCTCGAAAACAGAAATAGATAGATATACGATCGTATTGTGTCGCGTAATGCCTAACAGTCGGGCACGCGCGGCTGCCATTTTAGTTGCGTCTGCGACGAGGACCGGCTGGCAGTGCATGTGACGTCCAGCGCCACGTCAGTAAATATTTTCGTTTCGATACTTTTTGGTCGCAAGCTAGCATATGTCGGGTTTGGCCCAGACATCAGAAGTAAAACTCAGATATGGCAATACACAAATTTATTTCACAATCACTTATATCACACAATCACTATGATTTATCAGTAGTTATCACTAACACTTATAACTTATTTTAAACACAGAAATAATATAAAATAAAATAAAACTTATAACGGCAGTTAGGGCGGTCAAGTAGGACTGTACTGATTGTCGAGAGACAGTGGTCCGTGCACCAGGACGTATCCGTTAGAAATGCGTGCCGACTCTACAGCTCAGTCGCTTATATAGGCGATCGCCGGGGGTACCAACCTAAAAACATTTTACCGGATTTGAATTAAAATGTTTTAAGCAAAATGATTTCTCTATGATGCGTCCGGTGCACGTTCCACTAGCGCCATCTAGTCGCCGTCTCTCGCAGCTAAACAATATGGCTGCCGTCACGGCCATTCTGATAAATCACTCGTCCTCGAGTGTATTCACTTATTTAAAACAAAAGACTTCTATTAATTCACATCGTCATCATTGTTACATAGCAAATATCACTGGTCTAGGTATTTCTTTACAATAGAAAACCCCTACAGTTCAAAAATGCTGGTCTAAATCGTCACCCACTAAAGCAGGTGAGATTCCTGCAGCGCGACACATTATCTATTACATGCTGGTCTAAATCGTCACCCACTAAAGCAGGTGAGATTCCTGCAGCGCGACACATTATCTATTACATGCTGGTCTAAATCGTCACCCACAAAAGCAGGTGAGATTCCTGCAGCGCATCGAGAATCATCTCCCACAACAGTAGAAGAGATCATACTAATTAATCATTCCAAAGATTCTATTAAAGCTTCGGAATTATCTACACTTAATGTTCGAGAGCTAACAGATAAAGTATCTTCAGAGTTGTTTGCGCTCAAAGTGCGAGAGCTTACAGAAAGTGTTTCCTCTGAATCATCTACAGTCAATGTACGAGAACTTACAGTAAGTGTTTCCTCTGAATCTGAGGTCATATTATTTACAGGAACAACAACTCAACTCATCACCTGCCGTCACAGTCCGTTCATCATTATCATCATCATTTTCATCACTATAATTTTCGTAAATTTCTAAATAACCTTCTTGCACTTTAGGTACTTCTCTTAAATTTTCATGAGCAAATTTATAAATTCTGTTAGAACCGTTTATATGTCTAAGTTCATAACGGTCATTATCTAATACAGTGACTATTTTATAAGGTCCCTTAAATTTCTTATCTAATTTAGTTAGATGTCTTGCTTCGCATTTTACGAAAACAAATTCACCAACTGAAAAAGGTTTAATGCGGGCTTTCCCTTTATTAAACCTTATAGTATCAGCGTTAGCTACTCTTTGAATATTTTCTGATGCAGATGAACGAGCCGTTTCAACATTAATTACAGTGGGTTCAGAAGAATTAGGAGTTATTTTAGCCAGATTAAGTGCCAAACATCAGTACCATAGGCGTAAAACCTGTGGTTCTGGAACGTGTACTATTAAGAGCAAGTTGAATCTCTCCTAGTTCATCCCTCCAGGCATTATTAGAATTACATTCTATAACAGTAAGGATATTCTTTAAGGTTCGCATGACCCTCTTAAATGGACCTTTGAATTTAGGATCTAATTTTGTCTCATTCCTTTCCTCATTTTCAATTAAAACAATCATTAACAGCTTACTCAGAAACCTGAGCCTTATTTTGGTCAAATAAATTTTTTATCATAACTAGCATTATTTTCAATGTTCTGTGTCGCGTGCTCTCTTATCTCATCTAAATGAACAACAGTCAAATTAATCATCATCAGCGGTCACTAAACTAAGTGATCTCGCTACCCTTCCAATCATCAACTCGAGAGGGCCAGATTTAGTCACCCTATTAATCGTAGAGTTCATAGCTAGCTGAACCTCTCCTAATGCGTCCTGCCAAGAGCGGTCACGACTAGTCTCTACAGCTGTCAACATACTTTTGACGGTACTCATGAATGGCCCAATCAAGAGGCTAGATGCATATGCCCAGTTAAACAAAACTAGGGTACTCATTACCCTTTCGACCTGACCGTTTGCGCGACTGCCTCCAGTAGCTATCAAGTGCAACTCTATGTTGTTAAAAGTGCAGAAACTAGAAAAATCTTTGACAGCGAAATAACGACCTTGATCTGCTATTATGCGTTTCGATGCACCAAACAACGCTATACAAAACTCAATAGCACGAATACTACTAGACCTTCTGATCATGATGCCTATTGGTGTCTATGCTTAGAGAGTGACGAAGCAGCACAAATTTGGTAAACGCATCTATGATGACAAACACGTACTCCTTGATGACATTATGAACCGAAACTAATCGCAAATAATTGTCGGGTAAAACGTGAAATAGAATTTCTAAAACAATTCCATCGGTCTCAACAGAAGTCAAAATTTGTACAGTTGACCTTACAAAAGTCTGCCCAATACCAGTCGTTCGGCCATTCCTGGCCCAAGTGGGTGGGGAATAAAAGGTATTCTGAACGAAATCATTACAGGTTCTAATGAAAATCATAACAAACTCTTTTTCTCAAAGCTGACATGTCGAACAACACCCATACTCATTCAAATAATAGGAAACTCATTAAAATATTGCAGTGCTCATACTCTGACTTAACCAAGAGGAACTCTCAAACTTCTCTTGTAACAAAGTTATCAGTCTTGCTAGATTGTCTCACTATTACGAGACGTACACCTCAAAATCACTTAATTTGTTTACATAGTCTTACCACGTCTCTACGTCAAAGGTACAAGTACCTTTAACGCAAAACTCAGTCGAATGTTCCGGAAAGTCAAGACTTTCCGGAACTTCTTTCGTTCTTTTAACTCTAACCCGAACAATCACACTGAAAATTATGATGATAGCCTGATAGCATAAATCAAGACGTGAACCATGTTGTACCATCTAACCTAGATACAAGATCCTTTATCAAAGGCAATGGGAATCTATCCGACACTGTATAGTCATTCAGTTTCCTGTAGTAGACACATCCGATCTGAACCACCCTTCTTTTTCACAAGCAACACTAGACTAGAAAAAGGTGAACAACTTGGCCTAATAATACAGTATCAACTTCGCTTTGAACAGCACTAACCCTGTAGTGGCAACGATTAACTGTTCCACTAGGATCTACAAGCCTATTTTGCAACTGTCCTGTTGTAATATGGGATCTAAAAACCACTAGAAAACGAAGATGAATATTCTGTCAATAGATTAATTAATTGGAAACAAAATTCTAACGGAACATCTGTATCAACTGTATTGAAATCAATTTGAAAGTTAGAAGCATTCTTGAGCTTATTTGAAACATCACATAACCTAACAACCTTTTCACGACACAAAAACAACACTATCACACGTCATACTAGACTAACGATAAATTCTTGTTGTAAAATCTCAAAGCCAATTAAAATATCATTTTTTTTTTAAACAACTATCCCGTACAACATGAAATAAAATCTCTAATCGTAAATGGCTAATCATAACCCCAGAAAATAATTGTGAAGTACAGACTACCATGACCTATCCCGGGTCAATTTACAATGTTATTTACACGCTTGCCACTGAACTGTGACGAAACATTTTTGATCAGAGAGCATTCGGCACCAGAAACATAATAAAATGGGTACGACTCACCAGGTTCATCGGCACACTGCTGGGATTGCTCACATAGCAAACTTCAACGCGTCGCTCGCTATATGCCACTGCTGCAGGCACTACCCCGCAGCTGCTCGGTCCGCCTGCCGCGCCACCGCGCCGCGCTGTTGCTTGCCTCCTTGATATTCTTCCCAGGGCAGTTGGCTGCGTAACATTTGGGTCCAGTGTATGGCTCATTATGGCGGTTCCTCTTCACATCAGGGTCTTCACGATCGTCATCACCCTACGGGGCGCTCCAGAATATAAACAGCTCCTTAAAATCACTCCATTTCATCCCAGGACAAGTTAGGGGCGACAGCCATGACGAAACTTCTCCCACGTCCGAGTCTCGTAAAATTCGCTGCGTCCCCTGTAGGCGCGCCACAGCGCCGGTTGCACGGCGCTGCTGTCTTCACAGCACCCCGGCGGTCCATCCCCACCAGGTGAGACCAACGGTTACCCGGAGGAGGCCCAGCGGAGGACGACCAGCGACGGAGGTGCCGACTTACGACGCACCTACAGTGGATGTGTGACTCCCGTTCGTCCCGTTTCTCCCATGAGTGCGCGGTTCAAAGTAATCATCAACGATGCACCTTGACTATTCGGATCGATAACACACAATATGTCGGCTGTTGCCAACCAAGCACGCGGGACAATATTCCGTTTTTCAGAGTCAAAATGCGGTAGGCGAATATCCGTACTCGCAAAAGGTGTCTTCATTGCTTGCACAATAGCCATAAAGTTTTTGTTTAGCTGCTCGAACATAAAACACCACATTTCCGTTTCTATGTCACTTTCAGACGCACGCGCATTGTCTTTACACTTTTCCGGTCTAGCACTGTCACTTACACTATGTAGGCGTTAGAGTTACATCCCACTTCTGATGTCGGGTTTGGCCCAGACATCAGAAGTAAAACTCAGATATGGCAATACACAAATTTATTTCACAATCACTTATATCACACAATCACTATGATTTATCAGTAGTTATCACTAACACTTATAACTTATTTTAAACACAGAAATAATATAAAATAAAATAAAACTTATAACGGCAGTTAGGGCGGTCAAGTAGGACTGTACTGATTGTCGAGAGACAGTGGTCCGTGCACCAGGACGTATCCGTTAGAAATGCGTGCCGACTCTACAGCTCAGTCGCTTATATAGGCGATCGCCGGGGGTACCAACCTAAAAACATTTTACCGGATTTGAATTAAAATGTTTTAAGCAAAATGATTTCTCTATGATGCGTCCGGTGCACGTTCCACTAGCGCCATCTAGTCGCCGTCTCTCGCAGCTAAACAATATGGCTGCCGTCACATATTTCGTGCTTTTTAAATGAGAGTTTCAGTAAAATGTTTGTTATTTATCCTAGTTTGCTATGCAGTGTAATTTTAATGCTTTGAGCAGAGTGATTTTTATATGCGAGACAAAATTTCAAACTCTCGCACGCGGGGTAAAATGTGCCGTTCATGTGGGGCTGCTTGTGCCGCGGCACAACCAACCCCGACTTAGGGTTTAGTTGTGAAAACTATATGATATTTTGTAATATAGTCCTTAGTTAGTGATATTTTTAATAATTTTATTTATCTCATTCGCATTTTTAATAATTGATCGCATTCGCATAAAAATAAGTACAAACTTTGGTTTAAAATATGTTTTTAAGTTTGAAATAATTACATAAGTAAGGGTAATTTGTTTTTTTAATTTATAATACTTAGAAACTGTTGATTTGTAGTAAAAATTATAACAAATAAATATATTATTATAAAATTGATGTCTTTTAAATTCTAAATTAATTTTGATTTAAGTAAAACACCTAGCATTATAAACGGCACAACCGACCCCAGCTACGGCACAACTTGCCCCAAAGTGGGGTTGGTAGTGCCTTGCCGCCGCTGTGTAAAAAAAACACTTCTTCTTGAAAACTATTAAAAATGTGCAAAATCTGTAGGTAAATTCGTATTATAGACAAAATTTGCCTTAGGATGAACCACTACTTTCAGACATAGTACTTGTTTTATCCGAATCATATAAGGATTTGTCAAAATCGGCACTTTCAGCCCCGCTCTCCCCTACTTTATATAACGTGTCATAATATTGAGCAAGCAGCCGTGGAGTTGCAGAGAGCGTTAAATATCTTATGCGATCAATTGGATTCCCTTAATCTAGATATATCGTCAAATAAAAGTAAAATATGTATTTTTGATAGAGGCTATAAGAGAAGGTCGGTTAGTTTGTCAATTAGAGATAACAGTTTAGAGGTCGTTGACACGGTACGATATCTGGGTATGTGGCTGGACCGTTCTCTCAGATGGGGAAAGCATATAAATGAGATTTACGAAAAAGTTCTCAAATTCATTAGAATCTTTAAAGTGTTGGCTGGGTCGAGTTGGGGGGTGCACCCAAAATATTTAAGAAGACTTTATCTAACTTTAATCAGAAGCCGTATAGACTATGGAAGTTTTTTTTATGACAACAGTGCAAAAATGCACTTAGGTAAATTAGATAGAGTGCAAAACCAGGCCATGAGAGTAGTGGGTAGTTTTATTAAAACCTCACCAATTCACGTGATGGAGAGTGAATTATGCCTACAACCATTATACCTACGTCGACGCTTCTTGGCTAGTAAATTCTGGCTTAAGACTAAAGCGTTGCAGACAAATGCTGGAAGTATTAATTTACTATCCGAACTATCTGCATTATGTAAAAGTTCCTCATATTGGCAAAACAATAGTATCCCCCTCTTAATCTTGGTTAATGACTCACTTCACACATTTAATATTCATAGTAGTCAAAAACTAGATATGTTTTCCTTGAATATTTGGGTTAGTAGTATTGATAGTAAAAAAATTATAAAACACGATGTAAACTTCATGTCTGGGCCAAAAAGGCACTACAATCCGGTTAGCTTAAGAAACTTATTTATTGATTACCTTACTTCTGAATACTCGACTTATGTAAAAATATTTACAGACGGATCTAAGGAGGGGGACAATATAGGGGCTGCGTTTTACGAGTCAGAAGAAAATTCAATGAAATTTCAAATAAATGCCAGTGTGTGTATAATGGAAGCTGAACTGATTGCTATCGCAGAAGCTCTGTCTTATGTAGAATCAATCCAACAAAACAATATTGTAATTCTCACAGATTCCAGAAGTTCGCTCCAACATTTGGCTCGGTGTACCTCGACCTTTCGAGGAACACCGATAGCCTACACTATATTGAAAACTATTTTGAAGTTACAATCTGACGGAAAAAACGTTGTACTTCAATGGATTCCATCACATATTGGAATAAAAGGTAATGGAACTGTTGATCTACTAGCCAAGCAAGCCTTAGGTGATGGAATTCCTGTTAACTTTTCTCCATACTTTTCAAACTTTATACCTAAAATTAAACAGGATTGTTATTTACTTTGGAAGGAATATTTTAATCAAAGATCTCGAGATAAAGGAATCTGGTACAAAACGATCCAGCCGCATCCCTTGAAGTCACCGTGGATAGATAACCAGTCGTTGAATAGAAGTGACACTGTTATTGCCTTAAGACTTCGTTCCGGACACATACCGTGTAATAAGTTTTTATACCTTATGGCAAAATCTACAACAGATAAGTGTGATTTTTGTAATAATTCCGTTGATGACGTTCATCACATATTGACTGAGTGTGTTCGCAACGAAGAATTTAGGTTTAGATTAGGTTATAGGCTTAGGGAAATAGGTTATTGCAACAGTGTTCTGGCTGCGCCACTGTCTGATGCAGCCAGAACACTTTACAGACTAGCTATGCTAAGATTTACTTAAATAATAGATTTTAATTAGTTTTAGTAAGTACTATTGTTAAAAATTGTAAAACCAACCAGGGCGGCATAATCGCATGTGCGACAAAGCCCTTTTTATTGAATTAAAAAAAAAAAAAAAACATTTTAAGCTTACAGTTTTTTACCAAAATGCTTAAAAGCTAACAATAATCATATTATAGTGTCAAATAACATCATATGGTCACAATAATTCATAATAGACTAGATCACATAGACTTTTATGCGACGAAGTATTGAACCGTACGCCTGACATGTAGATCCCACCACCATTTGCGGCTGCCGTCTTATCTGAGAGGTACGTAGGTTGTTCTTCAGACGACAGATTCCCGAAATCTGTCACCTGCAGGTCCTTTAACGACCGGAGGACTGTATTACTGAACTCCGAAGTTTGAAATACCGATGTACCATATAGGTATATACAATTTGTAAGTACGAATTACGTAAGTCAGAATGTACCCTATGACGAAGTACTAAATTAAGAATGTCCTTTATCCCGATGGTACCTACTCCAAAAGTTTGTTAATATAATGTTCATTAGACCATTGTGTACTCTCCAAAGCACGTCGGCTATTTATAGTATGCAAGTCATTAAATACCCATTGACATGCGTAATTTACAGAAAGAAGAGGAACGGCTAGAAAAAGACTATTTATAAGCATCTAGCTAGAGATAACCTTGAACGTTTTTTTTTTTATATTTCAGACATCGTCGGAGGCATAGGAAAACAACTACATTTTTATAATGAAGGAAAATTTGCGCACTCAGTGATTTCTATAAATTACAATATCCACCAGATAATTTACGACCCAATCCACAACCGAATTCTATTTAACGATTGGCCCTACGCACAATATATACTTAGTTTCGACATAGCAACCGGAAAAATACAAACTATCATTGATTTTAAAGAAGTGTATGGTAATAGACATTTCGCCTACGACCCGGTTTCCGGCCTGTTATTTGCAAACACCTGGCCTTCTAAACTCTACTCTTATATTATAAAGCCTGGATTCAACAACGAAGTTATCGCAAAATTAGTGTTCCATTTTGGTCCGGACGAGGAGATACAAGATCTGGCAGTGGATAGCTGTCAAGGGTACGTCGATTCATGTTCATTCATTTTCTTAATATACATTAACAAGTAGTGAGTAGTGGTGGCCCAGTGGTGCCGGCCCCGACTTACGAACAGTAAGTTCGAAGTTTCGAACCCAGGCAGGCGCATTACTTTGTGTAATTTATTTTATCACCACTGCTCTAAAAACGGTGAAGGAAAACATCTTGAGGAAACCGGCATATTTTAAAACCAAAAATTCGAAGATATGTGATATCTGCCAATCCGCACTGGGCCCGCGTGGTGGATTATAGCCCATCCCTCTCCTAGAGAAGAGGCCTGAGTCCCTGCAGTGGGAACATTATAGGCTGATGATGATGACATTAACAAGAACATCGTTTCGCAAGTTGATTCCAACTTGGGCGGCAAAAGGACAGATGATGATGATGACTTAAAAAAACATTTATTAAAAAGCATGTTTAAAGGCAATGCGAAAGTATTTTTTTTGTACTTATTACAGATATATTTACTGGATCAGAGGAGATACGTTCGGAATAGAAAGGGTTCGATTTAATGGTTCCGAATATGAACCTGTGTTACTGAAAAGTATTAATACGCACCAGAGAGAATGTTTGACTATTGACCCTGTGTCAAAGAAAATGTACTGGATAGAATATACCTTAGACAGAATATTTTTAATTGCAAGAGCGAATATGGATGGAACTAACGAAACTGTCTTATATTTCAAAGAACTGACAGAAACGAACTTCACATTATTACCAACACAATTCGGTATGTAAAGTATTTTTTAGGTATTTTTTTTATATTTTTATTTCGTAAAACAGTTAATTTTAAGCAACTAATTTTAAGCATTTTGTTTTCCCATTAACAGTTATTTTTTTATGATTTTTTAAAGTAATATTCGTGATGACGTCATTTCGTATCCTGAATAGCTTTATGTCTTTGCCACGTTTTCAGTACATACAAAAAACACTTAGAACTTCAAACTTGACATTGCCAACAGTTAACACTTGACAGATACCTTACCTACGATTTTTTATTTTGTTGTGAAATGTTAATGCTGTGATCGTGGCTGTGATTTCCTACGATTTTTAGCTTTAATTTCCAATAATTAGCCGTGCTGCGTATCCGTGCAATGAATCGGTCATCGATAACTACTGCTAAACGCTTCGTACCATCATGTAGAAACACTACAACAAATAGCCGACACAAATTGTTTGTAAATGTGAAAGAAACGCTAAAAAAGAAGTGGTGCGAGGAGGTAAATATGGAATACAAGCCTGGGCGTCGTCTTTTTTGTTGCGAAGATCATTTGAACGCAAATATTACAAAAAAAGTACCTATGTAAAAACGAAGGCGAAAAGTAGGTAATAGAATCCTACCAAAAAATTCAGAGAACCATGTCGGGTGGTCAGGGCTCTCGAAATGAAAATTAAATCTCGTGAACTACTTTTATATTAGAACAATTTCAGCTTTCAATTTACTTCAAGCCATGTTTAACATTCAATCTTTTTGCAGTTGGAAGAAGATCTAGAAAACTACCAATAATACAAATTAATGAAAGGAAGACCTGTACCTACTCATTCAGTAGTCAGCCACAAACATGTTGGATACCTAGATGCTGTAGTGTTAATTGCATGTGGTTTAATAATTTACAAAGTGAAATAATAAAGACTGATTAAATAACATTATCGTTTTATTTGTAATAAGCACTAAACAGTAACCGCCTTATTCATAAAAATAGTTAAGAGTTGTTTAACTTAAGCTTTGTTTATCTCGCATGCCGTCTCACTTCAATAATATTCAAATGAAAGTGACGGCATGCGAGATAAACCAAGCTTAAGTTAAACAACTCTTAACTATTTTTATGAATAAGGCGGTAAGTGCTTGGCCAGACTGGCAGCGCGGTGCGGGGAGCGGCGCGGGTGCGGGAACGCGCGCGATTTGCCTGTCCGCAGTGAACCGTTTGAAGTTTGCAGTCTGGCCAAGCACTAAATACTGTTGAATTTACAAGAAACGAGCAGTTAATAGACCTGTACAAATTACAATACCTTATTTTACACCTTATAATATATTCTCTTTATTTGTTTCACTTGCATAATAGATTACATTTTTTAACATTTCTTTTCTCATTGGCCGTTACGACTATCGGCACAAAGCTAGCCGAGTTCACATACCACATATCGACAACCTCATGTGCGAAGTCCAGACATTTTATTTGCTTCTCCTTCTCAGCTTTCACGAGGTTCTCGTTCTGTCATGAATAGTCCTGTCAGTCATGATAGACTGATCCCAGTACAACGTTACATGGTCTTTTTAGTACAAGTTTTATGTCTTGGCAGTAATAATAATCTTTTTGTATATAAACATTTTCCAAAATATCAACGCTTTATCAATCAGGTCCCTATTGTATTGATGATGGTTCACTGCTCCTTTTTTCCAACCAAAATAAAAACACCAGTGTATGTTTGCATCCACCGGCAGAAGCAGCACAGCCATCACAAGTTGCTTGCAATATGACTTCATCCTTTTCGTTGAGAGTTACAGTTACCATGTACTGCTTATTTGACACTCGGTGTTCTGGAACTACTTTGGCCCTCACGATGCACTTGACTTGGTCTCTTTTGACTTCAACATAGCCAACAGCAGAGTCCACATAGGAAGCGCGAGACGACCTGGATTACCAAAAATATATTAGTTAAGCAGTAAAATTACTAATGTAAATGGGTGCAAGGTATTTATAAATATAGGTAGGTACAGCAGTAGTTACATTGTTACTTACATTAGAGCTTTAGTTCCTCGGATTTCAGCGATGTTATATTTATTATCATTTTTCATGAACTCCAGGATCATAACATTATCCAATTTGGGCAAGTTATTGGAGTCGCTGCGTACAAATTGATCCATATTTAACTAATCCAAACAATAGGCAGGCAGTTCCGTAAAGCGTGCAATGGTCGATCAATGGTGCAGTAAGTATCAAAGTCCAACGGGAAAGCAAGGTCTGTCGTGTACAAAGAATAAACGTAGAGAAAGAGAAATTAAGGCAGCGCGCGATCCGTCCATATCTAGCATCTAGTATTGATGACACTGACAATGACGGACTGACAACAACAGTTTTTTTTAATTTTTTCTTGAAAAGCACAGGAAGTAGTCTATTCAGGAAACTTTATGACGTCATTTAGAGGTCAAATGAAAGTCAAATCGTTACAAGTATTATTGTGAAAATAAACACAATCTTGTGATATAGAGAGCTAAAAGTAGAAAAATAAGACATAAGAACTCAAAATCTCCAAATGGTTTTGGAATCAGCGTAGGTTAATTTTTACTTTACATACCGAATTAGCCGTATCAAAAGATTTCATCTACTGGCGGAGCGAGTATGAATTATTATTTTGGCAATTACCAAAGAATATAACAGACGACTCAGATGTGACACCTAAACAAATTGCAATTAGCGCCCCAACAACGTATCACCCTATCAGTTATATAGCCGGCAACTATGCAATTGAAGAACAAACTCAAGGAACTCCACTTTGTACAGCACTGAAGCGTCTGCTACCAAATTACATTGAGACCAAGGACAACGCCTCCCTCAACGTTTCAACAGATGGAAGCTTGCTTCGTGTTAATTCAACGAACGTTAGTGGAGAATCTCGGGCTAGCGGTGACGAACGGGATGTTCCTGTGTGTCATAATTATTGTTTGCAAGGAAACTGTGGCGTCAGCGCTGAAGGACAACCTAAATGCAGGTAAAATATTGTTTCAATATGATCGTGATCGTACACTATGGACCACATTTTTATATCTTGAACATGATCTTTGTGACTGTGATTAAATTCGTATTAGTATAAACGACAAGGTACGCAGAGTTCTGTAGTATCAGCATGGACAAATGCCTTGATTTTAATATGTAAGTACCTATACCAAAGGAACGATGAGTTGATTGTGTAAAGGATGAGATGGCAAATGAAGAGGTGTATCTGATGAGATGACGACTTATAAAGAAGTATGGATGATGACATACTCCACCAACCTCAAATGAATTGGGATAAGGGCAACAGAATGATAAAATGACAAGGATAGTAATAATAAAAGTTAAAACTTGTTGCAGATGTAATATCGGGTACTCGGGAGAACGCTGCGAAGTGGACGCGTGCCAAGCTCATTGTTTAAACAACGGCATCTGTTACCTGAGTGAGCAAAATAACCCAGTGTGTCGATGCACGGAAGGTTATCAGGGTGAAAGATGTGATGTTCCCGACTTTCTCATTAAATGCTCACAAACAGTTTCTATGTTGAAAGACATCCTCAACGCAGGTAAAAATCTTTCAAAATCCATATTCATATCGGTATATAATATGTGTGCATCTCGTATTACTCTCCCAGATTTTTAATTGTGCAATTGATACGTTCTTTACAGATTTAACAACGGTTACTGAGGGCAAAAGAGTGAAGTCGACGTGTGCTTCAACTGTTGTCTGAACAACCGCTGCTTCTTCATCATCACACCCCAGGTGTCGCCACTGACCGGTCCCGTGCGTTTCTCATCCAGCGGGTCCCCGCAACCTTGACCAGGTCATCGGTCCACCTAGAGGGAGGCCTTCCAACGCTCTTCAGTCAGGCTTTAACCACAATATGTAAAGCCGTCGCTGTGACTGCTCGGTAAAACTGCAGACATAGATTTAAATTAGTATTATAGGTACAGAACTATCGTCCACATTAAATCAGATTTTTTCCCGTTATAAGTATGCGTGTGCTCAATGGGATCGTTGTGGAAGTCCTTAGATTATTTTAAAAACCCATGATTTAGTGAAGATTACGGAAGAATCTATCTATACTAATATTATAAAGAAGTACTTAAAGTTTGTGTGTTTAGATATTTGTTAAATTGTAAGGGGTAATCTCGGGATCTACTGAACCGGTTTTAAAAATTCTTTCACCAATAGAAATCCACATTATTGCTGAGTGTCGCTACTTTTTATCTCTGGAGTTTCGCTTGAGGCAGGTTTATAGCGAGTCTGACTATGGACAGCACAGGCCAAGGCGCACGGATCTCACTGGCTGGATGGAAAAATGGACGGGAATCGTATAATAATAATAATATACTGTGGCGTGGTGCTTTAGGTGGGGTTGAGAAGCAAAGAAACCACAATAGTTTAATACATATATTTTAGAACTAGAGCATAAGAATAGTTAACAGGGGTTAGGTTTTAGGGTCTATAGAATTTCTTTCACTGAACACTGCACTTAGGTTAGAAGGGTACTGCCCTGGGCTTTAGGTCGACACGCACGAGGCCGGCGAGGGCTGCGCGGTGACGGGATGACCGCAGGGCTGCAGCAGTGAAGAAGGCGACCGCGTCTCGGTCGCGGCAGCTGGCAGGCGTGCGTGAGCACGGCTAGTGCCCACGTGTCAGGCACGTGGCTGGAGAAGTGGCCGGTATAGCGGCCGGCGGCGTGCTGTAGGCACGGCAGGTGCTAGCCAGCAGGGACGTGGAAGGCGGCTAGCGGTGTGCGGAGGCACGTAGTAGGAGGCCGTGACGGGATCGTCGCTCAGCGGGTAGGGCGCGGAGGCAGCTACGACGCCCGTCAGCGGTGTCTCAGTAGTATTTAAGTCTTCAAGTAGAACCCTGGAATCAAGCACGTGGCAGGGTGGGCCCGTAAGCGTGGTGCCAGGATCGGTGAGCGCCTACGATGCGTGTGTCTCCCAGCCATAAGCCCAAGCAGTGGTTTCAGGGGAAGCAAGGAGACTCACCCCATCGTGGCAGTTCACAAAGGTTAGAACAAGCCAGCACATGTCGCGATAGTGTGCTCTCGCCGTGCTTCAGAGCAGGTTAAGCGAATGCGGCGAGGCCATGCAGCGGAGGGTGAACGAGGCATGTGCGGGCTTTACAAAGGCAGTATGTGCAAGTGCAAGATTAGATAGATGATACGCAATTAGCTGACGTAGCATCTGTACAAACACGGTAGCCATTATTGACAACCGACACAATTACATTGCAGACAATCACCGCAGAATACAGATATACAATAGAATGCGGTGTATGTATCCAGACATAAGAGAATTAGCTGATTACTCAAAACACTCACCCAGATCACTGAGGTTTACTTATTCGAAGGCGTTCAGGACAAAAGGAATGATTTGCAGCTCGGAGCTAGTATTTATAGTCTCATAGACCGAGCGTCTATGGTTGACTCGTAGTGTAGTTGCTCCGGTGAACCGTAACTAGTTATGTGCGTGAATCGATTATAGTTTAGTCGATTACAACGCTACAATACCGATGTAGACTTCTTAGCGTCCGTATCCTGGCTGCGTTTCGGTGACCTTTTCGGGGAAACCGAAGGTTTTGCTAATGGCTTAATAGCCAAGAGCCTCGACGAACATCTCAGGAGGCTCTCGCTTGGTGGCTGGATCAAGGGCTTGATTCAGAAGGCAGTACTTCTAGACACGGCGCGCATCTTCAGGAGGTTCCTCTCTCAAGAGCCCTGAGCACCGGTAGCTCGGACCCTGTTCCTAATGCCGGTGGGTTACTATTTTTTTATATTTTTAAATGTTTTATATGCTTTTTTGTAATAAATATTTAAAAATGTATTTAATATGTTAAAAAATGAATAAAGGAAATAATAATTTAACAGAAAAGTGGGTACAATAGTAGTAAGAAGTTATTGATGCAGCCACAGCCTCGCCAGTGATGTCGGCAATCAGTCTCAATATAAACCTGGCATATTTTCCTAAACATAATTTATGGGAGCACAGGTCTTAAAACTGCAAATGTAAGTTTGTTGTTTATTAACAATGAAAATCAACGTAAGAAGGAGGCAGCTAGGCAGTAGGGCACGCCACGATAGTGGCGGTAAGTCCCCTCTTTGAGGAGTGGCTAGAGAGGAGCCACGGCGCCCTCACCTTCCGTCTGACGCAGGTCCTCACCGGACACGGATGTTTCGGGAGGTACCTGCACCGAATTAGGCGGGAGGAAACGCCCGGATGCTTCCACTGCGAGGATCGACCGGAGGACACGGTGGAGCACACTGTGGAGGTGTGCCCTGCTTGGGCGGAGCCCCGCCGTGTTCTCGTAGCGGCGATCGGCGGCGGTGACCTCTCGCGTCCGGCCCTGGTGCAAGCCATGGTCCGGGGCGAGGAGGAATGGGACGCCGTCGCCTCCTTCTGCGAAGCAGTGATGCTAGCGAAGGAGGTGGCGGAACGAGAGAGGGAGCGATCCTCTCAACGTCCCAGCCGCCGCGGAAGGCGCGGAAGGCGCTCCGGGCGTCGGGGGCCACGTGATGGCTTCCGGCCACCGTAGACGCGGGCCTGTGGACGGTGAGTAATGGGCTAGCTCGCCGTCCGGCCGTCGTCATGACGGCAACAGACCGTGTCGGCGGCGCGTTCGTGTTCCACGCGCGCCTCAAAGAGATGTCAGCAAGGAGGGGCCCGCAAGGGCCGACGCCCGTCGGGGCCGCGGTATTTAGTACTAGATTACGTGGCCTCGGCGCAAGGGCAAAGAAGGAACATGGGTTCGGTTTTTAGTCAGTAGAAGTCTGACACTCCCCTTCGCTCTGCCCAAGAGCGGGGGGGGTCATTCGATGATTTTCCACCCACCAAAAAAAAAAAAAAAGGCAGCTAGGCAGGGTGGATAATGAGTTTAGTAAGTTCACATACTTTGATGGGCAACTTCGAAACCCTACAGTGTGTGTGGTCCGACATGCACTTTTTTAAAAGCTTTTATTTATCTTGCAATGTATGTTTGTATGTTCGGCCCAAATCTTGCACCTCAATTTTGAAGCAGATATCTTCAACCGATTGAGCTCAAATTTTGCAAACATATAGATATAACGAGACAATGCAATATTATGGTGAGATGGAGCTGACCTCATGATGGAGCTCGAAGGTGGCCATAGGAAATCCGTTATAAGTGAGTAAATAAATAGTAAATACCTATAAGTGTGTACCTATGTAGATGCCTAATTCATTTTTTTCATAAACTTGTATCTTTTAAGTTTTAAGTTTTTGCATACCAGAAATGGTTAATATGAGGATCGTTTTTTTTGTATTATGTAATGCATTATGTACCATCTATTTTACCCATATTATGCAAATAAATTATTTGAATTTGAATTGAATTTGAATATAAAACGACATAACCCCATCGAGTTTGGGTTTGTTTGATTCGTCTTGACTAGTACTTTGTCTCTAGATAATATCCAGGGTCTGATGATGGAGCAGGAAGGTTGCCATAGGAACTCCGTTATCAAACGACATAACTCCATCGAGTTTGAACTCGTATGATCCGTCTTGACTAGTACTTTGTCTCTAGATAATATCCAGGGTCTGATGATGGAGCAGGAAGGTAGCCATAGGAACTCCGTTATCAAACGACATAACCCCATCGAGATTGAACTCGTATGATTCGTCTTGACGAGTACTCTGTCTCTAAATGGTATCCAGGGTCTGATGATGGAGCAGGAAGGTAGCCATAGGAACTCCGTTATCAAACGACATAACCCCATCGAGTCTGAACTCGTATGATTCGTCTTGACGAGTACTCTGTCTCTAAATGGTATCCAGGGTCTGATGATGGAACAGGAAGGTGACCATAGGAACTTCATTACCAAATGGCATAACCCCGCCGAGTTTGGACTCATTTGATTCGTCTTGACGAGTACACTGTCTCTAAATGGTATCCAGGGTCTGATGATGGAGCAGGAAGGTGGCCATAGGAACTCCGTTATCAAACGACATAACCCCATCGAGTTTGGGTTTGTTTGATTCGTTTTGACTAGTACTTTGTCTCTAGATAATATCCAGGGTCTGATGATGGAGCAGGAAGGTTGCCATAGGAACTCCGTTATCAAACGACATAACTCCATCGAGTTTGAACTCGTATGATTCGTCTTGACGAGTACTCTGTCTCTAAATGGTATCCAGGGTCTGATGATGGAGCAGGAAGGTGGCCATAGGAAATCCGTTATAAAATGACATAACCCCACCGAGTTTGGGTTTGTTTGATCCGTCTTGACTAGTACTTTGTCTCTAGATAATATCCAGGGTCTGATGATGGAGCAGGAAGGTAGCCATAGGAACTCCGTTATCAAACGACATAACCCCATCGAGATTGAACTCGTATGATTCGTCTTGACGAGTACTCTGTCTCTAAATGGTATCCAGGGTCTGATGATGGAGCAGGAAGGTAGCCATAGGAACTCCGTTATCAAACGACATAACCCCATCGAGTCTGAACTCGTATGATTCGTCTTGACGAGTACTCTGTCTCTAAATGGTATCCAGGGTCTGATGATGGAACAGGAAGGTGACCATAGGAACTTCATTACCAAATGGCATAACCCCGCCGAGTTTGGACTCATTTGATTCGTCTTGACGAGTACACTGTCTCTAAATGGTATCCAGGGTCTGATGATGGAGCAGGAAGGTGGCCATAGGAACTCCGTTATCAAACGACATAACCCCATCGAGTTTAAACTCGTATGATTCGTCTTGACGAGTACTCTGTCTCTAAATGGTATCCAGGGTCTGATGATGGAGCAGGAAGGTGACCATAGGAACTTCATTACCAAATGGCATAACCCCGCCGAGTTTGGGCTCATTTGATTCGTATTGACGAGTACTTTGGTTCTAAATGGCAGCCAGAGTTTGATGATGAAGCTGGAAGGTGGCCATAGGATCTTGCTCGCGCGAGTGAGCGAGTGAGTGAATGACAGATAAGATAGATTGTGTGAATGTAGGGCATGACAGAGTGTGAAATGTCATTGTGACTCAAAGGTTATGAAAAACACTAATCTTAAATAAATATAATACCATGATAATACCTGAATATTTTATTAAGAGGATATTCGTGAAATTTAAAGCTTTGAATGTTGGTTCTATATTTACAGGTAAAGTAATAATTTGTTAAATAGTAAGTTGTAAAATTCTTTGTAAAACAAGTTTTTTGAGTTATAACATATGTAGCGACGTTGCACCTAATAGTGCCATGCACTCCTAGAACTGTCTGGAGTTTTAGAAAAAAGAAGAAAAATATTGGAAGTGACACTGTACTGAAAATAATATAAAATGACTACATTTTTTCACATTTGATCTGACCACGGAACTGATAGTTTTATTTACAAATCCTCAAGCCCTGGTCCAGATAGCTACCCAACGCTAAAGTGGTGACCCCGACGCCCGTGAAAACTGAACTCTAAACTCATCATCATGCCGAACGATACAGAAGATTTCAGCGATTGTCAAGGCAGCGCAGTAATGAAGAACGACGTGGCATCAGTCTCACTTCCTGCAAGACTACCACCATTTTGGCGTCAAAACCCACGATTATGGTTCGCGCAATTTGAAGCCGCCGTCGCTGCCAGCAAGATAGGTGAGGAGCAGAAATTCAACCTCGTCGTTCCACTACTCGGCAACAGTGACCTAGAACAGATTGGAGACATCATCTTGCATCCACCGAGTACCGGCAAGTACAGTGCGCTCAAAGACAGACTCATCTCAACGTACCAGGAGTCAGACCACCGGCAGTTACAGAAGCTACTCAGCGGCCTTGAGCTCGGCGATCTCAAGCCAAGCCAGCTGCTGCGTAAGATGCGAGACCTCAGTGGCAAGCTACTGTCAGATGAGGCGCTGAAGGTCATGTGGCTCAACCAGCTGCCCACACAGGTGCGCGCCGTCCTCTCCGTAAACACCGAGTCGTCGCTCGAAGTGCTAGCTGCGATGGCAGACAAAATGATGGAACATTTTGAACCCGCTACAGTCGCCGCAGTCTCCACGGTAAACCCCCAATCTACAAGCCCAGCAGTCAACGAGGTGCAGGTAAACGCGATAACAGCTCTACAGATCAGCATGCTTTCGAAACAAATAGAGAAATTATCACTCGAAGTCGCCGAACTCCGCAACCACCAATATTCGTCGCATCGCCGTTTCCGCCAAAACTCCGCATATCGTGGGCGCTCACGCTCGCACTCAAGACAGCGTACGGATAACGCTCGCAAGCCCGGCGATCCCGACTGGCTGTGCCGTTACCACTACCGATTCGGCAATGGAGCACGAAAATGTGAATCGCCGTGTTCTTTCACAAAGCGGGAAAACTAAAACGTGCATCGATACTGGCGGGCGTCGATGTAAACCAAACAAGCCGCCGCCTATGTGTAATCGACACCAAAACTAGAGTAAAATTTCTTGTCGACACGGGAGCCGACATATCAGTACTGGCAGCACGAAACCAGAAGTATACCAGACCGACGGAGAACGCAGGTTACAGACTTTACGCGGCAAACGGAACCGAGGTTCATACCTACGGAGAGCGCACACTCGAGCTCAACTTAGGCCTACGAAGAAGCTTTAAGTGGACTTTCGTCGTCGCCAAGGTAAAGACTTCAATACTGGGTGCCGACTTTCTAGTACATCACAAACTGTTAGTCGACTTGCACCAAAGGAAACTCATCGACAGTGTAACGGAACTCAGCGTGAACGCCATCAAAACAAACAGCAAAGAAGAATCGATCCACATTATAAACCGCGACCACACTCATCACGACCTGCTGAAGAAATATCCAGATGTACTGCGACCGTTCACACTCAAAACTCCGGTCAAGCATGACGTCACACATCACATCGAGACAACTGGGCCGCCGATCTGCTCACGGCCGCGCCCTCTACCGCCCGACAAATATAAAGCGGCAAAACTCGAGTTCGAGCTCATGATCAAGAACGGAATATGCAAGCCGTCAAACAGTCCGTGGGCAAGTCCACTTCACATCGTTAAGAAAAAAAACGGATCACTTCGAGTTTGTGGCGATTACAGAAGACTCAACGCCGTCACAGTTCCAGACCGATACCCCATTCCACGAATTCAAGACTTCACGTACCAACTTGACGGCAAGAAAATTTACTCTAAACTCGATCTGAAAATGGCATATTATTGGATTCCTATGTCAAAACAAGATGCTCAAAAGACTGCGATAATAACACCTTTCGGACTTTTCGAATTTTCCTGCATGACGTTCGGTTTAAGAAACGCTGGACAGACTTTTCAACGTTTCATGCACGAGGTACTACGAGGACTAGACGACAATGTATTCTGCTTCGTCGACGATTTGCTTGTCCATTCAAGAAATAAGGAAGAACACCGCCGCTACTTAGAACAAGTTCTCGAACGCCTAAATAACTACGGCGTCAGTCTTAATATCGACAAGTGCGAGTTTGAAAGGGAAAAAATCGAGTTCCTCGGATACGAAGTAACATTAGAAGGTATCAAACCCACTCAAGAACGAATACAAGCCATAGTCAACTATCCGAAACCACAGACAGTCCAAGAACTAAGAAGATTCCTAGGAATGATAAACTTCTACCGCAGTTGTTTACCTCATCAGGTCGAGCAACAACATCAATTAAACCAATATCTTCACAACAGCAAAAAGAACGACAAGACTTTGATACAATGGTCTGAAGTAGCAGAAGAAGCCTTTGAGAAATGCCGACAAAGCATACTCGAGGCAACAACATTGACTCATCCGATACATAACGCGCCATTATATTTATTTACCGATGCGTCGAACACAAGCATTGGCGCCGTCCTACAACAAAAGTCTGACAATATATGGAAACCACTGGCATTCTTCTCAAAAACCATGAGTGAGACACAGCGACGCTACAGCGTGTACGATCGCGAATTATTAGCAATGTACACCGCTGTTCAACATCTACGACGACTGATAGAGGGTAGTGACCTCACAATATTCACCGATCACAAACCGCTGACTTACGCGCTGACAAGAACGGCAAGTAGCAGTGATACACCACGAAGAGAACGACAGTTACACTTCATTAGTCAGTTCTGCACGAAGATAGAATACGTTCACGGTGATAAGAACGAAGCAGCTGACGCCTTGTCACGTATCGAGGAGATCAATTTTTCACACTCCACAATCGACTACAACCTACTCGCTCAAGATCAAGAAGATGACGAAGAACTGAAGATCTGCATGTCCAACCCCAGTCTAAAATTTGCACGTATCACATTGCCCGGAGGACAGCGACCCATCATTTGTGAAACATCAACTGGTAACATTCGTCCATACCTACCAGCGACTTATCGTGTAGTAGCTTTCAAGGCACAACACGAACTAAGTCACCCGGGAGTGCGAACAACAAGAAAAATAATGTCAACAAAGTTTTTTTGGCCAAGTATGAACAAGGAGGTTGGTTTGTTGGCCAAATCATGCATCGGTTGCCAGCGCGGGAAAATTCAACGACATGTTATCAGTCCACTCGGCGAGTTTCAGAAATCATTGCGCTTTGAACATATTCATATCGACATCGTTGGACCTCTACCACCATCTAACGATTACAGATACCTAGTAACGATGATCGACCGCTGCACTAAATGGCCGGAGGCGATACCTATTCGTGACGTCACCGCCGACACTGTTGCTAAAGCTTTTTACGAGGGATGGATATCGCGATTTGGGTGTCCATTGCGTGTAACGACGGATCAAGGAAGGCAATTTGAATCGTCGTTATTCAGCGCCTTAATGAAGAAATTTGGCATCACAAGGATTCGAACTACTGCATACCACCCGCAAGCGAATGGTCTAGTCGAACGCTGGCATCGAACGTTGAAGGCCGCGCTCATGGCGCGAGGTGCCCGCACACACTGGAGCGAAGACTTAGCGACCGTGCTGCTTGGATTACGCACAGCACTTCGAGAAGACACACAAGTCAGCCCGGCCCTGATGACCTACGGATCAACTCTAAGGATACCGTCAGATTTCTTCGCGCCTACACAGCCGAAAAATGAAGACGCAGAATTCGTCCGCCAGCTTACCGAAACAATGTCGTCACTCGCACCTAACAGGAGTTCACGTGTCAACAACAGAAGCACGTTTGTCCACAAGGACCTAGCAAGGTGTACTCATGTTTTCGTGAGAAATGATACCGTGCGAAGTCCATTGACCCCTCCTTACGACGGCCCGTTCAAGGTGATTCAACGCGACAGCAAGCGTTTCACCATACAGATGCCACTCCGAACTACAGTTGTCTCAATAGACAGACTGAAGCCAGCACACCTACTCAACGAAGAAGAACAGCAAGCACCCAGCACGGAAAGCGCACCCACGGCGAGCGTCGAGCCGCCGTCAGCGAATCCTAGCGCGCCGCCGCGCGACTCATACGTCACTCGATCCGGTCGTGCCATGGAGCAAAATAACCAGTGGAGAAAGTATGGGCACATTTTTGTTCTAAATCAAAGTCACTAATATACTGCGGGGGGAGAGGTACGTTTCGGGCTCTGTGATTGGTTGACGAACTGACAACCAAATGACAACTCATTCTCTAGGGATTCCATAAAAGTAATTGAAAAAGTATCGATATCGATAATTGTTTGACTTATTAGTAATTATAACGATTTGTTTGCAATACAATGATTACGGGTTCGAATTTGAAATATATTCGATCTTGGGGTGGTTATGGATCTACCTCCTAGCGGTCCACCCCGGGCAACGGCACCACATGTCCACACGGACTGTGGTGACGGCTGAAGGATCCATATATAGCGGTGGTAGGCTTCGGCCGCCTGGCGCGCGACCACCCTCCCGCCGAAGTCCGGCGCCAAACAGCTTGTCTGTGTTCCGTCGGTGTGCGGGAGTGCCAGTGCCATTGGGAAATAGAATTGATGATCAGTTGCACGGCTTTGGACCGGCCTGGGACTCTATGCAACTCTGTACCGGGTGACTCATACTGGAGGGTAGCGGGATCCGAGGCACGGTCTCTGTCGTTGGCCGACCGCAGTTAGTAGGGGGCCCAAGTACTGCGCTAGCCACGTGGGAAAGGCTGCCCCGCCAACTCGCGAAAAATCCCGAAATGCTCCACTGTGCCAGTTGGCGACTGGACGGGAGGACCCGGTGGCCATTTCGGGGGGGCTCGGGCGTCCCCGCAGTCTCCAGATGAGTCTCCCATAGGTCGGACGAGCTGAAGAGTCCCGTTGGGTAACCAAGTCGTGTCTCGATCTTCATTCTATTTTCCCACCAAACTACTCCTAATTATGAAAAAGTTAAAAAAAAAGAAATCGGTTACAAAGCGGCTGCACTTCCTCCCACATAAAGTGCACCTCACTAACATCAGGGGGTTGCACTCTAATCTCGATCCGGTCCACCACCACCTCGAGACCGAGAAGCCGCACCTATTCTTTTTAACGGAGACGCAGATTGCAACCCCGTCAGACGTGGCGTACCTCAACTACCCAGGTTACTCGCTTGAACATAAGTTTGTAAAGCGGGCTGGGGTCTGTGTGTACGTCCGCGATGACATTTGCTTTCGGCGTCTCCGTTGCTTTGAAGATTCTGGGTTATCTACAATCTGGATACTGGTGGACACCGGGGTCGAGAAATCTCTCTACGTCGGTGTCTACCGGTCGCACAGCGGTGACCAGGAGACAACCAAGCTTTTTGAACACCTACTGGAAAAGGCGGACTGTGCCCAGCAACGGTACCCAACGGCGGAGCTTCTTTTTCTGGGGGACTTTAATGCCCACCACGATGAGTGGTTGTTCCCGTTCCAGAAAACTGACCATGCTGGGAGAGAGGCGCGCAGATTTGCATTGTCGCTAGATCTCACCCAGCTGGTGAATGAAGCTACGCGGGTGCCGGATGTTGACGGACACACACCCAATTGCTTGGACTTGCTGCTGACAACTGACCCGGACAGGCACTCAGTGTCGGTATCAGCCCCACTGGGAACATCTGACCACTGTCTGGTGAAGTCCGTATCTATCGGTTCCCCTCCTGATGATAGCCCTAAGGGCGAGAGGAGAGTTTGGCGATACGAGTCAGCAGACTGGGATGAGATGCGGCACTTCTTCGCGTCCTTCCCGTGGCATTCCGTGTGCTTTTCAGCGCGCGACCTCGCTTGCTCAGCTGAAGCGGTTGCGGCCGTGATCCGGCAGGGAATGGAATACTATATTCCATTCTCCGACATACCGCTCGGTCACAAGGCCCGTCCATGGTTTAATGCGGACTGCGCTCGCGCTGAGGCCCGAAAGCAATCTGCATACCAAGCCTGGGTGCAAGCTCGTGACCGTAAAGTTCGGGCGCGTCGGGTTCGCGCGAAGAAAAGAGCATTTAATTCTGCCGCAAAGTCCTGCAAGCGGGTGATCCGCAAGGCGCGATTCGACCATGTCAGTCGCATGGGGGCCAAACTGGCGTCCTGCCCTTCTGGCGGAAAACAGTTTTGGTCCCTATCCAAATCGGTCGAATCCAACTTCTGCCGGTCCTCACTACCCCCCCTGCAAAAACCAGATGGGTCGTTGGCTCACTCCGCTACCGAGAAAGCAAATCTATTTGCATCTCTGTTTGCGGGCAATTCGCGTCTAGATACTGGGTCAAAACAGCCACCAACGATTCCTCGCTGTGATTCTTCGATGCCGGAGATCACAATACACATGAAAGAGGTTCGTAAAGTACTTCAGTGCCTGGACGTGAATAAAGCTAGCGGTCCGGACGGTATACCAGCAAGGGTCTTAAAGAACTGTGCGCCTGAGTTGTCTCCTGTGTTGACACGCTTGTACCGCCTCTCTCTCAAAACTAGAACGGTGCCCGACTCCTGGAAGGTCGCTAATGTTCAACCAGTACCCAAGAAGGGTAGTCGTGCCGACCCTTGTAACTATCGACCAATCGCCATCACCTCCATACTTTGTAAAGTAATGGAAAAGGTACTTAACGGTAAGTTGCTGGCGTACCTTGAAGCGAACGACCTGCTCAGCGACCGTCAGTATGGCTTTCGCCGGGGACGGTCAACTGGGGATCTTCTGGTGTTTGCTACGCACTGCTGGGGCGAAGCCATCGAGAAACACGGTGAGGCCCTTGCCGTGTCGCTGGACATCTCGAAGGCATTCGACAGGGTTTGGCACGCAAGTCTGTTGAGCAAACTTCCGGCATACGGCATTCCCGCTGACTTTTGCTGCTGGATATCTGACTTCCTGAGTGAACGGTCGATCCGAGTGGTCATTGATGGCTGCTCCTCAGACCTTGTGGCTATTGATGCCGGAGTTCCTCAGGGGTCGGTGCTCTCCGCGACACTTTTCCTGCTGCACATCAACGACCTCCTTGGTCCTGGTATTGTTGGGTACGCAGATGACAGCACTGTCATGGAGAGTTACACATCCAGCGCAAAAGCCGGTGGTGATGAAATACGTTCATTGAGAGAGGCCATGGTAGAGCGAACGAATTCAGCCTTAAGTCTTGTTTCCAAGTGGGGTGACGACAATCTGGTTGATTTCAACGCCACCAAAACGCAAGTGTGTCTGTTCACTGCTAAAAAGAGTCCGTTTAATCTGGCCCCCACTTTCCGGAGTGCGTCTGTACAAGTTACTGACAGTCTCGAGCTTCTTGGCACGAAGTTGAATGCAAATCTGAACTTCGGCGCCTACATCGAGTCAAAAGCTCAAACTGCGGCAAAAAAGCTGGGTATCCTAAACAGGGTCAAGCGGTACTTCAAGCCTGGACAGCTTTCAATATTGTATAAAGCTCAAGTCCGGTCCGGCATGGAGTACTGCTGTCACCTTTGGGATGGCTCAGCCAAATACCAACTTGCCACACTTGACTCAGTAGAACGCAGAGCCAGGAGGCTGATTGGTGACGCCAAGCTGGTTGCCAAGCTACAAAGCCTGGCCCACCGCCGCAAAGTTGCATGTCTGTCGGTCTTCTACAGACTGTACTTCGGAGAGTGTGCGCAAGAGCTCCACGAGCTTATTCCACCATCTCCCTTCTTCCATCGAGAGACTAGGCGTACTGCAGGTTATCACCCATACCTTGTCGATGTTCCACACATTCGTACGAAGCGTTTTGCTAAGTCTTTCATTATTCGTACAGCCAAAGAGTGGAACACCCTGCCTGCGTCGGTTTTCCCGAGTTCATATAACCCCAATCTATTTAAGTCGCGAGTAAATAGGCTTCTTCTGGGTAAGCTCGTTCCATCGTCGACCTCATCTCTGCCCTTAGGGCAAGATTGAGGTCAAGAGTAAGCCCATATTAAATAAAAAAAAAAAAAAAAAAAAAAAAAAAAAAAAAAAAAAAAAACAGGTAATTATTAAACTTAGAAGACTGTATTTAAAAAAATATAATATATTTAAGTACTGGTTTTTAAAATGGATTAGTTTTGAATATGTTTTTCATACATAATCCTTTGGATCCTTTGGATTTGTATTATTTTTCGTAATAAATGTCAGTCGAGTATCAATATATTTTTTTGCTACACATGAAGCTAAATCAATTAAATGGTTAGTCGATTCTATGTCAAATTGGTGAAAATAAAAGTAAAAGGACCTCAAATTAGCTTAAATTAATTTTGTGTGTTAAGATCATTGTCCATCGAGTACGAGTGGCACAAAGGGCCATGGAGCGAGCCATGCTCGGCATAACCCTCTTAGATCGAGTGCGTAACACCGAAATCCGTCATCGGACGAAAGTCTACGATGTCGGGGACCGGGCGGTGCGCCTCAAGTGGACGTGGGCAAAACATCTGGCTAGACGAGGAGATGGCCGATGGAGCAAGGCTTTGACCGAGTGGTGGCCAAGGTTAGGCCAAAGAAACCAGGGTCGTCCTAAAGCTCGTTGGGTTGACGATATCGTCAAAGTCACCGGAAACACGTGGATGAGGTACGCACAGAACCGGGAAGTGTGGCAGAAAAAAGGGGAGGCCTATACTCAGCAGTGTGTGATTCCGGGCTGATATGATGATGAAGATCATGATATCACGGGGGTAGCAAAGGGGGGTTAAAATTTCGGTAATTTTTTGCCTAGGACGCTCCGTTTTCAAGATATTTGTATTTAACTTATTTTGGTACAATAATTTTAAACGCCCATAACTCGGAAACGGTGCATCGTAGGACCATGCTTCTCGGACCCTAAATGGTGTATATGGCGCAGGTTAACCCGATACTGCAATAAAATTGGTAATAAAAAAAATTAAGTCCTCGTTCCATAGCTAGGCTACACTACACAATCCAACCAAATTTTTTTTCCCTATCGGTCAGTTTTTCATAGGCATTTGCCTGCATTTTTCTGCAGGCACGCCACTGCCAGCAATGTGTTCACATGCCGATGCGCGTGTTGGCCACCTTTACCTCAAAACTAAAATTGATAACGTCTGTTCCATACCTACACTGGCCTAAATAAAAACATTAAAAAAAACATAATTGTCTAGGATTGCAATGATTCAAATAGATTCCAAGCAAGGCGTCAAAATTTTGTGTAAAAGGCAGGCAGAGATACACACATCAACACGGTCTAGGGATATTTCATACTCAATTAAATAACTCGAAAAGTACTGGCCGCATTGGAATCTTTAATACACCGATTTGTTTGTAATTTATCTCAGACTAATTCCAAATTCAAATTTTTGAAAATTCTTTTGTTTCGGTGGCATAAAAATGTCTTGATGTATAGGAGAGGGAATTTTCATTTGAGCGAAATTTAAAAAACAACACGAATTACGTATAATTACAGTTTTTTTTCATTTTTAAACGAAAGATAAAGTTAAAATTGAGGTATTGTAGCCATGCAACGCCGACATTTGACGAGGGCGGAGATGTTACGAGCTGTGGGAATGCTGGAAGCTGGATCTGTTCAGCGTAATGTTGCTGAGGCCATAGGGACCCATCAAAATGTTATTTCAAGATTGTGGACACGCTATCGTGCCACAGGTGAAGTAGCGGAGAGGCACCGGGGGCCAAGTCGCATCACTACCCCCAGACAAGACCGATTTTTGCAAATTACTGCGCGAGCTCAACCAAATGCAACGGCGACTCAATTGGTCCAAAGGCTGCGAGTGGAACACCAAGTGCTTGTGAGTGACCAAACTGTAAGAAGGCGACTGCATGAAAGCAATCTACGCTCTCGTAGACCACTCCGGGTCCCACCTTTACGGAGAGGCAATCGTGGACGACGATTAGAATGGGTTCGGAACCACGTGGACTGGGGCCGTGAGCAATGGTCCAATGTGCTGTTCACGGATGAATCCAGGTTCGGCTTCCATCCAGATTCACGAAGGTCGCGTGTTTGGCGAGTTCCTGGACGATGGAGCCGTCTCCAGAACCCTCAGGAAGTTCACCCATACCAAGGAGGAACAATTATGGTTTGGGCAGGAATTCGTCTTGGAGGACGGACGGATCACGTTTGGGTGCGGGGCAATATGACGGCAGAACGATACGTCCAACAGGTGCTGGGGCCCGTAATCTTGCCCCACAGAACACAAATGGGGCAAGATTTCCTGCTCATGCACGACAATGCCCGGGCACACACGGCGAGAACGGTAGCAGCTTGGTTACATACACATAATGTTAGGGCCTTAGACTGGCCTGCTCAATCGCCAGATCTAAATCCCATTGAGCATGCGTGGGATATGCTGCAAAGAAGAGCTCTGAAGGAAGTTCCTGAAAATTTGGCTACAGAAGATCAACTTTTTGCGCACCTCAGAAGGACATGGGACAATATTCCGCAGCAAGACATTGACAACCTTGTTCTGAGCATGCCGAATCGTTGCCGATGTGTTATGAACATCATGGGCGCTTTCTCAGACTACTAACTTCAAGTTTATAAACACAAATTAAATGATTTTTCTATTTTTTTCAGTTTTTACTCACAAATTAAAAGTTAATTCATAAACGGTTTCCGTCTATGCTTCATTTTTTTTCCATAAAATCCTGAAATTTTAATCAGTACCTTAACCATTATTAAAAAATGGTAGAATATTAAATAACGTATATTTTAAATATATACATGTCATATAAATAATTAACACATTGATAGTAATTCGCTTTTTTAAAAATATCCCTAGACCGTGTTGATGTGTGTATCATACACTTACATTTTTTACTGTTATGTACAAGTTTATGCCACTATTATACACATTTGCGAGTAAAGCCAAGGGAATAAGCATGTTTGAAAATATAGCAATAATGAAACAAAAAAATATAAGGTATTTTAAGAACTTATATTTTAAATTATATCGATACCATAAACCGTCGCGATACTGCGAACTCGAACATCACTATCATGCAAGAAAGAGACAACTGCATTAGTGCAAATCAGTGTACCAAAAAGAGACAGCAATTATATGATTATTTTTTCATTGTTTTGATCAAATTGAATAGAAAACCACATAATTGTGAAATGTTATCCCATCTTTTGTGTAACTTGAAGTTGTAGTACACTTTCCACACCATTTAATTGCACAACTAGGCATTATTTTTCGTTATAAATGCTTTCAAAACGGGAGCGCGTGACGTTCGTGCGTTAGTCTACAATTTTTGCGACTGAGCAAAATTTCGCCGCGTACGCTTGATATAGCATAAGTTTGGCGCCCGCGGTAGCCCCCGCACGCGCTCTCCACTGGTTTTGTGCTTCATGGGTCGTGCAGTGAAACTCAACGTACGCTTCGCTTAGGGGGGGAGTGATGTAGCGACGTTGCACCTAATAGTGCCATGCACTCCTAGAACTGTCTGGAGTTTTAGAAAAAAGAAGAAAAATATTGGAAGTGACACTGTACTGAAAATAATATAAAATGACTACATTTTTTCACATTTGATCTGACCACGGAACTGATAGTTTTATTTACAAATCCTCAAGCCCTGGTCCAGATAGCTACCCAACGCTAAACATATTTACTTACAGAAACGCAGTCAAGTATTATTATAAATATCTTGTACATATTAGCATTTACCCTTCTAAACGAAGCTCTGAGAGGGTCGACGAATATTTGTTTGGTACTCGAGGGAACACCATGGAAAAAACAGAAACATCCACACAAAGAAAAAAGAGGCTACAGAAAAATTAATTAAAATGGCAAGAAAAACTTGCCAATGAAAGCGATGACGTGAAACGGCAAAGGTTCAGCAAAAGGCGAGATCAGGACAAAAGCAAAAAACACTCAACAGTTGAAACTTGATAAGGGGCAAAGTTTTATATCACAGAGAACAGAGTACAGCGACAACTAAAAAGTAAAAAATAAATTTAAAGTAAAAAAACTTTTTAAAAACAAGCTTTTATTTAAATGGCCTAAAAAGAATAAAATAAACTTTTCATTTAAAACTTTAACTATCAACTATAACGTTATCACACAATGTACCTATATGACATAAAAGCTTGTCGCGAGATATATAAGTACGTGTATTACTTAGATTGAATTAAGAGTATAATAAAAATTAAAATCAATCTGACAAGCAGTTTTTACATTCACTTGTTTATAAACACAGGTAAATCTCGCGACAAGCTTTTATGTCCTAAACATTGTGTGATAACGTTATAGTTGATAGTTAAAGTTTTAAATAATAATAATAATAATATTCCACAACTATCACACAACGCCATCTAGTCCCAAGCTAAGCAGAGCTTGTGTTATGGGTACTAGACAACTGATAAACATACTTATATATTTCTAAATACATACATATTATAGATAAATTACACCCAGACACAGAACAAATGATCGTGCTCATCACACAAACATTTGTCCTGGGTGGGAATCGAACCCACGACCTCCGGCATAGCAGTTAGGGTCACTAACCACTAGACCAACAGGCCAGTTTAAATGAAAAGTTTATTTTATTCTTTTTAGACCATTTAAATAAAAGCTTGTTTTTAAAAAGTTTTTTTACCTACTTTAAATTTATTATTTATTTATTTATTACAAACTGGTACACCAACAGTACATACATTTTACACTGAATAATAAAAATATACCGGCTAGGGTTCTGATGTAAGTACCAATTACAGGACACAACATTCTCAGATATACAATAAAGCTATCATCGTATATTAAACAAATGAAATTTAAACATAAAATTATACAAAACAAAACGTTTTTTACTTAAACTAATGAGATCAAATAATTAATCATAAAATTAAAATTATTGTACACTAATAACAATAACAGTATAGATAAGTAGTATAGTGTAAAAGTAATATAACAAAATTAAATTGTTAAATGTCGGTTCAAGTGAGACCTTACCAGGCTTTTGAACTTCGGTAGGGAACCAAAGAACACATCCAAATCAGGTAATTTTGAGTTCAGTTCGTTGTATTGTATGCACATTCTTGATAATGGTGAGTGTCTCCCAATGTTACTCCTACTGGCTGGCGGTTCAAACAATCTGGAAATTGGCTGTCTGGGCAATCGTATGGGACTGACAACATGACACATTCTAGCAACTGTTCGCATTCAATTTGACCATAGACAGTCTTATAGGGAAAAACTAAGTCATGGACAGTGCGACGGTTTCGAAGGGACTCCATTTGAAAGAACGCCAAACGTTGTTCATATGGACATCTGTGGGATATTCCTGGAGACATGTATGCAATATGCCTTGTAAATGCTCGCTGGATGTTCTCGAGATGCTGCGAATGTACAGCATACATAGGATTCCATGCTATGCACGGTAGGCACTGGTACGCTGTCAGTTGGAGTATGCCAGTGCATACTCCAACTGACAGCGTACCAATGCCTTGAAAAGGAGGTTCGTTGTCACTAGTACCATTGACAGTACCATGATGGAACTACTGAATGTTTTTTTTTATCACTAGTTCCATTTTAAAAAAAACTGAAAATAGTGGAACTAGTGTTGAATTTTTTATCATTAGTTCCATTATAAACGAATCTGAAAATAATGGTACTAATGTTGAATTTGTTATCATTAGTTCCATTATGAACGAATCTGAAAATAATGGAACTAATGTTGAATTTTTTATCATTAGTTCCATTTTAAAAGTATCTGAAAATAATGAAACTAGGTAATGTTGGATTTTATTATCAGTAGTTCCACATTATTATTTTAGACACTTGTGAAAGGGGATAGAATAGAACCGATGTGGCATATCAACCTGGCCGCCATTTTGATTTTTTTAATTATAAAAAACTAAGTGTTTTTAACTCGTGTTTTTACACCCTCTAAAAAGGGGTTTGAACTTTTTTGTATGGGAGCTGGCCTATCGACCCACCGCCTTTTGGTTTTTTTTTTCGATATCGCAGCCTTCAAATATCTCGGTAACGTGACACTTTAGGTACCACGTTACTGGAAATTTTTGTTTGACTGTATGTCCTCTATCCATACATACAACTTTCAATGTGGGCCGCGATTTCGAAAAAAAATCAAAATGGCGGCCAGGTTGATATGCCACATGTAACTGATAATGAAATCCAACATTACCTAGTTCCATTATTTTCAGATACTTTTAAAAAGGAACTAATGATAAAAAAATCAACATTAGTTCCATTATTTTCAGATTCGTTCATAATGGAACTAATGATAACAAATTCAACATTAGTACCATTATTTTCAGATTCGTTTATAATGGAACTAATGATAATGTTACGACGGTCATCTAGAATCTTCGAGAAACCGCGCTAATAACTGTGTAGTACCTACAAAATACGAGTTCATTCTTTTAGGTACCTATTTCCGTAGTAGGTATAGAACTTACATTGTATTCAAGGTCAGGCGCCGGGAGTCGCCGGCAGTCGTCATTGTAATTTCGACCGTATGCCGACGACGTTAAGTAACTTCTTCCTTGTCGGTTCTTTTATCTTTAAGTTTATTTTTTGTTAATGTTTTTTTTGTGGATGCTTTCTTGAATAATAGAGAATTATCTCGAATGTCTTTTGTTTGCTTGGGTATAAAAGGACCGATTGAGGACGAAGTGAGTCAGTTCACTTTTAAGCGAGACAACGAAAAGTTCTAAGAAATATCTAGTGCGATAAAGTGTTCGTTCAGTACTGTTTTGCGATTGTGTATAAGTGTTTTACGAGTAATAAAGTTAATTCGTGTGTTTAATTGGTAGTGATTTTATTTATCCCATACCCAGCTCGTAACAATTTGGTGTCAGAAGCGGGGATAAATAATGCCGATTCTACCGAAGGACGACACGGATAGTATCCGTACGAGGAGTCATCGGCAGCAAGGTATGGACCAAAGGCGATTTGGGGACTCCCCGACACAAACACCGGGCGGTGCCCAGCCTACGTCAGAGCCAGTCGCTGGCCCATCTGGAGCTACTCCAGCGGCGCCTACTACATCAGCGGCGCCTGACTTGTCTGCCTTAATGGCACTGCTGCAAGACCAGGCACGTCGTCAGGAGGAGCAGGCTCGTCGTCAAGAGGAGCAGGCTCGTCGTCAAGAGGAGCAGGCCCGTCGGTTGGAGGAGCAGTTGCAACGGGACAAGGAGGAGCAGGCTCGTCGTCAAGAGGAGCAGGCCCGTCGGTTGGAGGAGCAGTTGCAACGGGACAAGGAGGAACAGGCTCGGCGTCAAGAGGAGCAGACCCGCCGGTTGGAGGAAAAGTTGCAACGCGATCAAGAGGAGCAGGTCCGACGCCAAGAAGAACAGATGCTCCTGATGAAGGATCTTCACGCATCAGTTGGGAAAGAGCTGAGCGTGGTGAAGGAGCAGGTACAGCAGCACGACAACCGTATCGCAAAGGCCGAAATTCAGATCGCCGATGTGAAGAAGGCCTTAAGTGAAATTAAGGTTGGAGACGGGTCTGTAACTTCAGTGATTGCTGCCCCTTCGGTGCGTGGGTTTAAAGTGCCTCCATTCGACGGAACATCTTCATGGTCGGCCTATAAAATCCAATTCGAGGCCGTTATGAAAGTGAATGGGTGGACAAAAGCGCAAGCCATGACCGCGCTCACCTTGGGTCTTCGAGACCAGGCCCTTAACATTCTTGAGGCCCTCGGCAAGGATGTGACCTACGAACAGCTGCTGGAGGCATTAGAGTCCAGATACGGTGACGCGCACCTGGAGCATGTTTTTCGTGCTAAGTTAAGGGATCGCGTTCAACGTAGTGCCGAGAACTTACAGCAGTGGGCCCTTGAAGTTGAAAAGCTGGTTCGGAAAGCATACCAGTCCGCCCCTGCACTTATTGATGGAAATCTGGTACAGGCGTTCATCGATGGAATACGCGACTTGGAGGTTAGAGCCGCTGTGAGACTTGGGCATCATGAGACGCTGAAAGATGCCTTGGCCCATGCCTTAGAAGTAGAGGCAGTGAGGCAGGACCACCGTACGCACCGGGTCAGGGAGGTTGTAGCGTCACCTGCACGCGACCGCCCGCAAGGATACAGCCCTAGGTGCTACACTTGTGGAGAAAGGGGTCATCTTCGATCAAGCTGTCCTAAGCGCAGCTCACCAAGAGAAGACCAACCTCAGCAAGGAAAGGTGGCTGAAGTGGCTGCCCAACCACAGCAGGGAAACGAGTAAATGCCAGGACTGGGGGGCGGGTGCTGGCTGGTTTTGAAAGAGCCCCGAGGATCTCGATCTCACAAGTACATGACGGGAACAGCCTGACTATCAACGGCGAAGTCAACGGAACTCCATGCAAACTGACGTTGGATACTGGAGCTTCTCACACGGTCGTCAATTCTCACCTGGCGAATCGGTTTCTTGGGGGCTACTTCAATAACCGCGACCACCTTCAATTATTAACAGCTACCGGTCAGCACATAACCGTCCGAGGCAAGAAGGAGGTGGAGTTAAAATTGGGTGATAGAATTTACCGACACAATGTCATCGTGGCCGACATAGTCGACGATTGCATCTTGGGCTTGGACTTCATGCGGAAATATCGTTGTGAGATCGACATTGACCAAGGAGTGTTGAAATGTGGTTCAGAGGAAGTCTTCATGGAAGGTGCACCATCAGGGAAAGTGTACTGCCTGAAGGAAATTATTCTTCCTAGCAGATCAGAAACGATCGTGCCAGTTAAGTTACCACAGAACTCTGGACACAAAGATCGAAGTGTTCTGATAGAAAGGGTGGACAATGAGTTTTCATGGAAGATGGCACGAACTCTGGTAAAGGCCAACAACATCTCAGCTGTACGAATCCTGAATCCAAGTAACAAGGAGCAAGTAATCAAGAAGGGCACCTTGATCGGCACTTGCGAGGAAGTAGCTTGGATGCGTCAATTGCAAGATCTACCTACCGGAAGCAAAATTAGTAGTGCCAAATTCGACGTGTCAACGCTTCTTGAAAACTGTCATTTTAGTGAAGGAGAAATGGACAAGGCTAAGAAGATGTTACTTCAGTACGCCGGTATTTTCTCTACGGGTGATGCTGACATAGGAAGAACTGGACTGGTTCAGCACAGAATTAATACAGGCAACGAGTTACCTATCCGTCAGCGACCAAGGAGACTGCCAGTTGCACGGGAAAAAGAAGTGGAAACCATGATTGAGGGTATGGTGAAGGATGGTGTCATAGAGCCTTCATCCAGTCCATGGTGTTCTCCTGTGGTCCTGGTAAAGAAAAAGGACGGCAGTATGCGCTTCTGTGTGGACTATCGACGACTGAACGACGTCACGAAAAAGGACAGCTATCCACTGCCTAGGATCGATGACACACTGGATACGCTGGCGGGAATGAAGTGGTTTACCACACTAGACCTGAAAAGTGGTTACTGGCAGGTAGAAATAGACCCCAGGGATAAGGAGAAGACTGCATTCTCAACTGGAAAAGGATTGTGGCAGTTTAAAGTTATGCCTTTCGGTTTATGTAATGCTCCTGCAACGTTTGAAAGGCTGATGGAACAAGTACTTGCCGGGTTGATTGGGGACGCATGTCTTGTCTATCTAGACGACATAATCATTGTGGGCCGTACGTTTGAAGATCACCTTAGAAACCTCAACCGAGTGCTGTCGAAGATCCAAACAGCAAACCTGAAATTGAGTCCGAAAAAGTGCTCGTTTTTCAGAAAGCAAGTGAACTTTTTAGGACACATAGTTTCGGGAGAAGGTGTACAAACAGACCCAGAGAAAGTAGTTGCCGTCAAGGATTGGCCAGTGCCGAAAGACAAGACACAGGTCAGAGCATTTTTGGGTTTGTGCTCCTACTATCGCCGGTTTGTGAAGAATTTTGCCGACATTGCGAAACCTCTACACAGACTCACTGAGGAAAAACAACAATTCTGTTGGGATGAGAACTGCGACGCCGCATTTCAAGAATTAAAGGGACGTCTGTGCAATACTCCTATTTTGGGATATCCTGACACTGAAAATGACTTTATAGTCGACACAGACGCAAGTAATACTGGAATTGGGGGCGTGTTATCTCAACGGAAAGGAGATCAGGAGGTTGTTATAGCTTACTTCAGCAAGTCTTTATCCAAACCGGAAAGGAATTACTGTGTAACGAGACGAGAGCTGCTCGCCGTAGTGAAGACATTGCAGCACTTCAGTAAATATTTGTTGGGACGGAAATTCCAGCTACGAACCGATCATGCTGCATTGAAGTGGCTATTACAGTTCAAGAATCCAGAGGGGCAAGTGGCGAGATGGATTGAACTACTGCAAGAGTTTGACTTTGTAACCGAACATCGCAGTGGGAGAACTCACGGTAACGCAGACGCCTTGTCAAGAAGACCTTGTCCTGAAGACTGCAAGCACTGTGCCAGGCAAGAGATTAAGGAAGTAGTGCCCGTGAGGATGCTTAGAACGGATCTCAGCGATGAATGGAAGGAGACTCTACAACAGGCTCAACAAAGTGACTCGGACATCAAGCCAATCTTCGACTGGATCAAAGCTGGTGCTCCGAAGCCCAAGTGGAGTGATGTGGCTGCGATGAGTTCCATCACGAAGAGTTATTGGGCACAATGGAACAGTTTGGAGATCCAGGATGGAGTCTTGTGCCGTAAATGGGAAAACGCTCGAGGGGACAGTTGTCATCTACAAATGGTTGTCCCTAAAGCTAAGGTACCAGATGTTTTACGGCTCTACCATGATGGATGCTCAGGAGGACATATGGGGGTAAAAAGGACTCTTCTGAAGATCAGAGAGCGGTTTTACTGGATCCACTGTCGAGATGATGTGGAGGACTGGTGTCGCAAATGTACCAGCTGTGCGGCTGTGAAAGGACCCCACACACGAAGCAGAGGTGCCTTAAAAGTGTACAACGTGGGAGCCCCCTGGGAGCGGATAGCACTGGACGTTGCGGGGCCATTTCCAGAAAGTGATAGCGGAAATAAGTACTTCATGGTTGTCATGGACTACTTCACAAAGTGGCCAGAAGTCTTCGCCATTCCTAACCAAGAAGCTACAACAGTCGCAGATAAATTGGTTCAGGAAGTTTTCTGTCGTTTTGGAGTACCCTTAGAAATTCACAGCGATCAAGGAAGGAATTTTGAATCGCAAGTTTTTTAGGAGACTTGTCGATTGATGGGTACCCACAAAACCAGAACCACCTCTTACCACCCACAATCTGATGGAATGGTGGAGCGATTCAACCAGACGTTGGAGAGATATCTGGCTAAAGTCGTGGAAAGCAGGCAAAGGGATTGGGACAAGCACATACAGCCGTTTCTTCTGTCCTATCGGAGTGCAGTTCACGAAAGTACGACTGTAACTCCAGCCTTCGCGAACTTTGGAAGGGAATTACGCTTGCCTGCAGATTTAATCACTGGAACCCCCCCGGATGTCCCACGCAGTGTAACGGATTACGCGAATGATCTGCGTAACAAGTTAAATGATGTGTATGAGCATATCAGGCAATCCGGACAACAGATGTCTGAGAAGATGAAGACCCGTTATGACCGGAAGGCAAACAGTCGTGGTTTCGACGAAAATTCGCTGGTGTGGTTGCATAACCCAGTGCGGAGCAAGGGAAAGTCTCCGAAATTGCAAGCAAAATGGGATGGACCATATAGAGTTGTGACCAGGATCAACGATGTCACCTACCGAATACAGAAGGGTCCGCGAGGTACGCCTAAGGTTGTGCATGTGGACCGACTGGCGCGATATTACGGGACTAATGATGCTCGGGACGAGCATGTCTAAGGAGGGGGCAGTGTTACGACGGTCATCTAGAATCTTCGAGAAACCGCGCTAATAACTGTGTAGTACCTACAAAATACGAGTTCATTCTTTTAGGTACCTATTTCCGTAGTAGGTATAGAACTTACATTGTATTCAAGGTCAGGCGCCGGGAGTCGCCGGCAGTCGTCATTGTAATTTCGACCGTATGCCGACGACGTTAAGTAACTTCTTCCTTGTCGGTTCTTTTATCTTTAAGTTTATTTTTTGTTAATGTTTTTTTGTGGATGCTTTCTTGAATAATAGAGAATTATCTCGAATGTCTTTTGTTTGCTTGGGTATAAAAGGACCGATTGAGGACGAAGTGAGTCAGTTCACTTTTAAGCGAGACAACGAAAAGTTCTAAGAAATATCTAGTGCGATAAAGTGTTCGTTCAGTACTGTTTTGCGATTGTGTATAAGTGTTTTACGAGTAATAAAGTTAATTCGTGTGTTTAATTGGTAGTGATTTTATTTATCCCATACCCAGCTCGTAACAATAAAAAATTCAACACTAGTTCCACTATTTTCAGTTTTTTTTAAAATGGAACTAGTGATAAAAAAAAACATTCAGTAGTTCCATCATGGTACTGTCAATGGTACTAGTGACAACGAACCGAAAAGGATAATCTTAGTTTTTGCCCCAAATGATTTGGCATTTCTCTTGATAAAACCTAACATTTGTGCTGATTTATTTAGTGTCAGAGATATGTGAGGTGAACTTTAGTTTTTGGTCCAGTGTTACTCCCACAGGTCACGGATTTCCGAAACCTCTTGCAAGATGATGTTGTTTATTTTGTAAGGAGAAATTAATGGCTGTAATTTTCGACTGTAACGTATACAGAAACATTTATCTGCATTCAAGGACATCCCATTAGATTTACACCAAAGGCTGATTTGATCAAGGTCTAGTTGGAGTAGGCTGGTGACTCTACTTTTTTATAAATTTTTAGATCATCGGCATAAAATGAAAAGTCGAGGCTAATTTGAGAAGCAAGATCGTTGATAAAAATAATGAAAAGAAGAGGGCCCATGTGCGAACCCTGTGGTACTCCAGATTTGGCATAATACATACTAGACTCATGACCGCCTACTGAAACTACTTGTTTCCTTCCGCTTAAATATGATTTAAACCAGGCAAGAAGGGAACCTTGTACCTATACCATGAGGTATCAGTGGCATGCGACTACGAAGAATATCAGACAAGAATTACTTTCTTGTTTTCTACTTTTAAGACCGCGATTTTGTTAGTAGTCGGGTTTTAGATTTTTGAACTTATTTTTTTATTTGAATTTTATTTTTGTGTGTACTTAAACTATAATACATATGTAGGAGAAGCCAGAGCATAAGGGAAATAAAAGCTTCTATTTGAACAGATTTAAGCATGATTTATTTACTAGGTTCAGAACATCAAAATAAGCACAGAATAAAAGCTACAGCATAACATTTACCAGTTTATTATAAAAGTTCACAGTACTTACAGTGCGATCAAATTATCTTGGCAGCTCATAAAATAAATAAATAAATAAATAAAAGTGTTATGATATTTATTTTATTTGTATTTCTCACTGTTTAAATTAGATATTTTCTGATCGTTTAAGACTTTAAGTATTGATTTATCTGGCAATAACAGTTTTATTCCCAAGTTTACATGCGTAAAATTTCGCAAAGCCTATGTTCAGAGCTGCCAAGATAATTTGATCGCACTGTACACAGGTATTTTTAGAGCTCCTCACACTCTCCAAGTTCACAAAAGAATGTCCCGCTAAAATGGCGCCTTGGACCTTTTAAACCCTCTGTACTACCGACTGCAATAGTCAATTGTCATTCCATTAACCGTTGGCGCCATTTTAGCATTTCAACTCAATCGAATAATCCTTACTTTGCAATATTTCCATTAAAACCTTTCTAAAAAAAAACTTATTAACAATAATAGTCCTTATGATAAGAGGGTTTACGGATTTCCCTCTTGGGTCTAGGAGATGATACATTTTGTTGATTATGAGGTTGGGGAATAATATTAGACAGAACAGCATTTTGTTCTATTTGAGGAGATGGAGTGTCTATCAATGGTGGGTTTTGTGAAAGATTACCGATAGTGACATCAGGATATGTATCGTTTTGTGTACAACTCATGTTCTTTGAACCTAACTCAGTGTTAACAATTCCTTTCCCATCCAATTGAGAGCCTGCCTGAGACGGAGGAGGCACTTCTTCTAAATGGCGAATGTGTGCTAGATCGCGTCTGTATGAAGTATCATTGACATTAACTAAATAAGATCTATACCTGGTGCTCCTCCATGGCATTCTCATTGATACAGAAGTCAGCTACTGATTGCCATTAGCAAGGTGGCATGCGACTACGAAGAATATCAGACAAGAATTATTTTCTTGTTTTCTACTTTTAAGACCGCGATTTTGTTAGTAGTCAGGTTTTAGATTTTTTCACCCACCATTTCACCCACCATCGATAAAAACTTGTCAACCATTAATCCATTAATAAACGAGAATACCTACTTTACGAGATATATTGAACACCTTTAAAATGGAGATACGTGACACTATTAAAAAAACGGTCAAAGAAGTAGTTAAGTACTGAAAAACTGGATGAGGTACTTGGGCAGATTTCTGGTTTCCATGATTCATTGAACTTTATCAACGAACAATTTGAGGATTTTAAAAGCCGCATGGAACTCCATCGTCCAACAACTACAAATTGAGAACGCATCTCTAACATCTTCAATGGCAGGTTTATCAGACAGACTTAATTCACTTGAACAACAGCTTCGAGAGAGCAATGTTGAAATAAATGGTTTGACTGAACAACGCTCTGAAAACCTTGCTAACTGTTTAGTTCAACTTGCCAAAACTGTTAACCATGAAGATATAATGCAAGTGACACGTGTTGCTAAAATGGATAAAACCAGCTCAAGACCTCGCACAATCGTTGCAAAACTCCGGAGCCCGCGTGTTAGAGATACCCTACTAGCAGCTGTGCAGGATCACAACAGAAAGAATCCTGATAACAAGTTGAACACACATCACTTAGGACTGGGTGGAACTAAAGCTGCCGTCTTCGTATCTGAACACTTAACCCCGGCAAATAAATCACTCCATGATTATTATTAACTTAAATTATTACTTAACTTCATTCATTCTTTCCTCGTCTGCGTAGCTGATATTGTTAAGGCACACACCTCCAATATGGCAACCGACATGCATGCTGCTGAGCCTCTCTATCAGTGCATTAATATATAAATTGAAGAGCTTCGGTGAGGTTAACCCCCCCTGCCTCACACCGCACTCCAATCTATACGGGGCTGAGTAAGCCCCCGACCATCGAACAACATTGACCTGATTGCTGTACCAGTATTGGAAAACACGGATCAGTTCGTCGGGCACTGCCGCTTGCTGCAGCTTTTGCCACAGCAGGTCATAACAAACCAAGTCAAATGCCTTCGACAAGTCGAGGAAGCAAGCAAACACCGGTGTACTTCTATCAGTGTAATACTTGACAGTCTGCTTTAAACACAATATGGCTGTTTCTGTAGAGAGACCGGCTTTGAATCCAAACTGGTTATCAAGCAAAGTTAGATATTTATCCAGCTGTGTGCTAAGCAAACTGTCAAGCACTTTTGATATTACAGTGGCCAATGAAATGGGCCTATAGTTGGCCTTATCGCTAACATCGCCGGTTTTATTTTTAATAATTGGCACCACCACAGTTCTCATCATCCGCTCAGGCAGATACGAATGTCCTATACAGAAGGAGTAAAACATCGATAAGACCCTGGGCAGATGATGACCAGCATGCTTAAGATGTTCAATACTTAAATCATGGCCAGGAGACTTACCCCTCGACATAGACATTATTACATGTCTTACTTCTTTTGCCGTAAACCGGACACTGAACTCCTGCCTGACCACTACCACCAGGGCCGCTACTACCACCTCTAACAAAACAATCCTATTGCAGGAACGTTTTGATTCAGGCTTAAAACAATAACACTTTGTTTGGTACCATGACCTCTACAAAACAATACTGTTTTACTCTTGCTTAGTGCGGGGAAAGAACGAACGATCTGTAAAATTTGTCTATTCCCTGCTTTAACATGAAAGAAGCAACTAGCAATACGTAAACTGTATAGCGCTGTCTCTTTCTCAAAAATCCGGTCCGAATCGTATTCCGAAATGATAGTCATGAAACAAAATATAACTTTAATGAAAATAGAAATATTATTTACCATACAATTTTTCATTTTTATAGGTAGTTTTAAGAAAATACTTAGTTAAAATCGTAACATTTTAAAATCTTTGAGGATTTTCCTTGACAAAGTAAGAAAATGTTTCGAAGGAGGTTAAGCCCTTCATTGTAACATAATAAGATACGGACCAGTGTTTTTTTATAACTGGCTGGTATCAGTATCGTTTTATATTAAAGTGGCATCCATGTCAATGCATTACGTCATTATAATTGTCAGTGAGTGGTTGTCAACAAAATTCAATAAAATTACATCTTAAGTTTATATGGTTTATATAATAATTCTAAATTAAATTATGGTATTTACTTTTCTTGTGTGCTGTGATTGTGAATATGAACCGTTTTCGATATTCATATATTTATGATGGACTTATGAAATATGTACCAAAATGCTGGTTCATAATAATAGGATGCGATAGATACTCATCTTATCCTTATTTTGAAGCTGGCTTGAAAGAAAAACCTTAACGTGAACGTGGACATGCCAATGTTTATTTTCCCTAGATAGATGAAGAGCAACCAATGGAAAGAATATCATTAAAACTGCATCCATGCATCTTAAAAGCCACTACCTGTCACTATGGACCATGGAGCTGGTTAAAATAATTCCAGGAAATTCGAATATGGACTGATCTACGAGTTGTTAATCGATATTTTAAACTGTTTAATAAAGAATTCTGACTATAAACCATTACCTATTAACTTTGATCGTTTTATTTAAGTAGGTACCCAAGTACCTACTTTAGGTCTGCTAAACTGCGTGTAAGAAGTTGTGGATGATTTCAGGGTGACTATGTTCAAACGATGTAAGAGCGTTCGGTTAAACATGGCACGCTTGTGCGTTCCCGCGAGTTTGTAAAACTAGATTGATTCTCAGTAGCAATGTTTGGAAGGCACTCTATGCTTCGGAAGGCACGTATAAGGCTGCTTTTCATCAAGCACACATCCATAGTACCTACGCATACTTCCTTAAAGAAAACATCTTAGTTGAATCCGTTACCACCAGTGCTAAGCTATGCATGTGCACCAATGAATATGATTGGCGGATATATAACGCATCCATAGCAACGTAGCATAGCGCATCTCTGGTGGAAAAGCACCCTAAGCCGGTGGTGCCTGTCGCCAAATTGCTGTCGTCAAACCATGTTTAGAAACTCTGACACTAGGGTGTGTGGGGTCGTTAGACCTTAAGACCGTCATTTTCAAGCATACAAACAATAACACAGTTATTATAATGGTAGTTTATTGATTCTCCAGCAATACAAGTTATAGGTAGGTAATCTATAGCAACAGTACATTTTACAAATCGATGCTTATGATGTAAATACAAACGACAACAACATCCACTTTTTCTCAGGCATCTTTGGCAGCCTTACATACCCATGTAAAGCTGACTAACATAAATTTGACAAAATACAATTTGTATTAGTAAAGAGAGCCTTAAAACTATGTTTGTAACACTTCAGTTAAGCACTAAGTCTTTGTGCTGCACGTAGGTACATATGGCACTTGCCCATGAAAACGACGGAACACCACTCCCTGTGGCCTAATGTCCTCTTCCAACACGATTATGCAGATCCATAACATGTTGGTACTTACACCACGAACGCCTCAAAGTTGACGTAGCTGCGCGACTCCAGCAACTCCACACTCTCGCCACGTACTTGGTCTTCTGGCGCACATACTCCACGATGTCCTCCGCCGTACCTACTGGTGTAGTGTATGCGGGAAATGTACACAGGAGTGTTTGGGTTCGCGGCACGAATATGCACGTTGGGCTCCGATGGAGTCATATCACAGTGGTTCTTGTTGGTACATTGACGGTGCCTCCTCCTAACACCGTCACAAAATCATCATCAGCCTAGTCATAGTCTCTCTAGCTCTTCCTCCTTTTCGGAATGCGAGAAATACAAGACCGGTCGATGCTTGGAAGATGCCTACGTCCTGCAGCAGACCATTTCTTGTTGAAAATGATAAAGATGATGCACTGAAACCACTGAAAACATAGTCCAATCGAATACTTTACGACACCACATTCGACACCATAACATTATGCCTGTAACATCCGAAGGATTGGGCAGAGGTGTTTAATACACCCCTTGCACGTATATAAATGTGTTTTTATTACCAAGTATATCACGGCAGTACATTTCTTTTGTATAATTTATAAAACAATAATATATTCGTCGCCCCAGATCAACTTATTTAGAATGTCAAACATTCCTGCTATTTGACATAAAAACAATCCTGCTCGCTGTCAAAAGGCACGTCGTGGTACCAATTGAATGAACTATTTTAGGTGACGTCATCAAAACGTTATCAAAACTGATATTTTTAGCAGTCCTGCATTAAGATTGTTTTAAGGACGTGATGGTACGAAAATGCAAAGTAAGACTTAAACAGGACTGTTTTAAGACGTTGTAGTAGCGCCCCAGGACTGCTTGTGAACTGTGACGGTCCCAATGGTGGCGAAACAGCGAAGTGCTGCCTAAATAGTTCGGCAATTCCAGCGACATCAGCAGCGCCGCTAACACTCACAGGCAGGCCCGGTCTACTATTGAGTTTATCGGTGGACTATCATTATCTCAATTTAATATTTTTTGAGGTAAGTTTTAGGGAATGCAATCTCGATCTCGCGAGATCCCGAAAACCCGAGATCTCGCCTCATTTTTCGAGATCAATCTCGAAGCATAAAATGTCGAGATCTCGGCCGAGATTGACGGGATCGAGTGGCAGTAGTCGCGAGGCATGTCGCGTGATCTCTGCGCGTGAGCGAGTCGGGATTCCCCGAAATTCACCGATTTATGTTATTCCCCGGGCTCTCCACGCGCTAACCTTCGATTCCCCGCAAATCAGGGGATTCCCCGCTAATCGGGGGTTTCCCCGCGATGCACTGTGTCGGACTGCATTCGCTTACGCTGTTTTAGTTGTTACGCAAGTGCTAGACTGTTAGTTAAAACTTTTAAAATGTCGACAAACAATCAGCTATTTAGAACAGAAGCTATAAAACTTTTTAACAAAAAATAAAACCAACTTCAAAAAAAAAGTCAAAAATAAATCAGTTTCTGAAGTCGGTGACTTTTGTTTGTTTGATTTCATTTTTTTGTCACCGACTTCAGAAACTGATTTATTTTTGACTTTTTTTTTGAAGTTGGTTTTATTTTATGTTAAAAAGTTTTTATTTTTCACTTTTTAGTGGTTCATCTAATGTGGACAATGTAGTATTTTTTTTGAGTTTTGTTGATTTTTCAAAAACCGCTTGTCCGATTTCGATAAAAAAATTATGGGACCATTTGGGAAGTATACCCTTTCCAATAAAAAAAGAATTTTTCAAATCGGTTAGCAAGTGACGGAGTTATGCCCGAACAAACATAAAAAAAAAACAAACATCCGAATTGAGAACCTCCTTCTTTTTTTAGAAGTCGGTTAAAAAGAAATTTTACGGGTCTGAAATTTTGTTTTCGTTAACATAGGTACCTAACATAAGTAAAAATAGATATATTTTTTCAATAATTCATGTTGTTTTTTACACGCATCGTAATCACAACTACTAAGCAGTTCCAATCATGTTTCAGTCATCTAATTAAAACAATACTTTTTGAAATCCATTCGAGATCTCGAAAATGCCGAGATCTCGCCGAGATTGAATTTCTGATCCCTCGAGATCTCGACTTAGCGATCTCGGCTCGAGATTGCATTCCCTAGTAAGTTTATGACATTGAAATTCCGTCATAAAAAGAATTTATAAAATTTATATAGCCTATGACACCCGGGCTATTCTTACGAATCTATTGACACCTAATTTATTAAAATCCGTTCAGTAGTTTAGGCGATACGGTGGAACATACGTGCATACATACATACATAGACTGCCAAAATCATTACCCTTCCTTTTGGCTTCGCCGTAGTCGGGTAAAAATGCGACTGTGGCGCGACCGGATCTTGTTTTAGTAATCAGCTGATCTATGGTTTTTCAATTAAATGCTTATGTATTTCTAAGAGACTAACCCCCGTATATAAAGTCAAGTCAAAGTAATTACTTGGACCTAAGTAATTACTTATGCAAATATTTTTATGTAATGGGCAAGAATTTAAACGAAGTTAGAACCGTCAATGAAAGCAAAACTAAGAATTCTAACGTTTGAAAGTTGTAACATAAAGGAATTACTAAACTACAGAGTGTTTATTTTTTTATTTATTTATTTACACATACATTTGTTGTGACAGGTAAGACCCAAGTTAACAAAAGTAGTCATTAATTACAGTCCCAAATAACACAGTTATACAGTGGACAACATACTTAGTGTCTCCCTCTGGAATTCCGCCAAGGAACAAGAAAATATGTCCAAACGCCGAGACACACTATTCAGTATTCTCATTGCACGAATCACAGGCGCAAACTTTAATAAGTTGGTACGCGTTGCCGGGACTCTAAACAGCCCCGCCCTCGGTCCTAACCGTAGCCTCCTGTCTGGAACGAGTAATCCCAACGATTCTAATATTTGCGGATTATTTAATATTCCTCGAAAAACCATAAACACATATTTCGCAAGAGCTAGGTTGCGCCTTACCTCCAACTTATAGTACCCAACCATCCCTATTACAAAGAGCGTCGGATACATAAGCGGGTAGAAAGGGTAGACTCCAAACTGCCTGAAGTACAGGTATCGGGTAAATTTATTTTGCATCTTTTCTAGCATCTGAGAATACTTCAGCTCATAAGGATTCCAGATGATAGCACTAGTTTCCAAGTTGCTTCGCACCAACGCATTGTAAAGTGCTTTCACTGCTGCCATATTAGTGAAGTCACGGGTTTCCCGCATGACAAAACCAAGGTTTCTAAACGCTTTTTTGCAGACCTGCTATGCGATTCTCTAAGCGCAAACATCGTAACAGCCTTGATCGCAGCGGCTGTTACAGCGGTGAACACACGATTCGTATTCTCCTTCGTAACTTTTTCAAGGCTGTCGACACTAGCGCTGCACGGCTGTAGACGGCGTGAGATGGAATTACTTATTTGACATTTCTTAGTGGAAATCGGTATTCTGTAAGCAAAACATCCTCGACTTTGACAACAGCCTCGACGTACGCCTACGATTTTTAATGTCAAATGCAAAAGCTTCTATTTTGTGGCTGTTGGCAAGGATTTATAATTTATTTTAGTGGAGTTTATTGGAATAAGTATATCAAAAATATATGTAGGTACCTAAGTACTTACTTACATAAATTTTTATGCGATTCACTAAGCGCAAACATCATAACAGCCTTGATCGCAGCGGCTGTTACAGCGGTGAACACACGATTCGTATTCTCCTTCATAACTTTTTCAAGGCTGTCGACACTAGCGCTGCACGGCTGTAGACGGCGTGAGATGGAATTACTTATTTGACATTTCGTAATGGAAATCGGTATTCTATATGCAAAAAATCCTCGACTTTGACAACAGCCTCGACGTACGCCTACGATTTTTAATGTCAAATGCAAAAGCTTCTATTTTGTGGCTGTTGGCAACGTGGTTGGCAAGGATTTAGAATTTATTTTAGTGGAGTATATTGGATTACGTACTTATATCAAAAATATGTAAGTACATCTCATTTTATTTATCTTGTAAACTTAAAACTGTGTGAAATTATAGTTGTGGGCTCTAAACAGACAGGTTTTATTATTAAAATAATAATTGGTGTTTTGATGCTTTAAGTTCTCTTGAAAAAAATCGAATAATATTAAGTAATTATCATTCAACAGGGCCGCAAGAAGTTTATGTGTGAAGTTCTTATTGGAAGAAGCTAAAAGACGAGACGATATAAGTAAAAGACGTGATGCTCGTAAGATACGTCAACTACGTCTCTTGACAACAGACGGGGATTACATACGGGGATTACATACGGGCTTTCAGACTCAACAAGGATCTAATAGCCATGTTAAAAAAAGATCTCGTGCCGTTAATGTCTGCACAGTTACGGCTAGGTGGGCTTAGTAATGACACCAAGGTAATTCTATATTTTGAATATCTTATTGCAAAAAAAAAAAAAATTGTTAAAAGGTAAGAGGTACTTACTTAGTATTTTAATCCATGACTTTACAATGTGCATGATTGTATTAAAAACTATAATCTTTCCTTTTTGCAGATACTATGTTGCCTATCGTTTTTAGCCACTGGGAGTTACCAAAATATAGTAGGAAAATCTCTTTTTAATTATGTATCTCAGCCATCCGCCAGTCGAGCCATTCGTACAGTGGTTAATGCGCTTAACCATCCAGATATTATTAAAAAGTATATCCGATTTCCACAAAATACAATTGAAAGACAAACCCTGAAACAAAGGTTAGTATATATATACCTAATGAAATGGGAATTAATATGTGCCTACTTGATTAGTTCCGTTTGACAGCTTTGTCATATTATGACCTTGTTGTTGCAGGTTTTTTAATAAGTTTAAGATTCCCGGTGTCCTAGGCTGCGCAGATGGCACTCTGGTGGCTATGATTCGTCCAAAAGAGCAAGAGGAAAGGTACTACTGCAGGAAAGGTTACCATGCCAGAAATGTTCTTATTGTAAGTAACATTAATTTTTTAAACTATACCTACCTATATATAGATTATGAAAATTATATGTTGTTGGCTTTAATTGGTGAACAGTAACTTACTTGTTATATTATGTTGTCAACTGATGTTTGTATGTGTAGAAATTAAAGTAAATTCAATTTCAGATTAATGATTGCGACCTTAATATATTACATGTGGATGCTACATTTGGTGGGGCCACGCATGACAGTTTTGTTTTTAATAACACCCCTATCAGACATCACCTGGAACATTTAAATAGCACAGGAGAGACAGCACGTTTGTTAGGTTTGTAAAGATTTTAACAATAAATAGGTATCTTTGAAAGTGGTGGTGGTTGTTATGTTAATAATATTATGAATTTGTTTTAGGTGATTCAGCCTATGGACAGAGATCCTACATGATGACCCCCTGCAATAATCCTGAGCCTGGTTCTCCAGAGGATTACTATAATTCTCTGCAGACCACAGCAAGAAACACCGTTGAAAGGACTATTGGAATTTTGAAGGGCCGGTTTAGATGTTTTATAGTTCACCGAGTTTTGCACTATGATCCAGATATGGTGTCTAAAATTGTCATAGCTTGCTGTGTGTTGCATAATATATGTAATCATGCTGGATTACCAGTCTTAGAATTACCCAATTATTTGCAACAAGAAGAAAATAGAGTGCATCAAATGTTGCAACAAGGCCGTCATCAAATGGAGCCAGCTGCTGCAGCTCATAGTGCATTAGAACATGGTAGGAATTGTCGCCGACAACTAATTAATACATTATGGCGAGCACGACAGTAGTTTAGTTTAACGGGGCTTTTATCCGCACTTAGCCTCTTGATTGGGCCATTGTGCGTGAGCACGACAGGTAATAAAGTCATCTATCTATCTTCTATATATATAAAAGGATAACTGACTGGGTGACATATCAACGTACAGCCGAAACTACTGGGGCTAGGAATGTGAAATTTTGCACACGGCTTCCTATTATAATGTAGGGGAGCACTAAGAAGGGGTTTTTGGAAATTTAACCTTTAAGGGGGTGAAAAGGGGGATGAAAGTTTGTATGAAAAATCTTATTACTTGTGTTTAGGAATGTGAAATTTTGCACACGGCTTCCTATTATAATGTAGGGGAGCACTAAGAAGGGGTTTTTGGAAATTTAACCTTTAAGGGGGTGTAAGGGGGGGTGTAGGGGGTTTAAGTTTGTATGGAAAATCGTCACTTTTGTAGTTGAACCGACATCCACGCGGGCGAAGCCGTGAGCAAAGTGCTAGTCCTGCCATAAATAACTTATTTTTGTATTGTTAAAAAATAATAATAAAGAACATTCAATTGAATTGTTTATATTTTTTTTTTCTTCTAAAATTATATTTTTACAATAGGGTAGTCGACAAAAAAAAACTAATTAGTCCGTCAGATAGATTTCCAAAAAATATTGAACACGTATTTTTTCTTTTTTCACGTAAACAAAAAATGAAGACGATACAGTGCTTCGAAAAGTCGTGAAACGTCACAGCTTGGTCCAATTTTACCTAGCTATGACGTCAAACGCCCCCTCTCCATGGTCTTTGACAAGCTTTATTTTCGTCAATTTTTAATAATTTGATAAAACAAAAAACACGTATCCAATATTTTTCAATAATCTGACTGACGGACTAAACAGAATCATATTTTTCGACTACCCTACCCTACTCGACTGGTCGACTACCCTATTCAATACGCAAACACATTCAATTAAATCAGACACTCACACCCACTCTCACCAAAATTCAATGTTGCACCCGAGATTGTTGAATGGCTTCAACAATCTGTGGTACGACATTGTTTATAGTGCTCGTCAATCTGTTTACTGCCTCCGCTGTCATACGGTAGGCCTGCACAAACATCTCCTGTGACCGAGCAATGGCAAGCTCCGCATCGACACGTCGCTCTTCAATGGCGATAAACCTTTCCGTTAAGCTAGCCATTTCTGAGCGACGTTGCGATGGAGGAGACCGTCGCAGCAGACGTCGACGCGCCACAGAAGTTCCGGCCCGGGTACGCGCGCCTCGCAGCACGCGGCGTCGAGACGGGGACCCTCCACTTCCTCTCTGTGACGGCAGTGAGCGACGTATTCCCGCCTGCTGGCGCGGTGTCTCCACCAATATACTTCGCGGCGCCCTTCCTTCGCCTCTTGCTCCGTCCGCACGAGCTACAAATTTAATTACACTTAGTTACAACATTTGAAAGTACTGAAAAAAAAAAACATTATATTATCATATAATATCACCTTCCATTCAAAATTTTTTGTTGCTGTTTCACACTGAATCACAAAGTAAGTAGTACTGAATTAACTAATTTAATGTTACCTGATGGACTCTCCCTCTCAGGACTTGCTGCAGTCATGCTATTATTATCAAGGAAAACCTGATGATTATAATTCTGTAACTACATATGTCTTACAGCCGCGAATCAAATGTTCATCAACATACAACCTATCATTGGCCTGCAAATTGCAAAAAACTTAAGAAAATTTGAATTTCGCGGGCTACCCTGGAACATCAACCTTAAATGGAATTAACCATATTGGAAAAGTGTTGTCGTAATTTTAGCATGAAGAATTTTATAAAGTATCGAGTAGAAAAGAGAAAAAGGATCGAAACTTAATGTGATAGAATGAAATAGATATATTATGTCGACTGCTGACGAAAAACTAAAAAGGGACAATAGTCACTATGGAACGCTCGGGCGGTAAAACGAAAAGGGACATAACTAATCACTTGAAAACGCTGTCTAAGCCATTACAATTTGTTACATCCGCATTATAATGTAAAACAATGAAAAAAAAAACCACTGAAGAATAGGCTGTATGGGCTAGATCCCTTTGCCTGTTCCGTAAGGAACGAACAAAAAATTTCACAATAAATAATTTGATACTTTTTAATTGATTTTACACATTTAAACAATGAATACATCTTTACTAATAGTAAATGCGTCGGGTACGTAATTTTTATTACAAAGAAATAGTCAAAATCTACTAGTCGAGAATTTATCGATTGTGTGGATGTCATTTTGTCACCGCTCTAGCACAGCCTTGCGAACAGCCGTGAGTCCCCGCAGCCGAGACATCAACGGCGAGCAAATACAGCTTAGAGAATACCGATCAAACCGCCCGTGAGCACAGCGAACGATGTCACGGCTGTAACAGCCATGATCACAGCGAAGATCGCAGCTACAAAGTCTCACTTAGAGAATCGCATGAGCATGCATGGAGGCGGAGGAAACTGGCGCATGTGCTCCTTGAGTGCACAGGCGTTACCAAGATTCGTGAGGAGACCCTGGGAACACCACGATCCCTTGCGGATGCCCTGAGGAGACCTGGAAGACTGATCTGCTTCTGGAGGGAGGTGGGCTGGTTGGAATAATCGGCCGCCACGGCTCACGCACAATGGTCCACCTTTAAGGACTAAGTGCGGAAACCTGAGACCCCGTATAGAAGAAGAAGAGTGTCAAAAGAGACGGGGACGTTCAAGTGACTAAATCGTTATTCAATGAACCCCAAAGAAAGTAATATAATTATAATGATGAACCCTTTCGATATAGGGGAGAGTGGAAGAAGGAAACGTGTTGCGCCGACCCCAAGTAATGAGATAAGGGCAGGAAGATGATGAACCCTTATTATCGATTCAATTATTATTTTTCATTGTGAAGGCTTACAGGCAGTAACGTAATGTATAAAGAATTGATAATTCGATCCTGTGTATGCCAATGGGAATTTAGTTAACTACTAGGGATATTTGAAATAAAACCAATAACATTCTTATTTTCTTTTATTCCATTTCCTCATTTTCATCATTTTCTCTTACTAAGAGATCTAGGAAGGAGGCAGGTGCTGAAATATCTTGTTGATGTCGAGCCCACCCCATATACCAAACAATAGTCATGATGTGAGCACAGCAAGCCATGGTACGTTTTGCAATTATACAGTTACAGTAATAACCGTGGATTCTGTGCTCCAACTGTTTTCCTGGATATTTAATAAAATATAATATTGTGTAAAATACTTTTCCACAAGGTGTCTTCACTCTATTCTAGCCCTAAATAAAAACATTTCACCCTCAAAATCTGGTATATGAATGAAGAGGCTCGACATCACGGCAAACTTCAATTTCAAAAATTCCATTTTGCCTTATATTATGTTCTCCGTATTATGAGTGTGCTTGCTTTATCTGTAGTTCCCAATGCAAATAAAATTAAATCAGATTCTGTCATCACTGGGAACTCATTAAGAAGAATAACAGCATGAATGCTAATAAAAGATAATGCTTCTTCCATTAATATTATTTTCAATAATAAAATCAGCTAATGTGTTAGGTTCATTTAATTTTTGCAAGGCAAGCTCAAGAGGCATCTGGTCTAACTGTAATAATGGGTACATGGAAAGCATTTATCATGGCCCCTGCTATTCGAAAATCAGATACTAGATGGGTAGCGACATTGTTGCTGAAATCATTTCTTATTAGTTTATAATCTCTCCAAGTAGTGGAGGTTGTACCTCCACTACCCAACTACAAATTGTTACAAGTCGCGACTTATTTGCTCAACTGTGTCTCTCCAGGTTGTAGGGATTCAGGTTTACAAACATAGAGATATAATTGTAACATTAGAACAGATTCTGACACAGTTGCGGCATAGGGGCCAAAAATATCAAGTACGTGACCGTCTGTTGTTACCATTAAGAAAGGCTTAACCAAGTTTCTGTATTTATCTATAATTTAAGATTGTTTTTGAAATAAATGATTTTTGTTGTTGTTTTGGCTTTGACATTTGTAGATACATACGTCAAAATAAAAATGATTAAAATATCGGTCCTGGAGCACTGTCTTTTAGCTACTTGATAACCAAACGCAAAAAATAATCTGAATGGTGAAATAAATGATTTTTTATGTTCTTGTTCCCATAATGTTTAACAAAAAAAGTGTGTTGGATAAAATACGTAACATTAAAAAAATTTAAACAATATATTTTTAGGTTTTCATAAGTTTATCAAATGCAGTAACGAAACGCATCATCAGAAAAAATAATCACGAGATTGCCAGATTAATTCTTGGGTTGCAAGTTTTAGCATCTTTAATAGTCAATTTCAGGTGGTACAAATTTTAATTGATTTTGCACATTCAAACAATGAATACATCTTTAATAATAGTAAATGCGTCGGGTACATAATTTTTATTACAAAGAAATAGTCAAAATCTACTAGTCGAGAATTTATCGATTGTGAGGATGTCATTTTGTCACCGCTCTAGCACAGCCTTGCGAACAGCCGTGAGTCCCCGCAGCCGAGAGATCAACGGCGAGCAAATACAGCCTACAGAATACCGAACAAACCGCCCGTGAGCGCAGCGAACGATGTCACGGCTGTAACAGCCATGGTCACAGCGTAGATCGCAGCTACAAAGTCTCACTTATAGAATCGCACTGCTGCACTACATGAACCCGAAACGTAAGATCCCCAGTGAAAGTAACCCCGAGATCACGCACTGACTCCACCCGCGTTATGATTTGACCGTCCATACGATAATCATGACGTCGGGGTACCACGGCCCGCGTGAATGACATTACATTACACTTCGTCGCATTGAAGTGTAGTTTATTTTCTTCACTCCAAGCTACCACCCGATCAATGTCCCGCTGGAGCATTTCGCAGCTCGACTCGTCTGTGATACGCAAGAATAGCTTGAGATCGTCAGCAAATAATAAACAGCTAGCTTCTTTAATGACTTCAGGAAGGTCATTAACCATAATAATAAATTCTAAAGGCCCTAAATTTGTCCCTTGACTTACTCCTGTAAGCGTGAAATACGATTCCGAGATGTAACCTGCGTATTCTACTATTTGCTTGCGGTTGCCCAAGTAGCTAGCAAAGAACTTCAAGAGAGCTGGGGTAAAACCCACACTCGCAAATTTACTCAATAGTATGTCATTATCGACACTATCAAATGCCTTCCTGAAGTCGAAGTAAGCGACATCCAGTTGAGCACCCGTCTCCGAGTCCAACACTGTGGTTGCCTGATTTAAAAAACACATTAAATTAGAATTAGTGCTACGGCCCGCCCGAAAACCATGCTGCGCATCGCTGAGCTGTGAGGCTACTTGCGAGTGGATAGTTGAACACAACGCGGACTCGAAGACTTTAGCAAAAGCTGACAGTACTGCTACTGGTCTATATCCGTTAACATCCGAGCTTGGGGCCCCCTTAGGTACTGGAGTAACCCTAGTCAATTTCCAGTCGTCCGGGTACAAGCATTCTCGTAAATAACAATTAAATAAATGCATGAGCGGCCGGGCCAGTACTGTCCGACAATCCCTAACCACGAAGGGTGGCACCCCGTCTGGACCAACCGAACGCTTGGGCTTGAGGCGCGCGAGCGCGGCACTCACCTCGCCGAGAGACAGCTGTCCCACGTGAACGCGAGCGCCGCGCTCGGGCGCCGCCTGTCCAGCGGCAGTCGCATCCAACCGCGGTGCCACCGCCCCGTAGACCGAATGAAAATAATCAGCGAACGCCTGAGCGCACTCATGCTCTGGCAATGGCTCACTATTCCTAGTAATCCTTGTTGTACTTCGCTTCGAGCGCTTGCGTCCAACAAAACCCCAAAAAGACCTCGGTTCCTTGACAAATTGTTGCTCCGTACGACTCTGATAATCACGGTATGCGGTACTGATTTTGCCTTTGATAAGAGAACGGTAGTGGGAAAATTTATTATAATCACTGACTGAACCAGTCTTCTTAAAAGATTTGTGCCACAAAGCCTTCTTCTTAATATGACCTATTATGTCAGCAGTGAACCAATCAGGGTAGTTGTAACGAAAGCAATTACCCTTGGAGCTCTTTCTTGGAGTGCTATCATCCAAAATACTATAAAATATATCATAAAATATTCTAAATGCTTCGTCGGCATTACTCGTTTCATACAGGGAGCCCCAGTCTACCCCTGCAAGTCCCGAGTATAAAGAATGGAAGTCCGCCTTGCTATAATTCCATCGTGGTAGGGAAGTGGAAGCCTTCGGTACAGAGTAACCAGGGCTAGAAGTCACCCGCGTCCGACTTACACTTACTCGTAGCGGCGGATGCTGCGGGTCAATGCATGACAAACACTCCTCACGTTCCTCATGTACGACAATGTCATCTACGGGCAAAGTAGTTAGGACTACATCGAGCGTGCGATTATTGCAATAGGGTAGTCGACCGACTAACAAAAATATGATTCTGTTTAGTCCGTCAGTCAGATTATTGAAAAATATTGGATACGTGTTTTTTGTTTTATCAAATTAATAAAAATTGACGAAAATAAAGCTTGTCAAAGACCATGGAGAGGGGGCGTTTGACGTCATAGTTAGGTAAAATTGGACCAAGCTGTGACGTTTCACGACTTTTCGAAGCACTGTATCGTCTTCATTTTTTGTTTACGTGAAAAAAGAAAAAATACGTGTTCAATATTTTTTGGAAATCTATCTGACGGACTAATTAGTTTTTTTTTGTCGACTACCCTATTAAGAATATTATTACTTTGGCGAAACCCACAGAAGGTGACAAAGTATTCATAATAACATTGTATTTCTTGGTTTGTTGAATACATATTTAAATCCGCTAATAATACGACTTTATCATAACTAACACATAACTGCTCAAGTAAATGGAACATAAACATATATTCCCTTTCAATAGTCTTAGGTGGAATATACGCAACACAACACAAAAACAAAAAAGTATTTTGACGGTATATACCGTCGCACATACGATTTCGAACGGGTGGTGGTTCAAGCTAGTGTTATCGGGTAACGGTACTACGCGTAAGTCGAGAGCGCCGCGCGGTGTGGCGATTAGCATGACACCTCCGTGCTTACGGCCATCCGTACGGTCACATCTTATTATCGTGTACCCGCTTGGAGCCAGTTCACCGTCATGTATCGAGTCGTTAATTCCAGTCTCGGTTATGGCTACCAAATCAACCATAGACCCTAGAATGTTGTTATAAAATGATTTTAACTTCGTCCGTAAGCCTCTAACGTTCTGATAAAATATATCTAACGAGCACTTAGGTTTCTTGCCACTAGCTTGGACCACATTCACACCATTCGAGCGTCCTAACGTTCGCGATTGGGAACTATTTACACTAATATTAGCATACCGACACTGTGACTCATTCCTGTTTCGTCGTACAGTACGTTGTTCACTGGGAACATCCAACGACTGCGCGTGCACTGTCGCCGGTGAGAAGCTCGGAGCTCGTGTCCCCCCGCTGCCCGCGGGGGTGCCTCGGAAACCAGTCGGACAACTTCACTCCTGCGGGCCACGCCGCTGGCGTGTTTATGCTCTCATTCAAGCTCTCCGGGAAAGCAATTACGAAGGCAGCGTGTCTAGTTGTCTTAATTAACCGCTTCTCCACAACATACTGGTCACAATTTTGAAGCTTATTCAAATAAGTGAGCACGTTCTGCTCCGTCGTCTCCGGTTTGAAAGACCATGCCTGCAAATATTTTAGCTTTTCTACCGATTTAAGCACGTCATCCTCTCTCTCTCTCGTGTTAACTACGGGTGTTACACCCGTATTTATAAACAAGTCATTACTATTACTTGAGTACCTAAATGTCATTGTTTAAGATACGATTTTTTCTCTGTAGTTTAGTAATTCCTTAATGTTAGAACCTCAGATCAAATAACAGGGTTGGTTAGAACTATCAAACGTTACAATTCTTAGTTTTGCTTTCATTGACGGTTCTAACTTCGTTTAAATTCTTGCCCATTGCACAAAAATATTTGCATAAGTAATTTCTTAAGTCCAAGTTATTACTTTGACTTATACGGGTGTTAGAGACGTTCAAGTGATATTTTTATTTCTTTTTCCAAATAGTTTGAGAACTAAGCTAAAAGAGTTTAAAACACTCTTTTAACTATTTAATTAGTTCAAACAATTTAATTCGATAGCCTCGGCGGCGGTAACTCTTGCAATAAGATCATTTCTGATCTGAATGATCAAATAAGATATTACGAAATTTTACATAAAAACTACTTTTTTCTTACGTAATCGCGTGCAATATCTACCCCTGAATATTGCGAGTATGTTTTTCTGTTAATTCAGGAGTATTCGATCCAGCTTACAAACTATGTAGTATAAAAGTATTGACTCAGCGTTAATCTAACACACGTATATCATTGGTGCATTACTTACTACGCATGACAGTATTTCCCCAAGCCTGCGTATATTACACCTGTAATGTTATTCACGAATGCACACTACCAGCAAATGGTTTTTCACCAGTGTATATTCGAATATGTGCTGTTAAATTTGATTTGTTGCTAAAACTACGGTGACATATGTCACATTTAAATGGTTTTTCACCAGTGTGTTTTCGCATATGTACTGTTAAATTTCCCTTCCGTGTAAAACTACGGTGACATATATCACATTTTAAAGGATTTTCAGTAGAGTGAATTCGCATATGTTTTGGTAAACTTGACTTATGACTAAAACTACTGTGACATATATCACATTTAAAAGGTTTTTCAGTAGTAGAGTGTTTTTGCATATGTACTGTTAAATTTCCAATCTGTCTAAAACTAAGTTGACATATATCACATTTAAAAGGTTTTTCACCAGTGTGTACTCGAATATGCTGTCTTAAAGTACTGTTTTCCCGAAAACTACGGTGACATATGTCACATTTAAATGGTTTTTCACCAGTGTGTTTTCGCATATGTACTGCTAAATTTCCCTTCTGTGTAAAACTACGGTGACATATATCACATTTAAAAGGTTTTTCACTAGAGTGAATTCGCATATGTTTTAGTACACTTGACTTTTGACTAAAACCGCTGTGACAAATATCACATTTAAATGGTTTTTCACTAGAGTGAATTCGCGCATGTCTTGTTAAACTTGACTTGAGTCTGTAACTACGGTGACATATGTCACATATAAAAGATTTTTCACCAGTGTGTTTACGAATGTGTATATTTAAAAGATAATTGGTCTTAAATAAAATCTGGCATATTTTACATTTGAAAGACTTTTCTTCAACAGTTAAATTTACAGCTCTATTCGTATCACCAATGCCTTCGTTCGTCCATTTATTATTTATTAAACCTTTGTTACTATTACTTTTGCAACTCGTATCAACAGTAGTATTATTAATACTGTAATGAACTTTTGAAAAGTCTTTCAATGAAATAAATTCATTGAAAGGTTTTTCGGTTTTCTGAATTATTATTGAGTCAGATAAATTGATTTTCTGTTGCTTTGCTGTAATTGTTTCTTCTAGTGTTGGTTTCCTCAAATCGGGCGCACCTGCGAGTTTAAATCTGGTTAGTACAATGAAATTCGTATTCAATTTTGCATAGGTTTTTATACAATGTTCGAAGCAAGTTGAGAAATGCACATAAAACAAAAAGGCTGGTTTATCACACACTCACACCGAAAAGCAGTGTTTGCGGTCTTTATAGACTGCCTCGTTGGTCTAGTGGTCGCAAGAGCGACTGTTAAGCATGCGGTATTGGTTTCAATTCCCAGGTCGGGTAAAGTGATATTGGGGTTTTCCTTTTCCATCAGGAATTTCTCAATAGCAGCCACGAAGTCTGGATTTGTGCCCGGTTCATGGCAATAGGCACGACCCCTATTACATGGGACTTAAATATAACGGGCGACATGTGGTGGGTGTACTAGTAGGTACACCTCTGCCTAACTCTTCGGGGAATACAGGCGTGATGTTTTGTTATGTTACATACTGTTTATAATAAACTACTAATGAGGAGACTTGACAATTTTCACCTTAATTGTGAGATCCACCCTTATACATTTTTCATCTTTAAAGGCATTAGGGGAGACTGGGTACACTTGATACCTCTGGGACACATGGTACATTTATTTTATAAACCAACCACGCTTGCTAGACTATATAATACCTATCTGGTATGACTTGTTAACAGGGTTGCTAGTTTTGAATAGTCTAGCAAGCGTGGTTGGTTTATAAAATAAATGTACCATGTGTCCCAGAGGTATCAAGTGTACCCAGTCTCCCCTACTTTAAGGCGTTCGTGGTGCGAATATACCGACATGTTATCTGCACCTCGTCTTGGAAGAGGCCGTCGCATCTGCGAGCAAGTGCCACATGAACGCTCAGTGACATAGTGCACAACTGAAGTGATACTAATATAGTTTTAAGATTCTATTTACTAACACAAGCAGCAAGCTGTATTATTGGTGTGAATATTTAGGTGAAGGTATAACACCTCACCGAATGGAGAAACAGTGATGGATGTAGGCTAACAAAAGATGCAGTTCCAGCGGCATCAATGAAGCTAACCCGCAATCTCATCAAACTTAAAAGGCACAAAATTCGTAAAATCATAGGGATTTTAACGGGTACCTGTTCCTTAAACAAACATCTATTTAACATAGCCGTGTAACAGATAGCCCACTGTGCAGAGGATGCATGGAGGCGGAAAAATCGCCACAGCACGTACTCCTAGAGTGCAGGAGCGTGGCAGATCACCGGGCACAAACTTTACGACCCCATTAACTCTCCCGGAAGCCGCCAGGCGGTCTGGGAAAGCTGCTACAATTCTGGGACGACCTTTGGTTGAATGTTTTTCGCGCCTATCTTTGTTTGTAATATTCTATCTTCCAAACCATTAGATGGATATCTTTGGTTAAGGCATCATTAAATTCGTCTTATTAGTCTAAGTGTTCTTAGTCAGATAGATTACATTAAAAAAACAATAATAAGGGGGCTGCTAGATCTCAATGTTCAAGGTGAGAAAAAAAATTCTTCTTCTGTTACCATTGACTAGGGTATCAAAATAAAGGGTTTGAAAAGATAAAGAAATAAATAAAGATTATAAAATTATATTAATAAGTAGGTATGTAGTTCATAACAGAAATAATCACAACCAGTGTTATTTAGGTAGGTAGTCAAAATGTTATTCAAGGTAAGTGATGGGATACTCGGCAGTGTTACTGGGCGATTTTATATAAAACGTGTAAAATGTACCTATATGCCTCTACTTGCAATAGAAAATTTTGTAAAAAATCTAATGACATAGAACAATAATATTTACAATATTATAATACTTAATAGTGAACCTAGTTATATAACAAATTCATTTTAGCACTTTATGCAATAGGCACCTAATTCATGTTTGATAAAAAGTGAAATGTGTGTGATTTTTTATACTTACCTAATACAAATTGTAAAAAAAAACATTAAATATTTAAGTACCTACCAGGACTTTTAAAAAGTTCTTTTGAACATTTTTCAGTAGTTTTAGTGTCCAAAATCAATTGTGACCGATTTCACTTAGAACTTAGAACAGACGGATCCGCACATTGCTAGACACTATTAATCCACATGATCAGAAACGTAAAAGGAGGGAAAATCAAATCGTAAGAAATAGTCAAAAGAAGAACAGACAGACAGACGTAGGGCAGAATGTTATGTACAGGAATTTTAGCAGGGGACTTCGTTGGTTACCAGGTACTGTAGTAAACAAAGACGGTCCAGCCAGTTATCGAGTTGAAACTGGAGATGGAACGAAAGTCAGTAGACATATAGACCAGTCAGTCAAACAGAATGTACTAAATTCCGAAAGACAGATTTCTAATGAGGAATTAGGCCAGACTGAGGAAAGGGACACAGTAGAACAAAGTTATGGGGAAAGACAGGAAATGGATCAGGATCAATCGGATATACAGGAAAGTGAGCAAATTATAGAAATACCCAGTTCAGACAAATGGGCTGAAATGTTAGGTATTCCATTGGAGTCAGAAGCTAGTTTTGCAGACTAGACCAGCTCCAAATTGTTACTTTATGTTGTAGTTAATAAAAATATATGTTTTGAAACATAATACTTTTTCATTATTGCCAAATGCATAGTTATAAAAATTAGGATTAATAATTGATATCTTTAAGTTTAGTAATAAGTGGTGAAGAGTTTGAATAAGTAATTTAGATTTTGTATTAGGTTATAAAGTTTATATTTGTTTTCTTATTATTATTATGTTTTACATACTTGGGGGGAACCGGGAAGGCATGTCATATATGGAATAACGTAGGTAGTACCTTCAATGCTTGTGAAATATTATTTTATTAAAAATATTCGCTAAGTTGAGGGTAGTTTGTACTTGACACATTCATTTGTACTGTGTTATGCTACTGAGCTCAATAAACTGATTTACCAAAATCTAGTGTTTTAATGGACATAATACTTCCAATGCATGCAAAGTCTTCTGGTTCGCAGTTGTCACTCCAAAACTTTTCGGCCCCATCGGCCATTCGTTCTGCGAGCAATGTGCCCTCCTTTTCAATAAATAAATAATACTTACTATTTGTCTCCACGGCTCTGCATTTCTCCTTAGATGATTCTTGTTCCTCTTCCTCTTTTATTTTATACTCCATCACCAATACATCATCTTCTGATGATTCAGAATCTTTTCTTATATCTTCTACATCTAGACAGCTATTGTTTAAATTTTCCAGTTCTAGATCTATAAGAAAACAAAATATTTTATTAATGTTACAGATGGTGAGATGGCCATAAAGACATATTTTAAACTGAATTCATTTTTACCACACGTCACATAATACACTGAAAATGTAAATGATCTTTTTACATCAATATTAAAAACTAGCTGTTGCCACGACTTTGTTTGTATGGAAATTTTGATGTGCAGGTGTAAGAAAAAAAAAGCCTATCTATGTGCCTCTCTATCTGAAAAGGCGTTTAGTCATGAAAAGGTTGGAGACAGAAGAAAAGGACAAACGGACTCACTTATAAATAAACTAAATCCAATGTATGTATTCAATAAAATGTGTATTTTTTTGGAAGATATTACTTTACCTCACAAAAAAACGCTGGTGTGGCGAATAGGAATCCTTCCTGACTATTTGGCCAGAGAATGTAAAACACCAAGAGAGTTGGAAAGGAATGGGGGAGGCCTTGCCCAGCAGTAGGACAAAACAGACAAAATAAAAAAAATATACTTTATTAATCATACATTCTTGAAAACATACCATCACTTTGATATTCCTCCTTGGGCTCAAGAATATCATCTTGTCTCTCACAAACAGGTGGCAATTCTTTCTTCACAACAATGCTTTCTGTTGGACCAACATCAACTATATTTATGTTCTCTATTGGAGAGATAATAAACCCATGTTGAAACCATTCTTTGTTTATTATAGGTTTTGACTGTAAAAAGATAATTACAGTATTAGGTAAAATAATCATGTTCATGATCACAAGGTCATATTCACTTATGTATGTATTGTTGAAGAACACCTCACCTCATAATTCCCATTCATTATCTGAGCAAACAGCTCTTCTGCTTCCAAACATCTCCTCAGCAATCTACAGCTTCGCTTTAGTTCAGCACAGCAGAAGTAACAAGCGAGCATCGGTCTAATGTCGCCAGTTACAAGCTATAATAAAGTTTATTGTTTCAGTTTTCTGGGGTTGTAAATAATATCATGCAAACACTGTAGTCTACAGGTATTGATAAGTAACACTGTTTAAACAGCGCACACAAAGAAGGCATGCACATGATAACCACCCTTGTTCAAGGCAGATTGCTGGACTTTTAAGATTATTATAAGCACGGGTTCCTTTATATTAGTTTTCTTTTACCAATATTGTTAGTTTCCCTTCTCTCCAAAGCTCTCACAAAGAGCTGATATGATTCCTCAAGTAAAAGATAAATTTAAATACAAATATTCTAAAAATATGCATATTATTATAATATCAACTTACTGGGATATCAGTCAGCCTCTCATATAGTTCATGCAAGTCCTTGTTGACCACACCATACATACGAACATCCTCCGCTAGACATATCCTACACATTGGCAATTTGTCCATCTTGTATCTGTATAAGTGTCACTGAAGATAAATAGTACAATTTGGAAATTCTAGTGTAAAGAAAGAAAGAAAGAAAAATGATTTATTGGTTTCCCACAGGACAAAAACAAATTGACAAAAAATTACCGGTAAACACAAAACTACAGGTACGTCTACGGTACCTACTTATACAAATATCAACAACACTGGTACATATATAATTATTGCGACTACTTTTAGTATTTATATAAGAAAGAGTCGCGACTAAGCTTAGACCTCTGACCAAATGTTTAGGACAACGCGCGCGGCCAGAGAGTGTTGGACTCGCCCTTAAGACGACCCACTGACCGACTTATTATATCATTCGTAAAGTAGCTTAGAATTAATAGAACTTGGTTGGTTTGTTAGTCCCTAGGGATATCTACCGGTATTAAAATTTAAAACAAAGATTCAGTTTTAGCACAACAAACAAGACAACTACTTTTGTTGACACTCTTGAGTTCTTGACACTGACAGGACAGACAGATTGACTCTGGGTGCGTTCCGAGTTACGCTGTAATCGATTTGAGCGTCCATAAACCCGTACCGAATTACTGTGAGCGCGGTATCGATGTCCCTTGAATCGTCATAGGCCGCGTTCCGTATTACAAAATTTTAATAATCGCTCACAGCGCTCACGTCTCTATTTTGCGTTCCGATTTAGATATCACGATTATGGCAGCTAAGAGCTGTCATCAATTCGGAAGGAACGCTCGTAAACGCGTTTACAGTGCTCACTCGTCACTCGCTAACAAAAACATAACCTGCATGAGAGAAATTCGTCGCCCGTTAGGCTCGTCTTGTATATTTACTTGAATACCTACTCATGGATACGAGACTCCAAAGAGATTTCCTAATTGAATGTATTTGTGCGACTCCAGCCAGTGAACCTCAGCTGTGAACACACACACACACCCAGACACACACACACACACATCAGACCTCTGTCATTTTTGACTTTGATTTTGACAGCGCTCACGGTGTTATTTATTTGGGGCATGGTCGGTGTAATCGCAAGATGGCGCATGTCATGACGTCATCTATGACGATTCAAGGGACATTGATATCGCGCTCACCACAGAACAGGTTCGGTACGGGTTTATGGACGCTCAAATCGATTACAGCGTAACTCGGAATGCACCCTGTAGTACGGTTACCAATATTGTAGGTTTTATGTAGGACTAAGTATATTTTAGGGTGTTTTCTTTAATGGACGAAAATCCGCGTATTGGTGATACTAATACGAACAACTGTAGATATTTTAATCAATAGAAGACAAAAGTGTAGAAGTGAGGAGGGGGGGGGGGGGATTTTTTTAATGTTTTTGATTATTTACGTGCATAAACCTATCTACTCTAGTAGGTACTTAGATAAGTATTGGTGTTTTATAAGGTAAGTACATAGGTAGATATTGTGTCAAGATAACAAACTAATGCTCTAAGGTACCTATTTATAAATGAAAAAATCACATTTATTTATTTGGGCTTAATTAAAGAGCGTTTCAAATGACGAAAATGACGACGATCAACTCCATTTGCACTTCAACAACCCCCGCCTTGTACCAAAGCGTTGTTTCTACCGCCGCCCTAAGTGTTAGTTCAGAAGCGCAAATGAAGTCGGTGGTCGTCATTTATATCATATAAATAGCTGAATAAACTAAAATATTCTTCAATACCTATTTATGGAAAAGAATATAATTATTACACGAAATAAATCACAGCATCAGTCTTCATTTGGTTTTAGTACAGACGCCAGCACATCGAGCTACCCGAAACTGTCAAATTTTCTCAATCAACTTTGAACCTAATGCTTTAGCGATAAAGTTGAAATATGACGTGTATAGCGTTGGGTAGGCTATTGGGGTGGTCTGAAACACTGCTTGATAGTTTATAAAACAGTTTATTGTCTAAACACAGTTACACAAGTCGAACAAGACAATGACACAGAAATTACAACAGGCGCAAGCGCGGGGAAATCGTGTCACCACGCGGCGCCGTCTCGTAGAGCACTGGTTCGAAGCGCGCGCATTGGCGCGTACTACTCTCGCGCGCCCTCTATCGTGGCGGCAAGAAACAACTGCCGGGGCTGCCAACTACACGATACTACCTACGATGTATATATGGCCGTATCTATGGTCTCACGCTATACACTCCCCCTCGAGTCGTGAGAACGCCCTCGCTCACGAACTCGCAAAACACACAAATTAACAAACGGGACAAACGTGCTTTCGTGGACGTCCTCTGGTTCTTTTCGGGACCACGGGACGAGGAGGCGAGTCACCGCGGGAATGAAAACGCGTGAGCTCGGATACATGAAATTTGCCTAAAATACCCTCAGGCTTATCTAAATCTGCCAGGCAGTAGGCTGTAGGACTAACCCTTTTTGCAATCACATATGGACCATCCCTTTTCGGAATGAACTCAGATATATTCTTAGCTGCATTACTAAGGACATGAGACTTTAAGAGCACCTGATCTCCAATCTCGAAAACTTCGGCAGGCTTCTTAGACTTGTCTGCACATTCCTTGCGACGATCCTGCTGAGCTTCAACTCTTTCTCTTACAGAAACTAGACTATTAATAAAACTCTCCAAATAGGGCGTAATCTGAGGAACAAAATTGTCCTTATTAAGAATCGACCTAATGTCATGCTGCACGTCGAGTGGCGAACGAAGCTCCCTAGCAAACATGAGGTAAGCTGGAGCTGGAGTCGCACCCGTAGTTTGACACACCGACGAGTTCATGGTGAACCTTATTGCGGGAAGGTGCTGTGGCCATGACGAGTGGTTGGTATCAACTAGACGTGACAACTGAAACTTCAAATCCCTATTTTTACGTTCAGCTGGATTAGCTGACGGGTGGTATAAAGGTAACAACTCTTGACCTATACCTAAAATAAACATACATTGCTGCATAACTGCTGAAACAAACTGAACGCCATTGTCTGATACAATGCGTCGAGGAAAACCATAACGGAGAAAATATTCCTCAATTAACGTACGTGCGCACACCTCCGAGGTTGCCTCCTTCAAGGCGTACAGCTCGGTCCAACGGGTCGCTGTGTCCTCTACCAACAATATCCATTTCTCATTATTGTCTCCTTTAGGAAGCGGGCCGAACAGATCTATGGCCAACACTTCTCCCCTTTGGTTTAAAACAGGAGTCTGTAAGAGACCCGATGGCTTCGTGTTTGAAGACTTATACTTTTGACAGGTGGTGCAGGTCTTGATGTAGTCTGTGATGATCCTGCGCATACCTGGGAAATAAAAACCATGAGCGACCCTACTGTACGTTCTATCGACTCCATGATGACCGCCTATGTCGGAGTCGTGACACTCCTTTAAAATTTCTGAGCGGAGGGAAGCTGGAACTACCAGCTGCGGCTCTTCACTATCCACATCAGGATTATACCTATATAACACGCTTTGCTGCAAGAAATAGCCTCTTTCTGACCAACGCTTAACTCCTATAGACTCAACATCAGATGTATCTTCCAGATCACTAATAATTTTCTTTAGTTCCAGGTCATCGAGCTGCGCACGCCGGAGATCAGCTGGACTTCTAGCAGGTAAGTCTACGACCACAGAACAAATTCCACACTGACTTTTCTCTTCTTCATTACAGGGCGGACGGCTGAGTGTATCTGCGATTCTGCGATCACATTAGCTTTTCCAGGTGTATACTGAAACTGAATGTTAAAACATTGTAGTTTAAGAGCCCATCGAACGAGCCTACCCGATGGCGATTTCAGAGTAAGGAGCCACTTTAACGGCTGATGATCACTACCTATAATGACCTCGTGACCTTCGATATAACCTCTGAAACGTTCGACAGCCCACACAACAGCGAGTGCCTCTCGCTCCGTAGTGCTGTAATTCCTCTCGGCTGGAATGAGCAGACGGCTAGCGTACTCTAATGGGCGTTCGTCTTTACCTTCGCCCTGCAACAACACAGCACCTACGGCGTAGCTGCTAGCATCCGTCCTCAACACAAATGGCTTACTATAATCGGCTTGAACAAGAATCGGTGCCGAAGACAACCGTGTCTTCAACTCTTGAAAGGCACAAGCCTGGTCTGATCCCCATGACCATGGCTGATTCGGCTTATTCCACTTTTCCCCCCTGAGAAAATCCCCCTCAGGGGGGAAAACTGGACTCGGATGTAAGACATGTCCAGAAAGTCCCCTTGGCATTTTGAGTTATTCCACAAATCCCCCCTGAGAGAATACTTTGGGGTGGAAAACTGAACTCGAATGTAAAATCATTCCGAAAATCCCCCTTACCATTTTGAGTTATTCCACTTTTCCCCCTTATGGTTACATTTTCAAACGGCATTGGCGAGGACAAGTAGGAGATGAGAAAAAAGGATAGTAAAGTCCCACCACAAACTACCAGGAGATCAGAAGTAGGAAAGAGGTATTGAAAACTGGAATGATTTTTTTTTAAAAAAAAAAAGCATATTATGGTAAAGTCCCACAAACTACCAGGAGATCAGAAGTAGGAAAGAGGTATTGAAAACTGGAATGATTTTTTTTTAAAAAAAAAAGCATATTATGGTAAAGTCCCACAAACTACCAGGACATCAGAAGTAGGCAGGAGGTATTGAAAACTGGAATGTTTTTTTTTTTTAAAAGCTTAAATGGTAAAGTCCCACAAACTACCAGGACATCAGAAGTAGGCAGGAGGTATTGAAAACTTTTTAACGATTTAAAAAAAAATGATGTAGTTTTTTTTTGCCAGCGACTTCAGAACTTCTGATTCTTCTGATTTTTCTTTTGAAGTCTATTTTTTTTCTTTTTATATTATTACTAGCTTTTGCCCGCGACTTCGTTCGCGTGGAATAGTGACTTCCGGCAGATTTTTGGTTTATCTCGCGTAAAAAAAAAAAAACTATCCTATGTCCTTTCTCAAGTTCCAAACTATGTCTGTACCAAATTTCACACAAATCGGTTCAGTAGTTTAGGCGTGAAGCAAAGACAGACAGACAGAGTTACTTTCGCATTTATAATATTAGTTAGGATAGTTAGGATTTTAAATGATCAATGAACTTTCCTTCATACTTTCCAGGCTTAGGACTGTCGACTAGACGGTAAAATTAGAAAAATAAAATAAAATATGTGTTAGAGAATTCCTCAGCCGAAGGGTAGAATGTTCGTGTTCATGTTCGTAACGACGCAGCGAATGGAACGGGCGACAGAGCATATCAACCGGCGCACGCTCAGAGCGCGCTCACTTTTGCTCGGGCGCTCGACTGCAACAGACGTCTATTGGGACCTGTGGTTATAGCTATGACTGTTTCTTAATGTTTTCATAACTGTGTTGGTTTTGTGATGTGCTATTTAAAAATAAATAGTTCGAGGTTACTTTGTCGTTTCTTTAAAAAAATTAAATACCCTTCTGATCCATAAGATTATTATTATTAAAGTAACTCTGAGTCATTTAATACTTAAATGACATATTTAAACATAAATATCACGGGGGCAGCATACGGGGGGGGGGGGGGGGGGGGTAAAATTTTGGTCTTTTTTTTTCGAGACGTTTCGTTTTTGAGATATTTCAATTTCTTTTTTTTTCTAATAATAATTTTGAACGCCCGTAACACGAAAACGGTGCATCGTAGGACCATGCTTCTCAAAACCTAAACTCTTTATAAAAACTGGCCAAGTGCAAGTCGGACTTGCACATGAAGGGTTCCGTACCAGTATGCTTCCCGTGGGAATCGAACCCACGACCACCGGGTCACAAGGCAAACGCCTAAACCACTCGACCACGGAGGCAGTTCAGTCTTCCGGAGGGTTCCATACCATGACTTCTTACAGGTTTTCCTGTAATCTATACGTGTTGAACTAATTTCTGCAATTTTTTCTGAATTTTAGGCTAAGTAGTTTCGGAGATAAGGGGGGGGGGGGGGAATAGTCGGACAGACAGACGATATACCGTCAGGGCGTGGGCACACGATGCGTTGCGGCGCCGCACCGCAAAGATTCCGACGAATTGGCCTTCAATTTCACTAGTCGTGTGCCCGCCGATTGGTCGAAATCGCGCCGCACCGCCGCCGCAACGCATCGTGTGCCCCCGCTCTCAGGGTTTGAAGTTTTGGAATAAATTATTATAACTTGCCTTTGCCCAGCAGTGGCACAGTATGGGTTAGTAAAAAAATAAAACTTGTGAATGGAATAAAAAGTGTTTTATTCCCTCAGGGGGGATTTCTGGACGTTGTTTCTTTTCGATTCCACTTTTCCCCCCTAGGGGGGATTTTCAGGGGGGATTTGTAGACTTGTTTTTTTTGGAGTCCACTTTTCCCCCTTAGGGGGGATTTGTGGAATAATTTTTTTTTCGCTTCCACTTTTCCCCCCTAAGGGGGATTTTCAGGGGGGATTTGTAGACTCTATTTTTTGGATTCCACTTTTCCCCCTCAAGGGGGATTTTCAGGGGGGATTTGTGGAATAAGCCGGCTGATTCTTCTTCAGTAAGCGTGTCAGCGGCTCAGCGACAGCAGAGAAACTGGGAATAAATTTTCTAAACCACGAGCACGTCTGTAAGAAGGTCCTAAGATGACGCAGCGATGAGGGTGCCTTCATATCCAGGACTGCACGGACTTTATCTTCATCAGCTGACACACCATCCTGTGTTATGACATGACCAAGATACTTTACCTTGTCTCGTGCAAAGACACATTTTTCTCTATTCGCGCGTAACTTGAACAAACGTAACCTCTCGAACACTGCGCGCAGATCTGAGACATGCTTCTCGAAGCTACCATCTGAAATCAGCAAGAGATCATCCTGGTACGCTAACAGGGTCACGTCTTTCAGTGAGGCACCTGCACGAAGCCTGTCTATGAGACGCTGGAACGTTGATGGGGCGTTCTTCAAACCAAACGGCATACGCTTAAAACGAAACGAACCAAACGGCGTCAAAAATGCTGTTTTGTCCCTGTCCTGTTCACGGACAGAAACCTGCCAAAACCCACTGCGCATATCAAGGGTACTCATGAAACAATGTTTTTTTGTAGACTGAACAAGCTCGTCTATCAATGGCATCGGATAGACGTCGGTTTTCGTAACCGCATTGAGCTTCCTATAGTCAACACAAAAACGTACCTTACCATTAGCTTTCGGCACTAGGAGCGCGGGAGATCCCCAAGCGGACTCACACTCCTCGACTATACCGTCAGCCAACATCTTATCGAGCTCTGCCCGCATAAGCTCCTTCTTTGCAGGCGTCAACCTATAGGGCGGGACAGCAATAGGGGGGTTATCGCCGGTATCAATAATGTGCTCGGCATACGGAGTCGCGACTCCCCCTGGCTCAAAGATATCCTCATATTCCACGAGGAGGTTGGCAAGAACCTGACGTTGTTCGGAATCAAGCGAAGTCGCCTCATCGTCCCGGAGCACCTCTAAAGCGGCGCACGAAGATACAGGTGACGAAACCTTTTCAAACTGTATTTCGAATTTATGGTTATTGTTTTCTGCAAAGTGCCATTTACCTTCACCAAAATTAAATACAAGGTTAAACAAAGTAAGGAAATTAATACCTAATAAGCTTTCATTATTATTAGTTTCAGGAAAAATTAAAAACTTTACTACTCCAGTTTTATTGTGGTGTAGTGTCACCTTTACCTCCGTGGTAAGTACATTCATCTCCCTACTAACCCCATCCGCCAACCTAACATTTTGCGTTGACGGCACTAACGGGTGTCCTAACCTGAGTAGGAGAGCGTAGAGCGTGTGACCAGCGATACAGCTAGTAGCTGCAGTATCAACGAGCGCAGTACCACAATTTCCCAGAATGTTTATATTTAACACGGGGCGACGAAAAGGTAAGTTACATCTATAACCATCATCTAAACTAGATACACAAGTATAATCAATACATGAAACACTTTTATCAACATTAAAGTTACATAAATCTCCTACGACACATGTAGGGTTAACTTGAACGGACGAACTAATGTTATTGAAACACGAAACATTTTTATCAACATTAAAGAACAGTTACATAAATCTCCTACGGCACATGTTGGGTTAACTTGAACGGACGAACTAATGTTATTGAAACACGAAACATTTTTATCTATCTATATAAATAAAGAGAGAAGTCCTGACTGACTGACTGACTGACTGATTGACTGACTCATCAACGTCCAGCCCAAACCCTTGAACCTAGAAATCTGAAATTTTGCACAGAGGTTCCCTTTATAATGTAGACAAGGAATAAGAAAGGATTTTTCGAAATTCAACCCCTAAGGTAGTTAAATAGGGGATGAAAGTTTGTATGGAAAATCGTATTTTTTTCGCGGGCGAAGCCGCTGGCAAAAGCTAGTCAACATTAAAGTTACAATTATATCTCTTACGGCACATGTAGGGTTAACTTGAACAGACGAACTAACGTTATAATAACTCGAGACATTTTCATCAAAATTATTACAATTACATAAATCACCCACGGCAGGCGCAGGGTTACCTTGTACTTGAACCATTCGCGTTGGCGGGATAATTCCCTGCGACGGCGCGGGAACTACGGGGACGGTTGCGGCGCGGGCGGCGGGTTCGCGCGCTTTGTATCGGCCGTTGCAGCGAGCTAGGGCTCCGCTATGCGACGTGCTGTCAACTGAATAAAACGCTTGCTGACCCGAACAGTTTTTACACTTCGATTTTATTACATTCGCGGCACCACATCCGTAACACTTAATTTCACTTTTTGGCTTTAAGTTACTATCAATACTGATTTCATTGTTGTCACTATTACGCTTAAGTTTCTCACACATAGCCTTTTCGTGGCCTGAACGTTTGCAGTATGTACAAAACTGCTTCTTTCCCTTGATGACGGCGGCGGGAGCTGTCTCGGCGGACTCGGTAGCGGCGGCTGCGCCGGCGGCCGGCACATTCCGCGGCGACGACGACGACGACGACGTTACTACGCGCGTACCTACTCGTCTGCGTAAGCGATCTCGCAAGAGACGAGCTACTGGCCTGACCTGGACTTGTCTCCTTCAGGGAATCTTCCACGTTACGGCACTTGTGCAGTAACTCTTCGAAACTGTTGACATTTTCTCTGCATACACGCTTTCTAATGCGTTGACTGAGCACCCCGTACGCCATATCCAGTTGCACCTTTTCCGAGGGTCTACCTTTTTTGGCAGAATTTTTTATACCCGAAATTTGTTTTGCATAACAGTGGATGGCAGAAACTTCATTTCGCAGAAAATCATTTGGCATACACTCATTTACCATACATTCAAAACGCATAATTTTGTAAGTCAGAATCATCTTTGAGCATAAACTTCATTTCCAGAACCATCATTTCGCCGAAAATTCATAATCAGAATCGTCTTTTGGCACGCATTTCATTTCATACATACGTGTAACATGCAACAATAATAATAATTATTATTAATAATTATTATCAGCTCACCCCGGCTAAAATTTCTAGCTGAGAACATTAAATGTTGGTATGTCAAAAATAATAATATTTATTATTATTATTATTAATAATAATAATGACGTCACTCATACATGCAACGCATGTACTCCATGACGCGGGCTCGCTTCGCTCGCATATTACATAACACTAATATCTTCTGTCCCCGAAGTGCCGGGCCTCCGCCGGCCTCCTTCGTCGGCCTACGGCCCGGTGCCCATGCCGCCCATAAAGGATACTTTCGCGAGACGGTCGTTATACCTTATAATAATCTACCAAATAAAATTCTGCCATCTTAAAAGTATGCCATTGAAAATTCAGCTATTTAAACATTCTGCGAAATGAGTATTCTATTAAATAATTGTTCTGCCATAAACACATTCGTTCAAAGAAGAATATGCCAAGTGTGGTATGCCAAATAAATTTCGGAGCATCAAGTTTCTGCCAGATAGATGGTACCCCTTTTCCGATAGGTCGTCCTTTGGGAACTTGGACAACAGCGCGCGTACCTTGGCGATGAACAAGTCGGTATGCTCCTCTCCTTGAGTCAACGAGAACAGTTTAACGTAAAGTCGGTGTGGCGGGTCGCGGTCGCCGAAGGCACTCTTGATCCGCTCCAGGGCTTCCGACCACGACTTGGTAGACCGCTTTATACCTTGCCACCATACTGCAGCAGGCCCCTCCAGCAACATCGAAAAACCGCGTAGGGCGTTTTCGTCAGAAACGGCGACGCAATCTTTATAGGTAATTACGGCATCTATGAAGTTTTCCAACGATTCGTCGGCGCGTCCGCCATAGCGCGTCGTGCACTTCGCGAAGTTTCCGTTCGCGCCAAATGCGAAGCCCGATGCTTGGACCTCCGACACGTTATGCGACGTTGACGACCGCACCTCGCGTAATAATTGCTGGCAGAAATCTTGTTGGGTTTGCTGCATAGTATTGAGCAAACTTGCGAGCGTCTCTTGAGACATTGTAATGTTGGTGGGCGCGGCCGAGCCGCCATCATTGTTCGACTTCGAACGATCTTCAGACCGTGTTTGCGGCATTTTCGATACGATAACACACACGCTACTCGTATAATGCCGAACAAAACACAAAACACAGGGTTCGATATTAGTCCCAGATAGTCACTTGTAGCCTTCGTTGCACAACACTGGACCAACTTTTCACTACGCGTTTATACCTACACACGTTGGGCAGCCACTTATAGCGTTGGGTAGGCTATTGGGGTGGTCTGAAACACTGCTTGATAGTTTATAAAACAGTTTATTGTCTAAACACAGTTACACAAGTCGAACAAGACAATCACACAGAAATTACAACAGGCGCAAGCGCGGGGAAATCGTGTCACCACGCGGCGCCGTCTCGTAGAGCACTGGTTCGAAGCGCGCGCATTGGCGCGTACTACTCTCGCGCGCCCTCTATCGTGGCGGCAAGAAACAACTGCCGGGGCTGCCAACTACACGATACTACCTACGATGTATCTATGGCCGTATCTATGGTCTCACGCTATACGTGTAGATAGGTGCCCCGTAGAACGGAGCGCATACGGTTTGTTGATAGCATATCAGCACATCCTCAACATCATGCATGAACAGCCACTTTTAATTTCGGTGTTCCCGTGGGATGAGCAAATAACTCGAATATGGTTTTAACCCAATAAACTCAAATGTAATATAACATATTTGATTGAGATTTGGTATCACGATAACGTGACGTGAGTTTCAGTTCGTGTGCGCGTGCAAACTTTTACGCTATTATCTACCTATAATTGTTAATTAGGTGCAAATCTTCATGATTCTGGGCTCCTGGTAGTCTGTGAGACTACTGTGAGAGTCCTTGTTACCAGAGGCGTCTTTACCTATAGTGCAGGGTGTGCGGCGCACACGGGCGCCGGGTCTAAGGGGGCGCCGGGTCTAAGGGGGCGCCGAGCGCCCTCTAGTGCGACACCTCCAAACAGTAGCGGCGTTAGGGTAGGGCGCGGTTGGGCGACGGCCCAGGGCGCCAGAGATACAGGGGCGCCAGGAGATTCCATTAAAATATTATCGAATTCGTTCGATCGGTTTTTCAAAAATCAAATGTGGGAAAACCACATGAATTGGTATCAATGTAAAATAAATGCATAGAAAATATTTGTGTAAGAATGATATGTTAATTATTACAACTAAAACTGGCAAAGGCGTCTTTACACATAGTGCGCCGATCAGCGCTCGCTACGGAGCGCCCAAGGAGAAAAATCGAAGACATGTGACATCTACTTAACCAACCCCCTCGGCCTGTTATTTTATTTATTCCATGGCCCCCGGCGGCGCGTTTCAGGGGGCGGCACAGAGCGGAGTCAAGCGGCAGCGTCAGGTCATGGTTATGTCATCAGACAATTAATTAAAATTCCGGTCTGCCGCCCTGCAAATCTAGAAAATCTATATACCTTTGGGGGTAATGAGGAACAGGGTGTAAAGTTCCTCATCCCCCATTGAAAAGGGAGGATCCTCCGACCGGACGGGTGTTGTGTCCGGCGGGCTAACTGCCCGACAGTTGTAAGTCGGGAACTCCTATATAGGCTTATGTCGCGGATAATGTTGATAGCGCGATGTAGGATTTCTGTCAATCGTTGTTAGTACGCAGGTGTTGCGATAGATGTCGCTAGTCGCCACATCACTCCCCTCCGAGACCGGAGGTCGAAAGCAGGTTAAGTCTTGGCGCTTGTCAGCCAGTGGAAGGTTCCAGTGAGTCGGAACCGGATGCCGCATAGTTCACGGTGAGTCGGAACTGTCTGCGGTGATGCCCCAGTGAGTCGGGGTGATGCTGCATATTAGCTCCAGTGAGTCGGAGTGATGCAGTGCTTGCCGTGATGCTGCATATTAGCTCCAGTGAGTCGGAGTGATGCAGTGCTGTGTTGTGGCTGGCTGCTGCGTCGACCAGGAGAGAAGTGCGTCTCTTGCTGACCGGCCGAAGTGCAGTGTGCTGTGCCAAAGTCGCTGATGAGGCTGGGGGTGATGTCCAGGAATGCGCTTCCGCTGCATGCTGGTGGACAGGATACCCCATGAAGCCGTGGCTGCTAGCTGACGGTATGACTCGCTGCTCGAAGGCGAAGGGGAAGTGATGACGACGTATGAAGTGCTTGCACGAAGGCTGCGCTGACGTTCATGCTCGGGGTCACCAGTTTGGGGGTAATGAGGAACAGGGTGTAAAGTTCCTCATCCCCCATTGAAAAGGGAGGATCCTCCGACCGGACGGGTGTTGTGTCCGGCGGGCTAACTGCCCGACAGTTGTAAGTCGGGAACTCCTATATAGGCTTATGTCGCGGATAATGTTGATAGCGCGATGTAGGATTTCTGTCAATCGTTGTTAGTACGCAGGTGTTGCGATAGATGTCGCTAGTCGCCACATACCTATTACTATATTTCTTCTAACCCGCCACCCACTAGTTCCCTTGTCAGTTTGTTAGTATTGGTTAAATCTTGCAACTGAACCAGTTCCCCTCATCCGATTGAGCTGAAAGGTTGCTCACAGTTCATAACTTTGGTTCTGGTGACACTACATTGATTGAAAAGATTGTTTTTTAAATTATTATTTTATTTAAATCTGTATTCACGGTAAAAAGAAAATCTAACCCATCTCATAATTGGAATGCTCTTTTTTAGCTCGCTTCGCTCGCTCTTGCCAGCGAGTTTTTATTATTGCCCCATTTTTCAATGCGTTAGTAGTAAAAGTAAGTTAAATATAATTTTATTGAATGATAAAAATAACCTTTCCGAGGCGGGGTCGCTTCGCTCGCTCTTGCTTTTTTCTTAAAGAGTCCATTTCTATCTATATGTGTGAATTTCTCATTTATTTGATGTGCCAAAATTGTTTCAGCTCGCCCACTGATTTTGTAAATTTTCGGAATGGCAAACCTTAATACACTCATCATTCTCCTGCCCTTATCCCAATTTATTTGGGGTCGGCGCAACATGTCTTCTTCCTCCATACTTCCCTATTTCTCGTCATCAGCAGTCACCTCCTTTCTAGCCATATCATCCTTCACACAGTCCATCCATCGTTTCTTTGGTCTTCCTCTACTCTTATAGCCATCTACATTCATACTCAACATTTTCCTCACAACATTTCCTTCATTCCTTCGCATCATAATAATATGTCCATACCACGACAATCGATTACCAATCAACCTTAACACACTATTAGCTATAATGGCTACCTATCGAATATGACGTAGGTACAGTCACGGACTATAATTGATAAGCCACTTTCAAGATTTCCAATTTGGCAGTATGTCACTTGTTCTGTGTACGAATATAACCGATTAAACCCGATTTGCATTACACGGCTAAAATACGAATGGTGGCACTGGCAAGTGGCTCATCATTAATATTTATAGTCCGTGACTGTACATAGAAGTTAATTAGAACCAATGAAATTGAATTTAAAAAAAGATTTGACTTTGAAAAATAAACACAAAGTGTTACATCCTTATTATTACATAGTATAAAACAAAGTCGCGTCTGTTTGTTTGTTTGTTTGTCTGTATGCTTAAATCTTTAAAACTACGCAACGGATTTTGATGCGGTTTTTTTTAATAGATAGAGTGATTCAAGAGGAAGGTTTTAGTATATAATTTGAACGACATCCACGCGGGTGAAGCCGCGGGCATCAGCTAGTTTCAAATATTAAAAAAAATGTAAATTGTCTTTTTGCTACTTTTCTTGGCTAATGATGAAAATAGAGGGGGCGCTAGGATAATGTTTGCACACGGGCGCTACATGGGCTAGAGACGTCTCTGCTTGTTACTCAACTCCTATTTTTCCTAGCCAATTTCGATATAGGAATTTGTTTCACAAACTACCAGGAGGCCAGAATTAAGGAGAAGTAAGCCGTTTGAGCGTGACAAATTTTCACCTTTTTAATACACAGTTTGATAGAAATCTCACAATCAAATCTATGTATATTTTTGTACATTTCGATTATCATGTAGCATACAATGAAGATAATAAATACTTGACCAAAGTCTCATTAAGTAGGTAGGTATGTAATTATAATTTTATTTGATAGGTAGACAAATGCCCGAAAAATGTTCGAAAGAGATACCGCAACCTCGGCACAAAGGGCTAAGAAGGAACATGGGTGGTTTTTAGTCAGTAGAAGTCTGACACTCCCTACTGCTCTGCCTAGAGCAGGAGATACCATTTGATGAATAACCACCATAAAAAAAGGGTCTCGTACTCGGCTGTAGCTACTTGCGACCACCGGACTAACAAATTAATTGCTTCTGAGTTTCAAACAGGTTGGAAAGTTACAAGCTGAGAATGAAATCAATGTCGTCCGTCATGTTATCGTTCGATGGACTGGGCCTGTTGGTCTAGTGGTTAGTGACCCTAAATGCTATGCCGGAGGTCGTGGGTTCGATTCCCACCCAGGACAAATGTTTGTGTGATGAGCACGATCATTTGTTCTGTGTCTGGGTGTAATTTATCTATAATATGTATGTATTTAGAAATATATAAGTATGTTTATCAGTTGTCTAGTACCCATAACACAAGCTCTGCTTAGCTTGGGACTAGATGGCGTTGTGTGATAGTTGTGGAATATTATTATTATTATTATTCTTTTACCCAATTACCCTTATCCCAATTTTTGGGGTCAGCGCAGCATGTCGTCTTCTTCCATACTTCTCTAATACTCATCTATAATTATATAAAAGAAAGTCGTGTTAGTTACTCCATTTTTAACTCAAGAACGGCTGAACGAATTTAGCTGTAAATTGGTAGGGATGTAGCTAAGAACCAGGAGAAGGACATAGGATACTTTTTTTTTTTAATATGGTCAAATATATTAGGTAGGGCAGTAGGTAGGGTAGCAGGTAGGTAGGGTAGGAAAAAGAGCATTGCAACGCATGCCAGGAACAGCTAGTCATCTCATAAAACACCTCCTATCTTGCCTTAGTCATCCTTTACACAGTCCATCCATCGTTTCTTTGGTCTTGCTCTATTCTTTACCTCATCCACATTATTCCTCACTACATTTTCTTCATTCTTCCACATCACAGAGTAAAAAAAAAATATTTAACACCAAAATTGTTTACTTAAATAAAAAAAGTAAAAAACTAAAACCCGACTACGACAAAAAAAACGACGCTGAAAATGTATGAAACAAGATTTTCAGGATAGAACAAAAAGAAAAGCCGTAGTCACACGTTATAGGTACACAACCTAAACACTAATGGTACCGTTTGACTACGACTTTGTATATCAATAACTACGGGGGGTAAACGACTTTGTGATTATAAAGTAACTAGCCGTTGCCCGCGACTTCGTTCGCGAGGAAATTTTGACGTGTATGTATGTGTGGGACTGCCTCTGGAATCTGGATGTACTATGCCAAATCGAATGAGTAATGCCAATCGAAGCGATTATATTCCGTTAAACTGGCCCTGTCATAAAATCTGTTCCCACACATACAAATACGTCATATATATCTTAACTACATTCTATCTCTCTACCAATTTTCGGCTCCAAAACGCCAAGGATTTCATTTATATACTTGCGGGAGCCCTTAGTCCAGGGCCCCTACTATGACGTCTTAAAACATTCCTAACTTACTCTTAATCCATTGTGGAAACGTGACAGAACTATGCAGGGTGTCTAGCGCCATCTCTTTTCCACACTGGATTAAGAATAAGTTAGGAATGTTTTAAGACGTCATAGTAGGGCCCCTGATCATCACAAAAAAAATTGTTAGATAATACACTTGCTAAATTTCAGGCCGGTAGTACAAAAATCAAACTTATATACAATCTGGCGAGAGACTTTAGAGCTCCCTAATCCGGCCCTAATGCAAAATCTGCTCTTAGCAAACCTCTACTCACCATAAACTCCGTCGCTGAAAAAAATCAAGATTGGTGCAAAATTAAAGACTTTCAGACAAACTTGTGATATCCTTTAGCCGTCCCTTATCCGACCCTGTCGCAAAATCCGTTCATAGCAGACGTTTACTAACTATAAACTACATCCCTGCCAAAAATCAAGATTGTAGCACAAAAAATGAAGGACTTTCATACAAACTTGCGAGGGCTCATAAACCACCCCAATCTGGCCCTGTCGCAAAATTAATTCATAACAGACGCTTACTGACAATAAACTACGTCTCTGCCAAAAATCAAGATTGTAGCACGAAAAATGAAGGACTTTCATACAAACTTGTGAGGGCCCTTAGACCACCCTAATCCGGCCCTGTCGCAAAATCCGTTCTTAGCGGACGTCTACTAACCATAAACTACCTCCCTGCCAAAAATCATCTTTGTACGACCAGCGGTTTTTGAGATTTCGTGATGAGTCAGTGAGTGACCTTTCGCTTTTATAGTTATAGATTTATTTAAGTTAAAAAGTCGTTAAGTCACTTAATTGTTTTCTTGATACTTTTAGTAATAAGCATAATGTATAATATTATGAAATAATGTAAACTTGACTCGCCTTTTTTTTTTGTTAGGGGGAGGGTTATCATGAAATGACTGCACCAGGCTTGATCATGGCTTGCACCAGGGGGTCTACTCGCTAAGCACCAAATCCGTAAATACGGCCGTATAAACGGGGTTTTTTACTCTACGCCGTAAATGTGTGTAAACCCTACTCTCTAGTGATCACGGACCAATGACTTTCGAACGGAGTCATAGACAAGCTTGCTTTATTCTTTCGGTTGATTCCCGGTTTTCTTACTTCGTGGTTTTCAAGCATTTAAATTAAAAATATCATTGGTATTGTTAGAAAAAGACTGCATTTGCACAAAATATTTATTCTAATGTCTTTTTAGACATAATTTAAATATATTTGTCCGGGTTAAAGCTGTAACCTCTGCCTTCTTTGTATTTGATTGAAGGATACCGATTTGTCAATGGAAATGTCAAAATGTCAGTTTTTTATTTACAATAAATAATAAACAATTTGCATTATTAATACGAGGTACGACCCGGAAACTTTTCGTAATAAATTGTAAAATTGCCTCAAACGCTTTTGTAGGCCCTCACGCGCTCAAATAGAGGCACTCCTCGATTTTATATGTGAAAACAACGAGTTGGTACCTACTAACAATAAACATCAGCGGAAACAAAAACAAACAAACACGGAGTAACTAGGAGCCCCCCAAGCTAGTTAAAAGCACGTTGCCACCGGTAACAAGCCAAGGACAGGCTGATGAGGAAGGCTTAATTTGTATGGACAACATGTTGCTGCGTCCCGCTATACATATCACATCACATCATGATGCCAGAGGTTTTGGAGTATTTAAGGAGCAACAAGATTCATTTCAAGTCTTTTATGGTGCAGGACACATCATCTTGAGACCCATATGAAGGAGTTTTGGTCGTAGGATATTGTGTATTAGTGTTTTCGCGAAAAGCTACATGGCACCTTGACTCGAAGCCCGCCAAACATAGTTAATGGTGTTAATTTGTTTGATGTATTAGTTTATTATTGTACTTGAAGATTATTTTGTGTATTGTTTAGGGCATTCAATGCTTGAAAATAAGTAATTATGGTGCAAAATAAAAGAAACAACTGTTCAACATTAAATTATGCTTTTATAGTAGAAATCTTTGTTTTAGTTATATCAGAATCTTCTGCCAGTCCCAGCGCCAAACCAAACCATTACCTACCTTCATTCTTGAATCAACACCATTTCGTTGCTTTTGTTGAGGCAAAAAAAAGGTAATAGTTTCTCGCAGGAACCTTGAACCTTCCTTCCTTGTTTGTGTGTATGTTTGTAATGAATAAACTCAAAAAACTACTGCGTCGATTGCAAAAATTCTTTCACCATTAGAAAGAGCAGCTACATTCACCCTGAGTAACATAGGCTTTTTATCCATGTATTCCTAAGACAACGGGAACTACGCGGGTGAAACCGCGGGACGTCCACTAGTCTTCAAATAATTCCCTTATGAGCCTATAGTTCCTTTAAACTCAAAATGGTGAATACTCGACAACCGAAAGTTTTAGCGTGAAAACAACCGGCGAATGTACTTTTAGAGCTCCTTCGAGCATTCAAAAAGCAGCCAAATTATTGATTTTCTAAAAAAAAAATTCTTTAAAATCTTTTTTTTTTTTTTTTTTTTTACTTTCGGGGCCTGCACGATAACTATGTTGTTATCGTTTAAAATGACATAAAAATCCGCGTAAACAAGTGTCAAATTCAAATTTTCGGACGGGCTAAAACTCATCGGGAGTAGGGCAAGCTGTCAAATCGACTAGTCATTCTATCAATTCTGAGTCAATTTCTATCTTAGTTCGGGCCGACTTTAGTACGGCCCGAAAATTAGTCGGCAAATTAGCGAGTAGACCCCCAGGGCCGGACGAAAGAGGTCGCCGCCGCCGAACACGGCGGGGCACACCTCCACAGTGTGCTCTACCGTGTCCTCCGGCCGATCCTCGGAATGGTAGCATCCGGGCGTTTCCTCCCGCCTGATTCGGTGCAGGGGGTCTACTCGCTAATTTGCCGACTAATTTTCGGGCCGTACTAAAGTCGGCCCGAACTAAGATAGAAATTGACTCAGAATTGATAGAATGACTAGTCGATTTGACAGCTTGCCCTACTCCCGATGAGTTTTAGCCCGTCCGAAAATTTGAATTTGACACTTGTTTACGCGGATTTTTATGTCATTTTAAACGATAACAACATAGTTATCGTGCAGGCCCCGAAAGTAAAAAAAAAAAAAAAAAAAAGATTTTAAAGAATTTTTTTTTAGAAAATCAATAATTTGGCTGCTTTTTGAATGCTCGAAGGAGCTCTAAAAGTACATTCGCCGGTTGTTTTCACGCTAAAACTTTCGGTTGTCGAGTATTCACCATTTTGAGTTTAAAGGAACTATAGGCTCATAAGGGAATTATTTGAAGACTAGTGGACGTCCCGCGGTTTCACCCGCGTAGTTCCCGTTGTCTTAGGAATACATGGATAAAAAGCCTATGTTACTCAGGGTGAATGTAGCTTTCTAATGGTGAAAGAATTTTTGCAATCGACGCAGTAGTTTTTTGAGTTTATTCATTACAAACATACACACAAACAAGGAAGGAAGGTTCAAGGTTCCTGCGAGAAACTATTACCTTTTTTTTGCCTCAACAAAAGCAACGAAATGGTGTTGATTCAAGAATGAAGGTAGGTAATGGTTTGGTTTGGCGCTGGGACTGGCAGAAGATTCTGATATAACTAAAACAAAGATTTCTACTATAAAAGCATAATTTAATGTTGAACAGTTGTTATATCAAAGTTACTTTATTCTTTATTTTGAATGTAAAACGGTACACTCTCACAAAATCATACACAAAATCACTCACAATTACACTACACAACGAACATACACACGTACTCACAACTCACTGTTTACTTATAAAAAAAACCTACTTAAAACTAGGGATCATTTAGGGCATAACAAAGATCTTAATTTTAAAAAACTTTCGACAGGCCGTCATCTTTACAGTTACAATAATATTCTAATTACCTTAGTAAAATATACCTTAGCTATCATGTCGCTATTTAGTCGATTTGGTGTAAGCAGGCATGTAACAAGCTATGTGACAATATTTACAAACAAACGTCACGTAATAATGTTGTACACCATTGTGATAATTATCTTTACTGTTCGATAAAGATTTGATAAATGAGATTGATAACTATTCTATATCCGACACGATTAGCTGTGAACCTGAGTCTTGCGCATCTTATCTCAAACAACCTAACTGCTACCTAAAAATATTGTCGCAAAATATTCGTAGCCTTAATGCTAATTTTGATAACCTGAATATCCTCCTGCAAAGATTACATTTTGATAGTGATGTTATAGTTCTATCTGAATGCTGGATGTCGTGCGTTCGAAATCTCCCTTCATTGGATGGATATATTAGTATGTCAACATCTTCTCATTATAACCAAAATGATGGTGTAGTAGTATTTGTTAAAAATAATATCAAAGCCTCTCTCGAAGAACCCGTTATACAGGAAGCAAATTGTATACTTATTAAAATAAATAATGAAGTGGCAATTTTGGCAATATACCGCCCCTTTTGTTTCAAGACGATAAATAATTTCTTAGGTTCTTTACAAAAAATAATGGATACGTTATCATCCTTCAAAAGTATAATATTATAATGGTGGGCGACATTAACATAAATATTGCTACCAGCAGCGCTGATCGCTTCCTGTCGGATTATCTTGACTTTTTATCCCTTAATGGACTTCTACCAGCTTTTAACACAGCAACCCGTGCAAATAGCTGTCTTGATCATGTAATCTTGAAAACAAATAAATCAATAACCACGTTTATAATTGAATCTTCTATTACTGATCATGCACCCATACTTTGCTGTGCTGAAATGAGAAACGTTACCAAACAATTAAAGAAACAAATAGTTAAACTTGATTTTGAGGCCTTAAAGTTGTCATGTGAGCATATTGATTTTACATCCATTTTTAACGCAGTCGACCCAAATACTGCCATGGATCTATTTATAACCAAAATAACGCATATTATGCAAATAAATACGACAATTATAAATGTTTCAAAGCGGTTTAGAATTTTGAAACCTTGGATGACAGTAGGACTGGTCAGATGTTCGCGTAACAAGGATCGCATGCATAAAAAATTAAAACAAAATCCGGATAATTTAGTGCTCGAAATAACATATAAACGTTACCGGAACTTCTATACTAAGATTACTAATAAGTTAAGGCGAGATTACGAAAAAAGGCTACTCAGTGAAGCTGGTAATAATAATAAAAACATCTGGAAAGCTGTCAATAATATTACCAATAGAAATGTTAAAAAAGATAACTCATTAGATCTTCTTTCGAAAGAGTCATCCCCTCACCTATCTGTTAATGCTACAAATGAGTTCTTTGCCACCATTGGTGAAAATTTAGCTAAAAAAATCAACCCTCCAACAGGATTACATGACTTTTCAAAGGTGCCGCATTGTCACACGACTTTAAGTGGCAATTCACTTGTCCTCCTTGACACTGACGAAGATGAAATCGAAAAATTAATCATCGGACTAAAAAGTAACTGTGCTCCTGGTGATGATGGTATCTCATCTGACGTACTAAAACTGTTAAAAAAATATATAACAGGACCACTTTCACATATCTTTAATATGTGTCTAGAGATGGGCATTTTTCCTGAATCACTTAAACGATCTATTGTTAGACCTATTTTCAAGGGTGGAGATAGAAGCCGTGTCACTAACTATCGACCTATTTCAATTCTGACCTCTTTATCAAAAATATTTGAAAGAATAATTAATAAAAGACTTACTCAATATTTAGAAAAATACAATTTACTTTCGAAACATCAATTTGGTTTCCGTTCAGGCAAGTCCACTGAAGATGCATTAAATGATTTTACTGAACACATTGTCAAAACTTTAGATAACAAAAAGAAATGTCTTACTATATTCCTTGACCTGGCGAAAGCTTTTGACACGGTTTGTATTCCCACCCTAGTTAACAAGCTAGATCAACTCGGTATCCGTGGAAATCAACTCAAATTACTATCGGATTATTTATCTGGAAGAACACAAAGGGTCAAAATTGGAAATTATACAAGTATTGGCTTACCTGTCACCCATGGAGTTCCACAGGGTAGTATACTAGGTCCCACCTTGTTCCTAGTTTATATTAATGATCTCACACTACTAAATATTGAAAACTGCAAAATAATTTCATATGCAGATGATACTACTCTGACATTTCATGGTGATACTTGGAGTGAAACTTTCCAAAAAGCACAGTTTGGTTTTAACAAGGTCACTAAATGGCTTGCCCTAAATTTTCTTTCTCTTAATACCGAGAAAACCAAATACATCTCATTCTCTATTCGTAACCCTGGTGAGCCACTACAATCAAAATATAGTATAACTTCTCACGTCTGCCATAATGAATCTAATAATTGCTCTTGTCCTTCCCTTTGTGCCGTTGAATATATTAAATATTTAGGAATCTTATTTGACAAAAATCTTAATTTCAAAAATCATCTAATTAATCTCTCAAATAGGATAAGAAAACTTATATATGTATTTAAACAAATAAGACATTCAGCCAATGCTAATATAATGAAAATGATTTATTATTCCTTGTGTCAAGCGGTTATAACCTATTGTATTTCTTGTTGGGGTGGTGCCGGTAAAACGCATAATTTAATTGCCGAAAGAGCCCAAAGAGCGTTGCTAAAAGTAAGTTATTTCAAGCCCAGATATTATTCTACCACTGACCTATACAGGGAATGTGAGGTATTAACTGTACGTAAACTCTTTGTGCTAGCCTTAATTATGAGACAGCATTCCTGTGCCAAGCTAAGTTTGCCGATTGAAAAACCAACTACTAGGAGCAGACGTTTTGATTTATTGAGATCTGCACCATGTAGAACTAGTTTTGCTCAAAAATTTAACATGTTTTTAGGCCCTAGACTATTTAACATTGCAAATAAACAATTACAAATTTTCTGTATGACTAAAAGAGAGTGCAGGATTAATGTGATCACTTGGCTTCTATCACTCAACTATGATGAAACGGAAAAACTATTAAGCGTACCCATATAATTAAACTAGCAGTTGCCAGCGGCTTCCCCCGCTACAACTCGACAATTATCCCACGGGAGGATATGATTGAAATAGGAACTGTCCTATGTGTTAATCCAGGTTATAAACTATCTGTGTACCAAATTTTATCCAAACCCATTTGTTAGCTTTTGCGTGAAAAACAAACAAACATCGCGTTTATAATGGTTCTTAGTTTTTGCTATGGTACATACTTATACATACACACACATGCACGCATACTCACACAAACACACGCACACACTTACACGCACATACACATACACTTACACGCACATACACACACACTTACACGCACATACACACACACACTTACATGCACACTCAGACACACACGCACACGTACATATACACCAAAAAACCGTTTATAAAGTTTTTACAGTTTCTGTGTTATTATACTTTATTTTTGTTTTCCTTCTTTTAGTTTTAGTTTGCACCTAAGAGGTACAAAATTCCGGGCTTAGTAAAAATTAACTAACTACATTACTGCTTAATTAATTATCTTACTGCATTATAATTATAGCTACTACTTTGATCTATTGCAGATATCATAACTACATTATTTGTTTCGAATTTCAAGTTTACTCCTGTACTCATTGTAATTTTTTACCCTGTTGTCAACTTATGTACTTACTAACTAGGCACAATTTACATTAAATTATATAACGAGGGTGGGCGCTGATACCCATAATGACAAGATATTAAGTTATCTTAGCTTGGGTATTGGCTGCAACTGTACATACAACTAAACTTACCTTAAGGCTCATTTGAATTGTAAACTATAAGTATTTCTGATTTGAAGGTGCAAATAAACTATTTTTTTTTTTTTTTTTTTTTTTGCACCATAATTACTTATTTTCAAGCATTGAATGCCCTAAACAATACACAAAATAATCTTCAAGTACAATAATAAACTAATACATCAAGCAAATTAACACCATTAACTATGTTTGGCGGGCTTCGAGTCAAGGTGCCATGTAGCTTTTCGCGAAAACACTAATACACAATATCCTACGACCAAAACTCCTTCATATGGGTCTCAAGATGATGTGTCCTGCACCATAAAAGACTTGAAATGAATCTTGTTGCTCCTTAAATACTCCAAAACCTCTGGCATCATGATGTGATGTGATATGTATAGCGGGACGCAGCAACATGTTGTCCATACAAATTAAGCCTTCCTCATCAGCCTGTCCTTGGCTTGTTACCGGTGGCAACGTGCTTTTAACTAGCTTGGGGGGCTCCTAGTTACTCCGTGTTTGTTTGTTTTTGTTTCCGCTGATGTTTATTGTTAGTAGGTACCAACTCGTTGTTTTCACATATAAAATCGAGGAGTGCCTCTATTTGAGCGCGTGAGGGCCTACAAAAGCGTTTGAGGCAATTTTACAATTTATTACGAAAAGTTTCCGGGTCGTACCTCGTATTAATAATGCAAATTGTTTATTATTTATTGTAAATAAAAAACTGACATTTTGACATTTCCATTGACAAATCGGTATCCTTCAATCAAATACAAAGAAGGCAGAGGTTACAGCTTTAACCCGGACAAATATATTTAAATTATGTCTAAAAAGACATTAGAATAAATATTTTGTGCAAATGCAGTCTTTTTCTAACAATACCAATGATATTTTTAATTTAAATGCTTGAAAACCACGAAGTAAGAAAACCGGGAATCAACCGAAAGAATAAAGCAAGCTTGTCTATGACTCCGTTCGAAAGTCATTGGTCCGTGATCACTAGAGAGTAGGGTTTACACACATTTACGGCGTAGAGTAAAAAACCCGTTTATACGGCCGTATTTACGGATTTGGTGCTTAGCGAGTAGACCCCCAGGTACCTCCCGAAACTATCGTGTCCGGTGAGGACCTGCGTCAGAAGGAAGGTGAAGGCGCCGTGGCGCCTCTCAAGCCACTCCTTAAAGAGGGGATCACTTACCGCCAATATCGTGGCGTGCCCTAAGTGAATCGCCCTTACGCTGCCCTGCCTCGGAGGGTCTCATAAAAAACTACGTTACCATGAGCTCAACCACACTAACCCACAGAATCTTGTACTTCTAATTTATAAAACATAACAGCACGCCTGTAGTCTCCGAAGGGTTAGGCAGAGGTAAGCCATTATAGAACACCCACACTGCCTTGTCGGCCTAGTGTTCGCAAGGGCTACTGGTGAGTATGAACAAGAAAAAGCTGGGAACTGGTATTAATCAAGTGCTAGTTAGACTGGAAGGCTGAACACATATTATTACATTTCGGAAGGCTGGCCAGATGATGATTTTAACTAAGTATCTACTTCAGAGATGATGAGAGTGATCGTCCCAAATACAAACAGTGAGAAAAACAGAAAAACATTTTATTATGATTTTCTGAGAATGTACAAAGAACAATAGCGTATGGCCTTAGATAGCATGCTTGAATGGGTGAACAGACCGTCCATTATATAATAACTGACCGTGAAAACAATGCGAGTAAAAAGTGATTGTAAAAAAACTTTGTTGCAAAAAATGTCGGTCAAGCTCAATGCTTTGATTTTAGGGATCGCTCTATGCGATGGTAAAACGATTAAATGACTTGTTATTCTTTTTTTATTGGGACAATCCCGCTACACCATTCCCAAACCACTGTAACTCCTGTTAGCCAGAATCCACAGTGGCAACAAAAAGAAATACGCCGAGACAATGAAGCTCGACGAAGTCCCAGAGAAACGATTTAGCTAGCTTGGAACGATCCCGCAACGAAATGAATCAGAAAAGAATAGCGGAAGAGTAGGAAAAATATAATTTACACTTTATTTATAGATTTGACTTGTTAGCCTCCCCTTTTTTATCTAGCATCTGCGCACGGCTTCGCTCACATTTTTGCAGTCGCGAATCTAAAGTTTATGTTGTTTCAACTTGACTTGGCTTGCAAATAGTAATATAAATGTAAGAAAATTTGAATTTCGCGATGAGAATCGTCAACAGCCTGTTAATGTTCCCACTGCGGGGACACAGGCCTCCTCTCTATAAGAGGGAATGGATTATATTATCTAGGCCCAGTGCAGATTGGTAGATGTCACATGTGTCTTCGAATTTTTGGTTCTAAGACATGCCGGTTTCCTCACGATGTTTTCCTTCACCGTTTTGAGAGCAGTGGTGATGAAATAAATTACACAAAGTAATGGGCCACCGCTGCTCCAATAAGTCAAACGAGATAATTTATTCACTTCTCCAGTAGCAATAATTATTGTTGACAGATCGACTCTCTTTGAGGAAAACTAAGTAACTTCTAATTAGGCACAATGAGATTTCCCCATGATTTTATGAAGAATGACTAAATGAAAACGGAAGGTACCAATTTACCTCTTCTGTAATCGTTTCAGAGAAAGCATAATCGTTGAATCCTTCACCCGGTAAGCGGTATTGCATAATTATTTATTGAACTGAAAAAACAATGGATGGATTGGATGATAGTTATCACGTTACTAATAGGTTTGTTGGATTTCAATTAGGAAAGTCGTACATCCATCTCTCTCACTTTGGTAATGCCAAAAGAAGATAGACATAAGATTTGTCGAATCGAAGCATTATATTTGTGAATACGGGGGGCTGGTTAGAAGGGGTATAGAAGTATGTAATGCGGGCGCCACACACTCGACGAGTGGCATGGGAAGTAGCGAGGAAAGGAGGCAGAGACATAGTGTGGCAACGTTACTCGTCATGCCGCACGTCATGCTCCTCGTCCTGCCCACCGCTCAGCGATGATCGCGCGATGAATACATGTGATCCACCATCTCCGTTGGCGAGGACGATGACGACGATGTGACATTGACATTGATGACATTGATATAATTAACTATACTAAAAATGCATAGCGCGCACGCTGCCACAGTTTCATCGTCCACCAAAGGCAAATAACAAGTGAGGAGCGTCGCGATTAATTGCGCGAGTAGAACATCGCAGCAAATAGCGGCAGCGCGAGGAGCATGGCGATGAGCAGCGCGAGGAGCATAGTGTGGCGCCCGCATAAAATAGAATGCCAAGTATTGCCAAGTTCGTAATCCTCCGTCGGGGCTGCGGGTTGTTTGAAGGAGATACTGATGCTAATAAGGAACATGGGTGATTTTTATTCAGTCTGTAGAAGTCTGACACTCCCTACTACGCTCTGCGAGCGGGAGGAGCCATTTGATGTTTTCAACACATCAAGAAAAGAAAACCTTCCTGGATGTGGATCATGGAGGTGGGTCATTTGTTTTCCTTTGCAGTTTTCTCGGTATTATTTTGCAGTATATTTTTATCATTACAAACGTGATATTTCACCCCAGATAAATTGCCGTAGTAATCTACGGCAATTTATCTGGGGTGAAATATCACGTTTTAACAGTAGAACTCAATGCAACGCGCACAAAACATTGTGCTGATGCATCCATTAAATAGTACCTACGTACTCTGCCTCCCCCAGATTATATTACAAGATCGACGTTTGGGGTATTTTGCCTCGAAATGACCCAATTAAATTTTAAGAAAGTGCTAGTGTTCCTGTTAATTTAGACCTTGGTTTGGTTGCAATTAAAACTTGGAATAGACACATTATAAAGAAAGGAAAAAAAGGGAAATGGAGAATGTAACCCCTGTTCCCTTTTAAGTGTCTTGTAATTATCACCACTGAACTATATAACTTGCGAAATTAATTTGACATGACAAACCACTGTGGAATTAGAGCATGGTTGTGGTTTACTGGACTTCACCTAGGCACTCAAATAACACGAACGGTGGTTTTTAATAGATATCTCTACATCCGGATCAATTCAGTTATTTTTATTTACTTATTTAAACTTCATGTGCAAGAGTGGTACATAGGCGGACTTAATGCCACAAGGTATTCTCTACCAGTCAACCTTTGGGTCAAATAGGACAGCACTGTGATAGAGAACAAAAATAATAATAAGGATAATACCATTTTGTAAACATAATACATAAATAGGTGCATGCATACTTATACTTATACACAGACTAGTACTTTGCCCACGGCTTCGCCCGCGTGGATGTCGGTTCAACTACAAAAGTGACGATTTTCCATACAAACTTTCATTCCCCTTTTCACCCCCTTAAAGGTTAAATTTCCAAAAACCCCTTCTTAGTGCTCCCCTACATTATAATAGGAAGCCGTGTGCAAAATTTCACATTCCTAGCCCCGGCCAGTAGTTTCGGCTGTACGTTGATACGAGTATGTCAGTCAGTCGGTTCTTCTTTTATACATATACACAGATACAATTAAATAAACGAATATAATAATATATTTTAATACATACAAACAGTCTAAAATACGAGAAACTAAGACTATAATAGTGACTTGATTGAGAGCAATTCAGTCCGATTTCAAAAAGCATTTCCGAACTTTTCTTTTGAAAGCCATCTTGCTTTCTGCTTTTTTAATGCAAGGGGGTAGCGCATTTTTATTTAGTTACTAGCTTTTTATTTATTTATTACCCTTATTGTCTAAATATTATAAAGCCATCAAAAAATAAAATGAAATAATGGAAAAAATAACACTCACAATAAATGTCAACGGAACCTTCTTTCTGTTGTTAAGTGCACACTTAACACAACAAATCGCTGTTTTTTGAATACTTAGGTACTATTAAATCACGAATTTCTTCTGATTCAATAGTTTTTTTGTCAATAGTTGGTATTTGGACACCAAGGCAAGTAAACTCTAGTTTGTTCCAAAATAGGATTTATTTACATTTCAACCATTATATAACTCCTAGTATGTAAAATTATCTATAAGGTAAAGCAGCTGTTGGCAAAGTCGGTATATCATCATCATCATCAGCCTATAATGTTCCCACTGCAGAGACTCAGGCTTCCTCTCTAGGAGAGGGATGGGCTATAATCTACCAAGCGTGCCCAGTGCAGGTTTGTAGATGTCACATGTCTTTTAAATGTTTTGGTTCTAAGTCAGCGGTGGCCCAGTTGTGGTGGTTCCGACTTACGCACAGTAAGTGCTTGGCCAGACTGGCAGCGCGGTGCGGGGAGCGGCGCGGGTGCTGAACGCGCGCGATTTGCCTGTCCGCACTGGACCGCGATTTCGTTCCGAGCGTTGTCGCGTTCAACTGTTCGTCCAGTGTTTGTCAAAATATAATATGGATGACAAAGACTTGTTTTTATTGGAAAATTCTTACTTTAAATGGCAAATACTAAAAGTGAAAAATGGAGTTAATAAAATTAATTTAACCAGAGAAAATGAAGGAGAATTTTACACATTGTATGAAAGATTGCGAGAGCAACCTCGAAAGTTTTTTGAATATACAAGAATGTCAATGGATACGTTTGACAACATATATTACAAAATAATATACAAAATTATATTATAAAAAAAATAACAACTTTCGCCGAAGCATTCCACCTATTGAAAAGTTATTCATTCGAGATTACATCATTTCAAAATTGCACACAGGTTGTGCATCTCTGACTCGCTGTGACGTCACACTCAGCGCAGAGTATGAGCATTAGGTCCGATCTCTGTGGTAAGAGTGCAAAATTTAAAAAAAAAATTGTTGGTAAGAATTTTAAAATTCGGTTATTTTAATTAATTGGATACTTCTATCTTCTTCTTTAGCCTTTCTCAACCCCAAGGGTGTAGGCCTCCTTCAGATTCTTCCATCTCTTTCGGTCTTGAGCAGTCTCCATCCACTTCGTACCAGCTATTCGTTTGATGTCATCACACCAACGCATCTGAGGTCTACCTTGTGGGCGTTTTTCGCCCCATGGTCTCCACTCCAACACGGCCTTGCACCACGATCCTTGTTTGCGTGCAACATGGCCCGCCCATTGCCACTTAAGTTTCGCAACACTCTTTGATACTTCTATAAATAATTATAAATAAGTGGATTAATTTCTTAAGCTTTAACTTATAAAAGTTAAAGCTAAATAAATAAATCCAATTTATCTGGTTATCTGGCGCAGACTAAAGTTTGAGATACGCCGCTCCCGCGCGGTTTATCGCTTGCCGCCCCGCGCACTCACTGCGGCCACTTGTATGAACGAGCTATGGCACGAGTTGCCCGCGCGCTCCCCGCGGAAAGTAGCCCGCGCCGCTTCCCGCGCCCGCGTGTCCACTATGGACACTCAAAGGAAGTTCCATACGTTTAAGTTTGTCGCGCCGCGCCCGCCCCGCGCCCGCGTTTGCAGTCTGGCCAAGCACTTAATCATAGGTTTGAATCCAAGCAGGCACATTACTTTGTATAATTTATTTCTGCTCTCAAAACGGTGAAAGAAAACATCGTGAGGAAACCGGCATGATCTAGAACCATAGGGTTGTTGACACATGTTACAAATTCATATAAATGTATGTTTCAAAAATCAATGATAGTTTTTAAAATCCTAAATTAATCATTAAAGAAACTAATTTTTTGTCTTTATTTAAATAAAATTATTTTAAATTGGGTTATTTCATGCCCATTATCACGTGACTACGAACACCAATCAGAGCGCGATGACGTCACGATCCGAGAAACAAGCTGATCTACATTCTATCTGTCATATCGAAGGAAAAAGTATCAGCGGTGAACGATTTTCTTCAAATAACTCATTAAAATTACTACTTGTACCTACGAAATCATAACACAATGGAGACTGGATTTATGAAAGGAAATGGTTCTAACTTAAGTACCGAAAATTGATTCTTTGATGGTGGCAAGTTTCTTTGCTACAAACACGAATTTTTGTGCGTCGGAGTTTCGAAACGTAAAAATGTCTTTGTAAGTATTTTTAAAGTGATATACCCCTATATATATGAATAAAAGAGACTTGCTTACTTACTCATTTTGTATGAATCCGCATATTATACCTATGAACTATATAAACTTGTCATTTAGCATCAACAAAATAAAAAGTTAGGTTATGCAAATTTTTAGTATGTAACTGGTTCCTATTGTAATTGGTTCCTATTTTGTTTATTCCAGATCTTCAAAGGAATCTTATGGCGATGATGCCGTAGGTTACGTGCAGTTGAAGAGAGATACAAATATTTGTACAGTAAAGTGTCGAGTGTGCCCTGAACACAAAGTTCGGGCTAAACCATATGCAGTCACTATCATTGTATATGAAAAAAACAGTGTTGTTGTTAGTGCACAATGCCACGATTGTGCTTCATCAGCGGGTGGGTGCAAACATGCTGTGGCTTTTTTAATGTGGCTGTTGACAATAATGATGGATGTCTTCTAGCCATTGTTAACCATTTTCTCCTTATATCTGCCCTTTTTGGCACGCTTATGAAAAGTTTTTGTGGCGTACTGATTGACGTACTTATACACATCGGCACTGCACAACATTTGTAAATAGTATTCATTTTAGAGCTTTTTATAAGTATATTCTTATCCCGATCCGAACTGAAACAAGATCAGTGAAATTTGACAGAACGTAAAGTTTTCAAAAGGCCCGTTACGTCATCACAGCCACTTGACAGTTTAGAGCGTTTTTAGCGCGAATTTTTTAAACTATTTTTATTTACGTTTTTTATTATTAAAATATGTCATAATTTTTCAGATAATATTTTTTTTGTATATAAATAGGGTCTATCTATAAAATAAAAGCGATTCCAAAAATTAGTCAACAACCCTATTAACAAATGGCTTCCTGTCCTTTCCGAGGTTCACCCATCTACAGACTAACCTAAAGATAGACCCGTCACCCGAGTGACTGTATTCAAATTCAAATATTTTATTTCGGAATGAATTCCATATTTTGTTAGTAATTATAAAATAACTTAGCCTAATGTTAGTATTAAATTAAATTTACAACAATTAACACAACTGCCCACCAAGTTTATTTGGATAAGTTGAACACTTATCCACTTACGTAAAAGAGGTGAGTCCCATCTGTCTGAAAACACATTACATTACATTGGTATTATTAAATGTGCAACTGCATTCATTTGTTTTATTTTATGGATCACAGCACCTTTTTCTTTTGTTTTCGTTTTATGAAGGTGGGAAATCATTAAATGACTCCCGCTCTGGGTGGAGTGGTAGGGAGTATCAGACTTCTACGGACTAAAAACCATCCATGTTCCTTCTTAGCCCTTTGTATTGGGGGCTGAGGTATCTCTTTCAAATAACCCGCAGCCCCGACAGGCGTTGGCCCTTGCCTTGCAATGTTGCCAACTTCTCTTTGATCCATCGTCACGGCGGGATCACAGCACCTTTGTTCTCGAATATTCCGAACTCTTTTGACCTCTTTGGTTATGGCATTGTAAACATAATCTATTTATTCTAGCAACCGTTGATGCATGACTATTGGTTGCCACAAAAACCTTGTCTGGCTGTCACACAAATATTTATTGTATGATTCACTTGAAGGCTGTGTTTGGATCGAAGTTTTTGTGCCTATGGATAAATGTGTACTAATTCAACAAGTTCCAAAGTTTAATTTATCTCGGTGCTAAATTTCATCCGAATCCGTTAAGCCTTTCTGGCATGATTGAGAAACAAACATCGATCCACGTAAAATTTTGAATTTAATATTAGAGACCCTACTTCTCTTCATTATGTAAGGGTTCCTGAACACCTGTCGGGGCTACGGGTTGTTCGAAAGATATACCGCAGCCCCGGACACAAAGAGCTAAAAAGGAACATGGTGGTTTTTAGTCAGTAGAAGTCTGTCATTCCCTTCCGCTCTTGACTTCCCACCCTCCAAAAAAAAGCCTTACTGACAAGTAATTATTCTTCTGGTGGATACTTAGTATCGCCCATCCATAAACCGACCTCGGAATGCGTTACTTAGCCTTGAAGATCAACTTGCACAGCTGTTTACCTATCCCAGACAGTCAGATTGAATACATTTATTTGGTCACGTAGACCATTTCATTTCCTTGCGGTTTTCCTATGATAAATGTGGTTTTACCTATTCTAAAAAGCCATAAAAATAATATATTTCCCCTGTACAATGGCGTCATATTTTATTTTGCGGGTTTACCCCAAGAAGTACCTTTTATTTTTTTGGTGGGATGGGATATCATCAAATGACTCCTCCCGCTCTGGGCAGAGCGGTAGGGATTGTCAGACTTCACTGACTAAAAACCACCCATGTTCCTTCGTAGCCCTTTGTGCCAAGGCCATGGTATCTCTTTCGAACAACCTGCAGCCCCAACGGGACTCCAAGAACCTTAGATGCAGCTTAGACTTCCGACAGTGAACTAAAGTGGTATATTTAGCAAGCCCCTTGGTCTTGGTCTTGGTCAACTGGACCCAATCGAAATGGACCCGCGGGATCAGTCGACCAAGTCACATTTTGACTTAACCTGGACTGCTTTCGTTTTATAGATTTTTATTGCCACCGATTGCCGAAAATAAAGTAATTTTAGATCTTTCAGTGTTTTTTGGAAGTCGTACAGGATATCCTTAGTTAACCCTGTAATTTGCCGTTTATTTCTGAGAAATTAAAACTGTATTTACCTACAGCCAGATTGTATTCAGGGGATTTCATACTGGTTGATTCATTATGGGTTTTATTTGCCCAGTCATTTTTCAAATTCGACTCATCTTATGGAAATTTAATGTGGAAGTTTATTGTATTTATGTATTACTAGCGGACGTCCCGCGGTTTCACCCGCGTAGATCCCGTTCCCGTGGGAATACAGGGATAAAAAGTAGCCTATGACACTCAGCAATAATGTGTTTCTATTGGTGAAAGAATTTTTAAAATCGGTTCAGTAGATCCCGAGATTACCCCTTACAATTTAACAAATATACAAACACACAAACTTTACCTCTTTATAATATAGAGAAGAAGAGAAGATAATAACAACACTGTCGGTCTGTCACTGTCGGGACTGTCATCACAACACTGTCGGTGATGATACTTGGCTCGACCTAATTCTTGTTTCTAATCCTTCCTTAGTCTCCTCACATGGTCAACATGACGCTCCTGGTTTCTCCCATCACGACCTTATCTTCCTGTCTTATGTCCTTAAACCCCCGAAACCCAAACCTATATTCCAGTACAGGCGTGCCTTTGCGCGGATGAATACTGAGGACCTTAAGCAAGATGCTTCTAATGTTGACTGGACACCCCTGGAGGAAGCTACCTCAATTGATGATAAGGTTAATATTTTTAATTCTGTTGTAGTTAATCTGTACGACACCCACGCTCCCATCAGGAAAGTCAAGCTTAAGCGCCCGCCAGCGCCATGGATGAATCGGGGAGTCAAGATGGCAATGCGACGAAGGGATCGCGCGTTTCGGAAGTTTAAAAAGCATCGTACGGATGACAACTGGACTCTCTTCAAATCTGCTCGCAATCGGTGTAATCAGATGATACGCAACGCTAAACGCCGCCACATTCTTGATAATATCACTTCTTCTTCTCCTGCTGATATCTGGAAGTTCCTTGGAACCCTAGGTATCGGCAAATCGCGGCATTCAGACCTTCCTACGACGTTTGGGTTGGACGATCTAAATCGGCATTTCTCCACTGTTCCCACCCTTGATAGTTCAACCAAATGTCAAACCCTCGACTACCTTGCTGGTCTGACGCGACCCAATATTGCTCCTTTCGCCTTCACCCCAGTCGACCCGGGAGAGATCAAAAAGATCATCCTTTCCATTAAATCCAAAGCTGTTGGTTGCGACAACATCAGTCGACACATGATCGTGACTGTGGTCGATCAGCTCCTTCCTGCGATTTCCCATATTGTTAACTTTTCCCTTTACTCCGGTGCATTCCCGTCCATGTGGCGAAAAGCCCATGTTCGACCACTGCCTAAAGTTCCTAATCCCACTCTTCTTAGCCATTTTCGTCCAATTTCCATCCTTCCCTTTCTATCCAAAGTTCTCGAGGCTTGTGTACACAAACAATTCTCCAACTTTGTCCACAAAAACTCCCTAATAAGTCAATTCCAATCCGGGTTCAGGCCCGGGCACAGTACCGTTTCCGCTCTCCTTAAAGTGACTGATGATATAAGGCGGGGAATGGAGGACACTAAAGTTACGGTTTTGGTGTTAATCGATTTCTCGAATGCCTTTAATACCGTCAGTCACGAAGTCCTTTTATCCATCCTCTCCTATCGCATGGTTTCTCCCGAGGTTCTGGTATGGTTTACTTCCTATCTTCGGGGACGTCAACAGTCAGTGCTTGCTGGTGATTCTAACTCCGGCTGGTGTGATCTGGATGCTGGCGTCCCTCAAGGCGGCATTTTATCCCCACTTTTGTTCTCTACCTTTATAGATCTCATAACTGCCGAACTTCAGTGTGCGTATCATCTTTACGCTGACGACTTACAGCTTTACTGTCAGGCGGGTGTTGACGGCTTATCTGGTGCGATCGAGGAGCTAAACCGGGATTTACGAGCTGTTAAGGACTGGTCTGATCGTTTCGGGGTGGCGGTTAATCCTGCCAAATGTCAGGCCATCATTATTGGGAGCCCCCATAGTTTGAGGAGGCTGAACAGTTTGACGGTCCCACCGGTTACCTTTGACGGCACAGTGATCCCGTTTAGCTCTGACGTCAAGGATCTAGGTTTGCATGTTGACACTTGCCTTGACAGGCGTAAGCAGGTTGCGATTGTGAGCAAGAAAGTCACCGGAACGTTGCGGTCTCTCTATCGATTGAGAAATATTCTCCCAGCGCACATCAAGGCAATGCTTGTACAGTCCCTAATCTTCCCCATTATTGACTATGGTGATATGTGCTACTATGACCTGAATGCAGATCTCCTCAATAAACTTGACCGACTTCTTAATAACTGTATTCGATTCGTTTTCAATCTTCGCAAGTATGATCATGTGTCAGAGCATCGATCGCTTCTGAAATGGTTACCTATACGGCAGCGCAGAGCGTTGAGAGCTTTGACAACCCTGTTTTCTCTTCTTCACAAGCCCACTTCCCCTTCTTATCTGACTTCTCTTTGTCAATATTTATGCACTGCGCACAGCAAGACTCTTCGTTCCGCCAATAATCGCCTTCTACGTTGTCCTTCTCATCGCTCTGGCTTTATAAAGTCTTCCTTCTTTGTCCAGGCGGTATTCCTTTGGAATGACCTCCCTCAGAATATTAGGACGGTTAACAGCCGGTTCATTTTCAAAATAAAAGCTCGTGAACACATTCACAAGAAGTTGGCAGATTCGTCTCAAAATTAAGTTGTTATAGTTTTCCTTGCCTATCTTTCAAAACTTTATATATTTTATGTATGTATATATGTATGTATTTATTCTTATAATTTAGGTATATATCTTTTCTATTACGTTTTTTTTTTCTGTTTTGCACCTACTATGTATTGTCTCTGCATCACCCTAAGGTAGACTGGTAGAAAATGCCCAAGGCATTAAGTCCGCCTTTGTACGATTTTGTTGTGCATAAAGTTTTAATAAATAAATAAATAATAGAAATAGATAATAGATAGTATAGATATAGATATATCGCAGTCATCTGGATGGATATATGCTATTTGATTGAATGCCATGACCAGCCCGTCAACTGAACGACGACATTTAATGGAATGACTAGACCGAACGTTGATTGAACAAGCGTCACTCAACGTCCAACTAGTTAGCTGATTGTAACAAAGCCCTTTTGAACAAAGCGGACATAAAATCAGTCAGGTGATTAGCAAGTTGTTTTTATACTTGTACTTAATATTATTTTTTCACTATTAATTAATTATTTAAAAAAAAAATTGAGCCCGCGGTATCTCCTTCGAATAACCCGCAACCCCGACATGAGTCTGAGGCTGCTTTCACATTAGGACGTTAGCAGTGTGACAGTACCCAGCTGCCATATAATACGTACCTACCTATAAATCGTTGGCAGTCGTTACAATATGTAGTCGGTGACTTGAAAGTCTTACAACCAGTGTTACCAAAGAGTATCGTATTCCCCAGTATTAATTGGGTGTGGAGATAAGATAGGTAGTCACTCCATGTTAAATACTGACATTCAGCTACACCCGGTTAGACTGGAAGACGAGCCCAACATAGGAACAGGCTAGGCAGATGATCAGTAAGCAGCGCGTTAGAGTGGGTCAATACACTAGTGTAGACGAAAACACGCCGAAAATTATGCAGGTAATGTGCATAATTTTCCATTTTTTTAATATCCATTGCACAGTGATTGGAATTATGCACATTTGCCTAAAAAATAAACTCATTATCACTTTGACCGACTCCGGATTCAAACCTAGAACGTCATCAGAAGCGCTTTTAACCACTAGAACAACGAGAGGTGTAATTTTGATGAATATTTCATATTTATTTAAAAGTAAAACACATCTTTTGTATGTCAGCAAATTGTGTATTACCACAGATATAATAAGTATAATACTAGCGTATTACATAGTACCTAACCGATACAATAAATTAGCGTATTTGCACTACCTATGCTAAACGTATTTGATTGCAATGATTGCATATTTTGTAACTTTTATATATTTGACCAATTTTGTCAAAGAGTAGTTTTCACAATATAGGTGAATTGTAAATGCTTGGCCACGAGTTACGAGCTCCCGCGACGCGTGTGTAGCGTAAATCTAGCCAAAGACGATCGGTCAAGTATTTTTTTAATAGCCTGTATTGCCTGTGTTCTGAACAAAGGCCTCTCCCAATTCCTTCCATGTACAGACGCCAGCATGTCAAGCTACCCGAAACTTTCCCAACGAACCTTGAACCTAATGCTCTAGAAATAAAGTCGAAAATCTATCAAAGAAATCTGACAGATTGTAGTAGCTTGATGTGCTGGCGTCTGTACTTTTTTGAGCAGCGGTGGCCCAGTGGTGTCGGTCTCGACTTACGAACAGTAGGTCGTGGGTTCGAACCCAGACAGGCGCATTACTTTGTGTAATTTATTTCATCACCGCTGCTCTCAAAACGGTGAAGGAAAACATCGTGAGGAAACCGGCATGTCTTAGAACCAAAAAAATTGAAGACATGTGACATCTGCCAATCCGCACTGGGCCCGCGTGGGGGATTATAGCCCATCCCTCTCCTAGAGAGGAGGCCTGAGTCCCTGCAGTGGGAACATTATAGGCTAATGATGATGATGATGACTCTTTTCTGGTACTTCCACAAATCAGCCCCCGTGGTAAGCGACCTCGTCTCGCTACCTCTTTCTGCGCCTGCCTCGCCGCCGCCGTCTGTCTTCCGGCAACCATCGCGTGGAAACTTTTGCCCACACCAGACTTGTGGACGCCAGAACATAAAGCCAGCCGAAGCTATAGCGATAAAGATAGAAAATCTATAGATTGTAGTAGCATCCCGCATGATGAGCTGCGTCTGAACATTGAAGGATAACTACTTAGACAGATTTCCCCTACACAAGTTCGTGCATGAAAAACTGGATATTATGCATAATAATGTAGGACACCAGTGACGCACGCCCACGATTTACGCATTTCGCATCACCTAAAGTTGTGGACGGGGCACAATTTCGATTTTTAACTGCCACTCATGAAATGATGAAATATTGCTTTATATGGTGTAAAATGTTTGATTACTTAAGTATTAATTATTTAATTGGACTATGAGAGCAAAGAAACAGAGAGTACACCTCAGAATAATAATAATAACTAACCTCGTGAAAGCTGAAAAAGAGAAACAAATTAAATATCTGGAGTTAGCACACGAGGTTGTCGATATGTGGCATGTGAGCTCGGCTATCATTGTGCCGATAGTAGTAACGGCCAATGGCCTTATAGCCAAGAGTCTGGACGACCACCTGTCCAAACTCTCGCTTGGCGGTTGGATCAAGAGCCTGATTCAGAAGGCAGTACTCCTTGATACGGCTCGCATTGTGAGGAGGTTCCTGTCTCTGGAGCCCTAACCACCGGTAGCTTGGACTCTGCTCCCGTCTCCGGTGGACGACTATTTTTTATATTTTTAAATGTTTTTATAAGTTCTGTATTAAATATTTAAAAATGTAAAATATATGGATGAAAATGAATAAAGGACATAATAATAATAATAACGCCGCCCCGTGACCGAAAACAATCACTCGAAATACTACCACCTAAGTATTACCGAATTTCATCTGTGCCTCGGAAAACATGTAAAACAGTTGGTCCCAGCTGCCATTTGTACATCTTTGGCAGTCGTTACTGGTAGTCAGTTGCCTGAAAGTCTGACAACCAGTCTTACCAAAAGGTATCGTAATACCCAATCTAACTGGGTTATCACATCCCAGTTAGATTGGGTAGTAGGTAGTCGGGTGATGTAAAATACTGGTGTTCAGGGGCATCTTGTTAGACTGGAAGCTGACCCCAACATAGTTCAATACTCAATTCTAATGCATTCCACAATGTAGGCATAGGTGGTAAACATTTTTTTAAAAGAAACAATCATGGACCCTGTCGGGCATAGCAAAAGAAATATTATGTTAAGCTTAGGGCTTAACATTTACTAACGTATGAAAATTAAAATTTATAATAAAATTCAAAAATTAAATACAAACATGAAATCACATATTACTTACCTTTACAGACCTAAGTAGGTGCCAATTGAAAATAACAATATTCAATACAAAAATAAAAATCAAAAGTTATGGAGAAAATGGAAAAACGAAATTATTAAACAATTTGATACAACACATTTTGATTATTTTATAAGTTTCAAAGATTTATCATTTAAGTATTCGTTGACACTGTAATAACAGTTGGGATAAGGTTAGGCAGATGTTTAAGATTTGATCATTCTACAGAGTGTAAACGTACCAGTAATTTAGCTAAAGTTATTTCCTGAAAAACTAGTACCTATTTAAAAAAAAACAGCTGTGAAAAATTCGGCTCTTTGACCGCCATATCTCCGTAACCACAGGGTTCCCAAGTATGGTCTAGAACAAAAAAATTATCCTAGTGCCGGGGAGAACACCCTTTGGTTTCCTTAAGAGTACTTTCTAATAACTACAATTAAAATATAGATCAATATTTTGTACCTTAGTGACGCCGCGTACAATGAATGAGTACATAAGAGGAAGTCTGAAAGTGGCGCCGGTGACTGAAAAGTTGTGTGGAAATCGACTGTCGTCGTGGTATGGGCATGTGACGCGGAGGAATGAGGAGAATGTCGTGAGGAAGGTTCTGAATATGAATGTGGAAGGGTATACGAGTAGAGGAAGACCAAAGAAACGATGGATGGACTGTGTTAAGAATGATATGGCAAGAAAGGAGGTATCTCATGAGATGACGAAAAACAGAGAGGTATGGAAGAGGAAGACATGCTGCGCCGACCCCAAATGAATAGGGATGTTTACTAACTAAAAAACAATATGATTCTAATTAGTCCGTCTGTTAGATTATTGAAAAATATTGGATACGTATTTTTTGTTTTATCAAATCAATAAAAATTGACGAAGATAAAACGCGTCAAAGATTTGAGTGGGAGGTGGTGAGTGTGACGTCACTGCTCGCTAAAAAATGTCATACTAGTGTCTTAGAATATGACGTCACACGAGTTTTCAAAGCACTGTATCGTCTTCATTGTTTGTTTACGAGAAAAAAGAAAAAAGTCAGAGAGCATTACCTTTCCTCTATTCTGTAATATTCTATATACTTATGTGTATGTTTATTACAGGTATATATTCGGATACTAGTATTTATTTTTATATGTGTGTATATTAGTATGTATGTTTATTTTATATGGATATGCTTAGTTCTTAATTTTAATTAAAATCTTGTTAGTCTTGTCTCCACACTGTGTCTACATTTCTAATCAAACTTTCCTCTCGCAGGTCTGCTGGAAGAAATTTCTTTTGAAATAAGCAGTACCTTTGTGCTCTTCTATTTGTTATGTTTTTATCCTTTTTTGTATTTTGTGTGTGCATAAATAAATAAATAAAAAATATGTGTCCAATATTTTTTGGAAATCTATCTGACGGACTAATTAGATTTTTTTTGTTAACATCCCTATTGGGATAAGGGCAAGAGAGTGATGATAATGAGTGCTGTAAACAAATACTATCACTTCTATAATAAAACTAATTAGTTTCGAGTTGAATGATTGTTAATGAGTATTACACAATTTGATACTAAAGCTCAAAATATTGCTCAATATTTAACAAATGCCTAAGCACTTACAATAATTGTAATTTATAATAATATCTAATTAACTGGTCAAAGGGGCATCTAATGCTTGATTGTATTCGTCGTAGTACTTAAAATGATAACCTCGGAAATAAAACAAAAAATATTAACAATGAGATGTGAAAACACCTAAACAGAAAGAGAACAAAATATTAGAAAGGATATCACAGGGCAATGTATAGTGAACTCTATATACTTACATTCCCCTAACTAATATCACTGCTTTAATTAATACTTTTTTCAAAAGATTAACAAATTGGATGAAAGTATTACACGATTCAATTAACAACTATATTCGAGAAAACATCGTGAGGAAACCGACATGTCTTAGAACCAAAACATTCGAAGACATAATATGTGACATCTACCAGCCCGCACTGGGCCCGCGTGGTAGATGTTAGCCTATCCCTCTCCTAACCTTGGAAAGAAGACCTGAGCAGTGGGAACATTATAAGCTGATTATGATGATGAATTATTTTAGCTACAAGGTGCGAAAGCTAACTAGAAAGCTTCAGCATCACGCTTTGTCAATAATATGACCCTATAAACAAAGAGACTCTAATCATCATTGTGTTACGAAATTAAACTGTCTAAAAAAACAAGTTGACCTCTTCGTTGGGGAGCACGTGTATAGTAGTATCCGGTCTAGTTTTCTTATCAATTATGACTAGAAGTTCATGTAACAAAATTCTTGTCTACACGTGGTTATGTATGGAAAATTCGGCGAAGGCCTACCATGACGTCAAAACAGTCCTAACTTATTCTTAATTCAGTGTGGAAAAGAGAAGGCGCTAGACCCCCTGCATAGTTCTGTCACGTTTCCACACTGGAATAAGATTAAGTAAGGACTGCTTTAATACGTCATGGTAGGCCTTCAGGCCCCTTTTTCACAACGCTTAGATTCGATTTCGACAAGTCGTACCTATATCCATCTCGCTCGCTTTCGGAACGATTTTTTTTTTTTTTTTAATCTATTTCATAGATTCTATCGCAGGCCTTGAGCGTGGAGACTAGTGGAGAGCGAATCCAGAATTTCCCTAACGAAAATATTAGGATTCAAGATTCAGTACTCAACCAGGTTGCTATGGTTACGGAAAATAACAAGGTTGTCAACTGAGGTTGTCAAATTAAATAATTGTTTGTCTCTTTTCTTTCTCCTTCTAAAATATTCTTACTCGTATAATTTGAGTACAAAGTGTTTTAAATATGAATAAACAAAGTGCATTTATTATTGAGAAATAATTAATCGAGCCACAGTTTTTTTGATTGGCCACAGGATCAAACTTCTAATTTTATAACTACGCCACGGGAAAATTATATAGCCTCTAATATACTAATTCGTCTTCTTTACAACGCCCACTAAATATTCTAAAGCAAGCATCAAGTGACGATCAACATTTATATTAACTTGTCCTTGTTATTTATACATAGGCACCTAATTTACTAACTCAGCCACGGAATTTATATCTCAACACCATTTTACATTTTACAGCTTCAACACAAGGCCCTCAAAAAAATATAAATGAAGCGACCATAGTCAACATCATTTATTATAACTTCGCATGTAAAATAATACATCACATTCTTTTATCGTGAAAATAGCAACAGAAAGATTTGGCGCGAGCGCGCGAGACGACAGCGACCGGTCATTTGCACCAATCAGAGAGCGCCAACGTATATTATATAGGTATGAAATGTCAACTTTTGATACACTTTAGATTATTATATTTACGTTAAAAATACCTAATAGTTACAGAAATGTTTTTACCATTGTCTAATTGACTAGTCACAGGCAGACTGTATGATACGTTATTGTAAACTGAGGGAAATAGGTTAGGTTAGGTTAAAACTGTGACCAAACGCGCGCGAGCCGAGCGAGCGAAGCGAGCGGTGCCGCGGCAGCGGCCGGCGAGCGCTACTTCCGAGTTGCTTGCAGAAATGTTTTCACAATTTATTGTCTAGTTTTCCGATAAAAATGAAGTTCTGAAGCGATTCTGTCGGTAATTTTTGTAGCACAACATGTAAATAAAATCGATCTTTAGGACATTCGATACTCTGAACTTCAATATTTAGGTCATTAAGTATTAGTACTCTGAACTTCAATATTTAGGTCATAAAGATAACTTGCGGCTAAGATAGTATTATTTAGATGCTTGTTAATTGTGGCTGACTTAGTAATTTAGAAGGCAAGTTAGATTTTGGATGCAAATAATATCTGAGCAAATAATGCTATTAAAAAGAAGCCGGTTTAATTAGCACCCTTTATTAATGAAGAAAGTCACGAAAAAATAGTGAAAGAAAATGAGTGAGGACTGTGAGGAGTGAGTACTCTATAACTACATTCATTTTTGTTCAAATTTTTTGAATGAATAATTATTTTGGTGTGTAATTACACTATTAATACCTAATTATTTATACCTATTATTGCATAAGTTGATAAAAAATGCTATGCAATAGATTTACCGCGGCAGTCTCCGATTGCCACACGTTTTTTTTTTTTATTATAAATGGGCTTGCTCTTGACTTCAATCTTGCCCTAAGGGCAGAGATGATGTCGACGATGGAACGAGCTTACCCAGTAGAAGCCTGTTTACTCGCGACTTAAACAGATTAGGGTTATATGAACTCGGAAAAACCGACGCAGGCAGGGAATTCCACTCCTTGGCTGTGCGCATATTAAAGGATCGTTCTTCGTTCGAATGTGTGGAATGTCGACTAGGTATCGGTGATACCACGGTGATACCCTGCAGTACGTCTAGTCTCCCGATGGAAGAAGGGAGATGGTGGGATCAGCTCGTGGAGCTCTTGCGCACACTCTCCGAAGTACAGTCCGTAGAAGACCGACAGACATGCGACTTTGCGACGGTGGGCCAGGCTATGTAGCTTGATAACAAGCTTATAAATATTATTTAAGATACGATTGTGAATAGCTATGCTGGTTGTAATCTCCATAGGGTTTGGCAGAGGACTTAGAAATAGTTTAAGACCCATAATATTTGACTAATTTTAGAAGGATCTTTAGAGATATACAATAGGTACCTATACTTCTACATTTTATTTTCATGAGTCCAATCGCACCATTACTGGTTTCAATTAAAATCCCAAAATGAATAAATATCTAATATAGGTAACCTAATACTTAGTAAATCAACATTTTGGCAGAGTTACGTTTAAGTAACATGTAATAGGGGATGATCCTACTATCAAAAAGGAAGAAAAGAAAAGAAAGAAAAGAAAGAAAAGAAAGAAAAGAAAGAAAAGAAAGAAAAGAAAGAAAAGAAAGAAAAGAAAGAAAAGAAAGAAAAGAAAGAAAAGAAAGAAAAGAAAGAAAAGAAAGAAAAGAAAGAAAAGAAAGAAAAGAAAGAAAAGAAAGAAGAGAAAGAAAAGAAATAAAGAAAATATAAGTATAAGAAAAAAGAAAGACAAGAAAGAAAATATATAAAAAAAAGAAATAAAGAAAGAAAAGAAACAATATTTATGTCGCACAGGACAAAACCAAATGATTAAACAATAAAACATCTGTCAAACGCTTAAGCATAGTAACATTCTATAAACGATTTTTTATCTTTTTTAATCAACTATAACGCGCAGACATAATGCTGCTTCGCAGTCGCGGGCATCAAGAGGTTATCTCACATTACTTCGGTAATGTAATTGTTTTTATTAATTTTTCGTACATTGTGGGCAGTTATGTAACTTCCCCATTTTATGTGTTTTCTTTGCCAATACACTCCCGTCTTTTTTTACGTTTCATCATCATCAGCTTATAATGTTCCCACTGCTGGGACTCAGGCCTCCTCTCTAGGAGAGGGATGGGCTATAATCCACCACACGTGTCCAGTGTGGGTTGGCAGATGTGACATGTCTTTGAATTTATTGGTTCTAAGACATGCCGGTTTCCTCACGACCGTTTTGAGCGCGGTTATGTAATAAATTGCACAAAGTAATGCGCCTGCCTGGGTTCGAATCCACGACTTACTGTTCGTAAGTCGGGGCCGCCACCACTGGGCTTCTTATGCCGCCTTAACAAATAAAAGTTATTGGTTATATCCGGAGTTGTTTGCAATGCGGATCTTGTAGAAACTACAACAACCTGTCCGTTCAAGCGTTTATACTATTCCTATTATTGGAAACAACAGCTCAAAACTGCGTCATCATCAATCTTTCTGCCCTTGTACACACGGCTACACATCAAGCTATACAAAACCAGTTAATCTTGGCCTCACTTTACTAGATCTTTTCGCACAATGAACGATCAGATTATACTGGTTTTGTATAGCTTGATGTGTAGCCGTGTGTACCATGTTACTTAACCCCCGATGCAAAACAACGGTTTTATAAGTTTAACGTGTCTGTCTGTTTGTGTGTTTTTTTTTTTTTTCTTTATTGTTTTATTAGGGGGTTTTTATCCACACGGATACGTCAACCCCATTGTATCTTAAACTACATATCGTACATTAAATGGAATACAGAGAAATATAAAACTACTATGAAATACTTAGGTATTCACCACAGCCAAACTACAGAGTTGCTTTGCTAAATTCGATCCGGGACTTGACAAAATTGTTTGAATTAAACCTATGTCCAATATGTTCAAGGAGTGTTCTCTTTCTAATTCTTCTCTCTCTTTCTTATTTCTAACACATTCCATCAGCAGATGTTGTACGTCCTCAATTTTGTTACAAGCAATACAGTTTGGTGATTCGACTTTTTTCATCAAGAACGCAACGCCCAGATCGAAGTCTTAAAGCCAGCTTTACAAATTTCCTACTTACTCTGCCATCATCAAACCAAAGGTAACGAGGAGGCTGATGCTGAATGGTCTTATACCAAATTCCTTTTGTTTCCGATTTTTCGTTAAAATATGTTTTCCAAATCTCATAACATTTAATTTTGAATTTAGGGATCAAATCAGAGTAGTCCGGCAGAAAATAGGTTTCATTTCCTTCTAATGCTGCTGTTTGTGTGTGTGTGTGTGTTTTTTTTTCTTTTATAAAACATTGCCCCACACTAGGAATTTCTCCTGTATCGTGGGTGCGTTCACAAACATTCAAACTCACATACACAAATACCCAGACCCGGAACAACTATCTGTAGGTCTTACAAATATTTGTTCCGTGCGGGGATCGAACCCGCGACACGCAGCGCGGCAGTCCATTGCTTGAGCCACTGCGCCAACCGTGTCGTCAAAGTGTTTGGCATGAACTGATTTCGATTTTGTTTTTTCTTCTACCATTTTTCACTGTCAACCGTCCTGCAGACATTTTCCTCATCCCTCCGCATTAAATAAATAAATAATAAATACTTTACAATTCGTCAAACGGTCACCAAGACAATTCGTAATATTAACTGCGTCTGTGACCATTTTATGAATTGCTAGGTGATCCCCCCTGAGCTGTGACCGTCTCGTTGGTCTAGTGGTCACAAGCGCAACTGCTGAGCATGAGGTCCTGGGTCCGATTCCCGGGTCGGGCAAAGTGTTATTGGGTTTGTCCATTTCGAATTTCTCAGTAGCAGCCACGGAGTCTGGATTTGTGTCCGGTTGATGGCAAAAAAACTCGCCCTCTATTAAGCGAGGACTTACGCCGAAATGTGGAGGAACTACTTATGTATATTAAAGGTGTGGTGTTATGTTAGATATATTCTGAATCCTGGTTGGGTTTTCCGTTATCCATAATCTTGATACGGATACGGATGTCTTAAAACCCATCGTGTTCACGCTCAGAACTGCGTGGGCCATACTATCGGTCGTCAACTCGGAACAAAGGCCACGACAAAAAAAAATGTCACCTCATACCACTTCTCTATTAATTAGTCAAGATAAAATAATCATGCCAATCGCAATCAAAAAAAAATATTGTGTAACAAAAAAAAAGAATTAATATCAACAAAACCAACAAGTTAACATTACAATCTTACACCACAATGTTAACTGTAGCAGAAAACTAACGTATTTTTTGTATAAATATAAGAAACTGTAGAGCCATAGCGTTCATTTCTGCATACGTCGTTGTCCAATAAACAGCTCCGCTGATTTTTTAAATAATTCAGATACCTAGTCCTTTTATTATAAAACAATTAAAACAAAACATTCTCCTTTTTTTCGTCGTTCGCGATTACCTTGGCTGTACACTCGGTAGTTGCCGTACCACCAGTTGGCGCCAAAGCGAAGTGTCAAAGTGACGTTTGAAAACGCGCGAAACATTCCCTTTGTTTTTTTTTTAATTTTAACCTTTTAATCCGTGAAAATGAGGGAGCTGAACGGAGTTTCTGCCACCATCGAGAATAACGGAGTTATTGTGGCCAAGAAGAAGGCAGAAAATGGAAACGGTGAGTTTTTATAATTAGTTTATATTAGATTTGTCTTTTATTTTACTTGAATAAGGTTAATTATGTGTTGTTACTTGAATATACTTTAATTAATGTACAAACATAGGTCGTTTGTTCTGACATTCATGTCGTAAAGTCGTAATGTTTGAGTTGCGTGTTCATAATTACCTAGTTATTGTGTTATTTAACAAAGCTAAGACACTATTGTTGATAGTATCACAGAATCTACCTATCAATACTTTTTAGTTAGAGTATTTTCTAAAATGAATAACTGTAAAACAGTAGAGGACGTGGTTTTCGGGAAAATGTGTATGGGTCACTATTTTGTAGCCATTTTTTATGTGTTTTTCTTTTAGTACTGTACTTTTTTAAACTTATTTTACAACACATTACTGTTAATGAGTCGGAAAAATATTTGCTTTCGTGTACCTGCTTACACGTACTTGTACTTATAAATGGTTTTGGTAATTAATATAAGATTTATAATTTTACTACATTAAATTAAAACATGTTATCCTTAAACGTTCATTAATCTTAACAGTTAAAAGCCATTGCGAATTTAAAAAAGTATTACGAGACAACATTTGAGTGAAAATAACATTTATATTTTTTTTATATGAACACATACAGTTTCAGGTGATAACTGTCTGTTATACATACATACATACATTCACTAGCACCTGCCTATAGCAGATAATCCATTTTAGAGACTATAATATTAACTTGTATTATTTTTAGAGACATCCTGTATGTATATTAGCATGTGAGATGTAAGTATACATACAGAGTATTTTTTTTTTAAACACTTCAAAACTTTTACTTTATATTTTTATTACTTACTGATATCGTGAACAAATCAATAATACATTATTTTTATCAAAAAGTATATCTGTAATGGGTAAACATTTACTCTATAAAGTATATATGATATCTGTCAGAGATTACTAAATATTATTATATTTAGTAAATCTCTTACATACCTCTTATGTTCTCTCTCGTCTCTTGTTGACTAAAATAAAACATGATTTTATATCCGTTTCTTGATACAAAGTTATGTGTAGGTAATTTACTCATTGACATAGCAATTAATATTGATCCCTTGCGTCTATAATTAATCAAGAATATTAATTGAAATATTACCAACCGCGACTCTGTTGTTATAAATATTTCCATCATTGATATTATACAGGATGATATACATTTGGTTTTTTTTTATTAAGAGTATAGGGATTTAATAGTACATTATGATATAAGTGCGGTAAGTTGAAAATTACAGCCGAGGCGATATTGCTAGCCCGAGCCGTAGGCAAGGGCTACAAGAGAGCAGAGGCTGTAATTATCAAAGCGCACGTATGTCATACGACGTTTTATAACACATTTGCGAGGAAATAAATAAAACTCGGACTTTCTTAAACGAATAAATCTTTTATTTGTTCACAAATTAGCGATGCGCGGGCATCAGTGCTTTTTTTTTTAAGGCAACGGTACAAAAACAGCCAGTATCCTTACATAGTATAAAACAAAGTCGCGTCTGTTTGTTTGTTTGTTTGTCTGTATGCTTAAATCTTTAAAACTACGCAACGGATTTTGATGCGGTTTTTTTTAATAGATAGAGTGATTCAAGAGGAAGGTTTTAATACCTTTTTTGTACCCGTGCGAAGCCGGGGCGGGTCACTAGTTACTAATAAAGTAAATTAATATTTTTTTGTTTCTGTTACAGATGTAATTTACTGTCAAAATGAATTAAATTAAAGAATTAAATGTTTATTTTTTATATTTTATCTCCCAAAGTTAATTTTATTCATAAAATATTGACCACTTTTCTGACATAAAAACTTTTTGATTTGCTTTCTTTGCTTTTTTTTTCTTAAGATTTAAAAAAGTACCGTTGGTTTTAGACGGAGCATGATAAACCGTACGTGTTACCTTATTAGAAAGAAACTCGTGCGTTTTACTTTACGATTACGCACAAGTACGTAATGACATACATTACGATATTGAAATTGGTGAAATAAGAGGCCCTTTACGAGCAAATGTGTTATAAAAGTAATTACAATTTTAATAAAATAATATCATGAATAAAAAAATGTTGCAGTAAGTAACCTAGTTTAACATGGGTAATTATTATTACTTGAAACCAAGAAAAACCTGGTCATTTCAACCAAACTTATGAAATTATAATATACGCTATTTAAAATTAGCATACAAAGGCACACATGACTAGGTTCTCTTAGACAATCATAGACAAAATTTATGCAAAAAAAATGTACTTTACTTTACTTTTAAAAAACACAGTCGGACTGAATAGATCACATTTAGACAATATTTACTAAAAACACTGGATAGGCCCCATCTTTGGTAGGACCACGAACCTACATCATTGGTAACTTGGTAGGTACCACCCACCAGGTGGCCGACGACATCGTAGAGTCAGATAGTTATAAACAAGAGTTACTAGCCTCGGACGGCAGGCGACCCGATAGGACCAGAAACTGCAGGCGGACTGTTAATCTGTGGGGCCCTTTAGTCGGTTTTATTGGTGAAATGGTGATTTTAACCCGACATTTCCATAGAACAGTTGGGCAGGAATCCCTCTAGGAAAGAAGCCCTCTATTTTCTATGGGGTACGATGAACTTTACATACTGTGCTTTATTTATGTACAAAAACTAGTAAGTAAGTGTCTCGGGGAACCTGTAGATGCAAGCGGCAGGCTGCCGCTCGTTATGGCATTCTATGGGCAGGCATTTTAAATAAAAATGAATAATAAATAATAATAATAATTATTATTATTATTATAATTATTATTCCCTTTATTCATTATATTAACAAATTTGATACATTTTTAAATATTTCCTATAAAACAATAATAAAAAAAACATTTAAAAATATAAAAAACTGTAGCCCACCGGTATCGGGAACAGGGTCCAAGCTACCGGCGGTCAGGGCTCCAGAGAAAGGAACCTCCTAACAATGCGAGCCGTGTCCAGGAGTACCGCTTTCTGCATCAAGCCCTTGATCCAGCTGCCTAACGAGAGCCTCCTCAGGTGTTGGTCGAGGCTCTTGGCAATTAAGCCATTGGCTGTTACGACTATCGGCACAATGATCGCTGAGTCCACATCCCACATGTCGACAACCTCGCGAGCCAAGTCAAGATACTTGATTTGTTTATCTTTCTCGGCTTTCACGAGGTTCTCGTCATGCGGGACGGTTATGTCAACAATCATTGCGCGCCGCTCTGATCGATCCACCACCACTATATCAGGCTTATTAGCGATAATAGTCCTGTCAGTGATGATGGATTGATCCCAGTACAGTGTGATACTGCCATTATCGAGAACTGGGTCGGGCACATACCTGTAGTACGGCACTTCCGATTCCACAAGGTTGTATTTCAGAGCAAGTTGCTGATGGATAATCCTGGCTACAAGGTTGTGTCTATGCAAGTATTCTCCGTTAGCCAGACGAGAACACCCGGAGATAATGGGACAATAGGGATATAATTAATAATAATTATTATTATTAATTAATTTAATTTTCATTGAATCAAATGTTCATCAACATACAACCTATCACTTGCCTGCAAAATGCTAAAATCGCAAAAAAGTAATTGAGCTAGGTAGTGCTGCCGAATTTAATTGTACTCCATGACGTGCGCTCGCTTCGCTCGCATATTTAATAACACTAATATCTTCTGTCCCCGAAGTGCCGGGCCTCCGCCGGCCTCCTTCGTCGGCCTACGGCCCGGTGCGCATGCCGCCCATAAAGGATAGTTACTGTCGCGAGACGGTCGTATTATAGGAACACGAAGAAAAAAAGAAGGAACCACGGAATTTTCCAGTATTTTATTGTATCACCCGTCCCTATTGTCACATGGCTTTTTACTTTTTTAATGTGACGTCACTGTTTGTTTTGATTCCAATTGTCGTGTTGTAAATTCTTGGTCCGGACAATCGAGGTCCGGGCCGATAATGCACGACATGACAATGTACAACATTGGAATTCAAAACACTTACATTCCTATGTCGCGCGTTCTCGTGTCGTGCATTGCTGTGTTGGGCATTGCTGGTTCCCTATCGTATTCCCTAGTATTAACTGGGTTGTGGAGGTCAGATAGTCAGTCGGTTCAGGTAATATACTGGTATTCAGCTGCATCCGGTTAGACTGGAAGTCGACCCTAACATAGTTGGGATATGGCTAGGCAGATGATGAGTGACATACATTGACAAATTATACCTAACTAAACTCGTACAATCGTGATTGCTGATCGTTAAGTCATGAGTTCCCTTTCTTGTTAGTGGGTCCCATCAGAATTTTCTCATTAGCAGCCAAGGAGTCTGCATTTGCACTCGGTTGACGGCCAAAACCTTGTCCTCTATTACTTATAGTTTGACGCGGGCGAAGCTGTGGGCATCAGCTAGTGTTAAATAAAATATGTTTTGCGACCATAACAAATGTGACTGAGTATGCAGAGTAATAATGATTGAGATTACCAATACAACCCTCCCAGTTTATATTACTTCCTTGAGTGACTAGGTATTTGATTTAAAAGGCATTCAAGGATGGAATATCTACCTATTCATAATTTCTGCGTAACGTTAGGGGAGACTGGGTACACTTGATACCTCTGGGACACATGGTACATTTATTTTATAAACCAACCACGCTTGCTAGACTATATAATTTCTAGTATGACTTGTGATACCGTACCATAGACAAACAGGGTTGCTAGTTTTGAATAGTCTAGCAAGCGTGGTTGGTTTATAAAATAAATATGCACCATGTGTCCCAGAGGTATCAAGTGTACCCAGTCTCCCCTACTTAGTTTGATGAACAGAATGTTTGTTCGACGGCTTCGCAAAAGGTCCGTTCACACCTTGTAGGTACATCCATGGCCCAAAATGCAAAATATTCGTGAAAAAAAGATCAAAAACAGAGATACGGTGATGTTTGCTATCTGTGACCTTTCAAAGTTCGTTGAACATTTTAATTCGCAACGATTTTGAAAAATAATCATAGTTATAATGCTCACAAGGTTAAAACTTATTTTTAATTGATAACAGTTATGCCTACACGAGCAAATTAATTTAGATAATATTTAACTCACGTAATTTCTTATCATGCCTAAGTTTTTTTGTTAACAGTTTTCAAGATACATAATTTAAACAATAACTTTTTTTTAATATTTAAAAAAATGGTTTACACGAATGACATTGCATAAATAGCTAATCTTTCTATTATTATTTTTTGCGTGTTTTGTGCGTTTGCACGTGTAAGAGTTTTTATACCGCCCATGGACCTCTGTCTTGACTTGGTCTTGACTTTACATGCCATCGAGAAATATCTCTCAGGTTTAGCATAAAATACCTGATACACAATGCTTTACTTTATCTGATCTACACTTATCAAAACATCAAATTATATATAATACAAGTGAAAAATTATAGTCGAGATTTTCGCTATGATATATAAAAACTTTTTAACAAAAAATAAAACCGACTTCAAAAAAAAAACACAAAAAAGTGAAAAATAAACTTTAGAAGAAAAACCAGTCTCTGAAGTCGGTGACTTTTGTTTGTTTGATTTCATTTTTTTGCCACCGACTTCAGAGACTGGTTTTTCTTCTAAAGTTTATTTTTCACTTTTTTGTGTTTTTTTTTTGAAGTCGGTTTTATTTTTTGTTAAAAAGTTTTTATTTTTCACTTTTTAGTGGTTCACATGTTCATGGGCCAATGTGGACAATGTAGTTTTTTTTGAGTTTTGTTGATTTTTCAAAAACCGCTTGTCCGATTTTGAAAAAAAAAATATGGGACCATTTCGGAAGTATACCCTTTCCAACAAAGAAAGAATTTTTCAAATCGGTTAGCAAGTGACGGAGTTATGCCCGAACAAACATAAAAAAAAAAAAAAAAAAAAATACAAACATCCGAATTGAGAACCTCCTTCTTTTTTAGAAGTCGGTTAAAAAATAAAATGTTAATGTGGATAATGATACCACTAACCAGTATCGATCCACTGCTGGCGAACGGCCTCTCCTCATGAGTCCAGCTGTTCCGATCCCAGGCCAACGTAGACCATTAGTTTTGTTCAGATAGACCCGCCATCTTCTACGAGGTCTGCCACGATGCCTTCTGACTGTGTCAGGGGTTCAGAAAGTGGCTTAACTGATCCAGTACTCATTGGACATGCGGCAGACGTGCCCAGTAAGCTATGTATAAATGCTGTAAGCTTTTGGAGCGACGTCATGTAGATGATGGTGATGATTTTTCAATGTCATTTGAAGATGGCGTCTCTAAGAGAGAAAGCATGCTTCCCACCATGATTACCTACATCATCATCTGCCTAGCCTTTTCCCAACTATATTGGGGTCGGCTTCCAGTCTAACCGGATGCAGCTGAATACCAGTATTTTACATGGAGCGACTGCCTATCTGACTTCCATAACCCAGTTAATACTAGGTAAACTGCCTCGTTGGTCTAGTGGTCGCAAGCGCGACTGCTGTGCACGAGGTCCTGGGTTCGATGCCCGGGTCGGACAAAAAGTGCTATTGGGTTTTTCTTTAGAAATTTCCCAGTAGTAGCCCGGAGTTTGGAAGTTGGCGGTATAATACCCCCGTGCCTCGGAAAGCACGTTAAGCCGTTGGTCCTGCGCCTGATCTCTCTCCGGTCGTGTCGGATTGCCGTCCCATCGGACTATGAGAGAAAAGGAACAGAGAGTGCACCTATGAGGCGCGCACACACTTGTGCACTTTAATATCTCCCGCGCAGATGGCTAATCTCCACTAAGATTGGCCGCCGTGGCCGAAAAACGGTCAGGAGGACTATACAATACTAGGTAATACAATACCCTTTGATTATGATGATTACCTACATCTTAACATCAAATATAGGTATTTAACACAAAAAATCAACAAACTTCTGGGTGGCCTAATTAACATAACAATAAATATTTTACTTCGCTGACTGTAGGCTACATCAATTATGTTATAACAATGTGTTGAAACTAATACTCATGCATGATAAGCCATTTTCCGGCTGCTTAGCACCCGGTGCGGTCTAGTAACCTCAAGGCTAACTGATCATTAATCTCAGCAATTAAATACTCGCTAAGTTAACTGTTGTGGCCAGACGATTTGGATCTGTAATGGGATAAATATATCTAATAATCATCTGCCTAGCCTTTTCCCAACTATCACAGTCTAACCGGATGCAGCTGAATACCAGTATTTTTACATGCAGCGACTGCCTATCTGACCTCCACAGCCCAGTTAAAACTGGGAATACGATACCCTTTGCTAAGACTGCTTGTCAGACTTTCTGGTCACTCACTGACTACCTGTAACGACTGCCAAACATCTATATTTATGGCAGACGGAACCAACAGCTTAACGTGCTTTACGAGACACGGAGGAAACTATCTAAATATATCTAATACAGGGTTTAAAAAAAGCCTTATCGAACTAGAAAGGAACTTGTTCGCCCCATCATTGCGATCATTTTTTTTTTTCTGAACCATACCTGGGAACCTTCTAGTTACGGAGATATTGTTTATTTATTTATTTATAAAGAGGAGAACCAACAGTTAAAATATGTGAGTAACAATTTTATTGTAAAAAAGACACAGAGCCAATTACAGGTTCTCACGAGTAGACACAGAGATGGCAGCAGAAACGTTAAGATCACTAAATAGCAAACACGAAAATAATACAATTAAAAAGAATTAAAATAAGCAATAAGCACAAAATACACTCAGACACTAGGTTAGGCATTGCTGACATGGCAAAATAATAAAAATAATAAAACAAAAATAAAGTACTACGCGCTTTTAAAAAAGTTTGCATTCAGTCGAGTGCTGATCAAAGTGAGTGTGTTGATCAAAGCGTAAATTTTTTCTACATAACTTTACTTTAAAAACCTCCATAAGCCGTTTACTATTCAATGCATCCATCAACACGATGTTTGGAGTGCCGTACATTGTTTACTGTCGTAAAACGTGATTTTCGCCCCAAAAAAAAGTTTTTCCCGAACTTGTAACCTTTACGTAGAACAATTACATAGTTTGTTGAACAGAATGCTTGACAACTTCGTAAAGGGTCCGTTTGCACCTCGAAGATAAGCATAATAATGGCGATTGACAGAAACGGGGTTGAAAAAGTCAGAGACACAGTCATGTGATGTAAATCATCATCATCATCCTAAAACGTTCCCACTGCAGAGACTCAGGCCTCCTCCCTAAAAGAGGGATGGGCTATTCCACCCCGTGGGCCCACACGGGTAAATGTCACATGTCTTCGAATTTTTTGTTCTTATTAAGACATGCCGGTTTCCTCACGATATTTCCCTTCACCGTTTTCATCACCACTGATGAAATAAATTACACAAAGTAATGCGCCTGCCTGGGTTCAAACCCACGACTCACTGTTCGTAAGAGCCGGCACCACTGGGCCACCTGTCATGTAAATACTGGGTATCAAATTCTAATTCTAATTCTTTATTTCAGACATGAGTCCTTAATGTTAGTATTAACAAAATAACTTAATGACTAGGGTTAGTTATCAGAAAAAGGAAAAAATATTAAAGTCAGATGGTATGGATCTTTACCCAATGCAACACACAACACCAACACTGCCTGCGCTCCCTCGCAATATCCATATTGGCCCTTAGATCATCAGTGACCCAATGACCCAAGTACTTAAACTTAGTCACCCATGCTAAAGGAGTGCCACAGAGCGAGATACCAGGAACATCCGAGTAGTTTATGGCACTAGCCTTAAATATCATAAGTTCGCTTTTCTTGCCATTGTACAGCCCATTAATCATGATCATCAATCAAGATTTTTTTTTGCATAATTACTAAAGTGTGGTCTTGTAGTCCTAAAAATAGGTTAACCACAAAATAATGGCATGATTAGGATACAATACAATATTAATAAGTAACAAAAGCCTTGCCAACGTACTCTTGCATTATTGAAACTTAAATGATTCATTCATTGCCATGATTCTAGTTTCATTGCCAAATTAACATAAATATAATTGATTGTATTGATGTTTTTTTTTTTTTTTAATTAGCCTATTGTGTCCCACTGCTGGGCAAAGGCCTCCCCCATTTCTTTCCAGCTCTCCCGGTGTTGTGCCTTCTCTGGCCAATCAGTCACGAACGAGTCCAGATCGTCACGCCAACGTTTCAATGTTTAATGTTTTACAAGTTGTATTTTTTTTATATTAAACTCAAAGCATTTATAATATAGGGATGTTTCTTGACTAATAAAAATATGATTATGAAATAAACAGAATTCGTAAACAGTCAGTCAGTAATGCGCCTACCACACGCTCACACTTCCCCACAGTCTTGCCTGCGCCTTTACACGATGCACACAGTACATCGCGCGTGTGGTTTGTAATGGCAATACAGTTTTACCAACCATACGCGCGATGTACTGTGAAGTGTGAACGAAAAGTGTGGTGAAGCTTGAGCGTGTAGTAGGCCCATAAGATTATCGAAAAATGTTACGTATTTTTTGTTTTATCAAATCAATAAAAAATAAGGTACGAAGATAAAACGCGTTAAAGATTTGAGTGGGGGCTTGTGACGTCACTCGCCGGTCAAAAATGTCATACTAATGTCTTACTAACATGACGTCACACAAGTTTTCAAAGCACTGTATGTAGTTTTATAATATTACTTATTATGTTAAGTCCTACAAGTCATGTCATCATGGTCACCAGTACCTACTTAATTTAATAATCGCTTCAATTAGATTTTATAGTCTTTAATTGTTTGAGTATCAACTTCGTTATGTAATTAATAATTGCTGAGAAATACAGTAAATTCTAACTATGCAGGTTATGGTAAACAAATCGTGTTTTATTTTTAAATCTTTTTAAAGTACCTGCACATTATTTTAAAGAATTAGTATGAAAGAAAAATAAGTACAGCGCGAATGGGACAAGCGTAGAAAACTGAGGATGATTTTTATGGTGTTTTTTTCGCTTCGGGATCATTATTACTTTTTTTTCGATTCCCCATTCTTGTTCGATTCTCGGATCGAGAAAATTGTGATAGTGTTTTTTTCCATCAGGAATTTCTCAAAGCAGTTTACAGAGTCAGGATTTACCCCCAATCACAGTCAGTCAGAGTCACTTCAACATAATTGAAATGGGGGTATCTATTAAGTCTCAATACCTCTGCCTATCCCTTCAGAGATTACAGGCGTGATGTTATGTTTTATTTTAAAGTCTTGGACTCTTGGTATTGAATCCGGAAATAGTCAACCGTGTGGGAATTGAACCTGCCACACGCAGGGCAGCCGTCAATCGGTCAGTCACTGCAATTCTGCTGCGCATTTCAATTATTTCAAGTTACAAAGTAAGTATAATTTATACTGACACCAAACAATTAACAATAATCATCATTTTTTGAGTAAAATATAAATACTGTCAATTGGACAAACCTTGATTTCCCTGACAGCACTTTTTGCTGACACTTGACAGCCGTTTACTGCTGACAATTCAAATTAAGTATAATTTATACTGACACCAAACAATTAACAATAATCATCATTTTTTGAAGTAGCTAAGTAAAATATAAATACTTACTGTCAATTGGACAAACCATTGATTTCCATGACAGCACTTTTTGCTGACACTTGACAGCCGTTTACTGCTGACAATTCAAATCAAGTATAATTTATACTGACACCAAACAATTAACAATAATCATCATTTTTTGAAGTAGCTAAGTAAAATATAAATACTGTCAACTGGACAAACCATTGATTTCCCTGACAGCACTTTTTGCTGACACTTGACAGCCGTTTACTGCTGACAATTCAAATAATTCATAACATCACGCATATAATCCTCGAAGGGTTTGGTAGAGGTGTTTCTACCTACTAAATAATAGGACATCAATATAATTCCTCCTGTTAAGTTCTATCTATCTATACTATCTAATAATACTTCTATACTTAATATAGTTAATTTATATCTATACTTCTATACTAATATTATAAAGAGGTAAAGTTTCTCGGGATCTACTGAACCGATTTTAAAAATTCTTTCACCAATAGAAAGCCACATTATTGTTGAGTGTCATAGGCTACTTTTTATCCCTGTATTCCCACGGGAACGGGATCTACGCGGGTGAAACCGCGGGACGTCCGCTAGTCTATACTTCTATACTATCTATATCTATACTTCTATACTAATATTATAAAAAGGTAAAGTTTGTGTGTATATTTGTTAAATTGTAAGGGGTAATCTCGGGATCTACTGAACCGATTTTAAAAATTCTTTCACCAATAGAAAGCTACATTATTGCTGAGTGTCATAGGGTATATAAAAAACCGAAAAATAAAAAGGCTTTTACGTGGTAGTCCGTTTTGCAAAGTGAATCGGAGAAAAAAGCAAAGCTGCGGCGGGCGCGGGATGGTTTCGGGTTTAATTCGGTTCGCGTTCGTGCCCACTTCGGGTGAAAGGGGCGTGGCCTTTTACATCTGATCTGAGAGGTAGGTACCCGCGCGGCTCAGTCGCGTGGTCGGCTCCTTACGCAGCGGACGTCCCCGAAATTGAATTTTTCGAAACGTAATTAGCACACTTTCGGCTAATTATGCCCAACGAAGTGGGCACGGGTCAGCTAGTAATATTATAAAGAGGTAAAGTTTGTGTATTTGTTAAATTGTAAGGGGTAATCTCGGGATCTACCAAACCGATTTTAAAAATTCTTTCACCAATAGAAAGCCACATTATTGCTGAGTTGTCATAGGCTACTTTTTATCCCTGTATTCCCACGGGAACGGGATCTACGCGGGTGAAACTGCGGGGCGTCCGCTAGTACCTATATATACCTAAATAAAAAGAGAAGTCCTGACTCCTCTGACTGACTGACTCATCAACGCCCAGCCCAAACCCTTGGACATAGAAAGCTGAAATTTTGCACAGAGGTTGCCTTTATAATGTAGACAAGGAATAAGGAAGGATTTTTCGAAATTCAACCTCTAAGGGAGTTAAATAGGGGATGAAAGTTTGTATGGAAAATCGTCATTTTCACGCGGACGAAGCCGCTGGCAAAAGCTAGTCCCAAATAAAAGGGGGATCCTTGTGCCATCAAGACGCCCATAAACCCACTCTCCGTAGTACTACAAAAATTGTAATGATAAAGCCCAATAACACTAACTTAAGCGACCCGGGAATCGAATCCAGGACCTTGTGTTAAGTAGTCGCGCTAGCAACCACTAGGCTGACGAGGCAGTCATAAAATATGTATCAGATACAGGCAAAGTCACAGCAAAAGTTAGTTAATCGTAATGAACAATACCCTCTTTGTGGTCGTCGAAGTCGGTTAACCGACAGTGTAATATTACTTGTATCGCAGTAATCTAATGCATTAGAATATGAATAGATATTACAACATATTGGTTATTGGTTTATTTCGTAATAGGGTAGTTGACGAAAAAATTCTAATTAGTCCGTCAGATAGATTTCCAAAAAATATTGAACACGTATTTTGTTCTTTTTTAACGTAAACAAAAAATGACGACGATACAGTGCTTTGAAATGTCGTGCAACGTCACAGGTTGGCCCATTTTTATGTGTGTGTGTGTTTTATGTGTTAGACTATGACGTCAAAAGCCCCCTCTCCATGATCTTTGACAAGCTTTATTTTCGTATTTTTTAATTAATTTGATAAAACAAAAAACTCGTATCCAATATTTTTCGATAATCTAACTGACGGACTAAACAGAATCATATTTTTTTAGTCAGTCAACTACCCTATTATGATAAAACTAGCTTTTACCCGCGCCTTCGTCCTCTTGGAATATAGTCTAAAGCCTTCTTCGATAAATGGCATCAGATTTCTAAATCTGATCTATCTATTTAAATAAAGAGAGAAGTCCTGACTGACTGACTGACTGACTCATCAACGCCCAGCCCAAACCCTTGGACATAGAAAGCTGAAATTTTGCACAGAGGTTGCCTTTATAATGTAGACAAGGAATAAGGAAGGATTTTTCGAAATTCAACCCCTAAGGGAGTTAAATAGGGGATGAAAGTTTTTATGGAAAATCGTCATTTTCACGCGGGCGAAGCCGCTGGCAAAAGCTAGTCCCAAATAAAAGGGGGAACCTTGTGCCATCAAGACGCCCATAAACCCACCCTCCGTAGTACTACAAAAATTGTAATGATAAAGCCCAATAACAATAACTTAAGCGAACCGGGAATCGAATCCAGGACCTCGTGTTAAGTAGTCGCGCTAGCAACCACTAGGCCTACGCAGTCATAAAATATGTATCAGTTACAGGCAAAGTCACAGCAAAAGTTAGTTAATCGTAATGAACAATACCCTCTTTGTGGTCTTGGAAGTCGGTTAACCGACAGTGTAATATTACTTGTATCGCAGTAATCTAACACCTTAGAATATGGATAGATATTACAAATTTACAACATATTGGATATTGGTTTATTTCGTAATTATGATAAAACGAGCTTTTGCCCGTGACTTTGTCCGTGTGGAATATACTCTAACTAAAGCCTTCTTCGATAAATGGCATCAGAATTCTAAATAAATAATAACACTTTCCCCCGCCTGGGAAGCGAACCAGAGACCACATGTCGCGCTCGCGTCTACTACACCAACGAAGCAGTCAACAAAGATAAATCAACAAACGAATATTTATTTTGCCAACTCAAGGCTCCGCTAGATAAAGATTTATGTAACATACATAACTGTTATATACATAGCTATATCTTACATAGACAATCTTTTAGAGGCTTTGTCTGTGAGAGTCTATAGCTAGCCACTTCACACTCACAGACGAATAGGGTGCCCATACTGAAAGGGTTTTTGGGAAGGAATTTTGGGGCAAAGATGTTTTTCCAATCTTTTTTTTTTTCTTGTAAACAGTATTTATATAAGTATGGTGGTTTGACAGATTTTTTATACAATTACAATTTTCAATATAATTTACAAAAGCAAGACAAACCGTCACTTTTTTTTCTATTAAAATTGAAGATCAAAAACTAACGGTGAAAACGTGATAAGACATCTTAGAATTATTAAACAGTAACTAGATACCCATCTTTAAAATAATTAATAAATATTTGAGCAAATATTCAAAGATTATTTCAAAGCGTTTATTACAATCAAACAGACGCTTTTGAACCGCGAAAACTTTGATAAACAAGTCAAAAGCTATCTCTCGCAATTTTAGGTGTTCAATATCTTTTTCATTACGCAGAATAACATCGCAGTACTATAAAAAAAAAGTGTGCGTGTCTGAAACAACATATTTTATTATACGTTAGTTTTTTAGTAATTGGTATTTAAATAACAATGTTTATCTTTCATAGCGTTAATTAAATTTCTAAAAATGGTATCACTAAAATATTCAATGTTAATTCGCAGACTCATTATTTAGAAATAATAGTTTAAATAAAGAGAAATTTGAACATTAAGAAATGGATACCTTTTTTTAGGGGGTGGGAAATAATCAAATAACCTCTCCAGCTCTGGTCAGAGCGGAAGGGAGTGTCAGACTTCTACTGACTAAAAACCATCCATTTTCCTCCTAAGCCCTTGTGCCGAGGCCGCGGCATCTCTTTCGAACAACGCGCAGCCCCGACGGGACGCACAAACGCCTTAGACATCGTTCTAAAGAGGGGGTGAAATACTCAGGGGGTGGGATCAGACAAAACGATAAATCACGATGTGGGGGATAGTATGTGTTTGAGGATCTGAATTTAATGTATGGCGTATATAAAATATATCTTGACAATATTGAATTCACCTCGTAAAAGCCCGAACAAGATTGATGATGTCTAAAAGTCCAATCAACAAGATTTACATATTAACAATATAATTAATCAAAAAACAACCGACTTCAAAAACACCAAAAAGAGAAAAATAAACTTCAGAAGAAAAATCAGCTTCTGAAGTCGGTGACATTTGTTTGTTTGATTTTATTTTTTTGCCACCGACTTCAGAAGCTGATTTTTCTTCTGAAGTTTATTTTTCTCTTTTTGGTGTTTTTGAAGTCGGTTGTTTTTTGATTAATTATTTCAGATTTTTTGAAAAGTTAATATTTTATGTTTCTTGAAAAAAGGAATGCAACTATCTGTAACCTTGAGATTGAAAATAGACCTTATACAACGTTTTTGGGCTTTAAATATAGACTCCCTTTCGGAACAATTACCCCAGAATACTACACCAAATCTTAGAATAGAGACCACCAAACCATGATATGCAACCATTAAAGTATCCACGTTAACTTTCTTGGACAGATTGAAGAGAGCATACGCGGACGTGCTTAATCTTTTGCAAACTTCTTCAGCCTGCGGTTTCCAAGTTAATTGACTGTCTATCAAAATACCCAAAAATTTAGCCACATTAACTCTATCAATCGTTTGTCCCATATAATTAATTTGTAGGTTTAAGGGAAGGATTTTTTGATAGAAATGCATTATATTAGTTTTATTTAGGTTTATGATAAGGTTATTTTCGGTGAGCCACTTTATTATTAATTTTAGAGAATTATTTATTTCCCTTTCATAGAGCTCTTTGTTGAGGCAGTCTATTAGGATCGTGCTGTCATCGGCAAATAACACACAAGGGTGAGGGATGTGTCGGGGCAGATCATTAATATATAGCAGGAATAGTAATGGTCCTAGAACGCTGCCCTGCGGAACACCATATTTAATTTTCCTAGGACTAGATAAATATTTAACCTCACGTTTTGATTTGACACATATTTTAGAGATTTCTGTATATTGGAGACGACCACTCGGATACGACTTTATGAGACGCAGAGCATTCCCTCGTATCCCGTAAGCTTCAAGTTTGACCAAAAGCGTTGGATGGTGCACGTGGTCAAAAGCTTTGGTCATGTCGGTAAAAATGGTACAGATTGGTATTTTTTTATCGACATTAACCATGATTTTATTAATTAGATCGTAAATGGCCATATTTATATTTTTGTTTTTACGAAAACCTTTTTGTTCATCACACAATATATTAAATTTTGTCAGAAATGAAAGAAATGACTCATAAATTACTTTTTCAAAAATTTTAGAGAAAACGGGGATTAATGCTATTGGTCTATAATTTGCCATTTCTTCTTTGTTGTTCTTCTTATGGAGTGGTTTTACTATTGTGGTTTTAAGGCTATCTGGAAATGTTCCGGCGAATGTACTTGTGTTAATAATGTGGCTTAGGGGGTTAGCTATAACAGAACTGACAAATTTTATAACGTTTGTCGAAATACCGTCATATCCATAACTCTTCTTGTTTTTTAAAGATTTTATCACTCTTGTAATGTCTTGAGGGACAACAGGGGCCATGAAAATAGAATGAGGGTTATTCGTTATTCTTACATTGTTTGTAGTCGTGTTCAAGGGTGGATCTGAGATCTGATCGATAAAGAAATCGTTGAATGATTGTGCTATTTCATTAGGGTCAGTTAATATTTGATTATTGTTTTTTATTCTTGTTATGGGTTCACTTATAGATTTTGTCTTATTTATTATTTGCCAAGATGTCTTAGATTTGTTTTTGGAATTTTTAATTAGAAAGTTGTTCTGCGCTTTTTGGGTCAGTTTGATAATTTTTTTAAATTTTTTCGAGTAAAGTTTAAATGTCGTTTTATTTTCACTAGTAGGATTAAGTCTTTGTTTCCAGAGTAATTGGCGTTGTTTTTTGCTGCAGATTCTAATACCTCTAGATACCCATTTGATTTTTTTTTTCAGATCTTAATATTACTGTTTTAAATGGGAAACATAGATCATAATAGGAGTTGAAATATGTCTATAAAGTTATCATAGGCTTCATTTGGATCTTCTGTGCTATATATATCTGAAAACGATAAGTTTTGGAGATGATTTCTGAAGATAATTAAATTTTCTTCAGATATGTCTCGTCTTGATGTTTTCCATGTTTTAATTTGACTAAACTTATTAACCTTAATTTTAAATATTTGAGCCGTATGGTCGGATAATCCAAAGTCTATTATTTCACTTTGGCAACTTTGTTTCGAGTTGTGCGCAAAATTATCTAAGCAAGTATTACTAAGAGGTCTGGTCGGTTTATTTATTTCTAGTTTCAAATCGTAGTTCATCAGAAAATATTCAAAATCCATGCTAATTCTGTTCTTTTTCAAAATATCTATATTAAAATCTCCGCACATAATTATTTTTTTGTTAGGTTTGGATATCTTTTTAAGTATAATATCTAGGTTTTCATAGAATTGGTGTAGGTTCGTGATTTTTGGTGGTCTATATACACATAGGATTGTAAGTTTTTGTGAAGGTAGTTCAATTGCGCAACATTCTATAATTCCCTTTACTGAATGACTCATAATGTCAGGTAGGTCTTTATATTCGATGCCTTTTTTAACTAAGATACAGGCTCCACCGCGCTTAATGTTATGTCTAGCATAACATGCCGCTAGCTTATAATTTGGTATATGTAAAAGTTTCTCCTGGCCAGACATTATGTTATGTACTACATGTGCTATTAGAAGTAACCATTTGGTCACTTCTAATAGCAGCGATATAGAACACTTGTAAAAAAAAATGTTTTTTTTTTACTTTAAATGATAGGTATGTATGAACTACAGATATGAATGTAGAAATTTCAGTATGGGTGGTATTATCGATAAAAGCGAAGTGTTTATTTCCCACAACAAGCTTTTTCTTTTATTACAAAAAAAGTCTGCTGTTTCATTGACTAACCAACAAGGTAATCACTTGTTGAATAATATTTATCATAACGGCCATCACCTTGCAATTCGGCAATCAATTGAACGATCAAGGTTAGGTATTATAAAACTTATACGAGTGACCATGGCCAAGACTTTGAGACTACCGACTAGCAACAACTTTTATCTGGTCAAGTAAGAGTTTCAGTGAGAACTGGTTTTGGTAATTAATTGATTGTGTCTTGAAAGAGGTTATATTGTAAGTTAGGGACCGTTCTGTAATGATGTGACATTTTTTAGTCAATTTTATACCCCTTCTGGAGAAAAAGACTGTCTGCTTTCCATTATAATTATGTGTCTTTTTTAACCGACTTCAAAAAAGGAGGTTACTATGTTCGTGTGTATGTTTTTTTTTTTTTTTTTTATGTATGTTACCTGATTTCTCCCCCATTTGTGGACCGATCATCAAAATTCTTTTTTTATTTGAAAGAGTATACTCCTGAGGTGGTCCCATTTTTTTTTGGTGAAGATCTGGTGCTGATCTTCGGAGATATACAATGAAACTCTTCAAAAATAGACGGCATATCTGTCGTAATTGCTGGAATCGCTTGGATGTTTATTGAATATACATTATCATGACGTAACATCACGCCTGTATGCTCTGAGGGGGTATGCAGATGTGTACAATACACATTTTTTTTGTTGTTTTATGAATTTTCGTGCTTTTTCTGGCGCTATTCAAGTATTCGCATCTAGCAGTCATCACTTGTATTCATGTTGATGAGCTGATAATGGAAGGTATACTACTCCTCAACGGTTAAGAGTTGAAAGTAAAAATAGGGAAATCTTGAAGGTTAAGGGTTAGGTTTCTTGGTTGAATGTTAAATGCATAGTAAATATTTGTATAGGATATAATATAGGTACTTATTACAACTAAAAATGAAAAAATAAAAAAAACTTTTTTGCAAAAAAAACAACCGACTTCAAAAACACCAAAAAGAGAAAAATAAACTTCAGAAGAAAAATCAGCTTCTGAAGTCGGTGACATTTGTTTGTTTGATTTTATTTTTTTGACACACATAGGATTGTAAGTTTTTGTGAAGGTAGTTCATACCTTCACAAAAACTTACAATCCTATGTGTATATAGACCACCAAAAATCACGAACCTACACCAATTCTATGAAAACCTAGATATTATACTTAAAAAGATATCCAAACCTAACAAAAAAATAATTATGTGCGGAGATTTTAATATAGATATTTTGAAAAAGAACAGAATTAGCATGGATTTTGAATATTTTCTGATGAACTACGATTTGAAACTAGAAATAAATAAACCGACCAGACCTCTTAGTAATACTTGCTTAGATAATTTTGCGCACAACTCGAAACAAAGTTGCCAAAGTGAAATAATAGACTTTGGATTATCCGACCATACGGCTCAAATATTTAAAATTAAGGTTAATAAGTTTAGTCAAATTAAAACATGGAAAACATCAAGACGAGACATATCTGAAGAAAATTTAATTATCTTCAGAAATCATCTCCAAAACTTATCGTTTTCAGATATATATAGCACAGAAGATCCAAATGAAGCCTATGATAACTTTATAGACATATTTCAACTCCTATATGATCTATGTTTCCCATTTAAAACAGTAATATTAAGATCTGAAAAAAAAATCAAATGGGTATCTAGAGGTATTAGAATCTGCAGCAAAAAACAACGCCAATTACTCTGGAAACAAAGACTTAATCCTACTAGTGAAAATAAAACGACATTTAAACTTTACTCGAAAAAATTTAAAAAAATTATCAAACTGACCCAAAAAGCGCAGAACAACTTTCTAATTAAAAATTCCAAAAACAAATCTAAGACATCTTGGCAAATAATAAATAAGACAAAATCTATAAGTGAACCCATAACAAGAATAAAAAACAATAATCAAATATTAACTGACCCTAATGAAATAGCACAATCATTCAACGATTTCTTTATCGATCAGATCTCAGATCCACCCTTGAACACGACTACAAACAATGTAAGAATAACGAATAACCCTCATTCTATTTTCATGGCCCCTGTTGTCCCTCAAGACATTACAAGAGTGATAAAATCTTTAAAAAACAAGAAGAGTTATGGATATGACGGTATTTCGACAAACGTTATAAAATTTGTCAGTTCTGTTATAGCTAACCCCCTAAGCCACATTATTAACACAAGTACATTCGCCGGAACATTTCCAGATAGCCTTAAAACCACAATAGTAAAACCACTCCATAAGAAGAACAACAAAGAAGAAATGGCAAATTATAGACCAATAGCATTAATCCCCGTTTTCTCTAAAATTTTTGAAAAAGTAATTTATGAGTCATTTCTTTCATTTCTGACAAAATTTAATATATTGTGTGATGAACAAAAAGGTTTTCGTAAAAACAAAAATATAAATATGGCCATTTACGATCTAATTAATAAAATCATGGTTAATGTCGATAAAAAAATACCAATCTGTACCATTTTTACCGACATGACCAAAGCTTTTGACCACGTGCACCATCCAACGCTTTTGGTCAAACTTGAAGCTTACGGGATACGAGGGAATGCTCTGCGTCTCATAAAGTCGTATCTGAGTGGTCGTCTCCAATATACAGAAATCTCTAAAATATGTGTCAAATCAAAACGTGAGGTTAAATATTTATCTAGTCCTAGGAAAATTAAATATGGTGTTCCGCAGGGCAGCGTTCTAGGACCATTACTATTCCTGCTATATATTAATGATCTGCCCCGACACATCCCTCACCCTTGTGTGTTATTTGCCGATGACAGCACGATCCTAATAGACTGCCTCAACAAAGAGCTCTATGAAAGGGAAATAAATAATTCTCTAAAATTAATAATAAAGTGGCTCACCGAAAATAACCTTATCATAAACCTAAATAAAACTAATATAATGCATTTCTATCAAAAAATCCTTCCCTTAAACCTACAAATTAATTATATGGGACAAACGATTGATAGAGTTAATGTGGCTAAATTTTTGGGTATTTTGATAGACAGTCAATTAACTTGGAAACCGCAGGCTGAAGAAGTTTGCAAAAGATTAAGCACGTCCGCGTATGCTCTCTTCAATCTGTCCAAGAAAGTTAACGTGGATACTTTAATGGTTGCATATCATGGTTTGGTGGTCTCTATTCTAAGATTTGGTGTAGTATTCTGGGGTAATTGTTCCGAAAGGGAGTCTATATTTAAAGCCCAAAAACGTTGTATAAGGTCTATTTTCAATCTCAAGGTTACAGATAGTTGCATTCCTTTTTTCAAGAAACATAAAATATTAACTTTTCCTAGCATATACATTCTCGAAATAGCTATCTTCGTTAAAACTAACAAGCATCTATTTCCTGCATTAAATGACACAAGGATGCGAACTACTGCCTTGAGATCCAAATATCAAAATCTACTAAGTACTGGTGGATATAACACTGCTTTGCTTAAAAAAAACGTAATTGGTATGGCACCTGTTATATTTAATAAATTGCCAAATTGTATTAAGGATAAGCCCTTAGTAACATTTAAGAAACTCCTGTCGTCATTGCTAACAGAGAAATGTTATTACTCTGTTACTGATTTTTTAAATGATGAATTGTAATATTAATTGTTTTATTTTATGTCATACTTATACTTTTCATGTAAATTTTTGTATGCCAACAGGCAGAATGTACTGGGATTAAACCTAAAACTAACACCACTATTGTAGCACCTGCATTCTATACAAATAAATTATTATTATTATTATTACACAAAACAGCTTCAATGCTTTTTTAGTCGGCCACTTCGTTAACATTTAAATATACTTAGCAAAATTCAAAAGCGATTTTACTTTGAGATAAAACCTATTTCGTAAAAGCATGGCTACCAAAATACCATGTTCGTAAAAACGTTAATCAATTAGTACAAAAAAAACTTTTAAAAGTTCTGGGTGTAGGTATACATATTGGTGCTCGTAACAGTAGTCAGTACATGATAAAGAGCATTTTATCTATCTGTTATTCATTATACATTAATAATACCCACACTTAAAATGTATCATATTATTTATGAACGAAAATAAAAACAGTCACAACTTAATAGAATTTATCAATAATATTTTGTTTAAACAACATTTATTATACTTGTGCAAACAGTGGTCGCTCTAAATTATATAATTTAATTCTAAATATCGATAATAAAATGCAAACAGCAGATGTAGTATGTTAAGTAAGGCCGAATAGATTATTATTAAGTTTATTCAAGTCTTACAAATATCCACACATTATATCCGTACCGTTTGGTCGCCCTAGTCTAATCTCTATTCGTATAAAATTACATTTAAGAACACTTGAATTCTGAACCTTTGTGCAAATGCTAGCCGCAGAGTATCCATTGCTGACCTACATTCTTATTACCCGACTGCGGCGAAGCCCAAAAGGAGGGTTATGTGTTTGATTTTATACTAGCTTTTGCCTGCGACTTCGACCGCGTGGTATAGTTAGTTTCGTGATGTTATATAAATAAATAAATAAAATAAATAATATTCCACAACTATCACACAACGCCATCTATTCCCAAGCTAAGCAGAGCTTGTGTTATGTGTAATAGACAACTGATAAACATACTTATATATTTCTAAATACATACATATTATAGATAAATTACACCCAGACACAGAACAAATGATCGTGCTCATCACACAAACATTTGCCCTGGATGGGAATCGAACCCACGACCTCCGGCATAGCAGTTAGGGTCACTAACCACTAGACCAACAGGCCAGTCAAAATATAACCTAAAGCCTTCCTCGATAAATGGACTATCCACACAAAAATATTTTTTCAATTCGAACTAGTAGTTTTTGAGTTTACCCCGAACAGACAAACAGACGGACGCGGTGGAAGAGTTTGTTTTATAATATAAAAACTGATTATGATGCTGTTTTCACCAATGGATGGAGTGGTTCTCGAGAAAGGTTTTAGTACATAATTTGAGCGACATCCACGAGTACGAAGGCGCGGGCATCAGCTAGTTTTTTACAAAAAAAAACACGCGAACGACGGTCGCGGGCACGAGGCAACATTTAGTTATAAGTTATACAGACACAGAAGAAATATAGATATCTATAAGAATATAAGAAAATGCCCTAGTTTTGAAGACTGAACGCCGCACAGAACACTTCAGTAATTCATCACTCTCGGCCTTTTTACTGCGAAGCTTTATGAGTTTTTCACATTTTAAAACTAGATGAAATCAGGGCTTTCCATTCAACTGCACACGCATAATACAAAGGACCTGTATAATATAGTAGGAAAAAAAAAAAAAAAAAAAAGACGGGTTGCACTCCGGGAGTGCCGGCAGAAGTGAAAACTTGATTATTAACGTTGAGCATGTTTGATATTTTGGAATGGTTAGGGAATAATTTTGCACCAATTGCTTTAACAGTATAAAAGTACTATCATTTATGTGGTAGAATACAATATTGATTTATTGCGCTATCGTACACAAACATGACAATTTATATTACATTAAAAATTTAACACTTTAAAACGATTACAATTATTTTACATTAAAAAGTTTATCTCTCCGAAAAATCAACTTTCATCCATAATTTCAACGACTTTTTCACCATCATCATTACCAGAACTATCATCGCCAATCTCTAAAACTGATACGATAGGTTTATGGTAGCTGAAGTAAGAAACGAACAGTTTTGATTCGAACCTATTTAAATGTCTAATAAAGACCGCATCAATAGTAGTTTTGTATTTCGTTGTGCTAAGATTGCGATCATTCGACATAGTTAAACCAAATTCATTATTTAAAAATTCAATTATTCCGCCATAACTATGCTAACCCATTTATTTTGTCTTTCCCTGTCCTCCGATCGGAACTCCGATTGGTAGGAGGAGCGGGAATATTTTTTCCCATGCCTCCGATTAAGCATCATAAAAACATTGTACAGTCTAGTTCAAAATAAATTATTTTTGTATTTTATTGACTGTACAGTCGACATCGTTAACGTTCAGGGTCAAAATGTCCAACTCCCACACGACTAGTCTAAGATCGATAGTTTCCGAGATATAGCCGTTTCAATTTTGACAGCTGTCACCCGAAATGTAGATCTCATTGAGATCTATCACTTGTCCCTACACACAACTAGTCTAAGGTCGATAGTTTCCGAGATATAGCTGTTTCAATTTTGACAGCTGTCATCCGAAATGTAGATCTCATTGAGACCTATCACTTGTCCCTATACACAACTAGTCTAAGGTCGACAGTTTCCGAGATATAGCCGTTTCAATTTTGACAGCTGTCATCTGAAATGTAGATCTCATTGAGACCTATCACTTGTCCCTACACACAACTAGTCTAAGGTCGATAGTTTCCGAGATATAGCCGTTTCAATTTTGACAGCTGTCATCCGAAATGTAGATCTCATTGAGACCTATCACTTGTCCCTACACACAACTAGTCTTAGGTCGATAGTTTCCGAGATATAGCCGTTTCAATTTTGACAGCTGTCATCCGAAATGTAGATCTCATTGAGACCTATCACTTGTCCCTACACACAACTAGTCTAAGGTCGATAGTTTCCGAGATATAGCTGTTTCAATTTTGACAGCTGTCATCCGAAATGTAGATCTCATTGAGACCTATCACTTGTCCCTACACACAACTAGTCTAAGGTCGATAGTTTCCGAGATATAGCCGTTTCAATTTTGACAGCTGTCATCTGAAATGTAGATCTCATTGAGACCTATCACTTGTCCCTACACACAACTAGTCTAAGGTCGATAGTTTCCGAGATATAGCCGTTTCAATTTTGACAGCTGTCATCCGAAATGTAGATCTCATTGAGACCTATCAATTGTCCCTACACACAACTAGTCTAAGGTCGATAGTTTCCGAGATATAGCTGTTTCAATTTTGACAGCTGTCATCATTATTATTATTATTATTATCGGAATGTGTTTTTTCTTCTCAGCTCTTAGACTGGATTTTTACTACATTTACGGGTCGAAACCAAAGCAAATGTAGCGTGTGGTGTGTTTGTGTGTGTGTGTGACGTGTGCGAGTTTTTTATGTGTTGTGATGAGGTCCTATTTCATTCTCTTCTATCTGCATAAATTTCCTAACTATTCTGCACGTATTTAAAATCGCAGCTTTTTGTAGTGTAATGTAGAGAGTTTCTTTAAGGTCTAATAATTTTAAGCTATGGAGGAGATGATTTGGGATTACCCCTGTTGTGGAAAGGACTATTGGGACTACATACACTTTTTCTTGTTGCCACATTCTTGTAACTTCTTCTTTCAATTCTACGTATTTACTTATTTTTTCAGTAATTGTTTTCTGTATGTTGTGCGTGTTGGGGACGGCAATATCTATCAGGTAAGTAATTTTGTTTATTTTGTCCTGTAGGATTATATCCGGCCTGTTGTGGTGGGTCGTCCTATCAGAGAGAATACCGTGATCGTAGAAGAGCTTATGTGTTGCGTTTTCTAGGGTAGGCAATGGTTTATAATTATAGTAAGGAGTGTTGGTATTTTGGATGAGTGTATGTTTGAGTGCCAGTTTTTGGTGAATGATATTGGCCACTTGATTGTGCCTGTGTGTGTAGTCGGTTTGCGTGAGAGTTGTGCATGCTCCTGTTATGTGCTGAATGGTTTCTGGGTGGATGTGACATTTGCGACATTTATCATTAGTTAATGTGGGATCTTTAATTATGTACTTTCTGTAATTTTTTGTGTTGATTATCTGATCTTGAATTGCTATTATAAATCCTTCGGTTTCTGGAAATAAGTTACCTATCTTTAACCACTTATTTGACGCTAGCGTGTTTATGTGGGATTGCTCTAGGTCATGAGGGTGCCGACCATGAAGTACTTTTCTCTTCCAATCTTCAATTTGTTGTGTCTGCGGGTCAACATTGGTTATGTTTTGGGTTTCTATGTGATCGCTTAGGTTAAGTGGAGTGTAGTTAAGATCGTTTTTTACTATGGCTTTATGTATGGGACTAGTGCGGGATTTTGTGTGGAAGAATGATTTTAGTCGACTAACTTGTTTCCGCCATAGGTGCTGGATATCTATAAGGCCTCTCCCTCCATGTTCTCGTTTAATAGTTAGTCTCTCTATGGCGGATTTAGGGTGAAGATTGTTATGTTTTGTAAGTGTTGTTCTTGTTAGTTCGTTGTAATTGGTCAGTATCTGTTTTAGTCCATTTTATAACTCCAAATGAGTACGTTAGTATGGGAATAGCAAAGGTGTTTAGGGCTTTAATAAGATTTTTACCTGAGAGTTGGGTTTTACAGACAGCGGTGACTCTCTTCTTGTACTCTGTAGTTAGTGTATCTTTTATTTTAACGTGGTCAAGACCTTTTAGTTGTGTGTACCCTAAATATTTATACAAGTCAGTCGGTTCCAATGCGGTTATAGTATCTGACTCATTAACAGCATAGTCACCGGGCCGGACCTTGCCTCTAACAATGTGAAGTGTTTTACATTTCTCTAATCCAAATTGCATATTAATATCCTTACTAAACTCTGCCGTAATATCTACTAATTTCTTCATGTCCTTTTCTGATTTTGCATACATTTTGATGTCGTCCATGTATATAAGATGCGATATTGTTGTTTCATCTGTAGAGTGTTTTAGGCGGTATCCGGCCCCGCAGCGGTGCAGCAAATGAGATAGGGGGTTGAGGGCGAGACAGAACCACAAAGGGCTCAGAGAGTCACCTTGATAGATGCCTTTTTTTATAGATATCTGTCGTGTGGTGATATTGTTGTTGTTGCTATTTATTTGTAATGTGGTTTTCCATTGAAGCATTACATGACGGAGAAAATCAATTATTTTTGGGTTTATTCTATAGATCTCTAGAATTTGTATCAACCAGGAATGCGGTACACTATCGAAAGCTTTTTTGTAATCAATATAGGTGCAATGGAGATTCCTGTTTTTTGAGGTGGCGTGTTTATGTATAGTGGAATCAATAATGAGCTGTTCTTTGCATCCCATGTGTCCCTGCCTACAACCCTTCTGTTCCTCTGCAATTATGTTGTGATGTAGAATGTGTGAGTTAATTTTCTTTGTGACTGCGGATGTAAGTATCTTGTAAATTGTTGGTAGACATGTTATTGGTCTGTACTGGGAAGGCTCAGATGTGTGATTAGTCTTAGGTAGCATATAAGTAATTCCTGTTGCAATAAATTCGGGTGTATTTTGTTTTCCTAATACGATATCTGTAAAATTTTTTGCTAAAGATTTATGTAATATAGTTAGCTTTTTGTACCAAAAATTATGTATTTTGTCTATTCCAGGTGACTTCCAATTATGTAATCTAGCTGTAATGTGCATAATGTCAGATTCCGTTACGTCTACGAATTCCATCTCGTCAATATCTCTCCATTTTGCTTCTTCATCAGCTATCCAAGCTGCTTTGTCGTTGTGTTGTTTTTGCTCTTCCCAGATACTAGCCCAATACGTTTCTAGTTGTTCTTTTGAAGGTAGGTTAGGTGTGTGTGTGTTATTTTCATAATTTCTGTCGTTTTGTGGTTTATGTAGGTTTCTGTAAAATATTTTTTCGTTTGTGGCAAATATTACGTTATCGTTTTTGCGTTGTTGTGCTTTCTTATATTATTATTATTATTATTAATTATTATTATTATTAATTATTATTAATTATTATTATTATTATTAATTATATTATTATTATTAATAATTTTATTATTATTATTATTTTTGGTAAACATGTTCTGTTTCATAGCTCATTGGCTAGTTTAAGCTACATTAACGGGCGCATGCCAAATCAATGTAGCGTGTGTGTGTGTGATGAAGAATGAATGTTGTGAGAAGTATTATCCTCAATCTGCATGAACTTTCTCACTATTCTGCAGGTATTTAAAATTGCGGCTTTTTGAAGTGAAATATAAATTGAGTCTTTCAGGTCTATTAGTTTGAGGCTATGGTGAAGATGATTAGGTATAACACCCGTAGTGGAGAGAACAATAGGTACAACATATACTTTTTCCTGGCTCCAAATTCTGGTCACTTCTTCTTTCAGGTCAGCATATTTACTGATTTTTTCCCCTATTGTTTTTTGTAGATTGTGTGTATTAGGTACTGCAATATCTATGAGGTATGTTACTTTATTTACTTTATTATTATTATTATTAATTATATTATTATTAATAATAATTATTATTATTATTAAGCGCCCTGCGCTGCCTAAACGAAACAGTAGGCCCAGGCATACATTTTCGCCGCGCCGTAGAGAGGGGATAGCTGTCTACTCTCCATCCGTCTTACGCTTTTTCGATCAGGGTCACGTGGTCACGTGTCCTGACGCGAGTTTAAGATTTTATACCCATCACAGAACAATTTCCCAAAGTGCTCAACGCCGCTAAAGAAGTTTTCACTTCAAAAATTCCTTAAGGCAAATTCCAAAAACACTTTCGCTAACCTGGAAATACAACCCAAGGCCTAATGAGACACTCCCTTTCGCTCTGCCCAAGAGCTGTAGGTGTTATTTGATGATTTCCTACCTTCCAAGAAAAAGGACGAAGTACCTATTAGTACAAACCCATATTTTACCAATCATATTTAGATCTCATGGCAATTTGCTGAACAGTGTGCTTACTCTCGAATATAATTTCGATAGATCGACATTGGAATTGTCAGTCAAACGTCAGCAATTGGCTGGACTCACTGAGTCTAGCCAATCCCTGACGTTTAACTCAACCAACTGACGTTTGACCAATGTCGATCTATCGGAATTATATTCCAGAGTGAGCACCCTGGTCCTATTTGGCAAAGCCGTGAGATGCACACACTCTTCTTTTATGTTCATTTTATTTTTTATTGTTTGTTGTGTGCACTTGTGGCATATTGTGCTAAATAAATATGTTTTCTTTCTTTATAAGGGGCAAGCTTATTGCTATCACTAAGAAATTGCTGACGGTAAATCCCAAAAAACACTTTCCACGACCGGGAAACCGAACCCGCAGCCTCATCGCGATCGCTGACGAGGAAGTCAGAGATAGTTTTTTGAGGAAATAACCACGTGCGTCAAGGTGCGTCAGAAGTACAAAACATCTGACGTTTTAAACGTATATTAAAACAAGGTAAAATTGTTACTTTCCTCGTCGTGGGATAATGGTGTCCGGTGTACGGAATCCCCCTTTAGCGCTGAATGAACGGGCTAAACCAGTTTTAATGTTAGAATGAGTGCGTCTGTACCAGACTAGATTTAGTAATACGTCACATAGCAAGCTAATAAGTATACAGGTAAAAATCTGTTATAATTCTAGAACACTGAAAATATTGATTGCAATTTTGTTTTGTAAATTGTTTTACGATAAGCGACTGATTCAATGTCAAACGCTGTATCGATTGACATTCTATCTATAAAAAGAGAAGTCCTGACTGACTGACTGACTCATCAACGCCCAGCCCAAACCCTTGGACTTAGAAAGCTGAAATTTTGCACAGAGGTTCCCTTCATAATGTAGACAAGGAATAAGGAAGGATTTATCGAAATTCAACCCCTAAGGGAGTTAAATAGGGGATGAAAGTTTGTATGGAAAATCGTCTTTTTGACGCGGGCGAAGCCGCTGGCAAAAGCTAGTCAGTATCTAAATGTATCTGTATATACAAGCTAACTAGCTGAATACGTATTAGCTTGTTTGTACTTAAGGAAGTTTTATTAACATAACATCACGCCTGTTATCCCCGAAGTTAGGCAGAGGTTATAACCTAGTAGGTTCACCTAAAATAGGGGATCGGACAAAAAAAAAACTAATTAGCCCGTCAGATAGATTACCAAAAATTATTGGACACGTATTTTTTCTTTTTTCACGTAAACTTAAAATGAAGACGATCCTACACTGCTTCGAAAACTCGTGTGACGTCATATGATAATACATTTTGACGACACAAGTGACATTTCAAGCCCCACTCCAAGATCTTTGACGCGTTTTATCTTCGTCATATTTTATTGATTAGATAAAACAAAAAATACGTATTCAGTTTTTTTCAATAATCTAACTTACGGACTAAACAGAATCATATTATTTTGACCCAGTCCGATCCCCTAATACCTAGACATAAAACTACACTCCCGTGGCTGATACTGAGAATATTCCTGATTTAAAAACCCAATATTAACACTTTGCCTGGCCCGGGAATCGCATGTAGAACCTTATGCTCGCGCTTGCGACCGCTCGATCAACGAGGCTGTTATGTAGTGGGGTTTTTCATACGGGGATGCTCATAAGATTTGAATGTGTGGGTCTTAGGTTCAACTACCGGTTTAAATAATGTGTTTTCGGGTTTTACTTTTTAGTCAGCTGGGACTCTGGTCGCCTTATTACAAAAGGTAGATAAACCTGGTTTAACTTAGACTTGGTTTATCTCTCAAAAATATTCAAAAGAAAGTGAGACAGCATGCGAGATAAACCAAGTCTAAGTTAAACCAGGTTTATCTACCTTTTGTAATAAGGCGGTATGAGTCTTATATCTATGCCCGAATGGTAATTTACTCGCCCTTATTCCACAGACCTCCCGGTGAAAAGTGGGTCTCTTCATATCTCAGCTTCCTGCTTCGCCCTTCTGACTAAAGAAGCGTGATGTGTAGTTATAGACATAAATATTATGACTAAGTTAATATTATGCTTCAAATCAGAAGCAAAACCAGTATAAGCTGAACCCTCATTCTATTAAAACTTCAAACTACGCTAGGCCAGTCTAAAGTAAAACGATTAATAATATTATGCTTTGTAATTTATGTTTAATAATGAACCAATATGTTTTGCACGAATCAATTAATGCTCAATTAATCACCACAAAAAGGACAGTAATTTAGCACCGTAAAACCACAGACTACAGAAAATTTGCAATTTCAACGAACTGACCGCGGAAATAAATGATGGAGAATTGAGGTACTTAACCGTAGAATTGTCAGCCTGGGTTTTTTACATTACCAAGTAAAACATATGTGACAAGAAACCATTAAAATCTTGACTCAATTGTCTTGGGAAACCCCCAAAAACGCCGTCAGTGCTAAATTTTCCTTTCGGCCCGCCGCCATTTTTATTTGACGAAACTGTAATGACGTCATTTGACAGCTGTCAACGCACTTGTGGGATGTCATGTGCCAAATAAACACACTTTATTTCTTGAGAGGGGATGGGATCGAGCACGCGAAACATATTTCTTTGAACTTTTGGGTCTAGGAAGTTTCTGTTCCTTTTCCACAGCCTAATTTTGATCTCATTGTTGTTGCAGGTATGTACCAGTTTTTTATCAACGTTCAAAAACACCCGGTATGTCTAAAATTCTAAATTTAATCTCAAATAGTCATCATCTGCTAGGCTAGCCTTTTCTCCACTATGCGAGGGTCGGCTTGCTGCCAGATGTACAGACCTACTGCTGTCTAACACCTCACTCTTCGGTAAGAATAAGAATGGATAAAAACCGGCCAAGAGCGTGTCGGGCCACGCTCAGTGTAGGGTTCCGTAGTAATAATTCTTTTTTTGTTTGAAATACGGGCCAATGAAACTTGACCTCTGGATTGTATAGGCGCTCATACGATTCAGGGACCAAATTATATTGGTTAACTGCAGTTTCCATCTGTTGTTTCCATCCAAGTTCAAAATAATTTTCCTAGAAAGTCCTTATAAAGTTCTACTTTTCAGATTTTTTTCGTATTTTCTAAACTTATGGTTCAAAAGTTAGAGGGGGGGGGGACGCTTTGTTTTTTACTTTTGGAGCGATTATTTCCGAAATTATTGACATTATCAAAAAATGATTTTAGTAAACCCCTATTCATTTTTAAATACCTTTCCAACAATATATCACACGTTAGGGTTAAAATTAAAAAAAAAATCACTTCCCACTTTACATATAGGGGGGCTACCCTAATAAAACATTTTTTTCCAATTTTTATTTTAGCACTTTGTCGGCGTGATTGATACACATATTGGTACCAAATTTCAGCTTTCTAGTGCTAACGGTCACAGAGATTAAGCGAGGACGGACAGACGGACAGACAGACAGACAGACATGGCGAAACTATAAGGGTTCCTAGTTGACTACGGAACCCTAAAAACCTACTCTCCAAGGTCTACAAAATAATGACATACACTTCTTTAATTAGTATAAAAAACTACTGGATTTAAAAAAAAAAACACCTGTATAATGCTACATTATCCCTGAGTGGCATATGCTATATTTTTATACTTTATTATTAGTCATTTGTATCCTATCCCACTGCAGGGCAAAGACCTTCCCTCTTTCCACTTATCCCTATCCAATGATATTGATTGCCAATCCCTGCGAAAAGAGTCGAGTTCGTCACGCCATCTTCTTCTGGGCCTGCCGCGTTGTCGTTTGCTGCTGTTTGGGACTCATTGTGTGGTTACTTTAACCCATAGCTCCTCCGGCATGCAGCAGATGTGGCCAGCCCAGTTCCATTTAAGCTTGGCAGCCGATTAGAAACTTGCTGTTGCCAGTGGCTTCGCCCGTCACAACTCGAAAATTATCCCACGGGAAGATAAAATCGGGATATTAACTATCCTATGTGTTAATCCAGGTTATAGACTATCTGTGTACCAAATTATATCCAAATCCGTTCAGTAGTTTTTGCGTGAAAGAGTAACAAACATCCATACATACTAACAAACTTTCGCATTTATATTATTAGTAGGATTTAAAAATAAATGTCCACTCGTGCGAAGCAGGCACGTGCCGATAAAAAATCTATTCAGGCAGCAAACAATTGGATCCTTTTGACGCGGATTTAATATAGTTCAAAAGAAAGAAAAAAATATTTCATAGCTTTACTTAGTGATCATTCTTCCAAGGAAAACGTATTTTAATTAATATTGAGTTCACTGACGGTCTACCACTTTCGTTTTTACCCTTATGCTCTAAGTAATAAGATTGAAAAAAGGTTGACTCAGAAGGATCTAGCTAACCGAAACTGTCAATATTTCCCAATCAACCTTGAACCTAATGCATTAGTGATAAAGTTGAAAATCTGTACATACTGTAACAGAATAACATTAGGTACCCGCAGAAGTTAGTAACTGCGGCAATTAGTACTTTACTTAATGAATGAGTGGAACTAAGTGTTTTCTGAACGTCCATTGCTAAGGAGAATTCAAGTTACGAGTTATTAGGTAACTTCTAGAAGAAAAAAATTCTGATCACACCATGGCTTAATATGCTGCAAACAAGAAGGAATCGTAAGTTAAGAAAGAAAGAAAGAAAGAAAAAATATTTATTAGGGACAAGCACAGGAACTACAAAAAATAATAATAACAAAAAAGAATATAAAGCTAAATAGGAGAAAACCTGTGCGAGGCCAAAAAGGCTCCTATCTCAGCATGATGCTTTTTTTTTTTATTCAAAATGGGCTTACTCTTGACCTCAATCTTGCCCTAAGGGCAGAGATGAGGTCGACGATGGAACGAGCTTACCCAGAAGATGCTGCGATAAATGAAAATATCAAGTAAAAAAAAATATATCAATATTTTAAAGTTCAATTTATGGTTTAAATTTTTTTGTAACTTTATAACATCACGCCTATATTCCGAAAGGTTAGGCAGAGGTTAACCGGAAGACGTTGCGTTGGAAGGCCTCCCACTAGGTGGACCGATGACCTGGTCAAGGTTGCAGGAACCCGCTGGATGAGAGACGCACGGGACCGGTCAATGTGGCGACGCCTGGGGGAGGCCTATGTCCAGCAGTGGACGTCTTTTGGCTGAAATGATGAGGCAGAGGTTATCAGGCTATTATCATGATTCAACTCAAAGTAGCCGAGCAATAAAACGCTCGGAAAGTAATATAAGTTTAAACTGACATGGTCACTGACACTATTAAAAAAAAAAAAACTATACTAAAAACGGGATATCTACCATGTTCATAAACATGGTAAAAAGTCGGAAAGCAAATCTGTGAAACCGCGGGGCAAAACGAGAAGTTTACACAGACGCTCTAGATCTAGAAGATAATACAGGCTGATTTACGACAGTTTTTTATTATGATTAAAGCCTTAAATAACATCCAACGGCATTACCATACAGCAAACAGGTTTATTGGCCTAATTTTAAAGTAAAACGTGCTAAATTCGCAAGTCATTGTTGATAATAACACATTTATGATGATACAGCTATTTATTGGCATATTCATTCTGATGACATACTTAGGAAATATAACATCAGCCTTCGGTAGCTAATTAAAGCAATTCAATAACTATATTTTTAGTACCAGTGGTCATAAGTGCGACTGCTGTTCATGTTCATAAGATTCTGGGTTCGTTTCCCAGGTCAAGCAAAGTGTTGTTGGGTTTTTCAATCAGGAATTTCTTAGTAGCAGCCACGGAGTCTGGATTTGTTGATTTGTTTGTGGATTTGTTTGTTGGCTCGCCCCCTATTGATATTGCTATTATTTTCCTGAATTGCTTTTGGTTTTCGGACACATTGTTACAAAAAGTCTCCCAATTCGCTCCTTCCACTGAGCTCTGTCCCGAGCCGCCCTCGCTCCCTGTCCTTGCCCAATCCTGCTCGGCCCCCTTTTACATGTGAGTTAAAAGTTAGTTACTTTATGTTGACTTTACTTTACTTACTCTATAAATACTTTACTTTTAAGTTATGTTATGTGTTACTGTGTTTAAGTTAATGTGGGTGTACTGATGGGTACACCTCTGCCTAACCCAATGGGAATTACAGGTGTGAAATGATCCCGTTGGGGATGCGGGTTATTCGAAAGAGATACCGCGGCCTCGACACAAAGGGCTAAGAAGGAACAGGGGTGGTTTTTATATAGTCAATAGAAGTCTTGACACTCCTTTCCGCTCTGCCCATAGCGGGAGGAGTCATTAATTGATGATTAACCAACCAACAAAAACAAAAGTTGTGTTGTGATATTATGGTAGGTAGGTACATAATTTTTGCGCCGGTAATAAAAAAACTTCTGTTTCCTACAAAAGTACGATACCAGCAAAACAGCTGATCTATTTTAAAATAAATATTAGAAGCAAAGTCACGTTTAAATCAACTAACACATTTTGCAAAATACTAATTAGGATGTTATTTTACTTCTAAAACGTTCTTGGGTTTCTTTGTTAACATATTCTCAGAAACCGTCTGTATTTATTTCTTCCTGATTGTTGGTATTAGGGTCGCCCCCTACTACATAATAATTATGAAGTAGGTTGCGGGAACCCGCTGGATGAGAGACGCACGGGACCGGTCAATGTGGCGACACCTGGGGGAGGCCTAAGTCCAGCAGTGGACGTCTTTTGGCTGAAATGATGATGATGAGGGGGCGACCCTAATAAAGTCTTAATTATTAAGACTCACAGGTATAGCTAGCTTTCCCGTCGGGGCTGCGGGTTATTCGAAAGAGATACCGCGGCCTCGAAACAAAGGGCTAAGAAGGAACATGGGTGGTTTTTAGTCAGTAGAAGTCTGACACTCCCTACCGCTCTACCCAGACCGGGAGGAGTTTTTTTGCATGAGGATGAATGTGAATGGCTATAAGAGTAGCGGAAGACCAAAGAAACGATGGATGGACTGTGTGAAGGATGATATGGCTAGAAAGGAGGTGTCTCATGAGATGTCGAGTTATAGAGAAGTATGGAAGAAGAAGACATGCTGTGCCGACTCTAAATAAATTGGGTGGGCAAGAGAATGCTGAAGCAGCCAACTTTAATCCGTGGGTTCATCATTTCAGCCAAAAGACGTCCACTGCTGGACATAGGCCTCCCCCAGGTGTCGCCACATTGACCGGTCCCGTGCGTCTCTCATCCAGCGCAGCGGGTTCCCGCAACCCGCGGGTTCCGTGTGTTCGCCCGTGTGTAAATCGGTTACTAAAACGGTATAAAAAGTACCCAATATCTTAACTTTAGATTATGGTCTATCTGTGTGCTCGAAATCTGTTCAGCTGTTAAGTTGTGAAAGGGTACATACAATCTGGCAGACTGTGTTTTATATTTTGGTATAATTTTAAAATGAATTGGCGATTGTGTGTATGTTATTATATCTCTGCTTACCTTTTTGCTAATCAGGCGTGATGTTATATAGTTAAAATGAAAGTAGGTGACATTAGTGTCTGCAAGAATATTTCCAATTATGTACTACCTATATTTCACAATTGCCTACATACCATCTTTTTATACAAAATGCATATTCCAAAACGTGATTTTAAACTTACAAGTCATGACGTTAGCAAAAACTTAATATCCAGGACAAAATCTACGTCATAGAATTTCGCAAACATGCGATTTCTTGTTAATAATTATTTAGTACTTTTGCCTTGTGTCAACGCTGAGTCATTGGCTCCAAAGTTGGCGCCAATGTCAATGACCAATGTTTGCGGCCAATGTTTTTACAAGAGAGGATAACATGACAAGTTTACTTAAATGAAAATACGTCACAAATATGTCGTCATTTTGCCAGTTGTGGGTATTTGATTTTCCCCGTGTTTTTGTATTTTGTATTTCGGTGAAAGAAAAATTGGGTGCCATTTTTTTTTTAAGATTTTTTTAAATTTTTTGTGTTGATTTTAGGTTAGAATGAGATGTATCATAAAGAACACGGTAAATATGATATTTACACACGGTCAATATAATAAAAAATTGAAAATTATTAATAATTTTCGATCATTATTAATAATTACCTCGTGATTTGGTAAAATGTGAATATAACATTAAAATTCATCACTTTTAGCAGTTATTATTAATTCACTGCTCTCGTCGGTAAAAGAAATAAAATAAGACCCAAAGATATTTTTCCAGCTTGTGTTTATTTGTAATACTAGCGACCCGCCCCGGCTTCGCACGGGTGCAAAAATGATACTAAAACCTTCTTCTTGAATCACTCTATCTAAAAATAAGCATACAAAGGGACATAGGGACAGAGAAAGCGACTTTGTTTTATAATGTACTGATAGTGATAACTTATTTTTTGGGAAATAATAGATTAATTAGAAATCTACATTTCAATGGGTAAAATTAGTCACTGAAGCAAAATAAGTCCCCTTTTGTGTAGCAATTATAATACGATTTAAAAGACTCAGTTTCATGCCTCAATCTGGGTGTAGGGTATTGGGGTTTTCTCACAAATTCTTCGTAACAATTTGGGAATATTGAGAGGATCTAATTGGCTATAATTGATTCATCATAAACGATGCAGTTTAATACGGTCATCATCAGGTATGCCTGAGACCGGTTAAGTTTTACTTTAAAAGCACAACTGGCTTGAAAAAAAAGATTAAGTATGTAGGATTCAATTTTATGTATATTATGTAAATTGTAGTTATTTATTTTATTGTATGTGACTTTTTATCTGTCTCTAATATGGGTGTCTCTAACCTGAAATAAATGAATTTTAATTTTTTTAATTTTTTTTTTTTATGTAGAATAATTAGTGCCTCGTAATTGGTCTATCTATCTATATAAATAAAAAGAGAAGTCTTGACTGACTGACTGACTCATCAACGCCCAGCCCAAACCCTTGGACCTAGAAAGCTGAAATTTTGCACAGAGGTTCCCTTTAGGTATGTTGACAAGGGAAAAGGAAGAATTTTTCGAAATTCAACCCTTAAGGGAGCTAAATAGGGGATGAAAGTTTGTATGGAAAATCGTAATTTTCACGCGGGCGAAGCCGCTGGCAAAAGCTAGTGATGAATAATGGGTTGTTTTGTTTATTGTATGATACTTACTCAGTAAAGCCGCAGTATTTGTAACGTCCAAGAATCATACTTCTTGGACGTTACAAATACGTTACAACCTGACACTGACCTAAATTACAATAAAAAGTTTACATAATTTGAATTTCGTTGGCCACCCTAGCCCTCTCAGGAAAGTAAATAAATTTAAAAATTCAGAAGGTACAAAATATATTGCACAAAAATGTATTATTTTACAAAAACATTGTGTCATTTTGAATTCCTAATAATACGTAGGTACCGTAATTAGTGACATTACTACTAAGTGCCATCTTAATTATTTGGGAAACAATTAGTAAGTGATGGAAATCTTCGTATACTATGAAGCGATATATTACTTACCTATATTTTTTTATAATATTGTGCAATTACTTACTTAAAATCGAAAGCGGCTCTTACACCTTTTGTTTTCGGAGACGGAAATCATCAAATGACTCCTCCCGCTCTGGGCAGAGCGGTAGGGAGTGTCAGACTTCTACTGACTAAAAACCACAGAGGTTAAAGGTCTTGAGTTCTTGACAGACAGACAGACGGACAGCAAAGTGAATCTTTAAGGGTTCAGTTTACTCCTTTTAAGGTACGGAACCCTAAAAAAACACTAACCTACCACAACACTGTGTTATGTATAGAAAAATCATGAATAATCCATGAGTTATTTAGTACAATAATAGTGTCAACACGTCACTTCGGTAGGTACTTTTATATTTTGTTTGATTATTCTGAAGCATTTTTATTTTAGCGTTGATGTTACACTTATCAGAAAGATTTTAAATAATAACTAGTGACCCGCCCCGGCTTTGCACGGGTGCAAAAAAGATATTAAAATCTTCCTCTTGAATCACTCTATCTATTAAAAAAAACCGCATCAAAATCCGTTGCGTAGTTTTAAAGATTTAAGCATACAAAGGGACATAGGGACAGAGAAAGACTTTGTTTTATATACTATGTAGTGATTATCGTTTTATAGAATAGGTACTGAAACGTGGAAATTATACATTATCATAATCATCTGTCTAGGCTTTTCCCAAACTTTGTTAGGATCGGCTTTCAGACTAAATGAATGCAGCTGAATACCAGTATTTTATATAAAGTGACTGCTTCTGCTGGTAATATAACTTAATCGGCGAAATATGAAATTCCTATGCTCACAGTTCTGCCTAACCTTTTAGGTTATAAAGGCGTGATGTTAGTGTTATTTTCAACACTCAACAATTTTAAGGAAGCAAAGTAAAATACTTACTTCAAAATCAAAGTCCGAACGGATGCTTAAAATAATAAATATCGAAATTAATAATAATCGTTTTGAATTATTAATAATAATAACTGTCAACATCAAATTTAATCGGTATCGACTACCGGTAATAGTGAATTTATGGAAATTAATTTAAATTAACTAGCTGTTATATAGACCAGAATTTTAATAGAATAACGGAGTTTTTTCGAATCAATCATGTACGGAAATATTTTGGCTAAAATATGACAGTTATTGCGTTTGATTTTGGATCAACCCTAATTGCTATAAAATTAGGGATGTAAAAATATATTTTGACCTCTCAAGAGGCAAAAAGTAAAAAAAAAGGGTAGCTAGGGAAAACATAATTCTATAGAAATATTCCCACAAGAAAATTGAAAACTTATGACGTAGGCTGAGTTACGTACGCCCACATCCTTCTATTCTTAAGTTATTTCCTATGAAAGTTGCTTAACTTACAAATAACAAATCTTGGAAGGGTAAAATAATATGAAGTGTGCTTAAGAAATTTTGTTTTTGCTATTATGAGGAAACCGGCACGTCTTAGAACCAAAAATTCGAAGACATGATTGACATCTAACAACCCGCCCATCCCTCTCCTAGAGAGGAGGGCTAAGTCCCTGTAATGGGAACATTATAGGCTAATGATGATGATGATTCAATTTTACACAACCTGGTTACATTCAGGGCTGGGCAAAATACATGCTTTGCTTTAATTGAAATACAAGTTACAAAATACAGTATCGCAAGTAATTAAAATACAAAATTCTAAATATCTTTGTAAGTTATTTGAAATATAAAATACAAAATACAGTATTTTAGTTACTTTTAATTAAAATACAAAATACAAATTACTATTACAAAACTAACTAAAACTAAAATAACTTTCTTTCGGAATTCGGTGGCAAAAATGAATTAAAAATAAAATAACCAACTTAAAAGTTTTTATTTTAACCTGTTTAGTTCAAAAATTTCTAAGGCTAAATGTATTTTAATGTTAAAATGTATTTTGAAGCCTCAAGTATTTGAAATACTAATTACAAAATACTTCGTTATCAGGTATTTGAAATACGAATTACAAATTACATTTTAAGGAAGTAATTGAAATACAAATACCAAATACGTAAGTATTTGTATTTCATTTACGTATTTTAATTACAAGTAATTCAAATACTGCCCAACCCTGGTTACATTGAATCTTAAACATCTGCCTTGCATTTACCTAACTATATTGGGGTCAGCTTCCAGTCTAACTGGATGTAAGTAGCTAGATAAGTATTTTACATGGAGCGACTGCCTATCTCCCATCCACAACTAAATTACAGGGTATACGATCACAGAAAACCGAATCAGAGTTTAAAAGCTATATCTAAACAAGAGAGATTATTTGTAGGTACCTCAGGACTAACCAACTTGAGAAACCTTTAACATAATTATATATTATGTGATAAATAAAGATTTATTTACGATTCATCATGGTCATTATCCTATAATGTTCCCACTGCAGGGACTCAGGCCTCCTCTCTAGGAGAGGGATGGGCTATAATAAAATTATAACCCACCACACTGGCCCATTGCGGGTTGTTAGGTGTCACACGTCTTCGAATTTACGATTATTATGATTAAAATCGAATACAACCAATTACCAACGGTAGTCTAAATCACTCGAAACATAATCGATTAATTAAAACCTGCAAATATCGATACTAACACTCATTCACAGTGGTTATCGATTCCCGAGTTTTGACGCATGCGTACGAAACGTAGCAAAAGTACAAATATCATCTGTTGAATGTCTGACGCACTCAGTCAGCCATCGTCGTGTGTCAAGGCACCTCGTCTCACGCAAATTTATTAATTTATTTTGCCGTGTTTTCTGTTTTGTGAAAAAAACCCGCGAACCGTAAGTAGAGATAGAAAAACAAATCGAAATATTATTTTTTGATGTAATAACGTCCGTTTTGTGCAGTTTTTTTTGTGTGCGTTTTTTTATTTATTTTTATTGAAAGTGTGAGTATGGAGTGTGATATAAACAAATAGGTGTTTGCCTTCGTTTATCGCGATTTATCACGAGTTATCAATGTGATGTGATTTACTTTTTATAGTGTTCCGGTTCCGCTTTGTAGAGCCTAGGTCAAAAGTTGACCTAGGTTTGTAATGTTTAGTTACTTTTAGCTGCGTCATGGTTTTTTTATTTGGATAAAGCGTTGCGTGATTGTAACGATTAAAAGATATTATCAAGGTTTGCTTCAATCACGTTTTCATTCATAATTATTTGTGAATAATTAGTTTGTTTTGATAATTATCAAATATTATGCAATGCTCAATAGCTTCTGATAGTAATGGTTTATTTTGTGATTAAGCTTTTGGGGTATTATGCAATTTAACTGCATTCCGTGAATCAAATTCATTGTTTTAGTGACCTTTTGAATGCAGGAATGATCTTACTTCTGTGACACCATTTATCTCGCGAAACGTTGCAAAGTATTATATTTTTTACAGTATCTTTTGTAATTAAAGTAGCATTAAGGCCGAGGTGTGCCTATATAGATCTACCCTGTATTGCCCGATATGACTGACTACAGATAGTTAAGCACATATTTTGACATTGTATACAAGATGTAAACGAACCCTTCACGTAGCTGTCAACCAGGGATTCTGTTTATCAAACTAAGTAACTGCACAAAAATAATTACTACCCACTTTTTTTGGGGCTAAATATTACGTTTTACGGTAGGACTCAATGTGACGCACTCAAAACATTGTGTTATGGATACATTGAATAGTATGAGGGTAGTAGACGTATAAAGTAAAGAATTTGTATTTTTATTAAAACAAGTGGCAAAGTTGAAACTTTGGCCTTCTTGATATCTCCGTAACTAGGAGGTTCCCGGGTATGGTCTATGTTTTAGACTCTGGAACAAAATATATTGCAATGACGGGAAGAACAACTGTCTTCGACTTCGTTAAAGGTACTTTTACGCCTATTATTACCTTTTTATTATCTTCTAACAGTACCATAATCAGCTTTATCATTGCAATTACTCATCATGTTATCAACTCATGGTTATTCATTGTTAAACTTTTATTATCCAATGGAGGCAGTCGTCAAAGAGGTTTTTTTTTTTATTATTTCATAGTTTCTAAATAAAAACAAAAAAATCGAGAGCAAAGTTACTTAAGTATTTCAAGGTATAAATCAATTTGCTTTTTAAAGATAAAAACTATTGAAGAATAATTTGATAATTAATGTACCTAATTAATTTTAATTCATACAACTTGATTATATTGGTTAAATAGTGTATAAAGTAGATATAACTAACTGGCTAAGGTATGTTCTAAGTGGAGTTAACGAAAATCACGGTTTGTGCAATTAACTGTACGGTCAGGCTAGGCGTTAGTTAAAATTATTAGTCATACCTCCTATTTTTAGTTTTTTGGTCAATTTGATTTGGGCTTCACATTTTACTAAATACAATATTAGATATATTAATAAATTTAATGGGTGTGCACGTATAATTTACGATTATATCGATCGTGCGGTAAAGCAGTAGGTATTGCTACGAGTGGCCCTAAAGCGCCATGTCAAAAAAAAATATTACAAAGAGCGAAACTTAGTGCATCTTAGAACCTTAATTGTTATATTATTCTGTCTTAAAAAAATATGTAGCAATCTTATGGGTGTTTTACAATTTTTTAGAATTTGACAAATATAAAATAAAAATTGAAAAATAATTTTATTGTAACCTGCCAAAGTCAAGGATAATTTAATTAAAACATCATAATAATAAATCCCAAGTTAGACGTAAGCATCCTTAAGCCCTTGACGATGTTTATATTAAGTTTCAGACGATAAGGGGCTCCCCTAATTACCGATAAAAGGGGATCGTTAAAACTGATTTCCTTATAGGCTAACCCAATTTACAGTTTACCTTGACTGAGAAAACTGTTTTGGAAACACCAAATTGTAAAGTTTGTCTACTTAAATGTGTCATAGAAATGAAATTATGATTGATTCTTAGATATGTTTTGTTTTTATTATCACAACAAATAGTTATACCGAAGGCAGTCGTATGATCATTAATTACCGAGAAACTTAGATAAAATGATGGTGTTTAATTTTTGTAGGTATTTTCGTTATTACATAATATCGGCTAATTAAATGCAAATAATTGAAATTATTATAGCTATAGAAAGTCTACAACGATTATATTATGAAACAAACGCAACAAAAAGTTTTTATTCGGGGTGTAATTATTTTGTATACTTAAGCCAGTTTTTTATATAGCCCAACGTTGTCGCTTTGCCGACTGCCATCTCATTCAAATAAAGCCATCTTATGAAAGCCATTAAACTCTAAAGGTAAAATATATGGCTTCATACAGCCTTTAATTAAAATCACACGACCCTTTTCTTCCTTCAATAGGTATAAATAAAAAAAAGTATAAACTGCAAATTGCGGTAAGCTTCAAATACATTTAAAAAAAGTCCAAGTAAAGTAACTCATTCAATCATTTGGAATTTAAAACCGTAAAGGAAAAAGTTAAAACGGCAGACATTTTTTTATAAAAAAATTGTGTCCCTACTTTTTTTGTTGACGCTACCGCTGTTCGCAAAGGACACGCGTTCACTTTTGCAACAAGGACATTAGGTACTAGAGCGTTAGAACTATAGCGTTTTAATTATAACTATTATGCTGTCCGTACAAGACTTACGAGTATAGGTAAGTGAAGGGGAATTTGGTTTTAACTTATTTTAAATATCAATTTTTTGAGACAGTTTCGTGATAACAATAATATCACGCCTGTAATCCTAGAAGGGTTAGGCAGGCGTGTTTCTAATAGTTTACCGAATTTTGCCAGTTAGTTTTAAGTCACATGTAATAGGGGGCAATCCTATTGCCATCAACCGGGCACAAATCCAGACTTCGTGGCTGCTATTGAGAAATCACGGTTTTATCATGGTTTCGTGATAAAAGTGCAAATTGTTTGATTGCCGAAAGGTAACCAGTCTTAGGATAAAGTATCATGTATAAAAAGATACATAACGAAGCTGAAAGTCGCTTTTTCTTTTCGTCTTATTTTAAAGGAAGCGTCTTTGATAATAGGAGCTAAAAATAAAAGTCGTAACTCAACAATTATTTTTGTAAGAACTTGTGTTTAGTTTAAGATACAGAATGCTAAGATAATGGCTATGTAATTGGTCTTTTCAGACCCTGGTTTATTAACCACTTATTTTTGGAATGGAGTTCCTAATCGCCCGTTATAGTTCTTACTTGTTTGGCTATGGGGCTAGTCCGAAAAAGTTGTAACAATGAAAAAAGGACCAAAAACCGACATCTTTTTTCAGGAATTTTTGAGGCACTTCCCGATCATCTAGGTAACTAAACCTTTTGCAATCGATTCAGCTTGCCCTCAATTTTGGGAATACTCAACGTTTAAATACCTTCTTTTACAACCGACAACAGCTAATGTTAAAAATAAAAAAACTGAGTGAGTGACTATGGTCATTAAAAAACTTGTGTACTTACCCTTCTGTCATAATTTTCCCGGTAAATCACCATGATTGATCTACACCACCCCTAAATCAGAGACAAGACAACGGAACTAAAACATAAATCCTAGTCTATATCCTGCATTAACAATAACTAGAGCCATATATGAATACTTAATGTGAGAAAAACCACTATTTGTATGAATACATTATCGTTGAGTTTTTATTAACATAATAATGATTAACCAACATCATTGTATTCTGTTGATTTATTAATGTGACAAAAAGTTTTGAATGCGCGGGAAAAATGACAGATGACAGCTTCGAGTTGGGGTTCCATCGATAAATCTTTATGATATTTCATTTTTTTTACCGTTATGTTTTGGCAAAGGAATATAATCTTTCAAGCTTCTTTCATTTGGTTTTTTCCTGGTTCAAAAATCCAGTACTTACTTAGTTATTTTGCCCCACCTGAATATACAATCTTTGACCTCTTAGTAACTTGCTGTCAGCATCCGTTAAGGCGATTTTGATTGATTTATCATTATTCTTTTAAGTATGTTAAGGTCTTCTACTCCAATGTTAAACCTATTAGATGAAGTAACGTTCGAACATCTGAAAAAATTTACTGCAAAACTTTAAAATATGTCAATCCTGTTCAAAGTCACTGCTAGAAACAAGATTGGCTAAGTAAATATAATTGAACCTATTTTTTTTTAAAGATGTTCATTGATGTAGAATCTCTTGGTTCTTTCGGTACAAAGTTCTAAATAAACATTAAACATAACACCTGTAGTCACCAAAGTGTCAAGCAGAGGTGTACCTAAGTGATTCGGTGTGACGATTTTCGTTGTAACGTGCATTCGTTGTTCCGTGATTCGAAGTCTCGTGCATTCGTTATAACGTGATGCGTCGCTGCGTGCTTTCGTACTCACAGTATTCGTTGTCGCAAACATTCGGCGCCGTGTGATTCGACGTTGTAACTTTCGTAATGATGTACCTATTGCACTCGCTAAGTTTTATATTGTGTCCCACTGCTGGGCAAAGGCCTCCCTCCTTTGCCCAGCAGTGTGACACAATATAGGCCAGCAAAAAAAAAAAACTAACCCTTCACTTGATTGAAATTAAAAGAGATGTGGGACGAGTTGACCACTATCAATTTTTAAAAGGGGCAACTCGTCCCTGGTCCGAGTTTCATAGTGGGACGAGTCGCCCCTAACCCAATAATACACCCACATTTCATCAGTTATTTATTTATTTATTTATTTACACATACATTTGTTGTGACAGGTAAGACCCAAGTTAACAAAAGTAGTCATTAATTACAGTCCCAAATAACACAGTTATACAGTGGACAACATACTTAGTGTCTCCCTCTGGAATTCCGCCAAGGAACAAGAAAATATGTCCAAACGCCGAGACACACTATTCAGTATTCTCATTGCACGAATCACAGGCGCAAACTTTAATAAGTTGGTACGCGTTGCCGGAACTCTAACTAAACAGCCCCGCCCTCGGTCCCAACCGTAGCCTCCTGTCTGGAACGAGTAATCCCAACGATTCTAATATTTGCGGATTATTTAATATTCCTCGAAAAACCATAAAAACATATTTAGCAAGAGCTAGGTTGCGCCTTACCTCCAACTTATAGTACCCAACCATCCCTATTACAAAGAGAGTCGGATACATAAGCGGGTAGAAAGGGTAGACTCCAAACTGCCTGAAGTACAGGTATCGGGTAAATTTATTTTGCATTTTTTCTAGCATCTGAGAATACTTCAGCTCATAAGGATATGTTAAATGTATATATATGTTTAATGGGCCTACTACACGCACGCACTTCCCCACAGTTTTCGTTCACACTTCACAGTACATCGCGCGTATGGTTGGTAAAACTGTATTACCATTACAAACCACACGCGCGATGTACTGTGTGCACCGTGTAATCCCGCAGGCAAAACTGTGGGGAAGTGCGTGCGTGTAGTAGGCCCATTAGTCTCAAATATCTAATATAGGGTATTTGTGTATGTGAGTTTATATATTTGTGAACGCACCCACGATACAGGAGAAATTCCTAGTGTGGGGCAAGGTTTAAAAAAAAAAAAAAAATAGAGGGCGAGCTTATTGAAAAACAAATTCTAAGTTCTAAATGTTATGATAAAAATAACTTTTCATTGCACTAATATCCTGTTCTACAGTTCAATTCAAGCTAAGCTAAACCCGTGCCAAAAGCGAGCCAGCTAATCCATTTACGAAGTTCAAAGGTCAGCGTGGCATTGCGGGTTATTCGAAAGAGATATCGTGGCCTCGGACACAAAAAGCTAAGAAGGAACATGGGTGGTTTTTAGTCATTAGAAGTTGGTCTCTCCCTTCCGCTTCGCTCAGAGCGGGAGAAGTCATTTGATGGTTTCCCACCGTCCAAAAAAGAAAAAAAGCTTGCATTAAGAGGAAATGCGAGTGCTGTCTCTTTCTACTATCGCTGTCTCTCTCCGTCCTCCTGCCCTCAAATTCGTGCGATAAGGACAACTATAGAAAAAAGTTAGAATTCGACGTTTGGCTCTCGCCTATTTCCTCCCCCAATATTGAACCAATTTAAAAGATATTTTAGACAATGAATAAGGAGGTTATATACTACGCCGCTATTTTTTTCTTTTTTCGTTAATAGTTGTCAAATTTGTACACTAAGACTCTGTTAACAGCGATCTAAACAAGCAATTTTGAGCATTTTTTGAGGGTTCTAGTGCTTATAAAAATAATTTATCACCAAAAAGGAAAACATAGGGGCATAGAAATAGTTAATATTTATTATTCTGTAAAAAACCATTGCTCTAGGGTCATTAACCAAAAAGAAAACAGGCGAGAGCGTTTGTATGGAGAAAAGACCACTCGCGTTTCCTCTTAAGTGGCTGTATCGTGGATCTGATCTTCCAAACTGAGTTTAGGCTTTATTTGTTTAGAAATATGGTTTGCTTTTGACTAAATAATAGCAACCGCTCGGGTCAATCTTCAGGTTAAACGCGTGTCTATACTATACAGTCATGTCAACAACTTTTCTTTCGTTACTTGTTGACTGCCGTTATTAATTAGGTCACGGTGAACGTCAGATACTTAAAACTCATAATCTATTTTTGACTTACAAATTACGTAATTTACTTACATAATATCCTATATCCTTATTGCATACGGAACCTCCTTTTTGTCAATGGTACTTAGTTATTTTTTGTACCTATGAATCTAATAATGTGTATATTTCCATGCAAAAGGACGTAGACAGTCATTTATTTTAATGTTTTGACGCTTTTTGCATGATTTATTATGATTTTTGTTAATAGTGACAAAACACTGATTTATCATCTTCATCATCATCAATGATATGTTCAAGGGGTTTACAATGGCAGCTTTAGCAGAAACCTAACATAACATCACGCCATTAATCCCAGAATGGTTATGCAGAGGTGTACTAGACAGGGCAACATTACACCTAAACCCCATGTAATAGGGGGCGAACCTATTGCCATCAACCGGGCACAAATGCTAATATGAATCACGATACATTTCTTAAAATGAAAGAAGAAGCAGCATTTTTTTTCGGCAACTCATGTGATTACCATACAGTTTAAACTTTTCAGTTAACGTCTTCACTAATATGTAAATGTCCCTTTGAAAACTTTGTATAGGTCAATTTTGTCTATTGATACAAAGAATAAATCTTTGTTTTTATTACTAACTATATTATTAGAACTGTTTACTCTATAAGATTAGTAAGATTATGTTCTATCAAAGTCCACAAAGTTTTGTTTTTCGAACTTTTTGACCTTTATTTAAAAAAACTTATTGATCTTTATTTATCACCCACTGCACCGTCTAAGCAAATTAAAATATAGAGGATTTAAGTTGAAATGTCTGCCTTTACCTACTGAATTCTGAAAACAAGATAGTTTATCACCCTTGAATCCAGTCATATCATATGAAGCCAGGAGGTCACAGGAACTTATTACTAGGATAAAAAGTACCCTATGTTCTTACCCTAGTCATGGTCTTATAGGTACTGTGTTCCAAATTTCATCCAAATCTTTCCAGCCGTTTAGCCATAAAAAGCCACAGACACACAGATTTACGATCCCATTTAGAACATAAGTATGGAAGCCAAACGGACTAACACATTCACTTTCATTATCAAGTCTCTATTTAACACAGCATTTCACTATTGCGTCAACCATTGTAATTTAAACCTTATGTCATTGAACATAAGCGTGACATAATCCTCAATCTGAACCACAAATAAGAAACGTGACTCGAACCACGTTAAACAGTTCTATTGACCATTTGAGTCTGATTTGAATCTTTAAAAGAAAATCTTTCTAGATCATCGCACTTAAGATCGCCATCAGACAACATAGGTATTTGAAACATGCTAAGAATTTCAATTAATTTCGTCGCTTGTTTTACATCCAATTTTGGGTTAATCTCGTAAACAGCCACTTTCGATCTTTTGTCTGTTGCTACACGGATTTCTCTTTCTGTATATTACTCTAATAGGCTTATTACTTATGTCATTGAGTCTTGTCTTGCTTACTCCGAAATTTATCTCTGCTGGACATCTTAAATTGGCCAGACTTCGTCTGTCTTCTAGCGAACCATATCCTTTGTAAACATTCAATCTTTTCATGCCTCCCATTTCGGCACAAAATATTAATTTTAACACTTATAATATACTCTTCTTCTTTTCTTCACTGCTTCTTTATTTACTTAGCTACTTATTAATTTTCAAAGTGAAATTGCCAAGTTCTTCAAGTTTTATTTGATCTTTCTTCTTCATCTTTATTCAAAGATTAATTATCACTTCATCACACAATAAGAATAAGAATAAGAATAATTTATTTAAGAAAAAAGATAATACAATAAAGTGTACATTTAGGCACAGTGTTGCTTCACATACAAACTTATAGTTAGTGCTTATAAGTAAACTACTACTAAAATATATTTATGAGAGTTACAAAAAGTGGTAATTTAGTGGTAATCTTTATATTATTATAGCGACCTGCCCGATCTAGGTTTATTTAAACCTGTGTTTCAGGCCATCACTTTACGTCGCATAATTTAATTAATACAATAAAATTACTAAATAAAATAAATCTAATAACAACTTTATGAACAATATCTCAAAATGATACAAAAAATTAAAAATAAATATAAAAACACTAAAACTAGCATTTGATACAAAGTAAAACATAATCAAACGGCAACTTCTAGAAGTTTTTCTGTGTCTGTGTAATTGAGTAACGCCAAATGTTCACAATAATGTGTACAATGAAACTATCATGAGCAAAAATAATAATATGTCACACCGTAACCTAAATTCGCCGAAAGCTTTGACCACGACTGCCTCTAAACCAGTCACGAAGGTCTTCCTCTAGGCCACCCCAACAAATATAGTTCTCAAAATTCGCGATAGGTCCAATTACCGTAACAATGCAAAACCGGAAACTAAAAACCGCACTGCTTTACAAATAGGAAGCGAACCTTGATTGCGACCTCAACTTTCATATGTAGGTAAACGAACCGAAAACGTATCAAGGTTGCATATTATTATCAAAATACCGGCTACTACCGGTTTTTTCGGTACAGATTTGGACATAAGATCACTGTCTCCGCTCTAGAGTTCCATAGACGGTATTGTAAAACCGTATTCCATGCACTATACTAATTCAATATTGTCTATTTCACTTTCATTAGTATTATTACCAGTAGCGTCTTCCACAATGGTTTTTATGACTTTTATTTCATTGCACGTAGTGTCCTATTTTTCTTTGATTCTCTATAACTAATCTTTGTATCAATTGCCATGAGATTAAACGTTTCAATCAACATTATTAAGCTACTTTTTTATCATAACTTAAGTAAACAACCTCGGTCACTCAGTGACGCTTAACCAACATTGGCCGCGAATATTTGTTTAACACATTGGTCGTGACGTCAAACATGATATATACGTAATTATTGCAATAGAACATAACATTTATGTTTAGGCACGTGATCTAGATGGCATTGCACTTCGCCTTGACAATCATAATTTGCTAATTCGTAATAACCGATAAAATAAGCATAATTTGCTCTACTTCTATGTATGGCTTGATATTTTCGAACATAACCTTTGGAACATGTTTTATGGACATAAAACATGTTCAGGTTGGCAAGGTGATTTCTTCATAAACAAATTAAGTCAAGTTTTACAATTTATGCAATATATTGTTTTGACTATAAAGATCTTGAAATAGACTAATCAAATAAGCTTTTAGATATAAGGAACCTTAAATCACATTGATACTCTACTGCTTTCAAAGAACTTGTCAAACATCGCTACCAGATAACACCCATTAAAAATACAAACAGTTTTGCCCTTAATTCTAAAAATACTTCATGCAATTAAACCATGCGCTCCGGAAGCATTATTATTATTGAAAACTGACGAAATAATAATTTAATTTAATAACGTAATGATAAACGATACACGGGTTATCAACGTAATAAATTAAGTCACAATTTTAAAGAGATAACCCGAGAGTCTTCTCTTAATGAATTCACTCAGTCGAGACACACATTTGCACAAAACGGACGTATTTCCAATAAAACGGACATAAAATTAAAATTTCAAAATACGAATTTTAGTAAAAACAAAATGGCCGCTGTAAATGGAAAGGATTCAGACCCCATCGTCCCACCTTCGTCTTTGATCAGAAGGGTCAGTTCCCGATCAGTCAGAAACTCGATATCAGAAGAAAAAGAAAATGGTGACGGACCTGTAAAAGGATCTTTTGTCAGCAAATACAAGAAGGCTCCGGAGGCGTTGAAGAGTTTTAATATGACTGATGCTGAGAGCGAGCTCGAGGTTCCTGGAACACCAATGACTCCTAGAACATCTACCACACCTGGTTTGTATATTTGGATGATGCTAATAATCTTTGTGTGATTTCTTACGTGTTTTTCATTACTAGGTCTTATCTAGATGTTTTGTTTAAATTGTCTTAGTATTTATTTGTTTCATCTTGTTTTATGTTGAATATTTTATTGTTTTTTTCAACTGCGTCTCGTTAGATTGTACTTTTGACATTTTAAATTACTCGAAATCTTTACAAGTTAATATGGACAAACCAACACAAAAATAGTACTTACCTATGAGTTATGTTATTATTCCGTATTAACTTAAACGACAACAAAAACATTAAATTAATTTGTGTTCAAACTTACAAGGACCAAAAGTACAAAACTACGATACTAGGTACGTCTTCTCAACTAAAACTACGCCAAAATGTATATTGTTTTATACTGAAACATAAACTTAGCCATGTGACGTTTGAAATGAAGGTCTAATGCTAAAGTAATTATGATCATTCATTAAGCATTTTGTACGTATTAAGACATTACATTAATTCCTCAATTATTGGGAAAAATATTTTACTTTTGGATTTGTCAAAGGGTTTTGACTATGTCCTTCATTTTTGGGACTTTATTTTTTTTTCCCTTTAAGCTTAACAAGGCAATTTCTTAAGAAGTACAGAGTACCTATTAGATAATGACGGTGAAGCCCATTTATTGTAACAATTTTTGGTACTGAAACTATCCGAGTATTATATAATTAATTGGAATTTCATAGTTCAGGACCGTGAATTCAGGAAACACTGAACTTTTATTTAGGCATATGTGTAATGTAGGTATCGTTTAGTGCTTATGAAAATTAGTCTGAATTCGTAATTTTGGAGTGCCACAAGGTGCAAGTACAAATAGTGAAATTTACAAATCGTAAAACGTTAACGTGTTAAGGCTCTTTTGAATAATATCAGGGTCTCTGTACGTTTTCGAAACAAAATCTTGAGCTGTCTAGATCTCAATGATATATATCCATACTAATATTATAAATGCGAAAGTAACTCTGTCTGTCTGTCTGTCTGTTACTCTTTCACGCCTAAACGGCTGAACGGATTTTGATGAAATTTGGTACAGACATAGTTTGGAACTTGAGAAAGGACATAGGATAGTTTTTTGCCGGAAGTCACTATTCCACGCGAACGAAGTCAAGCTAGTTCTAATATATATTTCTGTTTAAACAATATAATCTAATTCAAGGTAGGCTTCAATTTTTTTTCTAACATTCAATTAATTATTTTCGCCAAATTATGAACACGCAACAATACGGAACGATTGCAACATCTTGAGATCAAATGTTTAGTTATGTTAGTAAACCAACTAACAGTCAGCAAAAAATAACTTGCAACTTTAGTACAATATTGCGTAATGTATAAGTACACACGGCTACACATCAAGCTATACAAAACCAGTATAATCTGATCGTTCATTGTGCGAAAAGATCTAGTAAAGTGAGGCCAAGATTAACTGGTTTTGTATAGCTTGATGTGTAGCCGTGTGTACCTATTTACATTCTTGTCACGTTTCTGACATTCCGTTAGAAATGTAATTTAATTAAATTGCTATAAATAAGTTTAGGTTGGACATACGGGCGGCAAAACCGAATATGATTGAAAAAAAACCGTTCGGCGTTTCTCGTTTTAAAAGCCGAACGGAGTCTACCGTTCGACATGAGTCAAATGTGTGTAGTAAAAGCCTCAGGTTGGCTTTATTGTTTACTAAATAGGTATTGCCGAACCGATAAGTGCGACCGGAATAAATATGAGACATCTCTAACTGAAGTATTTCTTTATTCCTTAAAATAATTTCTAGATTTATAAAATCCCGTCTGTGATCCCTGAAGAGTTAGGTAGTGGTGATTGGTTTGTGGTGAAAAAGAATGCTATCAATGATCACTGAGTTACACTGGACACTTTTATTGCCATGTCTTTTAATATCGAACCATTGATTATAATCGACCATTGTGAACAAAAGTGATAAGAATCGTGTGACAGACATTGAGAGCGCAAAGTAGGTATATTCAGATATTTTTAAAGCTGTTGATTTGTCTGGAAACATTTATCAGACTTATCGAAAACAATCCTATAAATATAAATGTCTTTTTACGCACAATAGCCAAACATTTAGGTATGGTTTAGTTACAAAAAAAAGCGTAAGTTGAAAATTATGAAGTGTGCCACCAATTTGCGCATTTGCATGAAAAGTAAAATACTTAATTGCAAAACGGAGGATTATGAAATTGGGGCGCAATTCAAACAATTTTGCAATCTTGCAAAAATAATCCATATGTGCAGTGATCTAAATAAGCTTCTGGGGGTCTAAAATGGCCACTTTAGCAGATCAGAATATGAATTGACCTTTCAAAATAGTAACTGCGTCTGTGACCATTTTACGAATTTAACGCAATTCTTAATGTTTTCCTATTATTACTTACCTATGATCTATTTTCCTTAATGGTCCCAGACGCTGTTACTATTATGAAAGGTCATTTTACGCTTTTTGACGCAATTCCTATTATGATCTGCTAAAGTGGCCGTTTTAGCTAAATTGCTGTAAACGCTGAATAAGCAGGGGGCTGCTTATTCAGCGTTTACAGCAATTTAGCTAACGATTGTGAATTCCCATAACATGACATTTAGGTAAAAGGCAAACATTTAGGTATGGTTTAGTTACATAAAAAAAGCGTAAGTTGAAAATTATGAAGTGTGCCAACAATTTGCGCATTTGCAAGAAATTTCAAAACGGACAATTATGAAATTAAGGCTCTTTACAAACAATTTTGCAATCTTGCAAAAGTAATCCTTATGTGCAGTGATCTAAATAGGTTTCTGCTTATTCAGCATCTACAGCAATTTATCTGACGATTGTGAATTCCTTCCATAGCATAACATAAATCCATGTAATCCCCGAAGGGTTAGACAGGGGTGTACAACAGTATTTATTTATTTATTTATTTAAACTTCTCGCACACAAAATAAAGGTACATGGCAAAGGCGGACTTAATGCCTTAGGCATTCTCTACCAGTCAACCAAGGGTGGTGTAGAGATTAGATGGCAGGTGCTCTTTTTGATAGGAACAATGGTAAAAAAAAATAATATTCAAATATATCATACCTAATGATTTATAAATATAATAAACAAATAGTTACATAAATAGATTATAAACATATAATACACATGCATAAATATATACCTATCCTATATATATAAATATATATATACAAAATCAAAATAGAGAGATGTTGAAATATCTCTACACTATTTATTTAGAAAATAACTCTGCAATTTCCGCTTAAATGCATACCGACTTCGCCAGTCTCTTATGTGATACGAGGCTATTGCCAATACATTTCTAACTTGTTCCATTCTTTGTCACCAGGTCACGAGAACTGCACCTTCCACCATGACCTGGAGCTGGACCACAGGCCCCCCACCAGGGAGGCTCTCCTCCCCGACATGGCTAACTCCTACAGACTTCTGCTTACAGGTAAAAATTGTTAATGATACCAGTAGGTACATCCTAGCAGTAAAAGTTTTAAAATATGTCGACATTCGTCTAGAAAATATTTTTCCTACAAAATATGCTTGTACAAGCCATCTTTCAAATGATCAACCGTGATGTTTATTTTAATTTCAATATCAATTAATAGCTGAAATGAGCTGGTTGTTAGCTGGGTCCATCATGATCTACCTAGCCTTTTCCCGACTTTCATAGGGTTGACTTATCCAGTCTAACCAGAGGCAGATTGCAGTATTTTACATGGAACGACTGCCTACCTGACCTCCACATCCCAATTAGTACCGGGTAATATTATTTGTCGACCGTAGGTTCAATTGAGGTAAGGGACAAAATACGATTTTTCAGGAGAGGCCGACAAAGTTTTTTTTCGGACTAAATCGCCTATAACTTTTTTTCTTATCCTTTTTCGGGTCTGATTTCACACATAATCTTGTATTTTAGTGCTCTATCTACACGTGTAACATTTATTTAAATAAATTAGCTATTTAAGAAAATAGATGTCCCTTACTGACCAAGTATCTTGTAGTCTCGTCCCTTACATTAAATTGACCTCTGCGTTGGATTCAATTTATAATGGTAATTCGTTGATTGGGAAGACCCTTACCTTATTTCAAGTGGATTGGCGGCAATAATTACATCATTTCAAGTTCCTATATTGCATAGTTTTTCAGGTACATTGTTATTATGGGGCTGATTCGAAATTTGGATCCAAAAATCATAAGGTTAAGGGACATTTTTCTTAAGCTAGAATTTTTTCGTATACACCATTCGATAGAGCGAAAAATTCTGAACAAAACTGTATACTTAACTCATTTTGAGTATTTTGTCCCTTACCTCAATTGAACCTACGGTCGACCATTATGATACCCCATAGCAAGACTGGTTGTCAGACTTTCGGGCTACTGACTACGATTGTGAAAGTACCGCGAAAAGCATGTTGCTTAATTAAATTTCGTTAATTTGACTGTTAGCTTATATATTATATGTAGATGGGATAAGACTACACACATGATAGGAGCCTAGACATGCGACTAGTATAAATTACAATTTATCAACGACTATACTTTTCATCTTCAGGTCTTGGAGAGGACCCTGAGAGGGCGGGTCTGCTGAAGACTCCGGAGCGTGCCGCCAAAGCTATGCTCTTCTTCACCAAGGGTTACGACCAGAGTCTCGAAGGTATGTTCAAATTTACACATAAAATTAGTAAATAAAAGTTACGACACCATTCTTCGGCTTTAGAATTGTTCCTGTCACTATTGCACGTACTTCAAAATTGAAGTAGAAGACAGGAATATAACTAACAATTTATTGACCATCAACTCCACTATTGTAATCTTCTACTGGATATGGGCGTCTCCCAAGATTCACCACAGTACCTAAATTACCACCTTCCACATTTGGTATTCTATAGCGGTCATCTTTTTAAAGCCATGCCATCTTTTTAAGTACCTGAGAAAGTAATTTTCATGACATAAACATGACGAAATTATAAAAGTTATTTCATCATTTAATTTCACTTGAGAGTAACTTTCAAATAAGAATCATTAAAATAATGCGGTCCAAGCTTTGATCTGAGACGGATTACGGAAATTGATCCAAGCGACATTAACGTGCCAATGCAGATAAACTGGAATAAGAACATGTCGACGCTTGTTGGAGGCCTTAATCCAGCTCTCATCATCATTTCAGCCGAAACACGGTCGTTGTTGATGATGATAAATGCGAATGTGAACGCCTAGTCTATATCCTGCGGTAGTCTGCTTTAGGGTGATGACGATAAATGATAAAGTATAATAAAAATGATAGTAGTAAGAGAGATTCTAATAAATAAATAACATAAAAAATGATAATCTTGAACCCATTAATAAACCCATTTTTAAACTTACAGACGTACTAAACAACGCCATATTTGACGAAGATACTGATGAGATGGTCGTTGTTAAGGACATTGAAATGTTCTCCATGTGTGAGCATCATTTGGTGCCGTTCTACGGGAAGGTTTCCATCGGCTACCTGCCCCAGGGCAAGATCCTGGGATTGAGCAAGCTGGCTAGGTAAGAGACCGTGATTATCTATAAGTTAGTCTTGATTTTGAGATGGACAATAGTTGGAAGTGGAAGAGAGAGGCAATATTACAGTAAAGTAGGTAACCACCTTTGAACAAATCATTTAACTTAATATATTATTTCCTATAACACAAAAGCCCATAAAAAGTGGAAAAAGATAAACAGATAGTAAAGAGTTATATCAATGATTAACGATAAGCACACAATCCAACTGAATGAATCTACTACGTTTTATTTTCTAATATCACAGATCACTAACTTTTTGTTCTACAATCTAATACAAATTCACGGTATTCATTCATCTTTTGGCAAAATTCTCCCCAAAATGTCTCTAGTTCCTTCTCCCGTCGTCTGTTTTCTTAATACAGTTCATAACAACTCTCTTCTTCGATTCCAGGATCGTGGAGATCTTCTCTCGTCGTCTGCAGGTGCAGGAGCGTCTGACCAAACAGATCGCCGTGGCTGTCACCCAAGCAGTTCGCCCGGCTGGTGTGGCCGTCGTTGTTGAGGGAGTGTAAGTATTCTTTCATCATCATCAGCCTATTAATGCTCCCACTGCAAGGCTCAGGTCTCAGCTCTCTAGGCGAGGGATGTATTATAAATATATTGTATTGTAGTATTCTTTATTCTTTATAAGTATCTTCAATTGGATTATCAAAACGTTTATCATCAAGCCTGATAAGCACTTTGAGACTCTTCTCTAGAAAGATCATTACATATTCTTTACTATACAAATTATTAGGATCTCATCTCTGACTATCTCTCAGTATCGACCTGATCTCTGTCCATAAGACAATATTTAGGTCAAGAATAGGGGCCTACACTCTTCACATATATAAAAAAAGAAAAAATCTAAGACCCTCAAAAAAGTCTAGCCTGATAGCTAAGAAGACTTTGAGACAAATCTGTAAAGATATCTCTAGGCTTCTTTCGCGATGTGTGATTACGGCTGATGAACTTTTGTGTAGTTTTAGCAATAACTCTTTCCCAAACACTAATATAGAAGTTCTGGATAAAATCCCACTGCTGAAGGATTTAAGGAGGAGACATTATGTCTAGAGACCCCTTTTTCTCGATGATTCCCAATATCCACCACCTGGTTGTCCCACACTGGTGGATAGTGAAACAATTTTAAACAGATCGTTTAAAAAAAAATGCATCCGAACGCATGGTTTCATCGACTGTACTTGGACTTGACCAATGGCGTATGTGGCAAATTTCATAATTGGACAAACAGACGATTCGACGAACTACAGCTTTGACCGATATCAAATTTGACGAATTGCTGATTTGACGAATATCAGACTTGACCAATGTCGTGCAACCCACCATATCTTAAAACCATTTTATTAGTACCTAAAGCGTTTACAGAAGGTTTGAGCAGCATTTTATAAATTACCTTCCTTATAAATTATTGAGGAAAGTTGTCTCAAAACAATCTTCCTTGCAATCACGTATTTGGCCGACGTCCGTTCGTTAGCCTTAAGTCGGATGAACCCAACCAACATAAAATATGTAATTTAGATACAGATCAAAAGAACGAGCTGCACAAAGAAACTGGCCATTTAAACAAAAGAGCTGGGAGTAAAGACAATTACCCTGTTAATCTGATCGCGATTACTGTCTGCATAATGTTGTGTACACTTTATACAATGAGACAAAAACTTTAAGATGAAAGCATTAGGTACGTTAATGTTAAGAAAAACCCGAATGAAATCAGGATATATCAACTAATTTAAGTCGCAGATCAGAATAACATTACTTTGATATTGTAACAAACAGCTTTGAACAATATAAAATTAATTGATCCGAGAAGAACTGTAAACGCGCAACTGTAGCATTTGAATCAATTTACACTATCAGTTAGTTTTGAGAAATGAAACTAGATGGCGTTACTCTCGCTGATAGATCATTGATCAAGTAGACGTCGTTCTTGATTTACTCAAAAGATGGTGACACTTTATGGGCAATTCTTTTTCCGTTTTAGTTCTGTAAGTTTGCCATAGAGCGCGCTTGATGTCCCTGTGCTAGTTATAATGAAGATTCTTTAATCTTTCTAACTGAGTTCTACAAGGGCGGTTTTTATAATTCCATTTTAGCGTTTAAATGGGAAAGTCTGCAGGACACGGTAGTTTTCCCTTTTGTGAACCGTTTATAATAATATTTATTTCTATTCACAGGCACATGTGCATGGTCATGAGAGGAGTCCAGAAGATCAACAGTAAGACGGTGACGTCATCCATGCACGGAGTCTTCCGCGATGACCCGAAGACGAGGGAGGAGTTCCTTAACCTTGTCCACTCCAAGTGAGAACGCGAGATTTAATCAGTTTACGTTGACAAAGTCCTTAATATTTTTTCTGGGGTTTCTTTTTCATTTATTTTCTATCTTTTCCTTATTTTGGCGGGAGAATCTCCAATCAATTTTTCCTAAATTTCCTTTTTTCGTAAAAAATATTTTTTACTTTTTATAATTTATTATAGAAAAAATATTATGGATTTGCCAAATTCACGTGTGGTTTACTTCCTAAGTTATTAGTTAAGTTATTGCTTTTTATTGCTCTATTTTGGTAATTTATTATTACTTTAATGAACAATTTAAATTGTTGAAACAAAACAATGTTGCAGCTTACATTTTGTTCCTTTTTTCATATTTTTCTTTCTTTCGCAATAAGAAACTCAAAATAACTTCTTACTGCTATAACAGTATTTATTACTACAATAATAGGTATTAATTTCTCAAAATAGACAAACAGATACTGCCCTAGTTTAATAGTATAAATTAATATTATTTTGCAATTCTCTATTTGGTTCACTTTCATTTTATCTTTTAATTATTTATTTCAATAATTAAATAGCACCATTTTAAGTAAAAATTATACATGACAATAAAAAATGACAAATGAATATTTAATATATTTATTAATTTAACTTAAATTTTAGTGGGGAATGTGATAACAATATATATTGCCCAAACTTATCACATTTTCCAAATTAAAATTATATTTTATTAAGAGATTTAGTACAAAAAATAATTATTAAAATATTTTATAAAAATTGTTGAAAGTTTTTTTGGACCGATTAGATTTCGTTTTGACAAAAATCTCAAGCATTTAATGGCTGATGTTTGACATTTTTGACATAGGTATTTAATTTTTATTTTTTTGTAATATTAAAAAAAATGCTAAGAGCCGATGATGTTGCCTTAAATTGTGAATGTACGAATTTTTGATATGTTTTAACTATATCATGATTTTATAAATAAATGTTTTTTATTTTAAGTTAATTATGCTTTTTATTACACACCCACGTAGGAACATTACCCAAATATTTAAGCAATCTCTTTGAATTGTAACACTTTTTTATTTTGTTTATTTTAGCATAAGTATGCACATTGCATTTCTATTTTTATAGTTGAACTTCAATAATAATAATAACAATATGCACGCTCGCTCTCTTCCATAGGACTTACACGTCAATACCTGGAAAAATAACGACACTCCTCTGCCTTACTTCGGAAAAAAAGGCGGATTGCAATTGATTCCGTTTGTACGTTTGTCCACTTAATTTTATTCTTTCATTGAAATGACAGACTTTCTTTAATCTTCTTTTTAATTATTTTAAATAAATATTCCATTTTACGAATGATCCTATTATGTTATACTAAAGTGGTCTTTTTAGAACCCCTGAACAAACAGAGATAATTTATTAATCAGTCCGTAAATAACTTTTTTCGACGGCTCGGTTAGTGTAGTGACTGAGCGATTGACTGCTGCACTGCGTGTCATGGTTTCGATTTCCACACGTAACAAATTGGTTATATTTGCCTACATATAGGTGTTCCGGGCTCCGGGTCTGGCTGTTCGTGAAGAGTTTAAATGTTTATAAACTTATCCACGATACAGAAAAAATACCCAGCGACGTTTTTTTTTAATTAAGTTTAAAAAGAAATGGTATCTTTTGGTTTACGCTATGTCATCATCTTCCTACTCTAGCCCCATGTTACTTGGGGTCAGCGCAACACGTTTTCTTCTTCCATTGTCATTCAACTGTCAAGCTATGATTTACCCCGTCGGGGCCGCGGATCCCGTCGGGGCCGCGGATCCCGTCGGGGCCGCGGATCCCGTCGGGGCCGCGGATTATAGAACGAGATGACGTGGCCTCGGCGCAAGGGCAAAGAAAGAACATGGGTTCGGTTTTTAGTCAGTAGAAGTCTGACACCTTCGCTCTGCCCAATGCCCTTATTTTCCACCAACCAAAAAAAAAAAAGCTATGATTAACTCCTTTTTCTTTCATATTTCTTCCTCTCCCTCTCCATCCATCTACATTTTAATTCTTCTGGTTTAGGGTTTGCAGTTTAAATAGGTACCAGTACTTTACATGGAGCGACTACCTATCTGACTACCACTAGTCCTATACCTCTTAGCTTACTAAGAGACTAGCTAGAGAGCTGGCTGGCTGGCTGGCGAGCTGGCTGGCTGGCTGGCTGGCTAGAGAGTAGTGATTTTTTTCCCATCGTCCCCTACAATTTTCCGATTACTTCGTTGTGGAATACAAAACAGTTAAATTGCTTCTCTGGGACTTCGTCAGAGATACATTGTCTTGGCGCTTTTCTGGTGGTCGCCACTGCACTGTTAATTCTGGCTTTCAGGAGTTGCAGTGGTTTGGGAAAGGTGTGACGCACTTGTCCCATTAAAAAGGCTTCCTCTCCTGCCAAAGATTCTGAAATAGTTTTTCATAACAGTTTATACTGACTTAAGTATTGAAACGATTTCATGAAAATATTATTGTCAGCCGGTACAATATTAAACTCTTTGTAGTGACTGTACTAGGTGTATCACAATGGAATAATGTGTCTATGATTATGGCTTTGCTAAAATGATGTCACTGCAATATAGGTAATCTAGTCAAAATTAGCATTAAAAAGGTGGTTAAATAACGATAATTTGCATAGAGCTGAAAATTGGTGTAGGTCTTAAATACATCCATTATAAAAGTAATGTCAAAAGTCGCGACCAACTCCGTGTGTGATAAAAGAGTTATGGAGGTGAAGTTCGGTTAAAAATAGTAGATCATAAAATTGTGTTCAATAATGTCCTAATATTGTTTTCTTACGAGTCACCATTTCCGAATTATCGCCTTTGCTATATCTGAACTTTTTGGAGTAGTTATTAGAATGATACCCATTTTATAGGAGTGTGTTATAGTTGTCTAAAGTACATAATTATATTTATATCAGCACTGCAGCAAACTCAGTTTCTGGTGGTAATATATGAGGTGGACGATGGGAACTGCTGCTGCCTCATGCATACATCATAGTAAGAAATAAATAAAACATATTTATTTAGCCCATGCCACAAGCAAGTGCACACAACAAACAATCTAATATATAAAAAGAGAAGTCCTGACTGACTGACTGACTGACTCATCAACGCCCAGCCCAAACCGTTGAACCTAGAAAGCTGAAATTTTGCACAGAGGTTCCCTTTATAATGTAGACAAGGAATAAGGAAGGGTTTTTCGAAATTCAACCCCTAAGGGAGTTAAATAGGGGATGAAAGTTTGTATGGAAAGTCGTTTTTTTTCACGCGGGCGAAGCCGCTGTCAAAAGCTAGTAAAAAATATTTAAAAAAAAACAGTGTGTGTATCTCATGACTGCACCAAATAGGACCAGTTCACATAGGTTAACATTATAGGTTGCTGATGGCAGCCATAATTATAATGTCTGAATATATATTTATTTTAAACGGTCTAATTTGGATGGTTATAAATCACTCGCTCCACAAAATAACTCATTAATAATGATTACCCTCCACCAAGTCGAATATATGAAAATAATAAGTGTCATTCCGTAGTAATTGACTTATTTTTTGGAGTAAGACGAACCGACCGACGGACTACGAAGAAACATATTGATGTACCAAACATACATACATACACACTCACAGACTTGCTAAAACCATAACCCTCCTATAGACTTGGCCTTAGTCGGTTTAAAATTAAAGGGAAATCTGTCCCTGTGTAGGCACATGCTTATGAGCAGGCCTTCTGCCAAAACCAAATAGATGTAAAGTCCTAATCATCATTATTTTATTTCAATTGACACTATTTAACCGACTTTTAAAAAGGAGAAGGTACACCATGTTCGCCTGTATGTACATTTTTTTAAAACTAAAAATATAGATATAATAATGTTAGATGCCTGCACTAGGATAATTCTGTATCACAGCCTGCAGGAGCTCTAACAGTATACCTCAACATCATCATCATCAGCCTATTATGTTCCCACTGCTGGGACACAGGCCTCTCTGTGAGAGGGAATGGGCTATAATCTACCATGCAGGCCCACTATGTCTTGGAAGATGTCTCATGTCTTTGAATTTTTGGTTCTAGAGCATGCCGGTTTCCTCACGATGTTATCCTTCACCGTTTTTAAGAGCAGTGGTGATGAAATAAACTGGGTTCAAACCAGGACTTACTTTTCGTAAGTCGGGGCCGCCACCGCTACTCTCTGCTAAATCAAAGTGTAAATATTTGAATGACTTTGGTCAAAACAAAACTATATACCTACTCGTAGCACCGTGTTCGCCTAACAATAAGTATTGTTTTTCCCATGGGTTATAGAGCTAGGTAGCCCTAATAAAACCTCGATTAATTTCATTTATCATTGTCCTTTTCTCACCATAGGGTAACCAGAATGCAATGCCCACCTGAAACCCCTTCGAAGACCTCGCATGACGAACAGAGCTCGAATCATCTGGAAATGTTTATATCTAAATAAACTGATATTTTTCTTGGCATATAGTTTCATTTCAACTCACATTTGCTTGCTTATATTAGTACCTGCTTTGGTTTGAAACATTACATTAACTTACACAAGACATTGGTTATGATCCGTTTATTCCCATCTGCCCCTTCGATTCCCATCTGCCCCTTTTGATTCCCACCTGCCCGCTTCGAACCCCATCTGCTCCCTTTGAACTTTTTACAATCCTGGTGGTCAATAGCACTTATTTAATAAACACCTTTTTTTGTGGGTGGGATATCAACAAATGAGGTCAGTAAAAGTCTAAGTGTCAGACTTTTACTGACTGAAAACCACCCATGTCCCTTCATAGCCCTTGTGCCGAGGCCGCGGTATCTCTTTCGAACAACCCGCAGCCCCGACGGGAGTAATAAATTATAAATATTACAGTAAGGGAATCGATTCGCATTACCATTACGTACTGGACATTATCATCATCACCGAACAGTAGTCCACTGCAAGATATAGGCTTTTACAATCGCACACCACTTTATAATATAAAAAACTTTGAATTCAACATTCACTGACCGACAAATGTCGTCATTTCTACTCAAAGGAAGTCCCATGAAGTAATAAGAAGAAAAATAGGAAAATACATTTGTATGAAAAATTGCAAACCCTTTAAGAGGGAACCTCTTATATAAAATGCTAACATGTCTCATGCAGATTTAGTTTGCCAGTAATAATTAATTGTATTATAATATAACTAATTATTATATTGGAGAGGGAATATTCAGAATAATGTACACAGATACTGCTATAGCACTTAAAATACTACGGCTTCTTTCGGTGATATATTTTTATTTCCACTCGGTTTGGTCGGTCAGGACTGCCTCTTTAGTCTAGTGGTGGTTATGTACGTGACTGATGAGCGTGAAGTCCTGGGTTCAATTCTTGGGTCGAGCAAAGTGCTTTTTTTTATTTTTCATCAGAAATTTCTGAGTAGCAGCCACGGCGTTTGAAATTATACCCGGTTAATCAATAAGATCGTCTCTTAGAGCTATTACATGGGACTTGGGAGTTAAACTGTCGAAATGTGAGTATGCTATTAGTACACTTCAGCCTAACACTTCAAGATTTAGAAGAAGAAAGAAAGAAAGAAAAAAATATTTATTATTCGCAGAATTATGATACAATCAAAATCAGTAAACATACAACTAATATTAAAAATAGGTACAAAAAAGAAAAACAACAGTACATATATGTTTACATAAAAAATGGAACACAAAAAAGAAAAAAAATGTTTACAGATTACACGTCATGACTGCGACAAAGAGGTTACCCACTCAGCATGGTGCTGTGCTATCGACCGTATGGAGACCCACAGCACAGCGGTAGATTTACAGGTGTAATGTTATGTTATGAAAGACACTGAATAAACAATCCATGGAAATGCCACTGTGGCGACTAGCGACATCTATCGCAACACCTGCGTTCGATGCTTGACCCTATGGCTTCAATGGAGCGTAGGTAGTTATCGCATCAACTAGGGTTAGTTTCGGTACTGTCCATATTTATACTGTGACATAAGCCTGTATAGGAGTTCCCGACTTACATAATATGTCGGGCAGTTAGCCCGCCGGACACAACACCCGTCCGGTCGGAGGATCCTCCCTTTTCTATGGGGTATGAGGAACTTTACACCCTGTTCCTCATACTCCCCAAACCACTATTAAAAGCGAAAACAATTTGCTACTAAGTATTTAGTTTAGCAATGAATGTTTCATTACGTGTTTCTTGCTAATCAAAAGTGATACAGTGACCTGTGACACTGTGCGTATCTACTAACACTTGTTAGTTTAATATTATTTACCTAACTTTTCTTGTATTTTTTTTCTGTTTTACTCCTTAATCTAACAGAAACGAAATAATATTGCAGTTTTTAACCGACTTCTAAAAAAAGAAGGAGGTTCTCAATTCAGATGTTTTTTTTTATGTTTGTTCGGGCATAACTCCGTCACTTGCTAATCGATTTGAAAAATTCTTTTTTTGTTGGAAAGAGTATACTTCCCAAATGGTCCCATAATTTTTAATCGAAATCAGACAAGCGGTTTTTGAAAAATCAACAAAACTAAAAAAAAAACTACATTGTCCACATTATGACCCATGAACATGTGAACCACTAAAAAGTGAAAAATAAAAACTTTTTAACAAAAAATAAAACCGACTTCAAAAAAAAAACAAATAAGTCAAAAATACTTAAATCAGTTTCTGAAGTCGGTGGCAAAAAAATTAAATCAAACAAACAAAAGTCACCGACTTCAGAAACTGATTTATTTTTGACTTTTTTGTTTTTTTTTTTTGAAGTCGGTTTTATTTTTTGTTAAAAAGGTTTTTTTCTGTCTCTAATTTCTATAAATGAAATGAAGAATTAAAAGACGAAAGTCAAATTAATTTATTTATTTTTATAATATTGGTAGAAGGGTACCTACACAATTGTTTCATTACGTAACATATCTAAAAGAATCCCTGTTTTTTGGAGGGTGGGATATCATCAAATTACTCCTCCCGCTCTGGGTGGAACGGAAGGGAGTGTCAGACTTCTACTGACCAAAAAGCACCCATGTTCCTTCTTAGTCCTTTGTGTCCGGGGCCGCGGTATCTTTTCGAACTACTCGCAGCCCGACAGGTGTCAGCCCTTGCGGGATCCCTGCAGTGTTGCTGACATAATTATATCTTTTTAGGGTTCCGTAGTCAACTAGGAACCCTTATAGTTTCGCCATGTCTGTCTGTCTGTCTGTCTGTCTGTCTGTCCGTCTGTCCGTCCTCGCTTAATCTCTGTGACCGTTAGCACTAGAAAGCTGAAATTTGGTACCAATATGTGTATCAATCACGCCGACAAAGTGCTAAAATAAAAATTGGAAAAAAATGTTTTATTAGGGTAGCCCCCCTATATGTAAAGTGGGAAGTGTTTTTTTTTTTAATTTTAACCCTAACGTGTGATATATTGTTGGAAAGGTATTTAAAAATGAATAGGGGTTTACAAAAATCATTTTTTGATAATGTCAATAAATTCGGAAATAATCGCTCCAAAAGTAAAAAACAAAGCGTCCCCCCCCCCTCTAACTTTTGAACCATAAGTTTAGAAAATACGAAAAAAATCTGAAAAGTAGAACTTTATAAGGACTTTCTAGGAAAATTATTTTGAACTTGGATGGAAACAACAGATGGAAACTGCAGTTAACCAATATAATTTGGTCCCTGAATCGTATGAGCGCCTATACAATCCAGAGGTCAAGTTTCATTGGCCCGTATTTCAAACAAAAAAAGAATTATTACTACGGAACCCTACACTGAGCGTGGCCCGACACGCTCTTGGCCGGTTTTTTTTATTATAAACCCCTTACCTTAACTAGTGTTTCTAGTGAACACCACTGATACCCTTGAACATCAGCGAAAGAAGTTATCACGGAATATTTTTGGCGATAGTCTAAAGTTCTAGACTCCACGAATCACTTTTCCATATAAATGGTAGTTGCAGCTATTTTACACATCTACCACTGGTAGCGCGGCCGGACTCGTAAGAGCAGATCGGATAAACCACAATAGGGATGTGTCCTGGGTAAAAAAAATATGATTCCGTTTAGTCCGTCAGTTAGATTATAATTATTATCGAAAAATATTGGATATGTGTTATTTCTTTTATCAAATTAATAAAAAATTACGAGGAAAAAACGCGTCAAAGATCTGGAGTGGGGGCTTTTGACGGCACTACGTGGTAAAAAATGTAGTGCAATGTGAAGTCACACGAGTTTTCGAAGCACTGTATCGTCTTCATTTTTGGTTTACGTGCAAAAAGAAAAAATACCTACATGTCCAATATTTTTTGGTAATCTATGTGACGGACTAATTAGATTTTTTATGTCAACTACCCTATTCCTACGACCATGACTACACGGAGATTGGTCACCATCATCATCTGCCTAGCCTCTTTCCAATCACGTTCGGGTCAGGTTTCAGCCTCGAGTCCAGATGAAAACCAGCGTTGGGCACTAGTTTGCTAAACTTGACGCAGCTGAAAAATACACAATGTTGTTTTTTTCTGTTTAGATTTAAATGTTTTTTTTTTATTCAAGTGCACTAAAAAAACATTTTAATCTGCCATGTTCCAAATAATTATGATTTCTTTCACTGGATGACTGCCGCCCACCATGGCCGAAAAAACAGTCGAGAGGATACTTATTAGACCCTAGAAAATCAGCAAAATATAGCAATTCCACGAGTCCACGACCTCTAGGAGTTATCACGGAATATTTTTGGCGATAGTCCAGACACCTCCACACTCAACTCCACGAAACACATTTTCCTACAACTTGACCAAAACTAAGGTCATATTGTGACAAACAAACTGATAAACCGCTAATTAACTGAGTTTATCATTCCCTTTATATCTAGGTATGAGTGTATGTTCGCGATATAGTCTAATAGTATCTGTCAAACAGTGAGGACGTATATAGGTAAGCTCCCTTTTTTTGTTTTTCTCATCGTTTTTTGTACAACAATAGGTTTTATCATCATCATCATCATCAGCCTACGGTAAACCACTGCTAGGTACAAGCCTCTTCAATCACCATCATCAGCTTTCTGCCCTTATCACATATCATTTGGAGTCGGCGCAACACGATTTTCTCTTCCACTCTGCCCTGTTAGTCGTCACGTTATCATGTATTCCTTTTTCCTTCATATCACTCCTCACACGCTCTATCCATCTTTTCTTTGGTCTTCCTCTCCCTCTCCATCTGTCTACATTTATATTCATAAGCCTCTTCAATGATCGTTGTGTGTTAAAATAGCCCTTAACAAAACCGAAGGGTATTTTGTTCCCGTCATCATTACTTTATTTGTTTGGTGATCATACTAGGAAGCTTCTAGTTATGGAGATATTTGAGGTCAAATTTTATCACAACTTGTTATAAATACAAGTTTTTAAGGTTATCTATAGGTACTTTAATTATGTCCATGACCCTTATACTACTCCATACATCAATCAACAAAATGTTTTGGCTGCGTTAAATTCTACCATAAAAAAGTGATGATCCGATTTTTAACCCCAAAAACATAATCGTATCCCAGAAATATTGTTTTGCGTAGAGTAAGGTACTTGGTTGAATGCTTGATTGATTGACGGCTTCGTATAGGATTCATTTACACCTTAAATACTGGAACGGGAACCAATATTAATTGGCCAAATCACATTTGACTGGTGTCTGTCAAAAGTTCAAAACTTTTAACGTAATATAATATCACACTGTAATGATGCCGAGTGAGCCTATTGTATAGGGCACAAATACAGACTCCGCGGCTGTTACTAATAAATTCCTGATAATGGAAAAAACCCATTAACAAGCCTTTAAAGTTAAAACGCGCTTCTTAATTAAAGTACTTTCTTTCGGAACGCCTTATGTCTTACCTACTCAAAACCTTTTTCTACTTGATTACTGATGCCATGATTTAATGAAAACTTTTGTAATATTCATAAAATCATGGGTACATACGAGTAATACCTACTAATTAGGTATGTTCCAAACATCATGAACTTGCAATCAAGGCATCATCCATCACGCCTATAATCTTCGAAGGATTAAGGCAGACTAAAGCAATGTCAACCTTAGTGCCTAGGCACTAGTGCAAGCAAAAAATTTAAACGTTTCATGAACTTAATAACACTATACGCTATAACTACGCTATAATCCCTGAAGGGTTAGACAATCTAGGTACCAGTAAACCCACATTTTGCTAATTTTATTCATATCCCAGCCTATTGCCATCAACAGGACGCAAATCCAGACTAAGTGACTACTGAAAAATCCTGGCTGGAAAACCTAATAACATTTTCCACGACCCGGAAATCGAACCCCGACCAAACACTAGACCAGCGAGGCAGAATTTTAACGTGATCAAATTTATTTAAAAAAGCACTGGACCACGTACGAGTATTACTGTTTTCTTAACAATAATTAGATAAAGTCGAGTGAGGCGAAGATAATTTACTACTGATAATAATTAACTGTTGATAATTTGCTATACTGTTTATATGTCAAAGATCAGAAAACTTGGAGATAAACAAACAGTGTTGTCTGTTTTATATTATTTAACTAATATCTGCCGGCGGTTTTACTCGAAACTGGTTGATTCCCAGGACGGGTAAATTTTATTAGGACAAGCCCGCCACACTATTCCCAAACCACTGTAACTCCTGTTAGCCAGAATCAACAGTGGCGACCACAAGAAAAGCGCCGAGACAATGAAGCTCGACGAAGTCCCACAGAAGCGATTTAAGGTGGATGTTCCAGGGTAGCCCGCGAAATTCAAATTTTCTTACGTTTTTAAGATTAATGATTATTTCATCAAAAGTTCATTCTTGAGAGTACTTGGAGGGTCGTAATGATAATTTTGATGATTACAATTCTGTAACTGCATACGTCTTACAGCCGCAAATCATATTTTCACTAACATACATTCTAGCACTGGCCTGCAAATCGCTAAAAACGTAAGAAAATTTGAATTTCGCGGGCTACCCTGGAACATCAGCCTTAAGGTTGAACAAGCCAGTCATTCTTCCATACAAACTTACGAAAGTGATTACTCCTCTGTTTGACGGTGTAGGTTCAAAATTAAAAATTGTATCAACTGGTCTTATCATTATCTAGGTCTGTATGGAAGCAGAATTGGAAAAAAAATATTGATTTGGAAGTTATGAACGTCAAAACTTTCATATTTTAGTACTAATTTTAACTCATCTTTGGGCGTAAATAAGTAACGTATATAGTATGAAAAAGAAAAAAGTGAAACCATACGGACATAGATTAGTTATTAAAAAATTTAAATAATTTGATTTTGAACAGATACATTCAATAGATTTTTCATGAAACCCAAATATACCAAAGGTCTGCATAGAAACAATCGCGCGCCCGTTTTAGTTGTGTCTCTTTCGCGCTATGCATTTCGCTCGTGATGTCGGGTGAAATAGCATGCATTTTAGCCCCGCCCACCAACTAGTTCGTGCCGTTGGCTTGTTTACCCTTAACTGTCTTGGATCCCGCAACGAAATTAATCAGAAAAGAATAGCGGAGCAGTAGGAAAAAAAAAAGGACGGGTAAAGTGCTATTGTGTTTTTCCATCAGGAATTTCTCAATAGGCAGTTAAGCACTTGCTTCTGGCTGTCGTTTGTAGATCCTTTACGTAATCAGTGGCCCGAAATTCTGACAAGTCCAAGGGATAACATATTATTATGTGGGCTGCGGGTTGTTCGAAAGAGATACCGTGGCCGCGACACAAAAAGCCTAAGAAGGAACATGGGTGGTTTTTATTCAGTAGCAGTCTGACACTCCCTTCCGCTGTGCCCAAGAGCGGGGTGGGGTTATTTTATGATTTTCCACCAAACAAAAAACAAAAAAAATCCCGAATTTTAAAATACCAATGGACGAAATCACGAAAAGGAGAATGGGCAAAATCGTATGGCGCTTGGTCTATCAGCGGCCAGGAACAATTTTTTTTTTTTTGGTTTACTATCACCCTACAATCACCCTCAAGAAGTTTTATATCTGTGGTGTAATTATTAATGGAATTAAATACATTTTTATTTTAGATATGTCGGCCTGTGATTTAGCGTATTATAACTAAGATTTAGTCTTAAATAAGGAAATAAAATGACTTGTTGACTTCAATACATTTATTTTCAACACTTAATACATTTATTTTCAACACTGACAAAAAATAATAATAATGATAACGGCATCAGAACATTAATACATTTAATGTACACTAAACATCAAGACGAGGATATTTTATTGCCGTCATCAGGATACACTGTACATCATTGTGCTAATAGCACTGAGTTCTGATGCCGGTAATAAAATATCCTCGTCTTGATGTCTAGCCCATGCCAGATACCACACTACACACATTACGTGTGCGCAGCAACCGATTGTGCGCCTTCCACTCGAACAACTGCAATAATAATGAGCTATTGCTTCTCTATTTTGTCTTTGTCGGTTAATAACAATATAAGAATAATATATTCTAGACCTTACATGTCTAGATTGTATTCGCACACGTAATAACCAAATGTCTTCTTCTTCAATAAAATCTCTGAGCTAACTTATTTGTCGCTCCCGGTATACGTTTCAATATTATACAAGCCTTCAATTAAGTGTTCAGCGTAGTAGCTGCGAGAGTGCGAGCCAACTTGATTTGGTATGTGCCAAGTGCAAACAGAATTAGGTCTACTTCAGAAAAAACCGGCAAGTCTTCAAAAATAGGTACATCGCTGCTGAGTCTTTCAAATGATGTCCTCTGTCTCTCTGTAACCACTGATCGATTGCACAAAACACATATAGGGCGATTTGCTGCCATTTTTCAATCAATGTTCCGTTGGCGTACACAAGTCCAGAGTCCAAGTACACAAGCACAAACGTACAGAAGTTCCGAGTTAATAGCCAGGTTATCTGGTTAGGAAGAAACACAGACCAGAGGGTAGCCAGGGTCAAAATGTTTCAAAAAGAATCCGTAGATGATCGCACAGTACACAACGTCACAAGGGTAAGCGAAGGACTGCACCGAGTGACGCGCACGCACCGGCTCTTTTCATCTGCCTAGCCTTTTCCCAACTATATTGGGGTCGGCTTTCAGTCTAACCGGATGCAGCTGAATACTAGTATTTTACATGGAGCGACTGCCTATCTGACCTCCACAACCCAGTTAATACTAGGTAATACAATACCCTTTGGTAAGACTGGATGTCAGAATTTCAGGTCACTGACTACCTGTAACGACTGCCAAAGATCTATATATATGGCAGCCGGGACCAACAGCTAAACGTGCTTTCCGAGGCACGGAGGAAACTCGGTATGTCGGGCGGTCACCCATCCACAGACCGACCTAGGCAAGCACAGCTTTACCTAAAGATCGACCTGAGTGGCAGTTCTTATTAAGCCACGAGCTCCTCGCACCGGCTCTTTTTTTTGCACTCAAAGCTCATTGGTCCGTTGGAACTCAGGTGGTCCATGTAGTAAACCCGTTTTTGGGTTGAGTCTTGTGAACGGTATGTTGACAACGTTTTGAAATACTTTTGAATACATAAACTAATGTTAAGATAACATATTAAGTCTTTCATAAAATGGGTTTGCACATTTTCTTGCACTTATTATCTAAGTATTTCACCTACATGTATCATTTTTTCTAAATGAGCTACAATGTTACGTTCATAGTAAAAGTTAGTCCTTAGTAATAGTACTTTAATTTAATACCAATTTCGTTGTTGGCCGCTCATAGACCATTTTGTCCATTCTCCTTTAAACGCCGAATGGTTGTTTTGACAAAAATTTAAAATCCCGAAAGTTCATGTGCCCGAAAGTTTAAAATCCTAAAGTTATGTTTATTTATCAACAGCTAAGTTTGATACACCGATATTTGAAATACCAAATACCAGTCAGAAACCCTAACCTTCGTCCTTCGTCGTCCATTCGGGAAATCGGGATGTCGTCCATTCGGGATTTCGTCCTTTCGGGCATTTAAAACTTTCGGTATTTTGAATTTCGGTGTTTTGGACGTCGGTATTTCAATCATAGGTAGTAAGAACTTTCGGGATTTTGATACGTAGTACGTACCCACTTTAAGTGCATACATATTTTCGTGACTATAAATGGAAGTGTATCAGGAAGCAAGTCACTTCATGACGACTAATAACGAAAATTGCAATAGCCAATCAGTCAGATGATCGCGACAATTAAGCCAATTTCCTCTGTAGTCATCAGCTGAAATATCTGTTATTGACAGGGCAATTTGTCAAATAGTCATGTTTGCAAATTGCCATGTATGGCTGAAAAGTAGTTTAATGAGTTTTATGACAATTGGCAACTGAAAAAAAATGTAAAGATGAACCCACAGGTTAGTTTTCAATGACCAGCCATTTCAAATTCAGATCTAGATTATGAAACCAAAAGTGCAAATAATTTTTAAAAACCTTGCCCGCACAGGGAATTTCTCCTGTGTCGTGGGTCCGTTTACAAACATTTAAATTCACATACACAAATACCCAGATCCGGATACCAACTAGTTGTAGGCCATACAAATATTCGTGCAGGAATCAAAACCGCGACACGCACCGCAGCAGTCAATTGCTTGAGCCACTGCGTCAACCGTGCCATAAATATTATTGTCTGATAAAATAATAGCATTCATTTTGTAAATTTCTAGGTATGACCTAGTAGACAGTCACTCCAGGCATAAGCGCGGATAAGGCGGATAGGCAGTCGCTCCACGAATATCATATTGGTATTCAAGTGCATCCAGTTAGACTGCAAAACCAACCCCAACTTAGTTGTAGAAGGCTAGGCAGATGATGATCATCCCTCACATAATCCATCCACCGTTTCCTTTGTCTTCCCTGGGCTTCTTATTCTTCTACTAACCCTTACTCTTGTTCTACTTCATACTCTTATTACTAAGACGAATGCAACGCATGTCAGAGCAGAGAGTGGCGAAGCGCATCCTTTATTCGGAACTTCAGGAGGGCAAGCGAAAGCATGGCAGACAACTCCTGAGGTTTAAGGATGTGCTAAAGCGACACATGAAGGGTTGTGGCGTAGATCCATCTCAGTGCAATGGGAAGAGCTTGCGTCTAACCGCGGAGAGTGGAGGTCACTGGTACAACAGAAAGTTTTTGACTTTGAGGCTCATCGGCTCTCAAAACTGGATTCGAAGCGTGACGAACTAAAAGCCCGACCACCAGCGGCAATCAATTACAACTATGTTAATGGTGCTCTCACGTGTCCACTCTGTGCGAGAATATTTGTTAACAAAGGTGGTTTTTCTAGCCACATGAGAGCCCATGATAGACGCCAGTAGGATGACGATGATGCGGTCGCCGTAGCCGAAACCGGCTTGCAAGGATTATTATTACTAAGACGAAAGCGAAAGTTAGTGAGGATGGATACATGAACGTTTGCCATTCTACGAAACTACTGAATAGATTTGGCACTGAGATAGTTAATAATCTGAATGAACACATGGGATACATTTTACGATCCCGTGGGACTATTACAGAACTCCGAACGGGCGAAGCCGCGTGTATAAGCTAGTATTACAACGTACATCTCATAATACCACCACGATTATTTGTCTGATTATAGCAATTTTCTCTACCTGTGACTTATTGTTAGTGGTACATTATTTACCTTTAAAAACTGTTATGAATAAAAATATGTGAATAAGACAATACTACAGTATTTTATAGTATAGTCACATTACGTACTATACGTACACCTCTGAAATGGTGTATGGATTGTGGAAAGATAAATTAATATGATAAAGAAGAGTAAATGATAGCAAGAGACGGTTGACAGAGGAGAGTGGAAGACAAAAACGTGCTACGCCGACTCCAATTGACAAGGGACAATGGCAGAAAGATTATGACTATACGTACCTACTCTTCTACATAAGGTGGATGTTCCAGGGCAGCCCGCGAAATTCAAATTTTCTTACGTTTTTAGCGATTTGCAGGCCACTGCTAGGTTGTATGTTAGTGAAAATAGGATTCGCGGCTGTAAGACGAATGAGTATTCGTATACTGAAGAATGAGTGTTTCATCAAAAGGTCATTCACTCATTCTTGACAGTTACATGAACTTGGAGGGTTGTAAATGTAATGATGATTTCGATGATTATAATTCTGTAACTGCATACGTCTTACAGCCGCGAATTATTATATTTTCACTAACATACAACCTAGCACTGGCCTGCAAATCGCTAAAAACGTAAGAAAATTTGAATTTCGCGGGCTACCCTAGAACATCAACCTCAACTGTTCGGGTATAACAAGCTTCATGTTTAGTTACTATCCTATTTTAGGTCTTAATATATTTCACTCAAGTTCGTTTCGTAATTATTTTAAAACACGAAACATATTATCGGGAGAGGCAAAGTTTATCATAAATGTTAAGAATAACATTTACAATGATTATGCTCCTGATAATAACCTGTCTTACAAAGAAAATTACGAGTCATGGTTTCGGTATTAAACACATTCATATTTCAATAAATATTCATCATCTTCCCGTCCGTCCATTCTTCTATGTCAATCATCTTGCTTTTTTACTCCTATCGCTTTCATATCATTTCTCATACATACAATCCATCCATTTTGACTTTGGTCGTCCACTCATCCACATTTTATGTTCATCACTCTTTTAACCTAATGTGTTTCATCCCGGATCACCATGCTGGCATAATCACCAGTATCAAATTAAAATGGCAATTTCAAACTAATAAAAGTTAGGGTTCGTCCAAAATCCAGACAAGCATGTGGCAATCATAGATAATTATCTCTCTAAAACCTGCCGTAATTTGTAATAGTCAAAATAATCACACGTCTAAATTGAAGTCTACTCCTTATTGTTTCCCTAATTTTGACACAGAGGGCAGACTTTGACTTCAATAGATTCTAACAAAGCATTAAAAACTCTTTTCTCTTAATTTCAGATCACAACATGAAGCTGTTAATATTTTTCACGGCATCTCTCCTCGCGGGGTTAACGTATTCCGCTCCAGCCTCTGAAGTCGCCACCACCGATGACGACACACTTACCATCACTGAAGACTTCTTCCCAAACTCACTGGCAGTGTACACCGCAGAACATGACATAGTAAAGATACTAACACCTTTGAACGCATTGAACTTTGACGAAGACGAGGATGATGATGATGATGAAGATAGTGAAGGTTCGGACTCCGATACCATCACCTTCATCGTCCTAGCTGATGTCAATGAGAACGGTGAAAAAGTCGACCAAGGTCTCTACTATTTGAAGAATGGACAAGCCAAGAAGTTACTCGACAACGGTAGGGATTCTGCTGCAGCTAACGATGACTCCAAAACAGCTTACTTTGCTGCCAAAGACGGAATCTACGTTTACAATGCAAAGAAAAACACAGCTGAGAAATACGGAACTGTCACTGATGATCTGATTGGTATCGCTAAAGTTAATGGTAGTGATGTCTTGTATGTTCTGACAGCTGGTAATGTTGTGTACAAAGTCACAGAAGAAGGAACGAAGAAGGAGGTTGTCGACAAAATAGTTAATGCTAAAGAAATCATTTTGGATTATGAAAGTAATTTGTTCTATTACACAACTGAGAACGAAGTTTACGCGCTGGTTGGTGATGACGTAAAGAAGGTTGAAGGTCTTCCTGCCAACCCTGGTTACGTCAAAATCCTGAACCCACCGTTCGTCCTCGATAATGGTGTTCCAGTCATCATTGACAACAAGTCTTACATCGCTTACCCGAATGGTAGCAGTGAAATTGGAGAAATTGACTTCGTAGTGAAACCTAGTGCTTACTCAATGGAAGCTACCCTCATTCAGTACTATGGTTACAACAAGAAGGTTTATGAATACAATATTCTGACCCTAATCCTCGGTGAAGTCCTGTCAGACCTGAAGTCTTTCTTGGACGATAAGACTGACTCAATTCAATCGATCGCTACTCGTTCCAGGGGAGATTTGCGTGCGTAAATTCTATCAAGAATCATATCGGAAAGAGTGTGTACAGGGTGTGGGAGACAGAAACATAACCTATTTTTTGTAAAATTGAGAAAATAAATTGTTTAGCAAGTTAAATTGTCCGAATAAAAGCGAGAAACAACCGACTTTCTTTAAATGTTTTTTAAATAATATATTTTGACAATTTGCTAAACAATTATTTTCACTGTCTTGTATTGTAATTTAGATCAGAAAAATAGAGATGTTTAAAGGCTCCAAATAAAAGCAAATACGTTCAATCAGTACTGTATTAAATAATTGTGAAGTAAATATTCTTATCATATAAAATAACTTTATGTACCTATAATGAAATGATAACCCTGTATGTTTAAGGGCCTGTTTCACCGGTTACGGATAAAGTTTCAGATAGTTATCTGACAGATAGTGCTATCTACCAGATAAAGGCTGCTGATAACTTTTTTCTGTTTCACCATCAAACTCCCTGATAAATTATCTGGTTGTTAAAGATATCAGCCACTTACTAATTAACGGAACGGCAACGTCGCTTTTTTGCGTTTCGGTACTACTACGTACGTCGAAGACCATACATTTTTTGATGGCAATAGGCTTACTCCTAATTACACCCGTTGCTGCCAATAGGCTAGCCCCCAATTACATCAGTTGATGGCAATAGGCTTGCTCCTAATTACATCGGATGATGGCAAGGCTTGCCCCCAATTACATCAGTTGATGGCAATAGGCTTGCTCCTAATTACATCGGTTGATGGCAATAGGCTTGCCCCTAATTACATCAGTTAATGCCAATAGGCTTGCTCCTAATTACATCAGTTGATGGCAATAGGCTTGCTCCTAATTACATCGGTTGGTGGCAATAGGCTTGCCCCTAATTACATCAGTTGATGGCAATAGGCTTACTCCTAATTACACCCGTTGCTGGCAATAGGCTTGCCCCCAATTACATCAGTTGATGGCAATAGGCTTGCTCCTAATTACATCGGTTGATGGCAATAGGCTTGCCCCTAATTACATCAGTTGATGGCAATATAGGCTTACTCCTAATTACACCCGTTGCTGGCAATAGGCTTGCCCCCAATTACATCAGTTGATGGCAATAGGCTCGCTCCTAATTACATTTTTTGATGGCAATAGGCTTGCACCTAATCACATCGGTTGAAAAATAAAAAAAGCTAATTGGCAGGAACCATAATGTTGACCATGATGTTTCATTTCCTCGCAATCGAAGTGAAAAGTAGAGTGTTTTCGTTCCCGCTATTTGAAACTTTATTTTATCTGTCAGATAACGTCTCTATCGGCCACTTGATTCGGCTGATAACTTATCCAATACTTTATCTGCTAGATATTTCTATCCGAGACCTGTGAAACCAAAAGTTGTAGTTTATCTGGCAGATAAGTTCCTGATAGGCTATCAGGGACTTTATCAGCAAGTGGTGAAACCGGCCCTAAGTCTAGGATTCTAAGGGCCGGTTTCACCGGTTACGGATAAAGTGTCAGATAGTTATCTGACAGATAATGCTATCAAAAATTGTAGTTTATCTGGCAGATAAGTTCCTGATAGGCTATCCGGGACTTTATCCGTAACCGGTGAAACCGGCCCTAAATGACCTACACAATGTTAACAAAAATAATAGAGCGATAACCCACTGAGATTTTTATTTATTCCTTCATATCAAATAATATATTAGACTCGTTGGTCGGTCGCAAGTGATACTGTTGAGCTTGAGGTCCCGAGTTCGATTCCCGGGTCGAAGAAAATCCTCAAGGCTTTTTCAATCTGGAATATATCAGTAATAGCTAGAGTCTGGATTTGCGCCCGTATGTTTCCAAAAGCTTGCCCCCTACCTACCACATGGGTATTTAATAAAAATGGTGACGAATGGTGAAATGTGGATGTACTACAAGGTACACCTTTACCTAACCCTTCTACGATTACTGGCGTGATGTTTTTGCTAAGTAAAACTTTCTCTGTAAAACTAACAGTTACAGAGTAAAGTACAGTCGAACAAGCTAATAAGTATACAGGGTAGAAATCTTTGTAATTCTACAACACTAAAAATATTGATTGTAATTTTGTTTTATCAAGTGTTTCGCATTAAGCGACTGATGTTAAATGCTGTATCGTTTGACATCAGTCTCTAAATGTATCTGTATAATCTTAAAAGTAAATACAAGTTAGCTCTCTGTATACTTATTAGCTTGTTCGAGTGTTCGACTGTAGATCAAGAAAAATTGAAGAACTCCTCTAGAAAAGGGTTAACTGCTGAGATGATAAAAAAAACTGTTAAGCTGTTATATTTACATTATACGTCCATGTTTGGGTCATAGAAATACATTTTTTATGTGTACTAAAGGGGTTTGAACTTTTTTTAGGAGCTGGCATATCGACCCACCGCCATTCTGATGTTTTTTCGAAATCGCAACCCACGATGAAAGTCACTTTGGGTACCATGTTACTGGACAGTTTTTGTTCGTCAATATGTCCTCTATCCATACATACCACTTTCATTGTGGGCCACGATTTCGAAAAAAAAAAACAAAATGGCGGTCAGGTTGATATGCCACATCGGTTCTATCCCCTTTCAACTCAATCGGTCCATTGGATTCGAAGCAAATTGGCTGTGACAGACGGACAGACAGACACACGAGTGATCCTATAATATAAGGGTTCTGTTTTTTCCTTTTGAGGTACGGAACCCTAAAAATAGAGAAGTATGGAAAAAGAATGTCTTTTTAAACGGTTTTTTTATTATTAAACGGTTTTATTTAGCTCACCCCGTTTGTTTTATTCTTGGATCAAATTTAGTAATTCAAATTTCACCCTCTTCCTGTCAACCGATTAATCTGAAATTTTGTATACACTTTGGATTTTGGTGACAATACAATTATGTTTATTCATTATCATTATAAATTCAAGATGGCCGCCGCTACAAAATGGCGGATAATTTATGTTTTATTAATCCCATCAATATGGGTATCAAATGAAAGGGCTCAACAAGCAGAATACAATATACTATATAAAATTAAGATCCAAGATGGCGGCTAAAAACTAGAAAATAAAAATAGGTAAAAAACTTTTTAAGTTATACGGTTTTATGTTAAACATACATTGCAATGTTTAAGATAAATGTACTAAAAACCAAAAAATAATAAAATAGATACAGTCGTGGGAAAAAACCGTGGGGCACGTCAATTCGGAACTGTCGTGCTGCGGAAATTACAATTGACGTGCCCCACGGTTTTTTCCCACGACTGTATCTATTTTATTATTTTTTGGTTTTTAGTACATTTATCTTAAACATTGCAATGTATGTTTAACATAAAACCGTTTAACTTAAAAAGTTTTTTACCTATTTTTTTTTACATACTTCTCTATTTTTGCTGCGCCGAGTCTAAAATCATTGGGATTCTTCTTCTTATCATTGGGATAATTTTTATTTAAAGAGAAACACAATGTAACCAAAAATAATGAGTATTTAATTATTATGCTCAAAATATATTTAAGTATATGTCGCCGCAAGAATGTCTTTCGGCTAAGATAATTATTCAATCTCATTGATAACCAGCTTATATTGATGAACCTGCCATCTCGTGAGATGCTGGCACAATGATTACAAAGGTCAATAGTGCGACAGTGCCATCTATTGACTTTTCTGCTAAAACCACCACTTAAATAGATGGAATGTAATTAAATGTTCCACAACTCGAATAGTAATTTATTAAACAGAAGTCTCTAACTAGAACTATAGTTAAAATTAAGATAAGCTAATGTTTTATGAATATTCGGATTTTAATGATTGCCACACTTGGAATGAGGCTGTCTATGAGACGTCATCGCACAATGTTGTGATGATGGCGGCGAATACGATTTTAATGGTCAATAACTCAATTTATAATCTGAAACTACAACTAAATCAGTTTCTTTATGTAATTATAAACTAAAAAGTCATAAGATCATTTTGTAGAGCAATTCAATAATAGAAAACCCATTGTCTGTTTTAAATCCTAAATCAACCGGAAATGCTTTGTAACATTTTGTTGTAAAGAAATGAACCTATTAACTAGACATTAACGCCATTGCATTAATAATGGTATTGTTTTATTGTTAAATAATTAATAGAATCAATTGTGAAGTATTTTAGTAATGATTGTTAGTTTTAACTAATTAGGACATTAATTACTATACTGGTTTTGTGGTACTTCCGCTGGGGACTACAGACAGACGCATGCGACGAAAAGATGAGACGCTAGAACAAGTTATGTCGCGTTTAGCGAATAATTTTTTTTTTTTTTTTTTTTTTTTTTTTTTTTTTTTTTTTTTACAACTATCACACAACGCCATCTAGTCCCAAGCTAAGCAGAGCTTGTGTTATGGGTACTAGACAACTGATAAACATACTTATATATTTCTAAATACATACATATTATAGATAAATTACACCTATCTGCCACGAAAAGGAATTTAGGGCGACGACAATATGGCGGCGCCCATTGATATCTAAGAACAGCGTCCCTCCAGACTTCCAGAGGGTTTCCCGCCGCGTCATCAGAAGTGGGATCGCCCCCGCGATCCCCTTCAGCCCGCACTGCTGGACATCCAGAACAAGGAACTGCTTCTGTGATCATGGCCGACGGCGTGTCAAAGGAATTTTTCGCCGAAATGGTCACCATGATGCGTTCTATGAGTGAACGGCTTTAACCCCGCAACAACAGCCAAGAGTCAAGTCATCACACTGAAATATTTCTCCCGTCTTACGTACCTAATCTGAATCGTAACGTGAATTGGTGTGATCATCCAATCAAAATGACAAACATACAGGACAACACAGAATGACCGAAGCAGCAGAACAAATAACTTGGACACTGAAAGCATAATAATTATCAATAAATGACCTGCGAGATGAATCATCAAACCCGGGAAGTATAATTGTTTTATTAATTTTAGTAACTTATAAACTGTAGATATTTACAGTTAACAATATTAAATCACACACTGGCAAGGTTAATGCCTCGGTCAGTGGGTCGTCTTAGGGGCGGATTATAAATAAATAAATTGACACCTGTGGAAATGAAATAATAAGAAATCTTTTCACTGCTTTTAATTAGGTCATAACCAGTTCAATATTATTATTAAAATATGAACCAGTAATGTGTCACAAACAGATCTCGAAAATAAATCAAATGATAGTTACTTTCATTCATTAAATTAACTAACATTAATTATTTAACTAAGTATCAACTAGTATTCAATCTTGTTGTGTCATTCAATACAAATACTTAATTCTTATTAGAAATCCCTTTTATTCGACATTGACGTGAGGAATTATACGACATTCGACGTGAGGAATTGCAATTAAGTGTAAGCTTTAGTGCTTTGTACAAACTTCTAAAAACATTTGTATCGGACAACATGTTTAAAGATTCATTAAAATAAACAAAGTTGTCCGTCACGGGACACCGGGCAGATGTGAATCTTTGTATTGTAATGACACATGATAAATATTACAATACCTACTTATTTCTTTAATCAATATCTATCAATCAAATTTGCATCTGACCTTACTTCATCACTAATTGATTAGCTTAAACTTTAAATAATAAATAAATAGATTAAAAATTGATCCACAATAAACTTAATTTTATTGGGAAAACACAATTATAGCATCATACTATTTCCTATTATGGCTTAGGAGTCTGATTCAATGCCAGGGTGCACATGTTTCACATAAATGATGCTTTGTTTTGTAACTGATTCATAAAACAAAGCAATTAACAATACATCAATGTTGTTCAACAAATTGTGACTATGAAATTCAGTGTGATATTTCTATAGAAATCAAAGCTTTAAATACGTTAAATTGAGAATGTTTCCATAGTCCAATAACACAACCAATAATGTTTTTAAAGTAGTTTTAATCAGATTAACTTTCCCATCTTAGTTTGATTACCCGAATCTAAGTATGAAAACTATTTCAAAACAATTGATTACCATATTTTCATTACTAATTCAAGCATTAAGTCAGACAGCTTCGTGGGTCTAGTGGCCATAGACCATACAATTAATGTATGTGTGGGCCTGGATTCGATTCCCAGGTCTAGCAAAGTGTCATTGGGTATTCCCATAAGGAATTTCTCAGTAGCAGTCCAAACTATAAATATTAATGGCAAACAGTCTTGCCCTTTAACAAGAGGCTTAGACTTTACGCTGGCAAAGTGTTGATGTACACCTCTGCCTAACCCTTCCGGGATAGCAGGTGTGATGTTTACATAACATCTTTTCTTGTTCTATTATTTACCTGCATGACTTCTCACATTCCAGGTTCGAGCAATTATCTTATCGTAGAGGAAATGATAACCTGATGCTTCAAGTACTACAGCCTGGTGAACAAAAATGACCGTGTCGCCGGCTATGAACCTAACAAATGCGAAACAACACGAAGACAGCCAACCCGGAATGACTGTTTCAGTGTTCACACACCATAAATAAGTTTACATAAAAGGTGAGGAGTTTTCAAACTACTTAACTACACCGCTGATACCAAAAATGTTGTGTCAAAAAGCTCAATACAATAGCCAAGTCAACCTACATGATGCTCATGTGTGATGAGTATCAGTATCATTTTCATTATTTTAATGTTATTGCAATCCTGCCAGTTGTAAGCAACAACTATTAACAATAACAAAGTTTTAGTACATACAGTAACTAATGAAGTAAAAAATAATAATACTCACAAAAACCTATTAGTATCCGTGGAGGAAACAACGAGCTCAATAAGTAATACTTACAATGAATCACAAATAATCTATCAGAAGCCGTGGAGGCAACTGGTAAAGAACAAACACAGTGAATGATCTATCAGAAGCCGTGGAGGCGACTGATAATGAACACACACAACAAATGATCTATCAGAAGCCGTGGAGGTGACTGATAATGAACCAACAAATCAAATGAACTATCAGCAGCCGTGGAGGCAACTGATAAAATAATACTCTCATGTTATCCTGCTGGGTCCACGGCGTATAAAACGCCTAGAGCCTGGTTCCTTATATCCTGTCAAATCAAAGACTTCGTGCCTGTCACGGAGCAATGGTCCTAAACTCCTTATCCTTTAATCCTGTCAAATCAAAGACTTTGTGTCTATCACAGAGCGGTGTTCCTGATCCTATCCTTTTATCCTGTCAAATCCAAGACTTTGTGTCTATCACAGAGCATTACCTTCCCGTGAGAATGAACAAATAAAAACATACTACTCACACTACATTTACCAAATACAAATCACAATGGCTAAAGCTATCAATAATTTTATTTAAAACGAATCTAGTAGACAGTAGACCTATTACAAGGTTGCAAAGTCAAGTCATAGTAAGGTTAACAATTTAATGAATATTGTTGTTGCTTCTACAACAATAATATTATCTGTTTGCTGAAAAAACAAACAGCTGATCAAACAATATCAATAAATTCAATTAATGTTGTTAAATAATTTTGCCAGCAATATTCTATTTAGCTAGTAGCTAATCAAACAATATTCTTTTCAGCTAGTAGCTGATCAAACAATATCAACAAACTCAATTCAATTAATGTTGTTGAATAATTTTACTAACAATATTCTATTCAGCTAGTAGCTGATCAAACAGTATCAATAAACTTAATTAAATTAATGTTGTTGAATAATATCGCCAACAATATTCTATTCAGCTAGTAGCTGATCAAACAATATTCTTTTCAGCTAGGAGCTGATCAAACAATATCAACAAACTCAATTCAAATAATGTTGTTGAATAATTTTACTAACAATATTCTATTCAGCTAGTAGCTGATCAAACAGTATCAATAAACTTAATTAAATTAATGTTGTTGAATAATATCGCCAACAATATTGTATTCAGCTAGTAGCTGATCAAACAATATTCTATACAGCTAGTAGCTGATGAAACAATATCAACAAACTCAATTCAATTAATGTTGTTGAATAATTTTACTAACAATATTCTATTCAGCTAGTAGCTGATCAAACAGTATCAATAAACTCAATTAAATTAATGTTGTTGAATAATTTTGCCAACAATATTCTATTCAGCTAGTAGCTGATCAAACAATATCAATCAACTCAATTCATTTAATGTAATTGAATCATTCAGGCAACAATTGCTTATTATGCATCCATAAACTCAAATAAAAATTGCAAACAGCTTTATGTCTGTATCTGTGCATGTGTGCCTAGCAAGGTGATACAAAAAAAAAAAGCATTGACTGTCAAATCCTACTATTCAATGAACATTGTAGGATAATAAAAGCAACAATAATCTGCCGACAAAATTTATCTCCACTATTTCAGTTAACAACCACGAGACTACACATACGGCAACGGATGGACGAGCGGACGGCAACGTCAGGTGCAGAGCGCGCACCGCCGATCAGAATGGCCGTGTCGCCGCAAGAATGTCTTTCGGCTAAGATAATTATTCAATCTCATTGATAACCAGCTTATATTGATGAACCTGCCATCTCGTGAGATGCTGGCACAATGATTACAAAGGTCAATAGTGCGACAGTGCCATCTATTGACTTTTCTGCTAAAACCACCACTTAAATAGATGGAATGTAATTAAATGTTCCACAACTCGAATAGTAATTTATTAAACAGAAGTCTCTAACTAGAACTATAGTTAAAATTAAGATAAGCTAATGTTTTATGAATATTCGGATTTTAATGATTGCCACACTTGGAATGAGGCTGTCTATGAGACGTCATCGCACAATGTTGTGATGATGGCGGCGAATACGATTTTAATGGTCAATAACTCAATTTATAATCTGAAACTACAACTAAATCAGTTTCTTTATGTAATTATAAACTAAAAAGTCATAAGATCATTTTGTAGAGCAATTCAATAATAGAAAACCCATTGTCTGTTTTAAATCCTAAATCAACCGGAAATGCTTTGTAACATTTTGTTGTAAAGAAATGAACCTATTAACTAGACATTAACGCCATTGCATTAATAATGGTATTGTTTTATTGTTAAATAATTAATAGAATCAATTGTGAAGTATTTTAGTAATGATTGTTAGTTTTAACTAATTAGGACATTAATTACTATACTGGTTTTGTGGTACTTCCGCTGGGGACTACAGACAGACGCATGCGACGAAAAGATGAGACGCTAGAACAAGTTATGTCGCGTTTAGCGAATAATTGCAATTCAAGTAAATGAAAGTGGTTTGTGATGTGATTAATGTTAATTAGTGCAAATGATAATTGTAACATGATTTAAAACAGTGTATAAGGAGTTTCTTTGCCTATTCTTCTCCTAAAAGATCAACCATGTATTCGAATGGGCGATTCAAACCGCAAAGTTTATAAGTGCCTGTAAATGAAGCAATGTAAATAAACGTTTGGTGTTTGAGTCAAGTAAAGTGTGTGATTTCAACTACCCATTGACCTATCTGCCACGAAAAGGAATTTAGGGCGACGACAATATGGCGGCGCCCATTGATATCTAAGAACAGCGTCCCTCCAGACTTCCAGAGGGTTTCCCGCCGCGTCATATATTATTGTCCATATGATAGTATAAAATATAATAATTGTCTAGACAAACTAAATGCGCCTACTAAGTGTGTGTACGCAATATGCGTTTTATGCAAAAAAACAGTATTCTAGAGTATTTTGTCATAGGCATTTTATTTTAGAGCGCAATGTGGTGTCATTTGAACATATGAAATATTTATTAAATGTTGCCTGGCAGTTTGCTTATCTGTTAAAGTTCCTGACTTTATCTTGGTGCTCAAATTATTATTTTAATCTGTGAGTAACTACGTACTGTAGGTAGTACAATTTTGGAAAGCTCGCAATTAAAATAACTGAAACACGCCTGACGAAAAGCAATGGATGAGATATATTAAGAACCATTTATAAAAATATTGTTATTAGCCGGAAAAAGGATACTTTCATGAGGCTCAAAACCGTAACAGCACTACAATATTGACATCGAAAACCCAAATATAGTGTCTTTGCCATTATCAATAATCGACATGATAATCTTCGTCACATCCTTCGGCCAGTCCGTCGCCACTCCAAACATTGACCGTATTAAAACTTCCATAACATTAAATTCATATATCTTCCCATTTAACGCTGTAACTAAGTATAAAGAAGCATCAACACTAAAAGCTGTTGGTCTTTCTTTCATTATCAAATCCTTTTTCTCATAAGTCCCGTTTGAATGTAAAATGTATAAGACTCCATCTCCAAAGAACGGTATACAATTCTCCATAATAAAAGCAGGTCTTAAAAGGGTAAGTTCTCTAAAATCTTCTAAGACACTCGCTGTTAAACTAAGAACATTACCATCCGATTTTATAATATGAGGCATATGGTCCCCACAACCAACATAGTAAATATTGTTAGAAGTATCCAGAACAAATTCTAAAGCACAACCTATGCTCTGAACTTTAGTTTTAATCGTTCCATTCTTCTCTACCTTGTACACTTTATGATCATTAGTTAGAATATAAATAGCATCAGTACCATTAGCTTTCTGTAGTTGAATTATATCGTCTCTAAAAGGACCAAATTTTTTAGCTGACAGCGTATCAGGGTGGTACTTATACAGGCCATCTTTCGCGCCGAAGTATATGGCTTTATCAAAACTGTAGTCTGCTGTAGAATCCCTGCCTCCTTCTAAGACTTCGTATGCTGCGAATCCTTCTAGGACGTAAATACAGGTGCCTCCTTCAGACCTCGGATCTGCTACTGTGAAGAAGATTGAAGGAATGTCTGAGGTTTCTGCTTGTAGGTACTTCTGGCCGTCTGCAGGCACTAGTAACTTAGTGATGTTGTAAGCTGATGAGAAGATGATCTGTTCATCTCTGAATATTGTGGTTGCCTTCGGCCGCTTTTGCATATATTTCGTTGTCGCGCATATTGATGTTATCAGGAATGATGTCACGTATATTGAAGACCGCATATTTGATGATTCTGGAAGAAGAAGATATTTTAGTTTCTCGTTCTCGTGAGTTAGTAGAATCAGTAGCAACGATATTACTAAATTCTGATTCCAAGGGGTAGCCTTTAGCATAAGAAGTTGGTAATAATATGAGGTAAAATCAGTATGTATGCTTAATTTTAAAGAGATAATACTCAGTAGAGTACGTTCAAATGTCATTGTTTAAAATGCAATGTAAACGGGTTTGCTTAGCTTATTCCCATTAGTACTGGGTAATACAATATTAGATACGAACTCTTGGAACTCATAATGATGGGCAAAGTGGCAGGCAAAAGAGCAGTGGGACGTAGAAAGAAATCCTGGCTGCGCAATATCCGGGAATGGACGGGAGTTAAGAGCGCCGCGGAACTTTTTAGACTGGCAAAAGACCGACTAGGATATACGGAGCTGACTGCCAACCTTCACTAGTTGGAGAGGCACCTGAAGAGAGAGAGATACAATATTCTTGGTAAGACTATCGGGCCACTGACTGTAACGACTGTCAAAGTTCTACAAATAGCAGCTGGGACCACCGACTTTAAGGTGGATGTTCCCGCGAAATTCAAATTTTCTTACGTTTTTAGCGATTTGCAGGCCAGTGCTAGGTTGAACTGTCAAGAATGACCTTTTGATGAAATACTCATTCTTGACAGTTACATGAACTTGGAGGGTTGTAATGATGATTTTGATGATTATAATTCTGTAACTGCATACGTCTTACAACCGCGAATCATATTTTCACTAACACTACTGTAGCACTGGCCTGCAAATCAAAATTTGAATTTCGCGGGCTACCCTGGAACATCAACCTTAACGTGTTTTATGAGGCGCGGAAGAAACTCGATAGGTATGTAATGGGAATAATGTAGCTTAGCGTTACTGAAAGAATTTTCTGAATCGGATCAGTACTTCCGAAGATTAATCCCTAATTCCCTACGAGAAATAATTAACCGAGCCACAGTTTTTTTAATTGGCCACAGGATCAAACTTCTAATTTTATAACTAAGCCACGGGAAAATTATATAGCCTCTAATATACTAATTCGTCTTCTTTACAACGCCCACTAAATATTCTATAGAAAGCATCAAGTGACGATCAACATTTATATTAACTTGTCCTTGTAATTTATACATAGGCACCTAATTTACTAACTCAGCCACGGAATTTATATCTCACCACCATTTTACATTTTACAGCTTCAACACAAGGCCCTCAAAAAAATATAAATGAAGCGACCGTAGTCAACATCATTTATTATAACTTCGCATGTAAAATAATACATCACATTCTTTTAGCGTGAAAATAGCAACAGAAAGATTTGGCGCGAGCGCGCGAGACGACAGCGACCGGCCATTTGCACCAATCAGAGAGCGCCAACGTATATTATATATGAAATGTCAACTTTTGATACACTTAAGATTATTGTATTTACGTTAAAAATACCTATTAGTTACAGAAATGTTTTTACCATTGTCTAATTGACTAGTCACAGGCAGACTGTATGATTCCTTATTGTAAACTGAAGGAAATAGGTTAGGTTAGGTTAAAACTGTGACCAAACGCGCGCGAGCTGAGCGAGCGAAGCGAGCGGTGCCGCGGCAGCGGCCGGCGAGCGCTACTTCCGAGTTGCTTGCAGAAATGTTTTCACAACTTATTGTCTAGTTTTCCGATAAAAATAAAGTTCTGAAACGATTCTGTCGATAACTTTTGTAGCACAACATGTAAATAAAATCGATCTTTAGGACATTCGATACTCTGAACTTCAATATTTAGGTCATTAAGTACTCTGAACTTCTATATTTAAGCCTTTCGATGACACGACAGGAGTTTATACATACTATTAGTGGCTATAATATAATATTTGATGACAATTTTAATTAAATTTTGATGCTCAGTTAATGTGGCATGAGTTATAATTTAAACGTACTGAGTTAATAAATTAGAAGCTAATTGAATATTTTTTTGATGCCATATATTAATATTTTAGAAGTTTACTGTTTGAATTCATGTTACAAATTTAGATGCTAAAAAATAATCACGATGCTGAGTTGTATTTAGAGTGGCTTTAAAAAAGATAACTTGTGGCTAAGATAGTATTATTTAGATGCTCGTTAATTGTGGCTGACTTAGTAATTTAGAAGACAAGTTAGATTTTTAGATGCAAATAATGCTATTAAAAAGAAGCCGGTTTAATTAGCACCCATTCCCTACATACAAACACCTACAAAATTACAAACCTTAGGTCTTTATATATTAGTATTTCTTAGTACATTATGTATGGATGTCTGCTGCCTATCTATTCAGGTATGTATCATGCTATGTCTACAAAAATGAGATATGTTGTGATAAATAGTAATAAATAATACCTATCAGTAACCAAGTGCTCATGTATCATAGCAGCTAAACGCGAACCTTTCTAAACATATCATAACTGGCACATATGCAATTTATTTTATACGTTAGCGAAATATCTATCACAAACATCGTTCAGGACTTCAGGGGTTAGACAGAGGTGTGATTTTAGCACACCATCATTTCTCCAGTTATTTCTTTGTGTTAGTTTCGTGTAGTTGGGAGCGAGCCTATTGCCATCCTTATAGCAGCAATAACACCCCCCCCCCCTTCCCCCCCCCCCCCCCCTTGAACCTGAATTACAAGCCGAAAATCGTGGTTTTGAACCTAGGCAGGGCATTACTTTGTGTAATTTATTTTCATCATCAAACGGTGAAGGATCGTGATGAAAGCGACATGTTCGAGAACCAATCATTCTAAGACCTGTGACATCTACCGACCAGCACTGGACCAACCAGAGAAGGCCTGTTTCCCAGCAGTAGAAACATTTAGACTGATTATGCTAAGCTTACTCTATTGCCACCAACCGGACACCACCAAATCCTGACTTCGGGTTGCTACTGAGAAATTCGGAGAAGAAGAACCGAGACGTTAACCTCAGTGGCAGCGCTTTCAACAAACAATACATAACTCTGTTGAAAGTTAAGACTTATACCACCTAAAATTCCTCACATACTCCTGACTGGGGCTTCCTATGGAATCCACTAGACCTCCATCGACCCTACAGTTGTTACGTACCCTGGTTCCCTCACCTTACCCATTGCCATCAACCAGCCATAAATCCTGACTTCGGGCTGCTACTGAAAAAATCCTGATAGAAAAGCTCAAAAACGTTTTTGGCCGACCTCGGAATCGAACCTAGCACGACCACTAGACCAACGAGGCAGTAGTTACTTCAGATTGCTACTGAGAAACTCAGAGAAGAAGAAACCTAACACAATTTCCTCAACCTTGAAATCGATCCAAAGACCTCAACCTTACCCATCGAAGCAGATAAAAGTAAAAGCCTGCATATTAACTCTGATGAAACTCACGACTAATACCAAAATTCTTCACATACTCCTGACTGGGGCTTCCTATGGAATCCACCAGCATCGACCCTGGCACAGTTGTTACGTACCCTGGTTCCCTCACCTTGCATGCGGCCAGTTATACAATGAGACGCACGCGATTGGTCGGCGAAGCGTGGAAGAAAATTGTGTGCGTGCGCATTGTGGAGTATCGTCAGTGATTTTTTTATACCAGGAATTGGTGTGGTTGCTCTTCTACACATTAAATATTAAATAGCATACAAATATTTATCCCCTAATTTTGATTTCAAAAGAGAGAACAGTTACTCTCATATAAATTCGACGTTTCGTATTTACTTTTTTTCGTCCTGAATAATGCCTCTAGTAGACCAGTCATTTATTTAGAATCAAGGTACCTACATTTTTTGGGCTGCTATAGACACGTCCCTGTACATTTTTGGAGCTCTGATTAGAGGACTACCAGACAAATTCATAAAGTTTTTAACACAAAAGAATTTGATAGGAACCTAGGCATACTCTTTCTTGAAATACACTGTCAAAACTAATTAAATCAGCTCGAAGAGAAAAAAAAGCTTACAAAAAGCGGAATGAATACGAAACGTCGACCTTGTTAATGTTTTGTGATATTACAAAGGTTCTGAGCTGTAGCTCCCAATACCTCATCTCGCACGCCCTGTTCCTTCTTAACAATACTGAGAATTCTTTTTAGTTTCCAAGAAGCAGATTCCCCATTTTTTTTTACGAATTTTTATAGTATTTGTTTTGTATGCTATAGAAATCCGTCACGACACGAACCATGATAGAGTAGTGAACAACATTATTATTGTATAATGGAAACCCACACGATACTTCCTTCCGTAACTAGATATATAGCAGTAAACACAAGAATAGTAAACATTTACTAATACAACACAAACAAACATACAGACAAACAAACCAAGAAAAAAAGTGAAAATTAAGAAAGAAAAAAAGGAAAATAATTATAAACAGTCTAGTTATAGTTTGGTAAATATTATTATTATTTTTTTTCTTAAAGATAATTGAAAGTTCATTACGTAGTTTTTAAAATTATTCCTAAAAGTGACATCTAGCAACCTGTGGTGGGCCCACGTGGTGGATTACAGCTCATTCTCTCTGATAGAGAGTCCCAGCAGTGGGACCATTATTAGGCTGATTATGCTTATACTTAAGTGAAAGCTTAGAAGGAAATGCTATTGCGGCATAAGTTAATAATTACTATGAGTGATTTCTATATATGAAAACGTGCGAAATGTGGCCGTACTATACACGACTGCCTAATCCTACGGTCATTACAAGCGTGATGTTTTGTTAAGTTATTGTGATTTCATTTGGTTTTGTTAGGGCAGTGGTGGCCCAGTGGTGGCGGCCCCGACTTACGTAAGTCCCCGCCACCACTGGGACAATACTTTGTGTAATATATTTCATCACTGCTGCTTTTAAAACGGTGAAGGAAAACATCGTGAGGAAACCGGCATGTCTTAGAACCAAAAAATTCGAAGACATGTGACATCTGCCAACCCGCACTGGGCCCGCGTGGTAGATAACCCATCCCTCTCCTAGAGAGGAGGCCTGAGTCCCTGCAGTGGGAACATTATGGCTGATGATTATGATGATGTCTGTGATTTACTTCTTCTTGCCCACAATATCTACACGCGATGTTACTAAAGTCCGTGTGAACCCGGATATATATGTATTTACGGATCTAGTCATTACATGGCTTCTGGCTAGTGCCTAACCTGATGTCATAGTTCTAAACTTCTTATACCACCCATGGGCCTATCACTTGTCTTTATATACTGTAGAAAAATATATCTCAGGCATGCTGGATTGCCCGTCGTCGGGGCCACGGATTTTTGTACTAGATGACGTGGCCTCGGCGCAAGGGCAAAGAAGGAACATGGGTTCGGTTTTTAGTCAGTAGAAGTCTGACACTCCCCTTCGCTCTGCCCAAGAGCGGGGGGGGGGGGTCATTCGATGATTTTCCACCCACCAAAAAAAAAAGGCATGCTGGATTCCTCGCCATATTTTCTGGCAGAAGTGTCTTAGTTTCGAACTCGAGATCCATGAATTGGACTAACGGTGACACCACTAGCCTATCATAACTTGTCCCCCCTCTAATTTCTAAACTAAGAAGAGGAGGAAAATAATTATAATATGAGATTTGTAGAACGTAAAAACCACACTATAATCGAAAAAATTATTTGAATAATATTTGAAAAATAATGGTGTTTTTTTGAGAAACTGCTGCAGTACTTTGTTTTTGACTAACATTCTATTAAAACAAATATAGCTTTGCTGAGTTTAAGAAAATTGTGAGAAGTGGAACCCTTTGAGACTAAATATTATGTTTTCTTTCTTTCTTGTATCCGAGCCCGACTCGCACTTTGCCAGTTTTTATTAAAATCGACGATTTTACGTCAGTGATTGCGTGAAATAATAAATAGGTAGTATTTTATAGTTTCCTTTCAATCAAACAATTTTATTGAGTTCTGGTTCGGTCATAGCCACTGCGTCGATGATCTAACCGCGCTTTTCAGTTGTTTGCAACAATGTGTGACCGTCCTATTGGTAAATACAAAACGTATAGGAGGGAATGATGTCAAAACGGTAAGGACAATGGGCATTGTCCAAAAAATCGAACCTAATTTTTTTATTGTATAAAACAGAATTTTAATAAACCAAATAGAATGGTGTATACTCAATGGCTAGTTTAATTTATATTTAATTTTTAGGACTAAGTATACTTAAAAAAATTCTGCTTGCCTTTGTAGGTATGCTTGTTACTTGGGACTTTTAGGTACCCCAGTACCAGTGCAGATTTAGATTCTCTTGAGATTCAGATTCTCTCACAAATGTAGGACCTAGATTTGTGTTCAGATGATTTCTATCTAATAGGCTCGCCCCTTATTACCGCATGTCTTGCCGGGAAATCATCATCTTTCTGCCCTTTTCAAATTAATGTTATTTAGGGTCTATCCAACACGTTTCTTTTTCATTCTCTCCTGTCTTAGGTCAAACTATCATTCACTACTTTTTCCTTCATATTATGATATACTAGCTTTTGCCAGCGGCTTCGCCCGCGTGAAAATGACGATTTTCCTTACAAACTTTCATCCCTTAATTAACTCCCTTTTTTTTTTTTTGGTGGGTGGAAAATCATCGAATGACCCCCCCCCCCCCCCGCTCTTGGGCAGAGCGAAGGGGAGTATCAGACTTCTACTGACTAAAAACCGAACCCATGTTCCTTCTTTACCCTTGCGCCGAGGCCACGTCATCTAGTACAATAATCCGCGGCCCCGAAGGGCCTATTTAAATCCCTTAGGGGTTGAATTTCGAAAAATCCTTCCTTATTCCTTGTCTACATTATAAAGGGAACCTCTGTGCAAAATTTCAGATTTCTAGGTCCAAGGGTTTGGGCTGGGCGTTGATGAGTCAGTCAATCAGGACATCTGGTTTAAGAACTTTATTATTCCTCATCAAGAATTAACAATAATTCACTTACTGAGAAACTAAATTTAAATAATATGTTTGAGCGTACAGAGATTTACGTTCACATTAAAAATAAACAAATTTGAGGGTAAGCGATCACAATAACAAAACAAGTAAGCCGCACCAACCAAGCAAACACGGAAACAAACTAAAAGTGCTAGATGTGGCAACTGGCAATGGCGAATCGAAGTAATTAATAATGTGTCTTTTTTATTATTATTTGCTCATTATGTATGATTTCAGCATTTTTTTAAAACAAGACATACTTTTTGATTCTTTTATATCCATTGGTATTTTATTGTACATGTTAACACCTTCAAATTCAATATTTTTTTTGCCGTAATTTACTGTTCTGGGAGGACGCGTCACTAGGTGATTGTGGTTTCGGAGTTTAATTTTATGTACCTGATGTTTTTTTGTGAAATTTAGTGTTGTATGAATCTCTTTATGAAGTATTTTTCGTATAAGTATGCACGTATAGTACATATATGTTTGTGAAATATTCATTATTTTTGTATCTTTATATTTTCTGAGTTGATGTCCTAAAATTGTAATTAAATAATATTTTGATTAATCGGTTTTGTGATATTTGTAATGTTTCTAGATTAGATTTAGCATCTCTTTTTATTTATAAGAAGAAGAAGAAAGAAAGAAGAAGAAGATTGTTTGTATGCCTCTAACAATCCATCCATCTTTCTTTGGTCTTCCTTTCTCTCTCCATCCATCAAAATTTATATTCATTACCACTATTTTAGTTACAGGCGATTCTTTCCTCCTCATCACAATATGTTGATTCCTACTCTGCTGGGGAATATAGTCGTGATACACATACATACATACTATACATCATCATCTGCCTAGCCATTTCCCAACTATATTGGGGTCGGCTTCCAGTCTAACCGGATGCAGCTGAGTACCAGACTGCCTATCAGACCTCCACAACCTAGTTAATACTAGGTAATACGACACCCTTTGGTAAGACTGGATGTCAGAATTTCAGGTCACTGACTATCTGTAACGAACGACTGTCAAAGATATGGCAGCCGGGACCAACAGCTTAACGTGCTTTCCGAGGTACGGAGGAAACTCGTCGGTATGTCGGGCGGTCACCCATCCACAGACCGACCTAGGCAAGCACAGCTTTACCTAAAGATCGACCCGAGTGGCAGTTCTTACATACATACATACATATATGTTACTTTTGTCCATTGAACCCTTTTTTTGGGGTGTTGTGAAACCCTCAAATGACTCCTACCGCTCTGGGCAGAGCGGTAGGGAGTGTAAGAATTCTACTGCCTAAAAATCACCCATGTTCCTTCTTAGTCCTTTGTGTCCAGGTCGCGGTATTTCTTTCGAACAACCCGCAGCCCCGACGGGGTCCAATGAACCCTCTAATCATACAACAGGAAGTACTAAAATACCTTCTTTACACCCGTAACCCTATTCTAATATAATGACTCTGCTGGCCCCATTTTGATATAGGTGCATTCAACCACAAGTGTAGAACATTGATAAAGACGTATTTGTTAAAAACAATATTATGTTTATATGAAACAGTCACTGATTTGATTTCTTAGTAGCCGGTTGTGGGATTTGTTTACCTTAAATAGTAGGTAAGTGATCTTTGCGTGACTTTTATGTAATATATCGAGATTATTTTGTGAAGGACTTCGTTGATTAGTTATACTCAATCCTCAATACTTTATTTGCATTCCACAATGAATTTATTTAAACGATATACGTATAGTTAAGGATTGCGTGGGGAATGATATGATAGAGAACGAAATAAATGCCACCGTGAAGTCTAACAGGGAAGAATACAAAAAGAAAACGTGTTGCGCCGACCCCAAAAAGAATAGGATAAGGGCAGGAAAATGAATGATGACGTATAGTTTAGACATGAATAAGGCAACCATATGTGACAAGCAAGAGTGATGAATATAAATGTAGATGGATGGAATAGGAAAGACCAAAGAAAGGATGGATGAGGGTGTGAGGAATGATATGACAGAAAAAGGAATAAGTGATAGCGTGTCGACTGACAGGAATAGAAGAAAGAAATGTGTTGCACCGACCCCACCGGAAGATGAGTAAGACCTATAGTTATAGACGGCACGGTTGGCGCAGTGGCTAAGCGATTGGACTGCTGCGCTGCGTGTCGCGGGTACGGAACAAATATTTGCATGGCCTGCAGATAGTTGTTTCGGGTCTGGGTATTTGTGTATGTGACTTTCTATGTTTGTGAACGCACCCACGATACAGGAGAAATTCCTAGTGTGGGGCAACGTTTAAAAAAAAAAAATAGTTAAGGCATTTGCATGTGGCTGAGGTGGGAACGCTAGAAATGTGTGGTGTTACGCGAATGGATGAAATAAGAAATGAGTACATAAGAGGAAGTCTGAAAGTGGCGCCGGTGACTGAAAAGTTGTGGTAATTGGTTGTCTTAGTATGGACACGTGAAACTGAGGAATGAGGAAAATGTCGTGAGGACAGTTTTGAGTATGAATCTGGAATGGGTAGTGTAGAGGGTGGTAGAGTAGAGGAAGACCAAAAATGTAGAGGAAACGATGAATGGACTGTGTAAAGGATGATATTTTTTGGCAAGAAACGAGGTGTCTGATGATATGACGAGTAAAAATATGGAAGAACAAGAAATGCAACCCCAAATGAATTTGGATAAGGGCAAGAGAATGATATTCTATAGCGCTCTCTGTACAATGCTGATATTTAGCTGTATCCGGTTAGACTGATTTTAACATAAAATAAATTCATAGGAACCTAAACATTCTAAATCAAATTAGTTTTCGAGGAGAAAAAGGGGGAATACAAAACGTTGATCGTGTCATTTTTTATCATATAATCGGTCTGGCTCTGGGCTGCAGCTGTCACTATACAGGCTTGACGCAGTGCGACGGCAATAGAGTCCTATTTTTTTTTTTGTGGTTGGAAAATCATCACCAAATACGTATTTTCTGGCCTAGTGCCAACGTCATAGTAGTATGACGTTTTAAAACAGTCCTACCTTAATCTCATTCCAGTGTGGAAACGTGACAGAACTTTACAATGTGTCTAGATTCAGAATAAGTTAGGACTGTTCTAAGACGTCATGGTAGACCTTCACTGTTCCTTCTTTATGTTTTTAAATGCCGGTGACCCCAAGTGGAATAAAATTGGTGACCCTAAATATGCTTGATATCATTCTACGCATGCTGTAATTGTGTTTTATTTTAATAATAACATAATAACTGTACTTATTGTAAACAAAATCACAAGATAATACATAGCATAAAACTGTAAACAGATATTTTATACGAGTACATTCAATGTCGTCCGTAATACAATCTCATACTTAGTATAGATCATGTATATTATAGATTCATAATTATCTATTATGCGAACGTCCGGTGTCTTAGCAGCCAATATATTATGTAGTTTAGAAACCTAAATACTCGTAGTCTTACATCTCTCCATTTTTAGAAATGTTTACTCGACTTGTCAAACGATTATGAACAGTTCTAGTAGTGAGACCCAATTTTATGGCAACGGATGCTACATACATAAAGAAACTAACGCTTAGGGGGGTTATGTGGTTTCTGCCTAGAAACCACATAACTTGCTAAGATCCTTACGTACTCTTCCAGACTAGTCCACGAGTTACAGTACCTACCTGACTTTTCTAAAGAACGTCACCAATAGGAATATTGAGATCAAAAATAGATATTAAGAAAAATACCTAGTATCAGATACGTCTAAAACAATGATAACCAACTGAAAACTAAACTTTAACCTCTCTTACTTACAGATCAAAATGCTGCCTCTGCTACTCCTGATGATCATAGGATCCGTATACACGGAGACCGAAAACTGCTCATTCATATACAATGGAGAAGCATACGACAGATCAGCAGTCCTGACAATAAAAGGATTACCTTCGAGTTTAGTCTTTAACCCAATCAATAAAGATCTACATTTTACTCTGATAGACTTAGAAAGTTTACAGGACGATAATGTCCAGACGAAGATGGAACAATATGTGTTAAGAGGCAATGTACCTATCAAAATTGATAACGTAAATGGACAAGCAGCAGCAGTGGACGTGGAAGCGGAAAAAGTTTACATAGCAACCGATGATGGACTTTATTTCTTAAATGCAAGTGATAAAGCTCAATTTTTCAGTTTAAACGGTGAAGATATAGTTCAACTGTTTAAGCCTGCTCATAAAGATGAATTGTACGCAGTATTATTCCCTGATAACGAAGTTTTTGTGATCGATGTTCATAAGAATGAGAAGAGAAAGGTTGCCCATGTCCCATGTGCGTACATCTTAGCTGTTGACGATAGAGAAAATGTTTATTACGAATGCGATTCTAAATATGTTAAAGTTATGCTTAGAGGTTTTCAAGAACCTGTAGAATTTGTTGGAATTGCTAAAAATTCTGCTAGAGCTATTTCGGTTGATAATAATTCTAGAGTAATATTAGCTACGAATGATGGCATATACAGGTTAAGTCCTGATAATATTATACCAACGAAACTAATGGATTTGGACTATGTTCCGTCTGGCGTTACATTTGATGAAGATAGTTTTTACGTGTCGACTAACGGTGTTATTTATAAGTATAGTGCCTGTACGAGTGATGAGTGATTATGTGTCATTAAAGCGTTGTTGTTGAATTTTTCAACTTGTTTTTTTGTGGATCTCTTCCCTGTCCCTCAAACAGCTTTGGTCCAACAGTCATTGGTGATTTTGTTTCTGCTTTTTAATGAACTAATAATTAATTTTTGTCATTGTATCTAAATCCAGACAAACTTAATTACACACGGCGATAATAATGGTAGAAATTAAAAAATGTATTGAAGAGAAAACGCTACTGAAAAGTTTATCTCAATACTATTGAAAATTGTTAAAATACGAAGAGTTTTACAAAGTCTGGTATTTTGTAGTCGTCAATTTATCCAAGTAACAATAATGGGTCATACTCAGAAAAAGTGTACATTTGGTGTCTTTTCTTGTCCCGCAACTTCATATTTACGTAAATATTTAGTATTATGATATATTTTCTTTTATGCCCCCTTTTTGTTATATTAGTCTAATTCTACGATGATTTCTCTGGTATTTTCAATTAAATTTTCAATATAAGATTACATTTTTTGATTGTCAAAACATTGATAAAAATATCGCCATACATTTTTTTGGTGTCCCAATGACGATTACACATTTTGAGAGATGAATTGTTACGAATTTTCATCGCTTTTTTTGACATTGACTGTGGTTATATTATTCTTGATGAATCAAGTAACTAAATAAGACCAATTTTATCCGTAAATCATATACAGAAGGATTTATTTTAATTAAACAAATGTTGTCCCAAAATTATGAAGTTTCGTTACTCAGGGTTAGTAACGCGTGATAAAATTTGAAACGCAATGACTTAAGGTGGTATAAATAGTTTTTTTCTAATCTGGCAACGTTATTACTTACGTCAAAATTACTGTCACGGCAGCCGTCTAGTTTTCGCCGCAGTCGTGAAGTCAAGACGTTTAGCAAGTGAAAATTTACAAAAAATACCTCAGGGTGATAAACGACTATTATTTTGGTAAGTTTAATGTTTTTTGTTTACTTACCATGTTTTCTTCATATCTTTTGTATTATCTAAAAGAATACACTCAGTGCTTGCGTGGTAAAACCGTGGTTTACGTAAAAACATTTTTAGAGGTTATGATTTCTCAGATTTTATTATCATTTTCGTTATATTGCGTAAAATTGCGTTACGTTACGAAACTGAGAAATTATTAAGCTTAGTTCACAAAAACTAAAAGTGCATATCTATATACCTGTGTATTAATACACAGGTATAGTTGCCGACAGGTTTTTTAATGGAATTTAATTAAATAATTACCAATGTTAATAGTATTTTTATTTTCATTAATCTAAATAAGACTGATAAGCCAAATATAATCAGGTGTTTTATTCGCCCAATCCATGTGCACCATACCTTATGACATCAGTTTCGTGACGGAGATTCTCAGTATCGTTACCTATCAGTTTAGTTACAAATTCAAAATGTACACTTTTTCTGAGTATGACCCTAATACGTAATGTTACTTACTTGAATTTCCTTTCATAAAAAACTGTGTTTACATATTTTATTACGTATTAGGCAGACTTACTACAGAAACCGATATTTGCAGTCGCTCACATTTATGTTTTGACATACCTAATAACAAACAACTGATTCATTTGATATACTTCCGAGACGCATAACATTATTCAATAGAAAACATCAGAAGTATTTATTTAAATTCATCAAAGAGTTCCATAAAAAAATGTGGCTAAGACTTGGTTGCGAAAGGCGCAGAACATAGTGTGGTGATGCAGTTTGGTCCAAAGGTAAAAACGCTAAATTCATTGATTGACGAGTGCAACAATAAAGACAAAGATAACCATAGGACTCCTTAACTGAGAACATGTACTTAAAATTAAATAAATATTGTTGGACTTAAATAAACAGAAAAAGGACTTTTGAAGGTTTCGATTTCATCATATTATTAGGTTTTCCAACAAGGGATGGCTTAGTAGCAGCTCGGAGTTCAAGAATCGGGGCTAACACCCCGGGCCGCCTGATATCTCCAATTTAGTCGAATTGGCACTCTATAGGATGCCCGCATTTACCACCATGCTGACTATAACTTGCGTATCTATACGTAGCTAGTGGGTCATCGTCATTATCTGCCTAGCCTTTTCCGATCTACGTTTAGGTAGGCTTCCAAGCTAACCGGATGCAGCTGAATACAAGTATCTTGCATGAAGCGACTCCCTACCTGACATCCACAACCCAGTTAGTACTGGGTACGATTAGCTTGTATCGTCTGCTAAAACCTAGATTAAGAAATTCAGGGATATTAAAGGGTATATCAGTACGTGAAGACCAAATAAACGACAAGAGGGTGACCACTAAGATAACGAATAGAGAAGTATGAAGGAAGAAGACCAGGGCAGGGACACTGATGAAGAAGAGGCTACAATTATGCAAACCAGCATGCCTGAGAGATAATTAAGTAAAGTCAAGTCAGAGGCAAGTAAAGTCAAGCCCATGGGCGACATGAAAACTCTGACACCTAGGCACTACCACACTATGAAGAAGAAGAATACAAAATTCTACTTACCTCAAAATTATCTTCTTTACCAAAGACCGTTCCTTCCAAAGGGCTGGTACCTTATGCTAAGTATCTAGCCATCGGACATCGTAGAATTGTAGATAGATCTAATGAATGATGTGATCGTTCACTCGTGATCACACGAATTACATCACTATTTGGCTAGCGTAGTATGTACAGAGTGTTAAAATTTTAATTGATAACTCCCAACAATGGTGCAATGTGTAGACATAACATCACACCACTTCTGTGATTCTTAAAAAGTTAGGCTACCTAGTACCTAATAGTACACCTACATTTCACCAGTTTTTGGACAGAAGTGTCTATCTGACGTCCATCACGAAGTAACTGGAAAACATCATGATCATCTGAATCATTCTCTTGCCCTTACTCTAATTCATTTGACATCGGCTCATGCCTTCTTCTTCCAAACTTCTCTATTGCTCATTATCTTATAAGACACGTCCTTTCTCGCCATATCATCCTCTAGACAGTCCAGCCATCGTTTCTTTAGCCTTCCTCTACTCTTACTCCCACACATTCATACTCAAATCTCTCTTCAAATTTCTCGTTTCCTCATTCCTCCGCATCACACAGGCTCATACCACATCATCATGAAAATCCTAGTCGTTATATAGACCTGTTCTATTTTTAGAACCAACATCCTATATTTCTTCATGAGAATATCAACATCGGATATGTTTACAAGCATCGTGGATTATGACACAATGGCAAAATGTTTTATAAAGACTACTGGATCTGTTGAACGAACACCATTTCAGACCTAACGGTTGAAGGGGACTAACGTACAGGTATGTTTTTATCAACTTATTTTATTATCATCATCATCATCATTTTAGCCAAAAGACGTCCACTGCTGGACATAGGCCTCCCCCAGGTGTCGCCACATTGACTGGTCCCGTACGTCTCTCATCCAGCGGGTCCCCGCAACCTTGGCCAGGTCATCGGTCCACCTAGTGGGAGGCCTCCAAATTTCTCGTTTCCTCATTCCTCTGCATCACAGGCTCATATCACATCATCATGAAAATCCTAGTCGTCAGATAGACCTATTCTATCCATTCTATTTTTAGAACCAACATCCTATATTTCTTCATGAGAATATAAACATCGGGTATGTTTACAAGCATCGTGGATTATGACACAATGGCAAAATGTTTTATAAAGACTACTGGATCTGTTGAACGAACACCATTTCAGACCTAACGGTTGAAGGGGACTAACGTACAGGTATGTTTTTATCAACTTATTTTATTATCATCATCATCATCATCATTTTAGCCAAAAGACGTCCACTGCTGGACATAGGCCTCCCCCAGGTGTCGCCACATTGACTGGTCCCGTACGCCTCTCATCCAGCGGGTCCCCGCAACCTTGGCCAGGTCATCGGTCCACCTAGTGGGAGGCCTTCCAACGCAACGTCTTCCGGTTCGCGGTCGCCACTTCAGAACTTTCCGGCCCCATTGACCATCCGTTCTGCGAGCAATGTGCCCTGCCCATTGCCACTTAAGTCTGGTGATTCTTCGGGCTACGTCGTCGGTAACCTTGGTTCTCATGCGGATGTCCTCATTTTTGATTCGATCACGCAAGGAAACTCCGAGCATAGCCCTCTCCATTGCTCTTTTCTCCCTTTTCGCTCTCCATTTTATTATAAGCAGTGTGCTTAATGGAATTTCTCGTGAATGTCCATACACACTTTCATCTGTTCTACTCTTTTGGGGGACGATTTAAACGGTGATTTAGCCTTTGCGAATTCTGCCAGTATCTTTTTCTTTCTATTTTTAACGTGTGGTGCATAACTTGGTGTTAGAGTTTTAATGCCACCATGGGTTTCTGACTTAGCGCTAAAGTAGTGAAAGAAGAAGAAGAAGGGAATTCATATGAGTGAGTTTTGGCAGTAATAGACTAGTGGTGTAGCCGTCAAACTGCAAAATCATAGGTCGAAAGTTTGAAACCAAGACACGCACCTCTGACTTTTGGGATTCAAGTTCAAGTTATCTTGGTAAAGGTTGTGAAAATTACTGTGAATTTTGACTCAAATGAGGGCGTCAAATTGTGAACATTACATAACCGAAATGCCAAAATAATTAGTTATCTTTGATCTTTCTACAATGCTTTGCGTTCTTACTCAGTTAGATTCACCGTTGACGGATGACTTAGCTCTTTTTCACTACAGCTTGTAACATTTCTTCATTTCAGCATGGACGCCACTCTTCTCTGATCTGTGCGTCCCTTACCCATCCGTTTCCCGCGATCTTGACGATATCGTCAACCCCTCGAGATTTGGAATGGCCCTAGTTTCTTAGGCTCAACCTTGGTCGTCAATTCAGCTTATTAGGATTGGCCACTAAACAAAGCCTTTTTCTCCTCTTTCAATACACATTTTCCCTATGCTAATGTGTGCCTCCACCTCCTTGTTAAAAAACAATTCAGTAACTTCATAGGTGAAACCATCTACCATCAACGCTGCATCATCTGATGATGCTCTCTTCTTATCTCTATTCAAGACTGGACGTCATCATAGAAATTTGTTCGGGAGGATAATTACTATTTTGCATCCTCGTTGTGTTTACTTTTGTTGATTGTTTATTATCGATGGAATGACATACAACAATTCACGTTTTGGATCTGTTTACATTGCTGAATCATTAATAAGTTACATGAAATGTTTATGTTTGTTTGTTTTATGAGTGTTTCCTAGTGAATCATTTGTCCATGTTTTCTTAATTGGAATCCATGACACAGCTTAAGAAACTGTTAAAACAAATGTTTAAATAAAACTGGGCTCATACTATTGCCCTGGAGCGTACCACATTTTATGTTCTATATCTAACTGACAAAACCGAAGCTTTAAGTAGGCCAGTTACAGGCATTTTTGCAGAGACACTAATAAAACAAAGCCAGTCCTAGTTTCAAGGCATAATAAGTATGAAAGTAGTGGCCCATTCCCAAGCGTCCCAAAACATTGTTTTAAGATATCGCGGTTTTTATCAAAACTTACACTATAGTCATAATGGAGCTCAGAATAATTTGAAAATAAGTAGTAGTGTTAGTAATATGAATCTTTTCAGCCAAGTATGAAGTGAATCAAATGGCTATCCAAAAATCAATTAAAACAGTGGAAAAATCTTTTCTTTCTGTTTTGTTCCCGTTATGATAATACAACCGTATAATGTACTATACAAACCTATTGTAGGTTTATAAACTGTGCAATTTACTAAAAACAAAGACCTACTTTGTGTCTGGAAAATGTTATAAAAACTTTTATTAAAACAACTATAATGTATGAGACGATACATTGTTCTAATAATCTATCATAACAATATCTATTGAATCATAATTATTAATTATATCACTCTTTTGTCTGTCATCAAAGTTAAACAATAGTTAATGGTCTCAGGGGCTACTATATTTATATAACTGTATATGCGTAATGGTTACACATTTGTTATCAATTATTGAATTAACATCAACAGTTTTATGCATTATGTCTATTTCTGTAATATTAAACGGCAATTCATAATTGACTATATTATTCTATCTTTTGTATTATCCGACAGCGTTTGTGTACTAAACTGCACGCCATTTATTTTATAGATGCCGTAGTCTGTGTATATTTTGACATTAACCATTTATTTCTATTCGCAGATACCACCAACGGTTGTCATGAACCTTAGCTTACAATGAGGAGCCTGAAAAAAGTCGTGCCAATCTTCGCCTTATGTTTCCTGTTCTATGGATGTAACACAGAAAAATGCGAGAGAATTAAAATAGGAAATGAATTCTACAAACGACAATTGATCGCTACCATCGATGGATACCCAACGGGGATGGTCATAGACCCAAGAACTGACCACATATTCTTCATCTTGCATAAAAGGAATTATACCAAAGGAATCCATTTGCTGAAACATGGATCTTTAGGTATCAAGGAACTGCCAGTTTCCGATGAACTACTTGGACAATGTGTCGCTATAGATACAGCTAGTAATGTTATTTACATTGGAACCAATCAAGGACTTGTAACATATGATTATTCAAGATCAGAAATAACTGCAGAACGCCCAATTGGTGACGATGATGTACGAAACATCTTCATTGACAAAACTGACGGTCAGATGTATATAGCAACAGGATCGAACCATGAAATATTTCGATTTATGAACGGTTCTGCAGCTGTCAAAAGATATGAAAAGATTCCTAAAGCATATAGCTTTATTCTTGATAACAAAGGAAATGCCTTTTACGAATATATTGATGGCAGGCTGTATTTCTTTTCAGTGGAGTTTTATGAACCTATTCAGTATAAAGGTTTTACAAGAGAATTGAAATATATCCTACAGTTGAACAATAATGATGAGGCCATAGTAGCTGTAAAAGGATCTTTGTTCAGACTTTTTACTAAGAGTATACTGCCTGTGAAAATAGGTCAGCTAGGATTCAAAATAACAGGATTAGCCTTCGATCATAAGAACAATATTATCATAGGTACTAAAGGAAAGATCTATAGATATAAGCCTATTGATACAAATGACCCTTGTCCTGCCGATGATTATTTTATGTCAAGCATTTAGTTTGGTGATTTTAATACGAAACAGTTTTAGATATTTGATGATTAAGTTTGCAATGTAGAAGGTAGTGAATTAATTACATTTAATTTAACCTAATTGGTACAGTGCTACAGAGATCCCATAGATCTACGTTACGTTACCCTACACTACGTTTGACAAGGTAGTGTTTTTGGCCTACATTTATTAAAGTACTATTGAAAATTGAGATGAAGCCTTTAGTTCCAATGTCATAAACGTACCAGAAGATTCTTATAAAACTATAGCACTAAGAATAAATGGAGTTGCCAACCTTTATCCAGTTTGTGTTTACTTGATTTTCTTGTATATTTTTTTTTTTCGTATGTCCTTGCAGTTCTAAAAAAACACTTACGGAGCTTACGAATAAAGCAACTAAATACATCCGTGAGTGGTAACATTAGAATCAATTTGGCTGATATTTCCTTGATTGATGATAAATTACCGATGCAAAACACAATCTAATTGAAGTGTTGAATATAGTTTTTGCTTACTACGCTTGACTTATTCCTTGTACGGTATGAATCTATGTGAGAAAGTTTGTATTATACCGTGTTTATTAGAAATGTCTGATAATATTTTTAGGAGTGTGATACTGACAGTCCAATTGAACAAGTTTCAGCGGACTATTTGTGTGCTATGTAGAGGAAGACCAAAGAAACGATGGATGGACTGTGTGAAGTATGATATGGCAAGAAAGGAGGTGAATGCTACGCTTTGACGGCACGGTTGGCGCAGTGGCTAAGCGATTGGACTGCTGCGCTGCGTGTCGCGGGTTCGATCCCCGCACGGAACAAATATTTGTATGGCCTGCAGATAGTTGTTTCGGGTCTGGGTATTTGTGTATGTGACTTTCTATATTTGTGAACGCACCCACGATACAGGAGAAATTCCTAGTGTGGGGCAACGTTTTTAAAAAAATAAATAAATAAAATAAAAATAATGCTGACATGACGAGAAATAGAGAAGTATGGAAGAAGAAGACATGTTGCACCAACCCCAGATGAATTGGGATAAGGGCAGGAGAATGATGATGATGATATTTGTGTGCTATGTGGTGATGACTAATTAAATGTGGTGTTGCCCCACAAACGATGGCACACTAAATATCGTGATCGGCCTGTCCCGTTACTTGCACATCACTGGAGCTAATGGTTGTAACCAAAAAAGCCAAAAATTTGGGCTTACTCACTCAATTTAAATATTGTCGTCGACACGCTAAGAAGAAGCAGTGGACTATTTTACGACTTGCTCGTGGCTAACTAAATAACAACAGTGCGGCTGTTGTTATTGTTTAAATTGAGTGAGTAAGCCCAAATTTTTGGCTTTTTTGGATCTTTAAGTTTAACCCGAGCTTGCCAAGGTTGGCTTGTCGATGGGTTACCGATGAGTTTCCTTCGTGCCTCGGAAAGCCCGTTAACCCGTAAGCCCAGCTGTCATTTGTAGATCTTTAACAGTTGTTACTAGTAGTCTGTGGGCTGAAAGTCTGACAACCAAGGGGTACCGTATTACCCAGTACAGTCGAACAAGCTAATAAGTACCTATACAGCCAGCTAACTTGTTTTTAAGATTATACAGATCCATTTAGAGACTGATGTCAAACGATACAGCGTTTGACATCAGTCGCTTAATACGAAACACTTGATACAACAAAATTACAATCAATATTTTCAGTGTTAAAGATCTCTACCCTGTATACTTATTAGCTTGTTCGACTGTACTAACTGTGTTGTGGAAGTCAGGCAGTTGCTCCATGTAAAATTCTGATATTCAGCTGCATCCGGTAAGACGGGAAGCTGACCCCAATAAATTGGGGGAGAGGCAGACATATGATGATGGTGGTCCCGAATATAAAGTTGTTTAGTTTCATTTGGCTGTCTGCATGCTCACTCTACTAAAATATGACCAAACATTTGTTCACACCCTGTATTACTTTTTTTAAATTTTTGTTTTTTAAATTCTGATCATGAAGCTACCAATTTAAAAAATGTTCCCATATATAATAATAGTTTTCACAAGATTTTTTTTATTACATTTTATTAAGTTAGTAGTCACTTTTTTAACTTTTGTATGAAATTATAATCAGGGTAAAGAAATTCCTGTTTTTTTTTTCCTAACATTTAAGTAAATTACTTATGTCGTTATGATTTTAATCAACTTTAACAAGTTATAAAACTGAAAAAAATCAACGACAAAACTCGGAAATTATGTGCAAGTTTTATTTTGCTACAGTAACTACCCTTAATTTATGGCGGCTTACAAAAAAAAACAGAAAAGGGACGAGTCTTCCTCGGAGTGGGACGATCACAGACTTAAAAATAAATGATTAAAGCCAAAGGTTCAGCAGGGCCTGACATACAGACTCCGTGGCTGCTATAGATAGACTGAGAACTTCCAATTGGAAAAACACATTAATGTTATTGGGTCATGTGACCCGTGTATAAAACAAAAGACCTCTTGCTCAAAATAATTACTACAATCAATATAAATTATAATTTCCTGTTTGAAAATTTATAGGTTACATAGCCGATAACGTGCATTTAGCGCCATCTATTAGAAATATAGCGCAAAGTAAACCAACAACAGTTCTTACTGGCGTCACTGGGTGGCGCCACACTCTTTGCCTGCTTATCTACGGTTTTGATAAAAATAAGCAATAATAGACATGACATCATTGACATCGTTTTAAAATGGAGTTTTAGTTATATGTAAATATGGTTATTTAATATGTTTAATACGAATTAGTATTAAAAATACCAGACATTTTCCATATTTTTAGATAGATTAATCTAAAATTATAGATAATCTTTATCGAACGTATCAAAACATATAAATTATGTAAAAAAAATGAAAGCTGACAAAATAAAAACGTAAAAAGGTTGGGCTCGTCCGGGATTTGAACCCGGGACCTCTCGCACCCTAAGCGAAAATCATACCCCTAGACCAACGAGCCACTGAGAGATTCGTTGAAATTGCTGTTGTAAAACTACAACGAGTCATGTATAAATATTATGTGACGTCATACAAACTATCTGAATTTAATCGCGTCCACGCATGTTCTCCTGTTTTACAATTTATTCGTCACGAACTCGTTGTTCACTGCTCTAATTACCGTATTTTATATCGTACTAGCTGATGCCCGCGGCTTCACCCGCGTGGATGTCGTTCAAATTGTATACTAAAACCTTCCTCTTGAATCACTCTATCTATTAAAAAAAACCGCATCAAAATCCGTTGCGTAGTTTTAAAGATTTAAGCATACAGACAAACAAACAAATAAACAAACAAACAAACAGACGCGACTTTGTTTTATACTATGTAAGGATTATATTTCATTTTATTACCTACGTATGTGAAACACTATCTAAATATAATAAGAAGTAACATAATAGTATTGTTCGATTTCACTTAGAAATCAAATATTCGGATCTTCGATTAAATACGGAATACCCTGGTTTTAATTGATCCGGATAATCGGAATTTTACTAGGTATATGCTTATATCCTGTGCCTAACGTTTTTCCTACCCAGATGCAGCTACGAGTATAGTTAGGTAATTGATGGTCTTGTTGAGAGGAAAAGAGAAAGTCGAATAGCAGAAGGGAGTGTCAGACTCTTACTGACTAAAACCCATCCGTGTTGAATTGTTGATCCTCTTCCCCTTTGTCATCCATCTGGCAACCCTGGCAGGCATTGGTCGTAGCACTCGTAGCGGGCCCCGTCTACTATGCTGACAACTCTTTGAACAACTCAACTCAAACTCAAAGCATTTATTTAAATTAAGCCATTACAGGCACTTTTGAATGTCAGAAAAAAAAACGAACGAAACTACGAGTGCAATACGTCATTCCGAAAGCCACCACGCCGAACCACACGCCACCGAATGCCCGCAACAACGAACACTGCGAGCACTTAACTCTTTGAAGAGGGTCTTTGAAGAGACCTTTGAGTTTGTTGCAGTTTTTTCTTCTTAGAGTAGTCAGGTACGAAATGCCAGCCTAATTTAAGTAAAAATAAGTATATTATAATATCTTTCTATTTTCCTAAATTACATGTATTATTAAGTACACTGTATACTAGTTTTAGTGCAATGGGCACTTGAAACAGTTTACCGGTTCCATTGTAATAAAGAAAAATGCACCTTTATAGTGTAAAAAACTAATATACAAAATGACATCATTTGTCAATGCTTATGCGTATGCAAATATTAGCATTACACATAAAATAAATAATTATAACGTTACGGATTTAGTAATATCTTTGTTTTAGGCTAACTATTTAGTTACGTATTCGACAAAAAAATCGATAAAAAGACACTAATTTGCATTTTCAAAACTATTATAACAATTATATAATTTAATAAAATCTAGTTTAATTCCAAGTCTAGGTTAGTAGACTTAAAAAAGATATGCAAAGTTTAACTTAATTGGTTTACTAAAACTAACCAATTTTGAACAATCACGTAATTTAACGCCTACTCAATATAATTACGCAATTTGTCAAACTTCGATGTCAGTGACCGCAAGAGAAGTGGCAGGAGCCCATAATCTTCGCGCTGCTGGAACACAGACCTCTTCTCTATTAGAGGGAATGGGCTAAAATCCACCACGCAGGTCCAGTGCGGGTTGGTAGATTCCACATGATTTCGAATTTTTGGTTATATGCCATGCCGGTTTCCTTACGATGTTTTTGTATTGTTGCATATTTTATTTTTTTTTGTTTTCTCTTTAGATAATTTAATTTTCATTTTATTAACATGATTGTAATTTCAAATACAATTTATTGTTTATGAATAAATGACTAATGACTTTCCTACACCGTTTCATGAGAAAAGCGTAGGTACATCTTTCATTATGCACAAAGCTAAGGAGTGTAATTCCCTGCCTGCATCGGTGTTCCTAAGCCCATACGACCCCAATCTTCATGCATCGTCGGGGCTGAGGGTTGTTCCTGTCAACAGGCCAAGAAGAAACATGGGTGGTTTTTAGTCCGTAGAAGTCTGATACTCCCTACTGCTCCACCTAGAGCGGGAGGAGTCTTATAATGATTTCCCACCCTAAAAAAGAAGGGGTAATAAAGCTATGAATTGTAATTGGTGATTGACAAAATGAATACCGCTGGTCTTTTCTACATACTTCTGCCATTTCTTTACAGAAACCAGGCGTAGTAATTAATACGTGCTGTTATTCTGGAGTTATTTTAAAACAATTTAGTAATTTTATGCTTCATTTAAATGAAAAAGATGTTCTCCTTCAATCAAGCTTGAATAATTTTAATAATGGTCAAACACGCAATGTTATGATAGTTGTTACTATTCTTTGATTCAAGACAATGAAACATAAAAATATTTATACTTAGTACCTAAATTGTACAATCTTTATATGCCATTAATTTGGTATTAAACTTACCCCCTTTTTTTAAGAGGGGCAAATCATGACAATAATAAATGACTTCTCCCACTCTGGGCAGAGCGGCAGGGAGTGTCAGACTTCTACTAACTAAAAACCACCCATATTCCTTGTTAGCCCTTTGTGTCGAAGCAGTATCTCTTTCTAACAACCCGCAGCCCCGACCGGACTCACTAACTCACCCCGTTACCCCTTAAACTGATGGACGCTAAAGCACCAAAGTTCACCAAACTCATAACCATAGACTGAAAACTACCCACACATTTTTTTTTTGGTGGGTGGAAAATCATCAAATGACCCCCCCCCCCCCCCGCTCCCCCGCAGAGCGAAGGGGAGTGTCAGACTTCTACTGACTAAAAACCGAACCCATGTTCCTTCTTCGCCCTTGTGTCGGAGCCGCGTTAACCTTTCGACAAACCATAGCCCCGACGGGACAAACCACAGCCCCGACGAGACAAACCACAGCCCCGACGGGAAAACTACCCACCCTTTTTTTTTTTTTTTTTTTTTTTTGGTGGGTGGAAAATCATCGAATGACCCCCCCCGCTCTTGGGCAGAGCGAAGGGGAGTGTCAGACTTCTACTGACTAAAAACCGAACCCATGTTCCTTCTTTGCCCTTGCGCCGAGGCCACGTAATCTAGTACAAAATACCGCGGCCCCGACGGGCGTCGGCCCTTGCGGGCCCCTTCTTGCTGACATCTCTTTGAGGCGCGCGTGGAACACGAACGCGCCACCGACACGGTCTGTTGCCGTCATGACGACGGCCGGACGGCGAGCTAGCCCATTACTCACCGTCCACAGGCCCGCGAAACTACCCACCCTTATTATGCCTTCTGGCCTGTAGCTGTAGCCTCATCTTCTTGTCGTAGGTAATTCAAATGTAACAGTACTTACCTGTAATTACTCGATCTATTTAAAATAAAGGCTAAGAATTCAGTTTTATTTTTTTTTTTGCTAAAAAGAATTTATGTTACAAACTTACCACACACAAAAATGTTTTTAACAAACGACGACAAAGTACCCAAACATTCCGCCTCCTACAAGGCGTGGAAATAAAAACAAAGCAATAACAATAATACTTACGTAATTTAATATTAAATTAAAATTTTATAATGTTTATAATTAGCTGTTCGACCCTCGTAAGCTGTAGTTATTGTCGTTAACTGTGTACGTTTATTACGTAATCATGATTGTGAGGTGCTTGCACATTATGGTGTAACAATTACCAAATGTTAGAGCGGGAAATTCAAGAGAATTTAGTTTTTCCTCAATTCGATATCATATATTACGACAGACTCTAGAAGTCGTGAGTTCGTTCCTTGAGTTTAGCAAAATGAGTTACCTATTCATATACCAGGACCAGAATTTAATTAAGACTTTTTTTGTATCTACAGGGTTGTAGGGACACTGACGTTAAAACCTTTACAAAAATTTATTTCACCAATTTGACCCCCCAAACCCCACTTAAAATAGTTCATCGGTAAAAAAATACAGCAGATTCAGACCCCTTTTTTTTGGAAGGTGGGAAATCATCTAATGACTGCTCCCGCTCTGGGCAGAACGGTAGGTAGTGTCAGACTTCTACTGACTATAAACTACCCATGTTCCTTCTTAGCCATTTGTGTCGAGGCCGCGGTATCTCTTTCGAACAACCCGCAGCCCCGACGGGCAGTTCTAGACAGAAGACGAACAGATGCGTGAAACGATGCCATCTTTCGTTATGCAAGTCAATTGATTCTCAGACGCTCGATCTACAGTGCTATATACTTTTGGCTTATCTTAATTCTTATCAGACCATTTAGTTTAATGACATTAGTTTTGGTTATTTAAATTTCCTCGTTTTATGGTATAATTTATTATGTGAGATAAAGTCGCGAGTTAAATTATTTTTATTATTTTCTACGGTGATTAGTTAACTAGGCCGCATGCATTTCCTCCATAAATGTCTCTCCAAAGATTCATTACCTTTAAAACACCATAATGGCAATTATGCTAAAATGTAAAGGTGTATAAAAAATGGTGTATGCCATAATTTAAAGGAAATAAATAATAAAAACGTCAGTAAATGCCGCCGGTAGGAAAATAAATTTCCTCGGGGATAATTTATAAACGGTGCATTAAGTTATCATAGATGACTCTATATATAGCGTGTTTTACTGCTACTGTGAACGGACGTACCGATCGCGAGCGCGTGCTCTAGTTAAGAGTATTTTGCAGACGCATCACAACACCGCCGTCGCGGTGTACGTCGATCTATCGGGGCCACTGCGATGACCCAGTTACAAGTGCGGAAATCGTCATGAAGTGTTTATTATAATTGTTTAGGTGTCTCGCTCACCTTAAAACTAAATAATGGCTGCACAACAGTCTATTAAAATCAAAACTGATCTGGAGAAGCAGTTGTATGACTGTTACATCCAGGAGAAATCGGACAGAGAAAACCTGCAACAAATGGTACGTCAACTGAACAGCCATATACAAAGCTTGCAGGAACAGGTTCAAGATCTTCAAGGACAATTAAAATGCTTAAAGGTACAAAAAAAAGAAGAACCCTCAGATAAACAGGCCAGTGGGACCATAACACCTGCTCAGCCTACTAAAAGTGACGCTGAGTACTGCACGGATGAGGAAGAACTCGCCAAAGAGACTGAGTGGATTAGGGTAAAAAACAGGAAGAAAAGGAAGTTAAACACTTCCCTTACTCCACCACAACCACAACAAGCTACAACTAGCATTCAGCAGCAGCAACTCAACAACAAAGAGAAGGCAACCACTAAAAAAATTCTGGCACCGCCTCCAATCGTAGTGGACGGTGTTAAGAATTATCAAACGTTCTACGACTTTTTGACTGAATCTCAGCCAGTAGAAACATTTACCGGCAAAATGTTGAGCGGTAATAGTGTGAAAGTAAATGCCAAAACTGAAGAGTCCTACAGAGTGATCGCTCGTCGCTTAACAGAAAATAACTGTTTATGGCACTCATACGAGGACAAGCAGACCAGGCCAATAAGAGTAGTGGCGAAAAAATTGCATTCTTCCTGCCTACCGGATCGGATTAAAGATGATTTAACTTTGCAAGGATTTCAGATAGAAAATGCTATTAACAAGTTAAGCTGGAGAACAAAAGAACCGCTCAACATGTTTATTCTATCGTTCAAGAATGATGAAGATGTCAGTAAAATATACGGCATTAAACATATTCTAGGGTGTAAAGTTGAAATAAACCCGCTTAAGACGTCAAAAATAATACCCCAGTGTAAGAGATGCCAGGCTTATGGTCATACTCAAAAGTATTGCTCAAAAGAGCCAAGGTGTGTTAAATGTACAGGTAATAATAATAATAATAATATTCCACAACTATCACACAACGCCATCTAGTCCCAAGCTAAGCAGAGCTTGTGTTATGGGTACTAGACAACTGATAAACATACTTATATATTTCTAAATACATACATATTATAGATAAATTACACCTCACAGCTGATTGCTGCAAACCTGCGCAAGAAAAACCTAAGTGTGTTCACTGTGGCTTACCTCACCCAGCCAACTACAGGGGGTGTTTAGTTGCCAAGGAGATGCAAATGATTAAGAACAAAAAATCAAAAAATAGTCCACCTAACAACCCTGCCGCTAAGCAAATTGTTAGAAACACCGACAAACAGGCAACAAAACAAAGTGCACCGTTTGCAAAGACAACCGTGGCAAATGCACACACATCCAAAAGTGTCTCATACGCACAAGCAGTAAATCCAAGCACGAAACCATCAAGTCTTGAAGACAAGCTCAACCAAATCTTGAAGTGCATATCCTCATTTGACAAGAGACTAGAGAAATTAGAATCAAGCACCATACAAATCAGTCATGAATAACACACTAAAAATAATGGCGTGGAATTCCAACGGATTGCTGCAACAACAACATGAGTTGCAAGTAGTCCTAGACACAGAAAATATTGATGTGTGTTTGATCTCTGAAACGCACTTCACTAAACAGTCTTTTGTAAAGTTTAGAGGCTATAAGGTTTATCACTCGCTGCACCCTAGCAACATGGCGCGAGGAGGTAGCGCAGTTATTATTAGAGAAAATATCTGTCACTACGAACAATGTAAATACGAGGAACAAGACACGCAAGCTGTGGCGATATCAGTAAAAACAAATAAATTTAATGTAACAGTAGCGGCCGTATACTGTCCCCCAAGACACAAGATAAACAAAGAACAATATATACACTTATTCAGACTCCTCGGACAGAGATTTATACTAGGCGGTGACTTTAACGCTAAGAACACTCATTGGGGATCGAGATTAACTTCAACTAAGGGCAGACAGCTTCTAAGCGCAGTGAAAGACATGCACTGTGAGGTCATAAGTACTGGAAAACCTACTTACTGGCCGACTGACCACCAGAAACTACCAGACCTTATCGACTTTTTCATAGTCAAAAATATATCAACCAACTATCTGAATGTGTAAGAGGGGTACCATATGAACTCCGATCACTCTCCGATATTATTACAATTAAGTCACAAAATATTACTAAGAGAAAACCACCTGACGTTAGTTAACAAGTATACAGATTGGGAAAGTTTTAGCTTAGAGCTACAAAATATTATTGACCTAAAAACTCAATTAAAAAGCAAAGATCAGCTCGATTTTGAAGTAGACCAGTTTAACATCAATATCCAACAATGTGCATGGAACAACACACCACAGCTTATAAAGAAGTTTAAAGGAAATACCTACCCAAAAGAAATAATAGACCTATCATATGAAAAAAGGACTCAAAGAAAAAGGTGGCAGCAAACTAGATTCCCGCAAGATAAAACTGTATTGAATAACCTTACCAAAAGACTGAAGAGAAAGATACAAACCTTTCAAGATGAGGCTTTAGATACTAACCTGCGTCAGTTAACCAGCGACCATACAACCCAATACTCTCTTTGGAAAGCGACAAAGTCACTCAAAAGGCCAATTGTACCAATTCCCCCTATCAGAGATGATAACGGAAAGTGGGCCATAAGCAATGAACAGAAAGCTCAAAGATTTGCACATCACTTGGAAGAAACCTTTCAGCCAAATGACGAGTCTGTGGACAACCTACAGTTTGCCAATATTCTGCAAGATCAAAGAATTAAGCTTGTGACCCCGAAAGAAGTTGCAAAGGAAATTCAAATCATTAGCCTAAAGAAATCGCCAGGGTATGACCTTATTACGGGAGAAATCCTGAAACAGCTCCCGCGTAAAGCCATAATTAAGCTTACTAGGCTCATAAATGCTGCATTCGTGCTTAAGCATGTTCCTGAGCCATGGAAAGTTGCTGAGGTGATAATGATTGCAAAGCCTGGTAAACCACCTCACGAAGCATCATCATACAGACCCATTTCCCTGTTGCCTATACTTTCAAAGCTGTTTGAAAAATTGTTTTTAAAACGCCTAAAACCAATCATAAACGAGAAAAACCTGATCCCTGACCATCAGTTTGGTTTCAGAGAGAAACACTCAACAATAGACCAAGTACACAGAATTACCAACATCATCGAGAGAACGCTTGAAGATAAAAAAGTCTGCTCCACCGTTTTTTTAGATGTAGCACAAGCTTTTGATAAAGTTTGGCATAAGGGTTTGATATACAAGCTAAGACTAATGCTGCCCAATGATTTTGCCGATATCTTGCAATCATATATTACAGATAGAATGTTTCGAGTAAGGCACGTATGATATACACGTATGATATACCAGAGCTGGAAAATAATACCATTGCAACCTTTGCGGACGACACTGCCATTATGGCTACAGGGTCATGCCATGCGGAAGCAATCAGAAAGGTACAAATTGCTGTAAATGAAGTTCATGACTGGGCACAAAAATGGAAAATCAAATTGAATGAATCAAAGTCACTTCACATTGATTTTACCAACAGGAATTGTGATTACCACCCAATTTTCATAAATGGCCAACAAGTGCCATACGCAAATACAGCGAAATATCTTGGCATAACGCTTGATGCGAAATTGCGCTGGAAAGCGCACGTTAAAAAGAAAAGACAGGAACTGGACATGCGATTTAAAAACATGTATTGGTTGATTGGACGAAATTCCTGCCTATCGATACATAATAAAATATTATTATATAAGCATATTCTAATGCCAATATGGACATATGGCATCCAACTGTGGGGCTGTACTAAACCGACCAACATCAAAATTATACAAACATTCCAGAATAAGGTACTCAGGAGTATTGTTAATGCGCCCTGGGCCCCGAGTCTGCTATTCAATAGTGTCAGAATGGTCGATCATTGATCTCATAATGGTTGATTTACGACAAGCCAAAAAGTACCTTAAGTCGACAGGCATAAGGTACTTTTTGGCTTGTCATCAATCAACCATTATGAGATCAATGATCGACCATTCTGACACTATTGAATAGCAGACTCGGGGCCCTGGTATATAAGAAATGACGACCTCCATCGTGACCTAAAAGTGGAACCCGTCACCAAAATAATCCAAAAATTTGCTGAGGCCCATGAACACCGACTCCACCAACATGTGAACATCGAGGCAATTCAGCTGCTAGACCAGACAAATTAATATAGTGCGAAGGCTAAAACGAACAAAACCTTTTGAATTAGTGTAGTGTAAAGTGTAATGTAGAAATAATGGTGACAATGACACTCATATAACACATGAACAAAGTGTTTATATTATAATATTAGACTCTAAGAAAGTGGAACGGACTTGTTTATATACAATCAGCACTATTCTGTTTTAAAATAATTACCACGTAAAAAGTTAAGTTAGATTAAAATTGCTTATTAGTCTTGTAGGCTAGATTGTAATTAATTATTAAGAACCTGGTTCTTTTTAATAAAGGATAAAAAAATAAAATAAAAAATAGATGACTCTGCCTTTTTTTGAAGGGTGTGGAATCATCGACGGGAGATGACCGAGTGTGAATGTGGTCTTTCCCCACAAATGATGGGACACCTGATATCGTGACCTGCCTGTACTGTTGCTTGCATATCACAGAAGCTGAAGGACGGACTCTATCTATATAAATAAAGAGAGAAGTCTTGACTGACTGACTGACTGACTCATCAACGCCCAGCCCAAACCCTTGGACCTAGAAAGCTGAAATTTTGCACAGAGGTCCCCTTTATAGTGTAGACAAGGAATAAGGAAGGATTTTTCGAAATTCAACCCCTAAGGGATTTAAATAGGGGATGAAAGTTTGTATGGAAAATCGTCATTTTCACGCGGGCGAAGCTGCTGGCAAAAGCTAGTCGTCAATAATAATCATTAATACTGAAGATGAATTAGAACTAAGTATTCATCTTGTAGATCATTGACAGTCATTACAGCTACTAGCTAGGCAGAAGCCCTAAAACATGACGACTATTCTTACCAAGAGGTTATTACCCAGTAAATTGGTGGTGGAGTGGAGGTCAGATGACTATTCGCGTTCGCCTACTCTCAATCTCAAACATCAAGCTACACATTTCCAGTATAACATGACCTGCCTTTGCATACAATTCCCGTACAATAAGAGATCTTCATAAACTGGTTTCGTATTGCTTGATTAATCGTGGTACGCACTAGTGAACAACAACCCTAACTCAATGCTTTACTCCAACAAAACGGGTTCCCATCACAATTTAAACTACCTAACTTCAGTTTTCTTTGTCTTTAAAAGTGAAATTATACTCCCATGGCTAAAAAACTAGATTGTGATCGACATAGCGCCATTGTTAAAATTATCGGTCAAGCGTGAGTCGCGCCGTGGGAATGTCTATGGTTCAAAAAAGTTTGCGACTTTATCGATGGTTAAAGACCTTACTGGGTAGCGTCATAGATCGTATAAATAGCAGAATGTGCCACGGTAGCCCGCGAAAATCTAATTTTCTTACGTTTTTTGTAATTAGCAGGTCAGTGTAAGAAAGAATAAGTAATTATTGGTGTATTTATTTATAATCATTAAAATTAACCCATTTAAAGTTCAATAGCAAATTTAAATTACACTATTCAATTGTTTTAAGGAAGTAAGTGGCCCAAAATAATGACAACCAGTCTTACCAAAGGTTATCGTATTCAGTAACTGTGTTATAGTGGTCAGGTCAGTCACTCCATGGCATGTACAGCTCGCGCCAAACTTTGTGACCGTCCCGAAACTAGGCTCTTGCATTGCGCAGAACACAAAATCAGATATTAGCGGGACGCACAAGAGCTTGGGGGCAGGGCCTTAATAATAAGTAAGTATTAAAAATGTTAGAAAACGAAAATTGTTTGGTTGATTACGTATTCCCACTCGACACTGTACCATGAAAAGGCTAGGCTAATGGAGGTAAAAAACATCTGACTGTCTACAATAAAAATGACATACTGCAGCCATCAATTTTTACCCGACTGCAAGAAGCCCAAAAGGAGGGTTATCATAATTTAACTTTCGTAACCTAAACGTTTTCTTACAGGATACGATAATGATCCAAAATTGCTAGGTTAAGACTCTTTCAAATTAGTTTCTGTCTGTCAATAATCAAATCAACAATGCAAAATAAAGTTATTAAAAAGCTAATTGTAGCCTTTTAAATGCAAAAGAAACAAAAAACTTAATAGCTTACTTTACAATTTAGGACATTCACTTAGTAAATATTCTCATAGCATACATTGCTGTTTATGAACCCTGAATTTATGAAATAGCTGAACAAAAACAGTATTGGATTAGTAACATCAAGGACTGAACAGTTACTGCTGCTACTAAGTTACACCTTAACATTTAAACTTGTAACCAATCTTCATAATGTACGATATTCATTGCCGGTTGCATTCACTAAATCAAACCTAAATGCAGATACAAAAGCGCAATGAATACAAAGTCATGCGATAGTGTAAGCGACACAAAATTCCAATTTTGTCATACCCACCTCCACACACGAGGTCGACGGTTTAAAACGAAAAACAAACCTCTAAGCGGCCAGTACCTATTTTATGCTGCAACGAGGCTGAATGCTTTTGTCCAGTGCATTTAAAAAAAAGTTTATCGATCGTGATTTGAATTTGACATTAGAACTGTCAACTGGTGCTTCTGTGATTTGAGGAGTTTATTTTTTTAAACAAGTTCGTTCTCACATGCCGTGGATTTTTTGCGTTATGTAAGTTTTTGTGATTATTTTAAAGAATATTACCTTTTAATATTAATGTAGGTAATTAAATCAATAAATTAAGTTTATCTGTAAATAATAGACCATTTCTCGGCCTAGGTATCATTTATTTACGTACCTACATATAACTTAATTATATTTGAAAAACGATTTTGAATTTTCAAATAAAAAAATATGGAAAGCGTTTCTTTCTAGGATTATTCTAGGATCAAATCTAGGATTATCAAAGTAGGTTTAGGGGTAGTATGTTACCCCAGTAACTGAGTTGGTAAGGTCAAAAACGCAGACACTCCATAAAACCTACCTACTGAAACTTACGGGATATCATCCGTGACTATCCAATAATAAGAGCTCCCGATATTTCGCGTGCCTATCCCGATATTTTGGGCACGGAAGAAATCCCGTTTAAAGCGACAGATAGGTATGTTTAGTTAGGAACTTTAAAAGCTTACAACAATATTGGTGATGTATACCTATGGTTAGACTGGAAGCAAACCCCAACATAGTTGGGAAAAACCTAGACAGATGATGATTACCACTATTCATCACCATAAGTTAAACTTGACCTATTTCTAAGCTATTATTACAACTGCAATTAATTCAAGGATAAAGTATAACTAAGCAAAAGAAACATTTTGAATTAAAATTGTAATTAAAAACAGTCCTCTTATTTGTGACAATCAACTGAGATAAATTACGCAATTTGCGAGCTTTAATTACGTAAATATACTATTTAAATTAACATAAAAAGACGTTTTAAGTTATTTTTGTATTTCTTTGCGCTAAATATAAACATTCAGCTAGTTTTTATGAGCGAAAGCTTTAATTAAATTATTAAGTATCTATTTAATAGTAATTTATGAAGCAAGATATTGCTATTAATAGCATAGTTATTATAACTTCCGCTGATTATTCTCGAGTCATTATTCAAAGATCAAATATTATCCTTTCAGCATTCTTAAGAAACCAAACCCACTCAGATCCCAGTCCCCTAGGCTTGGCTTGCTGTCCTCCAACAGCGACGCCCCCGACGCCCTTTATTTTTTTTTTGGGGAATGGGAAGTCATCAAATAACCAATAATCCCTCCCGCTCTGGGCAGAGCGAAAGAGAGTGTCAGACTTCTACTGACTAAAAACCACCCGTGTTCCTTCTTAGCCCTTTGTGTCGAGGCCGCGGTATCTTTTTCGAACAACCCAAAATAAGGGGCGTACCTCACAGGGGGTGTCGTCGCTTCGTTTCTCAGTTTGTTTGCCCTAACTGGAGGCCTTAGTTCAAGGTCCATATGAGAAAATTCGGTTACGCAGTAGGTAGCCAACCTCCAAAGTTGAACTGAATTTAAAAAAAAAAACGGAAGAAATGATTTATTATCTAATTATCATTATAATAAATCATAGCGGCCAATCTAGAGGAGATTAGCCATCGGCGCGAGAGATATTATAGCCTTTTATTTCGGGGGTGGCCGGGTGGGAAATCATCAAAAAACTCCTCCCGCTCTTGGGCAGAGCGAAAGGGAGTGTCAGACTTCTACTGACTAAAAACCAAACCCATGTTCCTTCTTAGCCCTGTATGTCGAGGCCGCGGTAACCTGTGAACATCCCGCAGCCCCGATGGGCGTCGGCACTTGCGGGCCCCTTCCAGATAATACAGCCTTTTTTTATTTTTTTTGGTGGGTGGAAAATCATGAAATGACCAACAAACAACCCCAAATAACATAAGAACAAGGGTAGAAAGATGAGGAATGCGTTAGGAAACCCAACCAACACGAAAAAAATGATCTTGAATAATAAATAGGCGAGTCAGGGTCTCCCTTTTCTCTTCTAAAACGGCTAGAAATCTGATCGTATCATTAGTCTAAAGACCTCTAGTGTTGGAAAAAACTAGTCAAATCAGTAAATAAACGTGTTTTAATGTTCCAACAAGGCATCTTTTAAGCAATACTTTTACTTGGTGAACAGATTAGTAATAGGTGTAAAGATGACCTTCATCATCATCATTTCATCCGAAAGACATCCACTACTGGACATAGGGCTCCTCCAAGTGTTCGCCACATTGACCGGTCCAGTGGAACCCCGCAACCGTCCACCGTACCCTAAAATAATAATAACGAAGCCGAAGGACACTTTTCTTCCCGTAATAGGGTAGTTGACAAAAAAAAACTAATTAGTCCGTCAGATAGATTTCCAAAAAATATTGAACACGTATTTTTTCTTTTTTCACGTAAACAAAAAATTAAAACGATACAGTGCTTCGAAAAGTCGTGAAACGTCACAGGTTGGTCCATTTCTATCAGACTATGACGTCAAAATCCCCCTCTCCATGGTCTTTGACAAGCTTTATTTTCGTAAATTTTTATTATAATTTGATAAAACAAAAAACACGTATCCAATATTTTTCGATAATCTAAGAGATGGACTTAACAGAATCATATTTTTTTTAGTCACTCAACTACCCTATTGCGATCAATTTTTGGTTCTAGTCTAGTAACAGAGATGGGTCAAAGCATCAACTCTCAATTTTTGCGTGCAGTTACTTAGTTCGATGTACAGAATGTTTGGTTGACAGCTTTGAGGGTTCATATAGGGTACGTAACATAACATAACATCACGCCTATACTACCCGAAGGTGCACTCATTAGTACACACAGAATTCGCCATGCTTTAGTCCCATGTAATAGTCAGCAACCGTATTGTAATCGACCGGGAACAAAACCAAACTCCTCGGCTGCTACTGAGAAATTCCTGAAGGAAAAACCACATAAAAACGCTTAACAGAAACACGCCCGTTAGAAACTATGCGTGACCTGGGAATTGAACCCTAAACTTAAGCTCAGCAGACGCGCTTGCGACCACTAGATCAACGACACAGTCGTTTATGTTGTAATTTAATATTAACAATCTCACAACGTTCAGTATACATAACCAATACATGTAGATATGCTGATATAATTGACCATCTTTCGAAATTCGCAGGAAGTAATGAATTACACATATATTTATACAAACATGGCTGATCTGGTTCAAAATATTCAGGTCACATTACATCGCAAACTTCTTATCTGATAAAGATTATTATAATTGGATAAGATTGGGAAATTATTAAAAAAGATTTATTAAGTAAACATTCTTATTATGTAAAGCATATAGATATAGAAATAAATAATTTTGAAGTGTCTGTTTGCGATTTCGTAAATAACAGCTTTCATCATCTGCCAAGCCTTTTCCCAACTATGTTGGGGTCGGCTTCCAGTCTAACCGGATGCAGCTGAATACCAGTATTCGTAAATAACAGCTTTACTGAATGCATATAAAAGTATATGCGGTACAGTCAGCATCAGAAGTAGCTGAACATTTCGGAATTTTAATTCTTTATGTACAGGACTCTAGCTATTATTTTTAATGTTTCAGAAGATTATTCGTTAAAATAGACCTAACATTTAGTAACGAGTAATATCTAACAAGTTTTTATTTAAAAAACAGCTTCGAAACTTTGAGTAATGTTAATATACTTCTGATGCTGACTGTACTTACAACATTTTTTTTTAATTTTTTATCGTTTTGTTTGTCTGCTTGTTCTGGCTGCTTGGTCTTGGCTGTCATTTATATTTCTTTGTCAGACGTTACAAATAGTCAGTGTCCCTAAAGCCTGACCATCAGTCTTAGCAAAGGGTATCGTATTACCCAGTAATAACTGGGTTGTGCACGTGCAGGTCAGATAGATACTTCATGTAGTTGTAGTTGAGTAATACAGTAAGACCGGAAGCCGACCCCAACATGTTTGGGAAAAGGCAGATGATAAACCGTCCTTGTAAAAAAAAATCGATTGCATATTTGTACAACTTCATGTTTCTAGACCCATCAGAATTCAGATTAGGCTACGCATTGTCAGTCAGTGAATTTACAGAATTTTGTAAAGAGGAGGTCAGAATCGTCTTCGTAAAATCCTCCTTGCTCCATGATCATCACATACTGGTATTCGTGTTAACCTTTCAAACTGCATGCATGCATGCACTTACTTCATAACGCTGTCACTATATATACGTTTATAATTAATTGCGTGGGATTTGAACTCACGACCCCTATCTCAGCAGTCTGCTGCCTTGCCGTTGGGTTAGTGGACAATAACACAACATCACGCCTGTAATCCTCTAATGGGTAATCAGAGGTGTACCTAACCCACACACATTACACCGCGTACACCCATATTTCGGCAGTTATATTTTAAGTCCTAAGTAATAGGGGCTAGCCCATTGCCATCAACATAGCACTCCAGACTCCATGGCTGCTGCTACTGAGAAATGCCTAATGGAAAACCCAATAATACCAGGACGGGAATATTTTAGATTTCGATTAAATACATGGCATGTTCATTTAACTAAGGTATCGTTTTAAATTAACATAAACATGTAAATATACTCAAGCCAGTCACCCGGTGCAACGGGATTCATAACACCCAAGGCGTACAACTTTCGCTTGAGGCGTTTTGGAAGAGGCTCATCCTTGTCGTAGTAGGGCGAAGGTAATAGAGTAAGCGGTAAGCGGTTAGCGGTACGTTCTTACTATCGCTCCATGTTCTCAGGTTTGGAGGCTGTAAAGAGTTGGCACTAGACACCCTGTATACGTATAGCTATGTCACTTACTCACACTAATACAATCACGGTAGGCCACCTGATCAGAAGTTCGTGTCTGGTTAATAAAAACCGCTTGAAACAATCTTCAGGGTAAGCCGCACTTGCCTAGGTTGGGCTGTGGATGTGTGACCACCGCATACCGAGTTTCCTACATGCTCTGTTAAAATGTTGGTCCAGGCTGTTATTTAGCTGCACAATAGAGTATACGATTACTTACCTTATTCTTAATAAAATAGATGAAACTCCCAAATTAATTCAAACTAGGCCATTGGTATATCCTGCGACCGACGATTAACTAATTGAAAAAAAAAACAACCGACTTCAAAAACACCAAAAAGTGAAAAATAAACTTCAGAAGAAAAATCAGCTTCTGAAGTCGGTGACATTTCTTTGTTTTATTTGGTTTTTTGCCATGTCGGTTGTTTTTTTTTTGCAAAAAGTTTTTTTTTTTTTCATTTTTAGTTATAATATCTTATTATACTTACTATGACACCTAACCCTTAACCTTCAAGATTCCCTGATTATTGCTTTCAACTCCTAACCATTGAGGAGTAGTACCTTCCATCATAAGCTCATCAACATGAAGTGATCCGATGACTGCTAGATGCGAATACTTGTATAGCGTCAGAAAAAGCACGAAACACGTAATATGTTCCTATGAAATTTGAGGGTTGCCCTCGATTTCTCTGGGATTCCATCATCAGGTCCTGGTTATCTTGAAGTATCTCCGTTCCAATAAAAAAAGAATCATCAAAATTGGTTCATAAACGACGAAGTTATTCGCGATACACAAAATCAGGTAACATACCTACTTACATAAAAAAATGTGTATTGTACACATCTGCATACCCCCTCAGAGCATACAGGCGTGATGTTACGTCATGATAATGTATATTCAATAAACAACCAAGCGATTCCAGCAATTACGACAGATTTGCCGTCTATTTTTGAAGAGTTCCATTGTATATCTCCGAAGATCAGCACCAGATCTTCACCAAATTAAAATGGGACCACCTCAGGAGTATACCCTTTCAAATAAAAAAAGAATTTTGAGAATCGGTCCACAAATGGGGCAGAAATCAGGTAACATACATAAAAAAAAAAAAAAAATACATACACACGAACATATAACCTCCTCCTTTTTTGAAGTCGGTTAAAAACAACGATTTCTATATTATCTTCCTGACAATCTGACAAACGCTATAGATTTTCAACTATGTATATCGCTGAAGCGTTTGGTTCGAGGTTGATTGAGAAAATTTGAAAGTTTCGGGTAGCTAGATGTGCTGTCTATACATAATAATCTTGAACTTGGAATCTCCTTTGAGAACTCGCTAACAGTGAGACCTCAGCCGATATGTTACAAGGCTTTACGTGAAATGTCAACACTTTGTTGTCATTAGCGAGCTTTTTGTTCATTACCTCAACAAGTATCGTTTTCAGTTTAATTATAATAGCTACCAAGAACCGAGACCCAGTTTAGCAACTTATTAATAATAATAATAATCATTTTATTTCAGGCAACTAAGGCACATAAGTAAAATACACATAATATGAACACAAAAATAACAAACGAATACATTTAAAACATTAAACTGTATTTAAAAACTAAACACGTAAGGTCGGCCGGTCGGCGTCGTGTTTCGCTGCGAGGTGTCGCGTAATCGTCCTCGGAAACGTCGGTAAACGACACCTTTCGGCCAAAAGTCCTCCTTCAAAAAGGTCTGGATATGTTGGGTTGGAACACGCACCACAAATGACTTAAAATTGATGTTATTGATATTCAGCTTACAAATGTTGATATATGCTGTTAAAATATTACTTCCTTCCCATTTGGAAGATGAATGGAATAAGAAGACATGCTGAGCCGACCCGAAATGATTTGGGATAAGGATAAGAGCATGCTAAGATGATGATGATAATTTTTAACAATAGGGATGTGTCCTGGGTAAAAAAAATATGATTCAGTATAGTCCGTCAGTTAGATTACCTATCGAAAAATATTGGATACATAAGTGTTTTTTGTTTTATCAAATTAATACAAATTGACGAAGATAAAACGCGTGAAAGATCATGAGTGGGGGCTTTGACGGCACTACGTGGTAAAAAATGTAGCGATGTGACGTCACGCGAGTCTTCGAAGCACTGTATCGTCTTCATTTTTGGTTTACGTGCAAAAAGAAAAAATACGTGTCCTATATTTTTTGGTCATCTATGTGACGGACTATTTTTTTTTTTTGTCAACTACCCTATTTCATGGGTTTTATTTTATTTTGAGCGGAATTCTTATCTTTTTTCTTACATAAAAGCAGCCTACGTTACTTCGGATCTTTATAACATGAACTATCGGACAAAATCGCGTCAAAATCGGTCCAACTGTTTCAGAAATTAACCGGTACTGGATTTTTGTTATACTTAAGTACCGTTTATACTTTCGTAGGCATTCAGTAAATAGCTGTTATTTTGACATTATAAACTATAATAAAATTACCTATTGTATGTATTGAAGATTTCGTCACCTTAGCAGCACATCGCACGCTATCGTACCCTACAGTGCAGCTAAATCAATTAATCGTGTCTATAGATCAAGTCCCGCGCCCACTGCGAGCTTTACTTATTACTTAATATGCATAAATCAACAATATAGTTAACAAAACATAGGTATCTACCACGCCTGTTTCCTAGATATATACCTATTTGAACTAGGTGAACATTGGAAACGAAATACAATTAATATTTAGTTTAGACTAGCTGATGCCCGCGGCTTCACCCGCGTGGATGTCGTTTTAGCGTGACAAATTATGAACTAAAACCTTCCTCGAGAACCTCTCTATCCACTGGTGAAAACAACATGAAAATCAGCGCAGTAGTTTAGGAGGAGTAACACAAACGAACAAAAGGAACAAATACAAAGAAACTCAATTCAAACAAACTTCAATAAATTGTATACATACATTGTTGACATTAATACATCCGTAAGGTCCGTAACTAACATTGTGCAATGCCCAAATCTTGCCCGTAATACCAATTGAAGTGAGATCGGTAGTCAAGTGGCGCCGGAAGTGAAGAGCGGCCATTACATTACGTCATGACATTTCCGGTTGCGCTTGCGCTTGCATCATGGCGCGTGTCATTCGGTTTATAGTTTAGTAGGGCTGGTGCGATTCGGTTTGGTAGTTTTTATTTAAAGTTATCTGATCTATCTTATCATAGTACATGTTTTTTACAAATTAAATGCTTTTGTCTCTTTTGTAAGATTAATGAAGTGTGTTTATATTTTTATCCGACTGCAGTGAAGCCCGAAATTTTAACTTTAAAAAAAAATATATTTATGAAATAAACAATAAAATATGTACGTATGCAGAAAAAAACTCACAGACGTACATACTTACATGAACGCTAAAAACATAACACTCTTTTTTTTGGGGCAGTCGTGTAAAAAAGGGGGGCGAAAAAATTCGTCCCTATCGGTGTCAATGAGAAGTGACCAGCAGCATGGCTGGCAGCATTACCACCATGAATTGCAATGTTTATTCTTTGGCCAACAAATAGGTGGGCCTATTTGTTGGCCAAAGAATATTTTAAGCCTTCTGGTATTGTAAAAAAAACTTAAACTTGTCCCTACTTCACCCGGTTTTAAGACTTGACAAAACGTATTGTATTTAGTTCAAAATCCGTTTCTTAATAAAATGCATAACGCACACAGAGACGACACAACAACCTACTTTAATCTTAAATATATTAAGATATTATAGATAAAAACAACGTTTACGTAGTCTTTATAAGATTTATGATCTGTTCTACTGACATTTGCATTTTTGGTTTTTCATATGTACAGGATGTTTGGTGCGTCGTGTGCCAAATTGAAATAATCGACTGGAGGGGTCATCTACTATCCTTTGAGACCCCTAAACACTTTTCATAGCCTGTGGTTTTTTTTTTTCAAACTAGATGGCTAATGACACTAATTTTGAATTTAAAAGTACAGAACATTTAAATATAATTAAAATTCAGTGTCTACGCCTTATACTTTTTTTGTTTCTATCTAAACGTAAAATTTAGTCTTATTAAATAAAACAATAAAAAATCCACAGGACATGAGAAGTGTTTAGGGGTCTGAAAGGATATCAGATAACCCTTCCAGTCTACCATTTCAATTTGGCGAACCATGCACCAAACACCCTGTATATTAAGATATTAGGTACCTATTATAGATAAAAAATAACTTTTACGTTGTCTTTTTAAATGATTTACGATCTGTTCTACTTACATGTGCATTTCTGGTTTTTTTTAATGAACTTTACATCAAGTTATTAAATTATTATGTTATAAAATAGTTTTGCAATGTGATTTAAAATGTAAGAATTAGTTTCAACGATACACACTAACAATATTTTTGATGATAGTTTAATAGATATCTCGTAATTTATGGATTTATCATAAATTGTTATGAATTTACATCAGATTGTTGACTAGAATTTGTTTTTCTTTTTTTATTTCGGAAAACAACGGTGTTTGAAGTTATCATATTTTGCATGCACATGTGACGGCAGAACACGGAGAGCATACGTAGTTCCATTTCAACATCTTTGCACCAATTTATTAACCCATGTTTGCTAACAAATAAATGATTTGATTTGATTTCATCATATCACCTACATTATCCATAGCTCTATACTGAATATTGTAAATGCGAGATAAACTCTGCCTCTCTGTCTGTCAAACCCCTGAAAACATTGCGATGAGGCATACAGTTAGACCATACATACTTTTTATATGCCCACCAAAACGTTCCCATGGAACAAATTCCGACCCCCATGAGAGGAAATAATTTATTCTCTTAAGGTTGATGTTCCAGGGTAGCCCGCGAAATTCAAATTTTCTTACGTTTTTAGCGATTTGCAGGTCAGTGCTAGGTTTTAAGTTAGTGAAAATATGATTTGCAGCTGTAAGACGTATGCAGTTACAGAATTATAATCATCAAAATCATCATTACAACCCTCCATCGCTAAAAACCTTAAATATAATTTTCTTCTCGAGCAAAAAAGTATCTCGAGAATTTTGGGTGTGGTGACAACCCTAACCAAAAGATGCGTTCAGAATAATAAAAACCCGCGTTCATCTTACTAGGTTAAATGTTATCTCATGTAAATGTAATAAAAAGAACTTAAATATGCATCTGTACATAATAGGGGATTATGTAAAATGTTAAATGCTATCTGTAATTATGTGAGATAATCGTGTGTATGGTGGTGAACTTTTGACTCTGAGTGTAGTTTTTGTAAGTGAAAAGGTGAATAGATTTAATGGTTAGGTAGTATGAATGATTGATATGATTTTAAGAAAGTTTAATGGTTATTAAATAAGTGCATAGACCACTTGATCGCAAACGCAATTTATGACCGTGAGATTTTTTTTTTGAGGGTGGGATATTTTCAAATGACTCCTCCCGCTGTGGGCAGAGTGGTAGGGATTGTCAGACGTCTACTGACTAAAAACCACCCATATTCCTTCTTAGCCCTTTGTGTCCGAGGCCAGGGTATCTTTTTCGAACAACCCGCAGCATGACCGCGAGATTTTAGGTTCGTTTCGCCGGTAGGTTATTTTTTTGAGAATTTTCAGCACTTACCTACTCTTGCGACCTCTATATCAGCGAAGCAGCCGATCTACAAACAGCCAGTAAACAATATATCCACGCAAATTATATAATCCGAGCTTGAACTCTGCTCATCCTCATCGAACAAAAGCGTTAACTTTCACGCTAACAATGCTAAAACCGTGGTAACTCGACTTACGTCAACTGTCACGAACAATGAACAATACCGTATTATATACTTACTCATTATATACTTACTTATTATATAAGGAAAGAGAGGAAAAGTAATCTAATTATATAGTTGCGGAGTGTGGAACTAGTAAGTAGTACCTATTGTTTTTGTAGTGTGTGGACTGCCTCGGTTTGGCCTAGGTTGGAAGTGCGACTGATGAGCATGACGTTCCGGGTTTGATTTCCGACAGGTGGTCCATAGACCTCTGAGTTCGCTTAAAATGCCGTCTAGAGATATCTCTCAGGCATCAGGGTCAGGATTTGAGGTTTCCTCACAAAATTTTTCATCATCCATTCAATTTATTAAGTAGGTACCTACACAGAAATTATTTATTTAAAAATCGGCTGAAAACCCACTGTTTCTCCGGGGAATGAGGCTCACTCTCGCATGCTGGTACCGACAGTCAAAAAATCTTTGCATTAAAACTTCTTTAAACTTCGAATTAAACGATGTTTTGCAGTATTATAGAGTCTAAATTGGCATTTCACGTAAAAAATCTACTAACAAAGGAATTCATTCATAATCTAGCTAAAAAACAACACATTTTTTCACTATCAAAGATTCTAAATTGACTCCAGACTTTTCAATACCACCTCATCACTGACTCTATTAAATTCAATTAAAAAAACTAAAAAAATAACATAAATATTCTATCAAGACACCTAATTTAGAGACGGCGTCTCACAATCCGGAACTTCTATAGGTACTTACATAGTTTTTGTCCAACAATATGACAAAGATTTCTGCTTGGTCATAGACAAACGTAATATTGGACAATAGATAGACAAGAAAAAATTGAGTCACTCTGTGGTTTCTATAATAGTTACATGTGGTATACAACTTGCAATTTTAATCTTTGAAAAGAATAAAATGCCACACACGTAGAATGTAGGTACGCTTAATAGGCTGTGACAGACCGGTAGACAGACAGAAGATCGATGCCTATGCTTTCTAGTTTCTAGTAGGGATGTTACGGAGCCTCGACTCCGATTCCGATAGGCCGAAACTTCTGATTGAATTAACACCACCGGATCCGACTTCGTCTCCACCGAGCGGCGGCAGAGCTCTTCTGCCACCATCTCGGGCTCCGCGTGCGACTCCGACTCCGATTTCGGTTTCGACTCCGACAAACCTATTCCTCCTATTCCGACTTAGGTTCCGATAAAACCACCTCGTAACATCCTTACTTACTAGTCCGGAACAATAAAAATCATCATCATTCTCTTGCCCTTCTGTTGTTTCTGTTATCTATGGTATGAACATTATTGACTGAGATACTAAAAATTGAGAAAGAAAAAATATTTATTTGGCTCGCACAGGACAAAACAAAATGTAAACACTTTATATTGGGTCGCATGTCTTCTTCAACGACACTTCTTTATTACTTGTCATTTCATCAGATCCCTCTCTCTTGCCATATCATTCTATGCACAGTCCATCCATCATTTCTTTGGTCTTTCTCTACTCTTAAACCCCTCCATATGCTATGAAAACTTTCCTCACAACCTTTTCCTCATTCCTCCGCGTCACATGACCATACCACGACAACCGATTTCCACACAACTTTTCAGCCACCGACGCCACTTTCAGACTTCCTCTAACTAATGTATACTCATATCTTATTTTGTCCATTCGCGTAACACCACACATTCCTAGCATTCTCACATCAGTCATGCAAATGCCTCCCTCATCTTCCTGCCCATATACCAAACTAGCTGATGCTCGCGGCTTCACCCGCGTGGATGTCGTTCAAATTATATACTAAAACCTTCCTCTTGAATCACTCTATCTATTAAAAAAAATCGCATCAAAATCCGTTGCGCAGTTTTAAAGATTTATGCATACAAACAAACAAACAAACAGACAAAAAAGCGACTTTGTTTTATACTATAAGGATTATTTGGGGTCGGTGAAACACGTTTTTTTACTTCCATTCTTCCCTGTCACGCTATCATTTATTCCTGTTTTCGTCATATCATTGCTAGCACACTCCATCCATCTTTTCTGTGGTCTTCCTCTCCCTTTTCGTACATCTACATTTATATTCTTCACTCTTTTAGTGACATGTGATTGCCTTAAGCATGCTTTAACTATAGATATATTATGGATTTAATAACTAATTAACGAACTCCTTCATAAAATAATCTAAATAGGTACTACATAAAAGTCACGCAAAGTTCACTTGGGGGATTCCTTTGGCATTATCATCTCAGCCTCATGCAAATGTCTTTTATTCATCCCTTTTGTGGCCCAACATTGTGATGCTGATTCTCGCGGAACAAACTACCAATAAACCATAATAAAATAAAATAAAATCCAGTAAAATCTTGCAAAATAAAGCCTCGCGTGTCATCATAACTTACCATGAAGATCCGTAATGGTATATTCTATAACCTGCATAGTTAAGACGATGACAAGAGCCAAATAGGCTTGTCTCGAACAACTTTTTAGCCAAATCTATACAGTTTAACACGGCGGAAAAAATATATGTTAATCTTGAACATATTTCTGAAAATTTCGTTGTTTTCAAAACATGTTTCTGAAAAGTTTTCTCGATACAAAAAAATGGTAAACATACCTCTTAAAATGATCTTCCAACAAAAATATCTGAATTAATTATCAACGTACGTTCGTAAAATTTATAACAATAACGTATCATATTTAAATACAAAATTTGGTTGTTTTTAATTTTTGATTATTTAATAAATTATTTTGATGTAATTAATTATTATATGGTTTGTAAGAAGTTCGAGCGTTGCGTCATCGCGCTCTCTTTCTTACCTAAGCAATCCGACAGTGAGCGCTTAGGCGCGGTGCTAGACGGACGTATGTCACTTTGCGCCCCACTGACAGCTATCCGTTCATCTATAAATTATTATTGACCGCGTCACAATGTTAGTCCAGGATCCACGGTACATTTTTTCACTTGATTACTATCAAGCTAATTTTCCGTGAGCAGCTGCATTTTGATAAGACGCCAACATTACCCTATACGAAAACTCTCGATTGTGGTAGGTAATAGGGGCAGCAGGGATAAAATATATATTGATTATATATTATTATAATTATTTATTTGATGATTTTCAAAAATCTATTACTAACTATTTTATTTTTATCTGATGATCATTATCTAAATCCAACATGTATTGAAACGAGCTCATCAAAAATTACTACAAACCAGCTGTTTTTTAGGGGTCCGTAGCCGAATGGCAAAAAACGGAACCCTTATAGATTCGTCATGTCTGTTTGTCCGTCTGTCCACCCGTATGTCACAGCCACTTCATTCGGAAACTATTGAGACTACACAGTTGAAACTCGGTAGGTAGATGTATTCTGTGAACCGCTTTACGATTTTTATACAAAAATAAAAAAAAGGATTTAGGGGGTCGCCCCATACATGGAACTGAAACAATTTTTTTTTTTTCATTAAACCTATACCTACGTGTGGGGTGTCTATAGACATTAGACAGGTCTTTAAAAATGACATTGAGGTTCCACAAACAATTTTTTCTCAAAGCCAATCGTTTGGAAGACAGACACTTCCAAATTTGTAAAATGGCGACCGGCCTCGCGGTCGCTTGCCTTCGGTATTGCCAACAATGACCAGCTTTTCAAGGCTGCTATCTCCTCTTTGCATTATGTGGCCGAAATAAGACAAAATACGCTGTAGGCAAACTGTTGACAATCGAGTCTTGATATCGAGTTGGTAAAGGATAGACACATTTTGTGCGTTTGGCCGTCCATGGAATTCGGAGAATCCGCCTAAAACACCACATTTCGAAAGCGTCTATCCTCTGTCTTACTCTTGTTTGGATTGTCCATGTCTTAACTTGTGGGGAAAAATGCTCCTTCCGAGAAGCATGTGCCTAAAAAGGAACCGATCCAGGCTGATGATGGTTTCGTGACGGTGTTGAGGAGGAAGCGCCGTCAGCGAACCATCAAGAACCGCTGCGGCACGGCTCCATCGGAGCCCAATGTGCATATTCGTGCCGCAAAGCCGAACACTGTGTACCTCTCCCGTCTACATTACACCACTACGACGGAGGACATCGTGGAGTACGTGCGCCAGAAGATCAAGTACGTGGCGCGAGTGCAGCTGCTCGAGTCGCGCCGCAACGTCAATGTTTCTTTTTTTTTTTTTTTTTTTAAACTTTATGGCGTTTGTGGTGCGAGTACCGACATGCTACCTGCACCTCGTCTTGGAAGAGGACTTTTGGCTTCAGGGGGTGGTGTTTCGACGCTTCCGCGGGCAAGTGCCACATGATCGCACAGTGACGTAGTGCAAGTGTAGTGATACTAATATAGTTTTAAGGTTTTGTTTACTAACACAAGCTGTCAATTATATCGTATGTATGTTAGTCTGTAAGGTATTTATCTATGGGCCAAAGTAGCTTGAAAATAAATAAATATTATTATTATTAACTCTATGGAGGAAAATCAGGAAAACTAGTGCTCTGACCAAACGGGCCTTCGTTTTAAAACTTATACCACGTTTTTCCCAGATGTTCCGGGGGCGTAATATAGCATCTTTAGCCATGGCTATCCGCCGTTTTATTTCTGTGACGCAGCTACCTTCATTACTTATATTGGAGCCCAGTTAATCGAAGCTGTCCACAGTATAGATGCCTTAGATGTTATAGGCGCCCGATAGCTTTCCCGCACGATCTACCACCATAAGCTTGGTTTTCTGCCTATTTATTGCAAACCCTACTTTGCCACTTTCCAATCTGTGCCGTATCTCTTTCATGTTGCCAAATGTTGTAGCAAGTAGAACGGTGTCATCAGTGTACCTCAGATTGGAAATCCACTTTCCACCAACAGTAAACCCCTTGTCCCAGCCCTCAAGAGTCTTGAATGATATTACTCTTCATACATATTGAAGAGCAGAGGTGAGAGGATGCATCCCTGCCTAACGCATTTGAACAGTCGGTGTCTATTTTGACGAAAGAGCGGTTGTTGATGTGTAGGTAGAGGTATCGGACTATGTCAATAAGATGTTGAGGCGTTCCCATGTCTTTAAGAACCCCCCACAGCTTGCCCCACTCCACGCAATCAAATGCTTTGGTATAATCTATGAAACATATCAATACAGGGCTGTTAAATTCCCGGCTTTTCTCTATAATTTGGCGAACGTTCAGAATTTGTTCCCGCGTGTCTTTGCCTTTAACAAAACCTGCTTGCTCTTCTGGAATTTGTGGCTCCAGAAAGTGTATTAGCCTGTTGTTTATGATGTACAGGAATATTGATGGTGCGTGGAGTAAGTGCCAAACACTTAATATAATTTTTAGAATCTTGTAGGTAACTTGAAAAGAGTGGGTTTAATAGAAAATATCCAATCCCCAAAACCCAGTTAGTAGGTAAGTAATCATTTTTAATGACTTCGTTATCGATACATATTGGAAGGAAGGAAGGGGACTCTTTGATCAAACCATACATTTTGTAGGACAAATATTTTTTCAAATAATTTAGATAATTATCATCAGATTTAACAAAAAAAACCCAGCTGATGATTCTCAAAAGTGTTTGTACTTAACACTTTTGAGAATCATCAAACCAACATATTTTATCCCTGCTACCCCTATTACTTACCACAATCGAGAATTCGAGAGTTTCGTGCAGGAAATTGTTGGGCGTCTCGCCGTCTCATCAAAATTAGCTTGATAGTAATCAAGTGCAAAAATGGACCGCGGATCCTGGACTATTTGTTTCTTACTTGGTAGTATGGCGCTAGGGTATCGGAAAAATTGTGGGCGTGTCCAAAAATACTGAAACATCAGAAGTCAATAGCTATTGTCATCGCCTTAATCATTGTCCTTTACGAAGTGAACGCAAGCCACGATCGTGAATAATTGCCGCCATAGCGAATCGTGATAAAGGCTGAGATGTTAAAAGGTCTAGATTTCTAGGCTCTAGTAGCTGTTAGGTTTATGTAAACTTAGGTGTTGTTATAGGCGGTTTGTGTTATTTTAGTCCTGATATACCTACCTATCGAACTAAACGGATGAACGGATGGCCGATGGGGCCGAAAAATTCTGGAATGGCGACCGCGAACCGGAAGACGTTGCGTTGGAAGGCCTCCCACTAGGTGGACCGATGACCTGGTCAAGGTTGTAGGAACCCGCTGGATGAGAGACGCACGGGACCGGTCAATGTGGCGACGCCTGGGGGAGGCCTATGTCCAGCAGTGGACGTCTTTTGGCTGAAATGATACCTATCGATATCAAGACGGTATCACTTTTTTATACTTTACGACACAGGAGAAATTCCTAGTCTGGGGAGACTAGGTGTTTACAAACATTTCGCCAAATTTTTGGCCGACTCAATTTAAAGAAGTACCTTTTGTATATTATGGCTTTCTTTATATCTAGGATGTCTAGAAATCTAGAGTCAGCTAGGATTGGTTCATGTAAACTTTGATATTGTTTTAAGTATTCTCAGTTCTGCGATCATACCTAGATAATAATATTTAGACCGGATTCATGACTCACCATGGTACCACAAATCACTGACAGCATTTAGCTTTACTTAATGTATGTATTTAAGATATCGTTGTGCCTGGCAGAAACTGAATCAAGTTAATGAATCCAATTGGTATCTTTATGATTGAAAATATATTTTAGAGGAATTCAAATAATACAGGATATAATATTAGTAGTAGGATCGTAGTAGGTGGCGTTCTGTGGTTTCTGCCTACCCCCATGGTAAAAGAAGAAGAACTCATGCCAGTTTAGGGCATGAATGTATAATTAGTAGTAATTTGAGTAACATAAGCGATAACTTCTTGTACCAACTAGCATTTTCAATAAATTCTAAGTTTTTACAAAGCCCACAACGGAAAACATACTTATAGAACCTCCTCCTTTTTGAGACCCGGTTAAAAATATTCGAACCTTCGAACTTCGGTTGCTCAAACTAAAGACTTATTTCCCGGTAAATTATCTGCTAGACTGTCTTCAATAAATCGGAACCGCAGATACCATTCTGAGTAAACTGGAGATACAAAAGACCAGTTTTATTTTAAACCAACGGCTCTACTTTCGAAATTCTATTGGTGGCCCAGTGGTGGCGGCCCCGACTTACGAGCTATAAGTCGTGGGTTCGAACCCAGGCATTACTGTGTGTAAGTTATTTCATCACCACAGTTCTCAAAACGGTGAAGGAAAACATCGTGTGGAAATCGGCATGTCCTAAAACCAAAAATTCGAAGACATGTGACGTCTATCAATGGTGGATGATTATAGCCCATTCCCTCTAATAGAGAGGAGGTCTGGAGTCCCAACAGTGGGAACTTTATATGCTTATGCTACTTTCTTCATGACGTCACATCTTACATCACGCGTCAACAAACTCCACGCGAAATCTCGATACAGTCTCGTAGAAAAGTTCAAAGTTACAAAACACACGATATTTTGTAACAACTGCCAGAAGAAAGGGTACAATTGCGATGAGCTTGTTGCTCCCACGCGTTACTTTCAATTACAGTTTTTGTTGTAACCGTACTGACAAGATTATTAAGATATTGGCACACGCGAATCGCGATACATGGCTATAATAACCTAGAGAAAGAATATCCTCATAATTTAGCCAAAAAGACGTCCACACCACCAAGAATCAGATGGTAAGTCAATAGAGAAGATGACAAAAAAAAAATAGTACTTACGTCAGATAGATTTCCAAAAAATATTGGACACTTTTTTTTTGCGTATACAAAAAATTCAGACGATACAGTGCAATGATACAGTGCTTCAAAAATTCGGGTGACGTCAACATTTATCAATTTGATAAGACAAAAATCGCGTATCAAATATTTTTCGATAATCTAACTGACGGACTAAACAGAATCATATTTTTTTGTCAGGAATCATCCCCATTGCCACATCTTGGCCACATCCTTCATTTGCAAAAATCTTGCAAATGAGTAATTAAAACTTCAATAGGTACTTTTAAATACTTCAAGGCCCTCAAGAAACCAAGTTAAAATGTGAAAGAAACTTTTGCTCTGCAGATCTGTCTGACTACTTCTTCCTTTTCATATTTTAACGGCTGAACTTATTTTTAAGAAACTTAGTACATAGTAAGACGAAAAGATAATAAAGTTTGATTTTTATCCCAGTAGTAAAAAGCTTAAAGTGACCATCAGACTGCCACGTCATAGGTCTCGAGTCCCAAGACCTCGTATTGTATAATAACACTTGCTTCGATGAAGAAAAACATCGTAATGAAACCAACATCCTCAAGAGATATTTCTCGACAGCATTTAAAGCCAAGTCAGAGGCCAGGGCGGCATAAAAACTGTGACACTAGGGTAGGCACTGTCCACGTGATATAGGTACCTACAAAGAGATCCCAGAACGTTCTTGTGGTAGTACTTCCCACCTCAATTAGAGTAAAACCCCGGGCTAAAGCTAGTCTATCGTACAAACGAGTTCAGATGCTTATCAGACCCAGATTACTGTTAATCGAATTCAATGATTAAGTTAAAATGATTACTTAATGGTAACTTCGCAAGTTAAACGTTGATTTTCGCAATTTCCCCTGATATGTCTTCATTAATATAAGGTAATTGATTAAGTAATCAGGATGTTACTTAAGTTACTTAATTAGTATTTGCCCAGAAGGTACACTAATCAGAAATATGTAGGTACTTGTGAAAGATTATACGAATGGTAGGGACATATGTAGAGGAGTGACGAATCGCGTGTGACTAAAAGAGCGATGAATATAATGTTGATACGACGAATATAAATGTTGATACGACGAATATAAATGTTGATACGACGAATATAAATGTTGATACGACGAATATAAATGTTGATACGACGAATATAAATGTTGATACAACGAATATAAATGTTGACGGATGGAGAGTGAGAGGAAGACCAACGAACGATGGGTGAATAGATTGACGGTTTACAGAGGAGAATGAAAGACGTTTTGAACCGACCCCAAGCATAGGACATAGCCAGAAAGATGATGGTGATGTACTTTTAAAAGAGGAAGAAATACCACCGTACTAATTTCTATGTAGTTAACAAAACATAGGTATCTACCACACCTGTTTTCTTAAGATGATGACAATCGCTATTGAGCTCCGATGTTCCAGTATTTTTGCCACATCCACAATTTTTCCGATACCCTAGCGCCATTTTTAAAGGCCGAACTACCAAGTAAGTAACATAGTCCAGGATCCATAAAATAATAGTCCTCCAGACCGCTTTCGGTCACGGCGGCCAATCTTAGTGGAGATTAGCCCGATGCGCAGGAGATATTATAGTGCACAAGTGTGTGCGCAGGCACAAGTGCACTCTCAGTTCCTTTTCTCTCATAGCCCGATGGGACGGCAATCTGACACAACTGGAGAGGGATCAGGCGCAGGACCAACGGCTTAACGTGCTTTCCGAGGCACGGGGGTACTATACCGCCAACTTCCAAACTCCGGGCTACTACTGGGATATTTCTAATGAAAAACCCAATAGCACTTTTTGTCCGACCCGGGAATCGAACCCAGGACCTCATGCACAGCAGTCGCGCTTGCGACCACTAGACCAACGAGGCAGTTACAGCTCTTGTCAGCGTCTTAAGATATAGATTTGAACTAGGTGAACATTGGAAACGAAATACAATTAATAATTAGTTAAGCTACTGAGCAGCGGTGGCCCAGTGGTGTCGGCCCCGACTTACGAACAGCAGGTCGTGGGTTCGAACCCAGGCAGGCGCATTACTTTGTGTAATTTATTTCATCACCGCTGCTCTCAAAACGGTGAAGGAAAACATCGTGAGGAAACCGGCTTAGAACCAAAAACATGTGACATCTGCCAATCCGCACTGGGCCCGCGTGGTGGATTATAGCCCATCCCTCTCCTAGAGAGGGATGGGCTATCCCTGCAGTGGGAATATTATAGGCCGACGATAATTTCTATGTTACCCATCCATGGCCCAAATAATAAAACAAAAATATCAGTTTGAATAAAAATAAAGAGATCAAGCTAGTAATTTATAAGCATTGATTTATTATTATCTGTTATTAGTCCGATAATAATCATAGAAAACAAAGACACTGGTTTACTCAAATTGTGTGTGTATGGTAAGTTTAGCTACGCATCAACTATTTGGTGCCCCATGTTACCCATGTACCATGTATGATGATACCGGCGATATCCACTTTCCCTTACGCAGGCCATTGGCTTGTTCGCCTGCCATTAACTAGTAAAACTACCCTACTTTTAATCCTTTGTTCTCATATTATTACATTCGCAAAATATTATATTCGCAAAATATTATATTCTCGAATTAATATATTCTCAAAATATTACACAAAGAACAATCACAGCGAAAAATGTTTTTAATTTGAGGGAAACAATAATAAATATTTTACATCATCACATAGGTTATTCATCACATAATAGGTATTATTTGTCTCGGATGGGAATCAAACCTACAACCCCTTTTTTTAAGGTTTCCTACCATAAAAAAGGGTACCTGTATTTGTAATATCGAAAACAGATCATTTTATTATTCATCGCAACATTTCTGATTCAAAAAAAATAGATACACTAAAAATTTCTAAAATACCTTATTTTTTTCATTTTTTTCCCCTTTTTAGTTGTAGCACAGTACACAAGTTGTTGTCATGAATCAATTTTACAATGAAATCGATCAAACATCAAGCGATACCTACTCAAAATCGATCAAAGTATATGCAACACAAAGAGTAACAAATGTAACGCTTTATAACAATTTATCTCGCTCTATTCGCGATCTAGCAACGAAACCTCAACAAAAAATAATATCGCACCTTACACTAATAATAATAATATTATAAAGTCGAAAGCTTGTAAGGATGTATGGATGGATGTTTGTTACTCTTTCATGCAAAAACTACTGAACGGATGTGGATGAAATTTAGAACACAGATGGTTTATAACCTGGATTAACACATAGGATACTTCTTATCCCATTAGTTAGATCCCGTGGGACAATTCTCGAGCTCCACGCGGGTGAAGCCGCTGGCACAAGCTACTAAATCATAATTGCTAATCTGATCGATCACATTTCAATGAGCGTTGAAATCAAATCGACAAGATTGACTATCATAGCCGTGTTATGACTGCACTTGTAATAGTTGTAATAATTAACAACTATTAAATAACGGTATAAACAGCGCTTGCGCATTGGTTAGAAGTAGGGTTACCAAATCTCAATTTCTCTGTCCCGAGAAAAAGATATAGTCAAAGTAGTCCTTTCAAAATGCATAAAATCGCTTACTTACTGCTTTTTGGGCTAATTTACCCACATTTCGGCATTTATGTTTAAGTCCCACGTAATAGGGGGCGAGCCAATTGCCATCAACCAGGCAAACATTCATCTCCGTGGTTAATATTCAGACATTCCTGGTGGAAAAACCCAATAACACTTTGCCCGACCCGAGAATCAAACCTCTTGCTCAACAGTCGCATTTCCGACGACATGATCAAAAATCGAAAAGTCATGACAAAGGTAGACAAAGTCTGGATGAGATGCCAAAATGTATTTCCGTAAAAATCTGGACAAATGGTAACCCTAGTCGCGAGTGAAAACATACGGGAAACGAATATGTCCGGTCACGTCTGCACTTTCATTTTAAATTGTGTAAGAAGATTTTATGAGTTGTTCATTGTGTTGTACTGAAATAATGTTTCTCGAAGAGATGTTTTATTTGAAAACTACAGGGAAGTTACTGTTTACAGTTTTATTTATGAGCGTGTTTTATATTAATGGTTAGTTTTGCTCTGAGGCAAAAATTGTCATGTAACATTGTTCGTAAGAGTTAAATTAAATTAAATGTATTATTTTATTGGAAGTTTCTAGTTGAGTTTAATGAACGGGGTAAAAGGTTTTTTTTTTACTTTTATTATTCAAAAACACACTGTTACAATCATTTTACAGACATAAACATACCACACCATCATCGTGGGTTATATTCTATTATATAAAGCTTTATAATATAACTGTCGTTGGTCAAGTGGTCGCTAGTACTCGCTAGTGAAGTTGAATATTAGGATTGGGGGTTCGATTCACGGATTGGACAAAAGACTGGCCTGTTGGTCTAGTGGTTAGTGACCCTAACTGCTATGCCGGAGGTCGTGGGTTCGATTCCCACCCAGGACAAATGTTTGTGTGATGAGCACGATCATTTGTTCTGTGTCTGGGTGTAATTTATCTATAATATGTATGTATTTAGAAATATATAAGTATGTTTATCAGTTGTCTAGTACCCATAACACAAGCTCTGCTTAGCTTGGGACTAGATGGCGTTGTGTGATAGTTGTGGAATATTATTATTATATTATTATGAAATATCGCAATTTTTGATATTTCCGACATCCACGCAGGCGAAACCGCGGGCAAAAGCTAGTGATTGCTAAAGGAAATCAAACCAGAAGGTAACTTTCAAAACAAATCGCTCTTCCAGGACGTGCCCGCTCCTATTTCCCATCCGTATATATGTTCTAATACGGTCGAACGGACATATGAACTGGTTTTATATGTATGTATGTATATGTATGTATGCACGGTCAGTGAAAGTATGGAGTCATGGACCATGGTCATTGCGCTTACTATTGTACAGTCGCTGAGAAAAGATTTAGAAATTAAATTGTTCCATTTTTATTTAAACTTCTTGCACAGACGAGACACATAGGCGGACTTAATGCCACAAAGCATTCTCTATCAGTCAACGACTAGGGTCAAATAGGACAGCATTATTGTAGAGTACAAAAAAGTTTTTTTACGTTTTAATGATAAAAATTTTACATACCGAATTTCCTTCGAGCCTCGGAAAGCACGGTAAGCCGTTGGTCACGGCTTTCATTTATAGATCTTTGACAGTCGTTACGAGTAATCAGTGATCCGAGAGTCTGACAACCAGTCTTAAAAACCGAGACCGGGACCTTGTGAGTGTGTATTTGTCTGTATGTGCCCTTAATGATTTTATCTGTTTACTAACATAATTTTTAAATGTATTTACTAACAATGTTATGGATATTGTATGTCTGAATCAAATAAATGAATTGAATTGAATTTAAAAAGCGGTACTATATTACCTAGTTCTAACTGGGTTATGGAGATCCGGAAGGCAGTGGCTTTTTTACATTTTAACCCCTTAACATTGTTGGGAAAAGGTTAGGCAGGTGTTGAATTAGTAGTGCTTGCGCTACATATTTCTCTCCATAAAAACTAACACAGTCTAACACTTTTCTTTGCAACTGTACACAAAGCTTAGAAATTGAAGTTACAACTTAACCTCTAAATGCAATGAGTTATATACATATATATAATATTTATACATACGCTCAAAACTCAGTCGTTGGTAGAATGCTAAGTAACTATAACAAAAAATTCTCTCATCTTGATATATTCAACACTAAAAAAGGTAAATTTAGGGAAGATTTAATAACGTCAGTTTGTGATGAACTGACAAATACATCTCAAGCTAAATAAATAGAATAGGGGATCGGACAAAAAAAAACTAATTAGTCCGTCAGATAGATTTTCAAAAATTATTGCACACGTATTTTTTCTTTTTTCACGTAGACTTAAAATGAAGACGATTACACTGCTTCGAAAACTCGTGTGACGTCATATGATAGTACATTTTGACGACACAAGTGACGTTTCAAGCCCCACTCCAAGATCTTTGACGCGTTTAATCTTCGTCATTTTGTATTGATTTGATAAAACAAAAAATACGTATTCAATATTTTTCGATAATCTAACTTACGGACTAAACAGAATCATATACTCAAACACACTCACTCACGCACACACACACACGCTGTACTCTAAGCAATGTATTGTATAGTTGTTAAATTGTAAATCCGTAATTGGCTGTAAGTTTAGTTTGTAATCTTAGGATAAAACTTCAAGGGCTGTGGATTTTGTGATCAATAAATAAATAAATAAATAAACACCGGCTATTATACGGACACTTAATTTTATAATATTTACATTTATCATTCGTTACGGAAGGAGAATGCGAAAGTTATGTCACTATTTTAAATAACAACTAGTGGCGCTAGATGTCGCCACTGTTACCTACTGCCTCGTTGGTCTAGTGGCCGTAAACGCGACTGTTAAGTATGAGGTCCTGGGTTCAATTCCCGGGTCGGGCAAAGTGTTATTGAGTTTTTCCATCAGGAAATTCTCAGTAGCAGCCACGGATTTTGAATCTGTGCCTGGTTGATGGCAATAGGCTCGTCCCCTATTACATAGGACTTAAACATAACTGGCGAAATGTGGGTGTACTATTAGTTTCAACTCTGCCTAACCCTTCGGGGATTACAGGTGTGATTACTTTAGCCAGCGTTAGCTTTTGCCAGCGGCTTCGCCCGCGTGAAAATGACGATTTTCCAAACAAACTTTCATCCCCTATTTAACTCCCTTAGGGGTTGAATTTCGAAAAATCCATCCTTATTCCTTGTCTACGTTATAAAGGGAACCTCTGTGCAAAATTTCAGCTTTCTAGGTCCAAGGGTTTGGGCTGGGCGTTGATGAGTCAGTCAGTCAGTCAGTCAGGACTTCTCTTTTTATTTATATAATAATATATATAGATTATTATGTTATGTTTTGGGGATCTAGATAAATATATCATCATCACCGGCCTATAATGTTCCCACTGCAGGGACTCAGGCCTCCTCTCTAGGAGAGGGATGGGCTATAATCCATCACGCGGGCCCAGTGTGGGTTGGTAGATGTCACATAATTATCTTCGATTTTTTTTGTTCTAAGACATGTCGGTTTCCTCATAATAACTGGGAACATTCATAACTGGGAACATTCATCATCAGCATTCTTTTGCCCTTACCCCAATTCATTTGGGGTTGGCGTAGCATGTCTTCCTCTTCCATACATCTCTGTTTTTGTCATCTCATGAGACTCCTCCTTTCTTACCATACCTATCATTCTTAAAACACAGTCCATCCATCGTTTGCAGTGGGAACATTATAGACTGATTATGCTAGGCGAGTAGAATACGGAATCTCGACGCTACAAAACTGCGATGCACGTTACTGCAAAAGATCTTCACTGCGATACTACTTGACTTCGATGCACGTTATCGCGATAGATCCTCACTGCGATACGATATTTTGTCTGTATCTGTATTTTCATCGCAGTTTTGTAGCATCGTGTTAGCATTCATCGATATTTTGTGCGTCGAGATTCCGTATTCTACTCCAAATTAACAGGTCGGGCCAAATGGCATAGGGTTTTATTTCTATTGGAAATTTCTTGGTCATCATCTGCCTAATCTTTTCCCAAATGTTACGGCCAGCTTCCAGTCTAACGATATGTTGCGGAACGAATGCAGCAAAATATCAGTACTGTGTACATGGAACAACTGCTTAACTTACTTCCTCAACTCAGATAGAAATGTGTAATACGAATACCCCTCAGTACGACTGGTAGTCAGAGTTTCAGGCCACTGACTACCTGTTACGTAACTGTCAATGATCTACAATTGACAGCTGGGAACACCGGCTTGACATGCTTTCAGAGGCATTTAGGAAACTCGGCTTGTAATTATGGTCCGATATTTACTGTGATACTTGACGTGTGTACTTTTTGTGTCGATCTCGAAATCGGGATTATCGGGAGCTCGAAACAAAAAAGTAAACATGGTAAATATTCCGTTTTCAATGACATAATAGCTGACCAAAAAAGAACCTAGATGATTCAGCCTTGTTTGGGCATTGGGTCACGATGATAAAGTCAATAGACTTTTTAATAAATTCAAATATATTACTGAGCCTATAATTAACATTTTTATATGTATAGGAATATCGATTTTATTCATGTCCCAAATACCGAAATATTATTGCTTCATTATCAAAGTATCGATTATTTATATGTTGAAATTAACAGACATAACTGTCTCGTTGGTCTGTTAATTTGTTGTGTTGTTGTTGTCGCAAATGCGACTGATGTGCATGCGAAATTGCGAAGTACTGCATTCGATTCTCAGTTCGTGCAGTGTTATTCAGGACGTCATGCTCTTGCATTGGTTTTTAATTTATTTTGTACATTCATTTTAAAAACACTTTTACCCGTTATAAATGAAATATGTATCTAGATCCGTATAACTTAATAAATAAAGTTGTCTATGCACATTACGCATATCCCGCCGGCAATTATGGTCAGATTTTAATCAGCAATAATTTATTAACTACATATAAATATTTATAAACAAAAACAGGCTTATTTAAATGCAAGGAAACCAGTGCAAAAAAGGATATAAATTATAACATATAATGCATATTCAAATAGTCGTAAAACATTAATAAATAGAGGCTAGTTTAACATTTTAGGCCTTATGTCACTACTTATAACATATAAAAGTATTATCAAATAAAATATTATTGCCAGTGCTCTTTCTAAGCTTAAGCGGAGATGTAGTGGTAGGTAACAGACGCAGTCTATAATAACGGTAATGTTTAAATTATTTTTTACTGGTCTCAATAGTCTGGGCCTGCGTATGGCCTACATCCTCTAGTAGAGACGGCACTTGCCTACATTTTTTTTTGGGGGTAGTAAATCCTCGTAGATGTCCCCCACCCTGGGGCCAGCGGAGGAATCTGTCAAACTTTAACTGATTAAAAACCACCCCGGTGTTTCTTTCCCACACTTGCACGGGGGATGATAGGAACTAGTGCGCCTTCCATGATTCATGGGTAGTGCCGGCCTAAATCTGGGCCTCCTAAAGTCCGCGGAGGGAGTGTGGTATTAAAATTGAAAACTCCTCCCTCCCCCTACAGAAAATAGGCTAATTACGCTTTTGTTGCATTGTTATTATAGCTTCATTCTAATGTTAATAAAAAAAAAAATATGGTCTTCTTTTAATATATGACTTGAAAAGTCAAGTAATGTGTTATTATTGTAACTAATTTATTCTTGATTTTACAAATTAGGACTTTGACCTAGGAATTTAAATTGTAACTTAACTATAAATGACTTGTCTTGCCTTCACCTTGGTCATTGTCAAGAAACAACTTACCTACTTATATTACATAATAAGACTATTTAATTTCATTATTATTCTACAATTATTAAATTAAATTGTAATGTTGTTCAAAAAGGACAGTTTTTCATTCAATATTGACATAACCTTTTTTTTCTATTACAGACAAGATGCGGGGCCAACTGAAAGCAGCCATAATACTAGTAATACTTCACATAACATCTACAAGAACTGCTAAAAGCAGCGCACCATCAGTCCACGAAGTCATCAACGAACAAGCAAGATTAGACGACAAGAGACCTTTAAGTTACGGCAACCCTCTTGCAGGGAACTCCCAACAGAATGCAAAAATTCACGCACAACACCAGCAAGCAATGTTCAACGCAGAGAGGGTCAGACAACACAGAGCACAAATCCAAAGATGGAATAAAGCTCCTCAACAAGTCGACAGTTATATGAAAGCTTACCACGAATCACAAGAAAGCCACCAACTTGCACTTGAACAAATGCAACAACCCACACAGAAAGAAAAGAAACCTAGAGCCAGACAAGAACGAACGAATCTAAGAAGCAGAGCCTATCTTGATCCAGTTAAACTAACTAGAGCCGATGCTGTTGATAAGAGTAGAAATCACCGATCGTTTGGTTCAGTATACTCTAAAGTACAGTACAGAAATAAGGTAAATACTTCACCAGGGACGACATACGATCAAGGTGTGACGATCAAACCTAATGGAAACATCGGATTGAATAACTTGGAGAGAGAACAAGTGAGTTTGTACACAGAAATAGTACCGAGTAAGACTCAATTTGTTTACCCGAAATTGTACAGTCAAATGCATTCATACCAATCTGCTGACGACATACATGCCTTGAATACTCTCCTAGCAAAATCTCCACAAGAACAAATAACGGAATTAAACACATTGACACAAGTAAACAAGGAATACGGGAAAGATAATCTAGAACAGCCAATAGATTTATTTTTCTACCTAAATAATCAAAACACTGCTGCGGCAGCGGATGACAACAGCAAATATAATGTACAAAATACATTCAGTGGACCATATGCAAATGATTATGCTAATTACAATGACCACAAACCAATAACAGAAGAAGTTGACGATATTGAAGAGGAGAAACATGTTCCATTTAAACCCTATCCTATACAGCATACACCAACAGCAGTGCCGCAGATATTCGAAGACCCAACTACGACGAAGAGCAATTATTACAAAATTGAAGTGGGGCAAACTATAAGTGGAAATAAACATGGGAAGAGTGTCGAGTTTCCTAAGCCAAGTTATGCAGCACTAACGTACGAGACTCCTTCAAATTATTACACGAAGGAACCGAGTACAGAAACAGTGAAATATCTTCAGTCTCAGCCAACTGGAGTACAACATCTATCTCATGATGGAACGGGAGTCTCAGCTTATGGAGATGATGATGTAAGTATCAAAACACGCAGAGCAAAACGGTCAGCTCAGTTAGATTCAGACTTATTTATTTTAGGCAACGAACCTTTGCCTGTACCTCCACCACCTTTAGTAAGAAATAAAACTCAATCTTCTTCAAGTAACAAAACGGAAAGTTCACTACTAACTATTACACTAAACCAATTTAATGTTACTGATGGAAGTATAGTAAATTTTGATTATAACACATCTTTAAACGCAACCAATAGTAATGAGACGTTACCAATCCCTATGGAGTGGAAACGTTATAGAACTTTTGACCATCCTGCGGGTGAAGCGAAAGACTATGACTATTATGAGGACGATAATATTGACAAAGATTATTCTTATGATGGCGATTACGACCCAGATGACGAATTTAACCCTCCAGACCTCGATTACCCAGCCCAAAACAATTTTAGACAACAGACACAAATCTCTAGACCTAACAGACAAAGAAATCCAAATTCTAATCAGAATTTTAATTCTCAAAACAATTATGCTGCCAATAAATATGCTAATTTCAAACACCCCAATTATAACGATTTCCATTCTGAACCAAATGACGATTATGGGCCACCTACAAACTACGGTTCTCCAAGTACCAGTTTTGGTTCACCTATTCAACAATATGGGCAACCTAAGGGTCATTATAGAGGCTCAAAACCTGAAGTTTCCAGCATCATAGATTCTTTGGAACCTGTGTATATGTTGACTGAATCGCAGTTAAAAGATATAGTAGGACAGAAGCATGTGAATGTGCAGCATTTAGATGTGTTTCAATATCCTTCTTTGACAAAAACTAAGCGCAGGTATCCTAGTAAGATTAAGAAGCATAGACAGAGTAGAAGAAGGAGACCGAGGAAACTAGCTAAGTTGCATAAATTAAACAAATTAATACACTATTAAGATGTTGTTAGGGCTATTTTTTTAACTAAAATTCGTAATTTGTAGAAAGATTTAGTTGACTTTCTACACGGTACTGAAAATAATACGACAATAATTTATTCTCAGACAACTTTGGCCCAAGGATAATAATAGATATACCATACAGACTAACATAAAATCATAAAAAAAAAAATAATAATAATATAATAAATAATAATAATACAATTTACAATTTGTGTTAGTAAATAGAACCTTAAAACTCTGTCACTGTGCGTTCATGTGACACTTTCCCTTGCAAGCAAAGGCGCTCCTCAAAATAGTGTTGATTTTAAAATAATTTATACCGCACTCATAAATATCAGAATGTAAACTTTTTTGCACAAACTAGCTTTAAATAAAATGTCAGTCCCCTTATGCTTTTTTTAAAAGGTTTTTTATTAAGTATTGTATGTTCTAACTCTTTATTTTTTGTTTGTTTACTGTCACTTAACAATAGTTTAAGGCTGAGTTGCACCAAAAAAGTAGTTAAAGTTAAAGTTTTCGTCAAATTTGACAGTACTGTATGGGGTATAGAAAAATTATTTATACAAATTTTTTTTTGCAAACATTCAAACAAAGTAAGTACCATTATATTTATTGCTTTGTCTATAGCACGTATTATTTTTTGGTTGAACAATTACCTACGATGAATATCCTTGTTACGCCTTAAGCAATGCAATCGTATGGTCAGCCACCAAGCTACGTTTTTAGAGACTCGAAATCTTGGCAAGAAACATTCGTCGGTCCATGTGGAAAACCAATCGGCTCTAGGTATTCACACTTTTCTTTTCATCGCTTTCGTCATCAGAACTGGTTTCTGCGAGTATTTCTTGGAGCAGGGACATGATGTCTAAAGGTTATATTCAACGCGTTTGACAATAAAATTGACAGACAATTTAACACAAACTATAACACTAACCAGCGGAAAGTGAGCGGTTGCAGTTACTGTTAAAGTTATGACGTCATTTAACTATTTGTCAAATGGCGCAACTCATTGTTGGCATAACCGATACAAAACTGAAGTTTTGATGTCTGTTTGACGTCTCATTTGACACAAAATTTAACTTTAACGACTTTTTTGGTGCAACTCAGCCTTAGTATAGAGTTTCAGTTCCTTATTTTTTATTGGAGTATAATTATTATATTTCATTGACATGCGACCAAAAGTATCAATAACCATTTAAGGTGGATGCTCCCAAGTAGCACGCGAAATTCGAATTTTCTTACGTTTTTTACAATTGCCGGTTAGTGTCAGGTTGTAAAATAGGATTCGCGACCGTAACAAATATATGACTTTACTGAGTAATAATGATTGCATACTTGCATAGCGTTTATCAATATTGCCATAGATAACAGTTACGACATTTTAGTTCTAAGTTATTTAATATAGTATGCACTAGATTTAGATTTAAGTTGTTAAGTTTAAATTAATTTATTTTACTGTTAAACTAAATAAATTATGTTGCTTTAAACAGTTTTTATTTATTAATTACTGTGTACAGTTTAGTTTTAAATCTTAAACAAGTTGTCAAAAATGAAAAGTAGAAATTAAATTAATTTCATCAAGGATTTTAAATATTTTTTGGTATTTTTTTTTTATGTACCTGTAAATATAATATAATAAACTTATTTTTTAAGTACATAAACATTGTTTATTTAGTAGTGATTTTTTCAAGCTATGACAACAATCGAGAACTAAGGGCCAATTTCATCATACAAATGGTACATTTAAACTAAGTGTTAATACTCCGTTACAAGTTACAACGATGACACTGACAAGTCTTAAACGCAGTTTAAAAATATGCTGATCATCTTAAAGTTTCAATGATGAAATCGGCCCTCACAATAAACAAAGCCAAAAGTATGTAGAATTTGATAACGCAAACACTAGAAATAAATTAGTTTTATATTATAGTTTTTTAATAGGTATACATATATACGTACGTTACGTTCCTAACAAACATCTGTGGTTTTCTGGAACGTATTGTGTAATTTTTTTTTTTTTTATAATAACAATAAAAAAAAAACATACCTTCTTACATTTTATCTACCTACAAATAAATCATCATCATCATCCAAATAAATACTATTGATTGATTGATTGATTGAAAAACTTGAACTGAGAAACTACTTTGAGAGCTTGACTGTCATGAGTTCACCGTGAGAAAACTAACAAATACCTACAAAAGTGTCTATATCGGTCATTGCCCTTTATCTAACATCTCTTCGTATGAACCAAAACAAATGAACCATGATTGTATCGTTTTTTTTTTTTTTTAATTGTTGAAGATCACGATAGATGACGATCCCAGACATGAACAGGCTTATTTTTGGATTTAAAAGTTAAAGAACTTTAATAAATATAGGTTGGTCAATGACCGCTATTGATATCATAACTGGCAGCAACTATAGAACTAAAACTTTAAAGACATGTGACATTCACAGAGAGGAAGCCAATGGCAAATAATATGAGAAAATTACACGCTGATAAGTTTTATGTTATAATTATATCAAGTACTCGGACTGCCTCGTTAGTTGAGTGGTCGCAAGCCCGATTGCAGAGCATGAAGTCCTGTGTTCGATTCCCGAGTCGGACAAAGTGTTATTGGGCTTTTCCATTTTCCACGGAGTCTAGATTTATGCACCTTTTTTTGTTGTTGGGAAATCATCAAATAAGGAGAGCGGAAGGGAGTGTCAGACTTCTACTGACTAAAAACTACCCATGTTTCTTCTTAACCCTTGTGCCAAGGCCGCGGTATCTCTTTCGAACAAACCGCAGCCCCGACGGGAGATTTATGACCCTTTGAGTATTAAAAGCTCGCTCCCATTGCACGGGACTTAAACATAACTTTTTATTTATTTATTTATTTATTAATAACCAACTTATATTCACAGTAACACCACACATACAAGTTATAGGTTGAACAAAAAAGTGGGTGTGTATTTGCTACACTTCTGCTGAGTACCTTCAGGGACTACTATACGTGATGTTCTATTATATAAGTCTCGTAAATAATAGCCAGTCATTCTGTAAACGAACAGTACCTATAGTTTCTATTTCACAACGAAGATACTTGAATTGTGAAATTTGTTAAATTAAACAAGTGAAGCTTAATATATTCGTCCGGAAGAGTTTTCTTTTGATGAGGAGATCCGCCAAGTCATGATATTTTGTGATGTAAGATGGTGTTGCAATATATACTCTTAAAGACGAGTAAGAAATACTTATATAACTTCAAAATTTTGAAGGAAAACAGTGTGAGGAAATTGGGAATGTTCTCTAGGAAAACTGAAACATGTGACATATTATATCTACTAACCCGCACTGGGCCCGAGTAGTGGATTATATAATAACGCATTCCTTCTCATATAGAGGAACCTTTTTTTCACGGGAAATTAAATTATAGAATTTAGGCCGACAAACTGCTGCGCAGTTTGGTGGGTGCATAAAATGTTGAAAATGTTTGGTCCTCAATATATGATTTATTTATTTAGGTAATTTTCAAAAAACGAGTGTATTTACCGCAGTTTCTGTATTTAATCTTAGAATCATAAATCTTTTTATTTCTAGGCTTGAAAAATCAAAATAAAAATCAAAGCTGCAGTCGTTACTTACGTCATGTCAAACAATGATATTCAGTTACATCCTATTTGACTGGAAGTTGAGCCTAAAATAGATGGGAAAAGTCATGGCATATGAGATACCGCGGCCTCGGCACAAAGGGCTATGAAGGAACATGGGTGGTTTTTAGTTAGTAGAAGTCTGACACTCCCTGCCGGAGAGGAATGAGTCATTTGAGGTTTCCCCAACACCAACCCTAAAAAAAAATGCAGATCTATATTTTTAAGTTTTTCATAATTGATACAATTCTCGGGACTGTTAATGACGGAATTTGGTGACCTACCAAATGTGGATTTTAATTCGAATGCCGTATTCGGATTACATCTTTTTGAAAGTCCGGAACTACCTAAAGATTTTATCACAACTGTTAGGAACGACAGACATTCCCCGGATGTCTACAAACTTAACATGTTATGCCGGAAAACTGTAATATAAGTAGAAATATACAGTCTTATCGTACCTTTAATGATATAATGGTTATCATCATTTCATGGTACGTTTGCTAAAATGATGCTATCAATATACGAGAACAACATAGTAGGTATACGGAACTTTTCTTTGCAATCAATTAATTATTTCCTGTATAAAGTTTATTAGTGTTGACATAATGCATTGTATAATTTATGGCTTAGTGAATGTTATATTATTTCTATATAAATCGTGACTTTATCTGAAAGTTTCCTCATACCACTGTGTAGGTAATTTATTCTAAAGAACAAAAGGCTATACAGAGTGTTATTAGGTTCCGTATGCGAGCTAAAAATAGATCAATGTAGACAGAATCCTAGTTACCACTAAAGCCCTTTATTTTATGAGCAGTGTTTTGCACTGCTGGACTAAAGGCAACCCGTTCGAAAGAGATACCGCAGCCTGGGACACAATGGGCTAAGTAGGGAACATGGGTGGTGTTTACTCAGTAGAAGTCTGACACTCCCTACCGCTCTACCCAGAGGGGGAGGAGTCAGATTTCCTGCCCTTTAAAAAAAGGATTCCCTTATTCCTCTTTCCATTTTCTCTGTATCCTATGTCCTACTAATATTGTAAATGCGAAATTGTGTGAAGACCTATCATGGATGTCTGAATGTTTTTTGCTCTTTCACCCAAAAACTACTGACTGGATTGGCATGCATTAAAATTTTGGTCAGATAGTTTATAACCTAGAATAACACTTAGGATACTTTTTATTCCGTAAGTACGATCCCGTGGGACGATTACCGAACTCCACGCAACCGAAGCCGCGGACATAAACTATAGTTTACAATAAGCTGGTTTCTTGTGGAACCAAGTTTCTTTTGGTTTTGCTGGTTGGTTTGCCATATTCAAACTAGCTGTGTAGCAAAGGGTAGCCAAACATGACTCGCAAAAATTGACCTGCGAAAGCAACTGAAATAACCGACTGTAAAAATATCAATATCATCATTTTTCTGTCCTTATCCCAATTTAATTGGGGTCGGCGCAGCATGTCTTCTTCTTCCATACTGAAACCGACTGTAAAAATAATCCAACATTTATTTAAACTCCTCAAAATCGACTCTATCTCTACGTATCCACTATAACGTGACAAAGACAAATTTAGAATAAATAACACTTTGTCCGACCTGAGATTCGAAACCAGGACCCTCCGACGAGGGATTCTTATAACTACCAAGTGCTTACCATCACAAGCCTTATGTTCCCACTGCTGGGACACAGACCTCCTCTCTATAAGATTGACATGAGTCCCAACCATAAAACTATACTTCCAATCCTCCATTCCAGATTCACTACGCAGCAAACTACGAATTTGGTTACCGGGTTCGCGACCACGAATCCGGCAATGACTTCGGCCACCAAGAAGCCAAATCTGGTGACAGCACCCGAGGGTCCTACCATGTTCTCCTCCCTGATGGTAGACTCCAGCAAGTCAAGTACTCTGCAGGTCCTGACGGCTTCCATGCTGATATATCCTACGATCATTTACAAGGGAATGTTTAGAATATATTAATAATATGTCTGTGGAATTGTCATATATTTGTGAGGAGAGGAATTTGTATGTGGTGTATATTGTGTCTCAAAAGTGATGTTTAAAATCAAAATTAGAGTTGTAGAAGGATGTTTTGAAGCGTGGTCAGAATTGGAACTACGCTGCAATTTTTTTTATAGTCCAATTTCATAATTTAATGTTTTTGTTGTCATAAAAGGCCAAAAGTTTCTTGTCGCACTTTAGTTTATCAAATTTCAGAGATAAGTGGTGCTTTTTTGTATTTCTCTGAAAGTACTAAACAGGTTTTGATAATTTTGTTTAATTTTATTTAAAAAAAACAATGTAGGTAATATTTGTTAGAGACAAGTCAAGCAATATTTTAGATGTAAGAAATAGTGTTAAAACTGTAAATATCAACTAATTTTATTTATTAAGTTATTTTCTTTGTAAATCTGATTTTGTACATAATTTACAAAATAGTTTAAATTTAAAAATAAAACACAAGCCAATAATATAATATTTATTTTAAACACATCACAATCAAGACCTTAAAAACTAACACCAACTTAAAAAAAAATACTAATATTAAAAATAATTATTATTATAAACCTCTTTGGTCCAACAAGGCTGTATGTTCACGCTCCAACGCCAGATCAAATATGGCGCCAGTGAAAAACATCTCCCGCCATTTTATACACTATGGTAGCTCGAGGAAACGATTAGAACAAAAGTTGTAAATGATATAATGGAAGAGAAAATAGAAAGTGTTGTCATATGTGTCATTACGTGCGGGCGACATTGTTAATATTATATAACCGTCCATATATTTAGTATACGGACACAATTCTAGAAATATGCAAGTATTTCATTTTGCTCATTAAAATAACTTCCTTCCTTAACCGGCGCTCTTCTCAAGCGGACTTTCTGGTTTCAAATGTTTTTAAAACCATTGTTTGCTGTTCTGTTTTCAAATAATTGCATTTTTTATTGTTTTTTTGTAGTTAACTTCCAATTTAATTGTACGCTATCATCATCATCAGCCTATAATGTTCCCACTGCAGGGACTCAGGCCTCCTCTCTCGGAGCGGGATGGGCTATAATCTACCACGCGGGCCCAGTGCGTATTGGTAGATGTCACATGTCTTCGATTTTTTGGTTCTAAGACATGCCGGTTTCCTCACGATGTTTTCCTTCACAGTTTTGAGAGCAGTGGTTATGAAATAAATTACACAAAGTAATGCGCCTGACTGGGTTCGAACCGACGACTCACTGTTCGTAAGTCGGGGACGCTACCACTGAGCCACCACTGCTCCATTGTACGCTATTAACCAATAATAGGGGATCGGACCAAAAAAAAACTAATTAGTCCGTCAGATAGATTTCCAAAAAATATTGAACATCTATTTTTTTTTTTCACATTAACAAAAAATGAAGACGATACAGTGCTTTGAAAACTCGTGAACTCCTCGAAAACGTTACATGTCAGTAGTCCATTTTTAACCCACAAGTGACGTCACGACGCTTTTTATCTTCGTCAATTTTCATTAATTCGTTAAAACAAAAAACACGTATCCAATATTTTTCGATAATCTAACTGACGGACTAAACAGAATCATATTTTTTTGACTCAGTCCGATCCCCTATTGTCAGACTGCCTCGTTGATGTAGTAGTCGCAAGCGCGACTGCTGTGCACGAGGTCCTGGGTTCGATTCCCAGGACGGGCAACGTGTTATTGGGTTTTTCATTTATTTTTTTAGTAACAGCCACGAAGTCTCTGGTCTGGGTTTTTGCCCGGTTGATTGCAATAGTCTCGCTCGCCTCCTATTACATGCGACTTAAACGCAAAGCTGGCAACATGTGGGTGTATTATTAAGTCCACCTCTGCCTAAGGCCCGGACTCCACCAAAGCGAAGACGAGCGGAGCGGAGAGGAGATGTAGGTACGGACATCGACCAATCACATTGGTCAAAATTTTCATCTGGTCTTTCGCCCTTCCTGTGATTGGTCGAATTTGGCACATCTCTCCGCTTTGCTCGTCTCCGCTTTGGCGGAGTCCCGGCCTAAGCCTTTGGGGATTACATTACAAGCGTGATGTTATGATAAGTTATGTTGAAATCTATAAGTTGGGTCAGTCAGTTGACATTCTGGCTGTCAGGAGTGGCAGTGATTTGGAAATAGTGTGGCGGGTTTGGCCCTATAAAAAAAACCGGCCAAGTGCGAGTCAGACTTGCACATAAAGGGTTTCGTACCATTGTAGTAGATATTGAGAGATTTTCCATGTTATTTTAGCACCATAGACTTCTTATAGGTTTTCCTGTAATCTGTAAGTGTTGAATTTCTGTATATTTTTCAAAATTTTAGGCTCAGTAGTTTCGGAGATCTGGGGGTGGGGAGTGGTCGGACAGGCAGACTACACACAAGTGATCCTATAAGGGTTCCGTTTTTTCCGTTCGAGGTACGGAACCCTAAACCCTAAACAGAGAGGAACCAACATCCTGTTTCGTTATAACTAATGAATACTGATTCTTTAAAAAATATAACTTTATGTAACTTTTATATATCTCATTAGTGATGTAATTTGTTGAACGGTTTTTCGAAAAGGACCCACTTTCTAATCGAAAGAAGTTTGTCTGGTTCAAAATGGTGGTAAAAGTAACTTATTTAAACAAATATGAACGGACGGAACTGGTATTAGGTATGATTAATCTGGTTTTTGCCTTCCACAAAAAACTAATCTAAATATATACCTATATCTAACTCAAAGGTGACTGACTGACATAATTATAGTGATCTATCAACGCACACCCCAAACCACTGGACGGATCGGGCTGAAATTTGACATGCAGGTAGATGTTATGACGTAGGCATCCGCTAAGACAGGATTTTTCGAAATTCAACCCCTAGGAGAGTTAAATAGGGGATGAAAGTTTGTATGAAAAATCGTCATTTTCACGAGGGCGAAGCCGCTGGCAAAAGCTAGTTAGAAATATAAAAGTATTTCCTCATCATCAGCCTAGCCTTTTCCCAGCTATGTTGGGATTGGCTTCCAGTCTAACCGGATAGAGCTCAGTACCAGTAGGTATCTATCTATATAAATAAAAAACTGGCCAAGTGCAAGTCGGACTCGCACATGAAGGGTTCCGTACCAAAACGGTATGCTATAATTTGTACAATTTCTTCTACGGGCCAATGAAACTTGACCTCTGGATTGTACAGGCGCTCATACGATTCAGGGACCAAATTATATTGGTTAATTGCTGTTTCCATCTGTTGTTTCCATCCAAGTTCAAAATAATTTTCCTAGAAAGTCCATAAAAAGTTCTACTTTTCAGATTTTTTTCATATTTTCTAAACTTATGGTTCAAAAGTTAGAGGGGGGGGGGGACGCATTGTTTTTTACTTTTGGAGCGATTATTTCCGAAATTATTGACATTATCAAAAAATGATTTTAGTGAACCCCTATTCATTTTTGATAGTGTCCGACCGAAACACGATTTTCAGCCGAAACCGAAACAGTAACCGAACCTTCGGCCTTGGTCCCAGTTTCGGCCGAAACCGAAACCGAAACTTATTAAATATTTATGGAATGTAAAATCTATTGTATTTTTACGCATATATATATACACAGTTAACACGTGTAAAAAAATGCAACAATTAAAGTAGGTAATTAGGTAACAAAAATAGCTCTTTATTTGTAAAATTAATTATAATTAATAATTGTGGTAATTTAAAAAAAAAAACATCAACATATTTATTTGTCAAACTTTTAAAGCACTACATTTTTAACATTACTCTAATTGTTAGTAATTTCCAAAAAAAAAAAACCAAACTAAGCACCTCGCATACTAAAGGGAAAAAATGCGACATGACTAATCCCCTTCCCCCCTCGGATCTATCAGCAAGTGGACGTGTTTATAGTTGTTTTAAATCCAAAAATATTAATATTTTGCCGTCATTAATTCGACACAAAAATTAGGAGTGCATAAGTAACAAGAGGTTACGCGTATTGTACGGTGAAGTCGAGCCGCTGCGCATGAGTCAGACGCTTTGCCGGCTTGCCTTGCACGTGTGACGTGAGTGATCGCCCCGCCCCTGCGTGCGAGTGAGACGGCGCGCTACGCCGCGGTGTCCTCGAGTTATACGACACTGTCCTTCAAGTGCCTTCAACGTATCTGCCGCCCTGGTACCTGGTTGCCGCTTCGCCGTTTCGCACCGCGTCACTGCGTGCGAGTGTGAGCGTGCCGCTCGACATTCGCTGTGCATGAGTGTGCTCTTGCGTCACTTGGTCGCCCGTTGGCAGACCGCCGCCCGCCGCGTCGCCGCTGTGCGTGAGTTGGTGCACACTTCACGGGACATACAGGTACTGCAATTCATTTTCCTGTCACCTCATACGTACTGTAAAAACATAAAGTCCAAATGCAGAGTGCTGCAAGATCATCGCCTCAACAAGGCCGAGCCGCGTCAGACTCGGATCTATCGATGATGATGACAACACCTCCTAATGAATACAATATTACTAAACGTGATAAACGCCGTCGCTTATCTAATGACTCCCACGATGATCTGACGGCGTTTAGACTGGAAATGAAGGAGCTATTTGGGAAATTCTCATCCGAACAAAAGACACGGATGGATTCACTTGAAAAACTTATCTATGAGCTTAAATCATCGTCAACAAAGATCTCTGAGAAAAACACGGAGATCGACAATAACATTCAATTTGTCTCTCAACAAATTAAAAGCGTGGAAAGTAAAATTATATCCCTAGAAGAGGGGCGTAAATCATTAATTACCGAATTGGTGTTTATGAAAGATAAGTGTGAAGAAATTGAACGTAATTCTCTTAAAACTATGATAGAAATAAGGAATGTATCAAAGCCCAACGATGGCAAGAAAGAGAATCTCTTCAAAATGGTTTCAAAACTTTCGGATTACCTGAAAATTAATTTAGCGACTGGAGATATTAGAGACGTGTATCGGGTACCCAGTAAGAAGGATAAATACATCGGAACTCTCTATGTCGAATTATCTAACACCTTAATTAAACAAAATATTTTAACCATGGCTCGGAAATATAACAGAGACAACCCCCTGCAGCAACTTAACTCCACTCACCTGGGGCTGGAACGTAACAGCTCGCCGATTTTCCTATCAGAACGACTCACTGCTAAGGGAAGACGACTCTTTTTCCTGGCAAGAGATTTTGCCACCAACGAAAACTTTAAGTTCTGCTGGACAGCAAACGGGAGAGTTTTTCTTCGAGAAATGGAAGGGAAGTCACACATTTTGGTAAAAAATGAAGAACATTTGGCCTCCCTTAAGAGTGCGAAATGACTATCACCAGTGATACTTCAAAACAAGATTTTCACATTCTTTAATAATTTAAGTTACTTGTATTTAGCCTTAGTGCTTCTTTGCAATACTTTATTAATAATTACAAACACACACACATACACACACAATAAATTTTCAACATTCTTTCACAATGAAAATAATTACACACACAATGCCGTTCTAATCCTGGATATTCTACATTATAATTTTATAGATAGCATCACAAAAAAGATTACAAATATTTACACAGTATCAAAAATAATAATATTTACATATTTCGAATTCTTTACATTTTATTTTAAGAGTACTAATACTATGTCAATAGCCTTTATCATGCACGAACAAAACCGAATGATCCTTTGTTGCGTGCCTTTTAGACTATTCGATAAAAATTCGATAACATAAACAATAATATAGTGACAGATTTAGACTCAACTATGGAAATTAAATGCTTTAAATTAGAAAATCCTGAAAACTGTTCGAATATGTTACAATATAATGCTTTGAGCAATAACTCTCTAACAGTAATAACAATTAACATACGTAGTGTAAATTGCAACCTGGACAAATTTCTTATATTTGTTTCGAAAATAGATATCACAATAGATGTTTTCGTACTAACCGAGTGTTGGATAGACGAAAACAGCATCATACCTACAATTACTAATTACAGCGCATTTAGTACCAAAAACAGTTTTAATAAAAATGACGGGATTATCGTGTACGTTAGAGATGAACTCGACTGCACATATTATGAGCCATTCATGGATGAAGGAAATTGTCTTGTGGTAGATATTTGCAAAAGCTACACACTTATATGTTCATACAGGCCACCTTGTTTCCACAATCCAACAAAATATATTGACTCCTTAAACGTAATTATACAGAACTGTACAACCGCGAACATCATTTTCACAGGTGACATAAATTTGGACATTCTTGCGGATAATTTAAATACCCACGCCCATCAGTATCTTAATCTAATGGCTTCGTTTGGCTTAAAACAGGCTATTAACCTTCCCACAAGAATCCGGACCTGTATTGATCATTTTATGGTTAAAACCTCGTCTGATATACAGTCAATAGTTTTTGAAGAGCTTACTGATCACGCTCCTATACTTCTTTACATAGATAAGGCACATATAACGAAACAAATTTCAAATGTACCAACATTTAGAACCGTTACCAATTTTGATAATATTGACCAAGAACTAAAATTAACATTAAATGATGATTATTTTAATACCGTTGACGTTAATCTTGCAACTGAAACTTTAATAACATGTTTACAAAACGCCATAAATAATAACACAAAAATGATCCACTTACCACGAAAAAAAAGACCTTTGAAGCCATGGATAACGGCCGGGATACTAAATTCTATTAGGAAAAGAGATAATCTTCATAAAAAAATGAAAAAACAATTAAATAATGAACAATTACGGTTATATTACACTGCGTATCGGAATAAATGTAATGAATTAGTAAAACTGTTAAAGAAAGAATATTATCAGCACGAATTACAAAAACATAAAGGCAATACCAAAGAAACCTGGAATATTATCAAACAAGTATGCTATCTTAATAAAAAGAACGATTGTCCAAAACAACTCCTTACAATTTCTGAAAATTCTGATGACTCATTAAAGCAAATTAACAAATATTTTACCTCGATCGGTAAGGATCTAGCTAACGCTACTTTAAGTAGACTCCAAATCAGTGACCAAACGCTTGCGAATGAAGCTTTAACATGTAATGGGCCTCCAAATTCAATGTCATTTGCTCCAACTGACCCCGTAGAAATAATGGATATAATAAGGAACCTTAAATCAAGCAGCGCCACAGGTTGGGATAAAATTTCCACGTTAGTAATTAAGCAGCTATGCCTTCGTGTTAGCTCTCCTATTAGTCATCTTTGCAATTTAAGCCTAAGTAGTGGAAGTTTTCCCAATGCATTTAAAAAAGCTATAGTGATACCTATCTACAAGTCCGGTGAACGTAATGTACCTAATAATTATAGACCTATATCACTTCTTTCGGTTTTGTCTAAGATATTAGAGAAAGTAGTCAATAAGAGATTAACGAAATACCTAGAAATAAATAACATCTTATCCGACAACCAATTTGGATTTAGATCTAATCGTTCGACTACTGACGCTGTGGATAGGTTAACCTCTAGCATTACATCATATTTAGACAAGGGAGAAAAATGCGTGGGGGTGTTTTTGGACCTACAGAAGGCATTTGATACCGTTTCAATTCCTATTCTCATCTCACGCCTTCAGAATGCAGGAATCAGAGGTATTCCACTTCTGTGGTTTCAGAACTATTTATCTGGAAGGCAACAGTGCATTAGGATTGGAGAGGAGGTTAGCGACAGCATTGATATTGCATATGGCGTTCCTCAGGGGAGTACACTCGGACCAAGCCTATTTTTACTCTATATTAATGAGCTTTGCAACATCAAAATTGATAAAGCTGAATTAGTTATGTTCGCAGATGATACAGTTATTCTGTTTCACGATACTTCATGGCACTCAATAAGGACTACTGTTGAAAGAGGCTTACGTATCGTAACGCGGTGGTTAGAAAACAGCCTGTTAAACCTAAATGCGGAGAAAACAAAATATCTTTGTTTTAGCATTACCAAATCAGGCGCCCCAAAGGATACAATTACAATTAAGAGTCACACATACCCATGCAACAGGAATCCTTATCTAGATAACGATACAAGTTGCACGTGTCCCATTTTAGCTAAATCAAAAGCCATTAAGTATTTAGGTGTCATAATAGATGACAAACTGAACTGGGGTGCACACATAAATTCGGTAGCGGCCAGGACAAGGAAACTTATACTCGCGTTTAAAAACCTGCGTGATGTGGCTGGCAGAGATCTCCTGGTACAAACATATCTTGCTCTTGGTCAAAGTATTATTAACTACTGTATCAGTGCTTGGGGTGGGGCTTGTAAAACAATTATGATTGTTCTTGAGCGCGCACAGAGATCATTGCTAAAAGTCGCATTTAAATTTCCCTACCGCTATCCCACCAAAGATCTATATGAAGGAATAAATGTCATGAGCGTTCGTAAACTTTATGTTTATGAAGTCTTACGTAGATACCACAAACAGGTCATTCCGATATTACCCAATTTGAATAAAAGAAAAGTGCATTGCCCAGTACCTAGAGCCAACACAAAATTTGCTAGCAGATTTTACAACGTCCAAGCTCCACGGTTATACAATAAAATAACACAGTCCATTCAACACATCAGATCATTCAGTAATAATCAAGTCAAAAGTAAAATTATTGCATGGTTGAATGACATGGACTATGAAAAAATAGAATCTCTTTTTATTGTAACGGTATGAAATACACAATCAATCACGCTCAGATCACCCACACACATATACATAGATACACACACACACGCACAACTACACACACACAACTACACACACACACAACTACACACACACAACTACACACACACACAACTACACAAACACACACAACTACACACACGCACATTCCTTTTTCTTTTCTTTTATTTTTTACCGTTATTTTCTGATTTTAGTTATACTGAAATCTAGTAATATATTTTTTTGTTTGCTAGCCTAAGATAGAAGTTAGCCTACGTTAAAATTATGAACCTACTGTACTCGTATTTAATAACACGTTTGTGAAGGGAAGGAACTGACCTTCATGATACAGTATTTTACTAGTTTGGAGGTCAGGGTCTCACCTCAAAGAAACCTTTGTAAGATGTTCATAATAAAGATTATTATTATTATTATTATTATTATTACTAATAGTACTGAAGGCAAAGGAAAAAAATTCTATATACTTAACTTTTTTTCTAATTATTTAACAAAAAAAGTACATCAGATCATTTTCAAAGATGGTGTTTTAAGAAATAATTTTCATTACGAACTTTTTAAATTACATTAATTAGTTAAGGTTTTAGGCGCTTTGCACATGGAGCAACTATTGCAGCAACTGGCAACTAGCTGTTTACTTATATTTCAATTGAATTGCGCACACATGGCAACTCGAGTTTCCGAGTTCCGGCAATCGTCAACAGTTTTCAGTTGCTGCAATCGATGACTGAGTTAGTTGCTAATTGCCGCAACTAGCAACTGTTAAATATTATACCGATTTTTAAAGTTAACGTAGACGGCGACGACGTAATAAAATTAGAGCAATTGCTGCTTCTTCGATATTCATCGTCAATTCGTCACAGTGAACGATGTTCGCAGCGTAGATTGAGCAACTCGGTTATGAAAGTTGCTCACAGATTGCCATAAAATTGCTACAACCGTAAACGTTGTAGCAACTATCAACTAGTTACAGGAAACTTTTAAAGTTGCTTAAGTTGCCTCAACTTAAGTTGCTCCATGTGCAAAGCGCCTAAATCACCGAAGATAGTTGTGTATCGGAACTACGGGGCGGTTCGAATACGGGTACAAAATTTAATCCATCAACAATTACAAACAAATACAAATGTTTGAATCAAACATCACAGGCATCTTCACACATCTTTTAAGTGTCAAATTAGTGATGATCACGATCATTTGTTCTGTGTCTGGGTGTAATTTATCAATAATATGTATGTATTTAGAAATATATAAGTATGTTTATCAGTTGTCTAGTACCCATAACACAAGCTCTGCTTAGCTTGGGATTAGATGGCGTTGTGTGATAGTTGTGGAATATTATTATTATTATTATTAAATTAATTTCTACATAAATTCATATTTTATAAGTTCTAGGGAATCACTCAACAGAACCAAGTAAAATATCTAATGAATTCTTTTCTATACACACCTACTTACAACCTATTTATTTTACGCTGTAGCACAAGACCCTAATGAATGCCATAAAAATACATCATCATTAATCATAAGTAAAAACAAATACCTAATTTTTGCGCGAGAAAAATCACAAAATCTCAAATCATCACGATCGCGCCGGCTAGCGAACTCAACTGGCACTCGAAGTTAGCTGAATGATGCGCGACAATTCACGTATACCTTGTTTCGGCGGGGCCGAAAGGTTCGGCCAATTATTGGCCGAAACCGAAACTATGGCCGAAACTAGATTTTTTGGCCGAAACTAGCCGAAACCGAAACCGAAACCGAACCTTCGGTCGGTCCTTAATTTTTGATTACCTTTCCAACAATATATCACACGTTAGGGTTGAAATTAAAAAAAAAATCACTTCCCACTTTACATATAGGGGGGCTACCCTAATAAAACATTTTTTTCCAATTTTTATTTTACCACTTTGTCGGCGTGATTGATACACATATTGGTACCAAATTTCAGCTTTCTAGTGCTAACGGTCACAGAGATTAAGCGATGACGGACGGACGGACGGACGGACGGACGGACAGACATGGCGAAACTATAAGGGTTCCTAGTTGACTACGGAACCCTAAAAAGAGAAGTCCTGACTGACTGGCAGACTGACTGACTCATCAGCGCCCAGCCCAAACGCTTGGACCTAGAAAGCTGAAATTTTGCACAGAGGTTCCCTTTATAATGTAGACAAGGAATAAGGAAGGATTTCTTGAAATTAAACCCCTAAAGGAGTTAAAGAGGGGATGAAAGTTTGTATGGAAAATCGACATATTCACGCGGGCGAAGCCGCTGGCAAAAGCTAGTTTTACATAAAGTGACTGCCTATCTGACCTCCACAACAAGTACTGGGTAACACGATAACCCTTGACAAGGCTAGTCCAATCTATGACTACAAAAAAAAAGTAATTCAATTTAGTTTTTTTTTTACCACAAGCAAAAGAAAAAACAATCCGCGGAAATGAGACGGCAATAAGAACTGCTATGCCGACAGTCGTAACTAATTTACTGATCAGATTAGCCAGGACAATAGGAGACCTTGACTAGTTCAAGCACTTCTAATGGTAATTAAGCACCTATGTCAAAGGATTGAGACCGTGACGACGGCAGTCCTTGCTGATTCTGACGGGGTAATGAAGATTAATCTCGTTTTATTAAAAGGCCAACATGAGTAAAACGCGAGTTTTATAATGCGTAAAAGTATATGATTCACTGCAGTAAGCATAATCTGAAAAATATATGATATTCTTCAGGATATATTATGCTAGTAACATAGTGTTGTGAAAACATAATACAACTAACTTAATTTGCTCGATAGAAAAAAATCACGAAGATAAGTACCTCTAAAAATTTCTTGTAGCGAGTAAAAACACTAAAAACCGTACTAAAATACAGTCATCGTTCTGATTTTTTTGCCAATTAATTTTACAAGCAAGTCAAGCAACATACTAAAATCATAGTGTTTTACTTTTTTAGTCCAATCAAAAGTTTTTTTGTAAATCGCAAAAAAACACTAATTTCGCACTATTCGGCCGCAGTGAAAGACCGCCGGCCGCTTTGTAGTGCAAGCTGATTAGAACTTTATTCTAACAGTATTAACGAAGTTTGAACCACCACAAATAGAGTTGCTAATTTGAGGTAGTATAAGGCTCTTAGTACTCTAAAAGTATAAGTCGTTGGTCTAGTGGTCGCAAGCGCTACTGCTGTGCTTGAGGAGCTGGGTTTAATAAAATTCCCAGGTTGGGCAAAGTGTTATTATGTTTCTCCATCAGGATTTTCTCAGTAGCAGCCACGAAGCCTGTAGGTAGTTTTTTTTTTTTTTTTTAAAAACGTTGCCCCACACTAGGAATTTCTCCTGTATCGTGGGTGCGTTCACAAACATAGAAAGTCACATACACAAATACCCAGACCCGAAACAACTATCTGCAGGCCATCAAATATTTGTTCCGTGCGGGGTACTGTTACATCCCTAGAATGCACCCTTTAGTGCCTAATAAGCCCTTCGTCATCATAACGGTTAAGACCTAGTGCATTGGTCAGGGACTAGAGCTCAGTTCGGGTTGAGACTCCTACCGGATAGGTCGCATGTCAAAGTATTGACCAAGTTTCCCTTTCAATTGTAATTTTAATTAATATAATCATTTAACGTTTTAAATTCGTTTTTTTTAAAAAGGGATTATTAAGTCGTGTCCTAACATTGGTGGCAGCGGTAAAGGGATATAGTATCCTGTGGAACGCCCCGTGAAGTATATCCAGTGAAAGTGTCTCTGTGCCAAGTGTATCTTGTGTGCTCCAAATCCTACGACCCGAACTCACCACGACCTTGACGACCTATCTGCGGCCTAAGAGAGGCCAACCTTGGCTGAAATAGGCCATATCCAGTAGCCTTCGAAAGGCTAACTCCAGCTCGAGAGGCCAAATCCAGGGCCTTTTCGAGGTTCATCCAAGTCGTCACCTGTCTACTGTGCAGCGGTACTGGGCAGAGCGCTGCAAGCGCATTCTACGGACCTGCTCGTATCCAGCACCGACCAGGATCAGACGTCCTCCGTGTCTCCGCAACATGAAGTGTTTCTGTGTTCTGTGAGTCAGTTCAGTGATTTTAATTTTAATTCTATTTATAGATTTCCCATAGTTAAAAATAGTAAGTTACTTTATAGTCCTGTTACTTTGTATTTTGTAGATAACATTGTGTCCAGACCGTAGTCTAAACATCCTTCGCCCACGTATTCGGTAACTCAGTACTCAGAATACTGATAAGCCGTCAAGAACCAGTTGGCTAAAGTTTTATATCGCGACCTTATAATAGTTATTCTAGCTACTTGTATTTTATTTCAGAGCCAAAATGAGCAAATCCGATTCTAAAAAAGACCTCAAAGAGGTGAGAGATGAGGAAATACCCCTAAACGTTATTTTAAAATTTATCAAGCCATTTGACGGCTCTCGAGATAAACTAAATGCTTTTATTGTAAACTGCGATAACGCAATATCTTTGTCTTCTTCATCACAAGAAAATATTATTCTTAAATTTATTATCAGCCAACTAGATGGCAAAGCGCAAAGCGCGTGCTCCATTAAAGACTTTGACAATTGGTCATCTCTCAAAGAATTCCTAAAAAATCAATTCGGTGAGAGAAAACATTATGCCCATTTACTCACCGAGCTCCAAGAATGTCATCAAACTAACCAGGAGACGGTTAGCCAATTTCATCTGCGAGTCGAAACTTGCCTGTCCAAACTACTTACAGAAGTGACTATCTCCAATACAAAGAAAAGTGAACTTGTTGGAAGAGTGGCTGCGATGGAGGATCTAGCCCTTCATACATTTAATATAGGGTTACACCCTCGCATAGCTAACATTGTAAGATGTAGAGATCCAAAAAACCTGAACGAAGCCGTCAACTATGCGATCTCTGAAGAAAAAATTCAACAACACACATTCCGACAGAATGTTAGTTTTAGGAAAGAAAATAATAGACCTCCACCTAAGCCACTTCTACCTAATAATAACAATCAACCTTCTTCCTCTAGAGATTCGTCAGTGTGCAGATACTGTAAGAAGGAGGGTCATACCTTAGCCGAATGTAAATTGCGCGAATTTAATAATAAAAAATACAACAATAAATTCGATTACCCCGCGCAACAACATTCTTCTAAGCCCAAAAATCCTCATGTAAACTTTGTGAATAATGAAGAAAACTCCATTACAAATATTCTAGAATCTGATCAGAACACTTTAAATTACTAAACGTCTCGACAGGGTGTCGCACGAGACGGACTTTAAAAGACGATGCCGCTAATCCTATATCTAATCACCACCAATCCTCTAGAGCTATACGACAGGGTAACCAGCCCCAAACTGGCAGCTCTCAAAATGTCACGCGACAGGGTAACCAGCCCCAAACAGAAGACATTTCCAATTCTAATCATCATCTATCCTCTAGAGCTATACGACAGGGTAACCAGCCCCAAACTGGCAGCTCTCAAAATGTCACGCGACAGGGTAACCAGCCCCAAACAGAAGACATCTCCAATCCTCTTCAATCCATGTGCATCGCTGAAAAAGAAAACAGTGATGATTACAAAGTGTATGAAGTAAATACTAACTTAAAAACATACTTACCTTATGTCGTCGCCCAGTCGTCTGTCAGCGAGAAACCACTTACCCTTCTGATAGACACTGGAGCATCCTTGTGTATCATAAAGAAATCATGTCTTACCAAACCTCCTGAAACAAGAGTTGATGTTGTCAGAATAAAAGGTATAGACTCAAAAGACCCGATTACGAGTCACGGTAACCTTACTTTAGACCTAAGTCTATCCCCTGGATACATAGTATCACACAAATTTCATATATTTGATAACCTAGGCTTTCCTTATGATGGTATTATAGGTAATGACCTATTCGTTAAAAATGGCTGCCGAATAAATTACGATTCTGGTATGCTGGAAATCGCACACCATCATATAAAATTATCATTCAATCATCCATCTTACACTATTGAACCACGAACCGAAACCATCATAGAATGTTTAGTTCAAAACCCAGAAGTTAAAGAGGGTATAATTTTGGACCAACATATTTGTGACAAATTGCTAGTTGCTAACTCAATAGTGAAAGTAAAAAGTAATAATCGAATAAATGTATCCATCCTTAATGTATCTGAAAACCCTATTTCAATAGATCCTAACCTATCTTTGACCTTAATACCCATGACTAAAAATGAAATATGCCTATCTCAACCTAACGCCAATTGTTACGAGAGAACAAACGAGGTCCTTAAACAGTTACGAACTTCCCATTTAAACTCAGAAGAATCTGAAGTCCTTTATGACATCTGCAGTCAATATGCAGATATATTCCACCTTCCCGACGACGAACTTACTTCAACCAGTGCGATCAAGCACGAGATCAAAACAAGTTCCTCGCAACCTATAAATGTAAAATCTTATAGATTTCCAGAGGTTCATAAAGATGAGGTCAGAACCCAGATCAGTAAGATGCTGGAACAAAATATCATTAAACCATCTACCTCTCCATGGTCATCCCCCATTTGGATAGTGCCCAAAAAGGTGGATGCATCAGGAAAAAGAAAATGGCGTATAGTGATTGACTATCGGAAGCTCAATGACATAACTATTGGAGAGAGCTATCCAATTCCCCAAATTAATGAAATCCTAGACCAGCTTGGTAATAGCAAATACTTTACAACTCTCGATTTAGCGTCAGGTTTCCATCAGATAGAAATTTCAGATGAAGATGTCCCTAAAACTGCTTTCAGTGTACCCGAAGGTCACTACGAATTTATTAGAATGCCATTTGGCCTCAAAAATGCCCCTGCAACCTTTCAGAGACTTATGAACACAGTCCTTTCAGGGCTGCAAGGTATACACTGCTATGTGTACCTAGATGATATTGTTATATATTCCTACGACCTTACATCCCATGTCCAGAAATTATCCTACACATTTGACAGACTGAGGAAATTCAACCTCAAACTGCAACCGGACAAGTGTGAGTTTCTTCGCAAAGAAGTTACTTATCTTGGCCATACTATTAGTGAAGCAGGCTTAAAACCTAACCCCGAGAAAATAAAAGCTGTAAGCGAATTCCCTGTCCCAAAATGCGCAAAAGACGTAAAATCATTCTTAGGGTTGGTGTCCTATTATCGTCGCTTCCTGCACGATTTTTCTAAGCTAGCGAAACCTCTTACATCCTTGTTAAAAAAGGATATACCGTTTGACTGGACTAATAGTCAACAACTTGCTTTTGAAACGTTAAAAAATAGTTTAACTTCAGCACCCGTCTTAATATACCCCGATTTTACTAAACCTTTCATCTTGACGTGTGATGCGTCGAATTACGCTATTTCAGCAATACTTTCTCAAGGCGAGGTAGGGAAAGACCGCCCTATCGCGTTTGCCTCACGCACATTAAATAAAGCTGAAACTAATTACAGCGTAACTGAAAAAGAATGTCTGGCAATTATTTTTGGAACAAAAATATTTCGCCCATATCTTTATGGTCACAAATTTAAAATTTTAACTGATCATAGACCACTTAGGTGGCTATTCAATTGTAAAGAACCAGGCTCCAAACTAGTAAGATGGAGATTAAGACTTGAGGAATTCGACTATGAGATCGAATATAAAAAGGGTAAGATCAACAGCAACGCTGATGCTCTTTCCCGCTACCCTGTAAAATCCATTAGCTTACCAAACACTGCTCACGTACTTACCGACAAAGTACCACCAGTGAGTATTCCACCTCTACCTCCACAGCCGGAAATTCTTCCCGCTGATCCTGAAAGTCCCGGAATACCTGAAATTCCCGACTTACCTGACTTTTTAGACTTACCTGAAAACGTTGAGTTACCCGATGACCTCGAACTCCCTGAAGATTTTGACATCCCAACTCCACCTGAAGTCCAAAATGACGACGACACTTATACTAAATGCCTGAAAGAAATAAACAACAAATTAAATCAATTTGATACTAAAATTCATGAACATAGTGAAAACTTATTAAAAACAAAAATAAAAACTATTATTATACCGACTTCCATCGACCTCGACGAGTCAAATCACTATATTTCGGAAGTCATCGATAATCTTCCGGAACCAAAAGATATCCTGAAAGAAGAAAGAACATTACATTCCTTTCTCTCTTTCGAAAATAATAATGTTAAATTTTACTTACTTTTCGTAAAAGTTTATCATTTTGATCAGTGTAACTATGAAGATATTTTTAAGAGCCTTAAAAATCTAAAACTTGAATTAATTAATAAAAACACAACCGAATTCGCTACGACGGACTTCCGTAATCCATTCGACTCGCATAGTTTTATGAAAATTCATAATATAATTACATACCTTTTTCACTCTACTTCAATCGTAACTCATATTTTCAAAAATACCATTATTTACCCTTCTCCAACGGAAATTACTAAAATCCTAAAAGAGAACCACGATATTCCCATATCAGGTCATTTGGGCTCAAATAGAATGTTAAGTAGAATCCAGGAGAAATATTATTGGCGCAATATGCGCAGAGATGTCGAAAACTATGTCCGAAAGTGTGATCAATGCCAAACCAATAAAGCATTGCGTAGAACCAATCGAGCTCCCATGCAGATCACAACTACATCTACGCAACCCTTTGAACGCGTGTCACTTGACATTGTCGGACCGTTGCCCGAATCAGGCACGGCCAAGCTCAGGTTCATTTTGACAATTCAGGATGACCTCACGAAATTCTCTGCTGGCTATCCTATCCGAAGTGCTACAGCAGAAGAAACCGCTGAGTGTTTAATCCATTTCATATCCCAATTTGGTATCCCTAAGACTATCCTCACAGATCAAGGAACCAATTTCACAGCTGATCTGTTTAAACAAACTTGTAACTTTTTGAAAATCAAACAGTTATGGTCCAGCCCCTATCATCCACAAACTCAAGGTGCTTTGGAAAGAAGTCATGCGACTCTAAAAGAATATTTAAAATCTTTCGTCGATGACAACCAAAATGACTGGCCGAGATATGTTTACACGGCAATGTTAACCTATAACACCACAATCCATTGCACCACAAATTATACACCATACGAATTATTATTCGGTTGCAAACCATTTATACCCACTTCTATTTATGATACAGCACTAGAACCTACATACCCTAGTTATGTCCGTATACTCCAACAAAGAATGAAACTCTCCAGAGAGAAAGCTGTAGAAAACATTCTTAAATCTAAAATTACATCAAAAGACTATTACGATAGAAAAACCAGACCTATGAAATATAAAACAGGCGATATGGTGTATATCAAACACCACCCGCGGCAAAATAAAGCCCTGTTGCCTATCTGGAAAGGCCCATATAAAGTGATAAAAATTAATGGCAACAATACGTTGACCCTTCTCGTTAATCGCCGCCACGTTAAGTATCACTATGACGAATTAAAGTTGGCGGAAACAACTAACATTTAGTTTTAACCTAGTATTATAACCTAGTATCTTTAAACCTAGTTTTAACTTAATTATATAAAAAAAAATATATCATTAGTTAAATATTTTGTCCTATGTATATATTTCAGAATATCTACATTCCTGTCCCTTGCAACATCTGATATCGTCGAACAAGTTTCTGAAAGCCCTGGCATATACTTCGACCCGATAGGAATCATGAAACAGACCAGGGATAATATTCATTTGCTTGTACCCATAGATATTGCATATATAAAACCCCACATGGACTATATAAATAATGTTTTAAAAAGTTCCACACTTTTGTGTCAAGAAAATACAGTACTTAAGGAATCCGAATGCACAAATATACTACAGCCTCTGGCCTTGCGACTTATTGATATTCAAAAAGACTACAGTACCTTATCTCATTTAACATCTGGGCGTGAAAAGAGATCCGCTTGGTTAGCAGGAGTTGGCTCTCTTTTCAAACAAGTCATTGGCACAATGGATGAAGACGATGCTATAAGATATAATAACGCTATTCAAACCCTAAATAGTAATAATATTAAGATTGCGTCTATTTTAAAGGATAACATAATTGTAACGAGCACGGCTCTTTCCCGTTATAACGAAACTCTTAAAACTCTAAACACAAACGAAATCCGTTTGAATGACGCTATTATTAATCTATCTAGCACTTTTAGTAACCTGTCTATTATTTCTGATAAGCTATATATTAAATCAAAAATGAACGATGTCTATACTGAACTGTCATCTTGCCTACTTACCTTGTCATTTAGATTAGACGACCTTGTAAATGCAATGCTATTCGCTAAAACTAATACTCTACATCCGTCAGTTATGACACCTAAACAGTTGTATAATGAGCTAGTAGATAATGTTAGAAAATTACCTAATTATGAAAAATTGCCTTTAGACTTAGATTTAGATAATATTCATGCTTTAATCAATATATTAAAATTGTCTTGTTATTTTGCAAACAATAAGTTAATCTTTGTAATTAAAGTTCCTCTTGTACACTCTTTTGAGTTAGATCTGTTTAAGGCTATTTCGGTACCCATACCGCACAACATAGATAAGCCAAACTCCTATGCTATGATTGTAGCATCTTGTAATTATATTGGCATTAGTAAAGATAAACTAACATATACCTGTATAAATAACTTAAAATCATGTGTTGAACCCGTAAATAGAGTTTATATTTGTGATGATGTTAACACACTCTCAATTCCAGAAACACCAACCTGTGAAACCGACATACTAACAAAAATTGTTACGAAAATACCTAAATACTGTCAAACTAAATTAATGTATGGTCAGATAGATATTTGGCAAGAATTGCAAGGTAACAGATGGATATTTGTCCAATCTGAACCGACTAAACTTTCTATCCAGTGTAAATCTGATTTAATAGAGTTGAAAATATTAGGTACTGGTATACTTAATATTGCACCTAATTGTACTGCTTATTGTAGAAACAAACAACTGTTTGGTAGAAACAATATTGTCATAAATGTTAAAAATATAGTTTCCGATTTTAATTTAATTAATGAAGCCTGTTGTAATCTAGAAAAGTTTAATATATCAAAACCCAATTTGTTATTTTCTAAATTGTCAAATATAGACTTAGACAAACTACCTAACGTTATCAATAATCAAATATTGTCAGATGTTGATAAAATTATAAATAATCCTAGCCCTAACTTAATTGAATATAGTTCTCATTATCCACTTTTAACTTACCTTGTAATCATTTTAATTTTAATCTTTATTAGTTATAAACTTTGTAAGAAGTTTGGGAAATATTTTGACTGCAAAAGAAAGCCTGACTCACAGAATGATAACAACTTAGATAACGATCCGGAACCTGAAACAATTCCTCTTCCAAGGTTAAGAATTAACTCGTAACTTTCCATGAAAACCGTAAAGTTCCTCTTAAACGGGGGGTTGTTACATCCCTAGAATGCACCCTTTAGTGCCTAATAAGCCCTTCGTCATCATAACGGTTAAGACCTAGTGCATTGGTCAGGGACTAGAGCTCAGTTCGGGTTGAGACTCCTACCGGATAGGTCGCATGTCAAAGTATTGACCAAGTTTCCCTTTCAATTGTAATTTTAATTAATATAATCATTTAACGTTTTAAATTCGTTTTTTTTAAAAAGGGATTATTAAGTCGTGTCCTAACAGTACGTACCCGCGACACGCAGCGCAGCAGTCCAATCGCTTAGCCACTGCGCCAACCGTGTCGTCAAGCAAGTTGTGCCCGGTTTATGGCAAAAGGCACATTACAATGTGAATGTGGCCAATGTGGGTTACTAACGGAAAGTCTGAGAACCAGTCTTACCAAGGGGCATCATATCATCCAGTACTAACTGGGTAATGGAGGTCAGATAGGCAGTTGCTTCTTATAAAATACTGGTATTCAGCTGCATCCGCTAAGACTAGAACCGAACCAAAACAACAAGGCAAACAAAGAAAAATACGTAGAGCGCAGGGCCAGGAGGCTAATTAATGACGCTAAGCTGGTTGCCAAGCTACATAGCCTGGCCCACCGCCGCAAAGTTGCTTGTCTGTCGGTCTTCTACAGACTGTACTTCGGAGAGTGTGCGCAAGGGTTCCACGAACTTATTCCACCATCCTATTTACACCAACCCCAATCTATTTAAGTCGCGAGTAAATAGGCTTCTTCTGGGAAAGCTCGTTCCATCGTCGACCTCATCTCTACCCTTAGGGCAAGATTGAGGTCAAGAGTAAGCCCATTTAACATAAAAAAAGACGGCACAGTTGGCGCAGTAGCTAGCGATTGGGCTGCTGTACTGCGTGTCGCGGATTCGATCCCCGCCCGGAACAAATATATTTGTAGCATCTACAGATAGTTGTTTCGGGTCTGGGTGTTTGGTTTGTATATGTGAGTTTATGTTAGTTAACGCACCCACGATACAGGAGAAAAACCTAATGAGGCGCATCGTTCACAAAAAAAACTCTTCACCATTTTAATAATACACAGTACTGGGTGTGTTACTCCATTACACAAATTAACTCGATTTCGTTACACGTTGAAATAACAGTTTTCATGCATGAATTACGATTTCCTTACAAATTGCAACTTCCCATCATCCATTTGGACGTACCTTTAGGTAACTTTAACTCATAGAAATTTCTTAATATATCGATCATGAGCGAGTTCATAGGTACTCCAACTCGCACTTGGCCAATTTTTGAGTGACTGTGCCCACAACCTTTTTTGAGGGCTGGATCCGCGCCTGTTCCGAGTATGTAAGTTTTCCGTTAATGTCATAAAAATCTGGTTTATATACCCTTGTTTGTGGTATAACAACGTTTCGTCAAAAATCACTCCGACTAATTTTAGTTACAATAAAGTCATTACCTACGTATAATTATTCATTTGACCGAATAATTAATGGTAGATTTTTATTTAGCATATTTATTTATTTGAAATATCATTTGATCGAATTTTCAAATGCTCAAATTTTATTTAAACTAATGTTTAAATTAAATTATTTTTATTTTTGTTCGAGCTAAACGCCTGCTCGTTTGGAATGAGCAACAATCAACGTTGCATTGTAGCATAGTATGTAATTAGATGTAAGGATTTTATGTACTTGCTTGTCATTTTTTCTTCCATTTTTGTTCGTCATCAAAGCAATACACGTTTGACTAATTATCAGCATTTTCTGGAGTTTCTTTGAAAAGTCACCTAAAATTCCCCCACATTTTGGTCCATTACCGAGCTGGATTGGGAATTACATGAAGATTTGCCAAAAATCAGTGGATTTATATAAATATTACCCGGGACATATGCCGACGAGGTTATACGCCGGCAACGTGATTTTAAACAAAGGACTTCAAGCTAATTTACGGTGTTAAGAATATTAAGGTTAAAATATCATCACCCAACACTCGATCAGGTAGTATTAATTAAGGATTTAAAAAGGTTAGTGTTTTATATTCCTGAATATTGTTCAAATTAACTTATTTACCTTAATTCATTGTGAATAGTTTCTAGTACTTATCATTTGTTTAATGATATTTATTGTGCAAATACAATTATACGTTCTTTCTTATTATTATAATGAAAAGTTCAGTAGATATTTTGCTACATTTATAATTGTATAGCAGTATTTTAGTTCTATTCACAGTAGATAGTTATTAGTGAATAGTTTGGTGTTAGATGATATTACAAGTCGTTAGAATTAGTATTAATTCAGTTATTAAACCGTATTAGTCAATTTAGTTACGTATTAATTTGTTATTGTATTGCTTAAAGTTAGACGTTAGGTAATTAAGTGTTCAAGTTTTGAGGAATTCATGTACCTAGCTTAAATCAAAGTCTAAATTAAAAATCCCATTTTTGTATTCACATAATGTTTACAACAGGTAGAAGTCATTTACAGTGTTAACATCTTTCGATAAATTGTTTAATTATAATAGTAGCTAGACGTAGGGTTCCTATCGTAAGTTATCAGTATTGCATAAATATACCTTAACTTGTTATTGTATAAATTCCAGGTTGACCACATTCGATTCCCAGTATGTCCGAAGAAAGAGAACTCATTAAAAAACGAGGAAGCATAAAGGGACGCTTAACTGTATTTATCAATTACCTTGATGCATCAAGCAACAAGGAGTTGACCAGCTGTGAGGTCAAGGAATTGCAGTTACGGGTTGGTAAAATCGAGTCTTTGTATGAGCATTACGATGAGGTACAGTTGCGATTGGAATGTCTAGTAGATGATGATAAAGCTCAAGTCTCTGAGCGTGCTGAATTTGATTCTCAGTATTACAAAACACTGGCTAGGGCACAGCAGCTGTTATGTGAGTATAACAGCGATAATGAGTCAATAAGTAGTGCAAAATGCACTCGTATTAGTCAGCGTAAGCCTGTTAAGTTACCCACGATACAGTTACCTAAATTTAATGGGAGTTTTAGCAATTGGTTGGAGTTCCGCGACACTTTTACTAGTCTCATTCACTGTAACGATGAAATAGATCAAATTAACAAATTCCATTATTTGAGAGCGTCCCTGGAGGGATCAGCTGCTGTTGTAATCCATGGGATTGAGTTTTCTGCAAGTAATTACGATACAGCTTGGAAGTTAATTTGTGATCGCTTCGATAATAAACGAATGTTAGTTCAAAATCATGTGTCGTCCATATATTATTTGAATGCTATTACAAAGGAGTCCTCTGTTGCGTTAAAAGGGTTAATTGATCAACTTAATAAAAATCTCCGTGCGTTGGAAGCGTTAGATGAACCCATCAAGTATTGGGATACTTTATTGATATTCATGGTAACTCAGAAGCTTGATCGTTCAACTTATCGAGAGTGGGAGGAGCGCAAAGGTCATATAGACAAGGATAGCACAATAACATTTGCTGCACTCATTCAATTTATTCGCTTTCGCGCTGACTTGTTAGAAACATTAGAAACAGCACGAAATAGCACAAATCCCACTCCCAGTAAACCTAGTTCCCATTCTAATAAGATAAAATCTATGGTTGTATCACAAGATTCTAATAATTTCAGCACCGAATTAAGTAAGTTGTGCCCGCACTGTAAAGCTGATCATGTGTTAAGTACTTGTTCACAATTTCTTTCACTTAGCCCCGACGCCCGACTTAAATTAATACCTAACTATAAAGTATGTTATAACTGTTTTCATGCAGGTCATTTTGCTAACCGATGCAAAAAGCCGGGATGCAAGATATGTAAACGCCGACATAATACATTAATTCATTCGTCCGAGAATAAAGGTACGGCGAATTCTTGCACTAATGATAACAAATCAAACGGTAGCTCGTCCCATTCCGTATCAACGTCATCACCCACTGACGCCGTGGCTAGCACTGAAGTGCGTGCAAATAATTTAACTTTGGCTGCGGATCTCAGTTCGTTAAGTAGTGAGCGTAAACAACACGGTGTGTTATTGTCCACCGCTCTTATCAAGTTATGTGATCAGAATGATCGTGAGCACATAGTGCGGGCCCTGCTTGATAGCGGTAGTACATCGTGTTTTATGACGGAACGGTTATGTACAAGGCTTAACTTAAATACTAGTCAGATAAATGGATCGGTCTATGGCATTAATAACGTAAGTTCTCGCGTAGGCAAAACATGTCATGTGAAAATGACGTCATTAGATAGCAGCTATGTTGCTAAGTTTTATTGTTTCGTTTTGCCATCGTTAACGACTGTTGTGCCTTGTCGTGAAGTCGATATTTCAGACCTGAATATTCCAGATAATATCTGTTTGGCTGACCCTAACTTTTACAAGCCTTCAGAAGTAGATATCTTAATAGGAGCGGATCTCTTCTGGGACTTAGTTGGTTCACAGATAATTAGACTAGGAATAGGTAAGCCCGTGTTATGTGAAACGCTGTTAGGCTGGATTGTTTCTGGCCCTGTTACCTATAATAATGGTAAATTATTGTCGAATAATATTTCGTGCAATTTAACTCATACTGATTCCCCCAGCAAGGATGATTTAAATAGAATTCACTCCGATTTAGAGAAATTCTGGAACCTAGAAGAGATTAGTTCACCATCCTCGCATTATTTACCGGAGGAAAAGTTGTGTGAAGAGCATTTTGTCATGAATACGACACGTTTAGACAGCGGACATTTCTGTGTTCGTATTCCTGTTAAGCAGAACCCTTCTATTTTAGGAGAATCTTTCAAAAGGGCTTCTAAGTGTTTATATTCCCTAGAACGCAGACTAAAGTCCAAGCCAGAGTTTGGTCAATTATATCGCGACTTTATGTCTGAATATGAGACTTTAGGACATATGACCGAAAATAAAAATAATGATAGTCCCAGTGGATATTACATACCACACCACGGGGTACTGCGTGAATGTAGCACAAGCACAACTACCAAACTTCGTGTTGTTTTTAATGCGAGTTGTGTTACTTCTTCAGGGGTATCCTTCAACGACGTGCAGATGGTGGGTCCTACAGTGCAGGACGATCTTATATCTATACTTCTTCGGTTTCGACAACACAAATTCGTCATAACAGCTGATGTTGCAAAAATGTATAGATGTATTTACGTCCACCCATCTGATAGGTACCTCCAGCAGGTTCTGTGGCGTGATAATGCATGCGATCCTGTTAAGGTTTTCAAATTGAATACCGTCACATATGGTACGGCTAGTGCACCATATCTTGCTACACGTTGCCTCAAGCAAGTAGGGATGGATTATCAATCCAATGACACCAAGATCTCTTCGCGTTCAATGGGTGAGTCATCCTCAGATAGTAGGAATAAGATTGCTGACGTCATCATGCATGATTTTTACGTTGATGACCTCTTGACAGGAAGTGATGATTTGAATGAGGTTATGTTTATCCGCACAGAGGTCACCAACGCACTAGCATCTGCTTGCATGCCGCTTAGAAAGTGGAGATCCAACGTCCCTTGCTTAGTCTCTGGAGCTGAGCAGTCGTCATTAGATTTAGAAATGGGATCTAATGAACCTAATAAGTTATTAGAGCTTAACTGGTATTCTAGTTCCGACGAATTTGGGTTTTCTAGTTTAACGTTACCTTGTAAAGATTCTGTTACTAAGCGTGATGTACTTTCGGCCATAGCACGTATTTTTGACCCTTTAGGACTTTTATCTCCTTGCGTAGTTACAATGAAAATGTTTCTACAACGAATGTGGTTAGATAAGCTCTCGTGGGATGAGCCATTATCCCCGTCACTTAATGCTAGTTGGAATGCTATTGTCAAAGCATTGCCGTTTATTAATAAATGTCGTGTTCCAAGACACGTTATATGTGATGCACATAATACACTGGAACTACATGTATTCACAGACGCATCAGAGCGTGCGTATGGTGCGTGCGTCTATGTACGTAGTACCAATGATGAGGGTGAGTACATGGTTCGTCTCTTAGCTGCTAAAAGTCGAGTGGCGCCGATTAAGCCGACCACCATTCCAAGGTTGGAATTGTGTGGTGCAGTGGTCGGAGCTCGTTTATGCGAGAAGGTTGTGAGCTCAATGAGACTAAAGTTTAGTCATGTTTATTGCTGGACTGACTCCACTGTCGTGTTGGGATGGTTGCAGATGCTACCTTCTAAGCTTCAGCCATTTGTGCGAAATCGCGTTGCTGAAGTTTTAGACAAGACGGGGCACTGTACTTGGCGACACATCCCAACCGCCAAGAACCCTGCAGACCTACTATCACGAGGCGTGGATATTAGTGTTCTGCAATCTTTGGACTTATGGTGGAGTGGTCCCAGTTTTTGAAGCAGGATCAGTCTCATTGGCCGTCTCAACATAAATCTTTAGAGTTAGACCAGCTGCCTGAAACTCGACCTCATGCTTTATTGAGCGCTAGTGTTAGTTGTAACAATCAATGTGATACAATCATCAATTTTAATCGTTTTTCTAGTTATTTAAGGTTAATCCGTAGTGTAGCAACAGTTTTAAGGTTTATAAAATTGTGTAGGAAGCTTCCTTCTCCCAGTTTTCTATCACAAGTCGAGTTGCAGGATGCATTAAATATTATAATAATTAGAAGTCAGATTGAGTTATTTCCCGAGTATAAATTACTCATTAGTAATCAGAAGTTGCCTCATAAAAGCACCCTCATAAAATTTAACGTATTTTTAGACGATAATAAAATCATGCGTGTTGGAGGACGCTTAGCAAATTCAACTTTTTCTTTTGATAAAAAGCACCCTATTCTTATACAGTCCACTCATAAATTTATGAAGTTACTTTTCGAATATATATAAAGCTTATGCATGCAGGCCCTCAGTTATACTGGCTTCAATTAGGGATTCATACTGGCCTATAGGCGGACGGAGCCTGGCAAAGAGTTGTTATCGTAATTGCGTGCGTTGTTGTCGCATGTCGGGTAGAACAGTTACTCCTATAATGGGTAATTTACCGCAGCAGCGTCTCCTTCCAGGTGGTTATCCCTTTCAAACCACTGGTGTGGATTATGCTGGTCCCATCATGGCTGCTAGTAGGCAGGGTCGGGGATGTAGGCTAGTAAAAGTGTACATAGCCATTTTTGTGTGCTTCACCACTTAGAGCTGGTGAGTGACTTAACTAGCAATATGTATTTACTAGCTTTATTTAGATTTATCTCGCGACGGGGAAAACCCAGTGACATCTACTCCGACAACGGTACCTCTTTCGTTGGTGCCTGCAACGAACTTGCAAAGTTCCTAAAATCTAATTGCAATTCCTTGGGCGAGCAGTTGGCTAATGACGGAATTAAATTTCATTTTATACCCGCGTATACTCCTCATTTTGGCGGACTCTGGGAAGCGGGTGTGAAATCAACCAAATATCATCTCAGGCGAGTGTTGGGAAATTGTCATTTAACGTTCGAAGAACTTAACACCACATTAGTCCAGATTGAGGCGATATTGAATTCACGTCCACTGACGCCGCTATCATCCGATCCAGCGGATTGCACACCACTGACTCCGGGTCATTTTCTTGTTGGTCGACCGCTGACGTCACTCCCGCAGCAAGATGTACAGAACCACTCCACTGCTTCATTGTCTCGTTTCCAACGAATCGAGCAGCTTCGTCAGCATTTTTGGGCGCGTTGGAGTAAAGAGTTTGTGTCCGAGCTGCAGCAGAGGACCAAGTGGCATACCAGCAAAGATATGCTTAAGTTGGGTTCTTTAGTCATCATAAAGGAGGACCATCTTCCTCCTCTTAAATGGAAATTGGGGAGAGTCGTCGCCGTTCATCCGGGATCAGATGGAATTGTACGTGTGGCAGACGTCAAAACATCCACTGGAGTCGTCAGAAGAGCCTTCAATAGGATTTGCCCACTGCCCGTTGATTCTGCGCTTGGTTGAAAGCGCCTCTGCTGCTTCCAACGTCCGGGGGCATGTTCGAGCTAAACGCCTGCTCGTTTGGAATGAGCAACAATCAACGTTGCATTGTAGCATAGTATGTAATTAGATGTAAGGATTTTATGTACTTGCTTGTCATTTTTTCTTCCATTTTTGTTCGTCATCAAAGCAATACACGTTTGACTAATTATCAGCATTTTCTGGAGTTTCTTTGAAAAGTCACCTAAAATTCCCCCACATTATAATTATTTTCTCTTTCCGAAGTGGTTCTGCTGGTGGCCTCGACGGCCTGACTCCACAGCATTTGAAAGATTTGTTGAGCTCAGGCGCCGGGGCAGCTGGTGAGTCACTCTTGAAGGAGCTTGCGGCTCTGATCAACCTAATGCTCTCCGGCGGTGTGAACGATGCCGTCGTCGATGTCCTGTATGGGGCTAACCTGGTTGCCCTCCGAAAGAAAATTAAAATGCTGGTTTTTCGCAAAAGTGTAATCATAAATATGTGCATACTAGCTTTTGCCCGCGACTTCGTTCGCGTGGAATAGTGACTTCCGGCAGATTTTTCGTTTATCTCGCGAAAAAAAAAAAAAAAAAAAAACTATCCTATGTCCTCTCTCAAGTTCCAAACTATGTCTGTACCAAATTTCATCAAAATCCGTTCAGCCGTTTAGGCGTGAAAGAGTAACAGACAGACAGACAGAGTTACTTTCGCATTTATAATATTATAGTATGGATGGATACTCGTATTAGTATGGATAGATAGCGTGTTGATAATCTTAAAGGTTAACTTCCTCTGTTAAGAGCCACACTAATGAATATCGAGCATTTATCCTGTTTAACTACTGTGTATCCCTACTTCGCCTCTTAAATTTAGTAATTGTGTGAAAAGTTTTAATTTTTTTAGATTTTTTTAATGAGTAGGTACATAAGAGGAAGTCTGAAAGCGCCGGTGACTGAAAAGTTGTGAGGTAATCATGTCGTCAGGAAGGTTTTGATTCTGAATGTAGATGGGTATAAGAGTAGAGGAAGGCCAAAGAAAAGATGCATGGACTGTGTTAAGAATGCTAATGGTAATCTAGTAGAGCGTATTGGACTAAAAGTACCTTACAATATACCTAGATATCCTCTGACCAACTTGTTCAATACTCAAGGATCAAACACTAATATTGGGGTAAATTCGCCACTAAACAGACTGAGTAGAGAGATGAATTCCTTTATTAAATCCTCACCTGATGTTGACATTTATTATCATTCCAGCAAAATTTTTAAAACCCAATTACTTGATTCCCGAAAATCGCAACATAGTGTTTTGTTAAGTTAGTCTAGTAGTTTTTTATTTTATGTTATTGGATTATGTACTTCTTCCTTTATTTTTATTAATAATAGCTTTACGATCTCGGTTTAGATCTCATTTTTATTTTTGTTTTAGTTTTACGATCTCAGTTTCGATCTCATTTTTGTTTTTGTTTTAGCATTGATAGCCTTTATATTTTATGTCTTTTTCAAATGTTAGTCGTAATTAGTTGATAAATAGCGATATGGTTTTTCTTGGTTTTTCTTTTTGAATTTTATTATCTGTAAGTCATATTTTATTTCAAGACCTTTATTTCGTTTAAATTTTTGATGTAAGTAGTTTTTGTTATGTTATCACTTATTTTTGTGAATGCTGGTTAACCAGTTATTGGCGACTTTGTAAGTCTGAGACTGTAAAACCTATAAAACCTATGATATGTTGTACACAGAAGCTGTTGGTGAACCTATATTAATAAATAAATAAAAAAAAAAAAAAAATGCTACGGTAAAAAAAGAAGAAGAAGCGGAGAAATATAAGGTCCCATTAAAATAGGTGGACAAATTTTCAGGAATCATTCAGGCCACCAAAATAAGGACGATGGTAAAAAAAATAATAAGAAAAACGCATTTAAGTACCTCCTCATAAAGGATGCGTTTGTTCTAGAGAGCCGGCAATTTATTATAATTTTGAATTTAAAAAAATCACTTCATTTAATGTTTTTTTTTGTTTAGATATCTTTGGTTAGACCTACTGAACGCTGTGTTAAAATTTGTCCACCTATTTTAATGGGACCTTATATAAAAGAAAAAGACATGCAGCGTCGACCCCAAATGAATTGGGATAGGGGTAAGAGAATGATGATGAATCTAATTAACTCTACACATTTCTTTTTTGTAAGGAACGACTTTTTTGGGGTGAAAAATCACGTTTTACGTTAAAATTCAGTGTATTACACTCAAAATATTGTACCTACTGATGGATGCTTTGCAACTAATTGTAACCAGTTAAAACAATAAAAAAAACAGTATTTAAAAAAAAAAAATATACGTTTTTTTTTAAGTTTGAACCACCCCGTACCATACTAAAAAAATATTGAAATAACGAGGAGAACAAGTGCCTTCCAGATTCGTTAAGGCCAGGTTGCAGTACTTCGTTTTTATGTACGCACGACCTCGCCCCCCGCCCTGCCGCGCGAGCGATATAATGCCTAAATTTTGACTGTTTTTTGCTTCTTGGAGAAAAACTATAAAGAAATTATACAATCTGTTTTCACCATTTACTTCAGAATAAAAAGTTCTATCTACTGATATAACTTTCATATAAATTCATGATGAAATGTCTTAGCAGTACACGTTTGAAATTGTGATTTAGAGTCATGTTTGATAAAAAAAAGTATCGAGCCGATCATTCTAAATCGCGTTTTATCTTTACGATTTACTGGAGAGTATGTTCAATTTTTATGTAATGATTTTTATTTATTAAAAAACTCGTATTTAGTTCGATTTTTATAGGTTCAAAAATCTTAAAATTACTGCAACCCCGCCTTAAGGGTACTTTTACACCCTTTCGAGCAACCGGGCCTGTACTAATTGTGAAACTTAAAAAAATAAAGCACACACAGACACGACAGGCAACTTGTTTTATCCTATTTATTATTACTTACTTATATTACAAACAACCTGTGTTCCCTGTTTTCGACATTTTGTTGTTCTCATTATAAGAGAAAAACACGATGATATCATTCCGAGGTTAAAGGGCGATATAATATTATTATAACAATGCCATACTAGCTTCTGCCCGCGGCTTCGTTCGCGTAGAAGTAAGAAATACCAACATTTTACGTTTCTTACCGACTTAATTCTACACAAAGGTGACGGTGATCAAATCGATGGATTTTTTTAGAACCCTCTCACTTCATCAGTGGCTCTGACAACGTGTCCTGCCCATTGCCATTTCAGCATGCAAGCTAATTCCCCAGTATCCTACTAATATTATAAACGTGAAAGTTTGTAAGTATGTGGTATGTATGGATGGATAGATAGATCCAGGATGGATGGATGTATGTTTGTTAGGTACTTTTTCACGCAAAAACGACTGAAAGGGTCTGGATAAAATTTGGTACACAGATAGTTTATAACCTGGATTAACACATAGGATCCTACATTTACCATGTTAACATGGTAAATGTAATAAATATCCCGTTAAATAGTATTAATAGTAGTGTCAGTGACCATGTCAGTTTAAAAACTTATAGGATAGATTTTATCCCGATTTTATCTTCCCGTGGGATAATTTTCGGGTTTAGCGGGCGAAGCCGCTGGCAACACCTAGTCTTTTATATTAGTGCACTAGCTTTTGCCAGCGGCTTCGCCCGCGTGTAAATGTCGATTTGCATACATGGCAAACTTTCATCCCCTATTTAACTCCCTTAGGGGTTGAATTTCGAAAAATCGTACCTTATTCCTTGTCTACATTATAAAGGGAACCTCTGCACAATTGCACCTGCAAAATTTCAGCTTGCTAGGTCCAAGGGTTTGGGCGGGACCTTGATGAGTCAGTCAGTCAGTCATTCAGTCAGTCAGGACTTCTCTTTCTATTATATAAAGCTTAATTACCACTCACTCACTGACTGACTGATCTATTGACAGAATTGTTCTCCCAGATGGTGGATGGGGAGGTGGGTATATTTTGACAGAATCGTAAACTACTAACTCTGGTGAGTATGGGAAAAGTCCGAAACCCCCCCTTTTCCCCCCCCTTCTCCCCCCTCCCTATCGTATCTCGGAAACTAAGAGACCCGTATTTTTTTTTTATTACGGATTCGTATAGAGGAGGCTCAGTAAAGTATAAATCATTTTTCAATGTTGCCCCCCTTGCCCCCCTTCTCCCCCCTTTTAGGCGGATCTCGGAAATAAAGAGATTTTACGTGTTTTTTTTTAGGGATTCGTATAGAGGAGGCTCGGGGAAGTAAAAACCATTTTGAAAATTTGACCCCCTTGCCCCCCTCCACCCCCCCCCCTTTCGGATCTCGGAAGTTAAGAGACTTGGAAGATTATTTTTTTCAGATTCATTTAGAGGGGCCTTTGCGTTAATCGAAATCATTTTTCGAAACTCCCCCCCTCACCCCCCTTCAACCCCCCCCCCCCTTTTACCTCTTTTTTTCTGTTTTGTTTACGGATTCGTATAGAGGAGGCTCGGGAAAGTTAAAACCATTTTTCAAATTTGACCCCCTTGCCCCCCTTCACCCCCCCTTTCGGATCTCGGTAGTTAAGAGACTTGGAACATTTTTTTTTTCAGATTCATTGAAAGGGGCCTATCCTGTGGTGGTACCAGTAAAGCGAAGGGGGGAGCGGGCGTGCGAAGCGAGCCGGCGACCCCCGTAGCGTAGGGATAAAGTCATGATAGCTTTCCGGTGGTAGGTAGGTCCTGAGTGGAGCGAACCTGCGAGACCGAGTGGAGCGAAGGGGGGAGGTGGCGAGCGAAGCGAGCCGGCGACCTCCTTAGCGTAACGAAGGTTGAGTGGGTGAAGCGTAACTCAGGGGCGACGACAAGCAAACTTTAGGTTAATGTTTTTTAGTAGTAGCAGGAGGTAGTAGGTAGGTGGTAGGGGTAGTAGGTAGTAGGTAGGTGGTAGGTAGTAGGTAGTAGGTAGGTGTAGGTAGGTAGTAGGTAGGTGTAGGTAGGTGGTAGGTAGGTTTAGGTAGGTAGTAGGTAGGTGTAGGTAGGTGGTAAGTAGGTGTAGGTAGGTGGTGTCATTCGTGAGATTCATATAGAGGAGGCTCGGGGAAGTATAATCCGTTTTTCAAATTTGAACCCCTTGCCCCCCTTCACCCCCCCCTTTAGGCGGATCTCGGAAGTTAAGAGACTTGGAACATTTTTTTTTCAAATTCATTGAGAGGTGCAATGCGTTAGTCGAAATCATTTTTCAAAGCGCCCCCTCTCCCCCTCTCCACGCCTCGCGAGCTGCGCGCAGCTCGCGCACCCACGCAAATACTAGTTTTATTTATATAGATCGTCATCATTAGCCACAAGACGTCCAATGCTGGACAAACCGTCAACGCCAACGGCAGACTGCCGATGCCGTTTGCATCCACTGGTTGCCCACGACTCTCACGATGTCGTCGGTGGACCTGGTGGGTGGCCTAACAACGCTTCATATTCCGGTTTGTGGTCACCACTCGAGAACCTGGGGGCCGTGAGCTTCATCTGTCTGTCATTTTAGAGGGGGAGTTGCCATAATTCCCAAACTTGGCAGGCGTCTTGGGGATCGCAGTGCAGTTTTTAAGTACAAGGAACTTCTACGACATCCTCGGGATGAAATGGGTGGGTGATATAATTTTTTTATTTCTTACTTCTACGCTAACGAAGCCGCGGGCAGAAGCTAGTATGGCATTGTTATAATAATATTATATCGCCCTTTAACCTCGGAATGATATCATCGGGTTTTCCCCCTAAAATGAGAACAACAAAATGAGGGAAATCCAACGGGAACACATGTTGTGAAATAAGTACCTAGGTCATAATAAATAGGATAAAACAAGTTGCCTGCTGTCCTGTCTGTGTGTGCTTAGTTTTTCTAAGTTTCACAATTAGTGCTTTAGAGGATGCAAAAGTATATTATATTGTGGTATAGACTTACGGAGACGTGATATTTGGTGTAACACTTTTCTTAGTCCGGTAAACTCACGTAACACACTCCTTACTCCTTATATTGATGCGCTGGCGTGGTGCCTAAAATATGGAAGTCGGCATATATAACACCGATACATAAAAAAGGGTCAAGGACATTGGTCGAGAATTACCGACCTATCTCGAAGCTGTGTGTATTTGCTAAAGTGCTGGAAAAAATTGTGCACGCACAGGTCTCTTCGGCACTCAAGCACATCTTAAGTGAAAGCCAGCATGGCTTCGTGAGGGGTCGGTCGACCTCTACTAATCTCATTGTCTGTAGTGACTACCTCTCTGAGTGTATGTCACAAAGGTCCCAAGTCGATGTTATATATACCGACTACAGCAAATGTTTCGATCGGATAGATCATGTAATCCTGTTGCGTAAACTCTTATCGGTGGGCATTAGGGGCGATCTTTACCGGTGGTTCAAGTCCTATGTGGAAAACAGATGTCAGACTGTAGTTCTGAATGGATACTGCTCTAAGTCTATGAACGTCCCATCGGGGGTTCCCCAAGGATCCTTGTTGGGGCCGCTGTTGTTTAATATATTTATCAACGACATCTCTTCTTCATTCCGATATTCAAAATTGTTACTGTACGCTGACGACATGAAAATTATGAGACAAATAAATACAATGGCGGATGCCCATCTATTACAGGCGGACCTTAAGAGCGCTATTACAAACTCGAGTAACTTCGAAACGAGCGGCGACTGACGGTTCTTGCGCCTGTGTGCGTGATGTACGCTTCTTCATACACACACGTGCAGAGGCAGAGGTGCGTAACACGTTTCACTGCGGTTTACTTAGAATTGAATTGGGAAAAAATACAAGTTATGGAATGTTTTATTTTATGTGTGATAATGAAATACAAATATAAGTAACATAGAAATTTTTTAGTTTTCCATCATGGGTGTCGTGTATATGGTTTTCGGGGTCGCTGATTACGAAAATGAGGTCAAAATAAAAATCGAAGATGGCGCCGACGAAATTTTTTGGCTTTTCCGTCATGGGTGTCGTTTTCATGGTTTTTGGGGTCGCTGATTACAAAAATGAGGACAAAATAAAAATCAAAGATGGCGCCGATGAAAATTTTTGGCTTTTCCGTCATGGGTATCGTTTTCATGGTTTTTGGGGTCGCTGATTACGAAAATGAGGTCAAAATGAAAATCCAAGATGGCGCCGACGAAAATTTTTGATTTTTCCGTCATGGGTATCGTTTTCATGGTTTTTGGGGTAGCTGATTACGAAAATGAGGTCAAAATAAAAATCAATGATGGCGCCGACGAAAATTTTTGGCTTTTCCGTCATGGGTGTCGTTTTCATGGTTTTTGGAGTCGCTGATTACGAAAATGAGGTCAAAATGAAAATCCAAGATGGCGCCGACGAAAATTTTTGGTTTTTCCGTCATGGGTGTCGTTTTCATGGTTTTTGGGGTCGCTGATTATGAAAAGAAAGGTCAAAATAAAAATCCAAGATGGCGCCGACGAAAATTTTTGGTTTTTCCGTCATGGGTGTCGTTTTCATGATTTTTGGGGTCGCTGATTACGAAAATGAGGTCAAAATAAAAATCCAAGATGGCGCCGACGAAAGTTTTTAGTTATTCCGTCATGGGTGTCGTTATCATGGTTTTTGGGGTCGCTGATTACGAAAATGAGGTCAAAATAAAATTCAAAGATGGCGCCGACGAAAATTTTTGGCTTTTCCGTCATGGGTAACGTTTTCATGGTTTTTGGGGTCGCTGATTATGAAAATGAGATCAAAATAAAAATCAAAGATGGCGCCGACGAAAATTTTTGGCTTTTCCGTCATGGGTGTCGTTTTCATGGTTTTTGGGGTCGCTGATTACGAAAATAAGGTCAAAATAAAAATCCAAGATGGCGCCGACGAAAATTTTTAGTTTTTCCGTCATGGGTGTCGTTATCATGGTTTTTAGGGTCGCTGATTACGAAAATGAGGTCAAAATAAAAATCAAAGATGGCGCCGACGAAAATTTTTGGCTTTTCCGTCATGGGTGTCGTTTTCATGGTTTTTGGGGTCGCTGATTACGAAAATGAGGTCAAAATGAAAATCCAAAATGGCGCCGACGAAAATTTTTGGTTTTTCCGTCATGGGTGTCGTTTTCATGGCTTTTGGGGTCGCTGATTACGAAAATAAGGTCAAAATGAATATCCAAGATGGCGCCGACAAAAATTTTTGATTTTACCGTCATGGGTATCGTTTTCATGGTTTTTGGGGTAGCTGATTACGAAAATGAGGTCAAAATAAAAATCAAAGATGGCGCCGACGAAAATTTTTGGCTTTTCCGTCATGGGTGTCGTTTTCATGGTTTTTGGAGTCGCTGATTACGAAAATGAGGTCAAAATGAAAATCCAAGATGGCGCCGACGAAAATTTTTGGTTTTTCCGTCATGGGTGTCGTTTTCATGGTTTTTGGGGTCGCTGATTATGAAAAGAAAGGTCAAAATAAAAATCCAAGATGGCGCCGACGAAAATTTTTGGTTTTTCCGTCATGGGTGTCGTTTTCATGATTTTTGGGGTCGCTGATTACGAAAATGAGGTCAAAATAAAAATCCAAGATGGCGCCGACGAAAGTTTTTAGTTATTCCGTCATGGGTGTCGTTATCATGGTTTTTGGGGTCGCTGATTACGAAAATGAGGTCAAAATAAAATTCAAAGATGGCGCCGACGAAAATTTTTGGCTTTTCCGTCATGGGTAACGTTTTCATGGTTTTTGGGGTCGCTGATTATGAAAATGAGATCAAAATAAAAATCAAAGATGGCGCCGACGAAAATTTTTGGCTTTTCCGTCATGGGTGTCGTTTTCATGGTTTTTGGGGTCGCTGATTACGAAAATAAGGTCAAAATAAAAATCCAAGATGGCGCCGACGAAAATTTTTAGTTTTTCCGTCATGGGTGTCGTTATCATGGTTTTTAGGGTCGCTGATTACGAAAATGAGGTCAAAATAAAAATCAAAGATGGCGCCGACGAAAATTTTTGGCTTTTCCGTCATGGGTGTCGTTTTCATGGTTTTTGGGGTCGCTGATTACGAAAATGAGGTCAAAATGAAAATCCAAGATGGCGCCGACGAAAATTTTTGGTTTTTCCGTCATGGGTGTCGTTTTCATGGCTTTTGGGGTCGCTGATTACGAAAATAAGGTCAAAATGAATATCCAAGATGGCGCCGACAAAAATTTTTAGTTTTTCCGTCATGGGTGTCGTTTTCATGGTTTTTGGGGTCGCTGATTACGAAAATGAGATCAAAATAAAAATCAAAGATGGCGCCGACGAAAATTTTTGGCTTTTCCGTCATGGGTGTCGTTTTCATGGTTTTTGGGGTCGCTGATTACGAAAATGAGGTCAAAATAAAAATCAAAGATGGCGCCGACGAAAATTTTTGGCTTTTCCGTCATGGGTGTCGTTTTCATGGTTTTTAAGGTCGCTGATTACGAAAATGAGGTCAAAAAAAAAAATCAAAGATGGCGCCGACGAAAATTTTTGGCTTTTCCGTCATGGGTGTCGTTTTCATGGTTTTTGGGGTCGCTGATTACGAAAATGAGGTCAAAATGAAAATCCAAGATGGCGCCGACGAAAATTTTTGGTTTTTCCGTCATGGGTGTCGTTTTCATGGCTTTTGGGGTCGCTGATTACGAAAATAAGGTCAAAATGAATATCCAAGATGGCGCCGACAAAAATTTTTAGTTTTTCCGTCATGGGTGTCGTTTTCATGGTTTTTGGGGTCGCTGATTACGAAAATGAGATCAAAATAAAAATCAAAGATGGCGCCGACGAAAATTTTTGGCTTTTCCGTCATAGGTGTCGTTTTCATGGTTTTTGGGGTCGCTGATTACGAAAATGAGGTCAAAATGAAAATCCAAGATGGCGCCGACGAAAATTTTTGGTTTTTCCGTCATGGATATCGTTTTCGTGGCTTTTGGGGTCGCTGATTATGAAAATAAGGTCAAAATAAAAATCAAAGATGGCGCCGACGAAAATTTTTGGCTTTTCCGTCATGGGTGTCGTTTTCATGGTTTTTGGGGTCGCTGATTACGAAAATGAGGTCAAAATGAAAATCCAAGATGGCGCCGACGAAAATTTTTGGTTTTTCCGTCATGGGTGTCGTTTTCATGGCTTTTGGGGTCGCTGATTACGAAAATAAGGTCAAAATGAATATCCAAGATGGCGCCGACAAAAATTTTTAGTTTTTCCGTCATGGGTGTCGTTTTCATGGTTTTTGGGGTCGCTGATTACGAAAATGAGATCAAAATAAAAATCAAAGATGGCGCCGACGAAAATTTTTGGCTTTTCCGTCATAGGTGTCGTTTTCATGGTTTTTGGGGTCGCTGATTACGAAAATGAGGTCAAAATGAAAATCCAAGATGGCGCCGACGAAAATTTTTGGTTTTTCCGTCATGGATATCGTTTTCGTGGCTTTTGGGGTCGCTGATTATGAAAATAAGGTCAAAATTAAAATGCAAGATGGCACCGACGAAAATTTTTAGTTTTTCCGTCATGGGTGTCGTTTTCATGGTTTTTGGGGTCGCTGATTACGAAAATGAGGTCAAAATTAAAATCCAAGATGGCGGCTAGGAAATTTTTTAGTTTTTCAGTCATGGGTCAAAATGAGGTCAGTGGGTCGTCATAGGGGCGGTTTTTTTTTAGGAGTTGGAGTATACGCTTAGGGGCACTATGAGCAGCAAAGAAAACACAAAAAAACGACGCACCGTTTTTTTTTTTTCTTTTAAGTTCCGAGACACATGGTCCTACGACGCACCGTTTCCGAGTTATGGTTCTACGAATTTTACTTCGTTTTATCTAGAACGCTCTATATTTCCAAAATGGTAGCTCGGATGAAAACCTTTTCTGGAAAAGAATTGTTGCTCTAGTCAAAAACTATGAGATGGTGTAAAAAAACCGCGAAAATGAGGTCAAAATGAGGTCAGTGGGTCGTCACCCACTGACCTCATTTTGACCTCATTTTCGTAATCAGCGACCCCAAAAACCATGAAAACGACACCCATGACTGAAAAACTAAAAAATTTCCTAGCCGCCATCTTGGATTTTAATTTTGACCTCATTTTCGTAATCAGCGACTCAAAAAACCATGAAAACAACACCTATGACCAAAAACTAAAAAAAATTCTAGCCGCCATCTTGGATTTTAATTTTGACCTCATTTTAGTAATCAGCGACCCCAAAAACCATGAAAACTACACCCATGACTGAAAAACTAAAAAAATTCCTAGCCGCCATCTTGGATTTTAATTTTGACCTCATTTTCGTAATCAGCGACCCCAAAAACCATGAAAACGACACCCATGACTGAAACACCAAAAATTTTCCTAGCCACCATCTTGGATTTTAATTTTGACCTCATTTTCGTAATCAGCGACTCAAAAAACCATGAAAACGACACCCATGACTGAAAAACCAAAAGTTTTCGTCGGCGCCATCTTGGATTTTCATTTTGACTTCATTTTCGTAATCAGCTACCCCAAAAACCATGAAAACGATACCCATGACTGAAGAACCAAAAATTTTCGTCGGCGCCATTTTGGATTTTAATTTTGAGCTCATTTTCGTAATCAGCTACCCCAAAAAACCATGAAAACGATACCCATGACGGAAAAAACAAAAATTTTTGTCGGCGCCATCTTGGATTTTCATTTTGACTTCATTTTCGTAATCAGCTACCCCAAAAACCATGAAAACGATACCCATGACGGAAAAAACAAAAATTTTTGTCGGCGCCATCTTTGATTTTTATTTTGACCTCATTTTCGTAATCAGCGACCCCAAAAACCATGAAAACGACACCCATGACGGAAAAACCAAAAATTTTCGTCGGTGCCATCTTGGATTTTTATTTTGACCTCATTTTCGTAATCAGCGACCCCAAAAACCATGAAAACGACACCCATGACGGAAAAAACAAAAATTTTTGTCGGCGCCATCTTGGATTTTCATTTCGACCTCATTTTTGTAATCAGCGACCCCAAAAACCATGAAAACGACACCCATGACGAAAAATTTAAAAATTTTCGTCAGCGCCATCTTGGATTTTTATTTTGACCTCATTTTCGTAATCAGCGACCCCAAAAACCATGAAAACGACGCCCATCACGGAATAACCAAAAATTTTCCTAGCCGCCATCTTGGATTTTCATTTTGACCTCATTTTCGTAATCAGCGACTCAAAAAACCATGAAAACGACACCCATGACTGAAAAACCAAAAGTTTTTGTCGGCGCCATCTTGGATTTTCATTTTGACTTTATTTTCGTAATCACCTACCCCAAAAACCATGAAAACGATACCCATGACGGAAAAAACAAAAATTTTTGTCGGCGCCATCTTGGATTTTTATTTTGGCCTCATTTTCGTAATCAGCGACCCCAAAAACCATGAAAACGATACCCATGACGGATAAAACAAAAATTTTCGTCGGCACCATTTTGGATTTTCATTTTGACTTCATTTTCGTAATCAGCTACCCCAAAAACCATGAAAACGATACCCATGACGGAAAAAACAAAAATTTTTGTCGGCGCCATCTTTGATTTTTATTTTGACCTCATTTTCGTAATCAGCGACCCCAAAAACCATGAAAACGACACCCATGACTGAAGAACCAAAAATTTTCGTCGGCGCCATTTTGGATTTTAATTTTGAGCTCATTTTCGTAATCAGCTACCCCAAAAACCATGAAAACGATACCCATGACGGAAAAAACCAAAAATTTTTGTCGGCGCCATCTTGGATTTTCATTTTGACTTCATTTTCGTAATCAGCTACCCCAAAAACCATTAAAACGATACCCATGACGGAAAAAACAAAAATTTTTGTCGGCGCCATCTTGGATTTTCATTTTGACTTCATTTTCGTAATCAGCTACCCCAAAAACCATGAAAACGATACCCATGACGGAAAAAACAAAAATTTTTGTCGGCGCCATCTTTGATTTTTATTTTGACCTCATTTTCGTAATCAGCTACCCCAAAAAACCATGAAAACGATACCCATGACGGAAAAAACAAAAATTTTTGTCGGCGCCATCTTGGATTTTCATTTTGACTTCATTTTCGTAATCAGCTACCCCAAAAACCATGAAAACGATACCCATGACGGAAAAAACAAAAATTTTTGTCGGCGCCATCTTGGATTTTCATTTTGACTTCATTTTCGTAATCAGCTACCCCAAAAACCATGAAAACGATACCCATGACGGAAAAAACAAAAATTTTTGTCGGCGCCATCTTTGATTTTTATTTTGACCTCATTTTCGTAATCAGCGACCCCAAAAACCATGAAAACGACACCCATGACGGAAAAACCAAAAATTTTCGTCGGTGCCATCTTGGATTTTTATTTTGACCTCATTTTCGTAATCAGCGACCCCAAAAACCATGAAAACGACACCCATGACGTAAAAAACAAAAATTTTTGTCGGCGCCATCTTGGATTTTCATTTCGACCTCATTTTTGTAATCAGCGACCCCAAAAACCATGAAAACGACACCCATGACGAAAAATTTAAAAATTTTCGTCAGCGCCATCTTGGATTTTTATTTTGACCTCATTTTCGTAATCAGCGACCCCAAAAACCATGAAAACGACGCCCATCACGGAATAACCAAAAATTTTCCTAGCCGCCATCTTGGATTTTCATTTTGACCTCATTTTCGTAATCAGCGACTCAAAAAACCATGAAAACGACACCCATGACTGAAAAACCAAAAGTTTTTGTCGGCGCCATCTTGGATTTTCATTTTGACTTTATTTTCGTAATCACCTACCCCAAAAACCATGAAAACGATACCCATGACGGAAAAAACAAAAATTTTTGTCGGCGCCATCTTGGATTTTTATTTTGGCCTCATTTTCGTAATCAGCGACCCCAAAAACCATGAAAACGATACCCATGACGGATAAAACAAAAATTTTCGTCGGCACCATTTTGGATTTTCATTTTGACTTCATTTTCGTAATCAGCTACCCCAAAAACCATGAAAACGATACCCATGACGGAAAAAACAAAAATTTTTGTCGGCGCCATCTTTGATTTTTATTTTGACCTCATTTTCGTAATCAGCGACCCCAAAAACCATGAAAACGACACCCATGACTGAAGAACCAAAAATTTTCGTCGGCGCCATTTTGGATTTTAATTTTGAGCTCATTTTCGTAATCAGCTACCCCAAAAACCATGAAAACGATACCCATGACGGAAAAAACCAAAAATTTTTGTCGGCGCCATCTTGGATTTTCATTTTGACTTCATTTTCGTAATCAGCTACCCCAAAAACCATTAAAACGATACCCATGACGGAAAAAACAAAAATTTTTGTCGGCGCCATCTTGGATTTTCATTTTGACTTCATTTTCGTAATCAGCTACCCCAAAAACCATGAAAACGATACCCATGACGGAAAAAACAAAAATTTTTGTCGGCGCCATCTTTGATTTTTATTTTGACCTCATTTTCGTAATCAGCGACCCCAAAAACCATGAAAACGACACCCATGACTGAAGAACCAAAAATTTTCGTCGGCGCCATTTTGGATTTTAATTTTGAGCTCATTTTCGTAATCAGTGACCCCAAAAACCATGAAAACGACACCCATGACGGAAAAACCAAAAATTTTCGTCGGTGCCATCTTGGATTTTTATTTTGACCTCATTTTCGTAATCAGCGACCCCAAAAACCATGAAAACGATACCCATGACGGAAAAAACAAAAATTTTTGTCGGCGATATCTTGGATTTTCATTTTGACTTCATTTTCGTAATCAGCTACCCCAAAAACCATGAAAACGATACCCATGACGGAAAAAACGAAAATTTTTGTCGGCGCCATCTTTGATTTTTATTTTGACCTTATTTTCGTAATCAGCGACCCCAAAAACCATGAAAACGATACCCATGACGGAAAAAACAAAAATTTTTGTCGGCGCCATCTTTGATTTTTATTTTGACCTCATTTTCGTAATCAGCGACCCCAAAAACCATGAAAACGACACCCATGACTGAAGAACCAAAAATTTTCGTCGGCGCCATTTTGGATTTTAATTTTGAGCTCATTTTCGTAATCAGTGACCCCAAAAACCATGAAAACGACACCCATGACGGAAAAACCAAAAATTTTCGTCGGTGCCATCTTGGATTTTTATTTTGACCTCATTTTCGTAATCAGCGACCCCAAAAACCATGAAAACGATACCCATGACGGAAAAAACAAAAATTTTTGTCGGCGCCATCTTGGATTTTCATTTTGACTTCATTTTCGTAATCAGCTACCCCAAAAACCATGAAAACGATACCCATGACGGAAAAAACGAAAATTTTTGTCGGCGCCATCTTTGATTTTTATTTTGACCTTATTTTCGTAATCAGCGACCCCAAAAACCATGAAAACGATACCCATGACGGAAAAAACAAAATTTTTTGTCGGCGCCATCTTGGATTTTCATTTCGACCTCATTTTCGTAATCAGCGACCCCAAAAACCATGAAAACGACACCCATGACGAAAAATCCAAAAATTTTCGTCAGCGCCATCTTGGATTTTTATTTTGACCTCATTTTCGTAATCAGCGACCCCAAAAACCATGAAAACGACACCCATCACGGAATAACCAAAAATTTTCCTAGCCGCCATCTTGGATTTTCATTTTGACCTCATTTTCGTAATCAGCGACCCCAAAAACCATCAAAACGACACCCATGACGGAAACACCTAAAATTTTCCCAGCCGCCTTCTTGGATTTGTTTTTTCTCGAAAGATTCATAAAAGTGAATATTTCAATGCAACATTCGAAAGATTCCCCATTATTTCTAAAATAAAGATTTCTATGATTTTTTATCGACCAGTAAAGTATCATTTACGAATAAACTTTATAGTAAGGTTGCGCAAAGCGTTCCTTTCCAACATAGAACATGACTACAATTTTATTTTATCATAATAAATTACAAGAATACTTACGTTTAAACTGTTGACAACCTCTGGTCTACCTGTATTCGTATACGTAACCCACACTAAGGCGCGCGGGAGCGCGAGCGACATAGGTCCGTCCTCCACGAGCCCTCAGGCGTTACTGAGCATATGGCGGCCGTACATCTAGTAATAAGGCATTATTTTGGAAAATCGTAATAAAAAAATGAGACGGCGTAAAATTCCAAAAAAATATAATTAGGGAAGGTAAAGTGTTGTACTATAAGTATGTCTATTTTTTTTTGTTAATATTATCTTTATCCTATGTTTAAACCATATTTAAAACGCATAAATTTTAGCTCAGTATTGCTTTTGAATATCCTTTTTTTTTGCTGCGATTCCATTTATATCTCAATTCTAATCAGGACAAAAACTTCAGGACTATATAACCAGTATTTTGACATTTTTTTCAGATTTTCCTGTGTTGCCAATTTGTCACAAGTAGCAGGGAAAAACCAGATGTTTTACGTTTGCTCGAAATTGGGTGTCGGAAAATTGTTATTTCTCGAATGTTAATATTTCGAGAAATAACAATTTTCAAAACGAAATTCTAATCAGGACACAAACTAAAACAAAGTCAGATTTATAATTTTTCATTGAAATATTATGCCTTTATCTATAAATAAGACGTGTCCAGGACTTGTAAAAGTACGTATTTTCGGCAAATCGCCCAAAGTTTGTGACAGCGCTCTTAATAGTTTTCAAGGCTATTGTCTTAATAATAAATTGGACTTGAATGTCTCCAAGTGTTATGTTTGCTCCTTTACACGGAAACCTATCCAGATCGTCCATAATTACACGCTTTTTGATACTGCACTAAATAGGGTCAACACTATCAGGGATTTGGGAGTTACCTTTGACGCTAAGCTTCTCTTTGATGCGCACATAGACAATATAGTCAAGAAAGCATCAAAAGCACTTGGTTTCATTCTCCAGGTGTCCTCGGAGTTCAAAAATATAAAGACCATTAAAATATTATACTGTTCCTTTGTCCGTAGTCATTTGGAGTATGCCTCTCAGGTCTGGAACCCCAATTATAATGTTTACATAAATCGTATTGAGAGTATACAGAAAAGGTTTTTAAGGCATATTCAATATCGGTCTAAAACGTTTTCAACGAATTATACCTACCGTTGCAAAAAATTTCATATCCTTCCACTTTACGAAAGGCGTAAAATATCAGATCTTGTGTTACTTTTCAAGATCGCCAATGGAACAACTGGTGTTACCGAGTTGCTGCACAAAATCGGTTTGCGAGTCCCATCTGTGTTCCTGCGTAGACCTCAGTTATTGCACACCTCAGTGGTAGCCACTACGTACAGAAGTAACTCGTATATGGTGAGAGCGAGTCGTATGTATAACGCAACCTGCCGGGAAGCTGAGATCGACCTTTTTAATACTAGTCTAACAAAATTGAAGAAAACTCTAGCAAATAGCTTCTTCGAGCGTATTTAGTCATTTTTCTGTTTGGTGTTATGTTTCTTTTTTGATTTTATTATAGGTACTTTTCTTTCTCGTCATATTGTTTGTAAACTACATGTGGAAACTTGTAATTGGCCATATTTTGTTTAAATTATTACTCACTGTCTGTTTAGCTGTAAGTTTTCCTAAAAGTGGAATCCTTACATACTCGTAGTATAAAACAAAGTCGCGTCTGTTTGTTTGTTTGTTTGTTTGTTTATTTGTTTGTTTGTCTGTATGCTTAAATCTTTAAAACTACGCAACGGATTTTGATGCGGTTTTTTTAATAGATAGAGTGATTCAAGAGGAAGGTTTTAATACCTTTTTTGTACCCGTGCGAAGCCGGGGCGGGTCACTAGTAAATAAATAAATAAATAAATAAACTTTCGAGAAGACTGTGTTTACACCCCATCCTGTATAGTGCTCAATCCTCATAGTTAGATGAATCTGAAAACATTTTTGCAACAACTATTCCACTCTGAATATAACATGTTTTAGCAAGGAACTAAAATATTAAATTACCTAACATATTGAATTTTTGATCCAGTTTTCGCCACTATATGAAGAAGTGTACTAGTATTTTGTCAAATGTCTCCCCTTTTCCCACTGTGGTAGGCAGAAACCAAGGAACGCCTGATGAACCTGCTACGATCCTTACATACTACTTTTGCCTCGTCCACAATCATACATCTCACAGCGGGTGCGAGTACAACACTCCTGTCCTTTCTGAAGAACCTCACCATGGTCAGTGTATGTTTTCACACAATTATTAAATTTAAGAGGCGAAGTAGGGCACAGTAGTTAAACAGGATAAATGCTCGATATTCATTAGTGTGGCTCTTATCAGAGGAAGTTAACCTTTAAGATTATCAACACGCTATCTATATGCACATATATATGATTACACTTTTGCGAAAAACCAGCATTTTAATTTTATATCCCATAAGCGGTGACCAGGGGTGGTCGTAGCATCTACTACATCTATCGAAACGATACTGCCTGGAGAATAACATGTATAGAACGCTTTGTGTGTTGTCATTGTTATGGCTGTACACGCGGATGGCGCACTCTTTCTCCTGGGGTGAGTACAAGAGTCATTTATTTCCGACTTTCCAGCTGTGTCTGCTTAACAATATGGGCAAGCTCTATAAAAGAGTCATTACAAACTATACAAACCGCCTCGCCGAGCACCTTGTGGGGATGGAGCCGGATCTTGCGGAATACCAGTTTGGTTTCCCACCCTCACGACGGGTGATGCGGTGTCTTGGGGTGGTGTCGCCTTGGCGGTGTGTCTTGACATCGCCAACGCCTTCAACACCATGCCCTGGAGCTGCATTAGGGAGGCACTCCGGTATCACCAGGTGCCGCCATACCTTCGCCGTGTGGTCGGGTACTATCCAACATATATGGCTGTCATCTACCACGGTTGCAGTGGAGAATGGAACCGGTGAGAGATCTGGAACATGTAGCGACTAGGTGCTGTGCGGTGACCTCCCTAGCGGCGTCAGCGAAGTTTGCTACGCTGACGTAGCGCTGGTACTGTGCTGGCACAAGGGAGGTCGCATCATGACAAACCGAAACCGAAAAGCCACAACTGAAAAGAGAAGATGCTAGACAATTGAAGGAAGTAAATAATATTTTCTCGTTTCAGAAATCGTTACGACAGTTAGTTTTAGCAATCGTCTAGATTTTTATGACAGTAACGGAATACTTACACACTCGGAAAACATTACGTCACCGATGGGTAAAATTGATAATATAATTTACGACCCAGTACACGACAGGGTGCTGTATGCCGACTCAAATAATATATATAGCTTTGAAATAGCCGCAAGGAAAACAGAATGTTTAATTGAAGATACAAGAGAAGTCGCACCGGTTATAAAAAAATTGGCTTACGACCCTGCCACAGAGTTACTCTTCTGGACTGAATCCGACAATTTCGAGTATAAGTTATACTCGATTTCGATAAAACCGGGATTCAACGTTAACGAAAAAAAAAAAATTCCATTAGATGACAACGTGTGGATCGTACTTGATGTGGCAGTCAATAGCTGTGAAGGGTAAGTTACTAACACGAATCATTAGGTACTATTATATAGTTGTATTTATTTATTTAAACTTCATGCACAAGAGTGGTAGACTGGCGGACTTAATGCCACAAGGCATTCTCTACCAGTCAACCTTAGGGTCAAATAGGACAGCACTGTGGTAGAGTTCAAAAAAAAAATTTAAATAAATAAGGAGAATACCATTTTGTTATATAAGTTAATAAACATAAATAGGTACAACAAGTATGCGATGCATGAACTCTATGAAAATGTATTATCATAATCATGAAATTTCCAAATTGTTTCAGGTTTATCTACTACTATTACTTAACTATTAGTGATTCAAGACCATTGACAAGGGTACGATTCGATGGCTCCGATAGAGAAGTAGTTATTGATAATGTCGCTTCTATCTTTTTTGACAATGATCAGAAGTCACATAAATTATACTGGGCTGACTATAGTGTACCGATATATAATGAAGTAACTGATACTTATAAATATACATTTAAATATTCAGATTTAAATGGACAGAACGTAACAACAATACATAAATTGGTACCAAGAGCGTCCTTTTATTCGTTGACACCATCAAGGGAATTCATTTACTTGCGAATTAACGACTACGACTATGGCAATTGTAGCATCTGGAAAATTCCAAAGAATCTACCGCACGACTTTGATATTGAATCCAAACTTATCATTAAAAATGATCAGCACATTTCGGGAATAGCAACCAAATACAATATTGAAGATATAACTCGGGAACATCAAAACTGCGATGCACTGAAAAGTCTGCTGCCAAATAACTCAGTGTCTGCAGATGTAAGCCTGCTTTGTGTCCATGGTAGGAAAGTTAGCGGGGAATCTCGTTGTGAATGCGCACAGGGTTACAGCGGTGAGAGATGCGATGTAGCACTGTGTCACAACTATTGCTTACACGGAGATTGTAGTGTCACTGCTGAGGGACATCCTAAGTGCAGGTAAATCTCACGATATTTAGAACATATTTTTTGTTGATTTCCTTACTTACCGAATTGCCTTGTTTCATGGTTTTCTTTCTTCCAGATGTAATGCTGGTTACTCGGGAGAACGTTGCGAGGTGGACGTGTGCCAGGGATACTGTCTGAACGACGGGGTCTGTTCCCTGAGTGAGCAGAGCAAGCCAGTGTGCCAGTGCACGGGTCATGAGGGTGATAGATGCGAAGTTCCCGTCTTTCTAATGAAATGTGTTCAGACAGTTTCTATGTTGAGGGACCTCCTAACTACAGGTAAGCGTGTCTTTTAATATGTTTAAATGCATCATCATTATCATTTCAGCTGAAAGACGTCATTTATTTATTTTATTTTATTTTATTTGGTTTACCAACAACTGTTACACTGGTTACAAGCATAAAAAAACAAGTAAAAACATATAAACAATAGTGCACAATCACTTAAAGGTAAACTCAGCATGCAAAACGAATTTGTACGTACAAAAGGAAAATATTAAAAGAAAACTACCTTAAATTATATCAGCTACTCTACTAGTATCTAAATTATCACAAGATCTCAGAGTGTTAAACAAAGAGCACAGAAAAATAAATTAATTAATCCTTATCTAGGTTTTTCAAAGTCTTCACTTTTATACTGTAAAGTGAGTCAAAGTGCAAGTCGATTAGATCGCTAATTTCATTAATTGACTTGCTTAACCTCGCGACAGGGGAACTAGCGCCCAAAACTGTTCGTCGGAGTGGTGGACAGAGTGGCGTAATTGGTTTACGAGGAATCCTTGAAGGAACACGAAATTTAAAAGAATCTAGTATCTGTGGGCAGTCAATTTTATTGGCCATTGCTTTGCACGCAAACATTACGTCAATAAAGCGACGGCGTTTATCCAGTGAAATCATTTTAAAGTATCTCAACCGCTTGGTATATGAACGCGTATTTTTTGCTATTCCGCTGGTAAACGCCAGGTGCCACAGAAAGCGTTTTTGGATTCTCTCCAGACGCAATGAATGCGTAGCATAATGCGGTCGCCAGATCACACTACAATATTCCAACAAGCTTCGAATTAGACTATTGTACAGCATAATTTTAGTTTTAGGGCACCTAAACTGTTTGCAATGCCTTAAAACGAATCCAAGCATTCTAGAAGATTTCTTTATTATGCAATCTACATGAGGGATAAAAGTTAATTTAGAATCAAAAGTGACACCGAGGTCCTTAGTTGTGTTTAATTCTGCTATTTTGGTTTCATTTATGTAATAATCTTGTCTTACTAAATTATGTTTTCGTGTAAATTTGACATGATAGCATTTACTGGGATTTAACAGCATTGAATTGCATGCGCACCACTCGACAAGCCTATTGAGATCACTCTGCAAAAGTATAACATCATGTTGGGACTTAATAATTTTAACAAATTTCAAGTCGTCGGCGTACATAAATACCTTAGAATGTAAGAAACACCTTGGAATATCGTTTATAAAGAAATTAAACAAAACTGGGCCCAAATGAGAGCCTTGTGGAACTCCGGAAGAGATAAATCGGTTGCCAGACTGAAATCCGTTTATCACTACATAAAAAGATCTATCCATAAGATATGAGCTTAACCAAAAAAGCAATGATCCAGTAATACCATATGCTTGCAGCTTGTGAATCAGTATTTTATGTGAGACTTTGTCGAAAGCCTTACTAAAATCCGTGTAGATGACGTCGGCTTGGTGACCTGAATCAATTGCATCTGATAATAGCTCGGTAAACAGAAAAAGATTTGTATTTGTAGATCTAGCTTCCACAAAGCCGTGCTGCTCGTCGCTTAGATACAGTTTTAAATGTTTTTGAACAAATGGGCAGATCAGAGACTCAAAAATTTTAGCAAAACAGGACAAAATTGATATCGGTCTGTAGTTAGAGACTAAATCGTCCTTCTCAGATTTATGTATAGGTACAACCTTTGCCACCTTCCATCGTGATGGAAAGACCCCGGAGGTTAAGGATTTGTTGTAAATAAGTGATAACGGGGTGACCAATTCAGCTGCACACTCATAGATAAAAATTGGTGGTATCCCATCAGGCCCAGCCCCCTTATTGCAATCCAGACTTTTCAGTTTTTTGTATAGACTTTCACTGCTAACAGTAATGTTTGATAAACATAAGCTATGAATGTTAATGTTATTTAAAAAGTCAGGGTAGTTGCCATTGGTATCGTCTTGAACAGGGCTATAGACAGATGAAAAGTAAGATGCGAAAAATTCACATATTGTCGTGGGGTCAGATGATGTACTAGTACCATTTGTCATTGCAATGGGATAGGAGCTTGACCCACCTCTTTTAGTTTTAACGTAACTCCAGAAAAACTTAGGATTTTTCTTGAGTTCGTCTTCTAATTGCTTTATATAATCGCTGTAACAAAGTTTTGCAAGGTCATTACAGCGCTTAGTTATAATCTGCAGTTCAATTTTGTCTAGAGGGTTTTTATAAATATTGTGGCGTTTTCTGATCGTATTTTTGCAATTAAGTAATTTAATTAGAGCCCGATTGAACCATGGTGGAAATTTACTTTTTTTTGGCACTCGCTTAGTTATAAATTTTTCTATGCCTTTATGAATAACATCATAAAATATCTCCACCATTTCATTAACTCCCTGCTGTGCTTTAAATAACTCATCCCAGTCAATTTCACTCAGATATTTCCGAATCGGTATGTAACTCGTTTTTCGGAAATTAGGTCTACCGGTGGTAGTATTGTATGGGAGTTTAGCTTCCCTATTAAGAGAAATCACAATATCGAGGGGTGGATGATGCTGGTCAATGTTAGTAATCGGATCCACACTTTGACTCACTCTACACAATGAATGGTTACACAGTATAAGATCTAGAATGCGATCTGAAGCATTACATACGTTGTTAAATTGATTGAGCCTATTAACACACGTGAAATCTATCAAAGTTTGACTTATATTGGACAGCTTAGGGCACGCATCAGAATCATTGACTATGCTCCAATCAATGTCACCAATATTGAAATCACCTGCGATACAAACATAAGATAAGTCTAACTGTTCAAACACTGCATTACATTTGTCCAAAAAATGTTCCAAATAAGAAATACGTACAGGTGGTGGCAGATATACAGAACAGAGAGCTACCCGACGTACAGATCGAGCCGCAGGTAGGTCTAAAATTACCCAAAGGTCTTCACAATTACTTTCAAATTGTTCTGCTCGTTTGGAATTAATTGATTTTTTTATGGCTATCAAAACACCTCCACCTTCTTTACTACTCTGTAGACAAGAACTTTTTCTGTCCCTTCTGTATACAATGTATCTGTCGTCGAACAGCTCACTGCTCAGTACGGTATCATTAAGCCAAGTCTCTGTTAAAATGATAACGTCATAGTTATTACAACATACATTACGAAAGATGTTATGCGTTTTTGTTCTGACGCCTCTACAATTCTGGTAATAAATTTGTAAACTATCGAATTTTGTTTTATATTTAAGTTACAGTTACATGTATTTTTATATTTAAATATGAAATATAAATTTTCATATCAACTTATTTAGAGACTCAAGATTCTTAATGAGGATATGTTCGGACCGATCCATTTTTCTGACGAAGATTCTACCATTTCTTACCCAGACGAATTGATATCCTTTTTCTTTTGCCTTAAGTCGAACTGTCACTGTTAGCTAAACTTACAGTTAAAACTAACATGGCGACGTACATGATCTCGTAAGTGTAATAGTGTGTAGACTGAGTGACGTGACGTGGCGTAGATTCAACAGCTCAGATTGACAATGTCATGTAGGTACGATTACTTTAAATGTTGACGATGAGGTGCATTAATCCATTTGAATCGTTTATTTACAGATGTAACATCGGTTAAAGAAGTTAAATCGACGCACAATGGGGTATTTGAATTGAACCGTATTTGTGGTCAGTTAAATAGCTCATGACCACGGAATCAACACAATTTTCCGGGACCAAAAGAAGCCTATGTGTTAATTCAAAATACCTAATACCTATGTATAAGCTATCTTAATACTAAATTTAATAAAACACAAATACTAACAATACTGGCTTTTAATTTTTGCATAAGTTCTATTAAATACGGGTCTACCTTTTTTAGTAGAACTTTTTATGTCCGAATTTTATTTTGCATAGTAGTGGATGGCAGAAACGTCTTTTCGTCGAAAATCATTTGGCGTACACTCATTTACCTGCCATAAATTCAAAACGCATAATTTTGTAAGTAAATCAAAATCATCTTTAAGCATAAACTTCATTTCCAGAATCATTAAAAAGTAGAACCATCATATTGCCGAAAGTTCAAAATCAGAATCGTCTTTTTGCATACATTTCATTTCATACATCCGTGCAACATGCAGCAGGCACGGTTTCTGTCACGGCTCCGGCGCTGCGGTGCTCCGGCGGTCCCACACAAGCTTACCTATCGTCGCAGATGGTTTTAACACAAACCACCGCAGCTTCGGCTTACTGCAGCCTCAGCCGCGGTGGCGCGCGTGCTCCCCAGCTTGCGGGCCGCCTCGCCACTCCGCGCCTACGCGGGCTTAGATTACACTCTCGGGGTAGGGCTGAAGAGACTACGTGGAGACGGTTTTGCAGCAATTCGTTTCTGTCACTAACTTTTGTAGTTAACTTTAAATTAGGTCAAAAATATTGTAATAAAATTGGCAATATGACTTATAAAATTACTGCAAATGAAATCCAGCCATCTTCATAGTATGCCATGTGAAATTCTACCAAATAAAAGAATGCCATTGTAAATTCGGACATTTAAACATTCAGCGAAACGATAATTCTATTAAATAAATAAAGAATTCAAGGGTGTTAGGCGAAATAAATTTCGGAGAATCAAGTTTCTGCCAGAACGATGGTACCCATTAAATACACCTACTTATTAAACAAACTCGACGTAACGATAACATAGCAACATTTTGCAAGAACAATAGACTCTCAGACTCGACGTAGAGGGAACTAATCATTAGTGTGAGATTATCTTTGTTTACTATAGGTAGGTACCTACCTACTTGCATCCAGTGCGTCTTAAAAGAGGCTACATCTACACTAGGAATGTTACGTACGGTACCTCGACTCCGATTTCGATAGGTCGGAACTTCCGATTCATATTACACCTCCGCTTACGACTTTTAGTGGCTCTGTGAAATCGGAAGTTTTAATTGGAGGTCGAAGCATATCAGAGAGCGGTAAAACCACCTCCGTACATCCCTACTCAAAACAAATAGAAACATAGTAAATATCCCGTTTTCAGTGGTCGTCTACCTTCTACTAAAAGCTGCTTTTATAGATTTTTTTGTCAGATATGAGTGTGACTCATCGGGATTTTCTCAGCCCATGCAAAGTCAGTGAATACAGCTCTAAACGAAACGATCATCAGTGGTTGCCTTAAACCGACCCCGGTACAGATGCTGTACCTACCCACTGGTAGAGATAGTGCCGCCAGAAGTTCGCAGAACAGTGGCAAGCTCTAGAGAAAGAGCCAAAATGGTTTCAGACACAAGACACCCATTACACCTAAACAGCCTTGTATCGCAAAGGCTGAAAAGCCGAAACAGCTTTCTGAAGTATGTCACCCCACTCACTGGCGATGTCTACGAAAAGATTAAAGCTGTGGCGAGGTAGTGCATCCTTACCTTACCAATTTGTGCCAATTGCTGAACATCTCCCACCTGGACAAGACTTGCCGTGGCTGACCTGGAAGTCTTTAAACAGACTCCGGACCCAGGTTGGACCCAGCAAGGAAAACCTACCGAGGTGGAGATACATAAATGACTCTGCACTGGAGTGTAAATGTGGTGCTGTTCCTCAAACAATGGGGCACTTAATATCGTGGCCTGCGTGTCCTGCTGGTTGTTCACTGCAGGAACTGTTGGACGCTACCGAAAGCGCCAAACTAGTATGGTGAACTCGTCTAATTCTTTGATTCGCCTAATTCGGTGATATTTGGTTTTGAGCGGTATCATAGGGCTGTACGAGCGCACAAATGCCTTCATCACGAAGTTAGATGAGTTCACTATAGCCCAATTATGGGCCGACACAATTTAGATTGCCATCGACACGCTAAGAAGAAGAAGATCGTGTTTTTTTCCCGCTGTGTAACACATCATGGTGTGACTAAACGGGAACGGGAACGGGTTTTATTTTTAACTAGTGACCCGCCCTCGCTATAAACCTTCCTTTTGAATCACTCTATCTATTAAAAAAAACCCGCATCAAAATCCGTTGCGTAGTTTTTTAAAGATATAAGCATAAGACAGCGGGAAGCGACTTTGTTTTGTTTTTTTTTTTTTTTTATGTAGTGATAGTGATTACCGATGAATATTTTGTATGTAGAGGTATTAGGTATGATGCTCTGAATGTGATGGTGTGTGTGTCGGTGTCCGTTTCACACTTTAACACTTTCGGTGCCGGACCCAGCATATGAGTCGAAAAATATTTCGTAGCTAAGTATAGACGACTTGGCAATTTCTGGCATATAATTTTTTTTTTTTTTTACTAGGCAGAGAAAGTTGTACTTGGATATAACTAGCTGTTGCCAGCGGCTTCACCCGCTACAACTCGAAAATAATCCCACGGGAAAAGCGGGATAAAAACTATCCTATGCGTTAATCCAGGTTATAAACTATCTGTGTACCAAATTTTATCGAAATCCGTTCAGTAGTTTTTGCGTGAAGAAGTAACAAACATACACACTCACAAACTTTCGCCTTAATAATATTAGTGTGATTTCAGGATGGATGATTTTAAATGTTTTAAAAGTAAATAAAATATTGTACATTGTATAGGTATAATTATGTATATTTTATAAGATATTTTATAGCAGTATCCACATCTTAAAGTAATAACAAAATCATTATAAACACAATAATTATGGCTGTTAGAGACAAGAAAACAAAATTTTCATAATTTTATAACTATACAAATTATCTAAATAGAAAAAAGCCTTATTCAGCATACTCAGAGCGATTTATTCATAAATAAATTATTGGCAAAATATCGTAGGAATTTATCGATACCAGAAAGGTAACGATATAACATAACATCAAGCCTGTAAGCCCCAAAGGATTCTGCAGAGGTGTACTTAATAGTAAACCCACATTTCGCCAGGAGGTATGTTTAAGTCCCAAATAACAGGGCCTATTGAGCCTATAGCCTATTGGTAACGATATTTTTATCTGAATATGGTCAAATAGGGCTTTTATTCTCGATTAAATTGTTTGAACACTAATTCCGAATATAAAAGTAAGTATAAGTAAAATCTACGAAAAATAGAATTAGGCGGATTTTGACATAAAATTTTCAATCAGTTTCGGAAATATGGGTAATGTTACTCTCTAAAAACTTTACAATTTAGACATGACACGCATTTGTACCACTTTATTTACATAGCAATGTAGGTGAACAGTAAATAACGAAAAACAATAACAAAACACTAGTATGTATTTGTCACAATCAAAACTTTTAATCAGTGTCAATCTTTTAAGCAGTGGAACTCCCTGCCTGCTTCGGTTTTTCCGAGTTCATACGAGTATAACCCTAATCTATTTAAGTCGCAAGTAAATAGGCTTCTTTTGGGTAAGCTCGTTTCATCGTCGAGCTCATCTCTGCCCTTAGGGCAAGATTAAAATGAAAGGGCAAGCCCATTAACAATAAAAAAAAACGAAAACTACTATTGAACGGTTAAAACTATTAAAATGATAACTCATATTTACTTAGAACCTAGGTGGTGTCTATTTTATTAGTCTACTCATTTCGTACATCGTGAAGGTCATTAGAAGACTTATTAGGTTTTTTTGTGATCCTTTGGATAACCTTGTGCTGCAGCTAACATTATTTTAATAGAGAAAACGTGTTTTAACTTAATAAGGGTTTTGGCTGTCACCAATAAAAAGTAGTCTCGACCGATTAACAGTTTTGACTGTAACATATTCACTTAGGAAAACAAGACGTGCAACTTTTATACATATGTTACCGGCCAAACCCGATTTTAGGACAAACATGTATTGTATAAATGACTACTTGTAGAAACTTGTAATTGGCCCTATTGTTGTTATAAACCTATCTACTGTCTACCTAGCTGTAAGATTTCCAAAAATAATAAAATAAAATAAACTAGTTTCGCCTAGCCTAAACTAGTTTTTCCTGAAATCGGGTTTGGCCGGTAACATATATATAGTTATAATTCATAATAGAATGGGTACTAAAATAGTACCTATGTCCGTTACTGCATAAAATAGGGTAGACGGAAAAAATCGAATTAGTCCGTCAGAGATTTTCCAAAAAATATTACTTAGACACATATTTTTTCTTTTGAATGGGCAAAATAGACAGTAATTATTTCATCACGTCACATGTGTAGCCTTTTCCCAATTATATTGAGGTTGGATTTCAGCCTAAACAGATGAAACTGAATACCAGTATTTTACACGGAGTGTAATTCAATACCCCTTGGTAAGACTGGTCGTCAGACAGATCTACAAAAAAAAAAAACAGCCGAAAATATTTACATTATGATACCAAAAAAGGTCAATGCGTGTCATATTCAAACTTCGTAAATATTAATCTAAGAATGTAGAGAGGAATTTGTATTAATTGTTTGTAATATGTAAAACTAAAATTACTGTTGTAACACAGATTTAAACTAGAAGATTCCTACGGCCACATTCATAAAGGTTTTTAGAGACATTGATGCAGTACATACTACATGATCATCACTACATCACCGCAAGAATTCTTCATATTATTATCGGGAACAATAAATAAAAAAAAATAAAAAAATGTTAAATTTTTTTGGCCGTGTAGATATTGCACTTTTGAAGGACATTACTAAGAGCATAATAACATTTTTAAGAGCATATCTAACGGTTTACGTATTTGGTTACATTACAACGTCACTAAATGTTCTTTTTTGCTTAAATTAATCTTCGTTATTTACGTAATGCAGCAAAAAGATTGGATACTTAGACACAAGTGAAATGTTACAACTATATTAGTTTTTGTTTATATTGCGATTTATTAAATAGGTACTAAATAGGATACATAACTTATGTACATTTATATAAGGTGAAATAGGCGTCATTTTGACGGTTAATCTACTAGCTAACTCGGAGACTTCTAAAAAATAACATCTAAAAATTGTGTTATGAATGCTACACAATTTTGAATGTCCTCTAAAAAATGTCATAACACAAAAATATTAATTTCTAGATAATACGCCACTCACACTTTGCTGCGTATATATCAAACTGCTATTTCTGTCTTACGAGTTTTTTTGAGGACGAGCTATTTGTGAGTGTCGGCCTTTTCGATTCGGTAGAATCTGTTGATCAAAAAACCCGACCCGAAGCAACCACTACCCATTTTCGACTTTCATTCGTATTTTTGTCATCATCATCAACCTATAATGTTCCCACTGCAGGGACTCAGGCCTCCTCTCTAGGAGAGGGATGGGTGATCAACCGTCACTTATTGGTGTTCGGGTCAGCACAGTTCCAACTGACTTTTTACTGATTTTTTTATCAAATTTCAATTTACGATCGACCAATTTTTTTAAATTTAACCGATCGTCATGTGAGTAGCATTCCCTAATCTATACCTTGGCTGTCTAGAAGTTGTTCAAGTAAATAATCAGTTTTAACCGACTTCCAAAAGGGAGGAGGTTATACATTGTATTATTTTATTATGTATTTTTTTTTCATTATGAATATGTATTTAAAAACTTTATATTATTTATATATTCAGTTAAGATAATGACAACAAGAACGTCAATTTGAGGCTACCCATAAAAAGTAGAAAATAATCTAAATTACAAAGTTGTACTTACATTTTTAGCGATATTATTTTCATCGAATTATGCACTAATAATGTCAGTTTCTATAATAGTAAATTAATAAGAAAACCATCGAAAATCTTAAGAAGTTATTATATACAAGAATATTTGTGTTATTTTGATCATACTATTAACATTTAGAGAACAAAATGCACATTTTAATCGAAATAACCGTTTTTACTAAGCAATACCTAAATACATGCTATTATGATTTCAATGTAAGAATCGTAAAGCGCTCTATTAGAAATCCAAAGAGCGCTTTTACTAACGCAGTTATTTAGATATCACCAGTGTTAACACTTTCGGTGCCAACAACCCAGCGTATGGGTCGAACAAATATTCGGTTGTGTGCCGACAACCCGCCTCCGAGTCGTCGCTACACGTAGCTATAGAAGACTTGTGCTCACACGGCATACAAATCATCATCATCAGCGTATAATATTCCCACTGCAGGGACTCAGGCCTCCTCTCTAGGAGAGGGATGGGATATAATCCACCATGCGGGCCCAGTGCGGTGCAGTAGATGTCACATGTCTTCGGACTTTTGGTTCTAAGACATGTCGGTTTCCTCACGATGTTTTCCTTCACCGTTTTAAAAGCAGCGGTGATGAAACAAATTACACAAAGTAATGCGCCTGACTGGGTTCGAACACACGACTTACTGTTCGTAAGTCGGGGCCGCCACCACTGGGCCACCACTGCTCTAGCACGGTATGTTAGCATACAAATGAATAATTTGAACTTGGCAGCGAAAGTATTAATGAAAACGGCGTATAATTATGGTTCTGATCACGTGCTATATAATATTGGACTTTAATGACAATAAAATAAATAACCAAATAGGTTTTTTCAACAAACAATACTCCACTTTTAGCCAAATAACCTACCAACATATCAGAATCAGCAAACATAAATTTCCACTTCAGCGAACCAATTTATTCAAATTTCTACACTACACTAAAAACTTCATATTTCGAAGCATCTCGCAAACCAATCACATCAGCCTTACTACAACGCAATAAAGTTCAATTTGACACTTAATCTAATTTCTGCTTCTTACTGTCAGGGGCGTGTAATCCAGAGGTTGAGAGTGCTAGAGGGCGCTTTAGTTCATAAGTGTTAGAAAGAGTGCTTAGCTGTCGTATCTCGTTGGTGATGCCTCGTATCTTGGCAAGAGTGGACTGTGACCTGGTCCTGGGGCTGTGGGACGTGGGGGGCAGGGGGCTGGGGCGGGGGCTGTGGGACGTGGGGGGCGAGGGGCTGGGGCGGGGGTCGTCTTTCTTCTGAATTTTGGCCGGAGGAGCCGAGTCGTCTTCGGATAGGCTCGGTAACTTGATCAGCGGTTTTCGTGGTTTCATGTTTGACACTTTCACTATAAAAAAAGATTAAGTGTTAGAAATATAATAAACATAATAATATAGTTTATGTGCACAGAAGATTAAGGTTGAACAAGCCAGTCATTCTTCCATACAAACTTACGAAGGTGATTACTCCTCTGTTTGACGGTGTAGGTTCTAAATTAAAAATTGTATCAACTGGTCTTATCATTATCTAGGTCTGTATGGAAGCAGAATTGGAAAAAAAATATTGATTTGGAAGTTATGAACGTCAAAACTTTCATATTTTAGCACTAATTTTAACTCATCTTTGGGCGTAAATAAATAACGTATATAGTATGAAAAAGAAAAAAGTGAAACCATACGGACATAGATTAGTTATTAAAAAATTTAAATAATTTGATTTTGAACAGATACATTCAATAGATTTTTCATGAAACCAAATATACCAAAGGTCTGCATAGAAACAATCGCGCGCCCGTTTTAGTTGTGTCTCTTTCGCTCTATGCATTGCGCTCGTGATGTCGGGTGAAATAGCATGCATTTTAGCCCCGCCCACCAACTAGTTCGTGCCGTTGGCTTGTTTACCCTTAAAGTAGTAATAGTAGTGTAGTAGTGTAGTAGTGATTATTTTAAAATTCAGATTATTATATCTGTCTCGTTGGTCAGGTCGCAAGCGCAATTGTTTTGCTTGAGGTCCTGGATTCGATTTGCAGGAAGTGTTATTGGATATTTCTATCAGAAATTTTTCCAGTAGCCACGGAGTCTAGAATAGGGTATCGAACTGGGTCAAAAAAATATGATTCTAATTAGTCCGTTAGTTAGATTATCGAAAAATATTGTATACGTGTTTTTTGTTTTATCAAATTAATAAAAATTGACGAATATAAACCTCGTTAAAGATCATGGAGTGGGGCTTGAAACGTCACTTGTAGGTTAAAAATTTACTAGCATATGACGTCACACGAGTTTTCTAAGCACTGTATCGTCTTAATTTTTGTTGACGTGAAAAAAGAAAAAATACGTGTTCAATATTTGACGGACTAATTAGTTTTTTTTTTTCCGATCCCCTATTGTGCCCAGTTGATAGTAATAGGCTCACCCCTTATACGTACTAATGAATACACCTCTGTCTAACACTTCGGGCATTACAGGCCTGATGTTATATATGTAAAGAAATGATTACCTACTTATTATCATACCTTCATAGCATTTCTTTAATCTTTTTAATTTGACACTATGACAGCATTGCATATTATGTATTGTTAATTATAATACCTGGAAGATAATTATAAAGGAGACGATATCCCGTTAAATGCTTTGAATGCTGCTTTGAATGTTGTTTCTTTAATTACTTACAGAAACGCAGTTGAGTTATTCGATCCTTGATTAAAATAACTTTTAAATATATTATGTAAAATAATCTTACGTTTACCATTCCTCTTGGACGTGCCGATGGGTAGCACGGACAGGTCCAGTTTGATCTGTGACGAGAAGTGGCGCAGTGGCTGACCTGATGTGGTTGCTACTTCACCCGCAGTACTCACTGGAAATATTCAATATATTTGTTGTCAATCAAGTTTTACACTTCTAGTGGCAAAGAACTCAGCGTATGGGTCGACTAAAAATTTGTTTGTGTGCCCACAAACCGCCTTCGAGTCGTCGCTATACGTAGCTATAGAAGACTTATATTCAAACGGCATACAAGTAATAAAAATGGGTTGTAGGAGCACTTGACTGCTAATACATTTGATAAGTCAAGATGGAAGAAAAATATATTCTTGCTAATTTCTTGATAAATATTTAATAGGTGTTTACAATGAAACGGTCGAAAGTGTACTCAAATATATTTCCATAGTTGCGTTACAATACGGTAAAAATGCGCTAGCGACCTAAATTAATGTGCGATGTAATCGTACATATTCCCGGACAAGATAAGAAGGATGAAGAGGAACTTAATTTACAAAATTAACAAAAGTTAAAGATTACACATGCTAATACAAATAGATTATAAAACTTGTTATTTTAAATCTAAGGGGAAGTTCCTATATCTACGCGAGGGTAGCGAGGAGCATGAACGCGGGCACGGCAGGCAATGTTCTTGACTCCTCGGCGACGGACGGTGATGGTGATGACGGTACTCGCCATTTACATTGTGTGCGGCGAGTTAAAATAATAATTATAACAGCGATGCAAACGATCCCATATAAAGAGTAAATCATGACGTAGTGATGAATATCGTGTTCAGATAGATCCTCAGATAAAATCACATCAGCCTTTGTGAATGAGTTCACTCTGCTAAGGAGTTTATGGACGAAGCTGTCACCCTTTATCGTGCTGAGGCCTTGATGCCAAATGTTTACTTGATGTTCGCACCCAGTAATATGTCAATTGGGTTACTGATATAGAACTGTGGATCGGCCAATTCAATTTGTTCTAAAAATGCCCATGATGGCTTAGAAACTGTTGAGTTCGGCAGGTTTCTCGTTAGGTTCTTCATTATGAGAACCTGGGTGCTAAACTTGTAATAGGGGATCGGACAGGGTCAAAATAATATGATTCTGTTTAGTCCGTAAGTTAGATTATCGAAAAATATTGGACACGTATTTTTTGTTTTATCAAAACAATAAAAATTGACGAAGATAAAGCGCGTCAAAGATCATGGAGTGGGGCTTGAAACGTCACTTGAAGGTACAAAATGTACTATCATATGACGTCACACGAGTTTTCGGAGCACTGTATCGTCTTCATTTTAAGTTTACGTGAAAAAAGTAAAAATACGTGTCCAATAATTTTTAAAAATCTATCGGACGGACTAATTAGTTTTTTTTTGTCCGATCCCCTATTGTCATCCAATGAGGAATTTTAACTTGGCAGTGAAAATGTTGAAGTGATGGCACGGTTGGCGCAGTGGCTGAGCGATTGGACTGCTGCGCTGTGTGTCGCGGGTTCGATCCCCGCACGTAACAAATATTTGTATGGCCTACAGATAGTTGTTCCGGGTCTGGGTGTGTTTGTGTATGTGAGTTTAAATGTTTGTAAACGTACCCACGATACAGGAGAAATTCCTAGTATGGGGCAAAGTTTTTTAAAAAAACTTTTTGCCCTCTATAAGCTAAAAAAATTATTAATTATGTTTTTCCTACTCCTCCGCTATTCTTTTCTGACTAATTTCGTTGCGGGATCCAAGACAGTTAAATTGTTTCTTTGGGACTTCGTCGAGCTTCATTGTCTCGTCGCTTTTCTTGTGGTCGCCACTGTTGATTCTGGCTAACAGGAGTTACAGTGGGCAGGGAATAGTGTGGCAGGCTTATCTATACGCTAAAAAGTTGAATGATGTCATCTGCCCTTCTCATAAAGGTACTTACCATTTGCTTTTCCTCCGACCGCTTGGTTGGTGTGTGTCAGTTCACTATACTTTATATCACATTCTTCTATACGCTTCTTCAAATCGGCTGAAATGAGAAAATAAAAAAAGTGAAAACAAGACCAAAATCGGCCAAACAACACAAAAGCTATAACCAATAAAACTTTTGTTTCTATCTCTTTCTAGATAAACGGAATTTAGTATGGATTTTGTTCGGCGATGGGAACAATGACGTCACGAAACTTATCGGATCTCTCTGTCTAATCAGCAGTTGCTTACAACCAGGGACCGAAAGCGGTTACGGTTAAAGGTTAAGATACCTCAAAAATATACAGGTACCGGTTTAAAATAAAGGTTGAGCTATACCGGTACCTCTTTAAATAAAGGTTGCGCTGAACCGTTATTTAACCCTTAAGTACACGATTTCGGCACCGAAATGCATGCGAGACGGAGCGCGGCGCGCGTGCGCGCAGTGAAAAACGTTAGAACTTGTGTATTTTGTAGTTTATAATACAATCGGCAAGTGAAGACAGACTAGAGTGGCGAGGCGGTGCGTCAAATAAAACCCCTATTTATTAAGGTATAGGTACCGCTACCGGTACATTTATAACGGTTATGGTCCTTCTACCGAAATATACCGGTATGCATTTCCAACCTCAACATTCCGCTACCGAAAAAAATAACGGTATCGCAATATTTCGGTAACCCTTATTTAACGGTATGACGTCATACCGAAATTTAAAGGTACCGTAATTTTTGGGTAATTCAGTCCCTGCTTATAACTTAATAATATGTTATGAAGATTGAAGATATTATCTTCTATAGATAATAATATATAATTCTACTGTACGTGTGTATGTCACTGAACTCTACCTAAACAGCTGATTTGGATGTTTTTTTTTTGTGTGTGTTCCAGTGGATTCGAGAATGGTTTAGATTCACCTGTCCAGGCAGGACGACGTCCGTTGGGTCCGCTAGTTTTTTATATTAAAAAAATAATTTCACTTTGCTATTTCTGACGTTCCGCTTTGCTTAGAGTGATAAAAAAAATCATGAACATACCTAATTAAGTAGCCTCACCTATAGAGTTATCCTGGTCTTTCTGCTTTCTCCTGAGCTCTCGAATAACCTTCTTCTGGCGCCACGCCATCTTTTTGTAATCCATCATCTGAAAATTAATTATTTTCGTTAAATCATCATCATTCTCTCCTAGTACATAGGTAGTTCCAAAAAAAAACTAATTAGTCCGTCAGATAGATCTCCAAAAAATATTTGACACATTTTTTTTTTTTTATTCACGTAAAGAAAAAATTAAGACGACTTCGAAAAGTCGTGAAACGTCACAGGTTGGTCCATTTTTACCCACGACGGAACGGAGACGGTAGGTTGTTTGTTTGTGTGTTTGTTTGTTTGTTTGTGTGTTTGTGCAAATACATGTTGCCATTTTTCTCCAAAACTACAAATCCGATTTTGATTCAGTTTTCAGTTATGGGTTCGGGTTTGATTAGTGCATGTTCTTAGATACTTAGGTGTTACGGTGACAACTCACCAGGGGGCGCTGCAGCAAAGATTTTTTGTGCAAATCAAAGTTGCCATTTTTCTCCAAAACTACAAGTTCTATTTTGATTCAGTTTTCAGTTATGGGTTAAGGTTTGATTGGTGCATGTTCTTAGATAAAAAAAAAAAAAAAAATTTAATTCCGCAAAATTTCTAGTGTAAGCTTACCGGCGTTCCTGTCGTCTGTCCACAGCACTGAAAAGCTAACCAGGAAAATTTTAACCCTCTCCCTGGTTGACTCGGAAGTGCCGTGCTTGACCGATGCAGAGAGCGCCTGGAAAATGGCTTGCCCGAACACGGATCGGCCCGAGAACCCATTTTCCCAGAGACAGTGGGATGAGCCGCTCTGCAGGTTGGTACGGAATAACCTAATTAATACGTCTACCAATACTGCTGAGCGTGCCCGCCTGCTGGCTGTGGGTGAGTGGGAGTCGGGCCTCTGGCTTCAGGCACTACCGTCACCTAATATAGGCACTATGCTAGGTGACACAACCTTCCGGCTCGCTACATGTTTGCGTTTGGGTGCTCCGTGTGGGGCTCCACATCGCTGTCAATGTGGTGAAGTAGTCGACAGCCTCGGACACCATGGCCTTTCCTGCAGTAAGAGCGCAGGTCGAATTGCGCGGCACGCCAGCATTAAGGGGACGGTGAACGAACATTTCTCCATACAAACGTAATACCAAAATCATTCGCGATACGAACATATTACCAACTTAAAATTATGTTATTCGGATACAGACGATATTTATCTAGGTTCCTATTAAACTTTTTTTTTAAAACATTTACTATTTACGAAATGCAAGCGAATTGCATTTCGTACATTTTAACACCGCTAATAGCATGTTTTCAACTTAATTATTCTGTATTAAAAACATTAATATTCGTAATGTTATTGTAATAGGAACATAGCTTATATTGTCTAGTAGCAGATTATCAAAAAAAAAATTGAAAAATATCAACTTTTCATTCATAATTTTTGGAATTACGGAACACAAACAAATTTATCACAAATCTGGAACGGCAGTAGCGCTGTCGCATCAAGCATGGGCTGTGTTTGTGTGCGTGTACGCACTGGTCGTGGTTGTGTGATCGCAGAAACTCACACTAGCGTTTCGTATGCAATGAACGCCGCCGCCCGGCGCACACTGGGACCCGTTCCTACAACGTAATGCCCAAAACTCGATTTTCAAAATGAGGGTATTTCAAAAAATAAACTATGTCAGGGTAAACTTAATGGTAGGTTCACACGCGCGCGTTCAACTCTACATTCAACGTGCACATTCACATTCACGAGCGTGTAAACGGTACGCCCGGGCCCGTGAACGCGCCTGTGAACGTGAATGCCGCGAATCGGGCAAGTGTCGGTTTTTTGGCAAAGTTCAAAGGATGAATGTGCGGGCGCCGACGACGACGATGAAAAAAATTCAAAAAAAAAATCACGACGGCGTGCGTGTAAACAGCTTGAATGTCCGCCGGCCCGGGACGGGCTGCATGCCGCGCAGCCCGCCAGGCAGCCCGCCGCGCTGCACGGCGCGCGTGTGACCGTAGCATTAGAATGTATCACATCATTTCTGCAAAATACGGAATCAGTAACTGCTATCTGCTGTCCAGTACATTAGCTCAAAGTTTACGTTATACCCACTTCATCAATTATCCGTGAGTTTGTAGTGAATCTTTAAACATTTATTTCTGCAAGTAATCGTTATATTTTATTGAAGTGCATTATGGCTGCAACTAGGCAAGGTATGGTTATTCTAATATTGTTTTTATGAACCATAACAATTAGTACTTTTGGATTTATGACTAATTATATGTGATAGTATGGCTTCTTATATAAATTTTATATTTTTTCGTTTTCGCGCAAAGTGCTATTTTTGAAATATTTTTTTTAATATCAACTAGGTGTTGATTAGTAAGGAACTGAAGAGATTAGCAATAGCACTTTGCGCGTTTTCGAGATAATTAATGTTTTTTTGCGCACAAATTTTCGTCAGGCGTTATGATTTTACTATAAAACCAAAGTATTTAGTCCCTAGCAATTAATTTTAATAAATAAGTTATATTTTGAAGAAAACAGTTATAAATCTTGTCTGTCGCACCTAATTCTGATATTTTTTTGTTGTAGACATCTTTATTTCATTACTAGTTGTTACCAGCGGCTTCACCCGCTACAACTCGAAAATTATCCCTAGAAAGAAGATAAAATCGGGGTAAAAACTATACTATGTGTTAATCTAAGTTATAGACTATCTGTGTACCAAATTTTATCTAAATCCGTTCAGTAGTTTTTGCGTGAAAGAGTAACAAACATCCTCACAAACTTTCAAATTTATAATATTAGTAGGACATTTCAGAAGAAAGTTCACCATCATACTTAGCCTTGAAAAATGCAAACCTATGTGAGATTATATTCCAAAGTAGCTTTAAATTTGAAAAACACAAAAAAGTGAAAAAAATCAACAACAAAAAAAATAAAAATAAACTTCCGAAGAAAAATCTGCTTCTGAAGTCGGTGGCAAAAACAGCCAAATCAAACAAAAAAAACCACCAACTAATCTGATTTTTCTTTTTCTTTTGATGTTTATTTTTATTTATTTTTTTACTTTTTTTTAAAGTTGGTTTTTTTTGCAAAAAACTAAGTATTTTTTTATTTTTCCATTTTCAATTGTTATGTTTTATAAAAATATTTACTATGCTTTTAACATTCAACCAAGAAACCTAACCCTAACCTTCAAGATTTCCTTATTATTGCTTTCAACTCCTAACTGTTGAGGAGTACTACCTTCCATAATTAATCAGCTCACCTAGATAACCTGAAAGAATACTGCGATATATACGGCCCCATAATATTTTATTAAAGAATTATCCTCCAACTCCTAACCGTTAAGGAGTTGTACCTTCCATCATCAGCTCATAAACATGAAGTGTTGGCTGCTGGATGCAAATACTTGAATAGTTTTAGAAAAAGTACGAAACACGTAACAAGTGCCTATATAATTTGAGGGTTGCCCTCGATTTCCCTGGGATCCCATCATCAGATCCTGACTTGGTGACAATGGGACCACCTCGGAAGCATACTCTTTCGAATACATACAAAAATAATTTTGAAAATAAACATTTTATAGCATTTTATTTATTATTGGAGTTTTGGGCATTACTTTGTATGAGAGGGCCCCAGTGTGCGGCGCCCGCGCGCTGGCCTCCCTGTGGTAGTAGGGGTTGTCAGTGTTACATAATATTACTTGACTGTGCTGCGCGTGCGTTATTGTTTGCGAAATTGTTTTGACGGCACGGTTGGCGCAGTGGCTAAGCGATTGGACTGCTGCGTTGCGTGTCGCGGGTTCGATCCCCGCACGGAACAAATATTTGTATGACCTGCAGATAGTTGTTTCGGGTCTGGGTATTTGTGTATGTGAGTTTATATGTTTGTGAACGCACCCACGATACAGGAGAAATTCCTAGTGTAGGGCAACGTTTTTTTTTTTTTTTTTAAAGAAAGAAAAAAATATTCTGACACTATTGACCTCTGCTATGGACTTGGATTATGATTTGCCTTGTGACTTGGTATTGTGGAACCTACATTATTACGACTTTTGCTTTGTTTACGGGCTTAGATTTTTTTACGATTTGGTTTGAGTGAAGTTATGGATAAACTTTTTTTAACTCAGAACGGGACATGGATTTATATACCTATATTGACAGTTACTTTAGCAAAAACCAAGGTCACGTTAAATGCCTATGTAACACCCTCTCCTCTCAAGATCAGGGACTCTACACTCAAAGTTGTAGACGATTTTGCTACCTTAGACAAACGGTCCAGTTAGGTAGGTCTTTTTTTTTTTTTGGAATGTGAGAAATCATAAAATTACTCTTCCCGCTCTAGGCGGATCGGCACCCCCTGTCAGTCTTCTACTGAAAAAAAATCACACAAATGTTCTTCTTGGCCCTTTGTATGCGAGGCCGCGGTATCTCTATCGAACAACACGCAGTCCCGACAGGCGTCGGCCCTTGCGACGTGGTCTACCACGGTTGCGTCTGACGAGTTTTATAGTTTTAAAAATTTCACGCAGTTTCGGAAAACGGGACTGTTTGTGTCCCAGAGCTTTGTTTGGGGACAACGGGACAGATGATCGAGAAAAGGGACAGCCCCGTTCAAAACGGGACGTATGGTATGGTCACTTTAGTTATGGACCACAACACAAACGTTGGGATACAATATCTCACAGTAAGTATCTACAACTTACCTATCTATTTTTTATCTAGCTGACTTTAATCAGTGCAGCTGTACACATTACAAAAATGGATTTAGACTTTATTGCAAAAGTACCGACTAGAAGGTTCATGTTGGATTAGGAAAAAATTAAATTGGGTTAGATTGATGTGCTAGCGTCTGTACACTACTTACATACATACTAGGTACATAGTGACAAGCGGACACGATAATACCCACTAAGCGCGTGTAAGGCTAAGTTCAGATCCCGTCGGGGCCGCGGATTTTTGTACTAGATGACGTGGCCTCGGCGCAAGGGCAAAGAAGGAACATGGGTTCGGTTTTTATTCAGTAGAAGTCTGATACTCCCCTTCGCTCTGCCCAAGAGCGGGGGGGGGGGGGGGGGGGGGGGGGTCATTCGATGATTTTCCACCCACCAAAAAAAAAAAAAGGCTAAGTTCAGATGACCGCTCGGGGACAAAATCAAAATAAACAGTGTTTACCGTCTATAGAAAGGAAAAAATAAAGTTTTACAAACTTAAATCGACCCGTTCAGATGATCACGGTTGAGCATCGATCACTGATGCGGTTGAGAGACAATCTGGTGTGGTAGGTATGGTGTCAAACCGTGACCATTTTGATGCTAGACTGCCGCGCGTAAGTACATAAATGCTACCTATCATGTGAATGCTTCCACAGCACGGAGACGCGCGATGCCGCGCGGTCATGTGAACTTAGCCTAAGATAGGCATTCCTATCCATTACACTTCCGGCTTAGGCTCGGACTGTAGGTATTTTACCCGCGAGAGTAATGACCAAGGTATCTCATTATGCTGTACCTATTGCATTATCCTATTTGTAAAGTGGAAAATCTACTAAAGACAAACCGTAGTCGACACTGCCAAGCCGCTGAGTCTTTGGGAATTATAGGGTTCAGGTTGTTTCGCTTTGCGGTGGTGGTAATGAAACGTCTATTTTTATATCTACCTATATAAAAATATCTCTATAATCTAGATATATAAATAAAGACGTTTTATTTTATTCGATTTTAGATAATGTCCTAAAATCTTCTAATTTAGCCATTGTAGAGTAATTTCCAAAAAACGCATTACGGGTTTGTGCGTTCACTAACGATTCCCCAAATTAGTTAACAAAAATAAAGCAAATATTGAACAAAATTAGTACAATGAAATGGTTATCAGTCATTATGAATGATTCGCTACAAACATACTACACGCACGCACACAGCTGCGCGCTGCGCCGCGAAAAGTCAGATAGGGATAGCAATGTTTTGTTCGATTTTTATGCTCGCCTCGAATTGCAATTGCGAGCTTGTTACACCGGATTCTTAATGATCTCATCCGACGTGCTCTGGCCACCGCCGGTGTGCCTGCTGTTTTGGAACCCAATGGGTTGGCACGCGTCGATGGGAAGAGACCAGATGGTATGACCATAATGCCGTGGAAGTTGGGTAGGCCTTTGGTGTGGGACGCAACTTGCGTCGACACCCTTGCGCCATCCCATCTTCCTAGCACGGTGAGCTGTGCTGGGGCGGCTGCTGCAGGTGCTGAAAACCTCAAGCGGCGCAAATACAACAACTTATAATTGGCAGTTATGTGTTTGAGCCGTTTGGGGTTGAAACACTGGGGCCTTGGGGTCCGAGTGCTCACCTAATTTTTAAGGAAATTGCCAAGCGGTTGGTCGACTCTTCACGTGACCAGAGGGCTGGCCTATTCTTTGGCCAAAGAATCAGCATTGCCATCCAACGTGGTAATGCTGCCAGCCTTCTGGGCACTTTTCCTGTTGACAGCAATGTGGACGAATTTTTTGACGCCCTGTAATTCTTCTCTTTTTGCTACTTGTATATATTTTATCATTATTTTAGTTCTGTAAATTGTAGTTTGTAAATATTGTAAATAAAAAAAAAAGTATAAAGTTTAAAAAAGTTTTAAATAAATTTAATTTTTTGACGCCCTGTAATTCTTCTCTTTTTGCTACTTGTATATATTTTATCATTATTTTAGTTCTGTAAATTGTAGTTTGTAAATATTGTAAATAAAAAAAAAAGTATAAAGTTTAAAAAAGTTTAGAATAAAATGCAAAATTAATTATTCTTTTTTCAATTAATTTTTAACAGTCGTGGGTTTTTTGAAAATTTTTAATTTTGCTTTTTTACCAGACTATGACGTCAAAAGCCCCCTCTCCATGGTCTTTGACAAGCTTTATTTTCGTCAATTTTTATTAATTTGATAAAACAAAAAACACGTATCCAATATTTTTCAATAATCTAACTGACGGACTAAACAGAATCATATTTTTTTAGTCAGTCAACTACCCTATAGGTAGTCAGCCCGAAACTCTGACAACCAGTCTTCCCAAGGGGTCAATCGTATTACTCAGTAAAAACTGGAGATTTGGAAGGAGAAAGGCGAGGATTACCCAGCAGTGGCACACAATGCAGGCTATGAAAAAAAAAAACTGTCCAAGTGCAAGACGGACTTGCACTTGAAGGGTTCCGTACCATGACTTCTTATAAGTTTTTCTGTAATCTATACGTGTTGAACTAATTTCTGTATTTTTTTCAGAATTTTAGGCCCAGTTGTTTCGGAGGGGGAATGGTCGGACAGACACACACACGAGTGATCCTATTAGGGTTCCTATTAGGGTTGTGTTTTATATTATTTTAATTTATATTATAGGTACAGTCTGCACATTTTTTTGGTTTTGTTTTGCTTTTATTAGAATGTAAGTTTCGTTAGAGTATAATGTGTAATTCTAATTTAGTGTATCTTAAACTATGATACTAAATATTAATTTTAGTACAGTACGCTCAAATTATCTTGGCAGCTCTGAACATAGGCTTTGCGAAATTTTACGCATGTAAACTTGGGAATAAAACTGTTATTGCCAGATAAACCAATACTTAAACGATCAGAAAATATCTAATTTAAACAGTGAGAAATACAAATAAAGTAAATATCATAACACTTTAATACATTCGTTGTAACAAAATGACCTGCACGAAGTTCGGAGCTGCCAAGATAATTTGAGCGTACTGTATCAAATAGTACATAATGTAAATATTCGTATGCCGCGTCTAGCGGTGGATATGTCGAGAACTATACCATTTATGTAACAACTTTGTAAGTACCGTATCCTACGAATAAATGTCTTTGTCTTTGTCTTTCCGTTTTTTCCTTTTGAGGTACGGAACCCTAAAAATCTGTACTTAAAAAGATTTAAAGTTAAGAGGCTGACAGTTAATCTAAAAAAAAATGTGTTGTAATTTACAAACCCCTTTGAAATTAGCCTTTTTTACAGACGGGAAATTATCAAATGACCCCTCCCGCTCTGGGCGAAGCGGAATGGAGTGTCAGACTTGTACAGCCCTTTGTGTTCCGGGGCCGCGGTATTAATTTTTTTATTCGTCAGCCGGGGCTGCGGGCTGTACGAAAGAGGCGTATCTAGTGAGGTGCCTGGCGGCAATATTGCCACTATAATACCAAAATTGCCAGCAGCACTGGAAATATTGCCAAAGTTGCCGGTCAATGTGGATTAGGGCTTATAAATGCTAATTATCAGTGTATTACATAGTTTCCGTACTTAATTTGACTTGACTTGAATTTGAATTTGAACCCGAAAACAGCAACAAAACACATACCATTGCAAAAAGCGCCATCTATGTTTCAATAAAGAGAACTATATCTAACCCGTTTGAAGAACTTCTTGTACTGCGTAGCGAGGTAGAGTGAAAGCTTCGCGTTCAGGAATGAGCGCCTTCGCAGGTGAAGCATCTCTTGACGTAGCGCTACCGGAGATAAAACTGCTGTGGGTGAAAGAAGATTATAAAAAAACTTACAGAGTAAGCCGTGGGTTCGAACCCAGTCAGGCGCATTACTTTGTGTAATTTATTTCCTCACCACTGAGACGGGGAAGGAAAACATCGTGAAGAAACTTCGAAAATCGGCATGTCTACGAACAGATAGCTGTCCTATATCTACCAACCCGCACTAGGCACGCGTGATCCCTCTCCTAGAGAGGAGGCCTGAATCCCTGCAGTAGGAACATTCAAGGCTGATGATGATGATGAATACTTCTAGGAATTTCTCAGTAGCATGCCACGGGTTTTACACCCGGTTGATGACAGACTCGCCTCATATGGGACTTAATCATAACCGGCGAAATATGTGTGTGTGCTATTAGGTCAACTGCCAAACCCTTCGGGGATCACAGTCAGTTATAGCACTCGGCACGTAAGTTGAAACAAAATGGCGGTCGTCCGCATAGGTAAAATGACAAAAATAGAGTGAGATTCGAACGAAAATGTGCAACTGAGCATTCAATATCATAATTCAACTTACGGGATGCAATCTGTAATACATTATCGGGTCTCAGTCGACTTATTTTCATAATTGTAGCTTCGCGAACGACCGCCATTTTGTTTCAACTTACGTGCCGAGTGCTATACATAGGCTTTGCGTATGCGTTGGAAAGCCTCCCACTAGTTGGACCGATGACCAGGTGAAGGTTGCCGCTCGATGAGAGACGCAAGGGACCGGTCAATGTGGCGACTCCTGGGAGAGGTCTATGTCCAGCAGTGGACATTTTTGGCAGAAATGATGATGATGACATTATGCTTACCTTGCTGGGGTCTAGGCGCGGGAGGAGTGATCCCCTGGTGCATGCTTTTCCGGAAAGCCGGAGAAATCTTATCGTCAAAGTGCTCAATAGCCATACTGGATATGTCTCTTAACTCTTGGAGCACTTCGTGAGCTCTCGGTGGAGTCGTCGATGTTTCAACTATTGTGAGGACGCGTTTTATTTCGTCTATTACCTGAAAAACGTTTGATAAGACTAAGTTAATACAGAGTGTAAAGTAATCAACGCCGACCTAGAGCATTATTTACATCATACCAAGTAACCATGAAACTCTGACACTAGGGCGTGAGGGGTCGTTAGACCTTACTGCCCACACGGTGAGAAGAAAAAGAAGTAACAATGAACAAAAATGATTGCTGGAGAACAGCATTTATTTTGGTGTGAAAATTGCTGTTTGCGATTAGTGGCGGTATGTTGATATAAACCTATAAACTTGGCGTGCCCGTATAAACAACTACAAATGTACTTTTCATAACGTTACGTTTCTAATCAGTCTGCTTGCCTTAAGAGCTTGCCGTATTGTTGGTCTCTAAGCACGCCACTGTCTGCGATAGTGCACAATATAACGCAAAACCTTTATTTACAGTTACCAGTATTCGTAAAAAAAAAAATTGGATGTAACTTTTGGACCTACAATATCTCCGTAACCAGGAGGTTCCCAGTTATGGTCCAATAAAATACAAAAACACAACGATGTGAAGAATAAATGACTTCGTTTTACTTAGGGGTGTTTTAACACTTGATATTCTGAAAGGTTTTTACATTTACAAGGTAGATGATATTGAAAATGCCGTATATACGGGGACGCCATCAGAAGACATACACTAACCGTATTGGTGATCCCTTCAAAAAGCCAAAGGGAATCGTATTGACCCAGTACTAACTGGGTGGTTGAGGACAGATAGGCAGTCGCTCCATGTAAAATACTGGTATTCAGTTGCATCGGTTTAGACTGGAAGCCGACCCCAACATAGTTGGGAAAAGGCTGGTCAGATGATGATGGATGGAAGTGCATTAGCCTGGAGTAGTAGTTGTGGTTTTTTGTTGCCCACATGGTGCGAATGTAATGAATAACGATGAACCAAGTTATGAAGTCGCACCGATTCTTAATTTCTCCTGGGGTTGGTAACCGCGATCGAAAACGGTATGAAGTCGCACCGATTCTTAATTTCTCCTGGGGTTGGTAACCGCGATCGAAAACGGTCAAGAGGGCTAACTACTTGGAAAAACCAAATACATTGTTATGCTAGCTGTCCTCGTAGTTTCATCCAGGTGATCCCATAGATACAAAACCAAAATTTCGTCAGAATTAGTCAAGCCATTTTCGAGGAGAAGAATTACGAACTCCCGCCGGAATTTTATACATAAAGATTTATAAAGTACTAACCTTCCCAGGTATAAAGCAGCAAAATCCCTGGTCTATGAACTTGGAATACGTCATGTTGAGCATAGAGATACGCGTCTCTATGGATGTCAGGATGTCACAATGGCGGGAAAGAGGGTGGTACCTGAAACAGGATTTCTTTACTCTTATATAACAATTCAAAGTTACCGTTTAGCAGTTCTCACTGTAATATGACGATTAAAACACTGAATAATTATCATGCACAACAGAAAAATAAAATTATCAAATAACGTAACATCATGCCTCTAATCCGGGAAGGGCAAGGCACCCCATTTCGCCAGATATAGACTGACTGACTGGTTGACCGGTAGATAATGCCTTGTGGCCGCCTATGTATCACTATTGTGCATAAAGTTTAAATAAATATATATGTTTAAGTCCCATGTAATGGGACGCGAGCCTATTGCCATCAACTGAGTTAAGAAAAAATGTATAAAAAGGAAGTTTCAAACACACATAGACAGCTAAAATCATAACCCTTCCCTAGTCGGGTAAAAAGCTAGAAACTACTTAGAAAAAAAACGAATTTAAAAATATCTTTATATTTTTTTTTAGATTATTTTAATACTACCATGCAAGTAGAGCTGTGGGCAAAGCTAGTTAAAAAAAAAAATCAAGCGACGACATTTAAAAGCAGCTTGTGCCACTATAAATCGTCACGGAACAGTGAGAACTCTTGCTATCTCCGTCATTCAACAGAGATCTAGATGAAATGAAAGATGTACCGAGGGACCGGAGCATCGATTTCGGACAGAGTGTTGGCCAACATTATACGAAGCTCTCTGCTTGCCTTTCGGTAGGATTTGCTGATTTTAGGGAGCAGTAGGGCCAGTTCATATCTCGTGGATATTTTTCTTTCGGCCTGGACATCCGACACCACTATCCCATCCAAATCCCTGAACACATCATCAATTTTATTAAATTTGGCACTTTTGGGGTATGGGTCTAACCATGGTTTAACCCTTATGGACCCACCACACGCTCAAGCTTCACAACAGTTTTGGCGCAGGCCACACATAAATGGCGTCGGGCGCGGACATGGCGCGGGCGGCATTCAAATTTTATATCAAGTGCATAGAAATAAAGCGCAATTTAGAATACACGGAATGTCGTAGCTGGGGCGTGGATATGACGCGCCATTTCGGCGCCCGCGTACATCGCGCGTGTGGTTGGTAAAACTGTATTACATACATGCGCGATGTACTGTGTGCACCGCACCGTGTAATCGCACAGGCAAGACTGTGGTGAAGCCCGTGCGTGTGGCAGGCCCATTACTAATCAACGCTGTATAAAGTTACACGAACCTAACATTACGCCTGTATTCTTACACAAATTGAAGGGGTAGACAGAGGTGTAATGGATTCAGACATTTCAGTTTTTTTTTACTATTTTATAGAAAGCGAGTGAGGACGGTCCGTGTTAGTTAACCTTTTGAACGCCACAGCGTAAACGTATCGGCCATCCTACGCCAAGGCAAAAATACATTATTTTATTTTATTAAAATATTGTTTATAAAAAACTTATTTTTTGTCGCCTATAGCATTTTGCGCATGATTTCATTCGTCGGCTAAACCCGTCCGTAGCGTTCTAAAGGTTAAGTCATTGGTTCTGGTCCTGGCTGTCATTTGCTTCCCAAAAACCTGACACAAGTCTTACAGGGGGTATCGTCTGGATTGTGGAATCAGACAGGCAGTTCATGTAAAAAACTGGTATTCAGCTGCATCCGGTTAGACTGAAATCCAACCTCACCAGAAAAAGGCTAGGCTAGATGGTTTTGTAGGAAGCAAATCTGTTGACCCTTAGCCAACAGATGTGTGCTGAGGATTTTTTGCACCACATCTCCCCAGCTAAAAAAACTAGAAAATGTTGACGATGTGGACCATATAATTCGAAGACATTTTGGTTCTGGATCGCTACTGAGATATTTCTAAAACAAGCAGCATTCATGTTTGCAACCACTAGGAGAACCACAACTTTCTATTCAAGATATTACATTACTATACTGATTTACATTTTTTTATTTTGTAGTTAGTAGCAACTATTGTAATGTATAGGCTGGGTAGGGTGGTACGGGCTAGTAATAAACCTTATTTGCATAACATTAATGTGCATATTCCTACAAGAGACCGTGATCATACGTATCAAACGAATAAGAACATTAATGTTGTTAAGGTTCATTTTCGGATGTTCGCCCTAAAGTAGGAATGGTATGGAGTTCCGTAACCGTAACTATCGGACATCCAAAATAAATACAACTAAACAAAAGACTATAACCGTAACCGAAACCGATTTAAAAGAATGGAATACTTTTAAATCGGTTTCGGTTACAGTCTTTAGTTTTTTAATAACTAAAGAATTATTAACAAGATTTACAAAAAAATATTTTTGATGTATTTTCAAGTAATTTGCGGAATTTAGAATTTATTTAGGGGTCCTTGATTTTAGTTTTAGGGATTGATATTTTTGGGAGTTGGTAACACTTTGTTTGTTTCGCCTGGCCGAGCCGTCAGTTGTCAGATTGTGTTGTAAGATTTTTATATCCGTAACCAAAATTATCTGAAACTAGAGGATAATCCGAAATAATTTCATATCCGTAACCGTAATAATATTATTCCTTTATCCGTATCCAGATCCGAAATTTCTTATCCATAACATCCCTGCTCTAAATATCTCAGGTTTCTTGCAGCGTGCAGCGGGGCGTTTAATGGAACTGTCCATGTGACGCCCCGCTGCACGCTGCAAGAGACGCCTCTCCGAATTTGCGGCCTTAGTGTGATGGGTGCAGACCAAAGCTTGCAAGCGGACTTCTCACTCAAGCAAACCACGCCTCTAAGTAACAGAAAGGGATTAAAAAAATACAGAACAATTTGCTGATCCATGCGTGTTAGTCCTTTACACCTTGTTTACCTCAAAAATGTTTGGTTAAAACGGAGTTATTTGTGAAAGAACTTTATTCAGTGTTTGTTAGTAAGAGGTCAGTCAGGCTTTTGAAAGCCACGGTCGGCTATAGCCGACAAATGAAAACGTAATGCTTTATTTTTCGTCTCATATTTTTTTATTAAAGTATCACTGTTGACATCACTATTTTATTTGACACTATTTTGTATCAAAACAACGTTAACGTTTTCTTGTCGTCTTAAGATGGCACTCGCGTTGCCGTTGGGCACGTTTTCATTTGTCGCCTAAACCCGGCTGGGGCGTTTAAGAGGAAACGCGAGTGGTCTTTTCTCCATACAAACGCTCTCGCCTGTTTTCTTTTTGGTTAATGACCCTAGAGCAATGGTTTTTTACAGAATAATAAATATTAACTATTTCTATGCCCCTATGTTTTCCTTTTTGGTGATAAATTATTTTTATAAGCACTAGAACCCTCAAAAAATGCTCAAAATTGCTTGTTTAGATCGCTGTTAACAGAGTCCTAGTGTACAAATTTGACAACTATTAACGAAAAAAGAAAAAAATAGCGGCGTAGTATATAACCTCCTTATTCATTGTCTAAAATATCTTTTAAATTGGTTCAATATTGGAGGAGGAAATAGGCGAGAGCCAAACCTCGAATTCTAACTTTTTTCTATAGTTGTCCTTATCGCACGAATTTGAGGGTAGGAGGACGGAGAGAGACAGCGATAGTAGAAAGAGACAGCACTCGCATTTCCTCTTAATAGGCAAAGGGAGTTTTCGCACCCATCGACGTGAAATCGGCTTGAGAAGTTAAGGGGGCTTTGTGTCAATGCAATAAAAGCGATAATCATAAATAATTAATCATACGTTTCATCGACACCACGTCGAACTGTTTTCATTAAATCAATTAATTCAGAAACCGACCCGGAGCAACTACTTCTAGGCCATGCAAATGTTTGTTCCGTATGGGAATCGAACCCACTACCCTAACCGTGCCGTCATCTCATCAATCAACTGAACCTGTCGCAATCCACTGCTGGACATAGACCTCTCCCAAGCTGTCCTTCGTCTTCCGGATCTACTCTGCTCCATCCAGCAGGAGGGCAATTTCCACGTCGCTATAATTGCATAAACACAAACCAACCGATCTAGGTTCAAGTGGATTCCACGTCGACACGTGAGGGAACTGTCTAATAGACAATGGATAGCTACCGTCGCTCGGACTCCCTCCTTGGAAGCTGTGTCTTCACGCTCTTGAGGGACATAGCGTGACGCCTCTCTATCATCATGAAGCCACGATTCAGCAGCCTCGAACTAATTTCATTGAATGATCGGGAGACCTGAAAATGTTACATGAGAAAAATTAATAATAATCTGAAATCCGGGCCTTAGGCGACCCACTGACCTGGGGTTGGGGGTTGTTCGAAGAAATACCGCGGCCACACACAAAGGGCTAAGAAGGAACATGGGTAGTTTTTAGTCAGTAGAAGTCTGATACTTCCGCATCGCCCAAAGCGGGAAGAGTCATTTGATGATTGATTTACAAGCCACCAAAAATATAAAGGCGGCCCACTGACCGAATTGTTTAGTAACTAGCTGTACCCCGCGATTTCACCATAACTTTTCGAATATGATTTTTCCGGAATAAGTTGGGCAGGCCCCGCGGACCTATCATCATCATCATTTCAGCAGAAAGACATCCACAGCACATAGGCCCATTCAAGTCGCCACATTGACCGGTCTCGTGCGTCTCGCATCCAGTGGAGTCCCGCAACCTTCACCAGGTCATAGGTCTGGGCACCCGTTACAGCTATGACACAACGGGTTGTGCGGAAGGTAAAAGGTGCGCCCGCCATGTATGTGCCGGTCTATACCGGCTGGCGGGCGCACCTTTTAATTCCTTTCTTCCTTTAGCCTTATCATTCCATAATCTTATGGAATGATAAGGCAATACACAACTGGCCCAGTATGTATAATTATCATCATAATCATTGGCAGCCTTGTCCCACCCACTGCTGAGTACATATGCCTCCTCTTTGTGGCATTCTTCCCTGGTCTCCCCAATAGATAGTTAGTTTTGCATGTACTTCTGTTGACAAATAAACAACAATATTCTCCAGAGAATTATGCTTAAATTATTTAGAAGTAACTAATTAACAGCCTACTAGAAACTATTACAGTTAATGCTAATAGATTTAGCTACTCAATTAGTTTAGTACTCAATATAATAAGTTCCTACATAAGCAATTGAGCAGCTATTAAACCCACTTAACTAATGGCATATTTATTACAACACAATAAGATTAGTCATATTTTGATTGACAACAAAATACTTATTTTAATTCAGTAGCCATATTTTCTAAATAGCAGCGACACATATAATATAAACATACATAAATCTTAAATGGCACATTTCAGAAATACATGCTGTGTCTGTAAGAGTGAGTTGTCCCACTCTAAATATTTGTCACACCCTGTATAGTATACAAAGATTAGGGTGGTCCTTTTTTTCTCTTTACAGAATTATGATATTAATTTGATGCCAGCCAAAAGGTAAGTGTAATTTTTATCATTGCAGTCTTTGTTACACTTTTTATCAAGACTGTTGGTGATATTGATAAATGGAAAATAATAATAAAGAATTTTATTTTAAAGCTATGTCACGAAAGAAGAATGATATGGTAAGAAAGGAGGTGTCTCATGAGATGACGAAAAACAGAGAGGTATGGAAGAGGAAGATATGCTGCGCCAACCCCAAATGAATTGGGATAAGGGCAAGAGAATGATGGTGTCAATACTAAAGTATAGCTCCAAGAGGTGGTTATTATACTCGTGGGCTTATATTATAAGGAAATAGGGATCGGACAGTCTCGAAAAAATATGATTCTGTTTAGTCCGTCAGTTAGATTATCGAAAAATATTGGATACGTGTTTTTTGTTTTAACAAATCAATAAAAATTGACACAGCTATAGCGCATCAAAGATCATGGAGTGGGGCTTGAAATGTCACTTGAAGGTACAAAATGTACCATCCTAAGACGAGTTTTCAAAGCACTGTATCGTCTACTTTTTGGTTTACGGGAAAAAAGAAAAAAATATGTGGTCAATATTTTTTGGAAAACTATCTGATGGATTACTTAATTAGTTTTTTTTTGTCCGATCCCCTATTGTATGGAGCGGACCGTTTATCCAAGTTTACTGGTAATTTTATAACTCACAACAAAATGCTAAGAAACAACTACAACACTGATTTTATCTTTGATTGATACCAAATTGCATAAAAATGATATTAATATGGAAATAGGACTGGTTTCATGTCTAGTAATTAACAGAGGAAAATAAAGATGGGCAGGCAACATTGTTGCTATCAGAGGAAAATAAAGATGGGCAGGCAACATTGTTGCTATCAGAGGAAAATAAAGATGGGCAGGCAACATTGTTGCTATCAGAGGAAAATAAAGATGGGCAGGCAACATTGTTGCTATCAGAGGAAAATAAAGATGGGCAGGCAACATTGTTGCTATCAGAGGAAAATAAAGATGGGCAGGCAACATTGTTGCTATCAGAGGAAAATAAAGATAGGCAGGCAACATTGTTGCTATCAGAGGAAAATAAAGATGGGCAGGCAACATTGTTGCTATCAGAGGAAAATAAAGATAGGCAGGCAACATTGTTGCTATCAGAGGAAAATAAAAATGGGCAGGCAACATTGTTGCTATCAGAGGAAAATAAAGATGGGCAGGCAACATTGTTGCTATTAGAGGAAAATAATTATAAAGAAGGGCACGCAACATTGTTGTTATCATAGGAAAATAAAGATGGGCAGGCAACATTGTTGCTATCAGAGGAAAATAAAGATGGGCAGGCAATATTGTTGCTATCAGAGGAAAATAAAGATGGGCAGGCAATATTGTTGCTATCACCGGTAAAATCTGGGTGATGCTGATACAAGAGCGTAGAAATTTATGTAAACAAAGAGAGTCAAGTCGGGCTTAGGATAGGTAATGATGGTGAGGACCCAGGGAGTATTCAAAACCAATTATTAGTTTGCATAACATTGTAGTTCCTAATGTAGGTACCGTAAGTAGATAATTTAGCAAAAAAGAGTTTCCTACTCATCAGTGATTTTTTTTTATTGATGACCAAGGATAGGTACTATCTGCCGGAAGATGTACCAAACGAGCATAGAGCACGACTTACATTAGCATACAGTTATAAATAGAAGTACCTATATAAATACGTAAGTAAGTACGTACATGCAGTACATGAAACGCCTAGAACGTTGCAACAAATGAACTCGTTACGTGAGAATTATGAACTGAAACTCATGACTACAACTGTCAATGAAAGATTTTCTAAATAAAGAAGCTCGTTTCTAATAATACATTGCATATATAATCACTCACCAATCTATTCTTTGCGATTTCATCGTAGGATAAATACGAAAAAATGTGTTCGATCATAACAATAGGAAGCTCGATGAGACCCATTTTCACTGTGCACAAACAACCTCTTTGCAAACACCGATTCAATATCACAATTTATTATATCGCAGACACACGCGACAACCTATAAAAATGCAATGTTTACACATTTAAATTAAAACAAAGTGGTTATAATTCGCGATGTTTCTCTACAGTCCGTCCGTCAATCGTCATGTTGCACAGCGCATCTATTACTTTCGCACCTATGCATGATTAGTGAGAGTGAAAGAGATAAGAGAAGATATTGATTTTTGACGTTTCCCGCAAACGCTTCAAGCGGCGATACTAGCTCCATCTCGTATCATTTAGACGAAATCCAAAGACAAAGGAAAGCCATGAGTAAACGGAACGTGTTAATTTTTGCGATTTATACTCAACATTGGACTTAGTAGAAAATGAGTAAGCATTTTTCATTACTGTATTGTGTGTTGTTGTTTATGAATAGTCTTATTTAAATGAATAATGTATGAGACTACAAATAAGTAACAACACAACTGATTGTGATTTTCAAATAATTCAAAAGATGGCGCTGATTTCAAATCTATTATCTTCACGCTAGCTATTCTGAAATGGGATGCCTTCAATTTGTCATTATTAAAATTCCATAACGTTTGATTTGAATGTGCTTTATTGATAAATTATTACAATATCATTATTAATGCGTAAGTTGCACAACGAAACCAACTAAATTCCGGATGGTTCGCGACAAGGTCATTGCTCTGTCCTAGTATCACAATCACGAGTCAAGGTTGGGCTTACGTGATGAGCGGAAGCGGAGAACATTGTAGCATTGAGACGTACTAGTACTACAATATCTGGAGCTGGAATCGTCAAGTTTTGTAAAACTAAAAAATTCGAGCTTCCTTGGCTCGCTCTTGCTACTTCGAGTTGAATCTTGTCTTTGTCAGCAAGTCGATCAAGTAACTCAAAAGTAAACTAATAAACCCTTATAGATCTGTTTTACTTGCAACCCTCCCCAGAACTGTTATCCACTTGTTTCGGGAGATACCTGGTGTCAATCCTGCGAGGATCACCCGGAGGATACCTGAGGACATGGTGGGGCGTTCCGTGGAGATCTGCCCTGCTTGGGGGAGTACCGCCGTGTCATCGTCGAGGCCTTCAGTGGTTACAGCGTCCGGCCCTGATTCAATCCATGGTGCGGAGTCAGGAGGCATGGGAATCGGTCACCTCCTTCCGCGAAGCACCAATAACTAATACAAGCGATTTTAGAAGCCGAACGTGTGAAGGGCATGCCTTGCCGTTCTATTAGAACCAGGCCCAGGTTGACGGCACGTTGTGTTCCACGCATGTCTCGAAGAGTTGTCAGCTTAGTAAGGCGGGGCCCCTAGGAAGCCGAAGTTGCGGAATCGCTACGCTACCCGCTCCGTTGCCTTGTAACACAGCCTTAGGTTTATGCGTTTGTAAGGCGGCGGCGACCTCTCGCTCTCGCGTCCGGCCCTGGTGCAAGCCATGGTCCGGGGCGAAGAGGAATGGGACGCCGTCGCCTGCTTCTGCGAAGCAGTGATGCTAGCGAAGGAGGTGGCGGAACGAGAGAGGGAGAGAACCTCTCAACGTCCCAGCCGCCGCGGAAGGCGCTCCGGGCGTCGGGGGGCACGCGATGACCTCCGGCCACCGTAGACGCGGGCCTGTGGACGGTGAGTAACGGGCTAGCTCGCCGTCCGGCCGTCGTCATGACGGCAACAGACCGTGTCGGCGGCGCGTACGTGTTCCACGCGCGCCTCAAAGAGATGTCAGCAAGGAGGGGCAAAGGTTAACGCGGTCCCGACACAAGGGCGAAGAAGGAACATGGGTTTGGTTTTTAGTCAGTAGAAGTCTGACCCTCCCCTTCGCTCTGCCCAAGAGCGGGGGGGGGGGGGATTATTCGATGATTTTCCAGCCACCAAAAAAAAAAAAAGTGCGTTTGTAATCACACTAATATTTTACAGGCGTTTGTGAGTGTGTATGTTTGTTACTTTTTCACTTCACGCAAAAACTAGGTACCTACTGAAATGAATGAATGAATGGATTTGGATAAAATTAGGTAGGTACACACTACACAGATAGTTTATAACCTGGATTAACACATAGGATAGTTTTTATCCCGATTTTATCTTCCCGAGGGATAATTTTCGAGTTGCAAATTCTCCCAATTTAATTAATTATGATCGCGTGAATGTCTTCTAGAACTGGCGGGCAAACTTTGGTATGGATGTAATGTAAGATATAAGTAATTTATGTGGAATCTCAGATTGTGGAATGATCTAATGAATGACATCACACAGATGACAGAGTGATGTCATTTTACATTCTATGTTTTTAGAATGCTTCTTCTGAGTCTGTTTGAGGGTTCTTCGGTCTGCCTGCCCAAGATATTTAGGTACTACTAGGTTAAATTCTACTCTACTACTGCCTCGTCGTCGGTTTAGTGGTCGTAAGCGCAACCGCTGAGCATGAGGTCATAATACGGGTTCCATTCACAGGTCGAGCTAAATGTATTTGTGCCACTCTCCTCCAATGGCGTAGAGTGAACTCAAACTCAAACTCAAATAGTTTATTTCAATTAAGCCATTACAGGCACTTTTGAATGTCAGAAGGACGGAAGAAGAACGAAACTACGAGTGCAATGCGTCATCCCGAAAGCCACCACGCCGAACCACACGCCACCGAATGCCCGCAACAACGAACACTGCGAGCACGAAAGCACGCAGCGACGCAAACCGCAACAACGAATGCTCGAGACTCTTGACGACGCTGTGAACTTTAGCTCATCCTCCCATCTCCTCACTTGTTTTCTTCTTCTCCTTTTACTTCTTGGGTACCAGCCCCCAGTTACATGGGACTTAATTACTTACCTAAATATAACTGGTGAATTGTGAGTGTACCAATGAGTATGTACACCTCTACCTAACCCTTCGATTACAGGCGAGATGAAATGATTTTACTTTACTACTCTGCCGCGACCAGTCTCAGTGGGAAACGTTTTGTCAGGAAACAGGAAAGGCTGTCTATAAGGTCTTTGCACTACTGAGTACTAGTACTGTTATTTATTCTGTGCTGGGGTATTGAACGTTACCATTCATCGTCATTCATCATCAGCCTATAATGTTCCCACTACTGGGACGCAGGCCTCCTATCTCTATGAGAAGAATGGGCCAATCCACCACGCGGGCCCAGTGCGGGTTGGTAGATGTCGCATGTCTTTGAATTTTAAACCATAGGGTTTCAAGCACGACGATATTTTGTTGGGTATGGTCAAGAGATGGCGCTTTTAAAACTTGCATTACATTGTAACAGATGGCGCTGTTGCGCCAACATTTGAACGAGCAACATTACGCCTGTGTTCCTATGAAGGTTACACAGAAGTCCTATTAGAGTGAATAGGGGCCGAGCGATATTCTGTGGGGCTACTGTTGACCTTTTACTTCTGGGAATTGAACGCAGGACCCCAGTTCAGCAGCAGCGCAGCGCAAGCAGTGCTTGCGACTAGAGACCATCAGAAATAAAAAATTCAGATTTAAATATTTCATAACACCAAATACTTTAATAATATAATAATAAAAAAACATCATTTATTTAACTGAATGTCGGCAGATCACAGTGTTTTTTCCTAACATGGAACCTCAACGACGTATTATACTTCGTTGCGAACGGACACACTTCACATTTGAACCTCTTTTCTGTCGAATGCTTATATTTATGTTGTACGAGGTTAGCTGGTAGTATCGTAGCGTAGTCACATTGATCACACATGTACCGTTTCTTACCGGTCTCGTGAGCTTCTTCGTGGTACTTCAAGATGTATTTGTTCATTGATTGGAACGGACATTGCGTACATTGGAGTTTGACTCCTAAATCCGCATGTTTCCTCTTATGTTTCTCCATAGCACCTTCATAAAACGTCTTGTACTTGCAACCAGTGTACTCGCAGTGAATAGTTTCTGCATTTTTATGTCTTAACATGTGTTGTGTCATACTAACTCTAATATTCGTCTTAAATTCACAGTATTTACACTGCATTTCTGTATCCGTGTGAAGAGCTTTTATGTGCTTCTGTAATTCGTTTCCTGGGAGAAGTTCCCCACACACCTGACACTGTGTTTCTTCTATATTGTGATGAGTTGCCTCGTAGTGTAATTTTAACTGTTCCCAAGTCAAATATGTATCTGGGCACTTAGTACACTGGAAACTGTCCTTTATATCCTGATCTTCTCTTTTTATTTGGATCATTTCTCTGTCTTCTTTCGTCATATCTTCAGGACGACCGTGATTTATATTTATGTGACGACAAAGATCAAATTCGTCTTTAAAGGTCGCACTGCATTGTTCGCATTTCTGCATCTGAGCGTTAAAATGATTTGTAGTAGGGTGCTTAAATAATATGTGGCGTCTATAACTCTCTTTTGCTTTAAAAATCTTTTTGCAATATCTACAAGTGTACGAGACTTTTAAATGCACTTTCATAAAATGCGGTTTTAGCTGTCGTTTGTCGTGAAAACCTTCGTTACATAGATTGCAGAAGACTGTCTTCGGTGAATCTATTTTGTGTGTGCACCTCAAATGTTTAGCTAGACCGCCTTGAGATGCGAAGATCAGTCCGCAAAGATTGCACTCTTTTATTGCTTTGACGTGAGAATGGTTGAGATACATCTCTCGCGTATCAAATTGTTTATTACAGACTTCACAGTGAGATCCTTTGTCGTGTTTTCTTCTCACATGCCGTTTCAAACTCTCGATTTTATCGTAAGACAAGTTACAAATCCGGCACTTCAATCTAAAATCTTCTCTCAAAGCATTATGCTTCCTTCTCATATGAAGTTTTAAGAAATTAATAGAAGAAAAGACTAGAGGGCATTCTTTACAAGTGATCTCACCCGTTTCTTCATTCTTACAATTATCCAGATAATCGGCATTACCTTCTTGTTTTATACTTTCATCAGAGACATGGTGCTTTCTCTGTACATGTCTAGAATAAGTCTCTCTTTTTGTAAATATCTTGGGACAGAAGGGGCAGTTGTACCATTGATTGATTTCAGGTTTCTGATTATTCGAATGTTTCCGTTGTATATGTACTATCAAACTTCTATACTTATCATAAGTTAAACCGCAATCGTTGCAGACGTGTTTAAAAGATTCTTGAAAGGAGCCATGTTTCCTTCTCATATGCATGCGTAATCTATGTATACCTTTGAAGACTAAAGCACAGATTTCACAAGTCCGTTCTTCTCTATCATCAGGACTAGCATCAGGTCCATGTTTCCTTTTAATATGTGCGACTAGACTGTTCTTCATCTCGTAGGACATGCCACAATAATCGCATATATGTTTGAAGGATTTTCTGAAGGATTTATGTTTTCTTTTCTGATGCATTCGTAGAGTTTTCGTTGATTGAAAGACTAGATGGCAGACTTTGCATACATGTGTTGGGGCATGTTTGATGGGTATGTCATTCTTGGAGAATTGGAACATTTCGGTGCTGTCAGCAACGAGTAGGGGCTTGTTGCTGATGACGCTCTCGAATGTGAGGAGGACTGCGTCGTGGTTCTGTGGCTCTATTTTCACGGCACGTTCCTGACTGTCATCGTTGTGATGATCTTCATGGACCAGGCCATTGTCTCCGAACTGGAATTAAGATGTAAGCAAGTTAAATGAGGTTCTAGAATTCAAACTTAATTAAATTATATTCCTTCCTTGGTACAGTCTTTACAATACAATAGGTGCATCTACTGCTTACAGAATATGACTTGTTATGTTCTGTAAGTAGTAGGGTTAAGCAGAGGTGTACCTATTAGCACACCAACGTTTCACTAGATTTTATTAAGTCACAATATGTAATGGGGCGAGCCTATTAACATCACCTGGGCACAAATCAAGACTCTGTGGCTGCTAGTGAAAAACTCCTGATAGAAAAACCCAACAAAACTTTGCCCGACCCGTATATTGAACCCAGGACCTAGGGATTAATAGAGAAACTAAAACAAACAGTAACAAGTACAGAAGTGTTTTCATCTTTGGTTTTGTGTCCTGATTATCAAATGTTTGCTATAACATTCTAAATTCTAATATAACTGCTGAACACGTACTCAAATATAATAAAATGAAAAATATGACTGGAAACATTGATTATTTTGACACACTTTTTAGAAAAACAAGGCAAAATTCTATCTTTAAGTAAGAGTCTACCATGGTCCAGTGTACTCGCAACGTCTCCAAGTGGCAAAAACGGAAGCACATAGCTGAAAGCGCAATCCTTGGGGAAATCACTGACCCACCAAACACCTGCATTTGTGTACCTTACACTCACAATGGTCCACCTTAAGGACTAAGTGCGGAAACCTAAAACCCCATAGAGAAGAAAGAATTGTGTACCTTGCCTGCGCAACCACAACCACTCTGACAAGAGTGTATCAAATAAGAAGAAATATGCATACTTACCTAATCAAAGAATACGTAATCTAAGAATGTCTAGTCATGTTTTAGTAAAAGTACTTACATCATTAAAATCCAATTCAACCTCAATATCTTCAACCTTAATTTTAACCTCGGGATCGAGCAGAGTTATCGGCTCAATCTTAACCGCCATCTTATCGTCAATATCTTTAAACGGGTCTTCTTGCTTTTTCTTCTTCTTTTTCTTTTTTTTCTTAATTTCGTAGGACATTGGCTCTTCAGGTAGGAATGAGGTAGGATCCTTTCTAGCTTCTTTTTCTTCCTTTACTATAACATCTGGATCCATTGTTGCTTAATTAGCTTATACTGGAACAGAGATAAATTATTTATTAATAAATTATGTTTTATTAAACACATATTTATTTAGATGGTTAGTTTAGTATGACACAAACAGCATATTATGATGACATATTAGGTGGCACAGTTGGTGCAAGTGGCTGAGCGATTGACTACTGAGCGGTGTATCATGGATTTGATTCCTGCATAGAACAAACATTTGCATGACTACAGCCACAGATACTTCAATGTTTTTTCTAGAAGCAGTCCTGTATTAAACTATTGGCAGACAAAATACTTCAACTGTTATTGAGATAGATCAACTGGGTTTAAGCTCATAATATTTATCTTACTCTTATCTCAGTTTATCTATGGTTGGTGAAGTATAATAATATATAACCCTAATATTGTCATATTTTATTTTTATTTTAGCTTAAAGATTCCATAAATATACTTCTAGCATTATCAAGTTAAATTCTCTCAACTTAACATTAATTCCCCCTAAAACTTTAGTAGTGGATAATAAAACCGGTTTGGTCTATGCAGCTAGTTCTAGTTCTCAAAAGTCAATCTTTCACAAATAGTGTGTATTTAATTTTACCATCAAATTTATTGAAGTCAAAATCAACAATCAATAAAGTAATAGTATAAATAAAGCTATTAGCTATTAGTTATTTCAAGGACGTTATGATTAAAAAATGTATTAACAGTAAACTAAAATAACTGTACCACTTCAAAACAAAGTTTTCTAACCAAAATTTCGGTAAACTGGTACACGAATGCAAAAATATAATAATAGCAATAAAATATAAAGGTTACTCATGTCGGACAATGAATGATAGAGAGAAATACACGTCATTTAGTCATAAAACTCACCTAGTTTATCTTTAACATTATTCTATCACCAAAAATTCACAACTTAAGTTACTATGGCAGTAACTATAAACAATAATATACTATGTAAAAGCTTACAATAGTATTGAACTATCAACTGTACATACTTGACCACCACCTTTGTGCTAAAAATCAATAATTTTGTAATATAAAATCATGAAAAATGGCCAAAGTGGCCTTTTTAGCGACTATTGACGTTTTCAAGAATATTTGACAGTTATTAACCAGTGTTGTCATAATGAGATAACTTATCAAAAATTATTGTTTCATATTTTGCCGAGTCCGTAATTGAGAACAAATCTCTGTTATTGCACGGCAAGGACGTTATATACTATCTGGACTGTGTACGTGCCGCTCAAAAGCGTTCCGAGCGAGATTACCTCGAAAGAGAATGTCATCTCTTTCTAATAGGGTGACCAAACATTTTGTACTTACATTTGGGACAGATATAATTATGTGGCTGGCCTGGCTTGGCATTTGTAATAATTAAAAAAACTGACAAAGAAAGACATTTATTCATATTTGCAAAAAGTGGCATACGAATATATACACACCTAACTTAAATATAGGTACTCTAAGGAAACTTACTAATTCGAAAGTCGGTGTCTTTTGTCTGCTTTATTTAGTTTAGAAAAAAAAAGTTGCAAATAAGTCTTTTTATTTTTCCACTACAAATACAAATATTGACTATGCATTTAACATTCAACAGAAGAAACCTAACCCTTAAGGTGAATGCGACAAGGTAGCCCGCGTAATTCGAAATAGGATTCGCGACCGTAACAAATTGTGACTTTACCGAGTAATAATGATTAGAATCACCAATACAACCCTCTCAGTTCATAAAGGTTCCTTGAGTTACTATTTGATGAATTGAAGGTGGCCACTTTTATCTTTAATCAGTAATTCACTTAATTTATCAAGTCTATAATCATGAAAAGTGATTTTAAAAATACTACAGGTTATTTACCAGCATGTTATTGTTTTGGATATTTCAAATTTAATGTGATTTAAGAGTAAAAGAAATAAGATGTGGGTGGCGCTAGTTTCGGTGCTTTCAGTGCCTTAACATAAAACCTGACACTGACAAGCAAATTGCAGAAAACGTAAGAAAATTCAAATTTCGCGGGATACCTTGTCGCATTAACCTTAACCTTCAATCAAGATTCCCTTATTATTGCTTTCAACTCTTAACCATTGAAGAGTAGTACCTACATTCCATAATCAGCTCACCTAAATAACCTGAAACTTGAAAGACTACAACCAATATACCTACGTCCTCATAATATTTTATTAAACAGTTATCCTCTAACTCCTAACCGCTACGGAATCCATCATCAGCTCATGGATTGGATACGTTGGATTTGATTTAAGACCAAAATGGAAAACTTTTTAAACTTTCGCGATTTGTACACATTATAAAACACTATCGAAACGGGTCTTATCGCGATATTCTTTTTAACGAGGTAAACAGGTACCTACTTGTTTCCCGACGTTTCGACCGCCTTGCAGCGATCGTGGTCACGGGAGGACTGATGACAGCTCAGCGACGTCTTCGTAAAGTGCGGGTCTGTGCATCTACCCTCACTTGGTCTTCACAATTTTTATAAATGTCGTAAAACAAGTAGGTACCTGTTTACCTCGTTAAAAAGAATATCGCGATAAGACCCGTTTCGATAGTGTTTTATAACAAAATGGAAAAGTTTCAAAAAGTAAAGAAAGAATTCAAATGTTTGTTTTGGTTACGTTTGAGATTAAGATGAGATATGATATTTTATACCGATATTGATATAGAAAAGGGGTATTCTTTACAATAATTTCATGATTCCCGTTTATAGATCTTGAACATAGTCACCCTAGTCGTTATTTGTAAACAAAGTTAAAAGAACTTACCTGAAAAATGAAATCCCACATCTTGGATACCCCTCACTTTCACAACCCTTCAGACAACACCATTTCACCATATTTGAAGACAAATATTTCGCTAATACAATTAAAAACACTTGAAAAAGGAAAATTATTATCTCAACACGAAAATGTTTCCGCCATATTTTTTACGTTTTTTTTATATGGCTATACTATTTTTATGAATTTTGGCTCTAATAAATTTTAATTCGCAAGTATTTAATATTGAAAATTAAGTATTTGAATATTAAATTAATACCGTTAAATTTTATGGGCTAGTTTAGCTTTAAAGGTGATTTTCGATTACTATACATTTTCCTGTTTTTTTTCACTGGCAATTGCAAGACAAGAACAGACAAACCCTTGAATTTTGTCTCGCTCTTAAGTTTTGCTCCCCCTTCGAAAAATCGTAGGGAAAGTAAAGTAATACAAACTCTATTCCTTTGACATAAAGTTTATTTTTAAACGGCATTTTCAGCCAAGGTCACCCTTCGTTGTACCCGCCTGTTGCACGGACAAAGGGACAAAGCATACATAGGTACGTGCTGCGGCTTTTATGTAGTTAGTAGCAAAAGTTTAGGTATAATGCAATGCAGCGTCAGCAAGCCAGACATACGTCTAAGTTGTCGATGCCGGCCGGTTGGTGGTCACCACAACATGGATTGGATTGAGGAATATTGGGGAAATGGGGAAACATTTGTGGTGTCTGAACCGTCTGAACTCTGAATGATAAACAGACTGAGGAATGAGGTTATATGAAAACGTTTTAAAAGAAGATGTAGTGATAAAAATTAAAAATAGGATGCTTAGTTTGGTTATGTGGAAAGGATTAATGGTGTTTGCAAGGCAGATCATGAGCAACGCCAGAAGGGACGCCCTAGACCAGGGATGGCGAACCTTTAAGGATCAACGTGCCATTTTTTCTAAAGAAATGTTTATTGAGACCTTACACGTGCCGTCAAATAATATTGCTTAGAGTCTGGCAAACGAAAGTAGACACTGAAAAAACGTGGCAAATTTAAAAAATCTCGGCCTAGTAACCCTATTTGTAGGACCTACATAGTAACCTGACTTGATACTTTAGTTACTTAGTTAAATATTTGTACACCACTTGTGTAGACAGGTCCAAAAATGTGAATTTATGGTACCTACCTGTTGTACGTTAAGTCTTAATTTTTTTTATCAGACGAAGTAAACTGAAGTCTTGAGTTGTAAAATCTGTCCACCCAAAAAAACTAAATATTTTCGACTAAAAACTCTTTCTTTGCTACAAATAACCCCCTCCTTTTTTTGAAGTCGGTTAGAAAAAAACTTGACGTAATAATTATATGTTTCAGTTCTACATGTAATTCAAATTAAAGTAAGATTGCATCTTGGACTGGACTCCTCTACCAAACGATTTCTAATCGAATCTTATGTTATACATCTCTGAAAATAATGACTCGTAGGAGTCGTAGGCATAGTTGAAAATATGGTTAAAAATTCGGTGGCGTGCCTAAAATACTCTGTAACGTGCCATCAATCAATGGCACGCGTGCCATTGGTTCGCCATCCCTGCCCTAGACAGTAGACAGCTCACAGCCATACACTTGCCTTATTGGCGCGGTTCTTTAGAAAGGACTGGTGCGTCGTAGTACCGGTACCTACTCGCAACCACGCGTGCGTGTGGACTGTGGATGGAAGCAAATAGAGTATGTTAGGATCATGGGCTCATGGCAGCGGGTGGCGTTCTGTAGATTCTGCCTACCCCCATGGGAAAAGGGCGTGAGTTTATGTACGCAAATATGTCATTTAACATAATTATTCGTCATAATTATCGTTAATCATTCAGTTATTCTTACAACAATAAAAGCAAAGGATATGAAAAGTATGTTCTAATATTATGTTATCATATCCTTTGCAATAAATTGCAATAAAGGAAACGCCAAAATACGAAGTTTAGTTAGAATATTGTCATACACACCGTCGAAAACAAGGCAAAGAAGAAGACTTTTATTGAAGCATCTCCTTGCTAAAGAGGTTACCTCCAAATCACGTTTGTCTAAAACTTTTTTTTTGTTATTTTCAAATAACGGCTAGGAAGCCAAAGGGACCGAGTCCAAACCAAGGACGTTATATACTATCTGGACTGTGTACGTGCCGCTCAAAAGCGTTCCGAGCGAGATTACCTCGAAAGAGAATGTCATCTCTTTCTAATAGGGTGACCAAACATTTTGTACTTACATTTGGGACAGATATAATTATGTGGCTGGCCTGGCTTGGCATTTGTAATAATTAAAAAAACTGACAAAGAAAGACATTTATTCATATTTGCAAAAAGTGGCATACGAATATATACACACCTAACTTAAATATAGGTACTCTAAGGAAACTTACTAATTCGAAAGTCGGTGTCTTTTGTCTGCTTTATTTAGTTTAGAAAAAAAAAGTTGCAAATAAGTCTTTTTATTTTTCCACTACAAATACAAATATTGACTATGCATTTAACATTCAACAGAAGAAACCTAACCCTTAAGGTGAATGCGACAAGGTAGCCCGCGTAATTCGAAATAGGATTCGCGACCGTAACAAATTGTGACTTTACCGAGTAATAATGATTAGAATCACCAATACAACCCTCTCAGTTCATAAAGGTTCCTTGAGTTACTATTTGATGAATTGAAGGTGGCCACTTTTATCTTTAATCAGTAATTCACTTAATTTATCAAGTCTATAATCATGAAAAGTGATTTTAAAAATACTACAGGTTATTTACCAGCATGTTATTGTTTTGGATATTTCAAATTTAATGTGATTTAAGAGTAAAAGAAATAAGATGTGGGTGGCGCTAGTTTCGGTGCTTTCAGTGCCTTAACATAAAACCTGACACTGACAAGCAAATTGCAGAAAACGTAAGAAAATTCAAATTTCGCGGGATACCTTGTCGCATTAACCTTAACCTTCAATCAAGATTCCCTTATTATTGCTTTCAACTCTTAACCATTGAAGAGTAGTACCTACATTCCATAATCAGCTCACCTAAATAACCTGAAACTTGAAAGACTACAACCAATATACCTACGTCCTCATAATATTTTATTAAACAGTTATCCTCTAACTCCTAACCGCTACGGAATCCATCATCAGCTCATGGATTGGATACGTTGGATTTGATTTAAGACCAAAATGGAAAACTTTTTAAACTTTCGCGATTTGTACACATTATAAAACACTATCGAAACGGGTCTTATCGCGATATTCTTTTTAACGAGGTAAACAGGTACCTACTTGTTTCCCGACGTTTCGACCGCCTTGCAGCGATCGTGGTCACGGGAGGACTGATGACAGCTCAGCGACGTCTTCGTAAAGTGCGGGTCTGTGCATCTACCCTCACTTGGTCTTCACAATTTTTATAAATGTCGTAAAACAAGTAGGTACCTGTTTACCTCGTTAAAAAGAATATCGCGATAAGACCCGTTTCGATAGTGTTTTATAACAAAATGGAAAAGTTTCAAAAAGTAAAGAAAGAATTCAAATGTTTGTTTTGGTTACGTTTGAGATTAAGATGAGATATGATATTTTATACCGATATTGATATAGAAAAGGGGTATTCTTTACAATAATTTCATGATTCCCGTTTATAGATCTTGAACATAGTCACCCTAGTCGTTATTTGTAAACAAAGTTAAAAGAACTTACCTGAAAAATGAAATCCCACATCTTGGATACCCCTCACTTTCACAACCCTTCAGACAACACCATTTCACCATATTTGAAGACAAATATTTCGCTAATACAATTAAAAACACTTGAAAAAGGAAAATTATTATCTCAACACGAAAATGTTTCCGCCATATTTTTTACGTTTTTTTTATATGGCTATACTATTTTTATGAATTTTGGCTCTAATAAATTTTAATTCGCAAGTATTTAATATTGAAAATTAAGTATTTGAATATTAAATTAATACCGTTAAATTTTATGGGCTAGTTTAGCTTTAAAGGTGATTTTCGATTACTATACATTTTCCTGTTTTTTTTCACTGGCAATTGCAAGACAAGAACAGACAAACCCTTGAATTTTGTCTCGCTCTTAAGTTTTGCTCCCCCTTCGAAAAATCGTAGGGAAAGTAAAGTAATACAAACTCTATTCCTTTGACATAAAGTTTATTTTTAAACGGCATTTTCAGCCAAGGTCACCCTTCGTTGTACCCGCCTGTTGCACGGACAAAGGGACAAAGCATACATAGGTACGTGCTGCGGCTTTTATGTAGTTAGTAGCAAAAGTTTAGGTATAATGCAATGCAGCGTCAGCAAGCCAGACATACGTCTAAGTTGTCGATGCCGGCCGGTTGGTGGTCACCACAACATGGATTGGATTGAGGAATATTGGGGAAATGGGGAAACATTTGTGGTGTCTGAACCGTCTGAACTCTGAATGATAAACAGACTGAGGAATGAGGTTATATGAAAACGTTTTAAAAGAAGATGTAGTGATAAAAATTAAAAATAGGATGCTTAGTTTGGTTATGTGGAAAGGATTAATGGTGTTTGCAAGGCAGATCATGAGCAACGCCAGAAGGGACGCCCTAGACCAGGGATGGCGAACCTTTAAGGATCAACGTGCCATTTTTTCTAAAGAAATGTTTATTGAGACCTTACACGTGCCGTCAAATAATATTGCTTAGAGTCTGGCAAACGAAAGTAGACACTGAAAAAACGTGGCAAATTTAAAAAATCTCGGCCTAGTAACCCTATTTGTAGGACCTACATAGTAACCTGACTTGATACTTTAGTTACTTAGTTAAATATTTGTACACCACTTGTGTAGACAGGTCCAAAAATGTGAATTTATGGTACCTACCTGTTGTACGTTAAGTCTTAATTTTTTTTATCAGACGAAGTAAACTGAAGTCTTGAGTTGTAAAATCTGTCCACCCAAAAAAACTAAATATTTTCGACTAAAAACTCTTTCTTTGCTACAAATAACCCCCTCCTTTTTTTGAAGTCGGTTAGAAAAAAACTTGACGTAATAATTATATGTTTCAGTTCTACATGTAATTCAAATTAAAGTAAGATTGCATCTTGGACTGGACTCCTCTACCAAACGATTTCTAATCGAATCTTATGTTATACATCTCTGAAAATAATGACTCGTAGGAGTCGTAGGCATAGTTGAAAATATGGTTAAAAATTCGGTGGCGTGCCTAAAATACTCTGTAACGTGCCATCAATCAATGGCACGCGTGCCATTGGTTCGCCATCCCTGCCCTAGACAGTAGACAGCTCACAGCCATACACTTGCCTTATTGGCGCGGTTCTTTAGAAAGGACTGGTGCGTCGTAGTACCGGTACCTACTCGCAACCACGCGTGCGTGTGGACTGTGGATGGAAGCAAATAGAGTATGTTAGGATCATGGGCTCATGGCAGCGGGTGGCGTTCTGTAGATTCTGCCTACCCCCATGGGAAAAGGGCGTGAGTTTATGTACGCAAATATGTCATTTAACATAATTATTCGTCATAATTATCGTTAATCATTCAGTTATTCTTACAACAATAAAAGCAAAGGATATGAAAAGTATGTTCTAATATTATGTTATCATATCCTTTGCAATAAATTGCAATAAAGGAAACGCCAAAATACGAAGTTTAGTTAGAATATTGTCATACACACCGTCGAAAACAAGGCAAAGAAGAAGACTTTTATTGAAGCATCTCCTTGCTAAAGAGGTTACCTCCAAATCACGTTTGTCTAAAACTTTTTTTTTGTTATTTTCAAATAACGGCTAGGAAGCCAAAGGGACCGAGTCCAAACCAAGGACGTTATATACTATCTGGACTGTGTACGTGCCGCTCAAAAGCGTTCCGAGCGAGATTACCTCGAAAGAGAATGTCATCTCTTTCTAATAGGGTGACCAAACATTTTGTACTTACATTTGGGACAGATATAATTATGTGGCTGGCCTGGCTTGGCATTTGTAATAATTAAAAAAACTGACAAAGAAAGACATTTATTCATATTTGCAAAAAGTGGCATACGAATATATACACACCTAACTTAAATATAGGTACTCTAAGGAAACTTACTAATTCGAAAGTCGGTGTCTTTTGTCTGCTTTATTTAGTTTAGAAAAAAAAAGTTGCAAATAAGTCTTTTTATTTTTCCACTACAAATACAAATATTGACTATGCATTTAACATTCAACAGAAGAAACCTAACCCTTAAGGTGAATGCGACAAGGTAGCCCGCGTAATTCGAAATAGGATTCGCGACCGTAACAAATTGTGACTTTACCGAGTAATAATGATTAGAATCACCAATACAACCCTCTCAGTTCATAAAGGTTCCTTGAGTTACTATTTGATGAATTGAAGGTGGCCACTTTTATCTTTAATCAGTAATTCACTTAATTTATCAAGTCTATAATCATGAAAAGTGATTTTAAAAATACTACAGGTTATTTACCAGCATGTTATTGTTTTGGATATTTCAAATTTAATGTGATTTAAGAGTAAAAGAAATAAGATGTGGGTGGCGCTAGTTTCGGTGCTTTCAGTGCCTTAACATAAAACCTGACACTGACAAGCAAATTGCAGAAAACGTAAGAAAATTCAAATTTCGCGGGATACCTTGTCGCATTAACCTTAACCTTCAATCAAGATTCCCTTATTATTGCTTTCAACTCTTAACCATTGAAGAGTAGTACCTACATTCCATAATCAGCTCACCTAAATAACCTGAAACTTGAAAGACTACAACCAATATACCTACGTCCTCATAATATTTTATTAAACAGTTATCCTCTAACTCCTAACCGCTACGGAATCCATCATCAGCTCATGGATTGGATACGTTGGATTTGATTTAAGACCAAAATGGAAAACTTTTTAAACTTTCGCGATTTGTACACATTATAAAACACTATCGAAACGGGTCTTATCGCGATATTCTTTTTAACGAGGTAAACAGGTACCTACTTGTTTCCCGACGTTTCGACCGCCTTGCAGCGATCGTGGTCACGGGAGGACTGATGACAGCTCAGCGACGTCTTCGTAAAGTGCGGGTCTGTGCATCTACCCTCACTTGGTCTTCACAATTTTTATAAATGTCGTAAAACAAGTAGGTACCTGTTTACCTCGTTAAAAAGAATATCGCGATAAGACCCGTTTCGATAGTGTTTTATAACAAAATGGAAAAGTTTCAAAAAGTAAAGAAAGAATTCAAATGTTTGTTTTGGTTACGTTTGAGATTAAGATGAGATATGATATTTTATACCGATATTGATATAGAAAAGGGGTATTCTTTACAATAATTTCATGATTCCCGTTTATAGATCTTGAACATAGTCACCCTAGTCGTTATTTGTAAACAAAGTTAAAAGAACTTACCTGAAAAATGAAATCCCACATCTTGGATACCCCTCACTTTCACAACCCTTCAGACAACACCATTTCACCATATTTGAAGACAAATATTTCGCTAATACAATTAAAAACACTTGAAAAAGGAAAATTATTATCTCAACACGAAAATGTTTCCGCCATATTTTTTACGTTTTTTTTATATGGCTATACTATTTTTATGAATTTTGGCTCTAATAAATTTTAATTCGCAAGTATTTAATATTGAAAATTAAGTATTTGAATATTAAATTAATACCGTTAAATTTTATGGGCTAGTTTAGCTTTAAAGGTGATTTTCGATTACTATACATTTTCCTGTTTTTTTTCACTGGCAATTGCAAGACAAGAACAGACAAACCCTTGAATTTTGTCTCGCTCTTAAGTTTTGCTCCCCCTTCGAAAAATCGTAGGGAAAGTAAAGTAATACAAACTCTATTCCTTTGACATAAAGTTTATTTTTAAACGGCATTTTCAGCCAAGGTCACCCTTCGTTGTACCCGCCTGGTCCAAACACTTTACTTCTCAAAGTCATTGACGTTTCCAATCATAATGATCGTAGACCGTAGACAGAGAATGGTATAGACAAGCTGATCGCGCCAGGACTCAGCCGAACCTTATCTCGGGCCCATGGGAGACAGGTCTCAGAACAGCCGCCGTCCTAACGTGATCAAATAGACGCGATACGCGCCTCCGAACAATATTACAATTTCTGAACTTACAGCTACCCTTACCTCATTTCTTCGAGCCGGTCTCACTTCCTTGACCCCTCGCAAGTTGTGTAACTGTGTATGTGTATAATGAGTGTATATGACCTTGCGATGGTTTGCTGGTAGTTCCGGACGATTCTTCCACGTCGCTGCAAGCCACGCCGTTAACGCGAGCCACCACACTCACTCCGTATTAGTCTAACCACAAAAGCCTCGGTGCTTTCCCAATAGCACTCCCGTGACAAGGCAAACCAATGATATTATCAATAACCCGTTCGACATTCACAACGTCGCTAACCGTACTGCTTAACTAGTATAATTGGGTGCCGCGAAATGACTCCACAAGTCGATTTAATCAATGCGCGTGCGCTTTCACCCGTGATTCTATGGCTACTATAATATTCGTTCGACGCCCAGCACGTCTCAATACGAACTACTTCACGCCGAGCCCAGCGCTCGACCTCTCTCCCTCCGCCCCTGTCGCCCCGAGGCGGAGAAAATCAAAAATCTGAAGGTAGATTATAAACAATCACCCCCCCCGGACCGACCCGTTGTCGGTCCGCTCAAACTCCCGGGAGTCGAGATAAAGTTGAAACTGCCCGTCTAAGGATCGAGTCCCTCACCTGGACGTCTGCGATCCTTGGAAACCCATCCTTGCCCGTAATCAGGTTAACAATGCGCCCCCGTCGCCAACACAACGGTGATAGGTTAGCATCCTTAACCAGAACGAGGTCTCCAACGCAGGGTGGGGTCGTCCTGTCCGTCCACTTAACGCGTTGCTGTAGAATATGCAAATACTCCAGCGACCATCGCTTCCAAAAATTTTGGCTCATTTGCCGTAACATCTGATACCGTGACAACCGGTACAACTTGACATCAGTATACGGATATTCCGGCAAGGCGTTAAGTGGTTGGCCAATCAAAAAATGACCTGGGGTCATGGCCTCAAGGTCATTCGGGTCAGCGCTCAACGGGCACAAAGGTCGCGAGTTTAAGACCGCCTCAATTCTGCAAAACACCGTTGACAACTCCTCAAAGGTGAGAATCGTTGAGCCGATGACCCGATACAAGTGAGTCTTGGAAGACTTGACTACTGCCTCGAAAATTCCACCCCAGTGGGGGCATCCAGGTGGACTAAAATACCACGAAATGCCCCGACTGGCGAGGCCCGTGCCAATCTCTCGCTCATTCTGACTTAAAAACAATACAATTTCCTTTAAGCACCGGTCGGCGCCCTTGAAGTTGGCACCACAGTCCGACCGAATCAGTGACGGTACTCCCCGTCTAGAAACAAATCGATCTAACGCCGCCAGAAAGGCCTCCGTAGAGAGATCGGCCACCAATTCCAAATGAACGGCCTTGGTCGCCAGACACACGAAGACACACAGATATGCCTTAACCGACTTCGCGTTGCGAAGGTGCGATGTCTTGACCATGAAAGGCCCCGCGAAATCTGTCCCTACGCCAGCAAATGGCCGAGCCTCCGTGACTCGGTCGGCCGGGAGATCTCCCATTTGTGGCTGCATTGTGGCTGCCTTGAGTCGGTAACAAGGCAAGCAACGAAACACAACGCTCCGTATGATTCTGCGGGCCGATAAAATCCAAAATTCACGCTGCAAAATGCCCAGAAGGGTGTTACAGCCTGCGTGTGAATTCTTGGTGTGACGGTCCCTAACCAACAACTCCACCAAAGCTCCTGAATGAAGCACTTTCCCATGAACGTGACCGGCGCGATCCAACCGGTTGGATCGAACGTTCGTGCGATAGTCGAAAGGACCGATCGCGTGGTCCAGGTCTTCGACAGCAACTCGGCCTCACAACTGTATGTGAAGGCATCCTGACTCGGTCGATACTGGACCCCTAAAATGGCCAACGCATGAAGATTCTCCGAATCCTCAAACAAATGCGGGTCTTGTTGATACTCAGTTGGCAGTCCTGCCAGTACCTCTGGGCAGTTCGACAGCCATTTCCTGAGTTCATAGCCACCGGAGGCCATGAGCGCCACCAATTCATCCCTTAAGATGAGCGCCTGCTCGATACTGTCTGAGCCCGTACAAATGTCGTCTACATAGACGTCCCTATCAATGACAGCAGCCGCGCGGGGAAAGCGGAGCCGTTCTTGATCAGCCAGTTCTCGTAGCGTACGCATGGCTACATATGGGCTGGGCTTTAATCCGTACGTGTTTGTGTTGAGCTCGTACGTGACCATCGGTTCTTCTGGGCTCTCTCGCCACAATATCAGCTGGAACCGACGGTCGTCTGGATGAATCTCAGTTTGACGAAACATCATCCGTACGTCCGTAACGAAGACAACCTGGTGTCTCCTGAAGTCCGTGAGAATGTCTGCAATGTCTCTGGTCAGCTTAGGACCAGCATGGAGACATTGATTCAGGGACACCCCGCTAGACGTCTCCGCGCTCCCGTCGAACACGACCCTAATCTTTGAGTCAGGTGTCTTCAAAACAGCATGATGAGGCAACACATAATGCTCCTCATGACGATAGTCAACCCTGGACACCGACATGTGACCCAACGTCAGGTATTCGCGCATGAACTCCACATACTTCTGTCGGAAGTTGGAGTCCCGCTTCATGCGCCTTTCCATTGCCACTAACCGCTTTTCTGCCAGACTCCATGAGCTCCCCAGCGGAGGTCGAATTGACAGAAATGGCAACCTTGTCATAAATCTACCCGATGGGAGGCGCACCGTGTTAAATCGATAGAATGTTTCGCACTCCTCATCACGTGGGTTATTTCTAAGAGCGGTGGGTGGCTCTTCCGTTGCCCAGAACCGTTGCAGGACGTCGGATAACACGCTGCCATAATATATGGAGCTATAATCCGTTGAGTGCTGTGGTTCCCGTACTGGGCCCAATAACGCGTAACCACCTGCGGTACGCATGGCCACAACCCCGTTTGGTTGCAGCTCCCGTTTGCCGCTTCGGAGCAGCTTCCCGAGGACGTCAGACCCAAGCAAGACGTCCACCCGTCCGGGGATCGCGAAGTGGGGATCGGCTAACTCCAATCCATTGGTCAACCCTTTTACCGCAGACGGTAACCGAGTCTGAGGGAGGACCCCAACCACTTCGTCCAAAACGATCGCCGTGGCATTCACCCGCGTGACCGATGCCGTGTCACCCATCTCGAACAGGAATGTCGTCTGACCCCTGAGGTGAGGCACCCGATTGCCACCTATACCTACGGCGCCATCCCGTGATGGCTCTAATGTAAGGCCCAGCTTTTTCACTAAACAGCTGGACACAATACAACCTTGTGCCCCTGAATCTAACAGTGCTCGCACGTGCACCGGCTGTCCGTCAGTACCCCTGACAGTAATCCTAGCCGTCGGTAATAATACCGTTACTGTCGGGGTGGGCACCACTGACGAACAGGCTGCTAGTTGCTAATAGGAGGCACCTCCCTCCTCCCCTGCCGGAGGGGGAGTAAATACTGTCCCAGTATACGGGTCCCAACCCGGGTAGTAACCCTCCCGACCCATCGGTGACATCCGTGCCGGTCGGAAGTAGCCTACTGGCATCCTTCCGAACGGTGGCGGGCGCGCCGTCAGCCGAGGGCGTTCTGCGAGAGGCGGGGAGAAGCGACTACTCGGGGGTGGCAACATGCCCCCCAACGCATTCGAGTACGCCGCGTAACCCGTCTGTACTACCTCCGGGCCCCTGCCCGAGTCTCGGTGCCTATCCCCCCCCCGCGGGGAAGACGACGGTATCGGGTTGTGCTCTGGATCAGCCCTTGGCCCACCCCCCCGAGGGGGCGGCGACCGCTGATTCCTGGCCGACCCACCCCCCCTAGGGGGGGGTGACCGACCACCCGAATCTGGCTTAGGAGAGGGGGGGTGACCTCCCGGCGAGGCTCCGTGCACCTCCCTACTCTCCGCCAGGCATAGCAACTCGTGATGGGCTCCTCCGCAGGTTCCACAGTTAGTGGTCCTGTGGCACTCACGTACAAAGTGAGTCCCCAAGCAGCGGAAGCACAAATAGCGCTGCTTGACCACCCCTCTTCGTCTATGCACCCGCTGCGCCTTAAAGTCCGCGCATGCGGCGAGACCGTGCCCTTCCTTCCGACAGAAGGCGCACACTTCCGATTGGAGGGCGTGGTATTTCTTCCCCCCCCGACGGGGCTCAACCGGCTTGGGCCCGCTCGTACGTCGGGTTGACGGAGGAGGGTGCGACGTGGATGCCCCTTGGCAATCCGCCCGCCGGCACTCGCCTTCTAAAAACACCCTCAAGTCATCGTAACTTGGGAGGTGGTCCGTCGATTCGCCACCATGTGACTGCTCAAAGCGCGCCACCACGTCGATCGGCAACTTCCGTAAAACCCTATTGACGATGATATATTTATTGTCCCCTAACGACAACTTAAGTCGATCTAACGTGTTCACCGCAACCGTGACCGGATTAAGGATTTTCGCCCTTATTTCGTACACGTTAGACACCTTCGGGATTTCAAAAATCTTATCGATGAGGCCATCAACTATTAATCGCCGATTATCATATCGGTCGATTAATAGGCCCCATGCCGTCTCATAACTGGCGTCCGTAATCTCCAGGTGGGTCAAGATGTCGTGCGGCTCACCGTTAAGCCTACCCATTAATTGAGCCATCTTGTAGGCGGGCGAGAGATCCGTACGCGAATGCACGACACTATTAAAAATATCGCGGAATCGCGGCCAATCGGCATACTCGCCGCTAAACTCGGGTACATGTACTGGTGGCAACGGCGCCTGAATTCCTACGCCTGCTGGCCGACATGATTCCCTGACGTCACCCATGCGCGATCGCTCAATGTCGGCCGCCGCCTGGATTATGCTCATGGACATTTCCCCACACTGGTCCACATTGCCCCGTACCACCTGAGCATCCTTGTCCACCGACGACAGATCCGTCGATTCGAGACATGCTAAATACTCAGCGTGACACTTTAACACGGCGTCATATCGTTCGTCAACTTGCCGAGCGCGTGACAATAACGCATCTTCACGATCGGTGCGACCTACCAACGTAACAACCGATGAAAACCATCTCAATTCAGCTTCGATTCTGGCTGCGATAGTTTTCGTTACTGACGGAGCCATAGTACCAACTTCAATACGCGATTATGCAATAATAAATAACAATAACCAAAAAAAATAACAATTATTGTATCCGGAACTAACAATAATAATATATTCGTTGAGTGAATAAATCTACGACGCTATGCCAACTCTTGAACTTATTCCTCTACGTGCTCTAGAGGTTATTCCTCTATGTCTCAAATGTTGACAATCATAACACGATTTGTGATGAGGTTATATTTGTGCGTAACCGAACGTAAATAACAAATTATTTTATCAACGAATATTCACATTCCATTTATGTACTTATTATTAATAATTCCAAACTCAACTTGAGGTGTACACTGGTATGTAGGTCAATGTACTACTACCTACAAGTTGAATTTGTACATGAACACAATTTTTACAAAGTAAATTGGTACCAAGTACCTACTAATTTTTACAAGTGGGTATAACCACGCTCTGCTACCAGATTTTGATCGCGCCAGGACTCAGCCGAACCTTATCTCGGGCCCATGGGAGACAGGTCTCAGAACAGCCGCCGTCCTAACGTGATCAAATAGACGCGATACGCGCCTCCGAACAATATTACAATTTCTGAACTTACAGCTACCCTTACCTCATTTCTTCGAGCCGGTCTCACTTCCTTGACCCCTCGCAAGTTGTGTAACTGTGTATGTGTATAATGAGTGTATATGACCTTGCGATGGTTTGCTGGTAGTTCCGGACGATTCTTCCACGTCGCTGCAAGCCACGCCGTTAACGCGAGCCACCACACTCACTCCGTATTAGTCTAACCACAAAAGCCTCGGTGCTTTCCCAATAGCACTCCCGTGACAAGGCAAACCAATGATATTATCAATAACCCGTTCGACATTCACAACGTCGCTAACCGTACTGCTTAACTAGTATAATTGGGTGCCGCGAAATGACTCCACAAGTCGATTTAATCAATGCGCGTGCGCTTTCACCCGTGATTCTATGGCTACTATAATATTCGTTCGACGCCCAGCACGTCTCAATACGAACTACTTCACGCCGAGCCCAGCGCTCGACCTCTCTCCCTCCGCCCCTGTCGCCCCGAGGCGGAGAAAATCAAAAATCTGAAGGTAGATTATAAACACAAGCTATTAAAATAATAAGAATTACGAAAGTGAGACAACACTATGGCAAAATGTGTATGTGTGAACAGGACATAGCATCGTTTTTTCATCTCTTTTTGCGTATCGGTTTTTTGTTGTTTGCCATCACTAGCCATGATGGCAAGCAATATTTGTGATTTCAGAATATTTTCTTAGATAAAAATTGTTATACGCTTATTTTGTGTAATTTGCAACTTAGTGATATTCCAGAAAGTAATATTAAGTGTGTAGTGATGGTGAATTGCTGTATATATGGCTGTAAAAGCCGTAGTGAACGAAATCAACCAAACATAACCTTTCATCGGTAAGTGGCATTTTCCATCTATTACATCAAGTAAATCAAATGATTATTGTACGTACAACTATTTTCTGTCAATAACAAGTAAAGATAATTGATAATTTCATCTAGTACGACGATAATATTATCTTAACTTGTTTGTTTATATTACCCGACCAAGGTGTGTAGCAATACAGGTTAGGTGGTTCTCTTTGTCAGTTCATGTCATTTGTCATTAATCGGATAATAACTATCGCTGTCTCTTACCGAATACGCTGATGCCTTGTCTATACCTATTCTCTGTCTACGTCGTAGACAGACGTAGACAGAGAATAGGTACCATTCTCTGGCCGCGTTCCGTATTACAAAATAATCGCTCACAGCGCTCACGTCTATATTTTGCGTTCCGAATTAGATATCACGATTATGACAGCTATGAGCTGTCATCAATTCGGAACGCTCGTAAGCGCGCTTACAGTGCTCACTCGTCACGTGATAACAAAAACAACCCTGCATGAGAGAAATTCGTCGCCCGCTAAGCTCGTCTTGTATATTTACTTGAATACTCATGGATAAGAGACTCCAAAGAGATTTCAAAGAACTAATTGAATGTATTTGTGCGACTCCAGCCAGTGAACCTCAGCCACAGAGTACTTTTATATATGACCTCAGCTGTGAACACGCACACACACCCAGACTCACACACACACGCATCAGACATCTGTCATTTTTTACTTTGATTTTGACAGCGCTCACGGTGTTAACTACCTATTTGGGGCATGGTCGGTGTAATCCGTAGACAGAGAATGGTATAGACAAGCTATTAAAATAATAAGAATTACGAAAGTGAGACAACACTATGGCAAAATGTGTATGTATGAACAGGACATAGCATCGTTTTTTCATCTCTTTTTGCGTATCGGTTTTTTGTTGTTTGCCATCACTAGCCATGATGGCAAGCAATATTTGTGATGTCAGAATATTTTCTTAGATAAAAATTGTTATACGCCTATTTTGTGTAATTTGCAACATATTGATATTCCAGAAAGTAATATTAAGTGTGTAGTGATGGTGAATTGCTGTATATATGGCTGTAAAAGCCGTAGTGAACGAAATCAACCAAACATAACCTTTCATCGGTAAGTGGCATTTTCCATCTACCTATTACATCAAGTAAATCAAATGATTATTGTACGTACAACTATTTTCTGACAATAACAAGTAAAGATAATTGATAATTTCATCTAGTACGACGATAATATTATTATCTTAACTTGTTTGTTTATATTACCCGACCAAAGTGTGTAGCAATACAGGTTAGGTGGTTCTCTTTGTCAGTTCATGTCATTTCTCATTAATCGGATAATAACTATCGCTGTCTCTTACCGAATACGCTGATGCCTTGTCTATAACTATTCTCTGTCTACGGTGTAATCGCAAGGTGGCGCATGTCATGACGTCATCTATGACGATTCAAGGGACATCGATATGTAACGATATGTAACGATACGGGTTTATGGACGCTCAAATCGATTACAGTGTAATTCGGAACGCACCCTCTGTCTACGATAATGATTAATGTCACTGTCAGTGTCAATTATTTCTAGTTGCGACTTGCGATAATTTTTTAACCAAACAATCTCCTGAAAAATAATATTTTTCTCTGCTATGTACCAGTAATTACATAATGTTTCAGTCTGTGTTAAAACGTTATTTAATTCTGCGCAAATTAAAGACCTTCAAGGTGCCAGTTTCTTCACAAATAAGAAGAATTCACGTGACTTCAAGTTAGTTTTTTTTGCTTTTATTTACATAGCTGTATTTGTGAAAATATATATTTAATTAAGTGTGTTTACAGATTTATGGCATGGGGAATACGAATTTCAAGACCCGAAGTCGGAAGACGAGGTGTAAGTGTTATAATTTTCTTGTTAAGCATCATCGTTATCACAAAATTTGCGATATCGCCGAATTCGAATCAACATTGAGCTCTTAAAACTTAAAAATATACATATTGGTATTATGTATCTTCTTATCAGTATTACAACATTCTCAATATCTGTTAATGTAACTGCTATAAAATTACTTTAATGAGGCTACAATTTGTTTTTCAGAGTAAACATAACATACATAGACAAAGATGGCAATAGAATAAAAGTAAGAGGCAAAATTGGTGACAATGTTATGTATTTGGCACATCGACATGAAATTCCTATGGAAGGTTTGTATGTTTTGAATTAAAAATTGAATAAATTGCTCAATATCAACCTGGATATGTTACCTACCCATTATGATGCCAGAAATGAGATTGCAGTATGCTTTCAATAAACATGTGCCTGTTTTTACAAACACTAAATCCAACAGGCAGTGTAGTGTTGCAACTTTTAAACTTTGGCAACAACGGCGCAATCACAAGTGGGCATAAGAAGTGTTCAATTTTTTTTGTTAATAATTAGTTGTAAGTTGTGTGTTTACCTGCTTTTTTTTTAATTTATGCGACAATAAATAGTTTTTCTTTCTTTCTTTCTTAACTGTACAATATGCAAATAGGTCAGGTAGGTAAGAATCTTTGTTTTTCAGGAGCATGTGAAGCCTCTCTAGCGTGCACAACATGTCATGTGTACGTGCCGCACGACTACTTTGATAAACTACCCCCTTCAGAAGAAAAGGAGGATGATCTATTAGACATGGCACCATTTTTAAAAGAAAACTCAAGGCTAGGTGTTTATCATATTTATTTATTTATTAAAACTTTATGAGAAAGTACTAAAGCAGACTTAAAGCCTTGGGCATTACCTACCTTAAGCGAAGCTTTTGTTTAACTTGTGTTGTTAGTAAGTATGTATTGGTCAAATCTTGCAACTGAGTCCCAGAGCTTTTCCCCCCATCGCATTAAGCTGAAATGAACAGCAAAAGTATCTGTTACAAAACTGCTGCTGCTAGCCAGTTAATAAAGCTAAATTTTTGATGTCCGAAGTGCGTATTTTGCGTATGGGTGTTATTTCTAAGATTTTAATATTTATATTTAATACATTTTCAGGATGTCAAATAGTCCTTACAAAAGAAATGGAAGGCTTAGAAGTACAACTACCAATAGCAACGAGAAACTTCTACGTAGACGGGCACAAACCGAAACCGCACTGAGTTGGAAAAACACATTACGTTATTTTATTTACGAACAAAATCTAACCAGCACCTCTTCAAAAAGAACTTTTCTTTAAAGACATGCCTTTTTTAGAGGGTAGTTGTAGTTTTAACGGCTGCTTTATTGTAATGCAAGTAGATTAGGTATACTTCCTTTCTTTTTTATGCAATATAATGTATTGTTGACTTTTTCCAAAATAATGGTCTAGATTAAAGAAAGCAGCAGAAAGGGAAGGTCTAAACTCTAAGACATTGAATCTAAATGCAAGAAAACTTCCGACTGCCCAATGTTCGCTGGCAAGACATAGTCGTATAAACATATATATCCATGTTAGGCACTGTATATAGTGGCGGTACTTTCATACAAGTCTAGTCGTATAAACATATATATCCATGCTATGCACTGTATATAGTGGCGGTACTTTCATACAAGTCTACAAGCTTGACTTGCCTTTATAACCTACTGCTCTTCATGGTGGTAGGGTTTCTGAGCAGTCTGCTTGCCGATTTGTTGGCCCTTAGGCACCCCCACTGACTGCATAATATAAGTTGCCGTTGGATATGCAAACATTTGAAGCGGTAAAAGCTGTTTTCTTGAATTTGGATTTTTGAGAGAGATTTTTGTTTTGATAAGTTTGTGCTGAAAACTAATTGATGGTTAAATTGTATTGTACTTTTAATTTAGTTTTTAGCTTAGAAATCAGTACAATGGAATAGGATCTTTCTCAAACTACAGTGTAAATAATTTAGTTAAGTATTTGTTATCAATTAAATTGTTTTTAATGAAATGTTGTACAAAAGTTGTATAAAAATAAAACAATTATAATTATATTTGACTTTTATTTAAATACTTATTATAATGGGAAGTAAATCAGTCTTCTAAACAAGATTATTGGTAAAATATCATAAAAACTAGTTTGCAAGGTAAATAATTTCTGGAAGGACATGGCTGTACAAAGTTACACAGTAATACAGTATACAATTCAGGCCAGTCATGTTTTGCCAAGTGCCATTTTTTTTTCAACAATCAATGGAACGAACTGGATGTCTTCCTTGAGAATTGGAAAGAAGTTGCACAGAACCGCGACCGCTGGAAGGAATGGAGGGAGGCCTTTGCTCAGCAGTGGGACAATATGGGCTAGCTATAAAAATAATATCTTTAAAATTGGTTCTACCACTTTGCTTCATGTAACATGTTTAACATCATATTGCAATCAGGAATATTTCCAAAATCAATACCTATGCCAGAGAAATCATAAATCTCTACAAAAAAGGTGACCAAAGTGACACTGGCAATAACTGTCCAATCAGTTTAATCTCTCACTTAGACACAAGGCCTTATTAATCATTTAATAATACATATCGCATAGCCGGGAAACAGCACAAACTCTGGAACAAGCCGGATGTGCCCTAGTTTCTCAACTACCTGCAGACTTTGAACCAGATTCTAGAAAAATATACACAATTTACCACTTCATTTAGAGTAGAATACGGAATCTCGCTCGACGCTTAAAGTATCGACGAATGCTAACACGGTGCTACAAAACTGCGATGCACGTTACTGCGAAAGATCTTCACTGCGATACTTCTTGATTTCGATGCACGTGTTATCGCGATCTCACTATAATACTATGTCTGTATTACCCCACCTACTTTTATTTTTTGAGTAAACTTTGCACCCAAAAAATATGTAGGCGTCATAAATTGAGTTGATAAATTTCAAACTGCCATATGTCCACTACATGCAAAATTTGGGAAATCAAGGTTTTTAGTTTCACATTAGTGTAAATGGAAAATTGTACAAACAGTGTTATAAAATGTTGACTATCGACTGTGTCTAAGTATTTTAATGAACAAATTAACAATAACATTCATAGATACTAAGAAAAAGATAAAAATAGTTTGGACTTATTGCCGATTGATATGCCCATACTGGACTTATGATGATTAGTATGGACTTATAGTTGTTTGAAAAATACTAACCGGCAAGACTGACGCCATATTGACTAGTTTGACGTTTTATTGACAAGTTTGACGTTTTGTGATTGGTCGCAATGGACATGTGAGAATTTGAAATAATGTCTTTGTGGACTTACTAGAATTTAAAAAAAACTGACATATTTAACCGTTTTATTCAAGGCAATGCCTGTGACTTATGAGCTTTTGAAGTGAGCGGTCAAACGTGAATTTTAAAGGTGAATACAACTAAATCAAAAAGGCAAAATTTGTTGGAGGTGGACTTATGGCAGTTTGAAATTTATCAACTCAATTGTTGTCAATGCATATATTTGCTTTTATTCATGTACCAATCTGATACCCTGCAAAACGTTCAGTACCTAGTGATTGCATGCTTTGATCTAGAATCTAGATCAAGAATTTAATAATAAATATAACTAACTAAATAATTAAAGAATAGATAGACTGCTATAATATTAATAGAATAAGTAAATAAATATAGATATATAGATAGATAGATATAAGATAAGTATAGAAATAATACCAACTTTAATATTAAAAGAAGCAAAGCACTCTTCCTCTCTCTAATTATTTTATTTAAAAAATTGCTGTGCCCGACAGGGTCCATAATTGTGTCTAAAATTATTTTATACCACCTGTAAACATTATGGATTGCAATAAACTATTTGAATTTGAATACTGAGCTATTTTAAGACAATCATGAGAGATTTTATTTAGATATCAACATAAGAACGAATGCTTAGTTAATTAGGTAAGTAAATGAAAAATTGCTTAGTAAATTGCATAAAATAACATCACGCCTGTAATACCCGACGGATTTGGCAGACAGAGGTACTTATATGATAAGAATATACCCACATTTCGTCAGTTCTATTTAAGTTCCACGTTGCCCCCGAGGGCAAGCCGTCTATTGAGGCTTGCTCCCTTGCGAGCAGGATTTATGGCCACGACCCAAGAACACTTTGCCCAACCCGGGAATCGAACCCAGGAACCTTTAGCTCAGCAGTCACGCTTGCGATCAACCAACCAACGACGTAAATTATGATACGAAAATTAAGCAAATTTTCCTGATTGCATCAATTTTCGGTCTCTGTCAGTTTTGGCAAGGTAAATCTTATAAACCAGTTGTCATATATGTATCCAAATGCGTTTTAATATTGTATACATATCCGAACGCATCTGATCTGTCATCAAGTCCTCGCTACATTATCTATGCCCTTCTCTGTATTGTCTACGTTCTCTCGTACTCGTACTAAATTGTAATCACAAACATTATTATTAAATATTGATAATAACATACCACCGAGACTTGTTATTATATAGTGCCGAAACTACAGTGATGCCGAACTCCGAAGAAGCGAAGGAAGAACCGGTGGGTAGCATAAAATCGCCCAAATACTTCGTGACCTCGAGTACCACAGAAAATGTTGCAGTGGCCTGGAAACTGTGGTTACAGCAATGGGAATGGTACGCGACGGCAGTGAACATAGAAAAGAAGAAACCTGAGGTACAAGTTGCTGTTTTCATGTCATGCATCGGTCCCGATGCTGCTGTCATTTATAACACATTTGACCTTGACGACGCTCAGAAAAAGTCGATAACAATAATAAAAAAAAGGTTTACGGACTATTTCACGCCGAAAATAAACGAAACATACGAAAGATATATGTTCAACCTCATTTCACAGAAGTCTGAACAAAATTTCGACGATTTTCTTACTAACCTCAAAAGTAAGGTTAAAAATTGTGGTTATGGTACGTTAGAAGAAAGTATCCTACGAGATAGGATTGTGATAGGCATAAAAAGCGACAGAACAAGAGAAAAATTGCTGGGAGAATATAATTTGACCCTACAAAAGACAGTTGATATCTGCCACTCTGCGGAACAAGTGAAAAAGCAAGTGGAGAATATGAAACAAACAGAAGCAGCTGCAGTAGAGGCAATTAACTACAAAGGAAAAAGCAAAATGTTAAATAAGTCGCAAAATAAAATAGAAAAACAAGTAAAAGAAGAAGAATTTCACTGCAAAAGATGTGATACCACACACGGTCGCAGAGCTTGTCCCGCCTTTAACAAACAGTGCGAAAGATGTAAGAAAAAGAATCATTACTCTAAATGCTGTAAGGCAAAGAAAGTTGAAACAATCCAACAGAATAGTGAGGACGACAGCACTGAAAGTGACTCTTCTGTGTATGTTCATTCAGTCGACGATGATGATATAGATACCCATGATTGGTACCAAAAAGCAAGATTGGCTGACAAAACAACAATTAATTTCAAGCTTGATTCTGGAAGCCAGTGCAACGTCTTAAGCGAACAGATAGCTAAAAAGACAGGAACTACCATAAATCCATGCACAACTAAATACCTAAGATCATTCTCTAACCATAAAATAACAGTGCTCGGAGAAGCCAAAATTCAAACAAAAGTAAAAGGCATGACTGCAGAGGTAAAATATATTATAGTTAACCAAAATGTTACACCGATATTGGGAAAATCTACCTGTGTCAAGCTAAACTTAATGAAGAGAATTGATTCACTGACAAAAGAAGATGAAAGCTTATTTGAAGGCATAGGATGTCTAAAACAATTCAAATATGATATAGACTTAGTTGAAAACCCAAAATTGCCAATATGTCCAGCAAGAAAAGTGCCACACATATTAAGAGAGAATGTTAAAAAAGAACTTGACAATATGGTGGCTCAAAAAATAATAAAGCCAGTCACTAAGCCAACACCAGCGGTTTCGCCCATGGTAGTTGTGAAGAAAAATGACAAAATGCGACTGTGCATTGACCCGTCTGCTATAAATAAAAATCTAAAAAGAAGACACTACCCGCTGAATACAGTAGAAGAAATTACAGCGAGGATACATGGATCTAAATGGTTCACATTACTTGATTGTAGAAGAGGATTTTGGCAATTAAAAGTCACCAAGAGAACATCAGAATATCTAACCTTCAGCACTCCATTTGGTAGATATTCGTGTCTTAGGATGCCGTTCGGATTGGCATCAGCACCTGAAGTGTTCCAGCAAGTGATGACTACACTACTAGCCGACATAAAGAATGTTGAAGTATCTATGGACGATATTCTTCTCCATGCAGAAACTAAAGAAGAATTGGAAAAAATTACACAAAAAGTCTTACAAAAATTTCACAAATCTGGACTAAAATTAAACAAAGAAAAATGTGTGTTCAACACCCAAGAGGTAAAATTCCTTGGACATGTGGTCACTCACAAAGGACTGAAGCCTGACCCTGAGAAGTTAGAAACAATAAGCAAGATAAAAAGACCTGAAAATGTCAAAGAATTACAGCGATTCCTGGGTCTAGTGACTTATCTGTCAAAGTTTATAAAAAACATGGCAGATGTGACAGCGCCTTTAAGAATACTACTACAAAAAGACATATCATGGAATTGGGAACATGAGCAAGAGGCAGCCTTCAAAAGGCTTAAAGAGCTGTTAAAGAAACCACCTGTTCTTGGTTATTATGACCCAAAAGCACCAATATTACTGTCTGTGGATGCAAGTAGCTATGCATGTGGAGGAGTAATGATGCAAAATGGTAAACCTATTGCATATTGTGCTAAATCGTTTACAAACACTGAGAAAGGGTATAGCCAGCTAGAAAAAGAAGCGAATGCCATACTGGTCGCCTGTAAAAAATTTCATTGCTACATCTGGGGCTGCAAGGATCTAACTATCGAGTCCGACCACAAGCCTCTAGAGACAATCTTCAAGAAGCCACTTATAGAAGCGCCGCCCAGATTACAAAGAATGTTCTACCAAATCTTACCTTATAATCCAAAAATAATGTACAAAAAAGGGATTGAGATGTATGTCGCAGATACGCTCAGTAGAGACTGCAGAGATCTTACCTGTGAAGATGAAAATGAATATTTACAAATATGCGCCATAGTACTCCCATTTTCAAAAACACGCCGAGAAGAGCTGAAAAAAGAAACAGAAAATAGTGAGGAGTTAAGAGAATTAAAAGAAATAATAATGAATGGATGGCCTGCAAAAATTGAAAACATAAATGAAAAATTGAAGAAGTATTGGTACTATAGAGAAACACTTAGTGTGCACAATAACATCATTTTTAAAAATGGAAGAGCTATGATACCAAAAACAATGGTGCCCTTAGTTATGAAGCACTGCCACTTAAGCCACAAAGGAATACAAGGCACATTGAGATTAGCAAGAGACAGTGTGTTTTGGCCGGAAATGTCCAAAGACTTAACAAACTATGTAAGAAACTGCAAATCATGCAATAAAATCCAGAAAGACAACCCGATGGAGCCCATAATGTTACAGAACGTACCAGAACGTTCATGGAGTATAGTAGCATCAGATTTATTTCATTTGAAAGGACAAGACTACATTGTTATGGCAGATGCATATTCAGGATACTTTGACATGCAACCACTCACTAATTTGTCTAGCTCAGCAATAATAGAGTGCATAAAAAGATGGTTTGCAACATTTGGTATACCAGACATACTTCAAACAGATGGAGGGAAACAATATGATTGTGAAGAATTTAGGAATTTCACTAAAGAATGGAAATTTGAACACAGAATTTCTAGCCCCCATTTTCCCAGGTCTAATGGGTTAGCAGAAAGATATGTACAAGAGGCAAAAACTCTGTTGAAAAAATGCAAAGAGGATGATACAGACATTCAGCTAGCACTGCTACACCATAGAAACACTCCTCGATTGGATTTAGGTTCACCATGCCAAAGACTGATGAACAAAAGAACAAAAACTCTACTACCTATTAATGAAAAGCTTCTAACACCTAAAGTCATAAAAAATGTAACAAAAAACTTAAAGAAACTAAAAGAGAAAGAAAAAGAATATGCAGATACAGGAAAAAAGGAGAACAGAGAGTTTAGTAAAGGAGAAGAAGTACTACTAAGGAAAGACCATCATAACTGGATTTCAGCTAAAATAATGAACGAAACACCAGAGAGACCACGTTCATACAAAGTGAAAACAGAGGATGGAAGCGTCTACCACAGAAATGCTTGGCATCTTAAACATGCACCTTCTAGGGAAATGTTGCCAGCAGATAGTCCAACAAAGGAATCGTCTCCACTACTGGAAGAACCGCTAGGCCAAGAACAACAGCAAGTACCAAACCCTGAACCGGTACAGCCTGGATCTCCAAGACCTCCTCCTCGAGCAGCGGACACTGCACCTGAAATAAAGACTACTCGCAGCGGTCGACATGTAATCATTCCAGAGCGCTATCGCTGAAAAAGGGGGATGTCATATATGTATCCAAATGCGTTTTAATATTGTATACATATCCGAACGCATCTGATCTGTCATCAAGTCCTCGCTACATTATCTATGCCCTTCTCTGTATTGTCTACGTTCTCTCGTACTCGTACTAAATTGTAATCACAAACATTATTATTAAATATTGATAATAACATACCACCGAGACTTGTTATTATACCAGTAAACCACGTAGCCCTAAACTTCTTCTTACGAACGAGACAGATGGGCTAGAATCGTCACACAGTATGCTTGAAGACGGTCGTCGTTATCGAGGCAGTCCCAAAAAATGCTTGCGTGACGACTGGTTCCTGAATGATTGGCTAGAGAAGGCAAAACACTGGCTGAGTTGGAAAGGAATGGGGGGCCTTTGGCAGACAGTAGGGCAGAAAAGACTAAGAAAAAAAAACCAGTACCTACCTAATAAAATTCACAATAAATAAAAAACATACATGTTAAAATGCAGTCCGCACACTATTTCTTGTATGACTATTCATATGTTTTTTCAAGCTTTGTCTATAAACAGTACTATAACAACACTGATCACAATAAATCATATTCTTCTCTTTTTCATGTTTTAAGCGATGACTGGTCAATCCTGATTTTGCTGCACAGCGGTAATCACAACCGTTGAATGTACATGCATACGGTTTGTCATTTGTATGAGTCCGTTCATGAATCTTCAAGTTTGGTACATGATACGTAGTATAATCACAATAAGAACATTTTAGTTGGCTGTTACGTGAATGTGTTTTCTCATGCTGTTTGAAGTGTGATAATTTTGATGTACTGTAGCCGCATTTAATGCAATAATGTAGTTTTCTTTTCAAGGTTTCATGTTTGTTTGCCATATGATTTAATAACTCTGTATCTTTATCAAATGTAGCGTGACATACAAAGCAAGATTTCTGTATGTCATGGATTTGTATGTGTTCTTGTAAAATGTTAGTGTTTTTAAACCGCTTCTTGCAAATATGGCATTTAAGTTTAGTTCTTCTTAATTTGTCTTTTGTTGTGCTTTTTATGCGGTTGTATTCATCAAAGTGTTTGTTCTTAACATGATGGCGTACAGTTTGGATGGTAGAGTATGAGTTGTAACAGAATTTGCAAAGATATCTTCCAAGATTGTCCACCGATTTGTACCAAGTTACTTCATTTTCTGTTTCCTGAAAAATTAAGACAGTAATGTAATAAAGAATATGGCAGGGATTTCAAATGTTTTGTTTTATGTTTTTCTCACCAAAGGATATTCCTCTGCATCATTTACTACAGGTTCTTGGTTTTCTATGATCTCATCATCATTTAGGTTCTGGAAACAGCAGTTCTGGAATTTAAAAAAAAACCATAGATATGTAAGGCGATTCCTACAAGAAAGTGCAGGTATGTATACCTGCACTTTCTTGTAGGTTTGATAATCCGCTATGAAACTCCAATTTCACTTGCAATAGGAGTAGTAGGGTAGATTCAATTCAAAATGAGTGTAGAAAACATAAATGTCAGTAGTCTGCGAAGACAACTGAGATAAGGCTATCTCAGTTGTCTACGCATAAAAAATATTCTTTTAGAATACATCACCTGAGATGGCTTCAAGACTGCCTGGTGTAAATAAGAGTTCATGCACCAGGCCTCAGATCAAGTAACCAGGCGTTCTAACTAAGTAAGAAACACCCACGAAGGCAAGCTTCTGGTCGATTTTCATCCAGAAAAAGTAAATATACAGCCTACACCTTATAATCCAATTATCGAAAGAATGTTTGTATTAACGCATAAATGAAAACTACATAGTACTATACGCGTAGGACAAAGGTGATGATTGTCTGTCTGGCATTCAGCCAGGATTCCTTAATATTGCATCACTGAAATAGTGACTAACAATGACTGTTTAAAATACGATTATATATACGATATTTTTATATCTTTTTTATAGTTTTTACTGTTACTTACCCGTTGATTTATATTTTCATCACAAATATTTGATGTTACGGAATCGTTTGTGACACATGTTAGTTGTTCACTATTTTCACACAGAGGATCGGTGTCGAAAGACTCAAAATACTCGATTTTTATTTCCTCTTCTTCTTCGTTTTCACTCATTGTGTAAATATTATACAAAAACAATAAAGTAGAAGAAGAGATCGCAACAACTTCACACAATAACAATGAATGACGTTTCGCGGTTTAATGACCTTTTGATGGACTTTTTGGCATTACGTAATTATTCCAAAAAGCTACCATTGTCTATTCATTTAACCGCGTCTGAAAACTATTCGAAAATAATTTATTTTGATTTGTTCTTTGTCTTAAATATTTTATGATAACTGAAAAAATCTGAATAGGACACAAATATTTAATAAAAGTACTAATTCAGTAGTGATAGTTTATCTATGGCAATCCGCTATCTGCGCGTCCCGCTCCTCGTTCGTTCGCGACTCAATATTTTTCATTCGTTCAATCAGTCTGCTCGCGACCGCCGTACAAGGAGGTATTGCCAGTTTCGTTTCCAGCTAAACGCGTTTCGGTGTGATTTGTGTTTTGTTTTGTGGTGCACGATGGCTTACAACGGAAGTGGTGGCAAGAGACTGTGTACAGGGACCGACCTGGACGTCGAAAGGGTGAGTAACAATATTTATGTACACAATTGTCAAACCTGTATCTACGTAGACCCGACGAAAATGGCCGTGTTTTGTACATTTCCCGTTCCATGTCCGCGTTTCAGTCACGAAACGCTTTTGTAATAGTTCCTGTAATCATCGGATGATGATAATGGTCGTTTGTTGACTGTTACTACGTTTAGTTTACGCGTCTTGTCATGATCACGTTACGTTGTTGATTTCTCGTTTTGAGGTTACGTTTTGTTGACACATGATTAAATAAAAAAAAGCCGTAGGTAGATGCGGACTTTAATTTTCTTTTCCTCGCTTTTAATTTGTCGCTAGGGATTTTTTTAGTGGCGACATCCACGAAATAAACGAAAATAGCTTCTTGCCCAGACACTGTCAATTAATGTGATTGACATCGCTCGGTCATTAGGCCTTTTGGTGTTCTTGTTCGCGGGAAACAGAGGTATTTCCCGTTTTCTAGGTCGATAACAATACCACGATACCCACCGGGCTTCTAAACTGAACACCTAACTCATTTAAAAATAGGAAACCAATTATCTATGCTTTATTTGTTTAGAAAATTCTTTCTCTTTTTGCCGCTATCGGCACGCGATTTTAACTTTTGCCGATTCGATTTTTGAAGTAATGCTTTTCGTTAAGGGAAATCATTTCACGTTTTTACACGAAAACAATGAAATACCTACATTTGCAGGTTCACAAACGCATAGATATTTCTTAATTAACAAAGTCTAAAAATTTTTTCAAGTTGGATGTTTTCACTGTTATATTATTTTTCAATACACTTCCTCGAAAACTAGCTCTTATTGCACTACGATTAGGTTCGACATGCATCATATTTCGCACGCGTGCGGTAATAAGAATACAGCGTGCTGTAATATTATTACCGCACGCTGTAATCATAGAGCAGCGGTAATTCGATTAAAACTTATGAAATTAAAAAAAAAACACCACTGACTATTATAGAGCAGGCGTGTTTTTTTTTTAATCTCGCCATTTTGATCTGCGTCTTTACAGCGTAAATATTTTTTGAATATTTAAATTGTGTTTGTAAAAAGAATACTACTAATAAACGTAAATATTTTAAACAATTATTTACTTTTATGAACAAGTAAGCATTTTTTTGTGTTCTTAATTAAAAAATATTTAAATTTTATATTTTTCCTGTGAGGCTGTTTGGCGGCTTTATACCTTTGCTTCTTTTTCAACCTGGCGAAATCAAACCGCGGAAAAAAAGTAAATTAAATCATAGTCTCATCAAATTTGTTGACAAAAACACATAACGTTTTTAGTTAATTTCTTCGAAAGTGTATTGAAAAACGTCGTTTGATACACGTGGGAATTTGTTATTGCATTTCTCGACCCCATGAACACCCTCGCCATACGGCTCGGGTGTTCAATCTGCCTCGAATGCAATAACAAACTTTCCGCACTTGTATCAAAATGTACTATTTACGACGCCTTTGTTGTGATTAAATTAGGATTGAGAAGTAGGCAGGCATAAAACAAAGTGATTACGCACACAAGAATTAAAAAAGAAAATTTAATTTATCTTTCAAGTTATGTAGGTAGGTACTTTTTACGTTTTTCCCGTGTTGTGAAAATAGTTAGGTATTGTAAAGATTGAATCAATCTTTTTAAAGTCTTAAAAAAATAAATAAGGCATAGACAAAATTACGGATAATTTGCGTTATAGATCTTTGATGACTGTCTTACATGAGATCAAAGTTGTACTAAATTAATTTACGATCATAAAATGTTTATTGCAAACATTTATTACGCCGGTTCTCTGTTTTGATTGAAATCGTATTTCTTCTCGTGGATTTTAATAATGATAGTCCGTCAAACGTAAGACGACACGGTTGGCGCAGTGGCTAAGCGATTGGACTGCTGCGCTACGTGTCGCGGGTTCGATCCCCGCACGGAACAAGTATTTGTATGGCCTACAGATAGTTGTTTCGGGTCTGGGCGTGTTTGTGTATGTGAGTTTCAATGTTTGTAAACGCACCCACGATACAGGAGAAATTCCTAGTGTGGGGCAACGTTTTTAAAAAAAAAAGGATATTTCAGTATTGTGGCAACACTGGCAACAGACACCATTTGTATAGTTTCCCATATTTTTTGACGAAGAAACAAGAGGGTCCTTTATTATTAGGTAGATAGGTACCTACTACGCCTCCATTTTATGTTGTGTACAAAAACTCGTAAGTGCCAATTTAGATCATTTTGCCAATTCATAGTAAGCCCATTGAAATCTGTTTAGGATACAATATTTGTTAAACTCGCACTAAGAAATAGGTATTATGATTGTAGGTACTTATACGAAAATGGTCTTTAGATCAACCAAGATCAGTTATTCACAACAAATTCGAATTCCACACACAATTTGTTTTATTACAAATTATTACACACTAAACTAAACCTAAATGATCTGTGTATCACTATACCTACTTACTCATTTAAACTTCAAAGGTGTTCAAAGATTCAACATCACTTTGAAGATTTTCCACAAATAGGTATTAGGTAATTGAATCGCGTTGATAATTGAACGTTAATCTCCCTTTGTATAAAAATACAATTTGAATTCACGAAAGAGGTTACCTATTATAAAACATATTTGACAACCAAAAATGAAAATACCTACCTGTGCTTGAAACGGACAAAATAAATCACTGCACTATTGTTTTGATTGACACTTCAATTGACAGCTGACACGAACGGGTGATTAACCCTTTCAATGCGGTAACCTGTACCTATTCGGCACACACCTATTTTGTTTCGCTTCACGATGCGTATCGCGTATCCGTATGGTCGTTTATTAATGAATGCTAGTTTTTCACTACAATGTTCCATTTCATTTTTAAAATCAACACACGTTTTATCCCGCCATTCCGAACCATGGTGGGATCATCATTATCGATTTATTGTTGTGTCGTTTATCCCTGTATTACGCACACGGGAATAATTCCATCGGTAAAATATTTTATAGCCTTTTTATCGCGCCGTGAAAGCCTTAAATAAATAGTGTAGGCGTAAAAATATTTTCCTTTGCCGTTTAAAGGTTTCAAACAAACACGTAGAATCACAAGAGACGTAAGTATTGAACAAACTCGTTCTATTTTTGAAGTGTTTAGTCTACTCGTAAAGAATCGACTTACTATCGCAAGGAATCGAATGAAAACGTTGATAAAAGTTATTATTCAATCGATGTTCCGTAGGGGTCGTTGAGTGTCATCATGCAGCTTGAAAATAGAACGTGTTATATTATAATGTTATTGTTTGGCGGGATTAAATTGGTAATTTTACATTTTGATTGCATTTCTTTTTACGTTACTTATATTTATTGAGGTTGAACCAATGTTAATGCTGAAATGTCAACTGGATTGATTTAAATAATTGGCACTGACAATTACGTTAGAGCATTTGCCAATACAATAAATATATAATAAGTACATAATTGAATTTTAGTGAGCATTCTGAACATGGAATGTTTATTTGAATGTTCTACTCTAATTTAGTCGTAAGTTTGGAATAATGGACAGATGAAATGATGAAAATGTCCCACTCCCGAATGATTGTGGACACAATGTATTAGTATGTTCTAAAGAAATAAGACTAGTTTAAACTTTTTGTAGAGTAATGGGTAGTACCTAGTAGCTTTTGGCGCCAAATTCGCAGACGGTGTTTCCGCCATAACCACGCACTAATGACATTTCTAGTTTTCATGTTATGAGCCTTTATAACGTCATCAAAAACCACTGAAGGTATAGATATTAGACGACGTGGTTTAAACAAGAATGGCCTAATAAAAAAAGGATTTCCCGAATCTCAAACGTACTCAGACGGTGAAGTTAAAAACTCTCAAGCTTGTAAAAAAATCTAGGTCAATTCTACATATTTTTGACAGATTGTGACAGTTTTTAACAATCTGGGATTTGCGAACTCAGACTCAAATCGCAGGAAACATCTAGCAATTAAATAAAGGTTTTACCCATAAAATAGCAATCAAATGAACATTTATTACGCATTTCAATTCAATTTGGATCCTTACCCGACACAGATGTGGTGGCGCCAATTAATTGTAACAGCCGTCATCTGTTTCAATCTCTAATCATAGAAGTTCCACAACTTGTGCAACCGCTCACAGATTTATGTAATTTATGCTTTTATACTCATTTGTGGATGATATATCGATTCTTGATTGCACGCTTTGTTTTTTTTCCGTATTTGATTAATTTAATGTGGCGGGATTTTTTTACTAAGTGTGGCAACATTTTATGATAACGTTCGAAAGAGTTTGAATGCAAGCTGCCTTTTAATGAACATTGGAAAATAAAACAAAAGTGTTTGTCATAGACAATTCTGCAGTCTGTAAAAATAAAAGAAAGTGTAGTATTTCATTTTTAAACGCTCGTGTCGAACAAAGCGGTAACTAGTTATGCTAATTTACCAATTTATTAATACAATTGGATGCACCAATACGCGCATGATTCGTTTGCGGTATTTTCTGCTTCAGACTTTCTAGTTTTATTTAGTTTATTTACCGTTTTGCTATAAAAATGTGTACAGTAATTGGCTTTTGTTTTAATGATGTTATCGTTTATTTTATCGCTTCGTTGTACAGTAACTAAAATGTGTTCTACTAAGGGCTAATTTTATCAAGAAAACTAAATACGATCACTACTTCTAAACCACGTCTATGAGCTATCATATCACGCTCTGGGCGGAGCGGAAGGAAGTGTCAGACAGAGTCGGACTTCTACTGACTGAAAACCGACCATGTTCCTTCATAGCTCTGTTTGCACAGGGGCCGCGGTAACTCTTTCGAACAACCCGCAGCCGCTTTGACAGCCCTTGAACGCAGTTTAAATGATCGCGTTCAGTATTTTTAGTAAAAATTAACCCTAAATAAACGTAGACGTTATTCTCGCGATTTCACATGAATGAAATAAAAAGCACATGGACGCTGCAGTACAAATAACTCATTGCTGAGTCGCGTTGCGTGAGTTTTATTCTTTATATTTGTCGAGACGAGAACATGCGCTGGCAAGTAAAGTCTTTTTAGCAAAAGAAATTGTCCATAAATCACTGAGATATATTTAACTGTACAGCCCGGCGAGCACGGCCTACAGTGACATGGCATGAGTCACACATTTTATCACAGTTTGGGCGATAAAACCGTTTTGTCTTAAATGCTAGCACGGCGGCGTAAGATAATTTCTTGATATGTGATACAACTTCTTGACGTCTAGTTGGGACTCCTATGTCTTATTTGCTAATATGGGCGCACCCATTTTGTAACAAATGTCACATTTTGACAGATGAATATGCTCGTTTATATCACGTTCGTTCGGAGGTGGTGATAAAAGTAAATTAAAAATATAAGTATATTTTTCTGCTTACTACTGCATCAAATGGCAGTAAATTATTATAATTATGTTCTTGCCCGAAGGCAAGAGGTCCAAAGTAGGAAAATATTCCGAAGAAACATTTGGGACTCCTCTAATCCGTTCGAGTTATTTCACTTCAAAAATTTCACAATATATTTCAAAACAAATCACATCAAACTTTTAAAGGAAAAACAGAACTTTTAGTTAGTAGCAAGTTATCAAATAATAAATAAAAAAAGAAAATGAAAGACGTGCCGCGTACGCAGTGTTGCCATCGAAGTTTCAACTTTCAAGCTCCCCACCAGAATCGACCTCTAAAACCACCAGAAATCCACTAAAAAAATCGCACCTTCTTAAAAAATCGCTAAATTTTCCACTAACTTTATTTCTGGCAGATTTTTGGTCTTTACTAAAGGAAATAATATTTTTTTGAAACGTTTATTAAAGCAATAACATGAAAATTACATATAATGTAACAAAATACTTCAACTTCAACTCTCTATTAATTCATGGCTTTTGTGGAAGAACAAAATACTTAATAAAACCTATTTTTTAAAAGAGGTCAATCAAATTATATTATTAAGTTATCTTCAGATGAGTCGTTTCCGTCCGTATCATCATCGTTAATCTCGGACTGATACGACTGTTTGGTACCAAATAATTCCACTAGAAAAATCCACTAGCCACTAAAACCGATATTTGTCCGCTAAAAGGTAAGTCAAAACCACCAGATTTAGTGGAAAATCCACTAAGTTGGCAACACTGCGCGTACGTGTTATGTCAAAAATGAATTAGTACCCAAGAAAATTAAAAAGTTGTTTAACTGTATGAACTGTGCTCTTATACACGTACTTTTTTATTTGGTCGCCTATTCAGATGGTCATAGACATTTTTATTTTTTTAATATACTAGGTCACACTATGAAGTCAGCAACAAGAAAGACAAGTCGCGTCTTAAATTATATCACATGTGGTACCCGTGCTAGCATTTAAGACAAATTCTAAGACATGACATAATTTATAACGTCTTGTCACCAACGTCTTGGGTACGCCCGTGCTCGCCCCGCAGGAGCAGGGTAAATTTGCTAGCGTAACTCGTATCGAGTGAAAAGGAGGCGGGGTTGGGTACTCCAGAAGGAATTTTATTTGTCTAGAAACTAGAAAGACAAATAATACTAATTTTTGACTTCGCCGTCGGCCACAGTCGGGTAAAAAGACTTCTGCAAACCAAAACCTGTTCTGTATCAGTGTGTACAGGTACTGGCAGCAGCATCGACGGTACATTTCACGTCGGGCAAAGCACACTAGCTAATTTACAATGACCTTGTCATAGCGTGACCCACGGCTGGCGCAGTGATTGAAGAATACGCTGCTGGGCTACGCGTCGTGAGTTCGATTCCCGCACGTAACAAATATTACTATGGCCTACAGTTAGTTGTCTCGGGTTTGGCTGTGAGATTGAATGTTTGTAAACGCACCCACGATATAGGAGAAATTCTTAGTTACGTCTAAAAATAGTAATTAACCAAGAAACACACATTTCATTAATATCAAGGCGCGGACAGATGGAAATGATCGCATTTCTCATTTCTTTAAACATAAAGATTTGTTTGTAAAGGAATTTCAGTCGGCCGCAAAAAAATAAAGCGGATTAGTCAGAAATAAATCAGTGTGAGCACGCGCTCGCTCGCACATGTCTTTAATGTGAAACAATCGAATAGATTAGTTCAGAATGTCAACTTTACTCAGCTATTTGACAGTATCTTGTCTCATTATCTGCCTAGCTTTACCCCAACTTCGGTGGGGTCGGCTTCCAGTCTAACCGGATGCAACTGAGTATCAGTATTTTATTTACCCGGAGCGACTGCCTGACTTCCGCAACTCAGTACTGGATGGTATGCTTCATGTTAAGACTGGATGTCAGACAGCCAGAAACTCGGTATTGTAATGGGTGCCGTGTCGTGCCTAACCGAAAGGTCGACATGGACTATCAGAACAAACAAAAAACGATTCAGAGTGTTTGGTCTCGCTTTTGCAAATTACTACCTCGTTGCAATATGAGTGGAGATACTGAGGTTTCGGCCTTTTCCCTTTGAAATGGTACAGGCATGTTGTATATCATGATTTTTCTTCATTATGAGTTTACAAATATTATTGGCTCAACCATTATCTTTTCCATTATCGTGACGGTATTGTTTTTTTCTCCTACGTAACCGTCGGCCGTCTGAGGTTTTCTTTCGGCAAACGTCGTGCGCCTGACATTTCCGAGTGAATCACGCGCATGCCTTGCCAAGGGGGCGTGGCAAGCCGTCTACGAGCCAGATATTTCGTTGACGGGATTGGCCGATGTACTACGTTTAACAATAGTTACGCCCTTTTCGGTTGGGACCGTGCGTTTTTTTTTTCGTATTTGGAAGACTGTGTTGCTATGAAAAATATAAGAAAGGTGTTTGGCAGTTTAAATAGAGAATGACACCGTTGTCGAGTAAATGCGGTTTTTTTTATTTGTTTTAGTCGGTATGCAGAAATTAATGTGTGAATATTTTTTGTTCCAATATTGATTTTCGTATTGAGGTTATGCGGGACGAGACGCAAGGGACCATTCAATGTGGTGAGACTTGAGGCAGGCCTATGTCCAACAATTGACGTCTGTTGGCTGAAATTATGATAATGATGATAAAAAAGTAGTTAACCTATTTATAAAAAAAGACGTTGAAAAAAGTATTGAAAAATAGAAATTTTAATTTAAAAAAACTTTGCCCGACATACTAGACGGCCGTTGGCGCCAAAACTATAATATCTTTTGTCTCCTGCTATGACAATTGGTAGAATCTTTGCCAAAGTTTTAAATCATACTCTTGGAATGCATCCTAAGTCTAGGGAAATAATGATTTTATTAAATAATCTCGAACTGCTAAAAGCCGCCTGACTCATTCTGTTTGTCTGTTTTGGAGGTGTGTCTTTTTTGATGCTGGCAACCTAAAGCGGTTTAACTTGAGTTTGTACATAATGTGCAATAGACAGATATCTTCATGCATTCTCATTCAAGCTCTGCTTAGCTTGGGACTAGATGGCGTTGTGTGCAGTTAGCTCTTGGCTCTTTTTTTTTGGAACTGGACCAAACATTTCTTCTTTCACATCCATTCTTCTGGATATTTGGCGTCATCTAAACAGTAACTTAATTTCTAGCCATATTATCATCTTTCAGACATTCGATCTATAGAAAGTGGAAATTATGTTGTTGATACTCCTCCGCTATTCTTTTCCGATTAATTTCGTCGCGAGAACCAAGACAGTTAAATCGTTTCTCTGAGACTTCGCCGAACTTCGTAGTCTCGGTGCTTTTCTGGTTGTCGCCGCTGTTGATTCTGCTTACAGGAGTTACAGTGGTTTGGGAAAAAAACCCAAAAAAAAAAAGACATTCCGTCTATCGTTTCCCTGGTCTTCTTCTACGAGTATTCACACAAGCTCTGCTTAGCTTGGGACTAGATGGCGTTGTGTGATAGTTGTGGAATATTATTATTATTATTCATTAGTTGTTTATCTTTTCTTTTGAAGGCATTTCGTATCAGTTAAGAAACGAGCATTTATGTCCACAGTTACAGTGTATGGCCTTTCCGGACCTAACATAACATCACGCCTGTATACTCCGAAGGGTTATATAGGCAGAGGTGCACCATCCATTTTGCTACGCATAGTTATAAGCACTGTAATCACTTCGTGAAGTGATTACAGTGCTTATAACTATGAGAGGTTATTGATTTCGTTTCAAAGTAGCTTACAATTAATGAGCACTGTTATGAAGAATAAATTTTACTTCATGGTTCTGACCCAGAGAACCATGCAGTAAAATTAATTCATATAGCAGTGCTCATAAATTGAAAGCTACTTTGAAACGAAATCAATAACCTCTCATCATAGAAACGTCCCTGAACTTCATTCATGACATCACTCCATTTAGGCACTAATGAATAACTAAAGTTGACACAAAACTGTCCCCTCATCCCCTAAAATGTTTGATTAATAAATGTCCAAAGGCGTGGTTCCTCCATCAAATATTATATAGCCTAAATAGGCATCACAAATCAGACCTGCCCTACATAACCTATATTGTTTGGGACTAGTGATGCGCGATCTGATACGATGGTTTAAACTATCGATAGAACAAGATGCGATGGGCCGGAACTATGGATCGATACTAAGTATCAATATCAGAATGAAGGGGTCATATTCCTCCCGTCGGGGTTGGTCACAAAGATACCGCGGCCTCGACATAAAGGGCTAAGAAGGAACATGGGTGGTGTTTAGTCAGTAGAAGTCTGACACTCCCTTTCGCTCTGCCCAAGAGCGGGAGGGGTCATTTGACGATTTTCCACCCACCCCCCAAAAAAAATTCGGTGTCATATTAATGTCGTGTCCGATGTCCTAAACATAATCAATCAATAATTAGTACAAAAAGAGGGCATACAAGTATTATCAAAAATAGAAAACCAAATGGAATTTCGCCAGAGGTATACGGTATACGGTTCGATAATTACAAGTTTCTTGCACCCTATACCATACACCCTACAGACGAAACGCGACACGATCCGTCTTTTGTAGAATTAGATTGAAGCGACTGCTGAGTCTTGGGTTCAATTCCCAGGGTGGGAAAAGCATTATTAGGTTTTTCAACAAGGACAAAACAAATCTCAATAGCAGCCACGGAGTTTGAATTTGTACCCGGCAGATGGTAATAGGCGGCTCTTATTACATCGAAAATAAACATATTGACGAAATGTGTGGGTCTCCTACTATAGGGTGTACCTCGAACTAGCCCATCCTATACGATCCTAGACTTGCGATCCGAATAGACCCAAAGTATCGATAGTATCACGGGTGTATCGATACACGTGTGTGTCGATACTTACATTATCGCACATCCCTACTAACTAGAACATTTGATCAATAGTCTAGCCTTGGAACACGGCAATGTACCACAGAAATCAAATATCGATTCCATAGATCGATTAGGTATTGAGGTTGCCATTAGGGCTGCTCGTAATGTCGGATGGTTCTGTAATATCATGTCTAGTTATTATAATATGTAATCGTTTGCATTGTAGATTAGTTGATAGTTATGTCTTATCGATTGAATTTGTGACTAGCTTTTGCGTGTTATGGTCGGGAATTATCCCAAGGAAACTAATAATCTTTGGAACTCTGGGATAATGTAGCTTCCTATTAGCCGGGGAACTAGACCAACAAGGCAGTCAAATGTCATAATCAACGTATGGCGATCCCAGACAAGACAGGCGATAGAGCAAAAATCGTCATGGAAAAAATCAGAACTGACAATCAATACGGTAACCATGCTGTCTGTTCCCCATATTATTATATTTCCTTTTTCTTTTGATAGTAAAGCCTCTCTTCCACGATTTATCAATATAAATAGCTATTTTAGTCCAGACTTTTCCGCTAGCTCACTTTCTGCTTGTTACTTCGATGCAAAAAATACGAAAATATTCTACGTAATATAAGAGCACGTGGCACTTAAGAGCATTAAGCCATTAGCTCACGACCTGATATAAAAATACTTCGTCTACCTATATAAAATCTGGAAATATTTTTTAATAACTACCTAGTTCAAATCGGGTGGGCTTCATGTAAAATACTGATATTCAGTTAAACTGGATACCGACCCCAATGAAGTTGATAAAAGGCTTGGCAGATGATGAAAATGTGGATTATAGATCAGATACTATTTCGTATTAGGAAAGGAAATTATGGAGAGTCAGGGCACGAATTCATCCCGGCGGGGCTGCGGGTTGTTCAAAAGAGATACCGCGGTCTCGACACAAAGGGCTAAGAAGGAACATGGGTGGTTTTTTACCCACCACGGAACGGAGACGGTAGAATGTCCGTCGGGTGCTGAACATTGCAAAACTAGTTCATTTAATGGCAGCCCCCGACGGACATTCTTGGGTTTTTTTAAGGTGGGTGTTTTATGTTATTTTATCCTTTTTTCAATAATTTTTTAACAGTCGTGGGTTTTTTCAAAATTTTTAATTTTGCTTTTTATTTTAAACTTTTTACTTTTTTTAATTTTTTTTAGTCAGTAGAAGTCTGACACTCCCTTCTGCTGTGCCCATAGCGGGAGGAGTCATTGGATGATTCCCCCACCCCCCCAAAAGGGCACGAATTCAAGCCACTTGTCTATCTACCGTTTGGACTAGCTGTACTGCACCCCCACAAAACAATAAACCCACACACGCAATACAAAAAACAATTAACGACATTATCAAGTTACAAGATCTCAGATTACTTATTCAATTAACCTTAGACTTCCGATTTGATTGCTATCAGCTTTTTACGTCTTTGATTTAACAGAATTCCCGAAACAATATTTAAAAAGAACGCCAAGAATAAATAAATATGTAATAACTAGCCAACTGCCCCGGCTTCAAGCGATTGTAATTATATTATCAATTATCTCATAATAAAGGAAATGAAAAGTGGGGTTAGCAAAAAAATACTTTCAAATTAAACTACTGCTGGTTCCGTCATACATGTAGCACTAGATTTAATTTTTATTGTACAGGGTGAATGGGTCTAAAAACCACACATGTCCCTTCTTAGCCCGTGACCGAGGATGCGGTATCTCTTTCGATCAACCCGCAGCACTAATCCACTTAAAGTACAGATTTGTAAGAAATAATTTAGAACTTCAACTTCAGCTGGCCAGTTTGATAAAATACCAGAAATTCTGATGACACAGCAAGTCTCAAAGATCACGTGCCATTGCAACCGATTGCTGAAATCTACGGAAATCGTGAAGTGAAATCCCGCAGAGTCCAATCTCTTGATATGGGGTAAAAGCTGTCCTGCTTGCACGTCCGCATGTCAATTTACAGAATTGCAGGGATTACGGACAAAAGGTATTGAAACTCTGGAACCGGCTTGCATACATATCTGTGTAAGTAACTGTAGCATACACCTCTGCCTACCTATGAGGGAAAGTACAGATTTAAGGTTTTTACGTAAGGACCTCTAATACATCCCGTCGGGGCTGCGGGTTGTTCGAAAGAGATACCACGGCCTCGACACAAAGGGCTAAGGAAACATGGGTGGATTTTAGTCAGTAGAAGTCTGATCTACCGCTCTGCCCAGAGCGGGAGGAGAAATTTGATAATTCCACATCTTCCAAAAAAAAAGGACCTCTTGTATATCAAAATACTGTTACTGTAAATGAGCCTGTGTCATCTCACGGGTGTTTCGTCGTTTCGCACCTTTGCAAAGCAGTGAGATAACACAGGCCCATGCCTTCCAAGTTTTTCGATCCACGACCAATGTGGACCACCGTCCCGCCATCTCTTGCGAGATCTACCGCATCGCCTTCTGGCTGCCTCAGGGCTCCACAACGTGGTTATTTTGGCCCACAGCTCGTCGGGCATACGAAAAAAATGGCTAGCCCAGTCCCACTTGAAGCAAAAAAATACTAGAACATTTTTTTTCATGTCATACCAAATTCATCTGCTACAATTTACCATCCCTATTTCTACCGTGAGTGTAGGCAATAAAGCTTGAAATCGAAATTATTCATGTACAGTATCTATGTGAAGATACGGGCGGCATTCGGTACGTAAACGAGTAATAGACAGGTAGAATATTACGAGTAGTAACTTGTAGGAATTACTTGAAATTGTAAGCAATTTGGTTAATATAATTGGATGTGACGTCATAGAAATATTAGTGAGGAATAGAACTCGTATTGTAAACGTGTTTGAAATTTCTCTAGCTTTGGGTTTTAAAATTTCTCTAGCTTTGGGTTTTAAAATTAAGGATTGGCGTCAACTCAATACCAATCAAGTACAGCCAGACCAGATTGTTCAAGTCAGAATATTTTTCCCCTTTCGTTCCAAAATGAACTGTTAATGAGTTAATCGGGTAAGTGTGGTAGATAATATATCCGAATCAGGTATATTAGCTCCGGATCCTGTAAACCACCGTGACGACGGATCCGCCGGACCGTATCCGGATTTCCGGATTGCAAATTTGCAATCCCTACGTATAATACGCCTGGTTTTCTACCTATGATTGTTTCTGGAATAAATTATGGTAAAATGTATTTTTAAAAGATAAAAACGTTATAGAGTTGCATTGCTTATGTCAACCTTAGGATAATATGCCTTCCAATTGTGTCAATAACCCTCCTTTTGGGCTTCGCCGCAGTCGGGTAAAAACACGGTATTTCCACGAAATTCAAAGCTCCATCTTGTATTCTCTCAAAATAAAGTTTCCTGGTTGAATCACAATCCTTATATTGTGGTAAAATTGTCTTATGGGCCTACTACACGCACGCACTTCCCCATGGGTTTACTTGCGCAAACTGGCTTGAACGCGGAGCACTGTGCGTGTGGTTGGGAAAACAAGCCCCGCGCAAACCCCACGGCGCGGCCTGAGCGCGGCTTGAACGACTTGCTAGAAATTTTACCCGCGAGCCCGGCCTGCGCGCTTTTCTGTGCGTGTGGTTGGGCGTTCAGTGCTCACACCGCAGTCGAGGCTAGTCGTCGGTCGTACGTAGTCGTCCTTCGTTAAAAAATGTCAACCTTGAGAATGTATGACTGCGAATTTTTGACTGAGTTTTTAACTATGTATAAATCTATGCCTGCTATATGGAAAATCAAATCGAAAGATTATTCCGACCGTAATAAAAAGAGCTATGCCTACGCAAAACTAATAAATAAGATGAAAGAAGTAAGAACTGATCGTTTACATTTTGACTTTTGCATTGTCATTTTTTTCACTAGCAAACACTTAAAAATATTAGCATAAGAAATAGTTCTTCACTGGGAAACATTGTTTACACGTCGACTGTCGTCGACGATTTCAACAGAAATGAGGCCTGCGCGTACTTCACAGCCCATGGGGAAGTGTGAGCGTGTGGTAGGCGCATGAGCGTGTGGTAGCGCCCGGGAGCGTTCAGTTTTTTCGTGAGGTAAGCGCGCAGGCCCGGACTGAAGGGAAGTGCGTGCGTGTAGTAGGCCCATTAGGCCATGGTCCATTCATTCAGCTTGATTTCCATTAATTTCCAACTCTTATGCGTCCTTTACAGTTTCTAGTTCTCAGAATCCTTGAACAGAAATATCTTGAGCAAGGAAACGGTAAAAACCTTGACAGGTACAGAAATAAAGGGAAGCAGCAAAACTTATCTTTTCAATATCTGGACTGTCGTTTCATTTTCAATGAAAGCTGTATCCTAGAAACGGGTTTAATTTGTATCGACCATTAGGATATTATAAATTCCTACTATTTACCGATTCCTGTTGCTGAAATGAGACCGTTATTTCATCGAGTTTAATACCTTTTAGAAATTCATAGAATTTTGTACTGACAGTAAAACTGATAGGGTTTCTGACAGTTCATTTACTTTAAAGTCATTCATCATCATCTGCCTAGCCATTTCCCAGCTTTATTGGTTATCTGCTTGCAGTCTTACCGGTGGCAGCTAAAAAAGTCATTCAGTGGGATAAAATGAGCTCAGATGATGATTTTGCTGAAGATAATTCTGTAAATACTTGCGTTTTAGGTCTGCAAATTATATTTTGGTCAACATACAGCCAGACCGGGAAATTGCAAAGAACATAAGAAAACTAATTTCGCAGGCTACCCTGACGTTTCCACCTGGTTTTAGGTGTCCTTCAGAAAATCCTGCCGATAACAGACATGTGCCATGTTAAATGTTACCTTCGTAATAAAGAAAATCATCGAATCCCTTAACATGTCCATACTGTAGCGTTCTAACCATTTAGCGCACGTTATATCAATGGATAATAAATATGCTTTACATATTTCCTGCTCACGTACCAAACTCTTTTGTTGTTAGTACTTTTATTTTACAGTAAAATATAAACCGTTCAGTTTGGCAGGTTCATTTGAATGCGAATCTTCCGTTTGAAGCCTTTTCGACATGCTATCGCGTATAAAATATAGACAGCAAACGATTTCAGAACCTACACCTTCGAAATAACGCTGAAATTCGAAAAATACTCTGTTCTTCACCGGAAGAAATATTGTCTTTGAAAATACTTATGTTGGAGCGAAAGGAATATTTTTAAATCTTTACTAACTAGTGGAAAGTGTTGGTTTATGGCTTATAGGCATGATTGAGTATGAAGTAAGAGGTATCGTAGTAAATATGGAAATGCATTTTATAAATCAAAATGCAATGTATGTAATGAATTCATATGAACCACTCGTGGTGCGAAACGACGAAACACTACACTTGAACCAGCTACATCTTCGGCTATTCCTGCTGCTTTTCTGTAAACTGTTTGAAGGGTTTTTATTTATTGATTATAGTCTTCTAAAAACCTAGGCTAAAATCACTTTTCAAAGTGCTTCGTATTTCTACAGCGGCTTATACCAAAGCTTTTCAATAACTTATGTGAATCCAATCAGTTTCTTATTTTTCCATGTCATCATGTCACTCTCTCTGTCAGGATCTCTGGTCTCATAAGACATATTACTGTGATCTCTTGACAAAGACATTGTACTTTCTATTCACGAACCCTCGTGATTGATTATTATCTCACTTCCTCACACACAGTGTCAGTGATGTGTGTCCTTGTCCTAACAGTGGAAAAATCATAGGCTGCTTATGCTAAACATTACTTCAGTTAGGCCATCGAACTATTCTTCATTCATGTACCAACGAAAACATTCAGTAGTACGATAGTTGAGACATAAAAACTGAGTTTGATAAAGCGATAAAAAATCTAGATCTTTTATTTTTCAACACTAGCCGTCAGTAATGAACAAGGTCATTCAGATCACAGGTCTCAATTAATTCTAGCTCGCTTCACAGACTCAATGAATCATCTCGTTTCAATCAATTAAATTATCTCTCATCATGAGTGTAGTAGCTAGTGAGAAAAGTTTCGAGTATTTTTGTAGTATGTAATGTAGTAAACATTTTGAAAGTCTTAGATGATGTGTAAATGTCTTGTATCACTTTATCACGTAGATTTTTACAAGACTGCCGCTAATCTATGAATAAATTCTTTTTTACTTCATTATGAGGATTTTGGTGACTGAAAAGTTGTGTGGAAATCGGTTGTCGTGGTAATGAGGAGGAATGAGGAAAATGTCGTGAGGAAGATTTTGAATATGAATGTGGAATTGTGGATGGATTGGATATAAGAGTAGAGGAAGACTAAAGAAACGATGGATGGACTGTTTTAAGAATGATATGGCAAGAAAGCACGTGTCCCAACCCCAAGAGATGACGAGAAACAGAAAAGTATGGAAGAAGAAAACAGGCTGCGCCGATCCCTAATGAATTGGGATAAGGGAGAGAATTATGATCATTTTGCAGTGTAATACGTGGAGCTAATCAGCTAGCTAGGAATTGTAGGCCTCGCTGGATAAATGAATGTATTACAATAATAAATATCAGCAATTTTACTGGTCTTTTAGAAGGCTTAAGTGATAGCTGGCTGCTGCTGGCATTCGCTCCGACTTGATTATTGCAAAAAGTCCCAAAGATTCTTGTATACTTATAGAGACACTCACAAATGGTGGATAGTTCCTCAAATACTCCGAAAAAAAGAAGACGATTCGTTAACCAGGCGGTTTTTGTTTCTAGTGAACCACTTCCCAATGGTTGTTGTTAGGCTGATGCATAACTTGATCCAACGGATAACTTTGCTTCGTACGACTAGTACGTATGTGGAGATACCGCTCCTGTTGCAGATGTCTATAAATAGAATATTAAGGGTTTTATCATTCCCAATATTGACAGTGGTATGTTAAGCCCCAGATATTCTGCTTACTATCAACCTGTTATTGCATGTACAGCGATTTTACTGCATTTAAAACGCATTGAATTGAATTCCAGCACCAAAGCGTTCAGCCAAAACATACAATGTGGCGAATCTGGTGTTTCTCAACTATTATGTCATGTATATTAGTTGATATATATGTTGTTTGATCATGAGTCTTCGGTTTATGGCTTTAGTAACTGCCTTGAGGAGAGTAATGGTCGTAATACTTCGTAGAGTGACGTCAGATTATGAGCTAATGTGAATGTTGAATACACCTGATGTTGATACTAGTTTTCACGACATTGTTGAGTAGTATATCGTTTTTGATGTGCATGTTATTGATTAATGTAAATTATTTTATCATTATCATTCACAGTTTGAATTCACCCACTGCTGGGGGTATACCCCTATAGACCTCATATAGGTCTATAGAATAGACCTATCATTTATTGTGCCAATCTCCACGGTTCTGCACCAGCCTCATCCAGGTTTTTCCCTCGATGGCAACTATGTCGTCGTCGCGGTAAAATCACATAAATTATAAAAGAATTGGGCATTCTTTTATGATTTATGTGATTTTACCGCACATTTTGAATTTGTTTTAAGTTTTTGTACTGAAGATTAAGTCACCTGCATCTATCAAGTTTAAAAGTCGCCATGCCACATCGAAGCTCGTTTATACTGCAAACTTTAAAAAAAAAGAAATCTTTAAATTATTCAGGCAAGGCGAGGTGTTACTCGCTCACCGACCGAACCAAAATCCTGACCTACGTCTACAAATCTATCCTAGATCGAAAATGGCAAGCTTTCACAAAGAGGGAAACGAACCAAATGACACAATTCTCAAATGAAGCATGACACACTGCACCTACACGCAAATTGTACCCAATAAACATTATAAAACCGCAAATAAACATAAACATACGCGTAATGACTCATAAAAGGTATGCGGGATAAATTTAGCGGTACATGTCGCGAGATCTGGGAGTCTGAGCTACTAACGCACGTATCAAACGTTGGTAAGCAAAGCTTTTGATGTTTCTTGTTGAACGTGCGATTGTTACCGGTTTATTGATCCGTGTATGGGTTTTAAGGGTGATTTTGGCGTGCATGGGAATGAATGAATTTAAGTTGGTACTCATAACTCCGAATAAGTTGATTATTTATTTATTTATGCACACACAAAATACAAAAAAGGATAAAAACATAACAAATAGAAGAGCACAAAGGTACTGCTTATTTCAAAAGAAATTTCTTCCAGCAGACCTGCGAGAGGATAGTTGGATAAGAAATGTAGACACAGTGTGTAGACAAGACTAACAATATTTTAATTTTACATACATACCAATATATACACATATAAAATAAATACTAGTATCCAAATATATAACAGTAAACAAACATACATATATACAGAATATTACAGAATAGAGGAAAGGTAATGCTCTCTGACTTGTTTTTTGAAAATAAATAAAGATTTAGAGTCTAAAATTTTAGGCGGAAGTGAGTTCCACAAACGTACAGCGTGAACAGAGAAGGAGGAGGAAAAGAATTCAGTTTTATGGGAAGGGAAATTAAGATGATGCCTAAGGTGGGATCTACACAGGGTATTAGTCATTAGAGGGACGGGTAAAGGAAAAACGATCGCGAAGGTAGCTGGGATATGCAGGGTTATAAAGGATGTTGTAGAGTAGGCATAATATCCGAGTGTTCCGGCGAAGACGGATAGGGAGCCACTTGAGTTCCTTGCGGAAGTGAGAAACATGGTCATATTTCCTCAGACCAAACACAAAACGGATACAAAGGTTTTGCAGGCGCTCAAGTTTATTTAATAGCTCCTCGGTGGCATCCAAATAGCAGGCATCAGCGTAATCAATGATCGGCTGGATCAGAGTTTGAGCTAAGTATATCTTGGTTTTAAAAGGTAAGAAGCTCTGAAGTGATTTAAGTGAATGGAACGAAAAGTGCACCTTCCGACTAACCTCATTCACTTGTGCTCGCCAAGAAAGATTGCAGTCAAGATTGCGTTGATGTCTTTTTTCAGGGTTATAATTTAATAAAAAAACGTAGAACGCATCCCCTGGACATCAAAATGCCGGTAAATTGAACACCTTGCGTACTAAAAGTTACGTTTCATCGTTATTTCTATACCAATGTACTTAAGGTGGTACCCTGAGCAAATAACCTTGAGCATTTGCTCCCTCTTTGCCGCACCCCACCTCTACAATACTTCGTAAACTATTACTTGCGCCACCTGGCGAACTTCATACGAATTCAAGTAAAATTCACAGATCTAAGAAGTAATAGATATGGCATTCAAAGAAATATTTTTTTATGAAATGTTATTATGAATTCAGTTACTATACTCACGTCGATAAATAGGTAGGTACTTTCAACTTTTACAGTGATACAAATATTACGATTACGAAAATGAGCTCAAAATTAAAATCCAAGATGGCGCCGATGAAAATTTTTGGTTTATTCGTCATGGGTGTCGTTTTCATGGTTTTCGGGGTCGCTGATTACGAAAATGAGGTCAAAATGAAAATTCAAGATGGCGCTGACGAAGATCTTTGGTTTTTCCGTCATGGGTGTCGTTTTCATGGTTTTAGGGGTCGCTGATTACGAAAATGAGGTCAAAATGAAAATCCAAGATTGCGGCCATGAAAATTTTTGGTTTTTCCGTCATGGGTGTCGTTTTCATGGTTTTAGGGGTCGCTGAATACGAAAATGAGGTCAAAATGAAAATCCAAGATGGCGCCGACTAAAATTTTTGGTTTTTCCGTCATGGGTGTCGTTTTCATAGTTTTTGGGGTCGCTGATTACGAAAATAAGCTCAAAATCAAAATCCAAGATGGCGCCGACGAAAATTTTGGTTTTTCGACTATATATAATATATATATATATAAAACGACAGCCATAACGGAAATTTACCTGGCCGCCATCTTGGATTTTCATTTTGACCTCAAAAACCATGAAAACGACACCCGTGAAAGAAAAACCAAACATTTTCCTGACCGCCACCTAGGGTTTTCATTTTGACCTCTTTTCGTAATCAGCGACCCCAAAAACCATGAAAACGACACCCATGACGGAAAAACCTAAAATTTTCCTAGCCGCCATCTTGGATTTTCATTTTGACCTCATTTTCGTAATCAGCGTCCCCAAAAACCATGAAAACGACACCCATGACGGAAAACCAAAAATCTTCGTCGGCGCCATCTTGGATTTTCATTTTGACCTCATTTTCGTAATCAGCGACCCCAAAAACCATGAAAACGACACCCATGACGGAAAAATCAAAAATTTTCGTCGGCGCCATCTTGGATTTTCATTTTGACGTCATTTTCGTAATCAGCGACCCCAAAAACCATGAAAACGACACCCATGACGGAAAATCCAAAAATTTTCGTCGGCGCCATCTTGGATTTTCATTTTGACCTCATTTTCGTAATCAGCGACCCCAAAAACCATGAAAACGACACCCATGACGGACAATCCAAAAATTTTCGTCGGCGCCATCTTGGATTTTCATTTTGACCTCATTTTCGTAATCAGCGACCCCAAAAACCATGAAAACGACACCCATGACGGAAAAACCATAATTTTTCGTCGGCGCCATCTTGGATTTTCATTTTGACCTCATTTTCGTAATCAGCGACCCCAAAAACCATGAAAACGACACCCATGACGGAAAAACCTAAAATTTTCCTAGCCGCCATCTTGGATTTTAATTTTGAGCTCATTTTCGTAATCGTGCCAATATTATTTTGTATCACAGTAGAAGTTGAAAGTACCTAACTATTTATCGACGTGAGTATAATAACTGAATTCATAATGACCAAAAGTATTTGGACGCACCAATAAATATTTCATAAAAAAATATTTCATTGAATGCCATATCTATTACTTGAAATTACTTCTTAGATCTGTTGATAATGTGACGTAAGCGAGCGAGCGCATGAGCCGACGCGGCGCGGTGACGAGCGACACGGGTTCCCCCTTCGAGGCCTGGCGGCATACTGAATGTCAATAGATACGGTTGCGAATACGCTCAGAATTTTGCATAAAAATCTTTATAAAATCAAATTTTGGGTTTTTGAAAAAAAAAATCGTACCATAATGTTCATTATGAAATTGCTTATCCATTAGTGTAAAAACAAAATAAAAACAATTGTTAGTTTTGGAGAAGTAGCATGTTTTCAATAATTATTTCTCATTTCTGTGGTTTCGTTGTGAGGGGATTAATTAAATATTTTACTTAAAAAAGAAAAAAACAAAACGTACCATTTTGAAGGTAAGAGTATGTAGAAATTTAATGTATTTTTTGTTGGTTGATATATCTTTTTTTTTAAGAGTTATAAGCTCCAGAAAACTGCATAAAAAACGGCTAGAGCTACGTTTTGCTGGGGGACGCGCCTTAAATGCGAAAGGAACTGTGTATGTCTGTGTCTTCGTCTGATACTTCATTAGCGCCTAAAACACTGTACCAATCTTTATGAACTTTGGCAGATAGGCAATTTAGACTGTGTCCTGAGACGTATGTAAGGCTACTTTTTATCTTGGATCGCAGAGAAAGTCACAGGCAACTACAAGATATGATAAAATAAATCACAGCCTTTCAATACTGATACTAGGAATATTCTCAAAAGGTCTGATTTTTACTAACAAAGCATCAATAGATCGGGCCTCCAATTCTGGCTAATCTTGATTAAGTATGTACCTAAAAATAAAGCAATTTTTTTCCAAAATCCAAACAGTCTGAGATTAGTTTATACGTTACATTATTAAATTTTCTGTCTATATCCGATGACAAAAAGACGTTTTTATCATCAAAACTAGTTCAGAATCTTAAAATACCGTCCGTTTTTTTTCGTTACGTTTTTAAAATAGGTTCTTTTTTGTGAAGATTTTTTGGACGTATTTCTGATTTCACAGAAAATGAATGGGATTAGGGTAAGAGAATGATGATGATGATGATTCCTGATTTCACTTAATGTGTCGAGGACAATATTGCATTGAGTGCGCCTGGAAAAAAAGTCCAAAGAATCCGATTCCCGACATCCCCTCTACGGCCACACTACTACCCCGAGCAGACCAAAGAGCCGCAAAAGCTTCCTTCGGACCACCCAGGCAATTCAAGATAGGCCACCTAAAGTACGCAGCAAGCTATGGCAAGAGAGATGCCCACCACCTCACGACTTCTTGAAGCCCCAAGAACACCTGGGTCCCGGCAGTGAACTGCAGTAGCCCATCTGGAAAACCCTAAATAGATTGCGCACCCAAGTGGGGCGCTGCAAACATAATCTGGCAAAGTGGGGCATCATTGGTTCCTCCAACACCGAGTGCGAGTGCGGCGCTCCGGACCAAACAATGCCTCACCTGCTGGAGTGTCCCAGATGTCCGTATACATGCACCCTTGGCGACCTGAACAGCGCCCCTACCGCTGCAATAAACGTGGCTACCTACTGGGCCCAAACTGTATAACATAGAAGTATATAATCGACACGAAAAAAAGAAGAAGTGCGCCTAGAATTTGACTAGGAACAATGCTCATTCCGTAGCGACCACCAGTTCTTGTAACCTGCAAGCAATATATTGTTTGTAGAAAGTGATGGCTGCTAGCATATTCAGCATGAAGTGTTCCATTCTCTGTATAGATCAGCACAGACTCCACAGAGTAATCTCATCATAATTTCCTTGCCCTAATCTCAAACCCAATTCATTTGTGGTCGGCGCAGCATGCCATCTTCCTTCATACTTCTCTATTACAGAATTTACAAAGTGATCTATTTCGAATATTACTTTTAAATTCGAATAAATCCATTTCTAAGATTCATAACAGCTCATAAATTTAACGGTCTGGAGTCTCGACATTGATTCTACATTGTCAGAAATATTATAGGGGACATAAAACTCAGCCATAACTCTATACTTACTATTCCTTGTTTATGACGCATGCGTCTTGTAATCTTTGACGGTGCATTTGGATTTGAATTTCAATTATGTATATTTAGGTCAATATCTCGATTGTGGCGGGTAGTTCGATATTCGTGATTGTACACATGGCGAAGTTGTTTGGTGTTCGGGCAATCGGGAACATTTGTGCGTTACCACTGCATAATTATTGCGTTTGTTTACTATCTATTACTATCGTAAAGACATTGCAAATCGTGATTGTGATTACTGTAACATTTTGGCCAGTTTTTAATCTACCGATTCCAAATGTGACTTTCTAAAAGCCATTTCTAAACGTGCTGTATTAAATATATTTCAGATATTGTGTATTTTCCAAGAGACGATGAGTTCAAACACGTAATTTGTTTTTAGCCGCATTTTACGGTACAAAAAATCGATTGCACCAGCAATGTTCCCACTGCTGGGATACAGCCCTCTATTCTGTGAGAAGTGTGCTGTGATTCAGTAATTGAGCCCAGGGTGGATTAATAATTGGTATTTTGTTGTTTTATGCTTTAAGAGCAGTTTGTGATTAAAGTATTTAAATAAAGTGAAGTAAGCTGTCTAGGATCGAAGTCTGGGACTTTACCACTGAGCTGAGTCACCGTGAGGCTAGTCACCACGAAACCTACACACCAATATCTTTCACCTAGTGTACACTATTCGATGTCGGGTTTCACTCCAGGTATTCAATCGAGGTCGGCTACAGACGGAAGCTGCGGTATATTGGTAATTGTGTTCGTAATTATTCGGAAGGAAATGGTTGGAGCTTAGCTTGATTGATAATTACCACTGTTATTGTAGGTTATACTGTGTGTTGATTACACATTGATGTGTGGATGTAAGTGGGCGAAGTGTTATAATAAAAGGGGGTGAATTATGAAATTAATATTTTATATCCGAAAGTTTGTATGGATGTTTGTTACTTTAGCATGCCAGAACGGCTGGACGAATTTGGATGAAAATATATAAAAATTGGCGCAGTGATATATTTTAATATAGAACAAAGGATACTTTTTATTCTAGTAGTACGATCCGGAGGACAATTACAGTACTCCACGCCGACGATTCCACGGACAAAAATGTGTATTTTTACTACATACTTTTGGAAGCCGTGAGCTAGTTATATTATGAAACTAAGTGGGGTCAGTGTTTTCTATGCAACTTTTCTGAGAAGAAACATCAAAACAATTTCAGAGATCCAAGTCTCTTTCAATGTACAGACGGAATCTTGGTCAAGTCTTAAAAGGACCATACATTTCAGGGTCTGACTGAAATGGGAACCACAAGGAATTGTATTATATATGACAAAGTCAAGAGCAAGGATGACGGATGCCACAAAATAACCTTGACGACGAAGTCAATGCTCTTTTAAAACCATACATCTAGAACACTTTTAACACACATATAGATAAGAAACCAGTTTTTTTTACATATGAACTGGATTATCCAGAAGTGCTCAAATTACCTCGGTTTCTGTCTAACTACTTTATTTAAAAGAAAATCTGCCATAAACAGGTCTTTCTGTTACATCATAGAAGGTAGCTGACCTATCACCTTGCAACGATATTTTAATAAAAAGAAAATTATGTCATTAATTTATTATTCAAAATTATAATCATGTGATTGGTAGTGGTAGCATCATCTGTCATGACTAGGGTTACCGCTTAGATTTGTTCAGACTTTTCTGCTTATGTATATTATTAAACTCTACATAATTAATGGGGGACGTAGAGATCAGAAAGGAGTGGCAGAAAAAAAAAGGAGACCTATAACCAACAGTGGGTGATTTCGGGCTGAAATGATGATGATGATGATGACTGGAAATAAACACGTTTGTCGCACGGAGACTTTTTTAATTTTTGACAGAAGGACGGACATACAACGGTGCTGTAGTACCTATGAAATGAAATAAAAACTTAAATATCCATACTTTTTTCCAGGCTTTTAGTCAAGATTTTTCAAACTATGAAATGGTAACCATATGGCGGCTTTAATTAAGTGCCAACAGCTTTTCACCTTTACTATTATTTGATGACCATACATTAATCTTTTTACGGCTCATTATTGGACTATGTGACTGCCATTTTATTAATCATAGACAGTGCAGTGATATTTTGAGTTTTTTTGTTCAAGTCAGGTGACAGGTTTATTATTGTGGATGAGTATTCAAGACGATTTTTGCATTGATTAGACTGTTTCCTTTTTTTATCGGGGGGAAACCTTTTAGCGGTCTTTAGAGCGAAGACCAGAGAGTGTGGGATGTTTACCTCACTAAAACCACCCCGGTGATCACAATTTGCACATGAGAGGAGCCACCACTTCCTCTAAGAGACGGGTGGTTACCTGCGCAGGAAAAATCATTGGTTCTGTCAAATTAAACTGATGGCCTTGTTCTGTTCTGTCTTCTGCTGATATGGAGGGAAGTGGAAACTATGTTTTTTCCTACTCCTCCGCTATTCTTTTCTGATTAATTTCGTTGCGGGATCCAAGACAGTTAAATCATTTCTCTGGGACTTCGTCGAGCTTCATTGTCTCGGCTCTTTTCTTGTGGTCGCCACTGTTGATTCTGGCTAACAGGAGTTACAGTGGTTTGGGAATAGTGTGGCGGGCTTGTCCCATTAAAAAAAAATAAAAAATAAACTGATCCAAAGGTTCCACCTTCTCTTAGAATTCGGACATAACTTTATTCGTTTCTATTTCAACAATCTTTTTCTATATATGCCCATTTCACTTTTTTTTTGGAACCAGCCCGTCACACTATTCCCAAACCATTGCCACTCCTGAAAGCCATATTCAACAGTGGCGGCCACCAGAAAAGCGCCGAGACAATGAAGCTCGACGAAGTCCCGGAGGACGAATTTAACTGTTGCCCATTTCACTTCTGAATCACCTAGTTTTTGCATTCCTTCAAGCTTAAATCAATAGTCTGTAATCCATAGATATAGAATTCCGTAGATTGGTAATGTCAACAATCAAACGAGACCAAAAACCATTGATCTAAGTCTGTGTAAAATGTTAAAATTACATAAGTACCTACATAATTAATCTATTTTTCTAAGACTATGCATTTGTAAGACGCTATCTTAGCTGTCGATATCAACAAAAATTAGGCCATCGCATCACTAAAAAGTGAGGTTATAACTCCTTCGTATTTCTCTATTTGTTATTTCTCAAATACGTCGGTTTTAGGCATGCTAATTCATCTAGATCGTAAATAAAATAATGTTCTCATAATATTTTGCTTAAAGCCGGCTTATTAGGTGCATTGTTATTGCAGAAATAACGATGTAAACAACTTGTAAACTTACTGGTGAAACGAGTAATCCTGGGGATTTTTCTTTTTGGAAGATTCACATCCTGGTACTGCACAAGAAACCATCGTATTATGGTAATTCAATCACGGGTTATCACTGTAGTTCACTTAAATAATTGCCGAAACGCTCGCGTAAACAGTTACCGGGGCCGGTAGGGGCCGGTAGCAAATACGTGTTTTGGCCCTGTTAACAGCGTCACTTTCTCTCTCTTTCTAACACAGCAAAGTTCCGCTAAAGCGGGAGCTCTCATTCACTCTCAAGCCCAATCTACGGAATTCTATATCTATGCTGTAATCCTTTGCCTTCTCAATCAGCTTCTTCCTAAGCTATACCCGGCTCACTCCTCGGTATTTGCTGGCAATACACTGATAGCCATTCATCATAATCTTAGCTGCGATGTTAAATCCGCTACACTGTTTACTTTGGACTTGCATCCAGTCGGATTTAGACGCATTCGGTAGGGTTGCCGGTTTGCTTTTTATCACTACATAGTATAATATAAAATAAAGTCACTTTCTCTGTCCCTATGTCCCTATGTCCCTTTGTATGCTTAAATCTTTAAAACTACGCAACGGATTTTGATGCGGTTTTTTTTAATAGATAGAGTGATTCAAGAGGAAGGTTTATATGTATAATAACATCCATTTGCACCCGTGCGAAGCCGGGGCGGGTCGCTAGTCGGTTATAATATATTTATTTCTGGAATGGTGATTAGTTTGTTGCTGGTACTAAATCGTGGAGCTTAGCCCAAGCAAAGAAGCCTATGCCATGTATAGTCGACCAAGAAATTGGTTTACCACTCTAAGGTTGAATATCATTTGCACGTACAAAACATCAAGTGCTATTTTCACGTCAGAATCTGTCAATCTGTCATCCTTAGCGAATAATTATGTTACTGGGAGATGTCATCAAAAGTGGTAAACCAATTTCTTGGTCGACTATACAAGCCAGCAGTGGGTGAAGTCAGACTGAATGCTGATGATGACGACTGGTTTCCATCTTATCCCAGGAGAACTAATTCAAGGTACTGGAACCATATCTAAGTGCAGTACATACTCCTTTAACTTCGTTCGTTCACACAAAAGCGAAACTAATTATAAGCTTTAAAAAACCAATTCAACTACAGTGAAACCTGGTTAAGTGAGACCTCCAAGGGACCTGAAAATTTGTCTCACTTATAGAGGTTTCTCACTTATCCAGGTCCCAGTTAACCAAGTTTCACTGTATTAAGTCCCTACAAACCTAATTTACGATGCACATTTAAAGATAGGTTACCGCTTTAACAACTGCTGCTAATACATAACCTAATTTCTCGTTACAAGGTAATGGGAAATTGTTCCATTTACTAGAGTATAGTGCTTATATTTTAGTCTACAACGTTAGGTTTATAATTAAGTTTGTTTAAGTTCATTTTGTATTCTTCGTTAGAGCGAGCGGATTTTCTAGTTCTCTTTTGAATTTTATGTTAGACAGCCTTTGTTTACTGTAGACTGTCAGTTTAAGCTCTCTTTAGAAAGCCATCAAATGTATTGGCTTGACGGCTTGTATCGTCCCACTGTTGGCTCCTTGGCTTCTATTTCGGTCCAAAGAACCCAAAACGATAGACAATCGATTTCAAGTGTTACTTTTGCATTTCTTCAATGTCCTTCTTCGGTAGCTTATTTGACTCCATTTTCGACTTTCTAATCATCGTAATTAATTATATTTTTAAGGCCCTCTCGAGGACTACTTTTATCTTTTCTTTGATTTGAATTGTTGATGTGACAATTATGTGTGTAATGTTTAGTGATAAACATAATCTTTAGAAGAGCTATCTTTCCAAATTGATAATAAAAGTCTTGTCTGATTACATGTTCCGATTATAAAAAAACACCAATTATTATGTTCTACATTTCAAGAAATCGTCATAGTGATTGTTGTCCGATTAGCTAAAACTCTATTTAATGATCCAGTCGTGTTTTCGTCAAAGCGAAGAAACTTCCTTTTACTATGATAAAGCAAGTTCTCTTTGACAAGTTTTAAAGCGAACTTTTGCCCTCTGATTCTCGCTATTCTAAAGACGGTCAACGAAATATATTAACAGAGATCGACAAAGCAATCTGCTATAAAGACATGTTTTCCAATTTATTTGACATCAAAGAGACTTAAGACACTGGAAAAGCTTTCAGAAGAAATATCTTAGAAATACTATGATCACATCTTTCAATAAAACCAATTTATAGAACTAAATATGATTTATCATTTACCGATACTGACGAGATGGTCATCGTATTTAAATGTTTTATTTGTCCTAAATAATAACCACAATAAAACATTTCCGTCAAATCAAACAAAAATCTAAAGTCTAGATCTCTGACAGCCCTACCTAACTAATAGTTCCACAGCATAGCATTGCCTCACATGTGACCAGATGTTTTTTCTTCATCTTCACAGTCTTCACACACTAAAACGATGACATTTAGGATGCAAAGATTTTATTACTTGTGTATAATTATAATTTACGATCTTATGATTCCTTCAAAAAGATTTATCACCGCATTTTTATTTTTATGTGAGCTAAAGATGACAGATGGTGGATCTAGGAGTGCTTTCAAAAGTCGACTTGGCTTAATTTAGATAAATTGTGCATTGTCCTTTTCGTATTGTTTGGGAAAAAGTGCGTACGTGGAGGATGATAGGTGTTACTAAGTTGGGTTCCGTAGTTAATTGTCCATCGTTTGATGATGTGGATTTTTAGGTCCAAGGATAATTGTCATTTTAAATTATTGATTGATTCTGTATCAAAGACAGTTAAGACCGCTCAAAAAGTAGAAAAGGAGATTGTCCATTTGACTTATGTGTTCTACTTCACCGAAGCGTGTTCATCATCATTGACAGCCTTGTTCCAGTCACTGCTGTATATATTTCCCAGATCACTGCGGTTGATTTAGTCATGAAATTGGTTTAAACTACTTTACCTTTAGCCTCTTTGCCCCAGTAAAACCACCTAAATATTTTTTCAGTACGCTTTATAAAGCCTACTTGGTACGCGGTACATCGTAAACTTTGATGGCATTCGCAATAATTTACATAATAATATACGGCCGCAATACCAAGAGTTAGGGGGCAACATTGTTTTGACAGACGAACACGGTAACATTATAACTTTGCTGTGTACCTACGGAACCCTAAAAAGGCTCTTTGTTTTGTCCTTTCACTTCTTCCTTACATTATCCTGGATTATGTGTCAAATCTACTCTCTGTTTAGGGACGTGATTTATAACAGCTATTTCTTTCTTTCTTTCATCGTGTGAATTATCATGTGTTCTTGAAAGGGAACGCTTTATGTTAAGGTGGTACCCTGAGCAAATAACCTTGAGCATTTGCTCCCTCTTTGCCGCACCCCACCTCTACAATACTTCGTTAACTATTACTTGCGCCACCTGGCGAACTTCTTACGAATACAAGTAAAATTCACAGATCTAAGAAGTAATAGATATGGCATTCAAAGAAATATTTTTTTATGAAATGTTAAAGAATTCAGTTACTATACTCACGTCGATAAATAGGTAGGTACTTTCAACTTTTACAGTGATACAAATATTACGATTACGAAAATGAGCTCAAAATGAAAATCCAAGATGGCGCTGACGAAGATCTTTGGTTTTTCCGTCATGGGTGTCGTTTTCATGGTTTTAGGGGTCGCTGATTACGAAAATGAGGTCAAAATGAAAATCCAAGATAGCGGCCATGAAAATTTTTGGTTTTTCTGTCATGGGTGTCGTTTTCATGGTTTTAGGGGCCGCTGAATACGAAAATGAGGTCAAAATGAAAATCCAAGATGGTGGCCAGGAAAATTTTTGGTTTTTCCGTCATGGGTGTCGTTTTCATGGTTTTTGGGGTCGCTGATTACGAAAATGAGATCGAAATGAAAATCCAAGATGGCGCCGACGAAAATTTTAGGTTTTCCGTCATGGGTGTCGTTTTCATGGTTTTTGGGGTCACTGATTACGAAAATGAGGTCAAAAGGAAAATCCAAGATGGCGCCGACGGTTTTTGGATATTCCGTCATGGGTGTCGTTTTCATGGTTTTTGGGGTCGGTGATTACGAAAATGAGGTCAAAATGAAAATCCAAGATGGCGCCGACGAAAATTTTTGGTTTTTCCGTCATGGGTGTCGTTTCCATGGTTTTTGGGGTCGCTGATTACGAAAATGAGGTCGAAATAAAAATCAAAGATGGCGCCGACGAAAATTTCTGGTTTTTCCGTCATGGGTGTCGTTTTCATAGTTTTTGGGGTCGCTGATTACGAAAATAAGCTCAAAATCAAAATCCAAGTAGGCGCCGACGAAAATTTTGGTTTTTCGACTTATATATATATATATTATATATAAAACGACAGCCATAACGGAAAAATCAAAAATCTACCTGGCCGCCATCTCGGATTTTCATTTTGACCTCATTTTCGTAATCAGCGTCCCCAAAAACCATGAAAACGACACCCATGACGGAAAAACCAAAAATTTTCGTCGGCGCCATCTTGGATTTTCATTTTGATCTCATTTTCGTAATCAGCGATCCCAAAAACCATGAAAACGACACCCATGACGGAAAAACCTAAAAAATCTTTACCGCCATCTTGGATTTTCATTTTGACCTCATTTTCGTAATCAGCGACCCCAAAAACCATGAAAACGACACCCATGACCGAAAAACCTAAAATTTTCCTAGCCGCCATCTTGGATTTTCATTTTGACCTCATTTTCGTAATCAGCGTCCCCAAAAACCATGAAAACGACACCCATGACGGAAAAACCAAAAATCTTCGTCGGCGCCATCTTGGATTTTCATTTTGACCTCATTTTCGTAATCAGCGACCCCAAAAACCATGAAAACGACACCCATGACGGAAAAACCTAAAATTTTCCTAGCCGCCATCTTGGATTTTAATTTTGAGCTCATTTTCGTAATCGTGCCAATATTATTTTGTATCACAGTAAAAGTTGAAAGTACCTACCTATTTATCGACGTGAGTATAATAACTGAATTCATAATGACCAAAAGTATTTGGACGCACCAATAAATATTTCATAAAAAAATATTTCATTGAATGCCATATCTATTACTTCAAATTACTTCTTAGATCTGTTGATAATGTGACGTAAGCGAGCGAGCGCATGAGCCGACGCGGCGCGGTGACGAGCGACACGGGTTCCCCCTTCGAGGCCTGGCGGCATACTGAATGTCAATAGATACAGATGCGAATACGCTCAGAATTTTGCATAAAAATCATTATAAAATCAAATTTTGGGTTTTTGAAAAAAAAAATCGTACCATAATGTTCATTATGAAATTGCTTATCCATTAGTGTAAAAACAAAATAAAAACAATTGTTAGTTTTGGAGAAGTAGCATGTTTTCAATAATTATTTCTCATTTCTGTGGTTTCGTTGTGAGGGGATTAATTAAATATTTTACTTAAAAAAGAAAAAAACAAAACGTACCATTTTGAAGGTAAGAGTATGTAGAAATTTAATGTATTTTTTGTTGGTTGATATATCTTTTTTTTAAAGAGTTATAAGCTCCAGAAAACTGCACAAAAAACGGCTAGAGCTACGTTTTGCTGGGGGACGCGCCTTAAGGCGACATTAGCTGCCCGCGACCTTGAGCGCGCGTTTAACTCATCGCCTAAACAAATAAGGTTGAAAATGGCGATGCGTTTGATGCTCGTGACTGCCAAAATGAACGATAGTTCGCAGATTTAATTTATTAAAAAAAAAATACGCTGTTATGTTAAAATATTTTTACATATGTCTTTAGTTGGTTAAATTTCCTTTCTGATAGTAAAAAAAAAAATAACAGTTGTCACTCAAAATATTGAGCATTTCGAGACGAAAAAGTTTTTTCGTGTGATTTTTTTGTGATTTTGTGATTTTTTTTTTCGAGGTTCTTGATTACTTTTAGAAAATATTTTTACATAAGTCTTTTACCTATACATTTGACTATACACTGTATTTTTTTTGGAATTGTAATAAGTAGCAATACGGCTATCTCTGCGACGAAAAACAGGTCGTTTTTACGGTGCCCCTTTAACTGCGTCTTAACTGCGACAGTTTTTTCTTTCTTGTTATGACTAACTCGATTATTGTTGAGGAGACTTCGATCCATTAATTGGTGTGTCATTAGAATTGTTGTGGCTAGTACTGGGGCGGTTGTGACCGTATTCTTTTGAAATTATCAGGCGTTTCCTTTCATTGATCGAGTTCAAGTACCTATAAACCCTCACTGGTGTAGACAATATAACTACAAAGGGCAGCGACAAGTCCTATGTAAACAGTTTTTACGTATGTAATTAAAAAACTAAAAAACCCGACTGAAAAAACGGAAAAGCAAAAAACAAGCACATTTTAAATTAAACAAAACTTGTAAGCAGGCGGGGTCCATTCTATTTTCATTTCATAATTTAATCACATCAAAATGTACTATATTGCATACTGTGTACGATTTTATTGTTTATTTCCTTGGGGACCGGCACTGTACTCCTTAACACAGGTTATATATTAACCTAGCTAGGAATACAGCACCTCACCCACCATTTTATTGTAGGTTTGTACACCATACATATATAAACGATTCTGTAAATTGTTGGCATGTACTACAATGTTTTTTGATGAATAAATTATTATTATTATTATTAATATTCAAATGAACCCCGCCTGCTTCCAAGTTTTGTTTAATTTAAAATGTGCTTGTTTTTTGCTTTTCCGTTTTTTCAGTCGGGTTTTTTAGTTTTTTAACTACATTTTTTTATTTAACACTTGTTAGTCAGTTTTCATTAACTTCGTTATTACTATTATAAGACGGTAGATTTCGATTCGATTTTATATTCATTCCGTACACGTAAAAGAATCCGGTTATAAGTAAGAAATGCGATATTGTTTGTTCTAATAACTTTAAATCGTTATATATCCTAAACGGTTTTATAAAATGAAAAATGATAAAGGAAACCTAATATTCATTTTCAAATACCTATTCAACGATACCCCACTTGACATGGTGAGTCAATTTTTTTTTTTTCGTTTTGACAATATGGCGACTAGTTGTTACTATAGTGAGTATTGTTTATTGTAATGTTTTTAGTGACACTCGCGAGGTCAAGACGAATCGATTGACGTACGGATCATCAAAATCGGCCAAGGCGTTTGGCCTCTACAATGCCACATAGGAACAAACATACATACATACATACATACATACATACATACATAGACTGATAAACACATAACCCTTCTTTGCTTTGCGCAGTCGGGTAAAAAGGACGGGTATGAATGTGGAAGGATTATAAAGCATGAAAGGAGGTCTGATGAGATGACGAGAAATAGACAAGTATGAAAGAACATTCTATCCTACCACGATCCTTACCTAATTCTATTGCTTCATTGAAATTCATACAATTGATCATACACGCGCTAAATTATTTCACTTCTAATAAAAAGATTTAGTCCCGGTCCAAAGGTCGCGCTTACTCCACTTATCTCGCCTGACCTACCTCTCCCGAAACCAATACTTTAGAACCGTTTAAACAGTTACCGATTGCAGTGCTTAAATCACCACAAAACCGCGCTTGCGGTAACAAGATCTGTTACGTCGTTCAGATCTATTATTTAGAGTGATATTCTTAAACGATGTGATCGGGGTGATTTAGACCTGGTTTCTGGTTGTTTGAACAATATAAATCTGCGAATTATTTTGATTGGTAGTGTTTTACAACAAAAAACGAACGATCTGTAAGGAGGCGCAGTATTGTAACAATTTGTAATCTAGATGAAATATAGGTCCAATAAACCACCACAAGATAGCATGGTGCTAATCAATCCAATAAAACACCGAATATCGATTATTATTACCAGGCGTTGTATTGGCGAGGCATTGTATAGAAGATTAAATGAATATGCTTTCTGACGGTGGAATGTTTGAGAATGAAGAAGCGACGTGTAACAGGCCAGCAAAGTCATACTTTGACATCATTTATACATGTTCTTGATCAAAAGTAATCGAAACTAATCCGCTGCCATCTCGTTTATGTCCATTTTGAAACAAATAAGCAGCCTGACATACACAAAGCTGTTGAAACTAAAAGTTAGTGTTTCACATATTATATCCTTCATTGGGGAACTACTTCATGTACCTCAATTCTATTTAGGAATATCAGTTATCTCTCTCTTCTTTAACATTTTGACTGCCCAATGCTGAATCTAGATCTCTTCCAAATATTTCCATGTTTGGCGGTTACTTATTTATCTTGGCGGAAGAATTCACTTCTTCCGGCCACTTGCGGCTTCTTGGTTGTTTTCTCACTCGGCTGTTCTCTTTCATCTAAGATATCTATAGTTTAATCTTAATGCCAAGTTGAGTTCAAACCAGATCCTCCGCTTGTTCTGTTATTAATTTAATGATATGGTTAACCAAGATGTGTTTTCCTTGTCACATACCAAATTGAATTAAAACCAGTTCAGCTATATGAGTAATTCCTGATTCAAAGTAGCAAACGTCTTCACAAAACTTTTAATGAGATTATTGAACCATCCATAGTCGAGTGAATACAGTACACACCTGTAAGACCTCCGTCATAAAATACTCGCGTCTGCTAGTGCTTCATTTTTATACACCGCATACCTACATAATAGTTATAAGTCTGGACGTTCTCCGTGCCAATTTGGGTCGTTTCTAAGTAGGGTTGGCGAACTCTGGAGTTTTTGCTTAGGCTGAGTTGCATCAAAAAAGTAGTTAAAGTTAAAGTTTGTGTCAAATGGCACGTCAAACAAACATCAAAACTTCAGTTTTGTATCGGTTATGCCAACAATGAGTTGCGCGATTTGACAAATAGTTAAATGACGTCATAACTTTAACGGTAACTGCAACCACTCACTTTCCGCTGGTTAGTGTTATAGTTTATGTTAAATTGTCTGTCAATTTTATTGTCAAACGCGTTGAATATAACCTTTAGACATCATGTCCCTGCTCCAAGAAATACTCGCAGAAACCAGTTCTGATGACGAAAGCGATGAAAAGAAAAGTGTGATTACCTAGAGCCGATCGTTTTTCCACATGGAACGACGAATGTTTCTTGCCAAGATTTCGAGTCTCTAAAAACGTAGCTTGGTGGCTGACTATACGATTGCATTGCAAGGATATTCATCTTATGTAATTGTTCAACCAAAAAATAATAGGTACGTGCTATAGGTAGACAAAGCAATAAATATAATAGGTACTTACTTTGTTGAATGTTTGCAAAAAAAAATTTGTAATAATTTTTCTATTAGATACCCCATATAGTACTGTCAAATTTGACAAAAACTTTAACTTTAACGACGTTTTTGGTGCAACTCAGCCTTAGTGTCCGGATTCGGGGTGAAAAAATTTAACACCGCTGTTAGTAGCTTCCATGATTTAACGTTTTATGCGTATGATCTGCAACAAATGTTTCTTTATTTATACATATATAGATCGTCATTCTCTTTCTGTTTCTCCGTTTCTTCATTCCAATTAATGGGTCGGCGTAGCATGTTCCGAAAACCCACCACCTCATTAGACACCTCATTTTTTGCCATAATTATAATCCATCGTTTCTTTGGTTTTTCTCTACTCTTTACTAATTCACAGGTCAATATGGTAAAATATTTGTAAAAACAGTAACTTATAAAAATAATAGCTGAATAAAATGATACTGTGGAAAGATAAGTCCGGAATGTCCTTAACCTGACATTTCAGGAGAATTCCGGATTTTTCTTTCCATCTTCATCACCATCTTCCTGTCTTTATCCCATGTCATTTGGGGTCGGCGCAACACGTTTTTTTCTTCCATTCTGCCATGTCAGTCGCCACGTTATCATTTATTCCTTTTTCCTTCATATCACTCCTCACACACTCCATCCACTCAAATGTTAGGAATGTTGTCCAAAAAATCTTCGTTATGGATCTGGGCCATCTGGGAACCCTATCTTCGTGTAACAATATCATCTGCCTGTCCGTCTGTCATCGTCCATTATAGATGATTGAACTTTCATATTACATCTACTAATGACTAACAGCCATTTTGTTATTTTTGTTTGGATCGATGGAAGGTCAGGCTGAGGTGAAATAATATCAATGGTGTATTGTCTTGTTTTAGTAGTTTTTTGGGCGTTTGTGTGGCGGCCGGAAGGAATAGTTTTTTCTTGAAGCGGTTGTATGCCGAAAACCTTTTTATTCGAAATGTTTTGTAGAGAAAAAAAACTGTTGTGTATTTGTATTCGTAATTTTTGACGTATAAACTATTAATGAGTCTCATTGATCTAGTGGTCGCAAGCGCGACTGCTGAGAATATAGTCCGTCCTGAGTTCGATTTCCGAATCGGGCAAAGTGTTATTGAGGTTTTCCATCACGGATTATAGGCTTCCCGTAAAGTGACACCAAATGTTAACCAAGAAAAATGGCAGGTCCGATTATAATAGTAAAATAATCAACGAAATTAGCTAATCACAGAATTAAAAAACCGGATTAAAGTGCACTAAAATTCCTAAACCGATAACAACGCCCAGATAAAATGTTTTATTACATCGCGTGATAATAGGAGTTGAAAGGAATGAATTACTATCTTATTGAGCGAACCGAGGCGTTGTAAATACCGCAACGTTTTGTCGCGGGAAGTCCACCATTTCTTTTACAATACTTTAACACGATATTTTGTCACGAACGGGTATCTGATGAAACCCACAACGTGTATCCAAAGCCTTAGTATAAGTGCTTTGTATGAGGTTTTATTCGGTACAAGAAAGAACGTTAAAGGATGTAATGATATAGATCTGAGAGTAGTACACCTTTTGTGTTACTGCTGTTTTTGTGAGCCTGAAAGATTTGGAAATATCAATTTAGAGTGTGTATTCACGACCACTAATACGAGAGCTATATTTAATAATAATAATAATACATTTATTTATTCAGATAACATAGTGATCCATAATGGTTAGTAACAATTGTAACTTATGAACTATGTTAGTAGGCAGTAATAATTTAGAAACAAGGCGGACACAAGACAACAAGACAAGACAGCGTTAGTAACAATGTTCTTACAAACTATGCTAGTAATACACTCGTGATATTATTATCACTGCTGCAAGGTGACAGGCCCAGCCGAAACTTTGCAGCAGTGGTTCACAAACACACAATCTAGCCTGGTGGCTATCATAGAGAGGATGCTGTTGGGGCTGCTCCGCACCCTACGAACCAAGGACGCGCATCGCTTACGCATCACGCACACGCATGCATACACATGCATACGCATGCATATTTAAACCCGATTATTTCGTGAAACTACAGTTTCTACTTAAAGATAAGACCTATTTCGTAATAGAATAAGTTCGAAAATGTCCGTAACGACATAAGATAAAGAAATCACTTTTAAAAGTAGGTACATATTAGTGTTTGACTGTACTAACTAAAAGGTACGTTTCACGCAAATGTATCGTGTTTTGTTAGATTAGCCTAATTTCTGTCATCTTATTATTAATTATTACCTTCAAAATAAAAAGCATCTTTATTGTTCTATCGTTGTAGACTTAATTCCCCTTTTTTTCTTTCATTTCCGACAAGGAAACCCGTGTTTAAAAATAAATCCTGCTTCCTCTCGAGTCCTTTTACCAAAGCCAATTTTCTAGCACTTTCGCTCACAAATTGAGCAGATATCGAAAGCATATCAGCAATGTGTGTCAGCAATCAGCGCTGTATAAAACGTTCAAAGTCACAAATGTCGATAAGAAATCGGATTTAGAGATCACAGGGAACGTCGTCACTTCCATGGTGTCTATTTCCTTATGTTTTCGTTTACGAGGCTTTTAGGTTTTGTTGACCTTCAAGAGTGTTTTGAGTGTTTCGTTGGTCTAGTAGTCGGAAACGCGACTACTGTATAGAGGTTCCTGGGTTCGATTACTAGGTGGCGCAAAGTGTTATTGGGTTTTTCCATCAGGAATTCCACAGTAGCAGACACGGTGTCTGAATTTGTGTCCGGTTGGTGGCAATGTGGTGGTTCTACTCGTATTACTAGGGACTTGGACATTAGTGGTGAAATTAAATTGTGGGTGTACTAATAGGTACACCTTTGACAAACGTGATGATATGTTATGATTTTGCGTGTATTGGATTATTTCCAGCTCTCAGCTCTTAGATTTTATAAAAAGCCATTAGGCTTCCGAATCGCTCCCGTTTAATTAATAAGTACTATAATTCAATTTGATCGATTCGAAACTTATCGCAGTATCGTACGAAATAAAAATCGATCAAATAGTTACCAACTAATTGATTTGAATCCGATTCGGTTTGTTATCAAAAGGTTAACTGAATGATAAGCCAGTATTTAAGTGTTATTAAAATATTTACTCAGTTCTGCGTAACCTTCATAATTTGCCTTCCAAAAACGTTGAAAGCAAGTTTTCCTTCTAGCCTTATCTAATAAAATTCGTTACTGTAACAACGATATTGATTATACAATTTAGGGAGCGACTGATTGAATTATTTAGTTGATTGTTTGATTAATAAGTTAGCATTTTGCCGTTGCTATTCGTTTATGTTGTTTGAGTGCGGCAATTTGGTTACCGGAAAGAATTATGGGGTTCGTTCTTGTTGATTAATTGTCGAAAAATGTTTTGACTTTTGAAATTATTTAAGGTTTTTGGCATTTTATGGCTGCGGAATCGTGCCACTAATTACGATTGTATTTAAATTATGGTTCCGTTTCTGTCGGTTCTAGATGGCAAAGACGACGCGAAACGCTTTTAGTGTTTTTTTGTACAATCATATCATCATATCAGCCCAAAATCACCCACTGCTGGGTATAGGCCTCCCCTTTTTTCCGCCATGCGTCCCGATCCTGTGCGTCTCTCATCCAGGTGTTTCCCGCAACCTTAACGATGTCGTCAACCCAACGAGCTTTAGGACGGCCCTGGTTTCTATGGCCTAACCTTGGCCACCACTCAGTCAATGCCCAGGTCCACTTGAGGTGTGTGTGTTATTCCATCAGATTTTCTCAGTAGTAGCCATGGAGCCTGGAATTGTGCCTGGTTGATAGCAATAGGTTCGCCACCTTATACATGGGCCTTAAACATAACTGTCGAAATGTGCGTGTAGTATTAGATAGTAGGTCTAGGTACGGTCAGCATCAGAAGTAGCTGAACATTTCGGAATTTTAATTCTTTTATGTACAGGACTCTAGCTATTATTTTTAATGTTTCACAAAATTATTCGTTAAAATAGTCCTTACACTCCAATACTATGTAGTAACGAGTAATATCTAACTAGTTTTTATTTAAAAAACAGCTTCGAGACTTTGAGTAATGTTAATATACTTCTGATGCTGACCGTACACCTCTGCCTTAACATTCAGACATGACGCGATGTTATGTTATGTGACTGTATTGAACGAAAACTTATCGAGTTATTCCGAAACCGACTTGTGAAGCAGCAACAATAATGTGTCTCATAAATGTAGGTTTCTATCATTATGAAGTAGCCTAGCAAAAGCCCGATCTAAATTATCCCTACCTCATGTGATTGCAATAGCTCCCTGCGACCTTCAGGAGTCCTCCTAATGGAAGGGTCGTCCCTCGTTTCCAATTTCCGGCTCGCAGAAAAACGAAATAGTCCTGGACTCCTGGCCTCCTGTTAAAATATTTTGTTTTACTGTAATAAAAGTAAAAGAAAGCCTGAAGGTAAATTAAGTACCCATTCTAATCATAGGCGAGGCTTACAAAGTTGAATTAGAATGCTTTAATTGAAGTTTGATGATACCTTGGAATGTAATTATGTCTAAGTTTTCGTTAATTATAGTTTGAAGGCCTCTTCAGTGCGTTAGTAATAGAATCAGACGTTTTATTTCCGACTAGAAATATACGATGTATTCTTCACTATTATTTTGTGACTGTAACATTGTCATCTGCCTAGCCTTTTGCGAACTATGTTGGGGTCGCCTTCCAGTCAAAACTGGATGAAGCTGAATACCTGTATTTTATATGAAGCGACTGCATATCTGATCTCCACAACTCAGTTAGTACTGGATAATACGAGCCGGGATCTACCCTATTGGTCAGATTGGTCGTCATATTTTTTGACCACTACCTGTAACGACTGTCAAAGATACACAAAATGACACCAACACGGCTTAACGTGCTTTCTGAGGCACGCAGGAAACTCGGTATGTAATGGGTGCCACCCATCCACGGACCAACCTAAGCCAGCGTGGCTTAACTTTAAGATCGACCCGCTTAGAACTAAGTTCACACCCTATTGCATGTAACTTAAATATTTAAAACAGCCTAACCTGAATGTTGGTTCTTCAAGCTCGTCTCGCCATCTACGACTACCACATCGCCTTCTGACTGTGTCAGGGTTCCACAACGTGGTTGTTTTGGCCCACATCTCGTTGGGCATACGTCGCGGCAGACATGGCCAGAACCAACGACCAGTGGTCCACAGTGGCCCTGGATCGCAAAATTTGGAAATCATGGGGGGAGACCTTAGACCTTTGCTCATCAGTGGGATGACACAGGCTAACAGTAACAGCAGTAACTTGAATGTAGTACGTACGCCTCTGTGTACTTTATAAAATACAGGCGTGTCATATCGTTGACGTCAGATTACCTAACATGTATCCAAAGTTGATTATAACGGCTCAGCTGTGACATCATACGTAAGCCCTGTGTTATCATTTTAGGGTGTCGTTTGAGGCTTTATACATGGCCTAACGACTGGCTGAATAACATTGGGTGTTGGTCTTATGGTGCTACAAATGACATGTTTATCGAGTTTGTTAGGAGTTTACTTGACCTTGTAGTGTTGATTATATGAATGTTACTATGACTATCAATACTATTATACCTACTATAAGGCTGAGTTGCACCAAAAAAGTCGTTAAAGTTAAAGTTTTTGTCAAATTTGACAGTTCTAGGGGTACTAATAGAAAAATTATATAGGTATACAAAATTTTTTTTGCAAACATTCAAACAAAGTAAGTACCTATTATATTTATTGCTTTGTCTACCTATAGCACGTATTATTTTTTGGTTGAACAATTACCTACGATGAATATCCTTGTTACGCCTTATGCAATGCTACGTTTTTAGAGACTCGAAATCTTGGCAAGAAACATTCGCCGTTCCATGTGGAAAAACGATCGGCTCTAGGTAATCACACTTTTCTTTTCATCGCTTTCGTCATCAGAACTGGTTTCTGCGAGTATTTCTTGGAGCAGGGACGTGATGTCTCAAGGTTATATTCAACGCGTTTGACAATAAAATTGACAAACAAACTATAACACTAACCAGCGGAAAATGAGCGGTTGTAGTTACTGTTAAAGTTATGACGTAATTTAACTATTTGTCAAATGGCGCAAATCATTGTTGGCTTATCCGATACTAAAATGAAGTTTCGATGTTTGTTTGACGTGTAATTTGACAGAAAATTTAACTTTAACTACTTTTTTGGTGCAACTCAGCCTAAGTCTATTATATATGACTACCTCGTTGGTCTAGTAGTCGCGACGACTGCTATGCATGAGGTTCTATAGGTTCGAATTCCTGGTTGGACAACGTGTTACTAGGGTTTTCCTTAAGGAATTTCTCAGTAGCAGCTACGGAGTTTGAATTTGTGCCCGGTTGATGGCAATAAGCTCGCCCTAATGAGTACACTTCTGCCTAACTCTACGGAGATAGCCGTGATGTTGTACGAATAGAATAAAGAACCCAAAACACACATAGTTGACGTTACCCAAAAACTTCCCAACTCTAATGGAAATAGGCAGGACATATCTGTCGCATGCCGAGCTGTGGACCCGTGAAGCTCAGGATTAGTACCCTGAAACAGTGAGACGGGGTCGCTGCTGGCTGGCACGATGTGTTCCTTCAGAATTGGAAAGGAATAGCACTGAATCGTGACCGTTGGAAGGAATGTAGGGAGGCCTTTGCCTGGCAGTGTGACAATATCAGCTAGCTTTAATAGTATAATAATAATGTTGATATTTAACCAGTGAAGGGAAGTTTCAATTCCAAAGACCAATCGTACTACTTTCTTAGCTAATTTATGACATCTCCCTAAAGATCCACACTTGCAAAAAATCATCCGTAATATACCCATACTTGCACTCACCAACTCAACCATCAAAAAACACACAGAACTCAGGAAACACTAAACCAAACATACCCTCACATGACATAAGATGTTTGTACCCTACGGAAGGGATAATACCCCGGCCCCGTTCGGTCACCCATCCGTCCGGCGGCCGGCCTATGTGTCTTGCACGCTAATTGTGCCGTGTCACGCGACCCCCATGGCTTTTAAAAGGGATACAAATATCCGTGGGGTTATTAGGGTAGTAGGTATGTTTGTTTGGTTGTAAATTGAAGGGTTTTTATTATACAAAGTGGTTTACTGAAAATGGGAAGTAATTCATGGTTCAGGTTTTTGTTTAGTGGAACTGTGTAGACATTTTTTATGTTACTTATTAGTAACCTCTAGAGAGATTTCTGACAAGTATATTTGCCAAGTCAATCGTACTATCCAGTAACTGGGTTGTAGTGACCACATTTATTTAACCATTCCCAAAAGAGTTGGGAAAAGGCTGAACACCTGAGGGATCCTCTCAATAGGATCAATTCGGGCTAAATATACTTTGTGTGTTCTTATTGTATTTGATGCAAGGAGGAATTTGAGAAAATTCGTAATTAAATTTAAATTGAACTATAATTTATATGTAGATACATTGTACGTAACAAGCCAAATTACATCAAAAATTGATGCGCCAATCTCTCACAAACTTCCAGACTTGCACTCAACAAAAAGCACAAAACATATCAATGAAATGCAACCACTAACACCCACTTTCAATTGCAATGCAAAATAAACAAGCATCAAACGACTATTTATACAAACATCTGTGCCCACGCGCAGAGATGATTCGAGACATCGTAATTACGTGTTACTGCCGCTAGATGTCACTGCTCAACTAAATTAATCTTTTGAACGTGATAAGTGATTGTGAAAGAGTTTTGTCTTTCTGTTTGTTACTGTCAGGGAAGGCGGTAGTTGTCAATGGTTTTGATGGGTTAATCGCGAGGAGACGCGAACCATAGGTTAGTTTTAAAGGAGTCTACTCACTACACCGTACCTACTTATCAGGCACGGGAAGAAATGTGATACCGACTACTATGTCCATTAGATAGAACGGTCATCGTACATGGATCCCTATCCTTTGTATTGTAAAGTATGATTTTGCCGCGGTTTGTTTTTCGGACAACCGCAGCCTCGACAGGCCTTGCGGGGGGCCCCCCGCAATGTTGCTGACATATCTTTGAGGTGCGCGTGGAACACGAACGTGCCGTCGACACGGCCTGTCAATGTCATCGTCATAGGACGGACGGACGGACGGAGAGCTAGCCCATTACCTACTGGCCTGTTGGTCTAGTGGTTAGTGACCCTAACTGCTATGCCGGAGGTCGTGGGTTCGATTCCCACCCAGGACAAATGTTTGTGTGATGAGCACGATCATTTGTTCTGTGTCTGGGTGTAATTTATCTATAATATGTATGTATTTAGAAATATATAAGTATGTTTATCAGTTGTCTAGTACCCATAACACAAGCTCTGCTTAGCTTGGGACTAGATGGCGTTGTGTGATAGTTGTGGAATATTATATTATATTATTATATTATATTACAGTATTTGTAACTAATTATGAGAATAACTTTTGACGGTACCGTAATGATATTGAGTCTTGAGTTAGTTTCTTCCTTCTTTTTCCACGAAACTTCTTTAGAGGATAAAGAAGTTCCTGCGAAATAACTTAATTTTCAAGATCTTTTCATCCGCCATTTATTTGCAACGACTGCATAATTTATGAACACCGCCCACGTGGAATAACTTCCTTTAAAAATTTCAATAAAATAATCAGCAACTGAAAATTCACTTTGATACCAACTTTGAATTCTTTATGCAGCATTTCCATAAATATCTCAGCCATAAAAAGTCCATTATATGAGTGACTAATATCGTTCTTGTAAATCTTTTGAAGGCGCGTTTGTGTTTGGGAGAGTACACTTTCGAGTACTGGTTGTGTAGTGCTGAAATTACTTTACGTGCTCAATTTGAAATCTGTTACAGTAACTAGACTGTGTTGATCTGCTGCTAGTCTCTAAATCTAGTATAGGCGAGTCTACAGTTCTACACTCTCAAAAATATAACTATTATTTTTGTGGGTAAAAAGTACCTTCCTCTTCCTAATGTTAACTAAAGGTTACAAACAGCGGTCAATGAAATGGCAATTGTAATTTGTAGTGGCTTATCGTTTATTGACGTTTAACATCGTTAATTGAATTTTTTGGTATCTGTTGATTGATAATGATAATATGTAATTAACTATACTGTCAGGTCAGGAAAACCAGCATATCCTAGAACCATATCGTATCGTATATCGTTCTAGGAATTGTGTCACACACCAACCCGCACTGGGCCGGCGCGGCGTGGTGCTTTACAACACACTTCCTCTCTTAAGCTGGGCATTCACGGTCATGCCCACAGAAGAGATAAAAGAGGTTAGAAAGGCCATGTGGGCGGGGCACGCGCGCCGCCTATATGATCAGACGATCATATGTCGACAAAATTTGATTTACTGACCAACAATCACGCTCATATTGTGACAGCGAACGGAGCTCCGCGAAAAAAAAAGAATTATGCCGTGTTGCGCGATTATTACGTGTCGGAAAAGAAGCCAGGTGTGCAGTGTGGCTCGAGAAGGGATTTCTCTTCATCGGTAAGTCTAAAAACCTTAAAATACAAGTGATATTTGTAAATATTGCAATAGTATTATGTAGTTCGCAGACAAAAATGATACAATCGCAAGCAGAAACGAAATTATGTACATTGCTTGCAATACGTGGGTACCATCTTGTACTACGTGGGCGATTGCGCAATGCATTTCGTTCACTGCGAACGTCGCGTGCGACGAGCCAAAGCTTAAATTCTGCCTACTCTTTGCGTTTCGATAGTGTTGTACCAAGTTGTAAATAATGTCGATATTTAGTATGTGTGAATGCATTCAAATGATTATTATGTTATGATTAAAATAACTTTTGTTTATCCCATACTATCAATACCTTATTATTGTTTATTGATTGTTTTTCATCTAAAATTTGTTTTGAGGTTAGCCATTTATAAATCGAAACATACATTTTAAATTTTATTTTTAGGTTTCCAACAGATCCAGATAATTATGTTACAGACCTGAATAAAGCTATTATAGAAAAATATTAGTGTGAGATTGCATTTTATTCTGAAAAATTTGAATTTGAAAGATAGCAAACGCATGCTATTGCTACTTAATAAATAAGTTTTATTTCAAGACAATAATAAAATCTGAATTGAAATTAAATTCAAGTACTTATTGTTCAATATTTGAAAAAAATCTTTTATGTTTACTTTTTATCTTTAATTTTTTATGTGTGAGAGACCAATAAATATTTTTGCTTTCTTATTTTCTTTCTTTCTGTCCCGTCCCGAAATTAAAGCAAAAACTGCAAAACTTAAAGTAACAAAACTCAAGTAATTTTATCGATATACATTATCGACCTTTTGGTCACCGTAACATGTATGAGAAATATACGCAAGTGTGAGTGTACGTCAAACGCAATGTTTGCGCTAGTGTGACAACCAGTAGCAAGCTCGCGATCTAAGTGAGTGTGGTTTATTTGTGTGCATAATTCGCGTACTTATAAGCGTCTTGCATGTAGTGGTTACAGAGAGTGGGAGACAAGCGGCGACACGCGTTCTAATACAAATCAGGAACTATTTCCTTTCTAACCTCTTTTATCTCTTCTGTGGTCATGCCATCTTGTCAAATGGCATGATATACGTCCAAATATTGATTGTGAATGTGAAATCCTTTTGGCATGATGTAAAACTCTGGATTTCCATTCGCATCAAAATCCATCGCGCCGCGCCGTGGCGTCACGCCGAATCATCATGCCGTCGCATCGTGAGTGGGGATACACTACGTCATGCCATCGCGCCGCGCTGCCCGTGAATGCGCAAACCGACATCCATTTTGTGTTCATTCCGCATGGAGACGTGTTTCGTGCAAGACGTATCTAGTGCTTGTCTCATATTGGTGTCTTGTTTAGTTATATGTGGGGTGACGAGTTGCAGTAGTTTAAAATATATAGGCTCGTCCATTCGCAGATAATTTCGGCTTCGTCTTCAAGGACCCACCAAGCAGACCCACTGGTGGGTCTCCGAATACTGATGTGTCTCCCAAGACCTACTAGTGGGTCCTCTGAGATTTTATTGTCTTTGTAGACCCACTGATAACAAAACCGTTACTTAACGTGTACGCCAAATGGCAAAACATAGAGCGCATGTGAAAATGTAACACCTGTTTAACTACCAGGAGAATAGAAGTAGGCAGGAGGTATTGAAAATATTTATTTACATCTCTCATATTCGGTAAGTAGGTCCTTATTACCCCCAAATGGGGCTTGTAGGTGACCAATTAGCGCTCCAGGGCATTAATGTCGCAAGAAAAGCCCTATAGGGCGGTAAGTAATTAAAAAAAAAAACACTTCACTGTTTCAAAATGTTCGCGTACATCTAACCATCATAGTACTGGCAATAGACATCATGCATTCAGCCCAATGACAAAAGAGGTCGCTTCGCTATTCAGCCTTGTCTTCGTATGAGTATACCGCCTGTGTGGGGGAGGCTTAATAGTCATCAATTTTAAATATCGAACGGCGAAGCTCAATATCGTTCTTGAAAAAAAAAAATTAAAAAGAGATGAAAAAGACGGTAATAGAAAACTTTACTTTCAATATTGTTTGTTTTTGGATTTTTTTTATAATTACGTGCTAATTAGGAAAAAAACATGAGTTCTGCAAGTAATGGAGATATAAGCTGCACTCCCGATTCAATGAAAATGGAAGCTGAAGCAGCAATTAACAATATTTTGCCTGAAAGTTCTAAAGAGAGATATTTGAAAACTTTATTCTTGTAATGCCGGTTTTCTTCTTACCTCATAATCGAGATGTAAAGCAGAGTAGTTAGCTCGGGTGTAATCATCAATTGCACCCTCGAACTATTGGCGCCCTCGCTGCGCTCGTGCGCCTAAATATCTCGGGCTGCAATTGATGCCTTACAGCCCTTTTTTTTTATTTTTTTTTATTTTTTTTTTTGGTGGGTGGAAAATCATCGAATAACCCCCCCCCCGCTCTTGGGCAGAGCGAAGGGGAGTGTCAGACTTCTACTGACTAAAAACCAACCCATGTTCCCTCTTCTTCGCCCTTGTGTCGGAGCCGCGGTAACCTTTCGATATCCACAGCCCCGACGGGGTGCCTTACAGCCCTTGGCTACTAATCTACTATTTGGAGATGAAAAAAAAAGATAGTTATAAGTAAAATCCCACAAACTACCAGGAGAACAGAAGTAGCAGAAGAAATTAAAAACAATTTTTTTTTGGATATGAAAATAAAAGGTAGGTAGTAAAGTCCCACAAACTACCAGGAGGACAGAAGTAGGAAGGAGGTATTGGAATTGGTATCTTTAAATCAAATCTAAATTATTCCTTAATATAATATTATTAGCTTTTATCGTTTTTTTCTTTTTTTTATTTCCAAAAAAAAATGTTTTCAATACCTCCTGCCTACTTCTATTCTCCTGGTAGTTAAACAGATGTTACATTTTCATATGCGCTCTATGTTTTGCCATTTGGCGTACACGTTATGTAACGATATTGTTATCAGTGGGTCTTCAAAGACAATAAAATCTCAGAGGACCACTAGTAGGTCTTGGGAGACACATCAGTATTCGGAGACCCACCAGTGGGTCTGCTTGGTGGGTCCTTGAAGACGAAGCGATAATTTCTCCAATCACTTGGCTCCAATGATAGTTCATTTAACAAATTGATGTGTGTGAAAGTGTCCCTTTTCTTCAGCCACTCTTTGCACCACTTTTTTTTTGGTTTTCTCGTTATTATATGATGAGAAACAACCGCCACACAAAGTAAAAGTTCTTCTTCGGAATCAGAGCTCATGTCAACTTCTTTCGACCCGGTAAAACACGTAAATGAAAGAAAATTTGAGTGATCGTGAATGTGATACTTGTTTTGCGTCCATCCATTTGACTTAAGCCATTTGGAGCCACGACTAACGGCGCGACCGTGAATGCCCAGCTTTAGATAGGAGGCCTCTTTCCCAATGGTGGGAACATTATAGGATCTTTTTCTTCTTCTTTAAGTATTAATTGAACTCGTTAGACCAGTATGTATCACAGCACAACATTAACTTCGATTAAATTCTGAAAGGTGCAAGTGGTTGTGCAAGATGGGCAGGACAAGAGATTGCGCATAATTATCTTGCAAATTGTGTGAAATTAATTTCATTGCGGGATCCTTGACAGTTAAATTGTTTTTGTGGGACTTCGTGGAGCTTGTGTCGGCGCTTTTCTGGTGGTCACCGCTGATGATTCTGGCTTTCAGGAGTTGCAGTGGTTCAGGAATGGTGTGGAGGGCCAGTCCGATGAAAAAAAAAAAACGGGTTGCACTCCGGGAGTGCCGGCAGAAGTGAAAACTTGATTATTAACGTTGAGCATGTTTGATATTTTGGAATGGTTAGGGAATAATTTTGCACCAATTGCTTTAACAGTATAAAAGTACTATCATTTATGTGGTAGAATACAATATTGATTTATTGCGCTATCGTACACAAACATGACAATTTATATTACATTAAAAATTTAACACTTTAAAACTATTACAATTATTTTACATTAAAAAGTTTATCTCTCCGAAAAATCAACTTTCATCCATAATTTCAACGACTTTTTCACCATCATCATTACCAGAACTATCATCGCCAATCTCTAAAACTGATACGATAGGTTTATGGTAGCTGAAGTAAGAAACGAACAGTTTTGATTCGAACCTATTTAAATGTCTAATAAAGACCGCATCAATAGTAGTTTTGTATTTCGTTGTGCTAAGATTGCGATCATTCGACATAGTTAAACCAAATTCATTATTTAAAAATTCAATTATTCCGCCATAACTATGCTAACCCATTTATTTTGTCTTTCCCTGTCCTCCGATCGGAACTCCGATTGGTAGGAGGAGCGGGAATATTTTTTCCCATGCCTCCGATTAAGCATCATAAAAACATTGTACAGTCTAGTTCAAAATAAATTATTTTTGTATTTTATTGACTGTACAGTCGACATCGTTAACGTTCAGGGTCAAAATGTCCAACTCCCACACGACTAGTCTAAGATCGATAGTTTCCGAGATATAGCCGTTTCAATTTTGACAGCTGTCATCCGAAATGTAGATCTCATTGAGATCTATCACTTGTCCCTACACACAACTAGTCTAAGGTCGATAGTTTCCGAGATATAGCTGTTTCAATTTTGACAGCTGTCATCCGAAATGTAGATCTCATTGAGACCTATCACTTGTCCCTACACACAACTAGTCTAAGGTCGATAGTTTCCGAGATATAGCCGTTTCAATTTTGACAGCTGTCATCTGAAATGTAGATCTCATTGAGACCTATCACTTGTCCCTACACACAACTAGTCTAAGGTCGATAGTTTCCGAGATATAGCCGTTTCAATTTTGACAGCTGTCATCCGAAATGTAGATCTCATTGAGACCTATCACTTGTCCCTACACACAACTAGTCTTAGGTCGATAGTTTCCGAGATATAGCCGTTTCAATTTTGACAGCTGTCATCCGAAATGTAGATCTCATTGAGACCTATCACTTGTCCCTACACACAACTAGTCTTAGGTCGATAGTTTCCGAGATATAGCCGTTTCAATTTTGACAGCTGTCATCCGAAATGTAGATCTCATTGAGACCTATCACTTGTCCCTACACACAACTAATCTAAGGTCGATAGTTTCCGTGATATAGCCGTTTCAATTTTGACAGCTGTCATCTGAAATGTAGATCTCATTGAGACCTATCACTTGTCCCTACACACAACTAGTCTAAGGTCGATAGTTTCCGAGATATAGCCGTTTCAATTTTGACAGCTGTCATCCGAAATGTAGATCTCATTGAGACCTATCACTTGTCCCTACACACAACTAGTCTTAGGTCGATAGTTTCCGAGATATAGCCGTTTCAATTTTGACAGCTGTCATCCGAAATGTAGATCTCATTGAGACCTATCACTTGTCCCTACACACAACTAGTCTAAGGTCGATAGTTTCCGAGATATAGCTGTTTCAATTTTGACAGCTGTCATCCGAAATGTAGATCTCATTGAGACCTATCACTTGTCCCTACACACAACTAGTCTAAGGTCGATAGTTTCCGAGATATAGCCGTTTCAATTTTGACAGCTGTCATCTGAAATGTAGATCTCATTGAGACCTATCACTTGTCCCTACACACAACTAGTCTAAGGTCGATAGTTTCCGAGATATAGCCGTTTCAATTTTGACAGCTGTCATCCGAAATGTAGATCTCATTGAGACCTATCAATTGTCCATACACACAACTAGTCTAAGGTCGATAGTTTCCGAGATATAGCTGTTTCTATTTTGACAGCTGTCATCATTATTATTATTATTATTATTAATTATTATTATTATTAATAATAATTATTATTATTATTAATTATTATTATTATTATTAATTATATTATTATTATTAATAATTTTATTATTATTATTATTAATTATATTATTATTAATAATAATTATTATTATTATTAAGCGCCCTGCGCTGCCTAAACGAAACAGTAGGCCCAGGCATACATTTTCGCCGCGCCGTAGAGAGGGGATAGCTGTCTACTCTCCATCCGTCTTACGCTTTTTCGATCAGGGTCACGTGGTCACGTGTCCTGACGAATTTTCGATCAGGGTCACGTGGTCATGTGTCCTGACGCGAGTTTAAGATTTTATACCCATCACAGAACAATTTCCCAAAGTGCTCAACGCCGCTAAAGAAGTTTTCACTTCAAAAACCTTCAAAGGAATAAAAATATGATGAGTACTCTACAAGCCCACTCTGTCAATGTAAACGCACTCCTCGTATTTTATCCGTGGGCAGATGAAAGTGAGCTCTGTTAGTAAGGTGACATTAGTCACTAAGATGTTGGTAATTCCGTCCTTTAATAGTAGATTATTAACCAAGGGGATAAAGCAGTGTCTTCTGTCGCGGGTGACGATTTAAATCGCGAGCGTAACGAAGGACTCGAGGTTTACTCCCGAGCGTAGCGAGGGTGTTTAAAACTTAAATCACGAGCGAAGCGAGGGATTTAAGACGAGTCCTGAGTGTAGCGAGGGATTTAAGTTCACCCAAGACTAAGACAGCTTTATCACCGAGGAAAATACACAATACATTTGCGAAAAAATTAACACAATAATAATATGAGATAAGCATTTATTAAAAATAATGACAATTAAAAGTAAAAGTTAACATTCGAAATATTGGTCCAAGAGAGAGTTACATTTTTGTTTGGTACATTTATTGTTGATGAGTTGATTTGAGTATTTCTCTGTTCTTGCATCTGAGGAACTTGCGTTTAAAAGCAAAGGCATCAAGCTCATGCGGCCTCGTCGGTTTTCGTAATTTTATTTAATAATCATAACTGCATAATAAATGCGTATTCTTTTTTCAAAAAGATGTAAGTACCTATAATGCTCTATATACAAACTCAATGGTGTAAACACAGATGTAGTTCAGATATTGAACTACATCTGGTAAGTACGGTACGGTTTAGTCCGGTAAGTACCTATTCCAAATTTAAATCACATTCTCTCCCTAGGGGATGAATGTAATTCAGTACAATTTTCTTTCCCTGGTTTTAACAGATTAAAAATGACTATTGTTATGTTCGCTTTTTGTGGCATAGAATGTCACTTTTTTGAGCAAGTGGTACGAAAATGTTATTTTGTACGTTTGCATCGGGATTTAGTGGGATGTATGTGTGTAAGAAGTATATTTTGTGTCACTTGTTTGTTTTAGTAAATTAAAAGTATGATGCCAGTACTCTTCTAGCCCACTCTGCCAATGTAAACGCACTCCTCGTATTTTATCCGTGGGCAGATGAAAGTGAGCTCAGTTAGTAAGGTGACATGAGTCACCAAGATGTTGGTAATTCCGTCCTTTAAATGTTATTTTGTACGTTTGCATCGGGATTTAGTGGGCTGTGTGTAAGAAGTATATTTTGTGTCGCTTGTTTGTTTTAGTAAATTGACATTGGGAATTTAGGAGATGTTTTGGGTGAATGAAATGTGAATTAGAGCGGTATGGAAATGGTTTCTTTGAATTCTGAACTTTTTCTTGAATATTATTCCGATACTTCGAAGTTAGATGAATCAATGATTTAGATTTTATGGACTAAGAGCCAAAATTATTTTGGGAAATAGGTTGTCGGCGTTATCTTCGTAATTTTATCCTTATAAGGTTACGAGGTGGTTCCTAGCTTTCTTTTAAAAAACATGAATGATGTAACTAAGATTCTAATTGAGTTAAGGAATTTCTTGCCTGGTCTCCATAGACATCTCATTTGGAATGGGCAACTACAGTACTTTCACAAGTTATAAACCTTGTGACTGCGACTAAAGCTTCACTTTTTTAGTCTGCGAAGTTTAATATAATCGGCAACACGGATTTTGGTGCCTTTACTGTCCCCGGGTTTAAAAAAATTACCACTTTATCAGACTACGAAGTGTCTTGTATCACCTGAAGTGACACTAATCTATGTAAATGGTAAAGTGATTCGAATTGCATTCGCAATCAAAGACCATTGTAGAATAGATTGTACTGCTGTGTGAATAATTTACATTATTGTTGTGTTTGCTATGTGGAAATTATTTGTTAGAAGCATTTTGTGTCTGTGTTATATTGTGGCTGTTTTTCTATGGAGGTAAGCTGAAGAATCTCTGAAACAAGGACAGATCGTTGATTTAGTGGTATCAAGCAGTGGCTGCCTTTGTGAGTGCGGTTGTGCTGAGCTCGGCTAAGTGTTTGTTCCTCAGTATTTTCTATTATTAGGATTTTGTTAGTATCATCAATGGAGTTCGCATAGCTGAATTTCGGGCCAAAACGATTTGATCTAATAGAAATTTGACATCGACACGCTAAGAAGAAGAAGTCTAGCTTTGTGGTATCGTACCGTATTACATGAGCCTTTACCATAACTGGCAAAATGTTGGTGTACTATTATGTACAGTCACCTGCAAAATTGCATGGATACTTTAGGCTTTATTTCTTGTGAATAGAGTTCAAAACTGCCCATGCATTTTTTAAGGTGACTGTACACCTCTGCCTTCGGAGATTACAAGCGTATGTTATGTTATATTTAATAACAGCAATGAAAACTAAGTAGAATATAATATTCTAAGAAGCAGGTTCTGCGTAAAATCTGTTACATATATGTAAAAAACAGGTTTTAAACAATGTAACATTAGTTTTAAACTGATTATTCTGACTTCTCTTTTGTGGGACAGACAATGATTTTTGGGCATCTGAATTTTAATTTTACCGCATTAAACAAGCCATGGGAAACGCCTTTTTATATGTGCGTGGGAAAACAAAAATAACACACATAATTTAAATTTAAGATGTTTTTATTACGTATGGTCACTGACATATTCAGGGTTAGGTACAGTTTCATATAACAGTGCTTTTAAGATGTGAAGCACATAATCTCTTGATTTTTTTAAAGTCGGTTAACTAAAGAAGTCAACGCTACCTGCCTGTGATACTCACGCGAACGAAACAAAGTGAACAAGAACGTGTGTCTCGCTTGACACAAGTAACTTCGTATGAGGTATTGAATAGACCTTTATGTTGCTTTTCGTAGTTCAATTTTAACACTGATGCGTCGGTAGTGTTTGATAAAATATTACCGTTAAATTCTATGGAGAAATTCCCATGACATTTCCATATTAATTGTGTTTACTTTCGGCCTTTTTAATGTCAACTATGAGTCTATGACACGCAAACTGTCCCTTTTCATTATGTGGTTCTAATAATTTGATGTTTTTGTTACAGGTATGTTTTTTGGTGACCTAAAATAATGGATAGTGGTGAGCTAGGATAAGAGATAAGATATTATTATAGTAACAAGTTCTTTAAGTGCCTCGTGTGTGAAATATGAGGCTATCAGCAGATATATTACTCACGCCTGCTAGTAGTGGTCAGCAACAAGAATTTAACAATTTTCAGTTAAATTATTGGAAAATGAAGGTCGGTGCAGACATATTAGGCATAAGGAGCGGACGAGCTGATCCCACCATGTCTCTTCTTCCATCGGGAGACTAGACGTACTGCAGGGTATCACCGATACCTAGTCGACATTCCACACATTCGAACGAAGCGCTTTGCTGGGTCCTTTATTATGCGCACAGCCAAGGAGTGGAATTCCCTGCCTGCGTCGGTTTTTCCGAGTTCATATAACCCTAATCTGTTTAAGTCGCGAGTAAACAGGCTTCTACTGGGTAAGCTCGTTCCATCGTCGACATCATCTCTGCCCTTTGGGCAAGATTGAAGTCAAGAGCAAGCCCATTTATAATTAAAAAAAAAAGGAATTTCGCCATCATCAAATTATTAAAACAGATTTCGTAGTGATCCCAGAAATAAATAATACAGGTATAATCTTATCTATCCTTTGATTAAAGCCCTAAAATTCTCAAGTCTCTTGTGGACAAAGCACTTGATCTTCCTTTAATCATTGCCGAGAAGAAAACGCTTTTATACTCAAACAGCGAGGGCTCCCTAAAATAAGATAAAGACAGTTAATCAAACGGCAAGTTTAAACAGAAATATCTTGGCCAAAAGATTGATTGTCATCCTAAAGTAAATAATGGACTTATATTTATTTTGACACGGTGTCAGCTTGTGTCTCCCTACCCCACCCTCTGGGGTATTGAGGCATTAAAGAATTAAATAGTGTCAGAATCGACACTTGCTCACAGAATGGATATCTGAAAAGTTCTGGAATGGCGACTGCGAAACAGAAGACGTTGCGTTGGAAGGTTTTTCACTAGATAGACCGATGGCCAGGCGAAGGTTGCGGGTACCCGCTGGATGCAAGACGCACGGGACTGGTTTCCTCACGTTTTCCTTCACCGAAGCAAGGGTAATTATACAATACGCAAATGAATGCCAAAAATCAAAGGTAAAGTGCCTTCAATTCAAACTCGCGACCTATGACTTGGCAATCCGATGGTAAATACTACTAAACTAGCACTGCTGTAAATATGGACTACGTTTTTAGGGTTCCGTACCTCAAAAGGAAAAAACGGAACCCTTATAGGATCACTTTGTTGTCCGTCTGTCTGTCTGTCTGTCTGTCTGTCAAGACCTTTTTTCTCAGGAACGCGTGGAGGTATCAAGCTGAAATTCATATCAAATACTCAAGTCTATGGTCTCTTGGAGCTGTGAAAAAATCAAACTTCTAAGTCAACGCGATCAAAAGATACTCCCGTTTATGCCGCAAATTTTCGACACTCGCAAGGGAATCAAAACCTACAGGGTACTTCCCGTGAACTCAGAATCTTGAAATTTGGTACGAAGCAACGTCTTATAGCATAGATAAAGGAATAATTACGAAAACCATAAATTTTTAGTTACATCAAGATACTCCCGTTTATGCCGCAAATTTTCGACACTCGCAAGGGAATCAAAACCTACAGGGTACTTCCCGTGAACTCAGAATCTTGAAATTTGGTACGAAGCAACGTCTTATAGCATAGATAAAGGAATAATTACGAAAACCATAAATTTTTAGTTACATCACATAATATATTTTTTTTACGGAACCCTCGGTGCGCGAGTCCGACTCGCACTTGGCCGGTTTTTTTTATTTACTTGTGATACTTGTCTGTTTTCGATGACTCCTAACGTTGCTTGATCATCGACAATATTTTCTGCCGGTAAATATGAAGTGTCGCTTCTAGACGATTTTATTAATCTGTGGAATCTAGAGGGTTGAAGATAGTTCCATTAACTATTGTATAAATATGTGTCAATTTAAGTATTGCGAGTCTTTTTGGACCGATAGTTCTTTTATACGATTTCTAGATGTAGGTATTGTTATTTGACGGCCTAGAAACACCATATTGTTTTTTTTTTCATGTTGTGATAATGTGTGTGTCTGGCTTTTGACCTTTAATATCGGTGTGGGGTTGAAAAAGGCTAGATTTATTCAGTTTATTTTGGCTAGATATTTGAAAGTTGGAAACTGTAGGATTTACGCGATGGGCAATCGGAGTGTCGGCTGAAGAGTTTGATAGTTACTTGTAATTTGCGTGTGTCATGGAAGTGGACTAAGCAAAATTAGTATAACAATAACAGCAGGAGGTGTTCTATAGTTTCTGCTTCTTATGAGGAAAACGTAATTAATACGATATTAATTTGATGCGATTTCAGCCCAAATACATTTTAATAACTTCGCGTGTGAAATGAAGTGTTTTTTGAAAGAAATCGGAAATGATTTGTCGTACATAAAATTTTAATGCGGTCGTTAAAGGACAAGTATATTCAATATTATGGTGTTTGGACGGTTTGGATGATGCGTTAATAATTTTGAAAATGTGAGTCTGTATGATTAGAAAGATTAACAGTTTTGTTTGTAGTTATTTCAAAATGTAGTACCTGTCTTGGATTTAAAAGTTCACTTGTCTATATACTCACCCGCGTAATCTTTTACGGGGGACCAGACCGGAATATAGAAAATAATTTATAATAAAACGGATCCAGGGAGGGTATCAGTTTTAGGGGATCCGAACGGAATAACTCGCGTTTTGTTTGGTAATTATGTCACGGGATCATACTCGTACTACCGGGATACCCAGGTTATAAACTTCTTAATTTCATCCATATACGTTTAGTAGTTTTTGCGTGAAAGAGTTAAAAACATCCATCCATCCTTACAACCTTTCGCATTTGTTGTGACATCTTATCGACGTCAAACACTACTTTAGGCTAAGTCAGGTAGATACAATCTAGTATTTTTTATGTCTAGATCAAGACTTGAAGATAAAAGTGAACTTATAAACATATTAAAGAGTGATTTATGTACCATATCAACGTTTTTTTTTCCATATTAACTTCTTGTAAACAATCATTAGGTAAATAGGTTCTGGTTTTTGTGTACTTTGCGCTTAACGTAGAAAGATCGTGATCGGATAACCTGAATTAGGTTTTTTTCAGACCTGTGTAGAAAAAGGACAAACATTACTGGTTTCTAGAGACATCATTTATTCAGGCACTAATGAAATACGGATACTTTTTTTTTTTTTTTTTGTTAGCCTATATTGTCCCACTGCTGGGCAAAGGCCTCCCTCATAGTCTTCCACTCTTCTCTCCGTGCGGCTTTCTCCGGCCAGTCTTGTATAAAAGCATCCAAATCGTCACGCCAGCGTTTTCTAGGCCTCCCTCGGCGACGACGCCCGTCCTCTGGCACCCACTGCGTGACGATCCTAGCCCATCGGATACTTAGGCTATGAAATTAAGCTGCATCCGGTATTTTACATACAAACTGCCTATCTGACCACCACAACCCAGTTAGTACTGTACTGGGTAATATGATACCCCTTGGAGTTTCAGGCAACTGATTACCTGCGACGATTGTCAAAGTTCGGACAAATAACAGCCGGACCCGAGGTTTAATGCGGTTTCGGAGACTAACAAAACAAACTTATTTGTACTTTAATAAATTATTATTATAAAAAATAATAAATTTTATTTTTCATATTTTTTTTCTTTATTTTTACTTTACTTATTATTTAAAATAATAACATACTACTACTGTGGTTACTAACTTGGAACCAATAGTCCGAACTTTTTACCCGACTACGGCGAAACCAAAAGGAAGGTAATGATTTGTTCACTGCGAGTTGGTGCTTCTTAGTCTTCACTCTTCACAGACCATTGATCTGGCAAAGTCCATTGATTAAAGTCTCATTTTGCGAGAGAAGATCCAAGACCTTTACCAGGTGTTAACTTCCTTAATTCCTCCTAAACATGCTCGATTTTCGTTTTATTTCTAACATAATAACCAGCCAAGTCTAGTCTTTTGATGCTACAGAATACTATTTGCACAGTCCCAAACAAATATATTTACTAACACATTGCACAAGCACGTATCCGCCTGGTTTGATGCAAATAGCTTGACATCAGTCAAGCCTGTCAGTTTGTGTCGTCAGTTGATTTACGAGCAGCCTAACGTACCAACAACGATGTTACTGACTCTGTAGGAACGGTAATTATACGTATTTTTGTAACTGATGGATAAGTGAAATAAGTAACGAAGATTTTTCGCGAGAAAAAATTTTCGCTGTCAAAATTTTCTTGCGTTTGATGTATGGTAGAAAGGTGTTCTGCGTACTACAAATACAATTAATAGTGACAAAATAAAGCGAAGTAAAATAACATTAAGAAACTGGCATGTCCTAGAACCAAACCATGGAGTACATGATCAGACACTGAACTGAACCTACTTTCTGTATGTCCACTCGCTAAGAAGAAACCTGTTGAGGAGTGAGAACTTTATAGGCTGATTGATTGGGGTGATGATGAAAGCCTGGTACTAACGAAGTACCACAACTTCACACCTGTAATCTCCGAAGGGTTTAGGCATAGGCGTACGTTATACTACACCCACATTTCGATCATCATCATCATCAGCTTATTACCATCCACTGCTGGATACTTTAATCTTACGCCACTCAACTCGATTTTCGGCAACTCTCATCCAGTTGTTACCAGCCACTCTGCGAAGATCATCGCTCCACCGAGCCTGCGGGCGTAAAACTTTTCGTTTCATTCGCGGTTCGAATAAACCCATTCAAATTCTCCTATGGTCGATTCACACCGCGGTCCGAAACAGCCCATTCTTCAGAGCTCTTCTGCGTTTCACACCGCGGTCCGAACCGCTTGTGGTGCGAAACGACGAACGACCCGTCCCACCTTACGCTTGCCGATTCGCGGTCTCCACTCAAGAACACGTCTACGCCAACGGTCATCGGTTCTGCGACTAATATGGCCGGCCCACTGCCACTTCAGCTTACTTATTCTTTGAGCTATGTCGACAACTCTGTTCCTCTGTCGGATCACCTCATTTCAGATGCGATCCCTGAGAGAGACCCCTAGCATAGTTCGCTCCATAGCTCGCTGAGCGACTTTAAATTTCTGGAATTTATGGTTAGTGTCCACGTTTCAGCACATTTCGATAGTTATGTTTAAGTCTATGTAATGCGTTCGAGGCTTTTGCCACCAACCACAAATTCAGAATTCCTGATGGAAAAATCCAATTTAACGAACTATCTTCCGATTATATCATCAGACCCGCTATGAACTCAGTAATAATAAATGTCATTGACGTAAAACCGACACATACACGTGTGGAAAATTGCAGCTAAATCTGGATATGGAACGTGGGTGAGATATCGATCATAGAATTCTGCTATTAGATGCAGTAGTACGAAAATGAACAACATCGCTTTTAAAGCAAGAACTTCACGTCTGTGATGAAACAGGCTAGTATTATCTGCATGTAAGTTTCCAATCCTCATCTGCCTAGTTTTTTCCCAACTAAGTTAGGGTCGGCTTGCAGTCTAACTGGATGCAGCTGAATACCAGTGTTTTACATGGAGCGACTGCCTGTCGGACCTCCACAACATAGTTGTTATACGACTTCCGGACCACGGACTAGCTGTGTAACATCTGTCAGAGAGCTGTAAATAACAGCCGGGGCCGGGATCAAGAGATTTCAAAAATGATTATGTAATAAAAATTCACTTTATTTCAATTCCAGACATCTCAACAAAAAAACCTGTCCTAGACCAAACAAACCACCCAACCACCATTATATACTAAAAGTTATATATTTACGAGCACACACATTCGAGCAGGTGTGCGGAGCACTATCAAACCGGTTCCATAGTACTAGACTAGCTTGAATGACCTAGATGGTATGGTAAACTATTGATCTAGATTTTTATGGGACTTTATATTTGACTAGCTGACCCGCGCAACTTCGTCTGCGTCACATAAATATAGCTATAACCTTTCTCGATATATCGAGTAATATCGACTATCCGGCATAAATTAAGCTAAATCGTAACAATAAAAAAAAACTTATCTTTCCTCTTTATTAAAATAGTTTAGATGGTTTAGATTAGCTTAGATTATATTAAAGTGTGAATTACTTTAGGTATCTCTTACTGTTAAAATATACTATATCACTCTGTACTTGTAAACATTATGATGCAGTAAATATTTTGAATTTGAATTTCCCCGAGGCCAGTCAGAATCACCCGTACCTACATTGCGACGGGCAAATTATTTTGCCGCGCGAATATTTTTACATTGCGATATCTTCTAAGATATTTGTTTAAACTGAATAGAGTAAAGGGCACAAATATTCTATATTAAATTTCCGTTCTAACAAACACATTTATTTAGATATAGATTAATACCTTAGGGGTTAAATAAGCTTTTTTTTTTTTTTTTTTTTTTTTTTTTTTTTTTTTTTTTTTTTGGTGGGTGGAAAATCATCGAATAACCCCCCCCGCTCTTGGGCAGAGCGAAGGGGAGTGTCAGACTTCTACTGACTAAAAACCAACCCATGTTCCTTCTTCCTCGCCCTTGTGTCGGAGCCGCGGTAACTTTTCGATATCCGCAGCCCCGACGGGATCCGCAGCCCCGCAACCTAACAGTTTAACAGTAAGAAAAGGTTACAGTGAGTCAATCTTAAAAGATAGATATATGCTGTCGCGGACTTTTTTTTAGAACTTTTAAAGAGGAACAATTCCCTCATACGTGATTTTCTCGTAACTTAAACCGTTTTCGCAGCGCACGCAACGGAAGCTCTCAGAAAAGAATTTTCTTTTCCCGTTTTTGCAACATTTCTCAAATATGCTCCGCTCCTATTGGTAGTAGCGTGATGTTATATAGCCTATAACCTTCCTTGATAAATGGACTATCCAACACAAAAATAATTTTTCAAATCCAACCAGTAGTTCCAGAGTTTATCGCGTTCAAACAAACAAACAAACTCTTCAGCTTTATAATATTAGTATAGATATCGAAGCTAGGATATTCTTGATAGGTAATAATAAATAATAATAATAAATTTTATTCAAACATTAAAATAGGTAAAATACAATGTAAGTCTTAGAAATAATATGGGTACAACAAAACTAAAAAAAACAACTAAACAACACGGGGAAACGGGAACGTGGGTAAACTTTTATGGAGGTTAATGGAATCCTTTTTTAAAGGTAGGTAAGCAATAGATAATGAAAGATGTCCAAAAGCTTGGTGATGGTATCGTGATCCTCGCATAGAGAAGAGAAATGAGTCCCAGCAGTAGAAATATTACAGGAGAAGCTCGAGGCTAAATAATAGCCGCAGTTGCTTAGGTTGATATTGCTAGTACTATAGGGCTTTATAATAACTTACCAAACACATCCAGTTTATTGAAAGTTTCAGATTGTTTCAGTGAAGTAACTGGTCTCTCAAATATCTAAACCCTGATAGTAACAAACGTCAAAACCTTACAATACCTATCTAATTAGTAAAAAGGCAAAGACTTGATACTTCAAACGATAGTGCTTATCTAAACAAGACACAATATAGCTAATCATACATTGACAAATTAGTAACACCTACACTTAAAGTACATACCGATTAGCTGAACTTAAAAAGAACGCCGTTATTGACTTGACAAATATCTTTTCGACTATGTTTAACGGTTGGGTACATCGTACGTACATGACACTTCTCATAAAAATGTTATTTGAGGTCGTACGTAAAAAAAAAAAATGGATACCGAGAACCTCTTCTTTTTTGTCGTCGGTTAAGAAGAAAGGTAAGACGCCAGTTAAATTGTTTCTCTGGGAGTTCATCGAGCTTCATTGTCTCGGCGTTTTTCTGGTGGTCGCCTCTGTTGATTCTGGCTTACAGGAGTTGCAGTGCTTTGTTAAACATTTTTTCGGAGCAATCAAACTAAAAAACTGGTTGACTGACTTTTTGAGCAGCGTCGTAGACGATAGGCCTTATTTGCCAAATAACGTAAGACATCTAATTAGGAGACTGTCAGGGCCGTCCATTGACACAAGAAATTCTAGTCTAGACTTCTACTTACAGACCTGTCGAAGCGTCAATGCTTTTGATTGGATTCTTAGATTCTGTATCTACAAATATTTTCTTTTAGTAGAATGTAATACAGAACATCATACCTGTAATCACCGAAGGGTAAAAGAAAAGAAAGAAAGAAAGAAAAAGAAAAATATTTATTTGGGACAAGCACAGGAACTACAAATAATAATAATAATAACAAAAAAGAATATAAAACAAAAAAGCAAAATTAAAAATTTTGAAAAAACCCACGACTGTTAAAAATTAATTGAAAAAAGGATAAAATAACATAAAACACCCACCTTAAAAAACCCAAGAATGTCCGTCGGGGGCTGCCATTAAATGAACTAGTTTTGCAATGTTCAGCACCCGACGGACATTCTTGGGTTTTTTAAGGTGGGTGTTTTATGTTATTTTATCCTTTTTTCAATTAATTTTTAACAGTCGTGGGTTTTTTCAAAATTTTTAATTTTGCTTTTTATTTTAAACTTTTTACTTTTTTTTATCTAAAAACATGCACCAATCAAACCTAAACCCATAACTGAAAACTGAATCAAAATCGGACTTGTAGTTTTGGAGAAAAATGCCAACTTTTTTGCACAAAAAATGTTTGCTGCAGCGCCCCCTGGTGGGTTGTCATCGTAACACCTATCTAAGAACATGCACCAATCAAACCCGAACCCATAACTGAAAACTGAATCAAAATCGGACTTGTAGTTTTGGAGAAAAATGGCAACTTTGATTTGCACAAAAAATGTTTGCTGCAGCGCCCCCTGGTGAGTTGTCACCGTACCACCTATCTAAGAACATGCACCAATCAAACCCGAACCCATAACTGAAAACTGCATCAAAATCGGACTAGCAGTTTTGGAGAAAAATGGCAACATGTGTTTGCACAAACACACAAACAAACAAACTCTCACCCCAAACGCATATACCGTCTCCGTTCCGTCGTGGGTAAAAATAATAAAAGAGAAAACCTGTGCAAAGGCCTGGGTAAAGGCTGAAACTAGAGCGAGCTGTTTTTGTTAGGCGTTTCCAAAGCGGAGAAATGTGCCAAATTCACCCAATCACAGGAAGGGGGAAATCCCGGATGTAAATTTTAACTAATGTCATTGGCCGATTTCCGCACATCTCCTGCCGTCTCCGCTCCTCTCTGCTTTGGTGGAAACCGGCCCTTAGTCGCATCGGTATATGAGCGTGGGGCTTGGCACAAGCAAAGATAGGCCTATACCCAGCAGTGGGTGAACTCGGGCTGTGGGTGATTATGATGATGAACAGAACTTTTGAACCCATAATAACTTGCTTATGAACATCTTCTTATTGTGTGGGCAGTAAGGTCTATCGACCCTACACACCCTAGTGTCAGATTTTGTTAACCTCCTCAAGGGCCTCTGACATGGTTTATCGAGCAACATTTGGCGGCCGGGACCACCGGTTTACACGTGCCTTCCGAAGCAGCACGGAATCATCTTTTTATCAGCCAATCAGGTGATTCAAGCCAACATAAATGTAGCAAAATGAGTATGGTTCGTAACTACTGAATTTCCATAGTTTCTGCCTACCCCTATAAGAAACGGCGTCGCTTTATGTACAAGTCTGTGTGTACTCTGTTATTGAATATCGTTACAAATATCCGATTATAATTTTAGACTACACAATGAAATTGAACAGACTTTCAGAAACCGGAGGTAATTTGTTGAATATGATAAACACGTCTAGACCGTTTAGTCGGAAAATTAATATCTGCTGATATATTTATTTGGCTACATAATTTTAGTTACTTTTAGCTAACATATACCTTCTGTTAAAATAACGAAAATAAAACGTGTCAAAGATCATGAGTGGGGGCTTGTGACGTCACTTTCTGGTAAAAAATATCATGCAATATGACGTCATATGAGTTTACGAAGCACTACAGCGTCTTCATTGTTTGTTTACGTGAAAAAATAAAAAAGTGTTCAATATTTTTTGGAAATCTATAATATCCGACAGACTAAAATAATTATATATTTTTGTCAAGTACCCTATTATCTACCTGTAATGCTTTCATTCATCATCTGCTTATACCGACCATTCAAATTTAACCTGATGCAGTTGAGTTCCAGTATTTTATATGGAGGTACTGCCTATTTGGCCTTCAAAATCCAGTACTGGGTAACAAGATATCCCTTTTTTTGTGGGGTGGGAATTGTGGGAAAGCATCAAATGACGGTATCTTTTTCGAACAACCCGCAGCTACAAGATACCCCTTGCTAAGACTCGGTCTTTTGGTCCAGTGACTACCTTTAACGACTGCCAAAGAGATCTGCAAGTGACAGTCAGGACCAACGTATCCTGCTTTCCAAGGCACAGATAAAACTCGGTATGTCGATAATGGATGATCACCCATCTACGGAACTACCTAAGCAACGCTCTGTTATTATTTATCCACGAGATATATCTTATTCTCATACTTATATAAGTTTTTAACCACTCTTTAAATACTAAAACGTCGGGCCTAAATAAATCATATCCTAAGTAAAGAAATTCATAAGCTTTAAGTAAGATGTAGGATATTCTTTGAGTACCTGACCTTAGGTTAGGTTTATTCTTCAGGCTCGTAAATCTTGCGTATTAACCTTTGAACCTCTTTGGTATGAATGAATATGTTCTCGGAACTGTAGGGATGGGACATTTGAACTTAATATCACAATTTTTAATGGTCTATTTTGGTTTTACTGTTTCGTTGGTCTCTGTCGCACACGCGACTACAGAGCATGAGGTCATAGGTTCAATTCACGGATCGGGCAAAGTGTTATTGGGTTTTTCTAGCATTTATTTTTCAGTAGCAACCATGGAGTTTAGATTTGTTCCCCGTTGATGGCAATAGGCTCGCCTCTTGTTACATGGGACTTTAACATTACTGACGAAACGTGTGTGTAATAGGTACACCTCAGCCTAACCATTCGGGGATAACAGGCGAAATGTTATGTTTATAAAATGGCTTTACCTACATAAATTGTAATGTAACGTGTATTCGAACTCCCTCGCCATTCTTGGCCTATTGCCGCTTTTAATTTAATCTCAGTACGGGAGTAAAAAGAAACTTGGGCATGAAACAATAGAATTTTTTAACGAACTGAATCCTCTCAACCTTTGGCAGCCAAGTTGCCAGTAACATACCGTGCCAATTCCGAAATAATGACTGTGTGACTGTCCTGTTTTTTCAACCCTTTTTTTTCGTTATACAATTAGACGTTGACCTAGTATTTTACTTGCTTAATGTTATGTCTGCTTTGGGAAATCGATCTAGCTAATTCGTATAGGATTATAAAAAAATAATTTAAAAAAAAGCAAAATATGGTCTTACTCAGACTTTAATACACTAGGTACAAGTTACAAAGTAATTCTACTACTTCTATGAAAAGTCAGCTTTTTCACAGTTTCAATGTATTTTATTAAATCTACGCTGGGACTACCTCTTATCCGTTTATTACGCGCGATGACTTAATCCTGGCTATCTATATGGAAATTAGTAGTACTAAAAGAACTTTTTTGTCCGTTTAGTTCAATTAAAATTCATATAGCAGATAGTAGAACTAAATGGATTTTTTTCTCCGTTTAGTCCTACTAGTTGAACTGAACAGTAGAACTATACGGATACAATGATTATTTTTACTATAACGCGATGTTTTTTTGACTAGAATTTTGATTATAATTACGATTTTTTTTTTCTTTCTCTGCAAAACCTTCACGCATTATCTCGCCTCTTAAACTTGACGTCCCGCGTACTTGTCAAAACAAATTTTAGAATAACAGATCCACCATAATGGTTTTTTTTAAATATAATTAAGTATGATTTATGAATATACATAATTACGAAAATAATATTTCATCTTTCACTCCAAAACCTTCACAAATTTTCTCACATCCATATCTCCGCGTGCACTTGTCAAAACAAAAAAATAAAAAACCGGCCAAGAGCGTGTCGGGCCACGCTCAGTGTAGGGTTCCGTAGTAATAATTCTTTTTTTGTTTGAAATACGGGCCAATGAAACTTGACCTCTGGATTGTATAGGCGCTCATACGATTCAGGGACCAAATTATATTGGTTAACTGCAGTTTCCATCTGTTGTTTCCATCCAAGTTCAAAATAATTTTCCTAGAAAGTCCTTATAAAGTTCTACTTTTCAGATTTTTTTCGTATTTTCTAAACTTATGGTTCAAAAGTTAGAGGGGGGGGGACGCTTTGTTTTTTACTTTTGGAGCGATTATTTCCGAAATTATTGACATTATCAAAAAATGATTTTAGTAAACCCCTAGGTATTCATTTTTAAATACCTTTCCAACAATATATCACACGTTAGGGTTAAAATTAAAAAAAAAATCACTTCCCACTTTACATATAGGGGGGCTACCCTAATAAAACATTTTTTTCCAATTTTTATTTTAGCACTTTGTCGGCGTGATTGATACACATATTGGTACCAAATTTCAGCTTTCTAGTGCTAACGGTCACAGAGATTAAGCGAGGACGGACAGACGGACAGACAGACAGACATGGCGAAACTATAAGTGCATGTTTACGTACGCGCGGCGCGGCGTGCGGCGCGGCCGGCGACGCGTCGAGCGACGCGTCGAGCGAATTTTGTGTTCACGGACAGGCGATGCGTGCAGCGGCAGATATCATCGTTCGCGCAAACACAAACGTATGGCAATGTACGACGGTGTTCACAGAGACGCGGCGCGGCGGCCGCGGCGGCGGCCGCCGCGAATTTTCAAGGCCAAGTTCCGTCGCGGGCATCGCTTCATCCTAACTAATATTATAAATGCGAAAGTAACTCTGTCTGTCTGTCTGTCTTTCTGTCTGTCTGTCTGTCTGTCTTTGCTTCACGCCTAAACTACTGAACCGATTTGTGTGAAATTTGGTACAGACATAGATTGGAACTTGAGAAAGGACATAGGATAGTTTTTTTTTTTTTTTCGCGAGATAAACCAAAAATCTGCCGGAAGTCACTATTCCACGCGAACGAAGTCGCGGGCAAAAGCTAGTCGAGAATAAACCGCCGCGTGCATCGCCGCGTCCGTCGCCGCGGCCGCCGCCGCGTTCGCCGCCGCGGCCGCCGCCTCAAATTCAAGCAATCGCGTATAAATTCGCTTCTCCGTGAACGCACTCATACACCGCCATACGTTTGAATTTAGTGCGGATCGCGTCGCAGGCCGCGCCGCGCGCCGCGCCGCGCGTACGTAAACATGCACTAAGGGTTCCTAGTTGACTACGGAACCCTAAAAAAGAGATCTATTGTCTTTCCATTTCTACCCGTAATCAAGTTGACCCACTGTAGCAGTAATTAATCAGCTGCTCCGACAACCGGGCTGGCAGTTTTCATAATTAGTGACGCGCCGGTGTCGGATTTTTGACAAATGTCCGCCCTAGGGATGGGATGAGTTTAGTGTTTGATGTTTTGAGATGCTGGATCGGTTGAAATGAGAATCGGTTGTATTGTTGCCGAAGAGTAATTTGTTATGGCATTGAGTGGTTTTCGTGTTGAAAGGTGATTTTAGTAGTTGTAATTGGTTAGATTAAGACTGATAGTTTTTAACCGACTTCAAAAAAGGTAGGGTATTTTTTTATGTTTGTTACCATGTCAAAATAATAATAGATAAATGGCGGAGCTATCTCCATCATTTATTGAGTATATTATTACTTTTTATGTGCAGAGATTTACTTTCCGATTGGTATTTTTTTTGGAACTTATAAGAAAATTGTGGTGGTTGTTTGAGAAAGCCATCCAGAAGACTTCGTTTTCTTCGACAGTACTTTCCAATACCTCCGTATGAAGGTTCCATCCGTATGAAAGTTACCTTTGTGTAAGTCTAACTACTAAGTCTACGAAAAATTATAGTTTTCATCGAACTTCTTGAACCAAAATCCCAAAAGACATATCCCCATGTTCTTCCGCATCCAGTCCATCCGCCTATTACGCTACGGAAGTAAAACTCCTGTTTTATTATGTACAGGATACAGAATCTCATGTTTATACCAACTCCTTTGTCGGAGCTCTCAACGTGGCGTCATCCTTACATTCTTTATGCGCTTTACGAGTGTGAATCCGACATTTTGTTGTGCCAGTGTGAATGTATGAACGTTTTGAATTATTGCAGAATTTAATTTTGGAGGTCCTTTTATTTATTTAAAGTTCATTTACAATAGTGGTACATAGGCCGACTTAATGCCACAAGCCATTGTCTACCAGTCATTCTTTTTTCTTTTGATGAATGAGAGATGGAATGAACCTCTCTCTTTACTGCATACCTACCGAATCGCCCATGGTACAATACCTAGTTAGTGGCTTAAACTAACTAACTTTTTTTGGGTGGTAGGAAATCATCAAATAATCCCGCTCTTGGGCAGAGCGAAAGGGACTGTCAGACTTCTACTGACTAAAAACCACCCATGTTCCTTCTTAGCCCTTATGCCGAGGCCGCGGTATCTCTTTCGAACAACCCGCAGACCCGTCTGGAGCTCATAAGGCCTCACATCATGAAGAGTATACTAAGAAGAGAGATCTAAGAGTAGAAGGTAGGTTATAAGGACAAACCAAGCTTGTAGGCTTATATGAAAGTACCGATACTATAATAAGTAACCTAACAGGAACGTGAAAATTGACACCAGAAAAGAGAGGCGTATATTTGGAAAGTGGGTGAATTTGGGCTGTGGATCTTCTTCTTCTTATCGTGTGGGCAGTAAGGTCTAACGACCCCACACACCCTAGTGTCAGAGTTTCTAAACCGCCGCTAGGGCCTCTGACATGGTTTGACGACCGCCATTTGGCGGCCGGGACCACCGGCTTATACACCGGCTGTGGATGATGATGATTCTTACAATGAGACTTGACCCTATTATGTCTCACTGAGGGCAAAAGGCGTTCCTTCATAAATATTTTTCATTAATAATTCTTCCCAATTAGTCTCATAATCATAATAATTCATGCCAAATAATAATATCAACAAAATAAGACCTATTTTTAACTTGACCTTTCAATAAAAGCTTTTACTTTTTAGAAAATCTAATTAAAGCTCCATGGCAACCATTTCCCTTCGAGTATCTTGTTTACCTCGTATTTGGACTCGTTTAGACTGTAAAAATTTGAGGGTAGATTAACAATTTTCTTACAATTGATATGAAATGTTTTTAGCATTCGCTAGTTTAAGCTAATGAGTATAAAGGTAAAAAAAAACTTTAATGGGGGAAAATATTGTTTTCCTAGAGCAAAGTTTTTTTGAAAAGAAAACAGGTTTAATGTTTTCTTCTTTAAATACCCTGTACTGTCCCACTGCTGGGCAAAAGCGTTTCCCAAATCTGTGCATGAGCTGTTTTCCCTTGTCTCCTCGAACCAGGGGCCGTATTTTTGAATCAATAGAATTCCAAATCGTGTACGAAATCGCAGAATTCGTATGCGAATCCGTACGAAATCGCTATTTTTGAATATTCATACCCGTGAATTTTGCAACGAGTGGTCCGACCCACTCGTTTCCGATATTCTACCAGTAGAAATGACGGAAATGACGTGATGAATTCTGCGATTTCGTACACGATTTGGAATTCTATTGATTCAAAAATACGGCCCCTGCCCTCGTGGTAAGCGTCCAGATCGTCTCGCCATCACCAAAGTAATCTTTTTAAAATCATTTTCATTAGTAACAACCTATATTGAACGCACCCACGATACGGGAGAAATTCCTAGTGTGGGGCAACGTTTAAAAAAAAAAAAAAAAAAAAATGAACAGCCATCCAATTCCAGTGCTTGTAAAACTATATATTATTCATTTCTAACCGTATACAAACATAACTTTTAAAAACATCAATAAAAAACTGTCCAATACATATCAACACAAAACCCACTCACTCACTCATATCCTGTAAGTAAACATTTCACCAGTTATTAACAAACGGACAAAAAAATAACCGATTGTGTATTTTTCCATCCATTTCTGCCTGTCATGGTGGCTAGGGGGATGTTTTTACGCCCCATCAGACGTTTCAGTTGTTTTTCATCGCTGTAGGCTATGGTTATAATTTACTATATGATTTGATGGGTGGAACTGACAACGTCAGTTTTGGGTAAATATGGTAGGAGGTAAGGGATAAATAAACTTTGAAAGAGAATAAATAAGGGTTAATTTACATCATCATCATCATGTGGAATAGTATATTTCATTATAAGTGCGGAAAGCCTGTCATTGCAATGAGTTACGACAAATGTCTACCCGAGCCGAGGCACTGCCGACGGCGAGGGTTGACAGTCGGAACAAGTTGCAATGACAGTTCCGCACGTGTACTGAACAACTATTTTTAATACAGTTGCGAAAAAATTAAGCAATTTAATAAAATAATAAAACTCGCAAAGAACATTTTTGGAAAATGGCGCCAACCGTAAAAGAATAAAGGCAGAGATTTTTTTTGTTTTCTTCACCCATTCTGGGTAGGCAAAGGGAACTATGCCCATACAGCCAGGTCTTCAGTAGATTTTTTTTATTGATATGAAATGAAAATGAAATTTAATGAGATGAAATGGAATGGAACCTAATAATTAAATCTGATATTGAAACAAAAATTAGTAGCTTCTTTAGAAATATTTGCATGAATCATAAAAACTTCTATGATTTTTTTTTGTCATTTTGACAGTTGGGAAAGAGAACGCACGAGTTCGGAAATGGTAAAGAAAAAGCACGAGTACGTAATAGCCCTCATCCCGAACGCTATACGTCCCTGCAATACGCCACTTTTTGAGTAACTGTATTAAAAATTATGTTTTTCCTACTCCTCCGTTTTTCTTTTCTGAATAATTTCATTGCCGGATCCAAGACAGTTAAGGCCAGGTTGCAGTACTTTGTTTTTATGTACGCACGACCTCGCCCCCCGCCCTGCCGCGCGAGCGATATAATGCCTAAATTTTGACTGTTTTTTGCTTCTTGGAGAAAAACTATAAAGAAATTATACAATCTGTTTTCACCATTTACTTCAGAATAAAAAGTTCTATCTACTGATATAACTTTCATATAAATTCATGATGAAATGTCTTAGCAGTACACGTTTGAAATTGTGATTTAGAGTCATGTTTGATAAAAAAAAGTATCTTTACGATTTACTAGAGAGTATGTTCAATTTTTATGTAATGATTTTTATTTATTAAAAAACTCGTATTTAGTTCGATTTTTATAGGTTCAAAAATCTTAAAATTACTGCAACCCGGCCTTAAATCGTTTTTCTGGGACTTCGCCGAGCTCCATTGTCTCGTCGCATTTCTGGTAATCGCCACTGTTGATTCTGACTTTCAGGAGTTGCAGTGGTTTGGGAATAGTGTGTGGGCTTATATCATCATCGTTCTCTTGCCCTTATCTCAATTAATTTGGGGTCGGCAGAGCATGTCTTCTTCTTCTTCAATACTTCTCTATTATTTCTCATCTCATCAGACACCTTTATTGTCATCATCTATATAAATAAAAAGAGAAGTCCTGACTGACTGACTAACTCATCAACGCCCAGCCCAAACGCTTGGACCTAGAAAGCTGAAATTTTGCACAGAGGTTCCCTTTATAATGTAGACAAGGAATAAGGAAGGATTTTTCGAAATTCAACCCCTAAGGGAATTAAATAGGGGATGAAAGTTTGTATGGAAAATCGTAATTTTCACGCGGGCGAAGCCGCTGGCAAAAGCTAGTATCACATAAATCATCCTTTACACAGTTCATCCATTATTTCTTTAGTATTCTATTCTTATACCTCACTACATTCATACGCAAAACTTTCCTCGCAACATTTTCCTCTTTACCACAATTTACAATACGGTCTACAATCCTTACATAGTATAAAACAAAGTCGCGTCTGTTTGTTTGTTTGTTTATTTGTTTGTTTGTCTGTATGCTTAAATCTTTAAAACTACGCAACGGATTTTGATGCGGTTTTTTTTAATAGATAGAGTGATTCAAGAGGAAGGTTTTAATACCTTTTTTGTACCCGTGCGAAGCCGGGGCGGGTCACTAGTAATATTTATAACAGTTTACTACCATCTGTAAATGACTTTGCGTTAATTGCTAGACTATAATGTTTTCTATTGTTAGTTGTAAACAACCCAAACACAATAAACTAGTTTTCTTTATCATGTGGTTACTTGGTGTCCGATTTTTTTGTTCCATAGGCTTCTGACATGGCTTTACTCGCTGACCGCTGCACTGTCGTGATATCTCTCATGATGTTTTCGTTCACCGCCGCTTTTTATTTAATTCCTAAAATCCTTACTACTTAATCTACTTCTATTACACATCTCAGGATAATCCGTAACGGATACCTGTTTAAATGAACTGGTACAAATCACAAAGCTCTTTTCTAGCCGTCTTTATATTAGTTTAAATTGATGTCATCGGGCTGAATAGGACTGTACAGACTTTACGTAAACTAAACCTATTTTATTAATTTAGGACTAAACAGGTTAGGCCCGTTTAGGTAGGATTTTGGAATATATATTTGGGAAGTAATTTGTGGTTTATTTTAATTAAAAAGTCTTGTTCTGTTTCTAATATAATAATAACAGATTTTTGCTGAATCGTTCAGAATTTTTATTTTTTCGGGAATCGGACTCAAGACCGGACTGTTCACACTCAGCAGTCGTTAGACCATTAAATCAAAGAGGCAGTCCCTACATTTCAATCATAAAAAATGCCACTTTATAGTAACACAGTCACTTCATACACAGACAGACAGACAATTTGAACACAACAGCTCAACTTCAGCCTCGAGGGCTACCCTTTGTCTCAAAAACGTTCAAAATGTACGATTATTACATTCCTTGTAATACCCAGTAACGCGATTCACGTTAAGAGAAATCTTAATGGCATTTCAGTATTGTACGGCTTTGAGATATCTTTTATCTTTTTGAAAGAAAGGTGCGAAATGGGTTATTCAATTTGATACAATTGTCTGATACTCGTATCAATGTACAACATCTCTGGTGGAAAATTAAGGGAATTATTTTAAGAGTTAGCTTCTTTACGGTTTTCTTTAGCTTCCGGTGATTTTTTTGTGTTTTTGAGACTGTTTTGGCAGGTATCCTAGAACTAAAATTCGTAGACATGTGAGATCTAAGAATTCGGTCGTGGCCCGTGGGTTGAATGATCATACACTGAGAGGTAACTAGTGCATTGTACTTCAAGTAATGTAAACTATTACACACTAGTAAGGTACTATACTATATAATACTAGCTGTGCCTATCGACCCTCTCGGGTATTATTTTTTTGCACGAAACCCTAATCTGTTTTCTAAAGCTAAAGTAGTCTCAGTTACTCTTTATAACATCAGATATCTGTCAGTAAGTCTTGTCAACATAGGTCCAGCCGGTTCGGTGATAAGCCGGAACAAACACGCAGATTTTTTTTTTTAATAAGTAGTTACTTATTAGGTATAAGTTAGAAGAGATTTTTATATAAGTAACAGATTTTGGCTGAATGCATATTGTTATAAAATTTGAAGCTAGATCACGTGGCCAATAAAGACACTGTGGCTCGATTTATTATTTTTCATATACCAGACCGTTCCGTTTCCAGAACCGTAACATTTTTGTGTACTTCATCACCTTGGTACCTATCATATCTCTTACGAAACTTTTGCCTAAATATTGCCAGCAAATAATTTCCCCAGAATTCGGGCTTTGGGAAGCAGACGAAGAAAATTTTGACCGTAAATAGATTATGGGAGAAGGTCCATTTGAAGACAAAGAAGATGGATCAAAATTGCCCCACGTCCTATAACAACGTGACATATCTCAAAAAAAAAGATAAAAATGTATAAAAAAATATGGCATACTTCATATGTTCATTTTTTTACACCTTCATATGAAAAAGTTGCAATGAAAATAGTTCAGGCGCTGTTGTGAAAAAATCGTTCGTATGAATATTAATGGACCGATTTTAAAAATTCTTTTTTTGTTGGAAAGGGTATACTTCCCAAATGGTCTCATATTTTTTATCGAAATCAGACCAGCGGTTTTGGAAAAATAAACAAAAAAAAAATACATTGTCCACATTATGACTCATGAACATGTGAACTTACGTGTGAACCACTAAAAAGTGAAAAATAAAAACTTTTTAACAAAAAATAAAACCGACTTCAAAAACAAAACACAAAAAAGCAAAAAAGTGAAAAAAATAAACTTTAGAAGAAAAATCAGTTTCTGAAGTCGGTGGCAAAAACATGAAATCAAACAAACAGAAGTCACCGACTTCAGAAACTGATTTTTCTTCTAAAGTTAATTTTTCACTTTTTTGTGTTTTTTTTTTTTAAGTCGGTTATATTTCTTGTTAAAAAGTTTTTTGTTTGAAAAGGTAGTCCCACGGCCATAAAGTCAGGTCTCCGGTCTCCAGGATTCTGAAGAAATGAAAGTAACATCTCAAAAATAAGCTCATTTTTGTACTTCACATTATTAGTTTTTCACTGTCTTGTCTGTCTTTTGACTTATTGCATTATGATGAGACAGAAACGTCAGTGGTAACGCGAGGGAGTGATCGACAGAGGTTGTTTCACTAACATTAACACAAATGAGAGAGACGAATTACGATAGCGACGCGACGGGGCAAGCGAAGCTAAGGAAATGCAAGTGAATAATGTAATAATTTTTACAGGTACCGTTTGACGGAACGAGATCAATAATGTACCTAATTCTGGTTGGCGTTTGATTAACCATCGTATAGCCCGACAAGCGGGTGAAGCAGCTCCTGCTCATAACATAGAAGCGCACAATCATTGTGTTTCACATGCCAGCATCCAATACTACGAGGACGTCAAAGACATGTTCCTAACGCGAATATTTTGGAAGAAGCCCATTCCCTCTCTAAAAGAGAAGGCCTGTGTCCCAGCAGTGGGAACATTAATAGGCTGTTGATGATGATGACGACGAAATATATAAATAATAAATACGACGATATACAAAATAACGTTCTGTTGTTCTCAAGTTCTAATCACGGCAGGATTCAATCACGGCATATCCGAAGAAAGGAGTACCACACCTATGTGCTTTATAATAGACGAATTAATGAAAGAAGGAATGCCGTGGTTGAATAGGTACTGTTGTTCTTGTATACCTACATGGACGCAGGACATTGGAGGTATGCGCCCATGTTATGAGTGTAATATTTTATTTGGGCTGGATGCGTCAGTCAGGAGACTGACAGCGCCATTTAATTGTTCCTTAGAACTCGCATAAGAACGAGTGAAACAACATTATTCACTTGCATTTCCTTATATAGCTTCGCTTGCCCCGTCGCGTCGCTATCGTTATTCGTCTCTCTCATTTGTGTTAATGTTAGTGAAACAACCTCTGTCGATCACTCCCTCGCGTTACCACTGACGTTTCTGTCTCATCATAATGCAATAAGTCAAAAGAAACAACAAGACAGTGAAAAACTAATAATGTGAAGTACAAAAATGTGAAAAATAAAATAAGAAGAAAAATCAGGTTCTGAAGTCGGTGACTTTTGATGATGATGATGATGAATGATGAGTTTTTATTTTTCACTTTTTAGTGGTTCACATGTGTTTACCCCTTCACAACGTACCGGCGTGATGTTATGTTATGAACTGGTGTAAACAATAGACAGACATGAGATTTCAGCAATCCCAGTCCATTTGCTATCATTTATTGAGGAATTCCGTTGCCTATCTCCGAAGTTCTTCATCAGATCTTCACTAAATAGTTTGTATAACCTTTTTTGTAGTGAGTATAGGCGTGATATTATGTTGGGTGATGGCGTAAACAATGCTTAGATATGCTATAGCAACAATCGCGGTTAATCTGCTGTTATTTATTGAAGAGTTCCCCCGATTTCTACAAGATCCCATCATCAGATATTAAAATGGTGACAATGGGACCACACCAGCACCAGCTTTCAAATAAAAAAAGAATCATGAAAATCGGTTCACCCAGTCGCAAGTTATGAATTGATAACCTCCTCCTTTTTTTGGAAATCGGTTAAAAATGAGCTTATTTTTGAGATTTGACTTTCATTTCTTCAGGATCCTGGAGACCGGAGACCTGACTTTATGACCGTGGGACTACCTTTTCAAACGAAAAAAGAATTTCAAAATCGGTATATTAATACTCATTACGAACGAATTTTTCACAACAGCGCCTGAACTATTTTCATTGCAACTTTTTCATACGAAGGTGTAAAAAAATGAACTTAGGAAGTATGCCATATTTTTTTATACATTTTTATCTTTTTTTTGAGATATGTCACGTTGTTATAAGACGTGGGGTAATTTTCTATGGATTGTGATCCGTCTTCTTTGTTTTAAGTTATACAAATTACATTTTGTTCGTTTTCTACATTTGGCTCGAGTAGGTATAGAATTTTTTTATGACAGGAAGAAGAAAGATGATTTATACCAAAACTTTTAATATAACTACAACGTTTCTATACATGCTAATGTTTTATTTCTATTTTAATTTATGTTTTTGTACCATTTCAAAGTGTAAAACTTGTAAATAGACACGGAGTACGCACTAAATGGAGCACTAACCTAACAACTCAATCGCATATTTTAACTTTGACAATTTATTCGTAGTTACTTTACACATCACGTTAGTTACGTACATTCGAAATTTATCAGAATGAACCTTCGCCACATTTCTGACTTATAAATTCACTTCACCAAAAAAGTCAATACCTACAGCTAAAGTAATTTAAGGATAATACGCATGAGGACCCCTAAATGTATCACCACAGGATTACGAGGGTCGCGTACACTGAAGCAAGTTTTAATGAGGTTTGGGGTACAAACTAAGGGTCAAGATGTCTTGTTTGGGACCTCTGCGGTGTCCCGAATTATGTTTTGTAAGTGTTCGATGGGATATGAAGATTGCGGTCGTCTGTCTTTGATTAGAACTGGAATTAAGCCTGAATGGGCTTTGGTTAGAGCAGGCTGTGTTTTTGTGATAGCGAAGGTTTTTCATCTACAGTGTACTTATGTAACAGACGCTATAACTATGGTGTTTATTTTGACAGTTCAACAAGTGAAATTCATCACGTTATATTACTTAGAGGATGCTTTTTTAGGGTTCCGTACCTCAAAAGGAAAAAACGGAACCCTTATAGGATCACTTTGTTGTCCGTCTGTCTGTCAGTCTGTCAAGACCTTTTTTCTCAGGAACGCGTGGAGGTATCAAGCTGAAATTCATATCAAATACTCAAGTCTATGGTCTCTTGGAGCTGTGAAAAAATCAAACTTCTAAGTCAACGCGATCAAAAGATACTCCCGTTTATGCCGCAAATTTTCGACACTCGCAAGGGAATCAAAACCTACAGGGTACTTCCCGTGAACTCAGAATCTTGAAATTTGGTACGAAGCAACGTCTTATAGCATAGATAAAGGAATAATTACGAAAACCATAAATTTTTAGTTACATCAAGATACTCCCGTTTATGCCGCAAATTTTCGACACTCGCAAGGGAATCAAAACCTACAGGGTACTTCCCGTGAACTCAGAATCTTGAAATTTGGTACGAAGCAACGTCTTATAGCATAGATAAAGGAATAATTACGAAAACCATAAATTTTTAGTTACATCACATAATATATTTTTTTTACGGAACCCTCGGTGCGCGAGTCCGACTCGCACTTGGCCGGTTTTTTTTAATGTGGCTAATTATCAAATGACTCCTCCCGCTCGCTGGGCGGAGCGGACAATCCGCAGCCTCGATACCTACGTAAATCTTAGACTCACTCTTTCACTACCAACCTTAAACCCTTGATGCTTGTTAAATTGACTAAGTAACTAGCTAATAGACCCCTTCACCGATCTACACCGATGTTAAAAAGTAACCTTGCACTGTTAGTTAGTAACCTAGTAACCTAGTAACCTTGCACGGGACCATAAAGTAACTAACCAAAACATTCCATGTACTAAAGTGAATATTTCTCAAGCGTACATAAATATAGTGTATCGCTCTTTCGTAAATAACTTCATTGAATCGTGCCTTGCGTAGTTAGGGTTACCATCAATCTGAATGGGTCCTAATATTTGGACCAAAACGTGGTTTCTTAACCTATTTTTTAAAATGGAGGAGGTTCTGTAACAACTTCATTTTTCACAGATTCCTCTGTGATTACTCTTGTCTGATTTTCGTGATTCTTCATTTGTTTCTTTGTATATAGTTTTTTAGTTTTGGAAGGAATTAGGGAGACTTTTTTTTCTTCTTCCATTCCCCCCTGTCAGACGAATATGGAAAAAAGATGAATCAAAAGTATATTTCTTAAACTAAAATGTACTCGAAATGGTAACCCTACATGACAAGGTAGCTACTCACTACTACGTTCATTTGCAATCACGATATCGGAATTTGCTTCGAATCTGTGTCCCGTATTGCTTCAAATGAAATTTATACTAACTAAGATATCATCTGCATTGCGATTTATATCAAAGTACTGTTTGCTCTACTCACGAGTCATCTGGGCTTTACAAATTTGTTTTAATGTCAACTAATAAGAACTAAATTAGTTTTTTGTGATGTGATTAGTTACCTAGTTGTGATGGCGTGTAAATAATATCCTCATGATCCAGAGGGTAAAAAATAAATTGAAACGTATATATTCGTCGAACTGTCAAATGTTTCCATATATGTTTTCAGTAGGCAGTTGAAGCATCGACATAAACTTTCAGTCCAGGCCTCAAAACGATAAAAAATCTCTTATAAAAACCTAATCCTTAACAAAGAAAGTGAATGAAAAGCTAATAAAAAGAAACCGTTTTAGGCTTACTTTGGGAGTAAAACTTTCTGGCCTCTCGACCAAATTGAAAAGTTACTTTAAAATCCTACTCCACAAGTCCACATTAAAAAGTTTTTGCCCCAATTTGTCGGGTCAAGGTATTAATTTAACAGACATTTGGACGAATTAAATGATAATAATCTTTTTTCGACGGCGATGGGAATGCTGGAATGAAATCAACAATCTATCAAGCTTATCACGATGAAATGATTGCAAGCGTGGAAAAACAAATAGTGGGAATATCAGATACTGTCCATCAAATGGATTGATTTTTCACGTATGAAGAACGTTATTTTATTTATCAGTGACGTTTGGGGGTTAGCTGACTTCAGAGTGACCTTTATCTTAACGAAAATGTAACAATAATTGAATCGACGAAGAAGAATAATAGTTTTTGACTTTATACTGCTGCAGCCACGGCTTCATTAGTCTAGTGGTCACGAGAAAGAAAAGAAAGAAAGAAAGAAAAATATTTATTTGGGACAAGCACAGGAACTACAAAAAAATTATAATAACAAAAAATAATAAAAGAGCACACAAGCGAGCACGAGCACGAGCTCGTGTATACAAGCGCGATCGCTGACGATCAGGTCCTGGGTTCAATTCTCAAGCCGGACAGAGTTATATTGGTTTTTTCCTTCAGGAATTTGTCAGTAGCAACCACGGAGTCTGGATTTAACTCTGGTTTATAGCAATAGACACCCGCCTTATTACATAGGACTTCAACACTCTGCCTAACCCCTCGGGGATTACAAGCGCGATGTTAGGTACTTGAAGCAACCAGCTCATGCTAAACCTAGACAAGACATGAACCAGGATTACATAATCACGGACTATATAGTGCAGCGAATTAAACATGCCGCACGTCTGATTAGCGCAACTCGAGAGAGACTGACAGATTAGCTAATATTACTCCTCTGTGTATTGCCTAGATACTGTACTTCTACGAGTATATGTGTTGTGGGTAGTTCAGTTTTTAGAGTAAGTATCAACACACTACCGAATAAAACCCCAATGGCGAATACTTTCACGAAGATAGATAAGTATTTTATATATTTTGTGAGTAGAAAAGTTAAATAAATTAGAAACCAGGCCCTTTCTAAAGCTTGTTGTTCTGGCGATATCGTCAAAGTCGCGGGAAAAAACTGTATCCGGATGTTTATCGGGGATGAAAGTTTGTATGGAAAATCGTCATTTTTGTAGTTTACCCGACATCCACGGGGGCGAAGCCGCGGGCAAAACCTAGTCAATATTATTTACATAAATGCCATGTACTACATTTCCATGTCGGTAAATTAAACACTTGATCTGTTTACATTTTCTATTATACTTCCGCGCTCTAATGATTCCTTCTAGCCCCTTTACAAAGATAAGTGTTCGATCAAACAAATAAAAAATGCTTGCACAAAAAGCAGCCCTGTCAATACTGGGGTAGTTGAGTGCGAACAAAATCAATCCCCTTGATGGACACTATCTGATCGTACAGGCTTTTGTTTTTGTACAAAGTACGGTGCCGGAAAGCGGGAATTTTGGACTCGTTTGGTTGTTCCGGGATTGTCGAATGATTTGTTGTTTAAATGTGCGTTTTCTTGCGTTTATTGACTGAAGAATTTCTTATGAAAAGTAAATAAATTGTTAGAATGGAATATTCTTTATTATGTACACATTGTACATCATACAGGTAATATTGTGTTGTTGTTTTTATCAGATGATGATGAAAATCGATATTTTCAAAACAACCTTTGGATGAACACAAGAGAAGGGAGAGACAATACTTTAGTAACTATCATCATTTCTACCGAAAGACGTTCACTGCTGGATATAGATCTCCCTCCTATACTTTTATAGATTAACAAAATAAATTGTGAAGTTTTTTTTTCACTAGGTACTTATACTAAAAAATACCTCTCAATCCGTCCACCATTTTTCCACTAACTTGATCACATCCAAGTCCAGAACTTAAAAGGCTATCCCTATAAAAAGAACGCGCAACAAACTTTACAATCCCGCATCCAATTTGGTAAAAAGGAACACTTTACCAAAGCTGTTTACTCAAGTACACCCCGCCACACTTAATCATAGCGATCCGTACTTACGCGTATATAAAACGGGCGAAACTTGTTATCACTATCGTACACCCGCGCTATGGGTGTAGTTTTGACGCGGGCGAGGAGAAAGAAAATGGAGTGGTCATTTTGATGTTGGATCCGGCTAACAGAATCTTGAATTTATTAGATAAACTCGCGGTAATAGGAACTGTTTCTTCAGGGCGTACGCGAAAACGCGGGCAGAGGCACGCTCTCTTGTTTGTAGCAAAATATGGTATGAACAGTGCTAAATGACACAGGCGTGCAGTGGGTTTTCTAAGGATAATTTAACGGAGCAGACGGCCCGCTTTGTGCTGAGCGAATTTTAAAGAACGCCCTTGGCATGATCAATGTATGATGCTGTATACACTGTTCGTATCCGTATTGGGGACTTAAACAAATTTAGGTATGTATACAAACTTGTAAAGCTTTTTTCAAGAGATTACTGGCATTGCAACGTCTCTCCGGTTTTATTATCTACTGCCCGAACTTCTTCTTAGAAAGAGAAGGTGCAGAGCACGTTAGTGCTTTTGTTTGTCATAATTTATAACTCCATTCATTTTCAAATATCTTTATTTACCATAATAGATAACAGTAACAAAATGCACTTATCCTAAGCTACACACTAAAATTAAAACACATTATTATGCTAGCAATTCGCCTTTCAAAGGTTACAAATAGTTTGGTTTAGAGACCGATAATAACATAAACTTAACACCCAATATAAAAGGGTATTAAGTTATAACTCCATTAACTCTCTACTCCATGTCTAAGACTATCGTTTCGTTTTTTCACAGTATTCTTACTGTCGAGATAGCAATGACGAGGGTTTTTACAGGTTACAGTAGTCCAGATTTTTCTTATCTTTACGCCCTTTTCACCTATAGGGGCGAACAGAGTTTTTACTGATATTGACTACGATTGATCGAGTGTGTTTATAAAATAAAATAAACTGTGAATATAGTTTGTAAAATGGGTTGTACAAACTATGTTAACAGTTATTTATCATCTTTGTAATACCAAAAATCCGACACGACCGGAGAGAGATCAGGCGCAGGACCAACGGCTTAACGTGCTTTCCGAGGCACGGGGAATATCTCCCGCGCAGATGGCTAATCTCCGCTGGGATTGGCCGCCGTATCCGAAAAACGGCCAGGAGGACTATTATTATTATTAATACCAAAAAAAAATGCCAAGTTTTAATCGTAAAGACCGTACAAGAAATCGTATAAGACCTTATTGAATTTTTTGGGCCACGTAATCTAAAATTTACAGAATACAAAAACAAACGTATTGCCCATTTACAATCATACTAAGAAATGAATTACTAAGTAAAAGCGTTTAGTTAGATTTCAACTCACGACTCTACACTAACCTGGTACAACCGGAGGAACAAAAATGTAAAAACAAAATAATAATAATAATATTCCACAACTATCACACAACGCCATCTAGTCCCAAGCTAAGCAGAGCTTGTGTTATGGGTACTAGACAACTGATAAACATACTTATATATTTCTAAATACATACATATTATAGATAAATTACACCCAGACACAGAACAAATGATCGTGCTCATCACACAAACATTTGTCCTGGGTGGGAATCGAACCCACGACCTCCGGCATAGCAGTTAGGGTCACTACCACTAGACCAACAGGCATTCATTTAAGTGTCGCGTTAGTGAAAACGGCCGTGAAATAAATATTCTACTCGTAGCTATGTTTCAAAACAATCACATATTTTCTCCTTTGACTCCTTTAGCCTAATGTCACATACTTGACACATATTGTTTTTTTCTTTTATTACAACACTTTCATCTGCAAGCATTTAGTAGGTATATTTTTATTGTTCATTTCCGTTTCTTATGTTGCGTACATTATTAGCTATAATTTATTAAACGCATTAACAAAAAAATGTTAAAATATCCGTTCATGTGTTGCCGTCGTTCAAAAGAGTCTTATTTTGTTATATGGCAATTTATTATTCAGCTGTAGCCCGCTTTAATTGCAGGTCATATTATTACGTAAAATATTTAGAAGCCAGAATTGGGCTTGCCCTAATAAAATGTTTAATTTATTCATGGTTCTGATTACCTTAGTACTGTATAAAGTACTAGTGACCCGCCCCGGCTTCGCACGGGTACAAAAAAGGTATTAAAACCTTCCTCTTGAATCACTCTATCTATTAAAAAAAACCGCATCAAAATCCGTTGCGTAGTTTTAAAGATTTAAGCATACAGACAAACAAACAAATAAACAAACAAACAAACAAACAGACGCGACTTTGTTTTATACTATGTAAGGATTTATTCTCGTAATTAGTTTACTATCGTAAATTATTTTACTGCACAAATATTTGGGTCGCTTTCCTTTCTTACTGAATGCAGCTGAATACAAATATTTTACGTGGAGCGACTGCCTATCTGACCTCTGACAACCCAGTTAGTACAGGGGCCGTATTTTTGAATCAATAGAATTCCAAATCGTGTACGAAATCGCAGAATTCATCACGTCATTTCCGTCATTTCTACTGGTAGAATATCGGAAACGAGTGGGTCGGACCACTCGTTGCAAAATTCACGGGTATGAATATTCAAAAATAGCGATTTCGTACGGATTCGCATACGAATTCTGCGATTTCGTACACGATTTGGAATTCTATTGATTAAAAAATACGGCCCCTGGTACTGAGTGATACGATACCTACTCCTTGGTAAGTATGATATTCAGAATTTCGGAACAGTGACTATCTGTAACGACTGTCAAAGTTCTACAAATGGTATCCGGGATCAATAAGCCTTTAAGCATAACTGATGAAATAGATGTGTCACGTACTATTATTACAATTTGTACTCCTCTCTGCCTGAACCCTTCTGGGTACAACAAGCGGGCGTGATGTAGGTTATGGCATGAATGATCAATCAAAATCAACAATGAATATACAAATAGCTACCTAACTCTAAAATTAGAACGATTTACCTAAACAAAAAAGTATTTATATAAAGCCCAAAGTTCATATTCCCGGCATTTGTGATCATTTATCTTAGTAACGGCCAGTCATTCGTTTTCATCGCTTCCATTACAATCTTAGATCACGGCCTAAATGTTTAGATTTACATAATATTTATGTTTTGGTGTTTTAACATTAATTATGAAGAGACACTGACTGACTCACTATATACTACTTAAAGGTTATTTATTTCGCTAATATTATGAGAAATCATTTATTTTTGTTAAATTCTTAAGAGCATAGACGGGCTGCATTTTTCCATACAAATGTATTCCCCTATTCTCTTCCTGGATAATGCCTCTAGAGTAATCGTTTTTATTTATAAAAATCCAGGTCTATTGAAGGCATGCCCCTGTCATTTTTTTTTTTTCAAAAAAATTATTACAAAAATAAATATGACTTACCAAAAACCTAAAAAAATACCCCGTTTTTACCTACGTAATCAGATGACTACCAAAGAAAATTGAAAAGTTTTTAAAATAAAAACAAGTAATAGGGGCATAGATCTATTCTTCCTTTAAATTTTGATACCAAATATAATTTAATTGGCTTAGGTTTCGAGGAGAAAACAGGAGAATACGAAACGTCGATCGGTCAAGGTTTTTTATAGGTAAAATCGTTCTGAGCTGCAGTTGTCTCTATCGCACTCACATATTGATACCGCCCGGTTGCTAGAGCGCAGCGCGACGGCAATAGTTATATATACGTATATTATACGCAGCCCGTCTATGCTCTTAAGGACTCTACGAAGTATGGAAGAACAAGACATGCGCCGACCGCGACCCCAAATGAATAAAGATAAGGGCAAAATGTTAATATGACTACGAAATATTTAGAATTTTTGAAAATTCATCATTTTTCTTGAATTTTTTTTAGAGGACTTAGAAGTTTCGTATCTGATAAAATAATAATTCCTGAAATATAAGTTAAATGGACAAAACCATTTAAATTGCCGATTGGTAAACATTCAGTCTGTTCATCATCATCATAATTTCAGCCAAAAGACGTCCACTGCTGGACATAGGCCTCCCCCAGGCGTCGCCACATTGACCGGTCCCGTGCGTCTCTCATCCAGCGGGTTCCTGCAACCTTGACCAGGCCATCGGTCCACCTAGTGGGAGGCCTTCCAACGCAACGTCTTCCGGTTCGCGGTCGCCATTCCAGAACTTTTCGGCCCCATCGGCCATCCGTTCTGCGAGCAATGTGCCCTGCCCATTGCCACTTAAGTCAGGCGATTCTTCGGGCTACGTCGGTAACCTTGGTTCTCATGCGGATGTCCTCATTTCTGATTCGATCACGCAAGGAAACTCCGATCATAGCCCTCTCCATTGCCCTTTATTATACTTTTTTTTATTTATTTTTTTATTGCTTTTTATTTTTTTTATTGTTCAGTCTGTTGTAGTTAAATAAATGATTTGTTGATGCATTTTACCTTCTCGTTTGTCATCCTCTGCTCATCGCCCAATCTTATTCTCCTGCCAATATAGATCACGCCGGACACACAAAAAATAAAACAAAACATAAGAAATAACTCTTATAGCCCGGAATCCATATATAAAATTGACAGACACTACAGTTGCTATCGTTCATCTTAATAATAGCTCATTTGTCTGAAGTGAATATGTCTGTCTGTCGAGCTGTATTTTTAGTATCGTTGGGCCTTGCAAAGGGCGAGTGTTAAAGATTACATTCTGATGGAGGTTGTATACCTACACGACTGTGAACGATAGATTCGAATTTAGAATCTGTCACTATATAACTGTCCTGTCAAGGAGAAAAGTTGTTGTGTAAATATATTATTTGTGCTATTAATAAATGTGTTCGATCCAAGTAGCCTCTTTATTCCAACAGGTTATGGGCCCAGGATCAGGCTCCAAAAACGCCTAGAAGCTAGAACACAAAAAGTGTAAAAAGTGTCAGTAGTAAAATTTCGAAAGGCAAAATTCTCGTCATGGCAGAAGATCATTCAGGTTCAATTTGTGGAATAAGAAAATTGAATGGAGCTGAGGACTTCGCCAATTGGAAATTTGTGGTAAGGAATTACTTAGAGTCCAAAAACTGGTTCAAGGTAATTGAAGCTACGGAGATAACAGCTGAATTGAAAGATACTGACAGGAAGGCACGAACAACGTTATGTCTGCTACTTGAGCCTGCATGTTTCGCACATGTGTATAGTGCGAAGACAGCACGTGAAGTGTGGATGAGTCTCAGCGAGGCTTATGAAGACAAAGGTTGGGGCAGACGAATCAGATTGCAACGACAGTTATGGCAATGCCGACTAGACAATTGCGAAACCATGGAAACATATATTTCCAAAATAATTTGTTTGGCGCAACAACTTGCAGACATTGATGCAAAAATCTCTGACGAGTGGATAATTTCTATCTTATTAAGCGGTTTATCGTCAGATTACAACCCATTTATAATGGCGATAGACAACAGCGGAAAAGAAATAAAACTTGAGCAGTTAAAATCAAAGTTGATGCAACAAGCAAGCCGACAAATTGAAAATGGTCAGAATAGAGAGCAAGCCCTAGTAACAACGGCGCAAAATAAAAACAAGTTTGAAAACAAAAAGGCATTAATATTCAAGTGTTTTAAATGTCATAAAGAAGGGCATAAAGCATCTGAATGCAAAGTCACTAAGGTCCGTATTACAGAACGAAACTCAAGCACTGATCTCTGTTTAAAACTAGTTTTATGTCGAGTTTTGATTTTAGAACGTTCCTCAAGCATAGATTCATTGATTGTAGTTCAGCCGAGTATAGCTTTATTCTAGATCATTACTCAGTTGTAGATTATGGTTTAAGTAGAGATTGATCTATGATCACGCAAGTGTGGTCGACACCCCGCTTGAGCAGAGATTTCCTTGTCAGTGTCAAATTGTCGAATTGAAGTTTATAGTTGTTAAATTGTCGAATTGAATGTAGTTTGATTGCTGTTCTGGAATAAGACTGATCCTCAAGTACAGATTCTATGTTTAAACTATGATTGGGCGATTTAAGATCAAACTGGACTTGAGTTTCGTTCTGTAATACGGACCTTAGGTCCGTATAGAGAGAGCGAATCCATGCTTGAGTATGGCGAACACTGTGAAAAAGGACCGATGGTACTTGGACAGTGGCTGCTCGAACCACATGACGAACGATGCCGGAAAATTGCTGGATTACAAAAGGCAACAGAATGACCAAAAGATAAAAGTTGCAAGCGGGGAAGAAATGAAAGTTATAGGAAGAGGGAATGCCGTCCCTAAATTAAATAACAATACTGAACTCCTATTAACGAATGTTTACCATGTTCCCGGACTTTCTATGAATTTAATTTCAGTAAGCGATCTTGTAAAGAAGGAGTTCGCTGTAAACTTCGACAAAACAGGTTGCTCTATAAAAAATAAAACAGACCAAATAGTAGCAACGTGCAAAGAGGTTGATGGAATTTTTGAGTTGGTTGAAAAAGAAAATTGTGTTGTCAACTTGATTTTGTCAAATGACATTTTGTCAAATATTTGGCATAGAAGATTAGCACATTTGGGACAAAAATATATGAATTCATTGAAAAATATGGTGACTGGATTGAATTTTAAATCAAGTGATAAAATTGAACCATGTGTTTCATGCATAAATGGAAAAACTTGTAAGAGCTCTATCAAAAATCAAGGTACACGAGCGAAAGAAGTTTTGGAAATTGTACATAGTGATTTATGCGGACCGATGGAAGAACCATCATTCAGTGGATCTCTATATATGCTATTATTTATCGACGATTATACGCGTAAGACGCATGTTTACTTCTTGAGAAATAAGAGTCAAACCCTTGATAAATTTCTTGAATATAAAGCGGAAGTTGAGAAGCAGACAGGAAAGTCAATAAAGTGTCTCAGATCTGACAATGGCAAAGAATTCTGTAACCGAGCCTTCGATAAGATTTTAAGGTCAGCTGGTATAAAGCATCAGAAAACGGTTCCTTATACACCAGAGCAAAATGGTGTGGCAGAGAGGGCGAATAGAACGATAATAGAAAAACTTTTTAACAAAAAATAAAACCGACTTCAAAAAAAAAACACAAAAAAGTGAAAAATAAACTTTAGAAGAAAAACCAGTCTCTGAAGTCGGTGACTTTTGTTTGTTTGATTTCATTTTTTTGCCACCGACTTCAGAGACTGGTTTTTCTTCTAAAGTTTATTTTTCACTTTTTTGTGTTTTTTTTTTGAAGTCGGTTTTATTTTTTGTTAAAAAGTTTTTATTTTTCACTTTTTAGTGGTTCACATGTTCATGGGTCAAAGTGGACAATGTAGTTTTTTTTTGAGTTTTGTTGATTTTTCAAAAACCGCTTGTCCGATTTCAAAAAAAAATATATGGGACCATTTCGGAAGTATACCCTTTCCAACAAAGAAAGAATTTTTCAAATCGGTTAGCAAGTGACGGAGTTATGCCCGAACAAACATAAAAAAAAAAAAAAAAAAAAATACAAACATCCGAATTGAGAACCTCCTTCTTTTTTAGAAGTCGGTTAAAAAACAAGAGCGTTGCTTTGTGAAGCCAAACTTAGTAAAAAGTATTGGGCCGAAGCGGTATGTACAGTGGTATATTTAAAAAATAGAAGCCCGACTAAGGCTGTCATGAATAAAGTACCTGAAGAACTTTGGTCAGATAAGAAAGTAGACTTGAGTCATTTGAAAATTTTCGGTTGTCAAGCTTATGTATTGAAACCTAAACAGAAAAGGCAAAAGCTTGATATGAAGACTGAAGAAATGATTTTCATCGGCTACAGTGAAATTACTAAAGGTTATCGACTGATGAACCCAAAAACAGGTCAGATAACATTCTCCAGAAATGTAAAATTCTTTGAAAATGTTTTTCCTGGAGGTGATACCGACATGACGAAGAACACAGTCGTTCCTGTTGATATAGAGGAGGAACGGATAGAACCTGTGGTTGAAAGTGGTGCGTCTAACAACATTATACAAGATGAAGAAGAGTTTCATGAAGCGGAGTGTATTTACACTGAGATGGCTGCAGCGCCTGATGAAACGGTTGCTACCACGAGATATACAGCGGAACCAGAACGAAGATACAATCTTCGTGAGCGCAAACCTGTTATATATAATGCTATAGCACAAACTGATGGCGATCCAACAACAATTGAAGAAGCATTGGCAAGGCCTGATTCTAATTTATGGCAAAAAGCTATAGATGATGAAATAAAATCATTGAACGAGAATCAGACGTGGTCATTGGTAGACTTACCACGTGACAAGAAGCCAATACATTGCAAATGGGTCTTCAAAATTAAGCGAGACAGTGACGGTAAAGTGTCTAAATACAAGGCCAGGCTGGTAGCTAAAGGATTTACGCAGGTACGTGGAATAGACTATAATGAAACGTATTCTCCTGTCGTAAGAAGCTCAACCTTACGATTACTATTCTCATTAGCTGTAGAATATGATTGGCTCATTGACCAATGGGATGTTACGACTGCTTTCCTGTATGGCAAGCTAAAAGAGGACATCTACATGCTTCAGCCTAAGGGGGCGATAGTTAAAGGTCAAGAGACAAAGGTATGTAAATTGCAAAGATCGTTGTATGGACTCAAACAAGCGTCTAACGCTTGGTTCCATGAGCTAGATCAGGAGATGTACAATTTAGGTTTCGTACAATCGAAAATAGAACCTTGTCTTTATCAAAAGGTGTTTAGCGATGGAACTAGAATAGTAGTAGTCATTTATGTTGATGATATTTTTGTATTCTATTCCAAAAATAACGAAACTGAGAAGCAGAAATTAAAAACTGGCTTGCTTAAAAGGTTTAAAGTTAAGGATTTAGGTCCTGCTAGACACGTATTAGGCATGAGACTTAGGAGAGATAAAAGTTCGATTTATCTTGATCAAGAACAGTACGTTCTTAATATTTTGAAGGATTTTGACATGACGGATTGTAAACCAGTCATTACTCCAATGGAAGTAGGTCTCAAATTAGAGAAAGCTTCAGATTCCGGTTGTAAGTTGCCATATCAAATTCTCATAGGTTGTCTTAATTATTTAGCTCAAAGTACTAGGCCCGATATCGCGCACGCTGTTAGTGTTTTGTCACAGTTTAATTCATGTTACGATGAACTACATTTTAAATGTGCGAAACGGGTGCTTAGATATTTAAAGGGGACGTCGAACTTTGTATTAACGTTTAAGAAAACGGGTAATCTAGAAATAAATGGCTACGTAGACGCGGATTGGGGTGGGTCATATGATAGGAAATCCTGTACAGGTTTAATTTTTAGACTAGGAGACAATATATTGTCTTGGGAAAGTCGTAAACAAGGGTGCGTGGCGCTGTCCTCCACTGAGGCAGAATATATAGGCCTCAGTCAAGCATCGAAAGAAGCTATTTATTTAAGAAATTTGTTAAAAAGTTTAACAAAGGGGACTTGTGTCAAACCGGTGGTCATTTACAACGACAACCAATCAGCACATAAAATAGCGAAAAATAAGATGAACCATAACAGAACAAAACACATTGATGTTAGATTTCATTATGTTCGCGAAGCTATAGTCAATGAGGCGGTTGAGGTAAAATATATGCCTTCACAAGAAATGGTAGCAGATATGTTAACAAAATCTGTACCAGGTCCTAAACTAAAGCAATTTTTAGAAAAATTATCTATTAAGGGGGCGAGCGATGTGTGATGTAATGATTTTAGCTAATATTGTTTTTAATGTGATTCTATTTTGATTTGTTATGATTTGTAATAGATAATTTTTATTTTGTTCATGTTTAGTATTTTTGTTATATAGCTGTATTAAAAACATACTTATATAATAAAGATAGATTGTATGTCAGTGAACGATAGCTCCAGCTGAATATACTTACTGTGTACTTAGGGTGTATGCACACTGAGTAGTTTAAGGGTGCGTGCACTTGTAGGTAATATGTTAGGTAGGTATTTAATGTAATCTTGCGCATACATCATGCTATAGATTAAGGGTGCGTGATGGAGGTTGTATACCTACACGACTGTGAACGATAGATTCGAGTTTAGAATCTGTCACTATATAACTGTCCTGTCAAGGAGAAAAGTTGTTGTGTAATAGTAGATTATACAACAAGTGAATAAAAAGGGAATTTAATTCGAGGTACGAAGTTGGATCCCGAGAGCAGCGAAGGATTCTAGAGTAGAATCACGAGCGTAGCGAGGGATTCTATACTCTAGAATCCTGAACGGAGCGAGGGATACAAGTACCTACCGAGATAAATTTTTTATTCACGTGTTGTGTACTCTACTTTTTACCATTGACTGTGAGAAAATAAATAGGAGCATGGTATTTATTTTCGGAGCTAAGCACTCTAAATTTCTTTGGCTTATTACCCACGGATAGACGTTTTAAGTATGTCACTAACTTTGAGTATTTTGAAATATCAATGTTGTGTTTGATTCTCACTGTGGCTTTTATCATAGAATACATGCTCCAAAGTGTCGACGGCTTCGTAGTCTTGGTTAATTCATTGAAATAGTTAAGAAATATGCACTCAGAGAAGGAATTGGCGCCATTCATGGTTTTCCAGTCGCAGAACAAATTGTATGTTTTCAGGTACAACTCCCGAGATTTTGGAGCAAAACAAATCATCTACTGCTGCTTTAGAACGAAATGATTCCGGAGTCAGTCTCTCATTTTCGTCATCGGAAGAACTCATTTTATTATAATTACCTACTTAATTATATGTTAATAGATTTTCCAATAACACAAAACAACCACAATAAAAGACAGAAAAGAACGTAACTAAACTGGCGGGATATTTTTTTTAAATTTGGAATGGAATAGCTCCATTCAGCCACCCAGTAAGTACTTTCAGCAGCAGCGATTTTTTTGTATAGTACGCGCGGAACTAGTTGGCCGCGCCTTAGGCATGTTTTTGTTTTTTTATTTAAGTATTCTTTTCAATAAATTGAACAATTATTGTTCACGATATCTCGAGATTGGTCATCACTGTCTAATTATAGTCTCCTGTGCATTGCGAGCTGTAGGCAACCCGCCCCCTCACCCCTGTCGCCACCTTAGGCGCGGCCAACTAGATCCGCGCGCACTATACGTAATTCGTGTTTGTTCCTAATTCAAAATGTCTTTATTCACTCAGTGACTAAAAGAGCGTTTTATTCACTGTTATCGATGAATAAAATGCCCTTTTTACCATTGCCACTCGAAAAAGGGCATTTTATTCATCGATAACAGTGAATAAAACGCTCTTTTAGTCACTGAGTGAATAAAGACATTTTGAATTAGGAACAAACACGAATTACGTATAGTGCGCGCGGATCTAGTTGGCCGCGCCTAAGGTGGCGACAGGGGTGAGGGGGCGGGTTGCCTACAGCTCGCAATGCACAGGAGACTATAATTAGACAGTGATGACCAATCTCGAGATATCGTGAACAATAATTGTTCAATTTATTGAAAAGAATACTTAAATAAAAAAACAAAAACATGCCTAAGGCGCGGCCAACTAGTTCCGCGCGTACTATACAAAAAAATCGCTGCTGCTGAAAGTACTTACTGGGTGGCTGAATGGAGCTATTCCATTCCAAATTTAAAAAAAATATCCCGCCAGTTTAGTTACGTTCTTTTCTGTCTTTTATTGTGGTTGTTTTGTGTTATTGGAAAATCTATTAACATATAATTAAGTAGGTAATTATAATAAAATGAGTTCTTCCGATGACGAAAATGAGAGACTGACTCCGGAATCATTTCGTTCTAAAGCAGCAGTAGATGATTTGTTTTGCTCCAAAATCTCGGGAGTTGTACCTGAAAACATACAATTTGTTCTGCGACTGGAAAACCATGAATGGCGCCAATTCCTTCTCTGAGTGCATATTTCTTAACTATTTCAATGAATTAACCAAGACTACGAAGCCGTCGACACTTTGGAGCATGTATTCTATGATAAAAGCCACAGTGAGAATCAAACACAACATTGATATTTCAAAATACTCAAAGTTAGTGACATACTTAAAACGTCTATCCGTGGGTAATAAGCCAAAGAAATTTAGAGTGCTTAGCTCCGAAAATAAATACCATGCTCCTATTTATTTTCTCACAGTCAATGGTAAAAAGTAGAGTACACAACACGTGAATAAAAAATTTATCTCGGTAGGTACTTGTATCCCTCGCTCCGTTCAGGATTCTAGAGTATAGAATCCCTCGCTACGCTCGTGATTCTACTCTAGAATCCTTCGCTGCTCTCGGGATCCAACTTCGTACCTCGAATTAAATTCCCTTTTTATTCACTTGTTGTATAATCTACTATTTTCGAGTGGCAATGGTAAAAATATATTATTTGTGCTATTAATAAATGTGTTCGATCCAAGTAGCCTCTTTAATCCAACACATTCTGTAGCAATTAATTTTATTTTAATTAAGGTTAGGCAGATGATGTGCTGTGTGAGATTTAATGGGTTAAGTTATAGTATTTATGGCGTTTTATTGTGATGATTTGTTTAATAGCTATTTAGTGTTGACCTGAAGGCTGACACAAAGTGACAGTCTATCGGCGATAAGATGGAAATGTCAAAAATGTGACTGACATAAGCTTTCAAGATGCTAATGTAAATCCTATTGGAAAACAATGCGTGCATTTAATTGCGTGCATATCAATTATGATTGACTGCCTCATTGGTCTAGTTAGTGCAAAGTGCTACTGAGGTTTTTCATCAGGAATTTTCAGTAGCAGCCGCGAATCCAGATTTGTGCCCGGTTGATAGCAATAGGCTATCCTATTATATGGTCCACAGGTACACCTCTGCCCGTCGGGGCTGTGGCTTGTCGAAAGAATAACGCGGCTCCGACACAAGGGCGAAGAAGGAACATGGGTTTGGTTTTTAGTCAGTAGAAGTCTGACACTCAACAGGACAAATGTTTGTGTGATGAGCACGATCATTTGTTCTGTCTGGGTGTAATTTATCTATAATATGTATGTATTTAGAAATATATAAGTATGTTTATCAGTTGTCTAGTACCCATAACACAAGCTCTGCTTAGCTTGGGACTAGATGGCGTTGTGTGATAGTTGTGGAATATTATTATTATTATTACTCCCCTTCGCTCTGCCCAAGAGCGGGGGGGGGGGGTTATTCGATGATTTTCCACCCACCAAAAAAAAAAAAGGCGTGATGTCATGTATCGTATGTTATAATGTGTGGTAAAATGTGTGGAATTATTTATGCATTGAATTATGATATTTACATAAGAAGAATTCTAACCATAACTCGTCTTATATAACTTACTTCCAAAGTTTTCAACGAATTTCAGCTACATCTCATCTAGATTACATTTCGATACGTAGTGGCACTTTAGTTCACACTTCACAACTTTTTATAAGTGCACTTCTGTAGTTTTGGCAGGAACCTCGAAAAGTGTAGAGCACTTTTTAACAACTTACGAAAAGTTGAAAAATATTGGCAATTTGGTGGCTTAAGTAACGTCGAATATACATAGTTTGTCGTCTGCCAGTCTCACCGGATGCAGCTGAATTCCAGTATCGTAAGATAGAGCCACAGGCACCGCCACAAATCAGTTTTTATTAAGAGGAGAGAAGATTATTAAGAGGTTTCATGGTCAGACTTTCCTTCTCCTGGCTACTTGTAACCACTGTCAAATATTGGAAACTAGATACCTTCTTCATATCCTTCATCATCATCACGTCCACTGCTGGACATAGGCCTTCCATAATTTTCACCATATTTTCCGGTCCCGTGCGTCTCGCACCCAGCGAATCCCCAGAACCTTTACCAGGCCATCGCTACACCTAGTGCAATGGGAGGCCTTTCCGGTTCGCGGTCGCCATTCCAGAATATTTGGCCCCATCGGCCTTCCGTTCTGCGAGCAATGTGCTCTTATTTCCATGTTACTAAGGATCATTTTAACACGATATTTTCTTCCATTCTCCCCATCACCCCTCACGCTTATTTTCCATAGACTATACAGATTTTCCAATCGCCATAATCAAATTATAAAAGCAAATCTGAACCTAAAATTAATGAAAACAAAGCACAACATACCGTTCGTTTAACGAGCTTTAACAAAACAAGCTAATATTTTAGTTTCCTCTATAAATCAAGTGCAACAGGTGCAAAATATACTAGCCATAGCCACCATGTTGCGTATTTATAAACTGTTTTTACGTTATTCTATATTAATGGGCCGATTGCTCTGATAAAAGTAAATGTTTTAGGTTTTATAGATTTGCAGCGTATTGGTTTCTATGCTGGATGTAGAATTTTTTATGGTTCTTAGTGAAAAAGGTGTTACCCAGTAACAAATGGATGGTAGAGGCCAAATAGGCAGATGCTCTGTGTAAAATTCCAGTATTCATTTGTATTCGGTAAGAATGGAAGCCGTCCCCAACATGGCTGGGAAAAGGCTAGGCAGATGATGATAGTAAAAGTGTTCCATAGAAAATTGATTGTTTTTGTCTGACAAGGCCTGATGATCAAAAGCCCATAGCATAATCAAATTCTGATGAAAGTTTGTGGGTCGTGATTCACCAAGCGCTTCTAGAACAGTTTGGTGGATATATTCAGTCTTTGATTGAATTGCTGACTTGAAGAGGATTTATAGAAGGTTCGATAAGATTTTTTTCTTCCAACTTCCAGGGAGGGACCAATGTATTGAGTTAACTTCAAAATAAGCAATTTGTTTCTTGTAAGATTTCAACGTTATCCACCATACAAAATCACATTCCCACGATCCAATTCAACACCGACTATCAGGATCCTACTAAAACCATTACCGCTTCCTTTCTAGCCCCACCAGACGCTGTCATAGATTGACTAGATCACTGGACTGATTGTGGAAATACCAACCGTAATCAACGGTTATAAGTAGCGTAATTGGCGATTTCCTGGACACTATGACTTAATACTGTAATAGTAAGAAAGTTTTATTGTGAAATGAGATTCGTTTATTATACCTAAGTTAGGTAGGTATACTGTATTAGTAAAATGTTGTGGGTGACATTAGATGAGCCGATCCTTTTTAATTTTGACCGTTACCGCGGTTTACAATCATGACTGAATACTTTAGCTGTACCCTAAATATTGTAGTCGAAAAAACAGTCCTTTTTATTCCTATTATTTGCTGTATAGTATAAGAAAGTAGAGGAACAAAATGGTTTAGCTCAGAAAAGAAAAATGGATAGTTAGATGGATGATATGGCAAGCAAGACAGTCGATACTGAAATGACAGCTGAAATAGATGTAAAATAACACACAGTACTTATGTCTTCACCAAACTAACCAACACAAGAAACGGCCAAAGAAAAGATGAATGGATTGTATAACTTTATGGAATGATATGTAAGACAAATAAAAAATGATAACATGACATCTGACAGAAGAAGAAAACTTGTTGTACCGTCCCCAAATAGCAAAGGACAAGGGCAGGAAGATTATGTGTATGTCTTCACCAAACTTGGTTTATGACACTGCCGTGTACCAAGATAAAAATTCGAAAATAGGTATCGCTCGATTTGTCATAGCTTTTCAACCATATAATTTCCGAAGCAACAAAAATACCTGTTATTAATTTGACATTAGTATAGATACTATGTCGAACTGGGGCCATGGTTTATAGCCTCGTAAAGCGTTATAGCCAGAACGCATAGCGTGCGTCCATAGCCCGAAATAACGGTGACTCCTAGTTTCTGATAATTGAAATTTTAATACAATAGCTAGGAATGAACACTGTAACGTCGACAGTTTTATAGGTTTGATGAAATACTGACGATAATCTGAGGGTATTACGTTTAGTGACGGTTTTTGGGAGGCAGGTGCTGGGTATATCCAGTGCTGCTGCTATATTTTAGGATTTTACGATCTTGCGGCTGTTTAACTCCCTAAAGTCGTTTTATCATTAGCTGCATAATATAACGGCTGCAAGTCTAGAAGGGAGTCAGAGGTGTACCTAATAGTAGACCAACATAACGCCAGTTATGCTGAAGTCCCTGGCTGAGTACGTTGCCATCAACCGGGCACAAATCCAGACTCCGTGGCTGCTACTGACAAATTTCTGATTGAACAAACCCCATGGCGCATTGCCCGAACTGGGCGTTTTCCGAGGCACGGAGGAAACTCTTTATGTAATTGGTGGTCACCCATCCTAGGCAAGCGTAGCTTAACCTGAAGATTGACAGGAGCGGCTGGTATAGTTAGCCACGAGCTGTCAACCTTATCTTAGAAAACCCAATCACTAGCAATTTTCATGCAGTCTGTCCCCACCGATTTCTCTAGGTCATCGGTCCCATATTTCAAATTGTCTATATTTTTAGACCAGCAAAAAGTAAGTAAAGCGTAACAAAAGTGATTGCATGTCAAACAACTATCAGAGATGCATTGCATACGATTTGTATGGAAATGTTGAAGCGAAAATTATTGTTACAATTTATTATTTTTTGAACAGTTTGCCTGCTGTCAATATTCACGCGATGTGCTGTGAAAATATTTCAGTATTTTGAATTGTTTTATATGTAAGCGAAATTGTGTTTTATTCCACGTAGCGCCTCGATGGCAATCTAAATTGAGTTGGCCCAGAATTTACGTACATCGTTGGTAATAATATTACTACATCCATATTTCGTTATGTTGAAGTTTTACGCAAAAGGGCGAGGCTTTTTATCTAATGAGACAAGCCCACCACACAATTACCAAACTAAGTACTACAACTCCTGAAACCCAGAATCAACAATGGCGACCACCAAAAAAGTGTCGTCGTTTAGACAATGAATCTCAAAGAAACAGAGAAACAATTTAACTGTCCCCCGACGAAATTAATCAGAAAATAATAGCGGAAGAGTTTCAAGGGCGAGCCTATTGCCACCGGTCACAGATCTTGTTAAATAATCTTGTTGAAAATCACTGTTGATGAAATTCAGTAATAATTGGTTAGACCCGGGAATCAAACCCAGAAGCTCATTCTCAGGAGTCGCTATTGCGATCACAAACCCAACGAGTCACCCTTTTCACCTGGAATATTCTCTTCCCATATCCACTCAATAATACTCCCATCCTATAAAAATATGCAACCCGCTCAACCTGCCAGTTCAAACGATCAGTCAAGTATATCCGTCTGTCAGTGCTTCTAGCCGTAACGTGCAGAGAATATTTCAGTCTGGCTAGTATTGTTGAATTTGTTGATAGCTTCAGAACTTCAGACAGGAAACGCCTGTTGACTGTACCGTTTCAGTTTTTGTGTGAAATCCAGTTTTTTATGTGCATTGTTGATTTGATGAGAAGTATGGAAGAAAACATGCTTTGCCGACCCCAAACGAATACAGATAAAGGCAAGAGAATGGTGATGACGATTTTGATGTTTATTTGATAAATTAAGAAATGGATAAGTACATAAGAGGAAGTCTAAAAGTGATGTCGGTGACTGAAAAGTTTTGTGGTAATCGATTGGCTTGGTATGGGCATTTGATGCGGAGGAAAGTTTTAAATACTACTAACACCTTGCACATACAACACAACACACAAACACCAACAAGACACTAACTAACTACTACACACTAACTAACTACTACACCTCACTACTACACAACATACTTAAGGTGGATGTTCACGATCACAGAAGAGATAAAAGAGGTTAGAAAGGCCATGTAGGCGGGGCACGCGCGCCGCATATATGATCAGACGATCATATGTCGACAAAATTTGATTTACTGACCAACAATCGCGCTCATATTGTGACAGCGAACGGAGCTCCGCGAAAAAAAAAGAATTATGCCGTGTTGCGCGATTATTACGTGTCGGAAAAGAAGCCAGGTGTGCAGTGTGACTCTAGAAGGGATTTCTCTTCATCGGTAAGTTTAAAAACCTTAAAATACAAGTGATATTTGTAATTATTACAATAGTATTATGTAGTTCGCAGACAAAAATGATACAATCGCAAGCAGAAACGAAATTATGTACATTGCTTGCAATACGTGGGTACCATCTTGTACTACGTGGGCGATTGCGCAATGCATTTCGTTCACTGCGAACGTCGCGTGCGACGAGCCAACTTTGCGTTTCGATAGTGTTGTACCAAGTTGTAAATAATGTCGATATTTAGTATGTGTGAATGCATTCAAATGATTATTATGTTATGATTAAAATAACTTTTGTTTATCCCATACTATCAATACCTTATTATTGTTTATTGATTGTTTTTCATCTAAAATTTGTTTTGAGGTTAGCCATTTATAAATCGAAACATACATTTTAAATTTTATTTTTAGGTTTCCAACAGATCCAGATATGTTACAGACCTGACTAAAGCTATTTTAGAAAAATATTAGTGTGAGATTGCATTTTATTCTGAAAAATTCGAATTTGAAAGATAGCAAGCGCATGCTATTGCTACTTAATAAATACGTTTTATTTCAAGACAATAATAAAATCTGAATTGAAATTGAATTTCAAGTACTTAATGTTTAATATTTGAAAAAAATCTTTTATGTTTACTTTTTATCTTTAATTTTTTATGTGTGAGAGACCAATAAATATTTTTGCTTTCTTATTTTCTTTCTTTCTGTCCCGTCCCGAAATTAAAGCAAAAACTGCAAAACTTAAAGTAACAAAACTCAAGTAATTTTATCGATATACATTATCGACCTTTTGGTCACCGTAACATGTATGAGAAATATACGCAAGTGTGAGTGTACGTCAAACGCAATGTTTGCGCTAGTGTGACAACCAGTAGCAAGCTCGCGATCTAAGTGAGTGCGGTTTATTTGTGTGCATAATTCACGTACTTATTAGCGTCTTGCATGTAGTGGATATAGAGAGTGGGAGACAAGCGGCGACACGCGTTCTAATACAAATCAGGAACTATTTCCTTTCTAACCTCTTTTATCTCTTCTGTGTTCACGATAGCCACGAAATTCAAAATTTCTCGTTTTTAGCGATTTGCAGGCCAGTGCTAGGTTGTATGTTAGTGAAAATATGATTCGCGGCTGTAAGACGTATGCAGTTACAGAATTATAATCAATAAAATCATCATTACAACCCTCCAAGTTCATGTAACTCTCAAGAATGAGTATTTCATCAAAAGGTCATTCTTGAGAGTTACATGAACTTGGAGGGTTGTAATGATGATTTTGATGATTAGCACTGGCCTGCAAATAGCTAAAAATGTAAGAAAATTTGAATTTCGCGGGCTACCCTGGAACATCAACCTTAACAGGTTGCATGTTTTGTGTGTATACTCATGTTTCTGACAAATAAATGAACGTCGAATTTGACTTTTTATGAATGTGGACCCTTCCAAGAGTAGAGGAAGGCCAAAGAAACGATGGATGGACTATGGTAAGAAAGGAACTGTCTGATGACTAATAATAGAGATGACTGAAACACGACAAGTCGCGTCGACCCCAAATAAATTGGAAAAGGTCAGGAGAACTAAAATAATTGTTGTTGTCTGGGTTTTGATATGGATTTCTAGTTCAACTTAAAATGTAATATTGGGTCAAAATAAGTTTGTTTGCAAAACTTTACAGACGTGATTGTTATCGATGTCTATTGATAGGTAAATAAATATAACCCAGGGTAGGTGTCTGCGTTGTCTGATTTACTGAAGTCTCTTATATAGCGTGTATCGTTGTTAAATGCTTTGGTGGTATCTTGAACACCATGCTTGTAGAAAGAGCTGAGATGGCAGTTTTTTATGGAACAAGCTACACTTTTCCCAAACAACTGCAAATCCTGAAAGCGCCGAGACAATGAACAATTTAAAAGTCTTGGACCCGCAACGAAATTAATCAGAAAAAAGAATGACGGAGGAGTAGGAAAAACATAATTCTGTCTCCTGCTGATATGGAGGGAAGTGGATTCCCTCCATATCGGCAGGAGACAGAACAAATAAGACCAATAGGCACAAAGGGCTGAGCTGAGTTGTGGTTGTTACGCCTAATCTTTGTAAAAGTTCAAATTAGTCCAAACTTGTAGATATCAAACACTCATTTTGATGTTCATAAAAACTTCTCCCGCTAATCATTCGGCCCGTGGCAGTCATTCAGCTTCGCACCCTCCTTTATAAATACTGAAACAACATTCCCATCCACGATAAGCTTCCTCATGCATGTATTTACATACATATTATAATTTTCTAGCTTCAACGAGATCTAATCTGCCTTCAATCTTAGAAGGACCCAATTATTTTACATATTGAGTGAATGTGTGGTCTAATCATATTCTTGTATATTTTATGAGAAAGGGTGTCATTAGATCCCGTTGGGGCTGCGGGTAGTTCGAAAGAGATACCGCGGCCTCGGCACAAAGGGCTACAACATGGGTGGTTTTTTAGGCAGTAGAAGTCTGACACTGGCGAAATGTGGGTGTACTATTAGGTACACCTCTGCCTAACCCTTCCGGGATTACAGGCGTGATGTTATGTTATGTGTAAGTCTGATGCCATTTGATGATTTCCAAAACCAAAGGAGCAGATGGTCTTCGGCAGTCTATAATGTGAAGAAGACGTGAGTTGTGCTACTTCTTGGAATGCCTGATGTATCTTCAGTACAGCCGGCTGTAAATATAGCACATCGAGTTAGGTATATAGATCATACCACTTGACCCTAGAAACAGTCGGCATAGAATTCTAATACCACTCGCATAGCATTCCTAAGCATGTGATCTTGGCGAAGTTTCGCATAGAATGCTATGCGAAACTTCGCCAAGATCACATGCTTCCGATCAATCCTGAAACCTGCCAAACGCCTTATCTTTATTGCTAACACTTATACTTCTGCCTACCTTCTCTAGACGTGCTTCTGTGGCGCCGGCGCCGATAATACGGCGAAATCGTGGGCGTGGGAGAAGCTTTTAAGTTTCCAATGTGTTTCTCTAGAATATTTGATATTGAATAAACAGTTGTTCGGAACTTCAGTTTTCACCTGGCTAGACAACCCGAATCACACCTATTCTGAGGGTTTGAACTGGTTTCAGGGTAACCTGATTCTGCTGAATTCGTTATCAGTCCCCTTTTGTATTACAACGATTAAGGTAAAAGACAATTGAGTTGGTAAACGAATTCGCCGCCGTCAGTTCTTGGCCAGACTGGCAGCGCGGCGCGGGGAGCGGCGCGGGTGCGGGAACGCGCGCGATTTGCCTGTCCGCACTGGACCGCGATTTCGTTCCGAGCGTTGTCGCGTTCAACTGTTCGTCCAGTGTTTGTCAAAATATAATATGGATGACGAAGACTTGTTTTTATTGGAAAATTCTTACTTTAAATGGCAAATGCTAAAAGTGAAAAATGGAGTTTAATAAAATTAATTTAACCAGAGAAAATGAAGGAGAATCTTACAGACTTTAAGAGCAACCTCAAAAGTTTTTTGAATATTCAAGAATGTCAATGGATACGTTTGACTACATATTACAAAATATAGAAAATTATATTATAAAAAAAAAACAACTTTCGCCGAAGAAAAAAAAAGCAAACAATTTTTTGGTAAGAATTTTAAAATTCGGTTATTTTAATTAATTGGATACTTCTTTAAATAATTATAAATAATTGGATTAATTTCTTAAGCTTTTACTTATAAAAGTTAAAGCTAAATAAATTAATCAAAAGTTAAGCAAAATAAAAAAACTATCTGGTTATCTGGCGCAGACTAAAGTTTGAGATACGCCGCTCCCGCGCGGTTTATCGCTTGCCGCCCCGCGCACTCACTGCGGCCACTTGTATGAACGAGCTATGGCACGAGTTGCCCGCGCGCTCCCCGCGGAAAGTAGCCCGCGCCGCTTCCCGCGCCCGCGTGCCCACTACGGACACTCAGATGAAGTTCCATACGTTTAAGTTTGTCGCGCCGCGCCCGCCCCGCGCCCGCGTTTGCAGTCTGGCCAAGCACTGAGTGATGTCAAAGTTGACCAAGTTTTATTTTTAAGAATATTAGGTTTAATTAAGTATCGCTATTATTGAAGACATTGTGGACATCTTGAAGGTCTTCCCTTATTTCGCAACAGTCTTAAATTGACCTTTACTTCATCTTGTTAAGTATATTATGTAGCCTTTGCTCTTAATTCGATTTCCCTCACAACGTAGGTTATACTTATAATTTAACTTAAATTCAAATAAATTGATTACGTAGGCTAAGCATACTGTGTTTAAAATCTTGAGCACAATTTAAATATACTTTAAATAACATAAGTGAATGAATGTTGTATTACATAATGACTCAATTCTAATAGAATTCTAATCTATTTGATTTATTTTATGAGTTTGGTTCTTTGTCTTTTTTTGAGGAAACGTGTTATTTTAATATACTGACAGTTTTATTATGTAGTTTAAAGAAAACAATAGATTAGGTCATCGTTGCAAGGTCAGTAAATACAGAAAGTATTATTGATAATACCTACTCTTAATCATTTTTTTACTCCTGACAGTCGGTAATAAGACACGAGTTTTTAGAAAATATAAACGGTTGGCAAAATCGTGACAGACAGATTTAAATTTATTTATTTATTTACGCCTGTGCATTACACTGATATTGTTTGTCACGCGATGATCTGTTCCACACGAATTTCCCATGAAGTCATGACCTCTTTGTAAGCGTACAAATTAATTCAGAACGTCTTCGGCAGCCCTAAATCTACGTCGACCTTTGGACTTGTTATTCATGAACTCTGGTGTTCAGACTTACTATGGCTATTATTGGCTACCTAAAAGTTACTCCATACTTAACTACATGATTCTTTTTTGTGGATGGTGGGAAATCATCAAATGACTCCTCCCGCTCTGGGCGGAGCGGTAGGGAGTGTCAGACTTCTACTGACTAAAAACCACCCATGTTCCTTTTTAGCCCTTTGTGTCCGAGGCCGCGGTATCTCTTTCGAACAACCCGCAGCAGGAACTACATGATACTTCACATAGGCTATTAGTTATTGATTAAATAATGCCATAAGACTAAACTATTAGTGATTTGAGTTCATATTCATAACTAATAGAAGCGTGGTCTATAAGATTGTCGGTTTAATATCAACCGACAGTTTATAATGTAACTGGTTTGTGTAGATCCGTTAATAAACAGTCGTTTTTTTGTAAGATTTTAGTGTTCAGCTGCTAGTTAGACTTTCTTTGCGAGACACAAGACAGTTCAATTGTTTCTCTGGGACTTCGTCAAGCTTCATTGTCTCGGCGTTTTTCTGATTGTCGCCACTGTTCATTCTGTCTTTTTCAGGAATCGCTGTGGTTTGGGAATAGTGTAGCTTGCTTGTAAGACTCGAAAAAACAAAATAGTAAGAAAAAGTGGTGCAGTGAAAAAGAGGAGCAGTGATGGTGGCCCAGTGGTGGCGGCCCCGACTTACGAACAGTGAGTCGTGGGTTCGAACCCCGTCAGGTGCATTACTTTGTGTAATTTATTTCATCACCGCTGCTCTCAAAACGGTGAAGGAAAACATCTTGAGGAATGAAACATCGAAGACATGTGAAATCTACCAATCCGTACTGGGCCCGCGTGGTAGATTATAGCCCATCCCTCTCCTAGAGTGGAGGCCTGAGTCCCTGCAGTGGGAACATTATAGGCTGATGATGAAGAAAAGTGTGAATCAATACGGGTTAGTGGTGTAAGGTCAAATGATTCAAAATCCAGTCCATTGTGGCATCTGATATTATCCTAAATGAGCCTGCCTAGTGCCTACCAAAATACTAACCTTTTACTGGCTATCTTTTCATTACTACTTGAACAAGAGTAGGTTAAGAGTAAGGTAATACCAACATGAAAAAGGACATCACCCCGAAAATTCATTACATGTGTAAATACACGTTCCCAATATCGGATCCACGAACCTAATCCCACCGAATTACATATTACACGGGCACAATAAAAAGGGTATTACATGTAATCTGACAATAGATCACAACTCCATATCAATCTAACGCTAATGGAAAGAGCCGGGTTATTGAATATTCAGGATAAAACCTACCGACTAGGGATGTCCGTAACCGTAACCGAAACTATCGGATACCCGTAACCGAAGCGATTTAAACGTTTCAGAATTTTGGATAGTTTCGAATAAAGGGTTGTTTTATAATATGTAGTGATTGTTTTAGAGGTATTTTCAAATGATTGGCGGGGTTTTAGTTTTAGGGAAAAATGTGTTTGAGTCCGGGTAGCACTGTGTTTGTTTTGCCCGGCCGCGCCATCATTGTCAGATTGTGTTGTAAGATCTAATATCCGTAACAAAACTATTCAAACTACCGTATCCGAAATAATATCTCGCTCGCCATGTTTTTAGGACTGACATGGTCACTAACACTATTTCTTCTTCACTTAACCGTTTTCAGTATAAATAATTTTGCAATCATCGTTTCAAATCCCTAACCGTATCCGAAGCCGGTATTATAATATTATTCCTAAATCCGTATCCAGATTCGAAATATCGTATGCATGACATCCCTGCTACCGAATCCGCATGAAGGGTTTGACAGATGACAGATAAAGATTTTTGCGAATGAAAGATTATGTTTGTTTCTGGTATTAGGAGCGTAAATGTTGTTAGTGATCTGTTTGAGGAGTTGCTGGAAATGGTGGTTTTTTGGGTCAAGGTTTTGAGATTTGTTGGCGACTAGCTTATGACTGTGTCTTCGTTCGCGTCGATGAAACATGCTAAAATGTTTAGTTATGATCAAACATTTTTATCTGGGTTGTGGAGGTCAGATAGGCAGTCGCTCCATGTAAAAACCTGGTATTCAGCTGCATCCGGATAGACTGGAAGCCGACCCCAGCAAAGTTGGAAAAAGGCTTGGCAGATGATGATGATGATGGGTGAGGAGGTTTAAAAAAGGTGGATGGATTGTGTGAAGAATGATATGAACAAAAAGGAGTGAATGATAGATTGACGGTTGACAAAAGAGAATTGAAGAAAAAAATGTGTTGCGCTGACCCCCCGATCCAACTTCGAAACCCATATATCCATCAAAGCGGTTAGTAACAATGAATCCTCTTGTTCGTCATTCACTTTGAAAACCTTTGACGCTGCACATTCTGTGTAGACCAAGTGTGATTGGGTCTTTATGTAACCGGATTTAGATTGGAGGTGTAGTTTAGCATTGTGTCTGACACCAGTTGGCAACCTAGGAGTGTGTTATTGTTGACCTTTGCTCTTTGCTACTTGACTATCGGACTGAGGGATTCGGAGAGCAATACTTTAACTCAACAATTATGATTCTTCAACTGCTGAATGTAGTGCTTGCTGAAGGTCTTTTCAAGTAATCCGCCAAAGCCGTTATTAACAACGAACCGTCTTGTTTGTCATTCACTTTGAACACCTTTGACTTTGCATAGATTGTGAATTGTGAAGCGACAAAATATGATTGACCTTATGTTTTACATGGCAAGTGCCTTGCCTCCAATTTTGGCATATAACGGTCGGTTATTCTTTGACCGTTCTGTTGTTCTTTGATAGTTGACTACCGTTCTGGGCGATTGGAAGAGGATTTCGACGGTACAGATGAATGATTTGACCTCATTTGATTTGATTTTTGATTTGTAGAAAGGTGTTCCTCATTCACTTTGGAAACTTCTGACGTTGCATCCATTCCGTGCAGAAAAAGTATGATTGTGTATTTGTCACCGGTGTTTAGATTGCAATGGTTATAGCATTGTACGACTGTGTCTCATCTTTAGCACCAGTTGGAATTTGGATTTCTTTGATAGTTGACTATCGTGCTGTGAGATTATAGGCAGTATTGTGGCAGATGGACGTTTTGGGAGTAAAAGTAATGAATTAAATACTATAAATATATAATGTCTTAATATTAAAATTTATGACGGAGTGGACAGTGGGTTAAGAATAGTGATATTTTTCTTTCTCGATCTGTCAAATTACGATTTGTAAGTACGAGAATTGGAATGCAAAGCTGAGCCGCTGCTTATCAAGCCTACGTCGTACGTGTAGAAGAAAGAAAAACAGGTAAACACACGTTAGAATGTTGCAATACTTGCAATAGAACTAAACAAATAAGGAAAATGTAGATCAAATGCCTATAAAAGGCGACACGACCTAATCCAATTCTAATAGGATTCACACGAAATTCAGGGACGACAAGCTTCCTCAAAAGGAAATAAAATATTCATATCAAAAACTGATGTCACCGAAATAAAAATAAAAGTTGTTGAACACTCAAAAAGGTTTGTAATAAAATGATTGAGTTATTGCAATGGATTTACATGGTGGTTTTGCGTTGGATGGTGTCCATTGCTCGATTGATCAATTTTCGAATGTATATTTTGGACATATGCAGCGTTGGACATGGTTTTTAGGGTTCCGTACCTCAAAAGGAAAAAACGGAACCCTTATAGGATCACTTTGTTGTCCGTCTGTCTGTCTGTCAAGACCTTTTTTCTCAGGAACGCGTGGAGGTATCAAGCTGAAATTCATATCAAATACTCAAGTCTATGGTCTCTTGGAGCTGTGAAAAAATCAAACTTCTAAGTCAACGCGATCAAAAGATACTCCCGTTTATGCCGCAAATTTTCGACACTCGCAAGGGAATCAAAACCTACAGGGTACTTCCCGTGAACTCAGAATCTTGAAATTTGGTACGAAGCAACGTCTTATAGCATTGATAATGGAATAATTACGAAAACCATAAATTTTTTGTTACATCTAGATACTCCCGTTTATGCCGCAAATTTTCGACACTCGCAAGGGAATCAAAACCTACAGGGTACTTCCCGTGAACTCAGAATCTTGAAATTTGGTACGAAGCAACGTCTTATAGCATAGATAAAGGAATAATTACGAAAACCATAAATTTTTAGTTACATCACATAATAATAAGTTATATTTTAATATTTTACTCATGTTTGTATATGATTGACATGGCAACGGGTGTAAAATTACCTGATTAAATGAATTTAATAATAATAATATATTTTTTTTACGGAACCCTCGGTGCGCGAGTCCGACTCGCACTTGGCCGGTTTTTTCAAATCAACAATTTAAATTTTTTGCAAGGCGTACTCGTAGTTACAATCAAGGCTTGCGCATTGATGTGCCAAAATATGGTGAGCCATGATAACACTAGCTTATGGTAAAGGAAAACAACGTTTCTATTGGTAATTGGGTGGGATTTCATCATCTGCCTAGCCTTTTCTCAACTATGCTGGGGTCGGCTTCCTGTCTAACCGTTGCAGTTGAATACCAGTATTTTACATGGAGTGACTGCCTATATGCCATTCACAATCCTTTTAGTACTTGATGGTGTGTGAATTTACCAAAACGCAGTGATTATTCGTGATGGTCAATCATCGAACATTCTTTATTGTTAAATGGGCCTACTCTTTACCTCGATCATGCTTAATGGAAAGCGATAAATGAGGTATATGATGGAGGGAGCCTAGAAGATGCATGTGCACTCTTGCTTTGAAAGCAGACGGCTGACTGGCCTTTTTTTGTTAGAGGGACCAGGTAATGGCATTGCCCTAAAACCTTTGCCTTACATACAGGAGGATAACACCACGCATTGGCTTGTTAGGGAGCAGCGTTGTTTGGCTTCTATTAACTACTGGATTGATTTTGATCCTTATTATTACGCAAGGAAGTTTTACATCTCCTCTTCTGTTTCTTTTATATTCGTTTGAGTGTAGCCAGGGCGTATAGCATTTAACATAAAATTGTTGTTGACAACTTCTACAACAGAGGTTTGCAATAAAACCTCTAATTAATGTTTTAGTAAAAATACTTGGATGTTTAAAGTCTAAAAGGTATTTGTGTCCTATATAAAAATTTTACGACTGGAAGTCCACGTGTTTATAATAAATTAGTAATGGTCGTGACGTCACATGTGATGAGTGTGTCGTCTAGAGTTTTGGAGCTGTTCTTCTTTGTTGCACTTTGTTGTGCAAGAGTTAGGTATACAACGGGGCTGCGAAAAGACAATGTTCAATGGATATATGGAATCCCGTACCAAGCTGTGTCAAAATTAAACTTTGTTTTATATTGTCTACACTTATTATATTAACTCCTACAAAAGACCTTTTTGTACTTAAAAAAAATCCGAGTTTCGGTTTTTTTTTATAAAATCGACAATAACCTCAAAATCAGGTATTGTAAAGAAACGTCCTCGATGTGAAGTCAGCCGAACTGTCAAAATCAACTGACAGATCGAGCAGAACGGCTTTTGAACCAGTTTTGTAAATAAGTAGTAATAATAGTAATAAAATATTTATACTTTAAATTAAATTCCTATTCAAAAATCAAATTAGTAATGAAAATAATGTCGTAAAAAATTCTGAAATTAATTACTATAAAATTTTGATTTTAAACATGAGATTTTTTGGTACGACTTTTGGTCATTTTCTTTTGTTCGAAAGAGTTACCTCGGCCCTGGAACGCAAAGGGCATTGTCAGTAAGATTCTGACTCTCCCTTCTACTCCGCCCAGAGCGGAAGGAGTCATTTTGTGATTTCGTTGTTCACCTTACTGTAGAAGAATAATATTATCACTGCCAATTAATTAGTGAAAACAAATAACCATAACTCATTAAACCCGTGTGTGAATAAACTTAAGTATGACGGAAACATAAAATTAAAAAACAAAAACTTCAGTTCAACTCCCGTTCAATGTAACCGGAAAATCAAGTCGATCGAGTATGTTCAATCATTCAATCGTTCAATGCAATGCATTTCAACGTTGATTGATTTCAACGAAAACCCTCGAAGTTTCACGGAAATTAACGAAGTGAATGATTTTTATTTAAATTAGAATTTTGTAAATCAAAAACGGAATTTGGATTGGGAGTTTAAAAATGTGTTTGCAATTTTAGTGAAATGTTTTGTGGAATATTTTAGTTTATTTGTTGTTTCATAATATATGTCAGTAGCAGTCACGAAGTCAAATAGATTCGCCCCCTATTACTTAATCATCATCTCTATGGGAGGGTTGGGCTATAATCGACCACACGGGCCCCGTGCTGGTTGTTAGATGTCTCATGTCTTTGAATTTTTTGGTTCTGAGACTTGGTTTCCTCACTATGTTTTCCTTCACCGTTTTGAGAGCAACCGTTTAAATAAATATTTGTATAGAAATGTCAGCTTTTATCGTGACAAATCCATTTTATATATCGCGGAAAGTCGCTTACTCTTGCAGCTATGAAGCAAATAAAAGAAATGAGATCGTGAGTCCTAGACGTACAGAGGGCTAATCCATGATCCAGATCCAGAGGGCTAAGAGCCAATCAAGACTTCTTTGCTAGATAAAGCTGCTGCTGTAAGCTATAAGCTGGGGCTAATCAGCTAATGGCTTGGCTTCAGTGGATAGTCCTTTTGTGGATATTTTATCATTTAAAAAGACTAATGATTTTTTTAACTTACTTTTGAGAGGGACGTGGAGGCTTACAGTAAATTGGTGTGACCTACATCTTCGCTCATTGATTTGGTCTCAGAAAAGTGTAAATTGTGTCATGATCATCATTACTCTTAAGAACGGTTTATGAAAATATCGAAAATAATAAAAAAAAACTTTTAACAAAAAATAAAACCGACTTCAAAAAAAAAACAATACAAAAAAGTGAAAAATAAACTTTAGAAGAAAAATCAGTTTCTGAAGTCGGTGACTTTTTGATTTAATTTTTTTGCCACCGACTTCATTTTTTATTTTTTGTTTTTATTTTTCACTTTTTAGTGGTTCACATGTTCACGGATCATAATGTGGACAATGTAACTTTTTTTTTTGAGTTTTGTTGATTTTTCAAAAACCGCTTGTCCGATTTCGATAAAAAAAAATATGGGACCATTTGGGAAGTATATCCTTTCCAACAAAAAAAAAAAAATTCAAATCTGGTAGCAAGTGACGGAGTTATGCCCGAACAAACATAAAAAAAAAACATCCGAATTGAGAACCTTCTTCTTTTTTTAGAAGTCGCTTATAAACTATGTCATATCTCAGTCAATATATTTCGGGTCGACGCAGCATGTCTTCTTTGATACTCCTCTATTACTCGTCATCTCAGCAGTCACCTCCATTCTAGACATATCATCCGTCATATAGCCCATCCATTGTTATTTTGGCCTTCCTCTACTCCTATAGCCATCTGCTTAATTCTTGCTGAACATTTTTCTCATTTTATCCATTTACAATTTACATACACCACACATTCACAAAAGAAAAATATTGGCAGTGGATCGGTTTGGGGGATCAGACCGGAACAACTCATCATTTTCACCACAGCCACATGCAATTGCTTTTCCTTCATCCCCTTTGTGGCACAATAATCTGATGTATACAAGACAGCAGGTATTTTTATTGGGCAGAGCGAAATGGAGTGTCAAACTTCTAGTGACTAAAAACCTTCTTAGCCCTTTATGTCGAGGCCGCTGTTTCTCTTGTGAAGAACAACCCACAGCCCCGACGGGAGCAGGTCTAACCATGGTAGTTTAAAGAATCCATGTTCGAATCCATATTTTCACCAGACTGGCCAGTTCAACAAAATCACAGGGCCTGCTCCTTCCAACACAGAGGTGTTGTTTCAGGTGTAGGCACGTTATATGCATATCATACTACATCCTGGTATTACTGCCAATTCAATTCACCTTCAAACTCTAGATTAAACAAAACAAACAAGCAGGTCGTTGATCTCTCAAATAACCGACTCACACGAGTTTACCATCATTTTCCTCCCACCACAAACGAAAAACCCGAAACATCTTTTTTCTCGACTGAACACTTAAACTTATAGCCCATTCAAATCCTTGTTTCCAATTAATGTTGTTTCCATTTAATCAAATATCAACTTTATGTCAGTGCAAATGAGGTTGATTTTAGAATTACCAGTGCGATTAGAATAGTCAACAAGAAATATTGAATTTGTAGCGCAAACTGGACTTTATACGTGAATGTAGTAAAGTTTTTTTTTCAAAAACACGTTGTTGTTAACATGTTTGGAAACTAAATCGCGAATGTAGACAAGATATTTACTGTAAAACATTTTATAAATCTTCGCTGCAATAAACTTTATTGTAATTTGTTTGCACTTACAAATAGATATTGTAGCTATTGAAGAAAACCGTTTATTTTTGGAAGAAAGCCATAAAGTTCGCCGTCTACCCGTCTGTCTGTACGCACAAATTGGTTTAAATAAGATGACTTGGTTTATTTTTATCGATTAAACGTTTGTTTTGGTGAAGTGCGTGTTACTGTTTGTAAGTTAAATTGTTCTTGTTTGTAATGTTTTTTTTTGTTGGTTTCAGGTAAGTTTCTGACTGCAAAAAGTGGATGGAAGTGCTGAAGAGTCTTGAAGATGATGTTAAGGCGAGGTTGCAGTACTTTGTTTTTATGTACGCACGACCTCGCCCCCCGCCCTGCCGCGCGAGCGATATAATGCCTAAATTTTGACTGTTTTTTGCTTCTTGGAGAAAAACTATAAAGAAATTATACAATCTGTTTTCACCATTTACTTCAGAATAAAAAGTTCTATCTACTGAAATAACTTTCATATAAATTCATGATGAAATGTCTTAGCAGTACACGTTTGAAATTGTGATTTAGAGTCATGTCTGATAAAAAAAAGTATCGAGCTGATCATTCTAAATCGCGTTTCTATCTTTACGATTTACTAAAGAGTATGTTCAATTTTTATGTAATGATTTTTATTTATTAAAAAACTCGTATTTAGTTCGATTTTTATAGATCCAAAAATCTTAAAATTACTGCAACCCCGCCTTAATTAAGTAAGGACTGCAAGGAAAAATGGAATCGGGAATGGGATCAATCCATGATGTAAAATGAATTACATAACAGAGATCGTTACCGATTCCAAACAATCTTTTTCTAATATACCGTAATACTATTCCACCAATTCTTCGCATGCACCAACGCATCAAATTACCCCTAACCTAACTGTCAAATTTCTTCAAATGATTTTAAACCATAAAATGTTGATAGTTAAGTTTAAAATCGATTGAGAACATTTGACAGCTTAGTGGTAACTTGATGCGCAGTCGACTATACATTAAACCAAGCCAATTTCCTCAAAACATTTCTTGCTCTAATTCCGTTTTCCGTACGTATTTTAAAACAAGGTATAAAGTTTCAACAGTTTCCCGGAAAGCTCTGATACGAATCCTAGTACAGGAACCACGGTGTTAACGTGCAAGTTACGTGCAAACGTGTACGTTTGGGTCACGCTCTATTTTCTTGTAGCACTAGCTTTGGGCCGTGGGTATGCTCGTATTCAAGCAACTACCGATGATGGGTATTACAGGCATTGCCGATTTTTCTCGATAAGTCTGCAAGGTCAACATTGGACTGGACGAGTCATTTCCAGAATGGGTCAAGAAAGATGGGCCAGAATCGTCACACAGTGAGTGCCTGAAGACCATCTTTTTCACCGAGGCAGGTGCCCAACAGTGGGACTTATTCCTTGGAATAGACTTATTTACATAAAAGAATAAAACGACGATAAGCTGGTTGTCAAGCTACATAGCCTGACCCACCGTCGCAAAGTCGCATGGCTGTCGGTCTTCTACAGACTGTACTTCGGAGAGTGTGCGCAGGAGCTCCACGAGCTTATTCCACCATCTCCCTTCTTCCATCGGGAGACTAGACGTACTGCAGGTTATCACCGATACCTAGTCGACATTCCACACATTCGAACGAAGCGCTTTGCCAAGTCCTTTATTATGCGCACAGCCAAGGAGTGGAATTCCCTGCCTGCGTCGGTTTTTCCGAGTTCATATAACCAAAAAAATATTAAATTTTGTTACTTCGTGAGCCATGAACAGTTTTTTTTTTGTTTTTCAGTTATTGCAGTCGGGTTTTTTTTTTAATGCGTTTAGTACAAATCAGAGTTTTCCTTTAATCGTATTTGTCTACTACCTTTTCTATGCATAATATGCCAATATAAAACTGAGGTTGACACTTTGAGGAAGGAAATAATTAAGCCACTGTTACGTAAACGGGTCTAGGAAATCGTATAACACGGATATTATGTCTAGATTTCATAGAAATATTCCCACGCTCTCATACACTGCTCTGAACTGTCAGTTAGAGGTAAGTTTGAGATCAGCCATATTGATTTCACTATATTATCTTAATTGAAAGTGCTAGGAAGTCATGGTGTATGTTATGTGTGATAATTAACTTAACGTAATAGGAGTAGAACAGCTCTTGTTGAAATAATGTCATTGACTTGAGTTTTTCCACTTCTCAAACCGTATTCATCATTTTAATTAGACGTCTACTGCTGGTCACAGGCAACTTAAATCACCATAACGAGCACCACTGACTTACTGAACATTGGAATCTGTTTCTTTGTTCAGTTTTATTTATACCTATATCTTTTTCGAACATGAATTAAACTGGGACAAGCCCGCCACACTATTTCCAAACCACTGCAACTCCTAAAAGCCAGAATCAACAGTGGCGACCACGAGGAAAGCGCTGGGACAATGAAGCTCGACGAAATCCCATGACGGAGAAACAAATTAACTGTTTTCGATCCCACAACGAAATTAATTAAGGAAAGAATAGCGGAGGAGTAGGAAAAACAACTTTCGGACATGAATGAAGATCGTATGCAGGGCTAACCGTAGTACTTCTTTTTCTATCTTGTCCCCAAAATAACCCATACCACTGTTTGCTAAGTCCAGTTTGACCCCAAATCCGAAATACTTTGCCATTCGCACACCTCAACCAACTTTAAAGACAACTTCCTTTGAAGGCCCTACCGTAGTACTTGTAATCTTGTCCCAAATATACTTCTTACTAAGACTAGACTGACCCCAAATTCGAAATACCTTCACATTCGAACACCTCAACCAACTTTTAAGACAACTTCGTCTGCAGTCCTAACCATAGTACTTGTAGTGTTGTCCCAAATATAACCCAAATCATTTTTCACTAAGACGAGTCTGACCCGAAATCCGAAATACTTTGCCATTCGCACACACACCTCAACCAACTTTAAAGACAACTTCCTTTGCAGGCCCAACCATAGTACTTGTAATGTTGTCCCAAATATAACCCAATTCACTTTTGCTAAGACACGTCTGACCCCAAATTCGAAATACCTTAACACTCAAACACCTCAACTAACTTTCGAGACAACCATTTAAAAATAACTCCTATACCAACCACTCTACGATTGCAATATTCTGAAAGTGCTAAGTACCTAGAAATAGCCCTCGAATTCTCAAGCTAACTTTGGCACGTTTTTAGTTGTCTAGACTCCAGACGAAACCTTAACTGGGTGTTACTATAACTGAACTATTTCGTTCTCTGCCAGAATATGTTATCAATCTTTTGTGCTGTGGTATTTGGGCCAGTTATAACAGGAGTTTGCGATGGAATTGGGTCGGATTTGGTTGTAAAGGTACTCAGGTAAATGTTACGTGGACGGATTTAGGATGCAGTGAGATGTTTGATTTAGTTTTGTGTCTTTAGGAATTCTGTAGGTTTAAAACACGTGGTTGGTAGAGTTATTTAACGAAATCTATATAAATAAAAAGAGAAGTTCTGGGCCCCGAGTCTGCTATTAAATAGTGTCAGAATGGTCAATCATTGATCTCATAATTGTTGATTTTGACAAGTTTGGTGTTGTCAAAATCAACAATTATGAGATCAATGATTAACCATTCTCTGACACTATTGAAAAGCAGACTCGGGGCCCTGACTGATTGACTGACTCATCAACGCCCAGCCCAAACCCTTGGACCTAGAAAGCTGAAATTTTGCACAGAGGTTCCCTTTATAATGTAGACAAGGAATAAGGAAGGATTTTTCAAAATTCAACCCCTAAGGGAGTTAAATAGGGGATGAAGTTTATATGGAAAATCGACATTTTCACGCGGGTGAAGCCGCTAGCAAAAGCTAGTAAATGAAAAAAATAACAGCTACTCGAAACGATTTTAAGGTTAAGCCGCGCTTGCAAGATTGGTCCGTTGATAGGTGACCACCTGTTATAAACCAAGTTTCCTCTGTGCTTCGGAAAGGATAAAGCCGTTGGTCGGACTGTCTTTTGTAGATTTTAGACAGAAAGTCTGACAACCAGTCTTACCAAGGGGTATCATTACCTAGGACTAATTGGGTTGTTGAGGTCAGATAGGCAATCGCTCCATGAAACATACTGGAATTCAGCTGCATCAGGTTGCCGACCCCAATACATCTAATCCAATATACAGAAAATATATGCTAAAACGAGCTTAACTCGATCCCGAATTCTGCTTACTCAATAAGAGGAAAATTAGTCTGGAAAGTTCTCTCAATACACTGGTACATTTCCAGAATTCTGACGAAGTCTAAATATGAAACGCGACACGAAATTCCACGAAAAGACAATGTCGCAGTCATAAACTCATAACATGGGTTTACATTAAAATACAAACAGTCGATGATATTCTGGCGTTCAAACATCAGGTACTTCGCATTCCAAGGTATGGTTACATCATCATCTGTTTGGTTTTAGAAACCTGTTTACTGAAGTCATGATTGTGTGCATTGGAAATTTGTAAAGCAGGAATTTACTTTTATTAGATCCTGCGTAGTACATACATAATAGTTTTTAGTTGTCTCGTTTCATGTCAATGGGTTTCCTATTGCCTTAAACAAAACTGAAATAGTGAATCTGAATCTCTTGAAAATTCAAGTGAACCGATATCTTCAAATCCTAGGGCACGTCATTGCTTCGTATCAGTCGAATCGCGGCCTAACGCAAACAAATGTTACAGTAACACCAGTTTTGTCATTATCTAATTAAAGTTTCATCTAAACCGGTTATGTTTGTACAAAGAACAGACGGTGAATATTGGCTTATTCATCATACTCAAAGCCAAAATTCATTATTAATCGTCTAATCTCCAATGACGTCATTCCCAAAATTCTACGTGTATAAAACCGCGTGCAGAAGCTAGTATAATAATACATGCATTCACTGATAGATAGAACACAGATCTTATGAATGGGGAGCGTTAGATGCGTCCGTCAAGGTCAGCGTGTCGAGCCAAAATAAACATTTCATTGATGAATTAAATTTTTGAGTGCTACGCGCAGGCGCGATTTCCATTCTTTTTCGAATTACCCACGTTTTGTAAGATGAATTGATTTTAAGCTTGCATTTGATCGTTCTGTAATCAACTAGTTTAAAGAAATAAAGAATGTATGTACGTAATTTTCTATTTTACCTAGAGATAATGTAGCTACAGTTTTATTTTATGATTTGTATGTTTGTCTATGTTTTACTGAGTAAAAAAGTAATTTATTGTTACTCTTCCTGCTGTTTAGTCATGGAGAGAGAAAATATGATGTTGAAGGCCAAAGGTTGGTGAACTGTAAATATTTATGATATTTTGCACGTCGAATACCGATCACTCACAGTGAGTTATTCTTATGAAGCTGAGCCAATTCAGAAAGAAAATCTGTTTGGAATTATCGCATTGAAGCTGTTTTGTCTATCTTGAATATTGGTTTCCTTCTTGGTCTTCTTTCAAAAAGGACTTTTATTTGACGATTTTATTTGAGCAAAAAATTTGCATACAATCATGTATGTTTAGTTTGGACTTTGGATGACAATGCAAGTGACGCCATTCACAATCCTATATGGCGGGCTCCCCAAGATGGTGGACTAGTTATTTTTTGTGTGTTCCCATGATAATAATATGAGTTGATACTCATATTATTAAGGGTTTGCTAAGGCGAATACGAAATAGAGTGACTTACAATTTTTGAAAACTATGATATTTATTTACCAAAGAAAACACCGTAGACTTGTCTTCAACAGCACGTTCGACTCGTCTCTATGTGTGTAAGTCTGTGTGTGCGAAAGATAGTGGACCGTCATCCACAACGCTCTTAGTAGAAATTGCACAACTGCGAATTTTCGTTCCTTTTTAATTTTCACTTCTTCGCCATGCCGGTTTCCATGTCTTTCTTCCCCGTTTTGAACGTGTATCCTATTTGTGAGTACAGTGTTTGTGTTTATAAGTACGCTATGAATTAAACCCGAATAACAGAACCCCAGTGATGAAATAAATCACCTCACTAAACTCAATTAGATCAAAGAACATTGACGTCCAGAAAAATAATCACGGCTTCGTACATCCGTCAATGGACTACGCAACTCCCATTGTACAAGTTTACAAGTAGGGATGTTACGGAGCCTTGATTCCGATTTCGATAGGCCGGAACTTCCGATCGATATTACACACCTCCGGTTCTGACTTCGGTTGCGACACTTTTAAATCGGAGGTCGAAGCGTGGTGGACACAGTCAACATGTACGAACTGGTTTATGCATGCATTTTATTTTTCTTAACTCATCTCTCTTCTGCCACCATCTCGGGCTCCGCCTCCGACTCCGATTCCGGCTTCGACTCCGACAAACCAAATTTTAAAATTCCGATTCCGTCTTCGGTTCGATTAAACCACCTCCGTAACATCCCTAGTTTACAAGTATCGAAGTGTAATGGCTGTCGACACTTGAAGCGCTGCTTACCTCACAGGGGTTAGCGTAAACATAATCGGTTGCTGTCGAAACAACCTGTGTTACGTTCCGATGGCGTTCCGGTATTCTGTTTGTGATTATATAAGCGGTTGGCCGCAATTTTTGACGGGTTTTTTGTCTGATATCATCCTGACTAAATCAGGGTCCAGGCTTCCAGTTTTGATAACGATGAAAAGACTACAAAATTCACCGTGTAAGACAGTAAGGATGGGACGTAACCAGTGACTGACTAGTGGTGGACCGTCGTTGGACTGCCAAGTCATACGTCTCACGCCTCACTCGAACCCGCCTCACGCCTGATTTTCCTAATTCATGTGCATGTATCACTTGCGTCGGTGAAGGAAAACATCGTGAGGAAACCAGGACGCCTTTTTTTTGGTAGGTGGAAAATAATCAAATGCCCCCCCCCCCCCGCTCTTGGGCAGAGCGAAGGGGAGTGTCAGACTTCTACTGACTAAAAACCGAACCCATGTTCTTTCTTTGCCCTTGCGGCGAGGCCACGTCATCTAGTACAAAAATCCGCGGCCCCGACGGGAAACCAGGATGCCTGAGAGATATTTCTGGACAGCATGAAAAACCAAGCACAAAAACCCAAAAAACCAGTCTACACTAAATATCGTTAAAAATCTGTCGCAAAGTCGTATCGATGTCAAATTTCTTTAATAGATTTTCAACCTTATGCCGTTGAAATAAAGCTGAAAATCTATTAACGAAATTTTGACATCGATAAGACTTTGCGACAGATTTTTAACGATATTTAGTGTAGAGACTGTAGGCCCAGTTAGGCAAGATAAACGATGTGTTCGTTTAATTTAATAGTTCGTTTAGTATTAGTCAATGCAGTCAGAAGTGTGATATTACACTTTTTAGAAGTCATTCACATGTCAAATTCTCAGGTCGTAGGAAAGACGCCAAATTATTCTCATCCTAAATCCTACCGTGGGCGTTTACAACAGTTTCTATCTAATCCTTCGTCAGGGCCTGCAGTCTCTACACTAATAACAGCGCTACGAATGTCTCTACGTCGTATCGATGTCAAATTTCTTTAATAGATTTTCAGCTTTATTTCAACAGCATACGGTTGAAAATCGATTAAATAAAGTTTTCGATTTTTCGACTTAAGAGGAAACGCGAGTGGTCTTTTCTCCATACAAACGCTCTCGCCTGTTTTCTTTTTGGTTAATGACCCTAGAGCAATGGTTTTTTACAGAATAATAAATATTAACTATTTCTATGCCCCTATGTTTTCCTTTTTGGTGATAAATTATTTTTATAAGCACTAGAACCCTCAAAAAATGCTCATTTCTTGTTTAGATCGCTGTTAACAGAGTCCTAGTGTACAAATTTGACAACTATTAACGAAAAAAGAAAAACATAGCGGCGTAGTATATAACCTCCTTATTCATTGTCTAAAATATCTTTTAAATTGGTTCAATATTGGAGGAGGAAATAGGCGAGAGCCAAACCTCGAATTCTAACTTTTTTCTACAGTTGTCCTTATCGCACGTATTTGAGGGCAGGAGGACGGAGAGAGACAGCGATAGTAGAAAGAGACAGCACTCGCATTTCCTCTTAACGACATTCGTAGAGCTGTTATTAGTGTAGAGACTGCAGGCCCAGGCCCTGGGCCCCGAGTCTGCTATTCAATAGTGTCAGAATGGTCGATCAGTGATCTCATAATGGTTGATTTACGACAAGTCAAAAAGTACCTTAAGTCGACAAGCATAAGGTACTTTTTGGCTTGTCGTCAATCAACAATTATGAGATCACTGATCGACCATTCTGACACTATTGAATAGCAGACTCGGGGCCCTGGTTAGATGTGTATTTATTTGCGTTTAATCGCAAACCCTAGCTTGTTTATCTTATGTTCTCATATCTTGTTATTAACAAACAAACTAGGTACGTGAGGATACTATGCTGCGTAGATGGTGAATTTGGATTTAATTATTAGAAAGTAGATCTGCTCCAAGGTTTAAGTTTTTAGTCGGTTCCTAGTGAAGTTTACCTTTTGGTTTTGGAAGCCAATTGACAGTAGCTCCATGTAAAAAACTGCTTTTCTGCTTCCGATTTCAGTTCTAGCCGTCTCCAATATAACTTGCAAAAGGTTAGGCAGATGTTGATGCCTTGTGATATTAAGTCCGCCTCTATGTACCACTCTTGTATTTTGTTATAAATTTATTGATATTATACTTATAGACTAATGCATGATTTCAAACACAATGTGAATTGTTACCTGAATAAATTGAATTGAATTGTACATGAAGTTAAAATAAGTAAATATTGAGAAAACTCTGTTGCCAAAGATGTTTTTTTTTTCAACAAGTTACGAGATCGAGAAATGTCCACGACCTTTCTGTCCTTGCTCCTTTTGTCTTTCTTCTATTTCAAGTAACACCTTTAAATATAGCATGAAACGCTACAAAATTATCGACGACCCATCTGCCTTCCCCATATTAAAATTAAAATATGCTAAGATCCCTCTGAAAGTATCTCCTTGTCGATTAAGAATTCATTTTCGCGAAAGGTATTAAGTGTTGAGATGTGCTTCAGACTGTAATACCGTAGAACCAATTAGAAGGTATATTATGAAGTGTTTGAAGTTTTCCAGCAGATGTTTGTTTATGATTTTAGCTGCTAATGTTTCTAGAAATTTTAATTTGTTCGTGTTTGTACTAAGAAGCGGTTTAGTTGTATTTATTCTGGGAGTTCGTAAAGGGATTGTTATGTTACTCCGAAAGTTGTGTTTTAAATTTATTGAGACAAACAAACACTCTCACAAACTTTCGCCTTATAATATTAGTTAATTCATTTTCACGAAAGGTATTAATGTTGAGATGTGCTTCAGACTGTAATACCGTAAGAATACCAATTAGAAGGTATTATGAAGTGTTTGAAGTTTTCCAGCAGATGTTTGTTCATGCTTTTAGCTGCTAATGATTCAAGTAATTTTAATTTGTTCGTGTTGGTTCTAGCGAGTACTGGGAAGCGGTTTAGTTGTATTTATTTTGGGAGTTCGTAAAGGGATTGTTATGTTACTCCTTGTAATTTTTATTCCTTTATTTTACGGAGAAACTGTTTATTTATGAATTATTGAGAGTTAATAAACAGATAAGTAAACGGCAAATACGTAATTGTTCCCTTTCTAGCTATTTCTCTTACCAAAACCAGTTTATGCGAATCTGTCTATTGTACGTAAAACCCATACAAAGCGAGGTCATCTTATACTGGTAATATGTAGCATGATGTTTCGGCGTGTACTCATACCTGAAAATAACTTACCATACACTTCAACAAACCGCACTTCATACTCATATTTCCAAAACAGAACCCGATTTATTCCCGTTGGTGTCACTTGAACAGGCATTGGCGCCACCAGGAATTCAGCTTACGCCATTACCTAAGAATAGCCTGGCCGAATGGCCGACCGACATCAATGGAATGGGCCAAGGTTTACAAGTGCTCAACAGGTGGAAATTATAGCCTATAGGTGTGGTTAGGCATTGTTTGTTTGTTTGAAGATTTGCTAGGATTTGCTAGCACAACAGAGCCGAACGATTCGGAATTAAAAAGTCTTTTTGCTACGTTAGTGCCCAGTGAAAGTGTGAGAGTTCAAATTGATGTCATCGATAACATATAGACCGTAGACTCTGGATATGACCCTGATCTACGGTACGAAATAAATAATGTCATGATTTCGGTAATTTTTTGTCGTGTTGAAAGATTGTCGCCAAAGAAATAAAGAATTCATCATGCATAAAGCAGGTGCACTCAAAAATAAGCATAAGGATTATTATATTTGTCTTTATTTTGGTTTCGGTCTGTCCTATGTAAAGAATTTGTTGACAAACTTTTAACGAGTCTGTTTGCCTTCATAAAACCGCTGAACTTTGTTTTATTTTGTCGTCCAAACCTGTAGACTTAGGCATCAAAATCTTATTCACAAACAATTCTTATTTAACGACAGGCATCAAAAGCAGATCAAAGCCATGTTCCTTTACATTAAAAACTCAATCGAACATACGTCACGATCGGCGGCCATTCCGCGAAAATACCAATCATTCATACGATTTTATTTACCAAATTCTCTCGGTATGTTTGACGTGACGTAATATCAGGCACACGCACGAAACATTGGGAACCTCGTGATCCTCAATACCGTGACGTGTTTAAAAACATGAAATAACCCTCCTTATGAATCAACAGTGCTTCACCGTATGCACAATATCAACCATTTGGCTACTCGCCAACAACCATTTTTCAACATAAGATCTGGCACGAACGGGACGATTTTCCGACGGTTTTTTTTCCGCATGATGGAATTTTGACAGGAGTCTCGTGATTGCTGTCAGTTTTGAGGTTACTGAACTATTTAATGAAGGAACTGTGGTTAAGTCAGGTATTTTAGGGTGCGTAAAATTGGATTTTACAATGAACGCTATTTTTAATTGTTTTTCTTTCGTCATAGGCGTTTGAAAGTTGTGTTTTGACTGTTGGTTTTAATTTTTGTGCCAAATTAATTTGTGGTGACACCTAGTAACTAAAAGTCCAATTATTTTTTCGTCGTTGTAATTGAGAAGGACAGTACCACCTGGTTTTGAAAAGAAATCGAATAGTAAAATAATCATAATACATGTAAAAGAAAATCGCTGAGTATACGGATCTATAAGAGCAGAGGATGATCAAAGAAACGATGAATGAACTGTGTGAAGAATGAAATGCCTAGAAAGAATGCGACTGCTGAGATGACGAGTAGAGAAGTAGGAAGAAGAAGAAGACATGCTGCGCTGACCCCAAATACATTTAGATAAGGGCAGGAGAATGACGATAATTAAATAAAATCGCAAAGTTTGCAGCTACCCTTATCCCGCATATTATCCCAATCAGTAGCGATTAGTAAACCGACTTTATAGTCACCCACACATTGCGTATAATCGCGATGTTTATTACTATGTAATGTTTTCCACGTCTGCATGTCATGACCTCCAATTTCTCGCGAACGCGGTGACACGACGAGAGGACGTTTTTTTGCACGATGCGTTTTTACGAAAGAATTTATGAGCGTTTTTTTGTGAAGTGCACATTAAAGTGATTTGATATTTTAGTGCAGTAATGCAGTTTATATTTTTGTTCGGTCAATGAACCGCGTTTTGAGGTCTTCTCAATGTTTAGGATGCTTTTTCTAGTACTTTATGTAATGACGGATATAGTTTTTATTCCGTATGCACTATAATGTTTTCCATCGACATAATTGACGAACATCCATACAAACTTTGATCATTTATCACCTTTAGAGAATAAATAGCAAAAATGTCCTTATAGTATTCATTTGCGTTTTATGAAGAACTCCTCTGTATGCTCTTGATGGCCCAGTACTATCTGGGTTGTGGAGGTCCGATAAGAAGTCGCTTCATGTAAAATACTGGTATTCAGCTGCATGCGGTAGACTAGCGGATAGTCGGTAGACAGGGAAAAGGGTAGACAGATGAATGAGCTAATATGTTACAATTTCATGCTTCTAGATCCAAGGCGTTGGACTGTGTTGTTTGATTTTTGTTTAGAAAATTATTATTATCACTAAGTAGATTAGTAACAAGTTGAAGTTTTTTGTAATTCAAATTAAGTACCTAAATGTTTGAGTGATCTGTCTTTGTCATGTTGGTGAATTTAAATTATATTATCATGTAAGTATTCTCATTAATCATCTGTGTTGTTTTTTTTAAAGTTCTTTAAACTTCGCAAAAAAACATACCATGGGCCTGATGTGGCACTTGGTTTCTTTATATTTTTTAAATATTTTTGGCAAAAAATAAACTGGTATAAATTTGATAGACGTCACGGCTTTTGCGCTACGGGATGTCGATTCGATTCAAACTAAGCACAAAATTTGTAATAGAATTCGGTTCTCACATACTTAGATAAAATCTGTATCTGCACAGTTTTTCCAGCAAATTATTTCAAATCTACTTCTTTATATTGGCGTCATCATCTTCCTGACCTTATTCCATGTTATTTTGGGTCTACGCAAAACATTTTTTCCTTCCAGTCTCGCTTTTAAATCGTCACGCTATCAATTTTGTTCCTATGCATATGGGCCTATATAAACCAAGGGAAAAATGCTTTGTAAAAAAATACGTTCAATCTAAACCTGAGTAACATTTTAGGCACCCCACCTCACCTTTCATCCCAACCATAGTTCACAAAACACTCGAATGTCCTATAAAATGGTGTCACATGTCATTCCAAGACAATTAATGTGTTTTTCTTTCTCAGACATGTGAAGATTGTATTTCTTGCCACATTAAATTTGTATGACGACGTTAACTATTAGTGTTGTCGTAGGAAGCAGGTGGGCTCAATGCAGGAATATTGCAGCTAGCATACCGACAAAATTGTACAGAGGTGGTGAACCTTTTGCATAGAAGCGAAATACTGTTAAAGCATTCATTTAGTTCCTCAAATTCTAGTACAGTGGTACTTGCTGTGATGTGGTTTTTTTTTAACTTGTAACGTTTGTTTATATCAAATCTTGCAACTGAATTTGAAAACAGTTATCACCAACCGATTGAGCTGAAATTTTGCATACACGTGCAGTTTGCATGACAATGCATGGTAAGATAAGTGACGTCATCCTAAATTCAATATGGCGAACCCTCAAAGATGGCAGACTATACTGTGGAGGTCAGACAGGCAGTCGTTCCATGTAAAGTACCTACTGGTATTCAGCTGCATGCGTTAGACTGGAACTGACCTAAACATACTTAAAAAAGAGAATGTCTAGTTCGACCGTGATTAACGCGTGCCACATGTTTGCCATCTCTGTACTTCAATCTTATTTATCGCTCTAAGTTGACTCACGTATGTGACAAATAGATCATAAATGTGTTCCTCTTAGTATTAGTTTAGAATAGAAATAAAAACAATGTCATGTTGAGGTAGGTGATGCGTCATACTTTAGATGCATCTCGTCTGGTCTGTAACTTGTGATTCTGGGTTTAAAAAGAGTTTGATTGAAGGTGAAACACGCTCGAAATTAATGATGGTTATAAACATCAGATACCTACTAAAATGTAAGAAATATGCATTTTCACGTGTGTTACACCGGCAACCGGGTTCCGTGTTCCGTATCAGTCGGCAAAAACAGAACCCTTCTAGGATCACTTTGTTGTCCTCGTCTGTGAAAGAGTGGAGGTATCAAGCTGAAATAGGGGATCGGACAGGGTCAAAATAATATGATTCTGTTTAGTCCGTAAGTTAGATTATCGAAAAATATTGAATACTTACGTGTTTTTTTTTTATCAAATCAATAAAAAATGACGAAGATTTAAAACGCGTCAAAGATCTTGGAGTGGGGCTTGAAACGTCACTTGTGTCGTCAAAATGTACTATCATATGACGTCACACGAGTTTTTGAAGCACTGTATCGTCTTCATTTTAAGTTTACGTGAAAAACGAAAAAATACGTGTCCAATAATTTTTGGAAATCTATCTGATGGACTAATTAGTTTTTTTTGTCCGATCCCCTAATATCATCTTTGTGTAGGTAATGGCACTTTGTCTAGATATTTTTGTAGTTTTTTTTTTAAGCGACAGCGACTGGAACAAGTCGACTATAATAGTACGCAGTTTATGCGAATCTCTCATTGTACAAAAAACTTAAAAAAAGTGAGAGTTACTCTGGAATGTAAACCTTGTTTAGTCGCCGTATGTACAATCTGAATATATCAACTACTCAACCATTTAACACAATATTCAAAGCTCAAACATTCGGTCAATAAACGTCAATAAAATGACATTTACAACGCAAATAAACCGCGAGAGAACTCTAAAACATTAATTTCATAGTGCGTTACTTAAAATGAGTAATATGGACATTTTACACCCTTTTCTTTGCAAAAGAAATATAGACTTTAACTTGTAGGTGTTAAAGTTGAAGATGTGTTGATCAAGTTTTGTTGAATCAAATTGTGCGTGTTATTTAGTTTCCTTGAAATAGTGTTTTGTTTGTGCAGTAGATGTTTCATGTTTACACACATCATTAACATAACATCACGCCTGTAAACCCCGAAGGGGTCGGGCAGACCCGTCGGGGCTGCGGTTTGTTCACAAGAGATACCGCGGCCTCGACATAAGGGCCAAGAAGAAACATGGGTGGTTTTTAGTCAGTAGAAGTCTGACACTTCCTACCGCTCTGCTCTAAGCGGGCGGAGTAATTTGATGATTTCCCCACCCCAAAAAGGGGTCAGAAGTGTAACTAATGAGTAATGGTACACCTTCAAAATCGCCTTTGTAGAACACGCCCATTCTGGAATGTATTGTATCGTAATTGTAATTTGTTTGTTTTGCAGTGCCCTTTCAGGGTGCTTGTTTGGTATTTATAACATTATTCCAAACTTTTTTTTTTTGTTTTTGGTGGTGGGAAATCATCCCCTTTGGCTCTGCCCAGAGCGGGAGGGGCTATTTAATGTCAGACTTCTACTGACTAAACACCACCCATGTTCCTTCTTAGCCCTTGTGCTGAGGCCACGGTATCTCTTATTATTCGAACCCCTGTAGGTACATCATGTCTGCAGTAAACTGATTTAAAGACAGATTTGAAAAGATCAAGCCAACTTCGTAGTGAAAAGAATCAAGTTTGATCAAGATATTTAAGTAATAAATTCTGTAAAAAAATAAACAAACTTTACGTAAACAAAATACTTTTTCCAACACACAATATTACGTGTCAAACTCAATTAATGTTTTCTTAGTCACCTTCAAGTTTCTTTCATAAAACAAGAAAAATAGTCTGCATTTTTTAGGTTTCTTCTTTTATCGGAATATTTAGGTGGATATTTCTCCGAATTATGTTATATCACTTTTCTTCTATCTCATACTTAGTAAAAGAAATTTGATTGAATTCTCTTGTACTTAATGTCGTTTTATATACTCCAAGATTTCTCTATGAAGAATATATTTTTTAATACAGTTGCTCAAAAAGTGGCGTATTGCAGGGACGTATAGCGTTCGGGATGTGGGCTATTACGTACTCGTGCTTTTTCTTTACCATTCCCGAACTCGTGCGTTCTCTTTCCCAACTGTCAAAATAATGTCCATTAAAAAAAAACCAACCACGAAGTTTTTACTAAAAAAAATCAAAGAAGTTTTTTATGATTCATGCAAATATTTCTAAAGAAGCTACTAATTTGTTTCAATATCAGATTTAATTATTTGATTCAATGAGTTAAAGGTTTCATTCCATTTCATCTCATTAGATTTCATTTTCATTTCATATCAATAAAAAAAATCTACTGAAGACACAAGAATCTACTGAGGCTGTATGGGCCATAGTTACCTTTGCCTACCCAGAATGGGTGAAGAAAACAAAAAAAATCTCTCCATAAATTATTTTACGGTTGGCGCCATTTTCCAAAAATGTTCTTTGCGAGTTTAATTACGGTTTTATTATTTTATTAAATTGCTTCATTTTTTCGCAACTGTATTAAAAATAGTTGTTCAGTACACGTGCGGAACCGTCATTGCAACTTGTTCCGACTGTCAACCCTCGCCGTCGGCAGTGCCTAGGCTCGGCTAGACATTTGTCGGAACTCTTTGCAATGACAGGCTTTCCGCACTTATAATGAAATATACTATTTTGCACGGACACAGTTTTTTGCGCGACAGTCTTTTGTTTGAAGCAATTTTTTGCGGTAATAAATCATCAATTTTACGGGCAATGGATGTATTATTTTATGTCTCTCGTTTCCCGTTTGCAGTTCATCATGGTTGTATTGAGGGGAAATCGTTGATTTTATCGATGGGCAGCTTTGTAATTCCCTTTGCCGGTTCCTAATTTATTTGGGGACGGTACAGCATTTCTTCGTCTTCCAAACTTAGCTGTTAGTTGAATTCATTGCAGTAATACAACATAACATCACGCCTGAAATCTCTCAGAGGTGTACCTAATAGTAGGTACACCCACATTTCGACAGTTATCTATAATATGTATGTATTTAGAAATATATAAGTATGTTTATCAGTTGTCTAGTACCCAAAACACAAGCTCTGCTTAGCTTGGGACTAGATGGCGTTGTGTGATAGTTGTGGAATATTATTATATTATTATTATTATATTATTATTATAGTTATGCGGCGACCAACCGGGCACAAATCTAGAGTCCGTGGCTGTTACTGACAAATTCCTATTGAAAACACCCAATAACACTCTGCCTTACCCAGGTGTCGAACCCAAGACCTCATCCTCGGCAGTCCACCAGACCAACCACTACGACCACTAGACCAACGAAGCAGCCATTGCAGTAACATATAAATAATAACAATAACATATTTCACTCGGTCCATCCATAATTTCTTTCTTTCTTTATTGGCAATATAACTCTTTTTGTAACGGTTACAGAGCATGAAATCGCTTCCCACCTAACACTGCCAGTCTGCCACCCTCTATTATTGGCGACATTGTCCACCCTTTGCATACAAGTCAAGCATGTCACCGTTTATTCACAATATAAGAAAAATTGACCATCACCTTAGGACAAAGCAATAGGAAATATTTTATTACTAGCTGTTGCCAGCGGCTTCACCCGCTACAACTCGAAAATTATCCCACGGGAAGATAAAATCGGGATAAAAACTATCCTATGTGTTAATCTAGGAATATAAACTATCTGTGTACTATTTTAACAAAATCCTTTCAGTAATAAAGTTTTTGCGTGATAAAGTAACAAACATACACAGTCACAAACTCTCGCATTTATAATATTAGCAGGATTGTGATACACCTGGTTTCTGCCCAAAAAAGTTTGTAGGTCACGATCAAACACATATTTTTTTTTTTAATTATAAATGGGCTTGCTCTTTACTTCAATCTTGCCCTAAGGGCAGAGATGATGTCGACGATGGAACGAGCTTACCCAGTAGAAGCCTGTTTACTCGCGACTTAAACAGATTAGGGATAACCCTAATCTGTTCATATAAATGAACTCGGAAAAACCGACGCATAAAATGGATTTGGTATTATATTAGTCAAACAAACTACTAGTAATACAAGAAGCTCTATTACTATAGCCAACAAACAAACTGAAACACTAACTTATATTTTGACCTAAATATTATCTCGAGCCACTCCAATTCGAAGGAAATCATAATGAATGGATGAACGAAGTATACAAGCGAATGAATGATTAAAAGGTATAAAATTGAAACAAATCTTTCGTTCTATGCAAATATAATGAGTGTGAAATTATAGCTATAAATAAATAAATGAGAAATAATAACACTACTGTGCCTAAACGTTTTTTCCGTAAGTACTTCTTCACTACATATTATAAAACAAAGTCCGCCACCGCGTCAGTCTGTCTGTTTGTTCGCGATAAACTCCAAAACTCCTGCATCGATTTTAATGTCGTTTTCACCAATGAATAGTGTGGTTCTCGAGGAAGGTTTGAGTGCTTTTAGTTTTATAATTCGACCAGATCCACGCGGGCGAAGCCGCGGGCATCAGCTAGTTTTATAAATAAATTATTTATATTATTTGATCACACTTGTCCATCCATAATATATTTTGGCAAGAAACTGCACTCCTTATTTATTACATCAAAAACAAACTAACACACTCCAATTTATATTTTGACCTAAATATGAACTCAAGCCACACAAATCCCAGGAAAAGCATGCAACCCGAATCAAGAATGACAGATGTGCGAATGAACGAAATTACGAACGAACGAATGAGTCAGGTACAAAATTAAAACAAAACTTTCGTTCTATGCAAATATAATGAGTGTGAAATTCGTTTAGGAGCTTGCCTCTTACCCTTGGGTATCCCCAGACGAAAATCATTTATTTATTCAGGAGTTCTGAAGCGTTTCTACGTTAATTTGGGGCTTTTATACTAATCACATTTTGGAGGTGTTAGTGTGTTCAAGTATTTGATATTTGATTGTTATTAGTGGTGGAATTATATTGTCTTGTGAAATTCTAGTGCTGGATCAGTATGGGCCCAGAGCAACTATCTTCACCATCATTGATGGATAGGTGAGGAAATCGTAGCTAAATAATAACAGTTGCTCGGGCCGATCTTTAGGTGAAGACGAGCTTGCCTAACTTGGTCCGTGGATGGGTGACCACCCGTTACACACTGACTTTATAAATACGAAAGTTTGTAAGGATGGCTGAATGTTTGTAACTCACTCGTGGCAAATATCTGACATTTCGTGAAAAGAGCGTAATAATCGGTCACACAGCCAAATTATTACAGTACGGTTAGCATCTTTGTTACCGATTCGTAGGGGATCGGACTGACTCAAAAAAATATGATTCTGTTTAGTCCGTCAGTTAGATTATCGAAAAATATTGGATACGTGTTTTTTGTTTTATCAAAACAATAAAAATTGACAAAGATAAAGCGCGTCAAAGATCATGGAGTGGGGCTTGAAACGTCAATTGAAGGTACAAAATGTACTATCATAATTATGACGTCACACGTTAGAGTTTTCGAAGCACTGTATCGTCTTCATTTTTTGTTTACGTGAAAAAAGAAAAAATACGTGGTTAATATTTTTTGGAAATCTATCTGACGGACTAATTAGTTTTTTTTTGTCCGATCCCTTATTTCGCTAGGTTTTTGTTATTGTTATATTGTTTTATTACATTATTGTTACAACGCTAAGCGTCTAGTTAATGTGACCGAGTAGTATGTACTCTTGTATCTACAAATACATAATAAAAATACAGCTAAACGTTGTCGATGTTACGAAAACCGCTGATCAATGTACCGCTAAGAAACATCGACCAGAACTGCACTGCTGCAAGACTCCTTATTTAACCTCATATTAATCAGTGTTGCAGACATATCTCAAGCAGCTTCGATGCAGTAACGAACGGTCCTAAATTAATGGTTATCTGTGAACAGAACTAACGATGTCTTACGGATATAGGAAGCTAAGTGGTTAAAGTAAAGATTTGTATAGATGGCAGTCAAAGGTACCCCGTCGGGGCTCCGGGTTGTTCACAAGAGAACGGGTCACGGACTCGCGGGGCGGCGGTTGCACGTTGCGGCGGCGTGCATTCGTTGTTCCGTGATTCGGGGTCTCGAGCATTCGTTGTTGCGGTTTGCGTCGCTGCGTGCTTTCGTGCTCGCAGTGTTCGTTGTTGCGGGCATTCGGTGGCGTGTGGTTCGGCGTGGTGACTTCCGGAATGACGTATTGCACTCGTAGTTTCGTTCTTCTTCCGTCCTTCTGACATTCAAAAGTGCCTGTAATGGCTTAATTGAAATAAAATATTTGAGTTTTTTTTTTTTGAGAAACCGCGGCCTCGACGTAACGGGCTAAGAAGGAACATGGGTGGTTTTTAGTCAGTAGAAGAGTGAAGAGTGACAATCCCTTTCGCTCTGCCTAAGAGCGGGAAGGGTTATATGATGATATTTCACCCGGGCTAAAAAAAAAAGGTAATTAGGTATGGGACGAAACAGCTCGTTCAACGTTCTGATTGATCGGACAAATCCAGACCCTACGGCTGCTATTGTTTTTAATTTGACTTCAATCTTGCCCTAAGGGCAGAGATGATGTCGACGATGGAACGAGCTTACCCAGTAGAAGCCTGTTTACTCGCGACTTAAATAGATTAGGGTTATATGAACTCGGAAAAACCGACGCAGGCAGGGAATTCCACTCTTCCGGAAAAATGAATCAATACGTAACTCGACCCGAGAATGGGATCCAGAACCACGCTCAGCATCCGCGCATACGTCCACTAGATCAACGTGTTTAAAGTAGATTATAGTTAACTAGTAAACCATTACAACAAAGGAAAACACTGTTAGAAAACATATACAGACAAAAACTTAACACGTAATAAACCGATCAATCAAATTCCATTGAATCTTGTTGTTCAGCCACAAGATGTATGTACATAGATAGAGCAAAATTCCTACAAACTATATATATATATAGCATCAAAGCAAATAAACGCCACAATTAGACCGCCTAGCTCTAAACACACACGCGTTTTAATTGCGCGCATAATCATAATAACATATTGTATGACTACGGAAATGTACCAGCAAGCGGGATTAAACTAGGGCATTATATTCTGTCTTATTTGAACTAGTAGCTGTACCTCGTGATTGTACTTGCTGCTTAACTTCTTAGGCTCGTAGCGTGATGTTTAATATACTAAAACCTTCCTTAAAAATTGGGCAATCAAAAACAAAAATATTTGTTGAAATCAGACTGACAATTCCAGTGATAAGTGCGTTCAAACAAATAAAAAGCTAGGTCTTCAGCATCTATTTTTTTATATAATTACTAGCTTTTGCCAGCGGCTTCGCCCGCGTGACTATGTCGATTTTCCATACAAACTTTCATCCCCTATTTAACTCCCTTAGGGATTAAATTTCAAAAAATCCTTTCTTATTCCTTGTCTACATTATAAAGGGAACCTCTGTGCAAAATTTCAGCTTTCTAGGTCCAAGGGTTTGGGCTGGGCGTTGATGAGTCAGTCAGTCAGTCAGGACTTCTCTCTTTATATTTTACTAGCTTTTGCCCGCGACTTCGTTCGCGTGGAATAGTGACTTCCGGCAGATTTTTGGTTTATCTCGCGAAAAAAAAAAAACTATCCTATGTCCTTTCTCAAGTTCCAAACTATGTCTGTACCAAATTTCACACAAATCGGTTCAGTAGTTTAGGCGTGAAGCAAAGACAGACAGACAGAAAGACAGACAGAGTTACTTTCGCATTTATAATATTAGTTATGATTATTTTCCCTCGTTGAATAGTAAACAAACTAAGTGTAGGTGTTATAATTTCGGTGATGAACTGATTACCTATCTGTTTCTTTGTCTAAAATGAGTATTAACTTATCACTATGTTTGATTACTGAGCTTAAAGTTCGTATAAATGTCTATCTAATTACCTCCTCAAGTTTAAAGCGTAGCTAGTTATGTAGTACTATATTAATTCTGTGGTGTAGGTAATTAGATTTTATCTGTATGTAATTTATCAGTCAGTTGAATAAAAAATCGTACCTATACAAATCAGATCAATAGTTTTAGCGTAATGTGATTCTAGACAGAGTTTTAATGTTGTAGATAGGTAGCTGTGTATAGATATCCTGTGGGAATGACATATTTTCCCGAAGTAAAAAGTAGTCTGAATTTTGGTACCTTTCTACCCTATAAGTTAAGTAGTGTGATGGAATGTCGCTAAGTTTCGATCCAAGTAAAACTGTTAAATAAAGACAGTTGCATCAAAATTTTATCGAAAAAATTCCCTAAATTATGGCGCCTACCGACCCTCTAAGTTAGAAAAGTGATCAAATACTAACTTGAAGTCTTAGTAACACTCAGTTAAAAAAAACATCAAAATCATTTCAGTAGCAATGGCGTCATGCGCTTCTTGACACGATCACGCTAGATTTCCGCGGGAATGAGGTATTTTCCCGCCGTAAAAAGTAGCCTGTGTCCGTGCCTAGGATCCTATTTTTATATTAACCAAGTCTTATAAAAATCCGTTCAGACGTTAAGGCGTGAATGAGGTAAACTTTTTTTTGAGTTTTCTGCCTACTGCCTACACCTTAAGTACGATAGCATGAATATTAATAGCCCATATCCTTTTCTAGGTTACTATCTATCACCTAACTAAATTTCATCAAAATTCGTTCAGCCGTTTAGGCATGATAGAGCAAAACTCCCAGCAAAAACCATAAAAAAATCACTAACTCAATTCAGTTTTCTGCCTACTTCCTACCCCCTAAGTACGATGACGTGATTATTTTGATCTTATATCCGTTTTTAGGTAACCATCTATTACCTTACTAAATTTCATCAAAATCTGTTCAGCCGTTTAGACGTGAAAGAGCAAAAGTCCCAACAAAAACGACTAAAAATCACTAACTCAATTTAGTTATCTGCCTACTGCCTACCGCCTAAGAACGATGGCGTGATTATTTATAGCCTATGACCATTTTTAGGTTATCATCTATCACCATACCAAATTTCATCAAAATCCGTTCAGCCGTTTAGGCGTGAAAGAGCAAAAGTCCCAACAAAAACGACTAAAAATCACTAACTCAATTTAGTTATCTGCCTACTGCCTACCCCCTAAGAACGATGGCGTGATTATTTATAGCCTATGACCATTCCTAGGTTATCATCTATCACCATACCAAATTTCATCAAAATCCGTTCAGCCGTTTAGGCGTGAAAGAGCAAAAATCCCAACAAAAACGACTAAAAATCACTAACTCAATTTAGTTATCTGCCTACTGCCTACCCCCTAAGAACGATGGCGTGATTATTTATAGCCTATGACCATTTCTAGGTTATCATCTATCACCATACCAAATTTCATCAAAATCCGTTCAGCTGTTTAGGCGTGAAAGAGCAAAAGTCCCAACAAAAATGACTAAAAATTACCAACTCAATTTAGTTATCTGCCTACTGCCTACCCCCTAAGAACGATGGCGTGATTATTTATAGCCTATGTCCATTTCTAGGTTATCATCTATCACCATACCAAATTTCATCAAAATCCGTTCAGCCATTCAGGCGTGAAAGAGCAAAAGTCCCAACAAAAATGACTAAAAATTACCAACTCAATTTAGTTATCTGCCTACTGCCTACCCCCTAAGAACGATGGCGTGATTATTTATAGCCTATGACCATTTCTAGGTTATCATCTATCACCATACCAAATTTCATCAAAATCCGTTCAGCCATTCAGGCGTGAAAGAGCAAAAGTCCCAACAAAAACGTCTAAAAATCACTAACTCAATTTAGTTATCTGCCTACTGCCTTCCCCCTAAGAACGATGGCGTGATTATTTATAGCCTATGTCCATTTCTAGGTTATCATCTATCATCATACCAAATTTCATCAAAATCCGTTCAGCCGTTTAGGCGTGAAAGAGCAAAAATCCCAACAAAAACGACTAAAAATCACTAACTCAATTTAGTTATCTGCCTACTGCCTACCCCCTAAGAACGATGGCGTGATTATTTATAGCCTATGACCATTTCTAGGTTATCATCTATCACCATACCAAATTTCATCAAAATCCGTTCAGCCGTTTAGGCGTGAAAGAGCAAAAGTCCCAACAAAAACGACTAAAAATTACCAACTCAATTTAGTTATCTGCCTACTGCCTACCCCCTAAGAACGATGGCGTGATTATTTATAGTCTATGACCATTTCTAGGTTATCATCTATCACCATACCAAATTTCATCAAAATCCGTTCAGCCATTCAGGCGTGAAAGAGCAAAAGTCCCAACAAAAACGTCTAAAAATCACTAACTCAATTTAGTTATCTGCCTACTGCCTACCCCCTAAGAACGATGGCGTGATTATTTATAGCCTATGTCCATTTCTAGGTTATCATCTATCACCATACCAAATTTCATCAAAATCCGTTCAGCCGTTTAGGCGTGAAAGAGTAACAGACAGACAGACAGACAGACAGACAGACAGACAGAGTTACTTTCGCATTTATAATATTAGTATGGAAGTATGGATTAGAAGAAAGATAGCGAGTACCCCAGCTTCGTTTGCGTGTCTGAATAGAATATTTACTGATAAAATATCACCTATCGGGTCCAAAATATCCTAATATTTTATTGCAATCGGTTGGTTTCGGAGATACGTGTGTACGAAGATAGTGGTTGCACGTGATTTTTATATATTAATATCAATAACATATATGACTACGGAAATGCAGATGTACCTAAGAGTATCCGAGATTAAAGAGATCCAAGCAAAACTAGGCCATACGTTCTCTACTATCCGAACAATTATAATAATTTTTCAACCTGAATGTTGCACAACTATTGACAGAAGTGGGTTATGGTATCGCAATGCTAATGGGATCGATATTGTGTATATTAAAAGATTTCGATATATTATTTAAATGGGTTAGTGGGAATAATGGGCGGTGTGTTGGAGAAATTGGAAGGTATTTAGGGTACGGATATAGAAGGCGATATCTGGATTTCAAATAATATGGTTAGTGTAAGGTTGAAGATTAATTTACCACTAACTTTGGTTAACTGGAACTCTGTCTAAGCCAAATCTCGGGTTAAGTGACGTTTATTATATTATATAGATCTCAGCCAAAATAATAGACTCGTGTTCTCGTTTGCACTAGGTACATTTATGACTACTAAACTATTACATTAGGAATTTAATTTTCTAAGAAATAAAGACAGGAACCTATGATTACGGTTATTTCAGAAACTTAAAAAAAATAACTACTGCAAGGACCATCATCCAATATGCGTCTTCCAGGAAAATCACTTGCACTCTTTAAGTGTTTCCGATTAGACACTCACTAACCAGAGAGCCAGATGATGAATCGTACAGGAAAACTAAAAACTCCTCGAAAACTGTGTTCGTATCTATGTTCTAATTATAATCATTCTACGCTCCAGCAGGGCTATTGCGTATCTTTTTAGCTGTCAAATGGTTAGTTTAGTATTCCAAACCATAACCATTTGACAGTTAATCGATGGACACTATGATAGCCACTGACATTTAAAAATATACGCAATAAATAGCCCTACAGAACTTCTAACACAAAATGCTCACCAAAAGCCATGTTCCTATTCAGCAAACAATACTAAATCAATCACATTTATTCCTCTTATCGCTTCCACTGGCCTTATCGTTTCGCTGGCTAAAATTAATTAAACGTACTTCTGTACAGGGCTTTGTTTCCCTCCAACTTGGTCATTTGCGATATTCTTCATAAATTTGCGGTCTGAGGGAGAGGCTGAAGCGTTTTATGCACTGATTTAAAAGAACAAAGTATTCGTCTTTAGAATAGGACAGTTTTAAGTCGGAACGACTCGAAATGCTAAAAGAGCCTCACCTACCATCTGATGAAATACTATTGAAAGTGCGCTCATGAAGTATTCCTTATAAGTTTATTCATACATACATAAACCCAGGCTCTTTTCCCATGGCACGGGCAGAAACCACAGAATATTATAATTATTATATTCTTAGTATCTTTATTTACCGAATATTCTTTCTTGTATTGACATAAGCTAACGAAAAGTATATGACAATTATGTCGGAAGTCGTTCTAGAATACGTAACGTTTTGAACGTGACTGCCTCTTCTCTAGGCCCTCTTCTGATTATCAAATTCTAAGAATATTCTTTTCAAGCAGTTCTTGCAATGCAATGTGAATTCAACCGTTTTTTCTCCTGCACTTACAATCTTCTAAGAAAGTTTCCTCTTATCCCTTGCACCACTCACACACAGTTGAAAACTTTCGAATCTTATTGTGCTCGGGAGTTCCGCCAGCTTATTGGTATTCTGAGTTTCTCAGATATTACTTGTACTATTTAATTATAGGGAACTTACCGTATTGACTGGCGAGGCTTTAAACGAGAAAGAAACGGAAATAGAGGAAGTCATGAAAGTTCTTTGCGAAGTATTTTTTTTATCGGTATTACAAGTATTTGCGTCTTTATTGGACTGAAAATAAGCGACGGTTTACTATATCTAGGTGTCGAGATTTTGTTGGGAAATGCGAACACTGGACCTGATTTGAAACTGAGATGTCCTAACACAATAAACTCGAAGACATGCGATGCGACATTTGGTGCTCTAAGCATAGGCGCTCTAAAAATAGGTGGTCATATGGGAATACCTCAACATCCACACACTCGCATTTTGTTCTTCTTACGTTGCGAAGGCCCCTAAACTAGCACAATGATTGCTTATACTCTCCTGTAAAATGATTCATCATCTGGTCAGGTAACAGGTCTAACTGTACGAGTTGGATTTCTGGTCGAACGTTCCACTATCAAAGTCAAACCTGCCAGGCCCTATGAAGTGACAAAAAGGTCAATCAACTGATCCTTTTGAAAGCAGTCCACTGCTGGACATAACCTCTCTCAAGGTTAAAACATTCATTTTACGAGAACATTTCCCCAAATGTTTCATATGTTATTTCAGCCTGACAGTGTTGTGGTGTGGTATACTGCGTGATTCGAACCTATTAAGCCGGTAAACGTGACAAAAGGGACGATCACATTAATCAATGATTTCTTTTGAAAGCAGTCCACTGCTGGACATAACCTCTCTCAAGGTTAAAACATTCATTTTACGAGAACATTTCCCCAAATGTTTCATAGGTTATTTCGACCTGACAGTATTGTGGTATAACTGGGTGATTGATGTAAAAATAATGGGCATTTATACACTCACGTAGTCACGTTTCGATGTGTCAATAAAAGAATGATGAAGTATACACAGAAGTAGTTAAAGGAGGAGCCCGTGGCTTAATAACTGCCACTCGGGTCGATCTTTAGGTTAAGCCGTGCTTGCCTAGGTTGGCCCGTTGATGGGTAACCACCCATTACATACCTAGTTTCCGGCGAGCGTCGGAAAGCACGTTAAGCCGTTGGTCCCGGTTGCCATATAAAAGAAAGAAAGAAATAGTATTTAGTGGTTTCACACAGGACATAACAAATAGACAAAAAAATATGATAGATCTTTGGAAGTCGTTACAAGTAGCCAGTGGACTAAAAGTCTGACTACCAGTCTTACTAAATGGTATCGTATTACCCAGTACTGATTGGGTTGTGGAGGTCAGATAGGCAGTCGCTACATGTAAAATACTGGTATTCAGCTGCAACCTGTTAGACTGGAAATCAACTCCTACATAGTTGGGAATAGGCTAGGCAGATGATGAGACGTAGTTAACGGGTAGAAAGCTATTAACTAAGCGGAGGGGCACGAAGCGAGGTGTCGGGGGTTGTTAAAGTCCATTTCACGAAAGAAGTCCCGCAGACGCAGCGCTGTATTTGCGCGACATAATGTTGCTATCTCTCTCTCTCTCTCTCCATATCTCCCCATCTGTCAAATTTAGTTCCACAATTGTCCGCGGGACTTCTTTCGTGAAATGGACTTTAGGTAGAAACTCATATCAATGTTGAACACTGTTTAATATTTCTCGTCTCACACTCAAAATGTTTAGTGAGTAATAAAATGATAATGAACACACCCTGCTAACGTGGTAGACAAAAATGCACTGAATATAATGTGAAATACTAGGTAATAAAATTAGGTTATCGCGAGACACCGGTAGAGCAAACTAAGGTATTCTGTGAGAACATCGAACACCTGCCTTCTTTAGTAAGGTAGATGAACCAGTTTCATCATCAGCCTATAATGTTCCCACTGCAGGAACTCAGGCCTCCTCTCTAGGAGAGGGATGGGCTATAATCCACCACGCGGGCCCAGTGCGGATTGGCAGATGTCACATGTCTTCGATTTTTTTGGTTCTACGACATGCCGGTTTCCTCACGATGTTTTCCTTCACCGTTTTGAGAGCAGCGGTGATGAAATAAATTACACAAAGTAATGCGCCTGCCTGGGTTCGAACCCACGACCTACTGTTCGTAAGTCGAGGCCGACACCACTGGGCCACCGCTGCTCTCACGATGAACCAGATGAACCAGTTTAGCCTAGTTCTATGAATATTATGTAGTTTATAAACTGACATATGTCACTAAAATTTATCATTAGGTATGATTGAAAACGGGATATTTAATTCAATAACTTAACTATTAGGTTTCTCGTTTTCAGTGTTAATTATAGTTTTATAGATAAAAAAAAAAAACTTGATGTAAATAATACATGATGATGAAATGATGATCATGATGTAATTTCTTTTGAAATAAGCATGACCTTTGTGCTCTTCTATTTGTTATGTTTTTATCCTTTTTTTGTATTTTGTGTGTGCATAAATAAATAAATAAATACTATTGGTGAAGTGGTTTCCAAAGTCCCAACTCCTGAAAAAAGAAGACCACAATGTCCCATTTTCAAACATATTTTTTTTTTTGTCTTCCTTCATCCCTGCTCTTACTGTTATTATTATAAACCTGTATTGTCCCACTGCATAGCAAAGAACTCCCTTCCCTCCTTCCACTTTTTGCGATCTAGGGCAATTCTAGACCAATCCTTTGAAAACCATGCCTTTATCCGTTGCCTTATCACAATTCATCTACATAATTATAACCTCGACGTCTTCATATTCCCATCTCGTTCTATTCCAATACCAAGCAAGCCTCAATATACTAAGCACTGCAAGTTCATCAATGTAGCCGGAATGTTATGACCTCAAGAGCTCCGCAATAGAGCATAGTGCTATTCAGATCGCGTATCTCGAATAGTCCATCACTTAGCTGTAATTTGTACGGTATTAGGTACTACTAGTTCTAACTGCATTTATGAAGCTATTTATACTTAGATCGACTAAAGAAGACGAAGTTGGAAAGGAATGAGGGAGGCCTTTGCCCAGTAGGACAGAATAGGCTATTAAAACAAAAATCTTAGAGACGTTTATAGTGGTCGCAATCGCCACTGCTGAGCATGAGGTCTTGTGTTCGATTCCCGGGTCGAGTACAGTGTTATTGGGTTTTTAGCCACGATGTCTGGATATATAGCCGGTTGATAGTAACAGCCCAACAAGCAAATTAGTCATATAAGGTTGAGTTTATTCAGCTATTCGGTGTTATAAAAGTCGAGTAAGTGTGAATTATTCAGCATGTGTCGTATAAAAGTATCATATGTAGCATTTTAGTTATTCAGCATTTAGGTCGCATAATGATGCTGAGTAAACGTTTACTCAGCGTCCTTATATGACTAAAGTGTCATATAAGATTTTGCTGAATAAGTCGCTAGTATACGACGCTTATGTCGAGTAGAAGCATAATATATAGCTTTCTTGTGACAAGTCGAGTAAAAGCAACGTCGTTGCTTTTATACTGCTATTATGTTGTATAAGTTAGCATTTATACGACTATTACAAGCCTAAAATGTCGTATAATTTATTCCATGGTATCATGGCGGTTATACTGCTAATTTTCTGTATAAGAAGCTATTATACCGCCTGTTAGCAGTAAAAATGTGGTGTACAAATGAATATTGATATAAAAATATTTGTTATTATATTCATATTACTAAGAATTAACGGGGGGCGTTAAATATTTATGATATAACCTAGTATATTTCATCAGAAAACTTACCTTCGCAATACTTAGCAAACCTATGCGTGAGTTTACGTTTATGTCTGCTAAATAAATTGTACTTACCGATGTATTATAATTTTTTATATTTTTTAAAACACAACACGACGACGCACTTGATTAAATAAACATGACATATTAAAGTCATATAAGTTACAGTTATAGCGCAACTTAAGCTTGTAACAGTCACTCCGGCGACAATTACGTGACGATTTAGCTGAATAAGTTGCTTTTATACGATGTCTATGTGACTGAATTGCTGAATATAATGGGCCCAAATCGCGTTGTATAAACGTTTTCATTACGTTTATACGACTTCTATTAGGAGCCAAAATACTGAATAATTTGCGTTGCCGCGACTACTACACGACATATTTTTGCTAGTTGGGAGGCTCGTCTCCTATTACATAGACCTTGAACCTAACTGGCGCAATGTTGGTATTTATTTATAGATTATTTGGATAACTGGCCTTGAGTTTAGTTATGTCATCATCATTTCAGCCGAAAGACGTCCACTGCTGGACATAGGCCTCCCCCATGCATTGTCACCACATTGATCAGTCCCGTGCGACTTGCATCCAGTGGATCCCCGCAACCTACACCAGGACATCGGTCTACCTAGTGGGACTCTATCTTCTTTTTTGTAATATAAATGTAATATAAAGCCACTAAAAGTAAAAGACGATTTGTCTTCCACCAAACTACCGTTATTTACAATGTTCGCGTGACCCAAGCCGATACGGTAGATAATAAAACGTAAATTCAATACATTGAGTCTTTTATGCTTAAAACTTTGCACCACTATAACTATGTGGTCATAAACGCCTATTTCTCAAACATAACACTATATCGACAATGTAATTTAAAATGTTCTAAGCGACATCTGATGCACTGTTTAATTTGGAACGTACAGCGTGTGGTTGAAAGTCGAAATTCCAAAAGCACTTTCAATGTCGCTTAAACCATTTCAATATTATGCCATTGATGTTATAGTACCCAAGTGACTGTTATAAAATTGCCGAACTAAACCTAGTATATTTTGTATATTGTAAATCAGAGCCCCCTGGTGGATGGTAGTGGCGTTATTTAGTGCAGTGTGTTCCGAGCCTTACAGTGTATTCGATTACTGGTTTTGAATTTTATTTGTCGGTGAGGGTAGTTTTAGTTTGTTGAGAAATAATGTAGGTACGTTATACAGGATGGTTTGTAAAACTATGTTTTTCTAAACTGATTATTGGTGCAATTGAAACAATTGAACTCGTAAACGTCAATTAAAGTTTATTTCAGGTATAATACATAACCCATATTAGAGACAGATAAAAAGTCACATAGAATAAACACAAATAACACATAATCATCTTCCTGCCCTTATCCAATGTCATTTGGGGTCGGCGCAACACGCAATAAACACAACTAACACAACTCTGACTTCACAACACACTTGTAATTCCCGAAGTACAGCAATGTAGGCAGACACACCTCTGCCTAACCCTTCGGGGATTACTGAAGTGATGTTATGTTATTTAACTGAACTTGTATAGCTTAACTAACAGTTCAAAAGCTGTGTCGAAAGCAATTATGACACTGACAGTTGATGCGGTTTAGATTTATTTAAATCGCGATCTTTGGTAAAATTCGCTACGAAATTAAAAACATCTTCGTTTATTCTTGTATCACGTTGTGTTGACTCAAAAGTGACAAATTCCAACAAGAACCAATCAATATTACTTACAATTCAATCGTAATCTAAACAAAAAACGCTTGAATGAGTTTACCACGAACTTGAACCCAAATCGAACTTCTGAGCGTTCGTAAATAATCCGTGATTATGTCGGTCAAGGTCGAGAGAAAGCTTTGCGAACTTACTTCTGAATTTTACTCATAATTCTATGTTTGACATTCATGACTTAGGTAAAAAGCTTATTACGCCTCATCGTGGACTTAAGACATTTTTATTTAAAAGAGCTCGTTCACACCCAAACGTCATCATTATCTGCCTAGCCTTTTCGCAACTATATTAGGGTCGGCTTCCAGTCTAACTGGATGCACCTGTCTTCTACATGGAGCGACTGCCTACGTGACCTGCTCAACCCAGCTAGTACTGGGTAATATAATCCTCTTCGTAAGACTGGTTGTTAGACCAAAACGTTTTGATCAAAATGCGTGAAAACACAACGTCAGTCGTCGATTGTCTGTCTTTGGTTTTTCATGCATTTTTACTCTGCCTTATTGGTGCAATGGCCGCAAGCGCTAATACTGGACTGGACTTTTGTCCAGCATTGATGACAATAGACTCGTCCTCTATTACATGTAATAGATTAAACATAGCTAATTTTTTGGCCTACCCTTAGGGGATTACAGGTGCTTTTAGCCTACGTCACTACTGTATAAAGGCTTTTTCTTTCTTTCTGACTTTTCATTTTTACAGTTGGCGGCTCACTACTAAGTGTACGTTTAGTGTGAACTGTGAACACGGTCCTACTCAACCGTATTGGAAGATTCCCCTCAACTTCCTTTCATCTTTTCCCGAACGCGTAAATAGTCAAAAATCCATTGCTGAGTCACCTAATCCGAATAAGATACAAAGGGAAGTGCTGTTAAAACGCGATAAAATCGACTTCGCCCCCTAAAATCGTAACTCGTGTAGCAAAAAGGGTACTTTTTTATTCGCTCCGAACGTCACTAAAAAGGTTGTTATTAATACCCCCTTCTGGCCAATCGGGTGGCAGTATCTATATATCGGGTTTTCGTAATTTCCGAAGAGGTTCTCTTGTCGGAATGTTTGAATAGGTTCTTAATAGATCGGGTCGATGTTCCGAATATGTGTTGTGATGCTTTTTTTCCAAGTGGATAAATCCTTTTTAGGTTATTGTTGATCCGTCTTATTGAAAGCCGTTATGACTTTTGGCGCTTAAGAGCATAGACGGGCTGCGCATAATATACGTATATATATAACTATTGCCGTCGCGCTGCGCTCTAGCAACCGGGCGGTATCAATATGTGAGTGCGATAGAGACAACTGCAGCTCAGAACGATTTTACCTATAAAAAACCTTGACCGATCGACGTTTCGTATTCTCCTGTTTTCTCCTCGAAACCTAAGCCAATTAAATTATATTTGGTATCAAAATTTAAAGGAAGAATAGATCTATGCCCCTATTACTTGTTTTTATTTTAAAATTTTTTCAATTTTCTTTGGTAGTCATCTGATTACGTAGGTAAAAACGGGGTATTTTCTTAGGTTTTTGGTAAGTCATATTTATTTTTGTAATAAATTTTTTGAAAAAAAAAAAATGACAGGGGCATGCCTTCAATAGACCTGGATTTTTATAAATAAAAACGATTACTCTAGAGGCATTATCCAGGAAGAGAATAGGGGAATACATTTGTATGGAAAAATGCAGCCCGTCTACGCTCTTAATACATATTGATAGAAGGGCGTTTGAGCTAATAGTATAAAAAAAAAAAAACCTTATGGCGGTTAAAGTTCTGATTCACAGAAGACCACGCCACAGAAGATTGATTGAGATTCATTATCATCAGAACATCACGCCTGCAATCCCCGATGGGCTAGGCAAAGATGTATTAGTAAACCCAGATATTGTCAGTTATGTTTAAGTTCCATGTAATAGAGTGAGCGCCTATTGCCATCAACCGGGCATAAATCTAGACTCCATGGCTGCTATTACGAAATTCCTGATAACGCTTAACCTTTAATCGATACCAGGACCTCGTCCAGCAGTCGCACTTGCGACCTCTAGACCAACGAGGTAGACAAAAGACCCACGTTCCTGCAACTATTTATCATCATCATCAGCCTATAATGTTCCCACTGCAGGGACTCAGGCCTCCTCTCTAGGAGAGGGATGGGCTATAATCCACCACGCGGGCCCAGTGCGGATTGGTAAATGTCACATGTCTTCGAATTTTTTGGTTCTAAGACAAAGTAATGCGGCCTGCCTGGGTTCGAACCCACGACCTACTGTTCGTAAGTCGGGGCCGACACCACTGGGCCACCGCTGCTCTCCTACTATTTATCAAGTTAAAGATATTTACCAAGTTCGTGACTTACAACGATAGTCAAAATGATCACGTTTTAAAAGAGTTTCCAAGCTATTGCATCCATGACCTTGACTTGTCTTCACGTCGTTCTATTCAATGTCAAGACCTTGTCAACCTTCCCCTCACGAGTTTTAGATTGCTTTTATGAAAAATGCCATACTAATAAGGGATGCTATATGGGTCTTCGGGTCGGTACGATTTCGAGAAACCGGGCGGTAAAATTGAGGATGAAATAAAAAAAGAGAGGGAGAGAAAAATGATATGATGATGAGTGTGATTAATGTTTTTTTTTAAATGATTGCTGCCTGACCAGATTGTGCCAATTCCATTTCAGAGACACTCATAGGTCTAAATAAATAATCATCTTGTCAACACTAACAAAACAATGGACTGTATAGTGTGTGTCTAAAAATATATTATTTTTTATTTAAAATGTAATGTAATAAATGTCGTAGTCGTTTGATACAGAAGCAGGGGTCGGGTTAGCTCGAGTCGTGCCCAGCCCACAATGATAGATGCCGAACAGAGTTTTCTGATGGTCACTAGCCGAATGTGTGTAGTAATTGCTTCGGGTCGGTTTTGTCAACAAATACTGCAGGACCGAATGCGTGGCACCCCTGTGAACATCTGCTCGTCACAAGCTTAATGAAGCATATCTCTCTTAAGTAACATATATCCGGCGTTTCTGAAAGGTAAATCAAATATGGCTGCGGTGATATCATTACCTTATCGAAATCACGACGTCTGGTTGCCCAGCCGGGGCTGCGGGTTGTTCGAAAGAGATACCGCGACCTCGGCACAAGGGCTAAGAAGGAACATGGGTGGTTTTTAGCCAGTAGAAATCCGACACTCCCTTTCTGCCCAAGAGCGGGAGGGCTTATTCGAAGATTTCCAACCGCCCCAAAAAAAAGAGACGTCTGGTTGTCTCCTTCGCACTAAACAATACTTGTTGTGGTTGTGGCCATCGGGTAAATTAAGCCCTCTCAAAAATAACAACTAGCAGTTGCTTTGTATACGTTCCTTTGTGGCTTTTGGCCTTGTTCTGTTCTGTCTCCTGCTGATATGGATGGATGTCGAAATTGTGTTTAACAACCAATTAATTTCCGATTAATTTCGTTGCGGGATACAAGACAGATTGAGCTGCATTGTCTCGGCCCTTTTCTGTTGGTCGCCCCTGTTAATTCTGGCTTTAAGGAGTTACAGTGGGTTGGGAATAGTGTGGCGGGCTTGTCCGTATCAAACAGTTGAATCTGGTTTTCAGGAGTTACGGCCCGTCCACGACCCGACTAACCCACTGTAACGGCCCGTTCACGACCGTGGTCGTGAACGGGCCGGTACAGTGGGTTAGTAATAGTGTGGCGCCTTGTGGCGGTCTTGTACATTTTAAAAAAAGCTTTTGGATTGCACATACAACTATCGTCATCTTTGTCATTCTTAAAGTTTGCTCTTTCACTTTGGCAAAACAATACCGTCTTCATAATTCCGAGGCCTCTCCAAAACTTACTGCACATAAAACTACCAAAGTCATAGCTTATTCGCTTGAACCTCTGTCCTGTTTATGACGCCTTGGTACTTTTCAAAACTTTGACACTAAAACGTTTGCACGAATGAGCGGTATTTTGATTGTGTTTTGTTTTTTATGATCAGATGGCTTTTTTAGTTCTTGTGGACACGCGATGGTGCATTTATTTCATGCTTGCTTGGTAAGACTTTAGAATATTCTAATAGATTTATCAATTTACTGGTTCAGACACAGAATTTGGAGGTTTTGCGAATATAACATCACTATCAAAAACACTGAAAAAGGGGGACAAGTTTCGGGAGCTCGAAACAAAAAGTTAACCTCGTAAATATTCCATTTTCAATGTTTATTATAATGTTGGTGACCACGTCGGTTTAAAAACTTTTTTGCGAATAAGTTGTACGTAGTTTGGATGTTTGAGGTAATCCCTAAAACTATTAATTCTACTTCAACAGTTCCTTCACCGATAGAAAGCTAGAGTAAGTTACTATTTACCGAGATCCATAAGATAAATATTAAAACAAGAAACTTCTGATACTTTATAACATAACATCACGCCTGTCATTCCCAAAAGGGTGGGCAGAGGTGTACCTTTTAGTACACCCTTTTAATAAACCGCCATTTTGCCAGTTTTGTTTAAAAGTCTGATGCTAGTTTTGTATAAACTCTTTTTTATAGTATCAAATTGTTTTTTTTTGCGATGACGACTCAATTCATATACGAATGGAATGGGGAAGAAAACTGTCAAATAGTTCCACGTAGAGGGCGCTGTGCGTTGGCTACAAACAAACTGTCTAACTCCATAGAAATTGAACAATATCTTAATATTTTGTGACTTTTTTCAATATTATGGGTCGTTGTGTAGCCTTTGTATGCAAAGAAATAGGCGTTGTCAGATTTCCAAGAAATTTGCGCATGAAGAGAAAGTGGGAAAAGGCACTGAAACTAAAAAAATTCAAAACAAGTAATTTTTCGAGGTTATGTGGGAAACATTTCAACGAAACAGACTACGAGACCACTTCTAAGGCGACAGGTTAGTACGATACCTATTATTAATTCGAACTTTTATTAATAATTTGAATGTGTGGGAGAAACAAGGGTCGAACGTTGACTCGGTTTCTCCCACTTCAAGTCAACGTTCGCTCATGGGGGATTTAAGCCGCACTGATATATGCCAAGTATTAACATCACCCAATATTGTTTCAGGCTTTCCACTCCAACGCAAAATTTTGAAGAAATCTGCTGTGCCCTCTATATTTTGTTGGAATGAATCACAGAGTGTCACCTCAGCTCGAACTGAGCGATTGCAACAGAAAAATGCAAGGCGTTGCTTATTATCAAGCCCTCTATTATCAAACGAACCACTGCCATCTACCAGCTTTGATCTTATTCCAGACATGAACATAGAAGAATTGGTACTTTTCAAATAACTATACATTTTGTAACATTTTAACAAATGATGTATTACCTTAGCTTGTTTAGTATTAGATCATTAAAAAGCAAAAAGTTAGTGAGTGAAGTTTATTTTACAACTTGTAGAACCATAATATTGCCCAGAAAACAGCTAAAAGTCAATAAAATGTTAAATCTATTGTAGCTTTCGACAAGCTCCGCTTTCTTTACTTGTTGCGTTGCTCCTCGTTTTTTCAATTCCTCCTTCAACTGGGTGATACGCCAGGTAGCATACATTGTGCAGCGACAAATTGAGTTAAAAAACCCGCGCAAATACTTAAAAAATCGTCCACACAATGCAAACGTTTATTTCAAAAAATTTGACATGTGTAGCCAAACACCAGCGCCATCTTGCGGCGAAGTTTCCAGGAAACAACCCCATTGAAGCTCTTTCAACAAAATACGATTGTCCCGCCATATCAATATAAAACAGCCAGCAATTTTGTCACAGCAAAAAGGATTTACGTTTATCAAGAACAGTCACGAGTTTCCGTATAATGGGGTGGACAGAACCAATGCTCCGTGAATAATAGTACATTATGGTACAAGTGTGTAACGTTGGTGATTACCGCAGAGGCGCCATTGAGACCCGAGCCGTCAGGTGAGGGTCTTAAGAAAGCCGAGGACGGTAATCATCAATACACACGTGTATCATACGACGTTTTTCAACACACTTGTGAAGAAAATAATACTAAAAAGTCATTTTCAACAGTTAAAACAAGTTCTGTTTTTTTTTTTACAATAGTGGGAAAAATTAATGCGTGCGCATCTACAGTTCTACCAAGTTATCTATGCAGGCGGGAAAACACGGAACTAAAATAAATGTACTAAGTTTGACGTAGCGATGCATTTTTTCTTGACCAGTGGCGCCACTACTGTAACAATGACGATCGGCCATAGACTATAAGAATGTGGTTTCACTATTTTTGACTTTTCGCGGATAATAGAGTTTTAGCCACGGACAAAATGGGTATTTTTTTTCTTTAATAAAGAGAAAACAGAAGTTATATTATTTGAGTGAAAGATTCATTTATTAAAAACGTATAAGTTGAAATTATCTATTTAAATTCAAAGTTGCATGAAATGGGGAAGCACTAGGTACATTAATTTATTTTTACTATTGAACACGATCTTTTTTGTATCGAAACTTTTTTTTAAACATAGCAACTCAACCAATAAAATTTAAAAAAAAAACTATAACTCACTAGTGAATAATAGCAATGAAAAAGTCACAGTTTGATTATAGGTGTCATTACGTGCCTAATTGCGGTGAAATTATAGCCACTTTATGAGCAAGTGTGTTGAAAATAGAGATAAATTGTGAAAGTACGGAACGTCATGAGTGGCACTTGCCTAACGGGACTTTGGTACAAATGTGCCTAATCGGTTAAAACAATGTTTGTAACTGTACCTACGGTCAAATACTTAGTTGGCATTAATTTTGCAAAAAATATATAAACTTGTGTATAAATAAATTAAAATATGTGCCTATTTATGTGGACAATGGTTTGACTTCTGCTGAGCACATTTTGTTGTGAAGCTTTAAATATACCGGGTGATTTTCAACTAAGTATGTTAAATTATTTGTATGCATTTAAGAATATAAGAAAGACCGCGTCGTCAGCACACAGATAAGCCCTGAGAAGTTTGCGTTCCTGGCAAAAACATTGTAAAAAAAACAAGAGCAAGTGTTATGTAATAAATAAAAGTAAATAATGAATTACGCAACAACATAATTTTTTTTTAAATAAAATACTGTAAGAAATGAACCTCATTTTCCACTTAAAATATTCTCTATTGTTCAATAACTTCCCTGTATAATTTTGTACGTTCGCATCCTTTCAACGCCATTAAAAAATTAAGCTCGATCGTTAAATATTAAACTAATAATACCCTCTTTTTGTTACAGGTAAGTCTTCAAAGCTGATTACAACCCCCTTCCCCTTCAACCTTCTTCCCCTGAAAATAAAAGAAAACCCTTAACGACTTATGTACACCGGAGCGGTAGAATTTATGGGCCACCATAAATTTTGTGAGAAAAATCCTTCAACACAAAATATTGTGTTGTTTTCCGCATTATGTTATATAACAAATATATTATATAAAATGGCAATTCGTAAAGGGATTCCCTTTATAGCGATGGATAAGATGGTCTGAATACAATGTGACTGTACTACATACAGTGTGTTTCTAAATTGAACGAAAAAATTGCGGTTACTTCATTAGTACAAGTAAATGGTAAGTCATACAGAAAAAGACACTGTGTGTTTGTTTTCGCTAAAGATTTGTACGAAACGTCTCAGATGAAATACAAGCAAAACTCGAGTTTTATTACCGTTTTAATCGAAATATCTTAAGTTATAACTCAAGTCTCTACTGTTATACAATCTTACAGGAATCTAATTAAACATTTTCTTGTACTAAACTTCAAATTAATTACTCTTATTAGCGTATAGTTGGTATACTTATGTATTCAAATATTCTGAAGAACAGTTGTTCAGTGACTTATTTAATTATACTTTGTAAGTATCGCAGTAAAACGCCTGTTTTTAAGTTCGAGAACTTTTAATTGATTGGATAAAGCTGTTGTTGAGAAGAATTTTGTTTTTAAGACGATCATTACATCAGTTTGTGTCTAGTGGTTGCAAGAGCATGAGGTCCTGGGTTCGATTAAAATCCGGACAAAGTGTAATTGGGTTTTTCATCAGGAAAATATCACAGCCACGGAGTCTGGAATGGTGCCCGCTTGATGGCAATAGACTAGACCCCTATACCATAGGACTTAAACTAAATCGTGAAATGTCGGTGTACTTTTAGGCACACTTCTGCCTAACCCTTCGGGAATTACAGGCGTGATGCTATGTCATTACAAAACGCTTTTTGTTGAAATATGTCGTAGTATTTGTACTTAACACTGAATAAATCAACATAGTTTTTATTATCAGCTCCTATTTCCGCCACGATTATAGAGTAAATAGATAAATACTTAGTACGAGAGAGATGTGGAGCAGTGGTGGCCCAGTGGTGGCGGCCCCGACTTACGAACAGTGAGTCGTGGGTTCGAACCCCGTCAGGCGCATTACTTTGTGTAATTTATTTCATCACCACTGTTCTCAAAACGGTGAAGGAAAACATCGTGAGGAAACCGGCATGTCTTAGAACCAAACAATTCGAATAGGTACATGTGACATCTACCAATCCGCACTGGGCCCGCGTGGTAGATTATAGCCCATCCCTCTCCTAGAGAGGAGGCCTGAGTCCCTGCAGTGGGAACATTATAGGCTGATGATGATGATGATGACGAGAGAGATGTGAATTTGCTACTATGTTCTATCCTTATCCTTACATGTTTATAACAAAGTCGCTATTTTTGTCTGTTTGTCTGTATGCTTAAATCTTTAAAACTACGCAACGGATTTTGATGCGTTTTTTTTAATAGATAGAGTGATTCAAGAGGAAGGTTTTAGTATATAATTTGAACGACATCATAGTCATTTTATAATTCACTTGCTGTTGCATCCTTCGTCCGCGTGAAATGATTATAAAAATATTACTTTCATATTTGAATCGGATTTTGTTAATGATTTCAAGTGTTTGCATTTTTGGGCACATAACCCATATCCTTTTTCTAAATCAACATTAGCTTACCTTACTCCCTTTAAAAGCTATCCCAGCTATCTGCCAGAAAAAGTCCTGTAATAATTAGTCCAGCCGATTCTGGTTTTAACCGGAACAAACAAACAGACTGACAGACGGACCGACAGATAGACCACATCTAGAAAAATGTTTTTTAAGTACCGTAAGTATAAACTTTCTTATGCATTAAGTATAGCAAGCTGCTATTTTGAAATTACAAGCGACACTTCAGTGTTATTTATTTTGTATATAATAAATAGATTTTTCCTTAAAATATTTATTTTAATGGTAAGAGATGCTATAAACTTATTCCCTAGTAGCAGCGATAAATCGGTACAACATACCAGTTCAGATATAAAATTCTTAATACCGGTACGATTTAAAATTCGGTACACATTCTAAACTAGAACACGCTGTATACTGCGTCTCGGCGGTTTTACGACACATAAAAGTTTTAGTTTTGATCGTTAGTTTAAGTCCCGTCAAAATCGGTCCTGCCTTTTTTGGAGATTAGCTGGAACATACAGAAAATAAAAAAAAAGGATTAAAATCAGACACTTTAATTTTATTTAAGTATATAAACTTATTGCCTAGAAGCAATAAATAAATACGTACCCAGTCCAGGGTGCTTACTCTGGAATATAATTCCGATAGATCGACATTGGTCAAACGTCAGTTGGTTGAGTTAAACGTCAGGGATTGGCTAGACTCAGTGAGTCCAGCCAATGCCTGACGTTTGACTGACAATTCCAATGTCGATCTATCGGAATTATATTCGAGAGTAAGCACACAGATATAAAATTCTTAATACCGGTACGATTTAAAATTCGGTACACATTCTAAAGTAGAACACGCTGTATACTGCGTCTCGGCGGTTTTACGACACATAAAAGTTTTAGTTTTAATCGTTCGTTTACTGGTTTTTTAAAGTAATCCGTTTGTAATGTATTATGTTGTTACTTTAATTTTTATGGGTTTTCTCATTACTTTTCAAGTGTGTTTATAGTTATGAAATTATGTTGTACAGATAGGTATTAGTATTTTGTGTGAGTAGAACATCTCCTGTTGGTGTAGAACGGTTTTTTTTATCAGAATTAATGTTTATTCATGGTATTTTACTTTTAATAATTATTATTCTCACTCTTTTTTTTTCTATTTTTATTCTCTTTTCTTGATTAAGAATTCATGGCTTGGTCTGTGGATGGGTGAGCATCCATAATATATATTATATCGAATTTCCTCCGTACCTCAGAAAACACGTTGGTCTCGGCAGTATTACTACTAGATTACTAGCTTTTGCCAGCGGCTTCGCCCGCGTGAATATGACGATTTTCCATACAAACTTGCATCCCCTATTTAACTCCCTTAGGGGTTGAATTTCGGAAAATCCTTCCTTATTCCTTGTCTACATTATGAAGGGAACCTCTGTGCAAAATTTCAGCTTTCTAGGTCCAGGGGTTTGGGCTGGGCGTTGATGAGTCAGTCAGTCAGTCAGGACTTCTCTTTTTTATTTATATAGAAGATAGATGTAGATCTTTGTCAGTCGTTGTAAGTCATCATCATCAGTCGTGACTATCAGTCTTATCTAGGCGTATTATATTACCCAGTACAGTACTAACTTGGTTGTGGAGGTCAGATAAGCAGTCAGTCGATTTTCTTCAAATCAATCAAATTTTCACGATTTTCATGATTTTACGATAAAACGATCGCTACCGACAAGTTTCCGATGTTTATATGTTTATTTATTAACCCTTCATTGGTTTACGATTGAATTTTAACGAGAGCTAGCTGACGATCGAGTTTAATGTCGTATTTTGAGCGAGCGATGGGTACAGTACCGAGTACTAGTATGTATAGGTATATACTTAGGAAAATTAGACTTTCTAGTAAAAAACTGTTTCACTGTAAAGAAAACTGCATTTCTCTGTAGCAGCCACGGAGTAAATCTGTACCCGGTTGATGTCAATACACTCGCCCCCTATTACATAGGCCTCAACAATTAACTGGTGAAAATTGAAATACGGGTGTACTTGGGTACACTTCGAGGATTACAGGTAGGTATTAGATTTTGGTAAAAATCAGTACTCTTCGCCAGGAATCGAGCCCAGTGATTTCAGAGAGAAGACACACGGTAATATTACACTATTCAATAAAGTCGCTAATAAGGATCAAATTCTGGGTCCTAATGACAAACCCTTCACAAGTTGATCAAGTAAATCTCTAAGTCTTCTCACACGACACACGTATATTTACCAATCTCTTATTACATACGTTGCCTAACGAAAGGTTAACTAGTCTTGAAATAGAATGAGGTATATTTCTCTTGTGAACCTATCTTCTTCTTCTCGAATCGATAACCAATTTTTTTTAACTACGCGTAATGAACCCTACACAACTTGACCTCACATAGCAAACGTATATTTACCGATCTCTTATTAGATACGTTACCTAACGGAAGGTTAAGATAAGGGGTGTTGCTTTTTTACAAAAGCAGCTATTTTTGTCTGCGGCCTGTATACTGTTTGCACAGTGTGTGTGGGCTTGATAAGAGGTCATAGTGGGGGGACGGGGAATCGTAAGTATTTGCTTTTCTTTTCTTTATTGAGGGAAATAGATTAAATGGGATGGGGCTGCGTGAAGTATTAGGAGGTTGGTGACAGGATTTTTTTTTAAGTGTGTTTTGCTGTTGTCATCACCACTGAGGTACTTACCTAAAATTAAGAAATAAAATTCTTATAGAAAAGGCTAGTGAGTAGTGACTCTAATAATAGTAATTTACTACTACGAGGTTTTTTTCAATAGGCTTTGTTACTATAAGCCAGAAAACATGATCATTAAAAAAATTCATGGTTATCGGCTAAAACAAAGCAGTCTACTTTTCACGAGATGCACAACATAATCAAACACATAAGCCTCCTTTTGGGAGTCGCCGCAGTCGGGTAAAAAGAGATGGTTAGGTTGTTGTTAGCAGCTTAAATCAAACTGTATAGATTAAATAAATGTCGTCATAACAGGACAAAAGACCCGAAACCTCATTGAACTACCAGCCTTCACACTGAACGGGACACGTACGCTCATCGATATGTCATCCGATATGAGACAAAGCTCCCATCTTAAATCATACCTCCGAAACTCCGAAGAGAAAGGCAGAGGTTTACCTACCTAATAGGTAGAGGTGTACCAACCAGTGAATGCCTGGTGATGTGACAGATGCACTGCATAGTTCCAAAAAAAATGGCCATCTTAGCGGACCATTATATGCGGCATAAATACTCCACACCCACAATTCGCTAGAAATATTTAAGCCTCATGTAAAAGGGAACGAAGTTATTGCCATTACTGAGGAATTAGGTATTCTTCATGGAAAAGTTAATAAAAGAACTCCTGGTTTCGATTCTCATTTGGGGCAGACTGTTTTAGAAAAACCTAATAACACTACCCGGCCTGGGAATAATAATAATAATATTCCACAACTATCACACAGCGCCATCTAGTCCCAAGCTAAGCAGAGCTTGTGTTATGGGTACTAGACAACTGATAAACATACTTATATATTTCTAAATACATACATATTATAGATAAATTACACCCAGACACAGAACAAATGATCGTGCTCATCACACAAACATTTGTCCTGGGTGGGAATCGAACCCACGACCTCCGGCATAGCAGTTAGGGTCACTAACCACTAGACCAACAGGCCAGAATCAAACCAATAACCTCTTGTTGACGACCTACTTGTGGTAGGTAAATAGGTCCTAGACGAGGCAGTCATATAATATGTCATGTAATACTCGATAAAACTCATTTCTAAATCAACGTTGTAAACACGAAAAACATGAACCGATATTAAATTCCTTGCCGTGAAATATTGCCTGTTGCAACGATTTAAAATTGCCCACAGGGATGACCCACACGGAATGCCCAATGCCCATACTCTCGTAGAATATTTCTGTTATGGGGTGCCGGGAAACTCAGGGTTTTATTGCCCGAAAAACTATTTTAGTTTGAATAAAAGCAGAAAAACTGTTTTGTTTTTAAAATGGAAGTGTTTATTCGGAAAGGTTTGGTGTTAGAAAAAACAATTGAATGCGTGTAGCGTTTGAAAAAGAAAAACGGATTAATTTTTTTGGGTCCCCGGGGTTTTCGATTACTGGGTTTTTTTAATGTTTTTTTTTTTCATCTAAGTAATAACGGTCAAATCTCTTGGAGTCTAGAAGATTTTTATTTTATCTTACTTGTGTTTACAATCAAGACAAAAGTAAAGTACAGTATTTATGACAGCGAATTCATGATTTTGTGCGTAGTTTAAAACCGAACTTTACTTCTTCTTTTCGAATCGATGACTCATATTTTGTCCGACCAGGACCTACGGGACAACACGTACAACACGTGGTCAGATAGGCAGTCAATCCATTTAAAATACTGGTACTCAGCTACGGTTAGACTGGAAGCAGACACCAACATATTATTTGGGAAAAGGCTAGGCAGATGATGAGTACCTACGTGACAACCTGAACTGCTCTGTCGTTCATTCAAGTCCTGGAGGGTGCACTTGGTTACTGATATGAATTATCTGAAATGAACTGATATAGAATTTGGCACTTATGTTTCTTTGGCAATATAATAACAAGACAATAGGGTTAAAAATATATCTGGTTACTTCAAATGATTGCCTCTCTAAACCATTCAGATATAAAAATCCTGAGATTGAAGTGTAAAACATTATAAATTACACTATCACATTTGATTGACATTTCGTGACATACATCTTGATATAGCCCATTGTCTACTCTGCTCAATAAATAACATTAGAACTCGACATTGCTTATTTTCATATCAATTCAATATCAAATAATACTTGAATTACGGAAATACCTTGAAAACTCACGTGCTCAGGAAATGTTTATTCGTAACTAGGTGCTGCAATATGCATTCTAAGGAAACTGAACGGTGAAATCTGTGCAGAATGAAAGCGTGGTAGTCTTAATCTTAATTAAGACTAACCGACATAATCACACGTTATCCTGGGAACTGGGAACTGGAAACTGGGTAAAACTTTTTTCAGTTGATTAAGCTTGTTTTCTTATATTTTATTTATATAAGAAAACGGTATCTTCTAACTGTGTAAGGCTGTAAACCAGAATGAAATTTTCTCTAAAAATTCAATTTAAACTCTGAACGTTTGCGATCAAATGCAAAAAGGCCAGACGTCCGGTCACGTTTATCGGACGGGCATCATTTATTACCGGTTTAAAAGTCGGACGGTTTTTTTCTAACTAGCAACCCTAGGTCGGCACGTGCCTTCACTTGTTCCGTAAAGTATGGGTTTGTAGTTGTACCACTTTTTATAGCTTGGAATAAGATAAGTGGGTCTGGAACCAAGCACTTGGTGTTTATTTTTATTGTCACGATAATGGATTTCGTTTTTTATATTGGCGATGATAAAAGTAGGCTACAAAAGCTTCGATTTATCACTATTCTGCCTTCAATGTCTTCCACATCCATCGTCATCGTCTGGAAAGCATTTTTCTTACTACGAATATTGGTGGCTTCCAGTATAAATTCTCTCTCTCTTTTCAAGTGCCTCTCCAACTAGTGAAGGTTGGCAGTCAGCTCCGCATATCCGATTGAGTCTAATTCCAGTGTAAACAGGTATAGGTGCATTTTCCATAAGTGCAAATTCCTTAAGTGCATTTTTATATTTTATAACACTTCACTAAACCTACTCACCATTTCTTTCTCGTTGTGATAAAATATTTTGAACTAGTAACCAGTTAAACTAATTCTATATGCATTAATAATTTTTCAATGGTTCCGTTTATCTATTAACTAACAAGTTTTTCATTATTGTCCCAAAACCTTACAAAAATCACATAATTACGAAACTTTTCAGGCGCAGCAACGATATTGTAAAATGGATACGATGCCAGTGACATCCCTACCTCGAAGGTCTTCTAAAGGGTGTACACTTGCTTGCAGAATAAAGTCCACACGTGCAACTTCTGATAACCGGGTTATGTTGTAGCGATACACGGTTTTACGTCGAACATTTTAGATTAATGCTATTCCGTAGCGTCCCTGTTATTTTTTTGCAAGCGTGGTGGAGGAATAAACGTTTTTTTTTTCAACGTTAAGCGAATTTGTTTATACCTGCTATGCTGGCAACTAACTGAAAATTAAGGTATGGCTGGATGGTTTAAAATACGATTATGTCCCCGACGATAGTATACGCTAACCTTTTTTTTTTGGGTGGGAAATCATAAAATGACCGCTCCCGCTCTGGGCAGAGAGAAAGGGAGTGTCAGACTTCTACTGACTAAAACCCACCCATGTTCCTTCTTAGGCCTTTGTGTTCTGGGACCGCGGTATCTCTTTCGAACAGGCCTAACACTATTTAACCAAGGCTTGAAGACAGGAAGTCTTCAACCTAAACCAATAACTCAACATTACCATACATAATTCAATAAAGCAGCCCTGAACGTCCTGTATCGTCGTGCACTTACGTGCAGAATAAAGCGCCGGGTATTGTGATCATAATATGTCCCCTATATCCGGTTTAGTTGGCCTAGATACGTGGCTAGATACTGGATAGTCGAATGATTTTCTTTTATTTTCTAGAGATGCACGTGTTTATTAGTTGTGTTAGGTTTTTTTGTCCTCATGTGTAGTGTTTTGTTATGTTATGAGTTTTTTTTTTCGTTTCTGATAAAAATCCCTTCTCTATACACATGGACTGCAACTAATCACATTCAATAAAAAAAAGGTTGCTCCATGAACGTGAGAGTCATCATTACTTAAGGAAGAGGCTAGGCAGATGATGATTTCTTAACTACGTTCCAATTCCTACCCTACCCGCTGTGCCTTAAAATATGCAGACAAAAGTGACCGCTGCGTTGCCACCCATGCCACAAATGACGAAAGTTTGGCACAACAAAATTTAATATACTGTCGTGCCAGCTAAATAAAGGAGAATTACCTAATATGTTTTTTAAACTTTCATTTAAATAATCATCCTAATGCTTGTCCTAATAATCGTCCCTCTAACAAACATCAGATACTGTACTGTATAAATGACGATACCAAAGAAATATTGACGTTGCTGCCTCGCCGCGTTCGAACAAAGTGTGGAAAAGTGAATTGTTCCGCTCGAATCAATTTCAACAAGCAATGATACCGCCAGGTTCTTTAAAAAGGAGCAAGACGATAGAAGTAACTGACACTTCTTAAGATAAGAAAACTTGCCTAGGTTGGTCTGTGGATGGGTGACCAACCATACCGATTTTTCAGCACGTTAAGCTGATGGTCATCATTATCTGTCGCGCCTTTTTCCAACTATGTTGGGGCCATTCCAGCCTATCCGGATGGAGCTAAGTACCAGTATTTTACACTAGCGTTTGCCAGCGGCTTCGCCCGCGTGAAAATGACGATTTTCCATACAAACTTTCATCCCCTATTTAACTCCCTTAGGGGTTGAATTTCGAAAAATCCTTCCTTATTCCTTGTCTACATTATAATTGGAACCTCTGGGCAAAATTTCAGCCTTCTAGGTCCAAGGGTTTGGGCTGGGCGTTGATGAGTCAGTCAGTCAGGACTTCTCTTTTTATTTATATAGAAGACTAGCTGACCCGCGCAACTTCGTCTGCGTCACATAAATATAGCTATAACCTTTCTCGATATATCGACTATCCGACATTAATTAAGCTAAATCGTAACAAACAAAAAATCTTATCTTTCCTCTTTATTACAATAGTTTAGATGGTTTAGATTAGCTAAGATTATATTAAAGTGTGAATTACTAAAAATCTATCTCTTACTGTTAAATATACTGTAACACTCTGTACTTGTAAACATTATGATTCAGTAAATATTTTGAATTTGAATTTTCCGGAGGCCAGCCAGAATCCCCCGTACCTACATTGCGACGCAACCCGCGTACAGTGCGATCAAATTATCTTGGCAGCTCCGAACTTCGTGCAGGTCATTTTAAAAGTGTTAAGATATTTGTTTTATTTGTATTTCTCACTGTTTAAATTAGATATTTTCTGATCGTTTAAGTATTGGTTTATCTGGCAATAACAGTTTTATTCCCAAGTTTACATGCGTAAAATTTCGCAAAGCCTATGTTCAGAGCTGCCAAGATAATTTGATCGCACTGTAATTATTTTTCCGCGCGGGTATTTTTACATTGCGATATCTTCTAAGATATTTGTTTAAACTGTATAGAGTAAAGAGCACAAATATTCTATATTAAATTTACGTTCTAACGAACACATTTATTTAGATATAGATTAATACCATATGGGTAAATAAGCTTCGCAAAAAATAATTCTTTTTAACCTAACATTTTAATAATAAAAAATGGTTACAGTGAGTCAATCTTAAAAGATAGACAGATGCTGTCGGGGATTTTTTTTTAGAACTTTTAAAGACGAATAATTACTTCATACATGATATTCTCGTAACTTAAACCGTTTTCGCAGCGCACGCAACGGAAGCTCTCAGAAAGGAATTTTCTTTTCCCGTTTTTGCAACATTTCTCATTTATGCTCCGCTCCTATTGGTAGTAGCGTGATGTTATATAGCCTATAACCTTCCTCGATAAATGAACTATCCAACACAAAAAGAATTTTTCAAATCCAACCAGTAGTTCCAGAGTTTATCGCGTTCAAACAAACAAACAAACAAACTCTTCAGCTTTATAATATTAGTATAGATAGAGCGACTGCCTATCTGATCTCCACAGCCCAGTTAGTACTGAGTAATACGATACCTTTTGATACGACTGGTTGTCAGATTTTTCGGACAACAGACAGAGAGTTAGTAGCTTTTAAAACAAAGCTGTTTGTTATAAAAACAAGCCCTAAATCTGCCCCAAGCCATCTAAAGATAGGATCCAAACAGAAACCCAAAACTCGTAATCTTACCTAAAAATATAAATTGACCAAACCATTGTTTGTTTAACTAAAAGTTTGTTAACTATTTTAATTAGCGAGTCGCGCGCCCCCTGGTGGCAGACTTTACTTTATTTCTTAATTTACAACTTGAGCGTTTAAGGCTTTGCTAAATTTAAACTTGGCTTATTTTCCAAATAGTTTCGCGAAGTTTAGCGGGAAACTGTCGATGGATGGAATTAGAAGATGTCACAGATGTCTGTGTTTAATATAGCCTTTTTGAATGATAAAGTTTTAGTAGTGGTTAGAACGCTCGATGAAGTCCTAGATAAACTATTTGCTGATTTAGATCCCACGAAATTAATCAAAACGAATAGCAGAGGATTTGGTAAAACATAAATTCCACTTCACGTGATCAGGTGGATTAGCCTCCATACCGGTAGGATGTGTATGTCGGCCTGAAACGATGAATGTACCTACTGTGTTTAGCTTTAGAATGATCATAATAAGTATTAACTGCGTCTGCGACCTTTTTACGAGTCCCCCCTCCCTGACCCAATTTAAAGGACACCAAATATCACAATAGTTCCCAAAATTAGGGCACATATAATAAACTTGATACTATATTTAACGATTCGATGGGTCACATTGTGCCCCGCAACTTTACGCGCCCCTAGAGGCAAGCCTGACACTTTTTATGATACCCATCACTAGAAAATAAATTGGATTTCGGCCAAACGACTGCTGTTTGCACTATACTATTGGATATAAGTTTGTTTTTATGTTATCGCTCGGGAAACGGCCTGGTAATCCACCTGATCACCTGATGGGTCTCCGCTAGATAAACCGATGATCGTAAATAAAGGTAGCAGAGACAGATCGTATGCGGAAAACCAGAGATCCGGGAGTTAGGCAGTTGCCTGCTATGTCTGGGTTTGCGATACCGTGTTGATTGCTTGGATAGATAGTGATAATCACCTGTATATAGACTGTAACAGAATAAGCTAGCAGAATACTTGACCAATGTCTGGACTTTAAAAGAGACAGTGACCTATATTTTTTTTTTGGGTGGGTGGAAAATCATCAAATGACCCCCCCCCCCGCTCTTGGGCAGAGCGAAGGGGAGTGTCAGACTTCTACTGACTAAAAACCGAACCCATGTTCCTTCTTTGCCCTTGCGCTGAGGCCACGTCATCTAGTACAAAAATCCGCGGTCCCGACGGGCAGAGACAGTGACCTCTGGTTTGTTTCGACTGTTTTTTCTCTGAGTCATGTGCGAAATACCGCGAAATACCCCATCTAGTTTTAAAACACAACATGGATGTGACGTGTAAAAGTGTTTTGTCATATCAACTTGAAGAAATACATAATTATGATTTGATAAGCGCAGTAGCTTTTAGTTGGTGATTACCACCATCAAAACTTTCACTAACTAAATCACAACATACTTGTTAAATCGTTTCTCCGGGACTTTGTTGAGCTTCATTGTCACGGCGCTTTTCTGTTGGTCGCCACTGTTGATTCTGGCTTTTAGGAGATACAGTGGTTTCAGAATAGTGCGACGGGCTTGTCTCAATTAAAAAAAAATATCCGTCGGTGGCTAAAGTCATGCTATGGATGATCAATGATGTCATTTCTTACCCTTGATAGCACCTCGATAATTCAGGTATATATATCATGCATATATTTACATAGGTATTACTTATACGACTTCATTTGTTAAGTAAAGGTAGGTAATGCATTTTTTAACAGCTGAGTACATATTATTATTTGTTGGTTCAGGTGACTGGGCACCTATAGATATATGTGTTACATAATAATTATCATCAATTGTATTGTTCCTTTTATCATAAACCTACTTCTTTTCATGTGTTGAAAACACGACTCATGATTAAAATAATGTATGCCAAAATGTTTTCTATCATAAATTACCCATTAGGTACCATCATATTGAAAGAAAGTGCACACACAACTAGTAGCTCAGTTGTGGGTGACACAATTTAGATTGCCATCGACACGCTAAGAACTTAGACAAGATGTTGAAAGGAGGTGACTGCTGAGATGAAGAGTAATAGAGAAGTATTGAAGAAGAAGAAGGCATGTTGTCGTCATCATCATCATCATCATCAGCCTATAATGTTCCCACTGCAGGGACTCAGGCCTCCTCTCTAGGAGAGGGATGGGCTATAATCCAGCACACGGGCCCAGTGCGGATTGGCAGATGTCACATGTCATCAAATTTTTTGGTTCTAAGACATGCCGGTTTTCACGATGTTTTCCTTCACCGTTTTGAGAGCAGCGGTGATGAAATAAATTACACAAAGTAATGCGCCTGCCTGGGTTCGAACCCACGACCTACTGTTCGTAAGTCGGGGCCGACACCACTGGGCCACCGCTGCTCAAATAAATTCGGATAAGGGCTGGAGATGATGATAATGATCATTCTTTCATATTTGTTACGAAAAATTGCGAAAATTAAAAAAAATGCTAAGCATTTTGACATCCGGCGTCATATAATTTCCCTAAAATTCAAACATAATATAATAGATTTTGTTCAATATAAATTAAGAGTTCATTGTCCTGGAAATGCCAATGGAATAGTAACATTTTATTACTACGCCCGCTAATCAAGCATTGCATTACGAAATAAATCTCCTCAAATCCAATGTTTTGTCTTCGAAAACCAAAATCCCGTTTGTTTCGACCTTGCGAGAAATAAAATGTTTTATTGCACTACAACTGGAATAAAGAATAGCTTCTCTGTTACACCCACGATGTGAATAAGCGTGATGATGAATCATGCGGCCATTGGCTCGTTGATTTATAGTGTGGAATATACAAACTAGTGCTGGTTTTTACTACTTACTAATTTAACGACGGAAAACATAGATTTTACAATTAATAATAATATAATAATAATATTCCACAACTATCACACAACGCCATCTAGTCCCAAGCTAAGCAGAGCTTGTGTTATGGGTACTAAACAACTGATAAACATACTTATATATTTCTAAATACATACATTATTATAGATAAATTACACCCAGACACAGAACAAATTAATGATCGTGCTCATCACACAAACATTTGTCCTGGGTGGGAATCGAACCCACGACCTCCGGCATAGCAGTTAGGGTCACTAACCACTAGACCAACAGGCCAGTCAATATATATCTTCACTTTCTACTTCTTTGCGCGTGGGTGGTGATTTTAATTGTTTCGGACCTGAATTTAGTTATCTTCAGCAGTGTCCATCAGTTTCTATGATGTGCATTCAACAGGACATGAAATTGACTGTCCCTTCGTTTGTGGAACAGCACAACATTTACAATTGGGCTAATCTTCTTTGGTCATTGATATGTGTATTGATGAGATGACGAGTAATATAGAAGTGTGGAAGATGTCAGGCTGCGCCTACCCCAAATAAATTGCGATAAGGGCAGGGGAATGAGGTGCCAAACTAACCATGAAATGACCCGGGCTGCTAGAATGTGTCGCGGCAGACCTCACAGCAGATGACGGGACGAGCTGAACAAAGCATGAACGCTCATTGGTCCACATTAAACCCTGGACCGTAAGAACTGGAAGTCATATGGAGAGGTTATTGTTCATAGTGAGATGACGCAGGCTAACAGTAATAGAATAGATATTGGACGTTTTAACCTGTCATGACATACCTACTGAGTTTCCTCCGTGCCCCGAAAAGCACGTTAAGCCGTTGCGATGTTCCCAGCTGCCATTTGTAGATCTTTGATAGTCGTTACCGGTGGTCACTGGCCCGAAAGTCTGACAACCAGAGGTTTCGAATTGCCCAGTATTAACCGGGTTGGGGAGGTCAGACAGGCAAGCAAAATACTAGAATTAAGACTGGTGGGTAAGACTGCCGACCCAATAAAGTTGGGAAAAGTCTAGGCAGATGATGATGATGGTGATTCGTTGCAAAATTCTATGATTAGACCTACCTAAAGATAGATTTACGAATTGTAAAGATAGAAATAGTATTTCTTCATTTATATCACCCACTTGGTAAGAGAAATTATTTGATAATTTACAAGACCAATTTACTGTTTGATAAATTGCATTTTATTTTATTAGTGTTTATTTATGTTTTCTCACACTGTTTATTTTTGTAGTTTCGGTAGTTATAACATTCCAGATGTGTTATTTATTATTTCTTTTAGCGGGAACCACGGGGTTTTCCTAGAAATGCGAGTTTATTTTTGGTTCTCGTAATTTATATTACAAATTATTATGATTGCAGCGTAATTTTCAAACTAGGTATAGAATAATGATGTCTCTTTAAAATATAATTAAAAACGTTGTTAATAGGTAAGTACCTACATGGTAGAAAAAAACATGCTACTTACGCGGATCCCAAATGAATTGAAATAACGGCAGGTGATTGATAAATAAACGTTGCTTATCCGATTAAAAGCTTGAAATAATAATTGATAACGAAATTACTTGAATTTCTTTACCTAGAAATATTCTCCAGAAATTACAGTATTATCTATAATTTTCCCAATAATGTAGGCAATACAATATCGACGGCTTCTTTCAAATTCGTTAAGAAAGAGCAATACATTTCTAACAAGAGATAAAAAATCGGTATCCGATAATAATAGTCTTGTCCTCGAAATCTGTTTTTATTGTCCCGTAATCCTTACTATTGTCACCAAATTAGAGACGTTACTAGGCCCGTCGATGTTCCAGTAGGCCAATTTTATTTTTTTATATTTAGTCAATCTTTGTCTTTGTTTGTTTGTTTGTTTTGTGTTTGTGTGTTTGTTTGTGTGTCTTTGGTTTTTTGTTGTGAGGAAAATGTTGAGTATGAATGTATAATGGCTATAAAAGGAGAGGAAGGCCAAAGAAACGATGGATGGACTGTGTGAAGGATGATATGGCTAGAAAGGAGGTGAATGCTGACATGACGAGTAATAGGGAAGTATGGAAGAAGAAGACATGTTGCGCCGACCCCAAATAAATTGGGATAAGGGCAGGAGAATGATGATGATGATGATGATATTTAGTCAGTCTTTTTGCGAGACATTGCCTTTGTATTCGGGTTTCACGAGATGTTTAAAAATACTAAAAACTGTTTTGATCGAATTGTGAAATTAATATGTCTAATGTTAGTACTTATGGGACGATGTTGATGTATTTAGTGAGGATACTTATTCAATTTATTGCTATGAATCGTTCTTAGGAGAATGATATGTGTTATTTGACTTTATTTCAATGCTTTATTTATAACTAGACGTTGGCCGCGACCTTGGCCCACGTGAAATTACAAAAAAATATTACTTTCAAAGAATCGGACTTTGTTAGTAATTTCAAGGGTTTTAATTTTTAGGCACGAAACCCTAACATTAATCCTTTTCTAAAATAAAAGTACTCACAGCTTAACTTACTCCTTATACTTAATACCTACCCGTGAAAGTCCCGTCAAAAGGCATAAAGTACCCTGTGTCCTAAGCAAAATCTAACCCAATCATGGTCTACATTCGTGTGCTTAATTCATTGTAATCCATTAAAAAATAACAAACAAAGTTACATAAGTATTTATTTTATTAGTCAAACACAAACAAAACACTAACCACACGAAAAGACAGAGATTCATTTACAAATCTTATTTAACAGTGGGCCGGCCAAACTTTTGGTATCGTCGTGTGTACTGTAGATGAGAAACGTAGTAAAACGTGTAATTAAAATAAATACGAGTGATAAAATTGACTTTGTTTGTATCAAGAAAAAGTTGTTACCATTTTATGAGCATGTTTGTATCTTACTAGATTAATCTAAACTGAAAGTGCTGTGGTGGCTTTAGTATTGTTGAACTGATAGTGCTGTGGTGGCTTTGGTATTGTTGTGTTGTTGATAAACTTGTTGTCCAGAGTAAATATTTCAATGATGACCATTGCAGTTCTTGAACGTGGTTTAGATGTATTGATTGCGTTTATTTACAGTGGTGGATTGTAACCTTTGGTAGTGCAACTATTTTTAAACAATGTCGTTCAAAATAGTTTTTATTTGAGTGCTTAAATGCAGGAAGAAGTGCGTAAAAACCACTCATAATTTTCTTTAAAAAATCTCACATAAAACCATAGCCGTCCACTAGCGATAATTTGGCAAAAAACTCGCTATAAAACGTAACGTTACGCAAATATTTTTTCTTAACGTCTCACTACTCTGTGCCAAGTATAGTCGGCTCCACAGATATAGAGAAACCTAGATAAAGCAAGTATGCATGCAAGCGTGCCATTTTTTGACTACCTATTATGACGTCACCGGCACTTTAAATTGGTAATCAAATCGATTCAAAGACGCCGCCGTATTCGGTGCCTTCTTCGCCCAACCCCTGCCTTTAGCACCAGCGCCGACGTCCGACTAGCGCTATACACCGATGCAAACTGAGCGTGAAAGTGGCCACTTACGATTTTTGTACGTAAGCTAGGCACGAAAAGTGGCACGCGAAGTAGTTGCTCTTGCGTTATCTAGGTCTATCTATATCTGTGGTTGGTTCTAATCTATTTTATTACTCTGTGTTTATTTGTATTGGTCACATTAATTTATCATTTCACGTTGCTCCGTTTTGGATAAGTTTGATTTGTATGGATAGCATGTAATTATTATTCGTGGTTTTAGCTTTGTTTGTATTGACGCTATCGGTTTGGTTAATGGTTATGTATAATTATGTAGGCGTATCCAGAACATGGAAATAATTTACACCTAAAGGTGAAAAGCCGAAGTAATCTGTGGCGATTTGTTCAACTTTTACAAGCTTTTATTTACTTGTTGACTATTTCTTATTTTCACATAATATTGTGCTGTGTTTTTGACGATCAATAATGTTTGTCAGTTTCATTTGTTAGATTTTTTATCACACTTTCAATAATTATAAATCGAGCAAACCTTGTTATTTAAATCAGAACTTTTCATGTTTATCCGTCATTTTTTCCTTTCACTAGCTAAAGTTAATGGTTTTCCAAAAACTGCTTAATATGCCATGATCACACATATTAGTATTGTTAATGGTTCTCAAACCCCATTAGCGGTTAATTTATAACAATTACGAACACAACCCCTTATTACTTACAAACTGTTTCCAGTTCTCCTGTTATTAGTAGAACTATTACTGAAACGCATTTGTGTTGGTCAGAACTTTGGTACAACAATAAGGGATGTTGCGCACTACCCAACTACGACCATGACTATTGGTCGCAGAAGCTTCGACTATGACGAAAGTTTTTTTTTAACATCCTGCCACCTTACTCCCAAACCACTGCAACTCCTGAAAGCTTTTTTTTTGGAGGCTAGGAAATCATCCAGACTCCTCCCGCTCTGGGCAGAGCGGAGGGAGTGTCAGACTTCTACTGACTTTAAATTTCAGGTATCAAGTCATAATCATAAAAGTCTTGTTGATATTTATTGAATGCAACCATCATATGACCCTGAGTTCAACCAAGGATGACACATTTTTAGAGCAATTTCCATAAATGTTAATCCAGCCACTAAAGTTCACAGACATCATAAAAAGTCTTCATAAAGGCAGTGCTTGAAAAAGGCAATTAGCATTTTTAAATGGTGCACTGACAGTCCTTTCGTAAAATGTGAAAGATATTTTAATTCGTCGCTGGTGGCCAAAGAAATCTAACCAGCTGCAGAAGAGAAATATGGTAATGTCTTATTTTTAATAAAATATAACTTATTTTTTTCATCTGAGTTAGGTTTTAATTTTTATGCATGGAACTCTAATTCTTATTCTAAAATAAGTACTTATGTCAGCTAGATAGCTGACATACTTATTTTAGAATAAGAGATTTCGGAGATTATCCGGAACAAACAGACGGGCATACAAACAATTAAATAAATGTTTTTTTTTTTTGTATAAATTCAAATATTATTTTTCAAAACGATTTCTTCTTCGCATCAAAAATTATTGTCTAACTAATAAATGATGTCGTAAATAAAAACAATATTGCGAATAATATAAAATCCTGTGAAAGATACGACCCTTTCAAAGGATTTCGCTTATCTTTGCTACAGAATTTAATAACCATTTATTTAAACTAGATCCAGGACTATATTAAAATTCTTTGCTTTTTATGAACTTATTTCATGATGTCTCATTTTCAAAATCCTTTCGCATTTATAACTTCGGTATTACATTGCAATAAAAAAAAATGACTACGTTGGTCTAGTGGTCGCAAGTGCGACTGCTGGGCATGAGGTCCTGGGTTCAATCCCCAGGTCGGGCAAACTGTTATTGGGTTTTTTCCATTTGGAATTTCTCAGAAGCAGCTACGGAGTCCGGGTGAGTGCCCGATTAATGGCAATGGGTCCGCGCCCTCTTTAATACATGGAACTTAAACATAACTGGCGAAATGTGGGTGAACTATTAGGTACGCCACTACCACCTATTGCCATCAACCGGGCACAATAGGGGATCGGTCAAAAAAAAAGTAATTAGTCCGTCAGATAGATTTTCAAAAAATATTGACCACATACTTATTTTTTCTTTTTTCACGTAAACAAAAAATGAAGACGATACAGTGCTTCGAAAACTCGTGTGACGTCATATGATAGTACAATTTGTACCTTCAAGTGAAGTTTCAAGCCCCACTCCATGATCTTTGACGCGCTTTATCTTTGTCAATTTTTATTGTTTTGATAAAACAAAAAACACGTATCCAATATTTTTCGATATTCTAAATGACGGACTAAACAGAATCATATTTTTTTGAGTCAGTCCGATCCCCTATTCTAGACTCCGTGGCAGCTACTGAAAGATCCCTGATGGAAAACCCCACTAACACTTTGCCCGTTCTGGGAATCGAACCCATGACCTCATGCTTAGTAGTCGCGTTTGCGACCACTAGACTCAAAGGTACTCATTTACGTCAAGATATTCTACGTCGTACGTAAAATGAATTTATCTCATATTTCTTAGTATTTCAGCAGTTTGAGCAGTCTGGTCACGTGCCGCTAGTTTTATTTAGCACTGTATCATTGAATCTTTGTGACTAGCATGGCAGGGGAGGAATATCAGAGGACTCATAAATCGAGACGTGGTATACAGGGCTGGCTCGGACGTTATTTCTTCGAAAAATAGTGAATCATCATTACCCTCGTCATGTCTGAAGGGTTAGGGTGTCCTCATCATCATTCATCATAATCATTTCAGCCAAAACACGTCCACTGCTGGACATAGGCCTCCCCCAGGCGTCGCCACATTGACCGGTCCCGTGCGTCTCTCATCCAGCGGGTTCCTGCAACCTTGACCAGGTCATCGGTCCACCTAGTGGGAGGCCTTCCAACGCAACGTCTTCCGGTTCGCGGTCGCCATTCCAGAACTTTTCGGCCCCATCGGCCATCCGTTCTGCGAGCAATGTGCCCTGCCCATTGCCACTTAAGTCTGACGATTCTTCGGGCTACGTCGGTAACCTTGGTTCTCATGCGGATGTCCTCATTTCTGATTTGATCACGCAAGGAAACTCCGAGCATAGCACTCTCCATTGCCCTTTGGGTGACTTTGAGCTTTCTGATGAGGCCCATTGTGAGCGACCACGTTTGAAAGAAAGAAAGAAAGAAAAATGATTTATTGGTTTCCCACAGGACAAAAACAAATTGACAAAAAATTACAGGTAAACCAAGTAAACATAAAAGTAACACGTTTCGGTCCCGTATGTAATCACTGGCAACACACACTGGTCATAGACTTTCGTCTTGAGACACTGGGGTAAGTTGGACGAGAAGATACCGCGCAACTTCCCGAACGCTGCCCAGCCGAGTCGGATTCGACGATTGACCTCTTTCTCGAAGTTAGATCTACCCAACTGGACCGTTTGTCCCAGGTAGACATAATCGTCCACAACTTCGAGCGTAGAGTAGGGTGTAGGGTGTAGAGTAGAGTGTCCTGCTGGTTATTAATTAATCTAGTACGAAAGAGATACCGCGGCCTCGACACAAAGGGCTAAGAAGGAACATGGGTGCTTTTTAGTCAGTAGAAGCCTGACACTCCCTTCCACTCTGCCCAGAGCGGGAGGAGTCATTTGATTATTTCCCACCATCCAAAAAAAAGTGCCTACGTATAGCTCACACTTAATGGAATCAACTGAAGACTTATCCAGACTCTGGGCTGCGACTAACAAATTCATTATTACTTAGCCTAGGGGTCTAAAATGGTGTGCGAGTGGTTTGCATGTGTCGGGAGCAGGGTCCTAGCTACCGGTGGTTACTGGTTAAGTCTGAACCTCCTCACAATGCCGCCCGTATCAAGAAGTCTTCGACTTTTAACGTGATTCTTATAATACATATTTTGAGTCTGGTATTCCAGGCAAAAGTTACCATATATTTTTATTGTGACAAGATTGCACTTATAAATGCAACAGCTGTTGTTTTCTGACGAATAATTTATATCTTGGGTGTTCTAGAATCATTTGCTATATCCTGAATTGGATTTTGCGCATCAATATCAATTGCACTATTTCATCTGCCCATCATGTAGCAGTCTATTTATTTATTCATTCACGTATTAATAAACGGACAGACAGACGCTCTCATCAGTTTTTGATGCCCGTTCACCATGTTTTGACAGCTCCGGAGCTGTTGATAAACATAACACAGTTTTATGACGTTTCAGTTTGACAGTTTGGCTTGTGATGTGGCTTGCAGCAGTTAAGCTGCCGGTTAGTTAAGAGTTTTGTTTATTTATGCAGGCTTTTAAGACGTAGTTTTAACGAGTTTATTCATAAATGCCCATTTTAAGTTTAGTGGAGTTTAGACGTCGAAAATTACGGGTTTAAACGGTCGTTGATCATTTTATTTGTTCTAGTAGGGTTTATATACAAAACTCTTTATGTGTACACATATTCGAGTTTTTTTTAATTATTTAATTAGACCGCTACACTTGTACCACTACAAGTCCTTATCAAAATAATAGGGTAGTCGACAAAAAAAAACTAATTAGTCCGTCAGATAGATTTCCAAAAAATATTGAACACGTATTTTTTCTTTTTTCACGTAAACAAAAAATGAAGACGATACAGTGCTTCGAAAAGTCGTGAAACGTCACAGCTTGGTCCAATTTTACCTAACTATGACGTCAAACGCCCCCTCTCCATGGTCTTTGACAAGCTTTATTTTCGTCAATTTTTATTAATTTGATAAAACAAAAAACACGTATCCAATATTTTTCAATAATCTGACTGACGGACTAAACAGAATCATATTTTTTTTAGTCGGTCGACTACCCTATTGTCTTTTTGCTCAATTTTCACAACTGAAGCAACCCTACCGTATTGCATAAATAAAGTAACCTTTTCACTCTCCGGGGATGGATAGTAATTCTTGTGTGTGAAAGTTATGTGTGTCTTGATTATGTGTTTGTTTATTTTATGTGTATGTAACGCCTATGTAGTGATTCGAAGGATTGCTTTATGGGTGCATATTGTAATTGTGGAGGATGAATGGGGGTGTTCTGTTTTGGGCTGGAAATTTAAGAGTACGGGTTGGAAATAGCGCTGGTAGTCTTAGCTTACGGTAAAGCGATATTATTGCGACATATATTGGGCAATTTACATGCGTCTTGCTATTGGTGTCACGAAGTCGCCAGTCACGTGTGTATTCCACAGGGAAACTGTTATGGAACGTTTAAAAGCTAAGTCTTGTAGGTACGTTTAAGCAGGCTAGTTACAGGCATGTTTGAATAGTCGGAACAGAGAGCAGTAAAATAAAGCTACAGTCCCAGTCACAAGGCATAATATCTTGTGAAAGTACTGTAGCTCCCCATTACAAAGCTTAGATCTCAATGGATAAGAACGGGCAAGAAACTCCATGGTCTCTTTTAAATCAGAACATTGTGAACCTGTTGTCCTATCTATATTATAATTGCTGGCTTTTTCATCATTTACACGTAAAATCAACACAAAAGGAGAATGTACAGTCCAGTCTCATTTGCTTCAGCTGTCATTAGCATTTCTCGTACTTAAAGATCTAAAAATATGCAAATGAAAGGACAAATGTACTTCATTAATATTAATAAACATCACAATTAAAAGTCTACCCTCAGAGAGCCTCTGAGTTTCTCATTAGTGCTTAAGACTCTCGCCAATTTCATCTTAATGTCTTATTCAAAAACCTAGGGGGATACTTTTGGTCTGACAATGTTGTGACAAGAGAAAAACTAGGTTTTTATAATGTGAAATCATAAAATGACTCCTCCCACTCTAGGCAGAGCGGTTTTTGGCTATCCTTCGTGTTAATTTTTTTTTAAACATAACGGCAAGTTCTAAACGCTTTTAATCATTTTTAAAGTTATCTCTATCTCTTTTAAAGCACCAATAGAATGCTACATTTGGCATGATTGTAAACCAAGTTTTCATTGCTGGGTTTATAGCTCTATAAAGTTTCTGGCATTGTCTTTATAGTTATAACTAAGTTAGTGATCCTAGATCAATTTCACTCCTAGATCACGTCAAAGCTCAGAACTCGATCTACAGAACCGCCGGGTGTCATAAGAAGCGATTAAAGGATTATACCGGTAGATAGCCGGCATAATTCACCTGAAGACTAATGGTATTATAGTTCGGCAGCAATCCGCTTATCTCGGTCCATCGTTATTGAAGAGACGATATTGGTTTCAATGGGTGACTGTTTACTCTTTAGATTTGGGGATCGAAAGATTGGGGTTTTTTTTGAGAGACACTCGCTCGCTAGGAGCATCCGACAGTAGGGCCCGGTTTCCACCTAAACGGAGAGGAGCGGAGATGAGAGATGTGCGAAAATCGGCTGAAACCGGCACATGAGTTAAAATTTACATCAGTCTGGTCTTTCGGCCTTCCTATGATTGGCCGAATCTCCTGTCAGCTCTGCTCGTCTCCGCTTTGGTGGAAACCGGGCCTAACGGAATAGTTAAGATTCTAAGATTACATCAGTCAGGTATGAGAACCGAGGGTTTTTTAAACAATCACTTCTTTCCGTATCATCATAAGTGTTTCTGCCGATGTTATGATTGTAGCCCTGCTTGAAATGCTACCAAGTTCATCATCTAACTTGCCTTTATTTGAGGAGCATTTCTTTCTGTTCCTCATAGCTATAAAGCCCGTGACTGATTTATCATCACCTGCTGGGTAATAATAAGCCACCCCTTTTTTCTGCCACTTTCCGGTTCTGAGCGTCCCTCTTGCTTCCTTTGACTTATTGTCTTACTATTAATTTCTTTTAGCACACATTTTCGTAAAGTTTCGACTGATACCGACCCGTGAAGAAGTAGGTAATCATCGATTCAAAGCATCTTCAAACCTGAATAAAAGAACTCATCTTCCTGAATAATTACGACGATCCAAATAATAAAGCACAAATTCCAATTTGCAGATATTTCTTTTAGAATTTTCGACCTTTTCAGCCTGTTTTCAGATCTTCCTTTCATTGTCCTTTTATTTCACCTTGACTACCTTATTGTTACTTAGGCTGAGTTGCACCAAAAAAGTCGTTAAAGTTAAAGTTTTTGTCAAATTTGACAGTACTCTACGGGGTATAGAAAAATTATATATACAAACTTTTTTTGCCAACATTCAAACAAAGTAAGTACCTAATAAATTTATTGCTTTGTCTATAGCACGTATTATTTTTTGGTTGAACAATTACCTACGATGAATATCCTTGTTACGCCTTATGCAATGCAATCGTATAGTCAGCCACCAAGCTACGTTTTTAGAGACTCGAAAACTTGGCAAGAAACATTCGTCGTTCCATGTGGAAAAACGATCGGCTCTAGGTAATCACACTTTTCTTTTCATCGCTTTCGTCATCAGAACTGGTTTCTGCGAGTATTTCTTGGAGCAGGGACATGATGTCTAAAGGTTATATTCAACGCGTTTGACAATAAAATTGACAGACAATTTAACACAAACTATAACACTAACCAGCGGAAAGTGAGCGGTTGCAGTTACCGTTAAAGTTATGACGTCATTTAACTATTTGTCAAATGGCGCAACTCATTGTTGGCATAACCGATACAAAACTGAAGTTTTGATGTTTGTTTGACGTGCCATTTGACACAAACTTTAACTTTAACTACTTTTTTGGTGCAACTCAGCCTTAGTGTTCTGAGCTTTTAAAGGCTTTTTTGTTTACTTTGAATCTGTATTATTTCGGTGAAGGGATAATGGAAATTTAAGTTTAGCTTAGTTGGCAAACGTTTAAGTTTTACTAGACTAAAATTGCTATGTCATACTCGCAAACGGCGTGTGTATGACCAGGATGTATGAACGTGGACGCAGCTATAGAAGTTTGTAAGTAACGTAGCAGGTGGCGTTTGGTTTCTGCCTGTCCCCATGGGACAAAGGTGTGAGTTTGTGTATAACGTTTTATAACATAAAACCTGTAGTATCCCCGAAGGGTATCATCGCAAAGGTATATTTAATAGTAAACCCATTTTTCACAAGTTATGTTTAAGTCAGATGTAATAGGGGGCGACCTTTTTTTTTTTGGTGGGTGGAAAATTATTTTGCCTTTTACATATTAAAAGGCAAAATACCCTGCAAAATACCGAGTTGTAAAAATTGCTTTTTACCTTATGTACTCGAGATTTCTACCATGACATTAGCCATTGTTTTATGCATGTTTAATACACTTTTATTTATTGTTTCAATTCTTTGTTACAGGTAAGTCAATGGAAATCACCATAACTGCGGAGTAACTGACCAACATAAGGTTAAATCTCAGGTTTTATTACATTAAATAATAATAATTTATTTGTATGAAATACGGTTTTAAAAAAATACACTCATGTTTTATTATGGATGAATGTTTTCATTTGCTGTGTAATAATTAATTTCTCGAATTACTTTTGAAAAAAAAAAAACTTGTAATACCCTCTAACTAAACCCATACAACATAATCATCATCTGACGAGCCTTTTCGCAATTATGTTGGGGTTGGCTTCCAGTCCAACTGGATGCAGCTGAATACCAGTAATTTAAATGGAGCGACTGCCTATCTGACCTCCACAAACCAATTAGTAATGGGTTATATCCCACCCTTGGTAAGACTGGTTGGAAGGCGAGACCAACGGCTAAAACTGTTTTCCACTAACAATTTAAAATACCTCTAAATCTATATATTCCAACACATATTGCAATGTTGCCGTTATATCAAACCGCAGTTAAATTCAACACATTGTTTGCAGTGTCAATTATTCGTTCCATTCATTCATTCGTTCAGTATGCTTATATCTGTAGTATTTACTGTGCAAATGTTTTAACTACGCTATTGTGTCATCTTTATTATGTAAACTGTTATAAGTAATGGTTGTCGCCGTTGTCGGTGTGCAAATAACGTTTGAAGAGCAAAGGAGTTTGCTCACCTCAAATGTGCATTTTCAACACGGTCAAATTATGATCCATTGCATTTGCAATGGATCATAATTTGACCGTGTTTTAACTTACTTGCAGACTTGTTTTAACTTACTTAAGGCGCAGATAAGAGGGACACCGTAAAAACGACCTGTTTTTCGTTGCAGAGTTAGCCGTATTGCTACTTATTACAATTCCAAAAAAAATACAGTGTATAGTCAAATGTATAGGGTCTAAAATTAATCAAGATCTTCGAAAAAAAAATCACAAAATCACAAAAAAATCACACGAAAAAACTTTTTCGTCTCGAAATGCTCAATATTTTGAGTGATAACTGTTATTTTTTTTTTACTATCAGAAAGGAAATTTAACCAACTAAAGACATAATATATAAAAATATTTTAACATTACAGCGTATTTTTTTTTTAATAAATTAAATCTGCTAACTATCGTTCATTTTGGCAGTCACGAGAATTAAACGCATCCCCATTTTCAACCTTATTTGTTTAGGCGATGAGTTAAACGCGCGCTCAAGGGCGCGGGCAGTTAATGTCGCCTAATGGGTTAGCTCACTGTCTGTCCGTGTTATGACGACAGGCCGTGTGCCCGACAAAGGTCGGGTACACGGCCGACGGTGTCGTAGATAAGTCATCAAATGACTCCGCCTGGTCTGGGTGGAGTGGAACGTGTCAGACTTGTACTAACTAAAACCCACGCCAGCGCAGAAGGGGGATGATGTGATGATTTATCATCCTCAAAGAGCCTTTCTTTGAGGATGATAAATCATCACATCGTTGTTGTAACTCCCGTCGGGGCTGCGGGTTGTTCGAAAGAGATACCGCTGCCTCGACACAAAGGGCTAAGAAGCAACATGGGTGGGTTTTAGTCAGTAGAAGTCTGACACTCACTACCACTCTGCCCAGAACATTAGGAGTCATTTGATGATTTTGTTTTACTTTGACTAGATTTCTGAAAAATAATCAAAGTTAAACATACGAGTATCCCAAGACATCGTCATATAATGGTTCACAAAATCTAAAACTAAGTTATCCTGCAGGCGTAGAAGTTCACTGCCACAAACTTTATTAATATTGTTATGTTTATATGTATATATTATTTGATTGCTAGGTTTTACTGGCAACTATGGCCTTCACCGTAGTGAGTAGTATATATATTCTGTGGTCGCAAATAAAACGTCATAAAGTAAACACGCATTTTAAATTACCAAAATTCCTATATAAGCAAAATAAGTAAATCTACACGTCCCAAAGAACATAATGGTCAAAATCGAGCCGGATTAATTAGTAGAAAAATCAAGTTATCGAAGTTAAAGTGCAGCCGGCGGCCGGCACGAAATATAGATAGCCGCATTCCAGACAAGCATTTGTACTAGCACATTTTTTTTATGAAATAGTGAATATTGTCAACAAGATAAACGAACGATGAGTACTACTACGGAGCTTATTAATGTTTTAGAAGACACAGCTGCGTTATTACAAAAAACACAGGTGAATGTGAAGAAATGTCCTAAATCCAGGTTGACAAAAGGTTACATCGAGACAAGAATCAGATGTATAGAACAATATTGGACAACATTCAGGGAAACTCATCAAGAATTAGTGAAGATAACACCGAAAGAACAAAGACAAACTATTAATTACTTTGTTAACGAAGATTTCTTTATTTATGAAGATTTGTATCTTGTGTTATTAGCCGATTTACAAGACCTTTTGTTGACGATAAATGCAGCGTCCGCGTCTTCCACGTCAGTATCATCGAAAAACAACTCGTTTGTTACATGTACCAATAATGATCAACTCGTCAGGCTGCCGAGAATACAATTACCGAGTTTTAGTGGGAATTATGAAGATTGGCCTACATTCAAGGACTTATTCATTTCATTAGTACATGAAAACACGGCGATCAGTGATGTTCAGAAGTTGCACTATTTGAAGAGTAGTGTCACCGGGGAGGCCGAGATATTATTGAGGCCTATTCAAATTACACAAAGTAACTATAATCAAGCATGGAGTGTTCTTAAATCAAGGTACGGAAATAAAAGATTGATTCTTTATTCAGTTTTAAAGAAGTTTTTTTATCAAAAGAAAATAAGTACTCAATCCGCAAATCAAATCAAGAATTTATTAGACGTCACAACGGATTGTTTGAATAACTTAGAAAACTTAAATATCAGTACGAGCTCATGGGATCCTTTCATTATTTTTCTTGTGATACAGAAAATGGACCCTGAGTCTCACAAAGAGTGGGAACAATCTTCTAGCACAAGTGATGAAGACAATCTACCGACCTGGAATGATTTAAAAGAATTTCTACAATCAAGATACCGTACCTTAGAACTTATTATGTCAACATCAGGCACCCGTGAAAAACCTATAAAAGAACGGTCACACTTTGTTACTGCTACAGCAACTACAACATCATCGTCGGCAGAGAGAACATGCGTGTTATGTCAAGAAAAACACACTTTATGTCATTGCAAGGATTTTACCAAACTGCAACCTACTGAGAGATCTGAATATGTCAAGACAAATAAACTTTGCTTTAATTGTTTGGTACCAGGCCATTCTGCATATCAATGCAGATTGCAAATGACCTGTCGTATATGTAAGCGACGTCATCATACTCTTCTTCACCTAAATAAGGATTCTGCTTCTTCGGCACAAACTGAAGATTCTAAACAACCGAAGGCATCACAGCACAGTGTAGAAGAGAAGGAGGAAATAGTCAACACTACGATCGCGTCGCATCACAGTGCCAAACAAAGTACAAGTATAGCACTACTGGCCACGGCAACAGTTTTAGCAAGAAACGAGCATAATCACACTGTTGTTCTACGTGCGCTAGTGGACCAAGGTTCGCAGGCTTCCTTCATCAGCGAGAAGGCGACCCAACTGCTCAAACTAACCAGGCAAACAGCAAGAGGAAATATCATTGGGGTGGGTTCAACAAGAACAAGCATCGATCACGTGGTCCAACTAAGGATTGGTTCTCGATGGGATCCAAGCTTTGAGATCAACATACAAGCATACGTCATGAGTAAACAGTTGACCACGAGAATCCCCTCCAAAGCTGTTACTGTCACACATTGGCCACACCTAGAAGGACTCACTCTGGCTGACCCGGACTATCACAAACCGGGTTCCATTGACTTGCTTCTAGGTGTCAAAGAGTATGCACAAATCGTGCAACAACAATTGATCAAAGGTCCTCCCGGTTCTCCATGTGCCCAAGAAACAAACCTGGGATGGATCCTGTTTGGAGAAATTAACACCAATTTAAAAGAAGAAAGTTTTCTGGTCCTTCATCAGCAAATAGAAGTAGATAACCTGTTGAAATCCCTTTGGGAAATTGACACTGAAAAGAAAATAAAGTTAACAAGAGAAGAAAAACAATGTGAAACAATATATGAAAACACTCATGCAAGAACAAAAGAAGGAAGATACATAGTAAAGTTGCCTTTTAAAACCGATAATCCTTTGTCTCCTAATGGAAACACAAAAGAAATAGCAAGACAAAGATTATTACAACTTGAAAGAAGATTTAGAAAGGCACCTACACTAAAAGAAGACTACCAAAAGGCCATGCAAGAGTATATAAAGTTAAATTATATAGAAGAAATACCTGAAAAAGAATCTAAGAAAAATAAAGCGGTGTACTTACCTCATCACGCCGTTGTCCGCGTCGAAAAGGATACCACGAAGACACGCGTCGTGTTTGATGCTTCCGCTAAGGGCTCGAATCACATCTCTCTCAACGATGAACTGCTTGTAGGTCCTAAACTGCAAAATGACCTACGAGATATTGTTATGAGATCGAGATTACATTGCGTCTGCTATGCAAGTGATATACAAAAGATGTACTTGCAAGTCTTACTAAAAGAACAAGACGCCGATACCTATCAACGCCTTTTGTGGAGAGAAGAAGAGTCAGACCTCATTAAAGAGTACAGAATGCTTCGTGTCATGTTTGGCACAGCGTCAGCACCCCATCTAGCAGTAAGAACTCTTCATCAAGTAGCTGAAGACGAAGGACAAAATCATCCAAAGGCTGTACGCATTATCAAAGCCGACTGCTACATGGATGATTTGATATCTGGTGATGACACTGCAGAGAAAGCCATACAGACAGCTCAAGAAGTTTCTAATATACTGCAAAAGGGTGGCTTCATATTATCAAAATGGTCTTCCAATTCTACCGAGTTCATGCAATCTATAGATGTCAATAGGAGAACAACTCGAGTAAACGTAGATTTGAAATTAGATGGAACTGTTCAAGCCCTAGGATTGATGTGGAATCTAGGAACAGATCAGTATCAATATAAAATAAACTTACCTGTGATGCCAAGTACTGTCACTAAAAGAACAATCCTATCGGACATGCAAAAACTGTTCGATCCGCTGGGATGGATCGCTCCGAGTTTAATCATGGCTAAAATGCTTATACAAAAGCTATGGCTGGAAAAGGTTGGCTGGGACGACAAAATAAGCCGACAGCTGGTGGACGAGTGGTTTACTCTTCGAGAAGACTTTCAAGAAGTTAAAGATGTATATATAGATCGATGGCTTGGCACATTGAGTATGGATTTAGACAAGATTGAAGTTCATGGATTCAGCGACGCCTCCACACGAGCATACGCAGCAGTGGCTTATGTCCGAATAAAGATGCGAGATGGCTCAGTATCAACAAAACTGATAGCGGCAAAGACTAGAGTAGCACCACTACGAACTGTTTCCTTACCACGGTTAGAGCTGTGTGGAGCTGTTTTGTTGTCGAGGTTGCTCAAGCAAATAGAACAAGCCATGAAAATACCTGCATCAAACATCTATGCATGGACGGATTCAACAATTGTCCTTGCATGGTTATCTGGCGATCCCCACAGATGGAAAACATTTGTAGCGAACCGGGTTGTAGAGATCACTGAAAATGTAAATAACAACCAGTGGTTTCATGTCTCATCTCAAGAAAATCCTGCAGACATTGGGTCCCGGGGCATGTTGCTAGTTGATCTGAAAAAGTCCGATTTGTGGTGGAAAGGTCCAGCTTGGCTCTCTGAAACAGAAATAAGATTAAAACAAGAAAACATATCTACAGATTTAGAAAAGAAACAGGATAAAATACAAGCAAATTTAAAAATAGAACATGAAGAAAGTATAAAGTTACAATTCAAAGAATTCGATAATCTAAGGGAATTGATAAAGGTGATAACCTATTGTAGAAGATTTTTAAATTTTAAAAGAAACACGGAACAAGGTTTTACTACAAAGGAATTAGAAAAGTCTTTAATGAAATGCATAGAATTAGTACAAAAGGAAGAATTTAAAGATGAAATAGAAAGACTAAAATTAAATAAATCAGTAAAAGGAGAAAGTAAAATTAAAACCTTGAATCCTTACCTTGATGAAGATGGTGTCCTCAGGGTGGGCGGTCGACTTCGTAACGCGAACTTGGATGAACAGGCTAAACATCCTATTATACTGGGAAACAAAAACGATTTGGTGCCTTTGATTATCGCTGATGCACATAATCACACGTTGCATGGCGGCGTTTAACTTATGTTAAGTTACATAAGCTCAAAGTATTGGGTTATACGAGGAAAGGCACTTGTAAAATCCTGTATACACAAGTGTCTAGTATTTGCTAGACTCAGAGCACGATCGAGGATGCAGCTAATGGGTGACCTGCCTAAAGCTAGAGTAACTCCTGCTCGAGCTTTCATACATACCGGAGTTGATTTTGCAGGCCCATTTCTAATCAGCATGTCCAAAGGAAGAGGCATCAGAACTCAGAAAGCATACATCTGCGTGTTCATATGTATGTCAACCAAAGCTATGCACCTTGAGCTTGTTAGCGATTTAACGTCTGAAGCTTTTATCGCTGCATTCAAGCGATTTGTTTCTAGAAGAGGAAAATGCAGCGATATATGGAGTGACCAGGGCCGAAATTTTGTTGGTGCCAACAAAGAACTAATGGCCGCATGGAAAGAAGCAAATCTGGTCTTTGAAGGTGTCATATCAAACACATTGGCACTGGAAGGAACACAATGGCATTACATACCAGCATATTCACCGAACTTTGGAGGCTTGTGGGAGGCGGGTGTGAAATCTGTTAAACACCATCTGAAGCGCGTGCTCACCACTAATCTCACCTATGAAGAAATGACAACAGTGCTGTGTCAAATTGAGGCTTGTCTCAATTCTAGGCCATTGTGTCCTATCGATGACAAGGACCCAGACTGCATAGAAGCATTAACACCTGGACACTTTTTAATCGGCGAAGCGCCTATCGTTGTACCATCACCTGATTTTAAAGATGTAAAGATTCATTCCTTATCCCGGTGGCAATACACACAAAAATTGCTTGGCGACTTCTGGCGACGTTGGCATCAGGAATATCTGACTCGATTGCAACAACGTCCCATTTGGTTAAAGAAAGCGGAGGAATTCAAGATTGGCGATGTTGTTTTAATAAAAACAGAAGGATTACCGCCTGGCAAATTTTCTTTGGGTCGTGTTGTAGACAAACATCCTGGAGAAGATGGCATAACCAGAGTCTACAGCATAAAAAGTGGCAACAATGTAGTAAAGAGATGTTGTTCAAAGCTATGCCCTAAACCTATTGCTACTGAGTAAAATGTTATGTTTAAGTTTAAGCATTAGAGCCATATGTTATGTTAAGTTCATCATAAGAGAACAATGTTAAGTTAAGTTAAGCATTTGAGTATAGAGTTATGTTTAAGTTGAATTTTTCAAGTATTAAGTATGTTATAGTTATCAGAGTTGATTGTGAGAATATAGTTTTGGATTGGTAAAAGAACTACGTCCTTTTGGTGGGCGGTATGTTATGTTTATATGTATATATTATTTGATTGCTAGGTTTTACTGGCAACTATGGCCTTCACCGTAGTGAGTAGTATATATATTCTGTGGTCGCAAATAAAACGTCATAAAGTAAACACGCATTTTAAATTACCAAAATTCCTATATAAGCAAAATAAGTAAATCTACACGTCCCAAAGAACAAATATCCTACAAGATCTCAAAGACTGCCTCGCATCCTCATTATAAAGTTTTCGAATCTTGTCATTGACCACAAGTTCCCGGCCCTAATTGCAGAACATTCTTGCTTGCGCCATTAAATGGGATCACAAGGCCAATGTATAGACCCAAGTCTATACAATGAGTGTCAGCGCACTCACCACTGGCTTTGTCCTATTCCTCCGCTATGTTTTTCTGATTAATTTCGAGACAAGATCCGACAGTTAAATTGTTTCTCTGGGACTTCGTCGATCTTTATTGTATCGACGCTTTTCTGGTGGTCACCACTGTTTATTCTGGTTTTCAGGAGTTGCGCGTTTTGGGAATAGTGTGGCGGGCTTGTCCTTATTTAAGGTCGCCGTACCTTTTTTTTGGGATTTTCCCAACCCCATCATCATATAAAAATCATCCATGTTCCTTCTTAGCCCTTGTGCCGAGGCCGCGGTATCTCTTTCGAACAACCCGCAGCCCCGTCGGGACTCGCAAACCCCGACACCCGCGCCGCACTTACGCGTACACTAGAATTTATCTTCTAGCAGAAGATAAATTCAAGTGAATAAGTGTGTGAGAAAAGAGTTAGACCCCGCTGAGACCAGCCGTCATAACCTAAATTCGGTCGGAACAACTAGACATAAGGACTCTCTGACTGGATGCGTGAATTTTGCCCGTTGTATGGGCCTTCTGTCCCTATCTGTTTAGTGCCATCGCTTTGACTGTCCGTCCTATCCAAGGGACCCGTATATTTACTGATCCTGGTCGCAAATACTCCGTCCGTATCACCACCTTTGATGAAAGGTGTATTGACATTCAATGATCATACTCAAAGGTATTAGAATTGCGTCAGTGTTACACAAGAAGGTTTTAACTTCGGAAATAAAAGTATTTATAGAATTCTCACAAAGCGGTGTTATGCGTCAGAGAATATAACACCTTCCACCTACGTAATAAACTTTGAGAAATGGAATAAGTCAGTTATATCCTTGTGGCAGGAAGGATTCCCTTCTCCTGTCGCCGTTGATCCCGACTGTTAGACTTAAATATTTAGCTGTTTCTGTTATCAGACTTTCAGGCATCAGACAACTCGTAACAATGGCAGGTTTCTGAATTTCTAACAACCAGAGTTACCGAGGGACTTTTCAAACAGGAACTGGGTTGTGAAGTTAGATAGGCAGTCTTTCAATGTGAAAAAATTGTCATCAGCTGTAACTGGTGGTTAGATAGCACGCTGTTTCCTACTTATTTGGATAAAGTTAGGATGACGAAGATGTATCCGTGTTTCGTGGGTCGTGAAAAGCGAACCAAACCCCTCTCATCATCATTCTTCTGTCCTTATCGTAAATTTAGGATCGACGCTATCACCTATCCACTAAAGCACAATTTCCTCTACTTATTGTCACACTAAACAACATCCTCGGAACGAAACCTTAGCGTCTCAAAGGAGAACAAACAGTCAGTTTGAAGGTCCAAGGGTCTCTTTTAAAGAATGTTTTACCTATTGTGTCTATATTTACTTAGGACTAGGGTGAATGAGACGCGGCCCTGACTCAAAGGGTAAGTTGTACCTTTCAGTACGAGAATGTACTATTCGAGGTGACCATTCGTTTTTTGCGGTCAGTGATGAGGTAAATAGTTGCTTTGTTACCTAACCTTTTTTTTATTATAAACTAGCTTTTGCCCGCGACTTCGTTCGCGTGGAATAGTGACTTCCGGAAGATTTTTGGTTTATCTCGCGAAAAAAAAAAAAAACTATCCTATGTCCTTTCTCAAGTTCCAAACTATGTCTGTACCAAATTTCATCAAAATCCGTTCAGCCGTTTAGGCGTGAAAGAGTAACAGACAGACAGACAGACAGAGTTACTTTCGCATTTATAATATTAAGTATGGATAGTATATAGTATATATATATAGTATGGAAGTATGGATGGGCTTGCTCTTGACTTAAATTTTGCCCTAAGGGCAGAGATGATGTCGACGATGGAACGAGCTTACCCAGTAAGTAGAAGCCTGTTTACTCGCGACTTAAATAGATTAGGGTTATATGAACTCGGAAAAACCGACGCAGCTTCTCGGGTCTTAATTAAGGTTAAACCGCGTTTGCCTATGTCGGTTCGTTGATGAGTGACCACCCATCTACATACCGAGTTTCCTCCGTGCATCAGAAAGCACATTACGCCGTTGGTCCTGGCTGCCATTTATACATCTTTGACAGTCGTTACACATATTCAGTGACCTGAAAAGTCTGACAACCAGTCTTACTACCACACACACACACTATCAGTGACTATCAGAATACCAGCGCTGCGGTATTTGTTTTCATTTATCGCAGCATCATGCTGAGATACGAGCCTTTTTGGCCTCGCACAGGTTTTCTCTTTTATTATTTAGTTTTATATTCTTTTTTGTTATTATTATTTTTTGTAGTTCCTGTGCTTGTTCCAAATAAATATTTTTTCTTCTTCTTCTTTCTTTCTTCTTACCAAAGGAGTATAATTGCATTACCAAGTACTTACTGGGTTGTGGAGGTCAGATAGGCAGTCACTCCATGTAAAATGCAGGTATTCAGCTGCATCATGTAAAGTTGAGAAAAGGCTACGCTGATGATGTTACCTTTTTTGTGGAGGTTGGGAAGTCTTCAAATGACACCTCCCGCTCTGGTCAGAGCGGAAGGTAGTGTCAGACTTCTACTGACTAAAAACCACCCATGTTCCGCGGTATCTCTTTCGAACAGCCCGCTGCCCTGACGGGTGATTATGTTACCTAGCCTCGGTTTTGGTCGTTGTTTTTCATTTCGCAACTTATTGTTATGTACGAGGCGTATTTTCTTTGAAGGGTGCGCAAAAAGAAAAGGTTTATTGGAGCCATTCCAAGTCACGTTTGGCAATTATATTTTTGCTCTTATTTTTTGGGTCGTTTGCGTTTGGGGTTTCATGTGTCAACTAAGTTCTGCAGACTTGGTAATTAAAACACTTTGTTGTTTGTGTAGTTGTTCTTCCTTTTCAAGTATTTTATCTAGTAAACGGAAGATCATGCAAAAATGGCTTGATGGTGTTCAAGGATCGTTCACGTTTTAAATTCGTCTTAAATATCTTTAACACGTAATATTTGCGTCATCAATCGGGCGGTTGATGGCAATAGGCACGGCCCCTGTTAAATAGGAATCAAATCACAACTGGCGAAATGTGGGTTTACTAATGGGTACCACACTGCCTAACCCTTTGGGAATTACAGGCGTGATATTATGTTTAAGTTTTATTTATGTTATTTTCCTCTAACGTCTGACGATTGAAATCTTACAAAATCAAGGGCAAAACAAAAGTATTGTTTTAGCTATTCGCGAGAAATCTTCACAAAAATTAAATGCAATTTGAAGTAACATGGAAATAGAAATACAATATGTTGCAAGCAATCTGTTCTAAATGTTCTAATGACGTACAAGATGACGTCATAGTTATGACGTAACCGTCTTGGGACCATGTTGCCGCTGAAGCTACTTTGAATTTATGAACAATTTTATGACGTCCCTATAAAATTGTTTTCTTAGAAAGACTAGGTATCTTCCTATTTTATAAGCTAAGTTGTGTTGTTGCGTTTTAGTTTGAAGGTTTATGAAGCCTTCGTAGTAGTAAATGCAGTAATCGAGATTTTGACGATTTTTTAGTTTAATCAAAGCAGCGTTAAACAGGCTGTGAGCACTCGGACCCCAATTTCGAAAGGCCTAGTTGACTTTTCCTGTGACCCAAGGGATGGTTTTTATCTTTGCCGTACTGCCAGTCTCTTGGGCACATTACTGGCACCGTTGAGGAGAAGCTTTTTGATGCCCTTTTATAATTTGCTGTTAATCTATTTAATTATTTGGTTTACTATTAAATTTCGGAGACATTGTGACATTTAATCACTATTTCTCCTCGAAACCGACATTTTACAATTACAAGCACATAAAACATTGCAGTGTAGTTTCCGTCGACATTTTCAGTTTAGTTAACGCTTTCGGCAAACCCCTTTGGTGTTGCAGGTGTTTATGGGCAGGTGTGTATACCACGGCGGTCACAAGACGTTACCTCATGTGGGCCGACCGCATCGGCCTTGTTTGCTACCTAACCACGTTAGGGACCTTTGCCAATAGGATGAACAGTTTCCATCTGATGTGGAGAAATGTTGTGTTTTCCGCCTTGTTGTTTCAGGGAGTCTGTGGTCAACTGGACTTGCTTGCAACAGAACCCTATTTTTTTCATAAAACTATGAAAAAATAAAATTATAATGTGATTTGTTCGACTGACTTCGTGGGTCCACAATCCACATGCTAGAATAAAAAAACTAAATGTGGCACTCGGAGACTGCCGCGGTAAAGCTATTGCATAGCATTTTTTATCAACTTATGCAAATAATTAATTATTTAAATTTTGACAACCTCAGTTGACAACCTTGTCATTTTCCGTAACTATAGCAACCTGGTTATACTGAATGTTAATACGAGTATTTTCGTTAGGGAATTTCTGGATTCGCTCTCCACGCTCAAGGCCCGCGATAGAAGCTATGCAATAGCTTAAAAAATATTTTAGTTATTTCAATACTGTATACCTACTGGTAGTGGTACTGGTAGTTGTATTCGGAACGTCAGAAATGGTTAACATATTAAATAAATAAAATACAATGGTTTATTTACTATTTATTAGTCTTACATCGGGACCTCCTTTTAAGTAAATGATTATACCTGTACTAGGAGATATAGGCTATTTTGTGGCATATTATATAAGATCAAACGAACTTCTTGAAGTGAAGTTCGATCAATATTATATGAGTCGCTTCATTCGAAGATACAAATAACCATGTAGTGCCTTTATTCTACAAGGCTCTATTCGCACGTTTAAAGAATCGACTTTAGTCGATTGTCATTTTTTTTTTTTTTATCTGTGGTGTGGACCTCACTAGCGTGGCGTGATATTCGTGCCGTCATTCTTGTTTAGAGATCAGTTTTCTACGATGGGTTTGGGTGGGTGAGGACTTTGTATCTTCGAATGAAGCGACTCATATAATATTGATCGAACTTCACTTCAAGAAGTTCGTTTGATCTTATATTATATTTCGTCGCTTCATTCTTCAGATACAAATAACCATGTAGATGTTTAGAGATATGTTCTCAGATTAGTAAATAAAACTTTATTATGTAACGTTTTATATTAACAGTAGAAAACTTTTATTTTGATATCAAAAAACAGAAATTGTTCTTAATAGTAAATAACTATAAATTATTAAGTTCCTAATCATTATTTGAACAACAGACAAAAACAATAAATACCTATATGTATTTTGATTTATTAGTAGGTAAGTATTACCTATAGTAATTAATAATAATTCTAGATTTAAATTACGAGGGCGGGTCAATAAGTCCGTGACTTTTTGAATGAAACACAGGTTTTCGGATACGTTCTATTTTTATTTTTCAACGTAGAGTACGTTTGAGCTCTATACACTTTGTCCAACGTTTCTCCAATTTTTTTATCCCTTCCAAAAAATAAGATTTGTCGAAGTCCTCAAAATGGGTATTTGTTTGTGAGATGATTTCATCATTGGAGTCAAATCTCATTCCACCAAGCCATTTCTTCAAGTTTGGGAACAGGAAATAGTCAGTCGGGGCTAAATCCGGAGAATAGGGCGGATGAGGGAGCATTTCGTAGCCCAATTCATGAATTTTTGACATGGAAACTGCACATGTGTGCACCCTTGCATTGTCCTGGTGGAAAAGAACCGCGGCACTCATCTTGCGGAAAGCTTTTTCATACCCAAGTGATCATTTAAAATTGTAACCACTGAGCCATGTGAGATGCTTATGGCTTCCACAATCTCTCTCACTTTCAATCTGCGATCGGCCAACACCAAATCGTGATTTTTTTAAACTGTTTCGGGTGTAGAGACTTCAACTGGGTGTCCAGAACGTTCGGCATCTTCCGTGCTTGTACGGCCACAACGAAGTTCTGGGAACCACTTCTTTACCATTGAAATTGGTGGTGCAGAGTCCCCATAGTGTTTATCAAGCCTAGCCTTGGTTTGAGTAATGGTTTTTTTCCTCAAAAAATAATGCTCAATGAGCACACGAAATTCACTTTTTTCCATTTTCTTCTCAAAGTACGCGGCAGTCTGCTATCAATGGCTGTCAAAGACAAACTTATAGACGCTGCTTGTTCAAATTTTGACAGAAGTCACCTGATAGTAGCCTGTTGACAGCAGCAGTGTTGCCCTTTCAGTTAAAACACAAGAAATTAAAAAAGTCACGGACTTATTGATCCGCCCTCGTACTTATGGCGCAGATAGATCGAGCATACATACCCTCATCATTAATTGATTGGGTCGGTTTTAGAACCCAGAAAATGTCTAAGACGAACTAGCCCAACCAGCCGTCTTCCGGATGGTATCAACACATAGGTATACTTCAGCGGAAGCCGCCGCCGAGGTGGAGGCGTAGCGCGTGCTGTGCGCACTGAATACTGTGACTTGTTCTCCGCTAGGGTCTGCTTAATCCACCTACTGATAGTTTATGACGATGCTTTTTACATGGTCTTTTAACGATAAACAAAATACTATCGTTTTCTACAGTTCGTGAAGCAGATGTTACCTAAAGGTAATCAACGAGAGTTTTTGCAGGGCATATTTTGGGGTTCTCTACGAAATAGGTTGGGTAAAGATAAAACGGGTTTTCTCTCGATTTGCTGCAGAAGTCTTTATCATGTCAGTAATGTTTATGTATATATACATATAGATACCAGTATATGCGGCGGTATAGATACCAGTGGGAGATTTGTGGATATTTTGCACTCCATTATTGGAGACAAATTGTACTCGATTTGAAGTACAGAACGCATACAAAAGATTCTTTTTTTTTTTTTGATAGTTTATTAGGGTCAAGATTATTACGTTTTTCCAATGAGTACCATTGGGAAACGTAGTCCAGTACTATTTTTGAGTCCCAAGTTGTGTTTTACTTGGGATGAGATGGCTTTTGCCTGTAAATACCTTGCAGTACCTACCTAGACGTTTCATTTTCTCGTCTGCTTCAATGTTATTTCCGAGGAGAAATGAAAGGACAGATTCGGTGACTATTGATAGCGCCGTATGATGCTTCCTGTCCCTATGTCCATATCTGACATGAGCATTCTTCTCAGCAAGGGAAACCAAGATTAGCCAGGCCAAAAAGGAAAGACTAGGATGCCAGTGGCTGAGTCGTCAATAATTTCTCTCAAACATTTTAGGCTTAAAGCACACGGGGGAAAATCGTAGAAAAAGGTAGATTGCCAACTAACTGAAAAAGTGTCGACTTTTATGGAATCAGGGTTCGGTCTTCATGGAACGTTTTGGCTACATTATGATATTTGTGCGGGAAGCGAATAAATCGATTTTTGGTTTACCTAAAATTTGAACTATCTTTTGGAAAGCCAAATCCGAGATTCTTCATCTACATTGTCGTGTGTTAATGTATGACGCAACGACGTTAATTGATTCACTTTTTTAATATGAAATGTGTTATACGCAAATAGAAATATATTTCGCTTCTCACACCATTGCCAAATAGATTTATTCAGTTAATTTAAATGTGGGAATCGAACTCCATGCATACATTTAATATAGCTGATAGCAGATGTGTTCTCCACACGAAGCAATACGGAGCAGTTAGAATGCAAGCTTGCAAAGCACTTCAAACCTCTAAGACATACCGCTGGATTTTCCAGCCACCCTTTGCTCGATTTCCGTTATAGACTGCCCCCAGCCTGTTCTAAAAGCGTTAGTGTAGATTTCTAAATCGAAATGGTAATCTTTTCTCAATACGTTGTGTGTTAAGTTGAGTTGAAAATCCGTCTCCACCGCTCTAGGTCAAAGTCTTCAAAGTCACCTTGACCACTTGGTCACTTCAGAGAGACCTTTGAAGGGCTAAATCTTCTGACGTTTGAGAGTTTTGGTGTATAAACCAACCATATAAATATCTTACTGCAGGACAAGCTGCAGTAAGTACTCAACCAATCAACTACTAACTAGCTAACTATCGTTCCCTATTCTAACAGCCAGGAAGAAAAGACAACATAATGATCATCGCATTATCCCTGTTTGTTTGTCATCTGGCAGGCCCAGTGACATAACGACGCTATAAAATATAAAACCTAAAACTTACGAATTTGTCGTGGTTCAAGACATTTTTTTTTTTTTTCTTTTCTTGTAATTAATTACAAAACCTAAGCATTTAAGCAATGTTTCATTAACGTTGTCACGACATTTTTATCTTAAGTATTACCGATGTTAAAGATGTCATCGAGAGATATTACTGACCCTTGTGTCTTAGGTGAATAGCCTGGTTCATCAACTTCGTGAAAAAACCTAGGCGCAACAGATAAACCATAGGGCATTGCGTTAAACTCGTATGTATGATCAAACTGAAAACGTAAGTATTTACGATGTTCTTTTTATATAGGAACTAAAAGTTATATTTCCTTTATGCCAATACTTGCCATAAATCCATCTTTAGGTAAAAGTCTAGCTGCAATCTTATGGTTCTCCATTTTAAAGTGAGCAGTGTAAAACACACTTATTTAAAACCTTTGAATTTAAAATAACCTTTTTGTCCTCTAAAGGTTCAGGAGTCAAAAATATTTTGGAAACTAAATCATTACTGCGATACAGAAATAAATACTTAGTTGTTAATTGATTCACTTTTTTATAATGAAATTGAATACCCTTCGTAATTTAATACAGCGCCATCTGTATAAAACAGTATTGAACCTCTTTGAACGTTTTCATAGATAATACTGCGTTCGAAACTTCGAAGTGTAGATGGCAGCAAAAGCCGCTAAAGCGGTCGGGACGTTTTGAGTGGTTAGATATATAATTATCCACTTAAGAATTAATGGATCATCAGTGATCTTTGAGCTGCGCTTGGCTTGCGCGGTGCTGGGGCAGTCCTCCTTGGGCCTTCCCCCCCCCCTTGTTCGACGAGAAGCGAGGAGAGGCGCGACAATTTTTGATTGTTGCCTGTTACGAAGTAGGAGTTTTTGGCTATTGCAGCGGACTTCTTGATTTGAAAACCATGGTTTTCGATCACTTTCGTGGTTTTTATCTTTTACGAAAGCTTGCTTCCAAAAAGCAATTTATCACGATCACTATCTTGCATTAGGTAGGTATATTAATTAATTTTATAAAAATGCAGATCGTACAGCAAGCGACACCTGTCGCTTAAAATTGTAATGGCCTGAACTTTGTCTTTGCCATCGTCAAGAAACAAGTCTAACCCTTTATTAAGGGCGGCTATGCCGTGGCCTAGTTGCTGCTGCTGTACCCCCCCCCCCCCTACCCTATGGTCAGGGATACGGACGGGTACCTTCGATTACTGCGACCGAAATTTCATAATTTAATTAAGGGCTTGTAATAATGGAATGGAATGAAATGGAATTTGGCGTTAGGTTTGGCGACAAACTTTGGCGTCTCTTCCATGGTCTCGCCTAAGGCGGAGATATTACCAGGATCCAATTCAGGTACTGGGGTGGATTCCTACTCGCCATCATGTGTCATCATGGGTGACATGTTTATATCAGTCTGATCGGCGTCATTCAATGTGTAAAACAATAAAATAATAAAAGTTGAAAATTGAGGGTAGACGTAATTTTGACTTCTTACATTGTATTAACAAACGATTAATCTCTCAGGAAGTTTAAGGACACTAAGGCGGTATTATAAATAACCGTCATGAGGGTACATGATCCACCTCCAGGCATTTTATTTAATTTTGTATTAATTACAAATTACCTTCGTGATAAAAATTATTTAAAATGTCACCTACGGAATATCTTCCGTGATTGTTATTGGTTAATATAGTTATGAACCGTGAAAGCTTAAAACAGTGTTTACCTTCGTGATGACACACGGTCAACCTCCAGGCGTTTTATTTACGTAATCGTTCTTTAGACAATTACAGATTACCTTCGTGATGACACACGGTCAACCTCTAGGCTTTATAGTGAGTTACCTTCGTGATGACACACGGTCAACCTCCAGGCGTTTTATTTGTTTTAACGTAATCGTCTTTTGGACAATTACAGATAACCTTCGTGATGACACACGGTCAACCTCTAGGCTGTATAGTGAGTTACCTTCGTGATGACACACGGTCAACCTCCAGGCGTTTTATTTGTTTTAACGTAATCGTCTTTTGGACAATTACAGATAACCTTCGTGATGACACACGGTCAACCTCTAGGCTGTATAATGAGTTACCTTCGTGATGACACACGGTCAACCTCCAGGCGTTTTATTTGTTTTAACGTAATCGTTCTTTAGACAATTACAGATAACCTTTGTGCTAACACGTGGTTAAATCTCTAGGCTGTAGGTATAGTGAGCTACCTTCGTGATGACACACGGTCAACCTCCAGGCATTACAATATAGATTGAACTATATTTCTCTTAAATATTTTTCCACCAACACACAATCATAGACTTATTAAGAGTAACGGTTTACTAACCTGAATTTTTATAGGACTCTTCCGATGACGAATAAATAATTCTATTACCTACATTTTCTTTGATGATCTTCTAGTATTCGAATTTTACGTTGATAACGTTCAATTCTATCCAGATTTCTTCTTTTCGGCATTATAATGACGATTGCTGAGCACGTAATATTCACTAGTTTTTAAGGCGCGTGCGAACGATGCCTCGCAAGAAAAAGGAATGACGGCACGAATATCACGCCACGCTAGTGAGGTCCACACCACAGATAAAAAAAAAAAAAATGACAATCGACTAAAGTCGATTCTTTAAACGTGCGAATAGAGCCTTGTAGAATAAAGGCACTACATGGTTATTTGTATCTGAAGAATGAAGCGACGAAATATAATTATGATTATCGACAATCACTCGGCATTATTGAACCAAAATAACTCAATTTCTATTCAACGTTATCTATGATAACAAAAGATCAAATTCAGAGATAATATACTATCGGAGTCTTAGTAATAAATTATCAGTAGAGAAGTATTACTGATACTAAATAACGGTACGGTATTATTAGTTTATTGTTCTAGTAATCTTTCTTATTTATTACCTTGACCTTTCTAGTATCTAATTCGTAATTAATTGATTTAGAATAATCACTCTTTGAGATAGTAAATAAATTAGGAAAATTATAGATTAGATAATCTTTGTGATGTTTTGTAGTCAGAGAATTTTCAAGTAGGTATCTATACCAGCAATACCTACGTCTATAATATTCCCTTTTGTCATACTAACTTATGCCCATGACTTCACCCGCGTTAAGTTCCGTAATTTTCCCATGGGATCGTTCTGCTGGGATTAAAAATATCCCCATATTAATTCAGATTGTTCTTATAAGAGTGACAACCATCATCAAATGACTCCTCCCGCTCTGGACGGAGCAAAAGGGAGTGTCAGCCTTTTACTAACTAAAACCCACCCATGTTTCTTCTTAACCCTTTGTGTCCTAGGCCGCGGTATCTCTTTCGAACAACCCGCAGCCCTGACAGGACGGACGGTGTGATTTAAACCTTGTATTTTTATACTCAGTGACCGCTTACTTGACTAGATTGATTTGATCCCCGTTACGGCTAAAAGTAAAACGTAGACCAGGTAACTAATTAACTACTGATTCTTGAAGTACTTCAGTTGTGAGAAAAATTTCACGCCTACATCCAGCCTTGTTACTCGTTATAAAACAATGTCCCTAAGTAAACTGATACAAAAACAAATTAATAATTCCCAGAGCACCGTTAATTAAAGCGCGCCTATTGTCATCCGATACCCCTAATAAGATTACAGCTTCCAGTAAACATCTCGTCGATGTTTGTTCGTTTGGCACAAAATACTCGGGAACCGTATTGTTTGTCTAAACACCAATTAGTTACGTGTAAGCGTTCGGAATGTGTTTCTATAAACAATTTTGTAACGACCGTTAATGTTACTTCTTGTTTGGTTTTCGCTTAAAGGAGAGTAGGTATACCTATACCCATATCGCCAGCAATAGTCATGTAATCATGTTCTCTCGTGGCTAAATCATAACAGCCGCACGCATAGCAGCCGCCTTGCAGTCTCTAGTTAGACTGGAAGCCGAAAACAACGAAAATATAACCTTCAAACCAAAGCTAGGCACTCCACTATGTTCTTTTTCGTCAACGTCTAGCTAGAAAGATAAGCTCAACGTCAACCTAAAGCGTTCCCACTGCTGGCAGTGGGAACACGTTGTAGATTTATTTTGCTATTTCTCAAGAAATGTTTTTACAAAAAACAAAATCCAAACAATTTAGACGTTGCAAATTGAAAAATATTTACAATTCACGCGTGTTAGTCGTACCTACGCACAGCTAGTGTTGAAAGTCAAACTATTTGCTAAACACTGTGCTAACCTATAAATATAATATGACAACCAGTTGAAATATATAACAGAACTATCCTGGGAACCCACGCGAATGATTGCTTAAAAAAATAATAGCGATTCGATGAAATAAATCTGTGTAAATTTCCACTTCAGTTAGTTACTGAGTGACGTTCAGCATATTTTCAAACTAACGTGTTGGTGAATGAGAGAATAAATTCATTCTTTATAGCGTAGATAGTCGATTATTATTGTTAATTCGGACATAAATCGTGCCTTGATAATTCAATCCACTCGGATCAATCTTTAGGTTAAACCGCTCTGACAGCAAAATTGTAGGGGCGACGCCTGACGGGGCTGCGGGTCCCAAAAAAGATACCGCGGCCTCGAACACAAAGGCTTAAGAAGGAAAATGGGTGGTTTTTAGTCCGTAGAAGTCTGACACTCCCTACCGCTCCGCCTAGAGCGGGAGGAGTCATTTGATGATTTCCCATCTCCCCCAAAAAAAAGAAATAAACCGTTCTGCTTAGGTCTGTGGATAGGTGACCACACTGACCACCCAGTACATAAGAGTTTTTTTCCGTGCCTCGGAAAGCTCGTTAAGCCGCTGCCCTGCTGGTCCCGACTGTCATTTGTAGATATTTGACAGCCGTAATAGATAGTCCAGTAGCCCGAAAGTCTGGCAACCACACTACTGCAGGGTATCACCGATACCTAGTCGACATTCCACACATTCGAACGAAGCGCTTTGCTGGGTCCTTTATTATGCGCACAGCCAAGGAGTGGAATTCCCTGCCTGCGTCGGTTTTTCCGAGTTCATATAACCCTAATCTGTTTAAGTCGCGAGTAAACAGGCTTCTACTGGGTAAGCTCGTTCCATCGTCGACCTCATCTCTGCCCTTTTTTTTTTTTTTTTTTTGGTGGGTGGAAAATCATCGAATAACCCCCCCCCGCTCTTGGGCAGAGCGAAGGGGAGTGTCAGACTTCTACTGACTAAAAACCAACCCATGTTCCCTCTTCCTCGCCCTTGTGTCGGAGCCGCGGTAACTTTTCGATATCCGCAGCCCCGACGGGCGTCGTCGGCCCTTGCGGGCCCCTCCTTGCTGACATCTCTTTGAGGCGCGCGTGGAACACGTACGCGCCGCCGACACGGTCTGTTGCCGTCATGACGACGGCCGGACGGCGAGCTAGACCTCATCTCTGCCCTTGGGCAAGATTGAAGTCAAGAGCAAGCCCATTTATAATAATAAAAAAAAAAAAAAAACCAGTATCGTATTGCCCAGTACTAACTGGCTTGTAAAGGTCAGATAGGCAGGTACTCCATGTAAAATACTGTTGAATATCTGATGCATGGAGCTACTGCAACACAATATCACGTGGTTTGACTGGTTGTCAGCCAACATTGAGATTCTAAGATTCAAGATTCTTTATTTGCATGAAATATGGTACAATAATATGGTCTTAAATATAAAAGGTTTCACATATTTCGCTTACTTAATTCAGCATGCAAAATTAAAAATAAATTAAAACACCTAGTACTCGTAATTAGGTATTACTTTGTTACATATAACATATTTGGTAAGTAAGGTTGAAAAGCTTTTCAGTAAAATACGACGCTTTAAAATTGCATTAAGCCCGTTCGTTAAATCGAACCTTTTGAAAGCTTTCACAAAATACAAATAAGGCAAAATATTTGAACAAATAGTATTTAAATGATTTTCATTGTTCATTTTACTGAAGTATCCACAAAATGCTGAAAATGTAATTAATAATTATTATGCAGAGAGTATAAAATTTTCAACTTACCACGATTTCTGTTAAATTGGATTAATTACGCGTTGTATTGAGTTTGAGTCAATTCGTTAGTTGAGCTTTTTTGAGTTAAATGTCAAAATGTGTAAATAAATGGATGGGTGTTATAATATTGTTTCAGGGGAAATGATGAATTGTATGCAGATAAGGTTTAATATTCAAATAATGATTTGGTTGAAAACTTATTATGAATACGAATTTCGATTATAGAGTTTGATCGGTAGTTGACTCGTATTGGTTGTTTTGTAGTGACGGTTGATAACATCTGGCTACTCTATTGTCGAATATAGAGCCTTAGAGTGTTCGTTTGGGGAGGCTTAAGTCCGAAAGTAAGACTGTCATAGTCAAAAAAATTTGGACATCACCAAAGAAGTTTGGAGCCTGCGGGCATGATAAGTTGGATGGGTTTCGAATGTCAATCATAGCATTTCCCGTGGCCCCTCACCCATGGCGACGACGGTAGGCTAGTCACGATGATTTTAAATTGTTGCCAGCCCCATATAACCGAACCAACTCCTCAGATAGTGCGGTATGCGTTTAGCATTTTTCACCGCTTCACAAAGAAAACGTACGCCTTTCAAGTAGCAACTTTATACCTATTAAACCTTTTATACTATTATATTCTTTCACAACCATAACCCTTTATTCAGATAACTCAAGTGTATTAAACTGCCTATTCAGACTGAACAATACCTTCCTTTATGAAGTACCCTCAAATATCTGACTTCGAAAATGGGGAGGGTTCTTGTAGTCACAAGAACCCCCATCAATTGATTTCGTAACGAGCCGCTTGAAATATACACAAATAAATATTGGGCGTTTAATTTTGTGTTTTCAAGTGTAGTTTTTTTGTGTTAAGGGTGTTTTATTGGGATGTTTTTTGCTTTTAGTCGAAAATTTTATGTGAGTACATGAAAGACGTTACACACCACCTCATCGGAGGCAGTCAAAGTCAACATGATTGTATTTAAATCATTATTGAGTTACAACTAATAATGTGCCACGTCTTCTTTAACCTATATTTCTAACATAATTATGTATTATAAAATAAAGTCCTCCGCCGCGTCTGCCTGTCTGTCTGTTTGCAATAAACTCAAAAACTATTGCACCGATTTTCATGGTGTTTTCACCAATAGGTAGAGTGGTTCACGAGGAAGATTTTAGTGTATAATTTGCAAAGTTCCGACATCCACGCGGGCGAAGCCGCGGGCATCACCTAGTCTGTAATAAAGTAGGATCTTCACGTGTAACGTATTTCGCAAAAAAAATTGAAATTAACTACTTTCATCAGTAAGTATCCAATGAAAAAACATCGAAGTAATGGGATCTCGAAATAATAAATAATCACGGAAGATATCCCATACCTAACTGACAATGTAGGATAAGTTATAACTAACTGACAATGTAGGATAAGTACATAAGTAGTAGTTTACCCGTGAAAGCTTAAAACAGTGTTGGTAACTATTCAAGATTATTCAGAACTCCATTTCTCACATTATAACCTAACCAACCTTCACACATCCTAAGCTCTGCCGTCACCAAAAACTTCAATTATAACTTCAGGTTCACTTAGTGCCTAATTTAAACTTCGGCAACCCTTACTTAATACTCAAGTTCAGTCGAAAGGCCACTTTTAGAGCTTCTAACTTGAAAGCTACTGTAACTTTACATCGACTTACGTTTTCGTAAATAAACAATTTACCGAGAAGACTTTACGGGTTTCCCTGAAAAGTGTTTTTGAGAAAAATGTATGTTTATTTTCTTTTTAAGAATTCTATATTTAGATGGCTGTATAAATACCTTTTCTTACAACCATTTAAGTATAGCATTCTTAAAGTTTTATTATTTAGTATTTAATGACTTGAGCCGAGTTGAGCCTGCAAAGGGTGCTGCGGGTTGTTTGAAAGAGATTCCGTGTCCCCGGACACAAAGGGCTAAGAAGGAACATGGGTGGTTTTTAGTCAGTAGAAGACTGACACTCCCAACCGCTCTGCCCAGAGCGGGACGAGTCATTTGATGATTTTCCAACCCCAAAAAAAAAAGGCTGCAAAGGGTGGCAAATGATTGGTTGTGGCGCAACAGACCCTTTTTTTTAAAGATAGGAAATTATCAAATGACTCCTCTGGGTGGAGCCGAAGGGAGTTTCACACTCTTACTAACTAAAACCCAATCCTTCTAAAGCCCTTTGCATTCCAGGGCCACGGAAAAATAAATAAATTTTCTACAACAAATCCAGGTCAATGCTAATCCCTGTTTAACTCTCGTTCAAAACTAGGCCACAGTTCCTAACATCCATTCTCCAAGGCTCATATCGTATGATCCTTTTGTATAACATGCACTCATAACGTTGGATAACGCGCAAGAATTTAATATAGCATGCATTCATGTTGGGACTACCAGGAGAACAGGGCATGTCCTTGTTTGTAAGGATTTATGGTTGTATAGTACATACATGTGGTGTGGTTATGGGGGTTTTGTCAAGCTATTAAATGCTGGAATTGTCTGGGAGATGTTATGTTTGTGCGAAGGTTAGGTGTAGGGGTGGTTACATAATATATAACATCACGTCTGTAATTCCAGAAGAGTTGGGTAGGATGTTCTGGGTGCACCTCGATTTAGCCAGGTATGTGAACCTATTGCCATCAACCGCTGCTATTGAGAAACACTGTGACGTCTAACAGAGAAGAATGAAAAAAGAAAACGTGTTGCGCCGACCCCAAATAGAATGGGATAAAGGCAGGAAGATGATGATGACGTATATATACTCCATTTACTATAAGATTAGAATTTTAAGTTAGCCGTTTTTACAGTCCTTTCAACCGATTTTGACTTCTATACCGTAGGCATAAGGATGGCATTAAAAGCAAAAAGAATGTTACAATACCGACTGTTTACTGCAGCTGCATTTTGTCTTGCTGTCAACGTAATAGAGTTCACAATCGGTTGAACGGACAGTAAAAACGGTTAACTTAAAATTCTAATTTTATAACAAATGGAGTGTAGGTATGAGGAAGTCTGAAAGTAGCACCGATCACTAAAAAGTTGTGTGTTATTCGGTTGTCGTGATTTGGGCAGGTGATGCGGAGGAATAAAGAAAATTTCGTGAGGAGTGAGGAAGTTCTGAGTACCTATAAATGCGGATGGGTATACAAGTAGAGGAAGACCAAAAAAACGATGGATTGACTGTGTTTAGCATGATATAGCAAGAAAGGAGGTGTCTGGTGACATTAAGAGTAATACAGACAAGAGTTGCCGTGGCTGACCTGGAAGTCTTTAAACAGACTCCGGACCCAGGTTGGTCGCAGCAAAGAAAACCTGCTTAGGTGGAGATATATAGATGACTCTGCACTGGAGTGTAAATGTGGTGTTGTTCCTCAAACAATGGGGCATTTAATATCGTGTCCTGCTGACTGTTCACTGCAGGAACTGATGGACGCTACTGAAAGCGCCAAACTAGTAGCCCAATTCTGGGCCGACTCAATTTAGATTGCCATCGACACGCTAAGAAGAAGAGGAAGAGTAATAAAGAAGTATGGAAGAACAAGACATGCTGAGCCGTCCTCAAATTGATTGGTCTAGGGGCAAGAGAATAATGAAGCTCAAGGGTTAGGAGGGGAAAGCGGGAATATGGCTGAAATTGGTTAGACAAGAATGTGAATGTGTGTGATTGTGAAGAGACTGAAACAAAACTTCAACTGAAGACTGACTGTAGAAGTTTAGACATGCTCAGGGTGCTTACTCTGGAATATAATTCCGATAGATCGACATTGGTCAAACGTCAGTTGGTTGAGTTAAACGTCAGGGATTGGCTAGACTCAGTGAGACGTTTGACTGACAATTCCAATGTCGATCTATCGGAATTATATTCGAGAGTAAGCACCCTGGTCGGATCCTGTCGCCCCATGCAGATAAGCTTCTTTAATGGTCGTCAGACATGAGTTGATGATTTTAGCCTGTTTTAATTGTTAGCAAGCACGAGAACTCTGTAGTTATCATCCTCTTTACATAACGTAATCGTCTTTTAGTAGATCACGAAGAGGAGGTTTCATAAGCTTACCCTCCCATTGGGTGGAATAGCAAATTAACGAGTTACAATGCCGCCTAAGTAATAATACCTTGGTAACTTTAGTACGGTAGTAAACTAACTTCAAACAATAATAGGGTTGGCCTTGAGCGGGACCGTAGTTCATTCATTTTAATGGTTGTGCATATTTTTGTCTTTGATTTTATTTTTGTTTTTCATATGCTGAGTTGGCTACCCTTTCGTTATGGGCATGCTCAGCGCAGTTGAGCTGTATAATTAATTGTTAAGCTGTTTGTTGTTATTTGTTTATGTATGTGACTCACGAGGTTGTCGTGTCGACATGTGGGATGTGTATTGTCCTATCAGCCAGTGGCTTAATTGCCAAGAGCCTCGACCAATACCTGAGGAGGTTATCGTTGGGCAGCTGGATCGAGGACTTGATTCAGACAGCGGTTCTGCACACGGCTCGTATTGTCAGGAGGTTCTTTTCTCGGGAGCCTTGACCACCAGTAGATAAGACCCGGATCCCGATATTCTAGACCTACACTTTTTTTGTGTTTTAAAGGAATATTTGTGAATTTATCATCATCATATCAGCCCGGAATCACCCACTGCTGGGTATGGGCCTCCCCTGTCTCCCACCACATGTCCCAATCCTGTGCGTCTCTCATCCAGGCGTTTCCCGCGACCTTGATGATGTCGTCAACCCAACGAGCTTTAGAACGGCCCAGGTTTCTATGGCCTAACCTTGGCCACTACTCAGTCAATGCCTAGCTCCATCGGCCATCTCGTCATCATCATCGTAAATGTATGAGTAGGTAGTAAATAAATAAAGCTATTTGGCCTTGACCGGGACCATAGTAACTTTCTTAATGGCATATAATTTGTCTTAAATACCGTACTTATACCATGTTCCTAGTTGTGTTTATTTCCCATGTAATAGTGGGTCATTACTGGGTACATAATTGGCGAAATGTGAGTGTTGGAACTTTAAATATACCTCTGCCTCTACTTAGCACTTCGGGGATTACATTTACAGTGGTGTTGTTTTCGTTAGTTATGTAATACAAAAACAAAATAGTTTATTGTGTCAATTGGAAAATTTCATTTATAATTTCATTTTAACTTTTTTGCAGCCCCCATTGGTGTATTCCCGTTGACCCCACTGGATTGCCCCACTGGTGGGGTCAACGGGAAAAATCAAAATTGTCGTTTCGTTGGCCCCACTACCCTTTTCAACTGCTGGGGTCAACGTAAGCAAACAATGCCTGTATTAGACTTATAATTTAACATACATAAGTTATTTTACAGATAAAATATTGTCATTGGTTAATTTAAATCTTATGTAAAGGATGTTTTACGTAGATACATTCAGTCCAATTTCACACCTTTTTCACCATGTGGGTAAACAGAAACCACAGAACACTACCTCCTTCGATTTTTACACTCTCATTTGCTTTGTCCACGATGAAGGTCGCTACTCTAAAGATATAACAACTAAGGCTAAATTCCAACAGCAAAAATGTAAACCCGAAAAATGGATACTTAATTAAAGTGTCAAATTAAAAGCGCCACCCACCGCATTTGAAATAATTGACGCTATTCCCTTCTGAGTTAGGTCCCGTGACGTCATATGGGGCAATTTGTTTTACGTCCTGCTAAACGGGTCGCCTTCCTAGAACTCTGGAATATACTGGATATATTCGTTGTTAATTAAATTACGTTTTAAAGCTTGTAGAATAACAGGTTGTGAAAAAAAAATCGTGTTATCCTGTAAACACCTCATTTTTGGCTGTGTTTATATCATAGTTAAAAATGTATACGAATAATGGGAAAACCGTTTCAAATTAAACATGAAAAGTCCTCATCGATCCCAATCTGCTGACTAACCGCACATGGCCGTGACAGAAAGAAACTATAACTTGGGACAACCACAATTCTTTCTATTACAATTAAAATATTTTCTCTTAACATAAATCTTTCATTACCGACCCATAGTCACACTAAACTACCACCACCAGTGTGACTACGGATCAGGTTAAATTATCCGTAGTCACACTGGTGTGACTACTACAATAAATTTTATTGAGGTTAAATTATCCGTAGTCACACTGGTGTGGTAGTTTAGTGTGACTATGGGTCGGTCACTAAATCTTTTATCTTTCAAAAATATTAGTCTTCACAATGCTTCCTACTTATCAAGCGTCACTTCATCTCAATGATAAAGAAAACTGTCCACACACCTCGGCCGTGGCTGTTAATTGCACCGGGCGGTGAACAGGCTCACTAATTAGGGCGCTCTTTCATCATCCCGCCTGATTGAGGTCGCGATAGTGGAGATATGCGCACGTATGCGTCTTTTGTTTTGAACGGGGGAAGGGCTAGAACTAGATTGGTATTATTTTTCGTAATTTTTACTGTGCTAGATAATTGTCAGAGTTAGACAATATAATTTATCCGCCTAGCCGTTTCAGTCGGCTTACAGTCTTAGTAACTGTCAGAATTAAACAATGACCTAGAATTCTCCAAGTTTTTCATGATTATTATCGGATTTATTGGAAATCGTATCATATCAGTAGATATCAATCCGATATTAATTTGATATCAACCAATTAATAAAAGATAATGCTTATCAGAATATTTAATTATCATCGATTTGTGCTGCTACTATTTAATTGAGCAGAATTTTAAAAAGTATCCTTGAAAATATAGAAATAAGATTATATTACACGCAACTTGTACTAAACTGTCTGTGACTGTAAATTAGGGAGATAGTTAACCATCCTACACCATACAATTAAATAAATCCATCAAGTTATCATAACATCATGGCTGTAATAACCGAAGGGTTAGGCAGAGACGTACCTAACAGGTAAACCCCACATTTCGCCAGTTATGTTTAAATCTCATAGGGGGTGACCTAATTGCTATAAACTGGGCACAAATGTAGACTCCGTGGCTGCCACTTGGAGAATTAAGAGGAAATGCGAGTAGTCTTTTCTCCATACAAATTAACGCTGAGAGCCTGTTTTCTTTTTGGTTAATGACCCTAGAGCAATGATTTTTTACAGAATTATAAATATTAACTATTTCTATGCCCCTATGTTTTCCTTTTTGGTGATAAATTATTTTTAAGTATAAGCAATAGAACCCTCAAAAAATGCTCAAAATTGCTTGTTTAGATCGCTGTTAACAGAGTCCTAGTGTACAAATTTGACAACTACATAGCGGCGTAGTATAGTAGTAGTATATATCCTCCTTATTCATTGTCTAAAATATCTTTTAAATTGGTTCAATATTGGAGGAGGAAATAGGCGAGAGCCAAACCTCGAATTATAACTTTTTACTTAAGCTTTTGAGTCGGATCTGCAGTTGTCCTTATCGCACGAATTTGAGGGCAGGAGGACGGAGAGAGACAGCGATAGTCGAGAGAGACAGACGGATGGACGGAGAGAGACAGTACTCGCATTTCCTCTTAAATTCCTGATGAAAAAACCCAATTACACTTTTCCCGACGTCGAAACAAAACCCACGCCCTCATGCTCAACAGTCGCGCAGTCAACCTACACTATACAATTTAAGAGCGTATGCTACCTCAGATTAGCAACCCTATTTGTGGTGGTTCAAACTTCGCTTGAAATACTGTTAGAAGTTACAAAGCGGTTGTTACGTCTTTCGCTGCGGCCGAATAGTGCGAAATTAGTAGTATTTTGCGATTTACAAAAGAACTATTGATTGGACTAAAAAAAGTAAAACACTATAATTTTAGTATGTTGCTTGTAGAATTATTTGGCAAAAAAATCAGAACGATGACATGTACTTTAGTATGGTTTTTACTCGTTAAAAGAAATTTTTAGAGGTACTTTCGCGATTTTTTTCTATCGAGCAAAGTTAGTTGTATTATGTTTTCACAACACTATGTCACTAGCATATATCCTGAAGAATATCATATATTTTTCTGATGTTGATTACTGCAGTGAATCATATACTTTTACGCATTATAAAACTCGCGTTTGAGGTACTATAAGCTCTTAATAGTAAACCATCAAGTTACACATTTTAAATCACAAACCAGCCCTTTAAAAACAGTTCATGAACGAAAAACGCTTACATCATAAAAAATAAACCTCAAAAACTTAACCTTGACAAAAACTAACAAAACAAAGGACTTACCGTGTTACAGAAACCCATTACCAGGCCACGACCCGACTCTTTATTCATTGTAAGGCTTCGGTTATAGAGTGGGAGGTAGCGGGTGCTTAAGCGGACGCCTATACTAGGACATTTGAAACCTAACCTAACCTTGACAAAAACTAACAAAACAAAGGACTTACCGTGTTACAGAAACCCATTACCAGGCCACGACCCGACTCTTTATTCATTAAAAGGCTTTGTTTATAGAGATGGCGGCAGTGGGTGCTTAAGCGGGCGCGTTTAATCGGACATTTTAAATCACCGTTTGCGTCCATAGTAAAGTGATAACTATATATAGTAAAATTGTTTTTGTATCACTGTTTAAATCACAGTGTCTGGTGCGGTAAGGTTTCCTGGTTGCTGTCACTGACAATATCTTCAAGATCACCGGGTCGGGCAAATTGTTGTTGGGTTTTTCCATCAGGAATTTCAAAACAGCAACCTCGGAGTCTGTATTTGTGCCGTGAGTGTCGGAGAGTGTCGGAGTGTGTTATGGTTGATTGCAGTAGGCGCACCTTCTATTACATGGGACTTAAACATAACTAGTGAAATGTTGGTGTATCTCCCTCTACTTAATCCTGCGGCGATTATAGGTGTGATGTTATGTTAGGTAAGGTTGCTATTGGTTTGCTGCTGTCAGAGGAAAAATAACTGTAAATGAAATGTAGCTAGCTAGCGATCCTCAATGGTTTAACCCTGCGAAAACATAACTTCTGAAGCCCACTACAACACTTTACTCCAACCACCAAACCGCTCCCGCCCCCGCTACCGCTCTTATCACAATAAACGTGACCTAACACTTATATATTTATTTTAAGCCAAAAAGCAATGGCCGACGTGTATTTTTCTGATATGTTTATTAGTATTATCCAGTCGGCTTGTCGGTTTGTACTACGCTATTACAAATGGAACTGAATGGTGCTATTTCTGTGATGTTTGCTTGTTTGTTAAATAAATTGAGATAGATTTTTTCGAGATTTTTTGTTTTGTTTTTATTACTTTTGTGTGTAGTTTATGGGTAGTAGGCGTTTTGGAGCTACAATGTGGTATTGAAAGTGTTTAGACGTAAGACATGTTCATTTGTTTATATTAGGTTAATTCTGAAGCCACAAAGTTAACCCTTTAACAGGCATGACGATCTGGCAATCTGAAAATGCGAGAGAGACTACGATTTCGGCTATTGTGGGTCGATAGCCAAAATCGTAATTTTCGTTAAAAACCCAAGACAGGAAGCGATTTATATTCACTGTAAACCCATTTAATCATGACAATATGATCCTCCAGTGCGGTAGACCTTCATATTTGGTTTTTAATGCCACAGTTTCTTCTTATTACAACATCTTTCATCTTTATTAAAGTCGCATACTCCCCATAATTTAACTGTGAACCAATATCAGCGCACCCTGGAGCACTGTTCGTACCAAATTGACACAGTCCCACTTCGACGTCACAAAACCCTTTTGTAGTTGATGCAAATTGCAAACCTGCCCTTTACACGGATTTAGTGTTCATGGAAGTGCTTATTTGAACTTATTTAAACATTAATCCTGGTCTCCTGAGTCCTGACTGAGTATTTGTCGCTCCAAAGTTAAACCACAAAGCAGGATTTAGATTTAAATTTTCAAACTGACATAATTATAGTTGAATGTGACGTCACTATGGAGTTCTAGAACGTCTTTCGGGATCAGAATCCTAGTCACACAAATTAATGTGGGTTCTGAATTTCTGATGCAATAGTAGACGAAACGTCACGTAAATATCACGTTTCCAATGTTAATGATAATGGTTTTTAGATTTTCACAATTTGGGCAAACACGGAAGAAACTTATTGGTGATGTAGGTACTTCGCAACCGATTACGTGCATACTAGATGTATGAACGTAGATAGGATATGAGTATGTAAGGATCTTAGCAGTTAGTCTTCTATTTAGTTTCTACCTACACCCATGGCAATACCTACACCATACACCCATGGCAAAGAAGCGTGAGTTTATGTCTATGATATGGTCTGTTTCTCAGTAGCAGCCACAGAGACTGAATTTGCGTCCAGTTGATGGCAATAAGCTCACACCTACATACTACATGGGCTTTAATGCCTGTAGCACACCTCCGCTGCGAAACTCAAAGGGCGAAACCGCAATAGTTTCGCTGTGAGTTGCGAGTTCTTTAGCGGCGAAACAGGAGCGAAATTCCCTGCTCTAACGTACAAAACTGACTATGATGTTGTCTCTTTCTAACACGATTTCGCTCGTTTGCTCAGGAGCCGTCTACATCTCCGCCCGTTGACCGTAGTACTGTTGTACAGTGAAACTCGCGCAGCGGTTTCGCAGTTGTTGTTTCGCAGCGGAGGTGTGCTACAGCGAAATGTGGGTGTACTACGAGTATAAGGTCCAGCTCTGCCTAACCCTTCGGGGATTACGATTACAGGCGTGCTGTTATGTTATGTCCCTGTCTCTAGTTATCTACCTCGTAGTCACTTCTAGCCTCAATATCCCGAAAGGTCCGTTTAATGAAGCTCCTCCCAAACCTCGGTGTCGTTATGTTTGAACTATGTTACCGTTTTGTTGCTTATTAACGTTCGTGGGGACTCTCGCTTGTGTATACTGGCTTCGGGACAGATGTGGCAGGACGACGGAGTTTGTACTTATGTTTAAGTGGGGACTCGGTGAAATTATATTGTGGAGGTTTGTTTAAGGCTGGGACACTTGTGGACCTCAGCACCTCGAGGTATAATAAGGTTTTGTTTAGCTACATGTAAAATACTGGTATTCAGCTGTATCCGGTTAGACTGGAAGCCGATCCCAACATGTTAGGAAAAGGCTAGGAAGATGATACTCGTAAATGATGTTTATTTTGCAAATAGATTTTCAAACAATTTCACAAGTCTATACTTATAATATCTATGGGGCCGAAAAGTTCTGGAATGGCGACCGCGAACCGGAAGACGTTGCGTTGGAAGGCCTCCCACTAGGTGGACCGATGACCTGGTCAAGGTTGCAGGAACCCGCTGGATGAGAGACGCACGGGACCGGTCAATGTGGCGACGCCTGGGGGAGGCCTATGTCCAACAGTGGACGTCTTTTGGCTGATATGATGATGATGATGATGATACTTATAATCATAGTTCTTTCTAATCATCAGTGACTTGTGCTGACAAAGCTATCTTTGTCAAGCCAAAGGACAGTTAAATATATACGTGTAAGACGTACTTAATGAATAAAGTGTACCTACCTAGTAACCTAACGAAACATTTCTAACCACTGAACAAAGAATTACTAAACGGCTAACGACCAGTGATCATGCCAATTTCTTTTGTTTCAGGAGCATAAGTTTTTGCAGTGCAGTAGTATAATTTACCATTATCTCATTGGTGGAATTTACGATGTATAGACCCACCACGGACCAACTTAGGCAAGCACGGCTTTACCTGTAGTTCGAACCGAGCGGCTGTTATTGTTTAGCCATGAGCATAGTTATTTCTAATGATAACATGAAAAAATGTACAGATAACGCAAAAAAATAAGAAAGAACGTCGGTCTTCATAAGCGCTTTCGTATCCAAACGTTATAAAAAAAATAACTTACGACATCCTAAAAGTACAACGTTTTACCTAAAAAATATTTCCAGACACTTCTGCGTAAAAATGCTATCAAAATAAATGTTCTTTGTTCTAGAATTTTCCTAATTTCTTTGTTTTTCCTTTTTTCAGGTACGTACCGACTTCAGTATAGAAAAGAAAATGGCGGATTTTTTAAGAATAGTGAGTATGGCTGTAGTAAGTACTGTAGTGGAATAGTACTGGTAAGAAATGTTTTTCTTTTTCGTAATAATGAAATGCTTTTAGTTCGGATACTATTTCGGACTATTTTTTTATGCTTCGATGCCCCGTTCGGTGGAATTTTCGTGGAAAGGATTTTAGTTGGTAAAACAGAAGCACACGGATAAAAGTGTAACGGTATTATAACACGTGGAAAATAGTGAATATAGTATAAATTTTATGTTAAATTAGATTAAAATATGTTAAAACAGAGAAGTATGGAAGAAGTAGACATGTTGCGTCGACACCAAATGAATTGGAGAGAGAATGATGATGATTTTAAAATAAGATTATGATATCCCACATGGAATTATATACCTGAAGATTGTCTGAATTAGGTATTATAATAGAAACTAACCTTTTGAATTACGTTATCCTAAGAATATATTAAACAAAATGTTATACTCAGGCGATATTACAGAACTACGCACTAACAAAACATAAAATAAAGCAGTCACGTCTTAAAAGCTAAACAGAACCGCTTCACAAATCCACCCTAAAAACCTAAATACACAAAACTCGAACTACCCTCCGGCGAAAACTACCTACTTTTATCTAGACAGGTGATAAATAAATATTATCTTAACTAACTACCTTACCTGACTAGCAATGAGATTTAAACCTCCAACAGTTTACCTTAAAATAATCCTTATTATCCTTTTAGAGGACTAAGGGTTAACTCTCACAGAGTATTGGCGTTTGAATCGTATCGCATCAGAAACGGGCACGAAATGATTCCCTGAAATGAACCAAGCGGTGACAGGCCATCGTCTAAATCCGCGGGCTCAGTATAGATTGATAAATGACACATACATAATCATCGAATTTTTAATTTAAGGACATGCTGGTTTCCTTGCATTGGATTTCTTAACCGTTTTGAGAGCAAGGGCGATTAAAATAATAATAACAGAAACTTATGTCCTAGGAGCAAAAGATTCAACACAATTGGTGCCGGAAGACGGACGGCGCCGCCGAGGCCGGCCCACAAAATCGTGGTGACGAGGGCTGCTTTGAGGTGGCAAAGGAAAGAGCTCTTGGAAAGAATTGGGAAAAGCTTTGGCCAGTAGTGGGGAAACTACAGGCTAATACAGAAATACAAAATGTCTTATGGAAGGGAGGCTCCCTGCAGTGAGACACAAATTAATGTAAATAAAAGTCCCTCGGTTCGATGTCATGACCTGCAACTCTTTAGATAAGCCACCACTGCTCCAAAATAGCGTGCATGAGATGATTCCCTTTGCTTGTGCACGGTCACATATATTGTTAGTCAAAACTAAAAGATTTTAAAATTAGAAAATTCTCGAACATTCTGTGTCGCTCTGTCTACGCTCACCCTTATTTCAAAACAGGACAGAATCTATTGCTATGATTAAGGTCCGTTTACATTACAAACGGATCGTCACGAATTACGGATAGTGCGGTCATTGTTTAGGATAGAAACGGATCGGCTACAGTTACGGATGGTTTTGTGGTCAGTAATCAGTATTCAGTGTTTTTCTATTTCTGGGACTAAGTTTAAGGAATCAATGCTTAATTCGGTTTGATAATAAGAATAGGTTGACCTCTTTCTGGTATTGCAGGTCATAACAGAAACTGAACTCGGCTAGCACCATCTAATCAGTGTTCAGGACTTGTCAGTTTGAATAAATAAATAATAAATAAAAAAATAAAAATAAAAATAGCCTTTATTTACTCTGACCAAAAATAAGTAGTAACATTAACTTAAAACTAGTATATCTAATAACATTTCCTTATAACTAATTTATAATCTTTAATTGCTTAATATATCAGCTACCAGGTCAGGCTGTCTTGCGACATAGGCCTCCTCTATTTCCCTCCACTTATTTCTATCCAGGGCAGTTCTTCGCCAATCTTTTGGCAGATCATCCTCCCATCTTTTTGTTTGCCTTCCTCTGCGTCTTTTCCCATTTCTTGGGTACCATTCTGTGATCTTCTTTGTCCATTTCTCCGTCTTGGCTCTCATCATATGACCTGTCCATTTCCATTTTAGTGTTCTGGTCTTTAATCTTACGTCTGCCACTTTAGTGATGTTTCTAATTTTTGTTGCTTTCCATTTGTCTTGCAGTTTTAGATTCATCATGCTCCTCTCCATTCCTCTTTGACACACGCACAGTTTGTGTTCAATTTTTCGTGACAATGGTCAGTTTGAATATCCCACAGCAATTATAAAACTGACAGCTATTGTACGTTGACTTGACTAAATCGCGATCACCGGTATTTTAGAGCTGAAATCTGACTGCTAAGTTTTTAGGAATCTGCTAAGTATGGTAACTGTTGCACTGTGCATTGATACAATCTTTGCTGTCTAACTTAATTCCTATTAAGACGTCGTCAAACTAGCATGGTGTGTTATGTGCTTAACCGACTTCATATTTCTTTTTTATCTCTTTTACTCACACCTTTGCATACGTTCCCTTTTACTCAAAATTCTGTCACAGTTTGTTCGGTTTTCCTCAAAAACAATTCAAAACAACTGTCATCATTCAGCTAATTCTTGCTTCAAACTAAAATGGCATTCACTTTTATCTCCTTAAAGTTAGAAATGCCAACTCGCCCAAATGATTCCGGTACCAATTTGTCTTTACCAAGCGGCATTGCCACGAGGGATTCTAAAATTGTGTTCCCGTTACATTTGTTCGTTCATTTAATATTTTTTATTTTATCGCGAATTTGCCTGACATTATTCCTAAGGGATATTATTTTGACATAGCCTCGGGAATGCATGAATTGGGTTGTGTTAAGGTGTGTCCATTTTGTTTCTGGTATTTTAGTGAAGTGTTGTAACATCATGTCTGTAATTCCCGAAGGGTTGGGCAGAGGTGCACCTAATAGTACACCCACATGTCGGCTGTTATGTTGAAGTCCAATACTATATGCCATCAAGCGGGTAGAAGTCCGAGACTCCGTGGCTCCTGTTGAGTTTTCATTTTATTGCTATAAGGGGTCGCTCTTGACTTCGATCACGCCTGATAGGAATGGATGAGGTCGAATGATGACGTGATGGCCCAGCTGGCGCAATGGCTCAAGTAGTTGTCTGCTGCGCTACGTGTCGCGGGTTCAATCCCTGCACGTAAGTTGTTTCGTGTCTGGGTGTTTGTGTATGTGAGTTAAAATGCCTGTGAACGCAGCCACGATACAGGAGAAATACCTGTACGGTTTAAAAAAAAGATGGAACGGGCGTGTCCGGAAGATGCCTATTCACTCTCTCTTTGAAGGCACTCAAACTTATCGCTACATACTCACTGAAACCACGAAACTATGGCACGACAGTTCCTTGTAAACCTGCCCTAACCAGCCCTAACAGCCGAGAACCATTAAGGTGATATAATATGACAATTGTCGCGAATTAAACGTTCGTTATCACTGTAGTTACGATATTATCGCATTATTTACAGCCTCGTTACTTTAGTTACTTTGATAATTTAACTGCCTCGTAAATTGTTAGAGTTTCGTAGAAGATGTTTAGGAGGAAATGTTGGTTTTTGAATGAGTTACGGTTATTTTGGTTTAGTTGAAGTTTAATCTCTTAATTTGTTAAAGTAGACGTTTGTAAGTGCTTGGTTAATCTTGTCTGTCTTTGTTATTTTCAGTTTCATGTAAGAAACTGAAAAGGAACTTGTCCTGCCGAGATTTCATTTTCTTAGTAAATACGACAGGATTTCAGTTTGGTATAGATTTATATAGATATTGCATTTTTTGCATCATTCAGTTTCTAGCCATGAATGCTTTTCCTTATTCTGTATAAATGTTAAAGTAATACTAGTAAACGGCTTTTTTTTGTGTGTAAAATCATGTTATACGGTAGCACTTAAAACATTATGATAAGAGATGAGAGATGGGCCAGGGTCATAGAGATATTTTATTTGAGTAAAGTTATAACACTAATAAAATGTCTTCAAAAAAACTTTGTGATACAACTTTGCCCTCCAATGTTTCCGGAACTAGAAGGTTCTCAGATATGGTCAAAAACAAGAATATCGCAATGATGGGGAGAAAAAGTGCCTTTCCACTTCGTAAATGGTCTTTTACACCTATTATTTGTAACGTGATTCTCCAAAACGAATCTCACATTGTTACATTGCAAGCGAATGCTCCGGTGAGGGACCTCCTTTATAAAGAACTCTTGTACCCTTCAAATAATAGTAAGTCATGATGACAAAGGGCTCATCATTTTTGAACAGCCCCATAAAATAGCTCACAAAGGCGACCAAAACGGACTATCAGATAATCCTATTTTTTTGTTCGCTGAATGAAATCCGTTCGGCAGAGGCTGTATCAGCTATCCCGATATAATGGACATTGTGGAATGGTGGCAGAAGGTTCACTTTACCTTGAAAGTTGAAATTTTGTTGCATATTAGAGAAAGTGGGTAAAGTTAGATTTCAAAGAAGTCAACAGGTTATCAAGCATGTGTGGTGTAACTCTGAATAATCAATCGAGGTTATACGAGAACGTTGCAACGTAAAAGAGGATAAAATGGCAACAATTAAAAAGAGTTCCTTAGATGGTTTGGTCATGTGGAGAGGATGAGTGAAAAGCGAGGAACAAATTTACAAGGCAGATGTAAATAGCAACGCCGGGAAGGGACGCCCTAGAGAGACATTTTGAACATATTAAATTAAATAGTTGATATAAAAAGAGCTGACAGAAACAGAAGGACAGGAGAATGATGCCGATGAAAAACAAAAAAAAAAAAAAACCACGAAAACAATTCCTTTTACCTATTTCATCTTACTGGTCCTTCTGACCCCAATCTTCATTGCAAAACGATCGAGTTACGCGTCTACCGGCCGAAACAGATCCATTTTGTGCAACCGTGTGCTTGTTAAACCGAAGGAATTCTTTGGACATCGACTAAAGTGTTGTCCGTTTCTCCCTTTGTATGTTTTCTCAGGTGTGAGAACTGGAAATTGCTAGATATCGACAGTTTTCGCATGTCTTGTTATACTGACGATGGCTTGAATGTTGTAACTGAAAAAGGTGTGATTTTCTGAAAGTATAGTCTATGTGTCTAACCGTGCGTACTGGCTATGGGCACAGGACTTGGACAGATATTTTACAGATCAGTTCTGTTGAGTTCTGTACGTCCACAGTCAGGTCCGGAGTTTTGTATGGATCAGAATGTTCGGCCACAAAAGTGATGAAGTTTTTTTTTATTATTTTATTTTATTTAATATGGGCTTACTCTTGACCTCAATCGAAATCAAATCAAGTTTCACAAAACAAAAGTAAAAAAAAAATGAAAAAAAAAAGTAAAGTTTGAATCGAATTAAGTTTGTTGAGATGAGAATTCTGAAGGGATTGTGTGGCGAATGACATAAGATGCTGGTGCTGGTGTCAGTTACTGTGAAGTTGTGTGGTAATCAGTTACCGTCGTATATATGTGATGCGGAGGAATGAAGGAACTATAGTGAGGGAAATGCCTTATCCAAGTTACTAACAGCTGCAGCTTGTTTATCTACCCGATATTGAGTCTTACGTATAATAGAGTAGGAGGTATCCCAAGTTTACAATATGACCGTCATATTAAAATTACCCTTTACCAGTCATCTTAACCTCCTTACACAACCATGACACTATCAAATCACCCTTTATCAAGCAAAATAATTTTTCAATACACTTCCTCGAAAACTAGCTCTTATTGCACTACGATTAGGTTCGACATGCATCATATTTCGCACGCGTGCGGTAATAAGAATACAGCGTGCTGTAATATTATTACCGCACGCTGTAATCATAGAGCAGCGGTAATTCGATTAAAACTTATGAAATTAAAAAAAAAACACCACTGACTATTATAGAGCAGGCGTGTTTTTTTTTTAATCTCGCCATTTTGATCTGCGTCTTTACAGCGTAAATATTTTTTTTGTATATTTAAATTGTGTTTGTAAAAAGAATACTACTAATAAACGTAAATATTTTAAACAATTATTTACTTTTATGAACAAGTAAGCATTTTTTTGTGTTCTTAATTAAAAAATATTTAAATTTTATATTTTTCCTGTGAGGCTGTTTGGCGGCTTTATACCTTTGCTTCTTTTTCAACCTGGCGAAATCAAACCGCGGAAAAAAAGTAAATTAAATCATAGTCTCATCAAATTTGTTGACAAAAACACATAACGTTTTTAGTTAATTTCTTCGAAAGTGTATTGAAAAACGTCGTTTGATACACGTGGGAATTTGTTATTGCATTTCTCGACCCCATGAACACCCTCGCCATACGGCTCGGGTGTTCAATCTGCCTCGAATGCAATAACAAACTTTCCGCACTTGTATCAAAATGTACTATTATAATCCTCCTCCACATTCCCATTAACTATATCCCATACAAACAACATACTAATAACCGTCTTAACTAAAGACCGTAACACCAAACAAACCGTAACCGTTCAAAAACGTTTAATCACAATCTTGAGACATAAGATAACCGTAATGAGGGTCGTAATCGAAAACCGTATTAACAAGGAAACGGTATTTACTTGGGTGAAGTTACGGTTATTTCGGAGTAGCAGTTAGCATGTTTGGGCCTATATGGTTGTGAGATTACTGTGTCTTTGAATTTCTGTAGGTCTCTCTAAGGCTTATCGTGGCTATTATCAGGAATGTTGTTAGTTGCTGCTGCTGTATGAAGATTATTGTCAAAAGCTTTGACAATAAAATAAATTGGCAAGACGTCTAGAGAACTAAAGTCGATCTATCAATGCTTTTAGTTGTAAACTTCATACAAATGACTAAGTACTGAAAAATGTCATTTGGCAATTCATAGTCAATTTCAGAAAACATATTTGTGCAAAATGCCTTATCATTTTCTTTGCTACGGTATTCCAAGATTCTTCGTTCTGTTATGTATAAATAACAAAAACATGTTCGTAATCGAACTTATTAAAAATCATGTCATGCCAATAAAAGTATAAAAATAAATATTAACCTGCGAGAATTTATTGGTCAATTTGCGTCATAACATTCATACTATGAAAAGTTAGAGAGACATTAGAAAATTCTTGAATTTACGTAATATTTCCAACATCTACATACTTCATTTTATCACTACGTATATTAATCTGATTTCGCCAAATTCCCAGACATATCTTATCTAAATAACTCAGTGCAGTTCAATAAAAAGTGACAGTAAAGTTTGAAGATGAAAATCTTCAGTAAACGTTTTATTGGGACCGCGGTCTTCAACCCCGAAATATACGATAACGTGATGTTTTTTACACGAGACGTAACGATCACGATACGATACCAGAACAGTCAGATTTTATGGACTATCGATGTCATCTTCTGGTGTTGTAAGGCACTGTTTCCACTGCACCTTGACGACAAAATAGAACTTGTAAAAGAGAAAGCACAATTCGGTTGTTCACGCAGACAATTTATGTCTCCGTGGAAGATTGTGCACTCAACTCCTTTACTGTTTTTTGGTTAGGTAGAATTCTACCTAATAGTACATCCACATTTCACCAGAATTTTTTTAAAATCCCGTATGGCCCTGGGGTAGCTGCTACTGAAAATTTTCTTATTGAAAGAAAAATGAAAGAAAACACATTTATTCAGCTCAGGCCATAAGTGTACACAACACACAATAAACTGTTTTTCGGTTGACTGTACTTCACTTATACTTGTGTCAAAAAGGGGATCAGAACGGAATGATAAATTACAGGGGATCAGAAAGGAATAAACAAAAGAAAAATATTGGCAGTGGATCGGTTTGGGGGATCAGACCGGAACAACTCAAATTAACAAAACAAACTAAATTGAAAAACAAAAAATACAAAAGAGTGCGTGCATCTCACGGCTGCGCCAAATAGGTTCAGCAAATTGCCGAGCAGCTAGTGCCCGACGCTGGTTTTCAACTGGCCCTGAGATGGTGATATCACGAACGTGAAACAGTTTACAGTTATTGGAAATCCTAATAGCGCTTTCACGACCTAAGAATCTAACACAGGACCTTTTGCTTGCGATCGCTTAGAGGGCAGCGAGGCAGGCTTTTAGAATCGTCACATATAAAAAACACCAAAACATTACCCCTAACATCGTCTTATCAACAAGCAAAGGTTTGAACGCACACGCGATCCACACTACACCATAGGGTTGCCATCCTTGAATATATTAAATTCTAACATTTTTCCCTTACATTTTTGTTATCTACGTACCGTGTCCCTTGAGGGATGGCCGGAAAGAAGGACCCTGTTTATTTAACTAAAGTTTAGTTTTCTGTTGTTTGGGGGTAGTTTTTGAAAGGCTATAACTATTATTTATGGAGGGTGTTATAAAATTTATAACACCTTTCGTAAGTTAGGAACTATTTTCGATTGTTACAAGATTTTTCTGAAAAAAAAAAAACTGTGTAAATTTTATGAAACTACTTATCAATCTTTTTATTGCATTTCGTGTGTTCGAACATGAGTATCGTTTTATTTGGTAGTGACTTAAAATACAATTCATTCTGTATGTACCCTGTCGGGAACAGTAAAATGGTCGGAGAGAGAAAGCTTTTCTCATGTAGTCGTATCAATATACGTATAATTATCTTATTAAAGGGCTGTCCAGTACTAACTGTGGTATAAAGGTCAGATAGGCAGTTGCTCCATGTAACATACTGGCATTCAGTTGCATCCAGTTAGACTTGAAGCCGACCGCAACATAGTTGGGTAAGGCTTGGCAGATGGTGACTAAAGGAATGTCCAGGACCAATATTTGATCTAAAAGCAAAAATTGCAAAGAAAATCACGAAGTGTTTTGCAGCTCTGCCAATAAAAGCATCGAAAATGACATAATTCAAAAAACACAATCAATAAACCATTTTCAATCGCGCTAATTTACCATAATAACACTTCATAATAACTGTCAATTAACCTCGCACAAAACGCTCAAACAATTAAAATCATAACCACTATCAAATTACTGAGAGTACCCGGAATACCCGGAATAATTAAGCATCATAAAGCCGAATAGTTTTCACCGCAAATAAAACCACACTTAATGGGAACAAACTAGCCTTTTGGTCATACGTGAATTTTAAATCAAATTATAGCTAGCGAAACCGCGGTAACAAACATTCTAGTTACGGCTTGGCCACGATACGTACGTTCAAGCGACATGCAAGTTGAGACTCTTATGACAGCGACTGCGGTGAAAAATGAATGAAGTTGTTTTGGGCATGCTGCGGGAGTTAGTGCGATTTGAGTTTCGAAGCTGCAGGACTCGCGTGAGCAAAACAAATAAAAGAAAGAAAGAAAGTGACGACTCTGCTTCGGTGGAGTCCCGGACTCCTTAACGAAGAAACACTACTGTGTTGTGTAGCGTCAGAAACATATCGGTATTCGCACTGCGTCACACATTCTGTAATAATGTGTAACTATACCAAACGTATGAAACTGATATGCTTCAGAGTCAGACACGACACAGTAGTGTGTTTCCCCCTTAAGGTGGCGGTTCGCGCCGCGACAGAGACGGGAGACCGAGACAGGAGACTGAGACCAAAGACAGCGACCATTACTTGACGTTAGGCAATATATACGCGACAGTTCGCGAGTGAGACAGAGACAGGAGACCGAGACGCGAGACAGGAGACAGCGAGACGGTCGCTGTTCCGGACCAGTAGTGTCTCGTGTCGCGCTTGTGAAAGCACACGTTCAGCCGAAAATACTTCCTGAATATATTGTCATCAAACATCAGGTGCTTCTTTACTAATAGCGAAAATGATCCTTCTTGACCTCTAGTTAAATATAAATCCTTAATAGGTAATCGTCTTTCAGTTTTGTATTTGTAATAATAATATAAGAGCAAATCATCGTCTTCTTCTTCCTCCAATAGCAGTTTCGTTACTTGGTTTTCCATCACGACACAAAACACCACTGACTTCATCGACAGACTCTCTTGAACTGAGCGGTCGCTCCACGACACTTGTCGCGATCTTCGGTCTCAGTCTCGACCTACAGTACATGCCGAAGAGACCGAGACATTTGTCGCTGTCTCTGGTCTCAGTCTCCTGTCTCGGTCTCCCGTCTCTGTCGCGGCGCGAACCGCCACCTTTACCGCGCGTGTCGCTTGACGCAAGTTGCGGCGCATCGCCAGAGGCCGTGAACAGGGCCTTATAGTTCTTTCAATTCATGAACGTACTTCATATGACTCTTATGTCCTTTGTTCTAAGGTTCAAAATGCAATTATTGACGCGCGTTTGGCATTTGAAACGACCACAACACGCTCGTAATTACATTTTGTCCGGAAAAAGTGGTTCGTACCAGACATAATCGGTTTAAACCGGTTTTACTTTACGGTTTTAGAACAATATAGTTTGGCGGTTTTAACTCGATTGTGGTTTTAAAACGATGTTCACGGGAATAAGGCTTTCGACGAATTCGAGTGAGCTTTGTATGACTGTGTGTGTGTGAATATTGTATGGAGAGACGGAAATTGAATATAACACTTTCATCCTTCCATTTTTCAGAAAATCTAATATACAAATATTAGATTTTCTGAAAAATGGAAGGATGAAAGTGTTATGGGATGTTTTCCACAAAAGATTTCTCGGTAGAAGCTTGAGTCTATATTTGTACAGAAACCCTGAATCTAGGTTTGTGCTCTAGAAACTAAATATAAAGACTGGATCAATAACACAAGACTTACAAAAAAAAATCTTATTATTTCATCTCTGTCAACCCTTTCCGTAAATAAAGGCGTATATACGTATAGTTATGTAGCATTATATTTCATACAAAATGTAAAACTCCTTACGTATACACGTAGATAAGTTTTATGAGTTGACGTGAAGCGAATCGGTTATCAGCTACGACGCGCGACGTAGCACGTTGCTACGTCGTAGCATCGAGGCAGCTACGGCGTAGCACAAAAGGCATTCATTTTCGTTCGATAGAATCAACAGCTTCTTCATAGCATTTTACGTTATATTTCAACAGTAAATAATTTCTACGAAGCTTGAATTTTATTGGAGCAGCCTTCAGGGAATCAGGAATTGAACATTAATGCGTAAAGTCGTGAATAAATGTATGAGCTGTTATGTATTCATAGTACGGTAGGATGGAGCGTCCTGTGTCATCTATTGGGATTTTATTTGGTAAAAATAAAATACTCGTGTATTTTATGTGACGACTTTTTTTTGTAAAAGCATATTTTTTTAAGTCTTCTCATTATGACTTTGGTCTTTTGTAGAGGGAATTAACTGCCAACGTCTTTCAATTTCAATCAATATGACAAACTATTTCATTATCCGAAAAAATGGGGTCTACCGCTACTTCTTAAAGCATTCAGCGTGTTAATCTTACTACAATGTGGAAAGGGGTATCTTATTACAACGGTTTTGGAGCTTAGATAAGTAGTTGCTCCTTGTTAAATACTACAGTTGAACTCGACAATGTTGGCGTCGGCTTCCAGCCATCATCAGCCTGACTTTCCGTCGGAAAAAAGCAGGTGGATGATGATGACTTCAGTATGGGAAGGAGAGAGAGCCAGACCAATTAAAAGAGATGGTGGTTTAGGGATCCCGTCGGGGCTGCGGATTATTCGAAAGAGATACCGCGACTTCGACACAAAGGACTAAGAAGGAACATGGGTGGTTTTTAGTCAGTAGAAGTTTGAGACTCCTTTTTCCGCTCTGCCCGGAGCGGAAGGAGAAAAAATGTTTGTTTAAGGATTTTATATTTTCTTTCTTTTATATGGAAACACGGAAATTTTACACAATAAAAACAAAAAAAATCCTTCCTAAAGTTTTATCAACAAAATACAAATACACACAGTAACATTATCAACTAAATTACGTCACACGTATTACCACACTCGTGCGTTAATTAAAACGATATAATAAAGTAGCGGCGCCATTTTGTAGACGCCGATAATTCCTGACACGGCTGTCGGTTGCTGTTCATGTTTACATTACATCACGCCTATAATCCCTGAAGGGTTAGGCAGACCTGTACGAAATAGGACAGCCACATTTCGTGTACAAGTAAATATTCAATTTTATTTGTAGTATAGTCAAATTATAAATGTAACTTGTGGGTGATAATTAAGAGCTTCAGTAAGTAAGGATCTCTTAAAGAAAAACTTGCGTCTGAAGAAATTGGTTCCGCCATCAATCTTTGAAAGCTGTAAGTATTGATAAAATTCAAACACAAATCATTTTCAAAACACATTTCAGTTATTGTTAAATGTTGTCAGTATGCCTATTTATCGGCCTCGGGCCTATCTAATAAATAAAGAGAGAAGTCCTGACTGACTGACTGACTCATCAACGCCAAGCCCAAACCCTTGGACCTAGAAAGCTGAAATTTTGCACAGAGGTTCCCTTCATAATGTAGACAAGGAATAAGGAAGGTTTTTTCGAAAATCAACCCCTAAGGTAGTTAAAGAGGGGTTGATAGTTTGTATGGAAAATCGTCATTTTCACGCGGGTGAAGCCGCTGGCAAAAGCTAGTCTATAATAATTCCACTGTTGGGACGTAGGCCTCTTTTCTATGAGAGGAAATGGGTTACTAGATCCACCACGCCGCATGGTGGATGGCGTGACGCGAGCCCAGTGCGAGTAAATGCCTTCGATTTTTTGGTTCTAAGACAGCCGGTTTCCGCACGATGTTTTCCTTCACCGTATTGAGAGTTTGAGAGCAGTAGTGATGAAATAAATTTCACAATGAAAGGCGCCTGGCTGGGTTTGCACCGACGATTTATGTTATTTCACGATTTTTCCTTCACTTTTCGTGTGTGTACAGTGGTGGTGAAATACCAACACTTTCTCTCACTTTCTAATCACACAAAGTGATTTAGCATCTACGTTGCGTCAGAAAGGGCGTCAAATATCACATTTGTCTTTGCCACAATACATCCACACACATACCTCTTAAAAGCCCACAAAACACTACTTATTTCCCATCCACCCCTTTCCCCAAACAATGCACTTAAAGGGGGTAGAACCAGTAAAAAGAATACATAAACAAACGTAATAAATATCCCAAAAAAAAACTGTGACAACCCTAATGGGTTCTCTTTTTTACAAAGCGAAGCGCAGGTGTGAACTGTTCTCTGATTGGTCGCGTTTTATTTGGAGAACAATTGTTTTAAAACACGTGCAGATATTTGTTCTTTGTTTTGATATGCAAGCGGTTTGATTGAAAGGATTTCAGTGCATTGTGGAACAATAGTAGGAAACGTATTGGTTCTCTTGGATAAGTGTTTGATTTTGTTTATGTTACAAACACACACCAAGTATAAAAGCCTCTTAATTTTGCGGTGAGTGAAACAAGGTTGCAATAATCTAAGTACTAAAAATTCTGCCGACTACCCTATTCCATACCATAACCATTTTAAAAGAGTAACCATGGGGTTTCTTGCCGGTTCTTCTCCGTAGGAAGCGACCTACCCGAACCGTGCACTTTTTGTCATGTAGGCCTATGTGTGTTGACCGTACTGTAGTGGGCAGACTCCTTAATCCAGGATACAACAGTTGCAAACGATAGACCAGAGATTATTCTACCTGAATCCAAATCAACTGTCCTGCTTCAGTAATCATACAATGTTTATGATTTACGACACTTCCCAAAGGAAAAGTTAAAAAGATAGAAATCTACGTGTCGTGTTACTTAGGTATGTTACCTTCCACTACTTGTAAAAGGAAAAAGATATAATCCTTCCTGTGGCGGAACACAGTAACTCACTTAATAATTCCGAAATAGTGTGAATGACAACCGACTGTCACCATTTTCCCTCCATACAAAGATCTAAACATTGCCCCACTCAGCAAAAAGTGCGTAAAAGTAAGACGAAGATAATGTTCGCAACAAGAGCTATAAGTTGCCCGGAGCAGTAAATAGGAATAAATCGGTGACACCCGTTCGTGTGGTGGGAATATAGGAAGAAGATATATAGGGAGAATATAGGGAGAAGTAGGAATTATGCATGTGGGTAGGGAATTTCATTCTAACGTATTTTTAAGCTATTGCATAGCTTCTATCGCGGGCCTTGAGCGTGGAGAGCAAATCCAGAAATTCCGTAACGAAAATTTTCAACCAGGTTGCTATGGTTACGGAAAATAACAAGGTTGTCAACTGAGGTTGTCAAATTAAATAATTGATAAAAAATGCTATGCAATAGCTTTACCGCGGTAGTCTCCGAGTGCCACATTCTCTTTTTTTTGCTTAGAAACAATGGAAGAGCTGATGGCTAAATGATAGCAGCCGTCGAGTCGATCTCCAGGTTAAGTCGCCCTTGCCTAGGTTAGTCCTTGGGTGGGTGACCACCCGTATCCAATTACCTTCGTGCCTCGGAAAGCACGTTAAGCCGTTGGTCCCGGCTGTAACATGTAGTCAGTGTCACGACAGTCTGACAACCAGTCTTACTAGGGGGTATCATTACCCAATACTAATTGGATTGTGGAGGTCAGAGAAGCTATTGCTCCATGTAGAATACTGATATTCAGCTGCATGTTTTTTTAATAATTAACTAAAATGAACTATGTATGTTTTTTTTTTGAGAAATAAGTTTCCTCAATCCAAGATCGGGCCCATACATCGCTATAAACTCATAAAGCTATATCCATATAGCCATTGAAGGAAAACTGTACCACAGCCAACCCTCTTTCACTGCCCTTTTTTCTTATCCGCAATCAGGAGGGGTCGTTGTCAATACAGGGTTAATACAGATTGCAACTAAATAGATGTCTGCTGTATCTTTACGCGCGCTTGTGTTCATGGATGAGTAGGTTGGTAGGTAGGTAGGTAGGTTGCATTTGTGGGTAATGATGTGGTAGTGGATATTATGTGTAAAAAGGTAGGGTAGGAGAGTGGCTGATTGGAGATATTGTTTTGTTTGCTTCTTGTATGAGTGCTACGTATATATATATGATCCCGACCGATTTCGGCCACAGCGACTTGGATCTGCCTATTAAGAGCATCGCTGGTGTGCTCTCTGGTGTGCTCTCTGGTGACTGACATAGCCAATTTTTGCCGTGAAAGTGCGTTCACATTCACTGCAAGTCAGCACCCCTCCGACGTAATTGTATTGGATGGCCGCGGGTGGTCGGGCCTTAAGCTCGTCACGTTTAGCATCGAGCTCTTCTCTACGTCGCCTTTCAAACTCAAACACCTTAGTGCTCTCGGTATGCACTAAGGTGTTTGAGTGGTACGTATTCAATAAGCAATGCGATGGTATATATGTAGTATATAGATAAATCTATACAAATTAATCTCTTTGTAGTCGTATTCTTCATTACTGAAGGTCGTGTCCCTGATGAAAGTTCTAATACTAATACTATTTTAATAATAATATTATAAAGAGGAAAGATTTGTAAGTAACGAATAAACTTAAAAACTACTGGACCGATTTGAAAAATTCTATCACCGTTGGGAAGTTACACTATCCCCGGGTGACATGGGCTACTTTTTATCCCTGTATTCTAACGGGAACGGAAACTACGCGGGTGAAACCACGTGACGTCCGCTAGTCTATACTAAAATTATTAAGAGGTTTCAAACTAAACTGAAAAATCTATCTATATAAATAAATAAAAAAATATACCGATCGAATTGAGAACCTCCTCCTTTTTGGGAAGTCGGTTAAAAAGAGAAGTCCTGACTGACTGACTGACTCGTCAACGCCCAGCCCAAACCCTTGGACCTAGAAAGCTTAAATTTTGTACAGAGGTTCCCTTTATAACGTAGACAAGGAATAAGGAAGGATTTTTTGAAATTCAACCCCTAAGGGAGTTAAATAGGGGATGAAAGTTTGTATGGAAAATCGTCATTTCCACGCGGGTGAAGCCGCTGGCAAAAGCTAGTACAAAATAATAGCAACCACGTATGATATTTCCATCAGTGTTTTTTTTTTTAATTGTGTCATTAGTCCCGAAGAGTAAAGTTTATAATATTATTAGTATAGATGTGGTGAACCCTTTTATAACAATACAGTTCAGACTTTAAGTATTTAAATAAAACCATTAAAAGATTAACTAGGTTCTACTCAATTTACTTCCTAAAGTGCTTTTACTGAGACTTCTAAACCCACGCGGCCTGAAAAAATATTCTTTCAAAGTGAAGGTTAAGAAAAATTCGTTCAAAGGCCGTTTGTGAACAAATTGCCGACTAAGTGGAATTATTGTGCTGAAACTCTGAAACAATGTAGTGTAGGGTAAGAGGTTACGGTCGAGTGTGAGTTGTTACGAAGAACAGGGTTTTTGTTTTATTAGCGCGTATTGTCCCACCGACATGTCTTAGAGCCAAAAAATTCAAAGACATGACGTGACGTCTACCAACCCGCTCTGGGCACGCGTGGTTGATTATAGCCCATCCTTCTCGTAGAGAGGAGGCCTTAGTCCCTGTTGTGGGAACATTATAGCTGATGATGATGATTGTCCCACTCCTGGGCCAAACAGCCCCATTTCGAGTGCTCTCTGCAAAACCTCTGCTAACTCTACTGATTGACTAATCATTCCACCACATCATCATCATCATTTCAGCCGAAAGACGTCCACTGCTGGACATAGGCCTCCCCTTAGTGTCGCCACATTGACCGGTCCTGTGCGTCTCGCATCCAGCGGATCGCCGCAACCTTCACCAGGTTATCGGTCCACCTAGTGGGAGGCCTTCCAACGCAACGTCTTCCACCACAACATTGAGCTAATACCTTAAACCTAATACTGACATTAAAAAAGATTAGCTCATTATACCCTTGCTGATCCATTTACCAATAAAAGTACCAAAGGCGTGACTTTCGTTTCCAAATGAGCATTGTAAACTAATGAAGCAGTATTTTCTCTCCGCATTTTCTCATTCAACCCTAGAACGGGTGGAAAAGAAGAATAGCCATTTGTTTTCTTACTTTTTTTTCTCACCCCCCCCCCCCCCCCCCCTCCTTGCCTTTAAAGTCAGTTCTCACTGTGACTAAAAAATAGTCGTCATACTCTTCAAGTTGGCATCAAGCTGTTCGCAAAACAGCATATTAGAGTTAATTGTTATCCATTTAATATTTAATGTAAGTTATTGTCATCTTTCTTTTTCTCGTCTCTCAAAAACATTGTTTTTGGTCGTATCAATGATTCCAACACGTTGTTTTTCTAGTTTGCTTGCCATTGTGCAACTCCTAGCTAGACAAAGGCCTCTCTCTATTCCTTCCAATTCTCACGAAGGTGTGCTTCTCCTCAATTTGCGAGGGAGCCATCCGAGGTTGTTAAATCAATTATTTTAAACTAGAACTTAGCCACATCAACAGCTTCAGTATATTATTATGCCAGTCTATGTTTAAGAGTTTGTAACGTTTGTATTACAAAAGAGTATGACCAACTCTGAAGAGGACGCAACATTCGTGAAAAAGCTTATAATATTACTCCTCACTTGCACTGTGGCCTATCGTAGCACCTCCTATAGACAAAAAATAGTCGCCCACAGAATAAAACAATAAACTACATGCCAATGAAACCTGCCTTTAACTCAATGGCTTCGGGTCGAATCACATCGTTACCTCCATTATAGGGATCATTAAAAATTTGCTCAAATTATTTTGTGGATGATGAAACTCTTCGCTTTCTTGTGACTTGAAGAGTTAGTTCATGAAGGTTTTTCTTTTGTTTGTAAGATACTAAAGGCTGAACAAATATCTTTTTCTGCTTCTGTTTTTACTGTCTAAAAACTACCCATGTTCCTTCTTCACCCTTTGTGTCCGGGGCTGCGGTATCTCTATCGAACACCTCAAAGTCCCGAATCCTCCTATCCCCCTACCCTTACAACTAAAGCTAGCAAGCAACACACTGAATACATTCATTAAAGCTGCACCAATGTCAAAAGACGACAATTTGTCGCCAGCCAATAATATCTGTCCGTATAAAACATCAAATAATGTTCACTTGTGAGATATAGTGCTCAGTGCGTGGAGAAATACAGTTGAAAATAAATTGTTGCTGACAAATGTGTATTTGTTGTTGTATGGGGTATTTGTAAGTGTTATTTAGTGTTGTTTGTAATGTTTGGAGGTATTCTTTTGTATTGTTTTATTTTTTCTGTAATAATAGTTTGCTTTTTTTTTTAAATAATATGTTCGTCGTTATTAGACATCCCTAGCATTTCTCTTCCGAGAAGTTTCAATACACAATCTCACGCCTTTTTATTTCATGGAGAATTTTGTAACATAACATCACATCACGCCTGTAATTTCTGAAGTGTTAGGTACCCATTAGTGCAACCACATACATCCCACTCACATATTATTATTACAACAGATACACATACACACAGACAACAAACAAACATCACACCTCACATCATCTACATTACTTTGGACAACCTATTCAGTTAGTATAACAATATTCAACCTGTCTGTCAATGTCTGTGTTTCTGTCTGTGTATTTATGGTACTGAAAATTAAATTATTGAATAGGTTACCTACATTAACAGTCAACATTTTCCTCACTTTTGTGAGGAAAATGTTGACTCTTTCTACGCTCACTCAAACAAAAACATCCCTCTAAATAATACAAAGATATGAATGAGTACAATTCCCTCATCAACTGCGGTCAAGGTTCTACAACAGCTCTATTAAATTAACCCCGGCGTTAAAACTCTCTATTGTTACCCTATTTGCCAACCCTAGTGTTGTTAGGGTCGTCAGCACAACAAGATACGATACAGTCGGTAACAAAAATCTAAACTTCTGGGTCACTCGTAATAAAATTATTTCTCTGTATATTAGTTCCCTTTTTTTTTTCAATTATTGTGACTAGTGTTGTGTAATTTAGTAAAATTGTCTGTTTTAGGGGTAGGTAAATTTTCTGTAGGTATTTCTTTAAAATAATAACTAACCAGGTTTTATTCACTGATTAATGTAGGTTTTTTAGTAATAAATGGGTCAAATGGTCTTGATTCAATTTTTTTTCATTTTACCTGGACAGAGCAAAGCACTTATTACAGACTGCTGTATTTATAACTTGGCCGGTAGCGACGGTTATTATATATCTCAATTCCTATAATTTTGAACGCTCTGTACATCCCAGCATCCTCTCCCCGTCTATTGTTCTCACCGATTATGTTAGTTGTTTATATTATGAACCCATTCAGCCGTTGCAGAGCTCTGTTGTGCTGCAATGGACGTTTGCGGGAAATAGATACGCTTTCGTTTCAATGAGTTTGGCTGATGTAATGATGACGGTAATAAGGCGTGGATTGACTTGGGATAGATTGTGTTTGGTATTAAGTCTTGACTTTATTTCCCACTCCTTATTTATCATACGTCCTTATCCAGATCAAACTGCCACGTGGTCGCAACCGCTACTGCAACACATGTAAAAAAAAAAAAACTTTTTATTTCCAAAAACACCCTGATGTGGTCCTGGGTTCGACTTTCCGGGTCAGGCAATTAGTTATTGTGTTGTCCCATCAGGAATTCTCAGTAGTAGCTACAGAGTCTGGATTTGTGTTGTGAATGGGGTGGCCCTCTGTAACATGGAACTACTAGTTATACTGGCGAAATGTGGGTGTACGGTCAGCATCAGAAGTAGCTGAACATTTCGGAATTTTCATTCCTTTAAGTACAGGACTCTAGCTATTATTTTTAATGTTTCAGAAGATTATTCGTTAAAAGAGTCCTTACACTCCAATAACCTGTAGTAACGAGTAATATCTAACAAGTTTTTATTAAAAAAACAGCTTCGAAACTTTGAGTAATGTTAATATACTTCTGATGCTGACCGTACCATGGAGGGGCTAGGGTAGGATAGAAGTGTACGTAACTTCTGCTTAACCCTTCGGAAAACAGGCGTTATGTAATGAGGAAGACTATACCAAGATTTTATAAAAAAAGCTGGATTCTAAATAAAAAACTAACAAACAAATCACCAAACTTACTCCACATAAAAAGGAATTTAATAAAACTTGTCGTCAGGAAATAATTCTAAACCGAATTGACCCAATGAAAGGGTCAAAAATACAATAAGGGCACAGGGGAGGCGAGGGTCAAGTCGACACGAGTTGCCAAGTGAGCATCCCCCCGGGGGATACATGCGAAATACTAAATGAACTACTGTAGTGTGACCATGGGATTGGATTGTCGAAGAAATCTGTACTTAAGTTATCTATACTAATAATACTATAAAGCTGAAGAGTGTGTTTGTTTGAACGCGTTAATCTCAGCAACTACTGGGTGGAATTGAAAAAATATTTCTGTGTAGGCGAAGCATAAATGAACATTGTTGCAGAAACTGGATTATTCCCTAAACCACTGTCTCTCTTAGGTGACACAGACGAAGTTACAACGGTCAGTTAGTGTATAATATTTAAAAAAAACTACCTTTCTGGAGATCTGTCTGTCTATCAGTTTATCTATCTCCGTTTGTTTATATATGCCTTACCTACGCTGAACGGACTTAGAGTAAATATGGTTCAGTTAGCCTATTGACTTCAGACATATGATTTTTTAGTCCTACCGGGACTTAACGGTAAGTTAACTTGAATTTTTTTTTTGTCTTCTACAATAAAATTGGAAGTCGTTTGTATTGTAAAACTGAATGTGCTTGGCCAGACTGGCAGCGCGGTGCGGGGAGCGGCGCGGGTGCGGGAACGCGCGCGATTTGCCTGTCCGCACTGGACCGCGATTTCGTTCCGAGCGTTGTCGCGTTCAACTGTTCGTCCAGTGTTTGTCAAAATATAATATGGATGACGAAGACTTGTTTTTATTGGAAAATTCTTACTTTATATGGCAAATGCTAAAAGTAAAAAATGGAGTTAATAAAATTAATTTAACCAGAGAAAATGAAGGAGAATTTTACACACTGTATGAAAGATGGCGAGAGCAACCTCAAAAGTTTTTTGAATATATAAGAATGTCAATGGATACGTTTGACTACATATTACAAAATATAGAAAATTATATTATAAAAAAAAAATAACAACTTTCGCCGAAGCAAAAAAGAAGCAAAATTTTTTTTATTAAGATTTTAAAATTCGGTTATTTTAATTAATTGGATACTTCTATAAATAATTATAAATAATTGGATTAATTTCATTAAGCTTTAACTTATAAAAGTTAAAGCTAAATAAATAAATCCAATTTATCTGGTTATCTGGCGCAGACTAAAGTTTGAGGTACGCCGCTCCCGCGCGGTTTATCGCTTGCCGCCCCGCGCACTCACTGCGGCCACTTGTATGAACGAGCTATGGCACGAGTTGCCCGCGCGCTCCCCGCGGAAAGTAGCCCGCGCCGCTTCCCGCGCCCGCGTGCCTACTACAGACACTTAAATGAAGTTCCATACGTTTAAGTTTGTCGCGCCGCGCCCGCCCCGCGCCCGCGTTTGCAGTCTGGCCAAGCACAATGAATATAACTGTTTATCAGAACAGACAACTAACTCCTACAATGTAGGTACGTGTCCGCAAACTTTTTTAAAAAGTACTTTACTGTAGTCTTCCTTTAACTTACTACTTTGAACATCCGTTCACCTTTCTGTACATAATATATTATGTCATCGCTTACTTTTGTGAATAACCCTCCTTATTGTCACTGGTAAAGCTTATAATATCATAATATATGTCCACATAAAATAAAGCATGATATAATATCTCCGCTCCATTGTCAGTAGCCATGATTACAATTTTCTTTGTTCTTCAAAATAATGGTGAATATGAATAAAATTGACGTAAAACTTTACGATGGTCGTTACCCATACGACATATATATTCCCTCGTATTATGTTTACACTCTTGGTTTCTGTATATCTTCGCCATATTTCCCTTGAGAGGCAATCAAAATTTAAGGCACCACGGGATTTTCATATTCCCTTTCTTAGTCACAAAAACTTATAGTGCTTAAAAGATATAACCTTGTTGATTCAGTAACGAAATGTAGCAACACACCAGCCTAATATGCCTCTAAGGGAATATTCCAGAATAATATACTTACAAAACTGGGCTGCAATCAGGTTAATCCTCCAACCCAAGCTCAACACGACCTCAAAACATGGAAAATGTCAACAGCGTACAACTAAATTACTCGAAACACGCTCAAATATTAACCCACTTTAAAATGAAAAACACAAAAGGAAGACATGGAAAAACCTCAGGGATTTACCTTCATACCCAGGTGCGTCAACTGGACATAATACGGAATGTCCGGATACAAAAGAATATCCCCGCCGGAAAATCCCCGGAAAATTTTAAGACGCCTTTAAAAATAACATTGTCCGGTTTTGTTCGGGATGTTGTGGTGACCCTACTCGGCCCGGACCTTGTAATCCGTCTTGAGTCTAACATTTTTATGTTATTATGGACACACTAACTCGATTTCTCCATACTGTGCTGAATTCGTGTTTTTCGCGTATTTTTGAAATGTCGATGTTACTTTCTTGTTCTTGATAACTTTTTACGAAGTAGGGGCTTCATTCACAAACTGTCACCATTTTCTTAAAAGGGTGAATGTAAACGAATTCTATTAATACTAGTGTTGAAAGTAAGTCTTGTTTTTGATATATTATTAGATTTGTGATCGTCGAAACACAAGTCTGAAATAAAATCAATAAATCCTACTAATCCTTTGCCTGAATTATCTTGCAACAGACATTCATAGTAGGTACATAATATTTGTAAATAAACCTAATTTATTGATATTATATTAATTTTATTCGCACTTAAAGTAATTTGCGTCTTTATTATTAATGTTATTATTTTATTTATTTTATTAGTACTCATTAGTTACGATCGTAATTAGGGTTGTCCAGTACAGCCAAAGCTATTAAGTCTTTTTTAAAGTATTATGCAGTTTACCAGCTACAGCTATAAACGTTCTTACTTCAGTCGATGTTGAAAATCTAATTGTTCTATTCAAGCATTCATAATTATTTAAGGTCAAGAGGTCAACAGTAAGCCCATATTAAATAAAAAAAAAAAAAAGGTATCACCTAGCAGGTGTTAGTGACAATGGACAGTGTTCAGTCTTTACTTTAGGGACTATAGCTGTCATAAATCAAATCTGTTCCTCTTCTCAACTGCGTGTATCATGATAAAAAACCGTATATTAATCCTACACTAAACCGACATTACCACAATAGGCAAGCTTACCTCTCAAATCACATGATCAAAACGCACTAAAATTCCTCACAACTGCTAGTTCGCAATCTCGAACGCCACTTACATCCTTAACGAATAATTTACAAATTGTTGCCACCAGTTGGAAACCATGTGGATTTGTGGCGTTTCGTCGTTAACTTGTCGACGGAGACATTCTTGGTCGATCAGGTGACATACTTAGCACAAGCTTAGTCAGCGTATAATGTTCTCACTGCCTGGGATACAGGCCTTCTCTCTATGAGAGGAAATGGGGTTTAATCCATTCATGTGATACTTTTTTTTTCCTATCCTATATTGTCCCAATGCTGGGCAAAAGCCTCCCCAATAGCTTTCCACTCTTCGTTCTGAGCAGTTTTCTCCTTCCAACAACTTATGATAAACGCTTCTAAGTCGTCACGTCATACCTACTTATTGAATTTAAATAAATACACGTTTTGCTGGTATGACGACCAAAAGCAGGGCGCAAACAAAAAAGCATTTTTGCCGCCCGTCGTATGCCGAGGTGAACATGTGTGTGTGTAGCTCCCCTAATTTATTGCGTATTTTTGTTTTGTCATTTTGACACCTGTCAAAACATACTTTTGTCAAGCACACAAATGTACAGAGGCGGACTTAATTCTGTGGGCAGTTTCTTTCTACTATCAGGTTAAATGATACTTCTACTTTTTTACCCAAGTATTTAATAAACGTGTCGTTGAACAAATACATTTCATCAAGTCAAAGACTATTTATAAACTTAGCTACCCTATTTATGATATACTGTCATTTCAAATTAGTATCGTAAATCGTCTAGTATATAAATCGTTTACACCAGTTGGACGCTATGTCGATCGTGTGCGCTTTGTCGTTAATTTGTCAACAGAAACATCCTTGATTGTTAAGGTGACATACTTAAAGCTTACAAATAAATACACGTATGCGAGGTATGAAAACAAAGAATTTATTTCGCTAACATGCCATTTTCTGAGACAGCTGTCAAAACTATTGAGGAACTATCGTTGGAAGTTTATAATTTTCCCGATGTACCTAAATTAACTGTCAATGAGGGAAATACTAAATCTTATAAGTCAACACTAATTAGAGCTAGTTTTCCCCTTTTACAGATATAATATCCGTGACAATCCGTACCTCTGTCAGTCAGCCTCTTAATCTTTTGCTCTACTTGCAAGCCACTTCTCGTTAATTTGTCGACAGAGGCATCCTTGATCTCTCTGCTGACATACTTATTGGTTTTATTTGTATAAATTAGAATATTACAGGTGTGAAGATTCTAGGTTAATAACTATAAGTCATTTGAGTCAACCACTTGTTTACCATATCCATATTTTTTGTTATTCCCGCTATTTATTGACAGCTGTCAAATTGACAGCAGCTGTCAAAATGTGTTTTTTATGATGATATGAGAAGGAAGGGACTGTGTGATAAGTAAAAGAGAAGAATGGAAGAAGAAGAAATACTGCGCCGACCCCAAATGAATTTCTCTTGCCTTTATCGCAAGAGAATGATGATGATTTTTCCCTATTCCGTCATATTATTCTTTGGTGTATGTGTGTCGTGTTTCCCCTATTTAAGAAATTGTTATCGCCATTTGGAAGCTGTATCGCGATGTTCGTTCTGCCATTAATTTGTCGACGAGGAGATTTCTGTCTGTTGAGACGACATACTTATCGCACGAGTTCGGAAAAGTCAAATGGTGGACTTATACATAAGTAATTGTTTCTTAGTATGTTTTTGTGTGGTTGTGTGTCTCGTTGATCGAATGAATGCGTGTAATGTTTTGTTAGTATGGTGTTGTGTTACGAATTTCACATTCCCAATTTGGGGCTTTATTTTATAAAAAGTTCTTTTAAAAGCAAACGTTTGTTAATAATTTAGACAATAAAAGACAATTATTTTAATCTTTAAGCAAATGAAAAAAAAACCTTGTTTATAGTAAGTACACACAATAAATTGTGGAAGGAACAACTCTTTTTATATAAATACCACGGATTTATTTTAAAAAAACTGAATACTGACCAACTGTCACTTAGCGCTTTTTTGACAGATGTCAATTTACACCGTTTATGTTTTGATATACATCCGGATTGGCCTAATAAACTCGTCGTTTACATGCGATTTATTTATCCGCTCGAATCGTATTGTGATGTACGTTAAATCGTTTGTTTGTCAACGGTCCAATTCTTGATTGTTGAGGTGACATAGTTATGGTTCCTATTTGTCGGAGTTATTACTTAAATATAGTGAGAAATATTGTTGTGAGCGTAGAAGATTCGGGGCAGCGGGTTGTTCGTAAGAGATACCGCAGCCCCGGACACAAAGAGCTAAGAAAGAACATGGATAGTATTTAGTTAGTAGAAGTCTGACACTCCATTCCGATCGGCCAAGAGTGGGAGGAGTCATTTGTTGATTTCCTACCCTCCAAATGCATACCTACCGACAATGAGACAGGCATCTTTGAAACCAAAAGTACTTATACGACTTTCATATTTCCATTTAACTTGCTTAACATTTCTACTCTGTTATAGGTTTCGTTGCTGATTGGCTAATTAATTTCACGCCTACACGATAGAATTGATATCTAATTAAACTGTTACGGGTATTATGTTGCTTCTTCGGAAAATTAATTAATATGTACCTATAGTCCCTCCTGACCGTTTTCGGTCACGGCGGCCAATCTTAGTGGAGATTAGCCCGATGCGCAGGAGATAGTGCACAAGTGTGTGCGCAGGCACAGGTGCACTCTCTGTTCCTTTTCTCTCATAGTCCTCAGGGACGGCAATCCGACACTCGCGGAGAGAGATCAGGCGCAGGACCAACGGCTTAACGTGCTTTCCGAGGCACGGGGGTATTATACCGCCAACTTCCAAACTCCGGGCTACTACTGGGAAATTTCTAATGAAAAACACAATAGCACTTTTTGACCGACCCGGGAATCGAACCCAGGACCTCATGCACAGCAGTCGCGCTTGCGACCACTAGACCAACGAGGCAGTTACCTATAAATACATCTTCAGTGTTAGAGAAAACCTAATGCGGAATACATAAAAGATCATTAGACTCATCATCACCTTCCTGCCCTTATCCCATTATATTTGGGGTTGGTACAACACGCTTTCTTCTTTCATTCTTCTCTGTTAGACGTCACGGTGGCATTTTTGGAGAGGAGAGTAGATTTTTATCACGTTTGAAACAGATTTTTGAATCATTGTAATAAGATTTACTTTTAAATGTCACTAAACGCGTTTGGTTTGCTCTCAAGAATTGCCAATAATAAAAGAAGTGACATGTAAAAATAAATCTTATTTCAATGATTCAAAGCTCTGTTTTAAACGTGATAACAAATCTGCTCTGCTCTCCGACCCGGTCTGTGTGAACGGACCCTAACAGTCATCATCATCATCATCATCATTTCAGCCAAAAGACGTCCACTGCTGAACATAGGCCTCCCCCAGGCGTCGCCACATTGACCGGTCCCGTGCGTCTCTCATCCAGCGGTTTCCTGCAACCTTGACCAGGTCATCGGTCCACCTAGTGGGAGGCCTTCCAGCGCAACGTCTTCCGGTTCGCGGTCGCCATTCCAGAACTTTTCGGCCCCATCGGCCATCCGTTCTGCGAGCAATGTGCCCTGCCCATTGCCACTTAAGTCTGGCGATTCTTCGGGCTACGTCGGTAACCTTGGTTCTCAAGCGGATGTCCTCATTTCTGATTCGATCACGCAAGGAAACTCCGAGCATAGCCCTCTCCATTGCCCTTTGGGTGACTTTGAGCTTTCTGATGAGGCCCATTGTGAGCGACCACGTTTCGGTCCCGTATGTAATCACTGGCAACACACATTGGTCATACATAGACTTTCGTCTTGAGACACTGGGGTAAGTTGGACGAGAAGATACCGCGCAACTTCCCGAACGCTGCCCAGCCGAGTCGGATTCGACGATCCAACAGTACATAGTCTTAATTAATAAATGAAGTTGTAATTGGTTAAATGAGAGCTCATTACATCTTCATTATTAAAACCACTATTTTAAATTACAAGCTTTTGATTTCGCGGTGAAAATATAATTCATGGATTCGTAATTAAGTTAAAACCGAACATTGATAAAATTAATTATTTAGCAACGATCGCAATTTAATATTAAGTTTATTCATATAGTATTCTCTCTGCTACTTTTCTAGCGCATTAATAACTAATGAAATGAGGTTTTTCTCAACTATGTTGGGTCAGCTGAAAATACCACAACCCTTTATTTCATGTACTTTTTTACAACATTGTACTGTCCCAATGCTGGCCAAGCAATTTATGTTCTCATCATCATCAGCCTATAATGTTCCCACTGCAGGGACTCAGGCCTCCTCTCTAAGAGAAGGATGGGCTATAATCCACCACGTGGGCCTAGTGCGGGTTGGTAGATGTCACATCCCTTCGAATTTTTGTTTCTAAGACATACCGGTTTCCTCAGGATACTTATTTTCCTTCACCGTTTTGAGAGCAGTGATGGTGATATAAATTACTCAAAGTAATGCCTGCCTGGGTTCGAACCCACAACTTACTGTTGTGTGCCAGCCTCATTAAGGCTATTCCCGTTTTGGCAAAAATGCCGTCTGCCCATCTCACCAGCCATGAAACGTAGTAATATTTTTATTTAGTTTTGTTCCAAACATCATCCACGCCATTCACTTTGGATTATTATAAGATCATAATCAAGAGCGCTTTGAAAAATTTCGCTCTTTTAAAATCCCAAGGATTAAGCGGTGAAATTGGGATTTCCCTAAACAGGTCAAGTGTGAGCTGTAGATTAATTTAGATTAATGTTGTTGTTGTTTTTGTTTTCCTTTGTTTTTTATGAAATTGTTATTTAATTGATTGGGTTTAATGATCAAACTGCGGTTGTTATGTATTCGTATTCAATCAATAATGCCCGATTTTTTGTTTAAATATAAATACCGAGGCGTTTTATGGTTCCGTTCCTCAAAGGGAAAAAGGAACCCTTATTGGATCACCGTGTTCCCAGTGTCTGTTTGTCAAGACTCCAGGACCACGTAGACTGTAGAGGTATCTTAACATCTAATACTCGTGCCAGCGATATCTCCCAGCAGTAAAAACTTGTAAGTCAAGGCTATCAAAAGATACGACCGTTTATTTATTTCACAGTAAAAAAAAATCTCCCCTTTTCCCAACTATAGTCAGGTAGGCTTCCAGTCTAATAAGATACATCTACTACCACTCTACCAGTATATATATTACACGAAGCGGCTGCCTATCAAACGTTCAGTTACTGGTTACGCGATACCTCTTGTACTCAATCCTAAACAGACCAAAAATAAACACTCATTTTGTACCCACACAAAAACAAAGCATATAAATTAATTACCTCTCAGCAGCCAACCCCTAAAACGCGAGTTTATAACAAAAATACGAAAAATGAAGCGACTTGTAACATTTCCACCGCAAGGCCGCGGGGCGGGTTACCCCGTTACCCTGTTACCCGGTTGAAACTCATCCTTCCAATTTGTTCACGTGTACCTTTGAAAGTACACGGATTTTAATTATTTTGTGTTTTGAATTATGGTATTATATTTTTTACTTTTTAGGATTGCACGTGTTTTTGAATTTAGAAACTGTAGTTTTAACGGCGATGGTCTCGACTTTTTTCTGTGTGGATCTATTCAAAGTAAGAGTGAATCTTTCAAAAAGCAAGGGTAAGCTCTACCCTAGGCCGCATCATCGCTTCACATCAGGCGAATTGCCGCCAAACTCAAGCCTATCACTACATATTATAAAATAAAGTCCTCAGCTGCGTGCGTCTGTCTGTTAGCGATAAACTCAAAAACTGTAGCACCGATATTTTTCACATTAGAAAACGACCTTGGTGGCATACAGGTATTTAATGGGACTAACAAAAACGTTTTTTGAGCTCCAAAATCCCAGACTAATGACTGACCAATTTTTAACAAACCAACTTTCTCTTCATAACGAGTTCAACCCTTTAACACCTACTGATATTTCACCCCCTAAAACTCATCCTGAATCAAATTTCACCCCCTTTTTTTGGGGGTGGGAAATCATCAAATAACTCCTCCCGCTCTTCGGCAAAGTGGAAGGGTGTCAAACTTCTACTGACTACAAACCACCCATGTTCCTTCTTAACCCTTGTGCCAAAGCCGCGGTATCTCTTGCGAACAACCCGCAGCCCCGACGGGCCCTTTCGGCCCCTTACAACCCTTTTTTCGCATTAAAAACTACCCTATGTCTTTTCTCAAGCTCTAGACTATGTGTGTACCAAATTTTATTAAATCGGTTCAGTAGTTTTGGCGTGAAAGTGCGACAGACAGACAGAGTTACTTTCGCATTTGTAATTTATAATTTCACCCCTTATAATTAAAAAGTCTCGACGAGCAACAATAAACACAAGCCGTCAACCCATTTTCCTATGGCATTGTGAGCTAACGAGACGTACGTACTTTTAAATTAATTTCTTGTGTACTTGTCGCGGCAAGAGCTTGAAAATTTCATATTTGTCTGAAGTAAGGCTTTGTAACTTCAAAGTGTTGGTTAAGATGTTTATTATAATGTTCGTTAGGTTGTTGGAATGAGGATGTCGTATTTTTGATGAGTTTCGTTTTATGTATAGCGAGGATGGAGATTGAAGCTAAGCTTTGAAAACTACTGCCAGAGTTGCAGAATATGTTTGAAAGAGCCATCGCGGCCCTGGAACGCAAACACACACACGCAGGTAAAACGTCAGGAAGGGTCTGACTCTCCCTTCAGAGCGGGAGGAGTCATATAATGATTACCCATCCTTTTAGCAAGATGAAATGGCAGTGGCTTGATAGTATACTTCGGAGAGTGTGAGTAAGAGCTCCACGACCCGATCAAACCACTTTTATTGCCACCGGACTAGCGTATCATCCACATTTGGTTGATTGCCTGACGATTCTTACTCGGCACTTCTTTTTCACGTTTATAATGCCGCACAGCTAAAGTGTGGAACTCTCTGTCGGCCACCTATGTCGCCTCATCAAACCCGTCTGCCATTGCCTTCAAATAAAGAGTGAACAGGCACCTTCTGGGGGTCCATCAGGCGTGATCGAGGTCAAGAGCAAGTAAAGTTGCATTTAGCAAGTTTTTTTTAAAGGTTGGTCTATCTCGCTCGTCTTGTAGTCAATTGAGCATTCAAAACCTTGCGTTATGTCTTTCATTTCTCTCTGGCAAAGCGTTAAGGCGAACCCTCGTATTTTTTACCTCTCTTTTTTATAGGTGTCGATAGAATTTTTGTGGCTGGGACCTACTAAATGACCACATAAACCACTGCATCAGACTCGTTTTGGCGTTTTATTCTCCCCAACCAAATTAATTTGTCCATATTTTAGTATTTTCTTTGACAGTCTTCGTGTCGTATTTTCTTTGTACGACTCCGTCAGTGCGTAAAACTCGACTTAATTAAGATTTAGAATTAAACACATGTGTGCAAATGTCTTGTCGCAATTTAGGATTTAATTTATTTATCTTCGCTATAAATCTTCGCTATAGGAGAGTTTTGACGTTTTCTGGCTCAGAAATATAATACGATGTGACGAATGACTGGAAATGCTGGGAACTTGAATGTATGACCTTATTGGAGATTATTTCAACCCCGAATTACCCACTTTTGGTTATAGGTCTCCCTTTCTTCTGCCACTACCTCTCTGTTCTGTGTGCCTCTCATCCATCCGTCTCCAGCACTCCTGACGATATCGTCAAACGACGCGCTCTTGGACGACCCTGGTTTCTTATTCCCAAGTTTTTAGAGGTATTCAAAAGCGTCAGGTGTATAGTACTCGCAACCGTCATGCATGTATGAACGCGGAAAAAGCAAAAGAAGTATGCAAGTATGTTAGCACGTGCCTATCCTCTTGGGGAAAATGGGGTGAATGTATTCGTGTATGATGTTATACTCGTAAACTGACCGTATTATGTTTGTAATGTAAACGAAGCTTTATTAAATTTCCGTCTACAACTGTGTTTTCACCACGCACGGACCACTTTTTAACAAACAACCTAAAATTTTGGTGTATAGTACAGTTGCCGTCAAAAGTATGGAAACAAGCCGATAAAATAGACAAAAAATATTATCTTAATTAATGCTACAAGTGATGCAACACAATAACGTAGCTGGACGCGGCCATTCTATCTAGACATTTATCCGGTTCGGGTATAGATATCAAAAAAAGAAAAGAAAGCAAGTAAACATATTTGTTTGGCACATGCCACAAGATGTACGGGACCGGTCAATGTGGGCGACACTTCAGGGAGGCCTCCTATGTCCAGTAGTTTATGTCTTTCGGCTGAAATGATGATGATGATGATGACATGCGACAAGTACACAGAATAAAAAGATAATTAACGTAAATCTCAATAGCAAGAATGAGATAATATTGTTTATCACGTGGCTGCGCCAAATAGGTCCAGTTCAGCAAACTGATGACGCGTGCTGGTTTCAAAGAGAATGCTTTTTTTTTCATAATTGTTGGGCGTACTCTTGAACTCAAACTTGCCCTAGGGGCAGAGATGATGAGGTCGGCGATGGAACGAGCTGACCCACAAGAAGCCAATTTACTCTTTAGAGTTTAGAACCTTCAATTTTATAGTCCGTAAATTTTTCTCGCCGACTGTACTACACCTAATTCATCACGCACAGTATACAACCTGGGGGTGTAAGGGGGTGAGTTGTCATATGATTTCAACCCCTCAGTGTTAAATTAACGGTTCGTTTGCGATAATTTGTACGACTGTATAAAATGACAACGGGGTTTTTCCAGCCTTTTATATTTATTTACGTTTTTTTTTTTCGTGAAAATGGCCTGTCAAAATTGTAATTAATGAGTGTGTGTTTTTTGCGGGTAGATTGTCTTTATTTTTTATTTTTTTGGGGTTTAATGGAGCGATCAGGTTTTAGATTAATATTGTATGTAGAACAAATGTTTGGACGTGTGTTGTGTCTTTGTTTTCTTGTTGCTGTGACGTGGTGGTAATTAATCAAATGCCTATAGTGTTCTCTCTCACATAGAGGAGGTTTTTGTGCAAGAATTAGGAACTTTTTAGGCTGATTTTGATTATGCTATAGTGTTTAACATTGCAGAATACGTGGAGAGAGGAACTTGTGGCTAAATAACGATAAGCCGTTGGTCCTGGCCTTTGAGTGGTTGGTCTCTTATTTTGTCTTGTCAGATATGCCTGTGTCATTCCACTGCTGGAAAAAGGTCAAAGGACGTGGTCCTCCCCCCGTGATTTCCAAATTTTGCAATCCAGGGCCAATGTGGTCCATGTTTACGTGAATCCCGTAATTTATGCCGTTTTCATTATGGAAACATTCCTAATCGAATGTCATTTCATTTCAATTAGACCATCTGTATTTACTGTGCGGCTCATAATATTTTAAAGTTCTAATGAAAACATCCAACCACGTTTGTTTGTTTTAAAATATAAATCTTCTATAAAATATCTGTGCTCGTAATAAACAGACAGCAAATACAGTAAATATTATCACACAAGTTAATGCCACGTCATATTTCGTAGCACTCAACATAAATGCTCAACAAAAACCATTAAAATGTCCTCATCCTGGCCACATTTCAATATTCTGATACATTTGTAAATCCTCGCAATAAAGTCTTCATACACTGCTCTGAGTTGCCAGTCATAAAATAGTAGTAACGTTAAAATTAAATTCAAATAAAACTGGAAACGCACCTTAATATTCCATCATGTAATCCCTTCAACAGGCTGAACATTATTAAGCACGAAATTAAACCTTGTGTAGAGGGACGTAAAGTAGGAAATTCCCTAGTAGATAATAGTTGTTTAAAAGCGAACATTTGTTTGAAATTAAACCGTTTATCACACATGATACACTGGATTATTAAGTAATGTATAATAGTTTGAAAAATATCTGTGGTGCCAAAGGATAGGTCATCTTAAAATCAAAGAAATAAGGTACGATTTTCTTCACCTTAGTTACCGTATTGTAAGATTGGCGGCGAACGCCACCAAAGCGGACATTCAAATAAGGAACTAAGAAGTGCTCGTTACGGTAAAGTTTTGTGGAACTGCGAATAGTTTGGAAGAGCAGCGCAGCGGTGGCCCATTGAAGGCGGCCCCGACTTACGAGCAGTGAGTGGTGGGTTCGAACCCAGGCAGGCGCATTACTTTGTGTAATTTATTTCGTCACCACTGCTCCCAAAAACGGTGAAGGAAAACATCGTGAGGAAACCATATCCTACCTAGAACCAAAAAATCGAAGACATGTGACATCTTCCAACCCTGGGAACGCGTGGTGCATTCCTCTCATAGAGAGGAGGCCTGTGTTCCAGCAGTGAGAACATTATAGGCTACTGATGATGATGATGAATACATATTAGTTAGGGACCAATTTTTGTACTCTGTACCAAGAAGCGATTTAAATTCAATATTCCATGAACCTTTCTATTTGTGACTTGTTGACTTTGACAACGAATTTATTGGTTTAGGATCTCCTTTGAAATTCATATTTATTGACTGGTTTAATAAGGTACATTTTCCTTGGGTAAACGGATATTATGAAGTAAGTATAAATGGTAAGATTGCCGCAAGATGTTTGTACGGTCGAACAAGGTATTAAATATACAGCTAGCTAACTTCCATTTACTTTTAAGATTACAAAGACATTAAGAGACTGTCTGTGTGTCTTTAGTCTCTTAATGCCAAACGCTTTATAAAACAAAATACTAGAATTATAAAGATATGTGAGTGTGTACCAAAGAGTACACACATGAGTTAATACAACGCTTTACATGAACGATGAATATTTGTTTTAACACGACTGCCCCAAAGAAAAGAGTGTTATTGAAGTGTCGAGTTCAAATTGAAGAAGATTATTCTCACTCTGACTGCCTCTTTGATCTAGTCGCAAGCGCGACTGCTGTGTATAAATCCTCGTTTCTATTTCTAGGTTAAGCAAAGGGCTTATGGGGCTCTTCCATCAGGACCTTATAATAGCACCCACGGAGTCTGGAATTGTGCCCGTTTAATGAATATAGGCTCGCCCGCTAATACATGGGACTTAAACATAACTGGCGAAATGTGGGTGCCTTAGATTAGGTACACCTCTGCCTAACTCTTCGGGGATTTAATCATTTCTCACACAATCCATACTGGATATTTTCTGGGGTCTTCCAATAAGGGATATCGTATTACCCAGGACTTACTAGGTTGGTTCACCCTGGTTTTGCCGAACAACTTTTGATGTAATGTTACTAATTCGAACAACGTTTAAGAAAATAATCATTTTGTATAATATCGTATAATAAAACTCACTGGAGACAGACTTATACTTTTATTTTTCTATTCCGACTTGTATTCACTCTATATTTAAACTCGACGAATACAGACATATACTTTAATATTCAATACAGACTTATATTAACTTTATATTAGATACAGTCACCACAGTAGATTAGAACAAACTGCGCTCCCTCGGCCAAGTATCAAGGTTTATAAACTACCCTTTCCCCCACAAAATCGACGGTTGGACTGTGTTGCCATATCTCAAAAGTAAAACTGCCTTATTAAAATCTTTAAAACCCTACACTCGACCGTCCTGACGACGTGTATGCCCTCATGCACGCCTCATGTGATAACTTGAATATACCCTACACTCTTGGCTGAGAGACCTCATGGTAAAAATAATTATAGGAATATACAAGTGATTCAAATTAAATTGTTTTGTTCTAAACATTTACAGAAGAGAATAAAATAAAATAAATATTGTAGCATCAATTAGACCAAATCTTAAAATAATATCTATAATAACAATAGCCTTTTAATTCAAAACACAAAGAAAAACTTATCTGTCACAAATCAACAAATCATCAAACATTATTAAATGTGACTTAACTGAAATAAAACATCTACTACCACAATTGAAACTATAATGAAACATCTACAATGGAAACTAAAATGAAACGTCTACAATGGAAACTAAAATGAAACATCTATAATGGAAAACTTAAATGTAACATCTACAATGAAAACTTACATGTAACATCACAACAACACTGTACAATGGAAACATAAATGTAACATCTACAATGGAAACTTAAATAAAACATTGACCACAATTGAAACTAAAATGAAACATTGAATAAAAGTTATACAAGTTAAATCATAATATGAATTACAACTTTTCCACAAATGAATTGTTAACAATTTTGGCAAACCAATCAATTCTTGCCAGAAATATCTTAATGTAAAAAAACTAATATTATCATAAACATTCAGAACTTTAAAATTCGAGTTATACTAGTGCAAACCAATCAATTCTTGCAAACTGGTGTACTCTATCAGGTTGTGAACCAATCAATTCTCACACATGATCAGAGACTCCACTACTCTACCAGGTTATGAACCAATCACTTCTCATACCTGATCAGAGACTTCACTACTCTACCAGGTTATGAACCAATCAATTCTCATACCTGATCAGAGACTTCAAAATCCTAGGCAAACCAATCAATTCTTGCCTCCACTTGTGTAATAATAACCGATGACGTGAACCAATCAATTCTCACGTTCGGTCTGAAACAATAATATTAAACATTCTGTAATAATTGTTCCTATAAACACGTACATTGACGACCACTATGCATCACTATGTACGCTATCATCACTAGATTCACTAGAATCAGATTTATTTAATTCTAACGCAGCTACATGGACCCACGGCAGCATTCGATCAGCTGCTACCGTGGTAGTGCGTTTATTTGTACTATTACTGAACCCTGGAATAGACGCTATCTTATATCTATCTTGGCCTAAAACTTTAGTGACCCTGAATGGTCCTACGTACGATGGGAGAAGTTTTTTACTTTTCCCATCATTATTAAAAGAAACTTTAGTAAATTTGATTAAATCTCCCGTATTATATATCTTGGCAGGGCGTCTATTCTTATCGTAACGTAGCTTCTGCTTCGCTTGTTCCGAATCTATTCTTTCTTTAACTTGATTTCGGATAGTGGTCACATCTATATTTTCTCTAGTCGCGTCTGCTATTTCATTCAAATTAGGATTAATTTCACTGTTCATGAACGTACCGAACATGACTTCAGACGGTCTCCTAGCGGTCGTCTTTTGGACAGTGTTATTCAGCCCCCATTGCAATTTACCTAACTGGCTGTCCCAATCCTTTTCATCATGTCTCAGGTTTAGTGCTTTCAGTGAATTTAAGATAGTCCGGTTATATCTTTCTACCTGGCCGTTTGACTTAGGACTCGCGACGGCATTCAAGATGTGTTTTATGCCTTTATCATAACAGTATCTTTTAAATAAGTTAGACGTGAAACAACTGCCACGATCACTGATCAAACGGTCTGGCATTCTGAATGTATAGAATATGTCATCCAGAGCACAAATTACATTTTGTGTGTTAGTATTTCGGACTGGCTTTATAAACACGAACTTAGTAAACGAATCTACCACTACTAGAAGGTAAGAGTATCCACGTTTGGATCTGACGAAGGGGCCCAGGTGGTCAATATGCAGGGTGTGAAACGGTGACTCTACTTTTTCGATTGGATGCAATAAGCCTTCGTTTGTACACATAGATTTCTTAGCGTAAGCACAATCAATACAGGCGGACACATACTTTTTGATAAACCGTGACATTTTTGGGAACCAATATTTACTTTTAATCCTTTCTAATGTTTTTTCTAATCCTAGATGACCAATATCGTCGTGATTCATCCTGCATATTTGCCACCTCGCCCCCTTTGGAACTGCCCAGCGAACATTACCCTTATCTCCGTTAACATACCTATATAATTTATTATCCTGAACAACGTAATTATCTTTGATATATTGGAGATTCTTCGGATCTAAATCTTTCTCTAAAACTTGTTTAATACGTTCCAACTCAGAGACCCTAGCTGAAGAGTATGTAACCAGTCTTCGTTACTAATGACCATCACTTGTGGACACAGACTAGAGGAATCAGTCAGAGAATCATTCGAAATAGGATTACGAGATAATGCATCTACGTGCGACATTTTAGTGCCCGATCGATATTCAATAGAACAATTAAATTCTTGCAGCAAAAGCCACCAGCGCACTATCCTAGGTATAAGATCGCGTTTGATGAAAGTGGAACGAAGGGCACTACAATCTGTGACTATTTTGAACTCCTTACCTAATAGATACACCCGAAATTTCTCTAATGAACGAATAACAGCCAGCGTTTCTAATTCGTAAGAGTGATAATGTTTTTCCTCCGGTGAAGTTCGCCTACTACAATAAGCAATTGGCCGAAGAAATCCACTATCCTTGCCCCGCTGTAAGAGTATGCCTCCAACACCATCTTTACTGGCGTCAGTATGCAATTCAGTCTCAGCGTCATGGTCATAAATAGCCAAAACTGGTCTGTCTATTAACTGTGATTTAAGCGATTGGAATGCATTGTCTTGTTCTTGGCCCCAAACCCATGTAGAGTCCTTTTTTAATAACTGCATTATTGGCGACGCTAATTGAGCAAAGTTTTTGATGAATTTTCGAAAATAACTAGCAAGCCCAAGGAATTGTCTAACACCATGAACGTTAACTGGCTGTGGAAAATGCATAACCGCCTGAATTTTCTTCTTACCCGGCCGAATTCCTGATGAACTAATCTCATAGCCAAGATAGTCAATATTATCGTGTAAAAAGTTACACTTTGACAAATTTAGCGTAAGATTTGCATTCTCTAACAGCTTCAGAATTTGTTCAAGCCTATCAAGACATTCAGTAGCATTTTTACCAAAAACAAGCACATCATCCATGTATGCCGTAGCATGAGTGAAACGAGCTGATCCTAAGACCTTATTTATCATTCTCTGGAAAATTGCTGGTGCGTTGGCCAAACCAAACGGCATACGGTTGAATTCGTATAACCCATCTGGAGTTACAAACGCTGTAAGATGTTTGCATGGTTCCGAGATTGGCACCTGATAATATCCAGATGCCAAATCAAGCGTTATGAAACAAGCTTGACCGGACAACCTTGCTATCTCGTCTTCGATTATTGGCATTGGGTATCTTTCCTTCACGGTCACAGAGTTCAACATTCTGTAATCTACGCACATTCGAAAAGTGCCGTCTTTTTTACGAACTAAGATAATGGGACTGGCGTACTCCGAAACCGATTCTCTAACGATCCCCGCTTCCAACATTTCACCTAACATAGATTGTACTCTTTCACGCTCGTGATGTGACAACCTGTAAGGGCGATAGACAATAGGACGTTGACTACTCAACTCAATGGTCATCTGCGTAACATCTGTACAACCCAAATTGTTCAAACTTGACGCGAAACAATGTTTATATTGCTTAAGTATGTTCATAAGCCTTTGTCTATCGTCCTTCGATACAGATTCACCTATTCGTACGTCTTTCTCCTGAACATTATGTTCACGGTCATTATCGTGAGCACCTGCAGACTCTGCAATTCCCGGAGACTGCATTACTATCCTCTGGACAAAATCTACTTTTTCTCCTCTACTAACAACAAAGTCTTTTCGTAGCCTACAGGGGATGGAAAAAGGATAAACAAGAATATCTACATGCCCACGTTGGACTTGGTAAACACCACCAGATACAGGCAACCTCTTGATTTGGACTACCCACGATTTTGTTGCTCAGCATTAAACAACCACTAAATTCAGAGCCTACTCGAGCCCTTATAGATGCAGGTCCATGAAGATCGACATCAGCACAGACCCTAACTTCAGCAAGTTGATTGTTATTTGCTTCCGGATAGACCATTGGAATTTCAGTCTGCAATTTATGAAATTGCAACGTGTGGGAATTTTTGAACACAAGAATATGCGGTTGCTCTGTGTATGACTGGCCTATCAATATAGGCTTATCTAACAGATAATCTTTGACTACTCTAGAAGCTACCTTGGCATCAACTTCATCTACCACTATATCAAGCAATATATTACCTAACGATCGGACCATCTCATTCCCGAATCCTTTCATAACGGAAGGGACCTGATCATGTACCAGATTAAGACTCGAAATTATCGACTCCCTAATCAACGTCACTTCGCTACCGAAATCAATAAATGCTTCTACGGTCCTACCATTCACTGTGGCTTGTTTAATGAATTTCGAGTTGGGACTAAAGCTTGAAATACACATTGTTTTAGATGGTACTTCACTTCTACCCTCTATATTATCGGATTTAGGATATTGCGAGCAATTATCAAACTTGTGACCGATTTTGTTGCATTTAGTGCATTTGATTAGTGGTTTCGTACAACGTAAGTAAGGGTGACCTCGCTCCTTACAATTAAAGCAGAACACCCCAGAACCCTGAGGCTGAGAAGACTTATTCTGATTGGTTTTAGAATTGGATTGGTTCGAATTATTTCTACTAAAACTACGATCTGAAGAAGTTTGGCTTTCTTTGTTGCTCATTAGGAACTGGAGAAGCTGATCAGGTTGGGAACAACAGAGCGCCAAAGCACTCGATTTCATAGTCCTATCCGAGATGCCGTGGATAATAATAATAATAATAATAATAATTTATTTATTTCAGACCATAATCATCACACAGATCCATATTAAATGTTAGTAATCACTTAAAACTATGTTAGTGAAACACACAAATAAAATATGACAAAATACTATGTTAAACAATATTATACAATAAGAATTGCAATCACACCGATGTGTGGAGTGCGATCCAGTGCCTTACAAACGGGCCATCGATCCTGTCCGCTATTACTTTCAAGATGCTGTTGGAGCTTGCCCGTATACGGTGTAACAGTGAGGCCGCCCTCTTTCTCATGATGGCATGAAAGCCATCATTCATCATTCTAGCTTCACAAAACATGCCCGATGCACTACAGTATCTCGGAAGCCCCAACAACATTCTAAACACATTATTATATTGAACTCGCAGGGCATTAAGTGCCCGCTGAGTACAGCTGACCCACAGGGTGCACGAGTAAAACGAAAGGCAATATGCACGGAACATAGTGCACTTCACCTCACCCGCACATCGTTTAAACCTGCGAGCCAGCATGTTCCCACGGACAGCCAATGCCCTACGTTCCCTCTCAACGTCCACGTCATCAGTCAGGTCCTCCGTGACCCAGTGGCCCAGGTACTTAACTTGCGTAACTCTATTAAGTGGTATACTATTTAGTGTAACAGTTGGGACAGTGTCAACTTGCAGATTCCGTGGTTGAAATACTAGCAACTCACTTTTCTTCGCATTGTACCTCAGCCCATGGGCCACGGCGTACTCCTCACATTTCAAAATGAGTTTACGTAGGCCGCTGATTGAAGGACTCAGCAACACCATATCGTCGGCGTAGCTTAGATTATTAAAACAAGTGCCATCGATAGTACAGCCGACTGCAGTGCTACTGAGACCCTCAATCAACTCATTTATGTACAGGTTGAAGAGCCGAGGGGATGTTAACCCGCCCTGCCTCACACCACACTCCAACCTGTACTCATCAGACAAAACGTTAGCCCACCTTACAACGTTAGCTTGATTGCTATACCAGTAATCAAAAACATTAATGATCTCAACGGGAAGTGAGGTGGACCTCAGCTTCTCCCAGAGATGTTTATAAGACACCAAATCGAAAGCTTTTGATAGATCAAGGAAGCATCCATAAACTGGAGTCTTCCTGTCCGTATAGTACCGGACAGTATGCTTAAGACATAAGATTGCTGTTTCCGTGGACAGTCCGGCTTTGAAACCGAACTGTGCGTCATTAATATTTAGGTGTTCACAAAGTTGTTGATCTAGCACACTGTCCAGCACCTTTGCTACAGTGGTGGCAAGCGAGATGGGTCTGTAGTTGGAGCCATCCGAGGGGTCACCAGTTTTATTCTTGATTACTGGCACAACAATAGCTTTCGTGCACTTGTCCGGTATGTACGAGTGTCTCAAACAAAAAGTAAAAAACATAGACAACACTCTAGGTAAATGTACACCTGCGTGCCTCAGGTGCTCAACGCTAATTCCGTCATGTCCCGGGGACTTACCCCTCGTCATCTTACTGATAGCGGAAGCTACTTCCTTAGCAGAGAAGCTAACAGATGGTAAAATATTTGGCTCCCGAGCATCAGCTTCGAGCACCCGCGGCAACACAGGCGGAAGATCAGACGGCACAACTTTAAATTTACTGACAAACATATTGGCAATGTCAAGTGACTCACCGAAGCCGTCGACGCTGAGAGGGATGTACGGTCGTGGATTAAGCTTACCAGTCTCCTTCCAAAAGCTTTTAAAGTTCTTTTTTGCGTGCTGTGTAGCCAAAACATCCATCTTTACCTGCTCTGCGTTATTCTGACACCATTTAAGTTTCGATTTAAAATTACGTCGAGTCTCCGTCATCCTATCGTACACGGGTCCACTACGTGGACGCCCCATAGACAACCACAACTGAAACTGTAAACGCGCTTCCCTATGTGCTGGATAAACATGTCTGTTCCAGCCCACAACACACTTTTTATGAGAACGAAATTTACGATCAAAGCTGTCCACGGCCGCTTCACTTAACGTATGTATAATATTAGTGTACATTTTATCAATCACTGATCTATGCTCCACCTTGTTACACATGCCATCACAACAGTGACTTAGTTCTGAAGGAAAATCCAAGTCCCTGAGTTTGACATTACACAACTTGTGATAGTGCTCAATTTGCTTAATGTCCCTATTACCCCAAACAACTTTATTACAATTAATATCATTTAGAATATATTGGGGTCGTAACACATTTAAGCTGCAATTAATCTCTAATGCCAGGTGGTCAGACCAGGATGAGTCATAGTGCACCTTCACGTCCATAACCGACTGCCTGGCAGCCTCAGTCACTACGCAATGATCAAGCCAACGAGTGGTTCCGTGAGCGTCGCTTATAAAAGTGAAGGCACTACCTAACTTCTCAACGTCTATACATGACCATAATTGCTCAGAACAGAATCGGTCAAGTTCTCTGCCGAACCGCTCACCTGGATGAGCGTTATAGTCACCCAGCATATAAACTGACGCCACTTGTATATTTTCTATAATAGAACTCATCTCACTAAGACATTCCGTAAATTGTATTAGATTGTCCATTAAATCCACAGGCATATAAACCGAGAACACTAAAAAAGATCTACCTTTAACACTCACTTTTATTGCGGATAGCCGTACACTATTCGTTTCAAGCACTGTCACAGAATCGAAGGCATTCTTCCGCCACAGCAATGCTACGCCGCCGTAAGGTCTGCCTCGTATCACGCCAACAGACGTGTCGATAGCAGACTTGCCCGTAAAACCAAACTCGTTGTTAATCTTCCCAAGGATAGCTAAGTCATGTGGAAACAACCAGGTTTCTTGCAAAGCCACGATATCGGCTTGTTTACATAAACATCTCACGTAGTCCATCGAACGAGTAACAGACTTGCAATTATAACTAAAGAATTTACAACTTAGCTGTGTATCCATGTTATGCATGTTTGTTTACGTCATTCTCTCGAAAGCCGGTTGGCTTATCAACACGATTCATAAACCGTCTGAAAGTTATTCCAGATGGCCACAAGTTGTCGTCTAAGAAAGCGTCAATTTTGTGTGCAGTAACAGAGATTTTATAAGAATTGTAATCTCTCTGTTTTTTCATCTTTATTTTCACAGGCGATACCCTCTCTTTAGTTTTATCATAAATATATTCCACAATGTCAGATTCCATAACATCCTTGTGTACATTCGATACAAATAACGGTACTTTGGTTATTGCTGCTTTGAATTTACAACTAGGATCTAATGCGGCTTTTCCCTTAATTCCAATAAATTTATTTCTGAGCCGCTTATTCTGTACCTGAATCCATTCATCGTTATTTTTATCTTTTGGCCACTCACCTACCTTACCAGCCATTTCAGCAAAAGAAATCTTTTTAGGCGAAGAAACCGCAGCGGTTTGTTTACATTTAAACGACCGCGCGCGCGCTGTCGTCGCTGTCGTCCCGCTCGCACCGCTGATAAGGATAGTTGTGTTGTCATACACACTGCTCGACGTAAGTTCCAAGTCGTGGTCATTACGCTCAGATAGATAATCAGGAGCGCCTGCATACGTTATCACCAAGGGCTGCTCGTCGACTTGCATGTTGTTTTGCCCTGGAGAAGACGTCACACTACTAGAACAAGCCATAAACGGCGTGTCCCTTGGAATGCCGTTATATATATCAATAATAGCCTTATCAGTAGGCAAAGGGCTAACCGGCATTTCTGGTAACAAACTCCTTCCAACATGACCTTGAGCCGTGTCAGTTACTTTTTGAGTAGTTTGAAGGTTGGGCGATAACATTTCGCTCGCTTCAATGTCCGTGTACCCTCTATTTTTCACCGTACTCTGGTGTTCAATTTTATTTTCTAATAATTCATCCACCGATTTTGTGGTAGCATAATTTTTCTTGATCTCTTGAACATCTGATTTCAGCCTCACAATATCTTTTAATAACGCTGTTACGTCTACGTGATCGAAAGTCACGGGTGGGAGTTTATTCAAATCTCTCGCCACGAAAATGGGGACTGTGTCAGGATCCGTATTTTTAAAAACAGCTATTATATCCTCCAGGTCTCTTTGAATTTTCCCATCCTTTCTTCTCGATATATTGCGCCTGTTCGTTTTTATCGTGTCGAAAAGCAAAGCTTTCGCCTTTTCAACCTCACCCACGGTAAACGCAGATGAACATATTCGCACCATACTCTCATTGTCCATAGTGTCAATCTTATTTTGCAAATAAGACAACAACTCACTAATTACAATGTTGCAACTCGCACATTTCACTGTTTTCGAATTTATCGACATTTTTCACTACGATCGGTCAGTGACCTCGCGCACGCACACTCAAGACCGCGGGTCGAGCGCGACTGGAATACAATCTACTGCCCGTTTACCCGAAATGTCACACTGAGTTAACAACGCAAGTTTTTCGTAATAGTATACCTCAATTGGTTCACCAAATTTGCTCCTTCTCTTGAGCATATCTTCCAGGATTTGGCCACAGTTCTGCTCGCAAGGGAAAGCACTCATTAACTTCTCTTGCCATTCCTTCCAAGTATGCAAAATAGTGTTCAGACCCTCATACCAAACTTTGGCCAAACCCTGAAGCTTTTGCATTGCAAAATGTGTTGTTGTTATGTCATCCCAGCCGTATACAGTAGCGCATTCATTGACTTTACGCAGCCAAATGTCAATGCGATGGTTTTTCAGTGAAGGGTCAAAATTAGGGAGAATATTTTTATGGTCAAAGTCGAAACTGATGCACCTGTAGCCGGCTGAGATGCAAAACCATGTTTAATAGAGTGCACTAAATCAATAACATCTTTAACAGTAAAAGAAGGGGTACGTGACCTGTTATCCTGTGATGCTCCGTCGCCACGTAGACTATCTTTGCTCCGATCACGTGAACCTCGTCTCCGCTTGGCTTTCGTAGGTTGATGCTCACGTTGACGCGACCGACTAGGGCTGCAGCTGCGCTGCCGGCTCTTGGAGTGATGACGGCTCGACCTCGAGTAGCTTCTACCGGAACGATTCCCACGCGCTTCTGTTATATTCTCCCGTTCTCTGCGTAGGTCCTGTTCCAGTACACGTAGCCGCTCTCGTTCTTGTTCAAACTCAAGCTCTCTCTCGCGAAAACTTTGCCTCCGTGACTCGCTGTGACTTTGAGTGCCACCACAGCGAGCACTTGAGATATCTCGTCGATGATGTGACGAGCATCTTACTGGAGTTAGCAGGCGCCTTTGACTTCCTTGGCGACCACAGGATGAAACATTCGACGACCGGCCATTGCCGTTATCCTTTTCCATTGTGAAACTTCCGAATCCCACTTCTGAAGTATAATAAAACTCACTGGAGACAGACTTATACTTTTATTTTTCTATTCCGACTTGTATTCACTCTATATTTAAACTCGACGAATACAGACATATACTTTAATATTCAATACAGACTTATATTAACTTTATATTAGATACAGTCACCACAGTAGATTAGAACAAACTGCGCTCCCTCGGCCAAGTATCAAGGTTTATAAACTACCCTTTCCCCCACAAAATTGACGGTTGGACTGTGTTGCCATTTCTCAAAAGTAAAACTGCCTTATTAAAATCTTTAAAACCCTACAATCGGTTAACATAATTTTCATTTCATCGAATATTTATAATATTACTAGCTTTTGCCCGCGACTTCGTTCGCGAGGAATAGTGACTTCCGGAAGATTTTTGGTTTATCTCGCGAAAAAAAAAAAAAACTATCCTATGTCCTTTCTCAAGTTCCAAACTATGTCTGTACCAAATTTCATCAAAATCCGTTCAGCCGTTTAGGCGTGAAAGAGTAACAGACAGACAGACAGACAGAGTTACTTTCGCATTTATAATATTAGTATGGAAGTATGGATTAGTATGGAAGTATGGATTTCTCCTGCTAATCAATCAATCTCTTCAATAATAAATATGAAATCAATCATTCCTATCACTTCATTTCTCAATCAGAAATCGAAACGCGAAAATTATTTAATCATTTCCCTTAAGTACCCCCATGAATAAAAGGGGGGGGGTGAAATCTCAAATTACGGATTTAATATTCGGACCTTAAGCAGCTACCGTTTATCATAAATAACAAGTGATCCGTTTTAATGCCGTTTACCGAAACTGTTCATAATATTGTGCTCCGTAAAATAATCGCATGCATTATTCATAGCCCGAAATTGTACCATTTCGTTACTTCTCTTAGATTGATGGTATTTTAGCTGGTCGGCCATTTTGTTAGTGTGGATTAGGATATTGGTATTTGGTGGGGGTATTTTGGGGTTCTTGAAATTGTTTGTTTCAAAACGTATGTTACTTACCTACTACTAGCATAACATGCATAATCAGCTTTAATAATAGTCCCACTGCTGGAGCACAGGCCTCTTCTCTAGAGAGGGATTGGGCTCATCAAGGGAATAAGTCAGCACGCATCTGACTGCTAATTAACAGTTTATTGTTTTTAATGCCTGTTGCGGAAACATGGACAAAATAATGGAGTTCACTATGCTTCTGAAGTATCGACAACTATTTCGTAATTTACTTATCAGAACTAACCTATATATAAATGACTATGATGTTAAAAAATTGTTGTAAATATAAAAAAAAACAGTTACTTCAATAACTGCTAACTTATATTTACGTTTAGTTATAAAACGTTTATCCAAAACTCTTATATAATTCAAACACCGTCCCAACTTAAAACACACACAATTATCTAATCTATTTTCCATTCAAACGTTAATACGTGGGTTATCCCAGTTCGGATACCGCGCGGGGTGCTGGAGAAATTAGGGCTTAAACTAAATTACATCGGCGACTGTGTTTTATCTAGTGATTGTATCAGGGATGTAAGCTTGTGTATCTGGTGTTCGGTGATGAGAGATAGCGGTGTTGTAGTAGATAGTCGGTTACAGTGGATGTGGAGTGTTCATGGAAACGTTTAGATATGTAGTGTCTTTAGGGTAGGCTTGTTAATTTTATTCTTATGTGTCTTCATGAAAGAAAGAAAGAAAAAGTATTAGTTTAGCACAGGACAACACAAAAAAAAAAATGGTTAAATAATCACTATCAACACCATGACTGTGTGTAAGGTTTTTTATTTAGAACTATTTGTTACTTACTGAATATTTAATATGAAATGAGTGTTTCAATTGAGAACCGAAAGAGATCATAATTAAATAATTCATGTTATTTCTTTTACTAGTAAATTTTTATTTTGTCAGAAAATATTTTCATAACAGTGACACAGCCGCCATATTTTGCATATCCCCCCTCTTGTCTTACATAAATTATACCTAAATAAACGGCATGAATTTGCTCGTACCACTAAAATTAACTATCATAGTTGTCATCCCAATAAATTGAGTAAACATCATAAATCCAGAACAAAATCAACCAATTTGTCAACTACCCGCTAAAGTTCATGTTTCAACCCCCACTTAACCCTTCGCAGTCGAGCCGCTATGATGAATATTCATACAGAGCGTTATTACGTTTGTTTAGCGTAACAGTAAGTTGTTTGTAGCAATTAATAGCAAGAGAAGCGCCATTTTGTTTTCCTTGAGAGATGCGGCAGTGGAAGGGTTGAGATTTTGCGAAGATAACCCCCACTTGTTTACTTTGGAGTAGTTTTGGAAACAAACATAGTATGATAAGCCTCAAATTTTGCAACAATTTTGCTGGGACACTGACCTATTTCTGTGAGGAGTGAATCGTGAAATCAACCAGGCGGGCCCTAATACGAGTCCATAAATGTCATAAATATGTCTGAATTTTGTAGTCTAGGACAGTGCAGAATTATTTCATCATTAGGAACTGGTCTCAAAATGTCGATATAAAACAATGTGAAGAAACCGGCGTGTCCTAGATCCTAAGACATTGTGAAATGACATTCACCAATCCACACTGTGTCCACCCGGTGGATATCGGCTTTAACCCCACACAGGGAGGAGACAGATGGATTGTGTAAGGAATGGTATAGAGAAAAAAGGATTAAATAATAGTGTGACGATTGACAGGGGAGAATGGAAGAATAAAACGTGTTGCGCTGACCCCAAATAACATAGGACAAGCACATGAAGATCATTAGAGAGAAGCCCATGCCCAGAACATTACAGCTGATTAACCATCTCCCAGCCCACGTAGCATAAACACCGTAGACTGTAGAGAGTTTTATCGACGGAGAAATCTACAAAATTACAGATTGTAGAAAGATTTCATGTCGAGTTGAATTGGAAGAGCTTTGTCTTTTCTTGGTAGAGTAGAAATATCAACTAAGCCGTCATGCTACTCGGGCTGGTTGGCGCCGCAATTTTCTCTGACTTTCAAAACTAGAATATTGCTGTAAAAAGCCCATATAACACAAATTCTATACTAAGGTGCTTGGCAGTAAATCATAATGAGCTCAGGTAATAAATCCATCGTTTACGCGCTCCGGACATGACCGGTTCCTCTCAGTTGGGTTTATTAGACGTGTGTCTTGTCACTCCTGTGATATTCCAAGGTTTTAGGAGATGTACTGGCATTTAAATGGCACTGCTGGGAGATTTGAAACGTCAGTTTTGTGATGTATAGTCGTTGCTGGTGATTGTGAACACTGAATTTGACTGTTTTAGTTTAGTTTCTGCTAATCCTTTTATAATTAGAGTAACGGCAAGCGTACTTCTGTCTATACCTACTGGATTATTAACAAGGTACTTCTCTTTGAAGTGTTTAATATTGAATCGAGGAATCGAAGCGAAGTTTTTAATACTGACAACGATGATGCAGAATGGGACAGAATTTAGGACATTTAATGTTTTGTTCAAGGTTTCCAACGATGGTCTTCCGACTGTGTGTCACTGGCTTAGGCGGTGCCTAGTGTTTGAGAGACTACCCAAATACGCAGGAGATATTTAAATGCATATGGATGTGGGAAGAAAAAGAGATATCTCTTTTTCTTTCCACATCCATATGCATTTAAATATCTCCTGCGTATTTCACTCTCCTGTAATTTGATGGCATGACAGTCTGACTCGAAACAAAGTGTTCAATAAACATCAAAATGAACCACTGAACGAATTCGTATGTTTCAAACAAATCCCCAATACAGACAACGTACACAAACCAAAAACACACACAACAATCACAACTGACAGCTATGCAAATCGCGGATTACGAACACATAACTCCGTCTATTTCCAACCGGTAATGAGTTCACAAATACGCCGACATTAGACTATCGTCGGGGCATAGATCATAGAGCGGACGTGTAGTGCAATTAAATGGCTGCCCGTCATGCGGGTGTAAATCATTAGTAGCGCTTAGCAAGCACGGACGGGCGATGCTAAGATCACGGTTTCTAGCTGTAGTAGATATGAAGATTGGTTGTGGTATTAACAGTTACTGGATGTGATATTAATATTATGTTGTATATGGTATTAACAATTATTGGATTTGGTATTAACAATCTTAAGATCTGGCTTTAACTACGATATATGTGTGTTTTAAAAAGAGCGGGAGCCAAACCACCCAAAAATATTAGATTTTAGTTGAAGTTACTGTTACCTTCGTAATTTTACTTAAAGTAAACTGACTATATTGTTGTGTTTTCGCAACATAGCCGATTGGTGACGTGTGTCGTTTTTTTGTTAAGATGTCTGCCTGTGTAAGTTAATGTTTTAAATAGCATATTTACTAACATACTATTTCTCTTTATTTGCAGAGTAATGGCAACAACTACATGACGGGCGAGCCGCGTCGCAAACGCGAGCCGCCCGCGCGACCCAACCACATTCTGCTCTACACCATCATCAACCCGGCCTATCCTATCACTGTGGTGAGTACCTAGATATTTAACTAGTTTCTTAATTATTTATCGTTAAGATGTATATCTAGAAACTGAGTTGATAAAGTCTGCAGCTATACGCTGTGAAATATTCGCACGAATCCGCGCGGCTAACTGTCGCGCGTATTCCGCGCGGCTAGAGGTCAAGCGGATTCCGCGCGTCTAGTGTTCATACGGTGCGTAATAACTGGCTGCGGGCGTAACCTGGTGATTTTGGGTCGATGTGTCTTTCACATTCCCGCCGCCGCGTGTTTGTGCCTCGTGGTGGTCTTTAAACAAATTTCCAAGATTTGATTTCTTTGTTTATCTAGTTTGTGGTTAAGAATCTTGAGTCCTGCCTCTTACAAGACGTAAATCACTTTTTTTTTTGTTAAATTACCATTTTTATTATATCTATCACGTGGCAACACGATTTTACTCATTAAATATTTGAACGTATCAATAAATCCGCGTTTGAACTGTAGACTTTACTTTTACGATCAATATCCAATCATCAATCTCAAACCAATTAAAACATCTCGTATTTTAACAAGAAAAACAAAATATCTCTAAAGAAGAAATTGTACGAAATACTTGAAAGTAATCGGTTCTCAATCGTACAGGTTCGGCAAAGTTCGCCGTTTCTGATCCCGTACAAAAAGCGTCATTTAATGGGTAAACCTACTTTTATGAGTTTGATAACTTTGTTGGGGTTCGGTGTTTTCTGTTCTTTGATCAAGCAGATGCTGATTACTTAACTGCCGATCAAATTAAATAAAACAACGAGCGTGTTGGGTTTTTCTTGGTCTACTAATAGTGAAACATCATCTTCTAATTATCTCGTACTGTATGTCGGTCACGGCTGTCATTTCGAGAGAGAGACAGTCGTTACCTACAGGTAGTTAGATTTTTTCCATACATCTCAATTAGCCCTTGTCTCAGTTGGTCATTTATAATTTGAGTCACCGAGTCAACGCCAAATTAAATTAATTAATTAAACTCCTAGTTGGTGACTAGTTGACTACTCTAACAACGGTCATTGACTCTGTAATCAGATAAAGATACTTCAAAACATTTTTTCTCACTTAGCCACAATAATCAACTAAGTTCTAGAATTCTAGATAAACAATTTTAATCTAGCCTCGCCACCCCTAACAAGAGCAATCCGCAAGTTTCATTCGAGTTTGAATGTTAGCAAAGTTTTCATATTGTTGGTGGCTATGGCTATTAAAACTGTATTACAATTGTGTGAGTATTTGTGTTGGCCACTTGATGTACTATTGTGCAGGAGAATGTTGCTGAAGTTTTAATACGATTTCTTTGTTGACTCTTTGTTGTGTATAAATTATTTTACCTCTCCTGGGTAACAGAAAAGTAATTATGGGGTTTTGCCAAGTCATTGTGGTATGGACATGTTATGCGAGGGAAAGAGGAAAATGTTGAGTATGAATGTATCTATCTATAAAAGAAGAGGACGACGACCAAAGAAACGATGGCTGGTCTGTGTGAAAGGTGATAGGGCTAGAACGGTGGTGATTGCTGAGATTACGAGTACTTAATGCAGAAGTATGGAAGAAAAAGATATGCTGCACTGACCATTAATAAATTTGGATAAGGGTAGGAGAATGATGAATCTGTCTGCCAGTCGCAAAGACTATAACAATTACTCATTTTTGCATGGCAATCTGTATGGTACATGTTTGCACAGGAGTATCTTATTAATTATCCAGTAACTGGGTAGTGGAGGTCAGATAGCCAGTTGTGCCATAAAGAACCTACTGAAATTCTGGTAAAACTGGAACCCGACTTCGATATAGCAGCTTAACGCCAAGAAAGACGAAAGCTTTCAAGTTTTAAAACTGACATGATCACTAACATTATTATTAAACTAGCTTTTGCCAGCGGCTTCGCCCGCGTAAAAATGACGATTTTTCATACAAATTTTCATCCCCTATTTAACTCCTATAGGAGTTGAATTTCGAAAAATCCTTCCTTATTCCTTGTCTACATTATAAAGGGAACCTCTGTGCAAAATTTCAGCTTTCTAGGTCCAAGGGTTTGGGCTGGGCGTTGATGAGTCAGTCAGTCAATCAGTCAGTCAGTCAGGACTTCTCTTTTTATTTATATTTATATAGAGAGAAGATAGAAGAAGTGAAAACGGGATATCTACCATGTTTACTGTATGCTTGGGTTCCCGTTATTTCGGCGCTGTTGCAAGCTACATGAAATATCCCGTTTTCATTGTTAATGATGACGAAAGCCTTTCTGAAATTCCACCATGTAACGTTCTTATCACATGTTTTAATTTTATCTTTCCCTGTATCTCTCCCTAAACAAAAGCCACAACTCTGCCCCCATACACACAACTTCACGCTATCAGCACAAAGGAGCAGACAGACTCGGCAGACATAAGCATATCATGCTGGAACAATGTGTGTGTGGAGTTAGCCACGTATTTCAGAATTTCACGCTTTATGAAACTTAAGAGGGGTGAAACTTTTAGTTTGGACTGATGTGTGGGATTAGTTTACAGGGAGTTTTGTAAGTGTTTACGAAGATTTTGAGATATAATATTAGGTAGGTAGGTACATAGCTGTTGTATTTTTTAGGTTTTTTATACAAATATAATTAGAAACTGCCTCGTTGGTGTAATGAGGTCCTGGGTACGATTCTCGGTCCGGGTAATAACACTTTTTTATTGGGTTTTCTACATTGATATAATAAAACCCAAGATACACACTCTGCGTCTCAAAACCGTCCGCTTAAAATGAGTTCACAATGAACTCATTTCAAATAGTCTCGCGTCGCTCGCGTCTCTGCACGGTCGTACAAAATACTTTTTATATTGCTTTTTATAACTGCATTGTAAAAGGAATCTGCGTAAGGTTGAATTTGCCAAAAAAAAATATGTTTATAGTGACGATATCTACATGTAGTAGTGCGTGTATTGGTGAGTGTTTGGCGACAGCTTCGACTGTTTGTTTTGTTCGAGACTGTGCATCTAGGGTTTTATTATATCAATGGTTTTCTATCAAGAATTTCTCAGTAGCTATCGCGGGATCTGAATTTGTTCCCGGATGATGGCATTAGGTTTGCCCCGAAATTTCGGTGTACTATTAGGTACACTTCTGCCTAACACTACGGGGATTACAGGCGTGATGTTATGTTTTTATTCTGCCGAAAACTAATGTTAGTCTAAGGGCTCGTTTACGGAGACGCGGGGCGTCGCGCGGCGCGTGCAGAAGGCTCACCTCGTGTTTTTTTTATTAATTTACTGAGAGCGGGTCCACCGCAACAGACGTTGCATTTTAAAGTAACGAGCGAAAAATCGCTTCTCGTAAAATCAAAGTTTGAAATCGTTAACTTTTTCATACATCGCCATGGGTTTGAATTAAAAACGCAGCACGCGCCGCGCGACGCCCCGCCTGTACGTAAACATGCACTAAGCTTTCTATCGTGAATGTAGTTGATAATGCATAACACACAGCAGTACTGCAGGGCTATTGTGTATCTTTTAATGACAGTGGATAACTTATAATGTCTATCAAATAACTGTCAAATGGTGAGTTTTTAAGAAAAAAATGTACCAAACCATAACCAATTTACAGTTAATCTATGGACATTTCTGATAGCCACTGACGTTAAAAAGATACGCAATAGGGGGGCTGTACATTTTCTAACCTAACTGACAGATGTGTTGCTGGGGACTTTGTTCCGCCAATTCTTCTTTCCAGCTAAAACACTAGGTAGTTAAGGTGGTAGGTCGAAGGGTGGGCGTTTTGGGGGACTGTCTGTAGTAAATAAGTTAATTTTGACGCTGATTATCAGCCTAGTTTGAATAAATGACTTTTGATTTTGATAAATGTGTCGATTGTCCAAGTAAAGGACACGATACGTCGAAAGTTACTATTACGAGTACCTATATGCTTAGAGAAAGCTAAATTCCCGCTTTATTTCAACACAATTTATAAACATTCAAGCATCCCTACAAGCCATTTTCAACAACACAATATAAACACAGAGCGATCTATCTCTCCGAACACGCCAAGTTCGCGCCGTTCGTTATACGTTTCTTATCTAAAATCCTCAATTTTGAGTCGCGTGGCTATAAAAGTGAAACGAGTAAAGTCTGGAACCATATGTCAAGCTGATAACTGGATGTGTAAGGGCGTTTATATACTGGTGAAGAGTTTGTTTTTTGGTCTTTTCATGTAAAGGGAAGTTTGTTTTTCGGTTCGGTTTACTTAAGAAGTAGATAGTTGTTAAAATAGACTATGGTAAGTCTTTTGCGCGGTTTTCTACGTCGCATGTTACGAGTATGTCGTGTGTTTGTACATAATCAGGCACTTGTAGTTTTTCAAACAGTTGTGTGTCCCACTGCTGGGCAAAGGACTTCTCCGTATGCTTCCAGGTACTCTTCCCCTGCGCCATTTCGATGCCGCATCCGCTAACCTATCTAATACTTACATCGCCACCTCTTTCTAGACCAGCCTCGATGGCGTCACCTTTCCTCAGGCAATTTAATTCTTCTTTTCATTTTTTCAGTAGACTGATAAAGCTTTGTTTACAGTAATTGTTCGTCATAGTTACAGATGAAGTTAAATAAAATCGTCTAAAAAAGCATTCGATTATAATAGTCTCCTTCTATGGAGTCTCACACCGTACTTCCATTTTTTTTAAAATTTATTTGATAACACTTTTACTTAAATACACATCTGCCAAACTGAAAAGCAATTTGTCGGCAGTAGGTAAATTAACTCTAACTCTACCTTTCCTACAGAAAACTCCTGACACCAAGACGACTAATTCAAAAATCGCTTACCCAAGCATCCACGCTCATCCTCATATAAAACGACCCTTAGAAATCTATGGAGCGTGCACTACACTTCCATAGTGCCGCCAAACTTAAAGTAGTTACAGTTTTTATGGGATCCTTAGTCGGTTCTCGTCGTTACATACAATTGTTAGTAGAAATGTTAGACGATGGATATCTAGGCACAGATAAAGATATACCTAGATAAGGCAATAATATCTTTCGTCGTCGTCAGCAAATGCAAAAGTATTTGCAGAATTTACAAAATTAAATTCTAGACTTAAACACCAGAATCTCGTCAATCAAACATTCTCAAGTTAGCTTCAATAATATTCCTAGGTACCAAACCCTCTCTTTGCACCGCAGGTACAAAAGGCCCATTACTGCAATATTAATACAAGACAACAAACAATACTGTGGCTTGAATACAGTGAATATCTAACCAACACTTAATACCACTCTCTTATGGGCCTACTACACGCACGCACTTCCCCACAGTTTTGCCTGCGGGATTACACGGTGCACACAGTACATCGCGCGTGTGGTTTGTAATGGTAATACAGTTTTACCAACCATACGCGCGATGTAAGTCTTACCAAAGGGTATCGTATTACCCAGTGTTAACTGGGTTGTGGAGGTCAGATAGGCAGTCGTTTCATGGAAAATAGGTACTCGCATTCAGCTGCATCTTTGTATAATTTTTTTCATCACCACTGCTCTCAAAACGATGAAGGAAAACATCATGATCAAACCGGCATGCCTTAGAACCAAACATTTCGAAGATATGTTATATATCTACCAAAACGCACTGGGCCGGAGTCCCTGCAGTGGGAACATATAGGCTGACGATGATTCAGCTGCATCCGGTGAGACTGGAAACCGACCTCGACATAGTTAGGAAAAGGTTAAGCAGATGTTGAACAGACTAATCTTAAGGCGAGGTTGCAGTACTTTGTTTTTATGAACGCACTACCTCACCTCCCGCCCTGCCGCGCGAGCGATATAATGCCTAAATTTTGACTTTTTTCTTCTTGGAGAAAAATTATAAAGAAATTATACAATATGTTTTCAACATTTACTTCAGAATAAAAAGTTCTATCTCAGTAGATAGAACTAAATATAACCAAACAAACTAAACTTGTAACGTGTACTGCTAAGACATTTCATCATAAATTTATATGAAAGTTATATCAGTATATAACTTTCATATACATTTATGATGAAATGTCTTAGCAGAACACGTTTTACATTGTGATTTGGATTCATGTTTGATAAAAAAAACGATCGAGCCGATCATTCTAAATCGCGTTTCTATCTTTACAATTTAGTAATTTACTTGAGATGAGAGTATGTTCAATTTTGATGTAATGATTTTTAATTATTAAAAAACTCATATTTAGTTCGATTTTCAAAGGTTCAAAAATCTTAAAAAGTACTGCAACCCCGCCTTAAGTCAAAACAGCATCTAACTTTCCAACCCCTTCCCTGCTACATAGGGTACAAAAGGCCCATTACAACACAACAAACAATAGTGTACACTAATTCGAGCCTCAATGGTACGCAGCGAAACGTTGCGACCTGTTGCGTTGCCATACCATTCTCTGCGCCATTACACTGTATAGCATATAGAAATGGAATGGGATAGTTTTTGAACTTCGGCACTTTTGACCCCGCGTATGCTAAAAGCGGGGGGCATGAGGGTTGTGATTTTGTTTTGTGTATAGGGTGTTGTGGCGTACATTTCGTAGTAAGGTCAAAGGGTATTTCATTTTTAAACTTGGATGTTCTGTGTGTTTGATGTGATAGTATTTCGATCTTCGGCTTATGATGCGGAGGAATGAGGAAAATGTTGTGAGAAAGGTTTCGGATGGGTATAAGAGTAGAGGAAGACCAAAGAAACGATGGATGGACTGTGTTAAGAATGATATGGTAAGAAAGGAGGTGTCTCATGAGATGACGAGAAACAGAGAATTATGGAAGAAGAAGACATGCTGCGCCGCCCCCAAGTGAATTGGGATAAGGGCAGGAGAATGATGATGAGTATTTCGATCTGCAATAGGGATGTTAAAAAAAAAAATCTAATTAGTCCGTCAGATAGATTTCCAAAAAATATTGGACACATATTTTTTCTTTTTTCTCGTAAACAAACAATGAAGACGATACAGTGCTTTGAAAACTCGTGTGACGTCATATTCTAAGACATTAGTATGACATTTCTTAGCGAGCAGTGACGTCACCATTTCCCACTCAAATCTTTGACGCGTTTCATCTTCGTCAATTTTTATTGATTTGATATAACAAAAAATACGTATCCAATATTTTTCGATAATGTAACAGACGGACTAATTAGAATCATATTTTTTTTAGTTAGTAAACACAATATTTTGATTTGAAAGTTTCTTGCCCATTCTTCACCCCAGGTAACACCAGTACTTTCATAAGTTATTTTGCCTTGTGACTTACAGTAGCTTCATTTCCTTTGTTTTTCTGTCATTCAAAAGCACCTGTAATGGTTTAATTGAAATAAATGATTTGAGTTTGGGTTTGTAACAAATCTTTCTAAACGTTTTACTGAAAGCCTCCTGCCTGTTGAGCATAATATTAATAATGGCGTAAAATAGCGATATGAAATGTGATTAGTGTAAAATCATTAATTTCAATTTGGATATTTCTAAAAATTAAATTTTGAATGAATTTTTTTGTAGTCTGGTTATTCAGAAAGAATGTTACTATTTTTGCTCAGTATTAAATTAAAATTCTTAAATGATGGCTATTCGAACACACATGGAATAAATTTTATTCAACAAAACATCCTGTAGGTATATTTATTTACTACGCTGAGTCAGCAAAGCTACATCCCATTTCGAAAACTTTATTTTACAGAAAAGTTTCCGGCGTAATTTTAGGGTAGCTGAAGAATTAAGCTGTCCTGTCGGGTAATTGACAAAATAGTATGACGCTACAGTGTTGTTTTCGTTTCGTTCAAAATGTGCGTTACTTGAGACAAATTGTTTACGGAATGACAGACAAATGTAAGGAATGTTCTAGTTTAACGTGAGCAAAGCGACAGCTATGTATTACAGACTAAAGATTAAAGACTACTTAATTTGTAAAAAAAACAACACGACACGAATAATCATCATCATCATCAGTCTATAATGTTCCCACTGCAGGGACTCAAGCCTCCTATCTACTCCTAGAGCCCATCCCTCTCCAGGGATGGTTCAAAATCCACCACATAGGGTAGGTATAGACTTTTAGAAACCACTGAAATTCATTTGAAAATAATAAATAAGTTTCCTCGTATACAATATCATCGTCTGAATCCTATCAATCTCGAATAAGCACGCACTTTCCATAATTATAATATTATGGTAAAACATCCCCATACATTACTGCTATCGACAATTTGTCACGGCTTGAAGTTATGATGACAGTCAGAAATATAAATCTACAGGTCTGCTTCCGCCATTAAATTTTATTAAAAAAAACAGCGGCCTCCTATTAATCCTGTTTTAATGAATAGCGGGCATCAATACAAATAAGTTTTGTAAAAATTTTCAAAGCGTCGTGTTTCCGTTGTAAATAATTTAAAGCCCTTTGAAAGCCATAAGCCATTTGGCATGCTGTTGAATAAGCTGTAGTGTGTGTAAGACAACCTCCCTATATAAATGTAACTTAGTATGTAAGTGGGGCATTAAAGGTTTATACTTTAAACAAGACGGTTCTTTCATTGGTCCCGAACACCGAACAGTACATGGCGACCCTGCCTGTAACTGGCGCTGGACCACCCGCGACCACCTACCGCGAATTACTCAGAAATTTAAACTAAGTACAATGTGTGTTCAACTCAGTACTTCAAATAACGGACTACAAAGAAACGGACGAGTTTTAATTAAAAATGTGTCAGTCAACCCAAAATAAGGAGGAGGTTTTTCTAAACCAAAACGCAGCTGGCTCCAATAATGGCAATGCGCAGCAAAACCTTGGCTGGCATCTAGGAGTAAATAGTCTGATTATGACCATTTTGGCTGATATGGGACTGATTGTGTTCCTATACATGGCATACAAATTCTATGAAAAATGCCATAAACAGTGGATAAGACAAGAAGTATTCCACGCTACGTTCCGGAGCTTCCGAGCTTCTTCAGGACGCAGGACATCACCGCCGATTGCTGCTGAGCGTACAGTGGGTGCAGAGCCTACAGGAAAGTGAGTGCGTGAAGTGATGTCAAGTGCGCGTATTATTGCCTCAATGTGCTAGTGCGATAGTGCGATAAATGTTCGGTGTGACCTCTCCATAATTAACCAGGACTTGTAAGGATTTTAACTTTTAATATTACTTTAATATTAGTATGTAATTATGTATCTTGTAGACCTCTTCGATTTTTAAAGCAAATGCCAAGCTTGTTTTTTTTTTATTTAATAAAATAATATTTTTGTATAAGATTATGTAGGTAAGTACCTATCTTCTGGTATGTTATTATAAAAAGTGTTATGGCTGATGACCTTAATGAAATTTTAACAAAACTCAAATATATAAAAGATTATCTCACGAAGTTGGGACCAGCCAGGAGATCGGTACAAGATTTAAGTGCTAAATATAAACAAGCTAACGACTTGTATGATAAGTTTAATGTTATTTGCACGCACATAGAGGATAAGGTATTGAGAGGAGAAATTAAATTATCAGATTTTAAACTTTTAGAAGACACATATGCAAACATAAAATCTACTTTTCTTAAAGTAAAATCACTTTGCTCTGTTGTGGAATCGGAAAACATCAACTCCAACATGGAAAAATTTGATTTAAAAACGGCAATTTCATTGCTGCCTGTAATGACTGGTGACGAAAATGTTACCAAACAATTGATAGCCAACGTAGAGATGTATGAAGCTATGTTAAACGACACAGATAAAACATCCTTAATTAATTTTATATTAAAATCAAGGTTGTCGGAAAATGCGAAATTGCGAATGTCTCAAAACTATTCTTCAATTGCAGAATTAATAAGGGATATGAAATGTTTCTTACTGTCGAAAAAGTCCGATACGGCAATCCAAAGTCAATTACAGCGAGCAAAGCAAGGAGGAAAGACTATAGAAGATTTCGGTAAGGATATCGAGACTATGTTTGTTAACTTGACCATTTCACAGGCCGACGGGGATTCTCAGAAGTTCGAAATTTTAAAATCAATAAACGAGAAAAATGCGATTAAAAGATTTTCGGACGGCCTGAGAAATAGTCGTGTTAGTACTATTGTAGCGGCACGCAATTATAGCACGCTGAAAGATGCTATCAGGGGAGCAATGGACGAGGAGCTATCGTCGCAACCTGAAAGCTCAATTATGAATTTCGGGCACACTAGAGGTAAGTTTAATAACTTTCAAAATCGTGGATTTGGTCATCAGAGAAGATATAACTATATGAGGAGACCTATGGCGCAGCCGATACGTGGAAGAGGAGCGCGTACGGAAAATAACTTTGGTAACTACCATACGAATAACAGAGGTAGGTCTAATTACTATAATCGTGGTAACCGCGGATACCAAACTACGTATTATTCTCGAGGAAATAGGTTCCAAAATAATAGAAATAGTAATAACCAAATTAGTATGGCTCAACCAACGACATCGGAAAATTCTCGGGAAAACCAACAGAAAAATTCGGAAAAAGTAGAATCAGTGCATAGTTTTTTTCGTGCATAATAAAACAAATACGATATGTGACAGCATAAATTCGGTTCCCATGAGTTTATTCGGCGTTACTCAGAATTGGTTAGTTGACACGGGTGCATCATTGTCCGCCGTGAAGTACGAGAAATTAGTTTCGCAAGACATTCCATTTCATGTAGAGAGAATTTGTGTCAAAGGTATTGGTGGGAATATTTATTCTGATGGGTATGTATATTTGAACTTACAAGTAAACAATACCGAATTGACTCATAAGTTTTACGTATTTAAAAATTTACCATGTCGTACAGATGGAATCTTAGGTCAGGACTTTTTAACTAAATTTAATTGCATATTGAACTACGAATTAAATACTTTGTCCATTCAAACAACTGTAGGAACTATTATCGTAGACTTAAGAATGGGAAAACTTGGTACTAATAACTACATGGTAGTACCACCACGGTGTGAATCGGTACATTACGTCGACACAAATATAGATCGAGATTGTGTCATATTCCCGCAAGAACTTTGTGATGGAATTTATTTAGCAGGTGCGATCGTTTCACCGAAGTCAGGAGAAATACCTTTAAAGATTTTAAATACCAGGGACAATTCTGTACAACTGAGTTATTTTACACCACACATAGATTATTTAAGTAATTATAATATTTGTAATTTCGAAACAAATGTAGTAAACGCAGATAGAGTGAAAAAGTTATTTAGGATTTTGCGTTTGGATCACTTAAATACGGAAGAGAGAGTATCTATTGAGAATATTTGTGCGAAGTATTCAGATGTTTTTTATATGGATGAAGATAAGTTAGGGGTAACTAATATTTATCAACAAACTATACAACTGAAAGACAATGCTGTACCAGTTTATACTAAACCGTATAGGATACCAAAATCGCTAAAACCAGAAATGGATAGGCAAATTGGAAAGATGTTGGAAGAAGATATCATAGAAGAATGCCAGAGTGAATGGTCTAGCCCAATACTTCTTGTACCAAAAAAGAATGAAAATTCGGACGAGAAGAAATGGCGCGTTGTGATAGACTATAGAAAGCTGAATGAAGTAGTGAAGGACGATAAATTTCCATTGCCTAATATAAACGACATATTAGATTCTCTGTCTGGTTCTGTGTATTTCAGTCATCTGGATTTGACACAGTCATACTATCAATTAGAACTTTGTCCGGAAAGTCGAAAATATACTGCTTTTACCACAAATAAGCAATATCAATTGAAAAGATTGCCTATGGGTTTAAAAATTAGTCCAAGTGCGTTTAGCCGCGCTATGACAGTAGCCATGTCCGGTTTAAATTATGACAAGTGTCTTATTTATTTAGACGATCTTGTTTGCTTCGGCCGTAATATCAATCAACATAATAAGAATTTAATAGATATTTTGGAAAGATTGCGAAAAGTTAACCTTAAAGTTAACCCGCTTAAATGTAATTTTTTGAAAAAGGAATTGTTGTATTTAGGACACGTGGTTTCAGATAAAGGCGTTAGCCCAGACCCGCAGAAAACCAAAGCTATTCAAAATTATCCTAGGCCATCTAATAGTGATGAAATCAAAAGATTTGTAGCATTTGCTAACTATTATCGAAAATTTATTCCTTATTTTGCCGAACTTACTATCCCATTAAATTTATTGTGTCGTAAAGGCGTTCAATTTAAATGGACCAAAGAATGTGAGAGCTCATTTATACAACTAAAACAATCTCTCATGTCTCCACCAATATTGCAATACCCAGATTTTTCTAAGGACAATGAATTTATTTTACATACAGACGCGTCTGGCGTCGCAATTGGTTCTATCTTATGTAATAAAAATGATTTACCAATAGCGTATGCAAGTCGTACATTAAATAAAGCAGAAGTTAATTATCCAACGATAGAAAAAGAACTGTTGGCCATAGTGTGGTCAGTGCGTTATTTTCGACCTTATTTATATGGTAAAACATTTACTATAAAAACAGATCACAGACCATTAGTATATTTATTTAAAATCAAGAGTCCAAGTACACGTTTAATAAAATTTAGGTTAAGTCTAGAGGAATATGACTTTAAGATTGAGTATGTGAAAGGGGCGAATAATGTGGCTGCAGACGCATTATCTCGCATAGTTTTGACATCGGATGAGTTAAAAGAGATGAATAGACATTCAATAACGGTTATGACTAGGCGAATGAAGAGAATGCAAGATGATGTGCCTAGAGATCCTGATTCGGTTGCTAACAATTCTACAGATTGCAAGGCTGATCACCCGAATGTCGTAGAAATGCTTAAAAAACCGAACGCAGGAGTGGAAATGAAATACGGGACTTATAACAATAAAAATAGTGACGAAACATGTGTACAATATGACACATTCTTATATTTACCTTCAAGGTACATAATTTACACCGATATTGATACTCGATCATGTACCGCGCGAGCCGCGTTCGTGAGAGATATACAATCTTTTTGTAATAAAATGAATATTCAAGAAGTATATATTATGAAAGATAAAAATAATATAAAATTAATAGAATGGTTTACCAATGAGATAAAAAATAATTCAAAGTGGTCCGGACCACGACTTTGTGTTATTAAAGGAGTAACTAGAATAGATGATGTTGACGACAGGAGAGTCATATTAAATGATTTTCATTTATTGCCCACTAGTGGACATGCAGGCGTTAGGCGCATGCTAAATAATATTAAGCGTTACTTCTATTGGCCAAATATGTGTGAGGATGTTAAGAAGTTCGTTAAGAGATGTGATTGCTGTCAGAAGCAGAAGCACTCTTTGCCAACTAAACAGCCTATGGAGATTACATCTACGGCACAAAGTGCTTTTGATAAGGTATATTTAGATATTGTAGGCCCATTAGAAAAAGATTATCATAATTTTTCATACATATTAACTATACAGTGCGAACTGAGTAAATATGTAGAGGCTTATCCATTAGAAACTAAAGATAGTTGTAGTGTAGCTAGAGCATTTCTTGAAAATTTTATTCTTAGGTATGGGATTCCACGCGAAATAGGAAGTGATAGGGGAACAGAGTTTATATCAAGTACAATGACCGAAGTATGCAAATTATTAGAGATTAAGCATATTTCGTCAACAGCTTATCACCATGAATCATTAGGATCCTTAGAAAACACCCATAAATCTCTAAATACATTTTTAAGAATTCAAACTGATAATAATTCTAGATATTGGAGTAATTGGTTGCAATACTGGTGTTTTTCCTATAACACAACAGTACACAGTGAAACAAAATATAGCCCTTTTGAACTTGTATTCGGGAAAAAATGTAATTTACCCAGTAATTTGAATACAAACTATGTAGAACCATTATACAATACAGATAGTTATCCATTGGAACTAAAATACCGTTTACAAAAATCTCAGTGTGATGCGAGACAAAATTTAATCCAAAGTAAGGAACTAAGGAAATGTAGTTTTGATAAATATGTAAATCCAATAACTTATAAAAAGGATGATTTGGTATTAGTTAAGAATGAGACTGGTAATAAACTAACTAATCCAGTATATACAGGTCCTTATAAAGTTTTACAAGATTTATCACCAAATGTAAAAATATTGAAAAATGGAAAAGAAGACATTTTACATAAAAACCGTACAAAATTATATAATAAGCCAAATTAATATGTACTAGCCATAAGTTGTTTATCTTATAAGCGCACTATACTACTATAAAATTGGCTATGTCTAGCCATCTAATTAATGCACAATATTATGTCAAACATTTTTTTTTCTGTTTTTTTTTTAAATAACGAGGGAGGTGTAGTGTGTGTAAGACAACCTCCCTATATAAATGTAACTTAGTATGTAAGTGGGGCATTAAAGGTTTATACTTTAAACAAGACGGTTCTTTCATTGGTCCCGAACACCGAACAGTACAAAGCAATGTTCGGCCTGGTGCCAAAAGTTCAAAATTTAGCAATACGCCTAGACAACCCTTAAGTTATTCCGAACCACCATTATAACATCGACCTTCTGTATTATCTACTCAGTGGCGGTGAGTATTAATGTAACAACTAATCGATCACGGGTTCGATGCTCGCTCGTGGATTTAGGGACGTTTTGATGGGGTTCAGATGTTGTTTTTATGGGTATATGTTTTGGGATTTATTTATGACAGATGTATGGATTAATTACTCCTATAATGGTACTTTTGATTTACTTATATAATTTAAATTCTTTTAAAAAAACACTGCATAAATAAAATAAATAAATAATTATTTGTTTAAGATGATAAAATATGCTATGCAATAGCTTTACCGCGGCAGTCTCCGAGTGCCACATCAACTTCTTTTTTTTTAAACTTTCCCCCACACTATTAATTTCTCCTGTATCGTAGGTGCGTTCACAAACATTTAAACTCACATACACAACCAAACACCCAGACCCGACTGTAGGTCATACAAATATTTGTTACGTGCGGGAATCGAACCCGCGACAAGCAGCGCAGCAGTCCAATCGCTTAGCCACTGCACTAACCGTGTCGTCAACTCAATTTTACATTGGGACTCAAATTTACATAAACTTGAATAACATGGTTATTGCTTAATGATGAAACACAACACACGCTGTGTCTGAAATGATGCTAACCTATAAATCCCTATAAATTCTAGAACCTTTACACTTTACATTTTAAATTTAGTCATCATCATCATAATTTCAGCCGAAGATGTCCACTGCTGGACATAGACCCCTAAGTGACGCCACATTGACCGGTCCCGTGCGCCTCGCATCCAGCGGGAATAACTAAATGAATGAAAGTCATCATCATCATTCTCCTGCCCTTATCCCAATTCATTTGTGGTCGGCGCAACATGTCTTCTTCTTCCATACTTCCCTATTTCTCGTCATCTCAGCAGTCACCTCCTTTCTAGCCATATCATCCTTCACACAGTCCATCCATCGTTTCTTTGGCCTGCCTCTCGTTTTATAGCCATCTAAATTCATACTCAACATTTTCCTCACAACATTTCCTTCATTCCTTCGCATCACATGTCCATACCACGACAATCGATTACCAATCAACTTAACCTTAACTTACTAAATGAATAAGTATAGTAGTTTAAAAAAAAACTTCTTTAAAAAGAAGTCTAATATAGGCGTCAAAATGTTACAAATAGATAACTTTAGTCGCACAATTATTAAGCAATACACATCCACCTATTTACCTACGCCTGTTTATGTAAATAGGGCCATTCCCATTAGCTATTTAGCCCCGCGAACGAGTGAACAAATCGATTGAGCTGTATATATTACTCTATCGCTAGAGGCGTATAAGGGTAAACACGTTTTAAAAGCCATAGTAATACACATTTTGACTTACAATCATGGCATCGTTTGTAAGTTCAAATCCCCTGCCATTTGGTTTGTAACTACGTAATTACCACTTGATACTCACCATTCTTCAATACTCCTCTTTTGCTTATTAGCCTGTACTGTCCCACTGCTGGACAATGGCCTCCCGCAATCCCTTTCAAGAGCTCTTTTCCTGTGCCTCCTCGAACCACCCTCGTGACTCCTTTTGCTACAAAAATATTTTACCTCTTTAGAAGCGTGTATCTCATCACACATTGACTTGAGGAACACCGATATATTTTTTAAGAGCTGTCGAAAGAAAGACATTACAGACACCCCACATAGTTGTTCAAGTTGCCGTTATTTATGTATGGGTCACCTCTATTTTCTCGTAAATTCACTTCACTTTTATGTACCCGCTCCATTTTAGTGGTTCCGTTTTGCCATTTGCCAAAGGAACCCCAAAATATGAAATCTAAGCTTTAATGTGCTAACTGCTTAATGTCACGAATTCATAATCGGTTATCATAATGAAAAGTATTGTTCAGTGTACCATAATTATAATCTCATTGTTTCAACTTCTATTAAAACAACAGATGATTCTCTCAGAAACTCTTCAATAATAATTATCATTACACTTTTGTTCTTTACTCCTAACAGGAAGCTGAAATGTACAATGTAATGTACATCGTTATCTTTTATTGTGTTGCTTTAAAGCAACACAATAAAAGATAAGTTGTTTATGCAAAATGATAAAGCTGAAGATTTGTATCTTCTACGCTAGGCTAGGCCTAGTACTAGCTATTATTATATTATTGAAGCCAGCCCCTATTGTCTCACAGCTGGGCAAAGGCCTTTCTCCATTCTTTCCTACGGTCACGGTCCTGTGCTACGTCTTTCCAATTCTCAAAGAAGATATCCAGTTCGTCCCGCCATCTCTTTCGTGGTCCACCGCGACCTCGTGTCACTGTTTCAGGACACCAATCCTGAGCTCATTTAAATTTAACTACCAAAAGATAGATGATATACCCTTATTAGTTTTAAAACCTTAATTTTTGAGATAAGAAGTACTTAGTGCACATTATATTATTAGATTCTGTGTCTCAACTGTACCTACCTACTGTGTGTTTCTTCTCAAAATACTTAGTTGGTTAGGACCCCATCTTATCTGGTTTGATAAACATTAGTATGTACGTGTTAAAAATGTTTGTGAAAACCTACATTCAACAATGTATTCTATATTCGTCACATCCAAGTTTCACTTAGTTGTTCCAAAGACCAAGTAACTTTCTATAAGTATTTCTAAAACCTTCTTTCACGACATTTTAAGATGTTATTTTCTTTTCTAATACCTACACAATGTACAGAAATACTTCGAGCACACAAGACTAACTTTTCTCAATATAATTCAAAGTTGTTTCATATTAAACTACGCATGGAGGAATTTGTTTTACTCGCTGTTTTGTTTACGGAGCTATATTATTGTCTTGAATACGGTATGAGATTGTTTTTTGGCATATTTTTATTTACAGTGGTCGTTTTTAGGAAGTGTTTTGTGATATTTTTTTTTTATGATTTGGTAAAGTTATGTTCGCATCCAAGGGTTTAACAGTAACGGTAGAACATAAAAGAGTGGCAAACAAAAACCTTCTGTATTTTACCCGATAAGATGCTACAGTCCCGTCGGGGCCGCGGATCCCCGTCGGGGCCGCGGATTTTTGTACTAGATGACGTGGCCTCGGCGCAAGGGCAAAGAAGGAACATGGGTTCGGTTTTTAGTCAGTAGAAGTCTGACACTCCCCTTCGCTCTGCCCAAGAGCAGGGGGGGGGGGGCGGTCATTTGATGATTTTCCACCCACCAAAAAAAAAAAGGCTAAAACTCAACTGTGGGTGATTCCAGCCTGAAATGATGACGAAGTGTTTAACAAACCTGTTATTAGTTTATATGTATTTGTTCTAGAAAACAAGCTTACAAAAAAATAACAAAACAGATGTATGCATATGTATGACGTCATAAGAACTGTCAAAAGGCAGAATTCTTAGCTTTGCTTTCGTTCACGGTTCTTACTAAGCTCAAATTCTTGTCGATTGCTTAAAAATGTTTAAGTGACACAATCGATCCATCGTTATTTCGGTCTTCCTCTGCTCTTATACCCATATAAATTAGTTTTGGATTTGACTATAGATCACTACTACTATGGATGGTATTTAAAGGCAAAAGGATTTCTGCTAGGTTTTTAGAAGCACGCCTCGAAAAGATTAGGCAAAATCAATGCACAACCATGCTATAGATACCAGCCGGGTTTAATATTTTCCATGACATTAGAACTCTTTAACGTTTTTAACGCTCCTATCATGGTCTATATCGCACACTCTCCGCCTTATTACAAAAGGTAGTTAAACCTGGTTTAACTTAGACCTGGTTTATCTCGCATGCTGTCACTTTCTTTTGAATATTTAGTCCGGTCAATTTAGACATAAAAGTAGTGGTCAAATAACAATAATTCCCACAGAGCCAAATTTTGGTGGAGAGCTGGGGTATACCATTACAAACAAAGCCTTAAAAATCCCCATCGATCCTATGTGTGCTTCAAAAGTTATTCGGGGTCAAAGGTCAAAATTAGAGGATTTTTGAATTTTTCTCGAAAACGGTAAGTTTGATAAAAAAAACCCTCAACCCAAAGTTGTAGATCATAAAGTTCTCTACAAAAATGTGCTTCATTATTTTTTTCTAAGAGTTACCATTCCTGAGATATCGCGATTCTAACAGTCACATTATCACTATCACTTCATCATCACTACTAGTATAAAATAAAGTCGCTTTCTCTGTCCCCATGTCCCTTTGTATGCCTAAATCTTTAAAACTACGCAACGGATTTTGATGCGGTTTTTTTTAATAGATACAGTGATTCAAGAGGAAGGTTTATATGTATAATAACATCCATTTGCACCCGTGCGAAGCCGGGGCGGGTCGCTAGTTCTTTATATAAAAGCGAAAGGCAACACTCCTCACGAGATCTCGAAAACCGCTCGACGTATAAAGATGATTTTTGGAAAGGAGGTAGTTTATAGTTAGTAAACGTCCGCTAAGAACGGATTTTGCGACAGGGCCGTATTCGGGTGATCTTAGGGCCCTCGCAAGTTTGTATGAAAGTCCTTCATTTTTTGTGCTACAATCTTGATTTTTGGCAGAAACGTAGTTTATAGTCAGTAGACGTCTGCTATGAATTAATTTTCTGACAGGCCCAGATTAGGGTGTTCTATGAGCTTTTGCAAGTTCGGATTCATACAAACTTGCGTGGGCCCTTAGACCACCCTAGTCCGGCCCTATCGCAAAATCCGTTCTTAGCGGACGTCTACTAACTATAAACTACCTCCTTGCCAAAAAGCATACTTATACGTCCAGCGGTTATCGAGATTTTGTGAGTAGTGAGTTACCTTTCGCTTTTATAATATAAAGGATAAGGTGACTCTTAGAATCGCGATATCTCAGGAATAGTAACTCTTAGAAAAAAATACAAAAGCACATTTTTGTAGAGAATTTTATGATCTACAACTTTGGGTTGAGGGTTTTTTTGATCAAACTTACCGTTTTCGAGAAAAATTCAAAAATCCTCAAATTTTGACCTTTGACCCCAAATAACTTTTGAAGCACACATAGGATCGACGGGGATTTTTAAGGATTTGTTTGTAATGGTGTACCCCAGCTCTCCACCAAAATTTGGCTCTGTGGGAATTATTGTTATTTCAAATGTCTATATTGACCGGACTAATTATTGAAGTGAGACGTCATGCAAGATAAACCAAGTCTAAGTTAAACCAGGTTTATCTACGTTTTGTAATAAGGCGGAATGGGTTCATCCGCAGATGTGCACACACCATTACAATATATCCAGCCTTTCCTAAGGTAAGGTCTCCCTGTTACATGAAGCGTTACAATCGTCCTTTTATAAGCTTTCTAATCTTGATATTTATCTAACGACCCACCTAGAGGACATTTTGGGGGACACAATGTACTCGGGGGAGTGTTTTAAGATGTCTGCTTACTATCTCACGATCTTTTGATACACGTAAAATGTAATCACTTTATTCATGAATCTCATTTAGTAATGGTATTAGGCTGGATTTAATTCTGTGGTTAATCTAAAGGGGGTCATCACCGAGAGCATAAGCTGGTAATGTAGCAATCTAAGATTCGACTTTAAACAGAAACAAATGAATCTGAACTGGTACACATCATCATCATTCCCCTGCTCTTCATCTTCATCTTTCTGCCCTTGTCCAATGTTACTTGGGGTCGGCTCAACACGATTTTTTCTACCATTCTCCTCTGTGGGGCATCATCAAATGACTGCTCCCGCTCTGGGCCTGCAGTCTCTACACTAAATATCGTTAAAAATCTGTCGCAAATTCTTATCGATGTCAAATTTCGTTAATAGATTTTCAGCTTTATTTCAACGGCATAAGGTTGAAAATCTATTAAAGAAATTTGACATCGATACGGCTTTGCGACAGATTTTTAACGATATTTAGTGTAGAGACTGCCGGAGTGCCGGCCCTGGGCGGAGCGGAAAGGAGTGTCGTACTTCTACTGACTAAAAACCACCCATGTTCCTTCTTAGTCCTTTGTGTTCCGGGGCCACGGTAACTCTTTCGGACAACCCGCAACCCTTGTCCTATGTCAACCTTCATGCTATTATTGACTGCTTTTTGCTATCATATCTTTCCTTATACAATCCATCCATCGTTTCTTTGGTCTCTCCATCCATCATTATTAATATTCATAGAAAGAAAGAAAGAAAAGAAAGAAAAAATATTTATTGTCGCAGAAATAAAAAAAAAGCAGGTAAACACACAACTTACAACTAATTATTAAAAAAAAAAACACACACACACACACCACATCACATACACCACACACACGCACACACACACACACATCACACACATCACATTTTTAGTCACATGCGATACGTCCCTCTTCATCACATATGCAAACAGTCGATTCCCTTTTAACATTTCTGCAACTGGCGCCACTTTAACTATATATAAAATAAGTATGTCACACTGTAATTCAGTACAAGAATTCGTAGATACTAGGTAGGACAGTATAAAATAACTTGTAACCCACTATTTTATGATAATGTCGGCAGTCGTATTTCTACCGTGCCAACGTCTGAAAATATGTTACTATTATACTATTATGTAACAATGATAGTCTCTCAACGAGACAGTTATCTGAATATTACTGTATTTCTTATTCTTTTGAGTATCCTTTTAAATACAAAAGGAAATAGTTTTCCTTTTGTGTCGTGGAAAAACTCAAACTGAGATTTAGGAATGTTCTAGTAAGTAAGCACTTGGTTTTGACTTAGATGTCTACTAGCCTCTTTTTTGTAGTTTTTCGAGGGTCAGGAATAATACTTACCTATATGAAAAGCAAAGTAAAGGCTAAATAAGTTAGTATTTTTTGTAGAATTTGCACTCTAAGTCCTGTGATCTATAGATATTTACAATGGTATTGGTTTACAATCGTTTTTCTCAAAAAATAATAATAATATAAACTTTACACAGTTTTTGAAAAAACAATGGTATTTTCCTCTTCCATTACGGGTCCAAAACATAAACTCTGAAACTTCATATGAAATTGGAAAAGTAAAATTGAAACGTACCAGATCCTAAACCAAGGTCCGTTCAAACTTCGATTCACTTCGTCATTCTTTACCTCAATATACTACAAACTAAATATAACTAAGTTCTACCTTGAAATTTGAGTCCATTCTCGGTCCATCAAAGTTAGAGTACAGCCATCAAACTATCAGCGACCTATTCCACCAAAAAAACTTTTTAACAAAAAATAATTATATTATATTAAGTTTTATTTTTTGTTAAAAAGTTTTTATTTTTCACATTTTAGTGGTTCACATGTTCATGGGTCAATGTGGATAATGTAGTTTTTTTTTGAGTTTTGTTGATTTTTCAAAAACCGCTTGTCCGATTTCGGTTAAAAAGACCTAGATTTCATAACATCACGGATAGGGTTTGGCAAAGGCAAACCACATAAGTTCACATTTTACTAGTTATGTTTAAGTCCCATGTAATAGGGACCGAGCTTATTGCTATTCATCATCATCATCACCATCCACTATGCTGGGTATAAGCCTCTCTTTACTAGCTTCACGTTCTTGTGCCCTAAGTGCACAAGAACGTGAAGCTACCGAATAATTCCAATATGATGGAAAATTCAATAACACTCTGATGGACTTAATGGATAATTTAATTGTATCGAAGATACACGCTCAGCGGAAGCACTTGCGATTGCGACCTTCGGAGACTCAGAAACTTTATTATTAAGAGTTTCAAACTTAATACAGAATTGGAAAACTAAAATTGTATCATTCCAAACCCAGTTCACAACTTCGTCCATCTAAATAAAAGCCTTAATACACGAAAGTCCATCCACGAAATCTTCTCTGTCCATCAAAGTTTGAGAACAGCTATCAAACTATCACCGCGCGGCACAATAGTTGGGCCAATAAAACTTAGCGACAGAAGGCACAACTTGTATGAAATGTTGGCCTACATTTTATTAGCTTGTACAGTGTGCTGTAAGTGAGTTTGTTTTACTACTGATGTTTCTATTACGTGTTCTTGCTTTATTGTTGCTTCTTGACTTTGGGGAGACTGTGATTTTGATTTTTTGTCTCTTTATTTTTTTGTTTACCATCTGCTGGTTTTAGTATCATTGTTAGTAGGTATCCTACTTTGTTACCCCACTTATTAGTTCCGTTTTACATTATTACATGTTTATTTTGTTTATTATTATTAACCATATATCGGACAGAATCCATATAAGTGTTAGTAACAATTTTTCATGTTTTTTTCATGTTTAGGTTCATCATTATTATTCAGTGTGAGTATTGCTTTTTTATAAGTATCTAATCTGGCCACATAATGCGAAGAGGAGATAGCAGCCTTGAAAAACTGGTCATTGTAGGTAATATCGAAGGCAAGAGAGCGCGAGGCCTGTCGCCAACACGATGGTCCGACCAAGTAAAAGAGGCTATGTCCTCAAGCAAATTTCAGCAGGTGGTGAGGGCAACTTCAGACCGGAGTAGATGGAGGCAGATTGCCCGCTTGAAGGGGTCCAGTGACCACGATCCTCAGTAATGAGGGACCGACTGAAGAAGAAGAAGAATCTGAAACAGTAAAATCGAGCCTCTATTTATCTACTTATACAACTATGTTTTTTACCTTTTTCCGGTTTTTTCATGTTAAATGAAGGATGTAGAAGTTACACTAATTAATAGGATACAGATTCAAATTATAATTGTATCGTCCAAAGCTAGATTCTCAAACATGAAAAAAATTAAAATCAAGCATTGCACAACAAAACTTATTCAGCTTTTAAAAACACACTCAAGAAACGAGTGTAACAAGCTAAAAGTAAAAAACTCCTACTTGTCAGGATCAGAACCGTATTAAACCTCGCTTTCGCAAGGTACGACCGAGTTCTCTGATCGACCACTTTCAACCTCATTACTTAGAGCCTAAGGGTTGCTCGCCAGTACATGTTCAACTTCACAACCGGATTCAAAGTTGATATATAGGTCAGAGAAGGATATGACGGGTTGCTTTATTTTACTGCATGTTTGCTGTTGATACCAGGTCAATGGAATTAGCTAGCAAAAAACACTAAACGTGTTAGGAATCGATATCTACATATAATAAAATCAAACATCATCATTATCATAATAATAATAATATGTATAGCTTTTTCCCAACTATGGGGTCCGCTTCTGGTCTAACCGGATGGCAGTATGTACTTTACACGGAGCGACTACCCATCTGACCTCTACATCCCAGTTATTACTGGGTAATTCTAATTTCTTGGTCGACTGTACCTCCTGCCTACTTCTATTCTCCTGGCAGTTTGTGCTGTAGTTATTCCCTAAACTGTGTGATAGAACGAATGAGAAACTTGAGTCCCGTTCGTTTTACGAATTTGTAACACCCTTATATCGTAGAACTTATATCGCTGTTTTATTTTGTGCCTGACTGTACTTTACGCATTATTACTAAGAAAACTTTTGTTTCATTCGCGGTTCGAATAAACCCATTCAAATTCTCCTATGGTCACACCGCGGTCCGAAACAGCCCATTCTTCAGAGCTCTTCTGTGTTTCACACCGCGGTCCGAACCGCTCGTGGTGCGAAACGACGAACGACCCCCCTTGGTAAGCCTAGTTGTCAGACTGTCGGGCCGCTGACTACCGACTTTCAAATATGTACAAATGACACCCGGGACCAACAGCTTAACGTGCTTTCCAAAGCACGGAGGATCCCCAGTTATTTGACAATACGTACGATACCATCGATATGAGAAAATGACTGCCTCGTTGGTCTAGTGGTCGCAAGCGCGACTGCTGAGCGTGAGGTCCTGGGTTCGATTGACGGCACGGTTGGCGCAGTGGCTAAGCGATTGGACTGCTGCGCTGCGTGTCGCGGGTTCGATTCCCGCACGGAACAAATAGTTGTATGACCTACAAATAGTTGTTTCGGGTCTGGGTATTTGTGTATGTGAGTTTAAATGTTTGTGAATGCACCCACGATACAGGAGAAATTCCTAGTGTGGGGCAACGTTTTAAAAAAAAAAAAAAAAGATTCCCGGGTCGGACAAAAAGTGCTATTGGGTTTTTCATAAAAAAATTCCCAGTAGTAGCCCGGAGTTTGGAAGTTGGCGGTATAATACCCCCGTGCCTCGGAAAGCACGTTAAGCCGTTGGTCCTGCGCCTGATCTCTCTCCAGTCGTGTCGGATTGCCGTCCCATCGGACTATGAGAGAAAAGGGAACAGAGAGTGCACTTGTGCCTGCGCACACACTTGTGCACTATAATATCTCTCGCGCAGATGGCTAATCTCCACTAAGATTGGCCGCCGTGACCGAAAACGGTCAGGAGGGACTATTAATATTATGAGAAAAGAAAATTGCATTTAAAACCAATACCTTAAAAAGTTAACTCATAAGTTCCCACTCACCAACAATTGGTGACTGAAATCCCCCGTTTTGCAATAAAGGAGCCGAATAAAAAAGTTGGAAATACACTAGTACTGGGATGAAAGAGTTTGTTAACATGATTGTGTTATTTTTATGAGATTTTCTCTCGATGGAGCGGGCCACAAGTTGTGCGAAACTTTTATCCATTTTCATGATGTCGAATTGCCATTGGCACGGACGGACTGAGTCGGGAAGGAGACTTTTTTTTTGTCGTTCAATATCTTTCTTTAAACGTCCTTTGGTGAACTTTGGCTTTTGAATGAAAGTTTGAAAGGGTAAAAAATCGATATGGGTTATATATTTCTTGCTTTTTAGTTTATGGGTAATCAGAAATCCGAATGGCACAACCAATTTTTTGGAGGGAACAGGGGTGTCACTCTTTGATCACCGAAGACTATTGACGATGACTTGGTATTAAATCATTTTCTTTACGTGTCTATGAATTCAAATTGTGTTAGAGTTAGTATATAGGTACTTAGCCACCTGCACAGCTCTTACATTTGCTTCGATTAGATCTTCTAAAGTGCAAGTGGTTGTGCAGGATGGGCAGGACAAGCCGTGGCGTATATCCTGTATAGGGGAGTGTTGTGGCAAATGAATTTGTTTGATTACTGATTTGTTAAATTTTTGTTACAGGTAAGTTTCCAGTTCTGACTTCCTCATTGTAAAATGTATGTAAGTATTTAAAAGTAAAACGTATCAGCGTGATTAACAGCCAAAGGTACGTCCATTTTAAAACTAAATAAGACATTACTGTTTACAGTCTTTAAAATAAACCAAACCAAATAAATCTTCATTCGTTTCCTACTACATAGTCCCACACAATGTTCCACACAACACGTGACAGTGGCCGCTGGACAAAGGGCCGCAGTCTCGGACAAATGCGTTCATTCAGCATCGATTACTGTGCAGCTACAATGTGCACCCGCTGACCTATTGTGCACTTCACTGTGTGTTTATTATGGCTTGGCTGATTTCTAGCTGTTGAGTTGACAAGGCTCTATGATTTTGTACTTTCAAATTGTAAAGACAAAAAAAAAAACTAATTGCTATTCGAGATTATTATCTATCTCCGTTCCAAATTTCTCGTAGGTCTGTTGAGCCTAGGGTGTTTGAAAAACAAACATGCATCCATCCATCCATCTATCCAAACTTTCGCATTTGTATTCAATTACATAGTTAAGGTTTGGTGATTTATATAGCTGTTGCCTTTAGGCTGTATGAACAAATTAATTCTTACAACCTTAAGAAGAAAGGACGAATTTTATTTAAGCAACAATGGTAAGTTTGATGGTTTAAGCCGCAATTATACTTACCCCGCGCCGCGTGTCGCAACGCGTGGGCTATCGGTTACATACATTTAGTATTGGAGTGATTACATTAGTCCCGCGACACGCGGGACGGGACGGGACTATTGTAATCAATCCAATACTAAATGTATGTAACCGATAGCTTACCCACGCGTTGCGACACGCGGCGCGGGCTAAGTATAATTGCGGCTTTATACAAATATCCGCAATAATAATAATACTATAGTTGGCTTTAAGAGAAGAGGACGACCAAGGAAATTGTGAATGGACTGTGTGAAGGATGATCTGGGGGTCTAAAATGGCCACTTTTGCAGATCATAATGTGAATTGCGTTTAAAAGCGTAAAATGGACCTTTCTTAATAAAAACTGCGTCTGTGACTATTTTACGAATGTTAACGCAATTCATATTATTTTCCTATTATGAGACGCAGTTATTATAATGAAAGGTCCATTTTACGCTTTTTAACGCAATTCATATTAAGATCTGCCAAAGTGGCCGTTTTAGACCCCCTGGTTAGAAAGGAAGTGACTGTTGAGATGACGATAATTATAGAGAAGTATGGAAGAAGACACGCCGACCCCAAATTAAATTGGGACAAGGGCAGGAGAACGATATAATTATTAATTATGATGATCTTAAACACTAACCGCCTTATTACAAAACGTTGTTAAACCTGGTTTAACTTAGACTTGGTTTATCTCGCATAACGTCTCACTTCAATAATATTCAAAAGAAAGTGACATCATGCGAAATAAACCAAGTCTAAGTTAAACCAGGTTTAACTACCTTTTGTAATAAGGCGGTAATAGTTTGTTAATAGTTCAAGAGTTGATCCAGTAACAGTTCGGATTGTATTGCGAGCTCACTTACCGCCTCTAGACAAATATTAGCATGGCTAACAGACCTGTTACCAGACACCAGACTATTTGTCTATGCTCTAGGTACGCTAGGTAAATGCACCTGTGACACGCTGCATTATTTATTGTCGTCTTGTGAGTGTGTGTGTTGAGAAAATATTTAACTACTAGCGGACGTCCCGCGGTTTCACCCGCGTAGATCCCGTTCCCGTGGGAATACAGGGATAAAAAGTAGCCAATGACACTCAGCAATAATGTGGCTTTCTATTGGTGAAAGAATTTTTAAAATCGGTTCAGTAGATCCCGAGATTACCCCTTACAATTTAACAAATATACAAACACACAAACTTTACCTCTTTATAATATTAGTATAGATTATAATATTAGTATATATATTATTAAGTATAGATGATGGTATTGTAGTCTAGTGGTCGGCTAGCGCGACTGTTGAGAGTGAGGTCCTGGGTTTTGCTAGATTGGACGAAGTGTTATAAGATTTTTTCATCAGCAATTTTCAGTTCCCGCCATGCCTAGGTCGGTTCCCTGTTGAAGGCAAAAGTTATTACATTCGACTTAAACAAGGAAAATGCAAGAAATTCGAAATTTAGGTGAAGTGCCATAGATTAATTTCGACATTTAATTTTAAAGCTTCTTATTTTGTTCCATACGCGGGCGACTGGATGACCATCGTGTGTCATTTTAATATAAATATAAAACTAGCTTTTGCCAGCGGCTTCGCCCGCGTGAAAATGACGATTTTCCATACAAACTTTCATCCCCTATTTAACTCCCTTAGGGGTTGAATTTCGAAAAATCCTTCCTTATTCCTTGTCTACATTATAAAGGGAACCTCTGTGCAAAATTTCAGCTTTCTAGGTCCAAGGGTTTGGGCTGGGCGTTGATGAGTCAGTTAGTCAGTCAGGACTTCTCTTTTTATTTATATAGATAGATAGATAACGTCTCAGAGTATATGTATGTGAATGTATGTAAAATTGTAATGTTTTTAAATATGGAGTTGGTCTGAAATACATTTTATTGTTTTTAAAACATGACCTCTGCCTTTAAACCAGCTAGTATCATAACAAATGTCTATAATAACTTCGAAAATGATGTTTAAAACAAGAGAAACCAACATTCAATAGGTAACCTCCAAAACTTCCCAGACTTTCTCGTAACACTGCCGACGCAATGAAGTCCACCAAAATCAAAGTTCAAAGGAGAAAGAAAAACACACGCCAACCCCCATAGAATTAAAAACAATAAGTCCCTTGTAAAACAATAACTGCCTAACGCAACCCGCGTTAGGCAGTTATTGTTTTACAAGGGACTCTATATTCATGTTTTATAAACAACACTTAGGTAATAAATAAAACGAACTTGTAAAAATATTTCGTAATGAAAGAAACAAAAGGTTCCGTACCCGAATTTCATAAAACGGAACCCATAAAGACGTCATGTCTGTCTGTAAGTCCGTCCGTATCACAGCCACTTTATCCCTAAACTATTAGGTCTGCACAGTTGAAACTTGGTAGTTAGATGAATTCTGTGAGCCGTTTTACAATTTAAATACAAAAATAATAAGATTAAGGGGCCTCCCCATACATGAACTGTAAAAAATAATATCAATCTTATACGTGTGAGTGTCTATAGATTTTTATGCATTTAACTAACTTTGTGGATATGGAGGTTCCTAAAACCATTTTTTTTTTCAAAGAAAACAGTTTTAAAAGCAATAACTGCCTAACGCAACCCCCATGTTTTATAAACAACACTTAATTTCTGAAGCGAACTTGTGAAAACGTAATGAAAGAACTGAAGTTATACCACGTTTGTTTTGATCTTAATCTTTTGTTCAAAGATGAAAAACGGCTTTCATGTTTTTTTTTTTCGCGATTCGGTCAAGTGCGTTGGGAGTTTTAAAATTGGGGTATTGTTAACAAATAACATATTTTTTTTGCATAGCCACTATGGCTTCCTTAATTTTTTTTTTTTACCAAATATTTGTAATCAGAATCATCATCTTCCTACTGTCTTATGTCATTTGGGGTCGGCGCATGACGTTTTTTTCTTCCCTTCTCCCTTTCCCATCGTGACGCTTTTTTTTTCTTCATATCATTTCTTTCCTCACATAATCCTTCCATCTTTTCAGCGGGTTTCCTCTCCCTCTTTAATTAATTCCAATCAGCAACGGATCAGTAAATCTTATGCTTCTGTGATTGGCTGACCAAAACAACATCAAATCAAATCACTTGGCAAGCGATTCGGTAACAAGTTAATTGGTTATAGTATGTAATTGATATTATGCCTGAAAAACTAATTCAATCATCAAATTCCTACATTTTTAGGGTTCCGTACCTCAAAAGAAAAAAATGAAACCCTTATAGGATCGACTCGTGTGTCTGTCTGTCCGTCTGTCCAACCCAAGCGTTGAACTAATTTCTTTATCTAAAAATACAGAAATTAGATCAACGCTCGAGTACAGGAAAACCTATAAGAAGTCTATAATAGTACTAAAAAAACATTGAAAATGTGCGGTATCTTCTCGTCCAACTTACCCCAGTGTCTCAAGACGAAAGTCTATGACCAGTGTGTGTTGCCAGTGATTACATACGGGACCGAAACGTGGTCGCTCACAATGGGCCTTATCAGAAAGCTCAAAGTCACCCAAAGGGCAATGGAGAGGGCTATGCTTGGAGTTTCCTTGCGTGATCGAATCAGAAATAAGGACATCCGCATGAGAACCAAGGTTACCGACGTAGCCCGAAGAATCGCCAGACTTAAGTGGCGATGGGCAGGGCACATTGCTCGCAGAACGGATGGCCGATGGGGCCGAAAAGTTCTGGAATGGCGACCGCGAACCGGAATACGTTGCGTCGGAAGGCCTCCCACTAGGTGGACCGATGACCTGGTCAAGGTTGCAGGAACCCGCTGGATGAGAGACGCACGGGACCGGTCCAGCAGTGGACGTCTTTTGGCTGAAATGATGATGATGATGATGTGCAAGTCCGACTTGCACTTGGCCAGTTTTTTCCTACGAATTCCTTGTGCTCGGTTGATGGTAAAAGGCTCGCTTCCTATTATATAGGACTTAAAGACAACTGGCGAAATGTTGTACTGATGGATACACTTATACCTACCCCCTCTGGGATTTCAGGCATAATTTTGTGTTATTTTATAATTTATACTTAGTCTGTCTGAATACGAATTCAATTTTATCAAATTCCTAAATTTTTCCACGAATTTCACGTGGCGGAAAATTATAAATTTCAAACTCCAAGAATATGTAATCGACTGTTTTTGTAGGGAATCCCAAAAAATACATAATGTTTATTATGTTTAAACGAGTTTTTAGTACAGATATTGTTCAGGGAAAGCCGTATTCTATAAATTGTATCAGCTTTCACAGCGGTTCTGCCATGTTTTCTATCAATTTGCTTGGTTAGCGGTTTTTTTTACCGGACGGTAGTTTTTCTACAAATGGTTTTTCGAGGAAAAGTGCAGTTGATGTGATTTTCTACGTGAAATATATTTTTGTAGCGGATATTTAGAGGCTTTTTCGTGCTTGTTTTATATTGTACCTAACATAACATCATGCCTGTAGTCATCAAAGGGTTAGGCAAAGGTGTCTCTAACAGCACACCCACATGTTATAGGGGCCGAGCCTATTACAGGTGACTGCTAATGAGAAATTCTCGATGGGAAAACCGAATTTGCCCGACCTGATAATCGAACCTATGTCAGTCAGTTTTATTGTTCTACTTTTAAATTTTAAGGATTTTTTTTTTTCTTAAAAAACGTTGCCACACACTAGAAATGGAGGTAGACAGAAACTACAGAACGCCATCGCTCCGATCCTTTTTTTTTTTTTGTAGTTTGGGAAATCGCTCTGCCAGCTTAGCATGACCACCGAAGAAACGGGTTTTGTCGACGGAAGAATCGACAAAATGACAGATTGTAGCAAGGTTTTATGTCAAATTGTATGGAAAAATTTTGTCTATTCTTGGTAGAATAGAGATAGAATCGCCATGCTACGGGGGCTGATCTTTACATACTCCTTTTGCTTCGTCCACATACATACATCTTCAGTCACACTTTCACCGGTTGCGTCTACCACGTCCTCCACACTAAACTACGTCATAAAATTACTCCAACAAACTCCACGACAACTTTAAATACTCTGTGTAAATACGGAACAGTATCGTTTTCCGTTCCAGTGGTAGTGGTAGTGTTAAGTAATCAAACGTCCCGCTGTTTATCGCCTTTTGTTGCGATCCGTTGCGGTTCATTGTTTCCGATCACGGAGTTATGAATGGAGTGCATATTGTATTTCTGGTGCTACATGTTTATGCAAAGATTAAATTCTATCATAAAATTACTCCGACAAACTCCAAGACAACTTTAAATACTCTGTGTAAATACAGAACAGTATCGTTTACCGTTCCGGTGGCAGTGGTAGTGTTAAGTAATCAAACGTCCCGCTGTTTATCGCCTTTTGTTGCGATCCGTGGCGGACCGTTGCGGTTCATTGTTTCCGATCACGGAGTTAGGAATGAGTGGAGTGCTTATTGTATTTCTGGTGCTACTTGTTTATGCAAAGATTAAATTCTATCATAAAATTACTCCGACAAACTCCAAGACAACTTTAAATACTCTGTGTAAATACAGAACAGTATCGTTTACCGTTCCGGTGGCAGTGGTAGTGTTAAGTAATCAAACGTCCCGCTGTTTATCGCCTTTTGTTGCGATCCGTTGCGGACCGTTGCGGTTCATTGTTTCCGATCCCTGAGTTAGGAATGAGTGGAGTGCTTATTGTATTTCATCATTGATGTAAGCTTGAGTCCTCAATTTGGTGAAATACATAGTTGGAAAAACTAGTTGATACGCTCACATAGTTTGTCCAACTATTTTTTAAGAAAAATATTTTGACTTCCTCTATCCATATTGCTGGCACAGAAGACGTAGTGGATCCAGTCGACTGGTTCAAAATGGTGGCCTTCTTGTAGGTACATCTGTAGATTTCCTTCATCTGCCCCAAGCCTTTTCCCAGCTTTATTGGCTTGGCTTTGAGGGGTTGGCTTTACAGTCCAACAAGATGCATCTGAATACCAGTATTTTACAGGGAGCGATTGTCTATCCGATTTCTACAACCCAGTTTTGGGTAAAACGTTTCTCTAAGATCTTTCATATGTACCGATTTGAAGTTTTCAAACAGAGCTACGTTTCCATCCACTCAAAATGCTCCACAAAATACATAAGCCTGTTCCACAGCACATTGTTCATCCACTTACTTCATACTCTGTAGCTCATTGTCTCTAGACGACCATAGTCATCTCGCCAACTCTCATTCGAGTTACGATCGAAAACGTTTAGTAGTACGAATGCATTTGACTGATGAGATTTTTTGTTTCCGAATGAATTGTTGCGGTCGCTTTTAAACAGAATTGATTTTTTTGTCAAGGTGGGGGATAAAACCATTTTTAAATGCATTCTGCCTTGCCTTTTACAAAATAGGGATTTGCCTCATGAATCGTGGTCGGAGAAGACTCTAAATGGTTTCTGTGCACTAGGTTCGATTCCCGGGCCAAGTGTTGGGTGACACAGTTTTGGGTTCGATGCCTAGGTCGAGCAAAGCGTTGGTAAGTATTTCCATCAAGCAAATTTCAGTCTAGTTTCTGGTTTGTACGAAGAGGTATTAATAATCTCCAGGGATTATAGGTGTTATGTTATAAAAGTTGGTAAGTTTTATCTAAATTGGAAGCCAAAATCGACTACATTTCAGATAAACCGAAAACCACCACAAAGGAACAACATGCTCACCTGAAAATCTCCCAAAATATTCTGAAGTAAGATAGCTTTCAAGTAAACCACATTACGGAAAATATCCATTTTATAGCCAAAAGGAGTTCCCGAGATAAGCAGACATCTTAAATATTAAGCGTCGCTTGTACTTAACTTAAGCTGAGATTCGATACTTTACTAGTGACGGGATAACCCGGGATAAAACCGCGGGATTTTGGGAACGGGATTTAGAGGTGGTTGTCTATTTTGTGTTGTTGAACATGGCTTAAATTGGGATAGTGTGTTTAAAGGGGTATATTAAAAAATTGTTTTCAGCTTTATAGTTTTTTGGTAAAGTGACATTTTCATACATGTTTTTCTTTTCTGTTTTCTTTTTTCTTTCTATACTGTTTTTTACAGATTCTGCTTGCATTGATGCGATACTTTTATGGATTCAAAGTTTTTAGTGCATCGGAAGGACTATAATAATAATTTTTTGAGCGTTGGCGACGTTCTTATCAAAAATTACAGTCACTGTACAATTTTATTTCAAACCAGTCGCAACTTTTCAGTACAAACAAGCAAAAGTTATTTCATACATTGTGATTTGTGATAGTCAGTACAACTAGCAATTTATTCAGTATCAGCTATCAAATCCCGTACAAACAGTAACAAATAACAAAACTTCTGACACCCACTTTGAATTTCCAAGTCAACTTGAAAGTTTTAAAAATAAAACTTCTCCGGGATGAAGTCGTGTCGCAACACTATCTCTGTGTGCTTATCCCGGGACTCCGGACTTCCGGCTTGTGACGTATCTGTTAGAGCTTGTAGGAGTTATATTATTATGTTCATACTTTGATGTCTTGGCTATCGATAATGAGATTATGATGACAGCCACTTTGCGGGTGCGACGATTTTATGGATCAAGTAGACATTACTAGTTCGGAGAGCAAATGGGTTATGAAAGTGAATGTTGCGATAACATTAGGTAGGTTAAGCTTTTTGAGATTACCTCATCATCATCGGGCGAGCCTTTTCTCTGGTAACCAATCTATCTATATAAATAATAAAAAGAGAAGTCTTGACTGACTGACTGACTCATCAACGCCCAGCCCAAACCCTTAGACCTAGAAAGCTGAAATTTTGCACAGAGGTTCCTTTTATAATGTAGACAAGGAATAAGGAATTGTTTTTCGAAATTCAACCCCTAAGGGAGTTAAATAGGGGATGAAAGTTTGTATGGAAAGTTTTTTTTTTCACGCGGGCGAAGCCGCTGGCAAAAGCTAGTATTATTAGTATAAGCTAGTATTTTATATGGAGCTGCTACTTATCTGCCCTGTAAGAGTTAGTAACTTGGTAACACGTTACCCATTGGCCAACTTACCTGTCACGACTGTCAAAGATGTACAAATGACAACAGTGACCACCGGTTTCTTAACGTGATTTTCGAAGCACACAGGAGACTTAGTATGTAATAATGATCGCCCATACACATACTGAACTCTATAAAGTTGCTTAATCTTGAAGATAATGACAAGCACATATTACTATTGGGCGGCGAACCTCTCAATGAATATTACAAAGTAATGTTTAGCATCAACCTTTACGACGTTAGATCCAGTCTAACCAGAAATACCAGTCTTTTACATGAAGCGACTGCCTATCTGACCGCTACAACCCAATAACTTGGCAATCGATACCCCTTGGCAAGACTGAATGACAGACTTTCGACTTCTGGGTTACTCTTAACGACTGTCAAAGATTTACAAATGATAGCCTGGACCTGCACGGAGGTAAGCCGGTATGTTGTGGGTGTTCAATCATCTACGGCCAACCCTGGCCGAGTCCAGTCCCTGGCCAAGTGCGGCCTAACATTGAGATTGACCCGAAGAGCTGTTATTATTAACTAGCTGATGCCAGCGGCATCGCCCGCATGGATGTGGTTATCGCGACCAAAAGAAATCATGAATTTTGATCCCGTTCCCGCAAACCATGGGAATCTATTCCAGGGATAAATTATATACTAAAACCTTCCTGAAGAACCACTCTATCCATTGAAGAAAACAGCATGAAAATCGGTGCAGTAGTTTTTGAGTTACGCGAACATACAGACAGACAGACGCGGCGGAGGACTTTGTTTTATAATATGTAGAGATGATTAGCAACAAGCAAGCAGCTCCTAAGATCTCTCAAACATATAAACATCGTCATATATAGTTCATAGCAAGTAAACGTAGACAGTATTGGAAGGTTTAATCACACGGCTTGCCGGTAATTGCCGAGCAACTTCCTCCGCGGCACATCGTTCCGTTAATAGCGACGAACATTTGGGAGGTAACGCGGTATAATCACCGTCTTTGGAAAGTTGGTTATTTTTTATGGCCTAGTATTGAACATGCGGGTGCTTATTATTCTGATATGGGGGTTTTGTTGCGGTTATTATGTTCACATGTGGAGCATTTGGTTTTTTTTTTTTAATTTGCACCGTTTTTTTTTTTTTATTATTATAAATGGGCTTGCTCTTGACTTCAATCTTGCCCTAAGGGCAGAGATGATGTCGACGATGAAACGAGCTTACCCAGTAGAAGCCTGTTTACTCGCGACTTAAACAGATTAGGGTTATATGTACTCGGAAAAACCGACGCAGGCAGGGAATTCCACTCCTTGGCTGTGCGCATAATAAAGGAAAAGCGCTTCGTTCGAATGTGTGGAATGTCGACTAGGTATCCGTGATACCCTGCAGTACGTCTAGTCTCCCGATGGAAGAAGGGAGATGGTGGGATCAGCTCGTGGAGCTCTTGCGCACACTCTCCGAAGTACAGTCTGTAGAAGACCGACAGACATGCGACTTTGCGACGGTGGGCCAGGCTATGTAGCTTTAGCGATTAAAAGATATACTTAGTTGCGGAAAAAGTTCTAATAAAAATAGAGTAAGTATAACAGCCTAGGTTGAGTGAGTAGTATACCCACATTTTGCCAATGGGTAATACACCTCTGCCAAACCCTTCGAAGATTACAGGCGTGACGTTAAGAAAAGAAAAAAAAAAATGGGCCTATTAGGTATATACCAATAGGCACACCTAATACTTACGAAATCACAGTTCCAAGCCCATTTTTCGTTCGTCTAAAATTGGCTGAACCGTAGTTTTTACTGTAAATTGAACCTAATAAGCGACGACGCAGACAAAGAAACTCAATTTCGCATTTCTAAAATAACTGTAGTTTCCATTGTCTAGAAATAAACCCGTCACTCGACTACTTCATAATTCTTTCAACAAAAAAATAAACCATCACTTTAAAAGCAAGAAAATAAAACGAAATAAGAGAAACTTAATTTGATTAAAGTCATTCTGGACGGTACGATGACAAATTGTGAGAAAATATTATTTGTGGACGGTGGACGATAGTTGGGTCTTTCACCCTATAGTTGAGCTGTCATTTGAAATCTGTCTCCGTTTGTTTGTGATATTTTTATCTTATGATGGAAACTTTACTTTTTTATAAACAGAAACTTCTTCTAAGAATATTGTATGAAAAACTAAACCATTTCTCTTTTGTAATGTTATTACTCTTTGACACAATAATTATAGGACAGATTTGAACGAAATTTGTTACACAATTAGTCCTGGATTAACACACTTTATCCCGGTAGTGCGATCCCGTGGAAAATTCACGCGGGCAAAGTCACGGGCATCATATCACTAGATATTATAAAACAAAGTCCTCCACCGCGTCTATCTGCCTGTTCGCGATAAAGTAAAAAACTACTGCAACGATTTTCATTGTGTTTTCACCAATGGATAGAGTGATTCTCGAGGAAGGTTTTAGTATATAATTTGCCACACGGGCGAAGCCGGGGGCATCAGCTGGTTTCTTATAATGTAAAAGCCACATACCTACTTACGGACGTCTAAAAAACATAGCAGATAAAGTTATCCACGATTCTTGTGGATAACTCGACAACAACTGGCAGTCCTGACATAACACACATCTGGTCAGAGGATCCTCCATTTTCTACAGGGAATGAAGAACTTTACACCCTGTTCTTGATACCCTAAAGCATAAAAAGCACGTGTACCTATTTCACCCCCTCTTCAGATATCGCCCCCATCGCTTATCAAACATTTTCTATTGAAATCACCTGAAATGGGATGACGAGCAGTAAATCGGATCTCCTTATTGAATTTTTTAGCTATTGAGAAAATATGTCTAGACCTAAAAAGTGACAGGTAAAAACCTGTCGACGCCTACGTATTATTATTAAAATATTTCCTGAACATTCTGAAATTTTATCCGTTCTCGGCCTAACGTTTGAGCGAAATTGCTTTTATAATTTCTTTGAAGTTGGTAAATAGTTTGAGTTGAAGAGTTACCACATACATACAAAAGCTCACGCTTTTTCCCATGCGGCTCAGCTGCATCTATAGAAAATCATTTGCTACGATTGTTTTATAAAACTCTTTGTGCTCCAACCCGCACTGGGCCCGCGTGGTGGATTATAGCCCATCCCTCTCCTAGAGAGGGGGCCTAAGTCCCTGCAGTGGGAACATTATAGGCTGATGATGACTCTTTGTGCTTCGTCCACATTCATAGGTCTGGAGGTCATATTTTAGGTTTTTGGAAGGTCGGAAATTATCAAATGACTCCTCCCGCTCTGTCAGAGGCTCTCTGGGAGTGTCAGACTTCTACTGACTAAAAACCACCCATGTTCCTTATTATGAATTATCACTATATGTGACCATTACACGAATTGTATTAACGTAATTAAGAGTGTCACAGATGTCCGTATACATGCACCCTTGACGATCTGAACAGCGCCTCTGCCGTTGCAATAAACGTGGCTACCTACTGGGCCCAAACCGTATAATATAGAAGTACAATCGACACGAAAAGAAGAAGAAGAATGTAGTTCATATTATTATCATATTATGGTCCAATTTAGACCCTCAATTATTCATACACGCACGCCGTATGCAAATACCTACCACACATAATATATGACATAAGGAAATTACCAATGAGGTCAGTGTATGTCTTTCTAGGGGGTACCATCTATCTGGCAGAAACTTGATTGTCCGAAATTTATTTGGCATACCACACTTGGCATATTCTTCTTTGAACGAATGTGTTTATGGCAGAACAATTATTTAATAGAATACTCATTTCGCAGAATGTTTAAATAGCTGAATTTTCAATGGCATACTTTTAAGATGGCAGAATTTTATTTGGTAGATTTTTATAAGGTATAACGACCGTCTCGCGAAAGTATCCTTTATGGGCGGCATGGGCACCGGGCCGTAGGCCGACGAAGGAGGCCGGCGGAGGCCCGGCACTTCGGGGACAGAAGATATTAGTGTTATGTAATATGCGAGCGAAGCGAGCGCGCGTCATGGAGTACATGCGTTGCATGTATGAGTGACGTCATTATTATTATTATTAATAATAATAATAATTATTATTATTTTTGACATACCAACATTTAATGTTCTCAGCTAGAAATTTTAGCCGGGGTGAGCTGATAATAATTATTAATAATAATAATTATTATTATTGCATGTTACACGTATGTATGAAATGAAATGCGTGCCAAAAGACGATTCTGATTATGAATTTTTAGCGAAATGATGGTTCTGGAAATGAAGTTTATGCTCAAAGATGATTCTGACTTACAAAATTATGCGTTTTGAATGTATGGTAAATGAGTGTATGCCAAATGATTTTCTGCGAAATGAAGTTTCTGCCATCCACTGTTATGCAAAACAAAATTCGGGTATAAAAAATTCTGCCAAAAAAGGTAGACCCCTTTCTAGGGCACCCCGCTCCTGGATCAAAAGTTCCTAATAGCAACTATTAAAGTGGAAAATTTCCACGCCACACAATACCAACTACAGAATCAGACACCATAAGCGAAACCAAACATTAATACCAAACTATTACCATAATCTGACTCTATTACCGCGATACGGTGATAGCGAAACTTTATGTCGTTTCACCCCCTTGCACCCCTTTTCACCCCCTAGTGAAACCCGTGCCATACCCCCAGCTAATTCACTTAGTTATCATACATAGTTGTGAAGTTATCTCATTATGGCTGGAGAGTTTCAATGAATTTTTATGTATTTATTTTTAAAATAAACATTTATGGGAACTCAAGAGGTTTGTATGTGACTGCGGGTTGTTCAAAAGAGATACCGTGGCCTCGACACATAGGGCTAAAAAGGAAACTGGAGGGTTTTTAGTCAGTAGAAGTCTGACACTCCCTCGCTGGGGAGGAGCCATAAATGGGTTTGTATGTACTATGTACCTATGTGATTTTTTTTGTGTAGACGACATTCAGAAGGGATTTGAAGCTTAATACACCAATAAATTAATAATGTTAAATTATTTATTGCCATAAAAACATGTTAAAAAAAATCTGATACCCTGGCTCCAGAGCTAGGTTATAGTAGAGTCCCTATATTTCAGGAGCCCGAATATATCTTTCAGATACTGAAAGTTTGTGGTTGTTTTTCCATTTTTAGGGTACCTACTTGTTTTCGTTTCGCAATAGTAAAAACTAGTAAAAGATCGTCAAAGAGATAGGCGGCAGCAATGTCCAAAAGGAATTCGGAAACTGCTGTTTTTCAATCGGACTGTGGCAATATTTCTTTTCATATAGGGCATTGAATCGTTCCGTGCAAGTTCTGTGGTTATTTAATCGTGAAAAAATACGGTTTGATGGTTGTCGCAGTAGCTGAGCGATTGGTGGCTACGTTGCGTGTTGCGGGTTCGATCCTCACGGAAAAAATATTTGTATAGCCTGCAGGTAGTTGTTTCAGGCCTGGCTGTTTGTGTATTTGGGTTTAAATGTTTGTAAACTGCCATCATCTGGTTCGGCTTCTAGTCCATTCCTGCCAGATGCAGCTGAATTCCAGTTTTTACGTGCAGCGACTACCTCTCTGGCATCCACAATCCATCCTACAACTTATTCATGCTTTCTGAGGAATGGAGATTTGGAGATTTATTTTTATTCTATGGGTTACCAGTCATCCAAGTCACCGATTTACGCCAGCCTTGCTCAACGTTAATGATGAATTGATCGACTCCTGTGGCTATTAGTACTTGGTCGCTTACCCTGACTTAAGATAAGTAAGCAAATACAAAATGGAAGTCTTACAGGTTTAAAAGAAACCTCGTAACTGCGCCAGACTATTAACTTATACTATTGGTAACAACTGTTCACTCTTTATTTCTGTTAAGCTAAGATTTAATAAAGATAAATGATATTTAACGTCTCGCTCGGATTACTGAAGGTAGGCAGAGTTACCCATTTTTCACCTGTCCTGTATAAAGCTCATGCGTTTAATATGGCGTGACCATTTATTATCTTCGGAGATCAGCGGTACAGTGGTGGCCCGACTTACGAGCAGTAGGTCGTGGATTCGAACACAGACATGCGACTTATTTATATAATTTACTAGCGACCCACCCCCGCTTCGCACGGGTGGAATGTGCTACATATAAACCTTCCTCTTGAATCACTCTATCTATTAAAAAACCCGCATCAAAATTCGTTGCGTTGTTTTAAAGATCTAAGCTTATATAGGGACGACAGACAGCGGGAAGCGACTTTGTTTTATACTATGTAGTGATAGTGATTTCGGTAACACTATTTTCAAAACGGTGGAGGACAAATATTGTGAGGAAACAGGCATGCAAAAAGACAATAAAATATGCGCAAATCATGACCAGATGTATGCTGATCCTGATGAACGTTATCGAAGCGAAAAGAATATGCAAGGGACGTAGCAGGTGGAGTTTTGTAGTTTCTGCCTTACCCCATCGGAAAAAGGCGTCAGTTTAGTAAAACAAGCACCTAAACACCACTAGTTTTGATGTTCAATTAGAACAAATAATAACTGGAAGGGATGTTACTATCCCAGTTAATGAGTGGAGACCCGAAAACACTATAATGTTGTGACCCTAGTTATAATGAACACCCGGGTCTTATGTCCGTTTTCACTAGGCACGACACCTCTATAATTATATGCCTAAACAAAAGCAAGTTCTAGGATTTTCATCTCTCGGTTCTGAACCGAGAGTTGAATTTAAACATTGAGGGGTAGCCGTTGTTTCAAAAAACTTGCATTTGGGTTTGTGTTTTCAACTCAAAGGATTTTCAGTAGTAGCCGCGGAGTCTGGATTTTTGCCCGGCTACTGGCAATAGGTTAGCCCCCTATTACATAGGACTTAAATCTATATAAATAAAAAGAGAAGTCCTGACTGACTGACTCATGTTGAAGAGCTTTCTAGGTCCAAGGGTTAGGGCTGGGCCAACGCCCAGCCCAAACCCTTGAACCTAGAAAGCTGAAATTTTGCACAGAGGTTCCCTTTATAATGTAGACAAGAAACAAGGAAGGATTTTTCGAAATTCAACCCCTAAGGGAGTTTAAATAGGGGATGAAAGTTTGTATGGAAAGTCGTTTTATTTCACGCGGGCGAAGCCGCTGGCAAAAGCTAGTACCTACTATATAAAAATACGATGATTTTGATTTAAAAGTCTCCATAGCGATCTACGCTTTGGTTTCACAAAAAAATATGCCTTGTCTGTAATTGTAGCTTCGCTTTCATTGTTTTTCTTACATTCAAAAGTACCTGTAATAGTATAATTGAAATAAATAAATGCTTTGAATTTGGATAAACTAATTAAAAACTATGCTTTAATATGATTGCCAACTACAATACTTTGACAAACCTTCCATTCCTGCTTATCTGCTCACTCACAAGCAACCATTTTGCGCACATAACGGTCTCTGTCGGCACAGATAGATAGTGCACACTCGCCGCACTAATTATAACAAAGCGGACATTACTACCGACGGCGTACTTGTCAAGTACGCTAGCACCTGTTGATGTTACCGCTCAACTTGATGTCATCGTGGTCATGTCGACGTTTAGCGGTCATGATAAGATCTCTTGAAACTATAAACTAATCAATGGCAATGTCGGCGAATTGCCATTGGTAAAGTATGTGAAAATTGACATAACAACACGCCTGTAAGCCCCCGAATGGTGAAACGGTGTGTAATTAAAGTGCACACATATTTCACCGGTTATTGACTGGCGGCTATATGATCGTCTCATCGATACGTACGTACGTACGATCGTTCATCTGCCCGCAGTGACAATGGTGCGCAGAAACCAGACGAAATCAACGATCAATGGTCCAAGTCCTAATACGACAGAACTAGAAGATATGGGAAAAGAATTTGCCCGGTACTGGGAGAATGTAGTCTTACAGTTAAACTAGCACAAAATAAATCTATATAAATAAAAAGAGAAGTCCTGACTGACTTACTGACTCATCAGCGCCCAGCCCAAACCATTGGACCTAGAAAGCAGAAATTTAGCACAGAGGTTCCCTTTATAATGTAGACAAGGAATAAGGAAGGATTTTTCGAAATTCAACCCCTAAGGAAGTTAAATAGGGATGAAAGTTTGTATGGGAAATCGCCATTTTTGCGCGGGTGAAGCCGCTGGCAAAAGCAAGTTAGACAAAATCTGCAAAACTATGACTACTTACTTCAAAATACGACCAAAAAAGAAAATAATGTTCTACCCATAGGATACTATAGCGTCTTCTTGAAGTGCTGCAAAGTCTCTAAGTCCAGCAAAGCCGTGAAGATATAACCAATAACGCTCTTACAACTATAAATTAGTATGGACACGCTGCGGTGTATCTAGACGGGACAGACGGCTATTATGTATATTGAGACGATCACACAATACCGGATTATATACGGACCAGATAGCAGAGGGCATTGGAGCTCAAATGTTGCGGTAGATCGGACCTGTATTATATTTTTTGGTACGGGTGTAAGAAAATGTGAATACTTATGATTTTTGTGGTAACAATGAGGATTTAGTATATCCACTTCTCGGACACAGTCCTCCTTTACGTGGGAAGAAGTGGACTGTCCAATCCACATGGCAGGCCTTATGCAGATTGGTGGATGTCAACCATATCTTCGAATTTACGGATCTAGAATAAGTATGCCGTTTTGAATGTAGTTCTCCTGAGTGGTTGAAACGAATGATTATAAGAAGCTGCCTATTACATCGACTAAGCTTGCAGTGTCTACGGTTGCCGAAATATGGTCTTCACCGGGACTTATTTATTCTCCGGTCCTTCATCAAACGCGACCAGCCACTGCTCTACAAGCTATGCTTATCATCATCTGCTTACTGTTTTCCCAACTATGTTGGAGTCGACTTCCAGTCTGCAGCTGAATACTAATATTTTACATGGTGCGACTGCATATCTGGCGTCCACCACAACCCAATTAGTACTGGGTAAAATAGTACCCCGTGATAAGACTGGTTGTCAGACTTTCGGGCCACTGACAGCCTGTAACGACTGTGAAAGATCTTTAAAAATGACAACCAATGGCTTCACGTGGTTCCTGAGGCAATCTGCAGCTTATGTTTATACTAAGTGTAAACGCACTGCTGAGTATATAGGCCTTCCCTTTTTACCCGACTGCGGCGAAGCCCAAAAGGAGGGCTATGTGTTTTTTCTGCCACACTTCCCGGTTCTGTGTACACGTGGATAAGGTACGCCTTATCCACCTGTTTCCGGCGACTTTGACGATATAACGCAGCTTAGCTACTCAATAACTTATCAAAATTAACATACAAAATTATCGCATACGAACTTGTAACTCCTCAAATTGGTTCAGTGAGTCAGTTAAGTGACATTATGTCAAGGTTCGCTCCTCGACTCCGCGTTATAAACTTAACTTTGAACTGTAAAGTTTAGTTAAAGTTAAACTGGCATCGTAACGTATGGGTAAGTTAGAGAGAGATGTTTGTTTTACTTTGTTGTGTAATGGTATAGTTTGTTTTGTCGATACTTTTTGTGTGGAGCGGGTTAATTTTAATGTTTGCCTAGTTTAATGGCAATCGACTTGCCCGCAACTTTCGTCTTCTAATTACTATATGTATAAAATTATATTTTTTTCTATTTCAACCGGATTTTGTTAACAAAATGAAGGGTTTTAATTTTAAAAGTAGCTTAAGTTACGCCTTATAACATACGCTATCTTACAGCAAGAGTTTCGTCATAATGAGTGCTGCCGTTTCGGAGATAAGCCAGAACATACAAACAGACACCATTTTAATAGTAATAATATTCCACAACTATCACACAACGCCATCTAGTCCCAAGCTAAGCAGAGCTTGTGTTATGGGTACTAGACAACTGATAAGCATACTTATATATTTCTAAATACATACATATTATTATTATAGATAAATTACACCCAGACACAGAACAAATGATCGTGCTCATCACACAAACATTTGTCCTGGGTGGGAATCGAACCCACGACCTCCGGCATAGCAGTTAGGGTCACTAACCACTAGACCAACAGGCCAGGCCATTTTAAAAACATGTGTTTAATACAAGTAGTCACTTAATTATTTGTAATAAATTATTGATCTAAATAATAATATCACACCGTTATCCTCAAGTTTGAGCACCACTGCCTGCCTACAACGATCGCAGTGAGCGTCATAGCATACGACAGTTAGCACGGCGACCTGGGATAATCGAGATCAGCTGTACCTTGCACATGTATATGCACCTACCTATGAACAGGCACGTTCTGGTGTGTACACGGTTTGATCTTGTGTATCTACTACAGACTTGTGTATCTTAAGATAATACGAAGAGGGTTCTTATTTGCATTGAAAATACTTGAGGTACGAAGAGTCATGATGTGTTTAGGTACTTGAGGTTTTACGATTTTGTAGCTACTTTCTTTGTAGTGCTTAACAGCCTTGACTGCTGGCTTTCTCCTTCATATCATCAGCCTTTCTTAATAGTCCACAGCTGGCTTTCCAATTGCAGTCTCTCTATCTAGCTTGTGGTAATCCATGTTTAACTACGTACGTATAAAATTTCCCTTTCAAACCACAGTGAAAAGGGCAAAGTGTTATTGTGTTTTTGAAACCACAGTGAAAAGGGCAAAGTGTTATTGTTTTTTTGAAACCACAGTGAAAAGGGCAAAGTGTTATTGTGTTTTTGAAACCAGTGAAAAGGGCAAAGTGTTATTGTGTTTTTGAAACCACAGTGAAAGGGCAAAGTGTTATTGTGTTTTTGAAACCACAGTGAAAAGGGCAAAGTGTTATTGTGTTTTTCAAACCACAGTGAAAAGGGCAAAGTGTTATTGTGTTTTTGAAACCACAGTGAAAAGGGCAAAGTGTTATTGTGTTTTTCAACCCACAGTGAAAAGGGCAAAGTGTTATTGTGTTTTTGAAACCACAGTGAAAAGGGCAAAGTGTTATTGTGTTTTTGAAACCACAGTGAAAAGGGCAAAGTGTTATTGTATTTTTCAAACCACAGTGAAAAGGGCAAAGTGTTATTGTGTTTTTCAAACCACAGTGAAAAGGGCAAAGTGTTATTGTGTTATTGTGTTTTTACATCAGGAATGTCTCAGTACCGGCCACGAAGCCTAGATTTGTGCCCGGTTGATGACTCGTCATCACCATCATTTCAGCCAAAAGACGTCCACTGCTGGACATAGGCCTCCCCCAGGTGTCGCCACATTGGCCGGTCCCGTGCGTCTCTCATCCAGCGGGTCCCCGCAACCTTGACCAGGAGGTCTAAAATGGCCACTTTCGCAGATCATAAATTGCGTTAAAAAGCGTAAAATGGACCTTTTATTGCGTCTGTGACAATTTAACAAAATAGAACCTACGGAAAATAATACGAGTTGCGTTAAAATTCGTAAAATGGTCACAGACGCACTTACTATTATAAAAGGTTTATTTTACACTTTTAAAGCAATTCGTATTATGATCTCCTAAAGCGGCCATTTTAGACGCCCAGGTCATCGGTCCACCTAGTGGGAGGCCTTCCAACGCAACGTCTTCCGGTTCGCGATGTTGATGACTCAGCCAGACATAATAGAATCGCCTCCTATTACTAGGGACTTAAAACTTAACTGGCTAAATGTGAAATGCGTAAACCTCTGCTTAGCCCTTCGGGGATTACCGGCGAGATGTTATTCCACCACTCAGTGTGTCTAAGAAAATTAAATTTACTACTCCAACAAACATCGATGTGCACTCCAGTCACTGGCGGTGAGCATTCATTCATTCACTCCATCGAGCCATCTGAAAGCCTTCCACCCGGACATGATTTGCCGTGGCCGACTTGGAAATTTCTAAATAGACTCCGAACCTAAGTCGGCCGCAGCAAAGACAATCTCTTCAGATGGGGGTTCATAGACGGTTCTGATCTCAAGTGTGTATGCGGCGTATCTCCACAGACAATGGCCCACCTTCCATCTTGCGCTGCATGCCCTGACACCTGCACACTTGACGACCTAATGACTGCATCAGCGAGCGGAGTTCGCATAGCTGAATATTGGGCCAAATTAGTATAATTTATTTATTGACGATTTGCCATCGACACGCTAAGAAGAAGACTGGACCTGAAGTAGACCAATGCACTGTCAACGCAACACCTTACTAATACATTTACTACTTACTTTACTAAATTCATTCAGAGGTCCAATTTGTGCTCCCATAGAAGCACGGGTGGCAGTAATGACGTACTTAAAACCATTTGTGCGACGATATGTGTCCTGTAGAAATAAACTGTTATTTCTTGGGTAAAGTAAAAGAAAATATAATGTTTACTTGCTTAGATTATTATCGTTATCTAGCAGCTGGGGCGCCATTTTCTGCGTTACTATAATTTTTTATTACTTAGCTGTTCCCCGCGAATTTTGTTCGCGTGAAATTATTGTAAAAATACTGCATCTCTAATATTTGCATTCGGCTAACCATGGGATTTAATTTTTTTTCTAAAACAAACGTGCTTAAATTACTCCTTGCCAAGTATCAGCCAGTTGAAGTTGCGTCAAAATCGGTCCAGCTGTTTCGGAGTTTAGCCGGAGTAAAATTTGGTCTTATCTCTATGGTCACTAAATTAATTTTTCGAGAATAACAAGATAGCCTGTTTTTTAACCAATATCGAATCGAAATAAAATCATGGACAGAGTTCGGTTAGGATTTCTGAAAATTGGAAATACGCCGATTTTTTTAAACTAGTGAAATCCATGTACCGAATTTTTTGAAGTACCCCAGTATAATAATATGACGACATATTATTATACTGGGGTACTTCAAAAAATTCGTAAAACGACCTAGGATAACAACCAATACAATAGGAGAAAATCACTTTTAAAAGTTTCTACGTGTAACACGTTGGTGCTCATGACAATACTTACACCCGTATTTATTAACAAGTAATTACTATTACTTGAGTAAATGTCATTGTTTAGGATACGATATTTTCTCTGTAGTTTAGTAATTTCTTAATGTTAGAACTATCAAACGTTAGAATTCTTAGTTTTGTTTCATTGACGGTTCTAACTTCGTTTAAATTCTTGCCCATTGCATAAAAATATTTGCATAAGTAATTACTTAAGTCCAAGTAATTAATTTGACTTGACTATAAATACGGGGGTTATTGTAATGTCAATCGCAGAAAACTGTAATATTTCACAAAAAATCACTTCATTCCTTTAACTGCCTTTTACAAAAGGCTGTGAACTTTCAAAAGTATATTTCTTCCCGTAACTTTTCCGTTTTTGCCCTTAATTTTTTTCCGGCTAACAGATTTTAACAGCATCGTTCGATTTAGTAGATAAACGCAGAAATACTTGAGGCAATTCTGTTAGTTTGTGTTTTATGTTTTTATTCGGAACTGCGGCACGTTTTCTGAACGTTATTCACTGTCTGATAAAGTTAGTGTTTTGTGAATGTGAACTCGACTTTATTGCGTTTACGTGATAGTTTTATTTTATTTCTGCAGTGAGTTTTAAATGTGCATATTTTTTTGTTGGTTTCGTTTTGATGTTTTATTGGGATTTTTCTATCAATATTTTTTGTTTTTGTTTGTCTGGTTTTGTGGACACAGAAGTATGATGTTTCATTTGGTACTGTAATAAGCGCTAAAACTTGTAATAAAATAGAAAGAAAACATTATACTTGAATAGGGGATCGGACAAAAAAAAAACTAATTAGTCCGTCAGATAGATTTCCAAAAACTATTGGACACGTATTTTTTCTTTTTTCACGTAAACTTAAAATGAAGACGATACAGTGCTTCGAAAACTCGTGTGACGTCATAATTATGATAGTCCATTTTGACGACACAAGTGACGTTTCAAGCCCCACTCCAAGATCTTTGACGCGTTTTATCTTCGTAATTTTTTATTGATTTGATAAAACAAAAAACACGTATTTAATATTTTTCGATAATCTAACTTACGGACTAAACAGAATCATATTATTTTGACCCAGTCCGATCCCCTATTATACTTTCAGCTTTTTATTTCAGTTCAAATTCAAATTCTGAATTCTCCATTGTCTAGTCAATTCATATTTTTCTAATATTTCTAACGAAAACAACAATTGTAATAAGCAATAACATAAATAACGATCTCGCTCTTGTTATAATAGTAGTTACAACATTATAATAATGTACGAGTTGTTGGCTTTTTGCCTACACGTGTTTACAAGTTTTACTTAGAAACAATAATATACATGTTGGCTTTTTCCATACAGCCCCAAGTGACTGATGCTTGTGTTATTGACTATTTATTCATTCCTAGGGTGCGATAAACTACGCAGTGTCGTTTACGTCGAACAATTTGAATATGTTCTTAAACATAACACTTTATTTTTCTAATCAACAAAAAAAAAATTTTTTTGACGCCCTGTAATTCTTCTCTTTTTGCTACTTGTACTTATATTTCATCATAATTTTAGTTCTGTAAATTGTAGTTTGTAAATATTGTAAATAAAAACCAAAAAATAATGATATATAGGTACAGCTGGCTGCTAATCGACTTTACGACCAAATATCCTTTAAATCCGAGTAAAGCATGCTATATTATCCTCAGAGCTATTTTGTCAGTTTAAAACATTTCACACTTAACCTAAATAGCATGAAAAGAAAAAACAAACATTTTTATTCAGTAAAAGCCAAGTCATCCCCTACTCTATGATTAATACGCATAATTAATTCTATAATGACTTCCCAACATGCAATAGTACTAGGAAACTATAAATGAATGGAGTAGTTGTCGGAACTCCGTAAGCAGTGAACGTAAAATTTTATAGCACATTGCCGCTCCACTAATTCTCGGTACTAAGTAGTATCGATATTGTAAGGAATAATGTATTTGATGGTAATTAGGAAATTAGAGGGATAATGTTCGATTAGGAGGTTAATATGGCTTGTGGGATATTAACCCGTAGACATAAATGTTCAGGGGAGTAGTTATACGAACTATCTTCAGGAAGAAAGTAAAAACTGTCGTTTTTAAGTATTTTCATCGCGTTCAATCATCACTGAGTGTGAATGAGTCAAAAATATAACATTCATAACTTACCATCACGCCTGTATCCCCGTTGGGTTAAACAGAAGTGTCCTAATACATTTGCCCAGTTATGTTTAAGTCCAGACTACGTGGCTGCTACGGAGAAATCCGTGATGGAAAAATCCAATAACACTTTGCCCGACTCGGGAATCGAAACCAGGACCTCATTCTCAACAGTCGCGCTTACGACCACTAGACCAACGAGGCAGTCATGTGTGTGAATGAGTCAAAAAATAATAATGGTGAGTAAAAAAGTATACTTATATAAGTAGGTACAGGTTGTTTATTTTTTGTTTTTCTAAACGTCGTATACTATAAATAAACCATAAATAAAACCAGTTTCAAATTCACTATATATTTTTCAGCGCAAAATCAATATAAAACATTTAGTACTTTCATAAAAAAATACTTTTCACAAGTACGCACTTAGTTATGTCGATGAAAAAAAAATCTCATTTAGTAGGTTAACACTTGAAAAAGTCGTAAAAAATGCAGACACTTTTTTAATGTAGTTTTTAAAGATAATACAATCGGATGTCGTAAAATATAGTAAGTACGTTTCTATTAACGATCGGTCGTTTAAAACTTTTATGCAGTTTTAATTTTTCCCCACATTTTTCTGCGATCTTTTTTACGTGACAGTTTCACAGTTTATTTGTTTTAAATCGTTTCGTTTTATTTTACGCTTTTCTATATTTTTGTGTCTGTTTTACGACAAGTCAGCTATATTTTTTAAACTTTATTTTGATTGGGACAGTGGCTGAGTTGTTTTTTATTACTTTTTCTGCTGACTGACCCTACGTATTTTATAGTGTAGTGAGATGAGAAAAAATGCTCCGGCTGTAATTTGTAGATGTCTGACCGTTGGTATAGGCAGTCACTTATAAATAAGTGTCAAGTTTTTTTTTACAAATATCCTATCCAATTATTTAGTGCACCTAGCCCTAGCCTAGTCTGATTAGGTTTACAGACTAATTCATATTTATTACAGTTGTTACATCTTCTAAGACAACTTTAGACGTGCATTTCGTGGTAAATAACATAATTATCCCAGCAAAAATCATTCTATTCACTTATTCTATCGAGTTCTGCAGTTTTTACTGTTAAGCCTACTGTTAAAACTGAACTCTACATTACCTTACAGTTTCCACATTAGCTAGAATCGCTTAACTCATTGATAAATCAACCAATAATCCTATTAAAATGATCGCACCCAATAGATTAATAAAGTGCATTACCGTTATAAATACGGCGTGTTCACAATTCGCTCGTAATTCACAGCTAAGCTGCGTTTATTCAGATAGTTAATTGCTCCTAAACGAGAACACCCTTTGTAATTGGGGTGTGTGATTAAACTGTTCGTGTATTAAAACGTGGATTATTAGCTAAAGTTGTACAGAATAACTCTATTTGATATAGAGGTATTTGGGATTTCTTGTAAATGGAGCAGTCCCTGTTATTGTTAATCTGTTGATCAAAAACCCTTGTCTGTAGTAGAAAAGGATGAGCTTCGTCATTGGACTGCCCACGTTCATTTGATTGTTGACTTAGTCTGCTTCGTTGGTCTAGTGCAAAAGTAAGAGGTCCTGGTCCACGATTCCCAGTTCAGACAGTGGATTTTTTCATCAGGAATTTCTCAGAAGCAACCACGGAGTCTGGATTTGAGCTGGTCATAGCAATAGACTCGCCCTCGATTACATAAGACTTAACATGACTGGGGAAATGTGGATGTACTATCGTACAACTTACCCTATGGGGGATTACAGGCGTGATGTTACGTTAGACAAACCTTCAGACACCATCATCACTGATGGCAAACTCACTAATTCCACTACAAACTCTAAAACACCAAACAACACCGAAAGCCTTCCAATAAAGCAATTACATCACTCCATCACCTTGATTACCACTCCGAACCCTTCTAAAAACATTAATCCTGCTACCTAATTTGTTTATCTGAACTGTAAATTGTGTAAGAAGAAAAATAACGCGGCAACGTGACAACAAAGAAATGCGTTTCATTAAACCTGCTGGTATTAACGGAGGAAGTATCGCTGTGGCTTCTTGAAATGACACGGTGCAAGTTAGGAGTAGAAACGGACGAGGTAGCGGGAGCGGAAACGATAAGGAATAATGATTGTCACCCAAGCTATAATAGAGCCGATTTGGTAATTGGCTAATAAGATCCATTAAACCTTTTCATATGAAAGGACAAGGTATCGCTGTGGCTTGTCGTAAAGAGCGAGAGTCTCCGCTGTCGCTTCTGCTTGAACTCTCTCTTCAAGTTAAGAGCGGAAGCGACAGCGGAGACTCTCGCTCTTTACAAAAACGTGAACTGAACTGTGAAAACGAAAACTGTCGCGATTAGATAATATTCAGGTTGAATGAGTGTTACGAAATCTGTGACTGTGTTGTGAAGTCTTTTTGGCATTTTGTTGCATAGATGTTGCATTAATATTCTGCCGTTTGTTTAAGGAAGTGTCGTGAATTAAGTTGACGTTATATTTAGTGTTTCTTCTCAAAAGCACAAAAAAACACCAACAACGAATGATACAACAACAGCTGTTTGACAGACATTGTACCCGTTTGTAATCCACCACGGTCCTCTAAAATTGATTGCTACAACCGGCTGTACTAAATCCTGTGGCCGGCTGTCCATGAGACCAGCCTAAGCTTTGTCGTGCGGCTTGCCAAGCATTATGGCGGGTTCGGAGCATAGATCTATCCATGGTAGTGATTGCCATGGGACCATGACTGCATAATATTATATTTGTGTTTCATCAAACGCTTGAAAGGCGAGTAGGTAACACACCATTTTCAGGCGATGAATTGGCTTGAAAATGGTTTGTTGCTAGTTGCTTACTTGCATTTTAGCGCGCATATATTTTTCTTCTCTGCACTTTTCTTGCGGTCGTTTCGCGTTTTCGAGTGATACAGTTACCGAACATGGCCCTAGCCATGTGGGTGAAGCCGCAAGCATTAGTTAGTCTATCAAATTCTCGGTACATTTACAATTAATTCCGTGGGGAATTCATTCATACATACCTGCACATTCAAATCATCAAGCGGCTTAGTAATTTACATTTATGTTTTCATTTATCATACTGCACACGGACGAAAACTGAATTCATTTGAAATTAAAGATAATGTCAAACAATTAACCAATGAGAATGCATTAATTTGCGCTAGTGGCGTCGTTAGTTCCACAATTTGCCGCTCAGTACGAGTATTCGATAAAATTACTATTTGAAAACAAATAACCTGTGTTTTTGGTGATAAACTTGAATGGTTCTGCCGTTTTATAAAATTGGATTTGTTGAAATTCGTTTCTGTTCAATGCCATTCAGGTCTAATTAATCTGTTTCAGTCGTGTATAAATGAATTTCATTGAAGCTTTTATTTTATTTTGCTAATTAATTTACTTATGTGAATTTACATTACTTTTCAGTGATTTGTAAACACAGTTTTTTGTAAATATTAAGTTCTTTTTTATTAATAATTTTCAGTCTCTGTAAGACGAATAGTAGATCCCTCAAGAGTTTTACACCTACGCGTACTTACATAAACTGTTCACAAAGTATTGTTCGAAGTACACCTTAGAGCAAACTAAGTAAGACGTGGGTGTACAAAGGGTACACCCACATATCGACACTTACATGATAAGACGCTTGTAGAGTGCGAGAAATTTCATACAATATCGAATAACTTAATAGATTGTATAAAAATAGCTGCTGAACCCGTAATTAGGTAGAAATTGTGAGATTGGAAAATTGTTATATGTTTATTTATATAAAAAACTTTACTCAGAAGTAAAAAACAATACAAAGGCAGACTTATTGCCTTCAGCATTTTCTACCAGTCTACATCATCATCATCATCATCATTAGCCTATTGCAATCCACCGCTGGATATAGGCATCTTTAATCTTACGCCACTCAACTCGATTTTCGGCAACTCTCATCCAGTCGTTACCAGCCACTCTGCGAAGCCACTCCAGCCAGTCTACATCTGTTTGTGTGTAATCTATGTAATTTTCGTTAGATATTGATATCCATCACGTTTGTGAAGGCTTGCCAGCTAATTTATTTTAGCGTAATAGAACTATAATGTTTCCATGGCTTAGAAATAGTCCTATGCGTGTGGGTCATAGTCCACCATGCGGGCCCAGTGCTGGATGGTGGACATCATATATTATCAATTTTTTGCTTCTAAGATACCGATTTCCTCACCGTGATATGCTAATCTAAGCTTATAAACAAATCGCGGTTAGCTTATACCTTAGACCACAACAAAACCATTATCAAGGAAATAGTAAGAAAGCAATTAGTTAGCGACAACGCTGCAAATAACTAAGACTTTTCGACTAATAACATTGTAGCAATGTTAACGTAAATATGGACAAAGTAACTAGCTAGACTTGGTTTTATTTGTACTGATGACAAATACTCCACGAGTCCACTGGGTCTTAGGTTAGTAGGTTCACTGTTTACTTTGTCGTGTTTGTTTAGTCTTTAGTTTAAAGTTGTTCAAGTATTAGGTTTTGTTAGTCTGATCTTATTGGAGGTGGTCTTTAGAAAGATCATGTGCGTTGTACTCGCAACCAGCGTGCTTGTATGGACGGCTAATGAAGCAAAAGGAGTAAGTAGGATAGTAGCTGGTAGCATTCTGTAGTTTTTATCAATCGCCATGGAAGAATGTCGTGAATTTATGTATGTAGCAATCTTATGAGCTCTAACTCGTATCGGCATCACTTTAAGATAGTCAGCCTATAATGTTCCCACTGCTGGGGCCACACAGGCCTCCTCTCTATAAGAGGGAGAAGGAGAAGGCTATAATCAGTCACGTGTCTTCGAATTTTTGGTTCTAGGGCATGCCAATTGCCGAGACAATTGCCTCACGATGTTTTCCTTGACCGTTTTTGAACAGTGATTCTGAAATAAATTATACCTACAAGTTATGCGTCTGATTGGGCGATCCCAATCAGACGCATAACTTGTGTAATTTATTAATTCGAACCCACGACCATTGTTTTATAGCTTTTACCAATCTGAAGCCATGTCGTAACAGTACGTACTCATGTACGATCGAAGACAGTTCCGCCTGATCATTTAAAAAAAAATTCGCCTAAATCGTGCCGAGGCGCTGCCACGGGCTAGCGAGCGATTCTATATCTTGAGTGCAAGCAAAAATGAGCTTAGTGGTGATCAGACGCATAAGACCGCCATAGTACGTACCTAGTAGTGCGTACTCATGCTTTTCATCATCCATCATCCACAGCCCGACATCACCCACTGCTATGTATAGGCCTCTCTTCGTTTGTGACACTCTCCGATCTTCAGCGCTAGCTTCATCTAGGTTACCTGTCTTTTCTCTCTATATACCTAACTTACCTGCGATGTCAACAATGTCGTCTGCCTGTCCAAATGTGTGTTTTACTTTCAGTAATACATTTAGTCAGTCTTCTATTTGAAGTAGTTGGCTGTCTCTATTTTAAAGTTGTGTTTATTTAGTTGTCTTCTACGAAATAGTGCCTTTGTTTACTTAAACGAATTGGACGAGTACAATTTAGGAATCTCTTACTAAAAGCATAATAGCTAAAAGCTAGCAGGTGAGGTAGACAATGTTGTTTCTTCAAGTAATTGCAAACTATTCTGTCAACATTGTGTTTCGTTGAAATCAATTATCTTCTGCTTAGGACATTCGGTGCTTATGTCTTTCTAGCTCAAATTATTGCGTAACCATAACCTCTTAGTTACCGATTATGCCTGTGATCTGATTACCTGTTTACTTAAAACAGCATACTGTATGTATGTAGTAAGTTTTTTTTTGTTCAACAAATCTTTAAACGATAGTTAAGCATTTCTTATGCTAGCTCAAGACTGTAGCCAAACTTGCTGCCAAACCGCAATATTGGAAAATCCCAGTACCATAGGTGCTTAGGGTTCTATGTGAACTGGCACGCATGCTTCGCAATGCTGACGTGACCTGACAGCCATCAATCTATAATGTATAATTTCCTGACTGTATCCTATCCTACTAATATTATAAATGCGAAAGTTCGTAAGGATGTTTGTTACTCTTTCATGAACTTTCTTTCTTTCTTGAACGGATGTGGATGAAATTTATCACACAGATAGTTCGTAACCTGGATTAACACATAGGATACTTTTTGTCCCGTTAGTATGATCTGTGAGACAATTATCGAAGTAATCGCGGGTGAAGCCGCGGGCGAAAGCTAGTCCTTCATAATCTCTCAAAACAATATCTAACCAAAACATAATTATGTAATACCATCATTATCTCCAAGGTTAACATATAAATCGCAGCAGAAACTCGTATACTAATAATGATCTCGTTTAATGTACGAGTATAGTGTGCAGCCGAACTTTGTGTTTAATAACGCCCGTAATAACGCTACTATGGAGTATCATTACCATTAGCGGGACGGTTCGTTCCTGACACACGATTTTTGATTGATGGCCGCGAGATTAGCGATTTTGTGTCCGATTTGTATCGGTTTTATAACCTGGGATGTTGAAAAAGCGTGCTTTGTTTCAACACCATCATCCTTCTGTCCTCATTGTAATAGGGGATCGGACAAAAACGTCTAATACTAATTAGACGTTTTTTAGTCAAATAGATTTCTATAATAATATTCAACACATATTTTTTTTCTTTTTTCTCATCATCATCATCAGCCTATAATGTTCCCACTGCAGGGACTCAGGCCTCCTCTCTAGGAGAGGGATGGGCTATAATCCACCACGCGGGCCCAGTGCGGATTGGCAGATGTCACTTGTCTTCGAATTTTTTGGTTCTAAGACATGCCGGTTTCCTCACGATGTTTTCCTTCACCGTTTTGAGAGCAGAGGTGATGAAATAAATTACACAAAGTAATTGCGCCTGCCTGGGTTCGAACCCACGACCTACTGTTCGTAAGTCGGGGCCGACACTACTGGACCACCGCTGCCAAGGTTTCTGTTTGTAATGTCGAAATAACAGCTTTCAACTGAATAGGAACTGAATACTGAATTACCTACATTCAGTATTGCTTAAGCTTCTAAAAGAAAGCATAATGTAAATAATAAAGTTCTACAGCTAAAAACTCATATTTAGAGCCACAACAAAAATAATTTCAAAAAATCCAGCCACATTTAATTTTCCTTTCGACCCGCCACTCCCATAGCCCGCACATTCGCAAGTAGAGATTCCTAACAACGTTCATCGTTATCACATGCCTGTAGGCAAGTAGGGGGTTTGGGGGGGGAGGCACCAGACACTCACCTGACGATACCTACCTGTTTAATGATGAGGTGGTCTTGGATCCTCTTCACAGATACATTTTAATAGGATTAAAGGAAAAGAAAAGCAGCTTGGAGTAACAAAGTTTGAGTAAGATGGTGCTTGTGAAGTTGAAGAGTGCAATTTCTTGTGTGATGTATTGTTTTGGTACATGAATTGAATTCGGCATACTTTGTTGATTTAATGTTTTAGCCCAGAACAGTGAAGAAATACATACGATGACGATTCTCGTCCTTATTTCATCATCTGCCTGGCTTTTTCCCAACTTTCGGCATCCAGTGTTATCGGATGCAGCTAAATTCCAGTATTTCACAAGCAATATCGCAAGTTTTGAACTCAGTTTCTATAACATCAAGTAACTGCATTTAAATTTGATAACAGTTCACTTAGAAGTCTTCGCGAGATGTGAAACATTAAAACTTCGATGCCAGCTTGAAGGCCGCAAATTCGGAATGGAATTTCAAAAAAATCATTCAACTCGAGCGTGCACGCTGCACGCCCCGCCTCTCCGAATTTGCGGCCTAACTCTAAAGCACACATCCAATTAGATCGTAACACTCGATACGAGGTATAAATACTGACATAATAAAGATTTATCGTTTACAAGCTATTACGGAGACCCATTAACTTCGGCACACGTAAGTATGAAATATATGCCCGTCAATAGAGACGAAATGGGCGGTAGTTGGAGATTTTAGCGTGTAGTTAAATTGTTCAAGTACCCTCTCTTTTAGAGTCGTTGTAGTTAGCTTCTCCTTTCTTTTAAATGTACATAAATCCCCTGTAGGTTAAGCAGAAACTAAAGAATGCCACCTGCTACGATTTTAAAATCCTCTTATATAGGTTGGAAAGGGAGGAATTTCCAACCTATTTTCAACATGCAAAGATCATTACGAAACTGCACCCTTCCGCACTGTAGTTGGTTAAAACTGAATTAAAATGTTACTGAATTTGCTATTGTATTAATGATTTGTTTATTTTTGTTACAGGTAAGTTTCGGAATTGTATTTAATATGCAAGCATCGCTATCATAAGTTTTTCTCGACTAACTATGTAAGTAAATCAAATTAAAGACTTTTCATTTTAACCATGTCTTAATAAATTGCATTACAATTAAAAGTAAAAGGAGTATGGACGCTAGACGACGCAAATGTAGTATATAAGGATTTGAGTAGGTGGTGATCTGTGGTATCTGCGTACCCGCATAGGAAAAGGACGTGAGTTTTTGTATGTATAGTCGACCAAGAAATTGGTTTACCACTTTTGATGACATCTCCCAGTAACATAATTATTCGCTAAGGATGACAGATTGACAGATTCTGACGTGAAAATAGCACTTGATGTTTTGTACGTGCAAATGATATTCAACCTTAGAGTGGTAAACCAATTTCTTGGTCGACTATACAATTTCCGAATATTTAAAACTCTCATACGAGACAAAACAATACGCAATAAATATCCAAAGAATGGGTGCCGCATACCTGTTCAGTATCCATACTTTCCGAAAGATACACAAAAAAAAGTAAAAGGAGTATGGACGCTAGACGACGCAAATGTAGTATATAAGGATTTGAGTAGGTGGTGATCTGTGGTATCTGCGTACCCGCATAGGAAAAGGACGTGAGTTTTTGTATGTATAGTCGACCAAGAAATTGGTTTACCACTTTTGATGACATCTCCCAATAACATAATTATTCGCTAAGGATGACAGATTGACAGATTCTGACGTGAAAATAGCACTTGATGTTTTGTACGTGCAAATGATATTCAACCTTAGAGTGGTAAACCAATTTCTTGGTCGACTATACAATTTCCGAATATTTAAAACTCTCATACGAGACAAAACAATACGCAATAAATATCCAAAGAATGGGTGCCGCATACCTGTTCAGTATCCATACTTTCCGAAAGATACTCAAAAACCATAAAACACACAACAAATTGCTTCAAGTTTTAATATGAAATATGTTAAGCTTATAAATCAAGGAAGTGTACGAAGTATGTTAAGGGCGAACTAATAAAACGCTAAAGTTTTCGCGTCGTGCGAGTTGCGTGCGTACGAGTGTGCGAGAGAAACTCGTACTAGACAGGAGTACAGGACTGTACTTACAGGATATTTGTTTTGGAAAGCTTTTGTTGGTAACAGTATAGTTTGGTTTGCCGACCTATCCTAGGCTTGAGAAGCTAGATCGTGTTTACTCTAAACGCGGTTATGAACAGCAAAATGTTCATTATCGAAATATTTAGTGTGTTGTACTGGTCAACTTGTGTTGAATGAAAAAGGTTGCATGTTGCGGAGATGAGAATGTTGAGGTGGATGTGTGGTGTGACCAGAATGGATAAAGTAAGGAACGAGTATACCAGAGGAAGTTTAAGAGGAAATGCGAGTGCTGTCTCTTTCTACTATCGCTGTCTCTCTCTGTCCTCCTGCCCTCAAATTCGTGCGATAAGGACAACTGTAGAAAAAAGTTAGAATTCGAGGTTTGGCTCTCGCCTATTTCCTCCTCCAATATTGAACCAATTTAAAAGATATTTTAGACAATGAATAAGGAGGTTATATACTACGCCGCTATGTTTTTCTTTTTTCGTTAATAGTTGTCAAATTTGTACACTAGGACTCTGTTAACAGCGATCTAAACAAGCAATTTTGAGCATTTTTTGAGGGTTCTAGTGCTTATAAAAATAATTTATCACCAAAAAGGAAAACATAGGGGCATAGAAATAGTTAATATTTATTATTCTGTAAAAAAACCATTGCTCTAGGGTCATTAACCAAAAAGAAAACAGGCGAGAGCGTTTGTATGGAGATAAGACCACTCGCGTTTCCTCTTAAAAGTTGCGCCAATTACCTACAGACAAAAGTTAAAAGGGAATCGACTGTCGTGGTATGGGCATGTGATGAGGAGGGATGAATCGCATGTGACTAAAAAAGTTATGAATATAAATGTGGATGGATGGAGAGGGAGAGGAAGACCAAAGAAAAGATGAATGGAGTGTGTGAGGAGTGATATGAAGGAAAAAGGAATAAATGATAACGTGACGACTAACAGGGCAGAATGGAAGGAAAAAACGTGTTGCGCCGACCCCAAATGACATGGGATAAGGGCAGAAAGTAAGTACTGGTCAACTTGTGTATTTTATGTTGAATTTTGAACCTTTGTTGATTGAAATAAATTCTTCTATTCTATTCTATAAACCCTACAGTCCACTCGAGGGTTCTACTGTGTTACTGAAATGTTTTCTTAGGGACTGCCACGTTCACTGTCGACCACTTTCACCTCTAGGCCGTATGAAAGTTGACCTTCAGTGAGCGTTTTACTACATTGGACCAGAGTGTCCATTAGAATTGACCTATAGTAACTTCTGTTTGCTTATTCTGTGTGTGTTCACTTTGGTAGTTTGTCAGGTCACTTCATACTGGGCTTAAACTTTTTCAGAGATATGTATTTTAATGTCAACATGTTCATGCCTATCACAGTCCATTGCTGGATAGACCTCTCTAAAGATAGTCTACTACATTCTGTCCTCAGTCATCCGCATTCAATTTAGTCCATTTCAGGTCGTCGATTCAGACTGTCGTCATCGTCATCGACCTATAATGTTCCTCATGCAGGGACTCAGGGCTTCTTTCTAGGAGAGGGATGGGCTATAATGCACCACGCGGGCCCAGTGCGGGTTGGTAGATGTCACATGTCTTCGATTTTTTTTGTTGAAAGACATGCCCGTTTTCTAACGATGTTTTCTTTCACCGTTTCAAAAGCAGTGGTGGCGAAATAAATTACGCGAAGTAATACACCCGCATGAGTTCGAACCCACGATTTACCGCTCGCAAGTCAGGGCCGCCACCACGGCTCTCTCATTGCCATTTACTCTTCTCATCAACAAATTCGCTGAATTCTGCTACTCCCATATCATTAGACATTCTAATAAACATCGTACAGCCTAGAGAAGGTTGTTACCCAACCATAGCTCCCGTGTGTCCCATCCCCCGCTTACTTACAGGGTGTTTAATTTTAAATACCCGCCGCGCCGCGCCTCGCGATATTTTAATTACAAGCTACCGATAAATTATATGGGCGCGCCTCCCGTCCGAATCGTTGGAACACTTTAATTTTGTTAGTATTATGTTGCTGTGTGAATAACGGGGCTAAATTTAGACTTGTTTTGTTTTATGGGGTCCTAGTATTAAGTTACTAGAAATTAACTTAGGAGATTCCAGGATAACATGTGAATTTTGAGATACAAAGACGTTAACATGCTAACATTCATCATCATTATTAGTCATTAGTTATTTATTAATTTTTAATTTTAATGTGACATGATAATTTTTAATTTTAATTTGTTGACATGTACCAATTTAATCTTTAAATTCTAATGTACTTAATTGTGTTTTGTCTTATTTTTTCTAGTATTTTTATTGAATGTATCTAATTGCTAATTATGATCACTTGTGATTGAAATAAATGAATTATTATTATTATTATTATTATTATTCTCATGCCCTAATACATTTGGGGTCAGCGCAGCGTGTCTTTTTATTACATACTTCTCTATTCCTCGTCATCTCAGCAGTCACCTCCTTGCTAGCGATTTCATCCTTCACACAGTCCATCCATCGTTCTAGTGGATAGAAACGCACCTGCGGACTGGCAGATACCATAGACTCGTACAGCAGTTAACTGTTATAATTATGAAATAATAGTTTCCCTCTCCTAGAGAGGAGGCAGTGGGAACATTATAGGCTGATGATGATGATGGTAAGTTTTTCTAACGAAGTTTCGTTAACGGCAGCCAATCACAGTGGAGACGGACCATGAGTTCGGAAGATTTTAAAGTGTGTACGCAGCAAAGGTGTACTCTCTCGTCCCTCACTCTCAAACGTTTAGACTCCACTCTCGACCCCCGATCCGATTTAAATAAGCAAGTAATATTTTTAAAATAACTTCACCCAGACGAAGGTCGCGAGAAACACCTTAGTACCCAATAAGAAAAACTGTCATAACTACACAGTGGAAACAGTCCCTTACACCTCCAGATAACGGTAGCTTGTTAAAACTTGCCTGTTCAAAGTTTATGTCTGATTGGAGATACGAACTTGGAATAATTTACCTTTTCATCGATCTATTGGTTCCAAAGTGTATCTTTGCAGGCAAATTGGAAGAATACGTTCAGAATCACGATTTAAATTTGTAATTGGTTTCTGGAGTTTGAATGGGGGCTCTGATTACTTGGTGCAAGTTTGTGATTGTATTTGGTAATGATAGCGTGGATGGGTAAGATCACCTGTCTCTGATCTTCTAGAATCTAGGTTAACGCACTGCAAGGGATTATGCGAGTCTTACCAATGGGTATCGCATTACGTTGTAACTGGGTTGTGGAGGTCAGATAGGCAGTGGCTACAAGTATAATACTGGTACTCATGATGTGAGGGAACACCGCTATGGTGCAGGACTTTTATGTGGGCTAGCTTTATACGGGTGTATTCTACTTAATATCAAATGACGATCATCGGTAATGTAGAATAACAGCTACATTAATGTATACATAATATTTTACAGGAGTTTCTCGGTTATTCGTTTTTCACGACACGTCATAGAAATTTAACAAACCTATACATATACAAGAGGGAAAGTAATAGTAGTACTATCTCGACTCTCTAAGAATAGTATTATGACAAATATCATTCTTATTTCACGTATATTTAAATGTGTCACCACCAAAAATTCCAGACACATTTTCATCACGAAACAATGAATCAAAACTTTCTAAGAATTCAAGAGGATGTTGCTATTCCATCTTGTATTTCTAAAAGCATTTTAAAACAATCGCTACCAAAAATACCACCGAGGTCCGGTGCGGCTTGTCAAGTTTGACAGCTGTCAAGTGTCAAATTTGACATGTGTCATGCGAGGGCGTCGGATGTTGTTATGCGAAACTGGCTAATTATAGCTTGGTTTGGTTTAGTTGCGATAGTTTTTGAATAGTTTAGAGATAGAATATTTTATAAGATTGAATAAAGCTAGCTCGATTTTGGAGAAAAGTCTACTGCATAGATTTGCAGTCTCTTTGAAGGGATCTATTTGGGGCTTCCTACATTTTATTTTCTGCGAAAACCCTCGTCTTGCGATCAACATAATTTTTCACCATTTTTCTTCAGTAATATACAAAAGAAAAACAATTAGATCCATCCGCCTCTTGAGAGCAACAGCTTATTTTCCGCATGATACGCCGTAAAAGCTAAATTAAACAGCTAGGTTATTATGGTGAATGGGATCATTTTATGTTATTTCCAGGGAAATAGAAACCTATAGCAACAAGAGTGTTGACTAATTGTAATTAACCAGACCCAAGATACTCGAGGGTGTAGACTGTATTTCTGAAAATTCTAGAACTCAAACTAATGCCCTAGATGCCCATTTAAAACGACTTTCTGTGTAAGGTTTTCAGTAGCTTATTCAGGTCTCGAGTTCGAACCCAAAACACGCAAATCTGATTTTTCAGAATCATGTGCTTCGCTTCCTTCGCTCTGCCCAAGAGGGGGTTATTCGATGATTTTCCACCAACCAAAAAAAAAGTGCCTCTGACATGGCACCGGCTTATACGTGCCTTCCGAAGCAGGGAACCATCTAGATAGATAGATCAACATTCCCTCAAATTGAAAACTCATCCGTTTCAATACACTAGACTAAATTAAAAACCCAGTAACGCAAACCATCATACTTCACTTCACAGAAATCGTTTTCACACACAAAATAGAACTCAATTTTTCATAAATATGAACTATTTTTAAACTCACGGGGAGTTACGGACGAGTGTGATACGGCGCTAATAACTGTGAAATTGATAGTCTTTGATGGTACCGTTTTATACATACGGTAAAGAGGGAATTCGGGATGGATTTTGTGCTCCATCCAAGACCTCAGGCGATGCGGCTGTGACTTACGTTGAGTCGCAGATGCTTGTGTCACTTGTTTGCTTCGTGTGAGTATCGTCTCAACGCAACTTGTAAAGAGTTATTCTCGACTCGTTACTGTTCCTATTGGCCACCAAACTTAATGTAAATTAATCTGCAGCTCACACTTGGCCTGGTTAGAGAAATCCCAATTGCGCCACTTAAGCTTTGGGATTTTAAAAGAGCGAAAATCCAATGTGAATCGTTAGGGACTGAAGTAAATAGAAATTAATATTATAACGTTTTATGACAGGCCCGTTGAGATAGCATGCTCTTAACTATTTCTTTTATATTTTGTCTGCAGTCGCAAAAAGCTTGTACGCGTGAACGTGAATTTCGTGGCCAACAGGTTATGCTTCATATTACGAAGATAGGGGGATGAAAGAAATTGGATAAGTACATGATTCTGCGTTTTATCCTTGTGTCGCAGATTTAAGGAACATATGAGGAAAATCTCGGGAATGGTTCTGTTTAAATTTTCGTATAAACTGCTTAGGATATTACCAGCAAAGCGACAGTATTTTTGTTCTGGTTTCTCAAAATCTATTTACCTTATTTTACTGCTTAATTGAATAAGAAAATACTGGGATAGAAGCGTGAGTTAAGACTAAAGTCGGGTTGTGGTTAATTCTATACTCTTTGTACGAGCAAACCCGTACAATATGAGCTGAGATCAGTCGCCCAGGTACAATTAATCACATCACACTAATATTATAAAGGCGAAAGTTTGTGAGTGTGTTACTCTTACACTCAAAATGTACTGAACGGATTTGAATAGAATTTGGTTCACAGATAGTTAAACGGTTTTATTTAGCTCACCCCGTTTGTTTTATTCTTGGATCAAATTTAGTAATTCAAATTTCACCCTCTTCCTGTCAACCGATTAATCTGAAATTTTGTATACACTTTGGATTTTGGTGACAATACAATTATGTTTATTCATTATCATTATAAATTCAAGATGGCCGCCGCTACAAAATGGCGGATAATTTATGTTTTATTAATCCCATCAATATGGGTATCAAATGAAAGGGCTCAACAAGCAGAATACAATATACTATATAAAATTAAAATCCAAGATGGCGGCTAAAAACTAGAAAATAAAAATAGGTAAAAAAACTTTTTAAGTTAAACGGTTTTATGTTAAACATACATTGCAATGTTGATAAATGTACTAAAAACCAAAAAATAATAAAATAGATACAGTCGTGGGAAAAAACCGTGGGGCACGTCAATTTGGAACTGTCGTGTTGCGGAAATTACAATTGACGTGCCCCACGGTTTTTTCCCACGACTGTATCTATTTTATTATTTTTTGGTTTTTAGTACATTTATCAACATTGCAATGTATGTTTAACATAAAACCGTTTAACTTAAAAAGTTTTTTTACCTATTTTTTTTTAACCTGGATTAACACATGGGATTGTTTTTATCCCGATTTTATCTGACCGTGGGATAGTTTTCTTGTAGCGGGCGAAGCCGCTGATAACAACGTGGATATAATTAGCATCTAGATCAAATGTGAGATCAGCCAACAGATTTGCTGATTATCAAGTTGATTAGGCTTTGAGAAATAACTACATTACTATAGGTCATGCTACAGCGGCTTTCGTGGTTAATTAAGTGACATTTGCTGTTAATTAGGACTAATTAGTGGCAAGGAATTTGATTGTTTCTGAGAAGTAGAACAGGTTAAGTCGTCATTGTAGTTTTGTGCGTCTATTCAAACTGTCTCGTTAATTAAAGTACTTCGCTGAGGATAGGAAACATTCACACCTGTAATCCCGGAAGGGTTAGACAGAGGTGTACAGAATAGTACAAACACATATTTCGCTAGTTATATTTAAGTCCCATGTATTGAGCACAAATCCAGACTCTGTGGCTGCTACAGAGACATTCTTGATGAAATACCTAATAACACTTTGCCTGAACTGGTAATCTAACTAAAGACCTCATGGTCAGCAGTCGCGCTTCCGACAACTAGACCAACAAACCAGTCATTACATATTAAAATCTCATTAAACAACCCCCAGTTTCCAATCCAACCAAATTCCTTCCCACTACAATGTACTGAATTATGCAACAGCCATGCTAAATGTTATTCGCTCGTCCTAAATCAAGATGCGATGATAAATCATACAGTTCTCCCATACTATTTCAATAGCTGTCCGTTGTAAATTTATATGGCTTCACTAAATAAACATTTGAGATCTCAATGCGAAGTTATTGCTTCCTTCCTTGTGGAAAATAACTCGTATGTTAAACACTTGTTTAATCCTACTAATATTATAAACGCGAAAGTTTGTAACTATGTTTGTTACTCTTTAACACAAAAACTACTGAACGTATTTGAATAAAATTTGGTACACAGATATTTTATAACTTGTATTAACACATAGGATAGTTTTTATCCCAATTTTATCTTCGCTATTTTATCTTCTTCCCTTGTGTCCTATTCTTCCCTGTTATGTGTGAGGCCTATCCAGATACTACATTCTTCACCACAAGGTGTAAACAGAACCTCGAAATTTGTGTTATGATTTTTCCTACTCCTCCGTTATTCTTTTTTGATTTATTTCGTTGCGGGATCTAAAAAAGTTAAATTGTTTCTCTGGGACTTCGTGGAGCTTCTTGAGCTTGTCTGGGAGCTTATCTGGTGGTCTCCACTGTTGATTCTGGCTTTCAGGAGATACAGTGGTTTGGGAATATTGTAGCTGCCCTGTCCCAAATTTAAAAAAAAGAACCTCGAAACCGTCAACGTAACAGGCATACAAAAAATTTGGGCTGGATAACGACTATACGCTTTTTTATGGAGGAGTCATTGTAACGCACTCAAAACATTATTGTCATTAGGGTTTGTGGAGGTATTTAAAGTGAAGTGTGTAATATGTTCCAGTATAATTTTAAAGAGTGAAATACACGTAGACAGCACGAAACACCTGCCTCTTTTACAAGTCTGGTCTATGAGTAAGATATTCATTAAAAACACTTCCTCGCAAAACTGTACGCTGTCCACTTAAGTGTTTCGGTGCCGGTCCTGCAATCGATAGCACTACCTAGCTGTTGATTTTGTCAGACATCCACAACAGAATAGCAGGATAGATACAAAAGGTCAACTCCTTACAAAAACACACGCACACATAGATACATGCTTACACGCAGCAAATGGAGTCCAACATTCGCAACTGTCATTTGTTTGAATTGGCCGTGTATATTCTTTTCTCTGGTCGGGGTGGAAACTCCTTATAAATGTTCTCCTAGAATGTGACAGACCCCACGGTATGTCACATTCTTACTGACTAAAACCATCCCAGTGTTTCCTTTCATCACTTGTTTCGTGGATCATGGGAACTAGTGCCTTCCACGATCCCCGTCTAGTTCCGAATTATATATCTCCCGACTGCTCGCTGATCTCGACGTATCGTGGTTTCTAGCATGATAAGGCACTGAGTGTAATTCTGAATTCGATATCTAGGTTGACAAATGTCACAGCGCTTGTGATAGAAAGAAAGAAAGAATAAATATTAGAAAAAAAAAATAGAAGAATAGATAGGATGAATTTTTGATTGGGTCCAAAGTGAAGTGATATGTGGTGTGTGTCCTTAACTGCGTATCTTTTCGTTGTATGATGCAGACCTTCTGTATATTTCTGCTCCGTGGCACTACCCAGCTGTTTATTTTACCAGACGTCTGCCCACGTCTGCCCATCTTGTCGGGACCGCTACAGGCGGAATATTTTAAGACAAGCCACTCGAACTCTCAAACTGAATTGATCTAGTGATAAAGTGCTGAATAAAAGGGTTTCAGTTTGTTTGGTTTCAAAATTGTTTATCAATTAATGATATTGGAATTAGTGTTTTGAAGCTAATTTACTAAATCGTTTGAAAATTGAGATTAAAACAAAGAAAAAACACTTCTTATGAAAAAACTTTTTAACAAGTTTTTTGTTAATAAGTTTTAATTTTTCACTTTTTAGTGGTTCACATGTGCTTGCTCCTTCACAGCGTACGGCCGTGATGTTATGTTATGAACAACAACAAAACAATAGACAGACATGAGATTTCAGCAATCCCAGTCCGTTAGCTGTCATTTATTGAGGAGTTCCGCTTCTTATCTCCGAAGTTCTTCATCAGATCTTCACCAAATTAAATAATGATGAGTACCGATAGGTAATATAATTTACCGATTTCTGATATAGATTGTCCCCGAGAGCGATTCAAATAATCGAAGTTCTGTGTCGATTTTCACTTCTTTACCACAGTGCTCAATCCTGGTCTGAATAATAAATCGCCTTTACCCAGTGGGACAGTTACCAAATAATTAAGCTCAATATAATTGTAAAACTTTATCATCTAAACCCCATTCAGCACAGTAAAATAACAGACAATTAATACAAATATTCATTAACAAAATGAAATAAATTACTTCAAACAAAATAATAAAATCACAACGGGCGTCTTGGGAGCGCTAAAATCGCGCTTAATCATACCGCGGAGTGCAATAAGGCGGTGACAGATCACTGCATTACAATGTTATAGCGGGAGTTTTTATTTTAGCTGTCACAGGTGGTAAAAGAAAGGAAAAATTGGAACGTGGTTTGTGTTTATAGGACTTTGATTCTAGACTTGATTTTGTTTACATCTTCACTTGCATAGCTTAGTGCAATCATAAATCAACCTGTTATGTTACCACTGCTGAGACAATCCTCCTTTCTTTGAAAGGGAATGGGTTGTAAACAACCATAGGGACCAGTGCGGGTTGGTACATACCGGTTAGCTCACGATGTCTTCACCGTTTTGGAGAGTAGGGGTATTCTGTAATGTAATGTATCTATACTAATATTATAAAAAAGTAAAGTTTGTGTGTTTGTATATTTGTTAAATTGTAAGGGGTAATCTCGGGATCTACTGAACCGATTTTAAAAATTCTTTCACCAATAGAAAGCCACATTATTGCTGAGTGTCATTAGGCTACTTTTTATCCCTGTATTCCCATGGGAACGGTATCTACGCGGGTGAAACCGCGGGACGTCCGCTAGTATGTTTATATAGTACTAACTTCATTCCCTCTATCATACTGTGTGAATTTGCAGTTTTTTTTCTGCTTTTTCTGCCATTCAAAAGTACATTACCTAAATGAAACATCATAATATGAAAGAGCATTTCATTCAAAACCCACACATAAATAACACGATAAGGAGATTCATTCTAATTTGTCAAGCTCCGAATATGTATTGCTTCGTTAAAAATATAATAAAATGCGCCATTTTACAGCATCTTGAGCGCTGGGATCGCGTCGTAGATAATATAAAAGTGTTGAAGTTATGACAGATAAGCAAGCGGTATCGTCGCTGTATGTAAAGCGGAGTTTTTATTTAAGCTGTGGGTGAAATATTTGCAACAGGTATATGCACACAATATTTTTGTAAAAGAGAATGTAGTCAAAAATAGTAAACCCACTTTTCGCCAGTTATGTTTAAGTCCCATGTAATAGGGGGCGAGCCTATCGCCATCAACCGGGTGGTGGCAACTGAAGAATTCCTGATGGAAAAATCCAATAACACTTTTTTTTTTTTTTTTTTTTTTTTAACTATCACACAACGCCATCTAGTCCCAAGCTAAGCAGAGCTTGTGTTTTGGGTACTAGACAACTGATAAACATACTTATATATTTCTAAATACATACATATTATAGATAAATTACACCCAGACACAGAACAAATGATCGTGCTCATCACACAAACATTTGTCCTGGGTGGGAATCGAACCCACGACCTCCGGCATAGCAGTTAGGGTCACTAACCACTAGACCAACAGGCCAGTCAAGACCACTTTGCCTGACCTGTGCATCGCACCCAGTCTCAAGTCGCGCTTGCTACCACTAGGTCAACGAGGCAGTGCAATCTGATCAATTTTGTTCATATTATTATGATTATCAACAAAAATTACTTAATAAAAACATCCGCCCTGATAAAGCCAATTATTAATTAGACACTTCGAGCATACTTCGTTAGTTTATTTGCCCTTTACATGCTTGGAAAGGTTTTCTCATAGCAGGATGTTCACTCATTGACATTTCCCGTTTGAAACCGTTTGTTGACATCGACACCTACGGAAACTAGTCGCACTAATATTGATTTAATGTAATACGTAGCAACGCCTTTGTAAATGGTATTTATAGTTCTTAATATAGGTACAGTGTTTTGTCTTCGGAATTTCGCTAACAAATTTTACTTGTTAGTGTTAGCTAGTGAAATCCCACTGTTTGCAAAGGTCTCCTCCATGACCTACAAATCTTTTGATCCAGGGTCAATGTGGACCACTGGGTCATTGGTTCTGTCCAGCTCGTCCTGCCATCTCCTGCGAGGTCTACCGCGTCTCCTTCTGGCTGTGTCTGGGCTCTACAGCGTTACAAGGTTGTTTTGGCGCACAATTCGGCGGGCACACAGCGGTTATGGCCTGTCTCTTTCCACTTAGCCTAGCGACTTTTTGTGTAACGACAGTAATTTTATTTGTCTTCGTATTTTACAGAACTCCTGATTCATCATCAGCCTATAATGTTCCCATTGCAGGGACTTAGAACTCCTTTCTAGGAGAGGGATGGGCCATGATCCACCACGCATGCCCAGTGCGGGTTGGTTCTCCTGACTGCCCATAAATTACTTATGCTGCTCCAGCACAAAATTGGGGTTCAAATCTCATAAACACCAATTCTTATCGGGTTACTGGGTCGGAAATCAGCAGCCATTCTTAGGAAGAGTAGCGATTGGGTTCGTTTATTTTGACAAAATGTCTCATGTTTAGTTACAAAACCAACGAAACGAAAGATGGATTGTGTGATTAATGAAAAAGCAAAATTAAAAATTTTGAAAAAACCCACGACTGTTAAAAATTAATTTAAAAAAGGATAAAATAATATAAAACACCCGCCTTAAAAAACCCAAGAATGTCCGTCGGGGGCTGCCATTAAATGAACTAGTTTTGCAATGTTCAGCTCCCGACGGACATTCTTGGGTTTTTTTAAGGCGGGTGTTTTATATTATTTTATCCTTTTTTAAATTAATTTTTAACAGTCGTGGGTTTTTTCAAAATTTTTAATTTTGCTTTTTATTTTAAACTTTTTACTTTTATTTTTATTTTTTTTATCTAAGAACATGCACCAATCAAACCTAAACCCATAACTGAAAACTGAATCAAAATCGGACTTGCAATTTTGGAGAAAAATCAAAAAATGTTTGCTGCAGCGCCCCCTGGTGAGTTGTCACTGTAACACCTATCTAAGAACATGCACCAATCAAACCCTAACCCATAACTGAAAACTGCATCAAAATCGGACACGTAGTTTTGGAGAAAAATGGCAACATGTATTTGCACAAACACACAAACAAACAAACAAACACACAAACAAACAACCTCTCACCCCAAACGCATATACCGTCTCCGTTCCGTCGTGGGTAAAAAGAAAAGGTGTGAATGATAGCGTGACGGATGACAGGGAAGAATGGAAGATAAAAGCGTGTTGCGCCGACCCCAAGTAACATGGAACAAAGGCAGGAAGATGGTAATAATCTATACTAATATTATAAAGCTGAAGAGTTTGTTTGTTTGTTTGTTTGTTTGTTTGTTTGAACGCGATAAACTCTGGAACTACTGGTTGGATTTGAAAAATTCTTTTTGTGTTGGATAGTTCATTTATCGAGGAAGGTTATAGGCTATATAACATCACGCTACTACCAATAGGAGCGGAGCATAAATGAGAAATGTTGCAAAAACAGGAAAAGAAAATTCCTTTCTGAGAGCTTCCGTTGCGTGCGCTGCGAAAACGGTTTAAGTTACGAGAATATCATGTATGAAGTAATTATTCGTCTTTAAAAGTTCTAAAAAAAAGTCCGCGACAGCATCTGTCTATCTTTTAAGATTGACTCACTGTAACCATTTTTTATTATTAAAATGTTAGCTTAAAAAGAATTATTTTTTGCGAAGCTTATTTAACCCATATGGTATTAATCTATATCTAAATAAATGTATTCGTTAGAACGGAAATTTAATATAGAATATTTGTGCTCTTTACTCTATACAGTTTAAACAAATATCTTAGAAGATATCGCAATGTAAAAATACCCGCGCGGAAAAATAATTACGCGGGTTGCGTCGCAATGTAGGTACGGGGGATTCTGGCTGGCCTCCGGGAAATTCAAATTCAAAATATTTACTGCATCATAATGTTTACAAGTACAGAGTGTTATAGTATATTTTAAGTAAGAGATAGATTTTATAGTAATTCACACTTTAATATAATCTAAGCTAATCTAAACCATCTAAACTATTGTAATAAAGAGGAAAGATAAGATTTTTTGTTTGTTACGATTTAGCTTAATTAATGTCGGATAGTCGATATATTATCGAGAAAGGTTATAGCTATATTTATGTGACGCAGACGAAGTTGCGCGGGTCAGCTAGTGATTAGATATAAATCCACTGCAGGAGTTTCGCTAGTTAACTTAATCTGACGTTTTATTCGGAGTTAATTCATTGAAGTACAATGGCAGAAAGATCCATTCCCCTTTTTTTACTCCTCCTGCTCTGGGCAGAGCGGTAGAGTGTCAGACTTCTACTGACTAAAAACAACCCATATTCCTTCTTAGCCCTTCGTGTCGAGGCTGCGGTATCTCTTTCGAACAAGCCGCCGCCCCGACGGGATTCCATTCCCCTGCAGTGTAACTATTACAAGCCAAAATACCCTAGCACTACAATATAAAAATGCTTTCCCCATTTTTGTGCCCACAGCCTACGAGCCGCAGTAGTGTTACAAAACATATTCACAGTGTCCTATCAGACATTCAGTAGCGACCCAGTTTTAGAATAAACTGTATAATGTAGTCTGTGCCTTATAATGGAATATTAAGGCGATGACAATAGCTATTGACTTCTGATGTTTCAGTATTTTTGGTCACGCCCACAATTTTTCCGATACCCTAGCGCCATACTACCAAGTAAGAAACAAATAGTCCAGGATCCGCGGTCCATTTTTGCACTTGATTACTATCAAGCTAATTTTGATGAGACGGCGAGACGCCTAAGAATTTCCTGCACGAAAACTCTCGAATTCTCGATTGTGGTAAGTAATAGGGGTAGCAGGGATAAAATATGTTGGTTTGATGATTTTCAAAAGTGTTAGTACAAACACTTTTGAGAATCATCAGCTGGGTTTTTTTTTTGATAAATCTGATGAAAATTATCTAAATTATTTGAAAAAATATTTGTCCTACAAAATGTATGGTTTGATCAAAGAGTCCCCTTCCTTCCTTCCAATATGTATCGATAACGAAGTCATTAATAAAAATGATTACTAACTGGGTTTTGGGGATTGGATATTTTCTATTAAACCCACTCTTTACAAGTTACCTACAAAATTCCTAAAATTATAATAAGTGTTTGGCACTTACTCCACGCACCATCAATACTCCTGTACATCATAAACAACAGGCTAATACACTTTCTGGAGCCACAAATTCCAGAAGAGCAAGCAGGTTTTGTTAAAGGCAAAGGCACGCGGGAACAAATCCTGAACGTTCGCCAAATTATAGAGAAAAGCCGGGAATTTAACAGCCCTGTATTGATATGTTTCATACATTATACCAAAGCATTTGATTGCGTGGAGTGGGGCAAGCTGTGGGGGGTTCTTAAAGGCAATGGGAACGCCTCAACATCTTATTGATAGTCCGATGCCTCTACATCAACAACCGCTCTTTCGTCAAAATCGACACCGACTGCTCAAATGCGTTAGGCAGGGATGCATCCTCTCACCTCTGCTCTTCAATGTGTATGAAGAGTAATATCATTCAAGACTCTTGAGGGCTGGGACCAGGGGTTTACTGTTGGTGGAAAGTGGATTTCCAATCTGAGGTACACTGACGACACCGTTCTCCTTGCTACAACTTTTGGCAACATGAAAGAGATACTGCACAGATTGGAAGTAGAAAGTGGCAAAGTAGGGTTTGCAATAAATAGGCAGAAAACCAAGCTTATGGTGGTAGATCGTGCGGGAAAGCTATCGGGCGCCTATAACTTCTAAGGCATCTATACTGTGGACAGCTTCGATTAACTGGGCTCCAATATAAGTAATGAAGGTAGCTGCGTCCCAGAAATAAAACGGCGGATAGCTATGGCTAAAGATGCTATATTACGCCCCCAGAACATCTGGGAAAAACGTGGTATAAGTTTTAAAACTAAGGCCCGTTTGGTCAGACCACTAGTTTTCCTGATTTTCCTCACAACACTCTCACAACAATCCAAACAAGAGTAAGACAGAGGATAGATGCATTCGAAATGTGGTGTTTTAGGCGGATTCTCCGAATTCCATGGACGGCCAAACGCACAAATGTGTCTATCCTTTACCAACTCGATATCAAGACTCGATTGTCAACAGTTTGCCTACAGCGTATTTTGTCTTATTTCGGCCACATAATGCAAAGAGGAGATAGCAGCCTTGAAAAGCTGGTCATTGTTGGCAATACCGAAAGCAAGCGACCGCGAGGCCGGTCGCCATTTTACAAATTTGGAAGTGTCTGTCTTCCAAACGATTCGCTTTGAGAAAAAATTGTTTGTGGAACCTCAATGTCATTTTAAAGACCTGTCTAATGTCTATAGACACCCCACACGTAGGTATAGGTTTGATGAAATAAAAAAAAATAGTTTCAGTTCCATGTATGGGGCGACCCCCTAAATGCTTTTTTTTTATTTTTGTATAAAAATCGTAAAGCGGTTCACAGAATACTTGTAGAGTTTCAACTGTGTAGTCTCAATAGTTTCCGAATGAAGTGGCGGTGACATACGGGTGGACAGACGTACAAACAGACATGACGAATATATAAGGGTTCCGTTTTTTGCCATTCGGCTACGGACCCCTAAAAAACAGCTGGTTTGTAGTAATTTTTGATGAGCTCGTTATCAATACATGTTGGATTTAGATAATGATCATCAGATAAAAATAAAATAGTTAGTAATAGATTTTTGAAAATCATCAAATAAATAATTATAATAATATATAATCAATATATATTTTATCCCTGCTGCCCCTATTACCTACCACAATCGAGAGTTTTCGTATAAGGTAATGTTGGCTCACGGAAAATTAGCTTGATAGTAATCAAGTGAAAAAATGTACCGTGGATCCTGGACTAACATTGTGACGCGGTCAATAATAATTTATAGATGAACGGATAGCTGTCAGTGGGGCGCAAAGTGACATACGTCCGTCTAGCACCGCGCCTAAGCGCTCACTGTCGGATTGCATACGTAAGAAAGAGAGCGCGATGACGCAACGCTCGAACTTCTTACAAACCGTATAATGATTAATTATAAAATAATAATTTATTAAATAATCAAAAATTAAAAACAACCAAATTTTGTATTTAAATATGATACGTTATTGTTATAAATTTTACCAACGTACGTTCATCAGTAATACAGATATTTTTGTTGGAAGATCATTTTAAGAGGTTAGTTTACCATTTTTTTGTATCGAGAAAACTTTTAAAAAACGTGTTTTGAAAACAACGAAATTATCAGAAATATGTTCAAGATTAACATATATTTTTTCCGCCGTGTCAAACTGTATAGATTTGGCTAAAAAATTGTTCAATACAAGCCTATTTGGCTCTTGTCAGCGCCTTAACGGGGTGCGGCGCGGATTGAAATGGATAGATTTGTCTGTTCTATTGGTGTAGACTAGATCATCATTATTCTCCGGCCCTTCTCTCAATTTATTTGGAATCAGTGCAGCCGTGCAGCATGTCTTCTTTTTCTATACTTCTTTGTTACTCGTTATTAGGCGTCTTCTCTTGCTAGATATTGCTGTTATATTTAAAAACCAATTGATCTCAAAATGGTGAAGGAAAACCGCATATCTTAGAACCAAAAAATTCGAAGATATGTGACATCGTATGGGCAGCGGTGGCCCAGTGGTGGCGGCACCGACTTACGAACAGTAGGTCGTGGGTTCGAATCCAGGCAGGCATAATACTTTGTGTAATTTATTTCATCACCGCTGCTCTCAAAACGGTTAAGGAAAACATCGTGAGGAAACCGGCAGGTCTTAAAACCAAAAAATTCGAAGACATGTGACATCTACCAATCCGCACTGGGCCCGCGTGGTGAATTATAGGACATCCCTCTCCTAAAGAGGAGGCCTGAGTCCCTGCAGTGGGAACAATATAGGCTGATGATTTAAAAACCGTTTTTTTTTTTAAGTAAAGTTATGGCTTTTGGCCCTATTCAAAATGTGCACCCATCTGATGTGTCATAATTGATGTTTCACGCGGCTGACGTGACCCGTCCAATCCCATTTTAGACTAGCAGCCTTCTTGCCAACGTCCACTATGCCCAAAACGCAGCTAAACTATTTTACCTCTTTATAATATTAATATAGATAACTAGCTGACCCGGCAAACGTTGTTTTGTCATATAAATAATTCCCTAGTAAAAAAAATAGAAAAAAAAAAAGATGAAAAGTAGATGTTGGCCGATTCTCATAGACCGGTATCTATGAGAATCGGCCAACATCTACTTTTCATCTTTTTTTTTTCTATTTTTTTATATATATAAGCACAAAAAATTTCATCAAAATCGGTCAAGCCGTTTCGGAGGCAACGAAAACTGTGACACGAGAATTTTATATATTAGATAAATATCATCAAGGCTATATGCCAATTTAGGTAGCATTTATCCTGTAAACCAGATCAAAGTAAATAAACTATTTATGTATAAAAAACTCATTAATGTTACACAGTTTCTATGCCAAATATAGTTAATTTATCAAACTCAGTGTAATTTCAGCACAGTTTTGCGGTTTTTCAATTATTTTAGTGGTAACCGATAATGATGTTCGGTTAAAATTAAATTAGTGTTTTTGATTAGCGGAGTCACCGTAAATGATTAATTACTCGCTTTTGTTGTTTACATATATTAATTAAATGGGAAAACGGTTATTATAAAAAAAAAAATATATATATATTATTATTTGACGTCGTTTTACCTTGACGTATAAAAAACGATACTTATTTGTTATTTTTAGTTTTAACAGCCTAGATCTGTGCCCGGTTGATGGCAATAGGCTCGCCCCCTATTACATGGGATTTAAACATAACTGGTGAAATGTGGGTGTATTATTAGGAACACCTCTGCCTAACCCTTCGGGGATAACAGGCGTGATGTTATGTTATGTGTAGATTTATTCGTCGCAATAGGTACTGCTGAGCATGAAGGCCCAGGTTGGATTCCCTAGTTAGTTTTCATTGGGAATAAGTCGGTAGCAGCTACGGAGTCTGGCATTGTGCCCGCTTGATGGCAACAGGCTCGTTTTCTACTTTATGGAAACTTAGGTATCATAAAAAGCGAAATATGGAGCGTTCCTATTAGTTACACCTTGTTTTTTGGAGGTCGAGAAATCATCAAATGACTCCTCCCGCTCTGGGCAGAGCGCTAGGGAGTGTCAGACTGCTACTGACTAAAAACCACCCATGTTCCTTCTTAGCCCTTTGCGTCCGGAGCGGTATCTCTTTCGAACAACCCGCAGCCCCAGCTGGAACATTTTAGGTACACCTCGGCTAACACTTTTTTGGTAAATACAGCTATGACGGTATGATATATTATTATTATTGGACGTAGTTTTATACCGTTTTATCTCGAATATCAATAGATAATTATTTGTTTTCCTCCTCAAGTTATCTCTTGTCGTTTTAAGGATCCCCTTAACTGCTTAAAATTAAACTAATGTTTGCCTTATTTTGTTACAGGTAAGTACGTAGAAAGTTTTATTCACGACCAAAGGAAGATTTTAGAGTATGGGTATGTAAATACATGACACACGTTTCTGAATTCCTTTTCCTTCTAAGTGACTGATTATGTATTCTTCATAAGACAGCCTCGCAAGAACATGTCCTGAAATATTAAGAACAGCACTTTCCTTACTATTATGTTAATAGTAAAGAGCTCACGGAATAGCAATTGTGGTGTTCCTTAGTATGTCTTTCGAGTTCTTGCCAAACAAAAAGTTTCCTAACCGGGAATGAATATACGTATTACTTATACTCAAAAAATTACGAAATAGTCCCGTTGGGGCTGCGTGTTGTTCAAAAGAGATACCGCGGCCTCGACACAAAGGGCTAAGAAGGATCATGGGTTAAATACCACCCATGTCCCTTCAGTGGAAGTCTGACGCTCCCTACCGCTCTGCCCAGCGCGGGAGGAGTTATTTGATGATTTCCCACAACACCCACCCTAAAAAATTTTTATCAAAATAGTAACGAAACGTCATTTTTTTATGGTAAGTATTTTGTTTAGTTGGCGAATCAGGAAAGTTATCAAACGGGATGATATCAAGCCTGATTAATAACCAACAGTGATTACGAACAGTGCGTTTCTACTGGTGAAACATTCACATTGTCTTCATAGCGTGTCGATGGCAATCTAAATTACGACTATGTCGGCCCAGAAGCTATGAGTTTCCTTCATTAGCATCCAGCAATTTCTGTAATGAACAAGCAACAGGATCCGATTTAGTGCTTCTTTTTTGCGATTTTACATGTTTTCTGTCACTCATATTTCTCATTCTCCAGCCCTTATCGCAATATATTTGAGTGCAGCAATCTCTTTCTTCCATACTTCTCTCTCTTCCGTATTTGCCATCTCAGCAATGACCTCATTTCTAGCTATTATATTTGTCACGACTAATACCCGAAGTGCGGCTGCACCTAGTTTTAGCCGGTTAGAACTAGGTGTAGCCACTTACTCTTGGTTAAACCTAGTACGAGCCGATTGTTTTCGGGTAAAACTAGGTCTATCCTTCATCATGCCGGCTACAACTAGGTTCGGCCATTCCCTGTTGGATAAAACTAGGTCTATCCGATATCACGACCGTCTCGCGGCAGTATATGACTTTATGGGCGGCATGGGCACCGGGCCGTAGGCCCGCCACTTCGGGGCCCGGCACTTCCGCCACCACTAATGTCTTGAAGTGCCGGGCCTCCGCCGGCCTCCTTCGTCGGCCTACGGCCCGGCACTTCGGGGACAGAAGACATTAGTGTTATATATATACGCGAGCGGAGCGAGCGCGCGTCATGGAGTACATATGCGAGGATGTTGTAAAACCTACTTATTTGTGAAACCTTTTTGTTGGGTTTTAAATATGTTTTTATAATGTCAAGTAAAAAGATCTTCGCAGTTCAAATATAGCAACCATCGTACTACGTGTTTTTCATTTCGCTATTTCCACAATATTTATTTAGAAACTCAGATTACAATCACAACACGTTATCAGCACGAAGCTCTGTATATTTTATCTACAATCGAATTTAAAAGAAGATTGGTGGTGAAATTTTTAGATACCTCGATACCTCGTTAATATGTCGTCTGCGTTTTCTGGTATGTCTCTAATTAATGGTATTCCGATACTTTGTAATAGAGAAGGATACACTGTGTGGAAATTTAAAATGCGCATGTTGTTAATCCATGAAGGATTGTGGGAAACCGTAAGCGCAGTAGTTGTCGAAGGGAAAAAGACGCCCGACGATGTACGGAAGGATGAAAAGGCTCTTTCTAAAATATGCCTTACTGTGGATGGCGCTGCTATTTCGATTGTTCGACCAGCTAAGACCGCAAAAGAAGCGTGGGATGCTCTTATAAAATCCTACGAGGATCGAAGTTTGGGTCGTAAACTGTCGTTGGAACGTAAGTTGTACAGGTACTCCTTATCTGATTTTTCTGATTTAGAAGCTTACTTAACGGCAATAACTACAACAGCACTAGACCTGGCCGAGATTGGCAAAACCATAGAAGATAGTTCTTTAGCAGCTATTATATTGGGAGGTCTAACGTCTCGCTACGAGCCCTTGATAATGGCGCTTGAGAATGGGAGCGTTGAAGTCACAACAGATTTGGTAAGGACTAAGTTGTTGAGCGAAATGACGAAGGAGACTAAAGATGATGTGGCTGCGTTGCATACTAACAAGCAGGTTATTTGTTTTCGTTGTAAGAAGCCAGGGCACAAGAGTCCTAATTGTCCTCTCAAAAAGAAGGAGAAAAAGGCAAAGGCGAGTTGTTCTACAGAAGGTTGTTCTAAAGATAAGGGAAAGACTGCTTCTAGTTCAGGGAATATGAATGCATGTATCACGGAATTTGTTTTGGATGGTGTCACGGAATTGGCTTTGTCTGCACCAAGTGTTCAGATGTCTGAGAAGTGGATTATCGACTCTGGTGCGTCAACTCACATGACTCCACATGCTGAATGGTTCAATAGTTACCGACCCTGTGATGGGAAGATAACTGTTGCAAATGGTAAAAGTTTGCCGGCTGTGGGTTTAGGAGATGTTGCCATTGACACAAAAACCCATTTCAAGAAGATTTTTAATGTTGTACATGTTCCTGGCCTAGATTGTAATTTACTCTCAGTCAAAAAGGCAGTGGAGAAAGGTTTCTCGATTGTTTTTGATATGAATGGCTGTAATTTTTATAATTCTAATGATGTTTCTTTTAGAAGTGATCCTGTTTTACATGGTTCTGTTTGTGGTGGACTGTACACTTTGGATTGTACAGTAAAACCGCAAGGTGTTTCAGCTTATAATGTTCACACTAATTTGTCCCAGTTTCAGCTTTGGCATAAGCGTCTAGGACATCTCTGCCGTATTGGTATGGATCTACTCAAAAAAGGTCTAGCTGTTGGTGTGGAGTATACTGAGGTTGACAAAGAACCATGCGTACCTTGTGTAGAGGGTAAGCAGGCCCGGAAGCCTTTCAAAGTGATAAAGTATAAGAAGGCTTCGTCACCATTAGAATTGGTCCATACGGACGTTTGTGGTCCCCTGACCACTGAATCTTTTAAAGGTAATAAATATTTTATTATTTTTGTAGATGATTATACACGTTTTATATCACTTTATTGTATGTCATCTAAGACAGAAGTTCAGAAGTATTTTTGTGCTTTCCAAGCACTTGTTGAGAGACAGACTGGCACAAAGATTCGAACCCTTCGGTCAGACAATGGTACTGAGTATGTCAACAAGGAGCTGGCAGACTATTTGCGGGCTCAAGGGATTCGACATGAAACGTCTGTACCATACAGCCCTCAACAAAATGGGGTAAGTGAACGTTGCAATCGTAGTATTGTGGAGAAGGCCCGTTCCTTGCTGGCACAGAGCTCTCTGTCGAAAGCTTTTTGGCAGGATGCTGTTGAGACCAGTGTTTATTTAAAGAATAGGTCACCTCATCGTGCACTTGATGGTAAGACGCCATATGAAATGTGGTGTGGTAGCAAACCCGACCTGTCTCATTTAAGGGTGTTTGGTTGCCGAGCTTTAGTTCACGTGCCTTCATGCCAGAGAACTAAGCTAGATATGAAAGCTTCTGAACATATCTTCGTTGGATATTCAGACGATCCAAGGAGTTATTATTTCCGTAGCGCGGAAAACCCTCGTAGGTTGATTAAGTCAAGGGATATTACGTTCTTTGAAAATAATTTTTCAGGATTGAAGGATAAATCTGTTCAGCCTGAAATTGTTGTGAGTCCTAATATCTCTAATCTTTTTTCACAAACTTCTTCAGATACCACATCGCCACAGGAGATTTCTATCTTATCTACTTCTACTTCTTCACCTACTTCAGAAGGTGTGGACATGGAGGTAGAGCAAGTTGACGATTTTGTGGACGCGAATGATAAAGTTGGTGGGATTGTTGACACGGAGTCTCTACATTCGAGTGAACAACGTGATCTGTCCCTGGTTCCTTCAGATGAACCCAACGATGTATGTCCAGAGAGAAGGTATCCTGAAAGAGTACGTAAACCTCCAGATTATTATTCATACGGCACTCACGGTGTTGATTTGTTGTGTGATGATCCAAATAGTTATCGTGAAGCTATTAATAGCGATGATAAAGATAACTGGATCTCCGCAATGAAGAATGAATACAATGCCTTATTGAATAAGCAGACTTGGACATTAGTGGATAAACCAAATAAAAAGGTTATTCCATGTAAATGGGTGTTCAAGATGAAGAGGGACGCGAACGGTGCAATAGTCAAGTATAAGGCGCGACTAGTTGCGAAAGGTTTTAGTCAAGTTTGGGGGACTGACTATAACGAGACTTTTGCCCCTGTGGTTCGAAATTCATCTCTGCGTACCCTTATAGCATTGGCGGCAGAAATGGATTTAAAGATCCAACACATGGATGTCGATACCGCATTCCTCAATGGGGACTTAGAGGAGGAGGTGTACATGCAACAGCCTGAGGGATTTGCTGAGCATGGGGCAGAAGGTAAAGTCTGTTTGCTCAGAAAATCCATTTATGGTTTGAAACAGGCAGCTCGAGCCTGGAATATCAAATTGCATCAAATTCTATCAAAAATTGGCTTTGCAAGAATACCTGCGGAATCATGTGTTTACTTGAAAAAGTTTGGTAATGAAACGATAATACTTGCAGTCTATGTTGACGATCTAATTGTCTTTTACAAAGAAAAAAGTTCGTTTGACGCTGTCAAAAATGACTTGAATAAATTTTTCTCGCTTAAAGATTTGGGTGAATTATCGTATTGTTTAGGCTTAAATATTAACCGTGTTGACGATAAAATCGTGGTCAGTCAGAAGACCTATATCCAGGCAGTGTTGGAGCGGTTTAATATGCAAGATTGCAAGGAGATGTCTACGCCTTTGGAGAATAACAAGTTGGAGAAAGGTAATCCAACATCTCTTGGTGAATATCCTTACCAAAACTTGATGGGATGTCTCATGTACCTAGCTGTGAATACGAGACCCGATATAGCTTATGCCACAAGCTATTTAAGTCAGTTTAATAACTGTTATGATAAGACGCATTGGTTGGCCGCTAAAAGGGTGTTACAGTATTTGAAAGGTACTATGAATTACTGTATTACTTACAGGAAAGTCGGTAGACGTCTGTATGGATACACGGATGCTGACTGGGCGAACTGTGTGCATGACCGTCGGTCGTACACTGGTTACTACTTCACGCTAGCAGGTGGACCTATTAGCTGGAAGTGTAAGAAGCAGCCGACGGTAGCCTTATCGTCTACAGAAGCTGAGTATATGTCCTTGACCAGTGCTGCAAAGGAGGCTATTTTCCTCAGACGGTTAGTGTGTGACATTACTGGTTTTGCTGATAGGGTGTTGCTATACAATGATAGTCAAAGTGCACAGAAACTTGTGCTCAATCCAGTCCACCACAATAGAACCAAACACATTGATACGAGATATCATTTTATTCGTGAAAAGGTTACTGAGGGTCTTATAGATATAAAGTTTATACCTACGGATAAAATGACAGCCGATGTTTTAACTAAGCCCTTAAGGCGCATAGCTCATCTTAGGTGCGTTGTTAATATGGGTTTAATTATAAATAGGTAGAATAATTTTCTATTTATTTATTTTTCGTCGGTATAAGTTTGGTATTTCTGTTTAGTCTGGTAGTAATGTTTTATTCTTTTATCTTATTATGTTTAGCATTACTACTTTATCTTTTTATTTCCATTAAGGGCGGATGTTGTAAAACCTACTTATTTGTGAAACCTTTTTGTTGGGTTTTAAATATGTTTTTATAATGTCAAGTAAAAAGATCTTCGCAGTTCAAATATAGCAACCATCGTACTACGTGTTTTTCATTTCGCTATTTCCACAATATTTATTTAGAAACTCAGATTACAATCACAACAGAGGATAGACCTAGTTTTACCCCACCCCGCGCCGCTGCTGCAGATGCTGGGAGTCATGAGTGTGACGCGGGGTGGAAGGCTTGGCGGGACACGCATCTAAGTTTTATTCAACAGGGATTGTCTGGACCTAGTTCTAGCCGGAATGATATCGGATAGACCTAGTTTTATCCAACAGGGAATGGCCGAACCTAGTTGTAGCCGGCATGATGAAGGATAGACCTAGTTTTACCCGAAAACAATCGGCTCGTACTAGGTTTAACCAAGAGTAAGTGGCTACACCTAGTTCTAACCGGCTAAAACTAGGCGTAGCCGCACTTTGGGTATTAGCCGTAACATATTCATCACACAGTCCACCCATCGTTTCTTTGGCCTTCCAATACTCTTACAAACATTCACATGCAACATATTGAAATCTCTTATCCTCCATTTCTCACTAAGTTAAAATCTTGTAACTTATTAGACAACGTTTAATGTTATACCAGCGGCAATGCACATTAATACGCCCTACTGAGCAAGGCAAGCATGTTTACAAACTTATAATTAGAGAAACATGCCTCGACTTCAACTAAGTTCACCACTAACATGCTTCGCACGACATAATTCAAACTAGTTAAACAAACTATTACCTACATTTCCGTATACCCAAAGCCCCGACATGCAATCTTTTTCGATTCAAAATCATTCACAGTTACGTCTGATTGTTTTTTAATCAGGAAATCGCGTGCGTGTATGATGCAACGCTTGGACGCGTCCGCACGCTTCGACGGTCGCGGCGAAAGTGAGCCGATTCTATTAATAAATATGGATGTGTCATGACTTCATGAGCGAACGGAGGGTATTTCCGGTGTTGAATGTCGGGTAATTTGAGAATTTATGACGCGCTTTTCTTATTTATTAACTTTTCTTTATTTAGGTAGATATTATTATTTACATAGTCTGTCTCTTTGGTCGTGGACAATTGAGTATGAGGTCCCGGGTTCGATTACCAGGTCAGGCAAAGTGTTTTTAGGTTTTCCATTAGAAATCTCTCGGTAAGAGCCACAGAGTGTGGATTCATACCAGGTTGATAGCAATAGGCTCACCCCTATTACATGGCGAAATGTGTACACTCCTGCGTGAAACTGATTCATCTCTATGCTATATTTTTATAAACGCTACTTAGCACGTATCTCCTTCTTAACATATATCCCATATAAAATACGTATATGTCATGAGCGAACGGGTATATCCGGTGTTGAATGTCGGGTAATTTCAGAATTGTTTGAACGTGTTCAGTTGGTTTGATTCAAGTCTTGTGAACTGGAGCTAGGATTTCCTGTGTTTGCCGTTTCTAGGAATTGTATGTGTCGTTCTAGCTTTGGTTAGATACCGTCTTTGAGGGTGTTTCCTTTTATCTTTGTACTAGCTTTTGCCCGCGTCACTACTAAATATCGATTTCCTTACAAACTTTGCCCCCTTTTTCAACCCCTTGGAGGTTTAATTTTCCTCGTCAAATCCTTCCTTAGTGGATGCCTACGTCATGAGAGGAATACGTGTGCGAAATTTTAATTTTCTAGGGTTAAGCCCTGTGCGTTGATCCTCAGAGTCTGAGGAAAAGGCACAGCTGACTGTCTGAGGCTCAGACAGTCAGCTGTGCCTTTTATTTATATATAGATTCGTAACTGTTTTAGTGGCTTTTTCGTGTGGTTAGTGCCTAAACTGGTGTCGAGAGTTTTTATGCCGCGCATCGACCTCTGACTTACGGCCCCTTCACGACTTTGGTCTTAGCGGCGAGCGGCGCGGCAAGCGGGGCGGCCTCGGCAAGCGGTGCGTTTTGCACGCCACGTAACCCTCAGTAGCGGTTAGTTGCAGCGGCCTGAGTTCGTCATTCGTACACCGCTGTCCGCGCCGCTCTGTTTCGTGGCGTCGAACTCATTCACTAGTACATATTTTGTTCCTGCCGCTCCCCACACCGCGCGCCGCTGCTGTAGCGATTCGCTCGGAAAAACCGCGCGCGATTTCGCTATGAGCGGCGTCTCGTGGCGTGCTTCAAACATTTTTATACATTTGATCTTACCGCTCGCCGCCCGCGCTTCGCTGCCGCTCACAGCGGCAAGGTCGTGAACGGGCCGTTAGCTTTACATGCTGTCGAGAAATATAAGGCATGCTGGTTTCCTCGGCTCTTTAATCATTGTTGCCAATATCTCTCCAAATATTTGTAAACTGTTTTGAAAATAATGAGTCGTCCATGCCTTTGAATTTTCGGTTCTAAAAGAGTCTGTCGGTAACTTCTTCTTCGTTTTTAAAACAGGTGTGTTGATGAAATCTTGACACACACCGGTTACTGGGTTCTTCTAATGCACTAACACGGTAATCGGTTAAACTTGGTACAAACGCTCTTATAGATCGCAATAGCTATATGAATCAGAACAGTATTGCTAATTGCACTAAGTTCTTATTACACTGCAGCGTATCTCAAAGCGCTTTTCCCACGTCCTCTTGCAATTTTCCCGCTAACTACGCCCACAGGATCAGTATCTTATTTCTAGACTAACAATTCAGCTGCAATGAGCTAGTTATTTTTAGCCTCCTTCAGAGAAATAACTTATTTCTGCGAGGCAGGTTCCACCATAGAGTTTTTTTTTTTTTTTTTTTGATAATTGACAAAAAATAAATAATATATAAATATAAATAATATAAATTTATTTCATAAAAAAGGAGATTGTAGGACAGAGGCATACACAAAGTTAGACATATAAGTTTGTACCAAGTCAGACACAATCTAGTGAGTGAAGTTCTGCTATTCCTAGCTAGGTTATAGAATAACCTGTATTAAGGAATAAATAAAAAGTTACAATAAACTAGTACTATCTCCAGATTTACCTTCAAATATCTCGGTAACGTGATACTTTGGGTACCGTGTTACTGGACATTTTTTGTTCGTCTATATGTCCTCTATCCATACATACCACTTTCATTGTGGGCCGCGATTTCGAAAAAAAAAAACAAAATGGCGGACAGGTTGATATGCCACATCGGTTCTATCCCCTTTCCTAAGATTAATTAATGATATTACTAAGTGATTATTTAATCAATGAATGTTATCTCCAATCGCCATATCTCAACCCACAGGATAACAAAGTTCAGGCACAAAACATTTAATAGATTTAAGAAAAACTGTAGTAACTTATTTCCTATTTTTTTTGGTTCGGACATGCCGATTTCCTCGCATTTATAGTTTTCCGCGAAATAGTTGGTCTTAGCGCTCCTTGTATGAATCTGGTTTTCTGCACTTTTATAAACTGCGTCCCACACTGATCTTTAAACATTCTCACTGCACGTGGCGTCCTAATTAATCTCGGTAAGGCTCGCAGCTTCCCTCAAGTGAAGTAAAAGCGAAGTTTCTTTAAACTATTTTATTTATGTTCTTCTTGTTCGAAGGTTTTCTGTTCTCCTGGTTATTTTAGTGCTTCGGAGACTTGTGGGGTGACCTTGTCTATCCTGACCGACATTTTGTAACCTAGTTAGGTGCTTCAGAGTTTTGTTGTGCTAACTTTTCTTTTTTGTCGCTTCTTTATTCAACGTTCGGCGTATAGAATTCATGATTTTTTATAGTAATGTTGCTAAATATTGCTTCCGAAAGGCGTTGCGTTGGAAGGTGTACCACTAGGTAGACCGATGACCTGAAAGGTTGCTGGGATCCGCTGGCTGCGAGATGCACGAAACCGATCAATGTGGTGATAGTTGTGGGAGGCCTAAGTCCAGCTGTGGACGTCCTTCTGTTGAAATGATGATGATGATTGATGTCTTTTCTTGTTAGTTTTGGAGGTCGCATAAATGGTATGCACTGGCCTGTGTTAATAGTTCAGATTCAGATAGTTCAGATTTAAACATGTGTCACCCATTTGAAATTAGCATAGTTATGGTTTTGTTTATATTTGAACATTGTGTCTTGTAAAAATATTGACCACGAACAAATGTAGAAACTATCAAACCACTGCTTTTTTCATTATTGCACTATTTTTCAATAGTTAGCATTTTCTATTACTTTTATAGCGTTAATGGCTCAAGATAAATAGTAGGTACTAACAGACGAATATAGGTACAACACATCTATATAGATATAAAACTGATTTATTTCTCCGTGTCTTCAAATCCCAATCCTCAAACACATTACCAGATCAAACCTCTTACCTTCCGAACTCAAATAAACAACCTTCACATTAACTCAATCTCATTACATCCTGAAAAGAGTTTCTGCCGAATGCCGATACGATCGATGGCAACAAGTCACATTTGAGGACCGTGTGAATGAGACAGCATGTGTACTGTTTCGAGCACTAGTATGTCTATGCGTAGCGACTTTTTAAAGTGATTTTCTCGTAATTTTTTTTTAAGCTATTGCATAGCTTCTATCGCGGGCCTTGAGCGTGGAGAGCGAATCCAGAAATTCCGTAACGAAAATTTTAAATTTTCAACCAGGTTGCTATGGTTACGGAAAATAACAAGGTTGTCAACTGAGGTTGTCAAATTATATAATTAATTATTTGCATAAGTTGATAAAAAATTCTATGCAATAGCTTTACCGCGGCAGTCTCCGAGTGCCAAATATTTTTTTATTATAAATGGGCTTGCTCTTGACTTCAATCTTGCCCTAAGGGCAGAGATGATGTCGACGATGGAACGAGCTTACCCAGAAGAAGCCTGTTTACTCGCGACTATAGATTAGGGTTATATGAACTCGGAAAAACCGACGCAGGCAGGGAATTCCACTCCTTGAGTGCGCATAATAAAGGACTTAGCAAAGCGTATATGTAGAAGCGTATATATTACATCGTGTTATGTAGTTCAGCTTGATCTGCCTAACCTTTTCCCAATTGTGTTGGGGTCGTTCTAGTCTAACCAGATTCAGCTGAATATCAGTATTTTACATGGAGCGACTGCGTATCTGACCTCCACAATTCCGTTTATACTGGATAATACGAATCCTTTGGTAAGACTAGTTGTCAGACTTTCAGGTCACTGACTACCTGTAACGAATGCCAAAACTCTATAAATGGCAGCTGGGATCAACTGCTTAATGTGCTTTCCGAGGCACGGAGGAAACTCTGCGGTATGTAATGTGTCCACATTCCGTGGCTGGTACTGAGAAATTCCTGAAGGAAAAACCCAAACTATATTTAAAATGTCACTTACGGGATATCTTCCGTGATTTTAATTTGTTTTGAGTTCCCGATATTTCGACGCTGTTGCAAGCGCCATGATCGCGGGTTGACTGGAGAAATGCGGGTGGATGGAAAAAATTGTTAGGAGCAGACGAATCTGTCTACCCTCTTTCTTTGTCTTTTATTACGCGCTGTTGATACTGTGAGTGTGTTTTGCCGTGACTTAGTGTCGAGTTCCAGTAGTGCGCGTAATAAAAGACAAAGAAAGAGGGTAGACAGATTCGTCTGCTCCTAACAATTTTTTCCATCCACCCGCATTTCTCCAGTCAACCCGCGATCATGGCGCTTGCAACAGCGTCGAAATATCGGGAACTCAAAACAAATTAAAATCACGGAAGATATCCCGTAAGTGACATTTTAAATATAGTTATGAACCGTGAAAGCTTAAAACAGTGTAGGAAAAACCCAATTCGCTTTAAAATTTATATAAGTGTGTAAACACACGTGTTCTCGTGACTGTACATAAACCGATTCCCTCCAAGACCACAGTTTATTAAATGTAGGGGTAGATTTCAATCGTCGGAAGCCAAACATTGCGAACGTGACGGGCTCAGGGATGGCAGCCCGATTGATTTGGGTTTTAACGATGGTGTCGAATTTTTTGAATAAGGGGCTGACGTATGGAGATTACATAATATATAAAGTCATGCATGTGTTTTCTGGAAAGGTTTATTTATTTATTTTTGCACACACAAAATACAAAAAAAAGATAAAAACAAAACAAATAGAAGAGCACAAAGGTACTGCTTATTTCAAAAGAAATTTCTTCCAGCAGACCTGCGAGAGGAAAGTTTGATTAGAAATGTAGACAGTGTGTGGAAAAGTCTAATAAGATTTTAATTAAAATTAAAAACAAAAGCATTTCCTTATAAAATAAACATACATACTAATATATACACATATAAAAATAAATACTAGTATCCAAATGTATACGTAATAATAAGGTTAGGTGAGGTATAGGAATAGTATAACAACATTTCTTCAGTTATTTTTCAGTTCTGTGTAAAAGGAGGCGGGCGTGTTGCCATCAAGCGGGCAATAATCTGTTCCCCGGGATATGAAGTCCCATGTATAAAGTGCTCATGAATTTAATAGCTAAAGTAAGCAAATTCTATCAGGATAATTTAATTGAATAAGTTAAACGTTACGTAAGTAAGGATATGAAAGAAGAGGTAGTCAACGATGGTGTAAAGATTGACGGGGAAGAAAGGAAGAACTCGGATAACTCAGACATGCAAGAACAAGAATATGATGTGTTGATCGAATTGCCAACAGTACCTAACTACTTGCAACCTTTTTTTTGTACGCACTTCTAACGAGTTTCGCGTGGTCGGCGCTGTAGAAAATAGTTCACGTGCTATGGGCCATAAATATGCATAATATCATAACATTTAAGCTCCAATATGAAAGTCATACACAAGCTGAAAACAACTGCATAATTCAGAACGCAATATAATATCCAATTAGCCGACTCGTAGCTCGGGATATTAAAATATAACGTTCCATATGAGTTCTATATCCTGCAATATCTTGAAGTTAAGATCGCAATGGCAGATTGCAGGCTCTTAACTTGAGAATACAATAGAAATAGGGGATCGGACAAAAAAAAACTAATTAGTCCGTCAGATAGATTTCCAAAAATTATTGGACACATATTTTTTCTTTTTTCACGTAAACTTAAAATGAAGACGATACAGTGCTTCGAAAACTCGTGTGACGTCACATGATAGTACATTTTGACGACACAAGTGACGTTTCAAGCCCCACTCCAAGATCTTTGACGTGTTTTATCTTCGTCATTTTTTATTGATTTGATAAAACAAAAAACACGTATTCAATATTTTTCTATAATCTAACTTACGGACTAAACAGAATCATATTATTTTGACCCAGTCCGATCCCCTATTGCGTCGTAAACTGGATCATATACCAAAAGTTACTTTAACTTAGGTATCTAACCTAAGTAACGTATAAAGCTGGGGTATAAAACGAAGATGCGAGCATGGAACAAGCACCTAGATATTGACTATAGGTATGTGGAAACATGTTAAAAAGGGAGGATAGATATAATAATAGGATATAAGGATGCTAAGGTTTAAGTATATAAATTTTGAAAATTGAGACAGTGTGAATAATCCTAGCCGAAACACATATGGAAGCACCGTGATTATAACTGACTAGCATATATGCTCGCGACTTCGCCCGCATGGTGTTCAATAATTGTCCCTCGGGATGGTACTACTGGAATAAAAAGTATCTTATGTGTTAACCCAGGTTATAAACTACCTATGTGCCAAATTTCATCAAAATCCGGTCCGTCGTTTTTCACAAACTTTCGCATTTATAATTTTTGAGTAGGCTCACTACTGCCAAAAGCCAAATCAGAGGCCCACGGGCGGCCCCGTCGGGGCCGAGGATTTTAGCACGAGATGACGTGGCCTCGGCACAAGGGCAAAGAAGGAACATGGGTTCGGTTTTTAGTCAGTAGAAGTCTGACACTCCCCTTCGCTCAGCCCAGGAGCCCACCAAAAAAAGGCCCGTGGGCGGCTCTAAAGTCAGGATAAAGAAGAATCACTGGTAGTGAGAGAGTTCATTGTGAAAGAGTTGGCCCAGTGTAAAATTACCATCTCCATAATAAAATCTTAACTTCATTCACTTATAGACAAGCCTAAAACTGCTGAATTTAAAAGCATGCAGTTGAATACTCAAAGCTTCTTTGATAGCAACAGTTAATTCAGATGCTGGTATGCTAGATACTGTAGACATGGCATGCAGACAGACTAAGCCGCGCTCTGAAATACGAGAAAAATCCAGCCAGATCCGTCGAAAGATTCAGTCAGTGCCTGTCGAAAGATTCAGTCAGTTTCTGTCGAAAGATTTAGCCAGATCTGTCAGTAAATGGCATCCTTAATTCCCTAGATTGATGTCCTCCACACATCGGAGGTTACGAGTCAAAGATTGGTTTGTTCGAGTCGTTCCGATTTTATTTTTTGTCGGTAAATATTTTTATAGAATCGGTTTCGTGCCCTGGTACGTTGTGTGGAGATATCTCGGAGATTTTCGGCTGTTTCTACTAAATCTCGGGGAATGTGTGTGAATTGTGAATTTAATTTTGAGAGGTGTGGGCAAATAAGGAAGCTGTATTTTGATTTACTGGGAAAGTATTGCAGCTTTTGTTTAGATTCTAGAGTCTTTGAAACTTTTTCATGGGTATTGTTTGCTTCTCAATTTAACTGATTTACTGCGTCGTAGGTCTTGTTATCGCGATCGCAACTACGATCTGTGTGTGTGTGTGTGTGTGTGTGTTTGATTCCCAGGTCGTATAAATTGACATTGGGTTTTTCCACCAGGAATTTCTGAGTAGCAGCCACGGAGTCTAGTTTCGTGCTCGGTTGATAGCAATAGGCTCCACCGCCTCCATTACATGGGACTTAAACATTGCTGGCGAAATATATTAGGTACACCTCTCTGTCTAAATCCATCGGGGATTACAGGCGTAAGTATATAAACGTATATATACGTATATACATGTGGCGACTAGCGACATCTATCGCAACACCTGCGTACTAACAACGATTGACAGAAATCCTACATCGCGCTATCAACTTTATCCGCGACATAAGCCTATATAGGAGTTCCCGACTTACAACTGTCGGGCAGTTAGCCCGCCGGACACAACACCCGTCCGGTCGGAGGATCCTCCCTTTTCAACGGGGGATGAGGAACTTTACACCCTGTTCCTTATACTACCCCCAAACTGGTGACCCCGAGCATGAACGTCAGCGCAGCCTTCGTGCAACTACATCAGACGTTGTCACCACTTCCCCTTCGCCTTCGAGCAGGGAGTCATACCGTCAGCCAGCAGCCACGGCTTCATGGGGTATCCTGACCACCAGCATGCAGCGGAAGCGCATTCCTGGTCATCACCCCCAGCCTCATCAGCGACTTTGGCACAGCACACTGCACTTCGGCCGGTCAGCAAGCAGAGACGCACTTCTCCCCTGGTCGACGCAGCAGCCAGCCACTACGCAGCACTGCACACTCCGACTCACTGGAGCATACGCAGCATCACCCCGACTCACTGGGGCATCACCGCAGACAGTTCCGACTCACCGTGAACTATGCGGCATCCGGTTCCGACTCACTGGAACCTTCCACTGGCTGACAAGCGCCAAGACTTAACCTGCTTTCGACCTCCGGTCTCGGAAGGGAGTGATGTGGCGACTAGCGACATCTATCGCAACACCTGCGTACTAACAACGATTGACAGAAATCCTACATCGCGCTATCAACTTTATCCGCGACATAAGCCTATATAGGAGTTCCCGACTTACAACTGTCGGGCAGTTAGCCCGCCGAACACAACACCCGTCCGGTCGGAGGATCCTCCCTTTTCAACGGGGGATGAGGAACTTTACACCCTGTTCCTCATACTACCCCCAAATACATAATGTCATTTACAAATACTTTTTCAATTTTTGTTTTATCATGGATAGTTCTGTTTCGGACGCGATCGGAGACGGACGGGTCCACCCGCACGCTCACAGCCCCTAAAAAGCATTCTACTGCCACTAATTACCTTTGTTGCTCGGCGCCCGCGCAGACCGACCCAAACGAAGATAATACATGGCACGTAAATAGCAAAACCTACGGTTAACTAACTTATCAAAGTGATAATTAAGGTGGTATTTTACCACACGTTCGTGTGTGAATATTAGTGCCACAATCTAGTCTGACAAAGTGATAATTAACTAGTGCGTCACGCGTTCGATCGCGAATTAGTGCCGTGATCTAGTCTACCACAGTGATAAAGGACCGTTGCACTTCACGTTTGTTCGCGAATTAGTGCCGTTAGATTAAATAGTCTACCAAAGTGAAAATAATAATAATAATAATTACCTGCTGTACCAAACGTCCGCGTAGTATAGTAAAAGGCCTTTAAATAGTCCGCCAAAGAGACTCCTAAAAGTGACTGTCATATTGTGCATCCATGTTTGAACTATTATTAGTGGCGCGAAAACCCCTTAAACTACTTCCCGCTACGTGTTGACGCCACATAAGTGCAACTTGCACATATCAACTCTACCGAGGCTCGGCTGTACCCCTCATACTCAACAACACCTGCAATCAGCAACGATCCCGGAATTTGGTGAGACCGTTTCATATTTTAGGTACTTAAATCTAGGTGCACATACGTGCAACTTGCACATATCAATGCTACCGAGGCCGGGCGGTACCCCTCACACTTAACAACACCTGCAATCAGCAGCGATCCCGGAATTTGGTGAGACCGTTTCATAATTTAGGTACTTAATTAATCTAGGTGCAAATCTAAATGAACGCCAGTAAAAAGGGCTCCCAAAAACTAACGGTAAAATCAGAACAGGAGAACAAAAGACGAAACAATCACCACGCATAGCCCCATCTGCCAAGCAGAAACAAAGGGCAAGCAGACGTCCCGGAGTATTACCCGGCAATAGTTACAATACGTCACTTACACAAAAGAGCCGACGATTTTAACGGCTTTTGTCTTACTCCAAACAGCATTAACAAAAGCCGAAGAATTCCTTAAAAAAAACCGAAAATTTCTTGTGAGAGAATTACGCACATCTGGTCATGGGACCCAAAGAACCCCAGCCAGCCCTGGTAAAAACCCCTTGACAATAGTGTCATAACAAATATAGGGTACCATTAAAACAGCAAAATTACTGCGATTAAATAACCATTGCATTGTATTGCAGATAACCACACACAACCTAGCACCAATGATAGAAGTAGTTTTAGTCAATAATCAATAGAATAAGATTCATTTCCAGATACCAACCAAGGAAAGGAAAAGTAAGGGAAAAGTTCATACCATGGATATCTCACACGAGTGGCAGAGGATCAACATGGAAGGAGATGGAAACTGCTTATTCAGAGCCATTGCCCACCAAATAAACAATCTATTCTACGTCACATTTAACCATGAAGCAATAAGAAGACATCTGGCTCGCTACGTTACGGAGCAACGTGACGAACCACGCATGCGACTAGCCATAATGGGCAACTTAGAGCAGGCACAAGATGGAGTACAAAACAATACAGACAACGACACATATGTCAAGAACCTTCACAAACCAGGAATTTGGGGCGGCACTGAGATCTTGATAGCAGCAGCAGAATATTACCTCATTGCGGTTAACATTCATCAGAACAACCGGACACCAACATGTACGTTCAGACCCGCAAATCAATCTGACATTGTAGGTGAAATTAACCTGCTTTTCAACAGCAACCACTATGATAGTCTTATAGAAAATGAACAATCCGTAAACACCTCAACAACGAATACACAATCAAGCAAAAGCGAAATAGGAATCACCCCACAGACCACGACGACAACACCCCTTAGCATACCGACACCAGTAGACCTCCCGGATAATACCGGCTTCAGAGTAGTCCAGCCCCCGCTTACCCACCCACGCTATAATGCGCCACTATCACTAGCATCGACTAGGATTGCAACCTGGAACGTCAGAGGTGCAGCCACACTGGACAAAAAACACCGAATTGATGCCAAACTAGAAGACTTAGGCATTCACATCGCTGTCTTACAAGAAACCAAGATGGCAATTGGCAAATTTGAATCAAATCACTACGGGAACAAGTAAAGCAAGAGGAATGGCGATCCTAATAAGAAAGGACTCTGGAATCTCAATACTCCAAAGTAGAACGGAAACCAACGTTATTGGAACGACGATAACGGGAAAAAATGGCATAGTCCTATACTTGGTTGGAGTCCACATAGCCAACCAAACTACTCTAGCATCACGCGACTACACAACTCTACAAAGGACCCTAAGAAAGCAGCCCAAAAACTCAACGTTAATCATATTAGGTGATTTTAACTCACACGTAGGATGGCAAGAGATCAAAAGGCTGGACGAAAAGGCTATTCACAAGAAAAACCTATTTCACGACACATCGAACGAAAACGGTGAAATGTTGATAGACTTAATTCTCCGTGAAAATCTCCGCCTTGACACCTCGTTTGGTCGCGGCAATTGCAGGACAACATGGCAAAGAGGAAAATTATTCTCTCAAATCGATCACATCCTCACGAGTCGCAAATCAAAACCTTTTTTCAGAGCAATACGGGGAGTAACCGTAAAATCGTTATCCGACCATAAATTAATAACTGCAGAAATTAAAACGGACCGGCTGAGTACGAATCTCACACGAAAACGCCGCTACATCGGGAAACAACAACCAGACGGATACGAAGACGACCTCTTGTCGTTCAACTACAGGAATTACGACTACTCACTCCTCACCGAATACCCGACAGTCGTGGAAAAATATGAAAAACAAATCATGGAACAACACACACAGCTGGAGAATAACGTCACCAAACCAAATGACCAACCCATCTTCTGGGATAAAATCACGAGAATAATGAGAGAGTCAGCAAGAGAAACACTCACAATAAAACTGAACGTCAATAAGGAACACAGGATAGCGATAGCAAAACTACAACAAGCCAAGCTACTTAAACGGCTTAACCCCAAGAACACAACACTTCAGACTCGATTGAAGACCTGCAGAGCAAGGCTACGGACTATCGAAGCAAAGGCGGATAAAGACGAATGCCAAAAGCTCCTCAGCAACCTTAAGAAAACGCGTCCCGCTCTTCGGATGAAGTATATCTACCAATACTACAGAAAAAATATAAGACGTAAACAAAAACAATACTACATACCTATGCTGCATTGGGAAAATGAACTGGCAAAATCGGAAGGTCCAGCAATCTCTGAATTAAAAGACGAAGACCCATCCACACTTGGAGAGATCCCAACCAAAATTATAATAGAAGGCATAATTAGGGGCATGAGAAACGGCACAGCACCTGGTGCTGACCAAGTAGTAACAGAGCTCTTCAAAGCAGTCCCAGAACGATTTCTAGCTGAAATAACGGCACACAAGGATAGGGCGTGGACACAAAATATCTTACCAACAAGCTGGACACAAACCATACAGATTCCCATACCCAAAAAGAAACACCCAAAAACAACATCAGATTACAGAAGAATCTCAATCTGCAACACAGGCTACCGCATCTACGCCAATTTCCTGCTACAAAGGCTAGACGAGCGTATTGATGAACTGGGAAATTACCAAGCCGCCTTTTTGCGGAATCGGTCCACCGACGACCATATTATGTTCACTCTGCGCCGAATACTCGACGAAGAATGGAGACAAGGAGAACGGCTTTATGTCATAGCACTCGACATTGAAAAAGCATTTGACACAGTTGACCTGAACTGCCTACGCGATATACTGGTAACCAGGACCGATAAAGCACTCACAAACAGAATAATAAAAGCATGCATGAATGAAACAACTTGTATACGATGGTTCGGTCAACAAAGCAAATGGATAACCAAAGGAAAAGGAGTCAAACAAGGCTGCCCCCTCTCCCCACGCCTCTTTACAATACTTATGGACGACGTTCTAAGAACGATGGAAGAGGAATTAGGCTTCCTCAACTTAGATCAAGATAATCGACTTGAACTGCCAATAATATTATCCCTTGCCGATGACGTAATAATTCTGTCAAGGAGCCTGGACTTGGCTGATCAAATTTTCATCAAAATGAAATCCCTCCTCCAATCCGTCGGACTTCACATAAATGAAACCAAAACTAAAGCAATCATACGTGACCCAGTGCTCTGTCAACCAAACTCCATAAATTTAGATGGAACAACTATACAACTTGCGGACAAAATACGATACTTGGGCACCAACATCACATCAGGACACAACCGCAGGCAAACTATTATAACAAGATGTGATCAAGCGATAAGCAACGCAAAATCCTTAGCTCCTTTCATCAAACAATCAAAAATGGAGTGGCAAACAGCCAGACTAATTTACAAAATGGTGATAGAACCAACGGTGACATACGGACTCAAAGCAGCTGCACTAACCAAGGCGATGAGATCAAAACTAAGAAGGACCGAACGACTTATATTATCCGACATGATAAGTCATGCAAGAACATATCCACATGACAAAAAAACAAGCGAAATACTACAAGGAAAAACCATACCAAAAAGGGTGAAAGCACTGAGGCTAAACTACTACGGCCACGTACTCAGACGTGAGCCCCCACACCTACTACAGGCAGCATTAAGATACAAAGCAGTGAAACGGAAACCTGGCCGGCCAATATTTACATGGAAGGACTCGCTCAAGCACGATATGGAGTACTACAAGAGAACCAAAGAAGAATGGAAAAACCTGGCCGATGACAGATCCAAGTTCAAGTCAACCACAGAAGAAATATACGACATCAGCGAAACTGACAGCGAAGCAGAAGCAATCGACACCGATCAACCCAGCAATGACCAACGCAGGAACACTCGCAGCCAGACATCGAGCCAAGGACTACCCAACACAACGTGACTTCAACGCTCACTCCACTTTAATACACCTGTCACTCCTCTTTTCCTATACTGGGTATACAGTGGAACACTGGCCTGGTTCTATATCTCCCTCCTTATCCCAGAGCATGTCTACTCCAAATAACCTTGTTCCTCCTGGTAAGGCGTACGTCGCGCGACGCATGCGCCGGCTCCGCCGACGCATGCGTTTCGCGACGCGTGCCTACTGGGCCGTATTATGCCACCTAAGAAGGCCAGCGAACCGACTTGCTACCTTTCCCACCATTGCTCACTATGTGACTCCGGTGGGAGTGATACATGGCTGGTTCAGGAACTACGAGGGTGTTGTGATACGACCCAAACTCCGGCTATGCCGGGGCAAGCAATGTTCTTGGCTGGGAGTTGAGCATATTCATTCATTCATTCATTCATCATGGATTTAGATTTTTTGACTCGCTTGAAACATGAAAGGAGAAAATTACACGGTAACGTTACTTTTATATTTGCTTCAAAACCAACTTAACAAATCAAGATTTTTCTTTCCTCAAAATCAAAAGCGAAATCCAATCTTCCTCAGAATTTCCATTCCAGTTAAAAGTATATAAATCGCACACATACTTCTTAAAGACAGATAATAAACGATGTTCAGGGCATTATTAAAAGGAGGGTAGATACGAATCTACTTAGCAAACATCGGGATTCGATTGATGTCTGATCGCAGACGTGAAGAGTATCAAATCTCTTCCCATCGGTGCTTAAAAGGAAGCTGGGAGATTGTATCTGGTATCTTAAATGAAATAGGTTTTGAATTGGTTGTTGTGACTTTTTGTAGGTCAATTAATTGATGTTTGGTTGGTTGTTTCATTTATATAACGGTGTTAGAGCATAGACCTAAAAAGACGTCGCTAAAGGAGTACCACATTTGTTATATCTTTTAGTAAAATTATAAAAGACGTGATTCTCCTCGGGTCCGGATGAGGCGATTGGGATCCGCCACTTTATCGCGTAGATTAAATAAAGGATAAAACTCTTTCCCAACGGCTCGAACCGATTCCGCGTAGGTAAATGTGATGATTCCCAAATGAGCTGAACTATCCTAATCATAAATCATCATTATTTCAGCCCGGAATCACCCACTGTTGCGTGCAGGCCTCCCCTTTCATTTGCCACTCTTCCCTGTTCTGTGCGTCTCTCATCCATCCTTTACTTGCGATCTTGACGAAATCTTGCCCAACGCGCTTTTGGACAAAATAATCATAAATAATGTTATAATTTTAGCCGAAGGATGTCTATTATTATAATTGTTGACAAAACGAACAATCACTAAATTTTACTTGTGACAATTATTGCAATATTCAATTCAACAACAGATTCACTGATCAGTAACTTAACACCTCAAAAAACGCGGAAGTTCAGAAACGAATCACCCTTTACAACTTAGCCAGTAAATAAAAAAGTCCCTTCACGCTTCATCCACGTGCGGGTCATAAAAATATTTCACTACCCTCACATTTGAACTACCTCGCACATGACGTCATATGTAGGTAGTATTGTTCTGCCGTTAGGGGTCCGCGGTTCCGTGGTAATGTTAGCGAAAAGTGCTTTTCGCTAACATTACCACGTGTTATTTGGGTTCAGACGGGCAATATTTTCAGTATGTTGCCGGCAACAGTTGCTGGAGACGTGTATTAGGAAGCGTAGTTTGACGGTTTTTAGCTAGATTAACAAACGTCCTTAAAAAGCGTCTGAAATAGACTTCTTCTTTTTTATCGTGTGACTTGGCTTATACAGACTGACTGTCAAAGACGACGCACATAGTGGTGTGGCACAGTTCTGGAGGAGTCTTTATCCAGCTGTGGACAGCAATAGGCTGAGTTAAATGATTGAGTTTCTAGAGGTTGGGGATAGTTAAGTTTTATATGATGCTCTATTTCGCCCAGTGTCATAATCACGGCTATCATACAGCCAAAAGATGTCCAAAACTGTGAACTGCCTCTCCCGTATTCTACAACATTAGAATAGCAATCAATTTATCGGTATAATTCACCACAGTTATCAAGAGATTCCAGAATTTTGAGTTGCTCGTGTAAGCAATTTCTAAGGGCTATTAGTTGCAACGGGTTCCTTACGCATGGTTTTTATGAGGTAAAGTTTTGGTTTATTGGTGGTATGTGGGGTTAATGTGCTATCTTGGTGCAATGCTCATACTTATATGAGATTTAGTAGGGTGGTGGTAACTTTTGTTATTAGCCTCTTTTGCCCACCGCTGGGCATTGGCCTCCCCCATTCCTTTCAAAATCTGTCTGTGTGCCTTTTCTGGCCAATGAGCTAGGAACAAGCGCAAATCGTGACACGCGTTTCTTGGGCCTGCCTCGATTACGACGACTGTCTTCATGCACCCACTGTGTGAAGATTATGGCCCATCTATCCTGACCTACTTATCCTGGACAAGTGTCGTCATCATCGGTGATGCTATTCTTGGAGCGCATTCGATCGGTGAGTTTGATATTTAAAATGCTACGCTCCTTCTCTCTATTTGCCAAACCTTGAGTTTCGACTTCTGAGCTGCCATCAAAAACTCTTTGCTCCTCACTGGATGGGTTGCTAACTTGGCAAATAACTCTCGTACTTAATTATTTTCATCTTTATGGTTAGGTACAGTCTTCTAATCGATGTCAGTTCTATCATATATTAGTGGAAAGATGGTGCTCCGAATCGAATAATATCATCATGTTCGTGATCCCTTCACAGTTTTACGTTTTTGGCAACCTTTAAAGCTTTCACATTTTTATTACGGCCAGTACATAAATAATCACCAGCAAAAAGCTCTCCCAGAGTTTTCTAAAACAAGAAAACAGCATAATTTTACCGTAAACTGTTATTTTTTTTAAATTATGACGTTAGCCAAACCTCCTACCCTCACCAGGTAAACAGGGTGTGCTTTTGTTGAATTTTTTACTGTCCCCCCACCCTTTATGAATGCGGTTTTTGGCACTTTTTGGGGAAAAAGATGAGAATAAATATGAAAGTTTGTTCGTTTACTTTGTCTGCCGCTTTTGATGTTCGTAACTGTTGGTGATTGTGACGAAGGACTGGTTTTTGAGGGTGTGTTGTCCGTTCTGTAACTTGTTGATGTTTGTATTTATCTAGGGGGTCCAATTTGTTGATCACCAAGCTGAAACTATCAAAATGCTTTTAGTATACGAGTACCAAATATTGAAATAGCTAGAATAGATTGTTAATGATAACATAATAATCGATCATGTGTTTTTGTACGTTCAATTTCCTTACGTTACGTGCCTTTATGTAAGGCTTTACTAATCGACTTCAGTCGGTTATTAACTGCAGTCCTGAAATAAGTATCATCTATACTTCTATATCTATACTTCTATACTAATATTACAAAGAGGTAAAGTTTGTTTGTATCTCGGGATCTACTGAACCGATTTTAAAAATTCTTTCACCAATCATCATCATCATCATCAGCCTATAATGTTCCCACTGCAGGGACTCAGGCCTCCTCTCTAGGAGAGGGATGGGCTATAATCCACCACGCGGGCCCAGTGCGGATTGGCAGATGTCACATGTCTTCGAATTTTTTGGTTCTAAGACATGCCGGTTTCCTCACGATGTTTTCCTTCACCGTTTTCACCAATAGAAAGCCACATTATTGCTGAATGTCATAGGCTACTTTTTATCCCTGTATTCCCACGGGAACGGGATCTACGCGGGTGAAACCGCGGGACGTCCGCTAGTAAAAAAATAAGATAGGTACCTACCACAAACAATCATCTTTCTGCCCTTGTCTCCTTGAACGCAACATTTTCTTCTTCTATTCTCTCATTTCAGTCTTCATGGCTCCTTTATCTTTCATATCATTCCTCACACAATCCATTCATTTTTTCTTAAATCTTTCTCTCTGAAGTGTACTGGAACGCAATATTTTTATAATTTTTGTCTATGAGTGGCAACACTCTTCCGCTTGTAGTGGTATGTTTACCCACACATGCACGCACACCACTTGCGAGCTTATAAGTGCCTATGACGTTGCATCGTCAAGTTAAGTTTGCTATACTTGCTGTACCCATGTGGTGTGTGAAGAGAAATAAAACAGTTTAAATATATTTTCTGGTATTTATATTGGTTGGACACCTATTCCCGTGTTCCTGAGGGCCAGGACACGACAAGGCGTGAGGACACCACACTCTCCCTTCGTCTTTTCCGTCCGAAAGATATGAACTCATATCTTATACTCTTATCTCAGCAGTTAACTATTTAATTTTTATTATAATTCTTGGATCTTTAGTAAATAATAACATCGTTTCACTCTTATCCCCAATGAATCTTCAATCCTACTTCATTATAAACACTCTCACATAAAACATATTGATATAATAAAGATTTCCAATAAACTAGAGTCGTTCGCTCAAAAGTCACGCGCCATAGTTTACACTGCGGCATGATTGAAATCTTTGCTCGTAGTAATGTCGGTTAAACTGCTTGTTATAACTTATCGTTTATAGGGTAGTTTTAACTTGATAAAGTTTCGTTCACGATTGTATTACTTACTAGTGATTTCGTCTACTGGTTGCAAGCACGACAGCTAAGCATGAGGTTTTTTTTTGTGTCGGTTGGAAAGTCATCAAATAACCCCTCCCGCTCTTGGGCAGAGCGAAAGGGAGTGTCAGACTTCTACTGACTAAAAACCACCCATGTTCCTTCTTAGCCCTTTATGTCGAGGCCGCGGTATCTTTGTGACCAACCCGCAGCCCCGACGAGACTTCCAACGATCCTTACATTGTAGACGCCTTCAGCCTTGTCCAAGTTCATACATCTGGTCTGTGAGGTCTTAGGTTCGATTCTCGGGTCGGCGATAGTGAGTCGGGGTTTTTCCACAAGGATTTTCTTAGTAGCAGCCACGGAGCCTAGAATAGGGGATCGGACAGGGTCAAAATAATATGATTCTGTTTAGTCCGTAAGTTAGATTATCGAAAAATATTGAATACGTGTTTTTTGTTTTATCAAATCAATAAAAAATGACGAAGATAAAACGTGTCAAAGAACTTGGAGTGGGGCTTGAAACGTCACTTGTGTCGTCAAAATGTACTATCATATGACGTCACACGAGTTTTCGAAGCACTGTATCGTCTTCATTTTAAGTTTACGTGAAAAAAGAAAAAAATACGTGTCCAATAATTTTTGGAAATCTATCTGACGGACTAATTAGTTTTTTTTTGTCCGTTCCCGTTAGGCTCCTATTGTACCTATTACATGGGACTTAATCATAACTGCGAGCGAAATGTAGGCGTACTATTAGATACAGCTTTGCCTAACCTTTAATTGGAAATTACGATACGAACCCCAATTTTAAATACATATTCATTTCGTCAAACAAGATTAGGTACGTAATATTTACTTTCGTTACCTTTCATAACGTCTTGTTTAAAGTCAGGGACACAATAAAACTGCGACGTGCACCTGGAATAAGGGATTCCACGAAGCAAAGAAGGTTCAGAAAGCCCACACAAAGCTTGAAGTGATTAATAAATAGTCGGATGCTAAAAGGAGATGGATGTAATCAATGTTGCCACAAAACTGTTTAAGTTAGACTAAATAACTTTCAATTAGAAGTCTATAATTAATTAAGTAGTTTTTTAGATATTATTTTGTACCCAATCCCAAAGTTGTCCTTTTTAACCCAAAAGATTGCTGGTAGAGGAAACCTTGTGGCATTAACTCCGCCTATGATAGGTACCACTAATAGACATGAAGTTAACTGTATACATAATGAATGGTCACTCATCCACGTACACGCCTTAGCAAACGCAGTTAGACCTAGATTCCCCTTGCAGATATCATTATTTAGCCACGAATACGGACTTCTGTCTTAAAATAATACATTTTCGTTAGATATTTATTAAAACTTTATACTTACACAAGTGAAAACTGTATAACGGCGGATTTATTGCCTTTAAGCATTTTCTATTTCTAGGGTAAAGAGTAGTAGTTATTCTGCATTAACCAAAGTTAACCTTCTCCAGTTCCATTGTTCAACGACAGGGGTAAGTCGCCCCTCATTAAAATAGCCACAGTGGAAGTTTTGGCAGTGAATGCCGAGCCATTTCGTGTACGTATATATGAACCAGCCAGGGGACAGTTTGTCTGGGTCTAGCCTTTTTCGGGTTTAAAAACTTTTGTGGCCCTGTTATTTAGTTAGTCTTTTATGTGATGTCTGTTTTTAATAGCTTTTAAAAAAAATTTATTAGTGGCCACTGGCTGCTAATGGTGGTGATTATTGGTGTTTTTTTTTATGGCAGCCAATGATTTTTTATGGATGCCTTGCTTGGCTGTGACTTAATGAATACAGTGTGTATAAAAACTGGTCACGTAGACATTTTCTATGCATTTTATACATAACCGAATACGACTATACCGAGGATCACTCCCTCTGTTACTTACCTTGCGCATACATCGGCCATTTTATTTGTAACTAGCTTTTGCCAGCGGCTTCGCCCGCGTGAAAATGACGATTTTCCATACAAACTTTCATCCCTTTTAACTCCCTTAGGGGTTGAATTTCGAAAAAACCTTCCTTATTCCTTGTCTACGTTATAAAGGGAACCTCTGTGCAAAATTTCAGCTTTCTAGGTCCAAGGGTTTGGGCTGGGCGTTGATGATTCAGTCAGTCAGTCAGGACTTCTCTCTTTATTTATATAGATAGATAGATATTCACCCAGACTAGATTATACTCATCACAACTGAAACTTGACACTCTAACAGTGGTCCTTCGAGCCGAATTTTTATTTTTTTCTTATTAATCGTTGATTACAGCTGCGTGTAATTGAGCAACTAACTTGTATTGTCAGAACCTTAGCATCATTTCAACGGGTTAATCATGTCAGGTGTCCGAAATCATAATTAAAAATGAATCTTTCACTATATTATTCTTACATAACTTTCCACACTACCACTAAAACATCCCCCATCAACAATGAAACAGCACTACCCTAACCCCCGTGTCGTCGCCACATCGTCCCTTCACTAGCGACCCTTCTCACGGGTCACGAGCCACGCTTACACGTGTCGTGGCCGTCACGTTCACGCCACGTCGACGTCACGTCAGATAGTTGTTGTTACGTGTTACGTGTTAAAGTGTGGTGTTACGTCATCGGTGTTTTTTTATTATGTTCGTTTATGAATTATTTTGTTGTGTCAGCGTGTTCAGGTGCGGTGGTAGGATCAATGTTTTTTTTTTTATGAAGTAGATTTTGCACGTGGTTTTGCTCGAGTTATCATCTGCCTAGCCTTTCCCTATGTTGGGGTCGGCTTCCAGTCTTACCGGATGCAGCTGAATACCAGTATTTTACATGGAGTGACTGCCTATCTGACCTCCACAACCTAGTTAATACAAAAATAATGCATATATGTCGCAATGATAAACTGATCAACTAAACTCCATTACAAACACATCCCCGCGTTATCTCCCCACTGTACCATATAGGTAAGTATGTCACAAGGTCACACATATACCCGCGCTACGGAGGTAAATCTTCAAGTAATTAAACTTCTACCGCTAACCTGTATCAACGAGGGGTCTGGAAGCCATTTGTGATTTTGAATCTTCGATATATTATGTAAGGATTGGAAGTTATTTAAGTGTGTAGAACTGTAGATGTTCACAATGATAATTATAATATGTGACAGTTATGTTTGTTATTGGGGCTGCCCCGTTTCTGTAGCGCATCGGGGATGTTCGCGATGGCGCGCACTGATTGTTTTCACACTACGATGCGTAAGCGGTGCGCATCCCTGGTGTGCCGGGTGCGGGCCAGCCCCAATGCTATCCTGGCAACAAGGGCGGATCCAGCTTTGGTGCCAGGGGGGGGTCACAGAGTCGTGGTCAAGTCACAAGAAGTTATAATCTAATTTTTATAAGCATGGATACAAGTAAAAAATGGGTGTTTTATTATGTACGTAGGTACTTAAACATACCTAATTACCTACCTACATTTAAAAAACAAAACCAATTTTTCTTTTACGTCTTCTCCCGAAACGCGTTACCGCTTCATCTACCTACTTCAATGGATACGTTTTTTAGTGTGGAGGAGTGCCAGTCTGGTTAGACGTTCTTCAACCATTGAAGCTCTTAGCCACGATTTGATTCTCAGGGGGATAAAGCGTTGAACAATAGGGGATCGGACAAAAAAAAACTAATTAGTCCGTCAGATAGATTTCCAAAAATTATTGGACACGTATTTTTTCTTTTTTCACGTAAACTTAAAATGAAGACGATACAGTGCTTCGAAAACTCGTGTGACGTCATATGATAGTACGTTTTGACGAAACAAGTGACGTTTCAAGCCCCACTCCAAGATCTTTGACGCGTTTTATCTTCGTCATTTTTTTTTTTTTTTTTTTTAATATTATGGTAGTAGGTATTTATTGTAATAAAAGACTATACTAAATATATAAACTAAACTAACCTAAAAACAAACTATAACTATAAAAGGGCATCGAAAAACTCCTCCTCAACGCTGTCTGCAGGTAAAGTACCCAAGAGACTGGCAGCGTTGCCGCGTTGTATGGCAACACTTATCCTCTGGCCAAAGAAAAAGCCAGCCCTTGGGTCGGAGGAAGCGTCAACAAGGCGTTTTGAAATCTCCTTAAAAAGGCTGTGTGCACTGGGACCCCATGGCCCTAAAGTTTCAACCCCAAACGGCTCGAAAATATAGTTTCCACAAAGGTTACTATATTTACGCCGCTTGAGGTTCTCCGCAGCCGCAGCGGCAGCGCCAGCACAACACGAAGAGCTTGGAAGATGCGATGGCGCAAGAGTATCGACGCAAGTTGCGTCCCATACTAAAGGCCTACCCATCTTCCAAGGAAACAACGACATGCCGTCCGGTCTTTTGCCATCGTCGCGTGCCAAGCCATTTGGCTCTAAGACAGCAGGGACGCCGACGGTAACAAGAGCTCGTCGGATGATGTCGTTTATGTTTGCGTGTTTATTATTATATATTTATTATTATTTATTTATTATTTATTCATTTTTTATTGATTTGATAAAACAAAAAACACGTACCTATTCAATATTTTTCGATAGTCTAACTTACGGACTAAACAGAATCATATTATTTTGACCCAGTCCGATCCCCTATTTTCGATGGATGGACGACTTAGAATAGAATCAGAAATCAGAATTGAAGTAGTTGAGCGTCCCAAGCGAAACAGACTGGTGGAAGAGCAGGAGGGAGGCGCGAGCGAAGCGAGCGCGACTTTTTTAAAAGTTTTTGGGGGGTGGCAAAGGCATAGATCCGCTTACTCTTATCTTGGTAGACATCAATCCTCCACTTCCTGAACCAAGCGCCTAAGACAGAGGTTCGGAAGATGTGACTGACTCGACAATGATAAACGATTATTCTTACGAAAAAATTTATTGGTGTGTACTTTGTTTATATTGGCTACTGAGTTTTTGTGGTCTATTAAAAGTGTACCATTCTGACCCAACCTAATCGATTATCACTACGATACGTAAAGATTTACTTAACTATAAAACGTAAAATATGTTAGTACCTACCTACCTACTCAATTTTTTCATTGCCTCGGAAACAGCGAGAGCCCGAAAGTCTGACAACCATCTCGTTGTACCCAGTACTAACTGGGTTGTGCGGTGTGCACTGTGTGCAGGTCAAGAAAGCAGTCGTTCCATGTAAAATTCCGGTTTTTACCTGCATCCAGTTAGACTGGAAGCCGACTACAACATACTCGTAGTTGGGATAACGTATGTGGCCTTATAACACTAGGGATAATGCAAACAATCAAATTGGTTAAGGCGTTTAGAAGTTATATGGTGGATTATAGAAACTCACAAATAAACAATACTTATTTTATTTTTTTCATTACGTTTAACAATTTTAATTAGTGGTCCACCTAGGTCCTGGACCCAGCCCAGGGGGGGGTCATGACCCCCCTGACCCCCCCCCTGGATCCGCGCTTGCCTGGCAATGATCGGCAACAGGCTGGACTGCCCTTATATCCGGCATTGCTGTGACAGGCATGTTGCCGTTCCAGTGCCGATTAGGAAATTGTAGTCATTGTATTTTGTATGAGTAGTTAATTAATGAATAACTTTAATTTAATTGTTTGTTTGTGTATTAGTAATTGTACTGCAATTTTATCTGAATTTTTATTAATTGTAATTTGACTTTTAATTGTATGTTTGTGTGTATTGTTTTTGATTATTATTATTATTTATTATTTTTATCTGAATTTTAATATTTTATTCATATTTGTATTGTGACTGACAAAATAATTGGCAACGGGTGTAAAATTACCTGAATAAATGAATTTATTATTATTTATTATTATATTAAATCCCATGTAGGGGACGGGTCGAGTCTATTACCATCTTAACCGGGCTCAGACCCGTGGCTACTACTGAGAAATTTCTGATCATAAAACCCAAAAAAAAATTAGCCAACATGCTCATCAATCGTGATTGCGATAAATCATTTTATATTTATTCCGTACAATAGGGTAGAGGTAAAAAAATCTACGGACCATTCAGGCCGTCAGATAATTTCAATAAAAATATTGGACACATATTTTTTCACGTAAACAAAAAATGAAGATAATACAGTGCTTCGAAAACTCGTGTGACGCCACAGTTCAGTACATTTTTTTACCGGAAAGTGACGTCAACTCATGATCTTTAACGCGTTTTATCTTTGTCAATTTTTATTATTTTAGTAAAACAAAAAACAAATATCCAATATATGACGGCACGATTACCGCAGTGGCTCAAGAAATGGACAGCCGCGCTGCGTGTCGCGGGTTCGATCCCCGCACGGAACAAATATTTGTAAGACCTACAGATAGTTGTTCTGGGTCTGGGTATTTGTGTATGTGAGCTTAAATGTTTGTGAACGCACCCACGATACAGGAGAAATTCCTAGTGTGGGGCAACGTTTTATTTAAGAAAGAAAGAAGAATATTTCTCGCTAATCTAGCTGACGGACTAAACATAGTCCTATTTTTTTGGTCAGGCTTCATCCCTATTACTGAAACCGTCCTCACTCCAAACACGAGACATGTACAAACACAACGTCAATTTAACTTAGCCCGTTTAAAAGCCGATGTAAATGAACGTTTAAACATTCCAATTGTATCCTGTGATCTGTAAACTCAATAAGGTATGGCGTTACGTGACTGACATGGTACCAAGTGATCATTGGTACCGTCTGGTACTTAGCTAAAGAACAGCGTGTTTAGGTGGGACATTAATATGCCTAGTACATTAAAAAGTACTTAGTTTAATTTACTGTTAGACGTGTAACTCAAGGATAAAGACAATGCTGCGGATTGTTTGAAAGAGATACCGCGGCCTCGGCACGAGGGCTAAGAAGGAACATGGTTAGTTTTTAGTCAGTGGAAGTCTGACACTCCCTTCCACTCTGCCCAGAGCGGGAGAAGTTATTTGAAGATTTCCCACCACAAAAAAAAGGATAAATACAATTTCTTGTTAGCATAATTAGCCTTAATTTTCCCACTGCTGAGACACAGGCCTTTTGTCTAGGAGAGGGTATGGGATCCACCACGCGAACCACTCATTTCTTCGATCTTTTGGTTCTAGGATATTTCTGTTCCTTTTTCCCAGCCTAATTTTGTTCTCATTTTTGTTACAGGTATGTACCAGTTTTTTATCCACGTTCAGAAGCACCCGGTATGTCTAAACTGTATCATTTGATCACCAATCACCATCATCTGCTAGGCTAGCCTTTTCCCACTATGCGAGGGTCAGTAACAGTTTATTCGTTACGGAATAACCCCAAAAAAACCTGGACCAATTTAAAAAATTCTGTCACCATTAGATTGCTACATTATCCCTGATTAACATAGCCTATATTTATTACTAATTCAAAAAAATAATCGACCACCCATGCAAAACCGGGTCGGACTGCTAGTCCTTAAATAAAACTGCATACAATATCAGTACATAACGATCCAGCGGCTGCAGTCAAGTGCAGGCCAGTCTAAGTTCTAAATCTTTAAAGTTGGGACAAGTTTGAGATGCTCCTAACAAGTTGAGAACTGCAAGCGGCGGAGAATGCGGAACGGCTTTTATATAACCGCTCATTGGAGAGGGAGCTTGTGTTTTGAGGATTTTGAAGTATAGAAGTACTTACTCTCAGCAGGTTCTTGTTAATGTGTTGATGGCAATTAAATCAGATCTCAAATGTGTATGCGGAATTTGTTAGAAAAAGTCACTGCGGCTGGAACGTAAAGAACATTAAATGAACACGGATGAGTTTGGTTTTTCTGACAATCCTTTCTGCTCCGTCCAAAGCGGGATGATTTCCAATCCTTAAAATGTGTATGCGGAGTGTCTCCACAGACATAAGTGATAATGGCCCACCTTTCATCATCTTGCCATGCCCTGACATCTGCGCACTTGATGATCTTATGACTGCAGCGAGCGTAGTTCGCATTGCTGAATTTTGTGACCGAATAAATTGTTCCATTGACACGCTAAGGAAAATCTAAATCGTGTCAGTTCTAAACTGAACTGCTAATTATGCGACTTCAGTAGCGTCTATCAATTTCTGTAAGGCCTCAGCCTCGAATTTTGCGGGCAGCGGGGCGGCGGCGGCGACGGCGCGACTTGTATGGAGTGCACCGCTCGTTGCCCGCTCCCGCGCCGCTGTATTCCGAGAACCGGTCCATTTGATTGTACGCATAAGATCCTGCCGCGCCCGCGCCGCCGCCGCCGCCGCCCCGCTGCCCGCAAAATTCGAGGCTGAGGCCTAAGAGCTGATACTCCAGATTAGTCCAGATGTATGTTTGTGATTATTTTGATTTTGATGATGTGGTGATCCTGATAATGAATGATAAAGAATGCTAATGAATTATTCTTCTGCCCTTATCTAAATTTTTTGGGGTTCATAAATGTGCTACGCTGTACGATTTAATTCTGGTTTTTAAAGGAATCTTTCACTTTGGCAAATTACCTCACTAAACCAACTTTCCTACTTATTTAGTCAGATAAAACAATTTAATCAGTGTTAAAAGCATAACTTAGCGCAAAATAACGAAAATCACTTATACTTAAAGTTAACAGTTTATAAAATAAATTATGAGTAGAAAGTATAAAAGTAGGTCGCTATCGCCACTAAACCAGATTGTAACTAAAGTGGAAACTTTAAGAACACCTGTGAGCTTAATGAACTGAAAACTGAAGTGATTTTCAGTTTCCTTTATAATAATAATAAAGTTTGCACTTAATTGTATGAAAGGAAAGGCTATTCAGAGGAATAAAGGAATTTCAATTGCTATCAGCAATATAATAATAATATAATATTCCACAACTATCACACAACGCCATCTAGTCCCAAGCTAAGCAGAGCTTGTGTTATGGGTACTAGACAACTGATAAACATACTTATATATTTCTAAATACATACATATCCTTACATAGTATAAAACAAAGTCGCGTCTGTTTGTTTGTTTGTTTATTTGTTTGTTTGTCTGTATGCTTAAATCTTTAAAACTACGCAACGGATTTTGATGCGGTTTTTTTTAATAGATAGAGTGATTCAAGAGGAAGGTTTTAATACCTTTTTTGCACCCGTGCGAAGCCGGGGCGGGTCACTAGTTATAGATAAATTACACCCAGACACAGAACAAATGATCGTGCTCATCACACAAACATTTGTCCTGGGTGGGAATCGAACCCACGTGGCAATACCTTCTGCCTATCTTTTGCGAACTATGTTGGTGTCGGCTTTCAGTTTCACCATATGCAGCTGAATAACCAGTATTTTACATGGGGCGACTGCCTAAAGTGACGGCATGCGAGATAAACCAAGCGTAAGTTAAACCAGGTTTAACTATTTTTATTAATAGGGAAGGGTTTGACAGTGGTGTACCTTATATTATTACACCCACATTTCGCCAGTTATGTTTAAAAGTTCCATGTAATAGAGGGCGAGCCTATTGCCATCAACCGGGCACAAATCCGGACTCCACAATCGGACCTCCACAACCCAGTTAGTTCTGGGCAATACAATACCCCGCGGTAAGATTAGTGGTCCGAGTTTCGGGCCACTGTCTAACTGTAGCAACTGTCAAGAACTACAAATGACAGCCGGGTCTAACCAACCTATCCATATCCACCTATCCTTACCAACTTAGACAAGCGCGGTTTAACGTCACAATCGACCCGAGCTGCTGTTATTTACCTAGTCACGAGCTCCTCATTTCCATGAGCGATATAATCGGTATAAAAAATGTGTTGAACTTCGGAAAATGTATGTCCATTCTGTTGAAAATCGTTATAGAAAAACCAAATGCTTTGAAAATGTCAGCCTCTGTCATTTTCAGCCTCTGCCTGAGCGGTGTGTTAGATTGCCCCAGTACCTACATAACATCATCATCATCATCATCATCATTTCAGCCGAAAGACGTCCACTGCTGGACATAGGCCTCCCCTAAGTGTCGCCACATTGACCGGTCCCGTGCGTCTCGCATCCAGCGGATCCCCGCAACCTTCACCAGGTCATCGGTCCACCTAGTGGGAGGCCTTCCAACGCAACGTCTTCCGGTTCGCGGTCGCCACTCCAGAACCTTCCGGCCCCATCGGCCATCCGTCCTGCGAGCAATGTGCCCTGCCCACTGCCACTTAAGCTTGGCAATTCTTCGGGCTATGTCGGCAACCTTGGTTCTCATGCGGATGTCCTCATTTCTGATTCGATCACGCAAGGAAACTCCGAGCATAGCCCTCTCCATTGCTCTTTGGGTGACCTTAAGCCTTCTGATGAGGCCCATTGTGAGCGACCACGTTTCAGTCCCATATGTAATCACTGGCAACACACACTGGTCATAGACTTTCGTCTTGAGACACTGGGGTAAGTTGGACGAGAAGATACTTCTCAACTTCCCAAACGCTGCCCAACCGAGTCGGATTCGACGATTGACCTCTTTTTCAAAGTTGGACCTACCTAACTGGACTGTTTGTCCCAGGTAGACATACTCGTCTACAACTTCGAGTATAGAGTCTCCGATCTTTATAGGAGTGGGTGTAACATGGGCATTCAACATGACCTTGGTTTTGTCCATGTTCATTTTAAGACCCACTCTTTCGGAAGCTCTACTGAGGTCATCGAGCATTGTACTGAGGTCCTCCATGGTCTCAGCCATGACCACTATATCGTCGGCAAATCGAAGGTGAGTGATGTACTCGCCATTGATGTTGATGCCTAGTCCTCTCCAGTCCAGAACCTTGAAAACATCCTCCAGTACAGCGGTAAACAGCTTCGGAGATATGACGTCTCCCTGTCTCACACCTCGCTGCAGAAGGATAGGTTTCGTGGTCTGGTCCTGAAGCCGGACTGACATGGTGGCGCTTTTGTATAAACACTTCAATACCTCGATGTACCGGTAGTCAATTTGGCACCTTTGGAGAGACTGCAGCACAGCCCAAGTTTCGATCGAATCGAAGGCTTTCTCGTAGTCCACAAACGCTAAACAGAGAGGCAGGTTATACTCTTCGGTCTTCTGTATAACCTGCCGCAGCGTATGTATGTGGTCTACGGTGCTAAAGCCTTTTCGGAATCCGGCTTGTTCGGGAGGCTGAAAGTCGTCGAACCTGCGCGCGAGACGATTCGTAATGACTCTGGAAAACAACTTATAGACATGACTCAGAAGTGAGATGGGCCTATAATTCTTCAGTCGGGCATTGTCGCCCTTCTTGAAGAAGAGTACCACCACACTTCTGCACCATGCCTGCGGCGTTTTTCCCTCGAGTATGACGGAATCGAACAGCTTCTGAAGTGCCTTAAGGACCGGTTTACCTCCCGCCTTCAGGAGTTCGGCCGTAATTCCGTCATCACCCGGTGCCTTGTTGTTCTTAAGCTGTTTCAGAGCCATACTAATCTCGTACAGGCTGACATCCGGGATGTCTTCGGTATAGTGTCGGGTCAGTCTAGCTCTGGGGTCTTTCGCTAGATCTTCAACGGGTTTACTGGTTGACGTGTACAGCTGCCCATAGAAACTCTCGATCTCCCTCAGAAGCTCCGGTTTGGCGGATACGATCCTGCCGTCGTCGGTCTTCAGTTTCGTGAGCTGGCTTTGCCCTATAGACAGATCTCTTGCAAATACCTTAGAGCCCTTGTTCCGCTCAATTGCCTGTTTAATACACTCGGTATTAAAACGGCGGAGGTCGCTCTTTAAGGATTTAGAGATCCGCCTATTGAGCTGCCGGTATTTACACGCCTCGTCTGGCGACTGCAGGATCATTTCACGCCGCTCCTTCATGAGACTAAGAGTTTGATCAGAGAGCTTCTTGTTCCTATTCACACAACGTGCCTTGAAGAACTTAGACCCCGTTGTGTGGACAGTTTCCACGAACCCATCGTTGTATTCGTCCACTAAGCTTCCTAGGCACTCGAAACGATTCTGGAGTTCAAGCTGAAAGCTCTCGGGGTTTTGGATCTGGATCTGTGCTGGACGGAGCGTAGACTTCATCAGTCGAGACCTTTCAAGCTTAATATTGATGTTCAATGTGCCTCTTACCATGCGGTGATCGCTCCCGGTTTTTACCGCATTGATCACAGAGACATCATTGAACATTTGCTTCCTGGTAGACATGATGAAGTCAATCTCATTTTTTGTCGCACCATCGGGGCTCTGCCAGGTCCACTTCCTGTGCTCACGTTTTTTGAAGAAGGAGTTCATCATATAGAGGCCCTCCTTCTCCATAAAACTAGCCAGTTGGTGACCCCGGCGATTCCGATGTCCAAACCCAAACTGCCCTACTAGCAGCTCATCCCCGTCTCGTTTACCCAGTTTCGCGTTGAAGTCCCCCATGACAACGGTGAATTGAGTTTTGAATCCATGCATGGCTTTAGAGATATCCTCATACATGGTCTCCACTTCGTCGTCGGAGTGTGTAGAGGTCGGGGCGTAGACCTGTATGACCTTCAGCGAATATCTTGACGATATTCTGAGTATAAGGTACGCCACCCTGGTCGACACACTCTCGATTTTCACAACGTTGTTCACAAGGGACTTGTGGACGATAAACCCAACACCACCCTGGGACTGCCGGTCGCCCTCTCGGAAATAGAGCAAGTTGCCGGATTTCAGGATTATCGTGTCCTCCCCCTCTCTTCGGACTTCAGATAATCCGATAATACTCCATCGCAACCTGCTCAACTCCTCTTCGAGCTCCGTTATCTTCTCGTCAGTCCGGAGTGTGCGCGTGTTATAAGTTGCCAGGTCTAGTCGTCGTTTGGGGTAGCCGGATCTCATCCGGAGATTCTTCGCACCCCTTGCCACGCCGTTACCTCGACCGCTACCGTAGCCGAGGGTAGACGGGCTGCCGGGTACTAGGGGCCATGCTTTATGTGTTGCGCTCATTTTTCATTAGGGGGGTTTGCCATAATCGCCACGCTTGGCAGGCGGGTTGGCGATCGCAGTATGGTTGATAAAGACACAGAGAACGCTGCTGCCCATTCTCTGGTAAGTCCCTTAGTCGCCTCTTACGACACCCACGGGAAGATATGGGATGGTGCTATTCTTTGCGTCCGACACCATACGGAGCGTACCCTACATAACACCTACATAACATATTATATTAAAATAAAAATCCAGACTCCTCGTAGGTACTTGCAACTCCAAATAAACTTGCATAAAAATTCAGCGAAAACTCCAAGGTCTCATACATTTTCAGTACCTACACATTCGTATTTGTGACAAGAAGGAAACATGGCCTCCAATAAATTCCACATGCGTTATGTATTCGTCACTTTTGCTTGTAAAACTATGCTGATGTACCGAACGTTGTGTTTTAGTGAGGTGCACCGGAATAGGGATGTAACCGTATCGATTTTGTAAAATGTTGTAGGGATTCAGTAAAGAGATCCGTATTTATTTATTTTGCCGTACTTTAGGTATCGATTATTGTTTTGCAAGAGTACCTATAAGAAGACATATTAAACGATGGATGAACTGAATAAAGAATGATATGGCTAGAAAGGTGTCTGATGTCGATTAATAGAAAAATATGGAAGAAGAAGACATGCTGCTCTGACCACAAAAGAAAATTCAGTTGAAAGGTCTTTATTGTTTTTACGTAAAGTTGTATCGACTCTGTCTCAGGAAGGTAGCAGCAACTCGGATAGATTTTCAAGGCATTTTAAGCAACGCTTCCCGAAGCCAGTCTGTACGGGTGGCCACTCATTAAAAACCGAGTTCCCGCTGACATCGACAGTTGTACGCCTGACACTTATCTTTTCAACGAGTAGCATGTTACCCAGTTAGTAAATTATCGAGTTTAGATAGGTACTCGCTTCATGGAACTGGTATCTGGATGGTTTAGGTAAGACTGGAAGTCGACACGACAAAGATACGAAAAGCCTTGGCAGTTGAAAATTTTAAAATATTATTGTCTACAAAGACTGTGTACGTTTTCTGTTTGTTTCAGTAATATGTTAATTATGCAGGTAACGTGGTTAAGGCGACATCACCTGCCCGCGACCTTGAGCGCGCGCTTAACTCATCGCCTAAACAAATAAGGTTGAAAATGGCGACGCGTTTGATGCTCGTGACTGCCAAAATGAACGATAGTTCGCAGATTTAATTTATTAAAAAAAAAAATACGCTGTAATGTTAAAATATTTTTACATATGTCTTTAGTTGATTAAATTTCCTTTCTGATAGTAAAAAAATAAATAACAGTTGTCACTCAAAATATTGAGCATTTCGAGACGAAAAAGTTTTTTCGTGTGATTTTTTTGTGATTTTGTGATTTTTTTTTTCGAGGTTCTTGATTACTTTTAGAAAATATTTTTGCATAAGTCTTTTACCTATACATTTGACTATACACTGTATTTTTTTTGGAATTGTAATAAGTAGCAATACGGCTAACTCTGCGACGAAAAACAGGTCGTTTTTACGGTTCCCCCGTTGACTGCGTCTTAAGTGCTACTATTAAATAAATTAATTTGTAAACCTCGAGGTACACAAAGTGTATTCTCTCTGCTTTTCCTCAGTGAAATTAAAAAACATTGCAACATTTATGTGCTTTTTCGCAAAGCTTTCATAATAATTATGCAGATAAAAAATAACTGATTTTCTTTGTAATAAGTATTCTTGTAGAATCTACGGTTTTACTAACTCCATTATTCTTACGTTTGAAACTATTATAACATGCTCGTGATTATATAATAACAGGGGCATTGGTCGCCTTTTTAATTTTAATAATAAAACGTTTTTTAAAAACTGAACCAATAAACCGAGTCAGATTCTTATTTGCGGCAATTTTGCCCTTTAACAGTCGAATACCAAGAAATGATGTAAAATTATTTTCAACACACTTGCTCATAAAGTGGCTAAAATTTCACCGCAATTAGGCACATAATGACACCTATAATCAAACTGTGAATTTTTCATTACTATTATTCACTAGTGAGTTATAGTTTTTTTTTTTAAATTTAATTGGTTGAGTTGCTATGTTCTTAAAAAAGTTTCGATACAAAAAAGATCGTGTGCACAGTGCAATAGTAAAAATTCATTAATGTACCTAGTGCTTGCTCATTTCATGAAACTTTGTATTTAAATAGATAATTTAAACTTAGTACGTTTTTAATAAATAAAACTTTCACTCAAATATAATTTTTGTTTTCTCTGTGATAAATAAAAATTTGAATTCCCCATTTTGTACGTGGCTCCAAACACTATTCACGACAAGCAAAAAAAAAAAAACCTCTTTTAGTCTATGGCTGATCGCTTATAAAAAAAACAAAATATTTTCCCGCTACTGCGAAAAAAATACACAACTTGTTTTCACTGTTATTATAGTTATTTTATTAGTTAAAATGTCTAGTTTTGAAGAAAATGATTCATGTTGTACACCGCCCGATGTAAGATTTGAAGCCCTTAGCGTTATGGAAAATTTGCTACCCGAAAACTCCAAGGAGAAATATCTATTAGCGTACCAAAATTTCAAGCAGTGGCAAAACACCAAGAAATCGCAGTCATTTTCTGAAAATGTGTTCTTGGCGTAGGTACTTAAAAGAATTATCTTCTAAGTACAAACCTAGCTCTTTGTGGTGTATATACTCAATGTTAAAAAGTACAGTCCGAACGAAGAATGGAGTGGACTTAAAAACATATACTCTAATTTGTCAGCTTATCTAAAAAGACTGTCAGATGGATTTAGAAGCAAGAAATCAAAGGTTTTATCGTCTAACGATGTTGAAAAATTTATAAAAGATGCTCCAGATAACCAATATCTGGTTACTAAGGTTAGTTAAACTAATTTTAAATATCTATCTACGTGACTTCAGCTTCAGCGTGTTGTGTGTTAAACTTAATAATAATTTTTTCCTTTTTTTCAGGTTGCTTTAATATTTGGTGCAACTGGTGCATGTAGGATACAAGAATTAACAAATATAACTGTAAAAGACATACAGAACCATGGCCAGTAATCTATCTGAAGAGACCGCTACGCCATGAAAAACAATTAATTATAATTTTACTAACTGCACATTTACTAATTGTTTCTATAAATAAACTTTTTATCTACTAAATAAAATGTTTTTTCTTGTATTATTAAGCTATTGCATAGCTTCCATCGCGGGCCTTGAGCGTGGAGAGCGAATCCAGAAATTCCTTATCGAAAATATTTCAACCAGGTTGCTATGGTTACGGAAAATAACAAGGTTGTCAACTGAGGTTGTCAAATTAAATAATTGATAAAAAATGCTATGCAATAGCTTTACCGCGGCAGTTTCCGAGTGCCACACGTTTTTTTTATTCGCAAGTGTGTTGAAAAACGTCGTATGATACACGTGTGTATTGATGATTACCGTCCTCGGCTTTCTTGGTAATCACCAACGTTACACACTTATACCATAATGTACTATTTCAACACACTTGCTCATAAAGTGGCTATAATTTCACCGCAATTAGGCACGTAATGACACCTATAATCAAACTGTGACTTTTTCATTGCTATTATTCACTAGTGAGTTATAAGTTTTTTTTTTAATTTTATTGGTTGAGTTGCTATGTTTTAAAAAAAGTTTCGATACAAAAAAGATCGTGTTCAATAGTAAAAATAAATTAATGTACCTAGTGCTTCCCCATTTCATGCAACTTTGAATTTAAATAGATAATTTCAACATATACGTTTTTAATAAACGAATCTTTCCCTCAAATAATATAACTTTTGTTTTCTCTTTATTAAAGAAAAAAAATACCCATTTTGTCCGTGGCTAAAACTCTATTAACCGCGAAAAGTCAAAAATAGTGAAACCACATTCTTTTAGTCTATGGCCGATCGTCATTGTTACAGTAGTGGCGCCACTGGTCAAGAAAAAATGCATCGCTACGTCAAACTTAGTACATTTATTTTAGTTCCGTGTTTTCCCGCCTGCATAGATAACTTGGTAGGACTGTAGTATGCGCGCGCATTAATTTTTCCCGCTATTGTGAAAAAAAAAAACAGAACTTGTTTTAACTGTTGAAGTTGGTAGAACTGTAGATGCGCGCGTATTAATTTTTCCCGCTATTGTGGAAAAAAAACAGAACTTGTCATCAACTGTTGAAGATGACTTTTTAGTATTATTTTCTTCACAAGTGTGTTGAAAAACGTCGTATGATACACGTGTATATTGATGATTACCGTCCTCGGCTTTCTTAAGACCCTCACCTGACGGCTCGGGTCTCAATGGCGCCTCTGCGGTAATCACCAACGTTATACACTTGTACCATAATGTACTATTATTTTGCCTTTTGAATTCAGTTTAAATTTCATGAGCAAATTATAAATCGCATACATAAAATATTATTCTAGAATTTTCATACGTATTGAAAGCTTTTGGTAGGTATTTCTGTTTATTCAATATCGAAACCACTAGATGGAATTTATATTATCTATACTATATTAATTATTATAAAGAGGATAGATTTGTATTTTTTTGTATGTAACGAATAAACTTAAAAACTACGTAACCGATTTGAAAAATTCTTTCACCGTTGGGAAGCTACAGTATACCCGGGTGACATAGGCTTACTTTTTATCCCTGTATTCCCACGGAAACGGGAACTACGCAGGTGAAACCGAGTGACGTCCGCTAGTCACACTTATAATATTATAAAAGTTTGTGTGATGAATGTGTATGATTGTTACTTCTTCACGCAAAAACTACTGAAAGGATTGGGATAAAATTTGGTACACAGATAGTTTTTAATCTGGATTAACACATAGGATAGTTTTTATCCCGATTTTATCTTCCCGTGGGATAATTTTCGAGTTGTAGCGGGTGAAGCCGCTGGCAATAGCTAGTAATAAAATTAAAATAATAAAATATTGATTGACTAGTTATTACTCACATTATATGACATTATTTAGTCTAAAACTACCTGTGCGTTGTGGTTTCACCCGGCGTTTGTTTTTTTCTGGTCAGGTCCTTAGGAGCTTTTATAAAGATTATAACATAGCATCAAGCGTGTAATCCCAAAAGGGTTAGGCAGAGGGGTACCTAATAGTACACCCACTTTTCGCTAGTTATGCTTTAAGTCCTATGTCCTATGGCCATCAAACAGGCACCAATTCAGTCTCCGTGGCTGCTACTGAAAAATTCTTAATGGAAAAACACAGTACCACTTTGCCCGACCCGGGAATCGACCTCCATGCCTCATGCTCTGCAGTGGCGGCAGCAACCTCTAGAACAAAGAGGCAGTCCACGTGGTATTCACATTGCTTCCTTTACTACGTATTTCAAGGTCAAAAAACGATTTGAGATAAAATATAAATCGATACCAAATACTAAAAAAAACATCGATAAATCGGGCCACAGCGAACATAACCCTATCCTACAGACTTGTTGAACTTATATTCGTTCTGAATTATTCAGTTGTTTGACCCCGGCCTCTCTCACTCGCTAAAGGGATAAACTCTTGTAGCTCCCGTCATTTGTCTATGCCTGTTTTACTTTTTTTTTGTGTCGCGCGTTCTCGCGGTATGATTGATGATTGTCTTTGTTTATTATGTTTTTAGTTTTGGACTGAGTGGGAATGTCACCTGTTTATTTTTGGAGGGAGGAAGTAATATATGGTTTTTGTTACGTTTTGATGGGAGTTATTTGGTCTGTTTTTAACGCGGAGATGATTTATTGTGGTATAGAAGAAAAGAGTTATGATTGGGTGAATGGTTTAGTTTCAGGCGTCATCCATAATAGGGGATCGGACAAAAAAAAACTAATTAGTCCGTCAGATAGATTTCCAAAAATTATTGGACACGTATTTTTTCTTTTTTCACGTAAACTTAAAATTAAGACGAGACAGTGCTTCGAAAACTCGTGTGACGTCATATGATAGTACATTTTGACGACACAAGTGACGTTTCAAGCCCCACTCCAAGATCTTTGACGTGTTTTATCTTCGTTATTTTTTATTGATTTGATAAAACAAAAAACACGTATTCAATATTTTTCGATAATCTAACTTACGGACTAAACAGAATCATATTATTTTGACCCAGTCCGATCCCCTATTGCAGATCGCTTTAAAAAAAAGGCGTTTGCGCGCAGTATACCCACCCAGTCTTACCAAATATTATTGTACCATTTATTATTGTACTTAGTCTTATAAATAATTCTTAATGCATAAAAAGCATTTCCTGTTTACATTGTATGGTTTTAGGGAACAAACAGATACCAAAAATAAATGCCAGTAGAAAAAGAAAAATAAACAGTTTTATGTGTCGCAAAAAACATACAAAATGACAAAAAAAAACGTTTTGCATACACTATTTCCTTACAACCAAAACATCCCACCTAAGAAACAAAATAAAAACAGCATGTACTTCAACACTTTCCCAATCCGAGCAGGTAACGTCTGAAAGAAAGAAAGAAAGAAAGAAAAATTATTTATTGGTTTCACACCAGGACAAACCAAATTGACAAAAAAATTAAAAGCTAACAAGGTAAACATAATTACGAGAAACACTTAAAATTAGGACATAATAATTTGAAAAAGTCCCGTGCGAAGCCAAAGGGCCACTATCTCAGCATGGTGCTGTAACATCTATGACAAATCACAAATGTCGCAGCGCTGGCGCTGGCGCTGGTCTGCTACGGGAATTGACAATTCCCATCGAACGCTCGAACGAACAGATTTGTTCGAAATAAGCACCGCTTGCATTTGGGGGGTTAAACAAAATTTCATACTTTTATATCGGATTGAAACAATCACGTACGTAGGCAGGTAGCTTTTACTGAGTTTTTTTTGGTTGTCGTAAGAGGAAAATTATAGCTGGGATGGGTGGGATAAGGTATTGGGAAATTCAAAAGGATTTGGAGGCTTTATTATATGGGCTGCGGGTTGTTCGAAAGAGATACCGTGGCCTCGGCACAAAGGGCTAAGAGGGAACATGGGTAGTTTTTAGTCAGTAGAAGTCTGACACTCCCTGCCGCTCTGCCCAGAGCCGGAGGAGTAATTTGATGGTTTCCTAATCTCCAAAAAAGGCTTTATTATGTGTATGTCGGATTACCAGGATTTATTCCGTTAGGCTCGTACGTCATGTGGGCAGAAGACCCATCTTCTGTACACATGATCACAACCCATGCTTGCAATAAAAATACACTGTTTTTTTTTTAATATTTGAAATTACAATTAACTCCGCTGCACTCAGACACTAAATACCAGTTAATAATAATGTACTCTAAGCTGAATTTCGTCCTCGCTGAGAACTCAGAAACATCACGACTCAGTAGAAGTTCGTTGTGGTGTAGGTAGACTTGGAAAATCATCGAATGACCCCCCCCCCCCCCCCCGCTCTTGGGCAGAGCGAAGGGGAGTGTGCGTGTGAGCTCAGGTTATTTTATCGCAGGTGATTATTATTTTTATTATTTAACCATTTAAACCCACTTTCCACTCAACGTTTCTGATAAACAGATCAATCATAAGTCTGGTACATCATGTAATCCTCCTGAATCCACACTGTCAGTATAGCTAAGTGTTGGCATCACGTAGAAAATGAGAAAAAAAATCTCTGCTGCCATAATAATAATATACACCGGGCCCCGGGGAGTGACGTCGGAATTTTTACTAAATTATTACGAGATTACAAATTGGATTTTCTGTTCAACTTTCTTGTGAGGTGCGTTGGATGTTGTTAGCTGGTTTACTGTATAAGTATATTTTTTTTGGATTAGGCTTGTTCTTCATGACACAGATGAAATTAAGATTTACGATACCTCTTCTTAGAACTATATTATTTGATACGCCAAAAACTTTTTTTTTTTATTATAAATGGGCTTGCTCTTGACTTCAATCTTGCCCTAAGGGCAGAGATGATGTCGACGATGGACCGAGCTTACCCAGTAGAAGCCTGTTTACTCGCGACTTAAACAGATTAGATTACTTAATTTTCTAAAGTTTTTTTTTTATTAATGGCCTTTTCTTTACCTCAATCTTGTCCTAGAGCAGAGATGAGCCCGTTGGGGCTGCGGGTTGTTCGAAAGAGATACCGCGGCCTCGGCACAAGGGCTAAGAAGGAACAAGGGTGGTTTTTAGCCAGTAGAAGTCTTGACACTCCCTTCCGCTCTGCCCAAGAGCGGGAGGGGTTATTTGATTATTTTCTACCCACAAAAAAAGGGCTAACCCAGAAGATAATCGCTATCCCCATCTAGTTTATTCATTACTAGCGGTCGTCCGCGGTTTCACCCGCGTAGATCCCGTTCCTGTGGGAATACAGGGATAAAAAGTAGCCTATGACACTCAGCAATAATGTGGTTTTCTATTGGTGAAAGAATTTTTTAAAAATCGGTTCAGTAGATCCCGAGATTACCCCTTACAATTTAACAAACACACAAACTTTACTTCTTTATAATATTAGTATAGATATAGATTAGAGCATGTACTTTTAGGAAAGGAAAATAGGAATTGAGACTGCCTCGTTGGTCTAGGAGTCGCAAGCGCGACTGCTGAACATGACGACTTGAGTTCAATTCCCGGTTCGGGCAAAGTGTTATTGGATTTTTCCATCACAAATTTCTCAGTAGCAGTCGCGGAGACGGATTATATGGGACTTAAACATAACTGGTAAATGTGGGTGTATACTATTACGAAATCTTCTGCCTAAGCCTTCATCGATTATATGCGTAATGTTTTGTAACACAAACACAACTTTTTCCCATAGGGGCATGCAAAAATACTTGCGTAAAGTTTTGTAACACAAACACACCTTTTTCCCATAGGGGCATGCAAAAATACATGCGTAAAGTTTTGTAACACAAACACACCTTTTTCCCATAGAGGCATGCAAAAATACATGCGTAAAGTTTTGTATCACAAACACACCTTTTTCACATACCTAGTGGCATGCAAGAACAAAAAAGCCACCTGCGGCGACGTTCTTTACATGAGCTACATGTCTTATTGTGATCTTAACATAAAATATTCACCGTCTTACAAATTAGATTGATGATACAGGACGATGCTATTAATACCCATCTTCATACAGAAAAACTTCCGACAAACAAATTCCTTTTTCCCAACAATTTGAACAAGAAAAAAGTACCAATTCCAACTTGTATAAAACGCATTAATATCGTTAACTTGTTGAATACAAGGAGAGGGTGACACGGTGTGAAATATTAACCCGCGTCCGACTTGCGTGCGAAGGAGCGCTTTTAACCACACCCTTTATGTGGGATACGGGTGTAGGAAACTGTTGGCAGCCGTTTGGATCATCATCATCATTTCAGCCAAAAGACGTCCACTGCTGGACATAGGCCTCCCCCAGGTGTCGCCACATTGACCGGTCCGGTGCGTCTCTCATCCAGCGGGTTCCCGCAACCTTGACCAGTTCATCGGTCCACCTAGCGGGAGGCCTTCCAACGCAACGTCTTCCGGTTCGCGGTCGCCATTCCAGAACTTTTCGGCCCCATCGGCCATCCGTTCTGCGAGCAATGTGTTGTCCATTGCTACTTAAGTCTGGCGATGCTTCGGGCTACGTCGGTAACCTTGGTTCTCATGCGGATGTCCTCATTCCTGATTCGATCACGCAAGGAAACTCCGAGCATAGCCCTCTCCATTGCCCTTTGGGTGACTTTGAGCTTTCTGGACGTGACGTTTGGATAAAATATATATTTTGTTAGGTTATTCAAGCCAAAAAGAGCTTGTAGCCAGATAATAACACTCAGATCAATCTTCAGGTTAAGTTGCGCTTGCCAAGGTGGTCTGTAGGTACATATAAGGGTCCCAATTACATACCGAGTTTCCTCCGTGCTTTAGAAAGCACGCTAAGCCTTTGGCCTCGGCTGTCACTTGTAGATCTTTGACAGTCGTAACAGGTAGCCAGTGGCCGGAAAGTCTGACAACTGGTTACCAAAGGGTATTAAATTACCCTAACTGAATGTAGCGTTTATTTACATGGAGCGATTGCCTATCTAACCTTCACTACACAGTTAGTACTGGAATATACGATAGCCTTTGGTAAGACAGATTGTCAGACTTTCAAATAAAACTGAAATATTTCCGGCAAGATATAGGTACACAGTACACTATACTAACACTTCTGCCAAACCCGTCGGCGAATAAAAGCGTAATACTGACATTAATAAACCATCCCACATTACCTCCAGCACCACAAAACTCCACAATATTTATCTCCTCATTTGAGGGTAGTCTGTAAAAGTCGTTGAGTTTAAAATTTCGTGTGTATTATATGATAAAGTAGGCCCTTATATAATTTAATGGCCCCTTTCATATAGGCTGGGGTGTAAACGGTTAAGTGGGTACACTTTTATGACGTAGGTGGTTGCTGGGTGGTTGGGGGTGGTTTTAGGCTCTCAGTTCTGGTGGAATGGCGGTCTATGAGGTTATTGCGGCTTCGCCCGCGTGAAAATGTCGATTTTCCAAACAAACTTTAATCCCCTATTTAACTCCCTTAGGGGTTGAATTTCGACAAATCCTTTATTATTCCTTGTCTACGTTATATAGGGAACCTCTGTGCAAAATTGTGCTTTATAGGTTTAGGGTTTTGGCTGGGCGTTGATGAGTCAGTCAGTCAGGCAGGACTTCTCTTTTTATTTTTAAAGATAGATACCTATGACTTACAGAAGTGTATGTCGTTTCGCCATTTAATCGTGCAGTTGCATGTTTTGTATGAGTCTATTGACAGTTTTCAAATTCTGTTTCAACCTTCTGAGAAGGTCGGACTTCTACTGGCAAAAAACCACCCATGTCCCTTCTTAGCCCTTTGTGTCGAGGCCGCGGTATATCTTTCAAACAATCCACAGCCCCGACGGGGAATAACACTGCTTGACTAGGACACTGAAACCTGTAATCAACCATACAATAAGATAATCAGATTGGAAACGAGGAAAAAAAAGCCTTCCAAAAAAATGATAATACCCAATGAAACAGGCCTCCAAACTCCTCGAATTTTTATTATTTCCACAGCCAATCCGATTCAGAAGATTTGTGGCTTTCACAACGGAGATCCTATTGACTTATTGAATCTTTAGATGTTATTTATGTTCGCTCACGACCTTTTATTGTCGTTACTTGTTGATATATACCGGAGGAGACATTAAGAGCGTAGACGGGCTGCATTTTTCCATACAAATGTATTCCCCTATTCTCTTCCTGGATAATGCCTCTAGAGTAATCGTTTTTATTTATAAAAATCCAGGTCTATTGAAGGCATGCCCCTGTCATTTTTTTTTTTTTCAAAAAATTTATTACAAAAATATTATAATGACTTACCAAAAACCTAAAAAAATACCCCGTTTTTACCTACGTAATCAGATGACTACCAAAGAAAATTGAAAAGTTTTTAAAATAAAAACAAGTAATAGAAAAATAAATTTTGATACCAAATATAATTTAATTGGCTTAGGTTTCGAGGAGAAAACAGGAGAATACGAAACGTCGATCGGTCAAGGTTTTTTATAGGTAAAATCGTTCTGAGCTGCAGTTGTCTCTATCGCACTCACATATTGATACCGCCCGGTTGCTAGAGCGCAGCGCGACGGCAATAGTTATATATACGTATATTATACGCAGCCCGTCTACGCTCTTAACGTGTAATAAAAACTATATTAACAGTTGTTAGTCTAATCATCTACTGGTTGCAAGCACGCTACTGATTAGAATTAGGTCCTGTGTTCGATTTTCAAGTCGGGCAATGTGTAATTGGGTTTATATGAGAAATTGCTTAAGTGCATGTTTACGTACAGGCGGGGCGTCGCGCGGCGCGTGCCGCGTTTTTAATTCAAACACATGGCGATGTATGAAAAAGTTAACGATTTCAAACGTCGATTTTAGCTAAGCAATTTTTCGTTCGGTAGTTTAAAATGCAGTGATTGTTGCGGTGGACCCGTCTCTCAGTAAATTAATAAAAAATCACGAGACGAACTTTCTGCACGCGCCGCGCGACGCCCCGCTCTCCGTAAACGAGCACTAAGAGTTATTGGATTTTTATGAGGATTTGATTACTGAGTAACAGTCATGGAGTCTGCATTTGAAAGAAGAAAGAAAGAAAGAAAAAATATTTATTGTCGCAGAAATAAAAAAAAGCAGGTAAACACACAACTTACAACTAATACTACTACTACTACTTGTGTGCCCAGTTGATAGCAAAACGCTCACCTACATCGTTCTTAAAAAAATAACTAACGATATTTAGGTTTACTATTAGGGACAGCTCTGTTTACCCTTTCGGGGCTTTACAGATTAAACTAAATATAACGTTTGTTAGGCAGGAGTCAACACGGGCTAAAACGAATAGTAAATATGTCGAGTTAATCAGTCGAAAATTATATTATAGGGCTCATGACATGATTAAACCCTAAGCGGTCGACATCATTCTATTAACAACCAATTAAATCTTCAAAGACAAACATACACGTATACCTACTTTCCTATTCCTACAAAATCCAACCCAACTTGCTTTCACTGTATCTAATTAATTTTCCAACATTTAAAACTTCTATATTTGTTCAACAGACGTGTTTACACTGTCAAAGTTGAGCGTCGAATGAAAATTGCCGCGCGTTTTAATTTGAATTTAGAACGTTCACCGTAACCGACGACGTTTATGAATGCGTTCCGAAATTAGCCTTTTAATAGCCTCTTTTGTGTTCGAATCAGGGAATTCGTCTAGAAATAAATTATGTTAATTTCTTTTTGGATTAAAGGGAAAAACTGTGTTTTTGTAACAATATGTGGCAGCATTTACGGTTTTCTATAAAACTTGGACTTTGATGATTATTTCGAGTAAGTACTGAAATAAAACTTTGTTTTCTAGTGTTATTTTAGTTAACTATTGTTTTAACTAAACAGTTATTTAGATTTATTATGACAACTGTAATTTTGGAATTATAGTACTTTGTAATGAAAATGGAATAATAGATGTTGCAATGGACTATTGCACGGTTTTAGGTTAAAGTTTAGTATTCCGATTTAAATCATGCGGTTGAGTTTGCATTTATTTTGTAAATACGATTCTATGGTTATGGCTAAAGCTATTAATTTCATGTGTATGTTATATTTAGTGTTGTTCTGATTTTGATTTTATGGTTTATTTTGGTTCATATTACCGTATTTACAGGACATAAAACAAAGTCTGAAAGTGGCGTCGCGTCGGTAACTGAAAAGATTGTGTAGTAATCGGTTGCCGTGATATGGGCATGTGATGTGGGGGAATGAGGAAATAGTCGTGAGGATAGTTTTAGAGTATGAAGGTTGATTGGTATAAGAGTAGAGGAAGACCAAAGAAACAAAGGATTGACGTTGTAACTGTAAAGGATGATATGTTAAGGCGGAGATTCCTGCAAACGTTCAAAAAGGTGGTTTTTTAAAGCAGTGTATCTCATAAACCGTAAATAATTTTGACAAACAAAAAAAATATGACATTTTCAAGACCTTTTCGCATACCGTGATGGAATTCAAAACATAATTAAACATACTTTAATGCACGAAAAAAATCTTCAAACATACCTCTTAACAAATTTTAAAAGCTGTTTATCTCTTCATTAACAAATATAATTATAATTTAAAATACACCATAAAATTTCAAATGCCAAACTGCATCCAGTGATTGATTGTTTTTTATTAAATAATTAATTTCAAATTTTATACGATTTTATTTGCACTTTTAATTAAAACATGCTCTTGCTGGCAGTGTATCGCTGATCACTCTCACGCACGGGTAGACGCTATTGCTAAGCTCCCCCCACTCGCTCAAGGTCGTTGGCGTATATCTGGGCCTTAAGAAAAGAAGCGTCTGGTGAGATAAACAGTAATAGAAAAGTGTGGAAGAAGAAAACATGCTGCGCCGACCCCAAATAGATTGAAATAAGATGATGATTCCCGTGATCACAGTCGTCAGCTGCGCTCGAATCCAAACACCTGATTTCTACTTAGAACAACGACCATACAGCCACTAGACGCCTAATACTCAATCTAACGCACGAAACAAATTCTGTCAACTCGCTGAGGTGCGGGGAACGGGGTACTGCATTCTGATTGGCCCTTTCAAGGTCATTGCATTTTTACGGCCACAGGAGTGGTCGAAACTAATGCGAACTTTGTAAGTGACGACGGCTATAAGATTTATAGCCCTAATGTGTTGACAGACATTGGTCGCCTGTTATTAGGCGTCTAGTGGCTGTATGGTCGTTGACTTAGAAAAAGACATAGGAATCAAACCCAGATTGATATCAATGAAAATGTAACTGTATCACCCTAGGTATCACCGTATTAAACACTTCTGTTTCTTCGTGTCGCTTTCACGAATATTTTTATAATTTTTCTAGTCCAGAAATTCGCCACTTCCACCTCTTCATCTGGGTATTTTAAACACTGCAAACATACACCTCGTCATCTCACACCATAACGCTATAACAGTCTCAGCAGTAAACTAGGTTAATGTGCTCATAAACCAGTCACAGTCTTCGCCTTGAACTTGCACTCGTTTGACGAAGAAATTACGTTATTGACGAACCAGTGGGTTTGAAAAGATATAAGGGGAATGGGGTGACGATTTCTGAATCCGGAAGAACACACGTTCACGAATAAAGGTGCGTTGACTACAACTTGTTTTTGCAGCGTTTTTTTAGCCGCCAAATAAAATAGCTTCTTAAATAAGTGATCTTATTTCGGCATAATACAAATAAAATACATGAAAACACAATATAACATCACGCCTGTAATATCCCCCAAGGGGTAAGCGGTCCCGTCGGGGCTGCGGATTATCGAAAGGCATAACGCGGCCTCGGCACAAGGGTGAAGAAGGAACACGGGTTGGTTTTTAGTCAGTAGAAGTCTGACACTCCCTTTCGCTCTGCCCAAGAGCGGGGGGGGGGGGGGTTATTTGATGATTTTCCACCCACCAAAAAGGAGTAAGCGGTATACCCACATATCGCATCAAAAAAGTAATAACACTTGGCCTGACTCGGGAATCCAACTCAGGACCCTTATGTCCAGCAGTCGCACTTGATACCACTAGACCAACGAGACGAGGCAGTATAAATAAACTAGTTAGTGAAAAAGATGTCCCATAACCATGCGTTTTAAATACCCGTCATTTGAAACCAATCACGCAATCCCAAAACGACATAAAGATCAAATCAATTCACTAACCTCAAACTTCGTCAATCAAACCACAGATGTAACTGCCAACTGTTGGAAACTAAAGCCAAACATTGCAGAAAACTTTGACCAAACATTGGTCGGTCGCGCCAAGGTTTGGTCAAAGGTTTCATTTGGATTCATAGCTCTAGGCAGTGTCTTGGAGCCTCAATCTTAGCTGAGCCGACCGCTTTTGAGACCGCGTAAATGGATGGGGTTAGGTCCCAGTTTTAGCGGGAGACTAGAAATTGCGGGTTTTATTTATACGCCTATTGGCGAAATGGATGAAATGAAGAGAGGCCTATAAATTCGGGCTGTGGATGATCATGATTTCATCTTGAGTTCAGATTTTTCTTTTACAGTACTGTCGTATTTCTATTTATTTGACTGGTAGAGAATGCCTTACGGCATTAAATCCGCCTATGTTCCTACCACTCTTTCGCACGAAGATTAAATAAATATTCTCTTAATTTTATGTGACGTGAATTAACTTCGAATACAGAGAATATTTCTCTCTTCTCGCGAATATGTCGACTTTGACGACAGTTTTATGACTTTGAGTTTTGAAAGCCGAAAGAAATGCTTATTGTTTAAAATTGGTTTTGAAATCGTTATTGGCACTCACTCGCAAGTAATAGTCTGGTTCATCAATTTTACCCAAAGACTCCCAGTCGTAAAGAGTGTGTACGCCGGTGGGGTTCCTGCCAAACACTTTGAAAAAATCACCCGCTCCGCTAACAGTGCGACCCTGCCTTCTGTCCCAGCTCGCTCGCGGTCATGTGTGCACATTGAAGTTGCTTTGACTTTGCTGTTTGTACGAGAATATATCGCGGCCTCTTTACGTGGAATATTATATCTAGGAAGGTGCTACTTTTCATGAAAATTTTTAGTAAATATAAAGCTGTGTCACTAGCCTTATTAATCGTGGCAATCCTCGAATGTGCAATTGTTGGAATTGTTTGGAGACTCCAGCAAGTAGGTCTGGTCAGATCGCAGATCAATCTAGCCAGGCCGTTCAGTCGGGAGCACCGCAATCATACTGAGTGTATAAATACTCCTGTTTAACACTTACATACAATATTATACAACTGATTATACCAGTCAAATATTGAATGAATGAATAAAGCTGAAACCGGTGAGCTACTACGAGATGCGTAGCAGCGCCGCCGCCGTAGCGAGGCCTTGTAGCAAAACCGCTACGCCGTAGCGAGGCCTTGTAGCAAAACCGCTACGCCGTAGCAATCTCACAGGAGCGTAGCGTTGACCTTTCTCGTGGTTATTAGTATTTTCGTAGTCATCATTTTTTACTGTCATATAATCATTATTGATTATTATTTATTATTTTATTATTATAGTTCAATTGAATTGCTTTTGGAAAATTGTGATAAAGGAAAAAAACAGCAACATTCTCCTACTACTATTACGAAACCCACGAGAAATTGTTATTTAGCTCCTATCTAAACCCGTACTTTCCGGCCAGTCTTAATTATATTTACGGCCACACTTTTCAACCCAAATTCATGCCCTTCACGCTTAAACCTAAACCTTATCTAAAGAGAAACAGATTATCTAATCGTGATGTTTACTTAGGTTTAGTACGCGGCGCAGTATCAATAAGATGTGGGGTTTTATGTAACCCTGGTGGCAAACAATGGCTCGAAAGGTCACAACTGAAATTACTTTAATAAGAGTATATAGCTGTGATTACTTTGTGGAGCCCGGGGCTGGGTAAAAACAGCCATTCAGACCAATCTTCAGGTTAAAACGGTTGGTCCGTGGATGGGTGGGCAGAACAGAAACCGTCATCGTTTCGGCAATGATCGACTATATATTTTTTATTATGAGCCCATGTTGTCCCACTGCAGGGCAAAGGCCTCCCTTCCCTCTTTCCACTTTTCGCGATCCAGTGCGATGTTAGACCAAGCCCTTGAGAAAGAGTCCAGCTCATCCCGCCATCTCCTTCTGGGCCTGCCGCGTTGTCGTTTCCTGCTGGTTGGTGTCCACTGAGTGGTAATTTTTGCCCATTGCTCCTCCGACATGCGGCAGATGTGACCAGCCCAGTTCCATTTTAAACTCGCAGCTGTAAGACCAACATCAGCTATTTAATGATCGACTAGATATTTTTATTATCAATAGTGGGTCTGGGTCATCAGGTGTCGGGGCACATTGCCTGGATAGGTCAGGATACATGGGCTAGAATCGTCACACGGGATACCTACCTAACGAAGGTCGTTCAAACCGAGGCAGGCCAAAGAACTGCTGGCGTGACGGACGATTTGGACTCATTCTTGACTGATAGGCCAGAGAAGAGAAAACACCGGAAGAGTTAGAATAGAATTGGGGAGGCCTTTGCCCAGCAGTAGAACAGAATAGGCAAAATAATGGTTATCTTTGCTAGTGGACAAAAAAATAGAAAACATTTTTTTTTCACTTAGAACATTTTTTTTTTAAATATTAGGTTGAAGTTGTTCTACTTAAAAGTACGTTATTTTAAATAATAAATCAACGAACAATTAACATAGAAAGTACTCTAAAAGTCATTAAAAGTATCTTCAAACATAGTCACGATAGCCGACTTAATTGGTAGGTTCACTTTTATGTCCACCAGTGTATGATTAAATGAATTAACCGTTGAAATTATATGTGTCAAACTAACTACCAAGATAAATTGTACTTCAGGACGTGTATTAAAATCACTTCTGTTTTTCTTTATCCATTGTAAAAAATGGCTTTAACACAGCTACCAATTAGCTGTGTTAAAGCCATTTGTTGTGTGTATTTGATAAACAATTCATTTTCCTGAAAGTAGTGAGGAAGTAATAAAAATACTGGTATTCAGCAGGACCCGGTTAGACTGGAAGCCGACCCCAACATAGTTGGGAAAAGGCTAGGCAGATGACGATGTAGTGAGGAAATACTACTTCAGTTTTAAGATATTATTATATGATATTTTCCCGTCGGGGCTGCGGATTATCGTAAGGCATAACGCGGCCTCGGCACAAGTGCGAAGAACAAACATGGGTTTGGTTTTTAGTCAGTAGAAGTCGGACACTCCCCTTCGCTCTGCCCAAGAGCGGGGGGGGGGGGGGGGTTCGATGATTTTCCACACACTAAAAAATAAAAGATTTATGATATTTAGGTCATATCAATATCTAGTTACTAGTATTTTATTTTTGTCATTATTTAAAGCATTGGTACTTACCATACTAATATTATTTATTTTTTGTTTCAGGTATGTACCAGAATTTATTTCCATGCGATTAATAAGGCGATTCAACGGTTAGTATTTAACGTACTATACTTTAGAAACACAGATAAATTAAGACAGCAGTTATAATAAACATAATTATAACAATTAAGTTAACAGCTTTTTCTACTTCTTATCGTGTGGGCAGTAAGGTCTAACGACCCCACACACAGTTAACAGCTAATAAAACCTAATAAACTACAATATTACCATAACCAACTAAATTACAACAAAAAACTCCGTCCACTGTCGGACAAAAAAAACGTAGCGTCAAATCGTCACATTAGGGTTATCGGGCCATCTCTAACAATTAACAAGACAAGGAATTGGGTGTCTGACAAAAATAACAGAGGGGAAGGAAGGTGTTCATTTAGATTAATATCTCTGGCTCTTAATGAGCGAGCCCGGGGGATTATTGTGTTTTGTTTTAATCATAAGTTTATTGTTGGTTTGTAGTTATCTCTTTTATAATACAATACCTCCTTCCTACTTCTGTTCTCCTGGTAGTTTGTGGGACGAACATGTGGGACGAACACCGGACACTAAATCTTATCTATATTATGTGTCTGACGGTACTTTGACTCTAAAAAAGGATTCGTCCGAAACGCCACTCGAAAATATTAATAACAGTGAAATTCCTGTCTCGACCGGATCGGGCGAGTTACAGCGGCCGAGTCGCCTACTGAGCCGTTTTTGGGTAGAAGTGTAGTTGGTATTTGTTTATATTTTTGGTTGTTGCCGACCCCAACATAGTTGGGAAAAGGCTAGGCAGATGATGGTAAGAGAAATTAGAAAGTGTGTGGCTAAATATATATAGGTGGACAAAATTTTAGGAATCATTCAGACCACCAAAATAAGGACATTGGTAAAAAAAGAAAATAATAAAAACGCATTAGATACTTACAAGAAAATAAAACAGCTAGCGAAAATACACTAAAAGTGTTAGTCACCCAACATTTTATGTCAAAAAAAATCACTTAAATCAGTGTTTTTTTTACTTGGATATGTTTGGTTAGACGTACTGAGGGCTGTGTTAAAGTTTGTCCACCTATTTTAATGGGACCTTGTATATAACATCTAGGCAGTGCTTGCCGAGATAGTTTCGTGGATGTATATCCATCCTAATTTTTTTGTTCTGGTATGGAAAATCAACGGGATGTCCGTCCTGGGGCGAGCGGAGTGGTTACAAATGGAACCTCTCAAATGTTCCAAATTTCTTTAAGATTACTAGGTATATCACTTTGCAAAAGAATTAAATTTTACTTCTTTTTTTTTTGGTCGTTGGAAATCATCTAATAACCCTCCCCCCGCTCTTGGGCAGAGCGAAGGGGAGTGTCAGACTTCTACTGACTAAAAACCAAACCCATGTTCCTTCTTTGCCCTTGTGTCGGAGCCGCGTTATCCTTTCGATAAACCACAGCCCAGCATCAATCTCCTCAAATATGAATTATATTATGAATGGCAGCCACTAAATATAGCTTTTAATGTTAAACCAAAAACAGCTTTAAAACAAGCCAACAACTTTAATCAACTCAACCAATACACCTAAACTAAATCTTGAGTTAATCTCAGAAACTTGACGAACAAGTGTTACAGTTTCATTAACGCAGTGTAGGCATTAATATACATGCAAATAGGCGCGTGACGTCATCGTGATGACGACATAGTTACGGTAGTGTTGTGTAGGGGAAGTTTTGGCAATGTTACTGGGATTAGGCAGGTTCATTTGAACTGAAGGTGTTAGTTTGGTAATTGGTTGAAAGGTGTGCTGGATTATAACCGGCTCCCGGAGAAAATACCTGTATCATATCCGTAGAAATGTTCTGGGCTGATTTTGTTAACATGGTTCCTTGAATAACATAGTAAAATCCCCGTGCCTCGGAAAGCACGTAAAGCCGTTGGTCCTGCGCCTGATCTCTCTCCGGTCGTGTCGGATTGCCGTCCCATCCATGCCGGACTATGAGAGAAAAGGGAACAGAGAGTGCACTTGTGCCTGCGCACACACTTGTGCACTATAATATCTCCCGCGCAGATGGCTAATCTCCGCTGGGATTGGCCGCCGTGGCCGAAAAACGTTCAGGAGGATTATATATATATGACGACAGATGAGACCTGTCTTCATTGATTTGTTGGTCGGTCATGATGGAATGTGGAGTCCAACGTGAAAAAACACACAGGCACTGTTCGGTACACTAAATTTAAATCAAATAAAATGGAATGTAGTGAGGTTAGCCAAGTCAACCGTTCGTCACCATGATTGTAATCCCCAAAGACCATGGCAGAGGTGTACCTAATAGTAGACCCATATTTTGCCAGTTAGGTTTAAGTCCCATGAAATAGGGAGCGAGCCTATTGGGGAGATCCTTTTGAACTGTAGGTGGGGTGTTAGTGTGATAATTAGTCTGACAATCCTGTCTTAACAGTGGCAACATTATCAGGTGCGCCTGGTATTATTAAGCCAAGAATTTATGTACCTACCTATTTTTTTGGGTTTTATAGGAATAAACAATTTTAACATTAATCTGTAGCTACTATTTAATTAAAACATCAATTTCCTATTATAATCACGAACAGCCTTGACGAAAACACTTAAAACCCCAAAAAAACGTAGAATTAACATTCGGAACGGGAAGACCCTATTGTTATTCAGGTCTCGTCAATCGGCTAGCTATAATCTCCACTACGTTACGCTTTACACCCGGTTTATACGACCACCGTTTGTAGCAGATAAATTACATAAGCTGCTACTAGTTTTTTCAACAGAACAAATAACATAGGTCAACAACATTTTGAGGTTATTTTAACAATGACACCTATGAATCCAAAATACAACAGAGAACGAATAACCAACATCGCAAATGAGACGGTTAGGTGTTACATAGCTCAAAACAATATTTACTTCGAATTGATAGACTGTAAATACACAGAAATCATATAAACACCAACCAATGTCGGCAATATTGGCATGCAGATTATTCGTTGTCTACGGCACGGATTCGAGATTTAAAACCATCTTTGGAATCCTCATAAATCATACAATCCAAATATAACAATAGTTATAGGATTAATTAAAACATTTGTTTAACAACAAAAACAATTATTTTATAGAGGAATGTGCGTTTCATTCCACGTAGCTGTCATAGACAAACGACTCACGCGCAGCAATTGTCTGGTCGCACTTCAAAAATTAATAACTTTATCAAAAGTAAACAAAAACAAATAATTAAGTCATGGTTGTGTATGGGATACGGTAACGTATTAATTATGATGTACCACCTTAAATTTAGAATTAATAAATTATGTAATTCATTTTTTGTATCACCATTTCAAGTGGAACGGATTGTCAAACCGACAGATCTGCGATCTGCGGACTCGATTTGTCAGTCTGGGAATTTCCACCATGCGCGCATAACGCGTACCCAGATTCACGGCTCCGGCTAGTTTTTTTTCGTTTTTTTAAATTTCAAAATGGTGGAGTAAAAGTTACACGCGCTATGTACGCGCGATTTTTCCTTTTTTTATAATAACGCTATCGAGCGATGGATTGCGGTCCGTAGTCACCATGGGTTCGATCTAGCTAGCCTCGTGGTCCAATAAACATAGTGTTTCGGACATGGGACCGCGATAAACTTGCACGTGGCGTCATCAATGGCGTCGTTTCCGCCGTGATGCTGGGAGGACTTTGGAGTTGCGATAGTTTCGCTCAGTTCAGCTCATCAGCAAGCCAACGCCATTGAGGGGCGTCCCATCCGTAGGGCTCCGCGACTGCGCGAGTGCCTGCCACCGTTCCCATGTGGTAGACGATCTCAAGGACTACACGTCGTGCCTGCTCCGCTTCCCGCACCTGTCTTCTGTGCCAGGCTTCCGCGCGCCCAAGCGCGAGGTCACGAGGATCGCTATCGAGCACGTGCTCTAGCGATCGCCTGATTCACCAGCTCCGTGGAGAACCGCGTCCGCTTCGGTGACAATTTACGGCGTAGGGAGTGCGATCATGGTACCATGAGTAAGTCAATCTTTTTTTTTACATAATCTGGCCAGAGAAAGTTAGAATCAGTGCGCGTTCGGTTTCAGAGGCCCGCTGCCCTGGTTTTCTATTTCAGACAATTTAGCTTTAAGGTGTAAACAGCCTTGTTCAACATTTCATGTAAAGTGTTTTTTATACAATATACCACTGTTAATGTTCTAGTTGAATTTTCTATGTTTTATTCCAAACAAACTCCTCATAATTTTTCCACAGCAAGAGGTCCTTGAACCAATGGTTCAATGTCCACTCCGCGAGCTTGAAGAGCCTTCTTTTTCTTTCATAAACAAACTCATCGTGTGTCTTACCTTTGAATTAACTTTCACCTTTTCAACCCCTTAACAAAAAATCTTTTATTTTTTTTTTATTTTTTTTTCACACACGACAATGGCGCCCGAACAGGGACCTGATATCGTTATATTGAGGGATTTGTTTGGAATATTTCTGGTATTTGTTTATTTTCAGTTTGAACTTATTGCGTTAACATACTCCAAAACAATTTGTAGTTAAAACTTTCTGGTGGCATCTAAACAGTGAATGCTTCGCATTATTTTTTTGTGAGTTTTTTGTTTTGACAAAGCAACACTTTGGCAGTTGTAAACATGTTTTTTTTGTTTTTTTTCAAGCGATATTTTATATTCATGTACTGACAGCTGCAATTTTTTGGTTGCTTCAACTATTTTCTCCGCAAGCACTGTTTGGTTGCTAACCAATTATTTTAGTTTTCGATTCCTGTTGTGTCGTCATAATGACGGATCCAACAGAAAAATTTGTTGACACAGAGGAGGACGTGCACAAGCACGCCGAATCAGATACTGACGATGTCTCTCGAAATGTAACGCATAGACGAAAAGATGCAATACAGCAACCAATGTCAACCGCATCCCATGACACAAAATACATTGACCAACCTTCACATAGTCAAACGGTACCAGCAGTCAACTCGAATGTCACAACTTACGTAGTACGCGATGACAATTTCAGATCATGGAATTTAAAGTTCACCGGCGACTCAAGTATAGTGGATTTTTTCTTGCGAATAGACGACTGCATGCGCACTAGAGACGTACCTGAACATAAAATTGTTAAATGTTTTTCAGATTTATTGGGCGGTAAAGCACTTGATTATTATAGACAAATTAGAGACTCAGTAGTCACTTTGGAGGATCTGCAAAATAAGTTCAGAACATTCTTTTCAACTTTTGACAATAATTTTACCTTAACTTAAAACCAGCCGGCCAGCCTATTTAACTTTTGCACAAAAAATTCAATACCAAAAGTTATTTAAAACGAATATTATACACCACAATCAAACACTGTGGAACGCTATAATCAAACCGTTCAAACTTGCTTAGCAATGTTAGTAAAGGAGGACCAGAGAAATTGGTCTAGGTTCCTTCCTCAAATTCAGCTATTCTTAAACACTTCTATAAATGTAGCTACAGGATACACACCATATTTTTTGGCCAGAGGTCGTGAAATCATCTCTGACGGTGCATTGCACACTTTGAAGGGCAATGCACCAGATTCAATTGATGATATTCAACTTCACAATAGGAACGAAAAAGCAGATTCCTTAAATGAACTTGCAGATATTTTCCAACGTGTAAGCTGTACATTGAACAAAGCGTACAAACAGAATGCGAACCGATATAACCTACGACGCCGAGAGCTCAGGCTAAAAGTTGGTGATATTGTTTGGAGGCGTAACTTTGTACAGTCAAACGCAGCAAAGTTTTTCTCAGCTAAATTAGCACCAAGGTTTGTCAAATGTAAAATAGTCGACAAACTATCCGATGTTGTTTACCAATTAGAGGAAATAAACACAAAAACCATAGGGAAGTATCACGTCAAGGACATAATAAAAGTGCCATAAAATGGGTGTTGTAATTTATGCTTAATTTTGCGACCATTTAAAAAAAGTTGCACTTGCACATTCTTGGTCGAAATTTTTTAAAGTGAAAAATATTTTTTTCTCACTAAACTGAATTGTTCCCGTATCAGTGGCTCCCCATGGCCCTGAACTCGTTTGATTTTTCAAAAACAATTCAGGACTTTTCCCAAAACAATAGGAAATAAGTTTTTAAATGGGATATTTTGGTCAAAATAAATATTTTTTTAAAAGTGACTATTTTAGTCACAACACTGAATTGCTTTGGTATCAGTGGCTCTTTCCGACCCTGATCCCATTTGTTTTATCAAAATCAGTTCAGTACTTTTTTCAAAACAATTGAAAATAAGTTTTTATGGGAAACTTTGACCAAAATATTATTTTTTAAAAAGTGACAATTTTTGTCACTACACTGAATTGCTTAGGTATCAGTGGCTCTTTCCGACCCTGATCCCATTTGTTTCAACCAAATCAATCCAGTATTTTTTTCAAAACAATTGAAAATAAGTTTTTTTGGGAAACATGACCAAAAAAATTATTATTTCACAAGTGCCAAAATTTTGACACTACACTGAATTGAAACGGTATCAGCGGCTCTCGACGACCCTGATCCACTTTATTTTTCAAAAAAACAATTCAGTATTTTTTTCCAAACAATTGAATTTTTTTATTATCTTTAAAAAAAACATTCAGTTAGGAAATTTTACCCACAAACCTTTTCACAAATTGTCCGCTTACAATTGAATTGGGCAACGACCCATATTCATCAAAAGCATTAGCAGTCACGCCAGTGACATGCTAAATTTAAACAATATTTTGAAGATAACACTTCGTTACTATTCAAAAAATTTTCTACAGTTTACTGTTTCTAGACCAGTACTGTGGTTACTATCCTTTGTACATAATACTTAGTTACTTAGATACATAGATGATAACATCATCATTTAACATTAGGGGACACTTAGTAAATAAAAACACAAGTAGTCCAGTCACTATAGTTAGTATTAGTATATTATTAAGCTATCGTACACTTAAGAGCACCAATTCATTGGTCATATATAGTATAATCATAGGTAGTATACTTAGTTCATAGACCCGGGTCAATAGTTCATAAGCACTTAGATTATAGTAGACCAACAATAATTACTTGTTAGGTCAATGACTTTCAGTCAATAGTTTAATAAGCATGCTTTACTTTACTTTACTTTTCAAAACCATAAGGTAGCTTAGATTTTAATAGAACGATTAGTTCGAATTTTCATAGTTCAACAATACTCACCATAGCCCTTTAACTTACTTTGTTCAACACAATCCTTACAGATTCCAGTGTTGATCAGTACATTTAGGAAAAACTTTTCATGTACTATAAAACTTTTTTTCTCTCGGTTAGACCGGCTGTGTCGGCTAACGGGGTTAGCCTTTTTCCGCGAAGGGGGGTATTGTAGCAGATAAATTACATAAGCTGCTACTAGTTTTTTCAACAGAACAAATAACATAGGTCAACAACATTTTGAGGTTATTTTAACAATGACACCTATGAATCCAAAATACAACAGAGAACGAATAACCAACATCGCAAATGAGACGGTTAGGTGTTACATAGCTCAAAACAATATTTACTTCGAATTGATAGACTGTAAATACACAGAAATCATATAAACACCAACCAATGTCGGCAATATTGGCATGCAGATTATTCGTTGTCTACGGCACGGATTCGAGATTTAAAACCATCTTTGGAATCCTCATAAATCATACAATCCAAATATAACAATAGTTATAGGATTAATTAAAACATTTGTTTAACAACAAAAACAATTATTTTATAGAGGAATGTGCGTTTCATTCCACGTAGCTGTCATAGACAAACGACTCACGCGCAGCAATTGTCTGGTCGCACTTCAAAAATTAATAACTTTATCAAAAGTAAACAAAAACAAATAATTAAGTCATGGTTGTGTATGGGATACGGTAACGTATTAATTATGATGTACCACCTTAAATTTAGAATTAATAAATTATGTAATTCATTTTTTGTATCACCATTTCAAGTGGAACGGATTGTCAAACCGACAGATCTGCGATCTGCGGACTCGATTTGTCAGTCTGGGAATTTCCACCATGCGCGCATAACGCGTACCCAGATTCACGGCTCCGGCTAGTTTTTTTTCGTTTTTTTAAATTTCAAAATGGTGGAGTAAAAGTTACACGCGCTATGTACGCGCGATTTTTCCTTTTTTTATAATAACGCTATCGAGCGATGGATTGCGGTCCGTAGTCACCATGGGTTCGATCTAGCTAGCCTCGTGGTCCAATAAACATAGTGTTTCGGACATGGGACCGCGATAAACTTGCACGTGGCGTCATCAATGGCGTCGTTTCCGCCGTGATGCTGGGAGGACTTTGGAGTTGCGATAGTTTCGCTCAGTTCAGCTCATCAGCAAGCCAACGCCATTGAGGGGCGTCCCATCCGTAGGGCTCCGCGACTGCGCGAGTGCCTGCCACCGTTCCCATGTGGTAGACGATCTCAAGGACTACACGTCGTGCCTGCTCCGCTTCCCGCACCTGTCTTCTGTGCCAGGCTTCCGCGCGCCCAAGCGCGAGGTCACGAGGATCGCTATCGAGCACGTGCTCTAGCGATCGCCTGATTCACCAGCTCCGTGGAGAACCGCGTCCGCTTCGGTGACAATTTACGGCGTAGGGAGTGCGATCATGGTACCATGAGTAAGTCAATCTTTTTTTTTACATAATCTGGCCAGAGAAAGTTAGAATCAGTGCGCGTTCGGTTTCAGAGGCCCGCTGCCCTGGTTTTCTATTTCAGACAATTTAGCTTTAAGGTGTAAACAGCCTTGTTCAACATTTCATGTAAAGTGTTTTTTATACAATATACCACTGTTAATGTTCTAGTTGAATTTTCTATGTTTTATTCCAAACAAACTCCTCATAATTTTTCCACAGCAAGAGGTCCTTGAACCAATGGTTCAATGTCCACTCCGCGAGCTTGAAGAGCCTTCTTTTTCTTTCATAAACAAACTCATCGTGCGTCTTACCTTTGAATTAACTTTCACCTTTTCAACCCCTTAACAAAAAATCTTTTATTTTTTTTTTATTTTTTTTTTCACACACGACACGTTTTACCTAACGAGGTTGGGTAGAAATTTAACTAATTCTGACGTACCTAATTAGTTTTGTTGATTATTTGTTTAAGGAATTGTTATGGGTTTTGGTGAAATGTAAGATGAAAGCTTATTTTTTTTCTATGTTAATATTTAGTCTATGACCATATTTTTTTATCTCCTTAGAAAATACTTTTTGCTTACATGAGTATTAACAGTTCGCGTAGGTCTATCAGGTTTACGAACACCGTGCGATTTTTTTTGTTACTGCACTGAGAAAAATGTAAAGCTGAATGTTTCGTAACGAGGGCGGATTTATTCGTAATGAAGGCGAAAAAACGACCAAAAGTCAACCGACCGAAAACGCCTTCCTAGGTTGGAGGCGTTTTACGCCTTAAGCGTAAGGCGCAAAAATTATGCAGCAATATACTCTCTTATGTGTATTTTAGACGTAATTATTAACAGATAAGCCTTAATTCAAAAACTATAAACGTGGTAAGTCAGATAGGATCGACTGATTGACGATGAGATTTAACTTCCGGTAAGGCGATATAAACGGTAAAGGGAGGTGCTCGGGTCACACACATAAAACTTTCCGACGTATCATTGTCCCAATTGACTTCTAGTAAGGCGTTTTACGTCTTTTCTTACTGTGGTTTAATTTGTTCACAAAGTGTTTTGAATGTTTATTTACTGCTTCTTATGTCTTAATAGACTTCTAGTAAGGCGTTTTACGTCTTTACTTACAGTGGATTTAACCTGGTCACTAAGCGTTTTCAACGTTTACTAACTCGTAATCGACTTCTTATAAGGCGTCTTATGGTCTTTCCTTACAGTGGTTTAACCTTTCCACTAAGTGCTTTTAACGTTTATCGACTTCTAGTAAGGCGTCTTACGTCTTACCTTACTGTATTTTAACCTGTTCACTGAGCATTTTTAACGTTTCCTAAGTCGTAATCGACTTCTATTAAGGCATCTTAAGTCTTTCTTTACCGTGGTTTAACCTGTGTACTAAGCGCTATTGATGTTTTCATAAGTCTTAATTCACTTTTAGTAAGGTATTTTACGTCTTTACTTACAGTGGGTTTAACCTGCCCACTAAGCGTTTTCTACTTTTACTAACTCGTAATCGACTTCTTATAAGGTGTCTTATGTCTTTCCTTACAGTGGTTTAACCTGTCCAATAAGCGCTTTTAACGTTTACTAAGTCGTATTCACCTTCTAATAAGGTAATTTATGCTTTCTTTTCGAGCAGAAATGTTTTATGAAGACCGGAAAAAAAGCCTTCTAACGGCTAGTGACGCTTTTCCCTAAGGGCATGATTGACTTGCTTTACTATCAGTTATTAGTTCATATTAAGGGCATTGGGCCGCTCAAAGTGCGCGTTCACTCTAAGGTAGCGCGAGCTAATATCCTTCACATGAACTTCATGATAATGCCTTCAGTGAACAGCGTAACCTGCTGTTCTCAGAAAGCTGTTCTCCCAGTCTTTGTAAGCTTCTGCAATCAATAGAACAAAAATGTATACTTATATTAAAAAGAATACCATACCTAAGTGTTTTAACAGCCCAACCCAACATAGTTGGGCCAGCCGTAAGGTCTGGTTTTGATAAGAAAAACAAGATAATATACCAGTGTTTCATAATTTATTCTAGATCAACCAGTCACTATTACAATGTCTGATATATAAATCTAATTTAAAAAACTAAAGTAAAAAGATCTGAAGGATCCAATATGTGTTGCTAGCATCAGCAAGAAACAAATATCTAGAAAATACTAGTTTCCAAGTAGGAAACTTACGTAAATACTTACTCACATATGTGCTATACATTTAGATAATTAACATACTAAGAGACTTAATTAACAATAAGAGATTAGAATAAAAGCATTACAGTTTTTACAAGTGTTTACAAAATAAAGATGGTAAAATAAAAAGACAATTTCTATTCTTTATTTCTATTGGATCGCGGGAGCTTTCCCAAAAAACGGTAGATGTATACTACAACGCTCAATTGTTAGACCATCCACTATGGCTTCACGGCCCCACGTGGGCTCGTGACCCAGCGCACACTTGGCCAATTAGCCGATTCATCTTTGACCCCGCGCAGGACGAAAAGATTTTAGAGCTCAAAAAACAATCAAATGTTTTTATCACTACTGATGTGCCGGAACCTTTTCTCTGCGCAATATCTAAACGCGTTTCTTCTTGGTCTAAATTTCTTCGCATTGTAGTATACATCTACCGTTTTTTGGGAAAGCTCCCGCGATCCAATAGGATGATGCTTTCACATCTGGATTTTGCGGAGACTGTCGTTATAAGGGCACTCCAACAACAATATTTCGCAAGCGACATTAACGCGCTTTCTAAAAGCCACAAGGTGTCTAAGTCGCTTCTCCCGCTTTCTCCTTTCCTGAAAAACGATATTCTTCGCGTTGGTGGCCGGTTAGAAAAATCTTCACTTGAGTTTGATAGCAAACATCCAATTTTGCTTCCCAAAAGAGATCATATTGTAACTTTGATAATTGATTACTACCACCGAAAATACCTACACGCCGGTCCACAATTATTACTTTCGCTGTTACGACAAAAGTTTTGGATTATCTCTGGACGCAGCACGGTGAAACAACGCTTCCGCTTGTGTAACCGCTGCTTTAAGACTAATCCCCGCACAGAAGCACCTTTTATGGCAGCTCTTCCCGCGCCCCGCGTCAATGAAGCTAAGCCTTTTCTTTATTGCGGAGTGGATTACGCGGGTCCAATTAATTGTTTAATAAGTAGGTATCGTGGTGCTCGTAAGGAAAAGGCCTACATATGCCTTTTTACCTGCTTTGTTACTCGAGCTTGTCATATCGAGGTTGCAGTCGGATTGGATTCGATGTCCTATATTCGCGCCTTACGACGCTTCATATCCCGTCGAGGCAAAATTGTTTCCTTATTTTCCGATAACGGAACAAATTTTATTGGTGCGAAAGCTCAGCTCAATGAGTTAAATGGATTTCTTAAATCCAAAGCCTTCCGTGATTCCTTTGAACAGGAAACACTGTATCAAGGCATAACATGGCATCTGAATCCGCCTACCGCTAGCCACTTCGGTGGTTGCTGGGAGAGTCAAATCCGAGTCGTAAAGAATCATCTCCGCCGCACTATAGGCGACGTTCTCCTCACGTACGAGGAGCTACTTACTGTCCTCACACAGGTTGAGGCCATGATCAATTCTAGACCGTTAACCGTACTTAGTTCAGACCCCGCAGAGCCCGAAGCTCTAACACCCGCGCATTTTTTGACCTTTGGTCCGCTAGACTCATTTCATTCCGACCCGCGCTTAGATTCGGTAGATTTAATCCGCAACAAACGTTTACTCGATGCCATAGTTCAGAGATACTGGAATAGGTGGAGGCGTGAGTATCTAAACACTTTACAATCTCGTGTTAAGTGGAATACCAAATCTAATCCGGTAACCAAAGGTACTATAGTTCTTATAAAAACGGAAAACTCGCCGCCTTTACAATGGCCCATAGGTGTTATCGATGACGTCAAACCTTCCTCAGATGGTGTAGTCAGAGTCGCTACTGTACGCACACGAAATGGCACCTATGTTCGACCTGTAGTAAAACTCTGCGTTTTACCCTCTCAATAATAGTTTATTAAATAGTTATTACATAAGCCATCTAGGCTCCCCTTAGTTATAAGCCTTAGTTTAATCATTATTTTTCTCGTTTTCTTGTAAAAGTCATCCATTTTAAGCTAACTGGATGTACCTACTTTATCCCGCTCTCGCTTCGCTAATAGCTCTCCCTGACTCTTTGGTTCAGGACTTCTTCAAACTCCTGAAGGCCGGGGGGATGGTTCTTTTTTGTGTAAATTGGTATGTATATATCTATGTACGTTGATGCGCTGGCGACCGCAACCGCGACGCCGCGCGCGCGACCTCTACGTGCCCTTGAATGGGCCGCTGCAACAGTTCTACGCCACATCTCAAGGACGATAGACGCACGTCCTTAACCTTCATCTTTATTCGCAATTAACTGTAATTATTGCGCGCGCGCACCCTATATAAGAGTGGAGAATAGACCCTTTAAGAACGTTATGTGTTTGTGTAATTGGTGATACCTGGACCACGAAAAACGGTGACCAGCCATCCCGAGGTCGCACCAGATTGTGGGAGTCCCGCTGAAGGCGTTACGTTGGTATGTACAATCAATTTGCATGAAAACTGATCTATTTCTCCTGGCCTCCTACTTTGTGAACCCCCTTCGCCATCCGCTGGTAATTTTGGAATTATCAGAACCAGCACCCGCGTGGTGAAAAATAATTTAGTTGGATTTTTTTTTAATTTTCACGAATTATTTCCACCATTTTATGGTCCTTCGACGCTCAGATTTTGATAATTTTCATCATTTTCATCTTTTCTTATCATATTTTACCAATCCGCATCAAAATCCGGCTCGAAGGACCATAAAATGGTGAAAATAATTCGTGAAAATTCAAAAAAAATCCAACTAAATTATTTTTCACCACGCGGGTGCTGGTTCTGATAATTCCAAAATTTCCTGCGGAGAGCGAAGGGGGTTCACTAAGTAGGAGGCCAGGAGAAATAGATCAGTTTTCATGCAAATTGATTGTACATACCAACGTAACGCCTTCAGCGGGACTCCCACAATCTGGTGCGATCTCGGGATGGCGGGTCACCGTTTTTCGTGGTCCAGGTATCACCAATTACACAAAACACGTATCGTTCGTAAAGGGTCTATTCTCCACTCTTATAAAGGGTGCGCGCGCGCAATAATTACAGTTAATTGCGAATAAAGATGAAGGTGAAGGACGTGCGTCTATCGTCCTTGAGATGTGGCGTAGAACTGTTGCAGCGGCCCATTCAAGGGCACGTAGAGGTCGCGCGCGCGGCGTCGCGGTTGCGGTCGCCAGCGCATCAACGTACATAGATATATACATACCAATTTACACAAAAAAAAGAACCATCCCCCCGGCCATCAGGAGTTTGAAGAAATCCAGAACCAAAGAGTCAGGGAGAGCTATTAGCGAAGCGAGAGCGGGATAAAGTAGGTACATCCAGTTAGCTTAAAAATGGATGACCTTTACAAGAAAACGGGAAAAATAATGATTAAACTAAGGCTTATAACTAAGGGGAGCCTAGATGGCTTATGTAATAACTATTTAGTAAACTATTATTGAGAGGGTAAAACGCAGAGTTTTACTACAGGTCGAACATAGGTGCCATTTCGTGTGCGTACAGTAGCGACTCTGACTACTCCATCTGAGGAAGGTTTGACGTCATCGATAACACCTATGGGCCATTGTAAAGGCGGCGAGTTTTCCGTTTTTATAAGAACTATAGTACCTTTGGTTACCGGATTAGATTTGGTATTCCACTTAACACGAGATTGTAAAGTGTTTAGATACTCACGCCTCCACCTATTCCAGTATCTCTGAACTATGGCATCGAGTAAACGTTTTTTTTTTGTTGGTGGAAATAATTCGTGAAAATTAAAAAAAAATCCAACTAAATTATTTTTCACCACGCGGGTGCTGGTTCTGATAATTCCAAAATTTCCTGCGGAGAGCGAAGGGGGTTCACAAAGTAGGAGGCCAGGAGAAATAGATCAGTTTTCATGCAAATTGATTGTACATACCAACGTAACGCCTTCAGCGGGACTCCCACAATCTGGTGCGACCTCGGGTTGGCGGGTCACAGTTTTTTCGTGGTCCAGGTATCACCAATTACACAAAACACGTATCGTTCGTAAAGGGTCTATTCTTCACTCTTATAAAGGGTGCGCGCGCGCAATAATTACAGTTAATTGCGAATAAAGATGAAGGTGAAGGACGTGCGTCTATCGTCCTTGAGATGTGGCGTAGAACTGTTGCAGCGGCCCATTCAAGGGCACGTAGAGGTCGCGCGCGCGGCGTCGCGGTTGCGGTCGCCAGCGCATCAACGTACATAGATATATACATACCAATTTACACAAAAAAAGAACCATCCCCCCGGCCTTCAGGAGTTTGAAGAAGTCCTGAACCAAAGAGTCAGGGAGAGCTATTAGCGAAGCGAGAGCGGGATAAAGTAGGTACATCCAGTTAGCTTAAAATGGATGACTTTTACAAGAAAACGAGAAAAATAATGATTAAACTAAGGCTTATAACTAAGGGGAGCCTAGATGGCTTATGTAATAACTATTTAATAAACTATTATTGAGAGGGTAAAACGCAGAGTTTTACTACAGGTCGAACATAGGTGCCATTTCGTGTGCGTACAGTAGCGACTCTGACTACACCATCTGAGGAAGGTTTGACGTCATCGATAACACCTATGGGCCATTGTAAAGGCGGCGAGTTTTCCGTTTTTATAAGAACTATAGTACCTTTGGTTACCGGATTAGATTTGGTATTCCACTTAACACGAGATTGTAAAGTGTTTAGATACTCACGCCTCCACCTATTCCAGTATCTCTGAACTATGGCATCGAGTAAACGTTTGTTGCGGATTAAATCTACCGAATCTAAGCGCGGGTCGGAATGAAATGAGTCTAGCGGACCAAAGGTCAAAAAATGCGCGGGTGTTAGAGCTTCGGGCTCTGCGGGGTCTGAACTAAGTACGGTTAACGGTCTAGAATTGATCATGGCCTCAACCTGTGTGAGGACAGTAAGTAGCTCCTCGTACGTGAGGAGAACGTCGCCTATAGTGCGGCGGAGATGATTCTTTACGACTCGGATTTGACTCTCCCAGCAACCACCGAAGTGGCTAGCGGTAGGCGGATTCAGATGCCATGTTATGCCTTGATACAGTGTTTCCTGTTCAAAGGAATCACGGAAGGCTTTGGATTTAAGAAATCCATTTAACTCATTGAGCTGAGCTTTCGCACCAATAAAATTTGTTCCGTTATCGGAAAATAAGGAAACAATTTTGCCTCGACGGGATATGAAGCGTCGTAAGGCGCGAATATAGGACATCGAATCCAATCCGACTGCAACCTCGATATGACAAGCTCGAGTAACAAAGCAGGTAAAAAGGCATATGTAGGCCTTTTCCTTACGAGCACCACGATACCTACTTATTAAACAATTAATTGGACCCGCGTAATCCACTCCGCAATAAAGAAAAGGCTTAGCTTCATTGACGCGGGGCGCGGGAAGAGCTGCCATAAAAGGTGCTTCTGTGCGGGGATTAGTCTTAAAGCAGCGGTTACACAAGCGGAAGCGTTGTTTCACCGTGCTGCGTCCAGAGATAATCCAAAACTTTTGTCGTAACAGCGAAAGTAATAATTGTGGACCGGCGTGTAGGTATTTTCGGTGGTAGTAATCAATTATCAAAGTTACAATATGATCTCTTTTGGGAAGCAAAATTGGATGTTTGCTATCAAACTCAAGTGAAGATTTTTCTAACCGGCCACCAACGCGAAGAATATCGTTTTTCAGGAAAGGAGAAAGCGGGAGAAGCGACTTAGACACCTTGTGGCTTTTAGAAAGCGCGTTAATGTCGCTTGCGAAATATTGTTGTTGGAGTGCCCTTATAACGACAGTCTCCGCAAAATCCAGATGTGAAAGCATCATCCTATTGGATCGCGGGAGCTTTCCCAAAAAACGGTAGATGTATACTACAATGCGAAGAAATTTAGACCAAGAAGAAACGCGTTTAGATATTGCGCAGAGAAAAGGTTCCGGCACATCAGTAGTGATAAAAACATTTGATTGTTTTTTGAGCTCTAAAATCTTTTCGTCCTGCGCGGGGTCAAAGATGAATCGGCTAATTGGCCAAGTGTGCGCTGGGTCACGAGCCCACGTGGGGCCGTGAAGCCATAGTGGATGGTCTAACAATTGAGCGGGAGTGAGCCCACGACTTATGCAGTCGCTGGGGTTCTGCGCGCTTTCACAATGATAAAAGTGTTTAGAACTAAGATTGTCCTGTATTTGAGCGATGCGGTTCGCAACGAAAGTATCGAAGCGATGCGGAGACGAATGAACCCAGTGGAGGGCCACAGTCGAATCAGTAAAAGCGAATATTTCGTCTATGTGACAGCGGGAAGAAATTATATCGATTACAAATCGAAACAGTTTCGATAACAATAAAAGAGCGGAAAGCTCTAGGCGAGCTAAAGTTACATTACGCAGGGGAGCTACCTTGCTTTTTGCTCCAATCAAGTTGACCTCGTTTGGTCCAGAAGCGGGATGTACACAGAGGTACACGGCAGCGCCCATCGCTTTTTCGGATGCGTCTGCGAACCCCATCAGAATAACGCGGGATTCAGGCACAACGCCGAGAAAGCGCGGTATTTTAAAGCGTTGTAAAGCGGGAAGCTCAGTGAGGAAACGGTTCCACGCCATGCAGATGTCACGTGGTGGGGTATCATCCCAATCGATTTTCGGTGTCGCGGCCCAAAGAGCTTTTATCAAAAGTTTTGCATGTAAAATTACAGGGGCACAAAAGCCATTAATATCCCATAACCTAGCGATCGCGGAAAGCATAAGTCGTTTAGTACATTTAGACTGCGGGTTAAATTTAATAGCGATCGAAAACTCATCTTCAGTCGGAGACCAAATTAGGCCTAACAACTTCAGGTGGTCCTCTTTGTCAAATTCAATGTTTGAAGACAAGCGGTTGTTTATTGGAATCGATTTCAACACCTCCGACGAGTTACTCACGAATTTGACTAAGTCAAAATTGCCACGTTTGAATAGCTCAATCAAGTCTAGGGCGAGCTGAGTCCCATCTTCGGCGGAGGCCACGGACACCCCCAAATCGTCCATATACAAATTATTACTGGCGATTTCCGAAGCGAGTGGTAAATCAGTTTCGTCTTGAGCTAATTGCTTTACTGTTCTCATGGCAAGGTACGGCGAGCAACGTAAACCAAAACAAACGCGGTTAAAATGATACAATTGTGCATTTGCGTCTTCGTCAAATTTATAAAAAATGTTTAAAAAACGGCGGTCTTCTTCGCGAATTCCGATGGCTAAAAACATTTGTTTAATGTCGGCGGTCAGAGCAACAGGAAATAGTCGAAACTTTAAAATGATCGCGGTTAAATTAGCTTGTAAATTCGCGCCAGAATGTAAACAATCATTTAATGAAATATTAGAATCGACGCACTTCTGAGAAGCGTTCAAAACAATTCGAACCGGTTTGTCCGGTCGCGTAACTGCATGATGCGGTATGACGTAATAGTCCTTATCAGTTGTCGAAGCGGGAGCGGGCGAAATGATGTTACGTTCGAGATAGTCTCTCATTACGTTATCATATTCGATTTTTAAAGCGGTATTTGTCTGAAACCGACGTTCTAGACTAGTATAGCGGCGAGAGGCGATAGTTATAGAATCGCCTAGCAACGAAGTTGGTTGCGAAAAGGGCAAAGCGGTGACGTAACGTCCGGATTCATTATCGCGGTGTGTGTTCGACACATAAAAATCCTCACATTCTTGTTCGGGTTTAGAAAAGTGAGTTTTACTAGGTATCGACTCGAGTTGCAAAAAGTTTGCAACTAAAGATTCGATCGATTCGTCACAAGATGAAAAAAATGTCTGGCTAATCGGTGGGCTATTATTGTGACAAGGTAGTGAGGCGATTGACCCAAAAACTAAATAACCGAAGGCGGATTCCAGTACATCCGGTTTTCCAGGTGGTCCCAATAATCTTCCAGGTCGCAAGATCTCCATGAAAGTATCAGCGCCTAACAAAAGGTCTATGTCGGCAGGAGTCTGGAAGTTAGGATCGGCGAGCTGTAAATTGTTTAAGTAGGTCAAAGACGAAATGTCAAACTGACCGCTCGGCAAATCACTTGAAATCGTTTTAAGAACTAGCGGTTGAATCGGCAAGCTAAAGGTTTCATCATATTTTGAATATAAAGTGATGTTAGCGATGCCGGAAATAGTCTGAGTGCAGTTGCCTAATCCGTTCACTGACCTTTCAGAACAATCATTAAAAATGCGAATTCCTAATCGTTTACAAGTGCGGCGGGTTATAAAATGGTTTTGAGAACCATTATCGATCAAAATTCTAACTTGAGCAATCGATCCGTCCCTGCACTTGACGTTAGCGAGGGCGGTGCATAACAAAACGTTATTTGTTGTTTTCGGGTTTTTATTGCTGGCACTCATGCTGCAAAGGGCTACTGCGTTGTCTACTTGTTTATTAGAAACCGAGTTTGAAGACGAATTGGCAGACGCGTCGTGTATCGGAACCGTTGATCCTGTACTACTCGATGCGTTATCGCCTGGGGTCAATGACTCATTCGACTCCGAGAAGTGCAGTAAAGAGTGGTGGAACTTCGAACCACACTGTTTACATGTCGACTTCGACCCACAAGAACGTGTGTGATGTTGCAAACTCAAGCAATTTACGCATGCGCGAAGTTTTTTAATGTAATTAAAACGTTCGCGAGGAGTTAGCGATTTGAATTTCGGACATGAATAAAGTCGATCATGGTCCGACTTTTCACACAATTGACAAGTAACTTTGTTATTGTTTACTACAAAAGAGCGCGCGGTGCCTTTATTCGACGAGTTACTTGACGCGTTTTTATTACCTTTTGCAGACGAGGTATTTGCGTTAGTGCTGTTATCACCCGTCCGATTTAAAACTTTTATACGGTCACGGACAAAAGAAATTAAGCTATCGAGTGTAGGTATATCCTTACCTCGGTTCTCCATCTCAAACAGCTGCGCGGTTTCTTTGTCTAAGCGCTGAGACAAAGCGTGTGATATTATGAAGTCACACAAGTTAGGTAATTTTAAATTATTTAATGCGAGATACGAGTTCGAAAATTGATCGATTAAAGTCTCTAAATTACTAGCGGTAGCGGAAAGAACAGGTTTTAATAAAAACATCTGATCTAGATAAGTGACAGCCAAGTTTCTTTTATCTTGATACCTATCTATGAGTGCGGAATAGATCGTACTATAATTTTCCGCAGATGGAATAAATCCAGCGTAAACAGATTTCGCTTTACCAGTAAGTTTACTGGCCAGATAAAACATGCGTTCTGTGTCATTAAGCGACGTGTTTAAATGTACAGCGCTTTGAAATGTAGCATAAAAAAGCGGCCAATCTTTAGAACTACCATCAAACTCGGGAATTTCGATGCGAGCTAACTTTACGTTAGGTGACGAGCTATCATTGTTTACATCATGTTTAATCATACTCGAGCTTGACTTAGGTTCTAACTGAGAATGTTTACGTTTGACGCGACAATATAAATCCTCAAATGCAAGCCATTTATTGAAGTCAGGTTCGGATTCTTTATCAATTTTCAACGAAAGCGTATTAATGTCAGTTAAGCATTGTTGAAAATTACTGCGAACCTCATCTAAGGTTACAATCGAACAAAGAAAACTGTCTAATGCACTTGAATCTTTTAAATTACGCGAAAGATCGTAAGCATTTTGCATACGTTCGAAATATAATTGACGCTGGCATTCTAATAATTTTAACTTTTGTTCATTAGACGACATTATTCGTTAATAGTTGGCGGATAGATATCAAAACAATGTGGGTAGGTTAGGTACCCAGTACAGAGATAGCGAAATGCGATGAAATGCGATGCGAAAACAATAAAATATGCGATGAAAAGTATATATTTTTAAAGCGGTAACCAAAGGAGTTCTTCCTAATATCTTTGGTATGAAAATGAGAAATAAATACGACGCGCGACACACACACAAAGTGGCTGCCTACCTTCGTAGTATAATTAATTAATTATATTTAAAAAATGCGGATTTTGATGCGGATTGGTAAAATATGATAAGAAAAGATGAAAATGATGAAAATTATCAAAATCTGAGCGTCGAAGGACCATAAAATGGTGGAAATAATTCGTGAAAATTAAAAAAAAATCCAACTAAATTATTTTTCACCACGCGGGTGCTGGTTCTGATAATTCCAAAATTTCCTGCGGAGAGCGAAGGGGGTTCACAAAGTAGGAGGCCAGGAGAAATAGATCAGTTTTCATGCAAATTGATTGTACATACCAACGTAACGCCTTCAGCGGGACTCCCACAATCTGGTGCGACCTCGGGTTGGCGGGTCACAGTTTTTTCGTGGTCCAGGTATCACCAATTACACAAAACACGTATCGTTCGTAAAGGGTCTATTCTTCACTCTTATAAAGGGTGCGCGCGCGCAATAATTACAGTTAATTGCGAATAAAGATGAAGGTGAAGGACGTGCGTCTATCGTCCTTGAGATGTGGCGTAGAACTGTTGCAGCGGCCCATTCAAGGGCACGTAGAGGTCGCGCGCGCGGCGTCGCGGTTGCGGTCGCCAGCGCATCAACGTACATAGATATATACATACCAATTTACACAAAAAAAGAACCAATAGGTGCACAAAAATAAAACTCAACTAATAAGTACATCTATTTATGCTTAATTTAGGAAAGATGGTTATTAGGTGATTTCAAATTATATAATAGAGTAAACTAACTACGTTTAAACATTAATAAAACTATTAAATTATAAAGTAACTAAAATTAAATATGTTCAAGTCTTCTAACTAATTGTTCCCTTAGAACCCTTCCTCTGATTAGGTCAGAAGTTTGAGCACCTATTACTCTCTCTGTGGGAATGGGCTTATTATGTTGTTCTTCATGGTGCAATCCTAAAAATATAAATAATTTAATATTCAATACACATTTGTGTCATTGATTTTCTTTTCGAATTATAAATTTATTAATACCAACCAGTGATGTCCGCCTCTTCTGCAACATTAAAATCAATGCCAATATTATGTAGAACGCAGCAGGCTTGTATGATTCTTGCATATTTGAGTGGCTTGTAGTGGAGCACTCGATCTTTGTTAAGACATCGCCATTGATTCTTCAACCGTCCAAATGTATTTTCTATGACAACTCTGGCTGCTACATGCTTATGGTTGTATTTGGCTTGCAAGGTGTTCGGAGCAGCGTCTAAAATCGGAGTCATCAGCCATGGTCGTTGTGGATAACCAGAGTCTCCTACAATGATGATTAATGTATTAGTTTATTGCCATAGCCTAATGCACAATGTTGTTCAAACAATAATATATAATTGGGTAGAACTTACCTAAAAGCCACACTATCTCCCCATTTTGGTGCAAAGACTGGATATAAGGGTGGATGTCAATGTTTTCCCAAATAAAAAAATCGTGATTTGCACCTCCAAATTTGGCATTTACATTTAAAATTCTATATTGGTCATCACATACCTGTAAAATAAAACAAACCAGTTAAGCAAAATAATTATTTAAAGATACCTATACCTATAAGTTTGATTTAATCTTACCTAGATTAAATCAAACTTATATAGGTATCTAATTAAATTATTATTTAGGTACCATTTGAATATTTATTGAATGATAGTGCTTACGGCAATAATATAGATGTTCTTCATCCTTTGGCGGTCCAAATATTCTAAAATGGCTACAATCAATACACCCAATTACTTCGGGTATTCCATATTTGTCACAAAACCTGAAACAAACAACATAGGTACATAATAATTATGCTTTTCATATTACAATGTCATTAATATTGTATAATAGTTACATTAAGACTACTATGTATGTCAGCAAAGTTATAGTAGACCTTACCTTTGACTGATTGTTTGCCTGGTAATTGAAGTATTAGGAAATCTAATGTGTCAGAGCCTAAGTAACATCTTCAATGTAGACACTGCACATTTTTTGTGAAACGTTTTTAGCCACTCCCACTGGGCGCCGGAAAGACCCAGTTGCATAAAAAAACCGGACTGTAAGGACCTAAAATAATAAATAAAGAAAATTAGGACATTGAGCCATTGTGAGATTGAAAAAAGTGTTTCAAAAGTACACACTGATACATTACCTTATTTTCCAAGGACACCCGTTGAGTAGACTTTAAACCAGCAAGCTGCTTCAGCACTCGACACAAAAACCTGAAGGCTGCCTTAGGAAGCCTACATCTTCTCTTAAATTCAGCCTCCGGAAGGTCTCTAAGCGGATTGCTCGAGTTACGTGCTCTTGCACGACCAATAGACATTAAATTACGCTCATCTTGTGCTCTCGCGGTCTCAAACATCCTCCAAGTGAAATACAAGCGAGATGCCATTGTAATTTACAATCACAAATATGAAATTCAATTCAATAACTTTGTTATTACACCACTGTCACGACGCTCTCACCACAAAATCACAAGTGACAATCAAACGCGTTGCAAGGTGACTCGTTTTCTTATTCGAACATTACGTCATAATATAACGACGTACATATTTGGTCAATGCAGCCGTAAAAGAGAATGGGCGAAAATGTATGAAAGCTGGTACACCCCTCCAATAGCAATGAGATATACGTCGTTGGATAGCTCTTTTTAACTGAAACAATATTTACTATTACAGTTTTGTTGAGATGTTTGTCCGTTTTGAGTTATAGCTCAAAAACAAAAGTAAAAATGGATACCTATTAACGTTATAATATCTTAGTGTGTAAGCTAAAATTATATCAATGTCGTTGTATATAACGTAATTCGTAATTATCATAACAAAACATAACATCACGCTTGTAATTCCCGAAGGGTTAGGCAGAGGTGTAGGTGCCTAATAGTAGGTACACCCACTTTTCGTCAGTTATGTTTAAGTCCCATGTAATAGGGGGCGAGCCTATTGCCATCAACCTGGCACAAATCCAGACACCATGGCTGCTACCAAGAAATTCTTGAGGGAAACTCCAATAACACTTTGTCCGACCAGGGAGAATGTATGGAAGCTGGTACACCCCTCCAATAGCAATGTCATATACGTCGTTGGATAGGTATTTTTAAATGGAACAATATTTACTATGACAGCTTTGCCGAAATAGTTTGTCCATCCTGAGTTATATCTCAAAAACCAAAGTTAAAAAATGTTTTTAGTATTCCGACACCAAGTACTCATCTGTTTACGTACATTTTAATTGGTAATTTTTGAATGTCTCGTTGATCTAGTGGTTGCAAGCGCGACTGCTGAACATGAGGCCCTGCGTTCGATTCCCGGGTCGGGTAAATTGTTACCTATTGGATTTGCTCTCAAGAATTTGTCAGTATCAGTCAAGGAATTTGTATTTATGCCTAGTTCATGGCAATAGGTTCACCCTCTATTACATGGGAAACATAACTGCCGAAAACATTGGTGTATTATTATAAGTTACACCTCAGTCTAACCCTTTAGGCATTACAGGCGTGATGGTATGTTACGTTATTTGCGAATTACATTATTATACTATAATAATATATATTATTATACAACGACGTTAGTGTTATTTTCCTATATACACCAAGATCTATAATTAATATCATCAATTTTTACTTTTGTTTTAACCTATAACTCAGAATGGACAAACATTTCGACAAAACTGTCAAAGTAAATATTGTTCCATTTAAAAAGACCTATCCAACGACGTATATGACCTTGCTATTGGAGGGGTGTAACAGCTTCCATACATTCTCCCTGGTCGGACAAAGTGTTATTGGAGTTTCCCTCAAGAATTTCTTGGTAGCAGCCATGGTGTCTGGATTTGTGCCAGGTTGATGGCAATAGGCTCGCCCCCTATTACATGGGACTTAAACATAACTGACGAAAAGTGGGTGTACCTACTATTAGGCACCTACACCTCTGCCTAACCCTTCGGGAATTACAAGCGTGATGTTATGTTTTGTTATGATAATTACGAATTACGTTATATACAACGACATTGATATAATTTTAGCTTACACACTAAGATATTATAACGTTAATAGGTATCCATTTTTACTTTTGTTTTTGAGCTATAACTCAAAACGGACAAACATTTCAACAAAACTGTAATAGTAAATATTGTTTCAGTTAAAAAGAGCTATCCAACGACGTATATCTCATTGCTATTGGAGGGGTGTACCAATAAGCCCATTCACCTTTAGCAACATTTGTCTTAATAAGGCGAAATATGCTTAGATCACGACGGATCAAATGGTAACCTTAGGTTATATAACGACGTACATATACGGCAAATATAAACGTAAATACGGCAATATTCACCTTATTATAAGGCAAAACATGGTCAAGTTACGACTGATTGAACGGTAACATTACGTCATTTAACGCCGTACATATTTGGTCAATGCAACCGTAAATTTGGCAATATTTTTCTTATCATAAGGCGAAATACGCTCAAGTTACGACTAATCAAACGGTGAATAACGTCTTATAACGACTTACATATAGGTCGAATGAAACCGTAGATTTATGGCAATATTGACCATTAGGATAAGGCGAGTTAGGTACAATTTAATCAAACGTTTAAAAAGTCTGATAACGACTTATTCGGCTAATAATTATAAGCGTAAATTTGGCAATATTTAAGGTTAACCTTTCTAACCTTTATGTAAGGTATAAAACTTATTGGTTGTTGTAAATCAGCAATATCATCGGGGGGCACGGCAGTGCCCCCGCCGAGTCGAGCGCGAAGCAAACACTGCCGTACCATCCTTTACTGGAACCATTTCGCCACATTATCAGGCCCCTATTTGAGGACCTCTGGATAAGATCAGAACACTGAAATTTCCGTCATCCAGTAAGCTATAAAAACACACTTAAAATAAAAAGTTTCAAGTCTGTAGGTCATTAAGTTCCGAAGTTAAGCGAAAGCAAAGTTTCGTATTTATGACACTTACTCACTCACTCACTCATGATCATCAAAATAGAACTAGTACTTCCCATAAACTCAGGGAGCTGAAATTTGGTACAGAGTGAGGGTTTAATGGCCACATAAAGGGAAAACTATAAAAAGTAGGATAATCGAAAATTTAAAAAAAAATACTACTTACAACTTACAAAAAAAAAATTGTATTAAATAAGAAAATCTAGTAAAATAAATCAATATGCCCACGTTTCTACAAAAAGAAGAGAAATCCCAACAAAAACATTCTGTAAAAAATAAGCCAAGTCTCGATGGAGCTGCTTGTTTATCTCTAAAAAGTAATGAAATCTAAACAAAGTCGTGCCAAGTCTAAGGTTCCTTATTGCGATTTCTTTATTATTATAGTTAATGTTGTGTGACTTGGCCGTTGTTCGTTTCGTTTAATTCTGCTACTTTTTCTTCTTGGCATCCAATTACCAATACCAGGGTGCTTACTCTGGAATATAATTCCGATACATCGACATTGGTCAAACGTCAGTTGGTTGAGTTAAACGTCAGGGATTGGCTAGACTCAGTGAGTCCAGCCAATTGCTGACGTTTGACTGACAATTCCAATGTCGATCTATCGGAATTATATTCGAGAGTAAGCACACAGTATGGGTCATTACCTCGCTTAATAAACATAGGTAGTTACAACAGATATAACATTACGTATAAACGTATAAACAAAATTGACTTGTACCCACTAACGGATAAAGAATGTTCAACGTCCAAGTCACACAACATTAACTATAATAATAAAGAAGTCGCAATAAGGAACCTTAGACTTGGCACGACTTTGTTTAGATTTCATTACTTTTTAGAGATAAACAAGCAGCTCCATCGAGACTTGGCTTATTTTTTACTGAATGTTTTTGTTGGGATACTACTTACGTTAAACATTATGTCGAAATATACACAGCGCGTTGAATAGACACAAACACACTATAAAACACTAATAATATAAAATGTAATAGGTACCTATTTCTTATCTTGTATAGGTATGTACACACGGCTACACATCAAGCTATACAAAACCAGTTAATCTTGGCCTCACTTTACTAGATCTTTTCGCACAATGAACGATCAGATTATACTGATTTTGTAGAGCTTGATGTGTAGCCGTGTGTACCTAATGATTTTATGATAGGAAATAAAAAATATTTATTGCTTTGTCATAGGTAGGTAGGTACCTTAGAAAGAACATTACATTTATCATTAGACAAGTTCGTATCCTGGGTGTTAGGTATTGGTTATTTACATTTTGTAATGTAGGTAGGTAGGTAGTGTTAAAAGACCTTAGGTTAGAGATTACATTTGACAGATAACAGGTTTGGGTTCCTCGCTCGCTTTATCTAAGTGGGTACAGGCACCACAGTCTTTATTCTGTGTAGGTACAGGGCTTGTGTGTTGAAGCGAGGGCTCTGCCTCTGGCTGGCAACAAGGAGGATCATAAATCCACAGAATAAAGATCATAAAATATCTAATATGGTAGGTATAGGTACCTACCAATACATACCAAATTAGATATTGACCTGAAACTCACCAATTTACTTAAAAAAGGTCCTTTGTCGTACCTACATAATACACCTACCCAGTTCAAACCAACGAGTTCTGTGTTCCACACTCAGTTACCTACTCAGCAGGTAGATACAGTACGCTCAAATTATCTTGGCAGCTCCGAACTTCGTGCAGGTCATTTTGTTACAACGAATGTATTAAAGTGTTATGATATTTACTTTATTTGTATTTCTCACTGTTTAAATTAGATATTTTCTGATCGTTTAAGTATTGGTTTATCTGGCAATAACAGTTTTATTCCCAAGTTTACATGCGTAAAATTTCGCAAAGCCTATGTTCAGAGCTGCCAAGATAATTTGAGCGTACAGTATAATTATTACTTAATTATAGTTATATAAAACTACAAAGCCACTGACTCACTGATTGACATGTCGTTTCTCGGAATGGGTGAGAGATGGGTTAGGGGTATGTTTTGCAAAAATGTGTAATCTGACCAATCGAGTAGAGGAAAATTATAGGGAAAGTTCAAATCCAAGATGGTGGGCGAGTCCATTTCCGGTTTCGATGGGGAAAAGACTTGGATGAATTTCGACTCAGAGGTCCTATACGAAATGTAAAAGCATTTGAAAAAAAAGTAAAAAAAAAAAAAAAAACAAGATGGCGGCCGCGCCAGGACGTTTTGAAATTGTCGACTTTTTTCAATCGACTTTGACGAATTGTTTTCTTTTACCAAGTTCTAGAACCGCCAACATAGAGTTTGCCAATTTGTTGGTAATTTCAATGGCGATTAGGAAAAATTATGACATTTTGAAAATCCAAGATGGAGGACGCTGTGGCGGCCATTTTGTAAAATGTTGGATTTTTCGATTTTTTTCAAATTCATTTTTCGGGTACTTGGCAACATCAGACGGGTTCGAGTTGTACCGAGCGGTTGTGTGTTTTGTTGACGAGTGTTGCCTGGTGCAAAATTTTTCCCCATTTTTAGGGTATTTTCCCAGATTTTCCCCGAAAACATGAAAAGTAGAAATAATGACATTTTAAATAGAGACTTTGACTAGCCGGCAACATTGGGCTCCCCCAAATGACATTTGACCATTTTGGTTCGTTTTAATTGGCAACCCCAAAAAATATTCAACTTTTTCATTTTTGGGACTTTTTGACTTTCGCGAATTAGTTTGTTCTACCAAACTCAAAAGTTGGCAACACCAAGTACACCGGTCGTTGGACTATATTCTTGACATTTAAGAAAAATTATGACTTTTTAAAAAAACAAGATGGCGGATGCTATGGCGGCCATCTTGTAAAAAAGTCGAAAAATCCCAATTTTCGACACGATAATTGGGACAGCTGACATCTCCCCACTGGATTGTGTTGTATGGACCGGTTGTGTGATTCGTCAAGGAGTGTGGCCTGGTTTAAAAAAAATCCCCATTTTTAGGGAAATTTCCCAGATTTTCCCCGAAAACATGAAAAGTAGAAATAACGACATTTTGAATGGAAACTTTACATAAACACCAAGAATAGGGTCCCCCAAATGACATTTGACCATTTTCATTACTTTAAGTTGGCAACCCCGAGAGCCATTGGCGCTTGAATTTTTGGGTCAGATCCGACGTTGGCGAATTAGTTTGTTCTACTAAACTCAAAAATTGGCAACACCAAGTACACCAGTTGGTGGCCTATATCCTTGAGATTTCAGGAAAATTATGACTTCTCAGAAAAAAAAGATGGCGGACAGTGTGGCGGCCATCTTGTAAAAATGATGAAAAATCCTAATTTTCGACACGATAAATGGGACAGCCGGCATCCCCCGACCGGATTGTGTTGTATGAAGCGATTGTGTACTTTGTTGTGGAGTGTTACCTTACCCAAAAAATTTCCCCATTTTTAGGGTATTTTCCCAGATTTTTCCCAAAAACATGAATAGTGGAAATAACGACATTTTGAATGGAATTTTTTTTCATGATCACCAAGAATGGGGTGCCTCAAATGATATTTAACCAGTTTCATTATTTTCAGCTGGCAACCCCGAGAGTCATTGGGGCTTGAATTTTCGGACCAGAACCGACTTTGGCGAATTCTTTTGTTCTACCAAACTTAAAACTTGGCAACACTAAGTACACCCATCGGTAGCCTGTATCCTCGATATTTAAGAAAAATTAAGACTTTTCCGAAAAACAAGATGGCGGACAGTGTGGTGGCCATCTTGGAAAAATGATGAAAAATCCCAATTTTCGACACGATAAATGGAACAGCCGGCACCTTCTGACCGGATTGTGTTGTCCCGGTTGTGTATTTCGTTAAGTAATGTTGCCTGTTGCAAAAAAAAAACATTTTTAGGGTGTTTTCCCAAATTTTGCCCAAAAACATGAAAGTAGAAGTAAAGACTTTTGGAATGACGACTTTGACTAGCTGGCAACATAGGGGAGGTGGCGAGCAAAGCGAGCCGGCGACCTCCGTAGCATATTATAGTACGCGTCGAAACCTATCCTGTGGTGGTACCGGTAAAGCGAAGTGGTACCGTAGCGTAGGGATAAGGTCACGATAGCTTTTCCTCGGTGGTAGGCAGGTCTTGAGTGGAGCGAAGAGGGGAGGTGGCGAGCGTAGCGAGCCGGCGACCTCCGTAGCGTATTATAGTAGGCGTCGAAACCTATCCTGTTGTGGTACCGGTAAAGCGAAGTGGTACCGTAGCGTAGGGATAAGGTCACGATAGCTTTTCCTCGGTGGTAGACAGGTCTTGAGTGGAGCGAAGAGGGGAGGTGGCGAGCGAAGCGAAAATTATTTAAAAGATTTTATACAATTTACAAAATCTTGGACTCTAATGGATTTTCTAATTCATTTAAGGATTCTTATGGATTCTCAAAATTTTACAAGGGTAACTAAAACTCCTCAAAAGCACGACAGAACCGCGAGCTGCGCGCAGCTCGCGCAGCCACGCAAATACTAGTTATACTATATAAAGCTAAATTACCACTGACTGACTCACTGACTCACTGATTGACAGAATTGTTCTCCCAGATGGTGGATGGGGAGGTGGGTATATTTTGACAGATTCGTAAACAATCAACTCTCATGACTATGGGAAAAGTCCCAAACCCCCCCTTTTCCCCCCCCTTCTCCCCCCTCCCTATCGTATCTCGGAAACAAAGAGACTTGAAGTGTTTTTTTTTAGGGATTCGTATAGAGGAGGCTCGGTTAAGTAAAAATCATTTTTCAAAGTGGCCCCCCTTTTCCCCCTTCTCCCCCCTTTAGGCGTATCTCGGAAATAAAGAGACATTATGTGTGTTTTTTTAGGGATTCGTATAGAGGAGGCTCGGGGAAGTAAAAACCATTTTTCAAATTTGACCCCCTTGCCCCCCCTTTACCCCCCCTTTCGGATCTCGGAAGTTAAGAGACTTGGAACGAATTTTTTTTCAGATTCATATAGAGGGGCATTGCGTTAGTCGAAATCATTTTTAGAAACTCCCCCCCTCTCCCCCCTTCACCCCCCCCCCCCTCTCTTCACCCCTTTTTTTCTGTTTTGTTTACAGATTCGTATAGGATAGGAGGCTCGGGGAAGTAAAATGGTGGTACCGGTAAAGCGAAGGGGGGAGCGGGCGAGCGAAGCGAGCCGGCGACCCCCGTAGCGTAGGGATAATGTCATGATAGCTTTCCGGTGGTAGGTAGGTCCTGAGTGGAGCGAACCTGCGAGACTGAGTGGAGCGAAGGGGGGAGGTGGCGAGCGAAGCGAGCCGGCGACCTCCTTAGCATAACGAAGGTTGAGTGGGTGAAGCGTAACGAAGGTTGAGTAGGTAGGTGTAGGTAGGTGTAGGTAGGTGTAGGTAGGTGTAGGTAGGTGTAGGTAGGTGTAGGTAGGTGTAGGTAGGTGTAGGTAGGTGTAGGTGGGTGTAGGTAGGTGTAGGTAGGTAGGTGTAGGTAGGTAGTAGGTAGTTGTAGGTAGGTAGTATTGGAACATTTTTTTTTTCAGATTCATTGAGAGGTGCAATGCGTTAGTCGAAATCACTTTTCAAAGCTCCCCCTCTCCCCCCCTTCACGCCTCGCGAGCTGCGCGCAGCTCGCGCACCCACGCAAATACTAGTTATACTATATAAAGCTAAACTACCACTGACTCACTGACTGATCTATTGACAGAATTGTTCTCCCAGATGGTGGATGGGGAGGTGGGTATATTTTGACAGATTCGTAAACAATGAACTCTCAATCCTATGGGAAAAGTCCGAAACCCCCCCTTTTCCCCCCCCTTCTCCCCCTCCCTATCGTATCTCGGAAACTAAAAGACCCGTATTTTTTTTTTTTTACGGATTCGTATAGAGGAGGTTCGGTAAAGTAAAAATCATTTTTCAAAGTGGCCCCCCTTGCCCCCCTTCTCCCCCCCTTTAGGCGAATCTCGAAAGTTAAGAGAATTTACGAGAGTTTTTTTTAGGGATTCGTATAGAGGAAGCTTGAGGAAGTAAAAACCATTTTTAAAATTTGACCCCCTTGCCCCCCCTTTACCCCCCCCTTTCGGATCTCGGAAGTTAAGAGACTTGGAACATTTTTTTTTTCAGATTCATTGAAAGGGGCATACAGTTAGTCGAAATCATTTTTCGAACCCCCCCCTCCCCCCCCCCTTCAACACCCCCCCCCCCCCCCCTCTTCACCTCTTTTTTTCTATTTTGTTTACGGATTCGTATAGAGGAGGCTCGGGGAAGTAAAATGGTGGTACCGGTAAAGCGAAGGGGGGAGCGGGCGAGCGAAGCGAGCCGGCGACCCCCGTAGCGTAGGGATAAAGTCATGATAGCTTTCCGGTGGTAGGTAGGTCCTGAGTGGAGCGAACCTGCGAAACCGAGTGGAGCGAAGGGGGGAGGTGGCGAGCGAAGCGAGCCGGCGACCTCCTTAGCGTAACGAAGGTTGAGTGGGTGAAGCGTTACTCAGGGGCGACGACAAGCAAACTTTAGGGTAATGTTTTTTTAGTGGTAGGAGGAGGTAGTAGGTAGGTAGTCTAGGTAGGTGGTAGGTAGGTGATAGGTAGGTAGGTAGGTGTAGGTAGGTAGGTGTATGTAGGTAGGTAGGTGTAGGTAGGTGGTGGCATACGTGAGATTCATATAGAGGAGGCTCGGGGAAGTAAAATCCGTTTTTCAAATTTGAACCCCTTGCCCCCCTTCACTCCCCTTTTAGGCGGATCTCGGAAGTTAAGAGACTTGGAACATTTTTTTTTTTCAGATTCATTGAAAGGGGCAATGCGTTAGTCGAAATCACTTTTCAAAGCGCCCCCTCTCCCCCTCTCCACGCCTCGCGAGCTGCGCGCAGCTCGCGCACCCACGCAAATACTAGTTCTATTATATAAAGCTCGATTACCACTCACTCACTGACTGACTGATCTATTGACAGAATTGTTCTCCCAGATGGTGGAAGGGGAGGTGGGTATATTTTGACAGATTCGTAAACAAGTAACTCTGGTGAGTATGGGAACAGTCCGAAACCCCCCCTTTCCCCCCCCCTTCTCCCCCCTCCCTATCGTATCTCGGAAACAAAGAGATTTTACGTGTTTTTTTTTACAGATTCGTATAGAGGAGGTTCGGTAAAGTGAAAATCATTTTTCAAAGTTGCCCCCCTTGCCCCCCTTTTCCCCCCCTTTAGGCGAATCTCGAAAGTTAAGAGACATGGAACGATTTTTTTTTCAGATTCATTTAGAGGGGCATTTGCGTTAATCGAAATCATTTTTCGAGACTCCCCCCCTCACCCCCCTTCAACCCCCCCCCCCTTTTTCACTTTTTTTTTTTTTTTTTTTCTTACATAAAACTATTGAGGGGCGTTGTAATTTGTATACCCTCCCCTCCCCTCCCCAACCTCCCCTAAAATTAAAAGGGCTGTAACTTCATAAAGGTTAGAGATAGCCATTAGGTGTTTGAAGAAATATTATAGTAGGCGTCGAAACCTGTCCGGTGGTGGTACAGTGGCAAAGCGAAGGGGGGAGCGGGCGAGCGAAGCGAGCCGGCGACCCCCGTAGCGTAGGGATAATGTCATGATAGCTTTCCGGTGGTAGGTAGGTCCTGAGTGGAGCGAACCTCCTTAGCGTAACGAAGGTTGAGTGGGTGAAGCGTAACTCAGGGGCGACGACAAGCAAACTTTAGGGTAATGTTCTTTTAGTGGTAGTAGGACTTAGGAGGTAGTAGGTAGGTAGGTGTAGGTAGGTGTAGGTAGGTGTAGGTAGGTATAGGTAGGTGTAGGTAGGTGTAGGTAGGTGTAGGTAGGTGTAGGTAGGTGTAGGTAGGTGTAGGTAGGTGTAGGTAGGTGTAGGTAGGTGTAGGTAGGTGTAGGTAGGTGTAGGTAGGTGTAGGTAGGTGTAGGTAGGTGTAGGTAGGTGTAGGTAGGTGTAGGTAGGTGTAGGTAGGTGTAGGTAGGTGTAGGTAGGTGTAGGTAGGTGTAGGTAGGTGTAGGTAGGTGTAGGTAGGTGTAGGTAGGTGTAGGTAGGTGTAGGTAGGTGTAGGTAGGTGTAGGTAGGTGTAGGTAGGTGTAGGTAGGTGTAGGTAGGTGTAGGTAGGTGTAGGTAGGTGTAGGTAGGTGTAGGTAGGTGTAGGTAGGTGTAGGTAGGTGTAGGTAGGTGTAGGTAGGTGTAGGTAGGTGTAGGTAGGTGTAGGTAGGTGTAGGTAGGTGTAGGTAGGTGTAGGTAGGTGTAGGTAGGTGTAGGTAGGTGTAGGTAGGTGTAGGTAGGTGTAGGTAGGTGTAGGTAGGTGTAGGTAGGTGTAGGTAGGTGTAGGTAGGTGTAGGTAGGTGTAGGTAGGTGTAGGTAGGTAGTAGGTAGGTGTAGGTAAGGTAGTACCGCGAGCTGCATTGAAAAATATTTTTTTTTTCTGATTCATTGAGAGGTGCAATGCGTTAGTCGAAATCATTTTTCAAAGCGCCCCCTCTCCCCCTCTTCACGCCCCGCGAGCTGCGCGCAGCTCGCGCACCCACGCAAATACTAGTCTACTTATATTGTTTCTATTTTTAATATAAGTAGGTACTTATGTAGGTGCCATAATATAAGTAGGTTTGTACGGTAACCCTCAGTGCGCTAGTCGAATTGCACTAGGCCAGGTTTTTTAACCCTAATTTGCCGAATGCGTAAGTCGTTAGACTTTGTAAACGTTTGAATAAATTATAAATTGTCACCATCATAAGATAACCGTAGATAGATATGGCAATAATACCTTATTGCCATATCTATCTACGGTTTCATTCACCAAATATTATGTAGGTACGTCGTTATTGACCTTATGAAAGGGGAAATATTGCCAAATTTACGCTTATAATTATTTGCCGAATAAGTCGTTATCAGACCTTTTAAACGTTTGATTAAATTGTACCTAACTCGAGTATCATTCGCCTTATCCAATCAATATCAATCCAATCAAGGTCAATATTGCCATAAATCTACGGTTTCATTCGACGTATATGTAATTCGTTATAAGACGTTATTCACCGTTTGATTAGTCGTAACTTGAGCGTATTTCGCCTTATGATAAGACAAATATTGCCAAATTTACGGTTGCATTGACCAAATATGTACGTCGTTATATGACGTAATGTTACCGTTCAATCAGTCGTAACTTGACCATAAATTTTGTCTAATGATAAGGTGAATATTGCCATATTTACGTTTATGTGTGCCGTATATGTACGTCGTTATATAACCTAAGGTTACCATTTGATTCATCGTAATCTAAGCATATTTCGCCTTATGATAGGGCAAATGCGGCCACATTATACGTTTATATTGCCGAATACATACGTCGCTGAAAAACTTTATATTTACGTTCAAATTTTTGTGACTGAAGTATATTCCGCCTTATTATAAGGTGAATATTGCCATGCTAAAGATTATTTATGACGCTTTCGAAAGTTTGTTTATGACTTATGTTTACGTTTGTTTAGTTTTTATTGAAGTAATAAATCGCCTTAATTTAAGGTAAATATTGCCTTAATTACGGTGATATTCACCACATACTCGACGTCGTAAATTTAAAGCGTATTATGTAGTCCATTACTGCTGTTTTAAGAGTATAAAGTTGAATTCCAAGACTGCCTTACGGTAAGACATTTTTGTCGGTTAGTGTTTATCATAAAAGACGTACCATTTTAACGCAAACGCCTAGCTAAGCCAAAATAACCGTAAGCGTTACAAAATCGCCTCGCGTCATTACAATTTAGCCGTCGAAGGCGGAATACACCTTAAGCCAGAAATCAATTTTTCTCAGTGTGCTGGTCTGCGTCATCCGACTGGGCAATTGGTTCTCCCCATGACAGCACTACGTTCCAGGGCCAATATGGTTATTAAATTTGTTCAGTTCATCCTACCGTTTATTATGACGAAACATTAATTTAGTTTCAAGTATAAGGGTGTTTGACAAATTGAACGCATCAAAACAAGAGGTTATTTGATTCCCTTCATCGCCTATCATGTCGAATTTTTCCATATAAATATAAAAGTATTGAATTTATAAAGTCCTTAGGACCAAGGATGAGTTATTGGGGCTGAAGAGGACAGCATATGAGCTCTCCTCTCAACCCGTTCAATTTAGCAATGCTACAAACATCCTTTGAAACGAACTCACAAAACACACCCCAGAAATTAAATAAACCTAATTTGACTACCATCCTTTGGGATACGAGTATAAAGCCTTTGGACCGTCGCGTTGTAAGCCTAGGTAGAAGTACCAGACTTGACAGGTGACGTCATTCGTTCACCCCGCGGTATTACCCTGAAGAATTCTCGTGAAATTTAAATAGTATTAAAAGTAGTGAAATTAAAAATGTAATGATATGTGACAGGGGTGATGTAGTGGATGAAAATTTAATTTGGTTTTTCGTTAGAAGCTACAGTCACAGTCACGAGGCATAATAACTTGTGAAATGTGTAGTACCTACTGTAGTTGCCCATTCCAAAGCGTAGGTCTGTATGGAGAAGAATGGTCAAGAAACTCCATGGACAGTCTTTTAAATCAAAGCATTGTTACATCACTCATGTTGAGATCATACGTAGGGATATTATGTAAGAACGATGTAGAAAGACGTGCAATTTAAGAGCGTCGAGCGTCCAGAGTAAAAAAAAGTAAAAAATATAAATACTTAACAATTTAAAACTTTAACACCATAATTCTATTGGTCCTTAACCCAATTTAGTCGGGTGGGGTCTTTTTCCATACTTCTCTATTACTCGCCATCTTAGCAGTCACCTCCTTTCTAGCCATATCCTTCACACAATCCAGACATCGAACAATATACGCTTTATCGAAACTATACCGAAGAAGAATACGTGTTGCATTTACCGTACACATTCGGTTAAATAATACGAAAATTCGGTGAAAACAGCACGGTTATCGAGCACGTTTCACACCCCCTAGTGTCGGTTTACCCTCATTAGTTATCGACGTTGGCGTGAAGTTGTCAGTTTTAGTGTATAGATTGACCACAGTGTTATTAATTAATATTATAAACGCGAAAGTTTGTCAGTATGGATGGATAGATGTTTGTTACTCTTTCACACAAAAACTACTGAACGGATTTGTATGAAATTTTGCACACGAATAGTTTATAACCTGGATTAACAGATAGGTTACTTTTGATCCCGATTTTATCTTCCCGTGGGATAAGTTTTGAAGGCCGCTGGCAACACCTAGTCTGCTATAATTGTGTGGCTGGGCCCCCGAACTTTCCCGAATTTTATTGCGTTGTGAATTTGTTAGGAAGTTTAGTTAGATTTTATTAAAGTTAAGTTTGAAATATATTGGAATAGAAAGGTGTAGTTTGTTGATTATAGATAAATGAAAATCAATAGGCATCATCATCCGATTTTTTTTAACTGTTTTGTCCTACTGCTAGACAAAGGTCTCCCCATAACCTTCCACGGCTCCCTCTGTTCAGTTTTTTCCGGTATAGTCGAAAGATATTCAAACTTTATTCGTATTAATCAGCCCATACCATCATATTTATATGATGGTATGTTTCTTTAGAAAAATGAGCTAAAAGGCTACTCAAAAGACTAACTAAAAAAAATTGCACAAATTCTAATTTTCAGTTCAAAACTTTCCAGCCCACGTTTAGTGGTTACATCGATAGTGGGTCCGGCGGGGCTCATTAATTGAGATGTATCCCGGCATCCCGGACAACGGGACCGTCCCGGGATTGCCCGGGATCGTGGCCGGTCGCTCGCGTATTTTATCATTTAATAAATAGTTGCAGCAAGTTTTAAATACGGACTTGCTAAATAAGTTAAGCGTTTAGCGGTAGATAGATATTGTGATAGTTACTCGGGCGAGTTTGTTGGATAGTGGTTTGGTATTAATTTGGCTTCGTGTGTGTTTGAAAATAGCCCAGTTGGATTATCCGTCTTTGTTTTTATCATGCTGGGTAAAGCAAGCTAATGGGTTTCTGCATTTTATCCTATAGTTTTGGTTGCAGATATGTTCCATTGAAATGCTTTTGTAAATTGAATAGTTAATTTTCTTCCTCCAAAGTATTGTAACGAAGCAATTGGGCTTTCAAACTTTCAATATTATTCAAGTCGACAAAAGACACTAGATCTCATGAATTCCTTATTTTTTTTTTCAGTTTCGACAATTACATGTTACCTACTCCAGACGGCACGTTAAACATTTCATTTATTTACTACCCCATAACCCATTCTAGTTCACTTCCAAAGCCATAAAGCTGCAATAATCATAGGAAAACCTTTTGAATATAAACTAAATTTTATTGTCAAGTGACTCGCTCCAGTTCCAAAACCCCGTTGACACGTGCGTCTGTTGTATTATTCAGTTTGAACGAGGCTCCGTGCGTGATGTTTGGTTTTGAACTATATATTTGGGATGGATCGCGAAATAGAATGGGCACAGTATAAAGAGAGCCAGTAAACCAACTATTTACGTCCCGTACCCGCTTGTTTTGGTGCGAAAGTCCCGATTTACTAACGAGTAACTTGTTTTTCTTTATTTTCCGTATGGTTAGTGCCTTACCCGGGTCAGAGTTATTATGCCGCGTTTATGGGCCTCTGACTTGACTTTACATGCCGTCGAGAAATATCTTTCAGTAATGTAGGTTTCCTCATGATGTTTCCTTCACCTAAACACTTGTAAAGGAATACGCAGATCAAAAATCAGAGGTCTAGAGTTCGGATTCGAGACCTCCGACTTGACATTCTGAACTGAACTGAATATCTATTGCTAGCTTCATTCAATTCAATTCAATCGTTTATTGCATATCACATGTGTTTTACAAGATGTTAATAATAATAAAATAGTTCACATGGACCCTGTCGGGCACAACAATTTTGTACAATAATTATAAGTAGTAGCATTTAAGGAACAGTAATTAAAAATTTATAAACAGTAATTAGACATTCATTCATTTAAATAAGTAAGCCATTTTAATGTAAAATAAAAAAAATATCGAAATTAAAGATTAAAACAATTAAGTGAAATAATAAAAATCGGCAAATAGAATACAATAATTATAGTCAAATGCATGTTGTCAATAAAATACAATAATAATCAAAATACAATCAATAAAATGTCAAAGACAACATTGTAATATAAAATGTCAATAAAAAATCAAAATTCAATAACTAAGCAGTCAAAGTTAGTCCAATAAGATGTCATCATTAAAAAAATCATTCAGTGTGTAATAGCAATTGTCAATTAATAATTTTCTGACTCGTCTTATAAATATTTTGTCATTTTGTTCAATTCTTATCGCATTTGGAATTCTATTGTAAATTTTAATTGATGTAACGTAAGGGCTAGTGCTGTGTAATTTTAGTTTCTTTTAGATTCGCTTCCAGCTATTCGCCATCAGTATTGCAGGTGTGACATTGACTAGACAGGCTGCCTTGCAAGGTCACGAATAGTCACGATCCTACTACGGTACTAGGTACGGACGGACTAAGGTAGTCACGACATAGTAATGACGACATAAGCACTATTTAGTTACTATAAAAAATAGACTAGGTACATTGTTTGTTCTATAAATGTCTAGTTTTAAGTTGAGGCTGGCACAGGACCGTGGAGAATGGCACAAAAAGGGGATTATTCTCAGTAGTGGATGGGTTCAGGCTGTGGATCTCGACAGTAACCTTCCCGAAGGAGGTGCGTTTGTGTTTTCTAGGTATATCTGTGTATCTAGCTAGGTGTTAGACTAGTTTCTTATAGAAATTGTGACTGATTTAAAGAGTTTTTCATAATCATTCTATTGCCCTTATCCCAATTCATTTGGGGACGACGCAGCATGTCTTCCTCTTCCATACTTCTCTGTTTCTCGTCATTTTATGAGACACCTCCTTTCTTACCATATCATTCTTAACACAGTCCATCCAGAGTTTTTATTTTATTTAAGTCTTTTCAAGGGTAACCGTGTTACGGCTATTAGTTAATCTTTGACAGTCGTATCAGGTAGTCTGAAAGTAACTGGATTCACAAAGTATCTAGGTATACCTGTATCTGTGGTTGAACCAATCAGTCATGTCTACAGCGCGTTTTAGTGTCAGTACGTCGAACTGCCTTCAAGCGCGTTTCAATACAAAAGCGGCAAGCCTATTGTTTGTATTCGGTTTGAATCCTGTGGTTCTACGACATATAGGATTCTGAGGCTAAAACTACGGGATTATATACTAGCTTTCGCTTTGTCAGGAACTGGGTACTAGCTAGCTTTCGCTCGCTTTCGCATCGTATTCTCGGGTATATACTACGTGTATCCTATCCTAGGTCGTGATCCTAATGTCGTGATCACATCTGTTCACTTTTTAAGGAATGAAAAGTTAATAGATTGAGAAACTTTGGCATTTATAATTTACTAGTGACCCTTTACTAGTGCTACGAAGCCGGGGCCGGCTTCGTGCGGGTACAAAAAAGATACTCAAACCTTCCTCTTGAATCACTCTATGTATTAAAAAATCTGCATCAGAATCCGTTGCGTAGTTTTAAAGATACATTGGGACAGACAGCGGGAAGCGACTTTGTTTTATACTATGAGTATACTAGTACCTATAGATTAAGTAATGATCATTAACCGACTTCAAAAAAAGGAGGGTTTTTACAGAGGCTGTATCGGGAGTCTGTTTCTACCAAATTAAGTTACATATAGTTCTGATATGTTTTATGTATTTTTATTTCAATTAGGTATGCTCTCTTCTATGTAAGAAATATTAATAATGTTTAAAAAAACACATGCATAGAATAAATATAGACGAGATCAAATCGCGGTCTGAGAGAAGGTTAAGGCGACATTAGCTGCCCGCGACCTTGAGCGCGCGTTTAACTCATCGCCTAAACAAATAAGGTTGAAATTGGCGATGCGTTTGATGCTCGTGACTGCCAAAATCAACGATAGTTCGCAGATTTAATTTATTAAAAAAAAAAAATACGCTGTAATGTTAAAATATTTTTACATATGTCTTTAGTTGGTTAAATTTCCTTTCTGATAGTAAAAAAAAAAATAACAGTTGTCACTCAAAATATTGAGCATTTCGAGACGAAAAAGTTTTTTCGTGTGATTTTTTTGTGATTTTGTGATTTTTTTTTTCGAGGTTCTTGATTACTTTTAGAAAATATTTTTGCATAAGTCTTTTACCTATACATTTGACTATACACTGTATTTTTTTTGGAATTGTAATAAGTAGCAATACGGCTAACTCTGCGACGAAAAACAGGTCGTTTTTACGGTGCCCCTTTAGCCGCGCCTTAAGCAAATTTAGACTTTTTGGTGTTTTTTGGTAGTCAGATTTTTTGCTATTACCTCAACAATAAAGTGAAAGACCACAGGAAAAAAATATATTTTTGAAAATCTTCGCATTCTGTTCTACATAATCATACATTGCGACACTGCGAAGGTGTAGAAAAATAACATGGATATACTCTATTGGTTTAATTTATTACTCAGCAATTTGATCGGAAATCAACGTCTAAATAGTACGTTTCCCTTAAAAAAAACTGCTAGTGCACCTTACAGTATAACCTCGGGTAGCATTGATAAATTTGATACCTGTCCCGATCTCGCGAGGTATTTCTTTGTAGATTTGTAAATAAAATATATGCATTGTCGGAGCCGTCACAAATATTGAACATTGCTGTGAAATATGAAATAAAGGAGCGAATTTATATATTCTTGTTGAAAATGAATTGTAGATACTGAAATGTATTGTTGAATATCAGCTATTGTTTTATATGTTAAAGTTTTTAATAAAGAGTTTTTTGTTGTGTAAAATTTAAAAAAATGACAGCCTCGTTGGTCTAGTGGTCGCAAGCACGATTAGATGAAATGCTGGGTTCGCTTCCCAGGACGGGCAAAGTGGTATTGATTTTTTTGATCAGGAATTTTTCAGAAGCAGCCACGGAGTCAAGATTTGTGCTCGGTTGATGGCAATAGCCGTATTACAAGGGACTTAAACAATAAACATAACTGCCGACGTGGGTACAATTATATTTATCCCGTCACGGATAACAGGCGTTATGTTGTAATATTACAAAATGTTTGACACAAATTCTTTTTCAATTTAAAAAAAAATATTTTGAATACGTGGCAAGTAGGTATGTTGATTTACTAGATTGAAACTTACGAAAAATGTAATATAAGTCTTTTTAATAACCCCACTAAGAAACTTCTACTGAACGATTCATTCTTCAACCTGTATACACTTACGACCTAATTAAACCAAAATAGCTCCATTAAATTCGAAGAATTCCTTTTACTTACAAAATACCTAATAAATAAACACAAATTATTGAACAAAACTACGTAAAAGTAAACATATTATATGACCGTTATTCGTGTCAACTCTCATTGGGCATTGAGTTATTTTAAAAACATATCGTAACTTATACGATGTTTTTTTGTCTTCTATTTTTGTTTCAAACTCCTACTAATATTGTTATGGTGAAGGAAAACATCGTGAGGAAACCGGCATGTCTTAGAACCAAAAAAATCGAAGACATGTAACATTTACAAACCCGCGCACTGGGCCCGCGTGGTGGATTATTATATAGCCCAGCCCTCTCCTAGAGAGGAAGGCCTGAGTCCCTGCAGTGGGAACATTATAGGCTGATGATGATGATGAAACTATGATGGTTGCTAGATCACTCTTTAATGACAGAATAAACGTAATATAACATCACGCCTTTAATATTCGTAGGGTTAGGCAGAGGTTCACCTGATGGTACACCAACATTTAGCCAGTTATATTTAAGTCCCATATAATAGGGGGCGAGCCTATTGCCAACAACCTGGCTCAAATGCAGACTCCGTAGCTTTTTTTTTTTCTTTTTTTTTTTTTAAACGTTGCCCCACACTAGAAATTTCTCCTGTATCGTGGGTGCGTTCACAAACATTAAATTCACATACACAAATACCCAGAACCAGAACAACTATCTGTAGTCCATACAAATATTTGTTCCGTGCGGGGATCGAACCCGCGACACGCAGCGCAGCAGTCCATGGCTTGAGCAACTGCGCCAACCGTGCCGTCAAAAAGCACTACTAAAAAAATCCTGATGGAACCGAACCAAGGCCTTGCTCAGCTTGTCCTGCTTATGCCTACTAGGCTACTAGCCCAATGAGGCAGTAAATATTATTCTTATTATGTAGAACCTAATTAAAATACAATTAACATTCATTATAACCAATTAAACCCAAGCAAAGAAAAATAACTCGAACTCATTTTTCTTTCATAACTTTAGTTAAAAGGGAAAAATGTTTAGCAGCACAAATACACAATAGATATATTCTTAGCTTACTCCTAATTTATTTATATTTGACATTTCAGTTCAGCTTTATTTATTCTCGTATTGAGTTTATTTCTGTTCTCTGAAAAGAGTTTTATTGATGCGGGAAGTATTTTTTTGTAGTAAAAAGTTTTATTATTGGATTAGTTTATATATACGAATTTAATAGAAGAACTATAGTATTGTCTATTTTAGTAACAGAAAGTTGAGTGGATGCCTTTTGATCGTTTGTTGCCCGTGGTCCACCTGGGTGTTCCTCGGGAAATTATTTTTGTCCGTGGTCCACCTGGGTGTACCATGGGAAAGAATTTTTACCCGTGGTTCACCTGGGTGATAATATGATAACCTTAATAAAAGAAGGTGAAGGTACTTTAATTTCTGGTATTATATCTCATTTGTTCTAAAAAAGTCCATTCCTTACTGCAAGGTCGTTAAGTGTCATTGGGTTTTTATCAATAATTTCTCAGTAGTTTTGGCATTGGTCCAGGTTTTATTTTTTGGAGGTTGGAAATCATCAAGTGACTCCTTCCGCTCTGGGTGGAGCGGAATATAAGGGAGTGTCAGACTTCTACTGACTAAAAACCACCCATGTTCCTTCTTAGCCCTTTGTGTCCGGAGCCGCGGTATCTCTTTCGAACAACCCACAGCCTCTGCAGGGTCATTGGTCCACCTAATGTACTTTACGTCTTCCAGTTCGCAGTCGCCACTCCAGAGCTTTTCGACGCCAACGGCCATTTGAGACGCACGAGACCAGTCAATCTGGCGACACTTGAGGAATGCTTATGTCCAGCAGTGGACTTTTTTCATCTGAACTGATGATGATTGAAACAAAGCCATCTTCCTAAAAAATCACCAAGATTAGGCCAGTAAACTACGCTTAAACTCACAATCCATGACACACATCCCTTCCTCACATAATCAGAGCGACAACGTACCCTGAATGATAATAAGGGACCCTAATAAGAATATATTTCCACATGACATCATACGGAACCCATCGCACGCAATCAACCCTTCAGAATCTCGCTGGGGTAGCTCTGACCCCGTGTTATTATGCCGAGATGTTTGGTATTAAAAATATGTCGTGTTTGGATGTCAGAATATATTTAACGGGTTTGTTGGAGTAGAAAAGGTGTATATCCGGTTCCTGTCCGAAATAAGGTGTATGGGTGGATAAGTTATGGATGGGTGGCTTTCAATGTGATCTAAAGTGTTCATTTTGAAAGCAGGTGTTTGTGTGGTTTATTTGATATGTTTAAATCACAGAGGACCTTATGCTCGTTCGAAGTGGTTGTTTGTGTGACCGCTTACTAGACCAACTATAAATTACCAAAATAAAGTCCCTGCTTAGGTTCAAACCTGCGAAAGTGGTAGTTACCATATACATACACTCACCGGCACGGAAACTTGGCCACAAGTAAATTTCATGATATTTCGCACTGAAATGTATTTTTGACACTGAAATAGGGGTAGATGCACTCCGTAAGTGTTTCTCAAGCTTTTAGAAATTGATTTTGAAAACGTCACAACTCCAATAAGTTTATTTTTTAAATTGGGCACTTTTGCAGAAACAAAGAATTTTACACTAGAAATTTTAAAACACTATAGAATAAAAAAAACCTTCATTTGGTTCATTGTCTGTACGTTTTAGTATCGGGTATTTCCTCCTCTAGCCCTAATAACGGCCTGCATTCGATCTGGCATGCTTTGAATGATGTTTCTGACATCAACTTGCGGTATGCTCTCCCAAGCAGTCAGTGCTGCATTTCGAAGTTGGTTAAGAGTTTCTGGCGGGTCGGAAGTGGACTTTATCTTTCTTTTGAGCATGTCCCAGATGTGCTCAATCGGGTTTAAGTCCGGACTACGAGCTGGCCACTGCAATTTTTGAATACCAACTTCTTGAAGGTATTCTTCAACGCAATGTGCAACGTGTGGGCGTGCATTATCGTGCATTAGGAGGAATCGGTCATGCCCAATGTATCCCGAATACACCAAAACATGTTCCTGGAGGACCTCCTCGATGTATCGGGCCGCAGTTAGCCGGTTATCGACGATAACCAACTCCGTACGACCATCGGAACTTATTCCTCCCCAAACCATTACAGAGCCTCCATTGAAACTCACAGTTTGTGTGGTGGTAATGGGTAGAAATCTCTCTCCTCTTCTTCTCCACACTCGCTCCCGACCGTCTGGGGCGCGCAAAGCTATTCGGCACTCATCTGTGAACAGCACTCGAGCCCATTGCTCGTGGGTCCAGCTAGCGTGTTCACGTGCGAATTGAAGTCGAGCTACTCGGTGATGTCTGAGGAGTTCTGGACCGCGTGCTGGTCTACGGGCTTTTAAATTCACTTCCTCCATTCGTCTTCTCACCGTGCGCTCACTAACATTCACGCCTCTTGCAATTTGGAGCCGCTGCCGTATCTCAACAGCGGTCAGGTAGCGGTTTCTTAAAATTTCCAGGACAATAAAACGGTCATCCCGGGCCGATGTGCATCTGACACCTCCACTGCCTGGTCTACGGGAATAGTGGCCTGTCTCCTGGTATCGTTTTAGGGCATACTGCATTGATGAACGTGGTACATTAAGCACCACGGCAACTTCACGCTGTGTCAACCCTTGGTCGATTAATGCTACAGCCTGTGCAACCTGCGCTGGTGTTAATGGCATTTTTATTGGTGTTAAAGCACCTTCAGTTAATCAATAAAAAGCACAAAAGCACAATAACTCAATAAGTTAACCGTAAACTTTTACAACACACAAATTTAAACTTGCAACTTAGTCGCTCAAGAGACACGATTCAACTAAAAATTAAAAGTTGCACCCTAGTGCACTCAAACATAATGAATTACCCTCTTGAACTAAGAGTAAACATTTTTGTAACCTAACCCCATAAGAAACAGTAATTGGAAACACTTAAAGTTTTTGTTATTGCGTGTATTTGCGAGATAAGCGCTTGGCCAAGATTCCGTGCCGGTGAGTGTACAATTAGACAAGATAGTCGTGTAGTCGTGCGGCTCAGTCGTAAACGTTATCTCTTAATGACGTCACAAGTTTATTATATTAAACGTCAACGGTATGCGTCGGAGTGCAGGTGTGGTGGAACTGGGTTAATTGTTCATGTGGGTACTATGGAATTCAGTAACTGTCTGCCACTTTCACCCTTATTGCCTAAGTAATAAGGTTGAAAAGTGGTCTTCCTATGTGTATGACGATGTAGATGTGTGGGTTATTTTGATACAGTCGTATATTTTGATATTGTTAATTATGTTTTGGGTTATATTTTCATTTGTTTGGGTACAGTCAGCAACCATTATGTATAGGTACACCGTTTAGAAGCAATTTTCGCCTTATATATTGATTTATTTTTATGAACTTTGCCAATTATGTATTGTGTGTATGAATATTATTGCTCGTAACTTCATATGTTTTCGGTAATATTATTTAGAAGCACGCCAACTGCCTCGATGTTATTTTTTATCGCAAGAGCTAGAGCATAGGCAGACCTCTGCCAAACCCTTCAGGATCAACAAGCGTAAGGTTAATTTAAAACAATATCCTACAAAATCTAACTTAACAACAAAACGACAGTAACAATAAAACAACACAAGATATTTTATTTACATCCAACAAACGACGATAAACAATTATGCAAACGAGACGTCCGCACTCCGCGGCTGACGGGACGAAACTGATCATATCTTGTCACGCGACGGTGCTGCCACGTTCCTATCACCTGTTTTATGTATTGAGTTGTTTTTTTTTTAAATTTCATTTGAGGGTAGTTGAACTTTTGATTGATTGGCATGTCGTTTACAAATAATGGGGGGGAATTATTATTTAAATTGGTAGCCGTGGTTTTTTACTAACTTAATCAAACTTTCTTTTGCTGTTTTGCTTTCGCAGAAAACTCACCTAAATCGAGTTTGGGTGATATTTTTAACTTCGAAGTTCAAGTAAGAGAGTCAACGTAAATCGTTATAGGGGAGGAGGTGCATTTTTTTTCCAAATCTGTTAAACCGGACAAGCTGTCTTTCAATAATTATTAGCTACTAAACCTCGTTTAATTACAATAACGTAGACGACAAAAAAAAAACTAATTAGTCCGTCAGATAGATTTAAACCGGAAGACGTTGCGTTGGAAGGCCTCCCACTAGGTGGACCGATGACCTGGTCAAGGTTGCAGGAACCCGCTGGATGAGAGACGCACGGGACCGGTCAATGTGGCGACGCCTGGGGGAGGCCTATGTTCAGCAGTGGACGTCTTTTGGCTGAAATGATGATGATGATGATGATGATAGATTTAAAAAAAAAAAAACAATTTTTATTAATTTTATAAGAACAAAAAACACGTACTTATCCAATATTTTTCGATAATAATCTAACCTAACAGAATCTTATTTTTTCAGTCGACATCCCTATTCATTCAATATTTTAACAATGACAATTACTAAATTTACAGGACACAACGCGCGTATTCAACTTGGCAGTTTTACCTTTCAACTTAACACAAATATACCTTTTCCCTATACATCTAAATAAAGATTATTATAACTTCAAAGCTTACTCGTGTATATCAACATAATATTTCTTGAAGGATGTAAACATACACAATCATTCCACACACACAGTAAACGAAGATGCGTTGAGCCGTGAGATTTGAACGTTAGCGATATGAAAACGTGTATCGCTGGGTTTAGAGATACTATCGCTAAAGCGATATGTTGCGTTTGGGCTACAGAAAAATACAGGTGAATAGGATTCAAAACTATCTACGTATATCCTACTCGATAAGAACAAATAAATAAAATCGAAGTGTCTGTTTGTAATTTTAATATAACAGGTTTTTACTGAACTGAGAAGTAGACATTTTTAAGGTACTTATTTTTATTTCTCTGTCCGGCGAATCTTCGAAACAGCTAGACTGATTTCAGGACATAAACAATGGAGAATGCAGGAAGAAAAAATAGTTACACCGACCCCAAATAACATGAGACTAGGGAGGGAAGCTGATGATGATCCTCTTTGTATACCATCAACCTCAAATGTTTCACTTCTCTATAAACAAGGGCACATGGTTCAAAAAGCAACAAAGTGTTTTTCATCATCCTTTCCAATACAGTGTATGTCCAGTTTCCGCCCATCTGGTGTGACGTCATTCGTGCGACGTCACCTGTACGCGAAGTTATTCTAGCGTTCATGTGGAACGGGGAATAAAACAAATATAGGTGTTACTTTGTTGCTACCGTTGTTATACGAGTATGTTGGTGAAGCTAACTGGATTAATTATTGCCCCTTTAGAAACGTACGTAGGTACCTACCTAAGCAGGACGACTAATCAAGCTATTCAAAATTTCAAAACCAGTCTGCAAATCTCTCAATGTAGGGGAAATCCTTAGCGAAAGCGCGGCCATGATATCGGTCATTCTCCGATTTGGCGTTCTTTGCCTAATTACCGTAACATTTTTATTTTTCACAAAGACTTAAGTTTAAGTAATTTGACGCAATCGCTACTGCTGATTATGAGGTCCTAAGTTAGGAAAGGTGTTATTAAGATTGTGCATCAGGAATTCCTCAATAGCTGTACTTGTCTATTTGATGGCAATAAGGTCATCCTTTATTACATGTTATTACAAAAATGAAAAAAAAATGCAAGTACTTTTGGGTAAATATACGCTCCTCTTCAATTACATAGGACTAAGAAGTTAACCAAAAAATTCGAAGACATGTGACATCTACCAACTCGCACTGGGCTCTCGTAGTGGATTATAACCCATCCCTCTCCTAGAGAGGAGGCCCGAGTCCCTGCAGTGGGAACATTATAGGCTGATGATGATGAAGTTAACTGGCGAAATGTAAGTGAACTTGTAGGGGTACACCTCTGCCTAAACCCTCGGGGATTACCTATGTCGTGATATCGTGTATTGTGGAATCAAAAAAAGAAAGAAATTAAAAGTGAAACATGAAAACGACAGGTTCACCAATTAAGTTGAAAAACATCGAGCAAAAATACTGGTTCAATTCAGGATTTCGTTTCAATTTCTATCGAATACAAATAACATACAAACTACAAAATTGGATTAATAAATCAACAGCCTGAAAAAATATCAGTTATTGTATCAGACACGCGGATTAACTAGCTTTAAAAACATTCAATATTTTGCTCCTACAATTTTCAAAGATAGAAGTATTTTTATAAAATAGTAGGTACAACCCATTTCGCCTCATGTGCTTAATTAAGTATTTTGTATCTGCTTGTCTCAAAGATTAAGTAATTCATTTCTCAGCGCAAGCCAGTATAATATCACTACATACCTATTAAGAAACGAAGTTTTTTTGGCGCGTCGGTCTGTTCGCGATAATCTCAAAAACTACAGCACCGGTTTTTATGCTGTTCTCACCAATGGATAGAGTCTTTCTCGAGAAAGGTTTCAGTTTACAATTTGACCGACATTCACGCGGGCGAAGCCGCGGGCATCAACTAGAATTATCCTCCCGTCCGCTAATAAATCTCCTAACAATGGCTTTTTAATTGTGTCATAATAAGGCGTATGAGCTCATATTGAATATAATATGCAGTTTTGGTCAAGATCTAAGGAGATGGTACTCTGCTACTTTGAAAGCTGTGGTCACGTGAAAAAAAATAACGATCAACCTGACACAGATCCAGATTCCGGTTATCACTGAAAAATTATTAGTAAAAAAATCCACAACACTTAGCTCAACCTGGACATCCAATCCAACCCAGGTCCTCAAGCTCCATCAATAAAATTATTGTTTCTCACAATTTCAAATCAGTGTAAAAAAGACATCTAGCCGAAGTATAAAAAAATCTTCTTAAGCTCTTCGGAGACTTCGAATGGCCCATAGAATATTATAGGCTCTAAAAACCAAGGGGCCGTCAAGATGTAAAACGATAAACAAGCGTATGTGGCAGTCAGTAAAGTAATATTGGACATTTTGCGTAATGCCTATATCCGTCGTTACGTTTTTGTGGGATAATCTGTTGTTTGTAAACGTGTGGTAAAGAAAGTATGTGTTTTTTTTTGTTATTAGTTCCGTTGTGAAAAAATGTAGCTTGATGGATAAATATGCTTGGTTTTCTTGGTTATTAGTTGTTATATGGCCATTTCAGTCTATTGTTATAGCTTGTTTCATGTTAATTATCTGCTGCTATCATGTATTGTGTATTGTAGCGCGGTTCTGATAAATAAAATTGCTTCTCTTAAACCACTGATATGCAGCTATAGGTACTCAGTGGCCCGAAGTCAGACACCCAGTCTTACCCAAGGGCATCGTATTACACAGTTAACAGGGTTTTGAAGGACAGAGAAACAGTTCTCCATGTAAAATACTAGTATTCAGCTGCATCCAGCAGAGCCCAACATAGTTGAGAAAAGTCAGGCAGGTGATGATAGTGGTGTTCCGCAAGTATGGGAAGGGACCATTGGGGATAAGAAGGTGATGATATAGTTGATATGGTGATCATGGATACCTACATTTTATAAATCTGGCTGTCATTATGTGATCTTCTTCTTATCGTGTGGGCAGTAAGGTTTTAACGACCCTACACACCCTCGTGTCAGAGTTTCTAAACTCTGGTTTCACGACCGCCATTTGGCGGCCGGGACCACCGGCTTAAACGTGCCTTCCGAAGCACGGAACCATCTTTTTATCAGACAATCAGGTGATTCAAGCCTGCAATGTCCTAACCAAACTGGAAACAACTTTACAAAGTATGTCTTCCCATGGGAATCGAACCCACGACCACCGGGTCACAAGGAAAACGCCTAAACCACTCGACCACGGAGGCAGTTACGTGATAAGAGTACTAGATACGTCAAATTAAAAATCATCCATTAACGCACTTGAGTAATAATATTCCTTGCAAAACACGATGTAGACTCAAGATATTCAATTCAAAGCGAATCGTTTATTATGCAAACCACGTCTGCACCAAATAGCAGTCCTGCTGCAGTGAATGTTATCGTAACGTAAGTAAGCCTTCGTCTAAACATTCATTGGTTTGCTTACATTCTCCTACATAATAATGTTTAAGATCTATCTGTTCTTATATGAAATCTCACAAGGGGACACTGTACTTATCATTATGAACAACTTTTACTATGAGACCAACACTGAATCTCAAAAAAAACATAAATCATTAAGTTCGCATAGCTCGTTAAATTTTATAGAACAGCGGTTTTATTATTTCGCGATTTTAGGGTTGGTCTCATAGTAAAATTTGTTCATAATCATCAACTTCTTATTCCTGCCCCTATCTCATAGAATATAATAATATGAATATGTGTCTCCGTGATTTGGAGTCGACACAACACGATTTCTTCTTCCATTCTTCCCTGTATGATGTCACGGTGGCATTTATTTCATAATAATATCATTCCTCACACAATCCATCCATCTTTGGCCGTCCGCTCCCTCTCCATCCATCAATATTTATTAGAAAATGTATCATCATTCATCAGTATTTATAAAAAGTGGTTCAAAATGATGAGTACAATGTCCTCTTACGAGATTTCGTGTATGAGCAGATAGATCTTGTATAGATACTCTCTAATATTTGATGTCTTAAACAAATAATATCTCGCTTGTATACCCCCGGGGGTTGGTTTGAGGTGAATAGTTCAGTCGGTGGAAGCGTTACGTGTACAGGCTTAATATTATTCTGCCAGGCTAGTTACGCTGTTCATATTTGTTATAATACTAACTGTTACCCGCGACTTCTGCGTGGAGTTTAATAAGAATTATTTGTTTAATTACTCGAGTTTTTTTTATCAAATTAGCCTATTTAACTCTATATAACAACAGCTTCCTGCCAGTAAAAGTGCCGCCAAAATCGTTTACTTCGTGTCAGATTAGCAGCTGGAAAGGAACAAAAAGGCAGATAAAAATTGTTATAACTACCGTGTATACTTTCATACTTTTTACTGAATGCATAAAATTCAGTAAAAAGCTGTTATTTTGTAAACAAACAGACATTTTTTTACCTTTTTTTTGCCTACTGTCTCAGCAGTAGGTCTACTGTTTGTTATAGAGACAGGATATCTTACCTACATTGAAATATGATTGGCTAATTATACTAACCTCCTTGCCTCTGCTCATCAAGATGACGGTTTCTAAATCCGTAACGCGAATATTTTTTTTTTTTTTTTTTTCACACAACGCCATCTAGTCCCAAGCTAAGCAGAGCTTGTGTTATGGGTACTAGACAACTGATAAACATACTTATATATTTCTAAATACATACATATTATAGATAAATTACACCCAGACACAGAACAAATGATCGTGCTCATCACACAAACATTTGTCCTGGGTGGGAATCGAACCCACGACCTCCGGCATAGCAGTTAGGGTCACTAACCACTAGACCAACAGGCCAGTCTATTTAAACAAAGTCAATTAACCCAGAGGTGGCAGACTATAACTTAACTGTAAATGTAACGTGCATTTCACCTAACTGATCCCCGTTACTAAGTTAAATCCTTCATTCCCGCGGGCGTTTGCGTTTAACTACTACTTTGGTTGCTGTTACTGTTTGTTGGTTATGTGTTGTTGGTTTTGAGATTTGAAGATTTTGGGGATTAATTGGTTCTGTGTTATTATTATATTCAAACAGAACATTATAGGCACTGTTGAATGTCAGAAAAACTAATAAAACTGCTACAGTCGAAGTCACGTGATATAATAATTAAGTATTAATTTGACTGTGTTTTTGGTCTTGTAGTCGCAAGTGCGACTGCTGAGCAATTAGATCTTGGGTTCGATTCCCGGGTCAGTCAGTGTTATTGGGTTTTTCATCAGGAATTTCTCGGTAGACGTCATGGAGTTTGGGTTATTGCCCGGTTGACGCCAATGCATACACACACGTGGGACTTTAACATATAGGTACATGGCAAAATGTGATGGGTTTACTATTAAGTACACCTATGCCAAACTTAGTTGCTTGATACATACATAAACTCACGCCCTTTTACCATGGGGGTAGGCAGAAACCACAGAACGCCACCTGCTACGATTCTTATACCCCTTTTGCCTCGTCCAAATTCATACATCCATACACGCACGCCGGTTGCGATTACCACGCACCTGTTTTTTCTGAAAACAGAAATAAAATTGTTGCTAATAAAGTTATTATTATGATTTAAACCATTTCGGATATGGATGTTCTCTTACATAGTCAGCGCTATAAAAGGTAGTAAATCAACTATAAAATAGACTAATGTGGACTCGGGTGGACCACGGGCAATAAACGAAACTAAACTACTACCATTACTATTATAAACTCGAAAAGATTTAACTAATTAAATGCACTAACTCCAAGAACTTGTTACAACTTAGTTAATAGTATTCTGAGACATACTAACTACTAAGTATTAAAATAACATTTACGACAGCTACTCGTAGAAATCAATTCAGCTAATTTACAACATCTCATTCGGTAATAACAAAGTATACAAAGTTATATACTTATTATAAAGTTTTATTTATATAGTATATAAAGTTTGTAAACCAAATAAAGTTAACTATAAAAGTTAAAGTTGACGAAGAACGCAACTGTGTCGAAGTTTCTATAACTCGTTCGCGTAATTTGAAGAAGTTAACTGAATTTAACTGTGATTATCGTTAGCGTAGATTATCTTGTTTTTAAAGCGGGTTTTATTTTGATGAATGGTGTTGATCAATCAAATTAGCTTATTGCACATTATTGCTTACTATAAGTTATAAGTTTTAGTTTTAATGTTAGGTGCTGTATTCTTATATTCGGTTTATATAAACAAATAAATAAATTAAAACCCTGTGTTTGAAAACCAAGACCTACGGGGGTAATATTCATGGTTTTCAAGCGATCATAATGTGCATTTGATGTATGTATACTTATTATTTGAAATAGGATACTCAAGTTATGCATAAATACAGATACTTAAATCAATAAATAAAAGTGCACTAGATCCCACTTTTACATAACAAACCTCAAAATAACGCGAATGTACATAATCTCATGCCTTTTTAACGTATGGGCCCAAGCCACAATCTTCACATACCCCTACACTAAAATAACATTTCAATAATTAAACAATACAATATTCAATACTTAAACTTTATAGCTCACGCAAAATGAAAATGAAAAGAAAAAAGCAGTATCAGCCTAGCACGAGAAAAAAAAACAAAAGTAAACAGTTTTATCATCTAAATTCCAACACTTTTATTTAAAAAAAGGAACCAAACTGATGCAATCACAATCCGCGTACGGCAATTTGCATCCAGAAAGGTGAAACCCAACGCCGCATTTATGCCAAACTCGTAACATTTTGAAATTTTCCACACGCTGAAAAAGGAAATAGGAATTCATACAAAATTCCAATACAAATAGTCGGAGCCAGGTGCTGTGAAACAGAATATAAACGCAATACGCAAGTCGCAGACAATAAATCAACATCGGACGTTTCGCTTAACGTCTAGTTCCGGACCTCCCGGGGGTGTTGGCGGGGCGTAGGCGGGTTGTTACCCCGTCAGCAAATATGTGTAAGCGAGACTGTAAGTTTTGTTGGAATTTATTTTATTGGTTAGTGTTGAACTTTGTAGTTTGTTCATGTATTTGGAAGTTAGGTGCTGATAAATTAAACATCACTTTTCTTCTGTATTATTTCCATTATATTTTGCCTGCCGGTCTGTTACTCGTTACAGGGATGGACTACTATAGAGGCAGACGCCACAGGGTTGCCAGTGTTGTCACAGTGTTGCCACAATTAAAATTAAATCTAAATGTTACTATTCTTAACATATTGGGGGCCGCGAAATGCAAACCTCGGTTCTAGAAAATTTACTTACATAATATCAAGTTGTATTTAAACATTTTAAACAAGAAAAATGGCAGTAAGTAAACTGCTAATCATGGAAGCAAATAAAGCTTATTATAATAGTTTAACACGTAAATACTAGTTTAAGTATACAATTTAAAACGTACATCTTAGAACTTATAGATAACTATAATAGTAATAAAGTATACAATTTTATAAAACTTACATCTTATAACTTATAGATAATACACAGTATGGTATTCTTGGCGTCGCAATTTAAGCTAATAACTAAATTACACAATCATCTATGATGGCCTACGAACTTATGACACTAGGGGTATCATCACTACTATAGGGAAACAAACAAACCTTGGTAATTGACCTAGTATGTTTTCGTTTATTTGATGTCATTACCTCAAATGCTCTTATCTTATTATCATTTCCAGGGAAGACTTTAGTTATACGACCCATAGGCCACGTGAGGGGCGGTGTATTGTCATCACGAAGCAACACTAAATCACCAACTTTTACATTAGAACATTCATCTCTCCACTTTGGTCTGGATTGCAAGTTGTTGAGATAGTATTTATGCCAAGTTTTCCAAAAGGATTGTACAACTTTGTTTGTAACATTCCACAGTCTCAGCCTTGTGATTGGCACGTCAGGGGAGAGGAGATCCTGTTCAGGATATGAAACTAGCGCCTTACCCGCTAAAAAATGACCTGGGGTGAGGTAAGTGAAATCATCACAGTTTGTTGATTGAGGCACCAAGGGCCTAGAATTTAAAATCGCTTCTATTTGCGTGAGGACAGTACACATCTCCTCATAAGTAAGTACAATATTTCCTATTGATCTCTTTAGGTGATGCTTAGTGCTCTTAACAGCTGCTTCCCAAAGCCCGCCAAACACAGGTGAATAGCTTGGTATAAAATGAAATTTTACGTTATTTTGCAAGCCATAATCATTGACCCGTGCTTGATGGTCTTGAGAGCTTATCATCCTATACAAATTAGTCAAGTGGTTCCTTGCACCCTTGAAATTACTTGCATTATCACAAAATACGTCATGAGGGAGACCACTCCGCGATGCGAAACGTTTGAAACAGGCAAGAAATGTTGCGGTCGTCATGTCTGATGCTAGTTCTAAATGAACTGCCTTTGTTGTAAAACAAACAAACAGGCATATGTAACCCTTTGTAATTAGAGACCGTCTTACCCTTGATTGTTTTATGTCCAATGGCCCCGCGTAATCAATACCCACTTTATCAAATGGACGCGCCTGACTTACTCTTTGCTCCGGCAAGGAACCCATCAACTGTTTGGAGGCTTGTGCCTTCAATTTGAAACATGTTACACATTTGTGAACAATTTTTTTTATATGTCTAAGACCATTTATCAACCAATACTTTTCATTTAAAACTGATAGTAATAGCTTAGGGCCAGCATGCATAAGCCTAATGTGCTCACTTTGAATGATCATATCAGTAACACGTGATTCTTTGGGAAGAATAATAGGGTGTTTTTGCGTGTATGGAATTGAAGAGTTTTGGAGACGCCCACCAACTCTAATTATGTTTTCGTTATCAAGAAATGGATGTAATGGTTTTAATGAATTATTAATATTGCTATTGTTTTTTAGAGAGTTGATTTCTTTATTGAAATATTTATTTTGTTCATATTTTATTATAAACAAATTCTCTCAGTTTTATTCTTAGTTTTACAGTTTTTATAAAAACGCCAGATGTATGCTAGTATCCTAGTCATTTTGTGTATACTTGAATACCTCTCAAACAGATCAAATATACCCTGTGCAACTGGATAAGCGATGGCACTGGAAAGTGCTGTGTCAACATTCGTTTTCATTTCAGGAATGCTGTCAGGTAAGTCAAATTTATTTTCAAAGTTATACTCATGGTTTTGTAGGAACTTTGGACCGCTCCACCACAACGTGTTGTCCGCCAGCGCCTGTGGGGCCACGCCCCGCGTGATGAGGTCTGCAGGATTATCGTTTGTGGACACATAGTGCCAAGTCCACCCGGCCGTTAACTTAGTCACAACTTGAACTCTGTTTGCCACATAAGCATTTAGCTGAGTTATCTGAGTACCAATCCATGCTAAGACGATTTGCGAGTCTGTGAATAAATACACGTTTTCCACACTTAGCTTTAAGCTTATAGCCTTGTGAACTTTCACTGTTAATTTTGCAAGCAGCAGTGCGGCATTCAGTTCTAGTCGTGGCACAGTCAGTGGCTTGTTAAGCGGGTTCACTCGGGACTTGGAACACAGTAAGTATAAGCTTGCCTTACCTCTATTCACCAGCCTTAAATATATGCAGCAACCGTAAGCCGTTGAGCTGGATGCGTCAGCAAACCCAATCAATTGCACCAATGCATGCGTGGTAGGAATATTTCTAAGCAGTGTTATAGGACTCATGTTTTCTAAGCTTTTAGAAAATAACAACCATTGCTCCCTAAGATCACCTGTCAAGGGAGAATCCCAACCCACGTTTGCAGCCCACAGTGTCTGGATGAAGCTTTTTGCAGTTACAATAATTGGTGCTATAAACCCTAGGGGATCATAGAATTTTGAAATGTAACTAAGGATCTGTCGTTTGGTTACTGGCCTGTCATTAAATTTTTCTGGACAGGTTACTGTAAAACAGTCATTTTGGACATTGTAGTCAATGCCTAAAGTTTTCAAATTGAAACTTTCCTTTTCAAAATCATAATTATCAAAATGTTGCTGATTTTCTGGGATATCATGCAGAATTTGAGGTGTATTAGATGCCCACTTGTGAGTTTGAAAGCTACCTCTTTTTAGAATTTCAATTAATTGATTTTTGGCTTCTAGAATTGTAGTCGAGTCATGACATGCATATAGTACATCATCAACGAATGTACAGTTTTTTAAGATGGATGAAGCAAGAGGCAACTCTGTTTCGTACATGCAGGCAAGCTCATCCAGACACCGCGTGGCGAGGAAACTGGAACTTTTTAACCCGTAGGTGACTGTAGTTAGCTGGATACATTTTATCTCAACATTGGGACTCTCTCTCCACAGGATGTTCTGTAATGAGGCATGTGAAGGGTTTAAAGCGATACATCTAAACATTTTTTTTATATCTGTGGTAAACACATATTCACCCAAGCGAAATAATAAGAGTATGGCAAATAAATCATTCTGGACAACAGGACCATTTAAAAGTATATCATTTAATGCTATCTTTTTACTAGTCTTCATGGAGCCATCATAAACTACTCTTAATTTTGTTGATTTACTTTTTTCATTGAAGACCGCATGATGTGGTAGAAAGTAAATAGGATCGTTTTTAAAATCATATTGCCCTATATCTATATAACGGCCATGCCCTAGCTCTATGATCTCATCTATAAATTTTTTATATTGTTGAAACAAATTTTAATTTTTATGCAACTTTTTCTCTAAGTTGACAAATCTATTGAGAGCAAGATTGAATGAATCGCCCAGATGGTCGTTCACTTGCTCTAGAGGAACCTTAACTGGTAAATCTACCTGAAAACCCTTACTATCAAATTGCACAGAATTTTTAAAAACATCTTCACATAGTTCAGATTCTGTGGAGTTTTCATTAAATATTTGAGGAACCTCTTCTGTCTGCCAAAATTGCTTAATTGTATTGTTGATGCTGTTGTCACAACTTGTACATAAAGAAGCTACAAGAGGTACCTTTTGTGAGGAGTGATGGTTAATGCTACCTCCAAGTACACAGCCGAACTGCGTGTTTATGATGCACGGTGCTGGTGGGGTGGCGCCACAGCCATCCACATTATGCAGCTGTTGGTTCGGCAACAGGACCTGGAAAAAGACATCACATCCCATTAGCATGTCTATATTGCTTGGATTATAATAGTCACTGTCTGCCAACGTTATTCCAGGAGGCAGAGTAAATTGTTTTGTCTTTTGTTGTGGCAGTTTACAAGTGATTTGTTCTACCACACTACAATTTACTGTTAACTTAAAATTTGAAACTAGAGAGTGGACTTCAAGGGGAATGCTGTATTTAATTTTATTGTTGATATTAGTAATCCCCACTATGTCTATGTTGCTCTCTTTAGGTTTGAGCCCTAACTCCTGTACTACCTGAGATGTGACAAATGACACTTGTGATCCTGTGTCCAAAAGGGCTTTGACATGTAACTCCGTCCCATCACTTCGTAGCAATTTGACTTTAGCTGTAGGGAGTAAAGTGTGATTATACATATTCTTTGCTACGAGGACCACCGGATTCTCCAGGTCTTTATTTTTTGTGTCATCCTCATGTAGTAGGGTACTGTGAGCCTTTTTGCAGGTATTACACCTGAAGAAATACCTACATTTACCTTGGTGTGGATTTAAACATATTTTGCATAATTTATTTTGTGTAACAAACTCTATCCTTTCCTTTACAGGTAATAATTTAAACTGTGGGCAACTAAATAATTTATGAGACAACTTACATTTTGGGCATTGATGAGATGTTGAGGTTGCTGACACATTCACTGAAGACTTTGAGCCTGCTGACTTCGTAGAGACGCTCGGTGAAGCATTGAGGGGATGACCTGTTCCATCCACGCTTTCCAGAGCCAATGCTTTCCTTTGCAAAAAGTCTAAGAATTCTGTCAATGATGTTTCCTTCTTCATGTCTCGATCCATCTGGAATGCCTTTGCTGTGTAAGGGTCTATTTTTCGATAAAGGATACACAAAAGAATAGGATCCCAGCCGCTAACATTTTTATCTAAATTTTTTAATGCTGCAATGTGCTGCTTGATATTTGACACAAAATCTCTAATAGCAGCTGCAGAAGATTTAATGCTAGGTAAATCTATAATGCGATTGATATGATAATTTTTGATGAGCGTATTGTTAGCATACCTATCAGCTAATATTTCTAAGGCTTCTAGGTAACTTTCCGCAGACAGGGGTAAATTTTTAATTAAGTCTAAAGGCTCCTGTCTGAGAAAAGTACGCAGGTAATACAATCGTTGTACATTGTCCAGTTTTGGATTATTGTGTATGATTGACCTAAACACATTTATGAACGGCATATACTCACAATAATTTCCTGTAAAGGTAGGGATTTCTACACTGGGAAGCTTAGTGTGTGCCAGGGGGGACGATTCCATTTTTTGTTCACATTTACAACTTGCTATGGCGTCATTAAGGCGTGCCAAAATCTCAATATACTTATCTTCCTGTACTGCGACATTTTCACCGTCCTCCGGTTGTTTATCGAGTATTTGTATGTTATACTTTTCATATTCTTGAAATGCAGTGATTAGCCGCTCCTTTTTTGCCACAAGCACAGAACGAGATGAGCTTTGAAAATCTTTCGATTCTATAAAATTTCCAAGTCGTGTTATGGTTCCCTTGACGTAGCCCCTGGCACTTACAAGTGAATTTAATTCTGCCATAATATAATACTACACTTATTTCTAACGTAATTAATGAGATTATACTAAATTATGTATCAAGACGTATTAGGACTTAGATTACACAGTGAATTTCTATACAAACAAGATGTCTTCCGCTTCGATTTGTTATTGATTGGGATTGATTGAAGTTGTTCACAAATCCAATGCTGCCAACAACACGATGCGCGACGACCGATCGATGCGACGATAAAACAGACCCCACGCGATAGATGGCGCGCGTGGATCTAGTCCGGAACTCTTGAGTGTGAAATAGACGGAGCTATTTCTTATTTTCTTCACTGTCTTTTCTTTATATTTTCTGTCTTCACTGTCTTTTCTTTTCAATGTATTTTCTTCACTTCAGAAACTGCAGTGCACCACCGAATTTTGCGTGTTTTCCACGAGATGGCGCACCTGGTTTGTCGCTTAAGTTGTCGAACTTGGGACGACGGAAACGGAAGTCGACTGAGACAATGACGAATGACGATAAATCTTGATTTTATGAAAATATAGCCTTGAGGTATATAATAATCCACTCAACAAGGCTATTTTGGACGAATTGTCCTGTATAAATGTTGCGTGACTTCTCACGATGATAGGTACTGCACGAAAATACTTGCGTGAACTGCTGCTGCCAGATTTGCTGGAACTTTTCACTGTCGAAGGACCATGTTGAACTTTGTAGTTTGTTCATGTATTTGGAAGTTAGGTGCTGATAAATTAAACATCACTTTTCTTCTGTATTATTTCCATTATATTTTGCCTGCCGGTCTGTTACTCGTTACAGGGATGGACTACTATAGAGGCAGACGCCACAGGGTTGCCAGTGTTGTCACAGTGTTGCCACAATTAAAATTAAATCTAAATGTTACTATTCTTAACAGTTAGTGTTTTTGGTTGTTTTGTTTTAAGCTGTTGTGTGTTATTTGAAAATTAAATATGTATGATGGTTCGGTGTTTGATTTGATTGCAATAGAGATAATTTTACAAATGACTAAAGAGTGATGATCGTGTCCATGATCATGTAAATGTTGATAGATGGCGAGGGAGAAGAAGACCTATGAAACGATAGATGAATTGTGTAAGGAATAATATGAAAGAAAAAGGAGTAAACAAACGCATATACAGTCTCCGTTCCGTCGTGGGTAAATAATAGTGTAACGGTTGATAGAGGGGAATGGAAGACTAAAACGTGTTGCGCTGACCCCAAGTAACGTGGGACAAAAACAGGATGATGATTAGGGGTAATTTTGCAACTATCGAATAATAAATTGAACGTCAGATCAAGGGGCTTGTTGCTACTAATAACAGCCGCAGTTAAGTGACACTTGCCGAAGACTGTCATAGAATTGATTACCATGCATTAAATACTTCCTTGCCTCGGAGAGATCGTTAATCAGTTGGTCCCAGATATCATTAGTCTGTTTAGTATCTTTGACAGTCGAATTTTCGGTATCGCGTAACTGTGTCATGGAGGTCAGATAGTCAGTAGTTCAGATCAATCCAGGAACTTAAGAAGACCAGACCCCAACATATTTGGAAAAAGTATAAACACATTTTGATGCTGCAAGCGAGACCAAAGCAATGTGAAAAGCACCAACTTAAACTACAGCATTCAAAGTACAACACAATGCAAACAAACTAGCAAGTAGCGGACAATATATCAATACTGGACATTCCGGTTAACGTCTAGCCGCTTCGGCGACGCGTATCCCCCGGGAGGAATAAAACACCGGACCACGGTAGCAAAAAACTACCTACAATTCGGAAATAATTTATTACGAGGTTCTTATTTTACCTTTGAGTGTTCTGATTAAAATAGCAAAATAAAGTAGGGTTGATAGTTGTTTTTGTTGCGTAGAGTTAGAGTTTATTTTGTACTACATTTAATAAATAAAATTGTTTTGTCTGTACTTCAATATAACTTATTTGTATAGATAATATCATGTAAAGAGTACTTGTCTTTTATATCATCTATTTTCGTTCAATAAAACAGACAGATATTTCCGATTCCCTTCCAAATCAAAAATAAATAAATACAGTTAGACAGATACGTGATTTCATTGTAGTAACAATATTGTCAACCACTCAATATTCCTTATAACATTTAATATTACCTTATAACATAAGAAATATATCATATTATTGCCGTACACCGTTCCCAGTGAAAACCAGAAGTATCCGGTTTTCCCGGTTACTCTGGGGGCTTCGCGAAGGGAGGTAACTTTGAGAGATAATGATTGGGGGGTAGATGTTCCCCTTTGACATCGCTAAATAGATTTTTCCTCCCGCTTACTGGGCTGAGGATATTAATTCTACTTATATTTTATATTTATGATGACAGCTTGCTTTGTGCTGGCGAGTTTGTATTGTGGGATTTTTATTTGGAATTTTATTTAATCGGGTGATTGAAAATGATGTGCTGTCAGAAGGTTTTTATTTAATTAGCTGTTGCCTACAACTTCGTTTGCGCAGAAATGTTGATAACTGCATCAACTTTCCTTTTTTTTACATATTATAAAACAAAGTCGCTGCCGCTGTTTGTACGCTTAGATCTTTTATGTGCACTTTATCTGTGCCTCAGAAACCGGGCATTAAACTACGAAACAGATTTGAATGTAGTTTTCAGCAATAGATAGAGTAATTCAAGAGGTAGGTTTATATCTACATTGCACCCGTGCGAAGCCGGGGTGGGTCACTAGTTATTTATCAAACTCACAAAAATATATTTTAACTTGCCACGTTTCAATTGGACTCCCCACACAAAATTCGTTTTAGTTCGACGAAAAAAGTTCATAATAAGATATATCCGAAAGTTGGGCAGAAAGATTGAGTGCCGCCAGCTAATCAATCATGTCTAAAAAGGACATGTACTTGCGGAAGGTGGAGCTAGGAACCTAGTATGACTTTATGTTTTGTATTTTTTTGTATGGGAGTGGTTTTCTTTCATACATCGCTAAGTGCGTATGGGACAACGTGTAGGTTAACTCATTAAATATTTCTTTTAAGGTGAAACCTTCAAGGTAGCCCGCGAAATTGTTTTTTTTTTTTATATTTCTTTTGGCCGAATTTCGAAGCGAATGACCTGCTACATCTCAAAATTACGTGTTTCTCCTTATCAATATTCAGAACGTTTGGCCTGCTACAAGGGCAAATACTTACTAAGTTTTTGTTTCGTAGGAATTCTCTTTATTGGTACAATGTTGGAATGTTTAGTGTTCTACACAATTGGATATAGGTTTTTTGTTACAATTTTAAGTGTTTAGCAAGCCTTAGGATTAATCTTCAGGTTAAGTCGCACTTGCAGAGGTTGGTCTGGTGATGGGTGACCACCCATTATCACCCATTATATCCATTATACCCATAACCCACCCATTATACCACCCATTTCATCCGTGCCTCGGAAAACACGCTAAGCCTTTGGTCCCATTTGTAAATCTTTGACATTCAAGTAGTCAGTTTACGAAAGTCAAATTCAAATTCAAATTAATTTATTGCATACATGTTGTACATGAGTTGGAATTTTTATATATAATTAGTATCAAACATGCACCCTGTAAGGGCACTGCAAAACATGCGAGTAAAAATAAAATCAAATTAAAAACATTTCAAATCTTAATAAAATTAGCATGTCACAAATTTATTATTATTATTATATTTAAGAGAGAAATATACTATTGTCAAATCAAATTATGTCAAAGAAAAAATAAAGAAATATAAATGTCAAAATACCTAAAGTTACAAGTTAAAAAGTCAGTCGTACATAGTAACATAGGCAAAAATTAAATTATACATGAAAATCCAAAATAATTATTAAAAACTCACAAAACAATACAATACAATAACAATACAATATTATTTATTATATTTAATTAAAATCTATCATTCAGGTATTCGTTTACATTATAGTAGCAAGTCTGTTAACCAGTCATACCAAGGGGTATCATATTACACATAACAAACTGGGTTTTGGAGGTCACATAGGCAGTCGCTCCATGTCAAATATTAACTTGCAGTTGCTACACTGGAAGCCGACCTCAACATGGTTGGGAAAAGGCTCGGAAGAATAAGCCTATATCAGTACGAAACAAGTCCATGTCTATTTAGATATTTCTTTGGTTTTGTAAGAAACCAAGTGCAGTCATAGATATTCTGTTCAACTAAATCAACGTCTAATACTGAAGGCTACCCTCTGCGCCACACCACCCTGCACTGTCAGCTGTTTTCCTCATCTCATTTGTCTCAACCCCTTTTAAGGTCGTCAATCAATCTATCCATGGGGTGTCACATGCTACACTTTCCGATACGCGGGCTCCAGGATTGGATTGGTATCAGTCATCATCAGTCCTTTATAGACATGACCAGCCTACTGCTAAATCAGCTTGCGTACTCTACTTACAGGTATTATACAAAATCATAGAAAACTAGCTGAACATACCAAAGTTTTCAATCATGAAAGATTGAAAACTTTGGTATGTTTCATTTTTGTCGATTTCCTCAGGAACAGTAGTTTTTTCAGGATGTATGATCCCTTTGTTTGTCTCTGTACACTTGACAACGTATATTGCAAAATTTCTGAAGGATCGGTTCAGTGGTTTAGGCGTGACTCGCGTGAGAATGTAACAAGAAGAGATTGGATTTAATCCTTTAAAAGAAACTGCTAGCAGTGCACATTCTACAGATACTGGTACAGTTAGCCAGCATCATCCCACAGCTGGGCAAAGGCCCCATGGCTTCTAGATATTTAAATCGGGCATATCTAAATAAATATTAAATTGTGCGAATCCCTCATTACAAGAGCTTCTGCACAATCGACCGATAAATGCGATTCACTTTCCAACCCTAGCCTTATTTCCGTTTTCCAGTACTTAATAACGCCTCATTAATGTCAGGGAGGGCCATTTTTACCTCGTTTCCTCCCCATGGCAGAGGAAATGAGCCTCTGTTTACCTCCCCTCCCGCTCAACTTCACAAACAATTGTTTGTGCACGGAGTAATTAAAAAAATGCTCTTTGCGCTTTGTGGTGATGGGCAGGGCTTCAGGCGGTTTGTGGAGCCGCTGTGGTGGAAGCGGTTTTTAACGCTTTGCCTCTTTAGGGTTCCGTACACAAAGGGTGCTTACGGAGTCCTGTTAGTAAGAATCTGCTGTCTGTCCGCCACAGGGTCTTTTGAAAAGTATACTTTTCCCAAGTATACTTAAAATCCCGAGTTTCTACCTATTATAATAGGTAGAAACTTGGGATTTTCACAGAAATTGCAGGCAGTCATACAATCTCTGTTGGTCTAGTGATCGCAAGCGCGAATGCTGTGCACGAGGTCCTGGGATCGATTCCCACGTCGCGCAAAGTATTATTGAGTTATTCGTTTAGAAAATTTGATTAGCAGCCACGAAGTCTAAATTGGTGCCCCCTAAAACATGGGACATAAGTAATCATAACTGCGAAATCTAGGTTTTCTGGGGACAGCTCTGTTTAAGCCTTCTTCTAGATCGAACGGGCATGATTTTATGATGTTACTAGCTTTTGCCAGCGGCTTCGCCCGCGTGAAAATGACGATTTTCCATACAAACTTTCATCCCCTATTTAAACTCCCATAGAGGTTAAATTTTGAAAAATCCTTCATTATTCCTTGTCTACATTATAAAGGGAACCTCTGTGCAAAATTTCAGCTTTCTAGGTTCAAGGGTTTGGGCTGGGCGTTGATGAGTCAGTCAGTCAGGACTTCTCTTTTTATTTATATAGATTATGTTACTTACTATTGTCGATATAAGAGCAAATACAAGAAACGTGTTTTTTCGGCGTTATTGGAAAAAAACATGTTAAATGCTGTATGTTAGTACGGAACCCTTCGTGTGCGGTTTGGCATTTGGCTGTTTTTTTTTTTGCTGACATGGCCAGAAATTTGTTGGCGCGTCTCTGGGGGGTTAGAAAGGTGTTCTCGCTCCGTGTCCGGTTCTCTGTGCCGTGTTACTGGGGGAGAACATGACGCCGTTTGAGCTTGTCCGGCGGTTTCTATCGAGGCACTTCTAACTAACCTTTTTTAATAAAAAAAGAATTATTGACGCTGTCGTTGATAGGTGACTTCTAGTTATAGATAAAGTTCGGTTATGTTGAATGCCCTCGCAATCACAATCGTGAGATAGATAAATATTGGGTGGCGTGTAATTCAGATGCGTCATAAAAAATTTGAACGGAATTCAGATGGAGATTCACAGATGACTTTGCCCTTTTTTTTTTGGAGGGTTGGAAATCATCAAATGACTCCCCCCGCTCTGGGCAGAGTGGTTTTTAGTCAGTAGAAGTCTGACACTCTCCAGTGTCAGACTTCTACTGACTAAAAACCCCGTTCCTTCTTTGCCCTTTGTGCCGAGCCCGCGATATCTCATTCGAACAACCCGCAGCAGATGACTTTGCCCTGGAGTGTAAATGTGATGTTGCCCCACTTGCTATTGTGTGCTGCCTGTCTTTTTGTTAGCACATCACAGGAGCTGATGGATGCTACTTAACGTGTCAAACTTGTCGCCAAATTCTGAGCTGACTCAATTTGAATTGCCATCGGCACGCTAAGAAGAACTGTGTTTCTTCAGTGATTTCATAATATGTTCACATATCGGTCGACTCAAATAAATGGTTAAAAAGTTATCATGGTAGTACCTAGTTTAAGACATTTCACGACTTGTCAGATTTCACTGCGTAACTGCAACAGACAAAATATAGCGTAAACATAGAAACTAAGTATTTCTTTGATATCGAACAACAATATCTTGAACAGAATTACCTGCTGTTTTCTCTTATTACGGCAATAAATAATAGTGGTAATAGACATCTTTACTTGTATCGTTTCGCCACAATAGGATCGCGTAATATTTTACAAAAAAAACTGAATTCACACGCGTTCGATCGTTAAGTAAAAGTGGTGTTCCCAAGTAATAAGCGAAGGCGAGTCACTGGATAGCTAATATTGGAGCCAGAAATTATGTTAACCACTCTTACCAAAGCGCATTGTGCAAATCAGTAAATTTGTTGTGGAATTCAGAAAGGCAGTGGCTCAATCAAACTGGCACAATTCAGCTGCATCCAGCTAAACTAGAAGTTGACCCAACATAATTGGAAAACGGCAGACATAATATTTTTTCATAAAGGTAAAATTCTCAGTAGCATGTGCATATGGCTACCCCTAACGACTGTCAAAGAGCTACACATGACAGCGATTCAAACACTATTAAATGTGCATTCCCAACCCATTAGGATCTCGGTGTAAAATTAATTGTCACCTATTTGATTGGTGAAATGGTGACCGTTCATTCCACACAGACGTCTGAATATTAAAAGTAAAAAAAAAAAAAAAAAATCGCGCATAACTTGAACCACACGTCAAACACACGGTTTTTCCGACAGTCAGCGCGAAAACTTTCACCGCACGTCTTCCCGAGTTTCATTGCACCTAGCAGACATACCTCCTTTCAAATCCAAGCCAATATCAACCTTAACTACTTGAACATAAGCTCCATCACTCCCGCACAATTTTCTTTGCACAAAATCTCTATCTACTTAAAATTTCTGCAAGGTAATATAGGTCTTATATTAATGTGATTAAAGTTGATTTGTGTGCCAGGTGTTATATTACGAGGAAGTGAATTGCGCGTGATTATGCTGATTAGATATTCATTTCTTTTCTATTAAGTTTGTTCAAAGAATTCTTGTTATAATGTAACGTAGTTGATGACACTGATTGTATGCAGTTTGCGGTTCTTTGGTGAGGTTCTTGATTAGATTAGCATTGTATATACATAAAATCACGCTTGTAATCGCCCTAAGGGTTCGGCAGAGGTCTAGCTCGCCGTCCGGCCGTCGTCATGACGGCAACAGACCGTGTCGGTGGCGCGTTCGTGTTCCACGCGCGCCTCAAAGAGATGTCATCAAGGAGGGGCCCGCAAGGACCGACGCCCGTCAGGGCCGCGGATTTTTGTACTACATGACGTGGCCTCGGCACAAGGGCAAAGAAGGAACATGGGTTCGGTTTTTAGTCAGTAGAAGTCTGACACTCCCCTTCGCTCTGCCCAAGAGCGGGGGGGGGGGGGGGGGGGCATTTGATGATTTTCCACCCACCAAAAAAAAAAAAAGGGTTGGCAGAGGTATACTTATTAGTTAGTACACCTACATTTCGCAAGTTATATTGAAGTCCATGTATTAGGCATCAAGCGGGCTCAACTCCACACTGATGGGTACTAGGGAATTCCTGATAGAAAAGCCCAACAGCACTGTCTGACCCAGGAATCGACCCCAGGACCTCGTGCTCTGCAGCCGCGTTTGTGAACACAAGATCGACCAGGGCCTGCAGTCTCTACACTAAATATCGTTAAAAATCTGTCGCAAAGTCGTATCGATGTCAAATTTCGTTAATAGATTTTCTGCTTTATTTCAACGGCATAAGGTTGAAAATCTATTAAAGAAAGTTTACGATTTTTCTACTTAGCTAAATTCGTAGCGTCGTTATTAGTGTAGCTGACTGCAGGCCCTGGCCGTTGTACAAACGTTACAGTTTTCGCTGATAAGGATACGGGATTAGGGAAAGCATTACATTAGACTACGTACCACACCTGACCTTCCATAGACTGATGTGATATCTAAATGGTTTACCCTGTCTACATCCTCCTTAAAGTCTGTCCATAGGTTAAGCAAAGAAAAGCCTAAATATTGCAAAAAATTACAAAGCAATTCTCGTAATTTGAAGGGCAATGGGTACACTCATCTCTTATAGCATATTCATCTTTAACTTGTACAACGCTGATTCCAGGGAGCATTTTTCTTAGTGAATAAATGATAACTCGACCAAAGTCGTTATTATCCAATAACTTCCCTGCACCCCGCACATCTAGACAGCTCCGAATCCACCCCAATATCTTAATCCTCATAATAATAATCAATCCGAAAACATACTCTATCTAAACACTTCCACCCCTCCACCTTTTGCCCCCCCCCCCCCCCCCTCTTCTCTACCCTCCCCGGTCGCACCATGTCATCAATATTCATCCAGCTATCCTCCTAGAAGCCGTTAATCAGCCGTGCCGAACTAGTGGTGGTAAATTAAGCCGTTCAATTCCGGCCCGAACCGCTTCGGAGCGGTTCGAAGCGGTTAGAAGCGGTTACAACCGGATAAATAGGGTGGGGGCACACCGGCTCTCGAGATAATGGAGTCTGGTCGGTTTGGTAGAGGGGTATTGTCACTGTTTTGGGGACATGTGATGTGGGAATATAAGTTATGGGGGTGACAGTCATGGTTATGTTGTGTGTGCTGTGGTTTATGTGGGTTTTTAATAGTTGTCATTTATTTGTGGGTTAACGAAATATGGGTCAGATAACATTGAAGAAAATCACATTTCGTTTTGTGGTGATAATAATAACATTGTCAGTTTTATGCTTGTTACCTACATGGCACTTAAATTTAACTGGCGTGATGTGGGTGTACTATTACGTACATCTCCTTTGGGAGGCAAATAATAACAACTAGGAGAAGAGTAGGAATGATATATTTTTTAACATTCAAACTATTTAAACCACCACCACCATACAAAACCATCAATACCAGTACGAAAAGGTACCATCACTTAAATCATAATGCTTTAATCCTTAGTTGAAAGATTTAAAAATAGGCAATTAGGCTTAATTACCAACACTATGAATTTTCAAAAATAACTTAAATTCGCAGAGAAAACCAACAACATTACCAGGAAAGTAAACGTTTCGAAATAAAAACGTCGAAACTAATTGCTTCCATCACTCCCATTCACAATTTACACAGGCGAGCGAACTAAAACAAAAAACATCGCACTTCACCCCGAAAATACATTCGGCAATAATTACTTTCTCTTAATTAAGTTTTTCTGCCGGTGTGCATCAAGCCTTATTGGCGGGACGGTCCTTTCATTGCAATCGGTGTGTCGGACGGATCCGATAGTGTAGACTGTACCGTATCGGTTGAAACGTTTAGTTCGTTTACTATTTTGGCAATGGTGATTTTGATTAATTACGAGCCAGTAAGACATGTTGTGTAATCTGCATAATTTCATTAAACCATTACAGGTACATTATGGTACACATATTTAATCGATTAAGTGCAAAAATCATTCCGGTTTTTTTTTTGAAAAATTAATTAAGTAGTCTTCAAACACGTACATCGCTCTGCACCCCGAAAATACACTTGACAATAATTACTTACTCTCAATTAAGTTATTCTGGCGGTGTGCATCAAGCCTTAATGGCGGGACGGTCCTTTCATTGCAATCGGTGTGTCGGACGGAACTCACGGAACCAATAGTGTATCGTGCGGTATCGTATTCTGTAACCGGCGGAACGGTTAGATCAGTAATTATTGACTCGTTTACTGTTCTCTGGCTCGATATGTCGTCCTTGCATTTTTCATTGACCAATGTGATGTTTTTGGTAAAGCTAAGTACCTGCTTTAATCTTACTAATATTATAAAAGCCCAAAAACTACTTTACTGATTTGGATGAAATTTGGCACGACACATATAGTTTATAACCTGAATTAACACATGGGATACCTATATTTTTATCCCGGTGGTGGTACGAACCCTTGGGACATTTATCAACCTCCACTCGTGCAAAGACGTGAGCATAAGCTAGTCTTGTATTGTAATTCATCATCTTCATTTCAGCCGAAAGACGTCCACTCCTGGACATAGCTAGACTTAGGCCTCCCCCAAGTGTCGCCATACTGACCGGTCCGCAACCTTCACCAGGTCGTTGGTCCACCTAGTGGGAGGCCTTTGACTTCTTCGTGTTCGTGGTCGCCCACTATATTTGGGCCCCTTCTTCTTTTAATTGTATTACAAAAAAAAAAAACAGAAAATGCTTCTTTGACATTGTCTAACTTTGCTTCAGTGCAGTATTTTTTTTAACGATCTGGATTTTAAAAATTGGTACTTTTTATTTTTTTTGTGATTATTTAATAATCATGTTACGCACTGATAATAATTTAGACTGATAACCTAGGGCCCTAGGCTAACTATCTTAGTTGGATTACAAAGATTAAAAGATCGTGATAAAATAAAGTGATGTAATGTAATGAATGATTGAATCACTTGTTACTAACTATTTACAATCAATCAAGTAATCTGTTGTGATGACCTATCAGTAGGTACACAGTGACTTTTCCTTGGAATATGCATCTGATACCAAATAGACTTTTTTTCTAGTCGTAATATCATCTCTGCGACATTTATCATCACTCTCATACCCTTATCCCAATTTATTTATGGTCGGCGCAACATGTCTTCTTCTTCCATACTTTCTCTATTACTTGTCATGTCAGCAGTCACCTCCTTTCTAGCCATATCATCCGTCACACAGTCCATCCATCGTTTCTTTGGTTCTCTACTCTTGTAGCCAACATTCATACTCAACATTTTCCTCATTTCTTCGCATCACATTTCTTCATCTCTGCGACAATCGATGTCAAAAATAAGTGGTAATTTTGACAGATGGAGATTTAGATTAGTAAGTAGAAAGCTCTTGCAAATAAGGATTGCATCTCTACTATTTTCTCAGAGCAGAGATAAGTATTAAACCAAAACGTGAATAAAGAAATTCTGATCGCGATTATGCGAGCAACCCGCCCCAGCTTCGCTCGGGAGAAAATTTAGAACAAAAAAACTTACAAATGTGATCCAACCAGTATAGTTACTGAGATTAACGCGTTCAACCAAAAAAAAAACTCTTTTATAATATTGGTATTTTAGAACAAAAAAGCTTACTAATGTGATGTTATATAGCCTAACGCCTTCTTCTTCTTGTTCTATCCAACAGAAACATTATTTTTAAATTCCAACCAGTAGTTCCTGATATTAGCGCGTTCAACCAAACAAGCAAACTCTTCAGCTTTATAAACTAGCATAGTAGTAACTAAGTATAGATAAAACAGTACTAAAACTACAAAAGAAAAGCTAAGTTAATTTCACAACTTAACAAGCACTTTTTACTCCAGTAAACAGAGTAGTGCGCAATAATTTTTCATCGCTGCGTCTCAGACGATAAGGTAGGGGGAAATTAATATCTTTCCGTCAGGGGTCTAGTCTTGTTTGCACAGGTTATGTAAAGTCGGAGATTGTGTTAAGTTGCCTAGTCATACTGTGCTTGGAATCAGCTTAGCTGTTTTTTGATGAGACAAAGAGTATACATACACATCCTGCTCTTTGAGGCAGTCTAATAGTCGACGGCACGGTTGGCGCAGTGGCTGAGCGATTGGACTGCTGCGCCGCGTGTCGCGGGTTCGATCCCCGCACGGAACAAATATTTGTATGGCCTACAGATAGTTGTTTCGGGTCTGGGTATTTGTGTATGTGAGTTTAAATGTTTGTGAACGCACCCACGATACAGGAGAAATTCCTAGTGTGGGGCAACGATAAAAATAAAATAAAAAATAATGCTGCCTGCCGGCGCTGCGGGACCGTTCGACAGAAGGCCCAGTAACAGAAAGGGCGAACAAGGGACAGACATGGGTGTGTTTTTGTCAGTAGAAGTCTGACACTCCCTTCCGCTCCACCCAGAACGGGATATATTTGATGATTTCTCATCCAAAAAAAATATCTGGGAGTGCTACTTGAGATTCATTTAATAATTTGAGATTGATCAAGGAGTCAACATCAATAGGAGTCGTCTTCTTCTTTATTGTGTGGTGTGACTAACTTGAAATTAGAGTTTTTAAGAGCCTCTGAATTGGCTGTATAGTCGACCAAGAAATTGGTTTACCACTCTAAGGTTGAATATCATTTGCACGTACAAAACATCAAGTGCTATTTTCACGTCAGAATCTGTCAATCTGTCATCCTTAGCGAATAATTATGTTACTGGGAGATGTCATCAAAAGTGGTAAACCAATTTCTTGGTCGACTATACATGCCGTCAAGTAATATCTCTCAGGCATGCTCGTTCTCTCACGATGTTTTCCTTCCCCGAAGCAAGTTAGAATTATATACTAGCTGATGCCCGCTGCTTCGCACGCGTGTATGTCTGTCTAATTATATATTAAAACCTTCCTAGAGAACCACTCTATCCATTGGTGAAAACAGCATGAAAATCGGTGCTGTAGTTTTTGAGTTTATCGCGAACAAACAGACAGACGGACGCGGCGGAGGTCTTTGTTTTATAATATGGATTGATAGCTCATGTGTCGACAAAATCAGAGGTTTGAACTTGAGACCTATGAGTTAGCAATAAGGACGTTCACACCACTACCCTATCACTGATTGGCCTATCATAACTAACTCAGCTTAGTGCCTCTAACAGCCCTATTTGAATAGTAAAGCACTCTCTAGCGCTAAGAGCTGTTAACGGCTATAGACGTTTAGTAATAACATTAGTGATTCCGGTGCTGTTCGCAACTAACGCTGACGCTTGAGTGGAGTTCAACTGTGCGTATAATAGTCCCATGGGAAGGTTTGAAAAGAAAGTCTGGGGAACTTTGTAATGGGTGTAAAAAAGTGCCTTTACGAAGGCGAAAGGCCTGTGGGTGTTTTGTTCGTTATTGCGATCATTTTATTTGGTTTGAAGCCAAATCTGTGAATGTTTTAGTTATAGATATCGAAGGTCAAAGTTATTTTTTTTTTGACAATATTATTAAAAATTTGTTTATTTTGTTTCAGGTAAGTGCTGTTTATTTGTGCTATGCAGTAATTTTAGAAGAAATTAAGTATACTAGTAAGTGATTTGATAATTTATTCTAGGTAGCCGACCTCAACTTAGTTTAGAAAAGGCAGAGATAGAGATTTCATTTTAGAAGAAAGAGATTTCATACTTACAAAATTAAATGTCAAAGTGTCATTAATGCTTGTCACGTAGACATGCACTATGCATAAAAAACTCTGTTCAAGAGATTAGTTTATTTTCGAGCAATTCAACTTGAAAGTTATTTCAAACATTTTCCTTATTTTGTTGATCAATGTTTTCCTTCAGTATTCCGAACAGCTTCTCAAATCAAGGAGCATTTCTAAGAGTTCATCTCTTTAAGGAGGCATAAGGCTTCGGTAAGACTGTAAACAGAGAGAGTTTTGACGATAGGACTTATTTATTGAGATGTAAAGTTCTAGGTATATCTGAGTTGCCAAATAATAATTGTGTATTTCAAAACTCTAAAATACCGGCGTGATTTTCCAATGTATTCCAGTTGCATATTAATAATTGATCCAAGTTTCAATTGATTTTAACATTATCGTCATTTCAACTGAAGGACGTCCACTGTTGGACATAGGCCTTTCCCAAGTATTGCCATATTAAAGGGTCTCGTGCGTCTCGCATCCAGTGGATCCCCGCAACCTTCACTAAGTCATTGGTCCACAATGTCTTCCGGTTCGCATTCGCCACTCCAGAACTTGATTTGATTCATACTAAATAAATTCAATTTACTAGTTAAGAAGAAAAATTTAAGTTATCTATTACGGCCTATGGGTGAAAAAAGGACAAAAACTCCCTAAAATCCAATATTTCCTTCAACACTCACTCTCGCCTCCGCTCGCTTACATACGAACCAAAGCCTTACCAATAAATGCCGCCTACTTAACAGTCGAACAGGCAGTCGATGGAAATAAGATAATATTTTCCGTATTTTTATCGCAAGCCCACCCCTAGTCGTCGATAGAACATCAGTCGCCCCTCTAGTCTCGTATAAATTCCCTTTCCTTATTTCTTTTTATTATTTCTGCAATACTGTTTAGTTGGGTACTTAGTTGTTGCCTCGTGTTGTGTGTTTTGTTTAGGGGTGGGCAGAAGTCCAAGTCCTTAGTCGTAATATGTGGGTAGTTACCTAGTTTATTTGGGCGTTTATTGTCTACTAGAATGATGTTATAAGTTCCAAGTTTCCAACCAAATATACCCACGATATAGAAGAAATTTTCAGTGTGGGGCAATGTTTTTTTAAGTAAAACCTAAAATAAAGTATAATAGAAACGAGGTACAGAAACAGTCTCGCATTTAGTTTAGTCTCGTGGTCGCAAGCGCGACTGTGAGTTGAACGTGACCTCGTGGGTGCTATTCCCGGGTCGGGCAAAGTGTTATTGGATTTTTGCCACCAGGAATTTCTGAGTAGTAGCCCCGGGGTCTGGCTTGTTCCCGGTGGTTTGGGCGCAGAACGTCAGAAACTCAAAATGACAGATTAGCAAATTGTCAGCAACGCATAATGCCAGGTGTCGCAAAATGTCAAGATCTGATAATGACAGATTCGCAGAATGACAGATTAGCAGAATGACAGATTCGTAGAATGACAGATTCGCAGAATGCCAGATTCGCAGAATGACAGATTTGCAGAATGACAGATTCGCAGAATGCCAGATTCGCAGAATGCCAGATTCGCAGAATGACAGATTCGCAGAATGCCAGATTCGCAGAATGACTGATTCGCAGAATGACAGATTCGCAGAATGCCAGATTCGCAGAATGACAGATTCGCAGAATGACAGATTCGCAGAATGACAAATTCGCAGAATGCCAGATTCGCAGAATGACAGATTCACAGAATGACAGATTCGCAGAATGCCAGATTAGCAGAATGACAGATTCGCAGAATGCCAGATTCGCAGAATGCCAGATAATGTAAAGGCTCACCCCCTATTACATGGGACTTAAACATAACTGGCGATATGTATACTAATAGGTGCACCTCTGCTTAACTGTTTGGGGACTACATGCGTGATGTTATGTTACAGCTGAAAATACTCTTCTTCATTCTTATTTTATTAACCGACTTCTAAAAAAAGAAGGAGGTTCTCAATTCGGATGTTTGTTTTTTTTATGTTTGTTCGGGCATAACTCCGTCGCTTGCTAACCGATTTGAAAAAATCTTTTTTTATTGGAAAGGGTATACTTCCCAAATGGTCCCATATTTTTTTATCGAAATCGGACAAGCGGTTTTTGAAAAATCTACAAAACTCAACAAAAAAATGCTACATTGTCCACATTACGACCCATGAACATGTGAACTTACATAAAAAGAGAAAAATAAAAACTTTTTAACATAAAATAAAACCGACTTCAAAAAAAAAAAACACAAAAAAGTGAAAGTTTTTTTTTTTTGAAGTCGGTTTTATTTTTTGTTAAAAAGTTTTTATTTTTAACAAACAAAGAACTTGCTTTACTTTCCATTTTAAAACATGTTTAATCAAAAAGATATGAACATCAAACAAATCTAGCTCTTCAAACGATGCGTTATCATAATAATGAACTCAATAGTTTATTATATAAAATAGTACTCATCAGCGCTCGGTTATTAATCAGATTGCATTGTGTTTTCTATTTGCAGACATGTTACTAAGTAGGGCGTGAAGTATAAGCGGTAGCGGGGTTTAATTATCCCTATGAAGAGGTTGAGCTATAGAAACGGTGACAGATGCGGAACGGTTTCGATGCCATTGTAAAACCCGGGAAAAAAAGGGTTTGGCATGCCCTAGTGACAGGTGTAAAGTGTTTGTTGTATACCGGAAATACTAAAGAAAAATCTACGACCAGTTTCGACGTCGGTCGTCGTTTAAAATCTTATAATTCTCTTTTAATTCTCAAGACCTAGATTCAGAGTTTTATAGGCCACTGACTTGGATTTACATATACCGTCGAGAAATAACTCTCAGGTATGCTGGATTTTTTAGATAAAATATCCCAATGACCTATAATACGTTGACAGGATAACTTTAGCGAATTTAGTAAAGTAAAAATCGTTTTTTACCTAATCGAATTTCATTATTAAGGTAAGGTGCGATATTAGATTGGTGTTATACCATTTTAATTAACTAGATATTCGGTTTATATTCTTTTACTACGTACAAAAACGTTTCCTCTTGCAACTCACACCACCACCCCTTCCGCGATGCATGGCAACAATCCGGCCGGTACACTGCGTTGCAAACAAAAGTGCCCAGTTCAATTCGACTAATGGAGGGAGATAAGCTCCCTCGCATTACGTTCCGCTCCCGGTACAGCACTACAGCGTACACTCCAGGCCGTGTGTGTGCTTAAGGTATGATAATTAATGCACGCAAGTGTACGAATTGTGTGATGTTTAGCGAGATGGGTGGTCTGAATTTGATAGTGTTTAGGAAATATTTTTATTAGAGTATTACACATACATAAACTCACGCCCTTTTCCCATGGGGGTAGGCAAAAACCACAGAACGCCACCTGCTACGATCCTTACATACTCCTTTTGCCTCGTCCACATTCAAACATCTGGTCATACACACACGCCGGTTGCGAGTACTAGAGTATTGTGCAGCAAAAAAGCTTTGGTCGAGTTTCAAATGGACGGAGAAAGTTTTGATAGCATTTAATCCATCAATGACACCTGGCAAGGCGTAGAGATGACAGGTGGAGTAAGGCTGTCACCGAATGGCGTCCAAGAACGGGTAAAAGAAATGTAGGTCGCCCGGCGGCGAGATGGGCAGACGATATAGTTGCCATCGAGGGAAAAACCTGGATGAGACTGGCACAAGAACGTGGCGTTTGGCACCAGAAAAGAGAGGCCTATATCCAGCAGTGGGTGAATTCGGGTTGTGGATGATGATGATGATGAATCCATCAATGCATCACTTCAGTACATCATCATTATCATTCTCTTGCCCTTATCCCAATCTATTTGGGGTCGGCGCAGCGTGTCTTTTTCCATACGTCTCTATTACTCGTCATCTCAGCATCTCTCCTTTCCGGCCATATCATTTTTCGCACAGTCCATCCATCGTTTCTTTGGTCGTCCTCTCCTTCTAAGCCATCTACATTCATGCTCAACATTTTCCATCACTACTGTAGGTACATACAGTTTAAAAGAATAAATAAAAACATCAACAATTTTGTTGTTGCATTTATTATATTAAAGACTCTCTAAAATACTTTAGTCGTCATTACCAATTTAACATGGCAGTTTGCCAGAAATTTTTAAGTCCAGTATAAGACATTTTCGCTGTAAACAGTGCACTTACATTAGCTACTTAACAGCTTAGCTTCAAAGTAGCCATTGCAACTTTAACAAGCTACTTTTCCTTTTCAAAGAATCTACAAATAGCTTCATCGTACTCCCCAAAGCGCAAATAATCCCCTTCTCCAACACGAATACTCTTAATGCATGATTCGACGCACACTAATCGCTCGTTGGTAATACATTCCGTACGTATGCAAGGCACGTCCGACCAGTTTGAAAGCCTTGTTTCGACTGACGGGACTCGTGAATGGCGCTCAAAATTGCGTGCGGGTAGATAGAGAATTTTGAGTTGCTTTGTTGTGGACGGGTAACGAGTGTGAGGGAGATTATGGTGTTTTAAATTGTGAGGGATTATTGATTAATTTTTCCCGCTCTTTTCCCAATGTTTTTGAGGTAGGATATCTTCTTCCATATTTACATATAACTCGTCATATCATCAGACTTTCCTTACCAGTCCACAGTCCATTCCATCAACATTTAGGGCCATAATTTGGGGTATTATGTAGCCAGCTGGTCAGTGTGTGGTCAGTCGATTTAATGCAGATCTATTTTTATGAAATTGATTATTTCACATTTACTTTTGCCAGTTTGTTCTTGACCTCTAAAAGCAAATTCATTCTTAATTCTTCTATGTTATCGCCAAAATTCAGTAACTAAACGCCATTCATACCACTAGTGCTATTTATTTCTATTACCTCATCGTCACGTTATCAAGTGCCTAACCTTACGATAATTACAATGATAAATATATTACATATCGGCTGTTATCACGCTTATTATCACCTCCCGAATGTTTACAAGTCGAATATAGCAGCATGCAGACTGAGATTGTGTTATCTCGTCCTATCGCAAGCGGAATGTTTCAGCCACAGTATCATACTGACCGCGGTATAAAACACACGAGAAATAGTAACAAGAATAAAAATTAAAGAATACTTTGACGAAGAAAACTAAACAACAAACACTGCATTTGAACTTTGGGGAAATAACGTGACGGAAGAGACAATAACAGTAATCTAACTTCAATAAATCCTAGAAAAGAAGTTCCAGATCTTCCATAGGTATTCAAGATGGATTTTACAAATAAAGTGGTTATAGTGACAGGAGCCAGTTCAGGAATTGGAGCAGCATCAGCTGTACTCTTCGCGAAACACGGAGCGAAACTCACTCTTATAGGCAGAGATGAACAAAGGCTCAAAAACACTGCAGATAAATGCCAAGCAGCCAATGGACTCACACCGTTATGCCTTAGACTAGACCTTACAGACAATGGAAGCTGTGCCACAGTGATCACCAAAACAGTTGCTCAGTATCATAGAATTGATGTCCTAGTGAATTGTGCTGCCAAAATGCTAATGGGATCTCTATTCGATGACAGTATAGACACTTTTGATGAAATGATAGATATCAACCTTCGTGTACCGTACAAACTAACCTACCTAGCGTTACCGTATCTAGTCAAAACCAAGGGCAATATAGTGAATTTACACGCGACGAAATACACAAAAGTGATACATGGATTTTTGCCGTATACAGTAACAAAAGCTGGTCTAGAAAGATTTACTAGAACTGCAGCTGTGGAATTAGCCTCTGAAGGTGTTAGAGTAAATGCTGTACAGCCTGGTTTAACAAGAACGAATATTTTGAAGAATTTGGCAATGGAAGAAGATGAGATGAATTTCGCGTATGATCGTCTATCGAATAAGATAAAGATCTTGGATCCTGAGGAGGTCGCTAAAATGGTAGTGTTTCTTGCAAGTGAAGTGTGTCCTAATCTGAATGGTACAGATATTGGGCTGACTGCAGCGTCTTCGTTTATGTAATGATGTGAAGGTCAATTTGAACTGTGTAGAAGTGAATAGATTCTAGAACAAAGTGACCTGAGACAGGAATTAAGTGAATTTGTTTGTGTTTGAACTGAGAAAACAAAGCGATGAAATATTTTGCAGGTTGATTTTAATTTCAAAAAATTGTGAGTGAGGTCGTGATAAATGTTTAAGATATTTTATACAGTAGGGTTGCTTCTTTTATTTTATTAAAAGAGTCGTAAACTATTCGGAGTTTTTTGTGACTGGAATGCTTTTCTTCCCTTCACCTTTTTCAAACACTTAAAACTGTCTCGTTAGAGCTTGAAAAATCTTATGAATTTTGAAGTTACTTTTCTTTTTAATAGTCTAGTCTAGATCAGATTATGGTGAAAGCTCTACTGTTTAGGCTAGGATTAGTTGCACCAGAATAACACAGCTTTAATTGTACGCTTTGTGATTTTAGTACATTCCAAATGTTTTTGGCACCATGTTATCGTGCACGAAAATGTATTTCCCCAAGTTTATCTAGCTGATAAAATAAGTGTGCTGATATTAGTTTTTTTTAATGAAATTGACGTTGCCAACCCGATACAAGTACCTAAAAGCAATACTAATGTTTTATGAGAACTCGGCTCATAATTTCAGAACTAGTACCTAATAGGGCACTCAGATTTTGCCGGTTATGTTCAAGTCCCATGTAATAGTGGGCGAGCCTATTGCCATCAACCGGGAACAGATCCAGACTCCGTGACTCCTACTGGGAAATTCCTGATGGGAAAACCCAATAGTACTTAGCCCGACCTGGCATGCGACCTCAACACCTCACAATCAACAGTAGCGATCACTAGAACAGTAGACATATCAGTATCTGCCTAGCCATTTTCCATTTATATTGGGGTCGGCTTCCTGTCTAACCCGATGCAGCTGAATACCAGTATTTTAAATGGAGCTACTGCCTATCTGACATCCACAACCCAGTTGGTACTGGCACCCATTGGTAATACATTCATTGCTACATAAAATCGTGAAAACGTCAAAAAACTGACATGATTCTCCACTATACATCCGAAAACAACCACAAAATTCGCTCCAATATTCCCGAACTGACCAACATCATTGATATGCAGCGCTTGACTGACATTGACTGACAGTAGCCCGATTATAGACGCAGATTACATTACCTTATCGAGAGCCACATCTGATGCGATTACTGGATTACCGGTCTGGCTAGTGTCGAGATTTGCCAGATCATGACTGGGCTAGCTGGGTGGTTTAGTTTTCATTCTAGTTTGGAAATGTTATGAGTTTTTAAAGTTCGCAGTAGAATTCTTTGACCACAACTCAAACTCAAAGAATTTAATCTAATTAGACCATTACAGGCACTATTAAATGTCAGTAATTTCACAAGGCAGTATTTTTACACTTGTAAAAATTCTGTGGTTGCCCATTCCAGCATGGGCAAGATACTCCATGGACACTGTCACTGTCACTGTCACAGCACGTCGATTATTTTAACATCTGGCTATTTTGTTTATTTAAAAAAATGTTCGTTATCAGTTACTTATCGGAAGTACTAAAATTAATATCATATCAGCTGATAGCTGTATTATTGCTTTATAATATGTTTAACCTCGGCTGCTGTATTTAGTTGTTAGGCAGAGGTGTTCCTTATAGTACACCTACATTTTTCTACAGTCAAGTCTCATGTAACTGGGGGCGAGCCTATTGCCATTAACAGGTCACAAATACAAACTCTGTAACTGCTACTGAGAAATGTCTGGTAGAAAAATCCAATAATCATTTAAGCACCCAGGAATCGAACGCAGGGCCTCATTGTCACCAGGCACGTCACGCTTGCACCCACTCGACCAACTTGGCAGTTTTGATTTTAAGTGCTCTCATAAAAGTTTCTACTGAGTCATTACTTCAATAGCCATTGATTATTATATTTACCCACAAACCGTGGAACACTTATTATCATGTCCTGTTGTTTGTACAAAAAAAAAAACACACAGTAGCTGAAGGACGCTACTTCTTAGCGTGCCGATTGCAATCAAAATTATGTCGGGCCAGAACAGAGGACCCTACTTAAAGTGCCAAACTCGTAGTCAAATTCTAAGCCGACTCAATCTAGATAGTAGCGTATACTAAGCAGAACAGCTACTTGTATATTAAAGGAAACTGATTACTTCCAGGTTTTTTCTTATAAAATCTCAGCTTAATCTTAGCTTTGTGAGGTAGAATGCCGGAGATTACTTTGATGGTTATTCCAATAATTTTATGAGCAAACTTGAAACGCAAACTAAGATTTATTTTTTAAAACACCCAGGTATATTAAGCTGCTGTAAAAAAAAAAGACTGGCAAGGAAACTTCTATGGGTTTTTTTTTTTTTTTTTTTATTATTGATAGGTTCGCGTTTGACCACTATCTCACCTGATGGAAAGTGATGATGCGGTCGACGATGGAGCACGCTTACCTAGAAGTAACCTATTCACTCTTGACTTAAAGACCCCTAGGTTATAGCTATCCGGAAATACAGACTCTGGCCAGGGACCGTACAACCCCGCTTGAGAGTTAAGCCTTTGGACAGGGTAACCCGTACATGGGGTAACTCATATCGCTGTGTTACCTTTTGTTTGAGTTACATCCTCGAACCCCATCGAAATGGTTAACACTTTTAATAAGGTAACCACGTGAAGGGGTTAACCCCTTCAATGACTTAAGCCTTTGAAGAGGTTACCTTCCCGAAAAGCTTTTTTTCGTGTTACCCTGGATTACCTAATAAACTTTAGCTGCATCTAGGTGGGGGGATACTTGCACCCGTGCGCACCTTACTGTTTTTATTTAGTTATTACGATTTTGACAACAAATGATGCGTGACATTTATGCGAACTAACAATTAAGATGAGTAAGACAGTTAAGTGATTATTTAAAAGTACTAAGTTAAATTAATAGTATTTCTAGTGTTAAGTGGTCGGACCACGTTCATTTATACCCATGTATATAGGTACCTAATTTGTTCCTATTTTAGTAAGTAAAAAGTAGGTATTAATAACTACCTACGATAATTATTAGATTAACACCAAGGTAATGCTATTTTTTATGTAAAATCAGGCGAAGTAACAAATATAAAATCTTACATTAACCCTATTCTTGGCGCTGTGTACAATTTGATACATTGAACTTTATGAAAATCTAAGTATTTTCAAAACATTTTTTATTTTTTATGGTACAAAAGACAAAATATAATCCCAATTCTAAAAAAAATACATTTTATCATATGTTAATCCAAATAATTATGCAGTAGAAAACAAAATAGCAAACCAACCAAAGTCGTCTGGGCGTTGCAAGATAAAAACACAATTTTTTTATTATATTTAGGTCAAATTATTTTCAAAAGCTGTTTAATTCAAATAGGTATATTGGCTACTTAGAAACGCTACTTTCAAGTATCAAAATGGTCTGAAATCGTAAGTAATTTACTGTTTTTCTTAGTGTATCAGATATGATACACTGCCAGATTCCATCCTTTTAGATAATTTTTCTCATGTATCAAATATGTGACATTGCTTGATTTGTACGGTTTCAATTTATTATATAGTTATTACAATATATCTATTTTATATTATGTATATTGTCATTATTATTGTTTATTTTTAATTTGTGTCACGTGTGGTTTATCGGCTTATTATGCAAAAACAAAGTTTAAACGTGGTTTAATAATAACTGCCACTCGGATCGATCTTTAGGTTAAGCTGCGCTTGCCTAGGTTGGTCTGGAGAAGTGGAGATAAAACGCCTCCTTGGGGGCATCCTCTTACTACCTTGGCTCTTGTGGTAGTATTCCCCACTATCTGAACCGCCCTTTTGCTAATCAGTTCTGTTATCCAGTTTCTTATTACTGGTTTTACACAAAAAATTTGCAGGGCGTGGTTAATGCTGTTGTGTATGGTTTTATCAAAAGCTCCTTTAATGTCTATGAAGGCAGCAAGTGTTGAGTTTTTATTTGTTATAGCCGTTTCTGTTTTGTGCACTACCATGTGTAATGCCGACTCTGTTGATCTGCCTTTCCTGTACGCATGTTGTTGAGGATGCAGTGGTTTGCTTTTTAGAGCTCCATCCCTTAAGTGTCGATCTACCAGTCTTTCCAGTGTATTCAGAAGAAAAGATGTTAGACTAATACACGCCAAATCTTTCAAGCCCATTAGGGCTTGAAAGATTTGGCGTGTGTGTAGTCCTCTTTTCCTGGTTTAGGTAGGAAGACTACTTTTGCCTCTCTCCAAAGTGTGGGGATATAGTTGAAAGCTATCCAGGCCCGGCAGATTGGTAGTAGTTGCTTGGTTACCTGTTTTAGTTGTCATTGTAGTAGGGCCGGGAATATTCCGTCCAACCCTGCGTATTTGAAAGGCTTGAAGCTCCTTAGAGCCCATTCTATTCTATCCGCAGTTACGAGCTTGTTGGCCACATCCCATTCGCTGGTTGTTGGTGCTGAAAGATTTGGCGTGTGTGTAGTCCTCTTTTCCTGGTTTAGGTAGGAAGACTACTTTTGCCTCTCTCCAAAGTGTGGGGATATAGTTGAAAGCTATCCAGGCCCGGCAGATTGGTAGTAGTTGCTTGGTTACCTGTTTTAGTTGTCATTGTAGTAGGGCCGGGAATATTCCGTCCAACCCTGCGTATTTGAAAGGCTTGAAGCTCCTTAGAGCCCATTCTATTCTATCCGCAGTTACGAGCTTGTTGGCCACATCCCATTCGCTGGTTGTTGGTGCGCTGTGGTGGCCAGTAGGCCACTCTGAGTCGGATGTGATTTGGCATCCGGGAAAACTCTGGAACATAGTAGTGGACAGCCTCATAAAGAAACTAAATGACAGAGGATACACTACTATTGGTTATGCAGACGACCTTGCTATACTGATAAACGGGAATGCTGAAGATAGGCTGTGCAAAGTGATGCGCTCTGCACTGCAGATAGTAGAGGATTGGTGTGAAGAACACGAACTTTCAGTAAACCCCAAGAAAACAGAACTTATCCTTTTTACCAACAAAAGGAAGTTACCAGAATTACAACTACCAAAGCTTTTCAACACAAGACTCGGATCAACGCAAGTGAAATATCTGGGCATAATTCTTGATAACAAATTAAACTGGGCGAGTCACTTAGAGGCTAAAACAAAGAAGGCCTGTATAGCTTTTAATCAGTGTAGAAGACTAGTTGGTAAGAGATGGGGTCTTAACCCAAAGATCACACTCTGGCTGTACACGTCAGTCATCAGACCTTCTATTACCTACGGATCAGTTGTATGGTGGCCCAGAACTCAGCTGACCACGGTGAAAACGAAACTCCAGAGTCTGCAACGCCTAGCTAATGTAGCAGCTACTGGATGCATGAGAACAACTCCATCAGCAGCGTTAGAGTATCTTCTGAATTTAAGACCTCTGGATCTGGTCATACAGGAGGAAGCTCGGCTTGCCTTAAGACTAAGATCAAACGGACTTTGGAAAGTAAATACAGAAACAACACACTCAAAAGTTTTTCAGGGGATTCTGAAGGAAATACCACTCCTTGAGGCGCCCATGGATAAAACTTCATGTCACCATCACCATGTGTTCGATAGAAGTTACGACATCCAACTCACTGCAGAAGCAGTAGATAGCTCTGGCATCAATGAAGTTAGGATATATACGGACGGCTCCAAGACCTCACATGGTACAGGAGCGGCTTCTCGAATGATCTAAACATTTCAATATCAAATACCCTAGATAAATTAAACACAATCTTCCAAGCCGAATGTATCGGTATCACCAGAGCGGCACAAGCAGTTGCAGTCAGAGACGTCAGTGATTTAAATAAAGATCATCTCAGACAGTGCATCGGCGCAATCTCATCAAACTTAAAAGGGACAAACTCCGTAAAATCATAGGAATTTTAACAGGTCACTGTTCCCTAAACAAACATCTACATAACATAGGTGTAACAGACAGCCCACTGTGCAGAGGATGCATGGATGCGGAAGAAACGCCACGGCACGTACTCCTAGAGTGCAGAAGCGTGGCAAATCACCGGGCACAAACTCTACGATCCTACGATTAACTGGGTGGTGGCGGTCAGATAGGCAGTCGCGCCTAGGCACATCAGCCTGGTGGGAATATTGCCACTGCCGGTAAAATATCAAAATTGCCAGCAGCATTGGAAATATTGCCAAAGTTGCCGGTCAATGTAGATTAGGGCCTATCAATGCTAATTAAAAGTGTATTACATAGTTTCCGTACTTAATTTGACTTATAATTAACAAACACTCTCCGAATATTCCCACTCCTGGCAATATTCCCGGGAATTTTGCCAATATTGCCGGCAACGGCACATCTCTAGTCGCGCCATGTAAAATAAGGTACTCAGCTGCATCCAGTTAGACTGGAAGCCGAACCCAACATAGTTGGGAAAAGGCTAGGCAGATGATGATGGTACAAAAACAAAGAAACGCTCGGTAACTCGCAAATTGCCGAGTTTTTGTTCTGGAACCAAGAGCAAAATGAAATTGTTTGAAGTACTGAGGTTGAACTGCAGTATTGCTTTCTCCTAACGGACTCCGACACCAGTTTACCTCGTCTAGCATTGCTATGTTCTTAGGAAACCTTAATATTTCATCAGATGAGGATAAATCAAGTAGTTGCTTCAATATCTTTAGTACTATATTTATTTAGTACCCTCAGTCATTGCAATGAAACCCTTTTTTTTGCTGGTAAATCATGAAATAACTTTATAAGGTCAAAAACAAAATTTTATAAGGTCCAAAGGGTGTTACTATCATGATTTTTAAGACAACTAAAAGAACCAAAAATAATAAAAGAGGGTTCTGTTTTTGAATTGAATTAAATGTTTTTTTTTTACGTTAGCGTGTTTTATTTTTGTATGGTTAAGATAACGTTGGAAGCCTGGCAGTGTAGCAAATAGGTATGATACATAGATTTTATAAGGTAGATTAGGCAATGTATCTTATGTGATACATTCAATAAATCACAAAATAATATAAATACATTTTTATTATTATTTTTTCTACCCGCAATAAATACGTAAGAACGCATTTTATGTATTTTTTTTTCAATATTTCTAAAAATAGTAACCTTGCATTTCTGGCATTTCCACATAAATAACATTTGCTTGCGTTCTTTGATGCATCAAATACATAATAACGATGCACAGTACCTGGCCTCGGCTGTGGCATTTTCACAGAAAGACAATTCTTGGTAATACGTATATTAGCTATTTTTCCAAGTTTACAAGTCGCTCGGCAAGTCGGTAACTCGGTACACGCAAGATTGGCGGACCGCCGGACGCAGAACGAATGTCACGTGCGGTCGTGTATGCAATTTTCAAACTAATATCGATTGTAAACAGTGCATAATACAATGTCTTGAGTTGGAATGGCTTACCCTGTTACAGTGTTACAGGGTGTTGAAAGGGTAACCCGTTCGTAACAGGGTTTACTATACCCGTTCGGAGGTGTAACATGTATTATAGGGTTTCTTTTTGAAGCGCTTAAAAAAACCCCTTCAAAAACCCTTTCAACGAGTATCCGGACGGTCCCTGACTCTGGCAGGGAATTCCACTCCTTAGCTGTACGCACAATGAAAGTATAATTCGTTCATTGTTCTTACATGAACAGACACCTGATATCTTTAACCTATGGATACTCATCTTCTCGCTTTAAAATCTGCTTAAATAGTCCAGTCAAGTAGTCGAGTAATTTTTTTGCATATATCTCTTATATTTAACACATTTTGTGGAGCACACTGACGACAAAATTGAAGAATATTGAGTTTCCTAAAAGTTCCTTGGTGAACCAGATATCCAAGCCCAATATTAACGGAGACACAGCTGAAAAAATTGAGGTAAGCATAAGCTCGAACTTGAAAACTCAAGACAGCCTTCCTAATGTACCCTCAAACAACCTGTACATGTTCCATTAAGTACGGAATACGTTACAGGTAACAACAGTACATAACTACTGTACTAAAAATAATGACTTACATAATAAATTCTCACATTCGTATCTCCTAGTTGATGCAAAAAACTCTGCCACAAGTTCGAGAGCTTCATCAATCTTCGACCACCACGCCCGCTCTTATTAACGAAATAGCTCTTCGCAATCAAATAAGTAAAACTTTGGATGAGCAGCCCTTATCTCTTAAGTTTAAACTTTTAATCAACTTCAGAAAACCACAGTCTTTGAGAGATGCATAACATTGAATGAAGAGGTTCGGGAATATGGAAGAGGAATTACGAGTATTAAATCGTTTGATAAAATTGCCCCTTTTGGCCTTCAAGGATTATCCAACGAAGCCGTGTCTTTGAGAGCTGTAAGTAGGAAAAAGGCTAGCTCTATTCAACTTACGGGAATCTCAAAAGGTGACTTAAGGATTACGTTAGAAGGATTTACAGTACCGGTCTCTATCTGAAAGTATAATTCATTTATCAAGCTGAGACAACTGCAAACTACAAAGAGGGATACAGAATTACAGATACAGTAAAAATCATAGCTCATTATCAAGTTAATAAATAGGTAGATGCAGTCAGATACTTATTTCGAAAATTGCCGATTGATTATGCAGAGATTTTTGAAAACCAAACATTTTTTTTTTTATTAGCCCATATTGTCCCACTGCTGAGCAAAGGCCTCCCCCATAGTCTTCCATTCTTCTCTCTGTGCGGTTTTCTCCGAACATTTAGTAATATTATAAATCAGAACTAAGATTTAGTACTCAACCACTTGCACCTTTTATGATTTAAATATTTAATCGACATACTGTTGTGGCATAGTTTGAGCTCATCGACAAGTAAAGAAGAAGCCAAAACTGACATAAAATCGAATGAATATCCAAACGATGAAGACCATATTATATCGATATCATCTATAAAACTTTTTACAACCAGCTGTTGCTTCACGAAGTGCCATAATATTCAAAATCGATCATTTCCTATAGTTATGGCCGTTAATATGCAGGAAAAGTTTGCAGCAAGTCAATGTTAGGTACTATTTAAACGACAGTGCTGGTGCGTGATGCTGGTTGACGACAGTTTAACGAGATTCTCTTACTTGGATATGCTTTCGGCGTTTCATCAGTTCGAAACGTGTTGAGTTTTTTGATATGGATAAAATGCGTGGCCAAAATTTTGTAGTGCGTTACCAAGTTGTTTTTTAGCCTTAGAATACAAATTTTTCATTGCATTTTGGCCGATTTTGTATTAGACTACTTTCTTTTTTAGTTATTTTGTCTGCAAATAGAATTTAACAATATTAATGTTGATGGATGGAGAGGGAGAGGTAATGAAAGAGAAAGGAGTTAATGATGCCGTGACGTCTGACAGGGAAGAATGGAAGAAGAAAACGTGTTGTGTCGACCCCAAGACAATGAGATAAGGGCAGGAAGGCCAGGAAGGTGATGATATTGAAATACAAGATAATAATATATTTGTTCTTGATCCGTCCCCAATCAAATTGGCGCAGTTATATCATTAAGGTGTGGCGGATTATACATATGGTAGATTAGCCAGATGTCCAGCTGTTATCAGACTACTGCTTTGAGCTCTACTTATTTCTTTTTATAAATTGATTTTGATTTGCGCATGAGTTTATTTGCATTTCCGTTACACGAATTTTCGACCATGCCATCATCAGGTCAGGTGAGATAATGGTCGAAAGGTTACCAAAATGAAACCTACTTTCTCCTACGCTAATCTTTACTGATTAATTTCCTTGTGTGATCCAAGACATTTAAATTGTTTCTCTGGGACTTCGTCAAGCTTCATTATCTCGTCGCTTTTCTGGTGGTCGCCTATTTTGATTCTGACTTTTAGGAGTTAGAAAAGAAGAAAGGGGAGAAAGTGATGCGGGCTTGTTACCTAAAAGAAAACCTTACTCGATATTTGTTGTTCAAATCATGATGGTAAGAAAATGCGTGGTTTCTGCTTTAAGTTTGTGGCGCATATTAATGTCTAAACCACTGGCTATATCTTATTCCTGTAAATCAGTTTCTTCGAATTTCTGAACAGCTTCAATTAAAGTAACATTGTAGTTTTGGTTTTTGTGCACGTTTTGCCTATTAGTGGTCGCAGTAATCGTTAATTTTAGTTAACCGAGCTTCCAATATCTGGAATCTATAAATTTTGTTCTGAGATATATTAAATCGCTTTGTCTGTTTATTTATTTGTGTTCGTCTAATATATTGAGACCAATTTCGATTTATATTTCGTTTTAAGAGAAATAAGATAAAGTTTAAAATTGAGGTAAGTTGAAGCTGCCAGCTGCTAGTCATAATCAAACAGCATTAAATTTGACCCAATTAGGGTAATTTGGTAATTTCATATGCTCCAAAATTTTCCTATTATTATCCTATTAAAATTCTACTAAGGCGGCCATTTAAGACCTCCAGGATTCACTTTAGATTAAGTGATTACAAAATGACTCGCACTATGGAGGCCTGTGTTCTAACAGGGCTATTATAAACTGATTAAGCAAAGCGACTACAAACAGATCTCAATTTCTTATCAATTACTTATCAATTTAACTATAATCCTCCATCCGAACCGTTTGACTATCGTTCCGAAATCGTTTACCAACATCCTTACCCCGCAAACCTATCAAAACCCAATAACTTCAGCGGTCTGTCAGACACGGATCGGTCTACAACCATATCACATCCATCATACGGTGTAATATTCAATGGCAACCGTGTACAATGGCTAAAGCTTGCCGGCAAAGTTGGACTAAAGCCAAAAACGCGGTACCACTTTGGTAAGACACGTCGGACGATGTACATTTAGTTGTAAACGGTACTTTCATCTTTGAACCGTGAAGATTTTAGGGGGTCAGGTTAAGCTGGTTGTGGAGCTAGTTAAAAATATTCTCTTACTAATAGTTCGTGTAATTTATTATTAGTGATTGTATCGCTTTGTAAAATCTAAACATTCCTTCCCGTCTTTTTCTTGTTTACATTTTTTTTTCATTAGTTGTTTTTTTTAATACTGATTAATTAGTTTGTAGTTTGGTTTTTTATTTTATTAGTGCCATTGACATTCGTGTTTTCGGTTTTGCGGTCGAATTGGTCGTGTTATTTTCTGATTTTCAGCCAATTATGGGAAATTGTTGTTGACTATTAATGTGTGGTAGTATGTTTCTGATTGTGGCGTTTATTGGCCGAAATTGTTTTCGGAAATTAATAGTGGTATTTATTATATAAGGTAAATTCTTGATGGTTATTAGTGTATAGGTTCTGTTACCAAAACAAATATAGACTCAAACTTCTTAGGGCTAGGTAGTCTCACTGAACGCCACCTGCAACGATCCTTATACATTGTCATTTCACCTTTTTCATGTTAAAACATCTCTGGACATACGCGTCTTACATTTTGAAAGGGAATTGACTGTCGGGATATGGCAACTGACGAGGAAAAGGGACGAATCGCTTGTGACTAAAAGAGTGATGATTGATTGATTGGTTTTAGTCACTGATTTGGAATATTCCACAACTATCACACAACGCCATCTAGTCCCAAGCTAAGCAGAGCTTGTGTTATGGGTACTAGACAACTGATAAACATACTTATATATTTCTAAATACATACATATTATAGATAAATTACACCCAGACACAGAACAAATGATCGTGCTCATCACACAAACATTTGTCCTGGGTGGGAATCGAACCCACGACCTCCGGCATAGCAGTTAGGGTCACTAACCACTAGACCAACAGGCCAGTCAATGAATGATGATGATGAATGTAAATGTTAATGGTTGGAGAGGAAGAACAAAGAAAAGATGGATGGAGTTTGTGAGGAATGATATGAAGGAAGAAGGAATAAATGATAGCGTGACGATTGACAGGGGAGAGTGGTAGAAAGAAATGCGTTGCACTAATCCCGAATAACAGTGGACAAGGCCAAGAAGATGATGATACGCGGTTGTCAGTTGCGGGTATTGCACTGAAGAATATCAGCAATAAGGTCAGGGTAAAAATATTCTTCAGAGTATCCCTTCCCGACGGTAAGAAGGTAGTAATTTTAAAGAAATTGTTACCTGTAGGGCTATTGCGTATCTTTTTAATGTCAGTGACTATCATAAGTGTCCATAGATTAACTGGAAATTGGTTATGGTTTGATACATTTTTTTCTTAAAAACTCACCATTTGACAGTTATTTGATAGACACTATAAGTTATCCACTGTCATTTAAAGATACGCAATAGCCCTGCTGTACCTTTACCATTGTATCTGATTCAGCCTCGTCTACTTTCTCAGAGACACCATCAGTGAAACCGAAGTAATTATACCTTTGCAATGGTTAAATATACAATTTCATCTGATGCCAGTGAAAATCTAGTATTTATTGCTAACTAAACCTTATTTACTACGAATGACCTATCTTGATACTTACTGTAAGTGTTTTATTGCTATTTCATTGTTAGTACATTTATTGGGTTGCAATGCGCTGTAAGATAATCTTTGGTTGTAAATTGTTCTTTGACATTGGTGTTTAGTACTGTTGTGTTCTTCAGAGAACATCTGTGTCTATTTTTGAAGATATTACAAGCTTGTAATATATGCTTCGTTGATCTCGTGGTCACAAACGCGACTGAGCATGAGGTCCGATTCCCGGGTTGGCCATTGATTTATTGGGTGGTTCCATGTCGAGGAATTTTTCAGTAGCAGCCACGGAGTCTGAACTTGTGCCCGGTTGTTGGGAATAGGCTCGCCCCTTTTTACATATGACATTACTTAACATAACTGGCGAAATGACGGTGTACATATGATTAGGTAGACCTCTGCATAAGTTTTAGAGGATTAAAGGTGTGATGTGATGATGTATTCTGTTTTACAAGCGTTGAAGATAATTAAGAATGATGTCATTCTTGATTAGGTATCATCCACAAAACGTACTGGACCCGTTATGTCCTAGAAGTGGGAACAACGTAGGATAATAATATAGTTTGCCAATTCGTTGGTTTCCATTTTCACAAAATGCATGAAGAAATAAAATTAAACGACACAGAATGAAACTCTATAAATTGAATCAAACAGATTGAAATACATCGATATGAAAAAATTAAAAGTTAAATCGCGCGGGTAGTCGGCGAAAAGTTTAAATTTCCGGACGCGCTAGCGGGCGCCCGTCATTCAGTGATCGACACGCTGCGCATGAGGACGTGCCGCGGAAATTAACTTTAACGTTCACGCGTATCAGATTGGCGATATAGTGGAATAAAAAAAAAATGGTTTTCAATACACTATCGTGCCAATTGGATCGTGATACTGCAAGCCTGCAGCTGTGACCTTTTATTTCAAATTGGATTTTTCTGGAAATCTATTTAGAACGACGTATGACTAGGTTACAGCTAGTTGGACGGTTTTTAAACTAGTTTTAGCAGAGTTGAACATACATTTATAGGTACTCAATAATAACGCAGTTTTTGGTAACTGGGTGGTTTTGATTATTCCTCGAAGCTTGGTACCTGACAATAGGTTCCCTATTACCATCATGGATCTTAAATATAACTATTGAAATTTAGATTAACTATAGCTACGGACACCCCTGCCTAGCTCTTAGGAGGGCTAAATGCGGGGAATATGATTATATTAATATTATGTTCGATCAAAGAGACGAAGGAGGCCAAATGAACGATAGATGGACGTGTGTGACTGTTCAGTCTGATGAGAAGAGTAATAGAGTAGTATGCAAGAAGAAGAGATGCTGCACTAACTCCAAATGTTTTGGGAGAAGGACAAGAGAAGAATCCATACTAATATTATAAATGCGAAAGTTACTCTGTCTGTCTGTCTGTTACTCTTTCACGCCTAAACGGCTAAACGGATTTTGATGAAATTTGGTACAGACATAGTTTGGAACTTGAGAAAGGACATAGGATAGTTTTTTTTTTTTTTTTTTTCGCGAGAAAAACCCAAAAATCTGCCGGAAGTCACTATTCCACGCGAACGAAGTCGCGGGCAAAAGCTAGTGTTCTATAAAGAAGACGCAAATCTCTTAATGTTACTCAGAATTTTCCATTTTGCACACTTTAAACGATCGTATATAATATACTCTCACTCGGACTCGTAATGACATCGTATTCAAGAGCAATAAACATCACTCGTAGTGACCTTAACCTAAGTTAGAAAGTGTGTTTTCTCTCAGCTGCTTTGTACAGTCAGCAAATAAAGTTGCATAACACAACTTGATTACATCATATACAAAGTACCTTTACGACTGGAACGTTGTAAAGTACAAAATGGGCGCATTAAAAGAGTAACGATGCTTAAGTATGCTTGCGTACTGGGCAGTCAGCTCCGTAAATAAACATTATCCGAATAACCTTTTCACAACTTTGTTGTCAATAACTATGAACTGTTTTATTAAGCGTAATACAGAAGTAGAATATGAAACCTAATGAAAACGCTTCTGTAGATATTGCAGGCTGTCACGGTTTTGATAGAGTTATACATAGAAGCAGTCGCACCGGTCTATCATTATTACCGATCAGATTATAATGCATGAACCTAACCTGTCCATATTTGGGTGCCTAGAGGTCCTGAGCTCGCTTCGCTCGCTCTTTGTCAAAAATAATTTATGGTTTGCGTTGTTGTACCAATTAACATGATAATAAAATATTGGTTTGTCAGCATTTGTAAAGCAATTTATTTGTCGATTGACTTATTTACAGAAAGAATAAGTAGTTTGTAAACTTTATCAAGAATTAATTTACTTAACGTTATTTTTAAATCGTTTTTTTTTTTGGTCATATGGCACAACACCGTGCAATCGATTTATACTGCCGACTGTATATCGTACAAGGTACTTTTCTCTGTCGTGTATGTGATAGTCATCATCATCATCATCATCATCATTTCAGCCGAAAGACGTCCACTGCTGGACATAGGCCTCCCCTAAGTGTCGCCACATTGACCGGTCCCGTGCGTCTCGCATCCAGCGGATCCCCGCAACCTTTACCAGGTCATCGGTCCACCTAGTGGGAGGCCTTCCAACGCAACGTCTTCCGGTTCGCGGTCGCCACTCCAGAACCTTCCGGCCCCATCGGCCATCCGTCCTGCGAGCAATGTGCCCTGCCCACTGCCACTTAAGCTTGGCAATTCTTCGGGCTATGTCGGCAACCTTGGTTCTCATGCGGATGTCCTCATTTCTGATTCGATCACGCAAGGAAACTCCGAGCATAGCCCTCTCCATTGCTCTTTGGGTGACCTTAAGCCTTCTGATGAGGCCCATTGTGAGCGACCACGTTTCGGTCCCATATGTAATCACTGGCAACACACACTGGTCATAGACTTTCGTCTTGAGACACTGGGGTAAGTTGGACGAGAAGATACTTCTCAACTTCCCAAACGCTGCCCAGCCGAGTCGGATTCGACGATTGACCTCTTTTTCAAAGTTGGACCTACCTAACTGGACTGTTTGTCCCAGGTAGACATACTCGTCTACAACTTCGAGTGTAGAGTCTCCGATCTTTATAGGAGTGGGTGTAACATAGGCATTCAACATGACCTTGGTTTTGTCCATGTTCATTTTAAGACCCACTCTTTCGGAAGCTCTACTGAGGTCATCGAGCATTGTACTGAGGTCCTCCATGGTCTCAGCCATGACCACTATATCGTCGGCAAATCGAAGGTGAGTGATGTACTCGCCATTGATGTTGATGCCTAGTCCTCTCCAGTCCAGAACCTTGAAAACATCCTCCAGTACAGCGGTAAACAGCTTCGGAGATATGACGTCTCCCTGTCTCACACCTCGCTGCAGAAGGATAGGTTTCGTGGTCTGGTCCTGAAGCCGGACTGTGTGTGACGGATGTGATAGTGAGCTTGGAATATAATAACTATTATGACCTTTTTATTATTATTCAATAGTGAAAGTAAAAATTAAATACCCATCTTTAGACCAGTGGTGGCCCAGTTGTTTGCGGCCTCGACTTACAAACAGTAAGTCGTGGGTTCAAACCCAGGCAGGCGCGTTACGTTGTTTAATTTATTTTCATCACTACTACAAACGGTGGAGGAAAACATCATGAAGAACAGTTTCTTCATGATGTTTTCCTCCACCGTTTATGCATGCATGTCTTAGAACCAAAAAATTCGAAAACATGTGACATCCCACACTGGCCCCGCGTGGAGGAGATAAAGAAATACCCATCCCTCTCCTAGAGAGGAAGCCTGAGTCCCTGCGATTGGGAATATTATAGGCTGATGATAGTGATAATGATTTTTAATTCATGATCATTTTCTTCTGCCTAGCCTTTTTCCAGTTGTGTTGGGATCGTCTTCCAGTCTAACCAGGTGCAGCTGCATACTAATACATGGAATATTTATGGACTATACCCTATCTCACCTCCACCTACTGCACGTATAAACCGGTGGTCCCGGCCGGCAAAAGGTCGTCACACCACGTCAGAGGCCCTTGCGGCGGTTTAGAAACTCTGACACTAGGGTGTGTAGGGTCGTTAGACCTTACTGCCTACACGATAAGAAGAAGACCTCCACCTACTTAAAAACCCTAGAACACTTAGTTCAACCTGGGAATCGAACTCTCGAAACTCAGGAGTCACACTAGTAACAAGTTAACAACTAGACCAGCGAAGCAATTGATGAAGTATTTTCTTCTTCTTAGCGTGTCGATGACAATTTAAATTGAGTCGGCCCAAAATTTGGCGACGAGTTCGGCACTTTCAGTAGCCTCCATCAACTCCTGTGATGTGCAAGTAGCAGGACAGGCTGGACACGCTATCAAGTGCTCCATAGTCTGTGGGGCAAGACCACATTTACACTCCAGGGCAGAGTCGTCTATGAATCTCCACCTGAACAGGTTTTCCTTGCTTCGGCCTACCTGTGTCCGGAGTCTGTTTAGAGACTTCCAGGTTAACCATGGCAACAACCATGGCAACAAACCATGGCAACAGTCTTTTCATAAAAACAGTTTCACTTTAGAAATCCATAGCAAAATGCACTTTATAATTCAACTCAGTCTGAAAAATTCGCACAAAATTCATCCGTTGAACGTGTCTTATTTATCTTTACGATAATAAATTAGCTCTGGTTAATACCCATTCCGCTGGTATTATCATTTTGACAGCTCTATAATCTATGTTATTACGGTGAACAAGATAGATAACTGTTTCACTTTTATTTCATTTTAAATTAACGTTTCGGTGAGGTGTTTGAAAACAATTTTGAAAAGTGACATAATTGTTGAATGTGTTATTTTATGACTGACGTTCTATGTACTATGTGTTATGACATCACGGTTGTTTACCTGAAGTGGTAGGCAGAGGAAAAGGCTAGGTAGATGAAGATACTACTAATTTTTCCTCGACTATGTTGGGGTTGACTTAGTCAGACCAGATGCAGGTGTATACCAGTTTTAATTATGGTGCAACTGCCTGCCTATGTGACATTAACATCACTGAGTACTGACATAGGTTACTCACACCCAGTATGTTCCATATTTTTTTTGGTAGGTTAGGGACTGTTACCTATCTACGAACCGACCGTGTGGATCTTATTATTTATCTTCGAGCAGAACTAGATCTAAGGGCTTCAAACGAGTTTCAAACGCTCGTTTGTATATATAAAAACGCAAAAATCGGCATCTACGGCACTGAAGACGCGTGTTCTTGAAACGCGCGTCGTCAGCGCGTTTAAAATACGCCGTGTGCTAGGGGCCTAAATGTTCAATTAACTGGGACATTAACTCTAGTAAATTAACTACTTATAGCCATTGGAATAATAAACTGATAAGCGAAGAAAAAAATTATATTACATCTTTTGGTATGCTTCAGTAGTTTGTTTACATTTTTGCTTTCCCAAATGAGAAATAGTAAAACTTCCCGATTGGCTGAATCGCTCAATCAAACACCAATTTTGTTTGCAACTATTGCTCGCTTATTTTCTGGCTTTCTGCCAATCCTCGGGGAAAGTTTGATGGAGACTTATAAACACACTAGCTTTTGTCCATGGCTTCGCCCGCGTGGATGTCGGTTTAACTACAAAAATGTAGATTTTCCATACAAACTTTCATCCCCTATTTAACTCCCTTAGGGGTTGAATTTTGAAAAATCCTTCCTTATTCCTTGTCTACATTATAAAGGGTTTTTGTTGGGCGTTTATGAGTCAGTCAGTCAGTCAGGACTTCTCTTTTTATTTATATAGATAATACTATACTGTGTATATTTATATAATTAAATAAAAACGTAACTAAACCTGCAATAGCACGTATGATAGCTTGAAGATGGTCGTTGTCACCGAGGCAGGCCATAGAAACGCTCCCGTCGGGGGGCTGCAGGTTTTCACAAGAGATACCGAGGCCTCGACATAAAGGGCTAAGAAGGAACATAGGCAGTTTTAAGTCAGTAGAAGTCTGACACTCCCTTTCGCTCTGCCCAAGAGCGGGAGGGGTTATTTGATGATTAAAAAAAAGTCCTTGAAACGCTTTTATCTCGTTCCTGACTTATTGACGAGAAGGCAGAACACTGGGAGAGTTTGAAGGAATTACTATTATTAGGACACTATATTTTTTTTTGCATAATGTTTTTTGCAAGTAGTAATATACAAGTCAGTGCAGAATAATTCACACACTATTAATTTCACGTATTTTTGCAATTTATCTGCAGCCAAGCATACATCGAAGACTCCCATCCGTATTCAAATCAGTGCAGAATTATTAGCTCACTGTTAAAATGTCACATAACTCGCAAATTAATTAATGTTGGAATTGCAGTGTACGCACTGTACGCTGATGAACGGGCGAATTGTTTCTTAGTTGCGAATTTATCGCAGATGAAATAATTCGGGGTGAAATGATGTTCAGAAGTGAAATAATTTAGCCATGTTCCGGTATTGTGCCAGGATTCGCTCTCGATTAAGTTTTCGCCATTTCACTCGGTTGTGTACTATCAATGGTCGGTTTTTGGCTGCTAAACAGACATTCACGTGTCTCGGTTTTGTCTTTTTCTGGTTTTTATTGTTTGTTGTGGGACGCACTACGGCCAAAGAAGTTATACAAAATTAGCTTTATGCGAATCTGTCATTGTTTAGGAAATATAATTATATAAAGCAATGTTATACTTCAAATGTATAGCTTGATATGTTGCCAAATGGTATGTTATGGTGTTTTATAATTTTATCATTATTCCTCTTATAACCTAATTTATTTAGAGATATTCAAATTATTCAGAAATTTCACATGAGCTTGTAGGTTTACTTAAATAAAATATATTACGATTGACACCACATTCTTCAAAACACTCTTCTGTTTTTGACATTCCACCTAAATTTATTGTAGTAAATGATGTCAAAATGGGACATTTACAACAAAACAACATTATTTCGAACGAAAACTTAACTAATGAGCCTCAAAATAAGACTCTTTTCATAGCATTTCAAATACTTTTCACCTTGACATCTATAAAGAATCACTTCTTTTTTCTTAAAAAAGTCCCTCGGCTCAGCGACGGCGAAATAAAGGGGAAGCTCCATTAAACTTCTGTAAAGGTTCCACCAGTTTTTTTTTGTCTCTTTTATGTGAAAAAATCTTAAAATTTCGCTTTTTCATTTCTAGTGTTTCGTTTTAAGTTTAACGCTATACTGTAAAAACGTTTCTGGGTTATTGATTTCATGGATATTTTAAATGTTAAGATTGAGGGAAGTTTGTTTTGTTTTTTCATTTTGAATTATGTTCAAGATTTTCAAGTTTGTAGCTATTTCTTCATATCTGGCAGATTGTGGGTGTATTATGGGTACGCGTCTGTCTTACTCTTTGGAGATTACAGTTCTTGTGTTATGACTTAAAATTTATATTTGTTCGCTCTAAAAATGCAGAAACATTCTGATTAAGCTTGCGTCTGCAACAGTACAGGTTCTGGTTAGATGGGGTATAATCGACCCGTCTCTGACACAATGTAAGTGTGGAGCCCCAACACAGGATAGGATACACCTGCGCTCATATCCATCGTTAACAAATAATACACCCTCCAGGATTCAAATGAGGCAAACGACAGAGTCGTTTAGGTTGCTAGTTTGCTACGTAGTGGTCGGACAAAATCTGAATCATCGATTCGCGAAGGTAGAGAAGAAGTACAGAATTGCATTTTTCCATTATTCCATCCTTTTCTGTCGCTTAGAACCACCATTTGCTAGAGAGCAGAGCGTGCTCGAATGAACTTCATCTACTATACATACATAAATATGATTTAATGCAGAAACCCACTCTTTTAGAATAAATAAACATAATGGATGTGTGGACATTCAATAAATCTGTCTCTTTGTGCGAATCAAACCAGCAACTCTTCACATAGAAAACAGAACTCTACAGCAACGCGATAAAAATGTCACTTTCATTGATAACATTTGCATACAGAATTAACCAAACATTTATTTTCTGATAAAATCCGAATCTGTTCATGCAGCTGTTTGATTAAAGTATTTATAAATGTAATTTATCATTGACGGTTGCAAAATTCACTTTAATCCCGTATCTTAATACCGTTTGTATGGCAAGCAGAACCTATTACAATATCGTTATTAGTATTGATGCTGCTTAAAATATGGCTTGAAATAGCACGAATGATAATTTTCAGAGCAACGATATAATTTTACTCAAAACTAGCTACTTGGCGCGGATAGTACAACTTGACAACACATGGGTTTTATTTATAACCTTTTGTTATAAATCTCGTAAAATATAGTAAACGATGTATCAAAGTTCGTTGCATAGCTTAAAAGAAAAGTGTCTAACCGTCGTACTCAGAGACCCGTAATGATTACTTAGGCCATTACTTAGTAAAGGTTTACTGTCATACAAAAACTGTTAAAACCTTTACTTAATGATGGCCTAAGTAATCATTAAAGCTCTCTGAGTGCGGCAGGAAGTCGTAAATTGTTTAAAATAAGGTCTGTTTACACAAGAACGATAGGCGCCAAAATTCTTCCATCGTTGACTACAAATATTCCCGAGCCATAACTCAAATCTAACACGTCACAGCTGAAGATTTAATAAAATATCAAAACGATTTTGTTTATAAATAATTTTTATTACACCATAATAATTGTCTCCGAGCTATATTTGTGTGCTGCATTAAATTCTCGATAAACGACCGCCATTGCTATAGTCTTTTGTTTCGAACGTCGAATGGCTATTTTAGTTCCAACTATTTATAACTAGATGTCGCTATTCTAAATTTCGGAATTTACTATTACTGTTACATAATAATTGCAGGCGTTGTTATTAATATAATAAGTAATGAAATAGATTATTGCAGTAATAATTGTTAATTAGAACAACGTTTATGATTGGTTCGCGGAAGTCGTTTGAATTATTATGAAATGGGCCGTTAATGTGGCACGAATTGTAAATTAAAGGAGGTGTTAAGTTTATCTTCTTTTGATTATGGTCCTTAAAATTTTGATCGAAATGGGTTACAAACTTTTTAAGATCCTTATTACTTTTTCATTGTTCATTAGTGATGAAATTATAAGTGCTTTCTGATTAAAACTTAGTTTCACAGCTTATTATAATTATTGTATATTTTTTTCTGAAATAAAAGTAGCCTTAGTTAGACCATATAACATTAGCCAGAACACATAGACAAACAGAAATGCAAAAATTGAAAAAAAAAGGTCATAAGTGTCGCATTATATTTTCATCTGCATTTAGTGATTAGTTAATTACATACGGGACCGAAACGTAGTCATCAGAAAGCTCAAAGTCACCCAAAAGGCAATGGAGAGGGCTATATTCGTAGTCTCCTTGCGGGATCACATCAGAAATGAAGACGTCCGCATGACCACCAAGGTTACCGACATAGCCCGAAGAATTGCCAAACTTAAGTGGCAGTGGGCAGGGCACATTGCTCGCTCGAAAAGATCTGCAGTGGCGACCGCAATCCGGAAGACGTTGCGTAGGTAGGCCTTCCACTAGGTGACCTGGTGAAGGTTGCGGGGACCCGCTGAATGTGAGACGCACTGGCCTGGTCTATGTGGCGACACCTGGGGGAGGCATATGTCCAGCAGTGGACGTCTGAAATGATGATGACGATGCATTTAGTAAAAAGATGTTATTTTAATATAATTATTACAAACAGACACATCAATTTCATTTATTTGTATAGAAAGATAAATCAAAGAACTGAATAAGAAAGTGCTATGATCAGTTGGCATGTGACGAGACAATAGCGGTGGTTTTATTTAGTGGCGATATTTAGAGTGTGCCAAACTAAATGGCACGGAATGTTTGTGTTCAAGTGGTGTGGTCGAGGGGTCGAGAGTGGACTAAACGTGTGGGGCGAGGGATGAACGGGAGCGGGGTAAGGGATGAGCGTTTTGAGGAAAACAGTGGCAAGATTTGGGAGGATGTTGACTAGGGGAAAATAAAATAGGTTAGGTCTTGTGAATGTGTAAGTTGCTAAAATGTATCGTGAAGAAAAACAATATTTCTGGACATCTTTGATGGAAAACCTCTCAGAGAAGTTGGTTGAAAAACTTAGAGGCACATTGCAATTCTTTTTTACTTTTGTATGAATAACCACAAGTTTTTCAGTATTTGACAATTTTTCTAACTGGCTTCCAAAAAGACAGGTTATTAATACAAAAAAAAAAACTGCCCAAGTGCAAGACGGACTTGCACATGAAGGGTTCCGTACCATGATTTCTTATAGATTTTCCTGTAATAAAGGGGGGAAATGGTCTGACAGACAGACACACGAGTGATCCTATTAGGATTCCGTTTTTTCCTATAGCCTAAAAAACACTTTTTTGCAAAATATAACGCAATTTCAAAAACACAAAAAGTGAACAATATTTTGCTTCTGAAGTTGGTGGCAAACTTCTGAAGCAAAAAATATTTTTGCCTTTTTTTGTATTATCGAAGTCAGTTTTATTTTTTGCAACTAAGTTTTTTTTTGTTTCAATAAACCTTCTAATGTTGTTTCACAGACATTATTTTTTTGGGGTGTGGGAAATCATCAAATGACTCCTCCCGCTATGGGCAGAGCGGAAGGGCGTGTCAGATTTCTACTGACTAAAAACCACCCATGTTCCTTCTTAGCCCTTTGTGTCGAGGCCGCGGTATCTTTCATAAATAACCAGCAGCCCCGACGGGTTGTTCCACAGACTTGTGAATATATGTATTTAATTTTAGTTTAGTTTAATCATACCTACTCGTATTCATTAGTCAGTATTCTCTGCACGTATTAACCACGCATACTCTTATGTCAGCCACCACAATATATAGGCACATTGTTATGTTTAATTACATTGTCTGTGTCACATTATTTTGATTCTAATGTTCCGTGACTGATATAATGTTCCGTCCACTGCCAAACTATAGTATTTGGAGCGGGAGAGTGAAAGATATAGGGGAATGATGATAGTTGTTAATTAATTGCTGGTTATTGTTATTGCATCTGATTATTTTGTAGGGTTTAATTTAAACTGAAAGTACTTGTAAAGAATCGTGACCGCTGGAAGGAAGGGAAGGAGGCCTTTGTCCAGCAGTGGGATAATATGGCCTAGCTATAATTAAACTATAAACTATTTTCTGCAGTTTTAGAAATCTATTATTATAAATAAATAAAAAAATAAAAAGAGAAGTCTTGACTGACTGACTGACTGATTGACTGGCCCATCAACGCCCAGCCCAAACCTTTAGACCTAGAAAGCTGAAATTTTGCTCAGAGGTTCCCTTTTTATTGTAGACAAGGAATAAGAAAGGATTTTTTGAAATTCAACCCCTAAGGGATTTAAATAGGGGATGAAAGTTTGTATGGAAAATCGTCATTTTCACGCGGGCGAAGCCGCTGGCAAAAGCTAGTAAGTATATAATAAACTTAAACTTGGTACCTTTGTTTCGTCTTCCACTAAGATTACTTTCGAAATTCTGAAAAGATTCTACGCTTTCATGAAACGGCACACGGAATAAACTAATGATTGGTCTGAAATTGCGTTAACAAGTATGGTAATTTATTTCAACACAGGAGAAGATGCTTTCAGGATTTATTATTGCTATGAAACCACAGTCACAGCCTCATGACTGTCGAATGTATCCCTCGCTCTGTATGTAATCTAGCAGGTTCTATATATTTCATCACCTCTAATATTTACTAATCCGACACTAAACGCTTCCCTTTGCCTTGGACCAAACACCAAATCAAAACTTTTAGCTTTATTTAATCACACTGTCTCCACATGTGTCGAGTTGGACGATCGTTGCGGACGTACGTTATTCTGATTGTGATGACTCATGTCATTATGAACAGAGATCGCTTCAGCTTGTGAGTTGTGCCAGATTTCGATAGGCTAATTAGTGTTTTTTTTTTTCCATTGTAGTTATTTTAGGTGATTTGAATTGAGGCTTTGTGTTAGAGTACTCGGAGTATCTATCAGCTGTTGACTGCAACGAGGCGGTCAAATGATCGTTATACCCACTGTTGAGCATGGAATTCTGGGTTCGATTCCTTGGTAAAGTGATTTTGGGTTTTATCATGAATTTCTCAGTAACAGCCACGGAGTCTGGATCTGTATCCGATTAATGGCAATAAACTCGGCTCCTATTATAATCATAACTGGCGAAATACGGGTGTACTATGAGGTACCTACGGCCTTCGGGGATTACTTACAGTCTCGAAGTTATGTTATGCAACCTTTTACGGGAGGCGCCGCTGACGCGTGCACTCCGAACGCTCAACCTCATAGCGAGCGAGACTGCCTTATTCTGTTGTTCTCTGAGTGAATTCACAAGGAATGCTCTATTTGTTATTAGTTATAAGTTAGAATTAAGGCCAGGTTGCAGTACTTTGTTTTTATGTACGCACGACCTCGCCCCCCGCCCTGCCGCGCGAGCGATATAATGCCTAAATTTTGACTGTTTTTTGCTTCTTGCAGAAAAACTATAAAGAAATTATACAATCTGTTTTCACCATTTACTTCAGAATAAAAAGTTCTATCTACTGATATAACTTTCATATAAATTCATGATGAAATGTCTTAGCAGTACACGTTTGAAATTGTGATTTAGAGTCATGTTTGATAAAAAAAAGTATCGAGCCGATCATTCTAAATCGCGTTTCTATCTTTACGATTTACTAGAGAGTATGTTCAATTTTTATGTAATGATTTTTATTTATTAAAAAACTCGTATTTAGTTCGATTTTTATAGGTTCAAAAATCTTAAAATTACTGCAACCCGGCCTTAAGTAATTAAGGCGCATTTATCGCATTGGGGGTTACCCTGTAATGGTAGATGTAAGTTGATAAATAAATACATAAATGTTTCGTCAAATAAAACAGGTCATTGACCTCAAACCCACCACACGCTCAAAAAATCAACACTCGAAGTCCCGAAAACAAAAAAAAATTGTTAGAGAAAATTGTGTGTTCGTCTTTTTTTTTGCTTTTGCAAACGATTAAAACTTCAGCAGTTATTAAATTACTGCAGTAGAGTTTTACGAGCGCTTACTTCTCGTTTGATAAATTGAGTTTTTATGAAAATAACGCTGTATCTCTTTGTTACAGGTAAGAGAATATGCAAGTTGGACTCTTCTGAGCGAGACTGATAACGTTGGCGGCCAGAAGGTTTAGTTTGTCATAAAAACATTTTTTGTTGATTGTTAGGTTTTTTTTTGAGGATTTTGAATGGTGAGATTATAAGCTTCATGAGGAGATTATTTTGTATGGGGTGTACAGTCAGTCGGACCAATGGGCATCCTTTTAGCAATCTTCTAAATCTCTAGATTATCTCATGGAGTATCTACAATTTTTAAATTATAAAGAGAAAAATAACATAGTAGGAGAAAATTACTTTAAAAAATAGGTTATATTAATAATTTACAAAAGAAGCTCAAGGAGTTAGAAGACTCATACTACTAATCGATTTACTAAGCAAATATGAGTAGAAACATTGGAAACGGACGGCCTAGTTAGATGCGTGAGTTTACGTTTGTTTATATGTTGAAATGAATGTTACTTCCAAATTAGTAATTGTGAATTAACTAATCAAAACTTATAGTTATGTCGATATTCCCACTGCTTAGGGTTAGGGCCTCTGATCGCTTATCTATTACAGGTTATGAGCCGCATTCTACAATTCTACTGCTCTTATTAAACATGTTAGGAAAAGTGAACTCAAAAGTTCATTTTATTTTACCAGACACTTTCTAAGTACTACTTCCATTCCTCAAGACGAGTCTATCCTTACCTTCTGCTATATCTTCCTTTGCTCTCCTCCGTCTAAGACGTCGTCGCTGTAAATCATAGCGTTTCACCCTGACGCTGCATTCACAGCATCCACTTTAATACGTCCTGACACAAAGTTACATTGCCGTTGTGTTAATTTTAACCTGTTATGCATACTTTCGTCTTTGTCTGTGTGCCTGGTACATTACTGTTATCAGATGATTTCAGCAACGATCTGGATTTCTTAACCGATTGCGATCCCAAGTTGGCCGCTGTATATTTATATAATTTGGCCAAACAAAACCAATCAAATTAGCCAAAATTATTATTGCATCGTCCCACTGCTGGTCTTAGACTTTCCCTTAAGACTTGAAGTTATTTCAGTCCCTTTATATATACTCAATAAACTTCATTAATAAGTCAATTAACTAACCACTTTAGTTGTCTGGTCTCAGTCACAAGTTCACACTGTACACGTTACTGTTATTATAATGAAATGATTGAATCGGTAAATTGATCGTTGTGTCTTAATTAGTTACCCTGATTGAATACCTTCCTCTATCAGTATTATGAGCAGTACCTACATCATCATTATCTGACTGCCTTTTTCTAACTAAGTTGGGGTCGACTTCCAGTCTAACCTAATACAGTATTTTACAAGGAGCGATTGCCTATCTGACCTCCACAACACAGCTAGTACCGTGTTAAATCTTTTATTATGTCACCGCTTTTCGTCGCATTATAAACCACCGCTTCTCTTAGAGCCGCAGCTGCAGACGCAGAGGTCGTCTGAACGACAACGCCCGCGTTCCCAACCCGTCGTACGGCGGCAAACTGCAAGCCCACACTGACTACTTGTTACGATTGTGAAAGATCTACAAATATCAGCCAGGACCATCGGCTTAACGAGCTTTCTGTGGCGCGGGGAAATTAAATATGTAATGGGTGGTCACCCATCCACAGACCAACCTAGGCAAGCGCGGCTTAACCTGAAGATTAATTCGAGTGGCTGTTATTATCCAGCCACGCGCTCCTTATTAATCAGTAATACAATAACATAATAATCCTTTACTAACCGCATCCAATTGATTATCGTGACCTTCACGAGGTCGGCGGCTTATATTTAAATTAGAACCATTAATTAATTATGCAACCAACGTGTATTTATTTAAATACGCTTGCTCTCTGATCTAAAAATAAACAAAGTATCTTGGATTATAATATTCCTCAAATAGATGTGGTTATCTCGAAGACCGCGGTGATCAACAGGTCAGTAAATATATTTTCTTTTTTATCTTTCGAATGGGACACCTTGTTACCCAGCCCAGTTACAGGGTCGTGGAGTTCAGATAGGGTATACTGATACTGAACTAATTTCGGTTAGACTAGCTAGATGGCTCCCCAACATACTTATACGTTTTTAAACTGGGATGTTTAGGTACCATGTTTACTGGTTCTCGATATTTCGGCACTGTTGAAAACAACATGATCACGGATAAACAGAAGTTATTGTGGGTTGGTGTTTAAGAGCAAACAAATCGGTTTGCTCTCTAAACAAACAGTAAACGTGATAAATATCTCGTTTTCAATGTTAATGATGACTCCAAGTTCTAACATAGTTGGTCAAAGGGTAAGTAGAAGTTGGTGATATTGTTGGCTCAAAGTCACGACATCAGCCAGTAGCCGTGCGGTTAGCGTCCGGTCGACGTGCGGCAACCGACAGAAGTTCATAAAACGAGGCGAGCGGCGTTGCAACGGTCACTTTTTGCTTGGACGGCGCTCGGAAAGGACTTGCTACCCGACTATTATGGTGTGCTTCGCTAATTTTGGTTTATGTTTTTGCTCGTGTACTGATTATTCCATTTGCTAGTGCTATTTCTATTTGATTATTGTTTAAAATGTTTGTCTTGATATTTTTGTAAAAGTGTAATTCAAAAGATATTAAACATTGTTTATTTTGTTCACGTATTTCACTTCTGATTCCTAATAATATTATAAAAAAACTGAATTTTGGCAGCCCAATCAACTTTCGTATATCAATAAAAATCCGACTAGCCACATTCTTGTTATACCTTTTTGATAACCTGTTACCAAATCAGACTTCGTAGCCAACTTCCATAATTTTGTGAACTACATTAGACATTCCTTTAGTTAAATTTACTCCAAGGTTGCGAACAAAAACACTGTCACCTAAATTCAAGCTAAATTATAAGAAGTAAATTAAGTTCCATAATTTAGTTCAAACTACTGGCCTCGCCTACAAAGTAGGGAGCTACTAATCTGTCACTGTAACATACGATTATAGTCTCTGTCTTCTTCGAAATAGCGATCAATTCTCTTTCGTGAATAAATTCTACTTTGTGTATAATAAAATCGGGAGTTATGAAGACAGACTGTAATAGAACTATGGCTTTTATTGAATATTAATACTGAGATATTTCTGTTAAAGCTGAAAGAGATTAGATTTTTAGAACTCGATCTATTTATTGTTGATAAATATTTGCTGTACTTAAACAGTTCAGACTATGGGCTGAGCTAATATTGAACGTTTGCTTAGTATCTGATACAATATTAATAGATAGTCTAAGCAAAATGTGTTCCAGTGAAAGACTTTTTAATATTCAGATACTGAATAAAATTCGTTTTTGTTTCTCTACAAAAATGATGAATGTAATCAGAAAAAAACTCGACAAGTACATTGTTGACTCATTCTTTATACATAGATAACAAAAACAATCATACCGAAAGTAAGGACAGACAACCAATTTCCATAATCACTGTCACATATAACATCACATTTGTACACTAAAATCACGCATTACAAGCCGCACCATCGAATAACATATCCGAACCATTTAAACTAGGGAAGATATCACTAGCTGTCAAACAAATCAACAACGCTACTTCTTTTGGATCCAGCATCTTTCCATCAAACGCAGATTCTTGCATATTACTCTGAATTCGATCTCTCAGCTCAGGATGATGTACGATTACTTTAGCCAGAATATTCGTTTTTGAAGGTCCAGGGCTGATACAGTTGATTCTTACTCCTTTTGGGGCTAATTCTACTGCAGCTTGTCTTGAGAACATTTGTAATGCTGCTTTTGATATAGTATATGCTAACATCCCTGGCGTTGACCGCTTTGACATTGACGACCCTATGTTAATTATATTCCCTTTCGTTTTCACCAAATACGGTAACACTAATTGCGACAGATGGTACGGGATCCGAAAATTCACATTCATCAGGTCGTCTAATTTCTCCATTGTCTCGTCAGATAGAAATGATATCGCCATTTTGCCGGCACTGTTCACTAGTATGTCTATTCTTCCATATGTTTCCACTGTCTTGTTCACTACTGCTTCACAAGCTCCTTCTTCAGCTAGATCTAGTGGAATGAATAAAGGCATTACATTGTTCACCGCCACGCATTTATTGACTATTTCTAGGAGTCTCACTTCATCTCTTCCAACTAAAGATAGTCTAGCTCCAAATCTGGCGAATGCTTCGGCTGTAGCTGCTCCTATACCAGAGCTTGCTCCTGTTATTATTGCGACTTTTCCTGTTAAGTCTATGCTATCCATTTCGGTGGGTTTCTCTTCAAGCTTGTCAAATATTCTTGTAGTATCAGACTTTATTTCGTGAGTTGATAGTTTGTTATTTATATCGCGTTTTGTACTTGGTTTATTCTTTAGTACGCGTCTGGATATGACGGTGGTTGGATCAATACTGATAACATTATCAGTGTTTATCAGTCTGTTGCTGTCTCACTTTGTTTACTTGTGGCCGAGTTGTTGTTACATTTTATGTATGTTACCTTGATAAGTGTTTATGTAATTTTCGTATTTGTTATCTTTGTATGTGTGTGTATATCACGCGATTTTGTTTGATAATATAATAATCGTTTTATCTTAATACACGAATATTCATATTTACTTTTATATTTTTTTTTTTATTATTATAAATAGGCTTGCTCTTGACTTCAAATAGTACCAATATTCTGTCGCCATTATCTTCCCTATATGGTAAGATCCTCGGTTTGTTCATATAATAGTTATACCAGACCATTACTGTGCCAGTGCAGGTCGAACGCCTCATACAGAGAAGACAAGTCTATTAATCATCACGTTTACTCAAAATTATCTATCCATCATAATCCAAGTTTTTTCTTACATATTTTTTTATTTCATTTTCAATAGCACGGATTCCACCTTCAATACTTAACACACTACCCTAAACCTAGTCTGAAAATACACACTAACCTTTCCATGACCTTTTTCATGCAAGAAAATTGAAAGCCCCCATTTCATATGATACAAAATGTGAGGTATGATTCCAGCATTTTGTGAAGGCCAAGATTTTTGCCTGAAAATAGCTGAAAGTACGCGACCGCGAACAGTGGGGCTCACAAACAATACTGAGGTTTTCATCAGCGGCTCACGTGGGGATTTTTTTTGTTTTTAAAAGTAAATGTAGGGCTGGTATTGTTTGGGAAAGTAGGCGCTTTCGTGTGGGAAGGATGAACGAACAGTGATACAGGTCTAGGTTATTAATTGCTGTACCTACAGTTATACTTTGTTTCTATTTTACTCTGATGGCATCACCTATTATGAATGAATTAAATCAAATAACTATAACATAGAGAAGTACAATAGGGGATCGGACTGGGTCAAAATAATATGATTATGTTTAGTCCGTAAGTAAGATTATCGAAAAATATTGAATATGTGTTTTTTGTTTTTATCAAATCAATAAAAAATGACGAAGATAAAACGCGTCAAAGATCTTGGAGTGGGGCTTGAAACGTCACTTGTGTCGTCAAAATGTACTATCATATGACGTCACACGAGTTTTCGAAGCACTGTATCGTCTTCATTTTAAGTTTACGTGAAAAAAGAAAAAATACGTGTCCAATAATTTTTGGAAATCTATCTGACGGACTAATCAGTTTTTTTTTGTCCGATCCCCTATTGTGATGCTACTAATACATCAACTTATCAGTAATACCTGTACAGAAGATCATCTTCATATAACTAGGGAAAACTCACGCACACGTGCACACGTTTCACGTACAGCGAGTGCAAGCGTACTCGCAACTGGCATTTCTTTAAAATCGCCGTACGTACCCGTCTATGTGTGGGTGTGTCTGTTTCCGACCTTCTGTATTACTCCTATGGTCGATCGTTACGTCAGAACGAGTTTCCGTCATCACAATGTTATTATTATTGTACAGGTTTTCCTCATTCGGAGATACTTTGACTTACTTAACCTGTTTGAGATCTATTTTTATACTTGTTTTGGTTCACAATCATATAAGTATGATGTTACATAATATTGGTTTAAATATTTTGTGATTTAAAATCTTTATATTTAGATGAACTGGTGGTCCTACTCATTTCAAATTATCTTTGTGGTATTCACCACATTTATTCGTTTTATTTGTGGTATTTGTGGTTTATTAACTTTTCTATTTGATATGAATTTGTAGCCACGAAAGGTTGACGTTGCGTTATTAGTTTTGGTTATCCAACCAAAAATGCCAACAAAATTGTGGTATTCCAATTAACTTTTGTTATTAGTCGTTCACATCCCAAACAATTTAAGCATTGTGTACAAAATCAACTATTTTGATGTCAATGTCAGTAAGCAATTACCTATATTTAAATGGGTTCCAAAGTTCCAATGGACGTCAATTAAAACGAAATTAGTTTCAAAATATTATGATATTTTACTCCATTAAGTTTTGACGTAATATCATTTGGTTGGTTACCGATCTGTAACATTTGTGATTTTTGATGAAATCCAATGTTATTTACATCTATTTTATTCTTATCTTTAACAATTTCCTCATACCAAATTATATTTATGTGTTTTTCACTTAGAGAGTCATCATAAGATTGAAAATAGGTATTTGCTCTTGTACTTGTCACTTTGTCCATGTTTGCCACTTTGTCACTATACATTTCCGGACGCTGCTCCATCAACGACCAAATTAGCACCGTTTAGATTAGGGTTAGCATCACTAGCAACAAAAACAATCATTCTAGCTACCTCTTCAGGCTCTATTATCACATTATTAGGCACTGTCTGGGCAAGCTTCTCATAAGCATGAGGCATATCGTCATCTGGCACATTCAAATTTGATAATATATTCGTTCTGGTCAATCCTGGGCGAACAGCATTCATTCTTATGCCTTCGACTACCAATTCTAAAGCACCAGCCTTCGTAAATCTTTGCAATGCATCTCTGACCATCGACCAATGTAAGAAACCAGGCCGTACTCGGCCAGGAGCACCAAACACATTCACAATATTTCCTTTAGTTCTTCTTAAATGTGGAGTACACAACTGAGTCAATTTGTAAGGCACGCGAAGATTTAGAGCCACTAGATCATCGAAAGCATCCATATTAGTATCAAACAGCGAAGTAACACTTGCTTTTCCAGCACAATTCACAAGTATATCTAAACGTTTGAACGTCTGCACTGTTTTTCTGACGACTTCATCGCAATTTCCGTCGATTGTCAAGTCGTAGAGGAGACATAAAGGTGTTATTCCTTTGGCAGCTACACATTCACTTGCAACGGCATGTAATCTTGTTTCGTTTCGTCCGACGAGTGCAAGTGTGGCTCCATGTTGTGCAAATAATTTGGCAGTAGCTGCGCCGATGCCGGAACTGGCGCCGGTTACGATAGCGACTTTGCCGGTAAAATCCATGCCGCGGTAGCGTCTGTGATGGTGTCCGTCGTATGACTGACGTCGAGAGTCGCTCAGGCTTTGAATATCAGCAAACTGGTTTCTGCTGTTGATATAGATTCGAGTTCTCAAAGTTTTTTTTATTAATCTCTTCGTTTTTTTTTTCATTTTAGTTAATTTTCACTGAGTCATTCATCAAGGATGATTTTATGCATAATTTTATTATTCAGGGAATTTACTGCTGTAAGGTCTGAAGTTCAATTCCCATGTCCGGCAAGGTGTGAGTGGATTTTTCCATGGGAAAAAACACAACTTTTGAACTGTGGGTACACCTGATTGTCGAGACCAGGGCGTGATGTTATTATGTATTTATTTAATTTCTCATGAGAATAAGTTCTTTTACATGAAACCATTTTTCCGATTGATTCGATTCGTGAACACTGTTCAATTGATATGCAAAAGGTTTAAACCCAGAGAAATTAACATTTAAATAAAGGTTTCGGAAAATCTGCATACTTAATTTCATTTCAATATACAGTACTTTAACGTAATGTAATGGTTGAGAAAATTCGGGTCTTTTATTTACAATGCGTTATTTAAAAATATTAAAATTAACTCATAAATACGTTTATCAGTTACCCACTTTTCATCTTTTCAATTTAACCCTCGTGAAAATGGTATTCTACTGTATTCTGTACTTCGAGTATATCATCCTTTTATTACTCTCACCATTTCAGGGCCATTGCCACGAAGCCAATATTTTTCTCTGTAAGAACAAAATACTTGGCAATTTTTTTAGTTAGCCTTTTCTGTCCCACGGCTGGGCAATGGTCTCCCCTATTGGCACCTAGCATTTAAATAATTATATTTAATTTGTGAGCAATGTTTACAAATAATATGTGAGCAAACCCAAAATTGTTAAAAAAGTGCAAATGCTTTCTTTTTATTTTTTTAAAGTTTCCTTTTTTATGTTTTTATTCATACACGTTTAAGATTTCCTAAAAACTGCTGTTTTAAAATACCATTACCCTTTCTAAAACTTACTCCTACACTATATAGGTAGCTTTCCACAGTTTCAAAATAGTTAGTATTTGCCAACTTTTAGGAGCGGACACGAGTTCAGGAAAGTTCTGGAAACCTAGGGAATCATATGAAGCTAAATACACTGAAATGCGTAAAACTGCATGTGAAATAACAGCTGGTGGTGAATGTAGAACCCATTGTATAATGTCGGCACTTTCCGATTGAGTGGTGAAAAGTTTCTGCCGGAACATACAAGGTTATAATACCGTTACTGCTAACTAAAATGGAGGGCATTTTAGTTTGATCAGCAGCCTTATTACAATGATGGCGTTGTTATCGTTTTAAAGGAGACGATTTTTCAAACATATGAAGCAAAGAGAATAGGAGTTTCCGTCAAAAAAGGTACTATCAATACATTCAATTGATCCATACTTCGCGTACCTTTTTGGGTGAAAAATGTCATGACCGACCCATAGTCACACTAAACTACCACACCAGTGTGACTATGGTTAATTCTATTTATCCGTAGTCACACTGGTGTGACTACGGATTTTAGAATTGGATTAGTTTCGGAGATTACCACTTCATACAAACTTACTAACAAAATTTTACCTCTGCATATTTATTAGTAGGCATAAATAATATTTTCCCATATTTGGTAATATTGAAAAGTTTGACAACCACAGTTCCATTAGAAACACCTGAGCTCAGAATCCATGTTAGTGACGTAGCCGCGTCCTTCACCTCGACGGAGTTAATAACAGCAGCGCGGCTAGTCATCGTGATTATGTCTTTATTATGATTTATTCTTAATTTTATCCAGATATACCATTTTGGACCCTATCGGTCGATGATGATGATGCTTAAATCGGTCCTAACATTTCTTCTGGAAGACAAGCTTAAGGCTAATAATATCAGCAGCAAGACTCGATCTTCGAGGTTAAACCACGCTTGCCGAGGTTGATCCGTGGATGGGTCACTATAATTTTGTACCGGGATTTCTTCGTGCCTGGGAAAGGACGTTAAACCAATGATCCCGGGTATCATTTTTAGATCTTTGACAGTCGTTACATGTAGTCAGTGTCCGTCATCAGAGTCCGAAGAGTCATACCAAATGGTATCCTATTCCAGGGGACACAAAGGGCTAAGAAGGAACATGGGTAGTTTTTAGTCAGTAGAAGTTTGACCCTCCCTTCTGGTCCGCCCAGAGCGGGAGGACGAGTCTACTGGGTATTGTGGGGGTCAAATAGGCAGCCTATCCAAGTAAAATAGCCAATAATAATACACAGACTGTACAGAAGCCCTAATATCATGAAGAGGTTATATGGGCAAGCCAAAGTTTTTAGGCTTTAATGAAAATACCGCCACTACTTTCTATCCCGGCTTGGGGCTCCGATCATAGCTTCGGAAGGTGATTTCCTGATCTTAGATTAAATTATTGATGATAGATGTAGTCCCTAATCATAACTTAGTCACCTCCTTCAACTTGTTAATATTTAGACAACAGACCAGACTGCAAGTCATCATGATCGGGTCCAAATATTATTCCTTATTATTGGAGTTTAGACCCCGATAGCCATCTTGGGATTTTCCGTTGCAGATTTTTTAACCATATTGTAATTTTGACTCCGTTTTCCTTGTAATATGGGAAGTTTTTTGCTATATAACTGGGTTATGCTTTGATACTATATCGTAGGTTTAGACTTTGTACTTTATAATTCGTTTGGCATCAGTAACTTAATCATAGTGGTTAAAAGTCGTGTTGATGTCCAAAGTCCGAAAATGTGTTGGGATTTCCTTTTGTGCAAATTAGGTGATGTTACTATTTCCGTTACGAGAACTAGGGAAAAAATATCAACGGGATCTGTCTGTTCTTTGTTTACAAGATGATCACTTTAAGTCACCAACTGATAGGAGAGGGGGTATTTATTTATTCTGAGTTCATATAAGAATGACTACCTCGTTCGTTCAGTGGTCGCATTGGTTTGATTCCCTGGTCAGGCAAATTGTTATTGGGTTTGAGGTCCATCGCAACAGGCTCGCCCGCTATTACATGGGTCTTGTGGATGGACTATTAGGTACACCTAACCTAACCCTTGTAGTCATAGGCGTGATGTCATGCTATGTTATTCAATATCACAATCATCCTAAAAAAATTCTGAATTAAAACTCTTTTAAATAAGTAAATATTCGAAAGCCATCAATACCCTACAAATACAGTAACGATATTTTATCTACCACGAACAGTAGCCGAGTAATAAATCAGCATAGTATTGCTGAGCGCGTGTAGTGACGTCATACTCTCTAAACTAAACCGATCGGGAATTTATTGGCAGAATTGACGGGTAGTTTTGTTTTTATTGTAATTGCTTTGGGGTCGGAGTTTAGTCGTATGGGAAATTGTAGTGGGGGGGTGCTGCAACGAATATTATAAGGGTATTGATAAATGTACCTATGGGAATGGCTGGCGAAAATACTCGTCCATTTCGTAAATTTTGTAATGTTTTTTGAAACGCTCCGAAAACCACAAGAAAAAGAGGCTCGCGCGGAAATCTGCCTAGGAGAAATTAAGCATAGACAAGCCTAAACACCATCTGTGAGACTAGATCTCCTGTTATGACAATGGTTTCTGTAAAAAAATAAATAGTGAAGGAGTCGAACAGGGCACGCCGCTATCTTCTAAACAGTTCACCAGCATTTTCGAAGTAATCTTCAGGAAGTGGTAGAGAGGGTGAATTAATTTAGTTTCCCCACAAAATAATCCCATCAACTTCAACCTGACACTTAAAAACGCCAGCCTAGCACATCCCCTCCAAACATTTCCCTGACAAAAGACTCAACGACCAACCTAACAAAATTGCAAGCGACATTTCCGAATCACATCCGGTCCTCTTGCGGCCAGAAACCGCGACGTTTGCACTTGCCCCGTTGTTCGGTGAAGCCGATGTGTGCCGTAATTCGACCATTAGAGGAAAACCAGGTTTTAATGTTTCCTAGTTACAGTTTATTTTTGTGTAACTATCTATGAGTTTTCGTTACATTTAGTCGTAAAATACTCAAAATTTTTACCCCAAAAAAAAATCGTTTACTGTGTCACTTAGTTTGATGAACAGAATGTTTGATGCAGAATGATGAATTCTCAAAGATTGACAGTTGGAATCATTTGGCTTCCAATTTTTTTTACGTAATTCTCGAACAATATGTAAAATAATACATAAATCATGCCTATTTGTACCACAAAAAATCAGATAGCCATGTTAAAAAAAAAACGTATGAACACTAAAATTATAAGCACACGGGACTTGTCAAATTTTGACTGACACCCGTCAAGCGTATTTCAAATGACAATAATATAGCAGACATGTGCCATTTTCGTCACTTACTAAAATAACACAAAAAATATATCAAGGATAACAACATTTTTTTGCGAAATTACGCAAACGAAAAGTGCTAAAATATTTTGGGAAGCGGGAATTAAAAAACAGTCGCCATTTTGTTTGTCACAGCTGTTGCAATTATGTTAATCGGTTTCATTAATTACTTAGCTTTTAAATATTAAATTATGTTTTTGTAAGAAGTGGCTGCAGCAAACTAACTTATAATTTCGTTTAAAACACATTATCGGTAGCAAGGTGATGAAGATGAGTTTTTTTTTTTTTTGGAGGCTGGGTAGATGACTACCCAGTACCCACCCTCCAAAAGAAAAAATCTCATCTTCACCTTTTTTTTTAGCTGGTGGGAAATCATGTTCCTTCTTAACTCTTTATGCTAAGGCCGCGGTATCTCTTGAGAACAACCCGCAGCCCCGACGGGCCATCTTCATCACCACACACAGAAAATATTCATCAGAATTTACTTCGATAACACAATGACGTTCTGTGAGGTGTGTTGTCAGCGTGATTCGATTCTACGGTATCTGTTGAACATCCTTATTTTGACTTCCCAGTCGACTCAATTACTCCGTTCGATTCTACCTTCCGATACTTTCCGAACCTATCCGATTCTGCCTCCCACTTATACCAACCTGAAAAAACGAAACCTTCGCGACTCTTTTTAGTATTTCCCCCACGATCAGTAGTACGTGATCATAATCAAAATTCATCAAGCGAGCGACGGAATTACGCGACTGCCCGCCATTTTGTGCTTCTCTCATTTTCCCGCGCATACTTACGCCAGTAGCTACAAAGAGTTGACAGTTAAGTTTCATTGTTGAAAAGTTAAAACCTTTTTTCTTTGGGACTTTACTGTGGGGCTGTAATTTGTGTTGCTTGTTACGCTATTTTTGGGGTCCTTTTGTTAGATTTGCCTAAGTTTTTTTCTTAACTAGATCCCTTTAATACTATTAAATTGTAGTTTAATTGTGCTATGAAAACTTGCTAACGTTTCCACACAATAAACACTCCAACGGCAGAGGTATACCAAACTCAAACTCAAAGCATTTATTTCAATTAAGCCATTACAGGCACTTTTGAATGCCAGAAGAACATTTCACAAAAAAAAAACGAAACTACGAGTGCAATACGTCATTCCGAAAGCCACCACGCCGAACCACACGCCACCGAATGCCCGCAACAACGAACACTGCGAGCACGAAAGCACGCAGCGTCGCACACCGCAACAACGAATGCACGAGACCCCGAATCACGGAACAACGAATACCCCACGAAAAGTTCCTTATGCCCGTCGGGGCCGCGGATTTTTGTACTAGATTACGTGGCCTCGGCGCAAGGGCAAAGAAGGAGCATGGGTTCGGTTTTTAGTCAGTAGAAGTCTGACACTCCCCTTCGCTCTGCCCAAGAGCGGGGGGGGGTCATTCGATGATTTTCCACCCACCAAAAAAAAAAGTCCCTTATAATAGGGGCGATCTTATTGCCATCAATCGGGCACAAATCCAGGCTCCGTGTCAAAGTGTCATTGGGTTTTTCCATTATGAATTACTCAGGAATAACCCTTAGCTGGACCCAGAAATTAAAACCAGTATTCATATTCAGCAGTCGCGTTTGCGACCACCGGAGATGAAAATCCATGCACTAAAACGTACAAGGTACTATGGCGGTCTTATGCGCCTGATCACCACTAAGCTCATTTTTGCTTGCACTCAAGAAATAGAATCGCTCGCTAGCCCGTGGCGGCGCCTCGGCACGATTTAGGCGAATTTTTTTTAAATGATCAGGCGGAACTGTCTTCGATCGTACATAGTCATTTTTTTTTTGTTTTTAAAAACGTTGCCTCACACTAGGAATTTCTCCTGTATCGTGGGTGCGTTTACAAACATTGAAACTCACGTACACAAATACCCAGACCCGGAACAACTAAATGTAGGCCATACAAATATTTGTTCCGTGCGGGGATCGAACCCGCGACACGCAGCGCAGCAGTCCAATCGCTCAGCCACTGCGCCAACCGTGCCGTAAATTAATAATCAAATTAATCGTTTGAAAACATACCTACCTTCCTATGGAGAAGAATGCCCAATAAACTGAAAGAACACCGAATCTTTCAGCAATCTCTTCCTAAGAATTCTTCAACACAATTAATTTCCACCCCTCTTCAAAAACCTCACTAAATCGATTTATGAACTCGGCCACATTCTTCTATCCCAAAATAGCTCAGTTCCTACATATTTCAGTCCGGGACAAATGACCCGAGTATTTAATATTACCCCTATTACGTATTAATTGTTTTGAGTTGCTGCCCCGGGGCCACTTAATTTTATACCCGGTAGGGATGCGATGAGCGTTCGAATAGTCGACTAAATTCGACTTGGATATTGCTTTTTTGTATTTATTTTGTTACGATATTGATAAGTGATTAGTGGAGTCTTTGGTCAACTAGACCCACGAGTTAAGTCGAACAAATCACATTTAATTTTTTTTTCCATAGTTTTATTGTGAGTCTAGATGTCAACTGAACCCGAGGGTCCAGTTGACATCTAAACCAAAGACTCAGTTTAGTTTTCAGGGGATTTAATTTTTTAAGCTATATTGTAATTTATTTAATTCTTATTTCAAAATCTCGCCGTACCTTTATTATTAGTCCATTTTCTTAATTTATTACAGTTATTTTTCGTGCACTGGTAGAACATTATAAATGTATAACTTTGTGTGGTGTCTGTCTGGGTCACCAAGATACAGGCTGTGCCCAGTTTGGGTCCCACTTTGCATTAGCTAATAAATGAATTTGAATTTAGTCCACACACTCAAAAACACTATTATACATAATATCTGTACGAGTTATAGCATTATATTTAGGACGTTTTGACGGGACTCCAGTTATAATAATACTGAATTAAAATGACTATCATTAATTTTATTTTATACACACCTAAATATTTATCTCAATTTACCTCTCAAATAAACCCACGGCTACTTCCTGGTTCTCAATATCTTTATCAGTGCTACTAATTACTCTTAGAACTCGAAGCCAAAAAGTAGGTCAAAAGGTAATTTATCTAATAACAGTTTTCTTAGCACTCCGCCCCCATGTTAATTCCTTTAAAACGTTATTATTTCCGACAAAGTTCACAAATAAATTAAACTTCGCAATTTGTATGCAAACTCGGGTGACAAAACTTGTTAATATTGTTATTCATGTTTATTGTTTATTACTTTTCGTTATATAATGTTTGAAATTCAATTTTGACTTTTAATGGATCGTACTGATTCGATTCTCGATTTTATTCGATTCGAAATTGTGACGAATCGTTTACCGTAGGTCTTCAAAAATCGATTTACGATTTCTAACCTTTGACTACCAACAGAAAATTATTTTCCCGTGGTTGAAAAAGCTAGTTATACGTGGTATAGGCAATATACACTTACGTGCAAAAAAATCGACCCGCCCTGTAAGTTTCGATTCGGAACGCAATTTATAAAAATTAAGATCATACAAACAAAAACTAATAATGGAATTTGAAAGTATGTTTAATAAACTTAATTTTAACATTCCCTACACTTCAATAAACGGGATGTTGTTGATGATATTGACTCGTTTACTTGGACACCCTTATTTCTCATTTTTAATAACGCATTCTCAGTGACATTGCAGTGTGTTAAAAGTTAATCAATTTATTGTTTATTCAATAATTGGTTATTTTTACTGATTAAGTGACCATTTAGCTTGAGTTTAATTGTTTTTACTCTCTGTGAAAATGGATACTACTCCGTCTGAGTGCGCTCAAGTTGTAGCACTGATCCAGGCTGGATTGAATCAGCGCGTCTTGCCCAGACGTCTTCACCTAAGCCGATCAGCAGTAAGACGAGTGTACAGAAGGTTCTTAGAGACTGGCAGCTTCAAGAGACGATCAGGTTTGGGAAGAAATCGGGCTACTTCAGAACGAGATGATCGATTTATGGTGTCTACAAGTTTAAGAAATGGACATGGACTGGCGTTCAGGTGCAACAGCATGTTCGTAATGTTCGCGGTGTAGCTGTAAGTGAATGGAATGTACGACGGAGACTTGCAGGAAGCGGATTGCATCCCCACAAACCTGCTAATGGTCCAAAATTAACCCCCGCACATCGCCAAGCGCGGCTTCAATTTGCTCGTGCTAACGTTGATTGGACACTCGAACAATGGAAGGTCGTACTGTTCTCGGATGAGTGTAAAATCAGTCTTCATGGAAATGATGGGCGCAGGAAAGTTTAGCGAAGAGAGGGAGAACGATTTGCACAGGTTTGTATTGAAGAACGAGTCGCTTTTGGAGGACGTTCGTGGACTGATTGGGGCGGAATTTCTTTGAGAGGAAAAACTAATCTTCAGTTCGTATCCGGACCTCGCCTAGGCAATCTGACTGCACAGCGATACATCCAGGAGTTGCTAGAACAACCTGTCATGCCATACGCCGGATTTATAGGCGATGGTTTCTTGTTAATGCAGAACAACGCCCGACCACATACAGCCACGATAGTTTTCCAGTACCTACGTGAGGTGGAAATTCTTGTTATGGAGTGGCCAGTAAGGAGCCCTGACCTTAATCCCATTGAACATCTATGGAATGAGCTGAAGGGAAGGCTCAGGGCCAGAAATCAGCCCCTGAAAACCCTCCAAGAACTATGGGTGGCCATTCAAGAGACGTGGGGAGGTATACCCCAAGAACTCATAAAAACATTAAAAAGGTCAATGAAAAACAGGAAGGAAGCTGCAATAAGAGCACGTGGGGGAATACAAGCTACTGACCAAACTTTTCTCGAGAAATTTAACGCTTTTATTGAGTTTTACATTCAAAATTATTCAATAAAGAATTGAGCTATTCTAACCGTTTTTGTTTTTCAGCCTGTAAAATCAATAATCCAAAATGTGTTACAGTAAAAACTGGTCTATTGTAATCTCAGACTAACATTTAACAAACAGTGTGAAAAGTATTCATTAATTAATTTTAGATTTTTATTTATCGTGTTATGAACGAAAGCGTACGGGGTGGGTCGATTTTTTTGCACGCAAGTGTATAAGGCGGAGAAATGAGGAAAATATTGGAGAAAAGTTTTAAGTATGACTGTGGATGGATATAAAAGTAGCGGAAGACGAAAAAACTGTGGTTGGACTGTATTAACGATGATATGACAAGAAAGAAGGTGTCTGCAGATATATAGCCCGTCTGTGAGCTAATATTCATACTGTTGCATCCACCTGTAAAATCGTGATTGAGTAACAATTTTTATTATTATGAGCCTATACTGTCCTACTGCAGGACAAAGGCCTCCCTTCCCTCCTTCCACTTTTCGCGATTCAGTGCGATATAACAAACATACAAATAAACTTTTTATAATATTGCTTGTAAAGGCAGGCAGCATAACTTTCATAAAACAATCATATTAAAAGTATTTCTCGCTTTCCGACTTTGTAAGCCGACTTTGAAAAACTTGAAATAGGGCTAGAAATCTGGGATCACGAAGGGTCTGATAGATGGATAGATCCTGTTCGTAACTTACTTTTTCCGTCTTCAATCTGAAGTTTTGTACCATAGGCTTCTTTTAAAAACTTTTATCGTAGTTATAAAATATTGTATCTATTCCGTTTTCGTCATATTGTAAGGCATGGAGGGTGTAAATACCACGGCCCTGGCAAAGGGCTATGTTAGAGTTTTTTTTTTTTGGAGTGTTAAAAATCATCGAATGACTCCTCCTGCAGAGCGCTCCTGGGCAGAGCGGTAGGGAGTGTCAGACTTCTACTGACTAAAAACCACCCATGTTCCTTCTTATCCCTTTTTGCTGAGGTCGCGGTATCTCTTTCGAACAACCCGCCAGCCCCGACGGGCAGCCGCGGAGCCTGAGTCCGGTTTATGGCAATAGGCTCGCCCCCTCTTACCTACACGAGACAAACGTAACTGGCGAAATCTATATAAATAAAGAGAGAAGTCCTGACTGACTGACTGACTGATTGACTGACTGACTCATCAACGCCCAGCCCAAACCCTTGGACCTAGAAAGCTGAAATTTTGCACAGAGGTTCCCTTTATAATGTAGACAAGGAATAAGTCTTCTATATACACTTCTGGACACATCTATTGGCCCACCTTCGAGTTTAGGTTTCGATGGCCCCTACCGAAATATGATTGCTAGATTGAACAAAAACTGTTGATGCAGTTTTAAACCTGATACATTTTACCATCTTTTTCGATCGTATTGTTTTAAAATTCAGAATACCATACGACATGGAGCTACGCCTAACAAGTCGGATATGCGCCTTGTTAAAGGCAATTGATTTTTGAATAAAAAACATGTTTTATCAAATAAAGGTTTAATTTAATAACGCGTGTTGCCTCCATGGGCATCTACCACAGCTCTCATACGATCAGGCATAGAGTTTATCAACCGCTCTATGAAATTTTGAGGGATTATCTCCCATTCCTCTTCTATGGCAGTTTTCAACTCCTGCATCGTCTGGGCAACTGGCTGACGAGCCCTAACACGTCTTTTTAGCTCGTCCCACATGTGCTCAATGGGGTTCATGTCTGGGCTTCTGGCTGGCCAGTCCATAACTGTGATGTTCACATCCCGAAGATATTCCCTGACGATGCCGGCCGCATGGGCTCTTGCATTATCATGCATAAAAAGGAAATTTGGGCCCACATAGTCCGCGTATGGTATCACGTGAGGTTCTAAGCACTCACGAATGTACCTTTCAGCATTTAATGTTGGCAGCCGTGGTCCTGTAACAACCTCAAGTTGAATTTTGCCGCTCGCGGATATACTGCCCCAGACAGTCCATGAGCCACCGCCATAAGCAACCCTCTCTTCAAAGCAGCATTGTGCGAAACGCTCACCCTTACGTCGGTAGACCTTCTTCCTTCCATCATTGCCATGTAAAACTAGTCATGAGTCTAAAATTAGACTCATCAGAAAAGAGTACACGGCTCCAATCTTGCTGTGTCCAATTTAAATGACTGCGTGCGAAATGAAGGCGCGCTGTTTGGTGGGCTCGCGTTAGTTTGGGCCCATTAGCTGGCTTGTGTGGTACCATATCGCGTTCTTTTAACCTTCTCCGAACAGTTCGAGCGCTCACAGATACTCCGTGGAAGTCGCGAAGTTGGTTTTGTATCTCAATGGAGGTAAGGTGACGATTTCTCAAGCTGGTCGTCACGATGAATCAGCTACAGATAGTTGTTTCGGGTCTGGGCGTGTTTGTGTATGTGAGTTTCAATGTTTGTAAACGCACCCACGATACAGGAGAAATTCCTAGTGTGGGGCTACGTCTTTAATAAAAAAAAAATAAAAAAAAAATCTCTTCCTAAGAATTTTTCAACACAAATCAATTAATTTCCACCCCTCTTCAAAAACCTCACTAAATCGATTTATGAACTGAACCACATTCTTCTATCCCAAAATAGCTCAGTTCCTACATATTTCAGTCCGGGACAAATGACCCGATTATTTAATATTACCCTTATTACGTATTAATTGTTTTGAGTTGCTGCCCCGGGGCCACTTAATTTTATACCCGGTAGGGATGCGATGAGCGTTCGAATAATCGACTATATTCGACTTGGATATTGTTTTTTTTTTGTTATAATATACAGAGGTGATTAGTGCTTTAGTTTTCTGGTGGATTTATAAGTTTTTTTTAAGCTATATTGTAATTTTTTTTGACGGCACAGACAGCGCAGTGGCTCAATCAGCTGATTGTTGCGCTGCGTGCCTGCGTGTCACGGGTTCGGTCCCCGCACGGAACAAATATTTGTATGGCCTACAGATAGTTGTTTGGGGTGTTTTGGTTTTGGTTTTGGGTTGGGTATTTGCGTATGTGAGTTTAAATGTTTGTGAACGCACCCACGATACAGGAGAAATTCCTAGTGTGGGGCAAAGATTAAAAAAAAACTTCAATACCTTTTTCAAAATCTCGTCGTACCTTTATTATTAGTCCATTTTCAGCTAAGTTATTTTTCGTGCACTGGTAGACCATTGTAAATGTATATCTCTGTGTGGTGGTGTCTGGGTCACCAAGTTACAGGCTGTACCTAGACCTGTCAGTTTTCTGCTTTGTTGTGTGTTTAGCTAATAAATGAATTTAAATTTAGGCCATACCCTCAAAAATATTACTATTACACATAATTATCTGTACGAGTTATAGCATTATTTATTAACATATTTTATTAACATTATGCTGGACTCCAATAGGGGACCGGACAAAAAAAAAAATAGTCCGTCAGATAGATTTCCAAAAATTATTGGACACGTATTTTTTCATTTTTCACGTAAACTTAAAATGAAAACAGTGCTTCGAAAACTCGTGTGACGTCATATGAGTACATTTTGACGACACAAGTGACGTTTCAAGCCCCACTCCAAGATCTTTGATGCGTTTCATCTTCGTCATTTTTTATTGGTTTGATAAAACAAAAAACACGTATTCAATATTTTTCGAGATTATCGAAAAATATTGAATACGTGTTTTTTGTTACTTACGGACTAAACAGAATCATATTATTTTGACCCAGTCCGATCCCCTATTGTAATAATCTATATATATAAAAGAAAGTCGTGTTAGTTACACTATTTATAACTCAAGAACGGCTGGACGGATTTAGCTGAAAATTGGTAGGGAGGTAGCTACGAACCAGGAGAAGGACATAGGATACTTTTTTTTTTTTTTTTTTAGGTAGGGTAGTAGGTAGGGTAGTAGGTAGGGTAGTAGGTAGGGTAGTAGGTAGGGTAGTATGTAGGGTAGTAGGTAGGGTAGTAGGTAGGGTAGTAGGTAGGGTAGTAGGTAGGGTAGTAGGTAGGGTAGTAGGTAGGGTAGTAGGTAGGGTAGTAGGTAGGGTAGTAGGTAGGGTAGTAGGTAGGGTAGTAGGTAGGGTAGTAGGTAGGGTAGTAGGTAGGGTAGTAGGTAGGGTAGTAGATAGGTAGGTAGGAAAAACGCATTGCAACGCATGCGCGGGTTCAGCTAGTACCGAATAAAAATGACTACCAATAATATTATTTACGCACACCAAAATATCAAATCCAATTTACCTCTCAAATAAACCCACGGCTACTTCCTGGTTCTCAATATCTTTATCAGTGCTACTAATTACTCTTAGAACTCGAAGCCAAAAAGTAGGTCAAAAGGTAATTTATCTAATAACAGTTTTCTTAGCACTCCGTCCCCCATGTTAATTCCTTTAAAACATTATTATTTCCGACAAAGTTCACAAATAAATTAAACTTCGCAATTTGTATGCAAACTCGGGTGACAAAACTTGTTAATTTTGTTATTCATGTTTATTGTTTATTACTTTTCGTTTAATAATGTTTGAAATTCAATTTTGACTTTTAATGGATCGTACTGATGCGATTCTTGATTTCATTCGATTCGAAATTGAGACGAGTCGTTTACCGTAGGTCTTCAAAAATCGATTTACGATTTCTAACCTTTGACTACAAACAGAACATTATTTTCCCGTGGTTGAAAAGGCTAGTTACACGTGGTATAGGCAATATATAAGGCGGAGAAATGAGGAAAGTATTGGAGAAAAGTTTTGAGTATGACTGTGGATGGGTATAAAAGTAGAGGAAGACGAAAAAACTGTGGTTGGACTGTATAAATGATGATATGGCAAGAAAGAAGGTGTCTGCAGATATATAGCCCGTCTGTGAGCCAATATTCATACTGTTGCATCCACCTGTAAAATCGTGATTGAGTAACAATTTTTATTATTATGAGCCTATACTGTCCTACTGCAGGGCAAAGGCCTCCCTTCCCTCCTTCCACTTTTCGCGATTCAGTGCGATATAACAAACATACAATTTTATTTTTTTATAATATTGCTAGTAAAGGCAGGCAGCCTATAACTTTCATAAAACAATCATATAAGTATTCCTCGCTTTCCGACTCTGTAAGCCGACTTTGAAAAACTTGAAATAGGGCTAGGAATCTAGGATCACGAAGGGTTTGATAGATGGATAGATCCTGTTCGTAACTTACTTTTTCCGTCTTCAATCTGAAGTTTTGTACCATAGGCTTCTTTTAAAAACTTTTATCGTAGTTATAAAATATTGTATCTATTCCGTTTTCGTCATATTGTAAGGCATGGAGGGTGTAAATACCACGGCCCTGGCAAAGGGCTATGTTAGAGTTTTTTTTTTTTTGGAGTGTTGAAAGTCATCGAATAAATCCTCCTGCAGAGCGCTCCTGGGCAGAGCGGTAGGGAGTGTCAGACTTCTACTGACTAAAAACCACCCATGTTCCTTCTTAGCCCTTTCTGCTGAGGTCGCGGTATCTCTTTCGAACAACCCGCCAGCCCCGACGGGCAGCCGCGGAGCCTGAGTCCGGTTTATGGCAATAGGCTCGCCCCCTCTTACCTACACGAGACAAACGTAACTGGCGAAATCTATATAAATAAAGAGAGAAGTCCTGACTGACTGACTGACTGATTGACTGACTGACTCATCAACGCCCAGCCCAAACCCTTGGACCTAGAAAGCTGAAATTTTGCACAGAGGTTCCCTTTATAATGTAGACAAGGAATAAGTCTTCTATATAAATAAAGAGAGAAGTCCTGAGTGACTGACTGACTGATTGACTGACTGACTCATCAACGCCCAGCCCAAACCCTTGGACCTAGAAATCTGAAATTTTGCACAGAGGTTTCCATTATAATGTAGACAAGGAATAAGGAAGGATTTTTCGAAATTCAACCCCTAAGGGCTTCAGATAGGGGATGAAAGTTTGTATGGAAAATCTTCATTTTCACCCGCTGGCAAAAGCTAGTTTATTTATAACTTAGACGCTCTCCATCTTTTTATCTCTCATTTCCATTGTTATTCCACCGAGACATTGACATAAACGAAGTTAAGGAGTCTCTCAGTTATCTTCAAGCTCGTAATCTCGTATTGGTGAGCAGAATCCCAAGTGTAGCCGTACTAAAAATCTCGCTATTAAGGCTAGTAAAAGCCACTTGTGGGCTAGCACGTGTGGGGACTGAAAATGAGGGTTAAGCCAGTTTTATAGTGCTTGTGTCAATATGGGTCAGTTGTGTATGCTATTAAGAAACTTATGTTATAAATGTGAAACTATCTTTTTCTTGACTACTACTACTACTACGTTGACACTGAAAACGGGTTTTACCATGTTTACCAATTGTTTTGAGATCTTGATGTTTCGGTGCTGTTGCGAGCACCTTGCTCACGGTTGTGTTTGGTGATTACAACCGCGCTTATAATAATGTTAGTGACCATTTTTTTTTTGATCAGCCCACGCTGTCCCACTGCTGGGCAAAGGCCTCCCCCATGGCTTTCCAAGTCCATATTTATGGGGGGTTTGGACCATATCCCGCCACGCTGGTCCAGTGCGTGTTGGCGGGTCGCCAGAGCCTCGTTTCTCGAATGCAGGGTGTACCACGAGCAGGTGAGGTTGGCTTGGGCTCCTGAGTTGTTATTGGGAACCCCTTAGTGACGATAACTGTTAAAAATCTTATAGGTATCGTTTTCTTTTGCAATTTTGCCAGCTGAACGGATTTTGATGAAAGACACTTACGTAGTTTGAACGAGGACATTACCTGGGTAAGGACATGGGGTATTTTTCCCCGGCAATACGTTTTCATGGACTAATTGTCGAAAAGTACGCGGACGACGCCTCAGACCAAAGTTAGTCATTTAAATACCTTTTTTTTTATTATAAATGGGCTTGCTCTTGACTTCAATCTTGCCCTAAGGGCAGAGATGATGTCGACGATGGAACGAGCTTACCCAGTAGAAGCCTGTTTACTCGCGACTTAAACAGATTAGGACCTATCAATAAAGTGTTCAATGAGTGATAGGTGGAGGGGACACCGGTGTTTTTACGTCGGTACGAGTCTGACAGACCCCTCCACTGTCCTCAGAGCGGAGGGCATCTATTGCGAATTCACACATCGAGAAAAAAACCACAAAACGGTGTTGTATAAGCTAAAAATGATGAAGGTTTGTATTATTATACAAAAAATCCAATGCTTTCAAGTCGTCCAAAAATAGCCATAGACCAACTATTTATACTCCATTATTCGGTCACGAATTAGTCGACATGTCCCAACACTAGCGACTACTGATTTATACCGAACCCAACAATAGAAGGAATTTGAGTACGTTTTACAACTAATTACAGTTATGTCGGTAAATTATATTTGTTTGATATTTATTGAGGGTAGATCAAGAAGGTTCCAGTTGTAGGTACTGTCAGAGCACAAAATATGTTTACGCTTAGGTTCATTCAAAAGCTATTTTCGAATGGTCAGTATTTGAAGGAAAGCATGGAAATGTCTTTATTAGTTTCTCGCCGGACTAAAAAGAAATAAAGGTGGCTGCAATATTACCTGGGGCCGTCTGTTTATTTCTCTATTTTTCCCCTATCAGCATGTCACGCTAAAATTTACATTTTTTCTTTAAAATTATAACTCCTTACTCAATTCATCCATCAGTCCATCTTTGACCTTGCTTCCATCCGCATACTCATCACTCTTTTAGCAATGTTATATTGTGTATTTCATCCCTCCCTATCTCATGTCTATACTAAGACAGATCTTTTTCATAGAAAAATTATAAGCCTATAATGTAGCCTTTCTTCCAAAGCGACGTAAAGCGAGTGCAGGCCAATCCTTTCCCCGTCCCGTCGTCGTCGTCGTCGTCGGATTTTTGTACTAGATGACGTGGCCTCGGCGCAAGGGCAAAGAAGGAACATGGGTTCGGTTTTTAGTCAGTAGAAGTCTGACACTCCCCTTCGCTCTGCCCAAGAGCGGGGGGGGGGGGGTCATTTGATGATTTTCCACCCACCAAAAAAAAAAAAGGCCAATCCTTTGAGAAAGAGTCCAACTCATCCCGCCATCTGCTTCTGGATCTGTCAACATATTATGTTCGTTACAGCATAATTACAATCAAATAGGTAGTAGGAGAAAATCACTATTACTTAGTTCCTCGATGTTCCTGACTGTACCGTACCGCCTTCAGAATTCCTGATATAGTTGTTTTGTTGACTTCCAAAACGTTAATGGGAATATTTTCGGGGTGATTTAGATTCTAAGCGCCCGTGGATCAAAGTTTTCGTATAAATTATGTTATTATGGCAATTATGAATTGTTGGTATTCAGGTGAAATGTTACATAAATTATTTCTGTGTTGTTTTTGTGGGGTCAGCGGGGTTCATCAGATTGGGCACAAGATTAAAAGTTTTAAAATTTTCTAATTATTAACTTATCTAAATATCTGAGTAATTAAAGCTAATTACTGTCTCGTTAGTCTAGTGGTCGCAAGCGCGGCTGCTGATCATGAGGTCCTGGGTTCGATTTCAGGGTCGGATATAGTGTTATTGGGTTTTCCATCAGGATTTTTTCAGTAGCAGCCACGTAGTCTAGATGTGTGCCTGGTTGATGGCATTAGGCTCGTTCGATATTGCATGGGAATCAAAATAACTGTCGCAATGTAGTAGTACTATAAGGTACACTTCTGCTGCCTAACCCTACGGGTTTACAGGCGTGATATTAAGTGTTATTTTGTATTACTTATGTCACAATACTTACGTTTTGTTCAAAACGTATGTGTGTGTGTCGGTCGAACGTACCTGTTTTAATTTTAATCTTAATTTCGTGATGTAAAACATAATATTCCATTATTTTCCACAAGAGTTAACCTTCACAAATCAAAACTTCACATCACCTTCAAAATCCTGAAACTAAGCAAACCTTGCTTACACAAACATCTATTCTGGCCGTCAAGCCGCTTGAATGCTTTAAAATCACCGCTTCATTCAGCTGTTGGCTAAACAAACTAAAATCTTCCACATTCAGCTCTTTAGCTGAGGTTCCACGGCAAACATGGGAAGCGGCTACGATTTAGCGCTTCTGAGATCAAAAGAGGGTAGGGGTGACAACTTAAAGGTGGTGGTTGGGACACTCCTCTTAATTTTTCACTAGGTAATAATATCACAAAAAAAAAATTCGCGTGTTCATCAATTCGGACAAGATCTTATGTACGATTACTTAAGTTCTAATGTAGGTAGCATGTTTAAGTAATATAATTTTATTAACAAGTTGTATCGGTCATGTTTTACGAGTGTGTCCGTAGTGGGTTCGGTTATGGGTGTAAATTATTTCATTACAGCTGCTCTTTCAAAACAAGAATAACATTAAAAGATAAAATACAGGAGTGATAATTAATAATTAATACAGGAGGGATAAAAAGACAGGAGTGATAATTGCCCACTCGAGAGAATAGCCTTATTTTGCATTTTACTGAGTCATTCTGCAACAACTTGAACATGAAATCTTATACTTGTATCTATGTATAGACAAGTTAAAGTAATCATTTGAATTTAAGTAATTACTTAAGCAACTATCTTATAATGCAATATACAAGAATTTAAGCAAACGAAGAACCGTCAAAGGAAGCAAAGCTAAGAATTCTAACGTTTATTAGATTTAACTTCAGGCAAGTACTCTAGCATCTTGAGTAAAATTATATTTTTATTCAAGTAATCACTTTGACTGTTTATAGATACGTGTGTATATTTTCAGACAACTTCTTCAATTTTCTTTCAGCGTCTACTTTTACCTTTCTAATATTCTTCATCAAAAATCTTGAGCATCGACCAAAATTAGCGACTTTAGCATTTGACCTAATAACAGTACCAATTGTTATTCCCTTACAAAATGTAATATTTAAGTCACAATCGATGCTACTTAAATCTCCCACTTAAATCCTCCAAGTTAAGTGCTGATGGAAACGTGAAAGGGTTCTAAGAGCTGATAGAATCAATTACAATCATTCCTTTTGTTTGAACCCGAGAATGTATTTCATTGGTCCTTCGTATGGCGAGATTTGTTCACTTGATTAGATAAATAGTAAAAATGAATGTAGTTTAGTTTTACGTTCAAAGTGTGTTTTTCATTTGGACTTGCCAGTGGTTGCCTCCTTTTTTTTTAGGGAAACTACTTCATTGTCTTGAGTGACTTTAAAAAATCTTTCACCATTAGAAAGCCACATCTACATTACTGAGTAACATTAGGCTATTATTATATTTTCAAAATGCACATGGCACTTTGTCCACGTGCATAGTTAAACATAAAATTCTGTGTTTTATACTAGGACATGGTCTACATGGGTTTCAAAATTCGTCCAAATGTGTAGAGCCGTTTTAGTAATGGTGTACCAAACTACATATCAAACTCTTAATATTCTATGTAAAAGATAAGTAGGTCGCTACGTATAGATGGGACAGAACATTATGCATTGACACGTAAAGCAAAAGTAGTGGTGTTTTATTCCCGATTGTGCACCAAGCTAAGCTAAGGTTGGTGCTCAAATGGGAATGTATTTGGTGCTCTTGAAATCGGTGGTCAAAGGGGAATACTTCAAGCAAAATCCGTAAAATCTTGCAACTAGTAACTCGCGCAACCATTTTGTAGCGCTCACTGAAATTTAGTGCGTTTATATCGAATAATACGAGCTATATGCGCAGGTTCTGTAAATTTTCTCCTAAAAATACCTAAAAACATGGTCACCAAACAAAAACACTTTCCTTGACCATGTTTATTTACAAAAAACCTTGAGAACGCTCCTACATTTTTAATTTAAAACCTACATCTCCCGTGTCCGAGATTTCTTTAAACAAAAGCTGGCGACACGAAGAGACTCGCTGCAAAACATTTGGGGCTCGTTTCGCTTGGAGCACGCTTTGCACACTCTTTGATACCTCACGCAACACCACTTTTACTTTGGTACTTCTAGTCACTTTGAGGTACCAAGGACTCTTTGGGAATAGTTAGTGCAATCTCTCCGAAAGGGGATGGGAGATGGGGGTGGTGGAATTAGGTCAGCGGTTCGAATTGATGGAAAGGGAGTGTGACAGATTATTTTTCTTTCTCGTGTGGTTAATGCCTGACTTGGTGTCGAGAGGTTTTATGCCGCTCGTGCGTCTGTGACTTGCCTTTACATGCCTTCGAGAAATCTCTCTCAGGCATTCTAGTTTCTTCACGATGTTTTTCGTCACACAAGCAAGTGATAATTTTTCAATAAATATGCGCATGAATCCGAAATACAGAGGTGCGTGTCTTGGGGTTCGAACTTGAGCTCAGGTGTCCAACGGTCACACACATCACTACAATAGCACTGCTATAATAATACTTACTGCTATGTAATTAAATGGGAGCCTATTAACATTAATCAGGTGAAAATTAGTGAAAACTGTATCGGGTCTGAGACTAGTTTAAAAAATCTTCTTACTATTCTTAGCAATAGATTTGGTAGGTGGACGCACGCCACCACTCCGAACCAGTAAAGCAGTCAGTATTATTTTCGTCAAAGAAAGCACCTGTTGTGAAGACTTGTAAGTACTTAGCAAAGAGGGCCAATTAGTGGCCTATTGTGAAGTTGATATGAGAGGCAATTAACAAACTATTCATGATAAGAGGTCTCGGTAAAGAGGAGGGTTTTGCCGAAAAGAGGATTCTGTACGTCTTTGTGGAATTGTTGAGGTTTTGGCGATGTGTGGATGTGGGAAATAACTTTGTGAAAAGAGGTTTTTTGAAGAATAGAACTTTTTTGGACAAGAGTTTTCCACATAATTATTATTTTAGTACTTTAAAGCTTTTCAAGGTTCTGTGATTTACTTACAAAAAGCCAGATTGATCTACTACTACTTCCTGCCCTTATCCCATGTCATTTGGGGTCGGGGCAACACGTTTTTTTTTCCACTCTGCCCTGTTAGTCGTCACGTTATCATTTATTCCTTTTTCCTTCATATCACTCCTCACACACTCCATGCATCTTTTCTTTGGTCTTCTTCTGTGATTTACTTACAAAAAGCCAGAATGATCAAGTTCGCAAAATTATTGACTGCGAACTTAACTGACTTTGTTCGTGTCATTAAACTTTAGGCTAATTCTTTAGAACTATTTAAGGTTTTATATAATCTTTTGTCAAATACAATGACTGCATTATAGTTGGTTAACCAATCACAGAACCTATAAACATGGGGTTCAAGTTCATCTTATTGACTGATTTATTATGAAATAGTATTTAGATGGAATTAACGTATATGATTTTAAATTAACTGATTGATTGACTGATACATTGATGTTTATTTATAACACTAACCCCAAATTCAACTTTCGTAAACTACTTCAATGTTAGAGTAACTTCTAAGCTCGAGGGTTTTTAAGCATAACGATTACCTACTCTCTTAAAAACCTGTTAAAATAAACCACTTAATACAGCAAAATTACACACATTTTCCATAAAACGGTTGTAACGTAGATTAGTGCAGCTATAAATCTTCCTGTAAGCATATGGGGTGGATAAGGGCGCACTCACGTATCCACTGATAATTTATTATTAGATTTTATCAGCCGCAGCGAGATTAAAAATGTGCGGAGAATTAATTGCTAATTGTTTGTGAGTAGAATATTGGTGGTAAGTGGGGGTTTTGTTTTGGCTGGGTCGTTCTGGGTTTTGCTGGAATGAGTTGATTTTGTAACCTTTCGAATTATGTTGGTGGTTGTCGGTATGCAAGAGATTATGATGTAAGGTAAAAATACTACATGGGGTCTTTACTTGGGTGTCATCAAGGCGAAGCAGGGCAGAAAAAATGTCTTATTTTTTGCGTCGAAACTTGAAATGTAACGGGTGCGGTCACCCATCCACAGACTAACCTAGGCAAGCGCGACTTAATGATCGAGCCGATCAGTTACTTAGACACGAGCTCCTCTGAAAAATATACATATTTTTTTGAAGTTTTCCATTGATTACATTGAGTGATAACCACGATGGATATGTTAAAAAATATTGGTTTATTATGAGCTAGGTAGTCTAGGTACCTGTCCCTGAGAGGTTTCATGTCATTTCTTCAGGACAGGACAAAGACTTCTTTACAGAGTAGGTAACCGTTTTTTTATCCTAACTCAACTATAAAAACTATTGAATCCAATTTTGGTTACATCCTGTGATGTTTTTCGTAAAGTGTGTCGAATTACTAACTGCCGTGTTGTGTTGTAGGTATGTGATACTCGTAGCAACTGTGATTGCATTTGTACCGCGTCAATGCTCTTCTGGTGGATGCACTATTATGGCTGACGAGCGTGTTTTGTTTTAGCTGTACTGCATTTTGTTTAGCTGGAAACATTGGTAAAGAGGATATTATAGACAAAGATATAGGCTAGTGAAAAAATCTGATCTACGTAACGGTAGGGATAAAATCATCGTCTGTCTAGTTATAGTGCGCGCGGAACTAGTTGGCCGCTCCTTAGGCAAGTTTTTGTTTTTTATTTAAGTATTATTTTCAATAAATTGAACAATTATTGTTCACGATATCTCGGGATTGGTCATCACTGTCTAATTATAGTCTCCTGTGCATTGCAAGCTGTAGGCAACCCGCCCCCTCACCCCTGTCGCAACCTACGGAGCGGCCAACTAGTTCCGCGCGCACTATAGGCTCTTCCCAAATATGTTGTGGTCGACTTCCAGTCTAACCGGATGCAGCTGAATACCAGTTTTTTTAACATGGAGCGTCTACGTATGTGACTTCCACAACCCACTGGTTGGTGGCAGTGATGGTTTAGGCAGGTATCGAATATGGAAATCTTCTATTGAAACTTCGTTTTTAAGCATCCTACAGGCCTACTTTCCAAGAGTAGTTCAAATCGAATATTTTTAGGAACCGTTGGAAAAGTTTTTGTACCTTACAAGATACCTATTTAACATTATAATTAGGTACCTAAGTATATGATAACGAGAAAGTTTTCAAAAAACGTGAGTATCGAGTTTAATAACCCATACAAACATATTATTCCTCCATAAAATATTAAAAAATACCCCCTTAAAATTAGTCATTATACACCGAACCTAAGTGCGTGTTCAGAACGCGCGAAATTTATGCGTTTGTCGCGCGTCACGGTGTTTCCGTAACGGATAGACGGACGGCCGGCTAATGTACGGCCCGCCGGATAATTTACGAGTCACACGCGATTTGCCGGCTTAATTATATGTTGTGGTCGCATAATTAGTGTGGTAAGTGCTTTATAAAGTGATTCCAGTTTTTTGCGGTGATTGCCGGAATCTGCGTGCCTTTGATTCAGCATCACTTTGGTTTTAGCATTGTGTGATGGCTAGACATACTTACTTAAACTGACGCTTTTATCCCAAGGGGGTAGGTAGAAAGCACACTGCTACGATCCTTACTCGTTTTGCCTTGGCCACGTTCATAGATCTGATCATACGTTCACGCCCCGGTTGCGAGTATTACGCACCTATCCTTTCTGAAGATCCTCACTAATAAGGTCAGATAAAAATTGCCTATGATGGTAAAAGGATATCTCTGTTGATTATAGGGTTGGTTGTCCGGGGCAAGGCATATCAAATAGCCCCTATCTATTTGATATGCCTTGCTATCGATCCTGCTACAGGCGGAATAATGTTACCAAGGCAGAAAAATACTTCTCTACCGTTTTTCCCCGGGTTAGCTTGCGTAACGGGAACTGTATACTACCGGGATAAAAAGGTTCCAATGTCCAAATTTAAGGCATGTTCTACCAGTGTGCCAAATTTCATCGAAATTAGTTCAGCTGTTACGTGAAAAAGTTAACAGAAAGACGGGGTTACTTTTTCATATTTAAGATCGGTACCTATATGAAAGTATGGATGGACAAGAGAACGGGTGAATCTTTCGGTAGATAATGTTCATAAATATCTAAAACTAGCTTTTGCCAGCGGCTTCGCCCGCGTGAAAATGTCGATTTTCCATACAAACTTTCATCCCCTATTTAAATACCTTTGGGGTTGAATTTCGAAAAATCCTTCCTTATTCCTTGTCTACATTATAAAGGGAACCTCTGTGCAAAATTTCAGCTTTCTAGGTCCAAGGGTTTGGGCTGGGCGTTGATGAGTCAGTCAGTCAGTCAGTCAGTCAGGACTTCTCTCTTTATTTATATAGATATGAAACATATCTAAAATATGAAACAACAACCAAATAATAGTCCAAATAGAATTTTGCTTGAAAACCAGTCCGGCTTCCTCATTTTACGTTTTGTAAAATTTCAATACAACGCAGTACCCGTTGAAACGTTCATGCGATATATCTTGAGTAACATATTCTGACAGAAAGCTCTAATATTTCATCACACATGTTACCAAGATATTTGTTCAGAGGGAAATCCTTTAAAATGTTGTTTTAATCTTTTTAATGGAAGAGTTGGGGTGTTTTAAAGCCGTGTTTAGATAGAAAAGTTGAACGGAGATATAGATAAATATTTGTGATTGAAATTTTTAATGTAGTCAGCTACACTAAAAAGGAGCTCGTGGCTTCATGTTGTATGAATCGTCTTTTGGAGGTATGATATGAAAGAAATAGGAGTTAATGATAGCATTACGCTTACGGCTGACAGGGCCTGCAGTCTCTAATGTGCGCTACGAATGTCTCTACGTCGTATCGATGTCAAATTTCTTTAATAGATTTTCAACCTTATTTCAACAGCATAAGATTGAAAACCTATTAAAGAAAGTTTTAGATTTTTCGACTTAACGACATTCGTAGCGTCGTTGTTAGTGTAGAGACTGCAGGCCCAGGAAAGAATAAAACGTGTTACGCCGCCCCAAGGACCATGGAACAAGCTCAGGAAAATGATACTTAATGTTTTATTTTCAAAACTTCTCTAAGCGGCTAACAGACGTAAAACGCAAGTTTTATAATGCGTAAAAGTATATGATTCACTGCAGTAATCAAAATCAGAAAAATATAAGATATTCTTCAGGATATATGCTACAGATAGCGCGCGAGTTGAATGCAGTCGGGGTCTGAGGTAAAGAGCGGGAGCACCTCCCCCCGCTATCCGCACGCCCCACCTCAAGCGCCTGCAGTGGTAGCACGCTGTGCCATCCTTGTCAACTATCGTACCGCATTCCTAAGCTCTGCATTCAACTCGCGCGCTATCTGTAGTAACATAGTGTTGTGAAAACATAATACAACTAACTTTGCTCGATAGAACAAAATCACGAAGATACCTCTAAAAATTTCTTTTAACGAGTAAAAACCATACTAAAATACATGTCATCGTTCTGATTTGTTTGCCAAATAATTCTACAAGCAACATAATAAAATCATAGTGTTTTACTTTTTAGTCCAATCAATAGTTTTTTTGTAAATGGCAAAATACCACTAATTTCGCACTATTCGGCCGCAGCGAAAGACGTAACAACCGCTTTGTAGTGCAAGCTGATTAGAACTTTATTCTAACAGTAGGTATTTCAAACGAAGTTTGAACCACCACAGATAGTGTTGCTAATTTGAGGTAGCATACGCTCTTAACAACGAAACAATATCCTTTTTTATAGTCTAAACCCAACCTAACATAATAGATAATGTGATTGCACACTTAAGTACCAACTCGTACTACAAACTTTGTACGTGACTCTGTTTGTGAGCTCAATTTTTAGGTAACTAACTAATCTCCAACTTGTAACGGAAAGGAGAAGCTTTCTTTGTTCTAGTAGTTTCTAGAGGAATCTTTTGAATCTGCTTCGAGCGTGATTAAGTTTTGTAACTTCAATTGTTGTTGAGATCTGAAATAAGTTTTTATTGGTCGGTAATCGATGTTTTTAAGCTATTGCATAGCTTTTATCGCAGGCCTTGGGCGTGGAGAGCAAATCCATAAATTCCGTAACGAAAATATTTTCAACCAGGTTGCTATGGTTACGGAAAATAACAAGGTGGTCAACTGAGGTTGTCAAATTAAATAATTGATAAAAAATGCTATGCAATAGCTTTACCGCGGCAGTCTCCGAGTGCCACACGTTTTTACGTTTATTGGACAGCTGTTTTATGTAGTATTTTAAAGAACACAACTGGGTCTCTATTTAATTAATTAATTTTATAAAAGTTTTTGTGTAAACATCACGCCTATAGACCCCGAAAGTTGTAAAAGGCAGAGGTGTACCAAATAGTACACCCACATTTCCCCAGTTTAAGTCCTATGTAATAGAGGGCGAACCTATTGCCATCAACCGAGCACAAATCCGGGCTTCGTGGCTGGTACTGAGAAATTCCTGATGGAATATACTTTGCCTAACCTAGGAATCGAATCCGGGACCTCATGCTCAGCAGTTGCGCTTGTGAGCACTCGACTCACGTGGCACTGAGACAGAGTTAATTTCGCGCTTATAATATTTATAGTATTAATCATTGGATGGACTAAATCTAGTCCATCCAATGATTTAGTTTAGATTTAGTGAAGTAGTCAAACGAAACGAGGTTGATTCAAGTGTCTCACTTTGTTTTCATTTAATAATGCAACTAACAGCATTCTACGGCAAGTCCACATACACCATTTTCCAATACACTCCATACCTCAACATCACCTACAATAGCACGTCCTCTGCTCACCCCACGACACAATGCAATACATTTCCTCTATGACGTAACACACCGGCACAGGCAATTCATCACAAGTCCATTGAGTGTGCCTGACAGATCGATGTTGCAATTTCCTGCCGCTAGGTGGCGCATACCGCCTTTTTGTTTTGAATTTAGAACGCGTATGAATTGATAGATGACCAATGGGAGTGCAGTGAATAGAGAGCGTTTGTGTGATAGGGTAATTTGTCATGGGTTTATTTTTTGTTATTTGTAGGGTAGTTTTGAATTTGTGTTGTTAGTTTTGCGTTTCTAATTTATGGTTTTGTTTTTGTTACAGGTAAGTGCTGAGTTTACTTTCTGAAGTAAGATTTCGGTGTATAATTTGAGGGTAAGTAAGTTTGACACAGCCAGAAGGTGACGCGGTAGACCTCGAAGGAGATAGAACCAACGACCAGTGGTCTACAATGGCCCTGGATCGAAAAATTTAAAAGTTATTGGGGGCTGCCTTTTGCCCAGTAGTGGGATGACATAGGCTGACAGTAGATTAAGTAGTTACCCGAAACATGCAGCAGTGATATTTATGCTGTGACAGGCATTGCTGTTGAAGCGGCCAAGTTTTGGGCCAATAACACGAAGAAAAAACTGGCCAAGTGCAAGTCGGACTTGCACATGAAGGGTTCCGTACCATGACTTCTTATAGGTTTTCCTGTAATCTGTACGTGTTGAACTCATTTCTGTTTTTTCAGAATTTTAGGCTCAGTAGTTTCGGAGATAAGGGGGGGGGGGGAAGGAATGGTCGGATCGACAGACACACGAGTGATCCTATAAGGGTTCCGTTTCTTTCTTTTGAGGCACGGAACCCTAAAAAAGACTGTTGGGCAGTTTATGCCTTGCTCCCAAAATTTTATGTCACATATAAATCTTCTACACACAACACAGAGGGTAGTCTATCTCCGATGTCCCGTCATCCAGGTCATCATTGTATATTGTACGCCATAATAGCCTTTATGACCACATTAATAGTAGTGCTATGTTCATTAAAGTGCTGTGAACCGCTAACTACCTGTTACTGCTACATTGTTGCTTTTAATTAAACGGATACTATGTTTATTTAGTGGGAGAGTTAAATATGAATGTGGAAGAGGATTTTAAATGGCCTTCAACAGTGATGCTTTTAAGCATTAACTCCCTAGGCAGTTGATAGTGGTGGATCAGTGGTAACTGCCAAGAATTATAAGGTCCTTTTTAGGATTCCATAGTCAACATGGAACTCTTCTAGTTTTGCCATGTCCGTCTGTCTGTTTTTCAGAGGGTGGGAAATCATCAATTATCTCCTCTCGCTCTGCGCGGAGTAGTACGGAGTGTCAGACCTCTATTGACTAAAAACCACCCATGTTCCTTCTTAGCCCTTTGTGTCCGAGGTTGCGGTATTTCTTTCGAATAACCCGCAGCACTGACAGGATTATAAGGTCCTGAGGTCGAAACGGTGATGGAAAACATCGTGAGGAAACTGGCATGTCTTAAAACCAAGAAATTCAAAGACATTGTGACATGTACCAACCCGCGCCAGGCCCGCGTGTTGGATAATAGCCCATCCCTCAGTTAGAGAGGAGGCCTGAGTCCCTGCAGTGGGAACATCATAGGCTGATGATGATGACGAGGTCGAAACCAGGCAAACGCGTTGCTCGGTGTAATTATTTCATCACTGTTGCTCTCAAGATGGTGAAGCAACATGGTGATGGTGATATCCGAGCACCAAATATCGATGACTTGTGTGATGGGTTCACGTGGTGGATTTCAGCTTATAGCCCACTCTCTCTCAGATGAATCTGCTGCCTATGCATTACCTATCGTTTTATCAATAGTTATAAATATCTTCTTTACGATATAAACATTAGACCTTTCTGTCTGGCACCATACGATTTTTTCTCCGAGCCTCAGTAATCCCCAAATCAGACTAAATCGAAACTGTAGCCACTTGACACGCAGAAACTCCGTGAAGTGTAACTAAAACTTTGAGCTTGCCCAAATACCCACAAGTTTCCGTCCATGCCTCACTATTGGGATGGTGTGGACACATAATAGATAGATACAGACGACCAACTCTATACAAAGAACGAAACACGCTTCACGTACAGCGAGCTCAAGCGTCTTGTTCTTTCCTCATGGCTTCTCGCAGGTCAACTTATGAGGCTGGTTTATATTTAACCGGTTTATCCTGTGGATGGCTTGTAGCAGAAGTATAAGACCTCCAGCCAGGGCCTAAAAACTGATGAAATATTTAGTGACGGTCCTGCGGGGGACGAGCCTCGCCTACACTGGATTTGAGTGTGATTATTTAGGGGGGGGGGGGGGGGTGTTAATGCTAAAGTTAGTGAGCTTGTCTCTTTAAAAACTCATAATATATTTGGCCTTTGGCGCTACCGGCATTTGTTTGATATCTCCCCGCACAGTCTTCGTTGTTCTCTCTTTGGATGGAGCTGATCTTCTGTATCTAACTATTATTTATGTGGTATAAAGCTCACGGAGGCACGGATCACGAGACTATAGTGGTAATGTTAAGGAAATTGAGGAAGAGTTCAGCGATTCGTTGTGCGTCTGAATTGGAATAAAATAAAAGAAGTTCGGTTACGGCACCAATTGGCACGCGTTAGTCCTATATAGAGCATCTTGGTAATTGTCTAATAAATAAAGTTGTAGTAATTGTGTAACTTAAGAAGGTTGAAATTGTACTTTTATTTATTTGCTTAAGCAATAAGGTATCAACCCGCACTGCCTGCCCATACCCTCTTATAGAGAGAAGGTCCGAGTCCCAGCAGTGAGAACATTTTAGGCTGATTATGTTAATCAATAAGCTGGATTTAGAAGAAAGAGCATCGAATATAGATTATTATGAATATAAGAATTAACATCACAATCCTTTTGTATTTTTAACCGACTTCTACAAAAAGAAGGAGGTTCTCAATTCGGATGTTTATTTAAATGTTTTTTTTTTAAATGTTTGTTCGGGCATAACTCCGTCACTTGCTAACCGATTTGAAAAAATCTTTTTTTGTTGGAAAGGGTATACCTACTTCCCAAATCGTCTCATATTTTTTTATCGAAATCGGACAAGCGGTTTTTGAAAAATCAACAAAACTCAAAAAAAAAACTACATTGTCCACATAATGAACCATGAAAAAAAAAACACAAAAATCGGTGGCAAAAAAATTAAATCAAACAAACAAAAGTCACCGATTTCAGAAACTGATTTATTTTTCACATTTTTTTGTTTTTTTTTTGTTTAAAAAGTTTTGTTACTTTGTTGAAGTCGAGTCAGCAATAAAAGCTTTTAACCCCTTAATAAAAAAGTTCATTGTAAAAAGCCAGATGTCTAAAAATGGTAACGGAGATAAAAATGAAAAAAAGCAACTTCCCCGTCACGGTATTTACCTACATTATCCCAAAGTAAAACTAAATAGCAACTCTAGTTATAACGACTACTGAAACTTCGTGACTATAGTAAAACTTTCTGTCCGTCCTTCCACCGGACGGGTTATTTCGAATAGAGCGACTGTCGTCACGGGTCGTGGGTTTAGCAGTGGTAGGGTTGAACTGGGAACAGTTGGGTTTTATTGATTTGTTTGAGGGTTAACTTTGTTGTGTAGGTGAAATGGATGAGATTGGGGGGTTAATGTGTTGTCAAGGTAACGGGCTACCCATTCAAATTCTTCTATGGTCGATTCACACCGCGGTCCGAAACAGCCCATTCTTAAGAGCTCTTCTGCGTTTCACACCGCGGTCCGAACCGCTCGTGGTGCGAAACGACGAAAGACCCAATAGTTCGTGGATAGGTGGTAGTGGTTTAATATTAACAGGCGCTCAGTTCTATCTTTAGATGAACGATAGGAATCATCAGAAGAAGAATGTCATATCGGTCTTCAATATTAAGCAGTGCTTTCAAAATCAGTTCGGGAATGGGTGACCACAAATTACATACCGAGTATTCTCAGTGGCTTAGAAAGCACGTGGACCCGGCTGTCATTACTAGATTCTTGACAGTCGTTACATATAGTCAGTGGCTCAAAAGCCTAACAACCAGCCTTACCATGGGGAAGGGGGTAAGGTATTACCCATTACTAACTGTATTGTGGACGTCAGATAGGTCTCCTAGCAAAATACTGGTATTCAGCTGCACCCGGTACCGCCGACATCAATCTTTATCATCTACCTTGCATTTTTACCAAACAATATTGGGGCGGCTTGTAGTCCATAAACCGAATGCAGCTGATAACCACCACCGATACCACCGGCCTCTATAATATTGAGAAAAGGCTAGGCATATGATGGTATACCATCTCTCTCTACTAACATTCTCACAATTTTAGCAATGCAGACACCACATACCTACCCTAATAACTAGTTACTCCGTACATTTGGCAGGCTTTCGTCTTACGCCGCCCAGTAACAGACTGCGAATTGTCTTGGCACGATTGTATACCTGTTGCCACTTACCAGTGCCACTTGCTTAGGTTTGCAAGTGAAATGACGGGGTTAAGGGCTTTGCTTTGTGCCAAGTGGAAGAAAAAACGTTGGGGTGTGAGTTTTATAGATTAGTTAAAGCTTGTTAGGATAATAGGAATATTATCGACCTGTAATCTACGGCTTCATCATCATCATCTCAGCCAAAAGACGTCCACTTCTGGACATAGGCCTCTGCCAGGTGTCGCCACATTGACCGGTCTCGTGCGTCTCGCATCCAGCGGGTCCCCCTGCATCTACGGCTTGGATATGGCTAGCAGTTGTTGATCGTAATCCAGCACACGGGCCCAGTGCGGGTTGATAGTTGATATACTCACGCCTTTTCCCATGGGGGTAGAAACCACAGATCGCTGCCCGCTACGATCCTTACATACTTCTTTTGCCGCGTCCACGTTCATACATGTGGACATTATGCCGGTTTCACCACTTTGAGAGTAGTGGTGATGTAATAATTACACATAGTAATGTCTAGATGACCTTTGATCTATAATTAGGTGGACACCAATACCAGGTACCTACGAAGTGGTTTGTTGTATACCTGGTTCAAACTGACGAACTTCATACATCCGCCTGTCTGTGGAATTCACTGCCAGTTGCCACTCGCTCGCATTCTCTGTTTTCCGATCATTATACGAGTAATCTACATCTCTTCAAAGTTCGAGTGAATCGGTTTCTTCTAGGCAACCGTGCTTCACCCTTGTCTAAATTCTGTGAAAATTTCATCTGTCTACCAATTACGGAATATGAGATACATCTCGCTGGCATACAGACAGATAGACGGACAGACAGCGGAGGCTTGGTAACCCTAGAAAAGCATTTTCAAACGAACTTCCAGGAAGTCTTTGTAGTCGGTTAAAAGCAATGTTTTTCAGGAAGTAACTGTTGAATCCTAAACCGGATCAACTCGTGTTACCGAAAACCTAAAGTATCGGTTAACTGCAACAGAACACCAGTTAAATAGACAGGATTAAATAGATCCGCTAAGTGGTTGGGATTAAAGCTACTTACTGAAAGTTAAATATTGTCAGACAAGTCCATTTGCGGTATGAACGGTTTTGAACCCGGAATTGTATGGTTGTAAAAAATAGGAGGTTTGTTAAGGGATATTGGGGCAGTTGTAGAGAATATATTTTCCGAAATACATATAAAGGATCACCTAACACCCGCAATAACTTTTTGTTCCGGTGTGGAAAATCCTCTCGGATGTCTTTGGGGCGAGCAGAGAAGTCTGTCAGACTCTAACTGACTTTAAACCACCCGCGGCGGTGTTCCTTTCCCACACTTGCACCGGGGGTCATGGGTACTATTACTAGTGCATTTTCCACGATCTACGCCTAAAACCAGACTAAGGCCCGTAATCCACCAAAGCGGAGATGAGGCAAGCGGAGAGGAGATGTGCCAAATTCGACCAATCACAGTTACATCTGGTCTTTTGCCCTTCCTGTGATTGGTCGAATTTGGCAATCTCCCCGTAATCCACCAAAGCGGAGATGAGCCAAGCGGAGAGATGTGCCAAATTCGACCAATCACAGTTACATCTGGTCTTTTGCCCTTCCTGTGATTGGTCGAATTTGGCAATCTCCTCTCCGCTTGGCACATCTCCGCTTTGGTGGATTACGGGCCTAAACCGACTATTTTCAACACTACCAACTTCTAATTCACAACAGCCTTTCCCAACAACTAATTATCTCAATTTTAAAAAGTTAATTCAGACGTTCCGAAAAGTTTTGAACCATTCGTTCATTCGGCTAAAAGTTGGCAGCCGGCGCGGTCAACGCGAACTTTTAAGTCCGCGTTAAGTTGTTTTAAGCCGAGTAATACACTGACTGACTTCCAGTTAGGCTGAGTGGTAAATACGGTTTATTTTGATTTTTGAGTGAATGGAATGAGTTGGGAATGATTTTTGCTGGTTTTGAGATTAATTGTTGTGTTATAACAGCTTATATTGTGTAGTGTAACGCGAGTGGATAAAAGAAGGAATGAGTACATAAATGAAAGTCTGCAAGCGATAACGGTGGCTAAAAAGTGGCAATCGATTATTATTATTACCGGCACGGTTCTTGAGCGCTCGGCGGTAGAGTGGGGATCGCTGTGCGCATCGTACACTTTATGACAAATAAAACACACACCCACTTTATTATTTATTGGTCGTGAGGTAAGTGCAGCAGGAGTAAAGAACAAATCCCGAGTGACGGCTATGACGCGATGCGCTACGGGCCAATCACTGCACTTTCCCCGCCCCGCGTCTCACTTCATACCACCAAAGGGACCCAATAAGTCACTTTTGCGTCAGCGCTCAAGAATCGTGCCGATGATAATATCATGGTCCTCATAATGTGATGCGGAGGAATGAGGAAAATGTAGTGAGGAAAATGTTGAGTATGAATGTAGATCGCTATAAGAGTAGGTAGAGGGAGACCAAAGAAACTTTGGGTGGACTGTGTGAAGGATGATATGGCAAATAGAAGTCGCTGCTAAGATGCCGAGTAATAGACCCCAAATAAATTGAGAAAAAGACAGTTTAATGATGATAACAGTATACCCACATTTCCAGTTATGTTTAGAACCCACGTAATAAGAGATGACCTAATTGCCACTAACTATATCCAAATCAATGGCCTGGTCTACTACTGAGAAATTCCAGAAGCAAATAAATCAAACCATCCTCAGGCACTTGAGATTTTAACAATTTCCGAACCAACTCCCATAAAACTTTATGCCACCATTAATAATTGGCGGAACTATAAATATAATTTTGACAGCTGCGCCAACAAGGGTTTCGACCCTCAAACTTTAATGTTATTGCTGGTTTAGTATCACAAAACGTGACTCTGACTTGGGTCATCTTGATTACCGCTTTGTTTAATTCTTGTGGTTAAGGAACTGGTCACTCTGTTGATGAAGAAGCGTTTTTCTTGCTCAGAAATGTATCATTTATTGACTGTACGCAGAATGGTTGACGAGTGTTTAGCATGCGAGAGTATCCAATGCTAGGGTCATATTGGCGGATTTCAGTAAAGATTTGTTCCCATTACTGGGGCACAGACCTCCTCTCTATGAGAGGGAATGGGTTGTAGTTGTAGGCTACCACGCGAGTCCAATACGGTTTGGTAGATGGCACGTCTTCGAATACAACGAACATACCGTTTTCCTCAATATGATTTCCGTTGTTTCACCAGTGATGATGAAATAAACTACAAAAACTAATACATCTGTCTACGTTCGAACTCATGATCTGTAAACCGTATTAAATAATTATAAACCAGTACCAATGAGTAACGAAGTTCTGGGCTAAAAAAATAATATATAAAAATTGTCGTGCCAGCAGCGACATGAAATAGTAGAACATACGAGTAATCCACTGACGCCGTCGCGCACGCTGCACTTTTCTCGCTAATCGACAATTCAATTTTAGTGTCTAGCTTTATTCACGTCTCGCTATAACCGACCTGTGAGGCTGATACCCAAATCCAGCAACAAGTTTCAACTAAAACATTGTTTTCGATGAAATCTGTACCTACCATCCGCAAAACAGAGTAAACAAACAACTACCCGCCAACTTACACCAAAAAGACGGTTGCGCCCTCACGTACCGTACGTGATCCGAACAAGATTTAAATTTAGAACACGAATCCGATCGAAATTCAAATCGGGACATCCTATTGGATTATGGACGACCAATCCTGTAGCTTGGTTTCGTGTGTGCGATGTTACAGAAGCTTTGGTTTAACGGTATTTTTCGAAGTTCGAACGTTTATTTTGTTAGGTTCTTTTTTGTCTGAAAACGATGCCTTGAATGCCTGAACATGTTTGTGTCAAGCTGAAATAGTTTGCTAGTATTAGCCTGCTTAGCCTGAAAACGATTGGTACACCCGAAAATGCTAACTTTAGCAATAGGTACTCTCCTAGTCTATAGCCTGTTTTACATGCTTACAGAATAGTAAACAAGAACTTTTATTTTTATTTACAAAGGAAAACCTCGAAAGCACATTTCAACTCAAAAATTGAATTTAGAAGTCTCACCATCATTTCTCTTCAAAATAAGTAAGACAGTCTCCTCTCTTCATTGGCTCATCACAAATCATCATCACACACGATCACCCCAATCTTAAAACATAACGCCTGTAATCCCCAATAGGTAAGGCAGGAGTGTAACTTTAGTACATCCACGTTTCGCCAATTTAAGTCCCATGTAATGGGGGGCGAGTCTAATGCCATCATCTTGGCACAAATTCAGACTCCGAATTCCTGATGGACAAAACCCAAATTCAGTTACGTAATGCCCGTCAATTTGTCATAATACCCTCAATTGACATACAGTTTCAACGTTTGACGTGAACGTCGCGTAACGTGTGACGTGACACTAATGCACAATGCACACAAACGTTGTTACTTGTCAGGGCTGTCAAACATTCGGTGATGTGGGTAGTTTGAAATTATTGTGCATATTGACAGTTGATTTGTCAAAATAAGATCTCTACAAATTGTAATGACGTTTAAGTGTAGTTGTTTTTGCTTCCACCTCTTTGGGAAATGAAAAGCTGGATAACAAAGAGAACATCGCGCCTGTAATCCCCGAAGGGTTAGGCAGAGGTGTACCCATTAGAATATTCACATTTCACGAGTTATGTATAAGTCCCATGTAGGTAATAGGGGCAACCCAATTGTCAACCGAGCACAAATCCATACTCCATGGCTGCTAGACTCCGAACCCAGGTCGGCCGCAGCATAGACAATCTTTTCAGATGGGGGTTCATTGACGGCTCAGACCTCAAGTGTGTATGCGGCGTTTCTCCACAGATAATGTCCCACCTTCCATCTTGCACTGCATGCCCTGACACCTGTACACTTGACGACCTTATGCATCTGCAAGTGGAGTTCGCATAGCTGAATTTTGGGCCAAAACGATTTAACAGAAATGTGCCATCGACACGCTAAGAAGAAGATGGCTGCTACAGAGAAATTCCTGATGGAAGATTCGAACCCAGGACCCCACGCTCAGAAGTCGCCACGCGACCACGACACCAACGGTGCAGTGTGCATTTTATACTTCTACTAACACCCATTTAGAAGCGATAAAATATTGTCATGTTGGTACAACAATAGCTACAATAAAAACAGGGTTACTGAACCTACGGTATACGGATGCTATGATTGGATCGTATTTCGCGACACAATATTTTTGGCACGCCACTGAATTGATTGAGGTTTTAAATCAACATATTTTGGCACAGTGTGTTTGTTTAAATGTCATGTGTTAAAAAATAAGTTTTTGTGTACTAACACGAGCCTATGTTATAAATCATTTGCCTTTACAAACATTTTTGTGTGAAAATAAAGCTTTTATGGTTGGTTTCTACAAGGGATGACGGTTAATCACGAAAGGTGTGCAGCACAGTAAGTCCTGGGTTCTAACCCAGGCAGTCGCATTACTTTGTAAAATGCGCCTACCACAAAACGGTGAAGGAAAACAAATAGAATCAAAAATTCAATGACATGTGACACCTACCAACTCGCAATGGGCTCTCGTAGTGGATTATAGCCCATCCCTCTCCTAGAGAGGAGGCCTGAGTCCCTGCAGTAGGAACATTATATAATAGGCTGATAATGATGACATGTAGGTACACAGAAACAATGTCTTGCCACCACAGGGCCATACCTAAAATGTGTCGTATATTTTCACGATCCAAACTCAGCCAAAGGTTCTCACAATGACTAATGCTATTGTCAAGCAAATTCCGTTTCTGACTTTCAGTAACCGTTTGATGTACCCATCAGTTATGACTGACAGTAAAACGGCTTTCTGATTGTAAATGTAAACGTTTGATATTTTATACTTTTCATAAAACATGTTAGAATATGTGACGCTCAAATGGATTGTCGTGTTTCCGAGTTATTTATGTTTGAAAGGGCTGACATATTGGTAATTTATTGCGAAACAATTTTCAAAGGCTGAGTCTGCCGGGGATTATTCATAGCTAATTGAGGGAACTGTTGGCGCAGTGACTGAGTGATTGCGTACATAGATAGATATAATATAGTCAGAAGACTACGTAGATACGGCAAAACATTTAGACATTTTTTTTTAGGTTATTGTAGAGTGCACGGTCAGGTATGATTTTGGATGAATCATGCCCCAAGGGAGTTTGTATGAATTGTGTTCATGATTTTTATTCCAGACTCGAACCCATTCCAGACACTAATCTCGAATTTTAGGATTTATATGCTTATAGTCTGTTAAACACTTGCTTTTATGATGCAGAAATATCGTGAGCAAACCAGCATGCTTGAGAGATGTTTCTCGACGAACGTAAAGCTAACTTAAAATTCCCTTATGGTAAACTAACCACACGAAAAAGAAAGAAGATCCTCAAATAAAACCAAGTAACCAAACCACCGGTAATATATTCCAAAGATATTCAAAACGATCCATACCCGGATATCCCTAGTGAGCATAATGCATCGCCATCCGATAGCACATGCATTAACCCTAATGCATTCTAAATAACGTCGCGAACGGTTTGTTGTGCATTCACTAAAGGAAGTGATGTAGGGTTGGACAGTTTGACGTGACATGTGCCGATTTATCAATTGAGGGCAGTTTACATGAGTTTGTAAATGTCATTGAGAGAAATGATGTGGATAGTGTTAAAAATATACTTTTTTGGTCCATTTAATCCAGATTGTACGTATACGGTCCAATAGTCTCTCTTGAGACCGCGCATGATTCTCCATGGACTGAATTAGAGTATTCTTTTTTTTAATCACAGTAGTTACGATTTAAGGATTCTATTGTTGAATTTTTATTACACTTATAATTAAACTCTCAGCCATATTGATTACTAGTCTTAACTAGTCGTAAATAAAAGCACGAAACAATTTTATTTTTTCCATTTTTACAATAACAATCCAACGCGTTTACCTACTAAGAAACCCACATTTTGAAAAATCTCAAGTGATATTGGCGGATGGGGGAGGGGGTTGAACAAAATCTCACGACATCTTACCAGGGGGTAAGGGAGGGACAGAAAATTTAGAAAAACACCTCACGTAATTTATGGACGCCCCCTTAGTGTTTTCGTTTGTAGGAGAATTCTGTGATGTTGGTTACTGTCATGAGCTTATTATCCAAAGAACAGCAAACTAAATTGTATCATTCAAAATATAGCATGAAGTGATGGGTGGTTTTTGGTCAGTAGAAGTCTGACACTCGCTTTCGCTCTGCCCAAGAGCGGGAGGGGTTATTTGATGATTTCCCACTCCCAAAAGTGAACCCATTAGTACACCCAAATTTCGTCGTCCCATGTTATAGGGGAAGGGCCTTTTTATCATTAACCAGACCCCGTGACGGGATACCTACTTCAGTGCGACAAACGTATCATCGAATATAGTTTCTTCGAAAACCTTTCATCTATCACTATACTGCGACGCTTTGTTAAATCGACGCCTTGTTACTGCGATGATTCATTACATCGAAAAACTTTACTGCGAACGATTTTACTTCGTGAGTATCATACTGCGAAGCCTTGTTTAGTCAAGGTCTTGTTACTGAAGTGTTCTGTTACTTAAGAAAACTTAGATTGATGATGAACAAGGCGTCGATTTAACAAAGCGTCGCAGTATAGTGATATCGATGAAAGGTTTTCGAAGAAACGATATTCGATGATACGTTTATCGCACTGAAGTAGGTATACCCCCCGTGACTGCTACTGTAGAATTCACTCAGGAAGATAATAGGATGCATGCAAATATAGCCTTAACTATCTGTATATAATTATTTACCTACACATTAATTCTCAAAGCAAAGCTGGTCTTAGTAGTCTATAAATAAGATATATTTATCCAGAACCAAACTGAAACTCCACGTGCGGTAATTTGCCCGATCAACACTCTCTCGATTTCGATTGCAGAAATAGAATACATTTTATAGAATTCATTATGAAAACGTGTTGCACTACCCACCTTTGTTATAAACTCTGATAGAAATACTAACTCTAAAACAGAAATTCTATTTCTAAAACATTCTGCCGTTATTAACACAAAATCATCTTTGACCCTTTTTTTTTTTTTTTTGGTGGGTGGAAAATCATCGAATGACCCCCCCCGCTCTTGGGCAGAGCGAAGGGGAGTGTCAGACTTCTACTGACTAAAAACCGAACCCATGTTCCTTCTTTGCCCTTGCGCCGAGGCCACGTAATCTAGTACATAATACCGCGGCCCCGACGGGCGTCGGCCCTTGCGGGCCCCTCCTTGCTGACATCTCTTTGAGGCGCGCGTGGAACACGAACGCGCCGCCGACACGGTCTGTTGCCGTCATGACGACGGCCGGACGGCGAGCTAGCCCATTACTCACCGTCCACAGGCCCGCGTCTACGGTGGCCGGAAGCCATCACGTGGCCCCCGACGCCCGGAGCGCCTTCCGCGCCTTCCGCGGCGGCTGGGACGTTGAGAGGATCGCTCCCTCTCTCGTTCCGCCACCTCCTTCGCTAGCATCACTGCTTCGCAGAAGGAGGCGACGGCGTCCCATTCCTCCTCGCCCCGGACCATGGCTTGCACCAGGGCCGGACGCGAGAGGTCACCGCCGCCGATCGCCGCTACGAGAACACGGCGGGGCTCCGCCCAGGCAGGGCACACCTCCACAGTGTGCTCCACCGTGTCCTCCGGTCGATCCTCGCAGTGGAAGCATCCGGGCGTTTCCTCCCGCCTGATTCGGTGCAGGTACCTCCCGAAACATCCGTGTCCGGTGAGGACCTGTGTCAGACGGAAGGTGAGGGCGCCGTGGCTCCTCTCTAGCCACTCCTCAAAGAGGGGACTTACCGCCACTATCGTGGCGTGCCCTGCACGGGGTTGCGACAGTCGCTGTCTCCATGCCGCCATGAGATCGCACCGGAGGTCTGTCCGCCGCGCAGCAATGTGCCGCGGCAGCAGAGTGACCCCCCGGTGTAGCGCCTCCGCGCGCCACTCGTGTAGGCGCCCTTAGGGTTGCTACACGCTTTTTCGGGTTAGCATGATTTGGCAACGCAGACCAAAAAAATATGTAAATACATGTTCGGGTAAAGCCACTCCGTTTAGAATTTTCTATTTATCTAAAATTCTTCGTACACTACGCAGCTATTTCACAATATTGCTAATTCTATTTTATTATCCAAGCCCCTAGCTAGGCCAATAATACCGAGGCTTTCTTTGTCTCTTTGGTGTGTCATAGTTAACGACTGACCCCTACAAAAAAGTTCTCGTGGAGATATGGCTACCAAAACATTATGAAACAATTTAAAGCCCTTCCATAAAACTAAAAATAGCAATCTCCAAAAGTGTCGACGCACCACATCCGTATCGTAAACCAATAAATTAAAAGTTAATTAACGGAAAACCTCATAAAAGAGCATAGTTTTCACATTCAATAATAAACTATGGCAGGTAATTAATATAGGAAAAACGATGTCAAAAGCCAACGTGCAGTTGTGAAGGCGAAACAATTTGCCCGTCGATGCGTGCCGGTTTGACATTTAATTATTGCAGAGGGTAAGATGAATTGGCGCCCAGCACGGGACCGGCAAAATGGCGGGTAGGACTTTTTTTGTTTGTTTCGTTTTGACGCTGTTTGATATGTGAGAGATGAGCGTGTCATGGGCTGTTATTATTGTTACAGTAGAGCTTTAAATCGTTAGAAAAATTACAGTAGAAAGTTGATGAAGATGGGTTATATTCTATATAAAACTTCCGCCGAAAAATCTCGCGACTCCTAAGATACAGGTCTGCGTGCCTAATTTGAGAGCCCGAAAAGCTGACCTTAATTTTTAAAGTTGTTTGTACAACCCACACACTATGTACTGAGCTGTTTTTTACAAACTTACATACATATACTCACGCCCTTTTCAGCGATTATTACATAGAATAAATGATTAAATAAAAAAATGAAAATGTTTACTGAAATGTATTTCATCCATCACCCAACGAGACAATGAGGCAGACAAGTGATTCAATAGAATATAAGATCTAATTTGTCCAATTCCGTTCATTCGATATATTAGTTACTGACTAACATTTCAGCAATTCTACGAGCTTCTATTTATACCCTAACTAATCACAAAATCCGAATCAAGCTTAGTATTTCACGGAGAACGAGCATTGTTAAATCAACCGTGTATAATAGAATCGGGAAAGCCATCAAATAGAGAATCTATTTTATGTCGATTCGTACTGGTTTGACGTTTAATTATTGCAACACGCAAGATGAATTGGCGCCCAACGCGGGACCGACGCGTTGTTTTAGCGGGAATAGAAATTGTAATAATTTTGTTTGGAAATAGCAGAATAACGCTTTAATGTTTATGTTTGGCTGTTTAATTGTGTTTCTTTGTTCCAGAAACGTATTTTTCAATGACATGTAAATAGATGGTCACACTTTTAAACATTGAGTTTGCAAGAAAAACAGCTATTGTTGACAGAAACGTTTTAAAACTAACATCAACCATTGCACTGAATCTCATTTGGCTGACCATATTAAATCGTACAGCCTTTTCTATTTAAACAAAGAGCAAAGATAAGTCCTTAGACACACAGTTCATTAGTACACATAACATAATATATGAAATCGAAAACCTTTAGCAAATACACTCAAAACGAACGAGAAAATCCTAAGTACAACAGTATTCCGTATCGGAAACAATGCTGACACAAGATAGGAAGCTCCAAATCCGATTAAAACAAAGCTTCCGATGCAAGCGATATCGATTGTTTGTTGTTGTTGTTATGTCACTAAACTTAACATGTCACTTTTTTATGCTACACCACCGTGCTGAGATAGAGGTCTTTTGGCCCTTTACATGACCTAGTTTATTGTATGTCCTATTTTTTTCTTTCTTTTATTTTGTTTAGTACTGCGCGAGTCAAATAATTACTTATTCTCTCTGTTTAAACTTGTGTCATTAATGTGAGAAGCTATCTATAATTATGTTCTAGTTAAGTTTTTTTTTATACAATTTAGATAGGTTCTTTATATATGTTCTGCATAAATTGACTGGCCTGTTGGTCTAGTGGTTAGTGACCCTAACTGCTATGCCGGAGGTCGTGGGTTCGATTCCCACCCAGGACAAATGTTTGTGTGATGAGCACGATCATTTGTTCTGTGTCTGGGTGTAATTTATCTATAATATGTATGTATTTAGAAATATATAAGTATGTTTATCAGTTGTCTAGTACCCATAACACAAGCTCTGCTTAGCTTGGGACTAGATGGCGTTGTGTGATAGTTGTGGTTTTTTTTTTAAATCCGGTTCAGTATTTAACACAGAATGTTTGTTTGACTTTTAAATTGGAAAATTGATAATAGATACAATACAATTTTAACAGCGCCTAATTCGGCCCGAGTTATCTCCACAATACAGTTTTGTTTAAACGTTCTAATTTACGCCCTAATTCTATAAGCAAACACACAACACATTCGCAAACACGCTTCCACATTATACAATAATGTAACTGAAAATCCTTTACTAAACCAGAGATTCCCAGTTAAAACAACGCAAACAGATATACATAAAACATGGCCAGATAGAGAGAGAGGATTTAAATTCAATTTGCTGTAAGTTCGACTACCCACTGTAGGTGCCACTTATATTTAGGTTAGGAATGCTCTCGCTGTTGAATCTTGTGGATGAATCTGTCTTAGCAACTGTAATCTTCTTTGCTCTGGCAACATTCCTGGGATTGGCTAAAGTTAGTCTTGCTAAGAAAGCTGTTGGTTCTAGTGCGTGATTGCTTTATTCATAGCAGACTGGTATTCTAGCTCTATATGTTTCGTCTAAATTCAAGTTAGTGGCTGATTTTCTAAAAGAAAACTAAGCTATATCTATATCTTCTTTAGAACATTTTAATTTCTGTTGAATGTCATCACGTGTAAAAAAGCTTTTAGAATTGTGGATTTCTTCTACAATAAAGAAAAGGTTTTTATAGCCAAAAATAATGAATAATAGCGACTAGGATCTATCTTTAGGTTAAGCCGCGCTTGCCTAAGTTAGCCGTTGATATGACCAATTAATACCGAGTGTCTTCTGTGCCTCGGAAACTACATTAAGCCGTTGGTCCCGGCTATACATTTGTAAATCTCTGACAATCGTTACAGGAAGTCAGTTACCCGAAAGTCTGATAACCAGTCTTACCAGAGGGTCTCAGTGTACCCAATACTACCTGGTTTATGGAGATCAAATAGGTAGTCGCTCCGTGTGAAAGACTGACGCCTTCATAATGTTCCCAAAAAGTAGCCCACAGTTTTAAGCGCTTAGCTTAAAATCCAGGCCATATGTAAAACCTGTGAAAATAAAAGTAAAAAGAGTGCTTCCTACTCAAACAACGTTAGCCATACATAAAACATGTCAGAGGATGGACGGACGTTCTCTCGGAGACTTTAAATCCGATTAGCGGACTACCCACATCCTGTTTTGCATCAGGGCTCTATGCTAGTAACATTGATTGTTTATTTAGTATTCCTTTTGATGGATATTGGTCGGGTTCAGCTACTTTTGAATTTGATCAATAAATTAAAAGTGAACTTATTTGTTTTGGTGAAATTTTTTAGAGGGTAGTTTTGAAAAGTGTTGGCTTCAATACTAATATTCCTTTTAGTTTTAAGTACCTACTTCTATAATTTTCGAGATTAATTTTGGAGACCTGTCGTTTACATTAATGGAACACAAAATAACATCAAGCCTGTAATCCCCGAACGGTTAGACAGAGGTGTAGCAAATAGTACACCCAGATTTCACCAGTTATGTTAAAGTCCCATGTGGGGACGACACTATTGCCATTATTATTACTAGCCATCTGTGTCCCACTGCAGGGCAAAGGCCTCCCTTCCCTCTTTCCACTTATCTCTATCCAATGATGTTATTTGCCAATCCCTGCGAAAAAAGTCGAGTTCGTCCCGCCATCTTCTTCTGGGCCTGCCGCGTTGTCGTTTGCTGCTGTTTGGGACCCATTGTGTGGTTAGTTTAGCCCATAGCTCCTCCGGCATGCGGCAGATGTGGCCAGCCCAGTTCCATTTAAGCTTGGCAGCCGTGTGACCTACGTCGGCAATTTGAGTTTTGGAACGCAGTATCGAGTTCCTTATTTGGTCTGTAAGCTTGACTCTGATGCTGGGTTTACACTCTCGCGCGAGTGACGAGACGAGCCGCGAGGCGAGGCACGAGTCGAGTGTGTGAACGGTGTGTTTGTGACTCGCCTCGCAACTCGTCTCGTCACTCGCAGCGCTCGCGTCGGGGGCGGTTTGTACCTATGCGTTAGCTAACGTTAACCTGTAGCTCATTTACACTCTCGCGCGAGTGACGAGCTGCGAGGCGAGGTGCGAGACGAGCCACGAGGCGAGAGTGTAAACCCAGCATGAGGATACTACGCTCCATTGCTCGCTGACTATTGCTATTAATGGAAATTATATACTCAATTATAATTTTTGGTTATTATCCTAAATATGAGTTTGACGAAACGACTGATGAGTTCTTGGCTAAATAACAACAGCTGCAAATCACGCATATATGTGTAGTACAGAGGTATTTAAAAGAAATTCTCAAGTATATTATGAAACACGTGCGATATTTTACATCCAGTCGCTCTCTCAGACTAAATCGGATTAGCCTCGTTTTGTAACTACCCACATACGTTATGTAGGTATCTGGATTAAAGATTTAATTAGCATTGATTTCTGCTTTATCTTTTTCTTTCTTATTCTTTTCTGGTTTTAAATGGCGGTTGTTTAATTGTGTATTTTAGTTTTGGTCTTTAACTAATATATTTCTTTTTATCTTTTCAGGTATGTTTAATGCTGTTTTACGAAAATCTTCGATTGTGAGTAGAATATTGGATAGAAGATGGTTAACAGGGTATTTCAGTGTCAGGTGTTTCGGTAAATCGAACCCAGTACCTCACGCTCTACAGTCGCCTTTGCGACCACTGGACCACTGGACGGGACCTACTATAAGACTATTAAAGTCAAATTCTCTCTTAAAATAGTGTCGCTAAAAGCGATTATAGACGCTCTACAAGCTTTAATAAGTAAGTTTTCTAAACAAAGGCAGACGCTGTCTCCTTGAAAACAAATGCACAACGGTTACCCCAAAATCCCCATCTCCCATTTCAACTCGACACTCCCCAATACGAGAACTCCGTGTGAAATTTTCATGAAAGCAATTTCCCCGTAACGAACAACCAGACCCGTTTCACTAGAAAACAGATAAGACACTCTATTTGTAGTGTCTTAAGTTTCTAATTAAATTTACATCAGCCTGTTATCTTGGTGCATATCTGATGCAGTTGTGTTGGGTCTTATTTCGTGCTGTATAGAGCTGTTTTTCCTTTGTTTGGAGACGTTTAGCTGGTGTTGGATAGTGGTATAAAGGTGGGGTCGTTTTGTGCTTTAGCGGGAATTAATTTATTAATATTTTAGGATATAATTAGTAGTGTAGAATGAGTTTGGAAGATGTAGTTTGTGGGTTTCTTTGAGATACCTACTTTTCGGAAAAGTTTTTGATCTGGACTCTGTGCTGATTACGTTGAGCTGAATTCTCTTTATGCTATATATATATAGCCCCAATATAAATATTCACTTTCAATTTCTACTCTCTGTTTAACCGTCTTTCCCGCTCATAGCTTGACTCTGATCATCATTCTCTTACCCTTATCCCGAATCATTTTTTGTTTTTTATTTCTTCCATACTTCTACTCGTCATCTAATTTCTTGCCATATCACCATTTACACAGTCCATCCGTTATTTCATTGGTCGTGGTTCAAAGCTAGATTATAATACACTAATTTTCAATTCTGTTTGCACTGACTATCTGCCTCTGCAGTGGTTATTTTTCAGAACGTCCTAGAACCTAATTATTTCAAACATCCACCACCCCAAATTAGACCCCCATGGTGGATTACGGTCCACTTTCTCACACAGAAAAAGAACTTTATTTTTTTTTTATGTCACCAGCAAATACTACGCATCGTTTAATCCGCTCCCGCTCATGGTGCGACCCGTCCCTAAGAAAGATAGCAGCATCTAACTTAGTTAAAGTAGTTTATTTTACTCGATTCAAGTTTTGAGTCGTCACTTCAGCAATGACAAGGGATGTTTGTGCATTTGTTTAGTTGCACATTTTACAACTATTTGAGGGTAGTCGGGGAATTATACAACACTTCTTCGGTAGAAGGAGAGAGGAATCGCGTTTTGATGAAAACTAAAGTTGTATGCACATTATATGTATATACCTAGATTATGCTTATTTAATACTTAACTAGCCTGCTTCTTCTTCCGCGTATATTTTGAAAAGATAATATAACCTATGTTACTCGGCAAAGATGTAACTTTCTAAAGGTGAAGGAAGGTAAAATCGGCCGAGTAGTTGTTGAGTTAAACCGTAACAAACAAACAAAAATCACCTCTTTATTGTTTAGATATTTTGATTTGTTAAAGCATCAATAAACTGTTACAACTCAAGAATTTAATCCTAGACATTTATGAAAACGAAGTCTGTTTTGTATACTTAGTAACGTAGCCAAAAATGGCACCCTTGGTTTTCATACGGATCGTGATACGTACGGTTGTCTGTGGGTTTCTGTTTCATAATAATTGTGTGTATTTGAAGATTAAGTCTGGAGTTGATTGAAGATTTCGATACGCGTGTAGACGCTAGGAGCTGGATTTATTTATACGCCTTTGTTCGAGCTGAAATAGTTGTTTGTATTTAGTGTTGCCCAAATGCAAGACCAAGACGAGACTTAGCCAGCCTTGGTCTTGGTCTTGCGTCAATACACCTGGTCTTGGTCTTGGTCTTGCGCTCTCAAGTCTTGGTCTTGGTCTTGCAGCAAGAGTCTCGCAAGTCTTGCAAATACCTTGCTATTTACTAAACACGTTAGTTTAGATCTAAGAACAACGTAACAGAGTAGGTACATGTTTACATTGACAGTTTAAATTGACATAGGCATAGTAAACCACCAAATTAATTAAATTAACTTCATAATAATTATAAAAAAATATGCAATTTAGTCCCTAATACTAGGTACTACTTTAGTACCTACTATGATTTACTGAGCGTGTTTACTGTTTAGTGGCTATCCTAAACTCTTCACAAACAGCTAGCGGTTAAAATAATTATCACTTACATATTTTTCATCATCGTCTCGACTTGATAATTCTAACTAATAAAATTTGTCGTCGTCGAAACAAAAATACCTACTTAATTTAATTCAATTAATTAATTTATTCAGACATACAAATATCCATACAGTAGTACACAAATTCGCCAAAACATAAAAAGAAAATAATAACGCCCAGATCTCAGTTTCACTAAACTGCGAGACGCAAGAGTCTTGCAGGCTAAGTCTTGTTCTTGCTCAAATCTTGCAGGGTTCAGTCTTGGTCTTGGTCTTGGTCTTGCGAAAATGCAAGAACAAAACCAAGACTGCAAGACCAAGACCGATTTTGGACAACACTATTTTGTATTACAAGTCGTGTTGTTCTTAACCTTGACTAATTATTTCTCCTTTTGCTTAAAATGTGTATTATCGTAGTCATTTAAAGCGCCAGGGTAGCCTTTCTTCCCGTCGGGGTTGCGGTTTGTTCCAAAGAAATACTGCGGTTTCGGCACAAAGGGCTAAGATGGACGAGGACTAGGAAGGCATGGGTGGTTTGTAGTCAGTAGAAGTTTGACACCGGTACCAGAGCGGGAGGAGTCATTTGATGATTTCCGACCCTGCTTAAAAAAAGGTAGCCCTTCTTTCATACTTCTGTATAACTCGTGATCTTATCAGACACCTCCTTTCTAGCCATGTCATCTTTTTCAGCTGTATGTTGAACAAATTATGATATTCGCGCGCTTTAACGCGTTTTATCTTCGTCATTTTTTATTGATTTGATAAAACAAAAAACACGTATTCAATATTTTTCGATAATATAACTTACGGACTAAACAGAATCATATTATTTTGGTCCGATCTCCTTTTGATAGTCGAGACCAATGACCTAACGTGCTTTCCGAGGCGCGGAGGAAACTAAAGTGAACACTAACTAGGTAATGAGTGGTCACCCATCCAATGACCAAACCAGGCAAGCGCGTTTTTATCTATACCACCACCACCAGACCAGACCAGACCAGAGCAGCTGTTAGCCTGTTATTATATAGCCACGAGGTCTTCAAGAGTAATTTAGAGTTTCCTTCGACTTAAATTGACCATAGCATTCAGTATGAATGGACCCAAGACGCTCGCTGGAGCGCCGCCACAATTTCCAATGCTGCTAAATTGGAATGGACAGTGTACCCGCATTGTATTTCATTGTTGCTGTCCAAGACAATGATGCTCTCTAATTTGGACGGGTTGCGGTCTGAACTAGGTATGATGTGTTTATAGTCATGGTAGGTGCCTTGTTGGTATAGTGGCCGCAAATGCTACTTTGTCCAAAGAAACCAGGAGTTGTTCCGGTCTGATCCCCCAAACCGATCCACTGCCAATATTTTTCTTTTGTTTATTCCTTTCTGATCCCCTGTAATTTAACATTCCGTTCTGATCCCCTTTTCTTTTTTAATGAACACAAGTACAAGTGAAGTACAGTCAACCGAAAAACAGTTGTTAATGAAAATATAATCAGTTTTTATTTCTATAACTTACAATCGTACGATCATCCCACAAACTACCAGGAGAACAGAAGTAGGAAGGAGGTATTGGGAGTTGGAATCTTCGAATCAAATCTATGACCGTTCTAAAACACGTTTTGTCGACGATATCGTTAAAGTCGCGGTTAACACTTGACTAAGGGCCGCATAAAACCATGAACTGAAAGAAATAAGAGGCGGCTAAATTTTAATTTTTGAGGTCTTTCGTTGAGGTGCTCCAGCAAAGTGTTATTGGGTTTTCCTATCAGGAATTTCTCAGTATGAGGCTGTAGTTTCGATGTTTAGTCCGGTAGATGGCATTAGGGTCTCTTTTTGCATTTGACTGCACATGACTGGTGAACATAGTGGAAGTACTAAACTGCCGTTCAAACATCATTTATGAAATGAGGCCCCAATTCTTTTACTGTTTAATTTCGTACGGATGAACTGCGTGAACGGACCTAAGCGTACACCCTGCCTAACTCTCCAGGCATAGAGGTGTTATTATATAATTTGATCCTTTTTCCATCACAATTACCTACGTATATAAAACTAGAACACCTAGTACCAGCCGTAACGTCCAGTTTGAGGCTCCGACACAGCGGGTGCCGCCGACGACCAAATTAAAACAAATGGTTCTACCAAGTTTAGTGTGCGGTCTTATCTAACCCGACTTCTATGGATGCCATGAGTTTAGACTTTAGAGGGTTTGCAAATAAACGAAGGATCGTAGTTTTTCAATACCCTTGTTTCCTTGATAAAAACTCAAATTCAAAGCAGTCATTTCAATTATAACATTACAGGCACTATTGAAGGTCAAAAAAGCGAAGCTACAGTCACAGTTTTGTAGTTGCCCGTAGATTTCTATGGAGTAGAATGGGCAAGAAACGCCATGGACACTCTTTTACCATGGAATCAATTACGGGTCACAGTCATTAAGGGTAGTCAGACGCCTTACGTTTTAGGAACAAGCTCCTAGAATATAGGAGTTTATAAATTGGGAGCCGATTCCCAACTCATGATTTGTCTTGGACCTAGAGAGATGGTGAATCTCAAAACTTTCTAGTGTTCGTTTACCACATCGTCTCTCAAACAGAAGAATCATTCTCATGGAGTGAATTTTTTATATCTCCTGTACTTTTTGTTAGCCTGGTTACAGTACTGGTGTAATATCAGATGATAGTACGTAGAGCGGCGGTCGCATTCTACCGCAGGGAGCTTAGTTTATTGGCTCGATTAATGTACAAAGCCTGGAGTTTTACCTAGGTAAACTTTTCGTAAACAATTTTAATATCATCCTGTATATTTCCATCGCGCATCGATAGAGTAGGCGTTGTAGTATCAGAATATTTGTGTCAGTTGTGACGTAATATCACGCCAATCTTCGAATGGCAGGCAGAGTTGTTATAGCACGTTACCGTTTATGACCATATTTTTGATATGATTATGTTTAAATCCCGATAATTGGACCGATCCTATTGCCATAACCAAGCTGGATTCCTTCCTTTTTTGAATGCTGCGTAGTTACTGAAAAATCCAATAACACTTTGCCGGACCTGGTAATCGAACTTATGACGTACCAAAGCACCAACCACCTAGTCCTAACCAAGCCACAAACCAAACAAAACCCTGAAACAAGACTTCATGGTAAGCAAGCAACCAGCTTGCAACTACTATCAAGCCGTAGTATCAAGTAACTTCAAGTAAATTACCCCACTCAAAAAGCCATACAATAAAAAGCCAAAGTATTTAAAACTCAACCTCAGTGCAAACTACCCACTATCTTCATCAAAAGATTTCCCAACACACATTTGTGTAGTGTCCCCACTGAAACCCATTAAATGACAATATTATATCAAGATCTTTTACAACCTCGTTTATTTCCTGCCATAACTGCACTCCGCCATTGTCTAGACTTATATGTGTTATTAAACTAAGACCTAACATGGCATTCTGTGAGTAGTGGAAACAGGAACTGGCCCATAGAGTACGGAGACGATTCGTGGTTCACTTATTTAGGACGGCATTATTGAACAGGGGACGTCCTAGAAAACCGTCATTATCATCATTCATCATTTCAACCAAAAGACGTCCACTGCTGGACATAGGCCTCCCCCAGGTGTCGCCACATTGACCGGTCCCGTGCGTCTCGCATCCAGCGGGTTCCCGCAACTTTCACTAGCTCACCGACTGACATTATTGGTGAAGTTCTTCAGAAAGCACAAATGCGTAGTACTTGCCACCGCTGCACTACGAACAGATGTATGAACGTGGACGACTCAAAAGGAGTATGTAAGGATCGTAGCAGCTAGATGACGTTCTAAGGGTTCTACCTACCCCCATGTCAAAAAGGCATACAATACCATAATATGTATGACTAGCACTTAGCCCACGGCTTCGCCCGCGTGGATGTCGGTTCAACTACAAAAGTGACGATTTTCCATACAAACTTTCATCCCCCTTTTCACCCCCTTGAAGGTTAAATTTCAAAAAAACCCCTTCTTAGTGCTCCCCTACATTAATAATAGAAAGCCGTGTGCAAAATTTCACATTCCTAGCCCCCAGTAGTTTCGGCTGTACGTTGATATGTCAGTCAGTCAGTTCTCCTTTTAATAGATCTCGAGCAATATTCAGCAATGGTAGATGCCGAAAGTTTGACGTAATATATATAGTAATTTCTTCGGGCTAGTTCTTTGTTTTCCAACAAATAGTGCTGATTCCTGATTTAATGTGGTCTGTGACAAAAGCGGTACTTGTGGCCCACAAAATTTATTAAAAGGCTGAAGAGACGAACCGTACACGAACTAAACAAAATAATTGACGATCGTAGCAGATACTTCAAAGCTGGTACTTCATACATGTATGAACTGCCCTCTCTATACACTACCGATTCCGTGGTCTGTGAACTGTCCACTAGTTTATTGTATAGATTACAGCGAGTGATGTCGAATGCTCTGTGGTGTTCTGGTCGCACTTTTCATGAGGTCTGGCTTTCAAATTGTGGTGCTCGGTTAAATAATGGTGTGGTGGCTACTCGTATGTTTTATTTGGAAGTTATGTTTCAGTTTCGAACACAGCTAAAACGAAGAGCATACGAAGTTTAAAGCCGAGGTATACTTTCGTGCAGGCCAGGTTTACCATGGTAAATTATGATATTGTGGGGATGATGTCCACGAGAATCGTGTGTAATAAAGTAAACGACTCTTCCACTAGAAACACATTTAATAGCTCAGACAAAAACCGAGAGCCGCAGAGAAAAATCCATGCGTCAGACTTGTGTCGCCTTTGACACCTCGCTCCGGCAAATAAGGATGGGCGTAGCAATTAGTGATGTGCCGCCACACCACCCCCCTTGGAGTTTGGAAAACCTGCAGAAAGATAATTAGGAAATCTAACTACGCGTCCGGACCTTGTGGTTTGTACCGGACGTTGACCATCTGGGTTTTCTATTACCGACTTTGATGCATCTTCAGATGAGTCGGACAAAATAAAGGCAGGTTTGACACGATCTATTGTGACTGTAACTGGTCCTCTTTGTAGTTCTACAGTGACGGTCTTATCTGTCCTCTCTAACACAGGATACGGACCTGAATATGGTGGTTCTAAAGATCCTCGAGGTGCACCTTTTCTAATAAAGACGTGTTTGCAAGTCTTGAGGTCCTTGTGCACAAATACAGAAGCTGGAGAATGTCGAGCTGCTTCTTGTGGCTTCAAAAATGACATGTTATGTCTCAGTTGCGAGACAAAATCTGGCGGTCTCAGCTGGTTATTATTACTTGATTGGAAGAACTCACCCGGTATTCTCAAGCGCTCACCATAAACCATTTCAGCGACGGAGCATTGCAGGTCTTCTTTCCAAGCTGTACGCACGCCGAGCAATACGACAGGTAAAACGTCTGTCCAGCGCTGCTCGCCGTGAGCCATGATGGCAGCCTTCACAGTGCGGTGAAACCTCTCAACCATCCCATTCGCTGCAGGGTGGTAAGCAGTCGTGTGGCGCAGCTGGACTCCACAAAAATCTGTAAGAGCTTTGAAAAGTGAGGAGGTAAATTGACGACCTCTATCTGTTGTCAATGTCTCTGGACAACCGAAACGTGAAATCCATAACTCATAGAATGCCTTTGCTACTGTTTCTGCTGTAATGTCCTGCAGCGGCTGTACTTCTGGCCAACGTGTGTATCTGTCGACCGCTGTGAGACAGTATTTATAGTCGCGAGATGATGGCATTGGTCCGATTAAATCTATATGCACGTGACTGAAGCGTGATTGTGGCAGTTTGAAATTGCCTAGAGGAGATGAAACATGACGGTGTACTTTAGTCTTTTGGCAAGCTTCACAGGTACGAACCCAATCGCGACAATCCTTTCGAGCTGAGGGCCAAATAAATCTATCAGTTACCATCTTTGTAGTGGACCTCGTTCCGGGATGGCTCATCGAGTGAATGGAGTTGAAAATCTGCCGACGCAGCTCCTTTGTAGCAAAAGGTCGAGGCCTCGGCAGAGAGACGTCGCAGAATAAAGTGACGCTTGTACCTGGTATATGCATTTGTTCCAGCTTCAATGAAGTTGAGCGATTGGAGACAATAGTCTGTAGCTCGGTGTCATGTTCTTGAGAATGCGCTAGTTGTTCTAATGTAGGAGGTGACGCTACAGCTTCGATGCGTGTCAACGTATCGGCAGGGATGTTGTCTTTACCCGAAATATGTCTTATGTCCGTTGTAAATTGCGACACGAAATCGAGATGATTAAATTGTCTAGGTGAGCATTTCTGCTTGTTCTGCAAGAAAGCGTAGGTGATTGGCTTGTGATCCGTGTAAATAACAAAGTGTCTACCTTCGATCATATAGCGGAAATGTTTAACGCTTTCGTATATCGCCAACAACTCTCGGTCATAAGCGCTATATAGCTGTTGGGATTTGCTCAGCTTCTTTGTAAAAAGCAAGGGGTTGCCATTCCTCATTTACCAATTGCTGGAGTACCGCGCCCACGGCCGAGTTAGAAGCGTCGGTCACGAGGGCCAAAGGCGCATTCATGACCGGATGTGCGAGTAAAGTACATTTAACAATACTTGCTTTGCAGTTGTTGAAAGCTTCAAGGAGTAGTGGCGTCCAGGTGATTGGATGAGTACCCTTTACTTTGGGTCCCGACAGCATCTCGTGCAGCGGTGCTTGATCAGAGGCAGCGTTTGGAATGAATCGGCGATAAAAATTTAGCATTCCCAAAAATCTGCGTAAACCGTTGACGGTTTTTGGTGGTGGAAACTCCTTTATGACTTTAATCTTGTCTTCCAGGGGTCGCGTGCCATACTGGGTGATGTGGAAACCAAGGAAATCTAGTTCGCTTTTGCTGAATTCACACTTCCCTTCATTGATACGGAGACCGTAGTCATGCAGACGCTTGAAAACCATTTCCAGGTGTTCCAGGTGTTCGGATTGACTTCTAGAGTACACCAAAATGTCATCAATGTAAGAGAAACAGCAGAAATCGAGGCCTCTGAGCACCTCATCAAGAAACCGCTGGAAAGTTTGTGCGGCATTGCGCAAACCGAAAGACATGAACGGAAATTCTAGCAGGCCAAATGGAGTTGTGATTGCAGTCTTTGCTATGTCCTCTGGGGCTACTGGAATTTGATGATAGGCTTTTTCCAGGTCGATTTTTGAGTATGCTGTACAACCAGCTAGTCTATGAGCGTAATCTTCTATATGCTTCATAGGGTACCTGTCAGGTATAGTGCGCGCATTTAAAGCACGGTAGTCCCCGCAAGGTCTCCAGCCGTTCTTCTTCGGAGCCAGGTGCAGTGCTGACGCCCATGGTGAATCTGATGGTCTCGCAGTGCCTTCTCGAATCATGTTATTAATCTCTTCTTTGGCAATCTTGAGACGATCAGGAGCTAAACGGCGCGGTCTGCAAAATACAGCGGGTCCAGGTGTAGTATTTATGTAGTGTACGGTTGAGTGCTTAACTTCACGAAATACTCCAAAAGGTTTGGTCAAATTAGGGTACCGGGAAAGTAATTTGTGAAATTCAGTAGAACCCGATATCGCTTTGATACTGGTTTGGTTACAAACCCTGAGGGTTCCAGGTGCAGTTAAAGTTGTCATACTATCAATCAGACGCCTGTGTTTACAGTCCACCAAAAGTCCGTAATGCGCGATGAAATCAGCTCCTATGATTGGCTTATCCACAGTCGCTACCACGAAATTCCACACAAAGTCTCGTCTCAAACCCAGGTCCAGGTGCAAAGTCATGGTACCGAAGGTGCTGATGATGCTACCGTTTGCAGCAGTAAGACTGTAGTCCGCAGGTTGTCTGGACTGGCGCAGGAATCGACGTGGGAGCACACAAAGATCCGAACCAGTATCTATCAAAAACTGTACCTTTGTTTTCCGGTCTGTGATGAAAAGGCGACTGGTAGCACCTTGACAGTCGTTAGTCGCCTCTACGAACTGTCGCTCTAGTTTACCGACTTGTATGAACAAGGAGATGTGCATTTCGTAGCTTTATCTCCAAACCTCTTGTGGTACCAGCATACGCCACGTGTATTGCTGCGGCTACTGCTCCTCGATCGGTATCTGCCTCTAGAGGGAGAGAGATCACGCGAACGTATGTTTAATTGCGATATTTGTTGGCTTAATTCTGAATGTATACGTGACGTAATCATTTCATCGATACGTTTCAATAAACCGTCGAAATTACTGAAGGCACTGGCGGCGTTCGTGCTTGTACTCGCTACCTGGTGGTGTAACGGCGCCGCGACCTCACAAATTTTATCCGCTAATTCCGCGACGACTTCCAGGCTCCCAGAGGTTTGCGTCACAATAATTGCTTGAACATGAGGAGGTAGGCGACTTGACCACAAACTTCGCAAAAACTCGTCAGTTACCTCGTTTGCGGCAAGCGTTTTTAAATGGCGCAGAAATTGTGACGGTTTTCTATCGCCTAATTCTTCGTGCGAAAGTAACTGAGTAATTTGGTGTTGACGAGAAATAGATAACCGTTTTGTTAGCTCTTGCTTTAACTTCTCGTACCTGTTGGTCGGTGGAGGGTTTCTCACGATGTCTTTTACTTCGCGAATGTACTTATGTTCAAGCTGAGAGATGACATGATAAAATTTCGTACTGTCATCTTTAATGCCGGAAATTTTAAATTGTGCCTCTGCTTGCGCGAACCATACCTCCGGGTCTTCTGGCCAGAATGGCGGCAGACGCACTGCGACTCTGTTCACTGTGGCGTCGAATGCTGCGTCTACAAAATCTCCGTCGGCTTCGTCCAATCTAGGTGCGTGTTTGTCCGTCATGACGGATCACGTCGGGGTCACCAATTGTGGGGATGATGTCCACGAGAATCGTGTGTAATAAAGTAAACGACTCTTCCACTAGAAACACATTTAATAGCTCAGACAAAAACCGAGAGCCGCAGAGAAAAATCCATGCGTCAGACTTGTGTCGCCTTTGACACCTCGCTCCGGCAAATAAGGATGGGCGTAGCAATTAGTGATGTGCCGCCACAATATCATAATTTACCATGGTAAACCTGGCCTGCACGAAAGTATACCTCGGCAAGTATATATAGGAAGGAGAACCTATTGCCATCAACTGGGCCAAAACTCAATTCTGGTTTGTTACTTAGATTTTTTTTTAATACTCTGGATCCTCTGGACGAGGCAGAAAGAGAAGTAGGTACTATTGTTTTAACAAAAATGGTTTTGATATTTTTTTTGTCAAAAACATTTGTAACAGTTGGTTTTCTTTTAAACCAAACTTAGGCACAAATCATTGCAAACATAATGCCTTATTAAATATTTTATGAAAACTCGAAAGTCGCTTTAAAAGAAGGCTTCTTAATATCTCCTTAGGGGTGATCATCCGGGCACGCCACGATAGTGGCGGTAAGTCCCCTCTTTGAGGAGTGGCTAGAGAGGAGCCACGGCGCCCTCACCTTCCGTCTGACGCAGGTCCTCACCGGACACGGGTGTTTCGGGAGGTACCTGCACCGAATCAGACGGGAGGAAACGCCCGGATGCTTCCACTGCGAGGATCGACCGGAGGACACGGTGGAGCACACTGTGGAGGTGTGCCCTGCTTGGGCGGAGCCCCGCCGTGTTCTCGTAGCGGCGATCGGCGGCGGTGACCTCTCGCGTCTGGCCCTGGTGCAAGCCATGGTCCGGGGCGAGGAGGAATGGGACGCCGTCGCCTCCTTCTGCGAAGCAGTGATGCTAGCGAAGGAGGTGGCGGAACGAGAGAGGGAGCGATCCTCTCAACGTCCCAGCCGCCGCGGAAGGCGCGGAAGGCGCTCCGGGCGTCGGGGGCCACGTGATGGCTTCCGGCCACCGTAGACGCGGGCCTGTGGACGGTGAGTAATGGGCTAGCTCGCCGTCCGGCCGTCGTCATGACGGCAACAGACCGTGTCGGCGGCGCGTTCGTGTTCCACGCGCGCCTCAAAGAGATGTCAGCAAGGAGGGGCCCGCAAGGGCCGACGCCCGTCGGGGCCGCGGTATTTTGTACTGGATTACGTGGCCTCGGCGCAAGGGCAAAGAAGGAACATGGGTTCGGTTTTTAGTCAGTAGAAGTCTGACACTCCCCTTCGCTCTGCCCAAGAGCGGGGGGGGTCATTCGATGATTTTCCACCCACCAAAAAAAAAAAAAAAAAAGGGGTGATCATCCCCTTTTTCCTCCAAAAACAGACAATTAATCACATCTGCCTTCAACATTCACAAAATCTACGATTTTTATTAAAAACTTTTTTGCTAATACCGTCGTTTACCTTCGCCACAGCAGTTTAGGTTTTTGTATTTTTTGCCTTAAAAAGAAATCTGCTAAAACCATTATTTAGTTACTGTTTGAACTAAATAAATTGAAAACGTATTTCACAAATACAAAAAATCAAGGGTGTGTGTGAAAAGACCCCTAACGAAGCAGAGAGGCACGTGATTTTTCCTGTAATGGTTTTTTTTTGTTCTGGCAACTTTCTAGTTGGTTGATTTTTAATTGGAACCTTCTAGTTACGTCGATATTAAAGGTCAAAGTTTCAACTTTTTTAATTTTTTAAAAAATCTATTCTTAATATTCTAATCTCAGGAACTACTGGTTGGAATTGATAACTTATTTGAGTGTTGAATAGTTCATTTAACGGGAAAGGCTTTAGGCTATATTCCACGCGGAAGAAGTCGCGGTCAAAAGCTAGTAATAAAATAAAATCACGCCTGTGATCCCCGAAGGGTTTGGTAGAAGTTTACCTAACAGTACACGCTAGAGAAAACTAAAAGAGTTCCGTCTAGAAACTGAACGTAGCAAAAACCTATAAATTTTTATCACCCCATAATATCAGATCACGATTCAGTTTTCCCGAGATGGCAATCTTTTTACGACTGTCATAATAAAATCATCTTTACTGAGACAGTTATAATGCTCATTATAGCGTACATTTATTGGCAGATAGCGCATGATTTTCGTTCCATATCGATTAGGTTTATGTTCGATTTTATGAGTCCGATTAATTTTACTATCTGGATTCCGAGGATACGAAATCTCTACCATATGGTTCTATGACGTAGCCAAACATTACGCCTGCAAATTCGATAAATAAAGGATAAGGCAGAGATGTACTGGTACCTAAATCCACATTTACAATTATTTCTACGTTTTATATAATATATTATTGGCCAAGCATATTGCCAAAAACCAAACCCATGTTCCTTCTTCGCCCTTGTGTCGGAGCCGCGTTATCCTTTCGATAATCCACAGCCCCGACGGACAGTTTTTCCGACCTGGGAGTCGAATTGAGGCCCTCATGCTCAGCATTTGCGGCCACTAGAGCAATGAAGCAATTAAATTCTGTGACCTGCAATTATATTTCGCAAATCTTAGATCTAGAATCTCCCTTAGAATCTTATCGCCGTTTTTTTTTATGTAAACCAAATCAAACGCTTCTAAATAATCTAAATTCACGCCCAATTTCCTTTCACGCATACCTCGAAAAGCATTTCCTTCTTATCCAAACTTCCTACACGTAAAAAATGACGAAGCAAATCCTACCAATATAGAATCACATTCAGCGATACTAATAAAACGTGTAGAGAGGTCAAGCGATCCCCTTACATGACTTGCGTGAAGGTATAAGGCATTTTGCGATGACGTGCCGATTTGTGAAGGAAAAATTTGTAGAAATTGGCGAATGAGGAAGGGGTTTGTAAAGAAAATGGGGAGATTTTTTACCTGAATGGCGATGAGAGAGGGCATGCGAAGATAGGGCGTTTATAGGATCAGTAAAACTAGTACGGATCTGCTGTGGACACTTTATGAATCTCTACTTAGCGTGTCGATGATAATCTTAATACTCGTCGCAAAATTTTCTAGACGTTAGTCGTCCAGAAACTTGCACTTTCAGTAGCTTCCATCGGCTTCTGTGTTATGCAATCAACTGTGCAGGCAGGACACGATATCAAGTGTCCATCTTTCGTGGTACAACACCACATTTACACTCCAGGGCAGAGTCATCTATTAATCCTTAAAGGTTTTCCTTGCTTTGACCAACCTGTGTCGGGAGTCTATTAAACACTTCCAGCTCAGCCATGGCCGCTCAGACAACATGTATTCAGTAAGTATCCGGACTTATCCGGACAAACAATCACTACTAAAATAAAAATTATTTCCTCTTCCAAGCTTCAAATAAAAATCCGCAAATACCCTCCATTCTAGATTATAAATCAAAGTCCTATTTGAATGTTCATCTCATAACCCGGACAGATCGTTTATTTAATGCAGGTCTCAACTGAGCTAATAGACTGGATGTCAGTCTGTCTGTATGTCAAAATGTACATAGGATAGAGGCAAATAACTCCTGGAATTAGCACGGGATAATTATATCTTTTGTCCAGAAATATTATGTGTCATAAAAATGTATCTCTCTCTCATGAATTTTAGAGCGATCCAGTTTAGCTTGGATTGCTCATTACTAGACTATACAGGCTTTTTAGATGGCATTGTGGTTATAGATAATGAGGAAATCAACATATTCTTTCTATCTACCTAATAAGGTTACCATTGTAGAACACTAACGACTGGTTACTGGAATATCGGGTATTATTATCGGTAGTATTTCGGGTCGGCAATGTACCGATATACCAGATATCAACCTTTATCTGTGCCCACTTCATTTTTAACTAGCCCTAATCACACAACCCACCTAGGGTTGTAAAATTTATTATTGTAGAGGAATAAACTGTAATAGGTTGTCACCTATCCACGTATCAAACTAGCCAAGCGAGGCTTAACCTGAAGAGCGACCCGCTTCTAAATGTACTGATTCACACTTTCTCAGCCACTAGCACTACATCCAGAACTCCTCAACACTAAATAGTTTCCCAAACCAAACAATTTAAATGTCAGTCAGTCACTATGAACACTAGCAACAATGTCTCACTGGTACTAACAGCGCACTAAACGTCTATGAACGTCTGTCTTGGTTTATAGCAGTGACGAAGTGACACTTGGTACGTCTCTAGTGTTGATGTGATGGTACTTTGTGTTTTAAGAACGGTGGCTTTGATTTGAGCTACTTTGTTGCTGTCAATTGTGTGGTGAATAACTAATTTTGTTCATGTAGAACGAAGATGTATTTTCTATGGTATATTGCTGTTAAGCTGCGCTTGAAATGAGGACATCCGCATGAGAACCAAGGTTACCGACATAGCCTGAAGAATTGCCAAACTTAAGTGGCAGTGGGCAGGGACATTGCTCGCAGAACGGATGCCCGATGGGGCCGGAAAGTTCTGGAGTGGCGACCGCGCACCTAGTTGGAAGGCCTCCCACTAGGTGGACCGATGCCCTGGTGAAGGTTGCGGGGATCCGCTGGATGCGAGACGCACGGGACCGGTCAATGTGGCGACACTTAGGGGAGGCCTATGACCAGCAGTGGACGTCTTTCGGCTGAAATGATGATGAAGCTGCGCTTGCCTAGGTTGGTCTGTGGATGAGTGACCACCCATTACATAACAAGTTTCTGCCGTGCCTCGGAAGGCACGTTACCCATTGGTTCCGGCTGTCATTTTTGCATTTTTGACCTCGTAACAGTATGATGGTCAAAAAGCCCACAACTCCTTCCTGTTTAATCACAACATAGTAATATATATTTCCAACGGTTCTCAAACTTTGCATCGCACGACCCCCAGATAACGTCATACTTGTCCCCTGTGACGTCACGACGTATCACGCGCCGCCATTTAATATTTATTGTCGCCAATTTGATGTTAAATTGGCCGTGCGTACGATAAGGGGTTGCTTGTGTTTTGGAGACGGAATGTGTGAAAATATGACATTGTTTTGTTTGGAGTCACCTTCGTTTAGTCCACTTTCGGACCCTCGGCTTAAAAAAAGATTTGTTCATTGGTGTCCACTAGGCCCCTAAACATAGTCTTTCGGCCCCTGGAGGGCGAGCTTGAATTTTCATACAAAGGTCAGGCATACCTCGTCCGCTTTCGGCCCCTAGTTTGATAAGTATCTAAAATTAATATTTTGGTACAGTAAGGTACAGCAGACTAACAGCAAAATTCAAGAATTGATATTAAATTAAATATTGAAAACTAGCTTTTGCCAGCGGCTTCGCCCGCGTGAAAATGACGATTTTCTCCTATTTAAGTACCTTATGGGTTGAATTTCGAAAAACCCTTCCTTATTCCTTGTATACATTATAAAGGGAACCTCTGTGCAAAATTTCAGCTTTCTAGGTCCAAGGGTTTGGGTTGGGCGTTGATGAGTCAGTCAGTCAGTCAGGACTTCTCTTTTTATTTATTAGAAGATAGATGAGGAACATGTCGTGAGGAAAGTTTTGAATATGAATGTGGAGGGTTATAAGAATAGAGGCCAAAGAAACGATGGATTGACTGTGTAAAGCATGATATGCTAAGAAAAGAAATGTCTGGTCAGATGACAAGTAATAGAGAAGTATGGAAGAAGAAGATATCAGTAGAGCGCAGAGCCAGGAGGCTAATTGGTGACGCTAAGCTGGTTGCCAAGCTACATAGCCTGGCCCACCGGCGCAAAGTTGCATGTCTGTCGGTCTTCTACAGACTGTACTTCGGAGAGTGTGCGCAAAGCTCCACGAGCTTATTCCACCATCTCCCTTCTTCCATCGAGAGACTAGGCGTACTGCAGGTTTTCACCCATACCTTGTCGATGTTCCACACATTCGTACGAAGCGTTTTGCTAAATCTTTCATTATTCGTACAGCCAAGAAGTGGAACACCCTGCGCCTGCGTCGGTCTTCCCAAGTTCATATAGCCCCGATCTATTTAAGTCGCGAGTAAATGGGCTTCTTCTGGGTAAGCTCGTTCCATCGTCGACCTCATCTCTGCCCTTAGGGCAAGATTGAGGTCAAGAGTAAGCCCATTTAATATAAAAAAGATATGCTGTCTTATCACGATTAATTTGGGGTTGCTGAGCCCAAATTAGTCGTGATAAGACAGCATATCTTCTGGATAGAATAGGACAAGAGAATGATGATAAAATAAATACTCCTAAATTACATTTATCAAACGAATTCCATACTTTCTTTTCAAAATTAATGCCCTACTTTGAGAACCAATCTAATTTCCCCACCGATGGTGCTAATATATTCAGAATATTAAAACGTATTTATCACTCTGATTTCAAACGCTACGTTGCTAATATTGTAATAATTCTTCCCTTCTTTATTAGATTTCCTTTACGGAATATTTTATCTGAAATAACCTTATTAGGTATGGTAATGAGTAAGAATTGATTGGTGATTTATTGAAGATGATTTTGTTGAAATATTTTTGGTGATTTCAGCAGATTTGAAATTGGTTTTATATTTTTTGGAAATAAAATTTGTGATTCGAAATTAATGGCGAAATGTGCGTGACTTTTTGTAGTACTTACGTACGTTTGGTACTGTTGATTTGATATCTTAACATTCACATTTTGTTTTTCGGACACTAAATCAAGATTTTCAATTAAAAAGCATCATCTCTGTAACTGTAATATTATGATCAGTTACTAACTGTAAAGTCACGTCATATCTATACTAATATTATAAAGAGGTAAAGTTTGTGTGTTTGTATATTTGTTAAATTGTAAGGGGTAATCTCGGGATCTACTGAACCGATTTTAAAAATTCTTTCACCAATAGAAAGCCACATTATTGCTGAGTGTCATATGCTACTTTTTATCCCTGTATTACCACAGGAACGGGATCTACGCGGGTGAAACCGCGGGACGTCCGCTAGTTTAGTTATAAATCGCCTCAAGTACTCAAATAACAGCGAGTCTGTCTATAGAGCTAAGAAACAGGGCATCAGTCGTTAAGCCAAGACAAAGAGACAGCTTAGTCTTAAAGCATTTCGCTCACTTGTCAGAAATCGTCGACTCATCTCGCACTGGACGATCGAGTGACACGACCACAGATATAGAAATACCTGGATAACGCAGAAATGCCTTCACGAGTCCGTCTTAAGTATTTTATACTTAAGGTGAATCCTTCAGGGTAGCCCGCGATTTATTTTTTATTTTTTTTGCAATTTACTGGTCAGTGTCAGGTTAAGGTTGTTAAATAAAATAAGATTTGCGACCGTAACAATTGTGACTTTACTGAATTATAATTATTAAAATCACCAATACAACCCTCTCAGTTCATATTACGTTCTTGAGTGACTATTTGATTTTATGAAAAAGGCATTCTTGAGACTTAAGTACTTATAATAATCTGAGATGGTTGTATTGGCGATTTTAATCATTATTACTCAGTAAATAAACATTTGTGTTTGTATTACTGCCACTAGTCACCCTGCCTGCCTGCCTGCCACCACTGCACACAGTCGGGGCCGGCACCACTGGGTCACCGCTGCACAAAATAGTTCTTATGACGTCATATTTGTTAGTCAAAATATGTCACGCTAGGTTTTCGTACGGACCGTGAGACTTGCCTTATCTAGGTACATCAATATCTGTGGACACGACTTTTTACGCTAGTTCCCACAAAATTACTCAGTAGTTCGTTCAAAATCGCTTGCTCGGCTCAATTGTGATTGATAGTACTCAATCAATCAGTCCGATTGACTGCCGTTAATGTTGAGAGAGAGCTTTCAATCATTATATTGGTGGAAAGATATTTTTGTGCAGTTTTTCATTAGCTTAGCCTTTTCCCGACCATGTTGAGGTCGGTTCCAGTCTAACCGGAGCGCCTGTCTGAGATCCACAACCCAGTTAAGAACTGGGTAATATGATAGGTACACATTGGTAAGACAGGTTGTCAGACTTGCAGGCCACTATAGCACTCGGCACGTAAGTTGAAACAAAATGGCGGTCGTTCGCGAAGCTACAATCATGAAAATAAGTCGACTGAGACCCGATAATGTATTACAGATTGCATCCCGTAAGTTGAATTATGATCTTGAATGCTCAGTTGCACATTTTCGTTCGAATCTCATTCTATTTTTGTCATTTTACCTATGCGGACGACCGCCATTTTGTTTCAACTTACGTGCCGAGTCCTTTAGCTACCTTTTACGACTGTCAAAGTTCTACAAATAACAGCCGGGACCAACCGCTAAACGTGCTTTCCGAGGCACGGAGAACACGGAATGTAAAGCGTGGTCACTCATCCACAGGCCAACCTAGGCAAGCGCAGCTTAACCTGTAGATCGGACTGAGCAGCTTTTATTATACGCTACGAGATCTTACTTTCGCAAAAAGAAAGAAAGCAACTTCAAAAATCATCCACAGGTCAGTCATCCACAGGTCAGTCATCCACAGGTCAGTCATCCACAGGTCAGTCATCCACAGGTCAGTCATCCACAGACCAACCTAGGAAAGCGCAGCTTAACCTGATGATCGGACTGAGCAGCTTTTATTATATAGCCACGAGATCCTACTTTCACAAAAATAAAGAAACCAGCTCCAAAAATAAAGACTTACAAAAAAATGCACAAAACTTTTCATTCACTCTGCAACAGCTTTCTAACGAGAAATACGTATTTACAACTGCAGTTTTACAGTCAGTAGCGTTTGTAAAATGTAATTTATATGTTACAAACGACAAATTATCACTTCGGCCGCGTATTCGGAAAGTTGCCAATACGTTTCAATTGGTTTTACGATAAGTTGGATGAAAACACTGAGTAGGAATGAATGGAGGGACCATTGTGCTGGAAAACTGACAAACAGAGAACACTGAAATGCAACTAAAATGCGGTAATACTGTATAGTAACTAGTTTTTGTTCGTAACAACGTACTCTGCGGTTATTAATGCATTTGGCAAGCGTGGTAGTGTAGATTAAAATAATGTTTTTGTGTAGTGAAGCCATATTAGAAGATAGCTTTGAGATTTTAGCAGTAAGATACCTGTCAATGCTTTGACAAAGCTTGACTATGCGTACATTAACGTCCTCTAATCGAATTTGAAAAAAAATGCTACTAACTTACTTATTCCCGGTGTTTGTACTGATTGTACAAAATATACCTGCCTATATCCAGCAGTAGGTGAAGTCGGGCCGTTGATGATTGTGTACTGATAATTTAAAGCCTAGAACTTGTCAAACTCTACTTGACTATTTCTTAAAGTGAAAACCCACTAACTTCAACATTGGATTTTACGACCTATCAGCAACTTATCAATGTTATAATTTTATTATAGCTAGCCCATTTTGTCCCACTGCTGGACAAAGGCCTACCTCCATTCCTTCCAACGGTCAAGATTCCGTACAACTTATTTCCAATTTTCTAGGAAGAAATCCAGTCCTTTCCACCATCTCCTACATGGTGTGCCTCTCATACTTGATTAAAAAACCGAGTAAATAATACTCAATTCAAAAACCCAATTAGTCCACAACAATCGATTGTGAAGTAGATTAAGCACTCCAATCATTAGATACTCCGTAAAATAAAACGCTCGAATTAATCCGACTGTAATGATACGCCGTATTTCTGGTTAATGATACGTTACGGTTACGATCATTGTTATTTGCGTATTATTTTGCGTTTTTAAGATTGCGGCTTGCCATTTTACTGTATTCGAGGTAATTGCCTGTCTATTTTTAAGGTATACGACAGAAGTAAATTGTGTGGAATTGAATGTAGCTAATATGTGTTTGCTTTCAACCCGCACTGGATAGACGTAGTGGATTACGGCCCATTCGCTCTCACATAGAGGTGTCCTGTGTCGAATTGATTTAGGCTAATCATGTTTAGTGATTGACTTGAAGCGAGATTGAATTCAAGCACTGTAGCAATCAAAATCACTTCCCACGCTAGCTTATATACTATAGCAACAGAAAGCTATGTGGTGGACTTCAGTTTGATGAAGTGTAATCGAATATTATTAATATTCCAGCAATCCGCATGGAGTGATTCTGCGCTGATCGAACTTCCACAAACACGTTATTGAGTAACATGAAACTTTTTATCAAAATTTCATAAGTACCTACTAATATTTTTAATAAATAAATGCGACAGTCACTCTTTTTTTTATTTGTAACGGACTAAATGGTTTATCGGATCGCATTGAGATATGGTAAGGAGATAGATTATATCCTAGGGAAGGTCCTGGGGCTATTTTTTTTTCCTCATTACACATCAAAATGTCCACGCTAACGAAATCGCAGGCAACAGCTAGTACTGTATACAGAAACAACAACTACAAAACTATAACTTAAACTTGCAAAATTAAATACAAAAAGCAATAGAAAATCCAATCTCAGCAAAAGCTTCATCAAAGAAATAAAATTAAAACTTAACAGATATAAAGTCAGTTGGAGACTACTGTACATATTTCAGCACTAGTTACTTAGGTACCTACACTAATTTAAGTTTTGTTTATATGAGCAACTTAAATTGCTGAAGCAAGAAGACGACAATTGTACCGACAATTGAGTTGATCTTATTATTTATTATTATTAAAATAATTCTAAAATTGCCAATCATCATAATTATATAAAAAAACTGTTGTCCATCGGTATAGGGGACGAGATCCGACGAACCGGTAACCTCCTAACAATACCAGCCGTGTCCAGGAGTCCTACCGCTTTCTGTATCAAGGCCTTGTTCCAGCTGCCTAACTAGAGCCTCTTCTTCTTCTATTTCGTTCTAACATAAATATACCCACAGCTTCAATCCTCTCCTACCATGTGTACAAATAAACCAATAAAATTTGTCGCCGAGCAATAAATTCTTCAGAAATTGCCCGTGCAAGCACAGCTTTAGGAGCACAGGCAATGCAGCGTGACTCGAGTGCGCACTGTATGTTTTTATAAAAGGACGCGATGCGGCGTGAATCTTGAAATCCCATCCGAACCCTGTCTTGAAGCACAATAAACGTGCAGCTTATGGTTGAGCTGGCGTAAGTTATGGGCGATAGCGATATAATCCTTTTTATGATGAACTAGCTTTTGCCAGCGGCTTCGCCCGCGTGGATGTCGTTCAAATTATATACTAAAACCTTCCTCTTGAATCACTCTATCTATTAAAAAAAACCGCATCAAAATCCGTTGCGTAGTTTTAAAGATTTAAGCATACAGACAAACAAACAGACAAAAATAGCTACCTACTTTGTTTTATACTATGTAAGGATTAAGCTTGGTTCTTCTCTCGTCGGGGCTGCGGGTTATTCGCTAGAGATAACATGGGTGGTTGTTTCTACTCCATAGGTAGAACCAAGCTGGCATTTTTTCTCATCGTTTCATAAGTGCCCATGTATGGCTATGTGAAATAAAAATGTTTTGATTTTGAAGCAGTTTCGGTGAGGTTAAGTGTCATGGTAAGCCCCCGCCACAATATTCCTAACTCACTGTAACGTCTGTAAGCCAGAATCTATAGTGGCGACCACCAGAAAAGCGTCGAGACAATGAAGCTTGACGAAATACAAGAGACACAATTGAACTGTCTTGGATCCCGCAATTAAATTATTCTAAACTAGCTTTTGCCAGCGGCTTCGCCCGCCTGAAAATGACGATTTTCCATACAAACTTTCATCCCCTATTTAACTCCCTTAGGGGATGAATTTTGAAAAATCCTTCCTTATTCCTTGTCTACATTATAAAGGGAACCTCTGTGCAAAATTTCAGTTTTCTAGGTCCAAGGGTTTGGGCTGGGCGTTGATGAGTCAGTCAGTCAGTCAGTCAGTCAGTCAGTCAGGACTTCTCTCTTTATTTATTAGAAGAAGAAGAAGAGAAGAATAGCGGTGAAGTAGAAACACACACAGGTAAAATGACAGCACGACCTGCATAGACTTGAAAGAAAATGCTACCGAAATTAAATGTACGGCAATCCAGCAAAGAAACATTCTGGAATAGTCACCATTTAAATAGTGAGATAAAATACCTCACCAGAACTCACCTAGTTACTCAAATCATAAAATGATTGTCATTTATTTCAACTACACTGAGAATCTACACTTTTATGTCTACCACTCTTTTTGAGGCTGAATTTGATGGCAGTAGACTAGCCCCCTATTAAATGATACTTAAACGTAAGTGGCGAAATGTGAGTGTTACTATTGGGTACACCTCTGCCTAACCCTATGGGGATTACAGGCGTGATATGTACAACTCTTTTAAATAGCACCGTGTTGATTGAACCCGCTCCCGCCTCCGCCTATGACTCGTACATCACTGATCTCACAAGAGGCGTTCGCTAATGTCACGCCGCTCGCCTGGCTTCTGACAAGTTTGTGTGTTGTGATATGCACTGTTACCCGGGTGCCCGGGTTTTAGTATAATTTTACTGTTCTGGAAGTTTTCTAGTATACTTCAGGATTTTTGAAATGAAATCTCGACGGGCTTAGCTTTATTGTGGACATAAACAGAAGATTGCGAGAAAGGCTTGAATAAGGATATCATTTTTAGACTGGTATAGTGCAAGCAAATGCTGTTGTGTAGGATGCAGTTAGTTGATTACTTATGTACAGCTACACTGAGAAAACTGGTCTCCTATCAAGTTGAAATTTTGCTTGATTGAGTAAAAAACGATTAAATTAATCATTAATCATTTTAAAACAACAAACCACAATTGATTGTGAAAATCAAATTTAAATGACTGTACGCTTATAAAGTGAAATATATTTAAAACAATAAAATTTCTTATTTAATTTTGGTGACGTCATAAACCATTATTTATTCTAATAAGATAAAATGATTGGGGTATTTCAATCATTTGCATATAATTCAGTTAAAAAGCTACGTTATTGATGTAAATGTAGTTCATGATAAATCCTACTAAGTACTTGATTAGCAACATTAATAAAATATCTTTTCACACCACCTGCTCGAAAATGTCAAATTATATGTCAAGCAACCTTAACCTAAAGTGAGTCATTAGTGGCCGGGGGAACAGCCGGTCAATAATGTTGTACTGGATTTCATTATGACCCGCTGGTCAATAATGTGATTTGAATTTGGAATCTCACATGCTCAGCTAAATTGGCAGTATAGTACCTACAATAGTGCGCGCGGAACTAGTTGGCCGCGCCTTAGGCATGTTTTTGTTTTTTGAGATTGGTCATCACTGTATATTTATAGTCTCCTGTGCATTGCGAGCTGTAGGCAACTCGCCCCCTCACCCCTGTCGCCACCTAAGGCGCGGCCAACTAGATCCGCGCGCACTTTATCAAACACCCTTTGGTGCCAGAAAGAGGAAAGCTATTCTCGATACCCTTACTACGCGTGGATGATATTCTCGATTTCCTACAAAATCATAACAACTGCTTCTTCATATCATTGCCATGTTTTCGAAGACATTAATTTGTAAGAATAATTAGATAACTACGAACCATTTTTTAAAAGGAATGGAATAACATTAAAACTGGCATTAATAATAACAAATACCGTACCGCGCCGTAATACCGTAATAGTAAGCGGCTGTAACATTAGTTAATTTATTTTAAGTAAACTGCGCTAAGATAATATTGCTGTGGAATTTGTGAATAAATAAATAAATAATAAAACCTATCTAAGTATACTACAGTCGATTTATCACATTTTATCAAAAATACTATAATTTCACGAGCGTCTCCAATGACGTTCTAAATTCAAAATGCATACAGCCAATCATCCAAAACCATTCTACCATTTCTTTCTTATAATTATTTCTATTTCATTATTTCTAATATGTTATTCTTAGGTACTGTTTGTTTATTTAATAAATACTTTGTTTTTCGTACTACCTATGGCTATTATTTTCTCACAGTAGGTGTAAAAAGTAGAGTATCCTCCTCTGGGCTAAAGGTGTCTTTGCCTTGGGCTAGCTTGAATCCCTCGCTGCATTCAGGATTCTTGTATTAACTCCCTCGCTTCGCTCGTGAGTTAAACTCTTAACTCCCTCCCTGCGGTCGGGAGTTAAATCCAGAATCCTTCATTGCGCTCGAGATTCAATATGACGCCCGTGACATAAGACACAACTTTAGCCCCTTGGTGCATAATCTACTATTATTACATTTATAAATGTCTTCATCTAAGTAATGATCGGAAAATAATATGAGAAATCAATTAACTTTTTTAAATTAATAATTGATTTAAAATGGTAACTTCGTCTTAATTTTTTCAATCAGTCGTTGTTTAATCGGTGTGGTGCGACATCGTGTCGAAACTTGTTATTTTCTTTCTTGATATTTTGCAATTGTCCCGTATTATTTTAAATAAAATTTCTGATAATTTGCCATTAGTATAGTATTACCTATTTAAAGTGGTCCGGGTATCAAGTCGTGGCGGCAAGTGAATACCTAGTGTTTGATGGAGGAAGCTGGCGACTTACTAGAGGCGTGGGTGGGGCCTCTCGGATTTAAAGCCCATTTTCACCAGTAAGTATTTTGCATCTACTTTCCACATTACTTGCCATTAGGTACTGCTTAGTTTCTTCAGACCAATCACAATTTCGTAAGAATACCTACTGGCGGGAACTGGTAAGGGCGCAGTGCGAGATTTTTCTGGAAATTCTAGAATGGTACCTAGGTACTGTCTGTGGATTGTAACCCAGTGATTTACGCCCCACTGGCTGGAATTATTAGCTAGTCTTAGATAAATCTTCATTTTAAATTTCAAAATTGATCGATCGTCGTAAAGTCAGTGTTTCAGTTTAGTCTAGCTTTCAAGCAATCAATACTTAACTAATAAAAGTATTAAAAGTGTTTTTATTGCTAGTGTTCGCACTTTGCTTGCCACAGGCACTGCATCACTCGTTCGTTGGCGATCGCAGTGCGGTTGTTACAAAAGCTCAGAGAACGCTGTTGCCCATTCTCTGGGAAATCCCTTAGTCGCCTCTTACGACACCCACGGGAAGATATTATGGGATGGTGCTATTCTTTACTTCCGACACCATACAGACATGTGTGTAATATATATTAATATAAAATGTTTTTTTTTCAGGTGACACTGAAGAAAATAGAAACCTTGCAGCTATATTATCCCTAACGGAACTTATAACGCCAAGTATTGTGGCGCTGCCTACTAGTTCTGGAACAGAATCTTCTCCACCAGCAGCTAAGAAAAAAAAGGGAGGTAAAGAAAGCAAATGGAGACCATCAAAGTCAGAGAGTCGCGAAGCGTATGTGAAACATATCCCAGATGAGAGAGTTATTTGATGCTTGTCCTAACTCAAAGATTTCGTTCATTTTATGTTGATTATTTAACTTGCTGTTTTGAATAAAAATAAATGAGTCAAATTACTTGATTATTTTATTTCAGTAACACTTAAGAATATTTCAAATTATCTTTATTACGTTTAAGTTGTATGTTTGTTGCTATTGTTTGTTTTTTTTTGCGTTTAAGTTGTATGTCTTCTGTTACTATTAAGTTGTTTGTTTGTTGCTTTTGAGTTTGTTAAGGCTCAATTTACACCGAAATCGAATCGAATTTTTGCAGCGAATTTGCTTATAGCATTATGAACCTTGTGTAACGTACGTAATTTGTACGTTAACCAATTGACATAAAGTTCATTATGCTATGTAGAATTTCGTTGCAAAAAGTCGCTTCGCTGCCATTCTGCGGCGGTGTAAATTGAGCCTAAACAAACAACTCAATAGCGAAAAACATACAACTTAATAGCAACAAACATACAACTTAATAGCAACAAACATACAATTTATTAGCAACAAACATACAACTTAATAGCAACCAACACACAACTTATTAGCAACAAACATACAACTTAATAGCAACAAACATACAACTTATTAGCAACAAACATACAACTTTATAGCAACAAACACAACTTATTAGCAACAAACATACAGCTTAATAGCAACAAACACAACTTATTAGCAACAAACATACAGCTTAATAGCAACAAACATACAACTTAAGCACAACAAAGAAGTACCTAATTAGATCAACACTTTTAATTACTTAACTTTAATAAGCTACATGATCTGTACAAAGATGTACTTACATCAATCAATTAATTGTCATTATAAAATTTATCATCTGACATGATACTATCAAACAAATCGCCTATCGTCATAAGTATATTTCATTTTAAAACTTACAATTGTATTGATTTAATCTATCAGCGAAGATGTTGAAATCAATCAAGTGACTTTTATACATTGGTCAAGTGCTTTTTAAACGCAACAACTGCCAAGTTAGCATAAACAAGAGACCTAAACGCTTTGTTATAGGGCATGTTAATATCAGTAAAGTTATTTATTCAAATTAATCAAGAAAATTTATAAAGCGACTATTTTTCTACTTATTTACGCTTTGCGACTGGCCAAAAAAGTAAACAAGTTCTTAATAAAATCTACAAAAATCATAGTGACATCCATAAAGTAATCTTACTACGGACAACTCAATGTACTTTATTACTGTAATCGTACACCTTTGTGCGTTCCTATATAAATAAGTTACATGAATGACGGAGACACATTCTTGATACATACTATCATTTATTTTTCTCAGTGTATACAAAACCAGTATAATCTGATCGTTCATTGTGCGAAAAGATCTAGTAAAGTTAGGCCAAGATTAACTGGTTTTGTATAGCTTGATGTGTAGCCGTGTGTACACACAAAATAAAAATACATGACTATAGCATTAAAATAGAAGAGCATAAGGTACTGCTTATTTCATAATAAAATCTACAAAAAAAAACATAGTTTGTTTGAAAATATTTAGCTTGACTTCCCTTGTAAAGTATTGGGGAAAAGTAAGTACGCCATAAATCCATCAGAAGTCGTCGGTTTTTATCAGAAATAAAACGTACAAAAACGCGCAAAAAATTTGCAATTAACAGTAGCGAAAATTGGCCATTGTTCAACATCATGTAAGTCTACTATTTAAAAATCTCCGCCAATACAGTACAATTAACCTCCAAACGACCCAACATCGGACCTAACCCACGGCATCTCACGTTAACACGTCACAGCCTAATCCTGACCACAGTCACACTTCCAAAAATAACATAATTAAGAACACGTGACAACGAAAATCTTGTAATAACAAAAAAACTAATCTGTGTCTACGCGCGTCCTCGGTAAATCAACCTGCGAACCATAGAGTAACACAGAAGTACAACTTTATAATTATAACGTGGTAAGTGGTAAACTATTTTTGAACGCTGTCGTTGTTATGACAACAAGGAGACATTTTTTGGAAGGTCCTGTAGGAAATCATCAAATGACTTCTTCTGTTCTGGCCGGAGCGGAAGAGAGTGTCAGACTTCCTGAATAAGAACAACCGATGTTCCTTCTTAGCCCTTTGTGCCCGGGGCCGTGGTATCGTTTTCGAGCAATCGGCAGCCCCGGCAGACAAGGAGACATCGCCCACCAAATCAATCCTAGAAGTTCTTGACCGCTACAATTGGCGGATCTTCGAATAAGGTACTCGTATTTCCTCCGTATATCTACGGTGCCTCCTACATCAGCCATCTTTGTCAAACTCATAGTTCCAATAAAGAGTTAAGAGGAAATGCGAGTGCTGTCTCTTTCTACTATCGCTGTCTCTCTCCGTCCTCCTGCCCTCAAATTCGTGCGATAAGGACAACTGTAGAAAAAAGTTAGAATTCGAGGTTTGGCTCTCGCCTATTTCCTCCTCCAATATTGAACCAATTTAAAAGATATTTTAGACAATGAATAAGGAGGTTATATACTACGCCGCTATGTTTTTCTTTTTTCGTTAATAGTTGTCAAATTTGTACACTAGGACTCTGTTAACAGCGATCTAAACAAGCAATTTTGAACATTTTTTGGGGGTTCTAGTGCTTATAAAAATAATTTATCACCAAAAAGGAAAACATAGGGGCATAGAAATAGTTAATATTTATTATTCTGTAAAAAAACCATTGCTCTAGGTTCATTAACCAAAAAGAAAACAGGCGAGAGCGTTTGTATGGAGAAAAGACCACTCGCGTTTCCTCTTAACAGGTGGTATAAAACAACGAGCAAAAACTAGCGTACGCACAAATAGAAACATACGGCGATCTCAAAACAAAATGGCGGTCGTTTTTTTTCTCTCTGTACGTCAGTACGTGAGCTTGTCTATGTGTGCGTGGGTTTTCGCTTGATTTAAAGAACTAGCCTTCTGTACAAGTATTATTTTGTGCACGAATTGTAGAAGCGTACGTTTAAAAAGACATTTATATTTGTCGTCAGCCAACACGTATTGTACGAAGAGAAAGAAATAAAGAGAAATATTTTGTATTGCTGCTGTTCGTTATAAAGTCGAAGCGACAAATGGTGTTGTGGTATTTTTAAGCTGCTGTGGTATTGAAAATGTAACAGCTGTTACTTGAACAAGGAAAATAAATAAATAAACGTGTATTTTGTAGGAATTACTTTATTGCATGCGATTTATTAAGTTTTGAGCTCGACTATCGTTCTTGAATATAGTATCTCAGAATATACTATGGTCAGTAATTGCGAGGTTTGATGGCAGTCTTCAAAAGTAAATACTAATTTCAGTTTATCTAGGTTCTAGGACTAGAAAATGGAGATTATACTGTATTATTTGTTAAGACTGGAAGTTGACCCAAACGTATAGTAATTGGATAAAGGTTAGAGTGACAATTTAATTTATTTAACCAATTAGGTATCGTTAACATTACCTATTTCATTTGTAAAACAGTAGATTGTTATTTGACCATACCTGGAAACCTAGACGGAGATGTTGGGGGCAAAGTTCCAACTTTTTCACAAAGTTTTTTATTCTAAAATATTTTTTGATGATTTCCTGTGCTTTCAATATCTCCATGACCTGTGTACTATTTAATTCAATGCACCATCAGCACAATGTTTACATTGCGTTTTTAACCCAGCGAAAATTTTTGCTTAGAATGCTTGTTTGATGACTTCATGAACGGTCAGACCCTTGCAATTATAGTAAATATTTCCCGCTTTGGCACTGAGATCACAACTACTTGCCCTGGTAAAGCAGATGCTCCCTTAACATTGGCTTAGACACCTTGATTGCTAGTCACATAAATAAACAAATAAAACTACCTACGAAACTACAAACATGTTTAAAAAAATCTATGAGCACAATAATAAAACAGAAAGCAGGTAATAAATCGTGCGTCGATAAAAGTGAGAGCGTTCGATATGCGTATCGAGTGCGTATCAAACGAGCTCGCATGAAAATAGTCCACAATTAAACCAACTGCTATTTTTGACAACGACGAGAAACAGCCCGTTGGTATGTGTGGTGTAAGTCATAGACTTATGGACAATAGGCTTTTCTCTACTGTAAATTTTGTATTTTTTCCTGCCTAAATTAGGCAGGAAGAAATAGGCGAGTGAATGTGAGTGGCCAGTAACTGTAGCGCTTGAAAGATTTACCTAATATGTCCCCAGCGATATTGAATCGGAGTAAAATAGTAATACACATCGTACCGTCTTGCAGCTTACCTCGAATGAATACTCAGCTTTAGAAACTTCTAAAACTGTAATTTTATTCATTGCTGCATGTCCCGCTCTTTCTTTGAATCCAACCTAAACAAAGCCTCTGATGTGGTGATAGACGTGGTCACTTTCTGGGCCCAAACAGTACAATATGTAGGTAACGTTGACATCATCTTCCTGCTCTTGACCTATGTACCTTGGGGTCGGCGCAACAAGTTTGTTTTCTTCCATACTCCTGTGTCAACCGTCACACTATCATCATCATCATCATCAGCCTATAATTGTTCCCACTGCAGGGACTCAGGCCTCCTCTCTAGTAGAGGGATGGGCTATAATCCACCACGCGGGCCCAGTGCGGATTGGTAGATGTCGCATATCTTCGAATTTTTGGTTCTAAGACATGCCGGTTTCCTCACGATGTTTTCCTTCACCGTTTTGAGAGCAGTGGTGATGAAATAAATTACACAAAGTAATGCGCCTGCCTGGGTTCAAACCCACGACCAACTGTTCGTAAGACGGGGCCGCCACCACTGGGTCACCACTGCGTCACACTATCATTTACTCCTTTTTATATCATACTTGATGATGCTTGCGGTTTAGCCCGCGTGGACGTCAGTTTTACCACATATTATATACTAAAACCTTCCTTGAGAACCACTCCCATTGGTGCAAACAACATGAAAATCGATGCAGTAGTTTTTAAGTTTATCGCGAACGACAGACAGACATTTGCGGCGGAGGACTTTGTTTTATAATATGAAGCGATAGTGATGGTTATTAGATACATGAAAAAATAAAATAAGAGAAGCTTAAAAAGTTTTTATTTTTCACTTTTTAGTGGTTCACATGTTCATGGGTCAATGTGGACAATGTAGTTTTTTTTGTTTTGTTGATTTTTCAAAAACCGCTTGTCCGATTTCGATAAAAAAATTATGGGACCATTTCGGAAGTATACCCTTTCCAACAAAAGAGGAATTTTTTAAATCGGTTAGCAAGTGACAGAGTTATGCCCGAACAAACATTAAAAAAATACAAACATCCGAATTGAGAATCCTCCTTCTTTTTTTAGAAGTCGGTTAAAAATTGTCACCCGCTCTCTCCTGTAACAAGCACCTTAGCCAAACCGATTGCGTTCATTGCATGTCCGAGACAAACGCCTAGTATCTCGCGCCAACAATCAATCAGGAGCCAAACGAACTCGCTTCCTGGTGTCGATCACACGCCACACCATTCTTAGTTCATCTCATTGAACTTTTATTTAGTTCTTACGTAGGTTCTAATTTAGACTGTGGCCAAAATGAGGCAAATCTGACACGTGCCGGATCATCATCTGCCTATGCTTTTTCCCAACTAAGTTGGGTTCGCCTAGCAAGCCTGTACAGTCACCTTCAAAAATGCATGGACAGTTCTGAACTCTATTCACAAGACTAAAAGTATCCATGCAATTTTGCAGGTGACTGTACCTATCTGATCTCCACAACCTAGCTTGCTAATAATAACAGCTCCTGTACTCACGAAGGATAATATAGCATAAAGTTATAATAAACATAATAAACTTTTCATCATCATCATGACATGTGTTTCCCCGAAAATTGAGCCGATTCGATTATATTTGACACTAGCTTTTGCCAGCGGCTTCGCCCGCGTGATAATGTCGATTTTCCATACAAACTTTCATCCCCTATTTAACTCCCTTAGGGGTTGAATTTCGAAAAATCCCTCCTTATTCCTTGTCTACATTATAAAGGGAACCTCTGTGCAAAATTTCAGCTTTCTAGGTCCAAGGGTTTGGGCTGGGCGTTGATGAGTCAGTCAGTCAGGACTTCTCTCTTTATTTATTAGATAAAAAATTTAAGAAAGAGTAGTCTGGGATCCTGTCAATTTATTTTATGTTAAACTTTTTTGGATTGGTCTGGTAGTCCTCTTATAACGGCCGTATTTAATGGGGCAAATTTTGTTATTTTTAAGGGTCATACTATTTCCGTTACTATATTTTTTTTAGTTAGCTCGTATTGTCTTACTCCTGAGCCTTCCCAGTCCTTCCTAACACAAGACTTTACTAATTAATTCCTGAAAAATGAATATGGCAGGGTCATGTCTGCAGTAGAACCTTGTTTATAGGTTCTACTGCTCTAGACATATTATTTAGGAAGAAAAAAGAAGAATACACAGCATTTTTTCTGGAGATTCTCATTCTCCCAACAAAAAAAACACGAAATTAATTACAATCTTGATCAATAGATCCCTGGACTGATTGTTCGAGGAAACTCCTCGGTCCTATTGTCGTCAGAGCCTTTATGTTGCCGTAATATATTGCTCGATAATGTCCGCTAATGGGCACTCGGTTCAATGGGCTGGACCCGGTATATGATACATTATGTATTGGGGTATATCCTTGGAAGGATGGAACTAGACTATACGGATCCTTCAGAAAACCGTCAACTATTTCGAAGTTTGACCTTCAATATATCTGTGACTATGTATCACTATCACTACATAGTATAACATAAAGTCGCTTTCTCTGTCCCTATGTCCCTTTGTATGCTTAAAATCTTTAAAACTACTCAACGGATTTTGATGCGGTTTTTTTTAATAGATAGAGTGATTCAAGAGGAAGGTTTATATGTATAATAACATCCATTTGCACCCGCGCGAAGCCGGGGCGGGTCCCTAGTAATGTATAAGCCTATACGCACTAATAATACCAGTATTTTACTCTCAAAACGGTGAAGGAAAACATTGTGAGGAAACCGGCATGTCTTAGAACCAAAAAATTCGAAGACATGTGACATCTACCAACCCGCACTGGGCACGCTTGGTGAATTATAGCCCATCCCTCTCCTAGAGAGGAGGCCTGAGTCCCTGCAGTGGAAACGTTTTAGGCTAATGATGATTTTACATGAGCGGCTATTATATATACTGCCTAATGTGACCTCCACAAACCAATTGGTAAAACCACATAGTAAAACTGCATGTTAGTGTCAATGATTGTACGATTGACGATAAAATGTTTTCTTGATTTCATGAAGAAGTTCGGATATAGAAGACTCTAAACGACAACAAATATCTCACGGCCAGTTCAACCTAATAAGAATTGTGTTGTGTATAAATAAAGCACTTGGAAGTTTAAATAAACTGTTTTATTATAATTAATAAGCAAATATAGTTTCACAAAATATATCGAGTCACGGAGCCGGTGAGAGAGAGGTCCGATATGTTGGTCACAGATAATATATTCATAGCGTTGACAACTTGACACACGGTCTTTATGCGTTCATTCCAACACCCTCTCCTGAACGCAAACCCATTCCAGCTGTAAGCTGGCAGAGCTTCGGTCGAGGCAGTCCCTTTTGTTTGTTTGAATCCTTTTATTACGAGACGAGCTTTGTATCGTGTTATGTTTCCAGCATCATCTCTCTTAGATTTAAATACCCATTTACAGGGAATTATCTTTTTACCAACAGGTGGATCTATGACACTCCAAGTGTTATTTTCAATTAAAGATTTATATTCAGTTTCCATAGCTTGCTTCCATAATTCTGAATTTTCACTGTTTAGTGCTTCAGTGTGATCTTGTGGGTCATCATCCAATAAACTCATTGCAGATTCTGAATTAATACATAAAAAAGACAGATCTGAACTTGTGTTGTGTACTTCTCTTCGTCTCTGGTCCCGGGAGGGTCTGACATTTACATGACATATTTCAGGAGAACTGGTACTAACACTGAGTGAATCAGTTGGTATGTATGTCTCATCATTAGGATCCTCATAATAACTGGAGCTATTAGAGTCTGGTTCAGAATTAACTTCTTCATTTTGAGACTGTATTTGAGTTGTATTGGTCTCAAAATGTACTATGCAATCATTTTCTTCACTGCAGTTATTAGATCCGCTTGTGGATATGTTTGAATTCTTCTCTTCTATTGTATTTTTATTTGTGGTTTCAATGCAATTGGTATTTTTGATTATATTATTTTGATTGACAGTTTCTTCTAAAAATACTGCATCTCTACTCATTGTTACTTGCTTGGTTTTCTTGTCTATAAAGCGGTATCCTTTACTACATTCACTATAACCAATAAATATCAATTTACGAGACTTAGCATCTAATTTGCGACGCTTTTCTTTTGGTATATGAACCATCGCTTGGCAACCAAATACTTTCATGTGACTAAGGTCAGGTTTGGATCCAGTCCATCGTTCCTCAGGGGTAATATCATTAAGTGAGCGCGTTGGTGAGCGATTGATGATATAGGCAGCAGTAGCTATTGCTTCTCCCCAGTATTCTTTCTGTAAAGAGGCATTAAATAACATAGATTTAGCACGTTCTACAAGAGTACGGTTCATTCGCTCGCTTACGCCATTTTGCTGAGGTGTGTATGGAATAGTTGTTTGATGTTTTATGCCAAATTTCTTCAGACATTTTTCAAACTGACTGTTTACATATTCCTTTCCATTATCACTCCGAAGTACTTTTATTTTACTGTCCAACTCATTTTCTACTTTATTTTTGAATTCCAAAAATTTTTCTAGTACTTCTGATTTATGTTTGAGAAAGTAAACAAATACCTTTCGAGAGAAGTCATCAGTAAAGGTTAAAAAATACCTTGCACCTCCGATGGACTGGTTTTCCATAGGTCCACATAGATCTGAGTGGATAAGCTCTAGCAATCCTGTTGCCCGGGAGCCTTCGTTTTTAAATGGCTGCCTGGTCTGTTTTGCCTCCAGACAAGATGTACATATGTAGTCCTCATCTTGTTGACGCAACTTCACACCTACAGTGCATTCTGAAATCTTATTGACATCATTAAAATTAAGGTGACCTAGTCTTTGGTGCCATAAATACTTGTCTTCAGCAGTAGCTGCCATTGCCTGACCACTTTGGTAGGTAAGTAACTTGTAAGTATTATTTACTAACATTGCATTGGCCACTATCTGATTTTTCTTGTTCATTATTGAGCAACCAGTACTGTCAAATTCTACTTTATTGCCATTCATTATTATCTTGCTTACAGAAAGTAAATTTGTGGAAAGAGCAGGAATAAATAACACATTATTTACCTGTATAAAGTCTGGTTCTCCTGAAATTTTATTTGGTACCTTGATATTTACGGTGCCACAGCTTTCTACGGCAAGAACTTTATTATCTGCGATCCTGATACTTTGTACAGGCGGTGCAGTTTCGTTTTCCAGCCAATCCCGGTTCATGGTCATGTGGGCTGAAGCTCCGGAGTCCACATACCAACTACTGGCATCATTCATAGTTGTGGCTGAAAAAGCTGCGACAAATCCATTTTTAGTACCTTTCTCTTCCTGTTTGTTGTTTTTATTTTTAAACCAACATTGCTTGCTCAAATGTCCATGTTTATTACAGTTGAAACAACGGGGGCCTTTCGATTTTTCTGAGTGACTGTCTTTTTGTTGAGTATTGTTTATGGGTTTCTTCTTAGACTTTACATAAAAAGCGGTAGTACTTTCTGTTTTAGTTTTAACTTCTTGTAATAACTTTGTTTTTATCATATCAGCACTAATTTTTATGCCTGAGCTTTCAATACCCATAATCATTGGTTTATATTCATCTGATAACCCGGCCAACATAAGCGTTCCGAGCCACTCATCATCTACATTAAACCCTATCCCTCTCAATTTATGTGCTGTTGACATTAATTTATTGACATATTCTTCTATATTTGTGCTTGTTTCTAGATTGGTAGTAATCAAGTCTCTTAGGAGGCCTACTTTGCGGAGCAGACCACTGTCTTCAAATGCTTTTATTAAATTGTCCCATACCTGTTTCGCTGTTTTTGCATCTTGTATATGTACATATAATTGTGAATCTATTAATAAAATAAGCTTTGTCCTGGCTTTGACGTCCTTTTTTGTATCACATGTTTCTGACTGTATGCAATCCCATAATTCTTCGTGTTGCAAATATGCTTCCATAGCGAATTTCCAAGTTGAAAAATTATCTCTTCCTGTTAATTTCTGTATTGTCATTGTGTTTAAAGCCATTTTTTTGCGTTTTGGGCACAAAATATGCTGAAAGAAAAATTTTTTTCGCGGTATTTGAGGTTAACCGGCACAACGTGTACTTTTCGCTAACTTTTATTCTAAGTTGTTTCAGCTTTATTTTCGAAAATTATACCAGGCAGGGACGGCCCATAACCTGTTGTGTATAAATAAAGCACTTGGAAGTTTAAATAAACTGTTTTATTATAATTAATAAGCAAATATAGTTTCACAAAATATATCGAGTCACGGAGCCGGTGAGAGAGAGGTCCGATATGTTGGTCACAGATAATATATTCATAGCGTTGACAACTTGACACACGGTCTTTATGCGTTCATTCCAACAAATTGAAAAGAAAAAACCACAACACTTCAACTGAAGTCAATTTTACTTCCACTTTTGCTTATTTTCAATGTTTCAGACACGTGTCTGCGTGTCAAATCCATAAACCGTTTTACACATGAGTTCTTTTGTGTCTGCCACTCGCACGCTTCCTTCTCAAATGTGTTTAGTAGTAAAAAATTCAAAAACACCCACCGGTGTTCCAGTAACTACCCCAGGGTACCACGGGTGGGGTACTGGGGGCTAATTTATTTAACGACCGACCGCGCCCGAGAAAAGTGTGTATTGTATGTTTAATAATAATTTGTTCAGCCGTGCGGTTTGGATGGACCTTTTATAGTTTACGACTTTGGGCCCTAGTTCTTGTTTAACCTACCTACCTTTCCGGGACAACATATTATTATGTTGTCTCGGAAAGATAAAGAATTCAACTGAAACTAGAGAGAAAGGGAATTACCTACATTACTGTTAGCCTGTCTCATCCAACTGCTGGGCAAAGGCCTCCTCCATGAATTGCAGATTTTGCGACCCATGCAGGGCCAATGTAGAACATCAATAATATTGTATAAGTACGTGTTTTATAGATTAAAAAACGCACTGTCGACTGACGTCAGTTTACTTTTCGTATTCTTCTCAGCCAATCTTTTTCATTTGATGCCAATATCAGGGGAATGCATAAAACTTAACTAGTCCGCCATCTTTAGGAGTCCGAAATATTGAATTTTTGAATGACGTCACTTTACTAAGCATGAATTGTCATCCAAACTGAACATGTATGCAAAATTTCAGCTCATTGAATTTATTTGTCATGGCACTACTTAAAAACGACAAGTATTCCCACGACTACGCACATCGTATCGAAATCGCATCGTCCCTACTAAACACCCCCACCTCTAGACCGCGGATTACCCCTAAATAATAGAAAAGGATGCTTTATTCCGATTCGTTAGCCGGCCGCAGCTACGGCCTAGCGAATAACACAGCATGAGCTATTTGTAACACTATATAGTATTCAGTATTTATGTGGCCGCAAATATTTAGTAGGTGTTGCTTTCCTTTGTTGCGAACAATGAAGTAAGGAACATGTATACGGTACAGTTAGGAGCAACAGTGTGTCCACTTAATATGGAAAAACTGAAAAAGGACTAACTTTTTTTTTCGTGGAATTGCGATTTTAGCTTTGACATAGACCTTCGTTCTTCATTCTATGCCCAGTGATAGTGGCCCCGACTTACGAACAGTAAGTCGTGGGTTCGAATCGAACCCACGACATTACTTTGTGCATTACTTTGTGAAATTAATTTATCACCACTGCTCTCAAAAACGGTGAAGGAAAACATCGTGAGGAAACCGACATGTCCTTAGAAAATTTCTAAGACATGTGACATCTACCAAGCCGCACTGGGCCCGCGTGGTTGATTATAGCCCATCACTCTCGAGGAGGCCTGAGTCCCTGCAGTTGGGAACATTATAGGCTGATGATAATGATGAATAATAATGTTAACCAATTATACTATCAAACAGTACCTTGTCGTTTTACCTTTACGAACTGCCCAAATAATACCCCAAAATTCAGTCTCTTCGGTGTGAACTAAAGGTGCGAAACCTTTTCATTCTCCTTGTACATCATTTATTATTTTGTTCTTGTCTAGCGTAGATCTATTCCGTATTTATGGCTGTATCAATATTTAGCAGGCTTGCCGGCTCGATGAGCCGTTGCGTGAGATAATAAATCTGAATCTTGCTTTGTTTTACTATTGTATAGGGTGTGATTGACTACCGACGTCTGGGGGTAGTGGGGTAGGATTCACAACGAAATGTTTGAAAAAATATGACTGTGTAAGGATGTAACTATGTGTTTGGCCTATTATTCAAAGATCGAGTCTGTAACTCAGAGATAGGACCCTCTGGTCATGTCTCTGAGTTATAACTCGAACTTCTACACATACTCTCGCACTTTCCTCTCGCAGGTCTGCTGGAAGAAATTTCATATGAATTATGCAGTACCTTTGTGCTCTTCTATTTTTTTATGTTTTTATCCTTTTTTTGTATTTTGTGTGTACATAAATAAATAAATACTTTTAGCAAACATGTAAAAGTAATTATCACTATTAGTTATAGTCAAGTAATCACTTTGAGTATTAAGTTGAGATACTTTTTTTTTCTTTAAAATCAATAAGTAATTGATTTTAGTCTAAATGCAAGCAATCAACACTGTTACAAGTCATAATTCTTAGCTAAGAATTTGAGCGAAGTAAGGACCGTCACCCTAATGAAGGTTGCGGGGGCCCGCTGGATGCGAGACGCATGGGATCGGCCAATGTGGTGACACCTGGGGGAGGCCTATGTCAAGCAGTGGACGTCTTTTGGCTGAAATGGCGATGATGATGAAGAAGGACCGCTCTATTCCTACGAGTACTTCGCTCAAATTGTTGCGTATTCCTTGACTTCACCATAGATAAATTTATGATAAGTACCCAGTGACTCCCGGGTTTGGCAATTTTTAATATTATAAGGCTTGGGGTTTCACACCAGCAGGTTATTCATTAATTACTTTACACCCTTCATATTACATCTCATGCAAACTTTAACAACATAATTATTTCAATCTATACACCACCGTAAACACGCCCTTATTTACGCATAACTAGAGTCTGGAATTAATCACGTGACTTAAAGATCTGGCGCTCCCTCGTCAAACATTAATGCCGGGCCTATGGGATTGTTAAGATGGGTCGGGTCGGGTGCTACTGCTAGCGAGTTCAAATGTTAAGAAAAAATCCTCGTTTTCTGTTGAAAAGCGTGGAAGGTGAAGACTGGCGGCTCTGACGGAAGATAAATTTAGATAAGGATAAGAGAATGATGGTGATGGCATTATGATGATATTTAGGCATCATCATCATCTCCTGCCCTTGTACCATGTTAGTTGGCGTCAGCACAACACGTTTCTGTTCTTTTATTCAACCCTGTCAACCGTTACACTATCGTTTACTCTTTTTTTCTCTTTTTTTTTTCTTTTTTTCTCTTTTCCTCACAAAAAAATATCCGTCGTTTCCTTGGTCTATATTCATCACTCTTTTAGTCACATGCTTTAGTCCCTCTTCATCACATCTCCATACCAAGATATTCGATTCCCTTTCTAATCTGTAACTAGTGCAACTTGCAAACTTCCTCTAATACAGTGTGATTCTTTATAATGTGCACATATCGAAATGAGGGAATCTATGCTTAATTTTATCGACGGCAAAAATATTTAAAAAAATCTAAAAAAACCTGTTTTTTTTTTCTACCTGTTAAACAATAGTGCGTAGCCATGCGCTGGGCTTTTCTTTGACAATTGATAAGAAATGTTGAAATTGAGTTAAAAACATGCAATTTTTACTATTACGTGGCTAATACGATGAAGAATAAATCAAAGTAATAAAAAAGGTACTTAATGGGGGCGTCTTATTGAGATATTTTACGACTATTGTAAAAAATTATGAAAAAAAAAACGATTTTAGATAAAAAAAAACAGGTTTATTTTCTATTGAGGGTAGTTTTTTTCCACAATTTTCATTTTATGAGGATGCCTAATTACTTCCAATCACTAGGAAAAATTCCATAAAAAAAAACATTTTTTTTTTAGATTTTTTAAAATATTTTTGACGTCGATAAAATTAAGCATAGATTCCCGCATTTCGATATGTGCACATTATAAAGAATCACACTGTATATACATTGAGTTATTCGGTAATTTATATCGCTGTTTGTTCGTGAAAAAGGGCACAAATCCTCCATTATCTAACTAAATTTTCACCACCACTTTAACTTTACAAAACACAAAATCCTCCATTCTAGTAACATAAAATTTTAATGAATCGACTAACAACACGCCGTTACCCTGAAGACCTTCCACCGCAACCTCGATAGGTAATACTTTATGCAAAGTGAATAAATTGCAAGGGTTTCTAGTAAATAAATTAAAGGGATGTTGTTTTACTTGCTCCTGTTTGACGGCTTGACTGACAGCTGTAGGTAAGGCATTAGGTGTCATCGTAAATTAATGATAGTTTTAAGTAGATCGGGTACCGGTTATATTGATGGTGTACAGACTGTTTAAGAGCATATTTAAATTCAAAGCATTTATTACATTAAACGGGCCATAATAGTCGACGGGTCTCTATTTCTGTTTGCAGAGTTAAAAGTAACCTAACACGCACTTAACCTGTCCGTATCGAGGCGCCCGAAGTACAAATCTCGCTTCGCTCGCTCTTGCATCCTAAATTCTCTTACTACCTACAGTCATAGCGCATTTTGTACCGATGTCTTCGATATGCTTTTAAGAACTAGCGGTTGGTTGGATACAAAAAAAACCGGCCAAGTGCGAGTCGGACTCGCGCACCGAGGGTTCCGTAAAAAAAATATATTATGTGATGTAACTAAAAATTTATGGTTTTCGTAATTATTCCTTTATCTATGCTATAAGACGTTGCTTCGTACCAAATTTCAAGATTCTGAGTTCACGGGAAGTACCCTGTAGGTTTTGATTCCCTTGCGAGTGTCGAAAATTTGCGGCATAAACGGGAGTATCTTGATGTAACTAAAAATTTATGGTTTTCGTAATTATTCCTTTATCTATGCTATAAGACGTTGCTTCGTACCAAATTTCAAGATTCTGAGTTCACGGGAAGTACCCTGTAGGTTTTGATTCCCTTGCGAGTGTCGAAAATTTGCGGCATAAACGGGAGTATCTTTTGATCGCGTTGACTTAGAAGTTTGATTTTTTCACAGCTCCAAGAGACCATAGACTTGAGTATTTGATATGAATTTCAGCTTGATACCTCCACGCGTTCCTGAGAAAAAAGGTCTTGACAGACAGACAGACGGACAACAAAGTGATCCTATAAGGGTTCCGTTTTTTCCTTTTGAGGTACGGAACCCTAAAAAATACCAAGATGTTTTTCAGCCTTTTAGTCAGGGTAGCGTTTTGCGAAAATAACACTTTTATTGACTAATTTTTTCTCAGTGCCCGGTTACGTACACCCCAACGTCACATCAAAACAGGCTCACATTAAGATTCGTTTTAAACCGTGAAAGCTTAAAACAATGTTAATTTGTCTAAAGTTCTCATCTCTCTCTTCTGCTATCAGTGGCACCCCACTCTACGTCTCCAGGGACGTCTCCTAACACAAGCGCGTGGTTCCGTACGAGATTGCGAGTGCGTTTTATTATGTAGCCTCAAGTTAACTACCTACAGAAACTACTCGTGTTTGTCTGTTTATAGCAGTTTTTACTAGTTCTACACGTGTCTCGTTTGAAGAGGGAGATTTATGATGAGTTTTAGATGTTTTGCGTGGTTTCTACCGCAATTAGGAGTTTTGTTTCGTTAGGCCGTCTCTCCTTGTAAAATACTGGTGTTCGGGTAGAGAGAAAGCCGACCCCAATGCAGTCGAGGCGGTTTTTGAAGCGGAGTCTTAGTAATAGGCTCATAAATACCTACTTACAATCTTATCTACCTACTTACATTTTGTTTTCAATCGACGAAAAAAAAATATATTCTTTATTTAGAATTTAATTTACAGAACGTCCTGTTGTGTTTTCCAATTAGAAATTGCTCTTTGAAGACCAACAGCAATGGTCTACCACTGCCACTTTACTTTTCAAATGTATTCCGTAAGAGTCACAAAAACAAAAGCCCGGTTCCAAATCTGTAACTAACCCAAACCTTAACGAAATCTCTTTGTTGTATTCGCTTCTTGTTATCCACCGGTACAAAGGTACTTACTGCACCCCCTATCCCCTCCCCCCGTCCCCTTTCCCCCCTAAGACCTATCTGGAGGGTGGTATCAAAAATTCAACCCCAAATGTAGGGGCAGTCTGAAGGTCGGATGTGTTTGCAAATTTAAAGCCTTCTTCCTAGGCACGCTGCCTTTTTAGGGATGAAAGTTTTAAGTCTGAATTTTGGAGGCGATTCAAGTCAGTTGGGTGAAGTTTTCTAGTACTTTTTTTGCGTAAAAAGTTTTGAATATTTCCTGAAAGGACGGTGCAAACGGTATTTTTATACTCAATTGCGTTACACAGGGATATGTTTTTTAACCGACTTCTAAAAAAAGAAGGAGGTTCTCAATTCGGATGTTTGTATTTTTTTTATGTTTATTCGGGCATAACTCCGTCACTTACTAACCGATTTGACAAATTATTTTTTTGTTGGTAAGGGTATACTTCCGAAATGGTCCCATAATTTTTACATCGAAATCGGACAAGCGGCTTATGAAAAATCTACAAAACTTTAAAAAAAATTCACTGTCCACATTGACCCATGAACCACTAAAAAGTCTGAAGTCGGTGGCAAAAAACTAAAATGAAACAAACAAAAGTCACCGACTTCAGCAACTGATTTTTCTTCACTTTTTTGTGTTTTTTTTTTTTGAAGTCGGTTTTATTTTTTGTTAAAAAGTTTTTATTACATGTGTTAAATATCTATATTTATGTATACTTTCGATGAGATGTCGAGTAATAGAGAATTTAAGTATGGAAGAAGAAGACACGCTGCGCCGACCCCCAATAAATTGTGATAAGGGCAGGAGAATAATGACTTTCAGTAGTGTTCTTGATACCTACGTAACATCGCAAATTCCTTACTGCTGGGAGGATTTTATTATCTCTACCGAAATTGCTTCTTCATACGCGTCAAATGCATTATTAATTCAACCAATCCTCTAGTATAATTACGTTATAAAACATAAAATATCCCTACAAAACCGCCGCTAAAATCCTAAATAAATAAACAAAACGTAATACTCGACGTAACAGGTGACGCTACTTATTTTACCATCGTAAATCTTTTACCTCCCACACGTCCGCTCCGTACGACTTCAATCCTAAAAATTAAAATTTTTGAAAAAACCCACGACTGTTAAAAATTAATTAAAAAAAGGATAAAATAACATAAAACACCCACCTTAAAAAAACCCAAGAATGTCCGTCGGGAGCTGACATTAAATGAACTAGTTTTGCAATGTTCAGCTCCCGACGGACATTCTTAAGTTTTTTTAAGGTGGGTGTTTTATGTTATTTTATCCTTTTTTCAATTAATTTTTAACAGTCGTGGGTTTTTTCAAAATTTTTAATTTTGCTTTTTATTTTAAACTTTTTACTTTTATTTTTATTTTTTCATCTAAGAACATGCACCAATCAAACCTTAACCCATAACTGAAAACTGAATCAAAATCGGACTTGTAGTTTTGGAGAAAAATGGCAACTTTGATTTGCACAAAAAATGTTTGCTGCAGCGCCCCCTGGTGAGTTGTCACCGTAACACCTATCTAAGAACATGCACCAATCGAACCCGAACCCATAACTGAAAACTGCATCAAAATCGGACTTGTAGTTTTGGAGAAAAATGGCAACATGTATTTGCACAAACACACAAACAAACAAACAAACACACAAACACACAAACAAACAACCTCTCACCCCAAACGCATATACCGTCTCCGTTCCGTCGTGGGTAATAAAAAACAAGAGCTCAAGAGCGATGCATTTCCCCCACTCTTCCGGCTTACAAGCTTGATATCCTTACCTACCGTCTTTTTTCACATTTTTTTTTTTCGTATCTCTGCTAAATGCCAGGTTAATCCTCACTGAGACTGGAATAAATCGCAGCTTAGACGGCTTTCACTCTGTCTAGGTTTTTTGCCTAGGATGAAACGACGTGAATGTGATTAAGTCTAGGAGAAATCGAGTGGAAGATGGATTTTGTGAGAAGATTTCGGTGTGAGTGGATTGACATAAAAGTCCTGGAAAAGTTGAAGTGTTTGCGAATTTCGAACTTTATAAGATGAAGCTTTTTCTATGGAGTAAAAGATGATTTGTTTTCTGAATTTTTGTATTAATATTTTATTCTCTGTCTTTTCAGGTATGTATCCAGCACATAAATAAAGCTTTACCGGTTCTATCGTGAGTATTAAGAGAGAAAATAACAATCGTCTATCACCACCATTTGACCTTTTAACATCCTGCTTATAAAAACGAAACATCTCTCTCACAAATATGCGACAGAAAATATAAATAAAACCACACAAATGACAAATTGCAGCCATCTGACCTGCCAAAATACACAGCGCAAGTATTTATTGCAATGGAAACGGTACTGAAATAGGATGCGTCTACGCATCGCTGTCCGTCAACGGCCGACGAGTGACGGAAATAGCCGAACGATGACGCGACAGAAATAGTTGAACATGTGTCGTTTGTCGCGAGGCGTTGTGAGTTGTCGCACGCGTCAGGCGGGCTAGAGAGCTGTGAGTCATTGGGGTTGCCAGGGAAATATTATGTCGTCGGTTTTTTGTACGGATTTTAAATATTGTTCTTAGGTTTTTGTTTGTTCTGGATTCTTTTTGTTCTTCCTGCCCTTATCCCATGTCATTTAGGGTCGGCGCAACACGTTTTTTTCTTCCATTCTGCCCTGTTAGTCGTCACGTTATCATTTATTCCTTTTTCCTTCATATCACCCCTCACACACTCCATCCATCTTTTCTTTGGTCTTCCTCTCCCTCTCCATCCATCCACATTTATACTTATTCATAACTTTTTTAGTCACATGCGATTCATCCCTCCTCATCACATACCCATACCACGTATGTTGTTCTGGATTAACAGTTGAATTTCAAGACCCTCATTGTCAGCTGCCTCATTGGGTCCCGGGTTCGATTCTCGGGTTGGGTAAAGTGTTAATGGATTTTTTTCTCTCTGTCTGGATTTGTTCCGGGTTGATGGCAATAGGCATACCCCCTGGCGAAATATGGATGTACTTTTAGGTGTACTATTGCACTTCTGCCAAATCCTTCGGAGACCCGTTTGGAGTCAATTGCTCAACTAGCCAAGAGTAATAGGTTCACTAAATCGTATTTTTTGCATTAAGTACTTTTTTTTTTTACTTTCATGGCGAAGCTATTACAAAGACTTCAAAGTTGGATTCAATGCCCGTTCTCTCAAATATTCATGTTGATTGACCATTAAATACGGTAGTCTACGTTTGCAATGCGTTTGATATCCTGATATAGCGAGCAGTAATGGCTGCGTAATGTCTACCTCCTCTTTTATGTCCTGTAATAATTTGTAGGTACATTACCACAAACTATACGTTTGTGAGTAGTAATGGGGATAGGAATGTTCTTGGGTTAGTTACTAGACGAGGTAATATAACATGTATTAAACTTTGGTACCTACGTTTTATACGTTGTTGTAAGTAAATCCATCGTCTGCCTAACCTTTATCCAACTATAATGGCCGGCTTCCAGTCTATTCGGGTGCAGCTGAATAGGTACCAGTATTTTACATGGAGCGACTGCCTATATCTGACCTCCACAACCCAGTTAATACTAGGTAATACAATACCCTTTGGTAAGACTGGATGCCAGAATTTCAGGTCACTGACTACCTGTAACGACTGCCAAAGATCTATATATATATATGGCAGCCGGGACCAACAGCTTAACGTGCTTTCCGAGGCACGGAGGAAACTCGGTATGTCGGGCGGTCACCCATCCACAGACCGACCTAGCCAAGCACAGCTTTACATAAAGATCGAGCTAAGTGGCAAGTTCTTATTAAGCCACGAGCTCCTCAAGCTCCAAAGTACAAAATATAAAATGTGTTCGTGAATTTTATTGTTACTCTGACAACCCAGCGTCTCACACACACACCCAAGTTCTTATAGTTAACTACAAACGTTTGGACACGCAGTCTCGCCCGGAATTCTATTAATTCCGTGTATTTTTAATTTTTCTACGTTTATTCTTTACGCTTCAGAATGATTACACTTTAATGTGTCACCATTAAAGTGTTTTCCATGTATTTTATGATGTTTTTGTTATTTAGACAGAGCTTTTACTGTTGTGGTTGAAATTATGCTTTAATTTGTTCATGAATTGTTTATTTTTACGAATTCGCCATGATTTTCCTGAAGGGAATTTATTTCTTTATACTTGTTTGACTAAGATTGTAATTCCCATGTAATAGGCGGTGAGCCTATTGCCATCAACCGGGCACAAATCCAGACTCGTGACTGTTGAGAAATTATTGATGGGAAAACACTATAACACTGTGTCCGACCCAGGAGTCGAACACAGGAACTCATGCCCAGCAGTATCGCTCGCGACCACTACACCAACGAGGCAGTCTTATTACGAAAATCGTCTTGTCTATGAGACATGCAAAGTTTACCAAGAACTGATATTAAGAAAGTTTATTAAGAATTCTATTTTTTTTTCTGTAGTATCTCACTGCAAACTCCCATAGTTTTCCACTTTTCTCTCTGCCCAATTTTTCACAATCCCTTGTGATAAAGATGCCTTTATTAAAATAAAATTAATAATTATAAAAGCTTTTTACGAAAATAAGCTCATAAAAAAAGAAATAAAAACGGAAAAAGCAAAATCATAAAAGCTTGTCCCGTATAGTTTTTCTTTGGCCTTTTCTATTCACGCGACAACTTTTTGTGATTTTGTTTTTTCCATTTTTATTTATTTTCTACTTTTAAGTGCATTTGCAATTTCACTTCAATCGGTTGGGGGGAAATTCACTTGCAAGATTCTAAAAATAAACTTACTAACAAAATAACACGGCAAGTTGAATAAAAGCTTATAACAAAAATACCTGACCTGCCCATACCCTTTCATAGAATCAAATATAGCCGGGATAGTCTGCCAGTATCGATTGCAGCTAAAACTGTGCTAGGTCTAGACTGCTCGCCTCATTTACCGTGTGGGTCAGCAGTGCAGTTCAAATGTTAGCTTTATATAAAGTTTTAGTGGAACTGGCTGGAAATAAGTTTTTTAATGTGTCTACTTTTGTATCTGTTTCATCATTCATCATCATTTCAGCCAAAAGACGTCCACTGCTGAACATAGGCCTGTATCTGTTTGGTAGAGGTTTATTCGTTTATTGCCCGTGGTCCACCTGCGTAGTCCACCTGGGGGTACCACGGGCAATTATTTTTGCCCGTGGTCCACCTGGGTGTTCCACGGGAAATTATTTTTGCCCGTGGTCCACCTGGGTGTACCATGGGGAAAAAAATTTTACCCGTGGTTCACCTGGGTGATAATATTATGATAACCTTAATAAAAGAAGGTGAAGGTACTTAATCCTGGTATTAGCACAAAAGTACTAGGCTAGCATAGGTTACAAGTAGTATCTATTTAAAATATTCTGGGTAGGCGAACCAAAATAATTTAAATACATACCACCTGGAACCTATGCTAGCCTAGTACTTTTGCTGGGTTATATACCCACAAGACAATTTCAGTTAGCTTGTAGCCCAAAATTCTGATCCACAAGGAAACTGTTAGAACACCGAGATCCGTTGCGGATGCCCTGAGAAGACTGGGATGTTTGATCTGCTTCTGGATCTGGTTGAAGTAACGGCCGCCATGGGTCATGTATAATAGTCCACTTTAAGGTCTAAGTGCGGAAACCAAATCCCTTAATTTATTAACAATTTGTTTTTTATATAATTATAGTATAATTAATTTCGTTTGTATTTTTTTATGTCTAACGTATAATGAGGTACCAATAAATAAATTAAAACATTTTCACACTGGCTTGGTTTTACAATTTATTATCACTATTATTCTTTCGTTATACTACGATAGAAACATATGGACATGGAGGTGGACCACGGGCAAAAATAATTGCCCGTGGTACACCCAGGTGGACTACGCAGGTGGACCACGGGCAATAAACGGGTTTATTATATAGATCTGCTTTGTTAGCATTAAGTTGCAGTTTGAAAACTGGTATATATTTGCGTTCCTTGTATGAATAGCGCATGTAATGCTGATATTTAGTAGCTAGTAAGCGAGGTGACCTTCATCCACGGCTTTTATTTACCCACAGCTGGGTATATTCCACTCTTTTCTTGTGCCAATATCCACAGTCCTGTGCTAGCCTCATCCAGGTTTTTCCCCTGATGGCAACTATATCGTCTGCTTATCTCGCCTCCGGATGACCCCCATTTTTTTGCCAGTTCTTGGACGGATTAAGGTGACAGTTTTTGTCCATCTGACATCATTGCGACTTAGAAGGTAGGTATTTTGCCGAAGTCATGATGCATGGGTTTCGTAACGCGATTTCCAATATCGAAAATAGCGCGGTGGTAAAGGGCCTGAATACCAGTCATCTTCTGCCTATGATTAACGTGCTTTTTGAAGTTTCAGTGCGTTATAAATTGTCACCCATTAATCTTATAAAACAACCCACACAGCTGCTATTTAGCACTATAATGGTATGGTATTTAGTGTGCATACATAACATTGCCCGATTTCATTACAATTTCACGTTTTACATAGGTAAAGATAATACACAAAAGCTTTAAGAAATTCCCTTTTATCCACCCCCGAAACCCCCAGATGGTGTTCCCTATAACAATTCCAAGACAATTACTACAGTAACAGAAACGTAGCTACCCTAAAAAGTGGGTCAATCATAAATTTTCAACACCGCTCTCATTTAAATGGTCATCTGCGCAGAAGTTTGGAAGGACCATCTAAACTTGAGACGTTAGCCAGCGTCTTGATATTCTTAAGTTGGTATACAACGTTTTGGAAGCGCAGAAGGTCTAAGTTAGTCTCGAAACAAATGCAGAAACCCTGATAAAGGAAACTATAAGACACAATAATAGTTCATATTGTGGTAAAAATAAATAATTACAAGATTTCGTAATTTTTTTCATTCAGTCAGTAAGAAGTTAGTATTTTAGACCCAAACTACATCTGATTCTTTTTATGTTACTGATAACCAACTTTCTTTCTAAAAGCCTGTCAATTTAAACTAGTGTCTGATTTTGTAGCCCAGCAGCTTTAAGCATCATGAGATCAGAATATAATTATAATAGCGGACGTCACGCGGTTTCACCCGCGTTCCTTCCCGTGGGAATATAGGGATAAAAAGTAACCTTTGTCACCCGGCGCTACTGTAGCTTCCAACGGTGAAAGAATTTTTCAAATCGGTCCAGTTGTTTTTAAGTTTATTCGTTACGTACAAAAATACAAATCTTTCCTCTTTATAATATTAGTTTATATAATTTGAATCAGTTTATGAATCTTTTGTAACTATTCTGTCATCACGTCAACTAATAAGTAGGTACATTTCTCTTACGTGATTCTTTATAGTTTGCAGGGCACTAACAGGTTATATTTTGATCAAAACTGAGAATCTTGACGAATTATCTTCGAAAGTATGCATTTTTCGACCACATATTCCAGGGCGCTTTCGTATAATTTTTACTTATGACCCTTTTATGAAAACGCTATGTTTAAGAGTAACTTTCCAATGGCACTTAATACTTCTGCATTTTCATTTACTGCCACTACTGTGTGTGTCACAGTCACAGCGCACTAACAAAGTAAAGCTGGGTTTACACAAAGCGGTTTTCTTAACTTTAGCAACAAAAGATAGGAGTATTAAAGGTAAGTGCTTGCGTTTCTAGTGTTGTCTAGTTTTGTTTATATCTTTATTTTGGTAAGGACTTTGTTGGAACGACGCAAAACGACTCCAAGAGTTTCCTTCTAAAATAAATTGTTATTGTCATAGTTCCAAGTACTCTTGAATTTTCTTTAAGTACTGGAAATAGTATCTTAAAAAGAAAACATTAGAAAAGCACACAAGAGTGTTTTCTTCATAATTAAAACTTTGGGTGCTTCCAATTTGTGAGTTATAATAACACAAATTGGATATATTAATGCACAATCAATTTTTAGATGACTTTTCGTCGATCTTTGGTCTTAACCACGTATCATCATGAATTTACTGATTACTCTTTCCCACCACCCGTCTGATTCCCCACCCTAATAGGGGGTATGAATAAAAGACGAGTGTCTACTAATTATAAATATAATTTTACGAAAATAACGTTACAAATAACGGGGGAAAAATATAAACGTTATAACGTTATAACTAAAATAACTAAAACCGTTATGATAAAAAATCAACCCGGTTAGACATAAGTCGGAGGCACACAAAATTTATGAGGTAGTAGGTTATTATTTTTGTCTGTCGTTACTACTGCGGGGAAAAACACCTCCCTGTAGCTGCAGTCGAGTCCCCGCAGCTGGCCGAGGATGGAAGGTGGCCGACGAGCTGAGCAGCGCGGTATGGTGATGTCGCACGAGGGTAGATGGAGATGGCGCAGGCGACCGCCGCCGAACCCTCTCGTAGGCACGGGCGGGTGGCCCGGTGAGTCAGCGTCCCGGTGCGTAATAGCACGGGGCGCGGGACCGTTGCGTGAAACCGCAACGCAAGGTGAAGGGCAGGAGGACCCGCAGTGCGGAGTCTCTCACTCAAGCCTCAGCGTAAATCTCAGCGTCAATAAAAAAAAGGAAAACACGATAAAAGGAAATAATATTATATTAAGGAATAATTTAGATTTGATTTAAAGATTCCAATACCTCCTTCCTACTTCTGTTCTCCTGGTAGTTTGTGGGACTTTACTACCTATCTTTTTTTTTTAATCTCCAAAAAAAAATGTTTTCAATACCTCCTGCCTACTTCTATTCTCCTGGTAGTTTGTGCCGTAGTTGTACCCTAATCTGTGTGATAGAACGAATCAGAAACTTGAGTCCCGCTGGTTTGACGATTTTGTAACATCCTTTATCGTAGAACTAGTGGGAAAAAAAAATTAAAAAAAGTTCCCACTAGTTCTATCGTAGGCAAATCGTAGGACTGTGCAGTAGAACTAGTGGGAATGATCCGTTTTTTCTACTCGACTGTACTTACAAACTTTGAAATTAGCTCGAATCTAAACATAGTGGTTCGAATCGCCCCATTTCTAAGAGCTATTGGTCGATTCACACCACTCGGCGCTCCAAGAACCGCTGTGGTGCGAAACAGCCCATTCTTAAGAGCTCTTCTGCGTTTCACACCGCGGTCCGAACCGCTCTTGGTGCGAAACGACGAACGACCCCACTGACTACCTGTTAAGTACTGTCAAAGATCTACAAATGACAGCCAGGACCAACGGCTTATTGATTATATAAGAACTGAAAAAAGTAACGAATAGTTAAGTACTTAGTTAATAAAAGCAATAGGGGATCGGACTGAATTAAAAAAAAACATAATTCTGTTTAGTCCGTCAGTTAGATTATCGAAAAATATTGGATACGTGTTTTTTGTTTTATCAAATCAATAAAAATTGACGAAGATAAAGCGCGTCAAAGATCATGGAGTGGGGCTTGAAACGTCACTTGTAGGTACAAAATGTACTAGCATATGACGTCACACGAGTTTTCGAAGCAGTGACTGTATCGTCTTCATTTTTTGTTTAGGTGAAAAAATTAAAAAATACGTTTCCAATATTTTTTGGAAATCTATCTGATGGCCTAATTACTTTTTTTTTTGTCCGATCCCCTATTATAGAAACTGAAAAAAAAGTTCCTAAATGTGACAGTTATTAACTAAGACTAAATCTGATTTAACGTTAAAACTCAAGTGAAACACTTCATGCAACTTACTTAAACTCAACTTACATTATTCCCTCACTTTCCCTCGGGCCAAGTTACCAACAGATTAATATTTAGCTCCTAACGATACATCATCTAGACACTTTACTTGAAACTTTCAGAAACCGTAAGTTATTTAACAGGAAGATTGAGAACCTGTGGCTTGGCTTCGAAAGTTTTACATGCATCGGTGTAGGATGTTGGATATTGGGAAGCTGACCCATATGTTTTGGTGAAAGTTAAGTGGATGTTAATATGGAAGGGATGTGTATGGGGAATAATTTAAAATCAAACTTGATAATATTTAAACCTGACTTGGACTCACTTGAATTGACACAACACACACACACAACCATCATAAAACATACCACAAACACCATATGTCGCCAAACGACCATGAACACACAAACTGACATAACAACTTCTATTCAACACATAAAACCTCATGCTTTGTCTACGGTATAGAGCATATATAGAGCAAACTAGTGTGGGGAACCAAGGCTTGTGTTGTGGGAGCCACATCCGTAGTCCGGAGTCAGTCCACACTCGTTTCCCGACAAACTTGCGGAGTGGAAAATGAATAGTTTGCGAGGTTATATGGCTGTAAGATAAGGTGTGGGAAAAGTAGGTTTTTATGGCTTATGAAACCCTTGACCTAATTTAGACTGTTGACATAATAAAAGAAGCAGCTGGCACCGCAACTCGAAACTATTTTACAGACATCTTGTGTAGGCTACACAAATAAGAAAAAAGAAAGAAAAAATATGTATTTGTCGCAGAAACATGAAGGACATACAATGAGACAATAACAAAAACAATACACATACAACACATTTACACTCAGCATGGTGCTCTGCTATGGGGACCCACAGCTCAGCGCTGGTTTTCAGTGTTCAAATCATGAAGTATATTCTTCTCTTCTTAGCATGTCGATAACAATTCAAATTGAGTCGGCCCAAAATTTGGCGACGAGTCTTTCAGTAAACCTCCGTCAGCTCCTGTGATATGCAAATCACAGGAATTGTCAGGAAACGATATCAAGTGCCCCATATTTTGTGGGGCAACACCACAGGGCAGAATCATCTATAAAATAATCTTCACCTGAACAGGTTTTCCTTGGTACATACAGCCAACCAGTGTCCGGAGTCTATTTAAAGACTTCCAGGCTAGTCATGGCAATTTGTGTCCAGGCTCTTGTAGAATATCATAACATATTCATAAATCACACTTACATAACTTACTACTTAATACAAACAACAAGCTGTGGTGTTGACATGTCTAGTATATCGGAAACCGGGGCCACGTCCGGCCACGTCCGGCCACGCTTCCCCTCAAACTTACACATTGGAAAATTACAGTTTATGTCTGTGGTTGCGGTGCGAAGGCTGTTGTTTAACGAGAATTGTTTAGTTAAGGTTTTAATCTATACTAATATTATAAAGAAGTAAAGTTTGTGTGTTTGTATATTTGTTAAATTGTAAGGGGTAATCTCGGGATCTACTGAACCGATTTTAAAAATTCTTTTACCATTAGAAAGCTACATTCATCCCGGGTGACATGGGCTTTTATCTCTGTATTTCCACGGGAACGGGAACTACGCGGGTGAAACCGCGTGACGTCCGCTAGTTCTCTATATTTTGGCAGATGGTTTTATGTTCAACTTAGATATTTTGGCTAGTGAGTGTAAGTTGAACTAAAATAGTCACCAAAAACTAAAGGGGATCTGTAAGGGGATAGACAGAAATTACTGAATGCCACCTCTCACGGTCCTTAGATTTGTTTTTTGACACACTATTCCCAAACCACTGTGACATGTGAATGTAAGCCAAAATCAACAGTGGCGACCACAAGAAAAGCGCCGAGACAATGAAGCCCCAGAGAAACGATTTTAACTGTCTCGGATCCAGCAACGAAATTAATCAGAAAAGAATATAAATAATAAATAAATAAATAATATTCCACAACTATCACACAACGCCATCTAGTCCCAAGCTAAGCAGAGCTTGTGTTATGGGTACTAGACAACTGATAAACAACACAAATAACGAATAGCGGAGGAGTAGGAAAAACATCCTCCTTACTAGTCCTCACATACTTCTTTTAGATTCAACCACGTTTATACCTGGTCATACACGCACTCGGCTAGCGAGCATTATGCACCTGACTTTATTAAAGACTTTCCTACATTCCACCTTATTTTACTTGCCCCTCAAAATGATCAAACCCCTTTTCAATTCAAGTGAGTCCAAGTCAGGTTTAGGTTTAAATATTGTCTCTTATAAAATAAATAAAATAAAATAAAAATAGCCTTTATTCTAAATATTGTCTTCTATATTGTATTGTATGTTATTAAATATTGTCTCTTAGAACCGAAAAATTCGAAGAATTGTGATATTCTACCAACCCGCACTGGGCCCGCAAGCCTCCTCTCTATGAGAAGGAATTGCTAAAATCTACCACGCGGGCCCAGTGCGGGTTAATAGATTCGACTGTACCCAATTCTTCGCAAAATGACTATAAAATATAAGGGATGAATCCAGAATAGAGTCTAACTGGAGGATTTAAAAATTTCATACACATTTTTATCTAACCGGCCATCAAATACTGAATGGCTGGACGATTTCGGGAACCACAGGATTTTTATTACAGTTCGGGTTTTATCGTTTATAGTCGGACGTATCCGGACGTAACCGGACGTTCCCGGACGTCTGGATATTCAATATGTTGGAGCCACAAGGGAATTGACGATTTCGGTTGTATGATTCGTCTTTAGGACGTCTTGAGACGTTCGTCGTAAGATTTTTATTCATGTGGTGTGTGTGTTTGTGAATTCCTCAAATTCAGTAGCAGGCACGGAGTCTGGATTAGTGCTTAGTTGATGGCAATAGGCTCGCCCCCTATCACATAAGACTTAAATGTAACAGGCGAAGTGTGGGTACTATTTGGTAAACCCCTGCTATAACCCTACGGGATTACAGGCCTGATGCTATGAGTTTATTCACTAACTAAGCAGTTCTTAGTTGGATATCGCAGGTCAACTTGTTCGATTCTCTACTACTACTGTCATTTGGCATCGGTCCATCAAAATCCACCAATTAATGTTTTTCTCAACTTCCAAACCAAAATCTGGCAAGAAGAAGTAATAGAGAAGTATGGAAAAAGGGGCCATGCAACCCCAAATAAGGGCAGGAGAATATAAAATGCTAATAACCAATCTTAACTCTGCCTAATCATCTAATTCCGAATTCGATTCCCCAAAGAGGCTCCAAAAGTCCAAAGCGAATCGGACCTGCATAATTTTCAAACTCCAATAAAATTTCCCCTTTTATTTTGAAATCAAGGAGTTATAATGAAGGATTAAAGGTGTAAACTTATCAGCAACTTTGGAATTTGGTTCCAACCCCCTTCGAATATTTAAGGGCTGTCGTTAACAGCACTTGGCATTGAGACTGAAGGGTCCGGATTACGATTTGATATTGTTTCGGAACCGACCCTTAAGCTTTGTTTAAGAGATTTCAGACCTTGTCTTGTAGAGTGAGGTTTGATTTTTGAATGATGGGTTGTTTGGGTCAGAAAGAGGACCTTGTTTAAAGAGGTTTTAGTCTTAGGTTAACTGTGAATTTTGTATGTTGCTGAAAGTGGCCTACGCTATTTCAAAAAACCTGTTTTATGTTGTTGAGTCTGTAGAGACATTTTTGAAGACTGTTCGTTTTATTTATTACTAGTGACCCGCCCGGCTTCGCACGGGTGCAAAAAAGGTATTAAAACCTTCCTCTTGAATCACTCTATCTATTAAAAAAACCGCATCAAAATCCGTTGCGTAGTTTTAAAGATTTAAGCATACAAAGGGACATAGGGACAGAGAAGGCGACTTTGTTTTATACTATGTAGTGAAGTTGGAAAGTGACTTCATTCGATTTTAATCCGTTGGTAAACCGGAGGAGCTTTTCAATTCGTTTACTAAACTTTTAGAAAGGCTTTGATGAATTGTGTGAGGAATGGTAAGAAAGAGAAGGGTGTAAGTGATAGCGTGACGTCTGACTAGAGAGAGTGGAATCATTTGGGACAAGCCCGCCACACTATTCCCAAACCACTGTAACTCCTGTTAGCCAGAATCAACAGTGGCGACCACAAGAAAAGCGCCGAGACAGAGAAGCTCGACGAAGTCCCAGAGAAGCGATTTAACTGTCTTAGATCCCGCAACGAAATTAATCAGAAAAGAATAGCGGAGACGTATACAACTGGGATAAGACCAGTTGCCTAGCACCACGGATATTATTGTCATTAATATAACTGGGTCCTAAGTTGTGAGCTGTTATATTTGATTCCAATAATAGAGAGAGTGGAGGAAGAAAACGTGATGGGCCGACCCCAAGAAGAAAGGAGCAAGGGCAGAAAGATGATAAGAGACTTGGTTTAGGGTACTAGGTCCCATGATCCTCGGTCCAAGAATGGGAAAGGCATACCGGGGTAGTTTTTAGTCAGTTAGACTCTGACAGGCCTCTCCGCTCGCCCCAGGACGGAGGACATTCATGAGGGATGGATATTCCAACCCGGAACTAAATAGAAAGGGTTCTAGGTCTACCTAATTCCATAGTCGTCTTGAGTCATTAGGGTTCTAAACAAACAAATTGCCAGCAAATTACAGTTTCTATTTGGAATGATGCCCACTTAATACTCCTGTATGACGATACTAAGAATTTCAACCTATCTTTCTTCAACATTTCAACCTAACAAATACAAGCGAAGTTCTAAATAAAATCAACGGGAAAGACAACTGCAGTTCTGTCGGGGTTTTCTCAACAATTCAGGGTGAAGTAATTCATTTTAGTCCAAGAGACAGAGTCTGGACTAATTATTATGCGCTCTTAATTGGAGGAATAGTGCAAATGGCGTCTTGTGAGAAGATGAATAATGTCTGACTTGCATTTGCTTTGGAGTTGGCTGGTAGTTTTGCTGAATGTGGTAGAAAAATCTGTGTCTTTCAGAAAAATCTTTAAGATTTTAAAGATCGCCCATTGTGTGACCCCATTTGAAATGTTTTCTCATATTAATGTTAAATACAATGGTGTACATAACAAAAAAATAGTAGTCATATTTCGTTATGTATAAGTCCCGTTTAATAGTGAGCGAACCCCATTAACAGCAACCTGGTACAAATCCAATCTCAGGGTTTCAACTGAGACATTGTTGGTTGAACAGGCTTTGGGATGCTTTCCCAGTTAATCCTCATTCCTTCCTTGTATTCCTAATTTATCTGCCGCCACACGCGACATTCAAACGTTGCGTATCCAAACATATCGTCGGACCGCTCGCGCCCTCTGACGGAAGAAATTAAAAACTTCAGTTCGAACTCAATAACGAGCGGCTGGCCAGCCCATCTTCTCCGCGAAGACGGTACTCAAAAATACCGTGAAAATACGATTGATCGTGAACAGTGTGGTGGTCTCCTGGCTCCCAGTATCCCGTGAGTACTTAACCTTCCTTTTTTTGTGTCTCTTAGCCTGGTTCTAAATAGAAGCCTTCAAAACCGCGTGAGTGGCTGTACGCGAAACTCAAATCATTGGTTAAAAACCCTAATAACTATTTGCCTGACTTGAAGATTGAATTCAGGACCTCAAGCTCTATAGTGGCGGTTACGAATACTAGACCGAAGGACTAAATTAATTATCCCTACCCCGTAACAACGACTAGCAAGCAAAAACACCCTTCAATGTGTAAATACCAAATTCCGGAATAGTTTCACCCAAATTAAAACCACACCCGCTCCCTCTAATCTAATCACAACAAATGAGGACACAAACATACAGACAGACACGACACGCGACAAAAAGACATGTAATATTATGTCACTCTAATCCACGCAACACTAGCTTCGTAAACGCATTTCATAATTACCCCGTCAACAGATGTTGCAACGACAATTTTAAACGTCACTTCAAATTCTCAAATTGTTCGAAAATAGGTCCTAAAGTACGTGGCAATAAGGTGTGAACTGGAATTAGGGAAGTGTAGCTGTTAAAATTGTCACATTTCGAAGAATCTTTTGATTTACACATCTGTGACCTATGTTTTGACGTTTGCGAAGCTAGCTGTGCGTCAGCCGATTGTGATTTACGATTACCAACTCAAATATCGCCGGGGCACACGATTTTGAGTCGTATTACTTGGACTGTAGACATTTTGGTAGTGTAAAAAAAATTGTAACATTTTTTTTGTTACCGTGTTGAAGGATTTTTTGTAATAAGGAAGATAAATGGGCCTCTGCTTAAATGTTAAGTAGTCATAAGTCCTAATAGACGTTATAAGCCTGAATTCCTTAATCTCCGCGTTCCCTGTGAAATATGGGTTAACAAGATTTTTTTCCGAATAGCATACCAACTGTTACAATGAAGAAAATTTTATTAAAATGGTACACGGAATTTTGTGTTTTTTTTCCTGTAAAATGTTACGCTAATTTGGAGTTTCGTCATTACTCGAAACAAGCTAATTGTCACGTTTTCGGTTAAAAATTGAGACAGTTTATTCGTAACGACTTTTAGGAAAGAAGGACAAAATTAAAATAATTGCTTTTACGTAATATTAGAACGTTATAAGCACGACAGTAATGCAATTTTGTTATAATTGGACTCACTTTCAAGGATTTTTAAGAACAATTAAATATTTGCGCAATAATCGCTTGGAATCATCATCATCATTTCAGCCGAAAGACGTCCACAGCTGGACATAGGCTTCCCCCAAGTGTTGCTACAATGACTGGTCTGCTGATCCCCGAAACCTTCACCAGGTCATTTGTCCACCTAGTGGGAGGGCTTCCATCCAACGCTACGTCTTACGGTATTTCGTCAGTTACGTTTCAGTTCCATGTAATAGGAGACGAGCTTATTGAAATTATAGGTACAAATCCAGACGGCAGCTGCTACTAAGAAATTCCTGATGCAAAACCCGATTACACTCTGCTTGACCTGGAAATCGAAACCGGCACTTCATGCTCAGTCACGCTGTTGTCAAAACTGATATTTCACTTTATTTGCCTGTACAAAAGAGTTATTTTACATAAGCGTGCCCTATCTTTGTCTTCATATGAAACCTGTTCCTCATTTCCCGGTAACTGCCACCTTCTTACCCCTTCCCATATTCGTCCCAAATTAGTTTCGTCGCAGGTAGAGCAGTATCCGCATCATATCATAAAATAAACTCAATTTACCGGTACATTACTTTCATTTAGAAACCTGCAGAGCGTAACTTTCTTATCTTACCCTCGAGGGATGAAAGTAGTGCACTACACACAATGAAAAATGTGATTGTTTTGTGCTAACTCTTTCTTTGTTATAGCAAAGTGCAATGAAATTAAGAATTGTAATATTTTTAAAAGGTGCAAACGGCTTGGGACGTAGAAAGACTTAAATCGCATAAAAAAATAGTAAACCTTGTTGTTTTCTGTAACCTTATTGTTTTGGTGAAAGCAGAGCAGTTATCATCAAATAATTTACCGGTAAATAGTCTTCGTTTAGAAACATGGTGAAATGTGGGTGTAGTATTTAAAGGTACACCTCTGCATAACCCTTCGGGGATTACAAGTCGTGGTGCTATGTTGTAGTCATCGGTTTAAAACACGCTGAGCGAAGGTTTCTTAGCCTACCTTTATTATTTTATTTTTACATTGTTTATTGTTATATACTTTTGTTTATTACTGATTGTGTCTGTAGTAAATCTTAAATTTAACTGACACCTTGCTATTGTATCGAGTCTGGTTCTTCTAACCAACCTAACAGACAGATGTGTGCTGGGGAGTTTGTTCCGCCACTTCTTCTTTCCAGCTAAACACTAGGAAGTGTCGATGGGTGGGCGTTTTTGGGGGACTGTCTAATAAAAATGTAATACAGTGAAACCTGGTTAAATGTGTCTCAGATATCCAAATCTGTCTCATGTCTCAGTATGAGTTCCAGTAAAGTTATAGAGGTTTCTCACTTATCCAAGTCCCAGTTGGCCAAGTTTCACTGTAGTAAAGTAAAGTAAATTTTGACCTTCGAAAAGTGCTGATTATTAGCCTAGTTTGAATAAATGAATTTTGACTTTTGACTTTGACTACCCTTAGGGAATAGGAGTAGTGTATGTCATGGTTCCGTAATATTTTTTTTAAACCTAGTACTATCAAAGAATTGTTTCTAGAAAAAGTGCAAAACTTATTTTTATTGCAGACAAGTAGAAAGAAGAAAGACTTAAGCCGCGTAAAAATAATAAACCTTGTTGCTTTCTTTTATTAAGTTACCCTTTTCATATTCGACTCAATTTAGTCGAGGTTGGGGTAGAGCAGTTTTAGCATCATATCATAAAATATACACAATTTACCAGTACATTAGACGTCCGTCGTTCAGAAATATGCAGAAATCCGTAGGTTCTCAGAGGGGATCAGAATAGTGAGGGAATGCTGTGGACAAAATTGTGAATATCGTTGAGAAAAATGGGTGGTCTGGGGAATATTACCTTATTGGTAAAAAATGGATTTGGTTTGTGGAAGTGAGATAGGCAGTCGCTACATGTAAAATACTGGTAATCAGCTGCATCCGGTAAAACTGGAAGTCGCCCATAAGGCCATAACATAGTTTGACATTAACCAAATAAATATTTTGTTACTGTCAACAAAGAGATTGTAGAGTGCGTGAGCAAGGCCCTAAGCAATTACTTCAGAAAATTGTTCAGGGTGCTTAGAGAGTTAACATACTTACTAAAAGTCCTGACATCTAGGGGGTGAGGCGGAGTGGGGGGAGGGGGTTAAAGTTCCCATTTTTCATCGTCATGGAGATAAGAAGTCTTCTACGCAATGAAAGCTTATAAAATTATGTACAACTTTTATCTTATACACTTTTTCACATTCCTACCTATTTTCGAACTACACATTCCGGAAAAGTGAAAATTGAAAAAATCTGCTTGAATTGAACATTACCTTTTGTATACTACTTCCTTCACGTTATCTGGGGATAAAAAGTATCTTATATCTTAAATCAACTCCTACTATATCAATTTACTAAATTTTGTCTTATACACTTTTTCCAAATTTTCACCAGCGTACTGGTAATCACTGGTATCGGTACTTATTGAGGGAGGTCAGTCTTGCTGGTGCGCCATACCATTTGAGGAAGCACATCTTCCCAGCCTCTTCAACCTCACTGTGCGTGGAGGTGGGCTTGTAAAAGATTGCAGAATATTATTTTTTATATTATTTTTTAAGATATAAGATACTTTTTATCCCCAAATAACGTGAAGGAAGTAGTATACAAAAGGTAGTGTTCAATTCAAGTACTTTTTTTTTTCAATTTTCACTTTTCCGGAATGTGTAGTTCGAAAATAGGTAAGAATGTGAAAAAGTGTATAAGATAAAAGTTGTACATAATTTTATAAGCTTTCATTGCGTAGAAGACTTCTTATCTCCATGACGCACCGTTTAAAAGATATTAGCGAAAAACTAAAAAATGGGAACTTTAACCCCCTCCCCCCACTCCGCCTCAACCCCTAGATATCAGGACTTTTAGTATGTTAACTCTCTAAGCGCCCTGAACAATTTTCTGAAGAAATCACTTAGGGCCTACCTCACGCACTCTACAACTCCTTATGGGTGATTTTAATCTGATTTATTGGGTGGACTAATAGGTACGTAATAAGTTTGAGTGACATCGAATTTCACTATAATCGCTTTGAGTTCAATGCTTAAAATTCACCCTAACGAGTTCTACTCTAGATCTACACTCAACAACAAAATACAATAGGCACAAATTATCCCATTCCTTCGCAATCAGAGAACAAGTTCAGCATCGGTGGTGGCTTATGAATATTTCACACATTTTCCTGAGGCCGGCCAGTTTCGTTCTCGCTGTACTATTGTTTCATTTCGTCGAGATTAAAAAATTCACGCATTACGCCCGCTCCGCGCCCTTATCCCGATAAAGTGTGATAAATAAATAAAATGTTGCGTTTAAATATTTTGTTGGTGATTGTACTTTTCGTGAGAATTGGAGTGGATTATAGAGATTACTTTTGAGTAGTTTTTGGGGAGTCTTGAGATTATTCTTAGAGCATTCTAGTTAAGATAGAAGAGGCTGTAAATAACATGTTTTTTTAATCATTAAAATCATCAATACAGTACAGTGCAGTGCATACAATACTTCTAAGTTAATTTAATCCCAAAGAATGATTTTTTCATGAAAGTGATCAACATATACAACCTAAAATTGACCTGGAAATTACAACAAAAGTAAGGAAATTTAACATTCGCGGCCTACATTGTCGCTTACATAATTATTAATTACTACTTGCTTTTATTTACCTAATTAAAACCATAAAAACCTTAGTGTAAAAACCTAGTAGGTATATTTCTTAATACCAACACAGATAAATGTAAGGTTAAAAGATGACATAAAACATAAAACCCACTTCAAAGGTAGAAAATGGCGTCATTATCTTGAGTAACATCGTAGATTACCCGAATATATCTTAGTTAATTTGAAAGATATACCTTAAAGATATCTTAGGGAACGTTACCTTCCCGTAGATAGAGAACGTATTTATGTTCTTAGGTTGACATTTTTAACAGTTTTCTTGCTGACTGTACAAACCTATTTTTTTTTTTGCTACAGTATTTTTTTTTCGGGATATTGTTGCATTTTCGCAACTAAAACTTGGGCCCTGGGCCTCCGTAGTCGCTTACAACCTATTTGTTCCCTCTCATTGGGAACAGATCTGGGTCTAATGAGTGCCAGAAGTCGGTACATTATAAGTTGATACTTATTGCTATGCTAATCTGGTTCACAAAACAAGCAAGAGAAGCTGAGGAGTTCGTGGCTTAATAAGAACTGCCACTCAGGTCGATCTTTAGGTAAAGCTGTGCTTGCCTAGGTCGGTCTGTGGATGGGTGACATACCGAGTTTCCTTCGTGCCTCGGAAAGCACGTTAAACTGTTGGTCCCGGCTGCCATATATATAGATCTTTGGCAGTCGTTACAGGTAGTCAGTGACCTGAAATTCTGACATCCAGTCTTACCAAAGGGTATTATAGTATTACCTAGTATTAACTGGGTTGTGGAGGTCAGATAGGCAGTCGCTCCATGTAAAATACTAGTTTTCAGCTGCATCCGGTTAGGCTGGAAGCCGACCCCAATATAGTTGGGAAAAGGCTAGGCAGATGATGAATACAAGCAAGAGAAGAGTAAACATTACTGTTATTTCTCACCCTCCTTTACAATTTCCGTTTCGCCGAAATAAATAAAAAAATAGCCACAAATTAGCTCATTTATACCTCCTCTTTTATTTACCTACCCTTACATTCGCGGTAAAAGTAACATGAAACTTGATTACTGCGAATTACCACCCCTAATGTTAGGGTCATCGCTTGGCATTTAAGCGGGTTCCTAATTTATGTTTTAATTATTAACATGTTCTGTTTTGTTATTCTTTCGCGTTCGTGTTTTCGTCGACTCGACGTGTAAAATGGATGAGAATTTTTCGTTGCCTTTTGTTTAGGGTTGTACGTGTTTAGTTCATTATTAAATAATGACTTTGGGTTATTTATTATGAAAATATTTTTGAGAAGTTTTATTGATTGACATTCGCGTTATATCATCATCATCTTTCTGCCCTTATCCCATTCTATTTGGAGTCGGCGCAACACGTTTTCTTCTTCCATTCTTCCCTGTTAGACGTTACGGTGGCATTTAGTCCTTTCTCTTCCATATTATTCTTCACACAATCCATCCATCTGTTTTTTTTTTTTGCTATATAATATCACTAGCTGTTGCCAGCGGCTTCGCCAGCTATAACTCGAAAATTATCCCACGGGAACCGGGATAAAAACTTATCTTATGGGTTAATCCAGGTTATAAATGTATATGTATAATAGAATATAACTATGGTTACATTCATATAAATATACATAAAATAAATAAATCAGTCGTCCATAGTGCCAATGTCCATACTCCTGAACTAGTCTCATTGGACTGAGCTGTCAATAATATGGTCCGCATATTCCTCAAAAAAGAACAATTGAAATAAATGTTCGCCCGAACGGGTAAAAAAACAAATGACCCTCATACATCATCCCAGTGACCCTAATTCCTATTACGAACAGAAAAAAAGACAAAGACATGGGAATTATTAGCACATCAATAACGTATTTTACCCCATTGTGACATGACAGCTCTACTGGTTGAAACTAGGGTTGTCAGGACTTAGGGGTTGCGATAAGATGGAATAGAAATGAACTCAGGTCCAGTTGAAAACTAGCGTCGGGCACTAGCTGCTCGGCAGTATGCTGAACTGGTCCTATTTGGCGCAGCCGTGAAATGAACATTGCACACACTCTTTTTTCTGTTTAGTTTTTTAGTTTCTTTTTAATTTTTTGCTTGTTGTCTGCACTTGTGGCATGTGCTAAATAAATATGTTTTCTTTCTTTTTTTATATAAAAGTAAAAAAACTTCTCTTCCTCCTTACTGCCTTGTTGGTCCAGTGGTCGCAACCGCAAGTGCGACTGCTGAACATGAAAGAAAGAAAGAAAGAAAGAAAAATATTTATTTGGGACAAGCACAGGAACTACAAAAAATAATAATAACAAAAAATAATATAAAGCTAAATAATAAAATAGAAAACCTGTGCGAGGCCAAAAAGGCTCCTATAAATGCTGCGATAAATGAAAACAAATACCGCAGCGCTGGTATTCTATATATGAGGTCTTGGGCCGATTCTTGTGTCGGGCAAACTGCTATTGGGTTTTTCCATAAAGAATTTCTCAGAAGCAGCCTCGGAGTCTGGATTTGTGATAGACTCGCCCCTTTTTGTGGGTTTACTATTAGGTACACCTTTGCTTTCGAGGATTACAGATAAAATATTAAAAATATTTTCTGTTTGTTTGAAGAGAAACCCAAAGAGAAAACGCAAAGTGTATAAACTTAGTGTAGTATTCAAAACTTAGTACATAAACCTCAAATACCTTAAAACATTGCAAATTTGTAGATTTTCCATGTATTTGAAGCTATGCCAGCGACCGGGGTGAACAGCACATCAATTAGTAACACCCCCTCGAGCAACCCTGTCGGTTTAGGGGTAGTAATAGACTTTTTGAAATTTAATTAATTGATACGTTAATGGTTTCTGTGTGTAATTGGAATGTTTTTCAGTTAAAATGGGTGTGATGTGAGTACCAGGTTTTTTGTTGTTGTTGTGCCTGCTCAATCTGTAGTTTATTTGTGTATACGCTGTTATTTCCGTTTACTGATACGCTGTGATTTTGACACAATTTACTTTATTTGTATAAAAACGCCACTTAGGTACCTACTATATTACGTTTACCATTTCATAATTTATCGTTGAAGAGCGGGATCTCCTAGCACGGGCATATCTTTTATTTAGGATCCCTAAAGGTCCCTATGTTTCTGCAATAAGCCTTAATTTTTTTATGAATACAAACGTTCTATCGACATAGAAAATTTGGACAATACTCATTGAATTTGCGGCTTTTCGTTTCTATAAACCCTTTAAATTTATAACCATCAAGAGAATAAAAGCCGTATTATTTTTCAACGTATTCAGACAGCGCTAAACAAGTAAAACAAAAGAAACAAACTCCAATTACGAAACTCCAATAAAATAAAAATACTCCCTACAATCATATTGCGGTGCCATACAAAAAATAAAACGAACTACGAAAAACCTTAGTTTCATACAAGTGAATCAATTTGGCACAGCCGCAGCTAACCTGTGGAGTCAGTGTACCGACAGCAAATCTTAAGTGCTACCAACGTATTGAATTTTATTTGCTGATTGTACCTACTAAGTAGTGACACTTGAAACACGAAAATCGACCTTACTGCGACGATATAAATATGTTGTCAGTGTCAAATTGTTACTTTCATTGTTTGGTTTTTCAGTTGAAATAGTGAAAAGTTTAATATGCAAAAGTGTAGCTCTATACAAATTTTATTTTGTAACTAAAATGGAGAGTGAATATCAGTTTTTTTTTGTTGTTTTCCTTTGACATTGTAAAACGGGTTTCAGTGGTTTTTTAAACAAAAGTATTGTTTCAAAATTTTGAGCTGAAAGGTTCGTTTTGTGTGTGATAACTGAATACAGGTACCGTTTTGCTTGCTATTGTTTTAGCAATGTGATACACATTGTATTTATATTTACGCTTTTTGCCAACCTGAATGAATACATAGTGACATGAAATATTGTTTTTAACAAAGTTAAAAATTACATGAGGTATTAACCTTTTACTATAAGTACCATTTTCATTTTTCTTTTTCAAGCATTTTAATATTTTTATAACACTGTTACTGTTACTGTTAGCCTGTGTCATCCCACTGCAGGGCAAAGGCCTCCCCCCATGATTTCCAAATTTGCGATCCAGGGCCAATGTGGCCAATTTTATAACACGTTTTTAATATTTTTTTACTTAATAAAACCGTTACAATTTTTGACCTATCAAACAAACGGAAGCGGCAAGTTAAATTAAAGCTTATAAAAAACATCTCAAACGCCAATCTACAAGAATATTTATTGCCAATAACATTTTTTCTGCTGTCGGTACAACAAGTCGTACGCAAGCCTCACTGTATATTCTTTGATCTCAATATTTGTTATTTTCAAACCCTGCCAAGTGCCGGCTTTCCTCCGGTTTTTTTTTGCTACTATATTTTAAAGCTTTTGAAGTGAAATTGGAGTAGCTTGATTATGTTAAAGAATATCCTTTGGCGTCACAATCACAAGACTTCAAGTAGGTAATAGGTACAGTTTCTAAGAAAAGTTATCTATATAAATTAAAAGAGAAGTCCTGACTGACTGACTCATCAACGCCCAGCCCAAACGCTTGGACCTAGAAAACTGAAATTTTGCACAGATTTTCCCTTTATAATGTAGACAAGGAATAAGGAAGGATTTCTTGAAATTCAACCCCTAAGGGAGTTAACTAATTGATGAAAGTTTGTATGGAAGATCGTCATTTTCACGCGGGCGAAGCCGCTGGCAAAAGCTAGTTGACAATAATTATGTAGCGTGACCGAGTATGAGTATTATATAACATAACATCACAACACGCCTGTAATTCCCGAAGGGCTAGGCAGAGATGTACCTAATAATACAGTCACTTTTCTCCAGCTATGTTTAAGTTCTATGTAATAGGGTATATTATTATTATATACCGTCGAGAAATCTCTCTCAGGCATCCTGTCCTGATGCCCCGTCGGGGCTGCGGATTATCGAAAGGCATAACGCGGCCTCGGCACAAGGGCGAAGAAGAAACATGGGTTGGTTTTTAGTCAGTAGAAGTCTGACACTCCCCTTCGCTCTGCCCAAGAACGGGGGGGGGGGGTTACTCGATGATTTTCCACCCACAAAAAAAATAATAAGGCATCCTGATTTTGTTTTACAAGGATTTCCTTTACCGACGCAAGTGATTATTATAATACACACATGAATCCGAAATATCCATAGATATAATTAATAAGGAAAAATCGGAGGTCTTGGGTTGGTCTTCGAGACCTATGTCGGTCACACCACTGCTTCCCCTGCAGTCTATTCGATGCCGAATTACCGATCCATCGTTTCAAACTCCAGCCCTCCATATCTCTGATATTCCAGACTAGTTATAAAACTATGGTCATAATTTTGCAGAACTCTTCCTAAAAATCTGTCTATCAAAAAGCTATCTCGTAGACTTAACAGTGAAACTGAGAGCGCTATCTATAGGATAGTGCGAGCTCGGCAGTATCATCCCCCTTAGTGAAATGGAATCATCTCCCCTCCTAACACTACGTCAATACTTCTTTAGATGGGTAGGGTGACCGTGAGAGGGGAAATGTAGGATATTTGTAATTACGGTGCGGTTTCTTAATCATTAAGACGCGTCGAAAAGTAAAGTTAATAATTATAAAATCGTTAAGTTGCGCTGTAATGTGCGTGAAGATGAAGATACTAACTTGATATCCAAGAAAGAAAATATAATAAAAACGCATCGGTGAAAAATGGATTAACTTTTTTATGCCATTATAATTCGGCGAAACTGTAGACGGCACGGGTTTTTTTTTTATTATACCAGTAATAAAACACATCATGATTTCTTAATACTAAAAGAGATTGCTTTCAATTATTTACATGAAATAGGTCAAAAATTGTGAAGAGATCTAAAATGGCCACTTTAGCAGATCATTATATGAATTGCGTTAAAAAGCGTAAAATAGAAGTTTCATAATAGTAACTGCGTCTGTGAAAATTTTACGAATTTTAACGCAATTCATATTATTTTCTTATTATGATCTATTTTCCTAAATGGTTACAGACCCAGTTTCCATCATGAAAGGTCCATTTTACGCTTTCTTACGCAATTCATATTGTGATCTGCTAAAGTGGCCATTTTAGATCCCCTGCTCATTCCAGGCCATGAAATAATAATTTGATTTTGATAACAGTGGCGAAATTTACGCAGTATCCTTCATAGTTCCCTATTCATGGTCTCTCTACCAGCTAGCTAGCCACCTGTAAAAAAAGTATGGCGGCACGTCTTCCCGACGTCGCGTCGGCTCGTTATTCATGCACCCACTTGAGCGCGAAAGCAAATATGCATTAAATATATTGATTTTGTAAACCAACGTGTGTGGAAACCTGGTGGAAAAGATACTTACCGATACGATATGCTGAATTGCTGACGTTATTATCTTGAAAGTCATTCTACATATTTGCTAGGAAAGGAAGATCACAGTGTTTATGTTTTTTTTTTGTGCAAGTAATCGCTTTTGCTGAGCTTGAGGTCCTCGGTACGATTCTCAGGTAGGGAAAAATGGTATTGTATTGGGTTTTTCTGTCAGGAATTTCACTAGCATCGTGATGTGGGTGTACCATTAGGTACACCTCTGCCTTATCTTTCATTCATTTCATTTCATTTATTTATTCATTAAACAATTTTCATTGTGTTAGAATTTTACAAATAAATCACACATCAAAAATTATATAGCAGTAGCAATAAAATCAAATACAGAGCAAATAAAAATAATTTAAAAAATGTTAAGTACTATGTCATCAACACAAAACCAGTTACATGTCAAACAGTAAAAGCACAAAAACAAAACAACCATATCTTTTCCACGTCACGTAGGTACATAAATCAACTGAGAATTAAATTACTGTTTATATGTCCAATCATAAAAAGCTCAAATACAACATGTCCATTGTCGATTTCATGTGAGGTAAACTTAATTAGAATAGAATATTTAATAAATTAAATGCCAGTCCGATGTAAAATAAATGTCAATCAAACGTAAATTAAATGTCAACTAAAATTAATTAAATACCAAAAACCTAGATATAAATTAAATGTCAATAAAACAACCATGTCTATTTCATATTTCCTAAATTAAAAAAGAATTAAATGTTAACTAAATGTCCGTGAAAATTAATTAAGTTCGATATAATTGTCAACTAAACGTCAATCAAATTAAATGTCGAGTAATGAAAAGTCAATTAAAATAAATACTAACTTAATGAAATGTCAAATAATCAAATGTCAATTAAAATAAATACTAACTTAATGTCAAATAAATTAAATGTCAATACCGTGTCAAATAATTAATTGAATACACAAATTATCTGTAATCATTTACCATTAAATCGGACACAGAATATAAACATTTTTCTAATAAGAAGGCTTTTAGTTTTGCTTTAAAAGAGTTAGTGTTGTACACCAAAGTTTTTAAATCAGTAGGTAACTTGTTAAATAATTCTACTGTTTGGTAACGTGAACAATGCTTTGCTATGGTAAATTTAGGCACCATTTGATTTTTAATCACTTTTCTTCGTGTGTTTTCTCTCAGTTCTCTATCTCTTTGCGATTCATATTGTTGTATGTATTTCGCGAACTTACTTAATAAAACTAGTATATATAAGCTTGGAACTGTGAGAATGCCTAAGTTCTTAAAGTGTTCTCTGCAAGAATCACGCTGCGAAATTTTTACAATGGTTCTAATGGCACGCTTTTGAAGTATGAATGCTTTTTGCCAATTATAGTTATAGCTATTACCCCAAAACATGATACTATACCTTAACCTAGATTCAACCAAAGCATGATAACATGCTTTAAGTTGCTTCAAATCTATATCATCCCTGAGGCTCCTAAGTGCATAACATGCAGATGATATAGAGGCATCAATAGCAGCAAGCTCTTGTTTCCAGTTTAGATATGAGTCAATGTTTATGCCTAAGAATTTAACCTCATTTACCAATCTTATCTGGTCTCCTTTCAAGTGCACATCTATAGTGTCGGTGTTACGAGATGTAGTCTTAAATAACATTACATTTGTTTTATTTGTATTAATTAGTAAATTATTAGCTGTGAACCATTCAGAAAGATTATCCATACTTTTATTTACTTTTGTGGTCAATTCATTTAAATCATGGGCTCCAATTATTACGTTTGTGTCATCAGCAAAAACAACACACGAAGTGTCAGGCTGAGCTATGTTCATATAATTTAATAAATCGTTTGTAAAGATAAGATACAATATTGGACCTAAAATTGAACCTTGGGGTACCCCGCGTCTTATGTATATCATCTTTGATTTATATGATATTTCATGCCTGTTTTTATCAATGTTTTTTACTTCGACATACATTCGTCGGTTTTGTAAATAAGATGTCATAAGCTTTAAAGCATCACCTCTTATACCATAATGTTCCAATTTAGCAAGCAGTAATTGATGATCTATCGTGTCGAATGCAGAACTCAGGTCAATAAATAGTCCAGCCACTTTCATTTTGTCATTTAATTTACTAACTACGTCATCAATGAGAGAGTCTATGGCATCTGAAGTGCCAATGCCCTTTTGATAACCAAATTGTCTTGGATGGATTATTTTATTTAGATTCAAATGTACCATCAGTCTAAATTTAATTATTTTTTCAAAGATTTTTGACAAAGTTGGTAGCAAGGATATTGGTCGGTAATTTTTTGGGTCAGTCTTTGTGCCTTTTTTAAATATTGGAATCACCTTAGCCAGTTTGAGTTGATCGGGAAAAATCGACTCTTTAATACATTTATTAAAAAATTCCGAAAGAGGATGTGCTAAAATCTCTATGTTTTCCTTTATAATAGTAATTGGTAAGTCGTCATATCCACAAGATTTTTTGTTAGCCATGTGACACACAATATTTTTTAACTCAAGTGGTGTAGTCGGTTTGAAAGACAAGTTACTCTCAACTCTCACCGTTGTTTCGGTCAGAAAAGACATTGCTTTATCTTTGTTAAGTGTCAGTGATGGTTCATAAACAAAGCTGTCAAGGAATGTATTTGCAATATCCTGGGAATCATAAATAACTTTGTTGTCTACATTTAAAACAAGTTTTTTACTTATTTTGTTTTTAGTTTTCTTGGTATGTTCATTCACTAGTTTCCATGTCTCTTTAGGTATATTTTTAGCTTTACTAAGATGAGCTGATATGGCTATTTTTTTAGCTTGCTTTATAACCCTCCTATAAATTCGAATGTACTTCAGTTTATAATTCAAGATACTAACATTTGGGGTGCCGCAACATAAAACTCTTTTCATTTTACTCGATACTTTGAGTCCCTTGGTCACCCACTTAACTATTTTATTCTTCATAGGCTTTATTTTAAAAGCCTTCTTTGGGTAACTGGTACGAAAAATTTTGCCAAAATGGTCTAGAAAATGATTTATTCCCATGCTACTCAAATTTACACTTGAAATACTCTTTTTAAACGTATCATTATTTTTTTTGTTAAACAATCTTTTATGAATTGTTATGGAACATTCTAAGCTCATCTTTTTCTCATTTATTTCATCCAGAACCATATCGCAAAAAAGTCCACCGGGTTTTTTCGGGTTCGGGTGATTTCAAAGGTAATGTTATCTATATATATATATATATAAATAAAAAGAGAAGTCCTGACTGACTGACTGACTGACTCATCAACGCCCAGCCCAAACCCTTGGACCTTGAAAGCTGAAATTTTGCACAGAGGTTCCCTTTATAATGTGGACAAGGAATAAGGAAGGATTTAACGAAATTCAACCCCTAAGGGAGTTAAATAGGGGATGAAAGTTTGTATGGAAAATCGTCATTTTCACACGGGCGAAGCCGCTGGCAAACGCTAGTGTTAAATATAATTGGCGATATGTGAGTGTAACATTTTTACATAACATCACGCCTGAATCCTGCATATGATATTTACCAAATTATTTTATTTTTATTTTTTTATTTATCTGGTTTACCAATAAGTTAACAGATGTGATGTGATTGTATATGTATGACGACGGTAGGTCAATTATTTCGGGTACATCGTTGTCAGATTCCAAGTTCAGCATGGCGGAGGTACGAAATAATAGTCTCAACACTGATTACAACCGCCTATTTATTCACTTCCGATAACAAATTAACAAAATCTCAAACGATCAAGCTGATGGAAATGGATTAAAGTACGGAAACGCGGTCAGTTCGATACAGCGGGCAGCACAACCGTTCGCACTCGTGTCCCACCAAAAAGTAACGTCCCTCAAGTCAAATACGTCTAACGTCAACCGACCACTCACAACTGACATTTGACATATTATGACAACTGACAGCTGTCATCTGTCAACCGAAAATTGTCAAACCAGACCTGCCACGCTCTGCATCGACCTCACCCAAGCTCACTGCTTGACGTTTCCGACTTTAACGATGATAGATCCGAAAAACGATGATAGATGGCGTTATTCTAAATTGTCAACTCTAAATATTGTGCCTCGGTGTTGAATCTGCGACATGTATGATAATATTATTAAGAACAAGTCCATCCCTAACAACTTGCACAACAAATTAGACAAGATCACCTACCAAAGTCTCAAGTTCGAGTCCCGAGCGGGTGTCAGTTCACCACACAGTTAACCAACAGTCGTCGAGTTCGGAGTTAGGTAGCTATCCTCAAAGGTTCATTCCCAATGCATTGTGTCATTCACAGCCAGTTTACTAACGTGGAGTTTAACTTGTAGTTAATTTAGACTGGCTTGTAGGTTGAACTGTTGTGGTAATGATATGGATGGAGAAGTTCGTCGCTTAATAATAACTTCTGTATGTTTAGGTTCTGTATGTTTATGACTACTCGTGAGCACTCCGCTCACGAGTAGTCATACATCCACGGGCCAACCTATGTGGCCCGTGGATGTATGACTACTCGTACTATTTTTTAATTTACGTACCGGGTTCCTCCGTACCTCGAAAAGCACGTTAAGAGCGTATGCTACCTCAGATTAGCAACCCTATTCGTGGTGGTTCAAACTTCGCTTGAAATACTGTTAGAATAAAGTTCTAATCAGCTTGCACTACAAAGCGGTTGTTACGTCTTTCGCTGCGGCCGAATAGTGCGAAATTAGTGGTATTTTGCGATTTACAAAAAAACTATTGATTGGACTAAAAAAGTATAACACTATGATTTTTTTATTTGGCAAAAAAATCAGAACGATGACATGTATTCTAGTATGGTCTTTACTCGTTAAAATAAATTTTTAGAGGTATTTTCGCGATATTTTTCTATCGAGCAAAGTTAGTTGTATTATGTTTTCACAACACTATGTCACTAGCATATATCCTGAAGAATATCATATATTTTTCTGATTTTGATTACTGCAGTGAATCATATACTTTTACGCATTAAAAAACTCGCGTTTGAGGTAGTATAAGCTCTTAAGCCGGTGGTCCCAGCTGACATATACATATATAGATGTTTGGCAGTCGTGACGGAAGTCAGTTAATTTTGTAATTTTTTAAAAACACTTTTTATTTTATTGATTTATAATGAAAATAAAGTTACAACGTAAGAAAAATTTGTGCTGGACCAAGGCGTACTCAGTTCTTAAATTACAGAAAAAAACCTCTGATAGAGAAATGTTCACTAATAAAATAAATTCTTCGCAGCTGTCTAATTTTTGAAAATTGACTGGCCTGTTAGTCTAGTGGTTAGTGACCCTAACTGCTATGCCGGAGGTCGTGGGTTCGATTCCCACCTAGGACAAATGTTTGTGTGATGAGCACGATCATTTGTTCTGTGTCTGGGTGTAATTTATCTATAATATGTATGTATTTAGAAATATATAAGTATGTTTATCAGTTGTCTAGTACCCATAACACAAGCTCTGCTTAGCTTGGGACTAGATGGCGTTGTGTGATAGTTGTGGAATATTATTATTATTATTAAAAAAAAATACATTCAAATCCTACTAAAAAACGTTTCTACTAGCACCTAAAAACGTGTAAAAAATCCGTAATTCCTGAAAACCATTTTAATTCATCGGAATTCCCATAAATATTTCTGTGTGTAAGATAGCGAATTAAAAATTAATACTTGCCAGCCTAAAAAATACGTTGGGGCATCCCGTTGGGGGTTTTAATTATTACCACCCCTGAGTCGAGGGGCGAAAATTAATTATTACAATAAGCTTTGTTAGGTATGTGTTATTTTTCGGAGGGTATTGTGTTTGTTTGTTTTACGGGAAGTTAATTTAGTGGTAGGAATGTAGTCCAGAAAACTCTCACCTGGGCAAGTTATAAAATACTTTTTGAATGTAAAAACTTACCGTAAGATTTCTCAAGGAACACATCGTGAGGAAACCGGCATGTCTTAAAACCAAAAAAATCGAAGTCATATGACATAGATCTACCAACCCGCTCTGGGCCCGCGTGGTGGATTATAGCCCATCCCTATGAGAGGAGGCCTGAGTCCCTGCAGTGGGAACATTATAGGCTGATGATGAAGATTATGTAAGTACCTAAAGGATTTTATGTTTACATGAGAGAAAGTCTGAAAATTGCGCCGGTAACTAAAAAGTTGTGTGGTAATCGATAATTTGTGGTGCGGAAAAATGAGGAAAATGCCGTCAGGAAAATTTTCAGCGAGGGAACTTTGGACAACCTTGGAAAGCTTGACACAGAGATAGTTCTCACCGGCATGTAAAGTTAAGTCAGAGGCCCATTAGCCCAATTCTGACACCAGGTATTTACCACACGATAAAGTAAGAAAGATTTACTCTCAAAATCTTAGCATCTCATCATCATCATCATCAGCCTATAATGTTCCCACGTGCGGGACTCAGGCCTCCTCTCTAGGAGAGGGATGGGCTATAATCTACCACGCGGGCCCAGTGCGGATTGGCAGATGTCACATGTCTTCCACTTCAAATATTTTGGTTCTAAGACATGTCGGTTTCCTCACGATGTTTTCCTTCACCGTTTTGAGAGCATAAATATGTCTTGTTTTCTCAACCATATGTATATGCAAACAATTTCGTATATCCGAGCATTCTTGCACTGTTGCTCTCAGCGTTTGGACAAAATTGTTTCGGACACTTCAAGTCCAGACTTCTTGACTCACTCCGAGAATGAATTCACTTTTAAAGTTGAATACGAGTACCTATATTTTTGTTGAAGTGGAGATTTTCGTTGTTCTGTGATTTTAGTAGGTAATGCGAAAGTAACTCTGTTCAAACGACTGAACGTATTTTGATGTAATTTGGCACAAAGGTAGACCATCATCTGGGACATGGGTTCTTTGTATCCCACTAGTACTTTCCCGCTAGATGTGAGACGCATGAAACCGGTCAATGTGGCGACACTTGGAGACTTATGGCCAGCAGTGGACGTCTTTAGGCTGAATTGTAGCAGCCACGGAATCTGGATTTCTGCCCGTTTGATGGCAATACGCTCGCCCCCTATTACGTGGGACTTAAACATAACTTCCAAAATGTGGGTCTACTATTAGGTACACCTCTGATCACTGCCTAACCCTTCTGGGATTACAAGCGTGATATTGTGTAGTCACATTTTTCGGAAGTTTAGGGCACAATTTATAGTTAATTTCCACAAAGAGAAATGACCATTCAATATCGCAATATTCTGTGTTAAAAAACAGAGGAAATTATTCAAATGCTCTTCGATAATATTTAATTTACTGATTTGAGATCTCACCGATCTCTCAACCTCTCTCGAGAACCCAATTGATAACATAATTTATTTTGTATCAGCAAATATTTTAAGAGCTCTCGATTTTTTCGCTCAAATCTACGGGGATGATTGAATTTTGGCAAGTCAATAGTTTAGAAAGGTTACCGAATGTTGGTTCGGCCGAAATTATAGGCACACCATAAAATGATTGAGATTATGTGTAAAATGTTGTGTATTAAAACCTTTTTTAACCGACTTTTAAAAAAGGAGGAGTTTTTTTACTGAGCCAATTTACGTGATTCTTTTTCGATTGGTAGAGAAAACCCATGCAATGGTCCTCTATGTTCAACAATAAGTACCCTTTTTATCTTGTTCTTCTATGCGACTATTACATTTACATTTTTGGATATTTTTTTAGAAATATTGTTACAGTTGTGTAAGTAGTGTACGGAAATACAATAACCAGTAATAATTGAAACTTTTAAGTTAATAAAACCCGTTATTTCTTAGTGCTAAATCTATGTGTAACAAGAGTCGTGTAGGTACTATCTGCATTTTGCAAGAGCATTCTCGTTGCCAACAGAACGGCAATCTCCTTTCTCTCAATCAAGTTTTACGATTTGCACGGCAATATAAGCAGTTCATACATTGCGTTACATTTTATATTATTACACCATTATCTTCTACTTATTACTTGTGCACGTATTGTGCTAAATAATTACGTTTGTGGTTAAAAAGTTATTAAAAAATCCCAGATAAGACAAAAACGCCTAAACTTAGATTCCCACAGACAAACCATGACAACGGTTTTGTGGTGCATAGATTTTATGATAAGGATTTGTATTTTTGTTAAATTAATACACAATGTATATATGGTCCCATTAAAATAGGTGGACAAAATTTTAGAAATCATTCAGACCATCAAAATAAGGACAATGGTAAAAAAATAAAATACGAAAAACGCATAAGATACTTACAAGAAAATAAAACAGCTAGCGAAAATACACTAAAAGTGTTAGTTACCCAACATTTTATGTTAAGCATGACATATATCTCGATTTGGTTAGTTTTTCACATATATCACACGTGTGATCTATAAAAGATTCGAGAAAAAGTAAACGATGACGTGTTTAACTCCGATACACGTTGACCGAACAAAATTGTTCGACACCTCATTAATTTATCAAAATCGGCTCAGCGGTTTAGGAGCTACGGGGAAAGAAATGTAATGTGCTTTCTTTTTGGAGCGCGGGAAATCATCAAATGGCATTTCTCTTTGCTTTCCCTTTCAGGGCTTTTTTATACCCCTTTTTATCCGTATAAATATGGATACGGGTAAAAAAGGGGTAAAAGAAACCGCAGCAATTTCAACAAGAATCGGGGCAACAAATATTTTTTTTATTAAAACTACCGCCGTCTAATGTCAAATGCAAAATGTTATTACGGCAGCCAGTGTACGAAGATTTCAATTCCAACAAGTGGGTAGCGATATTGCGCCCCCACTGTATGTACACTGCCGTGCATTGTAAACTGGTGATAGGTTTTATATTGGATCTGTTCGATAGTTTAACTTTTCTTTTTTTTTCTTGGTGGCGTTTGAGAATAAATTCATTTGGTTTCTTAAGTTTTTCGTTTGTTTGTTTGTTAGTGTGATTGTCTTTGCGTCAATAAGTAAACTAACTGCCGATTTGATCAAATAGTCGAAATATTTTTTATTATTTAGATACTAAAGCACTCTTGAGTGTCAGAAAAACAAATAAAACGAAGCTACAGTCACAGTCATAAGTAGAGTAACTTACTGAAAATACTGCGGTTGCCCATTCCAAAGCTCTATGGAAGAGAATGGGCAAGAAATTTCATGGACACTCTTTTAAATCAACATTATTGTAATTATTACCTATTGCAGGAAAATCTTGCCTACATCATTCTTGTTGAGATCATACATACATATTTGAAAACGATGTAGAAAGACGTGCAAATTAATAGCGTCCAGAGTAGACTAGTGATGCAACTCATCACATTATTGTTGGCATTATAATCTAATTCTCAAGCCTGACATATACAGACGGGAACAATAAACAATAGTCATGCTCAATATCCCGCGCAAGTTAGAATAGATTGACATTTCATTTTATTGCTTTCATTAGACGTAGCAATCAAGAAGTTGTAAATTAAATTCATTACTCTGTGTTGTCTCAACATTAAATCAATATTATTAATTTTATAGTCGACGCTATTGACGGGAATTTACGACTGTATTCCTAATGTTTCTGTGTTTATTATTGGCCTCGATTTTAGAGTGTTTAGTGGTGTATAATTATTTTATTATGGGTTCAATGATTTAGTGTTTAGCACTAGAATTACTTAATTAATTGATAGATATTACTCACTACGTGACACTTCATGTTGTATGCTTCCCGATTCATCATCATCATCATCATTTCAGCCAAAAGACGTCCACTGCTGAACATAGGCCTCCCCCAGGCGTCGCCACATTGACCGGTCCCGTGCGTCTCTCATCCAGCTTCCCGATTATTTTATCTATATATTTTTATATATTGATTATTTTAGTTACACAATTATGGAGTATCAATCTACATCTGTTCAGGTTAGATTCCTAGATGACTCTGCCCTGGAGTGTAAAGGCGGGACTCCACCAAAGCTAAGAGGAGATGTGCCAAATTCGACCAACCACAGGAAGGGCGAAAGACCTGATGTAAATTTTAACTAATGTGATTGGTCGATTTTTGCACATCTCCTATCAGCTCCGTTCGTCTCCGCTTTGGTGGAGTCCCGGCCTAAATGTGGTGTTGCCCCACTAACGATGGGACACTTGAGATCGTGTCCTGCCTGTGGCAACTGTCGACTATGACAGCAATTAAAATTGACCAACTGCGGTACGCAGAGATATTAATGATTACGTCTTAAGCCGTCACTTAGTAAAGATTTGACATACTTTTGTATGAAAAACTGACAAAACCTTTACTAAGTGGTGGCCTATGTAATCATTAAAGCTCTCTGAGTGCGTCAGTAAGAATTTTAAAACTTGTACTATTTTTACTGCCAAGCACTGTAAAAAAATCTTTATCGTTACGATTATAATTAACGTTTTGTCTGTCTGTTTGTTACAGGACGTCATACACACGATCAGCACACCGCACGGGCAAGTACAGAGGATCGTCGTCTTTAAGAAAAACGGAGTACAAGCCATGGTTGAATATCCTTTACAATAGTTTTAAATACTAGTCATAAATTATTAATCATTTTTTTTTTTTAAATAGGTTTAACAAAATACCAATCGAACTGAGAATCTCCTACTTTTTGAAAGTCGGTTAAAATCCGGGCAAATACGAGATTTAATCGCCCTCCTTTTTTATTCAAGATCTACTTTTTTAATTTATTGTTTATCTTATTATTATATTAGTATTTTGTTTTGAGTAAAATTCGATAAAAAAACCAGCATCAGTCAATCGCAAAAACGCTTTATACTATAGCCCTATTAGTATTATTAGTAAGTAATGTTCTTCAGATAAGCCAAGTGGAACGTGGAAGAAGCAAAGGGTGGGTAAGGATACCTAATAGAATGTAGCGTTAGTAGAATGTGTTATTTACCTGCAACTATGGAAAGAAATCCAAAGTTTATTAATGTAAAATCTGATCAGTGAAACCTTGGTTAACTAGCTGATAAGATAAAAATCAAAACATACTTCGAAGTCAATCACTATAAATAAAACACCAGAATACTTGTGGTTTGAATCAATTACATACAATATAGAATAACGTGTTTATATTCAATCTCTACGGTGAAATAGAACGAACACATTAAAATAAGATTCGTATATTTTTCTTTACCTTGCTCGAGGTCCGACTAATAGCGGTTCCATAAGCGTAGCGTTACATAACACCCATTACATAGGTACCGAGTTTTCTCCGTGCAACGGAAAGCACGATAAGCCGTTGACCCTGGCTGCCATTTGTAGATCTTGACAGTTACAGGTAGTCAGTGGTTTGGAGTTCCAAAGAATAGATTCTGACAACCAGGCTTCAAAGGATATCAAACTCAAAGCATTTATTTCAATTAAGCCATTACAGGCACTTTTGAATGTCAGATCATATTGCCCAGACCGAAGTACTGGGTGTGGAGGTCAGGTAGGCAGCCATCAACATCTTCCTACCCCTATCCCATTCTATTTAGGGTCAGCGTAACACGTTTTCTTCTTCCATTCTCGCCTGTTATGTCAGGTAGGCAGTCGCTTCATGTAAAACAATGTCAGGTAGGCAGTCGCTTCATGTAAAACAATGTCAGGTAGGCAGTCGCTTCATGTAAAACAATGTCAGGTAGGCAGTCGCTTCATGTAAAACAATGTCAGGTAGGCAGTCGCTTCATGTAAAACACTGGTATTTAGCTGCATCCGGTTAGACTGGAAGCCGATCCCAACACAGTTAAGAAAAGGTGTGGCAGATGATGATATTTACCGTTAATCCTTCTTACGTGTAAATGACATAAAATAACTCAAACAAAACGCTTTCGCTCCGCTCGCCGCTCCTAAAGCGACCTCACCCTCAATCTTAAGATGCGCCACAGTGCTCCCATTCTGAAAACCGTAAAAGTTCACATAAATAAACACATAGTCGAGATATATTCCGCCTCGGTACTCGTTTAGTAGTCGCGATACTTCACCATTTTATTATTATGGTTATTCAAATGAAAGTATGGGGTAAAACGTTTTGCGTGTATTTTCTATGAATTTATATGGTACTTACTGTATAAATAAATGGTGAAGGGTAGTTAACTGACTAAAAAAATAGTATGATTCTGTTTAGTTCGTCTGTTAGATTATCGAAAAATATTGGATACATGTTTGTCACTTTCTGGTAAAAAATGTACCAAACTGTCTTTTCGAAGCACTGTATCGTCTTTATTTATTGTTTACGTGAAAAATCTATATAAATAAAAAGAGAAGTCCTGACTGACTGACTCATCAACGCCCAGTCCAAACTCTTGGACCTAGAAAGCTGAAATTTTGCACAGAGATTCCCTTTATAACGTAGACAAGGAATAAGGAAGGATTTTTCGAAATTCAACCCCTAAGGTAGTTAATAGGGGATGAAAGTTTGTATAGAAAATCGTCATTTTCACGCAGGCGAAGCCGCTGGCAAAAGCTAGTGATAAAATACGTGCCCAATATTTTTTTTAAATCTATCTGACGGGGTAATTAGATTTTTTTGTCAACTACCCTATTTAAAGCCTCTATTGGTTATAATTTTATTTTGGCTCAATTATCTAGCACGTATAAAGCACGTTTGTCACGGCTACCATATATAGATCTTTGGCAGTCGTTACAGGTAGTGGCCTGAAAGTCTGACAACCAGTCTTACCAAAGAGTGTATTACCCAGTATCTATTAACTGGATGGTTGAGGTCAGATAGGCAGTCGCTCCATGTAAAATACCTACTGAAAATCAGCTGCATTCGTTAGACTGGAAGTGGACCCCATAATTGGGAAAAGCCTAGGCAGATGATGACGATCTAGCCAAATTGGCAGCGGCCAACTAGAACACACAGCCAATTGATTTTCTTGACTTGATTTAAGCCACAGAAGGACTTTAGAAAGTCTAATGGCTACCAATGCTACCATACATGGAAATGCAATCTCAAACACGATAAGATGAGCGTGCTTAGTTTAAACGATTTGATACAAATAGTAATCGGTCTTGCCATCAGAGACCATCTATCTAGAGGCCATAACATTCGCAGACAATCTAAATTTGGCCATCATAAAGCTTTAAATACACAACTGAAGCGCTGTAGGTGTACTATAATTGGGTACAGCTCTGACTAACCCCTCCTGAAATTATAAGCGTTTAGTTATGTTTACCACGCGTAAAAAATTTAACGCGTAAAAAATTCATTCTCATTTCTACTCATCTATCTATCTATATAAATAAAAAGAGAAGTCCTGACTGACTGACTCATCAACGCCCAGCCCAAACCCTTGGACCTAGAAAGCTGAAATTTTGCACAGAGCCCTTTATATTCAGACCTTTATAATGTAGACAAGGAATAAGGAAGGATATTTTGAAATTCAACCCCTAAGGGAGTTAAATAGGGGATGAAAGTTAATATGGAAAATCGTCATTTTAACGCGGGCGAAGCCGCTGGCAAAAGCTAGTTTGAAATAGATGGATGAATTGGTTACATTTCATCCTTTGCGATACCCTCCTAAGTAGTAGAGTTAGGTACTTATTATCTATTACCTTTAAATCTGAATTTTGATAACGGCTTCAACGATTTTCATGAAATTTCGTATGCAGGGGGTTTCAGGAGCGATACACGATCTAGCTAGTTTTCATTTTTAGAATTAATCGCCTTTAAAAAAAACCGGCCAAGTGCGAGTCGGACTCGCGCACCGAGGGTTCCGTAAAAAAAATATATTATGTGATGTAACTAAAAATTTATGGTTTTCGTAATTATTCCTTTATCTATGCTATAAGACGTTGCTTCGTACCAAATTTCAAGATTCTGAGTTCACGGGAAGTACCCTGTAGGTTTTGATTCCCTTGCGAGTGTCGAAAATTTGCGGCATAAACGGGAGTATCTTGATGTAACTAAAAATTTATGGTTTTCGTAATTATTCCTTTATCTATGCTATAAGACGTTGCTTCGTACCAAATTTCAAGATTCTGAGTTCACGGGAAGTACCCTGTAGGTTTTGATTCCCTTGCGAGTGTCGAAAATTTGCGGCATAAACGGGAGTATCTTTTGATCGCGTTGACTTAGAAGTTTGATTTTTTCACAGCTCCAAGAGACCATAGACTTGAGTATTTGATATGAATTTCAGCTTGATACCTCCACGCGTTCCTGAGAAAAAAGGTCTTGACAGACAGACAGACAGACAGACAGACAGACGGACAACAAAGTGATCCTATAAGGGTTCCGTTTTTTCCTTTTGAGGTACGGAACCCTAAAAAACGAGCAAAGCTCGGTCATCCAGGTACTAGCTACTTACATCTTCTATTTGACAACTCAATCCCTCACAGAGCTTCATTAAACACAGCTCAACAGTTTCTGACATTACAACTCAAAGCAAAACAAACATTCAAAGATGTTTAACTAATAAAAAACTTTATGTATGTTTAGTTCACGGAGTTTTACGACTCAAAGAAAAAACTGTTACGTGTTCTATATTATTATTTGTTTGTGGTTTCTTTATGTGGTTCACTGGTTTTGAACATAAGTCATTTTAGTTCTTTCCATGGGTTTCACCCGCGTAGATCCCGTTCCCGTGGGAATACAGGGATAAAAATTTACACTAGCACTAGCCTATGACACTCCGCAATAATGTGGCTTTCTATTGGTGAAAGAATTTTTAAAATCGGTTCAGTAGATCCCGAGATTACCCCTTACAATTATTTAACAAACACACAAACTTTACTTCTTTATAATATTACTATAGAAGTATAGATACAGAGCTAAAATTCGTAAGTTTGTATGTAGGGGGTTGTATAACATACCATCACACTTGTAATCCCCGAAGGGTTAGGCAGAGGTGCACCAATAGGGGGCGAGCCTATTACCATCGACCGACCAGATCGACCAGACTCCGTAGCTGCTGCTGGGAAAATCCTGGTGGGAAATCCCACTTTGCCCGACCTGGATATCGAACCCAATAAGATCTCATGCTCAGCAGGTGAGCTTGCGACTACTAGGCCAACAGGGCAGTTGTATTAAATAAACGTTAAACTGATTAATGCCCGGTTTCTGAGGCACTTTATCTGTGGTTTATCTATTCATATGCGTACATTTGAATAGATAAACCACAGATAAAGTGCTTCAGAAACCGGGCATAAGTAATTAGTAAGTCAATCTTAATTATAACTAATATCTTACAACTCAATCATATTATAATGAACTCAGTCATTAATAACGTTTTATTATTATAATATGTAACGTTTACGACGTACTGTAATTACTTATTTTATGGACGGATATGACATTTAATGGGGTCTACCTTTTTTGGCAGAATTTTTTATACCCGAATTTTGTTTTGCATAACAGTGGATGGCAGAAACTTCATTTCGCAGAAAATCATTTGGCATACACTCATTTACCATACATTCAAAACGCATAATTTTGTAAGTCAGAATCATCTTTGAGCATAAACTTCATTTCCAGAACCATCATTTCGCCGAAAATTCATAATCAGAATCGTCTTTTGGCACGCATTTCATGTCATACATACGTGTAACATGCAACAACAATAATAATTATTATTAATAATTATTATCAGCTCACCCCGGCTAAAATTTCTAGCTGAGAACATTAAATGTTGGTATGTCAAAAATAATAATATTTATTATTATTATTAATAATAATAATAATAATGACGTCACTCATACATGCAACGCATGTACTCCATGACGCGGGCTCGCTTCGCTCGCATATTACATAACACTAATATCTTCTGTCCCCGAAGTGCCGGGCCTCCGCCGGCCTCCTTCGTCGGCCTACGGCCCGGTGCCCATGCCGCCCATAAAGGATACTTTCGCGAGACGGTCGTTATACCTTATAATAATCTACCAAATAAAATTCTGCCATCTTAAAAGTATGCCATTGAAAATTCAGCTATTTAAACATTCTGCGAAATGAGTATTCTATTAAATAATTGTTCTGCCATAAACACATTCGTTCAAAAAAGAATATGCCAAGTGTGGTATGCCAAATAAATTTCGGAGCATCAAGTTTCTGCCAGATAGATGGTACCCCATTTAATGGCATATTATATGTTGTGTTAATTAGTAGGTAATTAACTTTTTTACGCTCAATGAGGGTTTAAAATATGCTTACCTAGTCAATATTGGAGATCACTGTAAGGAACTATGTAAAGTATTAATTTCGGACATCACACAACAACAACAAAATAATATCAACAACAACATCTTTTACAAAATAAACTTTTAAAAGAAAGTGATGGGTTCATGGGCTGAAATCGTCAACACTCACAAATAACAATACAAACGAGGTATTCCACATTGGGCACCCGCTTTATCGGCACCTGAGGTAATGGCACCTGCGGTATTCCACATACGACACCTGTCAATATTTTTCGCAGCTACCTTGTCGGTCTATGTGTCGCAAGATTCCCAGGTTGGACATTTTCATCTCAGTAGCAGCCAGGGCCTGAATTTCGCCCCGCTTGATAGTAGTAGACTCGTCCCCTCTCTATCTGCCTACCTCTTCAGGGATTACAAGCGAAGCTACATTACAAAGAACAAATGTGTGAGGGTGATCTAAACCTCTACACATGGTATATTTTCCACAAAATTTTCCACACTATTCCCATAAAAATCTCATAAAACGCACAAAATAATACAACGGCCAATCGCCGAAAATAATATGAAAAAATATCATCGTTTCAAGATATCTTATATAACTATGACTAATAGATTCTAGAACTATTTTAATGTGAAAAATATTCCTCTGTGATGCGCCTGAGTGCCTTTGTTAGCAACGGGTTGAGTTTCAAAGACTTTTGACAGCTGGCAGAATGTCTGAATATATTTTGACAGTTATTTTATGCGTCATTTCTCACGACATATCATTTTTCTTTCACGTTGTGTTCTAGTGTCTATGACTAGTACTGTTTTTATTGAAATTTGAATAGGCAGAAAGAATTGAAGGCCAAAGGCCTAAATCTAGAGTACTGTCATTTCTCTACTTCTAAAATGGTTGTTGTGATTACTTGCTAGCAGGTTCTCGACAGCATGTAAGGCCAAGTCAGAGGCCCATGGTTGGCATAAAAAATGACACCAGTTTAGTCACTAATCAAGCTATGGCAAGAGAGATGCCCACCACCTCACGACTTCTTGAAGCCCCAAGAACACCTGGCTCCCGGTAGTGAACTTCAGTGGCCTATTTGGAAAGCCCTAAATCGATTGCGAACCCAAGTGGGCCGCTGCAAACATAATCTCGCAAAGTGGGGTATTATTGGTTCCTCCAACACCGAGTGCGAGTGCGGCGCCCCGGACCAAACAATGCCCCACCTGCTGGAGTGTCCTGGATGTCCTCATACATGCACCCTTGACGACCTGAACAGCGCCTCTGCCGCTGCAATAAGCGTGGCTACCTACTGGGCCCAAACCGTATGAAGTAGAATCGAACGAAAATAAGAAGAAGAAGAAGAAGTCACTAACCAGAACAAAAAGAAAGAAGAAGCATGTTCTAAGGCCCCATCTGCGACCTCGGATGACATGCGCATACGTCGGGTATTTCCATCAGTCGTATATTGGTGACTGGTGGTATTCTCAAGACAACTTTCTTCATTTGTTTATTCCTCAGTCGCCGTCGGAAGTTGTGTCTCTTGTGCGTGTGGCTCTTGAACACAGGGGTAGCAATGGGCTACGGTTTATCTTCCTTTAAAATCTATAGAAGAAAATTAGGTTTGTATATCAACATTGAAAATCATACTAAGTTTCGTGTACATGCTATTAATAGTTGAGGATTCCTCTCGTGATGAGGCGATCCTGGCTGCTGTATCAAGTCATGTCTATTATAAAAATATATTGTCACCGGAACCAAAGGTGTGTGCAAAATTTCAGCTCAATCCGATACGTTCAAGTCGAATAATACTTTGCAAATTTTGAAGCGTACGAAATGCCTACATACGAAACGAACAGTGCAACTTAGTAAAAATAATTGTTTGACTGGTTACTAGGCAAACAATAGCATTAAGAGCAAAGGAAAATCCTTTTCAAAATCAATGTTGGATACTCGCAAAATCGCCAAAACCATTCACGTAACAAAAGATTCACGGTATTTTTAGGCAAAAGATTCTCACAACTCTATTTTTAAACGGCAAGCGAGCATTTGAATATCATTAAAAATATAAATAAATGAAAGACTGAATTCTATATGATTTACGGCTTCAGTAGTTACGATTCTGAAAAAATATACGTTTGAGTTATTGGAAACACGTGGGCTACTGACAGGGCGCATATCACACAGTCGTGTAACAATATTAATAAAGTGGAAGAGTATTTTATGTTCTTCATTTTTTTTTTAAGTGTGTGGCGACTAGCGACATCTATCGCAACACCTGCGTACTAACAAACGATCGACAGAAGTTCCTACATCGCGCTATCAACATTATCCGCGACATAAGCGTATATAGGAGTTCCCGACTTACAACTGTTGGGCAGTTAGCCCGCCGGACACAACACCCGTCCGGTCTCCCTTTTCTATGGGGGATGAGGAACTTTACAACCTGTTCCTCATACCCCCCAAAAGTGCAATTTCTTGGGACTCTATCACCTGTTTTTTTCACATATATATTTTATTTAGTAAGAGTTGTTTCAGACTAGCGTATTTTACTGTGCGTATAAAAGCTCGTATTGGCCAAATTGGCGTAGATGTGAATATGAATAAGCAATGTACTACCAGATTACTTGACATTAATTTATTGTCTTTACAACACAGATTGTAAAATTATCAATGTAGCCAGTCAGTGCCAGTCCTGGAACGCGGTATCCTATCAAATTGGTCATCAGCATAAAACCAGACCAAAAATCACAACGATCATCAATGCAATACTAAATTGTCGTAGCGAGTAAATCCACAAACCTACTATTTATCTGACTGTAGATTCATACAACAAGCAACTACATTTAAAAAAAAAAAATGTATTTTCAATTACAAGTGCTACTAAGGTTGTAAACCATGTTTGATTTATGGAACACAGGTTCGTTAGCGTTTGATTAATGACACATGTAAGCACTAATAACTTGTTGTAACATTTGTAAAGCCATGTTACACATTAGTGTAATACAAGGAATGTTATTAGTTGACACATCGTCCTACGCTACTATAAAAATGTGTTTTTTAATAGCTCGCTTTAATAATATGTGGTAAGATTTATAATTTTTGCCGTAGGAAGTGATAGATTTTTGAATATTATTAGAATGGACTTTCCTTATCGCACGTTATCGTACTTTTTTGTTTGCGGGCTGAGAGGCAAGACCGAAAACTGTGTAACAATAAAAAACTTCACCAAAAATCGACATCTTTTTGCAGTGATTTCCGAGGCATTTTCCGATCATCTAAGAAACAAAAAAACTAAATGTGGCACTCGGAGACTGCCGCGGTAAAGCTATTGCATAGCATTTTATATCAACTTATGCAAATAATTAATTATTTAATTTGACAACCTCAGTTAACAACCTTGTTATTTTCCGTAACCATAGCAACCTGGTTGAAAATGTTCGTTACGGAATTTCTGGTTTCGCTCTCCACGCTCAAGGCCCGCGATAGAAGCTATGCAATAGCTTAAAACTTTTTCAATCAATTCAGCTTTTCGTCAATTTTGAGAACATGCTATAGTAGTTTATGCGACTGTGCATAATGAAGGGCATTACAACACAAGTGTGGGTTTAAGAAACGAGCCGAAGGCGAGTTTCTTAATAGCATCACACGAGTGTTGTAATGCCTAATTATGTATGTTGCATACACTAATTTATCTACCCGAATATCATAAGGGCTCTATGATGGGTTCAGGAACCATAGGGAAATGACCAGCATTGTTACCAGTGTAATGCAATAAAAAATAAACAGGTTATTAGTTGCATTCGTCGCTGCATTTACGATATCTGGCGGAGTGTTCATGTTAATTTCTGAGTCACTATCACTCATTTTCGACAGAAATAAAGAATTAACAGAAAATTTGCCTACTCAATGAAAGGGAATAAAAAGCTAACGAACAAATGACAGCTCGAAATGGCGGGCAGCGTTTCGGATATCTGTCATTTTTTTTAAATCATAGGCAAACGAACAAAGTCACTATTCTTGTGTCGAGATCAAAATGTCGTGCGATTTATAATTAAAATCATACTGAATTGGGGTTTCGTACAGATACTTTGCCGCGCCTTAGGCATGTTTTTGTTTTTTATTTGTATTCTTTTCAATAAATTGAACAAATTATTGTTCACGATATCTCGAGATTGGTCATCACTGTCTAATTATAGTCTCCTGTGCATTGCGAGCTGTAGGCAACCCGCCCCCTCACCCCTGTCGCCACCTAAGGCGCGGCCAACTAGTTCCGCGCGCACTATAGAATAGCACACTCACTTGAATTTGACACCTGTTCCAAATTTAAAACTCATAACCTACTGTTTTCAGTAGGTTATGAGCTCATTACAGTTCTGTTAATTTCTGCTGGTTGGTAATGCTGGTCATTGCCTATGGTTTTTGAACGCATTATAGAGGGTTTATGATATTTGGGTAGATAAAAATACTTATGTTATATTTTTGTTTATTTAATTGTTACTTAATACACACACAAAAAAAATCCGTCTATAAGACAACTCTCTGTTATTTTTATAATTGAGTTCTGTTGTTTATTTCTGTCACTTTTTTTTTACTAAACGATTAATCATTTACTTAGGATTTTTTTTATCACGATGACCTGTTTGCTAGAACTGGAATATTGCCATAGGTAATTACTACTTTTGTTTAGCACCGAGTTTTGTTTTTATTCAAAATTTACAAAAAAATCATGTGGCGTTAAAAGCCATGTTACGCATTAGTGTAAAACAAGGAATATTATTAGTTGACAAAAGGACGGTGGGGCAGCTACCTACGCGGTTGTAAATTTTTAATAGCTTGCATTTATAAAATGTAGTAAAATAGACAGGCCAATATTTTTCATGAAGATTTTTTTTGTTGAGCGCTTTTTCCGTATTTTTACCCGACTGCTAACGGTTTGGCGACTAGCGACATCTATCGCAACACCTGCGTATACTAACAACGATCGACAGAAATCCTACGTCGCGCTATCAACATTATCCGCGACATAAGCCTATATAGGAGTTCCCGACTTACATATGTCGGGCAGTTAGCCCACCGGACACAACTCCCGTCCGGTCGGAGGATCCTCCCTTTTCAATGGGGGATGAGGAGCTTTACACCCTGTTCCTCAACCCCCCCCAAAAACACATATTTTAGAATATCACCAATTTTGCCAATAATTAATAAATTCGTTGGAAATTAGATTAGTAAGTAACAATTATTATTTAGATGTAAGTAGCTTCTAGTATAAACTAGTAGCTGATTTAACTCTAAATCATAAATTAAAAGTTAATATTATTGCAATAATAATGATAAAAGATAATGTCTCAATAAAAAAACTTAACAGATCTAATTCTCCCTAATCTTAAATTCGAACAACGGATCCACGGAGTAGTATTAGTAATAAAATCTTTGTTTAATTACACTTTCTGCATATTTTTTCTAAAGGGACTTTTATTCAAATGAGTTAGAAGTTTTTACCCAAATTGGAATATAAGTAGCGACGTCTGTGATTTTAGGTAGTGGGCTTAGTGATGAGCGGAAGCGATTTTAAAACATAAATCAAAAATAAGAAAAGCATAAAATATCGAATTAATGTCATGGGAATTATGTCAATCCTCCTTCTACGTCTCTAATCGTGTCTTACCGAATTCAACTGAATACCAGTATTTTACATGGAGTGACTGTCTATCTGACTTCCTCAACCCAGTTATTACTGGGTATAGGAAGACCCCTTAAAACTGGTTGTCACACTTTCAGACCACTGACTACCTAGTCAAGCGCAGCTGTCCAAGCGACTGTTCTTGTTTAGCCATGACCTTATTACAGTCAATTATGAAAGCACATATATATTTTTTTTTAAACGTTGCCCCACACTAGGAATTTCTCCTGTATCGTGGGTGCGTTTACAAATTAGTCAGGGAATTGGGGAAAATACATACCTAAATGTTGTAAAAATCCCAAAACATTTTCTCCGCTAGGTATGTGATGTTCGCTTCACTTTACGTTATTTAGGTAACAACTAGGTTCCAGTAATTAAATTCCTCCACAAACAAGGTTAATCAGACAACGTTGTGGCTATCCAATAAATTGATTTATTACATTAAGCCTTGGTTAGCTTTTAGTGGTAATGGCCTGTTTAAACGAATTTCGAGACTAATTATGGAATGAATAATGGTGAGTTTTAGTGGTGTTCATCATCGTAAAGAGCAATTTAATACGTTTAAACATGGCGGAATGTAGGTGTACTATCAGGTAAGATGTTATGTTATGTTTAGTTTTGCTTAAAAACTAATCGAAGATACAGTTTCCATCTTCGGAAAATTCTAGGAGAAGCTTGTGGCTAAATATTAACAGCCACAAGGTGAAACATCGCTTAGCAAGGTCGGTCCTTGGATACCCATCCAAGGACCACTTCATTACATTATATCCATTTTCGATATTTCCCGTTGTCCCCACCAGTGGGGATATGGCAGTGGGGACAACGGGAAAACCCCTAATAGGGGGCATGATTATTTGAAAAAAATACTTATCCTCATACTTACCACCATACCACAAGTGTACATGACATGTTGTAGCCCCCAAAACACAGTCACATATAAACAAAAAACCTGCAATAACGACGAATGAAAAAACGATTTCATCCGCTTCCGCCTATCACGATGCTCCCACCGTTAACTTTATTACACGAAATGGCTTTCGTTCTGAAGATATTTGAATAATACCGATGTCTCCGCGACTTAATCGTTCAATAACATCATGAGAAACGTAATCCGATTTCGGTATCGTTTAACTTTTATCTTTGAATGGGGTAGGCAGAAGTCTAATGGCTCGGAGAATAGAAGACGTAAAAATAAACTTTGATTTGTCTAGCGTAGACTTAAGTCTGGTCATTGGCTGGATGATTTTGTGGCGACTGGCGACATCTATCGCAACATCTGCGTACTAACAAACGATCGACAGAAGTTCCTACATCGCGCTATCAACATTATCCGCGACATAAGCCTATAAAGGAGTTCCCGACTTACAACTGTCGGGCAGTTAGCCCGCCGGACACAACACCCGTCCGGTCGGAGGATCCTCCCTTTTCAACGGGGGATGAGGAGCTTTACACCCTGTTCCTCCTCACCACCTCCAAAATTTACATCATCATTTTTTTTTAAACTTTTGCCCTCACTAGGAATTTCTCCTGTATTGTGGGTGCGTCCACAGACATTTAAACTCACATACACAAATCCACAGCCCCGAAACAACTATCTGTAGGCCATACAAATATTTTGTTCCGTGCGGGGATCGAACACGCGACTCAGCGCAGCAGTCAACTGCTTGAGCCACTGCGCCAACCGTGCCGTCATATCATCTTCTGCTCAGCCTTTTCCCATCTATGTTGGGATCGGCTTCCAGTCTAACCGGATGCACCTGAATACCAGTATTTTACATTGAGCGACTGCCTATCTGACTTGCACAACTAATTAATGAATGAATGGAAACTCTGTACGTAAATGGATGGACCAACCAAGGCAAGCTGGGTCCTTTATTATGCGCACAGCCAAGGAGTGGAATTCCCTGCCTGCGTCGGTTTTTCCGAGTTCATATAACCCTAATCTGTTTAAGTCGCGAGTAAACAGGCTTCTACTGGGTAAGCTCGTTCCATCGTCGACATCATCTCTGCCCTTAGGGCAAGATTGAAGTCAAGAGCAAGCCCATTTATAATAAAAAAAAAGCGTGGATTAACCTGAAGATCGACCCGAGCGTCTGTTATTATTTAGTCACGACCTCTTCATAAGAATTACCAATAGTTCTTTTTTAGAAATATAATACTCGCACGTTACACTACCATGATCATTGTGAACATGAAGACACAATGGTCGTGTGATCGGTGATTTTGAACCAAATTATTGTCGTTGATATTTTTACACCAAACATTATGATGATTGATGCTGGTTTAAAGAACAGAAATGTTTTGAAATCAATTAAATTATTGGTTTTGCCTTTAAAGTTATCGGGAAGCGTAAATAATTTGGAATTGGTGATTATTTCTGGCCCAGGTAGTCCTCTTTACCGATTTCAGTAACGGACATACTAATACTCAAAGGGTAGATGCCCCAATTCGTGTCCTTTACCTAAGTATAATTCGACAATAATTATGTTGTTTAATGAATTTTTATTTAATTTAAGTTCATTTCCTATATTATACTGTTATATTTCCATGTTAATTCCACAAACTATTTCCTTAACTCCTGGTTACACATTTGAAAGTGTAGAATCGGCAACAAGAGCTAAAGAAGCGCTACACGGCTGCGACATATACTCCGGATGCTGCACACTCAAAATAGAGTTCGCAAAGGTGAGTCAAACTTACTTTATTTTTGTAGATATAAGGAAAACCCCTAGTACCATAAAATCTATAATATGAACCCATAATTTAACTAATGAAACTAAACGTCACAAACACACAACACAATCATCACAACCATTTAAATCGCGTTCAACAGATTACTGTCAAAATTTCATAAAAATGATGACACCGCAGTAAAGATGCGTTGATCGCGTTCAGTTTCTAAAATCGGCCCTTATAACTTTTTTAAACTTCAGTTACATATAGGTACTCTTGATAAGCTTTTTAGAAACTGCGTGTAAGTTTACAACTTTTTAAAGTGGTTTATGAAGAGGTGGAAACGAAATGGCATACAAATAAGTAGTGAATGGCAAGCGAGAGACGGTGAGTTCGATTCCCAATCACTATAGACGTAAGTATATAATATATACGTGATATTATCACGTCTATTACTACATCTAACATAACGGACGCACGGATACACGGACAAGGACAGGATGATGATGATGATGAAAATCAATTAAAGTTAATTAAAGTGTATTTCAACAATCACATCACATAACAATCGCAATATCAAAAACCGTATCGGCCAAACCTGTCACATAAAATTCTCAAAGACACCTTCAAACCCACGCACGTCTAGACATAATAGAGGTAGCTACACAATCCTCGTCCATCGGTCAGTAACTCTATCCGCCAGGGGGCGCTAAGTGAGCTCTCACGAACAAAACGTTTACACTTGTGTCAAGTTACACCACTTAAGAGCGTATGGTACCTCAAACGCGAGTTTTATAATGCGTAAAAGTATATGATTCACTGCAGTAATAAACATCAGAAAAATATATGATATTCTTCAGGATATATGCTAGTGCCATAGTGTTGTGAAAACATAATACAACTAACTTTGCTCGATAGAAAAAAATCGCGAAGATACCTCTAAAAATTTCTTTTAACGAGTAAAAACCATACTAAAATACATGTTTTCGTTCTGATTTTTTTGCCAAATAATTCTACAAGCAACAAACTAAAGTCATAGTGTTTTACTTTTTTATTCCAATCAATAGTTTTTTTGTAAATCGCAAAATACCACTAATTTCGCACTATTCGGCCGCAGCGAAAGACGTAACAACCGCTTTGTAGTGCAAGCTGATTAGAACTTTATTCTAACAGTATTTCAAGCGAAGTTTGAACCACCACAAATAGGGTTGCTAATCTGAGGTAGCTTGCTCTTAAAGGTATGACGAGTTTTTGGTACGCCCACCCTAAAGACGTTTTTGTAAGTTAAGTGACAATGATTGTGGTTGTGATTGTGGATTAGTCTGGGTTTTTGAAAGGGAGTGAATTTTGGGGGTTTTAAATTCAACCCTTTTGTAACAGTGGTGTTATTTATAACATTTGCATTGTGAATTATGTTTCTAACGTAAAATTACTTGTTAATTGAATTATTGAGGGTTTTATTTAAAATATCAAATCATCATATGTAAGTATGTATGAAAATAAGCACGGGTCTTTCAAAAATTGTGTAGGTATATGTTAATAATAATACAAAATAAAACAAACAAAACTATTAATCGTCGCCGTCGTCGTCGTTGTTGTCAAGGTTGCGGGCGAGTGGCAACGGCATCTTAAAAACTGTGGCGGAGAGTGTCGACTCTCCGATTATTAAAAGTTTTGTGATGTCCTTCTCACAATACTATTTAGTCTGTGTTCTCTGTTCTATTCAATTACTAACACTAGATATAAGTTATTTTACTGTTTACTAACAATATGGATCACGTTGTCTGAGAAATAAAAAATATTATTATTATTAATGTCAAAAGGGCTATTGCGTATCTTTTTAATGTCAGTGGCTATCATAATTGTCCATAGATTAACTGGAAATTGGTTATGGTTTGATACATTTTTTTCTTAAAAACTCACCATTTGACAGTTATTTGATAGACACTATATGTTATCCACTGTCATTAAAAGATACGCAATAGCCCTGCTGATCAGCATAATGCCAGATTTCAATAAAGGTACTTATATAGCATTAGCACAATAGTAGGTTCAAAAAGCTCTCTAAACATGATTTAAAAAGTTCCGTAAAAATCTCAAAAAGTTTACTAGATCCCAATTATTTCAATCAAAACCAATCGAAACTAACTGTCCGAATCAGAAAGGACGTACAAAAGTAACGGTGTTCCTGCAAATTTTGCTTATTCGCCCCTTTTTCTCGGCGAGCGAGCGGGATTTTGCGCGCGTAATAAAAAAGCATGGCCGCTGCAACGCCCCGTGTCCGTGTAGCGGTGGAACGGTATGATAGGGTTGTTGGAGTGACCACACTTTCAGGGGTATTGGGAGAAAAAGGGGACATAGCTCTTATTACTTTAGACACTTTAGTTTGTTTGTCTCTTTCATTTCTCAATACATTCTGTGTAGTTCTGTACGTAAAATTTTAATAATATGCCGATCGTTCGTTCTACACACTAATTACTATTAACTGAATTACTTCTATCTACTTCGTAAAGAAAGATAACGTAGATAATGTATCTTTAAACGGTTGTAATTTGTTTGTCTTCATTTAAAAAAAATGTTTTTTAAAATTCGCAACGGATATTTTTACACGACTGCCCCAAAAAAAAGAGTGTTATGTTTTTAGCGTTCATGTATGTATGTATGTTTGTGAGTTTCTTTATTCCACCATAACTTCTAAACGCCTGGACCGATTTTGATGTGTGTGGTATCATTAGATTCTTTGCATTATCCCGGGTGACATAGGCTATAGGAAAATTCAAAAAACATAATAGGGTGACCATGTTTTAGAAATAAAACGAACTTTTAATAAGTTTTTATTGTAATTTTAATGAAAAATATAATCATCGTCTAGAACTTGTTAAGTAGATTACAAAAATATACCACAGTAGTATTCAATATCTATTGTGTACTAGTAATCTACTCAACAAATGATATGTTAACATTTTAAACCCGGGATTCGATATGAATAAGATATCAATCAATAGATTCCTTGTAATGACAGAAATAAAACTGGCTAGGTTACAACTCCCAAATCCGTCCACGACGGCTGTTGAATGGTTTTAAAGTTTGCATGAAAAGTCAATAGGCGTGAATCAATTTACTTGAAACATGGTAAGAATATTCATTTAAGGAAATAATAATGTATGCATTCATAGGTTTTTCAAAAACACTCATTTAAAGAGTGGAAAAAAAATTTCAGGGTTGAATTTTGTATGAAAAAGTCTTAGTGCGAGATTGAAAAAACTTTAAATTCATTACTAACGCAAATTAATAAAGCTTTGCGTGTGTAATAAAACAATAGATGTGTGCAAGTGGGAGTTGCAACCGTCACCGATGGTTCCGTATCAGCATCTTGGTAGGCACTATACTTGAATTTCTGTTGATTCCTAAGAAATGAAGTAATACGTCTCCTGATTTTTGAAAATAACCCCTTATACTTATAGTAAGTTTCGATTTATACAGAATAGTCCACTTTTATTATGTACAACAAAATCAGTACCTAAACTCTGTGAACAAACTAGGTACATAGCAAATATAATCTTTGTAATGCAAGGAATAATTCAGGCTAGGTTTCACCCCCCCCCCCCTATTATATGAAACAATACAAAAAATTTCGCGCTCGCTTCGCTCGCGCATCCGCCCATTTCTTGCTCTCGCCATTCGTACTCATTTCACATACTTACCTACATGCTTCTTATTCTCAATTCTGAGGGCCTGACCAAATAATCTCAAGTCCCTCTTGACTCTAATAACTTTTCTGCATTACATTCATAAACTGAGTTCGTCGACAATCATAATATTGAGCTTCGTGGAGCTCAAATGTTGAAATTTTACTACTTTTCAGCTCCATCCAGGAATGGTTATTCAGCGCTTTATCCCCGTAGATAACCCCTGGACAACCCGGTTAGCACCGGGTAAAATGATACCCCAGATAAGACTTGTTGTCAGACTTTCGGACCACTGAATACGTGTGACGACTGTCAAAGATCACAGTCGCCCTGGTTGTGATGTGTAAATGTTACGGTTTGACGTGGTTTCCGTGAAAACTAAAACCAGTAGTCGACACTAACAAAGACAACACCAATCATTTTTAGGCGCTTGGTTCCGAAGCTGGAGGATTGATGTCAACCATGACAACAGTAAGCGATTCTCTTCTCAAAACCAAATAAAACAGTATTTTATCCTCTTCCCTCTTGATGGCAATATCTTTGCCCCTCCCCCGCCCCCCATCCTCAAAACCAATAAAAAGCATACAAAAATTTTCGCGCTCGCTACGCTCGCGCATCCATCCTGTTCTTTCACCGAATTGTCTTGCATAAAACGTTCATCTACTTCTACGATATAGAAACAGAAATGAGAAATTTCTGTTTCTATATCGTTCATCCAGGTAAAATTGACCAACGCTTTATCCCTGCATCCCCCTAGATAAGTCTCATTGGGTAGCACTTCATAAAATATTTTAATAAAATCAAACGACGCAAGCTACCAATCAATGATTATGTTGACCCGTGATAGTGCACAAGCTGCAAACGGTAACATTGAACAGAAGCATAGTAAATCTAGACGCGTGACACAGTTAGAAGGTTACGTTTCAGATCCACGTTAGCTAATCCCTTGATAAACAGTCTCTCCAACAACTAAACCACCTAAGATCTCAAAGTTAGTATCCACGAAAAATAAACGCCCTTTTCCCATGGGGGTAGGCAAAAACACATTCATCGTTCATAGATCTACCCACACGCACGCCGGTTACGAGTACTACGCACCAGCTGTCCTTTCTGAAGAACGGCACCAATAAGATCAGTGTATGTCTTTCTAGGGTGCCCCGGCGTTGCCATTTACATCTGCCTTGTAATTTTTTGTTAATCGACTTTCACTCATCCTCTCCACGTGACCGAACCACGATCCGATTGAAACGATTTAGTTTTGCATTATCTTTACCGCGATATTGCTTTCCTGAAAAATAAAGCAATATAATGATGGCATATTGTTTAGGCGTCAAAATACCGCTATATCACTAAAAGGTATTAAATAAAAAACAAATAATTTAAAAAATTAAAAACACGCCTGCCGTATTAAAAAGTGAACTAAAAAGTAAAAAACAAGTCGAACGATTTCAGTGATAAAATGAGAACAAGATCCCGTAATTGTATCCGAAAATGGAAAACTGAAAACTAAAATTTTAATTGCAGTCGGGGGACAATTCGGTGGAATATTTCTTTACAGGTCCCCCGACTGCAATTAAAATTTTAGTTTTCAGTTTTCCATTTTCGGATACAATTACGGGATCTTGTTCTCATTTTATCACTGAAATCGTTCGACTTGTTTTTTACTTTTTAGTTCACTTTTTAATACGGCAGGCGTGTTTTTAATTTTTTAAATTATTTGTTTTTAATTTTCTTATTTGTTTACATTATTTTGACGAGCCATTTTCTTCTTTGCGTGACGATAGCAAGGAGGTCAAATGTTTAGCCAAAACTCCACGGGAACCCCGCTCACTGATACAGTAAATAGATCATCAAGACGTAACCAGTCGGAGCTGTCAGAAATATCCCTAGAATCTTCAGCCTCATGGTAACCCTAACCCACCGTTAGGCAGGGTGCTTCATTTGACAGCATTGTTCGAAATAGCCTCATATTTTTATTTGATTTCCATTTGCCATAGGAAAGGAACTATGTGATGATGAAGTTTTTAGTTATTTTTACATTCATTGTGATCGTATTCCGGTTTGGATTTGACAATGGTTGTAACAGTAATTATGTTAGGGGTGATTCGTGTGATTTTTGTTTAGTTAGGGGTGAAGTTGTCGGGTTTTTGGGAAGAGTCTCCTAACACAGGCATTACTTGCTTAAATGGAGGCTCCAATCACCAACTTATGTAAAACGTTTTGTTTAAAAAATAAAGATTTTGTATTTGTATTTTGGGGTGATTTTTTGGTAGTTTATTGTTTGATTATAATTATTAATTGATTTTGGGATTGACCAATCACAATTCTCTTGCCCCTAACCCAATTCTTTTGGGGTCAGCTGTCAGCACAGCATGTTTTCTTTAGTCTTCTGGATCGAGATTATTTGGTCTGTCTGTCAGGTGTGCTTTCCTCAGCATCATTTACAATAAATAAACCAATTCTGAAACTGCAACAGATCTAGAGTAGGACTTCCTTTCTTGCATTGCTTCGATTTTTTGCGTCATAGAGACAAAACTTTTTGGAAGCTGCCAATGGAAAAAGGTCTTGTAGTCCAAAACGGTTTTCACCGGAAATTCGAAACAGTATCGCGTTGGACCACACAACGGTCCTATTTAGCCATTCAGAAAAATGAAGATCGCCCGCAGTTTACCAACAAACCCCGCCGATCCAATAAAAAAAAGTCGCTCCAATTCGAATTTCGAATGCGAGCTATTTGCTTGACAACCGTCGCACTGTTTGGACGTGTGTCGTGATCGCAAGACTCGAAATTTCCGTTAAATTTTGTATTTTCATTTAAAATTGGATTTGTTACAGAGTAAAAAGACTTAAAACCAACCCATGTTCCTTCTTCGCCCTTGTGCCGAGGCCGCGTTATGCCTTTCGATAATCCGGCAGCCCCGACGGGGCACTTTATTCAGCCACTTTTGCTCACTTGTCTTGTGGAACCTTGTCTTACAAAAAGTGCTAGCTAATTTTCAGCCTAATTTGAATAAATTAAATTCTGACATTACACCAGATTAATTCTTGGTCTTTGACGATTCATGTTCAGCAATGGGCTTGAGCACTCTATGATCTATCACCATTCCTCTGCTTGACAGAACATGTCTTGTTCTTCTATATACTTCGTCATCTCAGTATAGCCAAGCACACACTTAATTTTTTTATCATTTTAATAGCCACATTAGTACTCGTAACCGGCGTGCGTGTATGACCAGTAGGGCTATTGCGTATCTTTTTAATGTCAGTGGCTAACATAAGTGTCCATAGATTAACTGTAAATTGGTTATTACATTTGACAGTTATTTGATAGACACTATATGATAGCCACTGTCATTAAAAGATACGCCATAGCCCTGCAGATGTATGAATGTGGACGAGGCAAAACGAGTATTTAAAGATGTATGACGTAGCAAGTGGCTTTCTGTGGTTTCTGCCTACCCCCATGGGAAAAGGGCGTGAGTTTTTGTATGTATTAGACAAGTTTACAGCTTCCGTCGCATCTAACCTGTTGTAACGAGTCGCTAAAAGCACTCCAGTTCTCAAGAGGTCGGTGTAAGGAGTGCTCCTGCGCGGTGATGTGGCTGCTAGACGGATAGGGCTGACAAAAGTGACAAATCTTGTCAAACAGTCGGGCTTTTGCAAAAAGTACTGATATAGTATTTCAGTACTGATTCAAAATGTATCCCTTTACTATCGGTCTATAGAAGGTGTTTAGTCAATAATACGACATAGTGCATGGCAATACCTACCTAAACAACACAATATAATTATTATGTGCCGTAATTCGGGAGACTTTTCGATATTATGGAAAATGTTGTATTTATTGACACAAGCTACCATCCCCTGCTCTATGTCGTACTATTTAGTGGACACCCCGTATACTGCATAATTTACAATAAATCTGAAAATACGATTCAGAGGGTACACCCTCCATTTTCAAAAGAGTAAGGAAAGAACCATATCAGAAGATTCTCATTGATAGTTGACTAAGGTAACGCTACTAAAATACCTTTACAAAAAATACAATAGCTACGCATTGCAAAGCCGTGACTATGACTATTTTGATAAAAGATCTTAAAAACGACGCCTTTCAAAATATAAGAAAAAAAAACACAATAAAACATTTCAGGTACGTGACAGCCCTGACAATCGATCCCGGGTTCCGTACACAATATAATAGGGTCCACAATAGACGCTAAACGTTCTATTATAGCGACACCCCTCGACTATGGGACACTTAATGGCATATTTTTGGGGGTATAATAACCTGTACAGATTTACAATGTTAGTCAGGTGGGGGTCAAAAATATGTTTTGCAATTTTTATTCATAACGTTGCTTAAAAAGTATCCTTTCGCTGTTGTAAATCGTAGTTTTTATGGGATCTCCTTGCCTTCCGAAGTTGGATATTGTATGGCGTTTTTGACAACTGACTGACCCTTGCTTCATCTCAAATAGAATGCATTTTTTTTAAATTAGATGGAGCCCGAGACTTTTTTCACGTGGAAATTATGATGGGAAAACAATACTAAAAGTAAAAAGAACAAGTAAATGTGCTTTTCCAGACGATAATCTATATCTGTGCCAAATTTTATCCAGATCCTTTCAGCCGTTCTGACATGATTGAGTATCAAACATCCGTCCATCCAAACTTTATGTAGCACAAGATATAAGTACAACCATTATTACAGGTGACCCGTATTTCTTATATAAACCCTAGATAGGCAAAACACTTACCCCATACAAGTTTAATTTACTGCGCATACATTTAATACGGCTTAAAATTCAGCTCGCATATAAAGTAAAAAGCTATAAACGGATAAAATTTAAAACATGAAAAGCGGGTAGTACGCAAAACTCGACTATTTAACATCCGATTAAGTTGAAATAAAAAAACGAGTCATTTCGCTTCGGTCTACGGACACGTAAGCTTGTCTGGAAGTTTTTAGGGTTCCGTTGTCGATTGTGGTTTGTGTTAATCCCTGTTTATTACTGAGACAGCTCGTTGGTTTTGATGATATTTGAAATACAAAATTATCAAACTAATTTAATGTAAGATTGAAATAAAAACTACATGGATCCAAAATGTTATAGCTTAAGATATTTCTCAAAAACTTTTTTAGAAGTAAGTAGTGCTTGAAAAAAAAACACTTTTAATTTTAGTTTAAAACGGATTTGCAGCTAAAAAAATTGTTTCGTGGTCGCTCAATTTAGAAACTCTCCAGTCCCTTTTCTTAGGCTGAGTTGCACCAAAAAAGTCGTTAAAGTTAAAGTTTTTGTCAAATTTGACAGTATTATATGGGGTATCTAATAGAAAAATTATTACAAATTTTTTTTTGCAAACATTCAAACAAAGTAAGTACCTATTATATTTATTGCTTTGTCTACCTATAGCACGTACCTATTATTTTTTGGTTGAACAATTACATAAGATGAATATCCTTGCAATGCAATCGTATAGTCAGCCACCAAGCTACGTTTTTAGAGACTCGAAATCTTGGCAAGAAACATTCGTCGTTCCATGTGGAAAAACGATCGGCTCTAGGTAATCACACTTTTCTTTTCATCGCTTTCGTCATCAGAACTGGTTTCTGCGAGTATTTCTTGGAGCAGGGACATGATGTCTAAAGGTTATATTCAACGCGTTTGACAATAAAATTGACAGACAATTTAACATAAACTATAACACTAACCAGCGGAAAGTGAGTGGTTGCAGTTACCGTTAAAGTTATGACGTCATTTAACTATTTGTCAAATCGCGCAACTCATTGTTGGCATAACCGATACAAAACTGAAGTTTTGATGTTTGTTTGACGTGCCATTTGACACAAACTTTAACTTTAACTACTTTTTTGATGCAACTCAGCCTTAATAAGTTAAAGTTAAGGTTATTAAGAATTCATAAAAGTAATAAACAAGGTTATAATTAACTTTAATTAGGGTTAGCAATGACTGTGTTTTTTCGGAAACCATCTTTTTGTGAGCTAGTCAAAAATATTCCGATTGAAAAATATATTAAAGGTTAAGTAAATTATCATTCGTTGAGGACTGACCTAAAGTATTATTGTAACTCATCATCATTTTTCTCTTGCCCTTATCCCAATTCATTTGGGGTCGGCGCAATAATATGTCTTCTTCTCTATTACTTGTCTCTCATCAGACACCTCCTATCTTGCGTATCCTTTTCACAGTCCATCCATCGTCTCTTTGGTCTTCCTCTACCCCACCCATCTTCATACATTATCAAAACTTTCGTCACGACATTTTCCTTATTCCTCCGCATCACATGCCCTAACCGTCAAAATAGTTATAAAAAAAAAAACGTGTGGCACTCGGAGACTGCCGCGGTAAAGCTATTGCATAGCATTTTTTATCAATTATTTAATTTGACAACCTCAGTTGACAACCTTGTTATTTTCCGTAACCATAGCAACCTGGTTGATCATAATATTTTCGTTACGGAATTTCTGGATTCACTCTCTCTCGCTCTCCACGCTCAAGGCCCGCGATAGAAGCTATGCAATAGCTTAAAAACAACCTCTAAAATAATGTCATACGGAACCTTCTAAAAATATTCCGTCATTTTGCTTTCGCCACGCAAATGGGGCAAGAGTTAAACGTTAAAATTCTAAATGAACTCGAAAAATGTTACCGTCCCTTGCATACGAATAACTTATTTTCAGATTTCAGTCGTTTTTCAGGCGTCTGTGACTTAGTTACTTAAAACAGTCAAAAGAACTAAGTATTTGTACTGTTTTAACCTTTGTGTGTAAACGTTGAAAAGAAAAACACTGTTAGAAGACAAAGGTAGTAGTTAAAAACAGATTTTCTTTGTTTTTGATAACAAGGCTGTAATCCCCGAGTTATGCTTAAGCCCTATGTAATAGGGGACGAGCCTATTGCCATCAACCGATCCAGACTCCGCGGCTGCCGCTGAGAAATTCTTGATGGATAAGCCAATAACACTTTGCCTTATCTGAAAATGGAACCCAGGACCTCAAGCTTAGTAGTCGCACTTGCCAATGGCCAACCACAAGACCAATGAGTCAGTCAATAATTATTTTATACCTTCTGAAAACAGAAACCTAGTTTTGGATGTTATAATAATTATGAAAAGAAGAAAAAACAAATTAACCAACATAGAAACAGTGCTGGTTTTTTTCTAATTAACAAAAATAAATGTTATAATAAAAACCTAACAATCAAAACGAATGAATAGCGGAATTTAATTAGATTAAGTAAAACTAGAAGACCTTGATAAATCAAAAACAGAAAAAAAATACTTAGGCTTCGCTTTTAATTAAAATTCCGTATTATAACAAAACTTTGAAAAAAATTCAAGCCCTGAAGTAAAATTCGAAAACTGTACTAGAATACTCGAAAGAATCTTACAGCTTTCTTTACCATAAAGCGAAAACATCACAACAAAGCTTCACAGTAAAGCGATACACATAGTACGAGGCAAGCCATTTTCCCCTCAAGCGCTGGAGTGCAAAGTACCGCTCGCGGTAAGCGCTGGATTGTCTAAGCCTTTGTGAGGGCAATCGGATGCATGTAGGGATGGGACAGACATGGCATGGAAGAACAGTCGTTTTTGTTTTGTTTTTTACTTGGAAAAGGAAGGATGCGTGGTGTCTTGGAGCTGCCTTGTTTAAATGAGGATTTACTGCGAAAATCAAAAGGGTTTTTAAGTGTGTCACAGCTCACTGGAAAACGTTCTCAAGACTCAAGCTTTGACGAGAAAGTTTCCTTACCCAACCCATTTTTATCACTTGCTGAAAATCTCCCACCTAGACAGGAATTCAACTCCGGAGTCCGGACACAGGTTAGCCAAAGCTAGGAAAACATGTTCTGATGGAGATTCATTGATGACTCTGTCCTGGAGTGTAATTATGGTGTTAATCCTTAAATGCTTTATCAGCTAAAAGCAATATGACATCACGGGGAATAACAGCTGTGTGTGTCTATGGCGAAAAGATTTGCTTGTCAGGGTTGTTAGATGAGGGCCGCGGATTATAGAACGAGATGACGTGGCCTCGGCACAAGGGCAAAGATGGAACATGAGTTCGGTTTTTAGTCAGTAGAAGTCTGACACTCCCCTTCGCTCTGCCCAAGAGCGGGGGGGGGGGGGGTCATTTGATGATTTTCCACCCACCAAAAAAAAAAAAAGGGGGTAGTTAGATGAGTCATGAACTGGACAAGGCTTTAGACAACTTTAATCATTCTCTTGGCTTTATCCTGATTCATTTGGGGTAAGCGCAGCATGTCTTCTACTTCCATACTTTTCTATTAATCGTCATCTCTTCAGACGTCTCCTTTCTTGCATCATCCTCTACAGAATTCAGACATCGTTTCTTTGGTCTTCCGCGACTCACAACTGTAAGTTGAGTCTACTTTGCACACAGACTGCTAGCACAAATAACTAGATCGATTATATACTCAATCACTTAATCACTTTTGATCAATCACAATAAATATTTAACAATTATAAACAGTATAAATGTTGTTGATACGACGAGGCGCGAGCGACAAGTGAGCTCAGCCCACTGAGCTCGGGGTTTATAAAGACTCTGCCTTCCGCCACCGAAGTGACGTCCAATGCGGGTAACGAGTGACTCGACAGCAACGTTCCAACGTCCGGTTCGGTGCAGGTGGCAGCACTGAGCCCACGGTGCGTCGCTTGACTCGTACTACACGTTGCCGGAAGTACTGGCGCCAACACAACTTTAATTTTGGTCAAAATTAAGTTGAGAATACTCGATCACGATTTGCAGATGTCAACATAATTCACGATAGTTAAAGCACGAAGGTAAACCACAGATTCGCATTGCGTCACCGCTCACGCTACGTGAAACATGAAACAATAAAAGCTGTTCTGAATCCCGTGCGTAGCCAAACAACAATTTCTATAGTCTCTGGCAAGTTAACAGTGTTAGGCCGTAGAGTTCGCGAGTGATAAAATCAAACTGGCTACTCAATTATCATAGGTTGTCTATGAACAAGTGAAAGATGTAAGACAGAACTTGAAATATGTTCAAATAAAGCTCTCTATAAATAATAATTATTAATACACTAGCTTTTGCCAGCGGCTTCGCCCGCGTGAAAATGACGTTTTTCCATACAAACTTTTATCCCCAATTAAACTCCTTTAGGGTTTGAATTTCCTTAAAAATCCTTCCTTATTTCTTGTCTACATTATAAAGGGAACATCTGTGCAAAATTTCAGCTTTCTAGGTCCAAGGGTTTTGGCTGGGCGTTGATGAGTCAGTGAGTCAGTCAGGACTTCTCTTTTTATTTATATAGATAGATAGATCATAGATTAAAATCAATATTTATTAATTTTATCTCCTGAAACGATTTAATCAAATAGCTAGTAAAAACCCAACTAGTGGTTGTTATTATCATCATCAATCTCCTGCCATTATCCCAATATATATTACTTACTCGTCAACTCAGCAGTCACATCCTTTCTAGCCATATCAACCTGCACATAGTCCATCTGTCATTTGTTTGGACTTTCTCTACTCTTATAGCCTTCTAGATTCATACCAACATTTTTCTTATTTCCCCGCATCACATGTCCGTACACACCGCCACTTCCAGTGTTCGTTTATGAAAACCTTTTGCACCTGCGCAGCATGTCACAGTTTTCACCTACACATGTTAGCCTCAATAACTTACATCATTCCCCGCTCTCGCCCTCGCCTGTGGAAACCCGCGAACTTAACAGCCCCAACCAAAAAGGGTTGGTGCCAGTAAACGCCACAAGATACGATATATTGAAATAGCTTGCATCGCGATACAAGACTACCCTACATTTGTCTTTGTATGAATGCCAGTTTTAGGGTTCCGTGTGCGGAGGATAAAAACGTTTGCAGATCATTAATAGAAGATATTGTTTGGTGACTGGTCTTGAAAACCTACGTTTCTATTATACAAGGTGAAATTAAACCAGCTAGCAAAACTAATCACGACTTGATAAAACATCAAAAAAAATTAACACCCCAGTTCGAAAGTGTTAACTATCAAACACTAATAGGTACATGGTGTCCCCCAGTTACATGGGACTTAAACATACCTGCGAAAGTTGTGTTATGTTAACATATAATTATTATATATATTATATAATATCTTAGAGCCGAACTTATGACCTCTCGTTTGCCAACAATAGACCAACACGGCAGTCCATCTAAGTAGAAATCAAAATCAAATAATATGCGAGGCATTTTTGAACTAAAGCGTTTAATTCGATTATTCTGTCCTCGCTTCACGCCAGCGTGTTACTGAAAAATTGTTGGCATCATTGCATTTTTTCCCTTCTGGTCACTCTTGTGTAAATGAACTCTTGTCTTGTTGTGTTGTGATATTTCAAAAATATTGTTTTAAAACTGAGTATTTTTCGCTAAGAATAGAGTAAGACTAAAATAGGAGCAAGTCAACAAAAAAGACTAATACCTAACTTTTTGTCAAAAACTATTTAATTTCAGTTGTATGTAGGTACCTGAAAAATATATTTAAATTGTTTTTTTTTTGCTTACAGCCCGAAAGATTGAACGTGTTCAAAAATGACCAGGACAGCTGGGATTACACACGTGAGTACCTACTTTATTATTGTTTTATTATTAATTTATACTATGATTCCGATAGCGTATCTTTTATAATTAGTACATTAATAACAAACACTTGACATACATGGACAGTACCCCCACGAATAAGAAAATGAAATTGCACAGCGATTCGGTTTAGTAGTGTTAATTTTAGTTAAATATCTGTGTCGTATTTTAACGTTTTTAACTGAATTATTTCGAATGACACCATATTTTCCAAAGGTAGGTTCGTTTACTCTTTTACCGTGTAGACTAGGTATACTATGTGATTGTCTAAAGTTAAAGTTGACAAAAACTAGATGCAGTTCCCGTGTCTTTCAAGGCATTAACTCGATAGGACTGTCTTCACTACGAACACTGAATCTCCAGCCAAAAATACTACAATAAAAATACGTTATCAGATCTTTACCATCCCATTACATTCACATCTCACTCTATGAAGGGGTCTGCCAAAAGCCTAGTGCATTAGTCTGGGTACTAAAGATGAGCTATGGAAGAGTATGGTGACGCATTGCAGGCCATAACGCATTCGTAATGCGTAACCTACAAAAACTTATTCCAAGGACCACAGAGAAAGGGTAAAATCACATTTGCAGTTGCACGCACGCATTGGCGTTTTCGCGTATCTCTGTCTCTTTCTGTCACGTTAAAGATGCATTTGGTAGAGCAAGAGGTCCGATCACAAGCATACGCTTTTATTTTATTCGTATCGGAAGCAGTTTAACGTGCGATTGGAGCTCTCACTTTAGTGACTTGCAATTCTAATTAACTGAAAGGGAAGAAAATGCTAATCTGTGCGTGTACTAGACTAGCACATGAAGCTATTAAAATGGTACTCCCTTACTTCTCCTAAAATTGTTTGTCCGAAAATCATTATCCATAACACGTTTGCCATAAACTTCATTAACCATAATGTTCAAATTGCCGAAATTTTGTTTATCATAATTATCTTTAGTTCTAAAAGTATTCTGTCATAATATCGATTACTATAATAATTGAATCTCCTAATTTTACATGGCCTAAATTAATATGTCCTAACTATTGCTTTACCTAATGTGTATTATTCCGAATGTTCGTTTATAAAAAAAAATATACCTAGTCCTAAAAAAAATTCGAAGTGTCTAGTCGTCCGATTAGCGGATGAATAAAATTAATTAGTCGTCCGATTAGCCGGATGAACAACCAAAATTATAGGCTGTTGCTAGTCGTCCGCCAAGTGGATGAATCACCGTCTCGCGACAGTATCCTTTATGGGCGGCATGGGCACCGGGCCGTAGGCCGACGAAGGAGGCCGGCGGAGGCCCGGCACTTCGGGGACAGAAGATATTTGTGTTATTTAATATGCGAGCGAAGCGAGCGCGCGTCATGGAGTACATGCGTTGCATGTATGAGTGACGTGACCAAAAGCTTTGATAAACTTTGTTCTAATAATATTATTATGATAAATAAACATTATGTTATTTTAATTTAGGACTTAAAACTTTTATGGAAAACGATTTTATGTCTTTCGTATATTAATGATTGTTATATTTATGACAAATGGATTTAGGACATATTATATTTAGGGATTTCAATGTTATGGCATGTGATATTATGTGATATTTAGTTCGGGTAAGTTATCATTCGGACAAATGATGATTAGGACAAAAAAAGTTATGGCATTTTAAATTATGGATAAAAAAGTTAGGTGACACCGTGGGTGACACAATAGAGAACCATTAAAATCTGTCAAATTTTCTTTAGATCTTCAACTTTATTGCTAAAACGTTAGACTCAAAAGGGAAAATTTGGCAGTTTCGGGTTTGTAAGTTTTTTTTAAGGCATGGGAGCTTTTTGTTGCATGAATATAGATGTCAATGTTTTATATATTCGAACATTACACTAATCTGTTAATTTTTACAGACATTATTTATTAGTTCAATCTTAAAGTTATTAATTTAGGCAAGAATCTTCACCAACTTACAGAAATTGATATGTTAAAATATATAATAATTATCCTACTCAAAAGTCGCAAGGCAAAAAACATTATTTCTTGACATTGTGACAGTGTCTAAAACCACTGGAGCTTGAATCACTTCAAGACCATGTTTTAAGAAACCATTAATTTCAATTCACGAGCAAAATAATTACCCAACCATAAAATCAATTTCTCCATTAAAACGGGACTCTGTTTCATTTAAATATTAAAGGAAACCAACTTAAAACTCTCACAAAGGGCGGTTAGCACGTCTAAAAGGCGCCTTTTCATATGCAAAAGAACCGGATTTATCCGGTTACCGCCAGTTCTGAGTAACAACAAGTAACCGTCTCGAATAGCAAGACGCCATTTTAAAATTCTAAAGTTTGAATTTAAAGTTTATTTTTTTATTACAAAAGAGCGGCAGCTTGGTCCGTTGTTGCGTTCTTAATTTAAATTTGACGTTTCTGAGTTTTCGTTTTTTAATTTCTTATGGTGATTTGACAGTTTGGAAATGGAGGGAAAGGGTTTGTCGACAGATGGTGGAGGTTATATTGAGGGGAACGATTTTATTTTATATGAGAATTCGAAATAAGGGAAGATTTTAGAATGAGGAAAGGCGTTTGTATAGTTTGCTTTGGGCTAGGTAGCTACTAACTGCTAAGTTTGTTATTGTGCCCAATCGTAGGCATTTCTTCTTTTACTCGAATCGATGAATCAGATGTAGCAGCCACTAGGCTCTTACATGAACTAGATTCACAATTTAGTTTTCAAACTCGTATCAGTAGAAGTTCAATTTACGTAACAACTTCAAAAAAAATTCCGACTTTTTCAATAGGAGTGTTTATTCTAAAATTACTAACTTCTTAGAATAAGACAAGATATTAATCTTATTGAATACTAGCTTTTGCCAGCGGCTTCGCCCGTGTGAAAATGACGATTTTCCATACAAACTTTCATCCCCTATTTAACTCCCTTGGGGCCTGGGGGTTGAATTTTGAAAAATCCTTCCTTAGTGGATGCCTACGTCATGAGAGGAAATACCTGTGCGAAATTTTAAGTTTGTAGCCGGATTAAACAGAATCATATTTTTTTGAGTCAGTCCGATACCCTATTACTATATAGTCCATGCTAGTAGTGTCATACATCTATTGATTTATGGTCTAAGCAGTAACATCGTTAGCAGTTGATAGCGAACAGATCATTAATGCAGGATATCGGAAATCAAATTAATGCGGTTGGAATCGGCATTAGTTTAATAGCTGTAGTGATCAATAATTATTGGTAATTTTTGATTTATATTCTGTCGAATGAAGATATTTTGAATTTAGTTATTGTAATTTAGTTTAGTGACTGAGTGAGTGCAGAATAATGTAATCACGAGGTTCAGATAGATTTTTTAATATATATATTTTTTTTTTTGAAGTCATATTATTTAGTTGCTAATCTTAATAAGATATGTTAGGATATAATGTACAAGGTGTTCTGTATATTAAAATAAGCAAATAGCGCACAAAATATTGCGGGGACATAACTTTTTTGGCCTGAAAAATCATGGTTTAGGTGCGGTAGTGGTCAATGCCACTCAAAACATTCCTGAATAAGGTCTAGAACAAAAAAAAAAACATCGCAATGACGGGCAGAACAAGTAACCTTTGGCTTCGTTAAAGATATTTATTTTATAAACCCTTATATATAAGTCTCAGTTCAGTAGCCTTCCACACTAAGACTTTGTTAAAGTAAATAAGCAATAACGTATCCAACAATGAATTTCCTTTCTTAACGAGGAGGAGCGTGTCTAAGGAAATTGCGATCGCCGCGTCGTTTAGTGAAAGTCGCCCACAGCGACCTCTAGCTCACGACACAGGTCCCATTCAGTTTTAGGTCAGAAGTCACACAGCTCATGGAAACATGACGGCTGAATAAATAAAAACAAAATACTAAAGTTTTCCTTGTTTTTAAGCTATTGCATAGCTTCTGTCGCGGGCCTTGAGCGTGGAGAGCGAATCCAGAAATTCCGTTACGAAAATATGATGATTGCCAGGTTGCTATGGTTACGGAAAATAACAAGGTTGTCAACTGAGGTTGTCAAATTAAGTAATTGATAAAAAATGCTATGCAATAGCTTTACCGCGGCAGTCTCCGAGTGCCACACGTTTTTTTTTTGGGGGGGGTTGGAATCTAGGTCCTAAGTTGGAAAGATATCAGCAACATTGCAGAGGCCCGCAAGGGCCCGCTTGTTGGGACTGCGGGTTATTCGAAACGAATATATCGAAGGAACATGGGTGGTTTTTAGTCAGTATATAGAAGTTTGACACAGGGACCGCTCTCCGCCTAAAGCGGGAGGAGTCACTTGATGGTATACCACAATACAAAAAAAAATGGTCGTACGTTGTGAACTGATATATTTAATACCAATAATAGGTATAGCGAAAACCCACATCTAAGTGTTACCAATCATGAAGGCTATTTCAAAGTTCAGCATATTCAAATTTCAGATGAATAAAAAAAAAAACTTTTCTCGAATGAGTTGGTCTTCTGCACCATCTTATGATGTGCATGTATTATCTTTAGAAACGTGAGGTTAGGATGCTTAGACTCGGATGCTAAGTAGAGAAAGGCTTGCGGCGTTCAGCTGATTATTCAGATTAGTAGTGTGGGTAAATATGTATTTTAGTTTTAACCTTTATGTTGTTGAAGAAATTAGACTAGTACTATCTTAGGAAATTTATTTAAGAAATGTATAATTGAGGCATATTGTTTCGTCTTGGAAATAATGTAAGGTACAGGGTTTCACTCGTTATATCGCTCCTGATATCTTCAAGGGTTGCACAGAGGTCTCCTTAAACTACAGTACATTTCGCCAGTCACGTTTAGGTCCCGTGAAATAAGCGGCGAACCTACTGATTCAGTTCGATCAGGATTTGTGAGCTGATCAACAGCTCACAAATCCTGATCGAACTGCTATTGAGAAATTTCTCTTGGAAAGTCCTAATTAAACAGTGCTCGACCTGGGAATTTAACGCAGGCCCTCATGCCCAGTAGAAGCTTTTAAGACTACTACACCCACAAGGCAGAAGGTGCCTTTTACCAAACAAGAATTAAAAAAAAGAAAACCTAGACAGAATCTTATGGTTTTTAATTTGTCTCAACTACATTTAGGACCTAAGTATCTGTCGTATTACCACAAAAATATCGATAATTATCTTCAGAAACCCAATCAAAACCTCCAACAATAACTATCTCACAAAAGCGAGACTTGAATTCTTTCATAAAACTCTTGAAAAACAAGTTAATTAATCATGCCTTTTGTAATGCAGAAAATCGTTCACAAATACTCGCAGTTCTTGCTATTAATCATTTGGATGGACTCAAAACTTAATAGGTAGGAGGTAATGCCTTAAATGCTCTGATTGCGAAAGAGAATATTAAGAGAGAATTTTATTAAGAAAAGAGTTCTGTAGGTAGAATTTTGGGGTGGAAAAAGTTTGGTGTCGATGGAGTACTTAATATTATTGGTTTTATTGATGTTTTGTGGTAACATGATCATAACCCTATCGTTTTACCGAATTTATAGTCACAAAGCATTACCTTTTCCACAGCATAGTGTCTATGGATCAAAATATTGTTACATGAACTTCATACTTATAGGTACCTACTGTACATGCGTGAAGTGTGAAGTGTGTTTAACTTTAAATACACTGATAAACTGAAATACCTTATTGGTGATGTTCTTCAGAAAGGACAGGTGCGCCGTACTCGTAGCCCGCGTATGTGTTAACCAGATGTATGAATGAGGTGAAGGCAAAAGGAGTATGTATGGACCGTAACAGGTGGCTTTCTGTGGTTTCTGCCTACGCCCGTAGGAAAAGGGCGTGAGTTTATGTATGTCTGTATGTACATACAATAATTTGGTCGCTAATAGTTCAATATTTCTCTGTTAATCATAATCACATAAAAGTTCTATCTACCTTTCAACCTCTACCCTTTAAATGTCGTTGGATTTTAACCAAATCTTTAAACTAAAATGTGCATTCTATTGAAAAAGCTCTAGATTTAATTCAACACTGAATATCACTTTAATTCAACCTGAAAATAATATTCATTCTAACCTCCAACTTTTTCAATCAAACCATTGAAAACAGGAGGCTTTTAACTCTTCTCTAGTACGACGCGGAACCCTAAAAATCTCAGCAGCGGTGAGTGCCAAATGTTGATGCATTTTGCATAAATTTTTCAGTCCTCGTGAATTTTAAATCACTTACTGGACTGCCGGTTCCCTTCGGACTATGGTAATCGCATTTTTTCCCACATTGATTAATGGAATTTTTGATGGAATGTGGAACGAATTAGGCATGTTTTTTGCTGGTGATTGAATTCATTGGAGAATTTGGGTTTGTCTTTTTTCCGACGGATTTTTTTTCCTGAATATGATATGCTTACCTTAACTCGTAGTCGTTTTCAGAGAAACTTAAACTATAGACGAATTTAGTATAGAATAATAGACTAATTAATATACGTTATCATGACCAAGACAATCACAGACGAATTTATTATAAGTTCAAACCAATGATGGTAGTTCCACCAGTCGACCTTTTGGGTCAAATTGGACAGTATTGAGATACAGTACAAAAAAAAATAAGAAAAATACCATTTGTTGACATAAATTGATTTCAGTAGCCGCTTTTTTACCCGACTGCGGCGAATCTCAAAAGAAGGGTTATTTTAAACTTAACTTTTTATTATAACATAGGTATATATTCTTAATACAGGTTCACGTTCGTTTTGGTCTTCCCTTAATTTTTTTTCTTATGAATTATTACCATTCCAATTTCACTGCCTTTCAAACTGTACTGCCTTGGAGAAATGATGATAATGGCAAAGTAAAATCAATCCAATTCCCTTGCATCCTTGCAATCAACAGAATTGCAGGAAGACCTACTAGAACCTTCCATAGTAGTGCTACATCCAATTCCCACATGAGCTCGTTTCTCCGTACAAAAGGAATCGTGTTAGTTGCACAGAATTGCGTTAGGAACTCGGTGTGCACTGATTTTATTACCAGTTTCCCTACTATGGATAGCTACATATGTGAGGATTATTCATTTTATTTATCAAGTCTCGCTGCAGTGATGAGGAAAGTGGGTTAATTTTATGACTGTATTTCTATATTTGGGTTGTGGAGGTCAGATAGGTAGCCGATCTATGTAGAATACAGCTGCATCCGGTTGGAATGGAAGCCGACCCCAATTCAGTTGGGTAAAGGCTAGACACTAGGCAGGTATATATTTGTATATTTTTGATGGATATTGTGACGAGGTTCTAGCAAGATTTTAAATTGTAGATGACATTTATCTTCAAAGGAATGAGTGTATTAGAGACGGTTTGAAAGTTGCGCCAAATACAAAAAAGTTGAAATGGAATTGTCTGTCTTAGAATGGATATGTGATGAGGAGGGACGAGACACATGTGACTTAAAGAATAATGACTATACATGTTGATGGATTGAGAAAGAGAGGAAGACCAAACAAAATATGGAAGGTGTGAATTGTGTGAGGAATGATGTAAAGGGAAAAGGAGTAAAAGCTACTGTGACGATGAGCAGGGAAGAATGTAAGAACGAAACGTTGTGCGGCAACCCCAAATAAGATGGACTAGGGCAGGAAGATAATCAGATGACGTATTCATTTTAGGAGAGCTTTTATTAACATTACTAGACAGTGCAGTGTCTATAGCCATATCGAGGTTACTTTCCTTTTAGTCTGTGTTATGGAATTATGATTTGCAACAGTGATGTAAGTTAAAGATGAAAATCATCTAATAATTACTATTGTTCCTGGTATTATTTTGACACTTAGGGCCAGTTTCACCGGTTACGGATAAAGTGTCAGATAGTTATCTGACAGTTATCTGACAGATAATGTGTTAGGCTTTTCTGGTGGTTCAGGTCGTCGTTGTTTTGAATTATCAATTATACTCAGATAAGGCTTTTAATATGTGTAATTTTCGTTTTACAATGGTTTAGGTAAATATAATAATATGTAGTCGTCGCGTCAAAAATCAAGTAAATGGGTGCGCGCGCGGCTCGCTTATATTGCTAGGTACCCTTCCCTCTTCGTCCCGTCCCGCCTCCCGCGTCAGTTGCTGCTGCCGTGTTGTGTAGATGGCGCGGTGGTCGTCAACATGCCCCCGGCCTTGGAAGCACCAGGTTCCAATGAAGCTGAGCTGCTGCGGTCATCAGCTGGATACAGAAGTGGGCAGATTTTCTGGAATGATCTGCGAATATCGCCCGTCTGTGTTTTGATGGTAGCCACACGTGATATGCCATCTCTGCCGGTGAAAGTTTGCAGCACTCGTCCGAGGCGCCACTTCAGAGGAGGTAAGTTGTCTTCTTTGATTACGACTAGGGTGTCAGGTGTGAGCGTGTCTCGGTTAAGTTGCCATTTCGTCCTCTTCTGAAGTTCAGAGACATACTCGGTTGACCAGCGTTGCCAGAAGTTCTGTCTCATCTGTTCCACGCGATCGTAACGTGGCAAACGCTGCGTAGCCGCTGCGGTGAGGTCTTGACTGGCTGGCGCGGTGAGCGGTCGGCCAATCAGGAAATGAGCAGGAGTTAAAGGAAGCAGGTCATTCGGGTCTGTGGACATTGGGTACATAGGTCGGGAGTTGAGTACAGCCTCAATTTGTGCCAATATCGTTGTCAACTCCTCATAAGTAAAGTTTGCATTGCCTACAATGCGACATAAATGAAACTTGCAGGACTTGACTCCAGCCTCCCACAAACCACCAAAATGAGGCGAATATGGTGGGACAAATGTGAATTTAATAGCATTATTAGTTGTGAAATTTAAAATGTCGGATTGTGATGAATCTAAAAATTTTGAAAATTCTTTTAAAGCTCCAACAAAAGTAGTACCATTGTCAGAATAAATCTGCATGGGTTTGCCACGTCGAGAGATGAAACGTTTCAATGCCAGCAAGTACGCTTTAGTTGTAAGACTTGTAACCAATTCTAAATGTATTGCGCGCGTAGCAAAACATACAAAAAGACAGATGTAGCATTTTGTTAATTTAGCCCCCCTACCTTCGCGGTTCAACATAAACAATGGCCCAGCGTAGTCCACGCCACTATGTATAAATGGATACCCTGGCTCCAACCGTTCAGTAGGTAAGTTGCCCATTTGTATGTTTAATGGTTTAGGTCGCATGCGCTTGCACTTCATGCAGCTGTGAACCACTTGCTTAGCCAAGTTACGCCCTCTAGTAGGCCACCAAGTATCTCTTATTGTAGCCAGTAATAACTGAGCTCCTGCGTGTAACAATTGCTCATGCTGATGCTCAAATATAAGTCGAGTGAGTTTGTGTTTGCCGCACAACAACAAAGGATGTTTTTTATCATAAGAAAATGTGTCTGAATATGATAGTCTTCCACCTACTCTAATTAGATCGTGTTCATCTAGGAATACGTTTAAACTAGATATACTACGTGGGCTTGTTACTTGACGATTATGTTTCAAAGTGTCATAAACATTAAAAAAAACTTGTTGTTGTGCGATTCGAGTTAAAATTCTAACAGAATTATTTAATTCATCTATGGATAGGCAACCTGTGAGACGCTGTGGCTTTAGTTTTGTACGACTGTTATTTATAAAACGCATAATATACGCCACTACACGTCGCAATCGGTTAAAATGTGAGAATTTATCGAATAAAAATGAATCAGATTCTATTTGAACAAGCAATGAAGTTTTATTTATTTTCAATTCAGGTAATTCATCACAATGAATATTACTTGAATTAATATTATTTTCCCATTGTGGGTTAGCAAGATTTAAAAATGATGGACCGTGCCACCATAAGTCGTTAGTTATAATTAAATCCAAATGTACACCGCGCGATAACAAATCAGCTGGGTTTTGTTTGCCGGCTACGTGAAGCCACGGCCTATCACCCGTGAGTTCATTAATTTGTACAACTCGGTTCTGTACAAATGTCTTCAATAAGTTTGGCGACATCTTAAGCCACCCTAAAACAATGGTTGAGTCTGACCAAAAGTATACTTTATGAAAACTCAATCGTAATGAGTTACATATTTTAGTAAACAACTTTGCAGCTACTACCGCGCCACATAGTTCCAAACGAGGCACGCTAACCGGTTTGACGGGTGCGACCTTACTCTTCGCGCATAACAACTTGACCGATATCAGCTGCGCATCTGTATAGCTGCGTACGTACGCACAGGCGCCGTATGCGTCTTGCGAGGCGTCACAAAAAATATGTAACTCAACACTAGGTGAGTCCTCCCCAATAACATAACGTGGAATGCGTAAATCTTTTAAATTTGATAACTTTGTAATAAAATTCTGCCAATTCAGAAGTATATTTGTTGGAACTGCGTCATCCCACCCTATCTTACACAACCACAGCTTTTGCAAAATGATTTTAGCTATAATTATAGTTGGTGTGAGTAAGCCTAAGGGATCATATATCTGTGCGATTACTGAGAGAATATTGCGTTTAGTAGCGTGAGTTACGTCATGGTCACATTTTGTGTTAAAATACAATTCATCAGATGAATGGAACCACCCCATGCCTAGTGTTTTGGTATGACAATTTTCCCCCTGTGTAAATTCCTTAGACGAAAACAGTGGTTCGATTTGTGAAGATGGTGATGGTGAATTAAATACCCACTTTCTAAGGGAAAAACAAGCTGATTCCAATACGTCAGAAACATCTTTACATATTTGTAACAACCTTTGTTGATCCTGATGTCCCGTTATCAGATCATCGACATAGAAATCGTCATTAATTACCTGTGCGATGACGTCATCCTTACATTCCAACGCAAGTTGTTTCAAACATCTAATACTGAGATACGGTGCGGAAGCCGTCCCGTAAGTGACCGTGTTAAGCTGAAACACACCGAGCGGCTCAGATGGATCTTCCCGCCAAAGTATTAGTTGCAGATTTCTCTGGTCAGGCTGAACTAATATTTGCCGATACATTTTTGCGATGTCGGCACATGCAACGTATTTAAATTGCCTAAAACGAAGCAAAATCGAAAACAAATCATTTTGTAACGCAGGACCAATGTGTTGTATGTCATTTAATGATTTGCCTGAAGTGGACTTTGCACTTCCGTCAAAGACAACTCTAAGTTTGGTTGTTGTACTTTGTTCCCTATAAATTCCATGATGCGGCAATATAAAAAAAGGGGATGTGTATTCTGATATGCGACTCATGTGTCCCAGACCTAAATATTCACTCATAAAATCTTTGTACATTTGTCTATAGCTAGGTGCGCTCTTAATGAGTTTGCGTTCGAGTGCGAGAAACCGGTTTTTTGCCATAGAATATGTGTCATGTAAAACATCAGCTGATTGATTGAGCGGAATGCGCACAGAAAAACGGCCCTTATCGTCGCGTAAAGTCGTATCTCTGAATAAATTTTCGCATGCAGTTTCATCTTTAGTCAAATTGTTATTTATTGGAGGTATTTCTTCCAGTTCCCAAAATCGTTTGAGTTCTGAATCTAAAGTTTGCGTGTGATTACAATGAGTTAGGTTACCGCGTGAAACCTTTTCATGAACAATTCCCGATATGATCCAACCCAGTTGCGTGTTTTGCAGGTATGGACCATTCGGTAATCGTATGAGGCCATCTCTAAGCAGGTCCCAGAACCTATCTGCACCTATCAATAAATCTATGTCGTTAGACAGATAGAATTCGGGATCAGCAAGTTGAACATGGTCTGGTATAGAAATATTTCTGTGATTATTTCTTAGTGACGGTAGTTGTGCCGTTATACGATGTAAAACTAAACAGTTGAGGCGCGCGTTGTACGTGTTTGTTTTGGATCGCATTTGAATACAACATGATTGTGTGGATTGAGAGATAGTGTTACCTACCCCTATTACTTGAACAGTGGACTGTATCAATGGAAGGTTAAGTTTTTTACAAAGTGATTCAGATATGAAGCAATGTTGGCTCCCGTTATCGAGGAGAGCTCGAGCTGTGTGATATTTATTTTGCGCGTCCGCTATTTCTACTAATGCGGTCGATAATAGTACGACACTTGGAGAATAACGCGCCGTGATGTTATTATCTTCGCTGCGAATTGTGTGAGACTTGCAAGACGTAGTTAGCGGCATTTGTGTGAGCGAAGCACTCGTATCTCTTAAATCAGACTGTGGCACTATTTGCGTGATTTGAGCAACAGCTGATGATGTACGAGAGTCTGCTATAGTATCAGTGTGAATTAACGAATTATGTTTCTTGTTACAAAGCCTGCACGGTCCATACCAACAATCCTTTAATGCGTGATCTGATCGTAAACAGTTACGACATAACTTTTTGTTCTCAATGAAGTCTACCTTATCTTTAAGAGATAGATTTAGGAAATCTTCACAAGAGTACACTGGGTGGTTGGAACCACACTGAGCGCATTTGTAACGAGATGAATGAGATGATTTTTTGTTTTTGTTATCTTTGTGTGTTGTAACATGACTGTGTGATTTTGTGACTGACTGTTTCTTTGTGTGTGAGTCTGACGATTGTTTACTTTGAGGTCTAATAGATTCTAAAAAATCAGCACGATCCGCGAGGAACTTTATCAAATCAGAAAGTTTTATTTTTGTTGCTTTCGGGAGGGTACTTTTGGTACTTTCCCACTCGCGATCGGTTGAAGAGTCTAATTTAGAAGTTATTAAGTAGATAATTAATGTGTCCCAAGTATCGGTGGGTTCTCCTAAAGTTTTTAACGCCCGCATGTTTCTCAATACTGTATCTATTAATTTACGTATTTCACCAGCTGATTCCTTATTTATTGCTTGCGCATAGAATAAAGCTTTGACGTGGTTACTAACTAGCAAATTATCGTTATTAAATCTATTCTCTAAGAGACTCCAAGCAACTAAATAATTATCTGATGAAAACTCAAGTGCCTTTACTACTTGTAACGCATCACCCGTAAGCACTGATCGTAAATAGTGGAACTTCTGGACATTGTCCAGGTTGTCACTATTGTGTATCATAGATACGTAAGTGTCGCGAAACTCGAGCCACTGATCGTATGAACCGTCGAATTTTGGTAAAGAAATTGTGGGTAACTTCATGTAGTTGGAATTAGTAGTTCGACTTTGACCCCCAGAGTTTACATAGGAATTATCTTTAAGCATACATTTAGCCTTGCCTACAATAGCGTAAAACTGATTTTGAAACGTTTCTCTCTCTAGTAGTTCTCCATCCAGATCACTATCTGACTTATAGGAGTCTATCTCATCTTGTAAATTAGAAAAATCATCGATTAATAGTTTAAAAGCTAGATGACGCTCTTCTAATTCAGCTCTTTGAGCGCCCGTTACTTGCGTTTCATCCAAAGACTGAATATATTTTGAATACAAAGTTAATTTTCGTTTAACGATTCCTCTTTTTTTAACTAAATCTCGAATGATTTCATCACTAGTTTCGATATCTACAATAGAATGTCTTTTATTTTTGCTCATATTGGTGGTTTGCAAGAGAAAAGAATCAAGTACTTACAGTAAACCGGTACGCGGCGTGAGCTCGTGGTAGGTAGACGCACAATTGTACACTGGAATTTGCGAAAAAAGAACGATATTAGCACAAATTGAACTGAGCTCGGGGTTTGGGTAGTAAATGGATGGATTGACCTGACCGCTGCACCAGAAGATGTTGCTCCAGAATGATTGTGTTTCTCCGTGTTTCTTCAGAAGATTGTTCCAGAATGTGATTTTATGTTTCTTCAGAAGATTGTTCCAGAATGTGTTTCTCCGTGTTTCTTCAGAAGATTGTTCCAGAATGTGTTTCTTCAGAAGATTGTTCCAGAAGGCGTTGTTCCAAATGATTGTTCGGTTCGAAGGTCCAATTATGTTAGGCTTTTCTGGTGGTTCAGGTCGTCGTTGTTTTGAATTATCAATTATACTCAGATAAGGCTTTTAATATGTGTAATTTTCGTTTTACAATGGTTTAGGTAAATATAATAATATGTAGTCGTCGCGTCAAAAATCAAGTAAATGGGTGCGCGCGCGGCTCGCTTATATTGCTAGGTACCCTTCCCTCTTCGTCCCGTCCCGCCTCCCGCGTCAGTTGCTGCTGCCGTGTTGTGTAGATGGCGCGGTGGTCGTCAACATAATGCTATCAAAAGTTGTAGTTTATCTGGCAGATAAGTTCCGGATAGGCTATCAGGGACTTATCAGCAAGTGGTGAAACCGGCCCTTAGTTTGACTACCTACCTACTATTTAAATGATAACTTCTCAAACCGTCTGTCGTTAGAAAGTTTTTACTTCTGAAATTCTGTTGAAAACACAAATGGCGTCATTTAATGAATACCATCTCAAATGAAGACTATTAAAACGCAAATTCATCAATTGAAAAAGCTTTTTAAAAATCCCAAGTTTTAATGCACTCCTATTAAAACGACAACTTTAGCAATTTCGGAATCAAACGAAAAGTTAATTAAAAGAAATTCGACTTCACTGGGAAGATTTTATATTAAAGGAATGAAAAGTTATTTTCGATGCAATAAAAGCCGCTTGAAGGCAATATACCTGGCTTCGTTTGGCAACTTTGTGGAAACTGTTGGTTTGGGGTGGTATAGAAACACGGGTTGAAATACTTGTAAATTATCGTTTAGATTGTCAGTACAACCTTTGTGAACTTAACAGGGTGAACAAATGATTGTCAGCTCAGCTTAGGTTCATATTTTTCTTATGCCCCTAGACATTTGGGGCGGGCGCTGCATATTTTCTTCTACTGTACTTTCTATTAGTCATCATCTTAAACTCAAAGCATCTATTTTAATTAGACCACTACAGGCAGTTTTGATTTTAGAAAAACTAAGAAAGCAAAGCCACAGTCACAAGGCATAATAACTATGCATGTTACGGAGGTGGTTTTACCGGAACCGAAGTTGGAATCGAAAGTTTAAAAATTTGGTTTGTCGGAGTCGAAACCGGAATTGGATTTGGAACCGGAATCGTAGTCGGAGGCGGAGCCCGAGATGGTGGCAGAAGAGAGATGAGCTAAGAAGGGCGGAACTTGTAAAATAAAATGCATGCATAATCCAGTTCGTACACGACCGCGTCCGCCACGTTTCGACTTCCGATTTAAAAGTGTCGGAACCAAAGCCGGAACCGGAGGTGTAATATCAATCAGAAGTTCCAACCTATCGGAATCGGAGTCGAAGCTCCGTAACATCCCTACTATTCACTTCACAAGATTTATCTAACAGTGACTTTAAAAACCCAATTCCCTAATGCACCTTCACATTAACCACAACAGAGATAAGTAAAATAAAACCTCTACTCTTAATCTCAGTGTGCACATCCCCTAAGTCGGGCTTGGCTCGACGCACGGTGGATGTAGGAAACCCTCGCGGGTCGTTAGACCATGTCATTTCAGTAATACCACAAGATAAATAGGAAGGTACAGAAGTCCGGGTTAAAGGTAGTCACAAAACTGTCCTAAGAAATATTATGAGTGTGTAATAAATCTATATATAATTATATAAAAGGAGAACTGACTGACTGACATATCAACGTACAGCCGAAACTACTGGGACTAGGAATGTGAAATTTTGCACACGGCTTCCTATTATAATGTAGGGGAGCACTAAGAAGGGTTTTTTGGGAATTTAACCTTTAAGGGGGTGAAAAGGGGGATGAAAGTTTGTATGGAAAATCGTCACTTTTGTAGTTGAACCGATATCCACGCGGGCGAAGCCGTGAGCAAAGTGCTAGTAGATAGATAAATCATTTATTTAGTTAATGCATACAAGAGACATTGCACAACACACAAAAGTACAATTTAATGATAAAAAATTACATGAATACCTTTATAAAAACAATAGATTGAATGCCATATGGATGGCTATGAGAGTAGGGATAGACCAAAGAATCGATGGATGGCCTGTGTGAAAGATAGTATTGGCTAGAAAGGGTTTTTTAGGGGGATGCATTTGCACCTGTTGTACGTGAAGCGTGTGTTCGTGCGTTTTCGCTTGTACATGAAACTGACCTTCTGTACCTACTTATTTTGTAGTAATACATTGTTATATGTTTCGCTATTTTGCAGGAACTACCCAACAAATCTAATGTATGAGGTTTTTTCTAGCTCAGAATCTTGGCGCCCAACTGGGACTAGTAAGTTTTGCTTTTATTACAGATTGCAGTGCTAGTTTTGGTTCGATTTCCTATTTATTTTTCACATAGTAATGGTTGAGAGTAAATAATGGTTATTTTGCTGAGTTCTTCCATTGGTATTTTAAGTCTCTCTCTATTAAATGGGATTTGATTCGTCATTTCCTCGCAGGTCGTTAGGGCATTCATTCCATTAGGGATATAGTTCTAGTCCGTAAATGAAAGCTTATTTTTAACAAGTATATTGGATATAGATCGTTTTTATTATTCGATGGAATTCAGTTTGGCGCCCAACATGGGACACCTTTATGAGCTCGGAGGGTTGTATTAATGATTTTGATGATTATAATTCTGTAACTACATATGTCTTACAGCCGCGAATCAAATGTTCATCAACATACAACCTATCACTGGCCTGCAAATTGCAAAAAACTTAAGAAAATTTGAATTTCGCGGGCTGGTTGGAGGATTCACCTTATTCATAATTATTAGTTTTTGTAACCTTAAATTAGTTATAATATGAGCACACTTTCAATAATTTATTTTGATGAGAGTACCTCGCACAACAATAAATATTTGATTAACTTATGTATTTCTCATTAATGCTACTAAGACGAGACACTTCCCTAATTATTATTAATTGTTCCTTATAAGCAACAATTATAACGGTGTATCCTGAAAGGTCCAATGATAATAATTAATGGATTAATAAGATAAAGCTGATTACAAAGGAAAAATGTAATATTCGTAATTAACAGATTGAGGAAGGATCTAATGAAGCTTTTACGCTAATTTGCAAGAACGTCCTTTATATAGTATATATCTTTTTATATATCTTAAAAGTAGTAATCATCTTTCATCGCGACCTCAAAACAGATATGGCCGCGTCTGCGAGTTGTTTTATGATCTGAATTGCTTCAACGGAAGCGAATTTTTAAACCGTAAAATAAAAATCTCAAACTACCCTACTTGACCAAAGTGACTTTAAAAGCTGTAGTACCTAGGTAAGTTTCCAAGCAAAGATAAAATAACTTGAATGCTTCAACGTTTAAGAACTGCATGCAGCAATTCTACTTAAATTATAACTTCCAGCTTTCTTTCTTTCTTTCATTATTTTTGCTTGAAGGAATTTATAATTAGGAGTGAATATTCTTTATGCTACGTTTAAACTAGTCTTTCCATGTTAGAAAATATTTTTAAGATTGACCGCAGTTGAGTTGTGAAGAATCATAATCTGAGCCATTCTGGCAGGTATATTTTGAGCCACAATAATTATTCCAAAATAAGCGACTTTTATTAAATTGAACTCTAGAAATCAAGGTCTTACTGTTTTGTTCCATAACGGTGAGGGAGAACTTAAACCAGCATGACCTGCCACCAACCCTCACTGGGCCCTTATCCTAGAGGGGCCTTGTGTCGCAGCTAGTGGGCATTAGGCTGATTGTGGTAATCAAACTGGTAGATTTTTTTTTTTAGTACCCTGCGAATTATTATCGGACCTGCGTTGTCACCCCATACCAAATCATTTTAAACAAGTACCCATGGAGTTTCTGACCGGTTCCACTTCATAAGAAACGACCAAACTTAACCGTAACTTAACCGCCCTTTTCCGACGTTTTATTAGTGCGCCTTTATCCCATTCTATTAATTTGGGATCGGCGCAACACATTTTCTTTTTCCATTTTTCCCTGTTAGACGTCAAGGTGGCATTTATTCCTTTCTCTTTCATATAAGTCCTCACGGCCTTCCTCTCCCTCTCCATCCATCAATATTTTTATATCCATCACTTTTTTGGTCACATGCATTTCATCCCTCCTCATTACATGACCATACCAAGATAGACGCCCATATATTATAGACCTATGTGAAACAATCGCTATTTATTCACCAAGGGGAGTAATCTGTACTTACCCTCGAGTGAAATATACTGCTTTATACTACACTTAGCTTGTTTTTCACTTTTCCACTGCAAAAACAAAAAAAAAATTGCCAAAAAAAACAAAACGCGTTAGTAATGAACGCATTACTACCCTGATTCTCAGGGCAGTAATGAAAAGCTTTCAAGCCTTTTAGTGGGGTAGTATTGGTACACTTACTAAGCAAGTGTAGTATAAAATATTTAGAATTTGAGTAGCATCTCTAACCAATATTTACAAAACCCTTCACGCATTCCAGTTTTCAAATTCTCGAACTATTTATTCTACAAATATATAATAGCACAATAAATCCAGGCAGTACAGAGTGCCGTACAAATATTTTGATCGTGCATCCCATGCTGTTCGGTAAACAAGGCTGCTTGCCAAGTGTGCTAGATATTAGTCTACCTATGTTCTGTCTGTCCTAGGAAATATGTTTGGGTTAGAGATATTATAACTGGATTATGTTTCTGTCTTGGTTGAGTGGTTTCGAAGTTATGATAGAGGTTTAAATTGTCTTGTGTGAGGTTAGTCAAGTGTGTATGTGTTTTTGTCTTGTTATTGTTTCTTAGGTAGAGGTATAAATAATATTTCCTACGGTAGTTAACGATTAATTATTCTTAGGGAATCTTAGGGAAACGAAACCCATATCGAAAATCTTGTCATGTGACACGGTTCGTGTCAAGTGAACTTACTTCGCCTGACAGTTCAGTTGTGGTTTAAGTATTTTATACTTAACGAGGTTACTGTCACAGCAAGCTAATTTGTTTAAAAAATAACAACGTTACACAGTTACATCTCAAAAACTTTATCGTAGACATTTAAAGAACAAAAACTTTAGTCTATTTTGTACTGTAACTTGTTTGAATAGTAATTAAATAGTGCTAATAACGTCATAGTGGTAGTCAAAAAATGACATGCGTGGTTTTCATACGGATCACGATATTTGCGTTAACTAGATATAATATCTGTATCTGTGGTTTTGTTATTTGATATGCCATTATTGTTCATGAAACTTTCTTCCGATTACCTTGTAATAAGAAACAACGAGCCAAAACATATCTGTCATATGATCAGATATATTGGGTATTAGTATTCATAAGCCATACAATGTGTATGAAGTAGTAATAGTACAACAACCTTTGGCAGAGTTGCTTAGACTGGAAGCATTCGATCTTTCCTATTGTCTTTAATTCCCAATCTTTGGCTTGAATAACTTTGGGCGATAGTCACATTGGTCATTAATTCAGGAAAATGCATCTCTAAAAAAGATACTACACAAACAAAAGCAAAATTGCCACAATTCTAAGAGTCACCGTGGCCCTGGAACCCAAAGGCCATTAAAGGAACACAGATGGATTTTAGACAGTAAGAATTTGAAACTCCCTTCTGCTCTGCCCAGAGCAAAAAAAATAAATGAAATAAAATGAACTTTATTCGCTAGAATTGTAGTACAGTCTTGATGGTCAGGTTTTGTAAGAGTAGCTCACACAATTCGCTAAAACTAGCATGCAAAATTAAATCTATATAAATAAAGAGAGAAGTCCTGACTGACTGACTGACTTGTCAACGCCCAGCCCAAACCCTTGGACCTAGAAAGCTGAAATTTTGCACAGAGGTTACTTTTATAATGTAGACAAGGAACAAGGAAGGATTTTTCGAAATTCAACCCCTAAGGGATAACTCCCTTAAATATCCCGTTTTCAATATTAATAGTAGTCATTTCATGATTCCACACCCTTAAAAAATAAAAAAGGTTACAAAATTCTGGGTCCACATTTGTTGAAAGCCTCACATTCATTCACAATTCTATGATGTGTCAAGAAGACCCTTAAAGTCCCATTTCGCAAGAAAATAATTCTAAAGATAAAAGCCATGCGCTCATTAATTAAACTTTATTAAAAATTCTCTCTTCTCTAAGAAGGAAGTAATACTGTACTCCGAAATGATTAATTGCGAGTGGGTAGTTAACACAATTTATGCGCTGCGTTGAATATTTAAATTGTTTAATACCATTTTCCGTAAGTTTAAGACTAGATAAGGAAAATAAGGTTAATACTTTTGTCAACACAGGTTGAGACTTAGATCTTTTTTAGGATGAAAGGAATCAGAAAAAATCGCTGGATTGAAAAAAACTTTCCGATAGACAGTGAGAAAGTGTGTGACAACACACTTTCTCACTGTCCATGTCACTTTTGACTGTTCTATCATTACTATGATATGTCTTTGTTCTTCTGATTTCTGATGGGTATAGCTAACGGGAACTTCTAACTTAATTTCTTTGAGTAGCTTAACACTACTATTATCCACGTAATATTTAGTCCAGATCTTCAGTAACACATATGCTGGAGAATCTAAAACGAATTTGCAGCTTATCTTCTAGAAAGCGAGGCTTATAAGCAGTAATTCACATATCTAGTCGAGATAAACCTTTGAACATTGCGAGATAAACCGTGTGCATTTCCGATGCCATCTTGGATTTATTCCAAAGAGGAATTCGTATGAGTCTCTTTGCTTTGGTTATGTTTCTTGGCGGGTAACTTGGTAACTGATCTTGAGGACTTGAGTGTTAATTTTTAAACGACTTCAAAAAAGGCGGAGTTTCCGAATTAAAAAGGAGGAGGTTCCCAATTGGAGGATGATTCCCCTAACAAATTCACACTAATACAAGGTGTAAGCGAACTCTTCACGAAGCCGTCAACCATGCATTCTGTACATCATAAGTAGGTACTAAGTCTACGCCAGAAATATTGTTGGGAAACGTCACGGTTTTAAATAACTAAATCTGTATGCCTGTTACCTTTTTCATACAATATTCTTCGATCATTGTGACCGGTAGCCTGGGACCTGTACAAGGACCATAGACCACTTTATATCCTAAATCGCTGACGAAGTCGCGGACCAGAGCTAGTACATAATACATCTTAGTTTTCCATCAAATAGCGACTAAAATTATTCTGCTTTATTACAAATATTGGCAAAATATTCATAATTGGCGCCGTATCCGCCATAGAGCTCCAATCAAACGTTCACTAATGAATGAACAACTATTCAAAAACTTCAAAGGCGAACCGTTCATTCATTCGTTCACTACACTAGCTACCAACTACAGAAACGGTAATGAATAGGTTCCAATTCAAAGAGATCTTGAACACGTTACTGCGACATGGTAGGAAGGTAGGTCGGGTGACCAAGGAAATTGCCTGGCCATCCTGAGGGTGGGGCGCTATTGAGAGATGTAAGCTGTTAGATAGTGAACTATTAGTGTAACGCTTATAGTCCCTAAATGGTAGAGATAGATGTAACTAATATAACACCAGATTTCGCGAGGTATGTGCGAGTTTCATTTAAGTATTATAATAGAGATCTATTGCCATTAACTGCCACTGAGGCATTCAAAAACCCAGTAAAACTTGACCAACGACGCAGATTGTAGTTAATAGAGTGACCTTACTACTAGTAAACCTTTCATCGTAATCTTGTAAATTCAATTGCAGCGGACCTACCTCTGGAAATATAAAATAACTCATAGCTATTAGTTAATTAGTAAATGCCATATTTTGGCAATTTGTTGTTGATTATTACTGATCATCATTTTGACCTATTTCTTTCTTCATTAAAATAGTACTCATTAAAATAGAAATAATTAAAAAACTGTTTTCATCGTTATCGAATAGACAGAAAAAGCAGTATTTATATCAAAATTGTTTGAAATACCTCATCGCTCTTTTTCGCTGTCATATTGCAATAACCCCATTATTAAGAACGCAGCTTTCAATGGAACCGCACCCTAACCTTTGTGCGTTTCCCGCCAAACGGTTTAATGGCGGCTGTGACGTCACAAGGGGACGACTCGGAACTGCCATTTTGTTTTTTATGTAATGGCGGGCTATTGTTTTGTGTGCGTAGTAAGTGTGTATCTGGGTCATATATTATTACTAGTGACCCGCCCCGGCTTCGCACGGGTACAAAAAAGGTATTAAAACCTTCCTCTTGAATCACTCTATCTATTAAAAAAAAACCGCATCAAAATCCGTTGCGTAGTTTTAAAGATTTAAGCATACAGACAAACAAACAAACAGACACGACTTTGTTTTATACTATGTAAGGATGCAGTGTTGAGTGCCAGGTTCTTTTCAAGTTTTTTGAATGTGGATTTGGTAGACAATGGAGTCAAAAAATATAGGCACTTTTCCGGTAGAACATGACCTGGTTTTGTATACTTACATTTACAGTACAATGATGATTGAGAGATCTGCAATGCCCTTTGCATAGCTTGATGGTCGTCGTGAGTTCATTTATTTCATCACTACTTTATCAAACGATGAAGAAAAATATCATAAAGAACACGTCATGTCTTAGTACCTAAAGCTCTAAGACATGTAACTTCCACCGAGTTACACCCGCTCCCGGATTGTGGCCAACTACCTCTTACAGACACGAAGTCTTTGTCGCAGCAGTGAGACCGTTATACAAGGACCCTTCACGAAATTGTCAATCAAGCATCAGTACATCAAACTTAGAAACTCTATAAATTATTGCTGGGAAACGACTTTTGATTTTTCGGGTGAAACATCACGTTTTACGTTAGGACTCGATGTAACACACTCAAAAATAAATATTGTGCTGATAGATGCATTGACTTGAACAGATATAATGGATGTATTTAGAGCAAAGTTAAAAGAAACTTTTTTTTTTACTTGCGAAATAGAATAGCTCCATAATAAGAAGATTCTCAGGGATGGTCTAGCTAGAACAAAGAAATGGTTGCAATGACGGAAAAAAACAAACGCCTATCGGTTTCGTTAAGGGTCTTTTTGCACCCCTTATCTAATACTTACATAGGTACATACACTCTACGCCATTTCACATGAGGGTGTATCAGTACACCACCTGCCATGATCCTTATAGGTACTCTTCTAAATATATAACCTATAGGGGAGAAAATATGAACAAAACCAAATAAGCTGAAATTGGTGTAATACCCTAAATCTTTTACCACGTAACCGCCTTGTAACTCCCTGAAAGCAAGTAATTCGTAGGCAGTACACCCAGTTTTGGTAAAATACTGTCTTTTAGGAGCATCTGGTTAGACTGGGAACCTATACTAACTTAGAGAAAAGGGCTAGGGTTTTAGTAACTTTTGCTGGTGGATAATTTAGGGATGTTCCTTCGGTAGATTTGGCAATTTTTTGTATTATTGCAAAGTCGCAATATCTCTGTACTAGCTTTTGCCTGCGACTTCGTCCAGTGGAATGTAGCCTAAAGCCTTCCTCGATAAATGGACTAACCAACACAACAATATTTTTTCAATTCCAACCTGTAGTTCCTGAGACTAGCGCGTTCAACCAAACAAACAAACTCTTAAGATTTATAATATTAAGAGTAGTATAGGTGTACAAGGTGTTTTTAAAATATTCCTCTAGGGTATGAATAGCATATGAATTTGCAATTTGAACTTATTCAAGTTGTAAACATTTGTGACAGTAATGAAACAGTAGAACTCTTATGATTTACACGACTAGTTTTTCTTTGACCCCTGGGTGATGATGAAAGGAAAAAACGTTAGCCAAGAACTTACTCTGAAGAAAAAATATTTACAGACAATTTCTAGTAATGATCCTTAGTATAACCACTTGCAAGTTGCAACCCTGTTTATCCCATTACATACCCTTCCTGTGAAAATGCATGTAGTAAGAGCTAAATGGTTGTGGATAAAACATTTCTCCTTAAAGACGATACAGATTCTAATATTGCGATACACACTGCCGTGTATTTCTTCCGTCAAAAATATGAAATTTTGAAATTTTTACTCGAGTTTAAAATTCATAATTATTAAACCATTTATATCAATGAGGTAGATCACCAAAAATTACTGTCAAAAGCCATAATTAGTCTCTGTGGTAACAGATGCTATATTTTTAGTATAGTGTCACTGTCCCAGACTCCCAGTGCTGGGTAAATTTAAAAACATTTCCTAAACCCAAGCCAGCCTGGAAAAGGCACCTACTCTTATCCTGCACCACCTTATTCCAGCCATCGTGGTGCGCTTCCAGATCATCTCGCCATTTCTTTCTAGGCCGAATTTCAACTGATTTCTTTGTTTTAAAACAATTTGAATGTTCTTTGTCTTGAATGAAACTGGAAAGACGCCAGCATATCCTTTCTGCTCTAAACAATAACTAGATAAATCAATTTATATTTGTGCCAAGTTTCCTTCGATTTTACGCATTTTCTTTAATTAGTAATGGAGAAAATTCATTTTCTTAAATCAGATGCCAAACTGACTAACGCATTACTCAGACAAATATCTCTACTGAAAAATATTTAAACTTTCACATCGATAATGGCTTGCCAAGTCAAGTTTATAAAATTGTATACTGGCTTTGACGGATTGCTTACTAAATATTACTATTATTGGGATTACATTGACATTAGCACTAAATTGGTGTTTATGATTGCCTTTAATCATTATTGACCCTTTTCGTTAGCCATATCATCTTGCAACCTATAGGTTGCAAGAATACACTAATTGTTTGTCTGGTCTTCCTCTATTTTTCATACTTCTCCTTCCGCCTTCTTAATGAAACTTTCTATTCCTTCGCCTTCATACTCAAAACTTTCCAATTAGGTCCCCCCTTGTTGGAGACCCTGGACTGGATCTTATTTCTAAATTCCATGAGCCATTTCCCATGTACTATGCATAATTATGTATATTAAACAACATCAAGATCAACATCAAAATAAAAGTTCGGCATTGTAAATGTCGTCTCTGTCTATCATACGCGTGTCTCTTTCAAAAGTTTTATCTGTGCGTGACCCGGTGCCGAATTGTCGCTCAATATACTAGCCATCCTTCACGTTTGTACGTCCACTCTGTTAGTATTCATAGCGCAACCGTCCGAGGTCGATATTGACTTCCACTATCCTCAATATTTTATTCAATTATATGGCGAAACCCTTCTCTGTTGTTTTGTACCAACACTCGAGATTTGCTCTGTAAATAGACTTTAATTAATTAATAGCCTTCCCGAAGAGGTGGAGAATTCCGAAATAGCAAGGTGTAATGGTAAGCAAGGTGGGTAGTTGGAGAATATTGGATGTTGGAGGGTAGTTTTGTTGTGGAACGGGATTTTCTTGAGAAAAAACCCTTTGTTAAATATTACTGTAGATAATGCAATTTAGGAATAATGTGATTACTATTCACTCTTACAGCACCAATCAACATAATATATGTAGAGTATTTTCTGAACACCAATACCGAATCTTACTAAAAAAGCGAACCAAATATTGAGATCTCTTTTGTTCACTGTTTGACCATTCATGTAATGTAATAACTGTGTATTATTTTCTGAACAAAAACTTCAAAATAACGGACAAATACGATATCTATTTTTCTACTGCTAGGCTATGAAATGGTTCTTTTTGTACTCACTAACAATTTCAACGAAATACAAACCCAACTACAGTTAGTTTTCAAGAACTGTGAGTTCGCTAGTGCTTAAAATAAAATATCCGACTACCCTCAATTACAACCGAACAAGAATCAAAGAATAAAGGTACCAGAGTGTAATTGTTTTCTCAGAAGTATGATAATTATAAATTAACACATACGTGTGAAGAATAACATAAAGGGGTGGTGGAGCGTTCCTTTTTAATTAAAATTAAATATTTCTGTAGTCTACAGTGGCAGGAAATTACCTAGGCGTTATTGGCGCCCAGCGTGGGACCACTCATTTGTTAAATTATTGTATGTCTGACGGAATGTTGGTGATTGCAAACGTTGGAAAATAGGGTTCATTCATTATTATTCTTGTTTTTCCCTTTTAAATAATCTTTATTCGTAGGTAGATACCTACTCGACAAGTTTCTTCAGTGATATAAATAGTCATATTATTCGATTTAAATAATAATGTAGTTATTTATAACTAACTTTTGTCTGGGGTTTTGCCCGGTTGGAACTCGAGAGTCATCCCTATCGTACTAATACTATTTGACTCTTAGAAAAAATATCAATTACATCTGTTCAGATTTAAGGCGGAAATATTATAGAAAAACAGATAGATCTCTTACACTCACTGTTAAGTTTACAAACCCCCCGTTACAAATCATCTTTACTCTTAAACTCATAATTTTTAAGCCTGAGCTATAAATCCTCATTACTTAAAATTCATCCAACTTTTACCTATATTTTTACATTCTCATCCTCATTACAAAAAAGGGTTAACTCGTTTGAAGTTTCATACAAACAGCTGCTGTTTCATAATTTAAAGAAAAGCCCATCAGCGGCCATCTTTAAAAATAAAAAAAAAACAACACTTCAATAATGAAGCAAGGCGGCCTTATTAAAACTTATAATGAAACAACACCTTGAATCTACGCGTTTTTTCCGAGAAAAACTTTGAATGAAAAGTTAAAAAAAACCGGCCAAGTGCGAGTCGGACTCGCGCACCGAGGGTTCCGTAAAAAAAATATATTATGTGATGTAACTAAAAATTTATGGTTTTCGTAATTATTCCTTTATCTATGCTATAAGACGTTGCTTCGTACCAAATTTCAAGATTCTGAGTTCACGGGAAGTACCCTGTAGGTTTTGATTCCCTTGCGAGTGTCGAAAATTTGCGGCATAAACGGGAGTATCTTGATGTAACTAAAAATTTATGGTTTTCGTAATTATTCCTTTATCTATGCTATAAGACGTTGCTTCGTACCAAATTTCAAGATTCTGAGTTCACGGGAAGTACCCTGTAGGTTTTGATTCCCTTGCGAGTGTCGAAAATTTGCGGCATAAACGGGAGTATCTTTTGATCGCGTTGACTTAGAAGTTTGATTTTTTACAGCTCCAAGAGACCATAGACTTGAGTATTTGATATGAATTTCAGCTTGATACCTCCACGCGTTCCTGAGAAAAAAGGTCTTGACAGACAGACAGACAGACAGACGGACAACAAAGTGATCCTATAAGGGTTCCGTTTTTTCCTTTTGAGGTACGGAACCCTAAAAAATAAATCAACACGATTTTTCCTGTTTGTGAGATAATAAAAAGATAAGGGTTTTTACTGTGTAGGCCTATTTTGAAGATTTTATATTAATCTAGAAATAATAATTAAATAGATTACCCGCGTAAGATAGGTATTGAATAGCATAATAAGCATTTTTAACATTTGTAACCGGTTTGACATCGCAGAATTAATTTATTCACTACCCTACTTTGCATCAAGTAGAAGCAAAGTAGGGTAGTCAAAAACCTTAAGGTTGATGTTCCAGGGTAGCCCGCGAAATTCAAATTTTCTTAAGTTTTTTGCAATTTGCAGGCCAGTGATAGGTTGTAAGTATGTTGATGAACATTTGATTCGCGGCTGTAAGACGTTACAGAATTATAATCATCAAAATCATTAATACAACCCACCGAGCTCATAAAGGTTTAAAAATGACTTTTTGTAAAGGTTTAAAAACTTTTTTGACGTGTAAGAAAATTTGAATTTCGCGGGCTGGTTGGAGGATTCACCTTAACAACGAATCTTCTACTGTCACTTACGAAATGTCTTTGTCGAAATATCAAATGGATAGTCACTGAAAATATCCCGTATGGTGATAGTGTTGTTTTGAATGAAAATAGTGCTTATGTTTTTATATTGAGTGTGAATGTTGTTGGCTATAAGAGTAGCGGAAGACCAAAGAAACGATGGATGGACTGTGTGAAGGATGATATGTCTAGAAAGGAGGTGACTGCTGTGATGACGAGTAAACAGAAAAGTATGGAAGAAGAAGACATGTGCTGACCCCAAATAAATTGGTATAAAGGCAGGAGAATGATGTTGATAATATGTATACTCCATTTACTATAAGATTAGAATTTAAGTTGACCGTTTTTACAGTCCGTTCAACCGATTTTGACTGCTATACCGTAGGCATAAGGATGGCATTAAAAGCAAAAAGAATGTTACAATGCCGACTGTTTACTGCAGCTACATTTTGTCCTGCTGTCAACGTAATAGAGTTCACAATCGGTTGAACGGACTGTAAAAACGGTTAACTTAAAATTCTAATCTTAAAGTAGATGGAGTATAGTTAATGTAGAGAATTTCTCTATCGCGCGTTTTACATTAAATATTATTTTATACGTAACGTACCTATCTGTAATATCTCCTGCTTTTTTTAAAACATCGTTCACAATTGCCTTTATTTTTCTCGATCCATGAATTGGGAACAAAATATTCCCAGTATCATCACTTCGTGAATTTCTAGTCTTCATTTATCTAGTAATTTCTACAGAAGTCACTAGAAATCTAACACAACATTCAATTGTAGACCTAACACAATGCAAAAGCTTGATTTCCCTACGGGCGAGAATCGAATCCTGGCCAATTGTACTGCCTCCAATCCTTGCATAAGCATATTGAATTGGGAACGTGTAGGGGTCATGAGAAACATACGCAAATGTTCCCGGATATGCTTGTAGGTAGTTGTAGCTATATAGCATAACAGTGCGCTAGGATTTCCCGGAGATTAAGGCGGATAATATTTTAAGGGTTGTCATTATTCCAAATAGTAATAATAATCATTTTATTTTCAGGCATCTAAGGCCCATAGATAAATATATATAATATATAAATAAATAAATATATATATTAATATACATATTATCATCATATATATATAATGATAATATATATATATATATTCCAAAGACTTGAAGTCTGGATTTGTGCCCGGTTGATGGCAATAGGCTCGGCCCCTATTACATGGGACTTAAACTTACCTGGCATGATGTTATTTTATCATGCAAAACTACCTTAAACACACTGTTAAGGTGTGTCCTTAATTTTAAGGGAGTTTGCAAATCAGGTAATTATATGACCAAAGTGGCTGGTTTATTCTTCTTGTGATAGAAATTTATTAAGAGATTTACAAAATGCACACAGGACAGACTTCAGTAAAATGCTGGTAATAGTATCGAAGGCAAAAAGGGGCTCCCGAGACGTGGGTTTCAGCTTATATAGATGTGGTTTTGCGCCCTCTGGTGTTGAAGCAGGAACTACGTAGCTTGCAGCTTGGGTTGTGTGATCGATGTCATGACTCGATGCTCTCGTAGTTGTGCACACACACTCAGTAAACATGGTAAATATCCCGTTTTATAACTCTCTAACAATGTATTTAAAAAAGTCCCAGCAGTTTTATTTAAAAAACCGCATAGCTTTCTCCTTTTCAAAGCAAGTCCGATAAGACACTCAATTTATATTCATTACGAGCGATCCCTGAGGGTGCGTTACCTCATTTCCTAATGGTATTATTTATTTGAGGTCAACCCCATGCGACGATGTACCAACTCGACCCTTCGTCACTTTTTAAGGGTTAACTGTGGAGAATTATTGTTTTCTTAGGACCTTTGTGGGTCGCAAATGCCTTGAGGTTTATTGTCCGATGGTTTTGTCATTTATGTGGTAATGTTATGTGGTATTGAAGTGGGCTTGGTGTCTTGTTGTGGATCTTTAAAGGAGCTTGATCGTCTTTAGTTATTTATGGCGCCAGTGTTTTGGTGGGAAGGGTATGGTTGTAACTTCATTTTCATAAGCAGCGATGGTCTAATTAATTGTATGACCGTGTTTCACAGCCGTATTTCTCATAAAAACAGATAGATTAAAAATTATTCGTTATAAGATTTATATGATATATTGCCTATATTGTCCCGCTGCTGAGCAAAGGCCTCCCTCCATTCCTTCCTACGGTCACGGTTCTGTGCAACGTCTCTCAAAAACTCTAAATTAAATAAAGGTTTACTTTTTTTGTCACTGATAAACAAAATGTTAACAATTGACCTAAACCAGGCCAGGAATGTTTTCATACACATTGATATATTGACAAAATAGCTTTACAGCTTTAAATTATATTTTTAACACTTCCCAAACAAATTCATGTCATCTCACAGCTTATCTAAGTCGCGTACCAGCTTGTACCGTCCCCCAAGGGGCCAAAAACAAGCTGCATACACGATGTTGCTTCAATGCCAATCTGGAGCAGTTCTCAACGTCACGTATTATATTATAAGGGTAGGAAAGCGAAAATACTCGCCCTCGGGGGTGATATGACAAAATATTGGGTTGTCAGCAGTTGCAGGGTTGATTTTTGCGTGTAAATTTGGGCTAGTTGAAACTTTTTATGGGCTTTATCTTAGTTATTAAAAGTTTAAGTCTATGTTACACATCTACATGAGCTCATACGCCTTATTATAGACACAATTAAAAAGCCATTGTTATAAATCTCCTGGAGATTTATTAGCGGACGGGAGGTTATAGATTGAAATACTATAGGATCTCGGTATCCAGTTACCGGTACCCAGTTAGTACTAGTGCTAACTGGGTTGTGGAGGTCAGATAGGCAGTCGCTCCAAGTAAATACAAGTATTCAGCTGAATCCGGTTAGACTGGAAGCTGACTCCAACATAATTGGGTAAAGTAAGCAGATGGGTGTTTCGTCGTTTCGCACCACGAGTGGTTCGGACCGCGGTGTGAAACGCCGAAGAGCTCTTAGGAATAGACTGTTTCGGACCGGCGGTGTGAAGCGACCATGGGATGTGCTTAGTCAGCTTCCATGATGTTTTAATTAGTGTTCAATTGTAGCTTTTTTTTGTATTCTACGACGAAATATTTTTGTTGGTCTTGTTGTACACTCAATAATTTTATTCAGCAAGTTATTTTAAGCCTGGGTTGCAATAGCCTAAACCCATTCAGTTTTCGGCCGATAAATTCAATTAAGCTACATTGTGATTAAATTCTACATAGACCACACTGATTAAAACCAGTTGTTCGAAATCCCTAACTAAGTAAAATGTGCATAGTAAATGCCGTTACCTAATCATTGTCATTTTTCGATTTCTATCTACCCTCTGTTGACACCTAGGTCCGGTGGACGAATGACAGGTTACAATTTTTTTTTGTAAATATAAATTATTTGACTACTATCCGATCTATACAAATATTATAAATGCGAAAGTAACTCTGTTTGTTTGTTACCTTTACACGACAAAACGGCTGATCGGATTGTAATAAAAGGCAAAGAGATTACATCCTAGGGAAAAGCTATTTATTTTCGCACATTTTTTAAATTTATTTCTAATACCCTGTTTAAAACTCTGACGTCAAAGCAACTAAACTAATTTCGATGACTTTTTAGTTGTTTTTTGCAAATGTTTTTATTACCTACACACTTTTCTTTGTCATGATGAAACATCGTATCTAGAAGTTGAACCAATTTTGATTCTATGAGACCAAATGGAGATACTTTATATTCCTATACATATTTTTTTCATCGGTTCATAAATGACGGAGTTACGACGTAACAACATTAAAAAAATGCAACTGAATAGAGAACCTCCTCCTTTTTTTGAAGTCGGTTAATAATACTTTAATGTCACCATGAATCAAGTTATATCCGACATACTATACGGCGGTAGACGTCAAACCATGATATCTTTATCACAAGTACTTGGGGTGAGTATTTGAAGTATCCCCATCTTATCGTAATCCCCCTGTGTTTTATGTCCGGCCTTTTTAAGATTTAAAACTCAGTTTGAAGGGTCGTTGAATGATCTTTTCTTTTGTATATTTGTCTGTCAAGTTATAAGTGTTTAAGATTTGAGTTGAACGTGTCTTAAAGGGGTGTTATTTAACTGGTTAGCATAGTATTCGTATTTTGGTCAGCAGAAAAATATACTGTCAGCAGAAATAGCTAATTGGTCAGAAACTCATGGCCAGCAAACATTTCAAAATCAATCAGCAATTTATGTCATTCTGGATGGCTGTAATTATTTTTGTACAGCATATTTATTATATAAGCTGCAATGAGCTGCTCCTGTTTAATAAAATTTTGGTAAGCACTCAGTGGATAAGCAAAAAAAAACATTTTGAGCAGCATATAACTACCGGAATGCTGTAATATTGCGACTAATTTCGATGTAGCGCTCGCCGGACGCTGCCGCGGCACCGCTCGCTGCGCTCGCTCGGCTCGTGCGTAGCTTGTCACAGTTCTAGTTCTAACCTAACCTAACCGTTCACTTTTAAGACGCAGTTAACGGGGGAACCGTAAAAACGACCTGTTTTTCGTCGCAGAGTTAGCCGTATTGCTACTTATTACAATTCCAAAAAAAATACAGTGTATAGTCAAATGTATAGGTAAAAGACTTATGCAAAAATATTTTCTAAAAGTAATCAAGAACCTCGAAAAAAAAAATCACAAAATCACAAAAAAATCACACGAAAAAACTTTTTCGTCTCGAAATGCTCAATATTTTGAGTGACAACTGTTATTTATTTTTTTACTATCAGAAAGGAAATTTAACCAACTAAAGACATATGTAAAAATATTTTAACATTACAGCGTATTTTTTTTTTAAATAAATTAAATCTGCGAACTATCGTTCATTTTGGCAGTCACGAGCATCAAACGCATCGCCATTTTCAACCTTATTTGTTTAGGCGGCGCGCTCAAGGTCGCGGGCAGCTAATGTCGCCTTAAGAGCTTATGGTACCTCAAACGCGAGTTTTATAATGCGTAAAAGTATATGATTCACTGCAGTAATCAACATCAGAAAAATATATGATATTCTTCAGGATATATGCTAGTGCCATAGTGTTGTGCAAACATAATACAACTAACTTTGCTCGATAGAAAAAAATCGCGAAGATACCTCTAAAAATTTCTTTTAACGAGTAAAAACCATACTAAAATACATGTCATCGTTCTGATTTTTTTGCCAAATAATTCTACAAGCAACATACTAAAGTCATAGTGTTTTACTTTTTTTTTATCCAATCAATAGTTTTTTTGTAAATCGCAAAATACCACTAATTTCGCACTATTCGGCCGCAGCGAAAGACGTAACAACCGCTTTGTAGTGCAAGCTGATTAGAACTCTATTCTAACAGTGTTTCAAGCGAAGTTTGAACCACCACAAATAGGGTTGCTAATCTGAGGTAGCATACGCTCTTAACGTACACACGGCTACACATCAAGCTATACAAAACCAGTTAATCTTGGTCTCACTTTACTAGATCTTTTCGCACAATTTACGATCAGATTATACTGGTTTTGTATAGCTTGATGTGTAGCCGTGTGTACATTGCCGATTTTCGCAATCCAATTAGTTATTTTGCTCACCATGTTTTAAATATGCATACCGATCAAACAAACTGCGTAGAGAATGTTTTCTCTGCTGATCGATCATGAAATCTTGCAGACCAAGTAGTCAATTTGCGGACTGAATGTTTAGTAAGCAAACTCATGTTATTGTAAGCTGCCTATTTATGACTTAATTTTTGACCATTATCAAAATTATTTGCGAAACAAGAATTGCTGCCTGATTTTTTTTATTGCAAACAAAATCTTTGTGTGCCGACCAAATTATTTAAATGCTGTTTTTTTATGGCTGACCCAATGTTATAATTGCTAAAGCAATTAATTACTTCCCGTTTAAAAGTAGTAGTAAATAAAACCATGGGGGCACTTAATATCGTGTCCTGCGTGCCCTGTTGTTTGTTCACTACAGGAACTGATGGACGCTACGGAAAGCTCCAAACTAGTTGCTCAGTTTTGGGCATATCGAAATCCGCGCGGGCGAACCCGCAGGCATACATATTATTTTGCTAACACTACATTATAGACCAGGGCCTGCAGTCTCTACACTAATAACAGCGCTACGAATGTCTCTACGTCGTATCGATGTCAAATTTCTTTAATAGATTTTCAACCTTATGCCGTTGAAATAAAGCCGAAAATCTATTAACGAAATTTGACATCGATACGGCTCAGCTACATTCGTAGCGCTGTTATTAGTGTAGAGACTGCAGGCCCAGGGCCGAAGCCTTCAAAAATGGTAAAAAATGAAAAATAAATTACAGTAGGATGAAACCCATTAGAAAACTAATGGGTTGAATCCTACTGTATTTTTTTTTTGTTTCAAAAATTATCGACTCTGGTCTATTATTCTCTTCCCGTTATTCATATTTTTGACCTATCTGCTTAGCTCATATTGTACATCAGTGTACTAAGCGTCGAGTTACACTTACGGTACATCGGCGATAAAAAATGGGGTCAAAAGAGGACACAGCACAAAAATGGGGTGTCGTATTCAGCTACTGATGTTTTATGCTATCTGTCCGTAGGAAACCAATCTTTTTGATATCTGATATTTTTTCTTGATAGTATTGTTTTGTTTTTGTTACAGTTGGTTGGGTAGTTGATGTTAGGTATAATTTAATGAAACACTGACAGCTGTCACCTGACTCAAAATTTAAATTTTTATGCTTTTAATATTTTATATGACGACGGTAGGTCAACTATTTCGGGTTCATCGTTGTCAGAGTCCAAGTTCAGCATGGCGGAGGTACGAAATAATAGTCTCAACACTGATTACAACCGCCTATTTATTTACTTCCGATAACAAATTAACAAAATCTCAAACGATCAAGCTGATGGAAATGGATTAAAGTACGGAAACGCGGTCAGTTCGATACAGGCAGGCAGCACAACCGTTCGCAATCGTGTCTCACCAAAAAGTAACGTCCCTCAGGTCAAATGCGTCTAACGTCAACGTCAACCGACAGCTCACAACTGACATTTGACATATGACAACTGACAGCTGTCATCCGTCAACGGAAAACTGTCAAACCAGACCTGCCACTCTCTGTATCGACCTCACCCAAGCTCACTGCTTGACGTTTCCGACTTTAACGATGATAGATCCGAAAAACGATGATAGATGGCGTTATTCTAAATTGTCAACTTTAAATATTGTGCCTCGGTGTTGAATCTGCGACACGGCCATCTTGACATTTCACACGTCCTCGTGTGAGGTTATATGCAACAAGAATTCACGGAAAGTAAATCGTCCCTTACTCGGCCTCCCTGACCAAGACGTCGGAGTATTGACACACACACTTCAAAACAAAATTTTGTTCTGATCCATAATCTCATCAAATCTCATAAAGAAAATCTCAACATTGAAATCAACATTCTTCAAGAATCATCAACTTTCGACCAAATCTAGTATCCGATCAAATCCAGTATCCGATCAAATCCAGTATGCAACGCTCTGCTCGGTACAAACAGGCAACCATGGGACCTCCATTCGGTACCCAAACCCAACCTCAACACATCTCATTGCCTCCATCCGGCAACCATGGGACCTCCATCCGGTACCCAACATCGACTCAACTCAACACATTGCCTTTATTTAGCACCTTTAGCTACATTGCCATGCTGGACGTTGGTCACAGCCCTCAAATAAACACTTACACGCGTGCAGCAACGAACAGCATTACAATGTATGCAATCTGAGCCACTTGCATACTACATTTGCATCTTTTACCTCTCACTTAAGGTCCGACCCCTTCATCATCACCCGATCTCGTTTTGTCAGTGTCTATCGTGTCAAAGTCAAATTTACAGTCGGCAATTGCGTCACATGTCGCAATTGACCGTATTTTCTCAAATCGTATCTCATTTGATGACATTATGAACCAAAACGAATCGCAAATAATTGTCGGGTAAAACGTGAAAAAGAATTTCTAAAACAATTCAATCGGTCTCAACAGAAGTCAAAATTTGTACAGTTGACCTTACAGAAGTCTGCTCAATACCAGTCGTTCGGCCATTCCTGGCCCAAGTGGGTGGGGAATAAAAGGTATTCTGATCAAAATCATTACAGGTTCTAATGAAAATCATAACAAAATCTTTCTCTCAAAGCTGGCATGTCGAACAACACCCATACTCATTCAAATAATAGGAAACTCATTAAAATATTGCAGTGCTCATACTCTGACTTCCATCAGGTCTTCATCATCACACTTATAGCCTTTATCCGGCCATAAGCATCAAAACAATCGACCTCCATCCGGTCTTCATCATCACACTTATAGCCTCCATCCGGCCATAAGCATCAAAACAATCGACCTCCATCCGGTCTTCAACACGTAACCTCCATCCGGTTACATACACAACAGGCAACCTCTATCCGGTCACCTCCACATGTAACCTCCATCCGGTTACATGCACAACACCATCAAGATAATCATTTCGAGCCTTTATCAAAATAATTTTTAAAGTAGGGTTGTTCAACATGTTACTTTATTTTTCCTGTAACGTTACAGGTTATAAGAAAACTCTTACTATGCTAGGTACTTTAAATGTTAAGTTGACCACTTAGTATTCAACTAGTCTTGTTGTAATATAGGATCTAGAAATCACTTCTTCTTAGCGTGTCGATGACAATTTAAATAGAGTCGGCCCAAAATTTGGCGACGAGTTCAGAGTTAGAAATCACTAGTAAACAAAGATGAATATGCTGTCAATAGATTAATTAATTGGGAACGAAATTCTAACGGAACATCTGTATCAACTGTATTGAAATCTATTAGAATAATAGAAGCATTCTTGAGCTTATTTAAAACATCACATAACCTAACAACCTTTTCAAGACACAAAAACAACACTATCACACGTCTAACTAACGTTAAATCCTTGTTGTAAAATCACAACGCCAATTAAAATATCATTTTTTTTTAAAACAACTATCCGGTACAACATGAAATAAAATCTCTAATAGTAAATCGATAATCATAACCTCAGTAAATAATTGTGAAGTACCAACTATCATGATCTATCCCGGGTCAATTTACAATGTTATTTACACGCTAGCCACTGAACTGTAACGAAACATTTTTGATCAGAGAGCATTCGGCACCAGAATCATAGTAAAATGGATACGACTCACCAGATATTCATCAGCACACTGCTGGATTTGCTCACATAGCAAACTTCAACACGTCGCTCGCTATTTGCCTCTGCTGCAGGCTGCAGGCACTGCTTGGTCAGCCTGCCGCGCCGCCGCGCTGCCAACCACGCGCCGCCAAGCCGCGTCCCGCCGGCGCCGCTGCCGAAGTAAATTCTCAGCGCACCGTGACGTCATCGCACCATTCTTCGTATTTTCTTCAGCTCGAGTGAATCCCGGTTCTGATGTCGCATCAGGGTCTTCGCGATCGTCATCACCATACGGGGCGCTCCAGACTATAAACAGCTCCTTAAAATCGCTCCATTTCATCCCAGGACAAGATATGGACGACATCCATGACGATACTTCTCCCATGAGTTTCGTGGAATTCGCTGCGTCCCCTGTAGGCACGCCACAGCGCCGGTTTCACGGCGCTGCTGTCTTCACAGCACCCCGGCGGTCCATCCCCACCAGGTGAGACCAACGGTTACCCGGAGGAGGCCCAGCGGAGGACAACCAGCGACGGAGGTGCCGACTTACGACGCACCTACAGTGGATGTGTGACTCCCGTTCGTCCCGTTTCTCCCATATCGGATCGATAACACACATGTCGGCTGTTGCCAACCAAGCACGCGGGACAATATTCCGTTTTTCAGAGTCAAAATGCGGTAGGCGAATATCCGTACTCGCAAAAGGTGATTTCATTGCTTGCACAATAGTCATAAAGTTTTTGTTTAGCTGCTCGAACAAAAAACGCCACATTTCCGTTTCTATGTCACTTTCCGACGTACGCGCATTGTCTTTACACTTTTCCGGTCTAGCACTGTCACTTACAATAGGTAGGCGTTAGAGTTCCGTACCACTTCTGATGACGACGGTAGGTCAACTATTTCGGGTTCATCGTTGTCAGAGTCCAAGTTCAGCATGGCGGAGGTACGAAATAATAGTCTCAACACTGATTACAACCGCCTATTTATTTACTTCCGATAACAAATTAACAAAATCTCAAACGATCAAGCTGATGGAAATGGATTAAAGTACGGAAACGCGGTCAGTTCGATACAGGCAGGCAGCACAACCGTTCGCAATCGTGTCTCACCAAAAAGTAACGTCCCTCAGGTCAAATGCGTCTAACGTCAACGTCAACCGACAGCTCACAACTGACATTTGACATATGACAACTGACAGCTGTCATCCGTCAACGGAAAACTGTCAAACCAGACCTGCCACTCTCTGTATCGACCTCACCCAAGCTCACTGCTTGACGTTTCCGACTTTAACGATGATAGATCCGAAAAACGATGATAGATGGCGTTATTCTAAATTGTCAACTTTAAATATTGTGCCTCGGTGTTGAATCTGCGACATATATATATTTTTTTTATTTATTCAGCTGAATCTAGTAAGACTGGAAGCCGACCGAAGCAGTAATTTTAAGATTTTTAACGTAGTCCTACTATTATGGTTCTCCTAAAGCCGCCATTTTAGACCCCTAGATTTCTCGTACACGATCGAATATTCCGCTCTAACGCCCTCCTAAACATAGCGCTTGAATATAAATTAACTCGGATCTAACTGACCTCACTACAATGTTATCTCAACCGAAACCGATTGATAGAATATGAAGGGTTAGGCAACAAATAGCCCGACGTTAACTCGAGTGGGGTCGGAAATAGCCCCAGCGTTTGACGGGTTGAGAGCTCTTGTTACCTCTTAGGGTTTAAACGACTGCGTGTACGTACATAAATAAAAAATGGGCACGTGTTTGGGATTTTTTTTGGGATCAAAATTGTTAGAACTTAAACTAGGTACATAATAGGGGATCGGACTGACTCAAAAAAATATGATTCTGATTAGTCCGTCTGTTAGATTATCGAAAAATATTGGATACGTGTTTTTTGTTTTATCAAATCAATAAAAAATGACGAAGATAAAGCGCGTCAAAGATCATGGAGTGGGGCTTGAAACGTCACTTGAAGGTACAAAATGTGCTAGCATTTGACGTCACACGAGTTTTCGAAGCACTGTATCGTCTTCATTTTTTGTTTACGTTAAAAAAGAAAACATATATGTGGTCAATATTTTTTGAAAATCTATCTGACGGACTGATTAGATTTTTTTTGTCCGATCCCCTATTGTTATATCAAGGGGTATAATAGTACCCGTCGGGGCTGCGGGTTGTTCGAAAGAGATACCGCGGCCTCGGCACAAAGGGCTAAGAAGGAACATGGGTGGTTTTTAGTCAGTAGAAGTCTAACACTCCCTACCGCTCTACCTAGTGCGGGAGGAGTCATTTGACAATTTCATAAACTCCAAAAAGAGGGTCTTATATTACCCACTGACTGTGTTGTGGAGGTCAGATAGACAGTTGTTCCATGTTAAATGCTAGTTCAACAGCATCCAGTTAGACTGGAAGCCTACCTCAACATATGTAGTTGGGAAAAGGCTAGGGGTCAATGATATTATAAAGAAAGATACGCCATGTTCATACTGAATGGCGTTCAGATATCGTTGCGTTCTACGACAGGGATAGATAATACGGAACGTTTAAGATAAAAAGAGATAGCTAGTTACTAAACTGCACCAATAGGGGATCGGACAGGGTCAAAATAATATGATTCTGTTTAGTCCGTAAGTTAGATTATCGAAAAATATTGAATACGTGTTTTTTGTTTTATCAAATCAATAAAAAATGAGGAAGTTAAAACGTGTCAAAGATCTTGGAGTGGGGCTTGAAACGTCACTTGTGTCGTCAAAATGTACTATCATATGACGTCACACGAGTTTTCAAAGCACTGTATCGTCTTCATTTTAAGTTTACGTGAAAAAAGAAAAAATACGTGTCCAATAATTTTTGGAAATCTATCTGACGGACTAATTAGTTTTTTTTTGTCCGATCCCCTGCCGTAGTTTGTCCTCAACAATTTGTGCGTGCTAATGCGATATCTACCTCTTTTTATTTATAATATCATTGCTAGGGGTGATGATAACTTACGGGGGTGAAAGTAGCCGTTTAATGTTTTTCGTCAAATTCTTTTCTTAAAATTAATCTCTTTAAACTTAAACGTTAACCACGTTTTAGTTCAATTGATATATCCAATGCTTTTATTTGCTTTTGTAATTCTTATAGGGAAATGCGCGTTGTAAATAGAATGTGCTTTTATCTATAATTTATGTATGTATTTAGAAATATATAAGTATGTTTATCAGTTGTCTAGTACCCATAACACAAGCTCTGCTTAGCTTGGGACTAGATGGCGTTGTGTGATAGTTGTGGAATATTATTATTATATTATTATTATTATAAAGTTTTTTTTTTGCTCTTTGCATGTATGTTTTTTTGTAGTTATAACTTTTCCCAGATAAATAGGTACACTACAAGACATCAATACTCAAAACTAATCGTGAAGTTTTATCAGAAAACATCGGCCATTTTCTTTTATGAGATTTTTCTGAAATTTGCGAATAAAGTTCCCAGCTGGGAGTGCTCTTCTCTATGCGACAGTTATTTTGAAACCGACTTCAAAAAGGGACTAGGTTCTCAATTCGTCGATACGGTTTTTTTTTTGTTTTCTGATAAAGTTTCTTACGATGTTACACGGAAACACATGATGCTAATCTACAGGTCATGAAACACAGAAACATGGGCTTCAGCAAGTTTGGTACGTACCGCTCACATTAACATTATTAGTGTCACAGTTTCAGTAGATTATCAAGACATTTCAGAAAGGACCTCCATCTTTACATTACTGCGAAATTTTGATGGTAATTTTACAAGAATGCGAAAGTGGATTCGCATGGATGATTTAAAGATTCAATTATTTCACATTGATGATTGAGTTGAAATGACATGTTTTGTTGGATCTGATTATTTTTCATGTGAGGAGTCTTAACTCTGACATGAGTGAATAAATAGAACATTATGAAACTTTGACACGAAATGCTTTCGCAAAAAGGTTTAAGGCTGTGACATGCATTGTGTTTGCTCAATTATATTGTCGTGTGACTGATTGTTAGACATCCAAGTATGTTATCTAAGTTCTCGTATAAGCAAACCATATTTACTTGAACACATGAAGCCACAAAGCCTAAATTCATCATCATATTATAATATGCTTAAAATAACAATTTGTTGAGTCATACAAAATATTTCTTCTGCATCCACTATACCTTTTTATATACTGCTAACATACATAAGTACACTCTCCGAATATTCTAAGTTGATCGCTACATTATCGCGAGTAAGAGAAAAACTAAAATCAGCATGATGTTTTTTTTAACCGCGATTTTTTTAATCATTTTCAAAGTTTAATTGCAGATTAGTTATCATCACACTTTTAATTCTTTTCAGCTACCTCTTTCAGCTTTCAGACTGTCCGTTTAGATACATGTTAAGTACCAATCTGCTATTAAACTTTTTTACCTAACATGAGCGACTAAAATAACCTGTTTGACAGATTCGCGAGATCGCAAATACGCGAATTCGCGAAAATTGCGCGACGCAAAGTCGCAGCGATTAGCGGTCAGCTTGCAACTTCGACTGTACTACCTTAGCTTATGATATTAATGTTATAATATTAATAATATCTTTCATGCACATATAAAGACTAATGACAAACACACTCTAAAAAAATATGGTTTATTTAAATTTTACATTTTGTATATCGTTTTGATCACTGAACAAACAGACAGAAAAATCAAAAGACACAGACACATTTGTCTCAATCACGATATACAAACTTTCGAAAAAAGAATCTATTATTTTTTATGTTTATTTTTTTGTAGCTTTTTTTTTCTTGTTATAAAATTGGCATGCACCGTTAACGCTACGCGTGGTGACCATAGATAACGTTTTGTTGAGTTTTTTTGAGAAAGAAATAAAGAGTGTGTTCGTCTTTTTATATGTGCAGGGAAGGCACTGGTGTGGGTTGTCGATGGGCGACTGCAGACACATCCCATTACCACGGTGAGTCCTAGCTTTAGATTTTTATTTTTTATCTTTTGTGGCTTAATTTTCAGACGAAAATCGCACGGGGAGAAGAGTCGAAGGCTATGGGGGAGGCCTTTGTCCAGCATTAGGACAACATAGGCTTAAGAAAAAAACAACAGACTTGAATTTTGATTTAAAACAATATTTCGCTTAGGTGTTTTGAGGCGTGTTAGATTTAAATTAAAATTCATAACGAAGCATTGTATTAATATAAGTTATCCCCTTTATTTTCTTTGCGCATTATCTACATGACGTTCGCCTGTTTCTTACTTACCATTTGCTTACAATTATTTTTGTCTTTTCTAAGGCTTTGGCCGCACTTAAAAATAAACGCAAATGGCACATTGTATCACCACAATGCTTCATGAATGTTGTCGTCATCCCTAACATTTCATACATGTTGACTTTGACGGCAACATTTAAGAGCGACATATTTTTTTTTGTGTCGTCGTCATCGTCGCGTTGCATGCATGCAGTCTGATCACAGCCTGATACCTAGTACCATAGAACTACGTCTATGTTTGTATGTGTAAAGTAGCCTAAGTCTATATGTACCTATATTGAATGGCTGGCTAATAAATACCAGTATAAATACATAAATGCGTGTACTCAATTACACCTTTCCTTACAGTCGTGTTGAATGCATTAGTTATCAGTCTGACCACAGCCTAATTCCGGGTACACATTGGTGTAACGTAACGTGAAATGTAACACGAATGAGCTATCCAGACTTATGCAACGCAACATGAAATGTAACACAAGGGGAATTAGTTTCAGCGTGTGATACATTTCATGTTACGTTTTACCGATGTGTAACAGACCGGCTGCAAGCAATCAAGTAAATTGCCGTGTAAATAATAGAACAAATCCGTCATTACAAATTGTACAGACAGCTTAAGGGGAATCCTTCAAGGTAGCCTGCGAAATACTATATTATATACGAGTGACTATTTGATGAAAAAGTCATTCAAGGAGGTAAGATATGAACTGAAAGGGTTGTGTTGGCCCCGTCGGGGCAGCGGGTTGTTCGAAAGAGATACCGTAACCTCGGCACAAGGGCTAAGAAGGAACATGGGTGTATTTTAGTCCGTAGAAGTCTGACACTCCCTTTCGCTCTGCCCAAGACCGGGAAGGGTTATTTGATGATTTCCCACCCGCCAAAAAGGAAAAAAGGGTTGTAGGTATTGGTGATTTCAATCATAATTAATCGTAAAGTCACATTTTTAACGGTCGCGTATCCTATTTTATTAAATATATACAACCTGATACTGATCGTCAAATTCCAAAAAAAGATTTAACAAGTCTAAAAACTAAAACCCGACTACAAACGGCGGACTAAAACTATAATAATGTACATATTTGTAATGTGCTCGCCAAGACCTTTTATTTGATACAAAAAATGTTATGATTATCTCACATTTAAATTCCGTCATAACAAAAATTGATAAAATTTATATAGCCTATATGTTACCCGGACTATTCTCATGAATCTATTGACACCTCATTTATCAAAATAGTAGTTTAGGCGCTACAGTGGAACATACATACATAGACTGCCAAAATCATTACCCTTCCTTTTGGCTTTGCCGTAGTCGGGTAAAAAATACGAATTTCGTGGGCTACCTTGAAGCATTCGCCTTAAGGAATCGATACTTTGATTTACGTTTCTTGTCCTTGTCTGTAATAGCTTGCATTTTATATCATGCAAGTAAATTGCACCATAATTGTGTTGGTTTTTACGTCTATTTTTGAAAAGTATAGTCATAGTACACCTGTATTTTCTCAAGAGGGGTGGGTAGAGTGCAGTTGCCACAGCCCTTCGTCAGACTACAATTTGCCATTTCAAAACTAGATTTTCAACCGCTTATCATTACCGCACGGTTGAAAGTTGATTGAGAATTGAAATTTGAATTGAAAAATTTGAGTTTCGGGTACTTTGATGTGCTGGTGTCTTTACTTTCAAGTGTTTCAGCTTTTTTCAAAGGTCTAATTTGTATGTGGTCTTTGTACTCATATGTCCATCTTTAACTTCAAATATCTCGTTAACGTGACACTTTGGGTACCGTGTTACTGAACATTTTTTGTGCGTCTATACTTATGTCCTCTATCCATACATACCACTTTCATCGTGGGCCGCGATTTCGAAAAAACAAAACAAAATGGCGGACAGGTTGATATGCCACATCGGTTCTATCCCCTTTCACCTTCTGCCGCCTCGCTGCTTCCACCACCGAAGGCTACGTCCAAACATAGACAGTATTGATTGCTAGATTGAATTAGTTATTACGACTGCTGTGTTAGCTACGGACCTAATATGTATCGGCGGGATCTTGAAAGGGCAGTTCCTGCCCAGTACTATGAACAACCCTTTACACCGATTGTTAAGTTCTCTCAATACGTTTTGATGACAAGTGGTGGTGTGGTGCTGGATATTGGCGTTGAGCGTGAGGTCTTACGTGAGTTTTTGTTTGTAACTGTCACCTAGCATCGTTATAAATTCAGCCCTGGTTTCGACTCCCGGGCCAAAAGGCTTCCCATTACAAATTTCCCAGTAGTAATTCGGAGTTTAGAAGTTGGTGGAATGATACCCCCGTGCCTCGGAAAACACGTAAAGCCGTTGGTCCTGCCTATGATTTCTCTTCGGTCGTGTCGGATTCCCGTCCTATCGGATTCTGAAAAAGACCGCGTTATAAAAATACAGCCTGTGCAATTTTAATCATCATCATCAGCCTATAATGTTCCCACGTGCGGTACTCAGGCCTTCTCTCTAGGAGAGGGATGGGCTATAATCCACGACGCGGGCCCAGTGCGTTGGTAGATGCCACATGTCTTCGATTTTTTTAGTTCTAAGACATGCCGGTTTCCTCACAATGTTAATACTATGGTTATTTTCTGGTTCCTACCCTTAGCATGAGCTCTTAGTGTTGGTTTGTTTAGGTGTAGCAATATATGTATGAATTGTTTGTAACTTGCATGGCTGCATGCACTATTTGGCCATTTAAAAAAAAAATATCTTAATGTATCTGTAATCATCATCATCATCATCTTAACTTTATCCTATTCTACTTGGGGTCGACGCAACACTTTTTCTGCTTCAATTCTCCCCTGTCACACGTCACAACATTATTTAGTCAGCAGCACCAATATTTATACACTTATCAACGCTTAGAAATAATTTTCGCCAACTGCATTGATTTAATTTTCATGTTATGTAAGGAAACTCATATTTTGGAACCCTTTTTTTCAAGTAGGTCTTATCTCAAAGTTATTTTACGTGAAATTCGCGTTTAAACTTTGCAAAGTGTATACATATTCTTTGCTAGTGACTGCACTCCTTTCTATCTTTGATAAATAAGTGTAATTTAAGTTACATGTAATCTCATACCATTTCATTTCATCCAGATTCATTTAAATATTCAATGAAAGTTTTGAACGTAATCAAGTTATGTTATTAAAAAAAACTAAAAGCTTTCACCGTGCAGTTGTAGTTTTAAATGCAAAATGTTTTTGAAACTACAGTTCAATGTTCGTTTCAGAAAACTTTTTGAGGATTCGATTCACTATCGCTGTATTGAAAACCTTTCATGCTGACATCAATTTGCTTTTAAATAAGAAATCGATCAGTTTTCGCGCAGTTTTGAACCGTTCCACTTTTAGGCCCGGTATCCACCACAGCGGAGAGGAGCGGAGATTAGCGGAAAATTTAGATCTGGCCTTTCGCCCTTCCTGTGATTGGTCGAATTTGGCACATCTTCTCTATGCTCGTCTTCGCTTTGGTGGATAATAATAATAATATAATAATATTCCACAACTATCACACAACGCCATCTAGTCCCAAGCTAAGCAGAGCTTGTGTTATGGGTACTAGACAACTGATAAACATACTTATATATTTCTAAATACATACATATTATAGATAAATTACACCCAGACACAGAACAAATGATCGTGCTCATCACACAAACATTTGTCCTGGGTGGGAATCGAACCCACGACCTCCGGCATAGCAGTTAGGGTCACTAACCACTAGACCAACAGGCCAGTCACATCAGTCAGTCATCAGTCAGTCGTCAGTCATCTCTCTGGCATACTGGTTTACTCACGATATATAGCTTCACCGAAGCTAAAAAGACATGTAAGATTATGAACTACGAACCTTAAAGCCTGCACACTAAGGAAGAATTTTGGATTCCACTGAAACCGACTGAGCAACCTAAACTAGACGCTCAGTTCTGGACTTCCAGCCTTCGTCAAGCTAAGAAGAAATCAGGTCTAAGTAAATTCCCTTTGTCAAAAAACCTACAGTCAGAAAAAGCCTAGCCTTTTCAAAAGTATGCGGACGTCCAGTGTAGCAAGATTCGTCTAAAACCAGTACGTCAATTATTATTATTTTATTTTTTACGTCGTTGTCAGACTAAAAGCTGTATTTATTTGTTTAAAGAGTGATATTTAATAGTATGTGGCTGGTTCTTCATTTTTCTACCTCCTGCTTTAAATATGGTGTTATAAGTAAACTAGAGTAGTATCTAGCCCTTAAGCTTCATTCAATGTCGTGCAGTACATGCCCATCTATCCTAAGCCTTAAGAAATAAGCGTTAGGGCTCCATTTATAAGCGTTTTCTGCCAATATTTGTGCTAATTTCTCAAAAGCCGAACATAGACTGCCTCATAGGTCTAGTAGGCGCAAGCGCGACTGCTGAGCATGAGGTCCTGGGTTCAATTCCCGGGACGGGCAAAGTTGTATTGGGGTTTTTCATCACGATTTTCTTAGTAGCAGCCTTGGAGTCTGGATTTGTGCCCGGTTGATCGCAATAGGCTCGCCCCCTATTACATGGGACTTAAACATAACTGGCGAAATGTGGGTGTACCTACTATTAGGTACACCTCTGGCTAACCCTGGTATCTGGCAACCTAGCATTACATCACCGTGCTCAGTACCCTTCATCATCATCATTATCATCAGCCTTAAGACGTCCAGTTCTGGACAAAGACCTCCCCCATAGAACGCCATAACGAACGGCAACCTACCCTTTGCAGCCACCAGTTGCCCGCGACTCTCACGATGTCGTCGGTCCACCTGTCTCAGTACCCTTAAGCCACAAAAAAGACAGCTATCCATAAAGAAAATCCTCTCAAACATACAGCTTTTAGTCAGACACCGACCCCCGCTCTCATCGATCCTGTGCTCGTATCCTGTCCCCGCTACAGTATGTTATGGTAACACATATTTATGGCTATTTCTCCGTTGTCCCCAGTGTCGGATGATGTACCGCCGGTACAGAGAAGCGCACCGCTCCTACAGTCTCCTCAGTACACCGGTGGAAGACCACAACCATACAGTAAGTAGAATTTATCAATGCCAGGGTTGCGGTATTTTTTTGAAGGAGTCACCGCGACCCTGGGACGCAAAGGACATTTTTTTTATGGGACAAGCCCGCCACATTATTCACAAACCACTGTAACTCCTGTAAGCCAGAATCAACAGTGGCGAAAGCAGGCAAAGGGCATTTGGTTGGAGGTACACGGATGGGTTTTCGTTAGTAAGTGTGACACACCTGGACACACCCCTTCTGCTCCGCCCAGAGCGGGTCGAGAGAAATTGACAATATTTTAGTCTGTGAAAATTTTTGTGTCGACATTTTTATCACAGATGGTGGTAGGTTAGATGGTAAGTAAATCGGGCTAAAATATTATTTGAAAATATAATTTTGACACTAACTTAAGGGTATGTACAAGAAACACAATTTTACGCGTGTTTCTGGTAAAACCTTGAATTGTGAACCGAGAAAATGGTCTGTCACTAGGAAATAAAAACAATACACTGTACCTTTTCAACCACTTTTCCTGACATTTTACTTACATTTTTATACACATGGTCATTTTATGGCCCTGAAACATCCGCCACCGTCGCCTCATAACATTAGGCTAGCCTAGCATAGATTTTCAATATAATGAGAGGCGAGCTTATACTGGTTTTGTTGCAAATGAGACACTATCTACAAGTTTCGGGAATGTCGAACTAGTTTCGAACTCAACCCTAGCCATAATCAAGAGCTTTTCAAACGACGGACTGCTGAAATTATTTCCGATAGTTTCCTATAGACAATGGACATTGGTTTCACAAACTCACATTACTACTCATCGGTTCTCCATTGAGGCAACCGTATGTAATAAATAAAGATAAATTTTCTGAAAGCCACTTTAAACTTGAACTTTCATCATTCATCATCATTTCAGCCAAAAGACGTCCACTGCTGAACATAGGCCTCCCCCAGGCGTCGCCACATTGACCGGTCCCGTGCGTCTCTCATCCAGCGGTTTCCTGCAACCTTGACCAGGTCATCGGTCCACCTAGTGGGAGGCCTTCCAGCGCAACGTCTTCCGGTTCGCGGTCGCCATTCCAGAACTTTTCGGCCCCATCGGCCATCCGTTCTGCGAGCAATGTGCCCTGCCCATTGCCACTTAAGTCTGGCGATTCTTCGGGCTACGTCGGTAACCTTGGTTCTCAAGCGGATGTCCTCATTTCTGATTCGATCACGCAAGGAAACTCCGAGCATAGCCCTCTCCATTGCCCTTTGGGTGACTTTGAGCTTTCTGATGAGGGCCATTGTGAGCGACCACGTTTCGGTCCCGTATGTAATCACTGGCAACACACATTGGTCATAGACTTTCGTCTTGAGACACTGGGGTAAGTTGGACGAGAAGATACCGCGCAACTTCCCGAACGCTGCCCAGCCGAGTCGGATTCGACGATTGACCTCTTTCTCGAAGTTAGATCTACCCAACTGGACCGTTTGTCCCAGGTAGACATAATCGTCCACAACTTCGAGCGTAGAGCCTCCGATCTTGATAGGAGTGGGTGTTACATGAACATTCAACATAACCTTGGTTTTGTCCATGTTCATTTTAAGACCCACTCTTTCGGAAGCTCTACTGAGGTCATCGAGCATTGCACTGAGGTCTTCCATGGTCTCAGCCATGACCACTATATCGTCGGCAAACCGAAGGTGAGTGATGTACTCGCCGTTGACGTTGATGCCAAGTCCTCTCCAATCCAGAACCTTGAAGATATCCTCCAATGCAGCGGTGAACAGTTTCGGAGATAACTTTAAACTTGAACTTTAAACATAGGTAAATAATATTATGTCTGTCATTGTGATAATGTAGAACATGTTCAAGATGAAGCATTACAGTAGGTACTTACATTGTATTCCAATATAGCTGGTGCCCGCGACCTAGGTACGTCTGCTTGAAATTAATATAAAAGAAATATTGTCACATTGTTTATGGCTTTTAATTTTATGACACGGTTCCTTAATCCTTTTTTTTCATATAGATGACTACATAATTATTGCGCTGAGACTACCGTTTAAAATTCATCAAAGCTTCTGAGCCAGTTATTAATGACATAAAAGCAAAAAAAAAACAGCAGACGAATAATTAAAATATTAGACAAACTACTTTGTATTTTCTAAAGCATTTTCAAATAAAACATATACGACGAAAGCATATTTCACTTTCTCCTAAAAACATATCCCAAAAACCGTATGAAGCGCAAGTTTTCCAACTATTTACCAGAACCGAGTTCAGCTGAACTGCGAAAAGTACTGAAAAGTTTCGCAAATCGTCTAACTTCTGACTAGATTGTCACAGTTTCCAGAATGTTCTGCGAAATGTACGGGAGGGTAGTTTGAAATGGATGTTAGTTTTGCTTGTGTTTGATGCAGTCTGAAAAGGGTTATGTTGATTAAAGTAAATTAAATATCGAACCTGAGGGTCTAAAATGACCATTTTTGCAGATCATAATCTATATAAATAAAAAGAGAAGTCCTGACTGACTGACTGACTCATCAACGCCCAGCCCAAACCCTTCGACCTAGAAAGCTGAAATTTTGCACAGAGGTTCCCTTTATAATGTAGACAAGGAATAAGGAAGGATTTTTTGAAATTCAACCCCTAAGGGAGTTAAATAGGGGATGAAAGTTTGTATGGAAAATCGTCATTTTCACGCGGACGAAGCCGCTGGCAAAAGCTAGTAGGAAAATAAAGCTAAAACTCGTTGGGTTGACGATATCGCCAAAGTCGCCGGAAACCCGGAAGCATATACTCAGCAGTGGGTGATTCCGGGCTGATATGATGATGATGATGATGAATAGGAAAATGATATGAATAGCGTTAATATTCGTAAAATGGTCACAGACGCAGTTACTATTATTATGAATGGTCTATTTTACGATTTTTTTTATCAGGCTGTGGCCATTTTAGACCCCAGAGAGCAGCGGTGGCCAGGTCGTGACAGCCTCGACTTACGAGGAATAAGTCGAGGGATTGTTTCATCACCATTGTTCTCAAAAATGGTGGAACCTCCAAGGTAGCCCGCGAACTTCGAATTTTCCTACGTTTTTTGCAATTTGCCGGTCAGTGTCACGTTGTATTTTAAATAAAATAAAATGAATCGCGATAGCAATTGAACTCAGTTTCAGTGCTGATCGCGTAAAATTCACCCTTATGGACATGAATCTCGTTGCAAAATAACCTTGACCTCGGGGATCGATCCCTTGCATGCGCCATTTTCCCGTCAAACATCGCACAATGAATCCTGAACATTGAGCTATCAAACTTAGTTCTATTTCAGCGGGTTAGGACAGGTCACACTGTAAGCGGTGCTGGGAAAGGAAAATTCCGTACACCCTTAAAACATAGGACCTAAGTACCATGATCTTTAGCAGTAAAGTTTTCGAGAGAGATAATGATGTTACAGCGTCATGTAAAACCTCTACGGGCTGCGGGTTGGTCACAAAGATACCGCGGCCTCGACATAAAGGGCTAAGAAGGAACATGGGTGGTTTTTAGTCAGTAGAAAACTGACACTCCCTTTCGCTCTGCCTAAGGGCGGAAGGGGTTATTGATGATTTTTCAACAGCCCAAAAAAAAAATGTATAAGCTATCTTATAACATATCCACTGTATCCAAATAATATCCCGCCGGTAATCTCCAAAGGGTTAGGCAGAGTATCTGTAGGTAGTACATAACATTTCACCAGCTATGAGTTCCATGTAATAAGGGGCGATCCTATTGACATCAACCGGACACATATTCAGACTCCGAGCTGCTATTAAAAAATTCCTGATAAAAAGCAACAACACTTTACTTTACCCCACCCGGGAATGCAATATAACCCAGGATCTCATCTCTTTCCCACATTTCCGCTGCCCCCACAGGCGTCGGCCCTTCCCTTCGACACCTAGCGTTTTAACTGGGACGAAAAAGTGGCGGAACAAAGCCCCAGCCTCTCTTCAACCGCTTCATCTACCGCTTACGCTTCAAGTATAGCCGGTCCTCTCTCCCAAATATCTACGTTCAGTAATCCAGCTGTTCAGAAAGTGTCCGAACCCGTCGATGCTCCCGGCTTACTCCGAGTTTAAGGCTTCTAATTCACCGCGGCTTCGTTCAAATGATCAACTTGGAATGGGTTGATTTTGATGTAGAGGATTTTGAATAGAAGAATTGTATGGGGTCTAAGGTCCATTCAACATGTTTGGGTTGACAATTTTATTGTGTCGGCAAAGGCCGGGCATCAAAATCAAACGTATTTTTAGCTGACTTTTCGGGCTAAGGCATTATGATAGCCCGAAGTTTTAGTTTTGAAGTTTAAACTTTTTCTTTATATTTTTGAGCAAAATTATCCAACAAACGCACTTTTTTGGATCAACTGATTTGGTTATCTGGGTTTTCATTGAATACCCTTCCAATAAATAACCTTTTTTATCACAAACGTGCATTACGCTAGCGTGGCGATCATAGTTTTTCATTGTATGAATGACATAAACATTTGAGGTCACATGTCTTCGAATTTTTGGAATGACAGGCAGACCATATTTACGTTCCGAAAATCAGCACGAAAATATTAAATATTTTTGTGCTGATTTTCGGAACGTAAAAGAAGGTACATATTTTTGGAGAGTGTTAAATTTTAACACTCTCCAAAAATATGTATCTTCTTTTCCACAATGCCAACTCCAGTAAAAATGTATTGTGTAAGTACAAAACCAAACAAAGTGTCGCAAAAAATACGAAATATCTGTGAATGTCCACATTCTACGTACAAAAGTGCTAAAATTGTAAAATCCACGAGTTTTGCATACATACTCGTATCTTAATGCATTCATCTTTTTGGTAGAGCGTTTAAAATATTTGGCTCGAATTTTCTTCAGTGATATTATTTCGACTGATGTTCGAGCTAAACGCCTGCTCGTTTGGAATGAGCAACAATCAACGTTGCATTGTACCATAGTATGTAATTAGATGTAAGGATTTTATGTACTTGCTTGTCATTTTTTCTTCCATTTTTGTTCGTCATCAAAGCAATACACGTTTGACTAATTATCAGCATTTTCTGGAGTTTCTTTGAAAAGTCACCTAAAATTCCCCCACATTTTGGTCCATTACGAGCTGGATTGGGAATTACATGAAGATTTGCCAAAAATCAGTGGATTTATATAAATATTACACGGGACATATGCCGACGAGGTTATACGCCGGCAACGTGATTTTAAACAAAGGACTTCAAGCTAATTTACGGTGTTAAGAATATTATGGTTAAAATATCATCACCCAACACTCGATCAGGTAGTATTAAATAAGGATTTAAAAAGGTTAGTGTTTTTATATTCCTGAATATTGTTCAAATAACTAATTTACCTTAATTCATTGTGAATAGTTTCTAGTACTTATCATTTGTTTAATGATATTTATTGTGCAAATACAATTATACGTTCTTTCTTATTATTATAATGAAAAGTTCAGTAGATATTTTGCTACATTTATAATTGTATAGCAGTATTTTAGTTCTATTCACAGTAGATAGTTATTAGTAAATAGTTTGGTGTTAGATGATATAACAAGTCGTTAGAATTAGTATTAATTCAGTTATTAAACCGTATTAGTCAATTTAGTTACTTATTAATTTGTTATTGTATTGTTTAAAGTTAGACGTTAGGTAATTAAGTGTTCAAGTTTTGAGGAATTCATGTACTTATCTAGCTTAAATCAAAGTCTAAATTAAAAATCCCATTTTTGTATTCACATAATGTTTACAACAGGTAGAAGTCATTTACAGTGTTAACATTTTTCGTTAAATTGTTTAAGTATAATAGTAGCTAGACGTAGGGTTCCTATCGTACCTAAGTAATCAGTAAGTATTGCATAAATATACCTTAACTTGTTATTGTATAAATTCCAGGTTGACCACATTCGATTCCCAGTATGTCCGAAGAAAGAGAACTAATTAAAAAACGAGGAAGCATAAAGGGACGCTTAACGGTATTTATCAATTACCTTGATGCATCATGCAACAAGGAGTTGAACAGCTGTGAGGTCAAGGAATTGCAGTTACGGGTTGGTAAAATCGAGTCCTTGTATGAGCATTACGATGAGGTACAGTTGCGATTGGAATGTCTAGTAGATGATGATAAAGCTCAAGTCTCTGAGCGTGCTGAATTTGATTCACAGTATTACAAAGCACTGGCTAGGGCACACGAGCTGTTATGTAAGCATAACAGCGATAATGAGTCAATAAGTAGTGCAAAATGTACCCGTATTAGTCAGCGTAAGCCTGTTAAGTTACCCACGATACAGTTACCTAAATTTAATGGGAGTTTTAGCAATTGGTTGGAGTTCCGCGACACTTTTACTAGTCTCATTCACTGTAACGATGAAATAGATCAAATTAACAAATTCCATTATTTGAGAGCGTCTCTGGAAGGTTCTGCTGCTGTTGTAATCCATGGGATTGAGTTTTCTGCAAGTAATTACGATACAGCTTGGAAGTTAATTTGTGATCGATTCGATAATAAAAGAATGTTAGTTCAAAATCATGTGTCGTCCATATATTATTTGAATGCTATTACAAAGGAGTCTTCTGTTGCGTTAAAAGGGTTAATTGATCAACTTAATAAAAATCTACGTGCATTGGAAGCGTTAGATGAACCCATCAAGTATTGGGATACTTTATTGATATTTATGGTAACTCAGAAGCTTGATCGTTCAACTTATCGAGAGTGGGAAGAGCACAAAGGTCATATAGACAAGGATAGCACAATAACTTTTGCTGCACTCATTCAATTTATTCGCTTTCGCGCTGACTTGTTAGAAACATTAGAAACAGCACGAAATAGCACAAATCCCACTCCCAGTAAACCTAGTTCCCATTCTAATAAGATAAAATCTATGGTTGTATCACAAGATTCTAATAATTCCAGCACCGAATTAAATAAGTTGTGCCCGCACTGTAAAGCTGATCACGTATTAAGTTGTTGTTCACAGTTTCTTTCACTTAGCCCAGACGCCCGACTTAAATTAATACCTAACTATAAGGTATGTTATAACTGTTTTCATGCAGGTCATTTTGCTAATCGATGCAAAAAGCCGGGATGCAAGATATGTAAACGCCGACATAATACATTAATTCATGCGTCGGAGAATAAAGGTACGGCGAATTCTTGCACTAATGATAACAAATCAAACGGTAGCTCGTCCCATTCCGTATCAACGTCATCACCCACTGACGCCGTGGCTAGCACTGATGTGCGTGCTAATAATTTAAGTTTGGCTGCGGATCTCAGTTCGTTAAGTAGTGAGCGTAAACAACACGGTGTGTTATTGTCCACCGCTCTTATCAAGTTATGTGATCAGAATGATCGTGAGCACATAGTGCGGGCCCTGCTTGATAGCGGTAGTACATCGTGTTTTATGACGGAACGGTTATGTACACGGCTTAACTTAAATACTAGTCAGATAAATGGATCGGTCTATGGCATTAATAACGTAAGTTCTCGCGTAGGCAAAACATGTCATGTGAAAATGACGTCATTAGATAATAGTTATGTTTCTAAGTTTTATTGTTTTGTTTTGCCATCGTTAACGACTGTTGTGCCTTGTCGTGAAGTCGATATTTCGGATCTGAATATTCCAGATAATATCTGTTTGGCTGACCCTAACTTTTACAAGCCTTCAGAAGTAGATATCTTAATAGGAGCGGATCTCTTCTGGGACTTGGTTGGTTCACAGATAATTAGACTAGGAGTAGGTAAGCCCGTGTTATGTGAAACGCTGTTAGGCTGGATAATTTCGGGCCCTGTTACCTATAATAATGGTAAACTATTGTCGAATAATATTTCGTGCAATTTAACTCATACTGATTCCCCCAGCAAGGATGATTTAAATAGAATTCACTCCGATTTAGAGAAATTCTGGAATCTAGAAGAGATTAGTTCACCATCTTCGCATTATTTACCCGAGGAAAAGTTGTGTGAAGAGCATTTTGTCAAGAATACGACACGTTTAGACAGCGGACATTTCTGTGTTCGTATTCCTGTTAAGCAGAACCCTTCTATTTTAGGAGAATCCTTCAAAAGGGCTTCTAAGTGTCTATATTCCCTAGAACGCAGACTAAAGTCCAAGCCAGAGTTTGGTAAATTATATCGTGACTTTATGTCTGAATATGAGACTTTAGGACATATGACCGAAAATAAAAAAACAATGACAGTCCCAGTGGATATTTCATACCACACCACGGGGTACTGCGTGAATGTAGCACAACTACCAAACTTCGTGTAGTTTTTAATGCGAGTTGTGTTACTTCTTCAGGGGTATCCTTCAATGACGTGCAGATGGTGGGTCCTACAGTGCAGGACGATCTTATATCTATACTTCTTCGGTTTCGACAACACAAATTCGTCATAACAGCTGATGTTGCAAAAATGTATAGATGTATATACGTCCACCCATCTGATAGGTACCTCCAGCAGGTTCTGTGGCGTGATAATGCATGCGATCCTGTTAAGGTTTTCAAATTGAATACCGTCACATATGGTACGGCTAGTGCACCATATCTTGCTACACGTTGCCTCAAGCAAGTAGGGATGGATTATCAATCCAATGACACTAACCCTTCACGTTCAATGGGTGAGTCATCCTCAGATAGCAGAAATAAGATTGCTGACGTCATCATTCATGATTTTTACGTTGATGACCTCTTGACAGGAAGTGATGATTTGAATGAGGTTATGTTTATCCGCACAGAGGTCACCAACGCACTAGCGTCTGCTTGCATGCCGCTTAGAAAGTGGAGATCCAACGTCCCTAGCTTAGTCTCTGGAGCTGAGCAGTCGTCATTAGATTTAGAAATGGGATCTAATGAACCTAATAAGTTATTAAGGCTAAACTGGTATTCTAGTTCCGACGAATTCGGGTTTTCAAGTTTAACGTTACCTTGTAAGGATTCTGTTACTAAGCGTGATGTACTTTCTGCTATAGCACGTATTTTCGACCCCTTATGACTTTTATCTCCTTGCGTAGTTACAATGAAAATGTTTCTACAACGAATGTGGTTAGATAAGCTCTCGTGGGATGAGCCATTATCCCCGCCACTTAATGCTAGTTGGAATGCTATTGTCAAAGCATTGCCATTTATCAATAACTATCGTGTTCCAAGACACGTTATATGTGATGCACATAATACACTGGAATTACATGTACTCACAGACGCATCAGAGCGTGCGTATGGTGCGTGCGTCTATGTACGTAGTACCAATGATGAGGGTGAGTACATGGTTCGTCTCTTAGCTGCTAAAAGTCGAGTGGCGCCGATTAAGCCGACCACCATTCCAAGGTTGGAATTGTGTGGCGCAGTGGTCGGAGCTCGTTTATGCGAGAAGGTTGTGAGCTCAATGAGACTAAAGTTTAGTCATGTTTATTGCTGGACTGACTCCACTGTCGTGTTGGGATGGTTGCAGATGCTACCTTCTAAGCTTCAGCCATTTGTGCGAAATCGCGTTGCTGAAGTTTTAGACAAGACGGGGCACTGTACCTGGCGACACATCCCAACCGCCAAGAACCCTGCAGACCTACTATCACGAGGCGTGGATATTAGTGTTCTGCAATCTTTGGACTTATGGTGGAGTGGTCCCAGTTTTTTGAAGCAGGATCAGTCTCATTGGCCGTCTCAACATAAATCATTGGAGTCCGACCAGCTGCCGGAAACTCGACCTCATGCTTTATTGAGCGCTAGTGTCAGTTTTAATAATAAATGTTATACAATCATCGATTTTAATCGTTTTTCTAGTTATTTAAAGTTAATCCGTAGTGTAGCAACAGTTTTAAGGTTTATAAAATTGTGTAGGAAGCTTCCTTCTCCCAGTTTTCTATCACAAGTCGAGTTGCAGGATGCATTAAATATTATAATAATTAGAAGTCAGATTGAGTCATTTCCCGAGTACAAATTACTCATTAGTAATCAGAAGTTGCCTCATAAAAGCGCCCTCATAAAATTTAACGTATTTTTAGACGATAATAAAATCATGCGTGTTGGAGGACGCTTAGGAAATTCAACTTTTTCTTTTGATAAAAAGCACCCTATTCTTATACAGTCCACTCATAAATTTACGAAGTTACTTTTCGAATATGAACATATAAAGCTTATGCATGCAGGCCCTCAGTTATTACTGGCTTCAATTAGAGATTCATACTGGCCTATAGGCGGACGGAGCCTGGCAAAGAGTTGTTATCGTAATTGCGTGCGTTGTTGTCGCATGTCGGGTAGAACAGTTACTCCTTTAATGGGTAATTTACCGCAGCAGCGTCTCCTTCCAGGTGGTTATCCTTTTCAAACCACTGGTGTGGATTATGCTGGTCCCATCATGGCTGCTAGTAGGCAGGGTCGGGGATGTAGGCTGGTAAAAGTGTACATAGCCATTTTTGTGTGCTTCACCACCAAGGCTATCCACTTAGAGCTGGTGAGTGACTTAACTAGCAATATGTATTTACTCGCTTTATTTAGATTTATCTCACGACGGGGAAAACCCAGTGACATCTACTCCGACAACGGTACCTCTTTCGTTGGTGCCTGCAACGAACTTTCAAAGTTCCTAAAATCTAATTGCAATTCCTTGGGCGAGCAGTTGGCTAATGACGGAATTAAATTCCATTTTATACCCGCGTATACTCCTCATTTTGGCGGACTCTGGGAAGCGGGCGTGAAGTCAACCAAATATCATCTCAGGCGAGTGTTGGGAAATTGTCATTTAACCTTCGAAGAACTTAACACCACATTAGTCCAGATTGAGGCGATATTGAATTCACGTCCACTGACGCCGCTATCATCCGATCCAGCGGATTGCACACCACTGACTCCGGGTCATTTTCTTGTTGGTCGACCGCTGACGTCACTCCCGCAGCAAGATGTACAGAACCACTCCACTGCTTCATTGTCTCGTTTCCAACGAATCGAGCAGCTTCGTCAGCATTTTTGGGCTCGTTGGAGTAAAGAATTTGTGTCCGAGCTGCAGCACAGGACCAAGTGGCATACCAGCAAAGATATGCTTAAGTTGGGTTCTTTGGTCATCATAAAGGAGGACCATCTTCCTCCTCTGAAATGGAGATTGGGGAGAGTCGTCGCCGTTCATCCGGGATCAGATGGAATTGTTCGTGTGGCAGACGTCAAGACATCCACTGGAGTCGTCAGAAGAGCCTTTAATAGGATTTGCCCACTGCCCGTTGATTCTGCGCTTGGTTGAAAGCGCCTCGGCTGCTTCCAACGTCCGGGGGCATGTTCGAGCTAAACGCCTGCTCGTTTGGAATGAGCAACAATCAACGTTGCATTGTACCATAGTATGTAATTAGATGTAAGGATTTTATGTACTTGCTTGTCATTTTTTCTTCCATTTTTGTTCGTCATCAAAGCAATACACGTTTGACTAATTATCAGCATTTTCTGGAGTTTCTTTGAAAAGTCACCTAAAATTCCCCCACAACTGATGTTATGTGATCTAACGGGTGTAAAATACGAGTAACAAAGCTGAGTGTACCTTCTTTTCTCCATAATTGTAATTATTATTTTTGTACTGGACTGTACCAAACTTCAGGTCAAACTGCGCTTGCCTGAATAGGGGATCGGACAAAAAAAACTAATTAGTCCGTCAGATAGATTTCCAAAAAATATTAACCACGTATTTTTTCTGTTTTCACGTAAACAAAAAATGAAGACGATACGCAGTGCTTCGAAAACTCGTGTGACGTCATATGATAGTACATTTTGTACCTTCAATTGACGTTTCAAGCCCCACTCCATGATCTTTGACGCGCTTTATCTTCGTCAATTTTTATTGTTTTGATAAAACAAAAAACACGTATCCAATATTTTTCGATAATCTAGCTGACGGACTAAACAGAATCATATTTTTTTGAGTCAGTCCGATCCCCTATTATTCCGTAGTTGGGTGATAAGCCTATTACATAACGAGTTTCCTCCTTGCCATGGAAATCACGTTAAGCCATTGGTCTCGGCTGCCATTTGAACATCTTTGACAGTCATTACAGGTAGTCAGTGGCCCGATAGTCTGATAACCAGTCTTACCAAGTGCTACCGTTTTACCCAATACTACATGGGTTGGGAAGGTGAGATAGACAGTAGCTCCGTATAAAATACTTGTATTAAGTTAGATTGGAAGCTAACTCAACATAGTTGGGCAAAGGCTAGGCAGATGATGATGTAGGTACTGAAGTTTATCCGGAAAGTTATTGCTTACGGAGATATTGAAGGTTGCAAGAACCTTTATGTCCATTTTTGTGTTATACACTGCATTTTAATGAGTAGATATCTATAGTATCTAGCTTACAAGATAATCCAACCAGTGACGTAATAAAGTTTATTAATCTTGCCACATTATTCAGAAACAGCTCCTGAAAAATGCAACGTCGTATAAAACGTCGAAAAGTGCTCATACATATTTAATCCCTAAAATAAAGACGGAAGAATTTTAAAAACTCCTCTAAGGATAACGAAATAAAATAATCTTCTCGTTTTACACTATAAAAATATCATAAAAGTCTCGCTGTGAAACACGAAATTTTTCACCGAATTGAAAAAAACATTCATGCTGCATAAAAGATGGCAGATCACATAATGCCCAAATGAGGGGTTTGATATAAAAGAGAAAGGACATTGCTCAAGTTTATATGAGGTTTGGTCCAAATGCCGCCCAGGAATGGGAGTACCTGCGCTGGGTTCCTGGCACTAAACTATGTCATTATACAAAATATTTTTAAAATCCATCCCGGGGTTCCCACTTTTTTTACCTATTTACTACTCTGATGAATTTATTTTTTTCACATGGTGTTTTTTGACGCCTTTTGAAGATTTTTACACCTTTTAAGACCACAACTAAAGACATTTTGTATAAATGGACAGTTGGAAGTGATAGAAAGGAACAAAAAAAACTGAAATGGCTTGTATTATTTATTTCTGTTTCAATCATCATCATTTTCATTAATGTCTCTGTGTGTACTGTCTAAACAGAGGGCAGAGGTCTGATAACAACTTGGTGCCTATATTTTTATTTTATTACCTAAGCAGTGAAAACTGCCCAACGCATACCGCACCGTCCGCGTCCGGAGAGACGGTTTGGTTATACGGGGCTTGTAAAAAGACCGCCGTGAGCTTACTGTCGCCTTGGCGGATGAGCCCCGAGAACTGCTACGCATGATGTCCGCGACCCATCCAGCGTACCCTGCCTCCGGGCTCCAGAATCCGAGGCGATGTCTGGGCTCACCTAAAACCGCCACTACTCATGAGCACCGTGCAATCCGGAGATGACAGATACCCCAATCTATCGCCCGCTGGCACCTCCTAGGGCGGTATCAGGTCGCCATGGCGCTTCCTTCACCACCCTGTCTTCCTGCGACTTATCGCGGAGGTGGTGGAGCGCGTCAGGGTGGAATCTCTCCCTGCCTTCCTCCCTGACGCTCTCCGCCGCCTCCATCTGCGAGATGACTTCCTCGCAGAAGGATGCCACTGCCTCCCATGCCTCCCTATTGTCAACTATGCCCTTGGCCACGGCCAGTAAAGCGCACGCGAGAGCACGGCACTTCACCACCCATGCAGTGCAATGCTCAAGAGTGTGAAGCACCATGTCCTCGCTGCAGTCGCATTGGTGACACACGGGAGTAGCCTCCCGTCTGGCTACTTTGTGCAGGTATTTGCCAAAGCACCCATGCCCTGACAACACTTGCATTAGACGGAAGGTTAACGTCCCATGTCACTTCCGTACCCACTCCTCCAGGAAAGGCTGGATAGATAGCGCCCACGGTTCAGTGAACTGCACTACGCGTCTCCCGCCTCACCCACCATTTCCCCAGGGTATGGGTTTGGTCCTCCCTATACCATTTCATGACCACCTTCAGGCATCGGACATCCTACCAATCTCCACCTGCAGGTCTGCGTCACGCCGGTAGACTTCAGTGAGCACTTACGCCTCCGAATCCCACGAGGGTGTACCCATACCAGTGCTCCGTAGAGCGCCATCAAGCGAATCACCCCCGTTTACAGCCGTCTCAGACCACGTTTGGTCCACCCAGGTTCGACAAAAGCCGGCTGAGGGCTGACGCCGTGCCGATCAGGTCGGTGCAAGCTGAGCAAAGTGCTCGCCGAGGTATGTAACCAGGCCCAAGTATTTAATGCTTGCCCGCACCGGTATCGTTGCAACACGATGGTGAGGTGTACGCAAGCCGGAAGCTGGCGTCGGAGCACAAGAAATACCAGTGCCTCCATCTTCTCGAGAGCCACCTTGAGGCCCAGTGCCTCGATTTGTTTCAAACGTGACTGCAAACGGCCAGGACTCTGTTTAAAAAAGCTAACAGACCGTCGATTCCGACATTTTTGACATTTTTTATGTCAAAAAATGAACATATAAAACTGTCCATTTACACTAATTGTCTTTAGTTGGGGTCCAAAAGCGTAAAAATGTTAAAATACCATCAAAAAATAAACATGTAAAAAAAAAATATCATCAAAATAAATCTGTAAAAAAAATAGGAACCCCAGGATGGATTTTCAAAATATTTAGTATAATGACATAGAGTAGTGCCAGGAACCCAGCGCAGGTACTCCCATTCCTGGGCAGCATTTGGACCAAAGTTGGGCAATCTCCTTTGTTTTAAACGATTCACAAATGGGCCTGAATCCTGAAATCGGCTAGGAAATGTAATTCAAACCCGTACGTTGTGACTTGTGAGATTAAAAAGGTATTGAATGGTTTACTGGTTGTGATTTTGATATGGAAAGGTTTAAATGTGTGAGTTAGTATGTCATGGTGGAATAACATCTCATTAAAGTGGTATCTCAGTTAGGATGCTTTAAAAAAAACTCCTATTAAGTACTTCATCATCATTCTCCTGCCCTTATTCTAATTTATTTGGGGTCGGCAGATCATATCCTTCCATACTTCTCTAATACTCGTCATCTCAACAATCACCTCCTTTCTAGCCATATCATTCTTCACACAGTAATTCATCCATCGTTTAGTTTGGTCTTCCTCTACTCTTAAAGCTGTTTATCTTCGTACTCAACTCATTTTGCTCATTCCTTCGCACCACATGTCTATACTACGATAACCGATTACCACACAACTTTTCATTCACCGGTACCGCTTTCAGACTTCCTACAGTACCTAGGATGTAATTTTTTTTTGTGAATTTAGGTAAATGTCTTGGTTTCATCACTTATTCAATCTCCAAAATACAGAAAAGATTCTTAAACGGTATACTCAAACTAATTGAAACATCACAACAAAAAAAAACTCAATTCTCACCTTTCTACAAAACACACCTGTAAAATAAAAAAAAACACTAAACTAGAATACCTTAAAACGAGGGTAGATAAAAAAGAAAGATAGTCATTTAAAAGCGAGAGAGTGAAAGGCAACCGTCCCCGTTGAAATCCGGCGGCGGAATGGGAGATACGCTCCCTACCGTCGGGAATTGCAATAACGCCCAGGGTTGCAAGACGATAAAATTTAAATGCCGCAGTGTTGCTGGCAATACCGTTGACTGTAACGGTTAAACATGAAATTGCACCGTGTATTTTGGTGAAAATTAGATTCTATGCTAACCGTTTGTGGTGTGTTTTCTAATAATGTTGTGCATTAGCTAATGCTCTTATCAGACACAGCTGTTATGACACAATTTGGGTTATATTTCGATAATATAATTTTATAGATGCTTATAATAAATGTGCAATGGTTCTTCTGGGTCACACGCAGAATCTATTTATTTGACATTTCTAATAGTTCGATAAATGTATCGAACTATGTATTAACCTTAGCCTTTAATCCGGATTTGAGGCTCTTCTTCTGAGTGTTCTTGGTGATATTTGGTGTGTAGTGCCTTATACTCCTTATTGCTTCTAAGAAATTTCAAATAGAAAAACTCAAAACACTGTGTGAACTCCCTGTCTTGATCGTTTGGACTTTTGGAGGTACTCGTATGAAGAACAGGGGGTAAAGTTCTTTCCAGGCCGTAGTCCCCATAAAAAAGGGAAGCACCCCAACCAGCACCAGTGTTATGTCTTCATTTTGTCATAGATGGCGGTTTAGTCCTTTCTGTTGCAGTAGTATTTTTTGTAGTACCGCTATAATCGTATATTCTTCTTCGTTTTTATGCCGCTCATGGACCTCTGACATGGTGGAAAATCGAAGTGCGTGTCTTGAATTATCTACAAACTCGATACCTTATGACTATAACTTGGCAGACCGACGGCCACACTACTAGCCTATCACTAGTTAGAATCGTCTATTTATAAATAAGATTGACAGTTCCGTGTAAGCAACAAAGCAATCAACCTACAACTACAAAATGCATACTCAAAATCGATACGTGGCAACCCTAGCGTGGACTGACGAACACCGGTGTGGCTAGCTCTAAATAATTCATAAACTGCCAGCCCGGCTCGTAGCGTGCCCTCAATGATTTTCTTTGCGTATGTACTTTAGGCCACGTAGGTAGTATGGTTTGGATAATGTAAAGGAAAGAAGGTAATGGTGGAGTTAGAATTGAGGTTGCATTTATTGTTATTGTTTAGACGATTAAAAGTATAAAGGAGCAGCGGTGGCCCAGTAGTGTCGGCCCCGACTTACGAACAGTAGGTCGTGGGTTCGAACCCAGGCAGGCGCATTACTTTGTGTACCTAATTTATTTCATCACTGCTGCTCTCAAAACGGTGAAGGAAAACATCGTGCGGAACGGCATGTCTTAGAACCAAAAAATCGAAGACATGTGACATCTGCCAATCCGCACTGGGCCCGCGTGGTGGATTATAGCCCATCCCTCTCCTAGAGAGGAGGCCTGAGTCCCTGCAGTGGGAACATTATAGGCTGATGATGATGATGATTAAAATTAAAAAAGAAAATATACCAAAAAGTTGTAGGTAAGTACCATTAACAAGTTGAAAACGTCGTTCTGTTCCATCAAAACGATTATTAATCACTATTATTAATACTTAAAACGGAATATTTATCATGTTCACTTTTTGTTTCTTGTTTCCGATATTTCGGCGTTGTTACAAGCACCATGATCACAGATAAACTGAAATCATTGCGGGTGGATGTTTATGAGCAACAAATCGGTTTGCCCTCTTTCTTGTTCGTTTAAAAATCAACAATTTGCGTAACAAACAAAATTTTAAATTGTCTGGTTTACTTACGTTGAGTATAAACATAACATAACGTCTATAGTCCCCGAAGGGTTAGGCAGATAATAACAGCAGCTATAACCTAGGGGTCTTTAAGTCAAGAGTGAATAGGTTACTTCTAGGTAAGCGTGCTCCATCGTCGACCGCATCATCACTTTCAATAATAAAAAAAAAAAGATGGATTTTGGTCAAAAAAAAAAAAAAACTTAAACCACCCACATTTCGCCAGTAAGCAATAGGCAATAGGCTCGCCGCACATGGGACCATGTGCGGCGAGCCTATTGCCTTCAACCGGGCACAAATTCGGAATCCGAGGCTGTTGAGAAATTACTAATGGAAAAATCCTATACTACTTTGCCCGGCCTGATAACCCAGGACCTAACACACGGCAGTCACGTTTGCGATCACAAGACCAAACGAGGCACTCAAATGGAGGATTGAGAATTTGATAAAAAAAACAAAACCGAATAAACAAAAATAACTTTCTACATTATTCTGATACACGACGACTACACTCGAGAATACAAATACCGAAAGAAAACAAACAAACAAAAGGAAATCTCGGTTCTAATGAAAAATTCAATTCCGTATCTTGTCTTATTCTCTCACTGACAGATAGACTGACAGTTACCGCTGTTTCGTTTAGGATCAGCGGAGATGGGGCTACAAAATACTCGTGCATTTTTCATAGTAAAAGAACTAAATAACGTTTTAAATCATCTTCAGCATAGCCCATACCCAATGCGTTTTTAAATCATACAGACTGTCTCGTTGGTCTAGTGGGCTACTGAGCATGAGGTCCTGGGTTTGATTCCTGGATCGGGCAAAATACTATTGGATTTTTCATCAGGATTTTCTCAGTAGCAGCCACGGAGTCCTAATTTGTGCCCGATTGATGGTAATAGGGTGCACCTCTGCTTTAGAGGATAAAAATGGATTAGCCTTTGGGCCAAGAATTGTCCTACGTCTACGTATGTCTCGCGGGTTCGATCCCCCCACGGAACTAATATTTGTATGGCCTACAGATAGTTGTTTTGGGTCTGGGTAACGCAACCACGATACAGGAGAAATTCCTAGTGCGGGGCAAAGCTTTATACAAAAAAATTGTTATATTATATTACTCGCTTTTGCCGACGGCTTCGCCTGCGTGGATGTCGGTTTAACTACAAAAATGTCGATTTTCCATACAAACTTTCATCCCCTATTTAACTCCCTTAGGGGTTGAATTTCGAAAAATCCTTCCGTATTCCTTGTCTACATTATAAAGGGAACCTCTGTGCAAAATTTCAGCTTTCTAGGTCCAAGGGTTTGGGCTGGGCGTTGAAGAGTCAGTCAGTCAGTCAGTGACTTCTCTTTTTTAGAAGATATTCACTTAAAACTGACCACAGTCGAACATAGCTACTCTATCTACGTTGACCCTTCTAGGCCTTATTTAACACAACCCTACTAAACTAGGGGTTGGATGCAACGTTTTTTGTTCACACCTGCTTGTGTACCGTTTAAAAATGCATGGGTACAACGCTCTCGCCCCTTTTTTGTTCCTCCTGCCATGGTAAACATTTATATCGTACTAGATTTGTTCCATGGCTTCTCTTGCGTGAAGGCTCGAAATTATCCCATGGGAACGTTGTACTTGGTTATGAAGTGTCCTATGGTTTAACCCTGGTATTCCCTTGTGCCGAAATGCTTTCAGCCGTTTAAGCGCAAAAAATGGACAGAGAGAGTTACTTTTTCATGTAAAATATTAGTATCTTTATTTGCAGCTGCAATTGGAAAATATTATCCCTGCAAAAACATTTTGTTTCTACAGTATTATTCTGTTCACTGAAATATTTCGTTTTATTTTAAATACTTTCCAAAAGAAACATTTTATGACGATGAACAATATTTTTAGCCACGGCAGCCAAAATATATGCAAATACGCTTTTTAAAATAAAAGCCATATAAAAAAAATATGACAGCTTTTGGTTTGGCAATTCATCATCATCTGCCTAGCCGTTTCCCAACGAGTTATTCCGTTCGGATCCCCAAAAACTGATACCCTAGGGGATCAGTTTTATTATAGGAGTCGGCTTCCAGTCTAAACGGATGCTGCTAAATACCAGTATCTTACACCGAGCGAGTGCCTATCTGACCTCGACAGCTCAGTTAGTACTGACTAATATGATACCCCTTGATAAGACTGCTTGTGTAGCTTGTGGCTTAATAAGAACTGCCACTCAGGTCGATCTTCAGGTAAAGCTGTGCTTGGCTAGGTCGGTCTGTGGATGGGTGACCACCCGACATACCGAGTTTCCTCCGTGCCTCGGAAAGCACGTTAAGCTGTTGGTCCCGGCTGCCATATATATAGATCTTTGGCAGTCGTTATAGGTAGTCAGTGACCTGAAATTCTGACATCCAGTCTTACCAAAGGGTATTGTATTACCTAGTATTAACTGGGTTGTGGAGGTCAGATAGGCAGTCGCTCCATGTAAAATACTGTTATTCAGCTGCATCCGGTTAGACTGGAAACCGACCCCAATATAGTTGGGAAAAGGCTAGACAGATGATGATAAGACTGCTTGTCAGACTTTCCGACCACTGACTATCTGCCAAGGTTTTTTCTTTTACAATTTTATAGGGTTTTTTTCCGATTGCTTGGAAGAGCAGCATACGGCTAGCTAGACCTATCATAATACATGATAATACGGTTGCACACATTTATTGTAATGTAGAAATAATAATTATTAACCACATATTTCGAAATTAACACGACACAGTCTCATTCATAATAACACCATAATACAGTAAACACCAGATTGACATTAGCGAAAACATTAAAATACATTATTATTATATTACACTTCGGTTATATGCGTCAACCACGCGTAAAACGTACGCTTTTAAACAATTAAGCGCGTAATGTCACCCCATAAAATGTTTATTGATATCCGTTAATGGGGTGAATGTGAAATATAAAATGTATTAATGTGGAATTTAAAACATTTTCAGTGATTCGGATACTGGTGGTGGGATTTTAAAACTTTTACGCACGTGTTTTGCGACAAAAAAAGTCAATAAAGATACTTACCATTTATTTGGTGTCTTTTAACTTTGGTGTTAACTTAAGTGTTAACTTTGTTGTTATCACGAGAGTGTTACTGATACTCTATAGTATACACAATGGAACATATTTTATTAAGTCACGTGTTTTGCGACAAAACATTGAATAAAGACAGCAGAGACACCATTTATTTGGTGTTAACTAAAGTGTTAAGGATACTCTACAATATACCCAAAGGAACATATTTTCCTAACGACCATACGAAACCTGAAAATAATCACACAACACATTCCTCAAACACTTTCACAAAGAAAGCAAGTACTTACATACACTAAAAAAAAATACAAAAATCTCAAGACACACATCAAACGCACCAAAGACTTGGATTGATATCCCGGCTCGTCGACAGATGCATCGACACCTGCCCCGCCTACCACCAGGTCATGCAGTGAGGACTCATGCAGCCAACATAGCCAGCACTCCTGCGAACACTCGCAGAACGGTGTGTATAGACCCTGATTGGACCTAAAACCCGTTTGGATGTATAAAACATGCTAACTTTCCTGTTGTACTTACACGATTGTGACTTACTGCCCGAGATGTTTAATGATTACTTAACTAAGTAAAGGTTTGACATACAAAACCTTTACTAAAATGTCATAATCTTCACTAACTACCGCACTCAGAGAGCTTAAATGATATACTAGTGATGTAAAACCTACTTATTTGTGAAACCTTTTTGTTAGGTTTTAAATATCTTTTTATTTATAATGTCAAATAAAAAGATCTTTTCAGTTCAAATATAGCAACCATCGTACAACATGTTTTTCATTTTGCTATTTCCACAATATTTATTTAGGAACTCAGATTACAATCACAACACTTAGGCCATCACTTAGTAAAGGTTTCGACAGTTTTGTCATACAAAAGTATGTCAAGTCTTTACTAAGTGACGATCTATAAGTAACCATTAAATAAAGCTTTCTGAGTGCGGCAGTAAATTAACATAATCATTACTAAGTGATGGCTTAAGTAATCATTAAACGGTCTGAGTGCGGCAGTTAGGTGTGACTTAGACGTTTAGTCGTCTAATATAGATGACCGCATGATGTTTAGTGCTAATTTCGTTACGCTAAGGTTTCGTTACAGCATGTTGAACGAACGTAACGAAACTTGGTGTATGAAAGTTTACATTGATTAACAGACTTATTTGAAGATAATAGCTATTAGCTCCTTGCTAATGAAATACATACATATAATCTGCAATTATATATTGTGTCTGATTTAAAGATACCTTCAACCAAGTCTGTTTTTTGTTAGCTACTAAATTTGTGTGTTAGTACTAATGTTGTTATTCCCTATAATATAATTCTGTGTTCACAAAAATGTAACAACAACTGACACTGTACTTGAGAATGTTCTGAAACTATCACAATTTCTGAAATTATTTAATTTAAGAATTCACTCTGAAATACTACATAAGTTGACATTACTAAGTTTCAATATAATTATCATATTAATAATATTAAGTATACATTTAATCATTTAAGTTTTACATAAGTACATGACATACATCTTACGCTAATCTACATTTTATACAGCTACTCGTAATAAGACATTATTTATTAATATATAACTATATCTTACGTTAATCACTTTTGCGTAGCCAGGATTTTGATTAAAAAAACTTATTTACCATCTTTCACATTCACGAAAACCAGTTTTCCTACAATTTTTAAAACTTATTACAGACTATTGCAGAAACCCTATTAACTTATGCATAACCAGTCTGCTTGCAACAATATCTATTGTATTTTCCTTTCAAGATTTATAATTCTTAGCTACGTAAAAGCCTAGACATTATCACAAAATACTTAAATACATAGCTTTTACGATACATTAAAAATATTGTCAAACATCTATACAATAAAAATACATTTACCTCCTACACTCGACTTTCATTTGGATCCTACCCTGCATGTTGATGGCACTGTGTGTTTGATAGCAGAATGGCACAGCATCTTGATCGCACTTTTGTGAAGAAGATTCGTGTTCCTTCTTAGTTTTAAGATTGATGCTAAAGTATACACTTCCTCACGAACTGCCTCTTTTGGGCTATTAACAGATCGGAAGCACGACGACAAATTAATAATAAGACTTTTCCAATCGTACTCTCCTCCACGATTATTATGCGCACGGTCAAAGTCTGGAACTCTCAGCGCTGGTAGAGAGTTCGGTGGTCCCTTCCGCATTTAACTCGTCCACCTTCAAAGCAAAAGTGAGCATATATATAGCACATGCTCGTTCTGTCATATTCCTCATCCATCAGGCATGATCGAGGTCAAGAACAGGCCCATTTTGCAATAAAAACAAATCTGTGTTTAAGTTGAAGATTAACCAGAAACTGATAAAAGTAATGATTTACATTTTCGCACGTAAACGGATCTGGTTTACCCACGAGTATCCTAAAATGCCAGGTCAAATGATTATACTTCTTATCGTGTGGGCAGTAAGGTCTAACGACCCCACAGACCCTAGTGATGAATTGGCCGAGGTAGATCATGGCTTATCCCTCTGGCATAAAGACAAATTGCAACACAACATTATTTATGTATATCCTACATAAATAATGTTGTGTTGCAATTTGCATATTATCACGTTTTTTTCTTGTCTCCGCAGATATGGACTACGGCAGCGGCGGGCCCCCGCCACCGGGGATGATGAAAGATCGACACGGTCCACCACCACCACATCATCCGGTAATTTTCATCATCTACCTATTATTTTACGGAAATTTAGCATCCTTCGGAAAAGTTGGAATTCAACGTTCCAACTTTTGTAATATCTCTCAAATCTACGACCTCTTTGCAATGCTTCCATCAGCACAATGATTTGAGTCCAACCGTAAGTAGTGATTTTATGTATCAAGATTAATCGTGGACTGAACTTGAGTCGGACTTGACACGTCTACATTCCGCCCTGATCGCGCCAGGACTCAGCCGAACCTTATCTCGGGCCCATGGGAGACAGGTCTCAGAACAGCCGCCGTCCTAACGGGATCAAATAGACGCGATACGCGCCTCCGAACAATATTACAATTTCTGAACTTACAGCTACTCTTACCTCATTTCTTCGAGCCGGTCTCACTTCCTTGACCCCTCGCAAGTTGTGTAACTGTGTATGTGTATAATGAGTGTATATGACCTTGCGATGGTTTGCTGGTAGTTCCGGACGATTCTTCCACGTCGCTGCAAGCCACGCCGTTAACGCGAGCCACCACACTCACTCCGTATTAGTCTAACCACAAAAGCCTCGGTGCTTCCCAATAGCACTCCCGTGACAAGGCAAACCAATGATATTATCAATAACCCGTTCGACATTCACAGCGTCGCTAACCGTACTGCTTAACTAGTATAATTGGGTGCCGCGAAATGACTCCACAAGTCGATTTAATCAATGCGCGTGCGCTTTCACCCGATCTATGGCTACTATAATACTTGTTCGACGCCCAGCACGTCTCAATACGAACTACTTCACGCCGAGCCCAGCGCTCGACCTCTTTCCCTCCGCCCCTGTCGCCCCGCGGCGGAGAAAATCAAAAATCTGAAGGTAGATTATAAACAATCACCCCCCCCGGACCGACCCGTTGTCGGTCCGCTCAAACTCCCGGGAGTCGAGATAAAGTTGAAACTGCCCGTCTAAGGATCGAGTCCCTCACCTGGACGTCTGCGATCCTTGGAAACCCATCCTTGCCCGTAATCAGGTTAACAATGCGCCCCCGTCGCCAACACAACGGTGATAGGTTAGCATCCTTAACCAGAACGAGGTCTCCAACGCAGGGTGGGGTCGTCCTGTCCGTCCACTTAACGCGTTGCTGTAGAATATGCAAATACTCCAGCGACCATCGCTTCCAAAAATTTTGGCTCATTTGCCGTAACATCTGATACCGTGACAACCGGTACAACTTGACATCAGTATACGGATATTCCGGCAAGGCGTTAAGTGGTTGGCCAATCAAAAAATGACCTGGGGTCATGGCCTCAAGGTCATTCGGGTCAGCGCTCAACGGGCACAAAGGTCGCGAGTTTAAGACCGCCTCAATTCTGCAAAACACCGTTGACAACTCCTCAAAGGTGAGAATCGTTGAGCCGATGACCCGATACAAGTGAGTCTTGGAAGACTTGACTACTGCCTCGAAAATTCCACCCCAGTGGGGGCATCCAGGTGGACTAAAATACCGCGAAATGCCCCGACTGGCGAGGCCCGTGCCAATCTCTCGCTCATTCTGACTTAAAAACAATACAATTTCCTTTAAGCACCGGTCGGCGCCCTTGAAGTTGGTACCACAGTCCGACCGAATCAGTGACGGTACTCCCCGTCTAGAAACAAATCGATCTAACGCCGCCAGAAAGGCCTCCGTAGAGAGATCGGCCACCAATTCCAAATGAACGGCCTTGGTCGCCAGACACACGAAGACACACAGATATGCCTTAACCGACTTCGCGTTGCGAAGGTGCGATGTCTTGACCATGAAAGGCCCCGCGAAATCTGTCCCTACGCCAGCAAATGGCCGAGCCTCCGTGACTCGGTCGGCCGGGAGATCTCCCATTTGTGGCTGCATTGTGGCTGCCTTGAGTCGGTAACAAGGCAAGCAACGAAACACAACGCTTCGTATGATTCTGCGGGCCGATAAAATCCAAAATTCACGCTGCAAAATGCCCAGAAGGGTGTTACAGCCTGCGTGTGAATTCTTGGTGTGACGGTCCCTAACCAACAACTCCACCAAAGCTCCTGAATGAAGCACTTTCCCATGAACGTGACCGGCGCGATCCAACCGGTTGGATCGAACGTTCGTGCGATAGTCGAAAGGACCGATCGCGTGGTCCAGGTCTTCGACAGCAACTCGGCCTCACAACTGTATGTGAAGGCATCCTGACTCGGTCGATACTGGACCCCTAAAATGGCCAACGCATGAAGATTCTCCGAATCCTCAAACAAATGCGGGTCTTGTTGATACTCAGTTGGCAGTCCTGCCAGTACCTCTGGGCAGTTCGACAGCCATTTCCTGAGTTCATAGCCACCGGAGGCCATGAGCGCCACCAATTCATCCCTTAAGATGAGCGCCTGCTCAATACTGTCTGAGCCCGTACAAATGTCGTCTACATAGACGTCCCTATCAATGACAGCAGCCGCGCGGGGAAAGCGGAGCCGTTCTTGATCAGCCAGTTCTCGTAGCGTACGCATGGCTACATATGGGCTGGGCTTTAATCCGTACGTGTTTGTGTTGAGCTCGTACGTGACCATCGGTTCCTCTGGGCTCTCTCGCCACAATATCAGCTGGAACCGACGGTCGTCTGGATGAATCTCAGTTTGACGAAACATCATCCGTACGTCCGTAACGAAGACAACCTGGTGTCTCCCGAAGTCCGTGAGAATGTCTGCAATGTCTCTGGTCAGCTTAGGACCAGCATGGAGACATTGATTCAGGGACACCCCGCTAGACGTCTCCGCGCTCCCGTCGAACACGACCCTAATCTTTGAGTCAGGTGTCTTCAAAACAGCATGATGAGGCAACACATAATGCTCCTCATGACGATAGTCAACCCTGGACACCGACATGTGACCCAACGTCAGGTATTCGCGCATGAACTCCACATACTTCTGTCGGAAGTTGGAGTCCCGCTTCATGCGCCTTTCCATTGCCACTAACCGCTTTTCTGCCAGACTCCATGAGCTCCCCAGCGGAGGTCGAATTGACAGAAATGGCAACCTTGTCATAAATCTACCCGATGGGAGGCGCACCGTGTTAAATCGATAGAATGTTTCGCACTCCTCATCACGTGGGTTATTTCTAAGAGCGGTGGGTGGCTCTTCCGTTGCCCAGAACCGTTGCAGGACGTCGGATAACACGCTGCCATAATATATGGAGCTATAATCCGTTGAGTGCTGTGGTTCCCGTACTGGGCCCAATAACGCGTAACCACCTGCGGTACGCATGGCCACAACCCCGTTTGGTTGCAGCTCCCGTTTGCCGCTTCGGAGCAGCTTCCCGAGGACGTCAGACCCAAGCAAGACGTCCACCCGTCCGGGGATCGCGAAGTGGGGATCGGCTAACTCCAATCCATTGGTCAACCCTTTTACCGCAGACGGTAACCGAGTCTGAGGGAGGACCCCAACCACTTCGTCCAAAACGATCGCCGTGGCATTCACCCGCGTGACCGATGCCGTGTCACCCATCTCGAACAGGAATGTCGTCTGACCCCTGAGGTGAGGCACCCGATTGCCACCTATACCTACGGCGCCATCCCGTGATGGCTCTAATGTAAGGCCCAGCTTTTTCACTAAACAGCTGGACACAATACAACCTTGTGCCCCTGAATCTAACAGTGCTCGCACGTGCACCGGCTGTCCGTCAGTACCCCTGACAGTAATCCTAGCCGTCGGTAATAATACCGTTACTGTCGGGGTGGGCACCACTGACGAACAGGCTGCTAGTTGCTAATAGGAGGCACCTCCCTCCTCCCCTGCCGGAGGGGGAGTAAATACTGTCCCAGTATACGGGTCCCAACCCGGGTAGTAACCCTCCCGACCCATCGGTGACATCCGTGCCGGTCGGAAGTAGCCTACTGGCATCCTTCCGAACGGTGGCGGGCGCGCCGTCAGCCGAGGGCGTTCTGCGAGAGGCGGGGAGAAGCGACTACTCGGGGGTGGCAACATGCCCCCCAACGCATTCGAGTACGCCGCGTAACCCGTCTGTACTACCTCCGGGCCCCTGCCCGAGTCTCGGTGCCTATCCCCCCCCCGCGGGGAAGACGACGGTATCGGGTTGTGCTCTGGATCAGCCCTTGGCCCACCCCCCCGAGGGGGCGGCGACCGCTGATTCCTGGCCGACCCACCCCCCCTAGGGGGGGGTGACCGACCACCCGAATCTGGCTTAGGAGAGGGGGGGTGACCTCCCGGCGAGGCTCCGTGCACCTCCCTACTCTCCGCCAGGCATAGCAACTCGTGATGGGCTCCTCCGCAGGTTCCACAGTTAGTGGTCCTGTGGCACTCACGTACAAAGTGAGTCCCCAAGCAGCGGAAGCACAAATAGCGCTGCTTGACCACCCCTCTTCGTCTATGCACCCGCTGCGCCTTAAAGTCCGCGCATGCGGCGAGACCGTGCCCTTCCTTCCGACAGAAGGCGCACACTTCCGATTGGAGGGCGTGGTATTTCTTCCCCCCCCGACGGGGCTCAACCGGCTTGGGCCCGCTCGTACGTCGGGTTGACGGAGGAGGGTGCGACGTGGATGCCCCTTGGCAATCCGCCCGCCGGCACTCGCCTTCTAAAAACGCTCTCAAGTCATCGTAACTTGGGAGGTGGTCCGTCGATTCGCCACCATGTGACTGCTCAAAGCGCGCCACCACGTCGATCGGCAACTTCCGTAAAACCCTATTGACGATGATATATTTATTGTCCCCTAACGACAACTTAAGTCGATCTAACGTGTTCACCGCAACCGTGACCGGATTAAGGATTTTCGACCTTATTTCGTACACGTTAGACACCTTCGGGATTTCAAAAATCTTATCAATGAGGCCATCAACTATTAATCGCCGATTATCATATCGGTCGATTAATAGGCCCCATGCCGTCTCATAACTGGCGTCCGTAATCTCCAGGTGGGTCAAGATGTCGTGCGGCTCACCGTTAAGCCTACCCATTAATTGAGCCATCTTGTACGCGGGCGAGAGATCTGTACGCGAATGCACGACACTATTAAAAATATCGCGGAATCGCGGCCAATCGGCATACTCGCCGCTAAACTCGGGTACATGTACTGGTGGCAACGGCGCCTGAATCCCTACGCCTGCTGGCCGACATGAATCCCTGACGTCACCCTTGCGCGATCGCTCAATGTCGGCCGCCGCCTGGATTATGCTCATGGACATTTCCCCACACTGGTCCACATTGCCCCGTACCACCTGAGCATCCTTGTCCACCGACGACAGATCCGTCGATTCGAGACATGCTAAATACTCAGCGTGACACTTTAACACGGCGTCATATCGTTCGTCAACTTGCCGAGCGCGTGACAATAACGCATCTTCACGATCGGTGCGACCTACCAACGTAACAACCGATGAAAACCATCTCAATTCAGCTTCGATTCTGGCTGCGATAGTTTTCGTTACTGACGGAGCCATAGTACCAATTTCAATACGCGATTATGCAATAATAAATAACAATAACCAAAAAAAAATAACAATTATTGTATCCGGAACCAACAATAATAATATATTCGTTGAGTGAATAAATCTACGACGCTATGCCAACTCTTGAACTTATTCCTCTACGTGCTCTAGAGGTTATTCCTCTATGTCTCAAATGTTGACAATCATAACACGATTTGTGATGAGGTTATATTTGTGCGTAACCGAACGTAAATAACAAATTATTTTATCAACGAATATTCACATTCCATGTACTTATTATTAATAACGCCAAACTCAACTTGAGGCGTACACTGGTATGTAGGTCAATGTACCACTACCTACAAGTTGAATTTGTACATGAACACAATTTTTACAAAGTAAATTGGTACCAAGTACCTACTAATTTTTACAAAGTGGGTTTAAATAAACCACGCTCTGATTTTATAGATTTTGATCGCGCCAGGACTCAGCCGAACCTTATCTCGGGCCCATGGGAGACAGGTCTCAGAACAGCCGCCGTCCTAACGGGATCAAATAGACGCGATACGCGCCTCCGAACAATATTACAATTTCTGAACTTACAGCTACTCTTACCTCATTTCTTCGAGCCGGTCTCACTTCCTTGACCCCTCGCAAGTTGTGTAACTGTGTATGTGTATAATGAGTGTATATGACCTTGCGATGGTTTGCTGGTAGTTCCGGACGATTCTTCCACGTCGCTGCAAGCCACGCCGTTAACGCGAGCCACCACACTCACTCCGTATTAGTCTAACCACAAAAGCCTCGGTGCTTCCCAATAGCACTCCCGTGACAAGGCAAACCAATGATATTATCAATAACCCGTTCGACATTCACAGCGTCGCTAACCGTACTGCTTAACTAGTATAATTGGGTGCCGCGAAATGACTCCACAAGTCGATTTAATCAATGCGCGTGCGCTTTCACCCGATCTATGGCTACTATAATACTTGTTCGACGCCCAGCACGTCTCAATACGAACTACTTCACGCCGAGCCCAGCGCTCGACCTCTTTCCCTCCGCCCCTGTCGCCCCGCGGCGGAGAAAATCAAAAATCTGAAGGTAGATTATAAACAATCACCCCCCCCGGACCGACCCGTTGTCGGTCCGCTCAAACTCCCGGGAGTCGAGATAAAGTTGAAACTGCCCGTCTAAGGATCGAGTCCCTCACCTGGACGTCTGCGATCCTTGGAAACCCATCCTTGCCCGTAATCAGGTTAACAATGCGCCCCCGTCGCCAACACAACGGTGATAGGTTAGCATCCTTAACCAGAACGAGGTCTCCAACGCAGGGTGGGGTCGTCCTGTCCGTCCACTTAACGCGTTGCTGTAGAATATGCAAATACTCCAGCGACCATCGCTTCCAAAAATTTTGGCTCATTTGCCGTAACATCTGATACCGTGACAACCGGTACAACTTGACATCAGTATACGGATATTCCGGCAAGGCGTTAAGTGGTTGGCCAATCAAAAAATGACCTGGGGTCATGGCCTCAAGGTCATTCGGGTCAGCGCTCAACGGGCACAAAGGTCGCGAGTTTAAGACCGCCTCAATTCTGCAAAACACCGTTGACAACTCCTCAAAGGTGAGAATCGTTGAGCCGATGACCCGATACAAGTGAGTCTTGGAAGACTTGACTACTGCCTCGAAAATTCCACCCCAGTGGGGGCATCCAGGTGGACTAAAATACCGCGAAATGCCCCGACTGGCGAGGCCCGTGCCAATCTCTCGCTCATTCTGACTTAAAAACAATACAATTTCCTTTAAGCACCGGTCGGCGCCCTTGAAGTTGGTACCACAGTCCGACCGAATCAGTGACGGTACTCCCCGTCTAGAAACAAATCGATCTAACGCCGCCAGAAAGGCCTCCGTAGAGAGATCGGCCACCAATTCCAAATGAACGGCCTTGGTCGCCAGACACACGAAGACACACAGATATGCCTTAACCGACTTCGCGTTGCGAAGGTGCGATGTCTTGACCATGAAAGGCCCCGCGAAATCTGTCCCTACGCCAGCAAATGGCCGAGCCTCCGTGACTCGGTCGGCCGGGAGATCTCCCATTTGTGGCTGCATTGTGGCTGCCTTGAGTCGGTAACAAGGCAAGCAACGAAACACAACGCTTCGTATGATTCTGCGGGCCGATAAAATCCAAAATTCACGCTGCAAAATGCCCAGAAGGGTGTTACAGCCTGCGTGTGAATTCTTGGTGTGACGGTCCCTAACCAACAACTCCACCAAAGCTCCTGAATGAAGCACTTTCCCATGAACGTGACCGGCGCGATCCAACCGGTTGGATCGAACGTTCGTGCGATAGTCGAAAGGACCGATCGCGTGGTCCAGGTCTTCGACAGCAACTCGGCCTCACAACTGTATGTGAAGGCATCCTGACTCGGTCGATACTGGACCCCTAAAATGGCCAACGCATGAAGATTCTCCGAATCCTCAAACAAATGCGGGTCTTGTTGATACTCAGTTGGCAGTCCTGCCAGTACCTCTGGGCAGTTCGACAGCCATTTCCTGAGTTCATAGCCACCGGAGGCCATGAGCGCCACCAATTCATCCCTTAAGATGAGCGCCTGCTCAATACTGTCTGAGCCCGTACAAATGTCGTCTACATAGACGTCCCTATCAATGACAGCAGCCGCGCGGGGAAAGCGGAGCCGTTCTTGATCAGCCAGTTCTCGTAGCGTACGCATGGCTACATATGGGCTGGGCTTTAATCCGTACGTGTTTGTGTTGAGCTCGTACGTGACCATCGGTTCCTCTGGGCTCTCTCGCCACAATATCAGCTGGAACCGACGGTCGTCTGGATGAATCTCAGTTTGACGAAACATCATCCGTACGTCCGTAACGAAGACAACCTGGTGTCTCCCGAAGTCCGTGAGAATGTCTGCAATGTCTCTGGTCAGCTTAGGACCAGCATGGAGACATTGATTCAGGGACACCCCGCTAGACGTCTCCGCGCTCCCGTCGAACACGACCCTAATCTTTGAGTCAGGTGTCTTCAAAACAGCATGATGAGGCAACACATAATGCTCCTCATGACGATAGTCAACCCTGGACACCGACATGTGACCCAACGTCAGGTATTCGCGCATGAACTCCACATACTTCTGTCGGAAGTTGGAGTCCCGCTTCATGCGCCTTTCCATTGCCACTAACCGCTTTTCTGCCAGACTCCATGAGCTCCCCAGCGGAGGTCGAATTGACAGAAATGGCAACCTTGTCATAAATCTACCCGATGGGAGGCGCACCGTGTTAAATCGATAGAATGTTTCGCACTCCTCATCACGTGGGTTATTTCTAAGAGCGGTGGGTGGCTCTTCCGTTGCCCAGAACCGTTGCAGGACGTCGGATAACACGCTGCCATAATATATGGAGCTATAATCCGTTGAGTGCTGTGGTTCCCGTACTGGGCCCAATAACGCGTAACCACCTGCGGTACGCATGGCCACAACCCCGTTTGGTTGCAGCTCCCGTTTGCCGCTTCGGAGCAGCTTCCCGAGGACGTCAGACCCAAGCAAGACGTCCACCCGTCCGGGGATCGCGAAGTGGGGATCGGCTAACTCCAATCCATTGGTCAACCCTTTTACCGCAGACGGTAACCGAGTCTGAGGGAGGACCCCAACCACTTCGTCCAAAACGATCGCCGTGGCATTCACCCGCGTGACCGATGCCGTGTCACCCATCTCGAACAGGAATGTCGTCTGACCCCTGAGGTGAGGCACCCGATTGCCACCTATACCTACGGCGCCATCCCGTGATGGCTCTAATGTAAGGCCCAGCTTTTTCACTAAACAGCTGGACACAATACAACCTTGTGCCCCTGAATCTAACAGTGCTCGCACGTGCACCGGCTGTCCGTCAGTACCCCTGACAGTAATCCTAGCCGTCGGTAATAATACCGTTACTGTCGGGGTGGGCACCACTGACGAACAGGCTGCTAGTTGCTAATAGGAGGCACCTCCCTCCTCCCCTGCCGGAGGGGGAGTAAATACTGTCCCAGTATACGGGTCCCAACCCGGGTAGTAACCCTCCCGACCCATCGGTGACATCCGTGCCGGTCGGAAGTAGCCTACTGGCATCCTTCCGAACGGTGGCGGGCGCGCCGTCAGCCGAGGGCGTTCTGCGAGAGGCGGGGAGAAGCGACTACTCGGGGGTGGCAACATGCCCCCCAACGCATTCGAGTACGCCGCGTAACCCGTCTGTACTACCTCCGGGCCCCTGCCCGAGTCTCGGTGCCTATCCCCCCCCCGCGGGGAAGACGACGGTATCGGGTTGTGCTCTGGATCAGCCCTTGGCCCACCCCCCCGAGGGGGCGGCGACCGCTGATTCCTGGCCGACCCACCCCCCCTAGGGGGGGGTGACCGACCACCCGAATCTGGCTTAGGAGAGGGGGGGTGACCTCCCGGCGAGGCTCCGTGCACCTCCCTACTCTCCGCCAGGCATAGCAACTCGTGATGGGCTCCTCCGCAGGTTCCACAGTTAGTGGTCCTGTGGCACTCACGTACAAAGTGAGTCCCCAAGCAGCGGAAGCACAAATAGCGCTGCTTGACCACCCCTCTTCGTCTATGCACCCGCTGCGCCTTAAAGTCCGCGCATGCGGCGAGACCGTGCCCTTCCTTCCGACAGAAGGCGCACACTTCCGATTGGAGGGCGTGGTATTTCTTCCCCCCCCGACGGGGCTCAACCGGCTTGGGCCCGCTCGTACGTCGGGTTGACGGAGGAGGGTGCGACGTGGATGCCCCTTGGCAATCCGCCCGCCGGCACTCGCCTTCTAAAAACGCTCTCAAGTCATCGTAACTTGGGAGGTGGTCCGTCGATTCGCCACCATGTGACTGCTCAAAGCGCGCCACCACGTCGATCGGCAACTTCCGTAAAACCCTATTGACGATGATATATTTATTGTCCCCTAACGACAACTTAAGTCGATCTAACGTGTTCACCGCAACCGTGACCGGATTAAGGATTTTCGACCTTATTTCGTACACGTTAGACACCTTCGGGATTTCAAAAATCTTATCAATGAGGCCATCAACTATTAATCGCCGATTATCATATCGGTCGATTAATAGGCCCCATGCCGTCTCATAACTGGCGTCCGTAATCTCCAGGTGGGTCAAGATGTCGTGCGGCTCACCGTTAAGCCTACCCATTAATTGAGCCATCTTGTACGCGGGCGAGAGATCTGTACGCGAATGCACGACACTATTAAAAATATCGCGGAATCGCGGCCAATCGGCATACTCGCCGCTAAACTCGGGTACATGTACTGGTGGCAACGGCGCCTGAATCCCTACGCCTGCTGGCCGACATGAATCCCTGACGTCACCCTTGCGCGATCGCTCAATGTCGGCCGCCGCCTGGATTATGCTCATGGACATTTCCCCACACTGGTCCACATTGCCCCGTACCACCTGAGCATCCTTGTCCACCGACGACAGATCCGTCGATTCGAGACATGCTAAATACTCAGCGTGACACTTTAACACGGCGTCATATCGTTCGTCAACTTGCCGAGCGCGTGACAATAACGCATCTTCACGATCGGTGCGACCTACCAACGTAACAACCGATGAAAACCATCTCAATTCAGCTTCGATTCTGGCTGCGATAGTTTTCGTTACTGACGGAGCCATAGTACCAATTTCAATACGCGATTATGCAATAATAAATAACAATAACCAAAAAAAAATAACAATTATTGTATCCGGAACCAACAATAATAATATATTCGTTGAGTGAATAAATCTACGACGCTATGCCAACTCTTGAACTTATTCCTCTACGTGCTCTAGAGGTTATTCCTCTATGTCTCAAATGTTGACAATCATAACACGATTTGTGATGAGGTTATATTTGTGCGTAACCGAACGTAAATAACAAATTATTTTATCAACGAATATTCACATTCCATGTACTTATTATTAATAACGCCAAACTCAACTTGAGGCGTACACTGGTATGTAGGTCAATGTACCACTACCTACAAGTTGAATTTGTACATGAACACAATTTTTACAAAGTAAATTGGTACCAAGTACCTACTAATTTTTACAAAGTGGGTTTAAATAAACCAAGCTCTGCTACCAGATTTTGATCGCGCCAGGACTCAGCCGAACCTTATCTCGGGCCCATGGGAGACAGGTCTCAGAACAGCCGCCGTCCTAACGGGATCAAATAGACGCGATACGCGCCTCCGAACAATATTACAATTTCTGAACTTACAGCTACTCTTACCTCATTTCTTCGAGCCGGTCTCACTTCCTTGACCCCTCGCAAGTTGTGTAACTGTGTATGTGTATAATGAGTGTATATGACCTTGCGATGGTTTGCTGGTAGTTCCGGACGATTCTTCCACGTCGCTGCAAGCCACGCCGTTAACGCGAGCCACCACACTCACTCCGTATTAGTCTAACCACAAAAGCCTCGGTGCTTCCCAATAGCACTCCCGTGACAAGGCAAACCAATGATATTATCAATAACCCGTTCGACATTCACAGCGTCGCTAACCGTACTGCTTAACTAGTATAATTGGGTGCCGCGAAATGACTCCACAAGTCGATTTAATCAATGCGCGTGCGCTTTCACCCGATCTATGGCTACTATAATACTTGTTCGACGCCCAGCACGTCTCAATACGAACTACTTCACGCCGAGCCCAGCGCTCGACCTCTTTCCCTCCGCCCCTGTCGCCCCGCGGCGGAGAAAATCAAAAATCTGAAGGTAGATTATAAACACGCCCCATTAGACATATTGACAACTAACTACTACAGATTGTTTGTAATTTGACATACACGTCCACTTTTCAATATGCAATGACATTATAAATTATAGACGTCTATAACATTGATTACAGTGACAATTTATTTATGACATCTTTAGCAAAATGAAGCAGAATGAAATTCAAGGATTGATTTGATGGGCGATGACTGCCTGCTGTCATGACAACACAACGACAGCACTATAAAATATGAGTGTAAGAGAAGGACGGAATAGCATTCTCTCTCACTCACACACCGTTTTCCTTATAAACGATGAAATTGAATAATTTAATTATAATAACGAAACGAAGGCAAATCGAAAGTAATTAATATCGAAATGGTATTGCTTCATATTAATTGATATCGTTATTGAACGCGAATCATTTTATTGGCGTCAAAAGGCCCATTTCCATTTCCTTAATTGATGACGATAAAGAAATTAAATTTATTGAAGGTACGAGAATTGTGTAGATTCTAGTATTATTTATATTTTCGCTGCAAAAAGTGAGTCAGAAATCTGAAAGTTTGACTACCAATACTATCGTATCGTATCGTGCAGCCCAATGGGTTGTAGGGATCGGATCTGCAGTGGTTCTATTTAATTATCATTTTAGTCCAGAATCACCCACTGTTGGGTAAAGGGCTCCCCTTTCTTCTGCCCTATTGTCTCCATTCTGTGCGTCCCTCATCTATCCGTTTCCCTTGATTTTGACGATATCGTCTACCTAACCCTTTTTTGGATGGCCCTAGTCTCTTGGACCGTAACTTTCGCCATCGGCCTTCTCTGCTGCTTAAAAATCATCATCTGCCTAGCCTTTTCCCAACTATATTGGGGTCGGCTTCCAGTCTAAGCGGATGCAGCTACCTGTATTTTACATGGAGCGACTGCCTATCTGACCTCCACAACCCAGTTAATACTAGGTAATACAATACCCTTTGGTAAGACTGGATGTCAGAATTTCAGGTCACTGGCTACCTATAACGACTGCCAAAGATCTATATTATGGCAGCCGAGACCAACAGCTTAACGTGCTGTCCGAGGCACGGAGGAAACTCGGTACCTATGTCGGGCGGTCACCCATCCACAGACCGACCTAGGCAAGCACAGCTTTCCCTAAATATCGACCCGAGTGGCAGTTCTTATTAAGCCACGAGCTCCTCTCTCAGCTGCTTAAAATATACTCACTGAAAATTACTGGTTACTGGTTAATTGGTGGCTGCATCTGATTTAAGTTGAAGCCGACCCTAACGTAGTTGGGCAAAGGTTGAGCAGATGATGATGATGATGATGTAATCTTCGAGAGACACCTCTGCCTGACCCTTTGGGCTATACATCCTTACCGTTTTGATGATAATCTTCTTCTTTACAGCGTGACGGCCGCGGTTACGGACCTGAAGGTTACGGCGGCGAGGGGTTCGTTCCACCCCCGCCCATGCATCACCCCAACATGCCCCCACAGAACCAGGTAATTGTAACCCCAATGGAGGAGAAAGCATAGCAAGCATACAGGGGATATTTTGGTTTCCCCTGTATGTTTAAATCTTATTCATTGAGTGATTTGTTACAATTTTTTTTTACCATAATGTTTTAATTTAAATTGTTCTGTATCTAAAGATACAATACCATACAATTTACCTATTTACCTATAGATATTATAAAAAAATCTTATTTAGTTTATACATTAATTTAAACATTTAAATTAACTTCTATAATTGAATGAACTATACTTCTACATTTAAATGATCCACTTCTACATTTAAATGAACTCTCTACAACTCAATCTACATATAAATGAACTCCCTATGACTTCCTTACATCTTCTGATGCCACTAAAGTGTCCCCTGCTGCCGCAGGGCGGTCCCCCGCAGCAAGGCGCCGTGATGATGGTGTACGGACTGGACCCTCAGACTGTGAACGCGGACCGACTGTTCAACTTGTGCTGCCTCTACGGGAACGTTGTTAGAGTAAGTATCAATTTATTATTATTATAGTTAGCCCATATACAGTCTGTTATGTTAAACGAGGGACATATCAGGAGGGTATTCAGTATTCCATTCTTGTCCTAAATATGTAAAAAAAAAACTATTACCTTAATTTGTGACATAATTGTCCCATGGTCCCCGCACGCTCTCCAGATCTCACTTTATTAGACGTTTCTTTTTCGTCCTGTCCTATGCCAGTTTTAAAATATGAAATAATGGTTTTGTGTCCGGTTACTGGCATTAGCCTACCTATTACATAGAACTTGAACATAACTTGCGAAATGTCGGTGTACTATTAGGTACACCTTTGCCTAACCCTTTTTGTAATTTCCAGATAAAATTCCTGAAGACTAAAGAAGGCACGGCAATGGTCCAGATGGGAGACGGCGTGTCAGTGGAGAGATGTGTGCAGAACTTGAACAACGTTACTGTTGGAGACTATACCTTGACACTGGCGTGAGTATATCCTTTCTTTTAATCTATTGATCTCTACTATTGCATGAGGAATCGATTCTCGGCAACTCTAATAATACGACCACTTACCTTACGCCTTCTGGCAAGATATACCTGAACAAACCGCTATGCTTTGGTGCTTCCACATTCATTGCGAACCGCCAGACTGTGGAATTCACTGCCGAAGTCACTGCTTCTGTTTCCCGATCATTATCGGGAGATCTTCAAAGTTGGAGTTATTAGAGTTCTAGGCAAACGTCCTCCACTCTAGGCCTGATCACCGCTTCACATCAGGCGAGTTGTGGCCAAACGCAAGTCTACTAAGTATAAAAATTAATAAATTTTTCCATCAGGAATTTCTCAGTAGCAGCGACGGTGTCCGGATTTGTGTCCGACTTATGGCGTAGACTCCCCCCCCCCCCCCCCTATTACATAGTACCCAAACATACCTCGAGAAATGTGGGTGTACTAATGGCTGCACTTTTACCTAACCCTTCGGGGATAAAATGCCTGATGTTATAATTATGATTTTGATTTAATACAACAAATATTTCGTTCTCAATTTCCAGTTTCTCAAAACAAGCATACCTATCAGAGGTGATGAACCCGTACCCGCTGCCGGACAAGAGCCCCTCGTTCAAAGACTACGTCGGCAACAAGAACAACAGGTTCTTGACACCTGCCTCCATACACAAGAACAGAATACAGCCGCCGTCTAAGGTAAGGACCCATTTGTTACTAGAAGGAGCAAGATAATAATGTTTTTTTAGCGAAGACATGTGACATGTACCAATCCGCACTGGGCCGCGTGGTAGATTATAGACCATCCCCTCTCAAAGAGAGGAGGCCTGTGTCCCAGCAGTGGGAACATTAATAGGCTGTTGATGAAAATCTACATTTCTTCGATTCTGCTGTACTGTGCTAACTTCAAAATAAACAAGTCACAGGGATTCATTATGTATTATAACGTTCCAGGTGCTCCATTTCTTCAACACGCCACCCGATGTGTCTGACGAGCAGCTGCTGCAGGTGTTCAAGGACTACGGCGTCACCCCCCCTCACACCATCTCCAAGTTCCCGCTCAAGAGTGAGAGGTAAGAACATGTGGTATCCCACGTCTGATGACTTTACATTAGAAGCTTCTTATCGTGTGAACAGTAAATCAAAATTCATTTATTCAAACTATGCTGATAATCAGCACTTTTCGAACGTCAAAATTTACTTTACTTTACTTATTTACATTTTTATAAGACAGTCCCCCAAAACGCCCACCCATCCACACTTTCTAGTGTTTAGCTGGAAAGAAGAAGTGGCGGAACAAACTCCCCAGCACACATGTAGGTCAGAGACACAGTAGTGTCAGACACACACCCTAGTGTCAGAGTTTCTGAACCGCCTCAAGGGCTTTTGACATATTTCCCGTTGGGGCTGCGGGTTGTTCGAAAGAGATACCGTGGCCTCGACACAAAGGGCTAAGAAGAAATATGGGTGGGTTTAAGTCAGTAGAAGTCTGGCACTCCCTACCGCTCTGCCCAGAGCGGAAGGAGTCGTTTGATGATATCCAAACCCGCAAAAAAAAGAGTGCCCCATAGGGATGATTTCTGACTAAAAAAATATTATTCTGTTTAGTCCGTCAGTTAATTTATCGATAAATATTCGATACGTGTTTTTATGTTTTTTTTTTAATTAATAAAAAAATTAAGAAGATAAACCGCGTCGAAGATCATGACACGACGGGGGCCACTTAATATCATGTCCTGAGACTCCTGTTGTTCGTTCACTACACATGTGTTTTACCCTAAAATCTAACCGTTCTACTCATAATATTTCAGATCTTCATCAGGCCTTATGGAGTTCCAGAACATTTCCCAGTCCGTGATGGCGATAATGGCCTGCAACCACGCGACCATACAGCATCCAGGTAAATAGAAAATTCTAATTCCGAATGATTAGGGATCAAAAATATACCTTTTCTCTGTTTTCCTACCATATTCCCTGTTTTTTTACCCTATTCCCTGTTTTGTTACCCTAATCTCAGCTTATCCACCCAAATTCCTGTGAACTTACCCTATTCTCTGTTTACCAAACGTGTTCCTTGTGAACACGTTTCCCAATTTATCTACGCCGATATTTGTTTATTTATTCGTTCTGTGGTTTCTGCCTACCCCTATGGAAAAAGGGCGTGACTTTACGTGTGTATGTATGTATATCTGTTTACTTTAATTGACGGCACGGTTGGCGCAGTGGCTGAGCGATTAGTCTGCTGCGCTGCGTGTCGGGGTTCGATCCCCGCACGGAACAAATATTTGTAAGACCTACAGATAGTTGTTTCGGGTCTGGGTATTTGTGTATGTGAGTTTAAATGTTTGTGAATGCACCCACGATACAGGAGAAATTCCTAGTGCCCACACTAGGAATTTTTCGCAACGTTTTTTTTTTTTAAATAAAAAAAACTTCCCCTTTCAGTTATTTTATCTGTTTAATCATTCATTTTGTGTATTTTTCTGGCAGCTGAGAAAAGATCTACAAACTAGCAGATTTTTTTTGTTTTTTATTTCCTGACAATTTATTCAAATATGAAGCAAATAAAGATTTTTACAGCGTTTTGTTAAATTAGATTCAAACTTGTGGTTCTCGTATTATCGGGCACACTATAACCTATTATTTCAAGAATTCTAAACCCTTTGATAATATTGTAGGTTGCTCTAGAAACTCTAGATGACGATAACGTTGTATTAGGTGAATTAAAGGGCAGTAAACTAACAAGAAAAATAAAAAATAAAATCTAATTTGACATCATTATCTGCCTAGCCTGTTTCCACTATGTTGGGGAAGGCTTCCAGTGTAAGCCGGATACAACTGAATACCAGTATTTTACAGGGAACGACCGCCTATTTATCCTACATAACCCACTTAGTTCTGGACAATATGATACCCTTTCGCAAGACTGTTTATAGCTTACTAGCTTTTGCCAGCGGCTTTGCCCGCGTGTAAATGACGGTTTTCCATACAAACTTTCATCCCCTATTTAAATCCCTTAGGGGTTGAATTTCGAAAAATCCTTCCTTATTTCTTGTCTACATTATAAAGGGAACCTCTGTGCAAAATTTCAGCTTTCTAGGTCCAAGGGTTTGGGCTGGGCGTGGATGAGTCAGTCAGTCAGTCAGGACTTCTCTTTTTATTTAAATAGATTTGACATAATTATTTTGTTTAAACGTTTTCAGGTGCAAAATTCCCGTTCGTAATGAAGCTCTGCTTCTCATCTTCGCGGCAAATCGGACAGGGAAAGGGGCAAAACCCTAACATCAAGAGTCAAAATCAGAATACGGATCAGAACAACCAGAGACAAGGCCAAAACAATGGAATGGCCGAACATGACTTCTAGTAAGAAATAAATTCACTAATGTATAGAAAAGAGTAATATCAAAGTGTTTAAAAAGACATGTACATTTTTTTTAAAAGGTGACGGACCAATGTTGTATCGGATTGATATTTTTAATTGGCAGCCCTGAAGTTGTCTATTGTGCATTAGTTTTCGTTGTTGGCAAGCCAAAGATTAAGTGTTACCAGCGTGGAAAAATTTATGTTAAGTTTTTCGGTTATTCGTAGTTTATGCCGATGTATTTGTCTGCACAAAGTAGTTAGGGACAAATATTATAGTCAATGTTGATTCTCAATCTCACGATATCCTGCCATTTTTTTTGTTCTTGGTATTTTTTTTTCAAAATTGTCTATTTATTGTGTGTAGAATATCGACCTAGTAAAAAATAGGCTCCTTCTAAATATGCTTATTTTGACCTTCTTGTTCTAGTCAAAATTCTATCGCATAATGTTTCAGACTGACCCGGTTTTGAGAGGTTTTTTAAAATACATAATTTCCTATCGAAATATCAATGTTTCTCATTCTTCGATAGTAGGGACCATAGATTTTAATATTGATCATCTCTATATTTGCTTGTGGATTAATTAATGAGTGTTCTGACAGGTGATATTTGTGCAATTTTTTTTTTTCAAAAATGATTTCTTTGTCAATAGCAATATGAATAATAATTGCATTTATAATGAATGAGATCAACACCGTCTACCAAACCTTTTCAAGATATACCAGTATTTAACTTGAACTTTAGTAAGCCAAGTCTGGTTTTCAGATGTTGTCTAACTAACCTGTAATTGGAAAATATATGCTAGGACGGTTTTAATTAATTTCAGAATGCCATGCAGGGATAGTATGCTTTTCAGGCTTAAAAAATATTTTCAGTTTTTTTTTTAATATTATGTCAGAACACACAACACATTTTAAACGCTTTATTGAATTTCATAAAAAAAAACGTTAATAATTTTGAAAGCAAAAATATAGAGATATCAGCTTTTATACAGTCTTAATGGGTTAAAATATAGCAAACAAATTGTACTGAAAATTCAAGATCAAGCCAGTGAAAATATAATTTAAATCTTCAAAAAAATTGCAACAACCTTTAAACATTTTATGACTTAAAAAAAGATTTTGTTTTTCTTTCTATTTTTACCAAATTTTGTATCTTTCCACGATAAGATTACCTTTTTCTTAATTTATTCTCATATTTATTTAATTGTTTCTATGGCTGATTTTCTAGTATGAAAAGTTGCTATATTTTGACCTGCAAATTATTTTGATGAAAAAATATTCTCTATTCTTATAGTAAAAGATTGTACACATAATTTCCTAAAAGATAATTTTAAAGATTTTCTAAAGAAACCAAACTTTCTAGTTAGTAAAAAAACTTTGACAAAAATCTGACATTTTACTAAAAAAAAATCTTCTTTTTCCTTAACAATACCTGCTTTCATTCCTTGACTTTATCTAAGCCAAAAATTAAGCCAAAGTCTATTGAGAAAGTTAGAACTTAAATATATAAAACATATGGATAGAAAATACTGTTGTATGCATGTACATATGAGTGCTGTTAAACATATTTTGCATCGGTCCACTGCTGGACCTAATATTGGGGAAAAATTCGTTTTGTCCACTAGATGGCACTAATATTCTAAATAATTTTAAAAGAGTATTTAAGCAATCATTGTTAGTTATTTTAAAAATATATATTTCGTGTTTTTCACAAAAAAATACTCCAAAATTAGTCCAGCAGTTTAGTTGTTATAAAAGTACAATCAGGTACTTACTCAAGTGTCATGTTCAATAAAAAAAAATATAATAATATGAGTGGATATAAAATGGCAGTGTTAAATGTTTAAGAAATTTTAATTACATTATTTCCATTTTTAATTGTTTGCGCGAGATTTAATTTTAACCGTTATTTGGTTTATTTAAAAATAAGTTTTAGTACTCGTTATTTTAAATGTTCCGCTTATCCCGGTACTTAACTTGTCTTTTATATTTTTGGTTCATTTCGTGTTTACATAAAATATTTGTAAATAATATTTAAAAAATATATGAACTACATAAAAAATCGTTGAGTGCAGTCGAATTGACTTTTATTCGCATAAAATTCTATCAATCTATTACAAAAGGTATTAAATATTGGCTTTTTCGAGGGATAAGCGGAGCAGGTACAAGCATTTGTATGAAAACACTAATAAAAAAAAAATTGTCAAGTACCTTTTTTTGAGGCCTGCAGTTAAATCTCGCGCTGACAAGTAGTAAAATAGTTTATGAATGTATCTATTGAGAGGAATGACATATCTTATGTGGATAATAAAAGCGTAATATGTGCTATGTCAATTTATAAACGGCTATATATATGTATACATGTAGATATGTATTACCTAGAAGTGTATATCTCATGTACACTCGTGCACAACACCTTATATTTTTTGTGTGACAACACAATGCTTTTAGGCTTAATAATAATAGATTTGTACTTAAAATACGCTGATTTAGAATTGTAGAATAAAAATTAAATATTATTGTAAGATTAAGCCTGTTGTGCCCGATTGTACAATCGCTTGTCCGATCGGAAATGTCAATTTCTTTTTAAGTTACGTCTAGCGTACGTCCGTATGTGTATAATATGCTTCGAAATTACATATCACAGTGACAAATAATAAAATTAGAGAAAAATGTATAAAAAAAACACTTACTTAATTACTACATGTCTTTTTCACTTAGTCACAGTTTTTGCTCAATTTTCAGTTTTTTTTTCTTCTAATATATTTTTTTTCCATTTTTATATCCTTTTTCTACTCATTGGTTGACAAAACATTCGGTTAGGTACTTAACATCTCACAGTTTGGCCTTAAAAGACATTATTTTACTAAAAAAAAACACAATTTCCCATTAAATTGAGTTTTTCAAAACATTTCACTACTGAACATTTTTCATACAGTAGCCGGTCGTTAAACGTCACATCGAGACTTTGAAAGATACCGTCACATTTTAATGAGTGACCAAAGACAAAGCTTCATGAAGTCACACTTTCTCTTGAACTCTTTGTGTCATATTAACCACAGACACTGTACGACCTGTACGTTCCTAAACTTCCCCTAAACTAGAAAAATCTCCCCAAAATCTTTTTCGGTCAGAACTGCAACTTCAATACATTCATTACTCACTAAAAACTATTTGCTTCTAGCTAACGGCGATGAGGTGGAGCACACACACACACATATCAAGACGGATGGCACACACATACACTGGCACACCACTACGAGTGCGATGGGGGGACTAAGGGGGATTGCCGTTACAAAAAACACACGAAAAATTTACCCACTTTCACAAAAAAAAAACCCAAATTCGACAAAGTTACCACTCAAAAATAGGGAGGCGGGCGAATTTCTCGTGGCGGCAATGTTTTTAAAATAATTCCTTATTTTTACAATTTGTGATTTAGATCACTCTTATAAAGACATTAACAGTTAGTTTTTTTAATATAATTTTAGACACAGTAACATGTTTTTCTTTTTCATATTATTACACATTATTACATTTCCATGTTTTTTCTTTTTCTTTTTTTGTTTGGAGTGGAGCTATGCTCTGTTGAATGCGTCTGCATTTCGATTGTGGACTTAGCGGTTTAGGTATCGATTAAGTAATATTCCCATTTAATTTGATTAATTAGATTTTAGTTACTTATTATTTTATCAGTGCTGTTTTCATCCTCAGAAAATGGACATTGACATAATTGTGACGAGCAATGAAGATAGCACTGTTTCCCGTTTTAGTGAGGATTTTTAGTAAAAAAAAAATGATATTAGTTTGTGAGTAATGTTGAAAAAGTAGGTACTTAGTTTTCTTTCTTGTTCCCTATTCTTGTGCGCGCGAAAAACGGACAAAGAAAAATGTCCGCGCGTATTTGTAATTTATCTAAAAAAAACTTGGTTGTTTTGTAAAACGTGACAGTTGTGAAATGTACAAGAAATAAAGAAACTGAGGTATATTATAGAAAAATTGTTTTATTTTTGGTTTTTATTAGACCACGCTTATGTGCTTGTTTCTTAAGTTTGCACCAGTTTAGTTCGTAGTGGCGATCTATCCACCATTTTTTTAATGTTTTATGAACCAAAAGTATCTAATAAATGTAAGAAATAGTTTAGCACTCTTTAGGTTAGTAGTAAGTGTCATTGCAATGTCAATTATATTCGATTAGTGGAAAAAATAAAACAGTAAAGTTTTCTAAAAATTTTCTTAAAAAATATAGCGATGATTCGACTTAAAATTTGAGTAATAAGCCTTGCACATGGATTTAGAGAAATAAGGTCAGATGATGATATTGGAGACACCACAATCGCGCTGTTTGAAAAAAAAATACTTATTTTTTGTTTTTGTGTCTAGGGATAGATGTTTGTATGGTGTGACCTTGTGGTAGCTCGTCTATATTACTGTTTATGAATAGAAAAAAAAACTTAGTCTTTTTTCCTTTAAATTACTTTGCAAACCTTCTTAGTGAACTACTAATTAGTTCAGTTAAATTGTATTATTGCTAGGAAAGTTTTGGGTTAGTTCTGATTTTTTCATTCCATATGTGTTTTGGGGTGCTAAATCTGAATCTGAGGTTTGCGGACAAAATTTCGTGACGCAACATTAAAAAAAAACAGAAAAGACAGTTTTATTTTTGCTTTTTTGCTTAAAGCTCGAAAACTATTAACTTTTGGTAAATGGTCTGTTTACAGAAATTAAAGTACTTGGAATTCTCTACAAATACCAGTATTTAGTTTTTTTTTTTTCAGACGAATCGTTCGGTTTCTAGTGCGAGTTGAAAATTGTAAATTTTTAGCAGTTTATGCAAAACCCACTTTTTACATTTCAATATTAAATTTTTATGGATGCTCTCATTTGATAAATGTCACCTGGTTTTCCACACAAGTAATTAAAAAGAAAAAAGGCAAAAATTATGCAAATTCAGTAGGTATCAAAAAAAGGTAGAACTGATGAAAAAAAAAAAAAACTGAAACTATAAATACCGATTGCCATCCAGTTTATAGTGCGCTAGTGTGCGCTACACGTACACACGTATACTACAACGTCTACAACAGTTTAGCACATTGTTTCCGATTGGAATGTAAAGCGGCTTTAACTGCTTTTTAACTAAGCTATTTTGCTTTTTTGCAATCTAGCTATAATATTTGAGTCAAAACGTGAATTATCCGTGTGACTCGGTCTTTATTTTAATTAACTTAAAAACCTTTCAATACAAATCTAAAAAGTGGGTTTTGCAGTCACACCGGTACAAATTGCCAATTTTCAACTTGCACTTGAGACCGAACGTTTCGTCTGTACAATAACCAAAATAGTGATATTTGTAGAGAACTTTAAGTACTTTAATTTCTGTAAACAGACCATTTACTACAAGTTAACAGTTTTCGAGTTTTAAGCAAAGAACCGGAAAAAAGCAAAAAAAAAACCGGTTTCTTCTGATTTTTTTAATGTTGCGTCACGAAATTTTGTCCGCAAACCTCAGATTCAGATTTAGCACCCCAAAACACATATGGAATGAAAAAATCAGAACTAACCCAAAACTTTCCTACTAGGATCACTTTACAGAACAAATTTCCTGAATTAAATGTCAAATTACATAAACAGTCTTATAGCCAGCCTTCAACTAGTCCTAAATATAGCTGAAGTAATAAATGTTATCAGGTAAATAGATGCATATCTTTTTCTCTAGGAATATTTTCGAATGGAAAAAAACTAAATGTTCTAGAATTAGGACCTTGATGTCGTGATAGCTTACCTCTTTGTGTTGAATGTACAGAGAAAATATATAAAAAAAAATGTTTTTTTACATTGTCAATTTATTACATTTTGTTGTTGTATTACTGACGAAATGACACTATTCTACTCAGATGAACGCTATCATCAAATTACACACGTTGTAGACACTAAAATTGACTATGAAAAATCTAAATTAAATAATTAAAAAGATAAAATTTGTCTCTGGTCAGTCTTAATGTCTATTCCCGTAATTTCGCTAAACGATGCTTTAACAGAACACGAGAAACAGCACGGTGGCACATAGTGAATATATTGTATTTTTCTTTTCGTTATTAGCCTACATTTTATTGGAATTAGGTCTTGTAGTTACATGATAAACATTAAAATACATGTCAACACAACAAATTCTTTCATTTCAAACACAACCACTGCAGCAAACATGGCAACACAAGTTTTCAAACCGACATTCTTTCTTAGTTAATGAACGCGATCAATATACCTAAACCACGCTTAAGAGCATCAATGTTAGATTGCCGTGGAATATTATCTCTGGCGGTGTTCTTGAACGCTGTTGCATCATCGTGTAATTTTTTTCTCCTAAACATTGGTTTGTAAAACTTGTGTTTACGACTGTACATCCTACTTACCTACCTACATGCCTGTCATAAACTAATAAGTCATTTATTTAAGCTTTTTATTTTTCTTAAAAAAAAACAAGACATTAATTATACGAGCTATCTTTTCTATGAACTCTTGTCAATTAAATCTCAAAATATTTTTGACGTGAAATCCCACTGAATATTTTCTTCCAAAAATTGGGGAGTTTTTTTTTATTTACTTACAACTTTATTTTCTATCTTGTCAGTGACATTACAGATGACTTGACTTGACATTATTATTTATTAGCATTGCTGTCGAAAACATGAAATTGCTCAATTTCACTTTTAGGAAATGCAACAACTCTGGTGAAAATGCTAATTTTCACATAATTTTGATAGGTACTTCAATTCTACATACTTAGGTTACGCGACACGCAGAATGTTACATTCTAATACTGCATCAGTTTTTAGTTTCTACAGAAAATGGAAAGCCTACCATCGACAATTATTTAATCTATTGAAGAAAAACAATGTTCCTTGAAGGACTACCTACCTATGTAGGTAGTCCTTCAAGGAACATTGTTTTTCACTTTTTCCCAAAAACACTAAAACTTACATTTGAAGACCCTGATACATTCTTGATAGGGTATGCTAAAGTGCAATGGACATGGACAATACACGGACACGAAGTGACACCTGAACCTTTGACTTGAACAAAAGTACGCTATTGGATTTTCGTATGATTGTTTAAATGTTAAAAAAAAAAAAAAACTGAAAATTTGAATCGAAGGAGAACTCACACTAACTGCTGTAATCAGAGATACAGAGTGATGGTATAGGTAAGTACCTAATCATTAAACGTCTCTGAGTGTGGCAGTTAGAGCATTTATTTCAAATAGACCATTACAGGCATTATTTAATGTCAAAAACAAGTGTGGGCGTAGATCTTTATGGCGAAGAATGGGCAAGAAACCTATGGACACTCTAATAAATCAAAATATTGTTACATCTTGGCTTAAGTCATTCATGTTGAAATTATAGGTACCTACGTATAGGTGAAGCTTAGTCTTACTAAAAAAGGGGCATTTATATCTGCATATTCTGGGCCCCGAGTCTGCTATTCAATAGTGTCAGAATGGTCGATCATTGATCTCATAATGGTTGATTGATGACAAGCCAAAAAGTATCTTATGCCTGTCGACTTAACGTACTTTTTGGCTTGTCGTAAATAATAATAATAATATTCCACAACTATCACACAACGCCATCTAGTCCCAAGCTAAGCAGAGCTTGTGTTATGGGTACTAGACAACTGATAAATATACTTATATATATTTCTAAATACATACATATTACAGATAAATTACACCCAGACACAGAACAAATGATCGTGCTCATCACACAAACATTTGTCCTGGGTGGGAATCGAACCCACGACCTCCGGCATAGCAGTTAGGGTCACTAACCACTAGACCAACAGGCCAGCAAATCAACCATTATGAGATCAATGATCGACCATTCTGACACTATTGAATAGCAGACTCGGGGCCCTGGTGACTTGTAAATAGGCTCATGATGGTCCTAAATTGTATAGAGAGTATTATAAAGTCTGAAAGGCACAGTAAGTATTCAACTGTTCGTAAATAGATTACTGATGCAGTACACCAATAACACATTCTTCAAAAATGCATTTCAAAATTTTGCACAAAACAAAATTAATATTATAATTAAATGAAATTATTAATTATATGTATAAAATATTTTAAAGTATGGCGTGAAAAATATGTTGATATGTAAATAGTAAGTATGTTATTTTAATCTCAAAACAAAAATATTAGTTTTTATTGTACATTTATAGAATTATCAAAGATTAATTATTATTATTATAGAGAGCTGCACTCGAGACGCAAGAAGTTGTAAAATTGTATAGAAAACAATAAATAATGTTTTTGATTATTTTGTGGTATTTATTTATTTAAAACCGGTCAAGTGCATGTTGGACTACGCACAATATAGGGTTACGTAGTTTCCCATATGAAGTGGATGTGAGGATTGAGGGACCAGTATTAATCATTGCTATCTTCAAAATGCTTCGATATTTAAGCTCCATTTTTTTTTTACAATATGTTTTAAGACTTCTACTAAAACTTTATGTAGAATAAAAAAATTAAGTTCAAAAATCTAAAACCCGACTACTAACAAAATCGCGGTCTTAAAAGTAGAAAACAAGAAAATAATTCTTGTCTGATATTCTTCGTAGTCGCATGCCACTGATACCTGATGCTCCTTCATGGCGTTCTCATTGATACAAGGTGGCATGCGACTACGAAGAATATCAGACAAGAATTATTTTCTTGTTTTCTACTTTTAAGACCGCGATTTTGTTAGTAGTCGGGTTTTAGATTTTTGAACTTAATTTTTTTATTTGAATTTTATTTTTGTGTGTACTTAAACTATAATATAATACATATTTGTAATGTGCTCGCCAAGACCTTTCATTTGATACCAAACTTGATATGGTTATCTCAATTTAATATTTTTTGAGGTAAGTTTTTGACATTTAAATTCCGTCATAAAAAGAATTTATAAAATTTATATAGCCTATGTCACCCGGGCTATTCTTACGAATCTATTGACACCAAATTTATTAAAATCCGTTCAGTAGATTAGGCGCTACGGTGGAACATACATACATACATACATACATACATAGACTGCCAAAATCATTACCCTTCCTTTTGGCTTCGCCGTAGTCGGGTAAAAAGAACGGTTTTATTGAGTAAGATTCGCTAAAATGTTTATCTTTGTTATGTGGACTGAGGGACCACAGTTCAGTCGTTATATTTTTTTTATCTTTAATGCTTTGTGGTCTGTTATTTTGTAAATATCTTTTCAAATTCTCTACTAAATGTCTGTATTCACAAAATCTTGTTCTTTAAGATACTTTCCGAGATCTGGTTAATCGTCTGTGAGAACTGAGGGACCACACTTTATGGGTCGTAGTTTTCGATATATTTGTTTACAAATTCCCAGATTCCTTCTACAATTGTTTTAAGTGTACTACTAAATCCTAGGATATTCATTTTGCGGATTTATTTTTGGTCCCTCAGTTGACATGCACATAAAATGACGTGGTTTTCCTAGACTTCAGTTTAACAAAATTTGCCCTTTCCCTTAGTCGAAATTTATTTGAACAAACTCGCAATATTTTTAAAGAGCTGATAAGAGCTATCCAACGACATCCCACACTATGGGCTTCGTCGTATACAGTAGATAATTACTTACCCTAAAAAAATACCTTTTGAGATTTTATTCTACCACTTTGTTGAGTCCGCCAGTTAGACTATCGAAAAATATTGAACACATATTTTTTCATTTTTCACGTAAACTAAAAATGAAAACGATACAGTGATTCGAAAACTCGTGTGACGTCACATTTTAGTAGGTACATTTTACCGTTAAGTGGCGTCACAAGCCCCCACTATTTTTTATTATTAACTAGCTGATGCCTGCGGCTTCGCCCACGTGGATACCTACTGTAAAAACAATCCTTGATGCGGATTATTAGGTATCATTCTAAAATTTCAGTTCGACCGGTGCAGAACTTTTTGAGTTTTTTAAGCGTACACAAACCAACATAACATTTTTCTATATTTATAGATAGATAGATATAATATATAAATAGATTTTATAAAACAAATTCAATATTTTTCGATAGTCTTAACTTGGGATAAATGAAAGGCCACATGCAATTGCCTTTCATTTATCCCTTTTGTGGCCCAACATTCTGATCGTGTATGGATCAGAATGTTGGGCCACAAAAGGGATAAATGAAAGGCAATTGCATGTGGCTGAGATGAGAATGCTAAGAGGGATGTGTGGTGTGACGCGAAAGGATAAAATAAGGAATGAGTACCTAGGAGGAAGTCTGAAAGTGGCGCCAGTGAATGAAAAGTTGATTGGTAATCGATTGTCGTGGTATGGACATGTGATGCGAAGGAATGAAGGAAATGTTGTGAGGAAAATGTTGAGTATGAATGTAGATGGCTATAAAAGGAGAGGCCAAAGAAACGATGGATGGACTGTGTGAAGGATGATATGGCTAGAAAGGAGGTGACTGCTGAGATGACGAGAAATAGGGAAGTATGGAAGAAGAAATGTTGCGCCGACCCCAAATGAATTGGGATAAGGGCAGGAGAATGATGAATGATGAGTCTTAACTTGGGAGCACAGACATATAAAGAGTAGCTTGGGAGACTACAATTATTTTTGTCAGGGTACATCCATAATACAGCTTTCCAGTACAAAGAGAATTTTTGACCTATACTGCGGACGGACGGAGATGGCGAAACTATATAATAGCTTCCTGGTTGATTATGGAATCCTAAAAATCGAGTATGACAAGGAGAGGTATACCAAAGAAACGATGAATAGACTATGTGAAGGATGATATGGCTAGAAAGAAGCTGGCTGATGAGATGACGAGTAAAGTTCATTTCACGAAAGAAGTCCCGCAGACGCAGCGCTGTATTCACGCGACATAATGTTGCTATCTCTCTCTCTCTCTCCATATCTCCCCATCTGTCTTTAGTTACACAATTGTCCGCGGGACTTCTTTCGTGAAATGGACTTTATAAAGAACGTATGAAAGCAGAAGGCATGCTACGCCGACCTCAAATAAATTGAGATAGGGGCAAGAGATTGATGATGATGATGGGGTATAACAAGGACAGTAGTCCACATTGCTGAGTAGAGCACATTGATGACCGTGGGTTCGATCCCGCCCCGTGTGGAAAAGATAATATCCGTGCAGCCTGCTCCCTCCTACTTTTCCCGTTTTTCTATATTAAGTTAGGTTCTTTTCATGCATTCATACGAAAACACGATTCCCCCCTGAATCCGCTCTTGTTACTAAAAGAATGCAAGAGCGAGATAAGAGAATTTCAAAATTTAGGCATCCCGCCACTAAAGATTTGGTTTTGCCTTGGAGTTCAGTAAGCTAATAATGTATATTTAATGTACCTAGTTACCTATTTATTAATGGGGTGGGGGTGACCCCTTTCGACTGGAATTTATTGATGAAATCTAATGGACGGAGGCTACAAAAACCTTACTTTATATAAATTGTCATGCAATCGGCCATTACATACATCAATCGTTCATTTTGTCAGAACGAGTCTCCAATCATTATTATCTTCCTGCCCTTGGCTCATGTAAGTTGGGGTCGGTGAAACACTCTTTCTTCTTCTATTCTCCTCTGTCAACCATCTTAATCATTCTTCACACAATCATCCATCGTTTCCTGAGTCTTCACCTCCTTTTCCATTCTTAAACATTTTATAATATTATTTGTCACTATAAACGATTTGATGCGATTCGTCCCTCCTCATAACATGTCCATACCACAACATTCGATTCAGGACGAGTCTCCAATAATCTGTAAAAATAAATTGATGCCATGGTGACCCTTTTATTACGTATCAAATAGTTTTATTTCTAGCGATAGTCGAGTCAAAAACTGTAGTAGAGAACAAACACACCGGAAACAGTAGCAAAACGCCACCTACCGGCGAGAAATAGAACAAAAGTTATTAAAAACGTAATGGTGGCTGCTTGCGGTTCATCCATTGCTGACAACATTATATTTATGAAACCGTGTGAAAACCTTCAAAAACTAATATTATACCCGAAGATTATTGGAAAAAATGGCAAGGTAAGTGGAATTTAGTGTAATAAAACGTGATTTTTCGGCTTAATTATGAATCTTAGTTATCTGGAGTCGCACAATGGCTGCCATTTTATGAGAAATACCAAAGGAGACGATGTTTCTTTGATGAAACTTGAATGTTTTTCGTGTATGGTTGTAGTAATTTGAAATTATCGGCGACTGATAACGATGTAAACATTGATAATGTTTATGATAACAGAAGAATTTGCATTCTAAGTCAATGGAATTACGTAAGAGAGATTAAGTACTAGGTGTTCTATTTATCGAGAAGATCGAACCATATGATCTAACAAGATAAAGTTATATTTTATTCTGCAAATGGTGAACGTAAATATAAAACATTGTCTTCTAAATAAATAAGATGATAGATGTTTTCCCTAATGTATAGTGCCATCGCTAAAAAAATATTATACTTAATAAATAGATTCCTAGAAATCCTTTCCAGAAAATTAAAAGTAGCCCTACAAAAACCGGGAAACATGTTTTTCGACTAAATTAAACTTTAAGATGAAAGTAATCTATCCTACTCTTAAAACTAAGGTTTATCAATTAAAAATTCATTGGAGCAAAACAATAACACAATACTTTGTGCAGTTATCAATCCTGTTACCTAAAAAGTGATGTAAGTAATAAATAAAACATCACACCTGTTTTTAACCGACTTCTAAAAAAGAAGGAGGTTCTCAATTCGGATGTTTGTATTTTTTTTTTTTTTTTTTATGTTTGTTCGGGCATAACTCCGTCACTTGCTAACCGATTTGAAAAATTCTTTCTTTGTTGGAAAGGGTATACTTCCGAAATGGTCCCATATTTTTTTTTTCAAAATCGGACAAGCGGTTTTTGAAAAATCAACAAAATTAAAAAAAAACTACATTGTCCACATTGACCCATGAACATGTGAACCACTAAAAAGTGAAAAATAAAAACTTTTTAACAAAAAATAAAACCGACTTCAAAAAAAAAACACAAAAAAGTGAAAAATAAACTTTAGAAGAAAAACCAGTCTCTGAAGTCGGTGGCAAAAAAATGAAATCAAACAAACAAAAGTCACCGACTTCAGAGACTGGTTTTTCTTCTAAAGTTTATTTTTCACTTTTTTGTGTTTTTTTTTTGAAGTCGGTTTTATTTTTTGTTAAAAAGTTTTTTTACTAAAGGGTTAGGTGGGGTAGTAACTAGAAAGAGAACACCTATATGTCACCAGTTAAGTTACAATACAAGTAAAAGGGAGCAAGCAGATGCCATAGGGCATGAATATACAGACTGGGAATTATTAACTTGGTGTGTGTTTAAAATTCATCATCAGCCTATACCTAATGTTCCCGTTGCAGGGACTCAGGCCTCCTCTCTAGAAATGAGCTATAATCCACCATGCAGGCCCAGTGCGGTTTGGTTCTAAGACATGCCATTTCTTCACCATGTTTTCCTTCACCGTTTTGAGAGCAGTGGTGATGGGTTCGAGCCCACAACCTACTGTTCGTAAGTCAAGGCTGCCACCACTGGGATACCGCTGTTGTAAAAATGTACTCAAAACAAATTCTGCTATGACAAAGCCAATGTCAATATTAGGTCTGATATTTATTTATTTCACTTTTAGGAAAACTTACAGCTAAACAGACAGTGAGTAATAATTTAAACAAAATATGGCCAATTACAAGCATATTGTTTGCTAAAGCCAACAGTTTAGGCTGTGTGCTGTTGAATTAAAGATTTTTAAAGCAAATAACCAATTGCTCTTGAGCCTGTATTCCTAAATCCTATGCAATATATAATTTAACATTCATATTTGTGTATTGCTTGTGGCAAAAAAATAAGAACTGCTCCGGTCAATCTTGTCTTGGAAAGCTAGTTAAGGCTGCAGTTCCACTGAAGCGGAGCGGAGACGAGCTGTGCCAATCACGCCAATTAATTGGTGAACCGGTCTCCGCTCTGCTCTACTCTGCCTTAGTGGAACCGCAGGCTTAGCCGCGGTGCCAGCTATCAATTGAATATCTTTCACAATCATTGCAAGTAATCAGTGGCCTGATAGTCTGACGACCAGCCTTACCAAAGAGGTATTGTAGTACTAACAGAGTTAGACGTCAGTTTTTTATTTTTTTTATTTTTTTTTTTAAAAAAACGTTGCCCCACACTAGGAATTTCTCCTGTATCGTGGGTGCGTTCACAAACATATAAAATCACATACACAAATAATAGATATAAAATCACATATACAATACAATATAGATAGACAGTTGCTCCATGTAAAATATAGGTATTCAGCTGCATCTGTTAAGACTTGAAGCTGACTCCAACACAGTTGGGAAAAGGCTCGTCAGATGATGTAGTCCTTGGTGTTAGATGATATTACATTGGCTTAGTGGTTGTTTGCCACTGAGATGGCTGGTGTTCTGGGTTCGAGTCTCTCATTAGGCCAATTGGTATTAGTGTTTCCATCAAGAAATTCTCAGTAACAGTCTGCACAGATGGGCAGGAATCGTCACACAGTGAACCTCAAGAAGGACGTCATCTCAAAGGCACACCCAAGAAACACTGGCATGGCGAATTGGACTAGTTCTTGATTGATTGGCCAGGGAAGGCCAAATACCGGGAGTGTTGTAAACGAATGGGAAAGTCCTTTTCCCAGCTGTGGGACAAAACAGGCTAAATAAAACATTACAGTGTACTAATGTCGAGTTATGTTATATTTCCAGTATGAATCCGTGCTGCTTCATCTGTAACAACAGGACTGGTGCTTCACTCAGAAATGCTTCAAGCCTGTTTGGAGAACAAGTAAGTCCTTGGAACTTTTTAAAAAAAGGTTGTGAATTTAACCCAGATTAGCCTACTGTCCTATATATGTGGGACAGTTGCAATATTACGATATTCTATGGTCTATTAAATAACAAATAATAGTTTTTTTTTTAATGTTTCTAGAAAATATAGTTTCAGGCTTATCTTTTCTGTCATTATTTGCCTCAAATCAAGTCCTGAAAGATTCAAATAGTCGGATAATTTAAAAAGTTAAGCATATCCTGTGTTGGTGCTCCACATTCGTATTGTGCCTTAGATGGGTCAATTATACCTCATTAAGCCATATTGGATCCACAGTTGCTAACTTGAGCCTGCAGGCAGTCGGTTCAAAAAACCCAATAGAACTCTGCTTAACTTTATAACTTTTTTATACAAGGAGCGTATCTCCAAACCACATCATTCCAGGTGGTGCCAATACACATACGAGTATCACTGTTCAAATCAAGACCCCATGCAATAAAGCACTGAAAATGTATTTGGTTAATAAGTCTCTTCTCAGCATGTCGATGGCAATCTAAATTGTGTCAGGCTCAGCCCAGAACTGACTTACTAGTTTGGCACTTTCAGTAGCGTCACGACGAACCTACAACAGGGCCCCGAGTCTGCTATTCAATGTCAGAATTCTAGTGTCAGAATGGTCGATCATTGATCTCATAATGGTTGATTGACGACAAGCCAAAAAGTACCTTAAGTCGACAGGCATAAGGTACTTTTTGGCAGGACACGCAAGACACGATATTAATTGCCACATTGTTTGAGGAACAGCACCACCACATTTACACTCCAGGGACTGATTTATCTTTTATGTTTTCAGAATACATTACAATCTGGGAAGAAAGTATCGGAGGTGGTGAGTGAAATTGTAGGCAAGCCAGTGGTAGAAAGTAAAGCACATACCAGTATATTATGTAAGAAATGCTTCAAAACATGCTCGGAGTATGATAGCATTCAAGTCAGGTGAGTTTCAACTGGATTGTAATCAACTGTACTTCATTTTATCATACAGAAATGTGGATGAAGTGTGAGATGACCCTTGGCTAGATGGACTGATATCCTTAAGGTCATAGATGCTGAGGGTGTACCTGACAGATTTACCTAAACATCCCAGTAAGGAATGTTTTGTTTGCTTGTATGCAAAACTAAACATCCCTTCCACCAACATTTGTCCAGTCCGATGTAATAAGGTAGCGAGCCTATTGCCTTCAATTTGGACAAACAAATCCAGACTCTGTGGCAGCTATTGAAAAACCCAATAACATTTGTTCAACTTGGGAATCGAACCCACGGCCTCATTTAGCAGTCACACTTGGGACTACTAGACCAATTACACTACTGTGTATAGGCTTCTCTTGTGCCAATCTCCATGTTGCTGTGCCAACCTCATCAAACTTTTCTCCTGATGGCAACTTTGTCTTCTATCCAACTCGCCGCCAGACGACCCATATTTCTTTTCCCAGTTCTTGGACGAAGTAGGACGCAGTGGCTGAGCGTTTAGACTCCTGCGCTGTGTGTCGCGGGTTCGATCCCCGCACGAAACAAATATTTGTATGGCTTGCAGATAGTTCTTCTGGGTCTTTTGTGTACGTGCGTTTAAATGTTTGTAAACGCACCCACGATTCTAGAGCAATTCGTAAAGTGAGGCAAATATAAAAAAAAAAAAATAATAATAATATTCCACAACCATCACACAACGCCATCTAGACCCAAGCTAAGCAGAGCTTGTGTTATGGGTACTAGACAACTGATAAACATACTTATATATTTCTAAATACATACATATTATAGATAAATTACACCCAGACACAGAACAAATGATCGTGCTCATCACACAAACATTTGACCTGGGTGGGAATCGAACCCACGACCTCCGGCATAGCAGCTGCAGCAGTTAGGGTCACTAACCACTAGACCAACAGGCCAGTCAAATTGTTAAACAATATTTTTATTTGAGAGCAGCGGTGCCCCAGTGTTGGCGGCCCCGACTTACGTGCAGTAAGCCGTTGGTTCGAACCCCGTCAGGCGCATTACTTTGTGCTGTTTATTTCATCGCTACTGCTCTCAAAACGGTGAAGGAAAACATCGTAAGGAAACCATGTGTCAGAACCAAAATTTGTTCTGACACATGGTTAGATGACATGTGACATCTAACAACCCGCACTGGGCCCGCGTGGTGGATCATAGCGCATTCCCTATCATAGAGAGTAGGCCTTGAGTCCCAGCAGTGGGAAAATTAAAGATTGATGCTATATTAATTTTGTCAATTTTCAGATTACAAACAATAAAAACGGATTTAGTAGAACAATTCAAACAATCATTACCTAATCATAATTTAGATTATGATACCTATGGTGTTGTGTCACTGCCAAAACCCAAAGCGTTACTGGGGAAGAAACTGGTGTTGCCAGCATCAAAATTACAACCAATACCACCGGATTTGTTGCTCAAAGTGGGGAAGTTGGCAGCATTATCCAAATCTAATATGATTTTTCCACAAGTCAAGGTAAGATTTTATCTATTTTTTTTTGCATTTTTTTGGAAAACTGATGATTTGAATTTTAGTCTTATGTTATTTTCGAACTCAAAATCAAAGCATTTATATAATTAGACCACATTCAAAAGTCCCTGTAATAGCCCCTTTTGAATGTCAGAAAAACAAAGCTACAGTCACAAGGCATAATCTATACTCTTTAAAATCAATATATCATTACAAAATGCACCTTTACTGGACGATTTATAAGTGTCCATGTAGACCATTGTGAAACAAAATATTTTGATTTTATAGATAAGTCTGTACAAACATGTAAAAAAAAAATGATTTATAAACATCCGAATCTCAGCGACAAAATTCGAAATACCACAATACGCTCAAAAACAGGAATCGCTGATGTGGGCAACAAAACTGCTGGGTTGAAGTGGGATTGGGCGGGCCATGTCTGCAGAATGCACCAGGACCGATGAGCTAAAGTCATCATGCAGTGGGTGCCAGAAGACGGGCGTCGTCGCCGAGGGAGGCCTAGAAAACGCTGGCGTGACGACTTAGAGGCTTTTGCGCGAGATTGGCCGGAGAAAACCGCACAGAGAGAAGAATGGAAGACTATGGGGGAGGCCTTTGCTCAGCAGTGGGACAATATGGGCTAATAAAAAAAAAACATCCGAATTGAAAACCTTCTTTTTTTAGAAAACGGTTAAAAAAAATGTAATTATGAATCCTGTACTCAATTTTCGTAAAAATATGGTACAAGATTTAAATACTGAATATCAAATCAAAAGTCATTTATTTTAATCCCCCCCAAAACGCCCACCCTTCATAATAATGAAATCCCCTTAAAAATATTACCCATCAACCTTAAATTTACTAATTAATATATTTCCCTGTTTCAGCCAACCACAGCATCAACATTAAACTTAAAAGTAACCGTCGGCTCCTCAGTCCTAACGCAAACAATAAAAACTTCGACCAGTAAACCTATAGAAAAACCTGCATTAGACTCAAATTCGATACTCACATCACTGACAAATGCTTTACGTAATGACCTAGATAGCTTGGTTACGACACAAAGTAATATGAACTCTATGGGCCAGAAGAGTTCGATATTGAGTTTCAATGTAAACTCGCTGCCTAAAGATTTTCTTTCCGGAGCTGTTTTGAGGAAAATTGATAATGATGAGTATGAAAAGGGGGATGAGACGAATGAGGACCATCCTATGGAGTTGGATGAAGGTATGTTGATATCTTATTTTTTATTATAACCAACTTTTTATTGGTGTCCTTATGGGTGCATTTACGATGGATAGTCAAATCATTACTTTTTTAAACAAAAGTATGTTTATTAAATAAAATGCTTTGTATTTTTAAAATGTTTTTGCGACGAATTGTAGGTAGATGTGCAAGGTACGATTCTGAACTACAAATATTTCTGTACATAATTCCGGGTTCTCAATAAATGTACCGAAGTAAAAATTTCACTTCGGTACATTTATTGAGAAACTGGACATATCTAAAATTATATTTATAGTTAAGAATTGTACCTTGCACATCTACCTACAATTCGTCGCAAAAACATTTTAAAAATACAAAGCATTGTATTTAATAAACATACTTTTGTTTAAAAAAGTAATGATTTGACTATCGATCGTAAATACGTCCTTAAAGGCAGCTCTTTACTCTGTTTTTTTTTTCTAAAAAAATACTTACGGTTTATTGTATGACTCGAATGCTCCTGCCCATAACCCAATTTATTTGGTGTCGGCGCAACATGTCTTCTTCTTCCATCTTTTTATATACATAATTCTACTGTACGTGTGTATGTCACTGAAGTCCTCCTAAAGTGCTCTACCGATTTGGATGAAACTTTCTGGGGATATTTCAATGGGTTCTTGGATGGTTTGAAAAAACAATTGGACCCGGTAGGTGGTGCTGCTGTCCGGACAGGACGATGTCTGCCAGGTCTGCTAGTACTTCTCTATTTCTCCTCGTCATGTCAGCAGTCACCTCCTTTCTAGCCATATCATCCTTCACACAGCATGGGATTTAATGCTCTCAAAACATTGTACTGATGGATGCTTTGAGTAGCACCGGGTATGGAGGTATTTAACATTAAAAAACTAAATGTGGCACTCGGAGACTGCCGCGGTAAAGCTATTGCATAGCATTTTTTATCAACTTATGCAAATAATTAATTATTTAATTTGACAACCTCAGTTGACAATCTTGTTATTTTCCGTAACCATAGCAACCTGGTTGAAAATTTTCGTTACGGAATTTCTGGATTCGCTCTCCACGCTCAAGGCCCGCGATAGAAGCTATGCAATAGCTTAAAAATGTATTAAAAAAAATGTGAAAAGTTGAGACTTTGACCTTCTATATCTTCGCAACTAGAAGGTTCCAAGCATCCTCCAGTACAAAATTACAAGTGCCTTTTAGCTGCTATAAGGGTCCTTTTATACCTTTTGTTGTGTCATTCAATATTTTTCGTAATTTATTTTAAACTTTCAGCTTGTATGTCGGTGGTTCCTGGTGCGTCAGCCGATGGGAACATGGTGCTAGAAGTTGAAGCCTTACAGGTAACCTAGACATCAATTACTAGAATTATTCCCATGTAAAAACGCAAAGGGGCGAGCCTAATGGCATCAACCGGGTACAACTCTAACTCCCGTGAGGTCTACTGAAAAATTCCTGACGGAAAGACTTAATAATACTTTGCCCGACCCGGGAATCGAAAGCAGGTCCTCATGCTCTGTACTCACGCTTGCGACCAACGAGGCAGCATTTAGCACCAATAGTGACCGTGAAAGAGCATCTGCATAGCTATTCACAACTACTCGATTGTCCGTCATATCGAATCGATCGATCGTGCTATCGAAAATCGCTATTCACTAAACCGAAGCCGACTAATAATTTCGATTATATTTGGGACAAGCCCGCCACACTATTCCCAAACCACTGTAACTCCTGTTAGCCAGAATCAACAGTGGCGACCACAAGAAAAGCGCCGAGATAATGAAGCTCGACGAAGTCCCAGAGAAACGATTTAACTGTCTTGGATCCCGCAACGAAATTAATCAGAAAAGAATAGCGGAGGAGTAGGAAAAAACATAATTTCCACTTCTAATAGTTTCGATTGTGTTTTGAATTTTTCACCACGACTTTTTATCTACTACCATATCCGTGGTGCTAAGCAACTGGGCTTATCCCAGTTGTATACGTCCCTGTGTGCCTATTGGCCTTGTTCTGTTCTGTCTCCTGCTGATATGGAGGGAACTGGAAATTATGCTTTTTCTTACTCCTCCGCTATTCTTTTCTGATTAATTTCGTTGCGGGATCCAAGACAGTTAAATCGCTTCTCTGGGACTTCGTCGAGCTTCATTGTCTGGGCGCTTTTCTTGTGGTCGCCACTGTTGATTCTGGCTAACAGGAGTTATAGTGGTTTGGGAATAGTGTGGCGGGCTTGTCTTTCAAAATATTTTGTTTTTACAATATTTCCATGATGATTTATTTTCCAGCAAAAATCTGATTCAACTCCAGAAGTAAGCGAGTACCTAAACCTGCCTTCTCTGGATGGTGATGAAGTGACCGACGCACAGAAGTATATCCTCGGCAAGCTGGAGATACTCAACGAGGGTGATGAAGATGATGATGACGATGATGATGAAGGCCGTAAGTTTATACTAAGATATTAATATAATAATATCAAGTACAATGATCCGTTTGAAACGGCGACACGGGGTCGACCATGAAGGAAATGGCGATACGAACTGTCTTTCTTGAGAATTGAAAGAACTTGAACAGAATCGTGTCCGTTGGAAGAGATTTAAAGAGAGGCCTTTGCCCAGCAGTGGGAACATATGGGCTATATTATATTTATATCATAGCAATAACGTATATTCGGTAATTTCTGAACCACGGCGCGCGTCGTGGCGCGGGGCTATTCTGAAATACTGATAAATTTTAATATCTAAAAATACAGCGTATTGACCAGTAGGGCTATTGCGTATCTTTTTAATGACAGTGGCTATCATAAGTGTCCATAGATTAACCGTAAATTGGTTATGGTTTGGTACATTTTTTTCTTAAAAACTCACCATTTGACAGTTATTTGATAGACACTATATTAGCCCTACTGGTACCGTAATTTAAATTGGTTATTTATGTACTTACCTACTGACAACATCCTGAAATTATAGAGTTTTTTGTAAGCCCGTATTGTGCCCCTCCCATGGGCAAAGGCGTCCCCCCATTGCCTCCACTTCTCACGATGGTGTGCTTCTTGCTCATAGACAAGAGAGCCATCCAACGCGTCTCATCATCTTCTCCTGGGTCTACCGCGACCCCGTCTAGCTGTGTCACTGTGTCAGGGCTCCTCGGGCCCACAGCTGCGCCCGCATCCGGCAGTCATGGCCTGCGCAGTTCGTTTCAGACTTATTTAAATATATTTACTTTTTTCTTTATTTATTTCATTACAAACTAAATTCCATTTTTAAATATTCTTCACAAAAATAAATGAAAAAAAAAACAACAATAAAAAAACATTGAAGCCACCGGTTTTGGGAACATGATCCAAGCTAATTATTAATTTAATTATTACAGACACGATCGTCGTAGACAGTGAGAATGGTTCCATACTCCGCATGGTAACCGGACAGAAGTTCATCTACGAGGGCGGAGAGATATCACTGGTGATGCCTGATGATGATGATCAGCAAGAAGGTGATGGTGATCAACAAGATAACGGTGATAGTCAAGGTAATACTTAAATAAGGAAAGTTTAACTGGATTTTTCTATCAGGAACTTCTTAGTAGCCGCCCTTCTAAGCGGTAATATGCCTCGTTGATGGCAATAGGCTGGCCCTATATTTTGCTGATAAGAAATCATTAAATAACCGCTCTTGGGGAGCGGAAGAGAGTGTCAGACTTGCACTGACTTTAGCACACCCATGTTCCTTCTTTGAATAGCTAGTTTTATTGCACAGAACCCTAACTTTTCTGAAATTAAAGTAGCCTGTGTTGGATCTTGTTATCTAGCTATCTGCCCGTCAAAATCGGTCGTGCCGTTTCGGAGATTTAATCGGAACAAATGGAAAGAAAGACAAAAAAATCCTTTCATAAAATTATGCATTCAGTAAAAAGTTGATATTACAAACAAACAAACACTTGAATTGTATTTATTTGTATAGATATATGAGCTTATACGCCTTATTATAGACACAATTAATAAGCCATTGTTATAAATATCCTGGAGATGTCTTAGCGGACAAGAGGATATAGAAGATTTAATCATATTTTTTTATTTATAGACTAGCTGAACCCGCGCATGCGTTGCAATGCGTTTTTCCTACCTACCTATCTACTACCCTACCTACCAACTACCTTACCTACCTACCAACTACCCTACCTACCTACCTAAAAAAAGTATCCTATGTCCTTCTCCTGGTTCTTAGCTACCTCCCTACCAATTTTCAGCTAAATCCGTCCAGCCATTCTTGAGTTATAAATGGAGTAACTAACACGACTTCCTTTTATATTTATAGATTCCAATGACGAATCTCAAATCGAGCTACAAGTGTCGGGCGATGAAGAAACTGCGAACGCTATCATGGCAGCTGCTCAAGAACAAGGTAACTACACTATTTTGTTGTAATTGTCAGAGTGCTTATAATCTGTTCGAGGTAATTGCAAAACGTTTAGTTGACGCTTCTTTTTTGGTTGAAGTGTTGCCATACAACGTGGTAATGTCGCCAGTATTTTGGGCACATTACCGGCTGACAGCGTTGAGGAGCTTCTTGATGCCCTTTTATAGTTTCTTGATAGTTTATCTAATAAGGAGTGATCGCGCCAGGACTCAGCCGAACCTTATCTCGGGCCCATGGGAGACAGGTCTCAGAACAGCTGCCGTCCTAACGGGATCAAATAGACGCGATACGCGCCTCCGAACAATATTACAATTTCTGAACTTATAGCTACCCTTACCTCATTTCTTCGAGCCGGTCTCACTTCCTTGACCCCTCGCAAGTTGTGTAACTGTGTATGTGTATAATGAGTGTATATGACCTTGCGATGGTTTGCTGGTAGTTCCGGACGATTCTTCCACGTCGCCGCAAGCCACGCCGTTAACGCGAGCCACCACACTCACTCCGTATTAGTCTAACCACAAAAGCCTCGGTGCTTTCCCAGTAGCACTCCCGTGACAAGGCAAACCAATGATATTATCAATAACCCGTTCGACATTCACAGCGTCGCTAACCGTACTGCTTAACTAGTATAATTGGGTGCCGCGAAATGACTCCACAAGTCGATTTAATCAATGCGCGTGCGCTTTCACCCGTTCTATTGCTACTATAATATTCGTTCGACGCCCAGCGCGACTCAATACGAACTACTATTCACGCCGAGCCCAGCGCTCGACCTCTACCTCCGCCCCTTCGCCTCTGTCGCACCGAGGCGGAGAAAATCAAAAATCTGAAGGTAGATTATAAACAATCACCCCCCCCGGACCGACCCGTTGTCGGTCCGCTCAAACTCCCGGGAGTCGAGATAAAGTTGAAACTGCCCGTCTAAGGATCGAGTCCCTCACCTGGACGTCTGCGATCCTTGGAAACCCATCCTTGCCCGTAATCAGGTTAACAATGCGCCCCCGTCGCCAACACAACGGTGATAGGTTAGCATCCTTAACCAGAACGAGGTCTCCAACGCAGGGTGGGGTCGTCCTGTCCGTCCACTTAACGCGTTGCTGTAGAATATGCAAATACTCCAGCGACCATCGCTTCCAAAAATTTTGGCTCATTTGCCGTAACATCTGATACCGTGACAACCGGTACAACTTGACATCAGTATACGGATATTCCGGCAAGGCGTTAAGTGGTTGGCCAATCAAAAAATGACCTGGGGTCATGGCCTCAAGGTCATTCGGGTCAGCGCTCAACGGGCACAAAGGTCGCGAGTTTAAGACCGCCTCAATTCTGCAAAACACCGTTGACAACTCCTCAAAGGTGAGAATCGTTGAGCCGATGACCCGATACAAGTGAGTCTTGGAAGACTTGACTACTGCCTCGAAAATTCCACCCCAGTGGGGGCATCCAGGTGGACTAAAATACCACGAAATGCCCCGACTGGCGAGGCCCGTGCCAATCTCTCGCTCATTCTGACTTAAAAACAATACAATTTCCTTTAAGCACCGGTCGGCGCCCTTGAAGTTGGTACCACAGTCCGACCGAATCAGTGACGGTACTCCCCGTCTAGAAACAAATCGATCTAACGCCGCCAGAAAGGCCTCCGTAGAGAGATCGGCCACCAATTCCAAATGAACGGCCTTGGTCGCCAGACACACGAAGACACACAGATATGCCTTAACCGACTTCGCGTTGCGAAGGTGCGATGTCTTGACCATGAAAGGCCCCGCGAAATCTGTCCCTACGCCAGCAAATGGCCGAGCCTCCGTGACTCGATCGGCCGGGAGATCTCCCATTTGTGGCTGCATTGTGGCTGCCTTGAGTCGGTAACAAGGCAAGCAACGAAACACAACGCTCCGTATGATTCTGCGGGCCGATAAAATCCAAAATTCACGCTGCAAAATGCCCAGAAGGGTGTTACAGCCTGCGTGTGAATTCTTGGTGTGACGGTCCCTAACCAACAACTCCACCAAAGCTCCCTTCTTGGGGAGAATTAGAGGATGTCGCGCTGCATAGGGCAAGTCGGCATTCCGTAATCGTCCTCCCACCCGGAGCATTCCATGCTCATCAATGAACGGGTTGAGGCGGACAAGACCTTTTTTCAATCGACCTGCGCCAGTCTTCAAGACCCTAATTTCGTCCTGGAACTCATTCCTCTGAACGACTCTCACCCAGAGTGAGAGAGCCTTTCGCTGTTCTTCAGGTCCCATTATAGGCGACATGTTTCGCTGCGCGACAGGACAACGACAATTTTGACAAAATCTCATTACCCATCCCGTTACTCTAAGTAACTTCCCTAACGAACTATATCGTTCCAAGAGGGTGTGGTCTACGGTGGCGGGTTCCACTGTAGTCACATTCAGCCTCAAGCCTTGGTCTGGGGGTAATGAATGTCGACCGCACTCATTAAATGGCCACTCCGCATGTGGCTGTTCCAGCCATTGTGGCCCCCACCAAAGAGAATGTTCAACCAAAGCAGGCGCCGGACAGCCGCGTGAAGCGCAGTCAGCCGGATTAATCTCACCTGGAACATGTCTCCAGACCAGAGGAGTCTCTGAGCTATTTATTTGTGAGACTCGGTTGGCCACAAATACCTCGAGCGTGTGGACCGAAGTCTGCAACCAGCATAACACGATTCGGCTGTCAGTCCATGCATAGACCGTCTCGTTCAGAGCCACCGTACCACGCAAATTCCGCACCACATGGTTCAAGAGCCGCGTCAGAAGGGCTGCACCTGCCAGTTCCATCTTCGGAATCGTCCAACGAGTCCGAACAGGTGCAACCTTGCTCTTGGCCAGTACCAAGCGTACCGTTCCCCTACCAACGGTCTCACCTGTTCTCAGGTAGACTGCGGCCGCGTACCCCTTCTCCGACGCATCACAAAACCCGTGCAGGGTGACCTTGACTCCTGCCTGCGGGAGCAGTTTACGCGGGATCTCAATCTCTGAGATCTGTGGTAAGGTGGTGACGAATGCCGACCACTCCCGAGCCAGCTCCTCCGTGAGCTGATCATCCCAACCTAGTTGAGCCAACCAAAGCTTCTGAATGAAGCACTTTCCCATGAACGTGACCGGCGCGATCCAACCGGTTGGGTCGAACGTTCGTGCGATAGTCGAAAGGACCGATCGCTTGGTCCAGGTCTTCGACAGCAACTCGGCCTCACAACTGTATGTGAAGGCATCCTGACTCGGTCGATACTGGACCCCTAAAATGGCCAACGCATGAAGATTCTCCGAATCCTCAAACAAATGCGGGTCTTGTTGATACTCAGTTGGCAGTCCTGCCAGTACCTCTGGGCAGTTCGACAGCCATTTCCTGAGTTCATAGCCACCGGAGGCCATGAGCGCCACCAATTCATCCCTTAAGATGAGCGCCTGCTCAATACTGTCTGAGCCCGTACAAATGTCGTCTACATAGACGTCCCTATCAATGACAGCAGCCGCGCGGGGAAAGCGGAGCCGTTCTTGATCAGCCAGTTCTCGTAGCGTACGCATGGCTACATATGGGCTGGGCTTTAATCCGTACGTGTTTGTGTTGAGCTCGTACGTGACCATCGGTTCTTCTGGGCTCTCTCGCCACAATATCAGCTGGAACCGACGGTCGTCTGGATGAATCTCAGTTTGACGAAACATCATCCGTACGTCCGTAACGAAGACAACCTGGTGTCTCCTGAAGTCCGTGAGAATGTCTGCAATGTCTCTGGTCAGCTTAGGACCAGCATGGAGACATTGATTCAGGGACACCCCGCTAGACGTCTCCGCGCTCCCGTCGAACACGACCCTAATCTTTGAGTCAGGTGTCTTCAAAACAGCATGATGAGGCAACACATAATGCTCCTCATGACGATAGTCAACCCTGGACACCGACATGTGACCCAACGTCAGGTATTCGCGCATGAACTCCACATACTTCTGTCGGAAGTTGGAGTCCCGCTTCATGCGCCTTTCCATTGCCACTAACCGCTTTTCTGCCAGACTCCATGAGCTCCCCAGCGGAGGTCGAATTGACAGAAATGGCAACCTTGTCATAAATCTACCCGATGGGAGGCGCACCGTGTTAAATCGATAGAATGTTTCGCACTCCTCATCACGTGGGTTATTTCTAAGAGCGGTGGGTGGCTCTTCCGTTGCCCAGAACCGTTGCAGGACGTCGGATAACACGCTGCCATAATATATGGAGCTATAATCCGTTGAGTGCTGTGGTTCCCGTACTGGGCCCAATAACGCGTAACCACCTGCGGTACGCATGGCCACAACCCCGTTTGGTTGCAGCTCCCGTTTGCCGCTTCGGAGCAGCTTCCCGAGGACGTCAGACCCAAGCAAGACGTCCACCCGTCCGGGGATCGCGAAGTGGGGATCGGCTAACTCCAATCCATTGGTCAACCCTTTTACCGCAGACGGTAACCGAGTCTGAGGGAGGACCCCAACCACTTCGTCCAAAACGATCGCCGTGGCATTCACCCGCGTGACCGATGCCGTGTCACCCATCTCGAACAGGAATGTCGTCTGACCCCTGAGGTGAGGCACCCGATTGCCACCTATACCTACGGCGCCATCCCGTGATGGCTCTAATGTAAGGCCCAGCTTTTTCACTAAACAGCTGGACACAATACAACCTTGTGCCCCTGAATCTAACAGTGCTCGCACGTGCACCGGCTGTCCGTCAGTACCCCTGACAGTAATCCTAGCCGTCGGTAATAATACCGTTACTGTCGGGGTGGGCACCACTGACGAACAGGCTGCTAGTTGCTAATAGGAGGCACCTCCCTCCTCCCCTGCCGGAGGGGGAGTAAATACTGTCCCAGTATACGGGTCCCAACCCGGGTAGTAACCCTCCCGACCCATCGGTGACATCCGTGCCGGTCGGAAGTAGCCTACTGGCATCCTTCCGAACGGTGGCGGGCGCGCCGTCAGCCGAGGGCGTTCTGCGAGAGGCGGGGAGAAGCGACTACTCGGGGGTGGCAACATGCCCCCCAACGCATTCGAGTACGCCGCGTAACCCGTCTGTACTACCTCCGGGCCCCTGCCCGAGTCTCGGTGCCTATCCCCCCCCCGCGGGGAAGACGACGGTATCGGGTTGTGCTCTGGATCAGCCCTTGGCCCACCCCCCCGAGGGGGCGGCGACCGCTGATTCCTGGCCGACCCACCCCCCCTAGGGGGGGGTGACCGACCACCCGAATCTGGCTTAGGAGAGGGGGGGTGACCTCCCGGCGAGGCTCCGTGCACCTCCCTACTCTCCGCCAGGCATAGCAACTCGTGATGGGCTCCTCCGCAGGTTCCACAGTTAGTGGTCCTGTGGCACTCACGTACAAAGTGAGTCCCCAAGCAGCGGAAGCACAAATAGCGCTGCTTGACCACCCCTCTTCGTCTATGCACCCGCTGCGCCTTAAAGTCCGCGCATGCGGCGAGACCGTGCCCTTCCTTCCGACAGAAGGCGCACACTTCCGATTGGAGGGCGTGGTATTTCTTCCCCCCCCGACGGGGCTCAACCGGCTTGGGCCCGCTCGTACGTCGGGTTGACAGAGGAGGGTGCGACGTGGATGCCCCTTGGCAATCCGCCCGCCGGCACTCGCCTTCTAAAAACACCCTCAAGTCATCGTAACTTGGGAGGTGGTCCGTCGATTCGCCACCATGTGACTGCTCAAAGCGCGCCACCACGTCGATCGGCAACTTCCGTAAAACCCTATTGACGATGATATATTTATTGTCCCCTAACGACAACTTAAGTCGATCTAACATGTTCACCGCAACCGTGACCGGGTTAAGGATTTTCGCCCTTATTTCGTACACGTTAGACACCTTCGGGATTTCAAAAATCTTATCGATGAGGCCATCAACTATTAATCGCCGATTATCATATCGGTCGATTAATAGGCCCCATGCCGTCTCATAACTGGCGTCCGTAATCTCCAGGTGGGTCAAGATGTCGTGCGGCTCACCGTTAAGCCTACCCATTAATTGAGCCATCTTGTAGGCGGGCGAGAGATCCGTACGCGAATGCACGACACTATTAAAAATATCGCGGAATCGCGGCCAATCGGCATACTCGCCGCTAAACTCGGGTACATGTACTGGTGGCAACGGCGCCTGAATTCCTACGCCTGCTGGCCGACATGATTCCCTGACGTCACCCATGCGCGATCGCTCAATGTCGGCCGCCGCCTGGATTATGCTCATGGACATTTCCCCACACTGGTCCACATTGCCCCGTACCACCTGAGCATCCTTGTCCACCGACGACAGATCCGTCGATTCGAGACATGCTAAATACTCAGCGTGACACTTTAACACGGCGTCATATCGTTCGTCAACTTGCCGAGCGCGTGACAATAACGCATCTTCACGATCGGTGCGACCTACCAACGTAACAACCGATGAAAACCATCTCAATTCAGCTTCGATTCTGGCTGCGATAGTTTTCGTTACTGACGGAGCCATAGTACCAACTTCAATACGCGAATTATGCAATAATAAATAACAATAACCAAAAAAAATAACAATTATTGTATCCGGAACTAACAATAATAATATATTCGTTGAGTGAATAAATCTACGACGCTATGCCAACTCTTGAACTTATTCCTCTACGTGCTCTAGAGGTTATTCCTCTATGTCTCAAATGTTGACAATCATAACACGATTTGTGATGAGGTTATATTTGTGCGTAACCGAACGTAAATAACAAATTATTTTATCAACGAATATTCACATTCCATTTATGTACTTATTATTAATAATTCCAAACTCAACTTGAGGTGTACACTGGTATGTAGGTCAATGTACTACTACCTACAAGTTGAATTTGTACATGAACACAATTTTTACAAGTAAATTGGTACCAAGTACCTACTAATTTTTACAAGTGGGTATAACCACGCTCTGCTACCAGATTTTGATCGCGCCAGGACTCAGCCGAACCTTATCTCGGGCCCATGGGAGACAGGTCTCAGAACAGCTGCCGTCCTAACGGGATCAAATAGACGCGATACGCGCCTCCGAACAATATTACAATTTCTGAACTTATAGCTACCCTTACCTCATTTCTTCGAGCCGGTCTCACTTCCTTGACCCCTCGCAAGTTGTGTAACTGTGTATGTGTATAATGAGTGTATATGACCTTGCGATGGTTTGCTGGTAGTTCCGGACGATTCTTCCACGTCGCCGCAAGCCACGCCGTTAACGCGAGCCACCACACTCACTCCGTATTAGTCTAACCACAAAAGCCTCGGTGCTTTCCCAGTAGCACTCCCGTGACAAGGCAAACCAATGATATTATCAATAACCCGTTCGACATTCACAGCGTCGCTAACCGTACTGCTTAACTAGTATAATTGGGTGCCGCGAAATGACTCCACAAGTCGATTTAATCAATGCGCGTGCGCTTTCACCCGTTCTATTGCTACTATAATATTCGTTCGACGCCCAGCGCGACTCAATACGAACTACTATTCACGCCGAGCCCAGCGCTCGACCTCTACCTCCGCCCCTTCGCCTCTGTCGCACCGAGGCGGAGAAAATCAAAAATCTGAAGGTAGATTATAAACAAGGAGTTTTCTCAAACATGCTTGGAAATTTGAGCATTATTTTGACAACCTTCTTTGAGATAAATCGAAATTGCTGTACTGGCCAGATACATGCGACCAGCGGCCGGCAAAAGTTGTATGAAAATCCATATCTGTCGTGTTTAGCGGCCAAATAAATTACATACTAAACTCATATCTGTCGTGTTATTTAAAAATGGAACGATCTTTTACTCTGAACCATAGCAACCAAGGAGGTGACTTATTAAAGGTTTTATTTAAATTTCGAATTGGCTGAACTCTTCAACGCGTGAAAAATTATTGTTGTTTATGTGATTTTGAAAAGTAAATTGTATTTAATTTCCTCGCATTATTTGAGAAAAGTACTATACAAGCCTTGGCCACAACTAGGCATTGATCCTCGGCTTCGCCTCGGCCCACATTTACACGTTCGTCCATCAATGCCTCTGTTGCTGGCCGCTGCAGTAATGTACTATTTCGAAATTCCACAAGAGGATGGAAATGGGGAGTAAAATTTTCTGCTGTGTGTTAACGTTTGCGTTTGCATTTTGGTCACGCCAACAATAATTCAGTCCTGAAAGGTATCAGAACCAACCTTCGATACGAGCGGACGTATTAATTAAAGTGAAGCGGCAGTGGCACAAGTCGAGGCGGAGAAGAGAGGAAGAGAAGGGACATGCAGCACTTACCAGAGGCAGGCCAGCGGGATACAATCTCCTTCGACCAGCACACAGCAGAGTGTCCACACGCGGGTCGCGCGACCTATATTTGAATTAGCCGAGTCGAGCGCGAAGCAACTGCCGTACCATAACGTGTGTTACTTAATGTGTGACTTGGCCGGTAGTTACAACAGATATAACATTACGTGTAAACAAAATTTCCTTGTACTCACTAACGTATAAAGAATGTTCAACGGCCAAGTCACACAACATTAACAATAATAATAAAGAAATCGCAGTAAGGAACCTTAGACTTGGCTCAACTTAGTCTAGATTTCATTACTTTTTAGAGATGAACAAGCAGCTCCATCGAGACTTGGCTAGTTTTTTACAGAATGTTTTTGTTGGGATATAGTTTTTCTTCTTATTACACTGGGTAATCAAACACAAGGATGCGTTTGGCGGAGCGGGAATGTATTGAAAACTGCAAAGAAAGGCTCGAGAAGATCCTCGTCTCTTCGCGGCGGTCAGACGAAAGGGCTCGTCATGCGGTGCGGGGGTGATTCGAGAGATCCGTTACACACGTGCTTTCATGTGCAATTTCTTCGTCGAACTGACAGCTGTCAGTCCTCGTTCCCTCGTTCTCATGTTCACCTTTTGAATGGTGCTAAAGCGCTGCATGTACAGGTGGGAAAAGGAGCGGGAAATACAAACTGCCGCATAGGATAGGAGTAAATCTATATAATCAGTGTTGGCGTTACCACATTTGTTTCATGTAAACGTTTGTTTTGCCGTGGTTCTGCCCGCGAGCTAGTGATCCAAATTAGGAGCTGCATATCAATTTGCGTTGGGCTGTCTTTTATAACCTATATTAGTACGGAAGATAAAGCTTGTATGTGTTTCCTACAGGAGGTGCCTTCATAAAAGTGGAGTCAGGCGAGATGTTCCGCGTGAAGTCCGTGTCGAGCGCTAGCGCGGACAGGTCGGACGAGCCGCTGCAGATCGTCGCGCAGGACGGGGACTTGTTCAAGTGTCTCTTGTGCGAGAAGAATGGTTAGTTGTCAAACATATATACATATTTGTGGAGTCAGGCGAGATGTTCCGCGTGAAGTCCGTGTCGAGCGCTAGCGCGGACAGGTCGGACGAGCCGCTGCAGATCGTCGCGCAGGACGGGGACTTGTTCAAGTGTCTCTTGTGCGAGAAGAATGGTTAGTTGTCAAACATATATACATATTTGTGGAGTCAGGCGAGATGTTCCGCGTGAAGTCCGTGTCGAGCGCTAGCGCGGACAGGTCGGACGAGCCGCTGCAGATCGTCGCGCAGGACGGGGACTTGTTCAAGTGTCTCTTGTGCGAGAAGAATGGTTAGTTGTCAAACATATATACATATTTGTGGAGTCAGGCGAGATGTTCCGCGTGAAGTCCGTGTCGAGCGCTAGCGCGGACAGGTCGGACGAGCCGCTGCAGATCGTCGCGCAGGACGGGGACTTGTTCAAGTGTCTCTTGTGCGAGAAGAATGGTTAGTTGTCAAACATATATACATATTTGTGGAGTCAGGCGAGATGTTCCGCGTGAAGTCCGTGTCGAGCGCTAGCGCGGACAGGTCGGACGAGCCGCTGCAGATCGTCGCGCAGGACGGGGACTTGTTCAAGTGTCTCTTGTGCGAGAAGAATGGTTAGTTGTCAAACATATATACATATTTGTGGAGTCAGGCGAGATGTTCCGCGTGAAGTCCGTGTCGAGCGCTAGCGCGGACAGGTCGGACGAGCCGCTGCAGATCGTCGCGCAGGACGGGGACTTGTTCAAGTGTCTCTTGTGCGAGAAGAATGGTTAGTTGTCAAACATATATACATATTTGTGGAGTCAGGCGAGATGTTCCGCGTGAAGTCCGTGTCGAGCGCTAGCGCGGACAGGTCGGACGAGCCGCTGCAGATCGTCGCGCAGGACGGGGACTTGTTCAAGTGTCTCTTGTGCGAGAAGAATGGTTAGTTGTCAAACATATATACATATTTGTGGAGTCAGGCGAGATGTTCCGCGTGAAGTCCGTGTCGAGCGCTAGCGCGGACAGGTCGGACGAGCCGCTGCAGATCGTCGCGCAGGACGGGGACTTGTTCAAGTGTCTCTTGTGCGAGAAGAATGGTTAGTTGTCAAACATATATACATATTTGTGGAGTCAGGCGAGATGTTCCGCGTGAAGTCCGTGTCGAGCGCTAGCGCGGACAGGTCGGACGAGCCGCTGCAGATCGTCGCGCAGGACGGGGACTTGTTCAAGTGTCTCTTGTGCGAGAAGAATGGTTAGTTGTCAAACATATATACATATTTGTGGAGTCAGGCGAGATGTTCCGCGTGAAGTCCGTGTCGAGCGCTAGCGCGGACAGGTCGGACGAGCCGCTGCAGATCGTCGCGCAGGACGGGGACTTGTTCAAGTGTCTCTTGTGCGAGAAGAATGGTTAGTTGTCAAACATATATACATATTTGTGGAGTCAGGCGAGATGTTCCGCGTGAAGTCCGTGTCGAGCGCTAGCGCGGACAGGTCGGACGAGCCGCTGCAGATCGTCGCGCAGGACGGGGACTTGTTCAAGTGTCTCTTGTGCGAGAAGAATGGTTAGTTGTCAAACATATATACATATTTGTGGAGTCAGGCGAGATGTTCCGCGTGAAGTCCGTGTCGAGCGCTAGCGCGGACAGGTCGGACGAGCCGCTGCAGATCGTCGCGCAGGACGGGGACTTGTTCAAGTGTCTCTTGTGCGAGAAGAATGGTTAGTTGTCAAACATATATACATATTTGTGGAGTCAGGCGAGATGTTCCGCGTGAAGTCCGTGTCGAGCGCTAGCGCGGACAGGTCGGACGAGCCGCTGCAGATCGTCGCGCAGGACGGGGACTTGTTCAAGTGTCTCTTGTGCGAGAAGAATGGTTAGTTGTCAAACATATATACATATTTGTGGAGTCAGGCGAGATGTTCCGCGTGAAGTCCGTGTCGAGCGCTAGCGCGGACAGGTCGGACGAGCCGCTGCAGATCGTCGCGCAGGACGGGGACTTGTTCAAGTGTCTCTTGTGCGAGAAGAATGGTTAGTTGTCAAACATATATACATATTTGTGGAGTCAGGCGAGATGTTCCGCGTGAAGTCCGTGTCGAGCGCTAGCGCGGACAGGTCGGACGAGCCGCTGCAGATCGTCGCGCAGGACGGGGACTTGTTCAAGTGTCTCTTGTGCGAGAAGAATGGTTAGTTGTCAAACATATATACATATTTGTGGAGTCAGGCGAGATGTTCCGCGTGAAGTCCGTGTCGAGCGCTAGCGCGGACAGGTCGGACGAGCCGCTGCAGATCGTCGCGCAGGACGGGGACTTGTTCAAGTGTCTCTTGTGCGAGAAGAATGGTTAGTTGTCAAACATATATACATATTTGTGGAGTCAGGCGAGATGTTCCGCGTGAAGTCCGTGTCGAGCGCTAGCGCGGACAGGTCGGACGAGCCGCTGCAGATCGTCGCGCAGGACGGGGACTTGTTCAAGTGTCTCTTGTGCGAGAAGAATGGTTAGTTGTCAAACATATATACATATTTGTGGAGTCAGGCGAGATGTTCCGCGTGAAGTCCGTGTCGAGCGCTAGCGCGGACAGGTCGGACGAGCCGCTGCAGATCGTCGCGCAGGACGGGGACTTGTTCAAGTGTCTCTTGTGCGAGAAGAATGGTTAGTTGTCAAACATATATACATATTTGTGGAGTCAGGCGAGATGTTCCGCGTGAAGTCCGTGTCGAGCGCTAGCGCGGACAGGTCGGACGAGCCGCTGCAGATCGTCGCGCAGGACGGGGACTTGTTCAAGTGTCTCTTGTGCGAGAAGAATGGTTAGTTGTCAAACATATATACATATTTGTGGAGTCAGGCGAGATGTTCCGCGTGAAGTCCGTGTCGAGCGCTAGCGCGGACAGGTCGGACGAGCCGCTGCAGATCGTCGCGCAGGACGGGGACTTGTTCAAGTGTCTCTTGTGCGAGAAGAATGGTTAGTTGTCAAACATATATACATATTTGTGGAGTCAGGCGAGATGTTCCGCGTGAAGTCCGTGTCGAGCGCTAGCGCGGACAGGTCGGACGAGCCGCTGCAGATCGTCGCGCAGGACGGGGACTTGTTCAAGTGTCTCTTGTGCGAGAAGAATGGTTAGTTGTCAAACATATATACATATTTGTGGAGTCAGGCGAGATGTTCCGCGTGAAGTCCGTGTCGAGCGCTAGCGCGGACAGGTCGGACGAGCCGCTGCAGATCGTCGCGCAGGACGGGGACTTGTTCAAGTGTCTCTTGTGCGAGAAGAATGGTTAGTTGTCAAACATATATACATATTTGTGGAGTCAGGCGAGATGTTCCGCGTGAAGTCCGTGTCGAGCGCTAGCGCGGACAGGTCGGACGAGCCGCTGCAGATCGTCGCGCAGGACGGGGACTTGTTCAAGTGTCTCTTGTGCGAGAAGAATGGTTAGTTGTCAAACATATATACATATTTGTGGAGTCAGGCGAGATGTTCCGCGTGAAGTCCGTGTCGAGCGCTAGCGCGGACAGGTCGGACGAGCCGCTGCAGATCGTCGCGCAGGACGGGGACTTGTTCAAGTGTCTCTTGTGCGAGAAGAATGGTTAGTTGTCAAACATATATACATATTTGTGGAGTCAGGCGAGATGTTCCGCGTGAAGTCCGTGTCGAGCGCTAGCGCGGACAGGTCGGACGAGCCGCTGCAGATCGTCGCGCAGGACGGGGACTTGTTCAAGTGTCTCTTGTGCGAGAAGAATGGTTAGTTGTCAAACATATATACATATTTGTGGAGTCAGGCGAGATGTTCCGCGTGAAGTCCGTGTCGAGCGCTAGCGCGGACAGGTCGGACGAGCCGCTGCAGATCGTCGCGCAGGACGGGGACTTGTTCAAGTGTCTCTTGTGCGAGAAGAATGGTTAGTTGTCAAACATATATACATATTTGTGGAGTCAGGCGAGATGTTCCGCGTGAAGTCCGTGTCGAGCGCTAGCGCGGACAGGTCGGACGAGCCGCTGCAGATCGTCGCGCAGGACGGGGACTTGTTCAAGTGTCTCTTGTGCGAGAAGAATGGTTAGTTGTCAAACATATATACATATTTGTGGAGTCAGGCGAGATGTTCCGCGTGAAGTCCGTGTCGAGCGCTAGCGCGGACAGGTCGGACGAGCCGCTGCAGATCGTCGCGCAGGACGGGGACTTGTTCAAGTGTCTCTTGTGCGAGAAGAATGGTTAGTTGTCAAACATATATACATATTTGTGGAGTCAGGCGAGATGTTCCGCGTGAAGTCCGTGTCGAGCGCTAGCGCGGACAGGTCGGACGAGCCGCTGCAGATCGTCGCGCAGGACGGGGACTTGTTCAAGTGTCTCTTGTGCGAGAAGAATGGTTAGTTGTCAAACATATATACATATTTGTGGAGTCAGGCGAGATGTTCCGCGTGAAGTCCGTGTCGAGCGCTAGCGCGGACAGGTCGGACGAGCCGCTGCAGATCGTCGCGCAGGACGGGGACTTGTTCAAGTGTCTCTTGTGCGAGAAGAATGGTTAGTTGTCAAACATATATACATATTTGTGGAGTCAGGCGAGATGTTCCGCGTGAAGTCCGTGTCGAGCGCTAGCGCGGACAGGTCGGACGAGCCGCTGCAGATCGTCGCGCAGGACGGGGACTTGTTCAAGTGTCTCTTGTGCGAGAAGAATGGTTAGTTGTCAAACATATATACATATTTGTGGAGTCAGGCGAGATGTTCCGCGTGAAGTCCGTGTCGAGCGCTAGCGCGGACAGGTCGGACGAGCCGCTGCAGATCGTCGCGCAGGACGGGGACTTGTTCAAGTGTCTCTTGTGCGAGAAGAATGGTTAGTTGTCAAACATATATACATATTTGTGGAGTCAGGCGAGATGTTCCGCGTGAAGTCCGTGTCGAGCGCTAGCGCGGACAGGTCGGACGAGCCGCTGCAGATCGTCGCGCAGGACGGGGACTTGTTCAAGTGTCTCTTGTGCGAGAAGAATGGTTAGTTGTCAAACATATATACATATTTGTGGAGTCAGGCGAGATGTTCCGCGTGAAGTCCGTGTCGAGCGCTAGCGCGGACAGGTCGGACGAGCCGCTGCAGATCGTCGCGCAGGACGGGGACTTGTTCAAGTGTCTCTTGTGCGAGAAGAATGGTTAGTTGTCAAACATATATACATATTTGTGGAGTCAGGCGAGATGTTCCGCGTGAAGTCCGTGTCGAGCGCTAGCGCGGACAGGTCGGACGAGCCGCTGCAGATCGTCGCGCAGGACGGGGACTTGTTCAAGTGTCTCTTGTGCGAGAAGAATGGTTAGTTGTCAAACATATATACATATTTGTGGAGTCAGGCGAGATGTTCCGCGTGAAGTCCGTGTCGAGCGCTAGCGCGGACAGGTCGGACGAGCCGCTGCAGATCGTCGCGCAGGACGGGGACTTGTTCAAGTGTCTCTTGTGCGAGAAGAATGGTTAGTTGTCAAACATATATACATATTTGTGGAGTCAGGCGAGATGTTCCGCGTGAAGTCCGTGTCGAGCGCTAGCGCGGACAGGTCGGACGAGCCGCTGCAGATCGTCGCGCAGGACGGGGACTTGTTCAAGTGTCTCTTGTGCGAGAAGAATGGTTAGTTGTCAAACATATATACATATTTGTGGAGTCAGGCGAGATGTTCCGCGTGAAGTCCGTGTCGAGCGCTAGCGCGGACAGGTCGGACGAGCCGCTGCAGATCGTCGCGCAGGACGGGGACTTGTTCAAGTGTCTCTTGTGCGAGAAGAATGGTTAGTTGTCAAACATATATACATATTTGTGGAGTCAGGCGAGATGTTCCGCGTGAAGTCCGTGTCGAGCGCTAGCGCGGACAGGTCGGACGAGCCGCTGCAGATCGTCGCGCAGGACGGGGACTTGTTCAAGTGTCTCTTGTGCGAGAAGAATGGTTAGTTGTCAAACATATATACATATTTGTGGAGTCAGGCGAGATGTTCCGCGTGAAGTCCGTGTCGAGCGCTAGCGCGGACAGGTCGGACGAGCCGCTGCAGATCGTCGCGCAGGACGGGGACTTGTTCAAGTGTCTCTTGTGCGAGAAGAATGGTTAGTTGTCAAACATATATACATATTTGTGGAGTCAGGCGAGATGTTCCGCGTGAAGTCCGTGTCGAGCGCTAGCGCGGACAGGTCGGACGAGCCGCTGCAGATCGTCGCGCAGGACGGGGACTTGTTCAAGTGTCTCTTGTGCGAGAAGAATGGTTAGTTGTCAAACATATATACATATTTGTGGAGTCAGGCGAGATGTTCCGCGTGAAGTCCGTGTCGAGCGCTAGCGCGGACAGGTCGGACGAGCCGCTGCAGATCGTCGCGCAGGACGGGGACTTGTTCAAGTGTCTCTTGTGCGAGAAGAATGGTTAGTTGTCAAACATATATACATATTTGTGGAGTCAGGCGAGATGTTCCGCGTGAAGTCCGTGTCGAGCGCTAGCGCGGACAGGTCGGACGAGCCGCTGCAGATCGTCGCGCAGGACGGGGACTTGTTCAAGTGTCTCTTGTGCGAGAAGAATGGTTAGTTGTCAAACATATATACATATTTGTGGAGTCAGGCGAGATGTTCCGCGTGAAGTCCGTGTCGAGCGCTAGCGCGGACAGGTCGGACGAGCCGCTGCAGATCGTCGCGCAGGACGGGGACTTGTTCAAGTGTCTCTTGTGCGAGAAGAATGGTTAGTTGTCAAACATATATACATATTTGTGGAGTCAGGCGAGATGTTCCGCGTGAAGTCCGTGTCGAGCGCTAGCGCGGACAGGTCGGACGAGCCGCTGCAGATCGTCGCGCAGGACGGGGACTTGTTCAAGTGTCTCTTGTGCGAGAAGAATGGTTAGTTGTCAAACATATATACATATTTGTGGAGTCAGGCGAGATGTTCCGCGTGAAGTCCGTGTCGAGCGCTAGCGCGGACAGGTCGGACGAGCCGCTGCAGATCGTCGCGCAGGACGGGGACTTGTTCAAGTGTCTCTTGTGCGAGAAGAATGGTTAGTTGTCAAACATATATACATATTTGTGGAGTCAGGCGAGATGTTCCGCGTGAAGTCCGTGTCGAGCGCTAGCGCGGACAGGTCGGACGAGCCGCTGCAGATCGTCGCGCAGGACGGGGACTTGTTCAAGTGTCTCTTGTGCGAGAAGAATGGTTAGTTGTCAAACATATATACATATTTGTGGAGTCAGGCGAGATGTTCCGCGTGAAGTCCGTGTCGAGCGCTAGCGCGGACAGGTCGGACGAGCCGCTGCAGATCGTCGCGCAGGACGGGGACTTGTTCAAGTGTCTCTTGTGCGAGAAGAATGGTTAGTTGTCAAACATATATACATATTTGTGGAGTCAGGCGAGATGTTCCGCGTGAAGTCCGTGTCGAGCGCTAGCGCGGACAGGTCGGACGAGCCGCTGCAGATCGTCGCGCAGGACGGGGACTTGTTCAAGTGTCTCTTGTGCGAGAAGAATGGTTAGTTGTCAAACATATATACATATTTGTGGAGTCAGGCGAGATGTTCCGCGTGAAGTCCGTGTCGAGCGCTAGCGCGGACAGGTCGGACGAGCCGCTGCAGATCGTCGCGCAGGACGGGGACTTGTTCAAGTGTCTCTTGTGCGAGAAGAATGGTTAGTTGTCAAACATATATACATATTTGTGGAGTCAGGCGAGATGTTCCGCGTGAAGTCCGTGTCGAGCGCTAGCGCGGACAGGTCGGACGAGCCGCTGCAGATCGTCGCGCAGGACGGGGACTTGTTCAAGTGTCTCTTGTGCGAGAAGAATGGTTAGTTGTCAAACATATATACATATTTGTGGAGTCAGGCGAGATGTTCCGCGTGAAGTCCGTGTCGAGCGCTAGCGCGGACAGGTCGGACGAGCCGCTGCAGATCGTCGCGCAGGACGGGGACTTGTTCAAGTGTCTCTTGTGCGAGAAGAATGGTTAGTTGTCAAACATATATACATATTTGTGGAGTCAGGCGAGATGTTCCGCGTGAAGTCCGTGTCGAGCGCTAGCGCGGACAGGTCGGACGAGCCGCTGCAGATCGTCGCGCAGGACGGGGACTTGTTCAAGTGTCTCTTGTGCGAGAAGAATGGTTAGTTGTCAAACATATATACATATTTGTGGAGTCAGGCGAGATGTTCCGCGTGAAGTCCGTGTCGAGCGCTAGCGCGGACAGGTCGGACGAGCCGCTGCAGATCGTCGCGCAGGACGGGGACTTGTTCAAGTGTCTCTTGTGCGAGAAGAATGGTTAGTTGTCAAACATATATACATATTTGTGGAGTCAGGCGAGATGTTCCGCGTGAAGTCCGTGTCGAGCGCTAGCGCGGACAGGTCGGACGAGCCGCTGCAGATCGTCGCGCAGGACGGGGACTTGTTCAAGTGTCTCTTGTGCGAGAAGAATGGTTAGTTGTCAAACATATATACATATTTGTGGAGTCAGGCGAGATGTTCCGCGTGAAGTCCGTGTCGAGCGCTAGCGCGGACAGGTCGGACGAGCCGCTGCAGATCGTCGCGCAGGACGGGGACTTGTTCAAGTGTCTCTTGTGCGAGAAGAATGGTTAGTTGTCAAACATATATACATATTTGTGGAGTCAGGCGAGATGTTCCGCGTGAAGTCCGTGTCGAGCGCTAGCGCGGACAGGTCGGACGAGCCGCTGCAGATCGTCGCGCAGGACGGGGACTTGTTCAAGTGTCTCTTGTGCGAGAAGAATGGTTAGTTGTCAAACATATATACATATTTGTGGAGTCAGGCGAGATGTTCCGCGTGAAGTCCGTGTCGAGCGCTAGCGCGGACAGGTCGGACGAGCCGCTGCAGATCGTCGCGCAGGACGGGGACTTGTTCAAGTGTCTCTTGTGCGAGAAGAATGGTTAGTTGTCAAACATATATACATATTTGTGGAGTCAGGCGAGATGTTCCGCGTGAAGTCCGTGTCGAGCGCTAGCGCGGACAGGTCGGACGAGCCGCTGCAGATCGTCGCGCAGGACGGGGACTTGTTCAAGTGTCTCTTGTGCGAGAAGAATGGTTAGTTGTCAAACATATATACATATTTGTGGAGTCAGGCGAGATGTTCCGCGTGAAGTCCGTGTCGAGCGCTAGCGCGGACAGGTCGGACGAGCCGCTGCAGATCGTCGCGCAGGACGGGGACTTGTTCAAGTGTCTCTTGTGCGAGAAGAATGGTTAGTTGTCAAACATATATACATATTTGTGGAGTCAGGCGAGATGTTCCGCGTGAAGTCCGTGTCGAGCGCTAGCGCGGACAGGTCGGACGAGCCGCTGCAGATCGTCGCGCAGGACGGGGACTTGTTCAAGTGTCTCTTGTGCGAGAAGAATGGTTAGTTGTCAAACATATATACATATTTGTGGAGTCAGGCGAGATGTTCCGCGTGAAGTCCGTGTCGAGCGCTAGCGCGGACAGGTCGGACGAGCCGCTGCAGATCGTCGCGCAGGACGGGGACTTGTTCAAGTGTCTCTTGTGCGAGAAGAATGGTTAGTTGTCAAACATATATACATATTTGTGGAGTCAGGCGAGATGTTCCGCGTGAAGTCCGTGTCGAGCGCTAGCGCGGACAGGTCGGACGAGCCGCTGCAGATCGTCGCGCAGGACGGGGACTTGTTCAAGTGTCTCTTGTGCGAGAAGAATGGTTAGTTGTCAAACATATATACATATTTGTGGAGTCAGGCGAGATGTTCCGCGTGAAGTCCGTGTCGAGCGCTAGCGCGGACAGGTCGGACGAGCCGCTGCAGATCGTCGCGCAGGACGGGGACTTGTTCAAGTGTCTCTTGTGCGAGAAGAATGGTTAGTTGTCAAACATATATACATATTTGTGGAGTCAGGCGAGATGTTCCGCGTGAAGTCCGTGTCGAGCGCTAGCGCGGACAGGTCGGACGAGCCGCTGCAGATCGTCGCGCAGGACGGGGACTTGTTCAAGTGTCTCTTGTGCGAGAAGAATGGTTAGTTGTCAAACATATATACATATTTGTGGAGTCAGGCGAGATGTTCCGCGTGAAGTCCGTGTCGAGCGCTAGCGCGGACAGGTCGGACGAGCCGCTGCAGATCGTCGCGCAGGACGGGGACTTGTTCAAGTGTCTCTTGTGCGAGAAGAATGGTTAGTTGTCAAACATATATACATATTTGTGGAGTCAGGCGAGATGTTCCGCGTGAAGTCCGTGTCGAGCGCTAGCGCGGACAGGTCGGACGAGCCGCTGCAGATCGTCGCGCAGGACGGGGACTTGTTCAAGTGTCTCTTGTGCGAGAAGAATGGTTAGTTGTCAAACATATATACATATTTGTGGAGTCAGGCGAGATGTTCCGCGTGAAGTCCGTGTCGAGCGCTAGCGCGGACAGGTCGGACGAGCCGCTGCAGATCGTCGCGCAGGACGGGGACTTGTTCAAGTGTCTCTTGTGCGAGAAGAATGGTTAGTTGTCAAACATATATACATATTTGTGGAGTCAGGCGAGATGTTCCGCGTGAAGTCCGTGTCGAGCGCTAGCGCGGACAGGTCGGACGAGCCGCTGCAGATCGTCGCGCAGGACGGGGACTTGTTCAAGTGTCTCTTGTGCGAGAAGAATGGTTAGTTGTCAAACATATATACATATTTGTGGAGTCAGGCGAGATGTTCCGCGTGAAGTCCGTGTCGAGCGCTAGCGCGGACAGGTCGGACGAGCCGCTGCAGATCGTCGCGCAGGACGGGGACTTGTTCAAGTGTCTCTTGTGCGAGAAGAATGGTTAGTTGTCAAACATATATACATATTTGTGGAGTCAGGCGAGATGTTCCGCGTGAAGTCCGTGTCGAGCGCTAGCGCGGACAGGTCGGACGAGCCGCTGCAGATCGTCGCGCAGGACGGGGACTTGTTCAAGTGTCTCTTGTGCGAGAAGAATGGTTAGTTGTCAAACATATATACATATTTGTGGAGTCAGGCGAGATGTTCCGCGTGAAGTCCGTGTCGAGCGCTAGCGCGGACAGGTCGGACGAGCCGCTGCAGATCGTCGCGCAGGACGGGGACTTGTTCAAGTGTCTCTTGTGCGAGAAGAATGGTTAGTTGTCAAACATATATACATATTTGTGGAGTCAGGCGAGATGTTCCGCGTGAAGTCCGTGTCGAGCGCTAGCGCGGACAGGTCGGACGAGCCGCTGCAGATCGTCGCGCAGGACGGGGACTTGTTCAAGTGTCTCTTGTGCGAGAAGAATGGTTAGTTGTCAAACATATATACATATTTGTGGAGTCAGGCGAGATGTTCCGCGTGAAGTCCGTGTCGAGCGCTAGCGCGGACAGGTCGGACGAGCCGCTGCAGATCGTCGCGCAGGACGGGGACTTGTTCAAGTGTCTCTTGTGCGAGAAGAATGGTTAGTTGTCAAACATATATACATATTTGTGGAGTCAGGCGAGATGTTCCGCGTGAAGTCCGTGTCGAGCGCTAGCGCGGACAGGTCGGACGAGCCGCTGCAGATCGTCGCGCAGGACGGGGACTTGTTCAAGTGTCTCTTGTGCGAGAAGAATGGTTAGTTGTCAAACATATATACATATTTGTGGAGTCAGGCGAGATGTTCCGCGTGAAGTCCGTGTCGAGCGCTAGCGCGGACAGGTCGGACGAGCCGCTGCAGATCGTCGCGCAGGACGGGGACTTGTTCAAGTGTCTCTTGTGCGAGAAGAATGGTTAGTTGTCAAACATATATACATATTTGTGGAGTCAGGCGAGATGTTCCGCGTGAAGTCCGTGTCGAGCGCTAGCGCGGACAGGTCGGACGAGCCGCTGCAGATCGTCGCGCAGGACGGGGACTTGTTCAAGTGTCTCTTGTGCGAGAAGAATGGTTAGTTGTCAAACATATATACATATTTGTGGAGTCAGGCGAGATGTTCCGCGTGAAGTCCGTGTCGAGCGCTAGCGCGGACAGGTCGGACGAGCCGCTGCAGATCGTCGCGCAGGACGGGGACTTGTTCAAGTGTCTCTTGTGCGAGAAGAATGGTTAGTTGTCAAACATATATACATATTTGTGGAGTCAGGCGAGATGTTCCGCGTGAAGTCCGTGTCGAGCGCTAGCGCGGACAGGTCGGACGAGCCGCTGCAGATCGTCGCGCAGGACGGGGACTTGTTCAAGTGTCTCTTGTGCGAGAAGAATGGTTAGTTGTCAAACATATATACATATTTGTGGAGTCAGGCGAGATGTTCCGCGTGAAGTCCGCGTCCGAAGAAAGTTATCCTAAAAAAACACCTATTATTTTTGTATATGAACGCCATGTAGTCTGGTTGTGTGGCGGAACGTGGGTGTAGGTATGAGGTATTATACTTAAGTAAAACTCTTCAGAGATGTCACAAGAAAACCAAACCTAACATTGCAAAAAAAATCGAGCTTGCTTCGCTCGTTCTGGCGTCCTTCAAGGCCCTTTATTTTTAAGTGTCCAGGGCCCCTAAATAGTTAATAACGATCCTATGCACTATAAATTATAAGCTGACGCCTTTTCCCACGGGCTTAGTTAGGCTAGAAACAACAGTACGCTCCCTAATATAATCCTTTCCTTTTAACAAGTTGTAATAATTGAATACTTCTTTGACAGATGAAAACATACTGGAAGATGCAGAAACAATGATGTGTCACTTGAAATCGCAGCACGACGCGAGGATATACCTGTGTCGCTTCTGTGGAGACGTTATGAGGAAACGCGACGAATTTAACATGCATAAAGGTATTTATTTATTTTATGGTATTACTGTTAAAAATGTTCAGTTAGGTACTCACTAAAGTTTGGTTGATAAAAAAACTTTTTAACAAAAAATAAAACCGACTTCAAAACAAAAACACAAAAAAGTGAAAAATAAACTTTACAAGAAAAACCAGTCTCTGAAGTCGGTGACTTTTGTTTCTTTGATTTCATTTTTTTGCCACCGACTTCAGAGACTGGTTTTTCTTCTAAAGTGTATTTTTCACTTTTTTGTGTTTTTGTTTTGAAGTCGGTTTTATTTTTTGTTAAAAAGTTTTTATTTTTCACTTTTTAGTGGTTCCACATGTTCATGGGTCAAAGTGGACAATGTAGTTTTTTTTTGAGTTTTGTTGATTTTTCAAAAACCGCTTGTCCAATTTCGAAAAAAAAATTATGGGACCATTTCGGAAGTATACCCTTTCCAACAAAGAAAGAATTTTTCAAATCGGTTAGCAAGTGACGGAGTTATGCCCGAACAAACATAAAAAAAAAAAAATACAAACATCCGAATTGAGAACCTCCTTCTTTTTTAGAAGTCGGTTAAAAACAATGTGGGCTCCACATTGTTTTGTTTTTTGTGTCCCTCTGCAGGATATCTTGTCCAGCCTGCACAACCATTTGTACCTTTCAGGATTTAATTGAAGCAGATGATAGAGCTGTGTAGGTGGCTACATACCGTAAAATGGGGTGAATAGGGACAAAACCAGGAAAATATTTCAACACTCAATATTAATTCTAAAATTCGTTAAAAATTCTTCCATTTTTTGTGGTGTAGTAGTAGAATGTTGAAAGTTCTTATGGCAACACTGAATATGCATGACATTAGCTTGTAACTGTTAAAAATCTCATTTGAAAATAACTGCTGGTGGTAGTCATTATTTTAGTGTTAGAAACTTTGCTCTCGTAAATTGATTTGGTAGTAATAGAAGACGACTGTGATTTAGAAACATTATTTAGTGTTTGGGCCATCATATACTGGGTGGCGCAAAAGTAATGACCCCATAGAAAATACTTATATTTTTTTTATATGACATTTCCTGTCATTCTGTTGTTGAAAATTGTGTAGTTAACAAATGTAAAATACACTGAAAATAAACATGGACCGTTTTACTCCCCAAGAACGTGGAATAATCGTGTCAATGTTCTTACGGAATAATTCATCAGTGATAAAAACACAACGTGAATTTCGTCGACGATTTCCCCACCGTCCGGCACCGATTAGTCGCACAATTCGACGCTTTGCCACACGCCTCGAAGCAACTGGCTCAACATTGGATAGACCTAAGTCTAGGAGACCAAGAACAGGCCGTTCAGCCGAAAATATCGTGTCATTCAGTCGAATCGTGGCAATGCGGTAACTGTCACTGGAGAACGCTACAGAACCATGCTACGTGAGTTTTTGATACCCAGTTTGGACGAATTGAGGCTGGAGCACATCTGGTTTCAACAAGACGGCGCCACGGCACACACAGCGCGCGACACTATGGGCTTAGTGAGGGACGCTTTTCCAGGCCGTGTTATCTCTCGTTTTGGCGATTTGCCTTGGCCTGCAAGATCACCCGATCTGACCAGTCCAGACTTCTTTCTTTGGGGTTTTTTGAAATCTCGGGTGTATGTGAACAAGCCACAGACTCTTGCAGCTCTGAAAGAAAACATTCATCAAGAAATAAGGAACATATCGCAGGAAGTGTTACGGCAAGTTATGCAAAATGTCATAAATAGGGCTCAAATGTGCTTCAACTCTGGAGGTCACCATTTAAAAGACATCATCTTTAAATCCTAATGGTACGAAATTTAATGGCACAAATATACATAAAAACAAACCTAAAACTAGTTTTCTAATTTAGAAAAAAAACTATAGCTGAACCAAATAGGGTCATTACTTTTGCGCCACCCAGTATATTAGAGGTAAGTCTCAGTTGTTAATTGATTTTAATGTTTTTTGATAAATTAGAAATACATGTAAAATCTGTTGTTTTTGGGGTGAATGGGGACGACTCAGGTATGAATAACAACGAAAGAGAGGTCAATTGGGATGAGAATAAGTTGAATAGGAACGACATAAGTATGAATAATAGGTACAAGTTTGTAGGGTTGTCATTCAAAATTCATATTAATTGATTACATCACCTGCTAAGAAATTCAAACAAAATAAATAGATCAGTGGAAATTGAATATTACAACCAAGTTAAATCTAAAACTTCGTCTACTGATTTACTACTCACTTCTGCCTCCCCTGAATACTCTGTCAATCAAGTAAACGACTACTTTGCAAACATTGGTAAAAACCTCGCAACCAAAATAAAACCTCCAAATCCCCACTCAAAATTCCAGGTACATGTCCCCGACAACTCCTCTTGTGGCTCTCTTGTTATTTTACCAACCGATTGCAGCGAAGTTGAATCAATTCTATTCTCCTTAAGATCTGACTGTGCTGTGGGATGGGATAACATTCCTACAGCTCTACTCAAGCGATATAAAAACCTCCTCATCCCCGTCATAACTCACGTTTTTAATCTCTGCCTCGAAACAAGTACTATCCCCTTGTGTTTCAAAAAGTCACTTATCCATCCCATTTACAAGAGTGGGGGTAAAGACTGTGTCGCCAATTATCGTCCGATAGCCGTATTGCCTATACTATCCAAGATTCTGGAGCGGATAATAAATAAACGACTGATAAAATTTCTGGAAGACAAGAACTTATTGTCAACCGCTCAGTATGGCTTTAGACGAAATAAATCCACCTCTAATGCTGTCCTGGATCTTACTAACTATATAGTCAAAAACCTAGACGAAAAGAAAAAGGTCGTCACTATCTTCCTAGATCTGGCTAAGGCTTTCGACACAGTCTCTACTCCCCTCCTGTTTCATAAGCTGGAAAAAATGGGCGTAAGAGGTGAATCTATTCTAAAGGACTATCTACATAACCGAACCCAATGTGTTAAAATTAATAATTATGTAAGTGATGAGCTGCCAATAACATACGGAGTACCGCAGGGGAGTGTGATCGGGCCGACTCTTTTCCTCGTATACCTAAACGACCTTTGCCAGATTAAGTTAAACGACACCAAGATAACGGCGTTCGCAGGCGACACTGCACTTTCATTTAGTGGTGATACATGGCCAGAAGTTTTTACCAAAGCTCAATATGGTTTTAATATAATTAAGGAATGGTTGGCTAGAAACTCACTGACACTTAATACTGACAAAACCAACTATATGACTTTCTCACTCCGTCAAACCACCCAACCTCCAGACTCCTTATACCTTGTCGCGCATTCGTGCGCTGCTCCCGACGACCAGATTTGTAACTGTCCCAAATTGGCTCAAGTGACCAATACCAAATATCTTGGCTTAACTCTGGACAATGGTCTTTCTTTCTCACTCCACATTGAATTATTACAGAATAGAGTTAGAAAACTAATCTATATTTTTAAAACCCTACGTCACGTAGCTGATGCACGATTGTTAAAACAGGTCTACTCTCTTTGCCAATCCTTACTGAGTTATTGCATATCGACCTGGGGAGGTGCGCCAAAAACAAAGTTGTTAAAGTTAGAAAGAGCTCAGAGAGCTATCTTAAAAGTGAGCACCTTTAAACATTATATGTTTCCTACTGCCGAACTTTACAAAAGTTGTCAAGTGTTGACTGTAAGGCAACTCTTCATAGCAAAAACTGTCCTAATTCAGCATTCTGCGACCCCATACAAAAAAATCTCCAAAAGACGTAAAGACATTGTTTGTGTAACTAGGAAAAGCAACCTTATCCATTCCAGTAGGTTCAATTATTTTCTTGCACCTACATTGTACAACAAATTGAATACAATACTCTCTATTTATCAACTATCTAGCTGCAAATGTAAAAATATAATAAATAAATGGCTTCAGGGGCTGACCTACCAAGAGACTGAAAACCTCTTAAGTACAATGGTGTAGTATAATTACCATACACCAATACACACAGACACACACATACACATAACTAAACACATTTACACCCACACTTACACATCTATTACTCTCACTCACACGCGCATGCATACAAAGAAAATTTTCCATTAGTTTTAATTTCTTTTTTGTTTCTTTTTTGTTCTCTCACATTGTTAATAAATTCTGGATTGCAAAAAAAAAAACTTTGAAATTCGTTAAATTATTATTGTCCTAAAGATTTATAAGGGAATGGGACTGGTATCTTTAACACAGGTTACTTTGTAATCTAGCTAAGATGCCAGTTGCGATCCGTACTGTGACTATAAAGCTACGATCACTGTTATTATTGTAATTATTTAATCTTAAGGTTTTATACTGTGAGAACTAATAAAGCTTATTATTATTATTAAACAATGTCATGTGTATAAAGAAAATTCATAAAATGTCAAACTGTAAAAAAAAAAATGTATAAATAAAGTCAATTCAATTTCCATTCAAATTGGAGCAGTTAAATCCCAAGCTTTTTTGTCCTCTAAATAATCTTTCACAGTATAAAATCCTTTCTGGCAAAGTTTACGTTAGGATTTGAATTTATTAAGGCTTAAATTTTGAATGTGGCTTGGTAGTTTATTATAAAAGCGAATACATTGGCCTCTGAAAGATCTTCTGATGCTGACCGTACCTATTTGGTTTGAGATAAAAAGAAAATAAATTAATTTATTTGTCGCAGATACACGAAAAAAAAAAAATGAATATTACAACCAAGTAGTGCCAGCCCTAGCAAATTTCCCTATTGACATAATTTTCGTCCCCATTAACCCCAATTTCCGGGTGAATAAACTGGAATGCTAATTGCATATTTTTTAATTAGATAACAAAGATACCACCAAGACTCAATCATTTTGATCCTAATACAGCAACATATCCATCAACAACTATCTTAAAATTGTTCATAAAGTTAGGATTTGTCCCTATTCACCCCGTTTCTGGTCTAACACAATTTGAGATCATCGACACGTAAAGAGGAAGAAGATGTGGCGACTAGCGACATCTATCGCAATATCTGCGAACTAATTGGCGAAATTCCTACATCTCGCTATGAACATTATCCGCGACATTAGCCTATACCTACAGAGAGTCCCGACTTACAACTGTCGGGCAGTTAGCCCGCCGGACACAACACCCGTCCGGTCGGAGGATCCTCCCTTTTCTATGGGGGATGAGGAGCTTTACACCCTGTTCCTCATACCCCCCAAAAAGACATGCTGGTCAGCACTGCGCACGTCCACAGATAGCTGCACGTGTGTGCGAGTTGCCGCGCTGTACCGAGCGGCGGGCACGGCGCGGCCTTGCGCCATCTGAGGCACACAAATATCGATTACTTTTAATTTGCGCCTGGACTTGGGGTAAACTTCACAATATTCCTAGTTTTTATTACTATACGTATGTAACCTCCTTTAGCCGCGCACGCCAGCGACATCCCAGGCAGCTCATCCCGCGGCGCGCACAGCTGTGCCTTGTGCGGCAAGAGCTACACATCCAAGACGTTGCTGGCCGAGCACGCCAACATGCACACGGGCGCGCGGCCCTACGTGTGCCAAGTGTGCGGGAAGGCCTTCGGCTCCAAGTACACGCATCAGGCTCATCTGAAGACTCACGCAGTAAATATACACTTCATTATTTACTAATACAAGAGCTACACATCCAAGACGTTGCTGGCCGAGCACGCCAACATGCACACGGGCGCGCGGCCCTACGTGTGCCAAGTGTGCGGGAAGGCCTTCGGCTCCAAGTACACGCATCAGGCTCATCTGAAGACTCACGCAGTAAATATACACTTCATTATTTACTAATACAAGAGCTACACATCCAAGACGTTGCTGGCCGAGCACGCCAACATGCACACGGGCGCGCGGCCCTACGTGTGCCAAGTGTGCGGGAAGGCCTTCGGCTCCAAGTACACGCATCAGGCTCATCTGAAGACTCACGCAGTAAATATACACTTCATTATTTACTAATACAAGAGCTACACATCCAAGACGTTGCTGGCCGAGCACGCCAACATGCACACGGGCGCGCGGCCCTACGTGTGCCAAGTGTGCGGGAAGGCCTTCGGCTCCAAGTACACGCATCAGGCTCATCTGAAGACTCACGCAGTAAATATACACTTCATTATTTACTAATACAAGATATAAACTTCCTCAATACTTCATAGAAAACAAGGACCCTCCGAAATGTAAAATCTGGTGATGCTTGTAACACATCCCTAGCGTGCGATGTACATCACTACACGGCTAGGCCACTCTAAGCCACTCGCTATCACCGACTCGAGTCTTTAGCTTTATATACATCCGCGCTTCATCACACTTCACAATAATATTATAAAAGCGAAAGTTTATGAATGTTTGTTACTTCTTCACGTCTTAATCTTAACGGCTGGAGCGATTTTTCTGAAGGGTTATTTTACTTTACACTCTGTAATATTGTACATACTGGTTTGGCACTATCTAATATACGTCTTAAATCTTCGAATACGTTTCACTTATCATTCTCGACATCACCCTCCAAATGCTTTTTTTGCAAAAAAATAACCAGCTTCCAAACGAACACTCAAAATTAAAAAATAACTTGACATTCAGAAGCCAAACAAGTCAATTAAATAAAGTGAAATGTGAGTGTACTTTTATTTATTTATTTATTTATTACATTTAGTACAGCAAAAGCCATTAACACTAAATTAACTAATCCTTTTATTCGGTCTTCTCGCAAAACCACAAGCATTCTAACATTATCGTCTTCCATTCATCAGCAAACAAATCCAGTCCAGGGTTGGTCTCCACGAGCGCGTTGAGCATCGTTAGCATACGCGGTATAGGGGAGGTGGACCGAGCTACAGTGCGACATAATGGGGCATTTAATAATTTATGCTTTCTAGAGCGATTATAATTATTTGGAACAAATAATTGACAAGTACAACAATTAACGTACACCTCGTCGTAACCCTTCGGGAAATACAGGCGTGATTATTATGTTATGTTAATTATATTCTTTCTTCTATCTTAGGTTCGGCCGCGCCCCTTCAAATGCTCCCATTGCGCCAAATCGTTCCTCACACAACAAAATCTAAATCAGCATGAGAAAACACATTCGGGAATCAAAGATTTCGTCTGTAATGTATGCAGTAAGTATTTAACTATATTTTGCCCAGTAAGTAACTAGCTTTTGCCCGCGGCATCGCCCGGGTGGATGTCGGATAAAATACAAAAAATGACGATTTTCCATACAAGCTTTAGAACTACCATAGAGGTTTTCGACCCAAAACCTAAAGGGTACTTCCAGTTGACTTGTTGTATAATTATTAATTTTGGTTGAAAGTAAGGTTTTACAGCACAAGTAAAGGGAAAATTTCGAAAAATAAAAAAAGTTGAAAATTAAAGTACATTTTGGTACTTACAAGTTTTCGAGAAAATCTTAATTTACCTATATCTTTTTATCGTGTTGACTCAGTATTTTGATTTTTATACACCTAATAGGGACTATAAAACTCAGTATCTGGTAAAAAATACAACTTCCTAGGTCCACCCGTTCCTGAGAAAATCGGTGATGACACAACACGGACAGACAGACGGACAAGACTGATCTTATAAGAGTTACTTTTTTACCCTTTTGAGGTACGGAAACCTAATAGCAGGAGCCAGGTTGATAGCAATAGTATTGTACTTACTCCTCTGCCCTTCCATACTAGGAAAAGACTTGATTTAATGTTGTATTAGCCTGCACTGTCCTACTGCTGAAGGCCTCCCCAGTAGGGATGTGTCCTGGGTAAAAAAATATGATTCCGTTTAGTCCGTCAGATGGTTATCGAAAAATATTGGATACGTGTTTTTTTGTTTTTTCAAATTAATAAAAATTGACGAAGATAAAACGCGTCAAAGATTGGGGGCTTTTGACGGCACTACGTGGTAAAAAATGTAGTGCGATGTGACGTCACACGAGTTTTCGAAGCACTGTATAGTCTTCATTTTTGGTTTACGTGCAAAAAGAAAAAATACGTGTCCAATATTTTTTTGGTAATCTATGTGACGGACTAATTACTATTCCTTCCGCGAGCTGTTTTCCGAACCAGCCCGTGGTACGCGTCTAGATCGTCACGCCATCTCTTTGTTGACCGGTCTCGGCGGCACCGTCTGTCTTCCGTCAACCATCGTGTTGAGGCTTTGCGGTCATCGTGCATGCGTGACGTGACCCGTATGATTTAATGTAAATTAAATATATTTATGTACTTACAGACAAAGCGTTCAGCACACAACACAACTTGGAAGTCCACGGTGTGGTTCACTCCGGGAACAAGGCGTTTGTGTGTAGTGACTGCGGGAAGGCGTTCGCGAGGAAAGCAGAACTGAGGGACCATATGAGGATACACACTGGTATGTTACATACATATTATACAGGGTGTAAGGGACGAGTAGTAGCGCGTCTCATAGATATGTCAGCAACAGGGAAGCTCCATTGCTCGTTGGCAAACCTTGAGTTCGGACTTCTGGATGTTAGTCAAAGACCAAGTCTGTGCACCATAGTTGATAATGTTCCCTTTCTCACCCACAGGAGAGCGTCCATTCTCGTGCGATATCTGCGGCGCCCGCTTCACACAACGCTCCAACTTACACTCACATCGTCGTGCCACACACTTCGACGATAAGCGGTATCACTGTGAACTGTGTCCTAAGAAGTTTAAGAGGAGAAGGTACGTACTTATTACTCAATTTATTATTACATTCCACAATGCAATGTAAGCTTAGGTGGAAACATTTTTTCAAAAGAAACAATCATGGACTGCGTTGGGCGTTCAATGATTTGAACAAGTCTGTGTTAGACAAATGCATTCTAAAAGTAAAAATATCCAAAGAAAACAAATCTTCTCCTGCGTATCAATTGAAACAATCGTAATTCAATCAGTTTCCCTCCACAGACTATTAGAATACCACATAAAGGCATCACACACTGGCGAACGTCCCCTCAAGTGCGACATCTGTCATCTGTCGTTCGTGTACCCCGAGCATTACAAGAAGCACGTGCGCATACACAGCGGGGAGAGGCCTTACACTTGTGAGGTAACTGTAGTCATCATCATCTGTCGTTCGTGTACCCCGAGCATTACAAGAAGCACGTGCGCATACACAGCGGGGAGAGGCCTTACACTTGTGAGGTAACTGTAGTCATCATCATCTGTCGTTCGTGTACCCCGAGCATTACAAGAAGCACGTGCGCATACACAGCGGGGAGAGGCCTTACACTTGTGAGGTAACTGTAGTCATCATCATCTGTCGTTCGTGTACCCCGAGCATTACAAGAAGCACGTGCGCATACACAGCGGGGAGAGGCCTTACACTTGTGAGGTAACTGTAGTCATCATCATCTGTCGTTCGTGTACCCCGAGCATTACAAGAAGCACGTGCGCATACACAGCGGGGAGAGGCCTTACACTTGTGAGGTAACTGTAGTCATCATCATCTGTCGTTCGTGTACCCCGAGCATTACAAGAAGCACGTGCGCATACACAGCGGGGAGAGGCCTTACACTTGTGAGGTAACTGTAGTCATCATCATCTGTCGTTCGTGTACCCCGAGCATTACAAGAAGCACGTGCGTGTTAGAAAGTGTATGTAAATCTATATGTATATGTATTAATATCCACCAATTATTAAACTTGTCAGGATGATTACTAGTTATTTACTGTGTTCGAAAGTACCTCTAAAGAAATGTGTGTTGGGAACAGGGGTTTTATGAAGTAAAAGCACAAAAGACAAGACTATTCATTTTATTTCTTTTGGTCTTGTCAACTACATCAAACTCGATTCCATTCGCTAGGTTCCTAGTCTTCGTGGAGAAGAATGGACAAGAAACTCCACGGGAACATATTTTAAAGTAATAAGTAAAGACAACCTGACATTGTCTTGGACTGTCTCAAATTACAGCAATTTATCAGTTTACATAAACAACAATCAATATGAACCATATTATAGTACATATTTCTAACACATAGTCATCAGTAATATTCATAGCATAATATCAATTAACTTACATGAACATTGTAGATCCTTTAGAGTAATACAAATAGGTTTCAGCTTTTACACATTTGGTATCTTCACAACTAGGCAACAATATGTAAACTTAATCCTTTCTATACACAATTTATATACTACTTTGGGTCTGTCTTTACCCTTCAACAGTTGCAGCGTAACTCTCTGAATTGCCGGTCCTTTCACTTTTATAACCGTCCAATCTTAAAAAGTTAATCAACGACTACCGCCATAATACACCAATGGCAAATGGTTATACATTATAGCTAAATAACTAATAACATAATTAATAATTAGCAAATCCTATGTAGTGAAACTATTTTAAAACGTCTGAAGTTAATTTAGCAATATAATACGTTTTTATTTGTAATCTTTATGACTATCGGATAAAATATGAATATCAACCGATAGTTCTGAGAATTGATTGAAACTATTTAATTTATTAAAATTTCAAGATAAAATGTAGGAAACATTATAAGTATCTTTTAATAATAACTATGTATTTTATTGGCAATTTATAATAAATAAACATTTAACTTGACTTAACTATTCCAAATACCACAATAGTAAATTTGTGGTTCGGAAACCAAGTCTTTTAAGCTACATTATAAGCTACTTCTATAAAATACGTCGGGATATAATATATTATTATCATTTGAATAATGTAAATTAGGTTTATTTGAAATTAGAACCTTTGTTTTTAAGATATTTTCGGTGATTATTAAATCAACAATATACTTGACTCAACGTCGCCCTACGTCATTGTCACTTGACATCTGACAGCCGACGTTGCTACGTTATTTTGGTCTGAATCAAGGAAATCTCAATTTTATATACTTGAACAATTAAAATAGTGCTAAAATTACAATAATAATTAAAAAGATATAACACGGCCATTCTGATATGTACTTCGTTCTCGAAGTACATTTTTTTGATAAAACAATTCATCAATCACAAAACATAAAAAATAAAGAGTTATTTATCTTTATACATTTTTCAATCAGATATAACATGGTCATTTTGCTATGTACCTGGTCCTTGAAGTACATTTCTGGCAATCAAATTCTTTGGTTTTAAAATGGTATATTATTGGCACAGCGACAGGCACAGCCACCTTTTTTTTATAAGGCACAGGCACAGCCACCTTTTTTTATAAGGCACAGCCACAGGCACAGTCACCTTTTTTTATAAGCCACAGGCACAGCCACCTTTTTTATTTTTTATAAGGCACAGCCACATTTTCTTTAAGGCACACCCACAGGCACAGCCACAGCCACCCTTTTTTTATATAAGGCACAGCCACAGGCACAGCCACCCCTTTTTTTTTGTAAGTCGTAAGTTATAAGTCATTTAATCATTTGATTAACCAGGTGCAATAGTTGTTATAAAAAATTTAGAGACTTAAATAGCGTCTTCAACAATAGCATTCTCATAGACCATTTCACCTGGCCTAAATCGTAGCTTGTCCTTAGAATTTACAATAATTATTGTTTCATTTTAAATAACACATCAAAATTTCTGTCCACATATCTATGACTTTATCGTGTACTGTTTCTTTGACTTTCATTTTTTAAAATGTACCCAGATCGTAATCAATAGTATACTCTAACCATTGAATCATACAATCTCATTTACATCACCAAACAGTCACCGCTCGGTCAATCTGACAATATCATTGCGAATCTAGTTTACCATTTCGTACTATTCCATAATAAATACAGATTGTTTTTATTATTTTAACATACTTATTATCTAGAATCTTACAAAGCCAAACGTAAGTTTTAAGGTAGATTAACATCACGCCTTGTAATCTCCGAAGGGTTTAACTTACCTAATTAAGTTTAAACAAATAGGTAATCATTTAAATGAATAATTATCACATTGGTAATATTAAATAATAAAAATACTCAATTGGTAATACAACTTAATTAGTATTTTGCCATTTACTGCCATATCTAATAAAAAAAATGAAACCCACTTTTGGTTTGTGTCAGTGTTTGCTTGGCTGGTTATTAGCTACTAGACATTTGTGTTGTTATTGTAATCGTTTATCCTCAAATTAGTTGTACGTTAATTTCTGCGTTTTCATAAACACGTTTTTTTTTGTTTAATTTAAATTATTAGCAAGTGAATTATTGTTTTTTCTTGATGAGGAAACCTCTGAGCATTGAAGAATAATAAAGTTCTTAATACATTAGCTAATATAATGGTATTAGTTTTTTTTTTTAAAACATGTTTTCGTATGAATCAGCAAGTCTTTTGTATTGATTAACTCAGTTAGACCGACTGACCCATAAATACGTTTCGAGAAAAAAAAAAAAAATTCTACCCTCGTTATATGATTCAATCTTATCTATTTAGTTCGTATTAGAATTTTATTGTAGTTTCAAACTTCATACTACGTAACGTTTATACATTATATTCACAATATTTATTTTGCGAGATCCAGTGTTATCAAGGAAACAAATATTGACATTGTCATTAATACTATTTACAAGACGAGGTTCAAAAATAACGTCAGATATTTGAATATCTCCAATCCCATAATCTCATTAAATGAATAATTGAAGATGAGATACTTATTTATCTTTTATTGTATTATTGGATGTTTCGTGAAAACTAACAATCTTTATGAATTTGGGGGTACTAACCAAGTCAGGGTAATGCTTTGCATTACGAAAAATTTATAATTATTTTCGTCACAAGTTTTTGATGTCTGGTATACTAAAAACTTTTAGAAAGAAGCTTAACTTTGAATCAACAATTTCCTAAATTATTCTAGTTTTATTTTTGCAGTTTCTAGGATCTTTTATCACTACGTTATTAGAAAATAAATAAATTAAAATAAAACAAAGCCTCTAAAGGAATTTACCGACATTAGCTAATTCGTACTGCTGCTTGATTTAAGCCATGGCCTGGCTGCCAAGTGGTTCCAGCAGCTTCTCAATCTCGCTTTCGGAGTACGTGCTGTCGACGTTCTCATCATAGCCAAGTCGAGGCGGTGAGCTATCGGCGTCACAGCTTTCATCATCACACCAGCAGCAGCTCCAGCATTGATCATGAAAATAAAACAGGAAGACCATTAGAAATTATATCAGAGAGCCAGAGACTATCCCACTTCTGATGTTAGAAAGTGTATGTAAATCTATATGTATATGTATTAATATCCACCAATTATTAAACTTGTCAGGATGATTACTAGTTATTTACTGTGTTCGAAAGTACCTCTAAAGAAATGTGTGTTGGGAACAGGGGTTTTATGAAGTAAAAGCACAAAAGACAAGACTATTCATTTTATTTCTTTTGGTCTTGTCAACTACATCAAACTCGATTCCATTCGCTAGGTTCCTAGTCTTCGTGGAGAAGAATGGACAAGAAACTCCACGGGAACATATTTTAAAGTAATAAGTAAAGACAACCTGACATTGTCTTGGACTGTCTCAAATTACAGCAATTTATCAGTTTACATAAACAACAATCAATATGAACCATATTATAGTACATATTTCTAACACATAGTCATCAGTAATATTCATAGCATAATATCAATTAACTTACATGAACATTGTAGATCCTTTAGAGTAATACAAATAGGTTTCAGCTTTTACACATTTGGTATCTTCACAACTAGGCAACAATATGTAAACTTAATCCTTTCTATACACAATTTATATACTACTTTGGGTCTGTCTTTACCCTTCAACAGTTGCAGCGTAACTCTCTGAATTGCCGGTCCTTTCACTTTTATAACCGTCCAATCTTAAAAAGTTAATCAACGACTACCGCCATAATACACCAATGGCAAATGGTTATACATTATAGCTAAATAACTAATAACATAATTAATAATTAGCAAATCCTATGTAGTGAAACTATTTTAAAACGTCTGAAGTTAATTTAGCAATATAATACGTTTTTATTTGTAATCTTTATGACTATCGGATAAAATATGAATATCAACCGATAGTTCTGAGAATTGATTGAAACTATTTAATTTATTAAAATTTCAAGATAAAATGTAGGAAACATTATAAGTATCTTTTAATAATAACTATGTATTTTATTGGCAATTTATAATAAATAAACATTTAACTTGACTTAACTATTCCAAATACCACAATAGTAAATTTGTGGTTCGGAAACCAAGTCTTTTAAGCTACATTATAAGCTACTTCTATAAAATACGTCGGGATATAATATATTATTATCATTTGAATAATGTAAATTAGGTTTATTTGAAATTAGAACCTTTGTTTTTAAGATATTTTCGGTGATTATTAAATCAACAATATACTTGACTCAACGTCGCCCTACGTCATTGTCACTTGACATCTGACAGCCGACGTTGCTACGTTATTTTGGTCTGAATCAAGGAAATCTCAATTTTATATACTTGAACAATTAAAATAGTGCTAAAATTACAATAATAATTAAAAAGATATAACATGCGCATACACAGCGGGGAGAGGCCTTACACTTGTGAGGTAACTGTAGTCATCATCATCTGTCGTTCGTGTACCCCGAGCATTACAAGAAGCACGTGCGCATACACAGCGGGGAGAGGCCTTACACTTGTGAGGTAACTGTAGTCATCATCATCTGTCGTTCGTGTACCCCGAGCATTACAAGAAGCACGTGCGCATACACAGCGGGGAGAGGCCTTACACTTGTGAGGTAACTGTAGTCATCATCATCTGTCGTTCGTGTACCCCGAGCATTACAAGAAGCACGTGCGCATACACAGCGGGGAGAGGCCTTACACTTGTGAGGTAACTGTAGTCATCATCATCTGTCGTTCGTGTACCCCGAGCATTACAAGAAGCACGTGCGCATACACAGCGGGGAGAGGCCTTACACTTGTGAGGTAACTGTAGTCATCATCATCTGTCGTTCGTGTACCCCGAGCATTACAAGAAGCACGTGCGCATACACAGCGGGGAGAGGCCTTACACTTGTGAGGTAACTGTAGTCATCATCATCTGTCGTTCGTGTACCCCGAGCATTACAAGAAGCACGTGCGCATACACAGCGGGGAGAGGCCTTACACTTGTGAGGTAACTGTAGTCATCATCATCTGTCGTTCGTGTACCCCGAGCATTACAAGAAGCACGTGCGCATACACAGCGGGGAGAGGCCTTACACTTGTGAGGTAACTGTAGTCATCATCATCTGTCGTTCGTGTACCCCGAGCATTACAAGAAGCACGTGCGCATACACAGCGGGGAGAGGCCTTACACTTGTGAGGTAACTGTAGTCATCATCATCTGTCGTTCGTGTACCCCGAGCATTACAAGAAGCACGTGCGCATACACAGCGGGGAGAGGCCTTACACTTGTGAGGTAACTGTAGTCATCATCATCTGTCGTTCGTGTACCCCGAGCATTACAAGAAGCACGTGCGCATACACAGCGGGGAGAGGCCTTACACTTGTGAGGTAACTGTAGTCATCATCATCTGTCGTTCGTGTACCCCGAGCATTACAAGAAGCACGTGCGCATACACAGCGGGGAGAGGCCTTACACTTGTGAGGTAACTGTAGTCATCATCATCTGTCGTTCGTGTACCCCGAGCATTACAAGAAGCACGTGCGCATACACAGCGGGGAGAGGCCTTACACTTGTGAGGTAACTGTAGTCATCATCATCTGTCGTTCGTGTACCCCGAGCATTACAAGAAGCACGTGCGCATACACAGCGGGGAGAGGCCTTACACTTGTGAGGTAACTGTAGTCATCATCATCTGTCGTTCGTGTACCCCGAGCATTACAAGAAGCACGTGCGCATACACAGCGGGGAGAGGCCTTACACTTGTGAGGTAACTGTAGTCATCATCATCTGTCGTTCGTGTACCCCGAGCATTACAAGAAGCACGTGCGCATACACAGCGGGGAGAGGCCTTACACTTGTGAGGTAACTGTAGTCATCATCATCTGTCGTTCGTGTACCCCGAGCATTACAAGAAGCACGTGCGCATACACAGCGGGGAGAGGCCTTACACTTGTGAGGTAACTGTAGTCATCATCATCTGTCGTTCGTGTACCCCGAGCATTACAAGAAGCACGTGCGCATACACAGCGGGGAGAGGCCTTACACTTGTGAGGTAACTGTAGTCATCATCATCTGTCGTTCGTGTACCCCGAGCATTACAAGAAGCACGTGCGCATACACAGCGGGGAGAGGCCTTACACTTGTGAGGTAACTGTAGTCATCATCATCTGTCGTTCGTGTACCCCGAGCATTACAAGAAGCACGTGCGCATACACAGCGGGGAGAGGCCTTACACTTGTGAGGTAACTGTAGTCATCATCATCTGTCGTTCGTGTACCCCGAGCATTACAAGAAGCACGTGCGCATACACAGCGGGGAGAGGCCTTACACTTGTGAGGTAACTGTAGTCATCATCATCTGTCGTTCGTGTACCCCGAGCATTACAAGAAGCACGTGCGCATACACAGCGGGGAGAGGCCTTACACTTGTGAGGTAACTGTAGTCATCATCATCTGTCGTTCGTGTACCCCGAGCATTACAAGAAGCACGTGCGCATACACAGCGGGGAGAGGCCTTACACTTGTGAGGTAACTGTAGTCATCATCATCTGTCGTTCGTGTACCCCGAGCATTACAAGAAGCACGTGCGCATACACAGCGGGGAGAGGCCTTACACTTGTGAGGTAACTGTAGTCATCATCATCTGTCGTTCGTGTACCCCGAGCATTACAAGAAGCACGTGCGCATACACAGCGGGGAGAGGCCTTACACTTGTGAGGTAACTGTAGTCATCATCATCTGTCGTTCGTGTACCCCGAGCATTACAAGAAGCACGTGCGCATACACAGCGGGGAGAGGCCTTACACTTGTGAGGTAACTGTAGTCATCATCATCTGTCGTTCGTGTACCCCGAGCATTACAAGAAGCACGTGCGCATACACAGCGGGGAGAGGCCTTACACTTGTGAGGTAACTGTAGTCATCATCATCTGTCGTTCGTGTACCCCGAGCATTACAAGAAGCACGTGCGCATACACAGCGGGGAGAGGCCTTACACTTGTGAGGTAACTGTAGTCATCATCATCTGTCGTTCGTGTACCCCGAGCATTACAAGAAGCACGTGCGCATACACAGCGGGGAGAGGCCTTACACTTGTGAGGTAACTGTAGTCATCATCATCTGTCGTTCGTGTACCCCGAGCATTACAAGAAGCACGTGCGCATACACAGCGGGGAGAGGCCTTACACTTGTGAGGTAACTGTAGTCATCATCATCTGTCGTTCGTGTACCCCGAGCATTACAAGAAGCACGTGCGCATACACAGCGGGGAGAGGCCTTACACTTGTGAGGTAACTGTAGTCATCATCATCTGTCGTTCGTGTACCCCGAGCATTACAAGAAGCACGTGCGCATACACAGCGGGGAGAGGCCTTACACTTGTGAGGTAACTGTAGTCATCATCATCTGTCGTTCGTGTACCCCGAGCATTACAAGAAAATGTATTGTTTACGTATATTTTGTATTAAAAAACATGTTATTTCCAACAGATTTGCGGCAAATCGTTCAACTCGCGCGACAATCGCAATACGCATCGCTTCGTACACAGTGACAAGAAACCTTACGAGTGCGTCGCGTGCGGGGCCGGGTACATGCGCAAACAGCTGCTCTACGCGCATATGAACACTAGCGTACGTATTTATACTCTACATATATAAGGTCCCATTAAAATAGGTGGTCAAAGGCCAAAGGCAGAATTCGTACCACCTATTTTTTTTTTGTTAAGTGATAGAATTTGTACCACTTAGTAAGTCAATTAAACCATTCATTTTCATGTAACATTAGTATTTTTAGAAGTTCGGATTCATTAATTATATCAATCAAAAGATTTAAGTAGTTAAACGTAATTAATCTTAAACTAAACGTAGTTATGTTTTTAGAAGTTGCCATTTGTAAAATATCACGAGGCTCACAATGATAAATAATTATTTAAAAATAGAAATAACAGTAAATATAATTAACCAATTACACATTATACCTTAAAATGAATAATTATTGCATACAATCTTAATAATTAACTATTTAATGATAGGAATTATTTTCGACATCAATGTTTTTTTTTGTATTGGCAATTATTTTATTGACAGGACAGGAAAATCTTTCCGAGTCTCTGTTCGGTTCTATAATGTTGTTTTGGATTGTTGTTTGTAACTGCATCTGAGCAATTTAGCAAATTATCTGGCCATTTTTACGTTGAGTCGAGCTACTGCTCCTCCGTACTCTATCTGTTGATAGTTTTTTCGCGAAAGGACGCTTTATTAATTGTGCTGTGTGTGTACGTGCTTCTAATTAAAATGACGAGTTTGCAATGCATAAATTGCAACGTTCGCTTGTCCCGAATAAGAAGGCACGCTTTATCGGATGAGAGTGAAGATCTCGTCAATACTATTCGGCTGTGGACATATCCTAGAGATGTAAGTAGTTTCAAACATAACATTTTGCGTACGAGTGTGTCAGTTACGAAGTGATAACTTTTACGTGTTAAAAAGTAGTCCTTATCATTTAAACTACACGATATCATACTAAAATAATATGTGTGTACAAAAACTAAACTAAACATTATTTGAAAAAATAACAAACACCATTGTGGTTTAATTAAATATTTACAATTTGTCCTATATAATGTACAAACACATAAGTGATCGTTTTGCATGTATTGTTTACTTGCCTAACACTTCTTGTTTGCCTAACACTGTTATAATAGTTATTACTCTGTTAGTATGACTGTTATAGTGTCATAGTCATATAAAGCAATGTTGAGCCGTACACAAAATCACTTCTTTATTTCCAGATAACACCTGCTGATCATGTTTGCCGTGCATGCTGGCAGCTAGCTAGTCATCCCCGTTTTCTGATAATATGCCGAGGAGACGCTCAGGCCATCAAAGTGTTTGTGTTGTATGTGGGCAATCCATACTACGAATCAGTCAACGCAGGATTTTGATTGAAGGTGCAAATGAAGACGAACAAAGAATGGCTAACACAGTTGCTACTTGGATCCAACCACGAGAGGTATAACAACACATACATACCTAATATAACTTGTATCAATTAGGTGTCTTGATTTGATGTATGTGTTAAAACAATGTAAATTATTTCCCACTAATACCATGCATTTTTAAATGCAACCTTTTCTTTATTTATATATTTTTTATTTTAGCTTCGTTCTGAGGATGAAGCTTGTGTGCCGTGTTGGCTAAGAGCTAGAAGAACTAGGGTTGTTTCACCAAATGAAGATATTCAACCCATTGTACCTGATCATTTGGACGGTGATCATTCTGATTTGATGTGTGCTGTATGTGGTCAGAGTCTATCCGACCCAACATCAGATCAAGAATGGAATCCCGACAACACTGCTCGTTTGATGGAGCACCAGCAGGTATATGAAATATATTTATAGTAATTAGCTTATAATAATGTGTCATGCAAAGGGCAATTACTATTTTATGTTGCTAAATCTGGGACAATCATGATGGCTCTACTAACAACAAAAGGGTACTGGTTTTTCCATTGTCACATAGCCCTTCTCTCTCATATTAACACAACATAGATATTTTTGGTAAAGATTTTCTGTAAGGTGAAAACTGAAAACCAATCATTTTATTTATTTATTTAAACTTCATGCACAAACGTGGTACATAGGCGGACTTAATGCCACAAGGCATGGGTTTGGGTTTTTATGTCAAGAACTATTCTGTAGCTTGGTCATGTTGGGCACAATTTATGTCTGTCAGTGTTTAATTTGTGTTTCATCAATGTTATTTATATTTACAGATGTCATCCATGAATGAAGTTTGTGGAGTTTGCTGGGGCCAAGCTCGAGATTAATATTATTTATCCATGGAGAAATTATTATTATTTGCTTGTGGTATAGGTACCTATACCAAATTCGCCAGGCTCGTTCATATGTGGGTGAGCATTTTCGGTTTCATGGAGTATATACATTAGAGGTATCTCGAGAGAGAATACATGGCTTAGAGGGAATAAACCCAATGTTGCTTCGTGCTAAAATAAAGTCCCGCCATTCTTCTGCTAGAACTTATTTCGTTTTCATAGTTACAGAATCAAATATGAATGGTCGGGACGCAATCAAAAGTTATTGTTGTAATTGCATTGTAGGTTTAAGAAGTGGGATGCTGCTCACACGTTATAAGTATTATTTGGTACCTTAGTTACGCTCGCCATGAAGGTATGACCCGACCTGCCCCTTGCTTAGATGAAGTAATATTAAGAATAATAAAATAAATGTTAGATCCTACAAAAACAAAGTTGTTTTATTTAACCACACTTAAAACTCCATCAGCACTTCATCATTTATCATCATCATCATCAAACTATTGCAGACCGCTGCTGGACACAGGTTTTTCCTAAAGCACCCTACTGAATAGGTACAATTCTCATGTCAATTTGCTAACTTATTGATAAAAACACTACAAAGATAGCACCAGCTATCTAGAACATATTATTATCCTTTTTCACCAAAAAAATGTTTTTATTACTACACGTAATCCATACTAAGTAATATTATTGTTGAAGCAGGTGTTGTGATTTGGCAATGGAATGGCGTGTCAGGCGTGATCAACCAAATTAACTCTTCGATAGTATTTATCCAGACTTTTATTTGTCAAAATACAAGCAGATATTACACGTCCATTTTATAGTATATATGATGAATTAAGATTAATTAAATTGGACAATATTGGAGACGACACAAAACGTACACAGAGAGCCGTGAGCAGGAAGTAGTTGTCAACGTCAAAAACAAACAGTAGACAGGTGACAGCTTCAAATGTCATATAAATATGGCTGCGTTCATGTAGAGCTTACATAATTCCTAATAATTATAAATGCGAAAGTAACTCTGTCTGTCTGTTACTCTTTCACGCCTAAACGGCTGAACGGATTTTGATGAAAGGAGAAAACCAAACTCCATAGAAACTTGGGCCTGGCGTTACAGGGCTGAATTTTGGCCATTCATTAAAGAATCTAGGTAGGTTCCATGAGCCCAATTTTCACGTCTCCCAGTGATGGCCAAATTGATAATATCAGACAATGACATTTTAGGTTATTTAAATTATTTGAGTTAATTAAGTTAAATAACATGATATTTTCGAGGCTTTGTTTCCTACGCAAGTCTAAAACCCCCATGCGCTGTGCTGTAACATAGCACTATGAGGTTTCAGGTAAGTAGATACCTACTTTCCTTAAAAAGTGCTTACGGGGGTGACTTCAGATTTATATTATTGATATCACTGAAAACTATGTTTATTAGACAAGGCCCACTTACCTAACTACTGGCTGATATTTGTTAGGATTATATCTGCTGGGGGATTTTTAATAGATTGTGATACCCAATAAATTAAAATGTAAATAAAACACATATTTATGTTAAATGGTTTTTTAATCATCTTCTTCATTAGGATTATCATAGTATAATAATACAGTATCCAGAAACTGTGCAGGAGGCAATTGATTACCTTGGTGCCGTGCCCAACTAAGATACCATATTATGCTCATGGTATGGGCACAGCAACCAACCGTTCTTTTTCCTATGATACAGGTGCAGTAATATTGAATTATAGCATCCCTTCCACTTAGAGAGCTGTAGATTCATCCTACTACTAATATGCCTGGATTTCATCCTTCTCTTAACATCCAGGTTAAGTCCGATGTAGATAGCTCTTGCTGTAGGTCACCGTCCACCTCCCTACACACTTCTATGACATATGAGCCATTTTCTTTTCCTTTTCCTGAATGAAAATGCCGGGATGCTCTATTTGCTCATACCCAACACGAGTGACAGACAACACTTGAAGCGCCCACCTGAAAATAATTTATCTACATTAAAGTGTGCTTTTACACATGCGATGTGTTGTGTGTGTCCACTTTAAAAATACTGATCTAAAGAAATCCTGAGGAGCTCGGAGCTTGACCATTATCACACCATTATCAATGTTTTAGCATACCAAATAACATTTTTAATGACCTTTCAAAACCAAAAGCTAAACTAAAGAATGTTAATAAAGCATCAATAAAGCAAATATACTGACCGTGCGTGGTAGGATCAATTCTCTTATAACTTCGTGTATTCTGCGTTCTTGCACGGTACTAATCCTAAGTGTATGACAACGAACTCTTCTCAGAAGAGAATGTCCACAGTGAATACACACCCGTCGGTGTCCCATAGGTGTCTGTTCACTTTGTTCTGGTATATTTCCATCACTAGATATAGCATTGGCATGATTCCAGCAAGCCAGGCATATAAAGTCATTTTCATTTACCTGAAACAAACATTTGACTATTAGGGTCTAGCAAGACTAGCATTAGCATTTAGCAATAAACATCTGGGTATATTTGGGTAGACCTATGCCCCTCATTACAATCCCACTGCAGGGAGACAGACCTCCACTCTGAGAGAGGGAATAATAGGTTGTAATTAACCATGAAGGTTCAGTCCGGTTTAGCGATGTGATGTCTTCAAATATGAATTTATTGCACATTATGCTATCATTAAAATACAACTATAAACAGACAACTGAACATGAGCGATAACACTACTTAGTTTGTTTACATTAAATAATTACATATGATTACAAAAACGTTATGTTAAATAGAAATATCGGATACTAACCGTTTGAGGCGCTACCCATTCTTGAACAATTGAAAGAATAATCTTCCAATCTTCGCCTTCCACAATGTTGCGGTCCTCATGATGTTGAACCCAGTCGTCAAATGAGCAAAGTACAAATACGGTTTTCTAGCAAATGTCAGCAGGGGTGGCAGTTTAGAAACGGTGTCCAATGTTCAAGCGAGGGTCAGTCAAAAGGCAATCAATTTCGGAGTCCAGTATTCGATCAAAGGTCTTAGAATAATAAAATCTCGAGAGATCTGGAAAAACACATTCACTTGCACACCAAACGAAAAGCGAATGACATGACAATTGACTTGACAGCCGTTGACATTGACACTTGCGTTTACTAGTGCATTCCGTGGTGCAGCCGATTTTATCGATTATTTATTTGGTTTTTTTACAGGTTACGTTAAAAATCAATTATATGACAGATTTTGAATAAACATCTATTTTAATAAGTAAAAAAGTGATAATACATAATGATAATGATTAATAAAGATAATGCAATGAAGTATTATTTAATTATTTGTAAGAATATCGATATCCACTAAGTCGATCTTATTCTTAGGGTACGCTCTATTGATATAATAACAGCGTTCGTGAAGTTAGTGACAAAAAATGAAACAAGTGTTGTAACGGTTTAAAAAGACACAACCTCAAAAATAAAACTGGTTATAACTTTAAGGTCCTAACTTCTAAAAATCTATGAATTTTAAAAGGGCTTGCCTATTGTATTGACTACCAATTAAAACAAAAAGTATCCCAAAACACGACATTTTATTAGCGGTACGAAACTCCCATACAAGGCTGCCTTTCACCTTTCAGAAATCATTCAGACCACAAGAATCAGAAGACATTCAGAAGGACGATGGTAAAAAAAATAATAAGAAAAACGCATTTAAGTACCTACCTCTATAGGATGAGTTTGTTCTAGAGTGCCGGCAATTTATTATTCTAAGTTAAAAAAAAATCAGTTTATATATTGTTTTTTTTTTTGTACAGATATGTTTGGTTAGACCTACTGAACGCTGTGTTAAAATTTGTCCACCTATTATAATGGGACCATATATACATACAGAAAGAAATAGTACATTTTGATTATTTACCTACATTTAAGGTGGGGAAATAGGGTAGTTGACTGACTAAAAAAAATATGATTCTGTTTAGTGCGTTAGTTAGATTATCGAAAAATATTGGATACGTATTTTTTTGTTTTATCAAATCAATTAAAATTGACGAAGATTAAAAGCGTCAAAGGTTTAAGTGGGGGGTTGTGAGTTTGTAACGTCACTCACCGGTAAGAAAATGTCATACAAATGGCTTAGAATATGACGTCACACGACTTTTCAAAGTACTGTATCGTCTTCAGTTTTTGTTTACGTGAAAAAAGAAAAAATATGTGTCCAATATTTTTTGGAAATCTATCTGACGGACTAATTAGATTTTTTTATAGTGGGCGCGGAACTAGCCTTAGGTGGCGACAGGGGTGAGGGGGTGGGTTGCCTACAGCTCGCAATGCACAGGAGACTATAATTAGACAGTGATGACCAATCTTGAGATATCGTGAACAATAAGTTGTTCAATTTATTGAAAAGAATACTTAAGGCAGTAATTTTAAGATTTTTGAACCTATAAAAATCGAACTAAATACAAGTTTTTTAATCAATAAAAATCATTACATAAGAGTTGAACATACTCTCTAGTAAATCGTAAAGATAGAAACGCGATTTAGAATGATCGGCTCGATACTTTTTTTATCAAACATGACTCTAAATCACAATTTCAAACGTGTACTGCTAAGACATTTCATCATGAATTTATATGAAAGTTATATCAGTAGATAGAACTTTTTATTCTGAAGTAAATGGTGAAAACAGATTGTATAATTTCTTTATAGTTATTCTCCAAGAAGCAAAAAACAGTCAAAATTTAGGCATTATATCGCTCGCGCGGCAGGGCGGGGGGCGAGGTCGTGCGTACATAAAAACAAAGTACTGCAACCTCGCCTTAAATAAGAAACAAAAACATGCCTAAGGCGCGGCCAACTAGTTCCGCGCGCACTATAGTCAACTACCCTATTTTGTTATTGCATTTGAGGCTGAATTAACAACTGAGGAGTCATGTGATGCTTTCACACCCACCTAAAAGAAAATCTTCGACTTAATTAATAAATAATTTCCTCTTTCAGGGGCATTTAAACGGATCTATAGTCGTCAATCAACCTCGAGTTATCAAAGTTACTGAAGTAAGTGTTTTATTTATTTACTAGCTATTTATTTATTCATTTAATATGGGCTTACTCTTGACCTCAATCTTGCCCTAAGGGCAGAGATGAGGTCGACGATGGCACGAGCTTACCCAGAAGAAGCCTATTTACTCGCGACTTAAATAGATTGGGGTTATATGAACTCGGGAAAACCGACGCAGGCAGGGTGTTCCACTCCTTGGCTGTACGAATAATGAAAGACTTAGCAAAACGCTTCGTACGAATGTGTGGAACATCGATAAGGTATGGGTGATAACCCGCAGTACGTCTAGTCTCTCGATGGAAGAACGTTGCTGTTGCCCTTGAACTTTATTCCCGTGTAATTATTATAGGGAAATATTAATTCCCTATTTGAATCCAATTTTGTTAACAATTTCATAGGTTTAATTTTTATTGCACGGAACCTTTACGTTTTTTTCTAAAATAATCAGTAATCGCAGAGAAATTGGTGAAAATAAATGAAAAATAAAATGCTGGTGAAATACTTAAACTCCTCCATTTTTAGAAGTTGGTCTAAAAAAACATATTTAAAAAAAAACACTTAAACTGTAAATATTTTATGTTTTCAGGGCACGAATGAACCATTACAAATTACCAACGTTGAAGCGAAAAATACTAAATATGATCCGGTAAGTAAGACTTATATGTTATTATCATACTATAAATAGATTTAATGATTACTAGCTGATGCCCGCACGGATGGTTTTTGTTGAAAGCTCTCAGATGGCTTAATTTTTCCGACACCTTCAACAAATATCATCATAAATTCAATTTATGCCAAAACTTGACAAATTATATACTTAAACCTTCCTCGAGAACCACTCCATGTATTGGTGAAAACAGCGGGATCCAAGTGAAATTGTTTCTCTGGGATTTCTCTAGATTTTCTCAACTGCCGGCATCCTGTGAAGGCAATTTTAGGTTTTTTGTTTACTATTTTTTTATTATGTTGTACAGTTTTAATAATTTATTTTCATTTGATATCGGTGACACATTTTATTTTTATTTTTTATTTCTAGATGTTTGACCACAGTGAATTGGAGGCGAGCATAAAATCTGTTGGTAAGTCTCATTTCTTTATACTTTTTCTAAACACTCAGGCCGCAGGCGCAGCAACCCTAAAACAATTCTATAAAGTACATAATAGGGGATCGGACTGACTCAAAAAAATGATTCTGTTTAGTCCGTCAGTTAGATTATCGAAAAATATTGGATACATGTTTTTTGTTTTATCAAATCAATAAAAAATGTCAGAAGATAAAGCGCGTCAAAGATCATGGAGTGGGGCTTGAAACGTCACTTGAAGGTACAAAATATACTAGCATATGACGTCACACGAGTTTTCGAAGCACTGTATCGTCTTAATTTTTTGTTATCGTGAAAAAAGAAAATATATGTGGTCAATATTTTTTGGAAATCTATCTGACGGACTAATTAGTTTTTTTTGTCCGATCCCCTATTGTATGAAAATTAATGTAAATTTCACCCCTTCTGAAGTTACCATCTTATGTATGCAGAATAATATGAATAATAGTTAATAATAACTATTCAGATCAATGTTCAGGTTAAGCCACGCAAGCCTAGGCTGGTCTGTAGACTGTCTCCTATATAGACATTCATAATGAATGTCTATATAATGTTAGGTTGATGACAGTATAAAGTATAGGAGACACAATAATGTTTTGCATATGAATGATTCATACGCAAAACATTATTTACAAAATTTCCTCAAATGTCATGAAAAATATTAGTAATACTTATCTGAATAATATACCATAATTATCTTAGTTTTTTTTTGTGTACTTCGTAATTGGCGTATTGTTTTATAATAATTTTAAGTTATTTTACTGTAAGCTGTGAAGCTAACTTGCGTAAATAAATAAATAAATATGCTTTCAGTAAAAGCGGAAGCGGAAGTAAAACTCGAAGAAGCCAAGTTCTACATAACAGAAGATAAGAAGTTAATATTACAAGAAAGTGGTCAGTATTACTCTATTTATAAGTTTTTACACGACTGCCCCAAAAAAAAAAAAAATGTTTTTATTTAAATTATCTACTTATATAGACCCTCGTTGGTCTAGTGGCAAACGCGAATGCTGAGTATAAGGACCTGGCTTCAAGTCCCGGTAGTTTTTCAATCAGGAAATTCTTTTTAAGTCTGGATTTGTGTCCGGTTGATGGCAATAGGCTCGTCCCTTATTACATGGAACTTTAAACATAACTGGCGAATGTGAGCGTACTATTATGTACTCCAGTGCCTAATCCTTCAGGAATTACAAACGTGATATATGTTTTGTTATTAACCGACTTCCCAAAAAGGAGGAGGTTCTCAATTCGATCGGTATATTTTTTTTAATTTTTTTTATTATCTACTAATATCAAATCTTGTAACTAAATTTCATAATGGAGGGAACTGCCCCACAACTGATTGAGCTGAATGAAAGTTCCTGAAAGAGTGGTTGGATAAACATTGCCAAGCGTCCACTGTACAATAATGTTCCCACTGGTGGGACACAAGAGGTGGGACCAAATGTAGCACGCAGCCATAATTTTATACCATCCTAAAAGTAACAATAATCTCTTCAATAATAATATCTTTTTAATACAGTTGCTCAAAAAGTGGCGTATTGCAGGGACGTATAGCGTTCGGGATGTGGGCTATTACGTACTCGTGCTTTTTCTTTACCATTCCCGAACACGTGCGTTCTCTTTCCCAACTGTCAAAATAATGTCCATTAAAAAAAAACCAACCACGAAGTTTTTACTAAAAAAAAATCATAGAAGTTTTTATGATTCAAGCAAATATTTCTAAAGAAGCTACTAATTTGTTTCAATATCAGATTTAATTATTTGATTCAATGAGTTAAAGGTTTCATTCCATTTCATCTCATTAAATTTCATTTTCATTTCATATCAATAAAAAAAATCTCCTGAAGACTTGGCTGTATGGGCATAGTTCACTTTGCCTACCCAGAATGGGTGAAGAAAACAAAAAAAACTCTGCTTATTTATTCTTTTACGGTTGGCGCCATTTTCAAAAATGTTCTTTGCGAGTTTAATTACGGTTTTATTATTTTATTAAATTGCTTCATTTTTTCGCAACTGTATTAAAAATAGTTGTTCAGTACACGTGCGGAACCGTCATTGCAACTTGTTCCGACTGTCAACCCTCGCCGTCGGCAGTGCCTAGGCTCGGGTAGACATTTGTCGGAACTCTTTGCAATGACAGGCTTTCCGCACTTATAATGAAATATACTATTTTTTTGTATTTTGTGTGTGCATAAATAAATAAATAAATATTTTTTTTTTTTTTTTCAGATAAAACAACATTGAATCTTATACAAGAAGGCGATGAGCCTACGTTACTTACCATACGTAAGTATATTATAATATCATTCTAGAGTTTGCCTTTCAACTGCAGTAGCCAAAAATCTGGAAATATCTCTGAAAAAAAAAACTGGAAATCTCTTAATTGATTGCGAGCCCAGGTTGGCCACTGTAGATATAATCTGACCAAATGGGGTATTCTCGATCCATCCCAAACAAATAGCCCCTCTGCAGGATATGCGCCATCTCCTATCCTGCACAACCACTTACACCTTTCAAGATCTCATCATCATCATGATCATCCCTATAATGTTCCCACGTGCGGGACTCAGGCCTCCTCTCTAGGAGAGGGATGGGATATAGTACACCACGCGGGACCAGTGCGGTGCAGGAGATGTCACATGTCTTCAAACTTTTGGTGCTAAGACATGCTGGTTTCCTCACGATGTTTTCCTTCACCGTTTTGAGAGCAGTGGTGATGAAATAAATTACACTAAGTAATGCGCCTGTTTGGGTTCGAACCCACGACCAACTGTTCGTAAGTCGGGGCCGCCACCACTGGGCCACCACTGCTCTTTCAAGATCTACTCGGAAGTAAATGTAAAAGTTGTACAGGTGCCTACATACTGGTCTAACACAATTTAAGTTCATCGACACGTAAATAAAAAATCATAATTCTCCTGCTTTTATCCCAATTTATTTGTCATGTTAACATGTCGCACCCCCCAAAGAATAATATGGTATTATGCTATTACCATAGTTTTCGTTTGCATATTCGATGTTTAGAGCTCTTATTAAAAAAAAAAAAAAAAAATTACAAGTAGTAACTTATAATTTTTTTTTTTGAATTTTTTCTATGCCTATTTACAAAAGTAAGATGGTTGGTTACAATGGTATCATACTGAAAATAACAATATTATTCCCATAGAATACTGACTACGATATCGTTAAGTTTACACGCGAATAATATCGTAATGGCATGAGTTTTGGCCTGGTTTTCATCAAAAACTTTTCAAATTCAAATTCATTCATTCATTTTTTTGTTAGCCTATATTGTCCCACTGCTGGGCAAAGGCCTCCCCCATAGTCTTCCACTCTTCTCTCCCACTAAACTATTACAAGAAAAAGACAAAATAAAACATTTGTTTTTGTTGGTGTCTTCTTTTTTATTTTTATTTTATTGGTTGTGTTATTTGTTTTTCAATTTTAGGATTTTATTCGTTTAAATTCCCAATGATTGCTAATAATGATATTATATTTTTCTTAAAATATATGTAACAATGTAATACCTAAATTACGAGTCCTAGGTGTTTTAATTTAATTTTAAGTTTGCATGCTGAATTAAGTAAGCGAAATATGTGAAACCTTTAATATTTAAGACCATATTATTGTACCATATTTCATGCAAATAAAGAATCTTGAATCTTGAACACACAGTAAAAAATTAGCTTTGTTTTGATGCATAAATGGCTACCATAGGATCCACCCATGGTGAGATAGATATAAGCAAAAAACAGTTTTATTTATTTTTCCTGTAAAATTTAGATTTGTTGATTGAGTTACAGAACATAGATATAAGATTCTTGTATGCTTGCATTTTACAATATCTTTGAAAATTACATACTCATGACTAAAACTTTATTTTAATAGTGATGTGGTGTGTGGTGTGATCCTCTCTTTGTGTATTATGCTAGGTGAATGAGTGAATGAGAGAGGGTGCGTCTGTGGTTGAGTGTGATTGTGATATATGGTATTATATGAGTGGACATTTGTTAATGACTGAGATACGGTTTTGTTTTGTTTTGATTAAGTACCATTATTATTCGCTGGGGGGTGCGATTGTCTTCTTCCATACAGCAGATAGACAGCAGTCACCTTCTTTCTAGCCATATCATCCGTCACACAGTCCATCCATCGTTTCTTTGGCCTTCCTCTACTCTTATAGCCATCTACATTCATACTCAACATTTTCCTCACAAAAAAAGAAGGCTCTAGTATTATTCTACGCTGACGTTAATTTCGTTCGTAGACTAATCGTTTTATTTGTGTCACTACAGATAACATAGGGGAGAGAGCCGAGGGCACTATCCTAGAAGCGGTAGATGCTGACCAGCTTGGAGAACAGACTGAGGTTAGTAACCAAAGTGATCACAATCAAAAATGTTATAAATACCGTATGTACATCATCATCATCAGCCTATAATGTTCCCACTGTAGGGACTCAGGCCTCCTCTCTAGGAGAGGGATGGGCTATAATCTACCACGCGGGCCCAGTGCGGATTGGAGAAAACATATTTTTTTGGCACATGCCACAAGTGCACACAACAAAGTAAAAAAATTAAAAAAGAAAACTATGAACTAAACACGAAATTGAGTGTGTATCTCACGGCTGCACCAAATAGGACCAGTTCACCAAACTGCCGAACAACTAGTACCCGACGCTGGTTTTCAACTGGCCCTGACATAGTGATGTGACGGAAGTAAAACAGCCTTGATTTTTGATTCTAAGACTATCCCTCCTCACGGTTTCCTCACGATGTGTTCCATGTTTCGATGTATTTTTTTTAAATAACTTCTGAAAATATCTCACAACTTATTATTTTTTCTTTTAAAACAATTTTCAGCAAGTTGTAAGATCAACTGCCTCCGTGGTCGAACGGTTTAGGCCTTGCCTTGCCTTGCCTTGTGACCCGGTAGTCGTGGGTTCGATTTCCACGGGAAGCATACTTTGTAAAGTTATAATAATAATAATAATATTCCACAACTATCACACAACGCCATCTAGTCCCAAGCTAAGCAGAGCTTGTGTTATGGGTACTAGACAACTGATAAACATACTTATATATTTCTAAATACATACATATTATAGATAAATTACACCCAGACACAGAACAAATGATCGTGCTCATCACACAAACATTTGTCCTGGGTGGGAATCGAACCCACGACCTCCGGCATAGCAGTTAGGGTCACTAACCACTAGACCAACAGGCCAGTTGTTTCCAGTTTGGCTAAGACATTGCAGGCTTGAATCACCTGATTGTCAAATATAAGCCGGTGGTCCCGGTCGTCACATGGCGGTCGTCAAACCATGTCAAAGGCCCTTGAGGCGGTTTAGAAACTCTGACACTACGGTGTGTGGGGTCGTTAGACCTTACTGCGCACACGATAAGAAGAGCTCCGATCGAGACTGGAAAGGCCTAAAAAATTTAATAAATGTGACCATACAAAAATAATAACACATTTTTTTTTTTTCAGATTGTTGCAAATGATGAAAACGGCGGTATGGTTCGTCTCATACAAATCAAGTTGCCGGACGGAAACAACGGATGGGTCGCTATTAACCGCTGAACCAAATATATGGGAGAAAGAATTAACCTTCGCACAAACGCCCTACAACCATCATATTTTGGGGTCGGCTTCTTCTAATCTTACCATTTGCAACTTGTGTGCGACAGACAGTATCAACAGTGGCGAATACAGAAGAGCGTCGAGACAATGAAGTGAGACGAAGTCCCAGAGAAACTATTTAACTGTCTTGGATCCCGCAAGAAGGACAGGAAATGATGCTCTGTGCGGAGCGCATGGGAGTGTCAGACTTGTACTGACTAAATCACACCCATGTTCCTTCTTAGCCGTTTCTGTTCCGCCGAGGTATATCGTTGAAACGGTCCCGAGCCCTGATATAAATCAAATTTAAAATCCGTTTCAAAATTTTGTCTCGATTCACCACACGATACTAAACTAAATACAGTAGAATCTCACAAATCCGGCACTTCAATAGACCGACACGTGTAATAACCATGGAGCAAAATAACCAGTGGAGAAAGTATAGGCACGTTTTTGTTCTAAATCAAAGTCACTGATATACTGCGGGGGGAGAGGTACGTTTCGGACTCTGTGATTGGTTGACGAACTGACAACCAAATGACAACTCATTCTCTAGGGATTCCAGTAAAGTAATTGAAAAAGTATCGATATCGATAATTGTTTGACATAATTATTAGTATTATAACGATTTGTTTGCAATACAGAGATTACTGGTTCGATTTTGAAATAAAACAGGTAATTATTAAACTTAGAAGACTATATTTAAAAAAATATAATATATTTACTGGTTTTTAAAATGGATTAGTTTTGAATATGTTTTTCTTATATAATCCTTTGGATTTGTATTTGTATTATTTTTCGTAATAAATGTCAGTCAAGTATCAATATATTTTTTTGCTACACATGAAGCTAAATCAATTAAATGGTTAGTCGATTCTACGTCAAATTGGTGCAAATAATAATATAAGCATGTTTGAAAATATAGCAATAACGAAACAAAAAAATATAAGGTATTTTAAGAACTTATATTTTAAATTATATCGATACCATACACCGTCGCGATACTACGAACTCGAACATCACTATCATGAAAGAAAGAGACAACTGCATTAGTGCAAATCAGTGTACCAGAAAGAGACAGCAATTATTTGATTCCTTTTTCATTGTTTTGATCAAATTGAATAGAAAACCACTTAACTGTGAAATGTTATCCCATCTTTTGTGTAACTTGAAGTTGTAGTACACTTTCCACACCATTTAATTGCACAACTAGGCATTATTTTTCGTTTTATATGCTTTCAAAACGGGAGCGCGTGACGTTCGTGCGTTAGCCTACAATTTTTGCGACTGAGCAAAATTTCGCCGCGTACGCTTGATATAGCGTGTGTTTAGCGCCCGCGGTAGCCCCCGCACGCGCTCTCCACTGGTTTTGTGCTTCATGGTAATAACCCTCGGCCCGGGCCTCCATACACCAAAGACCACGTATACGCGCGCTCCCTTAATTTCAAAATGCATATATGCGTGCAGTCTAACTCCAAAACTTGTCTTTGTCTATTTTCTTTCTTTCTATATCACGTGCATATACGTACATTATTTACCCGCTGTTTTCAAGCAAGAATATGTATTATAATTTTTTCTTTCCAATAATCTAATAATCCTCTGGTTTTAAATAGTGCCGGATTAGTGAGATTCTACTGTAGCTGCATTTTTTATTAACGAAAGAATATTTTAAATGTTTATTTAAAATATTGTTTCATGTTCATGATATTAGTATGTGCTATTTATTTTATTATTAAGTTCGCATTATTGTAAATACAATGAGGATAAATTGTAAAAATTAGATTTTATCTGTTTTAAAAAAGACTGAAACACTAATTGTTCTATATAAGATTTTAAACTGACATGGTCACTCACACTATTATTTATCCTGAAAACGGGCTATTTGTTAAATAATTAGAATATCGGGAACTCGAAACAATTAGTAAACATGGTAAATATCCCGTATTCAGTATAAAGTAATTGTTCTGACAAGAATTTGATCAAAGTTTGTCCAGAGGGCCTGCCCTGGAGAGACATAATTATGGTCAGTGGCAACTTAAGTGAGCGAGTGTCTGAGCGTTTCTGCTGCGCTAGTGTCGCGGGTTCGATATACGCACGGAACATATATTTGTATGGCCTACAGATACTTGTTTCGGGTATGTGAGTTTAAATGTTTATAAACGCACCCACGATACAGGAGAAATTCCTAGAGCGAGGCACCGTTTTTTTGTAAATAAAAATAGTTGGGTCGACTGTCAACAACCTAGAACTTTTTAACCTAATAGTAGTTTATGCGACTGTGCATAATGAAGGGCATTACAACACAAGTGTGGGTTTAAGAAACGAGCCGAAGGCGAGTTTCTTAATAGCATCACACGAGTGTTGTAATGCCTAATTATGTATAGTTGCATACACTAATTTATCTACCCGAATATCATAAGGGCTCTATGATGGGCTCAGGAACCATAGGGAAATGACCAGCATTGTTACCGTAATGCAATAAAAAATAAACAGGTTATTAGTTGCATTCGTCGCTGCATTTACGATATCTGGCGGAGTGTTCATGTTAATTTCTGAGTCACTATCACTCATTTTCGACAGAAATAAAGAACTTATCAGAAAATTTGTCTACTCAATGAAAGGGAATAAAAAGCTAACGAACAAATGACAGCTCGAAATGGCGGCGTTTCGGATATCTGTCATTTTTTTTAATCATAGGCAAACGAACAAAGTCACTATTCTTGTGTCACTCGAGATCAAAATGTCGTGCGATTTATAATTAAAATCATACTGAATTGGGGTTTCGTATCGATAGGTATCTGTTTTAATGTAGATACTAGAATAGCATACTCACTTGAATTTGACACCTGTTCCAAATTTAAAACTCATAACCTACTGTTTTCAGTAGGTTATGAGCTCATTACAGTTCTGTTAATTTCTGCTGGTTGGTAATGCTGGTCATTGCCTATGGTTTTTGAACGCATTAGAGAGGGTTTATGATATTTGGGTAGATAAAAAGGTATTTCCTCCGTAAATGTACATTACCTCCTACACAGGGTTGGAAAAAAAACAGTTTTTTTTACATTTTATAAAACAAACAGTTAAAAATGTTTTAAACAGTTGTTTTTTTTGTTTTTTTTTCCTAAGTTAGTTATCATCCATTTTTAATTGATTAAGCCGATAATTCACTTTTATACTATTTTAAAAACTGCACGACCAAAATTGATCTTAATTCAATACATGCGGTATGTTTCGACGTTCATTTTTAGTAGGGAAATCACCTAAACTTCTCTTAAAATAAGGGGAATACCCAAATCATATATTAAATATAATCACATTCACGAATTACGGAAGTTCTGGGAATTCCCCGGGGACTTTACCGATGGGGTGTTTAAATAGAGCGGACTTTCTTTCTGATTTTTCATTTCAAAATAACACAAAAACATTTGGATTTATTCATTCCGATGTACGAAACAAACTTGGTAACGAGAAAGCTGCAAAACTTGTCACAGTTTTTAAATACCTTAGGTGTTTGACACATAATAAAAAACGATGTTTTATTTGAAACTGTTTTAAACACTGTTTAAAACACATGTTTTAAACAACTTGTTTTAAACATGCCAACCCTGCTCCTACACCAATCATTTTTTTGAAACCTATGGTTGCATTCTGCTTTAATCAGTGCTAAAGATGTCATCAATGTTAAAGATGTCTTTAATGTCATTTTTAACCCATTGACCGCCACGGTCAAGTAAAATGACAAGCCAAAAAGTACCTTAAGTCGATAGACGTAATTCACTTTTTTGCTTGTTCGGCTTGTCGTCTATACGTGACTGTGGCGCTAAATAGGTTAAACAGCGAGATTCAAGCTATGAAAGGAGTTTCTTGGAGAATCCTTCTGCCAATGATGTCATCGATCTCAAAATGTGAATACCAAGCGATTGGCTAATTGTAGACACATTGTAGACACAGATGTAGACAAAGGGCAAAGGGCGATGGAACGAAGCGTATTGGGTATAAAGCTCCGCGATAGAATCCGCAATACCACAATACGCTCAAAAACTGGAATCGCTGATGTGGGAAAAAAGACTGCTGGATTGAAGTGGGATTGGGCGGGTCATGTCTGTAGGATGGATCAAGACCGATGGGCCAAAGTCGTCACGCAGTGGATGCCAGAAGACAGGCGTCGTCGCCGAGGGAGGCCTAGAAAACGCTGGCGTGACGACCTAGAAGCGTTTTTGCCCAATTGGACGGAGAAAACCGCACAGAGGGATGAGTGGAAGGCTATGGGGGAGGCTTTTGCCCAGCAGTGGGACAATATAGGCTAAAAAAAAAAAAAAAAAAAAAAGACAGATTGCCAAGTTAAAGGAGAGAAAAGAAAAAAAAATGTCATTCTATATTGAAAAGTGGGCGTTTATGTCAAATTATAAACAATCTGTGTCATATATTTTTGCCTGATGAGGAAAATGTTGAGTATGAATGTAGATGGCTATAAGAGTAGAGGAACGCCAAAGAAACGATGGATGGACTGTGTGAAGGATGATATGGCTAGAAAGGAGGTGACTGCTGAGATGACGAGAAATAGGGAAGTATGGAAGAAGAAGACATGTTGCGCCGACCCCAAATGAATTGGGATAAGGGCAGGAGAATAGGGGATCGGACAAAAAAAACTAATTAGTCCGTCAGATAGATTTTCAAAAATTATTGGACACGTATTTTTTCTTTTTTCACGTAATTAAAATGAAGACGATACAGTGCTTCGAAAACTCGTGTGACGTCATAGGATAGTACATTTTGACGACACAAGTGACGTTTCAAGCCCCACTCCAAGATCTTTGACGCGTTTTATCTTCGTAATTTTTTATTGATTTGATAAAACAAAAAACACGTATTTAATATTTTTCGATAATCTAACTTTAGGACTAAACAGAATCATATTATTTTGACCCAGTCCGATCCCCTATTATGAAGAAGTTCGGAAGGTATGGTACGGTGTAGTCGAGGCTTTTAGCTTTTTAAACTTTGGAAGCTACGGCCACTGCTCTTGTCTTGTCTTGTCTTCACAAATAACGGGCAAGTCAGTGCCAAAAAAAAAAGATATTTGAATAGGAAATACCGCAAAGCGGTCTGGCTTTATATAAATAATTTGTAATGTAATAAATATTGTTATACAAATTGTATAAATCGGTCATTTTATTGTAAATAATGTTTGTCATAGGTTTAGGGAATAAAATAATTTTTGTATAAACCAAATCATTTGTTTATTTTATGCCTATTTGTACCTACCACAATTTACATGCTTAGAACATTATTTAAAATTAAAATACTACAAAAGTTTCTTTAATATTCATTATTTTGTCTCTTTAATAAATTGCAATATTATCTTACACACAGTACGTAATATTGTTTAAAATCGGGATCTGGTTCTTTTAACCTAACAGACAAATGTGTTGCTTGGGAGTTGGTTTCGCCACTTCTTCCCAGCTAAAACACACTAAGAAGTGTCGACGGTTGGGCGTTTTGGGGGACTTAGTGGAGTGCCGTAAGACTTATACCTCGGAATCCAGGACCGGTCAATGAATTTTCATAAAAACTTTTGGAATGCATTGCTAAATGCTCAAACAAGAAAGTTAAAAAAAAAAATTGCGCGCTCGTCATTTTTTTTTTTAGTTCCACAATGTACTGAAAAACTAGCTTGTGCCAGCGGCTTAACCCGCTACAACTCGAAAATTATCCCACGTAAAGATAAAATCGGGATAAAAACTATCCTATGTGTTAATACAAGGTGTCAGCTAACTGCATACCAAATTTTATTAAAATCGCTCCAGCCGTTTAGACGTGAAGAAGTAACAAACACACACTTGCACACACAAACTTTCGCATTTTTTTTAAATTTTTTGTTTGGTTATAACTCGTTATTTTTTGCGAAATACTAATAAATTAACATTAAAGTTACTATGCAAATATTATTTATTAGCTTCAAACATTTTTTTCTCTTGTCCCTCTCATCAGAGAGAAGTGATCAAATAACCCCTCCGGCTCTTGGGCAGATCGAAAGGGAGTGTCAGACTTCAACTGACAAAAAACCACCCATGTTCCTTCTTAGCCTTTTATGTCGAGGCCGCGGTATCTTTGTGTCCAACTTGCAGCCCTGGCGGGCCCCTCCCATGTTGCTGACATCTCTTTGAGGCGCGCGTGTAACACGAACGCGCCGTCGACACGGCCTGATATCGTCGTCATAAGACGGAGACGGACAGACGGCGGGCTAGCCCATTACTCACCGTCCACAGGCCCGCATCTACGGTGGCTGGAAGCCGTCACGTGGCCCCCGAAGCCCGGAGCGTCTCCCACGACGGCTAGGTCGAAATGTTCTCTCCCTCACACATTCCGCCACCTCCTTCGCTATTAGCATCACTGCTTCGCAGAAGGAGGCGACGGCGTCCCATTACTCCTCGCCTCAGACCATGGCTTGCACCACGGCCGGGCGCGAGAGGTCGCCGCCGCCGATCGCCGCTACGAGGACACGGCGGGGCTCCGCCCGAGCGGGGCAGACCTCCACAGTGTGCTCCACCGTGTCCTCCGGCCGATCCTCACAATGGCGACATCCGGTCGTTTCCTCCCGCCTGATTTGGTGCACGTACCTCCTGAAGCAACGTGCCCGGTGAGGACTGCGTCCTTTCCAGCAACTCCTCAAAGAGGGGACTTACCGCCACTGTCGTGGCGCGCCCTGATCACATCGCACTTCACACTAATATTATAAAGTACCTACTAATATTTCTGTGTATGTTTGATACTCTTTCACACAAAAACTACTGAACGGATTTGGATAAAATTTGGTGTACAGATAGTTCATAACCTGGATTAACACATAGGATAGTTTTTATCCCGATTTTATCTTTTCGTGGGATAATTTTCGAGTTGTAGCGGGTTAAGCCGCTGGCACAAGCTAGTTTTTCAGTACATTGTGGTACTAAAAAAAAAAAAATGACGAGCGCGTAAATTTTTTTTTTAACTTTTTTATTTGGGCTTTTAGCAATACAGTCCAATAGTTTTTATGAAGATTCATTGACCGGTCCTGGATTCCGAGATTTTACAATATTTACGTCTTACGGCACTCCACTAACTGTCTCTTGTAGAATTTGACGTTCGAAAAGTGTGACTGACTTGAAAATTAATATAATTCAATTTATTGAAAAGACATGTGGCGCCATCTATTATCAAAAGAACGTTATGGTTGTCTTTCTAGGGACTTTTTTATCTGTAGGTACACCTGACAACATGTAGGTAGGTATGTCCGCCAGTTGTCCGTTTGGATTGAGGAGCCGCTTCACGTTTTTAAAAGGAAACTTATCCCATTATTACCCGACTGCGGCGAAGCCCAAAAGGAGGGTTATGTGTTTGACGTGTATGTATGTCCGTTTCTTTGTTCCCTAATAACTCCTAAACGGATAAAGGGATTTGAATGAAATAAACGTCGTTAGATTCGTCTTGATGGCGCGAGTGCTACGATGAGGAACAGGGTGTAAAATTCCTCATCCCCCATAGAAAAGGGAGAATCCTCCGACCGGACGGGTGTTGTGTCCGGTGGGCTAACTGCCCGACATAAATTATGTAAGTAAGTCGGGAACTCCTATATAGGCTTATGTCGCGGATAATGTTGATAGCGCGATGTAGGAATTTCTGTAGATCGTTGTTAGTACGCAGGTGTTGCGATAGATGTCGCTAGTAAAATTAAAAATCAAAGAAAAATTGCGGATTTTGGGGCCCAAATCACGGAGTTCAAAAAAGAATTTTTTCCAATACCATCAAGTAGGGTATCAAAATAAAGGGTTTTAAAAGGAGATTACAAAAATATACAACACTTATATGTTTAAAAGAAATTCAAAGTGACAAATCCTCTAAACAAGCACAAAAGTTAAATCATCTGCGAAGAATTTTACGCGACCAACGAAAGAACAATCAACAAACACAAAAGAACTAAAAAGTTGGAAATAAAAAAGTAGTTAAAAAACTAAAAAACCCGACTGAAAAAACTGAAAAGCAAAAAAACAAGCAAATTTTAAATTAAACCAAACTTGGAAGCAGGCGAGGTTCATTTGAATAAGTATTAAATTATGAAATAAAAAAAATAGAACTAAAATAGAACCCCGCCTGCTTCCAAGTTTGGTTTAATTTAAAATGTGCTTGTTTTATTGGTTTTCAGTTTTTTCAGTCGGGTTTTTTAACTTTTTAGTCTAAATGATTTGGGATTTACGATGGTGTAGTTCGTAAGCACTTGGTGGGCGCATTCCGTAAAAAAAAGGTAAATAAATTGTCTCGCATTCTACCAATCAACATTATGGTTGCTTCGAACGTAGAGTAGTTAACCTAATTCTTCGATTTGAAGAACTCGTTCTGCTACTCGACTTGAAAGTTTGAAACCACTGCAGACTGCACATTTACGTATGTTGCAGTTTTAGGTAGGTACCTAGGTACATATTGGTGCCACATTTAGTCTAGACAGCGCATATGGTGACCATAATTCTTACAAAAATACGGTAATCGCTATTTATAAATGGATGGCGTTAGAATATAAATAATCAAGCAACAAAAATGAGAATTAATCCAAAATTTGAAAATAATCTTCAAATTTCTAAAATCACGATTCTATCGCGTAGTTTCCTATAATATTGACTTTTGAAAGCTATTGCACACATAGGTTCTTGTTTGTTTTAATAAATTATAATATACCTACCTACCTCATAAATATACAGAGGAGACTGGTAAAGATTTTAAGGCTTTTTTAAATAGGTAGAGGTTGACAGATGTTCATCATCATCATCATCAGCCTATAATGTTCCCACTGCAGGGACTCCGGGCCTCCTCTCTAGGAGAGGAGACCAGATGATGACAGATGTTGCTACTTTGTAAACCACACAGCTTTGATGATACATCGATTTTGGACATAGGACTGAATTTTCCCAATATTATACCATATCTTATTTGTGGATGCATAATAGCCATGGTAAGCCATTCAATGAGATTCTAAGCTAAAAAATTTAGCTAGTTTCTACAGCATAATTATGCAAATTTATTGACGTTTTTTTTCCAAATATTTACAAGTTAGGTTGTAGCGGCCCGACCCGGCTAAGAACGTGTGGTCATTTTTTTTACGTTTATTGTAAATCTACCAAAACCCATTCCCAAATCCAATTGAATATACAAAAAAAAAACATCAAAATGGGTCCAGCCATTTAGGAGAAGTATGTCATGGAATCTAGTCATAGTTGCGGACTCTAGATTAATCCCCAAGTAGGTAGTCCTTACATAGTATAAAACAAAGTCGCGTCTGTTTGTTTGTTTGTTTGTTTGTCTGTATGCTTAAATCTTTAAAACTACGCAACGGATTTTGATGCGGTTTTTTTTAATAGATAGAGTGATTCAAGAGGAAGGTTTTAGTATATAATTTGAACGACATCCACGCGGGTGAAGCCGCGGGCATCAGCTAGTTAATTATAATTAGAAATTCTTTGATAAAAGTGCATTATTTTAGTCTATTCCAAAATTATGATATTGTTAGGTACTGTTAGCCTATGTCATCCCACTGCAGGGCAAAGGCCTCCCCCTACGATTTCCAAATTTTGCGAACCAGGGCCAATGTGGACCACTGGTCGTTGGTTCTGTCAAGCTCGCCCCGCCATCTCCTACGAGGTCTACCACGTCGCCTTCTGGCTGCGTCAGGGTTCCACAACGTGGTTGTTTTGGCCCACAGGTCGTTGGGCATACGGCAGACATGGCCAGCCCAGACACACTTCAGCTTAGCGGCTTTTTGAGCAACGTCAGTGATTTGTGACGTTGCTCATGAAGATAATGTCATTATTAAGATAATTATATTATCTTGATAATGACAAGATTATTATTATTATTTAGCCAATTAATTGTTTTATTCAATGTTTTAATCTCTGTTTCGACAAAAAATATTAGTTAAGATTTTTTACCTACCTAAATTAAAATTAATGGAGGTCCTAAGACACTCTCTTGTGGGACTCCGTATTAAAAAAATCTGCTATTAGATCTGAATCTTCTTTCATGCAGTACGTAGAAAAATTAAACCGTTTCACTGCTTGGGTAATCCACAATCGACAATTCTTTTAGTTTTGTCGCTTGATTCGCTGTTTCTTAACGCCATCCAGTTTCGGAATTCGGGAGATTTAGCGAGGATATAAATATATCCTACGAGCAGGCAGCAGGGGTAGACGCAAATCTGACTCTGTTAATATAACCACTTATCATACTGAACTATAATATGTATAGAACGCTGTGCGTGTTGTTGTTATTGACGATGCAGACGGGGTTGGCGCATTCCTTCTCCTGGGGTGAGTATACTATAGTCTTGTTTTTAGAGTATCTTACTTAGTATGCCCATTGGAATTATTAATAGCCAACCCATATTGTCCCATGGCAGGGGGTTGCAACTGTCAGAAGTGTCCGGCAATGGATGACGAGATTTCTTGATAACTTAAGAAATCTCGTCATCCATTGCCGGACACTTAAAAAAGAAACACACCTTAGCGAATGTAAGATACTATTTTATATACACCTTTACTACCTGTTAACTGCCAAAGTCACCACAGCCCAAACTTTCGCTGGTCGTTCTTACCTGTACATGCACAGACCAACCTTCAGTTTTTATAAAAAAATATATTATAAAAACAAAAAACCCAACTGCGTAAAAACAAAACTAAAAAGAATAAAATAAGCATCAGAATTTAAAAGCAGAATAGAAGGATCAACAGTCGGGACCCATTCATTTTTGTGACTTATCAAGGAGCTCCCCGTAAAATTTAAATGGGTCCCGACTGTTGATCCTTCTATTCTGCTTTTAAATTCTGATGCTTATTTTATTCTTTTTAGTTTTGTTTTTACGCAGTTGGGTTTTTTGTTTTTATAATATATTTTTTTATTTAACACTTTTTAGTCAGTTTTCATTAACTTCGTTATTACTATTATAAGACGGTAGATTTCGATTAGATTTTATATTCATTCCGTACACGTAAAAAAATCCGGTTATAAGTAAGTAAGGAATGCGATATTGTTTGTTCTAATAATTTAAATCGTTATATATCCTAAACGGTTTTATAAAATGAAATATGATAAAGGAAACCTAATATTCATTTTCAAATACCTATTCAACGATACCCCACTTGACGTGGTGCGTCGATTTTTTTTTTTTTCATTTTGACAATATGGCGACTAGTTGTTACTATAGTGAGTATTGTTTACTGTAATGTTTTTAGTGACACTCGCGAGGTCAAGACGAATCGATTGACGTACGGATCATCAAAATCGGCCAAGGCGTTTGGCCTCTACAGTGCCACATAGGAACAAACATACATACATACATACATAGACTGATAAACACATAACCCTTCTTTGCTTTGCGCAGTCGGGTAATAACGAAGGTCTGGCCGTCGCTATAGCATAAGAGCCTACTCTTATGCTATAATGATAAAAGACTGTTGACTGGCCTGTTGGTCTAGTGGTTAGTGACCCTAACTGCTATGCAGGAGGCCGTGGGTTCGATTCCCACCCAGGACAAATGTTTGTGTGATGAGCACGATCATTTGTTCTGTGTCTGGGTGTAATTTATCTATAATATGTATGTATTTAGAAATATATAAGTATGTTTATCAGTTGTCTAGTACCCATAACACAAGCTCTGCTTAGCTTGGGACTAGATGGCGTTGTGTGATAGTTGTGGAATATTATTATTATATTATTATTAAAAGGTCCCTTCTAAATTGTTTTAGCAGGTTACATTTTATTTTAGCAGTTATGACCCAAACTAAAAAGTAGTCACAAAAATACTAATAGACCAGTCCCGTCCAGTTTATAAAAAAAGAGGAACGGCTAGGAAATCGAAGATTTAATTTATTATTTCTTATGTTTCAGACGTCGTCGCGGCCTTCGACAATCGATTCAATTTTTTTTATGAAAAATCAACTTACGGTATTACGATTCCAGATGTTTGTATTGACTGGATAACTTATGACCCATTTCACAACCGTATTTTATTTATGAATAGTTCCAGATCTTTACTTACTTTTGACTTGGCAACCGAGAAAAGTCAAACTTTAATAGATTTTAAACAAGCACTTGATGTAAATCTGTTAACTTACGACCCGGCAACAAGCTTATTTTATGCAGTAACTAGTGCAAATAACTTAACTTCATATCTCGTAAAACCTGGATCCGGCAACGGTGTTTACGCCAGCATTGATATTTTTTCAATAGGTTACTCCGATGAAATCACCGTGGATACTTGTGGAGGGTACGTATGTACCATCATAACCAATTCATTTTTAACCGACAGTCCGGTCATGATTAAATTTTTGTGTTAGTTCATCTGTCTATTTCAACTTTAGGTATAGCTGGTAGCTAAAATTATTGGATTTTTACTTTATAGGTACCTATATGTACTGGAGCACACGCAACAGAACCTACCCGTAATTAATAGGGTTCAACTAAATGGTTCCGAAAGAGAACAAGTAACTATAGAAGATAGTGATAATAAGAATTGGAATAAAATGGCCTTGACTATTGACCCTCGGACACAAAAAATGTTCTGGATAGAAAGTTACCCCGAATCCCGTACTAGTGTTGTTAGTGCGGATTTGAATGGAAAAAACAAAAGAACCTTATACCATAATAATGAAACATTTTATTATACTCACCAAATGGCCGTATCTAAAGATTTCATCTACTGGACGAGCGACTACGAACAATTCCTCATGCAATTTCCAAAGAATGTACAGTACCAGTACTACCCATATATTGAACCTAAACAGATTGCATTGACCGGCTCGGGCGCATCCTGCATTAAAAGTCGGAATTGGATTACTATAGCCGCCTACTCTACCATTGAAGAACACACTCAAGGAACTCCGCTTTGCAAAGCAATGAAGCGTCCGGTACCAAATTACGCAGAGACCAACAACAGCGCCTCCCTCTACGTTTCAACAGACGGAAGTTTGCTTCGTGTCAATGCAACGAACGTTGGAGAATCTCGGGCAAGCGGTGACACATCGGATATTCCTGTGTGTCATAATTATTGTTTGCAAGGACGCTGCAGTACCAGCGCTGACGGACTACCTAAGTGCAGGTAAGACATGCCATGTTCATTACATAACGGATTAGTTATAAGACAACACGCACATCACAAGATGACCACATTTTTAAATTTTCAACATGATCTGTGTGACTGTTTGATATGGCCACCTGACTATAAGTCCTTAAAAATTATACCTAGGTACTCGCATTAAAGACCCGACTCGAACTCGTTTACCAAAGAAAAAAACTATTAAATAAACTAACAAGAAACTATTTAAGGGCATAAAAAAGCTACTCCTTATCGCTGTCACTGGAGGCATTGCCACGTTGTATGGCAACTTCTCCTCTGGCCAAGCCGCCAAGGTATAAGCCAGCCCTTGGGCCACGGGAAGCCTCAACCAGGTGTTTCAAAACAGGCTATGAGCACTCGGATCCCACGACGATGGTTTCGACCCCAAACGTCACAAACTGATATTTAACGACTGATTCCGACAAATAAGCGACAGTTTTGTGTTTTATAAATCAAAATCTTTATTATGATTTTGATTTTACTATCACAAAATTTTAGATTTTTTGTCGCTATAAATCTTCCTATAAATACCTTTAATTTACTCTGTGATCTTAAATTTTGAAGCGACAAGTTTCGTGGTTTCATATTCGTTCCGTTTTTTTTTATAAACGTTGCCCCACACTAGGAATTTCTCCTGTATCGTGGGTGCGTTCACAAACATAGAAAGAAAGTCACATACACAAATACCCAGACCCGAAACAACTATCTGCAGGCCATACAAATATTTGTTCCGTGCGGGGATCGAACCCGCGACACGCAGCGCAGCAGTCCAATCGCTATCCACTGCGCCAACCGTGCCATTTTATGTAAGTACAGTGTTTTATTTAATGACAAGAATAATAATGATAACGTACGTACGTACGTACTTGTTGCAGATGTAATGCCGGTTTTTCTGGAGAACGCTGCGAAGTGGACGCGTGCCAGGCTTATTGTTTAAACAACGGCGTCTGTTACCTGAGTGAGCAAAATAACCCAGTGTGTCGATGCACGGAAGGTTATCAGGGTGAAAGATGTGATGTTCCCGACTTTCTCATAAAATGCTCACAAACAGTTTCTATGTTGAAAGACATCTTGAACGCAGGTATATATTGTATCTTTTATTTCTGTCGAAATCTCTATATAGAATAGGGATGTTTATTGACTAAAAAAAATATGATTCTAATTAGTCCGTCTGTTAGATTATCGAAAAATATTGGAGAAGTATTTAGAGATGTGTTAGGTAGTGTGGTAGGCAGAAAGGTAATAAAAGTCACCGCCTTAGGTACCTACTCACAGTCTATTTGAGCAAAGTCCACCTAAACAACACAAAGCACACAAGAAGGAGAAACAGAGATGATAGATTACAGTCACTATTTTGGGGGATTATGAGGACTTTGCTCAAATAGACTGTAAGCACCTAAGGCGGTGACTTTTATTACCTTTCTGCCTACCACACTACCTAACACATCTCTAAACTGGTGACCCCGTCCGGTCGGAGGATCCTCCCTTTTTCAATGGGGGATGAGGAACTTCACACCCTGTTCCTCATATCCCCCAAAAGTACTTATTTTTTGTTTTATCACATCAATAAAAATTTACGAAGATATAACGCGTCAAAGATTTGAGTGGGACGTTAGGTACTGCTCGCTAAGAAATAGTCCAAGATCCCAGAGCCGCCAGACGTCACGTATTTTCTGACGAAGGATATGTGGACGATTGAGTAGTGTTAGTATGAACTAAGAACACACTACTACCAGCTAGCTTGATTGGACGGCCAATTTTCAGGTATCAGGTCATCAAGGTAGGTAGGTACACAAAAAAATTACTTACTTCACGTATTTTCTCCAAGCTGATTTTTACGTATATTTGCAAAATGTGTATAGTTCCATGAGTTCCATCTCTCTAAAGCAGAACATTTTGCTGGGGTAACGCACACTTCATGTATGTCTCATTAATCTTCTGTAGGTACTTAAATTGTGCATTTGATACTTTCTTTACAGATTTGACATCGGTTACAAGGGGCAAAGGAGTGAAGTCGATGTGTACCGCAACTGTAATCTGAAGAAGCGGCGCTTGTCCAGAAGCCGTCGCTGCGTCTGCTCAAGCTGAATTACAATATTAACTCCATTATGAGACATTAGATTTAAGTTTTATATTTCCTTTTTGTACCTTTAACAATAACATCACAATTTTATACTTTCTAACCTAACTGTCAATAGCGCGTTGATCAAATCTCAGGTCATGGCATGCTAAGACAGACCCCAGCCGCCTTATTACAAAACGTCGTTAAACCTGGTTTAACTTAGACTTGGTTTATCTCACATGACGTCTCACTTCAATAATATTTAAAAGAAAGTGACAGCATGCGAGATAAACCAGGTCTAAGTTAAACCAGGTTTAATTATCTTTTGTAATAAGGCGGCAGAGGTCTATTTGTGTGCTTTGTTTAATTATTAGAAAATGTATTTTTTAAATAAATAAATGCAATAATAATCATCAAATCTTGTTTTTTTTTTAATGCCAATAGACTCGTTCGTGAATGATTGGCCAGAAAAGGCACAACACCGGAAGAGCTGGAAGGAAATGGGGGAGGCCTTTGCCCAGTAGTGGGACACAATAGGCCAATTAAAAAAAAAAAAAAAACCGTGGCACCACCGCACGTAGCAAATACCTACACGTAATGCGAAAGTTTGTGAGTGTGTATGTTTGTTACTTCTTCACGCAAAAACTACTGAACGGATTTAGATAAAATTTGGTGCACAGACAGTTTATAACCTGGATTAACACATACCTAGTATAGCTTTTACCCCGATTTTATCTTCCCGTGGGATAATTTTCGAGTTGCAGCGGGTGAAACCGAGGATAATTCCTCTATTCGTGTTGTTGAGATGGATGTGCAGAGTAACAAGAATGGATAAAGTGAAGTAGGAGTAGGTAGTGCAAGTTTGAAAGAGGCCACATGTTATAGAAAAATAGAAAGGAAGTCGTTCATCTTAGTATGGACATGTGAATTCATGTGATGAGGAGTGAAAAGCCAAAGTGAAAATGAATGGATTGTGTGAGGAATACTACGAAAGACAAATGAGTAAATGATGCCATGACGTCTGACAGGGGAAAAAACACTCCAGAGTGAGTGTGTATGTCACTGAACTCCCCCTAAACGGCTGGACCGATTTTGATGAAATTTTTTGTATGTTCAAGTGGTTCCGAGAATGGTTTAGATTTACAATTGGACCCGGTAGGTGGCGCTGCTGTCCGAGCAGGACGTCTGCCAGGTCCACTAGTAACTATATAAAAATGAAACCCGTTTTCCGTTGTCACGACATAGCATGAAAACGGCTGGACGGATTTAGCTGAAAATTTGTAGGGAGGTTGCTAAGAACCAGGAGAAGGTTCTTTGATACTTTTTTTTTTTTTTAGGTAGGGTAGTACTTAGGGTAGTAGATAGGTAGGTAGGAAAAACGCATTGCAAAGCATGCGCGGGTTCAGCTAGAATACATAATACATTCTGTATTATGTGTCTGTGTACGTATGTTTTTTTAAAAAAAACGTTGCCCCACACTAGGCATTTCTCCTGTATCGTGGGTGCGTTTACATACATACACAAATACCCAGCCCCGAAATAACTATCTGTAGGCCATACAAATATTTGTTCCGTGCGGGGATCGAACCCGCGACAAGTAGCGCAGCAGTCTAATCGCTCAGCCACTGTGCCAACCGAGCCGTCAAAATGTATTTTATCTATTCGCGTAACAAGGTTTTAAAATCATAATAATAAATGGATAAATAAAACACAATGTTGTTCTCAATCATTACCTATAATAACAAATTAATTAATATACAATTTACATGCCATCAACTAACCTTTCGAACGCCATGGTCGGTTACAACCCACAAAAAATCCTGTCTCGACCGGATCGGGCGAGTTACAGCGGCCGAGTCGCCTACTAAGCCAAATGAAAGCGTACCCATGGCAACACGCAACTGTCGGCTAAAACCGACAAGAAAAATTACTTTTTAACTGCTGTATAATGGTAGTTACCTACGAGTGATTTTTATTTAGGAAATTATCGCTCAAAAATCAATGATTAATTATAGATAAAAAGGAATAAGTATATTTTATTTTAAATGGGGAAATAATAATAATATTCCACAACTATCACACAACGCCATCTAGTCCCAAGCTAAGCAGAGCTTGTGTTATGGGTACTAGACAACTGATAAACATACTTATATATTTCTAAATACATACATATTATAGATAAATTACACCCAGACACAGAACAAATAATCGTGCTCATCACACAAACATTTGTCCTGGGTGGGAATCGAACCCACGACCTCCGGCATAGCAGTTAGGGTCACTAACCACTAGACCAACAGGCCAGTCAAGGTTAAGTATATATTTTTTGTATTTGTGGCTTAACGTGAGAGGGGACGCCGAAGCGTTTACGCCCTGGCGTTCAAAAGGTAAATAATTTCACATGCTCATATTGATTGTTAATTTCCCGACAATGCTTGCAACATAAGGAAACTACTCAACCATAAACACGACTTAGCAGAACAGAGACAATCTGTCTTTGGTAAATCCGATCACCAGCGATTTAATTCTTCTTTTTATAAAGACTCCAATTTAACTTTTAAAATAATTGCTAAGGCGCGGTCCACACATAAAAGGCGTCGGGCGCGAACATGACACGGCGCTTTGTCGGCACACGGAATGACGTGGCTCGTCGGGCGTGGATAAGACGCACCGCGCGCGTATCCTAAATTGCGCTTTATTTCTATGCTCTTGGTATGAAATTTGAATGGAATGGGAAGCCGGCGCCGTGTCGCCGTGACGCCATTTATGTATGGCCCGCGCCTAAGGAAACAGCTTCAACCGACAAGCTTTAAAAGAATTAAAAGCTAGCACAAAAAAACAACTAAAATTATTATGTTTTCAGATAAATTAATACAAAATAAAAGTTACTGGAGATTATTCGACGGTGCGACTTTAGTAACAGCTTAAATACCTACAGAGTGCAGTTTTGCATCTCGCGACAGTAAAATAATGTGACTTTACAGAGTAAGTCACCAATACAACCACAGATATAGATAGACCCAAATAACGCACGAGCAACTACTTCGCGTGCCACTTTTCGTGCCTAGCTTACGTACAAAAATCGCAAGTGGCCAGTTTCGCGCTCAGTCTGCATCGGTGTATAGCGCTAGTCGGACGTCGGAGCTGGTGCTAAAGGCAGGGGTTGGGGCGAAGGAGGCGCCGTACGCGGCAAAGTCTTTGAATCGATTTGATTTTCCGATTTATATAGTGTTTGTGACGTCATAAAAGGTCGTCAAAAAATGGCACGCTTTTTTATCGTGATACTTTATATACGTTATCTAGGTCTATCTATATCTGTGAATACCACCCTCTCAGTTTATATTAGGTACTTCCTTGAGTGACATTCGAATTTCGCGTTCTACCGTGGAGCATCAACTTATTACAAATGAGACACAACTTAAAACATATCCTAATTAGATCACAAACTTAGGCTCTAAGAAGAAAGATAACATAACTAACATCACGCTTGCTCCCCTAAGGGTTAGGTAGAGATGTACAGTGTGTACACCCAAGAAAAAAAGATAAAAATAAAATATTGTAGAAATATCAACGAGGCCTCGAGCAAATATACTTGTGATATTTTTATATAATACTCAGTTATGCCAAAATTAGTTAAAGTAAGTTAAAAACGAAAAAAAAAAAAACATTCTAAATGAGTTATATATCTAGTATATACAAGGTGTAATATTTTAAACGCAAAAATAATGAATGAACTCTAAATAGGCGTTCAAATGTATCGAGAAACTAAAAAAAAATATTATTTTCAATATTAATTTGCAATAGTTACCACTATTGCAAATTAATATTGAAAGTAATATATAAGTGGACTTAATGCCACAATGCATTCGCTACTAGTCAACCTTTGGGTTAAATAGGAAAGCCGAAAGAAGCCTAATATTTTAACATAATGGCGTATTTTATTTTAAAAATACATTAAAACTGCGAAATTATTTTCATATTGGCGGGCAGGAGATTCCTCGCGACTTAAATAGGTCGTAAGTGTAAAGTGTCGATAACAAAAAAAAAAACTTCTCTTTTATTATGTGACGCCTTGTATATGTGTAGATTAATTCGAAATATATTCTGAGCATATTTTTTTTTTATCTATCTATTGGTTGTTGAACAATTTTGGAGTGTCGTCTTAGATTCTAGCTCATAAATTATATTATTTTTCGAGTACACTGAGTATTTTATGTTAATTTAATTTATGTAAGTATGAGTTTCATTAATTTACACGTAATGGAATCGCTGAGAATGTATTTTTTAATTAAAAATAATTACAAATACCTACATATTATTTAAGCCTAAATTTTACAATATCAGAGGCAGATTTTTCTGGCAGTTAATACACATAATACTTTAGCAATAATAGCATTTTAAAAAGTTTAAAACTACGCATGAGAAAAATGACAATTCGACGACCAAATAAAAAAAAACAAAGGTAACAAAATTAACTTAAAATTTCATTAATTAATAGTCTTAGCCTTTCGAGATGATAATAATATTATGATTCAGAATTATTAGAAAAAATACTAAAATTATGTTAAATTACAATCGTTAAATTACAATAAGCATTGACTTTACATTCTTTGTCTAAAGAATTTTCTATAGGGACTAGATTTATTTATTTTATACAGGATGTTTTTTTTGGAAGAATAAATAAATCTGAGAAAGATATAATAAAATTACGGTCTAAAGTAAGATTGTTGCAAAAAATAACATGTGCGTTTATCACTAAGTATAAACTAAAGCATCAATATTTAATCATACGATTACTGAGATTTTTTTCGAGTAAACAAAGGTTCCATAGCTGTGAAAATAAATAGACATAGAACCCTTAAAAGGAACCTATTCTTCTAAGAGATTGACATTTTAAGTTTGTTCGATACCTTTTTACTTTTCTTAAGCTAGACAATTTTATTGTCAGGCTCGAGATGTTTCAATTCTAAATATGTCTCAGCCAGGGTTGCAGAATTAGTTCAAAATAGTTACCGCAGTCCTGGTGCCCCACTATGACGTCTTAAAATAGTCCTAACTTATTCTTAATCCAGTGTGGAAGCGTGACAGAACTATGCAGGGTGTCTAGCGCCATCTCTTTTCCACACTGCATTAAGAATAAGTTAAGACTTTTTTAAGACGTCATAGTAGCCCTGGAATGCAAAGATCATAAGAAGGAAATCAGATGGGTTTTAGACACAGTAAGACTCTGACATTCTCTTCGGAAGGAGACATTTAGTAACGTTTAAGACGTTAAAAATAAGGCAAAAAAGGTCAGAATTATAAATGAACTTGGAGTATTTTTCATTTTAGCGAGAAATAAATGATAATATTCATGAAGTTTCTTGCCCATTCTTCTGCAGAGAGATCGACGCTTTAGAATGGCCAATTACAGTACTTACACAAGTTATTATGCCTTGTGACTGTGACTGTAGCTTCGTTTTCTGACATTCCAAAGTGCCTGTAATAATCTAATTGAAATAAATGCTTTCAATACGATGTCGACGGCATTCGAAGGCAAAATGTCGGAATTTTTTTTATACTTTAAAAGTATTTTTGTGCATTTACATAATATATAAGAATGAACGATTCTATAGCACTGTTAGCACATGTTTTGTCTCACTATAATGTAAGACTGGATTTTAAACTAGTATTATGTGAATAGAAGTAGATACACAAAAGCATTTGCCAAACAGACTCTTTTAAAATTAATAAGCGACATCTACAAACGTCCATAGTCATAATCAGCCTATAGCACCCCACTGCTGGAATTCAAGCCTCTATTTTGAGAGATTAGGTGGCCATAATCCATGATGTAGGAGAGCCGCGGTGGCCCAGTGGTGGCGGCCCCGACTTACCAACAGTAAGTCGTGTGTCCGAACTCAGGCAGGCGCATTACTTTGAGTAATTTATTTCATCACCGCTGCTCTCAAAACGGCGAAGGAAAACATCGTGAGGAAACCAGAACTTAGAACCAAAATTCGAAGACATGTGACATCTACTGCACCGCACTGGGCCCGCGTGGTGTACTATATCCCATCCCTCTCCTAGAGAGGAGGCCTGAGTCCCGCACGTGGGAACATTATAGGCTGATAATGATTATGAATCCAAGATGGAGCGTGTCACTTAATACTTTAAAAAGATCATGTATGCATTATTATGCGTAATGAGACCTATCGCCTATAAAAACAGGAATAGGTCAAAATCCTACAATTACATAATTTGGTAACTATTAAGGCTATATCTTCTACTTTGTATCCGTTTACCGATGGCTTCGTACACTGCTTATCCTATTTTGTTATTATCTTAAGGTACATAGTCTCTGCAATAGCAATATGGGTTCAAATGTGGATGGGTTGCGCTGATGCAGCTTGGCTGGTTTCCGTACCTGGAATATAAATAAACACAGTGTTATATACATACATAAACTCATGCCCTTTTCCCGTGGGGGTTTTTTTTAAAAATTTTCAACACACTTGCTCATAAAGTGGCTATAATTTCACCGCAATTAGGCACTTAATGACACCTATAATCAAACTGTGACTTTTTCATTGCTATTATTCACTAGTGAGTTATAGAGTTTTTTTTTTTAAATTTTATTGGTTGAGTTGCTATGTTCTTAAAAAAGTTTCGATACAAAAAAGATCGTGTTCAATAGTAAAAATAAATTAATGTACCTAGTACTTCCCCATTTCATGCAACTTTGAATTTAAATAGATAATTTCAACTTATACGTTTTTAATAAATTAATATTTCACTCAAATAATATAACTTTTGTTTTCTCTGTAACAAAATTCCCCATTTTGTCCATGGCTAAAACTCTATCCGCGAAAAGTCAAAAATTAAGAAACCACATTCTTCTAATCTATGGCCGATTGCCATTGTTACAGTAGTGGCGCCACTGGTCAAGAAAAATGCATCGCTACGTCAAACTTAGTACATTTATTTTAGTTCCGTGTTTTCCCGCCTGCACAGATAACTTGGTAGAACTGTAGATGCGCGCGCATTAATTTTTCCCGCTATTGTGAAAAAAAAACAGAACTTGTTTTAACTGTTGAAGTTGGTAGAACTGTAGATGCGCGCGCATTAATTTTTCCCGCTATTGTGAAAAAAAAACAGTACTTGTTTTAACTGTTGAAGATGACTTTTTAGTATTATTTTCTTCACAAGTGTATTGATGATTACCGTCCTCGGCTCTCTTAAGACCCTCACCTGACGGCTCGGGTCTCAATGGCGCCTCAGCGGTTATCACCAACGTTACACACTTGTACCATAATGTACTATTATACGATATGGGTGTACTCTTGACCTCATTCTTGCCCCAGCCGGCTTAACATGACCACCGAAGAAACGGGTTTTGTCGACGGAAGAATCGACAAAATGACAGATTGTAGCAAGGTTTCATGTCAAAAAAAACGCCAAGGCAGGAAAACGGACTAAACAGAACCATATTTTTTTTTGTCAGGAAACATTCTTATTAGATACTAGCGGACGCCCCGCGGTTTCACCCGCGTAGTTCTCGTTCCCGTGGGAATACAGGGATAAAAAGTAGCCTATGTTACTCAGGGTGAATGTAGCTTTCTTATAGTGAAATAATTTTTGAAATCGGCGCATAAGTTTTTGAGTTTATTCATTACAAACATACAAATCTTTCCTCTTTATAATATTAGTGTAGATTGAAATACTCACGCATTGGTTCTGGATATATCCCTTGTATTGATTAGGAACTTATCTTCACTGTTTATGTACAGCATTGAGGCTTCATAAATACCTCGACCTGGACTCACTATCACCTGAAAACAAAATTGACACATAACATAACATTACAACTGAAAACCTCGTAGTAAGTCTCCCTCCCTCGGGTAAGGCACATCCATATTTATGGGAGTCCAATATTATGTAATAAGAAGCGAGCCTATCACCATTTAACAAAATTTTATTGTTTTAATTTTAACTTTTACAGTCTGTAGAGCGGCGGCCCCGATATACGAGCAGTAAGTCGTTATTTCGAACCCAGGCATGTGCATTACTTGTGTAATTTATTTCATCACGACTGCTCTCAAAGACGGTGAAGGAAACCGGCATGTCTTAGAACCAAAAAATTCGAAGACATGTGACATCTACTGCACCGCACTGTGGCCGTGTGGTAGATTATATTATTATCCCATCCCTCTCCTAGAGAGGAGGCCTGAGTCCCGCACGTGGGAACATTATAGGCTGATGATGATGATGATTTAATTCGTATATATACAGGGAAGGTAATGTAAGATTTTTTAAATCTTTAAAGTAAGGTTGACAACTTGCAGTATTATCTAGATGGCACATAGCTCTACATTTATTTTGGGCTTTGAATACAAATTCCTTGTCTACCTTGTCTGAAAAAAAAGATGATTCCGTGTTTCAGAAGGCACGTATAACCCAGGTTCCGGGTGCCACATGGCGGTCGTCAAACCATGTCCAAGGACATTTTTTTTTGTGGTGGGAAATCATTAAATGACTCCTCCTATGGGCAGAGCGGGAGGACCGCTCTTGGGCAGAGCGAAGGGGAGTGTCAGACTTCTACTGACTAAAAACCGAACCCATGTTCCTTCTTTGCTCTTGTGCCGAGGCCACGTCATCTAGTACTAAAATCCGCGGCCCATGTCAGAGGCTCTTGCGGCGGTTTAGAAACTCTGACACTAGGGAGTGAGGGGTCGTTAGACCTTACTGCCCACACGATAAGAAGAAGGAGAAACAAATAAAGAACTTTGACTTACTTTTAGCTGATAGTTTTCTTTAGATATATTAGTGCTTGCCCCGAATTTGCCCAGGTAACCATCGGTGTCCTTATTTGATATAAAAGAGAGCACTTTGTTGTTCGGCCTTTGCCTCATCACCCATATGACTTCGGTCACTTCTCGGGGGATGCATTTTGATCTGAAAATTTAAAGAATAATTTGTAAAATCTATCAGGACTCCAGAAAACGGCACAAATCCAGACTCCGTGGCCGCTGATGACAAATTTCTGACGGAAAAACCCAAATAACACTTGGCTCGACCAGGGAATCGAACCCAGAACGTCATGCACAGCAGTCGTGTTTGCGCCCACTAGACCAATAAGCACTATCACTACATATTATAAAACAAAGTCCTCCGCTGTGTCTGTCTGTCTGTTCGCGATAAACTCAAAAACTACTGCAGCGATATTCATGCTGTTTTCACCAATGGATTCACGAGGAAGGTTTTAAGATATAACTTTTTTTGGATATGCAACCCCTAAAGAAGTTAAATAGGATATTTTTGGCTATCTACGCGGGTGAAGCCGTGGGGAAAGGCTATTTATTTATAAGAATACCAGCTGATGCCCGCGGCTTCGTTCGCGTGGATGTCGGTTATTGCGACCAAAAAAAATCTTTTCGTCCCCCCCTTTCAACCCCTTTTTTTAGTGGGTGGAAAATCATCAAATGACCCCCCCCCCCCGCTCTTGGGCAGAGCGAAGGGGAGTGTCAGACTTCTACTGACTAAAAACCGAACCCATGTTCCTTCTTTGCCCTTGTGCCGAGGCCACGTCATCTAGTACAAAAATCCGCGGCCCCCTTTCAACCCCTTACAACCACATTCGCATTAAAAAGCCTATGTCCTTTATCAGGTTCTAGACTATCTGTGTACCAAATTTCATTTAAATCGGTTCAGTAGTTTTGAAGTGAGAGCGCGACAGACAGATACACAGAGTTACTTACGCATTTAATCATCACAAAAAAATTAAAAAGTCACCTTTGGCCTTCCGTCAGTTGGTTAAGATACTCCATGAAGGCTTTAACAGTTTTCTGAACCATCTTATTGTCTGTTACATTCCTCCAATTGACACAGGCACACCAATGGGGCTCGATGCCAGCTTCACTGCAAGACCTGTTCTTTGGTATCTGGAATAAGGTTGAAAATTAATTGAAGAGTGGTAATGGGTTGTCGTGGTATGGGCGTGAGATGTCGAGGAATGGGGAAAATGTCCTGAATGTTCAGTATAATTGTGGAGAGGTATAAAATTAGGTTTTCGAGCGAAGTGGTTTTCCCACGGGAAGCATACTTTATAAAGTTGTTTCCAGTTTGGCTAGGACACTGCAGGCTTGAATCGCCTGATTGTCTGATAAAAAAGATGATTCCGCGCTTCGAAAGGCACGTATAAGCCGGTGGTCCCGGTCGCCAAACCATGTTAGAGACTTTTTTTTTTGTAGTGTGGGAATGCATCAAATAACTCCTCCCGCTCCCACCCATGTTCCTTCTCAGTCCTTTGTGCCAGAAACTCTGACACTAGGGTGTGTGGGGTCCGTCGGGGCTGTGGATTATCGAAAGGATAACGCGGCTCGGTCACAAGGGCGAAGAAGGAACATGGGTTTGGTTTTTAGTCAGTAGAAGTCTGACACTCAGCCAAATACCAGCTTGCCACACTTGACTCTGTAGAGCGCAGTGCCAGGAGGCTAATTGGTGACGATAAGCTGGTTATCAAGCTACATAGCCTGGCCCACCGTCGCAAAGTCGCATGTCTGTCGGTCTTCTACAGACTGTACTTCGGGGAGTGTGCGCAAGAGCTCCACGAGTTGATCCCACCATCTCCCTTCTTCCATCGGGAGACTAGACGTACTGCAGGGTATCATATGCACCGATACCTAGTCGACATTCCACACATTCGAACGAAGCGCTTTGCTGGGTCCTTTATTATGCTCACAGCCAAGGAGTGGAATTCTCTGCCTGCGTAGGTTTTTCCTAGTTCATATAACCCTAATCTGTTAAGTCGCGAGTAAACAGGCTTCTACTGGGTAAGCTCGTTCCATCGTCGACATCATCTCTGCCCTTAGGGCAAGATTGAAGTCAAGAGCCCATTTATAATAATAAAATAAAAACACTCCCCTTCGCTCTGCCCAAGAGCGGGGGGGGGGGGGGGGGGGGTTCGATGGTTTTCCACCCACCAAAAAATAAGAAGAACATAAAAAAATAACACTTACCGTATCCAAAAGTGACATTGCCCTCGGAAAATCAGCCCCAGTAACTTTGAAAGGGTTCATATGCTCCGACCAATTGAGTACATCCAGTATAGTAGCGTGTATATCGTGGGGCGTGGTCAGGACATTCACTTTCGCCTCCAACTGCGCTTGCGCGTCTGGACGCATACGCTTCAGTTTATCGGGCAAACGAATACTCATTAAAGGCAATCGTTCTTCCAATTTTCCCTGTAGCGTATCTCGAACTTTGGCGAACCTGTTGATGGTGAAAATAAACTTTTTATCACGTGATGCTTTTTTTTCTTTATTTGAGGAAAAATATAGGTACCTAGGTACAGTCAGTAACAGAAGTTGATTAACCCTGGGTACTCAAACAAAGCAAAATAAAAGAGAATGTGGCATTTGGAGACTGCCGCGGTAAAGCTATTGCATACCATTTTTTATCAATTATTTAATTTGACAACCTCAGCTGTTGACAACCTTGTTATTTTCCGTAACCATAGCAACCTGGTTGAAAATTTTCGTTACGAAATTTCTGGATTCGCTCTACACGCTCAAGGCCCGCGATAGAAGCTATGCAATAGCTTAAAACTTTATAGATATTACTCGTTACTAACAAGTTATTGAAGAAAACTAAAATAAACAAAAACTCCGAAATGTTAAGCTACTTCTGTTGCTGACCGTGCAACATGGTAACTTTTCTTTAAATAAAAAAAAAAAAAATTCCTAAACGAATTTTAACGCAATTTATTTTATTTTCCCATTTTTTTATTTTTTTTGTTAGCCTATAATGTCCCACTGCTGGGCAAAGGCCTCCCCCATAGTCTTCCACTCTTCTCTCCGTGCGGCTTTCTCCGGCCAATCTTGTTTAAAAGCATCCAAATCGTCACGCCTGCGTTTTCTAGGCCTCCCTCGGCGACGACGCCCGTCCTCTCTTTCTCTCTATTTTTATTTTCCTATTATGATCTCCTAAATGGTCACAGACGCAGTTACTTTTATGAAAGGCCCATTTCGCGCTTTATAAGTTAATAATAATAATAATATTCCACAACTATCACACAACGCCATCTAGTCCCAAGCTAAGCAGAGCTTGTGTTATGGGTACTAGACAACTGATAAACATACTTATATATAAGGTCCCATTAAAATAGGTGGACAAAATTTTAGAAATCATTCAGACCACCAAAATAAGGACAATGGTAAAAAAAGAAAATAAGAAAAACGCTCTAGATACTTACAAGAAAATAAAACAGCTAGCGAAAATACACTAAAAGTGTTAGTTACTCAACATTTTATGTAAAAAAAATCACTTTAATCAGTGTTTTTTTTACTTGGATATCTTTGGTTAGACGTACTGAACCCTGTGTTAAAATTTGTCCACCTATTTTAATGGGACCTTATATTAGTTTAAGTTTTAAGTTATAACGCAATTCATATTTTGTGTGGCCATTTTAGACGCCCTGCTCCACCCAGTTCAAAAATATTCATTTAATTATTTCTCATTCATAAAAAAGTGGTGTTTAAAACCAACATACAGAAATAACTTGAAATACAATTTATTATTGGGTATTTTCCTTCGATTCTTAGTTATAGTAAGTACCCAGGAGTAGATATGCGCCGATGATAATATAATTTAAGTGTGTACTACTTAAAGATAAGTAATATTATGCATATCTTAAGTATCGTCTATATCTTAATATAGATCTGATTTTGATTTTGATTTACACTAATTTCAAAAAGCGGAATCCCGAGATTTATTTTATGGAGCGAAAAAGTCCCGTGATTTATAAAAAGGCGAAGTACAAGTATGAGACTTTGCTTAAGACTATTAATAATTTGAATTAAGAATTAATGTAAATACTAATAAAATTTGTATGTTAATTAGCTTTGTTCTAAATGTCTTATCTATCCATGAGGTTTTTGTTATTTTTTATTTGTTGTGTTAGCCACACTGGATTGTATTATAAATCCCGGGAAATCCCGCGAAGATTCATATTCATATCAATATTTTGATGCAAGTAAGTACATAATTATCTCTACCTACATCTACCAAGTTTCAACTGTATAGTCTTAATAGTTTCAAAATACAGTGGCTATGTGACATACCGACGGACAGACGGACAGACAGTCATGACCAATCTAAAAGGGTTCCGTTTCTTGCCATTCGGCTACGGAACCCTAAAAACAGCTGTGAAAAATTTGCAACTTCGACCCCCAATATTTCCGTAACTAGGGGGTTCCCAGGTATGATATAGAACAAAAAATTATCGCAGTAATGGGGAGAACAAGACAGTGCCTTTCGACTTTGTTAAGAGTGTTATCGGTAAAAAGTGTCGATTTTCATAAAATCGGGGTTTTTTAAAGTTAAATTACTGGAAGTTGGCACGAAATTATTAAAAACTAATTTTAGTACCGCATTAAGCATATCTTTACATTGTATTTGTAAAGAATAAAAATTGAAAAACGTTATTAAATATCAAAATGAAAGCTTATTTTGAACTCATATTTCTGAGATTATACGGGAAGACTGAATTTCGGAATGAAATTATGAATCAACAATGAGTCGTAGAAGCCTGGAAAAAATACGTGGAAAAAGGAAAGATACCGTAATTGTTATTGTATAAAATAAAAAAGTAATTTTAATTCACTAAGTACCTAAAAAAAATATATTTTCTTAACCTAAATTTTACAAAATAAAACATCATTTTTATTTAATATTAAGGCTGAAGTAACTTTTAAAAAATACACTGTTTGTAAGTGGAGTTCATGCAAAAAAAAAATCAGTAAAAAAAAAATTACATAAAGTTATTTTATCGACAATATAAAATTTCAAAGTTACTAATAAATTACGCAGCGCCGAGCTGTGTCGGCCAGTCGCGTACAAATACAATGTAAAGATATGCTTAATGCGGTACTAAAATTGGTTTTTAATGGTTTCGTGCCAGTTTCTAGTAATTTAACTTTAAAAAACCCCGATTTTATGAAAATTGACATTTTTTACCGATAACACTCTTAAGGATACTTTTACACCCTATAAAAATGTAGGTATGTATGTTTATTGGTTCATAAAAAGGTTTTACAATAAAAAAGAATGACACTGAATCCCGCACTAGGATACCCTGTGTCGCAGGATCCAGTCTCTTTCGAAAGATTACAACAATTCATTATATGAAGAAACAAATGCAGCGATTACAGTTTTAATTAATTAAACTAAGGACTAAAAGGTAACCAAGTTTATGTGTGTCTGTGATGAGTGTAAGTGTGTATGTGATGAGTGTAAATATGTAGGTTATGAGTGTGAGTGTGTATGAGAAAAGTGTAAGTATGTAGATGATGATTGTGTATAATTATGTGATGATGAATACGTTAATGGTTGAACGCCAAAAGGTTTTCCGTTTCAGCATAACTAAGATCAAGCAGCCAATCCTGTACCTGTTTTTTGCACCCGAATTTTGTTAAGGGGAATATTTGGAGCTTAGCGTTAGCTTTCTCGTATAAGTATGGCCCAATACGAGAGAAGCCCTTGTTTCCAAATTTGAGTTTGCAGAAAATTCTGTTCCACGTAGGTTTTCTGCGTGTGCGATGGTTCGTTACCATCGTTGCACATGCAGTTTTGTGGAATTTAAGTACTACTGATAAAATGTACAGTTGGCGCACCGTAAGCACTCTCGTCTTTCGATATAACATTTCGGTGGGGTATCGGATTCCTAATCTATGAGAGACCTTAAGGATAGCTCTTTGTGCTCGTTCAGCAGCAATCAAATAACTTTTCCCGGCGGAACCCCAAGTTATTATGCAGTAACTTAACACAGACTGACATAAAGCAAGGTAAGTCATCCTGAGGGTTTCTTTGTCAGCAACAGATCGAAGTTTTTTAAAAATGTATAAAAGTTTCCTTACACGCGAAGTTACCGATTCGATCTGCTTTGCCCATGTCAGGTGTTGGTCTATGCTAATACCGAGATATTTAATACTGCTGACTTGTTCAAAAATGGGACAGCTGCAGCTACCCCCTAGACTAAAATTGCATTGATGGGATTTGAGTGCAAGCTGTTTAGGGGCAGCTGTTTTTATGCTGACAGAAAAATTTACTACCTTGGTTTTATTAATATTAAGGGTCAGTAGATTATGTTGTAGCCAACTGGTAACCTTCTGCATACCAACCTCTGCGATGTTGTAGGTTTCCTGCCAAGAGTCTCCATGGAAAATAATAGCTGTATCATCAGCGTACGCAGATATTAGTGCGTTGTCCAAATTGAGTGAGCAGAGACCATTAACGTACAGGAGAAACAAGGTGGGGCCAAGGACACTGCCCTGGGGCACGCCATATGCCACGTTTGCAAAGGAGCTCTGATGATCACCCAGGCAAACCTTCTGTTTGCGTTCGGAAAGATAGGAGGTAAACCATTCCAGAGCAATGCCCCTGATCCCTAAACGTTCCATCTTCCTGATCAGTATGGGCCTTGACACGGTATCAAAAGCCTTGGCAAGATCAAGGAAGACGCCAACACACTTTTTGCCTTTGTCAAGGATATCAATGACATGATCCACCAATTTAGAGACCGCGTCCTCCGTTGATCTACCATTCCGAAAGCCGTACTGGTTGGCCGATATCAGTTGCCTCCCCTCCAAGTACGCCAACAATCTCTTGTTCACCAGCTTCTCCAAAATTTTGGATAGAGATGTTAGAAGAGATATAGGTCGGTAGTTAGATGGGACTGATGCGTCACCAGCTTTGTAGATCGGGCAGATATTCGCCGTTTTCATCTGAACTGGAACTATTCCTGACGACATACTCAGATTGCATATATGTGAGATGGGACCGGCTAGACAATGTTGGGCCAATTTAAGTACGCGATTCGGAATACCATCCCAACCAGGAGCGGAGTCGGTTTTAAGGTTGCCTATGATGGAGGCAACTTCTGTTTCGTCGGTTGGAGTCATGAAGAAAGATTGTGATAGAGAAGGGTCATTGTTATCCAGCGTTAGTGCCATTTTTGCTAGTTCTATCTCTGTAGTTTTAAGTTGAGTCAAGGACTGCTCGGCAAGTTGTATTCCTACATCAGCAAAGAAAGTATTAGCCGTATTCAGCGAGATTATAGGATCAGGATTTGCGTTAAGTAAGGTTACACTATTAGATTTTTTATTCTTAATATTACAGATTGTTTTTAGTTTTTATCGCAGCCCAGGTTTTTTTGCTGTCAGTTTTAGAACTGTCTAAGAGGTTTTTATCATAGGCATTTTTTAGGTTTTTTAAAATATTGTTACAGCGGTTTCTATACGTTTTGTATTTCTGTTGCAGAGCGTAATTGTCCTTATTTTCTTCTTTTTTTACTTCACAGTGAAGAGCGTCTCTTTTACGTACACATTTCAATAGACCTTCAGTCAACCAGGGCCTTCTAATGGTTTTAGAATTACGCAAAATTTCCTGTTTGATGTGTCGATTTATGACTGTTTTTAAGTTATCAGTAAATATATTCACTACTGCATTCAAGTCATCGGAGTTTAAAATAGGTTTCCAATCTATACTTTCGATCTCATTAAGAATGTTGGGGTAGTCATACTTAAGCTTATACTTTATCAGCCCAGGGGTAGATATTTGACTTGAGGGATCTTTACTTATTCCTATCAGCACTGTATCATGATCGGTGAGAGAAGATTGACATACGACAACTTTAGCGGGTTTTCTTGTTTTTATTAGGGCATGATCAAGGCAAGAATTTTCGCGTGTCGAATATTGGTGCCCTGGATAAAAACCATAGTAACCGGTAATGTCAAGATATTCGTTGGCTCTTTTGTCTTCCGTGCCGATTCTGATATCGATATTTATGTCCCCTATAATTGCCATCGATGATGTATTGTTGGAGCTGAGAAGGGTTTCTAAAGACTCGCAAAAATTACCAATGTTGTACACTGAAGGCGATCGGTAGATAGCAAAAATGGTAAGTTCTGTTCCAACATTTATAACTAAGCAGTTTGCATCTTTAAAAGGCGGCTCGACTATTGTGACATTAAGTTCCGATTTATAAATTACAGCTAAACCATCGTTCTGATTTAAGTAACATTGAGAATAATGGCATTCGTAGCCATTTAATTGAACCTTTGGGGTATATTCATGTAGTCTACACTCGGTCAGTATGATAATATCAGGTAGAAAATTAAGACGCGACAGGAAAACCGAGAAATTATCAAAGTTTTTCATTATACTCCGAATGTTTTGGTTAACTATGGTGAGCTGGTTGTTAACGTCACCAAAATCATTCACACATTGTTCTGGGATATTATGTTTAGTGCTAATGAAAATTTCGGTACTGTCTATGTCATCAATTAAGTTATTTTGATTAGCCATTTTCAAAATAAGGAAATTTTAAGGTTCGGTAATTGTAAATTCTTGATTTATGGCGGTTTGTGAAATGAATTAGGTGTGTATACTGTGTATTGTATGTACATTTTAAACATGAGTATTTGTTGGAATGGTTTTTTAGTTTTGTGTTTTGTGATTTTGTGTAGTTTTGTAATTGTGAGCGTTTCATGGGGCTGAACAAAAATAATATTATTAGTGTATAGTGGAGCATAGGTGTGATGTGTGTAATAGTTGAATTTGTTACCTTAAAGTATAATATACGACAGAGAATGTTAATTATGTATGAAAAGTTACAGTTTATCATAATAAAAAAGTAAAAACAAAAATAACTAAACAAGAAAAGCGATAATAAAAGATTACAACTAGTTACCACGCAACTGTACCAGGGTATTCTCACATTTGACCAGTACATGCTTAGCACCCTCTTCCTTTCGTAGAAAAATTCTGCCGTTTGCGATCCAGCAAAAGCGATACTTTTCAGAAGCAGCGAAGTCCCGAGCCAGAAAATGCAGCCGCTTGGATTTATTCGTGAGATGTTCAGAGAAATAGAGGGGTGATGTTGTGCCGGGGAGGCCCAAGTGAGATGAGTTAAGCCGACATGTACGATGTTCAGAGTTGTACAGTTTCGTACTACTACTACTTTTTTTATGAACCAATAAACATTATTATTATTATTTATTATATGTACTTACGCCCTTTGGGGCTGCGGGTATGTTGTTGGAAAGGTATTTAAAAATGAATAGGGGTTTACTAAAATCATTTTTTGATAATGTCAATAATTTCGGAAATAATCGCTCCAAAAGTAAAAAACAATGTGTCCCCCCCTCTAACTTTTGAACATGTGAAAAAAATCTGAAAAGTAGAACTTTAGGACTTTCTAGGAAAATCATTTTGCATAATGGATACCCACCTTTAAACTCATAAGCTCAGATCAAGTACTTGATCTGAGCTCATAAGTGGGAACACTTATTGTGACGGACGGGAAACTACGGAACCCTACACTGAGCGTGGCCCGACAGGCTCTTGGCCGGTTTTTTATGAGTAGGAAAATCATAAAATGACTCCTCCCGCTCTGGGCGGAGCAGGAGTGTCAGACTCTTACTGACTTTTACCCATCTGTGTTGCTTCTTAGTCCAGTCAAATTAGTAGTTTCAACTCGGAATTTGAGATACCCAGCTACAAACTCGTATAAAGTTATATTTTGACATCCTAAAAGTTGCTTCAAAATTCACTTATGGTAGGGTGTCCGCATCTATCTATTCTCTACAATATTAATCATTTCGACAAATAGCGAGAAACCTATAAGAAACTAGATATTTGCAAAAGAACTGTTTTTGGGACCTTTGACCTTAGATTTTTAATAGACGCGGACACCCTACCTTATGTGAATTTTGAGACAGCTTTTAGGATGTCAAAATACAAATTCATACGAATTTGTAGGTGGGTATCTCAAATTCCGAGATTACTACCTAATTTTGGCTAATTTGACTGGACTACTAACCCTTTGTTCCAGGGCTGAGGTGACTGTTTTGAGCAAATTCCGCAGCCCTGGCAAGAAGTCTACACCTCTGCCTATCACTTTGGGTAACGCAGGCGTCATGTTATGACGTTGTGAGCATGTTCAGAATAAGAGGGCTTTGTACTTCATATGAATTCCTTTCTATGGCTCTTATCAACTGTACCTATATGTGGCTAATAATCATAATTGTGTTTACTTCTTAGTAAATATGCGGATGTTACGTTCAACAAAGTATATAATTCATTACTTCAGGTATTACCAGCTTCCGCCCGCGGCTTCGCCTTCGTAAATCCTTACTAATATTATAAATGTGAAAGCAACTCTGTCTATCTGTCGCGCTTTCACGCCAAAACTACTGAACCGATTTTAAAATTTGGTACACAGATAGTCTAGAAGTCTATAATAGAGCCTGAGAAAGGACATAGGCTACTTGTACCTTCCATCATCATCATCAGTGCATCCACGTGAAATTATGATTAACAGACGTAAGTATTTGAACAGCTTTAGAAAATATAATTATGAAAAACTAATAAAATCTGAGAGTTGCCCTCGATTTCCCTGGGATCCCATCATAAGATCCTGACTTGGTAACAATGGGACCACCTCGAGAAGAATTTTTAAATTCGGGCTACAATTGACGGAGATAACGGAGTACATACTTACATAAAAAAATAAAATATCAATCGAATTGAGAACCTCCTCCTTTTTGGAAGTCGGTTAAAAAGTTAGACCAAACAACGCAATATAAATACTTTGTAGTAGGTACTTGAGTTGTAAAAAAGGGACAATCCCTTATTGTTTATGTTATAACTATAATATGTTGCAGGCATTTTGTGAATTTGGTATAAATGATAATAGGGTAGTCGACTGACTAAAAAAAATATGATTCTGTTTAGTCCGTCAGTTAGATTATCGGAAAATATTGGATACGTGTTTTTTGTTTTATCAAAATAATAAAAATTGACGAAAATAAAGCTTGTCAAAGATCATGGAGAGGGGGCTTTTGACGTCATAGTCTGGTAAAATTGGACCAAGCTGTGACGTTGCACGACTTTTCAAAGCGCTGTATCGTCTTCATTTTTTGTTTACGTGAAAAAAGAAAAAATACGTGTTCAATATTTTTTGGAAATCTATCTGACGGACTAATTAGATTTTTTTAGTCGACTACCCTATTTATTTGTAAAGTATGAATACCATAACATAAAGCCTGTTATTACCGAAGGATTTGGCAGAGGTGTACGTAATAGCACAGATATTATAATACTTCGTACAGATACCCAATCCCATACAAAGAAATGACACCTCCCTAAGTCATCTTATTGCTCCTTTTATATTCTTTCCTCCATTATTTCAACAGATGGCAGCACCAGCGTCGCACTAATTGCCACAGACTGGAGTTTTACAACGCCATCTAGGAGTTCACGTTTCGTGTTATTTATGTAGTTCCGGAACTTTCGGGTTCAGTAAAATGAGAAAAATATGTAATTATTTTGCTTAGAAATGTTAAAAGATGTGTTATATTTCTATAAACAGTAATACATATGCTTTTTAATGGTTAAATTTAATTAAAATTATACAACAGTTACGATTATTGTATGTGGCAAATTGAGTAAAACGCCATCTATTGCAAACAGCTTTAGAGAAAATGATTTTTACAGATTGCTTACTTTTGACAACTTTATCAATCTATGGGTACGAATTGAAGTAAAAGTCCTCCTTTAACCTTTTTTGTTGAAATAACGTGTTATATGAGTGTAAATAGATAAATAAGCGTTAAACATGGAACTTTTGATTTTTGCAAATCTTATTTCGGCCGAAATCTACCGTATAACGCATTTAAACGATTGTTAATTTCATTACTGCTACCTATGCTGCCATCTATTGTGTTTTTTTCAAGATTAATTATAATTTGTTCGAGTTGTGACCCCATGGTAATAGTATACCCTCGTTATGTTTATGTACCAGAGGAGCGAAAAACCTGCCAGGGCTGCGGAATTCGTTCCCGCGGTCTTGGAACGCAAAGTGTATAAGAAGAAATACATTATGGGTTTTGGCTAGTGAGAGTCTGACACTCCCTTCTCCTCTGCCAAGTGACGGAGACGAGCTCGAGGGGAACTCGTGTGACGTCATCATGTATGACATTTTTTACCAGTGAGTGACGTCACAAGCCCCCACTCAAATCTTTGACGCGTTTTCTCTTCGTCAATTTTCATTGATTTGATAAAACAAAAAATATGTATCCAATATTTTTCGATAATCTAACAGACAGACTAATTAGAATCATATTTTTGTTAGTCAAGAAACATCCCTAACGTCACCCATCCGAAGACCGACCTTGTTAAGCGCTGTTTAACCTTGAAAATCGACTCTGTGGCTGATAATATTTAGACACGAGCTCCTCCTAGGATTTTCCGAAGATGGAAAATGAATCATCGATTAGGTTTTAGGCAAAACTATAATAAATATAACATCACGCCTGTAATCCCCGAAGGGTTATGCAGAGCTTGTGAGTTGGTCGAAAGAGATACCGTGGCCTCGACACAAAGGGCTAAGAAGGAACATGGGTGGTTTTTAGTCAGTAGAAGTCTGACACTCCCTGCCGCTCTGCCCAGAGCGGGGTTATTTGACGATATCCCACGGCCCAAAAAAAAGGGGTTATGCAAAGTTGTACCCGTACCGCCAAATTTTAATGGATTGTTTTATTGATTTGGGGGGGGGGGGGGGGGGGGGGTGAAACCCACATTTCGCCAGTTATGTTTAAGTCCGATTCAATAGGTGGCTAGCCTATTGCTATCTACCGGCTATAAATTCAGACTCTGTGGCTGCTACTCAGAAATTCCTAAGAGAAAAACCATAGAACATTTTGCCCGACCAGGAAACCTAACCAAGGACCTCATGTAAGCCCGTCTGCGGGTTGTTCGAAAGAGATACCGCGGCCTCGGCACAAGGGCTAAGAAGGAACATGGGTGGTTTTTAGTCAGTAGAAGTCTGACAGTCCCTTTCGCTCTGCCCAGAGCGGGAGGGGTTGTTTGATAATTTTCAAGCCGGCAAAAAAAAGGACCACATGCAAAGAAGTTGCGCTTAGGACCACAAGACCAACAAGTGAGTTTTAAGAAAGAACGAAGAATGCCCTATTTATGATGTGACTGCAACATTGGCGATTTGCTATCAGTAGCTAATCTATATAAGAAGCGGTCAATGCGATATTATTTGAATTGAATTCAAAGATATAGTTCAGTTATCCTGTATCCTACTTCAATTATTGTGCAACTATCCTGTGCAAAAAAAGTTCAGTTAAAAAAGGAATTTTTATTCTGTAAGTACCAGCCATTTATTATCAGCTGACTACAAAAATCTAAAAATTGTTGGGTATGGCGAACCCGAAAGGTTTTCTCTCCGTCATTGCGATCATTTTTGTTGGTCTGGACCATAAGTACCTAGGAACCTTCTAGTTACGGAGATTTTGGAGGGCAAAGTACCGAATTTTCCACCAGTTTTTTTTTTCCTAATTTTAAAATCTTAAAACTGATATTTAAAAAAAAAAAAAGTGGTGGGAAATTCGGAACTTTGCCCTCCAATATCTCCGTTACTAGAATGGAGGCAATTAAAGTAAAATCTTTATAATTTTACTTGCCTCCATGACACACCAGTGTGATCTTTTTGTTCCGGACCATACCTGCGAACTTTCTAGTTACGGAGATATTGAAGGGCAAAGTTCGAATTTTTCCCAATTTTTTTTTTTAATTAGCACACTGTTTTGAGTGTGCTACATTGAGTTTTACCGTAAAACGTGATTTTTCACCCAAAAAAAACGGATTTTCCAGCTATTATTTTTGCGTAGGTTTACCTAGTTTGATGCATAATGCTTGGTTGACGGTTCGTTTACACCCTGTATACTGAATACATCTGTGTAACCCTTTCGAGAGTAAAGGCGTGATGTTTTGTTGTGTGATTTCGTAAACAATGCAATTTTATGCGATAGCTACAAAGGGAAGTTCCGTTGTCCGTCTTCAACACTCATCATCAGATCTAAATTAAATTATTATAATTATATTTCTATTAAAATAAAATCTAAGTATTTTGTACATTTTGAAATAAACCCCTTTCGAACAAAAATATATGAAGAAGTTATGCCCAAAATACATAAATAGAAGCATATCCTTTCATATAAAAATAATTTTGCAAATCACACTAATATTTTAAAGGCGTGTGTGTGTGTTTCTTTGTTACTTCTTCACGTTTATACGGCTGGAGCGATTTTAGTAAAATTTGTTATGGAGTTAGCTGACACCCTGGGTTAACACACACGATAGTTTTTATCCCGATTTTATCTTCCCGTGGGATAATTTTCGAGTTGCAGCGGGTGAAGCCGCTGGCAACAGCTAGTCAGTTCATAAATGACGTAATATACAATTAGAAAAAAAAACACATACTGTCGTACTGAGAACTTCCTTCTTTTGGTCGAGTCAGTAAAAAATCAAGTAACCATTATGTGAGAGTATACATATTTTTGATATGACTGACCATGTGTGGAACCCTTTAGTTACGGAAATATTGAACGTCAAAGTTTATCACACGATTCTTTTTATAAAAATAGTTCTAAATAAATGTTATAATTAGAGATTGGATATACGGATGCATAAAGGTTGATGGCCGAAAGGCATTTGTTTTCCCCGTCACTACGATATTTTTTTGGTTCTAGAACATACCTGGGAGCCTTCTATAATAGTTAAGGAAATATTGAAGGGCAAAGTTCGAACTTTTCCCAAGTTTTTTTTTTTTTAAATTAGCACAATGTTTTGAGTGCGCTACATTGAGTTTTACGGTAAAAAGTAATTTTGACCCAAAAAAAAATGTTGTGTCTAATCATATTTTGTAGGGGTACCTACTTACTTTGAAGTACATGATGCTTCGTTGACGGATTCGTGAAGTGATCGTTTACATCCTGTGTACGAGTACAATACCTAACGTTTGAGTGTTGACTAGTAGATAATTATGGAGTGTTCGTAATCATTCTTGTAATCACCCAGTCATATTTTGCGTTTTATTATATTTGAATATAACAGCAAGAAAGGAGGTGTCTAATGAGATGATGAGTAATAGAGAAATATGGAAGAAGAAGACATGCTGCATTGATGTTCAAATTAATAGGTAGTTATGACATTATCAATTTTCCACAAATATTGTGCTTAGTTAAAACCAGAATAGAAATATTTATAATAATAAATATATCTTAGGAATACTACATTTTATACACAACACATTTTTTTTTATAAAATCATGCGAAATCGAGTAAAAAAAATTATAAGAAGTCGTTTTTTATTTATTTTTTTACTATAAATGGGCTTGCTCTTGACTTCGTTCGTTCGTGAGTCGTTTCAAGACTTTTGCAATCTTAGCCGGAAAAATATGGACTTTAGGTAAATATGCGTCCGAATATGGGATCCCTGAATATTTGTGTACCTATTTACCTACACCTTTGGTAAAAACTCTGACACCAGAGATAGACAGAGAAAGAAAGAAATACATTTGGTGCGCAACCCTGTGCGCATCTTGTGGGGCATTAAATGCCTTTTAGACACATTTTTACTTTTTTTACAAGTTTAATACTAGGCGTATATTCATAAAGAGGTTTAAATTTAATAGACAGTCCGGTTATTTTTTGCAAGGGGCGGCCTCTCCTCTCGTATTGCTTTTATTGATCGATAGTCGGTATCAAACAGACCAGTTTTGTATGAGATGCAATCCACTAACGCTCTTCATGCGCGAATCCAACTCACATTTCGCCGGTTTTTGTGATAATTATCGTGATTAAGAGCAGTGGCCGGTCAATAACGGACCGACTTAATTATCGACGGTGTTAGATTCGGTGAAAAAGCGAGGATGTTTTTTTTTTTTGGTGGGTGGAAAATCATCAAATAACCCCTCCCCCCCCGCTCTCGGGCAGAGCGGAAGGGAGTGTCAGACTTCTACTGACTAAAAACCAACCCATGTGTTCCTTCTTCGCCCTTGTGCCGAGGCCGCGTTAAGTATGCCATTTCGATAATCCGCAGCCCCGACGGGCGTCGGCCCTTGCGGGCTTCTATGCGAGGATGCTTTTCAACTTCACTTTTCTTTGTCAACTGCCTCGTTGGTCTAGTGGTCGCGAGTGCGACTGGGCATGAGATCCTGGGTTCGATTTTCAGATCGGGCAAAACTATATAGTTATTAGGTTCTTCCTTCACGAATGTCTCAGTAGCAGCCATGGGAGTCTGGATTTGTGCCCGATTAATGGCAACAGACTCACTCCCAATTAATAAAAAAATAAAAAAGCCTTATATTTCTCGATTTTTTTACAGTTTTCACAAATACTTAAGTTTAAATTATATTATAGATTATAATTATTCGAGAACCCCTGAGGTGAAGGCCTCCTCCTTCACGAATGTCTCAGTAGCAGCCATGGGAGTCTGGATTTGTGCCCGATTAATGGCAACAGACTCACTCCCAATTACATGACATTAAAAATGACTGGTAAAATGTGGGTTTGCTAGTATATACACCTCTGCCCAAACCCTTCGGGGATTACAGGCGTAATGTTATGTACCGCAAATCGAAGAAAACGTATTGAGCCTCATTATCACTCTTCTGCTTCAGAAATCAACATGAGGATCAACCAATTCAAGAAGTTGGTTCTCAAAGAGGAGTCGCAGGATTTTGCTCTACGAAACTGTGCCGTAGTCATTGATGGACAGAACTTCTTACACAACATGTATGAAAAGAGCGAGATCCCGTTTATCTTTAGTTGTGAAACCGATAAATATGCTTACGATTTGAAAAACAGTATGCAAATGTTTCGACAGGCGAACGTCAGATGCTACATAGTATTCAAAGGCGGTGACACGGATATAAATAAAAAAATAATGAAGTTTCAGCGTTTATATTTCGATGTTAATACCAACTTTGAATTTATACCACCTGTGCTATTAAAGGATGCCACAGCACAAGTGATAGATGAAATGGGCATAGACTACGCCTATTGTGTCACGGAGGCTAAAGATGATTGTGTTGCTTTAGCTCAGAAACTAGAATGTTCTATCATTAGCAATGACATTGAATTCTGCTTTAGGAAAGCTTCTTATATATTATCCACAGCAATGAAGTTCGATAGAAGAACGAGATCAATCCAATGTCGCCAGTACAAACTTAAGGATTTTCGGCATAAACATTCCCTGAATAGGGAGAAAACCGCTATGTTTGTTACGTTAATCGATTCAACATTATTCCCAGTTGACTTTTTTTGTCCACTATTCCAATTTTGGCAAGTGTCACACAGAAATCAATACAAAGAACTAAAACGTCTTATCATGTGGCTATCAAAGCATACTGAAAAAGAAGCGAGGGAAGGAATTACAAAATATCTATCAAACGATGACGACTGTAATAAATTTTGGTTAAATCATCGCAACATTTTACTAAATATGCAAAAGGACGAAGCAGGGTTTGCCACTGAATATCTACTTAACTTAAGTATTCCAATAGCAAAACAAGATCCTGAATGGTTTGAAAAAGGAGTAGTTTGCAAAACCGTACCGCCCGTTTACATCAATCTGTACAAATCTAAGGTGATTGAAGGAACTTGGCTCATTTTAAACGAGCATTCGCAAGACAGTCGTTTCGTATCAAAGGAAATAATAAAATATGCATACAATTTACTGACAAATTACAGAGGAGATACGTTCAAGGTATACCAGGACGCCGATAAGTATATAGAGATAGATAGTGCAGACACGATTATTGAGAGGCCGAGCTACGATTGCGTTTGCGAGGTGTCCGTGTTCGAGAACGGCTGGGATGACGTGAAGAGTTTGAAGCTGTTCGAGCATTTCTTAACTGAGAATGATATCGATACCGAAATTTTAGCTGAACTGCCAGAAGACTCCGTCGTGTTGTTCACCGCTCTAGTGTACTATAGTCAGAGTAACCTGTTCAGTGATGTAGATGATGTGACCAGAGACGTGTATGCGGTGATACTGTCTTATGTCTTGTTGAGGTCAGCGCCCAGTCTGGGCCAAGTGAGTGTTAAAAGTGTCATGGACAAGTATTTGCACTACGATAAAGATGAAGTTATAGGAAGCTTCGATAAGAAAGCGTTAAGAAGGTTAATGGACCTGCAGTATTGTATCCTGCATATGAATTATTTGAACACTTTATGCGGTTCGCCGTACAAATTTGTTCAGTACAGAACATTGTATAACGGTACGTTTGTTTTTAAGATTTTACGTGATATGAGGGGCAAAGATCCCGATAATTTTGTAAAAGAGTTGTTTCAGAAGACCACGTCATTTTTGACGTCTGTTGAGGGACTGATTCAAGTTTACAAAAAGCTTTTAAACAGTGAATAAGTAATTTGTTATTTTTACTAAACTACATAATATATTCTTACTACTTAAGTTTACTCCTATGTCACGAGCCACGCGTATTATTAATATTATCAAGGTATCGGAAGATTTTTTTGGGCAAAACCTGCCGAAATTTATTCAAAGAGCACAAATAGTTATTAAATAAAAATGGGGTGCAACTATAAACTATGTCATGTTTTACGGATTTGGCTATAGTTTAATTTAATTTTACATTTTTGTTTTGTATTGTATCTTATAGCATCTTATTGGATGTATTGTCTGTGATGTTGCTATAACAGTGGTAAATAAATAAATACTCTTAGAGCTTCAAACTATTAAGAAAATATTTCAGTATTTTTTCTATTTTCTTTCTTTCCAAGATTTTTATTATGAATGTTTTAAGCCGCCAACCAAGCATTCTGTACATCAAACTAAGTAACCCTACGTAAAAATATAACTGGGAAATAACTTATTTTATTTGGGGTATAAATCACTTTTTACGGTAAAACTCAATGTAGCACACTTGTAACATTGTGCTAATGGATGTTTTAAATAGTGAACGGGTCATGAAGGCAATTGAAGTAAAGTTATTAGGTACCTAAAACATTGATATTTAAAAAAAAACCTTGTGAAAAATTCGGAGCTTTGATCTCCGTAACTAGAAGATTCCCATGTAAAGACCAAAACAATAAATCATCGAAATGACGGAAGAAACGGTGCTTTTACACCCAATATTTAGTCAGATACTTTTTTTGTAGGGTGAAAATCACTTTTACGGTAATACTCAATGTAGCACACTCAAAACATTGTGCTAATTAAACCAAAACTTCTAAAAAAATCGAACCTTGACCTCCAATATCTCCGTAACTAGCAGGGTCCCACACCTAGATAAAAGGGTAAAACACAAAAAAAAAACGCAATAACGGGCACTTTTTGGCTTCGTTAAAAAAGGGTTCTTTTACACCCTTTATTTTTATAACAAAATTGATGAATGTGAATAGAAATTGCCCAAGAAAGACTATATGCGAAAAGCTTTTTTTTTTCCCGTTTTTATTTACTCCAATGTTTATTTTCTGCTTTTAGGGATAAAGCGCTAGCCGCTAGGGTAATCCACGAAATTCTTTTCTGTTCTTTGCAATTAGCAGGTCAGTGTCCGATTTTATGTTGATTCGCGCACGTAATGCGTATGTTTTTTTAACGTTTTCCCTCACTAGGAATTTTTCCTGTATCGTGGGTGCGTTCACAAACATTTAAACTCACATAGAGTAGAGCGTCGATTATCCGAACTAATTGGGGGACATGACTTAAGTGCATTTTAATAAAAGTAATAATTTAATTATAAAAATGAGTCGAAAAAAAACCCCTTTAAATTGCTTCTTTATAGCTGTTAGATAATTCTATGAAAATATATCGTGTATGAATAGTTAGACCCTATAATTATATCTATGACTAAAAGTTGCATGGGAATAATATGTAATCATTTTTGTATTTCATGAAATTGTGGTACCTATAAATTAATTTTTATCAGCAACTAGCTGATGCCCGCGGGCCGCGGCGCGGCTTCGCCCGCGTGGATACTTTAAAAACAATCAGTGATGCGGATTATATATTATCATTCTAAAATTTCAGCTCGATCGGTGCAGAACTTTTTGAGTTTTTGAAGCGTACACAAACCAACGTAACATTTTTATATATAAGAAAGATTAATTAGTTATGAATATACCATCGGTGGCCAAATTAATAGGGACAGTAACAAGATTTTTGAATTTTCGAGTTTAAGTTGGTTTGGGTAATAAATAATTGGTTGTAGGTATCTTATATATTTTTTATTAGTATCTATGTTCTATTGGAATCACAAAAAATCAAAAATGTATACAAAACTGTTCATTATTAATCAGGTAAGAAAAAAAAATAGTGAAGCTCTTATTTCTGCAAAGGGTGATAGGTACCACCCTTCTAGGGTTCTAGGGTGATACCTAGCTTCTATGTGTCGGAGCATGCTCTAAATAGAATGTTTTGCATTTTCCTTTAGTTTGGCATTATGATGGCATTCTCTGGTGAGGGTTTCCATAAGTTGCCTTTCGGTGGTAGACACTTCTTTGGCATTGGCCGTTTGGTGAGTTCCCAATTTTTTTCAATGGGATTCATGTCAGTTGAATTCTCTGGCCAAGGCAAAACAGTGTCATTCTTTCAGCCAAAAATGCAGTAACGCTTCTGGCTTTGTGGCAGCGTACTGAGTCATGCATAAAAATGTATTCGACATCCTCGGGGAACCATTCATTGACCTGCGGCAATACCTGGGTTTCTAATACTCGCTTGTATTGGTCTTGTTTCATCGACCTCTTACGGTGTATAAGCGCCCCATGCCTTTCGCTGAGATAACAGACCAAACCGTATCACTAACCGGATGTTTAACCCTCTCTACGATGCAATCGGTGTGTAATCGTTGACCAGGGCGTCGTCATACAAAAGAACTTTTGTCGACAAAAATTTGAAAAGTTGATTCGTCAGAAAGGCACACCTGTAAATTAACAGAATGAATAGTAGAAAATAGTAGAAAAGTTATTGACTAATTGCATTATTAAAACAAGTTATTTTTCTTCGACTCCAACCTGCGACAGTCATATTTCGATGTAATCTGGCCCATTGGAGTCGTTTCTTTTTCATACTGTCGGTTAGGCGTGGTTTTTTTGAAGGCCGCCGTCTCATCAAGTTCTATTCGACCAACCACCTACGCATTGTTCTTTCCGAAATCTTTACACCCTCGTCGTTCATCATCGTGGTCAAATGAGCAACACTCTTTTTATGAGTTTCGAGGCAGATGCTCCTAACTCTTCGATCGGTACGAAGTGTGGTGATCCTTTTTCTGCCACATTTGCCAACCCGAATTGCCTCAAGAGGCTTTTTATTGTCAATTTTAATTTTTATTCGATTTAAGAAAGAGTTTGAAACCTCAGCCATAGCAGCTATGACTCTCTGGGAATGATTGGAGTGCAGTAACAATGTTAGTATCTTTCTACATTTTCTTGGAGAGGTGTCCAAAGCCTTGTCTATCCTAAAAAAAAGAAAATTTGAGGATATTGCGTCTAACTATTAATAAAATGTAAATTCATAGACAAAACATAGCAAAACTATTTTACTACGGGGCATTACTTACCTTTTGATTATTTTAGACAAAAAAAGTCGGTTAAATCAAATGAAAAAACAGATTCAGAAAATTCAAAAATATATACTGCGAACCGCGCTTTTTAACAGACAATGACCGAATTAGAAGAAACGTCCCAAAATTGACAAATGATGCACGGATTCACTGTGTTGCCACTTGGCAAAAACAATAATAGTAGCAGTAGCTATATCAGATAAAATAACCCTTTAAATTCAACATATTTTTTCAAATATACATAATAAACTATAAACTCTATAAAATCAAGCACTGTCCCTAATAATTTGGCCACCTACTGTATGTAAAAATGGCTATGAGATCTAGTAGATTAGAATGTCACCCACTAACTAGATTAAGAAACTTAATGTATGTGCTATACCATATACTACTTTGCCTTTGCATTAACTGCCTCGCTAGTCTAGTGGTCGCAAGCGCGACTGCTGTGCATGAGGTCCTGGGTTCGATTCCCGGGTCGGACAAAAAGTGCTATTGGGTTTTTCATTAGAAATTTCCCAGTAGTAGCCCGGAGTTTGGAAGTTGGCGGTATAATACCCCCGTGCCTCGGAAAGCACGTTAAGCCGTTGGTCCTGCGCCTGATCTCTCTCCCGGTCGTGTCGGATTGCCGTCCCATCGGACTATGAGAGAAAAGGGAACAGAGAGTGCACTTGTGCCTGCGCACACACGCCTGCACTATAATATCTCCTGCGCAGTTGGCTAATCTCTGCTGAGATTGGCCGCCGTGGCCGAAAAAAAAAAAAAAAAAAAAAAACGGTCAGGAGGATTATTATTATTACTACTTTGCCATGTAGGTAAGTAATGTAGTCGTAGTAGAACAATAAATTTTAATAATATTTATTGAAAAAATGTTTTCTTTTATGTTGTGACGTCGACAAAGTTGGAAAAAGGTTAGTTATAGTAGTCGCAAGCGCGACTGCTGAGCATTCGGTCATCGGTTCGATTCCCGGGTCGCGCAGTGTTATTGCGTTTTTCCATCAGGAATTTCCCAGATTGGTACGAACACTGAAATCTTTGTACAAGGATTCTAGTGCTTGTGTTAGGATAAATGCATACACTGACGGGTTTTGTATCTCAAGAGGTGTTAGGCAAGGCAGTGCCCATTTAAAAAAAAATTAAATTCAAAATGCCCATTTAATAGAATAAAATTATTTATTTACTACCTATTACCCTCATCCGTGTGTCACTGCGGGGGGCCTACTGAAAACCAGCGCTGAGTGTTTTACACCCAGCATATGCTGAGTTGGCTACCCTTTCGTTATGGGCATGCTCAGCGCAGTTGAGCTGTATAATTAATTGTTAAGCTGTTTGTTGTTATTTGTTTATGTATGTGCTGCTCTTTTGTGTTGCTGCTGTCCGTTAGCGAATAAATACATATTCTATTCTATTCTATTCAGTGTAGCGTCTCCTTGCCTGTTCAACTTATACATGGATAGTTGTCTAACAGATTTAAAAGAGTGAGTGAGGATTGAGGATTAATGAGTTGCCTGTCAAATGTCTTCTGCACGCAGATGTTTATTTATTTATTTATTTACACATACATTTGTTGTGACAGGTGTTATATCTGTGAGTGCCTCCCAGATACGTCATCACCATACATTCAGTTACCGTGAATGGATTGCGCAACCCAACTCGATGCATCCAATAAAACTAAGCAGCAGATGGGGCGCGGGGCCTTTCGTCACATACATCGGTCGTTAGGACAACCTCTTAGTTATTACCTATTCACCTAATAATAAGAATTAATTGTAATTTCTTTATTAAATTCATATAGTGGAAACTTCCTTTGGATTTATTTGGACTCCTCCGCTGCCTATTACATAATTGGCGCAGTCGGTGTAGGTTGTCGAGTCAGTGCGTGCAAATCAAAGACTATAATTTCACGATCGAGCTGAACATTTAGACATTTTTGTGCGTGCTGTTCACGTTTCAACGTGCGTCGTCGACAATCCAGAAGAACCAGAAGCAGCCGTTGGAGATCCTGTAGACCGTATCCAGACATCGATACTACGGGAGCCGCCGATATGTACTTTATGTGAGTTGCACAAATTCCTTACAGTCGGTTGCTATTTCCCGCCTCCAAAATTTTCCACCCACGATCATCGCGATCTATTAGGGGTATCGAACCCCTGAGCAATCGGTTGTCCTCTCGCATCGCTCTGAGGGACGCTTCCCGAAATTTAGAGTTAGATAGCTTAGATATAACCATGGCAGATCAAGACGATATGATCAATAAAATTTTTAAAACATTAAAACTAGTACCAGAATTTGACGGCAATAGCAATACTCTAATTAGATTTTTATCACTATGTGACCAGCTTGTTGCGAACTATATTAATCCAGCACCTGGTCATGAATTAACCAACTTAGCATTATTAAATGGTATATTAAATAAAATCACCGGGAACGCCGCTAGAACGCTAGTGACAAATGGTGTTCCCCGGGATTGGAACGGTATTAGGAGTACGTTAATTCATAATTTTTCAGACCATAGAGATGAGTCTGCGTTATACAACGATCTATCGTTACTATCTCAAGGATCAGATACGCCTCAAGTATTCTATGAGCGCGTGTTAAACCTTTTAAGCACCATCATGACATACGTAGAAATACACGATGCTGTCGCTACCACCGTCGAAGCAAAAAGAACTTTGTATAAGAAACTAGCTTTGCAGACGTATCTAAGAGGCCTAGCGGAACCTTTAGGATCTAGGATTCGATGCATGAGGCCTCCTTCCCTGGAGGAAGCATTAGAATATGCCCAAGAGGAGATGAACGTTGTTTACCTCCAACAAAAAATTATGCCTTCAAGTAAAAGGTTACTTCCAATATCCCCAAATGTGCTAACTCAGTATCCTCAGATGAATAGGAATTTGATGCCTCGAAATTTTGATCCAAATCGCTTTATTCCACAGCAGCCTAGACCATTTTATCAGGGACCTTCTAGAACCCAACAAATGTTCAAAGCTTTACCGCGATCCAATATGTCCACCGGTTTTAGAGTCAACCCTAGACCCCCAACGTCTCAGCAGGCACCGAACAACCAGCCTCGACCAATGAGCGGTGTTAGTCACCCCGTTGCGCGTGTCCTGCCACCGACCAATATGCACGATTGGCGTAATTACGGTAGTCCACCCCCTAGTAATTACTTTAGAACACGAGAAGCAAACGTGAACGAATTTTTTGTACAAGAACCCGACTTTGACTATTATGTCCCAGAAGACTTTTTCTACTGTGACTATGACTATGTCCCAGACTGTGTCCCAGCTTGTGACCCGACTACTCACTTGACACTGACACAGGACGTCTCCGGAGGTGAACCCATACCCACAGTTCCACCTGAAAATCCAAAGTCGTCAAATTTTCCAAAGGAAGCCCCGAAAAATGCCCCCGAATAGAAATTAATATACAGGGGAAAAGACAATTGCCTTTTTTAGAATTAAATGTTAGGCCCGACTTTCCACCTTTAAAATTTTTAATTGATACGGGAGCTAACCAGTCGTTCATAAGTCCTGAAACTGTGGCAAAGTACTATCCCGACTATGAACTTAACTATGAACCATTTATAGTCGCTAACGTGCATGCATCTACAATGAATTATTACTCAATCACTATACCCTGTTTCGAAGAATTTAAAGACAATAATCCAATCAAATTGAACATATACAGATTTCACGATTACTTTGACGGACTAATAGGGTGCGATCTTCTTGAACGATTCTTAGCAAAAATTGACCTTAGTTCTCGCGTACTTAAAACTGAATTTTCTAGCAACCCTATACATATGTATACCTCCCGAAGTGTAAATTTGTATGAGAACATTATTCCGGCACAATCTTCTAAAATATTAAATTTGCCTATTAATATTGGCCAAGGAGATATATACATAGATCAGCAATATATACAGAGTTGTAACATAACTGAATGTGTAACTACAGCAAAAAATAATCGAGCTTTTTTAGAAATATCTAACCCTACGAATAATGATGTAATTTTATCTTTGTCAGAACCAATCGTCGCACATGTATTTAGCGAACAAACTGTAACTGCAGTGTCATCGGATACTTACAATAACAATACTCGTCGAACCGAGCAGGTGTTATCGCGATTGCGCATAGACCATTTAAACCCAGAGGAGACAATCAATTTAACTAACCTCTGTAGAGAATACTCAGATGTATTCTATATTGAAGATGAACCTTTAACGTTCACAAACCAAATTAAGCATAGCATTAACACCACAGACGAATTACCTGTCTATAGTAAAACTTATAGGTATCCATATATTCATAAGGATGAGGTACAAACTCAAATCAGTAAAATGTTGGATGAAGGGATAATTAGGCCTTCTACCTCCGCATGGAGTGCACCTATATGGGTAGTACCAAAGAAGAGTGACGCGTCTGGCAAAACTAAGTGGCGCATAGTCATTGACTTCCGTAAGCTGAACGAGAAGACAATTGACGATAAATATCCCATCCCAAATGTCACCGATATATTAGATAAGCTAGGGAAGTGTCAATACTTTGTTACTCTTGATTTAACTAATGGGTTTTACCAGGTAGAATTAGATCCTAAAGATATTCATAAAACGGCATTCAATGTGGAGCATGGACATTATGAATTCCTGCGAATGCCCATGGGCTTGAAAAATTCGCCAGCCACCTTTCAGAGAGTAATGGATAATGTACTTCAAGGTCTTCTGAATAAAATTTGTGTTGTATATTTAGATGATATCCTAGTGTTTGGTACTTCTTTACAGGAAATCATAGATAACTTAGGTAAAGTATTTCAGCGTCTTAGGGAATCCAATTTTAAGATCCAGATGGATAAGTCCGAGTTCCTAAAACGTGAAACACCATATTTAGGGCATGTTATTACCCCTGACGGTGTCAGACCAAATCCCGAAAAAACTTCGGCAATTGAAAATTATCCTATCCCAAAAACTCCGAAACAAATTAAATCTTTTCTAGGCCTTATCGGGTATTACCGTAGATTTATTCCCGATTTCGCTCGTGTTACAAAATTTCTCACAACATGTCTGAAAAAGGGAGCTAAAATTATTATTACACCTGATTATATAAAACATTTTGAACACTGTAAGGCTCTTCTGACTAATGACCCGGTACTACAGTATCCAGACTTCTCAAAGGAATTCATTCTCACTACTGACGCATCCAAATTCGCACTGGGCGCTGTACTATCCCAAGGCCCAATAGGAGCTGATAGGCCCATAGCTTATGCATCTAGAACACTAAACGATAGCGAAACAAATTATTCAACAATCGAAAAAGAACTCCTTGCGATCGTCTGGGCAACAAAGTACTTTAGGCCATATTTATTTGGGCGCAAATTTAAAGTAGTCACTGACCATAAACCGTTGCAATGGCTAATGAACTTAAAAGAGCCTAATTCGCGTCTAACTAGGTGGAGACTAAAATTGTCCGAATTCGATTTTAATGTAATTTATAAAAAGGGTAAATGTAATACAAACGCCGACGCTTTGTCACGTATCGAAATTCATAATGATGAGACTATCTCAATGATAGTCAATACGTCACAAGCACCACGACGTCACTATAGTACGTCATCAACAATTTCAGCACCTGAAGCTATGTTATTGAATAATTCTTCAGTGGTTCAAGATAACCATAGTTCTTCAACTATCACAGCACCTGAAATTCAAGACATGTCAGACGGAGAGACCGCTCACACTAGCGTAGAAAGCCCAATTCTCGAAATTCCCATTAGTGAAGACCCCTTAAATAAATATCGTAGACAAATTATAATTAATATAGTTAGTGACTCACCTACATCTAAGTCTGTAATTAAAAAACCTTTTGATACTTACCTGCAAGTTGTGACGAATGTACGAAAATCCCATTTTGATAAAGACATTGTAGACCTAATAAAAAACCGCGTAGATCCCAAATTCCGCACAGCTATCTTAGTCCAACCAATAGAGAAAATGCTTGAAATAGTTCCTGTAATTCAAAGAAATTTTAAAAGTTCATCTATGAAGTTGATTCTGGTTAAATGCCAAATTACTAATATATCCGAATATTTAAATCAACAGGATGCTATTCGCAAGTATCACGAGGGAAAGACAAATCATCGTGGCATAAATGAGACCTGCCTAGCCTTATCACATCAATTTTTTTGGCCTAAAATGAAAACTGACATCACTAAGTACATTAATGAATGTAGGATATGTAACTGTGCAAAATACGACCGTAACCCGATTCGCCAAGAGTTTAGAATCGTTCCACCGCCTAGTAAACCCTTTGAAACTGCACATGTCGATGTTTTAACTATCGAACAAGAAAAATATTTTACTATAATTGATTCTTTTAGTAAATATGCTCAGGCTTACCGTATGGCAGACTGTACAGCCCCTAATATAATAAAATCACTTTTAATTTTTAGTACGCACCATGGTCACCCAATGAGATTAATAACTGACCAGGGAACCGAATTCACAAATCAGGTAGTTAGTGAATTTTTACGACTACACAAAGTACAGCATCATACCACTGCTGCTCATACCCCGAACGAAAATGGGATGATAGAGCGTTTCCATAGCACACTTCTTGAACATTTACGCATATTAAAGCTGAAACACAAAAATGAATGTGCTTTCACTTTAGTCCCTTACGCTCTTTTAGCATATAATAGTTCCATTCATAGTCTGACTAAATGTAGGCCGTTTGACCTTATCACTGGGCATTTCGACCCACGGGACCCCACGGATTTAAATCTGTCGGAAAGATTGCTACAACAGTACATTCAAGATCACCGTAGTCGAATGGAAACGGTATATAGCCTTGTCCATGAATCATCGCTTGCCGAACGCGAGGCATCGATGACGCAACGTAACAGCGATAGGGAACCTGAAATTGAGTACTCAGAAAACCAGGAGATATACATACGGAACCCTACTGCAACCCGGCAAAAACTTGCCCCTCGATTTACGCAAGACAAAGTTATTGCTAACTTACCTATTCATATTTACACTTCAAGGAAACGAGGACCGGTAGCTAAAAGTAGACTGAAACGACCAAAAAAAAATAAAGACCCTCGATTGTTACAGGTACCTAGTACTGACGATAATGAGCCTGGGCCGAGCTCAAGAGATCCAACTGGCCAGCTTAGATGACGGACCGGGACTTTTACCTTATAATCTAGGAGACACAAAAATCATATCCCATCATCATACGTTCTTACAGGACATTAACTTAATTCAGATAGAACGACAAATATATGACTTACAACGACAATTACGTGACACTACGGAAAAATTAAGTAATAATAGTCTGCTCATGTTCAGTGCACAAATTAAGTACTTACATATTAAATTAAATAAAATCCTTTTACAATTAGAGACGCTGCAACCTAGTAGAGTCAAACGTGGCTTGATAAACCCATTGGGCACTTTGATTAAATCAATTTCGGGAAATTTGGATCATGATGATGCTTTAAGGTTCGAAAATGCTATAAAAATTCTAAAACGAAATGATAAACTCATTTCCAACAAAATTAATCAGCATATTTCATTATTTAAAGAAATGTCCTTACAACAAACTCACGTACTGAATAATTTGACAATAAATCAGCTCAAATTAGATAAAGCCCTTGCGTACGTCATCAATATGACTACGTCAGAGAGCGATCGTACTTTAAGATATGCTCACCTTGCGCAACTCTTCGTTATACTTAACGATAACGTACAAGAGTTATCCGGTGAAATAAGTAGGCTAGAAAATATATTAGCTTTTAGTCGCACGGTATCCTTGCACCATTCTATTCTATCTGTTAGGGAATTAAGAACTATGATAAGCGAATTACAGCATTTATATAGCACCGATCAGGTCATAGACTTAGACATTAGATATTACTATGACATAATTAGTTTAGGTTCATATTATGTCAATAAGAAAATCGTGGTTGTCCTTCAATTCCCTATCACTCTTCCCAGTACCTTTGAACTATTTAAACTTTGTCCAGTTCCTAATAAAAACTTTGACGTCATCCTGCCTTCCTATCCATATGTAGCGATCAATTCAAAGGAATATGTGTACATGGAGGCTGAATGCCCGAAGGTAGATAACTGGCACATCTGCGAGCAAAAAACAAGTCACCAAATTCGCTCCGGTCAGGATTGCATAGAAAAACTGATACATTCCCAGGAGATAGATGAAACGTGTCAAATCACGCCTATCTCTCTGGCCAAGGAAGCCCTGCTGGAGCTAGATAGCAAGCACTACATAGTTTCGTTCCCGAAGCCCACCAAGGTTCAACTTTACTGCGGCCCTGAAAAACATCAAATTCTGGAAGGAAGTTTTCTGGCTACAATTCCGAAGTCTTGCAAAATGAAAACCCCGAAATTCACATTGGCCAACATCGATGACAAAGTCAACGGAATTTCAATTGAAATCTCAGCGCTCCCACGGATGACTAATGATTCTCGGAAGATTCAACCAAATTACCACCTGAATTCAATGGATCTCGGTACATTGCACAAGATACAGAAACAAATTACGATGGAAACGTCTGTCGAAATCGATACTGCGGATTCCTCGAGTCTCTACCACACAACAATACCATTGTATGCGATTGTACTTGCATTGTTAAGTGCAGGTGCACTTCTTACCATCTACTTTATTCGTCGTCATCGAGCAAAACTCATTAAAATTGAATCGAATAAAGAAGCCATCGAGTTATCGCAGCGGAACAAGAAAGCCGCAACTTTCGCCGTAGAAATTGGCAAATAGTTGCTCATCTAAGGGGGGAGGTGTTATATCTGTGAGTGCCTCCCAGATACGTCATCACCATACATTCAGTTACCGTGAATGGATTGCGCAACCCAACTCGATGCATCCAATAAAACTAAGCAGCAGATGGGGCGCGGGGCCTTTCGTCACATACATCGGTCGTTAGGACAACCTCTTAGTTATTACCTATTCACCTAATAATAAGAATTAATTGTAATTTCTTTATTAAATTCATATAGTGGAAACTTCCTTTGGATTTATTTGGACTCCTCCGCTGCCTATTACATAATTCAGGTAAGACCCAAGTTAACAAAAGTAGTCATTAATTACAGTCCCAAATAACACAGTTATACAGTGGACAACATACTTAGTGTCTCCCTCTGGAATTCCGCCAAGGAACAAGAAGAAGAAGTTGAAGTTCTTCATGTATCGTTAGTGGAACAGTTGCAAGATATGGTAACTGTAATTAATGCAAGTATTTAAGAGAAGAGGGATGAATGTAAATGTAAAGAAGGCGACGGTTATGGTATTTGGAAGAGAAGAAGATGTATCGGTACATGATGTGGACATAAATGATATTTAGCAGTATCTTTACAAGAGATGGGAAGATTGACACAGATGTGGAAAGAAGAGTAAACGCGAGAAAAGTGAATGGTGCTATGCATGCGGTGGTGACCAATCAGTCGATGTCAAAAAGGGCTCGGCTGGCTGTTCACAAGCCACTTGTGGTGCCACTGTACAGTGTACACTTATGTGTAGAAGTGAAAGTTGGGTGTGGCAAACGAGGCATGAAAGTAGAATTTATGCTGTGGAAATACGTTTTAAATAAGATGTACTGGCAAAAATTAAAAAGAGTACGCTTAGGTGGCTTGTTCATGTGAGTGGTGATGATTATAATTAAGTCTTATCTTTCTTCTGCTTCAGAAATCAACATGAGGATCTACCAGTTCCAGAAGTTGGTTTTAAAAGAGGAGTCACAGGATTTTGTTCTACGAAACTGTGCCGTAGTCATTGATGGACAGAACTTCTTACACAACATGTATGAAAAGAGCGAGATCCCGTTTATCTTTAGTTGTGAAACCGATAAATATGCTTACGATTTGAAAAACAGTATGCAAATGTTTCGACAGGCGAACGTCAGATGCTACATAGTATTCAAAGGCGGTGACACGGATATAAATAAAAAAATAAAGAAGTTTCAGCGTTTATACTTCGATGTTAATACCAACTTTGAATTTATACCACCTGTGCTATTAAAGGATGCCACAACACAAGTTATAGATGAAATGGGCATAGACTACGCCTTTTGTGTCACGGAGGCTAAAGATGATTGTGTTGCTTTAGCTCAGAAACTAGAATGTTCTATCATTAGCAATGACATTGAATTCTGCTTTAGGAAAGCTCCTTGTATATTATCCACAGCAATGAAGTTCGATAGAAGAACGAGATCAATCCAATGTCGCCAGTACAAACTTAAGGATTTTCGGCATAAACATTCCCTGAATAAAGAGAAAACCGCTATGTTTGTTACGTTAATCGATTCAACATTATTCCCAGTTGACTTTTTCTGTCCACTATTCCAATTTTGGAAAGTGTCACACAGCAATCAATACAAAGAACTAAAACGTCTTATCATGTGGCTATCAAAGCATACTGAAAAAGAAGCGAGGGACGGAATTACAAAATATCTATCAAACGATGACGACTGTAATAAATTTTGGTTAAATCATCGCAACATTTTACTAAATATGCGAAAGGACGAAGCAGGGTTTGCCACTGAATATCTACTTAACTTAAGTATTCCAATAGCAAAACAAGATCCTGAATGGTTTGAAAAAGGTGTAGTTTGCAAAAACGTACCGCCCGTATACATCAATCTTTACAAATCTAAGGTGATTGAAGGAACTTGGCTCATTTTAAACGAGCATTCACAAGACAGTCGTTTCGTATCAAAGGAAATAATAAAATATGCATACAACTTACTGACAAATTACAGAGGAGATACGTTCAAGGTGTACCAGGATGCCGATAAGTATATAGAGATAGATAGTGTAGACACGATTGTTGAGAGGCCGAGCTACGACTGCGAGGTGTCCGTGTTCGAGAATGGCTGGGATGACGTGAAGAGTTTGAAGCTGTTCGAGCATTTCTTAACTGAGAATGATATCGACACCGAAATTTTAGCTGAACTACCAGAAGACTCCGTTGTTTTGTTCACCGCTCTAGTGTACTATAGTCAGAGTAACCTGTTCAGTGATGTAGATGATGTGACCAGAGACGTGTATGCAGTGATACTGTCTTATGTCTTGTTGAGGTCAGCGCCCAGTGTGGGCCAAGTGAGTGTTAAAAGTGTCATGGATAAGTATTTGCACTACGATAAAGATGAAGCTATAGGAAGCTTCGATAAGAAAGCGTTAAGAAGGTTAATGGACCTGCAGTATTGTATCCTGCATATGAATTATTTGAACACTTTATGCGGTTCGCCGTACAAATTTGCTCAGTACAGAACATTGTATAACGGTACGTTTGTTTTTAAGATTTTACGTGATATGAGGGGCAAAGATCCCGATAATTTTGTAAGAGAGTTGTTTCAGAAGACCCCGTCAGTTTTGACGTCTGTTGAGGGACTGATTCAAGTTTACAATAACAAGTCTAAAAACTAAAACCCGACTACAAACGGCGGACTAAAACTATCGTATAATATACATATTTGTAATGTGCTCGTCAAGACCTTTCATTTGATACCAAACATGTTATGATTATCTCAATTTAATTTTTTTCGATGTTATAATCTGACATTTAACTTCCGTCATAATAATATTTGATAAAATTTATATAGCCTATGACACCCGGGCTATTCTTACGAATCTATAGACACCTCATTTATTAAAATCCGTTTGGTAGTTTAGGCGCTACGGTGGAACATACATACATACATACATACATACATACATACATAGACTGCCAAAATCATTACCCTTCCTTTTGGCTTTGCCGTAGTCGGGTAAAAAGCTTTTAAACAGTGAATAAGTAATTTGTTATTTTTACTCAACTATATTCTTACTACTTAAGTTTGCTCCTATGTCACGAGCCACGCGTATTATTAATATTATCATGGTATCGGAAGATTTTTTTGGGCAAAAACCTGCCGAAAGGAGAATGGACAAAATGGTCTATGAGCGGCCAACAACGAAATTGGTATTAAATGAAAGTACTATTACTAAGGACTAACTTTTACTATGAACGTAACATTGTAGCTCAATTAGAAAAAAAAATACATGTAGGTGAAATACTTAGATAATAAGTGCAAGAAAATGTGCAACCCCATTTTATGAAAGACTTAATATGTTATCTTAACATTAGTTTATGTATTCAAAAGTATTTCAAAACGTTGTAAACATACCGTTCACAAGACTCAACCCAAAAACGGGTTTACGGGACCACCTGAGTTCCAACGGACCAATGAGCTTTGAGTGCAAACAAAAGAGCCGGTGCGAGGAGCTCGTGGCTTAATAAGAACTGCCACTCAGGTCGATCTTTAGGTAAAGCTGTGCTTGCCTAGGTCGGTCTGTGGATGGGTGACCGCCCGACATACCGAGTTTCCTCCGTGCCTCGGAAAGCACGTTTAGCTAGTTTCCTCCGTGCCTCGGAAAGCACGTTTAGCTGTTGGTCCCGGCTGCCATATATATAGATCTTTGGCAGTCGTTACAGGTAGTCAGTGACCTGAAATTCTGACATCCAGTCTTACCAAAGGGTATCGTATTACCTAGTATTAACTGGGTTGTGGAGGTCAGATAGGCAGTCGCTCCATGTAAAATACTAGTATTCAGCTGCATCCGGTTAGACTGACGAGCCGACGCAGATGAAAAGAGCCGGTGCGTGCGCGTCACTCGGTGCAGTCCTTCGCTTACCCTTGTGACGTTGTGTACTGTGCGATCATCTACGGATTCTTTTTGAAACATTTTGACCCTGGCTGTGGCTACCCTCTGGACTGGGTTTCTTCCTAACCTGATAACCTGGCTATTGACTCGGAACTTCTGTACGTTTGTGCTTGTGTACTTGGACTCTGGACTTGTGTACGCCAACGGAACATTGATTGAAAAATGGCAGAAAATCGACCTTTATGTGTTTTGTGCAATCGATCAGTGGTTACAGAGAGACAGTAGAGGGCATCATTTGAAAGACTCAGCAGCGATGTACCTATTTTTGAAGACTTGCCGGTTTTTTCTGAAGAAGACCTAATTCTGTTTGCACTTGGCACATACCAAATCAAGTTGGCTCGCAGCTACTACGCTGAACACTTAATTGAAGGCTTGTATAATATTGAAGTATACCGGGAGCGACAAATAAGTCAGCTCAGAGATTTTATTGAAGAAGAAGACATTTGGTTACTTATTACGTGTGCGAATACAATCTAGACATGTAAGGTCTAGAATATATTATTCTTACATTGTTATTAACCGACAAAGACAAAATAGAGAAGCAATAGCTCATTATTATTGCAGTTGTTTGAGTGGAAGGCGCACAATCGGTTGCTGCGCACACGTAATGTGTGTAGTGTGGTATCTGGCATGGGCTAGACATCAAGACGACGATATTTTATTACCGGCATCAGAACTCAGTGCTATTATTGTACATTCAATATATGAATGCACAATGATGTACAGTGTATCCTGATGACGGCAATAAAACATCCTCGTCTTGATGTTTAGCCTATGTATATTAAATGTATTAATGTTCTGATGCCGTTATCATTATTATTATTTTTGGCGAGTTTTGTCAGTGTTGAAAATAAATGTATAAATGTATTGAAGTCAATAAGTCATTTTATTTCCTTATTTAAGACTAAATCTTAGTAATAATACGCTAAATCACAGGCCGACATATCTAAAATAAAAATGTATTTAATTCCATTAATAATTACACCACAGATATAAAACTTCTTGAGGGTGATTGTAGGGTGATAGTAAATTAAAAAAAAAAAATTGTTCCTGGCCGCTGATAGACCAAGCGCCATACGATTTTGCCCATTCTCCTTTATTCAAAGAGCACAAATAGTTATTGAAAATGGGGTGCAACTATAAACTTTGTCATGTTTTACGGATTTGGCTATAGTTTAATTTAATTTTACATTTTTGTTTTGTATTGTATCTTATAGCATCTTATTGGATGTATTGTCTGTGATGTTGCTATAACAGTGGTAAATAAATAAATACTCTTAGAGCTTCAAACTATTAAGAAAATATTTCAGTATTTTTTCTATTTTCTTTCTTTACAAGATTTTTATTATGAATGTTTTAAGCCGCCAACCAAGCATTCTGTACATCAAACTAAGTAACCCTACGTAAAAATATATCTGGGAAATAACTTACTTTATTTGGGGTATAAATCACTTTTTACGGTAAAACTCAATGTAGCACACTTGTAACATTGTGCAAATGGATGTTTTAAATAGTGAACGGGTCATGGAGGCAATTGAAGTAAAGTTATTAGGTACCTAAAACATTGATATTTAAAAAAAACCTTGTGAAAAATTCGGAGCTTTGATCTCCGTAACTAGAAGATTCCCATGTAAAGACCAAAACAATAAATCATCGAAATGACGGAAGACACAAGTGCCTTTCGGCATCATTAACGATGCTTTTACACCCAATATTTAGTTGGACACTTTTTTTGTAGGGTGAAAATCACTTTTTACGGTAAAAATCAATGTAGCACACCCAAAACATTGTGCTAATTAAACCAAAACTTCTCAGTGTCAGATTTTATGTTGATTACGTTATGATTCGCGCTCTTAATGCGTATGTTTTTTTTAACGTTTCCCCTCACTAGGATTTTTTCCTTTATCGTGGGTGCGTTCACAAACATTTAAACTCACATACAGTAGAGCGTCGATTATCCGAACTAATTGGGGGACATGACTTAAGTGCATTTTAATAAAACTAATAATTTAATTATAAAAATAAGTCGAAAAAAAATCCCCTTTAAATTGCTTCTTTATAGCTGTTAGATAATTCTATGAAAATATATCGTGTATGAATAGTTAGACCCTATAATTATATCTATGACTAAGAGTTGCATGGAAATAATATGTAATAATTTTTGTATTTCATGAAATTGTGGTCCCTATAAATTCATTTTTATCAGCAACTAGCTGATGCCCGCGGCTTTGCCCGCGTGGATACTGTAAAAACAATCCTTGATGCGGATTATATGTATATCATTCTAAAATTTCAGCTCGATCGGTGCAGAACTTTTTGAGTTTTTGAAGCGTACACAAACCAACATAACATTTATATATATATATAAGATTAATTAGTTATGAATATATGTAAAAATGGCTATGAGATCTAGTAGATTAGAATGGCACCCACTAACTAGATTAAGAAACTTAATGTATGTGTTCTTATATTACTTTGCCATGTAATGTAGTCGTAGTAGAACAATAAATTTTAATAATATTTATTAAAAAAATGTTTTCTTTTATGTTGTGACGTCGACAAAGTTGGAAAAAGGTTAGTTATATTAGTCGCAAGCGCGACTGCTGAGCATTAGGTCATCGGTTCGATTCCCGGGTCGCGCAGTGTTATTGCGTTTTTCCATCAGGAATTTCCCAGATTGGTACGAACACTGAAATCTTTGTACAAGGATTCTAGTGCTTGTGTTAGGATAAATGCATACACTGACGGGTTTTGTATCTCAAGAGGTGTTAGGCAAGGCAGTGCCCATTTAAAAAAAAATTAAATTCAAAATGCCCATTTAATAGAATAAAATTATTTATTTACTACCTATTACCCTCATCCGTGTGTCACTGCGGGGGGCCTACTGAAAACCAGCGCTGAGTGTTTTACACCCAGCATATGCTGAGTTGGCTACCCTTTCGTTATGGGCATGCTCAGCGCAGTTGAGCTGTATAATTAATTGTTAAGCTGTTTGTTGTTATTTGTTTATGTATGTGCTGCTCTTTTGTGTTGCTGCTGTCCGTTAGCGAATAAATACATATTCTATTCTATTCAGTGTAGCGTCTCCTTGCCTGTTCAAATTATACATGGATAGTTGTCTAACAGATTTAAAAGAGTGAGTGAGGAATGAGGATTAATGAGTTGCCTGTCAAATGTCTTCTGCACGCATATGTTCTTGTTCAAGTTCTTCATGTATCGTTAGTGGAACAGTTGCAAGATATGGTAACTGTAATTAATGCAAGTATTTAAGAGAAGAGGGATGAATGTAAATGTAAAGAAGGCGACGGTTATGGTATTTGGAAGAGAAGAAGATGTATCGGTGCATGATGTGGACATAAATGATATTTAGCACTATCTTTACAAGAGATAGGAAGATTGACACAGATGTGGAAAGAAGAGTAAACGCGAGAAATAAAGTGAATGGTGCTATGCATGCGGTGGTGACCAATCAGTCGATGTCAAAAAGGGCTCGGCTGGCTGTTCACAAGCCACTTGTGGCGCCACTGTACACTTATGTGTAGAAGTGAAAGTTGGGTGTGGCAAACGAGGCATGAAAGTAGAATTTATGCTGTGGAAATACGTTTAAAATAAGATGTACTAGCAAAAATTAAAAAGAGTACGCTTAGGTGGCTTGTTCATGTGAGTGGTGATGATTATAATTAAGTCTTATCTTTCTTCTGCTTCAGAAATCAACATGAGGATCTACCAGTTCCAGAAGTTGGTTTTAAAAGAGGAGTCACAGGATTTTGTTCTACGAAACTGTGCCGTAGTCATTGATGGACAGAACTTCTTACACAACATGTATGAAAAGAGCGAGATCCCGTTCATCTTCGGTTGTGAAACCGATAAATATGCTTACGATTTGAAAAACAGTCTGCAAATGTTCCAACAGGCGAACGTCAGATGCTACATAGTATTCAAAGGCGGTGACACGGATATAAATAAAAAAATAAAGAAGTTTCAGCGTTTATATTTCGATGTTAATACCAACTTTGAATTTATACCACCTGTGCTAGTAAAGGATGCCACAACACAAGTTATAGATGAAATGGGCATAGACTACGCCTTCTGTGTCACGGAGGCTAAAGATGATTGCGTTGCATTGGCTCAGAAACTAGAATGTTCTATCATCAGCAATGACATTGAATACTGCTTTAGGAAAGCTCCTTATATACTGTCCACCGCAATGAAGTTCGATAGAAAAATGAGATCAATCCAATGTCGCCAGTACAAACTTCAGGATTTTCTGCAAAAGCATTCCCTAACTGAAGAGAAAACTGCCATGTTTGTTACTCTAACCGACTCAACAGTATTCCCAGCTGACTTTTTCCGACCACTATTCCGGATTTGGCGTGTGTCAGACAGCAATCAATACATAATACTAAAACGTCTAATCGTATGGCTCTCAAAGCATACCGAAAAAGAAGCGAGGGACGGAATCACACAAAATCTATCAAACGATGAGGACCGTAACAAATTTTGGTTAAATTATAGCAACATTTTAATAAATATGCGGAAGGACGAAGCAGGGCTTGCCACTGAGTATCTACTTAACTTACGTATTCCCATAGTGAAGCAAGATACTGATTGGTTTGAAAAAGGAGTAGTTTGCAAAAACATACCGCCCGTATACATCAATCTGTACAAATCCAAGGTGATTGAAGGAACTTGGCTCATTTTAGACGAGCATTCGCAAGACAGTCTTTTTGAATCAATGGAAATATTAAAATATGCATACAATTTACTGACAAATTACAGAGGAGATACGTTCAAGGTGTACCAGGATGCCGATACGTATATAGAGATAGATAGTGCAGACACGTTTGTTGAGAGGCCGAGCTACGAATGCGAGGTGTCGGTGTTTGAGAATGGCTGGGATGACGTGAAACGGTTGAAGCTGTTCGAGCATTTCTTAACTGAGAATGATATCGACACCGAAATTTTAGCTGAACTACCAGAAGACTCCGTTGTGTTGTTTATCGCCCTGGTGTACAATTACAGTCACAGAGACCTGTTCGATGATGATAAGGCCAGAGAAGTGTATGCGGTGATACTATGTTATGTCATGTTAAGGTCAGCGCCCAGTATGGGCCAAGGGAGTGTTAAAAATGTCATGGATAAGTATTTGCACTACGATAAAGATGAAGCTATAAAAATTTTCGACGGGACAGCATTAAGAAGATTAATGGAACTGCAGTATTGTATCCTGCATATGAATTATTTGAACACTTTATGCGGTTCGCCGTACAAATTTGCTCAGTACAGAACATTGTATAACGGTACGTTTGTTTTCAAGATCTTACATGATATGAGGGGCAAAGATCCTGATAATTTTGTAAGAGAGTTGTTTCAGAAGACCCCGTCAGTTTTGACGTCTGTTGAGGGACTGATACAAGTTTTAAAAAAGCTTTCAAACGGTGAATAAGTAATTTGTTATTTTTACTAAACTATATTCTTACTCTTAGAGCTTCAAATTATTAAGAAAATATTTCAGTACTTTTTCTGTTTACTTTCTTTACATTTTCTTACAAGATTTTTTGGATTTTTTTTTTCACTGACATATTTTGTAAATAACTAATCTTTCACGAAACCCTCAATAAAGCATTCTGTACATCAAACTAAGTAACCCTACGTAAAAATTATTGGGAAGCAACTCTTTTATAGGGTGAACATCACTTTTTACCGTTATACTCAATGTAGCACACTCATAACAGTGCTAATTAAAGAAAAACTTGTGAAAAATTCGAACTTTGATCTCCAATATCACCGTAACTAGAGGGGTCCCAGTAGGGTTTGGTAATTCCCTACAATTTCAAAGTCCCTGGACACGAGACAGCCTACAATCAAAGTCCCGGGACTTCCCGGGACCGAGACTATTAAGGTTTTTTTTTTACTTTGAAAACAGATTTTAAATAATCAACTAACACATTAATTTTGCTCATTTAATAAGAAATAGGCTTTTAAAAGAATCAAAGTGTCAGCAGCTTTGTCCTACAATATATTTCTGATTTTTGTAATAATGCCACCGGACAAGACAAAGACATTTATTCGTAGGACATGGTAGGCATAAAGTTGTTACAGAAGAATGGTATTGATCATGACATATCCGCCGCTGTACGCGGCATACGAATATTTACATTGGTAGCACTTGATACTAAATACTAACACTTGAATTTAGAATCTTAATTAATAAATATCTAAATAAAATTAATCTTGGTTTTTTTGTACACACATTTATGGATCATTCCCACTAGTTCTACTGCACAGTTCTACGATAGAACTAGTGGGAACTTTTTTTAAATATTTTTCCCACTAGTTCTACGATTCAAGGTGGTACGAAATCGTAGAACTAATGGGAACGAAAAGTCAATGAATTTTCTCGTTCCCACTAGTTCTACGCAAAAGGGTGTCACAAAATCGTAAAACCAGCGGGACTCAAGTTTCTCATTTGTTCTACCCTAAATTACACTCAATAAACATAAACTCTAATGAAATTTTAAACAAGGAGAACACTCTCAACAGAATCAGATGTAGGTTTAATACAATCTTAATTCAAACAAAGAACTAAGATTGTAATGATAATATTGTCGAAATTGTTATCACTCTCACTACATATTATAAAACAAATTCCTCTGCCGCGTCTGTCTGCCTGTTCGCGATAAACTAAAAAACTACTACACCGATTTTCATGCTGTTGTCACCAATGGATAGAGAGAGTGGTTCCCGAGGAAGGTTTTAGAATATAAGTTGTCAAGTTCCGACATCCACGCGGGCGAAGCCGAGTGCATTCAGCTAGTCACTAGCTGATAACAACAACAATTTCGACATCTTTGTCTCGTCTCGAGTCTTGACCCAAAAGTCCCGGGACACGAGACAACTAAAATTACGAAAAGTCCCGGGACTTCGAGACACGAGACGTCCCGGGACCCAAACCCTAGGACCCACGCAAAAACCCATAACAAAAAAAATATCGCATATTTGTTTGTCTGATTTCGTGTTTTTGCCACCGACTTTTTTTTCTGAAGTTTATTTTTCACATTTTGGTGTTTCTGAATTTTATCCTTCAATCTTTTTGTTACTTACCTCGGTCCATGATCTCCCATGAAAATGAGAAGTGTGTCCTCGAAGACGTTCCTCTTCTCCAGGGTTTGCAGAAGGTTCACCATTCCAGCATCAGCGACAGATATCATGCCATCGTCGTGAGTTATATCAGCGATGAATGTGAAGCCAAACTTTTTGCCATCCAAGCGTAGGAACTGTCAAAATAAAAGAGGAAGGTCAAAAGAGATATGATCTATCTAAAATACAAGATGATTTTTAGTCACAGTCCAAATTCTGATATATTATCTTTGGCGAAAATCATTGTATACGTGTTTTATCTTAGTATCATGTGATACCTCAATACAAAGTTTTAACGTTTCTTCTTTTGAGAAAATGATTTGATATGACGTTTCGTTTTTTTTTTTAAATTAATGGTGTTAGTGAATGATACCTAATGCCTAGAAAAAATAAATAAGTCAGTACAATATTTTTTTTATGTACCTTGACTCCTTGAGTACCTGATACCTGAAAATTGGCCATCTTAGCATGCTAGCAGGTAGGCATGCGTTCTTAGTACATACTAACACTACACAATCGTCCACATTTCCTTCGTCAGAAAATACGTGACGTCTGGCGGCCCTGGGATCTTACTCTATACCCTATTGTGGGCTATCTTTACCCACAGGCCATCGGGCATACGGCAGACATGGCCAGCCCAGTCCCACTTTAAACTTCGCGGCGTTTTTCACCAGAAACTAGTCCTAGTCCATACTAATATTATAAATGCGAAAGTAACTCTGTCTGTCTGTCTGTTACTCTTTCACGCCAAAACTACTGAACCGATTTGTGTGAAATTTTGTACAGACATAGTTTGGAACTTGAGAAAGGACATAGGATAGTTTTTTTTTTTTTCGCGAGATAAACCAAAAATCTGCCGGAAGTCACTATTCCACGCGAACGAAGTCGCGGGCAAAAGCTAGTAATATTATAAAAGCGAAAGTTTGTAAGTGTGTGAGTGTGTATATTTGTTACTTCTTCACGTCTAAACGGCTGGAGCGATTTTAATAAAATTTGGTATGGCGTTAGCTGACACCCTGGATTAACACATAGGATAGTTTTTATCCCGATTTTATCTTCCTATGGGATATTTTTTGAGTTGTAGCGGGCAAAGCCGCTAGCACAAGCTAGTAATTCATAAATACCTGATCAGTAATATTCATCATAATCTGAAACTGTGGTGTGTCTCCAACACAATACTTGGTCGATTGTTTGCCCCATTTGTGTCCATTCTTGGACTCCTCCAGGTAAAAGGAGCGAAGGTAATGGTCCGCGGGCTGATGAAGAAACCCGTTGAATCGGTATTGGAAGGTACCTATCCATGGCATGTCTTCGAAGTATGCAGTTCGGTAGCTAGAAAGAGAAAAAAAGTCTGAGCATAGGAAGTGGGAGGATAAGTCTGGAGAGGGAGCGCAGGGCGCTGTCTGTGCGCTGTAACATGCTGGCCCGCAGGTTTGCACGGTGTACAGAGCAAGTCAAAGTGACACTATTTAAGTCCTTCTGCCAATATTTTTACACCTGCAGCCTGTGGACTAAGTACACGCAGCGTACATACAGTGCTCTGCGTGTACAGTATAATAACGCGTTCAGGGTGCTGTTCAGGCTGCCGCGCCACTGCAGCGCTTCTGCTATGTTTGCGGAGAAAAGCGTGGACGGTTTTCATGCCATTATGCGTCGCTGTTGTGCGTCGCTCATGAAGCGCATGCAGGCCAGCTCGAACAGCCTTCTGAGCGTGTTCGTGGGCCGCTGGGACTCGCCTTTGTGGCGGCACTGGATGCGACTACACAGGGCTTGCCATAGACTGACATTCCGTGCGAAGCCACTTTTTTTTTTTTTTTTGAATGTACTAATAATAGTTTTGTAAGGTTTTTGTGTTACTAACAGTATATGGACTACCTACGTCCGAAATAAACGTTTTATTATTATTATTATTATAGGTCTAGTGAACGCAAGCGCGATTGTTCGGTTTTCGATTCGTTTTCGAGTCTGGCAACGTGTTATATCGTCGGATTAATATCTGAATTCGTATCTCCAAAAAAATAAATTCATTTTCTTCTACGCTACTTTTTTTTTTTTTTAACGTTGCCCCACACTAGGAATTTCTCCTGTATCGTGTGTGGTGGTGGGTTTTGTCAGTGTGGGTGGGGTGGGTGGGTGTGGGTGGGGTGGGTGGGTGTATTTTAATATACAAACAGACATTTTATTTAAGTTGCAATGTATGTATCAACATAGAAATGTTTGTTCGCTTCGGATAGAATCTTGTAACTCAATTTTGAATCAAATATCTTCAACCGATTGAGCTGAAATTTTGTATAATACGCTTTTTATTTGTATCGATGAACTTACCCATCTTTAGTAAGTTTGTAGAATATGAACGGCATGATATCCAGGGTCCCATTGTTTTTAGAAGACTTCCGAACATCGGGCAGTTCCAGTTCAGTCTTACCGGTCAGAATAGGGAAAAGAGCAGCCGGAGTACCATCACCAACGATGTTGTACCTGTAATATTTTTTATTTAGATTGGTTTCTTAAATAAATAATAAATCAGTATATTGTGCACACAAGTTAGAAAACATACATCATCATTATCAATCTATAATGTTCCCATCTGCCTCGTTGGTCTAGTGGTCGCAAGCGCGACTGCTGAGCGTGAGGTCCTGGGTTCGATTCCCGGGTCGGACAAAAAGTGCTATAGGGGTTTTCATTAGAAATTTCCCAGTAGTAGGCCGGAGTTTGGAAGTTGGCGGTATAGTACCCCCGTGCCTCGGAAAGCACGTTAAGCCATTGGTCCTGCGCCTGATCTCTCTCCCGGTCGTGTCGGATTGCCGTCCCATCGGACTATGAGAGAAAAGGGAACAAAGAGTGCACTTGTGCCTGCGCACACACGCCTGCACTATAATATCTCCCGCGCAGATGGCTAATCTCCGCTGAGATTGGCCGCCGTGGCCGAAAAACGGTCAGGAGGAATATAATGTTCCCACTGCAGAGACTCAGGCCTCCTCTCTAGGAGAGGGATGGGCTATGATCTACCACGTGGGCCCAGTGCGGGTTGGTAGATGTCACATGTCTTCGAATTTCTTGGTTCTAAGACATGCCGGTTTCCTCACGATGTTTTCCTCTACCGTTTTGAGAGCAGCGGTGATCAAATAAATTACACAAAGTAATGCGCATGTTAATCTGTTTCTAGTAGTATTTGGTGATGGCATTGGTATACCTATATGCCGCTTTCGGAACAGACTGTTTTTTTAAACATATTCTACACCTAGCCAGAAATCACAAGGAGTTTTAGGTACAGTAAATTCGATACTGTAGAAGTGCACACATGTCATCATCATTTCAGCCAAAAGACGTCCACTGCTGGACATAGGCCACCCCAAGTGTCACCATATTGACCGGTCACTTGCATCTGGCATCCAGCGAATCCCGAAGCGAATGGCGAAGGTTGCAACCTTCACCAGATCATCGGTCTACCTAGTGGGAGGCCTTCCAAAGCAACGTCTTCCGGTTCGCGGTCGCCACTTCAGAACTTTTCAGTTCCAACGGCCATTTGTTCTGCCGTGTCCACTGCCACCGAAATTTGGCAATAGGGGATCGGACAAAAAAAAACTAATTAGTCCGTCAGATAGATTTCCAAAAATTATTGGACACGTATTTTTTCTTTTTTCACGTAAACTTAAAATGAAGACGATACAGTGCTTCGAAAACTCGTGTGACGTCATATGATAGTACATATTGACGACACAAGTGACGTTTTAAGCCCCACTCCAAGATCTTTGACATGTTTTATCTTCGTCATTTTTTATTGATTTGATAAAACAAAAAACACGTATTCAATATTTTTCGATAATCTAACTTACGGACTAAACAGAATCATATTATTTTGACCCAGTCCGATCCCCTATTGTGTGGGCTATGTCGGTAACCTTGGTTCTCTTCCGGATAAACATCACTCGAAGGATAATAAAAGGACAACCTACAACATCATTTACTCTTTTTTCTTTTTTCATCCTACTTCCTACTAATATTATAAATGCGAAAGTTTGTGAGTTTGTGACTGTGTGAGTGTGTATGTTTGTTACTTCTTCACGCAAAAACTACTGAATACTTGTTAACAATGATATTTTAATATTCTTCAATGTTATATTTAAAATGTCACTTACGGGATATCTTCCGTGATTATTATTGGTTTTGAGTTCCCGATATTTCGACGCTGTTGCAAGCGCCATGATCGCGGGTTGCAACAGCGTCGAAATATCGGGAACTCAAAACCAATAATAATCACGGAAGATATCCCGTAAGTGACATTTTAAATATAGTTATGAACCGTGAAAGCTTAAAACAGTGTTCTTCAATGTTTTATGTAACAAGGTAATACCTAAATTACGAGTACTTACTAGGTGTTTTAATTTAATTTTAAGTTTGCATGCTGAATGTAGTAGGCAAAATATGTGAAACCTTTTATATTTAAGACCATATTATTGTACCAGATTTCATGCAAATAAAGAATCTTGAATCTTGAACGGATTTGGATAAAATTTGGTACACAGATAGTTTATACCCTGGATTAACACATAGGATAGTTTTTATCCCGATTTTATCTTCCCGTGGGATAATTTTCGAGTTGTAGCGGGTGAAGCCGCTGGCAACATCTAGTATCACATAATCTAGCCATTTTTTCTTCGATATTCCTCTCTGTCTCTCTCACATTTATTTACATAATAAAAATTATTACAAAAATTATAAATACCCATCCAATATCGTAGCTTTGGCGTGTTCCAGAAGGTATTCATAACTTTTCGGCATTTTCCGTATGAAGCCATTTTTCGAGGTGGAATCGAAGCCGAATATCAATACATTTAGTGTGTCTTCTCGATGCGGTGGTGGACGGACCCTTGGCACGGACTTTCGGAACCCTAAGGCATAGCCTACCCAAGTTGAGCTGATAATGCTGTAACAAAAAAGATAAGTTAATTAATTACATGTCATCATCATCATCAGCCTATAATGTTCCCACTGCTGGGATACTGGCCTCCTCTCTTTGAGAGAGAATGGACTATAATCTACCACGCGGGCCCAGTGCGGAATGGTAGATGTCCCATGTCTTCGAATTTTTGCCTGCCGGTTTCCTCACGATGTTTTCCTTCACCGTTTTGAGAGCAGCGGTGATGAAAGTAATGTGCACAAAGTAATGTGCCTGCTTGGGTTCGAACCCATGACCACCAGTTCGTAAGTCGGTTATTAATATATAAAAAAATTGGAAAAAAATGTTTTATTAGGGCCCTATAGGTATGTAAAGTGGGAATTGTTTTTTTTTTTTTTAATTTCAACCCTAACGTGTGATATATTGTTGGAAAGGTATTTAAAAATGAATACGGGTTTACTGAAATCATTTTTAGATAATGTCAATAATTTCGGAAATAATCGCTTCAAAAGTAAAAAACAATGTGTCCCCCCCCCTCTAACTTTTGAACCACAAGTTTAGAAAATATGAAAAAAAACTGAAAAGTAGAAGTTTATAAGTAAGGACTTTCTAGGAAAATCATTTTGAACTTGGATGGAAACAGTTTTTGTACAAAAAAGACAAAAAGTTGTACAAAATAATTTCTGGACTAAGTTTGTAGTATAATCGTATAAGCAAGCATTTTTTAACTTCGTTTACATATTTTATTATCCTGAACGTATCTTTTCTCAAACAAAAAAGGAATTATCACTACGGAACCCTACACTAAGCGTGGCCCGACACGCTCTTGGCCGGTTTTAAACCTAGTTACATTGATTTATCGCCCCCGAAACTTAGTATGCAGGGGATACTAAATTTCAGGAAAATCGACTCAGCATATATATCTACATACATGCATATATGCAAGAATTGTTCGTTTAAAGGTATTAGATGCACCGGTAAATCTTCGGTTGTCACAAGAATGGATAAAGTATGGAATGACGATGATGTAATGTATCAGAGGTAGTTCGAAAAATGCACCAGAAAATCAAAGTATTTATTTTAAATGGGTCAGTGAAGATAAAACAAAGTCGCTCCCGCTGTTTGTACGCTTAGATTTTTTCAACTTCTAATATAGTTTTCAGCAATAGATAGTGTTTCAAGAGGAAAATTTTGAGTAACTACTTACTCTAGATTTACTGATTGATTCATTGATTGATCCTGGTCTCTGGAAGACGTGGGAAAAAGAACAAAAAAATTAAAGTATTAAAAAATATAACGGAATATTTAAAATGTCACTTACGGGATATCTTCCGTGATTTTAATTTGTTTTGAGTTCCCGATATTTCGACGCTATTGCAAGCGCCATGATCGCGGGTTGACTCACGGAAATCACGGAAGATATCCCGTAAGTGACATTTTAAATATAGTTATGAACCGTGAAAGCTTAAAACAGTGTTTGAATATAACGGAAGTAAATCATTTTTTGAAAATTGTCTGTTTATTGGTTCCTTTGGGTTCGCATCACGTAAAAAACCGATCGTCCGATTTGGATAAAATTTAAATATGATCAGGTCAACCTGTACCACCAATAACCTATTATACCAATAATTCTATTTTTCATCATTCATCAATTTATATTGAAGTCTGCTTTCAAATTTTGTTTAATTTAAAATGTGCTTGTTTTTTGCTTTTAATTTTTTTTTAGTCGGGTTTTTATTGTTATAACCATGCTTGTATAGAATAAAAAAAACTATTATTATTACCTCGTATCATGTGTCCCCGTACATTTAACCTTGACGTGGTCGCTTGCATCAAGTATATATGGTTTGTTTCCCTCAACTCTCGTTGCTTGACTCAAATAGTGCTTGTTGTCGCTTTCATGTATTATATCTTGGTAGTAGCAGACAACATTTGCTGTTGTAGATAATATTTCATCTACCACTCTACATTCGGAGAGCTGGAAATAAATTATAATTTATTTATTTATGTACACACAAAATATAAAAAAGGATAAAAAATAGAAGAGCACAAAGGTTGTATGATCCCTTGCTAGACCATACATTACTTTTAAATGATGGGTGAATTTTAATGAAAGAATGTAAAGTACTGAAACACTATTGTATTCTATTGTAATAAAGTAATTCGTAGTTGCAAATTGCAAACTTTCGGAGAAACGTACATCAGAGTACAGTACAACATTCTTAATTCAGTACTTCGGCATAGTGTACATTCTGATTCACGTAATTCGTATTCACAAAGTTTCTTTAAACCGTACATCGGTATTTCGAACTTCGGAGTTCCGTAATACAGTCGTGATTCAAGCCTGCAATGTCCTAGCAAAACTGGAAACAACAAAGTACCTATGCTTCCACGACCACCGGGTCACAAGGAAAACACTCGACCACGAAGGTAATAACAAAATGAAATCAAAAAATGTATTTATCTATACTTACAAAGCACTTTACCCAGTCTCTTCCATTGCATTTAATTGGTTGATAAGTCTTTTCTAAATGCATCACCTCATATGCAAAGGGATCCAGCACCGGAATCTCACACCCACTCCCTTTATCTTCTTTCAAGGCATCTTCAATCTTACGTTCTATAAATCTGGCAGAGAAAGACTTAAATACAGTGTGTCATTCAGGCGATTTTAATACATAATGAACAGGACATAAAGAAGCTATTCGATTGTTAGGCGACTTTTAGCCGAGTATGTTAAGGCCATGGGAAACCAGGGATCAGTGAATCCGGTTAAAAGGTAAACCGATTAGGCTCTACGCAAATGGGCCACCGACCACTCGTGGCACCCACTGACCACTCGTGGCACCCACTGACCACTCGTAGCAGCCACCGACATTTAGTGCCAGTCACCGCCCTCTAGTGGCAGCCACCGCCCTCTAGTGGCAGCCACCGCCCTCTAGTGGCCGCCACCGACCTCTAGTAGCAGCCACCGACCTTTAGTAGCAGGTAGCGACCACGCGTGGCACCTACCGACCACTCGTGGCACCTACCGACCACTCGTGGCACCTACCGACCACTCGTGGCACCTACCGACCACTTGTGGCAGCTACCGGCCACTTGTGGCACCTCCCAGCCACTTGTGGCACCTCCCAGCCACTTGTGGCACCTACCGACCACTGGTGTCACCTACCGACCACTCGTGGCACCTACCGACCACTTGTGGCACCTACCGACCACTGGTGGCACCTACCGACCACTCGTGGCACCTACCGGCCACTCGAGGCACCTACCGACCACTCGTGGCACCTACCGACCACTCGTGGCAGCCACCGACCTCTAGTGGCAGGCAGCGACCACCTTCGTTTACGCGGTACCAAAGGAAGTGGCGCGCGACAGCCAGCGGTGGCGGTTGTCGGTGGTCCGTTTGCGCGTAGCCTTAGACTTACTGATGAAAAAATAGACTGAACATCAGAAAACATAGACTTCATCTCCATCACCACAAACTATGCGTTGCAGAATAGTCTTAAAAACAGTTTTCTTTATAGTGTGGTTAATGTCCAACCAGGTATCAGTTTTCATTTTCTTAAATAACTGCCCTGGTATATATGTAACTGCCACAGCTTATTTACTTCGATATATCGATACCGAACAGGAAGGTGATATGATGATTACCTAAGTATTTACAGAATCATCATCATCATCATTCTGTTGCCTCTATCCCGACGGTGCTGCATGTCTTCTTGTTGCATACTTCTCTATTATTCATCATCTCATCACACCCTTTTTTTTTTTTTTTTTTTTTTTTTTGGTGGGTGGAAAATCATCGAATAACCCCCCCCCGCTCTTGGGCAGAGCGAAGGGGAGTGTCAGACTTCTACTGACTAAAAACCAACCCATGTTCCCTCTTCTTCGCCCTTGTGTCGGAGCCGCGGTAACCTTTCGATATCCACAGCCCCGACGGGATCTCATCACACCCTTCGTTTCATATCATTATTTGGTATAAATTTACGCTACAGAATATTATTAAGTATTTACGGACACAAAATCATAAAAAAAATGCAAAAAAAAACGTTTCAGCATCATTCGGTACAAGCAGGTGACAAAACCGATTAATGTAAGTTCGGCGAACAGCCGTTTGGTTTATCTCGAATCGTAAAAGGAGATATGATTTAGTGATGGTAGATGCCGAACGGAGTTTACCGATAGAAAAAAATCTGAATTTTCAATGAACCCCTTGTTCATTGAAAATTCAGATTTTGTTATCAAAAGTGTTAAAGCATTTAAGTACGAGCTTGTATAGTCGACCAAGAAATTGGTTTACCACTCTAAGGTTGAATATCATTTGCACGTACAAAACATCAAGTGCTATTTTCGCTTGACAGATTAATAACTGCTACGTCAGAATCTGTCATTTGTCATTCCTTAGCGAATAATTATGTTACTGGGAGATGTCATCAAAAGTGGTAAACCAATTTCTTGGTCGACTATACCTACTAGGTAAATTTTATATAAATTATTTTTTCATCATCATCAGCCTATAATTGTTCCCACTGCAGGGACTCAGGCCTCCTCTCTAGGAGAGGGATGGGCTATAATCCACCACGTGGGCCCAGTGCGGATTGGTAGATGTCGCATATCTTCGAATTTTTGGTTCTAAGACATGCCGGTTTCCTCACGATGTTTTCCTTCACCGTTTTAAGAGCAGTGGTGATGAAATAAATTATACAAAGTAATGCGCCTGCCTGGGTTCGAACCCACGACCAACTGTTCGACCAATTATTTTTTACCAAATTTAAAAAGAGAATATTCAAATAATAAATTACCCAACCAAGTAACATGCACTAACATGCAAAAAAACATGTAAAGAAAACTTACTACTATCTACTTACTCAATCACAGAGTCTCTGAAAAAAACAAAACAAAATTGAGGCAAAAATAACTCATAAGATAGGTGAAGAAATATGAGATACCATGCTTCAAGCAAGCATGCTCGTTACATCCCTCACGCATGAAATGGTGGCTATATTCTCCCGAGACACTTTTTAACCGACTTAAAAAAGGAGGGGGTTCTCAATTCGTCGGCGATCTTTTTGAGGCGAGGTTAGTACGAGAGCGTATACAGGGTGTTAAAATACCCTTGGTGAAGTCGAAGGGCAAGTTCCTGCCCGTCATTCCGATCACTTTGTTGTTCTGGACCAGTTAAGGGAACCTTCTAATTACTGAGATTTTTACCCACGACGGAACGGAGACGGTATATGCGTTTGGGGTGAGCGGTTGTTTGTTTGTGTGTTTGTTTGTTTGTGTGTTTGTGCAAATACATGTTGCCATTTTTCTCCAAAACTACAAGTCCGATTTTGATGCAGTTTTCAGTTATGGGTTCGGGTTTGATTGGTGCATGTTCTTAGATAGGTGTTACGGTGATAACTCACCAGGGGGCGCTGCAGCAAACATTTTTTGTGCAAATCAAAGTTGCCAGTTTTCTCCAAAACTACAAGTTCGATTTTGATTCAGTTTTCAGTTATGGGTTAAGGTTTGATTGGTGGATGTTCTTAGATAAAAAAAATAAAAATAAAAGTAAAAAGATTAAAATAAAAAGCAAAATTAAAAATTTTGAAAAAACCCACGACTGTTAAAAATTAATTGAAAAAAAGATAAAATAACATAAAACACCCACCCTAAATTTTTGCAATGTTCAGCTCCGTCGCGAGCTGAACATTGCAAAACTAGTTCATTTAATGTCAGCCCCCGACGGACATTCTTGGGTTTTTTTAGGGTGGGTGTTTTATGTTATTTTATCCTTTTTTCAATTAATTTTTAACAGTCGTGGGTTTTTTCAAAATTTTTAATTTTGCTTTTTTTAATACAAGCTTTTACTACATATCCATGACTTCTGTACTATTCGAAGAGTCCATCAACAAAATGTTTTAAGGCGAAGCCTTCAAGGTAGCCCGCGAAATTCGATTATTTTTACGGTTTTCTCGATCAGTGTCAGGTTGTATGATAAAAAATAGGAATAGCGACCGTCACAAATGTGACTTTACTGATTGTTAATTATTAAAATCACCAATACAACCCCCTCAGTTTATATAACTTCCTTGAATGTCTTTTTCATCAAAATTTACTCAAGAAAGTTAAGTGAACTGAGAGGCAACTGCGTAATACAATTCGAATTTCGCGGGCTACCTTGTCGGATTCACCAGGGTTAATTTACAACTTGTATAGCAGCTCTCGTCCAGCCTCAGTGTAACACGCTTGCTCTCCATCCTTTGTCGGTTGTTTACCGAGACGTCTCAAAAAAACAAAAGAGACCTGGAGAGAGCTCTCGGTCGAATGTGCAGCCACCATAACATTTTGGATACACATGCCATCTGAAGCGGTCAAACAGAGTTAATCATATGATACAGCAGACTTGCTAGTGATACCCAAGTTTGACAGATTCATTCAAATCACTAGTAGAGTGTCTGTCAGTCCGGTGTCCGCAGTTTAGTTCAGATTGCGGACCAGGGGCTGCAGTCTCTACACTAATAACGACGCGGCGACGCTACGAATGTCGCTATGTCGTAAAATCGTAAACTTTCTTTAATAGATTTTCAACCTTATGCCGTTGAAATAAAGCTGAAAATCTATTAACGAAATTTGACATCGATACGACTTTGCGACAGTTTTTTAACGATATTTAGTGTAGAGACTGCAGGCCCAGAACCCGGACTTAAACAGATTATGTCAGTATAACTGGCAAAATGTGGGAACACCTCTGCCTAACCCTTCGGGGTTGCAGATGTGATGATGTTATATTTTTTTCCTAATCATAAGTGTTTTTTTTAAATAACAACGTAGATAATAAATTCAATCCACATGCAGTTACATAAATAAAATAGTTGTTTCGGTACGTAATGAACGATGAATGCTAGATTGTGCCGGGTAATTGCGGTATCGCATTCGCGGGCGAAACTCGAATGTGACGCGGATAAGACGCGGACGCGACGCGGTTGAGACGCAGATGAGACCCGGATGAAATCCATCACTTCTCAAACATTTTTTATTTACTTAAATATAAAAATTGGATAAGGACTGCGTCCTTCCGATAAAGCGTCTTTCACGTCCAACACGAATAGTGCAACAGTGCAAATAGGCATACTTGTGCGTCTTTGTGCTACTGATAATCAACACAGATGGATAAAGCGTAGTGGGTTTCAATATAACAAAAAAAAAACATTTCATAGTACGTTAAGGTACACCAAATAAATCACAACAAGGTAACGCTGCAATGGAAATGGATTAGAGGTCACAGCGGATCGCTTGGAAACGATGCGGCCGACGAACTTGCCAGAAGAGGATCCAGCACAAGGCCTTACGGACCCGAACCCATTGTGCCCATCCCTTTCAAGCAGCTAAGAAGCTGGTTAAAAGAACATACTCGAATACAAGCAGAGAAATGGTGGAGCTCGACACCAGGCTGCAGGCAATCCAAGGAGGCTATGCCATCCCTGGATACAAAACTGACCAGGCGCCTTCTGCGCCTGGACAGAGATAGCCTGCGCCTGGTGGCGGGGACCATCACCGGACATTGTTCACTGAATAAACACTTTCACACCCTAGGAATCACTGACAGTCCCCTGTGCAGGGCATGCATGGAGGCGGAGGAAACTGTGGCGCATGTGCTCCTCGAGTGCACAGGCGTTACCAAGATTCGTGAGGAGACCCTGGGAACACCACGATCTCTTGCGGATGCCCTGAGGAGACCGGGAAGCCTGATCTGCTTCTGGAGGGAGGTGGGCTGGTTGGAATAATCGGCCGCCACGGCTCACGCACAATGGTCCACTTTAAGGATTAAGTGCGGAAACCTAAAACCCATAAAGAAGAAGGTACACCAAAATCACAAATTATAATACACTAAGTTGTAGTTGAAGAATTTTTAACTCTTTGGGGTAAGCCGAACGTTGAAAATCAGATTCCCATTATAAGTAATCGCTATCGTTATGTGAGAAAATATATTCTAGGATTCATTTAAAAGGAGTTTTTTTTTCGAACTGTTCCAGGGCGAAAACGAGATAAGGCTTACGGAACTAAAAGCGCCAACACTTTTTCACACGGAAATAGTTGACTTTACATTGAAATAGTTGACTTCAGAATGGGGAAGTCCCTATTTTGTTTTTTTTTTTTTTGTGAATAGCATCTTGCAGTTCCGCCTAGGAGGTTGTTGAATGCTTAAACGGACTTTTCTGTGGTACCTTGAGTGTAATGCCTCCAGCCAGGGCAAACAAACTAAGCGACTAACCGCTATGGGGACACCCCCTGTGGGGTACGAGCCTCGGCTTAGGGCGTCGCTGGGGGAGGACAGCAAGGGGACAGGCTAGATCTGAGTTCTCTATTCTAGGGTCCTGCTACCACTTCTTATAGCTGTATTATTCCAATCTTACTCCAATGGGAGAAAGAGATACACGTATACATCCTTTATAGTTCCATCTCTATTCCCTAAAAGCACTGAAGGCTAAAACTCATTTCTCATACGTGAAAATTTCAAACAGTAATATTTTCTTCGCAAACTAGAGCTTTTTAGGAAAATGTGGATTGAGTTTAAGAGTGCGAGCCTTCTCAAAAATACTGAAATTATTATTGGCACTTTGATTTGTGGCAATTAATGTTGCTTTCGGGAATTAAGGCCCACAAAAAAATATATTTAACTATTTCAATTATATATTCTATAATCGACCCATCTCTAATTGAATGTGAGTGTGGAGCCCCAATACAGGACATGCCACACCTCTCCTGCCCGTCGTGCCCAACCTATTGCACGTTTAAAGACCTAAACGAGGCAAACGAAAGAGCTGTCCAGGTTGCTACGTACTGGGCGGACACAATTTGAGTAGTCGAATCGACAAGAAGAAGAATTATATATTCTACCGACCTAGGGAAGATATCTTGCAGCCAGTCGTCTCCAGACTGAGTCCTACAAAAGTTAAGAAAAATACAATTTAAAGTGAGAATTCGTTCAGTCAATTTGATTTTATCCACCGACTTCCTAAAAGGAGGTTGTCAATTCGTCTGTATGTTTTTTTTTTTAAAGATGCGAGGACACTGAAAGAAAAACGTCATTTATGGCACCTACGAAACACTAAACCAAACAAAAATCTGTAAAGCAGTCTATGAATAGAAATTATTATTTCAAATTTTATTTATGTAATTTTCACTAGTTTATGCGATACGCACGGGACCGGTCAATGTGTTGACATTGGGAGAGCTCTATGCTTAATGAGTTTTCCAAAAAATATATAGACGTTTGACCTCAGATTACTTAGTAAATAAAAAAAAGAAGGAAGCAAGGACCGTAGGAGGTGGTATTTTTTAGTCTCTGCCTATTTTATTAAAAGTAAAAAAGAAAGGTAAAAACTGCTATTTGATCTGAGGTGAAAACAGAAATAATTGGTCTATTTGGAATCGTTCAAAAATATAAAATTTTATACAGGTAGAGGCATTGAGGTATAATGTAGTACATTATACCTCAATGGGTAGGAGGTAAGTAGGTATATGTTTGTGAATGTAATAAATTATCTATTTACGTGCACAATAATGGTATTTTTAATGAAATAATGGTGTTCCCAACGTACTCAAAAAGCAACCCATAGAAGCATGCAATATGTAATATACAGTATGTTAGTTTAAACGAGGGACATATAAAAACTTACATGATACTAATAAAAATATTAATAAAAAAAAACCACTGATAAAAAACAGAACTAACTATACCAAATATTTGGCAAAAGTCTTGCAACCTTGGCGCTTATCGAACATGTGCGCGGGTCAATCTTTGACTTTCAGGTATAATCTATTTTCCCTTCATATGTTAAAGCTGGCGTAGGACAGAAATGACATCAGGGCCCCGAGTCTGCTATTCAATATAGTGTCAGAATGGTCTATCATGGATCTCATAATTGTTGATTGATGACAAGCCAAAAAGTACATTAAGTCTGTCGTAATAGGGTACTTTTTGGCTTGTTGTCTACTTGTCAAAATCAACAATTATGAGATCATTGATAGACCATTCTGACCAGGGTTGGCACGTTTAAAACAAGTTGTTTAAAACATGTGTTTTAAACAGTGTTTAAAACAGTTTAAAATAAAACATTGTTTTTTATTAGGTGTTTGAAAACATTGTTTTCTAAAAATTCTGGCACTTGAAGCAATTGCAGTGTGAAGCTGTGTCACTAACTGCCGTACTCGGAGAACTTTATTGATTACTTAGGCCATTTTTATCATACAAAAATTGTCAAAACCTTTACTTAGTGATAAAGTCCCTCGGGGAATTCCCAGAGCTTCCGTAATTCGTGAACGTGATTATTTAATATATATGTTTTGGGTATTCCCCTTATTTTAAGAGAAGTTTAGGTGATTTCTACTAAAAATGAACGTCGGAACATACAGGATGTATTGAATTAAGATCAATTTTTGTCATCTAGTTTTCAAAAGAGTATAAAAGTGAATTATATCAGGTTTAATCAATTAGAAATGGATGATAACTAACTTAGGAAAAAAAAACAAAAAAAACACCTGTTTAAAACATTTTAAACTGTTTGTTTTATAAAATGTAAAAAAAACAGTTTTTTTTCCAACCCTGATTCTGACACTATTGAATAGCAGACTCGGGGCCCTGGAGAGCGTGCGAGACATGGTAAAATTACGTCACTAATTAAGGTTATAGTTTTTTTGCATATTATTTCAGACGAGAATCGAATACTGAATACCCTCCGTCAATAAGTCTCTCATTTAACCTAACACACTGTATATTTGTATTCATAGCGTATATTGTGTCCTACAAATATAATACTACCAAGCCTTAAGTTTGTTCTGTTCTTAGTCATTGATGCCAACTGGATACAAGTAATAGTCATAAATAAAACTAATAAAAAATAAGGGAAAAAAAAACAAAAAAAGGAAAAACATAACGGAAAGATTTCGACATCGAATTAAAGAAATAGAATTTTCTCTCTCAATTGGCATTAAAGACTATTTTGAAAAGAATAAAATTATTAATTAAAAAACCTTTTTCAAAATAAGCTTCGGTTTAAGCACTTAAAAGTAGAATAAAAAAAAACGGAAAAAAAAAACAAAATATCATAAAAGCTTGTCACGTGACTGGAAAAAACACAAAGAAAAACTATACGCGAGGCGAGAAAGGTTTTTCAATTAATCATTTGATTTTTAGAAAATAAAACAGTAATAATCCTTACCTGTTTTTATCATTAACTGCTTTAAATTTAATCTTTTTACCCACCATCGAGCTGCTTGCATTATGACTGTCATTGAAGCGTGCATTTCTAGACAGATACATAAAGTTACAAAGCAAACAGAAAAGAAAGAGAAAAAGCATGCTACTAGGACTTACACTTAGCGGAGATCAGACAAAACAAACTGTTGTTTTGCAATAGGGTAGTTGACAAAAAAAATCTATTAGTCCGTCAGATAGATTTACAAAAAAATATTGGACACATAATTTTTTATTTTTTCACGTAAACAAACAATGCCAGCGCTTTGAAAACTCGTGTGACGTGATATTGCAGGTCATTTTTTACCAGCAAGTGACGTCACAAGCCCCCACTCATCATCATTGAGGCGTTTAATCTTCGTAATTTTTTATTAATTTGTAAAACAAAAAAAGCACGTATTCAATTTTTTTTCTAAAATCGCGACAAAAAAAAAACAGCTGCTCTATAAATTTTGACGAGTTATGCGAACGTAGTTATTTGTAGTAATTGTAGTGAACAGTTGTTTATTTTTCTCAGATTCACGATTGGTCCCATAGTAAAAGCAATAACCCCCTGAAATTTGAGGCAATTGCAAAACGACAGCTTGTATAAACCTTATCGAAAGAAAGAAAGAAAAAAGTATTTATTTGCCTCGGTCGTGCTTTGCTTTACCCCCACCAGAGGTATGAATGAGACAAACTGAGCTGTGCGACTTAAAGTATCCATAAAAGAATAGATGACAAATACAATTAAATCAGAAAAAGTCGCGAGAAAATAATTAGCTGTCCCAAACAAAACTTCAATGCCTCATCATCAGCCTATAATGTTCCCACTGCAGGGACTCAGGCCTCCTCTCTAGGAGGGATGGGCCATAATCCTCCACGCGGGCCCAGTGTGGGTTGGAAGATGTCACATGTCTTCGTTTTTTTTTTGGTTCTAAGACATACCGGTTTCCTCACGATGTTTTCCTTCACCGTTTTGAGAGCAGCTTCAATACCTATTCGACTCATGTTTGGGAAAGCTGGTTATTTTTTCGTGATTTCAATGATGGTGCACACCCTTAAATATAACCACACATTTCTGATCCACCCTGTATGTAGAATGTTCGGGAAAAAGCCGATCGGCTTTGCGAGCCGACCCGAACTTCAGCGATAAGGTTTAGCGACCGTCACGAGTCAAATGAAAGTCGAATATAATAATAATGAGTGTAGAATACCCATAATAAAGTACTTATTCTCCCCGTCATTCTGTTTTTCTTCAGTCCTGGAAAACCTTCTTCTTGGGGTTAAATTGAAGGTCAATTTCCTAACGAATTTCGCAGGCTACCTTGAAGGTTTCACCTTAATCTGGCGTCTATGCTAGCACCGTATAGTGTGTGGCTACAATAAAATGTGCAGTAATACGTTATTTATTTGCATCGATCAGTTTTAGTGACAGGTAAAGTTTCGTTTCTAACTACACTACAATACATAATCTATTTTCAAATAAACTACATAATGCTAAAACTAATTAAACCAGGCATTTTTCCTTAACTACGTAAAACATTCCAAACCATTTTATCAGCATGACGCTAATAGAAATTAATAATTTAATTTACAATCAACAAAGGATCATAAAATTCAAGATAAAAAACACACAACGAAAACTACAAGGTCTTCTTACAACTAGTAAACTACATACACGTATTAATTTGATTTCTATTAAATTGTAGACTAACTGCCACACTCAGAGAGCTTAGGCCATCACTTAGTAAAGGTTTTGACAGTTTTGTCATACAAAAGTATGTCAAATCTTTACTAAGTGACGGCTTAAGTAATCATTATATCTCTGTGTACCGCAATAAGACTACTAGATTGTGAAGGGGTTGTTCCACTGCGCCCCAAAACCCATTGTTCATTGATTCCACACTGCACCAAAAGTTTTTACCAAAAAAAAAAAACAATTTAGTTCCACCAGGAACCAAGAAAATTTAGTTTCCGACCCATAGTCACACTAAACTACCACACCAGTGTGACTACGGATCAGGTTAAATTATCCGTAGTCCCGGATTTTAGACCAGAGGGTCCAAAATGGCCGCTTATCGGCTGAAAACTACTAAAAATACAATATTGCAAAGCTACTCACCTTCTTGTAACATCCAGATCGGGTTCATGATCCAAATTGGAATTTAAACTAATATAATATATTACACATATTGTACTTATTGCTATTATGATAAATTGGTTTTTTCTTGAACGATACCATCGTTTCACCATTACTGTCATCTGGAAAAAGAAAATTAAAATCATGAATGCGCAAACAAAGATAAGCGTGAAAAAAAAAACCCGATCCCGTGCTGTCAGGTAAAAAGCTACCATTTAACGAACGAGAGGATCATTTGCATAAGTCAGACTTTTTAAATTGGGACAAGCCCGCCACACTATTCCCAAACCACTGTAACTCCTGCTAGCCAGAATCAACAGTGGCGACCACAAGAAAAGCGCCGAGACAATGAAGCTCGACGAAGTCCCAGAGAAACGATTTAAGGCCTACGCAGACCGGGACGGCATGGCAAGGGATTTTAATTTTTACTAATGGACATTCAACCGTACTGTTACAGAAATACCACATAAATTGCTATGCTTTAAAATGATGTCCTGGCATTGAAAGGGATTTTATCGCACGGCATTAAAAGACGCGCCACAGGCTCCCGTGGCGGGATGCCGTGGCATACTGCGGTAGGCAACGGCATGCCACGGACTCCGGCGCTCGTAGTGATATACTGCGGGGTGCGGCGGCGGGGGTAGAGAAGCGGGGAATGCACATGTTTACCATCCATCTGTTTGTCGTGCCGCGGCACGCCGTGGCATGCCGTGGCAAAGTGCTGGAATGCCGCGGTATCTAAGCGGCCAGTGTGCGCTGACTCACGGCAAAATCCCTTGCCATGCCGTCCCGGTCTGCGTAGGCCTTTAACTGTCTTGGATCCCGCAACGAAATTAATCAGAAAAGAATAGCGGAGGAGTAGGAAAAAAACATAATTCCCACTTAATTTATTTCCGCACTAGCTTTTCCCAGCGGCTTCGCCCGCTTGAATATGACGATTTTCCACACAAACTTTCATCCCCTATTTAACTCCCTTAGGGGTTTAATTTCGAAAAATCCTTCCTTATTCCTTGTCTACATTAATAAAGGGAACCTCTGTGCAAAATTTCAGCTTTCTTTGGGCTGGGCGTTGATGAGTCAGTGAGTCAGTCAGTCAGTCAGGACTTCTCTCTTTATTTATATAGATAAGTCAGACTGTATAACATCATGCCTGTAATGTCCATAGAGATAGGCAGAGGTGTACCTAGTAGTACACTCACAATTCGCAAGTTATGTTTAAGTGCCATGTAATAGGGGGCGAGCCTATTTTCTTTAACCGGACACAATTATCCGAGGCTGCTACTGAGTAATTCTTGATGACTAGCTATTTTCGGCTTCGTTAAAAGTACTCTTACACCCTGCGACAAAGAAAAATCTTTATTTAAAATCCATTTCACGAAAGAAGTCGCGCAGACGCAGCGCTGTATTCGCGCGACATAATGTTGCTACCTCTCTCTCTCTCCATATCTCGACTTCTTTCGTGAAATGGACTTTAGAAACGGCGTAGAAACACCTTTATCTTTTTTTTGGTGATTGGGAAACCAACAAATGACTCCCGCTTTGGGCAGAGCGGTAGGGTGTTTAACTTCTACTGATTAAAAACCACCCATGTTCCTTCTTAGCCTTTTGTGTAGCTTTAATTGTTTTGAATTTGTTTTGTTCTTTTTATGGTATTTTTGCCAAATAAACACAATTTTCTTTCTTTCTTTCTTTCTTTGTGTCGAGGCCGCGGTATCTCTTTCATGGAGTTTCTTGCCCGTTCTTGTCCATAGAGACCTACGCTATAGGGAACGGGCAACTACAGTACTTTCACAAGTAACTATGCCTTGTGACTATGACTGTAGCTTTGTGTTATGTAGTTTTTCTGCCATTCAAAAGTGCCTTTTTTTTTTTGGTTGGTGGGAAATCATGGAATAACCCCCTCCCTCCCCCGCTCTTGGGCAGAGCGAAGGGGAGTGTCAGACTTCTACTGACTTCCTTCTTCGCCCTTGTGTCGGAGCCGCGTTAACCTTTCGATAATCCACAGCCCCGACGGGCTTCGGCCCTTGCGGGCCCCTTCCATATTATTCAAAAGTGCCTGTAATGGTCTAGTCTAGTTGAAATAAATGCTTTGACTTTGACTCTTTCGAGCAACCCGCAGCCCCGAAGGAACTTAACACCTCTGCTCATCACTTTTTTTTTTTTTTCTAGCCTACTCTTTCCCACTCCTGGGCAAAGGCCTCTCATCACTTAGGGAAAGATAAATGTGCTGTCATGATGTACAAAACATGGGCGTATATGTTGAATGATTTACGACAGACAGATAACAGTGGGTATGTATGACGGACATAGTATCAGAGTAATTATCAGTAAACCAACTCTGTTATTCTCTGACTAGTAGTGCCTTGCAACCTTTGTCCGTGTGTTTGCCTGCGTGCGGGCTTTTGACCGCGGCTTCACCCGCGTGGATGTCGGAACTTGACAAATTATATACTAAAACCTTCCTCGAGAACTACTCTATCCATTGGTGAAAACAGCATGAAAATCGGTGCAGTCGTTTTTGAGTTTATCACTAACAGACGGACGCGGTGGAGGTCTTTGTTTTATAATGTAATGATTATTGAATCAGTTTTTGTTAACTTCATGGGTTGTTTTATTTTGCATGGAACCCTAATTTATTTTCGAAAATAAAAGTAGGTAGCCTAAGTTTAGTTTAAGTGTACCTTTATTTTAAAAAATGGCTTTTTTTAAAAGGAAAGTAACTACTAAAAGACAGAGAAGGGAAGAGGGTGGGAAGTCATCAAATTAAAGCTTAAACCTACTGTTAATTTTGTACTGCGACAAATCAATCAACAACAGATAATTGCAAATTCGATTCGATTGCGATATAAAGTTTAGTGCTGTCGTCCATTGTTTTGTGCCTACCTACCTACCGGAGTAATAGTGACAATTTTTTTTTTTACTTTAGGTTTCCGTGCAAAAAAAGCCCTTGATATTGTAAATAAATCTGATTCAAATATCGAAGTAATTCTTCTATCTACCTATATCATCTATCTATCTATACTTATAATAAATCTGTAGAGAGATAAATTCTGTACATGATATATATTTTCGAAATAACTATCAGGGGGTAATTAGTGATCGATACTGATACCAAAAATGCAATCAGAAAAATTTTTGTCTGTCTGTCTGTCTGTCGGTCTGTCTGTCTGTCTGTCTGTCTGTCTGTATGTTCCTTATAGAAACAAAAACTACTCGACGGATTTTGACGAAACTTGGTACAATTATTCTTCATACTCCTGGGGAGGTTATAGTATACTTTTCATCACGCTACAATCAATAGGAGCAGAGCAGTGAAGGAAAATGTTGGGAAAACGGGAGAAGTTGCTCCATTTTTTAAGCTTCCGTCGCGTGTGCAGCCTTAATGGTTAAAGCTACATAGAAATCATTTATGACGGAAATGTTCTACATAAAATTATCTAAAAAATACCCTACAACAGCATATGTCTATCTTTTATGATTGACTCACAATAACACGTGTAACTCCCGATAGCTTAGCAGTTCGGAGCTTTCATTATACATGGAATTTTGTAATGCCACCTGGAGGGAAAGTACTCTTAATACTGCAGACAGAAAATTTTACTCAAAGGAAACATTCCTTTATTTTTTAATTGAAAGCAAACTGCATTCAAAGATTTTCGAAAATTCTCCACACCCGGGAATCGAACCGGCTAGAATCTGAAAAAATTATACCCTGTACTTTTATTGCATCGATCGTTAGGGTCAATTATAAGGATGAAATCTCTCTAACAAACATGATAAATTAAATGAAAGGAAAACCTGCCTGCGAGATCGCCAGATCTCACCCCATTAGATTTTTTTTTGTGGGGCTAAGTAAAAAATCAAATTTAAATGAAATCTTATGCGAATGACAACGAGTTGAGAGTTGAAGTTCAGAATACGATTTATAATATTCACCACAACACTTTATTAAAGGTTACTAGAAATGAATTCGTTAAAAGAATGTGTATCCAAGAGAATATGGTTATTTCGAGCAACTAAATGTAGTTATAGTTTACCATTTTTTGTAAAAAATTAAATTAATTTAAGATTTCCTGGTTTTCCTTTCATTTAATATAACACGTTTGTTAGAGAGATTTCATCCTTATAATTGACCCTAACGATCGATGCAATAAAAGGGTATCATTTTTTCAGATTTTAGCCGGTTCGATTCCCGGGTGTGGGAGAATAGAATTTTCGAAAATCTATGAATGCAGTTTGCTTTCTATTCAAAAATAAAGGAATGTTTCCTTTGAGTAAAATTTTCTATCTGGTATAATTATGAGTACTTTCCCTCCAGGTGGCATTACAAAATTCCACCCTGTATTTGTTTACTCTACGTTTATAATACTCTCACTCATCCTTTGGTGCTCAACAAATCTCAGAAGGTCCTTTCATGCCTACTTTTAAGATACAAGGTCAGGTTTACCATTTGATAGGGTCCCTTTTGCCTGAAGACCAACCTAAATTTCTTCAAATATATTTTGTATCCGACTACAACGAACAGTCGAATATAAGAAATCAATATTTCCCGAATTTAAATACTGAACTCATTTCACAACTTCAGAAACATGTTGCATCAGGTTAATTCGTATGTATGCAGTTTTAAATCGGCATTAGAAGCTTTTCCTCAAGATGCATGACCGCGGACCGCCATGATATTATCGCAAGAGTTTTTCATTTAAAATTAAAATCAATGATAGATCTACTTACCAAAGATAACATTTTTAGTATAACGCGGACGAAGTCGCGGGCAAAAGCTAGTAATATATAAAATTCTCGTGTCACAGTGTAACTAACACTGTGACACGAGAATTTTGCCATACTGCTCGGAAACGGCATGACCAATTTTAATAAAATTTTGTATGTAGGTGTTCAGTAGGTATGAGAACAGGTCGTGATTTCTCCTTACCCCACCTGAAGGTAGAGTAGGAAGAAAAAGGTGCAATGCAAAGCATGCAGGGCGCAGCTAGTTTCACTACATTAATATAAAACAATGTCCTCCGCCGCGTCTGTCTGTCTGTTTGCGATAAACTCAAAAACTACTGCATCGACTTTCATGCTGTTTTCACAGACATATTTGGTCCATAAATTTGTTAGTAGCGACTTAAAACTATGTTACATTTGAAAATAAGGAGATTACAATATAGAATTAAAACTTTACATTTAAAAAAATTACATTACTATGTACAACCTGCCTGTTTAAATATTTTGTAAGTTATGTCTAACTTTTCTTTGAATAAACATTATTATTATTATTATTAAAAAAAATTAAAACTTTACTTTAAAATAGATACATTAAAAAAATAACTTTACCTTTAGATGCATACTAACATATTATAAAAATTAAAACTTTACATTAATATAATTACATTTGACATTACATTACAGACATTATGTTACAAAATTGCACATAAAATTAATGCATAGAGTGGTTCTCGAGGAAGGTTTTAATATAATGTTGTGACGCGGGCAAAGCCAAAATGGCAAAGCAAATTCCTAGTGTGGGGCAACGTTTAAAAAAAAAAAAAAAAGCAACAGCTAGTTTTTTTTTATAATAATTTCACGTGAACGAAGACCGCGGGTAACAGTTAGTAAAGAATAAAAAGTTAAATAAAGTCTCAAATCAGGGCATTGGCCTTCTGTGTCAAAGTCTCTGTGGCACCCCGTACAGTTTTACTGTTATCAAATCGTGAACGCCTAGTTCATTCGTTCGCATTTTTATTATATTATTCTACTTTATGACACACACATCATACTAACATATGGTTTGAAGGACTATTCGCAATTATAAATCGATACAGAAGAAAGGAGTACATTTGAATAAATAAAGTCATTAAAAAATAACATTGGTACAGGTGCCTCACGAACGCGACATTCTAGCAAAGACGGTTATATTTTTCACGCGTATCTCTAAGTTCTATTTTTTTTAACCAACTTCTCAAAAACGAGGAGGTTCTCAATTCGATATAAGTTTTAAACTGACATGGTCACTGACACTACTATTAATCTAGGAGAACTGACTGGGTGACATATCAACGTACAGCCGAAACTACTGGGGCTAGGAATGTGAAATTTTGCACACGGCTTCCTATTATAATGTAGGGGAGAACTAAGAAGGGGTTTTTGGAAATTTAACCTTTAACCCTACTAGACCGAGTGCGCAACACCGAGATCCGGAGTCGGACGAAAGTGTTCGACGTCGGGGACAGGGCGATACGCCTAAAGTGGAGTTGGGCAGGACATTTGGCTAGACGCGGAGATGGCCGATGGAGTAAGATTCTGACCGAATGGTGGCCAAGGTTGGGCGTGAGAAACCAGGGTCGCCCTAAAGCGCGTTGGGTGGACGATATCGTCAGGAGCTCGGGAAATGGATGGATGAGAGACGCACAAAGCAGGGGAGACTGGCAGAAGAAAGGGGAGGCCTATACCCAACAGTGGGTGATTACGGGCTGAAATGATGATGATGAACCTTTAAGGGGGTGAAAAGGGGGATGAAAGTTTGTATGGAAAATCGTCACTTTTGTAGTTGAACCGACATCCACGCGGGCGAAGCCGTGGGCAAAGTGCTAGTTAATACTATGAACGGGATATTTACCATGTTTTCTTATTGTTTCGAGTTCCCGATATTTCGGCGCTGAAAACATGGTAAATATCCCGTTCATAGTATTAATAGTAGTTCTCAATTCGATTGGTATTTTTATCTTTTTTTAACCATCATCTTCCTGCCCTTATCCCATGCCATTTGGGGTCGGCGCAACACGTATTTTTCTTCCCTTCTGCCCTATCAGTCGTCACGTTATAATTGATTCCTTCATATCAGTCCTCACACACTCCATCCATGTTTTCTGTGGTCTTCCTCTCCCTCTCCATCCATCCACATTTATATTCATCACTTTTTAGAGTTCCGTACCTCAAAAAGAAACAACGAAACCCTTATTAAAATAAGGATTCTGTTGTTTTGCCCGACCCGGGAATCGAACCCAGGACCTCGTACATAGCAGGCGATTGCGACCATTTATAGACCAACGAGCCAATCTCAGTGCGTAGCCTTTTTTTTTTTTGGTGGGTGGAAAATCATCAAATGACCGCCCCCGCTCTTGGGCAGAGCGAAGGGGAGTGTCAGACTTCTACTGACTAAAAACCGAACCCATGTTCCTTCTTTGCCCTTGTGCCGAGGCCAAGTCATCTTGTACTAAAATCCGCGGCCCCGACGGGCTCGGGAACGTTTGTTTATCACTCACATGATCACATAATAGTGATACTGACATAATCATAATCATTACGAACATACGAGGCTAATGACTTTTATAAAACTCAGAGACCTTGATAAACAAACCGGAAATAAGTAATCGGAAGTACCTACAATCATGATACCTAATAGACGACAGTTGTTTGTGGTCAATGTGCCTAAATGTAACGTGTGTAAAAGAACGGAAATAAATCGGATGACGGAAGCCGGATCTAGTGCGTAAACTACCATAGTTCTACGACTACTCCGGACCGTATTTTCACGGGTTCGGATCCCCCCCGCTCTTAGGCGGCAGAACAACTCTGGCACCCGGATGGCTACTCTCCAAGTCCGTCAACGAAGATAAGGGCCCGTCCGAAAGTACTCATCATCATCCGCCTATAATGTTCCCACTGCAGGGACTCAGGCCTCCTCTCTCGGAGAGGGATGGGCTAGTATGGTAGATGTGACTCATGTGACATGTCTTCGAATATTTTGGTTCTGTCATGCCGGTTTTCTCACGATGTTTTCCTTCACCGTTTTGAGAGCAGTGGTGATGAAATAAATTACACAGTAATGCGCCTGCCTGGGTCCGAGTTCGAAACCACGACTTACGGTCCGTAAGTCGGGGCCTCGAAATGAGCTCACACCATATTATATTCACATTCAAGACTTTTGAAAATACAACCGGAATATGGACAACGGTCCAATCGTGATGACAGTCTTTTATGTTCGGGCACCTATTAAATCTACGTCCGTATGTGATACAGAAACGCGTATTTTCGGTCGAAACTACGGGTTTCTTTCTAAGAGGGTAGACCTCCTGGTGAGACACGTAAACACACGATAAAGTATAAGAATATGACTTTTTTTTTAATGGGACAACCCCGCCACACTATTCCCAAACCACTGTAACTCCTGTTAACCAGAATCAACAGTGGCGACCACAAGAAAAGCGCCGAGACAATGAAGCTCGACGAAGTCCCAGAGAAACGATTTAACTGTCTTGGATCCCGCAAAGAAATTAATCAGAAAAAAATAGCGGAGGAGTAGGCAAAAACCAAACCATAATTTTCACTTCCCTCCATATGACTTACCAAAAATCTATGCAAACAGCAGTTTCCCTGGTTCCTATCAAGGCAGTCGGAAAAAAGGCGTCGCCAAACCAGCTTTGAAGCTGCCCGTTTCGGCTTATTGAGAAGCTGAAAAATACAAAACAAAAACTTATTAGTTAACCCAGCCAGATATATAGTCCAGGAGGAATCGGCGCATGAGTAAACTATTCAACCTCAATTTTTGAATGCGATCCTCTTTAAATTGCCCTACTGATGATATAGATTCTATGCATGAATAGAATAGAAAGAATAGAATATGTATTTATTCGCTAATGGACAGCAGCAACACAAAAGAGCAGCACATACATAAACAAATAACAACAAACAACAAACAGCTTAACAATTAATTATACAGCTCAACTGCGCTGAGCATGCCCATAACGAAAGGGTAACCAACTCAGCATATGCTGGGTGTAAAACACTCAGCGCTGGTTTTCAGTAGTGGTGTCATGACATGCATCTATGTCATCATTGATTGCATCATGCATTACTTGTTGCAGTTGCCTCTGTCGACGGCTTAAGTTGGCTCTGTCGACAGCAAAGTGCTGTTTGCCTTTAGCGTCAAACACAAAATGCCTCAAATAGATATCGCTATAATTTTGCAATCAATAATTACATTTTTCAACTGACCTTTCTGAATGATGTCCTCTTATCAATAAATGTCATAGGTATATGTACTTGACTGACTTTGACTGGTAGAGAATGCCTAGTGGCATTAAGTCCGCCTATGTACCACTAACTACCACTCTTATACCACATGAAGTTTAAATAAATATACACGCCTCAAGTAGCAGAATGTGTGATCAGGTGATCACCTATGTATACAAACAATTTAACCTTTTGACCGCCAGTCACGTATAGACGACAAGCCGAACAAGCAAAAAAGTGTCTTAAGTCTGTCGACTTAAGGTACTTTTTGGCTTGTCGTCTTACTTGACTGTGGCGGTCAAAAGGTTAACTCACGACTATAACACATTAGGGTTGTCAGAAGCTAGGAACTACAGAATGCCATGCCACCGGCAATTCAAAACCAAAACCTTCTTCCTCCAAAACGTTTTGGATGGTGGGATGTCATCAAATGACTCCTCCCGCTTTGGGCAGAGCGGTAGGGAGTGTCAGACTTCTACTGACTAAAAACCACTCATGTTTCTTCTTAGCCCTATTTATTATATAAATAAAAAGAGAATTCCTGACTGACTCATCAACGCCCAGCCCAAACCCTTGGACCTAGAAAGCTGCAATTTTGCCCAGAGGTTCCCTTTATAATGTAGACAAGGAATAAGGAAAGATTTTCCGAAATTCAACCCCGAAGGGAGTCAAATAGGGGATGAAAGTTTGTATGGAAAATCGTCATTTTCACGCGGGCGAAGCCGCTGGCAAAAGCTAGTCATTAATATAAAACAATATTTTTTTTTAACGTATTTGTCTCTCTGCCAGTTTACTCTGCCTAACTTTCGAAACAGCTAGAATGATTTTGACAGAGCTTTGACTGGTAGATAGCCTATATTTTAATAAATTTTATTTAACAAAAAAAAAAAAAAACACCAGGTTTTTTTTTTAAAACTATCTTGTAACAACATGGTTTCTCCAGTATCATGGGTGCGTTTCATCATCAGCCTAAAATGTTCCCACTGCAGAGACTCAGGCCTCCTCTCTGGGAGAGAGATGGGCTGTCCACAACACGGGCCCAGTGCGGGTTGGTAGATGTCACGTATGTCTTTGAATATTTTGGTTCTAAGACATGCCGGTTTCGTCATGATGTTTTGTTTTGAGAGCAGTAATGATGAAATAAACTACCAAAGTAATGCTCTTGCCTGGGTTCGAAAACTGTTTGTAAGTCGGGGCAGCCACCACTGGGCCACTGGCCGCTGCCAGTGCATTTACAAACATGTAATCTCACATTCATAAATAAATACAAATAGTTGTTTCATGACAAGCAGCACAGCAGTCAATTACTTAGCCACTGCACCAACCGTGCAAACAATTGAATTGAATTCTTAACTAAATCCAATTTGAATAGGGAAATAATTATATTGAAAGCGGTTGAGTAGTGATAACAGTTTGTAATCGAAGAGAAGGCTGAAAGTGGCACTGGTGAGGCAAATGTAGGGAGAAATGTTTTGAATGCATCTGGATGGTTTGAAAAGCAGAGGAAGGCCTTGAAATTATAGATAGACTGTCTGAAGGATGATATGGCTAGAAGGAGGTGACTGTGGAGATAACAAATAATAGAGAAGTATTGCAGAAACAGACATGCAGCGCCAACCCCAAATAAATTAGGATAAGTGCTGGAAATAAAACCTTTGTGGCAACTATATTTTTGAGCCGTTTGGGGTTGAAACTTTAGGGCCGTGGGGTCCTAGTGCACACAGCCTTTTTAAGGATATTTCCAAACGCCTTGTTGACGCTTCCTGCGACCCAAGGGCTGGCTTTTTCTTTGGCCAGAGGCTAAGAGTTTTTAGTTTAAGAGGAGGAGTTTTTCGATGCCCATTTATAGTTAGTTTGTTTTTAGGTTAGTTTAGTTTATATAATATTTAGTCTTACTTTAATTATTTAATAAATTCTGAGGAGAGTGCTGGAGATTGAATGTGTGTAGAACTTACCAATTGCATATTTAATTTTTATTAAACAACTAATGTGTCAGTGGGTAGTCTTAGGGGCGGATGACACAAGTTAAAAAGAAAATAGGTACTAAATGTAAATAATGAGAAAATAAGGAAAAAGACAGCATATTTTACAGAAATTTCTATAAAACGCGAGGAAGGGCATTTTGAAACATGCAATGTTGCTGGTCAATTTTGCGTAAAGTAAAATAAGCTCAAACAATACCTACATAATCAATTATTCTGATACATTTTTTTAGAAACAAACAAAAATTATACATATAGAATTTATTATTTTACTCACCAGATTGGGGAAAATATGAGCACAGGCGATCTACGCTCGGCGTCAATTAAAATATGAGATTCACTATTAATCACGTTGTATGCAAATTTTTACGACGGATGTTTTAAAGCTTAATACATATAAACATAAACATTTAACAGACCGCTTTCGAGACAGAATAATTAGAGTACTGAATTACTGATAACAAAATGTGCGAAAACAAATCAATCTTTACTTTTGACTTTTGACATTACTTTGACAGCTTGACTCGGAAAGTTTACGAAGACAGCTACTTATTTTTGGTTTTCGTGCATAAATACCAATTCGCAATTAAAAATATAAAAAAAATAACAACTGTTACCCATCATTTGAAATTATTACTGAGATATTTGTACATATAATTATGAGTATAATTTTTATTTGCGCTTCAGTGAACTAAAAGGAAATCTTTGGTTTCGAAGAGCGCCATCTGCAATCGCAATGACTTAGGTAGCTAGTAATCTTATGATTCATATTATCACAAAATCTTTGTTTCACGCCATTCGTAACAGAATTTTGTAAAAAAAATTGCTGGGTAGTGACTATTATAAGAAGCTGGTTGCTTCCCAATCCATTATGCGATTGTGAGAAGTACCTACTTCATACATAGGTATATATAGCAAAGCAAAGGCCACGTCGAGTCAGAAGGTACTAAGTAGGTAGCGTTAATTTCAGAGCAAAAAGGAAGCTGTATTATCAAATCAAGGTCGCCTGTTAGATAAGACATAGAATTGTAGGTAAGTAAATACCTACTTATCTATGACGGAACGGGTAATCGCGGTGCAGATAACGACGCTACGAATGTCGTTAGGTCGAAAAATCGAAAACTTTCTTTAATAGGTTTTCAATCGTTTGCTGTTGAAATAAGGTTGAATATCTATTAAAGAAATTTGACATCGATACGACGTAGAGACATTCGTAGCGCTGTTATTAGTGTAGAGACTGCCCCGCCCTCTGTAATATTTAACGATAGAACTAGCAATACCTATCTTTTAGTCACGCACGAGACCAAAGGCTAGTGTCTAGCTCTAGTGAATAGTGAACTGTGAAACTTGGTACATAAATAAATATATTTTAGATTTCCCGCATGCATTGAGTGATTGAGGTAGGTACTTTTTTAAATTGTGGTTTAAAAGCCAAAATTTCGCCAGCTAGGTATTATAAATAGCGTGTTCGGTGGCGCACATTTGCTCCTCGCACACTGGCGATGAGCAATTTGTGCGGACGGATGTGATAATGTGACACATATTTTTCAATTATTTTATTTGTAAACTAAGTTTTGATTCTTTTATTTCACAGAGCCAGAAGCGGCTAGAGACGGCATTATGGAAAATGCATTGACCGGGCAACTTGTGTCAAGGACCGCCTTCAAAATCAGGTTCTTTAAAAAGGGATTTATAAATAATCATATATTTTTGTCAAGGCTAAGCTCAGTCTATCGGTTTTTTATCGATTATTTTGTAGAGTGTGTTTCGGAATAGGTAATATAAGTTATCATCGTAACACCGTTATAAGTCCCCGGCAGGCGGCACGTAACTTGGCAAGAGTCGTTAGGTAGTTGCGCAGAAGCCATTTTTTAGGTCTCTTTGGCGGTGGCGCGGGGCGCGGGTTAGTGTCATCCGTGCGTGCGATTCATCATCTGCCTAGCCTTTTCCCAACTAAATTGGGGTCGGCTATATCCGCGCGTGCGATTGGTGCATTCAAATGCATATACGTTCCGTTCGCTCCCGATTAAACTTGCGGTGCACCATGCACGAACCTTGTGTTGTAATTGTTATTTTTTTTTGTTACGAATTTGAGTTGTCGTTGTGTTTTAAATTTAGTTTTTTTAGTTGTTTTAAATTTAGTTTTTGTTACGAGTGTTTTTGTTTTAAATTTAGTTTTTATTATTGTTTTAAATTTAGTTTTTGTTGTTTTAAATCAGGGGGCACGGCAGTGCCCCCGCCAAGTCGGGCGCGAAGCAAACACTGCCGTACCATCCTTTATTGGAACCATTTCGCCGCATTTTCAGGCCCCTATTTGAGAACCTCTGGATAAGACCAGATCACAGAAATCGAGTAAGCTATAAAATCACACTTAAAATAAACAAAATTCAAGTCTGTAGGTCATTTAGTTCCGAAGATAAGCGAAGGCAAAGTTTCGCATTTACGACACTCATTCACTCACTCATGATCATCACGCCGAACGTCGCTTTAAAATGTAGACAAGGAACAAGGAAGGATTTTTCAAAAGTCAACCCCTACGAGGGTACCTAATTAGGGGATACAATAGTCTGTATGGAAAGTTGTCATTTATGATATTTTACGATATCCACGCGGGCGAAGACACGGGTAAAGCTATAGTATGTGTATAAAACTCGTAACGTTACATAACACAATCTCGTAGAGTGGATGCTCGAAACACGTTCAAATGACGTAATCACTTTCACTGATACGTCACTCATGACGCCTGCTGAATGGTAATATGTACTTACTTATCAGCTTGTCAGGAGTTATTCCGCTAAGTCGTAGGTATGACAGAGGTATAAAGAAAGAAAGCCGTAAACCTTATTCAGATAAGCGCCGAACGTCGCCGACGAGTTCCGAAAAACTTGTCGGTGAGACGTTCGGCGCTTATCGGCGCTTGTTCAAATAAAATCGAATCCGGATTTTCTGAATAACTAGCTGACCCACGCAACTTTGTCTGCGTCTCTATATATAACTTATAACTTTCCTCGATAAATCAACTATCCAACCAAAATTATTAAGTTTTAAATCGTAACAAACAAAATTTTTTATCTTTCCTCTAAATAATATTAGTTAAAAATTCGTAATTATTTTCCCGCGCGGGTATTTTTACATTGCGATATCTTCTAAGATATTTGTTTAAACTGTATAGAGTAAAGAGCACAAATATTCTACACTGGACAGCAAATAAACCGAGCCACCCGCTACCTAGGCACTCTAATTCGATTTTCTCAAAAACTAAAAAACCTACAATTATCAAAGTTGTACCTACAGAAAGTGCGTTTCATGGTGATTAAAATGAAAGGAAACTCATTGGGTTTAATCAATATTTCAGTGTTTATTAAGGATTTTACAAAGAAGAGTCGTTGTCCAGTCGTGACAATCGTTAGTAATGATAAAGTGAAAAAAAAAATTAAAGCCAAAAACATGGATAAAATCAAAAAAAAGTTTTTGATCAATATTCCGTATTCCCTCCCCTTGCTCGGATAACTGCCAGCATCCTTGTATTCATCGACCTTACGAGCCTGACGATAAAATCTTGAGGAATTGTATTCCACTCCTCTTCAATTGCGATTCGCAGCTCTGAAAGCCTTGTTGGAGCAGGTACCCGGGCTCGAACCCGACGTTTCAGCTCATCCCATAAGTGTTCTATCGGATTCAAGTCCGGGCTTCGAGCTGGCCAGTCCATCGTACGAATGCTGACGTCGCGTAGATACTGGGTCACCACATGAGCAACATGAGGCCGTGCAGTATCATGCATCAATTGCATATCCTGTCCGATATATCCTGCGTAAGGTACCACATGGTCTGCGAGGATTTCAGTAATGTAGCGATGAGAAGTCAGTCCACGTGTACGGCCCGTCGGTTCGATGAAAACTAACGCTGTATGTGCTGTTAACGAGATGCCGCCCCAGACCATTACAGATCCTCCTCCATAAGCAACAGTTTCCTCGATGCAACACTGAGAATAACGTTCTCCAGGGCGACGATATACCCTCTGACGTCGATCACTTCCATGTAGACTCACCCAGGGCTATTGTCTATCTTTTCAAAAGTCAGTGAATAACAAGCACCAGTTGTCCACAGAACTTTGGTGTTAACTGCTAATGTCATAAAATTGGTATTGCGTATCTCATTGTGTGGATAACACGTGACAGTGATTATAGGGTGACTAACATCCCAGCAATTCGGTATGTAAAGTATTTTTTAGGTATTTTTTTTTTATTTTTATTTCGTAAAACATTTAATTTTAAGCCACTAATTTGAAGCATTTTGTTTTCCCATTAACAGTTATTTTTTTATTAATTTTTAAAGTAATATTCGTGATGACGTCATTTCGTATCCTGAATAGCTTTATGTCTTTGCCACGTTTTCAGTACATACAAAAAACACATATAACTTCAAACTTGACATTGCCAACAGTTAACACTTGACAGATATACGATTTTTTATTTTGTTGTGAAATGTTAATGCTGTGATCGTGGCTGTGATTTCCTACGATTTTTAGCTTTAATTTCCATCCGTGCTGCGTATCCGTGCAATGAATCGGTCATCGATAACTACTGCTAAATGCTTCGTACCGTCATGTAGAAACAATACAACAAATAGCCGACACAAATTGTTTGTAAATGTGAAAGAAACGCTAAAAAAAGAAGTGGTGCGAGGAGGTAAATATGGAATACATGCCTGGGCGTCGTCTTTTTTGTTGCGAAGATCATTTGAACGTAAATATTACAAAAAAGTACCAATGTAATAACGAAGGCGAAAAGTAGGTAATAGAATCCTGAGATAGAATCCTACTCAAAATTCAGAGAACATGTCGGGTGGTCAGGGCTCTCGAAATGAAAATTAAATCTCGTGAACTACTTTTATATTAGAACAATTTCAGCTTTCAATTTACTTCAAGCCATGTTTAACATTCAATCTTTTTGCAGTTGGAAGAAGATCTAGAAAACTACCAATATTACAAATTAATTAAAGGAAGACCTGTACCTACTCATTCAGTAGTCAGCCACAAACATGTTGGATACCTAGATGCTGTAGTGTTAATTGCATGTGGTTTAATAAATTTACAAAGTGAAATAATAAAGACTGATTAAATAACATTATCGTTTTATTTGTAATAAGCACTTAACAGTAAATACTGCTGAATTTACAAGAAACGAGCAGTTAATAGACCTGTACAAATTACAATACCTTATTATTTGTATATAAACATTTTCCAAAATATCAACGCTTTATCAATCAGGTCCCTATTGTATTCATGATGGTTCACTGCTCCTTTTTTCCAACCAAAATAAAAACACCAGTGTATGTTTGCATCCACCGGCAGAAGCAGCACAGCCATCACAAGTTGCTTGCAAATTTGCAATATGACTTCATCCTTTTCGTTGAGAGTTACATTTACCATGTACTGCTTATTTGACACGGTGTTCTGGAACTACTTTGGCCCTCACGATGCACTTGACTTGGTCTCTTTTGACTTCAACATAGCCAACAGCAGAGTCCACATAGGAAGCGCGAGACGACCTGGATTACCAAAAATATATTAGTTAAGTAGTAAAATTACTAATGTAAATGGGTGCAAGGTATTTATAAATATAGGTAGGTACAGCAGTAGTTACATTGTTACTTACATTAGAGCTTTAGTTCCTCGGATTTCAGCGATGTTATATTTCTCATCATTTTTCATGAACTCCAGGATCATAACATTACCCAATTTGGGCAAGTTAGTCTCCACTAACTTGCCCAAATTGGATAATGTTCGCTTTGTAATGTTTGGTAATGTTTTTCGCAAATTGATTCATATTTAACTAATCCAAACAATAGGCAGGCAGTTCCGTAAAGCGTGCAATGGTCGATCAATGGTGCAGCAGTAAGTATCAAAGTCCAACGGGAAAGCAAGGTCTGTCGTGTACAAAGAATAAACGTAGAGAAAGGAAAGAGAAATTAAGGCAGCGCGCGATCCGTCCTTAGCTAGCATCTAGTATTGACACTGACAATGACAGACTGACAAGTCTGACAACAACAGTTTTTTTAAAGTTTATCTTGAAAAGCACGAAGGAAGTAGTCTATTCAGGAAACTTTATGACGTCATTTAGAGGTCAAATGAAAGTCAAATCGTTACAAGTATTATTGTGAAAATAAACACAATCTTGTGATATAGAGAGCTAAAAGTAGAAAAATAAGACATAAGACCTCAAAATCTCCAAATGGTTTTGGAATCAGCGTAGGTTAATTTTTACTTTACATACCGAATTGACACCTCTATTTTTTATCGACTATTATACGGCCAAGTTAAGCAGGTACTGCTTGAACGTTACAATACTTGATTGAGGATATATTTTAGATTTAGCCTCTTTATGGCACCTGACATGTCAAATGGTTAATGTCAAAGAGATTTAAAAGTAATATTTGAATGTCATTTTTGTTGTCAGCCAGTAAGAAATTGCTGTTGTACGTAGTACTAATTACTTTCATGTTTTGCATGGAAGAAGTAAAGACAAAAGGAAAATAAAATAAAATATTTTGCTCGAGATTACTAATTAAGTTTTAAAAATTAATGTCTATTGCTTATGTAAGACGATTTTGATGAAATAAACCCTAATTATTACTCAGAACATTGCAGGGCACGACACAAAAGGCCACAATGTTCACATATTCACAAAACAATACGTGAAATGAATCTATACAAAGGTAGGAAAATATTATATTCCCCGAAGGGTTAGACAGAGGTGTACCCATTATTACACTTCACCAACTACCTAAAGAATATTACAGATTGTCTCAAAAAACCATCATTGTAAAAACAAAATCCAAATTCAAGAAAAGACAGGTTTCTATAATGTACATAGTATTCACACAATATGAGCTATGCAATTATATCAAGGAATATATAATATTAAGGAGATTGAGTTTAGATAATGCAAATATAGTTATAAAATCTTTAGTAGCTCCAACAATACGGGACTTATAGAAACTAGTACCAGTATCAACCGTCATAAATCATCATAAAACACTACCCTTGAGAAGCGTCTTTCACGAAAGTCACTTTAAACTCTGTGTATAAACAATGTAATGTCAAATAAGCTTAGACAATCGCAATTTTAAAAATATCGATACAGAAACTTCTGTCAAAATGAGTTAAAGTGACTATCAACGACAATGGTCTCCGATGACGTCATACGCGTTGTACTACTGGTCATAGCCGATACCAAATTAACCTTTTGACAGTTAATGAAAGCACACAGAGCGAAAGTGATAATCAAAACAACTGTCAACAGAGATAGCCAATAGCCCTGGTCTCATCAGTGAAGAGTACATTACTCCACTGCTCTAATGTCCAATCCCTATGCTCTCGAGCAAATTCAAGTCGTGCTCGACGGTGTGCTACCGTTAATGCTGGGCCTGTTGCAGCTCTTTTTGGGATCAGGTTCCGTTCAGCAAGTCTGACGTATCTGAACTTATGACCACTTGGCGTTCGTCACTGTAGCGTTGAAATCGACTAAACTAATATAATCGATTCACGCACATAACTAGTTACGGTTCACCGGAGCAACTACACTACGAGTCAACCATAGACGCTCGGTCTATGAGACTATAAATACTAGCTCCGAGCTGCAAATCATTCCTTTTGTCCTGAACGCCTTCGAATAAGTAAAACCTCAGTGATCTGGGTGAGTGTTTTGAGTAATTAGCTAATTCTCTTATGTCTGGATACATTCACCGCATTCTATTGTATATCTGTATTCTGCGGTGATTGTCTACAATGTAATTGTGTCGGTTGTCAATAATGGCTACCGTGTTTGTACAGATGCTACGTCAGCTAATTGCGTATCATCCATCTAATCTTGCACTTGCACATACTGCCTTTGTAAAGCCCGCACATGCCTCGTTCACCCTCCGCTGCATGGCCTCGCCGCATTCGCTTAACCTGCTCTGAAGCACGGCGAGAGCACACTATCGCGACATGTGCTGGCTTGTTTCTAACCTTTGTGAACTGCCACGATGGGTGAGTCTCCTTGCTCCCCCTGAAACCACTGCCTGGGCTTATGGCTGGGAGACACACGCATCGTAGGCGCTCACCGATCCTGGCACCACGCTTACGGGCCCACCCTGCCACGCGCTTGATTCCAGGGTTCTACTTGAAGACTTAAAACTACCGAGACACCGCTGACGGGCGTCGTAGCTGCCTCCGCGCCCTACCCGCTGAGCGACGATCCCGTCACGGCCTCCTACTACGTGCCTCCGCACACCGCTAGCCGCCTTCCACGTCTGCCACGTGGAGGGTCCCTGCAGGCTAGCACCAGCCGTGCCTACAGCACGCTGCCGGCCGCTATACCGGCTACTCCTCCAGCCACGTGCCTGACACGTGGGCACTAGCCGTGCTCACGCACGCCTGCCAGCTGCCGCGACCGAGACGCGGTCGCCTTCTCCACTGCTGCAGCCCTGCGGTCATCTCGTCACCGCGCAGCCCTCGCCGGCCTCGTGCGTGTCGACCTAAAGCCCAGGGCAGTACCCTTCTACCTAAGTGCTGTGTTCAGTGAAAGAAATTCTAGAGACTCTAGATCCTACCCCCTGTTAACTATTCTTATGCTCTTTTTCTAAATATATGTATTAAACTGTTGTGGTTTCTCTGCTTCTCAACCCCACCTAAAGCACAACGCCACATCACGCAGACTTTGTTGGACTTGAACTGCGTTGAGGTGGCGATTTCGCAGAACAGTAAGGTGGATATAACGATCATCTGCTGCTGATGTAGCCCTAGGTCTGCCCGTACCTGGACGGCGATCGAATGCTCCAGTCTCTAGGTATCGTCTGTAAACTCGTTGCACCGAAGATCTGCTGATTTGAAGCCTTCGAGCGACTTCACGTTGCGCAATGCCTGCTTGAAGTAATGCTACAGCTTGAGCTGCTTCCTGAGGTGTTGTATCCATTATTAATCGAAAAAAGTAGCAAAAACACACGCGTCTGAGCAAACGATGGACAAAAACTAAAGAAATGATAAGAAATATCCGACTACCCTCATTGTAGAGAAAAAGAACGCTAATTTCAAACTCTGGTGAAAACAGAGCAAATCGTTAGCATTGTGTTTGTTGCTTGATTACAATGTGAGTTGACGGTACTTTCGAATTAATTTTTAGTCATTTTAATCACCATGAAACGCACTTTTTAGGGTTCCGTAGTCAACTAGGAACCCTTATAGTTTCGCCATGTCTGTCTGTCTGTCTGTCCGTCCTCGCTTAATCTCTGTGACCGTTAGCACTAGAAAGCTGAAATTTGGTACCAATATGTGTATCAATCACGCCGACAAAGTGGTAAAATAAAAATTGGAAAAAAATGTTTTATTAGGGTAGCCCCCTGTTGGAGTGATTAAGGTTCAGTATTGATTGTAGGACTTCGTAAAAAATAACACACGTCTTTACGGTTTGATGGTTTATTCCGCACTACTCTTATGAGAAAGACAGACAATCATCGATTTGTACCAAACATACCGCCCACCAAAAGGGATTTTAATACCTTTTACAATTTTGAACTTAAACGCAAATTAAATCAATTAACACATATCATGCAGACATTATGTTCATCAAATATTAATTAATGTAGCAACTAACTAACAGATAAACAATTTGACATTCAAGATAGACTACTACATAAGTTTCATTTATTACAAAACAAATTGGGAGTCTTTCTAACGACTGTTACCTATTAAGCCTGCATTTAACTAATAGAATATAATCATCAAGTTAACAAATTTTGAGCGAAAAGATTTACATTATTATTACACAAATGTGAGAAAAAACAACATAATCATAAACTTTGAGAGACAATCAAAATACTCATCTTACTCGCACCTTCGGTAACTCGCCCATTTGTTGCGTCCGAGATCGTGCATTCAGCTTGGCACAGATACATATAACATTTATGCAGGTATGTCTTTACTAAACCCTTAACTTTCAAAATCCAGTATCTTGACCTCAGGTAATTTAGCATCAGTTGCACTCCTCCGTGCAACGTTTGTTTGTGAGCATCAGCTACGAGTAAGGAGGTGAGTGGATTTTTGTGGTCTAAGACTATAGGATGCAGACGGTCGTGTTCTAAGTAGTTAGCGTTTTGTAATCTTCCGCCCACCCTAAGTATCATTTTAGTATCCAGATATGGATTTAGGGTCTTCAAACGGCTTGTACTTCTTACTTGATTCCTTTCTAACAGGTCTCTGATGTCTTCGTGGAATATAACATCTTGTGTGATTTTTATGCAGGTCTGCAGCGAGTCTTCGAGTTCTTCAGTGGTGATCGGCGAATCTACCGGTTGACTTTGTTTAAACCTTAGAAATCTTTTAACATACGTGATAGTCTTCAGTAATTCAGGTAAGTTTTTGAACGATTCTAGTTTTCTGTACAAGGAATTTTCTTCGCTTTCTCTTGTAAGGTAATCAATAGTTTTCTTACTTTCTAGGTCTGTTTCTTCATTAATTAATGTTTCCATGTGTATTTTTTCTTGTTTCAGGTGTTCCGGACCGTGCCACCAGAGTGTGTACTTTCTCAATTCAGGAGCCAACATTCCTCTCGATGCGACAGCAGCTGGATTTTGTTGTGACTGTATGTGGTACCATTTGTTTCCAACATTGTCAAGTATGGTTATCACTCTATTTCTTACGAATGTGTGCCATCTGTTTGGGTCTCCTTGCAGCCATGACAACACTATCGTGGAATCAGTCCAACAAAATATCTGACTCTTTGGGATGTGCGTCGCTTCACTTATATGCTTTAGTAATTTAGAGAGGAGCACTGCGCCGCATAATTCCAGCCGTGGAAGAGACAATGCCTTGATAGGAGCTACCTTTGTCTTGGCAGCGATAATTCCTGTCTGATAGTCTCCATTGACTCCTCGAACCCTCAGGTAAGCAACAGCTCCATACGCTTTAGTTGAAGCGTCACAATAACCGTGAATAGTTACATCTTTCAACGTTTCTTGTGTCGTAAACAGCCATCTCTTTAATTTCATAAATTTGATATCTTCAAAACTGTGTCTAATACTTAACCATTCGTTTTTTGTTTCAGGTGAGAGTTCTTCATCCCAATGGACCCGTTGAAGCCATAATTTCTGTATCATTATTTTTGCAGGTACCAGTGCTGGAGCTAACCATCCCAGAGGATCAAAAAGTCGTTGAACCTCGGCCAATATTTTCCTCTTTGTGACTGTTTCTGATAAGGGTGGTAGCTTGAGGTTGTATTTAATTACATCTTCTCCCATATTCCAGGATAAGCCCAGTGTATTTATCAAGCCGTCTAACTTGATATCGATATTTAACATGAGAGCTGAGCTCAGCTGGATGAAATTCTCTTAGGAAATCTGGATTGTTCGATGCCCATTTTTGTAGGATGAACCCACCTCTGCCAAGAATTGCTTTTACTTCTTTAGCTACACCAACTGCCTCGGGTACAGTATCTTGACCGGACATTAAATCATCCATGTAAAAGTCCTGTCTAATAGTATCTGCTGCTTGAGGATGACTCTCGCCTTCATCTTTAGCCACCTGCTGCAGAGTTTTGATAGCAAGGTATGGTGCACATGCCGTGCCAAAGGTAACTCGCAGAAGCCGATATTCTTTCACAGGTTCATTAGGGCTGTCACGCCAGACAATTCTTTGATAATCTGCGTCTTCCTTCGATACGAGTATTTGTCTATACATTTTCTGAATGTCGGCGACAAATGCTATCTTTTTCAGGCGCCATCTCATGACGAGTGATCTCATATCTTCTTGTAGTTGCGGTCCTACTAGTAGTTCGTCGTTGAGTGATATGCTATTTGAGCCCCTGTGAGAGGCATCAAATACTGGCCTGGCCTTTGTTGTCTCGCTCTCCTCCTTTACCACTGCATGGTGGGGTAGATAGACCGCCGGCTTATTACTTTCACCACTTGGCACCTCCTCCATGTGTTTCATTTCTTTGTATTCGTTAATGGCCTTAGTGTACTCCTTTTTCAGATCATCATTTCTTTTAAAGCGTCTCTCTAAGTGAAATAATCGGCTTACAGCTCCTTCTTTTGTATTGCCATGCGGTGACTGTGGGTTTTCTGTTTTAAAAGGCAGCTTGACTATGTAACGCCCTTCACTATTTCGCATGTAAGTCTCTCTATAGATTCTCTCGCCGTCTTCTTCTTCTTTTGTAAGTTTTCCTTGTTCATCTGTTTCAACCTCCCACATAGATTTCAACATTTCATTTAGATCAAGCTTATGATGCATTACCAGTATTGGTTGTTCTGATGTTTGTGCTTGTATCTTTCCAAATAAGATCCAACCCAAGCTTGTATTTTGTGCACATGGGGAGCCAGGTGGACCTTTGATAATCTCAGCCTTTAAAATCTGAGCACAAACTTCTACGCCTAACAGCATGTCTACTCGCCCTGGTGAATGGAAACTCGGGTCTGCCAGGGTGAGTCCTTTTAAGTGCGGCCAGGTGTGCATTGAACCAGTAATTGTTTCAGATGGCAAGTGTGATGTTAATCGCGTTGGCATTACATAGGCATTGACGGTAAACTTGACGTCCTTCTCATATCTGGAATGAAGCTCGACTTGTATCACGTGACTGACTGTTGTCTGCGTTGCTCCGACTCCAGTGATAGTTCCCTTTATTCGCGATCTCTTGACTTTTAACAGTTGCGCTGCTCGCTCACTAATAAAGTTTGCTTGCGAGCCCTGATCTACCAGCGCTCGCAGTACTGTACTGTGTCCCTCTTCATCTCTGACTTTCACTAATGCTGTAGCAAGCAGTGCTGTTGACCTCTCCGACACGAAGTGCGTAGATAATGCCACCTCAGGATTGTCACTGGGTTCCGCTTTCTTTTGTTCGTCCTCTATTTGACCTTGATTGGTTTTCACATTGTCTGACTGACCGCCGCTGGGTTGATGTAGCAATGTATGATGGCGGCGGTTGCACCTTCGGCAGGACATTCGATTACGGCATCTTCTGACAGAATGTCCTGATGTCAGACAATTGAAGCATAACTTGTTCTTCTTAATAAACTCAGTGCGCTCATTCGGTTGTAACTTACAAAATTCTTTGCAGTGACACAAGGGGTGCTCCGCGTTACACATACTGCATGACTTGGTTGGTGATGTATCTGTCTTATCTTCCGGTGATGTGGAATGGAATGACTTCGCCTTAACACTCGTCTGCTCCTTTTTAGCTGTAGGGTTAACCATCTCCAGTGTCCTATATTTTGTTTCCAGGAACGCCTTTAGTTCGTCCCAAGATGATAGGGTGTCAGGGTTTCCCTTGTAAGAATCTTCTTCCCAGGCTGTATGTGTCTCCACATCTAACTTTTGAACAAGTGTGTAAATAATCATCTGATCCCAGGACTCGACGGGTATTTCTTGATTTTTCAAGTTATTTAAGCACTGAGAGGTTGTATCTAACAGGTTCTTAATTTGGACAGCTGATGGAGAAGTAATTTTCTTCTGAGTATTTAACTTGTGGAGTAGAGAATATACTATTAAACGTTTGTTTCCATACCGTTGGGCAAGTGTATTCCATGCCTGTTCATAATTATCATCCGTGATATTGATATGCTTCAATAATTCTTTTGGTTCACCAACAAGGCTCAACTTCAAGTAATGCAACCTTTCGATGTTACATAAAGACGTGTTGGTATGTACCAGCGACGTGAACATATCTCGAAACATAGGCCAGTCATCATAGCTTCCGTTAAAAGTAGGTAACTCGATGCGTGGCAAGTTAACCCGTGGTGGCGTCGACGCATCATATGATTGTCTCTGAGTGTGTGTAGAACTCAAAAGCATCGACAACATATCCTTTAAATCGCCTAATAAACACGAGTATAAATCTTCCACAACAAAGTAATCTTCGTTCTCAAAATATGGAACCTCATTCCGTTTGGTCTTAGGTGTACATTTCACTAAGTCTTGATGTGTCGTATTAAACGTTCGCCAATATTCTTCGATGGTTTGTAACTTAGTTTCAATATAACCTTTTGATAACCTTTGCTTCGGACATTTCTTTAAATTACTTTGTGTCTTTTGTAACAGTAAATAAACGTCTTCTAACGAGTTAACTAACCTTTGTTGTTCACTAGTTAACGTAACACTCATTGTTATGTATAGCTATAACACTGTCCTTCTTGATAAAATAGTTTTTAACGCACTCACAATTCAAAGTCAATAGTTTTACTTGTTTTGGTACTAGTTATCCACGTAGCAGTCACTGTTATGTAGAGTTATTAAAATGTTCTTCTTCATAAAACAGTTTTAAAACACTCACTTCACGTTTTAAAGTCAATCGTTTGTAGTAAACAAAGTCATTCGAGTAGTACTCACTAATGACTTGCGAAATAGGTGCACAAAAACTGGCTCAGGAATGCGGCCTTTTGTTCTCCGGTCGCCGGGTAGTCCTTATCTATTTTTCTAATAATCCGGCTCGTTTGGACCATATGTTGGAGTGATTAAGGTTCAGTATTGATTGTAGGACTTCGTAAAAAATAACACACGTCTTTACGGTTTGATGGTTTATTCCGCACTACTCTTATGAGAAAGACAGACAATCATCGATTTGTACCAAACACCCCCCTATATGTAAAGTGGGAAGAGATTTTTTTTTTAATTTCAACCCTAACGTGTGATACATTGTTGGAAAGGTATTTAAAAATGAATAGGGGTTTCCTAAAATAATTTTTTGATAATGTCAATAATTTCGGAAATAATCGCTCCAAAAGTAAAAAACAATGCGTCCCCCCCCCCCTCTAACTTTTGAACCATACGTTTAGAAAATATGAAAAAAATCTGAAAAGTAGAACTTTATAAGGACTTTCTAGGAAAATTATTTTGAACTTGTATGGAAACAACAGATGGAAACAGCAGATAACCAATATAATTTGGTCCCTGAATCGTATGAGCGCCTATACAATCCAGAGGTCAAGTTTCATTGGCGGTAGAAGAAATTGTATAAATTTTAAGTTTTGGTACGGAACCCTTCATGTGCGAGTCCGACTTGCACTTGGCCAGTTTTTTGTAAGTATAACTTTGATAGTTGTAAGTTTTATACTTTTTGAGAAAATCGAATCAGAGTTCCTAGGTAGCGGGTGGCTCGGTTTATTTGCTGACCAGTGTATATTAAATTTCCGTTCTAACGAACACATTTATTTAGATATAGATTAATACCTTATGGGTTAAATAAGCTTCGCAAAAAATAATTCTTTTTAACCTAACATTTTAATAGTAAAAAATGGTTACAGTGAGTCAATCTTAAAAGATAGACAGATGCTGTCGCGGACTTTTTTTTAGAACTTTTAAAGACGAATAATTACTTCATACATGATATTATCGTAACTTAAACAGTTTTCGCAGCGCACGCAACGGAAACTCAGAAAGGAATTTTTCTTTTCCCGTTTTTGCAACATTTCTCATTTATGCTCCGCTCCTATTGGTAGTAGCGTGATGTTATATAGTCTATAACCTTCCTCGATAAATGAACTATCCAACACATAAAGAATTTTTCAAATCCAACCAGTAGTTCCAGAGTTTATCGCGTTCAAACAAACAAACAAACAAACTCTTCAGCTTTATAATATTAGTATAGATTGGATTTGTAACTCGCCTCGGGGGCTAATTATGATCGCGTGAAAATTCGTGTAGTACGTAGGTATAGCAGGAACACATCACACGAAGTTATCCTCATTTTCCTGGCCTTATCCCATTTTATTTGGGGTCGGGTATCTCTTGCACAACCCGCATCCCCGACGACGGGACTCAAAGCCCCGACGGGACCTGCAGCCCCGACGGGATCCGTAATTAAGCCTATCTCCACGTTTATTGTAAACACTCAAAATAATTATGTTGTCTAACATATTCTGCCGCCTGCAACATCACCATACCGGGAACAGTCAATATTTTTAACGTTTTGAAAAGTGGTCTGGCGGTTATTAAGTGGTCCCAAAATACCTACTACCTACTCAAAAATAATTATTGTAACTAAAGGTGGAATCCGGGACCGCTGGTCCCCGGTAAATGATGAATAAGGAGACACGTCCGTGTACGAGTCTGTCAAATTCTCGTGCTAATACATAAGTAAATTCACGTCTGAGAAGTTGCACTAACTAGTTTATTTTGACCTCGAATAGGTACAGATCCGGAAAATAGCTAATCAAATCACTCCGATATCATAATAATTATTATGTTTTTCGTTGTATATAATATCTTCCTCATGTGATACTGGTTAGAGTATCTACATATTATTATAATTTTGTTTATTATTATCTATAGCTGATGCCCCCGGCTTCGCCCGCGTGGATGTGGGAACTTGACAAATTATTACCAAAACCTTCCTCGAGAACCACTCTATCCATTGGTGAAAACAGAATGGAAATCGGTGGCTCAGTTTTTGAGTTTATCGCGAACAGACAGACGCGGAGTAGGACTTTGTTTAAAAATATGTAGGATATAACGATGTATAATTTTCCACAACAGGTTTCATGAGAGCAATTTAGACATAATTATTATTTTGAAACTTTAACAGTCAGTAAAGTTCAATTAACTTAAATCTTAAACTAAGAAAATTATTTTCGTAAAAAAAATAAAACGACTTCTAAAAAAAAACACAAAAAAAATAAAAATTTACTTTGTAGACGGCACGGTTGGCGCACTCAGAATACAGAAAGATTGGCGCAGTGGCTGAGCGATTGGACTGCTGCGCTGCGGGCTGCGGGTCGCGGGTTCGATCTCTGCACCCGCACGGAACAAATTTTGTATGGCCTACAGATAATTGTTTTGGGTTTAGGTGTTTGGTTTGTGCATGTGAATTATAGCCACCCACGATGAAAGGAAAAATTGCTAGTGTGGGTACATAATTTTTTTTTTGAATGTCCACACTTTCAAAAACAAAAAATACTTTTGAAAATCGGTGACTTTCGTTTGTTTATTTTCCACTTTTTTGTGATTTTTGTTTGAAAGTTGGTACTAAGTAGGTACTAAGTCAACCTTTTTGGTTGTACTTGTAGTATGTTGGCACCATTATTCGATTGTCGTGGTATGGATGGACATGTGTTGCGAACAAAGACTATGTTTAATACCTACTCTATGGTTGCGAAGGAATGAAATATTGAAGTAACATGTTGAATATGCATGTAGATGGCTATAAGAGTAGAGGAAGACCAATTAAACGATGGATGGACTTCGTGAAGGATGATATGGCTAGAAAGGCGATGGCTGCTGACATGACGTGAAATAGAGAAGTACCTATGGAAGAAGAAGTCATGTTGCGCCGACCCCAAATAAATTGAGATAAGGGCAGGAGAATGATGACGATATTGGTACCTATAAATGCGAAAGAGACCATTCAATGACCATGGATCCATATTAGTCGCCCATAACATAGTTGAGAAAAGGCTAGGCTGATGATGGACAAACTTTATTTTTGGAGTGTGAGAAATCATCAAATGACTCCCGCTCTGGGCACAGCACAGCGGAAGGGAGTGTCAGACTTTCGACTAAAAACCACCCATGTTCCTTCTTAGCCCTTTGTGTCGAACATGACGGACAAAATTGCGATTGTTTTATTTGGCTTACTGGTCAAGAATATACTGTGTCGAGAGGAGGTCTGAAACACAATGTCGTGCCCCAGTGACCTTCGTTTATTCTACGATAGTGACCAGTGTGTTGTGTACCTTCACTATGACATAACGTGTGTGCCGTGCCTGTGTTTTTTGAACAACAATGTTTTACGTAAGTTGTTTTTACTCTTTTGTGATTCTGTTTGGTTGTTAAATCTTTAAATATAAAATTTTACTGTATGTGTGTATGTCACTAAACTCCTCGTAAACCGCTGGACCGATTTGGATGAAACTTTCTGGGGATATTTCAATGGGTTCTTGGATGGTTTGCACACATTTGGACCACAATTGGACCCGGTGGGTGGTGGGCAGGACGACGTCTGCCAGGTCCGCTAGTATTATATAATAATCATTTATTTATTTAGACAACTAAGATCCATTGGGTTAGTAACAATATTCCTAACCTATGTTATTATGACTCATGTTTATTTTTATCTACTTATTTATACTATTTAATAATTCTAATATTATAAAGTAAGTAGGTAGTATAATTTGTTTGCTTAGAGAGGGTAATCTCCGGAACTAATGATTCAATTCTAAAAAATATTTCACTGTCAGTAAGCTACTTTATTCGCGCGTGTTATTTAAAGGCTAAACATTAACCGCCTTATTCATAAAAATAGTTAAGAGTTGTTTAACTTAAGCTTGGTTTATCTCGCATGCCGTCTCACTTCAATAATATTCAAATGAAAGTGACGGCATGCGAGATAAACCAAGTTAAACAACTCTTAACTATTGTTATGAATAAGGCGGTAAGTATATTCTTGGCATGTACACTCGCGTGCAAAAGTATGGAATCACTTACTTGGAATTGATTCCGCGCGATCTTGAGTACTTAATAACTAGTTAAGAATAATAATAATGGTACCATTTTAAAGGTTTAACAGTTACCTTTAAATTGATACCAAATTCATGCAAATCACGCTATCAATTAAGAAGTTATCCCGGATTACGTTGAGAAGTAAGGAAAAAGATATGTTTCAATCGTTTGATACGTCGCGCGTTGCGGCTTATTGACGCCCCATAAAAGTATGTGTTATCGGATTTTCTTTATCAGTTGGCTTTCACACGTTGACTGGTACACATCTCCACTACTTTTGACCCTTGAACTTGGACGACAATGGATACTACACCTATAGAAGCAGCACAAATCGTCGCCCTATTGCATGAGGGCTCAGCCAGCGGGCTGTAGCACGTCACCTCCACATAAGCCAGTCCTGTGTTTCGAAAGTTTATCAAAGCTTTCAGGAGATTAGTGGCTTTATCCCAAGACCAAGATCTGGATGGAGCCGGTGTACATCGGAGAGGGACGACCGTTTTATCGTGTCATCCTCTCTCCGAAATCGACATTTGACTGGTGTCGACGTCCAACGGGAGCTCCGAAATGTTCGTGTGGTAGCTGCCGGCGAGTGGACAGTTCGTCGAAGACTTAAGCAAGCTAATTTGACTCCAAAAAGGCCTGCCACATGCCTGAAACTGACGGCAGGTCACCGATAAGCACGACTTCAATTTGCTCGCTACCATCTTGATTGGGTGGTTGAGCGATGGAGGCGAATCCTGGTCTCCGACGAGTGCAAAATGTGTTTTCACGACATCGACCGAAGGGGTCGGGTCTACAGGTAACCTGGGGAGTGGTTTGCGCAGTGCTGTTTCGCTGAAACAGTGGCTTATGGGGTCGGTTCTTGCATGATGTGGGCCGGGATCACTTGACCATAAAACAGACCCTGTTTTCGTGCCTGGTGGGGGACGAGGAGGCTGTCCAACGTCAGACCGCTACATTTCTGATGTTTAGCTGGATCATGTCGTTCTTTAAGCGGGATATATCGGTGATGACTTCCTCCGTAGGAACGATAGCGCTCGTTGTCACACTTCCCGTGCCACAACTGAATACCTCGAAGAAGTTGGTATCGCCGCATTGAACTAACCAGCGCTCAACCCGGACTTGTATCCCATTGAGCACGTGTGAGATAAACTGAAGAGGAGGATTCGTTCCGAAAATCCTGCTCCTTCAAGTGTGAATGAGCTGAACTCGGCTTTTATAGAGGAGTGAGAAGGTGTCCTGCAAGAATTGATTCCGAAGCTGATTAGGTCAATGGAGAACCGTATTTGAGAAGTTATTAGGGCCAGGGGAGGGTACACAAAATATTGAAACTTAATTTTAAGGCCAAATAAAAATGTTTTAAATTAATATTTGTTGTTTTCTTCATTTATTATTTTTCCATTATCCTTATGTTTTCCTAACTCCTTCACTCAATCCGGGATAACTCCTTAAATACTGGTGTGATTTACATGAATTTGGTATCAATTTAAAGTTAACAGTATAAGCTTTAAAATGGTACTATTTTTATAATACTTACCTAGTTATTAAGTACTCAAGATCGCGCAGAATCAATTCCAAGTAAGTGATTCCATACTTTTGTTTGCTCGCGAGTGTATAATAAGCGAGCTATCACAATGCGGGTGAAGTTCTAGTTTTGTATATTCGTGTTGTAAAAAAAGTTGGTAAACACCAATTAGGTACTTACTTACATAACTAATTGGGTTTTACCAACATTTTTACACGTCGAGTTCCTAATACTATATTTTTAACCAAAAGGCCTGGGTACCCCTGACAGGACCTGGCTACTATGAGAAGGAAAAGCCGAAACAAACTCAAAGGTCTGTTTTAAAGTGCAGAGTACCTAGTGTCTGAGATGGTCTTTTGTAGAAAGAACCGCACAGATTTGAGTGAAGGTTCACTCAAATCAGCTGTCCAGTCAGTCAGAGCACGCATTTGTCAGTCGTGTAGTACGACCGATACGATAACTCAAGGCTATCAACAGAACTCTTGCTCCTCGAAGCCGCAGGTAGTTGCTCATATTATGAAAGCGTTGATCTCTATGAAGAAGAAATTGGCAGTAAACTCTACGAGACCAATAACTGGCAGTTATCTATGTATACTCGTATAGCCAGTAACAAACAGCAGCCGATAGCCTAATGATGTGATCTTCGGGCAGCCAAGTCATAGGTCCCGAGTTCAAAACCAAGACACGTACCTATGATTTTTAGGATTCCATGTGCGTATTGTATACTAACTTAATGAGGAGGAGCTCGTGTCTTAGTAATAACTGCCACGAGGTTAAGTCGCGGCTGCCCAGGTTGGCCTGTGGATGGGTGACTATTCATTACGTACCGAATTTCCGTGTCATGCTCTGCAGCAGAACCACTTTGCCTATAATACTTTAAACTTATAGGATAAAATGTTGATAATGTCTATATTATTGTAGGTTAATTTAAAAAAAATGTATATTGTCAGTTTCTTGGAAAACATCAATTCAAAGTGGCCCTGCTGAAGAGCATACTCCCCAGCCTGCAGAACCACTTTAAAATAATAGGTATTTCACGCTGATTATGCACAGGTCTTAGTAGAAACATAATGCATATTTATTGTAAATCAAGATAACATCGTCAATTTTAGAAAAATATTTACAGAATAGTAGTTAAATGTAGATGAATTACAAGAATGCGCCTGCTATAATAAAAAATACAGGATACAATGTAGATAATGTCTATATTTGTGTAGCTTAATATCAAAATTTGTATATTGTAACGGCAGTGGTAAAAAATAAACAGGAACTGATTTATAACTTTATTCGGGCAGAGCTTCCCCTTACAACTACTACAATCGAGTGCGACCAGATCGCTAAAATGAGCTTGCAGGGCATTATAAAGCTTTATCCCCACCGGAGGCGTCCGGTAGTTATGGCTTGGCTCGGGTTGGCATGGCTATCGTTGGCGAGGCTCGCTGTCAGGTGGCTGTCAGATGGCTGTCAGATGACTGTCAGTGGGCTGTTGTAACATTCGGCCGTCCTGAAACAATTGCTCCCGCAATGGGAACCAGAAAAACAACGATTACAAGTCAGCTCAAAAAAACCAAGTTAAAATGGGGCAATGAACTTTGATCTCTCAAGAAGATTTATGAAATCTTCGGTGCTCAATTTATTGTTCATCTACACTACTGGTGCTATCAGACATATTATTATAAGCATCGCTACGATATAGTCATAAGGAATCAACGGATACTAAGCCTGTAAACCCGTTGTATCATAATTATATTATGACCTTTTGTACTTTTTAGTTTATGTCAATCATGACCTAACTCCTCAATATCACTTAAGTGGGCCAGAATATAAATCCTTAATAAACAAGAATTAACTTGGCAACAGGCTCGCCCCCTATTGCATGGGACTCAAACTTTACTGTATATTACTATGTGTGTGTACTCATGGGTACACCTCTACCTAACCCTTCGGGCATTACAAGCGTGATGTTATTAGCATTGACCTTGTTGCCGCTAGTACTCAGCGCCTGGCGTAAATGTGCGTAATCACCGTTTTTTGTAATTTGTAAATCACACTATTATCAGCTATTATTATTTTTCGCCTTGTATCTAAGCTACGTCCCATTTTCTTTCCAGCTATTCAAATTCCAGTAGTAGATAACTCTATCGCTTCTAAATTGCACTGGTTCAGAAACCCGGTCTAGGATAAATCGTAAGGCTTAGGTACCCTGTTGTATTATTAACAGTATTATTAAAACTCCAAATTATGTTTGGTAACCTATTGTCCCCATATTGAGTTGCTTCCTTAAGTTCCGTGAATTGTGCGATTAGTGCCTCCCACACTTCGACCTACTCATTAAACGTAGAATCAGAGACATTAAAAACATGAAACACTTTTCATATAAGAAAAGATAACTAAAAAAACTAAGTTTGCCAACCTATCGTATAAAGAAACTGAAGAAACAATTTAAGTTAACATAATAAACCATACCAATATGACACACGCACACACACATGTTGGTACTAACACACATGCTTCTTAGCGTGTCGATGGCAAAACTTCATTACTTTTACACACAACACCATTTAACCCCATCAACACTAGATATTGCTCAACTCATCAACGCTAAGATAATGCTACTCTGGCCCCCAAGATACCTACAGGCGTAGCCTAGTTTCGAGACCTCGGTTTTATCACCATTTTCAAATTAAAATTAAACTTGCTACATGTATTACTTATTAGCGCTAAGTTAGATTAACAAAAATGATTGTAAATAGACTTAATTAATATTATTCTTCTTAGCAAACCTAGGTAGGACACGCAATAGCTGTTAACAGTTAACGTATTTTTAAACTGCTGTTCCGTTACAAACTTCTTGAAATATCTACTCGTAAAGACCTTGCCATGGTCGGAAACAATGTAATCTGAATAAATAATTGCGATCTAAACTAATTGTCACCACAAAATTATTGACAGTACGCGTTGGTTCAGAAACAACGAATTTAGTGAAAGCATGTATCAATATAAACATGTACCGACTGGTACTCCTTTTTTTTTGTTTAGCCAGAAGGGCTCAAACTATCGATATTTACCATTTTCATTGGTTCAGTAGATTTAGGAATTGAATGTCATTGGCCCTCTTTCCTACCGTATCCGCTTTCCCGTAAGCACAATGTAAACATGACGTCACATAATAATGTTTACGTATAAATCGGGTAATTTATATTATGGAAACCAGAAATTTTGCTCTTATTTATAAGTTCAGAACTTCGTTCTTTACGAACTTTACGCCTTGGCCAACATCGTCATGATGCATTTTGTAATATTTTCCATCGCGCGAAGTTTGACACAACTAATCGGGTACCGTAAAGATTTGTTTACGTTATAGGCTACTACCTATAAATACTACAATTATTCACTATAGGTATAACTATCTGTACATCCACTTTGCAGCAAAACAATACAACTTTTTGGCTTTTCATCTTGTCATTGCACTGTACTGAACTAATCGTTAACCTCTAAATGGTACACATTAAACGGCATTCATCAAACGATCTACTTACATAAGGCAGGCATAGACATAGAATTTAACGTTAGCTTCGGTTTTGGCTTGCTGGATTTTGTTTGTAATATCGAGCAATGCATGGCTTAAGATCACGTTTAGTCATTGTATCGCGCACTGCAGTACAGTCCGAAATTACATGGACATTTTTACATAACACACATATACGATAATATCTTCGCAACAACTTCATTACTGCAAGGGATTAAAGCCCAAAATCATGAATAACACTCTTTCCGACTGGTAACGCGACTAAACTAAAGGACTGGGCGCAAACTACCGTCAATCTGCTTTTATAAAAGATACCTTGCTGCATACGTGTGAATTTCTGTTGGGAAACTAGGATCGTTTATTATAATAATCACATTTTTTTTTTTTTTTTTTTTCTTCCTTAACAAGATTTATGTGACTTGCCGCATAAGTCATACCCACATCGTATTATTTTTTGTTAGTTTGATAAACAATCGAGCTATTATTGCAAAGTTACTATTGAACTGTCGTAGGAGCCTATACTACCTCAAATTAGCAACACTATTTGTGGTCGTTCAAACTTCGATTGAAATACTGTTAAAATAAAGTTCTAATCAGCTTGCACTACAAAGCGGTTGTTACGTCTTTCGCTGCGGCCGAATAGTGCGAAATTAGTGGTATTTTGCGATTTACAACAAAACTATTGATTGGACTAAAAAAAAGTAAAACACTGATTTTGTTTACTGCAGTGAATCATATACTTTTACGCATTATAAAACTCGCGTTTTACTCCTGTTGGCCTCATAAATAACTACATAGAACTAGATGGAATAAATTGACGCACTTCGTTTACCTTACTCGAGACGGGAAATTAAGACACATGTATCAACTTAAATTCAACCGGTTGAATGCCATCACAATCATGCTTATTTTACCTATGAAATATGTAAAAATTAACGGTTTCTCATATTTAATTTTAAGATCCTCGTTTGCAATTTGTCAAGAACTTTATGCAATAAGTTTATACCTGTTTGAATATCGACTGACGGTAGCAAGAGATTGCCTAGGAATGCTATAAACCACTGACAATAGTTTGATGAAATTATTGTAGCTATTTATATCTAAAGATTTACTTTGGAGTTGTTGGATAATCTGATGCGCACTTGAACTAAATAAAATATGTACATCTTAAGTTCTCAATTCCTTAATACACAACTAGTAAAACCATTTTTGTACCGAGATAATATACTGATTAACTGACTATGATTAGATTTACTTATCGGGCCTACCAAATTACCTAATTTTGTCTACGATTGGCATAATTATTATCAACACATAGGGCACTTCATTGTAAAACACATTTGGCTAATATATTTGGCTAATGGCATTTGGCTAATATTTTGCAAATATCTGTTAACTGGCATGTTAACTGACCTTGTTATTTATGCATGGTTCCTGGCAGCTCTCAGCGTGAAGTAGGACGGTTCGTCCCTTCCATGTCCTTGGGCTCGCTGTTGACGACCTTGAGGTAGCCTTCATTTACCGTAGCAGCGTTACTGGCAGAGAAATGGATACTTCTTGTAACTCGAAGTGTCTCACAGGTGGTTACTGGCCGCAGTCTTCGTTTTCAGGGTCAAATTATGGAATCAATGATGCGGTACTGAGGGCAGGCGCTTCGTGTTCCATCCAGATCGTAGACTGCTTTTTCAATTTGTGCCTTGTGATTCTGGGATGGGCGACTCTTCAATATTTTCCTTGTAGGCGGTGTGCATCAACGTTCTTCGTTTGAATTTTCAGACCTCGTCCTTTGTACTTGGTGACCGTTGACTTTTAAATGTATCAGAGCGTCGTTTAATCGTAGGTTTATTGTTTTCGATACCACTTCTGAGTGTAACGGCAGTGGTAAAAAATAAACAGGAACTGATTTATAACTTTATTCGGGCAGAGCTTCCCCTTACAACTACTACAATCGAGTGCGACCAGATCGCTAAAATGAGCTTGCAGGGCATTATAAAGCTTTATCCCCACCGGAGGCGTCCGGTAGTTATGGCTTGGCTCGGGTTGGCATGGCTATCGTTGGCGAGGCTCGCTGTCAGGTGGCTGTCAGATGGCTGTCAGATGACTGTCAGTGGGCTGTTGTAACAATATTGTTAGTTTCTTGGGAAACATCAATTCAAAGTGGCCCTGCTGAAGAGCATACTCCCCAGCAGAACCACTTTAAAATAACGGTTATTTCACGCTGATTATGCACAGGTCTTATTATAAACAAATGTATATTTATTGTATATTAAGATAACATCTACAATTTTAGATAAATACTTACTTATTGATTTTTAGTAACATATAAATGTTTTATCGGAATGCGCCTGCCATGAATTTCTTAGCAAATAACATGATTAATAGATTCATACATATTAATATTTCTTTACGACAAATAAATAAATAAATGGTAGGTATATCAAGGAAATGAATTCATAAGGTATAAAGATTAAGAAAAAACAGACAAAAATGTAAATAGAATTTGTTTTATTTTTAAGTAAGTACATATAAAATCATCATCTGCCTAGCCTTTTCCCAACTATGTTGAGTTGAGGTCGGCTTTCAGTTTTACCGGATACAGCTGAGTAGCAGTATTTTACATGGAGCGACTGCCTATCAGACCTCCACAACCCAGTTCATACTGGGTAATACGATACCCTTTGGTAAGACTGGATATCAGAATTTCTGGTCACTGACTACCTGTAACGACTGCCAAAGATCTATATATATGAGATCTATATTTCTCGACATCAGAAGCAGAAGGTCGGATGTACAAAACTCTCTATGCATTTGTACATCCGACCTTATGCTTCTGATGTCAAGATTTATGTACTAACTGGTACATAAATCTGCAAATCAATCATGTAATCTGCTGGTTGTGGTACTTACTTAAAAATAAAACAAATTCTATTTACATTTTTGTCTGTTTTTTCTTAATCTTTATACCTTACTAGCTCTTGCCAGCGGCTTCGCCCGCGTGAAAATGTCGATTTTCCATACAAACTTTCATCCCCTATTTAAATCTCTTAGGGGTTGAAATTCGAAAAATCCTTTCTTATTCCTTGTTTACACTATAAAGGGAACCTCTGTGCAAAATTTCAGCTTTCTAGGTCCAAGAGTTTGGGCTGGGCGTTGATGAGTCAGTCAGTCATTTATATAAGATAGATGAATTCATTTCCTTGAAATACCTACCATTTATTTATTTATTTGTCGTAAAGAAATATTAATATGTATGAATCTATTAATCATGTTATTTGCTAAGAAATTCATGGCAGGCGCATTCCGATAAAACATTTATATGTTACTAAAAATCAATAAGTAAGTATTTATCTAAAATTGTAGATGTTATCTTAATATACAATAAATATACATTTGTTTATAATAAGACCTGTGCATAATCAGCGTGAAATAACCGTTATTTTAAAGTGGTTCTGCTGGGGAGTATGCTCTTCAGCAGGGCCACTTTGAATTGATGTTTCCCAAGAAACTAACAATATACAAATTTTGATGTTAAGCTACACAAATATAGACATTATCTACATTGTATCCTGTATTTTTTATTATAGCAGGCGCATTCTTGTAATTCATCTACATTTAACTACTATTCTGTAAATATTTTTCTAAAATTGACGATGTTATCTTGATATACAATAAATATTGTTACGACGGTCATCTAGAATCTTCGACAAACTTCGCTAATAACTGTGTAGTACCTAGAAAAGACGAGTAGGTACGAGTTCATTTTTTTAGGTATAGTTACATTGTATTCAAGGTCAGCCGACGCGCGGCGTCAGTGGCAATTGTCATTGTAATTTCGACCGTATGCCGAGGGCGTAAGGTAACTTCTTCCTTGTCGGTTCTTTTATCTTTAAGTTTATTTTTTTGTTAATGTTTTTTTGTAGATGCTTTCTTGAATAATAGAGAATTATCTCGAATTTCTTTTGTTTGTTTGGGTATAAAAGGACCGATAGAGGACGGAGTCAGTTAGTTCACTTTTAAGCGAGACAACGGAAGCTTCGAAGAGAAATCTAGTGCGATTAAGTGTTCAGTAGTATTGAAGTGATTGTGTATAAGTGTATTGTGAGCAATAAAGTTAATTCGTGTGTTTATTTGGTAGTGTTTTTATTTATCCCATACCCAGCTCGTAACAATTTGGTGTCAGAAGTGGGATAAATAATGCCGATTCTACCGAAGGACGATACGGATAGTATGCGTACGAGGAGTCAGCGGCAGCAAGGTATGGACCAAAGGCGATTTGGGGACTCCCCGACACAGACACCGGGCGGTGCCCAGCCTACGTCAGAGCCAGTCGCTGGCCCATCTGGAGCTACTCCAGCGGCGCCTACTACATCAGCGGCGCCTGACTTGTCTGCCTTAATGGCACTGCTGCAAGACCAGGCTCGACGTCAAGAAGAGCAGGCTCGCCAGTTGCAGGAGCAGCGGCAACAAGATAAGGAGGAGCAAGCTCGCCTTCAAGAAGAACAGGCTCGCCGTCAAGAGGAGCAGGCCCGGCGCCAAGAGGAACAGATGCTCCTGATAAAGGATCTGCACGCATCAGTTGGGAAAGAGCTGAGCGTAATGAAGGAGCAGGTACAGCAGCACGACAACCGTATCGCAAAGGCCGAAATTCAGATCGCCGATGTGAAGAAGGCCTTAAGTGAAATTAAGGTTGGAGACGGATCTGTAACTTCAGTAATTGCTGCCCCTTCGGTGCGCGGATTTAAAGTGCCTCCATTCGACGGAACATCTTCGTGGTCGGCCTATAAAATCCAATTTGAGGCCGTTATGAAGGCGAATGGGTGGACCAAAGGGCAAGCCATGACCGCGCTCACTTTGGGTCTCCGAGACCAGGCCCTTACCATTCTTGAGGCACTCGGGAAGGATGTGACCTATGAACAGCTGCTGGAAGCATTAGAGTCCAGATACGGCGACGCGCACTTGGAGCACGTTTTCCGTGCTAAACTAAGGGATCGCGTTCAACGAAGTGCCGAGAACTTACAGCAGTGGGCTCTGGAAGTTGAAGCGATGGTTCGGAAAGCATACCGGTCTGCCCCTGCACTCATCGATGGAAATTTGGTACAGGCGTTCGTCGACGGAATACGTGACTTGGAAGTGAGAGCCGCTGTGAGACTCGGACATCATAAGACGCTGAAGAACGCCTTAGCACATGCTCTGGAAGTAGAAGCAGTGAGACAAGACCATCGAACACACTACGTCAGAGAAGTTGTGGCAACACCTGTACATGAGCGTCCGCGAAAGTACAGCCCTAGGTGCTACGCTTGTGGAGAAAGTGGTCACCTACGGCCAAATTGTAAAAAGCGACGCACACCGAGGGAAGACCAATCACAGCGGGAAAAGGCGACTGATATGACTGCCCAGCAACAGTGGAGAACTCGCGGTAACAATGATGAACTTTCAAGACCTTGGCGTGAAGACTGTATGCAGAGTTCCAGACAAGAAACTAAGGAAGTTGTGTCTGTGAGGAGGCTAAGAACAGATCTCAGCGACGAATGGAAGGAAACCATACAGCAGGCTCAGCAAAGTGACTTGGATATCAAACCGATCTTCGAGTGGATTAAAGCTGGTGGTCCGAAGCCCAAGTGGAGTGATGTGGCTGCGATGAGTTCCATCACGAAGAGTTATTGGGCGCAATGGAACAGCTTGGTGATCCAGGATGGAGTCTTGTGCCGTAAATGGGAAAACGCTCGTGGGGACAGCTGTCATCTACAAATGGTTGTCCCTAAAGCTAAGGTACCGGATGTTTTACGGCTCTACCATGATGGATGCTCAGGAGGACATATGGGGGTAAAAAGGACTCTACTGAAAATCAGAGAGCGCTTTTACTGGATCCACTGTCGAGATGATGTGGAGGACTGGTGTCGCAAATGTACCAGCTGTGCGGCTGTGAAAGGACCTCACACACGAAGCAGAGGTGCATTAAAAGTGTACAACGTGGGAGCCCCCTGGGAGCGGATAGCACTGGACGTTGCGGGGCCATTTCCAGAAAGTGATAGCGGAAATAAGTACTTCCTGGTTGTCATGGACTACTTCACAAAGTGGCCAGAAGTCTTCGCCATTCCTAACCAAGAAGCTACAACAGTCGCAGATAAATTGGTTCAGGAAGTTTTCTGTCGTTTTGGAGTACCCTTAGAAATTCACAGCGATCAAGGAAGGAATTTTGAATCGCAAGTTTTTCAGGAGACTTGTCGATTGATGGGTACCCACAAAACTAGAACCACCTCTTACCACCCACAATCCGATGGAATGGTGGAACGATTCAACCAGACGTTGGAAAGATATCTGGCAAAAGTTGTGGAAAACAGGCAAAGGGATTGGGACAAGCACATACAGCCGTTTCTTCTGTCCTATCGGAGTGCAGTTCACGAAAGTACGACTGTAACTCCAGCCTTCGCGAACTTTGGAAGGGAATTACGGTTGCCTGCAGATTTAATTACTGGAACTCCCCCTGATGTCCCACGCAGTGTAACGGATTACGCGAATGACCTGCGTAACAAGTTAAATGATGTGTATGAGCATATCAGGCAATCCGGACAACAGATGTCTGAGAAGATGAAGACTCGTTATGACCGGAAGGCAAACAGTCGTGGTTTCGACGAAAGTTCGCTGGTGTGGTTGCATAACCCAGTGCGGAGCAAGGGAAAGTCTCCGAAATTGCAAGCAAAATGGGATGGACCATACCGAGTTGTGACCAGGATCAACGATGTCACCTACAGAATACAGAAGGGTCCGCGAGGTGCGCCTAAGATTGTGCATGTAGACCGATTGGCGCGATATTACGGGACTAATGATGCTCGGGACGAGCATGTCTAAGGAGGGGGCAGTGTTACGACGGTCATCTAGAATCTTCGACAAACTTCGCTAATAACTGTGTAGTACCTAGAAAAGACGAGTAGGTACGAGTTCATTTTTTTAGGTATAGTTACATTGTATTCAAGGTCAGCCGACGCGCGGCGTCAGTGGCAATTGTCATTGTAATTTCGACCGTATGCCGAGGGCGTAAGGTAACTTCTTCCTTGTCGGTTCTTTTATCTTTAAGTTTATTTTTTTGTTAATGTTTTTTTGTAGATGCTTTCTTGAATAATAGAGAATTATCTCGAATTTCTTTTGTTTGTTTGGGTATAAAAGGACCGATAGAGGACGGAGTCAGTTAGTTCACTTTTAAGCGAGACAACGGAAGCTTCGAAGAGAAATCTAGTGCGATTAAGTGTTCAGTAGTATTGAAGTGATTGTGTATAAGTGTATTGTGAGCAATAAAGTTAATTCGTGTGTTTATTTGGTAGTGTTTTTATTTATCCCATACCCAGCTCGTAACAATATGCATTATGTTTCTACTAAGACCTGTGCATAATCAGCGTGAAATACCTATTATTTTAAAGTGGTTCTGCTGGGGAGTATGCTCTTCAGCAGGGCCACTTTGAATTGATGTTTTCCAAGAAACTGACAATATACATTTTTTTTAAATTAACCTACAATAATATAGACATTATCTACATTTTATCCTATAAGTTTAAAGTATAGGCAAAGTGGTTCTGCTGCAGAGCATGACACGAATTTCCTCCATGCCTTGGGAAGCATGTTAAGCTGTTGGTTCCGGTTGCCACATATAGATCTTTCTTAGTCGTTACAGGTAGTCAGTGACCTGAAAGTCTGACAACCAGTCTTACCAAAGGGTATCATGTTACCCAGTATTAACTGGGTTGTGGAGGTCAGAAAGGCAGTCGATCCATGTAAAATACTGGTATTCAGCTGCATCCGATTAAAATGGAAGCCTACCCCAACATAGTTGGGAAAAGGCTCGGCATACTTATTATTATGGCGATTGTTTACTTAATTATCACTTCCCTTCGGTCACGCGATGCCCTCCGGCCACCGTAGACGCGGGCCTGTGGACGGTGAGTAACGGACTAGCTCGCCGTCCGGCCGTCGTCATGACGGCAACAGACCGTGTCGGCGGCGGCGCGTACGTGTTCCAAGCGCGCCTCAAAGAGATGTCAGCAATGACGCCCGTCGGGGCTGTGGATTATCGAAAGGTTACCGCGGCTCCGACACAAGGGCGAAGAAGGAACATGGGTTTGGTTTTTAGTCAGTAGAAGTCTGACACTCCCCTTCACTCTGCCCAAGAGCAGGGGGGGGGGAGGGGTTATTCGATGATTTTCCACCCACCAAAAAAAAAAACCCCGACGGGATGGCCTTTGAATGTTAGTGAACATACTATTAACCAATGTAGTAGAGTCCAATGTGTAGTATAAAGCCTTGCCACGCTATTGTCCATGTTTGAGTCACATCACGCATGATTAAATCATACGTTCATTGTGTTTACGTGTATCTGTGGGAGTGTAGGAATTTCTTTGTTATCCGATAATATCTGGTCCTATAGTATTAAATCTAAGCTGCACTTATCGTAATTTAAAGCGGAAGCACCTGTACCTAGACGTACTGCAGGTTATCACCCATACCTTGTTGATGTTCCACACATTCGTACGAAGCACTTTGCTAAATCTTTTATTATGCAGCCAAGGAGTGGTACTTCCTGCCTGCGTGGGTTTTCCCGAGTTCACATAACCCCAATCTTAGGCTTCTTCCGGGTTAGCTCGTTCCATCGTCGACCTCATCTCTGCCCTTAGATTGAGGTCAAGAGTACGCCCATTTCAAATAAATGAAGAAAAAAAAACCTTATTTCGCAAATATTATAAGGTCGGCTTTCAGTCTAGCCGGATATCAGTATTTAACATGTATCTGACATCCACAACCCAGATAGTTCTAGGTCGGACTTTCTGGCCACTGAATACCTGTAATGACTGTCAAAGATCTACATCAAATGACAGCCAAGACCAACGGCTGACCGTGCTTTCCGAGGAAACTGGGTATGATGGATGTTCACTCATCCAAGGACCGACTTCGCAAGCACTGCTTTACCTTGAATATCCCTATCTAACCTACCCTACCCAGATTATAAAACGAAAATTTATCTCTCTTTCCAGAAAACGTCTCTGCTGCTTCTAACAACCCTGCTGTCGACAGCAACCACAGAGAAATGTTACGGAGTTATCTTCAGCAACAGATGCTTCGACGTCAACATCCTGAAGGACGGCATCAACAACATCCACCAACTCGCCTTGAACGACAACGACAACACTTTATACTTCACATTCGATCAAATCGCCAAAGAACCAATGCGAGGCTTGGGATTCTTTAACATAGACACGCAAGCTACTGGCATTATAGAAGGTATAAGGAACGCTACAGGTGTAGCCATTGATCAGCGAAGAAACAGAATATACGTTGGCGGTGCAGATGGACTCTTCTTCATAAACGAAAACAAAGTCCCAGAAAAGCTGCCAGTACAAGAAAACATCCAATATCTCTTTTTTAAAGATATCGTCTTCTTCATCAATCGTAGGAGAGAAGCGTATAGATTCGACAACGGTTTTGTAAGTCCTTTACATGAAGTAAACGGTATAGCTGTCGACAAACTCATAGTTGATGATGAGTATAATATGTTTTTCTTACAAAACACAAAACTTTCTAGGGTCAAATTAGGAACCAGAGCCGTTAACACACATGAAAGATTCACAGTAGATGCTCTTGCAACTGATTATAATTATAAACCGTTTATAAGTACTACAAATGGTGTTTATGTGTATAATAAGTATAAGTATGCTCTAGATAAAGTTTCTAATATTGTTAATTTGAGACAATTAGTATTTAATAAGCAAGGGGATCTTATTTATGTAGTAAATGATAATGTTGTGAAACTAAGTAACCCTGTTCCGTATATAAGAGATTGATAAGTAGTGACTTAATTATCAATAATAGTTATTTATTTATTTATAAACAAAGTCGTTTTATTACTTCATCTCCCTTGACCTTGTGTTATTGGGTCATTTGCAAGGTTCAGTTTAGTTCTGTTAAAAAGTTATGTCGATGTGATTGTAATGATTTTCAAAATCAGATTAATTGATCTGTAAATCTGTTCTTAGAGTTTTGAATTTTAATGGATACCTACCATATTTAGGCAGTTTGCCCTGCTTGGGGGGACCGCCGTGTCCTTATCGAGGCGATCAGTGGCAGCGACCTCTCGCCTTCGGCCCTGGTTCAAACCATGGTCCGGAGGGAGGAGGCATGGGAAGTAAAGTATGGGAACCGCCCGGTCACCTAAAAAACAAGTTTAAAGAAATCAAGGTTCCAATATTGAAAAACAAAATAATCAAAAAATATATTTATTAGGTACCACAAAATAATAAAAAGAAAAATGTTGCGCCAACCCCAAATAGAATGAGATAAGGGCAGGAAGTTAATGATGAAAATAATAAAATAATAATATCAAATAACTAGGTAGGTACTGTGTTACACTCATGAAAATAAAAGTACCTTAAAAATATTTTTGGTTTACATAATCTTTTATCTTACTTCTTGCTTAATAATAATTAATTTATAAATGCGCGTGCTATGTTGTTTTACAGTAATATACATAGCTACATACAGGGTGTTTTTCCAAGTGAATCGCCTAATCCGAAACGAATTGTAGGTATCCCTATTACCGACACTATCGAATGTTGAATTATAAAAGACAGATATACGACATAATCGATTTGGTTTCGATTCGATTAATTGTGAATAGTTATGCAGATGTGCCCGCGCCGGCAGCGGGAGTTGAAAAGCGTATTCAACGGCGAATATTTTGTAGAGATCTTCAATCTTACATTCAAGAATAACAACACATTATACATGAACCAAAAGACGTCTGAACATTTCAAAAAGACTCTTTACAACTGTTAAAACAGACGGAGCCATCTGAAACAAATCGTTCACAAATTCGTCACCATCTTTGTCCCTCATTTCATGTAACATCTTAAAAATAAGCGTCCCGTTATACAATGTTCTGTACTGAGTACTTGTGTACGGTGAACCACATAAAGTGTTCAAATAATTCATATGCTGGATACAGTACTGTAATTCCGCTAACCTTTTCAACGCTTCACTGTCGATGATTCTTTTAGCTTCAACTTCATCGTAATGATAATACTTGTCTATAGAACTTTTAACTTGCAGAAATTCGTTCCATTTTATATTACGTCTTTCCCTGTTGAATACTAAGTTCAGCATGACATAGGACACCACCACCGCATATACTTCTTTAATCACGTCTACACAAAAGAAATATCGCTTCCGCTGATAAAAGTACGCTAGACCAATGAACAACACAACGGTGTCTGCTGGCAGTTCAGTTATAGTTTCGGTGTGAATATAACTCGCAGTTAAGAAATGTTCGAACAGCTTCAACCGTTTCACGTCATCCCAGCCATTCTCGAACACCGACACCTCGCAGTCGTAGCTCGGCCTCTCAACAATCGTGTCGGCACTATCTATCTCCTTAAACTTATCAGCGTCCTGGTACACCTTGAACCGATCTCCTCTGAAATTGGTCAGTAAGTTGTATGCATATTTTACTATATCCATTGATAGAAAGAGACTATCTTGTGATTTCTGGTCAAAGACCCAAGATCCGTCAATCACCTTAGATTTGTACAGATTGATGTAAACGGGCGGTACGTGTTTACAAACTACTCCTTTATCAAACCAGTTAGGATCTTGTTCCACTATTGCGATATTAGAATTAAGTAGATACTCAGTAGTAAGGCCAGCTTCGTCTTTCTGCATATTAACTAATATTTTATCATAATTTACCCAAAATTTGTTGACATCTTCATCCTTTTCAAGAGTTCTTGTAATTCCGTATCTCGCTTCTTGTACTGTGTGTTTCGAGAGCCAGAGGATCAGTTGTCTCAATTTTAAGTACTGAGGGTTAGTTAATACACCCCAAGTTTCTAAAAGCGAATCGAAGAAGTCAATTGGAAATAAATGCGAGTCGGTTAACGAGGCAAAAAGGGCATATTTCTCTTCGTTCAGAAGATGTTTTTTGAGAAAATCTTGAAGTTTGTACTGGCGGCACTGGATTGAGTTTGTTCTGTCGTTGAATCTCATTGTTGAGGATGGTATGTAAGGGGCTTTTCTGAAGCAGTATTCTATATCATAGGTAACGATAGGACATTTTAGTTTCAGAGCTAAGGCAACACATTCATCCTTAGTCTCAGTAACGCAAAAAGCGTAGTCAAACTCCATTTCGTCTACAATTTGCACAGTGGCATCCTTCAAAAACACCGGTGTTACAAATATATAGTTTGAGTCAAAATCGAAGAACTGTTGTTTGAATTTTTTGACCTTCTTCTCCATATCTGAGTCGCCACCTTTAAATAAGATGTAGCATCTGACGTTTGCCTGTCGGAACATCCTAAATTGCCTTTTCAGATAGTCAGCATATTTGTCGGTTTCACAGCCAAAGACGAAGGGTAGCCTGCTCTTTTCATACATGTAGTAGAGATGTTTCTGGCCATCAATAACGACGGGGCAGTTCCTCAGGGTGAACTCCTGGGTTTGCTCCTCAATAAACTTCGGGTACAGCACGATCCTCATTTTGGTTTCTGAAACAATAAAATAAAATAATAACTTTTGTTTCACAAAAAATACCTACAGATGAAGAACTCTGTAGGATAAGTCTGTACTCTGCAGCAAAAAATTTAGGAAATCTGTACATACAAAATAATTATGGAAAACTCTGTTTCTCAAACTAGGTAACATGATTTTGATAGAGATAATGAATGATAATTGAGTGATTGTTCTTCGTAACACTACATTATCTTACATAACGCTGTAATCCTTAAAGAGGTAGGCAGAGGTGTACTCATTAGTACACCCACCTTTCGCCAGTTATGTTTAATTTAAGTCTCTTGTAATCTGGATTTGGCAATAGGCTCGCTATTGTCAAATCCAAACTTCAATGCGGCAACTGAGAAATTCCTAATAAAAAAAATCCAATAACACGTTGCCCGACCTGTGAATCGAACCCAGGTCCTCGTGCACAGCAGTCACACTTGCAACCACTAGACCAGCGAGGTAGTCCTGCTTATGATAGTATACTAAGCGACTTAAAATATAAGAAACTAGCTTTTGCCAGCGGCTTCGCCCGCGTGAAACTGACGTTTTTCCATACAAACTTTCATCCCCTATTTAACTCCCTTAGGGGTTGAGTTTCGAAAAATCCTTCCTTATTCCTTGTCTACATTATAAAGGGAACGTCTGTGCAAAATTTCAGCTTTCTAGGTCCAAGGGTTTGGGCTGGGCGTTGATGAGTCAGTCAGTCAGTCAGTCAGGACTTCTCTCTTTATTTATGTATAGATATTATATAGATTACCGTTGTGAGCACTATGGGCATGCCCACAACCCTAATAGACTTGTGACGTCACATTTTGACGGTCACAGGAGTCATGAACCCCCCAAGATCTTCAGAAAATTGCAATTTTATAAATTCATTAACTTTCTGCACGACAGAAACTAACCATTCTAAGGCAGTAACCGAATATTGTAAACTCGCTTCGCTCGCTTTGCATTTTGCCCTTTTTTATTAAGGCCTTTATATGCTGACGTTCACTTTTGTTGTCATCTCTGTATTTATTAACGAAAAGAACCCAATAAATGGGTCAGAGGCGAGATGCTTAAATTTTGAAGCTCTCATCTCTCGCTCCTGCATTCTGTTATTATCAAACGCGGTTTCAGAGGCTTGAGCGTGGAGAGCGAATCCAGAAATTCCCTAACGAAAATATTCAAGATTCAGTATTCAACCAGGTTGCTATGGTTACGGAAAATAACAAGGTTGTCAACTGAGGTTGTCAAATTAAATAATAATTTATTTGCTGTTGATAAAAAATGCTATGCAATAGCTTTACCGCGGCAGTCTCCGAGTGCCACATTTAGTTTTTTTTTTGCCATAACTCCTGACAACACACAATTTGTGACAGTAAGAAAACCTCTTAAATTCAAACTGGGTATGTATAGTCGACCAAGAAATTGGTTTACCACTCTAAGGTTGAATATCATTTGCACGTACAAAACATCAAGTGCTATTTTCACGTCAGAATCTGTCAATCTGTCATCCTTAGCGAATAATTATGTTACTGGGAGATGTCATCAAAAGTGGTAAACCAATTTCTTGGTCGACTATACTAACTTTTAGGAGCTCACTACTCTTATTTTTGAAGCCTGCCTTATCTCGACACGATCGTACGATCGAACGATGCTTTCTCGTCGCACGACGAGATTAAACACACAATTTCTTTAGTGTGTCCTAATAGATCTTACAAGTAATCGCACGAAATCAGTGAAATGTTTAAAAACTACCGTTTTTAACCGAAAATAGATATTTCAAATGGGAAATTATTGTGTTTAATTTCGCCGTGCGACAAAAACGCATCGTTCGATCGTGCGATCGTTACCATTTACCAATTAGGACGCCGCAAAGGTTTCAGGCCTGTCGGCATCCACGCACGTTTTAATTACTATCGATTTTCAAAAGTAGTTTCTAATAGTGTCTATCGATCATGAGCGAGTTCATATAGGTACTAAAGCCGCCTTTTCACTATGGGATGTAATATTCCTTCAAATGACCTCTAAATGTCGCTCGCATACATTTTGTACGTGATCGTTCACACTGTGCTATAATATATATTACATCCCAAACAATAAAATATTTTTTCGACCGACTGAGCTATATTTAGAGGTCATTTGAAGGTGTATATTTTACCTCACGTCCCCGGACAGCGCGCTCCCCCCTGCATCGTTCTAAGTTTGAATTGTGTTTGATTTGTTCGAGTCTTCGATCAATAATGTATTATTGATCGAAGGTTCGAGTGCAAGGGAAAAATCACTACATAGTATAAAACAAAGTCGCTTTCTCTGTCCCTATGTCCCTTTGTATGCTTAAATCTTTAAAACTACGCAACGGATTTTGATGCGGTTTTTTTTAATAGATAGAGTGATAGGAAGGTGAGTCAAGAGGAAGGTTTTAATACCATTTTTGCACCCGTGCGAAGCCGGGGCGGGTCACTAGTAAATAATAAACTGAACACGTGTTTTGAATTTTTGGTTTTATGTTACCGTAGATAAAAGTATTTTACCTTTTATTTAAATAAAGTTATTTGAAGTGCCTACGAAATCCTTAACCACGGATTAAATAATTGAACATTATACAGAAAGTGTTCACATAATTCACATTTGATTTTGTTGATACAGGTGAAATTTCTATGGTGGGGCAACGTTTAAAAAAATCTATTTATATATATATCTATAAATAAAAAGAGAAGTCCTGACTGACTGACTGACTGATTGACTGACTGACTCATCAACGCCCAGCCCAAACCCTTGGACCTAGAAAGCTGAAATTTTGCACAGAGGTTCCCTTTATAGCGTAGACAAGGAATAAGGAAGGATTTTTCGAAATTCTACCCCTAAGGGATTTAAATAGGGGATGAAAGTTTGTATGGAAAATCGACATTTTCACGCTGGCAAAAGCTAGTGTAAAATAAAATTGTAATCATGGCATGAAGTTCGAAAAATTTTGTTTTATTCAAACTGTAGTAATTAAAAAACTTTTCTTCATCAAGTTCATTAAAAAGCCGAAACTTCAATCTTCTCTAAGCCTCGAACGTCGATTCGGTATCCAGAATCGACGTTTATTATATTTTCTTTTATTATTTCTTAATAATGATACATGTAAATCGAATACAGCATCATCGTCGTCTGAAGAACTATTGTAGGAATCAAGCAAAACATTCTCCATATTGTCCATTTTAAATAAAGAACGTGAATTTTCATTAAAGAACGTGTTGACACAGCGGTGACCGAAGCTGTACTGTTCCAAAATATACATCTTACAGTGTGAACAGCAATCGCGAGATGTAATATATAGCTCGGGATGTAATATATATTACATCCCATAGTCAAAAGGCGGCTTTACTCCAACTCGCACTTGCCCGATTTTCGGGTGACTGTGCCCACAACCTTTTTAGGGTTCCGTAGTCAACTAGGAACCCTTATAGTTTCACCATGTCTGTCTGTCCGTCCTCGGTCCTCGCTTAATCTGTGACCGTTAGCACTAGAAAGCTGAAATTTGGTACCAATATGTGTATCAATCACGCCGACAAAGTGGTAAAATAAAAATTGGAAAAAAATGTTTTATTAGGGTAGCCCTAGCCACTAGCCCCCCTTTATGTAAAGTGGGAAGTGATTTTTTTTTTAATTTTAACCCTAACGTGTGATATATTGTTGGAAAGGTATTTAAAAATGAATAGGGGTTTACTGAAATAATTTTTTGATAATGTCAATAATTTCGGAAATAATCGCTCCAAAAGTAAAAAACAATGTGTCCCCCCCCTCTAACTTTTGAACCATAAGTTTAGAAAATATGAAAAAAATCTGAAAAGTAGAACTTTATAAGGACTTTCTAGGAAAATCATTTTGAACTTGGATGGAAACAACAGATGGAAACAGCAGTTAACCAATATATAATTTGGTGCCTGAATCGTATGAGCGCCTATACAACCCAGAGGTCAAGTTTCATTGGCCCGTAGAAGAAATTGTATAAATTTTAGCATAGGTACCGTTTTGGTACGGAACCCTTCATGTGCGAGTCCGACTCGCACTTCAGGCCAGTTTTTTGAGGGCTAGATCCGCGCCTGTATACTCGCTAACTCTATCGACTAAGTTACGGGCCGTACTAAGATAGAAATTGATAGAATGACTTCTCGATTTGACAGCTTGCCCTACTCCCGATGAGTTTTAGCCCGTCCGTAAATTTGAATTTGACACTTGTGGTGAAGCGATGAGGGTAAAAATGCGAGGATTATGCTAGTTATAGTATGAGCGGGAGAAATATGGTGCGCCGTAAAAACAATCCAACCAGACGAGAGCTAAAGAAAAGCAATTCACTCACCTGGCGATGGCACCACGAGGCCTTGAGGAATTCTTCGTGGAAGCTTGACTTGAGGCAGCGTGCACAATGCTTGGTAGCCAGCGTCCGGTTTTGCGAGTGGAATAAATGGATGCGAAGGGTTGCGAGCATGCAAGCGAGGGAGGTTTTGCAGTTTTAATAACGCGTGAGAACCAAAATGGCGGGCGGTGCGGCGGGCGGCGCGGACGCAGCGACGAACAGCGTCTTGTCGCAGCGGCAGTGTACGGAAGAATGTGACGTTCGTTCGCGTGTTAGGTTCACTCGCGAACGGAGGGAGTGAATGCGTTCCCAGCCCTCGCTGATTGAATGAATGAAAGGCGCAACCATCCTCCCCCCCTTTGGAAATCCTTAGGATTTTCGAAACAAACGGAAAGGATAAGGAGAGGATCTAAGATTAAAGCGGAGCGAGGTGAAATGGATTGACGTAAAGTTTAAGTTTTAAAAGGTGAAAGGGTGTGGATTAAATTACAGATTTACTAAATTACATACTTAAGATTAACGAATTATAACTGTGCTAATTGGTAAATTAAGTTTAAATTATTGCGAAGGAAGGGGACACAACATAACGACGGGGCGTTTGAAAATCCCTGCTGTAGTGCGTACTAACGCGACTCGCACGATTCCATCTTTACCCGGATATACTTGTTCAATAATTCCGGTAGGCCAGCGAAGCGGCGGTGAATCATCCTGGTGGATGAGAACAAGTAAACCCGGCTGAATAGGTACATCAGGAGTATTCCATTTTTGCCTCAGTTGAAGTGTATGCAAATAATCTACATGTAATTTTTTCTAATAGCTTTGGACTAAACTATCTAACAGTTTTTTCCTGTTATGAAGGCTTACAGATGCGTCAACCTCATAGGTAGGCAACGACTGCAAAGGGGTTGTGTTTAGAAAATGCGCAGGAGTAATAATTGTATGCGGCAGCGGCTGGTCCGACAGCGCACACAATGGGCGAGAGTTTAAGACACTCTCAATTTGAGTTAATACTGTCAACAATTCCTCATAGCACAGTAATTGTTGCCCAATGCAACGACATAGATGAGTTTTTATACATTTTATGTTGCTTTCCCAAATGCCTCCCCAGTGGGGTGCACGAGCAGGGATATTACGCCATGTTATTTTACGATTATTCAATTCAGTTTAAAATGCGGTAGACGTATCTTTAGAAGAAAGGAAAGTATATAACTCGTCCAATTGACGCTTTGCACCAATGAAATTGGTTCCGTTATCGGAATAGAGAACTGATACTGGCCCTCGCCTAGACAAGAAACGCTTGAAAGCGTCAAGAAACGTTTCCGAACTCAAGTCTGAGGCAATTTCAATGTGTATGGCTTTAGTAGTCAAACACACGAAGAGACAAATATATGCGTTTTGACTTTTAACGCCCCTCCTTCGCGTCATAGTAATGTTTATAAGCCCAGCGTAATCAACGCCAGTGTGAGTAAAGGCCTTAGCTTCTTGCACCCGCGAAGGGGGTAAACTTGACATCATGGGTGTAGGATGAGAGGGCGCAACCGTAAAACAGAAGTTACATTGGCGTATGCGTTGTCGAATAATATTTCGAGCGGATATGATCCAATATCGCTGCCTTAATAAAGACATAAGAAGATGTGAACCGGTATGACAATTGGATCGATGACAATCATCTATTAGTAGATCGACTAAGTGATGCCATGCCGACGAGGAAGCAACAATGGATGCCGACTTTCATAAGGTATATGTGCGTTTATTAGTCGACCACCTACGCGGAGCAATCCGTTGTCATCAACAAACAGATCGAGCTTTCTTAAAGAAGGAGAAGGTAATCTACCCTTTTTAATATTTTTTATTTCATCAGCAAAATGTTTGCTTTGCAATTCGCGAAGAATTACGAGTTCAGCGGTTTCAAGGTCAGAGACTTGAATTACCGGAGCGAGAGGTAACTTACGCAGAAAGCGCAAGACATATACCAGAATGCGTAATAATTTTTTCCAAGACGAGACTCTGAGAGCTAGCTCCAGAAGTATCGAAGGATCCAAATCAGGAATGACTGTTAGAGTAACAGAGCTCTTTGCTTCAGAACCTTCAACAGAAGACGGTTTGAATGGTACAATTGGCCACTCAGCGGTTGGATGGCAAGCCCAAGGTGGACCATACCACCAAAGCGGATGATTAATGAGTTGCGAGGGTAATAAACCTCTTGATAAACAATCACTGGGATTTTCTATCCCATTGATATGAAAAAAGCGGTCAGGAGATAGATTTTCCTGTATCTCAGTCACACGGTTGGCCACAAATACTTGCCATCGGTGTGGAGATGAATGAATCCATGACAGAGCGATCGTAGAATCACTGAAAGCGAAAATATCCTTTATAGGATAGCGATTATCAAAAACCGTATGTACTTGTTTGACAAGTTTAGCCAGAAGTAGCGAGGCACACAATTCAAGCCTTGCCAGTGAAACAGTCTTTAGCGGAGCCACCTTAGACTTAGCGCATACTAAATGAATGGATATATTACCGTTAGGGTTCGTTACGGGCAGGTATAAGACGCAGCCGTAAGCCTTCATACTAGCGTCTCCAAAGCCAAGCAAATTTATAACAGCCGGCCGCGACACCTAAGTGGCGAGGCATTTGTAAGTTAACTAATAACGGTAATTCCGATTTGAGTTTAACGAAACATTTAATTGAGTTCCGGGGGCTCTTCATCCCACCCCACCTTAGAAAGCCAAAGATTTTGTATAAGAAGTTTTCGTAGAGAATGACAGGTGCGACGAACCCGAGCACGTCAAATAGGCGAGCAATAGTTGACAGTATAGCACGTTTGGTGTTACACGTAGTCGCGGCGGCGGTAGTGAACGAGAACACATCAGAAGTAGGTATCAAAGGGGGCTAACAACTTTGTTCTCATTTCTCACTTCTCCCAACTCTCCTAGCTGTCTTGCTCCTCACTTTCAATATAATTGCGACACCCACAATAGAAATCTACGTTCTTCACATAACCGTCTTCTTCAATGTCCCACTCACCGTACTGATTTCATTCACTGTTCTTTCTTTGTTCAGGCTATTTCTCTCTGGAATGCGCTCCCCCAGGAAATCAGGATGGCAACCAATCGACTTTCCTTTAAAATGAAAGTTCGCGAACACATTCGTAAGAAGGTGGTAGTAGTATCATCACAGCGCTAATGTTTTCTAATCTTTCATTTCTTATATTGGTTTAAGTAGGTATATTTGTGTATTTAGTTTATTCTTTATAGTTGTTATTTTGTATTATATATATATGTAATATGTTATATATATTGTATGTATGCATATTTTATATTGTATGTATTTTTAGGAATTTGAAGTTTTATTTTTTTTTTCTTTTTTAAGTTCTATATTGCACCTGCCACTATTTTTCTCTGCATCACCCAAAGGTTGACTGGTAGAAAATGCCTGTGGCATTAAGTCCGCCTCTGTACTCTTGTGTGCATAAAGTATTAAATAAATAAATAAATAAATATCCATTTTAAACCTAGCACCTTCAGTGTGTCATCATCATCTGTGAACTTGATCACAGCACGATACGACTCCGGCAAGTGAGCGAGAAGTTCCGATGAGTTGCTCGCCCATTTGACGAGATCAAATCCACCGACCTTGAATAAAGCGAGCAGCTCGTCAGCTAAACGAGTACCATCTTCGGCAGAATGTACAGAAGTTGTTAAATCATCCATGTACAGTTCTCTCATGGCAACATCTGCCGCGAGAGGAAAGCGTTCGCGATAATCCTCCGCCAATTGACGGACGGTACGCATTGCCAAGTATGGACTCGAGCGGAGGCCGAAAGCCACAGAATTAAATTGAAAAATACGAATACTCTCGGTATCATTAAATTGATATAATATTTTTTGATATTTACGATCTTTATCTGACAATGAAATTCTGAGATACATTTGACGTATATCAGCGGTAATTGCTACCTTAAAATATCTAAAGTTAAGCAAAAGCGAAAATAAGTCTGCCTGCAAATTAGGCCCTGTATGCAACAAGTCGTTGAGCGACTTGCCGCTATCAGTTTTAGCGCTTGCATCTAAAACAATGCGGGTTTTTGTTGTCGACTTATTAGGCCTTACAAGTGCGTGGTGCGGGATGAAGTAGCCTTCATTTACAGCGGACAAAGAATAAGGTATTTCCGACAGATAACCCTTATCTATATAATCATTTATTACGTCGTTATAAGCTTGACGTAAAGCGGGAAGCGAATGAAACTTTTGCTCTAGCGCGGACAATCTACGCTGAGCGTGAATGAAGGAGTTACCTAAAGACTTAGGTTCACCTTTAAAAGGTAACGACACAATATATCGCCCACATGAATGTCGTGAAACGGTCGATTTATAAAAACCTTCACATTCTTGATATTCCGGACCGCCGGCCTTTTTGTTAACAGTAGGTACCTACTTCCTCGATTTCCCAGAATTTTAAAATTAAATTAAGTATTTAAATTATCTACTAACGGGCCGAAGGACCAGGCTACACTGTCATGGTTGACAGAAGGTACCTCACCCATGACAATATAGCCAAGCTGAATGTCGTGAAACGGTCGATTTATAAAAATCTTCACATTCTTGATATTCCGGACCCTTTTTGTTAACAGTAGATACTTCCTCGATTTCCCAGAATTTTAAAATTAAATTATTTAAATTATCTACTAACGGGCCGAAGGACCAGGCTACACTGTCATGGTTGACAGAAGGTACCTCACCCATGACAATATAGCCAAGCGTGGTTTCTAAAGCATGAGGTATGAAGCGAGCGGTGATCGCAGAATCAGCTGATTGAGAGGTAGATGCTGGTATAACCTTTTTCCCTAACAAAACAAACGCGAACATTTGCGTACCAAGAATAGCGTCTATATTCCCAGGTACGTCCCAACATTCATCTGCGAGCGGTAAACCTATGAAATGATCCATCACGGACCTTTGTACCGCGCGAACAGGCAACGGATCAGCTATGTGATCAATCACTAACATGGTTAATTCGTATTGAGCGTCACTTACGCGCGACTGTATTGTAAGAGACACGTAACCCTTAATGGGAGTGGAAATCGTACCTACTGATTTTATAGACGAGTTAACAAGCGGTTGAATATTTAGTTTTAATTTTCTACAACATGCGAGAGTGATAAGGTTGTTTTGTGAACCACTATCCACTAAACATCTTATAACAAAGCGTTTTCCATTTATCGGAACTTAGACTTGTGCCGTTGGTAAAACAACTGACGTATTCAACTGGTCACAAGATAAATCTATATTATTATTACGCGACGTCAACGCGATCGAATTCTTAGGCCCAGATTCACAGACCACACTTTGACTTTACTAAGTAAAGTATGATTTTTGGAAAGTAAATAACAGCTTGACAGGACTAAGAAATATATTAATCAATCGTTAACGAACTCAAGATATGCGTGTTAGTTCAGCACCAAAAACATTCGCTGTGGAAGTGTGGATGATAGCTGTAATAAAAAGATCACAATCGATTGGCAAAACTACACAATCTGCCGCCGAAAACATGCTGCCATGGCATGGTGAATCGACACCTGAGTGCTGTGCCTCATTCTTGGAATGCAAGTTTTACACCCGTATTTATAAACAAGTAATTACTATTACTTGAGTAAATGTCATTGTTTAAGATACGATTTTTTCTCTGTAGTTTAGTAATTTATTCCTAAATGTTAGAACTATCAAACGTTAGAATTCTTAGTTTTGCTTTCATTGACGGTTCTAACTTCGTTTAAATTCATGCCCATTGCATAAAAATATTTGCATAAGTAATTACTTAAGTCCAAGTAATTAGGTACTTTGACTTGACTATAAATACGGGGGTTAGTGTTCTAAAAGTAAACTGTTCATAACGCGCGAATCGCGATAACTTGTGCATCCACTTGTCGTAGGTAGTACTTTATACGTATGTTTGAAGCAGCGTGCTTTGCTTGGTTAAAGCAGTTTTACGGTTTTCATACAAATGAAATATGTTTTTACGATAACAGTTTAAAATAGAAAGGAATGATGAAGAAAACATCGTTCCGTGGCAACAAAAAAATTAGATTATTTATGAGAGCGAAAGCCCTTTTAGCGGTTTCTCCACTTAGAGAGAACTTGAACAAATTCTTTACACACATTTGACACTTCACATTTATTTTCGAACGCATTATGTACATGCCAAAGGGTAAAAGTAGAATTCCTGAGTTTATTTTGAAATTCAAGTGGACTGAAGTATCCATAAATTCATATATTAACTAAACAATTACTTCACATACTTGTTAAACTTTTGTTGTTGTGTTTTTATTTTATTTTTAAGAACCGAGCTATTGATCCAAGATTACGTTCTAAATCTAAACTTTGCTTGAGTGTATGATCTTTGTTTTGTTTCTGAGACGTGAATAGTTTGTTATGTGTATGCTGTGTCAGCGCCTAACATTGTAACATCGTGCTAGCTAGTATAGCTATACTCGCCTTGCGCGGCCAGAACAGACGCGGCATTCATAGTAGCGCCGGGATGTATAATAATCTGGCATCCGGCGACGCGCATTTCGTAGAGTTAAGAATTTAAGAATAAGGCATTGTTATATTTTAGAACAAAGCATTGTTGTATTGTGTCATTGTATTAGAATGAATTTTAAAACCAGTTATTAGTCTGGAATTAAACTTCTTCGCGACAAAACTCCTGCCGTTTCTTTTTAAAAACCTTCGGCAGTGCCTTCGGGAGTTAACTAGTTACAAACACCTACATATCGACTTGTGGCTACACTTAACGCTACGCCGGTCCAGTTGGTATCAGTCGTGGCAATCGCTGTGTAAAGCCCGAGGACAAGTTGGCCATTTCCCATTGCAGTGCTCTGCATAAGGTTTTGGTTGCCATAGATACCGTTAGCCTTTGTTCCTACCAGTTGGTATCAGTTGTGACCCAGGAAGTACCCATGTTTTCGAGACAGTCGGGGCGTGAATGGCAATCACTGTGTAAAGCCCGAGGACAGTAGGTTTGCCATTTCCCATTGCAGTGATCTGCATAAGGTTTTGGTTTTGTATTATGGAAATAAATATGCTCATTGATGGCCTTTATGAGGTTTTGAGTTGGCTATGTGTTTTGTGCAGCTGCTGAAATAGCACTGATCAAAACAAAACAAAAAAAAAAAAAAAGGAAATATCTGCTGTCACACCTAACAATTAGTTGCTCACTGTTTGTTTATGATATGCAGGTTCTCATGATGAGGAGAAAGAAGTAGATGGACAGTCGAGCCCCACGTCGGCTACACCCAGGAAGGCCGAGACGGAGGTAGCTGCCGCTGACGATACTCCAGTGGTTGCTGAGGCCTGCGAGGACGCCGGCACGTCAGGAGAGGCCGTGTTAGCTGCGCGGTGTCTCAAACCTACACCCCTGCGTCTCCAACCTATACCCCTCCAGGAAGCCCGGAACATGTGATCAAGCCTATATAAACCAACGTGTAGCGTGCCCAGGGGCTCACCCCAAACCGATCACCATGTTTGGGAAGACCATCCCTTGGGAAAAGCGAGCAAAATACCTGGGAGTGATTTTAGATCAACGCCTAACCTTCGCAGAGCACATAAAGACGGTGCGCTCGCGCGCCGCTTTCGCTATGGGAAGGTTACACTCCCTGCTAAATTCACGCAGCAAATTGTCACGCAAGTGCAAATTGCGCATTTACACAGCGTGTATTCGGCCCATTTTGACGTACGCATGCCCGGTATTTGCACACACGAAAGCTAGATTTATCCACAGGATGCAGACTTTGCAAAATTGTTTTCTCCGGAAAATCACAGGAGCCCCGTGGTTCGTTAGGAATGAGCGACTCCATGTCGACCTTAGGATGCCTACCATCCAGCAATTTATGAAACGCCTTACAAAGCGTTTCTTTGACGCATCTGCCAAGCATCCTAACCCCCTCGTGGTCTCGGCCGCCCGATACACCCCCACGAGGATAGGTAAAATCCGACGCCCTAGGCACACTTTGACCGATCCTGATGATCCTATCACCATACTACAAGAGAGTCGTAGGGAAACTAGTACCGTTCGTAAACACACATACAGACCGCGGAATTCGTTCCGGCCCCGCCGTCGAGGCCCTTCGCGACGCCCCAGTAACTCCCAACCTTTGATCGACGAGCCGGCCCCGGTGGCCGGACCAGTAGTTATGATTTCCCCAATTAACCAGACCCAGCCAATTTGCTGCCCTCCCCCAAATGACTCACTAAGTCGAGGTCCGAGCCCCACAGGGGGTGCCCTTAGTGATCAGTCATTTTAAATTAGTAGTTTATTGCATGCCCTGGCTGGGGGCCTTAATTTTTGAGGTCACCACAGGATTGTCCGGTTAAGCAGTATACCATCCTCTCAGAGAGATGAACTGCGAGTGGCCCTTACAAAAAAAAATGCCCAGGGGCTCATTCTGATCATTCCCGAATCCGGCGCGCGCGCACTTACTAATTCTTCCCTTTGATTCTGTTATTTTGTTATTCTGTTCACTTCATTAGTTTTGTACCGTAAACTCATTACTTTTGTCTTGTATTCGATTTCTTTTGTGTTACAAAGTGATTTCATTCCAATTCCTAAAAATTAATTATTATCCGTGATGATAATGTCTATACCTATTAGTTTAGTCAAAAATTATTGAATTATAAATAAATAAACGTGTTTTTATGTATTTTAAGAAAAAGTCTTTGTAGTCTGACAAGCTCGCTGGTCTAGTGGTCGCAAGCGCGACTGCTGTACATGTTCGATTCCCTGTCGGGCAAAGTGGTATTGCTTTTTTCTATCAGGAATTTCTCAGAGGTGGCTACGGAGTCTGAATCTGGAGCCGGATCGATGGCAATATCCGGCTACCAATATACGTTCACTCCATTTTACATAGGACTAAAACTGGCGAATTGTGGGTGTATAGGTACTGTACACCTCTGCCTAACCCTTTGGCGTGATTCCCCAGACATCTATGCAAAAAATTAAATGTAAGTGTATGTTTGTCATATCAAAATACTATTTTTTTTTACTGAATGCATAATATGAAAGTTAGTACGGTACTTATAACGAAACCACATCTAGGTATGCCTGTCTGTTCCGGCTAACCTCCGAAACGGCTAGTACGATTTTGACGGGACTTTCATTAACAGATAGCTGATGCTTTAAGGCCTAACATAGGCTATTTATTTTTTTATTTTCGCTAATAAATAAGGGTTCCGTGCAAAAAAACAAAAACCCTTTTCATTGAAATAGGGAAGTCATATTTTTATTTTAAATAGGTAATAATATCAAGTGATTGAACGCCGCGGGGCACAACTAGTAAAATATAAAATACTTACGGATTATTAAATAGGTACTCCTTTAGTGTAATAAACCTAAACACACCACTGCACTTATAAGGTCTGGAGATTCAACTAATTTAAATTAGGACGAATACTATCGTTTTGTACTGCGACTTAAATTTAGCCCTATGACTAATTGCGATTGTTGCAGTCATAGTAAAAATAAGACATTTTAATATTTAACTACTTTTTAATCATCATCAGCCTTAATTGTTCCCACGTGCGGGACTCAGGCCTCCTCTCTAGCTAGGAGAGGGATGGGCTATAATTCACCAGGCGTGCCCAGTGCGGGTTGGTAGTTGTCACGATAATTTCTTCGAATTTTTTGGTGGTGATGAAATACATTACAGAAAGTAATGCGCCTGCCTGGTTTTGAAACTTTGAACCCATCTACGACTTACTGTTCATAAGTCGGGGCCATCACCACTGGGCCACCGCTATTCTAGCCTAGCCTTTTCTCAACTATGTTTGGGGTCGGCTTCCACCGAGTGCAGCAGAATACCAGTATTTTATACGGAGCGACTGCCTTCCATTACTACTTCCATACCTACTTACCATTCACACCAGGTGGATACCAAAAGCGGGAAACGACAACGCGGCTTCAGAAGGAGATGGCTGGATGATCTACACTCTTTCTCAAAAGATTGGCATACATTCGAGGGAAGGAAGGCCCTTGCCCTGCAGTGGGGCACTACTAGACTTTTTAAAATAAATCCTTAAGTTTACAACTTATCTGCAGCATGTTTAAACAACAAGGGGATTTTCTGTGGTTTGAACTAGAGTTACCGCGAATAGTGGTTATAGCGAATAGTCGAATACCGATTAATAGCCATTCACTTTGGCGAATAGTCGAATAACTCGACATCACTATTCGACATAAAAAACACATTAAACACATTAAAAATATTTCTAATTTCTTCTAAGGTTGTGAGAAAAGAAAACAATAAAGTTTAAGAAATCTGTTTCGTGTTATACATATTTACATTTATGTAGTAAATTTAATTTTCCACTTTTAAATGATGAAGAGCAACCCAAGAATGCCACTGCTGAATAAATCGCCAACTAAGTACATCGCATTACCAAAGGCTGACAGAAAAATAAACCCATATGAATGGTGGACTTTGAGTACCAATAAGAATAGATTTCCTATTTTAAGTAAACTTGCTAAACGATACTTAATCACACCAGCAAGCTCTGATTATTCAGAAAGACTATTTTCCGAGGCAGGTTTAATTTACGAGGAAAAAATAAACCGACTTGCTCCCGAATGTGTAGAAAAAATTGTTTTGTTGCACCACAATCTGCCTCTGTTGGATTTTAAATATTAATTAAAAAGCCTAACTAATTTAATTTCATGAATATGATAGGCACAGGCACATATTACAGATAATAATTGATATTTTGTATTGTTTTAATAGGGAAAATAATTAAAAAAATGTTTATTTTTAACTCATTAGTTTTTTTGTTCATTAAAAGTTTATTTTAGACGACTATTCGCCGAATGCCGAATAATACTAGATATTATTCGGTATTCGACGAATATCAAAAAAATTTCGAGTAATGCCGAATACCGAATAATAGCGAGTATTCGCGGCAACTCTAGCTTGAACTAACTTTGAAACCAAGTCTTTTCAGTCAATCTTTTTTTATACCTAATAATTGTGGCAAAATACAATGCAGCAAATGCGTTTTTGTTTCAAGGGTTACCACTGAAAAGCAGCGCTGTGCTGTGGGACCCCATAGCGCAGCACCATGCTAAGTGGTAACCTATTTGTCGCAGTTGTTTTTTTTTTTAATTGGTAAGTATGTAAACTCAAACTTTTTTTTTCTCTTTTTTGTACCAATTTTTTTTTTAAAGTTATTCACAACTTGATGACTTATCTGTTAATAACGCGTTGATCAAAATTGAATCTTCTAATTTTTCAATAACTAAAAAATAGTAGTTATTAGTTCAATGCCCAGTTCAGTTCCTAACTCTGGCTGGTCACACCGTATTTTTTGGGATTTTTATTATAATTATATTTTATAAAATATATGAATGTAGTCTTAACAACTGAAGGTTACTACGGATATTCCTACTGTGTTTCCGTTTTAATAAATACCGCATCGATCCATCGATAGCTTACAGACCATAATTATTTTGTTCCTGTATTCCAGTTTATGCATGGTGTACCTAAGCTATGTTCCTCGCTAGAGTACCTATATTATTCTGTGGTCATGTTTTATCTCATTTTAACGTGGGTCAAGTTTTCAGTTTTAGCTGTCCTGTCGTCAAATGGCTTGTAAGAAACTTAATAAAATTCTATGCAAACATTTTCTATAACTCTTTTGATGAAGACGGCAATCGGAAGAATGATTCGGACGATACCACTCGTAGTTTTTATTCATATTTGTTTGAATGATGTTTTTCTTTCATGAAACCTCAGCATGAAACGTGTTATTTGTTTTTATCTGTGGCATTTTCATTTCTTTGACGTTTTAAAAGAACGGAAGGATTAAGAAAAGAATAATTTACAAGAAAATGGTTAAGGTACGATCTTTCTTTTTCTATCGCGGGGGCCCACGTGATGGCACCGTAGGCGTGGGCCTGTGGACGGTGAGTAGTGCTAGTGGGCTAGCTCACCGTCCGCGTCCGTCCGTGTGACGGCGGGCCGTGTCGATGGCGCGTTCGTGTTCCATTAGCGCCGCAAAGAGATGTCAGCAACATTTCTGGCACTTCAGGTAAGGGCCGACGGCTGTCGGGGCTGTGGGTTGTTCGAAAGAAATACCGCGACCCCGGACACAAAGGGCTAAGAAGAAATATGGGTAGTTTTAATCAGTAAAAGTCATAATAGGTGGTCACCCATCAACAGATTGACCTATGCAAGTGCTGCTTAACCTAAAGGTCAACCCCAGTGGCAGTTATTAGCTGATATTTTGTTTGCAGAAGTTGTCTAACTCAAAAACGCTCTGGCGATCCAGGCGTTTATTCCTAGCTGTTCTACTATCGGTGTTTCTAAGTCCCATAATCTACTTTACGATGGACCGAGCCAGAGTTATGGTTGTGGATTTGTATTATACCAACAGGTACCTATACCTACTTGATAATAATAATAATATATCCATTGAATCAAAAAGCAGTCTAAGCTTTAAACAGCAGAAGCTACCAAGTTTAAAACAGCCCCAGTAGGCCAGAGGATAGCACCAACATACCTACCTGTTATAGATCGTGGGTCTACTTATGTTGTCCCTCTGCTGGGTCTTCCCATAACCTTCCAGTCTTCTCTCTGTGCGGTTTTCTCGCCAGGAAACACGTTTAGGTTAAAGGGTATCCTGCGTGAGCGACGAATACGACGCGACGTTGCGAACGCAAACCCCCTATTGGTAGAACGAACCAATAGGTACCCCTATTGGTAGCGTTCGCAACGTCGCGTCGGACAAAAAAAACTAATTCTAGTCCGTCAGATAGATTTCCAAAAAATATTGACCACATATTTTTTCTTTTTTCACGTAAACAAAAAATGAAGACGATAGGTACAGTGCTTCGAAAACTCGTGTGACGTCATATGCTAGTACATTTTGTACCTTCAAGTGACGTTTTAAAAAGATCATGGAGTGGGGACTCCATGATCTTTGAAGCGCTATATCTTCGTCAATTTTTATTGATTTGATAAAACAAAAAACACGTATCCAATATTTTTCGATAATCTAACTGACGGACTAAACAGAATCATATTTTTTTGAGTCAGTCCGATCCCCTATTCAACGCCATACCCTGCTTGCGAATATTGCAGACTAGCTGATGCCCGCGGCTTCATCCGCGTGGGTGTCAGTTATCGCAACCGATGTCGATTATCGCGGCCAAAAGTAATATTTTCATCCCCCCGTTCAATTCCTCAAAACCCTTTTTTCGCATTAAAAAGTGGTCTATGTAATTTCTTAGGCTCTAGAGTCTAGACTAGACTATCTGTGTATCAAATTTAAATTTGTTCAGTAGTTTTGGCGTGAAAGTGCGACAGACAGACAGTGTTACTTTCGCATGTATAATAATATTAAGTAAGGAAGTAAGAATTTTTAGCAGGAGAGTAATAAATGCTAATAAACTTATTTGTAGACTAGATAAAAAAAGTTTGAAGATCACAGTTGAACGAGAAACGGGTAGAGGCTACAATATACCAGATTGCGATCCGTTGGCTGAAAATATTGGGAAGGCTTCCGAAAATGTATTTGATCCTGTGTTTTTTTGACTCCACATCTCGAAACGGATTTGTAAAAAAATGCGAAATTGCTACAAATACTTGACTGAAAACTTTAATGCTGTTATTTTGAACAGGTCAGTTTAAACCCTAATTATTATGAACTAGAGGACGTCCTGCGGTTTCACCTGCGTAGATCCCGTTCCCGTGGGAATATAGGGATAAAAAGTAGCCTATGACACTCAGCAATAATGTGGCTTTCTATTGGTAAAAGAATTTTTAAAATCGGTTCAGTAGATCCCGAGATTACCCCTTACAATTTAACAAATATACAAACACACAAACTTTACCTCTTTTATAATATTATTATTATTATATTATATATTTTAAAAGTAATAATAAGTATAGATAATAAGTCCAGATAGATTTCCAAAAAATATTGAACAATTTTTTTTCTTTTTCGCGTAACAAATTAAAAAAAAAGTAAAAAACTAAAACCCGACTAAGCAAAAAAAACGCCGCTGAAACAGTATGAAACAAGATTTTCAGGATAGAACAAAAAGAAAAGCCGTAGTCACACGGTATTAAAGTGTTTAGGTTGGTAGGTACCTACCTATAACGTGTGACTATATAATTTAAACAATTTTATTTTGCGAATATATAATTTAAACAATTTTGATGTTAAATATTTTTTTTACTCTTGACTTTTTGTCCGCTAGAGGGTGTGATTTTAAATTTGAGCAATATTTTGGAAATGTACAAGTGAGGCCCTTTCAAATTATGCCAAACACGGCGTGTTTATCTCCATTTTTACCCGACTACGGCAAAGCCAAAGGAGGGTTATGATTTTTTATATTTTAAGAGGAAACGCGAGTGGTCTTTTCTCCATACAAACGCTCTCGTCTGTTCTAATTCTAACTTTTTTCTATAGTTGTCCTTATCGCACGAATTTGAGGGCAGGAGGACGGAGAGAGACAGCGATAGTAGAAAGAGACAGCACTCGCATTTCCTCTTAAGCCTTACTTTTTGTCCTCTAGAGGGCACCAAATCGCTTTTTGTGACACGTCACGTAGCCTATGTTCAGCGGAAAATTAAGACGGTTCTAACGATACCTCATAATATATAAGTCGAGTTACGATAAGTACCTACATTAGAAGCTATGAGGGAACAGATGAAGATACTCACATACATACATACAAACAGGGGCGTATTTACCCTAGGGCCATCCGGGCCATGGCCCGGGGCGCCAGAACACCAGGGGCGGCATAGCCGCCCGGCCGCCCCTGCCGATTGCATTTTGTTTTGGTTTTGCCGCCATTCATTACACTTTTACTTCTCACCTTTTTATATTTTCTTAAGAATGCGCCAGAACACCAGGGGCGGCGTAGCCGCCCGGCCGCCCCTGCCGATTGCATTTTGTTTTGGTTTTGCCGCCATTCATTACACTTTTACTTCTCACCTTTTTATATTTTCTTAAGAATGCACCAGAACACCAGGGGCGGCGTAGCCGCCCGGCCGCCCCTGCCGATTGCATTTTGTTTTGGTTTTGCCGCCATTCATTCCACTTTTACTTCTCACCTATTTTATATCTTTTAAAAACCAGGCGGCAACGTCAGGTCATGGTTATCAGATCTGACAATTACTATTGGCACCGGGACTACGTTGTAAAAATAAGGACAACAGGACAACCAAGTAGAGGTGTACTTTTCTCGCCGCCGCCCTGGGGCGGTTTTTCGAACTAGCCTTACGTATATTCTGGTGTTCCGCATGCCGCCCCGAAAATCAATAAACAAGCACTATATCCTTCTAATCTGCCGCCCACCGCTTATAAAAATCTAACCTATCTGGAGTCATAAAATTTTCTAATAAAAAAAAAAGAAAAATAAAAACAAAATCATTAACTTTCCTGAGTCAGGGGGCAAAAATTTTTGAGCTCGCTCCGCTCGCTCTTGCATTTGCCTACGACTCTGAATCATACATAAGTTCTTAAAAAATATTTTATTTAGGAATTGTTGAAACAAAATGTAATTTATCCGATGTGTCAAAAATGTTGACCTCGTTCGTTGTTTTTTAGAACGACAAACCCTAAGACACTATTCGCTATATTGGTGAACAAATGCAAAAAAAAAATGTTTAAAAGTGAAATAGATTTGACTTCCAAAAATTTGGGTTATTTTTTTGAAAGTCAAATCTATTTCACTTTTTCAAAAAATGTTTAAAAGTGAAATAGATTTGACTATTTCACTTTTAAACATTTTTAGTTTAACATTTCCAAATATGTAATAAATTGTATTTAGAATTTTAGCTAGCTTTCTTGGCTAATGATGAAAATAGGCGTATTTAAGGGGCGGCCAGATAAGGGTGGGTTGGCCACTTGGCCCTCGGCGACAAAAACGCTCGCCACGACACTGGGGTCGACTCAGACGTTCAGGTCGTTTCCAAGCTCTACATTCATTGATCTCTTAGTAGATAATAGATAATGCTTTAGAAAAAAATTCTTTGTCTGGGGCGGCAAAACTTATTGGCCCGGGGCGCCAAACAAAATACGCCCCTGCATACAAACATACATACATAGCCAGTCAAAATCATAACCCTCCTTTGGCTTTGCCGTAGTCGGGTAAAAATGAAGACGATACAGTGCTTCGACAACTCGTGTGACGTCATAGTTTGGTACATTTTTTACCAGAAAGTGACGTCAAAAGCCCCCACTCATGATCTTTGACACGTTTTATTTTCGTCATTTTGTATTTTGATAAAAAAAAACATGTATCCAATATTTTTCGATAATCTAACGGACGGACTAAACGGAATCATATTTTTAGGGCCTGATTTACCCACAGGCTAATACGGCTAGAGCCTAGGGCGCAAGGACCTAGGGGGCGGCGGGCGCGGCACTGAGCTGAGACTTAAATGATAATATTTGGTAATTTTGGCAATTAAGTGTGTTAAAAAATAAAACGAGCGCTTAACCGCGAGCGCCGCAGCCATGCGCCCATGGAGCAAAATAACCAGGCTTCATGCATGCGCCCCAAACGCCGCCCGCGCCTGGCATTGTACAGCAAGTTTAAACGGTTTTTTCGGCTATTTGTTATTTCTTTCTTTCGTTTCGTTTGACACCGGTGAGAGTAGGATGGGTGGATTGAGTGAGAAAAAGAGAGGTCTCGGCAAAGGCAAAGCCTGGGTCCTGGCCTCTGTGGCTGTGGCTCTTGTGTGGTTCACACAAGAGCCTCAAGCGCATGCTTGGAAAGAGGCCAGTTCCCGCTTCGTTGGAAGACGGGGAAGCTGGTCCTCATTCAGAAGCCGGGGCGCCCTGCGAACTCGCGTTCGTATAACGGCCCATTGTACTGCTCGACGAGGTGGGCAAGCTCTTTGAAAGAGTAATTGCAAACCGCCTCGCCGAGCACCTTGAGGGAATGGGTCCGGATCTTGCCGAACACCAGTTTGGCTTCCGCAAGAGGCGCTCGACGGTGGATGCCATCATGCGCTCTCACGCGCAAGGAAAAAAAGGTGATGACCGTAAGGCTAGTCCGGGGTACGGGGCACGATCTCCCGCGGGGCGGCGAACCTCCTTGCCGGATTCCCGCCATGGAATCTGGAGGCGATAGTCCTCGCGCGCCTGCATGAATGGCGCGCGGAGGCGCTACACCGGGACATCACTCCGTTGCCACGGCAAGTTGCTGCGCAGCGGACAGACCTCCGGTGCGATCTCATGGCGACGACATGGAGAAAGCAACTGTCGCAACCCCGTGCAGGGCACGCCACGATATTGGCGGTAAGTCCCCTCTTCGAGGAGTGGCTTGGGAGGCGCCACGGCACCCTCACCTTCCGTCTGACGCAGGTCCTCACCGGACACGGTTGTTTTGGGAGGTACCTGCACCGAATCGGGCGTGAGGAAACGCCCGGATGCCACTATTTTGAGGATCGGTTGGAGGACACGGTGGAGCACACCGTGGAGTCACCGCTTGGGCGGAGCCCCGCCGTGTTCTCGTAGCGGATCTCTCGCGTCCGGCCCTTGTTAAGAATAGTAACATTTAGATTTAATTTTAATTGTGGCAACACTGTGACAACACTGGCAACCCTGTGAGTGGCGTCTGCCTCCGTAGTAGTGAAGGGGGGTGAAACTTCCATACATTGGCTTCAAACAAAATTTTCATAGATAGTGCTGCCATCTGTGTGGTAGGGTACGCTAAGTTTAGCCATAGTTTTGTAAATTTGCCAATAGATAGAGCTAGCTGGTAACAGTACATTAACAGAAAAACTAAATATTGCTAAATAAGTTTTATTTATTATTATTATTATTTCTACATGTTTTAAATTGCAAATGAATTTAAAAATATTATAGCAAAATAAATAACACTTTTTAACTTCAAATAGTATATTTAGTAAAAACGAAACGCATCACGGCAGAAACATTTGAAAACTTTTTCCTGTTACCTACGTTTGTTGTTGTTTCGTGGTGTTCTCTGGTGGTCTGATAATCTGTTTTGTGCTCTTTTACGACCTAATGCTGTGCTTGTTTTCTTGATATCTGCTATAAACGTTTGACCCTGCTTCTCCCTTGTACCCTGTGATATTCGTAAACGATTGACCCAACGCCGTGATTACTGGACCTTGATTTTGCCTTTTTGATTTGAATTCGACGGAACTTGCAAAATGCCGAGAAAGACGGCCTTTAAGTGCTATTTTGGATGTACTCCATATAAAGGTATGGTTCTCATAACTTTAAAGTACGTAACATCTTACAAAATTCTTTTTGCACACTTTATTTTGTTCATGAAAACTGTTTTGTTGACATTATTACCTATTATCTTTCAGGAAAAGTTCACCACTTTCCACCACACCAATACCCTCATACAGAAAAATTTGATCAGTGGAAAATGGTGTTGAGCGAAATAGATCGCGAAAGGGGTGACAATTACATATTTAACAACATACGTATATGCGATCACCATTTTGAAGAGTTTTACCGAACACCCACTGGATATCTTACCAAAAATGCTGTTCCAACATTGAATATTGGTAAATACATTTTTAAATTGATTTCAATACATTAACAGTACTGCAGTAGGTACTAGCACATACTAGTTCAAATATACAATATCACACAATTCCTAACTGATTTAGTCAGGTCTGTGATGAAGAAGTTGCTTGAATTCTGTTAAATAATATGCATAAGTACCTACATTAATATTATTTGATATATTTTATATTATTAATATTATATTTTTGACATAAAATCAATTGATCTACCCGCAGTGGGCCAGTTTAGTAGTACTTATATGGCCTAGAAGCGAAGTCTGGTCTACTCTCTCACAGGAAACCTGTGTTCCAGCTGCAGGGGGAACATTTAAAAGGCTGATAAGTAGGATAGACATGATAGTTGGATGCAAACAGCACAAAGCCCTTCCAAGTCTTAATCTCTAGGGCTATGTGTTTGTCAGTGGATGTAACACGGGCTGTTATGATGATGATAAAGGAAGAAAACCATGATATGTCTATTGATACTTTATAAATATTTTTACATTATATTATTTTTGGTTTCAGCATCTAAATCATCTTCTGGAATGGGTTTGACTTCATGTTATGCTGAGCCTAATAAAACATCTATTAACGCAGGAGCCACCTTTAGCCGAGGTAAACATATTATGTTACATTGTGTTTAATTTTAATACATTTCAGTTTAAATTTATTTTAAAAGTGTGGACACAGACTATGCTCAGCAGCGGACAATAAAAGGGCTGTTATGATAATATGTTGTAGGAGGAAATGTATGACATGCCTAGCTATAAGTTATAAGTGCTTTAAAAAATAGAAAACAAATAATAATTACTTAATATATCTTTTGATTTCAGCATCAACATCATCTACTGCTGAATTTGATTCGCCAAATAGAATATCTGATAATGCAGAAGCCACTTTTGGACAAGGTATTAATTTATTTATTGAATATGTGTATCTTAATACTACCATACTGTACTGTATTATGTATTTTGCACTAATTGCATCAATTTTGTTTTAAGAGTCAAGTTCTCAAGCAATTGTGCCCATATGTGAGCAACTTCCTGAAACAATTCCTATAGGACATACATCTGTCAAGAAAGGTCAGTACCTATTTTCTTATTCACTGACTTTAAAAACTGATTCTAAGCTTAGAATAAATAAATCAGCTTTTTGGATGGTTAAGTAATAGTTTCTCTGATTTCAGGCACTAAATCAATCAATGTTGTTGCAAACAAATATTTGAAGCAACATACACAATTAAAGGTTAAACTTTTAAAATTGAGGGAAAAATGTAAAAACCTGAACCAAAAAGTACGAAAAGCTGCTCAGATTTCCCAAAATAAATCGTTTTTACAAGCCATTGAAAAACTGCCCGAGCCTGCTGCTATTTTTACTAGAATGCAGTTAAAAAAGGCTTCTAGTAAACCAAGAGGAAGAAGATTCACAAATAAAGAAAAGATTTTGTGCCTAACAATATACAAACAGAGTCAAAAAGCTTACAAATTGTTGCAAAGACTGTTTGCATTGCCATCAAAAAGGACAATTCAAACAATATTGAGTAAAGTGACTATTAAGCCTGGTATCAATGAGGTAATAATAGATCACCTAAAAAAGGCTGTCCGGAAATTACCCCAAGAAAAAAAAATTTGTACACTCATATTTGATGAGGTTGCATTAAGCCCTGGCTTATATTATCATAAAACTTGGGATCAAATTATTGGTTTCGAGGATTTTGGTACAAATAATACCAATAAGATTGCTGACCATGCACTCGTTTTTATGGTAAAGGGTCTGAAAGGAAAATATAAGCAGCCCATCTCTTTCACATTCTGCCAGAGTGCAACAAAGACAGCGGAATTAAAAAAACAAATTCAAGAAGTACTAAAAGCTGTACGAAGCACAGGGTTAAAAGTTATTGCCACGGTTTGTGACCAGTCATCGACAAATATGAGTGTCATAAAAAGCCTCATAGATGACACAAAAAGGAAATATTTATTGGAAGGCAAGGAATTTAAAAGTTTAGCTTTTGAATGGAATGATACAAAAATATTTCCGATATTTGATCCTCCACACCTCCTTAAAGGATTAAGAAATAATCTCTTGACAAAGGATTTAAGGTACATCCAAAACGGAGAAGTCAAATTTGCAAAATGGAAACATTTGCAAATGCTACTTGATGCTGATCCAGGGGAAGATGATGTAAGATTGGTAAATAAATTGACAGACAGTCATGTTGTTAAAGAAAAGATACCTAAAATGAAGGTAAAACATGCAGCCCAGGTTTTCAGTCAGAGAGTGTCTGCAACAATGAGATATTTAGCGAGTAAGTATCATTGCTCACGTTAACCTGTAACAGTAGCAGTTATATTCAAAACTAATTTAACAATATAAAACTGTAACATAATATATGTTGCGCCTGTATTCCACATTTTGCCAGGGTGTGTTGATGTTGTATAAATATGCAAATATTTTCAATCTCTAAATTCTAACCACAATAATATTTATGCAATCGTTTTGGTTGTTGCTAAACCTTATTCGTATTCAGTAATTATATCAGTTTTATTATTATACATATTGTAGCAACAATCACGATAAGTAGGTAAGTACTATAAGTAGTAATGTTTTTCAAACTTATCATTGTTTTTTTTTAAATTTCAGATCACGGTATCATTCCAAAGGAGTGCCTAGGCACAGCAGATTTGTTGCTTGTGGTTGACAAATTATTTGACTCATTTAATGGTCATAGCTACCAAAATTCTGAGAAAATGTACAAGTGTGCGTTAAAACGGAACTCGCCGCATTTTAAACTATGGAACGATTTACTCCCAATATTAAGATCAATGGCATTTAAAGTGGAGAAAAAATTAAAGAACGGAATGATTTCAACCAAATTTGTACAAGTGCCAAGTCTCAAGAACTGGATTTCAAATATTAATGTGTACAAGGAAATGTTTGACTATTTAAACAAAACACATGATGTAAGTAGTCTGTTGACAAGAAATATTAACCAGGATCCATTAGAGAATTTCTTCTGCAACATAAGGAGTAATGGTGTCAGAAACACGTCTCCAACTTGCTCGCAGTTCACTGGAGCCTTTAAAACATTACTTATAAATAATTTAACTTCACCACACTCGGTTGGGGCGAACTGCGAGCAGGACGATAATAAGGCGTTAAAACCTTTAAGAAAATTATTAAATTTCAAAGAAAAAGATGCAAGGGAACAACCCTCAGAGTCTGTTAATGTGGATTCTGTAATTAACTACTTCATGCAAACAGATTCAGATAATTATCGGAATACAACTAGCAAAGAGGCGAAAAGGTATGTTGCTGGCTACGTAGTTAAAAAAACTTTACAGCAAATATGTAAAAAATGCCACACTTGTAAAATGCATTTAGTAAGCACAGTGCCTCCGAGTAATAAAGATTATTTATTAGAAAGAGATTATACTAGAAGATCACTTAATTATCCATCGGAGGCATTGTGCGAGTTTGTAGATGATGTTTGCATGATCATTCAAACACAATTAAACGAAGAACCACAGCAGAAACGTCTGAAGGGTACAATTAAACAAATAGGAAATATATTTTGCAATTTATCCCATTTCTCTTGTGTCACACATAAAACTAAAGTACAAGATTTCCTAATGGATACTGTATCAAATATTATTATAAATAGCTGGTGCACAAATGTCAACAGAATACTTAAAGGTAAAGCAAACATATGCCATAAAAATTCCACGAAAATACAAGCATTAAATTATTACAACACACATTGTAAAAAAAGGAAATAAATTCTAATTATTTTAGAAAAAAACTATTTTTATTTATTGATTGTAGCTCCTAATGATGTAATTTATAGTTAATGCTTTTGAAGAATGATTTTCCTTCTAGTGACGAATGATTGTTATTATTTTGTGGATTATGTAAATTAGTGTTTCGAATTTTATTCTAGAATTTGTCTATACGACAACACTAGAATAATCGTGATATTGTCATCATAGTCTATTTTATACACGTAAGAATTCATTTAATCCACATAAATAAATAATAATCATTCTTCATTAATAAGGATATAATATTCAACTCTCGAAAAACATAACCCTCCTTCTGGTGCAGTCGGGTAAAAATAATAACAGCGCCATCTAGTGAGCGATAGCGTCAGCGGAGGGAATATTGAGACAAGTGGCACCATCTAGCAGTTTGGGAACACAGTTTTTAAAACGAAAACCTCAGTTGCACATCTATCTCGTATTATATAGTGTCTTATCTATGGTAGTAGTCCATCCCTGTAACGAGTAACAGACCGGCAGGCAAAATATAATGGAAATAATACAGAAGAAAAGTGATGTTTAATTTATCAGCACCTAACTTCCAAATACATGAACAAACTACAAAGTTCAACATGGTCCTTCGACAGTGAAAAGTTCCAGCAAATCTGGCAGCAGCAGTTCACGCAAGTATTTTCGTGCAGTACCTATCATCGTGAGAAGTCACGCAACATTTATACAGGACAATTCGTCCAAAATAGCCTTGTTGAGTGGATTATTATATACCTCAAGGCTATATTTTCATAAAATCAAGATTTATCGTCATTCGTCATTGTCTCAGTCGACTTCCGTTTCCGTCGTCCCAAGTTCGACAACTTAAGCGACAAACCAGGTGCGCCATCTCGTGGAAAACACGCAAAATTCGGTGGTGCACTGCAGTTTCTGAAGTGAAGAAAATACATTGAAAAGAAAAGACAGTGAAGACAGAAAATATAAAGAAAAGACAGTGAAGAAAATAAGAAATAGCTCCGTCTATTTCACACTCAAGAGTTCCGGACTAGATCCACGCGCGCCATCTATCGCGTGGGGTCTGTTTTATCGTCGCATCGATCGGTCGTCGCGCATCGTGTTGTTGGCAGCATTGGATTTGTGAACAACTTCAATCAATCCCAATCAATAACAAATCGAAGCGGAAGACATCTTGTTTGTATAGAAATTCACTGTGTAATCTAAGTCCTAATACGTCTTGATACATAATTTAGTATAATCTCATTAATTACGTTAGAAATAAGTGTAGTATTATATTATGGCAGAATTAAATTCACTTGTAAGTGCCAGGGGCTACGTCAAGGGAACCATAACACGACTTGGAAATTTTATAGAATCGAAAGATTTTCAAAGCTCATCTCGTTCTGTGCTTGTGGCAAAAAAGGAGCGGCTAATCACTGCATTTCAAGAATATGAAAAGTATAACATACAAATACTCGATAAACAACCGGAGGACGGTGAAAATGTCGCAGTACAGGAAGATAAGTATATTGAGATTTTGGCACGCCTTAATGACGCCATAGCAAGTTGTAAATGTGAACAAAAAATGGAATCGTCCCCCCTGGCACACACTAAGCTTCCCAGTGTAGAAATCCCTACCTTTACAGGAAATTATTGTGAGTATATGCCGTTCATAAATGTGTTTAGGTCAATCATACACAATAATCCAAAACTGGACAATGTACAACGATTGTATTACCTGCGTACTTTTCTCAGACAGGAGCCTTTAGACTTAATTAAAAATTTACCCCTGTCTGCGGAAAGTTACCTAGAAGCCTTAGAAATATTAGCTGATAGGTATGCTAACAATACGCTCATCAAAAATGATCATATCAATCGCATTATAGATTTACCTAGCATTAAATCTTCTGCAGCTGCTATTAGAGATTTTGTGTCAAATATCAAGCAGCACATTGCAGCATTAAAAAATTTAGATAAAAATGTTAGCGGCTGGGATCCTATTCTTTTGTGTATCCTTTATCGAAAAATAGACCCTTACACAGCAAAGGCATTCCAGATGGATCGAGACATGAAGAAGGAAACATCATTGACAGAATTCTTAGACTTTTTGCAAAGGAAAGCATTGGCTCTGGAAAGCGTGGATGGAACAGGTCATCCCCTCAATGCTTCACCGAGCTGCTCTACGAAGTCAGCAGGCTCAAAGTCTTCAGTGAATGTGTCAGCAACCTCAACATCTCATCAATGCCCAAAATGTAAGTTGTCTCATAAATTATTTAGTTGCCCACAGTTTAAATTATTACCTGTAAAGGAAAGGATAGAGTTTGTTACACAAAATAAATTATGCAAAATATGTTTAAATCCACACCAAGGTAAATGTAGGTATTTCTTCAGGTGTAATACCTGCAAAAAGGCTCACAGTACCCTACTACATGAGGATGACACAAAAAATAAAGACCTGGAGAATCCGGTGGTCCTCGTAGCAAAGAATATGTATAATCACACTTTACTCCCTACAGCTAAAGTCAAATTGCTACGAAGTGATGGGACGGAGTTACATGTCAAAGCCCTTTTGGACACAGGATCACAAGTGTCATTTGTCACATCTCAGGTAGTACAGGAGTTAGGGCTCAAACCTAAAGAGAGCAACATAGACATAGTGGGGATTACTAATATCAACAATAAAATTAAATACAGCATTCCCCTTGAAGTCCACTCTCTAGTTTCAAATTTTAAGTTAACAGTAAATTGTAGTGTGGTAGAACAAATCACTTGTAAACTGCCACAACAAAAGACAAAACAATTTACTCTGCCTCCTGGAATAACGTTGGCAGACAGTGACTATTATAATCCAAGCAATATAGACATGCTAATGGGATGTGATGTCTTTTTCCAGGTCCTGTTGCCGAACCAACAGCTGCATAATGTGGATGGCTGTGGCGCCACCCCACCAGCACCGTGCATCATAAACACGCAGTTCGGCTGTGTACTTGGAGGTAGCATTAACCATCACTCCTCACAAAAGGTACCTCTTGTAGCTTCTTTATGTACAAGTTGTGACAACAGCATCAACAATACAATTAAGCAATTTTGGCAGACAGAAGAGGTTCCTCAAATATTTAATGAAAACTCCACAGAATCTGAACTATGTGAAGATGTTTTTAAAAATTCTGTGCAATTTGATAGTAAGGGTTTTCAGGTAGATTCCGTAGATTTACCAGTTAAGGTTCCTCTAGAGCAAGTGAACGACCATCTGGGCGATTCATTCAATCTTGCTCTCAATAGATTTGTCAACTTAGAGAAAAAGTTGCATAAAAATGAAAATTTGTTTCAACAATATAAAAAATTTATAGATGAGATCATAGAGCTAGGGCATGGCCGTTATATAGATATAAGGCAATATGATTTTAAAAACGATCCTATTTACTTTCTACCACATCATGCGGTCTTCAATGAAAAAAGTAAATCAACAAAATTAAGAGTAGTTTATGATGGCTCCATGAAGACTAGTAAAAAGATAGCATTAAATGATATACTTTTAAATGGTCCTGTTGTCCAGAATGATTTATTTGCCATACTCTTATTATTTCGCTTGGGTGAATATGTGTTTACCACAGATATAAAAAAAATGTTTAGATGTATCGCTTTAAACCCTTCACATGCCTCATTACAGAACATCCTGTGGAGAGAGAGTCCCAATGTTGAGATAAAATGTATCCAGCTAACTACAGTCACCTACGGGTTAAAAAGTTCCAGTTTCCTCGCCACGCGGTGTCTGGATGAGCTTGCTTGCATGTACGAAACAGAGTTGCCTCTTGCTTCATCCATCTTAAAAAACTGTACATTCGTTGATGATGTACTATATGCATGTCATGACTCGACTACAATTCTAGAAGCCAAAAATCAATTAATTGAAATTCTAAAAAGAGGTAGCTTTCAAACTCACAAGTGGGCATCTAATACACCTCAAATTCTGCATGATATCCCAGAAAATGAGCAACATTTTGATAATTATGATTTTGAAAAGGAAAGTTTCAATTTGAAGACTTTAGGCATTGACTACAATGTCCAAAATGACTGTTTTACAGTAACCTGTCCAGAAAAATTTAATGACAGGCCAGTAACCAAACGACAGATCCTTAGTTACATTTCAAAATTCTATGATCCCCTAGGGTTTATAGCACCAATTATTGTAACTGCAAAAAGCTTCATCCAGACACTGTGGGCTGCAAACGTGGGTTGGGATTCTCCCTTGACAGGTGATCTTAGGGAGCAATGGTTGTTATTTTCTAAAAGCTTAGAAAACATGAGTCCTATAACACTGCTTAGAAATATTCCTACCACGCATGCATTGGTGCAATTGATTGGGTTTGCTGACGCATCCAGCTCAACGGCTTACGGCTGCTGCATATATTTAAGGCTGGTGAATAGAGGTAAGGCAAGCTTATACTTACTGTGTTCCAAGTCCCGAGTGAACCCGCTTAACAAGCCACTGACTGTGCCACGACTAGAACTGAATGCCGCACTGCTGCTTGCAAAATTAACAGTGAAAGTTCACAAGGCTATAAGCTTAAAGCTAAGTGTGGAAAACGTGTATTTATTCACAGACTCGCAAATCGTCTTAGCATGGATTGGTACTCAGATAACTCAGCTAAATGCTTATGTGGCAAACAGAGTTCAAGTTGTGACTAAGTTAACGGCCGGGTGGACTTGGCACTATGTGTCCACAAACGATAATCCTGCAGACCTCATCACGCGGGGCGTCGCCCCACAGGCGCTGGCGGACAACACGTTGTGGTGGAGCGGTCCAAAGTTCCTACAAAACCATGAGTATAACTTTGAAAATAAATTTGACTTACCTGACAGCATTCCTGAAATGAAAACGAATGTTGACACAGCACTTTCCAGTGCCATCGCTTATCCAGTTGCACAAGGTATATTTGATCTGTTTGAGAGGTATTCAAGTATACACAAAATGACTAGGATACTAGCATACATCTGGCGTTTTTATAAAAACTGTAAAACTAAGAATAAAACTGAGAGAATTCAAACAAATTTCTTAACAAATAAAGAAACACAAAGCTCTTTATTGTTTATAATAAAATATGAACAAAATAAATATTTCAATAAAGAAATCAACTCTCTAAAAAACAATAGCAATATTAATAATTCGTTAAAACCATTACATCCATTTCTTGATAACGAAAACATAATTAGAGTTGGTGGGCGTCTCCAAAACTCTTCAATTCCATACACGCAAAAACACCCTATTATTCTTCCCAAAGAATCACGTGTTACTGATATGATCATTCAAAGTGAGCACATTAGGCTTATGCATGCTGGCCCTAAGCTATTACTATCAGTTTTAAATGAAAAGTATTGGTTGATAAATGGTCTTAGACATATAAAAAAAATTGTTCACAAATGTGTAACATGTTTCAAATTGAAGGCACAAGCCTCCAAACAGTTGATGGGTTCCTTGCCGGAGCAAAGAGTAAGTCAGGCGCGTCCATTTGATAAAGTGGGTATTGATTATGCGGGGCCATTGGACATAAAACAATCAAGGGTAAGACGGTCTCTAATTACAAAGGGTTACATATGCCTGTTTGTTTGTTTTACAACAAAGGCAGTTCATTTAGAACTAGCATCAGACATGACGACCGCAACATTTCTTGCCTGTTTCAAACGTTTCGCATCGCGGAGGGGTCTCCCTCATGACGTATTTTGTGATAATGCAAGTAATTTCAAGGGTGCAAGGAACCACTTGACTAATTTGTATAGGATGATAAGCTCTCAAGACCATCAAGCACGGGTCAATGATTATGGCTTGCAAAATAACGTAAAATTTCATTTTATACCAAGCTATTCACCTGTGTTTGGCGGGCTTTGGGAAGCAGCTGTTAAGAGCACTAAGCATCACCTAAAGAGATCAATAGGAAATATTGTACTTACTTATGAGGAGATGTGTACTGTCCTCACGCAAATAGAAGCGATTTTAAATTCTAGGCCCTTGGTGCCTCAATCAACAAACTGTGATGATTTCACTTACCTCACCCCAGGTCATTTTTTAGCGGGTAAGGCGCTAGTTTCATATCCTGAACAGGATCTCCTCTCCCCTGACGTGCCAATCACAAGGCTGAGACTGTGGAATGTTACAAACAAAGTTGTACAATCCTTTTGGAAAACTTGGCATAAATACTATCTCAACAACTTGCAATCCAGACCAAAGTGGAGAGATGAATGTTCTAATGTAAAAGTTGGTGATTTAGTGTTGCTTCGTGATGACAATACACCGCCCCTCACGTGGCCTATGGGTCGTATAACTAAAGTCTTCCCTGGAAATGATAATAAGATAAGAGCATTTGAGGTAATGACATCAAATAAACGAAAACATACTAGGTCAATTACCAAGGTTTGTTTGTTTCCCTTTAATAGTGATGATACCCCTAGTGTCATAAGTTCGTAGGCCATCATAGATGTGTAATTTAGTTATTAGCTTAAATTGCGACGCCAAGAATACCATACTGTGTATTATCTATAAGTTATAAGATGTAAGTTTTATAAAATTGTATACTTTATTACTATTATAGTTATCTATAAGTTCTAAGATGTACGTTTTAAATTGTATACTTAAACTAGTATTTACGTGTTAAACTATTATAATAAGCTTTATTTGCTTCCATGATTAGCAGTTTACTTACTGCCATTTTTCTTGTTTAAAATGTTTAAATACAACTTGATATTATGTAAGTAAATTTTCTAGAACCGAGGTTTGCATTTCGCGGCCCCCAATATGTTAAGAATAGTAACATTTAGATTTAATTTTAATTGTGGCAACACTGTGACAACACTGGCAACCCTGTGAGTGGCGTCTGCCTCCGTAGTAGTCCATCCCTGTAACGAGTAACAGACCGGCAGGCAAAATATAATGGAAATAATACAGAAGAAAAGTGATGTTTAATTTATCAGCACCTAACTTCCAAATACATGAACAAACTACAAAGTTCAACAGCCCTGGTGCAAGCCTTGGTCCGAGGCGAGGATAAATAGGACGCCGTCGCCCCCTTCTGCGAAACAGTGATGCTAGCGAAGGAGGTGGCGGAACGTGAGAGGGAGAGAACCTCTCGTCCTGGCCGCCGCGGGAGACGCTCTGGTCCTCCAGGGCCACGTGATGGTGTGATGGACGATGAGTAATGGGCTAGTTCGCCGTCCGTCCGTCTTATGACGACAACAGGCCGTGTCGACAGCGCGTTCGTATTCCACGCGCGCCTCAAAGAGATGTCAGCAACGTGGAAGGGGCTCGCAAGGGCCGACGCCTGTTGCGGCTGCGGGTTGTTCGCAAGAGATACCGTGACCTCGACATAAAGGGCTAAGAAGGATCATGGGTGGTTTTTAGTCAGTAGAAGTCTGGATACCCTTTCGATCTGCCCAAGAGCGGGAAGGGTTATTTGATGATTTATTTGAAAAAAAAATATTACGGTAGCTCTCTTCTGTGTCTTGTAATTTAATTAGTTGCACTTGTATGAAAAGGTAGAACAGGACAGGCTGGGGGCGCCGTATTCATAGTTAGCCTAGGGCGGTCAGAACTCTAAATCAGGCCCTGATATATTATATTACATACCGAGTTTCCTCCGTACCTGAAAAAGCACATCGTTTTACCGTTTTCACGTATAACCGTTTTACTCGTTTTACACGCTAAGCCGTTTTACACGTTTAGCCGTTTTAAACGTGTTTGTGGATGGGCCATCATTAAATGACCCCTCCCGCTCTGGGCGGACCGACAGGTATATAGTGTCAGACTTGTACTGGCTAAAACCCACCCATGTTTCTTCTTAGCCCTTTACGTTCCGGGACCGTGGTATCTCTTTCTAACCCAGCCTTAGGTGTGTAAAGAACTGTACCTAAACGCTATTAGGGGACACCCTTGATGGACATATTACTTATACTGAATTTGCACGTTTTTCTAAAGGCATTCCACACATTCGAACGAATCGCTTTGCTGGGTCCTTTATTTATATGCGCACAGCCAAGGAATGGAATTCCCTGCCTGCGTCGGGTTTTTCCGAGTTCATAAAACCCTAATCTGTTTAAGTCGCGAGTAAACAGGCTTCTACTGGGTAAGCTCGTTCCATCGTCGACATCATCTCTGCCCTAAGGGCAAGATTGAAGTCAAGAGCAAGCCCATTATAATAAAAAAAAGGTCAGGAACGTAGTAGCCACAACAGCTGTTGTGCGTGTATGACCCGGTGTATGAACTTAAAGTAAGAGGAGAATGTAGTTAAGGATCGTAGCAGATGGCGTTCTATGGTTTCTGTCTACGTCCAGGGGTAAAAGCGTGAATTTATGTATCATCATCATTCACCATTCTCCTGCCCTTTTTTCGAGAGGTTGGGAAATCATCAAATGACTCCTCCCGCTCTGTATTTTCTACTGACAAAAAACCACCCATGTTCCTTCTTTAGTCCTTTGTGTCGACACTGTCGACGCCGCGGTATCTCTGTCGAACAATCCGCAGCCCCGACGGGTCATTCTCCTGCCCTTATCCCAATTTATTTGGGGTAATTATTGATATGCCGTGACTTGCAGCTTACCTTCTGTCTGCCTTTTCGTTGCCTATGATAAATATGAGGGAGAATAATTATATAGGTAGGTACTCAGTAGGTATACCTAACGAAATTTTCTGATATTAACATTTCAGATTCTCAGCGGCCCGAGAAACTCCTCAAGGCAAACCAGAAGAGCGCTTGACTCTAATGCTATTCTCTTGCCAGAGAAACTGAAAAATCTAAGAACAACAGCGTTGACCTCACTGAGAAAGTGCTTACTACGCCATTCGGTTTAAGTACTCACTACAATTTAAGACGTATTAGATCCTAAAAGTAAAAGGGCAATCCGCACCTGATACGAGGGTCTGGTCTCCCTAGAGCAATGACTTTATTGGAACCGGTAATTTGTCCTTCTTAACCACAGAAGAGATAAAAGTTTATCTCTTCTGTGTTCTTAACACATGTCATCGCTCCTAATGTTCCCACTGCATGGACTCAGGCCTCCTCTCTAGGAGGGATGGGCTATAATCCACCACGCGGGCCCAGTGCGAGTTGGTAGATGTCACATGTCTTCGATTTTTTTGGTGCTTAGACATTCCGGTTTCATCTCGATGTTTCCTTTCACCGTTTTGTTTGAGAGCAGCGGCAGCGGTGATGAAATAAATTACACAAAGTAAGGTGCCTGCTGGATTCGAAGTTTTATTCGTGAAGTTACGTTAGTTTTCGATAAAAAATAATTGTAGGTACCTACGCGTGTATAAAAAAATAATCTGTTTGTGAAATAAAAAAATGAGATCATAAAATTCTTTGAATTGTGTACTGTCAATCCTTACGTAGTTATATCAAAGTCGCTATTTTTGTGTTTGTTTGTCTGTATGCTTAAATCTTTAAAACTACGCAACGGATTTTGATGCGGTTTTTTTTAATAGATAGAGTGATTCAAGAGGAAGGTTTTAGTATATAATTTGAACGACATCCACGCGGGTGAAGCCGCGGGCATCAGCTAGTGATATTATAAATAAAAAGAGGACTACGGCAATTGGTGCAGTTTAGTACCTCGTAGAACGCAACGTTATCTGAACGCCATTCAGTATGAACATGGCATGGCGTATCTTTCTTTATAATATCATTGGTATCTGTAAAAAATATTTCATTCAAATAAACAGTATTTGAAACAATATTAATATACATAACAGTACCGTAAAATGCTGTAACATTGCCTTTTTAGCTCAACATTGCCTAAATTCAAAAAAGTTAAATTATTGCCGCTGTGAAATGTTTTTTATGTCTATGGTATTACTAAAAGCAAGTCGGCAATCTGTATGGCAACATTCGATCATATGTCACTCCAAATTTTAGTTAACAAACTGTCAGTGTCAGTTTCATTGTCAGTATGGATACTCGCTGTCAGAAAAAAATCATTTTGCAACAACTTTGCCTAGCAAGGTAAAAAAAAAAAATAAAAAAAAAAATCTTGTGCCATTCAAGATTCAGTGAAGTCTGACGTGGAAAAGAACTTTATGGCAATATGGGTGTCAAATCCGTTATCCAAAATACCTATTCATTTAAAAAAAATAAATTATGATAGGCAATGTTGTTGTTTTTACATCAACTTTGCCTACGTTTTCAAAGCCATTTTTTGGTGCTTTATAGATGTTTTTTTTACTATTAGCAAATGTATTCCTATAGCTTAAAGTCCAATATTGGACAGTAAATGAAAAAACATACGACTTTCTTAACGATTAGGGATTTATCGAAGAAAAACGTCAAAATCCGTGCAAAGTTGCAGCATTTTACGGTATTTAAAAAAAAAATACAAGAACCAAGTAGGTTTACGAAACATTTTTTGAGAAACGAAAACCTTTAGGTATGTAATATTTCTGTCACCGAAACAAGGGGATACAAGGTAGGTACTCGTGTAGAAGAAAAAGACATAACAAAACCAGCAAATTTTCAAACAATTTATATTACAACAATTCAACATGGCATATAAAAATCTACATCTTCATCCACAACCTTCACCCTTCTACCATCATGAAACAAATGATAATGCTCTTTATCCAGACCTTTCAACTCTCGAGGATCAAACCTCTTATTTTTCTGCTTCCAATGCACTTTAATCACGTGCCTTCTCAAATCCCTAACGGTAAAAAACCTATTCGAACACAACGGACAAATGTTACTCTTGTCGGAATGCTTTTTCAACTTATGTACATTCATAATGCTTGATGAACGAAATCTATCCCCACATATTTCACAAGTAAAAGGTTTTTCACCTGTGTGCAACCGCAAATGCATTTTCAAACACGTGGAATTGGCAAAACTCTTCAGACACACCATACAAACGACACTTTTCATATCATGTGTTTCAATGTGCTTCTTTAGCAAATGTTTTCCTATAAAGTCTTTGCTGCATATATGACATACATATGGCTTTATTTTCAAATGGTGGCGGTTCATATGACATTCCAAAAGTGTGTTGTTCCATGTTTTATAGTTACACTGCTCACATTTCAAGTTTGGCTGTTGTTTTTTAAATGTCTTTTGACCAGGATCCTCTTCTAACATATGCCCTCTCCAATGCCTCCGTAGTCTGGCTGGGTTGATCATTTTCTTACATTTAGGACAAGGAACATTTTCTAAATGAACTTTCTGATGGTATCTTAATAAAGCAATATTTTGAAAAGATCTGCCGCAAGTCTCGCATGTTTCCACAGAATCTGAGTGGGTCGTCAGATGTTTTTTTAGTAAGACTTCTCTCATTTGTTTACCGCAGATATGGCAGGTGGCAAATGGTCCATTATGTTTGCGGTTATGTGCTCGGAACTGTCTCAAAGTCAAATACTCTGTATTGCATATACGGCATGGGTATGTAATATTAGGACCATGAGATTTCATATGCTGTACCAATTCTCCTTTATTATCAAATTTTTCCTGACACACAACACATTCAACTGATTTATCTCTGTTCATAGTTTGCAGACTGCTATGTACCTTAACCATATGCTCCTTTCTTTTAGATTCTTTCAGGAACTTTTTATTGCATAACCCACACGGGAAGATATCAGTGCTATGTCTACGCTTTACATGGTTTGTCAAACTATCAGAAGAATCAAAAGAGGCCGGGCAATCCTCGCAAACAAAACTCCTTTTGATATCCTCACAGGAAATAACATGGCTTTCATATATGTGAATATTAGTGAATTCTGAATCACAATACTGGCACACAAAACAGTTCTCGTGGAACTTATGAATATGAGTTTTTAGGACTATTTTAGAGTAAAACTGTTGTCCGCATTTATCACAAGTATATGGATGATGGTTTAGGTGGTCACGATTCACATGTCCGAGTAAGATCTCTTTTTTCATACAAACATAGTCACAATCAACACATTTAGGCTTAGCTGAGTTGTCTAAGATCTGTTCTCTATATGACTTCAAATACTTATAATGCATGCACGGTATATCAGTACATTCTGGGCAGCTGTATTTGCATATATGGGACTTTAACTCTTCATCATTAAATGTCTTTAGGCACATCAAACATTGAGGTTTGTCTTCCTTTATTTCTTGGCAAACTTTAGAATGTATTTGAAAAGTCTCTATAGAGTAAAATAGGTCACATTTCAAACATTTCAGTAAAGATTCTCCATGGTTTGTTTTAAGATGTTCAAGTAATTCTTTTTTGTGAAATTGTTGATGACAAAACTTACATTTCACTTGAAAATGTTGTTGGTAATGTGCGTTTATATGTTGTTTATTTCTGAATGTTTTAAAACATACTTTGCATCGTAATTTTGTCTTCTGACATTTAATTCTGTGCTGTTTTAATGTATTGTATGATGGGAACTTCAACAGACATTTCACACATTTGAATTTCTTTCTTTTTGGAGTAAATTCTTTTTTTACTTCAGTGCTTTCATTCTCCTCTTCTTTAATGCTGTTAAATTCATCTTTTCTATCTCTTTCTACAGAAGAATCATGGATATTATTTTCTAATACAATAACCACATTTGTACTTTCAATGTTTGACTCTGGTAAATGATTAAAAATATCATCTGATTTTCCAAGCAAATCATTGACATAGTTGTCTAGCATTTTTAATGTTTCTTTTGAATTTTCTATGAAAATGTATGACTGGATCAGTTTACCCATACAACTGTTGCATATGTGTGTACTTACGAGACTGAAATTAGCCTGAAAAAATAAAAAATAATAGTTAAAGTCTTGGCTAGCCATATTGATCTATAGCAGATTTACTTTTTTGTTATTATTTGATTAGTATGGCAATTAGAGACCCCACATTAGACTTGGAACATAGCATGGTCAGTGGGTCGTCTTAGGGGCTGGAGAAAAGTAGGTGTACTTCGGGATACACCTGTGGGCTGTGCTCATCCCGTTTAGGATTACAGACTTGATGATAAGAAATACCTAGGCTAACCTAGGTTTGTACTAAGGAAGCATGATCAAGCTACATTTACCTACCTCTTTAAACACTACATCGATGATAGCCTTCAAAGCTTTCGTACAACTTCGTTCATTCACAATGATCTCCAGATCTTCATCAATGGTGCTCATATTATCGTCACTTTCCAAGCATATTCCACAATACTTTGTGCTGTGCAAGACATTGTTGAGCTTCAATTTGAAACTGTGCATCTTTTTGAGACCAACCAACTATCAATTTTGTCTTATTTGTTTATGTTTTTGTTCGCTGAAAATTAGGTTAGGTTTGTTTATGTTCTGGAGTTATGGCTAAAATTAGGACATCAAATAAACACTTGTCTGGAAACTTTTAAGTAAACATAAATGGTACTTATAGTCGAATTCAACGCAAATAACGGAGTACCTATTTACTTAATGGCGATGACAGTCGACATTTCTATTTTTTATCAAAAATTACCCTAAAGTAATCGATCACATCGACTTTATTCGCTTGAGTTGGTGTGAAAATGGCGTCCAACGGAACATAAATAGTTCATAATCTTCTCGTAATGATCCGGACACTAAATTCAAGAACCAATGTTATTAATGTGCCACTTGAGATCAATTATTGAGATGTAGAAACCGAACGCGTTTTCTAGACAAAACAAACGAACGAAATGATTTGACAAGACATTTTGACGTGATTGACGTGAAGGAGTGAGTTACCACATCACAAAATTCGCTAAAAATAAAAGTGTTGCTGTCTCATCAGATTCATTTTTAAATAAAAAAAAAGTGAAAAAGGCCCCAGATTTGTATCGCGGAGAGTTTTGAAAACTCTCAGTGCGATTACTTACTTGGAAATTACAAATATTTTACTGTAAAGTTAAAAGTTTTGGCGCTTTGTAAACAGCAAGTTGCCAGTTTTTGGTGCAATAGTTGCTCCACGTGCAAAGCGCCTTCGAGATAATATCTGGTCAGGAAACTGCAACCGCAGAAAGTTTATTTTCGGCGAACATCATCATCATTATTCTCCTGCCCTTATCCCAATTTATTTGGGGTCGGCGCAACATTTGTCTTCTCTTCTTCCATACTTCTCTGATAATAGGTACCTATGGCGTTGTGATCACCCAGTGTGTTCTGGATATATTCTGCTACCGTCCTGACAACTAGCTTATATTTAATTTTTTACCCGACTACGGCGAAGCCAAAAGGAAGGGTAATGATTTTGGCAGTCTATGTATGTATATATGTAGGTATGTATGTATACAGTATGTTCCACCGTAGCGCCTAAAATACTGAACGGATTTTAATAAATGAGGTGTCAATAGATTCGTAAGAATAGCCCGGGTGACATAGGCTATATAAATTCTTTTTATGACGGAATTTAAATGTCAAAAACTTACCTCAAAAATATTAAATTGAGATAATCTTACCATGTTTGGTATCAAATGAAAGGTCTTGAAGAGCAAAAACCAATATTTAATTCGTAGTCGGGTTTTAGATTTTTAAACTTGTTTCAGAGAAATCATGATTAATGTCTAGCTCATGGCAAAATTTTCGATTGTACTTATGTATCGTAAGCTGTCCCAAAAAAAAAATGTTATCTGGCTAGGTATACCTACACTGCTTAAACGAAACTATTATATTATTGGAAACATACCCTTACTACGTAACCCGTTCTGGGGGGTAGGTATTCAAAATACCATGCTTGGTCACGGGGGAGGGGGATCTTAGGTTTACGTCACGTAGTCCATCACGGACGTCAGCTGATTCAAAGTAACAGTTTGTAGTAAGTTTTGTTTTCTTAATTTGAGTCAGGCAGTATTGTTACGTTCCCATAAGTTAGACCACTGCCATTTACTTTTCTGACAAAGATAACAGAAATTATAGTTTTGAAATCTGATTCCAACATTTCGCCAGTTATGTTTAAGCTCCATGTAATAGGGGGCGATCCTATTGCCATCAACCGGGATTCAGACTCCGTGGCTGCTACTGAGATATTCCTGATGGAAAAACCCAATAACATTTTGCCCGACCCGGGAATCGAAACCAGGACCTCACGCTCAGCATTCGCGCTTGCGACAAGACCAACGAGGAAAAAATATGTGTCCAATATATTTTGGAAATCTGACGAATTCGATTTTTTTAGTCAACTACCGGTACTAAGTATTTCAAATTAATTTAAAACTTAGTAATTAAGATTAGTATTGATATATTTTGTATTATTTGGAAAGATAATAAGTCATTTTATCTCACAAAAATACTGGGTGTTGGGTACCTACCTACTAGTGTTAAAAAAAAACGGAACACATTATGAACAATCATGATTTATTGTGAAAGAAATTTAGTGCTTCATAATCAATTAATCATCTAATATAAAAGGAGGCGACTGTTGAGTTGACGAGTAATAGACAGTCGCGGGTTCGAACCCAGGCAGCCGCCACGTTACTTAGTGTAATTTATTTCATCACCACTGCTCTCAAAACAGTGAAAAAATAATAAATAATAATAATATTCCACAACTATCACACAACGCCATCTAGTCCCAAGCTAAGCAGAGCTTGTGTTATGGGTACTAGACAACTGATAAACATACTTATATATTTCTAAATACATACATATTATAGATAAATTACACCCAGACACAGAACAAATGATCGTGCTCATCACACAAACATTTGTCCTGGGTGGGAATCGAACCCACGACCTCCGGCATAGCAGTTCGGGTCACTAACCACTAGACCAACAGGCCAGTCCTGAAAAAAAAAACATCGTGAGCAAAACAAAAAAAAAAGCAAAACAAAAACATGTCTTAGAATCAAAAAATTCGAAGACATGTGACATCTACCAATCCGCACTGGGCACGCGTGGTGGATTATAGCCTGATGATGATGATGACTAGCTGATGCCCGCGCCTTCATTGAATGCCACTAAAATTAACTTGATTTTGTTTTAGATCCCGCTTTCGTGTTGCAAAGTTCAAAAGACAAACTTTTTGCTGACCTCTTCCTTTACATGGCAGGCAGAATAATTCCAGAGCTATGATGATGACGTCATCAAAACGAATTCTGTAGATGGTGTAAACGCCACAGGTGGTCTACACCTTTTATTGTTTTGTTCATAAACACACCATGCCCACGCATTCAGGCTTACTTCGGCCTGTACAGTCTATATAATATCAGGAAAGAGTTTTTTGCCACCAACAGGACACCAAACTGCTACTGAGATATTCCAACCAAAATCTTTGGTTATAATCATTTATATCCATTACTCTAGATTAAGTTTCGGTAGTCTACCATCTTCAAAAAGATAATATAACTCTCTAGGCAATTCTTCAACATCCTTAGGATTGAAAGGCCTTCCATCTTTGAATTTCCAATGAGCTTTCTTGAAGTGATGCCTCATATCTCTAGCCATATAGAACATGCAATCACAAAGGGGGCAGCTTATAGTTTTCTCCAAATGTTTCTTTAGTCTATGTGTCTTCATCATGCTAGAAGATCTGAATCTTTGACCACAAAGATCACAAGCATAAGGTGCCTCGCCTGTATGCATTCTCATATGCATCTTCAGGCAGACACGGTTAGCAAATTTCCCTCCACAAACGGAACAAAAGCAACTGTTGTCATTTGTGTGCGTAGCAATGTGTTCTTTTAGTCTAACTTTACCACAGAAGTCTTTACTGCATATATGACAGACATAAGGCTTGATTTTCAAATGATATCGGTTCATATGAGCGTCTAAATCACATTTCTTTCTCATTGTATGTCCGCATAGTTCACATTCAATCACGGGCCTTCCTGGAATGCCTTTAATTCGTTTCTGTGGTATATCTCCTGTGGTCGGTTGGTCACCGTGTTCTGTTCCAACTCCATGGATTAGTTCCAAATGCTTTTTCAAACTGGTAGGTTTGATAACCTTGTTGCAACGAGGACATTGTATTGGCTCAGAATGGACTCTAAGATGGAAACGTAGTAATGATTCTAGGTGGAATGACTTGCCACATACTTCACAGATGTGGCTTAAATCTGCCTGTTGTTTGTAAGGGCACCTCACCGCATGTTGTGGGTAGAAAGATTCCGCTATCCTTTTATTACAGCCGGAACATTTTATTCTGTTAGTATGCCTTTGATTATGAATGTATAATTTTCGCAGGGATTTGAATTGTTTAGAGCAGACTTTGCACGGGTACATCTCATCTGCGCCATGGAATTTTTCATGCTGAAGCATTTCTTTTATGTTTTTAAACATAATGTCACATATAGAGCATTCAATATGTTTTCTCCTTTTCTTGCATTGTATGCCCCCGTGAACCCTCGCATGGTGCTCTTGGAGTTCCATGTCAGCAAGGAATTTGCTTTTACATAGTGGGCAATTGTAAACTTCATCATTATGTTTCAAGTTCTCATGTCTGGTCAGCTCTTCATCAATATCAAATGAGGCAACACAGTGGGTACACTGGAAAGGCCTAATAACCATCTTGCAGGCTTTCTTATGTGTGATTAAAGTTCTGGTATCCTTAAATTCAAAATCACAATAAGGACAAAATAGATCTTCATGGAATTGCATGATGTGAGTTTTCAAACTCAACTTAGTGTAAAACTGTTGACGACAGTCAGCACACGTAAAAGGGTGATGGTCCAAATGCTCCCTGTTAGCATGACCTATTAGATGTTCTTTGCGACGAGTGACGTAGTCACAATCCATACATTTTATTTTGTTCACATGACTTAAAACTTGCTCTCTATAGGAATTTAAGTACCTAAAATGTACGCAAGGCATGACAAAGCATTCTGAGCACGAGAACTTGCACTTATGCTTCTTTAATTCCGCATCCATAAAGTTCCTCAGACACATTACACATTGAGATTTGTAATGTTTTATGTCATTGACAAGATGACTTATTTTGAAATGTGTGTCCAAAGACTCTTGGGTATAGTAAACTAAGTCGCAAAACTTGCAAGGGTATACTAAACTAGGATGGGTTGTTTTCAAATGTTCCATTAGATTCTCTTCTGGAAGTATAAGTTGACACAACTTGCATCTAGACTGACAATGAGTCTTATAATGTATGTTTAAATATTGCTGAGTGTTATAAGTCTTGTCACACAATTTACAACGGTAAACCGATTTTTTGTGCTTGGCTTTTTCATGTTCCTTCAATGATCTGTAATTGGTGAAAATATCAGAACAATAAACACAGTGATAAGTATTGTAACGAGGAGCTGATGTACGCACTGAGCTTAAAGGCTTGATCACAATATGGCCTTCTTTCAAACTAATATTAGGAGTTCCATCAGCTTTAAAAACCTTCTTTTCTTTGATTTGCTTAACTTCCTGCGGCTTTTCTATTTCTTTTTTTATAATGATTGGTTTATTGGGTTTGGCTACTTGAATTGGTTTTGGTTCCGGTGGTTTAGGGTTTACAGGTTCTGTCATGGCTATAGGTTTGGAAGTAGGCACTATTTCAGTCATAGATTTCACATCGATGATAGTTTTGTATAATTCAGTGTCATTTTCTAGGACGATCATTACATTGGCAGTATCATAAGTGACGGAGTCATCAAGTTGTGCGCTGATGTCAATAACTTTGGAGTCAATGTCTGAGATGCAGTTGTTCAAGATCTTGTTCAGTTGCTTAGTATTGTGGATGAAGAGGTAAGATTGTATCGTCTTTTCTGTACAACTGTCACATAAGTGCGGACTTGACATGAAGTTCTCAATCTGGAAAAGAAAGCAAACATTTTAATGTTCTTCTATCTAATATATAAAATTATCATGTCTCGTAATGTTCATAAAAAAGGAGTTTTGTTATAAACACACATAATTATAAGAATTGGTCAAAACCAATTCTTTTAAGATTTAATTTAATAGTCCTATATGATTGAGTGTGAATCCCACTCATTTGCATCTGAAAATTCCTGGTGTCCCACCAGGAATTTTCAGATGCAAATGTCTTTGCCCTATCTGGTATTTGCAAGGGGTTCAAACATGATCTCGACAATTTTACTATAACGTTAAAAAATGAAATGGAACTCATGTTTAATACTTACATCTTCATTGAACACATAGTTCAGTATATCCTGCAGACACTTCGAGAATGTCTGACTGCTGATGACCAGTTCCATATCAACAGAACAGAAGTTGCCACGGTTCTCCAAACATAGACCGCAGAACATTGGAGCCGTCCACACCGTCTTGAGTTTCTGTTTTATCCAATCCAAGTGATTTGGATCAATGTGATTTGATTCCATTTCTTCCATCTTGAGTAGGCTGTAAATGTATGAAAAAGAAACTTATTTTCTGGCAAAATGCAATAATGGTAACTAAAGAAGGACCTATGTAAAGACAGCTGGCACAGGCAGGTTTTAGTATCATCCACCTTCCTCTGTAAGGAGGATTGACCTTTGTAATCTTTGCAGTGAAACTTCTTTAGGTACATTGAGAATATTTTTCTCGGGATTTACAGCCTAAGAGTTTATTAAATGTGAGATTGTGGATAACAATTTACGAATATTAGCTTACACAAATTCGGGCCCTGTAGCCTGGGGGCCCCATTTAATTGATACGGCTGATAACGTGGTAGCTACGCCCCTGTTTTGTGACCTCCATGGCCCATTTTCTATTTAAGTTTGAGTGTTTTATTTTTTGTCACAAACTGTCCTCAGTCATAATTTTTAATTGCTTTGATGTACATAAAGCTAGGTTTATGGGTTTGTGAAGGGTCCTTGATGCTGTTTCTTATATTTGTTTTGTTAGGCAAAAAATTACTTGCACACCTAAATTATTACACACATCTGAAACTATTTTCTTCATCATGATCAGTCTCCTGCCCTTATCCCAATTTATTTGGGGTCGGCGTAACATGTTTTCTTCTTCCTTATTTCCCTATTTCTCGTCATCTCAGCAGTTCCCCTTTCTACCTACTAGGGAATGTCAGTTACTATTTTTGCAATCTTCTACATTGCAAAAATAAGTCTCTTCTATTGTAATACCATTCAAATAAATAAGGTAAAACAATCTCAATCAGTTTTCTCCCTGTTCTGTGGTTTTTTTCAGCTCGTATCATTCTGTCAATAGAACATTCCATTTCAAATCTTGGATCCCATCCCAAGCATAATTATATCTGTAACGTGGAGGTGGAGTTCGGATGGTATAAATACGCGGTGCTAAAAATGTTAACAATTACAACAAAGTGCCCTGAATATTTTTGTTTGTTTTGATCTAAATAGTTTTTTGAGTTTTTGAACATAAATTTTTAGGTTATATTACGTACGCAATTTAAAGGACAAAATGGCGTATTTCCCCATTGTTAGGCGTTGAGAAAATGATCAAACGTCTCGTATCATATCTAAATAAACTTTTCGGAATAATAAATGAAGTAATTATCGTATTTTTAGGAAAAAGTTGACTTACTTCTGCATCTTCCACGTTCCAGTTACTTTCTTGTTGTCTCGTTATCGTTAATATTAGCTTGTGTTCGATCGATGGCGCTTAGCGGTATTAACATTACGTGTCCGTGTCCAAGTCCAACAGCACTTTTTGATCAGGCTGGATCAGGCTCCTAAAGCCAATTAGGATACAAATACGCTGGTTACGAATAAGATTTAAACAAAAAGTGAAATGTATAAAGATTTTTGAATATCAGTGACCTGTGACATGGAATGCTACGCAATGACACGAAAAACGAAAATCCAGTCAGTCAGCGCCCTTCGGGTTCGGCTAAAAATCTCGAAATTTTGAAACGCTGCCAACTGTCCAGTATTAATTAAGTCGACTAAACGTATTAAAAATCGACTATTTTTTAATCCGACTATGGCGAAGCAAAAATAAGGGTTATGATTGTGACATTTGTGACTGAATGTTTTTATGTATGTATGTTCATCATTCTGTTCCTTAATTCGTAGTGTTTTGGACTATGGAACGTATCTTTTGATCCCGTGTAACAAAGGTGCCTTGGTTGGACTGGATAAGATTCAGTCTAAATGCCTTCGAATCATCTTAGGTTGTATGAAATCCTCCCCCATTAACGCGTTGCAGGTTGAGTGTGCTGAACCCCCTCTGGCCCTTAGACGCCAATATTTGGCCTCCAGATTTTTATCTAGACTTATGTGCAGGACTTCACACCCCCTTATAGAAAAATTGTACGAGTTAGATGCCATAAGTACAAATTCAAACTACTGGAAAAATAAAGAAATACCCCTAATTCTAAAATCTTTTCGAGAAATTATAAATTTAGCATGCCCTATTACTCAGTTCTCCAGATTGCCCCTTTTTCATTTTACGTATGAAGTTTTAAGCTATGTTCCAAATATTATCTTTAACATTGGTATATCCAAAAAATCCCCGTCAGCGAACTCGGCGTTCAACGCGGTGGTGGGCGAGCGATGGAATGGTTTTCAATTATTTTTTACGGATGCTTCGAAATTAACCGAATTTAACCACACTGGAGCGGCGGTCTATTACCAGAGCTCTAAAATAATTTTACAGTTTTAGGGCCGGTTTCACCACTTGCTGATAAAGTCCCGGATAGCCTATCAGGAACTTATCTGCCAGATAAACTACAATTTTTGATAGCATTATCTGTCAGATAACTATCTGACACTTTATCCGTAACCGGTGAAACCGGCCCTAAGTGTCCTAAGGAGCCTTCTGTATTCACTGGTGAGTGTGTGGCTGTATTGGAAGCTTGTCGCTTTATACAGTCTCACCATAATATATACAAAGCCGTAATCTTCACAGACTCTCTTAGCTGCCTGCAAGCCTTAAAACAAAACCCTTTTAAAAGTAAATTGCACAGCTCCCTGGTTCTACAAATTAAAGAATCATTATTATCTTGTGCTACCAATCGAAAAGAGGTTCAGCTAGTTTGGATACCTAGTCATTGTGGTATTAAGGGAAATGAGTGCGTTGATGCATCGGCTAAAGATGCTTGCTCATCGTCAGTAGCTGATCTTTCCCACAATAGCATTCAGGGGTATGACTTATTGAGTCTCCCACGAACTAACCTACAGTCATCGTGGCAGGATCAATGGAATATCACCGGAACGAAAAAGGGCAGGTTTTATTACGCGGTACAACCAATCATAAAACCAAAACCTTGGTTCTATGGCTACAAAAAAGTCTCGAAACCTATTATATCAGTTCTATGTCGTATTCGTCTAGGTTTCTGTAGTACTCCTGTTTTCTTGCAAAAAATCCGGGTTAGGGACTCTTCTCTATGTGAGTGTGGGTTGGAAGAGGGTACTCTGGATCACATCTTCTTTGAATGCTCAAACAACATTCCTCCTCTAGATCTGTATAGACGTCTCCCTAAATTTAAAATCCCTCTTCCGATTAATTTCCCCTCCCTGCTAACATATTCCTCCCCCGAACTGCTTGTGGCGCTGATGATTTTCATCCGTCACAATAACATTAAATTATAAATTTGAATGTGTGGGTGTGGTATGCGTATAATCTATGTTTTAACAATTTTAATATTTATTTATTTATATTTTTTTGTTTGTTTCAGTCCCGTACTAACCCGACAAGATCCACATCGTGTCGAAGAATTTTATTTGCGACCATAATTAACTAACATTAGATTCATATTTTTACTTTTTATTTTATTGTGCACACTTGTTTTTCCAACTCACTGGACATTGGCAGAATAGTCGACATCGGCTTTAATTGCCATTAAACATAAACAAAAATAGAATAGAATCATTCTGTTCCCTCATAACTTCTGAACTACCCTTGAAACTACCAAGTAACGTCTTGTTCGTCCGTTGGTTTTAATCTATGTGCCGTCAAATTGGATAATAAGGTTCTGTGCGGTTCTGTGGTTTCTTCACTATCACTACCTACATAAACAAAGCAGAATAGTCGACATCGGCTTTAATTGCCATTAGATAAAAATAGAATAGAATAGAAAACAAAGTCGCTTCCCCTTATCTGTCCCTACTATTGTGAAGTGTAGAGTCTGTATTAGCCAATAAACTAAAAAGAAATATTAATGTGTCTATGGCAATATGTGAAGTCTGACAGTCACGTATATAATTGTCTATTGCGGATTCAAGTAGCATGAGAACCATTTCTGTATTTGTTTTCTCCACCGAGTTTTATAATAAATAGTTATCTACTGCGCTATAGTTTTACTCTGCTAGCCTTAAAATCATCACAGGTTATGGGCCCAGAGTACGCGAGTGCATACAATACGGCGAGAGTAAATAATCTTGTAAACGAGAGATTTTCGTTGGCTTGTCGAGAATTCGAGACGCCATTGTTCACGCCGGTCGTAAGAGTGGAAGAAAAATAAAATGGAATTGTCGCATCCGCAATCTGGAGTCAAATTAAATGGAAGTGCGACATGGTGTACCTGGAAATTCCAGATGAGAGTTATTCTACAGGCAAAAGGCCTATTTGAGGTCGTGGATGGTTCCATACCTAAACCCGGTAAAGACAAACCGGCGGAGTACCAAGAGTGGGTTAATAAGGATAGCAAGGCGCAGGGTTGGATTGTTTTCCATGTTGATCAGAATATTATGACGCACTTGCTTACTGCTACAACGTCTGCTGAGATGTGGAATAAGTTAAATAGTATTGTTACGAGCTGGGTATGGGATAAATAAAATCACTACCAATTAAAGACACGAATTAACTTTATTACTCGCAATACACTTATTCACAATCGCAATACACTACTGAACACTTTAATCGCACTAGATTCTCTTCGATCCTTCCGTTGTCTCGCTTAAAAGTGAACTGACTCACTTCGTCCTCAATCGGTCCTTTTATACCCACGCAAACAAAAGATATTCGAGATGATTCTCTATTATTCAAGAAAGCATCCAAAAAAAACATTAACAAAAAATAAACTTAAAGATAAAAGAACCGACAAGGAAGAAGTTACTTAACGTCGTCGGCATACGGTCGAAATTACAATGACAACTGCCGGTGTTAAAGCACCAGTCCCACCGTTGGCTCCAGTTAATTCGGCGCAACTCGTAGAAAATAAGAATTTAGCTATAAGTATTTTGTCAGGCGTTTACGGTTCTGTCCTTGCTATGTTTTTCAATGTCAAACTCAATAAATCTAAGTTGGCTTACTGCGTGCTACATCCTATGTTTTTTAATTTCCAAAATCCCTGAGAAGTTCCTTCAGTTCTTATACATGGTCCATCGAACGGATAATAATATTATCAACATACTAGCGAAGTGGAATAAGCTGAATTGGATAATTTGGAAATTTTTGGAGTGACGAGGTTACAAACACGTGATTGGAAGAAGAGCGATTCGGACATTAAGTGAAATAAAACCGGAAGTGTTTAAGCATTATAATTTAATCAAATTCACCCAACACTCATTAATGTTAAAACAGGTAAAATAAAATATAGGAATTAAGTATTTATCAATAAGGTTAGTAACATATTTTATATACATTTACAAAGTTATTTACTTATTTTATTTGTTAGTGTGTACATATTTACAAGGAATTATTTACAGAGCATTAGGTTAAATCAGATTTGTATAATCATAGTTAACGCGTGCTTAAAATACAGTACAGTAGTGTTATTGTCAACCTACATTAGTTAGCTATTTAGTTTTCAATATACAAATACTATTTTCCAATTTAGACCTTTAAAATTAATTGTTGCTTTGTAAACCATTAAAAAAAAAGTAGATAATTTGTTTTGTTTGTTACGTTATTTCTTTAGAATAGTAAATTTTACATACTTTCCTATGGTAGTTAATAATAGCAGTGATAGATACAACTAAGTCAACTTTGTACAATTAGTAACTTAGCCTAATTTGTTTACAGTCTCATTAGTAATCACGATAGGTATTTTTGTTATTTAACATTTTCGTTATTTAACATTGTAATTGTGTAATTACAGGTCTACGACACTCACCTTTCAAAAATGACTGATATCAAAGATCTTAAAAAGAAGCGAAGCAGTTATAAAGGAAGATTAACAGTATTTGGAACCTTCTTAAGTACCTTAAAAGATGATATAACCCCCTTTCAGGTAATGGAGTTGCAATTGCGAGTCAACAAATTAGAGGATCAGTTTAATGACTTTAACGAGGTTCAATTGAAAATAGAATGCATGTGTGAATCTATTGAAACTGAGACACTCGAAAGAACCACAGTTGAATCTCAATATTATGGGTTGCTAGCTCAGGCTAAAATTATGTTAACTAACTTTTCTAAATCTGAGCAAGATGAAGTAAAATCCAATTGCAGTAGTAGCAAGCGTCAGTTCGTCAAGTTACCTACAATCCAATTACCCAAATTTACGGGATCATATGATAACTGGCTTGAATTTCGCGATACTTTCGCAAGTCTCATACATGGCAATGACGAAATAGACGAGATTAATAAATTTCATTACCTGAGGTCATCGTTAGAAGGATCAGCTGCTATAGTGATCCAGTCAATTGAGTTTTCTGCTCAAAACTACAATGTGGCATGGGAGCTTCTTTGTGAACGATTCGATAATGAACGGTTATTGATTGAAAATCACGTTACAGCGTTGTTCAATATCGAGTCAATCACTAAGGAGTCCTCAACTGCATTAAAAGGTATTGTAGACAATGTAAACAAAAATATTAGAGCGCTAAAAACATTAAACGAACCTGTTGATAGTTGGGACACGTTACTTATTTATGTAATTCGACAAAAACTTGACCCTAAAACGTTTCGAGAATGGGAGGAATTCAAAGGGCGTATCGATAAATCAAAACGAATCACTTTTAATCAGCTTATTGAATTTATGCGTAATCGCGCCGAGTTAATAGAAACACTGGAAAAGTCACGTCATTCAACAACTAATGTAAAACAGAACACTAAAATAAAGGCCTTTGTTACGACAGAAACCACCAGTAGTTCTTCATCACAAAGTTGTCCAAAATGTAAAGGTGATCACAACCTCAATTCATGTCCACAGTTTATATCATTAAGCCTCAACGATAGAATGTCTTTACTACCTAGCTATAAGGTGTGCTATAATTGTTTACGTCACGGTCACTATCCCAATAATTGCAAGAAATCAGGATGTAAAATATGTAAACGCAAGCACCACACGCTTATTCATAACACAGATTTCAAACCAAAACCTGTTTCAAGCAAATCAGCTGATGGTACGACCGATAAGGCTAAGGTTGAGTCATCCTCCACTGCCGACGCAAACAATAGTCACGTTGCGCTTTCAGCTAATATCTCTGCGCATTCGCATGCGAGCGGCACAGGCGACATCCTGTTGTCAACTGCGTTGATCAGGTGCTACGATGTCAATAATAAAGAACACATCGTCCGAGCTCTGCTTGATTCTGGTAGTTCGTCGTGTTTGATGACAGAGAATTTATTTAATAAGTTAAATCTGCCTCATTTCAACACAGATAAATCCATACAAGGCATAAATAAGTCCATATCACTTGTGGAGAAAATGTGTCGTGTGCACATTAAATCGTTGCATGAATCTTACGCTAATGATTTAATATGTTTTGTCTTGCCCACAATCACTGATAACGTTCCCGCTAGACAGGTAAATGTGAATATACCCTCAAATATTCACTTAGCTGATCCGTATTTCCACACACCCGCTTCTATTGATATTATTATAGGAGCCGACGTATTTTGGAGTTTATTAGGATCGAATAAGATATTACTAGGTGATGGGAAACCAACACTTTATCAAACTAGACTTGGTTGGCTAGTTTGTGGCCCAATTAACGGCGGCTGTAGTAATATTTCATCTCAATTTTCATCAATTAAATGTAATTTTACAAATATTATTGATCATTCTGAAAGTTCTTCCAGTTCGATTGAGTTAGATGACATCCGAAACCAGTTAACGCGTTTCTGGCAGCTCGAGGAAGTTTGTCATGAGTCATCGACTTATTCAGCTGAGGAGAAGATGTGTGAAGAACACTTTATCAAAAACACAATGCGCTTAGCGGATGGCCGCTTCAGCGTTAAATTACCGTTAAAGGAATCTTCTAATATTTTAGGCGATTCATATCATCGTGCAAAACGATGTTTTCTGTCATTGGAGCGCAGAAATCTCAGCCAACCCTCACTCGATAAAATGTACAAAGATTTTATGACTGAGTACATTTCTTTAGGCCATATGTCAGAGTGTAATATTCATGAACTCAAACTCAAACTCAAACTCAAATTCTTTATTTCAATTAAGCCATTACAGGCACTTTTGAATGTCAGAAGAACATTTCACAAAAAAAAACGAAACTACGAGTGCAATACGTCATTCCGAAAGCCACCACGCCGAACCACACGCCACCGAATGCCCGCAACAACGAACACTGCGAGCACGAAAGCACGCAGCGACGCAAACCGCAACAACGAATGCTCGCGACCCCGAATCACGGAACAACGAATGCACGCCGCAACGTGCAACCGCCGCCCCGCGACCCGGAGCCCCGCACACCCGCCGCCACGGCCCACGCCACCGCGCGCCCCCGCTCCCACACTACTCGCCGCCGGTAACATCCGGCGCCGCGCAGCCCGACGCAGCAACTCCCGAAACGACGCATTGCACTCCTACGCTACAGTCACAATCACAAGGCATAATAACTTGTGAAAGTACTGTAGTTGCCAGTTCCCTAACGTAGATCTCATGAAGAAGAACGGGCAAGAAACTCCATGGACACTCTTTTAAATTAGAATTTGTTACAAAATCTTGGTACATTTTATCATTCATGTTGAGATGGTATATTATGTGAGAACTATGTAGCAAGACGTGCAAGTTAAGAGCGTCCAGAGTAAAAAGATATAATAAACAAATCAAAAAGAAAAATATATTTACACCATGGCAACTAAGGAATGAAAAGTCTCCACTGACAGCGCCCGTTCACGAACATGAAGATCAGCTGTCATATTTTATTCCTCATCACGGTGTACTGCGCGAGAGTAGTAGTACAACAAAATTACGGGTAGTATTTAATGCTAGTGCACCCACTACCTCAGGTGTTTCTTTAAATACAATACAGATGGTGGGGCCTACCGTCCAGGACGATCTGACTGCAATTATTCTTAGATTTAGAATGCATAAGTACGTCCTCTCTGCTGACGTAGAGAAAATGTACAGGCAGGTGTCTGTACATTCATCAGATAGGCACCTGCAGCAAATTGTTTGGCGTGATGATGCTTCTAGTACTCTCAAGGTTTATCAATTGCACACAGTTACTTACGGTACGGCTAGTGCACCGTTTCTCGCTACTAGGTGCCTCAAACAGGTCGGTCTAGAATGTCAGGATCAAAAGGTCGCAGATGTTATTCTTCACGATCTTTACGTGGATGACCTTTTGACTGGTGCGGACGTGTTTGAGGAGGCTCAAATGTTGCGTCATAAGGTGACGGATGCTCTGGCTTCTGGTTGCATGCCTTTAAGGAAGTGGAAATCTAACGAACCCAGTTTAATTTCAGAATCATCTGGCGAGTCTTATGTTGATTTCCACAAGGAAAGTGATGTCGTTGACAAGACGCTTGGTCTTAGTTGGCGAACTGACACAGATGATCTGTGTTTTCCTTTAAATGTTCCTGAAACCATCGAAAATACTAAGCGTGGCATGCTAGCAGTAATCGCGCGAATTTTCGATCCTCTAGGGTTGTTAGCACCGTGTGTCGTGAGCATGAAGATGTTGCTTCAGAAACTTTGGCTGGACGGCATAAAGTGGGATGACCAGCTATCACCTGAAGTTGGAGCAACATGGGCAAATATAATTAAATCCTTGCCGTGCCTTCATACTTTATGTGTTTCACGTCGTGTGGTCTGTGACGCATACAAACAGGTGGAATTCCACATTTTTACTGACGCTTCGGAGCGAGCTTACGGCGCTTGTTTGTATATTCGCAGCATCAATGAGAAGGGTGACGTTCACGTGCAATTATTAATCGCTAAAAGTCGCGTAGCTCCTATTAAACCATTGACAATACCGAGGCTTGAGCTCTGTGCTGCTGTGCTTGGTGCACGTTTATATCAAAAGGTTGCTAATTCCCTTCGCATCACACCATTTCGTGTAGTTTTTTGGACTGATTCCATGATAGTGCTGGGTTGGTTAAAAATGTTACCTATTAAATTAAATACTTTTGTTCGCAACCGTGTTGCCGAAATATTAGAATTATCCGGTGCAAGCACTTGGAGACATGTGTCGACACACGACAATCCAGCTGATTTAATAACCCGCGGAGCGGAACCTACCGCTATGCAATCACTGGATTTGTGGTGGTGCGGTCCACGATTCTTAAAGTGTGATAGTACTACATGGCCACCCCCTGCTATAAATCCAGGAATCTTGCCTGAGTTAAATCTAGTATTTTAGTTAATTTAGCTCAAGATCATCATCGCGTTGATTCATTTAAATCATTCATCGAATTTAATCGTTTTTCCAATCTTAAGAGATTACAGCGTTCTATTTGTTACGTTTTACGTTTTATTAATGCATGTAGAAGGCGTTCATCAAATACATCTTATTTAAACTCTGAAGAATTACAAAATTCATTAAACTTTATTATTATTCAGTCGCAAAAAGAGTCTTTTCCTGAATATAATTTACTATTAAATAATAAAAAATTACCACATAAAAATAAATTATTAAGCTTAAACGTGTTTCTAGATAAAAATAAAATCATTCGTGTGGGTGGTAGATTATCGAATTCCGACTACCCGTTTGAAAAGAAACACCCAATATTATTACAGTCCACTCATCACTTTGTAAAACTTTTATTTAGATTTGAGCATATCAGGTTAATGCACGCAGGTCCTCAGTTAATACTAATTACAATTAGAGAGACTTACTGGCCACTTGCTGGTCGCAATTTAGCCAGAGCCTGTTTTCGACAATGCGTTCGATGTCAGCGCCTAAAGCCACAAGCAGTTGTCCCTCAGATGGGTAATCTTCCATTAAATAGACTTTCACCAGCCGATTTTCCTTTTCAAAGCGTAGGGGTTGACTACGCAGGCCCGATAATCTCGTCTAGTCGTCAAGGTCGTGGATGTAGATTAGTTAAGGTATATATCGTTATTTTCGTATGCTTCACTACAAAGGCCATACATTTGGAGTTGGTGGGTGACTTGACGAGCAGTAATTACTTACAGGCTTTACGTCGGTTCATGTCTCGAAGAGGAAAACCCCTCAACATTTACTCCGATAACGGAACAACGTTTGTAGGAGCCTATAATGAGATTACTGATTTTTTGAAACGCAATTGTGACTCCTTATCTGATAGTGCAGCTCAGGAGGGTATTAAATTTCATTTTATTCCTGCTTACGCTCCACATTTTGGCGGTCTTTGGGAGGCAGGTGTCAAATCGACCAAATTCCATTTGTTTCGAGTGTTGGGCAATTGTCACCTTACATACGAGGAGCCTAACTCCGTTTTGGTACAAATTGAAGCCATTTTAAATTCTCGGCCGCTCACTCCGTTATCGTCGAATCCAGAAGACCTATTGCCTCTCACTCCAGGTCACTTCTTAATTGGACGACCTGTCACCTCTCTTCCTGTCAAGGATATCCGGGACCACTCCACTCATCATTTGACGCGCCATCAACGTATTGAGCAGCTACGGCAGCATTTTTGGTCAAGATGGAGCAAGGAGTATGTCTCCGAGCTTCAGCAGCGAGTAAAGTGGCGAACGGGCAATGACTGCCTGAACCTGGATTCCCTCGTTGTCATTAAGGAGGATAACCAGCCGCCGTTAAAGTGGAGGTTGGGCCGCGTTGTTGGTCTTCATCCTGGCACAGATGGCATAAGCAGAGTTGCCGATATCAGGACCTCAACTGGGACTATCAGGAGGGCCTTCTCCAAGATTTGCCCTATATTGGAAGATAACAACTGTTGAAAGGCGAGCTTCCAACGGCCGGGGGCATGTTAAAGCACCAGTCCCACCGTTGGCTCCAGTTAATTCGGCGCAACTCGTAGAAAATAAGAATTTAGCTATAAGTATTTTGTCAGGCGTTTACGGTTCTGTCCTTGCTATGTTTTTCAATGTCAAACTCAATAAATCTAAGTTGGCTCACTGCGTGCTACATCCTGAGTTTTTTAATTTCCAAAATCCCTGAGAAGTTCCTTCAGTTCTTATACAGCCGGCGACTCCCGGCGTCTGACCTTGAATACAATGTAAGTTCTATACCTACTACGGAAATAGGTACCTAAAAGAATGAACTCGTATTTTGTAGGTACTACACAGTTATTAGCGCGGTTTCTCGAAGATTCTAGATGACCGTCGTAACACTGCCCCCTCCTTAGACATGCTCGTCCCGAGCATCATTAGTCCCGTAATATCGCGCCAGTCGGTCCACATGCACAACCTTAGGCGCACCTCGCGAACCCTTCTGTATTCGGTAGGTGACATCGTTGATCCTGGTCACAACTCTGTATGGTCCATCCCATTTTGCTTGCAATTTCGGAGACTTTCCCTTGCTCCGCACTGGGTTATGCAACCACACCAGCGAACTTTCGTCGAAACCACGACTGTTTGCCTTCCGGTCATAACGAGTCTTCATCTTCTCAGACATCTGTTGCCCGGACTGCCTGATATGCTCATACACATCATTTAACTTGTTACGCAGGTCATTCGCGTAATCCGTTACACTGCGTGGGACATCAGGGGGAGTTCCAGTAATTAAATCTGCAGGCAACCGTAATTCCCTTCCAAAGTTCGCGAAGGCTGGAGTTACAGTCGTACTTTCGTGAACTGCACTCCGATAGGACAGAAGAAACGGCTGTATGTGCTTGTCCCAATCCCTTTGCCTGTTTTCCACAACTTTTGCCAGATATCTTTCCAACGTCTGGTTGAATCGTTCCACCATTCCATCAGATTGTGGGTGGTAAGAGGTGGTCCTGGTTTTGTGTGTACCCATCAATCGACAAGTCTCCTGAAAAACTTGCGATTCAAAATTCCTTCCTTGATCGCTGTGAATTTCTAAGGGTACTCCAAAACGACAGAAGACTTCCTGAACCAATTTATCCGCGACTGTTGTTGCTTCTTGGTTAGGAATAGCGAAGACTTCTGGCCACTTTGTGAAGTAGTCCATGACAACCATGAAGTACTTGTTTCCGCTATCGCTTTCTGGAAATGGTCCCGCAACGTCCAGTGCTATTCGCTCCCAGGGGGCTCCCACGTTGTACACTTTTAATGCACCTCTGCTTCGCGTGTGAGGTCCTTTCACAGCCGCACAGCTGGTACATTTGCGACACCAGTCCTCCACATCATCTCGACAGTGGATCCAGTAAAAGCGCTCTCTGATCTTCAGTAGAGTCCTTTTCACCCCCATATGTCCTCCTGAGCATCCATCATGGTAGAGCCGTAAAACATCCGGTACCTTAGTTTTAGGGACAACCATTTGTAGATGACAGCTGTCCCCACGAGCATTTTCCCATTTACGGCACAAGACTCCATCCTGGATCACCAAGCTGTTCCATTGCGCCCAATAACTCTTCGTGATGGAACTCATCGCAGCCACATCACTCCATTTGGGCTTCGGACCACCAGCTTTAATCCACTCGAAGATCGGTTTGATATCCGAGTCACTTTGCTGAGCCTGCTGTATGGTTTCCTTCCATTCGTCGCTGAGATCTGTTCTTAGCCTCCTCACAGACACAACTTCCTTAGTTTCTTGTCTGGAACTCTGCATACAGTCTTCACGCCAAGGTCTTGAAAGTTCATCATTGTTACCGCGAGTTCTCCACTGTTGCTGGGCAGTCATATCAGTCGCCTTTTCCCGCTGTGATTGGTCTTCCCTCGGTGTGCGTCGCTTTTTACAATTTGGCCGTAGGTGACCACTTTCTCCACAAGCGTAGCACCTAGGGCTGTACTTTCGCGGACGCTCATGTACAGGTGTTGCCACAACTTCTCTGACGTAGTGTGTTCGATGGTCTTGTCTCACTGCTTCTACTTCCAGAGCATGTGCTAAGGCGTTCTTCAGCGTCTTATGATGTCCGAGTCTCACAGCGGCTCTCACTTCCAAGTCACGTATTCCGTCGACGAACGCCTGTACCAAATTTCCATCGATGAGTGCAGGGGCAGACCGGTATGCTTTCCGAACCAGCTTTTCAACTTCCAGGGCCCACTGCTGCAAGTTCTCGGCACTACGTTGAACGCGATCCCTTAATTTGGCACGAAAAACATGCTCCAGGTGCGCGTCGCCGTATCTGGACTCTAATGCCTCCAGCAACTGTTCGTAGGTCACATCCTTGCCGAGTGCCTCAAGAATGGTAAGGGCCTGGTCTCGGAGACCCAAAGTGAGCGCGGTCATGGCTTGCCCTTTGGTCCACCCATTCGCCTTCATAACGGCCTCAAATTGGATTTTATAGGCCGACCACGAAGATGTTCCGTCGAATGGCGGCACTTTAAACCCGCGTACTGAAGGTGCAGCAATCACCGAAGCCACAGCCCCGTCTCCAACCTTAATTTCACTCAAGGCCTTCTTCACGTCGGCGATCTGAATTTCGGCCTTTGCAATACGGTTGTCGTGCTGCTGTACCTGCTCCTTCATCACGCTCAGCTCTTTCCCAACTGATGCGTGAAGATCCTTTATCAGGAGCATCTGTTCCTCTTGGCGCCGGGCTTGCTCCTCTTGACGGCGAGCCTGCTCTTCTTGAAGGCGAGCTTGCTCCTCCTTATCTTGTTGCCGCTGCTCCTGTAACTGGCGAGCCTGCTCTTCTTGACGACGTGCCTGGTCTTGCAGCAGTGCCATTAAGGCAGACAAGTCAGGCGCCGCTGATGTAGTAGGCGCCGCTGGAGTAGCTCCAGATGGGCCAGCGACTGGCTCTGACGTAGGCTGGGCACCGCCCGGTGCCTGTGTCGGAGAGTCCCCAAATCGCCTTTGGTCCATACCTTGCTGCCGCTGACTCCTCGTACGGATACTATCCGTGTCGTCCTTCGGTAGAATCGGCATTATTTATCCCCGCTTCTGACACCAAATTGTTACGAACTGGGTATGGGATAAATAAAATCACTACCAATTAAAGACACGAATTAGCTTTATTACTCGCAATACACTTATTCACAATCGCAATACACTACTGAACACTTTAATCGCACTAGATTCTCTTCGATCCTTCCGTTGTCTCGCTTAAAAGTGAACTGACTCACTTCGTCCTCAATCGGTCCTTTTATACCCACGCAAACAAAAGATATTCGAGATGATTCTCTATTATTCAAGAAAGCATCCAAAAAAAACATTAACAAAAAATTAACTTAAAGATAAAAGAACCGACAAGGAAGAAGTTACTTAACGTCGTCGGCATACGGTCGAAATTACAATGACAACTGCCGGCGACTCCCGGCGTCTGACCTTGAATACAATGTAAGTTCTATACCTACTACGGAAATAGGTACCTAAAAGAATGAACTCGTATTTTGTAGGTACTACACAGTTATTAGCGCGGTTTCTCGAAGATTCTAGATGACCGTCGTAACAGTATATATGAGAAGAAGTCATCTACATCGTTACATCTCGAACAACAAAAGTTTTATTCACTGAAGTGCGATACCGATATTTCACTATTTTTCTCAAAGATAGAAGAGATAAGAGCGAATATACGACAATTAGGCGATGATATATCCGAAAAAATGATTATTACCAAAGTACTCATGTCATTGCCAGACAAATATCGCCACTTTATTGCTGCATGGGAATCGGTCCCTACAATAAATCAGACTATAGGAGAACTAATGGCGAGATTATTAATTGAGGAAGAGCGTAATATGTCTACTTTAACAAATAGTGAAATAAAGGCTGAAACAGAGTGTGTAGCATTGGCGACAGCCACAAAGAATTTGAGTGAGATAAAGTGTTTTGGTTGTGGTAAGATGGGCCATTACAAGAAAGATTGTCGTGCCAAGTTGCAATGTTTTTATTGTAAAAAGAATGGTCACTCTATTAAATTTTGCAGACTACGGTTAAATAAAGAGAAAAGCAGTGATGTTGGTAAAAACGAATCAAACAAAAAGAGTAATGCATTTTCAACAATTATGAAGAGCAAGGAAAATACTCAGGGCTGGTTGGTAGACACCGGTGCCAGCGAACACATGTGTTTCTTAAGAAATCTATTTAATGATTTTGAAGAGTATGAAACCCACCAGTCAGTAATAATTGGTGATGGCAGGGAACTAAAAGTTATTGGTAAAGGAAAAGTGATTCTCAAAGCTTTTGATGGAGAGGAATGGATTGATACTACCCTGCATAATGTGTTGTATGTTCCTCAACTAACAGTTAATCTTTTCTCTGTGAGAAGTGTCATAGACAGAGACTATAAAATGGAATTTGAAAAGGACTATTGTGAAATTAAAAATAAGGAAGGAATTGTTGTGGCCATGGGATACAGGGAGAAGAAACTATATGTTATGTGTTTTGAATATGAATCTAAAAATATTGCTGCTGTAACAGTATCACAAGATAGCCTAAAAATATGGCATGAGCGCTTAGGGCATCAAAACTATGAGTATGTGAAACAGTTTTTGAATAAAAATGGTATAAAATTTAAGAATGATGCTGAAATATGCAGTGCTTGCGTTGAAGGTAAGATGCACAGATTACCGTTTAATAGAAGTACTACTGTATCAAAGAGGCCATGTGAGCTGGTACATATGGATGTCTGTGGCCCTATGGAGGTAGAGTCCCTAGGGGGCTCTAAATATTTTTTATTGATAAGAGATGATTATTCTACCTACAGATATGTATATTTCTTAAAACTTAAAAGTGATGTTCCTGAGAAGATTAAAGAGTTTATAAATTTGTCCGAACAAGATACTGATGAAAAAGTAAAAGTTGTAAGAACCGACAATGGGAGTGAATTTATCAATGCAACAGTTAAAGAGTTATTTAAGGAAAAAGGTATAAGGCACCAGACATCAACAGCATACACTCCAGAACAAAATGGTAAAATTGAAAGGGATAATAGGACAGTAGTGGAGGCGGCAAGAGCAATGATGATAAGTGCAAAACTACCCAAAGAACTGTGGGCCGAAGCAGTCAACAATGCTGTTTATATTCTTAACAGGACCGGGCACAGTCATGAGAAAGGCAAGTCTCCTTTTGAATTATTGTATAAAAAGGCCTATTCAAATTTGGATAAGTTAAAAGTGTTTGGGCAAAATGTGTATGTGCATGTACCAAAAAATCTAAGGAAAAAGTGGGACTCCAAAAGCAAAAAGGGCCGTTTTGTGGGCTATGATGAAAATGTAAAAGGTTTTAAAGTTTATTTTCCTGATTCGGCCACTATAGAAATAAAGAGAGATGTTATTTTTGAGTCATGTCAAAAGGAAGAAATGTTTAGCGAGATATTAAATGACATTTTTGAAGAAAAAGAAGAAATAAAAGAAAATATAAATGATGAAGAAGAAGAGTATTATACCGATATTTCTAGTGATACAGATGAAATTGAAAAACTAGAAGAAGAGAAGAAAGAGTTACCAGTAAAGAGAGTAACAAGAAAACCAACATGGTTAAAAGATTATGACACAGAAACTAGCTTTATGTGCATATTAAATGAGCCTAGAACATATGATGAAGCTATCAATAGTATGGAAAGTAATAAGTGGAAAGAAGCCATGAAAAAGGAATTGGAAGTTCTAAAAGAAAATAATACTTGGAAAAGTGAAATTGAAGTACCTAAAGACAAAAAGGTAATAGAAAGTAAATGGGTTTATAAAGTAAAACAGGATGGTGAAGGAAACATAACCCAATACAAGGCACGTCTTGTTGCACGAGGTTTTCAACAAGAAGATATTTTTGAAGCCTATGATGTGTACGCACCAGTAGCTAAAATTGCGACTTTCAGGGTCTTAATGGCTTTGGCTAGTAAAGAAAAACTACCAGTTCATCACATGGATGTACGAAGTGCTTTTCTGTATGGAGATATACAGGAAGCGGTGTATATGAGACTACCACCTGGATGTGATGATAATATAAATGTTGTTAAATTAAATAAAAGTATCTACGGACTAAAGAAATCGCCAAAGTATTGGAACTTAAAGTTTGATAAGGTAATTGTTAAGAAAGGGTTTATTAGATCTGAAAATGATTTTTGTCTTTATTGTAAAGCAAATTCTGAATGTAAAATTTATTTGTTATTGTTTGTTGATGACATATTGATTATGGGGTCAAATGAAAGAGAAGTACTAAATTTAAAACTTTATTTGAGTAGTATCTTCTGTATGAAAGATCTAGGTCATGTAACTAATTATTTGGGCATTCATGTTATGCAAGATTTGCAAAATGGTATTATTGAAATGTCACAAAAACATTATTTGAAAAAGATACTAGAGAAGTTTAATATGATTGATGCAAAACCTATGTCAACTCCAATGGAATTCAAATTCCAAATGTTTCAGTCAAATAAATCAGATCCTAAATTGGAAAATCAATGTAGACAAATCCTTGGATCGTTAATGTATGCCGTTTTGTGTACTAGACCTGATTTATGTCCTAGTGTGGCATATTTGAGTCGTTTTCAAAATTGTGCAGATGAAACATTGTTAAAAGCATTAAAAAGGGTGCTCAGATATGTAAATGCTACACTTGACTTGAAGTTGACTTTCAAGAGTAATGAGAGTACAGATTTGCTTGGATATGTAGATTCCGACTGGGGAAGCGATATTAATGACAGAAAGTCAACATCAGGTTATGTGTTTAAATTATTTAATTGTCCTATTGTATGGTCATCTAAGAAGCAACATACTGTCAGCTTGTCTTCTTCTGAAGCAGAACTTATAGCTCTGACTTCTGCAGTTGTCGAGGCCTGTTGGCTTAAAAATCTTATAAAAGATTTTGAGATTTCAGTTTGTCCTATCACTATTTTTGTAGATAATCAAGCAGCCATAAATATTGGAAATAATCCAGAAAATAATAAAAGGGTTAAACACGTTGATATCAAATTTAATTTTATTAAGGAGAAAATTGACAGTAACATTGTAATATTGAAATTTGTTAAAACGGACTGTCAGTTAGCTGATTTCTTTACAAAATCTTTACCAGTGACCAAATTCAGTGGGTTCAGATATTCTTTGTGTTTAATGTAAGTGAATTTTAAATGTTTAAGTAATTAGAGTTTTTTTGTTTTTGCATTGTTAATGGGAGTTTACTTTAAGGGGGCGTAATTTTTTTTTGTTTAGAAAATGTTGGTGTATTTTTTTTATTTTATTGAGGGGGCGTGTGAAGTGTAGAGTCTGTATTAGCCAATAAACTAAAAAGAAATATTAATGTGTCTATGGCAATATGTGAAGTCTGACAGTCACGTATATAATTGTCTATTGCGGATTCAAGTAGCATGAGAACCATTTCTGTATTTGTTTTCTCCACCGAGTTTTATAATAAATAGTTATCTACTGCGCTATAGTTTTACTCTGCTAGCCTTAAAATCATCACAACTATTAAGAGCGTAGACGGGCTGCGTATAATATACGTATATATAACTATTGCCGTCGCGCTGCGCTCTAGCAACCGGGCGGTATCAATATGTGAGTGCAGCGATAGAGACAACTGCAGCTCAGAACGATTTTACCTATAAAAAACCTTGACCGATCGACGTTTCGTATTCTCCTGTTTTCTCCTCGAAACCTAAGCCAATTAAATTATATTTGGTATCAAAATTTAAAGGAAGAATAGATCTATGCCCCTATTACTTGTTTATATTTTAAAAACTTTTCAATTTTCTTTGGTAGTCATCTGATTACGTAGGTAAAAACGGGGTATTTTTTTAGGTTTTTGGTAAGTCATATTTATTTTTGTAATAAATTAAAAAAAAAAAAATGACAGGGGCATGCCTTCAATAGACCTGGATTTTTATAAATAAAAACGATTACTCTAGAGGCATTATCCAGGAAGAGAATAGGGGAATACATTTGTATGGAAAAATGCAGCCCGTCTATGCTCTTAAGAGCGCTATTACATAATCGAGTAACTTCGAAACGAGCGGCGACTGACGGTTCTTGCGCCTGTGTGCGTGATGTACGCTTCTTCATACACACACGTGCAGAGGCAGAGGTGCGTAACACGTTTCACTGCGGTTTACTTAGAATTGAATTGGGAAAAAATACAAGTTATAGTCTGTCAAGCTGTGCTGTCAAGCGAGTCTAGTCCCATGAAAAAGGCGGCAAATTCAAAAATCTTTCAGGTGTCAACACTGATATAGCACGCTGAAAACTTATTGATACTTGAATTTTAAAGTAAAAGGGTTGTGGACTCGACTCGCTTGACAGACTCTATCAATAAGTTTTCAGCGTGCTTTATCAGTGTTGACACCTGAAAGATTTTTGAATTTGCTGCCTTTTTCATGGGACTAGACTCGCTTGACAGACTCTATGGAATGTTTTATTTTATTATTGTGTGTTCAGATAATGAAATACAAATATTATAATGCCCAGCTATGCTTAGATCTTTATCACTACACAACGGATTTTTTTAAATAGAGTGATTCAAGAGGAAGGTTTATATAATTATATCACATTACACCCGTGCGAAGCTGGGGCGGGTCGCTAGTCTAATATAAAGTCATGCTGGTTACTACTGCGAAATTAAATTTTCTGAAGTTTTTTTGCAATTTGCAGATCAGTGTCAGGTTGTATGTAGATTAAAATAGGATTCGCGACCGTAAGTAACATGGCTTTACTGAGTTTGTATGATTAAAATCATCAATACAACCCTCTACGTTCAATTAACTCCTTTGAATGACTTTTATAATACTTTGAAGTAATAATATAATAATAACTTTATTTCCAAAAATTGCAATTTACATAGAACTTTTTGGTTATTACAAATCAGATTATGACAGTAAATTTATTTATTATTGCATCAGTCTCAGATTGTACCACTGATAGTCTAGTCAACAAGTGCTTTTTTGATCAACTTTTTTCAGCAGTCTCCGAAAATTATGATTGAGGTGTCATTCGATTCGGAATGGCATCCCGATGATTTTTGAAAAAATTGAAGTTCCGCTTGCAAAAATTGCAAAAGTTATTAACAATTAACTAAAAAAATTAAAATGGTTTTAGTTTTTGGCAAATATCTCAAAACCTAATTAAAATTTTTCAAATTTGAAATAAGATTCAAAAAGGGGAGGAAATTTCCTAAAGAATGTTCTAACTTTCGGAATTGTAGGACCAATATTAATAACTTTCCGATCGGGTTGAAAATACGCCCGAAAACTGGTACTCCGTCTTGCGCAAGCTACGCTCCATTCGGACCTTTAATGAATAAATGTTATTTAAAGTTATTAAATATGAAAATTAAAAATTGAAAAAATTCAGGCGCCTGCAGGATAGATCAATACACAGTAATCTGTGATCTAAAAATATTTATCGCGAATTTTCAATAAGTTATCCATTAAATTAATTAACAATTTTTTGTAGCACGAACACTGACATTGCAAGTGCGATAATTATAACACTATTCATCTGAGATTTTTTTCCTTTCGTGGAGCTATTTTTCAAAGGTCTTAGAATAGGCTCTCGTTGGAAAAATTTAAAAAATGTTAATTTTCGTTTTTTTATTAACAATTTACTGAAATGAAAAATTTCAAACCTTCATTAGACATTAAAAAAATCTTTTTTTTTATTATATTATTATTGAACCGTTTTTGTATGATCAGAAGCTACTTAAAAATGATTTTTTATATTTTTTATATCCTGTTTTTTAAAATATTTTTATAAACAAATGCGTTGTTTATGAGATAATTTAATGTTTTTTTTTAATATCGTAATCTTTTATAATAATCATGTTTTTTTTTTTAAAAACCGTTTCTTAAAAAAAATGTTTTATTGCTTAAAAACGCATTTGTTGATTTACAATTATTTTCTCCCACTTCTAATTAATATTAAGGTATAATTTTTTTTAAATCACCATAATTTGTTTTTTCTTTTCGGTATATAAAAAAAAAATATTGTTTTATTAAAACTTTCATTGTTTATGTAATAAACAACTTGTTAAAAACAAATAAATTTTTACTTTATATTTTTTTTCTTGTTTTACTTATTGTCACAAAAACAGATATGATTTTTTTTTTCAAATTAAAAAAAAAGTTGAAAAAAAAAATTTATGAAAAAAAAACAAAATCATATCTGTTTTTGTGACAGTAAGTAAATATTGTCACAAAAACAGATATAATTTTGTTTTTTTCAAATTAAAAAAAAAACTGTAAAAAAAATTAAATGAAAAAAAAAGAATCATTCTGTTTTTGTGACAATAAGTAAAACAAGAAAAAAAATATAAAGTAAAAATGTATTTGTTTTTAACAAGTTGTTTATTACATAAACAATGAAAGTTTTAATAAAACAATATTTTTTTTTTATATACCGAAAAGAAAAAACAAATTATGGTGATTTAAAAAAAAATATACCTTAATATTAATTAGAAGTGGGAGAAAATAATTGTAAATCTAATGAAGGTTTGAAATTTTTCATTTCAGTAAATTGTTAATAAAAAAACGAAAATTAACATTTTTTAAATTTTTCCAACGAGAGCCTATTCTAAGACCTTTGAAAAATAGCTCCACGAAAGGAAAAAAATCTCAGATGAAATGTGATAGAATTATCGCACTTGCAATGTCAGTGTTCGTGCTACAAAAAATTGTTAATTAATTAATGGATAACTTATTGAAAATTCGCGATAAAAATTTTTAGATCACAGATTATTGTGTATTGATCTATCATGCAGGCGCCTGAATTTTTTCAATTTTTAATTTTCATATTTAATAAGTTTATATAACATTTATTCATTAAAGGTCCGAATGGAGCGTAGCTTGCGCAAGACGGAGTACCAGTTTTCGGGCGTATTTTCAACCCGATCGGAAAGTTATTAATATTGGTCCTACAATTCCGAAAGTTAGAACATTCTTTAGGAAATTTCCTCCCCTTTTTGAATCTTATTTCAAATTTGAAAAATTTTAATTAGGTTTTGAGATATTTGCAAAAAACTAAACCCATTTTAAATTTTTTAGTTAATTATTAATAACTTTTGCAATTTTTGCAAGCGGAACTTCATTTTTTTCAAAAATCATCGGGATGCCATTCCGAATCGAATGACACCTCAATCATAATTTTCGGAGACTGCTGAAAAAAGTTCATCAAAAAGGCACTTGTTGCCTAGACTATGACACCCAAGCTAAGATTAAACTTGAAGTGAAAACTTTATTAGCGGCGTTGTGTACTTTTTTTGTCAGGTCACTTGTCCTACAATATTTTCTCGTTTCTTACTTTTAGAGTTAGAGCATGCCATTTCAGTAGTCGAGTTTTAGTCATAGACATATTAAAATAACTCAATGGTTTTAGTCTTTTTTTGCTACGCTATTTAAAAGTCAAAATTGACAATACGGACGGGATGACAAAGTCAAACAGTCAGTCAGAGCTGTCAAACAGATGGTTTATTTTCATAATATTTTCGTAAACTAGTCGTAATTTTAATAAAATTATTGAAATGGATATGTTGAATATATTAATTAATCCAAAATCTATGGATAATGTTTGTTTTCTATGTTATAAACAAAGCGATAAAACTACAAGTTTACATGAAAACATAGAAATTCATGACGAGTACTTTAGTTTGAATTTAACTTTATGGAATATTATGAAGAAGCTCTTTCCGTGGCAAGTAAGTGTATGAAATAGTTTTTGGAATAGCAGATGTAGAAACCAAACTCAACCGACAAGTTCATAAGGTGATAAATCTTAAAGTCCCAGTAACCCAAACAGGGGGTTGTTTGGGTTAGGCAGCCAAGGAAATCCTACACCAATTTTAATGTAATATGACTTATTCTCTCAACCTTATCTGCGTTAGCTAGTTTACTATAGTTGATTTTTCTTTCATTCTATGGTTGTACACCTTAGAGGTATGTTTTAGAGTTTGTAGAAATGATCTTGAACTTTAATTTTTGGACAGCAACATTCATTCTTTTAATTTATTTTCCTCAGGATTTACTCCTGCCTCAATCCTGTGAAGACTGTTCAAGTTCAATAATCAAAATATTTAGTCTCTTACAAAGAAACTACTTCAAAAATGAAATGCTTAACCACTTAGTGGATACTATTAATGATGAAGTTGACAATAAAGAAGAATGCGGAAGGCAGCCAAGGAAATACAAACTAAAAGTCAACTTACCTACCTCTGGCAGTATTATAAGCATTCCAAAAAAGCAGCCTAAAAGCATAGAATGTAAAAAATGTGATATGAAATTTAATTCAAAAGTTTTATCACAGAAGCATTTTGAAATTGCTCATAAGAACACTAACTCTGCTCATATCTGTGACATTTGCGGTAAAGTATTTAATAAAAATTCATCTTTAAAAGTGCACTTATACAGCCACACAGGAAAACAATGTCCTAAATGCTTTAAAGTGCTGAAATCTCTCTCACATTACAATGTACATTTGAAGAACCATTACGCTTTGACTAAAAGAAAAAGGATTGGCAAATATCACAGTTGTGGACGCTGTGACTATAGGACCCTCAATAAGAATTCACTTGAAGCTCACGTCAACAAAGTACATCTAAACATAAGGCCTTTTGTGTGTGAAATATGCCAAAAAGGATTTTATAAAAAGAGTCATTTGACACAGCATTTTGTTACGCATGAGAAAATAAAAGACAAAACTTGTGAGATTTGTGGCAATACTTTTGTGAATGAAAAGACGTTGGGTGAACATTTAATGCTGCACTCAGGCCAAAAGCCTTTTAAATGTGAGATATGCAGTGCTGACTTTATCACATCTGGTCGTAGACTTGAGCATATAAAAAGAAAGCATATGGAGAAGGTTGAATGCTGTGTGGTCTGCGATAAAAAGTTCAGCTTGAAAAAAGATTTGAACTCACACTTAAAAAATGTGCATGGAGCTGAAAATTTCATTTTGAAACTTGAGAGTGAGCAGACTGAATTGCAGGTCATCAGACTAATAAATGATGCGAAAGTTTTGCGAATGCCGACATAATGAGACATTGCAGCGTTCTCAACAGTGTGTTTTAGGCAACAATCCTTATTGACCCACTGCTGGACAAAGGTTTACACCCCATACTTTTCCATTTATCTATAATAAGTGTTGTTGCTTTCTCTAGCCAACGTTCTTTTAAGAGCTGTTATGAACCATGTTACTTGTTGTCTTTGACTTCATAACAGCATTTGTTATCAGCTTAAAGCTGTTTTATGCCACAGATTGTTGATGCTGTATAATACACTGTCACTGTAGTACTCTTATAGTAGTACTGTCCGACACTACTATAAGAGTACTACAGCGACATAGTGCAAAATGTAGTACAGCGCCATCTATGACAAAAATAAAGAACTAACATCAAATTCCACCTCTTTTTCCATAGGGGATGAAGAACTTTATACCCTGTTCTTCATAGCCCGAAAATGATATAAGGTGTTAGATGGCAGGAGTTGTACAATCAGTGTCCAGCATTACCTAATCCCTCCTCCAACTGCACTTTTTCTTTAAACGAGGGTTCAGTTAATGCTGGGTTAAGTTAAGACTGTACTTACTGTAAAAATTAACGGTAGTCCCATTTATTTTCGTGATAAAACTTCTGGCAGTATTACTTTTAGATGTAATAAAACTCATCTTGTATAACTGTAGCTTATATTTATTTTTATAAAAAAATAAGGTACAAAAGGACACATCATATTTTTTAACAAAGATTTGTCAATTTACTCCTCTATACTATACAATAAATATACGAAATACGGCAGTGTAATGAGTATTATTAATTAAAAACTATTACAAGCAATTTTGTCTTTTATTAGCATCACAATAATGGTTCCTAGCTTCATTTTTTTAATACAGTTGGCTTTTAAAAGTACAATTTGTATTAATCTATAAAGGTACACACTAATAAAAAAGGCTTTAATTATACAGTTATAGGCTGGGTGTACATGTATACGTATTCTGGCTGAATGTGTATTTTGTACTATTTCTAGATCTTTCCTTAATAAGTTATGACATAGTTTGTAGGAAAATAAGGGTCGTCTTGTCAGCCACGTTCAGTATTGATTATCTAGCTAGCGAAGTACATTTTTATAATATTTTTTTAAACAATTGGTAACTATATTTCGGTAACTATGTTAAATATAATACTAACTTACACTAAAGGTATTATATTAAAAACAATTATTTGCAAAATTCTGTTTATCGCACAAGATTTCAAACAGACATTTTAGTCGACTTTTTTATTTGGTGGTAGGCATGCTATTAGTGTTAATAAAAGTTTATTTCAAATCTTGTGTGTTACAAAGAATATTAGCAATAAAAGGGCAATTTTTTAACAAACGTGTTTGTTACACTTACAATATTTCATACTAATACTACGCAGATTACTTTGTTTGTCATGTTTTATTTCTTCCTTAACTTTTTTATAAGGCTATTCTGTCAATAAAATACCTACTATCCCAAAAAACTTTGTCACAATTATTTTATAAAATCATTTTTCTTTTAACTTTTAGGTTTTTATTTTTTTCCCGACTGTACTTTAATGACAGCTTTCACTGTCACATTGACAGATCTAGAGGTGAGCTCGTAATCGCATTATTTTACTAATCGACTAACTAATAATGTTTGCGTAATTTTAGCATTAAATACAATTTCAGTTCATTGTAAACCTGCGTAGTCGTTGGGGTAGTATTTAGTATTGGTAGCCGCCTCCTTGGCTGGGTGGTACGTAAGCTTGTCCACCGCCGCTGCTGCCCGAACCGCCGCCGAAACCGTTGCCCGAAGCGCTGCCGCTGCCGTAACCACCGCTTGATGGAACACCGCTACCGTAACCGCCGGCAGGTGCGTCAGGATACCTCGCCTCACCTTCGTAAGTTACCTGTAATAAAGGCATAAAGTATGTTAATAACAGGAGGTAGGTAATTTGACCAATAAAGTAGCAATTGAAAAAACTACTACAGTGTATGAACGTTTCGCCTTGCGCGGAGATTTAAATTAAATCTAATATATAAAATTCTCGTGTCACAGTTTTCGATGCCAAACTCCTCCGAAACGGCTTGACCGATTTTGATGAAATTTTTTGTGCGTATCGGGTATCTATGAGAATCGGCCAACATCTATTTTTCATCTTTTTTTTTTTCTGAAAATGGCAAAACAACGTTTGCCGGGAACAGCTAGTATTATATAATTACAAAAACGCAACTTTACAGGAAAAATAAACAATATTGTACATAGCCATAGTTGGAACCAACCCCACCATCTTGACAATTCCCAGATGGTTAAGGTTTCGTTTGGTGCCAAAATAAACATACCGCGCTGGACCTAAACCAACGGGCAACCTCAAAATAATTGAAAACAGCGCCATCTATTGTCGAGTAGAGGAACCTCCAAAGACCTTACCTCCGCGTTAAATCCGTTCTTCCAGTCCGCGGTGTACTTGACGATCTGTGTGCGTCCATCAGGCAAGGCAACTCTGTACTCTCCCCTCGTGATATCACCGTCGGATATCGCGTTGTGGCTGTAATCGTTGCCGTCTTCAGCCACCTGGTGGACAAAATGAGAATTAATAAACGGGGCAGAAGCCAGAACTGAAGTCGGCTACTAGATTCTGTTGAATTTCTTTAATAGAAATTTCAACTTTATCGCTATCTAGTGACCCGCCCCGGCTTCGCTCGGGTGCAAAAAAGATATAACTAAAACCTTCCTCTTGAATCACTCGTATCTAATAAAAAAACCCGCATCTAAGCATACATAGGGACAGACAGTGGCAAGCGACTTTGTTTTATACTATTTATTGAGTAGTGATAGTAATGTAGTGATACCTACTGATAGTGAAGTGATAGTGATGATAGTGATACTGAAGTGACGTATTAGGTCAATGTTGATTTGGAAGGTTTGACAGTTTTGGGTAGCTTGAGTAACTGGCTGTACAAATTGTGGACGTGTTGCCGGATACCAATACCAACGGACCCACCCGTCGGGCCTGCGGGTATCGAAAGAGATACCGCGGCCTCGGCACAAAGGGCAAAGAAGGAAAATTGGTTTTGACTTTTTAGTCAGTAGAAGTCTGAGGAGTCATTTTTGATGACTGACCCACCAAAAAAGGCTGTAAGAAATCAGCTACTAACCTGGTAGGAGAAATCGAAGGGCATGCCGGGCTCGTGATGATGATGATCACCGTGGTCGTGGTTTCCGTTGCCGTGATCATGATTGTGATGGTCGTGGTGGTCGTGGTGGTCGTGATGGTCGTGGTGCTGGAACAAAAATATTAAAATCAATGGTGTTCAACGGAAAATCTAAATCAAAGTAGGTATAGATGTCGTTACAACTCAACAAGATCTTACCTGCCGCACTAAGAGATGCTTAATGATTACTTCAGCCGTCACTAGTAAAGATTTGACATACAAAACATAAGTGACGTATAAGTAATCATTAAACGTCTCTGAGTACCTACGGCAGTAAGTGTATTATATAATATAATAATAATAATCAATGGCAACAAGAAAAAGTGTACCTATGTAGTCCCAATAGTCCTTTCCACAACAGGGGTAATCCCAAATCATCTCCTCCATAGCTTAAAATTATTAGACCTTAAAGAAACTCTCTACATTACACTACAAAAAGCTGCAATATTAAATACATGCAGAATAGTTAGGAAGTTTATGCAAATAGAAGAGAATGAAATAGGACCACCTCACAATACATAAAAAACTCACACACATCACACACACAAACACACCACACGCTACATTTGCTTGGTTTCGACCCGTAAATGTGGTAAAAATCCAGTCTAAGCTGAGAAGAAAAAACACATTCCGAAAATAATAATCATTTTATTTCAGGCAACTAAGGCCCATACATAAAATACAATGGATAGTGGTTCTCGGGGAAGGTTTTAGTATATAATTTGACCGACATCCACGCGGTCGAAGCTGTGGGCATCAGCTATTTATATAATAAAACTTTCCTCGAGAACTACGCTATCGATTGGTGAAAACAGCATGAAAATCAGAGCAGTAGTTTTTGAGTTTATTGCGAAAAGACAGACGCGGCATGATAGTGTTTGACACTTAGATGGTTTAAATATTAATTTTCTGGAAATTGTTGTCAAGGAATTACAAGGTTTGTCTATTACTTCTGCTGAATGGTAGACCTTCAGAATTGAAGTGGCGTAAAATTAAGCCACAAGCGATTTACTTATAAAAAAGTTTCAACTAGTAGGTACATACTAGTAAATAACCCCTCCTTTTGGGCTTCGCCGCTGTCGGGTAAAAAGGTTTCCGGGCTTGTGCGGAATTTTATCTCGGTGTCCGGAATGCGGGGAATTTTAACGCTTGAAATTCCAAAAAATAGGTGCAATGTTTTTTTCAAAAATCTAGGAGTCAATTGCATAGTTCGATATATTATAAATTATAATGTAAGTAGCGTTGTTAATTCATATTTTAAGCAAAAGTTCTGCGTGGTTCTGCTATATTTTTTTATGTTGCAATCTTGAAATAAAATGCAGTACCTAGAAAATATTATCTTCTGCATGATTCCTAGAAAAGCTCGGAATTCGTTTAAAAGTTCGGAATTTTCTCGAATCGGACGGATATCCACGTCGTTCAAAAACTATTCTTTTATTTTAGTCGTAAACTAACAGGAAATACTATTATTACAAACGGACACTTTTGATTTATTTTCAACATGATTCCGATAAAAAATTTAATGGAAAAAGAAATATTAGTCATAAAATAAAAAAGTGCGGCATGCGTCGCGTTTAAAATTATTATTTTTTAGTACCCAGTGCGTCAATAAAATGGAGCTACGGACATGTTTTATGCATTCGGTTTTCTGCATTGTGGTACAATTTTTACACATTTTATTATACTGTAGTTTCATTTATAACACACTAGACTAGTGTGACCCGATTCTAACTGTTAAGAGGGAAGTCGAACTTGCAAATAAATATTTAGTTAGCCTCTTCATCTCTTCTCTCTCTTCATCCATCATACAATATTTTCGTTTATTAATATTGGTACAGTTTATTTGATTTTTCAGGTGTTTGCGATTGTTCCGATTTTTTCATTTAACTACGATGCAAACCTTGGTAAGTACCTAGGCTTGGTTATATAATAATAGGTAGGTATACTTAGTGAACTCATCTAACTTCGTGATATAGGCATTTGTAGAAATATAAAATAAAGTACTAACTAAGTATCAAATATCACCGAATTAGGCGATCACAGAATTAGATGAGTTCACCCTGGATATTATTATTTCCCATTTACTATTGAAAGTACCAAACATAGTAAGTAACTAACACAAAATCGATAATAATCACAAAATGTTTTCCAAACTTCAGCCATGGAAATGAAAGCAATGGACATGGGTGAATATAAGTTTATCTAAATAATAAATTATTGTGTGTTTTTTTTAATTTTTTGAATTTTCTTTAATTTCTTTCTAAGGACGAATTACAGAATATGGCGAGAGATTGACAAGTGAGTGTATATACTTTCATAGATCGTTTATTACGTTGTTCCTTTTATCGTATTTTATCTAATACTGTATTTTTATTTTATTTTAGGTATTGAAGAACGTCAGTATAGTACCGCTCGTCGGAACAGTTAATTAAAAGCACAAATCCTTTTTTAAAAATCATTAGTTTTGCTGCAAGCTGTAAAAAGATTATCCTTTCATAAATAATTTCTAGACTGAGTCTTTGGTCAACTGGACAGTGTACACGCTTGCAACTGGAGTTGGACCCACAATAAAACTATGATCTAAAAAACATTTTAAAATGTGATTTGTTCGACATAACTCGTGGGTCCAGTTCGAGTGGGTTCAGACTTCAGTTGCACAAAGACTCACTTTTCTTCGTCTTGCAGCAAAAATAAAATATTAGATATAATTATATAGTTTAAGGATAACCGCTTCAGAGTGACGTCATTACTTCTTATAATCTTCTCAGCAAACCCTTTCATTTGTTTCCCATATCATAGAAATGCATAAAAAATAACTAGTCCGCCATCTTTAAAAGTTCGCCATATTGGATTTAGAATGACTTGTTGTCCAAACTAAACAAGAGCAAAATATACTACTAAGTTTTTTTACACCCTTGAATTAGCATAACCTGTAACTAAGTAACCTCTAGTTAGTTAGTTTAGAAGAAATTGAGTTTAGATTCTGCTCCCATAATGGCAGTAACTCACTTGCTACCTCATACCATTAACAACAGGTAAAGAGCTAAATCGATATTTTGCCGCCTAAATGACATTGCCAGGTAGGCAGTGTAGGCACAGCTAAAATTGTCTGCAGAAATTGTGTTAATGAAAAACCAGAGAGATTTAAAAGATTTATAGAACGGACATTGGGAATATCTTTAAATTTTTAATCCCGAACATCTTCGATTATGACACACATTCGTGCGTCAAAATCTGCCACCTGACAAGAGGACGTATGTCACTACACAGAGCCACTTGTTACTAAATAGTAGCAAGTATTGAATTACGAATTTATTAGTCGTGCCCCGTCTAACGCTAGTAAATATTTGAATATGTTTAAGAAACTCAAAATGGCGCCGTTAGCTCCAATTACACCACATGTTAAAACACCAATTCGCGTGTACAGTCACTGCCCAGCGTTACTTGAGCCCTCGTATAAAGAAGAAGAGGGTAACTGGTGCGAGAAGAGGGGTCAAGTAAAGCTGGGTATAGACTGTACGATTGACACAATCTTCTTGTTTTAGTAAGGGGTTTGACTGTTCAAGATAGGATTGGGGTTTCCGATCCTCCTGAGAAACCCGAAGCTGGGATACCTTTAAAGGACTTGCTACCTGAAGGATACCAACCTGACGTGGTCCCAATTGGTAAAAAATTGGTGACTAGATGCACTACGTCAAAGCCTTTACCAAAATGTAAGTATCGATATTTTTTAATACTCAAATCAAGATCTAAACCATTTATTTCAAGTAGAAGTAGGTCAGTTACAGACCGCTAACAATACTACTATTGTTAGCGTCATGCTCGTGAACGGGTGGTACACTATTAGTAGCGTCATGTTCGTGAACGGGTGGTACACTATTAGTAGCGTCATGCTGGTGAACGGCCGGTGGTACACTATTAGTAGCGTCATGTTACTACTAACATGACGCTACTAATAGTGTACCACTGAAGCTTCGGGTTCGGCCACCGTTGACCAAACCTTCGGTTTCGGTCAAACAGGCCAAATCACGTTTCTAGCAAACGCCGAAATTGGACGCACTATTTATCACTATTACAAATGCGTGACCCCGCGGTGATTATTTTAATCAAGTGTCAATAAAGTTGTTCGTAAACTGTTAATTTGAAAGTTTGAAATTAAATGTTGATGGAGAGCAGCGGTGGCCAACTGAGAGCAGCGGTGGCCCAGGGAGACCAGTGGTGGCCCAGTGGTGCCGCACTGGACCCGAGTGGTGGATTATAGCCCATCCCTCTCCTAGAGAGGAGGTCTGAATCCCTGGGAACATTATAGGCTGATGATGAAATGTTGATTACATGAAAAAAATGTTGTAGTTTATCGTCTGTAGCCCGCCTTTTCGTATCACTATTGCCTTTTTATATCACGTTGTATAATATCAACATTTTATTTCGTAGTAATAATTTTACTTTTTCGTTACAGTGAGCATGTTGAATTTCCCCGGTAAGATTTTGTCTAAGTATTAAAAAAATCTGAAATCAGAAAGGCTGGAGACTAGGCGTTAGTATGAAGGTTTTCCCAACCATACTAAATCTCGTGCTCTTTCGTTTCCGCGTATCGAAATACCGTTATTCCGTCTCTACCAAAAACGTAGGTAACAGTTGTATTAGCTATGTTCCATTAATGTTTCATGAATGTTGTATTATACTAATGAACTTTATTTTTGTAAATCCAATCAAGATATACTTTAACTGATTTTAAGTTTCTCAACTGGAGAAAGTTTCAAAACACAAACATTTATACATATTAAATACATTTGGAATATCTGGTCATACTTGTTAGCAGTGCTTTTGGAGTGTATTATGTGTTGATAGTACAAAAGGATCAAGAAAGTTTAATGTACAAGTGTGTTAAGTACTTTTACTTGAAGGGCTGTGGCAATTTTTAAAGTGCAAAAATGAACTACATATATCGTTTTAAGATAATTATGGTTATATGTTATTAAATACTAGTTGCCCTCATCACATAAATATATTTTTTTAACTCTCAGTGACGTCAAAATAATAAAAAAAACATATTTTTTCATTTATTTAAAAAAATGCATCTTTATCAAAAAACGTACATAATTATGTTACCGGCCAAACCGAAATTTATTTATCCTTTTTCTCATCATTTTTATAGCCAGCGGTAAGTAGTCCTATTATTATTCTATTTTTGACGTGACAACGTCTTATAATTCGATAGAGCCGGCTGCACGCACGAAAAAACATGACTCATGAGGCGTTACCTCTGAGGCGTTACCTCTGCGTTACCTCTGAGGCGTTACCTCGCTCTGAGGCGTTCCATGTAAGGCTTGAAGTGCAAGCGAGAGCGCGGAACGAGCGACAAAGAAGCACAATCGGCCTTTGCGTTTGGCAGCGTTCGACATCCGTCTCTCTCCTACTTGAGTGAGCGATGCGTCTGCGTGGACAGCTGCTATGCTATAGTACATTTACATGTTTTGATCGAGTATCAAGTGCAGTGAAAAGTGAATGTGGTGTCAATTGTTTAAAGCAACGATAATTACAGCGATAAAGGTAATGATTCTGGCTCATTCCCATTAGTTCGATTCATTAGTTCGATCGTCGAACTAGTGAGAATTTTTTTGACGTGACAACGTCTTATAATTCGATAGAGCCGGCTGCACGCACGAAAAAACATGACTCATGAGGCGTTACCTCTGAGGCGTTACCTCTAAGGCGTTACCTCTGCGTTACCTCTGAGGCGTTACCTCGCTCTGAGGCGTTCCATGTAAGGCTTGAAGTGCAAGCGAGAGCGCGGAACGAGCGACAAAGAAGCACAATCGGCCTTTGCGTTTGGCAGCGTTCGACATCCGTCTCTCTCCTACTTGAGTGAGCGATGCGTCTGCGTGGACAGCTGCTATGCTATAGTAGGTACATTTACATGTTTTGATCGAGTATCAAGTGCAGTGAAAAGTGAATGTGGTGTCAATTGTTTAAAGCAACGATAATTACAGCGATAAAGGTAATGATTCTTTCTCATTCCCATTAGTTCGATTCATTAGTTCGATCGTCGAACTAGTGAGAATTTTTGACGTGACAACGTCTTATAATTCGATAGAGCCGGCTGCACGCACGAAAAAACATGACTCATGAGGCGTTACCTCTGAGGCGTTACCTCTGAGGCGTTACCTCTGCGTTACCTCTGAGGCGTTACCTCTGAGGCGTTACCTCGCTCTGAGGCGTTCCATGTAAGGCTTGAAGTGCAAGCGAGAGCGCGGAACGAGCGACAAAGAAGCACAATCGGCCTTTGCGTTTGGCAGCGTTCGACATCCGTCTCTCTCCTACTTGAGTGAGCGATGCGTCTGCGTGGACAGCTGCTATGCTATAGTAGGTACATTTACATGTTTTGATCGAGTATCAAGTGCAGTGAAAAGTGAATGTGGTGTCAATTGTTTAAAGCAACGATAATTACAGCGATAAAGGTAATGATTCTTTCTCATTCCCATTAGTTCGATTCATTAGTTCGATCGTCGAACTAGTGAGAATTTTTTTTTGACGTGACAACGTCTTATAATTCGATAGAGCCGGCTGCACGCACGAAAAAACATGACTCATGAGGCGTTACCTCTGAGGCGTTACCTCTGAGGCGTTACCTCTGAGGCGTTACCTCTGAGGCGTTACCTCTGCGTTACCTCTGAGGCGTTACCTCTGAGGCGTTACCTCGCTCTGAGGCGTTCCATGTAAGGCTTGAAGTGCAAGCGAGAGCGCGGAACGAGCGACAAAGAAGCACAATCGGCCTTTGCGTTTGGCAGCGTTCGACATCCGTCTGTAGGGATTACACCAAATATATAGTTTATGTATTTATATTACATAACTACACAAAACAACACAACACATTTACACACAAACAGATTTATTTATATGTATATATAATTATCACTTAATTACACATCACCGGCAACTTATATTGCTACGACAATATAATGCCGGACGATGTCGGGAGACTTACGTAGTATATCGGAACCGCGCAACCAACAGCCTACGTCATAGTGACGTGTAGCGAACGGCTGAGGGAACGATGAAGTGAACCCTGCGCGCGAGCGATGGCCGACTTACTCGTGACCTTCAGTCGGTTCCTAGCTTGACAACACGCGCACGCGCACCTAGCTGTGTCGCCTCGAATGCCCATCGTAATTGTTCTGTGTTTTATCGCCGTTATAATAATTACTGTTCTTCCGTGTTTCGTGTGTGTCCGAACTATAATCTGTGTTGTGACAATCGTGACTGTACCTATCTTCTCTGTATGTCTGTGTGTTTTGTGTGAACTTCGACCACATTGACCTTGTGGGCCCGCTCCCAATTTCACAAGGCTTCAGGTACTGTCTGACGGCAGTCGACCGTTTTACCAGGTGGCCAGAGGTCGTACCTATCGTCGACATCACTGCCGAGACAGTAGCTAAAGCACTGCTCTCTGGATGGATTGCCCGGTTTGGCTGTCCCACGGACATTGTTACGGACAGAGGCCGTCAGTTCGAGTCGGCTCTGTTCGAACAATTGTCCAAGATTGCTGGCTTCCAGCACAAACGGACAACGGCATACCATCCAGCGTGCAATGGCATGGTGGAGCGATTTCACAGGCAACTCAAGGCGTCCATCACGTGCCATGCCAATGACAAATGGACCGAGTCCCTGCCGTGGGTATTGCTTGGCATAAGGAGCGCATTCAAAATGGATGTCCAAGCGTCTTTTGCCGAACTTGTATACGGTGAACCGCTAAGGCTCCCTGGAGAATTCTTCTCTCCCAGTGATGACGGAACGACCGACATCACGGACTTCACCGCACGCATTCGCAAGTTTGCTCACGACTTGCAGCCAACTCCAGCTTCCCGTCATAATAAACCTAGCATTTTTATATTTAAGGATCTGCAGACCACTGATCACGTGTTCCTTCGTGAAGACGCATTACGTGGCTCGCTGCAAGCAGCTTATACAGGTCCTCACAAAGTTCTGCATAGGGGTGATAAAATCTTTAAAATTTTATTTAAGGGCAAAGAGGTCACGGTCTCAATTGACCGCCTAAAACCAGCCTACATACTGGCTGACAAAACTGACCCTCATGAGGATACCCCATCTGGCGACCAAACAAATTCGATAGAGCCGGCTGCACGCACGAAAAAACATGACTCATGAGGCGTTACCTCTGAGGCGTTACCTCTGAGGCGTTACCTCTGCGTTACCTCTGAGGCGTTACCTCTGAGGCGTTACCTCGCTCTGAGGCGTTCCATGTAAGGCTTGAAGTGCAAGCGAGAGCGTGGAACGAGCGACAAAGAAGCACAATCGGCCTTTGCGTTTGGCAGCGTTCGACATCCGTCTCTCTCCTACTTGAGTGAGCGATGCGTCTGCGTGGACAGCTGCTATGCTATAGTACATTTACATGTTTTGATCGAGTATCAAGTGCAGTGAAAAGTGAATGTGGTGTCAATTGTTTAAAGCAACGATAATAACAGCGATAAAGGTAATGATTCTGGCTCATTCCCATTAGTTCGATTCATTAGTTCGATCGTCGAACTAGTGAGAATTTTTGACGTGACAACGTCTTATAATTCGATAGAGCCGGCTGCACGCACGAAAAAACATGACTCATGAGGCGTTACCTCTGAGGTGTTACCTCTGCGTTACCTCTGAGGCGTTACCTCGCTCTGAGGCGTTCCATGTAAGGCTTGAAGTGCAAGCGAGAGCGCGGAACGAGCGACAAAGAAGCACAATCGGCCTTTGCGTTTGGCAGCGTTCGACATCCGTCTCTCTCCTACTTGAGTGAGCGATGCGTCTGCGTGGACAGCTGCTATGCTAAGTAGGTACATTTACATGTTTTGATCGAGTATCAAGTGCAGTGAAAAGTGAATGTGGTGTCAATTGTTTAAAGCAACGCTAAATTACAGCGATAAAGGTAATGATTCTTTCTCATTCCCATTAGTTCGATTCATTAGTTCGATCGTCGAACTAGTGAGATTTTTGACGTGACAACGTCTTATAATTCGATAGAGCCGGCTGCACGCACGAAAAAACATGACTCATGAGGCGTTACCTCTGAGGCGTTACCTCTGAGGCGTTACCTATGAGGCGTTACCTCTGAGGCGTTACCTCTGAGGCGTTACCTCTGAGGCGTTACCTCTGCTTTACCTCTGAGGCGTTACCTCGCTCTGAGGCGTTCCATGTAAGGCTTGAAGTGCAAGCGAGAGCGCGGAACGAGCGACAAAGAAGCACAATCGGCCTTTGCGTTCGGCAGCGTTCGACATCCGTCTCTCTCCTACTTGAGTGAGCGATGCGTCTGCGTGGACAGCTGCTATACTATAGTACATTTACATGTTTTGATCGAGTATCAAGTGCAGTGAAAAGTGAATGTGGTGTCAATTGTTTATAGCAACGATAATTACAGCGATAAAGTTAATGATTCTGGCTCATTCCCATTAGTTCGATTCATTAGTTCGATCGTCGAACTAGTGAGAATTTTTTTTCTCATCTGTTCGACCGTCGAACTAGTGAGAACTTTTTTGACGTGATAACGTCTTATAATTCGATGGCCGGCTGCACGAACGAAAAAAGATGGCGTCATGAGTCGTGACCTCGCTCTGAGGCGTTACCTTGCTCTGAGGCGTTACCTTGCTCTGAGGCGTGTTAATTGTCGTTCCATAGCAACAGCGTGTTAATTGTTTGTTTATAGCAATGTAAGTGCTGTATTTTCTTATGACGTTGTCACGTTCAAGTATCGCCAGTAAACCGACTTTACAGACAACCGATTTTTTTTTTTTTCTCATCTGTTTGACCGTCGAACCAGTGAGAACTTTTTTTGACGTGACAACGTCTTATAATTCGATAGAGCCGGCTGCACGCACGAAAAAACATGACTCATGAGGCGTTACCTCTGAGGCGTTACCTCTGAGGCGTTACCTCTGAGGCGTTACCTCTGCGTTACCTCTGAGGCGTTACCTCTGAGGCGTTACCTCGCTCTGAGGCGTTCCATGTAAGGCTTGAAGTGCAAGCGAGAGCGCGGAACGAGCGACAAAGAAGCACAATCGGCCTTTGCGTTTGGCAGCGTTCGACATCCGTCTGTAGGGATTACACCAAATATATAGTTTATGTATTTATATTACATAACTACACAAAACAACACAACACATTTACACACAAACAGATTTATTTATATGTATATATAATTATCACTTAATTACACATCACCGGCAACTTATATTGCTACGACAATATAATGCCGGACGATGTCGGGAGACTTACGTAGTATATCGGAACCGCGCAACCAACAGCCTACGTCATAGTGACGTGTAGCGAACGGCTGAGGGAACGATGAAGTGAACCCTGCGCGCGAGCGATGGCCGACTTACTCGTGACCTTCAGTCGGTTCCTAGCTTGACAACACGCGCACGCGCACCTAGCTGTGTCGCCTCGAATGCCCATCGTAATTGTTCTGTGTTTTATCGCCGTTATAATAATTACTGTTCTTCCGTGTTTCGTGTGTGTCCGAACTATAATCTGTGTTGTGACAATCGTGACTGTACCTATCTTCTCTGTATGTCTGTGTGTTTTGTGTGAACTTCGACCACATTGACCTTGTGGGCCCGCTCCCAATTTCACAAGGCTTCAGGTACTGTCTGACGGCAGTCGACCGTTTTACCAGGTGGCCAGAGGTCGTACCTATCGTCGACATCACTGCCGAGACAGTAGCTAAAGCACTGCTCTCTGGATGGATTGCCCGGTTTGGCTGTCCCACGGACATTGTTACGGACAGAGGCCGTCAGTTCGAGTCGGCTCTGTTCGAACAATTGTCCAAGATTGCTGGCTTCCAGCACAAACGGACAACGGCATACCATCCAGCGTGCAATGGCATGGTGGAGCGATTTCACAGGCAACTCAAGGCGTCCATCACGTGCCATGCCAATGACAAATGGACCGAGTCCCTGCCGTGGGTATTGCTTGGCATAAGGAGCGCATTCAAAATGGATGTCCAAGCGTCTTTTGCCGAACTTGTATACGGTGAACCGCTAAGGCTCCCTGGAGAATTCTTCTCTCCCAGTGATGACGGAACGACCGACATCACGGACTTCACCGCACGCATTCGCAAGTTTGCTCACGACTTGCAGCCAACTCCAGCTTCCCGTCATAATAAACCTAGCATTTTTATATTTAAGGATCTGCAGACCACTGATCACGTGTTCCTTCGTGAAGACGCATTACGTGGCTCGCTGCAAGCAGCTTATACAGGTCCTCACAAAGTTCTGCATAGGGGTGATAAAATCTTTAAAATTTTATTTAAGGGCAAAGAGGTCACGGTCTCAATTGACCGCCTAAAACCAGCCTACATACTGGCTGACAAAACTGACCCTCATGAGGATACCCCATCTGGCGACCAAACAAATTCGATAGAGCCGGCTGCACGCACGAAAAAACATGACTCATGAGGCGTTACCTCTGAGGCGTTACCTCTGAGGCGTTACCTCTGCGTTACCTCTGAGGCGTTACCTCTGAGGCGTTACCTCGCTCTGAGGCGTTCCATGTAAGGCTTGAAGTGCAAGCGAGAGCGTGGAACGAGCGACAAAGAAGCACAATCGGCCTTTGCGTTTGGCAGCGTTCGACATCCGTCTCTCTCCTACTTGAGTGAGCGATGCGTCTGCGTGGACAGCTGCTATGCTATAGTACATTTACATGTTTTGATCGAGTATCAAGTGCAGTGAAAAGTGAATGTGGTGTCAATTGTTTAAAGCAACGATAATAACAGCGATAAAGGTAATGATTCTGGCTCATTCCCATTAGTTCGATTCATTAGTTCGATCGTCGAACTAGTGAGAATTTTTGACGTGACAACGTCTTATAATTCGATAGAGCCGGCTGCACGCACGAAAAAACATGACTCATGAGGCGTTACCTCTGAGGCGTTACCTCTGCGTTACCTCTGAGGCGTTACCTCGCTCTGAGGCGTTCCATGTAAGGCTTGAAGTGCAAGCGAGAGCGCGGAACGAGCGACAAAGAAGCACAATCGGCCTTTGCGTTTGGCAGCGTTCGACATCCGTCTCTCTCCTACTTGAGTGAGCGATGCGTCTGCGTGGACAGCTGCTATGCTAAGTAGGTACATTTACATGTTTTGATCGAGTATCAAGTGCAGTGAAAAGTGAATGTGGTGTCAATTGTTTAAAGCAACGATAATTACAGCGATAAAGGTAATGATTCTTTCTCATTCCCATTAGTTCGATTCATTAGTTCGATCGTCGAACTAGTGAGATTTTTTTTTTTTTCTCATCTGTTTGACCGTCGAACCAGTGAGAACTTTTTTTTTCTCATTTGTTCGACCGTCGAATTAATTAGATTTAAAAAAAGTTCTACTACATTAAAATGTTTTACTAATTTCGTAATAAAATAAAAAACGCAAAATTATAGGCTGTTGCTAGTCGTCCGCTAAGTGGATGAATCACCGTTTCGCGACAATATCCTTTATAGGCGGCATGGGCACCGGGCCGTAGGCCGACGTAGGAGGCCGGCGGAGGCCCGGCACTTCGGGGACAGAAGATATTAGTGTTATTTAATATGCGAGCGAAGCGAGCGTGCGTCATGGAGTACATGCGTTGCATGTATGAGTGTTATCTATTACGAATTAAATCTAATTAATTCGACGGTCGAACAAATGAGAAAAAAAGTTCTCACTAGTTCGAAGGTCAAACAGATGAGAAAAAAAAATCTCACTAGTTCGACGATCGAACTAATGAATCGAACTAATGGCAATGAACGATGATTCTTTCGATATTAATTGTATATTCAGTGATACAATAGGGAATATTCGTGCTTTTATCATTAAAATGAATAGCATCGGTCCGCTAGTGCAGCGATTGTAGGTTATGCTATAATTGACAAAATTAAAACAATAAGTTAACAGAACTATTTCACGATGAGTAAAAAATCGATGGCTTTACTATTCAATCGAAATAATTATCGAGCGTAGCTATGATTTAAAAAATTAAAACATAAATATTAAATCTTCCACATATCACAACAACGTGTCTGAAATGACAGGTTGGACCAGCCATCCGTCAAAGGGAACATTTTCTCCTATATCAAACACATTGAGGCGGGCTTTTTAAAAACTAGATTTACGAAAATTTTAATGTTTTCAAATTTTAAATGTAAGATTTATAAACAATAATTTAATCATTGTTTATTCTTATAATGAATTATTTAAAATTATTACTTTTTTATAACAAATTACAATTAAATTTGCTAAAATAATTAAGTAACTAATTGAAAAAAAATAATTATATTATTAAAATAATAAAATCAAAATTTTAATTTTAACAATTGAGTAGAAATTTAAACAATAAATTTTATTCAAGTATTTTGTTGTATTTTTATTTTTTAAATTTAAAATGATTTTCTGAATGAAGAATTTTATGTTTTTATCGTTGTCACGTTCAACTATCGTCAGTAAACCGACTTTACAGACAACCAATTTTTACTTATCATATCAAAACATCATGCCTGCGATCCCCGAAGCTTTAGATAGAGGTGTCCCTTATACAGTGAAACCTGGTTAAGTGAGACCTCAAGGGACCTGAAAATTTGTCTCACATAGAGGTATTCCACTTACCCAGTGTCTCAGATATCCAAATCTGTCTCATGGGACCTCAGCATGAGTTCCAGTTATAGAGGTTTCTCACTTATCCAGGTCCAAGTTAACCAAGTTTCACTGTAGTTCACCCACATATCGCCAGTGATCATCATCATTCTCCTGCCCTTATCATTTTTTTTTTTTTTTTTAAACCTTCATTCATTCATTTGTGGTCGGCGCAGCATGTCTTCCTCTTCCATACTTCTCTGTTTCTCGTCATCTCATGAGATACCTCCTTTCTTACCAGTGATGGTTAAGTTTAATATTGTAGGGCCCGGACCCTTTTTTTTTATTGGGACAAGCCCGCCACACTATTCCCAAACCGCTGTAACTCCTGTTAGCCAGAATCAACAGTGGCGACCACAAGAAAAGCGCCGAGACAATGAAGCTCGACAAAGTCCCAGAGAAGCGATTTAACTGTCTTGGATCCCGCACCGAAATTAATCAGAAAAGAATAGCGGAGGAGTAGGAAAAAACATAATTAGGGGGGGAGCCTATTGTTAATAACCAGGGATGAATCTGGACTCTGTCCTGGCGACTGAGACATTCCTGATGGCTAACCTAATAATACTTTGCCCGCCCCGGGTATACATCGAAGGTATTCATCGTTTTTCTGGGACTTCGTCGAGCTTCATTATCTCGGCGTTTTTCTGTGGTCGCCACTATTAATTCTGGCTTGAGTTGTTTGGGAATATTGTGGCGGGCTTACCCACCCCGGGAATCGAACCTAGAACCACATGCCCAGCAGTCGCAGTGACAATAGACCAATGATATAGTCCCAACTTTAAAACTATTTTGATCAGCGGGTTAAGTTAGGAAAATAATATTTAAATTTGAATTTTAGATAATGATGAACAGAATCCCGACAGTGATGACAACAGAATTGATTCAGAAGATGGAGGTAAAGAACAGTTTTATTTACGCACAGTTTTTTAAATAGTTTAGAACGCTTATGAACCCAGGCAGACGCATTACTTTGTGTAATTTATTTCATCACCACTGCTATCAAAACGGTGATGGAAAACATCGTGAGGAAACCGACAAATCTTAGAATCAAAAAATTCAAAGACATGTGATATAGTCTACGACGTGCGTCCTGCTTGTTATGACATACGGAGCTGCTGAAACGTGAACACTGACGATACGGTTGGTCCATAAATTTAAAGTCGCTCAGCGAGCTATGGAGCGAGCTATGCTAGGGGTCTCTCCCAGGGATCGCATCCGGAATGAGGTGAAGGACCAGAGTTGTCGACATAGCTCACAGAATAAGTAAGCTGAAGTGGCAGTGGGCCGGCCATATTAGTCGCAGAACCGATGACCGTTGGAGTAGACGTGTTCTTGAGTGGAGACCGCGAATCGGCAAGCGTAAGCTGGGACGCCCGCAGGCTCGGTGGAGCGATGATCGTCGCAGAGTGGCTGGTAACAACTGGATGAGAGTTGCCTAAAATCGAGTTGAGTGGCGTAAGATTAAAGAGGCCTATATCCAGCAGTGGATTGCAATAGGCTGATGATGATGATCTACGAATCTACACTGGGCCCGCGTGCTGGATTATAGCCCATCATTCCCTCTCCTAGAGAGGAGGCCCGAGTCCCTGCAGTGGGAACATTATAGGCTGATGATGATGATAATTATGAATTTATAATATATTTTCAGAGATCCAGCGCTCCACAAATAAGTACAATGCGCCCTCCCCAGGAAAAAGCCCCTTTCATTATATCGACGACGAAAAATAAAAATATTATTTTTTAAGTATTTTTTTATTTACCTATTTCTTGTTACAATACATTACGCCAGATTGCAATCTCCTCAGGGTTTTAATTCACTAGCTTTTGCTACTTGACTTCGCTTTCCTAATGGTCGGTTGTCTTTAATTCATACTTCGCCTCATACTTCACTTCATACTCGATAGATCGCGGTTTTAAAGTCCTTAGGTAGACGTACTTCGGGTCTAAGTTTGGGATGGATTCCCGGGCCGGGCAAAGTACTACTGACTTTTTAGGTCAGGGATTTCTCAGTAGCTGCCATGGAGTCTAGATTTGTGCCCGCTTGATGGAGAAAGGCTCATCACACCACATAATATCACATGGGATTTAAACATAACTGGCCAAATGTGGGTCTACTATTAGGTACATTTCTGCCTAAACTTTCAGGGATTTATGCCTGTAGCACACTTCCGCTGCGAAACTCAAAGGGCGAAACCGCAATAGTTTCGCTGTGAGTTGTAAGTTCTTTGGCGGCGAAACAGGAGCGAAATTCCCTGCTCTAACGTACAAAACTGACTATGATGTTGTCTCTTTCTAACATGATTTCGCTCATTTGCTCAGGAGCCGTCTACATCTCCGCCCGTTGACCGTAGAGTACAACCGTACAGCGAAACTCGCGTAGCGGTTTCCCAATTGTTGTTTCGCAGCGGAGGCGTGCTACAGGCATAAAGGTGTGAAATTTACAGTATCATAAGCACTCAAGCACCACTGGATTCTGCCATGCCCATGCTCTCTCACTGAGAGGAGGCCTGTGTACCAGCAGTGGGAACATTAAAGGATTATTTTATTAATAAACACTTACCCCAGGAGTTGGTGAAGGTCCAGGTCCAGGAGTTGGCTGCACAGGCGGCAGGTATGGCCTCTGGGGCGTGGGGTTCGGCCTCACGGGTGGGGTTGGGGGTTGCTGGAATGTGATGAAGGGGTTGGTTAATTTACAAGCTTCTAAGGGTGTAAAAGTATATACCTATAACTGTCACTGTGATATTTTTTTTGTTTAGATACCTTTTAAATTTTTTACAAGTTTTTAATTAGGTACCCTTAAATTACCTTCCATGACCAGTTTACTATTCAAAGCAGCCACTCGTAAAATGTTTTAAGAGTTCTACATTGAGTTTTACCGTATGATGTGACTTTTTACCTCAAAAAAAATCTTAGATTTTCAAATAAAATTATAGTGCAAAAAACTACCATCAATTATCAAAACAAAGAGAATATTGAAATTGACGTCATTTTTTGAGACCAACCATCGTTGAAAGTCTTTGCCTCAAATTACGAACAGTAATTCGTGGGTTCGCACACAGCCAGGCTCATTACTTTGTAGAATTTATTTCATCACCACTGATCTCAAAAACGGTGAAGGAATACATCGTGAGGAAACAACTGGTGACGTCTACCGTGGTAGATTATTCCTTCTAAAAGAGAGGAGGCCTGAGTCCCTGCAGTGGGAACATTATAGGCTGATGATGATGAAAGTGAATTTTTTTATTTATTTATTTATTTATTTACACATACATTTGTTGTGACAGGTAAGACCCAAGTTAACAAAAGTAGTCATTAATTACAGTCCCAAATAACACAGTTATACAGTGGACAACATACTTAGTGTCTCCCTCTGGAATTCCGCCAAGGAACAAGAAAATATGTCCAAACGCCGAGACACACTATTCAGTATTCTCATTGCACGAATCACAGGCGCAAACTTTAATAAGTTGGTACGCGTTGCCGGAACTCTAAACAGCCCCGCCCTCGGTCCCAACCGTAGCCTCCTGTCTGGAACGAGTAATCCCAACGATTCTAATATTTGCGGATTATTTAATATTCCTCGAAAAACCATAAAAACATATTTAGCAAGAGCTAGGTTGCGCCTTACCTCCAACTTATAGTACCCAACCATCCCTATTACAAAGAGAGTCGGATACATAAGCGGGTAGAAAGGGTAGACTCCAAACTGCCTCAAATACAGGTATCGGGTAAATTTATTTTGCATTTTCTCTAGCATCTGAGAATACTTCAGCTCATAAGGGTTCCAGATGATAGCACTAGTTTCCAAGTTGCTTCGCACCAACGCATTGTAAAGTGCTTTCACTGCTGCCATATTAGTGAAGTCACGGGTTTCCCGCATGACAAAACCAAGGTTTCTAAACGCTTTTTTGCAGACCTGCACTACATGAACCCGAAACGTAAGATCCCCAGTGAAAGTTGTTGTTATAAAGTCAATAAAAGTAGGTTTTAGTTTGTTCTGTCTATGCTCTGTCTGTCAATTATATATTCTTTATTGTATCTAGATAAAATGTCTATCTGATAATATATCTGCCAATATTATAAAACTCCTAGTTTCTCTTCATGTAATCCTAATATCTCAATTGGTTATGGGCCCAGTGCAGCGTAATAATCTGGATTACTGCAAAGAAATATAAAACCGTAAGTTCTTTAAAATAAAACGTACATATTTCAATTGTAACGGTTTGAGCTACGGGAAAAACAAAATGGAGGTTTCACTATCGACCAATTCAAAATTCAACGGCGAAAATTGGCCGTTATGGAAATTTGAAACTCAAGTGATTTTGAAGGGTCGAGGGCTGTTTAATATTTTGTCGGGGACCAAGATAAAACCGAATGATGGCAAAGAAAAAGAATGTGAAGAATGGGTTGCGCTGGATGCCAAAGCCCAAGAAATTATTGTCTCGCGGATGCAATATGGACCGCTCGCACACATTCAGTCGTGTGAGACGTCAGAGGAGATGTGGACGAAGTTGAAGTCAGTATACGAGAAAGATTCTGTCGTAAGCATCCACCTACTCCAACAGAAATTCTTCACCATTCAGTTTGGGTCGGATTTAGTCTCCACATTCATTTCAAATATAGAAGACATTCGTGTGAAACTTAAACAGGCTGGTCACCCTATTGACGATAAAATGGTCATCACCAAAATATTAATGTCTCTACCAGAAAAATATAAACATTTTCGCTCAGCATGGGAGTCTGCCCCGATTGAAAAACAAACACTCAAAGAGCTGGTGCCACGTTTACTGCTAGAAGAAGAACGAGCTAAGGCTGAAGACGATGTTGCAGTTGCACTTATAGTACAGCGCAGAGGCAACGGGAGTAGGGCTCTATCTGAATGCACCGTGTGCGGAAAATCTGGTCACTCTGAAAGGGATTGTTATAAAACCAAGCAGTGCGATTATTGTAAAAAGATGGGTCATCCGACTAAAAATTGCTTCTTCAAAAAGAATAAGTCAAAGAAGAAGAGCCATGGTGTTGAACAAGCTCTAAGCCATGGTGTTGAACAAGCTCTAATAGCTTCTGGTTTTAATAGTCCGCATGATTTATGGTATATGGATAGCGGTTGCACTCAACATATGTGCAGGAGCAGAGAAGACATGTCTGAATACGAAGAATTGGACTACGAACATTTTGTGCAGCTTGGCGATGGAACAAATATAAAAGCCCTCGGCACGGGGAGCGTCCGGTTACAGGCTTATAATGGCACTGAATGGCAGATCGTTAATTTAAAATCTGTTTTGTATGTTCCAGATCTGAATGTAAATCTTTTCTCTGCAACGAGTACGCTAGACAAAGGCCTACAGATGGTATCTGACCGAAACATTTGTAAGTTCATTAAAAACAAAGAGGTTATAGCGCTGGCAAGGCGCGATGGCCGTTTATTTAAAATGCTTTTTAAAAATATTAGTACGTCTAGAGCGTTGTCAAGTCAAACTGACGTACAAACGTCCTCAAATATGTGCAATAATAATGACTGCGAATTCATGCTTTTCCATAAGAAACTTGCTCATCAAAATTTTGCATATTAAGGAAAATATTGCTGAAAAATAACGTGCCGTTCTCTTGCATGAAACAGCATTTTTGTTCTGCATGCGTAGAAGGTAAACAGTGCAGGACGCCGGCTTATTCTAGCCTTTACAAAACGAGTAGCCGAGGCGAAATAGTTCATGCTGATGTTTGTGGCCCTTTAGAGGAATTATCTATTGGAGGCTCACGCTATTTTCTGCTGCTGAAGGACGACTACTCACGTTTTCGATCTGTTTACTTCATGAAAGAGAAAAGTCAGGTATTTTCAAAAATTAAAATTTATCTCGCTCTTTGCGAAAATGAAGGAAAACCTGTAAAGATATTGCGCACGGATAATGGGGGTGAGTTTATCAATGCTAATTTGAAAGGCTTGTTAGAGTCGAAAGGGATAAAGCATCAGACGTCCGTCCCGTACACTCCTGCCCAAAACGGAAAAATTGAACGTGAAATGCGTACAGTCATGGAAGCCGCGCGTACACTAATGAAAGCGAGTCAAGTCCAAAACAATTTATGGGCGGAGGCTGTAAATACTGCTGTTTACGTTATTAACAGAACAGGAGTAAGTTCTCAAGAAAATAAAACGCCGTATGAACTCTTTTATCAGAAACAGTTCGATATGTCTAGTTTAAAATGCGTTTTTGGCTCCGAAGTGTGGGTTCATATTCCCAAGCAACGGCGGCGAAAACTAGACAGCAAGAGTAGAAGAGGTTTGTTCGTTGGCTATGGCGAAAATACAAAAGGCTACAAGATATTTTATCCTGAGAGTAAAACTTTCTCTTTGGAGAGAGAAATAATTATATCGCCTCACCACGAGCCAATGAATTTTAAAGAAAAAGTGGAAAAAGTTGCCACGGTGAATCTGGACGTCACTGACTTACGTGCTGCTGCGTCGACAGAGTTATCAAGTTTAGATACAGTCAATCTTGAAGAAAATGCGACATCAAGTTCATATACGTCTGCTTCCTTTATTGATGCCGAGGATGTACCTGTCGATAACTCGGAGTGTCGTGAAAGTGACAATATCATTCAGAATGAACCATCTTATAATGATAGCGCTACTTCAAGTGTAGTGGACAGTGTCGACACTATGATATTGCGACCAAGAGTAAATTTAAAACCACCTATTGCTTTACAGGATTATGACACTTCATATTTTACCTTATTTGATTCCGAGGAACCTACATCCTTAAAAGAGGCTAAGGCTTCCCCAAGTGCCTCAAAATGGGAAGAGGCCATGAAGATGGAAATGAAGGCTTTGTCCGATAATCAGACTTGGACTTTTAATGACAAGTCTGAAGATGGTGTATTGACTATAAACAGTAAGTGGGTATTTAGACTGAAACGTAAAGAAAATTATAAAAAAAAAAAAAGTTGTGCGAGTCAGGATCTTTGGGTGTGTCATAAACGCGTCTTAAGATAATTATGTGAAAGCCACTATTGACTTAAAACTGATGTACTACAGAATGTAATGTAATGTAATGTATAATGTAATGAAGCGTGCTGGCTTCGAACTTAACTTTTAGAAATGTATTTTTCTGAATCCTTAGTTGTTACTATAATAGTAATACTATACTATAGTAGTAATTCTCTTGTCAAACCAAAAATAATGAAAAATTTGGACATTAAGTACCATTTTATAAAGGAAAGGCTATCTAGTAGTCATATTAAAATCTGTTATGTATGTTCAAAAGAACAAGTAGCTGACATCTTGACAAAGCCTTTAACAGCTCAAGTATTTAAAAATGCTAGAGATCTTTTGTTTGGATGTTAAGTACTAGTATAGATATATTATTTCTAATAATGAGGCTTCTTGTATAGGCCTGTCCTTTTAAGTTAAGAAGTTTTCTGTTAAGTTATTTAATATGATGTTTTATGTAGATACTTAACGCTTACTTTTATTGAGGGGGGCTGTTGTTATAAAGTCAATAAAAGTAGGTTTTAGTTTGTTCTGTCTATGCTCTGTCTGTCAATTATATATTCTTTATTGTATCTAGATAAAATGTCTATCTGATAATATATCTGCCAATATTATAAAACTCCTAGTTTCTCTTCATGTAATCCTAATATCACAATTAAAGTAACCCCGAGATCACGCACTGTCTCCACCCGCGATATGATGTGACCGTCCATACGATAATCATGACGTCGGGGTACCACGGCCCGCGTGAATGACATTACATTACACTTCGTCGCATTGAAGTGTAGTTTATTTTCTTCACTCCAAGCTACCACCCGATCAATGTCCCGCTGGAGCATTTCGCAGCTCGACTCGTCTGTGATACGCAAGAATAGCTTGAGATCGTCAGCAAATAATAAACAGCTAGCTTCTTTAATGACTTCAGGAAGGTCATTAACCATAATAATAAATTCTAAAGGCCCTAAATTTGTTCCTTGACTTACTCCTGTAAGCGTGAAATACGATTCCGAGATGTAACCTGCGTATTCTACTATTTGCTTGCGGTTGCCCAAGTAGCTAGCAAAGAACTTCAAGAGAGCTGGGGTAAAACCCACACTCGCAAATTTACTCAATAGTATGTCATTATCGACACTATCAAATGCCTTCCTGAAGTCGAAGTAAGCGACATCCAGTTGAGCACCAGTCTCCGAGTCCAACACTGTGGTTGCCTGATTTAAAAAACACATTAAATTAGAATTCGTGCTACGGCCCGCCCGAAAACCATGCTGCGCATCGTTGAGCTGTGAGGCTACTTGCGAGTGGATAGTTGAACACAACGCGGACTCGAAGACTTTAGCAAAAGCTGACAGTACTGCTACTGGTCTATATCCGTTAACATCCGAGCTTGGGGCCCCCTTAGGTACTGGAGTAACCCTAGTCAATTTCCAGCCGTCCGGGTACGAGCATTCTCGTAAATAACAATTAAATAAATGCATGAGCGGCCGGGCCAGTACTGTCCGACAATCCCTAACCACGAAGGGTGGCACCCCGTCTGGACCAACCGAACGCTTGGGCTTGAGGCGCGCGAGCGCGGCACTCACCTCGCCGAGAACTGTCCCACGTGAACGCGTGCGCCGCGCTCGGGCGCCGCCTGCCCAGCGGCAGCCGCATCCAACCGCGGTGCCACCGCCCCGTAGACCGAATGAAAATAATCAGCGAACGCCTGAGCGCACTCATGCTCTGGCACTGGCTCACTATTCCTAGTAATCCTTGTTGTACTTCGCTTCGAGCGCTTGCGTCCAACAAAACCCCAAAAAGACCTCGGTTCCTTGACAAATTGTTGCTCCGTACGACTCTGATAATCACGGTATGCAGTACTGATTTTGTCTTTGATAAGAGAACGGTAGTGGGAAAATTTATTATAATCACTGATTGAACCAGTCTTCTTAAAAGATTTGTGCCACAAAGCCTTCTTCTTAATATGACCTATTATGTCAGCAGTGAACCAATCAGGGTAGTTGTAACGAAAGCAATTACCCTTGGAGCTCTTTCTTGGAGTGCTATCATCCAAAATACTATAAAATATATCATAAAATATTCTAAATGCTTCGTCGGCATTACTCGTTTCATACAGGGAGCCCCAGTCTACCCCTGCAAGTCCCGAGTATAAAGAATGGAAGTCCGCCTTGCTATAATTCCATCGTGGTAGGGAAGTGGAAGCCTTCGGTACAGAGTAACCAGGGCTAGAAGTCACCCGCGTCCGACTTACACTTACTCGTAGCGGCGGATGCTGCGGGTCAATGCATGACAAACACTCCTCACGTTCCTCATGTACGACAATGTCATCTACGGGCAAAGTAGTTAGGACTACATCGAGCGTGCGATTATTGCAATTAAGAATATTATTACTTTGGCGAAACCCACAGAAGGTGACAAAGTATTCATAATAACATTGTATTTCTTGGTTTGTTGAATACATATTTAAATCCGCTAATAATACGACTTTATCATAACTAACACATAACTGCTCAAGTAAATGGAACATAAACATATATTCCCTTTCAATAGTCTTAGGTGGAATATACGCAACACAACACAAAAACAAAAAAGTGTTTTGACGGTATACCGTCGCACATACGATTTCGAACGGGTGGTGGTTCAAGCTAGTGTTATCGGGTAACGGTACTACGCGTAAGTCGAGAGCGCCGCGCGGTGTGGCGATTAGCATGACACCTCCGTGCTTACGGCCATCCGTACGGTCACATCTTATTATCGTGTACCCGCTTGGAGCCAGTTCACCGTCATGTATCGAGTCGTTAATTCCAGTCTCGGTTATGGCTACCAAATCAACCATAGACCCTAGAATGTTGTTATAAAATGATTTTAACTTCGTCCGTAAGCCTCTAACGTTCTGATAAAAAATATCTAACGAGCACTTAGGTTTCTTGCCACTAGCTTGGACCACATTCACACCATTCGAGCTTCCTAACGTTCTCGATTGGGAACTATTTACACTAATCTTAGCATACCGACACTGTGAATCATTCCTGTTTCGTCGATCAGTACGTTGTTCACTGAGAACATCCAACGACTGCGCGTGCACTGTCGCCGGTGTGAAGCTCGGAGCTCGTGTCCCCCCGCTGCCCGCGGGGGTGCCTCGGAAACCAGTCGGACAACTTCACTCCCGCGGGCCACGCCGCTGGCGTGTTTATGCTCTCATTCAAGCTCTCCGGGAAAGCAATTACAAAGGCAGCGTGTCTAGTTGTCTTAATTAACCGCTTCTCCACAACATACTGGTCACAATTTTGAAGCTTATTCAAATAAGTGAGCACGTTCTGCTCCGTCGTCTCCGGCTTGAAAGACCATGCCTGCAAATATTTTAGCTTTTCTACCGATTTAAGCACGTCATCCTCTTGTCCGCTGCCAGTGATCACTCGCCGTTTAGAATTGCGTGTTTTGCGCACCGGTTGCCACCCTTCATCGGAAGTAACGTTTTCGTCGCGCGTTCCCGCTGTGTTCGTGGCCGGACACTCCAAAGATGATAAAGGAGCTTTTGTAGGTAGATTGGGATTAACATTTGTTGAAATACCCGTCTTCGGCAAGTTATTTGTGTCGCCATCGGTCGTTTGTTTTGGAACAGCTGACTTTTTTGCAGCGGCTGCGTAGTCACCTTTCGCTTTAGCACTGGAGTTAACCCTCGCTTGCCGCAACGGTCGCTGCGTAGTAGTCGGAATCGCTGGGTTCTCTTGTCCACCGTCGGCATCCAATAGTTTCGGAGGGGCTGTTTTCGGTGTACCCTCAATCGCTAACGTTAACAGTTTCAACGTTTCCTCTTGCTTGACTATAATAGTGCTTTGCTCATCAATTTTGCACTCGAGAGCAGTGATTTTTGTCGCAAGTTCACTAACTACTTTATGTAGCTCGCGCACTACACCTTCAAGGGCCTTTTGAGCCATTATTATATTTTTAAAATACGTAACACTGGGAGCTGTACTACAGTGAGCGGAGTACCCACTATGATGGCTGATATTTGTTGATCTAAAGTATATAGGCCATCATCTGCCTAGCCGTTTCTCAATTATCCCAGGAATGGAAACATTAATAGGCTGTTGATGACGAAAATGACATTTTGGATGAAAATTTTGAAAGTGAACTTTTACACAAGTTTGTCTTACCTTATTTCCATTGTTATTGGTGGGGAATGGTACAGAGGGGGGTTCGTAGTTGTACCCCTTGTTGCTGGGGGGGAGGTACTCATTACCCGCTGACATCGTCATCACGAATAGTGTGCATGACACCAGGCAGGAGAGCCACATCTGGAAACAAGGGAAAAAGTTTTTGTTAAAAACGTAATTAGAAACATAGGTCTTTTCATCACTAATTATTATAAACTCAAAGTCAACTCAAACTCAAATAGTTTATTTCAATTAAGCCATTACAGGCACTTTTGAATGTCAGAAAATAAAAAAAGAATGTCGAAAATCGGTCCATAATTGACGGAGATATGCGCGGACATACATAAAAAAACATACACACGAATAGAGAACCTCCTCCTTGTTGGAAGTCGGTTAAAAACAAAGTCTGTCTGTCTTTCTGTTCGCGATAAACTCGAAAACTACGGCACTGATTTTCATTCTGTTTTCACCAATAGATAGAGTAGTTTTCGAAATCTCGAGGAAGGTTTTCGTAATATATAATGATATGTTGTTTGTCAAGTTCACCGAAATCCACGCGGGCGAAGCCGCCATCTATCAGCTGGTTATCATAGTTTTAGCCCGGAATCACCCACTGTTGGGCATAGCCGTCCTCTTTCTCTATTCGTTCCCCACACTCCTGTCAACCCAACGCACTTTTGAACGGTCGTGGTTTTTTAGACCCAATCGTGGCTACCATTCTGTCAGAACCTTACTCCATCGGCCATTATGCTTCGATTTAACGACTGCATCAGCGAGTGGAGTTCGCGTAGCTGAATTTCGGGCCAAATATATTTAATAAATATTTGCCTACCCGTCCTGTCCCAGGCCATATATTACTCACCGGTAAGCTCTTACATATTATATAGATTCTACAAAATGCTAGTTTAATCTCTGTTGTATTGCTAGATCTAATGTTACCGTATCAACAACTAGAGACAACGACATGTTTCTCTTAGCTGCGACGTTACAATATGGTCATAATTTAGTAGTTTTTGTCCGTCAGACAGTAGCACTGCTGACTTGAAACAAAACAATCAGTTTTGCATACAATACAATGCTCTTTATGAGAAATTGTACAGACAGCGCGTTACGTGAATTGTTTTCAAATATAGGAATTATTTAGGAATTGTTGACATTACAACTAACGACAGTAATCGTTGTGGGTAAAAGGACCATTCACGAAACCTTTTTTTTTTGGGGCGTGGGAAATCATCTAATGACTTTTCCCGCTCTGGACCGAACGGTAGGGAGTGTCAGACTTCTACTGACTAAAAACCACCCATGTTACTTCCTAGCCCTTAGCCGAGGCCGCGGTATCTCTTTCGAAAAACCCGCAGCCCCGGAGGGGCCTACATCGCGTTATGTACATCAAACTAGGTAAACGCAAACATTTTTGCGGAAACGACTTGCTTCGGCGAGACAACTCATCGTTTTACGGTAAAACTCAACTCAACAAACTCAAAAACTTAGACCACATTCATTTCTGCATCAAAAACTTAGACCCAAACTACGAATACTTTTGGTAACAATAAAAATATTGCTCTTATAATTAAAAAAAAATAGGGTGTAACTTTAAAAAAATAGAGCCTCTTCTCAATAATAAATCAAATCATATAATACAACGAGGATGCTCATATTAACCATTTCTGGGTGCTTACTCTGGAATATAATTCCGATATATCGACATTGGTCAAACGTCAGTTGGTTGAGTTAAACGTCAGGGATTGGTTAGACTCAGTGAGTCCAGCCAATTGCTGACGTTTGACTGACAATTCCAATGTCGATATATCGGAATTATATTCGAGAGTAAGCACACTGGTATGCGAAACTTCAAATAAAAGTTTATAAAAAAACAGACTATCTTTCTTTCTTATATACAAAACGTACATGTTTCTGAAGTCAGTACATGACTGCATTGGATTGCAGGCGAAGTACATATTCGCACATATGTATACGAATATGTATAACCATTATACATACAGCTGCAGATCGTAGATCGAGGTCGGTCGCCGCTCTCTGGCATGGCTTATGTCAGCCATAACGATATTTTGGGAATTTGATGTAGTAAAACTTATAGCAATTGAAACTGTAGACTTTAGAGCTAGTTTTGATCAAATTATATAAATTGTATGGATTCATATAGCTTTAGATTTAGGTTGAAAGTAACTGTAGTTATCATCATAGCCCTCCGTCCTCTGTCGTAGTCGGGTAAAAACTACTCAAACTCAAATAGTTTTTTTCAATTAAGCCATTACAGGCACTTTTGAATGTCAGAAGGACGGAAGAAGAACGAAACTACGAGTGCAATGCGTCATCCCGAAAGCCACCACGCCGAACCACACGCCACCGAATGCCCGCAACAACGAACACTGCGAGCACGAAAGCACGCAGCGACGCAAACCGCAACAACGAATGCTCGAGACCCCGAATCACGGAACAACGAATGCACGCCGCAACGCACACCCGCCGCCACGGCCCACGCCACCGCGCCCCCCCGCACCCACACCACTCGCCGCCGGTAACATCCGGCGCCGCGCAGCCCGACGCAGCAACTCCCGAAACGACGCATTGCACTCCTACGCTACAGTCACAATCACAAGGCATAATAACTTGTGAAAGTACTGTAGTTGCCAGTTCCCTAACGTAGATCTCATGAAGAAGAACGGGCAAGAAACTCCATGGACACTCTTTTAAATTAGAATTTGTTACAAAATCTTGGTACATTATATCATTCATGTTGAGATGGTATATTATGTGAGAACTATGTAGCAAGACGTGCAAGTTAAGAGCGTCCAGAGTAAAAAGATATAATAAACAAATCAAAAAGAAAAATATATTTACACCATGGCAACTAAGGAATGACCAGTCTCCACTGACAGCGCCCGATCACGAACATGACGCATGGATCAGCACCATTCAACACAACCATTTTGAAGGGAACTAAATGATCCGCCACACCCGCCACCATCAGCGAGACATTTGAGTAGTACTAGACTAAGAGTAGTTTTCACCAATTAAATTAAAATGTAAATATTGCCTAAGGTTCCCATTGTCATACGTATAATAATTTTAGCTCGGTGTCCGAAATTCAGGGGAATTCTAAAACGTACGGAAATACGAAGAAGACAATCTCCGCCGACCCTAAAGAAAAAGGAGAATGATGATAAATTCACCCTAAAATACAACGATTTCTATACGTCTGGAAGTCAAATTAACATAACATCACGCATGAGACCTACCTACATTTCTTTAGTTTAAGGTCCATGAAATAGAGGGCGGGTCTATCGCCATCATCCGGCCACAAATCCAGACACCAAGGCTGCTACTAAGAAATTCCTAATGGAGAAACCGGATAACACTTTGCCCGACCCGAGAATCGAACCGAGGACCTCATGTTCCGCAGTCACTAGACCAACGAGTAGCAGTATTTTAGTTTTTTTTTCGGAAAATTTATCTAAGAAAACACAATAATTATAGTCCTCCTGACCGTTTTCGGTCACGGCGGCCAATCTTAGTGGAGATTAGCCCGATGCGCAGGAGATAGTGCACAAGTGTGTGCGCACACACTTGTGCACTATCTCCTGCGCGAGATGAGAAAAGGAACAGAGAGTGCACCTGTGCCTGCGGAGGCACAGGTGCACTCTCTGTTCCTTTTCTCTCATAGTCCGATGGGACGGCAATCCGACACGACCGGAGAGAGATCAGGCGCAGGACCAACGGCTTAACGTGCTTTCCGAGGCACGGGGGTACTATACCACCAACTTCCAAACTCCGGCCTACTACTGGGATATTTCTAATGAAAAACCCAATAGCACTTTTTGCCCGACACGGGAATCGAACCCAGGACCTCATGCACAGCAGACGCGCTTACGACCACTAGACCAACGAGGCAGTCAAAACACAATAGTTTTACTTTGATGGAATTCACCGTCTTATACAACCAATTTCCTTCATGTCTGGAACTCAAATTAGTTTCCAACAATATCGTGCTGTTTGAAATTAAATCCAGCATACAAGGAATGTTTTAGCTTAATCTCACAAACACAGGTCTTCGTGTTATCACGACTGGCTATACAGGCATCCATTGACGATGATTTAACTATAGATAAATGCTTCCAATTGCCACGCTTCAAGTAAATGGCGAAGAAACGTGTACAATTGAACATCGGCCATTTATCTCCGAGCTTTTAGCGAAGAATGCAAGAATGCTGTGTAGTATGTATATCGTTGCGTAATCTTTCCGTCGGGGCTACGGGTTGTTCGTAAGAGATACCGCGGCCTCGACACAAAGGGCTAAGAAGGAACATGGTTGGTTTTTAGTCGGTAGAAGTCTGACACTCCCTTTCGCTTTGCCCAGAGCGGGCATCGTCAAATTACTCTTTATTTGACGATTTCCCAACTACCCACCAAACAAACAAAACGGTTGTGATAAATCGAAACCCTAGTAGGGTTGTGGAATCTGCCAGGGTTGCGGAATTTGTTCATAAAAGTTACCGCGACGTTGGGACACAAAGGGCATAAAAAAGGTGGGAAAGAAAAGATTACTTTTGGTTGTGATAACCGACATCGTTCGCGATAACCGACATCCACGCGGACGAAGCCACGGGCACCAGCTATTTATGTTTAATAAGACAACTGTTTTATGAATGAAACTCATGTAATGGAGTTATAAAATATATTTAAATGTGAGGTACCAATTCTTACAATCTGCTCATGTTCTCTTCAAGATCAAAAAGCCAAGCCCATAGAGTGGGCTCTCAAACATCAATGTTCTCTATGTGTCGTATCTGACACCATGGCTATTAGCCCTTACAACACGCTGTCTTTTTTAACAAGAACAAAACAAACAGTACAATTAATCATAATCTAAATTAATTAATAAGCTAAATTATGTATACATAAGCTTAACATACATAGTCTTTAAGATATGCTGGAGTTTTTACGTCTCTTCTAGGTCTAATATTTTTGTTGTCACTAGTTAGCGGGCTAGGTGATTTACAAACAGGAGTCTTTGTAGTATATTGAGAACTTGTTGATGGATTGTTAGCTAACAAACAGCTTTGGGTTTCAGAATCCTCTAGGAGGTTATTATCTAAATTAATTGAAGTACAAGGAAGTGTTAAGTTATTATCATTATCCTGTTGAGTATTAGCTACAGTTATATTTTCTTTTTCAATAACCACAGGGGTTTGTGATTGTGGTGTTATGTCTGTGGTGTCTAGTGTCTCAGAAGTGTCTGTTGAATGTGGTGAAAATGGACGAATGTGTATAAGGTCTCTTCTATATGTTGCATCATTGACATTCACTAAGTAGGACCTATCTGACAATACATCTGCAATTATTCCAGGGGTCCAAGTTTTACTAGTTGATGGGTGAATCTGAACTGATACAGGTTGTCCTATTTCCAAAGTTGTTGCCCTTTTAGCCCTTCTATCATGAGAGTGTTTAACCATCTCTTTTCTACTCTTAATATCTTCAGATACATTTTCAACCACATTGGGTTTCAGTAAGTTTGTAATAGTTGGTAGGAATCCTCGTGTTCTACGGGAAAACAATCTCTGTACAGGGCTTGAATCCAATTTATTAGGGGTATTTCTGAGACAGAGCTGACTCAACCAGATATCTTCTTCTTTTTCAGTAGCTTTGAGTAACAACTTTTTGGCTATCTTCACTGTTGCTTCTGCCTTGCCATTCCCTTGAGGATGATGCGGAGAAGATGTCACTTGTGTGAAGTTCCATTTACAAGCAAACTCTGAGAATTCTTGACTGACAAAGTTAGTGCCACCATCTGTGACAACCATTTCTGGAATTCCATGTCGTGAAAAATTTCTCTTACAAATTTCTATTACCTGTTTGGAGGTCAAATCTTTTAGAGCATCAATCTCAAAGAAATCTGAATAGTGATCTACAGTTATTAAATATTTTATTTGTTTACCGTTTTGGTTGAAGAAGAATACATCCATAGATATTATTTGGAATGGATATTCAGGTATTCTGCAACTTTGCATGGTAATTTTTTGTTGATTTGGTTGATATTTATTACAAGTAGTGCAATTTTTTATCATTTCTCTTATGTCATTGGACATTGATGGCCAGAATATAGCATCTCTTGCTAATTTTAATGTATTTTCAATACCTGAATGTGCTTTATGTAATTTACACAACATTTTTTCTCTTAGATGTTCCGGTATTAGTATAGCTTGATTCTTAAGTACAAGGTCATTAAATGTTGTTAACTCACTTCTATAGTTATGATATTGTTTGATTGCATCTGGCACATCTCTCAAATATCTTGGCCATCCATGTAGAATAAACTCTTTTAAAGCCAGGATATTGCAATCTTTTGATGTAGCATCTTCTATCTCCTGTATGCAGTTATTAGATATGGGTAAGTTTAACAAAGGATTAATATTTTCAATAATTTTAAATATTTTCATTTCTTTTGATCTGTCAATGTCCTTACATTCTAAATAAAATCGAGATAATGCATCTGCCATAACATTGTCTTTTCCAGATACAAATTGCAACTCAAGACTATATCTTTGTAGCATCAAAAGCATGGATTGAAGCCTTTTTGGAGCCTGAAGAAGGGGTTTTTTAAATATGTTTAATAAAGGTTTGTGATCTGTTTTAATAATTGTTTTTGCATTACCAATAATCAGCTGATCAAACCTTTTACAGGCAAAAAGAACTGCCAGAAGTTCTTTCTCAATTTGGGCATACTTCTTTTCAGTCGGAGTGAGGCATCGTGATGCATATGCAACTGGCTGGTTCTGTTGAAACAATGCAACCCCCAGGGCTCCTTCGCTGGAATCACATTCTACAATAAGTGGCTGATTTTTATCATAATATTTTAATGTTTTTGTGTCGCAGATCATGAACTTAAGGGTATCAAATTCCTTTTGTGCTTTTTTATCCCACATCCATGCAATTTTATCATGAGTTAGGTATCTTAGATATGTTGAGTTAGCACTTAAGTTAGGGATAAATCTACTAAGGTATGTAACTACACCCAGAAATCTTTGAACTTCTTTTTTATTTCTTGGTATTGGAATGTTTGAAATGGACTCTATTTTAGATGGATCTGGTTGAAGACCTTTGTTTGAGAACACATGTCCATAATACTTGACTGAAGTTTGTAAAAGTTTTGTTTTATTTTGATTTAATTTGCAATTATATTCTTGTAATCTGTTTAATAATTTTTCAAGATTCTTGTTATGATCTATAATGGCTTCAGTCATTGTATCTCCAACTCCATATACAAGCAAATCATCTACTAGAGCTTCAATACCATTTAATCCCTGAATCATTTCACTCATTTTTATCTGAAAATGATCAGGCGCTGATGATATGCCAAAGGGAAGAACCTTCCATCGGTATTTACCAAATGGTGTCCAAAATGTTGTTAATTTGCTACTTTTTTCAGATAGCTGCAAATGCCAAAATCCTTTTTTGACATCAAATGTAGAGAATATTTTAGCTTTACCTAGCTCAGGTAGAATTTCTTCAACTGTGGTAAATTGATAATTAGGCCTTTTAATAGCTTTATTTAGCGGAATTGGGTCGAGACATATACGAAAGTTTTCTTTCTTTTTTAAAATGAGTATGTTACTCACCCAATCCGTGTGATTGTCTTCTTTAGTAATTATCCCTTCTTCTTCTAATCCCTTTAATTCTTCTTTCAGCATTGATCGTAGAGCTACTGGGACACGACGAGCCTTTTGGATGACTGGTGAAACTGTTTCATCAATTTCCAGATTAACTTCACCCGAGAAACTTCCCCTTCCTTCAAAAACAGAACTATATTTATTGATAATAGTCTGTGTCTCCTGTGATTGTGAAAAACTTGTTGCATTGCATTGTACTTCCTTGCAGAACTTAACCAGACCCATGCGGGTACAAGCCTGGCAGGATAAGAGTGGGATGTGTTTATTTTGTACTATTTGAAATGTAATGGTGTGTTTTTTTTATGACCTGATATGTTGGTCCTTAAAATTAAATCTATTTCCCCATGTACAATAATATTATTTCCTCCAAAACCAAAAAGAGTTTTCTTTGAGGTTCGCATTTTTTGCTGTAAATAACTTTCACCCAACATGTCCCTAACATTCTGGTAACCAATTAGTGATTCATCAGCGGCTGTATCGAGTAAGCATTTTGTGGATTTCCATTTTTTCTTAGACAAGTATTCAAGTGTGCACTCAGCTAAATTCTTATTAGTTTTTTCAACAATCTTGTTTATAACATATTCAGTGTCTGAGTCACGGCTGCTATTCTGCTCTTCCGTTTTATTATCCATCACTACCTTAACTTGTCTCTTTTTCTTACATGCTTTCTCCAAATGGTTTTTCCTTGACAGTTCTCACATTGCTTACCCCAAGCGGGACATATTTCTTTCTTAAATACATGATAATTTGCACAAAACTTGCATTTCCTTTTTGTACTTGCATTTTTGTCTTCAATTTTCTTTATTTCTGAAGTTGCTGGTATCGACAAATCTTTCATGTGTCTTTCAGTAGCCTCTGCCGCACGGCATAAATTGACTGCTTCTGATAAAGTTAGGTTATCTTTTTTCAATAGCTCTTTCTTTGTTTTCATATTGATTATTCCTAAAACAATTTTGTCCCGTAACATTTCATCTCTGAAAGTTGTATAGTCGCAGTCTTCAATCAGTTTTGTTAGGTCTGCATAGAAAACCTCAAACACTTCGTATTTTTGCTGCATTCTACTTAGGAAGATGTATCTGTTGTAGATTATGTTTTTTTTAGGGAGCATTTTTGTAGATATAATCTGTAATATTTCCTTGCATGTTTTATTCGTTTTGTCGGTGTCTGTGAGACCGAAATTTCCATATTTTTTTAAAGCTTCTCCGCCTATGGCGCTGAACAGCACGCTGATTTTCCCTATTTCTTGTTCTGCCGACCACTCATCCATCTGAGTTGCTGAACAATAGTTAGTCCATGCCGATACGAAAGTTTTATAGGCATCTTGCGGGTCTATTTCAGTGTTAATAGGCGTTGGCCATGGCACGTTGACGTTAGCGCTCTGCGGAAGTGCATTTTGTGAGAGTCTCGCGATTTCTTCTTGCATCGACCTCAAAAGCACTGTTTGTTGCTGAATGATACTTAAAATCGAAGGATCCATTTTTCACGCTGCCACCATGTTTTATGAATGAAACTCATGTAATGGAGTTATAAAATATATTTAAATGTGAGGTACCAATTCTTACAATCTGCTCATGTTCTCTTCAAGATCAAAAAGCCAAGCCGATAGAGTGGGCTGTCAAACATCAATGTTCTCTATGTGTCGTATCTGACACCATGGCTATTAGCCCTTACAACAACAACCAAACTAGTATTTGATAAACAAGACGCGGCGACGACCAATCAAACTAAACAAATCCAATGTATGCGGAATACGGCCCACATAAAAGTGAAAATATAAGCTTCAGAAGAAAAATCTGCTTCTGAAATCGATGGCAAAAAATGAAATCAAACGTAATAAGTCCCTATAGAATTTGAGGGTTGCCCTCGATTTCCCTGGGATCCCATCATCAAATCCAGACTTGGCAATGGGACCCCGGAGAATTTTGAAAATCGGTCTACAATTGACGAAGATATCGGTGTACATACATAAAAATAACGATCGAATTGAGACCCTTCTCCTTTTTGGAAGTCAGTTAATTAAAGCATAATGACGAAGCTAAAGATATTGATCACAAACACCAAGGTCATCTGAAAGTGCCTAATTCTGTCTAGTAATAATTTGTTGCATATTCTATAGGGGAACAATAGGTCGTGGCGTAACATCTTTCCGCGTGGATGAAACTTGGAGAGACCCTCATTAGCTAAATGAGGACGGGTAAGAGTGTTAGCGGAGCGATTTCATAAGCGTTTAGCGACTTGCTGCCGCACTCAGAGACGATTAATGATTACTTAAGCCGTCACTTAGTAAAGATTTTTATATAAAATCATTAAACGTCTTTGAGTGCGGCAGTTGGAGTATCTTTTGAGCGTACTTTTAATTGGTAATTTGCTACTTATTTGTCACTTTCTTAGAGTGTGTAATATTTATTCTATATTAAGTAAAAATATTGTTAAAGTGAAACCAGCTACTAATATTTGGAAACGCTAGTATCTTTTAGGCTTGTATCTCGCCATGAGTTGGCAATATACATTGGCTCCTCTCGCTAAGCTCATAAATCAGCCCCGCTACCCGCTACCACTGCGCCCATAGCCTATTAGACCGCTACAATAGCTAATAGTGTTCATTAAGTCACAAATTATGTTCAATCTGAAGATAAATAGTTCATTGTAGTCGACCGACTGTAAAGATGTTCCATTGTTTTACGATTTTAGTCCACGGTTGGGCAAAGGGTAAAGGTTTGTGGTTTGCCAATATGTCACTAAATTGTGTGGGATAATGTGTCTAATGGAGTAATTTGCTTTTGAAATTATTGATTTATTGTACGTACAGATTAAACTGGGTTAAGTTATTGTTTTACAAAAGACGGCTTGTCGGAAACGATTATTTTGTTAGACGTCATGTACAAATTGTTCAATAGTGGCACATAGGTGATTTTAATACCACAAGGCATTCTCTACCAGCCAATCTTTGGGTTAAATAGGACAAGATTATTTATTTATTTATTTATAATAAGCACACCAACAGCACAATCACTTACAATTCAAATTAGATAACAACAAAAATTGACATTTTAGCAATCATGCAAATAACAGGTATGCATGACATTCTTAAATGAACATTAGAGACAACAATAAAAGGTGTGCCAAGTAGGGCTTAATCTAGATCACTACAAAAACAAACCAAACCAATTTGAACTACTTAGACATAAACTCATCACATGGTTTAAGTACGGAACGTCTGTATGAAGCGAAACTCATGGAGAAAATATCAATGGGGTAATCAATCCGTTTAGATCGTTCATTATATTGCCTTGCCATAGGTACGTGTTAGGGGGCTATTAAATGTGGTGTTCAATGTGGATGTAGGCAATTCAAAGATACGATGATGACGCTTACTACGTTGGCTGGACCGAAAGTTAAAATAGTTTACCAAATGTGCATCTATGGAACCATTTATAATTTTATGAAGAATTAGTAAGTCGGAATGGTTACGTCTTTCATTTAAGCTAATCATTTTAAAGTGCCTTAACCTGTCATTGTAATCAGGTATAGCTCTTCCGTTTCGTCAGGTATTTATGTGTGAAGAATGGGAATTCTTCACACATAAATACCTGACGAAACGGGCCTGAACAGATTCCACATTATTAATATAACTTGTATAATAGGGGGACCAAATAGTGGAACAATATTCCAAGGAGCTCCTTACTAGTGCGTTGTAGAGTAAAATAATACTAATATTATTACGAAAAGGTTTTGACATACGAATAATAAAGCCAAGCATTCTCTTAGCCTTACTAACTATATTTTCGATATGATTGCGGAATGATAAGGATGTATCGAAGAGTACCCCTAGGTCACGTATGACCGACACTCTGGTCAATACCGATCCGTCAATACGATAATCAAATTTAATGTAATTCACTTTATTAGTGAACGTAATAGTCTGGCATTTTTTAACATTGAGTGCCATTCTGTTATTCAAACACCATTGTTGAAGGACATCAAGATCTCTCTGAAGCCTCGCACAATCACTCAGGTCCGATATCCTACAGTATATTTTTAAATCATCGGCGTATGCTAAACAATTACAATTTATTAAATCTAAAAGGTCATTTAAAAATACCAAAAAGAGCAAAGGGCCCAACTTAGAGCCCTGTGGAACACCAGACCCGGGAGAAAAAGGTACAGATTCATAACCTGCCAAGGCAACAATTTGAGAACGATTAATTAAATAACTCTCAAACCACCGCAGCAGAGAGCCATGTATACCAGCACAATTCAATTTCATAGAAAGAATTGAGTGATCAACGCGATCGAAGGCTTTTGCAAAGTCTGTGTAAACAGCGTCAACCTGACCCCTAGCTTCAAAGGTATTACTAATGAAAGTAGTGTAAATAAGTAAGTTAGACATAGTAGAACGGTTAGACACAAAACCATGTTGCTTATGATAACGATGGTATTAAATAATATATAAAACATAACTTTTATTAAATGATATCTTTGTACTTAAAACGACCACAAAAAAATAAAAGACTACCTCACTGATCTAGTGGTTGCAATCGCGAATGCTGAGCATGTGGTCATCATCATCATCATCATCAGCCTATAATGTTCCCACTGCAGGGACTCAGGCCTCCTCTCTAGGAGAGGGATGGGCTATAATAATCCACCACGCGGGCCCAGAGCGGATTGGCAGATGCCACATGTCTTCGAATTTTTAGTGGCACCTAGCCATTTAGCCATCTCCTAAGACAATTTCCAGGTCGGCAACATTACCCAACACTGCCACGACTGCCAACCCCAGGGCGTCAATTCTCGAGTATATAGAATTAAACAAAGGCACGTTGCCGACCTATCGCGTACTTGACGGTGACATTTCAATGCAAACCTACGCAGGGCTGCGACATAGAAATTAGCAGCGATATGAATGTAGCACCTTTTATAACAATGGGAGATTCTTGGGGTTAATAATAACTGTCTTAATAATAAATGCCACTCGAACACAGGTAAGAGCAGTGGGTTCGAACCCAGTCAGGCGCATTACTTTGTGTAATTTATTTCATCACCACTACTCTCAAAACGGTGAAGGAAAACATCGTGAGGAAACAGGCATGTCTTGGAACCAAAAAATTCGAAGACATGTGACCAATCCGCACTAGGCACGCGTGGTGGATTATAGCCCATCCCTCTCCTAGAGAGGAGGCCTGAGTCCCTGCAGTGGGAACATTATAGGCTGATGATGATGATGAAGATAGGTTAAGCCATGCTTGCCTAGTTTGGTTTGTAAATGGGGGATCACTCAATAAATACCGAGTTTCCTCCGTGCCTCGGAAAGCACGTTAAGCTGTTGGTCCCGGCTGCCATATAATAGATCTTTGGCAGTCGTTACAGGTAGTCAAGTGACCTGAAATTCTGTCTTCAAGTCTTACCGAAGGGTATCGTATTACTCAGCATTAACAGGGTTGTGGACGTCAGATAGGCGACTGCTCTGTGTAAAATACTGGCGGAATACATCTTGCTAAATGTTTTCATAGATTGATAGTCAAACCCTGGCCCACTGAGTATATTAATAAAATGTAAACAATTCAAAGTTATGGTCAATTACATAATAAAATGGTACTTCAAAAGTAAATTGTTGAGAACTTGTTAATTGTTTAGTTGATTGTCACGGCCATTTTATGGGTTATCGACTTGTGAACTGTTGCTTACATGTGTTTTATTACATTTAAACAAAAGTAAACGTTTATGAAATGCATGGCTCGATTTTTATTCGGCAGTAAGTAAGTATCCGCTATTCAGACATTTTACTAGATTTCGAAACGAAATATCACTGACGATGGATTGGTGTTTTGTCATTTCACTATTTTATTTTATTTATTTATTTGGGACAAGCCCGCCACACTGTTCTTAAATCACTGTAACTCCTGTTAGCCAGAATCAACAGTGGCGACCACAAGAAAAGCGCCGAGACAATGAAGCTCGACGAAGTCCCAGAGAAACGACTTAACTTTGGATCCCGCAACGAAATTAATCAGAAAATAATAATAATAATAATATTCCACAACTATCACACAACGCCATCTAGTCCCAAGCTAAGCAGAGCTTGTGTTATGGATACTAGACAACTGATAAACATACTTATATATTTCTAAATACATACATATTATAGATAAATTACACCCAGACACAGAACAAATGATCGTGCTCATCACACAAACATTTGTCCTGGGTGGGAATCGAACCCACGACCTCCGGCATAGCAGTTAGAGTCACTAACCACTAGACCAACAGGCCAGTCAAAAAAAAAAAAAAGCCAGGAAAAGAATAGCGGAGGAGTAGGAAAAGCATAATTTCCACTTCCTTGTCATATCACTAAATACGACAAGAAGACGTAATAAACAAGAATATTTGACATCTACCGGGATTTCGTGTTAACCCTAGGGATTTCATGAAATCCTCATTTCCCTGCGACATATAAATATTAGAACAGTGTCCACGGGTGCATCTGCGCTCTGACCAAGGAAAATGAGTTGTTCAGGTTGTCATTGGCCCGAAGTTCTGACCAAAGGGTCTCGTAACACCTAGTATCATTGCAGGGTTGTGGAGGTCAGATAGGTAGTCGCTATTTTTTTTTTAACTTTGCCCCACACTAGGAATTTCTCATGTTTCGCGAGTGCGTTCACAAACATTTAAACTCACATACACTAATAGAGTAAGATACCTGAAAATTGGCCGTCCAAGCAAGCTAGCTGGTAGTAGTGTGTTCTTATTTCATACCTCCATGGTTCATACATAAACACTACTCAATCGTCCACATTTCCTTCGTCAGAAAATACGTGACGTCTGGCGGCCCTGGGATCTTGGACTATAATACTCAGACCCGAAACTATATCCTCTACATCCGGTAAGACTGGAAGCTGAACCCAACATAGTTGGAGTAAGGGTAAGCAGATAATGATGTTTAAGAGGAAAAACGGTGTGAAACCAATAAATACTTTTTCTTTCTTTCTTTATGATGACTTAGGCCGTTTTCTCACTACGCCAAACCAACACGACATCAACACAACATTAAAAGTAGTGTTGATGTCGTAAATTGTCCATCCCTTTATCACCAACACGACTCCAACACAACACGACTGTCACATTTTGTCACATCTGTCCGAAGTGGGCGCGCACTCGCAAGGAAAATGAATGTTGTTGGTTGATGTCGTGTTGGTTTGGCGTAGTGAGTGAGAAAGCGGCCTATATAGTCTGCAAGGCGGCTATGTTGTCACAGTGTTGTCACAACAAAAAAGTTGATCCGATCTAGCGGACAAGACAACATAGCCGAATTGTTGGTTCAAAGTTGTGTTGTCCTCATGTGTGAGAAAACGGCGCATACATTAGTATGGCGGTTGGAGTTGCCACAACATTATGTTGTGTTGATGTTGTGTTGGTTTCGCGTAGTGAGAAAACGGCCTAAGGCTATAAATTCAGATCTGCAGTTTAAGCAGCAGCCCTACTCGTCTAATGACGTTAATATCGCATTGCAACCTTTCAACGTTACCGACGTGGGACCACGGTTTTAATTAAGATAATAATCTGCCGCCGAAAATTAACCATTGTGTTACCATTTTGAAAGTCTGAAGTATCTTGTTGAGTGCATCTTTGAGATAATATTATAACATCGTTAGGCAGTGTTGTACCCATTAGTACACCCATATTTCGCCAGTTATTTTTAAATTTCGTGTAATAGGGGGCAAGCCTATTGCCATCAATCGGGCACAAATCCAGAGATACTATAGATCTACTGAGAAAATGTCCAAAGTGGTCTAGTGGTCACAAGCGCGATTGCTGAGGGTCCTGGGTTCAATTCCCGATTCGGGCAAAGTGTTATTGAGTATTTCCATCATGAATTTCTCAGTAGCAGACACGGAATCTGAATTTGTGCTATGATAGTAATAGACTCGCTACCTATTAAATGGGACTTTAACATAAATGGCGAAAAATTCAAATTCAAACTCTTTATTTCAGACAAGTGTCCATAGTGTTAGTAAAAATAAAGTAGAAAGTAGAGTGTGTGTGTGTTAGTAAAAAGTAGTCAAAATCAATAATAATTTATTCAAATTTAGCTGAAAATCAGCACATTTCGAGCGTCGAACTTCACAAGGGACAGTCCCTCAAAATGTCCACCCTTCGACACTTCCTAGTGTTTTAGCTGGAAGAAGAAGTGACGAATCAAACTCCTCAGCAACACATCTGTCTGTTTGGTTAGTGTACTATTAGGTACACCTCTGCCTAACCTTTTGGGGATTACAGGCGTGATGTTATGTTGCAGTTGTTGTAAGTACTACAAAACAAAACTACTTTATTTTTTACTAGCGGACGTCCCGCGGTTTCACCCGCGTAGATCCCGTTTTCGTGGGAGTACAGGGATAAAAAGTAGCCTATGACACTCGGCAATAATGTGGCTTTCTATTGGTGAAAGAATTTTTGAAATCGGATCAGTAGATCCTGAGATTACCCCTTACAATTTAACAAATATACAAACACACAAACTTTACCTCTTTATAATATTAGTATAGATTTTTTATTGGTACAAGCCCGCCACACTATTCCGAAACCACTGTAAAGCCAGAATCAACAGTGGCGACCACAAGAAAAAAGCCGAGACAATGAAGCTCGACGAAGTCCCAGAGAAACGATTTAACTGTCTTGGATCCTGCAACGAAATTAATCAGAAAAGAATAGCGGAGGAATAAGAAAAATATAATTTCCACAAAACAAAACTACTCTACTGACTTTTTTTTAGCAAAACGGGTCTTCCTACCATCACCATTAGAAAAACAAGATCTCGTGCAGTAACCCCATCTTAACCCTAGTTCCTGCCATTGGTTGCTTAACCCAAGTCACGACAAATGACACAGGTTGCGATACTAGCGCGAACTGCGAACTAGGGCACTATTATTAACTTTCTAAATGCTACGAACAACACTTTGATTCCTATGTTTAGAGTAATGGAGGTTTTCGTTTCCGAGAGCTTTTGAGGATGAGCTGTTTCGTCATTTAAGGAGAAATCGTGTAAAACATACTATTGTCAGAATGTAATCCAGATGCAATGATGGCTCAGTGGTAGCAGCCCCGACTTACGAACAGTGAGTCGTGTGTTCGAACCCAGTCAGGCGCATTACTTTGTGTAATTTATTTCAACACCACTGCTCTCAAAACGGTGAAGGAAAACATGGTGAGGAAACCGACATGTCTTAGAACCAAAAAATTAATTAATTAGTCCGTCAGATGGATTTCCAAAAAATATTAGACACATTTTTTTCTTTTTTCACGTAAACAATAAATGAAGATGATACAGTGCTTCGAAAAGTGTCGCTACGTCATAGTTTGGTACATTTTTTTACCAGAAAGTGACGTCACCAGCCCCATCACCACAACACTCACGATCTTTGACACGTTTTGTTTTCGTAATTTTTTATTCATTTAATAAATAAAACAAAAACAGCATCCAATATTTTTCGATAAGATAGCAGACGGACTAAATAGAATCAAATTTTTTTTAGTCGGTCAACTTCCCTATTATCACCTTTTGACGTTCTCACCGCTAGATCACCGGCGCGGCGCCCTTTCAGTGTTTAAATGCAACATGGTGTTTATTGGTGATTACCGCACTGTTACAAGGGTAGACAGTAATTAAAGTATAAATTAAAAACACGCATGTATGCATGTACTCGTAAATTGTGTGAAATAATTCAACTGTTTTAACCTAATTATTGTTTCCTATTGTTTTTGTGGGAACGGTCACATCGCTTACTAAGACATGCGATTTTAACACTTGTACTTGAAAAGATAGCGTTTAAAATTGTGTAGTAAATGTTTTGTGTTACCTTAATACGTGTTTGACGAAGTAATTGTGAATTTTATGTGAGTAAAGTTAGGGTTTAAATTAGATTGATAGAAGGTTTTTCGTTACAAAACACAGGCTTATTTTTCTTGTTAGATACATAAGATTTAAAAAATCTGTGAGATTTATCCGCTAATACATATTTATCGTTACGCCACAATCGTTGGGGACCAGGCAGAGATTGTAGTGATACGGTGAGACTTGTGAGAATCAAAGGAAACATTGATTTTTATCTATTTTTGTATTATTAAGACTTGTTCAAGATTTTTAGTGAGGGTCGTTGTAGGTAACATGCTGTTTAATTTTTTTATGTTTATTTTTAAAGTTATGTTGTTTTAAAAATTGTACATTAAGTTTAAGGCAGCATCGCTGTAAACTTTGAATTCAATTGGTAAATTAAAGAAATTAAATTATTAAATTGTTTTTCATGATACCCATGACTATAAACTCTTGCCTAAGTATGTTTTCCTCTTAGTTGGCTCCTACAGAAACCAAACTACACACACCTACCTACTGATATAGGTAGGTACTACCGCGTTCACTGAACTGACGGTCGACCACTTGTCTCTGAGATTTAAGGTTGAAAATCCGCCTCCATTTCGTCAATTAGGCATGCCTAATTCTGACGTAGTAGAAGCTGACCCTTTGCCATCAACTACACTGGTTCTTTCGAATCGAAAGACCAAGGAGGCTAACGAGTAAGAAAGAGTAAATTATAGGGAAGATTAGCTTAATAGCTAAATATATAAAATCACGCTATGTTCGTATACGTTATCTCCGAAACCACCCAACCGTAGTTTAATGAAAATTTGTGAATGTGTTAGTTTGGTTTCAGTTTCAACGAAAGGACGGCTGCAGTAGGAGGCACCGTACGAAGTATGCCAGTATAACAAGCTTCGATAATCTGTCAAATTTCTTTTATATATTTTCAACTTTATAGCAAAACCATAAGGTTCAAGGTTGATTGGGAAAAAACGATAGCTCTTTTGGGGTAGCTAGATGTTCTGTTGTCTGTACTAAAACATTCTCCTTAACCTTAAACCAAATGATGTACAAATAAACAATAATTACAACAAAAAATGAACACGCAAACCTAATTTAAGGTCAAATGTCATATATTACATAAGGCTTACATAACGCATTATTATTGCTATATAATTTATGTTCAAGCTAAACGCATAAATCAATTTAATTGGTGTGGTGTGTGACAGGAAAATTGATGCGGCTCGCACTTGACGCAAGATGGAGTAAATACTTTTTTGAGTGTGGAGCTCATCACGTGATAGTGTTGCCAGTTTTAAATAAGTTTGTTTTTTTTTTTGCTTTAGGGGACGGAATGGTAAATATTAAAGTTATTTTAATATAATTATAACGTGATGGATTATATATGTTGACGGCTCTTTGCCACGCGCGCCGCAAAAAGATGTCAGCAACATTACAGGAGCGATTTTTTTGCATTGCATTACATTGTTCGAAAGAGATACCTCGGCCACGGACACAAAGTGCTAAGAAGGAATAAGGCTGGGGTTTAGTCAGGAGAATTCTGATACTCCCTTCCACTCAGAGCGGGATGAGTCATAATACTTCTATGATGATATCACACAATCAAAAAAAAAAAATAATAATAGGGGATCGGACAAAAAAAAAACTAATTAGTCCGTCAGATAGATTTCCAAAAAATATTGGACACGTATTTTTTCTTTTTTCACGTAAACTTAAAATGAAGACGATACAGTGCTTCGAAAACTCGTGTGACGTCATAATTATGATAGTACATTTTGACGACACAAGTGACGTTTCAAGCCCCACTCCAAGATCTTTGACGCGTTTTATCTTCGTCATTTTTTATTGATTTGATAAAACAAAAAACACGTAGTCAATATTTTTCGATAATCTAACTTACGGACTAAACAGAATCATATTATTTTGACCCAGTCCGATCCCCTATTATAATATATCAGAATTAGCATAGTCACATGGTGCAAGGGCATTGCCCACTTTTTCAAACATATTTTATGGTTTGCACATGTAAGTCCAGTTAACCCTATACTTGGCAGAGATTTTTTTTTTTGAAATATTGAAATTTTATACATAGGATGCATTCTTAGGTATTCATAGGGAGGAGAAAAAATAATAATAAAAATCTATTTATATTATTTTATGATTTATTGAATGTATCACATGTGATACATTGCCAGACTCTTAGAAATCTACCTTGTAAAATCTATGTATCATATTTGCTACACTGCCAGGCTTCCAACGTTATTTTAACAAAACAAAAATAAAAAAAATACACGCTAACGTGAGAAAAACATTTAATTTATGACACATTTTTATTGTACTTCCATACATACAATTGAAAAACAGAACCCCCTTTTAGTATTAGTCGGTAAAAATTAAAAATCATAGTAGTAACGCCCTTTGGACCTTATAAAATCTTAATTATTGGCAAAACAGGCTCGTGACCACGTCCAAAGCGTGTATTTTGCGTAAGGTATACTGCGTAGGCTTTATACCCTTTTGGTTTTTTTTACTTTACCCCCATAAATGAAAGGATCCTCAGAAAATCATCATCTGTGGTATTTATTGAGCTGCCAATTGTTTGCGTGCCATATATATTTGTTTGTTGTTCTATGAGAGAGTCATCTGCAAAACAGCTTTCAATGACACTCGTCTCTTCACGAGGGTCAAACGAGTTATAGCACTTCTCCAGAACCTATAAACTTACAGCAACGTCAGTTAAGTTGTAATCTTTTATCTGGTATTACTTTTCTCTTTATCGCGACCACTCTAAGTCTTTTAGAACGAGTAGCCGCAGAGATAGAAGGTGCAAACAATGGTTACAGCACCTGGTTATAACGTGTCAAGTTGCTGGCTCATGGTAAAGGTAGTTGCAAGGAGGTTGCCAGTCGTGAAGCCACTTACAAAAAGGTTCCCAGTGAGTTTACTTGAAGTAACAAGGATGGAACCGGACACAATGGCCTAGGCTCTGCACAATGAAGCTGCCTTCTTCTTTTCTTTTTCTTTTAGACAGATATTGTATACGAATCGATTGGGCAATAAAATTGATGGCAAACAAGGGTTTGATTGCAATGGCTGAGGGTATAGTACCAAAGATATTGAAGCAACTACTTGGTTTATCGTCATTTGATGAAAAATTAAGATTTCCTGATGAACATGGCAATGATAGAGGCAGCGAACTGGTGTCGGAGTCCGTTGGGAATAAGCAATACTGCAATCAACCTCAGTAGTTCATTCAATTTCAAATAAATTCTATTTAGCTCTTGGTTCCGGAACAAAAACTCGGTAATTTCCAAGTTACCGAGCGCTTCTTTGTTGTTGCATACGAAGACGATGAACCACATGTGGCAGAAAATAAAAATAAACAATAATATTGGCAATATGTATATAAAATATATTGTATATTGTAATAATTATATAATAAATTGAAACCATACAAATCAAGCAATGTAACATATTTGATACAGGCGAAACATTATCTAAAAGTACGGCTATCTGGCAGTGTATCATATCTGATACACTAAGAAAGAACCGTAAATTACATACGATTTCAGTCCATTTTGGTACTCGAAAGTAGCGTTTCTAAGTAGCAAATATAGTAACCTATTTGAATAAAACAGCTTTTGAAAATAATTTGACCTAAATGTAATAAAATTTGTGTGTTTTTATCTTGCAACGCCAAGACGCCTTTTGTCGGTTTACTATTTTGTTTTCTACTGCATTTTTGGATTATTAAATTATAAAATAGTATTTTTTTGTAGAATTTGGATTATATTTACTACCATATAAAATAATAAATGTTTTGAAAATACGTCTTGGAACGTCTCTAGATTTTCATAAAGTTCAATGTATCAAATTGTATACAGTGCCAAGAATAGGGTTAAAGATTGTAAATAAGAAAAGGAGAACTAGACAGCTTTCTATGTAAGGATGAAAATATACTTTTTCTCATTGCTAAATGGCTTAAAAAAGTAGATACATATAATATATTAAAGTACTTATTAGGTACTAGTCAATGTAAACGAATATGGAATAATTAAAAGGAAATGAATACGATGTTTTGAAATAATTATCTTTACAAGCTGTAAAAGTATTCAACTAAATTTATAGGATGTTTACTGCTCTCTATATACTAACAGAATGTATCAAGACGCAGATGATTATTGACCATAAATATAATAAAATGTGCATTACACAGATTCTATAGGATTTATAATGAGTTATTTCCTTTCGGTTATGTAGAAGTAATGCTATGCCTTATATGCATGTAAATATGTAATAACATAATTTTAATTGCAGTTAAAATACCATCTAACAAATAAAGAGAGAAGTCCTGACTGACTGACTGACTCATCAACGCCCAGCCCAAACCCTTGGACCTAGAAAGCTGAAATTTTGCACAGAGGTTCCCTTTATAACGTAGACAAGGAATAAGAAAGGATTTTCCGAAATTCAACCCCTAAGGGAGTTAAATAGGGGATGAAAGTTTGTATGGAAAATCGTCATTTTCACGCGGGCGAAGCCGCTGGCAAAAGCTAGTCTTTAATAATCTTGGTAATTAGATAATTTCTAAGTACTTAATGCAAGATGGTTAGTTTAACATAACAAGAAATAATTATTAAAATAATAATTTTCAAGACTTAGGTTTCGTTTCTCTGTTCAAATAAAGTGATATTGATTGTATCATTCAGAATAAGCCTCAACACCTGTCTAAAGTGCTTAAAAATAAAATTAAGTAGGTACCTCAAAAACTATGGCAACACAATTTACCGCTAAATTTCAATTTGACAGATTAAACTTTTACATCGCGAGGCAACGACCACACGCCATACAGCCTATAATTATAAACTCATTTCTCAAATGCTCTCTATTTCTCACGCTGTGTAGATGTAAGTGATTGCCTACTTATCTAAAATTGCAAAATAACATTGCAGTGATATGGGAGACGCAAAAACGGTTGAAGAAAATTGATTGAAAGGAAAATAGCGAGTCTCGCAAACAGGGAAACGATTTGCGGGATTTTATGCAAGAAATTTTATTGTTGCAAGTTAGATTGGAGATAGGGTAGTTGATTTGGTTGCTTCCGTATAAATGAGAAAATTAATGCTTCTCTTTGCCACAGGTTTTAAAAGAGTAACTATGGAGTTTATTGGGGGTTTTTCTCCATAGAAAGCGACAATTCGAAATTCATAGAGTGGGGCAAGGTGTTTAAAAAAAAAATCGAACCGTGCACATTCTTGTCGACGTTCTTTAAACTGGCTTTGTGAAATTATATATTTTTTTTACTTTGATTTTGAAAGGGATGGAGGAAACTATCGTGAGGAAACCGTCATGGCAGCGAACCAAAAGTTAGAAGACATGTGACATCTTCCAACCCACATTGTTTTCGCGTGGTTGGATATACATTGTTGCATTTACGGCTGGGAATGAGCTGTATATATATACCTCACAGTGAGTGAGTAGATATGTATTCTGTCAGTATAGTAAATTATACATAGTTCAAAAATAACATAACGCCTGTAGTCCACGAAGGTTTAGGCAGAGCGGTACCCATCGTACTCCCACATTTCGCAAGTTATCTTTACGTATCATGTAATAGGAGGCGAGCCTATTGCCATCAAACGGACCCAAATTCTGACTCTGTGGCTGCTACTGAGAAATTCCTGATGGAAAAACCCAATCACACTTTGCCCTACCTGGGAATCGAACCTAGGACCTCATGCACAGCAGTCGCACTTACGACTTCTAGACCAACGAGACCAACAATATTGAATACTAGCTTTTGCCAGCGGCTTCGCCCGCGTGAAAATGACGATTTTCCATACAAACTTTCATCCCCTATTTAATTCCCTTAGGGGTTGAATTTCGAAAAATCCTTCCTTATTCCTTGTCTACATTATAAAGGGATCCTCTGTGCAAAATTTCAGCTTTCTAGGTCCAAGAGTTTGGGCTGGCCGTTGATGAGTCAGTCAGTCAGTCAGTCAGGACTTCTCTTTTTATTTATATAGATAGATAGATAGATAATATCAATCTGTTACTAACTTGTGCTGGTCGATGAAATACGTAGAAAAACTTTGTCGTAATGATGATATTTTATCCGTTAGCATTAATGATTTATTAACTTACATAATATTACATCACTTTTGTATTTCAACGAAGGGTTAGGCAGAAGTGTATCATAGTCCACTGATATTTCGCATTTTTTAATTATTAATTCTCATTCCATCACATTAATCGGGCACAAATCCAATCTCTGGACAATTTCTTAAAATTATTAATTTGTTTATGCGAAATAAAATTATTATTATTTTGTTATTAACGCAAAAATCCAATATCTGTCCGACCTGGGAATCAAATCCAAGACCTCTCATGATCACCAGTAGCACTTGCTACCACTAGACCAATGACTACAAAATGTAACAAAAACAAATGTGTGTGTATGTGTGTGTATGTAATGTGTGTGCGTATGTGTGTGTGTATGTGTCTAATGTATTTACTTACATCACAACTAAAAGCTCTCCAATTAAAAGCACTAATGACTTAACGGTTATTTTACACAAAAACCGATAAACAATTAAAAACCGTCATATTTGTTAATCCTCTACGTCAAATTAATGAGACAAATCGATGTTAATCGGAATCTAACAATTAATAACATAATTGTTTATGTATTTACCTAATAGTTTTATGTTTGTTTATATAACTGATGTTGTGGCTACCGATTTGTTATGTCATAGACAAAAATATACAGTGATAATAGTAACATTTATGTATATATTTTTATATTTAGACATTTATTTTAAGAACAGATAGTTACTGTTACTCGAAATTACTAAAATAATATATGAACTTATCATCTTAGTGATTTTTATTAGATTTTTTAAGATTTCGTACATGTTAGACAGTCATGTATAATTTCCATGGAGTGACCAGGAGCGACGCTCAACTGTACAAGTCACCATCAGAACGGTACTGAGGAATTCCTGATAAAAAAATGCTACATCTTTGCTTACGTTTTCTACGAATTACTATGATATAATACCCATAACAATTCAATACCATAACCTAACAATGATTCGCGAAAACTAAATCCTTCTTTGTCCCCTGACCTTACACATTCAATAACTGTCAAAACTCTATAATAGACAACAACAAATGTTTTTTTAATGTGACATAACTGACAGTTGGTATAGTCAGTGTTGCCATATTAGGCGCCACGGCGCACGGTCAAGGGGCAATAACTATGATTGAATGAATGGGTTGTTAAGATGATTATTGTATTGAGTATTGATGGTTGAGTCAGGGGACAAGTATTTTGAGTGGATAGGCCCACCTGTTGTTTGAAGGATACATGAAGATGGTTGGCGTTTAGTGCGACTAAGCGGGGGTTTAATTCTAGAGGCGAACAAAGTGCTGTTGGGTTTTTGTTTTTCAGAATTTTGAAAATAGCTGCCCGGAGTTTTATTTCGATGTATTCGTCCCCAAATAGATTGAATAATAGAAAAGAAAAATGTGAAGTTATGGGTAGTTTACTATAGGTATAAGTAGTTTGACCCCAACAGAAAAAAAGTACGGGTTGTCATAATATTCTATCAAATTAATTTCGTTGAGCCTTTATTTTTTTCCAGTAGTAAGAAAAAGTGATATTTTAACTTTTTTGTAATACACTGAAAATTGTATTCAGCCTCATTCAAAAAATTCCAACATGTCATACAAGAAAAAAAAAAAGAATATTTTCACCTTAAGAAGAGTCACCAGTCACCACGCCCGGTAACCTCCTGTCATTGTCACACCATGATGTGTTATTTACAAAGAATGCACTTATTAAGATGTTAATAATCTATTGTGATAGAGTTCAGTCGAAAGTTATTTTAAACACAGATGTTAGTGTCAAAACGGTGTATTATATTGATGGTGCCACCCATGGCGATTAAAAGTATCGTTATTTTAGAATTTTTGAATCGTATTTATCGTATCGTTGTCTTAGGCTTGGAAAACATGCTAAGCCCAACGGCTTAGCATGTTTTCGACTGTCAAAGATTTAAAAATGACAGCTGGGACCAACGTCCCAGCTGTCATTTTTAAATCTTTGACAGTCGTAACAGGTACAGTAAGTGGCCAGAAAGTATGACAAACAGTCTTACAAAAGAGTGTCATATTACCCAGTACTAACTGTGTTGTTCGAAACCGGCATGTCTTAGAAGCAAAAAATTCGAAGACATGTGACATCTGCCAATCCGCACTGGGCCCACGTGGTGGATTATAGCCCATCCCTCTCCTAAAGAGGAGGCCTGAGTCCCTGCAGTGGGAACATTATAGGCTGATGATGATGAACTGTGTTGTGGAGGTTAGATAGGCTGTCGCTCCATGTAAAAATACTGGTATTCAGCTGAATCTGGAAAGACTGGAAGCCACCCCCAATATACTTGGGAATAAAGCTATAGGCAAATAAATGATGACTTATGTTTGGGCAGTCTTAGTGTCTGCGGTCGAAAGAGATACCGCGGCCTCGGACACAAAGGCCTAAGAAGGAACAGGGGTGGTTTTTATTCAGTAGAAGTCCAACACTGCCTATAACCACTTCGCCCAGAGTGGGAGGAGTTATTTAATGATTTCGCAGCATCCAAACAAGCTAGTCTAGCTGTTGAAACGAGAATAAATACCTAAGCTATTTAGCAATTATTCCACAACTTAATTCGTCCGTTAAACCACGATTACCGCTAACCAACCAGTAATTACCGGTAACCGTTACAGCAATAAGCAATCACGACTAACAATCGGTTGTCAGTTGTCAGACCAGTTGTCAGACTGACGTTGACGTCTTGTTAGATGATAGGGAGATGAACGAGCTTTGTGAAGGTAAGGTATAATGATCGGCACGATTCTTGAGCGCTGACACAAAAGTGAGTTATTGGGTCCCTTTGGTGGTATGAAGTGAGACGCGGGGCGGGGAAAGTGCAGTGATTGGCCCGTAGCGCATCGCGTCATAGCCGTCACTCGGGATTCGTTCTCTCCTGCTGCACTTACCTCACGACCAGTAATTAATAAACGGGTGTGCGTTTTATTTGTCATAAAGTGTACGATGCGCACAGCGATCCCCACTCTTCCGCCGAGCGCTCAAGAACCGTGCCGGGTACTATATAATTAATTATTTAAACTTTTTAAACTTTCGCGATTTGTACACATTATAAAACACTATCGAAACGGGTCTTATCGCGATATTCTTTTTAACGAGGTAAACAGGTACCTACTTGTTTCCCGACGTTTCGACCGCCTTGCAGCGATCGTGGTCACGGGAGGACTGATGACAGCTCAGCGACGTCTTCGTAAAGTGCGGGTCTGTGCATCTACCCTCACTTGGTCTTCACAATTTTTATAAATGTCACTGTCGGTACTCCAGAATAGTACGTGAAGCGGTTGAAATCAGGAAATATAAAAATTTCAACAGAGAGGATGGATACCGACTGCCTACAACTTGGAATCCAGTCATTAGCAAGTGCAAGCAACGCCGGTCGTCCGACGAGGTCCGCCAGTGTGTAGACGTCCTTAGTGTTGTGTGTAGAAGTACCGACAGTGACATTTATAAAAATTGTGAAGACCAAGTGAGGGTAGATGCACAGACCCGCACTTTACGAAGACGTCGCTGAGCTGTCATCAGTCCTCCCGTGACCACGATCGCTGCAAGGCGGTCGAAACGTCGGGAAACAAGTAGGTACCTGTTTACCTCGTTAAAAAGAATATCGCGATAAGACCCGTTTCGATAGTGTTTTATAATTAATTATTTCTTCATTGAGTTTGCTTTGTTTGTCTTGTGATCACAAGCACGATGAGGTCTTGGTTTTGACTTCTGGGTTCAGTAAAGTGTTATTGGGTGTTATCCATCAGGAATTTCTGAGTAGCAGCCATGGAGTCTGGATTTGTGTCTGTTTGATCGGAATAGGCTAGGTTAGGTGTTTTGTATAAAGCTGTACCTAATGAAATATGGCGCTTAGGTAAAAAAATAAGAGTTGAGTTTGTTAATATTTAAAGACGGAAATAAGATTTACAATAAAATAAAAAATGATTCACGTAGTAACGAATATTTCTAACGATTAATAACTACAGAATAAAATTTATTATAAAATAATAATGAAGTAACTAGTTAATATAAATAATAATAACAATACAGTATTTGTAACCGAGAATCTCTTAATTAACCCGGTTGATAATTACTGTTTGCTTAGTTTTTATTACAATCGTAATTTCTTTAGTTTTATATGCAAAATATTCTTAAGTATTTAGAATCGGGGCACTAATTGGTGTAATAATGACTGAAAGAAGAAATGAGATTACTAAAAATGCAGATTTTAAAATACTGAAGTTGAAATTGCTGCACGTTTTAATAATTAGATATTTTAATGCTCGTTTTAGAGCTGTGGATTATACAACTTTCGATAGATCATTATTGGTTGTTAAATATTATTAGCGAATAACATATCACAACCAATAATGATTCAGTAAAACTAACCACTACTAAATGGTCGATCTCACTTTAAGTTTAAAGCAATTTCCTGATTTTCAAGAGTCATTTTATGATTTTTTTGAGTGTAGATTACACTAAAAAAAAATGGTGCACCAGCAGTGCAAAATCGGCTTGCTGAAAATCTGCCAAAATGACGTTGTACGTAAGTGACGTTTTGTGAAAGTGACATTGTGTGAAAAAGACGTTACGTGAAAGTGACATTGCGTGAAAATGACGTTTTGAGAAAATGCCGTTGTGCGAATGTGCCATTATTCGAACGTATTCATTCCGATAAAACTTCTAGAGTGACATTTTGCCTCAAGACCCTAAAATATACCTTTAATAAAGAAGATACAGTTTTTTTGCATGAGTAAAATAAAATTATATGAAACCGATCAGGTTTTGACAAATAAGCTAGCTAGCCATTAAACCCATTCAGTTTTGAACAAATAATATACAAAGTAAATAAGTTACATACGTAAATAGGTTCTTAAGGACATGCACAGGACATGCATTAAGTATAAATAAGTATATATTACTATTATAAATAAGTTATGGTGATCTGTAGCCGATTCTATTCACGTGTTGTCTCGATTTCAATTTACTCTATACGCAATCATAGTCATTACGATTCATCATCATTATCTGCCTAGCGTTTTCCCAACTATGTTGGGGTCGGCTTCCAGTCTAACCGGATGCAGCTGAATACTAGTATTATACATGGAGAGACTGCCTATTTCTGACCTCCACAACCCAGTATTAGTTCAAAAGTCGTTTAGATTATTTTACGAATAGGATCCATATTTTGAAAGTAGGCCTAAGGGCTTGTTTACGGAGACCCGGGGCGTCGCGCGGCGCGTGCAGAAGGCTCGTCTCGTGTTTTTTTTATTAATTTACTGAGAGACGATTCCACCGCAACAAACGCTGCATTTTAAACTAACATGCGAAAATAGCTTCTCGTAAAATCGACGATTGAAATCGTTAACTTTTTCCTACATGTGTTTGAATTAGAAACGCAGCACGCGCCGCGCGACGCCCCGCCTCAATAACACACCTTTAATCCTTGGGTTCGACACAATTTATCAGTTACGTTTAAGTCCTGTATTTGGGAGCGAGCCTATTACCATCAACCGAGCACAAACCTAGACCCCAGGCTGCTACTGATGAAAAACCTAATAACACTTTACTTAACCTGGAATCGAACCCTATCGACTATTCATAAGTCGACTCTTAGTGCATGTTTACTTACAAAACATGCACTAAGAGTTTTATTTGTTCGTTTATATTGTGTCGAACCCAAGGATTAAAGGTATGTTATTGTTCTATCTGAATCTTACAAAATAATCAGATCTAAATGGGATGATTTTTTTTAACCTTCATAAAGTGTACCATAAAATATAACAAGTATTTTCGAAAGAGGTCGTACAATTTATGCCGCCATGATCATGTACAAACTCCCGGTGTTACTCATCAATTTTTATATTTATGTAGTAGTTTTTATAGTTCCCTTCATGGTGTAACACAAATAGTGGCCATTGATATCGTATTTATATTTTTATCACTAGTTTTTTCTTGATATGTTCTATGGGGTCATATAACAAATGTTTTTTTGTCAGAAGAAGTAAAGGTTACCTGTATGGTTCGATTTAGACGTTTCAATAACCCATAGCAGATTTATGAAAATAGCACATAATGGTGCCATTAAAATGTTTCAATAACGTATGCCAGTTACATGCAATATCACTTAATTTAGAGGGCGTATGACCGTATGGTTTTTTATTAAAGCGTTGTACATACAGAGAGGAGGCCTGAGCTCCTGCAGTGGGAACATTATAGGCTGATGATGATGATGATGATGACATAATTATAGTGTGAAGCTATAAACAAATAAAATGTTTAATTAGTTACAATTAGTATCGAATATCTCTCTCTCTTAATTTTTTGTTTACGTGAAAAAGAAAAAAAATATGTGTCCAATATTTTTTGGAAATCTATCTGACGGATTACTTAATTATTTATTTTTTGCCGTCTTCCCTATTGTTAGGTAGAGGAACAAGTAAACGTTTACCCCACAAAAGCCACGGCGTGAAGATACAAACAAGCGTGTCTGGTGTCACCTAGAAACTGGTTGTAGACCGGTTGCGATGACTACTGGCCCAGTGCGGGCAATGTTCCTGTATGCTACGCTATGGGGACAGGAGTAGATATGTGACAGAGAGTTAGCGTCACAGGATGATGTTGCGATCTTAGGATGTTAACGATGTATTTAAACTATTGATTTTCAACCTGGTCTTTAACTCTAGACTTCGGACATGTATTGTTTACGGACACCAAACCCAATACTACTTTTTTCAAAATATCAATATTGCTGCTGAATTTGATCGTTACCGGTCTTTAAAGCGAATTAAAATTTGATTTTTATTATGTTTCAAGTACCATGTTATATAGGGTGTGAGCAACTATTGCCATCAACAGGCTCAAAACTAAGCCAACGAGACAAAATGTTTATGTTTCATAACTAAGTTAATTTCTAAATATTCAATATCGGTTTAAAACTGTCATTATTTATCAAACAGCAGCAGCAGCAGCAGTTAGTCGTTCCAATTCTGAAACTCAAGACACACACACATGATGAAGCTTAGTCTCTGTCAGTTATTTACTCCCGTGCCGTTGGGCCGAAGACCTTTGCTTCTATTCGCAATGATAATTAGTAACTACAAGCAGCGATATAATTGTAATGAAGGTGTGTTTCAACAATTTTGTATGAGTTTTGTATGGGCGGTTAATTAGTTTTATTGGTTTTGAACATAGACTGATGTTATGAAGCTGAATGATAGCGATAATTCAAACATTCTTCTTCCTCTCTCCTCTTTACTAAGGTGCAGTTTGAATAATGAGGGATTCATCATCATCAGCCTATAATGTTCCCACTGCAGGGACTCAGGCCTCCACTCTAGGAGAGGGATGGGCTATAATCCACCACGCGTGCCCAGTGTGGGATTCAGCTGTTGTTTACATAAGTAATTAATTTAAATCTTGTCGCGCTTTAAGTGTTAACGTCATCCTTTTGCCCTTAGCTCAACTTATTTAGAGCCGGCACCATCATGGTCTTCTTCCATACATCTTATAACTCGTATTATTAAATGCCTCATTTCATGCAATATGATCCATCACACAGTCTTTCACTAAGTACAGTATTTCGTTAAGCTGTTGGTCCCGGCTGCCATTATAGATCATTGGTAGTCGTTACAGATAGTCAGTGACCTGAAATTCTGACATCCAGTCTTACCAAAGGGTATCGTATTGCCTAGTATTAACTGGGTTGTGGAGGTCAGATAGGCAGTCGCTCCATGTAAAACACTGGTATTCAGCTGCATCCGGTTAGACTGGAAGCCGACCCCAACATAGTTGGGAAAAGGCTAGGCAGATGATGACACAGTCTTTCACTGCTCTTATACTCATCCACATTCATACTTAAGACTTTCCTCACGACATTTTCCTAATTTTCCTCATTCAGTGTATATAGGCTACTAAAGGGCATAAAACCTCTGCTTTGCAGCAAGCACCTTTGGACCTTAATCCACAGAGTGGGTTAGTAGTGCGCATTGGTAATATCACTTACGTTTGAATTTTCGATTCCGTTAAAAAGTTAAAAGGGAATCGACTGTCGTGGTATGGGCAATAATGGGCATGTGATGAGGAGGGATGAATCGCATGTGACTAAAAAAGTTATGAATATAAATGTGGATGGATGGAGAGGGAGAGGAAGACCAAAGAAAAGATGGATGGAGTGTGTGAGGGGTGATATGAAGGAAAAAGGAATAAATGATAACGTGACGACTAACAGGGCAGAATGGAAGAAAAAAACGTGTTGTGCCGACCCCAAATGACATGGGATAAGGCCAGGAAGACGAGAAGATACGTTTGAATTTTCGATTCCGGGACATTAAGGTAAAAAAAAAAACATAAATCTGACTTCGTCAAGGGTATTATCAGTTAGCCAGTACTGCTTTATTACAGGACCTTACTAAAATATGAAGATCCTTAATATAATCCATAAAAACTTTCTAGTTTCCCTTAGGGCGACAGAGAGAAACAATAAAATGCCACCTGCTAAGATCCCTACATATTATTTATTCCCTGTCCACATTAATACACCTGTTCCCAATCTACCTAATCCTCAAAATAATTTATTGTGATTATCCACTATCAATTAGCAGTTTCAAGCGCACGCATTAGAATGTCAAGTAGGTTGTGTGTTATTTCTGAGGCAGACATTTCAAAAGACTCGGCAACAGAACAGAATCGCAAGTTGTATGTAAATCCTTTACTTACATAATTGATGTAAATTTCTAACTTAGGTTAGACCTCACAGATCGACACATGTTGTACTAGGAGGGTATAGTTAGGTACAGTCGAACAAGCTTATAAGTATACAGCCAGCTAACTTGCATTTACTTTTAAGATTATACAGATACATTTAGAGACATAGCGATACAGCGTTTGACATTAGTCGCTTAATACAAAACACTTTATAAAACACAATTGCAATCAATATTTACAGTGTACTAGAATTATAAAGATTTCCGACTGTATACTTATTAGCTTGTTCGACTGTACTATTGGTTGGATTGGGGCTAGATCTGTCAATTAATTCCAAGTCATCAATTTTAGTCATAATTAGGCTTACTGGCACATAAATTCAACATAGCCCTCCTTCATTTATGATTATCATCATCAGCCTATAATTCTACCACTGCCGGGACTCAGGCCTACTCTCTAGGAGAGGGATGGGCTATGATCCACCACGCGGGCCCAGTGCGTGTTGGTAGATGTCACATGTCTTCGAATTTTGTTTTGGTTTTAAGACATGTCGGTTTCCTTACGATGTTTTCCTTCACCGTTTTGAGAGCCGCTGTGGTCAAATAAATTACACAAAGTAATGCGCCTGCCTGGGTTCGAACCCACGACTTACTGTTCGTAAGTCTGTATAATATCTAGAATTGTAGACAATGCCTGGAATCTAAATAGAATGCACAGAACACGTGGGAAGGTTTAAGAACATCAATAACATTGCGCTAATGTGACCATGCATCTGTATTAACGCGGATTAGTCTCGAGTCTCGACTCGTATAGAAAATTAAGATCCATTCTAAGTGTTGTTATAAATGAGCTTTTGATTGACGTACTGAGATTAGTTACTGATATTTCTAGTTAAGGATCTTGTCCTAGGTCATTTAAAAGGGAAGGTAAGCTAAGGGTCATCACCAAAGGTAGAGTATCTAAACATCAATGTAGTAAAAAGGTAACATCTTTTTTTTTGCTGACTAATATCAAATGGCCTCTCCAGGACTGGGCGGAGCAGAAGGGAGTGTCGCTGAGAGATTTCTAGTGACTAAAACCGACCCGTGTTCCTTCTTAGTCATTTAGTTTCAGGGCGCGGTATCTCTTTCGAACAGTCCCACAGCCCTAGCAGGCGACGGCCCTTGCAACAATACAATACTTCAGCACAATATTTTGAGTGCGTTACACTGATTCCCTAAAAAAAAGTTTCCCAGCAAAAATATTGACATCGAGATACTTGAGTCGAGTTTGATATACTTAATACAGAGCGCATGCGCTCTGTATTAAGTATATACATACCACCCACCAAAAAAAAAGGCGTGAACATGGTTCGCGCCTTTTTGTTTTTTTTTTTGGTGTGTGGAAAATCATCGAATAACCCCCCCCCCCCGTTCTTGGGCAGAGCGAAGGGGAGTGTCAGACTTCTACTGACTAAAAACCAAACCCATGTTCCTTCTTCGCCCTTGTGTCGGAGCCGCGTTAACCTTTCGATAATCCACAGCCCCGACGGCGGGTCACGCCTACAGTTTATATCCCAAAATGATCGTAAACTGTGTAGAAGGCAGTGGCCATAGCGGGGATCTACAAACGGCTATAATTTGCAGTTTAATAGGCATTGAAATTAATTTTGGTAATGCAATTTAGTGTGCTTAATACAAATATTGGGTTTATGTTTAATGCTAGACTTTGGATATTAATAAGACGAAGTTTTACTTAGAACTGTTAAATTATTTTAGACTAGCTTTTGCCAGCGGCTTCGCCCGCGTGAAAATGATTGATGAAATTTCCATACAAACTTTCATCCCCTATTTAACTCCCTTAGGGGTTGAATTTCGAAAAACCCTTCCTTATTCCTTGTCTACATTATAAAGGGAACCTCTGTGCAAAATTTCAGCTTTCTAGGTCCAAGGGTTTGGGCTGGGCGTTGATGAGTCAGTCAGTCAGTCAGGACTTCTCTTTTTATTTATATAGATTATATAGATAAAGTATACTATACTTTTTAATTAAAATAATTGTCTAATCTAGTAATTTGTTCCATACAAAATTATAACAATATGTGACCGAGACTGTAGTTTCACTTTCTTTGTTTACATTTAAAACTATTATGTAGTTTGTAAAACAGTTCTTTTTCTTCTTTGGCGAATAACATCATTCTGCGTGGGAGTGTATAAAATAAACAAATACACACACACACACATAATAAACCCTTTCTTCATTATGAAACTCATAATAAATCATCAAATAATGTTCAAGAAAAATAATCTTGAGCTATTTTCCTAAATTCAAACAAATGCTCCTCATTTTTCAAATATTCAAATTCCTGTAAGCGTGGTGACCCTAACTACACTAAGTTGCGCACTCGAGGTCACAGAGGCGCAATTTGGCACGAGTCTGTCTCAATAAATATGTAATAGTATAGTGTGAGTGCACTGCTATGCGCTGCACTGTGGCGCTTTGTATCGTAATACTAACGCGGCCAGTGTTACTTGCTCTGTAGAATTTTGTTTTTTGTTTGTCTTTTTTTTTTGCAGGGTGGTAAATCATCAAATGACTTCTACCGCCGAAGCGGAAGGGAGTGTCAGACTTCTACTGACTAAAAACCGCTGATGTTCCTTCTTAGCACTTTGTGTCCGAGGCCACGGTATCTTTTAACTTACTTTACATGTTTGTTGAGTAAAAATAACATTTTTTAATTTTATTTAATATGGGCTTACTCTTGACCTCAATCTTGCCCTAAGGGCAGAGATGAGGTCGACGATGGAACGAGCTTAATTACCCAGAAGAAGCCTATTTACTCGCGACTTAAATAGATTGGGGTTATATGAACTCGGGAAAACCGACAAGGTACGGGTGATAACCTGCAGTACGCCTAGTCTCTCGATAGTAGAAGGGAGATGGTGGAATAAGCTCGTGGTGCTCTTGCGCACACTCCCCGAAGTACGCAGCATGACATGACATAGCTAGACATGCAACTTTGCGGCGGTGGGCCAGGCTATGTAGCTTGGCAACCAGCTTGGCGTCACCAATCAGCCTCCATAACATAACATATCTTTGACCTGGACAAGTCACCACCCGACTACGGCAAAGCCAAAGGAGGGTTATGATTTTTGTGGAGATGTCTATTATATCTTCTTGTCGGAGTCTTCTGGCTGATTTGATAATCTAATACCTTTAAACGAGCAGTTCTTTTAGATTTATGTATGTCTTGCTCCAACAATTTTCTTGTTTTTTTTTTTTGGAAAACCCCTTTTTTTCCCACCAAAAAAAAATCGATCATTCAAGTAGGTACTGATAATAAATGCTTATAAAACACCTTTTTTTAAGACAAAAAAATGACATAACTATTTGCTTTTTGGTCTGGTATTTCATTTTCACAACCAACATTTTAACTTTTAATACCAAGTTAAGTTGGTCACATTCTTCGCGTAGTGTGATCGAGCGTGCAGGCTTACAAATAAAGTGTGGGTATCAAGAGCCCTTTGATAAACTTGCCCATAATGGTTCTGTTGACCAACTTGACGTGCTTTAGTTATGGATTAAACTTTTGTTCGGTTGTATGTGACTTTAAAGATTTATCTGGGATGTTATGGTGTACTGAACACGTGTTTTTGCCTTCCACCATTTTTAGGGTTCCGTACCTCAAAAGGGAAAAACGGAACCCTTATAGGATCACTCGTGTGCCTGTCTGTCTGTCCGACCATTCCCTCCCCCCCCCCCTTATCTCGGAAACTACTAGGCCTAAAATTTTGAAACAAAAATACAGAAATAAGTACAACACTTATAGATTACAGGAAAACCTATAAGTAAAATGGTGCTAAAATAACATGGAAAATCTCTCAATATCTACTACAATGGTACGGAACCCTTGATGGTCAAGCCCGACTTGCATTTAGCCAGACGTTCTTAAGAAGGCTGGGTCAGACTTGATGTGGAGATTGCAGAACAGGGTACTGTGACGCAGCTTCGGAGAAAGAGATATACAAGAGTGTAAATGCAGTTTCCTGTCTATTCTTTCCCCATAGAGATCTACGCTTTGGAATTAACTACAATACTTGTACAAGTTATTAGACATTGTGACAGTTACTGTAGCTTCGCCTTTTTGTCTGACATTCCAAATTGCGGCCTGTATTGGTCTAATTGAGTCACCTAACACAAGCATCTCATTGCTTAAAAGGTGACCTTCAAATCGTGTTTGCTGTAACCCAATTGTAATTAAACATTTTTATTTTTTTATTTATTGAAATAAATGCTTTGAGTTTTAGTTGACCAACAGGAGACTGCTAAGTTGATAGAATGCGAAAGTTTGTGTTTCACGCAAAAACTTCTTATCGGATTTGAACGAAATTTGGCATACATATTGGCTATAATCTGGATTACCAGATAGATATACTTTAAATCCTGGTTGTCCGATCCCGTAGGCTCACTACCGAACTCCACGCGGGCAAAGCTGTAAGGCATAAGCTAGTTGTCTTAAAAATAAATATTTTTTCCGCAAAAGAAGAGATGACATAAAAATAACGTAGGATATATACAAAATCTTGCATTCTACGGCGATGTCAAAGATCATACCATACCATTATGATAAGAGCGTCCATAAAAATAACATTGTAAGTATTAGATGTTTGACCCTAGAGGTCAAAACATTACGCTATTACACAAGGGGGTAGCTATTATAATAAGATAGTGCTTACCTACTGTTTATATAACATAGTTATGAATATATTATGTTAGGTGTAGTTTCATAAAAATGCATCTAGACAAAATCTTGTGTTATGGAATTGGGTTGCAAAGATAGAGCGTGGATAAAATCATAGTTGTGTTTTTCTAATTTTAATGATATTAACTGGTGATACTTCATCTATATAAATAAAAAGAGAAGTCCTGACTGACTGACTGACTCATCAACGCCCAGCCCAAGCCCTTGGACCTAGAAAGCTGAAATTTTGCACAGAGGTTCCCTTTATAATGTAGACAAGGAATAAGGAAGGATTTTTCGAAATTCAACCCCTAAGGGGGTTAAGTAGGGGATGAAAGTTTGTGTGAAAAATCGTCATTTTTGATATTTTCCGACATCCACGCGGGCGAAGCCGCTGGCAAAAGCTAGTACTAAATATGCAGAAGAGCCCGTGGCTAGATAATAACCGCCGCTCCGATCAATCTTCAGGTGAGGCCTCACTCGTCTAGGTTGGTCTGTAGATGGGTGATAACTCATGACATACCGTGTTGCCTCCGTAGATCTTTGAAAGTCGTAACTGGTGGTCACGATCCCGAAAGTCTGACAACCAGTCTTACCAAGGGTTATCATATGGCTGTGGAGGTCAGATAGGTAGTCGCTTTGTGGAAAATACTGGTATTCAGGGCTGTAACATGCAACTGGGCCACTGGAACACTAGCCATATAAAACCTAAATAATTATACAAATCAACGCTAAAACCGCTACTGTTCCGCCTCATTACAAATTCTTTGAATGACTCCCATCTTCATACAATCTTGCTAAGACTTCATACAAAACCGTTTGCAACCGCCATAACTCTTGTTCTGTTAGAATTAGAGGCGATTTTCGAGTGATTTAGTGGTGTTATAAAGTTGTAATAAATTGCATGACGACATAAGATTAGACGTTGCATGATAGTGTTGTGTTAGGGATGTATAGGTGCGGATATTTTCGGATCGGTCTGTTTTTTTTTGGAATCTAGTAAATAGTACCTAATACATGAAATCGCGTCTGCTTACCGTTTACAGTTTGGCAGAATTGTAGCCACGTAAGAATTATCTATACAAATATTTTAAAGAAGTAAAATTAGTGTGTATGTTAAGGGGTAATCTCTGGTACTTATGATTCAATTCAAAAATTTATTTCACTGGCAGAAAGGTACATTGTTTCGGGATGCTGTCTATAAATTGTCGTCACCGTGATTCGTTATTGAAAACCCATTGGTTCATAGATGTTCCATAAATTGCAATTGTACTTACAAATATTTCCTGCGAATTGGGTTTGTATTTTGAATCTTATAAGTGCTGTATCACATACCGTACTTAATTTAATAATGTATCAAAAATACTTGCTTTTCACGTTCTCTTACAGTATTCTACTGTTTTATATAAATCCCATAAATTATCATGAATTATGCGCGCTAACAGAAAGTAATTTATGAGGTGTTAATAGCTTACAAGCTTCGTTTAGAAGCCGTCTTTAGGTCGTTTCTCTTAACAGTTTATGGACAATGTAATTTGATCTTGTAGCTTGTACTGCACCAGGCTTCTTAGGATAAATCTGTATTGATCTTCTCTATTGCACAATTTGTTGCTGTAATACAATATTATGTTGACAATTAAATATAAAATTATCATATTTATCATATATGTATGTCCATTGTTATGGCGGGAAATCATCAAATGATTCCTCCCGCTTTGGGAAGATTGGAAGGGAGTGTCAGACTTCTACTGTCTAAAAACCACCCATGTTCCTTCTTAGCCCTTTGTGTCTGAGGCCACGGTATCTCATTCGAATAACCCGCAGCCCCAGATCTGTATAGTCCTCATGTGAGTATACCAAGATTATGTATCGACCTTAAAATAGACTATGACCACTGAATTGGTTTCGGCTGTTTCTTTTTTGAAATGACTGAATACTTCTAACCTATGGGAATCAGGCGTAACGATTTATTATAATTCGTATATTTCGGATAAACGTCCAAAAATTCGGATATATCCAAAACGCGACTAGTTGACATCCTTGGATGATGTATGAAGTCTAAAATTACCTGCTTCTAGCTATTTACGAGAAAGTACAATGCCTGTAGCAGTGATAGCGGTTGGGGTCAGACTGTGGACCTTTGGGTTTAGAGGTGTCTAAAATATTATGCGCGAATTTGTTCGTGCCATTCTTTACTAAGTGCTTGATAAGAGACTCCCAGTAATACGAGTATTAATATCCGTGGTGCTAGGCAACCGGGCTTATCCCTGTGTGCCTATTGGCCATGTTCATGTTCTTTCTCCTGCTGATATGGAGGGAACTGGAAATTATGATTTTCCTACTCCTCCGCTATTCTTTTCTGATTAATTTCGTTTCGGGATAAAAGACAGTTAAATTGTTTCTCTGGAACTTCTTCGAGCTTCATTGTCTCGGCGCTTTTCTTGTGGCCGCCACTGTTGATTCTGGCACAGGAGTTACAGTGGTTTGGGAATAGTGTGGCGGGATTGTCCCAAAAAAAAGAGTGCTACAACCTTTGAGAATGGTTAGTAGTACTCATGTCCTTTTATTAGTAAGTAGTAGGTGATGCCCGCAGCTTCGCCCGCGTGGATGTCAGAACTTGACAAATTATACACTAAAACCTTCCTCGAGAACCACTCTATCCATTGGTGAAAACAGGAAAATCGGTGTAGAAGTTTTTGAGTTTATCTCGAACAGACAAACGCGGCGAAGGACTTTGTTTTAGCGAAAAGCTCAAGTGTTGGTAACATAAGATTTTTTCATTGATGGATGTAAGTTTTTATTGCGATCAGCATAAGTATATTTTTTTTTAGATTTTTCACTCTCTTAATTTAAAGGTTAGAGGGACACACACACACATTTTTACCACTTTGGAAATGTCTATCTTTCAAACAATTGACTTTCAGAAAAAAATACTATTCGGCTACGGAACAAAAAAAAAAACCTAAATTAAACTGATTACAGAATCAGATAAACATGCATAAATTGGATAATAGGGGATCGGACTGGGTCAAAATAATATGATTCTGTTTAGTTCGTAAGTAAGATTATCGAAAAATATTGAATACGTGTTTTTTGTTTTATCAAATCAATAAAAAATGACGAAGATAAAACGCGTCAAAGATCTTGGAGTGGGGCTTGAAACGTCACTTGTGTCGTCAAAATGTACTATCATATGACGTCACACGAGTTTTCGAAAAACTGTATCGTCTTCATTTTAAGTTAACGTGAAAAAAGAAAAAATACGTGTCCAATAATTTTTGGAAATCTATCTGACGGACTAATTAGTTTTTTTTTGTCCGATCCCCTATTGTGTAAGTGGTAATAGGTAACATCAATTTGCAGCATTGGAATAGACAAAACCTATCTCATTCTCTTAGTCCATTACTGCGACAAATTGAATAGGCTCCAAGTCAAGAGTTTATCTGTATACAAACATTAATTGATGTTTCCTTGTTAGTACATTACATTTTGTAATAAATATACAGTATGTTAATTATGTTAAACGAGGGCCTTATTGAGGAAAGGTATTCAGTATTCGATTCTCGTCCCAAATATGTAAAAAACTATATAAGTAACCTTAATTTGTACTTTGCGAAACGCGAAAAGAAAAAGAGCTATGCAGTTTTTTCTGGATTTATCGAGAAAATACATCTTTTGTAAATCTAACTACTCCACAGTCGTTGGTTAAATATGGTTATATTACCCACATGTAATAATAAATTAATAGTCCTCCTGACCGTTTTCGGTCACGGCGGCCAATCTTAGCAGAGATTAGTCAACTGCGCGGGAGATATTATAGTGCACAAGTGTGTGCACAGGCACAAGTGTACTCTCTGTTCCTTTCCTCTCATAGTCCGATGGGACGGCAATCCGACACGACCGGAGAGAGATCAGGCGCAGGACCAACGGCTTAACGTGCTTTCCGAGGCACGGGGGTATTATACCGCCAACTTCCAAACTCCGGGCTACTACTGGGAAATTTCTAATGAAAAACCCAATAGCACTTTTTGTCCGACCCGGGAATCGAACCCAGGACCCCATGCACAGCAGTCGCGCTTGCGACCACTAGAACAACGAGGCAGGTACCCATATGTAATCACACAATATAATGACTTAATGAGCTTCCTCATGTGTGTCAATAACAACCTCATAAATCTTAGTTCTTGTTATTATTGAAATGTTTCCTAGAATAGGGGATTGGACAAAAAAAAAACTAATTAGTCCGTCAGATAGATTTCCAAAAAATATTAACCACGTATTTTTTCTTTTTTCACGTAAACAAAAAATGAAGACGATACAGTGCTTCGAAAACTCGTGTGACGTCATATGATAGTACATTTTGTACCTTCAAGTGACGTTTCAAGCCCCACTCCATGATCTTTGACGCGCTTTATCTTCGTCAATTTTTATTGTTTTGTTATAACAAAATACACGTATCCACTGACGGACTAAACAACAGAATCAATTTTTTTTGAGTCAGTCCGATCCCCTATTGATTGATGGATTCATCACTTACTTAGAACTTACTAATACTATTATAAATTAGTAATGATCAGATCGACTCTCGTGGTATGGGCATGTGATGAGGAGGGATGAATCGCATGTGACTAAAAAGTAATGAATATTAATGTGGATGGACTGAGTGGGAGAGGAAGACCAAAGAAAAGATGGATGGAGTGTGTGAGGAGTGATTTGAAGGAAAAAGGAATATATGATAACGTGACGACTGACAGGGCAGAATGGAAGAAAACAACGTGTTGCGCCGACCCCAAATGATATGGGATAAGGGCAGGAAGATGATGATGATTAGTAATGGGTGCTAATTAAACCGGCTTCTTTTTAATAGCATTATTTGCATCTAAAAATCTAACTTGCCTTCTAAATTACTAAGTCAGCCACAATTAACGAGCATCTAAAAAATACTATCTTAGCCACAAGTTATCTTTTTTAAAGCCACTCTAAATACAACTCAGCATCGTGATTATTTTTTAGCATCTAAATTTGTAACATGAATTCAAACAGTAAACTTCTAAAATACTAATATATGGCATCAAAAAAATATTCAATTAGCTTCTAATTTATTAACTCAGTACGTTTAAATTATAACTCATGCCACATTAACTGAGCATCAAAATTTAATTAAAATTGTCATCAAATATTATATTATAGCCACTAATAGTATGTATAAACTCCTGTCGTGTCATCGAAAGGCTTAAATATAGAAGTTCAGAGCACTTAATGACCTCAATATTAAAGTTCACAGTATCGAATGTCCTAAAGATCGATTTTATTTACATGTTGTGCTACAAAAGTTATCGACAGAATCGCTTCAGAACTTCATTTTTATCGGAAAACTAGACAATAAATTGTGAAAACATTTCTGCAAGCAACTCGGAAGTAGCGCTCGCCGGCCGCTGCCGCGGCACCGCTCGCTTCGCTCGCTCGGCTCGCGCGCGTTTGGTCACAGTTTTAACCTAACCTAACCTATTTCCCTCAGTTTACAATAACGAATCATACAATCTGCCTGTGACTAGTCAATTAGACAATGGTAAAAACATTTCTGTAACTAATAGGTATTTTTAACGTAAATATAATAATCTAAACGCCCGAATACTCGAACGTCACTCAATGTATCAAAATTGACATTTCATGGCGCTCTCTGATTGGTGCAAATGGCCGGTCGCTGTCGTCTCGCGCGCTCGCGCCAAATCTTTCTGTTGCTATTTTCACGATAAAAGAAGGTGATGTATTATTTTACATGCGAAGTTATAATAAATGATGTTGAATACGGTCGCTTCATTTATATTTTTTGAGGGCCTTGTGTTGAAGCTGTAAAATGTAAAATGGTGGTGAGATATAAATTCCGTGGCTGAGTTAGTAAATTAGGTGCCTATGTATAAATAACAAGGACAAGTTAATATAAATGTTGATCGTCACTTGATGCTCTCTATAGAATATTTAGTGGGCGTTGTAAAGAAGACGAATTAGTACAATAGAGGCTATATAATTTTCCCGTGGCTTAGTTATAAAATTAGAAGTTTGATCCTGTGGCCAATTAAAAAAACTGAGGCTCGTTTAATTATTTCTCATTAGTAATGATCGGAATTGTTTTGATATAAACAATATCTACACTACTATTGGCTATATTTCTGCAACGCTGGGACATAGGCTACTTCTCTTTAGGAGGAGCGTGGGCCATCACGTGGGCCTGGAGCGGGTAGGTCTATGGTATAATTTTGTTAATACTATTTTATACAGTGTAGAATCTGTATCTTCTAACCTAACAGACAGATGTGTGTTTTGCTGGGAGTTTGTTCCGCCACACAACACTAGGAAGTGTCCATTCAAAAAGTGCTGATTATCAGCCTAATATATGAATAATAACTTTTGATTTTGATATATACCTATGAAGAGTACAATATCACCAGAGTATGCCAAATATTTATTGCATTGATTTCAAATCGATAAATTACGAAATAAACAATCTAATTATTTAACAGACATATTAACAATATCTGTCTCCGATCAAGCATTGATACCCAATTATTATTATTGCAAATAATCGTCAAAAAGCTATTTTAAAATTATTTTCAATTAGTCTAGAGCCAATTTACGTCAATTTGATAGAATTGATTTTGAAGGAGATTAATAATTGGTTCTCAGGAATTTTATTTATTGGTGTGAATAAGATTAATGTTCATTGCAAGTGATGAGATTTAAATCAATCACCCAGTGTTTTAATGTTTTTAAAGGTCTTTTATAAAGTAGAACAATCATCATCTGGCTAGCCTTCCTCAACTATGTTGGAGTTGGCTTCTAGTCTAGCCGGATGCGATAAACTATTAATATCTTCATCACCATCATCATCAGCCTATAATGTTCCCACTGCAGGGACTCAGGCCTCCTCTCTAGGAGAGGGATGGGCTATAATCCACCACGCAGGCCCAGTGCGGATTGGCGGATGGCACATAATATGTCTTCGAATTTTTTGGTTCTAAGACATGCCGGTTTCCTCACGATGTTTTCCTATTTCTATTAATATATTAGTTGAATATTGAAGTTATGCTCATGGAATTCACAAGTTTTCATTTTGAGAACTTTTTTATGATTAAATTATGACACCAGGTAATTATTGTTTGCGGAAAACGAAATGTTTTAAACGCAATAGCCACTCGCAAGTATGGTGATCAGCTTACTCATTTTCTGTATAAGATGAAGCAATTGCCTTACTTCGAAATTATTCATACTGATCTAAAATGCACACTTAACTCCTAAAATGGCTGAAGTCATTTATCTTTCCTATCGTAAACACGTAACATAATAAGATATTTCATTCATTTAGAATGCTTGAGGACGTCAACTGACATTTAGGAAGCCTAGAATCCGTCCACAGATAAAAAATGTTCCTTTAAGGGTTAAGTGATTGGTATGCCATCTTGTGGCCGAGTTGAGGAAGCTGCTTTTAATTTGTAGTATTTAGTTCAAAGTATTTTAGTATTTGGATGGGTGTTACTCATTAACATTACTGTTTTGGTAATGACTGCATTTATTGATGCCTTCGAAATTTCTGATCTAATTCGAATTATATTGAAACTAGATTTAGGATCAGCTATCAGGCTACTAATAGGCATTTTTTCTATTAAATTCTATTTGGGAAGATAATTTTAAAGTTACAGACACTTATTTAAATCGGTTACCAATTTGTCATATCAATCCTTTTCCACTTTTCACATTTTGTAATAATAAGAGATGATTTCGGGTTTTTATCAAATTGAGCAAAATAATGAGAACTGAAATATGAAGCTGTACAAATAAATGATTGTTCTATATGCTTTATAAAGGTCTTCCATATTGGAAATCGCACTATGGAACTGAAATGGAGTTGGAATAATTGCTATACTAATGACACCTGACGATTGTATGACTGTGTTATATCTTTTTAATTATTTTTGTAATTTTTAGCACTGTTTTTAATTGTTCAAGTATATAAAATTGAGATTTCCTTGATTCAGACCAAAATAACGTAGCAACGTCGGCTGTCAGATGTCAAGTGACAATGACGTAGGGCGACGTTGCGTCAAGTATATTGTTGATTTAATAATTATCGTAAATATCTTAAAAACAAAGGTTCTAATTTCAAATAAACCTAATTTACATTATTCAAATGATATATTATATCCCGACGTATTTTATAGAAGTAGCTTTTATTGTAGCTTAAAAGACTTGGTTTCCGAACCACAAATACTATTGTGGTATTTGGAATAGTTAAGTCAAGTTAAATGTTTATTTATTCTAAGTTGCCAATAAATTATATAGTTATTATTAAAAGATACTTATAATGTTTCCTACATTTTATCTTGCAATTTTAATAAATTAAATAGTTTCAATCAAATTCTCTGAACTATCGGTGGATATTCATATTTTATCTGATAGTCGTAAAGATTACCAATAAAAACATATTATATTGCTAAATTAACTTAAGACGTTTTAAAATAGTTTCACTACATAGGATTTGTTAATTATTTATGTTATTAGTTATTTAGCTATAATGAATAACCATTTGCCATTGGTTTATTATGGCGGTAGTCGTTGATGTACTTTTTAATATTTGACGGTTATAAAAGTAGAAGTACCGCCAATTCAGGTGGAGTTACGTTGCAACTGTTAGAGGGAAAAGAATTAAAGATAGACCCAAAGTAGTATAATTGTGTCTTCCATTTGTGTACCTAATTGTATAAAGAAAGAATTAAGTTTACATATTGTAACTTAGTTATGAAGATACCAAATGTGTAAAAGCTGAAACCTATTTGTGTTACTCTAAAGGATCCCCAATGTTTATGTAAGTTATTTGATATTAAGCTATGAATATTCCTGATACCTATCTGTTAGAAATGTGTACAATAATGGGGTTTATATTGCTTATTGTTTTATGTACACTTATAAATTGCTATAACTTGAGACAGTTGGGGACAACGTCGACTTGTCCTTTTAAAATACTTTAAAAGATGTTCCCGTGGAGTTTCTTGTCCATTCTTCTCCACTAGACCTAGGGACCTAGTGAATGGAATAGAGTTTGAGTTTGATAAGACCAAAATAAATTCAATTAATGGTCTTGTCTTTTGTGGTTTTATTTCATAACAACCCTGTTCCCTACACACCTCTTTAGAGATACTTTCAAACACATTAAATAACGAGTAATCATCTTGACACACAGTTTATTAATTGATGGATAATAATACATATACATATAGATTTACATTAAATTTCTAACATCAGAAGTGGGATAGTCTCTGGCTCTCTGATATAATTTCTAATGGTCTTCCTGTTTTATTTTCATGATCAATGCTGGAGCTGCTGCTGCTGTGATGATGGAAGCTGTGACGCCGATAGCTCACCGCCTCTACTTGGCAATGATCAGAAAGTCGACAGCACGTACTCCGACAGCGAGATTGAGAAGCTGCTGGAACCACTTGGAAGCCAGGCCATGGATTAAATCAAGCAGCAGTACGAATTAGCTAATGTCGGTAAGGCCTTTAGAGGCTTTGTTTTATTTTTATTTATTTATTCTCTAAAAACGTAGTAATAAAAGATCCTAAGGGATATTAAGATTCTAGCAACTGTAAACATAAAACTGGAATTATTTAGGAAATTGTTGATTCAAAGTCAAGCTTCTTTCTAAAAGTTTTTAATGTACATCACAAACATCAAAAACTTGTGATGAAAATATTTATAAATTTTTCGTAATGCCAAGCATTACCCTGGCTTGGTTAGTACCCCCAAATTCGTGAAGAATGTTAGTTTTCATGAAACATCCAATAATAAAATTAAAGAAAAATAAGTATCCCATCTTCCATTCAATTAATGAGATTATGGGATTGAAGATATTCAAATATCTAACGTTATTTTTGAACCTTGTCTTGTAAATAGTATTAACGTCTATGTTAATATTTGTTTCCTTGATAATTCTAGTTCTCTCAAAATAAATATTGTGAATATAATGTATAAACGTTACGTAGTATGAAGTTTGAAACTACCTACAATAAAAATCTAATACGATCTAATAGATAAGTTTAAAAATTTGTAGGTGAAATTCATTATTTAAAGATATGAGAGATGTATTATTATCGGCCATGAGAAATTGTCACATTTATAAAAAAAAGAGAAAATTCCCACAAATTGAGTAAAATATTTGTTCGTGATTTTAAGCCCTATTTCCTGTGTACACATAGTAATAGTTTTTCAATTATCGCAATATTCTATTCCATCTGAAAAAAAAAAAAAATTTAATAATCTAGACGTTAAATGGGAAAGATAGGGTGATGTTACTTGTACTTCGTTGCTTGTAATATTCATTACAAGTATTATTGTCATAAAAATATTTTTCGACTATTTAATAAGCAAGTGTGACGATTTTATCACTTTGAAATACTAAAGTGTACTTCTGATCAAATAATTCAAATTGAGATTTTGTTTTGTAAACTTCTTACAACCTAAAAATCTTTCATAACTGTCACGACAAACAGTTTTGATTTTTATTAACACACAAACTGTGAAATGGCCAAAAATGTCACATTGTTCAGTACAGAGATTAGTTTCCCAACATTCCTAAAGGACACAGATTATGGCCGAAGTTCCATACAAAAGGTTGCCTCCTTTCTAAACATTTAAAAAAATTATTACTTGATGTAGTACTGAAGAAATTTAATATTTTACTACTTAAATGTATCAAGTGGATAAACAAATAAATTTATGTGATGTAATAAATAAAAACATCATACTTATTGTTTATAATTTAGTGCGACAAGGTAGGGTTACTGATAGTTCCCTTTATTTTGTGCATTGGGTTGCTAAGAAGATAACTTTTATGTTTAATCAATACAAAAGACTTTTTGATAAATACGAAAACATGTTTAAAAAAAAAAAATCAAATACAATTAAGTGTATTAGCTAATGTATTAAGAACTTTATTATTCTTTAATGCTCAGGGGTTTCCTCATCAAGAATAAACAATAATTCACTTGCTGATAATTAATTTAAATAAAATAAAAAAGAACATGTTTATGAAAACGCATAAATTTACGTTTAACCAAAAGTGGGTTTCGTTTTTTTACTAGATGTGGCAATACATGGCAAATCTAAAAATTTAAGATAATATGTTAAAATAATAATAATAATAATCTGTATTTTTTATGGAATTGTACAAAATGGTAAACTGGATTCGCAATGATATTGTCAGATTGACCGAGCGGTGACTGTTTGGTGATGTAAATGAGATTTGTATGATTCAATGGTTAGAGTATACTATTGATTACGATCTGGGTACATTTTACAAAATGGAAGTCAAAGAAACAGTACACGATAAAGTCATAGATGAAAGGCAAAAAAAAAAAAAATTGCTATTCTAGTGTGGTGAATAAATAGATACCTAGATGAAAACATTGCTGTTGAGAATTCTATAAGGACAGAAATGTTGATGTGTTATTCAAAATGATTTATTGTACCTATGATTAAATGGATAATGACTTACGACTTACGACTTACGACTTATGACTTATGATTCATGACAAAAAAAAGGGTGGCTGTGCCTGTGGCTGTGCCTGTCGGGGCTGTGCCTGTGGCTGTGCCTTATGAAAAAAAAAGTGGCTGTGCCTGTGGCTGTGCCTTATAAAAAAAGGTGGCTGTGCCTGTGGCTGTGGCTGTGCCTGTGGCTGTGCCTGTGGCTGTGCCTGTGGCTGTGCCTGTGGCTGTGCCTGTGGCTGTGCCTGTGGCTGTGCCTGTGGCTGTGCCTGTGGCTGTGCCTGTGGCTGTGCCAATAATATTTATTTATTTATTATTATTTAATTACTTAATTATTAATATTTATTTATTAATATACCATTTTAAAACCAAAGAATTTGATTGCCAGAAATGTAATTCAAGGACAAGGTACATAGCAAAATTACCGTGTTATATCTTAATGAAAAATGTATAAAGTTAAATAACTCTTTATTTTTTATGTTCTGTGATTGATGAATTGTTTTACCAAAAAATGTACTTCGAGAACGAAGTACATATCAGAATGGCCGTGTTATATCTTTTTAATTATTTTTGTAATTTTTAGCACTGTTTTTAATTGTTCAAGTATATAAAATTGAGATTTCCTTGATTCAGACCAAAATAACGTAGCAACGTCGGCTGTCAGATGTCAAGTGACAATGACGTAGGGCGACGTTGCGTCAAGTATATTGTTGATTTAATAATTATCGTAAATATCTTAAAAACAAAGGTTCTAATTTCAAATAAACCTAATTTACATTATTCAAATGATATATTATATCCCGACGTATTTTATAGAAGTAGCTTTTATTGTAGCTTAAAAGACTTGGTTTCCGAACCACAAATACTATTGTGGTATTTGGAATAGTTAAGTCAAGTTAAATGTTTATTTATTCTAAGTTGCCAATAAATTATATAGTTATTATTAAAAGATACTTATAATGTTTCCTACATTTTATCTTGCAATTTTAATAAATTAAATAGTTTCAATCAAATTCTCTGAACTATCGGTGGATATTCATATTTTATCTGATAGTCGTAAAGATTACCAATAAAAACATATTATATTGCTAAATTAACTTAAGACGTTTTAAAATAGTTTCACTACATAGGATTTGTTAATTATTTATGTTATTAGTTATTTAGCTATAATGAATAACCATTTGCCATTGGTTTATTATGGCGGTAGTCGTTGATGTACTTTTTAATATTTGACGGTTATAAAAGTAGAAGTACCGCCAATTCAGGTGGAGTTACGTTGCAACTGTTAGAGGGAAAAGAATTAAAGATAGACCCAAAGTAGTATAATTGTGTCTTCCATTTGTGTACCTAATTGTATAAAGAAAGAATTAAGTTTACATATTGTAACTTAGTTATGAAGATACCAAATGTGTAAAAGCTGAAACCTATTTGTGTTACTCTAAAGGATCCCCAATGTTTATGTAAGTTATTTGATATTAAGCTATGAATATTCCTGATACCTATCTGTTAGAAATGTGTACAATAATGGGGTTTATATTGCTTATTGTTTTATGTACACTTATAAATTGCTATAACTTGAGACAGTTGGGGACAACGTCGACTTGTCCTTTTAAAATACTTTAAAAGATGTTCCCGTGGAGTTTCTTGTCCATTCTTCTCCACTAGACCTAGGGACCTAGTGAATGGAATAGAGTTTGAGTTTGATAAGACCAAAATAAATTCAATTAATGGTCTTGTCTTTTGTGGTTTTATTTCATAACAACCCTGTTCCCTACACACCTCTTTAGAGATACTTTCAAACACATTAAATAACGAGTAATCATCTTGACACACAGTTTATTAATTGATGGATAATAATACATATACATATAGATTTACATTAAATTTCTAACAACTGCATCAGCGAGCGGAGTTTGCATAACTGAATTTCAGGCCAAACTTATAACCCGCGTAGTTACCGCTCCCGTAAGAATACAGGGATAAAAATAGCCCGTGTCACCCGGGGATAGTGTGGCTTCTCAACGGTGAAAGAATTTTTCAAGTCGGTCCAGTAGTTTTTAAGTTTATTAGTTCATACATACAAAAATACAAATCTTTCCTCTTTAAAATATTAGTATAGATTTGCCATCGACACGCTAAGAAAAAGAATGACAACATATAACCAAATTAAAATGACTAAATAATTCAGCAAATGTGCCAATTACTACATTACAAAGATACACCTTTATCCAACGATAATATAAATAATAATACACCTTGAGATTTGATCACTGTATACTGCTTAATTTCATAAACATCTAAAGGCAACTTATTTCCAAACGTAATCATAGACCAATCAATCAAAAATACAGACATCATTATACCGCCAGCAATTTAGAGACACGAAGCACACATACATACAAACGCACAAAAAAAATAAATTGAATCGGTACACTTTCACAATTATTGAATAATCTTGCAAAAAACAACTTTCAATTGAAATAAATAAAAAAATGTAATATATCAAAATGTTTTTTTATGTGATTATTATGCGGACTTGTTTTTTGGCACTTCAATTGACCTCTTATATATTTATGTAAACTAACTTTGAAACATTGATGTGAAAACGATTACTTTTAACAGAAGCTGGCGTCAAATCATGAGTTATTAGAGAAGATCAGTGTAACATGACCTTGCTTTGTATAGATTTCCTGTACAGTGAGAGATACACTTATACTGGTAGATATAAGTGCTACATAGCTGCACTGTGTAGTATTAGTGCTTATATTCGCTGTATATATTCGCGTTTCTAATCCATTACCGTACTAGCGTTTTGTTATAGTAAATAAGGCCTTTGGTTATTTTATTTACACATCTAAAATAGTAGTGGACATATTTTAATATGTTATTATAAGGAATTTAAAGCTCACAATATTATTTGGATATTCGGAACCGGCTTTCGGTCCCATAATAAAACTGGTTTAGTTTGGATAGTACTATGGGTTACCAAAACCGGGTTTGGCATGCCCTAAACCTAACATCGTGTTCCCCAACGAGTTAAGACAGGGGTCTAGTGGTCTCTAGCAGTTTGATCTTTAGGTCCACAAAATGCGTGATTTTAATTAAAGTCACTAGTAGTCTTTTTTTTGTTTTTAACCGACTTTCAAAAAAAAGAAGGAGGTTCTCAATTCGGATGTTTATATATATTTTTTTTATGTATGTTCGGGCATAACTCCGTCACTTGCTAACCGATTTGAAAAAATCTTTTTTTGTTGGAAAGGGTATACTTCCCAAATGGTCCCATAATTTTTTTATCGAAATCGGACAAGCGGTTTTTGAAAAATCAACAAAACTCAAATAAAAAACAACATTGTCCACATGACCCATGAACATGTGAACCACTAAAAATTTAAAAATTAAAACTTTTTAACAAAAAATAAAACCAACTTAAAAAAAAAACCACAAAAACGTCAAAAATAAATCAGTTTCTGAAATCGGTGGCAAAAAAATGAAATCAAACAAACAAGTCACCGACTTCAGAAACTGATTTATTTTTGACGTTTTTGTGTTTTTTTTTTTCAAATGACTCCTCCCGCTCTGGGCGGAGCGGTAGGGAGTGTCAGACTTCCACTAACTGTAGACCTCCCATGTTCCTTCTTAGCCCTCTGTTACCGGGGCCGCGGTATCTCTTTCGAACAACCCGCAGCCCTGACGGGGTCATTAGTATCCTCAAGGCAAGATTTGTATCAATAGGGTATGCCTCTTTTTGCATCGAAATACTCAAGTGATTACGACACCAAAGTGCTCCAGAACTGGTACATTACAGGCTGATTATTTTTGAGACATGCATACTATACATTTCTGGCTAACCCTTGTAGAATTATAGGCGTGATGTTATATTATTTCCTGAATACATTCTCTGCCTACTTCCTTTTAACGCGCTGACGTACAGTCAGTGACCAGCATAAACTGACCCCTCTTCTTACACCACTTGCCCTCTTTTTCTTTATATGGGGGGTCACATAATACTGGTCACTGACTGTACACGTGTCTATATTGTTAAATAAATTCGATTGTTTTAGCCGACACTTAGTATTTTATGATCAATGGTTGTTTTCATACTTTGCCAAAACAATAGATTTGCGTGAGAATGTTTTTTTTAAACTTAAAACTGGCCTTCCTCTCGTGTTGTTTATAATTTTATTAATTTGACTGTTTCGAATGTACGTAAAAACCTCTGATTGTTTCAACTATTGATTGGTGCTTAATAGAGATATTGTTTAAAAGTAATTGAAACGGTAAGTGCAGGCTAGGATTTTTTTTACCAACTTGAAAAAAGGAGGAGGTTCTCAATTCAGTTGTATTTTTTTTTAAAGTTTGTATTCAAGATGGTGTTATTGGGTTTTTCCATTATTAATGTATTTGTGCTCGGTTGATGGCAATAGGCTTGCCCCTTATTACATGGGACTTAATATTACTGGCGAAAAGTGGGTTTCCATTTAGCGACACCTCTGTCTAGGCCTTCGGGGATTACAGGCGTGATAATTGTGCTATGTAAGATGGCCAGAACCATCATCATCTGCCCAGCCTTTTCCAACTATAAGGTCCCATTAAAATAGGTGGACAAAATTTCAGAAATCATTCAGACCACCAAAATAAGGACGATGGTAAAAAAAATAATAAGAAAAACGCATTTAAGTACCTACTCATAAAGGATGAGTTTGTTCTAGAGTGCCGGCAATTTATTATTTTATGTAAAAAAAAAATCAGTTTATTTAATGTTTTTTTTGCTTACATATCTTTGATTAGACCTACTGAATGCTGTGTTAAAATTTGTCCACTTATTTTAATGGGACCTTATATGTTGGGGTCGGCTTCCAGTCTAACCGGATGCAGCTGAATACCAGTATTTTACATGGAGCGACTGCCTATCTGACCCCCACAACCCAGTTAGTACTATGGGTTGTGGCCGAAACCAATAGTGGACACAAATAAAATTACATTACGTACTAAAACTTTAGAGATACTACGAGTACGAGTATCTTTAAAATATGCACACAAGAAGTAATTATACCCGTTTTCACGAACACTAGGCATTTAAATAAGTACCTCATTTAAATATCCCCTGATATTTATAACGCCCGGCTCAGCATTGAGAGTTAAAAAATTGAAATATAATATAGTTCAATGACTAGTACAAGCTTAAGTTAAAAACATAACTCCTTTTTATTTTTAACCGACTTCTAAAAAAAGAAGGGGGTTCTCAATTCGGATGTTTGTTTTTTTTTATGTTTGTTCGAGCATAACTCCGTCACTTGCTAACCGATTTGAAAAATTCTTTTTTTGTTGGAAATGGTATACTTCCCAAATGGTCCCATAATTTTTTTATCGAAATCGGACGAGCGGTTTTTGAAAAATCAACAAAACTAAAAAAAAATACTACATTGTCCACATTATGACCCATGAACATGTGAACCACTAAAAAGTAAAAATAAAAACTTTTTAACAAAAAATAAAACCGACTTCAATAAAAAACACAAAAGAGTCAAAAATAAATCAGTTTCTGAAGTCGGTGGCAAAAAAATGAAATCAAACAAACAAAAGTCACCGACTTCAGAAACTGATTTATTTTTGACTTTTTTGTGTCTTTTTTTTGTTTATTGCAAAATGGGTCTACTCTTGACCTCACCTGTTAGAAAACGATAGATGAGGTCTATAATGGAACCAGCGTTTATAAAAATGTGTTTGACTTATATTTTAAATTAAAAAAACCGGCCAAGAGCGTGTCGGGCCACGCTCAGTGTAGGGTTCCGTAGTAATAATTCTTTTTTTTGATTGAAATACGGGCCAATGAAACTTGACCTCTGGATTGTATAGGCGCTCATACGATTCAGGGACCAAATTATATTGGTTAACTGCAGTTTCCATCTGTTGTTTCCATCCAAGTTCAAAATAATTTTCCTAGAAAGTCCTTATAAAGTTCTACTTTTCAGATTTTTTTCGTATTTTCTAAACTTATGGTTCAAAAGTTAGAGGGGGGGGGACGCTTTGTTTTTTACTTTTGGAGCGATTATTTCCGAAATTATTGACATTATCAAAAAATGATTTTAGTAAACCCCTATTCATTTTTAAATACCTTTCTAACAATATATCACACGTTAGGGTTAAAATTAAAAAAAAAATCACTTCCCACTTTACATATAGGGGGGCTACCCTAATAAAACATTTTTTTCCAATTTTTATTTTAGCACTTTGTCGGCGTGATTGATACACATATTGGTACCAAATTTCAGCTTTCTAGTGCTAACGGTCACAGAGATTAAGCGAGGACGGACAGACGGACAGACAGACAGACAGACAGACAGACATGGCGAAACTATAAGGGTTCCTAGTTGACTACGGAACCCTAAAAAAGGCAAAACGCTTTGCAGGTTATTTTTTTAGTTTTTACGAAAAGAGATTTAATAATAATAGATATCCACTTACTCTTTGGACTGAGGGAATCATTTTGTACTGTGTTGTTTGTACCTGTAAAAAAATTAAGAAATTAGTACAAAAGGATATTTTACAAAAAAATAACGACTATATTCAACACAATACTTTGCAAAACTCAAAAAAAATGCATTGAAAATTTTGCATATTGCAGTTTTTTTTTCAGTTTGTCACAATGCATTGCGTTCGTTAGTACTTAGATATGTGCAAAAACTTGCAAGATCTAGATTTCTAGGTCACGTCATTGTGTGAATCAGGCACAATTTGATTTAGGTACAGCGCTACAATTTTTCGTGAACGCGTTGAAGTCTTTTCTTTGGAGATTTTTCGAAATTTAATATTACACTGAAAAGAGAATGTTCATGTTTTTGTTTGAACGCGTTAATCTCTGGAATTACTTGTCAAATTTGAAAAAAAAAATTTGCATTTAATAACTCAATTGTTGGAGCAGGTTATAGGTAATTTAACTTTACGCTGCCATGCTTCCGAGCCGATCAGAAAGAGGAATGGTGGGTGAAACCGCGGGGCATAGCTAAAGACGTTAGTATATTCATTATAGTTTCATTTTGAGGAGCTCAGCCGTTCGGTTCTTTCAGGTTAATCCGCACTTGTCTAGGTTGGTCTATGGATGGGTGACAATCCCAAAGTAGTTTGGAAAAGACAGGCAGATGATGATGAATTACATGTTTTTTTTTTGGTGGCGTGGGAAATCATCAAACGACTCCTCCCGCTCGAGGCGGAGCGGTAGGGAGTGTCAGATTTCTACTGACTGAAAACCACCCATGTCCCTTCTTAGCTCTTGTGCCGAGGCCGCGGTATCTCTTTCGAACAACCCGCAGCCACGACGGGTTTGTGAGAGCCCTAACATTGTCCAATATAATTCAGAAGAAAATGGTATAGCAAATAAATAATAATAGCAAATTCTCGAGCCAAGTTAACAGCTCTAGATTGTTTCTACGTTGTTTTACATAAGTTCTTCAAAAATAGTACATTATGGTATAAGCGTGTAACGTTGGTGATTACCGTTGAGGCGCCATTGAGACCCGAGCCGTCAGGTGAGGGTCTTAAGAAAGCCGAGGACGGTAATCATCAATACACACGTGTATCATACGACGTTTTTCAACACACTTGTGAAGAAAATAATACTAAAAAGTCATCTTCAGTTAAAACGGGTTCTGTTTTTTTTTCAAAAAATTATCGGTTTTCCTATGCGCGCGCATCTACAGTTCGACCAACTTATCTGTGCATGCGGGAAAACACGGAACTAAAATAAATGTACTAAGTTTGACGTAGCGATGCAGTTTTTCTTGACCAGTGGCGCCACCATGAAATTCACACAATGGTCATACTGTAACAATGGCAATCGGCCATATACTAAATGAATGAGCGCGATGAGCAAGCACTAAGTACATTAATTTATTTTTACTATTGAACACGATCTTTTTTGTATCGAAACTTTTTTAGGAACGTAGCAACTCAACCAATAAAATTAAAAAAAAAAACCCTATAACTCACTAGTGAATAATAGTAATGTAAAAGTCATAGTTTGATTATAGGTGTCATTATGTGCCTAATTGCGATGAAATTATAGCAACTTTATGAGCAAGTGTGTTGAAAAATACTTAATTTACGAACTTTCGATCGCCTAACTTACGAACATTCGTTAGTCAAACGAACCACTAATGTTTTTTAAAGAATAGCTACTCTTAGTAATAAAGAGTTCTTCAATCTTCATGCAACACTCGTCACCTTGACCTCAACGAATTGTTAGAACGTTATGCAAATCGTTTCGGTAAAAATACTCATGTTTTTTTTCAAGTTTTGTAATCGTAAATTACTCTATAATGTTTTTGAAGTGCATGTATTTTAGGGTAATTGATGTTTGTTAGTTTGTGTCATAGGTTTTGTATGGGATGACATGTTACAGCATTTTAATCCTTATTAGGTATAATAAGGATTAAAAGGTCAGCAGCGGTGGCCCAGTGGTGGCGGCCCCAACCTACGAACAGTATTACTTTGTGTAATTTATTTAATCACTGTTGCTCTCAAAACAGCGAAGGAAACGTCATGAGGAATCCAGCATGTCTTAGAACCAAAAAAATCCAAGACATGTGACATCTACCAATTTTTGGTTTTGATTATAGCCCATCCCTCTTCTAGAGAGGAGGCCTGAGGCCCTGCAGTGGGAACGTTATAGGCTGATGATGATGATGACAGTTCATTCGGTGAGGCTGGAAGCTAAACTCAACATAATTTGGCAAAGGCAGATGATGATATGCTTTGGCCTACTTATAGATTTCTGACAGGGATTTTTGAGAAATTGATGCATTGTGACATTTTTTTCCTTGACTACTACATATTATCATCGGCACGATTCTTGAGCGCTGACGCAAAAGTGACTTATTGGGTCCCTTTGGATGAAGTGAGACGCGGGGCGGGGAAAGTGCAGTGATTGGCCCGTAGCGCATCGCGTCATAGTCGTCACTCGGAATTTGTTCTTTACTCCTGCTGCACTTACCTCAGGACCAATAAATAATAAACGGGTGTGCGTTTTATTTGTCATAAAGTGTACGATGCGCACAGCGATCCCCACTCTTCCGCCGAGCGCTCAAGAACCGTGCCGGGTATTATAACATAAAATGAAGAATGCACCAGTTACTTTTAAGTCTCATGTAATAGGGGTGAGTTTATAGAGCTCCAAATGACGCCATTCGCTTTAGGTGGAGCAGAAGGGATTGTCAGACTTATACTGACTGAAACCCACACATGTTCCTTCTTAGTGCATGTTTACGTACAGGCGGGGCGTCGCGCGGCGCGTGCTGCGTTTTTATTTCAAACGCATGGCGATGTATGAAAAAGTTAACAATTTCAAACGTTGATTTTACGAGAAGTGATTTTTCGCTCGTTAGTTTAAAATGCAGCGTTTGTTGCGGTGGACCCGCCTCTCAGTAAATTAATAAAAAAGCATGTGACGAGCTTTCAGCACGCGCCGCGCGACGCCCCGCGCCTCCGTAAACGAGCCCTTAGCCCTTTGTGATCCGCGGCTACAGTTTTTCTATCAAACAGTCCTGCAGCCGTGGGTGCTGTATTTAACCGACTTCCAAAAAGGAATAGATTCTCAATTCGTCTGTATGATTTTTTTGTGTCTTTGTTTCCGCATAACTCCGTCATTTATGAACCGATTGGAAAAATATTTTTTAATCAAAAGAGCATTTTCCCGAGGTGGTTCCATTGTGACCATGTCTAAATCAAGGGCAACCCCCAAATTTTATAGGCACGTAAATACGTGTTTCGTGTTTTTTTTTCTAAATTTATTCATTCCCTGACGATACGTTTAAATTAAATGTACAAGTAGTATTTGCTAAGAAACTACGAATCACACAATTTGCGTTGCATTTTCACACACAAAACCTTCAATCCGCAATTCTACATGCAAAACATTGTGAAATCTAATTCGATCGCCTCACAAAGGATATCCATCAAATGCCAGACTGGGTTATAAAAATTTATCGTTGTGTTTCTGAGGCCGACCGTCTAACTGATCAAAGTAGCCATGTTTTGACTTAATATTTCCGTTTTATGCAAGGTTTGCTGTTGTGGTGGTCTATTGTTTCTTTTTATGGTGCGATGGTGTTTTTAATGGTCTAGATTTCCTTTGGCCTTAGTAATAACTGAAGATGAGGTGTTTATTCTTAGTGCCTTATTCTAGGTTGGTATCGGATTTCAGTTAAACAAGATCCGACACTCCCCTTCGCTCTAGCGGGGGAGGGGGGGGGGGGGGTCATTTGATGATTTTCAAAAAAAGGGAGCTTATCATCATCGTAAACAAATCCAGAACAGCTTTTGTGAAACAATCCGGGAATTCTGACAAAGTTTTGACTAACCCAGGGACAGAACTTAACATAACATCACGCCTGGAATCCCCGAAGGGTCCGGCAGATATGTACCACATTTTGCCAATTACGTTTAAGTTCCGTGGGAGAGAAGGAGAGAAAGAAAAAGCAAGAAATAAAACATATTATAATATTTATTTAGCACAATATGCCACAAGTGCACACAACAAACAATAAAAAATAAAATGAACAAAATCTATATAAATAAAAAGAGAAGTCCTGACTGACTAGAAAGCTGAAATTTTGCACTGAGGTTCCCTTTATAATGTAGACAAGGAATAAGGAAGGATTTTTATTCCATTAGTTGGCAATGTTCGATTAATGCAGAAATGTCTTACGATAGCTAATCAATGTTTTTGATTAGCATTATGAATTTGACTGGCCTGTTGGTCTAGTGGTTAGGGACCCTAACTGCTATGCCGGAGGTCGTGGGTTCGATTTCCACCCAGGACAAATGTTTGTGTGATGAGCACGATCATTTGTTCTGTGTCTGGGTGTAATTTATCTAGTACTAGCTGACCCGCGCAACTTCGTCTGCGTCACATAAATATAGCTATAACCTTTCTCGATATATCCACTATCCGACATTAAATAAGCTAAATCGTAACAAACAAAAAATCTTATCTTTTCTCTTTATTACAATAGTTTAGATGGTTTAGATTAGCTTAGATTATATTAAAGTGTGAATTACTATAAAATCTATCTCTTACTGTTAAATATACTATAACACTCTGTAATTGTAAACATTATGATGCAGTAAATATTTTGAATTTGAATTTCCCGGAGGCCAGCCAGAATCCCCCGTACCTAAATTGCGACGCAACCCGCGTAATTATTTTTCCGCGCGGGTATTTTTACATTGCGATATCTTCTAAAATATTTCTTTAAACTGTATAGAGTAAAGAGCACAAATATTCTATATTAAATTTCCGTTCTAACGAACACATTTATTTAGATATAGATTAATACCATATGGGTTAAATAAGCTTCGCAAAAAATAACTCTTTTTAACCTAACATTTTAATAGTAAAAAATGGTTACAGTGAGTCAATCTTAAAAGATAGACAGATGCTGTCGTGGACTTTTTTTTAGAACTTTTAAAGACGAATAATTACTTCGTACATGATATTCTCGTAACTTAAACCGTTTCCGCAGCGCACGCAACGGAAGCTCTCAGAAAGGAATTTTCTTTTCCCGTTTTTGCAACATTTCTCATTTATGCTCCGCTCCTATTGGTAGTAGCGTGATGTTATATAGCCTATAACCTTCCTCGATAAATGAACTATTCAACACAAAAAGAACTTTTCAAATCCAACCAGTAGTTCCAGAGTTTATCGCGTTCAAACAAACAAAAAAACAAACAAACAAACAAACAAACAAACAAACAAACAAACAAACAAACAAACTCTTCAGCTTTATAATATTAGTATAGATATGTATGTATTTAGAAATATATAAGTATGTTTATCAGTTGTCTAGTACCCATAACACAAGCTCTGCTTAGCTTGGGACTAGATGGCGTTGTGTGATAGTTGTAAAAAAAAAAAAAAATGTATGCCTATAAATTTAATTTAAATGTTGGTAGTATTTAATTTCTCAGTTGCAGACTGAAGTTTAGGTTCGGCCTGCTTGACGGCAATAGGCTCGTCCATTTACAAATGATACTTAAACAGGACTGGTGAAAAAGTGGGTCCACTACTTCGACTTACTTTTTTAATGTATTTGTAAGCTATAGTCAAATACTAAGACCCCTCGCCCACGGCGACTTTTTGTAGCGATGCTGTCGCACGTTTACAAAACGCGCATAAGTTTTGTGGGCGAGGGCAAACAGCTAGCGACCGCATCGCGTTTGTATCGGTTCAAACGCGCGACAGCATCGCTAGATGAAGTCACTATGGGTGAGGGGCCTAAAAATCAATTTAATATGAACTTGGACCACTAACTCAGTATTGTAAACAATAGCTATCGTTCTCCATATTAACGGTCACTCTATATTATATCGGTTTTTAGTCAGAAGCAGTCTGACACTCCCTTCCGATTCGCCCAGAGCTGGAGGGCTCATTTGACGATTTCCCAACTACCACAAAAAAGGTGACATCCACCAATACACTACCACTGTGGTGGTATGGTGGATCACAACTCTATCTTACTGGCAGAGAGGAGGCTTCTGTGTCTTCTAATATCCTACTGTAATATCTTAGCAATAAGATTGGTTTTACTCCTGTTTAGATGTTAAATAAAAGGTTAATTTCGTTCAGTGCTGTATGGCAACAAAGTATTCTAACATTTGTAAATTTTAATTGAATTACAAAATAATCTTCACACAAATCAGTTAAATCAATGCGAATTTTACAGCTTGTTTCGCAATTCGTAATGTGACTTGCATTGCTAGCCGTAACTATATTTTAAATACTTTTAGGCTCATTTTACATTAGCACAAACACTTAAATTAATGACTAAATAAAATCTCAGTTGGAATTTTCAACCATTTGTTGAGTACAGAGAGTTGAAATTCCAACTGTTAGTAGTCAGTGAAAATGAAGATTAAGCTGTATTTTATTACATACCCGACTTTAATTACTACATCAACAGTAAATCACACGTTTAAGCATTAAAATTTGTGTCTTTTACTGTAAAACTTAAGGCTGAGGATACTCTGAGTTAAAATCATCAAAATCTAATTAATATTTTGATGATAATCGTCATGTTTTCATATCAGATTCATCATTATTTTCCATTAAATGTTACATAGAAAACTTTATTGGTATTTTAATGATAATGAAACTGTAATTGTTTTGTTGTTTGTATCGCGAATCTTATTACGAGCTATAAACTCTCATTTGCAAAAATGAAACGGAATATCGTGCATATTGGAGCATTTGTTCTTTAATTTTAACTGTTTGTACGGAAAGAAGATTGTAAGACGATGTGGATATTATGATTTGTGACCAGTGGACCGCATTAGCTATGAATCGAACAACTGGAAGTTGTACGGAGAGACCATTATATGAAAAAAATGCAAAACATTGCCCAAAAAACACCATTATTAAAATAGTGGTCATTGACCTAAATTGAAGTGTGAAGTAACTAAAGTTATAAAAATATTTAAATTAGGTAATAGAAGGCTCAACCATACTACTAATGTTTAGGAACAAAACTCAAAAATTCACAAAAAAATTCAATCAAAAATGTAGCAAACTAAAAAAGAATCATCATTACTTATCGCAATTTTGTTGCTGCATATTTCGGGTATTTACTCTTTAAAACTCTGTAAAGGTAACTGCAGTAACAGCCTAACTCAGGCGCAGTTGCTCACATTTATACTTTGAGCTTGATTTAATAAAATATAGTGCATGCATATTTCGACCATTGAAGTTGAATATTATATTGTACAATGGACTGGCCGCAACTTCATGTCTAAAGCGCGAATTTTGCACGGATGATGATTTTATCAGGTCCCTAGTCATCATCATTATCATCATCATTGGGAGTATGGTACCCATGCACACATCATATCTAGGGAACTGCCAACAAATTGTTTTAAAACGGCATTATTCAGATGGCTTATCGATAAAACATTTTATTCTGTGAATGAGTGCCTTAAATTAAAAGATTTACGAAGACATTTTCCTATTCTAATTAATTTATTGCAAAACTTATTGACATTTTTACCATAACTATTATTAATTCTGAAAATGAGATATTTACCACGTTTACTTTTTGTTTCGTTACCCCGATATTTCAGCGCTGTTTAAAAACTTATATTTTTACGATTGACATTACTATTGGCATTCTTAATTTTACAACATACCAATTATTGTTATTCACTTTAAATGTACCTATTAATTAATTTCGCATGGTAATTTGAGCGAATTGTGTGAGCTTCTGTTACAAAACCTGACCATCAATACTGTACTAAAATACAAGTAAATAAAGTTCATTTCATTTCCATTCACTTTTGGGGACAAGACGGGGAGTCTTAGACCATTATTCTCTATTTTATAATAAATAATAATAATAAATTCATTTATTTAGGTAATTTTACACCCGTTGCCATGTCAATCTTATTACAAACATGAATAAAATATTAAAATTCAGAAATAATAATGATTATGAATATTACTAAATTAAAGAATTATAAAAACAATACAATTAAATACACAAACATACAATTAAAAGTCAAATTACTATTGAAAATTCAGATAAAATGAATACACACACAAACAATTAAATTAAAGTTATTCATTAATTAATATTATTATTATACATAAAATAAACACAATAATATCTAAAATTTCCTAACCGGCACTGGAACGGTAACATGCCTGCCACAACAATGCCGGATATAAGGGCAGTCCAGCCTGTTACCGATCATTGCCAGGATAGCATTTAGCATTTTGCGCGAGTCTCAACCCCCTACCAAGTCTTTCCCGTGATCTTCTAAATGCCATCCATCAATTTTTTTTTGGAGCGTGTGAATTCATCAAATGACTACTCCCGCTCGAGGGGGCGGGAGTGTCAGACTTCAACTGACTAAAAACCACCCATTTTACTTCTTAGCCCTTTGTGTCCGGGGTCGCGGTATCTCTGGCAACCCGCAACCCCGGAGCATCCACCCATCTTTCTGTTATTCTTACCCGCAGGCTTAGAATAGTCAGTTCAACAAGAAAATCAATTCGGTAGACCACATAAGAGCAACAACCTTAAGTTACACACTTAAGTTAAGTCCCACGATAAACCTCAACTTAACATGGAAATAACTTTGAAAATTACCAATCTCGCTGACTTAGTCGCTGGTTGATATGTCAAAGTCGTGAACTGAACGGTAACCTGAAGGTTACCGGTTGACGGTAACCGCGTAAGTATAGTTAACTTAAGTATAACTTAACTGTAAGTTTATCTGATAGTTGTGTGAATATTAACTTGATTTGATGAGATTGTGAAGGTTGGTGATGTCTAGTTTGACCTACAATTTGTGTATTTATTGATATTAGAGTTTGGCTTAAATTATGTTAAACTAGTAGTACTTCGCCCGCTCGTTAATTGTCCTACGAGATCGTACTACCGGGATAAAAAGTATCCTATATGCAATTTCAAGTTAAAAACTATCTGTGTGCTAAATTTCATTCAAAACCATTCGGTAATTTTTCGTGAAAGAATAACAAACATCTATTCTATCCTCCCAAACTTTCGCATATATAATACTAGCTTTTGCCAGCGGCTTCGCCCGCGTGAAAATGACGATTTTCCATACAAACTTTCATCCCCTATTTAAATCCCTTAGGGTTTGAATTTCGAAAAATCCTTCCTTATTCCTTGTCTACATTAAAAAGGAAACCTCTGTGCAAAATTTCAGCTTTCTAGGTCCAAGGGTTTGGGCTGGCTGGGCGTTGATGAATCAGTCAGTCAGTCAGTCAGGACTTCTCTTTTTATTTATATAGATTAGTAGGATTGTACGCTTAATCTTTTTGCATGTGAATGTATCTAATGCTATATTATTATGTCCAAAGCCTGCATTAGTGACAGGTTTATTTGATGGCAAAACAACATACCACCCCGTCATTATTCCCCGAACCTATAACATTATACTTATATTACATCCATATTTCTATATTATGGCCAGTTATGTTTTTAGTCTCATGCTTTGTACTGAAGGCCTACCATGACATCTTAAAACAGTTCCTATTCCAGTGAGAAAAAGAGATGGCGCTAGACACCCCGAATAGTTCTGTCACGTTTTCACACTGGAATAAGAACTGTTCTAAGATGTCATAGAAGGGCCGCTGAACGCTGTGTTAAAATTTGTCCACTTATTTGAATGGGATTTTATTTTATAAATACACAACCGCATCCTTAAGTAAATGAGTATCTCTTGTCTACAATAGGTGGTCATTTAAATTAGCATGACACTTGGCAACTCCGACAGTTTAGTATCTCGAATTTGTATTTTCATCTCGAGGCTTCGGTGTCGATTTTACAATAGACTCCGTTGCTGCTACTGCGAAACTATGATGGAAAAATCACCAAAAAGTGAAAAAAAAACTTCAGAAGAAAATTCTGCTTCTGAAGTCGGTGACATTTCTTTGCTTCATTTCGTTTTTTTTCCACCGACTTCAGAAGCAGAATTTTCTTCTGAAGTTTATTTTTCACTTTTTGGTGTTTTTGAAGTCGGTTGTTTTTTTTTGCAAAAAAGTTTTTTATTTTGTCATTTTTAGTTTTAATATCTTATAGAAATATTTACTATACATTCAAAATTCGACTAACAAACCTAACATTCGATAAAAAACACGAAACACGTAATACGTGCATGAAATTTGAGGGTTGCCCTGGAGTTCTCTGAGATTCAATCACCCGGTCCTGGTTTCCACATCAAAATTGGTTCATAAACGACGAAGTTATTCGCGAACACACATAAACGAAAAATGTTCATAAATTAAGAAAAATGTCCATAAAATGAAAAATACTGGACCGAACTATACTAAATTTTTATGGGACCAAATGGCAACTATTCCGCATCGAACTAAAAAAAATCACGTACATCGGATCATAAATCGCAGCGTAATCGATGTACATACATAGAAAAAAAAATACATACCAATCGAATTGAGAACCTCCTCCTTTTGGGAAGTCGGTTAAAAACCCAACGACACTGCCTGACCCGGGAATTAAACCTAGTAGCAGTCTCGCTTGCAACCACTAGACCATCGAGGCAGTCAGAAAACTCAGATTTTATGTCCCAAAGATAGCTTTAATGTCCATTCTACTTAAGCTCATCACAATTTCCTGTAACCACCTCTATTACAACTAAAAACGCCTGTCCATCCATCTGTCACTACCAAGACGAATTTATAATATCTGTACGTTTCCTACCAACTTCACCTTCGTTGGGTAATAGTCTCACGCGATTCTATTGTTTGTCTGTAGTTTGTTCTACTGAAGAGGTCGGCTGCGATGTGTTATAGATAATTTAGTTGTGTTAGCTATTTTGTAGCAATGTCGGCTGGTTCGTGTGAGTCTTAACTTAGACCAAGTTAAAATGTGATTTGGTTGATTGATCCTGCGGGTCTAGTTCGAGTGGGTCCTGTTGTCCAAAGACTCGTATGCGAGAAACACAAAGAAAAAATTTGATTTTGACGGACTTTTTGAGGTTTTCAATAGTCCAAATGGTTACCGAGATAGACTGAATATAGAAGATGGAAAATCAAGAGTTATGCCGAACCGAGGACCGATCAATAATTATGCAAAGTTACTGGTCTGATCATCATCTGTCTAGCCGGTCCCCAGTTGTGGTCGTCTTCCAGTCTAACCGAATGCAGCTGAATACCACTATTTTAGATGGAGCGACTGCCTATCTGACCTCCACAACCCAGTTAGTACTGGGTAATACTATACCCCACGGTAAGACTAGTTGTCACACTTGACACTGACTATACCTGTAACGACTGCCAAAGATCTTCGAAGGCTTGACGTGCTTTCCGAGGTACGGAGAAAACTTGGTATGTAACGGGTGGTCACCCATGCTCGAACCAACCCAGGACCCAGGCAAGCACGCCTCTAGCAGCATAAGGTGTTTTATAGAAATCCTAGTTACCACTCAGTGAATACCACAGAGCAGGAAACGACAACGCAGCAGGCCCAAAAGGAGATGGCGGGATGAGTTGTACTCTCTCTCTCTATACTCCATTTACTATAACATTAGAATTTCAAGTTGACCGTTTTTACAGTCCGTTCAACCGATTTTGACTTCTATACCGTAGGGATAAGGATGGCATTAAAAGCAAAAAGAATGTTACAATACCGACTGTTTACTGCAGCTACATTTTGTCTTGCTGTATACGTAACAGAGTTCACAATCGGTTAACTTAAAATTCTACTGTGGTAAATGGAGTATAAGGACTGGTCTACTGTCGCACTAGATCACGAAAAGTGGAAGGAGGGAAGGGAGACCTTTGCCCTGCAGTGGGACAGTACAGGCTAATAATAATAAAATAAATAAATACGACCTCTGCAATATCCCGTGGTTTTACAAACATTTAGTAAGTTTTCTCATTACCTATCAAAAAGTTACGCTTCTCGTAAATTGTGGACTCACGAAGTTAATGCTTTGAGAGAAGCCGACGAGTTTCATTACAAGTAATGTAATTTGATTTTGTTGGGCTGGGCTGTCACGAGTAGTTTGGGTCAGTTTTTCTGTACAATTTCCTAGTGTTGTGGTAGCTATATTACTGTTGTGCGTGAAGTCCTGAGTTAGATACCAAAACTCAAATTGCCGATGTAGGTCACACGGCTGCCAAAGCTCAAATGGAACTGCGCCGGCCACATTTGCCGCATGCCGGAGGAGCTTAGGCTTAAACAGCCACACAATGGGTTCCAAACAGCAGTAAACGGCAACGGCAACAAGGAGATGGTGGGATGAACTCGACTCTTTTCTCAGGGATTGGCGAACAACAACACTGGATAGGGATAAGTCGAAAAAGGGGGAGGCTTTCTGTAGATTTTTACAATAAGTTAGTTGACTACCTAACTAACAAAAAAAATATGATTCTGTTTAGTCCGTCTGTTACATTATCGAAAAATATTGGATATGTGTTTTTTGTTTTCTAAAATAAATTTAAAAAAAAGGATAATAAAACGTGTCAAAGATCGTGAGTGGGGGCTGGCGACGTCACTTTTCGCGCGACTTTTCGAAGCCCTGTATCGTCTTTATTTATTGTATACGTGAAGAAAGAAAAAAACACGTGTCCAATATTTTTTGGAAATCTATCTGACGGACTTATTAGATTTTTTTTGTCAACTATCCTATTTATGAGCCTGCGTGGGAAGAACGAATGCACAATTGCAAATAATTTATCGATCTTTTTAATGTCAGCTGCCAACCCTACAGGTTCAATTCATTACAAGATCGTAACATCACATATTGACGAGCTGATTGAGTTCGTTATTCTGCACATTGACTTGTACATGTACAGTATACCCAGCATTACCTGAACCCTCGACTCACACTAATTGCCCTCTTCTTTATTATACGATGGGCCAGGTTATGCTGGGCAACGACTGTACCTACTTTGATGAGTATTAACTGCTGCCATTTTTGAATAGCTGCATTTGTTAGTTAGTTAGACTTTATGTAGTATTCATCATAGGGCTAAATCTATAATTATCTATCTTCTATCTATCTATATAAATAAAAGAGAGAAGTCCTGACTGACAGACTCATCAACGCCCAGCCCAAACCCTTGAAGCAAGAAAGCTGAAATTTTGCACAGAGGTTCCCTTTATAATGTAGACAAGGAACGAGGAAGGATTTTTTGAAATTCAACCCCTAAGGGAGTTAAATAGGGGATGTGAGTTTGTATGGAAAATCGTCATTTTCACGCGGGCGAAGCCGCTGGCAAAAGCTAGTGGTTAATAAGAATTGTATAGGTGTATGTATGGTCAGAAAGGACAGGTGCGTAGTACTGTAACCGGCGTGCGTGTATGACCAGATGTATGAACGTGGACGAGGCAAAAGGAGTATGTGGTTTCTGCCTACCCCCATGAGAAATTTATTTTTTGAGCGGATAGATTATTTTTCGAACTTTAATGTTAGTGGTTCAAATGTCAAAAATCCCTATACTAGGAAAATGGCAAATTTCTTTATTAATGCAAAGGTGACTTGGTTTATCGTTACTGTGACAAACGAAAACACTTTATTTGATGAATCCTTAAAGAAAATTTTAATTAATATCAATCAGGAGAAAAGTTATTGCAAAAATATATGTTGATCCCTAGACACTTTTGATGTGTGTATATATACAGACATCTAACTTGCATTTACTTTTAAGATTACAGAGATAAATTTAGAGTATGATGTTAAACGATACAGCGTTTGACATCAGTCGCTTAATGCCAAACGCTTTATAAAACAAAATTGCAATCAATATTGTCCGTGTACTAGAATTTATTACAAAGATTTCTGCCTGTATACTTAATAGCTTGTTCGCCTGTACCTATTTGTTAGTTTAACATAACTGGCGGAATATGGCTGTACTGTTAAGAATATCTCTGCTGAAGCCTGCAGGGATTGGAGGCGTGATGTTACGTTATGTGTTGTTATTTTAATTTTATTTAACCGATTGAAAATCACAGACCAGTAATATTAAAAAAACTATTTTTTTTTTTAAACGTTGCCCCACACTAGGAATTTCTCCTGTATCGTGGGTGCGTTCACAAACATTAAACTCACATGCACAAACACACTCAGACCCGAAACAACTATCTGTAGGCCATACAAATACTTATTTGTTCCGTGCGGGGATCGAACCCGCGACACGCAGCGCAGGCGCAATATTATTTCTACGTATGCAAAACCAGTGCGTTTTTTCTTTAATTTATTTGGGCCTTTAAACTGTATATCCTCGGGAGCAGTGTAGAGCCTGGATTTATTCCGGACAGTACGAAATCTGGATTATTGCCCCGTTGATGGCAATAGGTTTGCTCATATTGTATGGAACTTAATTCAGGTCAATGAATCAAAGAATGCTAACAATTAGAATGAATTATGTACATCATTACTTTAAAACTTCTGTTCATCATCATCATCATCATCAGCCTATAATGTTCCCACTGCAGGGACTCAGGCCTTGTCTCTAGGAGAGGGATGGGCTATAATCCACCACGCGGGCCCAGTGCGGATTGGCAGATGTCACATGTCTTCGATTTTTTTGGTTTTAAGACATGCCGGTTTCCTCACGATGTTTTCTTTCACCGTTTTTCTTAAAAAATTCTGTTGACTATGCAAAAATTATGTATTTTTTTTTAAATTCAAGTTGTACTTATACTTAGCTTTAAAAAAAAACTCCAGCTGACCTAGCTTTTGAACCCTATGACCTTAATACGTCTGTCCAAAAACTAAATCTGAAAGCCAAACTCATTTACAATTATTCTCCTGCCTTTGTACCAACATAACGACTAAAATATATTGACAGACTCGGCTCTAAAACAAATATGGAAGGCACTTGACACATCCCGGCCTTCGCTTAAACTTAAACCTTGTGCCTTTAGTCCCTTCTTGTTCGTAAGCGGTTTTATATCTTTGTTATTTTGTGTGTCCTTTTTGAACTTTTTATTTTGATTGTTTTAAGGTTGTAATTGGGCACATTGCTCGAAGAACGGATGGCCGATGGGGCCAAAAAGTGCTGGAATGGCGACCGCGAACCGGAAGACGTTGCGTTGTAAGGCCTCTAGGTGGACCGATGACCTGGTCAAGGTTGCGGGGACCCGCTGGATGAGAGACGCACGGGACCGGTCAATGTGGCGACACCTGGGGGAGGCCTATGTCCAGCAGTGGACGTCTTTTGGCTGAAATGATGATGATAATGATGAAGGTTGTAATTTAATATTATGCCTGGATCTATGAAGGGTTTGGCAGAGGTGTAGGTAACTAAAGTGTTCTTTCATTTCCCCAGTTTGATTTGATGCCGGTTTTACGACATAGCCTGATAATTTTAGGTGCAAGAGCCAGGGTTTAGGGAAAGAGATACCGCAGCCTCGACACAAAGGGCTAAGAAGGAGCATGGGTGGTTTTTAGTAGAAGTCTGACACTCCCTACTGCTCTGCCAAGAGCGCGAGGAGTCATTAGATGATTTCCGAAACTCCAAAAAAAATAAAAAAATTGTAACTCGCGAAGTACAACTATTAAAAGCATCAATCAGCACAATGTTTAAGTGTGTTACATTGAGTTTTACGGTAAAACGTTATTTTCCGCCCCAAAAAAGTTGTTTCCCAGCAATCATTTTTCATAGAAAGAAAAGAAAGAAAGAAAAAATGTTTATTTGACGTCAGTACCTACATCAAGCACACACACAACAATAAAAAAAAATTACAAAAATGGAAATAGGTAGGTACCTATGTGCTGTGTGCCTCACGGCTGCGCCAAAAAGGTTCATTTCAGCATTCATGCCAGACAGGTGATGCTGTCTGACGCTGGTCTTCCAAGGTATAGGTAGGTAGGTATAGGTAGTCTTAGTTTAATATACACAATGCTTGGTTGACGGCGTTGTGAAGGGTTCGTTTGCAACTTGTATTCAAGTGAAATGCTTCCCAATGAAGTTCCCCATTTTTAGGGTACCGTACCTCAAACAGAAAAAAAACGGAACCCTTTTATATTATTATACTCGTGTGTCTGTCTGTCTGTCCGACCATTCCCCCCCCCCTACACTAGTGAGCCTAAAATGTTGAAAAAAATACAGAAATTAGTTCAACACTAGAAAAGGAGGTTCAAGTGATTACAGGAAAACATGTAAGAAGTCTATGGTGCTAAAATAACATGGATAATCTCTCAATATCTACAATGGTCGGAACCCTTCACGTGAAAGTCTGTACTTGGCCAGTTTTTTTATAACAGTTTAATTATGAGCAATTCAAAGTTTCATCGATTATTCGAAGAGGGAAACATACCTAGGTATAATAGTTAACTATTCACCTCGGTTCACCTGACCGATGCTGTAAGCTTAATAGCTATACATGTAGTTTATAATCGATTTACTCTACATTTACGGCAAATTGCCGCAAGAGGACGTAACTTACTGCGACCTATGTGAATCTGTGCGAAGTTATTTCGATTGATATAAACTATATAAGTGTACATAAGAGGGTATTGCGTATGTTTTGTACTCTGACATGTCAATTTAATGGACAGGAAAAATTACCGTTTTGTAATCATTTGATTTGACATAATTATAGTAATATAATATAACATAACATAGCCTCACGCATGTACGGGGAGTACTTGCGTGAGGCTATGTTATGTTATATGAAAGGTTAGCCTGAGGTGTACCAAATGGTACACCCACATCTCGCCAGTTATTTTTTAGTCCCAAAAAGTAAAGTAATTTAACTTTGTACGAATTAGATGCGGTTTCATGAAATGTAACGTAACACCTCTCCGAAAGATACGGTAGAGATGTATCTACTTAATGTTTAAGTCCCATATAGAAGGCGAGCCTATTGCTATAAACCGGGCACAAGTCCCTTGACTTGTAGTTGTAGTCTTTCTAGGTTGCAACTTAAACACTTACAATGGAAAATCCAAAATAACACTTTGTTCAAACTGTGAACCAAACATAAGCGATCATGTTCAAGAGTGTTTTTTTCAATTATCATCTGCCTAGCCTTTTCCCAACTATGTTGGGGTCGGCTTCCAGTCTAACCGGATGCAGCTGAATACCAGTATTTTACACGGAGCGACTATCTGACCTCCACAACCCAATACTGAGTAAAACGATACCCATCTTGGTAAGACTGGTTGTCACTAAAAGTCTCGCTGACTACCTGTGACGACTGTCTATATTTATATTTAACTAGCTGATGCCCGCGGCTTCACCCGCGTGGATGTCGTTCAAATTATATACTAAAACCTTCCTCTATCTATTAAAAAAAACCGCATCAAAATCCGTTGCGTAGTTTTAAAGATTTAAGCATACAGACAAACAGACAAAAATAGCGACTTTGTTTTATGGAAGATCGACCCAAGTGGCAGTTATTATTAAGCCACGCACGAGCTCCTCAATGGTTTTTTTTTCAACCAATAGCTTAAAACATAACACAAATCTTCAATCTATTTATGTATCTTCCTACGTTTTTATGCTTCATTTTTATCACCTAATAAAGAAATAACCTATAATTTAAAGATATTACAAAAACGATAAATAGCTCAAAATTGTATGTAATTTATTTGATGTTCATTTATATAGGTACGTTTGTAATGTTCATTACACATGTTAATGCTACTGTAATACAGTCATAAAAATATTAGTGTACTATTAAATATTAGTTAATATGATAATTGCAAAGCTCCATAGTTATCCATTGTGGTAGCAGAGAAACTATAAAGATGGGAGGTTGGATTGAACCTTGGAATTTCTGGTACTCGTATTATATCTACATAGTAGCTTGCTGGTAAGCAAAAAGAGTACCATAAAACAGGGTATATAGAAACGCAGAGTAAAGAAATAAAGACAAATCACATTTTAAATTGTTTTTTTTTTTCATAGTTTGAAGGTGGGCCCTAGAAGCAAGCGGGTCCTGTTGACCAAAGACTCTAAATCTTTGCGAGATTTAACGTTGAATTAAAATATATTGCCAAAAACGTATCTAAATACATATTATATGAGTGAATTAATATTATTTATTTATTTATTTGTATGATCAATTTATGTTTGTTGATTTTTAAATTATAAAGTAAAATTTAGCAAATAAAATAGACTATTTTTGTTGGTAACGCATCAAATTAATTCAATGTTAAAAACCTTTTCAAATGTTTGTCTCTATTCACCCCGTTTTACTGTACGGTCGAGGATTGTAGTAGAAGGCACTCAGAGGGTCTAAAATGGCTATTAGCGCAGAATCGTAATTGAATAATAAAATATTACTTACGTTTCAAAAAAGGTATTTTTAAACTGTGATGATTCTGTTAAAGCTACCATTGTAGTCTTGCTGAAGTTTGTCCCTATCTCCATCAGACCAAAAGAATCAACATGAATCTATATAAATAAAAAGAGAAGTCCTGACTGACTGACTGACTCATCAACGCCCAGCCCAAACCCTTGGACCTAGAAAGCTGAAATTTTGCACAGAGGTTCCCTTTATAATGTAGACAAGGAATAATAAAGGATTTTTCGAAATTCAACCCCTTAGGTAGTTAAATAGGGGATGAAAGTTTGTATGACAAATCGACATTTTCACGCGGGGGAAGCCGCTGGCAAAAGCTAGTTCTTCATATGAGTGACATTTTTTCTCATAACATAACATAACGTTACACCTGTAACCCCCGAAGGGTTATTCAAAGGTGCCTATATTTCGCCAGTTATGTTTTAGTCCAATAAGGGGTGAGCCTATTGCCAGCAACAGGGCACAAATTCAGACTCCGTGGCCGCTAAAGAGAAATTCCTGATGGATATCTCAATTACTCTTTGCTCGACATATCGAGCCTTTTCAGGAAGAACATCGTAAGCGCAAAAATTCCCAAAAACCGGTTTTAATTATTAAAACCGGTTTTTGAATCTTTTTACTTGAGTTCATAGTTTGAATTAATAAGGAGGTGCCCATATAACACCAAGTAAAAATTTCAAATAAAAAAAACGTTCTCCTGTAAAATTATGCAAATGGCGGTTAACGATCTTCTTCCTGAAAAGGCTCGATATTTTTTTTTCATATTCGTAAAGTGTATTGATTTTCAGTATTTTGGGGGCTGGAAAAGCTGATTTGGCAGTTCTATGTCCTCAATGGTAGAAAATTCACTTTCCATCGCATAGGCTTCAAAATGCTATTAGTTTAATTGTTATACGAACACCTCTGTTCATCCTTTTGGGAAATACTACCGTGATGTTATACATACAAATCATCAATACGGAAAACGGGTTATATACCATGATTACTTTTTGTAAAAGTAACCATTGTTTAAAAACTTAAAAGGTAGCTGAAACGTAAAATCTAACGATGCTTTTGAGTAAATAACTTTGAATACCATGCAGTTAATCAGCAATTAGTATTATATTCAAATCATTCGGTTTCCATAGTTATGTTAATAAGTTTTAGTAATATAATAACTTTAGCTCGGAAGTTAATCTATTGATGATTTTATGAATACAGACAACAATTTTAGGAAGTACCTATTAATTTTTTATTTGTATATTATGTATGTTAGTGAATTGATATTGTTGTGTAGTTAATTTTCATTTGAATTGCTGAGTATTTTAAAAAAATGATTAATGTTTCATAAATTGTTTTTAGTAGTTTTATTGGGACTTTCTTGAAAAAACATGAGTGGTTCTATAAATTAGTCAATCAAAATTAGAAACAACACTTTCCATTTCAGTAATTGCTTTTACAAAAGTTTATCACCAAGCAGGTGTAATAAGTTTTAACTGTTTTTGTTATTAAATTTATATTTGTTTAGTAATTTTTACTAGGATCCCGTCTTCAATAACTGGCTAAATCATATTTACAAACACATGCATTAGCTAGCCTTAAAACCTGCATATAGGTATACCAGAAACTCTTCAACTAGAATTTATAAAATGTTTTAACTGTTTTTGTTATTTTTTCTTTGCTAAATTTTACTAGGATTCCATTCAGGACCGTCTTCAATAACTGGCTAAGTCATATTTACAAACACATGCAATACTTAGCCATAAAACCTGCATATATACCAGAAACTCTTCAACTAGAATTTATAAAATGTTTTAACTGTTTTTGTTATTTTATCTTTGCTAAATTTTACTAGGATTCCATTCAGGACCGTCTTCAATTGGCTAAGTCATATTTACAGACACATGCAATACCTAGCTATAAAACCTAGATAAACCAGAAACTCTTCATCTAAAAAAAACTGAGCATCGAACCTCCTTATAATAAAAAAAGAACAAAAAAAACTAACTTTTTTTCAAATACGCCTTCGTTTGACACAACACTTCACAGTCACTGACACAAAATACTACAAACGCGTGAACGCAAGCACTGTACTTGGACGACTGACGGTTGCAAACGTCTATGTACTCTTATATACATGCTCTGAATTCTATGATCGTTGGCCAACCAAGGATGCGTTTGGAGGGGTCGCTTCCGGGTTTTTTTTTGCGATTGAAAATGGAGTAAATTCTTGATGAGCGAATTGATTGGGAAATAATGAAGAGATGTAAAATAATTGCAGTTTTAGAAGTTAAGCGGCAGTTGTTGGTTTAGCTTTTGAGAATGGTTTGGATTCAAATTAAAAAACCTTTATTTGTACACATAGGTAAAAGGGAACATGGTGTTATTAAAAGTAGTTATGTATCGCTATGTCCTGGCCGGAGCAGCAGTGGCCCAGTGGTGTTGGCCCCGACTTACGAACAGTAGGTCGTGGGTTCGAACCTAGACAGGCGCATTACTTTGTGTAATTTATTTCATCACCGCTGCTCTCAAAACGGTGAAGGAAAACATCGTGAGGAAACCGGTATGTCTTATAGAACCAAAAAAATCGAAGACATATGACATCTGCCAACCCGCACTGGGCCCGCGTGGTAGATTATAGCATCCCTCTCCTAGAGAGGAGGCCTGAGTCCCTGCAGTGGGAACATTATAGGCTGATGATGATGATGATGATGATGTGCTGCCTTGCATGGCATACAAATACTGTTATGTTATTTGGTGTCCGTCACTCAATCTGTCTATCATGTGTCTAAACGTATATATTGCCTGCATTTTTGTAAAGGATTAGGTACCTATATACTTTTGTCTTATACTTTTTTTATAAACATGTAATAATCGTTGTATGTTTATTTTCTATTTTCTGTCATTTTGTATGCACGTATTTTTTTATATAATATGCTGCTCTGAATTCTATGTTAGTGGTTCAACCAAGGAAACGATAAGGCGTCCATTTATGGTAGTTTCTGGTTGACAAATGAAAATCGAGTAAATTCTTAACGAATGATACATAATGAAAAGATTTCGTGAAAAATCTTGAGCTTTCAGAAAAGTAATGGAAATTGAGTAAAATTTTTCAGAAAATATGTGAGTACTAATGTTTAATTATTTACTCATGAAAGTTTCTTGTTGAAACTGGGATTAAACAGGGAAAATATCCTTTGGGTAATTTAAAAAGTACACACAGTACCTATACCTACAGTATTTTTTTATTCTCTGTGGTCACGCACCCGCAATTTTATGACCGTAATGTAAAACCATTAAAATTCTGAAGTTGGACAATTGATGAATGTTAGTGTGTTAGATAAACGCTGCAATAATGTCAGGTTAGGGCAGATTTGGTCAGTTACCTAAATTTTCAGGTTACATAACCGAACACAACGCTTTTTATCCCCGAAGGTTTAGGCAGAGGTGTCATGGGGGCGAGCCTATTGCTTTCGACCGGGTATAAATTTACACTCCGTGGCTACTACTGAAAAATTCCTGATGGAATAACCACAATATAATACTCTGCCCGATCCGGGAATCGAACCATAGGACCTCACGCTCAGCAGTCGCTCTTGCGACCACTAAACCAACGAGGCAGTCAGGTTTCAGGTTACTATTTGCATTTTTGGTGTTCGACTGACTCCTTTAAGACTGATAGCCGACCTCAACATGGTTGAAAAAGGCTAGGCAGCTGATAATGATGTGTATTTCTTTGAAGACCAAACAATAGAGAGTCAATTTTATGATGGACACTCTCAATAGTTACTATTATTGAGAGTGTTATATTATTGTCATTTGTATCCATTATTATTTTTATGTTGGATATAAATGTTAATGGATGGAGAGGGATAGGAAGGCCAAAGAAAAGATGGATGGATTGGGTGAGGAATGAGAAAGGTGTAAATGCCACCGTGACGCCTAACAGGGAAGAACGGAAAAAGAAAACGTGTTGCGCCGACCCCAAATGAAGATGTCGTGATTGAGTGCAGCTTCTTTTTTTATTTATTTAAACGGTTTTATATTTAGCTCACCCCGTTTGTTTTATTCTTGGATCAAATTTAGTAATTCAAATTTCACCCTCTTCCTGTCAACCGATTAATCTGAAATTTTGTATACACTTTGGATTTTGGTGACAATACAATTATGTTTATTCATTATCATTATAAATTCAAGATGGCCGCCGCTACAAAATGGCGGATAATTTATGTTTTATTAATCCCATCAATATGGGTATCAAATGAAAGGGCTCAACAAGCAGAATACAATATACTATATAAAATTAAAATCCAAGATGGCGGCTAAAAACTAGAAAATAAAAATAGGTAAAAAAACTTTTTAAGTTAAACGGTTTTATGTTAAACATACATTGCAATGTTTAAGATAAATGTACTAAAAACCAAAAAATAATAAAATAGATACAGTCGTGGGAAAAAACCGTGGGGCACGTCAATTCGGAACTGTCGTGCTGCGGAAATTACAATTGACGTGCCCCACGGTTTTTTCTTACGACTGTATCTATTTTATTATTTTTTGGTTTTTAGTACATTTATCTTAAACATAGCAATGTATGTTTAACATAAAACCGTTTAACTTAAAAAGTTTTTTTACCTATTTTGTATTTGTTTCGACGTTTAAAAGTCCCTGTGACTGGCCTACTTTAAATAAATGCATGATTTTGAGTTAAACTCAATCACTTACCTATTAATAATTATAATAATATATGGACCAAATATGTCTGAAATAAAAATATTTTTATTTTATTTATTTATTTATTTTAATAAGTCAATTAATTGAAAGTTACCCTGAAGATACAAACATCGTGATAACCAATGATGATGATATATTGATGATCAGTAATCGTGATCAGTACCTCACATTTGAAGTAACTAGGTCACAACAGTTAACTTTATAGAAGGTAATAAACTCCTTTTTTTTTGTAGATCGATTTCCTTATTTAAGACTGTCCTTCTTTTAGATTGTTTTTACACGTTTATTCATTGCATCTGTAAGAATGTACATACGCCAGCATATTATACTACCTGACACTGACCAATTTTTCAGTACAACCTTGAATCCAGACATGAACCTACATGAACCTAATACTTTAGCGATAAAGTTGAAATCTATCTAACGCTCAATCTTTCTATACTCATCTTTATATATATAACTAGCTTTTGCCAGCGGCTTCGCCCGCGTGAAAATGTCGATTTTCCATACAAACTTTCATCCCCTATTTAACTACCTTAGGGGTTGAATTTCGAAAAATCCTTCCTTATTCCTTGTCTACATTCTAAAGGGAACCTCTGAGCAAAATTTCAGCTTTCTAGGTCCAAGGGTTTGGGCTGGGCGTTGATGAGTCAGTCAGTCAGTCAGGACTTCTCTCTTTATTTATATAGATAGATAGATTCTACTGTACGTGTGTATGTCACTGAACTCCTCCTAAACGGCTGGATCGATTTGGATGAAACTTTCTGGGGATATTACAATGGATTCGAGAATGGTTTAGAATCAATTGGAGCCGGTAGGTAGCGCTGCTGTCCTGGCAGGACGATGTCTGCCAGGCCCGCTAGTAATATTATAGAGACGAAAGATTTTTCTGTTTGTTTGTTTGTACCGAATAAGCTTCAAAACTACTAGACCAATTTATTTTATCAATGGAAACCTAACTTCTCCGGAAGTAACATAGACAATAATTTATTTTAAAAATATTAGACATGGGTGAAACTGCGAGACGCAGTTAGTTTGAGATAAGATTTTGTGCGCAAATGTCGCTGCTTCAATTTAAATCTTTCACAATTATAATATTAAAATTGTAGCAATACTAATCAACTTACCCACGCAGTACATATTATTTGAGGTGCGTAAGTACACTGTATCTCAAATTAATGTGATGTAACTATAAATTGTCGATGAACTAACTTGCCCTGCTAGTACAGTCACGTGCCAAAATAAGTACACAACGATTTTTCCGCCCATATCGATTACGACTTGTTAAACTAACTTTTTTTAGAACAATAACTGCTCTCAAGGCTCTGATTGTGCAAAATTATGCAAGAAGATTTGTCTCCCAAATTATCGATTTTATGAAGTGTGACCAAACTAATATTCGAATAAGTACTATCCAAAATCGCTTCTGAGCGTTGGTGTAACGTATACTCGCGGCCTCAATATAAAGGGCTAAGAAGGAACATGGGATGGTTTTTAGTCAGTAGAAGTCTGACTCTCCCTACCGCTCTGCCCACAGGAGTGAAGAGTCATTTGATGATTTAGTCTAGCGGTGTGACCGTCGAACAGCCAAGTCATAGGTATCAAGGCACACCTCACACACTCATGTAAGTATTGTATAAATAACACTTGCTGTGGTGACAGCAACAAGCCTGACAGATATTTATCGTCTTTTTTAATTATTGAAGATTTTGAATCAGAGATTAGTCAGTACCAGTCACGAAGTCTGGAATTGTGGCCGGTTGATGGCATTACGCTCACTCCCTATTACATGGGACTTAAACATAACTGTCGAAATGTATAATTAGGTAGGTACACCTTTTTCTAGACTTAGGTGACAACTCATCCGCAAAATATTTCATCCGCAGATGAAACGTCACCCTTTTTAAAAAAAATTAAGGCGACGACTCATCCGCAAGTTCGGATGAGTCGTCGCGTAGTTAATATTAATGTGGTCATATCGGCCAAATATACAAACTAGGAAGGGGATACTAGTGTGATTTTTTTCTAACCTTTTTAACAGGCGAGGTATTATGTTATTTCGTTTATTAAAACTCTAAGTATCTGTTCCGATACAGATATTGACCTACGTTTCTCCCTGACTGTACAATCCACTCTGACCCTACACCTTCGTTTAGTAACACACATAATTGGTTCAGTGAACGGAATCAACGTAATGAGATGCGTCTCATGGACGTATACGCCTAGTGGTAAGCCCGTTGGACTGCCGAGTCAAAGGTCCCGAGTTCGAACCCAACTCACGCTCCTCTGATTTTTCGGATTCATCAGCCTATAATGTTCCCACTGGAGGGACTCAGGCCTCCTATCTAGGAGAGGAATGGGCTATAATGCATATCACGCGGGCCCAGTGCGGGTTGGTAGATGTCACAAGTCTTCGAATTTTTTGGTTGTAAGACATGCTTGTTTTATCATGATAAAAAAGGCAATGGTGACCCAGTAACGTACTTACCCACATTTTACCATCAGTGTGTCAAAGTCTGTAATTGGGGGCAAACCTACTGCGGACTAATGGACATAATTCCAGACTATTGTTACTACTGAAAGGTTCCTCATTGTTAAACTAAATAACACTTTGCCTGACCTGAAAATGGAATAAGGACCTCATGGTCAGCGGTCGAGCTTGCGACCACTAGACTATCGGAGTAGTATTATATTGAACTGAGTTAAGTATGCCTGCGTCTGGACATGAGCATAGTACCCAAAACCGGCGTGCGTGTATGTCCAGGGGCAGCCGTCTCTACACTAATAACGACGCGGCGACGCTACGAATGTCGCTAATTCGTAAAATCGTAAACTTTCTTTAATAGATTTTCAACTATATTTCAACAGCTTATGATTGAAATAAAGCCGAAAATCTAATCTACTAGAGACTGCTGTCTTAGATGTATGAACGTGGAAAACGGGTATGTAAGAATCATAGCAGGTGGCGTCCCACATCCTACTCTCATAGGAAAGAGGTATGAGTTATTTTTTATCTTCCGTCTAGACTATTATTATAAAGACGTACAGTTGGTAAGTTTGAATGTCTAATGCGATTCTCAAAATTCTTTCACTAATAGGAAGCAGCTACCACTACCCATGAGTGGTTAAAACCTCTAACCTTAAAGCGATAACCTCTGTCCTTAAAGCGAGCGAAACCGCGGGTAAATACTAGTATTACACATAATTGGTTCGGTAAGTGAACTGAGCGGAAGCAAGACTATAAGATGCATCTCACGGACGTACGATTGTGGTATAACACAATTATTATTACTATTACGTTTAAAGTAAATTGTATCATATTCATAAGAGTGCTATTTATTTGTGACGTCATTTGTTTAGTTGTATTCAAGTTGAGAACGTAAGATTTTTCTGTATCATAATCATCTGCCTAGCCTTTTCCCAACTATATTGGGGTCGGCTTCCAGTCTAACCGTTTGCAGCTGAATACCAGTATTTTACATGGAGCGCCTGCCTATCTGACCTCCACAATCCAGGTAATACTGCGTAATACGATACCCTTTGATAAGGACTGGTTGACAGACTTTCAGATCACTGTAACGACTGCTATAGATCTACACATCGCACATTACTAATATTGATCGACCTTCGTTCAAACATACTTATGTAAACAATTATTTTTGCTTCCTAGGGCCGTACCTATATAATAAAATAAACGATGCTCTAGATATATACCCGCTAAATAAAAAAATATGTAAAGATAAACTCTTTAAATATATTAGTAATCATACATATGACGAGACAGAAAATTTATTAAAAATATTGAAATAACTAACTCTTATATGTTATGATCTCACCCTCTCACACTCTTTCACACACTTTCGCACTTTACTCACCGAGAGGTTATAACACTCCTCACACCGTTCTGGTTTGTTTTAATGTTAAGTTTTATTTCTGTGTAGAGATATACTCCTGATATTTTTAAGTATAATTAAGCCAGTAATGTAATGGTCACTTTAAGGAAGAGCGCTGATGTCTGAGATACAGATATTTTTATCTAGTTCAGACACAGATGCCTTCAACATAAAATTAAGATAATTAAAAATTGTACTGTATATCTGTATAAATGTAAATTATGTTTGTGCCAAATAAATATTATTATTATTATTATTATTTATCGCAGCCGGGACCTTCAGTTTAACGTACTTTCGGAGGGACGGGAGAAATCTAGTTATGTACTGGGTGATCATTCATCCACAGACTAACCTAGGCAAGTAAAGTTTGACCCAAGTCGCAGTTATTATTAAGCCACGAGCTCCTCGAGATTCGACTACTTCATGATTATTTTAAAACTAGGTGTTGCCAGCGGCTTCGCCCGCTACAACTCAAAAATTATCCCACGGGAAGATAAAATCGGGATAAAAACTATCCTATGTATTAATCTAGGTTATAACCTATCTGTGTATCAAATTTTATCCCAATCCGTTTTATAGTTTTTGCGTGAAAGAGTAACAAACATCCATCCATCCTCAAACACTATCGCATTTATAATATTTGTAGGAAGTAGGATTGGTAAAGTGACCGGTTGGTATATTATACCCCGGGCGAACTCACACGCAAATTAAATGAAATTAATCAAAGTTAACGAAACTATTTAAACTTAATTGTAATTATAATTGACGATGGTGTTTACATTCGCACTATTAAAATTAATTAGAAAATATTAGTTAGATGATCTTTGACCCTCTCGTAAGTCTACAAGTAGTGATAGGAATGTGTTTGAAAATTACGATTTTCTTAAGGGACTTAAATAGGGGATGAAATTTTGAATGGAAAACTATCATTTTCACGCGGGCGAAGCCGCTGGCAAAAACTAGTAATAAATAAGGTTCTACTATTAACAAACTCCAATTACCCTACTTACTTATAAATACGAAACCATCATATTTGTGTGATAGATGCGGTTTGTATGAGCAAACCTCTAAGGTGCATAAAAGGGGACATAATTTATGGTCTATTAATTTGATTTGTTGCCACAGCCCATTGAAAAGTGTCCACTTAGTCTGACCGTCTCATTAACCAGAGGAAGCGTGAAGATTCAAGTTAATGGTTGGGACATACATCATGCTTGTACGAGTATGCTTCTAAGGTGTAAGCAGAGGTGGATAAGAAACTCATCTATCGCCAGTATCTGTGTCTTTTTTTTTGTGGTGTGGGAAACCATATACTCAATACTCAATTCTTAATTGCATCAAATTCCATCAAATGACTCCGCCCGCTCTGGGCAGAGCGGAAGGAGTGTCAGACTTCTACTGACTAAAAACCACCCATGTTCCTTCTTAGCTCTTTGTGTCGAGGCCGCGGTATCTCTTTCGAACAACCCGCAGCCCCGACGGGACCCCCAGCCCCGACGGGATCTGTGGATCTGTAAGTCTCATATAATGGGGGGCATGCACAAGCGATGAAATATAACATCGTGCCTGTAATTCCCGAAGGGTTAAGCAGAGGTGTACGTAATGAGCATGAGTGCCTGGTTTTGATACTCATTTCCGGCAAAGATATCTAAACAAAAAAAAAAAACATAAACAAAGTGTTTTTTTGATTGCCGGAGAAAATATTGGAATCTAAAGGAAGTATTCAAAAGCGACCTCCCAGTAGAATTGAAGAAGAAGGTAATGGACTCAAACCTCCTCCCATGTTTGACATACGCGTGCCAAACATGGAAATTTAACCGCTCTGTAAAGAACAAAATTACTACATGCCAAAGGGGAATGGAGCGCAGTATGCTTAACATAAAGAAACAGCATAGAGTTCGCCACTCAAAAATTCGATCTACATCAAAAGCAATCGATGCCCTTTCACACGCACTCAAACTTAAGTGGAAATGGGCAGGCCACGTTGCAAGGCTACAGGAATATCGTTGGGCCAAAAAAATAACTTCTTGGAAGGGACCGGTTGGCAAATGCAAACGAGGAAGACCACATAGTCGCTGGGAAGACGAAATCATGCGTATAGCTGGATCTCGCTGGATGGACGTAGCGAAAGACGGCAATCTCTGGAGGAGGCCTTCACCTCAGGGGTTCTCGAATAATTGTAATTTATCATCATCATCATCATTTCAGCCGAAAGACGTCCACTGCTGGACATAGGCCTCAAAAGTAATAATAATATAAAAAAGTAGTAATAGTAATATAAATGTGTAATTTATATATTTTTTAAACTTAAGTAGGTATTTGTCAAAATATTGTAAAAATTCGAGAAATATAAGGCTTTTTTATTTATATTTTTTTATAATAAATTGCCGGCACTCTAGAACAAACTCATCCTTTAGGAGTAGGTATTTAAATGCGTTTTTCTTATATATTTTTTACCATCGTCCTTATTTTGGTGGTCTGAATGATTTCTGAAATTTTGTCCACCTATTTTAATGGGACCTTAATATATACTCTTTTTGCCTCATTCAAGTTTCTACGTCTGGTCTCACATGAACTCCAGTTTCGCGAGTCGGTATTTGTCCTTCTAGGGCGTCCCCTTCCAGCGTCTGCCTTGTAAATACCTTTTGTTAGTCGCCTACTGAACTAATTACAGAGAATTAGTAGTAAATCAGAGTGAAACAATCAACTAATGATGTTATTAACTCTCATGTATTGACGAAACCATCGCCATTATCTTCAAGCACTCACAATCGAAGGCTGTGAGAATTTCCGACTAAAATATACGAGCATTGCTCAACTTGGGGACCGAACACAGGACCTTATGATCTGTATTCATACTTCGGCGGCACTTGAAGACTTACCTTGAAGACGTCAGTTCACGATGGCAGTAAGACTAGCGTCAAAAAACACGCGTAAATGTCACTTATTTCCATCGCATTAGTATCGTAGAGAGCAGCGGTGGCCACTGGTGGCAGCCCCGGCTTACGAGCAGTAAATCGTGGGTTCGAACTCAGGCAGGAGCATTACTTTGTGTGATTTATTTTATCACCACTGCTCTCAAAAACGGTGAAGGAAAACATCGTGAGGAAACTGGCATGTCTTAGAACCAAAAATTCGAAGACATGTGACATATAGATAGACTACCAACCCTCACAGGGCTCGCGTGTTGGGTAATAGCCCATTTCTCTCCTAGTGAAGAGTAGGTACCTATATGAGATCTGTGCGGTACATTCGTTTTCCAGCCACGCGTCCTTGCTTAGGGCTTCAATAGTCGCAGTGGAAGGTCCCTCATAAAGCCAGTTTTTCATCAGTTTGCTGAAAGACCAAAACAAAACAGACCGCTTAAACATCGCCACTACAATGAAACTACAGAACACTTTTTTTTGTAGGGTAGGAAATCAAATGACGGCTCCCGCTCTGGGCAGAACGGTAGGGAATTACAGACTTCTACTGACTAAAAACCACCCATGTTCCTTCATAGCCCTTGTGCCGAGGCCGCGGTATCTCTTTCGAACAACCCGCAGCCCCGACGGGCAACTACAGAACCCTTCCACTTAAAATAGTTTCTACATACTAGTGAGACTATCCCACGACTCACGCTTGCCAACTTTTTGTTTCCCCATCAATAATAACTTAGCAGTGTTGAGTGGCAAAACAAGCTTGTACAAAAAATCATCAGTTAAATGAAATAATGTGTTACCTGATGAATGAATGCGATGTGTTCCACATTTGCATGGAGAACCACGGTGTGTATGGACTTGGGTCGACTTTCTTATTAATTTAGAACTTCTTTAACATTAACTAGCGACCCGCCCCGGTGCCGCAGGTTTAGTCCACTCTCGACCCCTCGCCCCCCAATAATTAAAGTGTCCACTCGACCCCTAACTATAGGCACCTGGGGGCCAAGTGCAATGTAGATACTAATGCGGGGCAGTCTGTATACTACATACATATAAACCTTCCTCTTGAATCTCAAAACTCTATCTATTTATTGCTTAAAACGGCATTAAAATCCGCTGCGTAGTTTAAAAGATCTAAGCGTACTTGACAAACAGCATTAGCTATTTTGGATATTTACCATGTTTTGCTGTTTGTTTTGAGTTACCGACATTTTGGCGCTGTTGCAAGCACCATGAATAAAGATTAACTGAAGTTTATGAGTAGGCAAATCGATCTACCCTATTTCTTGTTCGTTTTTACGCTCGGTACCGTAAGAACCGAACTCTCTTTTAAAGCTGCTTTCATCAGTACAGTCTTTTCCTAAGCTTTACTTAGTTGAGAAAAGTCTAGGCAGATGAAGAAGTCCTAGCAAAAACTACAAACTACAAATGTTCAGTGCCTACACAACGATTAAAAATAAAACAATTATCGTACGCCAAATGATTAAACTGTTACCGCACCATTACCATGATTATAGAATAACTTCCGTTGTCAAAGCAAGAAGCAGGTGAATGCAATTATTTAGCTTCTGTTGGTAGGCCGTATAACATAATAGCTATTTTAATACACGCGTTAAGTCTGACGTACGCGGTTAGAAGTTTAGAAATTGCTATAAGTGTAGGCATACACGAATCGATTCTTCAACAAAAGCTGGTGGCGAACTTTTCGATCATTCGTTTAATATGTACGTGTAAACTTTTCGTTGGTCGACTGCTGAGCAGGAGGTCTTGGGATCGGTTTCTATGTCGGATAAAGTGCTATTGGAATTTTCCGTCAGGAATATCTCAGTAACAGTCACGGAGTCTAGATCTCTACTCGGTTGGTTTTTTTTATATATATATCTGAAATGAGCCTACTCTTGACCTCAATCTTGCCCTAAGGGCAGAGATGAGGTCGACAATGTAACGAGCTAACCCAGAAGAAGCCTATTTACTCGCGACTTAAATATATTGGGGTTATATGAACTCGGGAAAACCCACGCATCCCTATTACTTGGGACTTAAACATAACTAGCGAAATGTACTGTCTTCTACTAAATACACCGCTGCCTTACCCGTCGTGGATTACAGGCGTGATATTTACGAGCTTTTTTTTTTTGTCACGCCCACCAACTATTCTCAAACCACTGTAACACCTGTAAGCCAGAATCAACAGTGGCAACCACAAAAAATGCGCCGAGACAATGAAGCTCGACATCTCGACGAAGTCCCAGTCTTAGATTCCGCAACGAAATTAATCAGAAAAGAATAGCGGAGGAGTAAGAAAAACATAATTTCCACATTCTTTTCCATATCAGCAGGAGACAGAACAGAACAAGGCCAATAGGCACACAGGGATGTATACAACTGCATATTTACGAGTATGTAGGAATCGTAGCAGGGCGCGTTCTATAGCTTCTGCCTAACCTCATGAGATAAAGGCGTATGTATGTAAGTCGACAAGAATAAACCCGGCTCGTCTACCCCACCTCTTAATAAATTTCTCCGTGTCACAATGACATAGAAATGTATGTTAAATGATCGAACCGTGCATGATTTTTAATAGCTGTAGCCTATAGTGATCAATTTGCATGGTGTCATACATTTTTGGCGACTTTTTATTGTAAGCGATAATTGCTTTAAGTTTTGCAATAGGAAATTTATAGAAATGTTACGGAAGTGTTGTGTGGTTTGGGTAATACTAATTATTTATTAAATAATAGGCACGTGTGCACCTTCTGTTACACACTGCCAAGTGTAGAACAACAACAGCCACGGAGTCTGGATTTGTGCCCATTTGATGGCAATAGGGTCGCCCCCTATTACATAAGACTTAACGTAACTGCTGAAATATGGGTGTACTATTAGGTTCTCTGCATAACCCCTCGAGGGTTACAAGCGTGATGTTCTGTCATGTTTACATAAGAATGTGTCTGACTACAAAGTTGCCTATATTATAATTGCTGTACCTAGCTGGCTCGGAGGTCAGGGCCCAGATGAGCGTGACATACGCGACATTGCATTACGATTTGCGATCGACACGCTCAGACATAGTTTAAAGTGTCATGTGTTACATGCCGAGACAAAATAAAGCAATACACAACAAATGAGTAGAGGAAGACCAAAGAAACGATGGATGGACTGTGTGAAGGATGATATGACTAGGAAAGAGGTGTCCGAGATGACGAGTAATAGAGAAGTATGGGAGAAGAAGAATACTATTGTCTTTATGAACTGGGTTGTGGAGGTCAGATAGGCAGTCGCTTCATGTAAAATAATGGTATTCAGCTGCATCGGGTTAGACTGGAAGCTGACCCCAACGTAGTTGAGAAAAAGATAAGCAGATGAAGATTTACGAAACCCTACCTACTTCCCCCCCTTCAAGGGTAAGTGTCACAGTGACTCCATGTAAAAAAGATCATATGATTATGAAGGAAATCTTTGCATGCATAATTATAAAGCCTATTATATAATGTTCCCACTGAAGGGACTCAGGCCTCCTCTCTATGAAAGGGAATGGACTTATAATCCACCAAGCGGGCCCAGTGCGGGTTGGCAGATGTCACAAGTTATTGAATTTCATGGTACTAGGATATGCCTATGTCCAGCAGTGGACGTCTTTTACAATTGACGTGCCCCACGGTTTTTTCCCACGACTGTATCTATTTTATTATTTTTTGGTTTTTAGTACATTTATCTTAAACATTGCAATGTATGTTTAACATAAAACCGTTTAACTTAAAAAGTTTTTTTACCTATTTTTCTTAACCGTTTTTCGAGCAGTGGTGATGAAATAAGTTACACAAACTTATGGGCCAGCCCAGGTTCGAACCCACGATTTACTGCTTGTAAGTCGGGGCGGCCACCCCTAAGCCACGGCTGCTCTTAGTTAGTTAGTTAGTAGTAATAATTAGGAAATAAATCGTCTCAAGTCCGCAGTTTATTTCAACTCTAAACGGATTTGCACGGGAAAATAAAGACAATAGTACAATGTTTAGACGGGCGGGTTACACAACCATTCGGATGTAGTTTCTAGATATATTCACGACTATATACCTTTAGCGGTCTGGTAGAAAGGTGCCCGCGATTCAGAGAAGAAAAGAAGACTTCTTTCATAATTCCGTATTTTCCAGGAAGCGACTGCCTATCTGATTTCCAAAACCCAGTTAGAACAGGGTACCACGGTAAGACTGGTTGTCAGACTTTTGGACAACTAACCACGTGTAACCACTGTCAAAGATCGATCAGGCTAACATGAACGGTTGCGGATTCGGCTAACATGCTTAGTTTAAAGTTATCTGTGGCAAAAATAAAACAACAACAACAGAAACACTAGGAACAGGTGAGATTAATGAAGAGAAGCTTGCAGAAATCTCTACCGAACAACTGGTGAGCTTCTGCAAGGCAACAGGAAGATTCGCGATGCCGACCACCAGTAACCCATGAAGGGGATCCACCAAAATGGGGAACTGGGCGAAATAATCCACAACGAAAGGACTGATCGCCCGCCTGGTGTCTGCCGGCGTCCTCGAAGATAAATAGAATCAGGTCAATATTGGCAAAACTAAGCATATTAAGGCATAAATTACCCTACAGAACCAAAAGACTAATGTATTTGGCCCTAGCAGATTCAATTATCGGATATGGTATAGCTAGCTATGGCAGAACATATAAAACATACTTACAAAAAATATATGACATACAAATTAGGATGTTAAAAATTATAGTTCCTTATAAAATAAAGCTTAAATTTAAAGACAACTATCAACGATTATTTGAATATTGTAAAATATTAAATGTCTTTGACAAAGTAAAACTAGCTATAATATCTCAATATGCCAACGAAATTGATAAAATAAGTAAAAAAATAAGACCTAACAACTTAAGATGTTTAGAATACCTACCATTATATAATCTGCCAAAATGTAACAATGAAAATGGAAGAAGGACCTGGAGGTACTTGTTACCTAACATGTTGAATAAACTCCCTAAGCAAATAACTAATAAATTAAAATCAAAGAAAACCTTGCAAATAAAACGAATAATCAAATATTACCTCACAGTGGATCAATACAAAGTTCCTCCAGATCTTTCACAAATAAACAAATAATGTACCTAATGTTATGTAAAAATATATTTTAATGTAAACAAGCGAGACGCCTCACTCGCACATAATCTTTCAGATTTAAGATTAAGCGATGTGTGTTTATTTCAAAATTTATGAAGTGTTCTTGGAAATAAAAAGTTTAATTTTTTTTTTTTTTTTTTAAGGTGGTTATGGGCATCAGGCGGCGAAATGGGTAAACGACATACTTGCTATTTGGGGAAAAGCAGTCTCAACTGGCACAGGAGCATAGAGATTGGCACCAGAAGAGAGGGATATACCCAGCAGTGGATGAAAACAGGCTGTAGGTGATGAATTGATGATGAAGATGATGTATAATACGGACACCCATCATCATCATCATCATCTGCCTAGCCTTTTCCCAACTATATTGGGGTTGGCTTCCAGTCTAACCGGATGCAGCTAAATACCATTATTTTACATGGAGCGACAGCCTATCTGACCTCCACAACCCAGTTAATACTGTAATACGATGCCCTTTGGTAAGACTGGATGTCAGAATTTCAGGTCACTGACTACCTGTGACGACTGCCAAAGATCTGTACAACAGCTTAACGTGCTTTCTGAGGCACGGAGGAAACTCGGTATGTCGGGCGGTCACCCATCCACAGACCGACCTAGGCAAGCACAGCTTTACCTAAAGATCGACCCAAGTGGCAGTTCTTATTAAGCCACGAGCTCCTTCACCCATCCACACACAAAACCAAGTGCAGCTTAACCTTGTGTAACGACCACGCAGGTCGTTACTATGCCGGAGTGAGTCAAGCATGTAATATATAATGTAGCATATAGTATATAGTCGTAACCTCATTAGAGTATATCAAATAATAAGGTGTTTTTGCCAAAGATGGAGGTCGAGGTCCTACGGTCAGTAGGCAAGTAGTACAGGTTGGTTCTATGAGAGAATGATACAATAAATGAGCCTAGTAATGATATTAGAATTGTCTATAAGAGAGCAGATCGTATTGTTATGATTATGTAGTCTTCCTGCCTTTGTCCCGTTCTACTTGGAGTCGGTGTAACACGTTTTACTCTTCGCTCCCCTCTGTCATCACGGTAGCATTTATTGTTTTCTCTTTCATACTGAAATATCCAGATATGAACATCATCATCATCATCATCATTTCAGCCGAAAGACGTCCACTGCTGGACATAGGCCTACTCCCCTAAGTGTCGCCACATAATTATGTACATGCAGGAACAGAATCTTCTAAATATTTGCACAACATTTAGGCCCTGTTTCACAACTTACGATTATGGTCCCGTTAACTTGCTTTCCCTTCTTCCTTCCCGTGTTTGTTATTGTGATTTTCTTTTTAATATTCCTACGTGTTACTAATATGGTTTTGAAGTAAGATGTAATACTAACACTATAACCCCCTTATTAATAAAAAAAAGTTAAGCCTGCTTAAACTTACGCTTGGTTTATCTCGCATGCCGTCCCTTTCATTTGAATATTTTTGAAGTGAGACGGCATGCGAGATAAACCAAGCGTAAGTTTAAGCAGGCTTAACTTTTTTTTATTAATAAGGCCGAAAGGGTCTTGATGCCGGGATAGTTTAGAATTTCATTCGACTTCTGTTTATTTTGAGTACTTAAGTGGTGGCTATTTGTAACTTGAAAAAACTGTACAGAATTTGTGACATTCTAGCAGTTCTGCTGCAACTTTTTTTTTCGAGTGGGGGAAATCTTGAAATGACTCCGCCCGCTCTGGTCAGAGCGGAACACAGTGTCAGAATTCTACTGACTAAAAACCACCATGTTCCTTCTTAGCCCTTTGTGTCGAGGGCTTTCGAACAACCCGCAGAGTTCTGTTGCTATTTGCTTTCAAACTAAAACTCTCTTTGAAATCTTCAAAACAAATACCTTATCCATTAAACTGTATGTAAGTACCTATAACATAAAGCCATCCACATCATTGTGTCATGACATAATACCCAATTAAATAACAATTTGTTATGCATTGCACTACAAAAGTAATTACATTATATTGTATCGTCATCATATTACGACGATTGATAATAGCAAACTGATGTTTTATCAGTCTGTCTTGTGATAAACTATGCTGGTGCCCGTGACTTCGCTCACGTGGATATCGGTTAATTATATACTAAAACCTTCCTTAAGAACCACTCTATCCATTGGTGAAAACGGCATGAAAATCGGTGCAGTAATTTTTGATTTTATCGTGAACAGACAGGCGCGGCGGAGGTCTTTGTTTCATAATATGTAATAGTGATAAATCATGATCATTATTCCCCATGTTGTCACGTGTTTTTTCTTTTTCTTCTTTTATACTCTTTTAAGTTCGAACCAAACCGTCACACTCTCATTTACTCTTTTTCTATATACTTATACTTACTAATATTATAAAGAGGTAAAGTTTGTGTGTTTGTATATTTGTTAAATTGTAAGGGGTAATCTCGGGATCTACTGAACCGATTTTAAAAATTCTTTCACCAATAGAAAGCCACATTATTGCTGAGTGTCATAGGCTACTTTTTATCCCTGTATTCCCACGGGAACGGGATCTACGCGAGTGAAACCGCGGGACGTCCGCTAGTCTTTCATAAATATCAATCAGCCAAGCCAGAGGCCCATGGGTTGCATAAAAGCTCTGGCGCCAGGTTAGGCAAGGTCGATAAAGAAGAATCCTCATTCAATCCATTCATATTTCCATAAACATTGATTTACATCACATCACGAACATAGTTTTCTAAAAGTCAAAGTAAAAGTACTTGGTCTGCCACTTTCCAAAGAAAACCTTTGTTTTTGGAGGGTGAGAAATTATCAAATGACTCCTCCGGCTCTGGGCGGAGTGAAAGGGAGTGTCAGACTTCTGCTGACTATAACTACAGCGACCCGGACACGGGGTTGAGGTATCCCTTTCGAAAAACTAAAAAGTTTTATTTAATTTAACTCATGGCAATGTGCTTTTGCGTTTTTCAGCGGAATTTCTCAGGAACAGTCTCTATGAAGACTGGATTTGTGTGTTTTTTTATACTAGCCGCCACCTTTTAAAAGAGATTAGAAGGAAGGTTATAGGCTATTACATTACCTACGGCCCTAAAGAGCCCAGCAAAACAAGAAATGACGTATGAAACCACGGGACACAATTACTTAGTGAGAATAAAATATCAAAAATAATTACAAACCACACCCCATCCACCCAAACTGCTTACCTTCATTGATCTAGGCGTGATGTTTAACGTGAGAAAGGGACTTATCGTTCGCATCACTGACCTTGCCCAAGAATGCAACACTCAGAGTCGAACCGAGCGACGACCTTTGTAGACTGAGAGCTAGCGATACATAATTTGGACCCAGTCATTTATTATGTCGTAGCCTCGGAGTTACCAAGGAGATCATCGTGCTCTAAACTAATTTGATGAAACGTGTGCTTATTCGCAACCTGTGTATGTGTATGACCAGATATTTATACATCTGGTCATACACCACCGAGCACATTCATGTGTGAAAGAGGCAAAAGGAGTATGTAAGGATCGTAGCAGGTGGCGTTTTGTGGTTTCTGCCTACCCCCATGGGAAAAGGGCGTGAGTTTATGTATTTATGTACCTATACATGTATCATGTTGTGTATGTGTGTGTGTACCTTTGTGCTCTTCTATTTTTTATGTTTGTATCCTTTTTTTGTATTTTGTGTGTACATAAATAAATAAATGTATGCTTGATAACTTAATAGACTTTCTAGCAAACACAACATTACAAAACTCGTGAAGTGTAGGGTTAGTAGATACACCTCTCAGGCATGATGTCTTTCCTGTTATAGTTATTTTAGAGGAAAATACTTTTATTTGTCAGCTATCGATAGACGCTAGAACTAGTTTTATTTTCAAAATTTTTGGAGGGTGTTTATATGATATTTTAAATTTATGTATTGGTATTAAAAAATACCAGTTTTACATGCAGGCTTGCATGTAAAAGTAAAATTGTTCGAGAAAAATGGGTGTAATTACTTTTTTAAACACCCTAATGGTGCAAAAAAAAGGAAGAAAGAAAATGCATTTATTTGGCACATTGCCTAAAAGCAAAACAGAAGAAATCTGTCTGAATGTCTGCGGTTCTTTAGATTGTGGCAATAAAGAGACTTTCTCACATAGAATTCACTAACTTTCTGACATCTCCTCTTCTATAACCCGCGACCTTTTCTCATTGGCCTGTCAATTACTCATCCTAAACTGACTTTCATTGTTCACCTGAGGCTATGTAGCCAGTCTATGTAGCCAGGCTATAAGGTTAGGCTATTCGTTATACCGTCATTAGCCTGCTTGTCTAACACATTAGTGTTCAGCTATTCTTTAGGTTGGCTGTTGACATCAATCTTGTCATAATAATATGTTGTTGTAATCTTGTCTTGTTGTGTGTTGTCTTGTCTTATCATCATGGCATCACGCTTGTAATCTCCGTAGGGTTAGGCAGAGGCGTACCCAATTGGTAGGTGCACCCACCTACATTTCGCCAGTTCAGTTCAAGTCCCATTTAATAGGGGGCGAGCCTATTGCCATGAATCCGACACAAATCCAGACTACGTGTCAGCTACTGACAATTTCTTGTTGGAAAAACCGAATTACAGTTTGCCTAACCCGGGAATCAAACCCAGGACTTCAAGCTCAGCAGACGCACTTGCTACCACTAGACCAACGAGTCAATCGGAGTGGCAAAGAATTATGGAATAATAATAATATTCCACAACTATCACACAACGCCATCTAGTCCCAAGCTAAGCAGAGCTTGTGTTATGGGTACTAGACAACTGATAAACATACTTATATATTTCTAAATACATACATATTATAGATAAATTACACCCAGACACAGAACAAATGATCGTGCTCATCACACAAACATTTGTCCTGGGTGGGAATCGAACCCACGACCTCCGGCATAGCAGTTAGGGTCACTAACCACTAGACTAACAGGCCAGTCAAATAAGTACAATATGAGGGCTTGAATAATGTGTAATTTTTAGTAATAACCTAACTTAACCGGAAGAAAATAATATTTCTAACCAAAATTCAAATTAAAATCGAAATATATTTTTAGGGACTTTCAGAGAATAATAAAGATACCGATACGTGTTTCTTTCAACTTTAGGTTTTTCCTGGGGACTCTCTGGAGAATATTACACCGACCTTCTTGGTGAGGTTCTTCTAAAGGACAAGTTTCTGAAGGATCTTTTATTTATGAATTTATCTACTTTACTTGATTTGTTGGTATTTTATTGCATTTAATAACACTTTTAAAAGCATTCAGGCTGAGGCTACATTAGGCCGCGACGCGACCTGCGACACATGAGCGATTAAAACAAGTAAATGAATGCTCACGTAGGCCTACTGTAGCCTCAGTTGCATCTGATAAAGGTAGAATCGGTGTTCAAATGCTGTCTTCAAGTCTTGAATTATTACGATTTTGTTACCTACCCAATAACCAACACAATTTCGGTAACATCATGAGAATTTACTACTTTACATCTCAAAGCATTACACACCAATTAGTAACTTAAAACATTCATTAAAGTAACATTACTTAACAAAATGCTACATTAAAAACAATAAGTAAAGATTTATTGCGCGTGGATGCACCGATTACGATGAGACTTTCACTTTTGAATAGATGTAGTGTTGGATTGCTAATGTTAATGGCAGTTGTGTCATTTAAATGGGTTTTTTTATTAATGAGTTCAAGTAGGTTACTTAGTTATTTTAAGATCAGTTTTTTATGCTCTGGTTAATTTTAGTGAGGGTTACGACCATAGGCTTAGACGTTTCTTAATATTAATGAACTTTAAGTAGGTATTAAGGCACCTTAATTGATTTAGATAGTCTACAGAGGGCATTAGAGGGTGTTATAGTGCTTTAATGCTGCTCTTATATGAGCTATTAAAATAGCAATTTCTATGCAATATTGGTATTGGTATTGCTTCGATGGTCTAGTGGTTGCACTCGCGACAGTCGCGACTACTGAGCCTGTGATCTTGGATTTGATTCCCAGGTTGGGTCGGGCAAATTGTTATTGGGTTTTACCATCCAGAATTTCTCAGTAGCAGCCACGGAGTTTGGATTTGTGCCCGATTGATGATCAAATACACGCCTTCTTCATGGGACCTAAATATAACTGGCGAAAATCGAAATGTGGGCGCACCTTGTAATTAGGTACACCTCTGCCTAACTTTTTGGTCTTGTAACGGGTGGTCACCAACCTGGGCAAGCGTGATTTAATCTGCAATATCCCAGTGACTTTTATTTTAGTCACGAGCTCCAAGTCTAAATACAAAGTTCTTACAACTTTTCTCTTGGGTCCTGCTGACAGCGTTGAGGAGTAGTTTTTCGATGACTTTTTATAGTTTGTTGTCAGTTTCGTTATTTTGTTATTATGTTTACCTTCTGGGGGCTAACCCCCAAGTCAACTCGTTCGTAAACCTACCTCTTACTTCTAAAAGTAAGAGGTAGGTTTACGAACGAGTTGACTCGTCTTTTTTAAATTTATTTTAACTACTAATTTCATTAAAAAACCAAAGAATAGTGGCAAACGCTCGAACAAATTTTTGTTGACATTTTTTTTTGCGTCAGCCTATGAAAAAAATATATTTGTATAGAGTTTCAATTCCTGAACAGTTTTGTCTTCAGTTATACTTTTATAGGTAGGTACGCCAGAATTAAAGATATTCCTGTTTAAAGTTTTAGAGGTTATGTTGTATTAACAATGGACTAATCGAAAAAGAACTATAGAAATACAAAATAAACTACGGACGTTTTCAGAATGTTAAAGCCCGGTGTCGGTCGCAAGCTGAGCGGACCCATTAATGACTTCTTTTACCTACCTCGCAATAGAAAACTGCTTACGTGTGTGTTTCCACAAACACCAACGAAACACCAACAAAGAGTCGAGCGGAAACGAGTAAAAATGAGCTTGCTCTGCTACGCCACAATTAAAGATATTCCTGTTTAAAGTTTTAGAGGTTATGTCGTACAAACAACGGACTAATCACCCTACTTACCCTTTAAATATCATTGATAGAGTCTGTCAAGCGAGTTTAGTCCCATGAAAAAGGCGGCAAATTCAAAAATCTTTCAGGTGTCAACACTGATATAGCACGCTGAAAACTTATTGATAGAGTCTGTCAAGCGAGTCGAGTCCACAACCCTTTTACTTTAAAATTCAAGTATCAATAAGTTTTCAGCGTGCTATATCAGTGTTGACACCTGAAAGATTTTTGAATTTGCCGCCTTTTTCATGGGACTAGACTCGCTTGACAGACTCTAGAAATGCATTTACACATTATATACTACGGACTAACGTATTCAGAATACTAAGTCCAACCGATGCAAGATACCGCGGCCTCGACATAAAGGGCTAAGAAGGAACATGGGTGGTTTTTAGTCAGTAGAAGTCTGACACTCCTTTTCGCTATCCAAGAGCGGGAGGGGTTATTTGTTGATTTCCCAACCACCCAAAAAAAAAAAGGTTTACCTTACCCTTGCCATTTTAGTAGATACAGAAAAACACGTTTAACACAATTTATTTATTTAGAATAGGTACACCAATAGTATGCACATTTCACAATCATTCATGACAATATGCAGGCTAGGGATGTTATTAAGGTATCAATTGCATAACTCTCCTAAGTACAATAAAGCTATATCATCGTAAAGTTATAGAAATAAAATGTGTAATAGAAAACTAAACATCTTTGCTATTCGTCTATAATTGGCTAACTCCACAACTTGTGTTGGCTCAGGTTGGGTTGATGCATCAGCATCAGGCTGGATTACATTTTCTTGTGGTTGCACATCGTCAGTTGTGTCTAGCTGAGGACTACTTTCATCTTGACTATTCATACGTAGGACTTCTCTTCTTGTGCGTAACCAGCACGCATGGCAAACACGTTGTAACATAATGCTTGTAGGCCTTACACGGCTACCCATCGTGATATTCAATTCGATGTACACACAATAAAGTTCAAAGTAAAGAGGCAGAATCGGAATCCAGAGTCATCCTTAGGCAAGTCACACAGGGAACAGTAAATATCAGAGTTCATAAGCAGAACTAGTCGATGAATTAGAAAATCACGGAGAATCGATGGAAAATAATATAATGAGATGCTCGTGCAGACTATGACAAGCTGTCAGTTCAGTACAGTTGACAATTGAAATGTCTTTTAACTTACAAAGGTTTATTACATGCCAATATTAAAAGCATAGCTAAGTCAAAAGTTGTAAAGTCAAGTCAGATAGAAAAAATAAATTAAGCTATGATTATTTATTATCACCTGTAATTTGCCTGTAATCTAGTCAATTGAGCTCATAATTATGATGATTTTTTTTTGCAGCGATAGATGGGCCTTAAGCTTGATTTGATAAAACTAAGTAAATTATTTCGTCGGTATCTATCACGGTGACTTAAGTAGACGCTTATTAATTCCATCAGCTATAATATAGCCACTGTTCTTTTATATTTAATTAAGAGACAGGTTATATTTCATCCAATCTTTCATTGCATATTATGATGACATATAGAACTACATACAGCCCCATCTATTCACACAACCTTTACAAGTCATAGTAATTTTACCATCATTTGGTATTTCCCAGCTATTCTCAAGATATTTTCGCACAGCAATGATTGTAATATCTGAGCAATTTGCCGATTCCTCACATGATTTGTATATCTTCGTAATTTAGGTTAAAAAGGAGTATGGTAATCCCTAATTTGTTGTAAAGTGACGGAGTAACTGCTTTCAATTTATGGAGGTAGACAAGTCGTGTGCTCATTGGGGTTTTCCAAAGGTATTTTATTTTTGGTGACGTTCTTCAGAAAGGACAGGTGCGTAGTACTCGCAACCAGATGATCACCAGATGTACCTGCGAATGTGGACGAGGCAATATCAGTATGTAAAGATCGTAGCAGGTGGCTTTCTTTGGTTTCTGTCTACCTTCAGGGGAAAAGGGCGTGAGTTTATGCATGTATGTGTGTATTTTCTCGGGGGAAAAATTTCCAAAGAACGGAGGGCCCACTCCATTGCTTCCAACTTCCATGTTGACCAGATAAGTGTAAGTCCCATGAAACAGCGGATGAGCCTAAATCAAATATGTATGGTGACTTGGCTTTCGTACCTACGTTTTTTCACGGGTGACTACTGAAAACCAGCGGTTTGCTAGGTGTCCCCCATAGCATTGTATTTTTTAATATTTTATATTAATTATTTTATCTATACTTCTATATAGTTACTAATACAAAGAGGTAAAGTTTGAGTATATGTTAAATTGTAAGGGGTAATCTCGGGATCTACTGAACCGATTTAAAAAATTCTTTCACCAATAGAAAGCCACATTATTGCCGAGTGTCATAGGCTACTTTTTATCCCTGTATTTCCACGGGAACGGGATCTACGCGGGTGAAACCGCGGGACGTCCGCTAGTTATTAATATCTTTAATATTGTTTTTTTTTGTATGTACGTTATGTATCGATGCGACGACTGCGACAAATAAACATGTCTTCTTTCTTCTAGTGTCATCAACTTGCCACAAAAAAAGAGTTGCTTCTGTTATCCCGAAATACCCAATATTTAGGCCTAAGTAAGAACAATTTTTAGAACTAAAGCCCCAGTACGAACAAGACCTTAGCAGTGTAGATTACCGAACATAATTCTCTGCCAAATTCACGAGAACTTTAGCCCACTTGAATGGTTCAAAACCACAAATGTATCAACGACTGACATTTGACTAGCATACCGATCGGTTCAAGGTTCGGTGCTCGTAATTAGAGTGTTCAATTTTATTTATTGCTCGTCTCTTGTCTGTGGTAATTGAGGCAGTATATTATGTGGATGATGGTGATATTGACATGGTCGAAGAGCATTTTGTAATATACATTATTGAGTATTAGTAAGCTAATGTTATAGTAACAAGTAATGAGAAGCGATGCGATGCAATGTGATATAATATGTGTAGCAAGTCATCATCATCATCAGCCTCTAATGTTCCCACTGCAGGGACTCAGGCCACCTCTCTAGGAGAGGGATGGATCCACCACGCGTGCCCAGTGAGGGTTGGTAGATGTCACATGTCTTCGAATTTTTTGGTTCTAAGACATGCTGGTTTCCTTACGTATACGTTAACTTATTTTTTTTTATTATTTAATATGGGCTTACTCTTGACCTCAATCTTGCCCTAAGGGCAGAGATGAGATCGACGATGGAACGAGCTTACCCAGAAGAAGCCTATTTACTCGCGACTTAAATAGATTGGGGTTATATGAACTTATTGTTCGTAAGTCGGGGCCGCCACCACCACTGGGCCACCGCTATAGTATAGTACGTTGTAATGTTGTAGTTGCACGAGGTCCTGGGTTCGGTACCCAGCTCGGGCAAATATTATTGGGTTTTTCCACTAGAAATTTCTCAGTAGCAGCTACGGAGTCTGGATTTGTGCCCGGTTGATGGCAATAAGCCCGACCCCTATTACATGTATAGTGAAATGTGGGTGTATTATTTAATCCGAGTTTTATTGCGTCTGATCAAGCACGGATCGATCGAACGAACACTAAACGAAGTTTTACTCTCATTGACCCAATCTGGGGCCTACCTTTAACTGTAATTCCTATCTGAAATTTATTAAAAACTAGCTTTTACCAGCGGCTTCGCCCGCGTGAAAATGACGATTTTCCATACAAACTTTCCTCACTTATTTGAATCCCTTAGGGGTCGAATTTCGAAAAATCCTTCCTTATTCCTTGTCTACATTATAAAGGGAAATTCTGTGCAAAATTTCAGCTTTCTAGGTCCAAGGGTTTGGGCTGGGCGTTGATGAGTCAGTCAGTCAGTCAGGACTTCTCTTATTATTTATATCTAGACTAGCTTTTGCCAGCGGCTTCGCCCGCGTGAAAATGACGATTTTCCATACAAACTTTCATCCCCTATTTAACTCCCTTAGGGGTTGAATTTCGAAAAATCCTTCCTTATTCCTTGTCTACATTATAAAGGGAACCTCTGTGCAAAATTTCAGCTTTCTAGGTCCAAGGGTTTGGGCTGGGCGTTGATGAGTCAGTCAGTCAGTCAGTCAGTCAGTCAGGACTTCTCTCTTTATTTATTAGATAGAAAGCTAATAATATTAAAAAGCCCAACTTAAAAGCCAAAAAGTATTATTAAGGAATGCAGTACAAAGTCGTTCACGTTATTAAAAGTGTATTTAGATTATTTTTAAAACAAAAAGCTCAATTAACGATCGTTCAGTCAAGGTCCATAGTGTGCAACTATTTGGGTTATAGTTTTATTAAAGTGCTTCTTTGTTTTGGGCTAATGTAGGTACTAAATGACGTCATATGTACGTAAAGATCAAGGTGCATTTTATTTCTTGCTTCACTGGTGCATCGAACGCGGGTCAGTAACAATAGTATCCTGAAAGTACTGCGGAGTGTCCTTACGCCCTTGTTCTGAGGCATTTTGTGGAGAGGGTGGTCAACTATGTAGATAGCTCGTCTCTTGCTTGATCACTCTCTGAGCAACCTGCCTCGGACAGATAACTCGTAATTTGTGTAACCGATGTTGATTGCTAACAAAAAGGATTGTATTGTTGTCTGAAACTGAATAAATAATAATAATCATTTATTAAAGATTAAATGTACACAAAAATATATACAGGCTGGAAAATTGGAGTGCCTCATTGGTGCGATACTGACGGAGGTCTTGAGTTTTCGATTCCCGGGTCAGGCAAGTTCGTTGGGTTCTTTTCTACAACCTTCAAGTTTTATTCGCACTTATTACATGTTTCGTGCTTTTTCTAATGTTTTTCAAGTATTCGCATCTAGCAGTCACCACTTCATGTTGATGAGCTGTTGATAGAAGGTATAATAACTGATCCTTAACGGTTAGGAGTTGGAGGATAATTCTTTAATAAAACATAGGGACGTATATATGGTTGTATTCTTTCAGGTTATCTAGGTAAACTAATAATGGAAGGTACAGTCGAACAAGCTTATAAGTATACAGCCAGCTAACTTGTATTTACTTTTAAGATTATACAAATACATTTAGAGACTGATATCAAATGATACAGTGTTTGACATCAGTCGCTTAATGCGAAACACTTGATAAAACAAAATTACAACCAATATTTTCAGTGTTATAGAATTAAAAAGATCTCTACCTTGTATACTTATTAGCTTGTTCGACTGTACTACTCCTGTTGTTGAAGTCGGTTCTTTTTTAACACTCTCATGTAAGTGAATAGTGTAATTCGTATGAGAATAAATGATCTTAAACCTTAAAACAAAGTCGCTCACGCTGTGCTCTTTAAAACTACGCAACGGATTTTGATGCAGTTGCCAGCAATAGATAGTGTGACTCAAGATAAAGGTTTATATGTAATATACTGGCACCTGTGCAAAATCGGGGTGGGTAGCTAGTTTCTAATATTCTAAAGGTTTGAAGAGATACTATAAGCATTATTAACACATTCCAATACCAAATATGACCGAATGTTCAGTATTTGTTGTATCATAATTTATACAATACTGTATAATATTCAAACTATTACAATTATATTACAAACACAATGATTATAATTACGAAGACTATTATGTATCGCCCACGTTTAGGGTTCCGTAGAGTCGTTGATTGACTGTTTAAGCCCCATTCACGGCCACGGCGGGCCACGGCCTATTATATGGGACTTAATCCTGAATGGCGAATGGAGGTGTATTAACACCTCTGCCTAACCCTTCTGGGATTACAAGCGTTATGTTATGTTATGTCACAGCCACAGGCAAATCAATAGGAGCTGCAATGAAATCTACACCGAAAAATTTTCAATTTACCTACGGGTTTTCTTAGATCTTTGATTCATCCTTTTTCGTGTCAGGTTTATCATGAAAATTTAGTAAGTTAATGAAAATCTAATTCACTTGATTTTTTTTTTTTTTTGCAAATTTAAAACCGATTTCAACAACACATAAAAGTGAAAAATACCGTTAACTTCCAAGTCGGTGACTTGTTTGTTTGTTAGTTGCCACCGACTTCTTTAGACGGTTGAAAGATACTGTTTTCAATCAAATAAGCGCGCGTTTTTTTATCACCTTGATCTACAGATTTCTCGAATGTGCCACCTGCCATACTAACAGAAAATTGACGACGCAAATGGTTGCGTTTTTCTTCATACTGAACCCGATACAATATAGACCCAAGTGACCTTACCATCTCTAATGATAATAGGAAGTAGGTGCAACAAAAAAGGTATAACACCAAATACGACGAAATAATAACACTCGAGTGATAATAAACAATAATTCTCTTGTCAAACCGAGGGTCAGAAATAAACGCCGAATAATTACTATAGTATTGAATTTATTTACTTTATATTACAAATAAAGTTTTTTGTAGTTTCTTTCATCACTGAGCTACCGCAATTTTATATACAGTATGTTAGCTTAAACAAGGGACACATTGAAACTCGGGGCATGCTTAAATGATACTAATAAAAATATGAACAAAAAAAAAACTGATTCTATCAGACAACCATACCAAATATTTCGGAAAAGTCTCGCCACCCTTGCGCTTATTACAGAAAATGTGCGCGGGTCAAGACTTTTAGGTATAATCCATTTTCCCTTCATATTTTATAACTGGCAAGAAACGTCAAATAAAGTGAGATCTGGAGAGCGTGTGGGGGATGGCACAATATATACGTCACAAATTAGTGTTATAGAGAATCTAATACTGATTCCTTCAATAGGTATGTCCCTCGTTTTTAACCTAACACCTGTATACTTACTACAATAAGTGCAATTTGTTTATAATAATTTTGCCTTAAACAGAAACGGAGGTGTTAATAATTGCGAGTTTTTTGGGGTCTAATTTCAATATGATTATTATCGTGAGGGTCGATAATAATGATGTTTTTTAAATTGTTGAGTTTTATTTAGTAAAAAAACGAGATGTTTCTGTGGTACTTCCGTAATTAAATGCGCTAAAAAGGTGTTAAAAATACCAAGAATAAATATACCAAGTTCGTTGATGTGGCTCGAAAAGCTGCCTAACTTAAATGGGACTGGTCAGGACATCCTAATCCTAACTAATATTATAAATGCGAAAGTAACTTTGTCTGTCTGTCTGTCTGTCTTTCTGTCTGTCTGTCTTTGCTTCACGACTAAACTACAGAACCGATTTGTGTGAAATTTGGTACAGACCAGGGATGTTGCGAATATTCGAATCCGCATCCGCAAATGCGGAGCTTCCGCATAGATTTGAACATCCGCATCCGCATCCGCATCCGCAATAATCAATGCGAATATTCATGCGGATGCGAATGTCATACAAGTTGCGGCAAGAAAGAAAATGGGCGAGGCCGGCCGTCGAATGGCGCGTGCTGTTTCCCTTATGTCAAATGACAATGACCAATGGGAGCGAAGAAATTGGTGACGATCCGACGCGTTTGTTGTGGTGCATCTTTTGTTTCTTGTAAATTAATCATTACGTGTTTGTTTGCACTGTTGATTACTGTAATTAATAATAAATTATTAATAATTAATTATTAATAATTTATTAATTATTTGCTTTTACAGATTGATATTGCGAGTGTTGTCGTGAGTAATTGTGATTGTGATCATTGTGTGTAAATAATTGTTTATGGGAAAACTTTATATAAGTTACACTAATCTAAGACTACTTTAGTCCTAGCTCAGCTTATTTCAATCGTCAGGTCATTTCCATCATGTTACACCGGTAATACGTACCTAATACGTATAATATAAAAACAAAATTCTTTATTTTTCAGCGTCTAGTTAATTAACAATGTCACCACCGATAAAAAGTACCTAATCTAAAGAATGTTTTAATAATTCTTCATTCATATACCTAATACCTACTTCTTTTTTATTTTACTTAATTTTTTTTTTTATACTTCATTAATATAATATCTTAAACATTCGCATCCGCATCCGCATCCGCGGATGTGAGCCATCAAAACTCCGCATCCGCATCCGCATCCGCGGATGTCAAAAAATCGGCATCCGCAACATCCCTGGTACAGACATAGTTTGGAACTTGAGAAAGGACATAGGATAGTTTTTTTTTTCGCGAGATAAACCAAAAATCTGCCGGAAGTCACTATTCCACGCGAACGAAGTCGCGGGCAAAAGCTAGTAATTAATAATTATACAGGGTGTAAAATAACCCATCACACAGCCGTCAACCAAGCATTCTACATCAAACTAAGTACCCCTACGCAATTTTTTTTGCTGGGAAATTACCTACTTGCAGACCACGAAGGAGATGGTGGAACGAACTGGATGACTTCAGAATCGCGGCCGTTGTAAACAACGTTTGCCAATTACGTAAACGTTTTAAAATATAGGTATTAGGTAAGCTACTTTACGTGAAAGTAATACTAACGTGAAACAATAGCGGGAAATGGAGTCTTATGTTTTTGGTGTCAGTTCTACATACAAAAGCGCTAACTTGCTATCTAACAAGAGATATTTAGCATATTGCCAGAGTTGTCGCCTGTTAGACACGATTATCCTAAAGAGATACCGCGGCCTCGGCACAAAGGGCTAAGAAGGAACATGGTTGGTTTTTAGTCAGTAGTTTGACACTCCCTACCGCTCTGCCCAGAGTGAGAGGAGTTATTTGATGATTTCCCATGCACCCTCCAAAAAAGCCCTCGCTGTTGTCCTATGAGGGGTCGGCAGAAACCACAGACCACCACTATTCTTTGGGGACAAGCCCGCCCCGCCCCACAATCAGAATTAATAGTGGCGACCACAAGAAAAGCGCCGAGTCAATTTAGCTCGATGAAGTCCTAGAGAAACAATTTAACTGTTTTGGATCCCGCAACTAAAATCAGAAAATAATAGTAGAGGAGTAGGAGTAATAAGACCACCACTTACTATGATTCTTACATACTCCTTTCGCCTCGTTCAAGTTCATCCATCTGGTCATACACACACGCCGTCGGTACTACGCACCTGACCTTTCTGATGAACCTCACCAACGCATTTATTATAGTAATACCTACATTGTTAATAATATAAGATTATATTTATATACTTAAAACAGCATCACAACTGCTATCGTGGAAGAGATATGCAGATGTGTATTTAGTTAATAATACGCCCACATTACGCAAGTTATGTTTAACTTCTAAGATATATGAGAGGGTGTGCCTGTTAGCATCAACCGGGTACGAATTTAGACTCAAAGGCTGCTTCAGAGAAATTCCTGACGGAAAAACAAAAAGGTTGATTGGTAGAAAATGCCTACATTTAATCCGCTTCTGTACTTTATTTTTAGGGTTCCGTACCTCAGAAGGAAAAAACGGAACCCTTATAGGATCACTTTGTTGTCCGTCTGTCTGTCTGTCTGTCAAGACCTTTTTTCTCAGGAACGCGTGGAGGTATCAAGCTGAAATTCATATCAAATACTCAAGTCTATGGTCTCTTGGAGCTGTGAAAAAATCAAACTTCTAAGTCAACGCGATCAAAAGATACTCCCGTTTATGCCGCAAATTTTCGACACTCGCAAGGGAATCAAAACCTACAGGGTACTTCCCGTGAACTCAGAATCTTGAAATTTGGTACGAAGCAACGTCTTATAGCATAGATAAAGGAATAATTACGAAAACCATAAATTTTTAGTTACATCACATAATATATTTTTTTTACGGAACCCTCGGTGCGCGAGTCCGACTCGCACTTGGCCGGTTTTTTTCTCTTCACTTTGCCCAACCTGGTAATCAGACTTTGGACCTTGCGCTCCGCAGTCAAAAGTACAGTTTGCAATTTTTGTGTTTGAATATTTTCCTCCATAGAAAAGTAGGGCTCCGTATCTGACCCAACACTTTTACCAACCCAGTAGACAGCAGGTCACGAAAAGAATTTATTTAGAAAGAGTGTGGCAACATTAATCTAAGAAAGTCATTTGAGCCTGGCAATTTGTGCTAACTCATTTATTTCTCATTTGCGTCTAGCGTCTAGTAACCACAGTCTATTTTGTAATACATTCACTTGGTTTCACTGTTGGCGCCTTCTGGATGATATTAAAAGCGTAATGCCCACCTTCCACTAAAAAAGGGTAATGAGCGGAAACTGAGCTGATGATCTGAGCGGACTGGATTTATATAGTAGTCCGCTCATTCACAGTGGAAGCACTTCTATGAAAAAGGCCTTTGCGAGTTAAACGGAGTCCGTACGGAGCCCGCTCCGCTCGCAGTGGAAGGCGGGCATTAAAAAGACAAGTGCCTGGTTGGCCTAGTGGTCGCAAGCGCGGCTGCTGAGCATGAGGTATTAGGTTCAATTCCCGGATTGGGCAAAGTGTTATCGGAGTTTGAATTTATGACCGTTTGGTGGTTGGCTCGCCCCATTTTATATGGGACTTAAACCCTTAAAAAAAGTCCCAAGTAATGGGGGCGAGCCTATTGCCATCAACCGTGAACAATTCTCGACTCCGTGGCTGCTACTGAGAAATTCCTATTATAATGGAAAAAAAAACCATAACACTTTGCCCGACCCGGGAATCGAGCCCCAGGACCACAACAGTCGCGCTTGCGACAACTAGACCAACGCGGAAAAGTTTTAGAAGTCTTAAACAAAATCTGAGGTACCTAAGTGTCGGATTTTTCTATTATAACACCTAAATTATAAAATTAATGAACAAAATTGGTTCATTAAAGTTCATTGAGAGAGCCTTTAGAGTTATTCTGTAATATCTCAATTAAAGCTTGAGAACATGACTTTAAAAACACCTTATTTAAACCCACTTCACACTCCTCTAATAAGCTAAGTATCCTTAGATCGGCGTAAACGCAAACCACAGTAAAGGCATTGCTCATAGCTCACCTATGCTATGCGTGTGTACATAGCTTCGCTTTGTATGAGTGCGAGTAGACCAGAGAAAGCGATCCTTGGGCTGTAGTAATACATTTTTTTTTCCAGACAAACTTTCATCCCCTGTTTCACCCCTTTGGGGTGCGTCATAAGAGGAATATGTAAAAGCACCTACTACGCGTGCCCGGCATTTTAAAAAAACTCATGATCTTAGCTTTACACATTTAAAGAACAGCGGACCGGACAAGCGGAGAACCATCTTAGTTCCATCGCAACGCGGTTTCTCTTCTTAGCGTGTCGATGACAACATTGAAATTGACTCAGTCTCAATATTTACCCGCACTGCAAGGAAAGGGTTATGTTTTTGTCGATGTGTTTGGCATTTTAGTTGCGTATATACGCTTCTGTACCTAATGTGTAAGCTACAGGACAGGTGAGACACGATATCAACTTTCCCATCGTTTGTCAGGAAACACAACATTTATACTCCAGGGCAGAGTCATCAATGAATCTCCATCCTGAACAGGTTTTTCTTGCCTCGGCGAATCTGTGCCCAGACTCTATTTAGAGACTTCCAGGTCAGCCATGGCAACTTGTATCCAGGTGGGAGATTTTCATGCAACGTGGTGATCCCGTGGCATGCTCATAGTGTGGTGTAGTGGTTTTGCTATAGTAAGTTCGACGGCACGGTTGGAGCAGTTGCTGAGCGATTGGACTGCTGCGCAGCGTGTCGCGGGTTTGATCCCCGCACGGAATAAATATTTGTATGGCCAAAACAACTATAATATCTGTATTGTTTGGATCTGGATATTTGATTTGTGAGTTTAATTGTTTGTAAACGCACCCACGATACAGGAAAAATTCTTTGTGAAAAATTAAGAAACAAGTCACAGTTTTGGACTTCTTATAGCAAAGCCTCTCCGTGCATATATTCCATATAAGTGTAGAACCGTCCTAATTCTCTCACATTTGCACCAAATATGGTAAGGTATGAGCGATTACGGGCGTCCGTGAGAAACTAAGATGGCGCAACAATTATAAGATTACTGTAATTATAGATCATTATTGTTATGATTATGTTATTGATGGGCTTTATAGGTCAGATTGTTTGTTCGTTTGTAATCTTTAGCGATGTCAGTGATTAGGTTTGTAATGTGTGATGATTCGTTTTTTTTTTTTTTTTTTATTTAGCCGTTATTGTCCCACTCCTGAGCAAAGGCCTCCCCCCATTCTTTCCACTTCTTCCGATGGTGTGCTTCTTCTCGCCAGTTGGTCAGAAAGACATCCAAGGCGTCCCGCCATCTTCTCCTCGGTCTACCGCGACCCCGTCTAGCTGTGTCAGGGCTCCAGTCCTGCGATATTCGGGCCCACATTCTTGATTCGTTTTAATGATGGTTATTTTATTGTAGATTCTTCATGGATAATAATTTTCTGAGGGGGTTTCGGCTTAATTATAAAAACGCCAGGGCATTACCGGTTACAAAATGTCAAGGCATTTTAGTTATTTACCTAACGAAAACCATATTATTATGTAGATACTGAAGGTGTGTCATAGTACGCCCACATTTCGCCAGCTATGTTCAAGTCCTATGTAACAAGGGTGGAGCCTATTGCCATCAATCAACCAGGCATGAATCCAGACTCCGTGGCTGCTACTGAAAACATCCTGATTGATGCCTGTAGCACACCTCCGCTGCGAAACTCAAAGGGCGAAACTGCAATAGTTTCGCTGTGAGTTGTAAGTTCTTTGGCGGCGAAACAGGAGCGAAATTTACTGCTCTAACGTACAAAACTGACTATGATGTTGTCTCTTTCTAACACGATTTCGCTCATTTGCTCAGGAGCCGTCTACATCTCCGCCCGTTGACCGTAGTACTTTGTACAGCGAAACTCGCGCAGCGGTTTCGCAATTGTTGTTTCGCAGCGGAGGTGTGCTACAGGCAAGAAAAAACTCATTAGCACTTTGTCTGATCCGGATATCAAACTCAGGGCCTCATACTCAGTAGTCGCGCTTGGGACACTATACCAACGAAGCAGTCAGTGAAAAAAACTCCTCTTATTAAATTCTTGTTATTATTATTCCTTTATTTATTTTCATACAAACTTTTACATTACATTTTTAAATATTCTTAAAAAAAAAAAAAAAAAATTGTTGCCCACCGGTATCGGGAACAGGGTCCAAGCTCAGGTCAGGGCTCCAGAGAAAGGAATCTCCTGACAATATGAGCCGTGTCCAGGAGTACCGCTTTTTTGTTAAGGTACAAGTTGGTAGCCGACTGCACGCAGCAGCAGCAGACGACATGTCGTCGCTTCATGTCGTCACGACACTCACGACACGTCGTCGCGTCATGTCGTTTCACTAAAGGGCATATCTCCTGTTGTTTCTGTTATCTATATATGGGCACTACTGGGCCCCGAGTCTGCTATTCAGTAGTGTCAGAATGGTCTATCATTGATCTCATAATTGTTGATTGACGACAAGTCAAAAAGTACCTTAAGTGGACAGGCTTAGGGTACTTTTTTCCATTCTGACACTATTGAATAGCAGACTCGGGGCCCTGATCTGCGGTCGGACGACACCAACGCCTGCCGCTCGACGACGCGTCGCTAGCTTCATGTCGCTAACTACGGAGGGAATTTCATAGAAATACGTAGAAACCAGTAGTGTCGCTGCGACATGTCGTCTGCTGCTGCTGCGTGCAGTCGGATACCAACTTGTACCTTTATTATTATATTAACACTTGTAACGGGATATTTAAGTACCATGTTTACTATTTATTTCCAGTTTCCGATATTTCGGCGCTGTTGCAAGTACCATGATAGTAGGGGGTGTCCGGGTGTAAAAAAAAAGGTTTGGGTGTGCTCCATAGATACTCAGTTGTTTCTGTTATATATGGTGTGCTCTAATCACGTTTCTGTGGTTCGTTTGTGCGTAGGATGCGCGGTTCCGGAGATGTACAAGTCAATTAACTGATATCTAATTGATGTCCTGCACCCTCTTTAGCGTTCCATTGTTCGCCTATTCACTTCGAACACCCTCGTTAGGGTTGCATTGTTTACCTTGTTCCCTTATCTATATTGTTCCTAGAACACCCAAATTATGGATGATTTGATGTTCTTATTATATCTATTACTCATTGTTAACCCTCATTACGAGTGATTTTCTGAGTTATCAATAAAACACATTCCTTCATTTTTATTTCAAAATTTTATTACAAATTTTCTACAAAATATGAGCGGAACATCTCATCCACTAAAATATCATTTTACAGTGTGTTCCCTGTAAATATGTTCGTAAAACTATGTATTGAACATCTCTGAAACTTATATAGCAAATACATTAAGCAATATTCACCACAAACTGAAGTCCAGTCATTCTGAATCCTATCAACATTCCAGTCCCATCTTTTACAATTCCTTTTCAAAAACTCGAGATGATTTATCGCGTAGGTGTTCGCCCATATGAATCAAAGTATTGACCGATGCCATTCGTATCAATATGTACAGCTACCCAGTGTGAACCTGGTTTATAATCCACATCCAAATTGCATATTATATATGTTGGTACATGGGTATACATAGGCAGTCTATTAGCAGCATAAACATTATTTTCTAGACTGGGATGAATCTTTTTCAGATCTTTTGGTCCTTCTAGTGTATCCATGATATTACTGCTATTATTACAGTACCAATCTATTTAATGGTTGTCATAGGATTGTTCAATTATAGTGATTTGTAAATATTAAATAGCATTGTTTTGTGGGGGTCACAAAACAGGATAATGCCTATTGCGAAGGAACGTGAGATAAGTTTTTTGACTCATAGAGTTACTATCAGTTTCGTTGAACTTAGGAATTTGCTTTAGATAAGAATGGTGCTATATAAGACTAGACAGCAGTCATGCAGTCATACAGTCTATGGTCGATATTAGCATGATCACTCTGTATTTGCAGAGATCATTTAGCTTCGCATACGATAATGAAAATACCTATAAACAGTATTACTACTCACTGCTCTCCCCTCAACGCGAAGAAGAGAGTGATGACATCATCATTAATAACAAATGCGATGGTGGAAAAAGGAAATCGCAACCGATTGATATTTTTTTTGAAGTGGCACCAAAAATGAAAAAGAAGAAACTGTTATCGTCAACAGTGGCACAAGCTGCTAGAGATGGTGTATCATACATTTCAACTAATTCTGACGACGGAGACCAAACGACGCATCTCATACAAATTGAAATGTACGATATGAAGAAGCTATGTAAGATTCCAACTACTGAACATTGGAAACATGCTACCACGAGGATTAAATATTATGTAAAGAATAATAACGATAACATCTACAACAACGCAAACGACCTCGTATACAATATTACGAAGACAATAGCAGAAAGTGAAAAAGTTAAAAAATACTTTTTTAACAATGACACTCATTAGTTGATTAGTATTGCTGTCTTTCCTCTGATGGAAAATAAAGTAAACATGAATCGGGTCCATATTGGCTCACCTAAAGTTCTTTATCCGAAATTGTTCTTCCTAACGATTTGTAATCCGAATGATCACTCTTTCAAAAATTTTTCATCCTAAAGTTTTCATTCATACTATTTGTAGTGCTACCGACGATGTTCATAACACTCATGTTTCCGAAAATTGGAATTCATAATATCATTAGTGTAAATATATTTTAACTCCTACTGTTTTTTATCCTAACGCTTTTATTCCTAAACATAATTACTATAATATTTTCACTCATACAACTGTTTAGAATGATTAAAGGTCGTTTCACTGATTTTTGTCTTGAAATGAAATAAATGACTGAAATTCAGGTCAGAGTATCGTCTTGGGGGCACTATGAAAAAAATACTTAGAAAAATTTCGCGACCAATTTCGAGGTAGCGCTCGCCGGCCGCTGCCGCGGCACCGCTCGCTACGCTCGCTCGGCTCGCGCGTAGTTGGTCACAGTTCTAACCTAACCTAACCTATGGATATCTTTGCATAGTATATAAGGTCCCATTAAAATAGGTGGTCAAATTTTAACACAGCGTTTAGTAAGCCTAACTAAAGACATCTAAACAAAAAAAAAACACTATATAAAGTGATTTTATTTTGACTAAAATTTTTAAATTGCCGGCTCTCTAGAACAAACTCATCCTATAAAAGTAGGTATTTTAATGTCTTTTTCTTATATTTTTTTTTACTATTGTCCTTATTTTAGCGGTCTGAATGATTTCTAAAATTTTATCCACCTATTTTAATGGGACCTTTTATAATACTGATTATTATAAGTAAAAAGTAATATAAACTAAAAAAAGATACGACTTTGAATAATACCTAGTGTAAAAGATGGTTATGTTGAGAAAATATAGGAAAACAAATAATAGTGTAATAGATGTTTATTGCTACTGACATTATTAAGTTGAATGCTTAGGAATTAAAACATTAGAGACAGAGAAGTTAGGAATTGCGATTGTTAGGATGAAAAATGTTAGGAAGAACATTTTCGGATTTCCAATTATCGGAGTTGAAATTTTAGGTGAACTTTGGCGCACCCACATGAATCACATAATTATATAAACTGCACGATGTTGACTTGATATTTGTGAACTAACTAATCGCGATAAGTTTTTAATATAACAGTAATGATTGTTAGTACCATTCGATATAATATAGTAGGTTGATATGATTAGATTTACGACATTTTGTTAAATATAAAGGACCTACAACAGAATTAAACTTTTTTTCTTTATTATACTCAAAAACATTTTTACTACTTAATATTGTTTAAATTCTCTACTTTAGATAAATGTATCTGCAATTTTAACCGGGACAGAAATACTAGTTTTTAATTTATTTCCATGAATTGCGTAAGATGTTACCCGATCTACACTTTTACTCACTTAAATAGACCAGAGAGTAATGCCCATTTGAAACACAATTATCATTATTTTTAACATTGATTACAACTTTTTTTTATTTAATATCTTCAGGAAGGTCGATATACAATATGAACTACCACATAAGGGATTGAATTTGTTAACATTCATATCTATATATTTAATTTGATTAAGACTCCAACCACTATCTTTTTTTTCAAATTGACAAATTTTACCGACTACCGTGTCTATTAAATATGAATAAAAAATATTTAAGTCATCACCCTGACAAATTATGTAATTAATCGTTTGAAAATTAAATGTATTTTTAATATCTTTAGTTTGTTGTATGAAATCAGCATGCAATATGAAGTTTATTTTAAAAATTGTATGTTGTTGAATACATTCAATTATCAAAAACAAGACATCTATTTTTAATGAATTTAAAAACGATTCCGGTGTTTCAAAATATTGCCCCGATTGAATTGTTTTACTATTAATTCTATAAGTTAAAATTCGGTTGCCAAAAGCGGTTTCAACAACTGTAACATTTCTTAATGAATTTTGTGATTTTAAAACATTATTTTTATGGACATTGCTTTTTAAATGGTTATTTAGATACCTTTTATTAATAAAAACATGACATGTGTCACATTCCACCTTATTGTTGTTCACGTTATTGACTTCGATCGATGATGTAGAAGCTCCTTCATCAAATTTTGCTTTCTTGGTAACCTTATGTTCATCAGTAGTGATACCTCGTTTGATACCACTCCCCACTTGTGGTTGACTGTAACAAAAAAGCAAGAAAATTATTAGACAGATCTTAAAATAAAACATTACTACAATAATATTTCTTATTGAGTTTGTACTTCTAATACTTACATCAACGTTCTTTCAACCATCACACAGTGATTATACAACTCATCATCATATGATGAATCGAACAGTTCAGGCTTCTCCATTTCATCACAAACTTTAGACAGCTCCTGATCGAATTCGCTGTTGAATAGTTCCATAATATTCTCTTCCATGGGTGCGGAAAAGAAAACACTGGTGCACACTTCACTAAAGTTTTCCATCTTTATAGCAAAGAAGAAAGTAGGCAGCACAGTAAGTAACAGTTAAGTGTCGGTAGACCAACTGATATCCAATTTTCAATAATGTCTAATATTTATAGTCTAGCAAAGGATTAGAAAGTCAGATAGAATCTAATGAGTACACAGAAGTAATTTAAGTAAACAGAATCACATTCACTAATCAACTAATGAGTTTCATTGAAAAAAAAAACCGGCCAAGTGCGAGTCGGACTCGCGCACCGAGGGTTCCGTAAAAAAAATATATTTTGTGATGTAACTAAAAATTTATGGTTTTCGTAATTTTTCCTTTATCTATGCTATAAGACGTTGCTTCGTACCAAATTTCAAGATTCTGAGTTCACGGGAAGCACCCTGTAGGTTTTGATTCCCTTGCAAGTGTCGAAAATTTGCGGCATAAACGGCTGTATCTTTTGATTGCGTTGGCTTTTTCACAAGTTTGATTTTTTCACAGCTTCAAGGGACAGTAGACCTGAGTAATTGATATAAATTTCAGCTTCATACCTCCACGCGTTCCTGAGAAAAAGGGTCTTGACAGACGGACGGACGGACGGACAGACGGACAACAAAGTGATCCTATAAGGGTTCCGTTTTTTCCTTTTGAGGTACGGAACCCTAAAAACACAAACACAAACGTAGTATTGGTAGACGTATACAATCCACTGCGGTCAAACGACCATAGACTGTATGACTGCATGACTGCTGTCTGTTTTATATAGCACCATTCTTATCTAAAGCAAATTCCTAAGTTCAACGAAACTGATAGTAACAGCTCTATGAGTCAAAAACCTTATCTCACGTTCCTTCGCAACAGGCATCATCCTGTTTTGTGACCCCCACAAAACAATGCTATTTAATATTTACAAATCACTATAATTTAACAATCCTATGACAACCGTTGAATAAATTGGTACTGTAATAATAGCAGTAATATCATGGATACACTAGAAGTACAAAAACATCTGAAAAATATTCATCCTAGTCTAGAAAATAATGTTTATGCTGCTAATAACCCATGTATACCCATGTACCAACATAATAATTATATAATATGCAATTTGGATGTGGATTATAAACCAGGTTCACACTGGGTAGCTGTACATATTGATACGAATGGCATCGGTCAATACTTTAGTTCATGGGCGAACACCTGCGCGATATCATCTCGAGTTTTTGAAAAGGAATTTATTGTAAACTAGCTGATGCCCGCGACTTCGTTCACGTGGAAATTTTGATGAGTGACTGTCTCGTTGATTGAGTGACAGTGAAATTAGTGATAGCTTTGATTTCCACATCAGCTGTTCCAGATCTTCAAATTTTATACGACAACAGAGAGTGCTTATCAGGCTGAACAACTCTTGCTAAGACGTCATTCCTATATATGTTATAGTGTAGCTGGGCTCTTGGACTTCCACATCAGCTGTTCCAGATCTTCAAATTTTATACGACAACAGAGAGTGCTCATCAGGCTTAACAATTCTTGCTAAGACGTCATTCCTATATATGTTATAGTGTAGCTGGGCTCTTGGAGTTCCACATCAGGTGTTCCAGATCTTCGAATTTATTCTCTTTACAGAAAATGCTCATCACGTGGAACAATTTTTGGTATGGTACCATTTTTGTATCTCTTATAGTTAAGCTGGTCTGTTGCGGTTCTGCATCAGGTATTCTAGTTTCCAAGATACATTATAGCCTATATGTTGGCCAGACTTAATATCTATACAACAAAAAAAGAACCATTCAAATCCGTCGAGTAGTTCCGAAGATTAGCGTGTACAAACAAACAGACAAACAGACACACAGACAAACAGACAGACTTTTTTTTTTCGATTCGTGCCCTATTACTGTTTCTAAACCCCCCTCAATTATTATTTTTTTAATATATTCAATGTACAGACACAGTTTTTTTACTGTTTTATTATATGTAATAAATATATTTAGATAGATATAGAAGATGGGACTGGAATGTTGATAGGATTCAGAATGACTGGACTTCAGTTTGTGGTGAATATTGCTTAATGTATTTGCTATATAAGTTTCAGAGATGTTCAATACATAGTTTTACAAACATATTTACAGGGAGGGAACACACTGTACAATGATATTATAGTGGATGAGATGTTCCGCTCATATTTTGTAGAAAATTTGTAATAAAATTTTGAAATAAAAATGAAGGAATGTGTTTTATTGATAACTCAGAAAAGCACTCGTAATGAGGGTTAACAATGAGTAATACATAAGAACGTCAAATCATCCATAATTTGGGTGTTCTAGGAACAATAGATAAGAGAACAAGGTAAACAATGTAACCCTAATGAGGGTGTTCGAAGTGAATAGGCGAACAATGGAACGCTAAAGAGGGTGCAGGAAATCAATTAGATATCAGTTAATTAACTTGTACATTTCCGGAACCGCGCATCCTACGCACAAACGAACCACAGAAACGTGATTAGAGCACACCAAAACCTTTTTTTTTACACCCAGACACTCCCGATTCGCGAGTTCTGGCGCTTGCGCACAATCCCCACTACGCATGATCACGGATAAATTGATGTTATTGCAGGTGCATTATGAGCAGACAAAACGAAAAACGACAAATTCTTGTAGCCAAAACGGCCGTACTTAGGTCTTTATAACCCCGATGACATCAAGTAGGATCTTTCTATAATTATGCGGGCAGCCCACTCGAATGCAAAGAGTCTTACACAGCCTCGTCATCTTGTGCTAGAGTGTGCTCAGCTGTGTTTATACTATGTATTAGGTAAACGACACATTCCTTAGGACATTTACATTTGCTGGCAATTATTCTGGGATGAGTAAATTTTACATTACATACATAAACACACGCTGTTTTCTCATGGGGGTAGGCAGAAACCACAGAACGCCAACTGCTACGATTGTTTGGTGAAAAGTCACATTTTACGGGAAAACTCAATGTAATGTAGCATTCTTCAAACATTGAGCTAGTGGATGCTTTGAATAGTATACGGGTCATGGAGGTAAATAAAGTGATGTTATAACCTGAAAAACTAGTATGAAAAAAAAAACAGCTGTGAAATATTTGGAACTTTGACCCCAATATCTCCGTAACTAGAGGGTTCCCAGGTATGGTCTATAACAAAATAATGATCGCAGTGACGGGGAATACAAGTCCCTTTCGCTTCGTTTTGGGTACTTAATACACCCTTTATGGCTTAGACTGCCTCGTTGGTCTAGTGGTCGTAAGCGCGACTGCTGTGCATGAGGTCCTGGGTTCGATTCCCGGGTCGGACAAAAAGTGCTATTAGGTTTTTCATTAGAAATTTCCCAGTAGTAGCCCGGAGTTTGGAAGTTGGCGGTATAATACCCCCGTGCCTCGGAAAGCACGTTAAGCCGTTGGTCCTGCGCCTGATCTCTCTCCGGTCGTGTCGGATTGCCGTCCCATCGGACTATGAGAGGAAAGGAACAGAGAGTGCACCTGTGCCTGCGCACACACTTGTGCACTATAATTATTGACTGGCCTGTTGGTCTAGTGGTTAGTGACCCTAACTGCTATGCCGGAGGTCGTGGGTTCGATTCCCACCCAGGACAAATGTTTGTGTGATGAGCACGATCATTTGTTCTGTGTCTGGGTGTAATTTATCTATAATATGTATGTATTTAGAAATATATAAGTATGTATATCAGTTGTCTAGTACCCATAACACAAGCTCTGCTTAGCTTGGGACTAGATGGCGTTGTGTGATAGTTGTGGAATATTATTATTATTATTATTATCTCCCGCGCCGATGGCTAACTCCGCTGAGATTGGCCGCCGTGACCGAAAACGGTCAGGAGGACTATATATAGTTGAAGAGTTAGTTTGGTTTGAACGCGCTAATCTCCAAAAAGAGGGAATTATGAACTCTCTACTGACATTTGATAGTCTAATTCATGAGAAAGGTCAAGGGAAAAGGTCAAAGGGGAAAGTTCAGGTTGGACCAGCGGTCGCAAAATACACGACTGCTTAGCATGACACCTTGGATTCAATTGCTGAGTCGGACAAAACGCTGAATACCAGTATTTTACATGGAGCGACTGCCTATCTGACCTCCACAACCCAGTTAATACTAGGTAATACGATACTCTTTGGTGAGACTGGGTGTTAGAATTTCAGGTCACTGACTATCTGTAACGACTGCTAAAGATCATCCTATAGTAGCCGGGACGAACAGCTTAACGTGCTTTTCGAGGCACGGAGGAAACTCGGTATGTCGGGCGGTCACCCATCCACAGACCGACTTAGGCAAGCACAGCTTTATCTAAAGATCGACCCGAGTGGCAGTTCTTATTAAGCCAAAGTTTGTTTAGAGCACATAATATTAATACTCTTAAAGTAACTACACACCTCTGCTTACCAATCAAGGATTACAGTTGTGATGTTTTACGATGAAGAAACTGGCTTCGAACCTACACCTCACAAACAATAGGCAATAATTACTCATTAAGAGATACTTGAAGTATGAACACAAAAGGAATGTATTTACAATAATAACATCGTACATTACGATAAGGAGGTGAGCAGTGGGCGAGGTTTGACAAGTTATTTGTGCAGTGAGCGTAATGTAGGCAGCAGAGGTGTTAGATATTGGTAGGCGCGGTTGAAGATGGTCTTAAGTACGGTATACCTTGAATATTTTAATCAATTATTGAGGTAGAAATTAGTGCTGCGGATTGTTCGAAAGAGATACCGCGGCCTCGACACAAAGGGCTAAGAAGGGTCTGACACTCCCTACCGCTCTACCCGAGCGGGAGGAGACAATTTGGTGATTTATCACACTCCAAAAAATAGGGGTTGAAAGGGGGGGGGGTGAAAAGATTACTTTTGGTTGCGATAACCGACATCCAAGCGGTCGAAGCAGCGGGCAATCAGCTAGTTGTAAATAATTGTTATCGGGGCCAAAATAAAACGTATTGTAACTAATTACTAAAACAAACATATTTCGGTTAATCCTGATAGGTATAGTTACTCCAGCGTGCGTAAAACTTTGGTTAGCAATACCGTTTTCATATCGTTCGTCTGAAACTATGTTTGAATTAGCACAATGACCGTGACTTTGTCCGCTTGTATTTGTTTTTTCTTTTAATGTCAGGGTAGTCCGCTAAATACAATTGGTTTTACGTTTTTTTGCGAACTAAGTTCTTGTAGGTAACCCCATCTAAGACTATTACATCATGAAAATGTCATTAAATGACGTTTTTGTCTTTATTGTGTCAAGTCCGCCACACTATACCCAAAACACTGTAACTCTAGAAAGCCAGAATCAGAGCGACCACCAGAAAACGCGGAGACAATGAAGCTTGATGAAGTCCCAGAGAAACGATTTAACTGTCATGGATCCCGCAGATTCCCGCAACGAAATTAATCAGAAAAGAAATGGCGGAGGAGTGGGAAAAAGCATAAAAATATAAATTTTACATTAAATGATGTGATTAGACTATGATGTTTCTGGACTAAAAAATGTGATTCTGTTTAGTCCGTCAGTTAGATTATTGAAAAATATTGGATACGTGTTTTTTATTTTATCAAATTAATAAAAATTGACGAAAATAAAACGCGTCAAAGATCATGAGTCCCCACTCATGATCTTTGACGCGTTTTATACGTGTTAAAAAGTGTAGTGCGAATTGCGATGCGACGTCACACGAGTTGTTGAAGCACAATATCGTCTTAATTTTTTGTTTACGTGAACAATGAAAAATATATATGTGTTCAATATTGTTTGGAAATCTATCTGACGGACTAATTAGTTTTTTTTTGTCAACTACTCTATTCTCTAAATACATATGTGTATCTACAAGTCCCGCCTTTATGTCTATCTCCAGGTCCCAGACCACTTATCTGTCAAATGACATGACGATCTATTCAGTGGTTTTGGCTAAAAACTTTACTGACTGACATACAGACTTAATTTCGCAACAAAATATAATTAGTACTATTTAATTATCCTGTTTAGATAATCTATTGTTGTATAATAGGAAAGTTGGTTACTTTGTGGGTTAGGTATTATTTGGAATGTACATTTAAACTTTTGTTAATCACGTGGTTTTGCTAGGATATACCGCATGTATAACAGTCAAATTAATTTTCAAATCATGATATCATTTGGTCAAAAAGTGGCTTTTATAGTCTTCACAATTACAATGATAATTATAATTTTAATAATATCATTGACAGTCATATTATCTGGGCAACACGCGACGACCACGCAAAAATGCACTGTAACGACTGACGAAGTAAGTAAATGTTTGAAATTATTCTTTGAACACGGGACAATTTGTTAGAGATTCTTATATGACTTCAACCAGGGCCCCGAGTCTGCTATTCAATAGTGTCAGAATGGTCGATCATTGATCTCATAATGGTTGATTGATGACAAGCCAAAAAGTACCTTATGCCTGTCGACTTAGAGTACTTTACTAAGGACTTAAGGTACAGACTCGGGGCCCTGAAAGACTGTTAACCAGTCTGACTGTTTTGACCACGAGGACGAACAGTAGTCACGAGTAAGAACACCTGGTATGTCAAAATAGTATGTCCTCGTGGTCATACTTTCATGTTAGCACCTCCTGTACAAAGAGAAAATATAGGGTGCCTGATAATTAATGAACGCCTAGTTCATGAACTGGCGAGTGTGAAACTCGCGCGTGTGCTCGAGTTGATACCTCCCAATTTTCCTCCCATGTTCTGATCTCGTGGTCATACTATCATTTTTCATGGTCATATTGGAATAACAAAATAGTATGACCACGGGGAAACAGCCACCTGTCTTACCAAGGGGCCTTTTTTTTTTGTGGGTGGAAAATCATCGAATAACTCCCCCCCCCCCCCGCTCTTGGGCAGAGCGAAGGGGAGTGTCAGACTTCTACTGACTAAAAACCAAACCCATGTTCCTTCTTCGCCCTTGTGTCGGAGCCGTGTTAACCTTTCGATAATCCACAGCCCCGACAGGTTACCAAGGGGCCTTACCTTGTAATAAGTAAGACTGTCTCATTAGTCTAGAAAACGTAAGCGCGACTGCTGAACATGAGGCCCTGGGTTCGATTCCAGTGTAGGACAAAATGTTATTTAGGTTTTTCTATCAATAATAACTTAGTAGCAGCCACTTAGTCTAGATTTGTACCCGGTTGATGTCAATATGGCCGCTCAGTCGGAGTCATTTGATGATTTCCCACCCTCCAAAAAAAAAGACTGTTAGGGGGCATCCATAAATTACGTGAGGTGTTTTTTTAATTTTTTGTCCCTCCCTCCCCCCCTGGTGAGATGTCGATGTCGAGATTTTTTCAACCCCCTGCCCCATCCCCCAATCTCACGTGAGATTTTTCAAAATGTGGGTTTCTTACGTACACGAGTTGGATTGTTATTGTAAAAAGAAAAAAAAAATGTTTCGGACTTTTATTTACGAGTTGGTAGTCAAACTACTTTTGAGTGGCTAATGCATGTACAATCTGGATTAAATGGACCAAAATATTATAGTTTTCTTTTGTTTCAATCAGAAAGAAAATTGCGTGATATTTTTGTCGACACCCCCCCTCTCTCCAACGTAAGATTAGATGAGATTTGACTCGACCCCCTCCCCCCCTTAAACCCCTCACGTAATTTATGGACGCCCCCATATATAATAAGAATAATAATGCATTATTGTTTTATCTATTTCCAGCGCGGGGTCACAACAGAGAAATGTTATGAAAATACAGAGGGGGTAGTGATGAGCAACAATAAAGTATCTAAGACTATAAGCTCCAGTTCCTCGTCACACACACACTCCCATACTCATTTCGAATGGTAAGAGAAAGAATCAGCACCTATAATCCCCAAAGAGGTAGGCAGAGGTGTACCTATTCGTGGGTTCCGACCCACACATAGTTATACGCGGTGTAAACGTGTCAGCGTAACCCCTTCCCCTCCCTCCGTTTCCCGTTTTTCCTTTCTTCTTTTGACAAATAAATTATTCTTTCTTTCTTTCTTTCTATGAAATCAGTAATAAACTAGCTATGGGTCTCAAGGACTCTTGTTTCATTATCTCTACGCTCCTACCCACAACGTATAAACAGTACGAAGTTTATCCTTTTTATCCCCTGATGTACCCAAGTCTGTTCGTCCTGGGCATGGTTGGGTACACCAGGCTGGCAGTAAGAAGAGACGTTGCGTTAGTGAAGTACGTGGCGAGTGTACTGCTAGGGTTGCTGCATCACCCCGAGGTGTTGGCTGAGCTGTGGCTGCGCGCTCCTGATGGGTACGTGGGAGCACTTTGTTAGACGTGCCAGCGGCTAGGACTAACCTACTCAAGTTTACTCCTATGTCACGAGCCGCGCGTATTATTAATATTATCATGTGATAACGACGACTTATTTGGGCAAAACCTGCCGAAAGGGGTTTGGCTAACTTTGTATGGGCTAGTGGCGTCGTTTTTTTTTCCAGCGGCCACTTTTAATTTTTATGTTATTTTGTTGTGCTGTGTTAAGTACACATATATGTTCAATTAGTTTTGTCCTAAGTGATTTCAAAGCTGAGATATTTGCATTTGAAGTTGTTAAAATTGTCGTCAAAATACTTCAATTACTGTCCTGCTTAAAGAAATCTTAGACCATCTGGCAGTGTGATGTTAGTATTCTGTGTCTTGGGTAATAATAAAACACATTATTATATCTACATAAACATAACATCACGCCTGTAATCCCCGAAGGGTTAGGCAGAGGTGTACCTAATAGTACACCCACATGTCGCCAGTTATGTTTTTTTTTAAGTCCCATGTAATAGGGGGCGAGCCTTTTGCCATCAACCGGGCACAAATCCAGACTCCGTGGCTGTTACTGATAAATTCCTTATGGAAAAAGCCAATAACACTTTGCCCGACCCGGGAATCGAACCCAGGACCTCATGCTCAGCAGTCGCGCTTGCGACCACTAGACCAACGAGGCAGTCATTATGCACTGTTTATTATATCCATATCGGTATACAAGCAAATCGTATCGTTGGGTCAGTCACAAAATACAAACGATCACGATGTCCAAGGAAAAACCAAGACGCATGCATCGGCTCATAGATGACCATCGAGCCATGCATTTACGTCATTATATTTGAATTATTTTATTTAGAATTCTCAAAAAAATACGGCAGGTAACAAAAACAGTGCAATAGAGTATAATAACTTCTTCGATTTTAATGAGCAATTCAAAACCAAATATCTCCGTTCCGATTAGATTTAGAGAAATGCATCCATAATATTTTTTGATCGCTTTATTCTGCTCTTTCAAAATATCCAAGTTTCATTACTGGCCGCGCAACTTCAAAACGACGCCAACTTTATCCAAACCCCTTTATTCAAAGAGCACAAATAGTTATTGAAAATGGGGTGCAACTATAAACTTTGTCATGTTTTACGGATTTGGCTATAGTTTAATTATTTAATTTTACATTTTTATTTTGTATTGTGTCATACAGCATCGTATTGGATGTATTGTCTGTGATGTTGCTATAACTAGTGGTAAATAAATAAATAAATAAATCATTGGCGACGAGGTGTAAGAACGAGTACTTACGTACGTATTTAAATGAATGCGTTTCTCGGAAATATATCTTCATAAAACTAGTGAATGGTAAATTTAAAAGGGTAAATTAAGGTGACACTAAATGCCAGCGACCTTGAGCGAAGCGCCACACACATTTATTTCTTTTACTCTAAAATTTCATCAAATTTTAAAAATCCAAAACACTATGACGCTAGTAAATAACCTGTGTAAACATCACTTTTCATGAAGATAAAAGTGTCTAGACAGTTGAAATATGTTGCCGCTATAACAACAAATACAAAAAAAAATGTTTGGGGGGCACCCATACAACAATTGGGGGCGAGCCTATTGCCATCAACCAGACTCAAATTGCGACTCGTGGCTGGTACTGAGAATTTCCTGATGAAAAAAGGCGTTTTTTTTTGCGTGATGACCAGCCACGAGTTTCAAATTCCTTAAAATTCGTCAAGCGTAGCGGCACCCTCAGGCTTGGTGGATCTTCGCAGGTTGGCTGGTAGCAACTGCATGAGAGTTGCCGAGAATCGAGCTGAGAGGCGTGCGATTGAAGAGGCCTATGGCCAGCAAAAAATTGAACTGTCTAGGCCCAAAAATCAGGGACATGTGACATCTTCCAACCCGCCTTGGGCTCGCGTGGTGGATTAAATACCCCATTCCCTCTCATAGAGAGTAGGAATGTCCCAGAAGTGGCTCGGCAGGCGCATTACTTTGTGTATTTTATTTCATCACCACCGCTCTCAAAGCGGTGAAGGAATACATCGTGAGAAACCGGCATGTCTTGGAACCAATAATTTCGATGACATGTGACATCTATCAACCCGCACTGGGCCCGCGAGGCGGATTATAGTCCATCCCTCTCATAGAGAGCAGGCCTAAGTCCCTGCAGTGGGAACATTATAGGCTGATGATGATGATGATTGTGGATTTGAGGGCCATAGCGATGAGCTGCGGGACTGTTCGGAAGGGATATTACGACGGAACACAACGGGCTAAAATAAGCTTTGTTGTGTTTTAGTCAGTAGAAGTCGGTTACCACCAAAGCGTAGAAGAGCATAGGGGAGAAGATGTGCCAAATTCAACCAATCACAGGCAGAGCGAAAGACCAGATGTAAATTTTAAGTAATGTGATTGGTCGGTTTCTCGTCTCCGCTCCTCTCCGCTTTGCTGGACACCGGGCCTAACCCTTTCTTCCGCTTCGCCCAAATCGGGGGGGGGGGGGGGGGGGGGGGGGGGTCATTTAAAGATTTCTCATCTTCGAAAAAAAATAAGAAGCAATGTCAATGGTGGTTTAATATTGGATTGACATCATAATCTGCCTAGCCTTTTTCAACTACATGAAAAATTAAATATGTCTAAAAAAAATCGTATTATACAGGATAACTCATAAAGTACCCAAGCAAAGACCATAAAACTTATATGGAATAATCAAGCGAGCTTGTAAAAAAAAAAAAACTTAACCGGACAAGAACTGATCAACTGACGGAGAAATCGGTAATCATGCGTGAACAAACTGCTGAGACTATGAACTGGGAACTATATGAATTACTATGGGACGGAATACACCACACGAGCCCAGTGCGGGTTGGTAAATGTCACATGACGTCTTCAAATTTTTGATGCTAGGACATGCCTGTTTCCTGATAAACGTTTTTGTATCTCTTATGGCTACGGATTTCCTCATGATCCACTTAAAAGAAACTACTCTGATAATACGTAAATATAGCATCTATCTTCTATCTATATAAATAAAGAGAGAAATCCTGACTGACTGACTGACTGACTCATCAACGCCCAGCCCAAACCCTTGGACCTAGAAAGCTGAAATTTTGCACAGAGGTTCCCTTTATAATGTAGACAAGGAATAAGGAAGGATTTTTCGAAATTCAACCCCTAAGGGAGTTAAATAGGGGATGAAAGTTTGTATGGAAAATCGTCATTTTCACGCGGGCGAAGCCGCTGGCAGAAGCTAGTTATTGTTATAAGAACACGACGTTATCCATTTGGGACTCTCCTTTTCTAAATTAATTAGGTCAAATGTTACGAAAACAAGTGTCATACGTTATCAATGAGTTTTATAAAGTCTAATTAATTCGTTTTTGTTTTCATTATGTTCTGTATATAATTGTATTTCGGGGACTACCCAAATGATCTTTATTTTAGGAATAACATTATAATTTCAACACGTTTCGTAAGATTTCGGGTATTTAAGCAGATAGTACCCCCAATGTTTCTTATTCCTTGCTTGACTCCGGGAGCAGCGATACGAATTCAAGAAACAAAAGTGAGTACTTCACTTGTCTTATTAACTAAGAAATTGATAAACATTACATAACATGTACTTATATTTAATATTATTTCTGTCACTGTTGTATATTTATAATATGTTTTTTAACCGACTCCAAAAAGGGGAGGTTTTAAAATCAATAGTTTTTATCCCGATTTTACCTTCCCGTGGGATAATTTTCGAGTTGTAGCGGGCGAAGTCACTGGCAACAGCTAGTTTTTCTCGAAATCTGAAGCCAATAATAATTGTGATATGTTTTTCAGCAATTTAATACGAAAGATGATGCGGTTCGGAACTCTCGCAATTTTGATGATGGCTCTGATGGCTATCAATGCCGGCACAACGTTCTGCTATCCAACTATTGGACCGGTAAATATTATTATAACTTCAAGCTAAAGTGTTCGATACGTAGTCATGTCTTAGTTCATCATCATCAGCCTATAATGTTCCCACTGCAGGGACTCAGGCCTCCTCTCTAGGAGAGGGATGGGCTATAATCCACCACGCGGGCCCAGTGTGGGTTGGTAGATGTCTCATGTCTTCAAATTTTTTGATTCTAAGACATGCCGGTTTCCTCACGATGTTTTCCTTCACCGTTTTGAGAGCAGCGATGATGAATAAATTACACAAAGTAATGCGCCTGTCTGGGTTCGAACCCACGACCTTGATGTTCTTATGTCGGGGCCGATACAACTGGGCCACCGCTGCTCTCCTATAGTAGGTATCGTATCTTCTCGTATAGTATAAGTAGTTCACTATTTATCTTTTCCCAGAACGGAGCTACAACACATACCTGCCTAAATCATGGAACAGTCGTTCTAACCGCACCTGATGGAAGACACCTCGTACTACCCAAACCTGTCATTTTTCGAAATTCCGATTATCAACAATATTTTGACCAAGGATATACTTCTATATAATACGCGAATTGAGGTATGGCTACTTATTATACAGGAGCCGTTCGTTCCTAACAAATTTTGGAGTATATCACCAAAAGTACGTAGACGAAAGTAGAGAGATGTTCGGATCGTGGAGCGTTCTGTAGTTTCTGCCTAACTTGATGAGAAAAGTTTATGTATGTAATCATTTTAACACCAAATAAAGTTATTTATTTACATATGTTGTATACGCTTAAATTCATTAAAGAGCAGTGGTGGCCCAGTGGTGGCGGCCCCGACTTACGAACAGTGAGTCGTGGGTTCGAACCCAGTCAGGCGCATTACTTTGTGTCATTTATTTCATCACCACTGGTATCAAAATGGCGAAGGAAAACATCGTGAGGAAACCTAGATACCTTTTCTAGATTACTTCGAATTAAGAGTTCAAATGTCACGAAAACAAGTTTAGTGTCATAAGTTATCAATGAGTTTACAAAATATAATTAATTAGTTTTTGTTTTCATTAGATACTGAATATTTTATTGTTTTTCGGGAAATATCCAAATGATCTTTATTTCTGGAATAATATTGTAATTTCAACACATTTCGTAAGTTATCGTATTTCGGGGAATACCCAATTAATGATTTTTATTTCTGGGATAATATTGTAATTTCAACACATTTCGTAAGTTATCGTAATATATTGAAAGGGTATACAAGCAGATTAGTACTCCCAATGGGAATTCTCTACTAGCACTCAAGTAGAGCGGACGTGTGTTGTGTATTAAAATTAGCAATTTTATTTATTACCTACAAAACGTAAAAATAGTATTCGAGTGATCTGTGAACTAGACCCGATCGCGTTTTTGTGCTAAGTTTGTGATTATTTTACTTTGTAAATGAATATTTAAGAACTACCTATTAGGTAATTATTTCAAATATGGAAAATAGCCCGCGGAGTTTTCCACCTCTAAGCAGCCCTACTGCGACCGAACCTCAAACACCCAATCACGAGGCAGAACGAAGACCAGAAGTAGTGGAAACCAGCGATGTTAGTAGCTGGTTGACCTCCATTAATAAATGCCTGGATGAACTGTGTCTCATGGCTCAGGAAGGAAAGCTGAACTCCGAACAAAAGCTGAAGATCAATTCTCTTTCGCGAAGGGCAGGACATGGCGTGTCACAAATGGCATTTTACTGCCAGGACTTGAGGCTCAAGGTCAAAGAATTTCAAAATTCTGCTGTAGTGGTGAAAAAAAAAACGGAATCTCACGAATCGCCTTGAAAATTTTCAGCAAACAATTCAAGCTAACATTCAAGAAAACTGCATCAAAACAACTACCGCAGAAAAAGTTACGATTGCTGACATGGTTAAGACTAATAAAAACAAATTAGTCGGCCCAAATAACGACACGAAAACTAATAAAAACAAATTAGTCGGCCCAAATAACGACACGAAATCTCTGATCAAAAAACTAAAATGCCCGGAGCAAATGAAATTGGACGAGAGACGAGACAAATACGTTTTTGAAAAACTAAGGCAGTCATCACAGCTAAGTAGCTCCGGCATGAACATGGAAGAACCCTTTAAAAAAAGACCAAGAATTGCTGTTTTAGGAGTACCAACCGCTTCAAGTGATCTAGAAGTCTACGATTACATTTTATGAGCAGAACTTAGCCGACAAGCTGCCTAATAGACCCCGTGACTTTAATGATAATTCACAAGTCGGGTAAAAAAGAAGGACCTACGTGTAACTTTATTTTTGAAGTTACTGCCAGCGTATGAAAGGCCCAAATCCAAAGCCGAGTATACATTAATTGGACATCCTGCTCAGTGAGAGACTTTACACTTGTGACCAGTAGGGCTATTGCGTATCTTTTTAACGTCAGTGGCTATCAGAAATGTCCATAGATTAACTGTAAATTGGTTATGGTTTGGTACATTTTTTTCTTAAAAACTCACCATTTGACAGTCATTTGATAGACATTATAAGTTATCCACTGTCATTAAAAGATACGCAATAGCCCTGCTGGTGCTTTAAGAGCGTATGCTACCTCAGATTAGCAACCCTATTTGTGGTGGTTCAAACTTCGCTTGTAATACTGTTAGAATAAAGTTCTAATCAGCTTGCACTACAAAGCGGTTGTTACGTCTTTCGCTGCGGCCGAATAGTGCGAAATTAGTGGTATTTTGCGATTTACAAAAAAACTATTGATTGGACTAAAAAAGTAAAACACTATGACTTTAGTTTGTTGCTTGTAGAATTATTTGGCAAAAAAATCAGAACGATGACATATATTTTAGTATGGTTTTTACTCGTTAAAAAAAAATTTTAGAGGTATCTTCGCGATTATTTTCTATCGAGCAAAGTTAGTTGTATTATGTTTTCACAACACTATGGCACTAGCATATATCCTGAAAAATATCATATATTTTTCTGATGTTGATTACTGCAGTGAATCATATACTTTTACGCATTATAAAACTCGCGTTTGAGGTACCATACGCTCTTAAGTTTCAACAATATGAACATGCTGCTAAGACTGGTCGGGAAGTGATCTATTCATGTGGACATTGTGGAGAACAAGATCATCAGTCTAATGAGTTTTGGACCTTTTGTTTCGGGAGGTACCTGTTTTGGATTCGGCGGGAGCACACGTCCAGCTGTTATCACTGCGAGGATCGCCCGGAGGACACACTAGTGGAGCATACGGTAGAGGTCTGCCCTGCTTGGGCGGAGTACAGCCTCAACCTGACAAACCTCAACAAAAGTTTCCTTCACCAGGAACATCATAATGTGCGGCAGAGCGGCTGTTACTACAAATTTCCCTACAAACCATGAATCTCTCTAGAAACATTTATTACAAATAAAATTCTAAACAGATTAATGTCAGTTGACAATTTACGATGTTTTCTTGTAAGCATTGAATATCATATCTTTATAGCAGTGGACATTCCTTAGTGATGTCATGATATAATGTAGTGTTGACTTGTGGAGTGCTACGTCATATTGTCACTTTGGAATACATAATGTGTTGGACGTGAAAGACCTCTTTTCAACGCCCATCATCATCATCAGCCTATAATGTTCCCACTGCAGGGACTCAGGCCTCTTCTCAGAGGGATGGCTATAATCCACCACGCGGGTTCAGTGAGGGTTGGTAGATGTCACAATCATGTCATCGAATGTTTTGGTTCTAAGACATGTGATGGAATAAAGTACACAAAGTAATGCGCTTGTCTAGGTTTGGAACCTAAACTTGCTGCTGGATAGTCGGGGCGCCACTACTAGGCCACTACCACTACGTCCACCACCACTGCCATAGGGTGGTCATTGACCATTATCGCTATTGAGATCTTAATTGGCAGCAATTAAAGTCGTTTAGATTTAGATTTAAAAAGATGGACGTCTATGTTCCATCTACAAATAGTACGAATTACAAAGTCATACGGCCACAACAAGTTAGTACCCATCAATAACAGATGTGTCTACAACAAAGTCTTGATATTTATACCCAATAACATCTTATTTATTACTTCGCTACTAGTTTCCGCAATGTTCTGAATGACAATTAGATGCAAATTGATGACATTACGCACAGTGAGACGGTGCTACCCAGTTGGGGGTGCACGTGGACTTACGTGTATCCCACTTACCCCCCCTCCCCTTTTTGTGAAAATCTCAACTGTCTAGCTATCACGATGGAAATTATGTTTTTTCCTAAAATCAAAAATCAAATCAAAATGTTTATTTGCCAGAAATACATACAAATTACAGGAAAAGATCTTATAGCCTAAAAAGTCAATGTACTCTGCCTGCAAGCAAGCGTGCAAATATTTACTTATATCTATAATTATATAATCATTATTACCTACTCCTCCGCTATTCTTTTCTGATTAATTTCGTTGCGGGATCCAAGACAGTTACATCATTTCTCTGGGACTTCGTCGAGCTTCATTGCCTCGGCGCTTTTCTTGTGGTCGCCACTGTTGATTCTGGCTAACAGGAGTTACAGTGGTTTGGGAATAGTGTGGCGGGCTTGTAAAAAAAAAAATAGTTATCACGGTTCATGAGATGCATCTTGGTGACAGACAGACTCACGGACAGTGGAGTCTTAGTAATAGTACGGGATCCTAAAAAGGTGTTAGTTTTACGTGATATATTATATGATGGATATGCTGTTTACGTATAAAATAGAGTGCGTAAGCCTGCTGGTGACGGGACGCTCTGTCGACCTTAGGATCAGGGCACTTGAGTACGGACAGACTGTTAGTCAAAGTAATATTACTATAGTTCCTGCCAGATAAGATGTCAATAGCGGTCCCACCCACCTACATTTATGAAAGTTATTATAAAGCTATTCTATTTCAGGAACTAAGTACTGATTAGAATTGAAAAAATATTTTCGTGTTGGATAGTCCAATTATCGAGGAAGGCTTTAGGCTTCCACGCGGAAAAGGAACTATGGACGACTAGTAAATTACTAAAATATCAAACATCATAAACATTATGCAAGTGTTGAACATAAAACAAACGACAGTCGTGCGTGATTTTAATTTGTCATCACAAACGTAAAGTTTCAATTAGCTTTCTCGTAATTAAAGTTGGCCTTTGGATTGTAATGTTTTTGATTATGTTTTAGCATTTTGTTTAGGTAGGTACCTAAGTTTGGCTGATTATGGAAACCTGGAACATTCTTACCCCAGGGCAGAGCGTCTCCTGCCGGGGCTGCGTCTCCCGTCGGGGTTGTGGGTTGTTCGAAAGAGATACCGCAGCCTCGACACAAAGGGCTAGGAAGAAATACTTTGGGTTTTAATCAGTAAAAGTCTGACACTCCCTTCCGCTTCGCCCAGAGCGGGAGGGGTGATTAGATGATTTCCCATTTAACAAAAGATATAGATATAGGTAGCCTCTTCTCAATTTATGTAATACAAAAACCTTCATTAGTTAAGTACCTATCCTATTTTATAGAAACAACTAAAAACTTTCAACGCGAACCGGAAAGAAAACGTTGCGTTGGAAGTTACCTGTTGTTTCTGTTATCTATGGAAGCTACCCACTAGGTGAGAAGGTTGCGGGGATCCACTGGTTGCGAGACGCACGGGACCGGTCAATGTGGTGACACTTGAAGGAGACCTATGTCCAGCAGTGGACGTCTTTCGACTGAAATAATGATAATGATGACCAAAAACTATAGGTTACACAGAGGTTTTACCGAAAAGGTTAAACGCATATACCTAATTCCATCAACCTTGCCGTGCACCACGACATTACGAACAGGATATGTAGCAATACAAATAATAATTTAATTATATCGCAACATTACCTGCCATTGCTGTCGCTACATGCGTACTTGACGAGCGCACACGGCATCCCACATTCTGCATCAAATGTCATAAAGCAATACGTACAGAAGCTAATGATTATGTGGACCGTACAGACGCGATATAATATGATGTAAAGAGGAAAATGGACGATGATTTTGTAAGTAAATAAACAAGTGTGAGTCGGATTCGCACATGAAGGGTTCCATACTCATCGGGGCTGTGGTTCCCGTCGAGCCTGCGGGTTGTTCGAAAGAGATACCGCGGCCTCGACACAAAGGGCTAAGAAGGGACATGGTTGGTTTTTAGTCAGCAGAAGTCTGACACTCCCTACCACTCTGCCCAGAGCGGGAGGAGTCATGATGATTTCCCACAACCCAAAAAAAAAAGGTATTCGTACCAGAAATCACGTTTGCTGTAAAGAGGAGCCCCACTTATATACGAGTATTTACTGTATTCAGTATATTTTGTTGTTATAATAGATCATTTGTGAAATTTTCAACTGTCTAGCTATCACGGTTCATGAGATACAGCCTGGTTACAGACAGTGATGGAGTCTTAGTATTAAGTATAGGGTTCCGTTTTTACCCTTTGGGTACGGAACCCTATAAATGGTGCTGAGGCTGCATCTTTTCGTCATTCAAGATCACAATGAGAATACCAGAAACAGCGTGACATAAAAATTAACATAATCCCCATTACCTACTATTAATAATTATCATAAACGGGTTTTTTTTTTTCATCGTGCTTGTAACAGCGCCGAAATATCGGGAGCTCGAAACAAAAATCAAACATGGTAAATATCCCGTTTATGATATTAATAGTAGTGTCAGTGACCATGTCAGTTTAAAAACTTATATAATCCCCATTCCCGAAGGGTACGGCAGAAGTGTACCCATTATATATAGTACACCAGCATTTCACCAGTTTTGTTTAAGTCCCATGTAATAGGGGTAGGCCTATTGCCATCAAACGGGCACAAATCCAGGCTCCATGGCTGCTACTAAGAAATTCTTGATGGAAAACCCAATAACACTTTGCCCGAACCGGCAATCGAATCCAGGACTTCATATTTCCTCATTCTCATCATTAGTCTTCCACTCAATAGGCATAAATCAAGAGCGCATATTCTGTGCATCTCCACACATAATCTGTGACCGCCGATTGGCGGTTGTGCGTGAGATATATCGTTATACGTTTATTATAGCGCCCTCAGAATCTGCGAATGTGTTACTATGACCTTTGACTTGCTACCAGCTCAATAAGCGAACGAATTTCAATTACGTTTAGAAGTTATTTGATAGGATTCGTTCAGGTTATAAAAAGCACTGCTGGCACTGTTGTTACCGTCGGACTACCAAGCCATAAGCCTCCATAAGGGAGTGTCAGACTTCTACTGGCTAAAACCACCCGTGTTCCTTCTTAGCCCGAGACCGCGGTTTCTCTTGTAAACAACCCACAGCCCCGACGGGACATGCCAGTTTCCTCACGATGTTTTCCTTCACCGTTGTGTGAGCAGCGGTAACGAAATAAATTACACAAAGTAATGCGCCTGCCTGGGTTCGATCCCACTGACTCACTGTTCGTAAGTCGGGGCCGCCACCACTGGGCCCCTGGGCCATCATTGCTGAGTTGCTGATTGTCTTTAATCGATGATGGGATCCTTCATTCACCAGCAATTCTTGCTGACTCATTTCAGCTCACTTTGCTTACATTGTAACCATAAGGGTGCTTTTCCACCAGAGATGTGCTATGCTACGTTGCTATGGATGCGTTTGATATCCACCATTCTTATTCATTGTTGCACATATGTAGCTAAGCACTGGTAGAAACGGATTCAACAAAGTTATGTTTTTTATATGGAAGGATGTGTGCTATGGACGCCTTCGCGCCGCCCTCGCCGCTTCCTTACTAGCGATACATCGCATAGCTCAAGCTGTGCATCTTCCTCGCACAATAACTACTTTGCGGCGGCGCATCTTCATAGCACATCTTACTCGCACAGCTACATAGCTTAGTATCAGTTGAAACGGTCACATAGTTTCACAGCTTAGCTATTACATCTTCACAGCATAGCTGTATAGCACATCTCAGGTGGAAAAGCAGCCTTAGCATCCTGTAATACATATTCCCAATGTCATAACTATCACGATTTCGATTATATAAACCATTGCGTGATGAAAATCATCCAGTGAACTATTAGGATTATATCCAAGATGATACCAATTGCGTACTACGTATTAATGTTGGTATTTGCGGTTAGGAGCTTGCCTAATATGTATAATTATGGACGGATTTTAATATATTATCAAACACAATGATGTGCTGGCTCAAGACTGCCTCGTTGGTTGGCTTCTATTGGCCGCGACTGCTGTGGTCCCGGGTTTGATTATCAGGTTGAGGCAAAGTGTTATTGAGAACGAATAACGGAAATAAATCACAACAAGGTAACGCTGCAATGGATTAGAGGTCACAGCGGATCACTTGGAAACGATGCGGCCGACGAACTTGCCAGAAGAGGATCCAGCACAAAACCTTACGGACCCGAACCCATTGTGCCCATCCCTTTCAAGCAGCTAAGAAGCTGGCTAAAAGATCATACTCGAATACAAGCGGAGAAATGGTGGAGCTCGACACCAGGATGCAGGCCATCCAAGGAAGCTATGCCATCCCTGGATATAAAGCTGACGAGGCGCCTTCTGCGCCTGGACAGAGATAGCCTGCGCCTGGTGGCGGGGACCATCACCGGACATTGTTCACTGAATAAACACTTCCACACCCTAGGAATCACTGACAGTCCCCTGTGCAGGGCATGCATGGAGGCGGAGGAAACTGTGGCGCATGTGCTCCTTGAGTGCACAGGTGTTACCAAGATTCGTGAGGAGACCCTGGGAACACCACGATCCCTTGCGGATGCCCTGAGGAGAGAGGGAAGTCTGATCTGCTTCTGGAGGGAGGTGGGCTGGTTGGAGTAATCGGCCGCCACGGCAAAGAAGAAGAAGTGTTATTGGGTATTACCATCAGAGTTTCTTGAGCAGCCACTGAGTATGTATTTGCAAGGTTGATGGCTATAAACGCGCCTCCTATTACGTGAGACTGAAACATAACCGGCGATATGTGGGTGTACAGTTGAACAAGCTAATAAGTACAGATAGCGCGCGAGTTGAATGCAGTCGGGGTCTGAGGTAAAGAGCGGGAGCAGTGTAGTGCTGTGCTATTCACACTAGTGTAATGCGGTAGTGCTGTCACGCACTACCGCATTCCTAAGCTCTGCATTCAACTCGCGCGCTATCTGTAGGTATATAGTCAGCTAACTTGTATTTACTTTTAAGATTATAGAGATACATTTAGAGACTCATGTCAAACGATACAGCGTTAGACATCAGTCGCTTAATGCGAAACACTTGATAAAACAAAATTGCAATCAATATTTTCAGTGTTATAGAATTATAAAGATCTCTACCCTGTATACTTATTAACTTGTTCGACTGTACTACTCAGAGTCAGTTGGTACTCACTGTGTTGCCATCTGACATTATGCTGAGGTGATAATTTTCTTTCTTTCTTTCTTTCTAATGGGTACATCTCTGTCCTTCGGGGATTACAGGCGTTCTATATGTGCTAGATTATGTAAGTTAGTATGTTTTTATATTTTCCGTGAGGCACACAGCACATAGGTTACCTACTATGTTTTTCCATTTTTGTATTTTTTTTATAATATTATTGTGTGTGTGCTTGATGTACTGACGTCAAATAAACATTTTTTCTTTCTTTCTTTCTTTCCTCATTTCTCTGCCGCTCAGATTCTTCAATCAAACACACACACACAAGCACTACAAACTTCAATAAGTTATGTAAAGTAATTCAGTATACAGCCGTAACTCAAGTTCGACCATTACGGGATTCCGTGAGGTTCACTGGGTTAATACTAAAACTACCTGATGTGGTAGTATACAATATATCAATATAAACTGAATTGATGTTAGTAGTAGCTTCGTTTACGATTTTGTCTTCAAGTAAGAATTTTATAGTAATTTTCTAGTGAATTATATCTGGTGACTCAATCCCAATTCGTTTATATGTGTGGACCTTTAATTGAATTGTGGTAAAGCCTCATTTAAAAGGAGAGACGATCCTATCATCAATAACAGGGCATACACCCAGTTCCAGGTTCCTGTACTAAGAAACCAACTTGGAAATCGAATTTACGACCTTGTAGCGGTTTATATCATTAGACCAATGAGCCAGTAAAATAAAAATAGTAAACTGAAAAAAAAAAACTATCTGTACGAAAAAGGCTAGGCAAATAACAACTTCAAGAGTCAAACTATCACAGACTTCCGCAAAAACCCCTGTTACAAAATAAAAGCGTTAAGAAGACTAAATTCTCACGGGAAACAAGCAACGCCGCGGGGCGAAACAGTGCGTTAGATAAGACTTGTTACATTAAACTATCTTTAATTAAAACCACTACATGTCCATTTTACCTAGACCTCTCTCACGGGGGCCTTACCGACAACCTCCAACTTTATGTGTATAAAGATGGAGTTAAGTTTTGAATGGAGAGCGATGAGTTGATAGGTCTCAGTGATTGGTTATGCGTAGACGCAGTCTAAGAAGATTGAAGTGACCGATGTTTATCGGGTCAACTGAATTAAAGTTTTGTTGTAACGTTGTACAGTCATGAGCATTAATATGTATACACTTAGCAAAGTTTAAACGCGAATAGGGGTGTTTCCTGACAAAAAATATTACCTATTGTATTTAGTCCGTCAGATTATCGAAAAATATTGGATAGGTACGTGTTTTTTGTTTTATCAAATTAATAAAATATGACGAAAATAAATTGTGTCAAAGATCATGAGTGGGGGCTTGTGACGTCACTTTCTGGTAAAAAGTGTACCAAACTGTGACGTATTTCTCGTGAAAAAACTTTGAGATAATATGCTCTACTTTATGGTAATATGTTTTCCAAAATATTAGTTTGGTAACGTAACATGTAAATTAAATCAGTACAGTAGGAGAAAATTACTTTTGAACATTGCTAAGTGTGTTTTGAACATTGCAAGAGGAAAATCCGGCATGTAATGGGTGTGGTCACTCATCGACAGACAGACCTAGGCAAGCGCGGATTAACCTAAAGATCGTCCGCAGGCCCGCGCCTACGGTGGCTGGAAGCAATCGCGTGGCCCCCGACGCCCGGAGCGTCTCCCACGGCGGCTGGGACGAAGGGTTAATTCTTTCCCTCTCTCGTTCCGCCACCTCCTTCGCTAGCATCACTGCTTCGCAGAAGGAGGCGACGGCGTCCCATTCCTCCTCGCGAGATCTCACCGTCGCCAATCGCCGCTACGAGAACACTGCGGGGTTCTGCCCAAGCGGGGCAGACCTCCAACGTCAGAGGTCCTTGAGGCGGTTTAGAAAGTCTGACACTAGGGTGTGTAGGGTCGTTAGGCCTTACTGCCCACACAATAAGAAGAAGACGAGAGTTTATGTAGTTTGTATTTAATCTAGTTCAATTCTAATAGCCCCCAATTAATACTGCTACCCTCTAAACCGTGAAACGGACAATAAATCCAAAAACGTTGGGCAAACAGCTCTATATGTAACAATTCAACCGTTTTGTCCACATTCATTGTTCTTGTCTTGGCGAAACAATGCGATCCTTTCTCTTCGCCCTTGACACGGTTCAGAAGATTTTGTGGTAATTTACTACATGTTACTTGTCTTTGTAAGTTGGCTATTGATTGTTCTAATTGTTTTTAAAAGAAACTAATTAGCAATAATTATGTTTTTGATGACTTGGAGAGTGAGGTTTAGACTTGAGGAATACTAATATGACTTAGGGGGTCAGTGGCGGGTCTTCAAGGTTAAGTAATACTTGGTTAGGTCAGTCAATGGGTGTACATCAACTGCTTAAGTATCGAGTTTATTCCTGTCATTCCATCCCTCGAAAAGAGTGTTAAGCCCTTAGTTCTGGCAATGTTTCTTGGATCTTAGACATATTCACAGGGTGGCTGGAAGTAACTGCAAAGACAAAGTCAAAGCATTTATTTCAAATAAACCATTACAGGCACTTGAGCAGTGGTGGCTCAGTGGTAGCGGCCCCGACTTACGAACAGTGAGTCATGCGTTCGAGCCGAGTCAGGTGCATTACTTTCTGTAATTTATTTCATCACCACTGCACTCAAAACGGTGAAGGAAAACATCGTGAGGAAACCGACATATCTTAGAACCAAAAATTCGAAGACATGTTGTGACATCTACCAATACGCACTGGTCCCGCGTGGTGGATTATAGCCCATTCCTCTCCTAGAGAGGAGGCCTGAGTACCTGCAGTGGGAACATTATAGGCTGATGATGATGATGATGAGGCACTTTTGAATGTCAGAAAAACTACATAAAACAAACATCCACAGCCATATAGCATTATAACTGTGACTGTACTGTAGTTGCCCATTCCCTAGCCTGTTGAAAATGATGAACAGCATTGATATTACGAATGAATTACGAAAATAGTGCTTTTATTACGTATCTCTTTGCCTTCATTTTTAATGCACTTTTTAACGACAGATTTCTTCATGAATTTAATGATAATAAAAATAATTTACCGACAATTTTCAAATACATGAGTACCTACATACTTTTAAACCCATTATTTACTTTATTAGAGTCTTGAAAATATGTATTATGAAGTAATAATGTACTACCTACGTGCCGTTAAAATAGACATAATTATTTTGACATGACATATATTTTCAGGGGGTCTAAAATGGCCACTTTAGCAGATCAGAATATGAATTGACCTTTCAAAATAGTAACTGCGTCTGTGACCATTTTACGAATTTAACGCAATTCATATTGTTTTCCTATTATTACTTACCTATGATCTATTTTCCTTAATGGTCCCAGACGCTGTTACTATTATGAAAGGTCATTTACGCTTTTTGACGCAATTCCTATTATGATCTGTTAAAGTGGCCGTTTTAGACCCCCAGGTCTCATTAGACGTAATCATGAGATTCTAGTAATTTGGCGAGTAATTTGGTACAGCTGTTACTCAACGGTGAGGAAGAATAAGGTCAGAAATAAAGAAGAAGATGAATGACCTGTGTGAAGAATGAACATCATCTTACTAGCTTTGGTTTTGGAGGGTGAGAATATCATCAAATGACTCCTCCCGCTCTGGGGAGTGTCAGATTACTACTGACTAAAAACCACCCATGCTCCTTCTTAGCCCTTTGTGTCGAGGCCACGGTATCTCTTTCAAACCACCCGCAGCCCTAGCGGGCCTTTGCCCAGTTGTGGGACAGTACAGGCTGTTCAAAAAAGATAACAGTGTGTGTGATAAATAACTTACGACCATGAAACCAATGAGACACTGACTGATTTCATCTGCCACTATACCTACCAACATTCTTCTATCCATCAAAATCATAGCACACCTTTTCGACCTTGTGTTAATCGTATTAAAATCACTTTAACAATGGCACTCAAGTTTAAACATACTCAAGTTCATGACCTATTGTATACGAACATCTGACGAGCGCATTCCATCAGATTTGAGACAAGTGTCTTCACACCGAATTTATAATAAGAAGGATTACGCAGAGGTGTACCTAGGTACAAGTTGGTAGCCGACTGCACGCAGCAGCAGCAGACGACATGTCGTCGCGACACGTCGCGCGGCGTCGCGTCACATGTCGCTGCAGTCATGATTTCGAACCTGACTGAAGACGACAACTGCAGATGTCATCCAGTTTGTTCCGAGTGCGTATATCAATTGTTTTTACTGCTCTGCGTGTGTAAACTGAAGACACAGGTTCCGATACATTTTCGGCTAAAGGACATATCTCCTGTTGTTTCTGTTATCTATGGACACTACTGATCTGCGGTCGGACGAGACAACCGTCTGCCGCTCGACGACGCGTCGCTAGCTGCATGTCGCTAACTACGGAGGGAATTTCATAGAAATACGTAGAAACCAGTAGTGTCGCCGCGACACGTCGTCTGCTGCTGCTGCGTGCAGTCGGCTACCAACTTGTAGTTTTATAGTACACCTGCATTTTGCCAGTTTTGTTTAAGTCCTATGGGAACAGGGGGAGAGTCTACTGCCATCAGCCAGATTCTGACTCCATGGCTGCTAATGAGAAATTCCTGATGGTAAAACCCTATAACACTTTACCCGACCCGGGAATCGAACCCAGATCCTCGTTCATAGCAGTCGCGCTTACGACTACTAGATCAACGAGGCAGTTTTTCCGTCCTGTTGTATTTTTAAATCCATAATAGGGATGTTTACTGACTAAAAAAAATATGATTAATTAGTCCGTCGGTTAACTAGAACAGACGGACTATTAAACTAATTATGATTCTAATTAGTCGGTTGTTTTTTTTTTGCAAAAAGTTTTTTATTTTTTCATTTTTAGTTGTAATATCTTATAGAAATACTTACTATGACACCTAACCCTTAACCTTCAAGATTCCCTGATTATTGCTTTCAACTCCTAACCATTGAGGAGTAGTACCTTCCATCTTATGCTCATCAACATGAAGTGATGACTGCTAGATGCGAATACTTGTATAGCGTCAGAAAAAGCACGAAACACGTAATATGTGCCTTTTGAGGGTTGCCCTCAATTTCTCTGGGATTCCATCATCAGGTCCTGGTTTCCATATCATGGTGGCCCTTGAAGTATCTCCGTTCCAATAAAAAAAGAATCATCAAAATTGGTTCATAAACGACGAAGTTATTCGCGATACACAAAATCAGGTAACATACCTACTTACATAAAAAAATGTGTATTGTACACATCTGCATACCCCCTCAGAGCATACAGGCGTGATGTTACGTCATGATAATGTATATTCAATAAGCAACCAAGCGATTCCAGCAATTACGACAGATTTGCCGTCTATTTTTGAAGAGTTACATTGTATATCTCCGAAGATCAGCACCAGATCTTCACCAAATTAAAATGGGACCACCTCAGGAGTATACTCTTTCAAATAAAAAAAGAATTTTGAGAATCGGTCCACAAATGGGGCAGAAATCAGGTAACATACATAAAAAAAAAAAATACATACACACGAACATAATAACCTCCTCCTTTTTTGAAGTCGGTTAAAAATAAGGATAGGTAATCAGCCCTTTTTGAACGTCAATATTACAAGAGAAAGTCCCTGCGCCCGCCCTGGTTTATTTCTTAGTATCCCTTCTTTCTCAACCTTACCTATGTTATGAGTTTAATACGTATTATAAATCCATGACCTATAGTGTGGACGAGTTTGACGAACATTCCGACAGTTCGGAGTCATGTCTATACAACTGATTGTCCTTGCATATTTTAGTGTGGCTTGTGCTTGCAAAGTTCTTCTCATGGAAGGTAGGAAGGTGATGAGTTCTTGACAATGCATTGTTTTGTTTGTTACCTTTATCAAAGTCAACACTTTAACGGTATTAGAGACTGGTACCTGCCCGCGGCTGCGCTCGCGTATATTTTACACAACATGATTATTAATTTTAGCCCATTCTGGTGTATGAACTATTATACTGTAAGGTTTCGACTCACAAACTTCCCACTATTATTAGCAGTAAGTTATATTAAAACACTAGTTAGATTTATTTAGTCTTACTTTTGGACTATGAGAGAAAAGGAACAGAGAGTGCACCTGTGGCTGCGCACACACTTGTGCACTTTAATGTATCTACCGCGTCGAATGGCTGGATTTCCGCTAAGATTGACCACCGTAAATACTGGAGGAGGCCTATGTCCAGCAGTGGGCGTCTTTAGGCTGAAATGATGAATGATAATAATGAACCGAAAACAGTCTGGAGGACTGTGTGTGTGTCTACTTAAAGAAGGACTTACCATAATTAATTATGGTAGACGCATGTCGTGAATTTTGTGAGAGGATAACGGATGCAATTAGGATGCACAAAAGATCAAGAGACACACAGTGTGTCTCGTGATCTTTTAATCTAACTTTCTTCTCGAAGGTCTGCTGGAAATTTCTTTCATAAGACATGTCTTCTAGCAGACCAGATAAGCACTACCTTAGTGCTTTTTTATTTAATGTATAGTGTTATATGTAGGTACATAAATAAATAAAGATCAAACAAATAAATAAATGGTAAGTAAGTACGCAACATCCCTTAATTACACAGGTACTTTCAGCTTATTAAATCAATTATTTCTTAATAGATGCAGAATCTAATTAATCCAACCGTTAACTACGAGTTCTAAACCGACTTGATCACCAGTTAATCATAGTGGAAGCTTGTCACTGCGTTATTAATAATAAGATAAACAGGAATTAATAATTATTATGGACTCTTAATGAGATTTTATCTTGAACAGCCTTCGTGTAGGGGCATGTGATTAAATTATGATGAGCATAAGAAAAATAGTCGAAAATGTTCCCAGTGCTGGTACACAGGCTTCTCCTCATTGTGATGAGCTTTGAACATTACTGGTGAAATGTAACCACCATTAATTGTTGTGAAATTTTTCAGATGGAATTTGTAGACGCGACGTAATCTTTCTAATTTGAAGTTTTGAACTTTATTTAAGTAAAATTAAGGACGTACCTACTTTAGTTTAATAAATAGGTAAATATGGTCATTTTCAACATTTTCACCTACGGCATAGAATACATACATAAAAGTACCTACAAGTTGTACAAGTACATACAGTTATTTTTTTTCGGAACTATTCGTTTTTAGTGCTTTATAAAAGCTCGACGGTTTTCTTGGAATACTAATTGACACTCACACTTAACTTGAGTTAGAATAAGAAGAGTTAGAGTGTTAGTTTGCACTGCACTTTAGCATTAGTCTATCATCATCATCATCATTTCAGCCAAAAGACGTCCACCGTCCACACATCCTAAAACGGTGGTAGGTGGTACTGATATAGTTAAATCCGCTGAACTTTCATTAAATTTGGAGTGATAATTATTGCGTTATGATTTTGAAAAAAAAAACAGATTATAAAGCAGTGTTACCAGAAGGTAGCGACATTTTAAGTCAACTTAATGAGAAAACCCTAAAAATTATGAAAATCTCATTACAAAACACTTGTTACACAAAATATCGCGTTTATCATTACATATGCCGAGCATCGAACCTTGAACTAACGCAATTAACTAACAACGTACTTATTATAACATGTAATTTGGCTCACATGAGGTCAACTAACAAATTATTTTCTATTTTATTTATTTATTTAAACTTTATGCACAATAGTGATACATAGGCGGACTTAATGCCACAAGGCATTCTCTACCAGTCAACCTTAGGGTCAAACAAGACAACATTGTGGTAGGGTACAAAAAAACAATATCAACTTTAATAAAAAAATTAAAAAAAGTATAGGTATACTTATACTAATACACATATAAAAAATAAAATAAACTAATAAATATTTAAACAAATACCAAACTAAATAACGAAAAACTTGACGACTTATGACTCGACTTATAATAATTAAAAGCTATTTGGTCAGATTTAAATAGTGGCTACGTACTTTCCTTTTAAAAGTGAATTTGCTTTCAGCTTTTTTAATACCAAGGGGTAGCGCGTTCCAGAGTTTTATAGATGATATAGCGTAAGAATTTGACAAAAAACCAGTGCGGTGTGAAGGAATTTGGAGAATGAGATTTTTGGAAGCTCGAAGACTACGACTATGACAACTGCCCAACACCTTGAAATAAGTTTTTAAATAATCGGGAGCACGTGGATCGTTCATAATCGAGAAGAGCATGCAGAGAGATCTGAGGGACCTCCTGAGTCGGATAGGCAGCCATTTAAGCTGAGAACGGAAGGATGAAATATGATCGTATTTACGAAGGCCAAAAACAAAACGAATACAATTATTGAGAAGTCGATCCAATTTATTTAGAAGTTCTTGGGATATATCAGAATAACAAACATCAGCATAGTCAATAATGGGAAGCACAAGGGACTGAACCAAAGTGAGTTTCGTGCTAGATGGGAGAAAATGCTTGAATCTATAGAGAGACCGCAGTGAAAACGTGACTTTCTGACTCACCTGAGCGACGTGTTTTTCCCAACTCAAACTGCTGTCAATGTAAAGACCTAAGTCCTTTACGTGGGGTGACAGAGAAATGACTGAATTCCCGTATATCAGTGGCGCAAGTTGGTTTATGCTCACATTCCTCAAATAGTACGAGCTACCAATGAGGATAGCCTGACATTTTTCGACGTTAACAAAGACCCCAAATTTGCCAGACCATTCTTCGATGGTTCTCTATTGTGTCACCTAACTTTTTTATCCATAATTTAAAATGCCATAACTTTTTTTGTCCTAATCATCATTTGTCCGAATGATAACTTACCCGAACTAAATATCACATAATATCACATGCTATAAAATTGAAATCCCTAAATATAATATGTCCTAAATCCATTTGTCATAAATATTACAATCAATAATATACGAAAGACATAAAATCGTTTTCCATAAAAGTTTTAAGTCCTAAATTAAAATAACATAATGTTTATTTATCATAATAATATTATTAGAACAAAGTATAACAAAGCTTTTGGTCACGTCACTCATACATGCAACGCATGTTGTACTCCATGACGCGCGCTCGCTTCGCTCGCATATTACATAACACTATTGTCTTCTGTCCCCGAAGTGCCGGGCCTCCGCCGGCCTCCTTCGTCGGCCTACGGCCCGGTGCCCATGCCGCCCATAAAGGATACTGTCGCGAGACGGTGATTCATCCACTTAGCGGACGACTAGCAACAGCCTATAATTTTGGTTATTCATCCGGCTAATCGGACGACTAATTAATTTTATTCATCCGCTAATCGGACGACTAGACACTTCGAATTTTTTTTAGGACTATAAAATTTATTATAAACGAACATTCGGAATAATACACATTAGGTAAAGCAATAGTTAGGACATATTAATTTAGGTCATGTAAAATTAGGAGATTCAATTATTATAGTAATCGATATTAGGACAGAATACTTTTAGAACTAAAGATAATTATGTTAAACAAAATTTCGGCAATTTGAACATTATGGTTAATGAAGTTTATGGCAAACGTGTTATGGATAATGATTTTCGGACAAACAATTTTAGGAGAAGTAAGGGAGTACCTTCTTCGATAGTACGAAGATCAGCATTGAGTGCTGAAATGCAATTGTCCAGGTTGGCAATGTCTGATTGAGCATACAGTTGCAAGTCATCAGCGTACAGATGGTAAGAGCATTTGAGAATAGCAGTAAGAGAGTTTATAAATAAAGAAAATAAGAGAGGAGAGAGTATACCGCCTTGTGGGACGCCAGTTACCAGGTCGCACCAGTCAGAGCGATTCTGATCAGCACGCACTGCCTGCTGGCGACCACGAAGATAAGATGAAAACCAATCCCGTGACAACGATGAGACCCCAATTTGCGACAGTATGGCCAGAAGAATGTCGTGATCAACAGTATTAAAAGATTTTATTTAGTAACAGGTCATGGATATGTAATATATTTGTTTTTTTTATACGTATAGTCAGTACCCAGTATAACCAGACCCCTCTTCTCACACTACTTCTATATATGAGGGGTCAGGTTATGCTGGACAGTGTCAGTAGAAGATATTTAAATAAAAATAGGTAAAAAAGAACCAACAGACTGAAGACCTCACAAACCCGTCAAAGGAAAGCAACTACAAAACAAACCAGTTGCTGCTATCCTTACAAAAAGTTAGGAAGTGATTATTTTGCATAGTGCACTTAAAAAAAAAATTGTCCGACACTACGAAATTCTCATGTACTTATAGGTGCGTTTTACAAACATTTAAACTAACATAAACAAGAAGTCAGTGATATGAATATTTGTTCGGTGTGGGAATCAAACCCGATACAAGCAGTGGCAGCCGATCGCTCAACAATTACGGCAAACTTCTCGTCGAAATATTAAACTGACATTTGTTTAGAACACCACCAATAAGGTCAGTGTATGTCATATTTTCACTCCACTAAATCAAAGTCAGATGAGTAGGCATAACATAACATAACATCACGCCTGTAACCCCCGAAGGGTTAGGCAGAGGTGTGCCTTTGCCTAACCCGCAATGCATGCAATGTATTACCTGAGATAATAACAGAACTTTGGTCTTTTATGTTATTGTATAGTGCAAAAAATGCTAACAAAAGGAACTCGTTTCCCCTATCTTATGCGGGCGCCACACACTCGACGAGTGGTATGGGAAGTAGCGAGGAAAGGAGGCAGAGACATAGTGTGGCAACGTTACTCGTCATGCCGCACGTCATGCTCCTCGTCCTGCTCATCGCTCCCTATTTTGTCGGCTTTTGCGCGCGAGTCAAAGGGCCGGCAATACGAGCGCGAGTGGCTGGCCACATAATCGCGCGGTCGCAGTCCGCATCGAGCGAGCGCTCACGCAAGACGCACGCTTCATATGCATGTCCTCGCCAAGCGCCGTAGAATAAAGGGGTAGGGTAAAACGATAAAGTGTTATTATTTATTGATTTGTTGTCTGCGGAGCCAATTATTTGGGATCCACAACACAAAAATCATCATTTGAAACATAAGATATGTTTATTTATTTGAAAGCTTGTTTTTAAAAGATAAACTTTGGCTTATTATTTTTAAACGACTTACGAAAAATGTAGGGTACGTATCATAATAGTTATATTGTTAAAATTACACTATCAAGAAATGGAGAAATATTAAGAAGTAGTCGGCCGGTAGGTAGATACCTAGTCTACTATTTTATTAAATACCTATTAGGCCGCGGAAAAGTTGAAAGCCAAAAAAAAAATCATTAATAGCATCTTTTAGACCATTATTAGTCAATAAAAAAAAGCTATGCTAAAAATGCATAGCGCGCACGCTGCCACAGTTTCGTCGTCCATTCTCCACCAAAGGCAAATGCCAAGTGAGGAGCGTCGCGATTAATTGCGCGATTATTTGCGCGAGTAGAGCAGTGTGTGGGCAGAGCGGGCAACATCGCGGCAAATAGCGGCAGCGCGAGGAGCAAAGCGATGAGCAGCGCGAGGAGCATAGTGTGGCGCCCGCATTATGTTGGAATTGGGGTGCGAATCCGCCAGATGTCTTGTCGTTACAAGTTCCCCCTAACTCACAAACAGATGGCACTATGCAGTGACGTCACGTTTCTGAATCGCGGTGTTAAGATTCTCCGCCGTTGAACGACCCTCGCGCGGTACTGTACAAAATTCATACTTACCTGGCATAGGGGAAACCGTGATCAAATAGGCGGTTCCCCCAGGGCGAGGCCTTTCCATTGCACTGCGGTTAGGTTGACCCTTGCGATTATCCCTAATGTGGATAACTCGGATGCGTAATTTTTGGTAGTGGGGACTGCGTACGCGCCGTCCCCAGTACCGTCTTTACCATAAGGGCACAAGGGGCACTTGCCCAGGGCCCCCATCCTCAGAGGGCCCCGAAGGGCCGACAATTTCTCTCACATTTAATCTCAAAAAACTCATTACACTTTTCTCAATGCCCGAATATCGATTATTTTCAGATTTATTCGAATCAATATATTTATATGAATTTGAGTGACATCAAGCCTACAGGGTCTCGGTTGTGTGCGGTATATAGACACTGTAGCTTCTTGCTTAATTTAAACTTAGTGCGCTTTTTGGCTGTACTAAAGGGCTGTTTTTGGTCTGATATAACTTACCAGACATTTACTTGAGTTTATAAATTTTATAATCTAGAGTCTATAATGTCTATTTTCAAGTTACATATCATTTGATTTTTTATTCAGTTATTCAGTAATTTAAAAGTATTTCTGAACGCATCCTACCTAATTTACTAAGAACACCATCTAGCGATCATCCATGCAAACCGCTCCAATGCCAAATTCAAGCGACCATAAAAAATGTCGACTTTGTCTATGGTTGGGGCTTGGGGGAATCCCCGGATAAATTATGAAAAACTTTCAGTCGGAACTTTTTACCTAAAGTTATTACTTATTATATCACTTATTTTCACAGAAGTGTCGTGATTTAATTTTGTTTAATGTAATTTGGGTAAATTCCAAAAGGGCCCCAAATTCTTGTGTGCCCAAGGGCCCCAGCACAGTCTAAGACGGCTCTGGCCGTCCCCCCAGAAACTCATATCTAAATACATCGGACAAGTTCTTCAGGGACATGTTTAAAAATATCCTTTAGGATCAAAACACATAGATATATCAGAAGTTTCTGTTATGGTCTAAGGTCTTACAGTACGCCCACATTTTTCCAGTATGTTTAAGTCCTATATAATACGGGACAAGCCTATTGCTATCAACTGGGCACAAATCCAGACTCCATACCTGATTCAAGAAATTTCTGATGACAAAACCCAACCACTGCCCAACCCGGGAGTCGAACCCAGGACCTCATGCTCAGCAGTCGAGCTTGCGACCACTACACCAACGAGGCAGTCAATTAAATGAGTAGACACTTTTTTTATTAAACGGTTTTATTTAGCTCACCCCGTTTGTTTTATTCTTGGATCAAATTTAGTAATTCAAATTTCACCCTCTTCCTGTCAACCGATTAATCTGAAATTTTGTATACACTTTGGATTTTGGTGACAATACAATTATGTTTATTCATTATCATTATAAATTCAAGATGGCCGCCGCTACAAAATGGCGGATAATTTATGTTTTATTAATCCCATCAATATGGGTATCAAATGAAAGGGCTCAACAAGCAGAATACAATATACTATATAAAATTAAGATCCAAGATGGCGGCTAAAAACTAGAAAATAAAAAACTTTTTAAGTTAAACGGTTTTATGTTAAACATACATTGCAATGTTTAAGATAAATGTACTAAAAACCAAAAAATAATAAAATAGATACAGTCGTGGGAAAAAACCGTGGGGCACGTCAATTCGGAACTGTCGTGCTGCGGAAATTACAATTGACGTGCCCCACGGTTTTTAGCCGCCATCTTGGATCTTAATTTTATATAGTATATTGTATTCTGCTTGTTGAGCCCTTTCATTTGATACCCATATTGATGGGATTAATAAAACATAAATTATCCGCCATTTTGTAGCGGCGGCCATCTTGAATTTATAATGATAATGAATAAACATAATTGTATTGTCACCAAAATCCAAAGTGCATACAAAATTTCAGATTAATCGGTTGACAGGAAGAGGGTGAAATTTGAATTACTAAATTTGATCCAAGAATAAAACAAACGGGGTGAGCTAAATAAAACCGTTTAATAAAAAAAGTGTCTACTCATTTAATTGACTGCCTCGTTGGTGTAGTGGTCGCAAGCTCGACTGCTGAGCATGAGGTCCTGGGTTCGACTCCCGGGTTGGGCAGTGGTTGGGTTTTGTCATCAGAAATTTCTTGAATCAGGTATGGAGTCTGGATTTGTGCCCAGTTGATAGCAATAGGCTTGTCCCGTATTATATAGGACTTAAACATACTGGAAAAATGTGGGCGTACTGTAAGACCTTAGACCATAACAGAAACTTCTGATATATCTATGTGTTTTGATCCTAAAGGATATTTTTAAACATGTCCCTGAAGAACTTGTCCGATGTATTTAGATATGAGTTTCTGGGGGGACGGCGCGTACGCAGTCCCCACTACCAAAAATTACGCATCCGAGTTATCCACATTAGGGATAATCGCAAGGGTCAACCTAACCGCAGTGCAATGGAAAGGCCTCGCCCTGGGGGAACCGCCTATTTGATCACGGTTTCCCCTATGCCAGGTAAGTATGAATTTTGTACAGTACCGCGCGAGGGTCGTTCAACGGCGGAGAATCTTAACACCGCGATTCAGAAACGTGACGTCACTGCATAGTGCCATCTGTTTGTGAGTTAGGGGGAACTTGTAACGACAAGACATCTGGCGGATTCGCACCCCAATTCCAACATAAGATAGGGGAAACGAGTTCCTTTTGTTAGCATTTTTTGCACTATACAATAACATAAAAGACCAAAGTTCTGTTATTATCTCAGGTAATACATTGCATGCATTGCGGGTTAGGCAAAGGCACACCTCTGCCTAACCCTTCGGGGGTTACAGGCGTGATGTTATGTTATGTTATGCCTACTCATCTGACTTTGATTTAGTGGAGTGAAAATATGACATACACTGACCTTATTGGTGGTGTTCTAAACAAATGTCAGTTTAATATTTCGACGAGAAGTTTGCCGTAGTTGTTGAGCGATCGGCTGCCACTGCTTGTATCGGGTTTGATTCCCACACCGAACAAATATTCATATCACTGACTTCTTGTTTATGTTAGTTTAAATGTTTGTAAAACGCACCTATAAGTACATGAGAATTTCGTAGTGTCGGACAATTTTTTTTTTAAGTGCACTATGCAAAATAATCACTTCCTAACTTTTTGTAAGGATAGCAGCAACTGGTTTGTTTTGTAGTTGCTTTCCTTTGACGGGTTTGTGAGGTCTTCAGCCTGTTGTTTCTGTTATCTATGTCTTCAGCACATCTGGAAACATAGTGAGGTACCATAGATAACAGAAACAACTCTGTTATCAATGTGAGGTACCAAAGCTTTTACAGATACGACTATTACAGATTTTACGGATATTAAGTTTTTTTTTTTTACCCTATATTGTCCGACTGCTGGGCAAAAGCCTCCCCCATAGCCTTCCACTACACAATTGGGCAAAAACGCTTCTAGGTCGTCACGCCAGCGTTTTCTAGGCCTCCCTCGGCGACGACGCCCGTCTTCTGGCATCCAATGTCTGTAGGATGGATCAAGACCGATGGGCCAAAGTCGTCACGCAGTGGATATTAAGTATGATGCGAAAATTATGTCAACATTCAAGCCATTGCTCGTTGCACCATTGAAATAACCAACATTCAGCGGAAGAGAAAAATGAACAATTTGAGTAATACATACATAGGCTACGCCAGTTTTAGGTTATAACAATCCTTCTAAAGAATTGGCAGAACTAATTTATTAGGAGAAATAATTAAACGAGCCTCAGTTTTTTTAATTGGCCACAGGATCAAACTTCTAATTTTATAACTAAGCCACGGGAAAATTATATAGCCTCTAATATACTAATTCGTCTTCTTTACAACGCCCACTAAATATTCTATAGAAAGCATCAAGTGACGATCAACATTTATAATAACTTGTCCTTGTTATTTATACATAGGCCCCTAATTTACTAACTCAGCCACGGAATTTATATCTCACCACCATTTTACATTTTACAGCTTCAACACAAGGCCCTCAAAAAAATATAAATGAAGCGACCGTAGTCAACATCATTTATTATAACTTCGCATGTAAAATAATACATCACATTCTTTTATCGTGAAAATAGCAACAGAAAGATTTGGCGCGAGCGCGCGAGACGACAGCGACCGGCCATTTGCACCAATCAGAGAGCGCCATGAAATGTCAACTTTTGATACACTTTAGATTATTATATTTACGTTAAAAATACCTATTAGTTACAGAAATGTTTTTACCATTGTCTAATGACTAGTCACAGGCAGATTGTATGATTCGTTATTGTAAACTGAGGGAAATAGGTTAGGTTAGGTTAAAACTGTGACCAAACGCGCGCGAGCCGAGCGAGCGAAGCGAGCGGTGCCGCGGCAGCGGCCGGCGAGCGCTACTTTCGAGTTGCTTGCAGAAATGTTTTCACAATTTATTGTCTAGTTTTCCGATAAAAATGAAGTTCTGAAGCGATTCTGTCGATAACTTTTGTAGCACAACATGTAAATCAAATCGATCTTTAGGATATTCGATACTCTGAACTTCAATATTTAGGTCATGAAGTACTCTGAACTATATTTAAGCCTTTCGATGACACGACAGGAGTTTATACATACTATTAGTGGCTATAATATAATATTTGATGACAATTTTAATTAAATTTTGATGCTCAGTTAATGTGGCATGAGTTATAATTTAAACGTACTGAGTTAATAAATTAGAAGCTAATTGAATATTTTTTTGATGCCATATATTAATATTTTAGAAGTTTACTGTTTGAATCCATGTCACAAATTTAGATGCTAAAAAATAATCACGATGCTGAGTTGTATTTAGAGTGGCTTTAAAAAAGATAACTTGTGGCTAAGATAGTATTATTTAGATGCTCGTTAATTGTGGCTGACTTAGTAATTTAGAAGGCAAGTTAGATTTTTAGATGCAAATAATGCTATTAAAAAGAAGCCGGTTTAATTAGCACCCATTTATTAGCTAAGTAAAATTTGGTATAGCTACTGCAAATAACATTTTAATAGGTTTCGGAAACAAAAACACATGGCATGGTAAATTTTATTTTGATCTAGGTATTTAGTTTCTCTATGGTTCTTTTTTTATTATTTTTTTTTATTATAAATGGGCTTGCTCTTGACCTCAATCTTGCCCTAAGGGCAGAGATGATGTCGACGATGGAACGAGCTTACCCAGTAGAAGCCTGTTTACTCGCGACTTATACAGATTAGGGTTATAAGTACATATGAACTCGGAAAAACGGACTCAGGCAGGGAATTCCACTCCTTGGCTGTGCGCATAATAAAGGACCCAGCAAAGCGTTTCGTTTTCGGGTCCGAAAATTTGCCACACTAAACTCTTGTTAACCGTTTGAATTCCATGATGTAAGTTTGGCCTGACTGAGGGCGAGAAGAAGCGTTTTTGAAAGGATACAAATATAATAACGTTCCATACTTTGTGCTATTTTTAACCGACTTCAAATAAGAAGGATGTCTCGGTTTGTTTGTATTTTTTGTCTTTGTTACCTCATAACTCTGTCATAAAGCGATTTGAAAAATTTTTATTTTTATCTGAAAGTACTGTGTAAGTCTGTAATACTCTGCGATTGATCCAATATAAATTTCAATAAAATCGGTTTAGTAGTTTTTTATGATGGTCTAGTTATAAAACGGGTAAAACGACTATAACTAATAAGTCGGTTTTTTTGCAAAGGTTTTTAGATATGGAGTGCACCGCTCGTTGCCCGCCCCCGCGCCGCTGTTTTCGAGAACCGGTCCATTATTTTGATTGTACGCAATAGTACGCATAAGATCCTGTCGCTCCCGCGCCGCCACCGCCGCCGCCGCCGACGCCGCCGCCGCCGCCGCCCCGCTGCCCGCAAAATTCGAGGCTGAGGCCTCAGTCCCAGAGCTTATCTATACTAATATTATAAAGCTGAAGAGTTTGTTTGTTTGTTTGTTTGAACGCGATAAACTCTGGAACTACTGGTTGGATTTGAAAAATTCTTTTTGTGTTGGATAGTTCATTTATCGAGGAAGGTTATAGGCTATATAACATCACGCTACTACCAATAGGAGCGGAGCATAAATGAGAAATGTTGCAAAAACGGGAAAAGAAAATTCCTTTCTGAGAGCTTCCGTTGCGTGCGCTGCGAAAACGGTTTAAGTTACGAGAATATCATGTATGAAGTAATTATTCGTCTTTAAAAGTTCTAAAAAAAAGTCCGCGACAGCATCTGTCTATCTTTTAAGATTGACTCACTGTAACCATTTTTTACTATTAAAATGTTAGGTTAAAAAGAATTATTTTTTGCGAAGCTTATTTAACCCATATGCTATTAATCTATATCTAAATAAATGTGTTCGTTAGAACGGAAATTTTATATAGAATATTTGTGCTCTTTACTCTATACAGTTTAAACAAATATCTTAGAAGATATCGCAATGTAAAAATACCCGCGCGGAAAAATAATTACGCGGGTTGCGTCGCAATGTAGGTACGGGGAATTCTGGCTGGCCTCCGGGAAATTCAAATTCAAAATATTTACTGCATGTTTACAAGTACAGAGTGAATATTATAAAGCTGAAGAGTTTGTTTGTTTGTTTGTTTGTTTGTTTGTTTGTTTGAACGCGATAAACTCTGGAACTACTGGTTGGATTTGAAAAATTCGTTGCGTCGCAATGTAGGTACGGGGAATTCTGGCTGGCCTCCGGGAAATTCAAATTCAAAATATTTACTGCATCATAATGTTTACAAGTACAGAGTGTTATAGTATATTTAACAGTAAGAGATAGATTTTATAGTAACTCACACTTTAATATAATCTAAGCTAATCTAAACCATCTAAACTATTGTACATAGTAAAGAGGAAAGATAAGATTTTTTGTTTGTTACGATTTAGCTTAATTTATGTCGGTTAGTCGATATATCGAGAAAGGTTATAGCTATATTTATGTGACGCAGACGAAGTTGCGTGGGTCAGCTAGTATAATATAAACTGTAGTGTTTTTCCTTTGAATAATAATGTTGTTTATTTCCCCCGCTCAATATAAATCTCAACTAGATTGCAAACGAAGATACTGTATGAATAGAATAGAATAGAATAGAATCTTTATTTGCTTAGAATGTAGGTACATAAAAATAAGTTGTTGACATTATACAATAGAATCCATGTACATTCTGCCTTAATATAGCATGCAAATGTAATACATAACACTAGGATTATAAGGATATTACAAAGAATTATCATTCAAAAAGTCCTGCACAGAGTAATAACATTTGTCTACAAGTAATTCTGTGAAACGTTTTTTGAATTTTTGCAACGGTAAGTTTTTAATTTGGTCAGGTATTTTATTAAAGATTGCTGGGGCCATACAAATCACATTTTTCTTTAATAAACTAGTTTTATATACGCCCGTGCATAGTAGATTTTTGTATTGAGATCTCATAGCTGTACTTCGTTTTCTAGTTTCTATTAAAGTTGCAAAAAGACATCGATTTGTTATTACAAATATTGCCAATTCAAGGATATAAAGGCATGGGAAGGTTAGTAGTTTATGAGACTTAAATATAGGTACGCAGCTGTCTGTTACTTTAAGTCCAAATATAGCTCTCAGACAGCGCTTTTGAGCTTTGAAAATGCTTTCTCGATCACTACAGTGACCCCAAAATATGATACCAAATCTTAAGATAGAAATTACTAGACCATGGTAAGCCACAAGTATTGTCGATAAATTTACTTTTTTCGATAGGTTATGCAACATAAACGCGGCTGTGCTTAAACGTTTACATATATCTTCTGCCTGCGGCTTCCAAGTTAACTGGCTGTCAATTATGATTCCTAAAAATTTTGTGCTGTTTACTTTTTCTATAGTTTGGCCGTTGTAGATTATATCCATATCTCCTGTAAATATTCGTTGGTAAAAGTTCATAATTTTAGTTTTTTGAAGATTAATAACTAAATTATTATTATCAAGCCACTTTACTAAACTACTAATTGTATTGTTTATGTCATTTACATATGATTCTTCATTAATACGTGAAATAATAGTTGTGCTATCATCTGCAAATAATACCATTGGATGAAGTATATACCGTGGAAGGTCATTGATATATAATAAGAATAATAAAGGTCCAAGCACGCTGCCCTGCGGGACACCATATTTTATTTCCTTGAAAGACGATAAAGATTTTATTTCCTTTCTAGATTTCAAACATAGGCTCGATATCTCCGTACATTGTCTGCGACCTTTTAAGTACGTTTTTATTAAATGAAGGACATTGCCACGAATACCGTATGCGTGTAGCTTGTATAGAAGGGTATCGTGATCTACACAATCAAATGCCTTCGACATATCTGCATAAATTGCGCATACAGGTATTCTAGAGTCTACTTTTGGCATTATTCTATGGAGAAAGTCAAAAATAGCCATGTTTATGTTTTTATTTTTCCTAAAACCCTTTTGTTCGTCACATAGTATGTTGTATTTTGTGAGAAAGTTATAGAGAGATTCATAGATAATTTTTTCTATGATCTTTGAGAAGATGGGAATTAGGGCAATTGGTCTATAGTTTTCCATTTCGTCTTTATCATTCTTTTTAAATATTGGTTTTACTATAACAGTTTTTAGACTTTCTGGAAATACTCCAGAGTGTATGCTTACGTTAATGATATGAGCAAGGGGCGCAGCTATACAGTTAGAGACAAATTTTACAACTGTGGTTGAAATCCCGTCATAGCCAAAGCTTTTTTTATTTTTTAAGTTTTTTATAACACGCGTGACATCTTGAGGAATAACTGGGTTCATAAATATTGAGTGTGGGTTCATATTTATTTTAATTGTGTCTTCTGACGTATGTTTTGGTATTCCTGAAATCTGTTCAATGAAGAAAGTGTTGAAAGATTCGGCTATTGCATTAGGGTTTGATATTACTTCATTTCCTTTTTTTATGTGAGTAATGGGTTCCCTTACAACTTTATTGTTATTAATAATTTGCCAAGCCGTCTTGGACTTATTTTTGGAATTATTTAATAAGTAGTTATTCTGAGCTTTCTGGGTTAGTTTAATGATTTTCTTAAATCTTCTCGAGTAATTAATAAATGTCCTTTTATTTTCACTAGTTGGTTTTAGTCTCTGTTTCCACAGTAATTGTCGTTGTCTTTTACTACATGTTCGTATCCCCCGAGAAACCCATTTTAATTTTTTCTCCGATTTTATAGTCACTAATTTGTGAGGGAAACAGAGATCGTGTAAAATTTGGAACATTTCTAAAAAGTTATCATAGGCTTTGTTGGAATCTTCAGTGCTGTATACATCAGAGAACGTTAGGCTTTGGAGATGTGTTCTAAATTTAATAAGATTTTCCTCAGTTATATCTCGTCTTAATGCTCTCCACGATTTTATTCGGCATAACTTGGTTTGATTGACTTTTATCTTCATTATTTGGGCTGTGTGGTCAGATAGCCCGAAGTCGATTACTTCATGTTCGCAGTTTTGCTTAAAATTATGTGCAAAATTGTCTAAACAAGTATTACTGATAAATCGCGTCGGTTGATTAATTTCTAGTTTAAGGTTGTAGCTCCTAAGAAAGCATTCAAATTCTACAGTCATTCTATTCCTGTTTAAAACATCTATATTAAAGTCTCCACATAAAATTACTTTTTTTTGAGGTTTGATACACACTTTTCTTAAGATGAGATCTAAATTTTCATAAAACTTACTTAGGTTACACAGTTTAGGAGGTCTATAAACACATATACATATTATTTTTTGTAAAGGCAATTCAACGGCACAACATTCTATAATTCCTGATATCGAGCACTTCATTATGTCAGGTAGCTCTTTATATTCATGCCCAGCTCTTATTAGGATGCAGGCACCACCACGTTTACAATTCTGCCTAGCATAGCATGCTGCTAACTTGTAATTGGGTATAAATAATAATTTTTCTTGGCCTGACATTATAAAATGCTCGGTTATACATATTACGTCCACAACTTTCTGTTCACTTGACAATTCTTTAATGTAAATATTTAATAAGTCTGATTTGTTTATAAGGCCGGCTATGTTTTGGTGCAGAATATTGAGAGAATTATAGAAAAAACTGCGAGTTTTGTTCCTCTGTACTAATAATAGTCGCTGATGATGTCTTAAAATTAGGATGCATTTTATCATTTATGTCAAGTTCACATATTTCATACTGAGTATTTACATTTTGAATATAAATAATCATATCATAAATATCATTAAAAATTGATTTCATTCCGGAGTCATTTATCATGCCCGTGCGTCTATTGAACATGGCTTCATCGAATGTTAAATTCTTGTTACAATCCAAAAAATAAGCATATTCATGAGTAGATGTATCCAAATATAACAAGTTATTAAAAGATTCGACTCTTGAATTGTATAGATAATTATAAGTGAATTTGTACGTTGGTGTGCATATAATTATATTCGTATTTGTAATCTCTTGTAAAACTTGTCTTATTAATAAAATGCTGTCATAATAATTACATGTGACTTGGAAGTCCTCGCCACCTATCAAAATAATGCAGTAGTCCAGCATGGTGAAGTTTACCAGTTTTTCTTTGATGCCTTTCAGGAGTCCTTGGATGTTTCTATGAGGTGTGATGTAGTGACAAAGTTCACATTTATCCATGGTTTTTTCTGCGATGTCAAGCAATTTATTCCTGTTGTCGGTGCTTAAGATGCATATTTTGCTACGTTTTAAATTACAGTGGTCCGGATTATTAATAATTTGTTTTGTTGGTGTAACAGTTTTGCTGTCCTGGCGTACAGAAGGATTATTGCAAATATTTACATCCGTTTGTGTTTGTTTGCATGCATGTTCCATTCTTTGTTGGTGTTTTAATTTTGCTGATGTATGATCCTCCGTTTGCGTGAGTTTATGATTTTTCTTAAGTTTTAATGCGGTTTTGGTGCTGGGTGATTTTAGTTTAATTGGACTGCAAGTGACTTTTTTGTACAGCTCATTTTGTTTGCTCAGATTAATGTTCATTGTTTTGAGGTTATTATTTTCTAAAGTCAAATCTTCAATTTCCAAGTGAGCGCTCTGTAGGTCAAGTGTGAGGTTGGTAATTTGCTCTCGTAGTTTCTTGATGTCATTGTCATCATCGTCAGATATCTCCGGTACACTAGTGCCTGTCTCATTTAAAGTCGTGAGTGTCGCAGTTACTTCGCTGTCATTCAATATTGAGTCTGATTTAGTCCTGTTACGGCGGAAAGTAATGTTTTCTAGGAAATTCATATTCATACTGGATATTTATATATGGATCAATTTCTACCAATTAATATTATATTTTATTACTTGGCAACACCACTTTAACAAATCTCCAAAAGACTCGTTTAACAGTATACATTTTAATACTCTCCTGATGCTATAAATCTTTAATATCGTCGGTTAAATTAATCTTATACTGGTATCGATAGTCGTGGACTGAACTTGAGATGGGCAGCTACATGATATAAAGGTACGAGTTGGTAGCCGACTGCACGCAGCAGCAGCAGACGACGTGTCGCAGCGACACGACTGGTTTCTACGTATTTCTATGAAATTCCCTCCGTAGTTAGCGACATGAAGCCAGCGACGCGTCGTCGAGCGGCAGACGGTTGTGTCGTCCGACCGCAGATCAGTAGTGCCCATAGATAACAGAAACAACAGGAGATATGCCCTTTAGTGAAACGACATGACGCAACGACGTGTCGTGACGACATGAAGCGACGACATGTCGTCTGCTGCTGCTGCTGCGTGCAGTCGACTACCAACTTGTACCTTAATGTAATCCCCGAAGGGTTAGACAGAGGAGTACCTAATGGTACACCCACGTTTCGCCAGTTATTTAGAAGTCCCATGTAATAGGAGGCCAGCCTAATGTCATCAACCGTGCAAAAATCTAGACACCATGACCACAGCCATGACTGCTACAGAGAAATTTAATAGTAATTCCAGATGTAAAAACCAGCCTGTTTGGAGCAGCCGTGGGGCAAACAATTTATGTACCAAATAGTTTAAGGTTATTAAAAAAAAAACACTTCTTCATATAAATTTTTGCATGTTTATTCGATAGGAATTCCCTTGGTCGCATCGTCCGCGACGTTATCAGCACTGGGTACCCATCGCCAGTTGGCTGGAGTAGTTAGGCTCTCGATTTCAGCCAGTCTATGAGCTACAAACGACTTGAATGTGCGCGGGTCTGATTTAATCCAAGCTAATACGGTTCTAGAGTCAGACCAATAAAAGCAGTTTAATGTCTTATAATCCGACTCGCGCTTGACCGATTCAGCTAATCGACTGCCTAACACTGCAGCCTGCAGCTCTAAGCGAGGAATAGATATAGGTTTCAGCGGGGCCACTTTGGCCTTACCGGCTATCAGTCGTGATGTTTTAGTACCGTCAGAGTTTGTACTTACGAAATAAATCGCGGCTGAATACACTTTTTCACTTGCGTCACAGAAAACGTGTAACTCCCCTTCGTTAGGGGGTGTAGCAGGTACGTACCTATCTATTTCTAACGTCTTTAAAAGTTGTAAGTTTTTAATAAAAGATAACCACGTCACGTGATGCTCGGTTGTGATGGGGTCGTCCCAATCTATACCACTGCGCCATACTTCTTGTATAAGACATTTACCTATCATCGTAATTGGCGAAACTAAACCTAGTGGGTCGAAAACCGACATGACCGCGCTAGTTACCTGTCGCTTGGTAGGCAGAGTGTCGCCTTGTATGACGCTGGCGGGCGTACTTCTTAAATTCACGTTAAAACCTAACGTATCGCGTGCGTGATTCCATATCAGACCTAATGTTCGTTCCGTATCGCTTTTCCCCAGCGTAGTCGAATCGCTACAGCGCGTATCTGTGACGTCACTTATAACAGCCGGCACGTTCGATGCCCAACCGCGTAACTCGAAAGATGCGTTTAAGTGGACCTTATACATAGCGTCTATCACTCGCTTCGCCTCGCTTTCGCTGTCGAACGCGCCTAGGTAATCGTCCATGTAAAAATTACGCACCGTGGCTCTCGCGACTTCGGGATATTGTTGAGCGTGATTTTTGACGTAGATAGCGGTACACGGAGAAGATGCCGCCCCGAATATCAAATTCAAATTCAAATTCAAATTTATTTATTGTTTGTCACAGGTGAAATATTAGGTCTTATGATTACAATATATTGGATCGCTGCAACATACCTGTATGGTGTACAATTTTTGATGCTGTTTCCACATTTATAACATTCACTACATTTTACTGAATTTCAAAACAATTATTCGCTCTAAGTCAGCGTCCATCATTCATCATGCATTAATATAGTTACAAGTTCACGTAGTCAGATAAACAAATTAAATTATCCAATTGATTTCATGATAATTACATGATACATTGATGTCATTAAAATTAAATTATTCGTTATTGTCATTCAAATTAAATTATTGATTTATGTCATACAAATTAAATTACTCATTCAGTCATTGTCTAAAGGTCAATCAAAGTCATCAATATTTTTGTCATTAAAAAAGTCATTAATTGAATAATAAGCCTTACATATTAAAAATTCCTTTAGACTTTTTTTAAAACTATCTAAGGTTAAAGTACCTTTTACATTTTTTGGAAGTTTGTTATAAATTTTCACACCTATCCCAAATATACTCATTTTAAACTTAACTGTCCTACACTTAATTCCACATAATTCATGTTTATACCGTGCACTTCTCAATGTGTCATATTTACTTAAATTGCGTTTTATCATTACTGCTGCTTCATAAATGTATAGTGATGGAAGCGTTAAAATGTGTAGTCTTGGAAACTCTGTTCTACATGAATCGGTTTGTTTAAGCCCACATATACTCCTAATACACTTTTTCTGGGCCTTAAAAGCATATTCCCTGTTGGTTGAATTGCCCCAAAAAAGAATACCATATTTGATTGTAGACCCTACGTATGCATGGTAAGCGCTAAGTAATGCTCTCTCGTTAACAATTTTTCTTAGCATGTAAAGGGCATATGAAAATTGGTTTAATTTTTTACAAACATGATCAACCTGAAGTTTCCAATTTAGCCCAGAGTCAATATAAATACCAAGAAACTTAGTGTTGTTAACTTCTTTTAATTGTTCGCCTTTGTAATGTATTTTTAGATTTTTCCCCGTGTTAGTATTTTTATTTGTGAAAGTCATATAATTCGTTTTGTCAATATTTATTTTTAGATTATTTACTTTTAACCATTTTATGATATCTTCAAGTGATTCGTTAATGTCGTTTTCATAATTGTCTTTATCTTTGTTCGTAAAAATAGCTGTACTATCGTCTGCAAATAGTATCATTTCCTGTTTTATAATTTTCGGTAGATCGTTTATGTAGATGATAAACAAGAGAGGTCCAAGAATACTTCCCTGTGGCACTCCATACATAATAGTTCTTGGGTCTGACGTATATGTTTGTTCTAACTTTTTGTCATTTATTATTTTTGTTATCTGTGTTACTTGTGATCTGTCAGATAAATATGATTTAATAAGATTTAGTGCATTTCCTCTTACCCCATACTTTTCTAGTTTGTTCAAGAGTATTTGATGATCTACATGGTCAAAGGCTTTAGACATATCCATAAAAATGGCAGTTAAATGTTGCTTGTTATCTAGCCCTGTCATGACATTTTTAAGAAAATTTAATAGAGCACTGCTAGTGGATCTGTCTTTTCGAAACCCGAATTGTTCGTCTGCAAATATGTTGTTAGCTTCAAAGTAGTTATATAAGTTATTATAGATTACTCTTTCAAATATTTTTGCAAAGACTGGGATTAGAGCGATTGGTCTGTAATTTTTCATTTCTTCTTTGTCGTCTTTTTTAAATATGGGATTTATGACCGTTAATTTCAGTTTCGAAGGAAACACTCCGTGTTCCAGGCACAAATTAATAATGTGACTAAGTACTGGAGAAATGAGATGCGATACACTTTTAACTATTTTTGTATTAATGTTATCGTACCCCGTACTATTAGTATTTTTTAACATTTTTATTATTTGGTCTACGTCAAAAGGGGTTGTCGGTTTCATAAAAATAGAATTGGAGTTATTATATGTCAGGGTTTTAAGAGGTATACCATTGTCTTTCAGTGTCATTTTTATATCGTCAATAAAAAAGTTGTTAAATGTCTGAGCTATTTCAATCGGGTTTGTAACTATTCTATCATTTAGTTTTATTTGATTTATTTCCTCCTTAGGTGTTACTGTCTTGTTATTGTTGATGATTTTCCACATAGCTTTACCTTTGTTTGTCGCTGAATGAATGTAGTAATTGTTTTGTGCTTTTTGCGTTTTTTTTATTATTGTTCGTAGTCTTTTTGTATATTCTTTATAGTGTATTTTGTCTTTCGAATTTGAAGTTAACCTATACTTCCATAGCAATTGACGTTTTCTTTTTGAGCATAGCCTAATTCCTTTGCTGAGCCATTTTGGCTTTTTAGAAATTGGTATTTTTACTCGTATTGTCGGAAAACACAAATCATAGAATAGTTTAAATAGATCGTAAAAGGAATTGTAAGCAATTTCTGGGTCATTACTTGAGTAACATTCTGTAAAACTAAGACTCTTAATGCATTTAATAAATGTTTGAGTGTTTTCTTCACAATAATCTCTTTTATATTTATACCAGTAGTCAATGCTATAACTTTTCTTTACAGGGAATCTTAACAATTGTGCTGTATGATCTGACAAGGAAAGTTCTAGAACGGTAGATTTGGCGCCTCTAATGTTATGCGCTATGTTGTCAATGCATGTCTTGCTACTTAACCTAGTCGGTTGATGAATAGTTAATTTTAAATTAAAACTCGCTAATAGTTGCTCGAATTGTTGGGATACTTTATTAGTTTTTGCCCTGTCTATATTAAAATCACCGCACACTATAACTTTTTTGTTAGAATAACCTACTTTCGTTAGTAATTCTGCTAGTCTAGTAAAAAATAAGTCAATTTGGTCTAGTCTACTTTTAGGAGGTCGATAAACGCATAAAATTATAATTTTATGGTCAATGAGTTCGATGCCACTACATTCAAATATATTATTGACGCTAAGGCTTTTGGCTTCTGTCACAATTTTAAATTTATGCCTAGATTTTAATAAAATACACGATCCCCCATGTCTATTGCTGCGTGAAAAATTATCCCCTAATGTGTAATTGGGCAGTTTGAGTAGTTTCGTGTCTTCAATAGTCATGTTGTGTTCCGTTATGCATATAATGTCAATTGGATTTTTATCATTCTTATCTCCCAATGAGTGTAAGTGTGCAGTAAGCTCATCTAATTTCGTTATAAGGCCGTTAATGTTTTGATGAAGAATGTTTAAGTTTTTAAACACGAAAAAAACTATTACTGGTTGAACAGTGTTCTTTTCCTAGGTCATTGATTTCTGTCTGAATACACTTGTCAGCAAAAGTAGGAATAAAATTGGTACGAGTAGCGTCAAACTGTCTCCTAACATATCTATCATAATTTTGTTTATATACCTTGCTCAAGATTTCTTTTAATATTAATTGTGATGTATGCAATGATAAAAAGCGATATTTTGGTACGTAAGATGAGAAGTTCATGTCCACGTATGTTGAATGTATGTAGTGAGAACAGATAAATTTAATTTCATAATTCAACTTCCTTTCGTTTAAATAATTATTAAACAGAACTTCAGATATCATAACATTCGTATTTCTGGTATTATTCAAAAAGTTACTTAAACAGAGTTGAGTTTCTTCCGGATTTCTGTCATTAGTACCTCCTAAAACAATTACAAAGTCGTTTTTATCTAATTTGCTTATTTCAACTTTTTCTGTTACTAAAATTTCCTTTAGGGATGCCCCTGACTTCCAGAAACACTTGACTTGATAATCATTGCCGATAAGTCTTTGCAGGTTTTTTTGAACATAGCGTCCCTGCTGATCCGCAATTATGATTACGTTTTTCTTTTTCTTTTCTTGTTTAGTTTGACATTGGATGGCAATATTACAAGACGTATCGTTCGACTCATCCGGGATCTGCTTAGGCTCTGATGGGTTGATGTTGTTTACAGACCCTGATACCCTGTTCTTTAGTGAAGGTTTTGCCAATATGTCCTGCGTCTCGCTATGGTGATGTATTGTAGTAGTTGTAGTCTGGTCTAAGCCTAATTTATTTCCTGTTTCATCTTGAATAAAACTTGCAAATATTATTTTCTCTTCCTTAGCAGTATCGTTGTTTGTATTCTGTACAGTTGTCACTGATTGCTGCATATTTGTCGTAGGCGTACCTTTATTGGTTTGGTTGGTTTTCCGTTTTCGCCCCGAACGAGGAGTCAATTTATTTGTTTCGGTAGCATTTATTTCCTTGTAGGCATTTATTATTTTTATGTATTTTTGCACGTCCGTTTTTAACCTGAAGTTTTCTGAATTTAAATTTTCTATCTCCTGATGCGCACTTTGTAAATCAGTGGACATCTGTTTAAGTTTCTCCTGTAGATCAATTATTGTTTGGCTGGCATTCAATGAGGTATTTGGTAGACTCATCATGGTCGCATCAAAAAGGGCGGAACTATCTGCAGTTAAGTCACGTAATGAACTGCTTTTGAATAATTGTCGGTTGCGGTAGGTTACGTTTTCATCCATATTATTTATTGCAGTAAAGTTCCCGAACATTTAAAATTTTCCACCAAGTTATATTTTATTTTTAACTATGGTATCACTATTCGTAAGTATTATGCCCTCTGGTGGCTAGTAGTGGCCCTAATTGGTTCGTCTATTCGCCACTTGGCGCGTAATTAGCGCTAGTTGCCATACAAAGATCCAAGTCCAAAGTCCAAAATTTGATATGTTTTTGATAAACGGTTTTTACTTTTGTTGTTTTTTAATGGATTTGTTAAAATCTATTAAAACTGCACTAGTTGTCATTATTTATCGATAATATTTAGCGTTTAGATGTTGTCATACTATTTTGAACACAGATTTATTGTTTACGTAGTCCGTTTAGCACTGAGATAACTAAGTCTTTAAGTCTTAGTATTTTTTGTAGCACTTGTCGTAAGTCATCACAAACACTGTCACGTGAGTATGGTAGTCGTTGCACTAGATCGTACTCGTATTTACACTTTTTAATCAGTACTTTAATTATAATTTATATTTAAATACGCGGCTCATGTAAACATTGCTGGGGTTGCCAGCTCCGATTCCGTCTCGGAATCTTCTCCGTGTACCGCTATCTACGTCAAAAATAAAAACGCAGACAATCACGCTCAACAATATCCCGAAGTCGCGAGAGCCACGGTGCGTAATTTTTACATGGACGATTACCTAGGCGCGTTCGACAGCGAAAGCGAGGCGAAGCGAGTGATAGACGCTATGTATAAGGTCCACTTAAACGCATCTTTCGAGTTACGCGGTTGGGCATCGAACGTGCCGGCTGTTATAAGTGACGTCACAGATACGCGCTGTAGCGATTCGACTACGCTGGGGAAAAGCGATACGGAACGAACATTAGGTCTGATATGGAATCACGCACGCGATACGTTAGGTTTTAACGTGAATTTAAGAAGTACGCCCGCCAGCGTCATACAAGGCGACACTCTGCCTACCAAGCGACAGGTAACTAGCGCGGTCATGTCGGTTTTCGACCCACTAGGTTTAGTTTCGCCAATTACGATGATAGGTAAATGTCTTATACAAGAAGTATGGCGCAGTGGTATAGATTGGGACGACCCCATCACAACCGAGCATCACGTGACGTGGTTATCTTTTATTAAAAACTTACAACTTTTAAAGACGTTAGAAATAGATAGGTACGTACCTGCTACACCCCCTAACGAAGGGGAGTTACACGTTTTCTGTGACGCAAGTGAAAAAGTGTATTCAGCCGCGATTTATTTCGTAAGTACAAACTCTGACGGTACTAAAACATCACGACTGATAGCCGGTAAGGCCAAAGTGGCCCCGCTGAAACCTATATCTATTCCTCGCTTAGAGCTGCAGGCTGCAGTGTTAGGCAGTCGATTAGCTGAATCGGTCAAGCGCGAGTCGGATTATAAGACATTAAACTGCTTTTATTGGTCTGACTCTAGAACCGTATTAGCTTGGATTAAATCAGACCCGCGCACATTCAAGTCGTTTGTAGCTCATAGACTGGCTGAAATCGAGAGCCTAACTACTCCAGCCAACTGGCGATGGGTACCCAGTGCTGATAACGTCGCGGACGATGCGACCAAGGGAATTCCTATCGATTTCAACTCTAACCACAGATGGTTTTATGGACCCGAGTTCATAAGAGGTGACCCCGCATTATGGCCGCAGGAAAAGCGAGCCGCGGCGCCGCCACCCCCTTCAGGGGAAGAAAGAGTTCTTAAGCAAGTACATGTGATTATTAGGCATGACGTTAGCGATTATTTACCACAGTTAGAACGTTTTTCGAAATACACTCGATTAGTACGTGTTGCTGCCACCGTTCTGCTCGCCGCCGAGGTATTTAAAGCCAAAATGCTCAAAAGAATCACAAGTAAAGAACTGGCACCAAGCCATATAAAACTAGCTGAACTACTGCTAGTAAGAAGGAGTCAATATAACTCGTTCAGCGAAGACATCACGACGATTGAGGCTGGGCGGCGACCACCGAAGAAGTCCCCGTTCTACAAGCTCTCCGTGAAGATCGACCGCAACGGAATCCTGTGTCTAGACAGCAGAATAACTGATAAGCAAAACCTGCCAGTCCTACATGCCAAAGAAGGCTTTACTCAGCTGTTGGTGCATCACACGCACTCAACTTTCAATCACGGAAACCACCAAACCGTAATGAATGAGCTGAGACAACGCTACCACATAATAGGACTGCGCGGCGTTATACGCTACATTTGCAACAAATGCCAATGGTGTCGGACCTATAGGGGAATCCCCTCAAAAATTCCCTTAGGCGACTTACCAGCTGAAAGGCTGGCCCAAAACCAACCGCCCTTCACAGCTACTGCGGTGGATTATTTTGGGCCCATGCATGTTAATGTCGGGCAAAAGCTACAGAAAAGGTGGTGCGCTTTATACACCTGCCTCACCACTCGAGCAGTGCACCTGGAGGTGGCCACATCTCTCTCGGCCTCCTCTATGATCATGAGCCTGCGCAGAATGATAGCTCGCCGCGGCACGCCAACTATAATATACAGCGACAACGCAACCAACTTCGTTGGCGCTGAAAAAGAAATTTATGAAGCCATGCAAGGCAATGACCAAGAATTGAGAGCTTTCGCGTCTGAAAAGCTGATCACCTGGAAGAAGATACCACCTGGTGCCCCAAACATGGGCGGCGCCTGGGAAAGAATGGTCAGATCGGTGAAAACAGCATTACGAGTCACTCTAAACGAAAGATTTCCTCCTGACGATATTTTACACACGTTATTATTAGAGGCTGAACACGTGGTAAATTCGAGGCCATTGACCCCTGTGAATCCCAACTTGGATGAAGAAGCGTTGACCCCAAATCACTTCCTTATTGGGCGCTCAAGTGGGATGTCACCTTTTGGTTCGTTTAAAGACGCACAGCTGACTTCACACTCCTGGAAAGCTGCTCAGGCATTAGCTGACGCCTTTTGGGCAAGGTGGACGGCAGAATATAAGCCTCTCCTGATGCCAAGATCTAGCACCAACCCTCAACATAATAACTTAAAGGTTGGCGACATCGTCATAATATGTGATGGCACAATGCCCAGAGGAGTGTGGCCTCGAGGTGAGATCATGAAAGTCTACCCAGGCCCAGATGGACGAGTACGAGTAACTGAGATACGAACAGCTGCTGGATTACTTCGTCGCCCAGCCTCTCGCCTCATCTTAATCCCTACAGCGGACTAAAACCTTATAAATTGTGCTCGCGCACGAGGGGGAGATTGTAAATAACAGCTTATGTTTAAGGCTAGATGCATGTAAAATATAGCCATGTAAACGTGTTATTTTTGTTATTAGTCCTTGTTAGAATAGTTTTATTCATTTTTAAGGCATATAAGAGCCTTATTGCTTATGTATTAACGTAAGAACCACTTTTATTTACCTTTTGTTTACTGTTTAGTGCATTTTAGTGCCTAACACATAAGATTTCAGTGTATAACTTGCTATGTACATCTAAAACATAGATAATCCGTACATGTAACCTAGATATATGAAATTTTGATATTGTATGTCCAACTACAACCTAATATGTACTAGATTTTACTATTTCCAAGTATGTAACTCGTTATTTCAATTTGTGTCTTATATAATAAATAATGCTGCACTCAATACATATACACACACACATGTGTAACATGAATAGGCGCCTCTCATTGGCTAATTGAAGTTGTCTCATTCTATCACTGCCGCGCGTAGCGCTAATGTGCAAAAAGTATAAATAGGGCCCAGCCAAAAATCTTGGTTCACTATTCGTTCGACCGCTGCATAGAAGACAACTTATAAGAAGAATCGCTGCTCCTACACTCCACATACACGCACACTCCACACGACTTTGTTTAAACTGAAGAATTCGTCTTTCATTTATCTCCACATGAAGAAACATACAGTCCTAATGCTGAAGAAAAGTTAGGCACAGTTCCCCGCTGAAAAAGTCTGCGCCTTTCACTCCTATTATCCTCATATAAGTTCAAATTCGGACCCAATAGTAGAGCTTCGAACTATGCTGCAAAAGGCTCTTTTCTCTTATTTTCAGCTACCATCCACAACTCGACCGTGGCAAGTACGGTTTAACCTGGCCTCAACCAACAAAAAAAGGAAGACGGCGCGCCACGAACATTAAAAGCACAGTATAAATATGTACAGTAGTGTGACTCGGCCGTGTCCTTGAAATAAATGCCTACAGCCGCGCGGTACGTAAACATGCGTAAGGGCTGCCCGCCTCCAGTATTTTAATTACATTTTTAGTTTATCATTAGTGTTTCCATTTGGTTTTGTGATCGTAAATATACTTTTTAAAACAAATAAAATACTTTGTGAAATGAATAGAAAGTGTTCAATAAACATGCGTGTTGTTTTTTGATTGATAGATTTAATTAAAAAACCATGTTTTTTTTCGGGACATATAAAGAAATACTTATCCATTAAAAAGACACACATTATAAGCCTACCTACTAGTAAGTGAAATTCTTTTATAGTCTTATCTTTCAAAGTTTCCAGGTAATTAAAAGAAAGTTATCTCTGGATACGTTATTAACGAATTCATAAAACCAAAAACAACACAAAAATGTAAATTAAATGTACTTGTCTTATTTTTAGAGAAAACATCGCGCATTTATTGTTAAAAAACAACATACCGTCCGCTCGTCACTGCGGCACAGTCGCGACTGTCTGCATCCCAGGCGCATCCCTTAATCGAGGCGCGTAGGCATAGCTCGCGCTTCGTCCGTTTGTATGAAGTCGAACTACTGTATGATAATATTACCGTGTTAAAAGTGAGTCAACTTTTTATCTATGTGTGTAGACAATGTCTCGTGAAGTCGTGACGTACTAGGAGCAATGCGTGTGGTTTTAGTGTAGGTGTGTGCGTGAGCTTGTTTACTTGCTATTATATAGGCGTGTGGTTTTGTGACTTCACTGTTGGTGTTCGCGGCGCGCCGTCTTCCTTTTTTTCTTGGTCTGAGAACCTGGCCTATTATTTTTCTTACTATAACAAAATCCTTTTAGGGATCCGTATTGGTAATCCGTCGTGAGTATTAGAACCTTGTCAATATATTCGCGATAATCTTTAAATGAGATCTTTTTGTCCGTCGTGCTTCGTTTTCCACGAAAATAATTGTAACGTATAATAAGTGGTACCTTTTGTGAAATCATTCTGGCAATTTATTCAAGGATCTTTTGTCACGAAGATTGTTTGTTTACTTATTTAGAATAATTATGTAAGAAATGTTACGTTGGAAGACCTCCCACTAGGTGGACCGATGACCTGGTCAAGGTTGCAGGATCCCGCTGGATGAGAGACGCACGGGACTGGTCAATGTGGCGACACCTGGGAGCGGCCTATGTTCAGCAGTGGACGTCTTTTGGCTGAAATGATGATGATGATGAAGAAATGTTGCGGGATAGACTGGTCCAGAGCTGAAAATGCACCCATGAAAAAGATACAATGAAAAATTTCAAGATCTTGCTAAATACTAAAACTATGACTTTGACTGGCCTGTTGGTCTAGTGGTTAGTGACCCTAACTGCTATGCCGGAGGTCGTGGGTTCGATTTCCACCCAGGACAAATGTTTGTGTGATGAGCACGATCATTTGTTCTGTGTCTGGGTGTAATTTATCTATAATATGTATGTATTTAGAAATATATAAGTATGTTTATCAGTTGTCTAGTACCCATAACACAAGCTCTGCTTAGCTTGGGACTAGATGGCGTTGTGTGATAGTTGTGGAATATTATTATTATTATTATTTACTAGCTGACCCACGCAACTTCGTCTGCATCACATAAATTATAGCATAAAACCTTTCTCGGTTAACAGACTATTGAAAAAAAAACGTTAAATGGCAACAAAAAAAAAATCTTATCTTTCCCCTTTAACATATTAGTTTAGATTAGCTTAGATCATTATTAAAGTGAGAATTACCCTGTAGTTGTGGTGCAGTAAATATTTTGAATTTACATTTCTCGGAGGCCAGGCCACGGTAATATTATCATACAGTAGTTCGACTTCATACAAACGGACGAAGCGCGAGCTATGCCTACGCGCCTCGATTAAGGGATGCGCCTGGGATGCAGACAGTCGCGACTGTGCCGCAGTGACGAGCGGACGGTATGTTGTTTTTTAACAATAAATGCGCGATGTTTTCTCTAAAAATAAGACAAGTACATTTAATTTACATTTTTTGTGTTGTTTTTGGTTTTATGAATTCGTTAATAACGTATCCAGAGATAACTTTTTTTAATTACCTGGAAACTTTGAAAAATAAGACTATAAAATAATTTCACTTACTAGTAGGTAGGCTTATAATGTGTGTCTTTTTAATGGATAAGTATTTCTATAGATGTCCCGAAAAAAAACATGGTTTTTTAATTAAATCTATCAATCAAAAAACAACACGCATGTTTATTGAACACTTTCTATTCAATTCACAAAGTATTTTATTTGTTTTAAAAAGTATATTTACGATCACAAAACTAAATGGAAACACAAAATAAGCACATGTAATTAAAATACTGGAGGCGGGCAGCCCTTACGCATGTTTACGTACCGCGCGGCTGTAGGCATCTATTTCAAGGACACGGCCGAGTCACACTACTGTACATATTTATACTGTGGCCAGGCTGAATCCCTCGTACCTACATTGCATGCAACGCAACGCGTCGTCGTCCGGCCGTAATTATTTCACTGCGCGGATATTTTTACATTTCGATATCTTCTAAGATATTTGTTTAAACTGTATACAGTAAAGGGACCAAATATTCTATATTAAATTTCCGTTCTAACAAACACATTTAATGAGATATAGATTAATACCATATGGGTTAAAAAAGCTTCGCAAAAAAAAATTCTTTTTAACCTAACATTTTAATAGTAAAAAATGGTTACAGTCAGTCAATCTGAAAAGATAGACATATGCTGTCGCGGACTTTTTTTTAGAACCTTTAAAGAGGAACAATTCCTTCATACATGATATTTGCGTAACACAAACCGTTTTCGCAGCGCACGCAGCGGAAACTCTCAAAAAGGAAATACCCTTTCCCGTTTTTGCAACATTTTTTATTTATGCTCTGCTCCTATTGGATTTAGCGTGATGTTATATAGCCTAAAGCCTTCCTCGATAAATGGACTATCCAACACAAAAAGAATTTTTCAATTCCAACCAGTAGTTTCAGAGTTTATCGCGTTCAAACAAACAAACAAACAAACAAACAAACAAACTCTTCAGCTTTATAATATTAGTATAGATTATATGACCGCACGAGCGACTGAAAGGAACCGGATCGGACAAAGTGTCATTTGGTTTTTCCACAGAACAGAAAGAACAGGGGTTTTTCTATCAAGAAGTTCTCAGTAGCAGCCACGGAGTCTGTCCAAGATGCACAAATGACAGCCCGGACTGACAATGGCTTGACATGTTTTCCGAGGCACGGAAGAAACTCATTATATAAAGGGTGGTCACCCATCCTCGTACCAACCCAGGTAAGGACGGCTTAATCTAAAGATCGAACCGAGTGACTGCTATTATGTTGTCAAGAGCTCTACACTTCTGATCATCACTAAAGATGATACCGTGTGACTACGGCTTTTCTTTTTGTTCTATCCTGAAAATCTTGTTACATAGACTTTTTCAGCGTCGTTTTTTTTGTCGTAGTCGGTTTTAGTTTTTTACTCTTTTTATTTAAACAATTTTGGTGTTGAATTTTTTTTTACTACTAGAGGGCCACTAGAGGGCGTGATTTTAAATTTGAGCAATATTTTGGAAATGTACAGGTGAGGCCCATTTTAATGATACCTTTGCTTGGTTACCGTTCAGAAACTTGCCACAGATTACTGTTTTGCACTACCACAATGTAGATCACTTCAAAATCAAGAGACACCTGCATATCAGTCAGAACGGAAGCTATAGTACCTACTTATATGTAATTTAAAGAATGTCACAATATTGATGATTAATAGTTATTATAATTAATGAGGTATTTGCCATTTCGCATCAGTTATGGATAACGCTATACAGTCACTTGTCCCAAGTGTCAAGAGAAGGGAAACAAATGATACCTACATTGAATTGGTTAACCCTGTTAAGGTAGCCTAAGGCCCGTAATCCACCAAAGCGGAGAGGAGAGCTTAGGAGACGAGAGGAGATGTGTTTGAATAAACCAATCCGATTTCGTTATTTCCACATCTCTTCTCCGCTTAGCTTTGGTGGAAATGGGTCAAGCGGAGAGGAGAGGAGATGTCTCATTTTTCTATAGAATTTTGTGCAGCGAGCGAGCAAGCGGCGCGGCAGAGCGGAGAAGTGTCTAGTCGGGCGGCCGGGCTGCGCTGCCTTCTCCGCGCGCGCCTCGCACGTCCCGAAACGTAGACAGAACTTGACTGTTTTCGATCTCTCACAGCTCACATCTCTGCTACACACAGCTCACATCTCCTCTCCGCAACGCATCTCTTCTCCGCTTTGGTGGAAATAACCTGCCAGCTTCGCGGCACATCTCCTCTCGTCTCCTCTCCTCTCCGCTTTGGTGGATTACGGGCCTTAGGCCCGTAATCCACCAAAGCGGAGATGTGCCAAGCGGAGAGGAGATTGCCAAATTCGACCAATCACAGGAAGGGCAAAAGACCAGATGTAACTGTGATTGGTCGAATTTGGCACATCTCCTCTCCGCTTGGCACATCTCCGCTTTGGTGGATTACGGGCCTAACACGGGAGTCAGTAGCACCAATAAGTATGTATGCACTTTACATCGTTTAAAACTAATATTTTAATTGAAACTTATATTTTGGAAGCCGTGTTATTATTAAGTAGGTCATATCTCAAAGATGCAATCGCCATTTTACGGAAAATTCGCGTTTGAAGCTTTCCAAGTTTATAGACATTATTGCTCGTGCGTGACTATAACTGTCGTAAAACTGTGCCGTATTTTTATGCCGCCCGTGGGCCTCTAACTTAGCTTTACATGCCGCCAAGAAACATCTTACAGGCATGCTGGTTTTTCTCACAATATTTTCCTTCACAGAAAACGCCTGGAAGAGCTATACTGGTCCATGAAAGAACTATTTAAAGGCGAGTTGCCTATAACACTGAAAAGGAAACTTATGGACATGTGTATTCTTCCCGTCTTGACCTATGGTGCATAGACTTGGTCTTTTACTAACATCCAGAAGTCCAAACTCAAGGTTTGCCAACGAGCAATGGAGCGCAGTATACTAGGTGTTAAATTAACGGATCGTGTTCGAAACACAACACTGCGTTCCAAAACAAAAATAGCTGACGTGGCCCAAAAGGCTGCTCAACTCAAATGGGACTGGGCAGGACATGTCTGCCGTATGCCGGACAAACTGTGGGCCAAAATAGGAGGAAACTGGTGCCCTGAGACAGTGAGACGGGGTCGCGGCAGGCCACGAAGGAGATGGTGGGATGAGCTAGATCGGTTCCGTCAAAATTGGAAGGAGGACGCGCGGGTTCGCGAGAAGTGGAAGGAGTGGAGGGAGGCCTTTGCCCTGGAGTGGGACAGAGCAGGCTAGAAAAAAAGAAATAACTAAAATTTCCTTCACTGAAAAAAGAGTACGCACATGAATTCGAAAAATTTTAATCATAGGTCAGTGTCATGGGTTCGAACTTAAGAACTATGACATATTGTCTGTCAGTCCGGCACCATAGACTATCACTACTATACGAAATAAGGCTGTGACTCAAGGGCTACGGGTTGTTTGAAAGAGATACCGCGGCCTCGACACAAAGGGCTAAGAAGCAAAATGGGTGATTTTCAGTCAGTAGAAGTCTAACACTCCCTTCCCATTCGCCGAGAGGAGTCATTTAATGATTTCTCACCCTTACAAAACAAATGACCTATGACATATTGTCAGTTCGACTGTCACCATTACACTATCAATAATTTATAATATGCACCATAAGGCTATGACTGAAACATGCACTAATCTATTGCACCAGCCGTTTGAAATCAATCAGAAATGGCGCCAGTCGCCACACTGAAATAACTGTGTCACGCATATAGTTATAATACGTACTTGAACTGAACATACTTAACCTTAAGTCCAAAATAGCGGCTCAATTGAATTGCTCGTGCGCTTGGATAAAGTGCAGCGTTTGAAGTTCTTATTGGACTGTCTTCAGTCGTCATACTTTGGGTACAGATGAAGTTGTATTTCTGCTTGTGTATAAATCACAGGACGGTTCCCTTTTACATAGAAATAGAGGTTGATTGTTTATAGAATGTCATAACCAATAAAAACATAATTATTATTATGTGAGCTTTTTTAACTAATGAGCTAAGCTCATAGATTATGTTCTGAATAGTAATTCTACCTTGAATTTAGAAGTTAGAAACAGCATTAGGAATATTTCGGAAAGGTTTAAAAAAATCGGTACATCAAAACGTGCACTCTAACCTACCGCTCGTCCTTCACAAAATCTAAACTTCGCTGATCTGAATTCAGCAAATCATCGCTCAGTGTTGCCCTATCACGATTATTATGAATGATGTTATTAATAATAATGCAGTCGCCTCCATTATTACTTTATAAATAATGCTAGCGTCTCACGCCGAACAAAAAGTCAGTGCATAATAAAAAGCTTTTGAAGTCGCCGTTCAGTCTGGCAATATACAATGATTTAGTTACTAGTGTAGTAACGATTAGCTAAAGATATTTATTAGGTTTATGCCAGAGGAAACTCCCTTGAATTGCAAGGTTCTTTCAATAGTTAGGCATTACGGTAGCGAGACCGTTGATCCCGATTGTCATTTGTTAAGCTTTTCCATTGTTACTGGTCAGTCGGCTGAAAGTCAGACAACCAGTCTTACCAATGGTAGTCATTTTATAATATGGAATTATGGAGGTCAGATAGGCAGTCGCTCTCTCTATGTTAAATACCGGTATTCAGCTGCATCCGATTAGGCGAAACCGACCCCAGCTAAGTTGGAAAAAGGTAGGCAGGTGATGAGTGAACGGAGTTTTTAGTGGCAATACGTTTACACCTGTCAAAATTAGGTACTCCTCTGCCTCCTTTAATGATTACAGATGTGTTTGTTATTATGTGCGTAGGATTATTTATCCCAGAAAAACAGTGAATTTGATGTCCTAGATGCGTACCGGTTTGAAGTGGCGTAAGAAAAGAGTTCGTGGAAGGAATTGGAGGAGGCCTTTAATAATATAATAATAATAATAAAATAGTTTATTGGTAAAACAAATTTAGGTCTAAACAAAATTTTGTGATTGGATCCTCCTTTTACGCAGATAGTGCCTGTATTAGGAGAGTCCGCTTTGTCCAGCAGTGGGACAGAAGTTCGTCATACCAATCCCGAACCCTTGTTGTCCTGGGAGCAAGTATCAGCAGCGGCGACCACCAGAAAACCGCCGAGACAATGAAGGTCGACGAAATCCCAGAGAAACAATTAAACTATTCTGGTTTCGCAACGAAAAAGAGAACTTGTTGCGCCGAAGCCAAATAGAATGAATGAGATAAGGCTGACAATATGTATTAGTTTGTTATTATTGTTTTAAATTATTGTGTGTATTTTATGTATGGGCCTTAGATGCCTGAAATAAAATGAACTCTTCTTAGCAGTAGGACAGTATAGACTCAATAAATACTTATATAAAAATAACGTATCCAATAGTGGGCACATAACGTGTTGATTACCTCTGACACTGTAAAAACTCTTCAATGCCACTTCAAGTGTTATAAAGATGATTTGAACTCCTACTGTAATAACGAACAGTAGGTGTTTCAACTGCCAATAATACTGCCTACTGCTTGTCAAATTAAATATGTGTCGGAGTTAATTTAAAATAATATTACATGACGCCTAACATAGGTGAGAATGTGAGATGTGTTATCTTTCACCCACGCTTTATTTATTATCTGGTAATTGTTTGGCTGCAGGGCATACACCTCTATTAATACAGAGGAGGAATATAGCATTGAGATATGGCATATACCTTGTTTAACAGAATAGATGCAAGATCTCTTGTGTGGTGACTCAGTTCATCTTTATCTTTATCAGGTCTACCTCAAAATAAAGTTCTTAGTTTTTGGTCCAACATAACACCACGTATGTAATCCTCTCTCTCAATATAGAAGAGGTACAGTATATATCGCTTTATAATTTTTGCAATGTTTCTTTGTAATAAATACTTGTGCATTAATAAAAGCAAGTGTCAGTCGTGACACTGAAATAATCAAAGTTCAAGTCCTTTTTTTTTTTTTGGTGGGTGGAAAATCATCGAATGACCCCCCCCGCTCTTGGGCAGAGCGAAGGGGAGTGTCAGACTTCTACTGACTAAAAACCGAACCCATGTTCCTTCTTTGCCCTTGCGCCGAGGCCACGTAATCTAGTAATCAAGTCCTTAGAGAGCCTTCTAGACAAGTGACAATCGATTTCCAGGTGTTTCATATTTCGACCTACAACGACTTTCCTTGAACTTTTCGATAGCCTGTGAACTTTTTGTAAGGTCTGTGTATGTGTACCACTTAAGGACTAAACAACCTTGCCCAAGATAAAGCTCAAATCTCTTCAGTCATTTAGTCTTAGAGAAGCTAATAAACGCTGTAATTTTTTTTGAAAAATAATACTACTTCTAAGAAAAGCGCACAGAGAGAAGAGTGGAAGACTATTGGGAAGGCCTTTGCCCAGCAGTGGGACAATAAAGGCTAATAAAAAAATACTAAGTACTACAAAAAAGTTACTAGTCCCTTCGTGTACCGGAACGTAGATCCACGCGGGACACAATGATTTTTTAATTATGTCTATATACTCGACATACGATGAGTTAATAAACAACCTCCTTTTAGAAGTCAGTTAAAAATGTCTACAGCCCGACATCATCCACTGCATCTATTTGGTCGTGCAAAACTTCATGTTTTTGTGCCAGCCTCATTCAATTCATCTGGTTCCATCAATATCTTCCAGCCCCCTTACTCAGATCCAGCCTGTCCGTTTGCTACCCTCCACAGTGAAGCCATAGGCCGAGGCTTGACTTCAGTATTCCCTGAGTCCCTGACATTTGCATGTTTGCCTAAACTCCGCTTGGTGTTATGCGGGCATAATTAAGTGAATAGGGTTCTTTACAAGGATTGTGTAAATCCACAATGCTTCATAATATAATTATATAATAAGTCCTAATTGTTATATCGTGCCCTTACTTCAAAACCCAACTAACTGTACAAAATGTAGTTTCGAGAAAATCGTGTTTAAAGGTTCCAATCGTAAAAAAATTATTAAAATACTTGATAAAGAGGCGAATACGTGTATTTTGATTTCTTATTGTATTCATTATTCGTGTGGTGAAGGAAAAATAGCTTAATTCTCAAACAAGTAGGAAAAATGAAGGATTGGCTTGATAAATGCTACAGATTAGTGGTTTTTCCTGTAGTCGCAATGTTTTCATATGTTTTGAAGAATAGAGTTTAGACAGCAGTTTTTTATGAATTTAATTAAACGAACTATTTATGTTCACCTAATGGGTAATTAATTGCTAATACTAAGTAGAAATATTTAGTCTCAGTTATTGTTATTGTTAATTTAACGTGAATCATGACAAAACCACTTAAACGCAGATAGAATGTTTTTCCTGGCGAGAAAAATTGCTTACAGTGCAAAAACATTGCTTTAGCCGACACTTACTGGGTTTTGTCTGTTCTTTAGTTAAAAAATCTCCTGATCTCCTTAGCTAAAAGCTAAATCCAGAACGGAGCGTCACCTCGGAAAACGGGTTTTACCAGTATGTAGATCTTGAAAAGGAGATGCTAACGGTATTTGTAACTCATTTTTGCCCAGAAGTGACTTTAGTTGGTTTTCGCTTTAAGGGCACGATATCTTTATAGAGCTGTCTGTCAATCCGTCAGTAGCTCTGTTCGTATGTCTATGTATGTCAATCACTTTAAAATCATATAGGTGAAGTTTTAATAACAGTATTTTACTATGTTATATGCTAGTTTATGCTTGCGGCGCGGCGTTGCCTTCGTAGTGTTTGGTGATTATCCTACGTACACCGCTATTAAAAGTATTCTACGTGTTAATCCAGGTTATCAAGTAGGATGCGTGTTGAGATATCTTCGAAATTAGTTTGGTTGGTTTTTTCTAAAAACATTAGCACACCACCATCCGTCCTCACAAAATAAGTAAATGTAATTAGCATTCGCCCGTGGCTACGCTCGCGCTCGCGTGATTATCGGTATAAAAGCACAAGGTACCCTGTGTTCTAATCTAGGTCATGTGCATTCCACCACTGCACTGGGACCCTAGGCCTCCTCTCTATGAGAGAGAATATAATCCACCACGCGGGTCCAGTGCGTAACCAAGATGCAAAATGATTTTGATTATTGGTTCTAGGGCATGCTGGTTTCCTCACGATGTTTTCCTCCACTGTTGTGAGAGCAGCAAAGGCAAAGGCCTCTCCCCATGACACTGGTCGTAGGTTCTGTACAGCTCGTCCCGCTATCTCTTTCGTGGTCTACCACTTCGCCGTCTGGCCAGAACCCCAAAAGCTAAGCAGTCAGAATCTAGTAATGGTCTAACTACAATTTTATTGATACTTGTTCAGCCCTTCTCTTCTTAGCGTGTCGATGACAATCTAAATTGCGTCGGCCCAAAATTTGGCGACGAGTTTGGCACTTTTAGTAGCCTCCATCAGCTCCTGTGATGTGCAAGTAACGGGGCAGGCTGGACACGATATCTTATCAAGTGCCCCATAGTTTGTGGGGCAAGACCACATTTGCACTCCAGGGCAGAGTCATCTATGAATCTCCACCTGAACAGATTTTCCTTGCTTCGGCCTACCTGTGTCCGGAGTCTATTTAGAGACTTCCCGTCAGTCGATTATGTGTTAAAATCTTACTGACAGACTGAGTTACTTTCTTCTTTATAATATAAGAATGGATTTGTGGCGTTCTAAAAAAAGAATATTCTTTTTAAAAGTGTAACAAATGATGTTATATCATTAGGTATTCACTATTCACGCGTAAAACACATCAGGTTGGGAAGTACCTTGTAGAACCTTTGAAAATGAGTTCAATAGTAAAAGGTTAAGAATGCAGAGTTGTAGTTCAAGGGTTTGACCGATATTTATATGGGAAAATACATAGTAAAAATAAAATAAGTTTACATCTTTTTCTTTACACTCTAGAGAGTTTTGGGCGCGTGTAAAATCATCAAATAACCCCAGTCAGCAGGCAGGAAACCTAGCAAGCCGCAGTGATGATAGGTGGACTTAGGCTGTCGGTTGTCGGGGCTGCGGGTTGTTCGCAAGAGATACCGCAGCCTCGACATAAAGGGCTAAGAAGGAACATTGGTGGTTTTTAGTCAGTAGAAATCTGACACTCTTTCACTCTGTCTAAAAGCGGGAGGAATTATTTGATGATTTCCCACCCCAAAAAAAAAAAAAAATGCTGTCACCGAATGGCGTCCAAGAACGGGGAAAAAAATTTGGGTCGTCCGGCGGCGGTGAGGGGCAGACGATATTTGTTTACTTACATCTTTGTTGCCATCCGGGGGAAAGCCTGGATGAGGCTGGCACAGGAACGTGGACATTGGCACCAGAAAGGAGAGACCTATACCCAGGAGTGGATAAATTTGGGCTTTGCATTGATGATGAGCTAGTAATATTTTCGGCCATCTGACTTTCCCTAACAACTGTCAAAGTGTCAAAGATATACAAATAACAGTCGAGTCCAAATACTTTGAGTGGAGACTGTGTACTAAATGCTGATCTTTCCCAATCTTCCAATAAAGATATATAATTAGTTCCCACGTTCTAAAGATATATTCAACGATGAATATTTTAAGTGCGACATTTATACTTTAGACCTACATCCATTTAGTCGTGAGGTTATTGACCATTAATATATAAACTACATAGGCAACCTATATTGTTGAAATGGCAGGTGATTTCCCACAGTCTTTGGATGGTTAGTTTAAATTCTGTCCTAATAGTTTTAAGACTTAATATTAATTTTACTTTTAGGTTAGTAGATCTTTGATAGTCGTAGTGGTAGTCAGATTTCGAAAATCTGACACCCAGTCTTACGTTAGAGTCTTTCATTGTGTGTAAGTTTTCATCAACACAAAATGAATTCCACCACACTCACTATATTCAAAATCATTGAAAGCAATTTATTCTAATTAGGCTGAAAATCAGCACTTTTCGAACGTCAAATTCTACAAGAGACAATCCCCCAAAACGCCCACCCTTCGATACTTCCTAGTGTTTTAGTTGGGAAGAAGTGGATGAACAAACTCCCAAACAACACATCTGTCTGTTAGGTTAGAAGAACCAGATTCAAAGAAGGGTTTTGTTACACAGAACTGGGTTGTGGAGGTCAGATAGGCAGCCGCTACATGTAAAGTATACAGAAAAAGTCTATAGGTAGTTGATGAAATAGGCTTGCGTTAGGTAGCGAGGTTTTATATATTATAGAGTTTTCTTAGCTTTCACTATTATACCTTTTGAATCGAGGTGAGCTTTACATATACCAAGTTTCCTCCGTGTCTGGGAAAGCACGTTAAGCCGTTGGTCCCGGCGGCTCTCATTTGTAGATTTTTGACAGTCGTACTCAAGGGCCCGAATGTCTTGCAACCGTAAGACTGGTTCTGTATTAACTGGGTTGTGGAGGTCAGACAGGCAGTCACTCCATGTAAAATACTGGTATTCAGCTGCATTCGGTTAGACTGGAAGCCGACCCCAAAATAGTTGGAAAAAGGCTAGGCAGATGATGATAAAGTCGGTGCCATTTCCTTTTACATGAAGGTTTTTAAAATTAATCTTCTAATTATACTATTACGTTGGTTTTTCCAGGCTAACAAATAAATCAAAAACTTCGTTTATATTTCCACAGTACACCAAGTTACTTCAATTGACCTCATAACACGCAATTCGTCAATAAGTTAAACATGCAGTTAAGTTAACTGCAGTTATGTGATCGTTCGGTTAAACTTAGCCTTTGTCAAATGTTACCCGGTCAGGCTGCGCGTTTGAGGCACAGGAAAGGAATGGAGACGACTAATTTAGCTGTATTTTATTTAATATTTTTTTCCAACAAAAAGATCGTTTATAGTGCTGGTCTGTAATTTCTGGGATACCTACTTCAGTGCGACAAACCTATCATCGAATATCGTTTCTTCGAAAACCTTTCATCGATATCACTATACTGCGACGCTTTGCTAAATCGAAGCCTTGTTACTCCGATGTTTCATTACATCGAAAAACTGTACTGCGAACGATTTTACTTCGAGAATATCATACTGCGAAGCCTTATTTAATCGAGGTCTTCTTACTGAGATGTTCTGTTAATTAGGAAAACTTAAATTGATTTTCTTTTCAAAAACATTTTTTTTTTGTTGTGGGAAACTCCTCATGGCTACCAACCGCCTGGGGCAAACGGGGGTTATTTCGGACTCTATCCGACTAAAAACTCACTGTTCATACTAGAATGCCATGTGTCGGGGGCCCGGAAGATACAAGTACATTTGCACGCACCCCCGACTGGTACCCACCTTTCCCGGCGGACCTCATCACCAAGTGCGGCCAGCGACCGTACTTTTTCTATAAAGGAGCACAGCTCCTTTGGGCTTAACTAGTCGGGCGACATCACAGCCTTAAGTTTGCCGCCCGTCGACGCCCGGCTGTCCTTCTGGTGCACCTGCTACCTAGAGTGAGAAGCACGCTCTCATTCCCTCTCCGCTGCCTCCTTTGCATGCATCACCTCCTCACAAAAAGAAGAGACGACATTCCATGCGTTTTCGATTGTAAGCATAGATAGCAGCATCAAATTTGTACAGGCGCTTTTAGAGAAATGTTAAAAAGTAGGTATTGTTAACCTCTCCGTAACATGACCTCGATTAAACAAGGCTTCGCAGTATGATATTCTCGAAGTAAAATCGTTCGCAGTACAGTTTTTCGATGTAATGAAACATCGGAGTAACAAGGCTTCGATTTAACAAAGCGTCGCAGTATAGTGATATCGATGAAAGGTTTTCGAAGAAACGATATTCGATGATACGTTTGTCGCACTGAAGTAGGTATCCCGTAATTTCTACCCACCCTCATTTGACAAAGGTGTTTGTTGAAATTCATGTAACAGATGACGAAACTTTTATATGGTGGCAGTTTGAAAGTGCTGCAGAGCAACAGAGAGCAGAGCTCTGTAAACTGTGGAAAAAAATCCGTGATTTAAGATTCTGTAGAAAACAACAACTGTCGGATATTCAAAGAAAAGATGAAGAAAAAAATAGAAAGAGGTGTGATTCCTCACATGAAACCTCACAGATGTGTGCTGGGGAGTTTGTTCCGCCACTTCTTCTTTCCAGCTAAACACTAGGAAGTGTCGATGGGTGGGCGTTTTGGGGGACTGTCTTATAAAAATGTAAATACAGTGAAACCTGGTTAAATGTGTCTCAGATATTCAAATCTGTCTCATGGGACCCCAGTATGAGTTCCAGTTATAGAGGTTTCTCACTTATCCAAGTCCCAGTTAACCAAGTTTCACTGTAGTAAAGTAAAGTAAATTTTGACCTTCGAAAAGTGCTGATTATCAACCTAGTTTGAATAAATGAATTTTGATTTTGAAAGAGAAATAACTAAATGTTGCCGTGGCATCTCTGTGGGTTGAATGGAAGGAGAAAACGTCTTGCACCAACCGTAGAATGGGACAGAACTGAACCGAATAATTATGAGCTCATTCACAAAGTTTTTGCCTGTCTGTCTATAAAACAATCAAGTCGTGGCCGCCGGGCCTCCACCGTTAAACAATGATCCTCATCATCGTATCCTCCGGGTCGCGAGAAGCCGTAGACAATAGGTTAATTTGTAACTATTATGGTTCTGCAATTCCTTATATAACTTTACTTTGCATGTTAGGAAAAGAAAGTTTGCCGAATTAAATGATTATTATCGCGTTAGTCGCCTAGACAATATTATTATGATAATGGGTACTTAGTTTGAAAGGTCAATCAAGCTGATGACAAAATAATGTTAGGGTGATTTCTTTATAAAAGTTACATTTCCCGATGCAGCGGGTAAAGTTGGATGAGAGGCTAGTTTTTTTTTAATGAATTTTGTTCTATACCACCAGGGCTTGCCAAAATGTCTGTTAGATACCTGGAGCAGCAGCATACTCAACCTGACACATGCCTCCTCTCTATGAGAGGGAATCGTATCCACCACTCGAATTCCGTGGGGTTATTTGAAGTCATCTTCATCTGCCTAGCCTTTTCCCAACTTTATTGGGGTCAGCTTCCTGTCTAACTTGGAGCGACTGCCTATCTGACCTCCACAACCCAGTTAATACTAGTTAGTACGATAATAAGTAAGACTGGATGTCAGTATTTCAGGCAACGACCATACAGCCACTAGACGCCTAATACTCAATCTAACGCACGAAACAAATTCTGTCAACTCGCTGAGGTTCGGGGGAACGGGGTACTGCATTCTGATTGGCCCTTTCAAGGTCATTGCATTTTTACGGCTCACAGGAGTGGTCGAAACTAATGCGAACTTTGTGAGTGACGACGGCTATAAGATTTATAGCCCTAATGTGTAGACAGACATTAGTCGCCTGTTAATAGGCGTCTAGTGGCTGTATGGTCGTTGATTTCAGGTCACTGAATACCTGTAACGACTGCCAAAGATCTATATTATGGCAGCCGGAACCAACAGCTTAACGTAGTGCTTTCCGAGGCACGGAGGAAACTCGGTATGTAGGGCGGTCACCCATCCACAGACGGACCTAGGCAAGCTATTCTTGTTTTGGAAACGCTGCGGATTCCTCATGATGTAAAGTCTTTCTTGTCCTGAATACACGAACTACAACTCGTCATCATTATTATTTTGCCCTTATCCCAATTAATTTGGTGTCGGCGCAGCATGTCTTCTTCTTTCATACTTCTCCGTTTCTCGTCATCTCATGAGAGGTGTCTCCTTCGTCCCTTTCTTGCCATATCATTCTTAACAAGAGAGAAAAAAACGGTGAATGGACTGCATTCACCGTTTTTTTGTCTCTTTCAATGTTCGTCTCTACACCTCCCAATATTCCTCATTGTAAGTTCGCATACGTTACCTTGGCTCGCTATCGCACAGGCGCGGCTTTCTTCCGCCGCACGAACTTCCAGCTATTCGCTCCGAGCAGCGAATACCTCACACTTGAACAACTGGGAGTTGGCAAGGCTGTTGGTTCTTGTGATAAGAATGTTTGGATCATGGAGGAATGACGCTTTAGATTATGAATACATAAACATAACATCACACCATACCTAGTCGATGTTCCACACATTCATACGAAGCGCTTTGCTAAGTCCTTTATTATGCGCACAGCCAAGGAGTGGAACTCCCTGCCTGCATCGATTTTCCCGAGTTCTTAAAACCCTAATCTATTTAAGTCGTGAGTAAATAGGCTTCTTCTGAGTAAGCTCGTTCCATCGTTGACCTCATCTCTGCCCTTAGGGTAAGATTGAGATGAAGAGCAAGCACATTTCTAATAAAAAAAACACACTTCTAATCCCCGAAGGGTTAGTAGAGGTATACCGGGTATACCTAATAGTACGCCCACATTCGGCCAGTTATATTTTAGTCCCATGTAATAGGGGGAGAGCGTATTGCCATCAACTGGGCACAAATCCAGACTCCGTGGCTGCTACTGAGAAATTCCTGATAGAAAAATCCAATTACGATTTACTCGACCCGGGAATCGAACCTAGGACCTCATGCTCGGCAGTTACCCCAAGTAACACAGTCTCGGAGGTTTAAAACAAATCTGTCTATTGACAGTCTATTCATGGTTAATCTTCAGATAGGGGCTTTCTAAAGATGGTTGCAATAAAGAAAATGTATTCTTATCTTATAGAGTTATTTTTCTCAAGCTGGATTATTTTTAGGGCATTTGTTCTATAGCACACTTATTCTAAGTACGTTTATAGGTATATTGAATGTTTTAAGATAATATGCTCTACAAATAGTGAATAAAGCCTAAAGGTACCTAACATGAACTAATTTTATAGATGAGTTGATATATTTTAAGATAAAACTTTCTATTTTAGCTATTGGTACTCTTATCTTTGTTTCTAAAGAGACTTACGTCTAGATAAAATACTTTATTAGATATTTTTAAGTTTGTCTAATTAAATGATAGTGAAAACGTGGCTTTAGTGGATTTTTTCTTAAAAATGGCTATGTTAAGTGCATTTGTATTAAAAATTTGAATTGGATGATTTTATGCAATAAAAATATCAGGACAGTGAAAAAAATAAATGGTCTGGTGACTTTCGTCAAAAATCGGTAAATATTTAAAAAGGAAGCAAGATGAAGAAGAGTTGCAAAATAATTCAGATTCAGAATCGAAACTTTCTAGTAACTTATTCGGATGAAAACAATACAAATGAGGAAGACGAAAGTCGATCCAATTGCCTCAAAAGGGATCTGCGCCAGTGGTCAGCAACTCATGCTATAACTCACATAGTCTTGAACTTATTCCAAATCGCACTTCGCACTAATATTATAAAGGCGAAAGTTTGTGAGTGAGTGTGTATGTTGTTAGTTGTTACTTTTTCACGCAAAACTACTGAATGGATTTGGATAAATTTTGGTACACAGATAGTTTATAACCTGGATTAACATATAGGATAGTTTTTATCCCGATTTTATCTTCCCATGGAATAATTTTCGTGTTGTAGCGGGTGAAGCCGCGGGCAACAGCTAGTAATAAATAATTTTCAACCCGTTACTCTACCAAAGGATCCGAGAACATTGCTTTAGAGTCCAAGAATGATTTAAATTAAAAATAAACTAGCATCACGGGCTGAAGAATAATCTCACTAGATATTTTCAAAATTTAAGAGAGCAAAAAAGTGACAATCGATGTTAAAATTGATGGACTACCTACGGTTCTGTGTACCTACGTATTGATTAATTAAATTGCTCTGTTACTGCATAAAATCGTCTTTCGTTTACAACACATCAAATTACCTATTTACTGATGAATGTCTAGAAATACTGTGAGAAGATAAAAAGGAATACAGAGATGACAGTTACTAAGTAATCTTAAACCACTCATAAATTTGTTTATTCTTTCACTAGATAGTTTAGTATGTAGCAAGTGAAATTATTCTTGTCATGGAGCTAGAGCCATACTACAGAAAATTCTCTAGTGAGTTTGTTCTACTAGATTCGTTTTTCTAGTAAATTTTATCTTGACGCCATTTTTATTACCTATTTTCGCTTCAAATGATTTTCGTTACATATTTTAATGCTTATTTTTATGTTTTTATCATTAAATTATATCTAATTAAATATTTAATATGTTTTCAATTACTTTATTTTAAATAAAATGAGTATTTTAGACATTAAAATGAAATTTAAAAAAAATACTTATTTTAATTAATATTCATTTTTGGTAATAAAAATATCAAATCTTACATTTACAGCGGGCGCTTTTATTTTATGAGAGTTTTACATAATATTCACCGATAGAATTTCAATCGCATATAGATTTGCTTGTTTACCCATTATTAACTAGCTAAAACAGTAATGTAAAAAATAAGAAATTTGGTACGCCATGATGCAATACAATAATAAGATTAAATAACTCTTGTAAGTTCTGCGCCATTATGTGTCGTTGTCTATTACAAATCAAATATAACTTAAAGTTGTTAGGCTTCAGTTAATTTGGTTTAAAAACTTGACAAATAAAGACTTCTTTAAAGGTCTCAACTTTATCTATAAACTATCTACTAGTAAAATTTGTGATCTATACACATTTTAGTGAGACACTAGAAAAATCTCTACAGACAATTTGAAAATTTACTACTCTTATCTCTATCTATTGATGTTTTCTTAACTCATTCTTATGAGAAGGGATAAGGTTGTGCCCACTTTTACTAAACTGTGTCTATAAGCGTTCTTGAATATTACTTGGGACATATTTTACTCTTAAGGTAGACAATAAAATTAAAGTCTATTAGATATCTAATAGTCCGTTTTTAGACGCGATTGTGTTACTTGGGACGCTTACGAGCACTAGGCCAACGAGGCAGTTTATATGATTACACTTACGTATGATACCTAGTCATATCTTACGTACAGGTACATAATTCCATGTCTAAATGACGATGATGATAATGGCTTGAGTAAATGCCACTGTGACGTCTAACTGGAAAGAATGGAAAAAGTAAACGTGTTGCGCCGACCTCAAACAGAATCAAACTCAAACTCAAAACATTTATTTCAATTATGCCATTACAGGCACTTTTGAATGTCAGAAAAAAAAAACGAACGAAACTACGAGTGCAATACGTCATTCCGAAAGCCACCACGCCGAACCACACGCCACCGAATGCCCGCAACAACGAACACTGCGAGCACGAAAGCACGCAGCGACGCCAACAACGAATGCACGAGAATGGGATAAGGTACAGGTACATTCCATGTCTGTATGTGGCACTATAGGAATCTCTGACATATCCTGCTGATGTCAGCTTGTCGAGTTCTTTCAAGGCATAAGGTGTATGACTAAGGGATAGCAGTGTCAGTCAGTCATCAATTCATCATCATCTGCGTAGCCTTTTCCCAACTATGTTGGGGTCGGCTTCCAGTCTAACCGGATGCAGCTGAATACCCGAAAAATGCAGTATTTTTGCATAGAGCGATTGCATTTAGTACTGTGTAATACAATACTTTTTGGTTATGGCCTAGAGGCCTATGTCCAGCAGTGGACGTCTTTTGGCTGAAATGATGATGATGATGCTGCTAAACCCTTCGTGTTATAGAGGTGTGTAAGATTAAACGAAAGCAGGCCTACGCAGACCAGAACGGCATGACAAGGGATTTAAATTTTTTCTTAATTTTTTCTTCCAGTTTATCTTTACTACATTTTAAAAGCTTCACAAAGGTTACGGAATTACCTTTAGCCGAATTCTCAATAATTATTACAATTTACGTAAACCACAAACTATAGAATATCTTACCATAATCTTATACTCCACATAACATAATGAACTTATTTAGATGCACCGATTAAGTAACCGCACAATCACAGCCGCTCACTGAACCAGGACCATCACTTATTAGAAAGGTTGGAGGAGAATTGGTGCAGCCACCTCGGTAACCTTCGGGTAAACGAGTACAATGTTGCGACATCATCACATTATTATTACCTATTATAATAATCTTAGTTATTATAGGATACGTGGCTAAATAATAATCATCTAGAATTCTAGATCGATGGATTTATGACCTGGATGACTCATTTGAAAAAGACTATGCTTGGACGATAGAGCTCTAGCCAGTAAAAGGGGGCTTTATCTTCTTTCAGAAGCTTGTTTCATAATCAGAAGTAGCATAAACATAACATAATGCCCGTAAGCCCCAAAAGGTTTGGCAGAGGTGTATGGTGCAGCGGGGCAATCTCAACAGCGGGAAATTTCAACTTTCAAAGTAAAATGTAGAAGTTATTAAGATTAGTTGAAATTTTCCGCTGTCGAGATTGCCCCGCTGCACCTTACCTTTCTAATAGTACACCCCACATTTCACCAGCTATTTTTATTAACTTTCATAATCTTTTGACAGCAACCGGATCTATCCGGATAATTCCTGATGAAAAGTTTACATAGTTAAAAACCTATGCTTGTATGTTTGACACTTGGGAATTATCAGAAATACTACAACATTGTGTAATAATAAAACATTTATTTCAAAAATCACAGAGATCGTATGTATTCACATCAAGTTTTAAATCTAAGTACAGTTAGCAAAACAGAGGTAACATAAGAATTAAGTAGAAAAACAGATTAACTATAAAAGGGCAGAAAACATTTGAAGAAAGAAAGTTTTGTTTTGAAATAGTACCTATATCTACAATAAGTGTGAAGTTAGAAAAAAGCCTTTTTGAATAATGCCATTTTTTATAGTAAGAATTTTCTAAGGAAACCTGCCAACTGTACAACATATAATTATATAATATCATGTATCTTTGTATGTACAAAATAACCTTAAACAATAAAATCACAAAATAATAACTTAACATCTTACAAATCCAGTCGCAAAATCAGACAAAATACAAAAAAAAATAAGTTGATTTTCTGTAAACGTTGATAAGTCCCTGAACCATTTAAAATAGTTTTGGCCGAATAAATAAGTTAATTCACTGTCGAAATAATAATACAAATGAAGTTTTGTTTCGTTTGGCACATATTTACGCAAAAACTTTTCAACCAGAAGTGATAAAACTTTCACTATTGTATAGATCTGATTTTCTTTTTCAGTATATTTCTCAAGTCGTCTTCGACGCGGCTGTATCATGTCATTATGGCATACAAATAACGTTTTTGTTTTAAATATTTTAAGTACTATTTTACATTGTTTTATACGATAATTATAACTTAAGGGCTAATAATAAGTTAAGTTACACTTAAACGTCACTTAATAATAGGAACATCGAGATTAAATCGGCGGGTAACGTTTCTTGTCTAATGGTTGATGGTTAATTATTTTTGCGCTGTAACAAAGAAATAAATTATGTTAGATACAGGAAAGGTAAATAAGTGAATAAAGATTGTTCACCGAGGCTAACACAATAATGAACATTATTTTAACAAAACATATGGGTTGGGCCGAGGACCAGAGATGTAGACCTAATTGTATAGGTAGGTGACCATATTTTACAGTCCTATGTAATAGGGGACGAGCCATCATACGGGCACAAATCCAGACACCGTGGCGGATTCAATCACTGATTAAAAAACCCGATAACACTTCGCCCGATCTCGGAATCGAACCCAGGTAGGACCTTGTGCTCAGCATTAGCGAGCGCTAGCTCTTGGAATCCAAGACACTATATAACGCAATACTAGGTATAGTGCGCGCGGAACTAGTTGGCCGCGCCTTTTAGGTGGCGACAGGGGTGAGGGGGCGGGTTGCCTACAGCTCGCAATGCACAGAAGACTATAATTAGACAGTGATGACCAATCTCGAGATATCATCAACAATAATTGTTCAATTTATTGAAAAGAATACAAATAAAAAACAAAAACATGCCTAAGGCGCGGCCAACTAGTTCCGCGCGCACTATAGTTGATTTGTTACATTAAAATAAGATGAAAACTCACCATTATGCTTTGGATGGTCTAAGAGGGTACACGAAGGAGGTCTGTATGTCCTTGCCGTACATATTCTTAGCTATGCACGTGAAATTGCCCATGTCCGTCCAGAGCAGGGGGTTGATTAGGAGATCACCAGAGGGCAGCACCTGTTGACGAAGAGGGAAAATAATTAATAATTATTGCCAAAGAACAAAAATTGTAGAAATTCTGTAATGAAACCTGTTTTTAAAAAAGATTTCAAATATTCATGTTACTAGTAATTGAATACTGAAAATCAGACTCGCTTTTAATTTACAGTAACTATGGAATAAGCACCTGACACTGGCGAATTTGTTTAAAATGTTACAATAATTTGAGACAAGTAACGCCATCTATCCATCGTTAGTGACAAAGTGTCGGAACAAGGAGGAGGTTGCAAACTGTGAAGCTTATCCTAGTGATAAATCAGAAGTCAGTTTCTAGAACTAAATTTCCAAAAAGAAATTGTAAGCCTGCCTATCATATTGGAAATTTACTAGACTTTTCATTAACAGTGACTAAAAAAGATACTTAGGTATATTTTTTCTCACCCGCATCCTAGAGTTTCCAAATACGAGTTCATCATTGTTATCTTGCCAGAAGACCTGGGATTTGCTGACGCTGTCCACCCGGCATGGCAGGACGACGTCGGAACCAATGTTTTGGAAGATGTTCGTGTAATAGGAAGTAATCACTGGTTTCGCTGGCATACGGAACAGTTTCTGAAGGGTTATGAGGTTTTCTTCTTCGTTTCCTGGAAACAATATTAAAATTAATATTAGAGAAGTTTAAACATTAATATAACGGTCGTGAATAATTATTAGTCATCATTTTTTATTTTGGTTTAGTAGTTAATAGTGAAGTACAAGCCGCGCCATCTGTTATCGAGTAGCAGAACTACACATATTAAAAATTACAACTATACTTACTAGATGGCGTTGTTTTCAATTACAAAGAAATTTAATTTTGTGCTCGGAAATGCTGTTTAGATTTAATGCTAACTTAATAAATAAATAAAAAACCTAAACTTAAGAATTTTTTATTAAATTACCTTCAACAGTGAAAACAGTCGTCGAAGCAGTTTTTTGGTTGAGCGCAGAGGTGGCCACACATGTGAACACGTCACCGTTGTTTGATGACGTCACGATCAGTTTGCTGACCAGCTGAGCGAAGCTTGAGGGGTCCGCGGGCAGGATGTCGTTGCTTTCCACTTCGTACTGTAAAAATATTAGAGAAAAATTAGAAATCAACATGTTAGGGGACCCGTTTAATTAAACTATACCTAGTTAAGTACTAACCTGTTAAGACACTATCAATAATATCCCTAACGATTATAGGATTATTTCTGTGACATTCCATACAACAGTTAGTGTAAAAAGGTGTTGATGATGATCCGGCTCAAGAGATATTAATTAGGAGATGCGGAACAACTGACTTTAAAATCAATAAAACAAGAAGTTTCAGTTTCTTTACCACAAACTATGGGGCACTTGAATTATCGTGTCCAGCCTGTCCTGTTACTTGCACATCACAGGAGCTAATGGAGACTACTGAATGTGCCAAACTCGTCACCAAATTTTGGGCCGACTCAATTTAAATTGTCATCGACACGCTAAAAATATTTCTTTACTCACATCAGCAACGGGTTCTCCGTTCTTCAACCACTGCACTGTGGGCGCTGGCTTGCCTAACACCTCACATTCAAGCACCAGTCGCGTCCCCAGTTCAAGCTGAACCGTCTCCGGCGGCGCGTTCCTGATGCGGACCATATCGCGAAGGTGCCGCCTTTTGGGGGTCACTGTAAACAATAAAGGAAAAGATAAAGATTGGGTTATAAAAGAAACAGACTTTCACAAGGAGCGGCACATTTTCATGCTCAAAAATACTCAAAATGCGCTGATTCTCAGACTCAATATTAAATTCTCTCTATGTTTATATTATATTATGTGTTGAGTTTTGCTGAAAATGTGTCCTAAATTCCTAATCATCCTCTTTTCACTAAATTAATATTCAGTCACTTATTTGCTATGGCTGACAATCAGCACTTTTCGAACGTCAAAATTGCACAAGAACAATGACACATCAAACTGTCCAGGGGCTGCAGTCTCTACACTAATAACGACGCTACGAATGTCGCTAGATTTTCAATCTTATGCTGTTGAAATAAAGCTGAAAATCTATTAGAGAAAGTTTACGATTTTACGACTTAGCGACATTCGTTAGATTGTCTACATTCCATCTATCATGATTGTTCTGTCGTTGCCATTTTGATTAACATTTTTACAAAAATTCAAAATAGGTACGTGTAAAATTACAAAAAAACTTTACTTAGTAGGCGTTAACAAAACCTCACAAAGGATAAAAATATGTCACAAAAAATATCCGTGTCAAATTTTGGGGCAGACAAAAACATTTGACATTCAAATAATTTAAAGAATACTCAAATATCCAGATGTAGGTATATTATTCACTAATAGGTATACATGTATATCGTACGGTTGGAGCCGATACCTCGATTGAATTGCAAACTTAGCCAGTCTACAGTCAAACCATTACAAAGTAAAATCAATCATTTCAGAGAATATTTAAAGTTTTCGTATATATCTTGCCAAGTCCTGAATAAAACAGTCCTATTTTAGCATTTTTTGTTGAAATTTGTCATACATCCATTTTGATTTTAGCTAAGTAGATGTCACTTAAATGTTCGGACAGCTTTTAGGAATAACATTTTAAAGATTAGGTATTGAGTAGTAAAATGGGTTAGAAACAATATTTTGTATACAGTATGATAATTTACTGTAAGAGCTACCGTTTGTTATAAGACGAGATAATCTAATGTTACGCTACAAGTTCCTACGATGTTACAAGCAGCGGCACGGTCCGTCGTTCGTAGTTCCGTACGGCAACCGCGGTTCTGTCGCACAATATCGTATCGTTGTATCTTAGGGCTTTGGTGATAAAATGCAATTTGTAATAAGAGGACAATTAGTCTGAACTGAGGGAAAAGGTTACGAGTTTTTCGAATTTCATTCACCTACATCTCAGGCCGTCTCAGGGGCTTCACTATTAATTTATGGTAGAAGGTGGCCTAGTGGTGGCGGTCCCGATTTACCAACAGTAAGTCGTGGGTTCGAACCCAGGCAGGCCCATACTTTGTGAAATTCATTTCATCACCGCTGCTCTTAAAACGGTGAAGAAAAACGTCGTGAGAAAACCGGCATGTCATAGAACCAAAAAAAATCGAAGACATATGACATTTACCAACCCGCACTGGGCCCACGTGGTGGATTATAGTCTATCAGTCTCCCGGAGAGGAGGCCGGAGTCCCTGCAGTGGGAACATTATACGCTGATGATGATGATGGTAGAAGATGTCCATTCTGACACAATAAATAACTATTTGTGTGTAGTTTCCCACTGTCACCCAAAAGAAAAGGCGTTTATTGCTGACGCAAGGATGATTATGCCAAAAGAAAACTTCTATCTAGATAAATACGATACTACCGTTTCATATGATCTAGCCCCTAAACTACAACCACGGTCCCAATTCCAAAAGAGTACAACTCACAACATGGCGACAGGGAAATCATGAATTTCAAATGATTCAGAATAATTTAATACGAAATATTGCTGAAAATGGCGATGATTTCATGTAAGCGCCTTTTCGATACAATTTTAATGTCTTGACCCCTTTTTTGGGTAATTGTGGTTACTACCATTACCCTATTTTAAAGTAAGGAGGGTCATAATCCCGTCGGGGCTACGGGTTGTCCTGTCGGGGCGGCGGGGGGTTGTTCGCAAGAGATACCGCGGCCTCGACTCAAAAGGCTAAGAAGGAACATGGGTGGTTTCTAGTCAGTTGAAGTCTGACACTCCCAACCCTACCGCTCTGGGCAGAGCGGGAGGAGTCATTTGATGATGCCTTGTTGGTATAGTGGTCTTAAACGCTACTGTAGAGCATGAGGTCCTGGATTGATTTTTCAGGTCGTGCAAAAGTGTTATTGGCAGTTATTGGGAATAGGGGATCGGACAAAAAAAAACTAATTAGTTCGTCAGATAGATTTCCAAAAAATATTTACAACATATTTTTTATTTTTTCACGTAAACAAAAAATGAAGACGAAACAGGTGCTTCGAAAACTCGTGTGACGCCATATGATAGTACATTTTGTACCTTCAAGTGACGTTTCAAGCCCCACTCCATGATCATCGTCATCGTCATTCTTTCTTTCTTTCTTCCTTTCTTTCTTTCAATATTTTTCGATAATCTAACCGACGGACTAAACAGAATTCTATTTTTTTGAGTCAGTCCGATCCCCTATTCCATCAGGATTTCTTCAGTGGTGGCTGTTTCTTACGGAGTCTGGATTTGTACCCGGTTGATAGCAATACATTCTTCCCCTATTACATCGGCCATAAGGATAACATAACTGCCACAATGTGTGTGCGTTACCTATTTAGTATTCCTGCCTAACCCTACTAGGATTACAGGCTTGAGGCCTCATTTTATTTTATGTATGGGTTACGTTAATTGTTAAGCCTTGCTATTCAACTTATAGACATTTAGGTAAACACAAGTTGAAAGTCCATCTGGGTGCTTTTATTCATTTCCTACATGTAACTTTGGCTAGAGAACACAGGCATTAGTGTAATTTATACACCACCAAATATATATTTTATGTAACTTACCATTAGGTTGTATGTTGTTGTCTAATCCATTTCTGCTGTCCGCTACATGTGCACTCGCGAAGGTGCACAGCAGCGACACTAGTAGAGCGGCGAGTAGCGAAAGTGAGTTCATCATTGTTGCTATTCGATAATAGATGTCGCTAGGTAAGTATTTAGTTGCAGCCTGAAATAGAAATAAGAGGAAAGATTAATATTGTTTTAATCCAGGATTTATTTTGTAATTGAAGAAAAGGTAAAGTACCGTTTTCTGATTACTTCAATTGAATCACTTCGATGTTTTTTTTTCCGATTTTAAGCTTTCAAAGAGTAAAGCTTTCTCTTAGCAACGCTATGATCTTCCTTAACGACCTCATTGGTATTGTACTTAGTTGCAAGTTCGTTAACCGGGTTCGATACCCGTTGCCAGGCAGATTTAAGGAGATTTTTTTGGGTTCCGTACCTCAAAAGGTAAAAAAGGAACCCTTTTAAGATCACTTTTTAAATAGTATTTTGGCCCCATTGGCATTTAACTCACCCCTTATTATTAGCGACTTGAAAAATTTATGACGAAATGCTAGTGTCCTACATACTGCCATACCTACATTTCAACCTATACCTTCGAGGGATACACCCGTAATCATACAATGATGTAGCGTATTACGCAGATGCAGCTGAATCTATTTTATTGACTTGATGCAACGCTTGCAAGCCTGACTTCCTTATTAGAAGCATGTGTGTGAACTACGTATGAACATCATGGATGAATAGATTCAACGATTTCTCATGAAGATTCGATTGTGTACGGTTGTTTGAGCTTTGTATAAGTAATTAGTAATTACAGATAAGTACTATTATAGGTACCTAAGATAATGTGAAAAGTTCTGGCTAATTGGACTGAAAAGCTCTGAGAGGCTTTCGATGTGTGGCTTAAACATATTTGTAATTAAAATAAGTTTTTTAGACAATAAATAAAAAAAAAAAGCTATAAATCAACTCTGGTATGGAAAACTTTTTAGAGACACACTCAACGATTCAAAAGTTGACATTACAGGTCAAGGGTTTCATTTTAGAATAGTTAAACTTTTTTGAATGGTGGACATGTTTGAACGGCCTCTTTGGTAGAGTGGCTGCAAGCGCAGCTGCTGAGCAAGAGGTCCTGGGAACGGTACCCGGGTCGGGTGAACGTTTATTGAATTTCCCATTATGAACTTCTTAGTAGCAGCCACGGAGTTTGGTTTTATGGCGGGAAATGTCAATGTGCTCGCCCTCTATTACATATTATTATGTCAGAATTCATATAAAAAACATTTAGTGTAGCTCATTATAAATCTTACACAAGATGAAAGTCCAATGTCAGAACACTTACGATAATGACGAATGTAGAAATTATAGTAAAAACCGAAAAAGATATGCGTAATCTTAACTTTCATGCGTATTTGTAATCAGGATTTGTCGCCGATATATTTCTGACAGTTATCAATTGTGATTTTAGACTGATAATGAACTGGTATAAGCAGGAATGTTACATTCCACAAATATGACGTGTATTACGTACAATAACTATTGATATTATTTTAGATATGTGATTGCCACGTTGGACTGACATTCTAGGTAACATAACATCACGCCTCTAATCTCCGAAGGGATAGACAGAGCCCGTCGGGGCTGCGGGTTGCTCGAAAGAGATACCACGGCCTCGGCACAAGGGCTAAGAAGGAACATGGGAGTTTTAAGTCAGTAAAAAAAAGGGTTATACCTACAGAGGTGTTCCACATTTCGCTACCGACTGACACTCGAGTTTTTTTTCCAGATCAATATACAGTACCCGGCGATAAATATTGCACATCAACCTTTGGATAAACTATAATATACAAAATAAATAAATAACAATAATATATTTATTCAAAATTAGAATGGGCACAAATTAATACAATTTAAATCTTAGAAAGCCCTCTTAGTCTCTTTTTTCTTATCGGCAAGCGTAAGGTGGGACGCCCGCAGGCTCGGTGAAGCGATGATCTTCGCAGAGTGGCTGGTAACAACTGGATGAGAGTTGCCGAAAATCGAGTTGAGTGGCGTAAGATTAAAGAGGCCTATATCCAGCAGTGGATTGCAATAGGCTGATGATGATGATGATGATGATGAAATCTTAGAAATAATGTAGGTATAACAAAATTCGATGCCTGTTAGACCTAGGTAGGTGCCTGTTAGAGCTAGGTTAGACCTGTATCACAGGCGGCATGTTTCTACTAATTAAGTACTATTACTAAAATGACTGTTAGAGACATCTCTTTTTCGCTGTGCGCTTTTATATATAACTGCCGCAAGCTAGGTTGATTCAAAAATGTTTCACGGCAAGCTAAATATAAAATAAGAACTTAATTAACAAATAAATTTTTCAATTTTTCAAAGGTCGATGTGCAATATTATTATTTATTGCCGGGTACTGTACCTACTTTATCTTAGACCTACCTACATGGGCACTTAAAAAACGTCAAGAAAAGGTGCTCAGTTCGAGTTGGTCCTTTCCTATTTATCAGAACCGGCTTGATACTCCATAGTTTTTTTTTATTATTTGTTTACAAAAAAAATATTTTCAAGCGTTACATTTTGACTCCTAACAATATGAATGTTTTCGAGTGTACCGGGGTCCAAAGTGGCCACTTTAGTGACCACTGTCACCATTTAGGAAAATAGTTCATAATAGAAAAATAATTTGAATTGGGTTAAAATTCGTAAAATGGTCAAAGACGCAGTTACTGTTACTATTATGAAAGGTCCATTTTACGCTTTTAAATCTAACTCATATTATGATGTGTTTAGCACATCATAATAATTATACTTCGTGTGAGTGGCTATTTTCGAAACCCTGGTTATAAGTAAGGAATGTGCTGACTTAAACCAATATGACTATAGGTACAATGATTCCGGTCAGGGTCTTAATATTCTTTTGCACGTGTGAAGCGTCATCATGCGTCATTTCGTCTGTCTGAATCAAGTTTAAATTGATTCCAATTTAAATTGGGAATACGTCACGAACCGACGATGACCGTTATTGTGAAATAGTGGGTGTGGAATGACATTATTTACGATCTAAATAGTGACCATGACGAAGTTCTGATGACGTCCTACACGCTAAAGTTTGTAAGTATGGATGGATGGATGTTTCTGACTCTTTCACGCAAAAACATACTGAACGGATTTGGATAAAATGTGGTACACAGAAAGTTTATAACCAGTATATATTAACACATAAGATTGTTTTTATCCCGATTTTATCTTCCCGTGGGATAATTTTCGAGCGGACGAAGGCGAAATAAAATCTTTTGATATCTGCACCTGTTTTATGATAGAATAGTTCATGATACGATTCTAAAGCAAGATTGGTTGTAAAGGGTCTTAAATGTTGCCTTTTAAGTCTAGTGGTTACAGGTCTTACTGCTGAACATAGGTCTCAAGTTCAGTTCCCAGGTCGTGGAAAATATTATTGGGTTATTCTATCATAAGTTTCTCAATTATCCGGCAATCCAGATCCTAGATTAATGACCGGTTGATGGGAATAGGGTCGCCAAACTGTGGGGTAAGCAGACGTGTTAGATTGTACTCTCTAATATACCAGACGATGTAATCTTCCCGTTTCGTAGCGAGTTTACTGATCTCAATATTAATAACACAAAGAAAACTATCCACAAACCCTTTAAATAAAAAAATCTGTTACTCATCTTTAACGACGACAGTGGTATGAAACAAAATCTATTTTTACAAAAATATCTATGAATTTCCGAGAAAAGTTTGACTCAATGGAGGAAAACTGATAACTGAATATTTCGAAATGATTTTTCATTTTCATAAATTATCTTGCAAACAGGAATAATATAGAAAAAATAAAATAAAGTCGTCAAAGCTACCGGTGGTCTGGGCTACAAATAGAGGAACATCAATCCGTGTCTAAAGAGATATGAAAAAAAGGTATTTAATGTTAATTATTTTTAACCTATCTTAGCTAGTGGAGCTGGTAATTAGGACTAATAAAACTAGTCGATAATTTTAATATAAAAGTGTCTATGGAGTTCCTTGTCCATTCTTTTTTTCCATAGAGTTTTAGTTACAGTACTTTCACAAGTTATTATGCCTTGTGACTGTAGCTTCGCTTTCTTTGTTTTTCTGACAATCATTAGTGCATGTAAAGATCTAATTGAAATTTTATTTAAGTTCCGACTACAATTGGCAAGTCTCTAGCTGTAATATAAAAGCCCTTAATTGGAATCAAGTGGTTTCAAATAGGTAGAAGATATTACTAGGTAGGTACTTAGTAGAGCAAAGATATTTTATCAGCGGGGTCTAGTTTCATATAAGAAGAAACTAGGAACTATTTATTATATTATTAAAATGATAATTTGCTATCTGTTAACTACTTGTGAAATTAATGAAATCACGAACTCTAATGAACTAATTTTACAAATAAAAATCAGAATGCATGATCATTCTGAAGACCTTAGTTTAAAAAAAAATACCTCGTTATAAAACCACTAAACGAAATCCATCTTATAAAAAAAATTACTTACATAAAATGAACACAAGTTCAGTTTTTAATGCCAAAATATACAAAAAAAATTGATTAATAATTAAATTATATTTGCTCTACTGATAGGATTTACTTTAAATTCTTCTATTAAAATAATTTAAACTAAGTCAATAAATTAAAACCAATGACTTTCCCATACTCTCAAACAATAAAATTCAAACACAGCATAAAATGAGTAAACTTAGACTAGGCAGACTTGCCAGTATCCAACTGTCCAGTGGGCACTTATTCATGATTCAGTGAGGACAAGTTCGCGTCAGTTGTATGTGCTACTATACACCTTGCCGACGGCATGTGATGAGATTTAGATTTATCTAACAAATGAGTTTTTTATTAGATAATTTTTTTAAGGTTAGATTTTTGTTTAGAGAAAATATTTTTGAGTTTTAAAATGTAGATTTAGTCCGAAAATATTAAAAGTGTCCGTTATAATTTTTTTTTTTGATAATTTTGTGTAAAAGTAATTGTTTTTTTTTTCAGGTAAATAATAATTTTGTTGCAATTAATTGTAAAAAGATAATTTTACACTATTTTATCACTAGTTTAAGTCACAATAATTCTAACTGAACATTAAGTAAATCGAAAAATAATCCTTGAATAAAAAATGTAATCAAAAAATAGTTACGAAAAAATTAATCCCAAAAAAAAAAACTGTAGGAAAATTAATGATAAAAAACTAACCTTATTAGTCTCGTTCGCACAAAACACACGTTAAAATGTATAAAAATACAAAATTCCTTGAGTTGTTCACCGTTTGGGAGTAGTGGTTGGAGTATGGACTATTCCTTTTAGCCACCCCCTTATATATGGCGCGAGTCGGCAACTAAATCGACTGCTCTATACCTTCGCGTGGTTTCGCGGGACAATTTTCATAGAGATTATGATACTTTTCCTTGTATGTGATTAGAAAATTAATTTCTTTATTTTGTGTTTTCTGTCATTTTTTTCTATGTTATATTGTTTGACAAGAACTAGTTATTTAAGTAGTTTTTTTTCCTTTTATGTGATTAGAAAATTAATTTCTTTATTTTGTGTTTTCTGTATTTTTTTTTCTATGTTATATTGTTTGACAAGAACTAGATACCTACTTATGTTGTTTTTGCATGGATACTCGCTTCTAGTAAAATTATAGTTTTGTGTTTAGTAAGCGATTGGGATTACCAATCTGCACTGGGTCCGCGTGGTAGATCATAGCCCACTCCCTCTCAAAGAGAGGAGGCCTATGTCCCAGTTGTGGGAACATTATTAGGCTGATGATGATGAAATGGTTGGGAAATTCATTTCGCATAGATTTTTTTTGATGATGTTGATTATGTTTAGCTGAATTTTATTATAATTCAATGTTGGATTCGTGGATACTGATTGGAAAATGCGTTTTAAAAAAGACTTTTTCTTTATGATCACTTTTTTTAATAACTTATTGAATTACTTATGTATGTTATAGGTCTCTCAGGAGGTATCTTATAGTAAGATTATATGAAAGTATTGCCGTAGGTTGCAAGGTTATTTGAACAACAATGCTACGAAGTTATTTGCAGAATTTTCTCGGTGTAAGATATATATGTAGGTGGGTAGATAGGTTGCTTTTCGTGTAGTGATCGGAAAATTTCTTTGGAATAAACTTTTTACTGTTGATTTTTTTGACTATTTAATGTCGTTTGATTGTACCTTTAATCCTAGTGGTATTATAGATTGTGATCGGAAACTGATTTCAATTGAATTTGTTGGTGATATGTTTTTTTAAGGTTTAATAAAAGACTTAAGACTTGACTGCTAGCTTTTGTGAGAGATTTTTCTTGTCGTAAAATTATGTTTTCGTGTAACGTGTAGTAGGAAAATTCATTTTCATGAAATGGTTTCTTTTTTTTGTCGATTGACGTTTTAGTTTGTATAATTGTTGATAGTGGAAGTAAAAAAACGTTGTGTTATAATTCAGTTTATCGTGTCTTAAGATGATCGCCTTATATAATTATATTGATTTTATTTTTGATTTCGAGTTCTGGGTCTTAACAGCGTGTTCAGACGTATAATAATTATGTTGTACAGCACCGTGAGGGAACCAAACCAGCATGCCTGGGCCGGCGTCTCTACAGAGATAACGACAAACCCGCTAACTTTCGATTGCTAATTTGCAATAATGATGCTTGCGAGAAACGCATCTTGGATGTAGAGACTTGCTTTACTTGCAAGCATCACTATTGCAACCGAATTTATTCGTTAGTAATTAAGGATTGAAAGTTAGCGGGTTTGTCGTTATCTCTGTCGAGACTGCCGGCCCTGAGAGATATTTTTCTTTGGCATGTAAAGCCAAGTTACACATTAGGTTACGCTCTACGGCTCTAACCACACGAAAAGAAAAGAGTTATAAGTTTGGATCATTGTACGCTATTTCTCTTATCTTTAACCGTATCAAGCTTGGCTGAAATTATTTATTATTTACCTACATCAAAATAATTGAAATTAAATACTGCCTCCGTGGTCGAGTGGTTTAGGCGTTTGCCTTGTGACCCGGTGGTCGTGGGTTCGATTCCCACGGGAAGCATACTTTGTAAAGTTGTTTCCAGTTTGGTTAGTACATTGCAGGCTTGAATCACCTGATTGTCTGATAAAAAGATGGTTTCGTGCTTCGGAAGGCACGTATAAGCCGGTGGTCCCGGCCACCAAATGGCGGTCGTCAAACCATGTCAGAGGCCCTTGCGGCGGTTTAGAAACTCTGACACCAGGGTGTGTGGGGTCGTTAGACCTTACTGCCCACACGATAAGAAGAAGATCAAAATAATTGGTTAATCAATTTATAACAGTATAGGTAACGTCATGGATTACCCCAATATCTAATTTGGCAATGACTGACTTTACCTTTTACATTTTTTTTATAATTTTTCGCAAATTTTCCTCGTAGTCCCAAGGTTCGTTCTGAAAATTTTCAAGACAAGGATCTTTTCAAATTGATTAAATTACAGTCATACTAAGAATGACTACTATATTATTATGTACGTCTGGAATTTTGTCTGACGGGATTCCCACACATCTGGTCTTATCTTTTATCTCTTTCGTTAATTTGTCTTATTCATAATTTTGCTACTATGACGTAGGGATTAATTAAAGTTGGAAATTAAATGACGTGAGTGCGTCGTTGGTTTAGTGGTAACGTGTGTGATTGTAGGTTTTAGGTTCGATTCTCGGGATCGGTTAAAGTGTTTCTGACTTTAAGCAAGCTTTGATTAAATGACGTGGTTTTGTTCGTTGACGATTCTCGAGCAAATTTTTATCGTAAAAATTACTTGGCGTAAACTTGATTGGTGTAAGAGTCTCAAGTCGGCGGGAGAAGTGTTATTGGGACATTCCTAGATTGTTAGAAGAGTGACTTTTGAGTCCGGTTGCTGGAAAAGGGCTCTTGTTAGATGGGTGGAACTTGTAAAATACTTATTTGGCGGAGTTTAACTATTTATGTACTAGATCCAAAAAAAATTACTGTCTTTTCTCTTTTGCCGTTGAAAATGGGTGACCGTTTGTGAATACCGAGCTATTTCCGTGCCTCCAAAAGCACATTAAGTTGTTGGTCATTTGTAGAATTTTGACAGTCCCTAGAGGTCTTACCAATGAGTATCGTAACTGAATAGGGGATCGGACAAAAAAAACTAATTAGTCCGTCAGATAGATATTCATAAAATATTGGACACGTATTTTTTCTTTTTTCACCTAAACAAAAAAATGAAGACGATACAGTGCTTCAAAAACTCGTGTGACGTCATATGCTAGTACATTTTGTACCTTCAAGTGACGTTTCTAGCCCCACTCCATGATCTTTGACGCGCTCTTATAACTTCGTAAATTTTTATTGATTTGATAAAACAAAACTATATTATAAAAACAAAAAACCCGACTGCTTAAAAACAAAACTAAAAAGAATAAAATAAGCCTCAGAATTTAAAAGCAGAATAGAAGGATCAACTGTCGGGACCCATTCATTTTTGTGACTTATCAAGGAGCTCCGTAAAATTTAAATGGGTCCCGACTGTTGATCCTTCTATTCTGCTTTTAAATTCTGAGGCTTATTTTATTCTTTTTAGTTTTGTTTTTAAGCAGTCGGGTTTTTTGTTTTTATAATATATTTTTTTATTTAACACTTTTTAGTCAGTTTTCATTAACTTCGTTATTACTATTATAAGACGGTAGATTTCGATTCGATTTTATATTCATTCCGTACACGTAAAAAAATCCGGTTATAAGTAAGAAATGCGAAATTGTTTGTTCTAATAACTTTAAATCGTTATATATCCTAAACGGTTTTATAAAATGAAAAATGATAAAGGAAACCTAATATTCATTTTCAAATACCTATTCGACGATACCCCACTTGACGTGGTGCGTCGTTTTTTTTTTTTTTCATTTTGACAATATGGCGACTAGTTGTTACTATAGTGAGTATTGTTTACTGTAATGTTTTTAGTGACACTCGCGAGGTCAAGACGAATCGATTGACATACGGATCATCAAAATCGGCCAAGGCGTTTGGCCTCTACAGTGCCACATAGGAACAAACATACATACATACATACATAGACTGATAATAAACACATAACCCTTCTTTGCTTTGCGCAGTCGGGTAAAAAAAACACGTATCCAATATTTTTCGATAATCTAACTGACGGACTAAACAGAATCATATTTTTTTGAGTCAGTCCGATCCCCTATTGTGGAGGCCAGATAAGCAGTGCCTCCATGTGAGATACTGGTATTCAGCTAAACCAGTAAGACCGGAAACCGGTCCCGATAAATTAGGGAAAAGGCTATGAAGATAATGATGATCGTCTTTTCAAGTTTTATCTGTCGACGTGATCGCACTAGTGGTTCGCCCACCTGTTCTCAACCGACGGGTTAACTATTACAAGTGCAACACCTCTTAAGTCACGTCTACCCAGGGGTCTACGTGTCATGGTAACGCCCGTAATTTTTGGAACTAAACGGGACCAAAGTGTTTTTTGGATAGTGTTATGGGCTCTATGATTTTGTTTTTGAATAGGTTCTTCTTTGTGGAGTACACCGCTGACATTCCTTAAGTGTGATTGTGACTGAATTTTTAATTAATGTTTGATGATAATGATTTTATAGCTGATGAAGTTATTCAATAAGATTCTGATTTATTTTAAGCTGCAGTGTCTTATTTATTTACTTACACTGATTTCATATTGCATTAAAAAAAACGAAAGGTAGAAATGATTTCCAATATAACACTCTCCGCGTTAAAATAATTAAATACTATATCAGGAGTTATATTATTATACGCCCGATAAGCAAATCGGCACTTATCAATAATCATGAGCACGTGGCAAGCACATGGCGGCATAGCAACTAAAGCTAGCATAAATCCTGATAAAAAAATAGATACAGTTAGAACTCTGAAGGCCTTGAAAAAAAAACTGAGTAAAACTCTCCACAAACCTAATCAAAAACACGATAGTACTCGTAGTAACTTTAAGTAATCTCATTTCTACAAAAAAAAAATGCTAACGCTAGATAATGATATCGAACGATCGGAAGTAAGGCGCCTCGTGTATTGTATGATTGTACGAGTATGGATCAAGATACGACGTTGTAGTCATCCACGACACAGTATCAACATATCTACAGTATTTCAACTGCGAACAATATTTTGTAGCTGGTTCGTATCCGGCTCGAAGGACCATTTTTAACAATTTTTTTTTTGTTTTTCATTATATAGCATTAATTAGAAAGGTCATATTTTCAGTTTCAGTACAAACCATCAAACTGGAACCTGTAATAAATTTGTATGACACGAAAAAAATATTAGCTGGCCCGTATAAATCAACTGGACCCATATTTATGGGGCAGTTGATTGTACTAATATATACACGAATTAATTTATTTACTTAGTAACTGGCGCAGGGGGTGGTCATTCTAGATAGAAAAAAAAACAGTATAATAATATGTAAGTGACCACAGACAAATGCGTGGCCAACTGGCCAATCCTACTTATAATATTATAAATTCGAAAGTATAAGAGGATGAATGAATGTTTGTTACTCTTTTATGCAAAAATACGGAGAAACACTCGGATAGTTTATAACAGGATACTTGATATCCCGGTAGTGTGATACCGTGGGACAATTATCGAACTTCAAACGGGTGAAGCTAGTAATATCATGAAAGTATAAAAATAGTTTATTCTAAATAGGCTTACAAATATTCTTATGTAAAAAATTAAAAAAAAAATGTTCTTAACCCTAATAATGCCACAATACGCACAAATCCTACTTGATCTACTGTTCACCTCTACCCTGTGACGATGTAGTCATCCGTGGCTACTATTGTGCAATTGGCTACGTCACCGGATTGGCTGCGACGCGGCGTGGCTGCCCCATGCGCACGCGACGACGAGCCCCCAGCGTATCAAGATAATAGCCTGATAAACGGTGGCGTTTACGTTACAAAGGTCGGTGTGGGATGTTCTTTGAGATTACTTTAAGAAACTAGGTGGTTGATTCCTTATACCATATTGATATTATGTGTAATGAACTAATTATGTAGATTCAACCTAAATTATTAATAGATGAAAAAGCTATTATTTTCGTAAAGAAAATATAGATTTGATAAATAAATAATATTATACATAATATTATATAATTTTTTTTAATTTTTTTGTTAGCCTATATTGTCCCACTGCTGAGCAAAGGCCTCCCCCATAGTCTTCCACTCTTCTCTCCGTGCGGCTTTCTCCGGATAAAAGCATCTGTGCGGGTTCGCGACCGAGTGAACAAGTGATACGCAAAGAAGTTATAAAGATAAAGTTTATTAAAATATTAAGTAACTAAAACTAGCAGTTACACGTGATATGAAAAGGTAAAATTAGATAAAATTAGAAATGTTACAAATAGACAAACAAGATCACCGCGAGCTTCGGCGAGTAAAAATGATCGGGGTCAGAAAAGGACCTCGCTCGATCGTGGTTGAAAACAGACTGCCTGCCTCGTCCAAAGCTCGGAACATCCTTCCCACATCTGGAGTTTTCTAAACAAAGGATGCGGCAAAACGTTGTTACGTAGAAGTATAATAAAACACAGGAAATATAAATACAAATGGGTACAATAAACGATAACTAAAAATAACCGAACAATGAACCTTAAATAAAGATAAAGAATCCTAAAAGACAATGGTACCTATAACTATAAAGAATTATAGAATACAATAGTACCCATTACTTAAATTGCTTTGCAGATGTTGCAACGTGGGAAAACACAAAATTAAAATAATTACAATAGAAAAATATTACATTCTTAATAACTATGCAAGGGATGAGTACGTGAGACACAGTCGCCACACATCCAAATCGTCACGCCAGCGTTTTCTAGGCCTCCCTCGGCGACGACACCCGTCCTCTGGCACCCACTGCGTGACGATATTATATCATCGATTGTAATATTGATAAGTAGAGTTTTTTTTAATTTTATTTAAGTAATGTTACCGCTTTTATTCTAATGCATGGCAAAAAATACTTAAAACAAGGTTCTTCTTATTTAAATAAAAGTTGCTTTTAAAAGCCGAGGAAAATTGAGGAGAATTTGTAAAATAATTTTGAAGAGTCATTAATAATGCAATCCATTGCTGGACGGATGAGAGTCGATTGAAGACGAGGCCTATATCCAGCAGTGGATTGCTGCAGGCTGATGAATGATTGCTGAAGATATGCTTCTTGCAAACTGCGCCACCAGACCACCTTCCGCATCCAGTCTGACCCAGCCACTAAAAAATTACTGCTTTATCTTGTATAGTAGAAAAATCGTGAGTTTTTTTAAATAAATACTAGGATACAATGTTACCGCCAACTTCACAATGATGACTGATTACACATACATTTGATTATCTTTTATCTAAACTGGATAAGTAGTTATCGCATGAAACAATCTCCAGCTACATCCTATTCCTCATTCCTGATGATTCTGAATCATTATCTCAAGGTGCCTCTTGACCGATATCATCATAACTGGCATCATCACAAAATGCCTTTTTTTTTGTAGAGTAGAGGGAAATCATCAAATGACTCTCGCTCTGGGCTGAACGGTAGGGAGTGTGAGACTTCTACTGACTAAAAATCACCCATGTTCTTTCTTAGCCCTTTGCCGAAATATCTCTTTCCCGCAGCCCCGGTAGGGACCAAAACCCGCAGACTCGGCAGGATCATATTATGCCTTTTTTTTTTTTTGGTGGGTGGAAAATCATCGAATGACTCCCCCCCGCTCTTGGGCAGAGCGAAGGGGAGTGTCAGACTTCTACTGACTAAAAACCGAACCCATGTTCCTTCTTTGCCCTTGCGCCGAGGCCACGTCATCTAGTACAAAAATCCGCGGCCCCGACGGGAATCCGCGGCCCCGACGGGAATCCGCGGCCCCGACGGGATCATATTATGCCTTGGGTTGTACCGTGGTTAAATGACCAGGGGGGAAAATGGCTGCTCCACTACGCATAATAGGATACTAATATGATTTACAAGCGTCTTCAAAAACGGTGAAGGAAAACATCGTGAGGAAACCGGCATGTCTTAGAACCAAAAAATTCGAAGACATGTGACATCTGCTAATCCGCACTGGGCTCGCGTGGTGGATTATAGCCCATCCCTCTCCTAGAGAGGAGGCCTGAGTCCGTGCAGTGGGAACATTATAGGCTGATGATGATGACAAGCGTCTTCTGGGCACACTCGTTCCATCACAGACATCATCCATCGATTTCCATCAGGTGCGATTGAGATCAAGAGCAATAAAAAAAAACATTATAATTTGTAAAACGGACACACAGGGACAATTCATACTGCACATAGTACATAATTATTAACTGCGTGTGCGACCATTTTATGAGTTTTTGATTCTGCTGAACCGGCAATTTTAGGTCCCCTGTGTCTATTCATTAGGTACATACCAAATCCCTCCATGCCTCGAAAGTACGAAGTCATTGATTTTAATTGCCAATCGGTAGATCTTTGACTGTCAGTGGTTCAAAAGTCTGACAACCAATTTTTACCAAACTGCGGCAAAGCCAAAGGAGGGTTACGATTTTGACTGGCTTTAAAGGTATGTTTGTATGTATGTGAGTATCTTCATCTGTTCCCTCATAGCTTCTAATCTACTTATCGGAACTCGACATAATTATGAGGTATCGTTAGAACCGTCTTAATTTTCCGCTGAATATAGGCTACGTGACGTGTCACAAAAAGCTATTTGGCGCCCTCTAGCGGACAAAAAGTAAGGCTTAAAAAATAAAAATGGAGATAAATACGCCGTGTTTAGTATCATTTGAAAAGGCCTCACTTTTACATTTCCAAAATATTACTCAAATTTAAAATCACGCCCTCTAGCGGACAAAAAGTCAAGAGTAAACAATAAATATTTAACACCAAAATTGTTTAACACGTTGAGCGCCACGCTTAAAAACGTGTTTTGTCATATTTTGGACTTCGCTTTTTTTTTGCCTAATTGGTATTCTAATGCTATTTTAATAATATAGGAATGAAATACATGCATGGTTTTCCAAGATTTTCCACTAATTTTCACGTGTGCCTAAAAGATACACGTGGCCCCTGAAAAAGTTTTAGAAAATATCTCTATGCCATAATAAATATTATCTTTTCAGGGGCCGCGTGTATCTTTTTGGAAACAAATCTTTTTTTTTTGTTTTCTGTAGCTTCCTTCCATATTTTCCTTTGTATTTTTTTTTCCAGACCAAATTTGTTATTTTTATTGTTGATTTAGCATGCGTAGAAGACGATTTATACAAAAACCAAATAAAGGTCATAGAAAAAAAAATAGTGTTTTATTTTTAGCCATAACTTTTGATCAAAAGGACATACAAAAAACCCACTCGGACCGAAACAACCGTGGAGGCCAGAGGTATTAGAATTCATAGTGAAATGTATTGAAATATGTTTCCTGGCGGACACACTGGCCTACGAATAAAGCACTGCTCGTGTTTCCAAAAAGAAACACGTGGCCTCTGTGAAAATCTTGTTTCATACTTTTTCAGCGTCCTTTTTTGTCGTAGTCGGGTTTTTACCTAAGTTAAGTACCCCCCCCCCCCCCAGTAACTTGGTTGTTGTGGAAGTCGCGTCTCGTATCGTCATCACTATCACTATCATCACTACATCACTATCACTATCACTACATAGTATAAAACAAAGTCGCTTCTTGCTGTCTGTCCCTATAGTACGCTTAGATCTTTAAAACTACGCAACGGATTTTGATGCGGGTTTTTTTAATAGATAGAGTGATTCAAGAGGAAGGTTTTAATATCTTATTTCCACTCGTGCGAAGCTGGGGCGGGTCACTGACTAGTAAGTAATATTTTGCTAAAGGCTAAGCTCTAGCACTAAACATTCCTTTTCATTATTTTTCTATATTGGTCTGTCTATTTCCTTCATCGAGGTTTCATTCATCTCATCATCATCATCATCGTTTACAAATGTTATCATAATTGTTTCAGCGGTTTATAATAAGAGGAAAACGTAACTTCGAAACAAAACTTCGCAATTATAATTATTTTAACATGTATACATGTACCCACCTATTGGAACCAAGGAAGTTTTAATACGATATAAAAACTTCTCGTTATATTGCGTCATATTAATTAATCAACTAGGAATTCCATGACACCTATATTTTAATAATTACGACGCAAATGATTCATTCATACTTCTCAGTAATTCATAAAAAGGCGTAAAAAAACTGTGAACGCATTTTAAATGTCGCGACATTTTTAAAAGTAAGTAAAACAAATCCAAGACGGCGCTTACTGCTTTTCGAATGTCTTTAAAATGACCGTGCAAGTGGCGCCACTTGTACAGGAAAAAGTGACAGCGAGCTGTCAAAACCAATATGTTTTATTTAAGTTCCGTGTTTTGCCGTGTGTCAAGTATAGTATGTTGTTAGTAAAGAATAAGGTTGCAAATCGCATGGCATGTTTATTTCTAAATATGCTGATCTTTTCACTCGTGTCAGTTATCACGTAGGGAAAAAATTTGATTACGATCGTCCGAATGAATGGCATAGGTACTTGTGCTACCGCGCAATAAAAATACTTATGTGACATCAGGAAATAGTCGTAGTTTTACGAAGAAACTATAGTGCTATCTATCGTAATCTAGCAATTTTCTTAGAAGTCTATCTTACACATTTTTTAGAGGTGATGATTAGGACGTAATATGGCAACAGTGGTGGGACGCCCGCAGGCTCGGTGGAGCGATGATCTTCGCAGAGTGGCTGGTAACAACTGGATGAGAGTTGCTGAAAATCGAGTTGAGTGGCGTAAGATTAAAGAGGCCTATATCCAGCAGTGGATTGCAATAGGCTGATGATGATGATGATGGCAACAGTTCCCGTTTTAGTAATAATTTATTATTATTCTATAAAAAACGTGAACTTATTACTTACGTCAAAACTATGATAAAGTTATGTGATACGAGCATAAGTTTTGGGAATTATCCTCATTAATTGAAGTAGTGACGCTTGAGGATAGTGTAAACATTCAATCATTGATAAATTATTTGAAACTAGTTTTTGCGTAAAATTACGATTTTCCATACAAATTTTCCTAAGTAGCTCCCGGGAAAAATATTCGACAAATCCTTCCTTATTTCTTGTCTACATTACAAAGGGAACCTCTGTGTAATATTTCAGCTTTCTAGGTCCAAGAGTTTGGCTGGGCGTTGATGAGTCAGTCAGGACTTCTCTTTTTATTTAAATAGATAAATAGGTAAAAAAAACAGGCCGAAAAATACAGTTCCCATAGTTTTTTTTTTTCATTGGAATTTAGAACCCACGTCTCATTATGTCAAAATGACATTACTTTTTTTTTAATTTTATGATCGGCAAACATCATACAGCCACTACTTTTAGATCATAAAAAAACTCAAAAGGTGATCACAAAAAAGGAAGTTCTGTAAATGTTAACAAAAAAAAGTAAAGAAAGATAAAAGTTTAGTTGCGTACGTGACTTCAGAAGCGTATCATAACCCTAAAACGGTAGGGGACTGGCGTAGTAGAGTTGGTTAGACGAGTCAAGTTCTAAACTTTTTTGTTTTATTTTTGCCTCATCATCAGCTTTTTTTTTTTAAATTTAATATGGGCTTACTCTTGACCTCAATCTTGCCCTAAGGGCAGAGATGAGGTCGACGATGGAACGAGCTTACCCAGAAGAAGCCTATTTACTCGCGAATTAAATAGATGGGGTTGTATGAAGATGAACTCGGGAAAACCGACGCAGGCAGGGTGTTCCACTCCTTGGCTGTACGAATAATGAAAGTCTTAGCAAAACGCTTCGTACGAATGTGTGGAACATCGACAAGGTATGGGTGATAACCTGCAGTACGCCTAGTCTCTCGATGGAAGAAGGGAGATGGTGGAATAAGCTCGTGGAGCTCTTGCGCACACTCTCCGAAGTACAGTCTGTAGAAGACCGACAGACATGCAACTTTGCGGCGGTGGGCCAGGCTATGTAGCTTGGCAACCAGCTTGGCGTCACCAATCAGCCTCAGCTTGTAATGTTTCCACCGCTGGGACAGGTCTCCTCTCTATGAGAGGGAATGGAAGATGGCGGATTGGTAGATGTCACTTTTGGTTCTAGGACATGCCGGTTTCCTCACGATGTTTTCCTTCACCGTTTTGAGAGCAGTGGCGATGAAATAAATTACACAAAGTATAATGCGCCTGCCAGGGTTCGAACCCACGAATTACTGCTCGTAAGTCGGGGCACCACTGGGCCACCGCTGCTCTCATTATTTGCTTATTAACTTTAAATGGGGTTGGTGGGATCTACCCCCTAGTGGTCTACCCCGGGCAACGGAATCGCTGACTTTTGTTAGCGGTTACGGCTGAATGATCCCAACACTGGTGGAAGGGCCTGCAAAGGTCCGCCTGGCTAGTTACCACCCTCCCGCCGAAGTCCGGCGCCAAACAGTTCGCTGTGTTCCGTTGGTGCGCGGGAGAGCCAGTGCTACTGGGAAGGCTCGCTCCATCGTAGACCTCATCCTTGCTCAGGCAAGCCTCGAGGTCAAGAGCTGACCCATCTTAAAAAAAAAAAAAAAAAAAATGCCAAATTAATAGAATTATTTAAATTAAAAAAAAACTTGGGCTACTTGGGACTGCAAGTGAAAAACTGCTAACTATGAGTAAAAAATATAATTATTGTATAGGTACAAGTTTGACTGGTTTTTTCTATTTGTATGACTACATGTATGATCGGGGACGATGCAAAAGGATCGAATTAGGAAAGGAGGAAAAAAAGGAGGAATGCATAATATGCAAAAAGGAATAACCCTCCTTTTGGGCTTCGCCGCAGTCGGGTAAAAAGGTGGGAGTTTTATATGTATAAATATCGTAATTTTAACCTACACCTAATTAAATTTTACATAATAATTATAACGTATCGGTCGAATTTTTATTTTTTATTTATTTATTTATAACCCACTTATACTAAAAGTAAGTACACCACACATATAAGTTATAGGTCGAACATAAAAATTACACAAACAAAATAATTAGAAATATAAAAATAATATCAAAACGAGAAAATAAAAGCAATAATACAATAAAAATAACATTAAATTTAGTGGAAAAAATTGGAATACTTAATGAACATAGCTATATAAAAATTAATCAAATAAAAATTAAAATTTAACAAAAACTCTTATCTTCTTACATCGTAATTATATTTTATTACTCGGGATACAATTTCTTTAACCCGAGGAGATAGTACTGGGAGTGGCAATGGACTCCAGGTATCGGCAAGCAGTGTTAAGGAGACTCAGTTCCGTACTTGCAAATATATATAATGATTCGTCATACATTAATATGTTGTTGATATGGGTAAGAGCTAGAAATAGTGGGCTGGTCTTAAGAGTTACGGTGCTAGTTTGAGGAATCGAAAAAAGAGGACGTTGGCGTGGGCGAAGAGAGTGACGGATAGGTAGTGGGATGTTAAAAGATATGTACTCTAACAGCAGGGAATTAGAATGGGAGCCTCTCCTGACTTCTAAGCTCTGGTATGTCACCATACCTAGCACGAACGGCGTAGGGCACATGTATGGGTAAAAACCAAATAATTTGAGGTAGAGGTAGCGAATAAAATTAAGTCCATGATAAAAAACACCACCAATAAGGAAAATTATTATTGTTAAATAATTACTAAATCAGCAGCACCACGGAAAAATATAGACACCTAAAATATTATCAGGTAAAACGATATTTTTTCTGGTGGTAAAACCAGAAAAAATATCGTTTACCTGATGTTAAATTTAACGACAATTTCCTACTTACATCCAAAAAAAAAAATCATACAAAACTAAAAGCTTTATAATAACGAAACAATAGGCTAATAGCTAAACAAATAATACACCTCTTTTTCGCAAGTATCAATTAAACAATATCTTCACTATACTAATAATATTAAAAAGGTAAAGTGTGCTTAACTCTCACTTGAGTACCCACGTCAAACTGCATGATGCCCAGTTTGGCTTTCGGCAGGGTTTGTCGACAGAAACCGCTATTCTGAGTTTGAAGCATGCTGTCAAGTATTACACAGACAGGAAAACACCTATCTACGCATGTTTCCTAGACCTGTCCAAGGCGTTTGATCTTGTCTCGTTCGATACTCTGGCAAAAACTGTCAGATGCCGCGGTGCCGCCGGAGCTCGTCTCACTTCTGCGGTTCTGGTACCTGAAGCAGGAGAGTCGAGTGCGCTGGGCGGGTGAGCTCTCGGAGCCGAGTAGGCCAGAGTGTGGCGTGAGGCAGGGCGGATTGACCTCACCCTTGCTATTTAGTCTGTACGTGAATGAACTGATCGAGAGGCTCAGCAGCACACATGTCGGTTGTTTTATCGATGGCGTTTGCTTTAATAATTTAAGCTATGCAGATGACATGGTGCTGCTGGCCCCCTCGGTCGGTGCGCTCCGTAAGCTTCTCGGTATCTGCGAGTCGTATGCGACTTCTCATGGCCTTGTTTACAACGAGGGGAAGTCTAAATATATGGTCTTTAAGTCCGGTACCAGGTGTCCCTCCACCGTCCCTCCTGTGTTACTGAACGGTGTGGAGCTGCAAAGGGTGTACTCTTTTAAATACCTGGGTCACCTGGTGACGGACGATTTGAGGGACGACGCAGATATGGAGAGGGAACGCAGAGCATTGTCGGTTCGGGCTAATATGCTGGCACGCCGGTTCTTCCGTTGTACGGCCGCAGTAAAATTAACGCTGTTTAAAGCATATTGTATGTCACTGTACTCGGGGAGCCTGTGGTTCAGCTTCACCCAAAAGGCCTACAATGCTCTGCGGATCCAGTACAACAACGCGTTTAGGGTGCTGTTGCGTCTGCCTCGGTTCTGTAGCGCGTCATCTATGTTCGCTGAGGCACGTACCGACTGCTTCAATGCGGTACGGCGTAAGAAAGTGGCCTCGCTGCTGAACAGAATCCGTGGCAGCCCCAACAGCATTCTGAGAGCTATAGTCGGGAGGCATGACAGCCCGCTGGTGAGGTCATTGGTCACCTGCACTCTGTCTTTGTTTTTAGTTAAGTACTAACATAGGTTAAGAATATTGTTACTAACTCAAGCATCTTTAGTTAAGTACTAATATAGGTTTTAAGAATATTGTTACTAACCCAATGGATCTTAGTTGTCTAAATAAATAAATGATTATTATTATATTATTAAAGTTATACGATTAAGGAATGGGGCAACTATAGTCCATTCACAGTCATAATGCCTGTAGCTGGACTATAGGAAGTTTATTTTTGACTATATATAAAAATCCTAGGGGTACGAGATTATTATCTATCTATATAAATAAATAAAAAAATATACCGATCGAATTGAGAACCTCCTCCTTTTTGGGAAGTCGGTTAAAAAGAGAAGTCCTGACTGACTGAATGACTGACTGACTGACTGACTCATCAACGCCCAGCCCAAACCCTTGGACCTTGAAAGCTGAAATTTTGCACAGAGGTTCCCTTTATAATGTAGACAAGGAATAAGGAAGGATTTTTCGAAATTCAACCCCTAAGGGAGTTAAATATGGGATGAAAGTTTGTATGGAAAATCGTCTTTTTCACGCGGGGGAAGCCGCTGGCAAAAGCTAGTTTGAAATAAATGCTTTCAGTTTGAGTTAGTAAGTTTGGATTGGATAGGAAAAATCTTTAATTGATTACAATTTACACTATTGATCGATGCCATGTTATTTATTTGAAGTAAACTCATCCATTTAATTAGTCGATAAATAATAATAATAATATTTTTATTCAGAATCCGTAAAAGGTAAAATACAATATGAATCTTAAAACTAAAAATAAAGGTATGAATATATATAATATAACCTGTAGTGTATGTTAGATGGAAGTGAACTGATTTCTGCGATGGGTACAAGACTTACATGTTCTTTAACAAGTTTGGAAGTCAGGCGTCCATTTAGTTTCTTGCACCCTTATTTTGTGGAGACCCAAAAAGATGAAATTGTATGCTATATATTTACTGAGACCAATAAACAATTAAAATTGGTACTTTTGCCAAATAAACATTTTTGTTTCTTTTTTTTCTTTCTTAAAACAAGAAACTCCAAGTCCCGATCAGAAGCTAATAATTATGAAACGACTTTTTTTAATAAAGTAGGTAGGTAAAGTGGGTACAATGACAACTTATCCCAATATACAAAAGATTCAAACTGCACCACATACTAAGTAGGTATAAAAGTTCGTCATGGAGCAAATTCTCCTGGCCACAGATATAGATCCACCTAGATAACTTAAGTAGAGATCCTAAGAACCAAGCTTGCCATTTCTTGACTACCAACTATGACGTTGTAAGGACTATTTTGTGTCCGCAATTTACATATCTTCGAAGAAAGTATATAGGTACGTTACCTCCTACACCAGCAAACCTTCTCAAACAAATAGTGCATGCGAGACACCCTAAAGGTTTCAGTAGTAACGCTTGCAGCGACAGTAACAGTTAAGAATAAAATACTTAAGCCGGGCTCGCGAAGTGGCATGGCTGCGGCTTTTTTTTTTATTGGGACAAGCCCGCCACACTATTCCCAAACCACTAGCCTAGCACCACGGCATTGTCATTAAGGCGCTGACAAGAGCCAAATAGGCTTGTATTGAACAATTTTTTAGCCAAATCTATACAGTTTGACACGGCGGAAAAAATATATGTTAATCTTGAACATATTTCTGATAATTTCGTTGTTTTCAAAACACGTTTTTGAAAAGTTTTCTCGATACAAAAAAATGGTAAACTAACCTCTTAAAATGATCTTCCAACAAAAATATCTGTATTACTGATGAACGTACGTTGGTAAAATTTATAACAATAACGTATCATATTTAAATACAAAATTTGGTTGTTTTAAATTTTTGATTATTTAATAAATTATTATTTTATAATTAATCATTATATGGTTTGTAAGAAGTTCGAGCGTTGCGTCATCGCGCTCTCTTTCTTACGTATGCAATCCGACAGTGAGCGCTTAGGCGCGGTGCTAGACGGACGTATGTCACTTTGCGCCCCACTGACAGCTATCCGTTCATCTATAAATTATTATTGACCGCGTCACAATGTTAGTCCAGGATCCACGGTACATTTTTTCACTTGATTACTATCAAGCTAATTTTCCGTGAGCCAACATTACCCTATACGAAAACTCTCGATTGTGGTAGGTAATAGGGGCAGCAGGGATAAAATATATATTGATTATATATTATTATAATTATTTATTTGATGATTTTCAAAAATCTATTACTAACTATTTTATTTTTATCTGATGATCATTATCTAAATCCAACATGTATTGATAACGAGCTCATCAAAAATTACTACAAACCAGCTGTTTTTTAGGGGTCCGTAGCCGAATGGCAAAAAACGGAACCCTTATATATTCGTCATGTCTGTTTGTCCGTCTGTCCACCCGTATGTCACAGCCACTTCATTCGGAAACTATTGAGACTACACAGTTGAAACTCTACAAGTATTCTGTGAACCGCTTTACGATTTTTATACAAAAATAAAAAAAAGGATTTAGGGGGTCGCCCCATACATGGAACTGAAACTATATTTTTTTTTTCATCAAACCTATACCTACGTGTGGGGTGTCTATAGACATTAGACAGGTCTTTAAAAATGACATTGAGGTTCCACAAACAATTTTTTCTCAAAGCGAATCGTTTGGAAGACAGACACTTCCAAATTTGTAAAATGGCGACCGGCCTCGCGGTCGCTTGCCTTCGGTATTGCCAACAATGACCAGCTTTTCAAGGCTGCTATCTCCTCTTTGCATTATGTGGCCGAAATAAGACAAAATACGCTGTAGGCAAACTGTTGACAATCGAGTCTTGATATCGAGTTGGTAAAGGATAGACACATTTGTGCGTTTGGCCGTCCATGGAATTCGGAGAATCCGCCTAAAACACCACATTTCGAATGCGTCTATCCTCTGTCTTACTCTTGTTTGGATTGTCCATGTCTTAACTTGTTGGGAAAAATGCTCCTTCCGAGAAGCCTGTGCCTGAAAAGGAACCGATCCAGGCTGATGATGGTTTCGTGACGGTGTTGAGGAGGAAGCGCCGTCAGCGAACCATCAAGAACCGCTGCGGCACGGCTCCATCGGAGCCCAATGTGCATATTCGTGCCGCAAAGCCGAACACTCCTTTGTACCTCTCCCGTCTACATTACACCACTACGACGGAGGACATCGTGGAGTACGTGCGCCAGAAGATCAAGTACGTGGCGAGAGTGCAGCTGCTCGAGTCGCGCCGCAACGTCAACTTTAAGGCGTTTGTGGTGCGAGTACCGACATGCTACCTGCACCTTCTTCGTCTTGGAAGAGGACTTTTGGCCGCAGGGGGTGGTGTTTCGACGCTTCCGCGGGCAAGTGCCACATGATCGCACAGTGACGTAGTGCAACTGTAGTGATACTAATATAGTTTTAAGGTTTTGTTTACTAACACAAGCTGTCAATTATATCGTATGTAATTATGTTAGTCTGTAAGGTATTTATCTATGGGCCAAAGTAGCCTGAAAATAAATAAATATTATTATTATTTCCTTTATTTATCTTTACACAAATTTATTACATTTTTAAATATTTCTCATAAAAACAATAAAAAAAAACATTTAAAAATATAAAAAATTGTTGCCCACCGGTATCGGGAATTATTATTATTAACTCTATGGAGGAAAATCAGGAAAACTAGTGCTCTGACCAAACGGGCCTTCGTTTTAAAACTTATACCACGTTTTTCCCAGATGTTCCGGGGGCGTAATATAGCATCTTTAGCCATGGCTATCCGCCGTTTTATTTCTGTGACGCAGCTACCTTCATTACTTATATTGGAGCCCAGTTAATCGAAGCTGTCCACAGTATAGATGCCTTAGATGTTATAGGCGCCCGATAGGTTTCCCGCACGATCTACCACCATAAGCTTGGTTTTCTGCCTATTTATTGCAAACCCTACTTTGCCACTTTCCACTTCCAATCTGTGCCGTATCTCTTTCATGTTGCCAAATGTTGTAGCAAGGAGAACGGTGTCATCAGTGTACCTCAGATTGGAAATCCACTTTCCACCAACAGTAAACCCCTTGTCCCAGCCCTAAAGAGTCTTGAATGATATTACTCTTCGTACATATTGAAGAGCAGAGGTGAGAGGATGCATCCCTGCCTAACGCATTTGAACAGTCGGTGTCTATTTTAACGAAAGAGCGGTTGTTGATGTGTAGGTAGAGGCATCGGACTATGTCAATAAGATGTTGAGGCGTTCCCATGTCTTTAAGAACCCCCCACAGCTTGCCCCACTCCACGCAATCAAATGCTTTGATATAATCTATGAAACATATCAATACAGGGCTGTTAAATTCCCGACTTTTTTCTATAATTTGGCGAACGTTCAGGATTTGTTCCCGCGTGTCTTTGCCTTTAACAAAACCTGCTTGCTCTTCTGGAATTTGTGGCTCCAGAAAGTGTATTAGCCTGTTGTTTATGATGTACAGGAGTATTGATGGTGCGTGGAGTAAGTGCCAAACACTTAATATAATTTTTAGAATCTTGTAGGCAACTTGTAAAGAGTGGGTTTAATAGAAAATATCCAATCCCCAAAACCCAGTTAGTAAGTAATCATTGTTAATGACTTCGTTATCGATACATATTGGAAGGAAGGAAGGGGACTCTTTGATCAAACCATACATTTTGTAGGACAAATATTTTTTCAAATAATTTAGATAATTATCATCAGATTTAACAAAAAAAACCCAGCTGATGATTCTCAAAAGTGTTTGTACTTAACACTTTTGAGAATCATCAAACCAACATATTTTATCCCTGCTACCCCTATTACTTACCACAATCGAGAATTCGAGAGTTTCGTGCAGGAAATTGTTGGGCGTCTCGCCGTCTCATCAAAATTAGCTTGATAGTAATCAAGTGCAAAAATGGACCGCGGATCCTGGACTATTTGTTTCTTACTTGGTAGTATGGCGCTAGGGTATCGGAAAAATTGTGGGCGTATCCAAAAATACTGAAACATCAGAAGTCAATAGCTATTGTCATCGTCTTAATATTACTGGGTCCTAAGTTGTGAGCTGTTATATTTGATTCCAATAATAGGTATGACAAAAATGCTGCGGCTTGTTCGAAAGAGATACCGCGGCCTCGGACACAAAGAGCTTGGAACATGGGTGGTTTTAGACATTAGAAGTCTGACACTCCCTACCGCTCCGTCCAGAGCGAACGTCATTTGATGATTTCCCACACGCCAAAAAAAGTGCCTATAAAATAATTAAGCCGGACACGCGAAGTGGCAAGTAGTCAGTGACCTGAAATTCTGACATCCAGTCTTACCAAAGGGTTAAGGGTAGGGGTATTACCTAGTATTAACTGGGTTGTGGAGGTCAGATAGGCATTCGCTCCATGTAAAATATTGGTATTCAGCTGCATCCGGTTAGACTGGAAGCCGACCCCAATATAGTTGGGAAAAGGCTAGGCAGATGATGACGCGAAGTGGCACGTAAAGTAGGTGCTCTTGCGTTATCCAGGCATAAAGTATATCTGTGGTCCTGGCTGCTTGCCAGGTTAGTGTTTGACACTCAACACGACAAGACACTGAGCTCTGCACTCACTGTAATGAAAACTGCAAGGAAATAAAGTTCTTTCTATGCATCGTCTTGGATGTTCTAAAAAAAATAGGAATGGAATTCAATTCTCATTTTTTACCGACTTTAACAAAGGATCGGTGACCATGGTCCGATTTAAGTGAATATAGTTTTTTCACGGTAGTCCTTTATACGTTTTATTATCTTTACTTCGGTAATACAGGGTGTAAACAGATCCTTCACTAAGCCGCCAACCAAGCATTGAGGAACATCAAATTAGGTAACCTTATGCAAAAATTATTGCAGAACCAAACGCCTTCTTTTTTGTGGTGGAAAATCATGTTTTACGATAAAACTCATCGTAAATTCGTAACACGTAGTCAGTCAGTCAGGACTTCTCTTTTTAATAAGAATTTATAATTTAAGAATAATTATCCTTCCTTTTACCTGATACGTCCATAGCGCGGTCATGGTATGGTGCGGTGTAAGTAATGTTTAAAATACTTAACGCTTGATAGTCAAAATAGTTATGTTGGTAGCACTTCCCCGTATGAGCTCGTAAACTTGTTTCCATTATAATAATTCCTTACTTACCGTGTGAATTCTCCCTTAAGATCTTTTCAGACTAAAAGTTGGTTACATTCATCATTCATCATCATCATCATCATCATCATCTTCATATTTTGCAGTCTTCTTCTTCTTATCGTGTGGGCAGTAAGGTCTAAGACCCCACACACCCTAGTGTCAAAATTTCTAAACCGCCTCAAGGGCCTCTGACATGGTTTGACGACCGCCATTTGGCGGCCGGGACCACCGGCTTATACGTGCCTTCCGAAGCACGGAACCATCTTTTTATCAGACAATCAGGTGATTTAAGCCTGCAATGTCCTAACCAAACTGGAAACAATTTCACAAAGTATGCTTCCCGTGGGATTCGAACCCACGACCACCGGGTCACAAGGCAACGCCTAAACCACTCGACCACGGAGGCAGTTTTGCAGTAATGTTTCTATTTTCCATACATTACTTGCCATTCTAGGAGAGCACCGAGCTGTAGGAATATAACAGGAGAGAATAGAACCGTACAGTGCACGTCATTGGTAACAAAATCAGTAAATAAACTGGTTGCATAAGAAAATGTCGTGAGGAAAGTTTTGAGCAGGTATGAATTGGCTAACCGGCATGTCTTAGAACCAAAAGAATTCGAAGATATGTGACATCTACCAATCCGCACTGGGCCCGCGTGGTAGATCATCGCCCATCCCTCTCCTAGAGAGGAGGCCTGAGTCCCTGCAGTGGGAACATTATAGGTTGATGATGATGATGATGAATTGGCTTAAAAGGTGGTGACTGAAGAAATTACGAGTAATAGAGAGGAATGGAAAGAGACATGCTGTAACGATCCCAAACAAATTGTCTTCTTTTAGCGTGTCGATTTCAATCTAAATTGAAACAGTTCAAAACCCGTTATTGAAAACCGCAACAAAATCGGATCATTAGTTTAGAAGATAGGTGGGAACTTAAAAAAAGTGCACACACATCTCTCACCCTAAACGCATAGGTAGGTATATATACCTGCTCCGTTCCCTCGTGGGTAAAAAGATAACGACTTTGGCACTTTCAGTTGCATCTTTCTCCTGTGATTTACAAACAACATAACTGGCAGGACACGATATCTCGTCCCATCGATTGTGGGGCAACACCACACATACACTCCAAGGTTTAATTTATGAATACAATACATATTAAATTAATTAAAAACTATAAAATAAACTAAACTAACAATAAACTATAAAAGGGCATCGAAATACTGCTCCTCAACGCTGTTAGCCGGTAATGTGCCCATAAGACTGGCGGCATTGCCTCGTTGTATGGCAACACTTAGCCTCTGCCCAAGATAAAAGCCAAACTCCAAGGTAGAGTCATCTCCCGTCGGGGCAGTGGATTATCGAAAGGATAACGCGGCTCCGACACAAGGGCGAAGAAGGAACATAGGTTTGGTTTTTAGTCAGTAGAAGTCTGACACTCCCCGTCGCTCTGCCCAAGAGCGGGGGGGGAGGTTATTCGATGATTTTCCACACACCAAAAAAATGATGATTCAGGTAGGTATCATAATTTCAGCCGAAAGATGTCCAAGTGTCGCCACAATGACCGGTCCCGTGCATCTCGCATCCAGCGGATCTCCGTAACCTACACCAGGTCGTCGGTCCACCTAGTCGCCACACCAGAACTTGTGGAAAAATAAATTAAAGGGAAAGCCGGTTTCCTCACAATGTTTTCCTTCACCGTTTTGGGAGCAGTGGTGATGGAATAAATTACATAAAGTAATGCGCCTGACTGCGTTCGAACCCGCGGCTCACTGTTCGTAAGTCGGGGCCGCCACCACTGGGCCACCACTGCTCTCATTAGGTTAAAAATTGTAGGTCCGCCAAAATCGCCAATAATCTGGAAATATTAAAAATATTGTTACATTTGACATTTTCATGTTGCTTTATTCGCTGGCGTTCGCTAGCGTTTACACGAGCAGATGGTGAAAAAATGGTGACAGATTTGAATAAAATCAGCAAATTCTACACATTGTTTACTTGAATCTTTCAGTGCAGATGTTCAGATGTTTTTTTCATTTGTCTATCTGGCTTCGAAATACAAATGTAAGTGTCAAAGTTTAAAATGTTTGTAGTATGTATGTCTGACATTAATTTGTGTTGTGGTCATCTCTTGTAATGGTGGGACATTTATTATCCGGAGATGTTTTTCTGTGATTTGAGGAAGCTGATTTTGTTGTTGAAATGGTGCTGTACTTTAGTTTATGTTCTATAATTAATGATATAATCAGATTATAAAGGGGGTAAACTGGGTAGTCCACGAAATACGAAATATGGCTTTACAGAATTGTTATCATCAATACAACCATGTAAGTTAATTTTATCCCATTGTTATAAAATTTCATTAAATTAATTAATGATTTTAATTCTGCAAAACATGCATATTACGAGCGTAAATCATATTTTGTTAAGCTAGACAGATGATGATTTTTTTGGCTTAAAAAAAAATACCGAGAACCATAATATCTCTTGGTACCACTAACTTAATCCAAAACGTAAATAATTCAAAAATCACGTGCCATTTACAAAAACATCCTGATACAAACGGAAACCTCAAAAAGAACTAAACGTAACAATAAAAAGTAAAACCAGTAAAACTCAGTGTATAAATAGTTCAACTACTTATCTCCTGACCTGAATATATTTAGTTTTCATGTAGGGATGTTATGGAGATCCGTAACCGTAGGTAACCGAAACTATCGGATATCCGAAATAAAAAATATTCGTAACCGAAATCGATTTGAAAGTTTCGAATAGTTTAAAGTTATTCAATAGTTTTGAAATAGTTTAAAGTTATTTCGAATAGTTAAGTAATAGTTTAAAGTTCGTCAACTTTCACGGTTGGCGCAGGAGCTGAGTGATTGGACTGCTGTGCTGTCGCGGGTTCGATCCCCGCACGGATCAAATAATTGTATGGCCTACAGATTTTTGGTTTTAATGTTTTTAAACACATCCACGACACAGGAGAGATTCCGAGAGTGGGGCAACGTTTTCAATAAAAATAAAAATGTATTAAGCCGGAGTCTAAAATATTATTAATTATTTTTACAAAATATTTTTCTAGTGGTATTTCAAATAATTGGCGGATTTTAGGGGTTTTGGGGGCTGAGCCGTCACTTGTCTATAGTCAGATTGTGTGGTAAGATTCTAATATACGTAATCGAAATTATCCGAAACTGGTGGATAATAAATTCACCGAAATAAATTCATATCTGAAACCGGTATAATACACACATCAAAAGTGTCTAGGGATCAACATATATTTTTGCAATAACTTTTCTCCTGATTGATATTAATTAAAATTTTCTTTAAGGATTCATCAAATAAAGTGTTTTCGTTTGTCACAGTAACGATAAACCAAGTCACCTTTGCATTAATAAAGAAATTTGCCATTTTCCTAATAAAGGGATTTTTGACATTTGAACCACTAACATTAAAGTTCGAAAAAAAGACTGAAATAACAGTTTTCTTTAAAATTTTATTGGGTAACTTAAACAATTAATAATCCGTGTTTCTACCGCGAACACTAACAACACAAGAACATCGGTTTGGCATACTCAAAATGAGTTCATCCAAATCACGCTGTGGAATGGCCGCCCATGTTCGTTGCAACAACAAAAAAAGGTCTTCTTGCGACTGGATACCCTCCATATTCGGCAGAGCTCTTCTCTGTAGCATATCCCATGCATGCTCAATCGGGTTCAAGTCTGGCGACTGAGCAGGCCAGGGCAGGACATTGATGTTAGCTGCGGCGAGAGTCTGTCTTACAACTCTTGCGGTGTGCGGTCGTGCATTATCATGCATTAACTGAAATAAGGGACCGATTTGCACTTGTAGAAGAACGATGACGTCTGATACAATCGTCTCAGCATAAATTTGAGCGTTAAGGTTGCCTCTGATCCAAATCAACTCAGTTCTTCCGCCGATCCAAATACCCGCCCATACCATGATGGTTCGTTTGCTTTTCGTGGCGTTTCGTGTGCTTTTCTGATGAGTCTCGTTTTGGTATGAGACCGGATACAAGACGTATACGACACTGGAGAACCCCTGGACGCCAACAGCGATTAAAATCCTGCCAGGAAGTCCATCCTTATAGTGGTGGAACCATCATGGTATGGGCGGGTATTTGGATCGGTGGAAGAACTGAGTTGATTTGGATCAGAGGCAACCTCAACGCTCAAATTTATGCTGAGACGATTGTATCAGACGTCATCGTTCCTGTACAAGTGCAAATCGGTCCCTTATTTCAGTTAATGCATGATAATGCACGACCGCACACCGCAAGAGTTGTAAGACAGACTCTCGCCGCAGCTAACATCAATGTCCTGCCCTGGCCTGCTCAGTCGCCAGACATGAACCCGATTGAGCATGCATGGGATATGCTACAGAGAAGAGCTCTGCCGAATATGGAGGGTATCCAGTCGCAAGAAGACCTTTTTTTGTTGTTGCAACGAACATGGGCGGCCATTCCACAGCGTGATTTGGATGAACTCATTTTGAGTATGCCAAACCGATGTTCTTGTGTTGTTAGTGTTCGCGGTAGAAACACGGATTATTAATTGTTTAAGTTACCCAATAAAATTTTAAAGAAAACTGTTATTTCAGTCTTTTTTTCGAACTTTAATGTTAGTGGTTCAAATGTCAAAAATCCCTTTAATAGGAAAATGGCAAATTTCTTTATTAATGCAAAGGTGACTTGGTTTATCGTTACTGCGACAAACGAAAACACTTTATTTGATGAATCCTTAAAGAAAATTTTAATTAATATCAATCAGGAGAAAAGTTATTGCAAAAATATATGTTGATCCCTAGACACTTTTGATGTGTGTATTTATTGTTCCCGTATTGGTATCCAGATCCGAAACTTCATATCCATCACATCCTTGTTTTCATGCTAACTCCGGTTCAAAGATCTACGAGGACTATGAACCTGGCCAGTTCGCTGTCCCGAAGTCCTTGGGTATGTAAACTAAGATCAAAATATGAGGATAAGTATAGCTCTGGTTGAAATTCAGGACGAAAATATATGTATTTTTAGGTTAGGTGTCGAAATGGGTTGGATCCTTGAGACGGTATTGTGGATGAACATCCTTAGAAGAAGTGGGCGAATATTTTTGTGGTATTGTACAGTAAAGAATTTTGCCATTTATATATTCACTGAGTTACAAATATTTATAGCTTTAACTACTGCATTCCTTTTCACGGAAATTAGTAGGTAGTTAAATGGCCCTCTTTAACCCCTTTAGGGGGAAAATGTTTCCGTCGGGGCTGCAAGTTGTTCGAGAGAGATACCGCGGCCTCGGCACAAGGGCTAAGAAGGAACATGGGTGGTTTTTAGTTAGTAGAAGTCTGACACTCTCGGTTTCACACTGCCCAAGAGAGGGAGGGGTTATTTCATGATTTCCAAACCGCCAAAAAAAAAAAGGGAGAATGCTCAAGACTTTGCCGTAAGTATCTAAACATGTCAAAATGATAACTTACTAGAGTGTTGTATTTGTATATTTATTGTTTTTTTTTTGTGTCTCCTTGTATGTTTGCCATGTTTCTACGATCAATAAATATTTTTTCTTTCTTTCTGATTGAAAATAAAACCGTGAAAAGTTTATGTAGCTATGGTTTCTTTGACACTTTCTTAATTCGTTCAAATACAAATGTTTAATGCATAAACATGGTTGCGTATGTAATCATTTAAATCATCATCATTGATCAGCCTATAATGTTCCCACTGCAGGGACTCGGGCCTCCTCTCTAAGAGAGGGATGGGCTATAATCCATCACGCTGACCCAGTGCGTGTTGGTAGATGTCACATGTCTGGAATTTGTTTTTTGGTCGTAAGACATGCCGGTTTCCTCACGATGTCTTCGTTCATCGTTTTGAGAGCTTGCTCTCAAAATATCACTTAAATAAAGGCAAGAAATTACTTCTTATTCTTCTCCAATCGATGACTCTTATTTTGTCCGACCACGGACTAAAAGTCCTACCAAAAATTAAAAGTTAAAATCATAGGTTTTTCGAAGCTCATCCTTCGAATAGCAAAATTCGCTGAAAGGGAAGTCCCGGCGGGTTTTAGAAAGAAGCTGCTTATAACAAAAGGAACTCCAAAGAAGTGTTAATATAAAATTATAATATTGTTCTGGGCCGTTCCCTCTCAAAGAGAGGAGGCCTGTGTCCCAGCAGTGGGAACATTAATAGGCTGTTGATGATGTTCTGGGTCGACACAATTTACATTGTCATCGACTCACTAAGAGGAAGATATAGTAGATAATGTGTTTAACTTATCTCAGACTAGTTGTTGCCAGCGGTTTCGCCCGCTACAACTCAAAATTATCCCACGGGGAGATAAAATCGGGATAAAAACTATCCTAGGGTGAACTCATCTAATTCTGTGATTCGCCTAATTCGGTGATATTTGGTTTGAGCGGTATCATAGGGCTGTACGAGTGCACAAATTCCTTTATCACGAAGTTAGATGAGTTCACTATATGTGTTATTTCAGGTTATAAACTGTCTGTGTACCAGAATTTCAAATTTTATCCAAATCCGTTCAGTAGTTTTTACGTAAAAAAGTAACAAACATCCATCCATTCATACATACATACAAACTTACACGTTTATAGCATTAGTAGGATACCTAATGTGGTAAACATATCTCAAAATATCAGATGGCTCGTATTTTTCAGAATTCATTTAACTTTTAAATCTATCGCTTACAATATCGACGCGACAGTTTTTTTGTTGCAAATTTTCATTTTTTCCTTATAAATATTGGGTCTGTAGAAATAAATAAGTAAGTACATTGATTTAGAATGTGGTCCGGCGTCAATCACCAATATTACCTAGTTGGGTGGTTGACAAAAAAAATCTAACTAGTCCGTCAGATAGATTTCCAAAAAAATAATGGACACATTTTTTTTTCACGTCAACAAACAATGAAGAAGATATAGTGCTTTGAAAACTCGTGTGACGTCATATTGTAAGACAATAAGTATGACATTTTTTACAGGCGAGTGACGTCACAAGCCCCTACTTAAATCTTTGACGCGTTTTATTTTCGTCAATTTTCATTGATTTGATAAAACAAGTATTTGTATCCAATATTTTTCGATAATCTAACAGACGGATTAATTAGAAACATATTTTTTTACTCAGGAAACCTGTCTATTGGTTTCCCCTCAGAATTTGCAATAGGAGCGTCTATATTTGTGCCGAGTTTACTACATAGTATTGACTCGTCACCCATAACAGGGGATCTCATGTTACTACTTTCCTAGAAAACCTGAGGTTCTTGACCAAGGGACATTTGCCGCACGTGTCAAGTTACAAAATCAATAAGCTGGCCTATAGAAATATATAAAAATATCTTAAGCTTTTTCTTCTTTTAGATAAACAATAGAACTCCCATTGTATATCTCTGAAGAGAAGATCAGCATCAGATCTTTACCGAACTAATGTGACCACGCGAAATAATATCTTTAAAATAAAAAAAAAATCCACAAATTGTCGAAGATATCGCAGAACACAGATACAGGTCAGGTCAGTTCAGTCGAATTGCTACCCTCCTCTTTTTACCCGACTGCGGCGAAGCCCAAAAGGAGGGTTATGTGTATGTATTTATGTAAGTATGTATGTATGTATGTCCGTTTCTTTGTTCCCTCATAACTCCTAAACGGATGAAGGGATTTGAATGAAATATACATTGTTAGATTCGTCTCTTTGGCGCGAGTGTTATAGGCTACATTAAACTAAAAAACAAAGAAAAATTGCGGATTTTGGAGGCCAAATCGCGGAGTTCAAAAAAAAAAAAATCCTATACCATCGAGTAGGGTATCAAAATAAAGGGTTATAAAGGGAGATTACAAAAATATAAAACACATATATGTTTAAAAGAAATTTTAAGTGACAAATCCTGTAAACAAGCACAAAAGTTAAATCATTTGCGAAGAATTTTACGCGACCAACGAAAGAACAAACACAAAAGAACTAAAAAGTTGGAAATAAAAAAGTAGTTAAAAAACTAAAAAAACTGAAAAGCAAAAAACAAGCACATTTTAAATTAAATCAAACTTGGAACCAGGCGGGGTTCATTTGATTATTAAATTATGAAATGAAAAACATAGAACTAAATAAAATAGAACCCCGCCTGGTTCCAAGTTTTGTTTAATTTAAAATGTGCTTGTTTTTTGCTTTTCAGTTTTTTTAGTCGGGTTTTTTAGTTTTTTAACTACTTTTTTTTAGATGTCGTGTCGGTTAAAAATGCAATTTAACACTGCTTAAATCAAACCCAGAATCTCACACTCAACAGTGGCGTTAGCAACCACAAGACCACTGAGGCATTCCAATTGATTAATTTAATTATTGTTTTCTACTAAAAGAGGGCGTATTAAAGACTAGAAGGCTACAAATTCACAGGGGGTAATTAAACCCTTAACAAACAACTTGTTTACCCCATCTTTTATTTCCAACTAGCTGATGCCCGCGGCTTCACCCGCGTGGATGTCGGTCAAATTATATAGGTACTAAAACCTTCCTCGAGAACTGCTCTATCCATTGGTGAAAAAAACACGAAAATCATCGCGAACAGACGGACAGACAGACGCGGCGGAGGACTTTGTTGGGGTTCCGTACCTCAAAAGGAAAAACGGAACCCTTATAGAAAGAAAGAAAGAAAGAAAGTATTTATTGATTTCACAACAGGACTTGAACGCATTGGCAAAAAATTAAAAGTTAACAAAGTAAACTTAAAATTAGGACATAATTATATATATATATATTAAATTTAAATTAGTCCCGTGCGAAACCAAAAGGCCACTATCTCAGCATGGTTATAGGATCACTCGCGTGTCTGTCCGTCTGTCCGACCACCTTATCTCCAAAACTACTGAGCCTGAAATTCTGAAAAAAATACTGAAATTAGTTCAACACTTATAGAATAGAATAGAATAATATTTATTTGTTTAAAAACATGGTATAAAAGATGGTAAAAAAATACAAAAAATCAAGAACATAAAACCTATATGGCAGTATATGGTGCTAAAATACAATGGTACGGAACCCTTCTTGAGCAAGCCCGACTTGTACTTGTCTACTTTTTTATAATATGTAGTGACGCCAAAATCAACATGGTGTCTGCCCCAAAATGAAAAGCTATCAATAATAATAATGATCATTCCGCAGATTAATTATATTGGACATCGACAATTGTTTCCCAGCATGAGATAATAGATAATGGAGACTTTGGCCAAACATTTTGATTAAGGATGACTGAGCTTATGACGCGAAAACCTTGGAATGGAGCTAATCTTCTTTATTTGGTGGTTATAAGGGTTGTGGAGGTCGTAGATAAATAATACTAACGGGTCGATCTTCGGGTTAAGCCGTGCGTGCCTGGGTTGACCGGGATGGGTGACCACCCCACGCTTTTGATCTGTCATTTGTGCATCTTTGACCGGCGTTGCAGGTAGTCCAGTGGCCCAAAAGTTTGACCACCACTCTTACCAAGAGGTATGGTGTTACCCAGTATTAACAGGGTTATGGAAGTCAGATAGGCAGTAGGTCCATGTAAAATACTAGTATTCAGGTGTACCCAGTTAGACCGTAGGTGTGACCGTGACATCACAGTGGGCCCTATCAGAATACCAGCGCTGCGGTATTTGTTTTCATTTATCGCAGCATCATGCTGAGATAGGAGCCTTTTTGGCCTCGCACAGGTTTTCTCTTATTTAGCTTTATATTCTTTTTTGTTATTATTTTTTTTTGTAGTTCCTGTGCTTGTCCCAAATAAATATTTTTTCTTTCTTTCTTTCTTTCTTTAGACTGGAAGCCGACTATCATCGTCATCATCTGATGCTAAAGGTAAAACGGAACGGAACAAAACGCAAACGCTTGAACGGATAAAATAAGGAAGTTTATTAGAGGAAGTTTGAATTTGAAAGTTACTTACGGAAAAGTTGAAAGGGTTAAGGTACAAGTTGGTAGCCGACTGCACGCAGCAGCAGCAGACGGCATGTCGTCGCGACACGTCGTTGCGTCATGTCGTTTCACTAAAGGGCATATCTCCTGTTGTTTTTGTTACCTACCTATGGGCACTAGTGATCTGCGGTCGGACAACCGTCTGCCGCTCGAAGACGCGTCGCTAGCTTCATGTCGCTAACTACGGAGGGAATTTCATAGAAATACGTAGAAACCAGTAGTGTCGCTGCGACACGTTTTGCTGCGGCTTCGTGCAGTCGGCTACCAACTTGTACCTTAAAAGATGTAAATGATAGCGTGAAGATTGGCAAGGGAGAATGGAAGAAAAAACCTAACCCCTAATTATATGGGACAAGGGTAGGAAGATATAATATGGTTTGAACTCTTGTTTTTGGATGGGTGATCGGTCATTAAGTGAGACTTTCGATTCTCACTCTCTTTGCACTTCGAAAGCACGCGTTTGGTTCTGGCTGATATTTGTAGGTTCTTGTCGTTATAAGTACTAAGAAGTCTGAAAGTTGGTCAACCAGATACCTAGGTTTCGAGTGTTCCAGTAACTGGGTTGTGGAAGTCAGGCAGGCAATCACTCCATGTAAACTACTTGCACGTGTTAGAACGTGGAAGACGGTGCCAATGTAGTTGGGAAAGCGTTTGGGCGGATTATCTACACTTCTGTATTAATATTATAAAGAAGTAAAGTTTGTGTGTTTGTATATTTGTTAAATTGTAAGGGGTAATCTCGGGATCTACTGAACCGATTTTAAAAATTCTTTCACCAATAGAAAGCCACATTATTGCTGAGTGTCATAGGCTACTTTTTATCCCTGTATTACCACGGGAACGGGATCTACGCGGGTGAAACCGCGGGACGTCCGCTAGTTATTTAATAAAACAAATTATTCGACAGGAATTTTCCTAACGTTATTGTTAAAAACACTTCTAACCAAATTAATCTCTCTAGAACCTCGAAATAAAATAGAATTAACGAAGTAAGTAATTATAGGGGAGTTGTTTTTCGGTGTCTATACACAGGGGGAGGAATTCTCGGAAGCGCTGTAATTATATCTACTAAATAAGTGATAATACTGTGATCGTTGACTTAGTAACAACACCCTATATTTAGAGCGAAAATAAGTAGGCTTAGAGATACTAGCTAGATAGTGCTATATTAACATCACGCCTGTAATCCCGAAGGGTTTGGCGGAGGGGTTCATCATCATCATCAGCCTCTAATATTCCCACTGCAGGGACTCAGGCCTCCTCTCTAGGAGAGGGATGGGCTATAATCCACCACGCGGGCCCAGTGCGTGTGAGTATGTATAAGTCCCATTTATTAGAGGGTGTACCTATTGGGATCAACCGGGCACAAATCAAGACTCCGTGGCTGCTACTAGAAAATTTCTGAAGTAAAAAACCCAATAACATTTACCCCGATCTAGGAATCGAACCCACGTCTTCATGCTAATCAGCCGCACTTGCGACCCACACACCCCCACGACTCTTGTAGTATCCACATTTCATCACATTTGTATTGAAAATACCCTTCCATTTTCTCTCTATATCTTTGGTAAATAATTACAATTATCTTTGGTTACTTACAGCTCTGAGTAGAAGTGTCGCAAACTATTTACGAAACTAATTATATCCCGTGGGTTTACCTAGAATTTAGTGGTAGCTTCGGTTGTTACCCATAAAATAGGTAATTGCTAACCAGGGCCTGATTTAGAGTTCCGACCGCCCTAGGCTAACTATGAATACGCGCCCCCAGCCTGACCTGTCCTACCTTTTCATACAGGTGCAACTAATTAAATTACAAGTACCTACAGAAGAGAGCTTACGTAACCATTTTTTGGCAGGTGGAAATCATCAAATAACCCTTTCCGATCTTGGTCAGAGCGAAAGGGAGTGTCAGACTGCTACTGCCTAAAAACCACCCATGATCCTTGTTAGCCCTTTATGTCAAGGCCGTGGTATCTCTTGCGAACAACCCGCATCCCCGACAGGCGTCGGGGATGCGCGTCGCCTTGCGAGCCCCCTTCCATGTTACTGACATCTCTTTGAGGCGCGCGTGGAACACGAATGCGCCGTCGACACGGCCTGTCGTCGCCATAAGACGGACGGACGGCGAGCTAGCCCATTACTCACAGTCCACAGGCCCGCGTCTACGGTGGCCGGAAGCATCACGTGGCCCCCGACGCCTGGACCGCCTCCCGCGGCGGCTGGGACGAGAGGTTCTCTCCCTCTCACGTTCAGCCACCTCCTTCACTAGCATCATTGCTTCGCTCGCAGAAGGAGGCTTTTCCTCCTCGCTCCGGACCATGGCTTGCACCAGGGCCGGACGCGAGAGGTCTCCGCCGCCGATCACCGCTGCGAGAACACGGCGGGGCTCCGCCCAAGCGGGGCAGACCTCCACGGTGTGCTCCACCGTATCCTCCGGCCGATCCTCACAATAATGGTTGCATCCGGGCGTTTCCTCCCCTTCGGTGCATGCAGGTACCTTCTCAAACAACCATGTCCGGTGAGGACATTCGTCAGACGGAAGGTGAGGGCACTGTGGCGCCTCTCAAGCCACCCTTCAAAGAGGGGACTTACCGCCAATATGGGGCGTGCCCTGCACGGGGTTGCGACAGCCGCTCTCTCAGATCGCACTGCGGAGGTCTGTCCGCTGCGCAGCAATTTGCCGTGGCTACAGATTGACCCCCCGGTGAAGCCCTCGCTCCTCGCGCGCCATTCATGCAGGCGCGAGGATTATCGCCTCCAGCCCATAGCGGCAAACCGGCAAGGAGGTTTGCCGCCTAGCGGGAGATCGTGCGGTACCCCCGGACTAGCCTTACGGCCATCACATTGTTTTGCATGACGCATGATCCACCGTCGAGCGCCACTTGCGAAAACCAAACTAGTGTTCCGCAAGATCCGGACCCATTCCCTCAAGGTATTCGCCGAGGCGGTTTGCAATTACTCTTTCTAAGAGCTTGCCCACCTCGTCGAGCAGCACAATGGGCCGGTATGCGGACGGCGAATCCGCAGGGCGCCCCGGTTTCTGAATGAGGACCAGCTTCTCCGTCTTCCAACGAAGCGGGAACTGGCCTCTTTCCAAGCACGCGCTTAAGAACCCCTCCAGCCGGGGCCGCAAGAGCCTCTTAGGCCGCAGGACCCAGGTTTCAGGTTTTGCCTTTACCGAGACCTCTCTTTTTCTCACTCAATCCTCCTATCCTACTCTCACCTGTGTCAAACGAAATGAAAGGAAGAAATCACAAATTTTGCAAAAAAAAACATTGCTTTGCAATGAGAGAGGCACGCGCGGTTAAGCGCTCATTTAATTTTTTAACACACGTATTTTCCCAAACCAAATATTATTACTTATATAAGTCTCACAGCCGGTTTCTGAATTGAGTATTTGAAGTTGAAAACGTCTCAATCTATACTTAAGTACTACTTAAACATTTTTCCGTTTCTGAATTGAGTTTTTTTAAACTCTAATCAAGATTTGAGTAATCTGTCATTATTTACTCAAATTTGACAGAAAGCATGCTCAATTCATGCTTAAGACCAGCACTTACGTTTCTGAACTAAGAAAAACGTGTTTGACTATACTCAAAGCATTATCAACGACAAGTTAAGTAGTTGAACGTTGACACACCAATTTCGGCTACTCAAACTGTACTCAACATAATTTTCTAGTGATTTTGATCGAAATGAGTGACAATGATACTTCCTTGTCGTCTCTGGAGATGCATCAACGCAGACAACCGCGCCTAAGAAGAATAGCAAGACATCGGCCTTTGTTTTTTTTTTTTTTGGTGGGTGGAAAATCATCGAATGACCCCCCCCCCCCCCCCCCGCTCTTGGGCAGAGCGAAGGGGAGTGTCAGACTTCTACTGACTAAAAACCGAACCCATGTTCCTTCTTTGCCCTTGCGCCGAGGTCACGTAATCTAGTACAAAAATCCGCGGCCCCGACGGGCGTCGGCCCTTGCGGGCCCCTCCTTGCTAAAAGACATCGGCCTAACTTGTTCATCACGCTAAGCGATGAACAATTTAAGAGTCGGTTCTGCTTCACGATGGGGTCGGTTAGGTTTATTTTCAACAAAATAAAGCCTAAACTGACCTGTCGTATTCAACGGCGAGACTGCATTTCTCCCATGTTGCAGTTCTTAATAGCTCTCAGATTTTACGCGACTGGTAGCTTTCAAGCTGTTGTGGGGGACACTGTGAATGTGAGCAAGGTCAGCCGCGTGATAGAGAGGGTGACTAGTGCGATAGCGTTTTATTGAGATGACAATATGTTTGTAGGTATGCCCAATGCACAGGAGAGACCATCAGTAGCGGCACGATTTTTTGACATTGCTGGATTAATAGGTATTATTAGGTACAATGGGAAGTTTTAATAAAAATATTATCAATTCAATTCAATTCAATCATTTTATTTCAGGCTACAATGGCCCAGAGATATATACCTTATAAACTAACATAAATAAAGTAAATACAATTTTTTGTTAACAAAAATACTTAAGACTATGTTAGTAGCACTTCACTTTTTAACACATCACTTGTGCTGGCTGTCCAGTGGAATTTGTCCGCGGAAGCGACGGAACACCACGTCCTGAGGCCAAAAGTCTTCCTTCATCACCTGGGGCAGATAACAATTCGGTACTCGCACCACAAACGCCTTGAAGTTGACATTGCGGCGCGACTCCAGTAAATGCACCCTCGGCGTGTACCTTATCTTTTGGCGCACGTACTCCACGATGTTGCTGATGATTATCAGAATTCCAATAAAACTTGTTGTCTATTTACTAACAGTCTGACAAAATCACAATGACATTCACAGATTCACGATTCGTTTCGATTCACGATTCGGTTCAAAGACGTCAAATATGAAATTGCTAAAATGTGCATAATGCAACTTTAATAAAATAAATTTGTTGATATTAACGCTGTTATTTAAAATTAGTTTACTTTTTAAGTCTGTTTTAAATTTATAAGAATAAAATGATTTAATATTATGAGTTTTGGAAAAATACCGGTTTTTTAATGTGAATTGGAACGTGTTAGCTTTGATCAAGAATACCTAAGTAAATGATCAGTTGAATAAGGTTTGACGAAAATAGATTTTAACTTGTGAAACGCAAAAAACTTAAGCACATACTTATGTATTTGAGAATAATCAGTTAAGATTTGCTACTTTTCTCAAATCAGAAACCGGCTGTGAACAGCCGGTTTCTGAATTGAGTATTTGAAGTTGAAAACGTCTCAATCTATACTTAAGTACTACTTAAACATTTTTCCGTTTCTGAATTGAGTTTTTTTAAACTCTAATCAAGATTTGAGTAATCTGTCATTATTTACTCAAATTTGACAGAAAGCATGCTCAATTCATGCTTAAGACCAGCACTTACGTTTCTGAACTAAGAAAAACGTGTTTGACTATACTCAAAGCATTATCAACGACAAGTTAAGTAGTTGAACGTTGACACACCAATTTCGGCTACTCAAACTGTACTCAACATAATTTTCTAGTGATTTTGATCGAAATGAGTGACAATGATACTTCCTTGTCGTCTCTGGAGATGCATCAACGCAGACAACCGCGCCTAAGAAGAATAGCAAGACATCGGCCTTTGTTTTTTTTTTTTTTGGTGGGTGGAAAATCATCGAATGACCCCCCCCCCCCCCCCCCCCGCTCTTGGGCAGAGCGAAGGGGAGTGTCAGACTTCTACTGACTAAAAACCGAACCCATGTTCCTTCTTTGCCCTTGCGCCGAGGTCACGTAATCTAGTACAAAAATCCGCGGCCCCGACGGGCGTCGGCCCTTGCGGGCCCCTCCTTGCTAAAAGACATCGGCCTAACTTGTTCATCACGCTAAGCGATGAACAATTTAAGAGTCGGTTCTGCTTCACGATGGGGTCGGTTAGGTTTATTTTCAACAAAATAAAGCCTAAACTGACCTGTCGTATTCAACGGCGAGACTGCATTTCTCCCATGTTGCAGTTCTTAATAGCTCTCAGATTTTACGCGACTGGTAGCTTTCAAGCTGTTGTGGGGGACACTGTGAATGTGAGCAAGGTCAGCCGCGTGATAGAGAGGGTGACTAGTGCGATAGCGTTTTATTGAGATGACAATATGTTTGTAGGTATGCCCAATGCACAGGAGAGACCATCAGTAGCGGCACGATTTTTTGACATTGCTGGATTAATAGGTATTATTAGGTACAATGGGAAGTTTTAATAAAAATATTATCAATTCAATTCAATTCAATCATTTTATTTCAGGCTACAATGGCCCAGAGATATATACCTTATAAACTAACATAAATAAAGTAAATACAATTTTTTGTTAACAAAAATACTTAAGACTATGTTAGTAGCACTTCACTTTTTAACACATCACTTGTGCTGGCTGTCCAGTGGAATTTGTCCGCGGAAGCGACGGAACACCACGTCCTGAGGCCAAAAGTCTTCCTTCATCACCTGGGGCAGATAACAATTCGGTACTCGCACCACAAACGCCTTGAAGTTGACATTGCGGCGCGACTCCAGTAAATGCACCCTCGGCGTGTACCTTATCTTTTGGCGCACGTACTCCACGATGTTGCTGATGATTATCAGAATTCCAATAAAACTTGTTGTCTATTTACTAACAGTCTGACAAAATCACAATGACATTCACAGATTCACGATTCGTTTCGATTCACGATTCGGTTCAAAGACGTCAAATATGAAATTGCTAAAATGTGCATAATGCAACTTTAATAAAATAAATTTGTTGATATTAACGCTGTTATTTAAAATTAGTTTACTTTTTAAGTCTGTTTTAAATTTATAAGAATAAAATGATTTAATATTATGAGTTTTGGAAAAATACCGGTTTTTTAATGTGAATTGGAACGTGTTAGCTTTGATCAAGAATACCTAAGTAAATGATCAGTTGAATAAGGTTTGACGAAAATAGATTTTAACTTGTGAAACGCAAAAAACTTAAGCACATACTTATGTATTTGAGAATAATCAGTTAAGATTTGCTACTTTTCTCAAATCAGAAACCGGCTGTCAGCTCAGCGCCGCGCCCGCCCGCCCCCTAAGTCCTTGCGCCCTAGGCTCTAGCCTTATTAGCCTGTGGGTAAATCAGGCCCTGTTGCTAACACGTGTTTAATTGCCGCATAATTGAGAATATTTCCAGAAATTACACGTGTTAAGTAGAAAGATTAGTTTTGAGCTGGTTTTTATTTATTTATTTATGTACACGCAAAATACAAAAAAAGGATAAAAACATAAAAAAAAAATAGAAGAGCACAAAGGTACTGCTTATTTCATGTGAAATTTCTTCCAGCAGACCTGCGAGAGGAAAGTTGGAGTAAAGTTGGATATGCCGTGATTGACCAAAGCGATCGTTACATGAACGCGCGACTGCGTTATTAATTCATCATCAGCCTATAATGTATGCTCCCACTGCTGGGACTCAGGCCTCCTCTTTTTATGAGGAAATGGGCTATAAGTAATCTACAACGCGGGCCTAGTGCGGATTGGTCGATGTCACAAGTTTTCGATGTTTTGGTTCTAGGATATATACCGGTTTCATAACGATGTTATCCTTCACCGTTTTTGAGAGCATTGCCGCTACTCTTCAAAAAACCAAAAGTACGAGGGAGGCTATTTGTAAAATTTTCAGTTTTCAAACAAATAAAAGGCTATAATTATGAACGCGATGATCAATATACCTACCAATCTCTTTTGTCATTGATTTTACTCTCCGTTTCTGATATTCATTTAAATACTTTTGATAAAGGTATACACGTTTCAACTTTACTATATCCATAACTAGAATGTGCTCCAGAATTTAAAAAAAACATAACCCTCCTTCTGCCGCAGTCGGGTAAAAACAGATGTCACAAAACAGATGTTTGACAAAACAAATACTTGCACAGTAAGGCATTCGGCTATTTTATTTTACGTCAGAATTTGAATTATGACAAGTTTTACTATTTTTTTTTTGGTTTTATTATTTTATATTTATTTACATAACCATAAACAAAAACATTTGAACAATTTATTATTGTCAACCCAGTAATGTCCTAATGTGCTACTAATTTCTTAATGCCGCCTTAAATATAATGATCGTAATATAGTAAAGCCGCAGAACAGAGGTGATACAGACGGTTAATTCGTTGCAAATGTTGCATAGTTATTAAGATTTTACTAACTTATATAAGAAAAGTTACAACTGAAAAGAGAAAGTAAGTAGCATGTAATCACTACCGCTCGTAGCTTTGACTGCGTAGTGTTCGGTAATAGTCCCACAGGACCGTAAAAAATATCCTATGTGTGTAATCCAGGTATTTATAATTATTTATCTATGTGCTGAACATCCATTCATCCATCGATTTATCGATCCACCTATCCTTCTAGCCGCTAGCTAACAAAACTGAAAACCAAAGTTTTTGGATAGAAATCTTCACGACTATAGCACTCGGCACGTAAGTTGAAACAAAATGGCGGTCGTTCGCGAAGTATAATCATGAAAATAAGTCGACTGAGACCCGATAATGTATTACAGATTGCATCCCGTAAGTTGAATTATGATCTTGAATGCTCAGTTGCACATTTTCGTTCGATTCTCACTCTATTTTTGTCGTTTTACCTATGCGGACGACCGCCATTTTGTTTCAACTTACGTGCCGAGTGCTATGACAGGCGTGAAGATTTGTTATTTATTATCCCCGAAGGAAAAGGCAAAGTAATGGCACCCACATTTCACCAGTTATGTTCAAGTCCCATGTTCCTAATAGGGACCGAGCCTATTGCCATCAACCGGGTACAAATTCAGACTCCGTGGCTGCGACTGAGAAATTTCTGATGGAAAAATTCATTATCAACACAAACAAAAGTTAGATTATTATTATTGCAGAAGGTTGGTTGAAATTAAACCTTCTGCACAAAAATTTCTTCCATTGATAACTGTTATTAATAGCTCATTTAAATTACAGTTACCTATATTTAGTAAGAATTTGGATTAAGTCTGAGATCTCTTGATCTTCATGTCAAGTGATTAGATAATTATCTTATCTATTACTGGAATTGCTTTAAATATGATTCAATTTGATATTTAATAATAATGTAAAATTTCCAATCCGAAATTAATGGCAAAATAAGAGATAAAATCTATTTAAATAAATGAATTAGGTTTTTTAATGAAATTACTAACGGTTTGTAAAAAATCACTGGTCTTCTTCGATATCTTCGCGTCACCACCCGACCGCGTGAACCTAGAAATCAATATACATTTTTTTTTTTATAATATAATAACATTACCCCTTTCTATTGTTATAATTTATATTCTTCTTTTTTTTTCTAAACGACTATGCGAAAACGATGCACATCCCTGGTCTGCAGGGTTCGAGCCAGCTCCAAAGGCATCCTGAAGGCATGCGCGAGAGGTTGGATTGCCAGTAGGTACCTCAACCAATGTAATATATACTTGTACATACATTTACTGAGCAATAGAAATATTTAGAATAGAATAGAATATGTATTTATTCGTTAACTAGCTTTTGCCAGCGGCTTCGCCCGCGTGAAAATGTCGATTTTCCAAACAAACTTTCATCCCCTATTTAAATCCCTTAGGGGTTGAATTTTGAAAAATTCTTCCTTATTCCTTGTCTATGTTATAAAGGGAACCTCTGTGCAAAATTTCAGCTTTCTAGGTCCAAGGGTTTGGGCTGGGCGTTGATGAGTCAGTCAGTCAGTCAGTCAGGACTTCTCTCTTTATTTATATAGATAGATAGATAGATAGATAGAAGATGGACAGCAGCAACACAAAAGAGCAGCACATACATAAACAAATAACAACAAACAGCTTAACAATTAATTATTATACAGCTCAACTGCGCTGAGCATGCCCATAACGAAAGGGAAACTCAGCATATGCTGGGTGTAAAACACTCAGCGCTGGTTTAGTGGTATTTAGTGTAAGGTAAAGTAGTACCGTACAGTGGATTACAGCTCAAAGAGAGGAGGTTTGTCCCAGCAGTGGGAACATTATAGGCTGATGATGAGGTAAACTAGTTTAAGTTTTCTTGTTTTACTTTAAACTATGCTCTTTGTTGATTGAAGTAAATTATTCTTTCCTATTCAAAAGTCCGAAGACACGTGACATCTTTTAACCTGTACAGGGCCCGCGTGGTCGATAGGCCCTCTTTCAGAGAGAGAAGGCCTCATGATTTCCTTGGTACAGCACGACTATTCTCGGGACTTTTTTGTACAAAACGAGTACCAAAGACCTGTAACATTAATCCTCCTTATGTGCCGCTACGATTTAATGAAATAGGCATATTAACACAACTAATTTTCATATAGATGCCAATGAATTTTACCACTACATCTAAATTATCAATGTGAGCAATAAATTAGCAGGTGCTTGTAAAGAACAAATATCCGTAATATAATTGTCGAAAAATCTTTGAACTTATTACCTTGCAAGATAAATGTGTTACAGAAGGAATCCACGTGTAAGCCCACGTGTAAATTGTATATTTTTTTACATTCTATGACAATTCTTTCTTCCTTCTATGTGATATTTATGAACCCACACTAGGTCTTCTTCTTATCGTGTGGGCAGTAAGGTCTAACGTCCCACACATTGTATCCTAGTGTCAGAATTTATAAGCCGCCCCAAGGCCCTCTGACATGGTTTGACCACCATGGCCGCCATTTGACGGCCGGGACCACCGGCTTATACGTGCCTTCTGAAGCACGGAATCATTTTTAGGGTTCCGTAGTCAACTAAGAACCCAAGTTTTGCCATGTCTCTCTGTCCGTCGTTGCTTAATCTCTGTGACCGTTAGCACTAGAAAGCTGAAATTTGGTAACAATATGTGTATCAATCACGCCGACAAAGTGGTAAATTAAAAATTGGAAAAAAAAAATTTGTTAGGGTAGCCCCTCTTTATGTAAAGTGGGAAAAAATGAATAGGTAGGGGTTTACTTGATAATGTCAATAATTTCGGAAATAATCGCTCCAAAAGTAAAAAACAATGTGCCCCCCCCCCCCCCTCTAACTTTTGAACCATAAGTTTAGAAAATATGAAAAAAATCTGAAAAGTAGAACTTCATAAGGACTTTCTAGGAAAATCATTTTGAAAAAAAAAAACACCTTTAAACTCATAACTAGTGGGACCACTTATTGTGACGGACGGGAAACTACGGAACCGCAACCGCAACCGGGCTCCCTCCGTGGCTGCCACTGAGAAACTTTTGGCCCTGTATCGCAAAGGGCATTAGAAGGAACATGGATGGATTTTAGACAGTAAAAGTCTGACACTCCCTTCTTCTTCATTCTTCTCCAGAACGGGAGGATACATTTGATGATTTCCCACCCACCAAAAAAAAAAGATACATCTCTGTCTAACCGTTCTGAGACAAAATAATACCTAGGTCATATCATGGCTAGTTCTAGCACATTTTTTGTCTAAAATTACATAAGTACTTGCATGTACGTACTTATTATATCTGTCTGACGGACATATCATGATAATGGTCACAATTAGTGGTGGTGTATAAAAACTGTTCATAAAATATATGTGGATGTAGCAAACATAATATGTGTCTTAGCAACATATTTAAATGTTTCACTAAAAAAGTGGGCTTGTCTGCATGTCATCACTTTACAAAAAGTTTAATTTTAAATGAGGAAAATGTTGAGTATGAATGTAGATGGTTATAAGAGTAGAGGAAGACCTGAGACACGGTGGATGGACTGTGTGAAGGATGATATGGCTAGGAGGGAGATGACAAGTAATAGAGAAGTATGGAAGAAGAAGATGGTGCGCTGACCGCAGCTAAATTGGTAGTTGGTGCCTATAGGCAGGAGAATAATGAAGATTTTTAGATCGGCATACAACATGACAGACTGGCGACGATGGCGGAGCATGAGGTCCTGGCCTTGATTGCCAGGTTGAATAAAGTGTTACTGGATTTTTCCATAAAGAATTTCACAGTAGCAACCACGGCGCGCGGCGTCTGGATTTGAGCCCGGTTGGTGGCAATAGGCTCATCTCCTATTACATGGCTCTTAAGGTTGCACAAGCCAGTCATTCTTCCGTACAAACGTAGTATGGTGATTACTCCTCTGGTTGACGGTGTAGGTTCAAAATTAAAAATTGTATCAACTGGTCTTATCATTATCTAGGAAGCAGAATTGGAAAAAAAATATTGGTTTGGAAGTTATGAGCGTCGAAACTTTCATATTTTAGCACTAATTTTAACCATCTTTGGGCGTAAATAAGTTACGTATATATGTAGTACGAAAATGAAAAAACTGAAACCATACAGGCATAGATTAGTTAATAAAGAATTCAAATAATTTTATTTTGAACAGATACATTCAATGGATTTTTCATGGTATCCATACTACCAAAGGTCTGCATAGTAACAATCGCGCGCCCGTTTTAGTTGTGTCTCTAGCCCCGCCCACCAACTAGTTCGTGCCGTTGCACGTTGGCTTTGGTACCTCAAACGCGAGTCTTATAATGCGTAAAAGTATATGATTCACTGCAGTAATCAACATCGGAAAAATATATGATATTCTTCAGGATATATGCTAGTGCCATAGTGTTGTGAAAACATAATACAACTAACTTTGCTCGATAGAAAAAAATCGCGAAGATACCTCTAAAAATTTCTTTTAACGAGTAAAAACCATACTAAAATACATGTCATCGTTCTGATTTTTTTGCCAAATAATTCTACAAGCAACATACTAAAGTCATAGTGTTTTACTTTTTTAGTCCAATCAATCGTTTTTTTGTAAATCGCAAAATACCACTAATTTCGCACTATTCGGCCGCAGCGAAAGACGTAACAACCGCTTTGTAGTGCAAGCTGATTTGAACTTTATTCTAACAGTATTTCAAGCGAAGTTTGAACCACCACAAATAGGGTTGCTAATCTGAGGTAGCATACGCTCTTAAACGCAACTGTTGAAATATGAGTGTACTATTAGTTACTGACACCTCTATCTACCCTAACCCTTCGGAATCCCCGAACGATGACGGTATTTTATTTTATACCTAGATCGTATCATGTAGTATTTTTAACTTATCATCTAAGCAAATCCAAATGATGGCCACTAGTGCACAAATAATACATATAAAATTGTCTACTTCCTGCTATCATTAGCAACGTGTAAGAATAAAAAAGGAATTTACCGGAAGTGCTGATCCGACCTGTCATTATTTAGAAATGCGGGTCTTTTTTTAGTATCACAGTTTTAGTTGCAACTTTTTTTAACTATCTTTGGTTAAAACTTGTAGAATAGGCTACCAATTGTGATAAGTAGTTTTATCAATGTTTTCTATATTAAATAGGCTTGATAACACAAAGGAAAATTAAAAAAGACCTAATAGTTAAAAGCTTAGGTAGGTACTTACTTTAATAGGGGATTCTGTTTAGTCCATCAGTTAGATTATCGAAAAATATTGGATACGTGTTTTATCTTTTATCAAAACAATAAAAATTGACGAAGATAAAGCGCGTCAAAGATCATGGAGTGGGGCTTGAAACGTCAATTGAAGGTACAAAATGTAGTATCATATGACGTCACACGAGTTTTCGAAGAACTGTATCGTCTTCATTTTTTGTTTACGTGAAAAAATAAAAAATACGTGGTTAATATTTTTTGGAAAACTATCTGACGGACTACACAGCCCAGTTTATACTAGGTAATACGATACCCTTTTTTTTTGGTGGGTGGAAAATCATCGAATAACCCCCCCCCCCCCCCCCCCCCCCCTGACTAAAAATCAAACCCATGTTCCTTCTTCGCCCTTGTGTCGGAGCCGTGTTATCCTTTCGATAATCCACAGCCCCGACGGGTAATACGATACCCTTTGGTAAGATTGGTTGCCAGAGTTTCAGGTAACTGACTACCTGTAACGACTGCCATAGATCTATATTATGGCAGCCGGGACCAACAAGTATTCGTGCTTTCCGAGGCACGGAGGAAAATAACTTCTAAGATTTTTTACATAGTAACAGGTGAATCTATAAAAAGTGTGTAAAAAAACAACACAGTATGGATCGATAGTAACCCGATCACATCAACATAAACAATACATTATGTGTCTAAGTTATCACCAACATAACAACCTAGATCGGTTCAAACGTGCGTAAATAATACCTAAGAAATATTTTTAATAAAAATGAAAGCACTAGACTATAAGAAATGCTCATTGGACTGAGATATCATATCGTATTAGATTTAACCGAACATCCAATATAAAATGTGTTCGGTTACTAACTCAAAATCGTGGAGTTTCTGAGAAATGGTAAATGGTGTTATAATATAATAATGATATTGTAAAATATCAGCCAATATATAAAAGTCATTGTATACAGGCTTCTGATTCAAAGGACAAAATAGCATTGTGCTTAAATTAGGGAACATTTCTGAAAAAAAAGTATCAGCCACGAAGTCTGGACTTGTGCCCGCCGGTTGATGGCAATAGGCTGGCCCCCTATTCATCACCATTTCAGCCAAAAGACGTTCACTACTGGACATAGGCCTCACCCAGGTATCACCTGTACATTGACCGGTCCCGTGTATCTCGCTTTCCCTGCAATCTTTACCAGGTTATCGGTCCAGCCCCCTAATACATGGTACTGGCGATTTGGCGAAAATTAAATGTGAGTGAGTAAGATTCGATTTGGATTCCAATTCACTCGAACTTTGATGAGGGAACGGAGAAGGCTTTTTTAAATAGAAGAGCTAGTAATTGAAATCTCTTTACAACGCAGATATCGATTAAATAGTACACTCGGCCGGAACCATGGTCATAGTTAGTTGATGAACCTTTAATGTATGTTTGTCTGTACGCATTTCTCCGAAATTAGTGAATAGATTTTAATGGGACTTTCTCTTTACTTTCAAGGGCTTAATTTTGTATGCGGTCATTACGGTTTAAAAGAAAGAAAGTATGTGTTTGAGTGAAAGGTGTAGCTATGGTGGTACTTATTTGAATTTAAACAGACTGGTAATTTTTGGATAGTTGAGGTCAGCCTATTGTATTTTAAACTGCTTAGTAGTAGATACAGTAAGTAGACAAAGTTCCCATTAGTACGTCTACGTTTATTTATGTATATATTTAAACTTTCATAGGCGGACTTAATGCCACAAGGCATTCTCTACCAGTCAACCTTAGGTTCAAACAAGACAACATTGTGTGTGGTAGGGTACAAAAAAAACAATATCAACTTTAATCAAAAACTTTTAAAAAAAAGTATAGGTATACTTACATTAATACTAATACACATATAAAAAAATAAAATAAACGAATAAATATTTAAACAAATAACAAACTAAATAACGAAAAACTTGACGAATTTATGATACTCACATTCGGCCAGTTATGTCTAAGTCCCATAGAATAATAGTCCTATTGCCATCAACCGGGCAGAGGTTCAGACTCTGTGGCTGCTACTGAGACATTCCTGATGGTACAACACAACAACACTTTTCCTGACCTGCAAATCGAACCAGCAGTGCAAGTACGTAGCACTCGATTCGCTTCGATTCGATAAATCTGCAAGTACGTAAATAATATTTTAACGATCGGTAGATAACTCTAAAATTTAAACGATTTTATCGAAAATGCAAGTACGAAACGACATTTTGACAGTTTGACATTCCGCCCACGATAAATCTTGTCGACGCGTGTTACGTACTTCCAAATTCGATAACAAGCTCGATAAAACTGACAACGATAACGATCTCGATGTCTTATCGATGCAAAGTTCGTACTTGCACTGCAGGACCTTATTCATGCATAGTCGCGCTTGCAACCACTAGCCTGACTAGATCAACAAGGCCATTTTATTATTTTTCTTTGTACTGAATAGGCTTGCGTTTGGCCACTATCCACTATCATCACCATTCTCCTGCCCTTATCCCAATTCATTTGGGGTCCAGCGTGTCTTCTTCTTCCATACTTACTTCTCTGTTTCTCGTCATCTTATGAGACGCCTCCTTTATTGCCATATCATTGTTGCGTTTCGCCACTAATCGCCTAATTTAAATAGATGGTGCGGCCTAGGGATTGAGCTTGATTTAATAGAACTTTCATCATTATCAGCCTATAATGTTCCCACTGCAGGGACTCAGGCCTCCACTCTAGAAGAAGGACGGGCTAAAAACCACTTCGGGAGCACAGTGCGGGTTGGTAGATGTCTTTTTTGGTTTCCTCACGATGTTTTCCTTCACCATTTTGAGAGCAGCGGTGATGATATTCGTAATACATTACACAAAGTATTTAATTCGTGGGATCAAACTCAGGCAGGCCTAAGTTTGATCCCACCAATTACTCTTCCCAAAGTCGGGGCTGCCACCACTGGGCCTACTCTGCTAATAGTACTTTCAAGAAGTGAATTAATATAAAGAAGTGAATTCTACAGACTAGCGTATGACCTGATCTTTATCGTGAACGTGTGTTAAATATTTACTGTTTTTGTTGTTACAATAGCGATCGATAAGTAATATCTTTTCTATCTTTCTAATCATAGAATAAAAAGTTCCGCTTCTAATCAAATTGTTAACATCGGTATTTGGGAAAGTCCCTGACAGAATACGTCACTAATTTCTTTTTTGCAACATAATTATTATATCTCGAAGTTAATCGATAACCTTTCTTTGTTATTGAACCTTGTAGGATAGAATAATTGATTCAGTTTAATTTCTTAAACAATTTACGACGGTGGAAAATAGTCAAATCAGAGTCAGACTTACTATGGTCTAAAACCCACACATGTTCATTCTTAGGCCTCTGTGTTCCGAGGCCGCCGTTATGTCTTTCAAACAGCCCCGAAGCCGCGAATGGAATTTATGGTAATACTAATAACACCATAACTGATCTGCCCCAACAAGTAAAACAGACATGATCTAACGCTAGGTATCTGTCCACCCACTAAACGTCAGCTGTCGTAATGCTACGTAGGATGGCTAAACTAAGGGAAACAAGTCGTTAATCTATTGTAAGTGATAGATTAGTCCACTGCTAAGAACTGCCACTACCTATTTGTTATAACTCTATGATTTTTGTTGTCTCTATGATAGGAGCAGTGGTGGCCCAGTGGTGGCGGCCCCGACTTACGAAGAGTGAGTCGTGGGTTCGAACCCCGTCAGGCGCATTACTTTGTGTAATTTATTTCATCACCACTGCTCTCAAAACGGTAAAAAAAAACGAAGATAATATGTGACATCTACCAATCCGCACTAGGCCCGCGTGGTGGATTATAGCCTATCCTTCTCCTAGAGAGGAGGCCTGAGTCCCTGCAGTGGGAACATTATAGGCTGATGATGATGAGTTGTCAAGTCATTGTCTATTGCCTAGAGTCCTAGACTGACATCTAGGTTTTTACCCGACTGCGGCGAAGCCCAAAAGGAGGGTTATTGACGAACTAATTGAAAAACACTAGTGCCATGGGGTTCGAATGCTCCCACCTAGCATTATGGGAAATCGCCAAGTGGTTAGCTAGCCTATTTTTGGCCAAAGAATCAGTATCGCTATCCAACGTGAAAACGGGCCACCAAAGCATTATGTATATCAAAATATGTAACCAAACGCAAAATTTATTGCTGGGTAACCTTATTTTTGGGGTGAAAATCCCCTTTTCACGGCAAAACTCAATGTAGCACACTCAAAACATCGTGTTGATGGATGCTTTGAATAGCAGAATTGCACACCACTATTCATGACCCGTTGGTCATGCATGAAAGCCATTAAGGTACAAGGTGGTAGCCGACTGCACGATGCAGCAACAGGCGACATGTCGTCACGACACGTCGCGGTCGTCGCGTCATGCAGTCATGATTTCGAACCCGACTGCAGACGGCAACTGCAGATGGCATCCAGTTGGTGTAAACTGAAGACACAGGTTCCGATACATTTTCGGCTAAAGGACATATCTCCTGTTGTTTCTGTTATCTATGGGCACTGTTGATCTGCGGTCGGACGACACGTGCGTCTGCCGCTCGACGACGCGTCGCTTCATGTCGCTAACTACGGAGGGAATTTCATAGAAATACGTAGAAACCAGTCGTGTCGCCGCGACACGTCGTCTGCTGCGGCTTCGTGTCGCCCGCTTGTGCCTTTATTTTGAAAAAATTGAAACTTTGACCTCATCGAGTACCTAAGTAACAGGTTTAGTCCAGAACCAAAAAAAAATGGTAATAGAAAGAAAGAAATATAATGTAATAACGGCGAGAACAAGTGCCTTTCGGCTTTGCTAAGGGACCTTTTTACATCGTTTATTTACTTCAGCTATCAAATTGTGATGCTGTATCCCAATTTAAAAAAATCGTACGATTTTCAATAAATAAAAAGCATAATATTATTACCAATTTTCCCCTTAAAAATTACAGTGGAAATATTTTAAATGACACAAGTTACAAAAACCTAAATTAATCCAGTTAAAATTGGCTAAATATATCAACTTTACCTTTTGGTGCAAACGTTATTATAACATGCTAAGTATAACAAAAACACAATATAAATATCAATATTTGCTCACCTTTGTAATCTTGAGGACAAAACGGCACACACAAATAACTATAAAATGAAAACAAATAAAAGTAACGGTACAATACTAAACTTTGTATTAAAAAGTATCGATAAGAGGCACACCTCTACTACTTTACGATGATAATATGTATATTCGACACACTAGACTAATTTTAGACACTAGACATTCGACTATTCAAAAGTGCCTGTAACTGGCCTACTAAAACAAATGCTTTCATTTTGATTTAAATACTATTTTTTTAAATATTTATAGTCTTTCGCTTGATATCAAAATAAATACTAAACTAATTTGCAAAGGAAATATAAATTGCCTAATTGCTAATTATGCTGAGACCATTGATTTTATTTATGCTTATACTTTACAAAAGGTGCTTTTGTATCAAGAAATAGTGGAGTACAAATCACGCCACCAAAGAATGAAAATTATAATAAGCCTATTTTCATCTTCGTGACAAAGATTTCCATTTGGAACCGTGGCGGATTTGTATTAATAACCTCAATAATGGTCAAAGGGAAAAACACGATTTGGCAGTCTCTAGTTAGATAAAAGGAGTCCTTGAAAATCCTTGTCACAGCAAATAAAACTCGCTACTGCCCATCCTTTACCAAAATCAATCGTCAATCCTTTACCAGAACAGTTAAAACAAAATCTTTTAAAGTATTTACAAAAATACCCTTTTTACCCGACTGCGGCAAAGCCCAAAAGTAAGGTTATGTGTTTGACGTGTATGTATACGTAAGTATGTATGTATGTCCGTTTCTTTGTTCCCTCATAACTCCAAAATGGATGAAGGGATTTGAATGAAATTTACGTCGTTAGATTCGTCTTGATGGCGCGAGTGTTATAGGCTTTAATAAGAGGAAATGCGAGTGATGTCTCTTTCTACTATCGCTGTCTCTCTCCGTCCTCCTGCCCTCAAATTCGTGCGATAAGGACAACTATAGAAAAAAGTTAGAATTCGAGGTTTGGCTCTCGCCTATTTCCTCCTCCAATATTGAACCAATTTAAAAGATATTTTAGACAATGAATAAGGAGGTTATATACTACGCCGCTATTTTTTTCTTTTTCCGTTAATAGTTTACAAATTTGTACACTAGGACTCTGTTAACAGCGATCTAAACAAGCAATTTTGAGCATTTTTTGAGGGTTCTAGTGCTTATAAAAATAATTTATCACCAAAAAGGAAAACATAGGGGCATAGAAATAGTTAATATTTATTATTCTGTAAAAAACCATTGCTCTAGGGTCATTAACCAAAAAGAAAACAGGCGAGAGCGTTTGTATGGAGAAAAGACCACTCGCGTTTCCTCTTAATTTTTTTTTTAAACTAAAAAAAATTACGGATTTTGGGAGCCAAATCACGGAGTACAATTTTTTTTTTTTCCAATATCATCGAGTAGGGTTCAAAGACAAAGACAAAGATCTTTTGAATATTAAATTATGAAATGAAAGAAAATAGAATGAACCCCGCCTGCTTCCAACTTTTGTTTAATTTAAAATGTGCTTGTTTTTTTTTCTTTTCCGTTTTTTCAGTCGGGTTTTTTATTTTATCTGAAAGATGCTTGCTTGCTTGCTGAGTAACTGGTTTTGGTAGGCCAAACCACTTTTTAACAGCTGGTGAAAACGTTTAATCATCATCATCATTTTCTTGCCCTTAACCCATTCTACTTGGGGTTGGCGCAACACGTTTTCTTTTTCCATTATTCCCTTTTAGACGTCACAGTGGCGTTTAGTCCTTTGTCTTTCATTTCATTCTTCACACAATCCATCCATCTTTTCTTTGGCCTTCTTCTGCCTTTTGTGGAAACTTATTCTTTATTGCACACATAAAATAACAAATATAAACAAAAATTACAATTATAAAGCTTATGTACAAAGGCGAGCTTAACCCAGAATTGGGTTTTCTTACAGCAAACCTAATTTCGCTAGCGAGATTTGCAAAAGAGGAGGAACACTTAATGTATGTGCATAACAATGTTACTTAAATTAAATAGACTTATAAACTAAACTACATACATACATTAACATATACGTAATACATATCGAGGGTATAGTGCTCAAACCCAATAAGTGTCGAAAAATCAAAAATCGTTTTATTAGTACATCTTAATGTATTTTTGACGCTCTTTCCAGTGGTCTAATCCAATAAGTGAAATTCGCAGTAGAAAGATAATTACTATAGGTAATAACCCAATAAAGTCACCTCGTTTAGCCAAGACTTAAAAAGTGGTACCCTATAAAGCGTGTTGTCTTGTTAACATCATATTTTTATATCACGCTTAAACCACATAAAACTTATTATTGGTGTTGACTGTTCAATAAGTTCAACTAAAATTACCCAACGGTTTAGAGGTAATAATCACTATTTGTATTTATCGGGTTTTATCTTTAACTACGTAGATAAAAAAACAAACTTAACCAAAAGCTAAATCAAAACAAGTGTATTTATCGGGTTTTATTGTTCGATTATGTCCGTCTGTCTGTCTGTCAAGACCTTTTTTCTCAGGAACGCGTGGAGGTATCAAGCTGAAATTCATATCAAATACTCAAGTCTATGGTCTCTTGGAGCTGTGAAAAAATCAAACTTCTAAGTCAACGCGATCAAAAGATACTCCCGTTTATGCCGCAAATTTTCGACACTCGCAAGGGAATCAAAACCTACAGGGTACTTCCCGTGAACTCAGAATCTTGAAATTTGGTACGAAGCAACGTCTTATAGCATAGATAAAGGAATAATTACGAAAACCATAAATTTTTAGTTACATCAAGATACTCCCGTTTATGCCGCAAATTTTCGACACTCGCAAGGGAATCAAAACCTACAGGGTACTTCCCGTGAACTCAGAATCTTGAAATTTGGTACGAAGCAACGTCTTATAGCATAGATAAAGGAATAATTACGAAAACCATAAATTTTTAGTTACATCACATAATATATTTTTTTTACGGAACCCTCGGTGCGCGAGTCCGACTCGCACTTGGCCGGTTTTTTTTCTTTTCACAAGCAAAACCACAAGATACAACAAGTCAATCATTAATTTCAAAGCGTCATGCTTTTGTTAAAACAATCGTTGTGATTACTTGTAATTAGTTATATCGCGTCGTTTCCAGTTATAACCGGTTAATGAGACCTAGATAAGCCATTGGCAACTTAATTGCTGTATTATTTAGTGCTTGAAATATTATTTATAATGATGTCTCTTTCTAAGAAGATTTAGCACGTATGACGTCAGCATTGGTTTTATTGTATGGTATTTGAAGTGGCACAGAATCGTAATCGTCAGAAGGAATGGAGGGAGGCCTTTGCCTAGCAGTGGGTCAATATGTATTCAGAGTGTAAAAGTACCTACCCTTAAGAGGAAAGAGGGCGCTGTCTCTCTCCGTCTGTCTCTCTCCACTATCGCTGTCTCTCTCCATCCCCCTGCCCTCAAATTCGTGCGATAAGGACAACTGCAGAGCCGACTCAAAAGCTTAAGTAAAAAGTCATATTTCTAGGTTTGGCTCTCGCTTAATTCCTCCTCCAATATTGAACCAATTAAAAAGATATTTTAGACAATGATTATGGAGGATATATACTACGCCGCTATGTTTTTCTTTTTTCAAAGATGCTCAAATGTACAATAACGTAACATCACGTCTGTGACCAACGAAGGGTTAGGCAGAGGTGTACTTTATAGTACACCCAATTTTTTGCCAGTTATACAGACTCCAATAATTCAGACTCTATAGCTGCGGCCATAACACTTTGCCAGATCTGGGAATCGAAACGTGGGCCTCGTACTCAGCAGTGTAGCTTGCGACCACTAGACCAATGAGGCCAAGTCCATCTTTTATTAGACTGAATAAATAAATTGACTTGGTATTACATGAATCTCACTACTTTTTACGGTAGAAGATAAGAGTTGTACGACTTGGCTTTTTTTACAAGTTTTGTTTTAGTGGGATAATAATATTACCCGGATAAAAGGTATCCATATGACCTTACCTAAAGAATGTTATTTACTTAAATATGATGAAAATTCAAGTCAATCTGTTACGCAATTAATTACCCCGACTTAGCATAAAGTGATACTTCAGTATGAAGCCGCAAAAGTGTGCTGTTTGCTTACACAGGCCCTCGAATGGTATGGTGCGGTGCAAATTCTTAGAAATCTAATCAGGCCATTCGCGATATTCGATCGATTGGTTAGGGGTGCGATACACTAGGTTGGCGGGGTACTTGCCTAACATGCTTTATTTATTTATTTGCATACTTAACGCTACTTACCCAAAAAGGCGAAAAAGAGGACTACACCCCAAGGATATTGCGAAAAGAAGTCAACAAAGCAATAATGTCGCAGAAAAGAGGGAAAGCACCTGGAGAAGATGCCATGTCTAACGAACTCCTTATAGGAACATCGGACAAAACACTAAACATTATCACAGACTTATTCAATGAAATTTTAGATACCGAATACATACCCCGGCAATGGAAATCGTCAACCATAATTCTTATACACAAAAAAGGAAAGAAAAACGACATAACAAATTATAGACCTATTAGCCTCATGTCTAACGTGTATAAAATTTTCTCCAAAATTCTGCTAAACCGCGTAACAAAGATACTGGACGAAAATCAACCAAGGGAACAGGCAGGATTTCGGAGTGACTTCTCAACGCTTGATCACATTCACACCATAAAACAGGTCATCCAAAAAAGTAACGAATACGGTATCGACTACTACATAGCTTTCGTAGATTACAACAAAGCGTTCGATTCACTCAAAAACGCGAAAATATGGGAGGCGCTAGAAACACAGGGAGTAGACAAAAAATATATACGGCTTATTAGCAATATCTACCAGAATATGACAGCAAAAGTAAAAACAGAAAGAATAGGGGAAGCTTTTCCTATACAAAGAGGAGTTAGACAAGGCGACCCGCTGTCACCTAAACTTTTCTCTGCAGTTTTGGAATTTGTATTTAGACGCCTCGAATGGGACAGCTATTATGGACTAACTATTAACGGAATTAAACTGAACCACCTAAGATTCGCAGACGATCTGATACTTATTACAGGTGACGCGAGAAGCCTACACGAAATGCTCGAACAACTTACATCCGAAAGTAGTAATGTTGGTCTGTCAATGAACACCTCGAAAACAAAACTAATGACAAATGTAGAACAAGTTCCTATGAGAATCGATAGTACGCAGATGGAATATGTGAATGAATACACATATCTTGGACAAATAATATCTCCAAAAGACCTGACAAAGAAAGAAATAAACAACAGAATTAATCTATCCTGGAAAAGATACTGGTCTTTGAAAGAAATCTTCAAAAACCCAGAGATACCACTAAAATATAAGAAAAAAGTATTCGATTCATGTATTCTACCCGTTATGACTTATGGTTGTCAAACATGGAGTCTAACACAACATGATATGCGCACATTAGAGACCTGCCAACATGGGATGGAAAGAAGTATGCTCAATATTAAGCTAAGCAATAAAATAAATCTTGTAGCCATCCGGAAGCAAACTAGGGTTACTGATGTGACGTATTGTGTCAAGAAACTAAAGTGGAGGTGGGCAGGCCATATGATGAGGAGCGTGAAAGACAAGTGGGCTAAGGAGGTGACCGAATGGTGTCCAAGAGAACACAGACGAAGGAGAGGAAGACAGCGTCGGAGATGGGAAGACGATATAAAACGAATAGCAGGTGTCACATGGAGAAGGAAGACACATGACCGCATTTTATGGCAGGCTTTAGGGGAGGCCTATGCTGAGTTAGCAAGACAGTCTTTGTGAAACCAGTGTCTAGGTTAAATATTTTACTTTAGTATATAAGAACAACGTGTTTTATAAGATTGTTAAATAAAGGCTATTATTATTATTATTATTATACTTAACGCTGATAGTTTTAGGCTCTCGCCTAGATGAAGCAATGAAAAGAGAAACTCGTGGCTAAATCTAAATAATAACGGGAAATAATTAATTGCTTTAGCAATTATAAATAAATAAATTATAAAATTTGGTGAGCCAAAAAAAACCAGCATTTAAATAATTTGGTCGGAATACAAAGATTTTGTTTGCAATTAAAAAAATTAGGCAGCAATCCTTGTTCTGCAAATAATTTTGATAATGGTCAAAAATTAAATCATAAATAGGCAGCTTACAAATAACATGAGTTTGCATAATACAAAATAACTACTTGGTCGGCAAAATATAATAGTTGGTCAGCAAGATTTCATGATCGATCAACAAAGAAATTATTCTATGAGCAGTTTGTTTGATCGGTATGCATATTTAAAACATGGTGAGCAAAATAAGTAATTGGATTGCGAAAATCGGCAATGTACGTTAAAATGGGGGGGTTAGGTTAGATTAGAACTGTGACAGCCGAGCGAGCGAAGCGAGCGGTGCCGCGGGAACGGCCAGCGAGCGCTACATCGAAATTGGTCGCAATATTACAGCATTCCGGTAGTTATATGCTGCTCAAAACGATTTTTTTTGCTTACCCTCTGAGTGCTTACCAAAACTTTATGAAACAGGAGCAGCTCATTGCAGTTTATTTTATTAATATGCTGTACAAAAATATTTACAGCCATCCAGAATGACATAAATTGCTGGTCGATTTTGAAATGTTTGCTGGCCATGATTTGCAGACCAATTAGCTATTTCTGCTGGCAGATTATATTTTTCTGCTGACCAAAATACGAATACTTTGCTAACCAGTTAAATAACACCAAATAATAACAGCCCCACGGGTCTGTCTTTTTTGAAGGCACGCTTGGTGTAGTGGCTGAGCGATTAACTGCTACGCTGTGTGTCGCGAGTTCGATCCCCGCATTGAACAAATATTTGTATGGCCTACAGAAAGTTGTTTTTCCGGGTCTGGGTATTGTATGTTATTGTGAGTTTAAATGTTTGTGAACGCAACCACGATACAGGAGCAATTCCTAGTGTGGGGCAACGTTTTATTAAAAAAACAAAACATGTTTAAGTCAAGCAGACTGCCCATTGTCCGTCCTTGGATGAGTGACGATGCTATTCAATTTTTAACCGACTTCTAAAAAAAGAAGGAGGTTCTCAATTCGGATGTTTTTTTTTTTATGTTTGTTCGGGCTTCGGGCATAACTCCGTCACTTGCTAACCGATTTGAAAAATTCTTTTTTTGTTGGAAAGGGTATTCTTCCAAAATGGTCCCATAATTTTTTTATCAAAATCGGACAAGCGGTTTTTGAAAAATCAACAAAACTCAAAAAAAAAACTTCATTGTCCACATTATGACCCATGAACATGACTGTGAACCACTAAAAAGTGAAAAATAAAAACTTTTTAACAAAAAATTAAACCGACTTCAAAAAAAAAACACAAGAAAGTCAAAAATAAATCAGTTTCTGAAGTCGGTGGCAAAAAAATTAAATCAAACAAACAAAATTTAAGGCACCGACTTCAGAAACTGATTTATTTTTGATTTTGTGTTTTTTTTTTTTAAGTCGGTTTAATTTTTTGTTAAAAAGTTTTTTGTTCGGGGTCGCGGAAAACACGATAAGCCGTTGGTCCCAAGCCGAGCTTGTCAATGTGAAGGAGGTAGCTACCTACCTTGTCTCCGAATCGAAAGTGTCAAGTATGCAACACCCCTTATAAAAACATCTACTTATTAATTGAAAACCGCATTTACAGCAATAAACATGAGTTATACCTAGAAATTGCTCGTGACTTAATTCCAGCAAAACTACTCATTAAGCAACAAAAGGCTTCAACAGAAATGAGGTTAGGATAGGTCGGGAATCAGGTTGTGAATCCCTACAGACAATTTGCGTCAATCCAGGAATTGTCTACTGTTTTACTAGCATCCTAAGGTTGAATGTCACTTGCAGTTTGTAAAAGGACAATAATTATATTTTTGCTTAGGCAACAGTTACATAGTTTCAGTTTACTGGGAGTTATAATCAAGCATGGTAAGGCTGTTATAAGGTCATCTGTATATGGCTCGATTTGTTGTCAGGGAAGACATTGCCGGTATGTCAAGGCCATATCTAAGTAGGTAGGGAGACTGGGTACACTTGATACCTCTGGGACACATGGTACATTTATTTTATAAACCAACCACGCTTGCTAGACTATATAGTATCTGGTATGACTTGTGAAACGCGGCGTTTCACAAGTCATACCGTACCATAGACAAACAGGGTTGCTAGTTTTGAATAGTCTAGCAAGCGTGGTTGGTTTATAAAATAAATATGTACCATGTGTCCCAGAGGTATCAAGTGTACCCAGTCTCCCCTACTAATGCCCCCTTTTTTTTGGTGGTGGGAAGTCATGAAAATTTCATGATTTCCCAACCGGGAGGAGTCATCTAATGACTGCTCCCGTCTGGGCAGAGCGGTGGAGTGTCAGACCAAAAACCACCCAAGTTCCTTGTGCCGAGGCCGCGGTATCTCTTTCGAACAACCCGCAGTCCTGACGGGAGGTACTAATATAACAAAATGTGAAACCAAATAATTTTATTTTAAAAAACTTTTTAACAAAAAATAAAACCGATTTAAAAAAAAAACACAAAAACGTCAAAAATAAATCAGTTTCTGAAGTCGGTGACTTTTGTTTGTTTGATTTCATTTTTTTGCCACCGACTTCAGAAACTGATTTATTTTTGACTTTTTTGTGTTTTTTATTTTTTGTTAAAAAGTTTTTATTTTGCACTTTTTAGTGGTTTGTTCATGGGTCATAATGTGGACAATGTAGTTTTTTTTTTTGAGTTTTGTCGATTTTTCAAAAACCGCTTGTCTGATTTCGATAAAAAAATTATGGGACCATTTGAGAACCCTTTCCAACAAAATTAGAATTTTTCAAATCGGTTAGCAAGTGACGGAGTTATGCCCGAACAAACATAAAAAAAAATATAAACATCCGAATTGAGAACCTCCTTCTTTTTTTAGAAGTCGGTTAAAAAGAGTTACCATGGAATTTTTGCCAGTTCTTTTCCATAGGTAACGACCAACCCAAACCGTGCGGTAAATGAATATAAATGATAGCGTGACGACTGACAGTGCAGATTGGAAGAAAAAGACGGCATTGCGCCGACCCTAAATAACATGGGATTAGGACACGAAGATGATGATGATGATCCAATACGTATCTAATAAAGACGTGAAAATAGGATGTAGTTTAAATAACATAACATCACGCCTGTAAAACCCCAAGGATTAGGCAGTGTGACGGCACGGTTGACGCAGTGGCTAAGCGATTGGACTGCTGCGCTGCGTGTCGCGGGTTCGATCCCCGCATGGAACAAATATTTGTATGACCTGCAGATAGTTGTTTCGGGTCTGGGTATTTGTGTATGTGAGTTTATATGTATGTTTGTGAACGCACCCATGATACAGGAGAAATTCCTAGTGTGGGGCAACGTTTAAAAACAAAAAAAAAAAGTGATGTACCTAATTATAGTACACCCACATTTCGCTAGTTACGTTTTAAGTCCCATGTAATAGGCTCGCCCTATATATATATATATTTTTTTTAAACGTTGCCCCACACTAGGAATTTCTCCTGTATCGTGGGTGCGTTTACAAACATTGAAACTCACATACACAAACGCGCCCAGACCCGAAACAACTATCTGTAGGCCATACAAATACTTGTTCCGTGCGGGGATCGAACCCGCGACACGTAGCGCAGCAGTCCAATCGCTTAGCCACTGCGCCAACCGTGTCGTCAAAGAAGAAGAAAAAGAAGAAAATTGTGTTTATTTGGCAAAAATACCTTAAAAGTTAACAAAAAAAAAGAAAAGGAATTATATTCATATTGAAGGATGGAGAGAGAGGAAGTCCAAAGAAAAGATGGATGGCTTGTGTGAAGAATGGTATGAAAGATAAAGGAGTAAATGCCCCCAAATAGATGATGATGATGCAGGAAGGTGATGATGATGTAGGCTTGCCCCAGCCAGCATTCAAATGGGCACAAATCCGGACTCCATGGCTGCTACTGAGGAATTCCTGATGATGTCGTACTGCATTTTATGTGAAACTAGCTTTTGCCAGCGGCTTCGCCCGCGTTAAAATGACGATTTTCCATACAAACTTTCATCCCCTATTTAACTCCCTTCGGGGTTGAATTTCGAAAAAAATCCTTCCTTTCTTATTTCCTTTCTTATTCCTTGTCTACATTATAAAGAGAACCTCTGTGCAAAATTTCAGCTTTCTAGGCCCAAGGGTTTGGGCTGGGCGTTGATGAGTCAGTCAGTCAGGACTTCTCTTTTCTATACTAATATTATAAAGAGGTAAAGTTTGTGTGTTTGTATATTTGTTAAATTGTAAGGGGTAATCTCGGGATCTACTGAACCGATTTTAAAAATTCTTTCACCAATAGAAAGCCACATTATTGCTGAGTGTCATAGGCTACTTTTTATCCCTGTATTCCCACGGGAACGGAATCTACGCGGAATCTATTTTGTCCAAAAGTCTATTACCTACGTTTATCAGTCCCTTTTAAATACTTTCCTATTCCCTGATTGCATCTCAATTAAAATCAATTATTTATCATTATAAGAACCTGTGGCAATGGGCAGGGCATATTGTTTGTAGAACGGATGGCGAAGGAGCCGAAAAGTTCTGGAGCGGCGACCGCGAACCGGAAGACGATACGTTAGAAGGCCTTTCACTAGGTGGACCGATGACCTGCTGAAGGATGCACCGGGCTTCGAGTTGGTCGAAAGAGATACCGCGGCCCCATTCACAAAAATCTAAAAAGGAACATGGGTAGTTTTTAGTCAGTAGAAGTCTAACACTCTCTTTCGCTCGGCCCACAGCGAAAGGAGTCATTTGATGAAATTCCATCGTTACATACTTTGTTTTTTTGGAAAAACAAAGTATGCGAGACGCACGGGACCGGTCGGTGACACTTAGTCCAGCAGTGGATGTCTTCGGCTGAAATGATGATGATTATAAGAACCTTGAAAACACCTTTAATTTAAATATAATCATTAAAAAAACTCAACAAATAGTTATAATATTTCAAAAACAATAAATTCACCTTTGACAATCATGCGTTGTAACCGATTCCCACGTTGGCATCCGATTTCCTGCAATGCGTAATCATCGAAAATCGATATAACTTTACAAGTGCGCAATCTTCTACTGACAATGTTGATACTACAGTCAAAGTCACTGATAAGTCGCTGGCGCAACACTAGTTCCTCACTTCGTACTTCGCACTCGAACGAAAAACACGTATCGATATATTTCTCGATAAAACTTTTCGGTGTTGGACAGCACTATTTTGTGGATCGAACGTCACATGTGATTTTTTTAATCTGTGGTCATTAGTATTTTTTTTTTTTTTTTTTTTTTCGTTGTCTTTGAGTTCAGTTTGTGTTCTTTTAAACTGAACATTCGTGTTTTTTTAAACTTCTGCAAAGATGTTAAATAGTTATAAAATACAATATTTCTTATATTTTGCTATAAAGTAGTTGTGTGTGTTTGCGGTCTAATAGTTTTTAAAAATCTTACTGTGTTGTTTCGTCGTGTTTCATCATTCGTCACTTTGGTGAGTACCTACATATAGTTTTTTTTAATATCTACAATTAGCTATGGCCATGCGAGTGTGTGTAGTTACCTTTCTAATCATAGCAACCCGTGAAATTCGTTCCAATTCGACACCAACACAGTTTTATTACATTAAGTATTAATTTCTGAATTTATATATTGTTTAAATTTAACCTAAATAAGTAAATGGGCAGAATAAACGTCGCTGTCAAAAATTATCACGTCACCAAAGCCACGTTTAAAAGTGAAGGTTACTATGGTTTTTACCCGACTGTCACAGAAAAGAGGGTAATTTACAACCTCAAATCTGCAATGGTTATAAAAAGGATGAAATCGATTATCAGCATAGCTCTGTTATATAAATATACAGATTAAACACTTACGATACTGTTAATACTGTTAAAATATTGACTCAGATAATACAATTATTACTGGATATAACTTTATAAGATTTAAAACTAATAATTACTTAGCAGGGGCAAGTTTACTCTGATAAAATGCTATAAAATTATGTTTAAGCCCTTCTAGAACTTTCTAGTTTTATGACATACTATAAGCTTTTGCGCGCGGCTTCACCCGCGTGAAACTGACGATTTTCCATACAAAATTTCATCCCCTATTTATTAACACCCTTAGTTTCGGTCTACATTATATTATAAGGGGCCCTCTGCAAATTTTCAGCTTTCTACGTTCAAGGGTTTGAGCTGGGCGTTGGTGAATCAGTCAGTCAGTCAGGACTTCTGTTTTTATCACTCTCACCGCCACCCATATAAAGAATTTTTCAGTGCAGCAGGCCATGCGGTCTGCCGGCGGCCGCAACTTTGCCTACCCGTGCAGGCCGCGTTGAAAAATCTGTAACGAGTGAGGCAGGCCGTACGGGCCGCCGGCGGGCTCACTGTTTGTTTTTACTAGCAAGCCATGCGGTCCGCCACGACCTCGCAATTTCATATTCAATTTGTAGTGCGTGGCCTGCTGCTACAGAAAAACGAAGCTGCCAGATGCAAAGTTTATTTCTTTACCTACAACTTAAAAAAAAAAATATTGCTGTATCTTTAAATTTACAGGATTTCTAGGGGGTTAATTACAGAAATGAAAAAGTAATTTTAAATGAAAGAAACTTAGTTTTATTAATAAAATAAATAGTAAGTATAATAATAATAATAATAAAATAATATTAATATTAATTATTAAATAATTCTCGATACGGCTCGTATTATGAGGAGGTTCCTGTCTCTGGAGCCCAAACCACCAGTGGCTTGGACCCTGCTCCCGTCACCGGTGGACGACTATTTTTTATATTTTTAAATGTTTTTTTATTATTTTATGAAATATTTAAAAATGTAAATATTATGTTAGTAAATAAATAAAGGACATAATAATAATTATTATTATTAATAATAAATAGTCTGAGTCATCCTCTGAGTCCGACATAATGATGGAAACTTCGCACAAGTAACGAAATGCACAAGAAAGCAACGAAATTCCTCAAAAAGCGCGCGAAAATGCGACTGTTGCAAGCCGTGCGGGCGGCCGGCGGGCTACTGATTGATTATTATATGTGGCGTGACAGACTCGGTTATGATTTTAAGTAATAACGTAAAGTTTGTTCGATTTTGGCGCGCAGGATACGGTGCGCCGGCGGCCCGTACGGCCTGCTGATCTCGCTCAGTGCAATATGTAGGTGGGGTACCTTACTCGAAAAGATACGTCCCGCTGGCGGACCGTATGGCGGTGAGAGTGTTATTAGAATGTTCCCACTGCTGGGACGATGGTCTTCTCTCTATAAGAGGATGTGGACCTTAGTCCACGATTCAAGTGACATCCATCAAAGTGCGTGTCATTGATGGATATGACTTGAATTCATGCGTGTCATTGATGGATTTGACTTGAATTCAAAATTTGAATAATAACTGAGTTTGTATGGTTATTGTATCCGATATACTGCTCATCGGGGCTGCTGGTTGTTTGAAAGAGATACCGCAGCTTCGACACAAGGGCAAAGAAGGAACATGGGTTGGTTTTAGTCAGTAGAAGTCTGACACTCTCCTTCGCTCTGCCCAAGAGCGGGGGGGGGGGGGGGGGGGGGGTATTTGATGATTTTCCACCCACCAAAAAAAAGGGACACATATATATGGGAACCGTACTTACCTAAGCGTTGATTACGACCGGCCTTGGATGTTTATAATCAGGAAGACGTTAGGAATGCGACGTCTCTAATTACGTCATACAACTTCCGGGGTCAGTGAGCCTTTAAACCTTGAAATTGAAAAGAAATATTGTAAATTTTTTTTCAGCATTGGTCTTGAGCATTTTTCTCTTTCTCATTAGAGCGTTTGAGTCTATTTGGACTATGTTACTGCATGTAAGCCATTTAATAATTATTTATTTATTTATTATTCACAAAATCCACAGCTCTTTGTTTTATCTTAAAAATATAAACTTATACTACAGCCAATTAAGGATATACAATTTATTTGCGATATATTACATTGCTAACTCAGACTAACAGAAAAAGGAAGACGACGCGCCACGAACATCAAAAGTGAAGCCAACTTTTTATCTATGTGTGTAGACAATGTCTCGTGAAGTCGTGACGTTCTAGGAGAAATGCGTGTGGTTTTAGTGTAGGTGTGTGCGTGAGCTTGTATGTTTACTTGCTATAGGCGTGTGGTTTTGTGGCTTCACTGTTGGTGTTCGCGGCGCGCCGTCTTTCTTTTTTTCTTGGTCTGAGATTGCTAAGAGTAATAATAAATTAATGCATAATTAAACATGGGAACGTTTAAATGTACCTACCATAGGACACTCGCCTATGGCGGATAATGAAGCTTCCCACTAGTGTAAGAATGTTCAGAATCAAATCAGTAGTTCCGAAAATTCGATTCGAAGACTCGATTCGCTTCGACTCTTTAAAATACTAACTATAGTATTATATTTTACCTGGCCGTATTCTTCAATAAATACGGATGTGTGTCTAACATATTATCGCTTAGTTATAAGATATCTGGCCCATATGGGTTTGGCATACTTAACTACGACTAGAGTTTTTAGTGAAGTCATCTTGATATAGCACTATGCTGTGCTGAACAGTTTTTGATAAAACTGATATACTTACATTCAAAAAACGACCTTTTACGATTCAATTTAAGGTTTTCTATTTAGCTGGCCTAAGGGCACTCCACCCGTAATGACATTCCATCGGCGATATGATGGAATAGTCAGAAATGTAAACAATTGATGTAAGCTATCGAAAACCTCGGAGTTCCGGTAACTAGAAGGTTCCCAGTTATGGTCTAGTCCGGGGGTTGCCCCATACAGGGTCAAGTACTTCGAGCTGGAGTGATTCGAATAATATTCCCACCCGTACGCAAAATACCCGCTTCAGGCGGTGAAGTTGCAGACACCGGCTCGTTATACTATACTAAGTACTCGTATAATAATTTGGTCTAGAACCGTGGTCTAGAACAAAAACATTTTGGAATGACGAACAGAACAAGTTTCTTTCGGCTTTGTTAAAGATATTTTTCACCCATTATTTTAGTAACTCACAAGCTATCTAAAGGTAAGCTGGTGTACACAGCACCAACCAATCGAAACCAGTTAATGCGGATCTCCGATTGTACGGGAAATCTTTACAAAGCGAGGTCATGCTACTACTGGAAATATATGTGTCGAATCTACCGAAAACTGTAAATTTTTCCTGATCAACCTTAAACCTAATATTTTACCGATAAAGTTGAAAATCTATTAAAGAAATTTGACAGATTGTTTTAGTACCTTAATACTAGCAACTGTACCAATATAAAAGCAGATCACTTTAATGTCCACATTCCCTTAATTACTTAACACCAATTTTAACTTCACGTCCTACTTTCACTTCAGTAAAGCTCATATTACAATAATCCCGTTTAAGGCGTTATAGGCTTTAAAGTAAAACATTTATTTAGCTTGTACTAAAAATATACTTTTTAATTATGCTTGTAATATTAAGAGGCTGGCTGTTTACTGTGAATTAATGACTGTGACTGAGTGATACAGTATTTTTTACAACCTTTTTATAATTAAGACACACGGGCCCAGCTCGGGTTGGAAGTAGGTACCTACTTCTTTTCTAATAAATCTCTCTCTCTTCTTCTTTTCTATAGCTCGTTCCATCGTCGACATCTCTGCCTTAGGGCAAGATTGAAGTCAAGAGCAAGCCCATTGATAATAAAAAAAAAAAAAAAAAAAAAACTGTCTTCCTCTCCCTCTCTATCAATCAACATTTATATTCATAACTCTTTTAGTCCCAAGTGGTTCATCTCTCCTCATCACAAATAGCCATGCCCATACCATACTTAGCAGGCAGTTGATTCTCTTTCAACTTTTCTGTAACTGGCGCAACTTTTAGACCTCCTCGAAATGCTCATTTCTAACTGCATTCATTCTTGTCACACCACACAACCAAAAGAGAAATCAAATTATCTATTTAAAAGAATAAAGTAGGTTTTTGTTTGTGTCTAGTTCCTAAGACTATGACATCATAGACAACCTTCAGACACCTTAACTTCATGCTTAGAATCTAGACTTATTATCTAACTAAACAGTAAAAACTAACCGTCTAAAATCAGGTGATTTCATTCAAGGATTCTATCAAATTGTACTTAGTTGTTAGAACATTCTAAGTTACGATGCACGTAGCACATTATACAGAGTGTATGGAATACTGACGCACAAACAGATACCCCGTATTCAATACATCATTCTGATTCTGAACACCTCATCATCATCAGCTGTAAGACGTCCACTGCATCCCCCATAGAACGCCATAACGAACGGCAACCTGCCGCTAACATCCACCGGTTGCCCGCGACTCTCACGATGTCCTCGTTCCACCTGGTGGGAGGTCCACCAACACTGCGTATTCCGGTTCGTGGTCGAACACCTCAGATTGTTATTTTTCTGATAAAGAGATTTGAAGCTCTTTGAGAAATTAGACTTTTGTCACCTCAATCGTTTCAATACAACAGGGGGCCAATTCTGCCCGTCGGGGCCGCGGTATTTAGTACTAGATTACGTGGCCTCGGCGCAAGGGCAAAGAAGGAACATGGGTTCGGTTTTTAGTCAGTAGAAGTCTGACACTCCCCTTCGCTCTGCCCAAGAGCGGGGGGGTCATTCGATGATTTTCCACCCACCAAAAAAAAAAAAAAAAAAAGGGGGCCAATTCTGTAAAATAGCTAACTTATCAATAATGTGTCGATAGTGTGTCGGTTGTGTCTCAATAGACTACTCATTGACATTTGGTATTCTACAAATATTTATGGTCATTGACTTGCCACTGTAGTGACATTGAAACGCCATAGTAGGACTATATGGTAGTCTGTAAATATATTTCAAGTGAAATCTGACAGTTGTGTCTATCGTGTTTGGCTATCGAACTGCCATTGTGAAGCCATCGAACAACGACACCTCTTTTTCCTAATGTCTGTAGTGTGTCGATAGAGTGACAATGGCATGTTGCTTATCTCTAAGTTACAGAATTGGGCCCCAGGTCACGCAAAGTATTATTAATTAGTATTTTCTATTTGTAACTTCTCAGTAGCAGCCACGGCGTTTAGTCCAGTCATGATAGGCCAAATTAGGTACATATACCAGTAAAATTATAATTATATGTGTAGGTATTAATAATAAATTATAACCTTAATATTACGAGTTTTTGATCGAGACTACCAGTTGACCTCAGATTCTGATAATTCTCTGACCGCGCACTCTACGCCCTCTATCTCGAAAACAGTTCAAGATATAAAATAATGTTGAAAGGAAAAATTGTATAGAATTTAATTTTCTACAATGTTACTCATACATTCGAATTGCGAGAAACCCATAGAAAACGAGATATTTGCAAAAAATCGATTTTTGTGACCTTTGACCTTAGATTTTTAATAGACGCGGTGACCCTACCATATGTGAATTTTGAGACAACTTTTAGGATGCCAAAATACAAGTTTTCATGTGGTAATATACTGGGTATGTCAATTTTCCGAGGTCAACCCCTATAGGGGTCAACCCCTATAGGGGATCTGTTGCCAACAACCGGTCACAAACCCAAACTTTGTGACCGGTTGTTGGCAACAGGCCAACTCTGTCTAACCCTTCGGGGATAATAGGCGTTTTAATAAGTAATGTTCAAATTAATTATAAACAATGTCTTTATCAAAACGTACCGGTCTCGAAACAATAAAAGAAACTCCGTAATAATAAAAGATAAAGATTGTGTTACTTTGTAACTATAATCAGTTCATTTTTAAGTTAATTTAACAATTTGTATTCATTAATGATAACTGTGGTAAGTTTGACGCCGATGACATCATAAATTGTATAGTTACATATTTACAGTTATCTACGAAGAATTTAAAGAGGTTACTGATTAAAAGTGCCTTTTATTCGGTGGATAATCATCAAAATATAACCCCTCTCGATCTAGGCGAAGCGGAATCAGATTTCTACTGACTAAAAACGAGTGCAGGGCAGTGGTCCAACTGCTCTGTCCAACTAGTTGGACCATGGGTCTTTACTAAGGGGCAGTTGTCCAACTTTAAAAATAGTTGGACCACAGCACCTTTTGAGAGTTCCGTGGTCCAATTCATTTAAAAATAACTTACCAACACCTCAACTGCATCTTGTGTGCAATATAATTATAGGAGTACCTCCTATATATTTTTGGGCTGAACCAGAACCATTAGAGAACTTCACTGATATAGAAGTTAGACGCATGACGAAAACTTTAATTTTAAAAAAATGAATTGTTAAATCAGGTTCTCTAAAGGTTCTATACCTCCTATATATTTCTGAACTCCTGCTACTTTGTGAGATTTTACTGATATAGAAGTTATATACATGGCGAAGAAATTAATTTAAAAAAAATTATAAATCAGGTTGTCTAAATTAGACATTACAGTTCATTAAATGAACCCTGTACCTCCTATTATTTCTCGGCTCCTGGTACTTTGTGAGACTTTACTGTCCTTGTTTCTCACCTCCAACAAAAAAAAAACTGCATGGTATTAGAAAGGCATATAGATTTGATTTTAAGATTCCAATACCACCTAATGTTTCTGTTCTCCTGGTAGTTTGTTCGATTGGGATTAAATTAATTAACTATCAAATTCAATCCTTTTAGGGTAGGTAAGTTATTTTTAAATGAATTGGACCACGGAACTCTCAAAAGGTGTTTGTGGTCCAACTATTTTTAAAGTTGGACAACTGCCCCTAGTAAAGACCCATGGTCCAACTAATAGGACAGAGCAGTTGGACCACTGCCCTGCACTCCTAAAAACCACCCGTGTTAGCCCTTTGTGTTCCGGGCCGCAGTATCTCTTTCAAACAGTCCCGCAAGGTTTTAGGCAGTCTAGCTGTACTACTCATATAATTATAATGGGACCTCACGCAATACGTAGCCGCAACCACGACTTTTGCAACAGAAATGTCAAAATCGCTACCATCTTCCCTTTTCCTTTCCTTGCGACGACTCGGGGTGATCTTCAGGCTAAGCCACTCTTGCCTAGGTTGGTCCGAGTGCCCACCCATTACACACCGAGATTTCTTCCATACCTCGGAATGTTAAGCCGTTGGCTCCTCAACCTAACCCTTCGGGCATTATAGGCGTGATTGTATGTTATGTTGGTAGGAAATAGGGATCTTATGCAACAAATAATCTGCCTGTAGCTCCAAGCAACCAAATTCGCGATACATCGGTACCGCTCTCACAGTATCAAAAAAAAAATGCACTAGCTATATGTAGGTGAGCATTTTCGGCCATTCACAGAGAGCAAATTGCTAAGTGTTCCATTGAGATCGGATAACAAGGTCGATTGCATTCGGTGGCTGGGTCAATGACCATACGGTAACCAGATCAAGGCTGTATATCGTGGGCTAGCTCATCGTCTGTCCGTCTTATGACGACGACAGGCCGTGTCGACGGCGCGTTCGTGGTCCACGCGCGCCTCAAAGGGATGTCAGCAACATTGAAGGGACGCCCGTCGGGGCTGCGGGTTGTTCGAAAGAGATACCACGGCCTCGACACGAAGGGCTAAGAACTATTTGCCATAGGGAGATTATTATCATCTGCCTTACCCTTTCCCAACTATGTTGGGGTCAGCTTCCAGTCTAACCAGGCCGGTTAGATGGACATTAATACTATAATGTCAGACTTTCGGACCTCTGACCACCTGAGAGAGATTCAGGAGTGGCAGTCGGGACCAACAGCTTGCGAGGCACGGAGGAAACGCAGTTTGTACCTAGTGGGTGGTCACCCATCCATTGACCAACCTACTATATTGCCACCAGCTCCTTCTTAAGATTTTTCACCCTTTCAACATTATTTCATTCGCAAACTTGCTTTCTCAAGGAAGTCATATGCATTGTTTGTTGTGAATTTAAAAACCCGGACCTAGGTATGCAAGGTCACTAGCGCTGCATCTAAACCAACGATGCGATAAGTCAAGAAAGGACTAGTCACTTTCTTGACTAATTGGCGGTACGGTCGACATAAAAACGTTAGGGAAAAAACAAAGTAGCAACTTACTATAGGTCCGCGCAAGATCTGAAATATCAAAGATTTGCATCGGATTATATGCATTTGCATCTCATGGTCTCTAGTGATAAAATATTGGACAGTTCAAGAAGGTCATCATCATCAGCATAAAATGTTTCCACTGCAGGGACTCGGGCCTCCTCTCTAAGTATAGTCGACCAAGAAATTGGTTTACCACTCTAAGGTTGAATATCATTTGCACGTACAAAACATCAAGTGCTATTTTCGCTACTGCTACGTCAGAATCTGTCAATCTGTCATCCTTAGCGAATAATTATGTTACTGGGAGATGTCATCAAAAGTGGTAAACCAATTTCTTGGTCGACTATACGTATTTATGCCAAAATTCCATTCGATGTAAATCTCATGGCGTTATGCAGGTTATAACTACGCCCTTGGAGAAAATTCGTTTATGTATATGTGCATGTATCGGACTAAGTACCTTGTTAGTCTAATGGCCGCAAGCGCGACTGTTGAGCATGAGGTTCTAGGTTCGATTGACGGAAAAAGCAAAGTTTATTGGGTTTTCCCTTCAGGAATTTCTCAATAGCAACCACAGAGTGTTGATTCGTGTCTTGTTGATAGCAATAGACTATTATATGGGACTTCAACATAACCGGTTCAATGTGGGTGTACTATTAAGGTACAAGTTGGTAGCCGACTGCACGCAGCAGCAGCAGACAACGTGTCGCGGCGACACGACTGGTTTCTATGTATTTTTATGAAATTCCCTCCGCAGTTAGCGACATGGTCACATGAAGCTAGCGACGCATCGTCGAGCGGCAGACGCACGTGTCGTCCGACCGCAGATCAGTAGTGCCCATAGATAACACAAACAACAGGAGATATGTCCTTGTAACACTATGTGTGATTTTAATAATCATTTATCACTATTTCATGCTTTGGTTCCACTTCGCCAAATCGACGCTTTCGGTTCCGGGTCGAGAAACGATGTTGCAGTCACATACACGAAATCGGACTTTTTCTAAAATGTCCAATTTCCCGGAATTCCAGGGTCCCGGTACGAGACTACACTCGAGCCCTAAATTTTAATGTTGCCTGCTGCCTACGTCCCTGAAGCCGACACTATTGTAACTGCCAATCCGTGACGTCATCAACTACCACAACTGCTCCGGACAACCACTACAGCTGCCAGGGAAGTGGTTACCTTTTTAAAAACGCTCCGAATCAACTCAGCTAAATTGACGTACCCGCGACCCGGTTCTTTTCTAAACTTCAGTTTTTTTAATATAACAAATTTTACCCTATTCATTAGTTTTATTTTCAAATCTACCTCTAGTATTTAATGTTGACATCTACCAACGTCACATCCTTTAGCCGAAAATGTATCGGAACCTGTGTCTTCAGTTTACACACACAGAGCAGTAAAAACAATTGATATACGCACTCGGAACCAACTGGATGACATCTGCAGTTGTCGTCTGCAGTCGGGTTCCAAATCATGACTGCAGCGACATGATGCGACGACATGTCGTCTGCTGCTGCTGCCTGCAGTCGGCTACCAACTTGTACCTTGGTACACCACTGCATAACCCTTCGCGGATTACAGATGTATCCTGGGATTGCCACATAAACTCGAATCTTTTACAAGTAGGTACCTCCTATCAGCCACGATTTCCAACGCTCCATTCGCTAGATTAGTTTATAAAACTACCAAGTTAAACCGAATAATTAGCATGGTCTAGTTTACTTAATCACAAAAACGTCTCCGAGGAACCATTTGATAAGGTCTGCTTCGTTCAAGGTTGCGCATAAGTACACTCCAACAAGCTATTTGGTTTATAGAAATAAATATTTATAATTCTAAACACTGACAATATTGATTGCAATTTTGTTTTTAATGTTTTACAAAAGAGATGAATGAAAGCCATTTACATGTGGCTGAAATGAGTATGCTGAGGGGGATGGGTGGTGTGACGTGAATGGGTAAAATAAGAAATGAGTACATAATATATGAAGGAAGTCTGAAAGTGGTGCTGGTGACTGAAAAGTTGTGTGGAAATCGGTTGTCGTGGTATGGGCATGTGATGCGGAGGAATGAGGAAAATGTCGTGTGAAAGGTTTTGTATAACGATGACCTTGCGCTTCGTGGTCTCCCGATGCTGCTCCATGGCGAGGCTGCAGTATGGTGGAGAGTGAATGTGGATGGGTATAAGAGTAGAGGAAGACCAAAGAATCGATGGATGGACTGTTTTAAGAATTATATGGCAAACAAAAAAAAAACCGGCCAAGAGCGTGTCGGGCCACGCTCAGTGTAGGGTTCCGCAGTTTCCCGTCCGTCACAATAAGCATTCCCACTTATGAGTTTAAAGGGTGTCCATTATGTTCGCGGTCCAGCAGCGCTCGTAGAAATTATTTTGTACAACTTTTTGTCTTTTTTGTACAAAAACGGTTGTTTCCACCCAAGTTCAAAATGATTTTCCTAGAAAGTCCTTATAAGATTCTACTTTTCAGATTTTTTTTCATATTTTCTAAACTTATGGTTCAAAAGTTAGAGGGGGGGGGGGGCACATTGTTTTTTACTTTTGGAGCGATTATTTCCGAAATTATTGACATTATCAAAAAATGATTTAAGTAAACCCCTATTCATTTTTAAATACCTTTCCAACAATATATCACACGTTTGGGTTGAAATTAAAAAAAAAAACACTTCCCACTTTTATAGGAGGGCTACCCTATAAAACATTTTTTTCCAATTTTTATTTTACCACTTTGTCGGCGTGATTGATACACATATTGGTACCAAATTTCAGCTTTCTAGTGCTAACGGTCACAGAGATTAAGCGAGGACGGACAGACGGACGGACAGACACACATGGCGAAACTATATGGGTTCCTAGTTGACTACGGAACCCTAAAAAAAGGAGGTGTCGCATGAGATGACGAGAAACAGAGAATTATGGAAGAAGAAGACATGCTGCACTGACTCAAATGAATTGGAATAAGGACAAGAGAATAATGATGATGAAAGTTTTACAGGAAACGGAAAACTATATACAGTCACTGAATGTATCTGTATAATCTTAAAAGTAAATGCAAGTTAGCTAGCCATGCTCGGCATAACCCTCTTAGATCGAGTGCGTAACACCGAAATCCGCCATAGGACGAAAGTCTACGATGTCGGGGACCGAGCGGTGCGCCTCAAGTGGACGTGGGCAGGGCATCTGGCTAGACGCGGAGATGGCCGATGGAGCAAGGCTTTGACCGAGTGGTGGCCAAGGTTAAGCCAAAGAAACCAGGGTCGTCCTAAAGCTCGTTGGGTTGACGATATCGTCAAGGTCGCCGGAAACACGTGGATGAGATACGCACAGAACCGGGAAGTGTGGCAGAAAAAAGGGGAGGCCTATACTCAGCAGTGGGTGATTCCGGGCTGATATGATGATGATGATAGCTGTGTACCAAATATTTGGTTCGACTGTACAATGAAGAGCGAAGGTATTTTAATTTGGATTTTCACACCTTTTTTATACTGTGTTAGCAGTTTGCTAAAACATGATGAATCAGTTTAAACTCAAGACGTAAGAACAGCTATGTTCCCTCTGGTGGGATTTGGTCAGGGCTTTGATAAAGTGATGTTATATTAGTGATATCATAACATAACAGCATGCCAGCTGTAATCCCCGAAGGGTGACAGCAGAAGTGTACCTAATGTAAGTGTAGAAGTACACCAGCCAATCTGATAGTTCCTCATACTTTGTTGATTCATCGTATCATCATCAGCCTATGTCCAGCAGTGGACGTCTTTCGGCTGAAATGATGATGATGATCATCATCAGCCAATAATGTTCCCACTGCAGGAACTCAGGCCTCCTCTCTTGGAGAGAGATGGGCTATAATCCACCACGCGGGTCCAGTGCGGGTTGGTAGATGTCACATGTCTTAAAAATTTTTGGTTATAAGACATGCCGGTTTCCTCAAGATGTTTTCCTTCACCGTTTTGATAGCTGATGTAAGTAATGAACCTGCCTGAGTTCGAACCCACGACTTACTGTTCGTAAGTCGGGGCCGCCACCACTGGGCCACCGCTGCTCCAAGTTTGCTGCTGCTGCTAAGTTGTTTAAGTTCCTTGTAATAGGCCTTACCATCAACCCAGTACAAACCCAGACTCGATGGCAGTAAAGGTACAAGTTGGTAGCCGACTGCACGCAGCAGCAGCAGACGACGTGTCGCAGCGACAAACCTGTGTCATTTAAAATATTTCCACTGTAATTTTTAGGCGAAATATTGGTAATAATATGTGCTTTTTATTTATTGAAAATCGTACGATTTTTTTTTAAATTGGGACACAGCATCACAATTTGATAGCTGAAGTAAATAAACGGTGTAAAAAGACCCCTTAAGCTGAGCCCTTGGAGCTTTAATTGTTTTGAATTTGTTTTGTTCTTTTAATGGTATTTTTGCCAAATTAACACAATTTTCTTTCTTTTCTTTCTTTCTTTCTTTCTTTCCTTAGCAAAGCCGAAAGGCACTTGTTCTCGGCGTTATTACGATTTTTTTTTTGGTTCTGGACTAAACCTGTTACTTGATTATGGAGGTTAAAGTTTCAATTTTTTCACAATAAAGGTACAATGTTGGTAGCCGACTGCACGGCGCAGCAGCAGCAGACGACGTGTCGCAGCGACACTACTGGTTTCTACGTATTTCTATGAAATTCCCTCCGTAGTTAGCGACATGAAGCTAGCGACGCATCGTCGAGCGGCAGACGCACGTGTCGTCCGACCGCAGATCAGTAGTGCCACTGATGCCGGAGCAACGACACGTCGAGCGTGTTTAGAGTTATTGACTAATAGTTATTTGCAGTCGGGTTCGAAATCATGACTGCAGCGACATGAAGCGACGACATGTCGTCTGCTACCAACTGGTTACCAACTGGTACCTTAACTGAGGCATTCCCGATGAAAAACCCAATAACCCTAAGCCTATCTGATCTCCACCACCGATGCAATACCCATGGGTAAGACTGACTGTCAGATTTTTGCATGAAGCACATAACCAGTGGAGAAAGTATGGGCACGTTTTTGTTCTAAATCAAAGTCACTAATATACTGCGGGGGGAGAGGTACGTTTCGGACTCTGTGGTTGGTTGACGAACTGACAACCAAATGACAACTCATTCTCTAGGGATTCCAAAAAAGTAATTGAAAAAGTATCGATATCGATAATTGTTTGACCTATTAGTATTATAACGATTTGTTTGCAATAGAGAGATTACGGGTTCGATTTTGAAATAAAACAAGTAATTACTAAACTTAGAATACTGTATTTAAAAAAATATAATATATTTACTGGTTTTTAAAATGGATTAGTTTTGAATATGTTTTTCTTATATAATCCTTTGAATTTGTATTATTTTTCGTATTATATGTCATTCAAGTATCAATATATTTTTTTGCTACACATGAAGCTAAATCAATTAAATGGTTAGTCGATTCTACGTCAAATGGGTGAAAAAAAAAGTAAAAGGACCTCAAATTAGTTCAAATTAATTTTTTGTGTTAAGATCATGATATCACGGGGGTAGCAAAGGGGGGTTAAAATTTCGGTCATTTTTTGCCTAGGACGATCCGTTTTCAAGATATTATTTGTATTTAACTTATTTTGGTACAATAATTTAAAACGCCCATAACTCGGAAACGGTGCATCGTAGGACCATGCTTATCGGACCCTAAATGGTGTTTATGGCGTAGGTTAACCCGATACTGCAATAAAATTGGTAATAAAAAAAATTAAGTCCTCGTTCCATAGCTAGGCTACACAATCCAACCAAATTTTTTTTATCCCTATCGTGTCAGTTTTTTCATAGGCCTTTGCCTCCGTTTTTCTGCACGCACGCCAGCAATGTGTTCACATGCCAATGCGCGAATTGGCCACCTTTACTCCAAAACTAAAATTGATAACGTCTGTTCCATACCTACACTGGCCTATATAAAAACATTTTAAAAAACATATTTTTCTAGGATTGCAATGATTCAAATAGATTCCAAGCAACGCGTCTAAATTTTGTGTAAAAGGCAGGCAGAGATATCATACACTTAAATTTTTTACTGTTATGTACAAGTTTATGCCAGTATTATACACATTTGCGAGTAAAGCCAAGGGAATAAGCATATTTGAAAATATAGCAATAATGAAACTAAAAAATGTAAGGTATTTTAAGAACTTATATTTTAAATTATATCGATACCATAAACCGTCGCGATACTGCGAACTCGAACATCACTATCATGAAAGAAAGAGACAACTGCATTAGTGCAAATCAGTGTACCAGAAAGAGACAGCAATTATATGATTCTTTTTTCATTGTTTTGATCAAATTGAATAGAAAACCACATAACTGTGCAATGTTATCCCATCTTTTGTGTAACTTGAAGTTGTAGTACACTTTCCACACCATTTAATTGCACAACTAGGCATTATTTTTCGTAATAAATGCTTTCAAAACGGGAGCGCGTGACGTTCGTGCGTTAGCCTACAATATTTGCGACTGAGCAAAATTTCGCCGCGTACGCTTGATATAGCGTGTGTTTGGCACCCGCGGTAGCCCCCGCACGCGCTCTCCACTGGTTATGTGCTTCATGGATTTTTGGGTCACTGACTACCTGTAACAACTGTCACATACTTAACTATAATTGGCAGCTGCTGTGAACTGAACTAAATTCATCATCATCATCATTTCAGCCAAAAGACGTCCACTGCTGGACATAGGCCTCCCCTAACATTCGCTACATTGACCGGTCCCGTGCGTCTCTCATCCAGCGGGTCCCGGCAACCTTAACCTGGTCATCGGTCCACCTAGTGGGAGGTCTTCCAACGCAACGGCTTCCGGTTTGCGGTCGCTGAACTATTATTAATAATTTAAATAAATAAAGTTTTTTTTATTTTTCTCACCACAATATACATAAATTAGTTTACAATGGTCAGATTCGACAAGATACACAATTCAGGTATTATATATTATGGGAGACTGGTGCCTAAGCTAGGCTCATGGCCTGTGTTTCAGGACACCAGGATCCCACCCCTTTACATTTTCATTTTACACATTATGTACTAGACGCGCATTTACAAAAAAAATTACAATTATTAAAATTGTACAAGTTAGCCTACTTATTCTTGTATAGTCGACCAAGAAATTGGTTTATCACTTTTGATGACATCTCCCAGTAACATAATTATTCGCTAAGGATGACAGATTGACAGATTCTGACGTGAAAATAGCACTTGATGTTTTGTACGTGCAAATGATATTCAACCTTAGAGTGGTAAACCAATTTCTTTCTCGACTATACATAGCAAATGGCTTTTTTACCACTTGTCATCAAATAGAATTTATTAATCAAAACAAAAGATCGCGTGATCTACAATGACCTCGATATTTTACTAGCAATAGTACTACATACACACTTAATAGGTACAACATAACATTACGAAATACGATCAAACCATTAATTTGTTTATTAATTAGAATATGCATAATTATTTTCATTCATTAATTAATAGCGATTATTACTTACAAATTGCTGAGTCTACGAGACACATACATACGCGCAATATTAGTTTTCGCGCACTAGAAAGTGTGTGCGTCAATCAGCAAACTTCAAAGTATTCATTTTGTTAGGTGCTGATACCGATACCTAATGTTGACCTGTATCATCCCCACTGGTGGGCAAAGGCCTCTCCCAATGACTTCAAGTTGTTTTGCTTCAAGGCCAATGTGGGCCACTGGTCACTAGTCTTTTCCAGATCGCCCGACCGTCTTCTTAAAGGTTTGCCGCGATTCCTTTTGACTGTGTCAGGGCTCTAGAAAATGGTTATTTTGGCCCACAGGTCATTGGACATGCAGTAGACGTGCGCAGTCCAGCCCCACTTCAGCTTAGCTGCTATATGAGCAACGTCTGGGTGCTATGCTCATTAAAACTTATTTTAATCAGAAACATGCAAAAGAATATTTTGCTTGTCATCGCCCATGATTGACATTTTATAAGTCGGCCATTTTTTATTCGAACCATCTGATTACAGGGCTTAGGTACCTACACAAAGGTTAATGGCCGACATTACTCTCAATGATACAAAGTACTACAGCATCCGTAAAGAAAGAAAAAACATTCATCACCCATACTGTACCCAGAGACGTCTCTAGCCCATGTAGCGCCCGTGTGCAAACATTATCCTAGCGCCCCCTCTATTTTCATCATTAGCCAAGAAAAGTAGCAAAAAGACAATTAACTTTTTTTTTTATATTTGAAATGTAACACTTTGTGTTTATTTTTCAAAGTCAATTTTTTTTTTAATTCGATTTCATTGGTTCTAAGTAGCTTCTATGTACGTCATATTTGATAGCCATTATAGCTAATAGTGTATTAAGGTTGATTGGTAATCGATTGTCGTGGTATGGACATATTATTATGATGCGAAGGAATGAAGGAAATGTTGTGAGGAAAATGTTGAGTATGAATGCAGATGGCTATAAAAGGAGAGGAAGGCCAAAGAAACGATGGATGGACAGTGTGAAGGATGATATGGCTGGAAAAGAGGTTACTGCTGAAATGAAAGCAAGAAATAGGGAAGTATGGAAGAAGAAGACATGTTGCGCCAACCCCAAATAAATTGGGATAAGGGCAGGAGAATGATGAGTGTATTAAGGTTTGCCATTCCGAAAATTTACGAAATCAGTGGGCGAGCTCAAACAATTTTGGTACATCGAATAAATGAGAAATTCATATATATAGATAGAAATGGTCTCTGTATGAAAAAAGCAAGAGCGAGCGAAGCGAGCTCGAAAATTTTAGCCCCCGCCTCGGAAAGGTTATTTTTATCATTCAATAAAATTATATTTAACTTACTTTTACTACTAACGCATTGAAAAATGGGGCAATAATAAAAACTCGGCGGCAAGAGCGAGCGAAGCGAGCTAAAAAATTTGAGCATTCCAATTATGAGATGGTTTAGATTTTCTTTTTACCGTGAATACAGATTTAAATAAAGTAATAATTTAAAAACAATCTTTTCAATCAATGTAGTGTAGTTTTCCTGTAGTGTCACCAGAACCAAAGTTATGAACTGTGAGCAACCTTTCAGCTCAATCGGATGAGGGGAACTGGTTTGAAGTTCAGTTGCAAGATTTAACCAATACTAACAAACTGACAAGGGAACTAGTGGGTGGCGGGTTAGAAGAAATATAGTAATACGTATAGATTTTCTAGATTTGCGGGGCGGCAGACCGGAATTTTAATTAATTGTCTGATGACATAACCATGACCTGACGCTGCCGCTTGACTCCGCTCTGTGCCGCCCCCTGAAACGCGCCGCCGGGGGCCATGGAATAAATAAAATAACAGGCCAGAGGGGGTTGGTTAAGTAGATGTCACATGTCTTCGATTTTTCTCCTTGGGCGCTCCGTAGCGAGCGCTGATCGGCGCCCACATGGACTCTGCGCCCGGGTACTACGCACACCCTGCACTATATGTAAAGACGCCTTTGCCAGTTTTAGTTGTAATAACATATCTTACACAAATATTTTCTATGCATTTATTTTACATTGATACCAATTCATGTGGTTTTCCCACATTTGATTTTTCAAAAACCGATCGAACGAATTCGATAATATTTTAATGGAATCTCCTGGCGCCCCTGTATCTCTGGCGCCCTGGGCCGTCGCCCAACCGCGCCTTACCCTAACGCCGCTACTGTTTGGAGGTGTCGCACTAGAGGGCGCTCGGCGCCCCCTTAGACCCGGCGCCCGTGTGCGCCGCACACCCTGCACTATAGGTAAAGACGCCTCTGACTGTACCCACCTAATAATCAAATAATCATCAAGCTTGCGGATGTGAAATAAAAAAACTTAACCATTTTTAGGGTTCTGTGTTCAAAGGGTGCCAATGGGATTCTATTGGCCTAAGTTTTTTATTGTTTTATTAGATTTTTATGTGCATAATATAGAGTACCGGCTTCGCACGGGTGCAAATGGATGTATGAACAAAAATGGATGGATGGTGATATATATAAACCTTCCTCCTGAATCACTCTATCTATTAAAAAAAACGCATCAAAATCCGTTGCGTAGTTTTAAAGATTTAAGCATACAAAGGGAGATAGGGACAAAGAAAGCGACTTTATTTATGTAGGTAGTGATGACGTAGTGCTACTGATTATGATGTAGATACTTACTCATTGTTGAAGAGCTAAAAAATAAAATCAAAATTCTATGGTTAGCCTTCTTTCCGTCTATCACAGGGGTCCATTTTTTAACCAAATTAAAATATTCGAGTGTTAATATGGCCGCTAAAAATACAAATAAAAATAAAATTGAAAATTAAAGTGGTACGTACCCATACAAGAATCGGGTTTTTCGGCGTTCATTACTCGATCTTAATAATAACATTAAGTAATGTAGTGTCCACTTTTGTACGTTGTACGGAACCCATAATGTATTTACGAGTCAGACTCGCACTTGACTGCTTTTTATTTACCTCAAACCAAGCAATGGAATTTTATAATCGTTATTAAAAATAGAGAAAAAAAATCTAAAAAAAACTCCGTTAGTGTTGCGATGATGAAACGATTATTTTTAATCGTGAACGGCAATTATATCGATATACCGAGAATCATAATCGGTGTTAAATCGATTTAAGTAAAATTGGAATGCGGACAGATGGAAGCTGATTTAGCGTGAAAGTTTCGAGTATTTGGTTTGTTCCGTGTTGCTAGGCAACGGAAGATAGATCCTATCCTACTTAATATAAACGCGAAAGTTTGTAAGTTTGTATAGACTATAGATGGATACTCTTTCACGCAAAGGTTTCGGTACACTGATAGTTTATAACATAGGATAGATTTTCATTCCGACTTTATCTTTCCGTGGGATAATTTTTGAGTTGTAGCGGGCGAAGCCGCTGGCAATAGCTAGTAAATAATATAATTGATCTCATCTAGCTCGTACAGAGAAAATTAGCAGTAAAAAGCACGAAGTAGAAGAAGAAAGTTTTGACCATCATTTTCAAGGCAGTTGAGTTACAAGGCCAGTCAAGATTATCGGTTATCGCTGCACTACATACGACACAAAATCGCTTATCATACAAATAACTCTCGACCGGCAGTCATTTGTAGATCCTTCACATTTTTTACAGAGGTAGTAGGTAAGTGGCATGAAAATCTGATAACTAGTCTTATCAAAGGGTATCGAATTACCCAGTATTAACTGATTTATAGAGGTCAGCAGGCATATTTCGCTCTTTGTAAAATTCTGGTACTTATTCTTTTTTTTTATTATTATAAATGGGCTTGCTCTTGACTTCAATCTTGCCCTAAGGGCAGAGATGATGTCGACGATGGAACGAGCTTACCCAGTAGAAGCCTGTTTACTCGCGACTTAAACAGATTAGGGTTATATGAACTCGGAAAAACCGACGCAGGCAGGGAATTCCACTCCTTGGCTGTGCGCATAATAGAGGACTTGGCAAAGCGCTTCGTTCGAATGTGTGGAATGTCGACTAGGTATCGGTGGTACCCTGCAGTACGTCTAGTCTCCCGATGGAAGAAGGGAGATGGTGGGATCAGCTCGTGGAGCTATTCGTATTCAGATGCATTTGGTTAAACTGAAAGGCGACCCCAACGTAGCTGGGAAAATGCTACTCAGATGAGACCTCTAAAAGCTACACTACAGAAACCTTTACTAAACTGACACTACTACTCGAGACCAACAGATCTAAGAGAGCCTCTCGAAATATACATAAGACGCAATACGTAAAGAAGTGCGACGTAGAATTTTTATCAAAGTATAACTGATCAGCATCCTGTTATCTCGATGAAAGTTATTTCATCGAGATAACAGGATGCGGATCGGTTACGATATATACTGCGTAGTTGCGGAAGGAAACCCCAATTTGTAACACTTTAGAAGCGACTACAGGTCCTATAGACCTGCTCACAAGAAAGCAAGGGGATAAAGCAGGCCCGTCGGAGCTGCGGATTATCGAAAGGCATAACGCGGCCTCGGCACAAGGGCGAAGAAGGAACATGGGTTTGGTTTTTAGTCAGTAGAAGTCTGACACTCCCTTCCGCTCTGCCCAAGAGCGGGGGGGGGGGGTTATTTGATGATTTTCCACCTACTAAAAAAAAAGGGGATAAAGCAGTGTCTTCTGTCGCGGGTGACGATTTAAATCGCGAGCGTAACGGAGGACTCGCTCGAGGTTTACTCCCGAGCGTAGCGAGGGTGTTAAAAACTTAAATCACGAGCGAAGCGAAGGATTTAAGAAGAGTCCTGAGTGTATTAAGTTCCCCCAAGACTAAGACAGCTTTATCACCGAGGAAAATACTCTACTTTTCGTAGGTACCATTTGCGAAAAAATTAACACAATAATAATATGAGATAAGCATTTATTAAAAATAATGACAATTAAAAGTAAAAGTTAACATTTGAAACATTGGTCCAATTATTGATAGAAATCACATTCTCCCCCTAGAGGATGAATGAAATTCAGTACAATAATTTTCTTTCCCTGTTTTTAACAGATTAAAAATTACTATTTTTATGTTCGCTTTTTGTGGCATAGAAGGTCACTTTTTTGAGCAAGTGGTACGAAAATGTATTTATTTGGCACCCGCCAAAAGTGCACTCAACAAAAAATCATCAAAAAACATAATATAACCTCAAGAGTTAGGCAGAGATATATTTTGCTAGATATGTTAGTTTGCCCCCTATTAAATGGGATCCCATTTCATTTCATTGAATAGGGGGCAAACCGACACCGTGAATGCTCCTGAGAAATTCCTGATGGAAAAATCGAATACAACTTACCCAGACCCTGGACCTCGTGCTCAGCAATCGAATTTCCGACCACTAGACCAACAAGGCAGTCAGATATTTTTAAAAGATCGAACTTTTACTTTGATAGCTACGGAGATTTTGTGGAATATCGCCATAACTGAAGATACAGAAGGATATCATCATTAGCCTATAATATTCCCGCTGCAGGGACTCAGGCCTCCTCTATACAAGGGACTAAAACTGTTTTACGTTCGTTACATCACCATCTCAGGGCCAGTTGAAAACCAGCGTCGGGCACTAGCTGCTCGGCAGTTTGTTGAACTGGTCCTATTTGGCGCAGCCGTGAGATGCACACACTCTTTTTTTTTTGTTCATTTTATTTTGTATTGTTTGTTGTGTGCACTTGTGGCATATTGTGCTAAATAAATATGTTTTCTTTCTTTCTTTCTTCTCTAGGAGAGGGATGGGCTATAATCCACCACGCGGGCCGTGCGAGTCGTCACAGATCCCAACCTGTGTACGGGTTAGATAATTTAGTTCAGACTACTACGTTCTAACATTCCGATGGGCCACTGCCCACTATGCGTCATGCGGAAGCTGGACAATGGACCGTTTGGGTCAATGGCCGTGGGAACAGCTGGGATATTTGGAATGGCGCGTTTACCTTCCGTAGTTGTGGTGGTTTACCAGGCTCGTGGTTATGTGGAAATTAGCTGTCCGTTCTTGAAATACATGCGTTTTAGTATGGATTCATGGATTAACTCGTGGCAAAATATTAACAGCCACACGGTGTTATTTTCAAGGTTAAGAGCATAGACGGGCTGCATTTTTCCATACAAATGTATTCCCCTATTCTCTTCCTGGATAATGCCTCTAGCTAGAGTAATCGTTTTTATTTATAAAAATCCAGGTCTATTTTGAAGGCATGCCCCTGTCATTTTTTTTTTTCAAAAAATTTATTACAAAAATAAATATGACTTACCAAAAACCTAAAAAAATACCCCGTTTTTACCTACGTAATCAGATGACTACCAAAGAAAATTGAAAAGTTTTTAAAATAAAAACAAGTAATAGGGGCATAGATCTATTCTTCCTTTAAATTTTGATACCAAATATAATTTAATTGGCTTAGGTTTCGAGAAGAAAACAGGAGAATACGAAACGTCGATCGGTCAAGGTTTTTTATAGGTAAAATCGTTCTGAGCTGCAGTTGTCTCTATCGCACTCACATATTGATACCGCCCGGTTGCTAGAGCGCAGCGCGACGGCAATAGTTATTTAAAAGTATATTATACGCAGCCCGTCTATGCTCTTAAGCGATGGTTTCCAAGGTCGGTCCGTGAACGAGTGACCAGCGTAACATATCGGGTTCCCTCCGTATCTCGGAAAATGGTCCCGGCTGACTTTTGTAATGTTTTGAGTGGTCAGAGGCTCGATAGATAGTCAAACCAGTTCTGCCAAAGGCAAGGTGTTTGCTCCACGTAAAGTACTGATTTTCAGCTGCATCCGGGAAGACTGAAAAAAAAAAAGAATATATTAGGGACTAAATCAACCAGATAAAACAAAAAAAACAGGAGATATAAGTTATATCGACCCGCTAAGAAGAAGAAGGAGATGTAGGTATTACAAGGATAGGTAGATTTAGCTGCATCCGGTAAGACTGGAAGCCAACCTCAAAATATATGGGACAAGGTGAGGCACTAGGCAGATGATGAAGTGTCTTGGGAAGGACTTACTTACGACAAAAACGTAGAATCATTAATTTATTTAACACTAGTGACCCGCCCCGGCTTTGCACGGGTACATACAATACACTAAAACCTTCCTCTTGAATCACTCTATCTATTAAAAAAAACCGCATCTAAATCCGTTGCGTAGTTTTAAAGATTTAAGCATACAAAGGGACATAGGGACAGAGAAAGCGACTTTGTTTTATACTATGTAGTGATCAAATATAGTCAAAAATAAAAGCTTTTAATTAAGAACAGCCTCTCCATCTCAAACCATCATCTGCCTAGCCATTTCCCAACCTTGTTGGGGTCGGCTTCCAGTCTAACCGGATGCAGCTGAATACCAGTATTTTACATGGAGCGACTGCCTATCTGACCCCCACAACCCAGTTAATACTAGGTAAGTAATACGATACCCTTTGGTAAGACTGGATGTCAGAATTTCAGGTCACTGACTACCTGTAACGACTGCCAAAGATCTATATATGGCAGCCGGGACCAACAGCTTAACGTGCTTTCTAAGACACAGAGGAAACTTGGTATGTAATGGGTGGTTACCCATCCAGAGACCAACCCAGACAAGCGCTGCTTAACCTAAAGATCGACCCGAGTGGCAGTTATTACCAAGAGCTCCTTCAAACTCCTCAAACCACGAGACACAACTCAATAGCCCAATTGTATAGAAACACGTGGTATATAAAATATCGCAACGATTGACACACGTGTATAGCTGTATACAATTGAGTCTGCAATAAAAATGTCATAGTCGCTATTTCGTAGGGCCATGGAGTGAGCGGGTTTGCGCCGGATATTGTCAGTAATCGTTAGTTGCCAACAGATTTTTGATACACTCTACGTTACGTACGTGACTCATCATCTGACTACCATTTTTCTAGCATATTTGAAAGAAGATTAATAAGATGATGAGTCTCAAGCAAAACTATGTTGGGAAAAGCCTAGTCGTTCTATTTCCAGTCTAACCAGATGTAGCTGAATATCTGGCCTCGGTTACAGGTAACACATTATCTAAAATATTCAAAGTATTTCTACAAAGGTTGGGCTACCAAAGAAGGCCCTAAATCATCTGGCAAAGATTCTTGCCGCACCTCAGAATAACCGTTACTTTCGCAACCGCTGACGTTATGGCCACACCCTAGGCTAGTCACCGGATGGGGAAGAATTTTCAATGTCTGCATACCTTTAAAATTGTCTCTTACGTGTATTATATTGGCTATAGTAGTTCTGGTATGGCTGGTGGATATTTTATTTAAGATTTTTCTATTACCTACCGTTAGATACCTTATTGGTGATATTTAAAATGGCCACGTTAACTGATCATATTCATAATAGGATCACAATATGAATAATTGCGTTAAAAATCGTAAAATGGACCATTTTTAATTGCGCCTGTGACCAATTAGTGTGTGTTCCTACTAAAGTTTATTTAAATCTTTGTTTCATTCCAGCATAAACAAAAATCAACGTCCATGAGGTACTTTTTTTTTGGTGGTTGGAAAACCATCAAATCTCCCGCTCTTGGGCAGAGCGAAAGGGAGTGTCAGACTTCTACTGACTAAAACCCGCACTCATGTTCCTTCTTAGCCCTTTATGTCGAGGCCGCGGTATATCTTGTGAACAAACCGCAGCCCCGACGGGGTCCATGAGGTCCTGGGGGTCTGAATTCGTGCCCGGTTGATGGCAATAGGCTCGCCCCCCTATTACATGGGGCTTAAACATAACTGGTGAAATGGGGGTGTACTAATGTGGTGCACTCCTCTGCCAAACCAAACTGAGCTTTACTTGTGCACGCAAAAGTTGTTTTTAACCGACTTCTAAAATAAAAAAGAAGGAGGTTCTCAATTCGGTTTTTTTTTAATGTTTGTTCGGGCATAGGTAACTCCGTCACTTGCTAACCGATTTGAAAAATTCCTATTTTGTTGGAAAGAGTATACTACTTTCCAAATGGTCCCATAATTTTTTTATCGATATCGGACAAGCGGTTTTTGAAAAATCAACAGAACTAAAAAAAACTACATTGTCCACATTATGACCCATGAACATGTGAAGTTTCATATGAACCACAAAAAAGTGAAAAATAAACTTTAGAAGAAAAATCAGTTTCTGAAGTCGGTGGCAAAAAAATGAAATCAAACAAACAAAAGTCACCGACTCAGAAACTGATTTTTCTTCTAAGGTTATTTTTCACTGGTTTGTGTTTTTTGAAGTCGGTTTTATTTTTTGTTAAAAAGTTTTTATTCTAAAAGCACATATTTGTTTACACGTTCGGAAACAAAATCGCGGACGCATTTTGTAAGGTCAATTATTTCCTACTTAGTAACAGTCGGTATCTAGTGGCGACGGAAGTAACCTTCGGACGGAGAAAGTGGAACAATTATACTCACACGGTGAAGGTTTTAACAAGGTGACCTGTAAGTAGACCTTACCTATCATAATTTATTGGCTCAGCGCAGTTGAGCTGTATAATTAATTGTTAAGCTGTTTGTTGTTATTTGTTTATGTATGTGCTGCTCTTTTGTGTTGCTGCTGTCCATTAGCGAATAAATACATATTCTATTCTATTCTATTCTATTCTAATTTATGGTCAACCAACGTGTTGGTGATTTTCCATTACTTTTTACTTCACTACATATTATAAAACAAAATCCTCCGCCGCGTCTGTCTGCCTGTCTGTTCGTGATAAACTCAAAAACTATTGCAACGATTTTCATACTGTTTTCACCAATGGATAGATTGGTTCTCGAGGAAGGTTTTAGTATATAATTTGACCGAGATCCACGCGGGTGAAGCCGCGGGCATGAGCTAGTTAGAAATAAATTAATATTCATTGTTGAGAGTCGTTACAGGTAGTCAATGGCCCGACAGCCTAAGTGCATGTTTACGTACAGGCGGGGCGTCGCGTGGCGCGTGCTGCGTTTTTATTTCAAACTCATGGCGATGTACGAAAAAGTTAACGATTTCAAACGTCCATTTTACGAGAAGCAATTTTTCCGTTACCTACTTTAAAAAGCAGCGTTTGTGGCAGTGGACCCGTCTCTCAGTAAATTAGTAAAAAAGCACGAGACGAGCCTTCTGCACGCGCCGCGCGACGCCCCGCGTCTCCGTAAACGAGCCCTAACTACCAGTCTTATCGGTTATCTTATTTATTATTCAATCTTAATTGAGTCATGGAGGTCAGATAGCCAGTCACTCCATGTAAAATACCGGTATTCAGCTGCATCCGGTTAGACTGGAAGCCGACCCCAACATAGTTGGGAAAAGGCTTGGCAGATGAATCGGAAAAGCCTTCACCATACATTGTAGGCTAACAACATACCACATGACTTCATTCATGACAGGAGCTGTCATCTCATCATCATCATCAGCCTATAATATTCCCACTGCAGGGACTCAGGCCTCCTCTCTAGGAGAGGGATGGGCTATAATCCACCACGCGGGCCCAGTGCGGGTTGGCATTTTTTATGGTTCTAAGACATGCCGCTTTCTTCATGATGTTTTCCTTCACTGTTTTGAGAGCAGCGGTGATGAAATCCGCCGCACGGGACCCGCTTGGTGGATTATAGCCCATCCCTCTCCTAGAGAGGAGGCCTGAGTCCCTGCAGCAGTGGGAACATTATAGGTTGATGATAATGATAATGTTTACGTCCCGTTTATGTAATAGGGGGCGAGCCACTACCTCGAGGTGAGAGTCTTCGAACTCAAGACCTCAAAATCAGCAGTCGTGCTGCGACTACTAAACCAACAAGGCTGTCCACCACCCGTCGTACTTCCTACTCTACTACAAAATTATGACAACTTTTGATGACAGCAAATCTTCTGACCAATCACAGGCTACCGTAAAGATTAGCATTGTATCGGCTCACAAATATAGCGTATCACACTGGATATCAAACCTAAGAACCCCGCACAATTGGTTGCGACCGGGTGACTTGACCCGCAGTGACTTGACCTGCCATCCAGTAGCAGTTACTTTAACCGCCACAAGGACGACAAGGATTGTTCTAGTATTTTTTATGATTAAAGAAACCAGTAACTGCCTCAAATTGGTGTAATAGGAACCGTAACCATGAAGGCGTGGTTTCTACATGAAAATCACACAGCAATACAAACTTATCTTTATAATACCCACGGCGGCAGACAAAGAGATATCTCGCGACAAATCGTTGCTATTACCTCAATAATATGTACTTGTACTTTATATTATCTGCCCGTATCTTACCGATATGGGTAAAAAAGTGGTGTCATTTGAAAATTATGTCTGATAAAAGAATTAATAAGTTTTTGCCGCTGAAATTGGAAAAACGGGTTTCCCGTGTTTTGTAACGAATATTTTCATTGGGGTAAAGGTTTCCTTTAAAATTCCTGGAATCGACGAGAATTTTTAAGTCCAGATAAATCCCTGCCTGCAATTTTGAAAATCAAATCGAAGGATTAAAGAAATAGTTCTTCACTGGCAAACATTGTTTACACGTCGACGATTTCGACAAGAATGAGGCCTGCGCGTACTTAACTGAACGCGTGGTAGCGCCGTCCGTGTTCAGTTTTTTCGTACGAGAAGCTGGCACAGGCCGGAACTGTAGTGATAAGCGTGTGGTAGGCCCATAACTATGCCCTTAGCAGTCTATACGCAACACCACACTGCACTCCAAAACACAATTTACTGACGTTGCTCATAAGACGCTAATAGAAGCTAAAGTGGAACTAGACTGGCCACGTCTGCCGCATGCCCAATAAGCTGTAGGCTAAATAAACCACTTTTTGGAGCCCTGACACAGCCACAAGACCTAGGTCAAAAGGTCTTTAGGTCAAAATGGCGCTATCATATTCTTATATTGTATACAGATGCATAAGCCAACATAGAACCTAAATAGGTTCCCCTTACCAACACTGCTCATCCCCTTTCCGACTAACAATACACCATTAAATCGTGTCTCTGCACAAAATTCGAACAGGCTCACGTTTTGAATGTATGTCGAGGACGACACACACGTCACCATGACGCATGCGCATCATAATCGAATCGATGTGCGGGAGTTCATGCTATCGATGTAACAGAGTTTATCGACTTTTCACTGGGATTTTAATGTGACAACTGTTTAATTTGCGTTTGATTAACTTGATTTTATTGTAGTGTCTGGTTTAAGCAGTTTGGGAGTCATGGTCTTATTGATATACCAGCTGATGCGCACGGCTAATTAATACTAAAACCTTTCTCGAGTGGCTACTCTATCCATTGGTGAAGACCGCATGAAAATCGGTGCAGAAGTTTTTGAGTTTATCGCGAACAGATAGACAGACGCGGCGGACAAGTTTGGTTTATAATATGTAGTGATAGTGATGATAACATCACGCCTGTAATCCAGTAAGGCAGAGGTGTGACTAAATAGTAACCCACATTTCGCTAGTTAATGTTTAAATACTACCGCGTGGTAGATTATAGCCCATCCCTCTCCTAGAGAGGAGGCCTGAGTCCCTGCAATGCAATGGGAACATTATAGGCTGATGATGACACGCGGGCAAAGCTGCGGGCATCAGCTAGTAAATCAATAAAGCATCCTACGTAAAAAGTTTTACCCTTTTCCATACTCCATACTTACTTAGAAAAGCTAAGAAAATAGCAGGGAAAATTACGAAGGATTCTGTTTGAAAATAAACTAGAATTTTCAATAAAACTCAGCTCCTAGGAGCTCTCAATTCCTGGTACTGAGAACGGGCCGGAGTTTGTTGTGCACTCCGTAAATGCAAGTTCTTGGAATGAAATGTAGTGGAAAATACTGAAGATTCAAGATGAATCCTACTAAGACTAACATAGCGAGCTTGTATATTTTTTTATAACAACTATTTATTGTACCTGTGTTAACAAATGGTTAAGTGACTTATGATGACATACTAATTATTATAAATGCGAAAGTTTGTAAGTATGTATTTATGGATGGTGGTGAAGCGTCAATGCCTTTTTTAATATAAAAAATAAAATAATAATAATTTAGGATTTCTCCATATCATAAAATATGTTAGTATTTCAAATTAAATATTTTACCTTCTCAATTGATGAATCCTCACGCCATCTGTAAGCAGCGCCCATGTATCGAGACTTTCTTGAGTTTTTTCCGCAAGGGCACACATATAGATGGCACTAGCGAGCTGACAGCTCCCCTTGACCGTTTGAACAAGACGGTGTGTGCTCCGACGCGCTCCGCTTTAAAAAATCCCTTTTTGTTGAAATCTGGACGATACTCGTAAAATAAATGGACCTGCATCTGTGCTTCACTGAGAACTTATAGTGCAGTGTTGATTTTTGGAGTTTTCACCATTCCACCGGCGGATCCACGAAGATTTAGCTCGCCGGCCGGCAGCCCATACTTGCAAGTGCGCATGGACGAAGTATCTTCCCATCTCCCTGGGTCTGAGTGGGATCTCTGGATTGTCAAGGTACGTGGGCATGTTTGCTGCGAATAATTCTCTTGTATTGGTTTGTCGAGGATTCATCAGAAGGGAAATTAATTTATTTTGAGGTCCGCCATTAAACATCCGCCATAGATTCTAATTTCAAATTTTCTTACATTCTTCACAAAGGTGTAGGCTATTTACACGCCTCATCATATTATTTGGTCCTTCTAACCGGGTTAAAAACCGTTACCTAGATTTTTGCGTAATTGTTTGGTAAAAATCATATAGGTTCAATAACGCACAATAGGTATTTAGTTTACGTAAACTTTTGGTAAATCATTGCCTATAAAACGCATCATAATTGACAATAGAATTTACGTAGTTGTTGGTAAATCTGTTCAATTATTTTAGTACATAATTTACATGGAACGACATTACGTATTTATTGGTAAAGTTCATTCTATGTAGGTATCCGTATTTAAAAATTCGCTTTGATATTATGAAAATAAGTAGGTAGTTACCAACGCATCTCGGCTTTGAGCGTTTTAATACAATAATTGTAATTAGATAGATACCCACTCATAGTTGGTAGGTGCGATAATATTGCAAACCGCCTGTAAGGTATTTTTCTGTTATTGTTGTCGTTTGTTATCTAACGAAATGACGGATAAACAACTGAAGCCGGAAGATTTACTAACTATTCTCCATGAAAAGAAAGGATTGTTATTTAAACGCATTAATCGGTTGTATGATTTAACAAAAAATATATCGTCGTTCGATTCGAGAAAAAATGAAAGTTTTATGACTGAGTCAGAGACAATTGATGGCATTCGAGATAAATTTGAATCTTTTGTTGATCAAATTAATCAAATAAACATTAGTATAAAACCTGGTACAAGTGTCGATTATGCTTGTTTAGAGTCCTTTGAAGATTTGTACATTCATATTAAACGTGTTAGGAACAAAATAAACAGTAATCAATCACCATCAACACCCAGTAGTAACTATAAGACTCTTTTTGAACCGCTTAAAATAAAGTTGCCTCCTATCGCGCTGCCGTCTTTCGACGGGAAAACTGAGAATTGGCCTGTTTTCTACGAGTCGTTCAAGTCGAATATTCATGAGAATGATCAGCTGACTGACTCACAGCGTGTGCAGTACTTGGTAGGTAGACTTACGCACAACGCATTGAAGATTACTGCTGGAATTGTGCCTACGGGTGATACTTACAAGTTCTTATGGGACAGTTTAGTTAAAAAATATCAAGAGAAGCGCTCACTAGGTACGCATTATTTAAATAATATATTGGATTTAAAAAGTTGTTCATTTAACGCTAACAGTCTCGATTCTTTCATAGAAACATTTAGTGCATCTATTTCTGCCTTGAAACAACTTGAGATTACGGATCTTGCTGATTTTATTCTTTTGCACTGCGCAATGAGAAAAATCGATTCACAGACTATTCAATCGTTTGAACTTTCCATTCGAGATATTGAAATTCCCACAACGAAATTATTGATAAGCTTCGTTCAAGATCAGGCAAAGATATTGGCACGTTCGAATTTGTCTCAATCGAACGCGAGAAACTTTAGTAGAAACCCCGCTTCCGCGCCACGCGAATCACGCACACAGACAAAAGCGTTTGTTGTGAGCGAGTCAGCTGACTCGTCCGCTTGTTTACCTGCGATGGCGGTTCCGTGCTGCGCGTATTGTAATGATAACGCTCATGTTCATTTGTACAACTGCGCTAAGTTTAAATCCGCGTTGACTCCTAGAGCAAGGTTCGAGTTTATTAAATCCAAACGTGGGTGTGCGAATTGTCTGAGCACATTGCACGGATTGAGTAACTGCAAGTCAACGTCAGTCTGTGATTTATGTAAAAAACGCCATCATACACTATTGCATTTTGATAAAGAAAATAAACCGCAAACAGCTGACGTTTTAGCTACGAATTGCAATGTAGTCGTCGCGTCGCCTCCTGCGCCGCTGTCCGTCGCGCCTCCCTCGCCCCTCTCGTCCCCCGGTGCGTCTTTGCCTGCCCCGGTTTCCGTCGCGGTGCCGCGCTCTTATGCTCATAGTAATAAGGTCGATATTCCCGAACAGGTGATTGCGTCTGATTCGTGTGATGTGACGCCAGCGTCTTCGGCTCACAACTCGGCCGTGTTATTGGCAGCTGATGCAGCGAGGGCTAAGGCGATAGTTCTGTTATCGACAGCTCAGGTTTATGCGCGAGCTAAAAGTGACAGTGCGGGTCACAAAACAATAGTGAGGTGCTTAATTGATAATGGCTCGCAGAATAATTTAATAACTACAGCTTGTTGTAGAAAACTTAATTTACTGATAATTCCTTTGAGTAATTCTTTTGTTAAAGGAGTTGGTTCTGTATCGCGACCGATAATAGGATACGTACATTTAGATATCGAGTCTCGTGTATATCCGGATCAAAAATATACTATTCACGCGTTAGTAGTTGAGTGCATTACGGACCAGCTACCATCGCACCATGTTAATTGGGATAGCCATGTAGACTTCCACGCGCTTCCGCTCGCTGATTTAAGCTGGAATATTCCAGGGGATATTGACCTAGTGTTGGGCGCTCAACTGTTTCCGTACATTTACTTGGGGAATAGGGTCGATTTTGGTTCACGCGCCCCACCTGCATTATTGACCACATTCGGGTATGTCTTTATGGGTGATTTTCCGCATAATAGTGATAATTTAAATTTACTTAACTCCTCTCCTTTCACGGCATTGGCTCTCAATGATTTATTACAAAAGTTCTGGGAATTGGAAGAAGTTGAGAATAAACGTTTTTTATCTCCTGAGGAAACCGAATGTGAGAATATTTTTTCCTCGACCGTGTCACGGGACGATGTGGGACGTTATACCGTCGCGTTACCTTTTAGTAAGGATCCCGCCGAGTTGGGTAACTCCCGCACCGCCGCGTACCGTCGACTTATTGCGCTTGAAAGGAAACTACGCCAATTGCCGATCATCATTCCATTCATCATTTCAGCCAAAAGACGTCCACTGCTGAACATAGGCCTCCCCCAGGCGTCGCCACATTGACCGGTCCCGTGCGTCTCTCATCCAGCGGGTTCCTGCAACCTTGACCAGGTCATCGGTCCACCTAGTGGGAGGCCTTCCAACGCAACGTCTTCCGGTTCGCGGTCGCCATTCCAGAACTTTTCGGCCCCATCGGCCATCCGTTCTGCGAGCAATGTGCCCTGCCCATTGCCACTTAAGTCTGGCGATTCTTCGGGCTACGTCGGTAACCTTGGTTCTCATGCGGATGTCCTCATTTCTGATTCGATCACGCAAGGAAACTCCGAGCATAGCCCTCTCCATTGCCCTTTGGGTGACTTTGAGCTTTCTGATGAGGCCCATTGTGAGCGACCACGTTTCGGTCCCGTATGTAATCACTGGCAACACACACTGGTCATAGACTTTCGTCTTGAGACACTGGGGTAAGTTGGACGAGAAGATACCGCGCAACTTCCCGAACGCTGCCCAGCCGAGTCGGATTCGACGATTGACCTCTTTCTCGAAGTTAGATCTACCCAACTGGACCGTTTGTCCCAGGTAGACATAATCGTCCACAACTTCGAGCGTAGAGTCTCCGATCTTGATAGGAGTGGGTGTTACATGAACATTCAACATAACCTTGGTTTTGTCCATGTTCATTTTAAGACCCACTCTTTCGGAAGCTCTACTGAGGTCATCGAGCATTGCACTGAGGTCTTCCATGGTCTCAGCCATGACCACTATATTGCCGATGTTGCGGGAAAATTATAATGCAGTGCTCAAAGATTATATTGACAGTGGGTACCTAAGTCAAGTCGACGAATCTGCCATTTCCGATGACGGGTATTATATCCCTCATCACGCTGTCGTTCGGCCAGACAAACCGATGCCGCGCATTGTATTGGATGCTAGCGCTAGGACTCATACAGGATTATCTTTAAATGATGTACTCCATATTGGTCCCAATTTACAAACAGATTTGTTTATTCTTTTAATAAATTTTAGATTATTTCCCATCGCTATAAATGCGGATATTAAACAAATGTATTTACGCGTTGGTGTACCCGTTGACCAGCGTAAATACCTACGCATTTTGTTTCGATTCAATGAGAACGAACCTGTGCTAACCTTTGCTTTTAATCGCTTACCTTTCGGACTTAAGTCGAGTCCATACATAGCTATGCGCACTGTGCGACAGCTGGCCTCTGACAGTCCGCATTATCCCAAAGCTGCTAAAGTAGCAGAGACCAGTCTCTATATGGACGATCTGGTGTATTCTGTGAATAATGAAGATACCGCCATGCAGCTATCGCATGATCTTATAAAGATGTTTAAATCGGGCGATTTTGACCTTATTAAATGGTGTAGCAATTCACCCGTTCTTTTAAACAGTCTTCCTGACTCGCATCGCAAGTCACTCGATTTTCACGCTGGGAGTGATGTTTCTAAGGTTCTAGGCCTTTCGTGGGAACCTTCTCAGGATAATTTCTTCTTCACTTCCGCTCGAGTGGCTGAGAAATGTACTAAGAGAAATATACTCTCGATAGTCGCACGCTTATTTGATGTTCTCGGTTTGGTTGCCCCAGTGATCTTCTATGCCAAGTTGCTCATCAAAGAGTTATGGCTGAGCAATATTGGCTGGGATGATCCCGCTCCTGACGACATTTTTAAACGTTTCTCGATTCTCATGCAAGAGTTTCCATTGCTAGATACATTACGCATACCACGCCATGTGGGTGTTACCGATGATTGTTCTGTTCGTATAGTCGCGTTTGCTGATGCTAGTATGGGTGGGTACGGGTGTGTGATTTTGTGGGAACTAGAAGCCCACACAGAGTCGCAGAAGTATTAAGGTAGGTTTAATGAGATAAAAACAGATAAACCCAGATGCACAGACATGTATTAACCACAATTGACAAGACAGTAAGTAAAACAATAGGGAATAGAAAAGTCAAAATAATATTTAAATATCTTTCTAACAGGCCAGTGTTATGATTATTACAAAGTAGGTTTCAACACCTCCCCGTAATCAAAACACCCTGTATGTACTACATTCCCAATTTAAACATTCTGTATAAAAATAACACGTAAAGAACAAGAAACATTCAAAGTACCTAAACTACTCAAACACAAACACCCTGGACATATCAAAAATTAACCACCCTGTACATATCAACAAATTAACATAAAAGTAACTGTACACAGAAACAAACTCAATAACAAACCAAGCCCTAAGTTAGCCCTAAAGATGTAAGGCACTTGTAGTGTCTCAATTTAGGCAATGGTTTTGTGAGTATGTCTGCCGTTTGGTGAGTTGATGAGATGAACTTGACATCGACTTGATTTGTGGAGATGCACTCGCGGACAAAGTGATGGCGAATGTCGATATGTCTGGTGCGAGAATGATGCGTGTTATTTTTGGTGAGTGAGATGGCACTTTGATTGTCGCACATTATGGTTATTGGTGATGAGGATTGAAAGATGTCGCTGATGAGAGATCGGATGTAGATGGCTTCCTTACAGGCTTCGCCGAGGGCCATATATTCAGCCTCGGTTGTGGATTGGGCGACCGTTCTCTGTTTTCGTGACTGCCACGACACTGATGAACCACACATCTGGAACACATACCCCGTATAGGAGCGTCGGTCTACCAGATTACTTGCGTAATCGGCATCAGCGTATCCAATTCCATCACCAGTGTTGCTGTATGTTAGCTTTCTATCCTTCGTGGCCTTCAGATAGCGGAGAACACGCTTGGCAGCTCTCCAGTGTACCTCCCCGTAATGTGCATTGAATTGACTCAGAGCTGATACAGAGTGAGCAATATCTGGTCTAGTACCAATAGCAATGTACATTAACGATCCAATGAGCTGCAGGTACGGTAATTCTGGCTTTTCATCCTTGGGATCTGGTAAGACATATTTTGTTCCAGTCTCGATAGGAGTGGATACAGAGATAGCATCTGTCATTCCGAACTTAGCTATCACTTGCTCAATATATTTTGTTTGATCCAGTGATAGAGTGCCGTCTTTCCTCGTAACTCTCATTCCCAAGCAGTCTTTAAGAGGACCTAAATCTTTGATTACGAAGACCTTCTTAAGTTGATCCTTGAAATCTTCTTTAAACTTCTTGTCGTTGCTGAAGATGAAAAAATCATCAACGAATATTGCTATAATTAGCAACTTTGCATCTTCATGTTTATAGTAGATAGAGTGTTCTTTTTCAGAACGTTTGAAACAAAGTTTGTCCATAGCTTCACAAACTTTTTTATTCCATTGACGTGGAGCTTGTTTGAGTCCGTAAAGGGACTTTTTGAGTAGACAAACTTTAGATTTGTCATTGGAAAAACCTTCAGGCTGCTCCATGAAAATCTCTTCCTCTAGGTCACCGTTCAGGAATGCTGTCTCAACGTCTAGATGGTCGATTTCCAAATCAAGTTTAGCAGCAAAGGCTAATAGCAGGCGAATTGACGATAGTCTCGCTACTGGAGCAAATGTTTCACCGTAGTCAACACCATGCACTTGTGTGTATCCTTTGGCAACAAGTCTTGCCTTATATTTTACAATGTTCCCATTGGTATCCCTCTTGACTTTGTACACCCACTTACATTTAATGATTTTTCTACTTTCAGGTTTATTTACAAGTGTCCATGTTCCGTGCTTCTGCAAGGAATCATGTTCAGACTGCATAGCATCCAGCCACTCTTGACAATTACTGTCCTCCAGAGCTTGCTTATAGGTCTGCGGCTCGCAGTCAACGCTGATTAGATTTACATAATCTGAATCTGAGTACCGATCCGGAGCACGATGTTCTCGAAGAGGGTATCTTCTGGCAGTGTTGTATTCGCAACTGTCATCTACTGATGGCACAGGAAGATCTTGAGCGTCGAGGAAGACTTCGGCTTCCGATTGAGAGACAGAAGGTTCTCCAACAGGGGCCTCAGTAGAAGCCTCAATAGGAGGTTCAGTATTATGCTCAGCAGTTGGTACTTGTGTAGGTTGCAGATGGGGCGTAGGTGGGGAATTTTGGGTAACAGGGGTAAGAACTTCCAGATTATCTGGTTGGGGATCTGTAATCTGTGTTGTTTCGACACCAGGTTCGATGGATGGTGGTTTATCTTCCACAAAATGGACGTCTCTCGCAATGATGATACTTCTCGGATTCTGGGGATCAATAAGACGATATCCTTTTGTATCTGTTGAGTAGCCAACGAAGATACAGGTTTGAGTCTTGCAGTCAAGTTTCTTACGCTTTTCCTTAGGGATCAGGGCGTGCGCTTCACAGCCAAAAACTCTTAGGTGATTTAGATTCACCTTCTTCCCAGTCCACATCTCTTCTGGAATTCTGTTGTTCAGTGCTTGCGTAGGCGAGAGGTTCTTGAGGTAGATAGCCGTGGAAACAGCTTCACCCCAGTATGCTCGTGGTAAGCCAGAATCTTGGAGCATAGATCTAGCTTTCTCGACAACGGTTCTGTTGACTCGCTCCGATACTCCGTTCTGTTGCGGGGTATACGGAACTGTGGTTTGATGTACAATACCATTTTCCTTGAGGATCTGAGTCATTTCACGATTTACGAACTCTGTACCATTGTCGGAGCGAAAATTTTTGATTTTGAGACCGGTTTGGTTCTCAACAAGGCTCTTAAATTCAACGAATTTACTAAAGACTTCGCATTTCGATCTTAACAGGTAGCCAAAAGTCTTACGCGTGAAGTCATCTGTAAATGTAAGTAGGTAAAGTGCTCCACCCCATGACTGCGTACTCATAGGTCCGCAAAGGTCTGAGTGAATTAATTCCAATTTAAAATTAGACCTACTTTGAGAATCTTTGAATGGCCTCTTTGACATTTTGCCTTGTAGGCACGGCACGCAGGTTTTATTCAACTCACTGAATGATAGACTAGTAAAGTCTATACCCACGGCTCGATTATTTAAAATATTTAGGGCTTTGGGATGCAAGTGACCAAGACGTCTATGCCATAGTAAAGCAGACTCTTTCACTTGTGTACAAGTGGCTTTATGTTCTGTCGTATCTAATCTGTACATACCACTATGGTTTGACGCAGTTGCAATGATAGCGCCTGTCACCTTGCAATCATCTTTCAAAAGGATTGAGGCACCTTTCGATGAAAATACTACTACTAACCCTTTCTGAACTAGGCTACGAACTGAAAGTAAATTAGTAGCTAAGTCAGGAACATATAAAACGTCAGAAATTTGCTTAATCCTATCAGAAATATTTACAGAAACGGTACCTTTGCCTTTACTTTGAATTTGCTGACCATTGGCGACAGTTATTGGTTTAAACTCCTGCTTGAGGTCCAGGAACCAGTCACTCTTATTACTCATATGAGTTGTAGCACCAGAGTCAACATACCATTCAGTAGAGGTACAAAGTGCGGAGGTAGTGAAGCCTGTAGGAAGACAATGATTAAAACAAGATGAAAGTGTAACGTCTGATATATTGTTGCATATATGAGAGGAAGATGACGATGAATTATTCTTGTTTCGGTTTATACGTTTCCTACATTGAGACACTACATGGCCTAACTTTTTGCAATATGTACACGACAGCTTATTAGAATCACATGCATGGACACTATTTGCATTGGATAACAAAGAACTTGATGTAGTAGGTGTATCTCGGCGTTCCTCCTTGAGTAGGATCGATGCAATCGAGTCTGTGCTTATCCGTGTGCCGGAGTGCTCTATTGCCATCACCATGGGACTGTAGCTGTCGCTAAGACCTGCTAGCATAATGACGCCAACAAGTTCATCGTCCAGGCCAGCTTGGATGGCAATCAGCTGCTGTTGCAAATGGCGTATATCATTTACGTAGGCCTCCACGTTTGAGTAATTTTCAAGCTTGGTAGTTAGTAGTTTCTTCATAAGTTTTAGGCGTCGCCCCAGGCTGCTATCCGCGTAAGCATCTCGCAAAAGTTTCCATGTTTCTTTTGAGGTTGTGGCTGTCATAACTACGGGATAAATATTTTCACTGATGCTGAGGCAAATTTTGGCTCTGGCCTTCGCATCTTTCTGAGAAAAATTCTCAATATTTTCTGAAGTCGCATTCACGCAATCCCATAGTTCGTTGTCAATAAGATACATTTTCATCGCGAAGCTCCAAGTCGCATAATTACAGCTACCTTCTAGTTTAGCAAAAGTTGGCGTGCTGTGGGTGACCACTACTCCTGAAGAGGATGCCGAGGAAGGCTGTAGTGGAGGCACCGACGACTGGTCTCCAGTCATGAAAGTCTGTGGTGTATGCACTGATGACTGGTGTCCCACCATGACGAATACAGTTGTCTTTACTTTCTTCAAAACTTACGATCTGGGCCCATAACCTGTGGGAACTAGAAGCCCACACAGAGTCGCAGAAGTATTAAGGTAGGTTTAATGAGATAAAAACAGATAAACCCAGATGCACAGACATGTATTAACCACAATTGACAAGACAGTAAGTAAAACAATAGGGAATAGAAAAGTCAAAATAATATTTAAATATCTTTCTAACAGGCCAGTGTTATGATTATTACAAAGTAGGTTTCAACAGATTTATATACACTCTACTAGTCCATCTGGTGTCATAGTCCGCTTAATTTGTGCGAAATCAAAGGTTTCACCTACCAAAGTCACAACTCTTGCACGCCTGGAGCTGTGTGCCGCCGTGCTCATGTCAAAATTGGTAAAAACTGTTCGCGATACTTACGCTTTACGTGTTCCTATTGCAGGAATTTACGCCTTTTCGGATTCCATGATAGCCTTATCTTGGATACACTCTTCTCCACACCGCTGGTCAGTCTTTGTCAGCAATAGAGTCGCTCAATGTCAGGAGAACTTGGGTTCTCAACATTTTTACCATGTGGCAGGTGTTGAGAATCCAAGCGACTGTCTATCTCGTGGCATCCTTCCTTCCCAGTTAATGTCACATGAACTTTGGTGGGACGGCCCCTCTTGGCTTCGTTGTGCTCCTGAGGATTGGCCCGTTAAACCGTTTTCTCCTATTAATTGTGGGGAACTTCCCGAGCACAAGATAAATGTCTTAACAGTGACCACGCAAGTAGAACAACCCCTTCTATATCAACTTGCTCAACGTACCTCATCATGGGATAAATTGTTGCGCATTGTTTCCTATATATTGAAATTTGCTAGACCAAAGGTTCATTGTGAACCTCGTTCTATTCAGGGCTTGTCAGCTGCGGAACGAGCGATAGTATGTGCTGTGCAATCTGTGTACTTTGCAAATGACATTAAGCTCATTAAATCTGGGAAATTGCTTTCAAAGAGACTCCAAAGTTTAGCTGTTTTTTTGGATGAAGAGGGAATACTACGCATTGGAGGAAGGCTTTCGAAGTCGCACCTTCCATTTGACGCTAAGCATCCTTTTTTACTTCCCAAACATGATCATATCGTGGATCTAATAATCCGTCATTACCATGTGATGAATTGTCACACTGGACCGGGACTACTCATGTCTATTCTAAGACAGCGATTTTGGATACTAGATGCCAGGACTGTCATTAGGTCCAAGTTGCGACAATGCAACACATGTTTTCGGGTAAATCCGACGCATCCCATTCCAGTGATGGCAGACCTGCCTGAGTACCGAGTATCGGAAGCGAAGGCGTTTGTCCACACTGGAGTGGATTATGCTGGTCCCATACGCATAACCCTCACTCGACGCAGAGGCCAGCACGCCCAGAAGGCGTATATCTGTTTATTCGTGTGCTTAGTAACCAAGGCCGTCCATGTAGAGTTAGTCTCTGACTTAACCTCTGATGCCTTTTTAGCCGCGTTTAAACGCTTTATCTCGCGTCGAGGGCCAGTATCTTGTCTTTATTCGGACAACGCCACTAATTTCGTTGGTGCTAAGGCCCAACTAGATGAGCTTTATAGATTCTTATTAAATTCAAGTTTCAATTCGTCTCTTTTACATGAGTTATCAACCCGCCGCATAATGTGGAAAATGATTCCACCTCGCTCCCCACATTTTGGTTCCATGTGGGAAGCGAATATCAAAACATTAAAAACGCATCTTTATCGCGTGATCGGAAGTCAGCTTCTCACTTATGAGGAGTTACAAACTGTACTCATTCAAATAGAGTGCATTATGAACTCGCGCCCTCTGAGCGTTTTGTCTTCCGATCCCCATCCCGAAGTTATTACTCCCGCTCACTTTTTGATGTCGACTCCACTGCAGTACTTGCCGGCAGCCGATTTGTCTGGTCAGCGCATTAATTTATCACAGCGCAAACAGTTGTTAGATAGTATGGTCCAATCCTTCTGGAAGAAATGGCACCTAGAGTATCTGCATACGCTGCAAGTCAGGCAGAAATGGGCAACTCCGGACAAACCCGTAGAAGTTGGGACTGTCGTACTCGTGGGACAGGATAATTCAGCTCCTCTAAGTTGGCCATTAGGAGTTATAACTGAGGTTTATAAAGGCACGGATAATGTCATTCGTGTTGCAATGGTAAAAACGAAGTTCGGTAACTTTAAACGTGCCGTCGTTAAATTATATCCTATTCCAACGCAATAAAGTTTAACTCTTACACGAAATTCATAGTCTTAAGGTTTAGGAAATATTATATTTAAATAACTTATATCGTTTGTTTCTCGCATTCAGTCGTAAAGCTTAAAGTTTTTCTGATCATAATCTAGGTTAGTAAATACTTATAATTTTTTCACTTCCTTTCTGAAAGCACTTGCGTCCTTCCAAAGCTTCCAAAGCTTCCAAAGCCACTGGGTCACAGACAACTTGTCAGACAACGAAGACATCGAGCGGGAACGTAGGGCGCTGTCTGTTCGTTGCAACATGTTGGCACGTAGGTTCGTACGATGCACTGAACAAGTAAAGGTTACCTTATTTAAAGCCTATTGTCAGTCTTTTTATACGTGCAGCCTATGGGCCAACTATACGCAGCGGGCATACGGCGCCCTGCGCGTCCAGTACAACAATGCGTTTAGGGTGCTGCTGGGGCTGCCGCGGTTTTGCAGCGCTTCAGTGATGTTCGCGCACGCGCAAACTGACGATTTTTATAGTATTATTAGAAAGCGAAGCGCCTCACTACTGGGTCGCTTGCGGAGCAGCACCAACGGTATCCTGAGCGTGTTGTCCGAGCGATGGGACTCACCAGTGTTGGAGAGGTGGATGCATCTGCATGCCAGTTCCTCACCATTTATTAAGTGATTATAATAATAATTATCTATGAATGTAATGCTTACCAATTTAATTTAATTTTGAATTTGAAGTTTGTATTTTTTGATGATGCATACTAACATAGTTTTAAGACCTTTGTTACTAACATGACATGTGTATTTTGTTGTTGCCCTATAATGAATGTATTGAATTTTTATTGAATGTAATGCTTACCAATTTAATTTAATTTTGAATTTGAAGTTTGTATTTTTTGAATGATGCATACTAACATAGTTTTAAGACCTTTGTTACTAACATGACATGTGTATTTTGTTGTTGCCCTAATGTATTGAATTTTTATTGATATTTTAATAAGTCTACTAACGTAATTTTAAGAAATTTGTTACTAACAGTTATGGACAAACTTGGTCTGAAATAAAATATTATTATTATTATTATTATTATTAAAGCCCCCGAGCATGGTGAAGCGTCAATGCCTTTTTTAATATAAAAAATAAAATAATAATAATTTAGGATTTCTCCATATCATAAAATATGTTAGTATTTCAAATTAAATATTTTAACTTCTCAATTGATGAATCCTCACGCCATCTGTAAGCAGCGCCCATGTATCGAGACTTTCTTGAGTTTTTTCCGCAAGGGCACACATATAGATGGCACTAGCGAGCTGACAGCTCCCCTTGACCGTTTGAACAAGACGGTGTGTGCTCCGACGCGCTCCGCTTTAAAAAATCCCTTTTTGTTGAAATCTGGACGATACTCGTAAAATAAATGGACCTGCATCTGTGCTTCACTGAGAACTTATAGTGCAGTGTTGATTTTTGGAGTTTTCACCATTCCACCGGCGGATCCACGAAGATTTAGCTCGCCGGCCGGCAGCCCATACTTGCAAGTGCGCATGGACGAAGTATCTTCCCATCTCCCTGGGTCTGAGTGGGATCTCTGGATTGTCAAGGTACGTGGGCATGTTTGCTGCGAATAATTCTCTTGTATTGGTTTGTCGAGGATTCATCAGAAGGGAAATTAATTTATTTTGAGGTCCGCCATTAAACATCCGCCATAGATTCTAATTTCAAATTTTCTTACATTCTTCACAAAGGTGTAGGCTATTTACACGCCTCATCAGATGGAAGGATGTTTGTTACTCTTTCACCCAAAAACTACTGAACGGATTTGAATAAATAGTTTATAACCTGTATTGGATTTGAATAAATAGTTTATAACCTGATTAACACATAGGATACTTCTTATCCCGGTATTGTGATCCCGTGGGACAATTAACGACCTCCACGCGGGCGAAGCCGCTGGCACAAGCTATGTGTTTTGATAAATACTGTGGGTGTTTGTTTGTAAGAAGAATTCCTAGTATGGAAAATAAGAAGGACTGGACTTTCTTGTTAATCGTGGGTGTGTAAATAAATACTACCTTACTTGAATAAATAATTTTACTAGGATAGAACTTTCTTTAGAGCGTGAAGCGATAGAATATTGAAAAGTGTGATGCCGAGGGCATTCAAGCTGCTACTCTTAGCGCTGAAGAGAAGCTTTTATCCTTTGCGCCTACCTTCAACCTTCTTTAGTTTATAGTTATTTTCTATATCGTGTAGTGTGTGTGTAGTTAGTGCTTAATCAGATGTTAGAGTAATTTTGCCGCTCTTGGGTCTCTGGCTTGGCTTTTCAATCGAGAAATATCTAATTAAAAATATCTTTTCCTTTCCTTTCGTCCTTCTATTTTCAGAGAGACTTAACAAAGTAATAAAATGGAAAAAACGTGTTGTTCCGACCCCAAATAACATGGAATAAGGGTAGGAAGATGTTGATGTGCAGGTTGTAATATTGCATTTTTTAATTTTCAGGAAAGAACGTAAAAGTTTGTAACGGCGTAGGATTTCACCATGTGCCTAACCAATTACGATATGAGCACTACTCTTTTTTTTATATCTATATAAATAAAAAGAGAAGTACTGTGAGTAAGAGTGTGAGTTGTGACTGACTGACTCATCAACGCCCAGCCTAAACTCTTGGACCTAGAAAGCTGAAATTTTGCACAGAGGTTCCCTTTATAATGTAGACAAGGAATAAGGAAGGATTTTTCGAAATTCAACCCCTAAGGGAGTTAAATAGCGCATGAAAGTTTGTATGGAAAACCGACATTTTGACGCGGGCGAAGCCGCTGGCAAAAGCTAGTTACAGATAAGGGCTTACTCTTGACCTCTACTCATTGAAGAAGAAGCATTAGACAAAGCGACGCAATCCAATACCTATACAGAATAAAGTGCATCGCTCATATAATTGCAGTATATAAAACAGACACGTTATTAAGATGTGTCCTCTGAATTGTCTCGGGAGTATTGGCTTGCGTATCTCTGTTGCCGGGGGCACTTGTTAGGCTAGCTACGCACTTACGACTTAACACAATGCTGCTTGTTAATATCCGTGGTGCTAGGCAACTGGGCTTATCCCAGTTGTATACGTCCCTGTGTGCCTATTGGTCTTGTTCTGTTCTGTCTCCTGCTGATATGGAGGGAAGTGGAAATTATGTATTTCGTATTCCTCCGCTATTCTTTTCTGATTAATTTCGTTGCGGGATCCAACACAGTTAAATTGTTTCTCTGGGACTTCGTCGAGCTTATAAAATTATAAAATAACTAGCTTTTGCCAGCGGCTTCGCCCGCGTGGAAATGACGATTTTCCATTCAAACTTTCATCCCCTATTTAACTCCCTTAGGGGTTGAATTTCGAAAAATCCTTCCTTATTCCTTGTCTACATTATAAAGGGAACCGCTGTGCAAAATTTCAGCTTTCTAGGTCCAAGGGTTTGGGCTGGGTGTTGATGAGTCAGTCAGTCAGTCAGTCAGGACTTCTCTCTTTATTTGTTAGATTTCCCATTCCTCCGCTGTTGTTTTCTGATTAATTTCACTTGAATTAATCTACTCTTGTCCTAATTTCTCTTGTTCTTCTTGAATGGATTACTCAGATTCTGTTGGACTGTCCCTAGCGACCTGGACAGCTCCTCCAAATACTTATTTATTTGTACATGGCGTGTACATAAATAGTGACCCTGTTAGGGGCTGACTCCACGAGCGATAGAATCGCGGCGATATAATATCGTCGTGCTACGTATTTCTATACACTCTCGGGGATGTCTCCACGAGCGAGAGAATCACGGCGAGCCAAAATGTATAGAAATACGTAGCACGACGATATTATCGCCGCGATTCTATCGCTCGTGGAGTCAGCCCCTTAGGGTACAGCAAGATAATTGTGTGGTATTAAGTGGTCTGTGCGGGGATCGAACTATCGAAACGTAGGGCAGCAACCAAATCAAAAATCGCTCGGCCACTGCGCCAGCCTTGCCACCATAAGCTTCAAGTTTCTTTTAGGATTATCCACTACCTACCCCCTCCTAGTAAGACCATTGTACTTTCTCTATAATCATTAACTCCAAAAGAATTAGAAAGAAGTGGTATTATTTCATATGAAAAGAGCATACTGAAGAAAGATTACTGCTTTATTATCTTCCTAGATAAATGTAAATTAGTCTAGGCTAGTAATTCTTCAGAAAATTCTAATATTCAGTCGTAATCTTGTATCGTAAAAAGCGGCTTTTCTCATCATCTACATTTTTTTACAATGCATAATAAAATAAACGGCAAAGTAAACCAAGTTACTTATCTAAATTGTTCCTTACAATAGGCCTATCAAATAGATAGAGATTACATACTGACTGATAAGTGATAAGGCATAAGTATTATACGTTATCAGTCAGAATGTTATCACTATCTTCGTACGTGGGATAGTGACAATGCTAATTACCTACTAATTTATTACGTGTTTAAATTGTACAGGTGTATGATATAGATTTCTTTGCATATCATTTAAGTAATCAATTTTATTATCAATCTATTTTCAGCTGTCCTTCTAAAATCGGATATCTCTACTCATATCCTTAATAATTAAATGAGTAATATTTGTATATTGTCTGTATTTTTAATCACTTTTTCGAAAATGGCTTGAGTGATTTTATGATGAGGTGCATTATAGGAGTTTACGGGGGCGAAAACATACCTGGCCTGGTCTCACGTCTGGGCAAATTTATATCATAACATCATGTCTGGAATCCATATAGGGTAAGATGGAGGTGTGCCTAATAGTAAACCTACATTTCGTCAGTTATTTTTAAGTCCCATGTTATAGATGGCGAGCCTATTGCCATCAACCGTAGTGTACGGACATACAAAGATACTTACCATGTACTCAATTCGTGACAATCACGGTTACATCATGGCTTTCATATTTTGAATTCAATATTTATCTATTGATCTTACTAATCTGTCTTCTATCATTTATGATATGATATTATAAAATTTTATTAAAATAATGGGTGTAAAAAGACCCTAAAAAACCCGTTATTACGATATTTTTTTATTCTAATTTTTGAGGAGGTCTAAGTGCGTGTTTACGTACAGGCGGGGCGTCGCGCGGCGCGTTGTGCGTTTTTAATTCAAACACATGGCGATGTATGAAAACGTTAACAATTTCAAACGTCGATTTTTCTAGAAGCGTTTTTCGCTTGTTAGTTTAAAATACAGCGTTGGTTGTGGTGGACCCGCCTCTCAGTAAATTAATAAAAAAGCACAAGACGAGCCTTCTGCACGCGCCGCGCGACGCCCCGCGTCTCCGTAAACGAGCCTTATGTCGTATTTGAGGTCAAAGTTCAGACGTTTTCACAAGGTTTCTTGTATTTAAAGGTACTTACTCTGATACAAATTAAAATATTGCAGGACTGGCAATTTAACTTATAGGTACAAGTTGGTAGCCGACTGCACGCAGCAGCAGCAGACGACATGTCGTAGCGACACTACTGGTTTCTACGTATTTCTATGAAATTGAATGATAATAATAATTTATTATTTTGTATGAAGCGACGACAGTCGGCTACCAACTTGTACCTTAACCATCTAGTAAAAACAGTTCAGAAAACATCTGACGATCACGCAACCACGCCAAAAAAAGTCGCCTTACAAATCGCACGTCCAAAGCCAGCCTACTCCACAATACAAAGTCCATAAATTGATTGCGTTCCACCCAGTCCAGTCGCAGTCGCCAGGCAGTCTCAAATGCAGTCACAATTGACTTCTGACTCCATAGACTAGATTAGTTAGTCGTGACTACTCGTGACTCGTGTGACTGACTGTAGTCTTACGAAACTGAACCGTATGTTGCGTGTATAGTTTGGAGGTGGGAAAAGTGAATTTATTTGACTTTTGAAACTTCTACCCCGTTTGTTAGCAGTGGACGTCTTTCGGCTGAATTGATGATGATGATGACCCCGTTTGTCTAGTGGTTGCAAACGCGACTGCTGTGCCTGAAGTCTTGGGTTTGATTCCCAGATTGGCCAAAGTGTTATCTAACTAGCTAATACAAGCAGTGTTCTTGCATTTTAAAGGCAATTTACAAGTTTCCGTTTAGAGTATTTGGTAGTTCAGGGCCAAGTGGAGGGCAAAAGATCTCGCGGCCGATCACCGACTCACTGGACAGACTTGATCAAAAAGGCTAATAAGTCTACCATGGTCCAGTGTACTCGCAACGTCTCCAACCGGCAGAAATGGAAGCACATCGCTGAAAGAGCAGTCCTCGGGGAAGTCAACGACCCAACAAACATCTCGCCGTGTCCCTCGTCTGTGCAACCACGACCACTCTGACAAGAGTGTATCGACTAAGAAGAAGAGATACAAGTTTCCACTGATAAACATATATAATTATGTTTTTGGGTTTTCCCGTAAAGAATTTCTCAGTAAGTATGAGCTATGGAATCTGGATCCGTGGGTGGTTGATGGCAGTAGACTAATGGGCCTACTACACGAACGCACTTCCCCACAGTTTTGCCTGCGGGATTACACGGTGCACACAGTACATCGCGCGTGTGGTTTGTAATGGTAATACAGTTTTACCAACCATACGCGCGATGTACTGTGAAGTGTGAACGAAAACTGTGGGGAAGTGCGTGCGTGTAGTAGGCCCATTAGTCCCTGTTGCATGGGGCTTAAACTGGTGAAATGAGGGTGTACTGTTCAATATAATTATGGTTCAAGGGAGTAATTAATAACACTTATTATTTACTTGGAATATGTTTAAGGAATCTGACATCCTTACAAAATCACTATTTCTAATCTGCCGTGTTGCCACATGCATCCGATGTATTGTGTTGCCATCTTACAAATAATCATATCAAACATCCCCCGTAAAGCTAAACCGCCTTATTATAAAAGATAGTTAAACCTGGTTTAACTTAGACTTGATTTATCTCGCATGCCGTCACTTTCTTTTGACAGTTTTTGAAGTGAGACGTCATGCGAGATAAACCAAGTCTAAGTTAAACCAGGTTTAACTACTTTTTGTAATAAGGCGGAAAGAGTTTACATAATGCTTGGCATTTAACTTAACTCATACTCTCATAAATACAATGGCATTTTAGTGACCCTACCTGATCTCATTCTCCTCTCAGGAATAGCTTGTGTGACTGGTATCTGTTACATTATTATAGGAAAACCACTGCCTAATTATTCGGGAATTACAGGTTTCATGGTAATGTTATACTCGTAATACCGTAGTTACCGTGTTATTCCGTCGTAGTTGTTCCGGGTCTGGGTATTTGTGTATGTGAGTTTAAGTGTTTGTGAACGCACCCACGATACAGGAGAAATTCCTAGTGTGGGGCAACGTTTAAAAAAAAAAAAAAAAAAAACCCAAATCTTCAGCCCGACCCGGCAAACAAACCAAATCCCCATTAGTCAATTGACGTGCTTACAGCTATTAACTTAGGACCCACAGGGCCAGAACTTACACAATATCCTCTATTTATAACGGTCTTCAAACTATATCCATGGTCGTTCACTAAAATCTTTAATTCATGACATTTCAATTCATAAAAATAGCCCTGAAATATATTGCGACATGGCTCACGTTGTGAAGTGTCACACTGTAAGTCACCTGGATTGCTGCTTACCGTTACTTGGGCAAAACGTTAATGTAGAATGTTCGGCAGTGAAGGTTGAGGTGGTTACTTAAGAGGAAATGCGGGTGCTGTCTCTCTCCGTCCATCCGTCTGTCTCTCTCCTCTATCGCTGTCCTCCTGCCCTCAAATTCGTGCGATATGGACAACTGCAGATCCAACTCAAAAGCTTAAGTAAAAAGTTATAATTCGAGGTTTGGCTCTCGCCTATTTCCTCCTCCAATATTGAACCAATTTAAAAGATATTTTAGACAATGAATAAGGAGGATATATACTACGCCGCTATGTTTTTTTTTTTCGTTAATTGTTGTCAAATTTGTACACGGACTCTGAATTTTGAGCATATTTTAAGGGGTTCTAGTGCTTATAAAAATAATTTATCACCAAAAAGGAAAACATAGGGGCATAGAAATAGTTAATATTTATTATTCTGTAAAAAATCATTGCTCTAGGGTCATTAACCAAAAAGAAAACAGGCGAGAGCGTTTGTATGGAGAAAAGACCACCCGCATTTCCTCTTTGTATATTTTTGTATATCATCATAATCCGCTTCTTCTCTTACACACTCTTGGCAGAGTGGTTGTGGTCGTCATGATAGAGGTGATTTCTCTCGTACTGGTGCTTTCGTGAAGTGGACCATTTAGTGCAGTTTAGAGGATTAGTGATCTACCGCGCGCCCTCGTGCCCTCAATTTTGCCCTTAACCACGAGTCGCTTCACAGATGTTTCCCCATGGCGTGTAATATGTCCAAAATCATCTGCCTAGCCTATCCCAACTATATTGAAGTCTGCTTCCAGTCTAACCGGATGCAGCTAACTACCAGTATTTTACATGGAGCGATTGCCTACCCAATCTTAACTGAGTTGTAAAGGTCAGCTACAACCCAGTCAGTATTGGGTAATATGATACCCCTTGGTAAGACTCGTTGTCAGACTTTCAGGCCACAGACTAAATGCAACGATTGACAAAGGTCTGTGAAAACTCGATCAATCTCGATGAGTACTTGGACCCCATCTTTTCCTTTTATTATGTGAAATTCTCTATGGATGACCTCCATCCCTGAGGAGAGCGGAGGAGTTTGCCAGACTCATACCGACTTAAACTACACCGGTATATCCTCACACTCTTGCGTCGGTGGGCATCGGGATCTTATGCGACTTCCACTGCCCCGGACACGGTTCATAGGCCTACTTGACCTATGGGCCTCGTCCTGAAGCTGAGGGTGAGGGAGGCCCCGTCGTGGCTGCGGGTTATTCGAAAGAGATACCGCGGTCTCGGTACAAAGTGCTAAGAAGGAACATGGGTGGTTTTTAGACAAAGTCTGAGACTCCCTACCGCTCTCCCCAGAGCGGGAAGAGTCAATTGATGATTTCCCACCACAAAAAAGGGGGGTGAGGGAGGTGTAAAACTCCCACGGTTATGTCTTAGAGGGGCGCGCGTGGAAACCCACGATAAGCACTTGTTTTGGACCCCATGACCCAAGTGAATAGTTCTTTTATAATATTGTTAATCATATTGTGTCTTGTTAGTATAGTAGCGCCAAGTAATTCAGCGCTATGACGTAGATATGACGAAAAGCCGAAAGATTAATGTTTAAACAGATCCTTATAATATTAGAACAATAGGATCAAGTTCGTCATGATTTTAAAACAGTTATTGTTTAATTGTGCCCAAATTGATTTAATTGGGACCATTGTGTACCCCGTTTAAATATTTCAACAATAACAGAGGTCATTTAATAAAGAGATACCGTGGCCTCGGCAAAAAGGGCTAAAAAGGAACATGGGTGGTTTTTAGTCAGTAGAAGTCTGACACTCCCTACCCTACTGCCCAGAGCGGGAGGAGTCATTTGATGATTTCTCACACCTCCAAAAAATATAAAGGGCATTTTATTTTAAGCCTGAAAGTGGTGCCGGTGAATAAAAAGTTAAAGGAACATGGGTGGTTTTTAGTCAGTAGAAGTCTGACACTCCCTACCCTACTGCCCAGAGCGGGAGGAGTCATTTGATGATTTCTCACACCTCCAAAAAATATAAAGGGCATTTTATTTTAAGCCTGAAAGTGGTGCCGGTGAATAAAAAGTTATATGTGGTAATAGGATATAGTGGTATGGACACGACTTGTGATACGGAGAAATGAGGAAAATGTAGTGAGAAAAATGCTCAGTACGAATATAGATGGCTATAACACACACAACACACACACACACAACAACACTACACTACACAACACACACAACACAACACACACAACAACACAAACACACACAACACACAACACTTTTTCTTTCTTTCTATAAGAGTAGGGGAAGACCAAAGTAGCGATGGATGGACTGTATGAAGGATGATTTAGCAAGACAGGAGTTGACTGCTGAGTTGACGAGTAATAGAGAAGTATGAAAGATGAAAACTGCATGCTGCGCCGACCCCGAATAAATTGGGGTAAGAGTGGAAGAATGAATAATGTTTTTATTTTAAGTAATGTTTGTAAGCGCACTGTGCACTGTTTGTGAGGAGCTCGTGGCGTAATAATAACTGCCACTCGGGTCAATCTTTAGGTTATGCGGCGCTTGCCTAGGTTGGTCTGTGGATGGGTGACCGCCCATTTCATACCGAGTTTCCTCCGTGCCTCGGAAAGCACGTTAAGCTGTTGGTCCCGGCTGTCATATATAGATCTTTGGCAGTCGTTACAGGTAGTCAGTGACCTGGAAATCTGACAACCAGTCGTACCAAAGGGTATCGTATTACCCAGTATAAACTGGGTTGTAGAGGTCAGATAGGCAGTCGCTCCATGTAAAATACTGGTATTCAGCTGCATCCGGTTAGACTGGAAGCCGACCCCAACATAGTTGGGAAAAGGCTAGGCAGATGATGTTTGTAAGCGCACCCACGATACAGGAGAAATTCCTAGTGTGGGGCAATGTTAAAAAAAAAAAAAGTAAAGACAGCAAAAGAAAATCTCGCGGGCACATGACATGCATACTAAATGTGGGTGTACTAATTACGTACGCCTCTGCCTAACCCTTCCGGAGTTACAGGCTAGATGTCCCATACTCGTGTGTGTTACTACTCGTGCCGACCTCACGACATGACATCTCAATTTTTAACCATCTATTAATCTATAAAACAAAGGTGATGACTTGATGACCCACTACACGCGTGGTTTCTAAGTGACATATACAACCACATAGTACATTTGTATCCATATACGGCGGTATTACGTGGCTTATTTGTCGTCCGTTAATAGTTTGCTCGTGTGACCAATTGGCCAAATGCCACGTGTATGACGGGAGTCTAAGTGGTCAGAGATGGCATAGATAGATAGTTATACGGAGAGGAAGTTCGAGAAGGAAACATCGATGCACAAATGAGTAGGTACCATAGCGACGACGACGCTTGAAAGACAAAAATTACCAAGTGACATATTTTGTGTGCACTCAGCATTCTCTTCTTAACTTTTTAACTCTATGCTCGGTTTAAGGGTCATACTCAGAAAAAGTGTACATTTGGTGTCTTTTCTTGTCCCGCAACTTCATATTTACGTAAATATTTAGTATTATGATATATTGTCTTTTATTCCCCCTTTTTGTTATATTAGTCTAATTCTACGATGATTTCTCTGGTATTTTCACTTAAATTTTCAATATAAGATTACATTTTTTGATCGTCAAAACATTGATAAAAATATCGCCATACATTTTTTTGGTGTCCCAATGACAATTACACATTTTCAGAGATGAATTGTTACGAATTTTCATCGCTTTTTTTAACATTGACTGTGGTTATATTATTCTTGATGAATCAAGTAACTAATTAAGACCAATTTTATCCGTAAATCATATACAGAAGGATTTATTTTAATTAAACAAATGTTGTCCCAAAATTATGAAGTTTCGTTACTCAGGGTTAGTAACGCGTGATAAAATTTGAAACGCAATGACTTAAGGTGGCATGAATAGTTTTTTTCTAATCTGGCAACGTTATTACTTACGTCAAAATCACTGTCACGGCAGCCATCTAGTTTTCGCCGCAGTCGTGAAGTCAAGACGTTTAGCAAGTGAAAATTTACAAAAAATACCTCAGGGTGATAAACGACTATTATTTTGGTAAGTTTAATGTTTTTTGTTTACTTACCATGTTTTCTTCATATCTTTTGTATTATCTAAAAGAATACACTCAGTGCTTGCGTGGTAAAACCGTGGTTTACGTAAAAACATTTTTAGAGGTTATGATTTCTCAGATTTTATTATCATTTTCGTTATATTGCGTAAAATTGCGTTACGTTACGAAACTGAGAAATTGTTAAGCTTAGTTCACAAAAACTAAAAGTGCATATCTATATACCTGTGTATTAATACACAGGTATAGTTGCCGAAAGGTTTTTTAATGGAATTTAATTAAATAATTACCAATGTTTATGGTATTTTTATTTTTTTTAATCTAAATAAGACTGATAAGCCAAATATAATCAGCTGTTATAATCGCCCAATCCATGTGCACCATACCTTATGACATCAGTTTCGTGACGGAGATTCTCAGTATCGTTACCTATCAGTTTAGTTACAAATTCAAAATGTACACTTTTTCTGAGTATGACCCTTAACTCCTTCGCCCCGACAATATCGCTTAGTAATTTTTGCCTTTTTTTGCGTTTAATAGAGTGTTTTGAACCCCCCAAAGATAAATCTGACTAAAAATCTGCTACTTCTGCGAATGTGTCAATTGAATTTAAGAAGAATTAAGATCATAATGCATGATAACAACCTAGCGGCAAGGACGACAACACGAATATTGGATTATCATTTGCTAACTGTTCATTGAATAAGGTTAGAATTATAATGTTGCCTGCCTTATCACAATTATGTTGATACATTCATTGATCATAGTTGAAGGGTTCTGTGCACGATCACTTTGGACCTCGGTAATTTTTTCAGGAAATTAAGATTATAAGTCGTTATTGCAATTATTATTTACATTGAAAACGGGATAAGACAGGGATTTCTTATTTTGCAAAAAATGGGTAAATGGGTAAATACATGGTGATAAACAGATAATTTATAATAGACTAGCTTTCGCCCGCGTGAAAATGACGATTTTCCATACAAACTTTATCCCCTATTTAACTCCCATGAATGAATTGAATGGTTGAATTTCGAAAAATCATTCCTTATTCCTTGTCTACATTATAAAGGGAACCTCTGTGCAAAATTTCAGATTTTTAGGTCCAAGGGTTTGGGCTGGGCGTTGATGAGTCAGTCAGTCAGTCAGTCAGGACTTCTCTTTTTATCTATATAATAATGTAGATGGATAGATAGATAGATATATAAGTCGGGGATATTTGCCATGTTTACTATTTGTTTTGAGTTCCTGATATTTCGGTGCTGTCGCAAGCAAACTGAAATTATTGCCGGTTGGTGTTTATGAGCAGAAAAATCGATCTACCATCTTTCTTGTTCGTTTCTTGCGGTATTATGTACTAGATTACGAGGCCTCGGCGCAAGGGCAAAGAAGGAACATGGGTTCGGTTTTTAGTCAGTAGAAGTCTGACACTCCCCTTCGCTCTGCCCAAGAGCGGGGGGGGTCATTCGATGATTTTCCACCCACCAAAAAAAAAAAAAAAAAAAAAAAAGCCCTGACAAACTGTGCACTGTGAATAGAATCTCGAACCTTTTACACAGCAGCCACACTTGCAAACACTAGACCAACGAAGCAGTCATGAGCGTGAGGTCCTGGGTTCGATTCCCGGGTCGGTCAAAAAGTGCTATTGGGTTTTTCATTAGAAATTTCCCAGTAGTAGCCCGGAGTTTGGAAGTTGGTGGTATAATACCCCCGTGCCTCGGAAAGCACGTTAAGCCGTTGGTCCTGCACCTGATCTCTCTCCGGTCGTGTCGGATTGCCGTCCCATCGGACTTTGAGAGAAAAGGGAACAGAGATTGCACCTGTGCCTGCGCACACTTGTGCACTATAATATCTCCCGCGCAGATGACTAATCTCCGCTGGGATTGGCCGCCGGGGCTGAAAAACGGTCAACAGGACTATTAAGTTCAAAGTCTTATAATTCTAACCTTTCCTTTAACGTATTCCTTCGCTGACGTAAATGCAAAGCGGAGTGCATCAGATGCAACTATCTGACCTATTTCTGATGTACGTCTGTGGTTCATCTACAATTCTACATAGCTCAGTTTGCATGGCTTTCGGGAATTGAAGAGGTTCCATTTTACATTGTAGCACTGTTGTTAAGGGAAAATAACATTACTTAACATCACGCCAGTGGATAGGCAGAGGTGTACTTACCTATTAACACACCCGTGTTTCGACGGTTATGTTTAAATCTCATGTAATAGGGGGCAAGCCTATTGCCAACAACCGGGCACAAATTCAGACTCGAGGTTGCTACTGAGACATTGTTGATGGAAAATCCCAACAACACTTTGCCTGATCTGGGAATCGAACCTCATGTTCTACGTTTGTAACTACTAGACCAAAGAGGAAGAAAGGGAAAATAATTAAGAAATAACTAGATTTCAAGATTTAATAATATTATATCTGTAATTAGCTATACAAGGGACAAATGGACCCTTCACGATGCCGCCAACCAAACACTTTGTACATCAAAGTACACTTCGCAAAAACTTTGTACATCAAAGTACACTTCGCAAAAACTTTATACATCAAAGTACACTTCGCAAAAACTTTGTACATCAAGGTTCACTTCGCAAAAATCATGTTTGGAAATTACTTCTTTTTCTTCAAGAAGGTGGCTGACCCAAATTTGATAGAACAAGGGCAGGAAATGATGAACAAAGTATCACGCAATTCGATCCATAAATTGACCTAAATATCGGTAAACATACAGTTTACATACCAAATAACTAGGAGAGAAACTCCTCGTTTTTTTAAAGTTGGTTGAAATACTACCTCTTAGGTATAGGTTTAACGTCGAGTTTTATAAAATACATACAGTTACCGCCGTTCTCGCGTTAAAAGCCCTTCCACTTTGTATATTTAGTAAAAGACCGAATAAAGCTTCAAAGTTACAGGAACTATAAACCCATTCGTTCAAAGATCGGCGAGAAGAAATGACATCATGAATGGAACTTACCGTTACAAAACTGAGCACCCATTCTTCCGAAGCCCTATCTTTCAAGGCTATCTCTGTAAAAAGATACATACATCTACATCTATATAGTATATGAACGTGTAGACAAAAAACATGAAAGAAGGTTTTTGCATAATAAGTCGAAGCGTGTCTGGCTTTCTTGAGCTTCATTTTTTCACTTTGACGAGTTTTAAGTTGCTGACAAAAAATAAAACAGGTCAAGATCAAGGTAATTGCACTAGCTTAAGTGCCTGGGTGTGCCTGGAGATGTGTCATATTTATCAAAATTAAATTATTTTAATTATCTTAGACAAGTCGGTGATCTCAATCCATTTTATTTTTTGCTTATAGTCTTTTTATCTATCTTTTTCTATTTATCTTCGGGGACGCCGGCAGACACCAGGCGGGCGATCAGTCCTTTCGTTGTGGATTATTTCGCCCAGTTCCCCATTGCTTATAGTCAGTCAAGTCGGTACAAAAGAGCTATTTCGGTTCGTCATCAGTCTACCTTTTTACCCGACTACGGCGAAGCTAAAAGGAAGGGTAATGATTTTGGCAGTCTATGTATGTATGTATGTATGTATGTTCCACCGTAGCGCCTAATCTACTGAACGGATTTTAATAAATTAGGTGTCAATAGATTCGTAAGAATAGCCCGGGTGACATAGGCTATATAAATTTTATAAATTCTTTTTATGACAGAATTTAAATGTCAAAAACTTACCTCAAAAAATATTAAATTGAGATAACCATAGCAAGTTTGGTATCAAATGAAAGGTCTTGGCGAGCACATTGCAAATATGTATTATATTATAGTTTAAGTACACACAAAAATAAAATTCAAATAAAAAAATTAAGTTCAAAAATCTAAAACCCGACTACTAACAAAATCGCGGTCTTAAAAGTAGAAAACAAGAAAATAATTATTGATATTCTTCGTAGTCGCATGCCACCTTGTATCAATGAGAACGCCATGAAGGAGCATCAGGTATCAGTGGCATGCGACTACGAAGAATATCAAGAATTATTTTCTTGTTTTCTACTTTTAAGACCGCGATTTTGTTAGTAGTCGGGTTTTAGATTTTTGAACTTATTTTTTTTATCTTCTTCGAGATTAATTAAACTTAATTAAACTTAATTAATTAATTAAACTTAATTAATCTCCAGTAAATTCTACATTCTTCTCTTAGAATAAAGATGATAAGGATGAATATTACACAAACGAAAAAAATGCACGCTTTCTGACACTTCAAACCTATTTTGTTGGTAACGCAGTTTCGTAGTTGTCCAATTTGAGGGCGAAGTTGAGCGCGAATCTGAACTTCGGCGCCTACATTGAGTCGAAAGCTCAAACTGCGGCAAAAAAACTGGGTATCCTAAACAAGGTTAAGCGGTACTTCAAGCCTGGATAGCTTTCAATCCTAACTTCCTAACTAATATTATAAATGCGAAAGTAACTCTGTCTGTCTGTCTTTCTGTCTGTCTTTGCTTCACGCCTAAACTACTGAACCGATTTGTGTGAAATTTGGTACAGACATAGTTTGGAACTTGAGAAAGGACATAGGATAGTTTTTTTTTTTCGCGAGATAAACCAAAAATCTGCCGGAAGTCACTATTCCACGCGAACGAAGTCGCGGGCAAAAGCTAGTATTATATAAAGCTCAAGTCCGGTCCAGAATGGAGTATTGTTGTCACCTTTGGTATGGCTCAGCCAAATACCAACTTACCACACTTGACTCTGTAGAGCGCAAAGCCAGGAGGCTAATTGGTGACGATAAGCTGGTTGGTAGAGTGTGCGCAGGAGTTCCACGGGCTGATTTCACCATCTCCCTTCTTCCATCGGGAGACTAGACGTACTGCAAGTTATCACCCATACCTAGTCGATGTTCCACACATTCGAACGAAGCAATTTGCTAAATCCTTTGTTATGCGCACAGCCAAAGAGTGGAACTCCCTGCCTGCGTCGGTTTTCCCGAGTTCATAATATAACCCCATTCTATTTAAGTCGCGAGTATATTTACTTCTGGGTAAGCTCGTTCTTCTTCTGGCTAAGCTCTTAAGAAGAGGCTTCTTCTGGGTAAGCTCGTTCCACCGTCAACCTCATCTCTGCCCTTAGGGCAAGATTGAAGTCAAACGCAAGCCCATTTCTAATAAAAAAGACATCCTTGTATGTAATTACTTTTATGATCAGTTTTGCAAGTGACGGACAAACAGACAGTAATGCAGCCGTGTGTATACTAAGGTCAGCAAGAAACCAGTTCTTGACGCTTACGTCATATTACACCTCTAAAGCTTTGTTATTTCGCTTTTTTTGTGGAAAAAAAATCTTTACTGCGCAGGGAAATGGTTTGTATAGTAACGTTAAGTTAGTTTGCTGTGGTTCCGTAGATTGGATTTGTTTAGTTATTTTACTGGTTGAAGGTATGACTATTTAGTGTCGAATCTTTGGTTTGATAAACGAACTGTTCATCATCATCAGTCTATAATGTTCCCACTGCAGGGACTCAGGCCTCCTCTCTAGGAGAGGGATGGGCTATAATCCACCACGCGGGCCCAGTGCGGGTTGGCATTTTTTATGGTTCTAAGACATGCCGCTTTCTTCATGATGTTTTCCTTCACTGTTTTGAGAGCAGCGGTGATGAAATCCGCCGCACGGGACCCGCGTGGTGGATTATAGCCCATCCCTCTCCTAGAGAGGAGGCCTGAGTCCCTGCAGCAGTGGGAACATTATAGGCTGATGATAATGATAATGTTTACGTCCCGTTTATGTAATAGGGGGCGAGCCACTACCTCGAGGTGAGAGTCTTCGAACTCAAGACCTCAAAATCAGCAGTCGTGCTGCGACTACTAAACCAACAAGGCTGTCCACCACCCGTCGTACTTCCTACTCTACTACAAAATTATGACAACTTTTGATGACAGCAAATCTTCTGACCAATCACAGGCTACCGTAAAGATTAGCATTGTATCGGCTCACAAATATAGCGTATCACACTGGATATCAAACCTAAGAACCCCGCACAATTGGTTGCGACCGGGTGACTTGACCCGCAGTGATAATAACCAGTACACATTGGTTATTACCTGCCATCCACCACGCTGACCCAGTGCGTGTTGGTATTGTCACTGTTTCTATTTGACACTGGCTGAGTATGAGGTCCTGGGTTTGATTAATTGATTCCCAGGTCGGGCAAAGTGTTATTGCGTTTTCCGTCAGGAATTTCTCAGTAGCAGTCAGGGACTCCGGACTTGTGGCTGGTTGATGGCAATACCCCCTATTACATGGGACTTCTTAAGGCGAGGTTGCAGTACTTTGTTTTTATGAACGCACGACCTCACCCCCCCGCACTGCCCGGCGAGCGATATAATGCCTAAATTTGGACTGTTTTTTCTTCTTGGAGAAAAATGATAAAGAAATTATATAATATGTTTTTAACATTTACTTCAGAATAAAAAGTTCTATCTACTGATATAACTTTCATATAAATTCATGATGAAATTTCTTAGCAGTATATACTGCTAAGACATTTCATCATGAATTCATGTGACGTTTTAAATTGTGATTTAGAGTCATGTTTCATAAAAAAAATGATCGAACCGATCATTCTAAATCGCGTTTCTATCTTTACGATTTACTTGAGAGTATGTTCAATTTTTTTTATGTAATGATTTTTATCTATTAAAAAATTCATATTTAGTTCGATTTTCAAAGGTTCAAAATTCTTAAAAATTACTGCAACCCCGCCTTAAGAAAACTGGTTAAATGTGGGTGTATAACGTACCCTTCGGCTTGTGTTCCAATCCCAGCAGGTGGAAAATTAAAACTAATCATTCGTGATTCGCGACAACAACTTTTTGTCTAGGATATTAAGCTAGTTCTTGGCCTTCAAACGACAACAGAAAAAGTTTTTGTTTATGTGTTCACTTAGGAATACCTAACACATAAACAAAACTATTATAGGAGGAACTTAACTAAAGCTACTCCTATAATTATTTCATCCGTGTGTGTGCGCAAGAGCTCCACGAGCTGATCCCACCGAGATGGTGGGATCAGCTCGTGGAGCTTGTTGGGCTCCCTTCTTCCATCGGGAGACTAGACGTACTGCAGGGTATCACCGATACCTAGTCGACATTCCACGCATTCGAACGAAGCGCTTTGCTGGGTCCTTTATTATGCGCACAGCCAAGGAGTGGAATTCCCTGCCTGCGTCGGTTTTTCCGAGTTCATATAACCCTAATCTGTTTAAGTCGCGAGTAAACAGGCTTCTACTGGGTAAGCTCGTTCCAACGTCGACATCATCTCTGCCCTTAGGGCAAGATTGAAGTCAAGAGCAAGCCCATTTAAAATAAAAATAAAAAATAAAAAAAATCCTCGTATTAGCCATTTACCCTACTGCAAAAGAATTCTAAAACATCCAAACGAATTGGCAAGAAGTCTAATGGAAGAACTACCAAACCAAACATTTAAAAGGCTTAAGAGACGGGCTTCTCAAGATCTTCTCTGATACAAATACAAAGAAACCCTACTAGATGGACATAATAATCATTGGATACTGTACCATGCACGCCACATTTTACATACATAAAATCCAGCTTAATGTCGACAAGACAGATTGCAGGAAGAAAAGGAGATTTAAAAAAAAATATATATAAATCCTCAAAAAACCTCCATTGTTTGCTTTCCTGCTAGAATGAATTATGGATTATTACAGCGTTTCGCCTGTTATCGCCTAAAGTATATTACGTGCAAGTAACCTTCCAAAATACCTCAATAAGGAAGAAAAGTTCATCCCAGAAATGTTTTATTAAAAAAACCACCATAATTTATGATCTCTAATACACTTTAAATACGCACTTTCACGTCCTTCGCCGCTTCCTTCACATCACACCTGCCAGTTACAAGTTTTTTCGCGCTCTTTTTTGTCGGCCATGTTTTTTTTCTGTTTTTAAACGTCGCTGTTCTGAGTCATTCGTATAATGCCAAGCTTTCTTGACAGTGATGTTACATAATCAAAAAGTTTTTATTTCGTGATTAGTTGATTACAATTATTGTCATATGAGGATTTTTTGCATCGTTTTTTTATTGGTGAGTGTTCGTTTTTTTTACTAATTTTCATAAATGTTTGCGGTACCTATCCTATTTTTTTTATGCCACGATTTTTTGTAAGATCCCTGTGTCATTATTTGCTTTTCCTTTTAGATAAGGTTTTTATAGAAAGGATTAAGTTCTTTACGTCCATCGTTTGTCCAGACGTTGAATATAAAATTATGTTACTATCTGGACATATTTGAAGTTTATTTGATCCCAAATTAAAAAGATATCATATTATATAATTACACTATGACCTATAATGCAATAATTGCAAAATAAATAACAGACTTCAAAAGCTTTTTTCATGCCAGTGTCAAAATCAAAGGCGGTTTCACCTCCCTAAAAAGTCTCTATTGGTTGTTGCTACCTCAATATTTTTACAAAAAAAACCGTTACATCCACAACACATCAATTTAAAAAAACTAACGAAAATTACAAGAACATTTTATTGCTTCAGTTTTAATACATAATATTCTAATAGCCATTACTAAGACATGAATTATGGGCTCAAAACCCCACACCTAAAATGAACCCTTTTACCTGAGACACAAGGTTCAATATCCCTTGCGAAGTGAAGGTCGTAAATCACATTATAAATGTATGTAAGATAATTTGATTACTTTAATGACGGGTCCTCAAGATTTCAAGTGATTTAAGAGGTGGGTTTTTGTACTGAATCTGTCCGAAGGTGATCGGATGAACACGTGCTCAAGAATTACTTTTCGGTAAGTGGTTGTCAAAGTTTTTTGGCGAATAAATTATTTTTATTCAGTTAGGTATTAAAACTTAAAATTTTACTCTCAAAATTTTTATATGCTTTTTGTGAAGTTAAAAAAACCACAAATATACAGACTGCCCTGGTCACATACTACGCCTATGCTTTTGCATGGCTTAGCTACGGCATAATAATGTGGGGATACAGTACAGACGCCCTTACACTGTTTACCGTTCAAAAGAAATTTATACGTATTTTAGTAAATATAGAACAGATAGATACCTGCAAACCCCATTTCATAAAACTAAATATTCTTACCTTGCCCTGTATATATATACTTGAAACATGTAAATTCGCTCACAAACACCAGGACTTTTATACTAAACGAGAAGACATACAAACAAGATATACACTGCGAAACAAAACACAACTCAACCTACCACCATCCCGCTTAAACATACACTCAACTAGCCCTCTGGTTATGTCAACAAAAATATACAATATGTTACCGGAATCAATAAGAGAAGAAAAAAAACTCCATTTATTCACAAACAAATTAAAAAAGCTATTATTAAGTAAATGTTACTACAGCGTCAACGAATATTTTAATGATAAATCTTTGAAACAAATAAAATAATAATTATAATAATAGTGCAAAAAAAAATGCTTGTATGTATCAAATTGTTAATTATCTAAAATTCTATTTTCCAATTACTCCATGTGTTTACAATTTTATTTCTTGATTTTTGTTTCCAATTTTAATTTAGACATTATATAGATATAATTATGTATACTTATCTATAAATAAATATATTTTTTATTTTTTTATTTCTGTATTGAATTTTATTATTATTTTTAGAGATTAAGTTTCAATGTTATAAATAGGTACCAAATGTGTTCCTTTTTTAATAATATGTTGATTTAAATTCTTTGTTTTGTTTTAGAGTTAGACAATGTTACACAAATAACGGTAGCGATGTTTTTTTTTTTTTGTGTATTAATTTAGATTATAAGATACGTATATCTTCACATATTATTATCATATTTCTTTTGCTGTGCCCGACAGGGTCCATGATTGACACTTTTTCAAAATGTTTACCACCTAAGCCTACATTGTGGAATGCAATAAAGAATTGAGTATTGAGTATTGAGTATTGAAAAGTTTTGATGGGACTTGGCAGTTTTTCAAATATTGTTTTTTTTTCTGTAGGTGTGAAAATTCATATTGCGACGATTTTATTTTACCCTTATGCATTATGTAGTTGATTTAACCCCTGACGGATTACAGTTGTGATATGGTGGTATATTTATCATCAATTTACGTACCACAATTTCAATAATGAAAATTTGAGTTACCGTCTTGCACTGTCTCGGGCTTGCTCTCATTCTTACTCAATTCGAAATATTGATTCCAGTTTCGATAAATCGTTTTCGATAATATGCGTATAGACGATAACCCTTATTAATAATGGAAAGATAACTGCAACAAGTGGTCTCAAGCGGTGGTCTTAACTCCAAGAAAAAAACGACACAAAATATGAATGATTGGCGTACGTGAAAACGGCAAGACCCGTAGATGAAATCACAAAGACCCCAAAGCAACTGGCACAGTCAAGAAGACCAGTCAAATTCCTCCTATTATCTTGGATATGAGCACCTATGACTGCTGGACCCATGACGACATAAAGGATAAAATTTTCAAATATTTTAACTTTCCGAGATAAATAGCACTTTGACTCCTGCTTTAAACTTTATAATGAGCCGTAAAAGCAAATGAAGTAGCAGTACTAAACTGTGGATTTATACTACACACTCACTATCTTTTGTTTCCACCAACCGAGGTGCGAGCGACCAGAAAACCAACAAGAACATTCATAAAACAAAACTGAACTAACCAATTCTCAAACAAACACATTCTTCAAGCAAATAACTATCTAATGAACTAATCATCTCCCCATCTCAAAAAAAAAAAAGAAAACATCACATCCTAATTAACACAAGACTAATAGGAAACCAAGTTTCATTATCCTCCTGCATTTCATTGGGCCAATCAACCAATCACCGTTGGTCTTGAACCCCGTTGGAGGTCAAGGTTGAAACCACAGATGTAGATAGACCTAGATAACGCAAGCATCACGATCTGTATGAAAACCAAGCTTGCCATTTTTTGACTACCTATTATGACGTCACCAGCACTATACATCGGAAAATCAAATTGATTCAAGGACGGTGCCGCGTATGGCGCCTCCTGCACCCCAACCTCTGTCAGCACCGATGTCCGACTAGCGCTACACCGATGCAAACTGAGCGCGAAAGTGGCCACTTACGATTTTTGTACGTAAGCTAGGCACGAAAAGTGGCACGCGAAGTAGTTGCTCTTGCGTGATCTAGGTCTATCTATATCTGTGGTTGACACTGACAGTTCTCACCGTCACTCATTGGGTCAATCCAAGATGGCGGCGAAGGGATATGGGCAATATCCTGTGACTTACGTAACGGTACTAATTTTAATGGTCCTTTTAGGAAATGGAGTGTCTGCGGAATGTTTCTGTTAGGGCTTTAGTTTCTATTAGGCGTATAGAATTAGTATAATTTTATTAAAACTAGCTCAGTACCGTGACCTTCAACCCTGTGAAATTATAATATTATAATTTCTTATAATTTCTAGAGTTGATGTGGTATCCTACCTATCTGAATCAGATTTTTTTAACAGTTTCAAGGGATTTATTTTTATGCACGAAACCCTAATATTTTTTTGACGTACCTATGTGTGTTTTTTTGAGTGTGTATGATGAGTGTGTGTGTGGGTGTATTTATGAATAGGTAAATTAACAAAAATGCATTTTTTGTAAAAATGTCCAAGTACTTATGAAGTTTCAGTCAAAGAAGATTGAATCGAGGAGAAATAATTTGACTTTAAGCCGCGTCCGCACTAGGGTCGCGGGTGCACCGTGAGGCCCGAGCCGCGCGGCCGAACCTCGAGAGTGGCCCAGAAACTCGCGCGGCTCATAGTGGGGACGCGCCTTTAATTAGCAAATAATTTGGCAAATAGTTAGTCCATTGGAAACTACTCTCAATAAAAAATGCAACATTTTTTCAAACAACCAAAAATAAAAAAACAAAAAGCAAAATGCTTGAAGCCATTTTGAAATAAAAAATCTTTGACAGCCGCTGTCCCATGACTCACACGTTTCGGTTATTCATATAAAAGTAATGATTTGTACTAATCGCGATTCCAGTACGATTTACACGATTGCTATGTCGAGTGTGTACGGAGCCTTATCGTGTAGTGTGGACGTGGCTTTAGACTTGGTGATAACTGATAAAAATAATCATTGTTAGAAATAATTTGTGAGTGGAATTCGGACCTACGTTTTTTTAAGGTTATGTTTACACGGGTAAGTGAAATTAGAAATGATTAGTATTATAGATAAGTACCTATCTAGGAATTTAAAAAAAGATTGCCGACGAATTGATAACCTTCTCCTTTTTGAAGTTGGTTAAAAAGAGACTGCCTTGTTTGTCTAGTGTTCGCATGTGAGACTATTGAGTATGAGTTCGTGGGTTCGGTCCCCAGGTAGCGTAAAGTAGTATTGGGTTTATTTTCATAAACTCATCAGCAGTCATGGAATTTCGATTTATGCCTGGTTTTTTTTTTATAATGTAAATCTGTCATTATTGACTTTCTTTTTATACCAATAAAAAGTTCAAACCTTCTTTTATAGGCACCATTATTTTTAATTCACAGTATTCTCTGAATATTGAATGGAAGCGCAAAACATCGATGAATCAGTCTTGTTACAATAATTTAGCATTCGAGACAACTTTGAAATGACATATCTGTTTAACTACTGTTAATGTTCATGTTTTAGAATAATGTACACACGGCTACACATCAAGCTATACAAAACCAGTTAATCTTGGCCTCACTTTACTAGATCTTTTCGCACAATGAACGATCAGATTATACTGGTTTTGTATAGCTTGATGTGTAGCCGTGTGTACAACACTTATCTACAAGTCTGAAAAAAAATATTATTTGAAATTTCGACACCTTGACCAAAAATAATTTAGTGACCCTAACTTTTAGGAATTGATCACTGTGCGCTGTAGAAAACGAATAGCAGTCGACCGCACAAAAGAGTTGTAACAATTTGACAAATTGTGAAAAAAAAGGCTCTTTTCAAATTCGTATTTTTACTAATACCTACTTATTTCATAGTACATACAAGTACAACGACGTGTCGTTGAATGTACAATATCACAATTTAAAATATCGCGTTATTTAGACTTCCTATCTTTAGCGTGTCGACGGCAATCAAATCTGTCATCTAACGGAACAAAAAGTTGTATCCTATCAACCGCTGCTATTTTTATCTAGCCACTGGACTTTCCCGCTGCTTAATTACGTATTCTACAATTTAATATGCTAATAAGAACCTATATTATTTGATTAGCTACAAAACAATCAAAACTAGGGAATTCCCAAGAGAAACAGTTAAAAATCTTACACCTCCGCTATTACTTTCTGATTAATTTCGTTGCGGTCCAAGACAGTTTAAATTGTTTCTCTAGGACTTCGGCGCTCACGAGTTGCAGTAGGCAGGGAATAGGGTAGTTGACAAAAAAAAAAAAATTGTCCGTCACATAGATTTCCGAAAAATATTGGACACTTTTGGATTTTTTTCTTTTTTACGTAAACAAAAAATGAAGACTACACAGTACTTTGAAAACTCGTGTGTCGAACAGTATTTTTTACCGGAAAGTGACGTCACAAGCCCTAATAATAATAATAATATTTTTATTTCTCAGACAACGTGATCCATATTGTTAGTAAACAGTAAAATAACTTATATCTAGTGTTAGTAATTGAATAGAACAGAGAACACAGACTAAATAGTATTGTGAGGAGGTGGTGGTGGGAATGATCTTTGACGTATTTTATCTTCGTCTGCTTATTTAGATAAAACAAAAAAAAAAACGTTTCCAATATTTTTCGATTAACCTAACTGACGGACTTTACAGAATCATAAAATTTGAAGTCAAGAAACAGCCCTATTGTGTGGGTGACAACTAAAATATTCGCTGCTATTGTTTGGTTTTGGAAAAATAGAATAGAATATACTTTTTAATACAGTTGCTCAAAAAGTGGCGTATTGCAGGGACGTATAGCGTTCGGGATGTGGGCTATTACGTACTCGTGCTTTTTCTTTACCTTTCCCGAACTCGTGCGTTCTCTTTCCCAACTGTCAAAATAATGTCCATTAAAAAAAAAAAACAACCACGAAGTATTTACTAAATAAAATCATAGAAGTTTTTATGATTCATGCAAATATTTCTAAAGAAGCTACTAATTTGTTTCAATATCAGATTTAATTATTTGATTCAATGAGTTAAAGGTTTTCATTTTTATTTCATATCAATAAAAAAAGTTTACTGAAGACTTGGCTGTATGGGCATAGTTCCCTTTGCCTACCCAGAATAGGTAAAGAAAAAAAAATCTCTGCGATTCTTTTACGTTATGCGCCATTTTCAAAAATGTTCTTTGCGAGTTTAATTACGGTTTTATTATTTTATTAAATTGCTTCATTTTTTCGCAACTGTATTAAAAATAGTTGTTCAGTACACGTGCGGAACCGTCATTGCAACTTGTTCCGACTGTCTACCCTCGCCGTCGGCTGTGCCTCGGCTCGGCTAGACATTTGTCGGAACTCGTTGCAATGACAGGCTTTCCGCACTTATAATGAAATATACTATAACCGTCATTTTGAGCTTCGCTGCAGTCGGGTTAAAAAAAACGATTTACAAGGGTGTCCATGGACACATCACAGCTCTCTATTGGAACATCTCTCATTCATAAACTGACGCAATAATCAAGGTGCAAGAATCATCTTTACTAAACATTTAGTTTCCTAATAATATTCAAGTCATTTGTCACCTGTCCACAAACCAATACAAATTCAATGTAACATAAACCACCGTTACAGAGAAAGCTTTTACAATGTGAGTTCAACCTATACTGGTTACGTAAAACTTACGGGGGACCGATTTACATAAAAATAGCGCGTCTGTCTGTCGTAACGGCCTTCATTGATGGCTGATGCAATTTTACGAGGTGTATAGATCAGCGACCTAGTGGCAAATATTGTAGTAAAAATAAACACGTGGTTTAGATAAAAAATCTAGGTCATACTAGCGTTGGCAGTTTATTTTTTTTATTGAAATGTTGAATTGCACTAACAAGCGTTGTACATGTTTTGGGTTCATTGATTTATTACATTTTTTTTATTTGGTTTTTTTTTTATTGTTGCTTAAACTTTTTTTGTTGTTACAAAAAATGACATAATAAATCATAGATACTTACATAAAAGTTAAAATTAACAATTATGTAATCAGCAGTGTCCTTCACAGTATACAAACAAAATATTATTAATACGCTTCAAAGAGAAGTTAAGTATAACATATACGTAACAAAATATTATTGATAAAAAACATAGTTTTATAAATAATAATTTAGTGCATTGATTGACACATTGATCTAGGTACAATAATCTAAGAGGAAAAGAACTAGGATCACTAAACAATGAGTTACCCACCTGGTGAAATGGATGTCGGTTACGTTATACGTACTAATGGATCAAATAACGTTTTCTAAACTATGTAGATTACGTAGATGCGTAGTAGATTACGCACTAGTATTTTTAAAACCTTATCCTACCTATGCAAATCAAATACTTTCATATCTAAACATTGCTTATCAAAAACATCCGATACATAGGTAGCCAATCATGCGACGATTTCCGTCAAATAGGTCAAGCTTCGCCAATCACAATGCTTCATTATTAATTTGTCAGTCTTAGGATATGGTGTTGGTGCGAGCCTCTCTCCACAGACATGAACATAAGGGTCAGTTTTCAGTGTTTCCACCACGCGGAAATATCCTCGCGCATTTTTTTGATGCCACATTTTTCTTCTAATCTAAAACGTGCCGATTTTTTCACGATCTTTCCCTTCACCGTTTCTAAGATACCTCTTATTATAATTATCTACCGATATTATTCAGGATGGCGATTATTTGTATCCGTCAAAGAGGTAGATCTGAAACTGATATCCAAATTGCGAAAGAAAACACCTTACCCAACCAAAAAAAAATTACGTATTTTTAGGATTTGATTTTTTTTGTATCTTTTTTGAATTTTTGGGAATCCTTGGGAAAGCTGTTTAAGCTGACAGGTAGATTAATATCTTTGAAAGGTACACAACATAATTATGTAATAATAGTTGACCTCTGAAGTACACCATAAAACTCTGTCGAAAGAAACGCTTCTCGCTTATCGCTAGCAATATGACAGATGCCTCGACAGCTGCCGTCTAGCGTAAGTTACCCATTCATAGATGATGCAACACATAACATGTATGGCTCAGCGTTTAACTAGCGTCAACAGAACAAAACTAATATTTAAATAAAATAACGTATTGCAAACATAAACAGTCTTATCTGCTATTAAGTGACACTCAAAAGTAGGTCAATAAGGTGCATTAACTGCTGTTAATCTGTTGGACTTTTTCAACTTTACTACTGGTAGTTTTTTTGACGATCTTCTCTTCTTAAACTCACTGAAAAACAAAGCACAAAAGTTCCTTGTATGAAGGTGGGTATTAAGGAAAATACAAGACACTTACTGTTCTTCACTGTACTGTACTGTACTTCAAAAAGTGATCACCTTCAGAGGTTCATTATGGCATGAACGTAAATCTTTTTTTTTAAATGTCTAAAATAAATTTCGGAAGTCGGTGGCTTAAGCCGTTGACTGCTGCGCTACATGTCGCGGATTCGATCCCCGAACGCGGAACGGAACAAACATTTGTATGGCCTACAGATAGTTGTTTCTGGTCTGGTGTATGTGAATTTAAATTTAAATGTCTGTGAAAGCACCCACGATACAGAAGAAATTCCTAGTGTGGGGGCAATGTTTTTTTTAAAATAAATAATTTAAAAAAATAAACAAATTCACCGACATCCGACTTTCCTGTTTAAACCAGTGACCCCAATAAAAACATCACGCGACTTCAAATATAGGTCAGTAGCCCTTCCCATCACAGTTATCTATACGTCACGCCACATCGTACGAGCACACGAGTGTCTCCCCAGTTCCTACACACGCCAGCACATTCCTCTGTCTGTCGTAACATCCTTCATTCATGGCTGATGCAATAGAAAAGGTGCTGTCATCAGCGTACCGTTAGACTATGCAAATAAGCATGCTTAGGTGTATAAATGTATGGCTGCCAAATGGTAGAATGTAGTAGGAACAAAACTACTACTGTAACACCTTATATATTTACCTACATTCAATGCAAATATAGTAGTTTATGCGACTGTGCATAATGAAGGGCATTACAACACAAGTGAAGGCGAGTTTCTTAATAGCATCACACGAGTGTTGTAATGCCTAATTATGTATAGTTGCATACACTAATTTATCTACCCGAATATCATAAGGGCTCTATGATGGGTTCAGGAACCATAGCGAAATGACCAGCATTGTTACCAGTTTAATGCAATAAAAAATAAACAGGTTATTAGTTGCATTCGTCGCTGCATTTACGATATCTGGCGGAGTGTTCATGTTAATTTCTGAGTCACTATCACTCATTTTCGACAGAAATAAAGAACTTATCAGAAAATTTGTCTGCTCAATGAAAGGAAATAAAAAGCTAACGAACAATTAATGACAGCTCGAAATGGCGGCGTTTCGGATACCTGTCATTTTTTTTAAATCATAGGCAAACGAACAAAGTCACTATTCTTGTGTCACTCGAGATCAAAATGTCGTGCGATTTATAATAAAAATCATACTGAATTGGGGTTTCGTATCGATAGGTATCTGTTTTAATGTAGATACTAGAATAGCACACTCACTTGAATTTGACACCTGTTCCAAATTTAAACTCATAACCTACTGTTTTCAGTAGGTTATGAGCTCATTACAGTTCTGTTAATTTCTGCTGGTTGGTAATGCTGGTCATTGCCTATGGTTTTTGAACGCATTAGAGAGGGTTTATGATATTTGGGTAGATAAAATAAATTATATTCTATTCTACTACTTACTGATATGCATATTTGTTTTCTACATAACATAACATCACGTCTGTAATACACGAACGTTTTGATGCAATAAGAGGCGAGAGTTCTAGTCTCTCGTTGAAAAACGTTGCACTTCTTCTTCTTATCGTGTGGGCAGTAAGGTCTAACGACCCTAGTGTCAGAACACACCCTAGTGTCAGAGTTTCTAAACCGCCGCAAGGGCCTACATGGTTTGACGACCGCCATTTGGCGGCCGGGACCACCGGCCTATACGTGCCTTCCGAAGCACGGAACCATCTTTTTATCAGACAATCAACAATTTTCATCTTTTTATCGTGATTCAAGCCTGCAATGTCCTAACCAAACTGGAAACAACGTCACAAAGTATGCTTCCCGTGGAAATCGTACCCACGACCACCGGGTCACAAGGCAAACGCCTAAACCACTCGACCACGGAGGCAGTTAAGTCAACATAGTCAACGTTGCACTATGTTGACTATGTTATTAAAAATTAAATGTCTTCCTCATTGGTCTAGTAGTCGCCAGCGCTTCCACTGAGCATCAGGGTTTTTTTTTTTATTTAATATGGGCTTGCTCTTGACCTCAATCTTGCCCTAAGGGCAGAGATGAGGTCGACGATGGAACGAGCTTACCCAGAAGAAGCCTTAGCAAATAATAAAATGTCTGTGAATAATGAAAGTCTTAGCAAAACGCTTCGTACGAATGTGTGGAACATTGACAAGGTATGGGTGATAAGAAGAAGGGAGATGGTGGAATAAGCTCGTGGAGCTCTTGCGCACACTCTCCGAAGTACAGTCTGTAGAAGACCGACAGACATGCAACTTTGCGGCGGTGGGCCAGGCTATGTAACTTGGCAACCAGCTTGGCGTCACCAATCAGCCTCCTGGCTCTGCGTTCTACTGAGTCGAGTGTGGCAAGTTGGTATTTGGCTGAGCCATCCCAAAGGTGACAGCAGTACTCCATGCCGGACCGAACTTGAGCTTTATACAAAATTGAAAGCTGTCCAGGCTTGAAGTACCGCTTGACCCTGTTTAGGATACCCAGCTTTTTTGCCGCAGTTTGAACTTTCCACTCGATGTAGGCGCCGAAGTTCAGATTTGCACTCAACTTCGTGCCAAGAAGCTCGAGACTGTCAGTAACTTGTACAGACGCACTCCGAAAAGGGGGGCCAGATTGAACGGACTCTTTTTAGCAGTGAACAGACACACTTGCGTTTTGGTGGCGTTGAAAACCAGATTATCGTCACCCCACATGGAGACAAGACTTAAGGCTGAATTCGTTCGCTCTACCATGGCCTCTCTCAATGAACGTATTTCATCACCACCGGCTTTTGCGCTGGATGTGTAACTCTCCATGACAGTGCTGTCATCTGCGTACCCAACAATACCAGGAACAAGGAGGTCGTTGATGTGCAGCAGGAAAAGTGTCGCGGAGAGAACTGACGCCTGAGGAACTCCGGCATCAATAGCCACAAGGTCAGAGGAGCAGCCATCAATGACCACTCGGATCGACCGTTCACTCAGGAAGTCAGATATCCAGCAACAAAAGTCAGTGGGAATGCCGTATGCCGGAAGTTTGCTCAACAGACTTGCGTGCCAAACCCTGTCAAATGCCTTCGAGATGTCCAGCGACACGGCAAGGGCCTCGCCGTGTTTCTCGATGGCTTCGCCCCAGCAGTGCGTAGCAAACACCAGAAGATCCCCAGTTGACCGTCCCCGGCGAAAGCCATACTGACGGTCGCTGAGCAGGTCGTTCGCTTCAAGGTGCGCCAGCAACGTACCGTTAAGTACCTTTTCCATTACTTTACAAAGTATGGAGGTGATGGCGATTGGTCGATAGTTACTAGGGTCGGCACGACTACCCTTCTTGGGTACTGGTTGAACATTAGCGACCTTCCAGGAGTCCGGCACCGTTCTAGTTTTGAGAGAGAGGCGGTACAAGCGTGTCAACACAGGAGACAACTCAGGCGCACAGTTCTTTAAGACCCTTGCTGGTATACCATCCGGACCGCTAGCTTTATTCACGTCTAGGCACTGAATTACTTTACGGACCTCTTTCATGTGTATTGTGATCTCCCGCATCGAAGAATCACAGCGAGGAATCGTTGGTGGCTGTTTTGACCCAGTATCCAGACGCGAATTGCCCGCAAACAGAGTTGCAAATAGATTTGCTTTCTCGGTAGCGGAGTGAGCCAGCGACCCATCTGGTTTTTGCAGGGGGGGGGGGGGGGGTTATATGGGTTTTCCTTTAAGAATATTTGTCAATAGTTTCACGTAATCCAGATGGGTCCGGCTTAGGCCCCCAGGATCTGTGTCCCGTTGATGGTGTCGATTCTTTGGGACACAATAATAACCTAATATGTTTAGGTACTACAGGTAATGTACAGTCATGATATTACGTAATAAAAGTAATGTCATGAAAGTACGGGACTACAGGTTGTTATTTTTTTATTCATTAATTAATTTAATTTAATTTTGATTTCGCAGCGAGCTATGCCGACAACTAGGCATACCTCACTGCAGGAACTCCATGTAATCTTATCAGCAGAGTGACGTCATCAACATAGGTATCTACTTCTAGGAAACTAGGAAGTCCTCGTCACTTCTAAATGGTACTCTATTCAAGTAGTATTTAAGTTCAACCTTCAGATTTGGTTAAGTGCACTTGACAATGTTTTTTTTCTGATTTATGTAACTTTATCTAATTTTTTGCTTGTTTTAACAAGGTATTTTTCCAAGTGTCAGTACTCGACCTATGCCCCTTGTACAGGTAATAATAATTAAGTTACTATTTACAACTGCGGTATACTATTTACAACTCCCTAGTAAAGCCACATCTACTTAACTTAATCGAAATTTGGGGCAGTGCTGCTAAAACAAAATTATCTGAACTTCAAATTACCCAAAATAAAATCATAAAAATACTATTTAACTACCCATATCTAACATCTACTAGCAAAATTTATCAAGACACAAAAATAATGAACATAAAACAACTTTACATTTACAACACATGCATTTTCATCAGAAATATTCTTAACAAAAGCGTTCACTCAAACTTAACACTCACTCAATATAAACAAGTTAGTCAACGCAGTACACGGCGAGCAAGCTTGCTAGTTTTACCGAAAACAAGAACTAACAATGGCAAAAAAATGCTAACTTTTGAAGGAGCACAGCTTTATAACAAATTACCGTCCTATATAAGAAATGTACACTCTTTCAATGCATTCAAATTATTCAAAACTCAACTTAGCCAGCACATAATTGCGGATCGATCACTTCTGGAGAAATGAATGCATTGGATGGGTAACTATTAAGTTGTAATACTGATGACGAACTTATTGTAATCTTTATTTTTAGTATTGTTCTCAAGTAAGTGACTTATGTTTTTATTGAGAATAAAGTTTCTTTAAACCGAAGTTTGGCTTAAATTATTAAAAACAATAAAACAAGAACTAGGCAGGGTATACCTAATAGTACACCCACGTTTGGACAGTTATATTTCAGTCCCCTTTAATAAGGGATGAGCCTATTGCTGTGGCTGTAGCGTGGCTGCTACTGAGATATTCCTTGATAACATGGAAATACCCAATAACTATTATTGGCCAGAGCCGGGAATCGAACCCAGGATCTCATGATCAGTAGTCGTGTTTGCGACCACTAGACCAACGAGGTAGTACTGATAATCTAAAAATAAAGACTAAAATACAATTAATAAGTATCATTCCCAGAATACAAAACATTTTAATTAGCTGGCTACTGAGCTAAAAATAATTAGATCCAAGTATTCTATCGTCATTTAGAAGACAATCTCTTTCAAAAGTAGAAGAGAAGTAGAAGTCCATTCATTCATACTAAAAAGTGTCCTCACTAGATTTTCCTTATTCCACGATAACTGTTTATCGCACAACCTAACACATATGCATCTTCATGACCCTTAGTACAATTAGTTCACTGATTTTAGAATGCATTCATAATTATATTTTACCTATAGCTGTTGCAAGCGGCTTCACCCGCTACAACTCGAAAATAATCCCACAGGAAGATAAAATCGGAATAAAAACTATCTTATGTGTTAATCCAGGTTATAAACTATCTGTGTACCAAATTTTATCCAAATCCGTTCAGTAGTTTTTGCGTGAAACAGTAACAAACATCCATCCATTCATACTTACAAACTTTCGCGTTTAAATATTAGAAGGATACCAATTTATTTGGGGTCGGGCGTAGCATGTCTTCTTATTATTCAGTAACAATCATGTTACACGCATTTGAGTAACTTTAATCAGTGAAAGCAGAAAGATAAAGGACTTCTTAGTATCTCTGGCCCACACACTTAATTCTCTCTAAATTATTCAACTCTTTGAGAATTCTATCACTGCCTTAAATGTAAATAACTCAAGATTACTTATCCGTGTGGAACATATTTTCACCCTTTCACCTAATTAGGTATATTATTATAGGTATCTAATTATATTATTAAAACACTTGTTTAAGTCAGTGGCTTCGTCTGCGTGGATCTGTGTAGCGTCGGCCTAATAGGACCACCACAATCCAGTTAGTATTGAGTTACACAGTACTCTTTGGTAAGACTAGTTAGGCCACTGACTACCTGTAACGACTGCCAAAGATCTACAAATAACAGAAGCTGTGCTTTCTGAAACACGGAAGAAACTCGGTACATACCTAATAGGGATGTTTACTGACTAAAAAAAATATGATTCTAATTAGTTCGTCTATTAGATTATCGAAAAATATTGGTTAAGTGTTTTTTGTTTTATCAAATTAATAAAAATTGACGAAGATAAAACGCGTCAAAGATCAGGAGTGGGGGCTTTTGACGGCACTACTTACGTGGTAAAAAACATGACCGACCCATAGTCACACTAAACTACCACACCAGTGTGACTACGGATCAGGTTAAATTATCCGTAGTCACACTGGTGTGACTACGGTTAATTAGTACTAGGTTAGTATCCATAATTTACATAATTTTTTATTTTCATTATTTCCATAATTTTTGTACTCCATGACGCGCGCTCGCTTCGCTCGCATATTAAATAACACTAATATCTTCTGTCCCCGAAGTGCCGGGCCTCCGCCGGCCTCCTTCATCGGCCTACGGCCCGGTGCCCATGCCGCCCATAAAGGATACTGTCGCGTGACGGTGATTCATCCACTTAGCGGACGACTAGCAACAGCCTATAATTATTTTGGTTATTTATCCGGCTAATCAGACGACTAATTAATTTTATTGATCCGTAGTCACACTGGTGTGGTAGTTTAGTGTGACTATGGGTCGGTCACTGTAAAAAATGCAGTGCGATGTGACGTCACACGAGTTTTCGAAGCACTATACCGTCTTCATTGTTTGTTTACGTGAAAAAAGAAAAAATATGTGTCCAATAGTTTTTGGATATCTATCTGACGGAATAATTAGATTTTTTTTGTTAACATCCCTATTGATGGTCACCCATTTCTTTGCAAACGCGACATTAACCTTAAGATAAATCATTACGGACTGTTATTTAGCCATCAACCTCACTAATTGTTCATCTGTTTGAATGAAAATGTAATAACCCACCTTTTGGGCTTTGCCGCAGTCGGGTAACAAACCGACTCTATTTCGTATAATTTTTTGGTTGCTTTATCTAAGTTACTCTTGACATCCACACGACACATCACACCCACGCTAAGATAATAACCCGTGAGGGCTTTGTGAAGATAATGGGTAATCAGAGGCTTATTAACAATAGGCCTATTATTAGGATTCTTTACGTGATTAACACTATTATTATCTGCCTGCGTATAGACTATAATACGTATGAACATTTTAATGATGTGTTCTATATTTGTCTGTGTCGCCGCCGACAGGAATAGAATTTACTAATCTGCCTTCAAAGCAAGACTCGAAAAGGTATCTTCTGGGCACACTCGTTCTACCCTATCAGGCCAGACGTGAGGCCAGGTCAAAGGCAGACCAATCTTGGAAAAAAATTATAACGACTGCCATGAATAATTATGTCGTTAGGACTCCGTTACACGTATTGCAAATTTGCAATCAAGCTAATTCAATAGGGATGTTTACTGACTAAAAAAAAAATATTCTAATTAGTCCGTCTGTTAGATTATCGAAAAATATTGGATACGTATTTTTTGTTTTATCAAATCAATAAAAATTGACGAAGATAAAACGCGTCAAAGATTTGAGTGGGAGGTGGTGACGTCACTGCTCGCTAAGAAATGTCATACTAATGTCTTAGAATATGACGTCACACGAGTTTTCAAAGCACTGTATCGTCTTCATTGTTTGTTTAGGGGAAAAAAGAAAAAATATGTGTTCAATATTTTTTGGGAATCTATCTGACGGACTAATTAGATGTTTTTAGTTACCTAACATCCCTATTTTCTTAACCACATAAGTTTGGAGCAAGAATGTAGATAGGCTATAAGAGTGGAGACCAAAGAAACGATGGATGGACTGTGTGAAGGATGATATGGCTGGAAAGAAGGTGACTGAGATGACGAGTACCAGAGAAGTATGGAAGAATGAGACATGTTTTTTTTTTTTTTTTTTTAGCCTATATGGTCCTACTGCTGAGCAAAGGCCTCCCCCATAGTCTTCCACTCTTCTCTCCATGCGGCTTTCTCCGGCCAATCTTGTATAAAAGCATCATACTGACTTCAAATAAATTGGGGCAAAAAAAGAAGGGCAGAATATTGATGATGATAATAAGTTCAGTGACAGTTTAAAAGTAACAATAATTATAATAAAACAATCAAGTATCAACGTGCGTATGCGCGTATTCTTATCTCAATACTATTATAAATCATTTTAGCTCGGCCGCAGATAAACTAAGTAAATAAGATATGACAATTCATTCACACTTCACGCTTGAGACATTCTGATTGTCATTTTATTTTACGCCACGTGGTTAGAATTTAATATAACCTAGCGGTGAAGGAAAACATCGTGAGGAAACCGGCATGTCTTAGAACCAAAAAAATCGAAGACATGTGACGTCTACCAATCGGCACAGGACCCGCGTGGTGGATTATAACCCGCTCCCGAGGCCTAAGTCCCTGCAGATGGGAGAAACATTATTAGAGACTGATGATGACTGTAACTAGCTCCCTGTACCTATATCTTATTCTCAGTCTATTTGTCTGATATCCAGTGTTATCAAGGGGGTTGTGGAGGTCACATACAAAATACACAGACAACTGTTCCATAAAATACTGGTATGGTGGCACCCGATTACACTGTAAGCTGAACCTAACCGGGATGTGAAACGGATAGCCGGATGATATTTGCCAGCCTTATTATACCAAATCAAGCCAACCAAGCCTTATTGCCAAAGTTATTTTTTTAGATTCCTGGGGCTGCAGTCTCTACACTAATAACGACGCTACGAATGTCGCTAAGTCGTAAAATCGTAAACTTTCTTTAATAGATTTTCAGCTTTATTTCATCAGCTTATGATTGAAAATCTATTTAAGAAAACTGCAGTCCCTGGACAGTTACAGAAAAAATGCAAAACTGAATACTTTTCGTCTCTGACCTCCTTTATTTGCCTCCTCCTACTTAATTCCTATCAATTACGTAAGTTCATCAATTGTATTTATTTTAACAGAAGATAATATAATTAATGATCGGGTGATAAACAGTACGAGTTACGGAAATCTAATTACTCACATTACAACTTTCTGTTTATTTACTATAGTTAATTGATCATCACCATCATCATCATCCACAGACAATGCTGGGTATAGGCCTCTCTTTTCTTGTGCCAATATTCACAGTCCTGTGCCAGCCGTAGCAGTATCCAGTTTTTTTTCCCCGATGGCAACTATGTCGTCTGCTCGGGTGCGCCAAAGTTCACCTAAAATTTCAACTCCGATAATTGGAAATCCGAAAATGTTCTTCCTAACATTTTTCATCCTAACAATCGCAATTCCTAACTACTCTGTCTCTAATGTTTTAATTCCGAAGCATTCAACTTCATAATGTCAGTAGCAATAAACATCTATTATACTATTATTTGTTTTCCTATATTTTCTCAACATAACCATCTTTTACACTATTATTCAAAGTCATTATATCTTTTTGTTTGTTTATATTACTTTTTATTCATAATAATCAGTACCTATTATAATAGGTCCCATTAAAATAGGTGAACAAAATTTTTTAGAAATCATTCAGACCGCTAAAATAAGGACAATAGTAAAAAAAAATATACATAAGAAAAAAACATTAAAATACCTACTTTTATATTAGGATGAGTTTGTTCTAGAGTGCCGGCAATTTATTATTTTAAGGCAAAATAAAATCACTTTGTAAAGTGTTTTTTTTTTGTTTAGATGTCTTTAGTTAGGCTTACTAAACGCTGTGTTAAAATTTGTCCACCTATTTTAATGGGACCTTATATACTATGCAAAGATATCCATAGGTTAGGTTAGGTTAGAACTGTGACCAACTACGCGCGAGCCGAGCGAGCGTAGCGAGCGGTGCCGCGGCAGCGGCCGGCGAGCGCTACCTCGAAATTGGTCGCGAAATTTTTCCAAGTATTTTTTTCATAGTGCCCCAAGACGACACTCTGACCTGAATTTCATTCATTTATTTCATTTCAAGACAAAAATCAGTGAAACGACCTTTAATCATTCTAAACAGTTGTATGAGTGAAAATATTATGGTAATTATGTTTAGGAATAAAAGCGTTAGGATAAAAAACTGTAGGAGTTTAAATATATTTACACTAATGATATTAGGAATTTCAATTTTCGGAAACATGAGTGTTATGAACATCGTCGGTAGCACTACAAATAGTATGAATGAAAACTTTAGGATGAAAAATTTTAGGAAGAGTGATCATTCGGATTACAAATCGTTAGGAAGAACAATTTCGGGTAAAGAACTTTAGGTGAGCCAATATGGACCCCGTCTGCTCATCTCGCCGCCGGACGACTAACCTAACCCAGACAAGCTCAATAACATCTAAAAACTAATGACAAACCATTTAAATACATTCTTATTAAATTAAATTCATTTTCAATCTCCTATAAATTGACCTAAGATAAATCATAGGAACCCTGAACTGCCCGGCCTGATAACTGCAGATAAGCAAGCGCGTGCTATGTTATCACTTATAATTATCATTGAGTAAATATAACGCTTTTGTGTCTAAACTACAATTTTGTGGAGCTACACTATTTGTAGGGGAACCACGCGGGTAGTTTTAGTTCTTATGGATAAATCATTATTCTCTAGTCCTAATTAATTTATTATGGTAAAATCTATATAAGTAAGTCTAATTTATTATGGTAAAAGTGAAAAATAAACTTATGAAGAAAAATCAGCTTCTGAAGTCTGTGACTTTTGTTTGTTTGATTTCATGTTTTTGCCACCGACTTCAGAAGCTGATTTTTCTTCTTAAGTTTATTTTTCACTTTTTTGTGTTTTATTTTTGTCGAAGTCGGTTTTATTTTTTGTAAAAAAGTTTTTATTTTTCACTTTTTAGTGGTTCACATGTGATTACCCCTTCACAACGTACCGGCGTGATGTTATGTTATGAACTGGTGTAAACAATAGACAGACATGAGACTTCAGCAATCCCAGTCCATTTGCTATCATTTATTGAGGAGTTCCGTTGCCTATCTCCGAAGTTCTTCATCAGATCTTCACCAAATAGTTTTTATAACCTTTGTAGTGAGTACAGGCGTGATATTATGTTGTGTGATGGCGTAAACAATGCTTAGATATATATGCTATATAAACAATCGCGGTTAATCTGCTGTTATTTATTGAAGAGTTCCCCCGATTTCTACAAGATCCCATCATCAGATATTGAAATGGTGACAATGGGACCACACGGGAAGCACCAGCTTTCAAATGAAAAAAGAATCATGAAAATCAGTTCACTCAGTCGCAAGTTATGCGCTAACAAACAAAAAAAAAAATACAGTCGAATTGATAACTTCCTCCTTTTTTTCAAGTCGGTTAATAAGAGAAGTCCTGACTGACTCATCAACGCCCAGTCCAAACCCTTGGACCTAGAAAGCTGAAATTTTGCACAGAGGTTCCCTTTATAATGTAGACAAGGAATAAGGAAGGATTTTTCGAAATTCAATCCCTAAGGTAGTTAAATAGGGGATGAAAGTTTGTATAGAAAATCGTCATTATCACGCGGGCGAAGCCGCTGGCAAAAGCTAGTAATGATCATAAAGGTAAAGCTGCTGTTGTCCCGTCGGGGCTGCGGGTTGTTCGAAAGAGATACCGTGGCCTCGGCACAAAGGCTTAAGAAGGAACATGGGTGGTTTTTAGTCAGTAGAAGTCTGACACTCCCTTTCGCTCTGCTCAAGAGCGGGAGGGGATTTGATGATTTCCCACCTCCCAAAAAAAAAAGGATCATCTGATAATCATCATTACAATCATCATCATTTTTCTGCCCTTATCCCAATTCACATTATGGCTCTCTTCTACTTTCTCGAAAAACCTCCAGTATATATAATCCAGAAACAACAGTGGCAACCACCAGAAAAGTGCCGAGACAATGAACCTCGGGGAAGTCCTATAAAAACAATTGACCCGTCTCGGATCACACAACGAAATTAATCAGAAAACAATATAGCGTAGGAGGTATAGGAGTAGGAAAAGTACATAATGTCCACTTTCAAGAACACTTGTATGAGGTCACATCAAAATTCATCTCTCCTAATAAGGCACTTAAAAGGTAATTAGGGTATGTTAAAAACGATATCATCACTACATATTATAAAACAAAGTCCGCAACCGCGTCTGTCTCTCTGTTCGCGATAAGCTCAAAAACCACTGCACCGATTTTCATGCTGTTTTCACGAATGGATAAAGGTGTTCTTGAGGCAGGTTTCAGGATATAATTTATCGGTTGCGGGACTGGGATAAAAATTTCATGATTACTTTTGGTCGTCATAACCGATACACGCGGACGAAGCCGTGGGCATCACCTAGTTATTACAAAAACATTAAACTGTCTTAAAGAATCACTTGGCGAGTCCAAAGACCAAAACACCATGTAAGATCACACAAACACTCAATGATATAAGAACGTAACTTCGCAAAAACTTGAGTACCTTTGTACAAATTAATAATTACAGAAAGCAAAAAATGTTTTTGTACATACTAAGTACCAGTAGGTATCCAGTACTGTAAACTCATCATCTGCCTAGCCTCTTCCTAACTGTGTTCAAACCGAATGCAGCTGAATACCAGTGTTTTACATGAAGCGACTGCCTCATCATCATCATCAGCCTATATTGTCCCCACTGCAGGGACTCAGGCCTCCTCTCTAGAAGAAAGATGGGCTATAATCCACCACGCGGGCCCATTGCGGATTGGTAGATGCCGCATATCTTCGAATTGTTGGTTCTAACATATGCTGGTTTCCTCACGATGTTTTCCTTCACCGTTTTGAGAGCAGTTTTGATGAAATAAATTACACATAGTAATGCGCCTGCCTGGGTTCGAACCCACGACTAACTGTTCGTAAGTCGGGGCCGCCACCACTGGGCCACCACTGCTCGTTACGTTAAAGTCCCATGTAATAGGGGGCGGACCTATTGCCATCAATGGGGCACAAATCCAGACTCCGTAGCTGCTACTGAAGCATTCCTGATGGATAAACCTATAACACTGATCGACAGGACCTCATGTTTTTCAGTCGCGTTTGTGACCTCTAGACCAGCGAAGTATTTTAAAAACCATTTAGTTATAAACCAAGTTCAAAAATCATTGTTGACTACCTGTAATGGTTTAACGAACTCTGGTAGGTAGGAAAGAACCTTAATGTGTTCATATTATATCAAATTAGGATCGTATACGCATTACAAAAAGATGCTGTTTTTAACCTTGAATGACTTTTTTGCACCACACATTGTATCGGTCAATGTAATCATTTTCTAAAAGCACCGAATAAATTACAAATTACATGCAGTTTTGTACATTACAATATTGAAAATGCTTGATGATTGTCGAAAGTCGAAGAAAACAAAAGAGCATTCTATTCGTCATGACTGTCATCCACATATTATTTTCTTTTTCCGTCATGATCAGTTAGATTAAATATCGAAAATTATTGGGCACATAACTTTTCTTATTAACGTAAACAAAAAATGAAGACGATACTTACCTACAGTGTTTTGAAAACTCGTGTGATGTCACATTTCAGTACATTTTACCGGGAAGTGACGTCACAACCCCCCACTCGTGATGTTTGACACGTTTTATTTTATTCGTCAATTTTTATTAATTTGATAAAATTAATATAATTAATATGCTGTTCTTTCTTAGCCCTTTGTGTCCGGGGCCGTGGTATCTCTTTCGAACAACCCACAGCACATCAAGCTAACCAAAACTGTAAAATTTTCCCATTCAACCTTGAAGCTAAAAGTACATTTAATAAAGTTGAAAATTTACTATCGCCTAATGTGCTGGCATCTTCGTACTCGTTTATCGTACTTGTTTACCTACTTGGTTGTTGAAGTTAAAAACAAAAATAGTTCAGGATCGAGACAATAATAAAATTTTGTTTGTCTTGGGCGGTCACGAAATATAAAATAAATTAGGGCGCCTTCAAATTACGTTTTTGTTTCAAGGGTTACCACTGAAAACCAGCGCTGTGCTGTGGGACCCCATAGCGCAGCACCATGCTGAGTGGTAACCTATTTGTCGCAGTTGTTTTTTTTTATTTTATTGTTAAATGTTGTAAACTAAAACTTTTTTTTTTTTCTTTTTTTGTACCAATTTTGTTTTTTAGTTGTTAAGTTGTGTTTACTGCCTTTTTATTGTATGTGTATAATTCTGCGGCAATAAATATTTTTTCTTTCTTTTCTTTCTTTTTCTTTCTTTCTTTCAAATATTAGCCGCAAAGAGCCGCGCGGTGGCAGCGCGGCTGCAGCGCTGCCGCCGCGCTGCTTTGTTAATCCATATAAAAATCACGGATTTAAAACCGCACACCCGCAGCGCGGATGTAGCGCTGCAGTCGCGCGTGCTTTATTTACATGGAATAACAAAACAGCGCGGCTGCAGCGCTGAAGCCACGCTGCCACCGCGCGGCATATTTGAAGGCGCCCTTAACTATGACATAACATAACAACGCGCCTGTAATAGGTTTACCGTAGTACAACCACATTTTGCCTGTTGCCATGTAATAGGGGGCGAGCCTATTACCAACAACTAAGCACAAAACCAGACTCTGTGCCTGCTACTGAGAAATTCACAATAACACTACTCGATCCGGAAATCGAACTCAGGACCTCTTACTCAACAGTCGCGCTTACCCAATAGACAAACGAGGTAGTCAGGGTTTATCTATGAGGTATATAAACTACTAGTTTTTGCCCACGGCTTTGCCCGCGTGAAAATGTCGATTTTTATATAACCGACTTCCCAAAAAAGGAGAAGGTTCTGAATTCGATTGGCATGTTTTTTTTTTATGTATGTACACCGATTACGCCGAGATTTATAATCCAACTTACGTGAATCTTTTTTTGTTTGATGCGGAATAGCTGCCATTTGGTCCCATACATACATAAAATTTCTGAACATTTTTCGTTTTCCATACAAACTTTCATACTTACTCTATTTATCTCTCATAGGGCTTGAATTTCGAAAAATCCGTCCTTATTCCTTGTCTACATTACTTATAAAGTGAATCTCTGGGCAAAATTTCAGATTTCGAGGTCCAATTGGTTTGGGCTGGGCGTTGATCAGTCAGATGGAGCAGCGGTGGCCCAGTGGTGTCGGCCCCGACTTACGAACAGTAGGTCGTTCGAACCCAGGCAGGCGCATTACTTTGTGTAATTTATTTCATCACCGCTGCTCTTAAAACGGTGAAGGAAAACATCGTGAGGAAACCGTCATGTCTTAGAACCAAAAAATTCGAAGACATGTGACATCCGCCAATCCACACTGGGCCCGCGTGGTGGATTATAGCCCATACCTCTCCTAGAGAGGAGGCCTGAGTCCCTGCAGTGGGAACATTATAGGCTGATGATGATGATGTTGATGAGTCAGTCAGTCAGGACTTCTCTTTATATTTTATATTTATCATATAGATAGGTAGATTTACAGTCTAATACGTCAGTTTTGACGGCCATTAAGACCACGAAAACAAGCCACGTTTCAAACAGCTCACAAAATATTTCCAAATATCCGCTCAATTCGGGACTGTCCGGATATAAGTGAACGCACGCACATAACAACGGACACACGTGGTCGACGTAACGTATACTATACACGTGACTTCATGTGGACACAGAGTATGTATGATACAAAAGCTTTACTGCGGATATTCGTGTTAGAGAAAGCGAGAGAAAATAATAATAAATCAAGGGGCTGTTTTTCACCTATTTTAGCATTGAAGTCACCCTTTATAATGTTCCACGTGCCGCGATGCTCGTCACAAGCCTTATTCAAAAGATCGTAAAAATCTTCAATCTCTTCGTCTTGATGTGCTGAAGTTGGTGCATAGACTTGAATTACTGTTACGGTTTTACTATTAGAAACTTTGAATTTTAGTACGGCTATTCTATCTGAGTATGCTTCGAATTCTAAGATATTGTCTTTCCATCTTTTTGCAACCAAGAAACCGACTCCGTACAAACCTGCAGTTTGTCCGAAGTGGTAAAAGATATTGTTTTGTCGTTCGATTGTATCTTCTCCCTCTCTGCGAACTTCTGCTAACCCAATTATGTCCCATTTGACATCATTAAGGGCGTTTTCAAGTTCTACTAGGTGTTCTTCTGTCCATAAAGTACGTACGTTGTAAGTCATTACGTTTAAATAGTTCTCTTTGTCCTTTTTCTTAGCCTTGATCGTTTGACGGTGAGTGGATCCCACCCGGGGAATCTTAGCACCCCTTGCTCCGTGGCGTGCCTGTCTTCCGTCATCGTCAGGATTGCCACTAGAGCTGCCGGGCACTGGGGGCCTGTTTTTAAACGGTTTTTAAACGGTTTTATTTAGCTCACCCCGTTTGTTTTATTCTTGGATCAAATTTAGTAATTCAAATTTCACCCTCTTCCTGTCTACCGATTAATCTGAAATTTTGTATACACTTTGGATTTTGGTGACAATACAATTATGTTTATTCATTATCATTATAAATTCAAGATGGCCGCCGCTACAAAATGGCGGATAATTTATGTTTTATTAATCCCATCAATATGGGTATCAAATGAAAGGGCTCAACAAGCAGAATACAATATACTATATAAAATTAAAATCCAAGATGGCGGCTAAAAACTAGAAAATAAAAATAGGTAAAAAAACTTTTTAAGTTAAACGGTTTTATGTTAAACATACATTGCAATGTTTAAGATAAATGTACTAAAAACCAAAAAATAATAAAATAGATACAGTCGTGAGAAAAAACCGTGGGGCACGTCAATTCGGAACTGTCGTGCTGCGGAAATTACAATTGACGTGCCCCACGGTTTTTTCCCACGACTGTATCTATTTTATTATTTTTTGGTTTTTAGTACATTTATCTTAAACATTGCAATGTATGTTTAACATAAAACCGTTTAACTTAAAAAGTTTTTTTACCTATTTTTTTATTTGTGTTAATCATGGGGAGGAAAATAGACAATAAACCCACCACGCTTGTCTAATGCGGGTTGGTGGGTGCGCAGTAGGCCTTCTTACTCAGCCTATGGTTGCCACCGTTGACGATTGCTGATGCAGTCGTTCTTCCGCCGCCAACCAAACTGATAACCTGCACTGTTACCAGTTTTTCTGCTATCTGGACCGTTTAGAGCTACTGCTCAGATGCTCCAGATGCAGCGCCACAGTTTAATGCCATGTCGGGGGCAACATAAGTGGGTACATAAAAGTAATTATTAAAAGTAAGCTGATAACTAGACTGTCACCTTACCTAATATACTACTAATATAATTGAGTTATTCCGGTCTGGGTGCTTACTCTGGAATATAATTCCGATAGATTGACATTGGTCAAACGTCAGTTGGTTGAGATAAACGTCAGGGATTGGCTAGACTCAGTGAGTCCAGCCAATGCCTGACGTTTGACTGACAATTTCAATGTCGATCTATCGGAATTAAATTCGAGAGTAAGCACACTGATCCCCCAAACCGATCCACTGCCAATATTTTTCTTTTGTTTATTCCTTTCTGATCCCCTGTAATTTATCATTCCGTTCTGATCCCCTTTCTTTTTTTAATGGACACAAGTACAAGTGAAGTACAGTCAATCGAAAAACAGTTGTAATTTCGGATCGTTGTGTTTATATAAATGAATTAAATATTTAATTTTCCCTCTTCCTTTCTCGTTCTCCGTCCGTGAAGTGAAATTCCATAAGTAAAAGTAAATTTACTGTTTTCCCTATATTTTCGGATACTGCACTGGTCCTTTTTAGATAATAATCTCATGTTTAATAAGTACATTACTTACTAAGACTAAGGTCACGCGCATGTTAGCTGTATATTTCCATGTAACCTTCAGTTTTTTTAGAACTTTTTAGGAATTTTCCTCAATTCTGAATAAGTTATAGTGTTTTAACACCTCTGCTTAAGCCCCCTGTAGGTTTTATCGAGCCGTCTGAAAGCCTACCACCTGGACATGCTTTGCCGTGGCCGACTTGGAAATCTCTAAATAGACTCCGAACCCAGGTCGGCCGTAGCAAAGACAATCTCTTCAGATGGGGGTTCACGGACGGTTCAGATCACAAGTGCGTATGCGGCGTATCTCCACAGACAATGGCCCACCTTCCATCTTGCGCTGCATGCCCTGACACCTGCACACTTGACGATCTAATGACTGCATCAGCGAGTGGAGTTCGCGTAGCTGAATATTGGGCCAAATTTATTTAATGTATTTTGTGAAGATTTGCCATCGACTCGCTAAGAAGAAGAAGTGTTTTATTAATCTTACTGAAAAATACTTGAAGGAGGCTGCAGAGTGCGAGACTCGTAACATAACGCCTATAATCCCCGAAGGGTTAGGTAGAGTTGTACCTAATAAACACCCATATTTCGCCAGTAATGGTACCTCTTTATAAATTCCTCACCACAATATTTTAATTCCAACAAGTAGATTTAAAGAACTGTCCCAAACAATCCTCAGAAACAAAAGCCCAAAAGGCTAAAATCCAGCCATTCCAAAAGGGGAGCACTTTTCTCCTTTTGAAATGGCTGGAAATTAGCATTTTTATTTTAAACACTGTTTTAAGCTGTCACGGTTTTTAACTATATTTAAAATGTCACTTACGGGATATCTTCCGTGATTTTGATTTGTTTTGAGTTCCCGATATTAAATCGACTGCAGTTGTGGCAGCTCATACATCGGCCAAACGAAGCGAACTATTTCATGTCGCATCAAAGAACACATAAAGGCTGTGAAAAACAATGATGAACAGAAATCAGCAATAGCTGAACATTTACTGCAGTCAGGGCCCAATCACTGGATCGAATTCCACAAGCCACGTATTTTGTCAACGGACAAACATTACTTTCCCAGGCTAACAAGAGAAGCAATTGAAATAAAGAAACACAAAAATTTCAATCGAGAAGATGGCTTTAAATTGTCAAGTACGTGGAATCCAGTTTTGAGTATGCTCAAAAGCAGCCAGCAACATAGTAAAGACCTCAAAAAACCTGGTGATACTGTGAGTGTGTTTTGCCGTGACTTGGTGTCGAGTTCCAGTAGTGCGCGTAACAAAAGACAAAGAAAGAGGGTAGACAGATTCGTCTGCTCCTAACAATTTTTCCATCCACCCGCATCTTCCAGTTAACCCGCGATCATGGCGCTTGCAACAGCGTCGAAATATCGGGAACTCAAAACAAATCAAAATCACGGAAGATATCCCGTAAGTGACATTTTTATTTTGTTAGACTCCCAAGCAGTGGTGGCCCAGTGGTTGCGGCCCGGACTTACGAACAGTAAGTCGTGGTTTCAAACCCAAGCAGGCGCATTGCTCTGTGTAATTTATTTCATCACCACTGCTCTCAATACGGTGAAGGAAAACATTTTGAGGAAACCGGCATGTCTTAGAACCAAAAATTAGACGACATGTGACATCTACCAACCCGCTCTGGGCCCGCGTGGTGGATTATAGCCCATTCCCTCTCTCAGAGACGAGGCCTGTGTCCCAGCAGTGGGAATGTTTATAGGTTGATGATAATGATGATGATATCACACATATAACACACTTTTATATTTTTTTCTTTTACATTGAATTGGTAGATTTTAGTCCTATTATCTTTTAGACTTCCAAAAATGGGCATCTTACCTACTAATCAGCCTACCCACTAATGTCCCTAAATTTAGAAGCTCACTAACTCACAAACAATTCATAGTAGCCACTAAAAATGTCGGCAAGAATTTCGAAATCTCAATCTACGCGCGTATTATGAAAACACCTACTAATTTTACATCAGGAATGTAAGATTAAGTATTCCGCTATTTCGGAGTTCGTAGTTTCGATTTGATTCCGCGAATGGGTTATTATTGGAGTTCCGTGGGAGGATGACGACCCTTACTCTTAATTTGTAACTAATGATATTGAAAAGAACGAAATTCTCGATGTTTGGTACAGGCTTCTCTTTGTTCTGCTGCGGGACTAAGAGAGAGATACCACGGCCCCTGAACACAAAAGGGCTAAGAAGGAACATGGGTGGGTTTTAATCAGTACACGTCTGACACTGCCTTCCACTCCGTGGTGCTATTATAGGTAACTGGGCTTATCCCAGTTGTATACGTCCCTGTGTGCCTATTGGCCTTGTTCTGTTCTGTCTCCTGCTGATGTGGAGGGGAGACTTTGTCGGGCTTCATTGTCTTGGCGCATTTCTTGTGGTCGCCGCTGTTGATTCTGGCTTACAGGAGTTGCAGTGGTTTGTGAATAGTGTGGCGGGCTTGTCCTTTCCACTCCACCCAAAGCAGTAAAGCTCATTTGATGACTTCCATCCACGAAAAAAGATGCCTCTCTTTGTTGTGCTGTCCTCCGCGTTCCAGTACCAGCCTTCCAGGTTTCTCCCCCGATGGCAAGGATGTCGTCAACCCATCTCACCACTGGACGACCAACACGCCATTCGATCGCAGCTCTACTCCACCTGTCATAACCACGCCTTGTTAGGTCTTTCTTTGTATATCGTGTGCTTTAGGCCCTAACCTGCCGGCTTAGCATGACCACCGAAGAAACGGGTTTTGTCGACGGAAGAATCGACAAAATGACAGATTGTAGCAAGGTTTCATGTCAAATTGTATGGAAAAATCTTTGTCTATTCTTGGTAGAATAGAGATAGAATCGCCATGCTACGGGGGCTGGTGTCAGAGATGGTTTTCTGCTACACACGGACCACTGACTTGACTTGACATACCGTCGAGAAATATCTTCAGGACATGCTGGTTTTCTCACGATGTTTTCCTTTACCAAAAAAAAGTGATAATAAATTATACAATACGCACATGAATTCGAAAAATCAGAAGAGCTGGTTTTGATTTCGAACTTGAGACCTATGACATGACAGTTTGGCGGACACAACACAAGGGGCTGTGGATCCCGTCGGGGCTGTGGATCCCGTCGGGGCTGTGGATCCCGTCGGGGCTGTGGATCCCGTCGGGGCTGTGGATCCTGTCGGGGCTGTGGATCCCGTCGGGGCTGCAGATTATCAAAAGGTTAACGCGGCTCCGACACAAGGGCGAAGAAGGAAAATGGGTTTGGTTTTTAGTCAGTAGAAGTCTGACACTCCCCTTCGCTCTGCCCAAGAGCGGGGGGGTTATTCGATGATTTTCCACCCACCAAAAAAAAAGGCTATAATACTACTTTGCTAGGTGTCCTGCTCATATCGCAGTGATCGATCGAATTCCAATAAGAACAGTCGCGTCGCGTCGCGTCGGTATAGCGCTGACGCAGCAACATACCGTTCGTTACCTCTAGCCGTGCGCGGTCGCCGCGATGACCCAGTTACCGAATTTATTGCACAACTATTTGTATAAACAAAGTGTTAAGGTGAAGTTGTTATTATTTTAATAATCATGGCTTCGTCATGCACAATTAAAATCAAAACTGAAACGGAACAATTGTTGTATAAACATTATACCGAAGAAAAGTTGGAACGCGAAAAGTTACAATGTTTGGTAAATGACCTCAAAAGTCAATTAGAACTTCTTCAGCAGCAGCTTAAAAACATCCAGGAGCAAAAAACTGCAGACCTAGACAAAAAAAATGTCACTACCGAGAAGCCAATGCCAATCGAGTACGAGACAGACGAAGAGGAACTAGCAAAGGAAACAGAGTGGGTACGACAGAAGAGCAGAAAAAAAAGGAAAATGAACTCATCACCACTGTCCTCACCACCTCAACAAGGAGCCGATTCCAGCCAAAAACCTAAAGAAAATGTTAAAACAAAGAAACAGCCCACACCACCACCAATAGTTGTGGAAAATGTTAAAAACTACCAAGAGTTCTATGATCTTCTTTCAGCTAATCTAACGAAAGACTCGTTCATTACAAAAATGATGAATGGAGAAAAAGTTAAAATTAACTCCCATAATGATGACTCATACAGATCCATCACTAAGTTATTGTTACAGAATAACTGCTTGTGGTACTCGTATGAGAATAAACAAGACAGACCGATTAGGGTGATGGCAAAAAACCTTCATTCTTCCTGCCTGCCAAATAGAATAGTTGAAGACCTGACAACTCAAGGATATAAAATAGAAGATGCAGTCAACAAACTGAGTTGGAAGAGCAAAGAGCCCCTCAGTATGTTTATGCTCTCATTCCAAAAAGATGAAGATATTAAGAAAATCTACGGAATCAAATCCATACTGGGCTGTAAAGTGGATATACAGCCGTTAAAAACATCGAAGTTAATTCCACAATGCAAAAGGTGTCAAGCATATGGCCACACTCAGAAATACTGTTCCAAAGAACCCCGGTGTGTGAAGTGTACAGGCAAGCACCTAACCAGAGACTGCAATAAACCAGCAGAAGCAAAGCCAAAATGTGTTCACTGTGGTGAGCCCCACCCGGCTAACTATAGGGGATGCATAGTAGCTAAAGAGCTACAAAATATTAAAGATAAAAATACCAGAAAGAATGTGCCGATACCAAACTCTCAAGGTCCAAGTACAAACAGAGACAAAATACCTAGTGTCACCAACCTTGCTACTAAAAGTGTTTCGTATGCACAAATGACAAAAGGAGTCCAATCGTTGCCACAGTCACATATGAAACCAATGAGCCCTAACATGGATGAAAAGATTAACAAAATCATAAATCTTTTAACTACGTTCGACGAAAGGCTGAAAAAACTTGAAAGTAGCACTAAAGCAGCTACCAAACAAAAAAGCAATATCCATGGCTAATTTATTAAAAATTATGACATGGAATGCGAATGGACTGCTGAAACATCAGAATGAACTTACGGCAGTCCTAAATATGGAAAGTATTGATGTGTGCCTTATATCAGAGTCACATTTCACTAAAGAATCTCATATTCAAATCAAAGGATATAACGTATACCATGCATTGCATCCCAATAACACACCAAGAGGTGGTAGTGCTGTCATTATAAAAGAGAATATTTTTCACTATGAAGAACTCAAATATGAAAAAGAAGAAATACAAGCAGTGGCTGTCTGTGTCAAAACGAAATACTGTCTTGTCACTATTTCAGCCATATACTGTCCACCTAGGTATTCACTAAAAGCAGATCAGTACATTAATTTTCTAAATCTTCTTGGAAACAGATTCATATTAGGAGGCGACTTTAATGCTAAAAATACATTTTGGGGATCTAGACTGACAACAACCAAAGGAAGAGAGCTACTGTGCGCAATTGAAGAAACACAATGCAAAACATTGTCAACAGGTAAGCCCACTTATTGGCCTACTGACACAAAAAAGATTCCCGATCTCATAGACTTTTTTATATATAAAAATGTATCACCTAACCTTCTCCGCATTCAAGAAGGTTATGATATGAGCTCAGACCACTCACCTTTATTACTTACTCTAAGTGAGACTTTCATGCTGAAAGAAACCTACCCGACATTGGTTAATAAGTACACTGATTGGGCAAGCTTTAAAATAGACTTGGACTCTGTAATAGATTTAAAAGTTCCACTAAAGAAACCAGAAGATCTGGATCGGGATATCAGTCATTTTATTACACAAATACAACAATGCGCCTGGAAAAACACGCCTACATTTAAGATCAAAAACAGACTTACATACTATCCAGCAGAAATCACAAAACTCATAAATGAAAAGAGGCGACAGAGACGAATATGGCAACAAACAAGATTTCCACAAGATAAAAGGATTCTAAACAACCTTACAAAACAGTTAAGTAGTGCAATTCAGAAATTCAAAAATGAATCAATGAGCAGTTATCTCAAACAACTAACTAGCTCTCGCACGACAGATTACTCTCTGTGGAAAACTACAAAAAATTTAAAAAAGCCAATTATGCATATTCCCCCTATCAAGGATACTAACGGGCGGTGGGCAATAAGCAACGAGCAAAAAGCTATTAGGTTTGCACAACATCTGGAACTAATTTTTACGCCAAATAAAGAACACCAAGACAGCGCTTTGCTAGATGAAACATCAAATAATGATGAGCAAGAAATAAAATTGGTAACACCTAGAGAAGTATACAACGAAATCAAGCGTCTTAGACTAAAGAAATCACCTGGCTACGATCTTATCACCGGAGAAGTTCTTAAGAACCTCCCACGTAAAGCCATCGTAAAACTTACGACTCTTATCAATGCAACGTTCAGGCTTAAGTCTGTACCTGACCTGTGGAAAGTTGCCGAAGTTATAATGATACCAAAGCCTGGTAAACCACCTCACGAAACGACATCGTATAGGCCGATCTCGCTGCTACCGATCATGTCAAAATTATTTGAAAAGCTTCTCTTGAAGCGGCTAAAACCCATCATAGAAGAAAGAAACTTGATCCCTGACTACCAATTTGGATTTAGGGAAAAACATTCGACAATAGACCACACAGGATTACCAACATTATAGAAAAGGCTTTAGAGGAAAACAAAGTTTGCTCAACGGTCTTCCTCGATGTAGCGCAAGCATTTGATAAGGTATGGCACAAAGGCCTCATTAACAAACTAAGAAATATGCTCCCTAAACAGTTTGCTGACATCTTAGAGTCTTACCTATCACAGCGTATGTTTAGAGTAAGACAAGATGATGCACATTCGGAACTAAAACCGATAAAAGCTGGAGTACCGCAAGGAAGTGTCCTAGGTCCCGTCTTGTACTTATTGTACACTTGCGATATTCCTGAATTAGAGAACAATACCATTGCCACATTTGCAGACGACACAGCTATAATGGCCACAGGCGCCACTCACGAAGAAGCAGTGAAAAAAGTTCAAACAGCCGTCAATATCATCTTTGACTGGACAAAAAAATGGCGTGTGAAACTTAATGAAACAAAATCTGTTCACATAGACTTCACAAACAAAGTGCAAAATTATCATCCGATAAACATAAACGGTCATGTCATACCATACGAAAATACAGCCAAATACTTAGGCATGACATTAGACGCAAAGCTTCGCTGGAAAGCTCATGTTAAAAAGAAACGTGACGAGCTAGAGCTTCGCTACAAGTCGATGTACTGGCTGATAGGAAAACATTCTTCGCTGTCAGTACACAACAAAATACTGTTGTACAAACAAGTCCTCATGCCTGTATGGACTTATGGTATTCAGCTTTGGGGCTGTACCAAACAAAGTAACATCAAAATTATACAGCGCTTTCAAAACAAAGTACTCAGAGGTATCGTTAATGCGCCCTGGTACATTCGAAATGACGACCTTCATCGGGACCTCAAAGTAAACCTCGTCATAGACATAATTAAAAAGAACGCCGAAGCTCATGAACGAAGGCTTCACCATCATGTGAACATCGAGGCTATCCAGCTCCTCGACAACACGGACATAGTGAGAAGGCTAAAAAGGACAAAACCTTTCGAGCTAATTTAGTGAAGTGTTATTTTAATGTAGTGAAGTGAGTGCTACCTATAAAGAACACAAGAAAAAAGTGTCTTCCCCTTAATAGAGACAATAAGAAAAGTGTTAATGGACACATTCTTAGTCGTAATCTCCCTAGCAAATTAAGTCAAAATAGAATTACTCATTAGCTTTAGTATTAAGCTAGATTGTATTTTTTTATGATGTAACCGTATTAGGACACATTATACAAAAAAAAAAAAAAAAAAAAATATCGCATTGAGATCCATAACGAAAAAATTAGAAACAATTTATCGAGGACGTTTTGTACGTTTCCAAATCAAATCTGGAAAGATTTCGACGAGATTCTTTAGGCATAGTACATTTTAACTGATTTTGAAAATTTATTTATATTTATTTATTTAGAAAGAAAGAAAATAAATTGTGTTTATTTGGCAAAAATACCTTAAAAGTTAACAAAATAAATTTAAAATTATTAAAACTAATAATGCCAAAAGGGCATTTATTTATATATACTTTATTGTACACCACAAAAATACATAACAAAAGAAAACATAATTTAAGTACACTACAAAACATACAATGATACACATTCAATTTCTGATTATTTTAAGAAAAATTGTCCTTATTTACACCAAAATTAACGCTATCCAAACTGATTATCTAATTTCAAATCGTAGAATTCACTAGAACTAGTACCTATGTAAAGTTCAATGACCTTCTGTTATCGTTAACTAAGAGATAAAGTGAAACTATTCGTAGATAAAGAAAATTTGTAGTTTAGTGGTGTAAGTATTAAGTTTCAGTACAAAATCGAATGTTGGAACGGAAACGGAAACATCATCTTCCTAATTTACTTATTCTTACTCTTGTCTTTATTTAATGAAATAGTTATTGAATGGAGTTGCCCAGTGGTGGCGGCCCCGACTTACGATCAGTAAGTCGTGGGTTCAAACCCAGGCAGGCGCATTACTTTATGTAATTTATTTCATCACCACTGCTCTCAAAAACGGTGAAAGAAAACACCGTGAGGAAACCCCAAGAATTGGAACCCGTACTGGGCCCGCGTGGTGGATTAAAACCCAGTCCCTCATAGAGAGGAGACCAGGGCCTTTTTTTTTTTTTTTGGTGGGTGGAAAATCATCGAATAACCCCCCCCCCCCCCGCTCTTGGGCAGAGCGAAGGGGAGTGTCAGACTTCTACTGACTAAAAACCAACCCATGTTCCTTCTTCTTCGCCCTTGTGTCGGAGCCGCGGTAACCTTTCGATATCCACAGCCCCGACGGGCGTCGGCCCTTGCGGGCCCCTCCTTGCTGACATCTCTTTGAGGCGCGCGTGGAACACGTACGCGCCGCCGACACGGTCTGTTGCCGTCATGACGACGGCCGGACGGCGAGCTAGCCCGTTACTCACCGTCCACAGGCCCGCGTCTACGGTGGCCGGAGGTCATCGCGTGACCCCCGACGCCCGGAGCGCCTTCCGCGGCGGCTGGGACGTTGAGAGGTTCTCTCCCTCTCTCGTTCCGCCACCTCCTTCGCTAGCATCACTGCTTCGCAGAAGGAGGCGACGGCGTCCCATTCCTCCTCGCCCCGGACCATGGCTTGCACCAGGGCCGGGCGCGAGAGGTCGCCGCCGCCGATCGCCGCTACGAGAACACGGCGGGGCTCTGCCCAAGCAGGGCACGCCTCCACAGTGTGCTCCACCGTGTCCTCCGGTCGATCCTCGCAGTAGAAGCATCCGGGCGTTTCCTCCCGCCTGATTCGGTACAGGTACCTCCCGAAACAACCGTGTCCGGTGAGGACCTACGTCAGACGGTAGGTGAGGGCGCCGTGGCGCCTCTCCAGCCACTCCTCAAAGAGGGGACTTACCGCCACTAGGAGACCAGGGCCTCAAGTCTGCTATTCAATAGTGTCAGAATGGTCAATCATTGATCTCAAAATTGTTGATTTTGACAAGTTTGGTGTTGTCAAAATCGACAATTTTGAGATCAATGATTGACCATTCTGACACTATTGAATAGCAGACTCGGGGCCCTGGAGTCCCAGCTGTGGAAACATTATAGGCTAATAAAATTATGTAAGTATGTATGTTATGTGGGGTTATTATAAACTTAGAGATTTAGATTGTATTGATTTTAATCATGATAATTTTGTTCAACGTGCAGCCTGACACTGATCTCCAAATAGGTAAAACATAAGAAAATATGAATCCCGAGGGCTATCCTAGCACTTTCACCTTAATATAAAAATAAATAATTATACCTATATAAAAAGAACTTCTCACTCATTCTAGACCACGTGGAACACTCAATCCATCCAACAGGTTCACCGGACTACAACTCTTTAATAGAATGAAGAACACAAATAAATACTTCCCAGACAAACGCCAGATACTTCACTTTTCAACGCCGAACACCTATCTAGCGAAAAGAAAACAAACATACTTTGAAAATAAGACAAATGTTTAGCGAATTAATTGTTATATTTCTGGCTTATGCGCAAGCGGCGTTGAAAGATACATGTAAACATGACGCCATTTTGTTTTAGTTAGCGTGATTGATTTTTGGTTATCTGTGTTAGGTTTGCGGTGGAGTATGGATCAGACAACGTAGTCGTAATCGACAGGTGATATTTTAACTCGTTTCAACAGGAAAGCTCAGTTCTCAAGGTGTGTATGCAGCGTGTCTCCACTTATACGCCCCCCCTTCCACCTTGTGCTGTACCTATGCCGTGACACTTGCAAACTTGACGGTCTCATGACTGCATCTGCATCAGCGAGTGGATTTCGTATATCTGAATTTTGGATTAAATTTCTCTGGGTAGTGATTTGCCATCGACACGCTAAGAATAAGAAGACTATTAACGCAATCATCGAACAAATATGGGCTTCTGGATTACTTACCATGATGGAACCAAGCAATACTTTATCTTACTCGACAAGTGTTAAAGAAAATGAAGTCTTAATTCTTTTGTAGTCATCAACAAGTAAATATGGCAGCATTGCTTCATCAGCATGGTCATAAACAATAATCGGTGTTTTATTATTAGTAAGCTTTATCTATGTATTAAAATCACTTACAATTTTGAAGACTAACACAAGTTTCTGATTGAGTACTTATTTGAAATAATTTGAATAACAAACACTCTACATGTTGATCTGACATGTTGACCTTCAATTTAATGCAGAAATAAAACATAAACATAACTAATTTAAAACTGAAATCTTTAATTGAGCTTTAAATTATAAATATTGAGTTTAAACTCTTTTAACAAGTTTAATTATTCAGTTCAAAAATTGATACTAAGCTGCAGGTCAACTAACAGTAGTAAAGCGCTCTATACCTTATTCACACTCAAACCCGCAGACTGTTGGCAGACACTAAGTGAAGTTTCCTGGGGAACTTTCTGATAGTATTTTTGGTATTTTATTATGGCTTTTCTTAGGTATGTTCAGTTAACTTTCCATCTAAGAATGCTTCGAAATGTCTACATTTTTTCGCTAGCGCTCCAACCTAAACTCGTCGTAGGAAACCCCTATTTCTTAGGGTGAATATGCCACAGGTTGCTTAAAATACGAAGGTTTTCAAATGTGTTTTTTTATTGAAATCTTTATTTTAAACCACTAACTCTCTTTTTTTTATAAAAAGAAGCTTTTTATTATTAACTTGCCTTGTTAGTTCATCATCGTAATCAGCCTATAATATTCCCACTGCAGGGACTCGGGCCTGCTCTAGGAGAGGGATGGGAAGATGCAGCATGTCTTCGAATTTTGTTGGTTCTAAGTCCTTGTCAGTTAGCCAAATCTTGCAGCTGAATTTCCCCCTAAACATCGGGGTTTTGATTGAGCTAAATCTAAGATTAGGACAAAGAATTTAAAAGTTGATTACGCTTATGTTTTTGCTACGCTCTTTTGCTTTTAGTTGTCAGAGATAATAATTATTATCGAGTTGATGGCTGTACTACACGATCTAGGTTCGATTTCCACTCCCCATCAAAAAATGTATCGCCCACGAAGATAGTAAATTGTTCTAGACAAGTAAATGTTTATAAATTGTGTGCATTTTACGGACATGAGATTAGTGTTCTTAATGCACTCGATGCACTGGAGAAATACTTTGCGTGGGGCAATGTTTTTTGCAAAAATAGTAAGAAAAAATTCCTTTGATGAAAATTTTATGTAGTACCGACCCCAAATAAATTGGGATAATGGCAGGAGAATGATAATAATGGCTAAAAAAAACCAATCGAATTTAGAACCTCCTCTTTTTTGGGAAGTCGGTTAAAAATAGAACCTAATAAACCTCTAGGGTTCTTTTGTTTTTGTTTGCCAAAGGGCGATGGAACTCTTCGATCTTTACCCAGCTGTGGGACAAGTATAATAATAATAATATTTTTTTTTTATATTTTTAAATGATTTTTTTTATTGTTTTTATAGGAACTATTTAAAAATGTATAAAATTTGTTAAAATATGAATAAAGGGAACAATAATAAAAAATCTCTAAACACATCCTTGCATAGAAAAAGCCACAATAATTAAAATTCGCTAAGTAGGTACTGTAAATAGGAGTGCGTGTCATGCGCCTCGTGCTTACAAATTAACAGCCAGTCACTCGACAGAGGAGACGGGCAGGGATCGCAAACGTAATAGGTGTATGGTGCAGCGGGGCAATCTCGACAGCGGGAAATTTCAACTTTCAAAGTAAAATGTAGAAAGTTATTAAGATTAGTTGAAAGTTCCCGCTGTCGAGATTGCCCCGCTGCACCTTATAAAGTCTTAGTACCTGGATGACTGAGTTTTGCCATGTTTTTTTACGACATTTTCTAAAAATGATACCTAGCTAGATCGATTTGTCGCCTCCGAAACCCCTGCATAGGTACTAAATTTCATGAAAATCGTTGGAGCTTTTTCTGAAATTCAGATTATATACGTACCTACATACATATATACAAGTATTGCACTTGTTTTTGTTCTGAATCAGAATTAGAAACATTCTAATTACGGAAATATTGGGGTCCAACATTTTCACAAGTTATTTTTAATTTTTTTTATTTTTATTTTACTTTAATTTAATTTCGTCTTTTTTCAAAGTATTTCTTATTGCATGATTCCTAGAATATAATTTTTGGTTTCATACCTCGTATAGCGAGCATGCCATAGGTTCACAATCCCTGCCCTGCATAGACAACGGGGCATGGTCTATGGACGTACGCGTGTGTCGTCACGTACGCATATCCGACCGTTTTCCTTGTACCTTTACAAGTTAAACGTTAATCTATGGTACTATCAACGGAATAGATTAGTGGCCAAACCAATAAGTAGGTGAGCTTTATTTAAGTTTTAGGCCCTGATAGTTACACAGCTATGTTAATTAATACTAAAATATTATGAAAATGAATGCAAAAGGATATTTTTAAAGGGTTGTTTGCCGCGGCCCCGGATATAAAGGTCTAAGAAGGAACATAGATAGTGATAGTGATTGTGCTGTTGGTGTGCTTATTATAAATAAATAAATAGGTGGTTTTTGGTCAGTAGAAGTCTGAAACTCACTTCCGCTCCGCCCAAAGCGGGAAGAGCCATTTGATGGTCAGTAAAACGACCTCAGACCAAGAAAAAAAGAAAGACGGCGCGCCGCGAACACCAACAGTGAAGTCACAAAACCACGCGCCTATAGCAAGTAAACATACAAGCTCACGGATACACCTATACTAAAACCACACGCATTTCTCCTAGAACGTCACGACTTCACGAGACATTGTCTACACACATAGATAAAAAGTTGACTTCACTTTTGACGTTCGTGGCGCGCCGTCTTCCTTTTTTTGTTGGTCTGAGAAAACAGACTCTTAATTTTCTGAGCATTGTAGGTAAAAGTAATAAATAAATAACTTTGTCGACTATTATAAGTACGTTACGAGTAACATTACGAGTGTGTGCACAATTTTTCCAGTTATTTCTTTCCTGCATACCAAGCTTTTTTGCTGTTAGTACTTCGTATTAATCGTTCTAGGAATAAGTGTAGCAATTATTTTGTACCTTCGAGATAATAATTATTTACAGTGAACAAATCAATCAATGCTCCCTAGTTTCCGATATGTAATTATTTACGCATAAAATTATATCACGCTCGTAAGCCCTGAAAGGTTAGGCACAGGTGTAGGTACCTAATAGTACACCCAGTTCGCCAGTTATGTCTATGTCCTATGTAATAGGGGGCGAGCCTATTGCCAATTGCCATCAACCGGGCACTAATTCATACTCTGCTACTGTGAAATTCCTACCTATTGGTAAAACATAACAAGTTGCCCTTCCCAGGAATTGAACCTTGGACTTCATGATAAGATCCTGTAATTATTTATGTATATTTATAGTTAGTTACTGAAATTACTAACCAACATTATAAGTAAGAGAGCTTTATCAATGATTTATTTCTTTAAAGAAAGCTCTTTGGGAAAACTTTTAAAGTAAGTAAGTCAAACGGACAAGTTGCGGACACTGACTCACCGTTCAGTAGCATTTGTAAGGAAATGTCTTTGTCGTTGCCAAATTTTCAATTTTTCCTTGTTTTTCAACCCTTTGTCATCCACGTAAACGGGTAAACCTTCTTACAGGAAAAAGAGTTAAAAACGTTTAAAAATACACCAGAAACAACAGAGCTTTCGAGAATCGTTCGATCATTCGATATTCAAATTGATTTCTACCTCTTCGGATTGATGCGTAATTTGGAATATCTTTTTTTTCCACATATTACTTTCAAATGGGGAAGACGGTCAAGGTAACTATACATAATACTGATAATACTTACTGTCAAGAAGGTTATATACATCCTTGATTACATTATTTTGGTGGGTATCCATATTTTACAAATTACTTAAAGTATTCCGAAGTGACATCTGACAGGGGATTTAAGAAGAAAAAATGTTGCGCCGGGTTACACTTGAATAGTCCGCAGAGCAAAATGTCCTCGTTGATAAAACGACCGTAACGTAGTAAGTCATGGGAGCAAAACGTCCGCTATTTATTCTTCGTGTTCCTATAATACGACCGTCTCGCGACAGTATCCTTTATGGGCAGCATGGGCACCGGGCCGTAGGCCGACGAAGGAGGCCGGCGGAGGCCCGGCACTTCGGGCACAGAAGATATTAGTGTTATTATTAGTGTTATTGTTATTATTTATCATACATGCAACGCATGTACTCCATGACGCGCGCTCGCTGCGCTCGCATATTAAATAACACTATACGGCCGGCCGGCCGGGTGGCGGTACGGTCGTTTTATCAACGAGGACATTTTGCTTTGCGGACATTTGGCGTGTAATTGGTTGCGCCGACCCCAAATAGAATGGAACAAAGGCAAAAAGATGATGATGATGATGATGACTTAACTTAAAGTATTCCAAAATGGTGAAGGATGTCTTCTGCCCATCTTGCCGCCGGACGACCAACACTTCTCTTTCTAGTCCTTGGAGTTAGTCACAGCTTTATTCAACCAAGAATTAGTGGTGGTTAGTCTTAGTAACTGCCTCCGTGGTCGAGTGGTGTAGGCTTTTGCCTTGTGACCCGGTGATCGTTGGTTTGATCCCCAAACAAAACACAAAAAAACACACTTTGTAAAGTTATTTCCAGTTTTGCTAGGACATTGCAGGCTTGAATCACCTGGAAGGCACGTATAAGCCGGTGGTCCCGGCCGCCAAATGGCGGTCGTCAAACCATGTCAGAGGCCTTTGAGGCGGTTAAGAAACTCTGACACTAAGGTGTGTGGGGTCGTTAGACCTTACTGCCCACACGATAAGAAGAAGAAGTCTTAGTATCAAAAATTCGATGACATGCGACGTGTGTGTGTGTGACCCTTTTTTTTTTTTTTGGTGGGTGGAAAATCATCGAATAACCCCCCCCGCTCTTGGGCAGAGCGAAGGGGAGTGTCAGACTTCTACTGACTAAAAACCAACCCATGTTCCTTCTTCTTCGCCCTTGTGTCGGAGCCGCGGTAACTTTTCGATATCCGCAGCCCCGACGGGCGTCAGCCCTTGCGGGCCCCTCCTTGCTGACATCTCCTTGAGGCGCGCGTGGAACACGTACGCGCCGCCGACACGGTCTGTTGCCGTCATGACGACGGCCGGACGGCGAGCTAGCCCGTTACTCACCGTCCACAGGCCCGCGTCTACGGTGGCCGGAGGTCATCGCGTGACCCCCGACGCCCGGAGCGCCTTCCGCGGCGGCTGGGACGTTGAGAGGTTCTCTCCCTCTCTCGTTCCGCCACCTCCTTCGCTAGCATCACTGCTTCGCAGAAGGAGGCGACGGCGTCCCATTCCTCCTCGCCCCGGACCATGGCTTGCACCAGGGACGGGCGCGAGAGGTCGCCGCCGCCGATCGCCGCTACGAGAGCACGGCGGGGCTCTGCCCAAGCAGGGCACGCCTCCACAGTGTGCTCCACCGTGTCCTCCGGTCGATCCTTGCAGTGGAAGCATCCGGGCGTTTCCTCCCGCCTGATTCGGTACAGGTACCTCCCGAAACACCCGTGTCCGGTGAGGACCTGCGTCAGACGGTAGGTGAGGGCGCCGTGGCGCCTCTCCAGCCACTCCTCAAAGAGGGGACTTACCGCCACTATCGTGGCGTGCCCTGTGTGTGTGACCCTGCCCAACTTAACTGGAACTGGTCAGTTATCATTATCTACCCCTTCATACACAAAGGGGACCAGGGGGTCTAAAACGGCCACTTTGGCAGATCATAATATGAATTGCGTAAAAAATCGTAAAATAGTCACAGACGCAATTACTATTATGAATGGTTCATTTTACGATTTTTAAGTACTGAGTTTCCTCCGTGCCTCGGAAAGCACGTTAAGCTGTTGGTCCTGGCTGCCATATATAAAGATCTTTGGCAGTCGTTACAGGTAGTCAGTGACCTGAAATTCTGACATCCAGTCTTACCAAAGGGTATCGTATTACCTAGTATTAACTGGGTTGTGGGGGTCAGATAGGCAGTCGCTCCATGTAAAATACTGGTATTCAGCTGCATCCGGTTAGACTGGAAGCCGACCCCAATATAGTTGGGAAAAGGCTAGGCAGATGATGATGATCTGCCAAAGTGGCCGTTTTAGACCCCCTGATCATATCAATTATTCGCCTTTTTTGCCTGACGGTTTTTTTTAAAAATAAAGTCTAATATTCTAGTAAGTCTAACCCAACCTTTAAATCTCGCATTTTGTAGAGTTTTTTTACTCCACGTGTTTTTGATAGTATAGAGGTACTTAAACAAAATATTGAATAAAAGAATGGTCTGCCCATTTACAATATTGAAATAATACGAAATTGCGCAATACATCTTTTCTGAATAAATTGAAGTGTAAAAAAGACACGTTTTCCACACATGTACGAAAATATTATGTAATAGTATGACCTCAGAGCGAACAATGAAAAAGTAGTTCATACCTTTCTGATATTTTTAAAAGATGAAAAATTCATGAGATGAATAAAAAAATGAGATCACTCTGTTACGAGTCGGAGTCATATTTAAAAGATGGAGAATTTTTCATAGTAAGTAATCAAAGAAAAAGTTCAGAAATCTCTTTGATCTCGTTGTCGTATGCGTTAGTTTTCCTACTCCTCCGCTATTCTTTTCTGATTAATTTCGTTGCGGAATCCAAGGCAGTTAAATTGTTTCTCTGGGACTTCGTCGGGCTTCATTGTCTCGGCGCTTTTGTGTTCCGACTTTCAGGATTTACCTCAGTTTGGGAATAGCGTGACAGGCTGGTCCTAAATAATAAAATCATAAGTGGATGCAAGAGGTCTTGGATTAGTTTCTCAGGTCAAGCAAAGTGATACTGTATGTCCGGGATTCGCAGAATGCCCACAAATTGTCCGAACTGGCTTGACAGAACAATAACTAAAAAAAAAATGCTGGTGGCGTTCTGTGGTTTCTCCCCAACCCCATAGGAAAAGGGCTTGAGTTTATGTATGTATGTAGATATGTACAGTCACGAGCAATAATATGTAAACAATTGGCAAAGTTCAAACGCCAATTTCTACTAAAATAACGACTATATCTATGAGATATGAACTGCTTTCTAATAATATGGGTTCCAAAATAATAGTTTCGTCACGTAACATGAAAACGAAATCAATACAGTAGGCGGAAAATGCTCCTAAATGTTGCTAAGTGATTTAAGTGCGCTCGACATTCATGATGAAATATCATATAACTAATGTGTACCTATGTGAAGTTTGATTTGTGTTGATTATTTTAGTTTTACATTTGTGTGTTGTGTAATTTTACTTTTTATGGACTGTGTCTGAAATAAATAAATAATAATAAGTGTATATATATCATTGCAGCTGACTTTACCAACATGTGATAATGAAAGCGCCATTGAAAGTAATCATTATTCCATTACTTACATTTCTTTGAAAGTAAAAATTATGTTGATTTGTAAGAACATTCTTTTTTGTCACGTTTTTTGAGAGCAGTTTTTGTCACGTGTCTAAAGTCACGTTTGTAGAAAGATGTGTGTAAATGTAACATAGTATTGGGAACTTTAAAATGGGTGGGTCTTATTTGTGAAAAAAGTAAGGAAATGTAGGCCTTATACCTTGGCAGTTTTAGTGTTATTTAAGACAATCGGAAGTGTTGGAATGTGCTCTTGATTTGAAAATAAATAATTAATTAAGAAACCCTTTTAAAAATAAGTTTTTTATTAAAATGCACTTAAAATAAGAAAACAAACAAAACTTAAAAGCTTGTCACGTGAAAGAAAAGCAACACAAAACTTTACGCGACAGGCTTTTGTGAAAACTATATTTTTTTTTTCATAAAAGCTTATTTATTAACAGTATTTTTAATAACAGAAAGTTCAGGTATTTTGTCTTGTGTAATCTAAAACGTTGTGTGTGTTTTTATCGTGAATAAATAAAGTTATACCATGGTATTTTTCGAAGAAGACACTATTATAATATATTCCACGATTTCGTTACAAGATTGACAAAAGACCGTTATAGAGATATATAGGAATATCATCGACCTTTTATATTAAATACGAAGAATTAAATTAAGCTTTAACATTAATAGGATTTTCCAGCAGTGGACGTCTTTCGGCTGAAATGATGATTTATAGTTTTTTTTTTGTTAGCCTATATTGTCCCACTGCTGGGCAAAGGCCTCCCCCATAGTCTTCCACTCTTCTCTCCGTGCGGCTTTCTCCGGCCAATCTCGTACAAAAGCATCCAAATCGTCACGCCAGCGTTTTCTAGGCCTCCTTCGGCGACGACGCCCGTCCTCTGGCACCCACTGCGTGACGACCCTAGCCCATCGGTCCTGATGAATTCTGCAGACATGGCCCGCCCAATTCCACTTTAATCCAGCAGTCTTGTTACCCACATCAGCGATTCCTGTTTTTGCGCGTATTGTGGTATTTCGAATTCGGTCGCTGAGCTTGATACCCAATACGCTACGTTCCATCGCTCTTTGGCAAACCTTGAGTTTGGACTTTTGTGACTCAGTCAGGGACCAAGTTTGAGCACCGTAGGTCAGGATGGGCAGAATGCACATGTCGATGAGTTCACGCTTCAGGGATAGAGGTAAGTCGCCCTTCATTTATAGCGACTTCATGGACCAGTAGCTCTTCCAGTCCAGGCATTCTCGACTCGGCGGTCGATTTCACTGTCTATATATACGATTTATAGGATATTTATAGAAAATGTCTAAGTTAAGTCTTTGATGAAACTTTAGAGGTTCGTCAAACCCTTTTATCTCCGAAAAGCGTGGAGGTATCGAGGTGAATTTCAAACCATATAGGTACTCAGGTCTACACAGTCCCATGAAGCTGCGAAGTTGGCTGGTTTTCATATTTCAGGAATACAGATTTTTTGTAAATTTTCTTAGTACGTTCCTCATTTTACATAAAACCCCATTTTCTTCCTCGACAAGCATTGGTATATATATGCGAATTGACGACAAATTCAGTTGGTAACTCGCTTTTATTATTTTAAATTTATAGTAATCTGATTCAATTTCACAGAAGAATGAACTCTGGCTATCAAAAAACTAAACTCACTTCGCGTCATTACAATAAAATATTCATAGAATTTCCGGCTTTTATCATTATAAATGCTTTTCGTCGTAAAATAAGTTGTGAATTCACTATCGATGTCTCCTTTTACCATAGTATTGAATTTCAATCAAATAATCGTTTTTTGCAAACCAATGAATAATATGAAAACTTAGAATAGTGTTGACCTCTGTCTATGAAAGCACGTTAAACCGTTTGGTCCGACAACGGTTTGTAATGACACTTAAAATTTAGAAAATAACTACTAGGTATTTTCTAAATTGTGAGTGTCATTATGGTTAGAATCCTGACAGTCTGACATCCAGTCTTTCTTAGGTATAGGTAATCCAGCAACCAACCAGTGGAGGTCAGATAAGCAGTGATTCCAGTAAAAATAGCGGTATTCAGATGGTACTAGTAATCTTTCATGATTTTAATACACTGATCGATCAATCATTAGTCATACCAACAAATTACAACTAATTAGTCATCAAACAAACATCAACAAACCAGATTTTATCATTAGTCGTTAGTCAACTGAATGTTGTCTAACAAGTCCGAAACACCACTCAAAAATATGAATAAAAATTAAATTCCTGTCTCGACCGGACCGGGCGAGTTCCAGCGGTCGAGTCGCTTAATAAGCCCACTGGGCTTCGTCTGCCTGGAGGACGGAAATAAGTGCTAGAAAAACAAAAGACATCGCTAAAAGCGATTTAAAAAAAAACTTTTAAGCAACACTCCATTGGCTGACTTAGAATTAATCATTCGTCGACCTCCTACGAATGAGAAAATCGTGTTATATAATAAGTCTATAACTTTGGGTTAAGCCGCTGGAATCCGACCCTCAACATAATATTTTTGATTTTGATTTTGAATAATTAGGAAAAGACTCCCCAGATGATGAATTTGTCGACGTCCTACCATCTGTATCATAAAACCTAGCCAGCTGCGGTAGACTATAACGGAAATTAAACTCAAACATAGACATTTAAATACATTTTCTTGACAAGACCTCCCAATCCTCACAGCCGGCGATTTAAATGTGTAACCGATTAACATCTGCGGGTGTTTTGTAAGTCAATCGAATGGCGGGCCCATTTGAACGTGGCTCGTGTAACCCTACAATGCAGGCCTTACAGTGTTACTATGTCAGGGTGTAAAGGGACCTTGCACGAAGCCGTCAACCAAGCATTCTGCACCTCAAATTAATAAGTAACTTTAAGTAAAAAATATTTCTGATCATTCTTTTTTTCATTGCGGAGGAAAATCATCAAGTCTTAGTGACCCCTCTCGCTCTGGGTGGAGCGGAAGGGAGCGTCAGACTCTTACTGACTAAAATCTATCTTATGCCCTTTGCATTCCAGGATTGCGGTAACCCTTTTAAACAAATTCTACTAAGGCCAGTGCCTCCCAAGGTTGCAACCTTGGCAGGCACTGGCCTTAGTAGACCCCGCGTCCTGGGAACTACTTTTTGTTTTGTGTTGAAAAATGACGGTTTGCGGTCCACACTCAAAACATTCAACAGCTGGTGAATGAACGCGGGTCATGGAGGAATTTAAATATTTTGTTGAGATTGAAACATTTTTTTTTGTTAGCCTATATTGTCCCACTGCTGGGCAAAGGCCTCCCCCATAGTCTTCCACTCTTCTCTCCTTGCGGCTTTCTCCGGCCAATCTCGTACAAAAGCCTCTAAGTCGTCACACCAGCGTTTTGATTTAAACATTATGAATAAAAAATATCTGCCAATGACTGCCTAGGTGGTCGCAAGCGCGGCTGCTGAGCATGAAGTGGTTTGATACCCGGGTCGGACAACGATTAGCAGTCTCGGAGTCTGAATTTATACCCGGTTGATGGTGATATTCTCGCCCCCTATTACTGACGTAGGTAAGTTTGGTTTACTATTAGGTACACCTCTGCCTTGCCCTATGGGGATTAAGGCGTGATGTTATATACATGCAGAATTAAACTATTTATTAAACTAAGTAAATATGTGTAGGTAGAATATGTGTAGTGATTACTAAAAATAAGCAAGCCTTATATCAAATTGGATTCTTATTACTAACGACCCTTTAGTTTTTACTACACAACACATTCTCTCCTATTTCCAATTAATTAATATTATAACAAAAGTCTCAAGTTCTTCTCGACTAAATCACAGTTATTTTGGTTTCTAATTAAAACTGTTGAGTAACTTTTTACGTGAGTTATAATGATACAATATGGTTTCAAATCTAAAAATAAGTCGCTTCGGAATTTTCATAACAACTGTTTTATAAATTGGGCTGGCAACTTTATAAATTAAGTAGGACAGAATTAGACGTGATCCTTTTATTAAAATATTCAGTGTTGCTATGTCATTTACAACACGGCAACAAACTCCAAGGGTAAGGCAGCGGTGGCTGCGGGATGTCCACAGAATACCGTGGCCTCGACATATAGGGCTAAGATGGAACACGGGTGGTTTTTAGTCAGTAGAAGTCTGACACTCCCTTTCGCTCTACCCAAGAGCGGGAAGGGTTATTTGATGATGTTTCACCCAAAAAAAGAGGTAGAGCAGAGAGCCAGTTATATTTGAGTCCTATGATAAAGGGGGCGGACCTATTGTCATCAACTTCGGACACGGATTCTGTATTTGTTATTCTGTACCCACATATACAGAAGCCGTGTCTGCTACTGAGAAATTCCTGAAGGATAAACTTAATAACACTTTGCCCGATCTGGGAACCGGACCGAGGACCGCATGTATGGTAGTTGCGACTTGGGACCACTAGACCAAAGAGGCAATCTGTGTTTCATTCTTTTGGACGATGAACAATAATTCCTTGATAGGAAAATAATTATTAATACATCGTCTATTTTTTTTTTATTAGCCTACTTTGTGTCCCACTGCTGAGCAAAGGCCTCCCCTTTCTCTTTCCATATGTCTCTATCATGGGCGATCTCTGGCCATGTTAGCCCCGCAAACATGATCAGATCGTCACGCCACCTTCGCCGCGGTCGACCTCGACGGCGCTGTCCTTCCTCAGGCGTCCAGTGAGTGACGATCTTTGCCCATCCCTCCGGGTGCATCCGTACTACGTGGCCTGCCCACTCCCACTTCAGTCTGGCTGTTTTTTCTCCAACATCAGCTATTTTAGTTATAGAGCGCAGGGTGGTGTTTCTAACGCGATCGGTTCGCTTAACACCAATTATGCTGCGCTCCATTGCTCGCTGGCAAATCTTGAGTTTGGACTTCTGTTGTTCAGTATAAAGTGACCAACTTTGTGCACCGTAGGTTAGGACGGGCAGGATGCACATGTCAACGAGTTTCCTCTTTAATGTTAGGGGAAGGCTTCCCTTTATATGTTCCTTCAGGGCCCAGAAAGTCTTCCAGGCATTTTGAACTCGTCTTTCGACTTCCTTGTCTTGCCTGTTTTGGAACGACACTATCTGGCCTAAATAGGTATACTCGTCGACATATTGCAACGAATGCCCGTCTACCGCGACCCTACGTTTCGTGCTGTTGGTCATGATCTGGGTCTTGGATCTATACATCGTCTATGTGTAATTTATTTTTATATATTTTAACATTCATTGCATTAATTGGGACAGTCACTGCCAGAAAATCACTCTTTTTGTTCGGCCTGCTTTGTCCCACTGCGGGGAAAAGACCTCCCCAACTTTCCTTGCTTACAAATTGAATAGAAAAGCACAATAAAAAATAGAAAAGCGTAATACGAAATTAAAACTAAATGTGAGACAAAGAATACCCGTCCAGCATCGCAGGGTTTTGACCTCGATATTGCGCATTATCCTGAAAAAATATTTTAATTCCAACGTTCGAGAACAATACATCCACAAATGGAATGACTCCAAGGACACAAGCAGCTTTTGAGAACCCATGCAGGCCTCTGGGAAGTTACTGGGTTCATTTTAGGAACTGAAATAGGCCTCCGCAACCCTCAGTTTCAGGAATCGAATTAGTTCTCTAGAACCTGTGTGCCGTCATTTCGTTTAGTCTGCCACCACAGATGCACAGACGCACAGTGTGTGTAGTGTAAATGTAAAAAGGTGTACTTACCTAATAGTAGGTACCCCCACATTTCGCCAGTTACGTTTAAGTCCCATGTAATAGGGGCCAAGCCTATATTGCCATCAACAGGCACAAATTTTAATCCAGACTCCGTGGCTGTTGCTGATAAAATCCTGATGGAAAAAACCTAAGAACACTTTGGCCGACCCAGAATCGAACCAAGGACCCCAAGATCAGCAGGCAATATTTGCATGCTTCGAAGAACTTAGCCTTAACAACAAAACCCCTAGCAACAGACCCTATACCTACCTACTTGATACATGTACCTACTCTCAGCTGACACTTTAAAACTAGGGATGTTATGGAGTGCCGTAATCGAAACTATCGGATATCCGAAATCAAAAAAATTATCCGTAACCGAAAATGATTTGAAACATTTTGGACAAAGGCGGTGTCTAATATTTTTAAATACACGCCTTCACAGGTACCTACCTACTAATTTAGTCATTTATTTGATTGATCAAAACAAATGATAATTTAGACTAGAAATAAAAGTCAAATCTTGCTATTTGTATTTTACTTTTAGAATTTTAAAATTCTACCCGTAACCGACATTATCCAAAGGTAACGGATTATCCGAAATAATTTTATATCCATAACTATATTCAAAACCGGTACTATATTATTCGTATAATATCCGTAACCAGAACCGAAATTTCACGTCCAACATCCCTGTTTAAAACCCAGCCCCTAGCAACAGAACCTATACCTACCTACTTGATACATATACCTACTCTCAGCTAATTCAACTGCATCGTTGCAACGAGCTTCAATGAACGATTATTGCCATAATCACATTTGCATCAGGGGCAATTTAGCGTGCTGGCAACACAGGCCGTGGTGTGCGTTCAATCAAGTCGCCTACGCCGCAAAGGGGCGAACCTCAAATGAGAAAATTTTACAGGAGAGGCAAAAAACGTTTTTTTTCTCCCGATGGCGCGCTTATTTTGATGATATTTAAAAATATAGACATAATAATCAAAAAAATCAAACGCGAAGGTGCACTATGGAAACAGGACTACAAAATTAATACAAATATAATATTTTACAATGCTGGGTTTTTCGAGAAAAAGCCGAGAAAATATATACGCCTTTTCGTCGCGCCACTTTATCACCAAGACATCCCGTTTAACTAATATTCTCTTAGAGTTACGCCTCGATGCGCTATGATAATATGCGTTGTTTTAATTTCAAAAACTATATTCAAAACAATCAAAAAAAATATTAAGAGATCACAAACTTGTTGACCTTAAAATATTAAAAAAAAAAACCAAATTACTTAGTAAGTTTGGATTCTTTGTCATTATAACTCTATAATATGGTTAAAATCAAATAAAAACAATTTGGTATTATTACAATGTTTCACATAGGTAACAAATAATATCAGAAATATGTTCATAACAACAAAATAAAAATAAATCGATGCTAGGCCTACTGAAATACACATAAATGATAAAGATTATTAAAAAACCTCATTGTATAAAATCTAGAAATTTCATGAATACAATTATGTTTAAAACTTATAATATAAGTCACTTTAGTTTGTAACTAATAATGTTTATGATTTATGACTGAAATTCTCATTGATCTCTTTATAATACAGTCTTAGTATTTTTCAACTAGACTTTATAGTTAGGTACTGTTAATTACTGCAACACCAACGTATTCGCCTATTATAAGATTTATACTGTACCGTGCCTAAATTTAATACATACATACACACTTTATTTCATACTTTTTTTGCAGATGACTGTATTTCAGTAGGCCTAGCATCGATTTATTTTTATTTTGTTGTTATGAACATATTTCTGATATTATTTGTTACCTATGTGAAACACTGTAATAATATCGAATTGTTTTTATTTGATTTGTAACACCAAATTGTTTTTCTTTGATTTTAACCATAATATAGAGTTATAATGACAAAGAATCCAAACTTACTAAGTAATTTAGTTTGTTTAAAAAATATTATAAGGTCAACAAGTTTGTGATCTCATAATAATTTTTTTGATTGTTTTGAATAAAGTTTTTGAAATTAAAACAACGCAATATTATCATAGCGTATCGGGGCGTAACTCTAAGAGAATATTAGTTAAACGGGATGTCTTGGTGAATTTGAAGTGGCGCGACGAAAAGGCGTACTTCGAGTTCGTCTTTTCGTAAAATTTTGCTGGAACTGATTTTGAGATACGCCGTCAATCTTTTTTCGTTTCTATTAGTCTTAGAGCTTCGCCTTTTTGTGACGACATAGAGCTCAACAAATGGAGCATTTTTGTATACTTAACTAATTTTTGACCGTTTGTATGAGGTTCGCCCCTTTGCGGTGTTGGCGACGATTGTGTATGTTCTGGACTGTACGCAAAAGACTGACTTGAAGACTGTTTTTGTTTAAATATTTTTTTCACATCATCATCAGCCTATAACAAACAATTATTTAATTTGACAACCTCGGTTGATAACCTTGTTATTTTCCGAAACCATAGCAAACTTCTTGATTATGTGTGAATATAATGTTCCCGGGTAGTTCTTCAGAGGCAAAATTTTCGATGTCTTTGCGTATATTTCTGTAACCAACTAACAAAACTGCATGTACTTAACTTTTTTTGTACAGTTTTTCTATAAGGTACCTAACTGGAACAAATGATATTTTACAAATAATTGCTGCCTAGGTGTAGAATAAAAATATTTAAATTGTGTTCTTCTGATTCATATGGCGTGTTCAACAGGCCTCCTCTCTAGGAGAGGGACGGGCTATAATCCACCAAGCGGGCCCAGTGCGGGTTGGTAGATGTCACATGTCTTCGATTTTTTTTGTTTTCTCACGATCGATGTTTTCCTTCACCGTTTTGAGAGCAGTAGTAATGAAATAAATTACACAAAGTAATGCGCCTTGCTGGGTTCTAACCCACTATTCGTAAGTCGCGACCGCCACCACTGGGCCACCACAGCTCTCCGTTAAACCTTTACCAATAATCAACAGGTCATCAGGTCGCCTGTAATCCCAAATTAAAATAGAACTAAGATTTTTATTTTATGCCACTAATACAGATTTAAACAAAATATCGGTCGATATTTTCACTTGACAACAACCCGATATTTCAATTTAAGTTCAAATTCTTTATCGCCGCATTCCTCATTAGTTGCAAGTACTAAATCAATTTTAAACTGCACAGCATGCATGCATTCCTTTCTGTAAATTAGAGATATTTAAACGATCGGCAAACAAGTTTAAAAATCTAAAACCCGACTACGAATATTGGTTTTTGCTCTCCAAGACCTTTTATTTGATACCAAACATGATAAGATTATCTCAATTTAATATTTTTGAGGTAAGTTTTTGACATTTAAATTCCGTCATATAAAGAATTTATAAAATTTATATAGCCTATGTCACCCGGGCTATTCTTACGAATCTATTGACACCTCATTTATTAAAATCCGTTCAGTATTTTAGGCGCTACGGTGGAACATACATACATACATACATACATACATACATACATAGACTGCCAAAATCATTACCCTTCCTTTTGGCTTCGCCGTAGTCGGGTAAAAAAGAGGTTGTATTCTTTCAAAAAAGAGAAAATCACACAGTGACAGTTATGATAGAAAAGTGAAAAATTGGTTCGTTTGACAGAGGCTACCGAAATGTATGTCACCCATTCCCGGAGCAACCTAGGCAGGCGCGGCTTAACCCAAATATCGACCCGAGCAGCAGTTATTAAGCCATGGCTCCTCTGCCATTGTGGAAGTATTAAATGATCAATAAAAGTTAATGTGGGCCCGAATATCGCAGGACTGGAGCCCTGACACAGCTAGACGGGGTCGCGGTAGACCGAGGAGAAGATGGCGGGACGCCTTGGATGTCTTTCTGACCAACAGGCGAGAAGAAACACACCATCGGAAGAAGTGGAAAGAATGGGGGGAGGCCTTTGCTCAGGAGTGGGACAATAACGGCTAAATAAAAAAATAAATAAAAAATAAAAAAAGTTAATGTCATTTGTCTAGCTAAGCGAAGCTTCAGGTAAAACACTATTTAACATAGGTAAGGAGAAACATGCGGATATCAGCAACATTGAAGGGCCCACAAGAGCCGACGCCTGTCGGGGCTGCGGGTTGTTCGAAAGAGATACCGCGGTCTCGGACACAAAGGGCTAAGAAGGAGCATGGGTGGTTTTTAGTCAGTAGAAGTCTGGCACTCCCTCCTGCTCTGCCTAGAGTTGGAGGAGTCATTTGATGATTTCTCACGCAGCAAAAAGGGGAAACATGCGTATTCGTTAAACTTATCTTGATCTAGCAGATATCGGTACAATCTGTTCATTTATTTTTTTACTCTGTCGACTATTTAATATAAAAATTACACAATGACACATCAAGCTCTTCGCTTCCAGTATAACATGGCCTCGCTTTGTACAAATTTTCACTTTAATGAGATATCCGCATAAACTGGTTTCGTATACCTTGATTTGTCGTTGTGCGTACGTGTGTGGACATGTAGCAAAAGGATTTTTATTCGCTTTATTTTATTGTTAAAAAAAAAACAAAATAATAAATAATTGATGAATAGGGGATCGGACAAAAAAAAAGTCCGTCAAAAAGATTTCCAAAAATTATTGACCATATATTGTTTCTTTTTTTTACGTAAACAAAAAATGAAGACGATACAGTGCTTCGAAAACTCGTGTGACGTCATAAATATGATAGTACATTTTGTACGTTCAAGTGACGTTGCAAGCCCCACTCCATGATCTTTGACGCGCTATAGCTTCGTCAATTTTTATTGATTTGATGAAACAAAAAACACGTATCTAATATTTTTCGATAATCTAACTGACGGACTCTCAGACCAACAAAAAAAGGAAGACGACGCGCCACGAACATCAAAAGTGAAGCCAACTTTTTATCTATGTGTGTAGACAATGTCTCGTGAAGTCGTGACGTACTAGGAGAAATGCGTGTGGTTTTAGTGTAGGTGTGTGTGTGAGCTTGTATGTTTACTTGCTATAGGCGTGTGGTTTTGTGGCTTCACTGTTGGTGTTCGCGGCGCGCCGTCTTTCTTTTTTTCTTGGTCTGAGGACGGACTATACAGAATCATATTTTTTTGAGTCAGTCCTATTACGTGTATACGATTTTGCACAAGACTTCATAACATAACATAACATCAAGCCTATAATCCCCGAAGGGTTAGGCAGAGGTGTGCCTAATAGTACCCCCACTGCCCCCACATTTCACTAGTTATGTTTAAGTCCCATGTAATAGGGGTCGAGCCTATTGCCATCAACCGGGCACAGAAATAGTCTCCGTGGCTGCTACTGGTTTAAAAAAACCTGATAGAAAAGCCCAGTAACACTTTGCCCGACCGTGGAATCGAACCCACGACCTCATGCTCAGCAGTCGCACTGGAGACCACGACGCCAACGAGGCAGTTATTTCATTTTTAGCTAATAAGTAGTTGGTTTAGTTACTACTAACTATCGGTTAAAGGTGTAAGAATCACATTTCCTCCTGGTTCCATAAATAGTTCAGTTTTAATTGGATAAACCCTACATTTGCGTCATTATGACCAGAAACATTCCAATAATCGAACCAAAATCTTAAAATAGATTATCCTTTTTTGTCATCACAAAAGAGTTTTTACGCAATTTTTCCTGTAGCATACATCATGTCCAGTGCTTTTTTGTCATAAATGAGTATTTATGACAAAAAAGCACTGGATACTGCATAATTCCATGCATTTGCAAAAAAAAAAAAACAAAGGTAAAGGAAAAATCATGTAAATCCTGTAAATGCTTCGATCGAACTTTCTTTGTTCATTACAAAGTCAAAGTGAGTGCGATTTAAAATTTTCATGGCGCCTTCAATTGCGCGAACGCACGCCTATATAAGTTTCTGTTCACTTTAAACAGTTTTCATTCACCGATCATATCGACCGATGGTCTCATGTGAAAAGACGTTAAGCTCGTGGTACAGGGAATTGTGATTCAAATTCTAAATTAGAACGCATTTTTTTTCGTTCTTTTTTTATTTTGGCTGTGATTGAACGTGTTTTTATTACATTTTTTTTTTATTATATTTTTTAAAGTGTGAGGTTTTTGACGGATTCGTTTGGCGGGAGTTTTGACAGGTATTTATTTTTTTATTAAAAGATTTTAAATACAGTGTGTTCGTGATTTGTATCCAAATTATTGAAAAATGTTAGAATTAAATTATTAGTTACTAGCTTTTGCCCGCGACTTTGTTCGCGTGGAATAGTGACTTCTGGCAGATTTTTGGTTTATCTCGCAAAAAAAAAAAAACTATCCTATGTCCTTTCTCAAGTTCCAAACTATGTCTGTACCAAATTTCATCAAAATCCGTTCAGCCGTTTAAGCGTGAAAGAGTAACAGACAGACAGACAGACAGAGTTACTTTCGCATTTATAATATTAATATTAATATTAATATATTAATTAATATGGATAATAGTTTCTGCATTATTTCCATGAACAATTCTCAATTTCATGAACTTGTGCAATTACAAAATAAAATCAAAAATATGTCTGAAATTAAAAGCTACTTAAATCATTTAATTATCAAAACATCATCAACAAAACTGCATCAAAATCGGACAAGTAGTTTTGGAGAAAAATGGCAACATGTATTTGCACAAACACACAAACAAACAAACAAACACACAAACAAACAACCTCTCACCCCAAACGCATATACCGTCTCCGTTCCGTCGTGGGTAAAAAGATCTTAAACAAAAAATATCGCAGATTCTCGCAGTTTTTTCACAAAACATTTCTGTAAGATTTCGTAAAAGCTTCATGTATTTTTCAACTGAAATAGCTGTAAATGTATGAACTTTATTATTTACATTCTTGAAATAACAGCTCAGCACATGTTTCCTGCTAAATGATAAGTTTTCAGGGATACAGCCCATATGGTTCTCACAGGACTCTGTAATGAACTCTTGACAACTAAAGTGTCAACGTCCTGAAGTAAGAATAAAACTTTTTGCAAAAAAAACACCGACTTCCAAAAAAAGTCTATAATACTTTACTTTTGGAAGCCAGTGACTTTGTATGTTCAATTAAGTTGTTGTAGGATTGTTGGTGGTCCCACTATCTTTACTAAATTAATAAGTCAAATACAAAACCGTAAAAACCTTTTCGAATCGATTGTCATAGACAAATGACAATCGATTCGAAAAGGTTTTTTCATCGACTTTTACTGGATTAACAAAAGCTTTTTGATAGGCTACGTCACTCCAATCCATAATTATTTTCCTTGCACGACATAATAACCGCTGGTACAATATTTTTTTCATTTGAGTTTTTCCCTTTTTTTCACTTTTTATTTTATTATTATGATGGTGAACTTATACCTAATTAATTTACACCTCTGCCTAACCCTTCAGGGCGAAGTACAGGCGTGATGTTTTGTTTTTAAATATAGTAATTATGTTAGTATTAAACTTTCAATTTACTGAAAATTGTTGCTGTTGGGTTTATTGTTTACAAGAGTCCATGGAATTTCTTGCCCATTTTTCTCCATAGAGATGTACTTTTTGGAATGGGCAACTGCAGTACTTTCAAAGTTATTATAGCTTGCCACTGGATTGTAATTAACTGTATTTGTTTCATCTTTTGTGTCAAAAGTCCCTATATCTGGTCAATCCTCTCCTTCCTAGCGAAAGTATGAGGATTTATAGATGTCTTTATGTTTATTACTCTTTCAAGCAGAAACTGCTTACCAGATTTAGATAAATTTGGCACACAGATAGGTTACAAACTGGATAAACACGTTTTAGATTTTTATCCCGGTAGGACGATCCTGTTGGACAATTTTATGGCGAAGCCGCTATAAATAGATTTAAGTTTTTAAATGCTTTGAATTTGTGTTAACAAAACTGCAGTTAAAACATTATTACGCAGTCGACATGTACAATAGTGCGTGAACTAAGGAAACACAAAACAACGTCAAATTGACGATGACGACAATTGTGACACACCCATGATTCACCACGTTATCACTGACAAACTTATTATTATCATGTAATACATTTGACAAAAAAAAACTAGTAAGTTCGTCGGATAGACTTCCAAAAAATATTTAAAACATGTTTTTTCTTTTTTTACGTAAACAAAAAATGAAGACGATAGAGTGCTTCGAAAACTCGTGTGACATCACATGTCAGTACATTTCTTACCTACAAGTGACGTCACAAGCCCCCACTGATCTTTGACGCGTTTTATCTTCGTCAATTTTTACTAATGTGATTAAACAAAAAATACGTATCCGGGTGAATATTTGAAGATAAGCATATTCAGGCTTCGTAAATTAAGGTCAAATAATGCTTCCAATTTGAACTTTTATGGATTTAACCTAAAGTTTATAGTGTAGCTTAACCAAATAAATCAAACGCACAGTATTTGAACTGCTCTATAGGTCTGAATTTACAGCTGAAAATTTTCGTCGAACGGTGATGAGATATGAAACGTACGGTAATTAGCTTTTAAAAAATGGTAATTATGCTTCGTGTTTGGTAATTAGAAATAAAATTAACAATATACTTGAATCACATATTTATTAATGATTTAGGTGACATTATATGACATCAAACTTAGCTATTTAGCGAAGTTATTGAATAAAAAAAAATAACTCAAAAATCAACCGGTTTTCCAAAAAATCAATAACATTATCTGTCTAGTAATTCAAATAAAATCAAACTCAGTGTAAATAGAGCTTAAACCTTCTAAGTTCCATCTAAGATATTTATTCAACTCGATGAGGTCTTATATAAAAACTTTAAAAATATATAAATATTTTTAAAGTCTCACTTTCATGACCAGAAACTGTTCATGTACATACGCCAGCACATCAAGCTACAGCCATCTGTCAAATTTAAAATAGATTTTCAACTTTATCGCTAAAGCATTAGGTTCAAAGTTGATTGAGAAAATTTGACAGTTTCGGGTAGCTCGACGTGCTGGCGTCTGTACTAAATCATAAAATAATTTGGTCTTAAGAAGATCTGCAAAATCATTAATCGGCAAATGATAAACAGAAAAATACTAAAGATTTGCTGTTTCGATGAAAGAAATTTATAAAATTTAAAAAATAATATTTTTTTTAATTTCTATTTTTATAAATTAAATTAAATTTATATAAACTTAATTTAAATTTAATTTTATAAAATTTAAATTTTAAATAATAATATTGTTTTCTATTTTTTTTTCTATCTGTTTTTATAATTATGTACTTTTTTTCTTTTTTTTCTAGGTAGGTATGTAGGTTTATTTTGTTGCGGAAGTGCCAGTTCACACCGAACGATCAACAATCGATCAGGCGTTGGTAGTAACAATTCGATCTTGGGCTGGCCTAGCGGAGTAAGGAGTTTCAATATAATAAGAGGTCCGCTTAAACTGGTACTAATTACCATATCAAATTGCTCATTACCGTTCGCCAAAATACGAACGGGAAAAATGGTAATTATATAAATGGTAATTAGGTATTTGTACACTTTTTCACATTATACGTTCTTTGTTGAACTTAAAAAATTGGGAACATAATCAAACCAAAGAGTCTCCTATGGCGACTATTACAATACATAAAAATGATAAATAAAAATGTTAGACAAGCCAGGGGAAACTCGAACGGTAAGGAGATTTTTGTTTGCCAAACACGATTTCTGGGCGATTAAAGTAGGCTAGAGTTGACGCCAAAACACTTTTTGACGTGTGACCCGCACGAGTCGAGACGCAGAACTAAGCGCGACCGCCGAGTTACTCTTACAGATAGCAATACACTACGCAGAAAAAAGAAACCCTGCGACAGTGTGAACAAATGGTAGTGAGTATAAAGTGTTGGGACAATTTTCAAAGTCGTTACAAATTACCTAAAAGTGTTCTTTAATGTGTATATTTTTGCTAATTAGTAAAGCATGTTGTGTACTATCTAAATTACTTCTTAAAAATACGATCTTCAGGGTATTTTTATAACTTTTAGAGCATGAACTGCTAACATTTGGAAATTGGGACACGAATGGTGATGAGATTTGAGAAACGTTTATGAACATAACTTAGTTGTTTAAAACAATAGGAATATATTATGTACATCTGTATATAGTGCTCGAACTATGTTTTACGTGAAATTAAAAAAAACATAACTTTATATCTAACTAAGTAGTTATTTGGGGAGGGCCGCGTGATATGCACATGTTCAAATAATCACCCATCCAATATTTTTCGATAATCTAACTGACGGACTAGACAGAATCATATTTTTTTGAGTGAGTACGATCCCCTATTGTGACACACCCATGATTCACCGCGTTATCACTGACAAAATTATAATTATTATGTAATTGTTAAACTATTACAATTCCGTACACATTGCGTTTTTATCGGTTAAACGTGACTGACAAGTTAAAGGCATTCCTTTCGTTAGATGAGTCAAGTACTGCTTCACTAATTGGACATCTTTATAATATTAGGCCAATATCGCTCTAATTAGTTAACGCAAATAAATCTTAACTAAATAGATATGTACACATGTATGTGGAAGCTTGTAATTAGCAAATGTCCCTACTTATTCATAATATTTAAAATAATTGTTATTACCCAGTAAGCTTTCTTTAAAATTAAATAAACAAATATTTACAGCTTTTTTGAAAAACGGAATTATCTTTCGAAATGCGGTGTATTGAATGTAACTGCCCAAGCCTTCGCAGATTAAAGGCGTAATGTTTCGTTTGAATCAAGCTAAATAATGACTTTATGAATAAGATACTAAATAATGCCTCAATTACCTAATTAAAAGTGTCATCTACAGACTACTACAATCTGTAGGTTTATTATTATAGCTGAAGCCAAGGATTTGTTGATAGTTTAGTTAAACAAAAACATAGAATAGTATAACGTAGTCTACATTGTATAGTTAAATCTCGACTTAATCTGTGATTGAAATTTTTTTCACGTTTAATAATTTTCTGAAGGTAATCAAGCTTTTTCAGGAACTTGTCAACGTTAAGCGAATTTCAGGATATTTTTCAGTATTTTAGTATAATATGTATTGACCAATCTACACGGCCAAAATATTAAGTGACCAAGAAAAATCAGGACTTGAAAACAAGCTTTGATATCTGATTTCGTTTCGGTGTTTCTTCTCAAAGTATTCGGATCAGAGGAAACCACCTCGTTTTTACCTACTTTAGAGATAAGACCTTTTTCGTAAGAAGTCCAAATGGTTCCAAAAATGGCAATGTTCATAACAATGTAATCAATACAGTAGGAGAAAATCAGTTTTAATAATTCGTTAACCAAATTGATTAAAATACAATTTGAGCTAGTGTAGGGTAAAGCCGCCAGTTATCTGTCACTATTGGATTCTTTACTTCCTGCCGCTACACGCGCTACACGTGCAGATTGCGATAAAGAAGCAGTAAATGTGTTAGGTAGGGTGAGCTTACCGATTGTCGTCCGACCAGTTTAAAATCATATTTCGCTGTCAGAATACGTGTTAGCTTTTGTATCTGCTCTTTATTGCATAAAAATTTGTTAATAAATATTTAATAGTATTTTAATTAATTTGAAGTAACTTGGTCAAGCATCGGAAAATTTGCAATTAATTAAATAATTAATAAATCCAAATTGCAAATAATAAAAATTTAGCGAACGGATTTGGATAATGGCACGCAGATAGTGTAAAATTTGGATTAACACATAAATATCATAAATGTTACAGCAACCATGCTAAAATAGGGATATTTTGACCCCGTATAGGTGTCTTATTTTTGAGCTATTCTTATATAACTTTTTATACTTTTGGGCTATTGTAATTTTTTCATCATTTTATTTTGTCCTGTATTAAAACAGTAAATACTTATTCTTTCTCTCTTTAGTAGGATATTTTTATCTCGGTTCTACGGGCCCGTTGTACAATTATCGAGTTCCACATCGCGAGGATAAGCAAGTAAAATAATAATTGGAAAAATATTCTTACGAATCAGGACTTTCATAAAAGAATGACAGACAAAACACAGAGAAACTACAGATATATTTAAAAACAAAAGGTGTGAGAGATTTATTTGCTTAGTGTGTGATTTTGCCTAAATCCATTATAAAGGGGTAAAGTTTGTATGTATATCATTTTAAATGATTGGAGAGCAGTGGTGGCCTACTGGTGGCGACCCTGAACCCAGGCAGGGGCAATACTTTGTGTAATTTATTTCTTCACCACTGCTCTCAAAACGGTGAAGGAACGCATCGTGATGAAACCGGCTTGTCTCAGAACCAAAAAATTTGAGGACATAATTGTGACATCTACCAACCCGCACTGCCGCAAACCCGCGTGGTGGATGCCCATCAACTCTCCTAAAGAAGAGGCTTGAGTCCCTGCAGTTTGAACATTATAGGCAGATGATGATGATGATGAAGAAATTACAATAACATAGAAGACAATATTACAGACTTTACTTACTTTTACACATATAAAAGCAATATCATAGGCTACATTCAAAGCGTATCCGTGGAACAATTCAGCAAAACCACAGGCATAAGCTAGTTTAAAATACAAACAAAGTCGCAAGCGCCGCTAGTTTACCAACAGGGAAACCCCTAATGACGTCATTAGTTTCATTGATAATTCTGATCATGTACTGAGATTGTGTGAACTGATATATGCAAACAATAGTAGCGTTTAAAACTACGTCAATGAAGTCAGTTCCCAGACCAGACCTTCAGACCTTCTGCGCTGTGAGTAATCCTTTATGTGATTGTACAGTTTTTGGGGTTACAAGGAAAAAAACACGTAACCTTCCTTTTGGGCTTTTTACAGGCATTTTTGAACTATAAAAGAGTTTGTCAGTAAAATGAAACTAGTTTTCCTTCTCAAAACTTAGATTTCTATGGAGGTGTTCGGGATAGAACCTCCATGGGCACTCTTTTAAATTAGTTGTTTATTTCACCAATACTGCACATATATAACAAAAAACACAAGAAAACAACTTAACTCAGAGAAGGTAAAAATGCACATCTTTTAAAATAAAAATCACATCTTATTTAAAATAGGGGATCGGACTGAGTCAAAATAATATGATTCTGTTTAGTCCGTAAGTTAGATTATCGAAAAATATTGAATACGTGTTTTTTGTTTTATCAAATCAATAAAAAATTACGAAGATAAAACGCGTCAAAGGTCTTGGAGCGGGGCTTGAAACGTCACTTGTGTCGTCAAAATGTACTATCATGGTACTGTCATAATTATGACGTCACACGAGTTTTCGAAGCACTTTAACGTCTTCATTTTAAGTTTACGAGAAAAAAGAAAAAATACGTGTCCAATAATTTTTGGAAATCTATCTGACGGACTAATTAGTTTTTTTATGTCCGATCCCCTATTTTAACCAGCAGACCTGCCAAAAGGAAAAATGAAAGTACATAGTAATGTAGTTAATCATGTTAGGATTACAACCATTTAATTTTGTGTATCGGAAACAAAGTTTTTTATAGTTATTAAAGTAGATAGATTTTAAATGTTTTGAGCAAAAACGACATATTTTTCATAACTACGGTAGTGTTTTTCGTGGGTAAACAAATCACTGAGGTTTAAATACATATTTGCCATCAACAACAAAGCATTTTTTTTAGGTTTAACTTACATTCTCACTTACATTATTTACGAAGTCAATATTTGAATAAACGAGTCCAACTCTTATTTACCGTAACAACTTATTTATCGCAAAAGAGTAATCTCGCATGGACATCAATTGTGCATTCCACCCTAATTTGGGACCCAAAAGCTGTTGCTAGCCGGAAGGACATAAAATTCTTTTAAAAGGGACACTTTAAAGCTTTTAAACGTGTAAAATTTTTGTGGGATGAATCACTGAACTTTTCGAAGACCCTTTTTTTACACGAATGACACGCCTCCAAAACCCACGTGTTTGCATCCATATCTCTCCATAACTACTGCACCGGTTTCGTGAAATTCTTGCAGAGATAAGATAAAAGATTATGCTTTTGAAATAAGCTGTGGACAGTTTTTACCCGACTGCGGCGAAGCCCAAAACGAGGGTTATGTGTTTGACGTGTATGTATGTATGTAAATGTATGTCCGTTTCTTTGTTCCCTCATAACTCATAAACGGATGAACCGATTTGAATGAAATACACGTCGTTAGATTCGTCTTGATGGCGCGAGTGTTATAGGCTACATTAAAATTATAAAACAAAGAAAAATGGCCTATTTTGGGGGCCAAATCGCGGAGTTCAAAAAAATTTTTTTTCCAATACCATCGAGTAGGGTATCAAAATATAGGGTTTTAAAAGGAAATTACAAAAATATATAATACTTATATATTTAAAAGAAATTCAAAGTGAGAAATACTTTAAACAAGCACAAAAGCTAAATCATCTGCGAAGAATTTTACGCGACCAACGAAAGAACAAACAAAGGAACTAAAAAGTTGGAAATAAAAAAGTAGTTAAAAAACTAAAAAACCCGACTGAAAAAACTGAAAAGCAAAAAACAAGCACATTTTAAATTAAACAAAACTTGGAAGCAGGCGGGGTTCATTTGAATATTAAATTATGAAAAGAAAAAATGAAAATAGAATGGACCCCGCCTGCTTCCAAGTTTTGTTTAATTTAAAATGTGCTTGTTTTTTACTTTTTTTTGTTTGCAATTTTAGCATATGGGAAAGGCCCTGACAACTTTTATTTAAAACGTTTCTAGTAACTGCCTCGGTGGTCTAGTGGTCGCAAGCAGGACGCCTGAGAATGTGGTCCTGGGTTCGATTTCCGAGTCAGGCTAAGTGTTATTGGTTTTTTTTTAGGAATTTCTCTGTAGCCGCAGTGCCCGGTTGATGGCAATAGCCCTCGCCCCGTATTACATGGGACTTAAACGTAACTAGCGATGTGTGTGTACATTAGGTACATACACCTCGCCCGGATGCTTCCACTGCGAGGATCGACCGGAGGACACGGTGGAGCACACTGTGGAGGCGTGCCCTGCTTGGGCAGTGCCCCGCCGTGTTCTCGTAGCGGCGGTCGGCGGCGGCGACCTCTCGCGTCCGGCCCTGGTGCAAGTCATGGTCCGGGGCGAAGAGAAATGGGACGCCGTCGCCTCCTTCTGCGAAGCAGTGATGCTAGCGAAGGAGGTGGCGGAACGAGAGAGGGAGAGAACCTCACAACGTCCCAGCCGCCGCGGAAGGCGCTCCGGGCGTCGGGGGTCACGCGATGATCTCCGGCCACCGTAGACGCGGGCCTGTGGACGGTGAGTAACGGGCTAGCTCGCCGTCCGGCCGTCGTCATGACGGCAACATACCGTGTCGGCGGCGCGTACGTGTTCCACGCGCGCCTCAAAGAGATGTCAGCAATATGGAAGGGGCCCGCAAGGGCCAACGCCTGTCGGGGCTGTGGATTATCGAAAGGTTAACGCGGCTCCGACACAAGGGCGAAGAAGGAACATGGGTTTGGTTTTTAGTCAGTAGAAGTCTGACATTCCCCTTCGCTCTGCCCAAGAGCGGGGGGGGTTATTCGATGATTTTCCACCCACCAAAAAAAAAAAAATAGGCACACACACCTCTGCCTACCCCTTCAGGGGACTTACGTGACTTGACGCTATGTAATATTTATGTAATTTCTAGTAAGTTAAGGGTTTACGTTCAGTGCTTCGTAGCTCTAGTGGTTGCAACCGCGACCGCTTAACTTAATGTCCAGGGTTTGTTTCCCGGGTCCCGCAATTTGTTATTGAGCCGTTTATTCAGCGGTCGTGCTTCCGATCACTAGATCAATGGGACAGTTAGGTACTAGAAACGTTTTAAATAAAAGTTGTCAGGGTTTTTCCCATAAGCTAAATAAGCAAACAAAAAAAAGTAAAAATTTTTTTTTTTTCACGGAAACCGGTGCAGTAATTATGGAGATATGGATGCAAACACGTGGGTTTTGGAGGCGTGTCATTCGTATATTATATTACATACATGCTACTTAACCATAACTGGTACCTGAGGAACCTCTGACTGCCTATCCCTTGGTGTATGCCCGATGTGATGCTATAAAATGTCATCATCATCATTTACGGGGTGTCCTGCGTGAGCGACGATTACGACGCGACGCTGCGAACGCGACGAACGCGATCAACGGCATAACCCAAAACAAATAGGTACGCATTACGTCGCGTCTCGCCGCAGACTGCCACATAGTCCACAAGCAGGGTATGCCGTTGATTTGATCGCGTTCGTCGCGATCGCAGAATCGCGTCGCGTAGTATTCGTCGCTCTCGCAGGACACCCCGTTACCTGCCCATATCCTATTCTATTTGGGGTCGGCGCAACACGTTTTCTTCTTCCCTTCCCCCTGTTAGAAGAAGTCAAGGTGGCATTTACTCCTTTATCATTCATATCAATCCTCACACAATCCATCCATCTTTTCTATGGCCTTCCTCTCCCTCTCAATCCATCAATATTATACTATAAAATGTAAATAACGTATTTTCTCAATTGTTTCAGAATAACTCCTTTACTTGAATCTCGGCAGTATTATAATATAGTAATTTATTGTTTGTACGATGTATCTGGTACTACTGTTCGCGACGACGGCGCTATTGGGCGCTGGTCGGACGGCTAACGTCAACAAACACATGAGACTCCTGTCTGACTTAGATAATAGTATTGAACATAATGGTGAGTGTTTTAATTGTATTTGTTATAACTGCCTCGTTGGTCTAGTGGTTGATGGCGCGACTTCTGAGCATGAGGTCCTGGGTTCGATCTCCAAGTCGGGCAAAGAGATATTGGGTTTCCATCAAGATTGTCTCAGTAGCAGCTAAGTAGTAGGCTCGCATTACATGGGAATTAAACCTAGTTGGCGAAATGTGGGTATACCAGCTACTATCATTAGTAGGTATACCTACCCTACACCTCTGCCTAACCGTTCAGGGATGGCCTGTGGCGTGAAGATCATGGTATTTTCGGGGCTTTAAAGTTTAGGAATTGGGATAAGGACGGAAGAATGAATGTCTCGTAAAAGCAAAAGCTGCGAGTTCATATCATGAAACTTATGATCTCAATAACGCCATCTTGTGTCAAGTAGCGAAAACAGTAAAAGTAAACAGTAATATGTATTTGATTGATACCTATTCGGAACTATTCAAATTCTTTATGACTAACAAGTGGTATTAAATTTTCAGCAGAAAACGCCTAGGTGTAGGTACATTGAAAAAAGCTCTGTAAACCTAAGTTTCAGAGTTTTATATATCCTGAAAATCTATGCTAACACTTTCTTCTAAAGTTACTACAAAATATCCAGTCCACAAAATTATGTGCCTAAACCATAATTTCAATATTTCTATTACAGTAGCCCCATCAAAACAGCAGCCCGGAGCCCGTCGCTTCCTTACGATAACTCAGCGCCCTCTAGGGACGTACGTGCACAACAGTGGCGATGTGCTAGAACTAACTTGCGACGCGGTCGGCGCACCAGCGCCATCTATACACTGGTTTAAAAACGACGCGCCGGTTTATGAGGTAAGGGAGAAAAATCTTTTTAATTTGTCATGAAAACACTCACATCAAAATTAATGAACTATACAGGTCTTTCTGAAATCAAAATTTCCAACAAAAAATGTTAAAATTTCTTTATACGAATAATAGTTCTGCTACTCACTACTAGATGGCAGCACCAGTAACACTTTTTTTGGAGGGTTGGAAATCGTCAAATGACAGGAGTCATTTGATGATTCCCGCTCTGGGTGGAACGGCAGGGAGTGTCAGACTTCTACTGACTAAAACCACCCTTGTTCCTTCTTAGCCCTTTGTGTCTGGGCCGCGGTGGGTATCTCTTTCGAACAACGCGCAGCCCCGGTAGGCATCAGCCCTTGCGGGCCCCTGCAATGTTGCTGACATCTCTAACACCAGTAACACCTTCCTTCATCATTTCAGTACGACGTAGAATCAAATGAGCTCATAGACAGCAACCCGAGTTCTCTCGCGCGGGTCATATCGACCCTGTTGGTGACGAGGACGACGGGTCACGACGTGTACACGTGTCTGGTCACTGCTGGCTCCAAGACGGCCAGGGCTACCACCGTTGTTTATAGTGCAGGTAAGATTCATATTTGTAACACACTTCTTCAAGGAAATTTCCTCATTAATTGACCTAAACTTGCCCAGACTTGCCAAGCACGACAGCTGATTATGGAAATGTACCACCAGTTCCGGCAGTTACGTGCTGAATTTTTGGACTTTCTCCAATAGGAAAAATATAGAGTAAGATCATAATTCGCGACTTAGCGACGAATTCGGCAATGGTTTGGCACCATAATTATGACCATTAACATTACATTAAGCGACAACCCATCTATATCTCGGAAAATACTTTAAGCCACTGGTACCGACTGGCCGGAGGTTGACAATCGTTGCAGGAGGCAGAAGCCTGAAAATCAGAGCACCAGCCTCTTTAAAGAGTTACTGTACTAAGTTGGTTGTCCATGTAAAATACTGATATCCAGCTGCATCTAGTTACCCAAACATCTTTGAGAAAAAACTGGGCATAATAAAAATAAAGACATGACTAACTACAACCTTTTTTCACCAGCATTTTCACATTCAAACTTTAATTCCGCTACTTCCCACCAGATGGCAGCACCTCACTATCGGAGCGCGCGAAGCTGTATCCCCTCGAGCCGCGCATAGTGGTCACGTATGAGATGTACGTGGACACGATAGGCAACAACATAGTGCTTCCCTGCCGGGTCAAGGGACACCCCAGACCTCATGTCACCTGGAGGGACAACAATGGTGTTCTTGTAATAAAGGATAGTAGGATGAAGGTAGGATATTTCTATTTTTTTTTTTTGTGAATTATGAAATTTGTCGGCCTGGAATCGGCTAAAAGTAGTAAAAGACGAACGAATGTCTTTTTCGCTATTATTTTATGAATTTAAAGATTCAATATTGTCAGAATGGTCAATCATTGATCTCATAATTGTTGATTTTGACAACACCAAACTTGTCAAAATCAATCAATGATAGACCATTCTGACACTATTGAATAGCAGACTCGGGGCCCTGGTCGCAAGCGCGACTGCTGAGCATGAAATCTCGGGTTCGATTCCCGGGTCGGGCAAAATGTTATTTTGTGTTTCTTCCATTAGGAATTTTAGGCCTTTGCTCAGGAGTGGGACAATACGGGCTAAATAAAAAAAAGGAATTTCTCAGTGGGAGCTATGGAGTCTGGATGTGCGTCCGAATGATGGCAATAGGTTCTCTCCCTAAACTTAGTAATTACGCTACTTATAACCAAATCACTAATCACCACTGTAAATCCCCAGGTGCTCCGCTCAGGCGAGCTGGTGATATCGTCTCTCCGCTGGAGCGATATGGGCGAGTTCTCCTGCCAAGCGACCAACGTGTTCGGATCACAACTCGCCAAGACGTTCGTTTATCCAGCTAAAGTGAGTTTTTAACACTAACATAATATATTTGAATTATTCTCAATAGTCCCCTCTAGCCCTGTACAGCTGGGAATTGTCTTCCCAGTTGTCACCGGGGTAACAATTATTTGTGCCAACTGTTCCCGTAAATAATAAATGTCAAAAAAGTTATATAGAATTAAATAAAAAAAAAACTTATGTTTCCTTACTTAATACCTAGTTATTTTTTTTTTGGAATCGTAGCAAATGTCACATCGTGTCATACACGAGATACAAAACAGATTTTCCCCCAGCTATAACTTCAATAACTAACAATACATTTTTCAATTGTTCCAGGCCGGATAGCCAAACGAGCAAACCCACAAAGCGTCGAGTATACTTAACTGGATGTTCCTGATATCATTAAGTTTTTAATTAGGGCTCTGCCACACTCCGCTGTCGAACGCTGCGGTTGTCCAACGTTTTTACGCTTCTTTTAACTTAGAGACGAATGTAGAAATGATTTACCCGCGGGGTAGTTAATAAACAGACTTACTATGGCAATGCCTTTCTTTTTGACAGTTAATAGCATCCATTGTGTTATATACCTACGTTGTCTAACACACATTTTTTTTTACGAACGAAGCAATGGATCATGAGTTTATTTCAATATAATTATTTCGTATTGTGATTGAAAGTGTGCTATACAATCGGAGTGCCGGTTCCTATTAGATCAACGTTCTATTATTTGTTTTTATTTTTAAGGAATATTATAATTATGATACTTGTGAATTCTTCGAAAATTTTATTTTATTAAAAGCCTCCAAATAATACTGCAACAAATATGTATCTAAGCGTTGTTTAATATATAGGAATCGGTCAATAAGGTGATGTTGTTTAATTTGCCAGTATTTCTTTGTAAATAGGACAGAAATATATATGAGTTTACATACCCCACTTAGCTGTCAGCGCCAATGCAATGATTTCAATAAAGTGCTTACACTCGTGGTCTCGAACGAAAATATCAATGCGTCAATATGGAAGAGCGGTTATATGCGCTTGACAAATTATTAGTTTTTTTTATAGAAACTGGGTGTTGAACTATGTATAACATCATTGTTATTATTTAATCATGGAAATAAAAAGCTTTAGTTACTTAATAATGTATCTAAATATACTTACAATAGGATCTTCCAATCTTTTGATAGTAATTATCAAATATAAAAAAAAATACTTTTAGACAAAAAAGAAGAGATCAAGAATTATATCAAACAAGTATTAAAAGGAAGCTTATAGACACTACCCAGCGGCTGGACCGCCAAGCGGTTAAAACGCAGCGTTTACCCGCTCGTGTGTAAACCCCCTTATACATCGAGTCTGCCTATTATTTTTTTAATATTTTTTCGTTTAATAAATGTTGTTATTTTAATAAAAGAGAAACTCTGTAGTTTTTATAAATCCGAATAAATTGTATTATTATGAATTATTTAAAAGTTAATTAATTTTAGTTGTTGGGTTTTGACTATTTTCACTACATAGCTTTTTTTATGTAAATAAAGATATTTCTTTACGTATCGTATAACGCACAATAAACTGTAGTGGTATAAAAACCAGCTGGAATCAGAGTTGAAAAATAATAAGACCAAGTACAATAAAAAATAATAATATCTTTAAATGATCTAAGCTTTTTTGTTTCTGGCTGTGAAAGCGCAATACAGGGAACATAATATCTTTTTAAAATATTAAATTGTCATTTTCAACTAAACTTAGCGACTTGTAAACGAACGACGAAATATTATAAAAAGTGCAATGTTGCTTTTGAAGTTTGTAATATCGACCTAGTTAGTTAAAGTTAAACAGGTATCTCCTTACTTTTAGTTCATATTTTAGCAAAATGTGAAGAATAGTTGGTACAATAGAAAACAACAATGTAATTTTTTGAAAAAGGTCATTTCCCAACCAACATTCACCTTTAAATGTATACTTTTTGTTTCTTTAGACTGTGATTCAACATAAATCCTACCTACAATAAAACGAAAGTGACGAATTTATTATTTCTTTTATTTATTTGCCCGTGTGAAAATTACGATTTTCCATACAAACTTTCATCCCCTATTTAACTCCCTTAGGGACCGAATTTTGAAAAATCCTTCCTTATTCCTTGCCTTCATTTTATAAAGGGAATCTCTGTGAAAATTTCAGCTTTCTAGGTCAAAAGGGTTTGGACTGGGCGTTGATGAGTCAGTCAGTCAGTCAGGACTTCTTTTTATTTATATAGATACCTAGATATATCAGCTATGCACCTACTTCTCCTTTTTTTAGGATGCTGGGGAATTGAGAGGACAGTTTTTAGTGCAATTGTAGATGGCTGTGAGTTAGGGAAGAAGAAGACGAAAGTTCACCATGGACTGCCGCGCTGCGTGTCGCGGGTTCGATCCCCGCACGGAACAAATATGTGTAAGACCTACAGATAGTTGTTCCGGGTCTGGGTATTTGTATATATACAAATACCCAGACCCGGAACAACTATCTAACTCTCATATATGAGAGTTTAAATGTTTGTGAACGCTCCCACGATACAGGAGAAATTCCTAGTGTGAGGCAACGTTTTTTTTTTTTACTTTTTGAAAAAAAATTATAAACGACATTCCCCAAATCCCTTAGCCTTTCGATATCTTCTTTCTTTTTTCATTAATCCTGTGGTTGTTGTCTAGCCTGGTGTCGGAATTTTTATGCCGTAAGTGGCCTCTGATTTCGCTTTACATGCTGCCAAGAAATATCTCTTAGGCATGCTGCTTTCCCGTCGGGGCCGCGGATTTTTGTACTAGATGACGTGGCCTCGACGCAAGGGCAAAGAAGGAACATGGGTTCGGTTTTTAGTCAGTAGAAGTCTGACACTCCCCTTCGCTCTGCCAAAGAGCGAGGGGGTCATTTGATGATTATCCACCCACCAAAAAAAAAAAAAAAGGCATGCTGCTTTCCTCACGATGTTTTCGCTTACCGGTTCAAGTGATAAATTATACAACACGCACCTGAATCCGTAAAAACCAAAGGTGCGTGTCTTGGGTTAAAATTAAACTATGAAAGGACTTTAGACCCATTCCCATTAAGTGATATAATAACTTCACAAAGCTATGGAGCAACCAACATACCAACCACAGTCGTGATGGTACGGGTATAAGCAGTGATGTGGGTGACAGTCGTGCGACTATAATTTATCGACGCACGAGGACCATTCACTAGGAGGACGAAATTGCTAGAATTTAGATGTTTTGTAATCAGGGCTTGTTGTTGTGAAATGGGCTCGTGGCTTAATAATAACAGTCCAGCCTACAGATCTTCAAGGTTAAGCAACACTTGCTGAGGTACGTTCGTGGACGGGTGACCATCGAGTTGTTATGTGCATGAAATTTGTTACGGATAGTATGGCGCCAGAAAACCAGTCTTGGAGCCACACATAAACACGATACGACGTCGCGACGTACAACGATGCGGCGTCGTTTCACGATACGACGTCGCGTCGTGGAAATCTACGACGAGCATCGTAAAAAAACACGACATCGTAACGTAATGTGTCACGGCACGATGCCGTCGATACAGTGGGGTGGTGTTTTAGTTCATTCCTAAAAATGGACCGCTCTAGACGCATTCTGAAATAGTACATTGTTACCTTAGGGGTGAAAGGAACTTATTTAGTCCCCGAGACGGGGTTTGGCGCCTGAGCGCAGCGAGGGCGCTAATAGTTCGAGGGACTAAATAAGTCTTTAACCCGAGGTAAACACTGTGCTTTTCATTACGAATACAAGGAAAGTTGATGGGAATAGGCTTGCGCCCAATTACCTACATCGAAAGAATGAAGAAAGAAAAGGTATTTATTGGTTTCACAAAGGACAAAAAAAATTGACAAATAATTTAAAAAGTAAACTTAAGAGAAACACTTAAAATCGGTTAAGGTGCCGTTAAAGCGGGTGCCCAATGTGGAATACCTCAATCTTTGGTGGATGGCAATAGGCTTGCTCCTAATTACATCGGTTCATGGCAATATGATTGCCCCTAATTAGATTGGTTGATGGCAATAGTCTTGGTCCTAATTACATCGGTTGGGGGCAATAGGCTTGCCCCCAATTACATCCGTTGATGGCAATAGGCTTGCTCCTAAATACATTGGTTGATGTCTTGCTCCCAATTACTCAAATCGGTGGATGGCAATAGGTTGCTCCTAATTACATCGGTTGATGGCAATAGGCTTGCTCCTAATTAGATTGGTTGATGGCAATAGGCGCACTCCTAATTATATCGGTTGATGGCAATAGGCTTGCTCCTAATTAAATTGGTTGATGGCAATAGGCTTGCCCCCAAATACATCAGTTGATGGCAATAGACTTGCCCCTAATTACATCAGTTGATGGCAATAGGCTTGCTCCCAATTACCTAAACTGGTTGATGGCAATAGGCTTGCTCCTAACTACATTGGTTGATGCCAATAGGCTTGCCCCTAATTACATCGGTTGATGGTAATAGGCTTGCCCCTAATTACATCAGTTGATGGCAATAGGCTTGCTCCCAATTACATCAGTTGATGGCAATAGGCTTGCTCCTGATTACATTTGTTGGTGGAAATAGGCTTGCTCCTAATTACCCAAATCGGTAGATGACAATAGGCTTGCTCCTAACTATATCGGTTGATGGCAATAGGCTTGCTCCTAATTAGCTTGGATGATGGCAATAGGCTTGCACTTAATTACATCGGTTGATGGCAATAGGCTTGCTCCTAATTAGATTGGTTGATGGCAATAGGCTTGCCCCTAATCACATCAGTTGATGGCAATAGGCTAGCTCCTAATTACATCGGTAGATGACGATAGGCTTGCTCCTAATTACATCGGTTGATGGCAATAGGCGTGCCCCAATTACATCAGTTGATGGCAATAGGCTTGCTCCTAATTACATTGTTTGAAGGCAATAGGCTTGGTCCCAATCACATCAGTTGATGACAATAGGCTTGCTCCTAATTACATTTGTTGATGGTAATAGGCTTGCTCGTAATCACATCGGTTGGTGGCAATAGGCTTGCTCCTAATTACATTGGTTGATTGCAATAGGTTTGCTCTCAATTACAACAAATAATTTGACAGCTGTCAGTAGAAAGCGATTCTCCCTAGGGCTGAAAAGTAGTACTTTCAACCCGCTCCGCAGGCATGTTCTGACCTACTTTCAGAGTATGAGTAATGAAAAGAATATTTTAAATGTTTTTGAAATTAGAAGCCAAATAAATGTTAATTTGTTTATGAAAGTAACAAGACAACTGCAGGATTGTATTGTGAGTTTCTAACGTCACGACGTCGTATCGTGTATCGACACGTTACGATGTCGTGTCGTAGCTATCCACGACGCGACGTCGTATCGTGTTTATGTGTGGGAGCCCTTACCAAAGGGTGTCGTTTATGGCTGCGGGTTGTTCAAAAGAGACGGCTCCGGACAGAAAGAACTAAAAAGAAACATTGGTGGTTTTAGTCAGTAGAAGTCTGACACTCCTTTCCGCTCCGCCTAGAGCAGGAGGAGTCGTTTGATGATTTCCCACCCTCCAAAATAAAATAAAAACGTATAGTAAGTTTACGAAATAGTACCTACGGTACCTACATAAAGGGTACCTAACCTACGTACCTACACAGTTTTACCAAAAGGTTATACCTATCGTAAACTTTGTTATGGACGTCACTAGTCAGTCCATGAATAATACTGGAACTAAGTCGTATCCAATTAGGCTGTAAAGTGACCCAAACATAGTTGGGAAAAACCTAGACCGATGATGGTTTGTCATGATGGCCCAGTGTGTAAAACCTCGCCTTCTATCCACGAGGTTGTTGGTTCAAAAATCCTGGTAAGTATTTGTAACATAGATACATGACGCGTGTCATCCCCAAAGGATAGAGGCAAAGGTAGGATGTAGCCGACTGCACGCAGCAGCAGCAGACGACATGTCGTCGCTTCATGTCGTCGCGACACGTCGTTGCGTCTTGTCGTATGACTAATGGGCCTACTACACGCACGCACTTCCCCACAGTTTTGCCTGCGGGATTACACGGTGCACACAGTACATCGCGCGTGTGGTTTGTAATGGTAATACAGTTTTACCAACCATACGCGCGATGTACTGTGAAGTGTGAACGAAAACTGTGGGGAAGTGCGTGCGTGTAGTAGGCCCGTTAAGGACATAATCTCCTGTTGTTTCTGTTATCTATGGGCACTACTGATCTGCGGTCGGACGACACGTGCGTCTGCCGCTCGACGACGCGTCGCTAGCTTCATGTCGCTAACTACGGAGGGAATTTCATAGAAATACGTAGAAACCAGTCGTGTCGCTGCGACACGTCGTCTGCTGCTGCTGCGTGCAGTCGGCTACCAACTTGTACCTTAGAGTACACTATTAAGTTGGTGCGAAACCCTACCGGTGCGCGAGTCCAAAACACATCGGTCGGTTTTTTTTAGATTTAGAACATGCTGGTTTCCTCCCGATGGTTTTTGTGATGACTGCCTCATTGTTCTAGCATGAGGTCCTGGCTTCAATTCCTGGGTCTGGAATTGTGCCTGAATGGCAATTAATAATAACTGCCACTCGGGTAAATCTTTAGGTTAAGCCGTACTTGCCAAGGTTGGTCTGTTGATGGGGGCCCACCCATTTGATTTCAAGTTTCCTCCGTGGCTCGGAAAGCACGTTAAGTTGTTGGTCCCGGCTGCCATTTATGTCTTTGGAAGTCGTTACAAGTAGTCATTGACCTGAAAGTCTGACAACCGCAGTCTTACCAAAGGGTATCGTATTTCCCAGTATTAAGCAGCATTCCGTTAGACTGGAAGCCGACCCCAACATAGTTGGGAAAAGGCTTGTCAGATGATGATGATGGCATTAATACTGACCCCTATTACATGGGACTTTAGCCCAGCTGGTGTAAAATGGGTGTACCTTCAAGGCGTGATGTTTTATGTTATATAAAGCAGTAGGTAGTAGGCTATATACTGTTGTACATCATCATTTCAGCCCGTAATCACCCACTGTTGGGTATAGGCCTCTCCTTTCTTCTGCCAGTCTTCCCTGTTCTGTGCGTCTCTCATCCATCCATTTCCCGAGCTCCTGACGATATCGTCCACCCAACGCGCTTTAGGGCGGCCCTGATTTCTCACGCCCAACCTTGGCCACCATTCGGTCAGAATTTTACTCCATCGGCCATCTCCGCGTCTAGCCAGACGTCCTGCCAAATGAACTCCACTTTAGGCGTATCGCCCTGTCCCCGACGTCGAACACTTTCGTCCGACTCCGGATCTCGGTATTGGCCAAATGCGCACTGTTGTACATGTCAGCTAAGTACCTCAACATCATTATTTATCTGTGTCTCGATAACTATTCAATCCATCAAAATTACAACATGCTAGACATTATTGGCTCTAATGATGGTTGTCATACAAGAAAACTCTTCCGTGTTAGATAAGATAAGATAAGATAAGTCTTTATTTGCTTTAAACATGGTATAACGGTGTTACAGTCTTATATAATGTCCACATGTTTAGCTATACAGAATATCAATTGCATGCAAAATAATAATCATGTCAAAACAACAGTAAATATCAATTAAATCATTCAAATTATTAGATGGATATAATGTTATAAAATGTCAAAGAAATCTTTAATGTCATAGAAATTATGTCCAATCAGCCACTTATACAGCTTATTTTTAAATGAATTATAATTATTTATACATTTGAGTTCTTTCGGAATTTTGTTGAAAATGCGTACACACATCACAATGTTAAGAACTACATTACCCTATCTTAAATCTAGGCTATTAACTAGGTAATCTTCGGAGTATTTTTGAAATCTAAAGTAAAAAGGTATACCATTGCAATGACAGCCAACCAAGGTAATGAATCTTTATCATCATCATCAGCATAATTATTTTTCATTACTCATACTCTTGACTGTTGACTGGCCTGTTGGTCTAGTGGTTAGTGACCCTAACTGCTATGCCGGAGGTCGTGGGTTCGATTCCCACCCAGGACAAATGTTTGTGTGATGAGCGCGATCATTTGTTCTGTGTCTGGGTGTAATTTATCTATAATATGTATGTATTTAGAAATATATAAGTATGTTTATCAGTTGTCTAGTACCCATAACACAAGCTCTGCTTAGCTTGGGACTAGATGGCGTTGTGTGATAGTTGTGGAATATTATTATTATTATTATATTACTCTGAAAGTAGGTCATAACATGCCTGCGGAGCGGGTTGAATGTACTACTTTTCAGCCCTAGGGAGAATAGCTTTCTACTAACAGGTGTCAAATTATTTGATGTAATTGGGAGCAAGCCTATTGCCATCAACCAATGTTATTAGGAGCAAGCCTATTGCCACCAACTGATGTGATTAGGTGCAAGCCTATTGCCACCAACAAATGTAATTAGGAGCAAGCCCATTGCCATCAACTGATGTAATTGGGAACAAGCTTATTGCCACCAACTGATGTGATTAGGTGCAAGCCTATTGCCATCAACAAATGTAAGGAGCAAGCCCATTGCCATCAACTGATGTAATTGGGACCAAGCCTATTGCCATCAACCGATTTGAGTAATGGGAGCAAGCCTATTGCCATCAACCAATCTAATTAGGAGCAATCCTATTGCCATCTACCGATGTAATTAGGAGCAAGCCTATTGCCATCCACCAATTAGATTTAAACGATTTTAAGTGTTTCTCTTATGTTTTCTTTTTTTATTTTTTTTTGTCCTTTATTGAAAACAATAAATACCTTTTCTTTCTTCATTCTTTCGATTTAGGTAATTGGGCGCAAGCCTATTCCCATCAACTTTCCTTGTATTCCTTTCCTTGTTAAAGACTTATTTAGTCCCTCGAACTATTAGCGCCCTCGCTGCGCTCAGGCGCCAAACCCCGTCTTGGGGACTAAATAAGTTCCTTTCACCCCTAAGATAACAATGTACTATTCCTACCCTTACCGCGTCGGGCACTAGCTGCTCGACAATATGCTGAACTGGGCCTATTTGACGCAGCCGCGAGACACACAATATTATTATTTTTCTTTTTAGTTTTTAGTTTAATTTTTAGATTATTTTTTTGTTGTGCGAACTTGTGGCGTGTGTCAAATAAAGGAGGCCTCCCTGATGCAGCTCCAGGGCATGGTGTTGAAGGCGTTGGCGATGTCGAAAGACACCGCCAAGACCACACCGCCCCGAGAGACCGCATCCCCCGTCGTGAGGGCTCTCACGCGCATGATGGCGTCCACCGTCGAGCGCCTCTTGCGGAAGCCGAACTGCTGATCCGCACCCATTCCCTCAAGGTGCTCGGCGAGGCGGTTTGCAATTACTCTTTCAAAGAGCTTGCTCACCTCGTCGAGCAACACAATGGGCCAGTATGCGGACGGCGAGTCCGCAGGGCGCCCCGGCTTCTGGATGAGGACCAGCTTCCCCGTCTTCCAACGAAGCGGGAACTGGCCTCTTTCCTCTCCAGTTGGGGTCCAAGAGCCTCTGAATCTGAGGCCAGGGCTCAGGCTTTGCCAGGCAAGCCATCGGGCCCCGAGGAGTTATTCTTGGCCTTAGCCAGTCACCTCCGGAATGTCGTCATCAGATCCTGATCCTGAGTGGTCCGCTTCCGGCACCGCAGGTGGCGGAGCCATTGGCGGGGGACGATGCTCCCCTCGCGAAGGGAACAGAGCGCTCACCACGTCCTCCACGAGCTCAGGCCGGAGACTCTGCGTCAGCGGCGGGGCCCGGGTGCGGAGTTGATTCCACACCATCTTACAAGGGCGCCCCCACGGATCTCTGTTGAGAGTCTCCAGCATCTCCTCGCGGGCCTGTTCCTTGGCCCGCCGACGAGCCTCGGAGAGCGCGGTCTTCGCCGCTGTGTATCCTTCAAAAAACTTTTTTACAAAAAATAAAACCGACTTCGTTTGGCTTTTGTTAGTGACTTTTGTCAAACAAAAGTGACTTTTGTTTGTTTGATTTCATGTTTTTGCCACCGACTTCTGAAGCTGATTTTTTATTTTTCACTTTTTTGTGTTTTATTTTTGTCGAAGTCGGTTTTATTTTTTGTGAAAAAGTTTTCACTTTTTAGTGGTTCACATGTGCTTACCCCTTCACAACGTACCGGCGTGATGTTATGTTATGAACTGGTGTAAACAATAGACAGTCATGAGATTTCAGCAATCCCAGTTCATTTGCTATCATTAATTGAGGAGTTCCGTTGCCTATCTCCGAAGTTCTTCTTCAGATCTTCACCAAATAGTTTTTATAACCTTTGTAGTGAGTACAGGCGTGATATTATGTTGTGTGGTGGCGTAAACAATGCTTAGATATGCTATAGCAACAATCGCGGTTAATCTGCTGTTATTTATTGAAGAGTTCCCCCGATTTCTACAAGATCCCATCATCAGATATTGAAATGGTGACAATGGGACCACACGGGAAGCACCAGCTTTCAAATGAAAAAAGAATCATGAAAATCAGTTCACCCAGTCGCAAGTTATGAGCTAACAAACATACAAAAAAACTCCTTTAAATGATATGGGTGATATACCTTTATAATAATAATAATAATAATAATATAATATTCCACAACTATCACACAACGCCATCTAGTCCCAAGCTAAGCAGAGCTTGTGTTATGGGTACTAGACAACTGATAAACATACTTATATATTTCTAAATACATACATATTATAGATAAATTACACCCAGACACAGAACAAATGATCGTGCTCATCACACAAACATTTGTCCTGGGTGGGAATCGAACCCACGACCTCCGGCATAGCAGTTAGGGTCACTAACCACTAGACCAACAGGCCAATTCAATTACTTTCAATTACTTTTTCAATTACTTTTTTCTCCATGTGTCGATTTATTTGCGGGTATAGTAAGTGTTATAATATTAAATTATCTAATAAATAAAGCAGTTCTCATCATCCGACGCCACTTGGACCAAAGTCCATACTGAAATGTCCGATCTCCTTTATTTTATTTCTTCTTTCTTTCAATATATTTGGAGCCAAGGTGCTAGATGCTACGCAATATACCTCTGAGTTGGTTTTGGCGGTTTCTTCACAGAGTAGTCAGGTACAAAGCCTTTAAAAGTTTTCAACGTTTTATTTTTAAAGTAGATAATAAAATTATCGTCATTTGACAAGCTCCGGTGGACGACGAATCCATAATGTTCACAGTTTTTAGCAGAAGGCCTATAGAAAACAAAAGTTGCAATCGATTTAAAAGGGCTTCATATTCTTTCGTATTGATTGATTACCTAATTATTTATCTCAGCAGCAAGTAACCTTTGCCAAATCAATACTTTATTCCTTCATCATTATTGCTGATCAACCCAACTTTGTCTTGACGACAGTGATGGCGTCGCCTCCTTGTCTTTTAAAGAAACTCCGGCTGTTTATCCAAACACCCTTTGCAGTTGCAAACTAATTGTTAAATTCTGCATAACACATAAAACATATCACAGCATTACACCTGTAATAGGTGGGTTCGAAGTAGTTCGAACCCAGGCAGGCGCATAACTTTGTGTAATTTATTTCATCACCGCTGCTCTCAAAAACGATGAAGGAAAACATCGTGAGGAAACCGGCATGTCTTGGAACCAAAAAATTCGAAGACTTGTGACATCTGCTAATCCGCACTGGGCCCGCGTGGTGGATTATATCCCATCCCTCTCCTAGAGAGGAGGCCTGCATCCCTGCAGTGGGAACATTATAGGCTGATAATGATGATGATGACACCTGTAATCCCCGAAGGGTAAGTGCATGTTTACGTACAGGCGGCGGGGCGCGTGCTGCGTTTTTATTTCAAACACATTATTGATGTATGAAAAATATTAACGATTTCAAAAGTTGATTTTACGATAAGCGATTTTTCGCTCGTTAGTTTAAAATGCAGCGTTTGTTGAGGTGGACCCGTCTCTCAGTAAATTAATATAAAAGCACGACACGAGCCAGATCTGCACGCGCCGCGCAGCGCCCCGCGTCTCCGTAAACGAGCCCTTAGGCCTAATAGTGCACCCACATTTCGCTTACCATGTAATAGTGGGCGAGTCTATTGCCATCACACACAAATTCAACCTCCGTAGCTGGGAAATTCCTGATGTATCATCATCTGCCTGGCCTTTTCCCAACTATATTGGGGTCGGCTTCCAGTCTAACCGGTTGCAGCTGAATACCAGTAATTTACATGGAGCGACTGCCTATCTGACCTCCACAACCCAGTTAATACTTACTAGGTAACACAATACCCTTTGGTAATTTAAGACTGGATGTCAGAATTTCAGATCACTGACTACCTGTAACGACTGCCAAAGATCTATATAATGGCAGCCGGGACCAACAGCTTAACGTGCTTTCCGAGGCACGGAGGAAACTCGGTATGTCGGGCGGCCATCCACAGACCGACCTAGGCAAGCACAGCTTTACCTAAAGATCGACCTGAGTGGCAGTTCTTATTAAGCCACGAGCTCCTCTGGGAAATTCCTGATATGAACACCCAATAACATTTTGCCCCACCTGCCCCCGTAGCATGGCGATTCTATCTCTATTCTACCAAGAATAGACAAAGATTTTGCCATACAATTTGGCATGAAACCTTGCTACAATCTGTCATTTTGTCGATTCTTCCGTCGACAAAACCCGTTTCTTCGGTGGTCATGCTAAGCTGGCTGGTAATCGTACCACTACACTAGACCAATGAGGCTGTCGGTAATTCTGCATAAGTAAGCGTTAAATTATACGTAGGTATGCAACCTAAGTTCCAACTAGATGCTTTCACGCAAGCGATTAGTAAAAGTTACAAAGTGGTACATTTGAGAATATTATGAGTATTATAAATAAGCAAGTTATTAGTTTATGGAACTATGATAGTAATATCGTGACAGAAGAAAATTACAAGTATTTGTTTTGTGTGGGCCAAGTTATGAGAGATGAGAGATAAAAAAAGCTACAAGGTGTTAACGAATCCCTTCACGAAACCGTCAACCAAGCATTCTGTACATCAAACTAAGTACCGCTACGCAAAAATTATTGCTGATTTTGACAGTGATTTTAACAAAATTCTGATCGAAGAAGCGTTTTACGGTTAACATTTATTGGACGATATTATATAATCGTCAGACAAAAGCTAGCGAGACATTTCCATGGAAGGATAAATAAATTTGATTTCTCCACTACCGTGTAATAAAGGGAAGTAAACACTTTGCCATACCTACTTTACCCTCTGCCATTCTTCTTCTTCGTGGTATTGGCATGACGATGATTGTAAATGTTGTAGATCTATAAATATCTTGTAATGCATGTATTGGGGTACACAGGCCCAGGGAGTACGAGAAGTAACATAATTGGCGACACAACTTCCCAAATCCTCAAAAATATATATTCCCCGCTGTCGCCTTTGACCAACACCACAACCACACCTAACTGATCGATATTGAAGTCGGCGCCTGCGCACGATCCCGGCTTACACAACACACGCTTGACGCTAAACATACCGAACATGCCAATTATAGTGAAGGAAGCATCAAACCATCTGACGTCATCGCTGGCTGACTTACTGACATACTTCACTCCGATAAACAGAAGAGCCTCCTTTAATCTTACCCGACTACGGCGAAGCCAAAAGGAAGGGTTATGATTTGAGCTGTCTATGTTTGTTTAAACGTATGTCATCATCAGTCTGTCAAATTCTCGCGTATCCTGATTTATTTGCAGTCGGCGCAGTATGTTTCATCATCATCATCATCATCAGCCTATAATGTTCCCACTGCAGGGACTCACGCCTCCTCTCTAGGATAGGGATGGGCTATAATCCACCACGCGGGCTCAGTGCAGGTTGCTCTTGCTAGATGTCACACGTCTTCGAATGTTTTGGTCCTAGTACAAGCCGGTTTCATCACGATATCTTCCTTCACCGTTTTGACAGCAGTGGTCATGAAATAATTACACAAAGTAATGCGCCTGCCTAGGTTCAAACACTTACTTGCTGCACATAAGTTGGGACCGCCACCAATGGGCCACCGGTGCTAATAAAAAAACACAACACCTTCAATTTTACCCGACTACGGAAAAGTCATAAGGAAGGGTTTTGATTAGAAGCAGTCTATGTTTGTTTGTACCTACGTAAGTATGTCATCCATCATCAATCATTATATTCGTCGCTATCCGAACTTATCCGGGGTTAGCGCTGCATGCAGACGTCTTCTTCCATATTTCTCTATTAGGTACTCGACATCTCAGCAGACACCTCCTTTCTAGCCATAACATCCAGTAATTAGAAAGCCACCTATCACGATACTTACTTAATCCTTTTCCACTTTGTGCACGGAGTTTATTGGCCAAAGTTACTTGCCCGGTGAGAGCACATGAAAGAGCAGCACACTAAAGCTCTCGACAACCACCCTAGAATGCCATTGACTGCAGTCATTGTGACCGAAATCGGCTAGATGGCATCGTCATCATCAGTTTGCATCGTCTACGTTCATATGTCTGGGTTGAATAATGAGATCGAATATACGTACCTACAATATTTAAGTATCGCCATTATTAGAAAGAAGAAGCCTGCTTTGTTATTCTGGTGGTCACAAACGCGACTATCTGTGTAAGGGTTCGATTTCCAGGACGGGCAAAGTGTCAATTGGTTTTTCCATCTGGATTTGTGCCCGGTTGATAGAAATAGGCTCGCCCCTTATTACATTAGTACATAGGACCATTAGCACTTAGAAATAACTGGCTATAAGTGGATACCTCTGCCTAACCCTTCGGAGATTACAGTCGTGATGTTATGATATGTTATTATGAGAAGCTATAAATTGATTTAGTTAATACAAAGGTAGTATTGATTACATACAGAATATCATCTAATTACAACAAGGTTATATCGTGCTATCAAAATCAGAACTGTAACGTATGGTTTGTTGTACTTTGTCGATAGAAAGGTTTATCGATAAAAAGTGTAGCGGTCATCGCTACATCATCACCGGAGCCCGGTCGTGATTATTTGGTTTACCAGATAACAACATTTACTTATTTCCAGGCAAGTTTGGCACATACATACATATACCTTACAGACTAACATACATGTCATTGTAATACTAATTCACCCACGGCTGGGTATAGGCTCCTTTTCTGGTGTCAATCTCCACGTTCCTGTGCCAGCCTCACCCAGGTTTTTCCCTCAATGGAAACTATGTCGTCTGCCTATCTCGCCACCGGACGACTCACATTTCTTTTCCCCATTCTTGAACGCCATTCGGTGACAGCCTTAGTCCACTTGTCATCACTACCCCTTGCTAGGTGTCTCGCCCAACTCCATTTGAGTGTAATTACGTACGACATCCACATTGTACGTTTTTGGATTTCGATTTTAGGAACTCGTTTCTTCAGTTTTTTCAGTTTCCTTAACAAAAATTTTCTCTTAAACCATATCGACATATCACACAACACTATCCCATCCCATCAGATTTCACAACCGGCGCACGAGTCGCTATTCTGACAATCGATTCGATAGCAAATCGTAATCGATCCATCGGTATTCAACTCATCGAGAGCAAGGTCTTGATTCAATGAGGTTATTCATTGGAATTGCACATCCTTTCCTTAGACCATTGGTTCCCAACCAGTGGTCCTTAAGAGCTTAGAAAACTAAAAGGGATTCTGCTAAGTAAAGGGTTGTAGAGCTCGAATTAGAAGTTGCTCCATGTAAAATATTAATATTGAACTGCATCTTCTTCTCTTATTATATCGTGTGGGCAGTAAGGTCTAACGAACCTACACACCCTAATGTCAGTGTTTCTAAACAGCGCAGCGTCAAGGGCCTCTGATAATATAGTTTTGATAAAGGCTAGGTTGGTCAATTTATTTTTCTTAAATTTCATACACTAATCTACTACTTCTCTTAGTAAACTCATAAAAAAACTAAAGCCTTTTCGCTTAGGGGAAGGCAGAAGTTACAGAATGCCAGCTGCTACCATTTTAAGAATTAAGCAATTTTGAATTAAAAATTGGGCATTGCCCTAACATGCCCAGTTCATTTCCATTAATTTTGCCCAGTTCACTTTCATGACATCTGCTTCTGCATGCTTTCTGTCCTTCATTCACGTTCACACATTTGGTCAAGAAATTAAAGCAAACCCTGGGGGTGCAAAACGGTCGTTAAAAAGCGTATAAATGGACCTTTCATAATGGTAACTGCGTCATCGAACATTTAAGAAAATAGATAATGATTATTTTTATTTAATTTTTTTCTAGCCTTTATTGTCCCACTGCTGGGCAAAAGCCTCCCCCATAGCCTTCCACTCATCCCTCTGGGCGGTTTTCTCCGTCCAATTGGGCAAAAACGCTTCTAGGTCGTCACGACAGCGTTTTCTAGGCCTCCCTCGGCGACGACGCCGGATAATAGGAAAATAATCAGTACAAAAAAAAGGTAAATTTTTCACTTTTTAACGCATTTCACATTATGATCAGCTAAACTAGCCACTTTAGAGCCCCTGGTTAGGTTTGGAACCACTACCTTAGACTGTCCATGGTTTATTGCGGTAGTTAATTTTAACTCGTCTTTACTTTATGGATTAAAGTCGAGATGTTGGTTAACTAACTAATGGGAGCAGATCGTAAAAGGCTACTAATTATAGTTATTTTATAATCAAATTGAGTTACCACCTTTTTTGATAAAACTATAGTGGCCTATTTGCAAATCACTAAATGGATTCATTAACTGCCTCGTTGGTATAGTGATCGTAATTGCGCCTGCTGAGTATGGTGTACTGGGTTCGATTTCCGGGTCGGGCAAATTGGAGTTTTCCATTAGTATTTTTAGTAGCAGCCACGGATTCTGGCTTTGTGCCCAGTTGATGCAATAGGCTCGCCTTAATTACATCGGATTTAAACATCACAGGCGAAATTTGGGTGTACTAATAAGTACACCTCTGCCTACCCCTTCGGGGTTATAGGCGTGTTATGCACAGCGCTACCTACGACCTCGACCCTGATTCGCGACTTAGGCGCCGCAGCATAATGGGAACGGCCAACACGCCGACGCAGCATTTCGTGACGCGCAACCATCGGAAATCATCGACTCAGCGTTCAATTCTTTCAAGGCTTCAACACAGAAGAAACGAACTGAGTCAGCACTCTGATGCACGTATCGAAGATCACCTAATAACCAGAATAAAAGTAGTAATTCATTCTGTATTCCAACATCGAATAGGAATCATTAGACTAGTTAGGTTATAATTAATGTATAATTTTACTTTAATATAGATTAAGTAGTCATCTTTGGTTTGATTTCAATCCCCCGATTGCAGCTAACGTAATTGGCGCAGTCGGTAGGATATTCGAAGCAGTGCGCGGCGCGGTATAGATTTCCAAAAATCGTTAATCTGCTGACTCCGATAGTCGCTGTCGGTATTTCCAAGTACCTCATCGAATATCCGAATCTACGGTCCAGCTGCAGTTTCGGGAGGAGAATCCAAACTTCGATTCACGAGAGAACCAGAGATGAATAAATTGTAAGTACACTTGAATCGTTCCTGTGTTGCTTCCCTCTTAGTCCTAGAACCATCTCAACTTTCATTTACCCCCCGAAAAATTCCAGTTCCTAGGAGTCCGCATCTTGTACGGCTCGCTGGGGTACTATGGATAACGGTATAGATTTAGATAGTGATAGTGAGAATAGCATAGGTAGTAGAGTAGGAAAAAAAATGGCCCACGAATCCGACACGATTTGCAAGGCCATTCGCATGGTCCCGGAGTTCGATGGGAACCCAACATTTTGACTAGACTTATTAAGATATAATGCAACTAGATAGTAGAAGATTTAATGTTAAAATTAGTCAGAATAGACAATATCTTAGCTTTCATATAAGCATCAAGCACGGTGCATTCCATGATAGACCTAGACACTTAGGTCCATGGTAAATAGGTTAGGAAAAATATACAGTAAGGATGAGAAACTAAGCCTAGATCTCAGGGAATACTTTGACATCATCATCATCATCGAAAAACAGATAGTAATAGTATTCAGATTTCCCATAATTTCAAAAACCGCCTATGAATTGTATAAGCCATCTATATTATAGTCCCCACCAAAAACCAACAAGCCCTTATCCCTTACCTTCATAGCAACCAACGGGTACTTTTCCGTGTACATAGAGGCAGAATGCCCGAAGTTCAGCAATTTCTACCTCTGTAAGAAGGAAATAACCCACCAATCCACCATCCAAGAACTCATCGTGAACCAAGCCCTTAAGAGCTCCTGCCAGTATAGCACAGTACTGAGCACTGAGCTATCAACGAATGGTTCTGCAAACGCTTCGAGGCACCTGACACCAACGGACACACCAACGAGGAGCCTGAGAGAGAGAAAGAGGACCACACGCCCAGACCAGTTCCAGAAACATTTTCTCTCAAAGTTCCAAAATAGTTTCTGATCTGCGGGTGGAGATGTTATGCACAGCGCTACCTACGACCTCGACCCTGATTCGCGACTTAGGCGCCGCAGCATAATGGGAACGGCCAACACGCCGACGCAGCATTTCGTGACGCGCAACCATCGGAAATCATCGACTCAGCGTTCAATTCCTTCAAGGCTTCAACACAGAAGAAACGAACTGAGTCAGCACTCTGATGCACGTATCGAAGATCACCTAATAACCAGAATAAAAGTAGTAATTCATTCTGTATTCCAACATCGAATAGGAATCATTAGACTAGTTAGGTTATAATTAATGTATAATTTTACTTTAATATAGATTAAGTAGTCATCTTTGGTTTGATTTCAATCCCCCGATTGCAGCTAACGTAATTGGCGTGATGTTAAACATGGTAAATATCCCGTTTAAGATATTAATAGTATTGTATCTAAATTTTTTTTGTATCAACTGCAAAAATGTACATTAAGGATTCCAATAAACGATTTGAATTTGGAAATCTAGGTATTCATAATACTACGCTATTGTGACCCCTTTTGATGTAGTTACTAACAATAACTACCTATATAATAATCAAGTAATCATGTATGTATTGTTTATGATAATAAAACTAGTACCTAACTACCAAAATGGTCTTTGAGCAAAGTTGTGAAATCTTCAACGATAAGAATTTCAGATGTTCCTCGTAAACTACTGTGAATGGCTGTGGGACTTAAAAAATTGGCAATCGTAACGTTTTATATCGCTTTTAAACCTGTATTTTATTAAGGACACTCCTTGATCTGCTGAGGAGCTCGTGCCTTGATAATAAATACCACTCGGATCAATATTCAGGACTTCTTCTTAGAGTGTCGATGACAATATGTAGAGTTGTAGACTGCCCAAAATTTTGCGACTAATAGTTTAGCATTTTCTGTTCCGTCCATCACCCCCTATATAAAACACGATATCAAGTGTGCCATCGTTTGTGGGCAACATCAAATTTACACTCCAGGGCAGAGTCGAGTTATCTATGAATCTCCACTTGAACAGGTTTTCTATGCTTCGGCCAGCCATGGCAACTCAACAAGTGGCACAAATAGGATGGAAACACTTTCTCGCCACAGCTTACTCTTTAGTTTCTCTTTCCTTGTGGCTTAATCTTCAGGTTAAGCCCTGGGTTTGTCTGTGGATGGGTGGCCACCTGAGTCACCATTACCGAGTTTCCGCCTCGGAAATCGCGTTAAGTAGGTCCGGGCTGTCATCTTGGATCAGTCGTAACAGGTGGTCAGTGGCACGAAAGTCTGACAACTAGTCTTCATATTCCCCATGCGTCGACCACTGGGGGCCTAAGCCACGGACCCGTACTAACTGGGTTGTGGAGCAGGCAGGCAGGGGAAGAGGCCTGTGTCCCAGAAGTGGGAAAATGTATAGGCTAATGATGATGATGACGTAATAAAGAAGGTTCGACTGGGCGCCAACCGAAATATAATTTGAAAAATATTCGGCAGATGAAGAATCTATTTCTATAGACTGATACTTATAGTCCTTGAGTAAAATTACATTTATATCGAAATCTGTGCCTGATACAGTTACACATCGACACACCGATCACTCTGTCTATCCCGTAATAGCTTAGGCGTGCTAATATGCAACGATTTAATGGATATCACGATGCACCGGCGCTTCTCCTATATTATGCGAAATTATTCGATTATCGCAATCGAATCGCAATCGCTGTGCGTTTTATCGATTCATTACTTTTACACGAATTTATGTTTCATTTTGGAACGAATTTGTTAATTAGTTTTAATTGGAATTGTAGATTTCTGTGGTCTAGTAACTGGGCCTAGACTAGAGTCTAGTCTATCCATTTATGTTTTAGACAGAAAGTTGACAAGAAGATTTGCTATTAGGTATTAACCGACTTCAAAAAAAAAAGTCAAAAATAAATCAGTTTCTGAAGTCGGTGGCAAAAAAAATAAATCAAACAAACAAAAGTCACCGACTTCTGGAACTGATTAATTTTTGACTTTTTTTTTTAATATAATCTTCATATCGAACAAAAAAAAAGTATTACAGTTAGGTTAGGTTGAAAGGGGGTGTACCCTGTGTGTGTGTGCATGGGGTGTCGTGGGGGTGTATCTGGCATTATGCTGAGTAGAGGCTCTTTGGGCTTATTTCACCGTTCGTCCATCTTAAGGCGACAGGCCGTGTCATCGTTCACGCGTTCTTTCGTCGTGTTCCACGCACGCTTATAAGAGATACCGCGGTCCCGGAACACAAAGGGCTAAGAAGGAACATGGGCGGGTTTTAGTCAGTAGAAGTCTGACACTCCCTTCTGCTCCGCCCAGTGTAGTTTGATGATTTGTGAAAAAATAAGGCTCTTTTGACATTATTAGTTTTATTAGGGTCAGGCGGGGTGAATATAAGACACCCAACATTTCGGATAAAAATAAGACATGATAATAATTCCGTTAGAAAAAGACCTAAAAAGAACCTTATTTTATTAAAAAATATGCTTTATGTGTACTCTGTTAAGACACAATTTTTTAAACTTGTGACTCTTTAGGTTGAACACTTTATAAAGCATTTTGTTAAGTACAAAAAAAATTGGCGCGAAAACTTTACATCGGGCACTGCGAACTTTCCGTTTGCATTCTCTCATTCAAGCGTGTGCGGCCCCCACACCCGCCCCCGGGATCCCTTGCGAGCCGTACTTGCGCGGAAGGGCGGCAGTTTTAGCATACGTGCAGGCGTTTAGCAGGGAACTCGCGTTGTTTGGAGGGTAAAAAATGAGACGCGTATTTGGGAAAATATAAGACAGTGTGTAGTGTAATATTAAGACAGTTGATATTAATTGTGCATCAAGATGCCTCGGAAGTATGTGCCAAAACACAAAAGTTATAGCGACTCATAGCTGCAAGAAGCGATAGTAAAGTAAGAAAGGGTGATTTATCATACAGACAAGCTGAAACAAAGTATAAAATTGATAAATCGTTGTTATGGAGGAAAATTCACAATTTAAACACAAATAAGCAAGGAAGGAAGACAGTTTTAAGCATAGAAGCAAAAGCAGATCTACTAAATATATTAATTATTATATTATATATAATATATAATTACCTAAGTAAATAATAAATAATTATTTTATATTATATTATTATACTACTAAATGTTGTCAAGACTATGTTTAGACATATTGAGTAAATGTCTCAAATTTACACCTTTTCAGTTGATACTTAAGTAAAAAAAAAATAATGCATAATTCTGTATCAGGTTTTGTATTTTTTCGTCTTTTATACTGTCACACGTAGGCAGATAAGTTTAATTGTAGCATTAAATTGATGATTGCTGTTGTGATTACCAAATAATTTAAACCAAAAAACCAATTATATGTAAGCTGAGTTGATTATATGTTGATTTTTTTAAATTTGTAATGTTATAATTTTTTTTTGTTAAATTTAATAAAAGTTTTCGTCTTATATTTAACCACGTTGTCTTCTTATTGCCCCTGTATCTGAAAAACACGCAAGGTATAGAAGTTTAAAGCCGTTTCATTTTTTGACTTCTGTGTCTTATATTTCCCCCATTATTGAGGAAAAAAATGAAACACATGATTTGTACACAAAACTATATATCTAGGCCAATTATCTTAAATTTAATGTTATCATGTGAAAAATACCAATGGACAGTATATAATAATCTGTTCTAAGACTCACTAAATAATCTTTAACAGCGTCAAAAATGAAAAGATTTATTTTTCGTCTCATATTTACCCCGCCTGACCCTATGTTTTTATAATGTGAAATAAACACAAGTTTCTTCGACCCGGGAATCGAACCCAGAACCTCATGTTTAGCAGTCGCACCTGCACCCACTAGACCAACGAAGCAACCAAGACAATTAGTACCTACATAATAATTTATCTAAACTTATGATTAGCTGTCAGATTAATTGTGAAATAATCTAGATTTTATTGACGTGCAAGTTTGGCTGTTGCATATTCATTCTAGCTCGTGAGCCAACTGACAAGAAGGTTGTTATAGATGATCTTACTTCAGAACCATTTATTTCCTATTTTATGAGTAACGCTGTCTAGGTTTGTTAGTATTACCTGCATAACTATTTTATAGCCTTGGTCTGCCCACCTCGCTTCGTTCAAAAGTAAACTGAGAGCTTTAATCAGCCTACAAATCCTTCGTTAGGCTCGGGATTCAATATAGTAGGTAGTACCCGTGAGATAGCATCCTGTACAAGACCAAAACGCTGAAACATTTAAAAAAAGTCACAGCGAGTTTTTAATAATAAGGCTCATATAATTATGTGTAGTCACGTTCAGATACGAATATTAAAGTATACTAACCCTCCTTTTTGGTTTCCCCTATGTGGGGTAAAAAACTAGCGACACGCCCCGGTTTCGCACGCGTGCAATGTAGATACTGAATTTCTCGATTTTCGTCTACTATGATAATTATTATGCATGTATTATGCAAAATAAACCTTTCTCTTCAATCACTATCTATTGCTGAAAACTGCACTTGAAATGCGTTGCGTATTTTAAAAGATCTAAGCGTGTAAACAAAATGAGTGACATTGTTTTAGACTAGTGAAAAAGAAGAAAAGATAAAGTGTACAACGAAAAACAAATATTCCAACTAATGATTCGTTTCCGAAAATCCGATATTCAAGGTTGTATTTTACGAAGTTCGAAACTGCAGGCAAAACACGATACCTATCTCACCATTTCAATCCAATATTTTACTAACCATAAATTATGACCTACGGTATCTATCGCAACTCAACCTTACACTAGGTCAACAAGTATAAATAAAACAAGAAGTAAAAAATTCAATTAAACAGCTATAGATCTAGTAGCAGTCACGATTCAGATCATCACGACGCGTTGCGTACGCGCTGCTTTGAGATAAATCATAAGATGCTAGCCGAGTTTGGCAATAGCGGTCGAGAATTTGAGAGGTCCTTTCATTCCTGATTTGAGAATTAAATTCAAATCAAATCAAAAGTCATTTATTCAAACTAGGCTGATAATCAGCACTTTTCGAAGGTCAAAATTTAATTTACTTTACTATTTACATTTTTATAAGACAGTCCCCCAAAACGCCCACCCATCGACACTTCCTATAGTGTTTAGCTGGAAAAAAGAAGTGGCGGAACAAACTTCCCAGCACACATCTGTCTGTTAGGTTGGTTAGAAGAACAAGACTCGATACAATAGCAAGGTGTCAGTTAAATTTAAGATTTACTACAGACACAATCAGTAATAAACGTAAAGTATCTAACAATAAACTAAGTATGTAAAATAAATACATACAGTAAACTAATTTTGGAGAAAGAACATAATTAACAAACATTGTCTTGTGTTCAACTCATCGACCAACTATAATTCTTATCAAGCAGTTCTTGGTTAAATAATGGCAGCCACCCGGGTCGATCGGGTTAAGCCGTGCTTGCCTATATAGGTTGGGCCGTGGATGGGTTACTGCCCTTTGATTTAAAGCTCCTCCGTGCCACGGAAAGCACTTTAAGCCATTGCTTACGGCTGTCATTTATAGATCTTTCGTCATCATCATCATTTCAGCCAAAAGACGTCCACTGCTGGACATAGGCCTCCCCCAGGTGTCGCCACATTGACCGGTCCCGTGCGTCTCTCATCCAGCGGGTTCCCGCAACCTTGACCAGGTCATCGGTATAGATCTTTGACAGTCGTTAAAGGTAGTGGACCGAAAGTCTGACAACCAGTCTTGCCCAGTAGGTGCTAACTGGGGTGTGGAGTCAGATAGGCAAATAATGATTTCAATCGTCTAACTATTGAGAGGTTTGATGGCTTAGCTAGGCCCTGCTATGAAGTTAGGTAGGTAGGTAGTTTGTGGTAGGATCCGAACCATCACTGGACACTGCCCACTGAATAAACAGTTTCACACTCTTTTTTTTTATTGGTCTAGTTCGCCACGGCCGCCACTCTATTCCCAAACCACTGTAACTCGTGAGAGCCAGAATCAACAACGGTGACCACCAGTGCAGCACGAGACATTGAAACAACAATTTAACTGTCTTAGATCCCGCAACGAAAATCAGAAAAGAGCCTTCACACTCTAAGTATCACACTGTCAGTCCTCTATGCAGAGCATGCATGAAGGTGGAGGATACGGTAGCGTATGTAGGTACTCCTTAAGTGCACCTTGGGCGTCACAGAGGTCATTTAATTTTGATGACGTACACACGGCTACACATCAAGCTATACAAAACCAGTATAATCTGATCGTTCATTGTGCGAAAAGATCTAGTAAAGTGAGGCCAAGATTAACTGGTTTTTTATAGCTTAGTAGTAGTGTAGCCGTGTGTAGCATCCTTTTAAAAAAAATAACAAAAAAAACTGGTGTGTATTTGATATCGTGAGATGCCTACCTACTTACATCCGTATGTTTTAATAGCGTACAATAAAACCAATATTAAAACAGAAAATAATCAAATCAACTAGATCAACGTGTTACACTAAAATCAAGAAGTAATTAACCACCATCTCAATGATTAATAGCCCATTAACGCAACGCATAATTGTTACAATAAAACTATACCAGGGTCATTGGTAGCTAGTTATTAAAAAAATTGCAGACTTTGAAGTAGGCTTATGTTTTTTAAAAGATAGGCTGGCACGAATTGAGGGTGTAAATACTGTATGGAGCGTAAATTATTATGTAACAAACCGACCAAGTGTGAGTTCGAATTGCACACAAAGGTTTCGTCATCATCATCATCATCAGCCTATAATGTTCCCACTGCAGGGACTCAGACCTCTTCTCTAGGAGAGGGGTGGGCTATAATCTACCACGCAGGCCCAGTGTGGGTTGGTAGATGTCACATGTAATCGAATTTTTTAGTTCTAAGACATGCCGGTTTCCTCACGATGTTTTCTTTCACCGTTTGAAAGCAGTGGTGATGAAATAAATTACACAAAGTAATGCGCCTGACTATGTTCGAACCCACGACTCACTGTTCGTAAGTCGGGGCCGCACCCACTGGGCCACCACTGCGTACCAGTGTAATTTAAAACGCCGGAAACGCGTTATTTTTTAAATTATTTTAATATTTTTTTTATCTATACACGCTTCACCTTTAGTTACGTCGGTCTAGTGGTCGCAAACGCAACTGCTGAGCATGATGTCCTGCGTTCAATTACCTGGTTGAGCAAAGTGTGATTGGGTTTCCCATCAATGATTTACCAGCCACGGAGTCCTTATTTGTGCCCGGTTGATATATTATAGCAATAGGCTTACCATACTCTCAAACTCTCAAAGCATTCGCCACTTTATATTTGCAGTTCAAGGTGGTGCAACTTCCCTTCAGGGCTGCGGGTTGTTCGAAAGAGATACCGCGGCCTCGGCACAAGGGCTAAGAAGGAACATGGGTGGTTTTGAGTCAGTAGAAGTCTGACACTCCCTTTCGCTCTGCCCAAGAGCGGGAGGGGCTATTTGATAATTTTCCACCCGCCAAAAGAAAGTGGTGTAACTTCACACCTGGCGCCAAACAAGTAGGTAGGTACATACCTACACAAGCTAACGAAAATCCGATGTCAATCCGATTGACATCAATCCAATATGTACATTTTTGATTGACATTTCCATCAACGATTCTATTCTCAAAGAATGTCAGTTTGTATCTAAGGTGCTCTGAACTACTTTCAAACGATTTTGAAATTAATTGTTCAGAACTTCGCACCATAAATCCATACACTCCTACGCAGACATCAGTCACCTTAAATCAACTCAAATCCAGGATTCTGAACTTTAACCCTATATAACAGAGTTTGTTTTTCTATTTCTCAGCAAAATCTTTTACGACCCATTGAATAGATTGAGTCGTACAGAAATCAACTTAGTTTAAATGAAGATAGAGTTGGCAGTTGTCTGTCTCTATTTGAGTATGGGTTTAGTATGTGCTCTGTCTATGCCATGACGGTCGTGACAAATGCAACCTGTCTCCACGTTTATTACAAATTCAGAATTTATAACATACTAGCTATTTATTGGGACTTTACTCGCTTGAATTAAGAGATACAAACATACATAAACTCACGTCTTTTTCCCAAGGGGGCAGAAAGAAACGAAAAATTTCACGTTCATTTGAATTATATTCGCAAGCACGCAACGTCATTGTATCCGTATAGTTCTACTGTTCAGTTCAACTAGTAGGACTAAACGGAGAAAAAAATCCATTTAGTTCTACTATCTGCTGTATGAATTTTAATTGAACTAAACGGACAAAAAAGTTCTTTTAGTACTACTAATTTCCATTGTATTAGAACTATACGGATACAATGGGTTGTACTACGGAGAAGTAAATTTACCCATGGTTCAACTGGGTTCAACTGGTTGTTCTATGGGGAAATATCTTTACCAATGGTTCAATTACAGTGAGTTGTTCTCAGAGCCTCTCAGAGCCCCCCCGGCCTCACTCTGTTCGTGATTGGGGTTCCACATCTCAGTAAGAACCACGAGACTGGATTTATTGCCAGTTGATTGCAGGCTCGTCGTCGTCAAGACTTTCTCAGTATATAGGAACCATAGAGCTTGGATTTGAACCCGGTTGATGGCAATAGGGGATCGGACTGACTCAAAAAAAAAAATGATTCTGTTTAGTCCGTCCGTTAGATTATCGAAAAATATTGGATACGTGTTTTTTGTTTTATCAAATTACCTACCTAATTAAAATTGACGAAGCTATAGCGCGTCAAAGATCATGGAGTGGGGCTTGAAACGTCACTTGAAGGTACAAAATGTACACACGAGTTTTCGTAGCACGGTATCGTCTTCATTTTTTTGTTTACGTGAAAAAAGAGAAGTCCTGACTGACTGACCGACTGATTGACTGACTGACTCATCAACGCCCAGCCCAAACCCTTGGACCTAGAAAGCTGAAAAAAGAAAAAATATGTGGTCAATATTTTTCGGAAATCTATCTGACGGACTAATTAGTTTTTTTTTTTGTCCGATCCCCTATTGGCTCACCCCCTATGATATGGGCCGTAAACATGATTGGCGAAATGTGGGTGCACTGTTGGGTACACCTCTGCTTCCTTATCCTTATCCTTATCCTTACATAGTATAAAACAAAGTCGCGTCTGTTTGTTTGTTTATTTGTTTGTTTGTCTGTATGCTTAAATCTTTAAAACTACGCAACGGATTTTGATGCGGTTTTTTTTAATAGATAGAGTGATTCAAGAGGAAGGTTTTAATACCTTTTTTGTACCCGTGCGAAGCCGGGGCGGGTCACTAGTAATATTATAAAAGTAAAGATGCAGAAACGCAAATAATTATACTACGGAAACTTTCAATTAAGTAAGTAAGTATACACTACATTTAGTCAAACAAGTATTCAATGACAAGTATTCTGTAAATGTAGGCTCGATTTCAACCTCCAAATTAAAATCTATTAAAGCGACATAGCTTGTACCTGCATTAATACCAGATCAATCAAAACATTAGCGAACACACAGACAGACGGAATACTTTGTACTTAGGTAGGCTCAATTCGTTCGGAGAGACTGTTCACGATGGCACTTTGAAATGAATTTATAAAGACATCCAAATACGTATAGGTGCTATGTATTTTCACGAACTTTAATAGTAATCTAGGTGGTGGAAGGCGCACTAGTTCCCATCATCCACGCTACAAGTGTGGGAAGTGAATACTGGGGTAACCACCCCTCCGCTCGCCCCAGGGCAGATCCTCATGGATGGAGACCCCTCCGCTGGATCCTCATGGATGGACATCCATGAGGATCCAGCGGAGGGGTCTGTCAGACTCAAACTGACTAAAAACCACCCCCGGAACTAAAAATAAAGTACTTCTGACTATATATGAGTAATTTCAAGCTATGAAGGCTAACCTGATGACAGAAAAAGAAAATACATCGAGAAAACTAAAGAAAAAAAAGACAACCACTAAAAAGTGGAAAATAATTTTAGTTTCGGAAGTCGGTGACTTTTGTTGGTTTCATTGTCTTTTTTGCCACCGATTTCTGAGAGTAAGTACCTAAATTCACTATTTACTGTTTTTTTGAAAGTTGGTTAAAAAGTGTCATTGCTTTCAAAATCTGACTTACCTACTCGTATTACCTCTGGATTTGCCTATCAACATCATCATTCAGATCAGATCAGATCAGAGATCAGCGCAGCATGTCTTCTTCTTCCATACGTCTCTATTACACGGCGCGGCGCCTCCTTACTTGCCTTATCATCTTTTACACAGCCATTCCGTCGTTTCTTTGGATCTACCTATATAAGGTCCCATTAAAATAGGTGGACCAATTTTAAGTTTAACCAAAGATATCTAAACAAAAAAAAACATTGTTTTTGTTGTTTTTTTTTTACTTCAAATAATAAATTGCCGGCACTCTAGAACAAACTCATCCTATATGAGTAGGTACTTAGATGCGTTTTTCTTATTATTATTTTTACCATCGTCCTTATATTTTGGTGGTCTGAAATTCAGATTCAGACTCTGAAATAGTCTGAATGATTTCTGAAATTTTGTCCACCTATTCTAATGGGACCTTATTATAATCATTTATAGCAATAAATAGGTATACGTCACGTAGGAACCTAACCGTTATCATCAATGTTTGTTTAAGTAACCTCTTTATCAGATGCAAGTTGCAACCTTTGACCTCCAATGTGTCAGTTACAGGCTGATAATACCTATTTACTAATTGATTTAATTATAGCTAAGCAGATAGGTATACTAAACTTGTAAACATTCAGGTCTCATTAAATTACTCAGTAGGCTCGGTAGACCGCATTTCAGTGGTAAATAGCCCTCCTTTTGGGCTTCGCCGCAGTCGGGTAAAAAAAAAACCAGTATGCAGTCATAGTGTGTCGATGAAATTTTTTTTTTTTTTTTTTAATTATAAATGGGCCCGCTCTTGACTTCAATCTTGCCCCAAGGGCAGAGATGATGTCGACGATGGAACGAGCTTACCCAGTAGAAGCCTGCAGTTTACTCGCGACTTATACAGATTAGGGTTATATGAACTCGGAAAAACCGACGCAGGCAGGGAATTCCACTCCTTGGCTGTGCGCATAATAAAGGACCCAGCAAAGCGCTTCGTTCGAATGTGTGGAATGTCGACTAGGTATCGGTGGTACCCTGCAGTACGTCTAGTCTCCCGATGGAAGAAGGGAGATGGTGGGATCAGCTCGTGGAGCTCTTGCGCACCAGTATGTCATAGTGTGTCGATGAAAATTTATATTGAATCAGCAGGATTTGGCGGTTAATTTGGCACTTTCAGTAGTGTCCATCACCCCCTGTGATTTGTGCAAACAACAGGTCAGGCAGGACACGATATCAATTTGTGGGTCATCGTTTGTGGGTCAAAACCACATTTACCCTCAAGGCAGAGGCATCTATGAATCTCCACCTCAACAGATTTTCCTTGCTTCGATCAACCTGAGTCCGGATTATATTAAAGACTTCCAGGTCAGCCATGGCAAGTCGTGACAAGGTAATCCAGGATAATCTGGCTATACTTATCCCAATAAAATTCTATTCCTAATTAAACTAGGCCAGCCGGTTAAACTGTTACCACTAACGTAAGCTCTACCCTACTGCAAAATAACTTCCGATGCTTTCGAGTTGACACTGTGTGCGCAGTGGCTGAGCGTTTGGCTGTCGCCCTGCGTGCCGCGGATTCGATCCCCGTACGGAAAATAGAAAAATATTTTTAAGACCTTAAGTTGTTTCGGGCTCTGGATGTTTGTGTATGTAATGTACATATGAATTTAAATGTTAGTAAACGCACCCACGACACAGGAGTAGTTCCTAGTATCTAGCCTGTGTCTCAGCAGTGGGAGGAACATTTATAGGCTGATGATGTTTAGAGTTCGGAGGTTGTAAAACATGAGTGATATATTTCTAGCCTACCCTGAAGTAGAGCACACCTTCGTTTATAGCGTTTAGGCGAACGAAGCTATTACGATGGGTAGGGTGCTCTACCGGGAATAAAGATAGATATTAAAATTGACATATTAAATTCAATGGCCTAATAAAGCTGTATTCATCACTGTACGATATTTTCTAGGAAATGCTTGTAGTAATTAATTAATGTATGTTCAAATCATATTCTGGTCTAATATCATTTTTGTGACTACTCTTTTACTAAAAAAATCATAATAATGTTTAAAGTTGTTAAGCAAACTGAACTTTTTTTTTGTATAGAACCTTTCTCAAGAACCACTCTATCCATTGGTGAAAACAGCATGAAAATTGGTGCAGTAGTTTTTGAGTTAATCAGACGGACAGACGCGGCGGAGGACTTTGTTTTATAATAATGAAGTGATTATGATTCTGTTAAAGCAGCGATTTTAGGCCCCCTTTTACCTACATACAACCACAAATAAAATTAAATCCGACTCCAAAGGCGTGCCATATCACTCTCTTGACATTGACCCTCAACATAACCGCAAGTAGAGCAACATTCTAACCATCTCACTATCTACTAAGCAGATGCGCCAATCACTATCACACACACATAGCCATCCATCCATGTACGTAAGCAAGGATGTACATACATTACATGTAATAACTAATCTTTCGCTATAAGGTATATAAGCGGAGAGGAACCAATACGGATCATCATTCGGGTAACATCGGCCGTTCTCGTGCGGTGTTCCAAAATTTTGAATTTGAATTTAACCGTTGAGTGAAGTGTTCTTTTGAAGGTTTGTTTTTGTTTTTAATCGTAATATTTTAATATCAGTTTTATCGTAGTATCAGTATTTTGGGTTATCGTAATATCACGACAGTCTTTCTTTAAGGGATAGGCAGAACGATACAAGACCTACATCCATATGAAATTAGTTATATTAAGCTGTACCGTTGGTGTAGTGGTCCCAAGCGCGACTGTTAAGCATGAGATCCAGGGTTCGATTCCCGGGTCGGACAATAGTGTGATTGGGTTTTTCCATTAGGAATTTCTCATCAACAGGCACTGAGTCTGGAATCGGGCCCGATTGATGGCAATAGGCTCGCTCCCTATTACATCAGCTATGGGACTTAGACATAACTGGCGAAACTATTAGGTACACCCCTGATATAGGTTATTTAACATAATAATAACATCACGCCTGCAAGCCCTGAAGGGTTAGGCAGGGGTGAACCTAGATCTACATTTAGTCTGTTATTTTTAAGTCCCTTAAGTAATAGAGGGCCAGCCTAATTACAATCAAATCCTGGAATTTCTCTGTAGCAGAGAAATTCCTCACGGAAGAACCATATAACAGTTTGCCCGCCCTGGGAATCGAACCGTGGACCTCATGCTCAGTAATCACACTAGTGACCACTAGGCCAACGGGGCTGTTTTTATTAAACGGTTTTATTTAGCTCACCCCGTTTGTTTTATTCTTGGATCAAATTTAGTAATTCAAATTTCACCCTCTTCCTGTCAACCGATTAATCTGAAATTTTGTATACACTTTGGATTTTGGTGACAATACAATTATGTTTATTCATTATCATTATAAATTCAAGATGGCCGCCGCTACAAAATGGCGGAGAATTTATGTTTTATTAATCCCATCAATATAGGTATCAAATGAAAGGGCTCAACAAGCAGAATACAATATACTATATAAAATTAAAATCAAAGATGGCGGCTAAAAACTAGAAAATAAAAATAGGTAAAAAAACTTTTTAAGTTAAACGGTTTTATGTTAAACATACATTGCAATGTTTAAGATAAATGTACTAAAAACCAAAAAATAATAAAATAGATACAGTCGTGGGAAAAAACCGTGGGGCACGTCAATTCGGAACTGTCGTGCTGCGGAAATTACAATTGACGTGCCCCACGGTTTTTTCCCACGACTGTATCTATTTTATTATTTTTTGGTTTTTAGTACATTTATCTTAAACATTGCAATGTATGTTTAACATAAAACCGTTTAACTTAAAAAGTTTTTTTACCTATTTTTTATTATTCAACAAACTGATAAGACGTTAGATTGTTATCCATAAGTCGGATGAATAATATTAATAAAATAAATCAATTTGTTATTTTAATCGTTGTCCGGCGGTCCATATAATATCTATCTATATAAATAAAAAGAGAAGTCCTGACTGACTGACTGACTAATCAACGCCCAGCCCAAACCCTTTGACCTAAAAATCTGAAATTTTGCACAGAGGTTCCCTTTAATATTCAACCCCAAAGGGATTTAAATAGGGGGTGAAAGTTTGTATGGAAAATCGTCATTTTCACGCGGGCGCGGGCTAAGCCGCTGGCAAAAGCTAGTCATGACATAAAACATAACATCACGCCTGTAATCCCCCAAGGGTTCGGCAGATTTATATGTATTATCTGTCCATGGTTCAACGTAACCAAACTCCATTTACTATAAGATTAGAATTTTACAGTCCGTTCAACCGATATTGACTTCTATACCGTAGGCATAATGATGACATTAAAAGCAAAAGAATGTTACAATACAGACTGTTTACTGCAGCTGCATTTTGTCTTGCTGTCAACGTAATAGAGTTCATAATCGGTTGAACGGCCTGTAAAAACGATTAACTTAAAATTCTAATCTTATAGTAAATGGAGTATAGAGCAAATAGTACTCCAGTCAGTGTGTTCGATGATTTTCCGGAGAGATTAACCATTTGTACTTACCGTACACACGACCACCAATCAAGCTTTACTAAACCAGTTTATGTGGATCTGGCATCATCATCATCAGCCTATAATGTTCCCACTGCAGGGACTGAGGCCTCCTCTCTAGGAGATGGGCTATAATCTATCACGCGTGCCTATTAGAGCGAGTTGGTAGATGTCACATGTCTTCGAGTTTTTTGGTTCTAAGACATGCCGGTTTCCTCACGATGTTTTCCTTCACCGTTTTGAGAGCAGTGGTGATGAAATAAATTACACAAAGTAATGCGCCTGACGGGGTTGGAACCCACGACTCACTGTTTGTAAGTCGGGGCCGCCACCACTGGGCCACCACTGCTCCTAGTGCTCTGTTTACTATGTGGATCATTCTGTCATTAAACGGAAAATCTTTACAAAGCCAGCTCATGATATACTTACTGGAAATATATAACTTGGTGTATTGCCTTGTGTACTTACCGAACAAGTTGACAAGTTATATATCTATCACGAATTAAATTAACTTGTTTGCTGGCTGGTTTGGGCTGCCACTTGCATAAAAACATACACTGTTAACCTGTGTCATCCAACAACCTTACCTAATATCAAACACGTAATATTAAGCACGGTCCTACGCCTGATCTGTCGGATTGCCGTCCCTGAGGACTATGAGAGAAAAGGGAACAGAGAGTGCACTTGTGCCTGCGCACACACTTGTGCACTATAATATCTCCCGCGCATATCGCTAATCTCCGCTGGGATTGGCCGCCGTGGCCGAAAAACGGTCAGGAGGACTATTATTAATATCAAACATAGAATTTTTTTTTCCCATAACCAAATTAACAGTCAGGCAGACAAGTAGACTGCCTGAGTGTCTGTGGGTCCTGGCTTCAATTCCCTGGTCGGGTTTCAGACGTGATTTTATATTATAAAGATGTTTGTAGTCAGTTTTGTTTTGTGAATAACAACATAAAGTATTGGTTTTTTATTTCAGGTAATCTTTTTCGTGTAAGAAAAATCCAAAATACCTCAAACCATGAAGGTAAGTAATTATTCTAGAGTATCTATCCATCCGAACCGAAACTTCCTCAGCCTACGCCACACAATTTTTATAAAATTTAATTTACAGATCCTCTTAATCAGCGCCCTAGCAGTGGTTTGCTTGGCGGAGCCTCCAGTGGACAACAGGTACCTTCCTCCCGGTACAGGGGGCGGGGCACCCTCTCAGCAGTACGGCACCCCCGGAGCGCCAGGCCTTCAGAGGCAGACTGATGCTTTATTCAGGTACAGCCTTTTTATTTGAGATTTGAGTCACGGAAATGGAAAATGGTCTGCATCTCAAACAAGATTCGAGTAATGCATAATAAGCATTCCCATAGGGATTCTAGGTCTACTTTCCATACCAGTAAGATGAAGCAGGTCATAAAACACCTAAAGAAATTTTGGAAGTCACCAATATATCGAAACCTAGCTGTTTCCTCGCGATGACTTATTTTCCTCTTCGGCCGAAATCGAAATTGTTGGTTTGTAACAAATTGAGAAGAAGGAAAAATTGAGAGTTCTGGTGATAAATTACTCAGTAAACTGCTTACCTGGGTTCGAGCCCACAATCTCCAGCAGTTAGGCCGTTACTACTGGGCCGGCACACTTTCTGAGCATTGATAGTACCCAGCTAAGCACAAACAATCATCATAATTAACCCCTTTACTCCCCTTTAAAAACATAACCCTACATTTCAGAAGCCGTGGTCCATCCCGCGGTGGTGCCCGTCGTCCCTCAACTCAATACGGAGCTCCCCAAGGACAGTTCAACGCCCCATCCACGCAATACGGAGCCCCTGGTCAGGGCAGCCAGCCCTCTTCACAATATGGAGCCCCTGGACAAGGCAGCCAACCTTCTTCGCAATACGGTGCCCCTGGACAGGGCAGCCAGCCTTCTTCGCAATACGGCGCCCCTGGACAGGGTAGCCAGCCTTCTTCGCAATATGGAGCCCCGTCGTCGCAGTACGGTGCACCTTCATCTCAGTTTGGAGCACCCTCGTCGCAGTATGGAGCCCCGTCGTCTCAGTATGGAGCCCCATCAGCTAATGGTCCTTCTCAACAGTATGGTGCCCCTGGCTTTGGAGGTGCTGGTAGTAAGTATTTCGTTAAAATTTCCGCTTACAAGTCTCGATTTAAAACCAAGTTATATTGGTGTGAAAACAATGATTAACATCAATTTAAAACTAACACAGATATCATACAAAAAATATAGCCAATGGTAGCAAGACCGCTTTAAGTTACTGTTAGGCTTGTATTGTACTGAATGGCCGTGTTACTGTTAAAGCGGATGTGCAGTCGACTGTATGAAACTTAAGATAAGTACTTATAAAATGATGATGATGCCATCTAGCCAATTTCGGCTAAACTGCATTCGATGTGACTGCATTCGATGGCTTTCTACGTTTGTTGTCAAGAGCTTTGAAATCAAATCATTTTATTATAAGACAATTAAAGCCCATAGCTTTCAAGTGAGTGGCTAGCATAACCAGTTTTGGCCGAGAAGAAGGTCACAGTTAGATTCAAAGTGCGAGAATAACATAGATCTGTATCAAAACCAGAACAAAGATCTTCTTTTATTCTTCGATACAACTTCGGGTTTCCTGGTCTTCAGTACATACATACAAATCTACCAAATTATTACAATCTGTTAAACCTTTACCAATATTCAACAGGTCACTCCCAGGGAGGTTTCGGAGGTCAGTCTTCCAGAGGTCAGGAGCAGAGCCGTCAATACCTGCCCCCTGGTGCCGGCAGTAACGGAGGTTACGGTTCTGATGATGGCAGCAACGGGGTGAGTCTTCAACCCTTGATTTCCCCCCCGAGGTATTCTCTCAGGGGGGAATAACTCAAAATACCAAGGGGACTTTCTGGACATTTTTTACATCCGAGTCCAGTTTTCCCCCCTGAGGGGGATTTTCTCAGGGGTGAAAAGTTGAATAAGCCTGTCTAAGCCACGAAATTACTGCTTGGAAGTTTTCCGCTGCAAGCGTGAATAATCACATCCTAGGGACCTCTCCTTGGAACGGTTTGGCAAAGTCAAGCAGTCTAATCGAATATGAAGACATTTAAGTTTAGGAAAAAACCGTCCAGCTTAGCTTAAGTTCTGCCGAGCCAATCCGAACAAGGTTCAGTAAAGGTAGAGGGTAGAGGTATTCAAACGGAGAATGCCGATGTTTCGGCTCGGCTTTCCTGTGCGATAAAAACTGCCGATACGATGCTGCCAACCGAACATGTGTGGCCTTCCAAGAGTTTAATTCTTAGAAGCAGCCTTACACGCTTAGTGTAAATAGGCTATCTTGGTCTAGTGGTCGACAGCCCCAAGTGCGGTGTCCTGCTTTCGATGGCCAGCAGTAGTGACCACAAAAATAACCAGCATAATACCTAATGGTCTCACTGCTGGGATTCAGGCCTTCTCTCTGAGAGTAGGTATAGACCCAGACCGTCAATTACCGGCTCAGTGCTAGTATGCAGATCTTACATCTTCGATTACTTAGTTCTAGGATATGCCAGTTTTCCTCATCAAGGTTTCTATCCTTCTTGGGGTCTAGTACTGCTAACCTATAATGTCTGTTCCCTCTAGGAGCCCGCTAACTACAACTTCGAGTATATGGTGAAAGATGAACAGTCTGGCAACGATTTCGGTCACCGCGAGTCGAGACAGGGAGACAGGGCGGAAGGTGTCTACTATGTGGTGCTTCCCGATGGCAGAAAACAGGTGAGGAGTTATACCATCCAGCGACCAGTGGTCCACCTTGGCCTAGTGGGATGATGCAGGCTATCAGTATAGACCATGTATAGTCTTATGAAGGCCGTCCTCCAAGGAAGAATCACTTACCTACTTAGCCTTTTTCAACTATTTTGGGGTCGGCTTAAAGTCCAGCCTGGTGCAGCTACTTTAAATGGAACATGCACAAGCTAAATAGCTTTCTACTACGTTGCCGTGGACACGTTTACTTCATTTGTGAATTTTATTTTGAAAGGCGTCTGAAAGTAAGGCAGCCTCCTAATATGTCCTCCCTTAATGGTTTCCCACTGCAAGAAAACCACCTCAAGTAATATTAAACTACCAGGCTGTATCTATACCTACTTTTCATGCTACATTTGCCTACCCTTTTGGTCGGTGCAAAACAGTTTTTGTCTTCCATTCGCCAGTTTTATTATTATCTTCATATTTTCTCCCTTAGACTGTACAATACGAAGCTGACCAGGACGGCTACAAGCCCAAGATCTCCTACGAAGACACCGGTCTTGGCCAGGGTGGTTATGACAGAAACAGCCAACAATCTGGCTACAACAACGGTTACCAGGGACAAGGACAGGGTTACTAAGACCAACGGACACCTTTGGAATGAGGTCCAAGCTTAAAACGTATTTAGAAACTTTGTTTAAAAAGTTTATTGTAGTTTTTAGGCTGGCAATAAATTTATCAATTGATTTATGAAAATGGAGATCTGTTTTGAGAAAATAATTGTTAATTTTAACTTCTTGGACCTTCGATAAAATGTATAAATTGTGAAATTATTACAATATTTTGACAGTTCATATATTTTATCTATGATTGCATTTTGGCGCGAATCTGATTGAGGTTATGTGGGAAACGAAAATGTTATTTTCCAGTGTTGTGCCGTATTTTTTAGGAAAATCTATTTCTCGATAGTTATGTATATTTTATAGGATTCTGTGCTATTGTTTTTAAATAGTATGGAAATGGAAAATTAATATTTTCGTTTTTGACAAGCCTTTTGATGTTATAGTTTAGGCGACGACTTTACGCTGTATTTAAAGGATACGAGTCACTAAAAGACTTATTGTACAAAACGCTTATTTAGTAGTAGTTAGAAAAACAAAATGGCGATATATTCTTCCATATTTCAATTTTCCCAACTTCCTTTTACAAACTATATTTTGTCTATTGTTTTTTTTATTTGTAATCTGTTCGAAAAAATATCATAAAAATATTTTTATGGGCAATTTATATATTTTACGACTACAATGGCCAGTTATTTCAATACATTTTTAAATGCTACATCTATTCACCTGTCTTCCCTTTCATAATGTAGAAATATTGAAGGACGAATAATAGAAAACGAATGTTTATAATCTACCTTCAGATTTTTGATTTTCTCCGCCTCGGTGCGACAGAGGCGAAGGGGCGGAGGTAGAGGTCGAGCGCTGGGCTCGGCGTGAATAGGAGTTCGTATTGAGACGCGCTGGGCGTTGAACGAGTATTATAGTAGCCATAAAATCACGGGTGAAAGCGCACGCGCATTGATTAAATCGACTTGTGGAGTCATTTCGCGGCACCCAATTATACTAGTTAAGCAGTACGGTTAGCGACGCAGTGAATGTCGAACGGGTTATTGATAATATCATTGGTTTGCCTTGTCACGGGAGTGCTATTGGGAAGCACCGAGGCTTTTGTGGTTAGACTAATACGGAGTGAGTGTGGTGGCTCGCGTTAACGGCGTGGCTTGCAGCGACGTGGAAGAATCGTCCGGAACTACCAGCAAACCATCGCAAGGTCATATACACTCATTATACACATACCCTAGTAGCAATTGCCGTTGGCTTCCATACGCCAACAGTTGGGAATGTATTGGCAGACGGTTAGTTATTCCGCCAACCTAAACTTAAAATAGGCCCATTGTCATAAACATGCACTATTTGCCCTACGAAGAGCCAACGACGGGCCTGCGTTACTATTCTTACTGTTGGGTGATTTTTGTAGGGATTTATGTTATTAAAACAACATCGGTCCAACTTAGATACCCTTCAATGGCCCTGTTATTTGCTGCTCCTACGGGGTGGTATCGGGGTGCGCGGGGGGCGGGCGGCGGCACCCGTCGCCCGGCCCGCCCGCCATTTTGCAGTTTGTTATTTCATTTGTGCGGTGCCGGGTGCGCTTGCGGCTGCGGAGTATTTGTTTTATTTATATATATAAAATATTAGCCTGACAGGCAGTGATAAAAATGTTTAAAGTTGTGGAATTTGACGATGAAGATGGTTACGGTGGGGAACTCGGTGTGGTGCAATGATATAATATGTGGTGCGTGAAAACTGGATGACGCCACGGAAGACGCATTGCATGTGGCCTCCATGTACCTAAAACTGCAATAATATTCAACAAATGCCTTAGCAGTAACGAGGCTCCAACTAAGATAACATGGACATTATGTCCTGTAAAACGTTTATTTTACGAAACGGGTAAGTTTTTCATAAGTAGGTATTTATCTACTTAGAACCCGTGCGAATTACCTTGAGACCTGGGACTAAGATGCTATTATTTATGAAATACTATCTTATTTTGTTCTTAATAAATCTCGTGCAAATCTCTAGATAAAAAAAATACTACGACGCATCATTTTGCTCAACATAAATTGAAATTGAATCATCGGCCCGGTCTCAAGTTAATTCGCACATAACCTAACAAAAAATTGTCTATAATTTATCCTTACTGGCATTGCATGTATTTGTTGTTTTACTATAATGGGTTGTGTTGTGTTTGTTGCAGATAAACTACATAACCTACATTGGTGGGAACAAAACTGGTCCTATCACAAGAAGAATCCTTGAACGAATCTTTGACAACAATTTAGCTGCAAAGTGTAACTTTGTAAAAGTAGGTAGGTACTCTATCAATGTATCATAGTAGGTACGGTGTGTATCGTTTTACTGCAGAGCTACCGTCTCCAAATTGTGTAAAATTTGTCTTCATTTTGTCAATAACATAATATAACAATAAATAAATATTCAATTATCATAATTTGTATTTCATTTAATTTCAGTTAATTAACACAAAGTATAATAGGTCAACGCAGACGACACAACGTCCTCTCGTGTACTCACGTCAAAGTGCAAAAGAGAGACGACTGTTTGGTGGGTGATTTTTGTATGTCGTCGTCTGGGTTGGCCTATTATGGCTGGTTTCAGAGCGACGCGTCTTGCCAGCGCCGGCCGCACGCACGTCGCTGCACATGAACCTTATCGCTTTAAAATAAGGTTGGTTTTTCAAAACATCGCAAAAACCAAACTTATTATGAAGCTGATAAAGTTGCTGTTCAGCGACACGCGTACGGCCGGCGCTGGCGAGACGCGTCGCTATGAAACCAGCTATAGAACCAACAAACATACAACCGCTTGCCTACATGTATTATGTGTCGTTGGGCCTACCCATAACACGTTTTCCTCGGGCCTCCGTAGGGCAATGCACGTTGGCCCTATCGCAAGTTGGGCCTTCGTAGGCAAATCCACGTAGGCCATCAGTTTTGGGCCCAACCCGCAAACTGCCCGCCAATTGTATGCATTTGCCAACTAACCAGAGGTATGTGGCCCAACTAAATGCCAACAAAAAATGCTACTAGGGTACACAGTTACACAACTTGCGAGGGGTCAAGGAAGTGAGACCGGCTCGAAGAAATGAGGTAAGAGTAGCTGTAAGTTCAGAAATTGTAATATTGTTCGGAGGCGCGTATCGCGTCTATTTGATCCCGTTAGGACGGCGGCTGTTCTGAGACCTGTCTCCCATGGGCCCGAGATAAGGTTCGGCTGAGTCCTGGCGCGATCAAAATCTGGTAGCAGAGCAGTGGTTATACCCACTTGTAAAAATTAGTAGGTACTTGGTACCAATTTACTTGTAAAAATTGTGTTCGTGTTTACAAATTCGACTTGTAGGTGGTGGTACATTGACCTACATACCAGTGTACGCCTCAAGTTGAGTTTGGCGTTATTAATAATAAGTACATGGAATGTGAATATTCGTTGATAAAATAATTTGTTATTTACGTTCGGTTACGCACAAATATAACCTCATCACAAATCGTGTTATGATTGTCAACATTTGAGACATAGAGGAATAACCTCTAGAGCACGTAGAGGAATAAGTTCAAGAGTTGGCATAGCGTCGTAGATTTATTCACTCAACGAATATATTATTATTGTTAGTTCCGGATACAATAATTGTTATTTTTTTTGGTTATTGTTATTTATTATTGCATAATCGCGTATTGAAGTTGGTACTATGGCTCCGTCAGTAACGAAAACTATCGCAGCCAGAATCGAAGCTGAATTGAGATGGTTTTCATCGGTTGTTACGTTGGTAGGTCGCACCGATCGTGAAGATGCGTTATTGTCACGCGCTCGGCAAGTTGACGAACGATATGACGCCGTGTTAAAGTGTCACGCTGAGTATTTAGCATGTCTCGAATCGACGGATCTGTCGTCGGTGGACAAGGATGCTCAGGTGGTACGGGGCAATGTGGACCAGTGTGGGGAAATGTCCATGAGCATAATCCAGGCGGCGGCCGACATTGAGCGATCGCGCATGGGTGACGTCAGGGAATCATGTCGGCCAGCAGGCGTAGGAATTCAGGCGCCGTTGCCACCAGTACATGTACCCGAGTTTAGCGGCGAGTATGCCGATTGGCCGCGATTCCGCGATATTTTTAATAGTGTCGTGCATTCGCGTACGGATCTCTCGCCCGCCTACAAGATGGCTCAATTAATGGGTAGGCTTAACGGTGAGCCGCACGACATCTTGACCCACCTGGAGATTACGGACGCCAGTTATGAGACGGCATGGGGCCTATTAATCGACCGATATGATAATCGGCGATTAATAGTTGATGGCCTCATCGATAAGATTTTTGAAATCCCGAAGGTGTCTAACGTGTACGAAATAAGGGCGAAAATCCTTAATCCGGTCACGGTTGCGGTGAACACGTTAGATCGACTTAAGTTGTCGTTAGGGGACAATAAATATATCATCGTCAATAGGGTTTTACGGAAGTTGCCGATCGACGTGGTGGCGCGCTTTGAGCAGTCACATGGTGGCGAATCGACGGACCACCTCCCAAGTTACGATGACTTGAGGGTGTTTTTAGAAGGCGAGTGCCGGCGGGCGGATTGCCAAGGGGCATCCACGTCGCACCCTCCTCCGTCAACCCGACGTACGAGCGGGCCCAAGCCGGTTGAGCCCCGTCGGGGGGGGAAGAAATACCACGCCCTCCAATCGGAAGTGTGCGCCTTCTGTCGGAAGGAAGGGCACGGTCTCGCCGCATGCGCGGACTTTAAGGCGCAGCGGGTGCATAGACGAAGAGGGGTGGTCAAGCAGCGCTATTTGTGCTTCCGCTGCTTGGGGACTCACTTTGTACGTGAGTGCCACAGGACCACTAACTGTGGAACCTGCGGAGGAGCCCATCACGAGTTGCTATGCCTGGCGGAGAGTAGGGAGGTGCACGGAGCCTCGCCGGGAGGTCACCCCCCCTCTCCTAAGCCAGATTCGGGTGGTCGGTCACCCCCCCCTAGGGGGGGTGGGTCGGCCAGGAATCAGCGGTCGCCGCCCCCTCGGGGGGGTGGGCCAAGGGCTGATCCAGAGCACAACCCGATACCGTCGTCTTCCCCGCGGGGGGGGGATAGGCACCGAGACTCGGGCAGGGGCCCGGAGGTAGTACAGACGGGTTACGCGGCGTACTCGAATGCGTTGGGGGGCATGTTGCCACCCCCGAGTAGTCGCTTCTCCCCGCCTCTCGCAGAACGCCCTCGGCTGACGGCGCGCCCGCCACCGTTCGGAAGGATGCCAGTAGGCTACTTCCGACCGGCACGGATGTCACCGATGGGTCGGGAGGGTTACTACCCGGGTTGGGACCCGTATACTGGGACAGTATTTACTCCCCCTCCGGCAGGGGAGGAGGGAGGTGCCTCCTATTAGCAACTAGCAGCCTGTTCGTCAGTGGTGCCCACCCCGACAGTAACGGTATTATTACCGACGGCTAGGATTACTGTCAGGGGTACTGACGGACAGCCGGTGCACGTGCGAGCACTGTTAGATTCAGGGGCACAAGGTTGTATTGTGTCCAGCTGTTTAGTGAAAAAGCTGGGCCTTACATTAGAGCCATCACGGGATGGCGCCGTAGGTATAGGTGGCAATCGGGTGCCTCACCTCAGGGGTCAGACGACATTCCTGTTCGAGATGGGTGACACGGCATCGGTCACGCGGGTGAATGCCACGGCGATCGTTTTGGACGAAGTGGTTGGGGTCCTCCCTCAGACTCGGTTACCGTCTGCGGTAAAGGGGTTGACCAATGGATTGGAGTTAGCCGATCCCCACTTCGCGATCCCCGGACGGGTGGACGTCTTGCTTGGGTCTGACGTCCTCGGGAAGCTGCTCCGAAGCGGCAAACGGGAGCTGCAACAAACGGGGTTGTGGCCATGCGTACCGCAGGTGGTTACGCGTTATTGGGCCCAGTACGGGAACCACAGCACTCAACGGATTATAGCTCCATATATTATGGCAGCGTGTTATCCGACGTCCTGCAACGGTTCTGGGCAACGGAAGAGCCACCCACCGCTCTTAGAAATAACCCACGTGATGAGGAGTGCGAAACATTCTATCGATTTAACACGGTGCGCCTCCCATCGGGTAGATTTATGACAAGGTTGCCATTTCTGTCAATTCGACCTCCGCTGGGGAGCTCATGGAGTCTGGCAGAAAAGCGGTTAGTGGCAATGGAAAGGCGCATGAAGCGGGACTCCAACTTCCGACAGAAGTATGTGGAGTTCATGCGCGAATACCTGACGTTGGGTCACATGTCGGTGTCCAGGGTTGACTATCGTCATGAGGAGCATTATGTGTTGCCTCATCATGCTGTTTTGAAGACACCTGACTCAAAGATTAGGGTCGTGTTCGACGGGAGCGCGGAGACGTCTAGCGGGGTGTCCCTGAATCAATGTCTCCATGCTGGTCCTAAGCTGACCAGAGACATTGCAGACATTCTCACGGACTTCAGGAGACACCAGGTTGTCTTCGTTACGGACGTACGGATGATGTTTCGTCAAACTGAGATTCATCCAGACGACCGTCGGTTCCAGCTGATATTGTGGCGAGAGAGCCCTGAAGAACCGATGGTCACGTACGAGCTCAACACAAACACGTACGGATTAAAGCCCAGCCCATATGTAGCCATGCGTACGCTACGAGAACTGGCTGATCAAGAACGGCTCCGCTTTCCCCGCGCGGCTGCTGTCATTGATAGGGACGTCTATGTAGACGACATTTGTACGGGCTCAGACAGTATTGAGCAGGCGCTCATCTTAAGGGATGAATTGGTGGCGCTCATGGCCTCCGGTGGCTATGAACTCAGGAAATGGCTGTCGAACTGCCCAGAGGTACTGGCAGGACTGCCAACTGAGTATCAACAAGACCCGCATTTGTTTGAGGATTCGGAGAATCTTCATGCGTTGGCCATTTTAGGGGTCCAGTATCAACCGAGTCAGGATGCCTTCACATACAGTTGTGAGGCCGAGTTGCTGTCGAAGACCTGGACCAAGCGATCGGTCCTTTCGACTATCGCACGAACGTTCGATCCAACCGGTTGGATCGCGCCGGTCACGTTCATGGGAAAGTGCTTCATTCAGAAGCTTTGGTGGAGTTGTTGGTTAGGGACCGTCACACCAAGAATTCACACGCAGGCTGTAACACCCTTCTGGGCATTTTGCAGCGTGAATTTTGGATTTTATCGGCCCGCAGAATCATACGGAGCGTTGTGTTTCGTTGCTTGCCTTGTTACCGACTCAAGGCAGCCACAATGCAGCCACAAATGGGAGATCTCCCGGCCGACCGAGTCACGGAGGCTCGGCCATTTGCTGGCGTAGGGACAGATTTCGCGGGGCCCTTCATGGTCAAGACATCGCACCTTCGCAACGCGAAGTCGGTTAAGGCATATCTGTGTGTCTTCGTGTGTCTGGCGACCAAGGCCGTTCATTTGGAACTGGTGGCCGATCTCTCTACGGAGGCCTTTCTGGCGGCGTTAGATCGATTTGTTTCTAGAAGGGGAGTACCGTCACTGATTCGGTCGGACTGTGGTACCAACTTCAAGGGCGCCGACCGGTGCTTAAAGGAAATTGTATTGTTTTTAAGTCAGAATGAGCGAGAGATTGGCACGGGCCTCGCCAGTCGGGGCATTTCGTGGTATTTTAGTCCACCTGGATGCCCCCACTGGGGTGGAATTTTCGAGGCAGTAGTCAAGTCTTCCAAGACTCACTTGTATCGGGTCATCGGCTCAACGATTCTCACCTTTGAGGAGTTGTCAACGGTGTTTTGCAGAATTGAGGCGGTCTTAAACTCGCGACCTTTGTGCCCGTTGAGCGCTGACCCGAATGACCTTGAGGCCATGACCCCAGGTCATTTTTTGATTGGCCAACCACTTAACGCCTTGCCGGAATATCCGTATACTGATGTCAAGTTGTACCGGTTGTCACGGTATCAGATGTTACGGCAAATGAGCCAAAATTTTTGGAAGCGATGGTCGCTGGAGTATTTGCATATTCTACAGCAACGCGTTAAGTGGACGGACAGGACGACCCCACCCTGCGTTGGAGACCTCGTTCTGGTTAAGGATGCTAACCTATCACCGTTGTGTTGGCGACGGGGGCGCATTGTTAACCTGATTACGGGCAAGGATGGGTTTCCAAGGATCGCAGACGTCCAGGTGAGGGACTCGATCCTTAGACGGGCAGTTTCAACTTTATCTCGACTCCCGGGAGTTTGAGCGGACCGACAACGGGTCGGTCCGGGGGGGGTGATTGTTTATAATCTACCTTCAGATTTTTGATTTTCTCCGCCTCGGTGCGACAGAGGCGAAGGGGCGGAGGTAGAGGTCGAGCGCTGGGCTCGGCGTGAATAGGAGTTCGTATTGAGACGCGCTGGGCGTTGAACGAGTATTATAGTAGCCATAAAATCACGGGTGAAAGCGCACGCGCATTGATTAAATCGACTTGTGGAGTCATTTCGCGGCACCCAATTATACTAGTTAAGCAGTACGGTTAGCGACGCAGTGAATGTCGAACGGGTTATTGATAATATCATTGGTTTGCCTTGTCACGGGAGTGCTATTGGGAAGCACCGAGGCTTTTGTGGTTAGACTAATACGGAGTGAGTGTGGTGGCTCGCGTTAACGGCGTGGCTTGCAGCGACGTGGAAGAATCGTCCGGAACTACCAGCAAACCATCGCAAGGTCATATACACTCATTATACACATACACAGTTACACAACTTGCGAGGGGTCAAGGAAGTGAGACCGGCTCGAAGAAATGAGGTAAGAGTAGCTGTAAGTTCAGAAATTGTAATATTGTTCGGAGGCGCGTATCGCGTCTATTTGATCCCGTTAGGACGGCGGCTGTTCTGAGACCTGTCTCCCATGGGCCCGAGATAAGGTTCGGCTGAGTCCTGGCGCGATCAACGAAATTATAATTATATTGTATGAAAAACTCTTGATATGTAAGTATTCTATTATGTATCCCTTTTATTATATACTAGTACACTTACTTAGATCGCGTAACTCATTATTTTGTAAATAAATGATTTTATAAAAGTTTCTTGTTTCAATTTCTGCGAAAATCCTACCATTCATTATCTTACGCTTTGCAAAGTTAAATTTTTATCGTAAACGAAACATTCATTTTCAGTAGTTTTTGACGATCTAGTTGTGTTTTTAGCTTAATAAACGTTTAAGAACGAGATAATTTCGTTGAAAATAAAACCACAATAATAAAATGAAAACAGATTTATTTAAGTAAAATTTAACAGTAAATATATTATAATTGATTTATTTAAAGTGCAGTTTAGAAGGTAACTGTGCCTAAAAATATTTATAATGTTTTTATTTACTTACAAAAATAATGAAAATAGATTTATCTGAGAAAAAGTTAACAGTAAATATAAATTATGATTGCCTAAATATTTAAAACGATTTTATTTACTTACGAAAAAACAACAAAAAGTGAGTTCAAGCCATATCTGAAAGAGAAATTCATTATTAATTCATCTGAATTCTAACATTATCTTGAATATACTACAATATTCAGTCAATAATGTTCCCACTGCTGAGACACAGACCTCCTCTCATAGGAGTGGGAGAGGGTTGTAACCCACCACAAGGGCACAGTGCGTGTTGGTAGATGTCTCATGTCTTCGAGGTTTTGGTTCTAAGATAGGAGTCTCTTCCGCCAAAAGCTTGGATGGGAGGAATTCAAGCATGCTAGTATATCATCATCAGCCTAGCCTTTTCCCAACTATATTGGGGTCGGCTTCCAGTCTAACCGGATGCAGCTGCATTCCAATATTTTACATGAAGCGACTGCCTATCTGATCTCCAAAACTCAGTTAATACTAGGTTATACTAATTTATTGTATCACGAAAGCTCTTAAAACGGTAAAGAAAAAAAAAAGCATCGTGAAGAAACCAGCATGCCCTAGAACCAAAACAAAATCGTAGACATGTGACATCTATCAACCTGTACTGGGCCTGTCCTCATGGAGAGGAGGACATTGTCCCAGCAGTGGGAACATTAGAGCTAAAAAAAAACCAGCTAGTTAGCTAGTTTAGCTTTAAAATGAATTTTATTTTATAAATTCAGATATTATTTTATGATTTAGCATGCATTATGAATAATTTATTTAATGATTATGCATTTTTGGTAATTGGTAGTATGTGTTGTATATTGGCCCTCAAGTATTATGATTATTTTCTACTAACAAAAATATGGATCACTGTTGTCTAAATTGAATAATTAAATTATTATTATTATTTTATTAGAGTCTTATGCTATTGAAACTCACCGGTCCTTCACATATCGAAGTGTTCGGGACATATGACGCCAAAGCAAGTGGTGCAGTAGTCGATACACGGTTTGTCCGACACTTTGAGTGCGTCGCCTTTGGGAGCAAACTGTATCACCCTGTAAATTCAATTAAAATATACATAAACATGACATCTGTAAACAATCACAATAATACAATCAATACAATCATACAATAGACTATGAGGGCGCCTAAGAATGCCACAGAATTAGTTAGTAATTAAAATGAGTTATCAGCTAATAATCAGTGATCTAGATAGTTTTATTGTGTAAACACCTTCTGCATTCTGGGGACAAAACGCATACCTTGCTCCCAACACTAAATGCTGACAAAACAAAATACACAACACAACACAACAATATACAACACTATTGTACCTAAATGTATACCTTTTGTACTATATTTTTTTTTTTTTCTTAAATAAATTATTCTTATTCTTATTATCTGTGTTAGTCTAAATAAAGAAAGAACGAAGATACAGGGTGTAAATGTACCCTACACGAAGATTTCACGCATTCTGTACATCAGGGTGTAAAAATACCCGTCGGGGCTACGGGTTATCGAAAGGCATAACGCGGCCTCGGCACAAGGGTGAAGAAGGAACATGGGTTGGTTTTTAGTCAGTAGAAGTCTGACACTCCCTTCCACTCTGCCCAAGAGGAGGGGGGTTATTTGATGATTTTCCACATACCAAAAAAAAATGCCGCTCTTGGGCAGAGCGAAAGGGAGTGTCAGACTTCTACAGACTAAAAACCACCCATGTTTCTTCTTAGCGCTTTATTTCGAGGCCGCGGTATCTCTTGGGAACAACCCGCAGCCCACTTTATTTTACATTAATTTAATCTTATCCGACGTGCTCTGGCTACCGCCGGTGTGCCAGCTATTTTGGAACCCAATGGGTTGGCACGCGTCGATGGGAAGAGACCAGATGGTATGACCATAATGCCGTGGAAGTTGGGTAGGCCTTTGGTGTGGGATGCAACTTGTGTCGACACCCTTGCGCCATCCCATCTTCCTAGCACGGTGAGCTGTGCTGGGGCGGCTGCTGCAGGTGCTGAAAACCTCAAACGGCGCAAATACAATAACTTAATTGGTAGTTATGTGTTTGAGCCGTTTGGGGTTGAAAAACTGGGGCCATGGGGTCCGAGTGCCCACTTGATTTATCAGGAAATTGCAAAGCGTTTGGTCGACTCTTCACGTGACCGGAGGGCTGGAATATTTTTTGGGCAAAGAATCAGCATTGCCATCCAACGTGGCAATGCTGCCAGCCTTCTGGGCACTTTTCCTGTTGACAGCGGTGTGGACGAATTTTTTGACGCCCTGTAATTACTCCCCTTTTTGATACTTGTATATATTTTATTATTATCTTAGTTCTGTAAATAGTAGTTTTTAAATGTTGTAAATAAAACAAGTATATTTTTTGGAAGATAGAAATGTGACGCTGTAAATATTTAGTGACATGACATACCCATAGTTTCCCGTCTGCATCCACTTGGGGTCGATGTTTGTGATGAGGTCATACTTGCCGCGTCCGAGACCGCAGATGATTTCTGACTTCACTGTGCGAACAGCTATGATAGGGGCTGGCTTAAAATCTAGGAACAAAAAGAATGAGAATAATTTTATTTGAGAAAACGTAATACAAAACGGTGAAGGAAAACTTCGTGAAGAAAAAAGTCTAAGACATGTGACATCTACTGCACCGCACTGGGCCCGCGTGGTGTACTATACCCCATCCCTCTCCTAGAGAGGAGGCCTGAGTCCCGCACGTGGGAACATTATAGGCTGAAGATGATCTCAAAGGGAGGAGCCCTTTGAGGGCTATATACCGCACGGGCCCAGTGCGGGTTGGTAGATGTCACAAGTCTGCGATTTTTTTTTTCTAGGACATGCCGGTTTCCTCACAATGTTTTCATTCAGCATTTTTGAGAGCACTGCTGATGAAATAAATTACACAAAGTAATGCCAGCCTGTGTTAGAACCCACGACTTACTATTTGTAATTCGGGGCCACCACCACTGGGCCACCTCTTTAAAATTATGTTAAACTCATAATTAAAAGACAGCTTACCAGCCATAGCAGCTTGGAACTTCATCATAGGATTAATATTTTTATCGCCCATGAGCTTCCGGTAGTTCAGGTCACCTTTGAACATACAAGCGACCCCTGTTTGTAACTTCCTAAACAAATAGGGGTCCATACTCTTCATGTCTTTAAAGCAATGGGGGTATGTCCAGAAATCATCGCTCTGTGAAACAAATAAATCTATATAGGGTCCCATTAAAATAGGTGGACAAAATTTCAGAAATCATTCAGACCACCAAAATAAGGACGATGGTAAAAAAAAGAAAAAGAAAAACGCATTTAAGTACCTACTCATAAAGGATGAGTTTGTTCTAGAGTGCCGGCAATTTATTGTTTTAAGTAAAAAAAACTGTTAATTTAATGTTTTTTTTGTTTAAGTAAATATATTTAGTTAGACCTACTGAACGCTATGTTAAAATTTGTTCACCTATTTTAATGGGACCTTAAATACATAGAAAACTAACTTTGAAAAGATGGAATTTCTTACCATGAGGAGAAAGACTCCGTCATCAACATATTTATTCCACTGCTCGCCGAGCGTCCTTAAATTGTCTGCCGTTACCATCTCAGGTTCAGTTGACTCAGGATCACTCGGCTTGTTTCCACCTGTTGTAGATAGGGATTCTATTAATAATAATAATTCACACCACACCACCACAGTCAGTGCGCCACAGTCACGTATAGACGACAAGCCAAACAAGCAAAAAAGTGCCTTAAGTCTGTCGAATTAAGGTACTTTTTGGCTTGACTGTGGCGGTCAAAAGGTTAAACAGAGCACTAGGAGCAGTGGTGGCCCAGTGGTGGCGGCTCCGACTTACGAACAGTGAGTCGTGGGTTCGAACCCAGTCAGGTGCATTACTTTGTGTAATTTATTTCATCACCCCTGCTCTCAAAACGGTGAAGGAAAACGGCATGTTTTAGAACCAAAAAATTCGAAGACATGTGACATGTCCAGTGCGGTGCAGTAGACCGCACTGGGCCCGCGTGGTGTACTATATCCCATCCCTCTCCTAGAGAGGAGGCCTGAGTCCCGCACGTGGGAACATTATAGGCTGATGACGAAACAGAGCACTTTACACTATATTAATACTACAAACATAAATTACACACCAATTTGTTAGTAACATTTACAGATCTTCAAACTAGTGTTAGTTTATTTTATGTGGGTGATGACTAATAATGTCAAAATAATTAATAATAAAAGAGATACCGCGGCCTCGACATAAAGGGCTAAGAAGGAACATGGGTGGTTTTTAATCAGTAGAAGTCTGACACTCTCTTCCGCTCTGCCCAAGAGCTGAAGGGCTTATTGGATGATTTCCCACCCAAAAAAGGCAGTACTCCTTGCCTTATTAATCTTGTTATATACTCAAATCTTCCTCGAGAACCACTCTATGCATTGGTGAAAACACCATGAAAAATCGGTGCAGAAGTTTTTGAGTTTATCGCAAACAGACAGACGCGGAGGAGCACTTTGTTTTATAATATTTATGTAGTGAAGTTCATTAAGCCATTAACCAAGGTTGCCGACATAGCCCGACGAATTGCCAAACTTAAGTGGCAATGGGCAGGGCACATTGCTCGCAGAACGGATGACCGATGGGGCCGAAAAGTTCTGGAATAGCGACCGCGAACCGGAAGACGTTGCGTTGGAAGGCCTCCCACTAGGTGGACCGTGCACCTGGTCAAGGTTGCAGGAAACCGCTGGATGAGAGACGCACGGGACCGCGAGATGTGGCGAGGGGAGGCCTCCCACTAGGTGGACCGTGCACCTGGTCAAGGTTGCAGGAACCCGCTGGATGAGAGACGCACGGGACCGCGAGATGTGGCGAGGGGAGGCCTCCCACTAGGTGGACCGTGCACCTGGTCAAGGTTGCAGGAACCCGCTGGATGAGAGACGCACGGGACCGCGAGATGTGGCGAGGGGAGGCCTCCCACTAGGTGGACCGTGCACCTGGTCAAGGTTGCAGGAACCCGCTGGATGAGAGACGCACGGGACCGCGAGATGTGGCGAGGGGAGGCCTCCCACTAGGTGGACCGTGCACCTGGTCAAGGTTGCAGGAACCCGCTGGATGAGAGACGCACGGGACCGCGAGATGTGGCGAGGGGAGGCCTCCCACTAGGTGGACCGTGCACCTGGTCAAGGTTGCAGGAACCCGCTGGATGAGAGACGCACGGGACCGCGAGATGTGGCGAGGGGAGGCCTCCCACTAGGTGGACCGTGCACCTGGTCAAGGTTGCAGGAACCCGCTGGATGAGAGACGCACGGGACCGCGAGATGTGGCGAGGGGAGGCCTCCCACTAGGTGGACCGTGCACCTGGTCAAGGTTGCAGGAACCCGCTGGATGAGAGACGCACGGGACCGCGAGATGTGGCGAGGGGAGGCCTCCCACTAGGTGGACCGTGCACCTGGTCAAGGTTGCAGGAACCCGCTGGATGAGAGACGCACGGGACCGCGAGATGTGGCGAGGGGAGGCCTCCCACTAGGTGGACCGTGCACCTGGTCAAGGTTGCAGGAACCCGCTGGATGAGAGACGCACGGGACCGCGAGATGTGGCGAGGGGAGGCCTCCCACTAGGTGGACCGTGCACCTGGTCAAGGTTGCAGGAACCCGCTGGATGAGAGACGCACGGGACCGCGAGATGTGGCGAGGGGAGGCCTCCCACTAGGTGGACCGTGCACCTGGTCAAGGTTGCAGGAACCCGCTGGATGAGAGACGCACGGGACCGCGAGATGTGGCGAGGGGAGGCCTCCCACTAGGTGGACCGTGCACCTGGTCAAGGTTGCAGGAACCCGCTGGATGAGAGACGCACGGGACCGCGAGATGTGGCGAGGGGAGGCCTCCCACTAGGTGGACCGTGCACCTGGTCAAGGTTGCAGGAACCCGCTGGATGAGAGACGCACGGGACCGCGAGATGTGGCGAGGGGAGGCCTCCCACTAGGTGGACCGTGCACCTGGTCAAGGTTGCAGGAACCCGCTGGATGAGAGACGCACGGGACCGCGAGATGTGGCGAGGGGAGGCCTCCCACTAGGTGGACCGTGCACCTGGTCAAGGTTGCAGGAACCCGCTGGATGAGAGACGCACGGGACCGCGAGATGTGGCGAGGGGAGGCCTCCCACTAGGTGGACCGTGCACCTGGTCAAGGTTGCAGGAACCCGCTGGATGAGAGACGCACGGGACCGCGAGATGTGGCGAGGGGAGGCCTCCCACTAGGTGGACCGTGCACCTGGTCAAGGTTGCAGGAACCCGCTGGATGAGAGACGCACGGGACCGCGAGATGTGGCGAGGGGAGGCCTCCCACTAGGTGGACCGTGCACCTGGTCAAGGTTGCAGGAACCCGCTGGATGAGAGACGCACGGGACCGCGAGATGTGGCGAGGGGAGGCCTCCCACTAGGTGGACCGTGCACCTGGTCAAGGTTGCAGGAACCCGCTGGATGAGAGACGCACGGGACCGCGAGATGTGGCGAGGGGAGGCCTCCCACTAGGTGGACCGTGCACCTGGTCAAGGTTGCAGGAACCCGCTGGATGAGAGACGCACGGGACCGCGAGATGTGGCGAGGGGAGGCCTCCCACTAGGTGGACCGTGCACCTGGTCAAGGTTGCAGGAACCCGCTGGATGAGAGACGCACGGGACCGCGAGATGTGGCGAGGGGAGGCCTCCCACTAGGTGGACCGTGCACCTGGTCAAGGTTGCAGGAACCCGCTGGATGAGAGACGCACGGGACCGCGAGATGTGGCGAGGGGAGGCCTCCCACTAGGTGGACCGTGCACCTGGTCAAGGTTGCAGGAACCCGCTGGATGAGAGACGCACGGGACCGCGAGATGTGGCGAGGGGAGGCCTCCCACTAGGTGGACCGTGCACCTGGTCAAGGTTGCAGGAACCCGCTGGATGAGAGACGCACGGGACCGCGAGATGTGGCGAGGGGAGGCCTCCCACTAGGTGGACCGTGCACCTGGTCAAGGTTGCAGGAACCCGCTGGATGAGAGACGCACGGGACCGCGAGATGTGGCGAGGGGAGGCCTCCCACTAGGTGGACCGTGCACCTGGTCAAGGTTGCAGGAACCCGCTGGATGAGAGACGCACGGGACCGCGAGATGTGGCGAGGGGAGGCCTCCCACTAGGTGGACCGTGCACCTGGTCAAGGTTGCAGGAACCCGCTGGATGAGAGACGCACGGGACCGCGAGATGTGGCGAGGGGAGGCCTCCCACTAGGTGGACCGTGCACCTGGTCAAGGTTGCAGGAACCCGCTGGATGAGAGACGCACGGGACCGCGAGATGTGGCGAGGGGAGGCCTCCCACTAGGTGGACCGTGCACCTGGTCAAGGTTGCAGGAACCCGCTGGATGAGAGACGCACGGGACCGCGAGATGTGGCGAGGGGAGGCCTCCCACTAGGTGGACCGTGCACCTGGTCAAGGTTGCAGGAACCCGCTGGATGAGAGACGCACGGGACCGCGAGATGTGGCGAGGGGAGGCCTCCCACTAGGTGGACCGTGCACCTGGTCAAGGTTGCAGGAACCCGCTGGATGAGAGACGCACGGGACCGCGAGATGTGGCGAGGGGAGGCCTCCCACTAGGTGGACCGTGCACCTGGTCAAGGTTGCAGGAACCCGCTGGATGAGAGACGCACGGGACCGCGAGATGTGGCGAGGGGAGGCCTCCCACTAGGTGGACCGTGCACCTGGTCAAGGTTGCAGGAACCCGCTGGATGAGAGACGCACGGGACCGCGAGATGTGGCGACGCCTGGGGGAGGCCTATGTCCAGCAGTGGACGTCTAGCGGCTGAAATGATGATGATGATGAAGTTCATTGATATAAGAGTAAGACTTACCCGTGACTGATGATGGTGCACTGAACTCACAGTTGCGGCAAGCATCGATCAGGTAACTAGGGGAGAAAAAAGATTATTAGGCGAATTTGTTTGGATTTTTGCCTGGATTTCTTCTTATCGTGTTGGCAGTAAGGTCTAACCGCAGCCCCGACGGGAGCCCCCCACAACTAAATATTTTATTTTATTTTTAGTATTTGTTGTTAAAGCGGCAACAGAAATACATCTTATTAGTGAAAATTTCATAATTATGTCTAGCTATCGCGGTTCTTGAGATACAGCCTGGTGACAGACGGACGGACACGGTATGGATGCCTAAAAAGTATTAAATGAAAAGATTTTAGAACTTACCTAAAATCGCTTCGGGTAACGTCTGAGACAAACCATGGAATATTCTTCACGTGGAATCGAACCTGAAAACAAATCGTTTATCAATTTGTGGCGACTAGCGACATCTATCGCAACACCTGCGTACTAACAACGAGCGACAGAAATTCCTACATCGCGCTATGAACATTATCCGCGACATCGCGCCTATATAGGAGTTCCCGACTGACAACTGTCGGGCAGTTAGCGCCGGACACAACACCCGTCCGCGAGGAGGATCCTCCCTTTTCTATGGGGGATGAGGAACTTTACACCCTGTTCCTCATACCTCCAAAAATTCAAATCTTCAATGTACTACTCCGTCACATTAACTTGACGCTTGGCGTTGTCACAATAATGTCAAAAACAATATAAAACAACAGAAAACTAGCCAAATTATCGAAGCGCGCATTCCAGAGATGCGTCAAGTGTGACCGTGTAGTACAGTCCGCATCAGAAGTATATTAACATTACTCAAACTTCCGAAGCGTTACTACATGTTATTGGAGTGTAAGGACTATTTTAACGAATAATCTTCTGAAACATTAAAAACAATAGCTAGAGTCCTGTACATAAAAGAATTAAAATTCCGAAATGTTCAGCTACTTCTGATGCTGACCGTACCAATCGTTTACAGTTCAACATGGATCCGAAGACGAACAAAGGTTTTCGATATCGGAAATCGCGTTAGAGAACTCAAATGGAGTTCATATTACTTCCTTGAGTGACTATTTAATGAAAAAGACATTCAAGGAAGTTATATGAACTGAGAGGGTTGTATTGGTGATTTTAATCATATTAATCAAATTATTTGATCCTATTTTTTTATTTAACATACAACCTGACAATGGCCGGTCAATTGCAAAAAAACGTAAAAAAATCGAATCGCTGTCTACCTTAAAAGATTCACCTAAATAGATAGAGTAAGATCCAGGGCCGCCACAGGTCACGTATTTTCTGACGAAGGAAATGTGGACGATTGGTGGTCTGAATGATTTCTGAAATTTTGTCCACCTATTTTAATGGGACCTTATATACGTAAAAATCAGCTTGGAGACAATACGTGAGGTTAGTAATATTTTTATGCACCTTGATAGCCTGATACCTGAAAATTGGCCGTCTTAGCAAGCTAGCTGGTAGTCGTGCGTTCTTAGTATAGTCGACCAAGAAATTGGTTTACCACTTTTGATGACATCTCCCAGTAACATAATTATTCGCTAAGGATGACAGATTGACAGATTCTGACGTGAAAATAGCACTTGATGTTTTGTACGTGCAAATGATATTCAACCTTAGAGTGGTAAACCAATTTCTTGGTCGACTATACATACTAACGCTACCCAATCGTCCACATTTCCTTCGTCAGAAAATACGTGATGTCTGGCGGCCCTAGGATCTTGGACTAAGAGAAATATGGAAGAAAATACTTAGCTAAATTGGGATAACAGCGGGAATATGATTATGAATGACGTATGACTAGGTGTTACGAGTATAAGAGTAGAGGAAGACCAAAGAAATGATGGATGTGGTGTGAAGGATGTTAGGGCTAGAAAGGAGGTGACTGCTGAGATGACTAGTATAGTCCCCGACACGTAACTTGGCAAGAGTCATTAGTTGCGCAGAAGTCATTTTTAGGTCTCTTTGTTTGTGGCTTGGGGCGCGGGGTATGAGGTAGCGTCATCCGCGCGTGCGATTGGTGCATTCAAATGCATACGTTCCATTCGCTCCTGATTACACTTGCGGTGCACGAAAGTTGTGTTGTTTTTGTTATTTCTTTTTGTTACGAATTTGAGTTGTCGTTGTGTTTTAAATTTAGTTTTTGTAACTTAGTTCTTTTAAATTTAGTTTTTGTTACGAGTGTTATTGTTTTAAATTTAGTTTTTGTTTTAAATTCAGTTTTTGTTGTTTTAAATTTGTTTTACTTTTAAATGCATATTTTTATTTATAACACCTAATATATGTCATGAAGTCTTCACCTTTCTTTAACCACATTATTCAAAATAAATTATGTCAATAACCATAGAATAATGACAAGCAATAAAAGTGACCTCTTTTTGTGGCACAAAGTGTACGATGCGCGAAATTTGAATTCGAATTTCGAAACCTTGCCAAGTTACGTGTCGGGAGCTATAATAGAGAAGTAAGGAAGAAAAAGATATGCTGCGCCGACCCTAATAAATAAATAAGATAAGGGCAGGAGAATGATGATGGCTATAGAATTATAGATGTTACCTTATTTACTATCTTCTGTGCTACTAAGAAGTGGGCTAGGCAAAGATCCGAAAACAACTCGTACCCAGCGTTGTCGCAAACGATATCTGTCGACAAATACACGATATTATAAAGGGTGTAAATTCAACCTTTTTTTTTTTGGAGATTGGTAAATCTGGCACTAAAAACCTTTCATGTTCTTTGTTATATAATACGGGGGGTATTAGGGGTGAATTTTCAAAAACCCTTACATAGTGCTCCCCTACGTTATAAAAGGAAAATTTCAAGTTTCTAACCCTTCTAAAAGTTTAGGCCGTGCGTTGATATTATTATGTAAGTCAGTCAGCTTCTCCTTTTTACCCGACTACGGCAAAGCCAAAGGACGGTTATGATTTTGACTGGTATATAGATAGATAGATAATTATAGCTTCTCGTAACACCGAGTATAAAAAAATATCTTGTTTATAATAATATAAAAACTTGTAAATAAAAAGCTTACCAAAGAACACAGCGGAAGGTACAGTCATCATGGCAGGGCAGGGGACCCTCTTGCTGGGGCCCGTCTCCACGGGGTCCAGGCCCTTGGGCCGGGCCGGGTCCACGGGCTCCTCTATTTCTTCCGGGGGAGGCTAAACGAGAACAATGTGTCACAATAACTACCGCACTCTGAGAGCTTTAATGATTACTTAGGCCATCACATAGTGAAGGTTTTGACAGTTTTGTCATATAAAAGTATGTCAAATCTTCAATCAGTGACGGCTTCATCATCATCATCATCATTTCAGCCGAAAGACGTCCACTGCTGGACATAGGCCTCCCCTAAGTGTCACCACATTGACCGATCCCGTGCGTCTCGCATCCAGCGGATCCCCGCAACCTTCACCAGGTCATCGGTCCACCTAGTGGGAGGCCACTTATGCAACGTCAAATCACTGATTAGAGAATTTTATTTAAACACTCTGGACGTTGCAAGGCCTCCCACTAGGTGGACCGATGACCGATGATGATGATTGGTAGGGAGGTAGCTAAGAACCAGGAGAAGGACATAGGATACATAGGATATATACTTTTTTTTTTTCTTCTAAGGCGCAGGCGGAACAAAGTTCGCGGGGTTAGCTAGTAATACATAGAAATACTAGCTGTTGCCAGCGGCTTCGCTGCCAACAGCTGAAATTATCCCACAGGAAAATAAAATCGGGATAAAAAATATCCTATGTGTTAATCCAGGTTATAAACTATCTGTGTACCAAATTTTATTCAAATCCGTTGAGTAGTTACATCGCGCTGTAATGGAGTGGCTGTATAGAAAATTGGAACATGATTCAATAGAAATGTGAAAATAGAACTAGTTTTTTTAATAATTTGACAGCTGTCAGTTGAAAACAATTGTCCCTAGGGCTGAAAAGTATTACTTTCAACCCGCTCCTAAGGCAAGTTCAGACCTACTTTCCGAATATGATTAATGAAAAATAACTATAAATACTTACTTCGCAGACTTTCATGCCAGCCTGCTTCGCGACTCTATTGCAACTGCATTGGGCTTTGAATACCAACGCCTCCTGAGTCTGTAATACAAAAAAAAAACGAAAATAATTACAAGAATAGCATTTTTTTTAATAGCGTTTATTACCCCACTGCTGGGCAAAGGAGTCCCCCATATCACCATGGGTGTCACTCACAGAACATAGTGCCACTCATCCACATACCAACTTAGCCAAGCGCGGCTTAACCTAAAGATCGACCCGAGTAGCATTTATTTTTAAGCCTTATAAATAATTATATTTTTAAAGTTTTTTTTTAATGGTACATACTTTAGATAAAAAAATATTCAAAAATTTAAATAATGTGTGAAAAGAAAAATAAAGGAAATTATACTAACAGCAATTATTTTTTCCCGTATTTTATCAGCTTTATTCTGGACTTGGTCAGCTATTTTATTGCAGTCGTCTGCTATCACCTGAAAATCAAAAATACTTGAACAAAGTGCCAATAAAATTTGAGGGTGATATTATAAAGAAAGATACGCCATGTTCATACTGAATGGCGTTCAGGGGCCCTACTATGGTCTCCGTCAGAATGGTTGGTTGCCTGTGGCTTTGGTCTATGAGAGTTGATTAGAAAATTGCTACATAATTGCTTATATTTGCTACATTTAATAAATAATTGCTACATACTATATATATTTAGAAATAACATTTTTTTTTTGTACAGCCATCCTGACGTTTGGTTGGCTGGTCGCCTCCTAGTTTAAAGCCAAGCATGCAGAGTTTCCCGAAATGTATTGCGTCAATAATTGCTTCATATTTGCTTCATTTATCTAATTTAGTTGTATCTTCAAACATATGTTAAATAAAGGATGTAGCCATTATTTTAATTATCCCAAGGAAAAGTGCCTGATAAAACAATAAAGGCAAATACTTAGTTATGTTGTAAACCGATTCAACATAACTAAGTATTTGCCTTTATTGTTTTATCAGGCACTTTTCCTTGGGATAATTAAAGTAATAGCTACATCCTTTATTTAACATAACAACTAAATTAGATAAATGAAGCAAATATGAAGCAATTATTGACGCAATACATTTCGGGAAACTCTGCATGCTTGGCTTTAAACTAGGAGGCGACCAGCCAACCAAACGTCAGGATGGCTGTACAAAAAAAAAATGTTATTTCTAAATATATATAGTATGTAGCAATTATTTATTAAATGTAGCAAATATAAGCAATTATGTAGCAATTTTCTAATCAACTCTCATAGACCAAAGCCACAGGCAACCAGCCATTCTGACGGAGACCTACTATGACGTCTTAAATCAGTCCTAACTTATTCTTAATCCAGTGTGGATAAAAGATGGCGCTAGACACCCTGTATAGTTCTGTCACGTTTCCACACTGGAATAAGATTGAGTTAGGACTGTTTTAAGACGTCATAGTAGGGCACCAGATATCGTTGCGTTCTACGACAGGGATAGATAATACGGAACGTTTAAGATAATAAAAAGAGATAGCTAGTTACTAAACTGCACCAATTGCCGTAGTTTGTCCTCAATAATTTGTGCGTGCTAATGCGATATCTATATCTAGAATATCTACCTCTTTTTATTTATAATATCATTGGTTGCCCTCGATTTCTCTGGGATCATCAGATTCAGAGCCCATCATCAGATTCTAACTTGGTGACAATGGGTGGTCCCATTGTCACCTCGGGAGCATTATTGTCAACATTTTTTTAAAAGCCTATCCAACGATATGCCCCACAATGGAATTAACGAGAAAAAAAATCCCCATTATAATGTGTACTGGAGATACCTCAAAACGGTGTAACTCATTTGTATATTCATGCCAAATTACAGCTTTCTAGTACTAAGATTCTTACACCCGTATTTATGAACAAGCCATTTCTATTACTTGAGTAAATGTCATTGTTTAAGATACGATTTTTTCTCTGTAGTTTAGTAATAGGGGATCGGACTGGGTCAAAATAATATGATTCTGTTTAGTCCGTCAGTTAGATTATCGAAAAATATTGAATACGTGTTTTTTGTTTTATCAAATCAATAAAAAATTACGAAGATAAAACGAGTCAAAGATCATGGAGTGGGGCTTGAAACGTCACTTGTAGGTACAAAATGTACTATCATATGACGTCACACGAGTTTTCGAAGCACTGTATCGTCTTCATTTTTAGTTTACGTGAAAAAAGAAAAAATACGTGTCCAATAATTTTTGGAAATCTATCTGACGGACTAATTTGTTTTTTTTTTGTCCGATCCCCTATTCCTTAATGTTAGAACTATCAAACGTTAGAATTCTTAGTTTTGCTTTCATTGACGGTTCTAACTTCGTTTAAATTCTTGACAATTGCATACAAATATTTGCATAAGTAATAACTTAAGTCCAAGTAATTACTTTGACTTGACTATAAAATACGGGGGTTAGAGATATAGTGCGGACGGACAGACAGACGGACATAGCGAAACTAAAAGGGTTCCATGTTGACTACAGAACCCAAATAAAAAAAAAAGACGGGTTGCACTCCGGGAGTGCCGGCAGAAGTGAAAACTTGATTATTAACGTTGAGCATGTTTGATATTTTGGAATGGTTAGGGAATAATTTTGCACCAATTGCTTTAACAGTATAAAAGTACTATCATTTATGTGGTAGAATACAATATTGATTTATTGCGCTATCGTACACAAACATGACAATTTATATTACATTAAAAATTTAACACTTTAAAACTATTACAATTATTTTACATTAAAAAGTTTATCTCTCCGAAAAATCAACTTTCATCCATAATTTCAACGACTTTTTCACCATCATCATTACCAGAACTATCATCGCCAATCTCTAAAACTGATACGATAGGTTTATGGTAGCTGAAGTAAGAAACGAACAGTTTTGATTCGAACCTATTTAAATGTCTAATAAAGACCGCATCAATAGTAGTTTTGTATTTCGTTGTGCTAAGATTGCGATCATTCGACATAGTTAAACCAAATTCATTATTTAAAAATTCAATTATTCCGCCATAACTATGCTAACCCATTTATTTTGTCTTTCCCTGTCCTCCGATCGGAACTCCGATTGGTAGGAGGAGCGGGAATATTTTTTCCCATGCCTCCGATTAAGCATCATAAAAACATTGTACAGTCTAGTTCAAAATAAATTATTTTTGTATTTTATGTCAGTGTATATGCCTACCGACTGTATAGATAATCTACCGTTGTTTACCGAGTGTCTAGGTGTAATAGATTCGATAGTTCAGGACTGTAACGATGAGTGTGTGTTCATGTTGGGTGACTATAATGCAAACATTGGCAGCAGGTTTGGACTGGACTTGTTAAGGTACTGTAAAGACCAAAAGTGGACTTGTGCGGACATTCAGTACTTAGGTGAGTCATCAGGCACCTATACATTTCTCAGTGACGCCCATGGTACAACAAGCTGGCTGGACCATTGTGTAGTGACGTCTGCTGGTTGGGACACTATTTCTAATGTTTATGTTTTGAATGAAGTAAATTGGTCAGATCATTTTCCACTTGTAATTGAATGTGATTTTAATGTTATAAGTCGTAAGATTGTTACTCAACAGCCGATTAAGAATACAATATCGCTTGACAACAGAAATAAAAAGCAACTGTCTGAGTACAGTCGTTTATGTGACGAATATTTGTACTATATTAACATAGACGCATATCGTAAAGAGTGTAAGGGGCCATCGTGTAGTGATCATGAATGCTATGAGTTAATTGAAAAATACTATCACGATTTAGTACATGCTATTACAAATGCAGCTCGTGATTCGCATCCGCATGCAAAGTTCTCAAATAAATGTAAAACAATTGTAGGTTGGAATGATCATGTTAAATCATTACATGCAATTGCTCGGGATGCTTTTCACACTTGGTCGCTGCACGGGAGGCCGACGCATGGACCCGTATTCGAGAACATGCATAAGAGCAGGAAAAAGTTTAAAAATAAATTACGTTGGTGTCAACAACACCAAGAACAATTAAAAATGGATGTTATTGCGCAGCAGAGAGCCTCCCGTGATTTTAAACAATTTTGGAAATCAACAAATAAATTGACACACAAACCGAGTCGCGCGTTAAGTGTAAATGGAAGTGAGGATCCAAAACAAATCGCGGAGGAATTTGTTGCGCAATTTAAAACAGGTTTTACTAGTGAACCGTGTGATGCAGGTGTCGGCTGTTGTGCGCCGGCGGTTAATCAGCTGAGTGTCTCTGTAACAGCTGATATGGTGTGGGATTGTGTGCGTGGAATGAAACGTGGTAAGTCGCCGGGGCACGACGGTCTGACACTGGATCATATTCTTCTAGGAGGTCCTCAGATGGCTGAAAAACTATCTGTGCTGTACGACCTATTTCTGAGGCACAGTTACTTGCCGAAGAGTTTTATGAAAACTATAGTAATGCCACTCGTTAAAGATAAAAAAGGTAACATATCAGATATTAATAATTATAGGCCTATTTCATTAGCAACTGTGTTTTCTAAAATATTTGAAAGGTTATTACACCCACATCTATCGAAAAACATAAAGTTACACAATGCACAATTTGGTTTTCGTCCAAATCTCTCGACTGATACCGCCATATTCTCGTTAAAGAAAACTGTCCAGTACTATTTGGACAGAAAAACAAATATCTATGCCTGTTTTCTTGATTTAAGTCGTGCTTTTGACTCTGTAAATTACAATGTCCTGTGGAATAAAATGTACAATGCAGGTATACCACCTGAAGTGATTAATGTCATTAAATATTGGTACGGGGGTCAAACTAACGTTGTCAAGTGGGGAGAAAGTTTGTCAGGTGAATACACCCTCAATTCCGGAGTGAGACAGGGTGGTTTGACATCTCCTACAATATTTAATTTATATGTTAACGACTTGATAGAGGAGCTGAGCAGAGCCGGTGTCGGCTGTTCTATTGATAATGTCTCTGTAAATAATCTCAGTTACGCTGACGACATGGTTTTGCTCAGCCCCTCTGTCAAGGCATTGCAAAAGCTACTGCACATTTGTGAAGTGTACGCTAGTAAGCATGGTCTCAAATATAATGTTAAAAAAACGGAGTTGATGGTATTTAAATACGATAATAGTCCATTACCTACGTCTGACATATCTTTGTGTAACACCAAGCTAAAAGTTGTTAAGAGTTTTAAATATCTTGGTCATATCGTAACGGATAAATTGCGTGACGATGAGGATTTAGAAAGACAGAGGAGAATGTTGGCAGCGAAAAGTAACATGCTTGCTCGGCGATTCGCTAAATGTACTGATCAAGTGAAAGTCACTCTGTTCAATGCGTACTGTCGGTCGCTTTACACTGGCCATCTCTGGTACAAGCACACACAACGCGCTTATAACACCCTACGTGTGCAATATAATAACGCATTCAGGTGTATTTTCGGGCTACCGTGGAGGTGTAGTGCGTCTGGCATGTTCGCGGAGAACAGAGTAGATGATTTCTATGCCGTCTTGAGAAAAGCGAGGGCCTCCTTTATGAGCCGTGTACATGATTCTGACAATGGAATATTGAGAGCCATATATGAAGCTAATTATTTCTTTGTATACGGCTGTCAATATTCCAGCTAACAATTTTAATAAATTAATATTATCTTATGCAATATTTGTAACTTGTAATTTGTAATTTGTAATGAGTAATAATGAGTAATGTGTGTAATGTGTTGTGTGTAGTAATGAGGAATGTAATGCAATGTAGTTTTAATTTTGAATTTGATTTTATTGTATTTTATCTGTCATAATTATGGGTGTCTTGCCTGAATTAAATGAATTTTTTTTTTTTTTTTTATTATTTATTTTATTGACTGTACAGTCGACATCGTTAACGTTCAGGGTCAAAATGTCCAACTCCCACACGACTAGTCTAAGATCGATAGTTTCCGAGATATAGCCGTTTCAATTTTGACAGCTGTCATCCGAAATGTAGATCTCATTGAGATCTATCACTTGTCCCTACACACAACTAGTCTAAGGTCGATAGTTTCCGAGATATAGCTGTTTCAATTTTGACAGCTGTCATCCGAAATGTAGATCTCATTGAGACCTATCACTTGTCCCTACACACAACTAGTCTAAGGTCGATAGTTTCCGAGATATAGCCGTTTCAATTTTGACAGCTGTCATCTGAAATGTAGATCTCATTGAGACCTATCACTTGTCCCTACACACAACTAGTCTAAGGTCGATAGTTTCCGAGATATAGCCGTTTCAATTTTGACAGCTGTCATCCGAAATGTAGATCTCATTGAGACCTATCACTTGTCCCTACACACAACTAGTCTTAGGTCGATAGTTTCCGAGATATAGCCGTTTCAATTTTGACAGCTGTCATCCGAAATGTAGATCTCATTGAGACCTATCACTTGTCCCTACACACAACTAGTCTAAGGTCGATAGTTTCCGAGATATAGCTGTTTCAATTTTGACAGCTGTCATCCGAAATGTAGATCTCATTGAGACCTATCACTTGTCCCTACACACAACTAGTCTAAGGTCGATAGTTTCCGAGATATAGCCGTTTCAATTTTGACAGCTGTCATCTGAAATGTAGATCTCATTGAGACCTATCACTTGTCCCTACACACAACTAGTCTAAGGTCGATAGTTTCCGAGATATAGCCGTTTCAATTTTGACAGCTGTCATCCGAAATGTAGATCTCATTGAGACCTATCAATTGTCCCTACACACAACTAGTCTAAGGTCGATAGTTTCCGAGATATAGCTGTTTCAATTTTGACAGCTGTCATCATTATTATTATTATTATTATTAATTATTATTATTATTAATTATATTATTATTATTAATAATTTTATTATTATTATTATTAATTATATTATTATTAATAATAATTATTATTATTATTAAGCGCCCTGCGCTGCCTAAACGAAACAGTAGGCCCAGGCATACATTTTCGCCGCGCCGTAGAGAGGGGATAGCTGTCTACTCTCCATCCGTCTTACGCTTTTTCGATCAGGGTCACGTGGTCACGTGTCCTGACGCGAGTTTAAGATTTTATACCCATCACAGAACAATTTCCCAAAGTGCTCAACGCCGCTAAAGAAGTTTTCACTTCAAAAAGCATTACCTTATCTTTCAAATCCACTATCATCTGGAATGGGTCCGAACTGATTATAATAGGTCCTGCTGCAGTGGGCGCTTTCTTCTTGTTGCCCTTGGGCGGGGGTGGCGGCGGGGGCGGGTTCAAACGAAGCTTCTCCGTCTCATCCGCAGCAGCCTTTATCAGGTTTACTTCAGACCCCAGTGATAAGGACAGGTCGCATTTGTTGGACCAAAGGCAGAGCTGAAAGAAATAAATCAAATTGATTTAGAAAACCCCATACATAACTGACGAGGGTGTACTTTTAGGTACACCTCTGCCTAACCCGTCGGGAATTTCAGGCGTGATGTTATCGAAATCAGATTTTTTTCAAGACGACAAGCCAAAAAGTACCTTAAGTCGACAGACTTTTTTTTTTTTTTTTGGTGGGTGGAAAATCATCGAATGACCCCCCCCGCTCTTGGGCAGAGCGAAGGGGAGTGTCAGACTTCTACTGACTAAAAACCGAACCCATGTTCCTTCTTTTCCCTTGCGCCGAGGCCACGTAATCTAGTACATAATACCGCGGCCCCGACGGGCGTCGGCCCTTGCGGGCCCCTCCTTGCTGACATCTCTTTGAGGCGCGCGTGGAACACGTACGCGCCGCCGACACGGTCTGTTGCCGTCATGACGACGGCCGGACGGCGAGCTAGCCCGTTACTCACCGTCCACAGGCCCGCGTCTACGGTGGCCGGAAGCCATCACGTGACCCCCGACGCCCGGAGCGCCTTCCGCGGCGGCTGGGACGTTGAGAGGTTCTCTCCCTCTCTCGTTCCGCCACCTCCTTCGCTAGCATCACTGCTTCGCACTGCGGAGGCGACGGCGTCCCATTCCTCCTCGCCCCGGACCATGGCTTGCGGGCGGGCCGGACGCGAGAGGTCACCGCCGCCGATCGCCGCTACCAGAACACGGCGGGGCTCCGCCCAAGCAGGGCACGCCTCCACAGTGTGCTCCACCGTGTCCTCCGGTCGATCCTCGCAGTGGAAAGTCGACAGACTTTAGGTACTTATTTGCTTGTTTTGCTTGTCGTCTATACGTGACTGTGGCGCTCAAAAGGTGTTTAAGTCCCATGTATTAGGGGGCGCGCCTATTGCCATGAACCGGGCACACATCCAGACTCCGTGGCTGCTACCAAGATATTCCTGACGGAAAAACCCAATATAACTTTGCCCGACCAAGGAATCGAACCCAAATAAACATCAACTTATATTACTCTGCCTTTTTTTTTGTGGAGGGTGGGAAATCATCAAATGACTCCTCCCGCTCTGGGCAGAGTGGTAGGGAGTGTCAGACTTCTACTGACTAAAAAAAAACCACCCATGTTCCTTCTTAGCCCTTTGTGTCGAGGCCGCGGTATCTCTTTCGAACAACCGAAAGCCCCGACGGGTGTATTACTTTACCTTAAGAAGAGTGACAAAGTCCGCTTTCCGCTTGTCCTTCTCAGACTCGGGCATCATGGTTACCACTCTGTTAGCGACTATACACATGATTTCTACATTATTGTCAAACGCTTTGTTTTTCTGTTCCGCGAAATAATCAAATTGCTGCAACCCCTTTCTGCAAATAAATGTTGAACAGTTTAAATCAACGCCATCTAGTGGCGAGTTTAGAAAACTTGACAAAAAACAAAACTTTGTTTTATAATTTAAATTAGGTGTTTAAAAAGATCTTTTACTAAAATACTATTTTATGAACAAAACTTGACTATTCTTGAAAAATAGTTGCCGTCCATAGTGCATTTTTAGCGCCATCTATTGTGGAGTAGTACGATTAAAATGAACATCAGTTTTAAACAAATGATACTAGATGGCGCTGTTTTAAGTTTATTTTTTACTTAAATAAAATAGTTTTTAAATCCTAGTCTAATGAAACTGTGAGGAGTGATATGGAGGAAAAAGGAATAAATGATGGTGACGACTGATCCCAAATGACATGGGATAAGGGCAGGAAGATGATGATCCTAGTATAATGAATATTATATAAGGAGACATAATACTTACGTTAATTCGAAACCTTCTTTAAGCTTCCAGTAAACATAACACTCAGTGAACATCCATGAATTGAGGAAATACGTCTTAGTATCTTGTGAATCGATCCATTTGTTCCATTTTTCAGCTTCAGGGGTTTTCATCGTGAACGGATCATACTCTTTATTCGTAACTAAGTCGTTTTTCAATTTAGTTATTGTTTGAATAACCTGAATTATTTCATTTTGTTTCTGTAAGAAAAGATTATAATTAGTACATAGTTGCAATCTTGACCAGCCGGCTTAGCATAATAGCATGACCACCGAAGAAACGGGTTTTGTCGACGGAAGAATCGACAAAATGACAGATTGTGGCAAGGTTTCATGTCAAATTGTATGGAAAAATCTGTGTCTATTCTTGGTAGAATAGAGATAGAATCGCCATGCTACGGGGGCAGGTGGTCTTAATGGTCCCTTTAATTAGCAGATCATAATTAAAAGCGTAAAATGAAACTTTCATAATACTCGTATTACCTGCGTCTGAGTTAAGACCATTTAGGAAAACAGGGTTTCTAGAATTCCGTCGGGGCTGTGGGTTGTTCTTCAGAGAAACCGCAGCCTCGACATAAAGGGCTAAGAAGGAACATGGGTGACTTTTAGTCAGTAGAATTCTGACACTCCCTTTCGCTCTGCCTAAGAGCGGGAGAGGTTATTTAATGATTTTCCACATAAAAAAAGGTTTTCTTAAATGGCCACTATAGCAGATTATAAGAATTACGTTAAAATTCTTAAAATGGTCACAAACAGTTCTTTACTCTATGCATGGTTAACGTTTTACGAATTTTAACGCAATTCATATAATGATCCTATTATGATCTGATACAGTGGCCATATAAAATCCCCTGATCATATTAGGTAAACCACATAATTGCGTTAAAATTCGTAAAATGGCGTAGGTATGCGAGTCGCCAGTGAAAACCAGCGTCGGGTACTAGCTGCTGGGCAATTTGCTGAACTGGTCCTATTTGGCGCAGCCGTGAGATGCACGCACTTTTTTGTATTTTTTGTTTTTCAAATTAGTTTTTTTTTACTAATTTTATTGTGTGTTGTGTACACCTAAGGCCTATGCTGAATAAATGTGTTTTCTTCTTTCTTTCTTAGTCGCGACATATTCATAAACGTCTTAATTTTTTTCTTTTGCTTTGTACCCGGATGTTACGCTAATTAATCAAAAGATATAAAAATACACACCGTGTTATATTTGCTTGCAATTTTAGTTCCATCCCTAGCCAGGTAATCGATGACTTTAGTTAAAATCACCGGCAATCGCTCTTTCAGCGAATAAAAAGCGAAACTCCTGCAAAATAGAGATAAAATATCAAGAAGGACACAAAAAAGAAAAAGTGTAATTTAATAATAATTATTACTACTTAAGACGCAGTCAACGGGGGAACCGTAAAAACGACCTGTTTTTCGTCGCAGAGTTAGCCGTATTGCTACTTATTACAATTCCAAAAAAAATACAGTGTATAGTCAAATGTATAGGTAAAAGACTTATGCAAAAATATTTTCTAAAAGTAATCAAGAACCTCGAAAAAAAAAAATCACAAAATCACAAAAAAATCACACGAAAAAACTTTTTCGTCTCGAAATGCTCAATATTTTGAGTGACAACTGTTATTTATTTTTTTACTATCAGAAAGGAAATTTAACCAACTAAAGACTTACGTAAAAATATTTTAACATTACAGCGTATTTTTTTTTTTAATAAATTAAATCTGCGAACTATCGTTCATTTTGGCAGTCACGAGCATCAAACGCGTCGCCATTTTCAACCTTATTTGTTTAGGCGATGAGTTAAGCGCGCGCTCAAGGTCGCGGGCAGGTGATGTCGCCTTAATTAAGTAAATGTTAGCAATCGAAATCAAATTCTAACAAAAAAAAATCTAGTACATAATTTTTTACAAATTTTGAAATAAAAGAAAAAAAAGCTTTTATTTTGCAAAAATAATAGTCAAAATAACATTTTTAGATTGTAAAAGAATCACCAACAACAAAAAGAAACGCAAAAAGATACCGCCCGAACAGGGACTTGAACCCTGGACCCTTGGATTAAAAGTCCAATGCTCTACCGACTGAGCTATCCGGGCTCTGACAAAGACGCTGAAATTATGCAATAGATTTCACAAGCACGGTAAAACATCTTTCGTTTGGTTATTTAATCATGCTGATATTCGACTTTATTTTCAGACATTAAAGTCCTAAATCCTATGAATAGATATGAATAAGACAATCGGTACATGTTTTGAAAGGCAGCTGGTTTTTATTAATCGCACGATTATAAACCTTATTACGTAGCATTAAAGGTGATAATCGTTTGATATGTTTATGACGCAATTAACAGCTTTGGGGAAAATTGCTAAAAATAGTATGAGATGACATTTGGTGAATGTATGAAAATCACAATCATGATATTAGTTAGGTTAACAAAATAAGATTTTTCAACAGAAATTAATTGATGGAAACCACAGAAATGTGATGTGTGAATATGACGCATTGCAAAAGATATGCCCACAGCAGATAAGCTTATAATATTGTCCCACTACTGGGCAAGAAAAGTGGAAGGAAGGGAAGTTAAAAAACTTTTCACGATTTTCTAGACAGGTTTTATCCACAAGATTATTACCTACCTACTTGCAGTAAAAGCAATAATCTCACCAATGAGAATATCTCTACAATATATATGATACACGTGTGTATTGATGATTACCGTCCTCGGCTTTCTTAAGACCCTCACCTGACGGCTCGGGTCTCAATGGCGCCTCAGCGGTAATCGCCAACGTTACACACTTGTACCATAATGTAGGTACTATAACATTCTGATAATAAAACGTTACTATTGCCATATATTATCAACCTTATGACTTAATAACTGTGATTGTTATTATTTTATTATCGGCATTGTCTCATTTATCAGTTAATTAATTGCAGTCTATAACATGATAATTATTTATTGCGGAATTGCACATCACTACATGGGACCAGTCAATGTGACGACAGCTGGGGGAGGTCTATGTCCAGCAGTGGATGTCTTTCGACTGAAATGATGATGATGATCAGCTGGCTGTCATTGAGAAACCAATCATCATCATATGCCAATCATTTTTGATTGCTGTCGCCTTCCAGTGAAACCAAATGCAGGGTCAGTGGGTCGTCTTAGGGGCGGCAGCTGAATACCAGTACTTTACATAGAGTGACTGCGTATCTGGCCTCCACAAATTTCAAATTCAAATTCATTAAATATTTTCTACAATCTAAATAATATTGTAAACATCTCAAGATTCTCAAGACTATTCTTACCGAGTGTCATACAAAATTAATAATAATGGATCAATGCATGATTACCTTAGTCACAATATTTTTTTATTTTAAAACAAATACTTCTGACTTGCAGTGACTGATCATAGACCTATAAGTAATACATACTTTTTAAACGTCCCCTGTAGAGTCGTATTCATCGGTGTCGCAAGATCCCAGAATGGAGACTCTTTTTTGACTTCTATAAACGGGCCCCCATAAATAAAATCGGGTGCCACAAAGAAATCTAGTTCTGGTTTTTTGGTCTTATCCTCGGAACCTTTTTTTTTCTTCTTCTTTTTTTCGGTAATTTTTGTATCCGAAATGTTTTCAGAACCACTCATTTTTTGTTGTTGTTTTTTCGTTAAATTTTGATGCCGTAACCGAATGGATAGTGTTATTTTTTTGCTATTTTGAGATAAAATTCGAATGTTGTGATTATGATTTCAATGACATTGCTATGACATTGACATTTACATTGGAGCGTTTGTGAAGCCAGCCAAAAATAAAGAAAGAAAAAAAAACAAGGAATAAATTGAATTAGAAGTTATTTGAAATAATGAATAAATATTCGTTGAGAAGTAGATAATATTATCTCATTTGATTTTAGGTTAACCTTAGCCGAAATTAATCTAAGCAATACCTACCTACTGTAAAAAAAGAAACACTTCTTCCGCGAATGTAGGTACCTCGTAACTCATAGTATTTAGTACGTTTAAATGCAAGTTCTTAACCTGTCAACTCTGGTAGGAAGCAAAAGTGCTCCCAAAGAATTAGCAGTTTTAGTGATTAATCAGTGATATTGTGAACTAAAAACATTACCAAAGTGAAGATAAACACCTGTGGAACATGTGATAGTGTTATTCGTGCGTAAATCACTGGATTTCGACCGAAAATAGTGCATAAGAACCGCGGACGACATTCCACATTTCCGAAGATTTTATTCTTCTACCTCCAACTTTTTGTTTTTTTTTTATCTCTAATAAAAATAAGCTGTCAGTATGACAGCTGACAATTCGACCAGTGTTGCCAAACCAGAATCATGAACTCCCCCAAGGGAAATAAAATAACGAGAGTGGCTGACCAGGCTCTCGGTAAAAATAATGCTACTGGTGGAAAAAATACCAACATTAACCAAAACAAAGAACAACATAAGACAGTGAAAGTCAACCTAGACCCTCTTAACCAAACTTCGGATGATGAGAATGAGTGGCAATCTGTCCCTATACTGCGACAGTATAGGAAGAAATCCCTTAGTGAACACACTGCCCAGACTGGTGAGGATATGCAAAATAGCCGCAAAAGAATGAGATTAGGCCAAACTCCATCTCCGGAAGAAACACCAACTCAAAATAGATACTCGGATCTTGAAGTAGATGAAAAACAAGATACAATACCAAAAGCAAGAGCCAACAAGCCCCCACCACTAATGCTTTATGGCATTAAAGATGTTACTAAGCTCAAAGATTTGATTGAAGAGGTTCTAGATATAACTCACTTTTCCTTCAAAATTGTAACCAAGAATCAACTGCGTGTGACGGCTGACAACATTGAAGCTTACAAAAAACTAATGGTACTAGTCCGTGAGAAGAAATTGATAGGGCACACATTCACCCCAAAAGATGAACGACCATACCGCATCGTCATCAAGAACCTTCATTCTTCGACACCCATGGAAGCCATAAAAGAGGCAATAGAAAGTACTGGTAATATAGTGAAAGGTGAAATTATAAACGCCAGACATGGACAAACAAAAGAACCACTGTCAACCTGGTTCGTTAATATTGAGCCAGGCCCCAACAACAGTGAAATAAAAAACCTGAAATACATATACCACACATCTGTCAATATTGAAGACCCTAAACGTAAGAAAACCATCCCCCAATGCAAGAGGTGCCAGCAGTATGGGCATACAAAAAATTATTGCATGCGTCCATATAGATGCGTTAAGTGCGCAGAAAACCATAACACGCTAGAATGTCCTAAGACCAAAGAAGAACCAGCAAAATGTGCATTGTGCCTTGGGGACCATGCGGCCAGTTACAAAGGATGCAAAGTATTTCAAGAAATCCAGAAAAGAAAGTCTTATTCAAGAGCGCAAACAAGACCATGGAAACATGTTGAAGAAAAAGACCTTCCAACTATCGGAAACATACCAACCCTGTCAGAAAAACCATCTACCAACACCGAATCAGGTAAAACATACGCACAAGCCGTAACAGGAGACGCGACTAACCTAGAAAAAATTATGTCAAAGCAAGCTGAAAAGCTAGACCGTCTAATTGACCAAATGGGTACCCTTATGTCCCTATTGACAACAATCGTCCATAAACTAGTTCGTTAAAATAGCTCTAAGAATAGCAAGCTGGAACATAAATGGTCTGCTGGACAGAAAACAAGAACTTAAAATACTCTTTACAGTGCAGAACCTTGATGTAGTGCTTATATCGGAAACACACCTTACAGATGAAAAAACATTCAACCTAGACGGATACTGTACATACGTTACAAATAACCCGGACAACACAGCGCACGCTGGCACCGCAGTCATAGTAAGAAGTTGCATTAAGCATCAACTAATTCCTGAATACAGAACTTCAAAAATACAAGCTACAACAATCATGGTGCATGATAGCCAAGGTTCTATCTTAATATCATCGATCTATTGCCCGCCAAAAAAGAGAAGAGGACACGAAACCAGTGAGGAGGATTTCAACGATTTGTTCAAAACTCTAGGCAACAGATTTATTGTTGGTGGAGACTGGAACGCTAAAAACTCTCAATGGGGATCAAGGCTTACACTGACAAGAGGCCGTAACCTTAAGAATAGCATCGACAAACACCGTATAAATATCCTCACAACGTGTCAACCAACATATTGGCCCGCAGACCCAAATAGACTGCCCGACCTTATAGACTTCTTCGTCTACAAAGGGGTACCATCCTATTTCTTAGAAGTCTCTAGCTGTCACGACAGCTCTTCAGATCACTCGCCAGTAATTGTTACAATGAGCACATCTGTAATAAATCGGTCAAGAAATCAATACTTATATAACAACCGTACTGACTGGGAAGCCTTTCAGCAATACCTCAATGACAATATAGACCTGAAGATTCCTCTTAAAACCGACGATGACATTGAAAGTGCCACTTCCTACTTAACTAAATTAATACAGAAAGCGGCATGGACTTGTACTCCACCGGACAAAAAATCTACTGAAACTAAAACTCATCGCAACTTGCCGCAGAAAGTAAAATGCCAAGTTCTAGAAAAAAGACGACTTAGAAGGGTTTGGCACTGTAGCCGACACCCTGCTGACAAAAGAGCGTTCAACAAAGCAGCAGCTGACCTAAAAAAGAACCTGGTTGAAATGGAGAATGAAACAATGCAACTACATCTCGAAAACTTAACGCCATCAGTTCCTGCTAAAAACGAGTACTCACTGTGGAAAGCGGTAAAATCGGAAAGAAAACCACAGCTAGCACGGCACCCGCTCAAAAAAGAAAATGGTGAATGGGCTAAAACGGATGAAGAGAGAGCAGAAGCATACGGGGAGTTTCTTAGCAGCGTCTTCACCCCAAATGAGGACCTAGGAACAGAAATTACAGACCGCGAAGTAAGCTCATATCTTGAAAGTGACCTCCAACTGAGTCCCCCTCTCCAATGCTGCACGCCTGCAGAAGTGCGTCGCACCATCCTTGATTTAGAACTAAAAAAAGCTCCAGGATTTGATCTTGTGACAGCGGAAATATTGCGAAACCTTCCGAAAAAAGGAATAATGTTCATCACCTCGCTATTCAATGCTATTCTAAGAACCTCGTACTACCCCAACATCTGGAAAGTCTCTCAAATAACTATGATCCCTAAACCAGGTAAGCCACCGCACCTTACATCTTCATACAGACCAATAAGCCTGCTTCCTGTACTGTCGAAGGTCTTGGAAAAAATAATATCTGCACGGCTTAGTAAGCACCTATACGAAAACGCTACTATCCCAGAGCACCAGTTCGGATTTCGAAGACGACATGCGACCATTGAACAAGTCCATAGAGTGTGTGAACATATTAGAGATACACTCGAAAGTAAAAAATACTGCTCAGGGGTGTTTCTCGACGTACAGCAAGCTTTTGATAAGGTTTGGCACCCTGGGCTGCTGTATAAACTGAAAAGAACATTACCACACAACCTGTTCCTGATATTAAAATCTTACCTGGAAAATCGTATCTTCTTTGTAAAAATTAATGATGCCACCTCAGATTTTTACGACATAAGAGCTGGAGTCCCACAAGGCTCTGTCCTGGGGCCCGTCCTGTACCTGATATACACAGCAGATGTTCCTGAATCGGAAACTGTAATGACAGCCACCTTTGCCGATGATACTGCAGTGCTGACATCTGACGCCAACCCAGAAGTAGCTTCCAGTAAGCTACAGTCGCACCTGGATAAGGTTTATACCTGGATGAAGAGCTGGCGCATCAAGGCTAGTGCAGCTAAATCTAACCACATCACATTTACCCTCAAAAAAGGAGATTGCCCTGCTGTGAAACTGGGTAATGAGCAGCTACCACACAACACTGTAGTAAAGTACCTGGGATTTTACCTCGATCGCAAACAAACGTGGAAGACCCACATCCAAACAAAGCGTGATGAACTCAATCACAGATGGAGAACACTAGAGTGGTTATTGGGAAGAAAATCTCGACTCTCTGTCAACAATAAAGTTTTGATTTACAAAGCAGTAATAAAACCAGTCTGGACTTACGGCATACAGCTGTGGGGATCAGCAAAAACATCTAATACTGAAATACTCCAGCGGTTTCAAAATGGCGTGCTTAAAGCCATAGTGAGTGCCCCATGGTACACAAGAATGGATGAAATCCACGAATATTTAAAAGTTCCTACCATCAAAGAGGAAATCAAAACCATGACAAAAGCTTACAGAGAGAGGATAATAAATCACGAAAACAGCCTTGCTCAGGCTCTAAGTGAATCGCTGCCAACAAGACGTCTTAAAAGACTGCACACTTGGGATAATATACTTTAGAGTAAGGCAATAACCAAAGGCAGCCTAACAGTGGGAGGGCAAGCCTAACATGCCAAAGACACTGAAAACAACTGCTTATGGTTCAAGAACCGATCGCATGTTTGGAAATAAATATGAAAAAAAAAAAAAAAAAAAAAAAAAAAAAAATGCAAGTTCTATTCTATGTATCGGTGTATCCGTGTAATTATGTAATTAAAACAGTCCACTAACCTGCCGTATATTCCGCAGCATTCCACGTTATATGGCGTCCAAAGACGCATCACCGGCAAATTTTCCGTGTCTATTAAAATCCCATTGTTGTAGTCATCATCTTCATCTTCCATCTCGAACTCATCCATATCCAATTCCATTTCTTTTATTTAGAAATAAACACTAGGCGCTTGTTGACGACGATACAAGGAAGATTAGAAATTACAGACCCACTTATCTTTCCGTATGTATTGTAGGTATTACCCTACCGAACTAAAAATAGTTTTGACACTTGATTTCACACACTTCCGATCTTCACCTCCTGGTATGTTTTGACAATATTTTGTTTTGTATTGAACTATCATTGAAAGTTATCATGAATGAGCCAATCATTCAATGATAAGGTTGACGTAGCAGAAAAAAAAAACGTAACCTTGCAATCCAATGAAAACAATCAATATACGTTTGTAGTTCCATACTTACAACCTAGATGGCGCTGAAATGAATTAAGAAAAATTCAGCCAAGTGCATGTCGGACCACGCACAATGAAGGGAAGGGTTCCGTAGTTGCACTAGTTGCCCATCACCTCACCACCCACCTCATCTTTTGTGAACCAGTGACCGACTAATTCTGATATAAAAAAAATCTGAATTCTGACAAAAACAGAAATACCTAAATATTAGAGAATTTGGTGTCAAATTCTAATAATTGGCGAGGGATAAAAATATGGGAGAAAACTTTCGCTAGGTGCCTTAGTTTTTGTGATATAAATGTGCCCCTTCTGGTGACTCTCCAGATCGGCCAACTTGCTTATATTATCCCGGCCGGTGGTGACATTGCCAGAGACAAAAATTAGGGACAATTCTTGTGTTAGCAAAAAATCCCTGGCGGTGACCCTGCCAGCGTCAAAAGTTAGGGACAATTTTTGTGTTACAAAATTATAATCCCTGGTGGTGGCCCTGCCAGTCAAAAATTAGGGACAAAATTTTTGTTTTCAAAATTAAAATCAACCCTGTGGTGGCCCTGCCAGAGTCAAAATGTTTGTGTTATCAAAATTAAAATCCCTGGTGGTGTGTCTCTGTCAGTCATAAATTAGGGACAATTAGTGTCATCAAAATTAAAATCCTCGGTGGCCCTGCCAGAGTCAGTGACACTCCCCGGTCTACCCTACCTCAAAAGGGAAAAACAGAACCCTTATAGAATATCACTTTGTTAATTTTTTTTTTGTGTTATCAAAGTTAAAATCCCTGACGGTGGACATCACTGGACATGCCAGTGTAAATCACATCAAATTATATTCTGAAGAGATACCGAGAAAGAAAAAAGATACCGCGGCGTCGGCACAAGGGCTGAGAAGGAAAATGGGAGGTTTTTAGTCAGTAGAAGTCTGACTACTCCCTACCGCTCTGCCCAGACCGGGAGGAGTCATTAGGTGATTAAACCACCAAAAAAAAAAACAAAGAGGTTAGAACAAGTGATGTGAAATAAATAAAAGCAAACTTTTTTTAAAAAGATATATTACAAAAACATGCAATGAAGTTGTACTTTTATAGTAACAAACTTATATAAATGCATAAAAATCAGTACTTAGTGTACATTATAAAAGTAAATAATCATATAAAAATTTAAAATCTTAATTAAGTACATGAAAATCGAACCACGAAATAATTTTTTATTATAAAATCCTTTACTTAGAAATTCTATTGAAAGCAAATAATTAAATTCTATTATTTCTATTAAATAGAAATAATCAATTTAACTGCTTTTTGAAAGTATTGTTAAAACATTAAAGGATAGAGAAATCATTTAAATTATGGTCTTATTCAACAAGGCGGCAAGATCCCCGCGCAAACATAAAGGCGGGTATAATAAAAAGACAAAACCGATGTTTTGTCTTTCAAATATAAAATAACAGAGCACATTATTTAATGACACAAAGAAATAGGCGAAGAGTTTTTTCTTAGTGAAAATTGACCCTTACAGGTATTAGCATTTAACAACATATTGATAAACAAACTTATTAACTAATGGACAATAATATAAAATAAACAAAAAAACATTCCTAACTTTTCATCAAATAATTTGTACCATAATCAGCCTTAAATACTAGGAACATTAAAATCGGTTCAAAACCTTAAACAAATGTGCCATGCAATAATCAAACTTGTTGCATAAAGAAGGTCTACAACTTACAAGAGGCCTTTGGCAACAATTTAAAAAGTTCATAACAAAATATTTTTTTTTTTCTTTCATTTCATAAGTTGGGTCAGAGAATCAAATCTTATAGCTAAAGAAAATCCTTCAAAGGGCCTTGTTCCTCCATATTCCTTTTTTTTTTAAACAAGTGTTATAGGCTTACTACACATACTTGTGAATAAATGGGCTGTTATATTAGTTATTAATTATTGTAATATTAATTATTATTCATATAGAATCTACCGAACCTTTTTAGGACGAAATAAAGGTCACTAAAAACAAAAAACTGGACATTTTAATGTCTTGTTAAATCCTAGTCACAATAAAATGTATCATAATATTCTTATTATTAATTATTAGAGAGTCAAGTATAATCATCGTAAGTCATCCTCGTTCGATACTAGATTTATAAACTTAAACTCAATCCAAATACAGGGCCTGCAGTCTCTACACTAATAACAGCGCTCGTAGCGTCGTTAAGTCGAAAAATCGAAAACTTTCTTTAATAGGTTTTCAATCTTATGCTGTTGAAATAAGGTTGAAAATCTATTAAAGAAATTTGACATCGATACGACGTAGAGGCATTCGTAGCGCTGTTATTAGTGTAGAGACTGCAGGCCCTGGAAGGTTTTAAACGAAAATAAACCTTATTTTTATAAAGTTCTAAATCAATAGGCGTAACTTAAAACAGTGCACATTTCTGTCATCACTTACTGCCGCACTCAGAGTGCCTTAATGATTACTTAGGCCATCACTTAGTAGAGGTTTTGACCGTTTTGTCATACAAAACTATGTTAAATCTTTACTAAGTGACGGCTTAAGTAATCATTAAATATCTGTGAGTACCGGCAGTTAGTGTTGTACAGTGCTTTAATAATATTGAGGCATTAATAATACTGGTGAATCTAGCATTTTTGAGCATCTGACTAGATCAATTTATAGGCTACACACACAGAATCACACCTACATTAGCAACTAATGGCATTACAAATCATCATCTGCCTAGCCTTCTTTCTGTGGTAGTTCTTATTAAGCCACGAGCTCCTCCTAATCCTAAAAAACTAATGTATTACAAATCCTTAGTTTATAGTATATTTATACTTTCAGATCAACATCCCATGAACTACTCTGTCCTATCCAACAAAGCTCAAATCAAGAGCATGATGGCATCTTTGAATACTGACGATCTTGCCAAATCATTCCGTGAGGCAACCGAATTTGAGGGAGGAAGTTTCCTATTTGATGATGAAGAAGAGCAACGCTTGGAGTCACCAAGCCCTCAGTCATCGGAGACTAAAAGATAGTCCTTGCATTATTGATCACCAAGCTGATATTGAACACCTGGGAGAGGCGTTTGAAAGAGAACTGGATATTGCAGGTGGCCCTTGCATTATTGATCCCGATCAAGATTATATTGAACGCCTGGGAGAGGCGTTTGAAAGAGAAGTGGAGATCGCAAGTCGTAGTCCTGGCATTATTGATCACAATGAAGATTATATTGAACACCTGGGACAGTTGGAGATTGCAAAAGACCGTCACTATTCAGAAGAAAGGACCCAGAGCGGTGATGGACCAGATACTAGCAGGTCAGGAGGTGTTCCAAAGATTCGTCACGTCAGCATTCCAGTATGTAGTGAAGCCCAATTGCGGGATATCCAACTTGCTTATGACAAGGTTATGAATTCCTACCCTCCGTGTATCTGTTCAACTCTCGTTAAGTTTGTGCCAGAGGTTCAGAAGAATTGTGATGCCTGGACACCGCCTCTATTGTCGACCCCGACTCAGTCTGACCCTATCCTTAAAACAGTCGAGGTCCAAAGTTCCGAGTCTTACCTAGCAACATCAACTTCCGAGTTGGCTCGAGGCAAGCAAGGGTAAGACATCGCGGAAATGGATACATGAGTAACTGACAGATGGCAAAAAAAATTGTGAAATTCGAAAAGTCGTGTCAAGTCCCAAAGGTTAGTACTTTTTTACCCACAAAGTGACGTCACAAGCCCCCATTCTCCTCATCTTTGACACGTTTTATTTTCGTCAATTAATTTGATAAATCAAAAAACTCGTAGGTATCCAATAGTTTCGATAATCTAAGAGACGGACTAATTAGATTTTTTTAGTCAACTATCCTATGGACTCAGACTTTGAGATGATTCAGGTGATACTCAAGGATGTAGGGATATGGGCGGCTCTTTCTACCAGATAAAAGGGCCTTGATTAAAGAATAGAAAAAAAGTGTAAAAATTCACAGAACATGATTAAAATTACGTATTTAAGTCTTTTATCAGTCAAAATCTTATTATTATGATAAAAATAGTTGTCAAGTCTTACAATAAGTACTATAAGTTTTTTGACATGGTCATGGTCACTAACACTACTATTATTACTATGAACTGGATATTTATCATGTTTAATAAGAAAAAATGGTAAATATCCCGTTTATAGTATTAATATAATAGTAATACTAAGATATAAGATAGAATGGAAATTTATTTGATTGGATAGTTTCATTTTAATGTAAACAAGTATTAAGATAAAATTGTTTACAAGCAACACTTGTTAAAACAAAATTGTCTGTATTAAAACATATCAGTAGAATTGGAATTTCCATAAGAGACATGAATTAAAACATGCTTTGCTGTTGAATTCTCAACTTTCAGCCCCGAGTTTAAGGTATAAATCGAACAAGGCGATAAAATTACTTATAATTTACATATTTTATATATAAGAGACAACATGATGTTTAAATGTGATTTATAAAAGTGCATATAGCTGTCAAAGTTTAGGATACAAAATAGGTTAAAAGTCATGATTAATTAAAAAAATTGTCAAATTAAATCTTACAAAAATTGTGTTGTAGACATTTTCTAAAAACCATTTACCTGCTGACCTAGTTTATGCGCTATGGTGGAACATACAAACATACATAGACTGCTAAAATCATTACCCTTCCTTTTAGCTTCGCCGTAGTCGGTTAAAAACTGTTAAAATATTATTAGAAAAACTGTAGACTGAGTTCAGGTTTAAGGACTTAAACACTGAATTGTCACATAATTTTTAACATGTTGCAAAATATATCAGAGCCTAAAATATTGTTGAATAATTTCAAGCACTACCTTTTGATTAACTAAAAAACAGCACAATTTAATGATCATAATAATTATAAGGGCGCGTCCTAACCAAAGCGATGGTCGCGCGAATACGCAACACTGCGCCGACAGAACGAGTTTTCTGTTTTTTCGAAGAATCATGTGACATAATTAAATTATGAACGCGACGATCGCTTCGATTAGGACGCGGCTTCAGTTTGTGATTGTCATAATTTACGTTCGTCATAATCTTGTCCTAATCGTCACAATTAAAATAGTAAAATTGTCAAAACCAGTTTAAAAATAATAATAGTGATTACTAATACACATAAAATCCAGTCAAATAATTTCAAACATAATATGAAATTAAGAAGTTTTACAAAATTGGTACCTAAAAACTATTTTTTTTTGTTTTTGTTCTCATGCTTATTTACGTTAGTAAGTCATTGTGAACTTTAATCAGGTCACTATAGAGATCATAATTATTATCCGCTAAGTTATCTTTTATGAGATCATTGGTAATAAAATATGTTAAACATGAAACAAAATATCTACTTTCAGTTCAAATTTGTACATATTCATAAATAATTGTAGATGGTTTTACAAACTATGATTTGGCCATCTAGATAATTTATCACTTAAACAAGTATATTCATGGAATATTTGCCAAATCAAGGAAGTCATGCAATATTTTTGAAATAAATAGAAACAGCTTGTTTTGTGAGAGCATAATATACTGCCATGCTAAAGCTCAGAAGCAAAAAAAAAAAAGTATATTAATATTTTTAATAGCATCCAATATCTTAAAAAAATACGCATCTCTAATGAAATAAGTCAAATAGCAGTACATTTCAATTTTAAAACATAATTAACTAAAATCAATCCATAATGTGTCTAACAAAGTAGGTACCTATATTTAAAATACTTGTTTTTTTTTCTAAACTGTTTTTTTTTTAGATAAGTACCGCTTTTGCGCTTAGCCTGGCTAGATACTGACCAGGGCATTTAAAATGGCTACTTTAGCAGATTATAATATCAATTTCGTTAAAATTCGTAAAATGAGTTATTGTTATGAAAGCTTCATTGTAAGCTTATTAACGCAATTCATAAAATGATTTGCTAAAAGGGGCCATTTAATAGACACCCTGTTCATGAGACCTCCACAACTAAATCACCTCTTGTGGCAGTTTTTAATGTTAATTTGTTGTGGAAGAGAGATGGCGCTGTACAACAATAATAGCTATATCTCTTTCTCACTCTGCAGTAAGAGTAAAGTGCGCTAAGTCAATTTCTTTAAAAAATTGATGAGATGACTTGAACCTAGGACAAGAAACTCATAACTACGTTTGGAAAGGGAAAAAACTAAGTTTTGAATACGAATGAGTAGACAACTCGTAACTATAAGTTTTTAAACTACTATAAGGACTACTATAAGTTTTTAGGTTTTAACTCGTAACTGCCGCAATCAGAGAGCTTTAATGATTACTCAGACCATCACTAAAGGTTTTGACAGTTTTGTCATACAAAAATATGTCAAATCTTTACTAAGTGACGGTTTAAGTAATCATTAAATATCTTTGAGTACCGCAGTAAGACAAAAAAAAAAGATAGGACTGTGTAAAGGGCGATATTGCGAAAAAGCTGTCTGATGAGTAGGTAAAAAAGAAGAAAACATTAGTGCCAACCTAAAATGAATTGGGATAAGGGGAAGAGAATGATGGAGAAAAAACTAACTAAGCTTGGCATTCAGTTATAAACTAAATTAATAATAATAGTTCCTTTCGTCTTATTAGATTGTTTGTTCTCATACACTTTGGGCTGATCAAGTCAGTTGTCATTGGCACTAGACAGACCTCAATAACTAGTCCATTCATACTTTTGCATGAAAATTAATATTTCAATTAATTAAAATCATTATAATTATTTGATGTGGATCTGTTTCAGTTATTTGGCGACTTAGATACTTGTTGTTTTCATGTGAAATAAAGTCCTAATTAAAAGCTACTATTCTAGATATAGTCAATTCCCTCTCAAAGAGAGGAGGCCTGTGTCCCAGCAGTGAGAAACATTAATAGGCTGTTGATGATGATGATTCTAAATATTTTAATTGTTGGACTTACGCCCAGATTTTAGCTAATTGTCTATTAATCTGGCATAGACTGACCCTAGCTTCAAGCCATCTCATATGTTTAAAAAAATGTTTGACCGCTCTGACTCTCAGAAATAGTGTGACCGAGGTAAAATTAAATAACAATTAAAAGCGTCTCCTACCATTGCTCTTGATTCTTGTATTCTTCAGTGTGATGGTTGTGGACTGCAATGGCCGCCCGTTGTTGCTGCTTCTTAGTACTGGACAGTATGTGCTGGAAAAACAATAAAAATTGAATATCAGCTATTGAGAAATTCCCAAATAGCCTTTTGATTTAAAGCAATTTTTTTGCATTGGTGGCCCAATTTTATTCTAGAATCTTGGGGCTAGTTAACATTACTTGTTGACTCATTGTTTATGTTCATAACAGAAAAAAACTAATTTGAAAAAGACTGATTTGTACAACAACTTGTAAAGTCTGCACCAATGAGTTAAAACAAAAAAAAACATATCTTGACGGCTCGGTTGGCGCAGTGGCTCAAGCAATGGACTGCCGCGCTGCGTGTCGCGGGTTCGATCCCGCGCGGAACAAATATTTGTAAGACCTACAGATACTTGTTCCGGGTATTTGTGTATGTGAGTTTAAATGTGTGGCGACTAGCGACATCTATCGCAACACCTGCCTACTAACAAACGATCGACAGAAGTTCCTACATCGCGCTATCAACATTATCCGCGACATAAGCCTATATAGGAGTTCCCGACTACCAACCGTCGGGCAGTTAGCCCGCCGGACACAACACCCGTCCGGTCGGAGGATCCTCCCTTTTCAACGGGGGATGAGGAACTTTACACCCTGTTCCTCATGACCCCCAAAAATGTTTGAGACAACCCACGATACAGGAGAAATTCCCTAGTGTGGGGCAACGTTATTAAAAAAAAAAAGTATCATTTTGCTCCATTTGAGTCGAGTAATAAGTCAAAGACCGCCAAGTGAAAATAAAGAAACAGCCTCAGTGACCCGATGCGATGGGTGGGGCCCAGGGTGGGTGAAACCGCAGTGCACAGCAGCTACTGTTTAATAATGAGAGTAATTACTTACATGGTATGAGCATCATCTCCGGAAGCTCCACACGTAGAGCACACATGAGACCTCAATATAGGACATGTCACAATATTCTTGTTCCCAACATTCTCCCTCACAGCATGCGTCATATACACCAATGGAGTCTCTCCATTCTTACGGCAGAACGTACACATCTTTGCTGCCCTTGTCTCTTGATGCTTAGACGAACTAGGCCCATAGTTTGGCCGATTTGGCAGCGTGAACGGCGATGTCGGCATACGAGGGGGAGGAACTTTCGCAGAATTCGGCGTAGATGGCATTGTCGGCGAAATTTTCGGTGAAGCTGGCGTGTAGCTTGATGCAGGGGATACCGTGGAAGCTGGTGGTTGGAACTCAAACCCTCTCTTCTCAGCAGGAAATAGTTCATAGAAAATATTCTGTGTATAGTTCTTCTGTTCGGTACGAATGTTTGGCGGTGTAGGTGGGAATAAATGGTGTTCGGTATCCGGTTGCCATATTGTGTTTGGAAATTCAATGTCATGATCAAAAGGTTTGAATGTTGGCTCTAAAGTTGGTGGCACACGTTCCGGGTTGTCGAAGATCTTTCTTCCAATGATTGGGCGTTGTCGTCGGACAATGAAGGGAGTCTCATAAGCTTGTCTGTCAATGTCCATGCGATGTGACATGTCTGGAAACGAGTCTGGAGATGTAGAATCAGTTGAGCTTGATGAATGGTTGGCTGGTGTCAACTGTCTGAATGGTGTCGATAGATTTGGGTTAGGCATTATGTTTGGAGACCGGAATGCATCTGAAATTGCACAAGTTTTGGGCATTAATGATTGGATACCACATCTTGGTTAGTTTGGATAGGTAAGTCTTATTTATAGTATTCTCACGGAAAAAAGGAATGTTATGTTGATAATAACTGCATGGTTTTGTGCATTATTGACACTGGTGTTTATAGTCTTGTATCAGCCACAGATATACTTTGTCACAAAGATAAAACAGACAGAGTTATTCACATTATTGTCAAATAAACCCGTAATTTTTCATTCTTTGTGTTATAAAATTTCATTTGTTTTTGGTTGCGGCTCGTTTGTTTTGGTTTACTGTTACAGTTACTACAGTAGATAAAAGAAAAAAGAACCCGCGTACATTGCTACATGCTTCCATAGCACGACTAGAAAACTCTTCATACACAATTCTAAAAAGTAAAAAGTTGAACTAATGTTTGCTTACCATTATCATTATTCCGAGGGAACAGGCGGTTTATTTCATTCATGTAATCATACGTGCTCTTCGTAGGATACATTTTTGGATCTGAAATATCACCAAAACAAAAATAAATTAATAAAAAAACACTATTTACATTTTTACGTAAAGAAAAATAATCAAATCATCCATTTTGAAAGTTTGACGGCAGTGACGTTGTGAGTTGAACTATCGAGATGGTCCAACTAGATTCTTATTAGATTTTCTCGTAAAATACAACCACGCAAACCTTGTTAAAATTATATTATCAATTTCTACACAATTAAATAAGGTAAAGCTTAATATGTAATGTAGATTGTATGTAAACGACCAAACCAATTAAGCGTAACTTCCGTAGGTATTTGTAGATCAAGACTAAAATTAAAAATAGGTACGATTAATTTGCTCATCTTATTCCGCCCACTGACCTCATACTTAGCTAATAAATTTATTAGATAACCAGTCAAAATCTATCGAGATTCCGTTTGATAACTTTGAAAAAGATATTAATGTTCATTCAACTTTTACAATACCTAGTCTTATTTCTATTACAAGAACATACGACATTGACGTGACACACAAAAATCATAAATATAACTTTACTAAATATTATGATAAAAAAACTTACCGATGATAGAGTTCATCAAAATAATTTAGCACGTCTTCACTTCGCAACGATCGTCGGCAGAATAAAAATCAAAATAAAATGATTTTCGCCTTTCGGCACCGATCAAAGGATGCCGACAGCCATACATGGTCAGTGGTTAGATGCGACAGTGATGGCGGGTTCGATTTCTAGTCACATTACAAGTTTTCATTTTCTTTTTTTACTTGAATTTACATTTTTTATTCTACTACTAACAATACGTACAAAAAGAAGTTACGAATCAAAACTAATCATTTTACTTTAACATCACTAAATATGTTAAAAACAGTAACAATTTTTTCTATTCTTTGTCATTTTTTAATTTTCTACCTATATTTCACAGTAAACTTGCTATGTTGACTGGAGAATCGTAAACAAGATGGCTAAAAAGACATTACTATAAAAGCCATTTAAAATTTCAAAAAGTGAAGCTACATTTTTGTCAAAGGCAAGCCGCCACGTGCGCGGCTCGCTTTGTTTACATCAAACAAGTGCCGACGCGTGGTGCTGTTGTATCTACTCGATACTAGATGGCGTTGTTAAATGTTTTGGAATTTAAATAAATTGTATGATGGAATACCGAAATAATTAGTTACTATCTATGTTTTAAAACAAACAATCTGTAAAAAAGGTTAATAATATATTTTGCCTAATAAAAAACTCTTAAATTCTACTATTTTACGTAAATAAATTGTTTATTCCTGTACTGGTATTGGTCGTATAGTTGTACTATTACGCGATAGAGGGCAGTAAATATGGTAAAGATGGTTATAAAGCGACCAAGTTTAAAAGGGGAAGAACCCGGAAGGTACCGTTGCGCGTTGTGAATCTACGAACGATTTTACTTCATTTTACTTTGTTTATCATATTGCGAAGCCTTGTTTCATCGAGGTCTTGTTACTGCGATGTTTTGTTATCTACTGAGGAATACTTACATTTATTTTCTTTTCCAAAATGTAGTTCAATAGATAAACTTACCTACATACAATGTTAACCACCGCCAGCTGCAGCACCCGCGCTTCTAGAAATTACACGGTTACTCGCGTGTAGAGCATTTTGCTCATGTTTAAGAATGTCATTAAATGCAACTTGCATTTCATTATAAAATGCTATCATTATAAAATGTTATTAAGTAAGTAAATAAATTACTTACCTACACTTTATTTATTCTAGAAAATATATTTTCAAAAGTTTCTAGCATAGGTAAATCTTTTTTATTTTTAATTAACAATCATAGGCACTAATTTGCCAGTCTTTTATGGCAGTCTAAAGGAAAATAATGATAAGTAGGTATTATAATAACATCGATCACTATACCTACAACTAGATACACAATCAGTCAATCAATCAGTGACAAAAAATGTCCCAATCGAATGAGCGCCCATTCAACATTTGGGTCCGCTTCCTCTCAGCCATCATCCTCAAGATGGTGTTGGAACTGGCGCGGACCCTGCGCACCAAGGATGTGCACCGTTTCCGCATCGTCGCATAGAAGCGAACATCCCCGACGCACTGCAGTACCGAGGCAGCCCCAACAACCTCTTGTAGGCATTTTTGAATTGGACTCGTAGGGCGCTGTACTGTTTTTGAGTATAGTTAGCCCACAGGGCGCTCGAATAGAAGCAAGTGCAGTACGCTCTGAAAAGAGTGTTTTTCACTTCCTCCGAGCATCGTGTAAACCTGCGAGCTATCATGTTCGCTCTAACCATGGAGCAAAATAACCAGTGCTCGGCTCTAACAGACAACGCCCTACGTTCCCGTTCTATGTCTGAATCGTCTTTCAGGTCATAGGTCACCAGATGGCAGATGCCCAAGGTATTTAAAGGTTTCAACCCTATTAAGCGGTACATTATTTAACATAATGCTAGGGATAATATCTGGCCCGTCGCGTCGGGGCCGCGGATTTTTTTGTACTAGATTACGTGGCCTCGGCGCAAGGGCAAAGAAGGAACATGGGTTCGGTTTTTAGTCAGTAGAAGTCTGACACTCCCCCTCGCTCTGTCCAAGAACGGGGGGGGTCATTTAGTGGGAGAGCCGGCTGCAAAAATACCTACCTCATCAGGTACCCCAATAGGCTATCTTTAGATCGTTAACCGACACTTAAACACGTAAAAAAAATCAGGTCTGCCAGTGCCGATCCTGCCGGGTCATGGAAAAAAAACATATTTTTTGTCGTATTTTTTTGGTGAAAATTACGTCACAAGGTACCCGAATTAAAGTGCTGGCAACAGTTAACCATTGATTAATTACGTAAAAAGAAGGTGGTCTGCCATTGCGCACTCTGCCGGAAGTACTTGGCAGACCTCTAAAATATGGCCCCTCCAGCACCATGAACCTACCTCATCGAGTACCCTGATGGAACCTACGCCAAATAATAGCCAAGATGCCCTCGATAGAGGATCAAAAGGTCTGCCAGGTCTAATCTTGCCGGAACTTAGTGTTCAAAGCATTTGAAGTTGGTACGGTAGGTAGGCAGCATTATTTCATACAAAGAAGAAGGGGCGAAATGTCCCTTGTAACACTTTCTCCTTCTCCTATATATCAAATGAAAGAGCGTAAAAAATAGATCATTTTATTCTAAAACAGTAAATGTGTGAATACCTAATAGGGGAAAAAAGTTATTCACCGATAAAGAGAGAAAATATTTTTTTAATTTTTTTTTCATCGGACCTACTTGAGTGGGGTGTCTATTGATAGGTCTTTTAAAATGACACTGATGTTTCTAAGATCATTTTTCTCAAAGTCAATCGTTTGAAAGATAAACAGCTTCAAAGTGCTAAAATGTGTCCCCACCCCCTCTAAGTTTTAAACTAAGAGAGTGAAAACTCTAAAAATAATATATGCTTTAGATCGCAATGAAAACTTATAACCAAGATTAGTTTGAACGAGATATAGTAAGCCGTTTTTGAGATATAGCACATTTAAAAAACCGCAAATATAACTTTGTCATTCATACAATTACTATGAAAAACAAACTTATCACAAAATGTGTATTTCTGTTGCCGCTTTAACAAAAAATAATACAAATTAAAGGTGGCTCCTACGATGGTACGGAACCCTTCATGTGCGAGTCTGACTCATACTTGGCCAGTTTTTTTTTCCATTTATTCACACGTTTACTGTGTGAGTGAATAATTGATTTATTTTTGCCCAATTTTTCACACGTTTACTGTGTGAATAATTGGAGAGAAAAGTTATTCACCTATAAAGAAATGATTTTTTAATTTTTTAGACTCAAACAGTATTCGCACTTTTTACGATGACATCGTCCGAATTTCTCATCATCATTATTTCAGCCGAAAGACGACGACCCGCCCCGCCCTTTGCACGGGTGCAATGTGCTGAATATAAACCTTCCTCTTGAATTACTCTGTCTATTTCTAAAAACTTCATTGAAATCTATTGGGTAGTTTACAAGATCTAAACGTAGAAACGCGTTCCATATGGTGTCGGACGTAAAGAATAGCACCATCCCATATCTACCCGTGAGTGTCGCAAGAGGCGATTAAGGGTCGTACCAGAGAATGGGCAGCAGCATTCTACTTAACTGTGCTTTGTTATGACCTTACTACGCTTGCCAACCCGTCTGCCAAGCGTGGCGATTATGGCAAACCTCCCAAAATAAAAATTAGCGCACAAAAATGGACCCTAGTACCCGGCAGCCCGTCTACCCTCGACTACGGTAGCGGTCGAGGCAGCGGCGTGGCAAGGGAAAAGGTCCGGCTACCCCAAAACATACCGGCGACTTGACCTTTGAATTGAAATTGTTGTTAAATTAACACCACAGGAATCTGGACGATAATTCTATAATTTCTGCTTTAGAAAATTGTAAAAAAAAAAAAAAAAAAAACACCTAGCCTATTTTGACTTTATTTAGAATTTTATTTGACATTAGGATTAATACGGACTGCAAGTCACTTTATCTCTTTGACATTTATTGAAATTGATTATATTCCCAATTAATATTGACATGCATGTAACTATTTCTGAATGTGGTTTATTTTTTTTATTATTAATGTGAAAGTTTACATAATTTTATAAAATTCTACCACTGAAAGATATCTCAAAAGTTAAATTATGGTTGTTAAAGTAAGAAAGACAATGTTAATCAAATATATTTGTACGCCTATGGGCAAAACATAGAGGATCTACCTATCTGTAACATCATTATTGTAATTTGACCTATGTTTACAATTAATAAAGCATTCTGATTCTGATTCTGATTCTGATTCTGACCTGGCAACATACAATACGCGTTCACTCCGGACTTACGAGATGATAACGGAACTCGAAGGGGAATTGAGCAGGTTGCGATGGAGTATTGTGGAATTATTTGAGGTCCGAAGAGAGGGGGAGGACACGATAATCCTGAAATCCGCCTCTACTTCCGAGAGGGTTACCGGCAGTCCCAGGATGGTGTTGAGATTATCGTCCACAAGTCCCTCATGAATAACGTGGTGAAGATCGAGAGTGTGTCGACCAGGGTGGTGTACCTTATACTCAGAATATCCTCAAGATTTGTGTTGAAGGTCATACAGGTCTACGCGCCGACCTCGGGACACCACGCCGACGATGAAGGGGAGACCATGCATGAGGATATTTATAAAACCACACACTGCTCGCAGAACGAATGACGGATGGGGCCGAAAGTTCTGGAGTGGCGACCGCGAACTGGAAGACGTTGCGTTGGAAGGCCTCCCACTAGGTGGACCGATGACCTGGTGAAGGTTACGGGGATCCGTTGGATGCGAGATGCACGGGACCGGTCAATGTGGCGACACTTGGGGGAGACCTATGTCCAGCAGTGGACGTCTTTCGGCTAAAATAATCATCATCATCAGCCTATTATGTTCCCACTGCAGGGGCTCAGGCCTCCTCTCTGGGAGAGGGATGGGCTATAATCCACCACGCGTGCCCAGTGCGGGATGGTAGATGTCACAGGTCTTCGAATTTTTTGGTTCTAAGATATGCCGGTTTCCTCGCGATATTTTCCTTCACCGTTTTGAGAGCAGTGGTGTTGAAATAAATTACACAAAGTAATGTGCCTGCCTGGGTTCGAGCCCCACGACTTACTGTTCGTAAGTCGGGGCAGCTACTGGGCCACCACAGCTCTGATGAAATAATGATGATTAGAAATCACACAGAAACACATCGCCGCCATTTTCAAAACTTCGTTGGCCCTGCTCGTGCTTGGGACGATGTCATCGTTTTGGTTTCTACGATATACGAGTACGAATACTTTTTGAGTGTATTGCTCATAAACACACAATGCTTCGCAATGACAGAGTGGATTAAGAGTCATTTTCTATTTCTTTTAAATGTCCTGTTTCTACGCTTAGATCTTTAAGACATGGTAACGGATTTTAATGCAGTTTTCAGCAATAGACAAAAGTGATTCAAGGGGAAGTTTTATATTCCGCACATTGCACCTTTGCAAAGCCGGGGCGGGTCACTACTAAAAAATACAATAAAAAAATCATTTCTTTATAGGTGAATAATTTTTATCTCCAATTATTCACACAGTAAACGTGAATAATTGGAGATAAAAACAAATTGGATTAAAAAAAAAACCGGCCAAGTGCGAGTCGGACTCGCGCACCGAGGGTTCCGTAAAAAAAATATATTATGTGATGTAACTAAAAATTTATGGTTTTCGTAATTATTCCTTTATCTATGCTATAAGACGTTGCTTCGTACCAAATTTCAAGATTCTGAGTTCACGGGAAGTACCCTGTAGGTTTTGATTCCCTTGCGAGTGTCGAAAATTTGCGGCATAAACGGGAGTATCTTGATGTAACTAAAAATTTATGGTTTTCGTAATTATTCCTTTATCTATGCTATAAGACGTTGCTTCGTACCAAATTTCAAGATTCTGAGTTCACGGGAAGTACCCTGTAGGTTTTGATTCCCTTGCGAGTGTCGAAAATTTGCGGCATAAACGGGAGTATCTTTTGATCGCGTTGACTTAGAAGTTTGATTTTTTCACAGCTCCAAGAGACCATAGACTTGAGTATTTGATATGAATTTCAGCTTGATACCTCCACGCGTTCCTGAGAAAAAAGGTCTTGACAGACAGACAGACAGACAGACAGACAGACGGACAACAAAGTGATCCTATAAGGGTTCCGTTTTTTCCTTTTGAGGTACGGAACCCTAAAAACTGGCCAAGTGTGAGTCGGAATCGCACATGAAGGGTTCCGTACCATCGTAGGAGCCACCTTTAATTTGTATTATTTTTTGTTAAAGCGGCAACAGAAATACACATTTTGTGATAAGTTTGTTTTTCATAGTAATTGTATGAATGACAAAGTTATATTTGCGGTTTTTTAAATGTGCTATATCTCAAAAACGGCTAACTTTATCTCGTTCAAACTAATCTTGGTTGTAATTTTTCATTGCGATCTACTGCATATATTTTTTTTAGAGTTTTCACTCTCTTAGTTTAAAAGTTAGAGGGGGTGGGGACACATTTTAGCACTTTCAAACTGTCTATCTTTCAAACGATTGACTTTGAGAAAAAATGATCTTAGAAACATCACAGTCATTTTAAAAGACCTATCAATAGACACCTCACTCAAGTATGTCCGATGAAAAAAAAAATAAAAAAAATATTTTCTCTCTTTATCGGTGAATAACTTTTTTCCCCTATTATTCACACATTTACTGTTTTAGAATAAAATGATCTATTTTTTACGCTCTTTCATTTGATATATAGGAGAAAGTGTTACAAGAGATATTTCGCCCCTTCTTCTTTGTATGAAATAATGCTGCCTACTTACCATACCAACTTCAAATGCTTTGAACACTAAGTTCCGGCAAGATTAGACCTGGCAGACCTTTTGATCCTCTATCGAGGGCATCTTGGCTATTATTTGGCGTAGGTTCCATCAGGGTACTCGATGAGGTAGGTTCATGGTGCTGGAGGGGCCATATTTTAGAGGTCTGCCAAGTACTTCCGGCAGAGTGCGCAATGGCAGACCTACTTTTTTTTACGTAATTAATCAATGGTTAACTGTTGCCAGCACTTTAATTCGGGTACCTTGTGACGTAATTTTCACCAAAAAAATACGACAAAAAATATGATTTTTTTCCATGACCCGGCAGGATCGGCACTGGCAGACCTGATTTTTTTACGTGTTTAAGTGTCGGTTAACGATCTAAAGATAGCCTATTGGGGTACCTGATGAGGTAGGTATTTTTGCAGCCGGCTCTCCCTCTAATTCGATGATTTTCCACCCACCAAAAAAAAAAAGGGATAATATCTGGACATTTACCCTTGGCCCGAAAAACCATACATTCACTTTTCTTGCTGTTATAGAGCAGGCCATGGCTTAGAGCATATTCCTCACAAATACCGAGCATATTAGACAGGCCACAAACCGAGGCGCTCAGCAGCACCATGTCGTCTGCATAGCTAATGGTAAAAAAAAGTGGTCAAAAATAATAGTACATTATGGTAAAGTGTGTAACGTTGGTGATTACCGCTGAGGCGCCATTGAGACCCGAGCGGTCAGGTGAGGGTCTTAAGAAAGCTGAGGACGGTAATCATCAATACACACGTGTAGGGTCGTTTCGCCGGTTTCGCGACCACCTTCAGTAGGCGACCACTTGACGTACTAAGTTTCTTTAAAACAAGATAATAGTATTTGTAGAGGTAACACAAATAAATAAAAAACCTAAGAACGTGCTTTATAAATAATTATGAAATAAGAATTTACACAGTTTGAAACAAATGGGCCAACCCAGAACCGAAAAAATATTGATAAAGGCGCGTTTTGATTCAGTGGTGAGAAAACGTACCGCAAGTTAGAAAAAAAATAGCACGGCGCGCGGCGCTCAAAGGTAATTTTCATTACTTATTTCATGTTTTACACACAAGTTAGATGTTAAATTGAACAACCGATAAGTTTTCGTTATTATTTAGTTGTATTTTGCTATTTTTTAAGTTATTATTAAGATAAAATCAAGTGGTCGGTAACCGAAATGCTTATTTATCAAGAACGTTAAATAGCGACCATGTGGTCGCAAACCGACGAGAATCGCATTACTTATTTTCTATCAATATGACCCTATTGCTTTGTACAGGACTGTTACAATTTTGAATGTAACATTTTAGAAGCTTTTCTTTGTAGTTCTTTAGTAAGCGACCACCACTTTCTTTGAAATTACTATAAAAACGGGATGCTAAACAGGTGGTCGTAAACCAAAATAATCGAAATAAAGACGTTGGTTTCCGACCACCATAATTTAGTATGAGAGAAATAACGTCGGAATATTTTTTTTTTAATTTTTGATAAAAACAAAATTAAATTATTTTATATTACTTTTTTTAGATGGAGTTCCCATATAATTCAGAGTCAAAGAAAAAAAAGAAAAATACAGTCCGGTACACTGAAAAAGCCCTGAAAAAAGCTCTTGATGATATCCGAAAAGAAGGGAAGGGACCGTAAAAATGAATAATATAATAATTAATACATTTTTAAAGCGATTATAATTGTTTTAATGGCATTTTTTCATATTAAAATAGTGGTCGCAAACCAACTCACTGGTGGTCGCTAACTGATTAAAGTGGTCGGTAACCGACGTTTTCGCTATATTTTCACTTTTTCAGCATTTTATAAATATTTTTGTATGAATGTACTTTATTTTATGTTTTTGTATCCAAACTAGACTATATTTGGGACAAATTCACATTAACATAAACTATTTTGCGTGTAGACAACATTTTTTTTTCTTCATCATAAGTGGGCAACTCAGCTAACTGGTCGCTAACCGGCGAAACGACCCTATCATACGACGTTTTTCAACACACTTGTGAAGAAAATAATACTAAATAGTCATCTTCAACAGTTAAAACGAGTTCTGATTTTTTTTCACAGTAGCATGCGGGAAAACACGGAACTAAAATAAATGTACTAAGTTTGACGTAGCAATCCTTTTTTTTTTCCTGACCAGTGGCGCCACCATGAAATTCACACTTATAATGGTCATACTGTAACAATGGCGATCGGCCCTGTTGCGATCGGCCATGTCGGCCATAGACTAAATGAATGAGCGCGATCCAACCGATTTGTACGCCGCGACATGTGGCTAAACATGTTAGAACTTAATGTATCCCTTTAATAACCTGCATGTAATGTATCATACACCATGTTTAAACAAATAAATATAGGTAACTTACTTACTTACTTACTAATGAAAATAAGTAATAGAACAAATAATAAAACATGATAGAGTTTTAGCCACGTATAAATGAGAAAAAAGTTTTAGTTTTAAAGTTAGGTTTTAGTGGTTTTTTTTTTCTTTAAAGTTCCCACTAGTTATATATCGTACTGTGCAGTAGAACTAGTGGGAATGATCCCCTAGTAGTAGGTACCTACCAAATACAAAGGGTAGGTACACATTTACATTTTGAACTACTACTAACTAGTTAATAATTACAATAATTGTTCTATTTCTATTTCAGACACCAGGCCTTTCGTTGTGGATTATTTCGCCCAGTTCCCCATTTTGGTGGATCCCCTTCATGGGTTACTGGTGGTCGGCATCGCGAATCTTCCTATTGCCTTGCAGAAGCTCACCAGTTTATTGGTAGAGATTTCTGCAAGCTTCTCTTCATTAATCTCATCTGTTCCTAGGATTTCCCATCTGAGTAGCTCATACATTCAGCCACAAGGTGGAAACTTGTTTCTTCTGCTTCTCCACATGCTGGGCATATGGGGTCTTTCTTTCTTTCATAATCGTCAGGTGTCTATTGAGTCCACAGTGTCCTGTTGCGATCCCTACTGCTAGTCTTATGTTTCCCCTGCTCATTTTGAGTAGTTTGTGGGATTTCTTTTCATCATATGACTTTAAGAAGATTTTCGATTGTCGACAACCTTCTATTGCATTCCATCTTTGATTTGACTCTCTTGTAGTTATTCTATGGATGATTCCTTTTGTTATATTATGTGGGATCGGTAGGTAGGTAACCTGGGCTCTGGTCCCACAAAGGTTTCATCTGCTCCTTTTCTGGCTAATTCATCTGCTATCTCATTCCCTTCGTGTCCTTGATGACCAGGAGGGACCCATGCGACTGTTACTTCTGCCTTTTCCGCTAGACATATAATAAGGCGCTACATTAATTTTCTATTCTTATAATATTAGTATTATTATCTCAGCTTTCACCATCATAAAATAAAAGCGTACCTAAGTTATGTTGCACATCATTTATTGACTACTGGTGAGGCGTGTAAATAGCCTGCACCTTTGTGAAGAATGTAAGAAAATTTGAAATAAGAATATACGGCGGATGTGTAACAAAATAAATTAATTTCCCTTCTGATGAATCCTCGACAAACCAATACAAGAGAATTATTCGCAGCAAACATGCCCACGTACCTTGACAATCCAGAGATCCCACTCAGACCCAGGGAGATGGGAAGATACTTCGTTCATGCGCACTTGCAAGTATGGGCTGCCGGCCGGCGAGCTAAATCTTCGTGGATCCGCCGGTGGAATGGTGAAAACTCCAAAAATCAACACTGCACTATAAGTTCTCAGTGAAGCACAGATGCAGGTCCATTTATTTTACGAGTATCGTCCAGATTTCAACAAAAAGGGATTTTTTAAAGCGGAGCGCGTCGGAGCACACACCGTCTTGTTCAAACGGTCAAGGGGAGCTGTCAGCTCGCTAGTGCCATCTATATGTGTGCCCTTGCGGAAAAAACTCAAGAAAGCCTCGATACATGGGCGCTGCTTACAGATGGCGTGAGGATTCATCAATTGAGAAGTTAAAATATTTAATTTGAAAAACTAACATATTTTATGATATGGAGAAATCCTAAATTATTATTATTTTATTTTTTATATTAAAAAAGGCATTGACGCTTCACCAACTACAACCGATGAAGCAATCACACAACCTCTTTGCTTTCAAACCTTCGACCTTCCGAAGTTCAAAATGGCTGCTATTAAAAACAAAATAAGAACAATATGGGGCTACGTAACGTTGTTGCAACATGCCGCAGTAATTACAAAAGCTCGACCACCCACTAACAAACTGATCTAGATCGGAAAACACCATGCGTTTTATTATTATTTGTGTGTTTGGGGACAAAGATCTTGTGTGTAGATGGGACAGAATAATTTGTAGTTTTGTACCTATTTTCTACAAACTTTTTTAAGGTGTGGGGAAAATCATCAAAATTAAATAACTTCTCCCGCTCTGGACCGAGCGGTAGGGAGTGTCAGATTTCTACTGACTAAAAACACCCGTGTTCCTTCTTAGCCCTTGTGCCGAGGCCGCAGTACCTCTTTCGTACAACCCGTACCTAGCCCCGACATTCTTTTCAACCTTTCTGTAAAGGTAACACGATAAATAACTAGTTATCTACAAAAACTAACAAAAACTATCTTTCTTTTAGCTATTCAAAGAGCGTGAAGATTGTAATTATTTTTGTATGAATGGGGAATGGGAACATCTTTGGAACTCCCGGACGGAACTGAGTTTAGACCGTTAAAATAACTTTCAACGAAAAGTTGGTTTGATTAAGATTTGTTATTGAGTTTTGGCGATTTTCCATACAAACTTTCATCCCCTGTTTCACTCCCTTGGGGGTTGAATTTTAAAAAATCCTTCCTTAGTGGATGCTTAAGTGATAAGAGGAATACGTGTGCGAAATTTTAAGTTTGTAGCCCTAAGGGTTTGGGCTGTGCCTCACCTCATCCTCAGCCAGTCAGTTTTGCCTTTTAGATAGTTATAGATTTCTTTGCTACAGAAACGTGCCCAACCAACTTTCTTTTCTGACATTTTGTCCGAACCTCTCTACGTCAGAATGCCATCATGTCGTATTTTCGTTTTACGTTCGTTACAATATCACCATCCCAGGGCCAGTTGAAAACCAGCGTCGGACACTAGCTGCTCGGCAATTTGCTGAACTGGTCCTATTTGGCGCAGCCGTGAGATGCACACTCTTTTTTTTTTTGTTTGTTCATTTTATTTTTTATTGTTTGTTGTGTGCACTTGTGGCATATTGTGCTAAATAAATATGTTTTCTTTCTTCTTTCTTTTTCTTTTATTTTCAACCGACTTCAAAAAAAGGAGGAGGTTATCAATTCGACTGTATTTTTTTTTTTTTTATGTGTGTTCGCTCATAACTTGCGACTGGGTGAACTGATTTTCATGATTCTTTTTTCATTTGAAAGCTGGTGCTTCCCGTGTGGTCCCATTGTCACCATTTCAATATCTGATGACGGGATCTTGTAGAAATCGGGTGAACTCTTCAATAAATAACAGCAGATTAACCGCGATTGTTGCTATAGCATATCTAAGCATTGTTTACGCCATCACACAACATAATATCACGCCTGTAGGCTCACTACAAAGGTGATGAAGAACTTCGGAGATAGGCAACGGAACTCCTCAATTAATGATAGCAAATGGACTGGGATTGCTGAAATCTCATGACTGTCTATTGTTTACACCAGTTCATAACATAACATCACGCCGGTACGTTGTGAATGGGGTAAGCACATGTGAAACACTAAAAAGTGAAAAATCAAAACTTTTTTTACAAAAAATAAAACCGACTTCGACAAAAATAAAACACAAAAAAGTGAAAAATAAAAAATCAGCTTTAGAAGTCGGTGGCAAAAACATGAAATCAAACAAACAAAAGTCACCGACTTCAGAAGCTGATTTTTTATTTTTCACTTTTTTGTGTTTTATTTTTGTCGAAGTCGGTTTTTAATGTTTCAATAGTTTTATGCCTACTGCGGCCTCTATATGACTTGTATAATCTATGAAACTAACAAATACGTTACGGGATTTAGAGCAAGGTCATTGGATCGCAATTATGGACCGATTGTGTGTCCGGTGTCTTCCTAAGGCGGTACAAGGTATAGGCGGTAGCATAAAATCACATTTTACGGTAAAACTCAATGTAAAAAACAAAACATTGTGTTAGTGCAGGGGTCACCAAAAGCGTAGGCGTAGTTCAAGGAAAAAATGTCATTTTTCACTATAGTGGCGATTGACATTATTATTCTACTCAAGTAGAAACAGACCGCAATGGTAATTAATTTTTCAACACACTTGCTCATAAAGTGGCTATAATTCCACCGCAATTAGGCACATAATGACACCTATAATCAAAATGTGACTTTTTCATTGCTATTATTCACTAGTGAGTTATAGGTTTTTTTTTTAATTTTATTGGTTGAGTTGCTACGTTCATAAAAAAGTTTCGATACAAAAATGATTGTGTTCATTAGTAAAAATAAATTAATGTACTTAGTGCTTGCTCATTTCATGCAAATTTGAATTTAAGGCGGGGTTGCAGTAATTTTAAGATTTTTGAACCTATAAAAATCGAACTAAATACGAGTTTTCTAATAAATAAAAATCATAATATAAAAATTGAACATACTCTCTAGTAAATCGTAAAGATAGAAACGCGATTTAGAATGATCGGCTCGATACTTTTTTTTATCAAACTCTAAATCACAATTTCAAACGTGTACTGCTAAGACATTTCATCATGAATTTATATAAAAGTTATATCAATAGATAGAACTTTTTATTTTGAAGTAAATGTTGAAAACATATTGTATAATTTCTTTATAGTTTTTCTCCAAGAAGCAAAAAACCGTCAAAATTTAGGCATTATATCGCTCGTGCGGCAGGGCGGGGGGCGAGGTCGTGCGTACATAAAAACAAACCTCGCCTTAAATAGATAATTTCAACTTGTACGTTTTTATTAAATGAAACTTTCACTCAAATAACTTTTATTTTCTCTGTAATAAAGAAAACTTTTTCCTCATTTTATACGTGGCTAAAACTCAATCGCGCTCATTCATTTAGTCTATGGCCGAACGCTATTGTTACAGTATGACCATTTTAAGTGTGAATTTCATGGTGGCGCCACTGGTAAAGAAAAAATGCATCGCTACGTCAAACTTAGTACATTTATTTTAGTACCGTGTTTTCCCGCATGCACAGATAAGTTGGTCGAACTGTAGATGCGCGCGCATAGGAAAACCGATTAATTTTTCCGCTATTGTGAAAAAAAATCAGAACTGGTTTTAACTGTTGAAGATGACTTTTTAGTATTATTTTCTTCACACGTGTTGAAAAACGTCGTATGATACACGTGTGTATTGATGATTACCGTCCTCACCTGACGGCTCGGGTCTCAATGGCGCCTCAGCGATAATCACCAACGTTACACACTTGTACCATAATGTACCTACTATAAAAAACCGGAGCCCTCAAAAAACTAATTTATGATCCATGTGCTAGACCTAGAGGATGCTTTGGATAGTAAACGGGTCATGGAGGTAATTTAAGTAAAGTTTTTCGGAACAAGCTCGGATTTTATAAGTTAGCAGCGATAAATTCCTTAAAAAAAAAAGTAAAGTGTATTATTTATTTATTTAGGCCTTTAGTGTGGGACACAACTTGCGTCGATACTCTTGCGCCATCGCATCTTCCAAGCTCTTCGTGTTGTGCTGGGGCTTCCGCTGCGACCTTATTAAATATTACTTTGTGGAAACTATATTTTCGAGCTCTTTGGGGTTGAAACTCTAGGTCCTAGTGCCCACAGCCTTTTTAAGGACATTTCTTAATGCCTTCTTCTGACCCAAGGGCTGGCTTTTTCCTTGGCCCGAGGCTAAGTGTTGCCAATTTTGCCATACAACGTGGCAACGCTGCCAGCCTCTGGGCACTTTTCTGCTGACACCGTTGTGCAGGAGTTTTTCGATGCCCTTTTATAGGTAGTTTGTTTTCAGTTTGGTTTATATATTTTTTTGTTTAGTAGGTATAGTCATATATTAAGTAAATTAATATGGTTATGAAAAGTTGTAAAGTGACCTGAAAACTAGTACCTATTTAAAAAAAAACAGCTGTGATGGAAATGATCGCAGTAACGAGGAGAACAAGTACCTTTCTGGGTACTTTTATTTACAGCACTCTTTAATTTACGAATTACGCGCTAGAGTAAAACGCTCTAGTCCGCTCTACGCTTAAAACTTGCACCGCATCAAAGACATACAATAAGTGTTTTGTTTATTGTTTTTATAAACATTTGACGAGATTGATGTAATGAGATGTGGCTCGCTTATTATTGAGAACTTTGAGAAGAAAGCAAGGCCATGTCTGTTACCATTTGATAGCTCTATGAGGCTCTTTGGCGCTCTATGGGATCTTATGTAATTGTAGGCTGGTATTATATCGGTTGCTAATGCGTGGTGGTTTAATAAAATGCAGAAGGCTTACTTCACATTTTTAAAGCATAATCACGCTATTTAAAGCATAAATTGTCAGGGCATGTACACGGGTGGTCTATGGGTTACTTATACAAAAAATCCCTGGACACTCTGCGTGTCCAGTACAATAACATTTGTACACGAGGAAGTCCCAACATCAGGATGATGTTGGGACTTCCTCGTTTCTGCAGTGCCTCCGGGATGTTCACGCAGACTCAGACTGATGGTGTTCATGCCGTCATTCGGAAAAAGATCGTCTCACTTATGAGGAGGGTGCGGGGGAGTCACAACAGCATCTTGGAAACTATAGCTGAGGATGTACGTGCACCTGTGATGAGGCATTTCGTTCGTCTGGTGGTCTCTAGGGAGGTATCTCCCTATTGGTTGCCTTGACGGGAAGGATGACCCAGCGCAGGGGTATCTATTGTATTTTTTTTTTGTGTACTTATAGGATTATGTGATTGTCTTTTGTAATTGTATGAACTAACAATAGTTTTTAAGTTTTTGTATACTAACCTATGGATTTTAGTTGTCCTAAAATAAATAAATTTGAATTTGAATAATCAGCCTATAATGTTCACACTTCTGGGACTCCAGGCCTCCTCTCTATTGAGAGGGAATGGGTCAAACCGACCACGCGGACCCAATGCGGGTTGGTCGGTGAAAAGCTCTACCTTATTCCTTGTTTCTGGTTTGAGTAAGATTTTGCTGGTGTTATTGCAAGGTTTATTTATTAGAGTACCTATAATCTTATATTTAAATCTAAATCTGCATCCATGCAAAGTTAGTAGATTACAGCTCTGATTAAAACCTAAACGTAGGTATTTAACCAATCCTGGTACAGATGCTGAATTCATTGACTGACATAGCGTAGCGCCACGAGAAGTTTGCAGAACAGTGGTTAGGTCTAGCGAAAGAGCTCTATGGATCGGAATATTGGGCCACAAAAGGGATGAATGAAAGGCATTTACATGTCACTGAGATGAGAGCCCCCTCTGCGTACTCTAACCTAGCTCTGGAGCCAGGGTCTCACACTTTTCTGTAACCTGTTTTTATGCCTATAAAAAATATTTGAAATATTTGAATCATCCTTAACACAAACCATCCATCGTTTCTTTGGTCTTCCTCTACTTTTATACCCATCCACATTCACACGCAACCTTCCTCATGACGTCTTCCTCAATCCTCCTCCTCACATGTCCATACGGCGACAGTCGATTTCCACAAAAGTTTTCAGTCACCGGCCCCTTTTTCAGACTTCCTTTTATGTACTCACTAGCTTTTGCCAGCGGCTTCGCCCCCGTGAATGTCGGAAAATAAAAAAAAATGACGATTTTCCATACAAACTTTCATCCCCTATTTAACTCCCTTAGGGGTTGAATTTCCAAAAATCCTTCCTTGTCTACATTATAAAGGGAACCTCTGTGCAAAATGTCACCTTTGTAGGCCCAAGGGTCTGGGCTGCTGGGCGTTGATGAGTCTGTCAAGTCAGTCAGTCAGGAGTTCAGGACTTTTCTTTTTATTTATATGTATAGATTTGTTTCTTGGGAGTTTGTGGCTAAATAATAACAGCAGTCTATCTTGAGGTTAAGCCGCGCGCGCTTGCCTGGGTTGGTGCGTGGATGGGTGACCCATTACATACCGAGTTTCCTTCGTGCCTCAAAAAGCACGTTAAGCCGTTGGTCCCGGCTTCCATTTGTAGATCTTTGACAGTCGTTGGAAGTCAGTTTCCCGAAAGTCTGACAACTAGTCTTACCACGCTCCACGAGCTGATCCCACCATCTCCCTTCTTCCATCGGGAGACTAGACGTACTGCAGGGTACCACCGATACCTAGTCGACATTCCACACATTCGAACGAAGCGCTTTGCTGGGTCCTTTATTATGCGCACAGCCAAGGAGTGGAATTCCCTGCCTGCGTCGGTTTTTCCGAGTTCATACAACCCTAATCTGTTTAAATCGCGAGTAAACAGGCTTCTACTGGGTAAGCTCGTTCCATCGTCGACATCATCTCTGCCCTTGGGGCAATATTGAAGTCAAGAGCAAGCCCATTTATAATAAAAAATAAATTAAAAAAAACCAAGGGATATCGTAGGTATACCTAGTACTAACTGGGTTGTGGAGGTCAGATAAGCAGTCGCTTCATGTAAAATACAGGTATGTATTCAGCTGCATCCGGTTAGACTGGAGGCCGACACCAACATAGTTTGGGAAAAGTCTAGGCAGATGGGTATTATGGGGGTTCTTCACACCAACGCTGGTCCTATGTATTTCGTTTTATTGTATACCTTGATAATGTAGGTATCCTGAAAATCCAATACTTCAGTACTACCGAGTTCACAGACGCCAATTTTCACCCTTATGTCGTAATTTATAAGGAGTCTTTGGTCAACTGGGAGTTGGGAGTTGGGACCCACAAGATCAGTCGAACAAATCACATTTTAAATTGTTTTTTTTTCATAGTTTTATTGTGGGTTCAGTTGCAAGCGGGTTCAGTTGACCAAAGAGTCAAGGTTGAAAAGTGACAATTATAATAATAATATAAATACCAATGAGAACCTCCTCCTTTTGGGCAGTCGGTTAAAAATAGAATTAGAACCAGTGACATGAACTGAGATTTTTTGTTTGCTAGACAAAATAGGACAAAAAAATTAGGTAATTCGGTGTTTTTATGATACATAATACATTACACTTTTTATGGCAATCTTTATGGCTTTGCGGTCTCTTTTGAGGTTTCAAAGACCCTAACACGACTTATGTGGGATGCAATGTTACTATTATTAGGTTAGAAGATTAAAATCCTGAGAATGAAGACTGAGACTCCTCAAACTTTAAAAACTGCGTATCATCATTAATATCGTGAAAAAGTTGTTTCCTAGCAATAATTTTTGAGTAATTAGTTTGATGTACAGAATGCTTGGTTGGTGGCTTCGTCAAGGGTTCATTTTCGCGGGCTGCGGGTTGTTCGAAAGAGATACCGCAGTCTTGAATACAAAGGGCTAAAAAGGAGTATGGCCGGGTGAATTTTAGTCCGTAGAAGTCGGGTGAACGGACTTTTCCAAAATGTCCATTTAGGCACCTCGTTTGTAGAGCAGTGGTGACCCAGTGGTGGCGGCTCCAACTTACGAGCAGTAAGGCGTGGGTTCGAAACCAGGCAGGCGCACTACTTTATGTTAGGTATTTATTATATCATGGCAAAACAACAAAATGTTCTCAAAACGGTCAAGGAAAACATCGCATCGAGAGGAATCTGGCATGTCCAAGAACCAAAAAAATTTTGAGAAACCCACGACTGTTAAAAATTTATTGAAAAAAGGATAAAATAACCTTAAAAAACCCAAGAATGTCCGTCGGGGGCTGCCATTAAATGAACTAGTTTTGCAATGTTCAGCTCCCGACGGACATTCTTGGGTTTTTTAAGGTGGGTGTTTTATGTTATTTTATCCTTTTTTCAATAAATTTTTAACAGTCGTGGGTTTTTTCAAAATTTTTAATTTTGCTTTTTATTTTAAACTTTTTACTTTTATTTTTATTTTTTTATCTAAGAACATGCACTAATCAAACCTAAACCCATAACTGAAAACTGAATCAAAATCGGACTTGTAGTTTTGGAGAAAAATGGCAACTTTGATTTGCACAAAAATGTTTGCTGCAGCGCCCCCCGGAAAGTTGTCACCGTAACACCTATCTAAGAACATGCACCAATCAAACCCGAACCCATAACTGAAAACTGCATCAAAATCGGACTAGTAGTTTTGGGGAAAAATGGCAACATGTATTTGCACAAACACACAAACAAACAAACAAACAACCTCTCACCCCAAACGCATATACCGTCTCCGTTCCGTCGTGGGTAAAAATTGGAAAACATGTGACATTTACCATAGGCCCACTTGGTGGTGTATTTAGGGCCCATTCCATATCATAGAGCCATCAGTGAGAACATTATACGCTTACCATAATCTCAAGGTATCGAACTAGACGTATTTGCCCAAAGCAGCAATAAAACTATGTTTAAAACAAAATGCAAGAAAAGATGAATTAAAATAAAAAAATAAAATCACAATTAATTATTGTCTTTGATATTCAATTAAGCAAAAAATTATAAAGACAGGAAGAGGAAATGTAATAAGTAACAAAATTGGTATCAATTACGAGTCTTATTGTTTAAATAAAATAATTAAATGAAGCCTTTGTCTTAGTACCGAAACTGATTCATACTAGAAATTCTAACCATACAAAAAAATTGTAAATGAAATAAGAGTCTATAAGTACCCTTAACGAATTTTTTAAGCCGAAAGCCACTTGTTCTCCCCGTCACTCGTTTTTTTTTGTTTGAGACCATACCTGGGAACCCCATAGTTATTTAAAAAAAACCCCTAGTTACGGAGATATTATAGGGGGTCAAAGTTCCAAATTTTTCACAGCTGTTTTTTTATTACTTCAGTACTAGGTTTTCAGGTTACAACTTTACTTAAAATACCTCCATGACCCGTTTACTATTCAAAGCACCCACTAGCTAGTAGCACAATGTTTTAACTTTTAAGGCTGAGGCTACATGAGGCCGCGACGCGACCTGCGACACATGAGCGATTAAAACAAGTAAACGAATGCTCATATAAATGGCTACACCGTACATCAATTCAATTCAGTTCAAAAATTTCGCTCTTCCAGTCGCATCGCAAATCGCTGCCTACTGTAGCCTCAGCCTCAGAGTGCTACATTGAGTTTGATCGTAAAATTAGATTTAGTTTGATGTAGGTACACATATTTGCTCGTTTGACGGCTTCGTAAAGGGTTCACAGTTTCACACACTTACACCCTGTATAATAATTATGGTCCTCAGAAAGGCCAGGTTCCTAGTGACAGTAGGCGTGCATGAAAGTATAAAATATGTGGATGAGTTGAACGGAGTATATTAGGAGCAAGTAGCATTCTGTAGTTTCTACCTCTTCCATGAGAAAGTACAGAGATCTCTTCTTTCCATGAGATAAAGAGTGAATTAATGTATGTGTACATCTGCCTTTTCCCAACTTTGTTGTGAATACTAGTATTTTACACGGAGCAACCGCCTATCAGACCTTTATAACCCAGTTAGTACTAGGTAATACGATACCCCTTCTTATGACTGGTTGTCAGACTTTCAGCCCAGTGACTACCTGTCACGACTGTCAAAGATCAACAAAATATGACAGGCAGGACGTGCATTTCGAGATATAGAGGAAACTCAGTTTGTTATTATGGGTCACCTATATACCTATACAGGGTTACTTGTAACTCGGCGTATTCCTTGCAGGACGTCATAGAACACAAAGTCACGGACTCATAACGAAAATCGTTCTTGATTTAGGTAGTACAGGCACAGAAGAAAGTCTGGGATTTCTCTGTAGAAAAATCTAACTTACTTAAACCTAAGTACTGATTTTGGGGGAACATTATAGTGGCTTAATTTGTTGCATTTTAACCCTGCTATGGTGTCCTGCAGGGCTATTGCGTATCTTTTAATGACAGTGGATAACTTATTTATAATGTCTATCAAATAACTGTCAAATGGTGAGTTTTTAAGAAAAAAATGTACCAAACCATAACCAATTTACAGTTAATCTATGGACATTTCTGCAGGGCTATTGTCTATCTTTTCAAAAGTCAGTGAATAACAAGCACCAGTTGTCCACAGAACTTTGGTGATAACTGTTAATGTCATAAAATTGGTATTGCGTATCTCATTGTGTGGGTATCACGTGACAGTGATTATAGGGTGACTAACATCCCAGCAATTGACACCTCTATTTTTTATCGACTATTATACGGCCAAGTTAAGCAGGTACTGCTTGAACGTTACAATACTTGATTGAGGATATATTTTAGATTTAGCCGCTTTATGGCACCTGACATGTCAAATGGTTATTGTCAAAGAGATTTATAAGTAATATTTGAATGTCATTTTTGTTGTCAGCCAGTAAGAAATTGCTGTTGTACGTAGTACTAATTACTTTCATGTTTTGCATGGAAGAAGTAAAGACAAAAGGAAAATAAAATAAAATATTTTGCTCGAGATTACTAATTAAGTTTTAAAAATTAATGTCTATTGCTTATGTAAGACGATTTTGATGATATAAACCCTAATTATTACTCAGAACATTGCAGGGCACGACACAAAAGGCCACAATGTTCACATATTCACAAAACAATACGTGAAATGAATCTATACAAAGGTAGGAAAATATTATATTCCCCGAAGGGTTAGACAGAGGTGTACCCATTATTACACTTCACCAACTACCTAAAGAATATTACAGATTGTCTCAAAAAACCATCATTGTAAAAACAAAATCCAAATTCAAGAAAAGACAGGTTTCTGTAGTGTACATAGTATTCACACAATATGAGCTATGCAATTATATCAAGGAATATATAATAATAAGGAGATTGAGTTTAGATAGGTAATGCAATTATAGTTATAAAATCTTTAGTAGCTCCAACAATACGGGACTTATAGAAACTAGTACCAGTATCAACCGTCATAAATCATCATAAAACACTACCCTTGAGAAGCGTCTTTCACGAAAGTCACTTTAAACTCTGTGTATAAACAATGTAATGTCAAATAAGCTTAGACAATCGCAATTTTAAAAATATCGATACAGAAACTTCTGTCAAAATGAGTTAAAGTGACCATCAACGACAATGGTCTCCGATGACGTCATACGCGTTGTACTACTGGTCATAGCCGATACCAAATTAACCTTTTGACAGTTAATGAAAGCACACAGAGCGAAAGTGATAATCAAAACAACTGTCAACAGAGATAGCCAATAGCCCTGCTGATAGCCACTGACGAATAGGGGGGCTGCAAGGAATACGTCGAGTTACCAGTACCTAAACCGAGTTACAGTACCTTAAAACGGACCACTATCATGTAGATAATGATTTCACATTTCAAAATTTTGTACTAGATCTTTAATCTTTATTACAAAAAATAAAACACAGATAGACCATTAATTAGGACCATTTTTAGCATGTACTGATATATTACAACACGGTTATTTATTGGCTCCAGAACAGATATCAGGCATCTTTAAAAGAAAACATTATTCACGATGACGAAATTTTCTTGGCGGCAACATTGGCGTTCTTTGTTGTTTGAAATTCGAGCGTGCTCTATGGGTCCTTGAAGAAGAGATGTCCGCCATGATTTCGCTTTATTATCGAGACATAGACAAGCATTTTAATGTGGGTCTAGAGTGATTTCGTATTTAGTTTACGTCTGCACAAATTATCATCTTCATTCTCCAGTCTCCTGCCCTTAAATTATCAAATTTTTTTTTTTTTTTTTTATTCAAAATGGGCTTACTCTTGACCTCAATCTTGCCCTAAGGGCAGAGATGAGGTCGACGATGGAACGAGTTTACCCAGAAGAAGCCTATTTACTCGCGACTTAAATAGATTGGGGTTATATGAACTCGGGAAAACCGACGCAGGCAGGGTGTTCCACTCCTTGGCTGTACGAATAATGAACGACTTAGCAAAACGCTTCGTACGAATGTGTGGAACATCGACAAGGTATGGGTGATAACCTGCAGTACGCCTAGTCTCTCGATGGAAGAAGGGAGATGGTGGAATAAGCTCGTGGAGCTCTTGCGCACACTCTCCGAAGTACAGTCTGTAGAAGACCGACAGACATGCAACTTTGCGGCGGTGGGCCAGGCTTTGTAGCTTGGCAACCAGCTTGGCGTCACCAATCAGCCTCCTGGCTCTGCGTTCTACTGAGTCGAGTGTGGCAAGTTGGTATTTGGCTGAGCCATCCCAAAGGTGACAGCAGTACTCCATGCCGGACCGGACTTGAGCTTTATACAATATTGAAAGCTGTCCAGGCTTGAAGTACCGCTTGACCCTGTTTAGGATACCCAGCTTTTTTGCCGCAGTTTGAGCTTTCGACTCGATGTAGGCGCCGAAGTTCAGATTTGCACTCAACTTCACACTCAATTTATTTGAGGTCGGCGCCACATGTCTACTTCTTCCATACTTCCCTATTTCTCGTCATGTCAGCAGTCACCTCCTTTCTAGACATCATCCTTCACATAGTCCATCCATCGTTTCTTTGGTCTTCCTCTACTCTTATAGCCATCTACATTCAATTACGTCTGCACAAATAAAAGCCTTATTTCAAAGATTTTAATGATCACTGTTTTGTTGACCGTGACGCCCAATAATAAAGAAACTAAGTTTTAAAGACCAGTACATTAGTTACTGAAAGCTGTGATGGAGATCTTTGTGAGGAAGATACCGCCGCCCCGGACACAAAGGGCTAAGAGGGAACATGGGTGGTTTTTAGTCAGTAGAAGTCTGACACTCCCTACCGCTCCGCACAGAGAGCATTTTCCACCATCCAAAAAACGAAAGAACTTACTGCGGTAGGTACTCAGAGATATCTTTAGCCGCCACTTAGTAAAGATTTGACATCACTTTTGTATACTGTCAAAACCTTTACTAAGTGATGGACGTTAGTTTACATCTCTCATATTCGGTAAGTAGGTCCTTATTACCCCCAAATGGGGCTTGTAGGTGACCAATTAGCGCTCTAGGGTAATAATGTAGCTAGAAAAGCCCTAGGGCGGTAAGTAATAAAAAAAAAACACTTCACTCTTTCAAAAAGTTCGCGTACATCTAACCATCATTCTGGCAATAGACATCATGCATTCAGCCCAATGACAAAAGAGGTCGCTTCGCTATTCAGCCTTGTCTTCGTATGAGTATAACGCCTCCCCCACACACACAGGAGCGTTTTTGCGTTTCTGCGTTTTCGCGTTTCTGCGTCCCAATACCAAATGTTATAAGAACTCATATCAACAATATGAGAACGAATCAATTTTAAATATCGAACGGCGAAGCTCAATTTCGTTCTTGTTTTTGAAAATTGTTCTCATTTCACTATAAATGTTAACTAATAAAATGTTTTATTCTTGGAATGCCGATTTTTTTCTACTTACCTCACAATCGAGATGTAAAGCAGAGTAGTTAGCTCGGGTGTAAGCATCAATTGCACCCTCGAACTATAGGCGCCCTCGCTGCGCTCGTGCGCCTAAATATCTCGGACTGCAATTGATGCCTTACAGCCTTTGGCTACTAATCTACTAATTAGTCCATCACTTATGGACTAAGTAATCATTAAAGCTCTCGGACTGCGGCAGTTAGGAACCTTATTTATTATTATTTACGCTTCATTTGCCGCCTACATTCACGCTCCAAATAAGATCATGATCACTATATCTCTGCCTACTTCTCCGGGGATTACTGTCGTGATGTTATGCAGCATTTGTTTCGTTATACCTACTTATACCTCACTCAAAGCCTCTAACGACTGCCTAACATATAATTTTCTGCGTATCTATCATTGCCGAACGGGTATCTAATTACCCAAAAAATAGTAGTCAGTACTATTAATGGCGATAGCAACGCAATTCTATTTCGTAACTGTTATAGCTACTTGGACATGAATTCATGTTGTTGCAGTGGTCAATAATGCATTCATGTACCTACTCATTATTGCTACTATTAATTTTTCTGCAATAGTAATAACAGTAGGTACCTCACCTATCATTTGAGGAGGCTCGCGTTAGGCAGCTGGATCAAGGGCTTGATACAGAAAGCGGTACTTCTGGAGTTCTGGACACAGCTCGTATTATTTGGAGGTTCTTTTCTTTGAAGCCCTGACCTTGAAACCCTAGCAGCCGTAGTCCGGTTCACGATACCGATGGGTTACATTTTAAATGTCTTTTTCTCAAAAATGGTATGTAATGTTGCCATAACATCTCTAAAAAGTATCCAGAAAGTGAACTTTACCGGAGACTTATTCACAACTGTCCAGTAAGAAGCGAGATTTTAAATTTGGAATCTCCTACTGTCCAGTAAGTAAGTATGTAATTTACTTACTGGACACTAGGTCATCCTCTTTAGATCTGCTTAGAAAAAAAAACATAGTACCAGACACAGATTAGAGTTTAGCCATTATAACATGGTTATAGAAGGGAGGTTCCAAATATATATCTATCTCTCTTTTTGGTGGGATTTTATGATTGTATTTAGTAATTAAGGCTCCTTCCACAAAATCATCTCATTTTGATCAATTTTGATCGCTTGGTGTGGGAAATCTATGAAGAATTTGAAGCTTCCTTTTGGCTATTATAAGAGACAAGTTCTTTTTCAGGTGGATGGGTTTGAAGAATTTTCAAAATAATGTTTATATTAATGACAATCACCCGTATTCAAAAGCCCTTTTCCGCACAAATACCGATCGAGTTACGTTTGGCTTAGCCGAACATAACACTACAAACGATTTTAAACATTAAAAAAAATATAAATAACATCACCGTATGGTCTACTAGGGGACCAGTTTGCCACATTTTCGACTTCAATACAAAATATAGCAGAAAAAAAATGTTAAAACATCGCAATTTTTACAAAATGTCTCGACAAATAAGATTTTTTATCTATACCTTAGAATCACGTTAAAGAAAATTTAAAAACTACGTATTAATTTTAAGGTAACCTTCTAATAGAATCGTATTTTTATTTTATCAATAAACTATAATTTCATTTCGTAAATTGAATCTAAAGTTAACTATATTATCGACCGCGCAAACTCTATCTCGCCAGTACGAATCGGCCACTGCCAGAGGACGGACGTATCGCTTTGTGTCACAAACGCTCCCGTGTTTTTCGTGCATATATTTTCGAGATTGTACACCGATTACCACAATTTGATACACTTATTAATTTTGATCAAACATGTTTATTTTGCTAGTTTGTAAAGATTGCTAAAATTTTTTTCATCTTCAGATCGAAGTCGAATTTCACGATCGTTTGTTGTTGTCGATTGTACTTCGATATATATTTTTAACCGACCTCCAAAAAAGAGGAGGTTCTCTATTCGTGTTTGTATGTCCGCGAATATCTCCGTCAATTGTGGACTGATTTTCAAAATTCTTTTTGTTTTGGAAAGGGTATACTCCCGAGGCGGTCCCATTGCACCAAGTCAGTTTCTGATGATGGGAACTCTGAGAAATTGAGGGCAACCCTCGAATATCATAGGCGCACATAACGTTTTCCATACATTTTCAGAAGCTGTTCAAGTATTTGCGTCTGATAATCATAATTTCATGTGGCGGCGCTGCGCTGATGACGGAAGGTGCAACTCCTCAACGGTCAGGACTTGAAAGAAAATTCCTTCAAAATTATACGTACTTATGGATCGATAGTTGTATTCTTTCAGGCTATTAGGTTGAACTGATGATAGACGGTAAATCTCATTAACCGACTTAAAAAAAGGAGGTTCTCAATTCGTCTGCTAGAAAATTTTTAGTTCTTCCGTCATGGGTGTCGTTTTCAAGGTTTTCGGGGTCGCTGATTACGAAAATGAAGCCAAAATGAAAATCCATGATGGCGGCCAGGAAAATTTTTGGTTTTTCCGTCATGGGTGTCGTTTTCATGGTTATTGGGGTCGCTGATTACGAAAATGAGGTCAAAATGAAAATCCAAGATGGCAGGCAGGTTTTTTGGGTTTTCCGTCATGGGTGTCGTTTTGATGGTTTTTGGGGTCGCTGATTACGAAAATGAGGTCAAAATGAAAATCAAGATGGCGCCGACAAAAATTTTTGGTATTTCCGTCATGGGTGTCGTTTACATGGTTTTTGGGGTTGCTGATTACGAAAATGAAGCCAAAATGAAAATCCAAGATGGCGGCCAGAAAAATTTTTGGTTTTTCCGTCATGGGTGTCGTTTTCATGGTTTGTGGGGTCGCTGATTACGAAAATGAGTTCAAAATGAAAATCCAAGATGGCAGCCAGGAAATTTTTTTGGTTTTCCGTCATGGGTGTCGTTTTGATGGTTTTTGGGGTCGCTGATTACGAAAATGAGGTCAAAATGAAAATTCAAGATGGCGGCCAGGAAAATTTTTAGTTCTTCCGTCATGGGTGTCGTTTTCATGGTTTTCGGGGTCGCTGATTACGAAAATGAAGCCAAAAGGAAAATCCAAGATGGCGGCCAGGAAAATTTTTGGGTTTGCCGTCATGGGTGTCGTTTTCATGGTTTTTGGGGTCGCTAATTACGAAAATGAGTTCAAAATTAAAATCCAAGATGGCAGCCAGGATTTTTTTTGGTTTTTCCGTCATGGGTGTCGTTTTCATGGTTTTTGGGGTCGCTGATTACGAAAATTAAGCCAAAATAAAAATCCAAGATGGCGCCGACGAAAATTTCTGATTTTTCCGTCATGGGTGTCGTTTTCATGGTTTTTGGGGTCGCTGATAACGAAAATGAGACCAATATGAAAATCCAAGATGGCGCCGATGAAAATTTTTGGTTTTTCCGTCATGGGTGTCGTTTTCATGGTTTTTGGGGTCGCTGATTACGAAAATGAGACCAAAATTAAAATCCAAGGTGGTGGCTAGGAAAATTTTAGGTTCGTCCGTCATGGGTGTCGTTTTCATGGTTTTTGGGTAAACTGAGTACACACTACACCCCTGATTTCGCATTGCATATTCGCCAATTGCAAAGTGCAAAGACTAAGGTAATTTTATTTAAAACAACTGCCCGAAATAATGACACTATGATAATACTACTAAATGATGGTAATATTGAACTCGTGAAAGAAACTAAATTCCTGGGAGTACACATAGATGACCCATTAAACTGGAAAAATAATTAGCCGCCATTGATGCATATCTATATCATCCACATGTTATGCTTTAAGAACCCTTATATAGAGACGAAATTGACATTGAACACTTAAAAATCGTAAACCACGCACTAATTGAATCCAAATTAAGATACAGTATACAATTCTGGGGAAACAGCTATAATTATAACTGTAAACGAGCTTTTGTCCTTCAGAAAAGAGCTATACGTACCATTGTCCGTATCTCACAAAGAGAGAGTTGTCGTCCGCATTTCTTAGACTTAAAAATTCTTACAGTTCCCAGTCTCTACATTCTTGTACTTCTGATTAATTTAAAAAAGTACATACATGAATATGAGACGCATGAGGAAAGACTAGTCAGGGAGAGTACACGTAGGAAAGATTTGAAAAATAAGATAAGTCCTCATTTTAACATTGTGAAACATAGTTCACAATATCAAGCAGTGCCGTTATTCAATAGGGTACCATTAGAATTAAAAAGCTTAATCTATACGTCTTCATTTAAATCAAAGCTTCAACCCATATAATTTACCCTACGCCTTTCGTGCTAGGTATGGTGACATACCACAGCTTAGAAGTCAGGAGAAATCTTGCTCTAGTTAAATATGTCATCTGCTTAGTTCGTGGTTCCCATTTTAATTCCCTGCTGTTACAGTACATCTCTTTTAACATCCCACTACCTATCCGGCACTCTCATCGCCCACGCCAACGTCCTCTTTTTTCGATTCCTCAAACAAGCACCGTAACTCTTAAGACTAGCCCACTATTTCTAGCCCTTACCCACATAAACATTTAAATGTATGACGAGTCATTAGATATTTTTGCAAGTACGGAACTAAGTCTCCTTAACACTGCTTCTCGATACCTGGAGTCCATTGCCACTCCCAGTACTATCTCCTCGGGTTTAACAATTTTTTTGGTAATTTTTATTTGATTTCAACTTTTGCCACTAGAATGTTTTGTTAATTTTTATTGTAATAATGTTTTTTTTTCTTAGTTTTGTTATTATTATTTTTTATTTCTAAGTTTTTTGTTTTTTGTTCAACCTATAACTTGTATGTGTGGTGTCACTGTAAATATAAGTTGGTTATTAATAAATAAATAAATTATGTGCTTTAGCGTATGTTCCATCAGAACCAGTTATCAACGCTTTTGACGAACTGCTCGAATCTGTTTTATATTGTGCATTCTGGCCTCCTCCGACAAGGCATTGATTATTTTGAAGATAACTGGATCGGAAGGTTGGAAAGACGGGGCAGGCGAGCTCCTAGATTTCCTATTGATCTGTGGAATACTTTTGATGCAGTTCTTCAGGAAATTCCCCGAACGAACAACTCCGTTAAAGGCTTTCACAGGGGATTCTAGTCACTTCTATCGGCTCATCTCATCACCCATCTATATGGAAGTTTTTGGATGAACTTCGTCGGCAGCAAAGCCTGACAGAACTGAAACTGGAGCAAATTTTGTCTCGTGGATCACACACAACTAGTCGGCCAAGATATAGGCAAACATCGGCAAGATTGAAAGATTTAGTTGAATCATTTGGGGAGAGACCACTCCCAGATAACTTACGGGCCAATGCTCATAATTTTGAATTTCAACAAATATGATTAAAAAAATACATAAAAAAAACGAAACACAAAATGATTAAACCTAAAAAGCATACAAATTTAAAATAAATAATTATATCTATCTAGGGTCAAAGTCTACATACTGCATACGGCCAATGACCTTTTTTTTTACAAAATAAGCCAGCATTCCTTCAGGCGTTATCGACATTCTTGACCTCGAAAGCACAAAACCTAACAAAAAATCAAATGTTTTTTTTTTCTTTCATCACGTATAATACTTCAAATCTGATTTGAACATTGTGTATAAAATCAATGAAAATAAACAACCAAAAAAAAAACGCTAGGTGTCGGTCCACCTCCACGTGGTGCCCGTTGGAAACGTGATAACGGCTAACGGACTATTTGAATGACAATTATATAATTCCATTTTTTTCCTGTTCATGTTATTTTACATTTAGTCTAGTATAACTTATTAATATTTATTTCGATTTCATGTTTAACAAACCCATTTTATGTATTTCTAAATTTTGACCCCCGAAAACCATGAAAACGACACCCATGACGGAAAAACCTAAAATTTTGCTAGCCGCCATCTTGGATTTTAATTTTGGTCTCATTTTCGTAATCAGCGACCATAAAAACCATGAAAACGACACCCATGACGGAAAAACCAAAAATTTTCGTTGGCGCCATCTTGATTTTCATTTTGACCTCATATTCGTAATCAGCGACCCCAAAAACCATCAAAACGACACCCATGACGGAAAAACCAAAAAAAATCCAGGCTGCCATCTTGGATTTTCATTTTGACCTCATTTTCGTAATCAGCGACCCCAAAAACCATGAAAACGACACCCATGACGGAAAAAATTAAAAAAATTCTGACCGCCACCTTGGATTTTCATTTTGACCTCATTTTCGTAATCAGCGACCCCTATAGCCATGAAAACGACACCCATGACGGAAAACCCAAAAATTTTCGTTGGCGCCATCTTGATTTTCATTTTGACTTCAGTTTCGTAATCAGCGACCCCAAAAACCATGAAAACGACACCCATGACGGAAAAACCTAAAATTTTCCTAGCCGACGAATTGAGAACCTCCTTTTTATTAAGTCGGTTAATGAGATTTACCGTCTATAATCAGTTCAACCTAATAGCCTGAAAGAATACAACTATCGATCCATAAGTACGTATAATTTTGAAGGAATTTTCTTTCAAGTCCTGACCGTTGAGGAGTTGCACCTTCCGTCATCAGCGCAGCGCCGCCACATGAAATTATGATTATCAGACGCAAATACTTGAACAGCTTCTGAAAATGTATGGAAAACGTTATGATATTCGAGGGTTGCCCTCAATTTCTCAGAGTTCCCATCATCAGTAACTGACTTGGTGACAATGGGACCACCTTGGGAGTATACCTTTTCAAACAAAAAAAAATTTCGAAAATCGGTCCACAATTGTCGGAGATATGCGCGGACCACATAAAAAAAACATACGAATAGAGAACCTACTTCCTTTTTAGGAGTCGGTTAAAAAGAGACGGAAACATTATTTATTTTTGACGTGTTGTAGTGCTTTTGCAACCAATTTACAACAAAATTTAAATCTGTGATTAAAATAGATATCATAATTTTTGATTTATTAAATGAATATTATTTCATCTAACACCAAATTGAACCATTTTTTTGTTGATTGATATACTGTACCTATACACAACACACATTCCAGACTATTTTTCAAAGTGTACTTACTTACTATATAATTATGTCACTTAAAATAATAATCGTCTAAATGATCAAATTTTTCAACCGTAGTTCAACGCTCGAAATGCCCGTGTGTGCGTTCGTCGGTGTTATCGCTGCACACAAACATAGCATCGCACCGAAATTGCCTAAAGTTCCGCAAGTCTTGTCTGTACAAGGCCTCTTAAAAAGTTTTTTCTAAAGTTGTTTCCTAAACTGCCTCGTTGGTCTAGTGGTCGCAAGCTCGACTGCAGAGCGTGAGGTCCTGGGTTCGATTCCCGGGTCGGCCAAAAAGTGCTATTGTGTTTTTCACATATGAATGTAACCTTCAATATTAATTAAACGAATTTGTTGTTAAACTTTCTTTAATTTTTGAGAAAAGCATTATACAAACCTCAACCAGTAAGAAAGCCATCCTGGCCTCGTATATAACCAGACCTCACCTGCGGTTCGGTCCGGTTAACTCATACTTGGCCAGGAAGGCTTACTTACTGGATTCTGCAGTAATGTACTATTTATTTCTTTTTGAATCTTTTAAATTTATCAGTTACAAAATAAATGAAGGAATAAATACATAAAGTCAAGGAGTTTACAGAGGAAACTCAGTAATGTTCCCACTTCTGGGATGTGTCCCAGAAGTGGGAAGTGTGGCCTCTTCTCTATAAGAAGAAGTGGGGTGTAATCCACCACGCGGGCCGAGTGCGAGTTGATAGATGTCACATGTATTTGAAATTTTGTTTCTAGGACATGCCGGTTTCCTGACGATGTTTTCCTTCACCGTTTTGAGAGCAGTGGCGATGAAATAAATTACAGTAAGTAATGCGTCTGTATGGGTATAACCCATAACCTGCAGCTACTAAGTCGGGGTCATCAGTGCCCCAACATGCGTCGAGATACAATCCCGGAAGATGATAATCTGGGCGCAGGTTCTGGGTATTTCTGCATTCGAGATTTATCTGTGAAAGCATCAAGTCTTAATTATAACGTGGGTAATGAAAGAATCACTTAACGCTGTTTTTGATACCATCTTTTCCTTTTCCCTACGCCAAGATTGAGTAATATCTGGGGCCTGGGCATCTTGCTTAACTAAACGTTTACTACATTAAAAGTTCTATTACATTTAAAAGAAACCGATTTTCACATACTACAATGGTGTCTAAGAATTAGTACAGATACAATGGACTGGTTACAATTAGAATATATTTTTACATGTTATGCAATGGAGGTCAAATCGGGAGTTTGGGCGAGCTCCATCGATTTGAAGGCGTTTCTCACGGTCTTTGATTTGAAAAATATATGTATTTTGGTGGCTGTCGAGGGTTTTCTTGGTATCGTATTACCCAGTAACTAGGCTGTGGAGGTCAGATAGGAGGCCGCTCCATGTTAAGTACCTACTGGTATTCAGCTACCTACATTCGGTCAAAGTGGATGCCGACCTCAACATAGTTAGGAGAAGGCTAGACAGATGATGATGATGATGATAGAGGTATTTCGTGGTTCTAAAGCCATGTTGGCCATGACTGGCCTGTTGGTCTAGTGGTTAGTGACCCTAACTGCTATGCCGGAGGTCGTGGGTTCGATTCCCACCCAGGACAAATGTTTGTGTGATGAGCACGATCATTTTGTTCTGTGTCTGGGTGTAATTTATCTATAATATGTATGTATTTAGAAATATATAAGTATGTTTATCAGTTGTCTAGTACCCATAACACAAGCTCTGCTTAGCTTGGGACTAGATGGCGTTGTGTGATAGTTGTGGAATATTATTATATTTAAATGGCGTTTGCGCAAGACTCCATACTTTGTGGAGTTACACATCATTGCCATAGTTTTCTATTGTAATACATTAATTAAGAGTCACGGTTACCTTTAAGTGTTCCGTTTGACTTCATTGGGTGAGCAGATATCTAGCTAGTTGTAAAAGTCTCAAAGCTCACCGAATGGTGTAATAATAAGGAAGTTAATTATTTGATGCTTATGTTACCACTTCTTTAGGTGTCGAATTCATGATAGTAGGTATCATGTATTCCCGTTGGTGCTGTGGGTCGTGTTCGGGCAGCGAGTTGTTCGAAAAAGATACCGCGGCTTCGACACAAATGGCTAAGAAGGTACATGGGTGGTTTTTAGTCAGTAGAAGTCTGGCACTCCCCTTCGCTCTGCCCAAGAGCGGGAGGGGTTATTTGATGATTTCTCAAGCTAATTGTAAAAGTCTCAGAGCTCAACGAAAGGTTCAATATTATCCCGTCGGGGCTGCAGATTATCGAAAGAGATGACGTGGCCTCGGCACAAGGGCGAAGAAGGAACATGCCAAAGAGCGGGGAGGGGGGGGGGGGGGGGGGGTCATTTGATGATTTTCCAACCACCAAAAAAAAAAAGGTTCAATATTATGGAAGTTGGTTCCTATTTGATTCTTCAGGTGACGAATTCTTGGTTCACCTATAGAAGTTTATTTGCGTAAGAATTGGCTACTTTCCTGTTCAGTAAGATTATCAAAAAATATTGAAATAAGTGGTAGTTTTTCGTTTTATCACATTAATCAAATTGACGAAAATAAAACGTGTCAAAGATCGTGAGTGGTGTGGTGAGGGGGCTGGTGACGTCACTTTCTGGTAAAAAATGTACCAAACTGTGACGTTGCGTGACTTTTCGAAGCACTATATCGTCTTCATTTATTGTTTACATGAAAAAAGAAAAAATGCGTATCCAATATTGTTAACTTCTCGTAGAGAGATTGTTCGTGGATGCAATCAAAGAATTGAAGAATGTGTACATCACATATATTAAAATAAATATCAAATAGAAAATACATGAGCGCAGCCGTCAGGCGATCACATTGGCGAATACAAAAGTCACTCTCAATTCAAATACCTACGACAGTAGCATATAATAGAGAACTATGAATCAAACAGTGACTGCACAAAGAAGGTCAACATTCAACACTTCCCCTCAATCGCTGTTTGAACTCAGACATCACCGCTGGCTCAACTGGCCTAGAAACCTAAGCCCAAGTTCACAACACAGAACTTATGTTTAGGAGCACACAAAGACTTAGTTAGTACATCAGCCACCATTTCCTGAGTAGACAAATAATTCAACTTAATTACATGATTATTCACAGCCTCCCTAACATAGTGGTACCTGATGTCTATGTGCTTCGTCCTCCTATGAAACACTGGATTGACACCAAGTTTCTGAGCAGACTGATTGTCATTGAACATATCTATTATCAACCCAGAACTACCAGTCAATTCAGTCACCAAGTCCCTAAGACAACTTGCCTCCTTAGCAGCCTCGCTAAGAGCAATGTACTCAGCCTCAGTACTTGATAAACTAACACATGTTTGTTTTCTACATTCCCAGGAGATGGTGTTACCCCCATACTTGAAAACAAACCCCGAAAATGATTTTCGGTCACGTATGTCACCGCCCCAGTCCGCGTCTACAAACCCCTCAACCTTAACATGACCCGACCTGCTAAACACAAGGCTAACGTTTTGAGTCCCCTTAAGATACCTCAATACACGTTTCGCAGCCCTCCAGTGTTCCATAGTATGACACGTATTAAATTGGCTTAAGTACGAAACTGCATACGTAATGTCCGGCCGTGTAAATACACTCAGATACATAAGAGAACCTATCAATTCCCTATATAGAACAGTACCCTCGCCTAACACATTCGTATCAGTAAACTTAACATTTGGGTCCAAAGGAGTCTTAACTGGTTTGCATTCTGACATACCGAAACTGTCAAGCAAGCGCTCGACATACCGCGCCTGACAAAGCTTAAGAGTTTTGTTCATCCTGTCACGCACTACCGCGACCCCGAGAACATGCCGCACCGCACCCAAGTCTGTAATCTTGAACGGCTTTCGTAAACTCTCTTTCAGCTCTTCAGCCATGCGTGCATCATTGTAACAGACAACGAAATCGTCCACATACAAAGCAATGTAAACAACCGACTTACCATTTCGTTTGTAGAAGATACATTGTTCAAGTTGGCATTGAACAAAACCTGTCGACAGAAGAACGTCCTTCACCCTCTGATACCAAGCTCGCGAAGCTTGTTTCAGTCCGTAGACTGCCTTCTTCAATCTGTAGACTTTATTTTCTCCACCAGGTGAAATGAACCCCTCCGGTTGAAACATAAATATCTCCTCATCTAAATTACCGTTGAGGAACGCTGTCTGTACGTCCAGATGGTCTATATCCAGATCCATCTCTACAGCAATCGCCAACAACAGTCGCATAGAACTGTACCGTACTACCGGTGAAAACGTTTCAAAATAATCTTCACCATACTTTTGGGTGAACCCCTTGGCTACTAACCTAGCTTTATACCGGGCTATCTTCCCCTCGGCGTCACACTTAATTTTGAAGATCCATTTATTCCGAACCACATTTTTGCCCATAGGCCGATCCACCAACTCCCAAGCTTCATGTTGATTGAATGAGTCAATCTCTTCCTGCATAGCTTGCCGCCACAAGTCGCTCTGCCCAGAAACCAGAGCTTCCTTAACAGTGTGCGGTTCAGCTGGGATCGTATCATGTACGTACAAACCCTTAGATTGTCTAGATCTAAAATTGTACCTCGGTTCCGGAAGTTCCACCACCTCCTCAACGCTATCTTCAAAATCCAAAGTGTTGTCGCCGCCATTATCACCGCTCGCTGACACAATCGGCTCAACATTCACTGTTACCGACTCTTCAGTGACAGGCTCCCGAGCTGCATCACCAGCCACCTCACTCTCAAGCACGCTTGACTTCCCCTCTCCAGTGGAATCGTCAACTATTTCCCCTGAAAGAAAGATTTCTATAGTGGCTGATCCGTGTCCAGTTCCTAGCACTTTGGCTGGGAACACACTTTCATTAAATAATACATCACGGCTTCTCTTTATGGCATGTGTCTCAGAGTCATACAACCTGTAAGATCTGCCATTGTCTTCATAACCGACAAAAATATACCTCTTACTCTTAGGTTGTAACTTATTCCGCTTAACGTCATCAATATGTACATAGGCCTCGCAACCGAAAACACGTAAGTGGTCATACTTTACCCTACTACCCGACCAAACCTCTTCGGGCGTCTTCCCGCCTAATCTACTAGACGGAGACCGATTAATAAGGTACCCCGCAGTGTTAGCCGCCTCAGCCCACAGCTTGTGATCCAAACCCGCATGATACAACATACAACGTACCCGTTCCAAAAGAGTTCTGTTCAACCGCTCCGCCGCACCATTCATTTGGGGCGAATACGGAACAGTGACCTGATGCACAATGCCCTTCTGTCTGAAGAATGCGCTCAGCTCTTTGTTTACGTATTCCGTACCGTTATCACTGCGTATAGCCTTTACCTTGGATTCACATTGATTTTCCACGAGCCTAATAAAGTCTTTGGTGACGCTAGCTACTTCGCTCTTATTCTTCAAGAAGTACAAGAATACTTTCCGCGAGTGATCATCTAGAAATGTTAAAATGTACCGCTTACCTGAGTGGGACGCAACAGGAATCGAACACAAGTCCGTGTGCACCAGATCCAACCGCTTAGTCGCTACATCACGCCCAGATTTCTTGAACGGAAACCTTATTTGTTTTCCAAGAATGCAAACATCGCAATTATTTGCAATTTCTGTATTCTGAAAATCAATAACGTGTGACAGTGACTTCAAGCTGTCATAACTTAAAGACTCCTTTGAAACCTCTTTATTTACACTACTTAAAGCTATCGCGTTAGTATGCAGTTTGTATACCCCGCCAACAGACCTAACACTAGCTATACAAGATTTATTTCTAAAAATCTTACAAGTAGACTGAATAAATTCCACTCTAAGCCCTTTAACCGCTAAACTATTTACAGAAAGTAAATTTACACTCAGTCCCGGAACATACAACACTTCTTTAAGAGTCAAAACATAATCTCCGAGTTTTAAACACACATTACCGATACCGACGCATTTCAAAGTCTGTCCGCTCGCCACGTTTACCTCTACACTGCTTGTAGAAAAATCATGTATCCACTCTCGCTGTCCCGTCATGTGACTCGACGCACCCGAGTCTACGTACCACGTGCCAGTCAAGAACCGAGTCGCGATCATTGCCGCCCCTTTCTGAATACACTCCTTCTTTACGTGACCAGACTTTCCACAGTTCCAACACCTCGGCTTCTTGTCTTTGCGTCTCTTACCAGACTTATTCTCTGACTTATCAGCAATCAGGCAATCTCCACCTTTGCAATTGTCAGACCACTTCGTATCCTGAAGCAATTTAGCCTTCACGAAGTCACTGGTCAGGTCGCTCACACTACTCTCCAAGGCCATGATCATTGGATCAAACTTAGGAGGTAATCCCTCAAGAATAATCGCCGCCAAGAACTCATCGTCAATCGGTTTATTTACAGCCGCCAACTGTTGCGAAAGCGACAAACATTCGCCAACATATTTGTCCATATCGCCACCAAAGTCGTCCAACTTTACCGAGCACAGCATCCGCAACAGTTTTAATCTCCTGCCTATGCCCTTATCGTCGTACGCCTTCTCCAGGCTCAGCCAGGCATCCTTACTCGTCTTCGCAGTCATCACGTGAGACACGCACGAAGCGTCCAGTGACAGGCAGATCTTAGCCAACGCCTTTTCATCCTTACGCCGTTTCAGCTCTGGAGTCGACTTATCGTCCTCCGGATACCCGTCGATAGAACACCAAAGGTCGTCATGGATAAGTAGGTTTCTTACATTAAACTTCCAGAGGAGGTAATTCTCTCGCCCCCTCAAACGCTCAATAATAATAAATAAAAATAAAATAAAATAAAATCTTTTTATTTCAGACATTTTGGTCCATAATATTTGTTAGTAACGACTTAAAAACTATGTTAGGTACATTTAAAAAAATAGGAGATTACAATTACATTAAAATAAATACAATCAAAAATTAAAATTTTACATTATTAAATTGCATAAAAATTCTTTTACTTTTAATTAAATAGGTACTTTTAAAAATGAAACTTTACATTTAAAAATTAAGGCCTAACATTATAATAATTACGTCACATTTAAAAATTTTGAAATGACATTATAAATTACATTAAAGATACATATATTACAAAATTCATTTAAAAGTTTAAATAAATAAAATTAAAATAAGATTAAAAATTCCAAAATTACATTTAAATTAATTCATATATTTGCCCTGCGCTGGGGCCCCGGGCACACGCACTTGTGCTTGAACCCAGTGTCCCAGAAGGGGGCTGTCCAGCTTGTGACTGAGCACGTTAAGGATGGTGTTGGGGCTCCCACGCGTACGGAACATCAGCGAGGCGATGCGACGCCGCAGCACAGTGTGAAAGCCGTCTGTATGCGCGTGCGCAAACATCGCAGACGCACTACAGCAGCGCGGGAGCCCCACCAGCACCCTGAACGCGTTGTTATATTGGACTCGGAGAGCGTTGATGGCCCGCTGCGTGTAGTTGACCCACAGATTGCAGGTGTAGAGAGTTTGGCAGAATGCTTTAAACAAAGTTATCTTTACCTCTAAACTACACTTTGCAAATCTGCGTGCCAACATGTTACAGCGGACCGCCATCGCCCTCCTCTCCCTTTCAATGTCCCCGTCATCTTTTAAATCCTCGTTGACCACATGGCCGAGGTATTTAAACTCAGTCACTCTTCGAAGAGCGACAGCGTTAAGCAGCACGGGTGCCACATCTCCCAGCCTACGACCCCTAGCTTTAAATACCAGGAGCTCACTTTTCCCAACATTATATAGGAGACCGTGTACCCTCGCATACTCCTCACACACGCTTAACAGCCTTCCGAACAACAGCATCGGTAACAACACAGTGGTCAAGCCACCTACGGCTACCGTGCGCGTCACTCACAAAAGTATAGGTATTTGAACTCAAACCCAACATCTTTAGGTCGACACACGTCCAGTTTTGCTCCTTACAAAAATTTTGGAGTTCATTGCCAAACAATTCCCCCGGATGCGCATTAAAATCCCCCATGATAAATACATTTTCAATATTGTTACTCTCAACTACTGACGTAATTTCACTTAAACATTGAACAAATTCTATGAGATTATCAGAAGAGTCGGTAGGCATGTAAACAGAGAAAACGAGTATCGACCGTTCCGACACACACACCTTAATCGCACTTATTCGTTTACTGTCACACGGAATCACAGACACACAATTACACTTACTGTTTCTCCACAGAAGCGCTACGCCGCCGTACGGCCGCCCGCGCAGTATACCGCTTGTTAGGTCTACCGCTGACTTGCCAAAGAATCCAAAGTCGTTGCTTATTTTACCAAGTTCGGGTATCTCGTGGGGCAAGAGCCAGGTCTCTTGCAGTGCAATAATATCAGCAGTTAAGCAAAGCCGTCTTACACAGTCTAAGGATCTTTTAAAAGACTTACAGTTGAAACTGATAAGTTTTAAACTTTCATTGTTTGTTGTACTATCCATTTAGGTTTATTCTTGCACTAGTCTCAGATTTCTTACGTCTGTCTAAATCTCGTCTGCTGAAATCCACGAAACGGCAGAAAGGCAATAGAAAGCCTACTCACGCTTCCGCCTTCTGCAGACATGGTTGCCATCTCTCGTCCGCTCACTGTATCTTAGTACAATTTTTCATCTTTGCGCACTCTGGGCCCATAACCCTTGTTAACTTCTCGTAGAGAGATTGTTCGTGGATGCAATCAAAGAATTGAAGAATGTGTACATCACATATATTAAAATAAATATCAAATAGAAAATACATGAGCGCAGCCGTCAGGCGATCACATTGGCGAATACAAAAGTCACTCTCAATTCAAATAGGTACCTACGACAGTAGCATATAATAGAGAACTATGAATCAAACAGTGACTGCACAAAGAAGGTCAACATTCAACAAATATTTTTTGGAAATCTATCTGGCAGACTAATTAGATTTGTTTAGTCAACTACCCTATTACAATTGAGTTAGGTATAGCAAACACGATTTGGAGGTCACCTTTTAAGCAATGAGATGCTTGTGTTAGGTGACTCCGCACTTCCTCTTAACATTAAACAGTGTAAGTATGCAATTGAAAATATAAGAGAATACAAAAATACAAAAAAAAAAGAAACATTACAATACAAAAAGTAGCGCACTTGTGTGATTAATGCGAGTGGGTTTTTGAGTGTGGGTGTGTGTGTTTGTGTTAAAAAGTGTGGATCTAAGATCCTAGATCCAGATGAACGTTCAGCATGTTTCCTATTCTGAGATGACATTCAATGTATCACGTCACGTCCATAAGATTACGCTATAAGGTCATATATGGAAGGTCACTGATTGGCATCAGCAGAAACAATGCATCAAGCTTTGTCGAACTTTCTAGGGTTCCGTACCTTCTACAAATAACCCCTCTACTCACTAAAAACCACCCAAGTGCTTTCTTAGCCCTTGTGCCGAAGCCGCGGTATCTCTTTCGAATCACCCGCAGCCCCGAAGGACGTTTGCCCTTACATGCGCGTTCTGTACCTCAAAAGGAAAAACGGAACATAAAGGATTACTCGTGTGTCTGTCTGTCCGACCATTCCCCCCCCCCCCCCCCCCCCTATCTCCGAAACTACTGAGCCTAAAATGTTGAAAAAAAAAAACAGAAATAAGTTCAACACTTTATTGATTACAGGAAAACCTTTACGAAGTCTATGGTGTTAAAATAACATGGAAAATCTCTCAATATCTACTACAATGGTACGGAACGATTTCGTTTTTTGGTGTGTAAGAAATCATCATATGCCTCCTCCCGATCTGGGCAGAGCGGTAGGGAGTGTCAGACTTCTACTGACTAAAAACCAGCCATGTTCCTTCTTAGCCCTTTGCGCCGAGGCCGCGGTATTTCTTTCGAACAACCCGCAGCCCATGGCATGGTACGGAACCCTTCATGTGCAAGAGCGACTTGCACTTGGCCAGTTTTCTGTATAATTATTGGTTTCCTGTGTTAGAAATATAATGACTTGGTAATATTATCATTTGATTGTAATTTTGGTTGATGTCCGGTCCTCGTTGGTCCAGTGGTTGCAATCGCGACTGCTGTTATGAGAATCAGGGTTTGATTCCCAAGTCGGGTAAAGTGCTATTGGATTTTTCCATCGGTAATTTCTCAGTAGCAGCCACGGTGCCTTGAATAGGGGATCGGACTGGGTCAAAATAATATGATTCTGTTTAGTCCGTAAGTTAGATTATCGAAAAATATTGAATACTTACGTGTTTTTTGTTATAACAAATCAATAAAACTTGACGAAGATAAAACGTGTCAAAGATCTTGGAGTGGGGCTTGAAACGTCACTTGTGTCGTCAAAATGTAGGTACTACCTATCATATTTATGACGTCACATGAGTTTTCGAAGCACTGTATCGCCTTCATTTTAAGTTTACGTGAAAAAAGAAAAAATACGTGTCCAATAATTTTTGGAAATCTATCTGACGGACTAATTAGTTTTTTTTTGTCCGATCCCCTATTATGTCTGGTTGCTGGCTATAGGCTCGCGGCGCCCCTATGACATGGGACGTAACCATAACTGGCGAAATAAATGAGGGTACGTACACCTTTGGGTTAACTCTGCTGGGGTTATGCCTCCAGTTTTAGTCTCAACGGAAAATTATATCATTCTTAGCTAGCAGACTAGAGAGAGATGGAGCGTTCCATGATCGGCATAAAGCTAGGTCGTTTCTATTCGAAATCAGAAGATGTACTGTTTTCGATACCTATTAAACTCAAATGGACTTGTCATTACTGCGCCTTGCTAAATGTCCATCTAGCAAGGCGCAATAATGACAAGTGGAGCAAGACTGTCACCGAATGACGTCCAAGAATTCGGAAAAAATATATGGGTTATCAGGCGGTGAAATGGGCAGACGAACGGGCAGGTGACATCGGGGAAAAAACCTGGATGAGGTTGGCAAAGGAACAGGGTATCTAAAATGGCCACTTTAGCAGATCATCATATGAATTGCGTTAAAAAGCGTAAAATGATCCTTTAATAATACTTAGGAACTGCGTCTGTGACCATTTTACGAATTTTAATGCAATTCATATTATTTTCCTATTATGATCTATTTTCCTAAATGGTCACAGACGCAGAACAGTTACTATTATGAAGGGTCCATTTTACGCCTTTTCAAGCATTCATATTATGATCTGCTAAAGTGGCCATTTTAGACTCCCTGATGTTGCGCGTGTACCTATATTAGGTCACACGGGAGAGTTTTAGGCTGAGGCTACATTAGGCCGCGACGCGACCTGCGACACGTGAGCGATTAAAACAAGTAAATGAATGCTCACGTTACACGTATATGGCTACACCGTACATCAAATATTCTTCTTTCTTCTCGTTTCGCTCTTCCAGTTGCATCGCAAATCGCTGCCTATTGTAGCCTCAGCCTTACACCTCACTCCCGCCTCGGACTTGAGGAAGCCCCATGGACATATATTTTTTCTTTTTTCACGTAAACACACAATGAAGACGATACAGTACTTTGAAAACTCGTGTGACGTCATATTGTAAGACATTTGTATGACATTTTTTAGTCAGTTACAGTCTGATAGACTTTCCGCTCGTCCTAGGGGCGGAGGTCATCCATGAGAATATTCAATCCCGGAACCCTGGAGGCCGTGGTATCTCTTTCGAAGCTTGGAGTAATAAATCATGTTTGTCTGCGCGAGTCTCAAGCATTCATTCCAAGTGGTAAGTACTATCTATTGTCAAATAGCTGCTCTCTGGTTTGAAGGTACATCGCATCATCATGATCAGCCTATAATGTGACTGTAGGGACTCAGGTCTCTTCTCTAGGAGAGGGATGGGCTATAATCCACCACGCGGGCCAAGTGCGGGTTGGTAGATGTCACATATTATCTTCGAATTGTGTGGTTCTAAGGGCGCCTTCAAATTAGCCGCAAAGAGCCGCGCGGTGGCAGCGCGGCTGCAGCGCTGCCGCCGCGCTGCTTTGTTAATCCATATAAAAATCGCGGATTTAAAACCGCACACCCGCAGCGCGGATGTAGCGCTGCAGTCGCGCGTGCTTTATTTATATGGATTAACAAAACAGCGCGGCGACATATTTGAAGGCGCCATAAGACATGCCGGTTTCCTCACGATGTATTCCTTTACCGTTTTGAGAGCAGTGGTGATGAAATAAATTACACAAAGTAATGTGCCTGCCTGGATTCGAACTCACGACTTACTGTTCGTTCGTATATCGGCGCCGTCACCGCTGGGCCACCCACTGCTCTCGCATCGCATGTCAAGATTAAATTATCGCATTACGGTAATAACCACCCATAGTTTTGTCATTGAATTTTGTGTCGTTCCTTTTGCAATTTTTTATAATGTTTTAAATTGCTCGTATTTCGTGGACTGTGTGTGCGCTTCAAATGTCTCTGAATATATCTGTCTAGGAATTTTTCCTGTATCATAGGGCGTACACATACACAAATACCCAGACCCGGAACAACTATCTGTAGGCCATTTATACATAGGTATTTGTTCCGTGCGGGGATCGAATCCGCGACCCGCAGCGCAGCAGTCCAATCGCTCAGCCACTGCGTCGTCGTTTATTATCTCCTGTCCAGCCTTTTCGTAACTCGCTACTGAATACCAGTATTTTTTTTTTTACATAGAGAAATTCCGACTGCCTATCTGACTTTTAGTACCCAATTAATACTAGCCCCCACCCCCATTCGTCCTTTGGTAAGGCTATAATGTCAGGCTTTTAGGCCACTGACTACTTGCAAGGACTGTCGAAGGAGACTTGGCATGTAATGGGTGGTCACCCATCCATCATTCAACCTACACAAGCGCGGCTTAACCAAAAGATCTAACCGAGTGGCTGCCATTATTTAGCCAAGTTATCCTAGACAGGAGAGGATAGGCAGCAATGATGTGTTCAAGACCTATATAAGAATATATAAATCTTGAACGCAACGCTTCTGTCTGGCCCTTCGAGACTATTCAGGCGCGATGATATGACAATGTTTGGTGCCACCTACGACAGCGCTATTAGTATTAAAAATACTTGTGAACAGTAGCACAAAAATAATTACCAAATCTAACGCCTCTAATTATCAATTAGAGCACAAATAAAAAAAATCGAAATCTAATAATATCGATACCAAAAAAAATAAACAAGGTCATTTTTTTTTTTTACAATAGGCTGTATGAAGATGCGCTCTCGACATGGCAGCATATAAAAACAAAATGGCGCGTAACTGTATCAGTGCGTTAGCAGAACTGGGGCAGTGCGTTCCATTCTAATTTCAAATTCGCGCGCCATTTCTAAATCGAAATTGTGACTTTTTATTTTGAACTGTTTTTGTAATTGTGTTGTTGCTTTTGGATTAAAGGTAAATATTGTGTAATAAATAACATTAGTGGTTAAGTTAGTTTTAACGCTTTTTTAGACATTTAGGCAGTAAGGAGGTAAACGTATACTTACCTTTTTTATTTTTTGGATAGTGGGAAAGCGTCAAATAACCCCTCCTGCTCTTAAGCAGAGCGAAAGGGAGTATCAGACTTCTACTGACTGAAAACCACTTAGGTTCCTTCTTAGCCTTTTATGTCGAGGCTGCGGTTTCTCTTGCGAACAACCCAGGCTGTAATTGAGTTTGTAGTAGATAAATAAACAACCCGCACTTATTTACTTTCACCTGAAAAGTTATAAGTCGAATCATTCTGTCGGTTAAGCATTCACTCGATCACTTTATAGTTCTGTGGGCGAATCGTTCGTGGGTCAATCCTAATCCTAACTATCCTAACTAATATTATAAATGCGAAAGTAACTCTGTCTGTCGACAACTGTCAAGGCAGGATTCTCGCCACAGTGTTCTTGGGTAGCACGTGTGATCAGAATTTTAGGGTGTTTTTAATTGTTGTGTTCGTTGATATTTCTGTGACTTGTTAGTTTTTAAGTGTTTTGTCCTTGTGTTCGTAAACAGGTTTGTTGTAATTGACATATTTTAATCTTTTTTATCCATCATGGATAAACATAAACCGCCCGATCCTGCTCCCCCCGACATTCCAGTTCATTCACCTCCACTTTTCCCAAATTCTCTATCACAATTAGCGGATATTGCCTGTAGTGTTACAGAGATGGATGTGATCCAACCCCAGCTCCAATCTTCCCGTAAACGTCCCGTCAACAGTCAAGATACTACAGTTACACCTTCCCCCCCAAACAAACAACAAAAAAGCCAAATCGGACGTACCAAATATTCAGTATTAGATAAAGCCCCTTTTGTCGTCCATGTCTCCCGGGTAGAAACACAACCCAATTCTGGCACCAGCTTACACCCGGTCAATTTCGGAAAGTTTCTGATGTCTAACAACATCACGAACATAGTTCGTGGTGGGGTTAGTAGAATTGGTAGAAACCGCGTATCCGTAGAATTCATTTCCCCTCAGGATGCCAACGCATTTTTAATTAATAATATTTTGGCCAAGTACAGCTATACTGCTTCCATTCCCACATTCAACATTACAAGGATGGGAGTAGTAACTGGTATTCCCTCCGATATATCAGAAGAAGAAGCATTAACATACCTGTCTGTGCCTGCAGGATGTGGGCGCATTCTTAAAGTTCGTCGAATCAACAGGAAAGTTCAAAGAGAAGGCGACAACGAGTGGAAACCCACTGAAACTTGCGTAATCACGTTTGATGGCCAAGTCTTACCCAAAAGAGTCTTCTGTTGTTACACGTCCCTTCCTGTTGAACAATATATCTTCCCCACCATCCAATGTCGCAAATGTTGCCGATTTGGCCATGTGGCTAACTTATGTAGGTCGAAACCACGCTGCAGCAAATGTGGCCACGATCACCCAGGTGATGGTTGCAACATTTCTGAGGGCGAGGCCTTCTGTATTCTGTGTTCGGGTAATCACTTTGCTAATAGCAGGTCATGCCCCGAGCATGGTAGACAGAAAGCCATCAAAACTGTTATGGCTGAGAAATCTATTTCTTATGCTGAGGCTAGTAAATCTATACCAACAGCTTCCCGCAATTACGCCAACATTGCTAAAACTCCGATTTCTCAGTCCTATCGCAAGACTGTTACCCTAAAGCCTAAATCCCATGCCCCTCTCTCTCCGTCTTATAACAAAGCTTCTCATCAACAGATAATTAGTTCCCCTCACACTTCACAGCCTAATGGCTGTGGTCTCAATTATAATATTTTATCGTCCGAAAATACTTCTATTATCGATTTACTTATTAAACTCATACCTATCATTACTTCTTCTTCTACTACCAATACTCAATCACCGTCCAACGTTGCCAACCAACTTATAACTCTTCTTTTAGACATTAGAAATGGCGTCTCGCCAAGTATTCCTTCAGTGGAACGTGAGGAGCGTGTGGCATAAAAAGCACGACCTCATATTCCTTTTAAATAAGTACAAGCCCTTAGCTTGTTCTATAGCTGAGACTTGGCTTACTCCAAGTCTTAGCTTCCGTATGCCACATTTTAACACTGTCAGATGTGACAGATCAGATGGCTATGGAGGGTCTGCTCTCCTAGTCAACAACCGGGTCCCACTTCTACCCTTTACTTTACCGCCACTTACAGGTGATATGAGTATTGCCGCAGGAAGGGTGGAGGGCATCACAGTTCTTTCCGTTTATATTGCACATCCTCGACTAGATTTTTTAAACATTCTTAAAGATATTTTCGCGAATGTTCATGGTCCGATACTGGTCATGGGCGACTTTAACTGCCACCATTATAGATGGGGGTCTGAACGCTGTGATGCCTTCGGTGTAGCTCTAGTCGATCTCCTGGATGACTTGGATCTCTGCGTCTTAAACGACGGCTGCTCGACACGACGAACTCTTCCAGGACAGCAAAAGAGTTGCGTAGATCTTACCTTCTGTTCGGTTGAGTTAGCAGCATCAACTCACTGGGAATGCACAACCTTGTCGCATGGTAGTGATCACTACCCTATAGTCATATCTCTAGTTAATAAATCTTATTTAGAAAAAACTTCCCCTCCACTTTTGAAATATAACCTGTCGAAACCAGACTGGACAAAATTTGTGTCATTATTGGAGGATAAAATTGATACTCTTCCAAATTTAAATTCAAATTTATCACACCCCTCTGGTCACTGCCATGCCAAGAGCTGTTATGAGGGTTTTGTGACAGCTATTACCTCCAGTGCGGATTCCTGCTTTCCGTTAAAGAACAGTGCCCGCAACAAAATACCTTCACCCCCATGGTGGGATCCTGAATGTACTGCGGCAGTCAAGGTTAGGAATGAGGCCGAGGTGTGTTACAATACAAATATGAGCACACAAAACCTACTGGCATACTGTCAGCATAATGCCAGAACCAAACGATTTCTCCGTAAAAAGAAACGTACGGGTTGGGTAAAATTCTGCTCTTCTTTATCACCTTCCACTCCAATTTCAGTTGTCTGGAAAAATATAAATAGGTTTAGACGTGGATGTTCCCCAACAATCTCTTCACCAATTACTAGGGAAACGGCTGAACATTTTTTTGACAAAATTGCACCATCATATGTTCCACTCTCAACAGAATGCCAAAATACTCCCCTGCTTAACATATCAGAGGATCCTTTCGATGCGCCATTTACCTTGGAGGAATTGAATGTGGTACTCAAACATGTTCGGGACTCAGCTCCTGGTATTGATGGTGTACCATATTCTTTTATAACCCATTCTGGCGAAAAGGCTAAAATCTACTTTTTAAATATTTTGAACTTTTGCTACATTAATGGTTGGGTCCCGGATCAATGGAAGTTACAGGTCATTATCCCTCTGTTGAAACCAGGCAAACATGCAGATGATCCGAATGGCCTTAGACCAATTGCATTATCTTCAGTTCTAGCCAAACTACTGGAGCACCTCATTAAAAATCGTCTTGAGTGGATAGTCGAATCGAGAGACTTACTGCCGAACCATCAATTTGGTTTTAGGAAAGGGCTTAGTACAATGGATAGTGTTGGTACTTTAGTTACGGATATACACTTAGCCTTTTCTAGAAACGAATCCGTTGTTGCTACTTTCCTCGATATCTCTTCTGCATATGATAATGTACTTCTTCCCGTACTCAGGCAAAAATTGCAACAGCTGAGTCTTCCGGCTAAGATGATACAATGCATATGTGAACTACTAATGTCCCGCTCATTGGTTCTGAGAGTCCAGGGTGAGGAGTTCGATAAAAGGCAGACATGGAAGGGACTCCCGCAAGGCTATGTCCTTAGCCCCATACTCTACAATTTATACACGGCTGATATTGGGTCCTGCTTAAATAATAATTGTCAGATGTTACAATACGCCGATGACATTGTTTTGTATGTGACAGATCCCTCTATAGTTGACGCTGCGTCATCTTTATGCCTCTCTCTGGATTCTTTGAACCATTGGCTTTTTGACCATGGGCTGTCATTATCTGCACCAAAAAGTACGGCACTTATTTTTTCTCGGAAAAGACTCATTCCTCACATTTCTATAAACATTTTAGGCCACAATATTCCTATAGTTAATAAAGCTAAGTTTTTAGGGGTTATTTTAGATTCAAAATTAACTGGAAAACATCACATAAATTTTCTCATACAAAAATGTGAAAGAACTATTTCAATTTTAAAATGTCTTGCAGGTGTATGGTGGGGTGCACACCCCTACACCATGAAATTAGTTTATAATGCTTTAGTTCGTAGTGTGTTAGATTATGGAACATACCTTCTGATTCCTTGCAACAAAGGAGCTTTGGCTGGGCTGGATAGAGTTCAGTCCAAGTGCCTTCGAATCATCTCTGGTTGTATGAAGTCCTCTCCCGTTAACGCATTGCAGGTCGAATGTGCTGAACCTCCTCTGAACCTTAGACGTCAATACCTGGCCTCCCGCTTTGTGTCTAGACTAAAATGTAGATCCACCCATCCTCTTATAGGCAGATTGAAAGAGTTAGATGCCCTATGCAGAAACTCAAATTACTGGAAAAATAAAGAAATCCCTTTAATCCTAAAATCCTTCCGGCTAATTCTAAATTTAGAGAACCCGATCGTCCAGTATCCCAGATTACCCCTTTTTAATTTTCCTTATGAAGTTTTAACCTATATCCCAAAAATTTTCTTTGATATTGGTATATTCAAAAAATCCCCATCAGCGAATTTGACTTTCAATGCGGTGGTGGGCGAGAGATGGAATGGTTTTCAATTATTTTATACAGATGCTTCGAAACTCACCGACCTTAACCACACTGGTGCTGCGGTCTACTACCAAAACTCCAAAATTATCTTACAGTTTAAGTGCCCTAAGGAGTCTTCTGTATTCACTGGTGAGTGTGTGGCTATATTGGAAGCTTGTCTCTTTATAGAGTCACACCACAATATTCAGAAAGCCGTTATTTTTACAGACTCCCTTAGCTGCTTACAAGCCCTAGTTCAGAATCCTTTTAAGAGTAAATTACACAGCACCCTTATTTTAAGAATTAAAAACTCTTTATTTTCTTGCGCTAATAAACAAAAAGATGTTCAGTTAGTTTGGATACCTAGCCATTGCGGCATTAAGGGTAACGAATGTGTTGACGCTTTGGCTAAAGATGCTTGTTCATCTCTATCGTCAGATCTCACGCACAATACCCATCAGGGTTACGACCTTTTGTCTCTTCCAAAACTGAACCTGCAATGTTCCTGGCAGGAACAGTGGAATGTGTCCAGCAAAAAGAGAGGCAAGTTTTTCCACGCAGTGCAACCGACCGTAAAACCAAAACCGTGGTTTTTCTGTCACAAAAAAGTATCGAAAACCGTTATTTCTGTCCTATGTAGAATCCGCTTAGGTTTTTGCTGCACTCCTGTCTTTTTACACAAAATTCATGTCCGTGACTCCTCTCTCTGCGAGTGCGGGCTGGAGGATGGTACCCTGGATCACATCTTTTTTGAATGCTCTAACAATATACCGCCTTTAGATTTATATAGCCGTCTCCGTAAATTTAAAATTCCTCTTCCCATTAATTTTCCCTCCCTTTTAACATATTCCTCCCCTGAACTGCTTGTGGCGCTGATGATCTTCATTCGCCACAATAATATAAAATTATAATAATATTTGTCTCCCCATAAACTGTGTGTGGATGTGGTATATGTATATTTTTAATGTTTTAACACATAAAACATATATAAGTAATTATTATTTTTTGTTTGTTTCAGTCCAGTACTAACCCCACAAGTCCTACATTAAGCTCAATGTATCGTCGAAGACTTTTATAAATTTCCTCTTTTTTTTTTTAATATACACACTTGCCGTTTCAATTCACTTTTGACATTGGCAGAATAGTCGACATCGGCTTTGCTTGCCATTAACGAAAAATAGAATAGAATAGAACTCTGTCTGTCTGTCTGTCTTTGCTTCACGCCTAAACTACTGAACCGATTTGTGTGAAATTTGGTACAGACATAGTTTGGAACTTGAGAAAGGACATAGGATAGGTTTTTTTTTTTTTTTTTTTTTTTAGCGAAATAAACCAAAAATCTGCCGGAAGTCACTATTCCACGCGAACGAAGTCGCGGGCAAAAGCTAGTCGTTCTATAAATAAAAAGTTAGTGGGTTAAAATTACTTTGAACCACAACGGTTCATGGGATAATTGTTTCAGTTACCTGGGCCCGAGTGTTGGATTATAGCCCATTCCCTCTCATAAAGAGGAGGCCTGCGTCCCAGAGTCCCAGCAGTGGGAACATTATAGACTAAAGATGATGATGAAGTAAACAATAAATCACAAGTTATTATTCATCAGCCTGAATTCACACACAACTGGGTGTATGCCTCTCTTTTTTGTGTCAAACTCCACGCTCCTGTGCGGATAGCCGGATTAGTCAAGTTTTTACAAATAATGATAGCTGAGTGTAAATACAAATAGACAAAAAGGTGGAATGATTGAATCAAAATCAAAATTCATTTATTCAAACTAGGCTGATAATCAGCACTTTTTGAAGGTCAAAATTTACTTTACTTTACTAAGTAGGTACAGTGAAACTTGGTTAACTGGGACTTGGATAAGTGAGAAACCTCTATAACTGGAACTCATACTGGGGTCCCATGAGACAGATTTGGATATATCTGTCACTGTATTTACATTTTTATAAGACAGTCCCCCAAAAACGCCCACCCATCGACACTTCCTAGTGTTTAGCTGGAAAGAAGAAGTCTAGAAGATTGAGTTCCTAGAAGTGTGGCGAAGAATTTAAAAAAAAATGCCTAAGTACCCTGAATCTCGTTTATGAATAACTAGCTTTTGCCAGCGGCTTCGCCCGCGTGAAAATGACGATTTTCCATACAAACTTTCATCCCCTATTTAACTCCCTTAGGGGTTGAATTTCGAAAAATCCTTCCTTATTCCTTGTCTACATTATAAAGGGAACCACTGTGCAAAATTTCAGTTTTTTAGGTCCAAGGGTTTAGGCTGGGCGTTGATGAGTCAGTCAATCAGTCAGTCAGTCAGGACTTCTCTCTTTTTTTTTATTTATATAGATTTGGAATTCGACGATAACTGATACTTTTTCTCAGATTTTTTTAATAAATAAAAAAACCGGCCAAGTCCCGCCAAGTGCATGTCGGGCCACGTACACACGGCTACACATCAAGCTATACAAAACCAGTATAATCTGATCGTTCATTGTGCGAAAAGATCTAGTAAAGTGAGGCCAAGATTAACTGGTTTTGCATAGCTTGATGTGTAGCCGTGTGTACAGTCGAACAAGCTAATAAGTATACAGGGTAGAGATCTTCATAATTCTATAACACTGAAAATATTGATTTTTGTTTTTTAATGCGTGATGTCAAACAGTATACACGATCGTTTCGCATCAGTCTCTAAATGTATCTGTATAATCTTAAAAGTAAATAAATGTTAGCTGGCTGTATACTTATTAGCTTGTTCGACTGTACAATGAAGGGTTCCGTAATTATTTTGCTCATCAAAATATGCGAACTAACTAAACTGATTAACTCCCTGCCTACCTGCCTTCGAACGATGATTTTAATTGCAAAAAAAAAAAACCGGCCAAGAGCGTGCCGGGCCACGCTCAGTGTAGGGTTCCGTAGTTTCCCGTCCGTCACAATAAGTGTTCCCACATAAGAGTTTAAAGGTGGGTATCCATTATGTTTTTTTTTTTATTTTTTTTATATAAGTAGGTACCTTTTTTTTTTCACTTTCAAAATGATTTTCCTAGAAAGTCCTTATAAAGTTCTACTTTTCAGATATATTTTCTAAACTTATGGTTCAAAAGTTAGAGGGGGGGGGGGGGGAACACATTGTTTTTTACTTTTGGAGCGATTATTTCCGAAATTATTGACATTATCAAAAAATGATTTAAGTAAACCCCTATTCATTTTTAAATACCTTTCCAACAATATATCACACGTTAGGGTTGAAATTAAAAAAAAATCACTTCCCATTTACATATTTTTGGTTGTGGGTTCAAAAAAAAGAACATTGCCCCACATTATGAATTTCTCTTGTATCGTGGGTGCGTTCACAAACATTTAAAAACTCACCCGAAACAAATATTAGGTCCGTGCGGAGACCGTGTCGTCAAATTAACGCCAAATTGATGACATAACACAAAATCTGGATATATTTTTTTTTTTTTGATATTAATAGTATTTGCTATAAAGTTTATATTAAGTACAATTGTTTGTACAATTTCGTTCCAAAAATTCGCTACCGTCCCGCATCACCATAAATAAATAGTAATTAGTAATTACCAGTTTAAGTTTTATTCGTTAAAAACTATACGAAACCATGGGAAAACTATAATCTGATCACTATAAATCTTCTGCTAAACTTTTATGTAATTGTTTTAATTGTGAACGTATTTTCTAAGACTTTTCTTACATAAGAGATAAGCTATTTTATGTGGGAATGGACCATTGTGTACATGAGATGTTAGATGGCCGAGGATTAGATCTTAGATTTAGAAGGTGTGGAACTGTAGTAGTTTCTGGTACCTACTCCGTTAAGAATGTGGTAAAAGTAGGTAGGTACCTAGTAAGTTTGTTACAGAAAAGAGAGCTCCTTCAAATAAAGCTCTAAAATCTTTATGTAGGTACCTACTTGTTTTATTAGCTTAAATATTATTTTGTTTGTTACGAATCAATTTTATATTGTAGTTAGTAGGTAGTTATTAAGGACCATGATGTCAACATAACATAGATAGACCAAAAAAACAACTACTAAAAATATTTTTTTTATTTTTACAGGTGTCGCATAAACATCCTACAATGGTGCACTACAAGGTAAGAATTAAATACCAATTTAAATGTTTTCTATAACATCAAAAAAAAGAACCACAAAATTAATATACCTTCCTATCTAAATAAATGTGGAATGTTCTTCTTAATGTTCCCACTGCAGGTACCTACTCAGGCCTCCTCTCTAGGAGAGGGATGGGCTATGATCCACCACGCGGGCCCATTAAGCTATTTTTGGTCCCGGTTGTCATAATTTATGAAGTTGAAGGTAGTCAGTGACCTGAAATTCTGAAAACCAGTCTTACCAAATGGTATTGCATTACCTAGTATTACTGGGTGAGGTCATGGCAGCTAAGCAGTCGTTTCATGTGAAATATGGGTATTCAGCTGAATCTGGTTGGACTGGAAGCCAACTTCGACATACTTGGCTACGCAGATGATGATGATGTAGAATTAATGCCATCAGCGGTCTGAGGATGATGATGATGTAGAACTACGAGTACTCATGCCATCAGCGGTCTTAGATTCAAATATGTTGTCAAATGATTCTGGATAGATCTCCCGTTATCACTGACAAGCCTATCGAAGTTAGCGTGATCTTAATTTCCAAGTAAATAAGGTTTCGTTTTGACTACAGCTGTCAGATGTAGCCCATCTAAGTAGAACCAATTCTATCATCAACCCTAATGACTTGGGTACTAGTAAAATGCGTCACGGTTGGTAGAAGCTGTGACAATAATGATTTGATGACAACCCACGGAAGTATGGGCAAATTACACAGGAAAGGATCTTATGTAGACATGATAGAAAAATTGCATTAGGTATGATAGATACCCTCCTGAACCTATTGACGACCGTTGTCACTAAATTACATTCATAGTACCCTTACGTATTGCTACGTGGAACATTAATGGATTATCGTCAAACATACTTGAACTTGAAGAAGTGATCAATAGTAATAAACTTGACATAGTTCTAATTTCTGAATCTCATGCCTCAAAAAATAGTTGTTACCGAATGAAAGGTTTCAACATTTACTTCACGTCCCATCCTGGTGATGGCAAAGCTCATGCGGGCACTGCAATAGTAATCAGATCAAACCTCAAGCACACCGTACTGGAGGAATACGCCACACAACATATCCAGGCTACTACTATCAGATTAGACGATCGAGCAGGCCCGATTACATTGTCCGCCGTCTACTGCCCACCTAAACACAAAATCACTCAGAAAATGTTTGAAGAATACTTTTCTCAACTTGGAAGCAAATTCATATCAGGAGGGGACTGGAATGCAAAGCACACGTACTGGGGTTCCCGCATGACTCTGCCTAGAGGTCGATCACTTAAAAGCTGTCTAGATGCTTACCACCTTACACCAATATCCTCTGGTGAACCGACGAGTTGGCCAACTGATCATAACAAGATTCCGGACTTGCTGGACTTCTTTGTAACCAAAGGGATCAGTCATCTTTACACCTCTGTAGAGTCGAGCCTTGATGGATCATCTGATCATACGCCGGTAATCCTTACCTTGAGCACTTCAGTCATATATGTTGAGCCATTGGACTCTTTATCAAACCGAAAAACTGATTGGCAGGGGTTTCGTACTTTCCTGGATGAAAATATTCAGTTAAACATTCCGATGAAGACTCCAGAAGATATTGACAATGCTTGCGAGTATCTCACAAACCTGATTCAGGTTTCTGCATGGAAAAACTCACCCTGCTTAACTCGCCTTCCAACGATGTCACCCCAATCAGCAGATATTAAAGCAAATCTTATAGAAAAACGGCGACTACGAAGAATCTGGCATCAATCCCAGCATCCTACAAATAAAACAGCCTTCAACCAGGCTGCGAAACAACTGAAAGTGCTACTACAAGAATCGTCAAACTCTTCGTTCCGAAATACTCTAGAAAGCTTGTCTCCTCAGGGAAAGGGAGAGACGTCGCTTTGGAAAGCTACTAAAACCATCGTTAAGCCACAAGATCATCTCCATCCCCTCAAATACTCAGATTCATGGGCACGAACGGACGCTGAGAAAGCGGAAGTATTCGCAATTCATCTGGAAAACGTATTCAAGCCGAACGACGGTGGCGATGAATCTGTCGTTGATGACATACTCAGACAGGATCTCCAGCTGTGCTTGCCACTGAAACCCACATCCCCAAAAGAAATAGCGAGAGAAATCAGACGACTGAATTCCAACAAGGCCCCTGGATTTGATCTAATCACTCCCACAATTTTAAAAAATCTCCCTAGAAAATGCATAACATTTCTTGCCTCACTCTTCAATGCAACCCTAAGAACATCATATTTTCCTAAAATTTGGAAAGTTTCGGAAATCCTTATGATTCACAAACCTGGAAAGTCTCCCCATGAAGCTTCATCATACCGTCCAATAAGCTTAACTCCAGTTCTCTCGAAATTATGGGAAAAAATCTTTTTAGTCCGTTTGAAAGAACTTATGGACCATTGCGACATTATTCCTAAGCACCAGTTCGGATTTCGGAAACAGCACTCCACAATTAATAATAATAATAATAATAATAAAAGTTTTATATTCACAACCCTTTTTACAATTTTGGTCATAATCTAAGGTGTACATAAACATAAAGTGACATAACAGGAAGATTGGACATCGGATCAACAATTTCTGGTTTAATTACGTAGGTACTGTAGCTAGGGCTTAAATTTAACAAATATGTATAAGTATCCCTGACTCCGAAACTAGGCAAAGCCTGTATCTTCAGAGCCAGTGGTTCCTTCTTGGGCTCTTATCGGCTTTTACAATGTTAGGCAGTTAGGTAAACAAAAAGTAAAATTTATAGGAAAGTTATACAAATCATAAAAATGTAAAAGGGTTATCCTAGGTACTGAATAGTATAATTTATAAATCAAAAGATGTATGAAAAAGAGGTGTTGCCATGAGTGTGTGAGAGTACTCGTGTATGTAAGTGTGTGTCTGTGTGTGTGTGTTGTGTTCCTGGGTGTGTGTGTGTGTGTGGGGGTGGAGGGGGGTAAATTCGTGAGAATGTATGTACAGGTATTATGTGAGGCTGTAATAGAAGGTGATGTGTTATGTTATGCGCCTTAGTAATTTTTCCGTTTCGTCGTATGTCAAATTTAGCAAGTGATTGGTAACTTTTTTTTTTAGGTTAAATTGGTTTAATGTGTGTATATTTATTGATTTGTTCAAGCTGTTATATAGTTTGGATGCTAAAAAAGCGTATTGGCGTGTCGCGAAGCCTGTTTTAGTTTGGGTATAGTTACAAATGGGTTTCACGCTACGCGCTGTTCTATTTTTAGCGAGTGGAAGAGAGGCATGTTTTCTGACTATTGTTCGTAGGATGAAGAGTTTCCTTACAGTGAGACAATTGCAGTCTTTATACAGCGTCAGAGTTGGGTATCGTCGAGGTTTGTGGGTCATGACTTTTAATAAAGCCCTTTGCGCTCTTTCGAGGCCCAACACCGCGGTTTTGTCAGTGCCACCCCAAACGGGGATGCAATAGGAGAGAATAGACTGGCACAAGGCGAGGTATACCAGTCTCATCGTGCCCATATCGGCCACATCGCGGAGGTTTTTGAAAATGTAAATGAGTCGCCTTAGTCGGGTTTTTAATATTCCTAAATGCGCGTGCCAGTCCAGTCTCTCATCTATATGAACACCCAGGTATTTGGTATTGGATACCAACGCGAGAGGGAGACATGTACAAGGGAAGGAGGAATCCTGGCATACGTGTGCAGTTAAAGTAGAATCCACAGCCCGGGGTGCGGATTTAGCAGTGATTCTGAAGGCAATCGCTTTAGTCTTGGATAAATTGAGGGTCAACAAGTTAACAGAAAGCCAGGCCATTACTGTTCTAAGTGAGACTTCAGCGTTGAGTTTGGCTGCTTCCCAGTTGGCACCGCAGGCTAGTAGTACCGTATCGTCGGCATACATAAATGTGTCACAGTATTGTAGTTTCAGATTGCATAGATCGTTAACATATAACAGGAAAAGTGATGGCGAAATAATACTACCCTGCGGGACGCCATAAGTTATATTTTCCTCGCTGCTGATGACCGAATCAATTTTGACGTACTGTCTACGATCTGTAAGGAAATCACGAAATATTTTCAGTGCATTTCCACGTATGCCGGCGGCTTCCATTTTGCGTATAAGGATGGGAATAGAGACGGTATCGAAGGCCTTGGAAAGGTCCAGAAAGATGGCAAAACTTTTCATCCCGGAGTCCATTTTTTTTGTGACTTGATCGGTAAAGCTTGCAACGGCATCCTCTGTGGAAATTCCAGGCCGAAAACCGTATTGGTTTGCTGCTAATATATTGTATTTGCGAAAAAAATTAACTAAATTGTTGTTTAAGATGCGTTCTAAAATTTTGGAAAGAGTTGTGAGTACAGATATGGGCCTGTAGTTTGTTACGACGTCTCTATTCCCGTCCTTATGGATAGGGTGAACGAGGGCCTTCTTAAATGCACGTGGGAAGATGCCTGTATTTATCGCGAGGTTGCATATGTGCGTGATTGGCGGTATCAATGTGTTTTTACACATTTTTATGATTTTTGAGGAGATGCCGTCCCATCCGACTGCACACTCCCCTTTAAGAGACATAATAATACGGTCTACTTCTTCGTGGTTGACTTCTACGATGAATAGAGAATTGGGTTGCGATTTGGGGTGTTCAGACAATGGAATGTTGTAGTTCGGTGTAATTTGCGAAGCCAGTTTTTTGCCTATATTGACGAAGAAGCTATTGACCTCATTGGCGGATGCAGAGGGATCATCTTTGAGTTTCAAGAGCTGGCGAGCGGGTTGTCTGTCATTTTGGGTATGCGTGATTGTTTTTATGACATTCCACGTTGCTTTTGAGTTGCCTTTAGCCTTTATAAATTCGTGTTTCTCGTATTCCCGTTTCAATTTGCGGAGCAGTAGGTTACAAAAATTTCTGTAACGTTGGTAGGTGATTTTGAGGATTGTATTGTCGGGGGATTTTGTTAGATTATTGTGCATTTTGTCCCGGTTCCTTATGCATCGTAATAGGCCCGGTGTTATCCAGGGCTTAATGGTCCTTTGTCTTTTTGGGACACAAATTAGCCTTGTGTGCTGTTCAATTACAGATGAAACAGTTGAAATAAACATGTCTGTAGCCCTATTTGCATCCGAACATTGCAGTACTGGTGTAAAATCCGTATTTTGGAAGGTGTCAAGAATAGCTGGATAGTCAATTTTGTTACTGGACCTTGGGGGGTCGTGTTTGGGTTTCCCCATGTCGAGGCATAATATTACCGGAAGATGGTCCGTCACAGGGGAGTCGATTACCATTGTTACGGCCGTTTGTTTCGCTCTTAAGAGAATATGGTCAAGGCAGTTATTTTGTCTGGTAGGTATGTTGTGCGTCGGAAGTAAACCGAGAGACGCTGTGAGAGTAAGGTATTGATCCGATAGTCGATCCACATTATTAGCCTTTATGTCAATATTCATATCTCCAATTAGAGCTACGTCGGTGTTAAGAGGTAGAGGATGCACTAAATTAAATAAGCTGTCAAGGAAGTTGTCGATATTTTTATGGGATGGGGAGCGGTAGAGGGAAATAAGGCATAGCTCATTGCCAACGTGACATACCAAACAATTGGCATCAAGAAATTGTGGTTCAGAAACCTTAACATTCAAAAGGCTTTTGGCGTAAATCACTACTCCGTCATTTTGTGAAATGTTATTTGTTGTGGCGAAGGTAATGTATCAATCTATTTTTGGTAACGGACCAGCGACCTTTAACCAGCATTCTGTTAGTACGAGGATATCGAATTCAAGGTTCGTAAGTGCAAGTGTAGATATAAACAGATTAAGGTTTTTCTTGATACTTCTTATGTTTTGGTGAATGATTTTTATGTATAAATTTGGGTTTTTGAGTAAAATAGTACACTGATCGGGAGGAATAAGAGATGATTTGGCTATACTGAAGGAGTCTATTTCAGATATTATATCAATTGTATCAGTCATTAAAAAGTTTTGGACAATAAACGTGGGTCAATTTGTGACGAGGCGAAGAAAGGGGGATTCGGATTACGTTGAGGACTTTTAAACGAGTTAGGAGTTTTGTACGATGGCGCTTGGTTTTATTTATTTTGGTGATGTGAGTGGGAGTTGTGAGTGTTGTGATGTTTATGTGTTTTGTGTACAGTTCTAGAAGGGAGTGTGTAAATTGTGTATGTTTGATTGAGTGAAAATGTCTCTTTGAGTGAAAGTAATGATCTGGCAACGTTAAATTAAGGATTAAAAAGGTTACATGGACTAGTCATTGATTATCTTTTATGTCGAATAGGTTTTGTTCGGAGTTGATAAGTAATTGCTTCATACCCTTTTCCTTACGTAAGTAGATTTTAGAGTTATTAACCCAGCAGAATTTAAATCCGTTCTGTTTGGCGAACTCGCGGGTCTGGAAGAAGAGTTTCTTTCCTGATGGTGGGAGGCGTTCGTCTACATAGAACGGTTGTTTATTTCCGGGCAGGCCAATGAGGTGGGTGTTAAGTTTCTCACCAAGATCGCGCGCCCTATTATAATTCCTAACTGCGGATAGAACGTCATATTTCCTGTTTACGCTGGAGAATTGAGCAAATGCACCGGGTCCATAACGAGATTAGACGCTGCTTTGAAATGAAATTGTACTGCTCGGCGGCATTCCTAGACGTGCAGCAAGCTTTCGACAGAGTCTGGCACAAAGGGCTACTGTGTAAAGTGAAAGATAAACTTCCACATTCTCTTTTCCTCATTATCAAGTCCTACCTCGAAGACAGGCTTTTTCAAGTGAAGCAGAGAGATGCCAGATCCACGCTACGAAAAATTAAAGCCGGCGTTCCACAGGGTTCTGTACTTGGACCCGTACTATATAATATATTCACCTCAGACTTACCGGTATCTGAAGACGTGACCGTAGCAACATACGCTGATGATGTAGCCTACCTTGCAAGTGATGAAGTCCCAGCAGAGGCTAGTAATAAGCTCCAACACCTACTAGACGAGACCCATGCATGGATGACAAAGTGGCGCATCCGGCCCAGTGCACAAAAATCGAATCACATCACATTCACTTTGAGAAGGGGAAATTGTCCCTCTGTTAAACTCGGCACTGATGTTCTGCCAGATACTGAGAATGTAAAATACTTGGGCTTTAACTTAGACAGAAGGCTCACCTGGAACTATCACGTAAGGAAGAAACGGGATGAAATTAATCATAAGTTCCGTAACTTGTACTGGCTTATTGGCAGAAACTCTGTCCTGTCTACCGATAACAAGCTACTGATCTACAACTCCGTGTTGAAGCCCATCTGGACCTACGGAATCCCACTGTGGGGCTCTGCTAGCAAGAGCAACGTCATGTACATTCAACGTGTTCAAAACAACATTTTGCGTACCATCACAAGTGCCCCGTGGTTCTCCAGAAATGACGAGATCCACAAATATCTTGACGTCCCCACTGTTCAGTCTGAAATTGACAAATTCAAAAGGAAATATGCTGACCGGCTCTCGGTTCATCCAAATACCCTGGCCAATGATCTAATAAAACCTTCCCTAACGGTTAAAAGGCTGAAAAGGAAGGATGTGCTCATATCTTGTCGCATCGGATAGCGCTACTCGGTAGGAATATGTAATTGCAGATCACCCATCCCCAGATCAACTACGGCAAGCGCTGCTTAGGTAACCTTGAATGACTCATGTGGCTGTTACTTTGGCAACGAGTTTCTCGACAGTATTAGATCGAAAGTAATCACTATATTGTGACAGTGGGTAACATACACAGCATTACAAAATAATATTATTAGTTGTACCTACCAAATTGCGTTCATCAAGCCTACCCATACTAGCCAACCATAAGTAGGTAATTGAGCGTGTTGCGCATTGTGAAATAGTTTACTTAAATAAAGGTGTCCCTGATATTTGTTTTTTTTTTCACAAATAAAATCCGGACATAGAACATTGGGAAGACCACAGAACAGATAAATCTATTCTGAACAGATAAATCTATTCTGTGGGGTAGACCTTTGAATTGAGCTGTAATAGGGTAGTTGCAAAAAGCTAAAACAAGCACATTTTAAATTAAACAAAACTTGGAAGCAGGCGGGATTCTATTTTAGTTCCATTTTTTTCATTTCATAATTTAATATTCAAATGAACCCCGCCTATTTTTCGATAATGATAATTATGATACTTTCTATTTTTATTTTCACCCCCACATTCTGAGTTGAAATTCTGGACTGGTCCGGAATAATCCGGATATATGGCAACTCTACCTAAATAATAGTTTCGTGTTTACTACTCGTAATTGTATATTGCTATAATTTGACGTATATTATGGCGTCATAATATGTCTTGACATAGAAACTTGTTTAAGATAATAAAATACAGAATTAAAGTCAACGATCAGAGTCGTTTAGCACCGTTGGGCTAACAACAAAAGAGATTCATTTCGTCAGTCTATCACTTAAATCACAAACGCGTACATTTTTGGTCCTTCGAGCCGGATAAACTCTGAACCGAACTGAACCAATCCCCCCGCGCGGGATACGTGTTGATATTCGCGTTCGCTGATTTTTTATTAACTAACCTGTACGGTGTTTGGAGGTGTTCAAAGTACGTAGTGTTCCAACTAGTTCTACGGTAGATCTATAGTAGATTTTACAACAAGTGCACAAAACGAACCATTTTTATCCGAGACTTTTAGCAGCCCGCAGCCGAAGGCGAGGGCTGATAGTAACTTAATGTCGAGGATAAAAATGTTTTTGTGAACGAGTTATATAAACTCTGCTTTTCACTTCGAATGCGAGGAAATAAAACAGTAGTAGGGTCGTCGTTTCGCCGGTTAGCGACCAGTTAGCTGAATTGCCCACTTATGATGCAGAAAAAAAAAATGTTGTCTACACGCAAAATAGTTTATGTTAATGTGAATTTGTCCCAAATATAGTCTAGTTTGGATACAAAAACATAAAATAAAGTACATTCAAACAAAAATATTTATAAAATGCTGAAAAACTGAAAATATAGCGAAAACGTCGGTTTACGACCACTTTTATCAGTTTGCGACCACCAGTGAGTTGGTTTGCGACCACTATTTTAATATGAAAAAATGCCATTAAAACCATTATAATCGTTTTAAAAATGTAAGTACCTATTAATTATTATATTATTCATATAAATGATGGTCCCTTCCCTTCTTTACGGATATCATCAAGAGCTTTTTTCAGGGCTTCTTCAGTGTACCGGAATGTATTTTTCTTTTTTTTCGTTGACTTTGAATTACATGGGAGCTCCATCTATAAAAAGTAATATAAAATAATTTAATTTTGTTTTTATCAAAAATTAAAAAAAAATATATTCCGCCGTTATTTTTCTCATACTAAATTATGGTGGTCGGAAACCAATGTCTTTATTTCGATTATTTTGGTTTACGACCACCTGTTTAGCATCCCGTTTTTATAGTAATTTCAAAGAAAGTGGTGGTCGTTTACCAAAGAACTACAAAGAAAAGCTTCTAAAATGTTACATTCAAAATTGTAACAGTCCTGTACGAAGCAATAGGGTCTTAATGATAAAAAATAAAAAAATGCGATTCTCGTCGGTTTGCGACCATGTGGTCGCTATATAACGTTCTTGATAAATAAGCATTTTGGTTACCGACCACTTGATTTTATCTTAATAATAACTTAAAAAATAGCAAAATACAACTAAATAAAACACGCGGCACGGTTGGCGCAGTGGCTAAGCGATTGGACTGCTGCGCTGCGTGTCGCGGGTTCGATTCCCGCACGGAACAAATATTTGTATGGCCTGCAGATAGTTGTTTCGGGTCTGGGTATTTGTGTATGTGACTTTCTATGTTTGTGAACGCACCCACGATACAGGAGAAATTCCTAGTGTGGGGCAACGTTTTTATAAAAAAATAATAATAATAATAACGAAAACTCATCGGTTGTACAATTTAACATCTAACTTGTGTGTAAAACATGAAATAAGTAATAAGACTTACCTTTGAGCGCCGCGCGCCGTGCCATTTTTTTTCTAACTTGCGGTACGTTTTCTCACCACTGAATCAAAACGCGCCTTTAGCAATATTTTTTCGGTTCTGGGTTAGCCCATTTGTTTCAAACTGTGTAAATTCTTATTTCATAATTATTTATAGAGCACGTTAGATTTTTTATTTATTTATGTTACCTCTACAAATACTATTATCTTGTTTTAAAGAAACTTAGTACGTCAAATGGTCGCCTACTGAAGGTGGTCGCGAAACCGGCGAAACGACCATACGTTTTCTCACCATTGAATCAAAACGCGCCTTTAGCAATATTTTTTCGGTTCTGGGTTAGCCCATTTGTTTTAAACTGTGTAAATTCTTATTTCATAATTATTTATAGAGCACGTTAGATTTTTTATTTATTTATGTTACCTCTACAAATACTATTATCTTGTTTTAAAGAAACTTAGTACGTCAAATGGTCGCCTACTGAAGGTGGTCGCGAAACCGGCGAAACGACCAACATAAATTTCTTTAGTTAAAATTCAAAGTGTACAGTTTTGAATACTGAAGGAAATTGTTTTTTTTTTTAATCTTACGAAATTGATATTAGGCTTGCAGACCTATACAGCCTACTATTAAATTAATTTTGTAACAATAATTTTCATTAATTAATTAAATAACTTACCGTACTTGAATTTAAATTCTAATATCTTTTAAGTCTTAAAAAACACATAAGTAAATATTATAAAATAACAAATTCTAAATAAGAACTTCTTATTGTGTTTGAATGGCTGTATGTCTCATTTTCTTTGCCTTAATATTTTGTGCAGCCTATATCCTGCACAAATAAGCACTTTCAGAGCATGAGAAGTGAAAAAGTTTTTTTCACTCGTCCTACGATATAAGGTCTCTCAGCTATGCTGGTTTCTTCCAGATGTTTTATTTACCGAAGCAAGTGATAAATTATACAAAACGCACATGAATCCGAAAAATCAGAGGTGTGACTTCCCGTCGGGGCTGCGGGTTTTTCGAAAGAGAAACTGCGGCCTCGGCACAAGGGCCAAGAAGGAACATGGGTGATTTTTAGTCAGTAGAAGTCTGACAATCCCTAACGCTCTGCCCAGAGCGGGAGGAGTTATTTGATGATTTCCCACCCCCCAAAAAAAAAGATCCGTGACTTGGCAGTTCAACAGTCACACCTATTACAGCTAAGCATTGGGAACAAATGCGTCCAATTTATAGTTATTTCTACTATCTATTCTATTACACAGTTTTACTAGACCAATGAGGCAGTATTTGTGATGCAAGGGGGCCTTAATAGTGACATGATTCTTGTTGTAACCGCTTTAATACTTACATCTATCAGCAACGCAGAGGGTTTACATGGATGCAACATTACGGCACAGGATCTCGCCGGGGCTGCGGGTTGTTCGAAAGAGACGTAGCCGGGATTCCACCAAATTCGACCAATCACAGGAAGGGCGAAAGACCAGATGAAAATTTGATTGGTCGAATTTGGCACATCTCTTCTCCGCTTTAGTGAAGTTCCCGGCCTAAAGGGCTAAGAAGGTTAGAAGGAACATGCGTGGTTTTTAGTCAGTCGAAGTCGGACACTTCCTTCCGCTCTGCCCAGAGCTGAAGGGGAGATTTGATGATTTCCAATACTCTAAACAAAAATAGAAATAAAAATTTACCAAACAAAATCGAATTTGAATCCTGTTTCATAGGATCAAATGTGACTTTCTGGAATTATTCAAATACAAAAATCTAAAAACAAAATGACGCTCCACCCTACTTTGCAACGTTGCGTTGTACCCTTCGGGTTTTCGGGGATTAGGGCGTGATGCTATGTTGTCACCACGAATAAAAGCTTTTATACCATACCTACTCTAAAAAGCTTATTTTATTCTCGCAAAACAGTGAATAAAAAGGCCTTTTAATCACTGTTTTGTTTTTATTCACTGTTTTGGTGTTTGAATTTGGAACACAAAAATATATCCTGTCTCTATTTCAATGCTTACACAAACTCCTTGCGCTTAGATTCGAAATTCAAAACTCTTTGGTGCAAATAAATTCTCGAGATTTGATTGGTCGATATTTGCGACAAGGAGTTTGGCATTCGATTAAAAACTGTTTTGTGTTCTTTGATATAGAAAAAAAAAATAGTGAATTGGCGCCATTTCAAATACTTACTGTGAATGTACGGACACAAAGTTTAGTGAATTATTTATTTATTTTATTTTATTATTTTTGAAAAACTTACAGCTAGCCTAGCTAGGTAGACTCAGTTAGGTGGTTTATAACAACAATAGGGCCAATTACAAGTTTCCACAAGTAGTCATTTATACAATATTTAAATAACGCAAAAAAAAAAGACAGTGATAAGGATTAGTAAACAGAATATAAATAAAAAAGAATGGAAAAGAACACAAAATGGCAAAATACAAACGTTATAGGTTAGTCACAAACGTTATAGGTTAGTCGAAGAACTTATCACAAAGCGTCTTTTTCAGCTTCGACCCGCTTGTGTGTTTTTGTCTTTTCTCGTAGTCATGGTATAATAGTAGATTATGCAACTAGTGAATAAAAAGGGAATTTAATTCGAGGTACGAAGTTGGATCCCGAGAGCAGCGAAGGATTCTAGAGTAGAATCACGAGCGTAGCGAGGGATTCTATACTCTAGAATCCTGAACGGAGCGAGGGATACAAGTACCTACCGAGATAAATTTTTTATTCACGTGTTGTGTACTCTACTTTTTACCATTGACTGTGAGAAAATAAATAGGAGCATGGTATTTATTTTCGAAGCTAAGCACTCTAGATTTCTTTGGCTTATTACCCACGGATAGACGTTTTAAGTATGTCACTAACTTTGAGTATTTTGAAATATCAATGTTGTGTTTGATTCTCACTGTGGCTTTTATCATAGAATAGAAATCATAGAAAGCCCCATTTTATATCGTAATAAATCACTGTCCATCCTAAGGTTGCCTGGAAGAGATCGCGGAAAGCGATAAGGCCGCCCATTGTATGTTTTGTAGTGTGTATTATGTTTTCTTTTGTTATGTATTTTTGTGGTGTACAATAAAGTATATATAAATAATAAATAAATATATTATTATGCTCCAAAGTGTCGACGGCTTCGTAGTCTTGGTTAATTCATTGAAATAGTTAAGAAATATGCACTCAGAGAAGGAATTGGCGCCATTCATGGTTTTCCAGTCGCAGAACAAATTGTATGTTTTCAGGTAGGTACAACTCCCGAGATTTTGGAGCAAAACAAATCATCTACTGCTGCTTTAGAACAAAATGATTCCGGAGTCAGTCTCTCATTTTCGTCATCGGAAGAACTCATTCTATTATAATTACTTAATTATATGTTAATAGATTTTCCAATAACACAAAACAACCACAATAAAAGACAGAAAAGAACGTAACTAAATTGGCGGGATATTTTTGGAATGGAATAGCTCCATTCAGCCACCCAGTACGTACTTTCAGCAGCAGCGATTTTTTTGTATAGTACCTACGCGCGGAACTAATTGGCCGCGCCTTAGGCATGTTTTTGTTTTTTTATTAAAGTATTCTTTTCAATAAATTGAACAATTATTGTTCACGATATCTCGAGATTGATCATCACTGTCTAATTATAGTCTCCTGTGCATTGCGAGCTGTAGGCAACCCGCCCCCTCACCCCTGTCGCCACCTTAGGCGCGGCCAACTAGATCCGCGCCGCGCACTATACGTAATTCGTGTTTGTTCCTAATTCAAAATGTCTTTATTCACTCAGTGACTAAAAGAGCGTTTTATTCACTGTTATCGATGAATAAAATGCCCTTTTTCGAGTGGCAATGGTAAAAAGTATAGTATGCAACTCCTGAATAAAGTACGAATTTATATCGAGGGCCATGAATCACTCGCGTCGTTCAGGATTCTAACAGTTGAATCACTCGCTGCGTTCGTGATTCAATCATTAGAATCCTTCACTTGCTCGTGACTCATCTACGGCCCTCGCTTTAAATCCGTCCTTTATTCATTAGTTGCATAATATACTATTTTATTCTTTTAATAACTAGTGTGGCTTTGTGTTAATAAAAGACTCCATGTAAACCCATACTTGAATGAGGACAACAAAGGAAATGTAGCGTGGTCAGTGTAGCGTGAGAAATACATTGTCTTGTTACCTACTTCACTAGTTTATACTGCGGCCCTGCCTTTGTTTCATTATTAATTTATTATTATACTTACCTGGAGCAATAAGAGCAGTGGTGGCCCCGACTTACGAACAGTAAGTCCTCGAACCATAGGCAAGCTTACTTTGTGTAATTTATACTCTGCCCTCAAAACGGTGAAGGAAAACATCGTGAGGAAACCGGCATGTCTTAGAACCAAAAAATTCGAAGACATGTGACATCTACCAACCCGCACTGGGCACGCATGGTAGATTATAGCCCATCCCTCTACTAGAGAGGAGTCCCGAGTCCCTGCAGTGGGAAACTGGGAACATTATAGGCTGATGATGATATACTTGCCCCGGTGGTGAGAACCTCGCGGGTAAATAATAACGACCCGTGCGGGTCGATATTGAAGATGTAGCACTTGTCAAAGTTGGTAGGTGATCAATTGACCATTCATTGCATACCAAGTTTCTTTCATAAAGCAAGTTAAGGTGAATCCTCCAACCAGCCCGCGAAATTCAAATTTTCTTAAGTTTTTTGCAATTTGCAGGCCAGTGATAGGTGGTATGTTGATGAACACTGGCCTGCAAATTGCAAAAGACTTAAGAAAATTTGAATTTCGCGGGCTACCCTGGAACATCAACCTTAAGCTGTTGGTCCCGCCCGGCTGACATTTGTAGATCTTAGACAGTCGTTATAGTTAGTCTTTTTTTTTTTGTAATTGGGACAAGCCCGCCGCACTATTCCCAAACCACTGTAACGCATGTTAGCCAGAATCAACAGTGGCGACCACAAGAAAAGCGCCGAGACAATGAAGCTCGACGTACTTAGTCCCAGAGAAGCGATATAACTGTCTTGGATCCCGTAACGAAATTAATCACAAAAGAATAGCGGAGGAGTAGGAAAAAAACATAATTTCCACTTCCAATTCACACTTAGGTATAGTTAATCAGTGGCCCGAAAGTCTGACAACCAGTCCTACCGAGGAGTACCTTCCGTAGTACCCAGTACTAACTGGGTCATAAAATTAGTATTTCGCGGGCTTTCACTTTATTAAAGAGGTTCGGCCAATCCCAAATGGGACAAAGCTGTGAAAGTGTATATAGTAGCTTCCGTAATCGAAACAAAAATTTGACAAAATACAAAAGAGCACTATGAATTAATTTAAATATGTATTGTTTAACAAAATTATTTGTTGAAGGAATAATAGAATTTTCACATTTTTTTAAATACAATAGAATAACAGTTTTTTTATTCCTATTTACTTATATATTGTAATACGTAATACTTGGTAGGTATGTGAAAGTTTGTATGGTGGAATGTTGTGTTACTCCAATCACGCAAAAACGGCTGAATGGATTTGTATGAAATTTGGTAAAGTAAAATATAGTTCTTTTTTACATGGATACATAGGATCCCGGTGATTTATGTTCATTGAAATTCATAAATCATTTATTAATTTTGTGAACAAAGGGTACAATAAATGCCGAGTTGTTCGAAAGTGTAACGACAGTGGTAAAAAATAAACAGGAACTGATTTATAACTTTATTCGGGCAGAGCTTCCCCTTACAACTATTACAATCGAGTGCGACAAGACCGCTAAAATGAGCTTGCAGGGCATTATAAAGCTTTATCCCCACCGGAGGCGTCCGGTAGTTATGGCTTGGCTCAGAGGTTGGCATGGCTGTCGTTGGCGTGGCTCGCTGTCAGGTGGCTGTCAGATGGCTGTCAGATGACTGTCAGTAGGCTGTTGTAACATTCGGCCGTCCTGAAACAATTGCTCCCGCAATGGGAACCAGAAAACAACGATTACAAGTCAGCTCAAAAAAACCAAGTTAAAATGGGACAATAAACTTTGATCTCTCAAGAAGATTTATGAAATCTTCGGTGTTCAATTGTTCATCCACACTACTGGTGCTATCAGACATATAAGCATCGCTACGATATAGTCATAAGGAATCAACGGATACTAAGCCTGTAAACCCGTTGTATCATAATTATTTTATGACCTTTTGTACTTCTTAGTTTATGTCAATCATTACCTAACTCCTCAATATCACTTAATGTGGGCCAGAATATAAATCCTCTAACATACAAGAATTAACTTGGCAACAGGCTCGCCCCCTATTGCATGGGACTTAAACTTTACTGTATACTACTATGTGTGTGTACTCATGGGTACACCTCTACCTAACCCTTCGGGCATTACAAGCGTGATGTTATTAGCATTGACCTTGTTGCCGCTAGTAGTCAGCGCCTGGCGTAAATGTGCGTAATCACCGTTTTTTGTAATTTGTAAATCACACTATTATCAGCTATTATTATTTTTCGCCTTGTATCTAAGCTACGTCCCATTTTCTTTCCAGCTATTCAAATTCCAGTAGTAGATAACTCTATCGCTTCTAAATTGCACTGGTACAGAAACCCGGTCTAGGATAAATCGTAAGGCTTATAGGTACCAGTAGTTGGAATATAGGGTATTCAGATCACATTAATCGTGATCTGAATAACCCTATATTCCACAGTTTAACCATTCAAGTATTCCTATATTTCACTATTCGAAATGAGACTTTGACTAAATTAATTGAAAGTAGTTTCATGTGAATGATAATGAGAGATTAGTTTTTACTAACTTACCGTTATTATGAAGATAGAGTCACTTCATATCTATCAATAGATCATTCAGTAGGAATGGTCTATTCAGAATGAAAAGAGCAGTCACTTCATACCTATCAATGGATCATTCAGTAGGAATAGTCTATTCAGTCATCAACGAGTTTGGAGTGGAATGTGCACAGATGTGTTCCTCCGACACCTTATATAGGTAGCATCTAGTTACCTATGTAAAATGCAGGCTTCATAGTTATTGTGTAGTTATAATTATATTGTGTTCGAATTAACACACACTTCGTTGTGAAATGGCTCTTGTTCTCAAATCTTATTTGTTTATATAACATACTAGATTGCGTCCTAGTTTTGGTATAAGAAGTATTTAATTAAATGCGTGATCATAATGAACTACTGAACTAAAGTTATAATGTAGGTACCTACCTATGTTATATTAAGATCATGCAGACCAAATCGAGGTATGTTGTGTAAATGAAACAATAAATATCGTAGAACATAATTTATTAGAGGATATTTACATTGTTTTGGTCAATTTGCTGCAGAACGCACTACACAACATTTAGCCTATCTTTGACAGCTGGTATCAGGTTTTTTTTTTTGTCTAACTGTTACACTTTTACAGTGAAGATAAAACGGTTTAAAAGAAAAAAAGTTCATTTCCTGAAGTTTATTCACTGTCCTTGTCCCACAAATTTTATTGAGAAGATATGGTAGGCAAAGTCATCGTATGCTAGTAGTTTACCATTAATCATGATTTTTGCAATGTAAGTAATTCTTTATAAGGAGACCGATCAAAACAAAATAGCAACATAGACGCAAAGTAAATAGGTACAGGACGTTATACAGCTCCTACAGCGTGCGCAAACGGGCGCACGCACACATTGATGTGTACATAAAGGGATCTCAGCAATGCATGCCAGCCGCAACGAACAATCTCCACTCGCGCAAGTGCATGCGTCCCACATCTATGTGTGCGTGAGGTATCGCTCGTTATAGGAAGCTGGCGTTCTGTGTCTTATTATCATACTATTGCTACGCTCGGTTTTACTTACTATTTTATATCTAAGTAGTATTATAATGTCAATTAAAATACATAAATTCGTTATAACTGTTTATTATCTAGGTTTATATTAATACCTAATTAATTACATTTGATTTAGAATGATACATAGTTTATACATTACAACCTTTATGTCTAATGTAAATTGTACATACCCAACTACATTTTCTTTTGAATTTTATTTATCATATCTTTAGCACAGTCGTATATATCATCAGTAAATATATTATCAACAATATGTTGAGCACATATTTTAGCTTTACAAGTGCATAATTTAGAACCATTGAGTTCTTCACCCTCAAAGATTTGAATACGTATTATTTTACGGTGTGGGCCCTTTACATACTTTCTAACATACGAATACATCATTTTGCTCCCTCGTCTTTTATCGTTGACGGTTTTCCTGGTGGTATTGGCGCTGTTCAACCTTTCTTCTAACTGGGATGGTGTTTCTCTCTCCCGATTTTGATTCAATGGTGGGGAAATTGGAGAGTACGATATAAACGGTCTCTCTCTTTCCAAATAGTTCATCACATTTTGACGTAATTGTTGTGATGCTGGATTCGGTGAGTATGACGGGGTTGAAATGAAAAGTTGCTCGGATTCCTGAAACATAAGAATGAATAAGATAAGTTAATATACAATTATGATTATTTATTAATATCAGCGGCCCAACTTCATTATTCATAAAAACTAAAATTATATTTCTATGTAAGTTATCATAGTAATTGCGAAAAAATAATTAATTTAATAAAAGTGTCGCTAATTTACTTACCGACATTATTGGTGAAGAAACGCTAGCGATGATGTGATTATTTTTTTCGAGATTGTACTGATTTTATACTTGTTCAGATTTATTTGATTTTTGTAATAAGGCTCAAAATTATAAGATAAAAAACAAGATTATTCTTGTATACCGAATATGAGATTCTGACTCGTCATATCTCCACTTCTCCACGTGTCTAAGAGTTGCATGCGAGCGTGCAAACCGCAGCGTTTGTACCGTCACCGTCATCGACGTCGAAAACATTCAGCAAAAAAACAACAACCTACAAACATTTTTTATAATTGTAAGTAGGTATGAGATTCCCCTATTGTTGATTTAAGTGAGTACCTACACAAGACTCAAAATCGCTTTTTTATTTGTCTTATATAAAACGCTGTAAACTTAAAACCTTAACCGCTACGATAAATAAGCTCGTGTACTCAATTGTCAATTTTTGCAAGTATGCAGTTTTACAAATTTGGACTGAATGACGTGATTTTAGGCCTATAAAAAACGCTTCACAAATTAGTCTCCGGCACATTTCCTCTCTGGAACGAAACCTGTCTGCAAGGAATCAACGCTCCGAGCTCCTCATCAAACCTACCTGTCTAAGCATCAATCAAGAATGTAAGTATTTATTCAATAATTCATTATCGTATCTAAATATTGAATGGTCAGAATAATGTATTAATTGTATTTTGAATGGTTAGATATATTGAATGGTCAGAGTAATGTGTGAATAGAACCAAGTACCTATTACAATGCTTGGCTCAGAGACTGAGTGATGCTTTTCTGTGCTGCAGGTTCGATTCCTGCACAGATGCTATGTATTATATTCATCGGTCGGTGGTTGACTGATCGACTTTTCAGATTCGATTTCAGCACAAATCAAACGATATTTATATCTGCTATTTATCTTCCTCACGATCAGTTCCTTTTTACAAATGTAGGAATTTTGAAGAATTTTTTTTTATTGCAATGCACTAATATGTACATTTATATTTTTGTTGACAGGTCGACACTACTTAGCAACGACCTTTTCCTCTCTAGCGATGACTCTGAGCAAGAGGCGAAGCCGAAGAGGAAGACAGAGGAAAGAAAAAAGAAGCGGGAAAGGTCCATCAAATCGAGTGAAGAGTCAACAAGTGCAAAAAAATCGAAGCAGGTCGTTTCGCCAGTAACACCATCAGCTCGAGTTACGGCCAGTGAATTATTCGGTGAAGACAGTGATAACGAAGAAAGCGTCACCCCAACACAGAGACCCCACAAAACTGGTAATATACCCCCGCTGTACTCATATTTTACTAGAAGGATGGCTAAGGGATATTCACGACAAATAAGCGAGACTAAAGAAGGAAAATATTATGTAGAAGTGAAAATTTACAACACGGAAGAAATTAAAAAAGTAATGCCCATAAATAGATGGCGCTCGGCCATAACTACCATCAAGACGAAATTAGATGAAAATAAAGAATCTTGGCCCCACTTAAAGGAGTTTGTTAAAGCAACTCAAAATGATTTTAAAAATTGTCCTATCACCTGCATAGGTGCTTATGATACTTAAAGACTTTATTTGTTTAACTAGGTGTTCGCCAATATTTGTTTAACTAGGTGTTCATCAATATTTTCTTCTATAATATAGGTACTTACTTTAAATTGTATCTTGTTTTAATTGTGTTTACCTACATGAAATGTCTTATTATTATTATTATTTTGTACTGTATTTTATAAGTATGATATTGTAGTATTAATTAATATAATATAAGTAAGTAATCTAATAATTGGTTTTCTTATTTACAGTTACACACCTCAACAGCAAATCGAGACCTAGAAAGTCAATAACCTGTCATAAATGTAAAATTGAAATACCAGAAAATCAGTATTCCTATCATATGAGAACGAATATACACAAAGCAAACTGTTTATTGAATACCAAGTTCACAGATATTCATATTATTGCAACAGCATTCAAAAACAGATTAATGACATACAGATTGAATGTCACTCAGGAAGACGAGTACCTCGGTTTAGAGGCGTTCCTGGGTGATCATCTAATAAATATAACAGAATTGATAAAAATGTCACTTAATGAACACAATTGCATAAAATTGAATTTCGAATTGTTTGCCTTTTTTATGTTATCAAAATCAGACGAACAACAATTAAAGTCGTTTAATACCAAATATGAAATTATTTATAAGAACACTGATTTGAATGAATTATTAATCAAAGTAATAAATAAACTAAATAATAAATTAACCGAGTTCCAGCACTGTCAATCTGGTTGGACATTTGTTTCTATGAGTCATCTCGAAATTAATGTAAACAAGTATTCCCCTATGAGAGGTGGGTCTTATATACAACTGCCGTCAGCTATTAAGCAGTCTAAAAGTTGTATAAATATTAAAAATAAAGATAATAGTTGTTTATTATGGAGTATAGTTGCTGGATTATACCCAGCTGAAATGAATGTATGCAGAACAAGTTCATACCCCCATTATACCTCTGTTTTAAATATTGAGGGAATGTCATTTCCTCCTACGATAAATGATATTAAAACGTTAGAAAAAAATAATCCTAACATCAGTTTAAATATATATGGTCTACAAAATAATACTGTGACCGGACCTCTTTATGCAACGCAAAATAGAAGAAAAAATCATTTTAATTTACTTTATATCGAAAAAAATTATATCGGACACTACTGTCTAATTAAAGATTTAGTACGTCTGGTGCGACGTCAAGTGACTCGTTCTAAAGGAAAACATTATTTATGTGATGCATGTCTACAACTATTTAGTAACGAAAATAGACACAAGACTCATAACTGCTCTAAGATTTTGACTATATTACCTGAAAATAATTCTGTACTAAAGTTCAAACATTACGAGAGGCAGCAAAAAATCAATTTCATAATTTATGCTGATTTTGAATGTATGCTAATAGACTGTAATGAAAGTAGCTCTTTGAATACACATAAACTAAAAACACATCAACCTTCATGTTTCGCTTATTATATTTGTTGTGCACATAACGATCAATTAAACAGGTATATTACATATCGAGGTACAGATTGTGTGGAAATATTTGTTAAATATTTAATAAAAGACATTAAAAATATACATAAGATTTTAAGTAGTAAAAAGCCAATGACCCCATTATCGGCGGAGCAAGAGATGGACTATCGAAATTCGACTACATGTCACATATGCAAACTATTATTATTGAATGATAAAGTCCGAGATCATGATCATATTACATCTGAGTATCGTGGGGCAGCGCACTCCCATTGTAATTTGATGTATAGAGTTTGTTCATTCATTCCTGTTGTCTTTCATAATCTGTCTGGATATGACTCACATTTATTCATTGAAGAGTTAGCAAAGTATGAAGGTTCTATTAATATAATACCGAAAACTAAAGAAAAATATCTTTCAATAATAAAAGTAATTAATACGAAAAAACACAATCACCCTATACAAATAAAATTTATTGATTCCTTTCACTTTCTTAGTTCTAGTCTAGATGCACTAAGTAAAAGTTTGTCAGAAAACGATTTTTTGAACTTATCGAGAGAGTTTACTGATAAAAGACAATTTGATTTAATGAGAAAAAAAGGTGTTTATCCATATGATTACGTTGATTCTTGGTCTAAATATGATGAGACGAAACTTCCCTCGAAGGATCATTTTTATAATAGTCTGTGTGAAAAACATATAACTAAAGAAGAATATTTACACGCTCAAACAGTTTGGAATATTTTCGAAATAAAATCTCTTGGTGAATATACAGATTTATACATAAAATGTGATGTGCTTTTACTATGCGACATATTTGAAAAATTTAGAAAAACAAGCTTACATTTCTATAAGTTGGATCCGGCTTATTATGTAACGTCACCGAGCTTAAGTTGGGATGCAATGCTTCTATATACCGGCACTGAACTTGAGTTGATAAGTGATTTACGAATGTACGAGTTATTAGAAAAAGGAATTCGTGGTGGGCTTGCACAGTGTTCTCTACGTCATGCTGTAGCAAACAATAAATATTTACCACATTTTAATGAGTCTGAATCAAGTAGTTATTTAATATATCTTGATTGTAATAATCTATATGGCTATGCTATGATGAAGAAACTTCCTATTAAAGAATTTAAGTTCTTGAGTCTGAAAGAAATTAGCAAGTTTGATGTAAATGATGTGTCAGATGATAATGATTACGGTTATATTTTGGAAGTAGACTTAAATTATCCAGATTATTTACATAATAAGCATAAAGACTTGCCTTTTGCAGTTGAAAAAATAGTACCTCCTTATGGAAAATCAGTGAAATTGGTTGCGAATCTTTATGATAAGCAAAATTATGTAATTCATTATGTTCACTTGAAAGAATGTTTGAAAAACGGTTTGATTTTAAAAAAGATTCATCGTATACTTAGCTTCAGACAAGAATTCTTTCTCAAAAAATACATTGATCTGAATACTAGTCTTCGTCAAAATTCCAAAACTGTGTTTGAGAAGGACTTTTTTAAATTATTGAATAATGCCATATTCGGAAAAACTATCGAAAATAAACGGAAGCAAGCAGATGTAAAATTAGTAACAAAATGGACAGATACCAGAAATAAAACAAATAAACATCTTGGCGCTGAAAAATTGATATGTAAACCAAATTTAAAAAGTATATCAATTTTTTCGGAAAATTTCGTAGCTGTCGAATTATACCGTGAAAAGGTCGTTTTAGATAGACCTATTTATATTGGATTTACCGTTTTGGAATATTCGAAGCAACATTTGTACCAATTTCATTATGACGTTATGAAAAATAAATACGGAAACAATGCTGAGTTGTGCTATACAGACACTGATAGCCTATTATATTTAATTTATACAGATGATTTTTATCATGATATGCATGATGATCTTTCAAAGTTTGATACTAGTAATTTTGAAATTAATAATCCATATCACATACCACAACTTAATGCTAAAATTCCTGGATTATGGAAACATGAGGTTGGTGGCGATTTAATTATAGAATTTACCGGTCTAAGAGCTAAATTATATTTTATTAACAGTGTGAAGACTGAAATTAGAAAAGCCAAAGGTGTTTCTAAGTCTGTAACTTGTAACCTAAAATTGAATGATTACAACAATGTACTGTGGACAAATAAAGCGCATAGATGTAAAATGAATATGATAAAATCAATTAAACATGTTTTATACACTCAGCAAGTAGACAAACAAGTTTTAGAAAGAAACGATGACAAAGTTCAAGTATTACAGGATCAAATTCATACATTACCCTGGGGGCATTGTGATTCTATGTTTGTAGATTATTCCAGTGATGTGTAATCTGTAAATGTGTTATTATTATTATTATTATTATTATTACTACTACTACTACTACTAATGCATTTTACGGTGATTGTACACAAATTAGATTTAAATTTTATTTTGTTGTAAGTACCTACTAAAATAAAAAATACTGTTAAATAAATGCTTAATGTGTAGTAACTATGAGCTTTTTATTTTAATTTCCATTTACACAATATTCTTCATACTTTACTTACAAGTTAAGAATTAGTTAAAAATAAAACATAGCACCTTTTAGTAAAATAAGAAGTATATATACTCGGGACACGTCTTATTACCTCACATTTCACAATGAATTTCGTTAAGCAATCACATACTTTTAAAATAAATAATATAAAATTAGAAAATCATTCACAAAAAGTGAGACATAGCACACTCTTACCTAACACTATAAGATGCATTATATGCGGTCCATCTAACTGTGGAAAAACTAATATAATGCTTAATTTACTATTACATGAAAATGGAGTAAAATTCAAGCATATTTATTTATACTCGAAGACAGCTTTCCAGCCAAAATATTGTTTTTTAAAACAGGTCATCCGTTGCATACCCAATGCAAAGTTATTTATCTTCCATGATAATAAAGAAGTTATACATCCTAATGATGCCTTAACCAATTCAATAATGATTTTCGACGATGTCGCATGTGAAAATCAAATAAATATTCGTAACTACTTCGCAATGGGGAGACACAAACAGATAGATTGTTTTTACTTATCACAAACCTATTCCAAAATACCTAAACAACTAATACGAGATAATGTTAATCTTTTGTTAATCTTTAAACAAGACGACATAAACTTAAAACATATTTATAATGAACATGTAAATACGGATATGGAGTGGCTTCAATTTAAAAAACTTTGCTCTACTATATGGCAAGATCGGTTTGACTTTGTATTGATAAATAAAGATTGTTCTCTAAATGAAGGTAGATATAGACAGGGGTTTGACATATTCGTAACTTTTGAGCAAACATAATAAAAACCATAATACTGTAAAAAAAGTATCAATCGCAGTCTACAATCTGTAAATAACGGTCGGATATTGTCGGGAATCATTATGGAGGTCAATATAAAAGAACAATTGATAAAATCCGTAGATAGTATAAAAAATAAAATTAAAACAATACAAAATGCAGAAGATGTCGATAATTTGAAATTTAAGAAGCTTTTTAAGCCAATAACAGATCCTCTAGAGACTTTAATTAAAGTTAATGATAAGAATAGAACTATATTGGATACGAGTGAAGGTGATAATAATATAATGAGAAGATGTAGCTCACCCATAGATTTTGAAAATTTCAAAGGATTTATAGAGAAACATTCAAATGATGGTTCTTCATCCTTTAGCTGCACAGGTGATGATAGCGAGAACGATACATTTATGTCACTTAATAAAGAAGATATGATTGAAATCTATGATAATAACATGAATGTACCTTTCGGGATTCGAAGTGAAAACAAAAAATTGATGATGGGTAACTCTAAAGTATCATTTTCTTTTACAAACAACGTTAACAATTCCCTAAAATCAATTATAGCCACAGTTAATGACAAACATTATGAAATAACTCCTGGACTTAAAGAACTTTTACTACGTAATAGACCTGACCTCAGTCTGGTAACTGAAACTGATAAAATTGTTTACAAAGACATGCTCCATAATACAAATGCTCACAAACGTGACTTTAATCCAAACGGTCAATTAAAAGGTGATAAAGGTTTGAAATACCGTCAAATCATAAAACCTTTGTTTTCTGAACAAAATTACATTCAACATGCGGAACAAGTCATTAAGTCAAAAAGTGGTGGCTACTTACCTAAATTGAAAAAAAAGTATAAGAGTAATACAGATTATGTTTATTGGGATGACCCTAATGAATTAATCGATAGATTAAGACTATTAATGGCTTCAAAAAACGCTGGCAATACTAATCATGACAATGAAATTATATCAATTGTTGAAGAGTTAAAAGAAGCTGGTATAATAAAATAATAAAAAGCATTGTATCTAATTTTATATTTAGTTATTTAAAGAGTCTAAACCATGAAGGTTCATACAAAACAAACGTCGCTGTCTTTTAACGAAATAAGCTCTGAGCATATTGAGATCTTAGACAAATCAACCGAAACTGAATGCTGCAAAGATATTAATAAATTCAAAGTTGAAATATTAATTAAAATAGAACAATTGAACAAATTAATTAGTGGTTTAAATAGCAGATTAAATAACATTGAAAAGACCATTGATTTAAAAGAAATAGCAGGGAAGTTAAGCAAGCATTATGAGCAAAATAGACGTCATAAATGAAATCCATAAAAACGCTAGAGTTAATTTCCCAAGAAGAAGTGTAATACTTAAAGATATAGATGACCTTTGGCAAGCAGATTTGATGGATATGCAAGCAATATCAAAAGTGAATGCAGGTTATAAATACATACTGGTGATTATAGACACTTTTTCAAAATATGCTTGGGCGATTCCACTTAAACAAAAAAATAAGCAACAGGTATCAGAGGCGTTTAAAACAGTAATAGAAAAAGGACGAGTTCCAAAAAATTTGCAAACCGATCTTGGGAAAGAGTTTTACAATGATCAATTTAAAAGTGTTGTTAATAAGTATAAAATTAATCATTATTCTACTTATTCTACTAAAAAGGCCTCAATTGTTGAAAGATTAATAAGAACGTTAAAGAATAAACTATACAAGGAATTTAGTTTGAATGGAAATTATAAATGGTTTAACGGTATGTTAGAAAAAAAGTTACATGAGTACAACAATGATGTTCATAGAACTGTCGGTCAGGCACCTGTTTCAATAAATCAAAGGAATAAAACAAATATACTACAAAGATACTTAGACGCAGCTCAGTCTCGAAAAAAATTGAAATGTAAGAAATTTAGTGTAGGAGATTTTGTGAGAGTAAGTAAATATAAAGGATGTTTTGATAAAGGTTATTATCCCAACTGGTCCACCGAAATATTTAAAATAACAAAAATTCAAGGAACAAAGCCAACAACTTATTTAATAGAAGATGGTAGATGTCGACCAATACTAGGCGCATTTTATGCACAAGAACTTCAGAAAACCAATCATCCGGACATATACCTCGTTGAAAAAGTTTTGAAACGAGAAGGAAAGCGAGTATATGTTAAATGGTTGGGGCTGCCGACCAGTGAAAATAGCTGGATTGATAAATCAAATGTATTATAACTCCTGAACAATATTTAAGCATTTTACAAACAATTATCTATTCACTTCCACTTTATTCTTAATGCAATAAAGACATACTTTATAATTCAGGTTTATGTAAAATAATTATTTAAAAAAAAAATATATAATAACAATGAAAAAAGCACGAGGACTATGTACAAGCAATAAAGAAATGGCTGGTTTATCATCTTTCAAAATGGATAAAGTAAGATCTGGAGCGGGGTTTAGAAAAACCCTTAAAAATATTGTATCACATACCAAAAAACACATCAAGAAACTAAAACCTACCTGTAAGAAAGCGTTAATGGAATTAGCCTGCGCTGCAGCTCATGAATTTGCATCTGATTTACCCATAAAATTACCCAGAATTATACCAGTACCTAAAACTGGAGGATTTCTTCCTTTAGTACCAATATTTGCTGGTTTATCTGCCGCTGGAAGTTTGACTGGGGGTGCTGCTGGGATTGCGAAAGCTATTAATTCATATAAAACAGCTAAGAAACAGTTGCTTGAATCGGAACGTCACAACAAGCAAATAGAAGCTTTAATTATTGGAAAAGGATTACATCTTAAGCCTTACAAAGAAGGTTTAGGAATTTTTGTTACAAAGAAAAAAAACTAAATTGTCGGCTACCCAATAGAGCTTTAACTAATATTGATATATTGAAGCATTCAAATAGTATCCCATTCTTTCGAGGTGTATTTATGAGAGATGAATTACCAGATAACCCATTACCATTAGAATGTGGAGTGATTAATCTTGATATTTCTCAAAACTCTGGCACTCATTGGGTAGCCTATACCAAAATATACGATCACATTGAATACTTTGACAGTTATGGTAACTTAAAACCACCTAAAGAATTAATAAAATATTTAGGAAAAAATATTCAGTACAATTATGAAAATGTACAACATGATCACTTGTATAATTGTGGACACTTATGTTTAAAATTTCTTAAGTTATTTTGGAAAAGTAATAAAGGAATTTATTAATTAAGTGAGTGATTTTTATTTCTTACGTCTCCAAATTTCGTTAAACTAAAAAAATATAAATGACATTGCTAGTTCATACGCATGCATTCTTTGGTTGTTGGTGATAAAAGTCACTAGTGTTGAAAAAGGATTTTTTTATTACCTATTTAAAGTAACCTCCTTCGTTTTATTCATACCAACATCATGCTTGTTCTTAATAAAACTCCTAATGAGAGAGGGAAATATAACATAAGACTGCCAATATCCAAAGAAGTGAGACGTGTCAGTGCAGTGAGAATTAATAAAGTTTCAAAGGAAAACAAAAGATTTCTTCAAGATATCGGTTTTAAAATATAATATGCTTCAAATTACAGATTTACCACAATATGATACCTCTATTGAGGGTTATGAGATCCACAGTTACAATCCATACAATAATAGCTTTAAAGAAAATGATGAAATTAGAATACCCATACAACAGCAAGATTTATATGTATTGCCATCAGGTAGTTCCATTTACATAGAAGGATATGCAAATGTGTCAACTAAAGATGCAGCGGGGAAATTAGTAAAGAAAGATGTTGATTTTATAAATAATCCCATTTCATATTTGTTTCAAGATATTAGATACGAAATAAATGGTGTTGAAATCGATCGGATTAAAAATGTTGGTATTACAACCACCTTAAAATCGTATATCTCAATGAATGAAGGTGAAAGTAAAGCTGCAGCAGTCTGGGGATGGAACTTAGGTGGTACGAAATTAAGAAACGAATATTTTAGTGTTATCGTGCCATTGAACAGAATACTGGGATTTGCAGAAGATTACAACAAAATAATAATCAATTGTAAACATGAACTTATTTTACAACGAAGCAGCTCAGCATTGAACTGTGTGCTTATAGACAAAAATGATAACGTAGAAATAGATATACAAAAAATACAATGGCGTGTACCGCATATTAAAGTTTCTGATCGTAATAAATTGTTATTGCTCAAAAGCTTGGAGAGAGATCGTTCTATACAGATAGCATTTAGAAATTGGGATTTGTATGAATATCCATTACTTCCAAGAACAACAAAACATTCCTGGTCAGTAAAGACAACTTCCCAGCTAGAAAAACCGAGGTTTGTAATATTTGGTTTGCAAACAGCTCGAAAAAATAATAAAACTAAAAGTTCTTCTATATTTGATCACTGCAATGTAAGCAATATTAAATTATATTTGAATTCTCAATACTATCCGTATGACTCACTCAATCTGAAATTTGATGAAGGTAAATACAGTATATTATATGAAATGTATGCTAATTTTCGTCAGTCGTATTACAACTTGGGCATTGATCCATTGCTTAGATTAGACCAGTTTAAAGAAATTGCTCCACTTTTTGTGATTGACTGTTCAAGACAAAACGATTCACTTAAAACTGGACCAGTTGACGTGCGACTAGAAATTGAATGCTCTGAAGATATTCAAAATAATACATCTGCCTATTGTTTAATAATAAACGATCGACTGTTCGAATACAAGCCGTTGAGTAATATTGTGAGAAAACTATCATGAATGTCATCGTAGATGTTCAAGGGTTTAAGAGTGAAGAAAATGAGTTTATTCCAAAAGAAATAGCAATAATGTACAAAGGACGCGTACAAGTACTGTTGATAAAACCACCACGACCATTTTATGACTTGACGAGGAAAGAACGGTTACAAGTAGCTTGGATTGAAAAAAACAGAGGGATAAACTGGAACGAAGGCTTTGTACCATATTTTAATTATCAAGTAAACTTTGGGGATTTTTTTAAAAATAAATCTATATTAACGAAAGGAAACGAAAAAGTGTTATGGATAAAAGATATATTCCGTATTAATAATGTATACAATTTAGAAAGTAAGAACTGCCCAAGTTTGTTGACATTATATAACAATTATTCAGATTCATCTGACATTATAAGTTGTATGTATCATACCAATATATGTGCCTTAAAAAATGTGTTTTGCTTAAATAAATGGTGTAAAGAAAATCAAGTGTTTTGTCAGTAAGATAAAATAAGAACGATCTTAGTTTTACGAATAAATAATTATAGAATGTTAAACATACTTATAATTCGAAGTGTGAATATCTAATCTACAAACTTACTTACACATATTCTATTATTTAGGTTAGTGAAAATGTAAGTAATAGCAATGTAAGAAATGTATCATTGCTTATAAAACAATATTTGAATAATATAATAATATAGAAATAAATATTTAAACTTGACCTACTTGTGAGTTTTATTTCTTTAACACTAAAAATATTAATATAGTTAACCACCTGCCAACCCATATTATAGTTCGACATCGAAAGCAAAAACAGCTTGTTATAATGAGCAGTTCATACTGAACAGCTTGTTAAAGGTAATGAGCAGTTCATACTGAACAGCTTGTTATAATGAGCTGATCATACTGAACCGCTTCTTATAATCAAATTCATATTGAAGTTCATAATGAACTGCTCTGTTTATTTACGCACTCGATCAGATGCTGCTGATGAGTATGCGACTACTATACAGGACTTTAATTTTAAAAAGATATGTTTGAATAGAAAACTATAAAATGTTATTAGTAGACCATTTTATGACTTGACGAAGAAAGAATGGTTACAAGTGGCTTGGATTCAAAAACAGAGGTATAAACTGAGAGAAAATTTTGAATAATTAAGTATATTATGGGGTTACAGAGAAATAATCTGATACTTGAATGGTTAAACTGTGGAATATAGGGTTATTCAGATCACGATTAATGTGATCTGAATACCCTATATTCCAACTACTGGTACCCTGTTGTATTATTAACAGCCTAGTATTATTAAAACTCCAAATTATGTTTGGTAACCTATTGTCCCCATATTGAGTTGCTTCCTTAAGTTCCGTGAATTGTGCGATTAGTGCCTCCCACACTTCGACCTACTCATTAAACGTAGAATCAGAGACATTAAAAACATGAAACACTTTTCATATAAGAAAAGATAACTAAAAAAACTAAGTTTGCCAACCTATCGTATAAAGAAACTGAAGAAACAATTTAAGTTAACTATAACCCATACCAATATGACACACGCACACACACATGTAGGTACTAACACACATGCTTCTTAGCGTGTCGATGGCAAAACTTCATTACTTTTACACACAACACCATTTAACCCCATCAACACTAGATATTGCTCAACTCATCAACGCTAAGATAATGCTACTCTGGCCCCCAAGATACCTACAGGCGTAGCCTAGTTTCGAGACCTCGGTTTTATCACCATTTTCAAATTAAAATTAAACTTGCTACATGTATTATTAGCGCTAAGTTAGATTAACAAAAATGATTGTAAATAGACTTAATTAATATTATTCTTCTTAGCAAACCTAGGTAGGACACGCAATAGCTGTTAACAGTTAACGTATTTTTAAACTGCTGTTCCGTTACAAACTTCTTGAAATATCTACTCGTAAAGACCTTGCCATGGTCGGAAACAATGTGATCTGAATAAATAATTGCGATCTAAACTAATTGTCACCACAGAATTATTGACAGTACGCGTTGGTTCAGAAACAACGAATTTAGTGAAAGCATGTATCAATATAAACAATACGTACCCACTGGTACTCCTTTTTTTGTTTAGCCAGAAGGGCTCAAACTATCGATATTTACCTACCATTTTCATTGGTTCAGTAGATTTAGAAATTGAATGTCATTGGCCCTCCTTCCTACCGTACCGCTTTCCCGTAAGCACAATGTAAACATGACGTCACATAATAATGTTTAAGTATAAATCGGGTAATTTATATATGGAAACCAGAAATGTTGCTCTTATTTATAAGTTCAGAACTTCGTTCTTTACGCACTTTACGCCTTGGCCAACATCGTCATGATGCATTTTGTAATATTTTCCATCGCGCGAAGTTTGACACAACTAATCGGGTACCGTAAAGGTTTGTTTACGTTACAGGCTACTATCAATACTACAATTATTCACTATAGTTATACTACAATTATTCACTATAAGCAAAACAATACAACTTTTTGGCTTTTCATCTTGTCATTGCACTGTACTGAACTAATCGTTAACCTCTAAATGGTACACATTAAACGGCATTCATCAAACGATCTACTTACATAAGGCTGAAGCAAAGGCAGGCATAGAATTTAACTTTAGCTTCGGTTTTGGCTTGCTGGATTTTGCTTGGCTTTTGTTTGTAATATCGAGCAATGCATAGCATAAGATCACGTTTAGTCATTATATCGCGCACTGCAGTACAGTCCGAAATTACATGGACATTTTTACATAACACATTTATACGATAATATCTTCGCAACAACTTCATTACTGCAAGGGATTAAAGCCCAAAATCATGATTAACACTCTTTCCGACTAGTAACGCGACTAAACTAAAGGACTGGGCGCAAACTACCGTCAATCTGCTTTTATAAAAGATACCTTGCTGCATACGTGTGAATTTCTGTTGGGAAACTAGGATCGTTTATTATAATAATCACATTTTATTTTATTTTTAACCGACTTCTAAAAAAGAAGGAGGTTCTCAATTCGGATGTTTGTATTTTTTTTTTTTTTTTTTATGTTTGTTCGGGCATAACTCCGTCACTTGCTAACCGATTTGAAAAATTCTTTCTTTGTTGGAAAGGGTATACTTCCGAAATGGTCCCATATTTTTTTTTTCAAAATCGGACAAGCGGTATTTGAAAAATCAACAAAACTCAAAAAAAAACTACATTGTCCACATTGACCCATGAACATGTGAACCACTAAAAAGTGAAAAATAAAAACTTTTTAACAAAAAATAAAACCGACTTCAAAAAAAAACACAAAAAAGTGAAAAATAAACTTTAGAAGAAAAACCAGTCTCTGAAGTCGGTGGCAAAAAAATGAAATCAAACATACAAAAGTCACCGACTTCAGAGACTGGTTTTTCTTCTAAAGTTTATTTTTCACTTTTTTGTGTTTTTTTTTGAAGTCGGTTTTATTTTTTGTTAAAAAGTTTTTATTTACTTCCTTAACAAGATTTATGTGACTTGCCGCATAAGTCATACCCACATCGTATTATTTTTTGTTAGTTTGATAAACAATCGAGCTATTATTGCAAAGTTACTATTGAACTGTCGTAGGAGCCTATACTACCTCAAATTAGCAACACTATTTGTGGTGGTTCAAACTTCGATTGAAATACTGTTAAAATAAAGTTCTAATCAGCTTGCACTACAAAGCGGTTGTTACGTCTTTCGCTGCGGCCGAATAGTGCGAAATTAGTGGTATTTTGCGATTTACAACAAAACTATTGATTGGACTAAAAAAAAGTAAAACACTGATTTTGTTTACTGCAGTGAATCATATACTTTTTCGCACACTTTCCACTTTCACTTTCTTTTTTCTCTTTTTCTTTTTCGTTTGTTTTTATAAAACTCGTGTTTTACTCCTGTTGGCCTCATAAATAACTACATAGAACTAGATGGAATAAATTGACGCACTTCGTTTACCTTACTCGAGACGGGAAATTAAGACACATGTATCAACTTAAATTCAACCGGTTGAATGCCATCACATGCTTATTTTACCTATGAAATATGTAAAAATTAACGGTTTCTCATATTTAATTTTAAGATCCTCGTTTGCAATTTGTCAAGAACTTTATGCAATAAGTTTATACCTGTTTGAATATCGACTGACGGTAGCAAGAGATTGCCTAGGAATGCTATACACCACTGACAATAGTTTGATGAAATTATTGTAGCTATTTATATCTAAAGATTTACTTTGGAGTTGTTGGATAATCTAATGCGCACTTGAACTAAATAAAATATGTACATCTTAAGTTCTCAATTCCTTAGTAGGTACACAACTAGTAAAACCATTTTTGTACCGAGATAATATACTGATTACCTAACTGACTATGATTAGATTTACTTATCGGGCCTACCAAATTACCTAATTTTGTCTACGATTGGCATAATTATTATCAACACATAGGGCACTTCATTGTAAAACACATTTGGCTAATATATTTGGCTAATGGCATTTGGCTAATATTTTGCAAATATCTGTTAGCTGGCATGTTAACTGACCTTGTTATTTATGCATGGTTCCTGGCAGCTCTCAGCGTGAAGTAGGACGGTTCCTCCCTTCCATGTCCTTGGGCTCGCTGTTGACGACCTTGAGGTAGCCTTCATTTACCGTAGCAGCGTTACTGGCAGAGAAATGGATACTTCTTGTAACTCGAAGTGTCTCACAGGTGGTTACTGGCCGCAGTCTTCGTTTTCAGGGTCAAATTATGGAATCAATGATGCGGTACTGAGGGCAGGCGCTTCGTGTTCCATCCAGATCGTAGACTGCTTTTTCAATTTGTGCCTTGTGATTCTGGGATGGGCGACTCTTCAATATTTTCCTTGTAGGCGGTGTGCATCAACGTTCTTCGTTTGAATTTTCAGACCTCGTCCTTTGTACTTGGTGACCGTTGACTTTTAAATGTATCAGAGCGTCGTTTAATCGTAGGTTTATTGTTTTCGATACCACTTCTGAGTGTAACGACAGTGGTAAAAAATAAACAGGAACTGATTTATAACTTTATTCGGGCAGAGCTTCCCCTTACAACTATTACAATCGAGTGCGACAAGACCGCTAAAATGAGCTTGCAGGGCATTATAAAGCTTTATCCCCACCGGAGGCGTCCGGTAGTTATGGCTTGGCTCAGAGGTTGGCATGGCTGTCGTTGGCGTGGCTCGCTGTCAGGTGGCTGTCAGATGGCTGTCAGATGACTGTCAGTAGGCTGTTGTAACAAAAGAAATAACGCGGCCCCGGACGCAAAGGACCAAAAAGTAACATGGTGGTTTTTAGTTAGTAGAAGTCTGACAATCCCTTCAGCTGCTCCGCCCAGAGCGGGATGATTTCCCACCCTCCAAAAAAAAGACCTGATGGTCTCCTCCTCTCCTAACATCAATTACCGAAGCTTAGCCCTTGGGATTGAATCCAGGACTTCTACTCAGCAGTCCTGTGTGTGACTACTTATTCTAAACCAACAAAGCAGACACAAAAACGTATTTTTTAAGTATCTTCATCCGGTGTAGCCGGTAAGGGACATAATCTTAAAACAGTTTTTATTAACTCAATTAGTTAGAAGCGAAGCTGTCGCAAAAATCTTCACCGTTCGAGATTTCTTATGAAATACTTACGCAGTACCTTTGTGCTCTTCTATTATTTTTATGTATTTATTTTCCTTTTTTTTTGTATTTTGTGTGTACATAAATAAGTAATAGGAAAAAAGAATATTGTCTTTCATCTTTCACCCACCTGAAGAGTTCTGGCTAAATAATAACTCGGGTCGATCTTCAGGTTAAGCGGCGCCTTCATAGGTTGGTCTGTGGATGGGCGACCACAACATACCGAGTTTCCTCCGTGCCTCGAAAAGCACGTGAAGTCGTTGGTCCCGGCTGTCATTTAAAAATCTTTGACAGTCGTTACAGGTAGTCAGTAGCCCGAAGGTCTGACGATCAGTCTTATACCGAGGAGTATAATACCCAATACTAATTAGGTTGGGCAGGTCAGATAGGCAGTCGTTCTGTGTAAAATATTGGTATTAGGAAAGATAGACTAGAAGGCACTAGAAGCTGACCTTCACATGGTTGAAAAAAACACGAATCGAATTGAGAACCTCCTCCTTTTTGGAAGACACAAGAAGAATTTATTTCAATTAAGCCATTACAGGCACTTTTGAATGTCAGAAGAACAATTAAAACTACGAGTGCAATACGTCATTTCGAAAGTCACTACGCCGAACCAGGAACCGAACCAGTCTGTTGAAAAGGCTGCGAACATTATGATGAATTTGAATAGGTCGGCACCCACTTCTGTTTCTGAAGTATTCCAAGCAATGTGATTAAAAGATACATACGTGAATATTGTATAATCCTGGGACCGTTGGGCAACCATAGATGCATGGGAAAATGGGAGTAGCTCCATATTTATTACGTGGGAATTGGCGTCAAGAATACTTGACTTACTAATTATGCATGGCGGTCGGTGAAAGGGCTTACTGGCCACTTAGTACTTACTAGGTCTGTAGGTACAGTTGTCATTATCATCAGCCTATAATGTTCCCACTGCAGGGACTCAGGCCTTCCCTCTAGGAGAGGGATGGACTATAATCCACCACGCGTGCCCAGTGCGGGTTGGTAGATGTCACATGTCTTCGACTTTTATGGTTCTAGGACATATCAGTTTCCTCACGATGTTTTACTTCACCGTTTTGAGAGTAGCAGCGATGAAATAAATTACACAAAGTAATGTTGCCATCGAGGGAAAAACCTGGATGAGACTGGCACAAGAACGTGGCGTTTGGCACCAGAAAAGAGAGGCCTATACCCAGCAGTGGGTGAATTCGGGTTCGGGTTGTGGATGAATGCGCCTGACTGCTGGGCTCGAACCCACGACTTGCTGTTCGTAAGTCGGGGACGCCACCACTGGGTCACTTCTCTGCGATGCTGCCCTGTTCTCGTACCACTTCCTCTCTTCGTCTTTATATGAGGGGCAGGTAGTCCCGTTGGGGCTGCGGGTTATACGAAAGAGATACCGCGGCCTCGACTAAGAGCTAAGAAGGATCATGAGTGGTTTTAGTCAGTAGAAGTCTGACATTCCCTACCGCTCAGCCCAGAGCGGGAGGAGTCATTTGATGATTTCACACTCCAAAAAAAAAAGGGGTCAGGTTGCCTAGGGTCACTTCAGTGTAGGAAAGAGATGGAGCTATACAGGACCTCTAGCTTCATCTCTTTCCGTCACTGAAGTAAGATTCAAATAATACTTCTACAAGGGGTGATGGTAGGTCCCATGTTTCTTCGCTCCAACTTGTGATTGGTGCCCTGCAGCCATTGATATAATAAAACCCAAGATACACACTCCGCGTCTCAAAACCGTCCGCTTAAAATGAGTTCACAATGAACTCATTACAAATAGTCTCGCGTTGCTCGCGTCTCTGCACGGTCGTACAAAATACTTTTTATATTGCTTTTTATAACTGCATTGTAAAAGGAATCTGCGTAAGGTTGAATTTGCCAAAAAAAATATGTTTATAGTGACGATAACTACATGTAGTAGTGCGTGTATTGGTGAGTGTTTGGCGACAGTTTCGACTGTTTGTTTTGTTCGAGACTGTGCATCTAGGGTTTTATTATATCAATGCCTGCAGCTCAAAATCAGTATTTTATAGTAAAGCATGGTACTTTTGGCACTTTAAGAGCATAGACGGGCTGCGTATAATATACGTGTATATAACTATTGCCGTCGCGCTGCGCTCTAGCAACCGGGCGGTATCAATATGTGAGTGCGATAGAGACAACTGCAGCAATAATTGACAGAAAAGTGGAAAAGTGCAGGTTAGAAGGACAGGTAGGTTGCGTGCATACAAGTTGCGTCAATACTCGACAGTATTAAGAGGAAATGCGAGTGCTGTCTCTTTCTACTATCGCTGTCTCTCTCCGTCCTCCTGTACTCAAATTCGTGCGATAAGGACAACTGTAGAAAAAAGTTAGAATTCGAGGTTTGGCTCTCGCCTATTTCCTCCTCCAATATTAAACCAATTTAAAAGATATTTTAGACAATGAATAAGGAGGTTATATACTACGCCGCTATGTTTTTCTTTTTTCGTTATTAGTTGTCAAATTTGTACACTAGGACTTTGTTAACAGCGATCTAAACAAGCAATTTTGAGCATTTTTTGAGGGTTCTAGTGCTTATAAAAATAATTTATCACCTAAAAGGAAAACATAGGGGCATAGAAATAGTTAATATTTATTATTCTGTAAAAAACCATTGCTCTAGGGTCATTAACCAAAAAGAAAACAGGCGAGAGCGTTTGTATGGAGAAAAGACCACTCGCGTTTCCTCTTAACACAGACTGATCAACCTACAGCCGTGTGCTCGGCTCGTGGCCACACATCTGCTGATGCATTTATCGACGTCTGCGGGCGCATCTGTCGATGTGTAGAGGAGGCTTTAGAAGCAAAGGAGTAATATGTCATGGAGTTCATGTGTGTTAATTGTTTTGAATTTTATTTTCAGGTTTTCATGGTGACTCTTCTGGCAGCAGTGGCAACCAGTGAACCTCCGGTTTCCGGTTACAACTACCAGCAACCTGGCAAACACAACAGTTATAACTCTCCAACCAACAGTTATTTACCACCCACTGCAGGTTTGTATTGGCAACCTTTAAGTTGTGACCTAACCAAAGCGTTCGCTGCATGAACAGTAGCATTTAACGTCGCGTTTTCATTTTGGGGGTTCGAAGGCGGCGTCGAACCTGTTAGTAAAATTATCCAGGATGGCCACATTAATTATTTTTTTGACATGTCGGATACCTATGGGAAAGGATTCAATGTTACTCCAATATACGATCAAACTGGACATATTTCTCCATGAGACCTGATCGTAATTGGTCCTGTATACATTTTCAATACCTACTCGACCCAACTGTATTTAACACAGCTGATTATTTTTGGAGGGTCTGTACCACACCCGTAGAAAGGTGGCCCCTTTCTGATAACTGCTTTCCTACTTAAACTAGTTCAAGTGAAATATATTTCTTTCTTTCTTTTCTTTTCAAAAACACAACTTTACAGGAGAGCGGTTGAAAGGTCGCTGCGTTGCTTAAAATGATGTCCCTTACACCAGTTTACGAGCTTGTGTAACTCTGAAATGATTTGATAAGTAAATTAATAAAAAATTTACAGGATACAAAGAAAAGGTAATTTTAAGGCATTTGATGCGAAAAAAAAACGGCTTTCACTGTTTTGCGGGTTACACCATACGTATGGCGCATCGATTATAATCTTCCACATAATCCTGTTGTAGTCTCTTTGGCCTGCCCCTGCTCCTATAACCGGGTCCATATTGGCTCACCTAAAGTTTTTTACCCGAAATTGTTCTTCCTAACGATTTGTAATCCGAATGATCACTCCTCCTAAAATTTTTCATCCTAAAGTTTGAATTCCTACTATTTGTAATGCTACTGACGATGTTCCTAACACTCATGTTTCCGAAAATTTTAATTCATAATATCGTTATTGTAAACATATTTCAACTCCTACTGTTTTTTATCCTAACGTTTTTATCCCTAAACATAATTACCATAATATTTTCACTCATACAACTGTTTAGAATGATTAAAGGTCGTTTCACTGATTTTTGTCTTAAAATGAAATAAATGAATGAAATTCAGGTCTGAGTGTCGTCTTGGGGGCACTATGAAAAAAATACTTAGAAAAATTTCGCAACCAATTTCCAGATAGCGCTCGCCGGCCGCTGCCGCGGCACCGCTCGCTTCGCTCGCTCGGCTCGCGCGTAGTTGGTCACAGTTCTAACCTAACCTAACCTATGGATATCTTTGCATAATAAATAAGGTCCCATTAAAATAGGTGAACAAATTTTAACACAGCGTTTAGTAAGCCTAACTAAAGACACTTAAACAAAAAAAAAACACTATTTATAGTGATTTTATTTTGACTTATAATAATAAATTGCCGGCACTCTAGAACAAACTCATCCTATAAAAGTAGGTATTTTAATGTCTTTTTCATATATTTTTATACTATTGTCCTTATTTTAGCGGTCTAAATGATTTCTAAAATTTTGTCCACCTATTTTAATGGGACCTTTTAAAATACTGATTATTATGAATAAAAAGTAATATAAACAAAAAAGATATGACTTTGAATAATAGTGTAAAAGATGGTTATGTTGAGAAAATATAGGAAAACAAATAATAGTGTAATAGATGTTTATTGCTACTGACATTATGAAGTTGAATGCTTCGGAATTAAAGGGTCATACTCAGAAAAAGTGTACATTTGGTGTCTTTTCTTGTCCCGCAACTTCATATTTACGTAAATATTTAGTATTATGATATATTTTCTTTTATACCCCCTTTTTGTTATATTCGTCTAATTCTACGATGATTTCTATGGTATTTTCAATTAAATATTCAATATAAGATTACATTTTTTGATTTTCAAAACATTGATAAAAATATCCCCATACATTTTTTTGGTGTCCCAATGACGATTACACATTTTCAGAGATGAATTGTTACGATTATTCATCGCTTTTTTTAACATTGACTGTGGTTATATTATTCTTGATGAATCAAGTAACTAAATAAGACCAATTTTATCCGTAAATCATATACAGAAGAATTTATTTTAATTAAACAAATGTTGTCCCAAAATTATGAAGTTTCGTTACTCAGGGTTAGTAACGCGTGATAAAATTTGAAACGCAATGACTTAAGGTGGTATAAATAGTTTTTTCTAATCTAGCAACGTTATCACTTACGTCAAAATCACTGTCACAGCAGCCATCATGTTTTCGCCGCAGTCGTGAAATCAAGACGTTTAGCAAGTGAAAATTTACAAAAAATACCTCAGGGTGATAAACGACTATTATTTTGGTAAGTTTATTATGTTTTTTGTTTACTTACCATGTTTTCTTCATATCTTTTGTATTATCTAAAAGAATACACTCAGTGCTTGCGTGGTAAAACCGTGGTTTACGTAAAAACATTTTTAGAGGTTATGATTTCTCAGATTTTATTATCATTTTCGTTATATTGCGTAAAATTGCGTTACGTTACGAAACTGAGAAATTGTTAAGCTTAGTTCACAAAAACTAAAAGTGCATATCTATATACCTGTGTATTAATACACAGGTATAGTTTCCGACAGGTTTTTTAATGGAATTTAACTAAATAATTACCAATGTTTATGGTATTTTTATTTTTATTAATCTAAATAAGACTGATAAGCCAAATATAATCAGGTGTTTTATTCGCCCAATCCATGTGCACCATACCTTATGACATCAGTTTCGTGACGGAGATTCTCAGTATCGTTACCTATCAGTTTAGTTACAAATTCAAAATGTACACTTTTTCTGAGTATGACCCTAAAACATTAGAGACAGAGACTTTAGGAATTGCGATCGTTAGTATGAAAAATGTTAGGAAGAACATTTTCGGATTTCCAATTATCGGAGTTGAAATTTTAGGTGAACTTTGGCGCACCCCCTATAACCATGTCAATGTTTCTAAAGCTTTACGTTTCCATTCAGGTTTCACGTCACCAAACAACGACTACCTGCCTCCTACCTTCGGTTCAGGGTCACAGAACTATGACCACGGGCATGGTCACGGAAGCGGACACAACCATGGACATGGTCATGACAACGAAGTGGTGAGTCTAGCAATAAATAGACTGTTCCTTGGGGGGTGAGAAATCATCACATGACTCTTCCCGCTCCGGGCAGAACGGTAGGGAGTGTCAGACTTTTACTGACTAAACACCACCCATGTTTCTTCTTAGCCCTTGTGCCAAGGCCGCGGTATCTCTTTCGAACAACCCGCAACCCCGGCTTCCAGTCTAATAATAATAATATTACAGCTGTGTGTTGTGCTTAATGACTAGCTTTTGCCCGCGTCTTCGCCCGCGTGGATGTCGGTTAACTACAAAAAAGACGATTTTCCATACAAACTTTCATTCCCTGTTTCACTCCCTTGGGGGTAGAATTTTGAAAAATCCCTTCTTAGTGGATGCCACGTCATAGGAGGAATATGTGTGCAAAATAATTTTAAAATTTTAACTTGTACTACTAGGATTTCGATTTCTGCAAAACATACCAGTTTTGTGCCCCCAGTCAGAGGGACAAAATTGTTAAAAATTATTCTAGTATCACAATATCATATTACTAAAATATGAATTCCTCAGTTGTGACAACGCAACGGAGTCTGGATTTGTGTCCGGATCTTCTTCTTAGCGTGTCGATGGCAATAGCCCAAAATTCAGCTATGCGAACTCCACTCGCTGATGCAGTCATAAGGTCGTCAAGTGTACAGGTGTCAGGACATGCAGCGCAAGATGGAAGGTGGGACATTATCTGCGGAGATACGCCGCATACACACTTGAGGTCTGAGCCGTCAATGAACCCCCATCTGAAGAGATTGTCTTTGCTACGGCCGACCTGGGTTCGGAGTCTATTTAGGGATTTCCAAGTCGGTGTCCGGATGATGACAATAAGCTCGCCCTCCTTAGGGCGGGACTCCACCAAAGCGGAGATGTGCCAAGCGGAGAGGAGATGTGCCAAATTCGACCAATCACAGTTACATCTGGTCTTTCGCCCTTCCTGTGATTGGTCGAATTTGGCATATCTCCGCTTTGGTGGAGTCCCGCCCTTACATCGAACTTAAACCTAAACAAAATGTGGATGAACTATTAGGTACACCTGTGCTTCTACCTTCAAGGATTTCAGGCTTGATGATATGTTATTTATCTTATTTATAACTATAATATTATAAAGACGTTGCGTTGGAAGGCCTCCCACTTAAAGGTGGACCGATGACCTGGTCAAGGTTGCGGGAACCCGCTGGATGAGAGACGCACGGGACCGGTCAATGTGGCGACACCTGGGGGAGGCCTATGTCCAGCAGTGGACGTCTTTTGGCTGAAATGATGAATGATGATGATGATGATTATTATAAAGAGGAAAGATTTTAATGTTTGTATGTAACGAATAAACTTAAAAACTACTTGATTGATTTGAATAATTTTTTCACCGTTGGAAAGCTACACTAACCCCGGGTGACAAAGGCTACTTTTGATCCCGATATTCCCACGGGAACAAGAACTACGTGGGTGAAACCGCGTGACGTCCGCTATAGTACTTAATTAAAGTTATAAGACCAATACTTACTAGTCAAAACAACACAATGTCGTCACCTGAGTATTTAGTAATACTCTGTTGATGACGTTAATTAGAAAGTTTTAATTAGCAGCTTAGTTAGACTAACGTAAGTGGGACTAAAGGAAACATCGTAGAAAAGAATATAACTAACCAGTTTCTGAATTCGGATTCCGATATCGCATGCACAGTTCTTTTAGGTGCACCGTGCATAGAATATTTTTGAATTGAACATAAAAAGATCTATTACAAACGGTGAACGAAACAACAAGAAAGAACCAGATGCGTTCTCATAGGGTGCATTCAGCACCTCCTATAACATTTGTTTTTTTACTAAAGCCCATTTGTCCCACTCCTGGTCATAGACCTCCCCCCCCCCACTACTAACGAGTGTGTGCTTCTTCTCGCCAATCTGTGAGAAAGCCATCTCTTAACATATACCATCGAGATTTTTTTCTATTTTCAATTAAAATTACATTCACTGCACGTAACACTCCATTATGCAAATAATACAGTAATACTGCTAACGTTCCTGAAATAATTTCTTGTACCGGCCATCTTAGTATAATTATACAGAATTTACCCAATTATTCTCCGGAGGGCTGTCTCGGCTGCCTGTAAGATGTGATATGTACCAACAATCACAGAGAGAAGTCCCGTGTGCTATAATTTAAGCTATGCTAATCTTCTTCTTATCGTGTAGGCAGTAACCCCCTAGTGTCTGTGTTTCTAAACCGTCTCAAGAGCCTCTGACATGATTTGACGGCCGGGACCACCGGCTTATACCTTCCTCCCGAAGCACGGAATCATCTTTTTATCAGACAATCAGGTGATTCAAATTTGCAATGTCCTAGCAAATCTGAAAACAACTTTTACAAAGTTTGCTTCCCGTAGAAATCGAAGCCACGACCACCGGGTCATACGGCAAACGCCTAAACCACTCGACCACGGAAGCTGTTCCTAAACCACTCGACCACGGAACTAATAACAATAGAGGTACAAGGTTTCGAAAAAAAATTATCGTATGCTGCAAAAATTCATGTATGATTTGAAATGACCGGTAAAGTTCAATTCCCAACAAATTACTGATTGTAATATAAATGTTCGAGCATTATACTTTAAAGCTATATTGTCCTTCATCAATGACATTAAAAGATAAGTTAATAAAAAAAATAACACCACTTATCATTGCACAAATTTAATAAACAAAAATGTTAAAATTAGTTAGTCCTCCTCCGAATATTGTAGATATGATAAGAATTGATTGGCCTTAACCTATAGATATCATCATCAATACTATAAAATATGTCTCCGTAATCACCAAAGATCATACTGTTAGGAAAGAAATTTAAATTAGCAACCTTTCTGGCAGTCCCGTTGTAACAATCAATTTCATGAATTCCATCATCGGATAACCCATAAGTCTTTTCACCTTCAACAAAAAAGTGGTACACAACGCTCAAATCCTTGTTTTGAATAACTTCTTGACTATTGTACGCACAAAAAACACCACACATAGTCACTATATGCACATTTTTTTCGTTATCCACGTCAAATTCCATAACTGTCTTCATGTTACCAATTCTAACAGCAGACTTTCCTTCATTGAATATCTTATAGATCATGTGATCGTTGGCATCTATTAAGTACATTTCATTGTTCCTTATAACTATTTTGAAAACGTCCATGTTGTATAAACCGATATTTGTAGCGACGTTGTATAGAGGATCATATTTGTATAATCCATCGTCTGATCCGAAATAAACTTCACTGGTATCAGGATCGACTGCAGTAGCTTTGTTTCTTTGTATGCCTTCGATTTTCTTTGTTTGTTTTGTCACAACATTAACCAGAGCGCGTCTAGAGTTCTGCGTTACATCGTTCATGTACATAAAGAACAAGTTTCTGCTCGATGAGTCATATGCTAGTTCTTTAGGACTCTGAAAACTGTTCGTAAGGAGTTCCTTTCTATATATTCTGGTTCCTATTCTCTCAATAGGAGTATCAGTTAAGTAAACCGTTAATTTCGCGTCCACACATAGGAGTAACGCGACAAATAACACTTTGCTGGCCATTTTCGAGCGTGCGACACAAACTGAATCAGCTTTACCACTGGTATTGTTAATGTTTTGATTACTTATCTTAGTTTTACCAACTTTGTTTTTGCTATCTACTAATGTGTGTTCATTCGAATTTGGTTCTTCTGCTTTGGTATTAAATGATTCATATTGTTTCAGTGTTGATTGTTGTATGTTTGTTTGTCTCCACGCTCAGCTGACTCTGTATATGAGTAAATTGTTGTAAACAAGTTTAGAGGTCGAGTGTTTCATGTGTAGGGATTTACTCGTCGTATCCTATATGGTCACTAATTGAGCTCGTTAAGCTGTGGTATGAATGAGTAGCATTTATTGACTGATTTAGTGGTCTGGAACATTTAATTTGTAACATTCCTGTCTCGGTTTTCTCAGTGGCGCTAATCCACGCTAATCTGTACTAATCTATCTATCTTTATATATATGAAAGCGAAGCCGTGGGCAAAAGCTGGTGTATCAATGCAATCTTCGGAACAACTTATCCGATTTTGAAAATTCTTTCACTGGTGGGAAGCTAAATTATCCCCGAGTAGGTATGCGAGTGAAGCTGTGGGGCAAAAGCTAGTTTCTTAATACACTGGTCTGCCTAAGACGCAGCACGTTATTTTATTAGTGACAATTTATAAGAAGGACCGGTACTAGGAACTTTTTCATTTTTTAAAGAGAATCTGAAAAGATTACAGAGTAACAGACAGTTTACTTTGGCATTTTATAATGTAAGTACTTTTGAGTAGTAACGGTCTCGTACGGGTGCAAAAAAGATATTAAACCCTGGAATCACTATGCATTAAAAAACCCGCATCAAAGTCCGTTGCGTAGTTTTAAAGATTTAAGCATACATAGGGACAGACAGCGGGAAGTGACTTTGTTTTATGCTATGTAGTGAATAGTGATATAGTGATTCACCAATTTAACCCTAATATTTTTTCTTTACAGCCCAAGTCTTACGAGTTTGGCTACTCAGTGAAGGACGCGCAGTCTGGCAACGACTACGACCGCAAGGAGAGCTCAGACGGCAACGTTGTGCGCGGCGAGTATCGTGTGCAGCTACCCGATGGACGGACGCAGATAGGTTAGTGCAGATAGACAACCTAATCCCACTAAAAACAAAACTTGTAAAAAAAAGCCAAGTCGTACAACTGTTTTCTTCTACCGTAAAAAGTAGTGAGATCCATGTAGGTAATACCAAGTCAATTTATTTATTCAGTCTAATAGAAGATTGACTTGGCCATCGCATCGCATTCGCCAATGTTAAACAGGCCATTCTTATGGCTATTCGCCATTGCATTGGCCAATATGATACGATGGCCAAGTCAATCTTTCATTAGACTGAATAAATAAATTGACTTGGTACATGGATCTCACTACTTTTTACGGTAGAAGAAAACAGTTGTACGACTTGGCTTTTTTTTACAAGTTTTGTTTTTAGTGGGATCTCATTTCTTTTTGTAGACACGTTTAATGAATCAACAACACTAGTTTTATTCGAACTTGGACAGTCATAGTCATCAATTTAAAGAACTGCTAAAATACTCGACAAAACGAATCAAACGAGTCCAAACTCGATGGGGTTGCGTCGTTTTATAAGGGGGTTCCTATGGCCACCTTTCAGCTCCATCATCAGACCCTGGATACCTTCTAAAGATAAATTACTCGACAAACGGAATCAAACGAGTCAAAACTCGAAGGAGTTAAGTCGTTTCATAACGGAATTCCCATGGCCACCTTCCAGCCCCATCAACAGACCCTGGAAATCATCTAAAGACACAGTACTCGTCAAGACAAATCAAACGAGTCCAAACTCGATGGGGCTATGACGTTCTAAAATGGATTTCCTATGGCCACCTTCCAGTTCCATCATCAGACCTTGGAAGCAATCTTAGACAAAGTACTAAGTTATTGACGGTTCTAACTTCGTTTAAATTCTTGCCCATTGCATAAAAATGTTTGCATAAGTAATTACTTATGATCAAGTAATTACATACTTTAACGTCTTGACTATAGGTACTACGCACGGCAAGATTTTAAATATTGAGAATATTTTAAATATTAAAACGAGCGTGAATTTACTCAAATTCACGCTCGGCCAAAGTGTACTTAATTGGGATTTTCCATCAAGAATTTTTTGGTGTGTGTACTATTAGGTACACCTCTGCCTAACCCTTCGGGGATTACAGGCGTGATGTTATGTTTAGTACCTAGTAGATAACGCTAAAATCTTCTTGTTACAGTAACATATCACGCTGATTGGCGCACAGGGTTCCACGCCGATGTCAGATACGAGGGACAAGCAAAGTACCCAGAACCCACATATAACAGACGAGGTAGGTACCTACTATAATTATATTCTTTTTATTCCAAAGTTCTGTTCTGTCTCCTGCTGATGCAGGATGTAAATTAACCCTTCACACAGCCGTCAACCAAGCATTCTGTACTTACATCAAAATAGTACCCCTCTACAAAACTTGACGCTTGGCGTTGTAACAATAATGTCCAAAAACAATGTACAAACAACAGAAAACTAGCAAAATTTTTGACGCGCGAATCGGTAACAAAGATGCTAACCGTACTGCAATCATTTGGCTAGTTAGTATTGTTACAACGCCAAGCGTCTAGTAAAGTCTAGTTAATGTGACCGAGTTATAGTACGTTTTGCGCGACAAGGATAGAAAGTGTCCCCATCAAAAACTTCTAAAGCGTGTAGCTGACTCCATTTTTTTTTCGATTTTATTACTGTTTTCACACATCGTGTTATTTCTTTAAAATAACATAACATTTTTGTAAATTTTTAACAGTAGTCAAATACTCATTTATATATTTATTTATTTTTTGTTTGATCTGGGCTTATTCTTGACCTCAATCTTGCCCTAAGGGCAGAGATGAAGTCGAGGATGGAACGAGCTTACACAGAAGAAGCCTATTTACCTTTGTTTTTCTTTCCTTTTCAGGAGGATACAATTACAACGCCCCCGCCCCCAATGATTTCAGCGGGTCCTTAACAGGTTTCCATGGCAACCAAGGGTCTAAACAACCGTCAACAGCTTACGGAACTCCCGGTTACCATTGAGTTAACTTAGTGTTAACCAATCGGTTACAAAAGCGACTGTTCATTTACATTTTTAATATTAAGTTACCATTTTTGTATAGTAAAAAATAAGTTAAGATTTGTATAAACAATAAAATTGACATCAATTACGAGGTTTTGTATTTTTACTCTGTGGAATAATGTCCTTAGCAGAGCGAAGAGATGTGGCAAATTCGACCAATCACAGGAAGGGCGAAAGACCAGGGTGCTTACTCTGGAATATAATTCCGATAGATCGACATTGGTCAAACGTCAGTTGGTTGAGTTAAACGTCAGGGATTGGCTAGCTAGACTCAGTACGCCTTATTACAAAAGGTAATTAAACCTGGTTTAACTTAGACTTGGTTTATCTCGCATGACGTCTCACTTCAATAATATTCAAAAGAAAGTGACAGCATGCGAGATAAACCAAGTTTAAGTTAAACCAGGTTTAATTACCTTTTGTAATAAGGCGGAGTGAGTCCAGCCAATGCCTGACGTTTGACTGACAATTCCAATGTCGATCTATCGGAATTATATTTGAGAGTAAGCACACTGGACCTTGTTTAATAAAACTTACAAATTGTAATTGTAGGTTACAAGTTACAATTCTACAAGTTTCTGTTCAAGTTACAATTTTACCATGGTGGAAACCTGACAAATTTGTAGACTTGTGCTACAAATCTACATATTTCTGTTTAATAAACATTTTCTCTCTACAGGTGACAATTTACGTAGGGAAAACTGTTTTATTGAACGTATAATTGTCACTACAAGTTTACCTACCTACATAATTTGTAAATTGTAGAAAAATTTCGACAGGTGGACTCGCCATGTGTCAGAAACTTACAATTTTGTACCTCAATTAATAATTATGTGATGAAATTTTATTGTTCTTCTTTAAAAAATGGTTCGTACAATAGTGATGATGAATATTATGAGTGAACGGCAACGGTGAATTTTTTTTGTAAAAGGATAAACTCTACTTTTGAAGCGTCAAATTTTACGTTTATTGAAAAAAAAACTTCTTCGTTCAAATGTATAAGATTTATGAAATTACCCTTGATTCTATCTATCTATATAATCTTCAACAAAACTTAAATTTTTATGTAAAATTGTAACTTACAATTACTTGTAGCTACAAAATTGTCATCAAAATCTACAGGCGTTTTTTACAATTGTAAACGTTTATTAAACAGTATTTACAATTGTACAATTTGTAAAATTTTTACTTGTAGATTTCTTACCAATTGTAAGGTTTATTAAACAGCACTTGTATTTTTTTTTACAAATATGTCAGTTATCTACAAAATTGTAGACTTCGGCCTTACTACAAAAGATAGTTAAACCTGGTTTAACTTAGACTTGGTTTAACTCGCATGCCGTCTCACTTCAAACATATTCAAAAGAAAGTGACGGCATGCGAGATAAACCAAGTCCAAGTTAAACCAGGTTTAACTATCTTTTGTAGTAAGGCCGAAGTCTACAATTCCACTCCTCCCTCTGTGAAAAAATGCCTTAGCCAGATGCTTAGAGTAGAAGGATTTTTTTTTCACATTTAATAACACTCAAGTAATTTCAAAATTACATCTTCTCAGCGTGTCGATAACAATTGAGTCAGCCCAAAATTTAGCGATTAGTTCGGCATTTTCAGTTCCGACCATTAGCTCCTGTGATGACTGATGTGCAAGTAACGGGACAGGCAGGACACGATATCAAGTGTATCATCGTCTGTGAGGTAACACCACATTTACAGTCCAGGGCGGAGTCATCTATGAATTTCCACTTGAACAGGTTTTCCTTGCTTCGACCGACCTGTGCCCGGAGTCTATTTAAGGACTTCCAGGTCAGAGCAACTCGTGCCCAGGTGGGAAATGTTCGGCAAGTGGCACAAATCGGTTTGGTAGGAAAACAATAAAATTACATAGCCAATATCGAGTAGCATTTAATTCGTTCAATATAAATCAAAATAATACACACTAAAAGAATAACAAAAATAAAACATACACAAATATCAAAGTAAACGAAGAGAGGCGCTAACATGAACCTGCATCCACCTTTGTATCAGGGACAGGTCCCACCGCTCGTACAAAACCCTCAGGAGACTGTTCGAGCTGCTTCGTTGCTGACGCGAAAAAATCATCGGTCCTCAGCTAACTTAGTCGAAGCACTGCAAAACCGTAGAAGCCCTAACAGTATCCTGAAAGCATTATTGTACTAGGTAGTTGCAGTGCAGTGGTGCAATGCGATGTACGCCCGCTGAGTAATGTTGGTCCAAAGGCCAAACGTGTAAAACGACTGACAAGTAGATATGCCTTAACGGCACAAACCTACGACCCAACGTCATAATTACAGCGCCCTGCGTTCTGTCCAGATTGTCAGAATGTCCAGATTGTCACACAAGTCGTCAGAGACCCAGTGGCTCAGGTACTTGAAATGCTGTTCTCTTTTTACAGGAATGAAAAGAATGACAGACGGTACAGATTTAAAAAAAAAAAAAAATTATTGGTATCTGCTTTATAGAACCTGAATGCACTCATAAGGAGTATGACTCATAAATGCGCAAAAGTTTGTGTAACGTACCGGTCGATGGACTCAGCAATACCATCATGCGCGTAACTAATGTTGTTTATTTATTTATTTAGTACTTGGAAGACATAAAGTTAGTAAAAACAAACAAAAAGAAGAAACCATAGTCACCAGAAAGCCAATTACAAGTCCACCGGTATAGACATATAATAAAATCAAATAAGGTGAGAGCACAAAACAAAAAACGCTTTATGTTAAATAAATTACAATATAAAAAAAATGATTTCATGAATGAAATAATAGAGAAATCAATAAAAACAAATAAAATTACCTTCCGCTACTTGAAAAAATTGAGACTTAAGCACCTTCTGGCCGAATTCACACTAGTACTACACTACACTAGTACTAGTAGATAGTATAGGTACACAGTACACACTGCGACTACAGAACATCCAATATTAGTGCTGCTGAGCTCACCGCGATCAGCCTGTTCATGTACAGGTTAAAGAGGTGAGGCGAAGAAAATCCCCCTTGTCTTACTCCGCATTCCACCCATGACCCATACACGTCCGACTGCGCACCTGCCCATCTAACGGTATTCTGCTGCGCTTACTGTACCAATACTGGAGCAAAGATACTATCTCATATGGCACATCCGTGTCACATTCTAGATTCTGCCATAGCTTGTCATAACACACCAGATCAAAAGCTTTTGAAAGGTCAAAAAAATGCATATACTATTGTGTTTCTGTCCGTATAGTACAGATTTTCAAATGGAGGCAGGGATGTGACAGTCATGTCTTTGAGCGTGACACTGATAAACCGGGTACCATCTATCTGGCAGAAACTTGATGCTCTGAAATTGATTTGGCATAACAGACTTGGCATATTCTTCTTTGAACGAATGTGTATATGGCAGAACAATTATTTAATAGAATACTCATTTCGCAGAATGTTTAAATAGCCGAATTTTCAATGGCATACTTTTAAGATGGCAGAATTTTATTTGGTAGATTTTTATAGGGTATAAAGACTATTAAAGACCGTCTCGCGAAAGTATCCTTTATGGGCGGCATGGGCACCGGGCCGTAGGCCGACGAAGGAGGCCGGCGGAGGTTATTTAATATGCGAGCGAAGCGAGCGCGCGTCATGGAGTATGTACATGCGTTGCATGTATGAGTGACGTCATTATTATTATTATTAATAATTATTATTTTTTTTTTTTTGACATACCAACATTTAGTGTTCTCAGCTAGAAATTTTAGCCGGGGTGAGCTGATAATAATAATTAATAATAATAATTATTATTATTATTGCATGTTACACGTATGTATGAAATGAAATGCGTGCCAAAAGACGATTCTGATTATGAATTTTCGGCGAAATGATGGTTCTGGAAATGAAGTTTATGTTCAAAGATGATTCTGACTTACAATATTATGCGTTTTGAATTTATGGTAAACTAGCTTTTGCCCGCGACTTCGTTCGCGTGGAATAGTGACTTCCGGCAGATTTTTGGTTTATCTCGCGAAAAAAAAAAAAACTATCCTATGTCCTTTCTCAAGTTCCAAACTATGTCTGTACCAAATTTCACACAACTCGGTTCAGTAGTTTAGGCGTGAAGCAAAGACAGACAGACAGAAAGACAGACAGACAGAGTTACTTTCGCATTTATAATCCAGGATTTTCCCTCGTTGAATAGTAAACAAACTAAGTGTAGGTGTTATAATTTCGGTGATGAACTGATTACCTATCCGTTTCTTTGTCTAAAATGAGTATTTACTTATCACTATGATTGATTACTGAGCTTAAAGTTCGTATAAATGTCTATCTAATTACCTCCTCAAGTTTAAAGCGTAGCTAGTTATGTAGTACTATATTAATTCTGTGGTGTAGGTAATTAGATTTTATCTGTATGTAATGTAACAGTCAGTTGAATAAAAAATCGTATACAAATCAGATCAATAGTTTTGGCGTAATGTGATTCTAGACAGAATTTTAATGTTATAGATAGGAAGCTGTGTATAGGTTTCTGTGGGAATGAGATATTTTCCCGAAGTAGAAAGTAGTCTGAATTTTGGTACCTTCCTACCCTATAAGTTAAGTAGTGTGATGGAATGTCGCTAAGTTTCGATCCAAGTAAAACTGTTAAATAAAGACAGTTGCATCAAAATCTTATCATAAATTCCCTAAATTATGGCGCCTACCGACCCTCTAAGTTAGAAAAGTGATCAAATACTAACTTGAAGTCTACTAAGACTTCAAGTTAGTATTTGATCACTCAGTTAAAAAAAAAAACATCAAAATCATTTCAGTAGCTATGGCGTCATGCGCTTCTTGACACGATCACGCTAGATTTCCGCGGGAATGAGGTATTTTCCCGCCGTAAAAAGTAGCCTGTGTCCGTGCCTAGGATCCTATCTTTATATTAACCAAGTCTTATAAAAATCCGTTCAGACGTTAAGGCGTGAATGAGGTAAACTTTTAAAACAAACGATTAAAAATCACTAACTTAATTAGTTTTCTGCCTACTGCCTACGCCTTAAGTAAGATAGCATGAATATTAATAGCCCATATCTTTTTCTAGGTAGAAACCACTACCCACCACTATCTATCACTTAACTAAATTTCATCAAAATCCGTTTAGCCGTTTAGGCATGATAGAGCAAAACTCCCAGCAAAAACCATAAAAAAATCACTAACTCAATTCAGTTTTCTGCCTACTTCCTACCCCCTAAGTACGATAACGTGATCATTTTGATCTTATATCCGTTTTTAGGTAACCATCTATTACCTTACTAAATTTCATCAAAATCTGTTCAGCCGTTTAGACGTGAAAGAGCAAAAGTCCCAACAAAAACGACTAAAAATCACTAACTCAATTTAGTTATCTGCCTACTGCCTGCCCCTAAGAACGATGGCGTGATTATTTATAGCCTATGACCATTTCTAGGTTATCATCTATCACCATACCAAATTTCATCAAAATCCGTTCAGCCGTTTAGACGTGAAAGAGCAAAAGTCCCAACAAAAACGACTAAAAATCACTAACTCAATTTAGTTAACTGCCTACTGCCTACCCCCTAAGAACGATGGCGTGATTATTTATAGCCTATGTCCATTTCTAGGTTATCATCTATCACCATACCAAATTTCATCAAAATCCTTTCAGCCGTTTAGGCGTGAAAGAGTAACAGACAGACAGACAGACAGACAGAGTTACTTTCGCATTTATAATATTATATATAGTATGGATGTCCATTTCTAGGTTATCATCTATTACCATACCAAATTTCATCAAAATCCGTTCAGCCGTTTAGACGTGAAAGAGTAACAGACAGACAGACAGACAGACAGACAGACAGACAGAGTTACTTTCGCATTTATAATATTATATAGTATAGTATATAGTATGGATATGGATGAGTGTATGCCAAATGATTTTCTGCGAAATGAAGTTTCTGCCATCCACTGTTATGCAAAACAAAATTCGGGTATAAAAAATCTGATAAAAAAGGTAGACCCTGATATGACCCTGATAAACCATCATATTATAATGGCGACCAAAAATTTGAATCAAAGCAGGGTGGTGATGTTTTTTTGCGTTGTATTGTATTGTCGGGGCTACGCTGTCTCCCAATACCTAAGTACTAATGCTGTAACATGAAAATATTATAAAATCAAACTACCATGGCGTTTCTTGTTGGGTCTACTTCATAGGAAACGACCAACCTGAACCGTGCACCTTTTTTCGACGTTTTATAAATGCCTTAGAATTATGTGAAATAAAATATTTTGATGAATTAGGTACCTACATTTTGCAAAAAGTTCTGACCAACTCATCAGTCCGCTAAATCAGATTGGGTTACATTTTGTTCTAGTAAGCAGTAGGTATATCTGTCGATACTGTGTTATTTGGTAGCAGACTCTTCAGTGTGTCGCAGATCTGATTTTCCGGAGTTATATCTTTAATGTTGTAGTTGGCGACTATTTCTGAAATATACTCAGCACGTTCAATAAAAAGTTTAGGTTCCACATCTATGCCACTATCTGGAGTCTTTGGGATTTGCCAGATACAATACTTTTCATTTTCCTTATTGTACGCTCGCCAGTATATAAATTCCTTTGATGCGGCCAGATAATAGCTATCTTTTGTTGATCTAAATATTGTTGTTACGTTATTTCCATTTCGATCTGCACTTTTAATACCTCCCTTACCAGCAAAGTACATTTTCTGAGGCTCTCTCTGGTCAAAGGTTACAGCATTTAAGTAATAGGTATTATTGAAAACAACTTGTCTCTCGGAGCCATTGAATCGAGTCCTATGTATATGGAAGGTCCCCCTCCCGTATAGGAACCTGAAATATTTTGTTAGTGTTATAATTTTGGCAAAATTCAACAAGCATTTATTTAATGATGAGAAGGCATCAAGAGAAGGGAGTGACAGACTCTTACTACCTAACAAAAACCCATCCATGTTACATCCAATGCCTTTTGCGTTCCAGGACCGCGGTAACTCTTTCGAACCAATTTTCAACCCTGGAGGCCACTGGCCCTGGCGGGTACCGTCTACTATACTGACAACACTTTGGGACGCGCGTGGATAGAACGCGGCGTTGACCCGGGCCTGGCTCTGATCGGAAGAGAGGCCACCTAACACTCGCCGTTCGCAGGTCCACGTCATGCGTCTTTTTTCTGTTGAGTCCCTCTCTCTCACGATTTCAGCTTCCTCCTACGCTAGCATTACTGCTTCGCAGAAGGCGGTGACCGCTTCCATGTCTTCTCGCTCCGGATCATGGATTGAACCAAGGCCGACCGCGAGAGGTCGCCTCCGCCTATTGCCTCGAAGATGATCAACAAACATACAGTGGTATGTTTCAAGTCTATTAAATATAATTAATTGTAATTAACGTACCCTCCGCAGCTGTCGGCTACAATATCGTGGATATAGTCTTCCGGCCAAATAAAATGTTTTTCACTATCTTTCCGGTTTATTCCCGGTTTTAATGAAATCGTGTTAATTTTTTCACCTTCTTCAGCCCATAAGAGTAGCTCTGTGGCCGGGTCGTAAGCTAATCCAGTAATGAATCCGTTTGTTGTATTAAATAAACATTCTGTTTTCTTTTTAGCTATGTCAAAGCTGTATATATCGTCGAAGTCGGCAAACAGCACCCTATTGTGCACTGGGTCGTAAGATAAAAAGTAGATATCTATCGTCATGTTTACTGTGTGCGTTACTGTCCCGTTTATATCAAGAAATTCTAGTCGTTTGTCAACACCCGTTACGATTTCTGAAACAAAATAAAATGGTTATAAAGCTATTTCGTTCTATATCCTTTTCTCAAATAAACATACTTAGACTCAAGGGAACGCAGAATTTACCGAGCGTCAGCTTCTACGATCCTTACGTATGGTCGTTGTGGGAACAGTGAAACGACACCACCTTAAATGTCGTATGATTTAAGCCTGTGTCACGCCACTCGTTCTGTCCAATACGGCGATGATTCACTGTGTACACATGATTCACTGTTCCCACAACGACCCTACTCTATTCATACTACCTAATAATATTTATTTTTTCACCATAAAAATTATAACGGTTAAGTACTTGTATTTGATACTATTTGGTAAACCTCTCATTTATTATATTTAAGTGGTAGGTAGGTACACCAACCTGCAGCAGTAATTACTTCGATTAAATCATCATCTGCCTAGCCTTTTCCCAACTATATTGGGGTCGGCTTCCAGTCTAACCGGATGCAGCTGAATACCAGTATTTTACATAGAGCGACTGCCTATCTGACCTCCACAACCCAGTTCATACTGGGTAATACGATAACCCTTTGGTAGGACTGGTTGTCAGACTTTCAGGTCACTGACCACCTGTAACGACTGCCAAAGATCTAATATGACAGCCGGGACCAACAGCTTAACGTGCTTTCCGAGGCATGGAGGAAACTCGGTATGAAATGGGCGGTCACCCATCCACAGACCAACCAAGGCAAGCGCGGTTTAACCTAAATATTATTGACCCGAGTGGCAGTTATTTTAAGCCACGAGCTCTTCAGTAGGGGAGAGCGGGGCTGAAAGTGCCGATTTTGACAAATTCTTATATGATTCGAATAAAACAAGTACTATGTCTGAAAGTAGTGGTTCATCCTAAGCCAAATTTAGTCTATAATACGAATTTACCTACAGATTTTGCACATTTTTAATAGTTTTTAAGAAGAAGTGTTTTTTTTACACATGGCAGCGGCGGCAAGGCACTACCAACCCCACTTTGGGGCAAGTTGTGCCGTTGATAATGCTAGGTGTTTTACATAAATCAAAATTAATTTAGAATTTAAAAGACAACATCAATTTTATACTATATATTTATTTATTATAATTTTTACTATAAATCAACAGTTTCTAAGTATTATAAATTAAAAAAAACATATTACCCTTACTTATGTAATTATTTCAAACTTAAAAACATATTGTAAACCAAAGTTTGTACTTATTTTTATGCGAATGCAAATGCGATCAATTATTAAAAATGCGAATGAGATCAATAAAATTATTAAAAATATCAGTATCTAATAAGGACCGACCGAAGGTTCGGTTTCGGTTTCGGTTTCGGCTAGTTTCGGCCAAAAAACCTAGTTTCGGCCATAGTTTCGGTTTCGGCCAATAATTGGCCGAACCTTTCGGCCCCGCCGAAACAATTTATACGTGAATTGTCGCGCATCATTCAGCTAACTTCGAGTGCCAGTTGAGTTCGCTAGCCGGCGCGATCGTGATGATTTGAGGTTGTGTGATTTTACTCGCGCAAAAATTAGGTATTTGTTTTTACTTATGATTAATGATGATGTATTTTTATGGCATTAATTAGGGTCTTGTGCTACAGTGTAAAATAAATAGGTTGTAAGTAGGTGTGTATAGAAAAGAATTCATTAGATATTTTACTTGGTTCTGTTGAGTTATTCCCTAGAACTTATAAAATATGAATTTATGTAGAAATTAATTTAACACTTAAAAGATATGTGACGATACCTGTGATGTTTGATTCAAACATATTAATATATTTGTTTGTAATTGTTGATGGATTAAATTTTGTACCCATATTCGAACCGCCCCGTAGTTCCGATACACAACTATCTCCAGTGATTTAGGCGCTTTGCACATGGAGCAACTTAAGTTGAGGCAACTTAAGCAACTTTAAAAGTTTCCTGTAACTAGTTGATAGTTGCTACAACGTTTACGGTTGCAGCAATTTTATGGCAATCTGTAAGCAACTTTCATAACCGAGTTGCTCAATCTACGCAGCGAACAGCGTTCAGTGTGACAATGAATATCGACGAAGCAGCAATTGCTCTAATTTTATTACGTCGTCGCCGTCTACGTTAACTTTAAAAATCGGTATAATGTTTAACAGTTGCTAGTTGCGCCAATTAGCAACTAACTCAGTCATCGATTGCTGCAACTGAAAACTATTGACGATTGCCGGAACTCGAAACTCGAGTTGCTATGTGTGCGCATTCCAATTGAAATATATGTAAACAGCTAGTTGCCAGTTGCTGCAATAGTTGCTCCATGTGCAAAGCGCCTAAAACCTTAACTAATTAATATAATTTAAAAAGTTCGTAATGAAAATTATTTCCTAAAACACCATCTTTGAAAATTATATGATGTACTTTTTTTGTTAAATAATTAGAAAAAAAGTTATATCGACCAATAGATTTTTTTTACTAAAAAGTTTCATATATTTTCTATTAGTGTGAATGGCCTTCAGTACTAATAATTAGCCATGTCGCATTTTTTCCCTTTAGTATGCGAGGTGCTTAGTTTTTTTTTTTTTTGTAATTTACTGACAAATATAGTAATGTTAAAAATATAGTGCTTATTTTTTTTAAAGTTTGACAAATATTTTGATTGTATTTTTTTTTTAATTCACATTATTAATTTTACAAATAAAAATAGCTATTTTTGTTACCTAATTACCTACTTTAATTGTTGCATTTTTACACGTGTTAACTGTGTTTACATGCGTAAAAATACAATAGATTTTACCTACATTCCATAAATATTTAATAAGTTTCGGTTTCGGTTACGGTTTCGGCCGAAACTGGGACCAAGGCCGAAGGTTCGGTTACGGTTTCGGTTTCGGCTGAAAATCGTGTTTCGGTCGGACACTAGTATCTAAGGACTATATTACAAAATATCATATAGATTTCACAACCAACCCCTTAGTCGGGGTTGGTTGTGCCGCGGCACAAGCAGCCCCACATAAACGGCACATTTTACCCCGCGGGCGAGAGTTTGAAATTTTGTCTCACATATAAAAATCACTCTGCTCAAAGCATTAAAATTACACTGCATAGCAAACTAGGATAAATAACAAACATTTTACTAAAACTCTCATTTAAAAAGCACGAAAAAAGCTAGCTTGCGACCAAAAAGTATCGAAACGAAAATATTTACTGACGTGGCGCTGGACGACCCTCACATGCACTGCCAGCCGGTCCTCGTCGCAGACGCAACTAAAATGGCAGCCGCTCGTGCCCGACTGTTAGGCATTACGCGACACAATACGATCGTATATCTATCTCTTTCTGTTTTCGAGATATTCGCGTCGGCACAATTTACCCCCGGCACTTTTAGCCCCGCTCTCCCCTACTTACTAAGATTAAATATGAAACAATAAAAATAACATAAAAGTAGTATGTAGAGTTACACGCCGATACCCGATGTTATAAAGAGTATTTTATTTTAGAAAAAGGATCGTAAGTAGTCATTTCATAACCAGCAACACCGTCATTCGTCATTTCATAATTTCTGTATTCTTATTGTATGTATTTTACTTATGGACCTTAGTTGCCTGCAATAAAATGATTATTATTATTATTATTATAACCACACAATGATCTCAATAGATAGTATTTACAGTATTATAATTTGACTACATTATAAACTTTTTTTTAATATGAAATGGGCTTACTATTGACCTTAATCGCACAATCTCATCAAGAGATGTGGTCGACGATGGCACGAGCTTACCCGGAAGAAGCCTATTCACTCGCGACTTAAGAGGAAACGCGAGTGCTGTCTCTTTCTACTATCGCTGTCTCTCTCCGTCCCCCTGCCCTCAAATTCGTGCGATAAGGACAACTGTAGAAAAAAGTTAGAATTCGAGGTTTGGCTCTCGCCTATTTCCTCCTCCAATATTGAACCAATTTAAAAGATATTCTAGACAATGAATAAGGAGGTTATATACTACGCCGCTATGTTTTTCTTTTTTCGTTAATAGTTGTCAAATTTGTACACTAGGACTCTGATAACAGCGATCTAAACAAGCAATTTTGAGCATTTTTTGAGGGTTCTAGTGCTTATAAAAATAATTTATCACCAAAAAGGAAAACATAGGGGCATAGAAATAGTTAATATTTATTATTCTGTAAAAAACCATTGCTGTAGGGTCATTAACTAAAAAGAAAACAGGCGAGAGCGTTTGTATGGAGAAAAGACCACTCACGTTTCCTCTTAAATAGAATAATAGGGGAACTTTACTTCAACCTAAACGAACACGATTTACTGAAAGCCCAAAATATCTTGCGATTTCACTGTTACGCCTTTTAGAGCCCAGCCCCGTACTATGAGATGAAATCAATCGTGCTCAACATCCCCTAGATTATTCACTCGTACCTACTTTTTTTTTTACTTGAAAGTCCTCTAGCTCAGGGAGCTCCTATCTTCAACTTTACAAAATTATGCAAAATACTCTTGTTAGTGAATACTCTTAAATGTAGAGAAATAAGAAACAAATGACTGGTACTCACCCCAGGAGAAGGAATGTGCCAACCCCGCGCTCAGCGCCACCAATGCCATCACACAAAGCGTTCTGTACATTTTATGTTGTAGACAGCGACGTTTACAAGGAGATAGTATGTGTCCAGGTCCACCGACCACCCCTGATGCTCGCTCGTGGAATACAAAAGCAATGCGCTGATTTTCGGCAAACATGCAGTTATATAGTACGGTTAGGCATCGGGTATATTGATAACATGAGAGGTCCTCTGATAAGAGAAGCAGTAAGTAGAGATATCGTGCAATTATACAGAATGAATTATTTATGTATTTTTCATTACTCATACTCTGAAAGTAGGTCAGACAGAACATGCCTGCGGAGCGGGTTGAAAGTACTACTTTTCAGCCCTAGGGAGAATCGCTTTCTACTGACAGCTGTCAAATTATTTGTTGTAATTGGGAGCAAACCTGTTGCCATCAACCAATGTAATTAGGAGCAAGCCTATTGCGACCAACCGATGTGATTAGGAGCAAGCCTATTACCATCAACAAATGTAAGTAGGAGCAAGCCTATTGCCATCAACTGATGTAATTGGGACCAAGCCTATTGCCATCAAACAATGTAATTAAGGAGCAAGCCTATTGCCATCAACCGATGTAATTAGGAGCAAGCCTATTGCCATCAACCGATATAATTAGGAGCAAGCCTATTGCCATCCACCGATTTAGGTAATAGAGAGCAAGCCTATTGCCATCAACTGATGTAATTAGGGGGTAAGCCTATTGCCATCAACTAATCCAATTAGGAGCAAGCTTATTGCCATCAAGCGATATAATTAGGAGCAAGCCTATTGTCATCAACCAATGTAATTAGGAGCAAGCCCAATGCCATCAACTAATCTAATTAGGAGCAAGCCCATTGCCATCAACTGATGTAATTGGGGGCAAGCCTATTTGCCATCGACTAATCTAATTAGGATCAAGCCTATTGCCATCAACTAATCTAATTAGGATCAAGCCTATTGCCATCAAGTGCCATCAACTAATCTAATTAGGAGCAAGCCTATTGCCATCAACCGATGTAATTAGGAGCAAAGTCTATTCACCGATTTAGGTACCTAATTGGGGGCAAGCCTATTCCCATCAACTATCCTTTTTATTTTTTATTTTTTTTGGTGGGTGGAAAATCATCGAATAACCCCCCCGCTCTTGGGCAGAGCGAAGGGGAGTGTCAGACTTCTACTGACTAAAAACCAAACCCATGTTCCTTCTTCTTCGCCCTTGTGTCGGAGCCGCGGTAACCTTTCGATATCCACAGCCCCGACGGGCCCATCAACTATCCTTATATTCGTAATGAAAAGCACAGTGTTTACCTCGGGTTAAAGACTTATTTAGTCCCTCGAACTATTAGCGCCCTCGCTGCGCTAAGGCGCCAAACCCCGTCTCGGGGACTAAATAAGTTTCTTTCACCCCTAAGGTAACAATGTACTATTTCATTACTCATACTCTGAAAGTAGGTCAGAATATGCCTGCGGAGCGGGTTGAAAGTACTACTTTTTAGCCCTAGGGAGAATCGCTTTCTACTGACAGCTGTCAAATTATTTGTTGTAATTGGGAGCAAACCTATTGCCATCAACCAATGTAATTAGGAGCAAGCCATAACGAAACCGAAAGGCACTTGTTCTACCCGCCATTGCAATTTATTTTGTTCTATCTAGTTAGACCGTAATAACCAAGAAATCTATTTTTATAGGAATACTGCCAATTGTAGAAAATTTGCCGTTTTGAGAACTTGCCATTTTGAGAATTTGCCATTCTGAGAATTGTCCATTTTGAGAATTTGCCATTTTGAGAATTTGCCATTCTGAGAATTTGGCTTTTTGAGAATTGTCCATTTTGAGAATTTGTCCTTTTGCGACTCTGTTGCTATTTTGAGAATTTGGCATTTTGCGCCTAAACCTTTCAAACTTAGAAAAGTGCTCGTCTAAAATTCGGTTGTCTTAGTGACGATGTCAATAATTTATGTGAGGCGGACGACATTGTGTTGTATTGTGGTATTAGGATACAATTGGCCACATGTGAAAACGGTACGAAACAAGTACGCACGAACTAGTTGGTGGGCGGGGCTAAAATGCATGCTATTTCACCCGACATCACGAGCGAAATGCATAGAGCGAAAGAGACACAACTAAAACGGGCGCGCGATTGTTTCTACACTGAGAAAAAAATCCTGAGACAAAGCTGCAGTTTTACATTGCGGGCAAATTCTTGCGAAAGTGACAAAATAATTTTGAGATTACAGCAAAATAACCTTTGCTGCCACAGCAACTTTTTTTTTGTGAAACGCAAATATTGTGAACCCCGCAGTAAAATATTGTGGCGTTATCAATTTTTGGGCCCTTAGATATAATCGCACAGTGGTATTTAGCGGGGTTCACATGGTTAAAGTTTGTGTAGTTCGCAATGTGCGCTGCACATTGACTTTAGACGTTGTGGCGTTAGCAATTATTGGGCCCTTTGACAAATTCGCAAAGTGGTAATTTGCGGGGTTTACATGGTTAGAGTTTGTGCAGTTCGCAATGTGAGCTGCGCATTGACTTTAGATATTGCGGCGTTAGCAATTATTGGGGCCTTTGATATATTCGCAAAGTGTTAATATGCGTTGTTCACATGGTTAGAGTTTGTGCAGTTCGCAATGTGAGCTGCGCATTGACTTTAGATATTGCGGCGTTAGCAATTATTGGGGCCTTTGATATATTCGCAAAGTGTTAATATGCGGGGTTCACATGGTTAAAATTTGTGTAGTTCGCAATGTAAGCCGTACATTGATGTTATAAGTTGTGGCGTTATCAATTTTCAGGCCCGTTGTTAAAATCACATGTTGGGAATCTGTGGGGTTTACCAAGTTAAAGTTTGTGTGGTTTGCAATATAAGCTGTGCATTAATGTTATATGCTGTGGCGTTAGCAATTTTCGGGCCCTTTGATAAAATCACGATATGGTAATCTGAGAGGTTCACTTATGGCATGGCTGATTTCTGGTCAAAAGTAATTTTATCCTATTATGTATCTAAATCTATCATTCCATTCATGCTGGTTTCGTTAGCGAAGCTAACAATAAGAAGAAAGGGTTCACAGGTTAAACGTTTGTGCATGGTTCCGGTGTTCGACATTAACTTTGACATGTTGTGGCGTTAGCAATTATCGAGCCCTTTGATAAAATCGTATAAGTTGGTAATCTGTGGGTGGGGTTCACATAATTGAAGTTTGTGTAGTATGCAATTTAAGTTGCACTTGTTTTATATGCTTTGGCCAATGATATTATATAATCATCACATTACACCATTAACAATTAAATTTACCAAAGATCCCCTTTGATAAAATCGCAATATCTATTAAAAGGCGTTCACAAAGTTAAAGTTTGTGTCGTTCGCAATATACCTAAGCAGCACATTGATTTTTTATGTTGTGGCATTGAATTTTTTTTTTATAAAATTGCAAATTTGTACTCTGTGGGGTTAACAATTCTAAGGGCACGAGTTCACAATGTGCATAATTCTCTAACAATGTTCAAATTGCTATAAACACAATTCAAACTTAGGTACAATTCGAGGGTATCCTAACATAGATAAAAATACAAATCAACTATAGTGAAAATCACAAAGTTCATTCTCGACAATGTTTGAATTTGGTAAAGTTGTTAAAATCGATCGGTATCTAGTTTAGTCTTCGGTCGGCAGTGGCGGGCAACACTATTCGTAATAGGCGTATAGTCTATAGAGAATATATCTCCGCGGCGCGTGCGTTATGTTGGTACGGTACACTTGGTACACCTGATTTTAATTATCTAATTCTAGTTCTTCTAGCCGTTCGGATTTTCGGAATTTAGGAAGGAAGAAGGAAGTACACCGCACGGACACACAGAGACATATATACGTACATAGTCTGTGCAGAAATAGGTTTTGTGACCGTCGGCGCGTCTGCGAGTGCGTCGATAATCGTCGTGAAAAGTAAAACTGTAAAAAAAGTGCGTGTGGTGAAAAAGTGTTATGAAATTAATAATATTAATATCATGGCGGACCCATTGTTCGACTTTTTGTTAGGCAGTAATCTTTTGCATTTGCTGCCTACGTGTTTAATTATAACTTAATGTTTGATTAAAAATTGGTGACATTTTGATAACTGCTTTTTATTATGTAGATAGTCATTCCCGTTTCTAAGACGTTGCACATGATTAATACACCGGGCTTCAGATTTTAGCACTCTAGAAGCTCTGTGCATTGCTGGCATGTGCAACGCTAAATAATTCTACTATTGCTAATCTATACACTATGCTTTATTAGCAACCTTCACGTTGTGGTTCCAACAAAGGCGTGATCTAACATTGTGATGATCGCCATTTTACCATTGCTATTTCCGCAGTACCATATTGCAGAAATAGCAATGCTACCATTTATGTTCCCACAGTACAATGTTGCTACTCCAGCAATATTGTACTGCGGGAGCAGCTTGCAGCACGTTTAAAGTTGCGAAATTGGAGCCAACAGAGTAAGTTTGTGAAAACGAGCGTTTGTGAAATTCGCTATGTGATAATCCACAAAGTACACATTTCCACTTTGTCACATTCGCAATAGTTTTTCGCAATAAAAAAGTTGCTGCGGCAACAAACTTACTCTGTTGGCTCCTATTTCGCAAACTTTTATTGTTAATTTAACAATACTTTTTTCTCAGTGTATGCAGACCTTTGGTATATTTGGTTTCATGAAAAGTCTATTGAATGTATCTGTTCAAAATCAAATTATTTAATTTTTTTAATAACTAATCTATGTCCGTATGGTTTCACTTTTTTGTTTTTCATACTATATACGTTACTTATTTACGCCCAAAGATGAGTTAAAATTAGTGCTAAAATAGAAAGTTTTGACGTTCATAACTTCCAAATCAATATTTTTTTTCCAATTCTGCTTCCTTAAAGACCTAGATAATGATAAGACCAGTTGATACAATTTTTAATTTTGAACCTACACCGTCAAACAGAGGAGTAATCACCTTCGTAAGTTTGTATGGAAGAATGACTGGCTTGTTCAACCTTAACTACTGCTTTGAATTTGTGCCAGGCAACTGGCAATAGGCCCTAAGAGCCTATTACTAATAATGTTGTTACGTGAATTATGTTATTCGGTGATATTTCGGTGATGATTATTTCGATTATTTCTATTTATAAGTAGGTCTTCTAAGATACTTTTCATGTCCACACATCCTGTATACGCCATCGTTTAAATAGTATAAAATTAACAAAAATGGATAACAGTGCTTGATTAAAAATGTTTTTAATAATAAGTATGTACATTATTATGTACTACACTAGTGACACGCCCCGGGTTCATCATCATCATTTCAGCCAAAACACGTCCACTGCTGAACATAGGCCTTCCTGGCCGCCCTGGTCAAGTAGCAAGTGATTACTTATATCTAGGGATATGGGGGTAGGTGTCACTGGGAAATAATACCTAGTACATTATGGACTATGGTACAAGAGTGTAACGTTGGTGATTACCGCTGAGGCGCCATTGAGACCCGAGCCGTCAGGTGAGGGTCTTAAGAAAGCCGAGGACGGTAATCATCAATACACACGTGTATCATACGACGTTTTTTAACACACTTGTGAAGAAAGTAATACTAAAAAGTCATCTTCAACAGTTAAAACGAGTTCTGATTTTTTTTCACAATAGCTGGAAAAATTAATCGGTTTTCCTATGCGCGCGCATCTACAGTTCGACCAACTTATCTGTGCATGCGGGAAAACACGGAATTAAAATAAATGTACCAAGTTTGACGTAGCGATGTATTTTTTCTAAGGACCGAAGGTTCGGTTTCGGTTTCGGCTAGTTTCGGCCAAAAAATCTAGTTTCGGCCATAGTTTCGGTTTCGGCCAATATTTGGACGAACCTTTCGGCCCCGCCGAAACAAGGTATACGTGAATTGTCGCTCATCATTCAGCTAACTTCGAGTGCCAGTTGAGTTCGCTAGCCGGCGCGATCGTGATGATTTGAGGTTGTGTGATTTTTGTCGCGCAAAAATTAGGTATTTGTTTTTACTTAAGATTAATGATGATGTATTTTTACCCGACTGCGGCGAAGCCCAAAAGGAGGGTTATTATGGCATTCATTAGGGTCTTGTGCAACAGTGTAAAACAAATAGGTTGTAAGTAGGTGTGTATAGAAAATAATTCATTAGATATTCTACTTGGTTCTGTTGAGTTATTCCCTAGAACTTATAAAATATGAATTTATGTTGAAATTAATTTAACACTTAAAAGATGTGTGAAGATACCTGTGATGTTTGATTCAAACATTACTATATACTTACTTATATTTGTTTGTAATTGTTGATGGATTAAATTTTGTACCCGTATTCGAACCGCCCCGTAGTTCCGATACACAACTATCTCCGGTGATTTAGGCGCTTTGCACATGGAGCAACTTAATTTGAGGCAACATAAGCAACTTTAAATGTTTCCTGTAACTAGTTGATAGTTGCTACAACGTTTACGGTTGCAGCAATTTTATGGCAATCTGTGAGCAACTTTCATAACCGAGTTGCTCAATCTACGCAGCGAACAGCGTTCAGTGTGACGATGAATATCGAAGAAGCAGCAATTGCTCTAATTTTATTACGTCGTCGACTCGTCGCCGTCTACGTTAAGGCGCAGTTAAAGGGGCACCGTAAAAACGACCTGTTTTTCGTCGCAGAGTTAGCCGTATTGCTACTTATTACAATTCCAAAAAAAATACAGTGTATAGTCAAATGTATAGGTAAAAGACTTATGCAAAAATATTTTCTAAAAGTAATCAAGAACCTCGAAAAAAAAAATCACAAAATCACAAAAAAATCACACGAAAAAACTTTTTCGTCTCGAAATGCTCAATATTTTGAGTGACAACTGTTATTTTTTTTTTACTATCAGAAAGGAAATTTAACTAACTAAAGACATATGTAAAAATATTTTAACATTACAGCGTATTTTTTTTTTAATAAATTAAATCTGCGAACTATCGTTCATTTTGGCAGTCACGAGCATCAAACGCATCGCCATTTTCAACCTTATTTGTTTAGGCGATGAGTTAAACGCGCGCTCAAGGTCGCGGGCAGCTAATGTCGCCTTAACTTTAAAAATCGGTATAATATTTAACAGTTGCTAGTTGCGGCAATTAGCAACTAACTTAGTCATCGATTGCAGCAACTGAAAACTGTTGACGATTGCCGGAACTCGAAACTCGAGTTGCTATGTGTGCGCAATCCAATTGAAATATATGTAAACAGCTAGTTGCCAGTTGCTGCAATAGTTGCTCCATGTGCAAAGCGCCTAAAACCTTAACTAATTAATATGTATAATTTAAAAAGTGCGTAATGAAAATTATTTCTTAAAACACCATCATTGAAATATGATGTACTTTTTTTGTTAAATAATTAGAAAAAAAGTTAAATAAAATTATATCGACCAATAGATTTTTTTTACAAAAAAGTTTCATATATTTTCTATTAGCGTGAATGGCCTTCGGTACTATTAGTCATGTCGCATTTTTCCCCTTTAGTAGGTATGCGAGGTGCTTAGTTTTTTTTTTTGGAAATTACCAACAAATAAAAAATGTAGTGCTTATTTTTTTTAAAGTTTGACAATTATGTTGTTTTTTTTTTTAATTCACATTATTAATTTTACAAATAAAGAGCTATTTTTGTTACCTACCTACTTTAATTGTTGCATTTTTTTATACGTGTTAACTGTGTATGCGTAACAATACAATAGATTTTACATTCCATAAATATTTAATAAGTTTCGGTTTCGGCCGAAACTGGGACCAAGACCGAAGGTTCGGTTACGGTTTCGGTTTCGGCTGAAAATCGTGTTTCGGTCGGACACAAATTTTTTCTTTACCAGTTTCGCCACCATGAAATTCACACTTAAAATGGTCATACTGTAACTATGGCAATCGGCCATAGACTAAATGAATGAGCGCGATAGAGTTTTAGCCACGTATAAAATGAGTAAAAAGTTTTCTTTATTACAGAGAAAATAAAAGTTATATTATTTGAGTGAAAGTTAAAAACTTACAAGTTGAAATTAACTATTTAAATTTACATGAAATGAGAAAGCACTAAGTACATTAATTTATTTTTACTAATGAACACGATCTTTTTTGTATCGAAACTTTTTTATGAACGTAGCAACTCAACCAATAAAATAAAATAAAAAACCTATAACTCACTAGTGAATAATAGCAATGAAAAAGTCACAGTTTGATTATAGGTGTACTGTCATTATGTGCCTAATTGCGGTGGAATTATAGCCACTTTATGAGCAAGTGTGTTGAAAAATACAGTTTCTGCACTTTCTGTTTGTTGCATTGATAATTCAATTTAAACCAGGGATGGACCCAAGTAGGGTGAAATGGTGACAGGTCACTGAAACAACTCACGGATGCCCCTCAAGCTAAAGGGGAAAATAATACAGGTCCGTGATTAGATATATCGTACGGATAGATCAGAATGCTAGGCTGTAAAAAGATAGATGTTAAACAATATTGAATGTAGCGGAGATGAGAATGTTGAGATGGATGTGCGGATTGACTAGGATATATAAAGTAAGCAATGATTATATTGGCCGAAGTTTGAAAATGGTGTCAGTTGTTTACAGATATTAATGTTGATAGATGGAGAGGCAGAGGAAGGCTAAGAATAGATGGATGAATAGCGTGAGGAATGATATGAAAGAGATAGGAGCAAATGATGCCGTGACGTCTGACAGGGAAGCGTGGGAGAAGAAAACGTATTGCGCCGAACCCAAGTAGAATGGGGTAGGGCAGGAAGGTGATTACGTATGTTTCATAAACTGAAGACTGCTTCAAGAGACTTGGCATCAATGTTCATAAATTGTGATGTCTAGAAGAGTTAAGCACATACACACAGACACGACAGACGACGCGTATTATGCTATTAATTATATCACAACTTGTGAACTCGGTGGGTTTTTCCTTTGTTGTCCCCATTTTAGCGTAAAAACCAGATGACATAATTCCGAGGTTAAAGAGCAGTATAATTTGATTATTATTTTGCCATATTATCTGCTACCTATTATCTATTTTTAGCCCACTTTAAAAATTACGGGTTCTTCAATACGAGTGTTTTTAAGGTTACGTAACCGAAGGGTGAGGGTTGATGAGCTTAGCATAAAAGAGCGCCTATCCACTCAAGTGCGCAGTCGGATCCTGAAGTTTTTTGGGCATGTTAGTCGGCGTGGAAACGACTCCATAGAACGTCTTGTTGTGCAGGGGAAAGTCGGTACAAAGGTACAAGACCAAGGGGAAGATCCCCGATGCGATGGACAGACCAGGTGAAGGCTGCGATGGGCGCTCCCGTGCTCGAATGTGCCCGATTGACGGCCAGCAGGCAGGGGTGGCGGGACGTCGTACGGTGGGTGCTGTCTGCTGCCCAACATTCTGGAACATGATAACCACGACCGCTCTGGCAAGAGTGAATCGACTGAGAAGAAGAACCGAAGGGTAACCAACGGGACCCTATCTAAGCCTCCGCTATCTGTCTGTCACCGGGCTGTAACTCATGATCCATAAAATAAGTAGACAGTTGACATTTTCACGGAAAGTCTATTTCCGGGATCGGTATTACTTGTTAATTTTTAGGGTTCCGTACCTCAAAAGGAAAAAACGGAACCCATATAGGGTCACTCGTGTGTCTGTCTGTCTGTCACAGACAAAAAAAAAGAGTATTAATCTTTTTTTTTGTCTGTGACATGGTGGAATTGGTGGTAACAGTTCGGTTTCTTTTTTTTTTTTTGTTCGAGAAAATTGGAATAGGTAGTAGTGTAGGTAAAGTCCCACAAATTACCAGGAGAACAGAAGTAGGCAGGGGGTATTAGAAATCGGAATTTTTAAATCAAATCTTTATGCCTTTCTAATACCCAGGCATTTTTTTTTGTTGAAAATGAGAAACAAGGATAGTAAAGTCTTACAAACTACCAGGAGAACAGAAGTAGGCAGGAGGTATTATAGAATATTTAAATCACTCAACAAAATCGCGGCGGGCCCGCCCATCTTCCCCGCGAAGACTATAATCAAAAAAACAACCGACTTCAAAAATACCAAACAAATGAAATCAAATAAACAAATGTCACTGACTTCAGAAGCTGATTCTTCTTCTGAAGTTTATTTTTCACTTTTTGGTATTTTTGAAGTCGGTTGTTTTTACCCGACTGCGGCGAAGCCCAAAAGGACCCCGGGGGTTATGTGTTTGACGTGTATGTATGTAAGTATGTATGTATGTCCGTTTCTGTGTTCCCTCATAACTCATAAACGGATGAACCGATTTAAATGAAATAAACGACGTTAGATTTTTCTTGATAGCGCGAGTGTTATAGGCTACATTAAAATTAAAAAAAAAAATTAAAGAAAAATTTTGGATTTTGGGGGCCAAATCGCGGAGTTCTAAAAATTTTTTTTTTTCAATACCATCGAGTAGGGTATCAAAATAAAGGGTTTTAAAAGGAGATTACAAAAATATATAATACTTATATGTTTAAAAGAAATTCAAAGTGAGAAATCCTATAAACAAGCACAAAAGTTAAATCATCTGTGAAGAATTTTACGCGACCAATTAAAGAACAAACAAAAGAACTAAAAAGTTGGAAATAAAAAAAGTAGTTAAAAAACTAAAAACCCGACTGAAAAAACTGTAAAGCAAAAAACAAGCACATTTTAAATTAAACAAAACTTGGAAGCAGGCGGGGTTCATTTGAATATTTAAATATGAAAAGAAAAAATGAAAATAGAATGGACCCCGCCTGCTTCCAAGTTTTGTTTAATTTAAAATGTGCTTGTTTTTTGCTTTTCAGTTTTTTCAGTCGGGTTTTTAGTTTTTTTTTTTTGAGTACCTAGGTATAGTCTTCGCGGGGAAGATGGGTGGGCCCGCCGCGATTTTGTTGAGTTCGAACTGATTAGTTTTTTCTTCTTCCGTCAGAGGGCGGTAGCGATTCGACGATGTTCCACTCGCAACGTTGAAGGTTGCGTGTGGCGGCAGATTTAAATTAGGGATAAAAGGAAGGAATGAGGATTGACTGGGAAAGCATCATCACAAAGCCTGTTCACAAAGTAATGTGCCTGCCTGGGTTCGAACCCACGACTTACTGTTCGTAAGTCGGGGCCGCCACCAATGGGCCACCACTGCTGTAATCGTATTTATCGTAATAATCGTCATTACCGTTAGTACGTAGGTAGCTTACCTACTCACTGTTGTCCCACGTCGCCTGCTCGTCGCTATGGAGAAAAGCCTTAATTTCTTGTCCTTCTTAGCGTGTCGATGGCAATCTAAATTGTGTCGACCTAGGCACTTTCAATAGCGTCCATCAGTTCCTGTAGTGAACAGCCAACCAACAGGACACGCAGGACACGATGTTAAGTGTCATATTCTTTGTAGAACAGCATTACAATTTACATTTAGGTACACGGTACACACACACACACATAGCATATTGCTCGCAGAACGGATGGCCGATGGGGTCGAAAAGTTCTGGAATGGCGACTGCGAACCGGAAGACGTTGCGTTGGAAGGCCTCCCACTAGGTGGACCGATGACCTGGTCAAGGTTGCAGGAACCCGCTGGATGCGAGACGCACGGGACCGGTCAATGTGGCGACGCCTGGGGGAGGCCTATGTCCAGCAGTGGACGTCTTTTGGCTGAAATGATGATGATGATGATATGACACGGTACACTCCAATGCAGTACCTAATTTATGGATCTCCACCTCAGCAGGTTTTCCTTCTCGTCAAGGTTGCGGGTTGTTCGAAAGAGATACCGCGGCCACGGTACAAGGGCTAAGAAGGAACATGGGTGGTCTTTAGTCAGTAAAAGTCTGACACTCCCTTGCTCTCTGCCCAGAGCGGGATTATTAGATGATTTCCCACCCCCCAAAAAAGCAGGTCTTCCTTTCTGTGACCAACCTGGGTCCAGAGTTTATTTAAAAACAACTCATACCCAGGTGGTAGATTTTCAGTAGGTGGAACAAATAGGTTAGGTTATTCCATGCCACAGGGCCTTTTCTCTTCATTCTGTTCTTACAGCTATAGAGATCCCCCGTATCATCAAGATAACATAACAGCACGCCTGTATACCCTGATAACTTAGGCAGAGGTGTACCTGATAGTTAACCCACATTTCGGCAGTTATGTGAGGAGCTCGTGGCTTAATAAGAACTGCCACTCAGGTCGATCTTTAGGTAAAGCTGTGCTTGCCTAGGTCGGTCTGTGGATGGGTGACCGCCCGACATACCGAGTTTCTTCCGTACCTCGGAAAGCACGTTAAGCTGTTGGTCCCGCCCAAAGTAGCACGTTAGTGTATTTTGGAACTTATTCTGCAACTGTAGAGGTAGCATTTAAGTGATGCAAGAGTGTACGGTATTAGGTACTTATAGATGCAAACAGCGCTCGAATTTGCATATGAGTAACTCTTATCACTAACAGTTGCTTTTGAGTGATTTTTGTTCCTGCTTTATAACTTATGGTGGCACTAGGCCGAATTTATTAGTTATAGACGCATAAAGGTTTCAATTTTCAATCTTTTTAACCGACTTCAAAAAAGGAGGTTACTATGTTCGTGTGTATGTTTTTTTTTTTTTTTTTATGTATGTTACCTGATTTCTCCCCCATTAGTGGACCGATTCTCAAATATTTTCTTTTATTTGGAAGAGTATACGCCTGAGGTGGTCCCATTTTAATTTGGTGAAGATCTGGTGCTGATCTTCGGAGATATACAATGGAACTCTTCAAAAATAGACGGCAAATCTGTCGTAATTGCTGGAATCGCTTGGATGTTTATTGAATATACATTATCATGACGTAACATCACGCCTGTATGCTCTGAGGGGGTATGCAGATATGTACAATACACATTTTTTTAGTTGTTATATATGAAAAATATAGACACGTATATTACGTGTTGCGTGCTTTTTCTGACGCTATTCAAGTATTCGCATCTAGCAGTAATCACTAAACTTGTCTTCATGTTGATGAGCTGATAATGGAAGGTACTAGGTACTCCTCAACGGTGGTTTCTTGGTTGAATTATAGGTACTTATTACAACTAAAAATGAAAAAATAAAAAAACTTTTTTGCAAAAAAAACAACCGACTTCGAAAACACCAAAAAGAGAAAAATAAACTTCAGAAGAAAAATCAGCTTCTGAAGTCGGTGGCAAAAAAATAAAATCAAACAAACAAATGTCACCGACTTCAGAAGCTGATTTTTCTTCTGAAGTTTTAGAACTCAAAGAAGCATAAGACATCTGGTGAGGCGTGTAAATAGCCTGCACCTTTGTGAAGAATGTAAGAAAATTTGAAATTAGAATCTATGGCGGATGTGTAAAAAAAATAAATTAATTTCCCTTCTGATGAATCCTCGACAAACCAATACAAGAGAATTATTCGCAGCAAACATGCCCACGTACCTTGACAATCCAGAGATCCCACTCAGACCCAGGGAGATGGGAAGATACTTCGTTCATGCGCACTTGCAAGTATGGGCTGCCGGCCGGCGAGCTAAATCTTCGTGGATCCGCCGGTGGAATGGTGAAAACTCCAAAAATCAACACTGCACTATAAGTTCTCAATGAAGCACAGATGCAGGTCCATTTATTTTACGAGTATCGTCCAGATTTCAACAAAAAGGGATTTTTTAAAGCGGAGCGCGTCGGAGGACACACCGTCTTGTTCAAACGGTCAAGGGGAGCTGTCAGCTCGCTAGTGCCATCTATATGTGTGCCCTTGCGGAAAAAACTCAAGAAAGTCTCGGTATATGGGCGCTGCATTACAGATGGCGTGAGGATTCATCAATTGAGAAGTTAAAATATTTAATTTGAAATACTAACATATTTTATGATATGGAGAAATCCTAAATTATTATTATTTTATTTTTTATATTAAAAAAGGCATTGACGCTTCACCATGCTCGGGGGCTTTGGAAGGACGCAAGTGCTTTCAGAAAGGAAGTGAAAAAATTATAAGTATTTACTAACCTAGATTATGATCAGAAAAACTTTAAGCTTTACGACTGAATGCGAGAAACAAACGATATAAGTTATTTAAATATAATATTTCCTAAACCTTAAGACTATGAATTTCGTATAAGAGTTAAACTTTATTGCGTTGGAATAGGATATAATTTAACGACGGCACGTTTAAAGTTACCGAACTTCGTTTTTACCATTGCAACACGAATGACATTATCCGTGCCTTTATAAACCTCAGTTATAACTCCTAATGGCCAACTTAGAGGAGCTGAATTATCCTGTCCCACGAGTACGACAGTCCCAACTTCTACGGGTTTGTCCGGAGTTGCCCATTTCTGCCTGACTTGCAGCGTATGCAGATACTCTAGGTGCCATTTCTTCCAGAAGGATTGGACCATACTATCTAACAACTGTTTGCGCTGTGATAAATTAATGCGCTGACCAGACAAATCGGCTGCCGGCAAGTACTGCAGTGGAGTCGACATCAAAAAGTGAGCGGGAGTAATAACTTCGGAATGGGGATCGGAAGACAAAACGCTCAGAGGGCGCGAGTTCATAATGCACTCTATTTGAATGAGTACAGTTTGTAACTCCTCATAAGTGAGAAGCTGACTTCCGATCACGCGATAAAGATGCGTTTTTAATGTTTTAATATTCGCTTCCCACATGGAACCAAAATGTGGGGAGCGAGGTGGAATCATTTTCCACATTATGCGGCGGGTTGATAACTCATGTAAAAGAGACGAATTGAAACTTGAATTTAATAAGAATCTATAAAGCTCATCTAGTTGGGCCTTAGCACCAACGAAATTAGTGGCGTTGTCCGAATAAAGACAAGATACTGGCCCTCGACGCGAGATAAAGCGCTTAAACGCGGCTAAAAAGGCATCAGAGGTTAAATCAGAGACTAACTCTACATGGACGGCCTTGGTTACTAAGCACACGAATAAACAGATATACGCCTTCTGGGCGTGCTGGCCTCTGCGCCGAGTGAGGGTTATGCGTATGGGACCAGCATAATCCACTCCAGTGTGGACAAACGCCTTCGCTTCCGATACTCGGTACTCAGGCAGGTCTGCCATCACTGGAATGGGATGCGTCGGATTTACCCGAAAACATGTGTTGCATTGTCGCAACTTGGACCTAATGACAGTCCTGGCATCTAGTATCCAAAATCGCTGTCTTAGAATAGACATGAGTAGTCCCGGTCCAGTGTGACAATTCATCACATGGTAATGACGGATTATTAGATCCACGATATGATCATGTTTGGGAAGTAAAAAAGGATGCTTAGCGTCAAATGGAAGGTGCGACTTCGAAAGCCTTCCTCCAATGCGTAGTATTCCCTCTTCATCCAAAAAAACAGCTAAACTTTGGAGTCTCTTTGAAAGCAATTTCCCAGATTTAATGAGCTTAATGTCATTTGCAAAGTACACAGATTGCACAGCACATACTATCGCTCGTTCCGCAGCTGACAAGCCCTGAATAGAACGAGGTTCACAATGAACCTTTGGTCTAGCAAATTTCAATATATAGGAAACAATGCGCAACAATTTATCCCATGATGAGGTACGTTGAGCAAGTTGATATAGAAGGGGTTGTTCTACTTGCGTGGTCACTGTTAAGACATTTACCTTGTGCTCGGGAAGTTCCCCACAATTAATAGGAGAAAACGGTTTAACGGGCCAATCCTCAGGAGCACAACGAAGCCAAGAGGGGCCGTCCCACCAAAGTTCATGTGACATTAACTGGGAAGGAAGGATGCCACGAGATAGACAGTCGCTTGGATTCTCAACACCTGCCACATGGTAAAAATGTTGAGAACCCAAGTTCTCCTGACATTGAGCGACTCTATTGCTGACAAAGACTGACCAGCGGTGCGGAGAAGAGTGTATCCAAGATAAGGCTATCATGGAATCCGAAAAGGCGTAAATTCCTGCAATAGGAACACGTAAAGCGTAAGTATCGCGAACAGTTTTTACCAATTTTGACATGAGCACGGCGGCACACAGCTCCAGGCGTGCAAGAGTTGTGACTTTAGTAGGTGAAACCTTTGATTTCGCACAAATTAAGCGGACTATGACACCAGATGGACTAGTAGAGTGTATATAAATCACACACCCGTACCCACCCATACTAGCATCAGCAAACGCGACTATACGAACAGAACAATCATCGGTAACACCCACATGGCGTGGTATGCGTAATGTATCTAGCAATGGAAACTCTTGCATGAGAATCGAGAAACGTTTAAAAATGTCGTCAGGAGCGGGATCATCCCAGCCAATATTGCTCAGCCATAACTCTTTGATGAGCAACTTGGCATAGAAGATCACTGGGGCAACCAAACCGAGAACATCAAATAAGCGTGCGACTATCGAGAGTATATTTCTCTTAGTACATTTCTCAGCCACTCGAGCGGAAGTGAAGAAGAAATTATCCTGAGAAGGTTCCCACGAAAGGCCTAGAACCTTAGAAACATCACTCCCAGCGTGAAAATCGAGTGACTTGCGATGCGAGTCAGGAAGACTGTTTAAAAGAACGGGTGAATTGCTACACCATTTAATAAGGTCAAAATCGCCCGATTTAAACATCTTTATAAGATCATGCGATAGCTGCATGGCGGTATCTTCATTATTCACAGAATACACCAGATCGTCCATATAGAGACTGGTCTCTGCTACTTTAGCAGCTTTGGGATAATGCGGACAGTCAGAGGCCAGCTGTCGCACAGTGCGCATAGCTATGTATGGACTCGACTTAAGTCCGAAAGGTAAGCGATTAAAAGCAAAGGTTAGCACAGGTTCGTTCTCATTGAATCGAAACAAAATGCGTAGGTATTTACGCTGGTCAACGGGTACACCAACGCGTAAATACATTTGTTTAATATCCGCATTTATAGCGATGGGAAATAATCTAAAATTTATTAAAAGAATAAACAAATCTGTTTGTAAATTGGGACCAATATGGAGTACATCATTTAAAGATAATCCTGTATGAGTCCTAGCGCTAGCATCCAATACAATGCGCGGCATCGGTTTGTCTGGCCGAACGACAGCGTGATGAGGGATATAATACCCGTCATCGGAAATGGCAGATTCGTCGACTTGACTTAGGTACCCACTGTCAATATAATCTTTGAGCACTGCATTATAATTTTCCCGCAACATCGGCAATTGACGTAGTTTCCTTTCAAGCGCAATAAGTCGACGGTACGCGGCGGTGCGGGAGTTACCCAACTCGGCGGGATCCTTACTAAAAGGTAACGCGACGGTATAACGTCCCACATCGTCCCGTGACACGGTCGAGGAAAAAATATTCTCACATTCGGTTTCCTCAGGAGATAAAAAACGTTTATTCTCAACTTCTTCCAATTCCCAGAACTTTTGTAATAAATCATTGAGAGCCAATGCCGTGAAAGGAGAGGAGTTAAGTAAATTTAAATTATCACTATTATGCGGAAAATCACCCATAAAGACATACCCGAATGTGGTCAATAATGCAGGTGGGGCGCGTGAACCAAAATCGACCCTATTCCCCAAGTAAATGTACGGAAACAGTTGAGCGCCCAACACTAAGTCAATATCCCCTGGAATATTCCAGCTTAAATCAGCGAGCGGAAGCGCGTGGAAGTCTACATGGCTATCCCAATTAACATGGTGCGATGGTAGCTGGTCCGTAATGCACTCAACTACTAACGCGTGAATAGTATATTTTTGATCCGGATATACACGAGACTCGATATCTAAATGTACGTATCCTATTATCGGTCGCGATACAGAACCAACTCCTTTAACAAAAGAATTACTCAAAGGAATTATCAGTAAATTAAGTTTTCTACAACAAGCTGTAGTTATTAAATTATTCTGCGAGCCATTATCAATTAAGCACCTCACTATTGTTTTGTGACCAGCACTGTCACTTTTAGCTCGCGCATAAACCTGAGCTGTCGATAACAGCACTATCGCCTTAGCCCTCGCTGCATCAGCTGCCAATAACACGGCCGAGTTGTGAGCCGAAGACGCTGGCGTCACATCACACGAATCAGACGCAATCACCTGTTCGGGAATATCGACCTTATTACTATGAGCATAAGAGCGCGGCACCGCGACGGAAACCGGGGCAGGCAAAGACGCACCGGGGGACGAGAGGGGCGAGGGAGGCGCGACGGACAGCGGCGCAGGAGGCGACGCGACGACTACATTGCAATTCGTAGCTAAAACGTCAGCTGTTTGCGGTTTATTTTCTTTATCAAAATGCAATAGTGTATGATGGCGTTTTTTACATAAATCACAGACTGACGTTGACTTGCAGTTACTCAATCCGTGCAATGTGCTCAGACAATTCGCACACCCACGTTTGGATTTAATAAACTCGAACCTTGCTCTAGGAGTCAACGCGGATTTAAACTTAGCGCAGTTGTACAAATGAACATGAGCGTTATCATTACAATACGCGCAGCACGGAACCGCCATCGCAGGTAAACAAGCGGACGAGTCAGCTGACTCGCTCACAACAAACGCTTTTGTCTGTGTGCGTGATTCGCGTGGCGCGGAAGCGGGGTTTCTACTAAAGTTTCTCGCGTTCGATTGAGACAAATTCGAACGTGCCAATATCTTTGCCTGATCTTGAACGAAGCTTATCAATAATTTCGTTGTGGGAATTTCAATATCTCGAATGGAAAGTTCAAACGATTGAATAGTCTGTGAATCGATTTTTCTCATTGCGCAGTGCAAAAGAATAAAATCAGCAAGATCCGTAATTCCAAGTTGTTTCAAGGCAGAAATAGATGCACTAAATGTTTCTATGAAAGAATCGAGACTGTTAGCGTTAAATGAACAACTTTTTAAATCCAATATATTATTTAAATAATGCGTACCTAGTGAGCGCTTCTCTTGATATTTTTTAACTAAACTGTCCCATAAGAACTTGTAAGTATCACCCGTAGGCACAATTCCAGCAGTAATCTTCAATGCGTTGTGCGTAAGTCTACCTACCAAGTACTGCACACGCTGTGAGTCAGTCAGCTGATCATTCTCATGAATATTCGACTTGAACGACTCGTAGAAAACAGGCCAATTCTCAGTTTTCCCGTCGAAAGACGGCAGCGCGATAGGAGGCAACTTTATTTTAAGCGGTTCAAAAAGAGTCTTATAGTTACTACTGGGTGTTGATGGTGATTGATTACTGTTTATTTTGTTCCTAACACGTTTAATATGAATGTACAAATCTTCAAAGGACTCTAAACAAGCATAATCGACACTTGTACCAGGTTTTATACTAATGTTTATTTGATTAATTTGATCAACAAAAGATTCAAATTTATCTCGAATGTCATCAATTGTCTCTGACTCAGTCATAAAACTTTCATTTTTTCTTGAATCGAACGACGATATATTTTTTGTTAAATCATACAACCGAGTAATGCGTTTAAATAACAATCCTTTCTTTTCATGGAGAATAGTTAGTAAATCTTCCGGCTTCAGTTGTTTATCCGTCATTTCGTTAGATAACAAACGACAACAATAACAGAAAAATACCTTACAGGCGGTTTGCAATATTATCGCACCTACCAACTATGAGTGGGTATCTATCTAATTACAATTATTGTATTAAAACGCTCAAAGCCGAGATGCGTTGGTAACTACCTACTTATTTTCATAATATCAAAGCGAATTTTTAAATACGGATACCTACATAGAATGAACTTTACCAATAAATACGTAATGTCGTTCCATGTAAATTATGTACTAAAATAATTGAACAGATTTACCAACAACTACGTAAATTCTATTGTCAATTATGATGCGTTTTATAGGCAATCATTTACCAAAAGTTTACGTAAACTAAATACCTATTGTGCGTTATTGAACCTATATGATTTTTACCAAACAATTACGCAAAAATCTAGGTAACGGTTTTTAACCCGGTTAGAAGGACCAAATAATATGGTGAGGCGTGTAAATAGCCTGCACCTTTGTGAAGAATGTAAGAAAATTTGAAATTAGAATCTATGGCGGATGTGTAAAAAAAAAAAAATAATTTCCCTTCTGATGAATCCTCGACAAACCAATACAAGAGAATTATTCGCAGCAAACATGCCCACGTACCTTGACAATCCAGAGATCCCACTCAGACCCAGGGAGATGGGAAGATACTTCGTTCATGCGCACTTGCAAGTATGGGCTGCCGGCCGGCGAGCTAAATCTTCGTGGATCCGCCGGTGGAATGGTGAAAACTCCAAAAATCAACACTGCACTATAAGTTCTCAATGAAGCACAGATGCAGGTCCATTTATTTTACGAGTATCGTCCAGATTTCAACAAAAAGGGATTTTTTAAAGCGGAGCGCGTCGGAGGACACACCGTCTTGTTCAAACGGTCAAGGGGAGCTGTCAGCTCGCTAGTGCCATCTATATGTGTGCCCTTGCGGAAAAAACTCAAGAAAGTCTCGGTATATGGGCGCTGCATTACAGATGGCGTGAGGATTCATCAATTGAGAAGTTAAAATATTTAATTTGAAATACTAACATATTTTATGATATGGAGAAATCCTAAATTATTATTATTTTATTTTTTATATTAAAAAAGGCATTGACGCTTCACCAACATCTTAAAATCTCCCATTAAGAACCGTACCTTAATAGGTGGTAATTTTTCCTTATTTGGCACCTTTAGTACTAAATAAGTAGTATAAGTTACTTATCACCTGTAGTGGCTCAAGAGTTATTATTGCAGCTCATTTGAAACCTAGTGTAATTGCCTTTGTAAGGTCTAATATACTCTAATATGCTACTGTAACCCGTAGATCGATTCCAAAAGATGGTTCTTGAAAACCTTAAGCAACAATTTTCTCTCACTTAGAACCAATTAAGATCTTACAGTTCTAACACTGTCGCAGGTTCCGTACATATTAATAAATTTAAATAGATTATGATTTGTATTTAAGTAAATTTCCTACATTTTACTTAGGTACTTAATTGAATAGTTTATGAAACAGTTATGAAATCACTAGTTCACTTTGTAATTTTTTTAATCTACTTACGTTATACACGGTGTAAATTACAGATTGGTAGGCAAGGCATGATCAGCTACCCTTCTGAATGTCTCTTGTAGGTATAAATGAAAAATGAAAATTTGAAAACTATCAGTAGGAAATCAGGCATCGAAATAAAAAGTCGAGGATTCCAGCCAACATTTACAATTAAATTAAATTTTACTTTATTTACCTTCCTAAATGGGTTTTGTACCCGTCTTGAGGATCCCAAATTCAACGCAAAGGCAACGAGACCTGTTATGTGAAAATAATCACTACTAGGCACTAATAAGGGATTTTTGGACCTAGGAGCTCTATTATGGTAACAAATGAGTGTAAAAATGAACTGCAAGTTCTATTTCAAATCGCCATTTTTAAAAATGGAGTCCTTGAAAAGTATCTTGTTGAATGGTATTTTATTACAATAACATACAATAAAATGAGTTTTGATAACTGTTTCTGATGTATTTTGACATTATACTTTTTGTGAAACCATAATGTTAGGTTTTTAACAACCAAATTTTTATGAAGTATTACCTATCTTATTTATTTGATCACCGCATATTTTTTGCTAATTCTTGATTAGATCGAAGGCCCATCAAAATTTACAATATTAAATATACCGTGGTTTCACAATAAAAAACCATTTGCAAGGGCTCCATGATGGTTATCCTGCGTTAAACACATAATTTTTGAATAAGTACTCGCAAAATAGATCACAAATAAAAGCTGCCATAACACAAAGCCGTTGTTGTTTTTCTCCACCGAAAATAAGAACTTGTTAGGATCTTATTTGTCACTCAACGAATGAACTGTATCGCTCTAACGTTCAATCATTCATTTACGGCGCGCAATTTGCACCGTTAGTTTCTAGTGCCACTCAGGATAACAATTCGAACTCTTATGCATCGCTTTTGCATCTATAAATAAGTTGCAATTTTTCTCCCTTTGGTAACATACAGGTTGCTTATCGGTTCTAACCACCTTTTTAGAACTTAATCACGGTGGATTTTATTACTAAAGTTTCCAAAAATATTCTATATGCAAGCCTTTTGTCACAAAATGTGTTACTTGGGCGGCTGCCATATAAATAGATCTTTGGCAGTCGTTACAGGTAGTCAGTGACCTGAAATTCTGACATCCAGTCTTACCAAAGGGTATTGTATTACCTAGTATTAACTGGGTTGTGGAGGTCAGATAGGCAGTCGCTCCATGTAAAATACTGGTATTCAGCTGCATTCGGTTAGACTGGAAGCCGACCCCAATATAGTTGGGAAAAGGCTAGACAGATGATGATTTCGCCAGTTATGTTTAAGAGTTCGTATTATGCTGTTTTGGTGATATTGGGCGATCTAGATCTCGGTATCTATATGACCTAAGAATTCGGTATTTGGACACCATTAAACTTGGACTTATAATCTTTAAATCTGTACAAGCGAGAACACGATTGGATGAAAAAACCTCGATAGAAAAAAAATACTAAAACAACTCGTTTTAAACTTATTTAGAGTTGGATCTCTGAAACCTTAAGGAATTTAGTCACGATTTTTACATAATAGATAGGTAACTATATTATCTCAAATCGTGCACAGTATTTTTTTTAATTTTCTACGTGGTTTTCTCGTAATTAGCATTCCTTTGATTGGCGCTAATGCGGGCGCCACACACTCGACGAGTGGTATGGGAAGTAGCGAGGAAAGGAGGCAGAGACATAGTGTGGCAACGTTACTCGTCATGCCGCACGTCATGCTCCTCGTCCTGCCCATCGCTTCCTATTTTGTCGGCTTTTGCGCGCGAGTCAAAGGGCCGGCAATACGAGCGCGAGTGGCTGGCCACATAATCGCGCGGTCGCAGTCCGCATCGAGCTCTCACGCAAGACGCACGCTTCATATGCATGTCCTCGCCAAGCGCCGTAGAATAAAGGGGTAGGGTAAAACGATAAAGTGTTATTATTTATTGATTTGTTGTCTGCGGAGCCAATTATTTGGGATCCTCAACACAAAAATCATCATTTGAAACATAAGATATGTTTATTTATTTGAAAGCTAGTTTTTAAAAGATAAATACCTACTTGACTTATTATTTTTAAACGACTTGCGAAAAATGTAGGGTACGTATCATAATAGTTATATTGTTAAAATTACACTATCAAGAAATAGAGAAATTAGTAGTAGTAGTCGGCCGGTAGGTAGATACCTAGTCTACTAGGTATTTTATTAAATACATATTAGGCCGGGACTATTTACCCACGCGTTGCCTGCACTTAAAGTCGGCTACTCGATTTTTTTCTAATTTAATTATAATTTTGTAGGTAGGTACACGACACGATGCTTGGGTGAGGCTTGGAGAAATAATGAAAATAGAGTTGAAAGCCAAAAAAAAATCATTAATGGCATCTTTTAGACCATTAGTCAATAAAAAAAAAGCTATGCTAAAAATGCATAGCGCGCACGCTGCCACAGTTTCGTCGTCCATTCTCCACCAAAGGCAAATGCCAAGTGAGGAGCGTCGCGAATCGCGATTAATTGCGCGATTATTTGCGCGAGTAGAGCAGTGTGTGGGCAGAGCGGGCAACATCGCGGCAAATAGCGGCAGCGCGAGGAGCAAAGCGATGAGCAGCGCAAGGAGCATAGGCTGCGGTTTAAATTGTACGATCCTTTACAAACGTGCCAACGCTACAAACTAGCTGTTCAAATTGAATGTTTACCATCGGTACACTTTCAATTTGAACCAGTCAATAGCCCTGTAATGTCACTTCTGTCAAAAATTATAACCTCGGAACTGAGCCGAAAGCACAGAACATAATATTATACCCCTCTCGGAATTATTTATTTACGTACTGCGACATTTTTCATTGAATAATATCTAAATAATGGTGCAACAACAAACAACATCTAAAAGCAAAATAAAAACAAGTCAATTGCTTTCCTTGACACTTGTCAAATTCGAATTTGACGTCTCCGCACACACTGTACTACCAAATTTTTGTGTGCGCCGTTGGTAGCGATCGATGACGTCAATCATGACGTCACACTGCTAAGAAGAGCTCACGTTTGTACAAAATAAACCGATTTTATGCACGAACACAGTACCAATAGCGCACATCGTACAATTCAAACCGCAGCCATAGTGTGGCGCCCGCATTACGTCATTTTATTCTAAGCGAGCGCACATTCTTTCTGTCTCACGTTTGGAACGCGGTAGCAATAGCGCTATCCTTTTCAATTTGTTCTTCAGTCTGCTTCGGCATCTGTCGCGAGACGGACCTATGTTTGGCGACATCACAGACAGCGGACTATTTTCTACGCAATTATTTTGTTTATTGGTAGGCAATATAGGTACCTATAATAAAGTTTAGGGACAGTATTTACTGTAAAAAGGAGTTGAAAACGTTTTGTGTAAATATATTATATACCTATTTTTTAATGATGTCACCCACCTGATGATGGACTCCGAAGGTAGGTATAGGATCTCGGTGACGGCACTACGTAGAACCATCGTGTTTGGACTCATTTGGAAGGTCGAACGAAGACCTTGGTGACTAATGATGTCACCCACCTGATGATGTACTCCGAAGGTAGGTATAGGATCTCGGTGTCGGCACTACATAGAACCATCGTGTTTGGACTCATTTGAAAGGTCTAACGGAGATCTTGTTGACTAATGAAGTCACCCACCTGATGATGGACTCCGAAGGTAGGTATAGGATCTCGGTGTCGGCACTACATAGAACCATCGTGTTTGGACTCATTTGAAAGGTCTAACGGAGATCTTGTTGACTAATGATGTCACCCACCTGATGATGGACTCCGAAGGTAGGTATAGGATCTCGGTGTCGGCACTACATAGAACCATCGTGTTTGGACTCATTTGAAAGGTCTAACGGAGATCTTGTTGACTAATGATGTCACCCACCTGATGATAGACTCCGAAGGTAGGTATAGGATCTCGGTGACGGCACTACGTAGAACCATCGTGTTTGGACTCATTTGGAAGGTCAAACGAAGACCTTGGTGACTAATGATGTCACCTATCTGATGATGGACTAGTAGGTAGGTACCTATAGGATCTCGGTGTCGGCACTACATAGAACCATCGTGTTTGGACTCATTTGAAAGGTCTAACGGAGATCTTGTTGACTAATGATGTCACCCACCTGATGATGGACTCCGAAGGTAGGTATAGGATCTCGGTGACGGCACTACGTAGAACCATCGTGTTTGGACTCATTTGGAAGGTCGAACGAAGACCTTGGTGACCAATGATGTCACCTATCTGATGATGGACTAGTAGGTAGGTACCTATAGGATCTCGGTGTCAGCACTACATAGAACCATCGTGTTTGGACTCATTTGGAAGGTCGAACGAAGACCTTGGTGACTAATGATGTCACCCACCTGATGATGGACTCCGAAGGTAGGTATAGGATCTCGGTGTCGGCACTACATAGAACCATCGTGTTTGGACTCATTTGAAAGGTACCTACCTACTACCTACCTACTACCTACCTACTACCTACCTACTACCTACCTACTACCTACCTACTACCTACCTACTACCTACCTACTACCTACCTACTACCTACCTACTACCTACCTACTACCTACCTACTACCTACCTACTACCTACCTACTACCTACCTACTACCTACCTACTACCTACCTACTACCTACCTACTACCTACCTACTACCTACCTACTACCTACCTACTACCTACCTACTACCTACCTACTACCTACCTACTACCTACCTACTACCTACCTACTACCTACCTACTACCTACCTACTACCTACCTACTACCTACCTACTACCTACCTACCTACTACCTACCTACCTACTACCTACCTACTACCTACCTACTACCTACCTACTACCTACCTACTACCTACCTACTACCTACCTACTACCTACCTACTACCTACCTACTACCTACCTACTACCTACCTACTACCTACCTACTACCTACCTACTACCTACCTACTACCTACCTACTACCTACCTACTACCTACCTACTACCTACCTACTACCTACCTACTACCTACCTACTACCTACCTACTACCTAAGTACCTACTACTACCTACCTACTACCTACCTACTACCTACCTACTACCTACCTACTACCTACCTACTACCTACCTACTACCTACCTACCTACTACCTACCTACTACCTAAGTACCTACTACTACATTTCAATACTCACCTCGTCTCAGCATTTTCGAGGCGAGGATCTATGTTTTTGGTATACCTACTCCTAAAAAAATAACATCATTTCCATAAAATAAAAAGTATTTTATAGGGATGTGCAGATTAGTCGGCCAACTAGTCTGCCCAAATCTAAACAAGCCAAGTTATGGTGTCTAGTAGATACTCTAATTGAAAATAGCTTTCTTTTTCCTGTAAAAAATATTTATAATGTAACTTTATTTATTATTCAAAAAAGTATTTGATAAATATTATCTACATCACAGTACTTTGAATAAAAAGAAAATACAATGTCACAAAAATAAAAACTAGACAAAGGATTTGATCCAGGGACTGTTGCATGGCAGTCCATACCTCTAATGCGGGCGCCACACTATACTCCTTGCGCTGCTCATCGCTTTGCTCCTCGCGCTGCCGCTATTTGCCGCGATGTTGCCCGCTCTGCCCACACACTGCTCTACTCGCGCAAATAATCGCGCAATTAATCGCGACGCTCCTCACTTGGCATTTGCCTTTGGTGGAGAATGGACGACGAAACTTTGGCAGCGTGCGCGCTATGCATTTTAGCATAGCTTTTTTTTTATTGACTAATGGTCTAAAAGATGCCATTAATGATTTTTTTTGGCTTTCAACTCTTCTCCTATTTTCATTATTTCTCCAAGCCTCACCCAAGCATCGTGTACCTACAAAATTATAATTAAATTAGAAAAAAAAACGAGTAGCCGACTTTAAGTGCAGGCAACGCGTGGGTAAATAATCCCGGCCTAATAGGTATTTAATAAAATAGTAGACTAGATATAATAACCTACCGTCCGACTACTTAATATTTCTCTATTTCTTGATAGTGTAATTTTAACAATAATTAATTATAACTATTATGATACGTACCCTACATTTTTCGTAAGTCATTTAAAAATAATAACCCAAAGTTTATCTTTTAAAAACAAGCTTTCAAATAAATAAACATAATTATCTTATGTTTCAAATGATAATTTTTGTGTTGTGGATCCCAAATAATTGGTTCCGCAGACAACAAATCAATAAATAATAACACTTTATCGTTTTACCCTACCCCTTTATTCTACGGCGCTTGGCGAGGACATGCATATGAAGCGTGCGACTTGCGTGAGCGCTCGATGCGGACTGCGACCGCGCGATTATGTGGCCAGCCACTCGCGCTCGTATTGCCGGCCCTTTGACTCGCGCGCAAAAGCCGACAAAATAGGGAGCGATGGGCAGGACGAGGAGCATGACGTGCGGCATGACGAGTAACGTTGCCACACTATGTCTCTGCCTCCTTTCCTCGCTACTTCCCATACCACTCGTCGAGTGTGTGGCGCCCGCATAACAAACACGCTGTTGTAGCAGTTGAAATGGTGGTCGAAAAAACTGAGCGTATTCGAACTGACAACCTCATGGGTAGTAAAATATTTCTCTAATTTATAGTTTTTTATTAGAAATAAATACATGTTATTATTAATTATTATTCTTATTTTTTTTTACTTACTCGAATCAGCTGATAAGTAGTTCACTCGAACAAAATCGGCCTGTGCGCGGTGCGCCGCGCTGCCGCGCCGGGCGTCATGCCACCGCGTATTATTGAAGAGGGGGCGCGGGCGAGAGGTACGAAATCGCTCGCGTTGGGCTATATTGCGCGCTCTTAAGTCTCATGCAAAAGGGAGCGACCCTATTGCCATCAATCGGGCTCAAATCCAGACTCCGTAGCTGCTACCGAGAAATTCGTGATGGAAAAACCCAATAACACTTTGTCCGACCCGGGGAAGCGAACCCATAATCAGCAGTCGCGCTTGTTACAACTATACTCCATTTACTATAAGATTAGAATTTTAAGTCAACCCTTTTTACAGTCCGTTCAACCGATATTGACTTCTATACCGTAGGCATAAGGATGACATTAAAAGCAAAAAGAATGTTACAATACCGACTGTTTACTGCAGCTGCATATTGTCTTGCTGTCAACGTAATAGAGTTCATAATCGGTTGAACGGTCTGTAAAAACGATTAACTTAAAATTCTAATCTTATAGTAAATGGAGTACCTATATACTAGACCATTGAAGTAGATCATCAAGATGTGGGTAATAAGAAAAAACAAAACAGTTATGGTTGTAAATATAATAATATTTATTGAACATAATAACTTATAATTAGTTATAATCTATTACAATATTGTAGCTGCTGTCTATTCAGAAGCTAACTGCTAACATAATAATATACCTAAAAAACAAAGTTATTTTAATCATAGTAGACAATTTATTAACATTCAGACTTGTTCCCATTCGTCTCTAGGGCCAGATGGGATAGTGACAACTATTTTTGAGGAAACCTTGTGGAATACAGTGCAAATTAATGAAATATGTACCTATATAAAAAAGGTCTGTGTTCGCGATAAACTCAAAAACTACTGCACCGATTTTGAACTCAAACTCAAATATTTTATTTCAATTAAGCCATTACAGGCACTTTTGAATGTCAGAAGGACGGAAGAAGAACGAAACTACGAGTGCAATACGTCATTCCGAAAGTCACCACGCCGAACCACACGCCACCGAATGCCCGCAACAACGGACACTGCGAGCACAAAAGCACGCAGCGACGCAAACCGCAACAACGAATGCTCGAGACCCCGAATCACGGAACAACGAATGCACGCCGCAACGTGCAACCGCCGCCCCGCGACCCGGAGCCCCGCACACCCGCCGCCACGGCACACGCCGCCGCGCGCCCCCGCACCCACAGCACTCGCCGCCGGTAACATCCGGCGCCGCGCAGCCCGACGCAGCAACTCCCGAAACGACGCATTGCACTCCTACGCTACAGTCACAATCACAAGGCATAATAACTTGTGAAAGTACTGTAGTTGCCAGTTCCCTAAAGCCGCAATTACATCTACCCCGCCCCGCGTGTCGCAATGCGTGGGGTAGCTATCGGTTACATACATTTAGTATTGGAGTGATTACATTAGTCCCGTCCCGCGTGTCGCAGAGCCTGCCGACGCCACGACGACCGAGCGATTTCGATCGGCGTGGGGTCGGTGGTGGGGGTTGTGACGCGTCAGCTCAGTCGGGTCTAGTGTAATCGGCGCGTGGGCACGCGCAGACAGTCGAGTGGCGACGTAGAACGAACGACACAGTACTGACTGAGACGATTTTTCGTGAGGCGGCGTGGCGACACGACACGTAAATGTAATCACCCGCACGTTGCGTCAGGCAGCGCGGCGACACGCGGGGCGGGGTAAATGTAATTGCGGCTTAACGTAGATCTCATGAAGAAGAACAGGCAAGAAACTCCATGGACACTCTTTTAAAACAGAATTTGTTACAAAATCTTGGTACATTATATCATTATATCATGATGCTGCTCACCTCAAAAAAGAAGTCGTTTTCCAGCAATTTCGGAGTCACTTAGTTTTACGTACAAAATGTATAAATTCAGGCGACAAAGGGTTAGCAGGTTCTTTTACAATATTTCATTAAAAAAATCTACGCGGAAATAATACATGTACCGCTTTTATTGAACCTCTACTTTTTTAAAAGTCGGTTGAAGAATTTCGAACGGAAAGTAATTTTTTCTTGGTTAGTGAAAATAGTATAAAAATGTATAATATCTTGGAAAAATAAGTCATACAAATTACTATTCTGTACATTAGTTTACATAAAATATATTTTTTAATAATGAGACCGTGTTATAACGCAAACAAGCGTCGCGCGAGCATGCAAGCATTGCGTTCGCTTCGTTCGAAGAACCCATAACACGTCATGACCACATCATAACATCACGCCTGGAGCCCCCCAAACGGTACGGCAGAAGTGTACCTAATAATAGTAATAGTACACCCACATTTCGACAGTTACGTTCAAGTCCAACGTAATAGGGGGCGAGCGTATTGTATTAACCAGGTACGAACTCCGAGGTAGCTACTGACAAATTTCTGATGGAAAAATTCAATTAACCTTTGCCCGATTTGGGAATCAAACCTCAGATACTATGCTCAGCAGTGATGTAGAATGAGAATGAGTGCAAATTATAAACGCGACGCTCGCATATTCGCGCGAACGATCGCTTTGATTAGGACGCGGTGCCCTAACCAAAAGCAATGGTGCTTTATTTACCAGTTAATATATTTGGCATAAATTATGAATGCATGGGTTCTTTCTTACTGTAATAAAGATTTTATTAATCTGATAAATTATTTCATGTATATTAATATTGACTTAAAATAATATTACTTATGTAGTTTTTCAGCAAAACAGAAAAAATCAACGTCAAACAAAAAATCTGTTTTAACTTTTTTGCTTCTAAAATTCTAAACATTACTTTGAACTTATGCTAAATGATATTATGATCCCTATTCACGTGATCCTTAAGATCATATTTGGTTGAGAAGATAGATTTACAAATTCTACAGCAGAATCTACCTCCATGGAAGATTTTCATATGTTTTCTAGCTTTATAGGCTGAATAGAACGATTGACCACATACTTGACAACAAAAAGGTTTCGCCCCTATATGTTTCCTTACATGAATTACTAACTGTTTTCTACTACAAAGAGTTTTATTACAAAATTCACAAGTTTCCTTCGAAGGCATACTATGCACCTTTTTATGATTCTTTAAATTACTTTCAGTATAAAATTGTCTATCACACATATCACAACTGTACGGTTTTATTTGTAAATGTACTTTATTCACGTGAACCGAGAGTTCATTGTCGTTCGAGCACTCTTTCTCACAAAAACTGCATGTTTGGCATTGTTTTTCTTCTAAAATCTTCAATTTGACTGCGTGTCGTTGAATGTGGTTTTCGTAATGTGTTTGGGTAACATAGACCTTATTGCAAAGTTGACAAGGCTTAATTCTGTGATTCTCTTCGTGAGATTGTAATTTATCGGTATCAGTAAAGTTTCTACCACACTCTTTGCAAGTCATATAAAAAGACTCGTTTTGTAAATGTGTCATTTTAGTATGCTCATACAAATGGAACTTAGATTTAAATACACCAAGACAAATATTGCAAAGAACTTTCTTGTTCACATGTTTTAGAATATGCCTTTTTAAGAAATACTCTGAAATGAAATGTTTGCTACATAAAGGACAAGTGAACATTAACGAAACCTTTTCAACCTTTTTCCGTTTGTTGAAGGTTAAAAATTCGCTGCACACGTCTACAGGGTACTTCGAATTTTGTATCCCATTCACTAATTTTTTATTCATGTAAGTTTTAGTTGCATTTCTAGCTAAATTCTCTATTTCCGTTGATTTTACATCAGCTTGGAGTGGAGAAAAAGAACCAAACATTTCTTCATCAGGGGCTGAATTTAATTCTACTTCGAACCGTTTTTTTGGAGAAGCTTCGATAGTAATATCTGGTTCTGATTCACTCTCAGATTTTAGTCTAAACTCGTCTTCTAGGACATCTATTTTAAGTTTGCTTTCATCTATAACGTCATTTTCGTCTAAGAGTAAAGATTCATCTAATTCTTCAGATGCCATAATGCTTGGAGGACAAACTTGTACAAAAACATTAGCATTAGGTTTTATATTGCTAAGGTTGTCCAACATAAGGCTGACACACAAATTAAGTCTTTCCCTAGTGAAATTAAACTGGTGTATGAAAATGTATGAAGTTATTGCATGGTTAAGGCACTTTTCGCATATTTTTGTCCCAATGAAGTTGTGGAGGTAGTTCATCTGCAACAAAAAAGGTTTTAGCGTTAGAATTTAACTGCAAAAAGTTAAAACTCAACTGGCGAGATTTGAGTGTACGACTGTGCGTACTGTGGGTAGTCGGTACACCTCTGCCTAACCCTTCTGGAATTACAGGCGTGATGTTATATTGTTAAAAGCTTCATCATCAGCCTATAATGTTCCCACTGCAGGAACTCAGCCTCCTCTCTAGGAGAGGGATGGGGGTTTTTTTTTTTTAATCTACCACGCGGGCTCAGTGCGGGTTGGTAGATGTCACATGTCTTCGAATGTTTTGGTTCTAAGACATGCGGTTTCCTCACGATGTTAAAAGCTTAAGGTAGGAATAATCTGTCTTTTAGGGACAAGAATAAACGAATTCGCGTGTTGTGACTAGTGTTATGTGTACCTAGAGTGTTGTTTTCCGAGCGAAAGTTTTGAGGGCACGCTATCCTCTGAGTTTTATACATGGCAAGTGGCAACTCTGTGTGCATAAAGTATACTTAGATTACGTAAAGTATACTTAAGTCAAGTAAAGTATAAATTAAGCAAAGTATAAGTCAAGTAAAGTATAAGTTAAGTATAGTATAAGTAAGTAAAGTAGAGTACATAAAAGTTAAGTAAAGTAACATTTATTGGCATAGTTTGCAGGTACTTACATAAAACTAGATGTACCAATGATGTTTTAAAAAAGATGCATAAGTCAACATAGTAGCTAAATTTATTTACTTGATAAGCATAATTACTAAAAGTATTAATTACAAACGATCAAAAACCATATTTTATGACTAAACTATAAGATACAAAATGATATAAATTATGAGAATTAAGAATACTGCTCGTTTTGATTACAAATATTGAGATCAGTATTTTTTTTACCTTACTTGTAGAGTAATAATAAATTAATAATATGAGCTAGCCAACTAGTTTTTCTATTATTTTATTACCTTTGGTAAGTATCCACTAAATAATACATATTTTTAATGGAATATCTCAGAGTTTAGTCCTTTTATAGGTTACAATAAACAGAGGATATCTTAATCAGATTATATACTAAATTAAACACTAAAATACTGAACAAACTGAATCTCACGCGGGGCATTTTAACCGACTTCAAAAAGGGGGAGGTTATTAATATGTATCTAAAAAGGAGGTGCTTAGACCAGCTGTTTTAAATTCTAGTCAAATTCAAGGAGATAGCTATAGTAATGATTCTGGACCCGAATCAGTAATAAAATAGGTAGGTAGGTATTTTTTTTTAGTATCCGAAATCGGTAAGTTTGAACCACCCGTGTTAAAACGCATCCCGTCCTTTTTTTTCTTCTTTCTTGCCGTACAACAGCGCTTTAACACACAAACAAACAAACAAACGCAATGTTTATTTCATAATTTCTTAGTCCCTAATAGGGTAGCTGACAAAAAAACTTATTTGTCCGTCAGATTTACAAAAAATATTGGACACATATTTTTTCTTTTCTCACATAAATGCAGACGACACAGTGCTTCGAAAAGTCGTGCGACGTCAGTTTCGTACATTTTTTGCCAGAAAGTGGCGTCACAAGCCCGCACTCATGATCTTTGACACGTTTTATTTTCGACATTTTTTATTAATTTGATAAACAAAAACTCGTATCCAATATATTTCGATATTCTAACTGACGGACTAAACAATCATATGTTTTTCAGTCTGGAAAAATCCATACCACTGCGATATCTGGTCAATTCATCAACTAAAAAAACAGCGTTACAAATTAATTATTGACCGTAATTTTGTGGCTCTCCTGAATTTTGACGCAGATGCAAAACTGCACCATGTATATTTGGTTGGTAACCTTTTATAAATTATGGAATGCCATTATCGTAAATGAGTTACAACACCTCCAACTGACGTTATACAATCCAGGCGACTATTCAAGTTTGTACCGCGCGGATACGATTCAGTTTGCTCTGGGCAGTAAACTACAGAATTATACATGTTTATATATTATTATTAAGCCTACACTGTCCCACTGCTGGACAAAGGCCTCCCCATGGCTTTCCAAGTGTGTCTACAAATTGCCTCCTCAGTCCAATCCTTTAAAATTGAGTCCAGATCGTCACGACATCGTTTCATGGATGAAACCGGACAGATGGGTGAAGATAGTCACAGTTAGTGCCTGAAGACGGCCGTCGTAATTATACATGTTCGTAATTTACTTATGAAAAGCTTTCGGAATTTTCCTAACAGCTCTTACGACCTTCCTTCCCCCCTTTTCAAGTACAGGGTTATTGGGGGAGGACCCAATATTAAACTGTATGTTTGTACCAATATCTGGAAATTCTGGAATATATGGGGATATGTTTGCAATATTAATCGGTGTCGGATTGAAGTTTTTTATGATGTTAAAAGTGTATGGGTCTTCTTCAACATCCATTTCTTCGTTTATTGGGGGTTTTGTATTAAAAACATAGTTAATGGAATCTGTTTCTATATCCATACTATGCGTAGAATTTGTTTCTTTATTGTCCATTTGTATTGCAATGTTCTCGTGAATTGTTAATTGTGTATCCGTCATACTGGTTTCATCAATTACTATCAATGGTGTAGACTTAGTTGATACATCAACGCATTTCTCAATATTAGAATCTTTTGTAATTGCTTCTTCATGTGTCAAAAAGTGATTGATAAAACCTTTATTATTTGTAAAGGTGTCTTTGCAGTCGCCATTTTCGATGAACTGTTTTGATTCACAACAATGACAAGTAGACCTATTTTTATTATTGCTGGTTAAGCAAACATTGCATTGCCAAATTTTCATTGCTTGTGTCTCGTATTTATTTGTTTTTGTTTGAGGTTCATAATTTTTAGTAAATGAAGAAGCCGCTACAATTGGCTTTTCATGCTTAGGTATAGTATCAAGAACCGTGTCCTCTTCTATAATTCGATTATCTTCTTGAATATTTCTATCACCTTTGTCAACTATTTTCTTACAGTATTCGCATTTGGTCAACGTTTTGAATAACCAGCAGAACTTGCAATCTTCGTTTATTTCAGGCTTAGCAGGAACTTTAGTTAAATCGACAATTTCTTCAGTAACCTTAATAAAATTGTTTATGTCAGCAGTTTTACTAAGTATCCAACTAGAACCAGTGTTTACTTTCATTGGTCTGACGTCATACTTAGGAACGTCGTTTTCTGTATTTTGTTTAAAATCAACCAAGTTCTGGTTATTGCTTTTATCAGTATCTAGTTTGAAACTATGATTGTGAATGAATTCCAAAATAATGGGTTTGGAGAAATTAAACATGCTGGGTTTTGAAACTTTAAAAGATGTTTTGTTAACTTCTTTTTCTAAGCAGCCTGATTCCATTAAATCTGTTGGATATTGTTCAATGTTAACAACCTCTGGATCATCTTTCTTAATTAAATGAATTGGTTTTGTAACCTCATGAAATGAAATGTTATTTTCTGTACCAACAACATTCATAGGTTCTTTAGCTTTTAGGATATCGCCTTTGGCATTAGAAATACCAGTCAATTCAAAAATTTGTTTATCATCCATTACAATTTCATCAACTGCTTTATAATTATTTATCAAATTCATTTGGTGACCATTTTTGCCATTGAGCTTAGTATCAAGTGTGTGTGTTCTATCTTCGAATATTGGATTTCATGGTTTTCTTTAATACTTTTAATCAGATCAATGTCTTCATTGTCATCTATTTTCATTTCAATCTGTGGGTCATCATTTCTGAAGATATCAACTGGTTTTTTACCACTGTTGGGTAATAAATCTATATTATAATACTGTCCAATAACACTTGTTCCTTCTGTAGCTGTAGTATCATTTAAATTACAATTTATAGTTTCTTCATCAGTTATTTCACAAACTCTTGTATTTTTAGTATCCTGAGTATTATTATCAAATATACTGATAATATAATCCTCGGCTTGAGGCTCACAGAATACATAATAATAGAAGTCATCTGTCTTAAATTTATCTTTCGTAATTATCTTTGGTATAGATAGTATGAACTGTGTTCCTTGGATGATGTGAGGAATATTCTGGATTTCCTCATATTTCCTCTTTCTTTTGGTAATGGTCATTATATCAGCATTACGTGGTACATGCAACTCTTGGTACTTGTATTTTTTTTGCTAGAAAAGGTATCACTTCTTACAGATGGAACAATAGGAATATAGAAACTTAAATTAAACATTTTTTTTAATAGTGCCAAATGTTTGCCTGTAATGAAGATAATAGGGGATCGGACAAAAAAAAAACGAATTAGTCCGTCAGATAGATTTCCAAAAATTATTGGACACGTATTTTTTCTTTTTTCACGTACTTAAACTTAAAATAAAGATGATACAGTGCTTCGAAAACACGTGTGACGTGATCACGTCATATGATAGTACATTTTGACGACACAAGTGACGTTTCAAGCCCCACTCCAAGATCTTTGACGCGTTTTATCTTCGTCATTTTTTATTGATTTGATAAAACAAAAAACACGTAAGTATTCAATATTTTTCGATAATCTAACTTACGGACTAAACAGAATCATATTATTTTGACCCAGTCCAATCCCCTATTTATAGTAACTTCAATCCTCTTTTGTCTGTTGTGCACAAGTTTTTGCATGTTCAAGGACTTAAGGCTCCTTCCACAAAATCATCTCATTTTGATCAATTTTGATCGCTTGGTGTGGGAAATCTATGAAGAATTTGAAGCTTCCTTTTGGCTATTATAAGAGACAAGTTCTTTTTCAGGTGGATGGGTTTGAAGAATTTTCAAAATAATGTTTATATTAATGACAATCACCCGTATTCAAAAGCCCTTTTCCGCACAAATACCGATCGAGTTACGTTTGGCTTAGCCGAACATAACACTACAAACGATTTTAAACATTAAAAAAAATATAAATAACATCACCGTATGGTCTACTAGGGGACCAGTTTGCCACATTTTCGACTTCAATACAAAATATAGCAGAAAAAAAATGTTAAAACATCGCAATTTTTACAAAATGTCTCGACAAATAAGATTTTTTATCTATACCTTAGAATCACGTTAAAGAAAATTTAAAAACTACGTATTAATTTTAAGGTAACCTTCTAATAGAATCGTATTTTTATTTTATCAATAAACTATAATTTCATTTCGTAAATTGAATCTAAAGTTAACTATATTATCGACCGCGCAAACTCTATCTCGCCAGTACGAATCGGCCACTGCCAGAGGACGGACGTATCGCTTTGTGTCACAAACGCTCCCGTGTTTTTCGTGCATATATTTTCGAGATTGTACACCGATTACCACAATTTGATACACTTATTAATTTTGATCAAACATGTTTATTTTGCTAGTTTGTAAAGATTGCTAAAATTTTTTTCATCTTCAGATCGAAGTCGAATTTCACGATCGTTTGTTGTTGTCGATTGTACTTCGATATATATTTTTAACCGACCTCCAAAAAAGAGGAGGTTCTCTATTCGTGTTTGTATGTCCGCGAATATCTCCGTCAATTGTGGACTGATTTTCAAAATTCTTTTTGTTTTGGAAAGGGTATACTCCCGAGGCGGTCCCATTGCACCAAGTCAGTTTCTGATGATGGGAACTCTGAGAAATTGAGGGCAACCCTCGAATATCATAGGCGCACATAACGTTTTCCATACATTTTCAGAAGCTGTTCAAGTATTTGCGTCTGATAATCATAATTTCATGTGGCGGCGCTGCGCTGATGACGGAAGGTGCAACTCCTCAACGGTCAGGACTTGAAAGAAAATTCCTTCAAAATTATACGTACTTATGGATCGATAGTTGTATTCTTTCAGGCTATTAGGTTGAACTGATGATAGACGGTAAATCTCATTAACCGACTTAAAAAAAGGAGGTTCTCAATTCGTCTGCTAGAAAATTTTTAGTTCTTCCGTCATGGGTGTCGTTTTCAAGGTTTTCGGGGTCGCTGATTACGAAAATGAAGCCAAAATGAAAATCCATGATGGCGGCCAGGAAAATTTTTGGTTTTTCCGTCATGGGTGTCGTTTTCATGGTTATTGGGGTCGCTGATTACGAAAATGAGGTCAAAATGAAAATCCAAGATGGCAGGCAGGTTTTTTGGGTTTTCCGTCATGGGTGTCGTTTTGATGGTTTTTGGGGTCGCTGATTACGAAAATGAGGTCAAAATGAAAATCAAGATGGCGCCGACAAAAATTTTTGGTATTTCCGTCATGGGTGTCGTTTACATGGTTTTTGGGGTTGCTGATTACGAAAATGAAGCCAAAATGAAAATCCAAGATGGCGGCCAGAAAAATTTTTGGTTTTTCCGTCATGGGTGTCGTTTTCATGGTTTGTGGGGTCGCTGATTACGAAAATGAGTTCAAAATGAAAATCCAAGATGGCAGCCAGGAAATTTTTTTGGTTTTCCGTCATGGGTGTCGTTTTGATGGTTTTTGGGGTCGCTGATTACGAAAATGAGGTCAAAATGAAAATTCAAGATGGCGGCCAGGAAAATTTTTAGTTCTTCCGTCATGGGTGTCGTTTTCATGGTTTTCGGGGTCGCTGATTACGAAAATGAAGCCAAAAGGAAAATCCAAGATGGCGGCCAGGAAAATTTTTGGGTTTGCCGTCATGGGTGTCGTTTTCATGGTTTTTGGGGTCGCTAATTACGAAAATGAGTTCAAAATTAAAATCCAAGATGGCAGCCAGGATTTTTTTTGGTTTTTCCGTCATGGGTGTCGTTTTCATGGTTTTTGGGGTCGCTGATTACGAAAATTAAGCCAAAATAAAAATCCAAGATGGCGCCGACGAAAATTTCTGATTTTTCCGTCATGGGTGTCGTTTTCATGGTTTTTGGGGTCGCTGATAACGAAAATGAGACCAATATGAAAATCCAAGATGGCGCCGATGAAAATTTTTGGTTTTTCCGTCATGGGTGTCGTTTTCATGGTTTTTGGGGTCGCTGATTACGAAAATGAGACCAAAATTAAAATCCAAGGTGGTGGCTAGGAAAATTTTAGGTTCGTCCGTCATGGGTGTCGTTTTCATGGTTTTTGGGTAAACTGAGTACACACTACACCCCTGATTTCGCATTGCATATTCGCCAATTGCAAAGTGCAAAGACTAAGGTAATTTTATTTAAAACAACTGCCCGAAATAATGACACTATGATAATACTACTAAATGATGGTAATATTGAACTCGTGAAAGAAACTAAATTCCTGGGAGTACACATAGATGACCCATTAAACTGGAAAAATAATTAGCCGCCATTGATGCATATCTATATCATCCACATGTTATGCTTTAAGAACCCTTATATAGAGACGAAATTGACATTGAACACTTAAAAATCGTAAACCACGCACTAATTGAATCCAAATTAAGATACAGTATACAATTCTGGGGAAACAGCTATAATTATAACTGTAAACGAGCTTTTGTCCTTCAGAAAAGAGCTATACGTACCATTGTCCGTATCTCACAAAGAGAGAGTTGTCGTCCGCATTTCTTAGACTTAAAAATTCTTACAGTTCCCAGTCTCTACATTCTTGTACTTCTGATTAATTTAAAAAAGTACATACATGAATATGAGACGCATGAGGAAAGACTAGTCAGGGAGAGTACACGTAGGAAAGATTTGAAAAATAAGATAAGTCCTCATTTTAACATTGTGAAACATAGTTCACAATATCAAGCAGTGCCGTTATTCAATAGGGTACCATTAGAATTAAAAAGCTTAATCTATACGTCTTCATTTAAATCAAAGCTTCAACCCATATAATTTACCCTACGCCTTTCGTGCTAGGTATGGTGACATACCACAGCTTAGAAGTCAGGAGAAATCTTGCTCTAGTTAAATATGTCATCTGCTTAGTTCGTGGTTCCCATTTTAATTCCCTGCTGTTACAGTACATCTCTTTTAACATCCCACTACCTATCCGGCACTCTCATCGCCCACGCCAACGTCCTCTTTTTTCGATTCCTCAAACAAGCACCGTAACTCTTAAGACTAGCCCACTATTTCTAGCCCTTACCCACATAAACATTTAAATGTATGACGAGTCATTAGATATTTTTGCAAGTACGGAACTAAGTCTCCTTAACACTGCTTCTCGATACCTGGAGTCCATTGCCACTCCCAGTACTATCTCCTCGGGTTTAACAATTTTTTTGGTAATTTTTATTTGATTTCAACTTTTGCCACTAGAATGTTTTGTTAATTTTTATTGTAATAATGTTTTTTTTTCTTAGTTTTGTTATTATTATTTTTTATTTCTAAGTTTTTTGTTTTTTGTTCAACCTATAACTTGTATGTGTGGTGTCACTGTAAATATAAGTTGGTTATTAATAAATAAATAAATTATGTGCTTTAGCGTATGTTCCATCAGAACCAGTTATCAACGCTTTTGACGAACTGCTCGAATCTGTTTTATATTGTGCATTCTGGCCTCCTCCGACAAGGCATTGATTATTTTGAAGATAACTGGATCGGAAGGTTGGAAAGACGGGGCAGGCGAGCTCCTAGATTTCCTATTGATCTGTGGAATACTTTTGATGCAGTTCTTCAGGAAATTCCCCGAACGAACAACTCCGTTAAAGGCTTTCACAGGGGATTCTAGTCACTTCTATCGGCTCATCTCATCACCCATCTATATGGAAGTTTTTGGATGAACTTCGTCGGCAGCAAAGCCTGACAGAACTGAAACTGGAGCAAATTTTGTCTCGTGGATCACACACAACTAGTCGGCCAAGATATAGGCAAACATCGGCAAGATTGAAAGATTTAGTTGAATCATTTGGGGAGAGACCACTCCCAGATAACTTACGGGCCAATGCTCATAATTTTGAATTTCAACAAATATGATTAAAAAAATACATAAAAAAAACGAAACACAAAATGATTAAACCTAAAAAGCATACAAATTTAAAATAAATAATTATATCTATCTAGGGTCAAAGTCTACATACTGCATACGGCCAATGACCTTTTTTTTTACAAAATAAGCCAGCATTCCTTCAGGCGTTATCGACATTCTTGACCTCGAAAGCACAAAACCTAACAAAAAATCAAATGTTTTTTTTTTCTTTCATCACGTATAATACTTCAAATCTGATTTGAACATTGTGTATAAAATCAATGAAAATAAACAACCAAAAAAAAAACGCTAGGTGTCGGTCCACCTCCACGTGGTGCCCGTTGGAAACGTGATAACGGCTAACGGACTATTTGAATGACAATTATATAATTCCATTTTTTTCCTGTTCATGTTATTTTACATTTAGTCTAGTATAACTTATTAATATTTATTTCGATTTCATGTTTAACAAACCCATTTTATGTATTTCTAAATTTTGACCCCCGAAAACCATGAAAACGACACCCATGACGGAAAAACCTAAAATTTTGCTAGCCGCCATCTTGGATTTTAATTTTGGTCTCATTTTCGTAATCAGCGACCATAAAAACCATGAAAACGACACCCATGACGGAAAAACCAAAAATTTTCGTTGGCGCCATCTTGATTTTCATTTTGACCTCATATTCGTAATCAGCGACCCCAAAAACCATCAAAACGACACCCATGACGGAAAAACCAAAAAAAATCCAGGCTGCCATCTTGGATTTTCATTTTGACCTCATTTTCGTAATCAGCGACCCCAAAAACCATGAAAACGACACCCATGACGGAAAAAATTAAAAAAATTCTGACCGCCACCTTGGATTTTCATTTTGACCTCATTTTCGTAATCAGCGACCCCTATAGCCATGAAAACGACACCCATGACGGAAAACCCAAAAATTTTCGTTGGCGCCATCTTGATTTTCATTTTGACTTCAGTTTCGTAATCAGCGACCCCAAAAACCATGAAAACGACACCCATGACGGAAAAACCTAAAATTTTCCTAGCCGACGAATTGAGAACCTCCTTTTTATTAAGTCGGTTAATGAGATTTACCGTCTATAATCAGTTCAACCTAATAGCCTGAAAGAATACAACTATCGATCCATAAGTACGTATAATTTTGAAGGAATTTTCTTTCAAGTCCTGACCGTTGAGGAGTTGCACCTTCCGTCATCAGCGCAGCGCCGCCACATGAAATTATGATTATCAGACGCAAATACTTGAACAGCTTCTGAAAATGTATGGAAAACGTTATGATATTCGAGGGTTGCCCTCAATTTCTCAGAGTTCCCATCATCAGTAACTGACTTGGTGACAATGGGACCACCTTGGGAGTATACCTTTTCAAACAAAAAAAAATTTCGAAAATCGGTCCACAATTGTCGGAGATATGCGCGGACCACATAAAAAAAACATACGAATAGAGAACCTACTTCCTTTTTAGGAGTCGGTTAAAAAGAGACGGAAACATTATTTATTTTTGACGTGTTGTAGTGCTTTTGCAACCAATTTACAACAAAATTTAAATCTGTGATTAAAATAGATATCATAATTTTTGATTTATTAAATGAATATTATTTCATCTAACACCAAATTGAACCATTTTTTTGTTGATTGATATACTGTACCTATACACAACACACATTCCAGACTATTTTTCAAAGTGTACTTACTTACTATATAATTATGTCACTTAAAATAATAATCGTCTAAATGATCAAATTTTTCAACCGTAGTTCAACGCTCGAAATGCCCGTGTGTGCGTTCGTCGGTGTTATCGCTGCACACAAACATAGCATCGCACCGAAATTGCCTAAAGTTCCGCAAGTCTTGTCTGTACAAGGCCTCTTAAATGAAGCAAACACCACATTTGATTTATCAACTCAAAAAGATATAACTTAAATAGAGATTTATAACACCATACATAAGGTAAGACTGAAAAAGTCATGGATGAACTGTGTGAAAAATGATATGGCTAGAAAGAGGGTATAGTATAAAGTCTAATAGAACATTATAGAAGAAAAAGAGTATGAAATAGAAATTGGAATAAGGGCATCTAGACCTTATTGTCACACTGCTGGGCAAAAGCCTCTATTCCTTTCAACGGTCAACATTCTGCAAGAATTATTTCCAATGCTCAAGAAAGACATCCAGTTTGCCCCCCGTGGTCTACCGCCAGCCCATGTCACTGTTTCAGTGCACCAATCCTGAGCTTTATAGGCTCCACAGCTCGAAAATGACAGTAAATACATATGATAATAGTTCTTTTAATTTGATAGGGTGTTGACCAATCAACATTTAAAAAATTCTTTAGCTTGATTTAACAAGCTAAAGAATTTATTAGTAAAAGTAATACTCACATCAGGTAGAGTAGAAGCTAGCACCATTTTCAGTGTTTTATCTCCAACCAGTTCTGGACAGTTTCCGTGTATACACACCATTTTGTCCAGATCAACCAAATCCGTACTCTTCTTCAGACAAATCAAGCACAATCGGTCTGTTTTCTTCTCAATTATATGTTTCATTACACTTTTAAATTTGTGTTTCTCGATATGTTGTAGATGATGTACATAGTTTTCTGTTACATTCCCACACTCCTGACATTTGAAAGACTTTACTGCTTCTTCGGTAACCCTTTTTCCTCGTACATGGACTAAGTTGAAATGTTTCTTTAGCTGGTTAAGTTTTACAAAAGATTTTCCACATAATCGGCAATGATACCACATGTATTTAGGATGTGTTTTCTCATGGTTCAGCAACGATTCTAGGTCTGGAAGTACTTGCCAGCACTTCTTACATTCAAATTCGTTCCAATTAGGTTCGTTGCTCAATGATTCCGTTTGTAAATTGATGATGTTTCGTGAAGGTTCAGCATAATCCATTACATTACTATTTTCTACGTATAACTTGTTGTAATTTGGATGTAGTTTTTGTCGTCCTCTTTTTTTAGGTCTGTCGACGGGGTCTAGTTTATTGGCTTTTTCATTGATATCATCAAAACAGTTGAGTAAAGCCCTCTCAGCTTGCTCACACTGCTGCGTGAACAAGTATGCACTAAGAGTCCTGTCTATGCATCTCTGACATATCTTCTCAGGAAAGTTTTCATCTTGTATGGCCTGAAACATGACAATGTTTTGATTTAAAATACAAAAAAAATAAAGCCAGAATCAATTATAAACTATTTTGGGACCTTTGCGTAAGTGGCCCGGTGGTGGCTGCCCCGACTTATGAGCATTACTTTGTGTAATTTATGTCATTACCAGTGCTCTCAAAAATGGTGAACAAAACAAAAATGGCCTAAATCCAAAAATTCGAAGATATACGACATCTACCAATCTTTACTGGGCCCGCATGGTGGATTATAAACCTCTCAAAGAAGGTAGGCATGTGTTCCAGAAGTGGGAACATTCATAAAAGGGCTGATAATGGTATCCAGCATCAACAAATGCTGCAACTTCTCTACTCTTAACAATATTTTATTACAAATAGTAGCAGTAACCATGCTTAGCATTTTTATCTATATAAATAAAAAGAGAAGTCCTGACTGACTGATTGACTGACTGACTCATCAACGCCCAGCCCAAACCCTTGGACCTAGAAAGCTGAAATTTTGCACAGCGGTTCCCTTTATAATGTAGACAAGGAATAAGGAAGGATTTTTCGAAATTCAACCCCTAAGGGAGTTAAATAGGGGATGAAAGTTTGTATGGAAAGTCGTATTTTTCACGCGGGCGAAGCCGCTGGCAAAAGCTAGTTTCAAATAAACCACAGGCACTTTTGCATTGTCAAAAACAGAATGATGAAGCTACAGTCCCCGACACAAGTTATAATATGTGTGAAAGTACTGTGGCGGTGCTAAACTACTATCGCCCCATCTATTATCATTATGTCAGCCGAAAGATGTCAACTACGGAACATTGGTGTCCCCCTGGTGTCGCCACATTGCCCAATCACATCTATGACACAAACAAACTGACAACAACATTCTGCAATGCACCATTCAACTTAAAATTATAGAAAAATTCACCAACAACTGTCGAGCACCACATGTGTGAGTAGCATTATAAATTATATTGCATCTTTTTTTTCAATTAAAAATATCAACCATCTATCCTAAACTTCAAATTCACATTGTGTTAAGTAGCATCTAAAGTCATTAAATGTCACCGCACTATTCTACAGTGAAACGACTATATTGGGAAGCTATCCCAGAAGTCACAGATTAAACATAAAACGTTCCTATGAGATCATTTCGACTGTAACACGATTAAAGACGCTGTCAAAAGCTAGCAAAATATAAACTAGGTCACCAGTGAACAACTCACCTTGAAAGGGTAGAAACAAGCTATCATTTCCCTTATTGACACTTTAAAGATGACTCCTTCGCCAGCTATCTGCATTATCAGGTCAAGTTCAGACAATCCTTCCGTTACCTTAAGACAGTAACGACAGACGCTCGTCTTTAGCTTGCCGTTTAACAAATATTCCACAGCGACTTTCGTAGTCAATGGTACACCTGGTTCGTAGGTCTTTTTCCTTACTCTAAACATATTTTCCACATTATTAGACTCTGAGGCTGCTGTTGTCGTCTTCTTATACGGTTTTGAATACGTTTTCTTGGGTAACACCGCAAAATTCTCTTCTTCATCCATTATTTAGGTTATGTGATGATTGTTACTTTATGAGAAGATTGTTTGACTTTTCTACATTTATTACAATCAAGGTTGTTAATTTTACAGCTTTTGGTTACTATTTAATTTGAAGAACGTGTTTAAAGATCAATTTATAAATAAAATATTTTCGATGACAAGCCAAGCTAGTACGAAAATGGCGGAAAGAGAAGAACGCGCGTCGATGTCAAATGTCACATTTATGTCAGGAGACACTAAGGGTGCGTTCCGAATTACGCTGTAATCGATTTGAGCGTCCATAAACCCGTACCGAATTACTGTGAGCGCGCTAACGATGTCCCTTGAATCGTCATAGATGACGTCATGACAGCGATTACACCGACCATGCCCCAAATAAATATCACCGTGAGCGCTGTCAAAATCAAAGTAAAAAGTGACAGATGTCTGATGCGTGTGTGTGTGAGGCTGGGTGTGTGCGTGTGTTCACAGCTGAGGTTCACTGGCTGGAGTCGCACAAATACATTCAATTAGTTCTTTGAAATCTCTTTGGAGTCTCTTAACCATGAGTATTCAAGTAAATATACAAGACGAGCCTAACGGGCGACGAATTTCTCTCATGCAGGTTATGTTTTTGTTATCACGTGACGAGTGAGCACTGTAAGCGCGATATCGAGCGTTCCGAATTGATGACAGGTCTTAGCTGTCATAATCGTGATATCTAATTCGGAACGCAAAATATCGACGTGAGCGCTGTGAGCGATTATTTTATAATACGGAACGCGGCCTAATACTGGTTAAGCATTATTTCCATGGGTTTTATAAAACCTTTAAGTTTGGCTTTCAACTTTAATATTAATATTTAATCTTTAACACTGCTCGAAACGTAATTTATAATAATTACTTTGATTTCACTTCGAAATAAACGCAGACTTTAGATAAACATCATTCATTCCACGTCATTCCCCCTGATTGACATCAGCTAACTGCGTATAACGAAACGTGTTGAAGTTTGTTCCGTTCCATGTACGGTTAGTTAATATTATTATTTTTATCAAAAGATTTAAAACATTTATTTTTACAAAACGTAGACATTGCCACAGCTTGACACAAGAAATGTTCTAATTAAGTGCTTAAACATATTCTTCGCAATGGGCTTTTAACACTTGTTTTAACAAAACGTAGTCGAATAATAATACGCACACCGCAACACCAATTTACACAAACGTCAAAAATGGACATAAAATTTTTCTGCTCTAATTTTTCCTGAAAAATAATCATTTACAAAAAATCTAGTTTCGTCATCCTTGTGTGATTGAAATCCTGTGTTAGAAGAACTGTTTTTGTGTTCAGTGTTATTCAGTGTGGACAGTTATGACCTGTTTTCATTTAAGGTGCAAGGCTTAGGGGCATCGATACTTGGCCAACAGTGAGTAAAAAAACTGAGACTTCGTCAAGGCTAGGTCTCGTAACTTAATTATTAATTATCTGTTTGGATGATATCACGACTAGTTCTTTGAACTTTATTTCGTGATGTAATTTGTGAATTTTGTGAGAATAATGGTTCCGTCGAGTTTTAAAAGTTATTTTTAGATGTAGAGTACGCAATTACAGCTGGGGTTTGTTTGTGTAGGTTTATGGTGTATGTAGTGATTTAAATTTGGAAATCGTAAAGGATTCCGTTTGATTGGAGGGTGAAGTGGTAGTCAAGTTTACTTCCTGTTGATTTATTTTTAAAATATCTGTAAGTACAATTTTTATTTGTGACAGCTTTTGTGGCTTTTACAATAATGTCATCAATATAATTATAAAATTATGAAATAATCATTTAAAAAAATATTTTTTAGGATAGACTTTCCATTAAGAACGGCTGATTAGGAAGTTCATTTTTTTTTTGTAGATAGTACTCATTATTAGAAAGCTTTTTGGAAATTGTCAAGTAACAGTTTTTTTTTTTTTTTTTTTTTTTGTATTTTTGGATGTATTAAGAGTGTGCATAATAATTGTTGCTGTATTATAATACCAAAAACAGCGGGGCGGTTAGGTTTGTAGGGTACCGAACACGTAACTAGGAAAACTTGGATGCAAGAGCGAGCGAAGCGAGCTCGGGACTTGGGGCACCCCGACACGGACAGGTTAGGTTAGAAGGGGATGGCGGGGTCGAATGAGCGAGCGAAGCGAGCGAATAGACCCCGCCATCCCCTTCGTGGTTATTTTTTTTATAAACCACCCAGAAGTAGGAGCCCCGCGAAGCGGGGCTCCGTCGACTGTGTTCCAAAAAATGAATTTTTCTCAAGAATGGTGCGTCGCCTTTACATGGGAGTGGTGCCAGAGCACAGTGGGCACCCCCCCTCACCTTTCCCCTGTCAAAAGGTGCAAAATTTTGACCTTTTTCGCGTTTTAGCGCTGTTCTAACCTCAAAACTTTAACCATGGATATCTCCATAACCATGGGGCTCCGGGATTTGGGGGTGGTACTAGGGGGTAGCCCTCTTCCCCCCCTCCCACCCCCCCAATCCCCGCCTTAAAAAGCGACCGTTCTTAATGGAAATGTTAACCATTTTTTATTATTCGTAAAATATTACACCAATAATAAACCATGTTTACCATAAATTAAACAATTTTTTTTAAAAATAAACCATACTGATTCAAACAAAGCGTACATATTTACGTAGCGCCGCAGACAGAGTAAACATCTGCTGACCATATACATTGCTAGCTATAACAACTACGTACACTTGAAGACTTGCCATATTCTACTAGTTATTTTTATTACTCGACTCAGTATAATAACTATTGTTGTTTTCGTTGTATAAGTTCTAACAATATTTAAAGTAAAAAAATACCAGCTTTACAAGATTGAAAAACTGCAAAATTATGCCATGTAATAGTACAAAATAATTTTATAATTTGTTTCTGTGATTGTCTGAAACAACGCATGTTCTGATTCTCTAGCAAACAGCAACAAAAATCAAAACCAGGTTCTGTAGTTCAGATTTCAGATAACCATTTTTTTCATGTATAGTCGACCAAGAAATTGGTTTACCACTCTAAGGTTGAATATCATTTGCACATACAAAACATCAAGTGCTATTTTCACGTCAGAATCTGTCAATCTGTCATCCTTAGCGAATAATTATGTTACTGGGAGATGTCATCAAAAGTGGTAAACCAATTTCTTGGTCGACTATACATCACTGGTGTTTAGTATATTCTACTACATCTGGATAGACTGGAAGCCGACCCCAACATAGGAAAAGCCTACCTACGTGGCTACGCAGATGAATCAATCATCTATATAAATAAAGAGAGAAGTCCTGACTGACTGACTCATCAACGCCCAGCCCAAACCCTTGGACCTAGAAAGCTGAAATTTTGCACAGAGGTTCCCTTTATAATGTAGACAAGGAATAAGGAAGGATTTTTCGAAATTCAACCCCTAAGGGAGTTAAATAGGGGATGAAAATTTGTATGGAAAGTCGTTATTTTCACGCGGGCGAAGCCGCTGGCAAAAGCTAGTTTTTAATAATTTCTCTAGTTCTGTTTAATCGTTTCTCTAGTTCTGTTTAATCAAAAGGAAGAATGAGAATAAAACCTACTTGTAATGAAAAAATCAAGTCTGTTACCCATGAAGGGTTAGGCAGAAGTTTGCCTAATAGTTTACTCATATTTCACGTGTTTATTAAGTTTCGATGTGATAGGGGATGACTACTGCTGAGATATGCCTGGTGGAAAAACCCAATAACACTTTGCCCAACGTAGGAATCAAACCCAGATCCCCATGCTCAGCAGTCGCACTTGCAACCATTACACCAATGAGGCAGTCATGAATCTTCCTGCTTTTTTTTTTATTTTATTTAATATGGGCTTACTCTTGACCTCAATCTTGCCCTAAGGGCAGAGATGAGGTCGACGATGGAACGAGCTTACCCAGAAGAAGCCTATTTACTCGCGACTTAAATAGATTGGGGTTATATGAACTCGGGAAAACTCGGAAAAACTAATGCTTTTATTCTCAAATCCTGCTACCATGCCATGCCTGCCTTTTATTGAAGCCATGTTCATCGTTTTAGTGCCTTACTATTTTTACCCTACTACGGCAAACTAAAAAGTTATGATTTCGACTAGTATTTTTGTATCTCTAGAACTTTTTACTTTCTTTTATTCCTTGTTCATCTGCAACAGTGCATTCACTTTTAGCGGATGTGTTGTCTGGTTTTCTCAAGAACATGCAACTAAATAATTTTCACAATTCTTAAAGTTTTTATTGATATATTTTGTCATTCAGAATATACGAGGAAAATGTTTTGTTGCAAAGTAATTTCCAAATGCACCAAAGATATCCTTAAAAAATAATTGTTTTGTGAGTAATTTCCACATAGAAGAAGAAATATTTGACCTAGGTATAATATTTATTAAATATTATATAATTATGTACTTATTATCCTCCTTGCCATTATTATTACATTAAGTTAATAAACTCCTAGCAATAATTACAATGTTATTGTATTATTAATAATAGCAAGTCTAATGAGGTTTTATCTGAAGCCCATTATTATTTATGCATTCTTTGCAGTGCCTTATACAATGCTAAAGTATTGTTATCTTAATCTATGCAAGTGTGACAAATTCAGTTATGGAAGGGTTGAGAAACTTGATTAACTGAATGTAGCAATACAATTAAGATTTAATACTTGATTGGTTCTGCCTTTTGTTAGAAAATCAAAAAATATTTTCCAAATTCGGCTCTTCCTAGTGAAATGGCGTATTTTGATAGTTATCATTTTTATTTGGGACAGACATACCTAATCTCAGTTCGTCATCCATCGTCTGAATAAAACCAATAATGGGACGAAAAAGTCGCGTTATTATACGAGACGTATTTCGAAAGCCGAAAAACGACGTTTTCGCGGACGTATTTTATTTTTTTCTAGCTCGACGTCAGTTGTTCCATCCGGGAATGGATGGTAGTTAAGAGCTCCGCGGAACTTTATAAACTAGCAAAAGACCGAATCAGATATGCGGAACTGAGTGCCAACCTTCACTAGTTGGAGAGGCACTTGAAGAGAGAGACAGTCAGTTGTTAGGTACATTCAGACAGACAAACAAACAAACGTGGACAAGTTCCTCGTAAAATATCAAGAAATCAAAGCATAGGTGATAATTGAATGATACATCCGCCACCTCTGTTACGGTCAAAATCTGATTCACCCAATTTTAAATACCAAAGGTTAGAATTCTGACGTATTATTTCCGAAGAGCTTAAAGATCAAGTCTTCAATCAGTGCGGACTTAGGTACTAAACGGGACCAAGCTGCAGATGTGGACAGCCACGGTACGCCTAGTCCATGAAAGATAGGTCGCTCAGTGACCTCTGGAACGAGCTCAACGAGCTATGCGGAGCCTATCTGAGGGATCGAATCTGGAATCGGACAATACAAGCAAACCGAGCAGATTTAGTTCACAACGTATTTTTTTTAAATAGCTTATATTGTGTCCCAATGCAACACAAATGCCTCCCTTTCCTCCCTCCAAACCTCTATGGTTTCAATCAATAATATTATAATGTCCTCACTGCTGGGACACAGAGTCACAGACCTCTCTACGTGAGGGAATAGCCTAAAATCTACCAGGCGGGCCCAGTGCGGTTTGGTAGATGTCAGTGACTTTTGGTTCTAAGACATGCCGGTTTCCTCACGCTGTTTTTCTTTTTTTTGAGAGCAGTGGTGATGAAATACATTACACAAAGCATGACTCATTTGATTTAAAATACAAAATCTGACGGGTTTCCAAATGATGAAGAGGAAGTGAGGAAGTGTTAATATTCATTACACATGCAGCTAGTAGCTTTATAATTGTCGGAGCAAAGTCAATTAACACCGTGGGCACCCGTGGCTCACTATTTGGCCTTAATAACTATAAATAATTGTTTGTTTACCGTTAATTTTGGTTTCCGCTACCGTTTTTGGTTGGATGGTAACAGTCAAATAGTAAACTTTAAAATTCTTGAGTTTAGTATGGTATAAACGTAGAGGAAGACCAAACAAACGATGGATGGACTGTGTGCAAAGGAGATATCGCAGGAATTGCAGGTGTCTGATGAGATGACGAGTGATAGAGAAGTATGGAAGATCAAGACATTCTGCGCGGACCCTAAATTAATTCTGATAATGGCAAGATAATAATTTGGTCCAAAGAGTTGCCGTGGCTGACCTGGAAGTCTTTAAACAGATCCAGACCCAGGCCAGGCCCCAGGACCGACCAGGACCCAGGTTGGTCGCAGCAAAGAAAACCTGCTGAGGTGGAGGTACATAGATGACTCTGCACTGGAGTGTAAATGTGGTGCTGTTCCTCAAACAATGGGGCATTTAATATCGTGCCCTGCGTGTCCTGCTGACTGTTCACTGCAGGAACTGATGGACGCTACCGAAAACGCCAAACTAGTAGCCCAATTCTGGGCCGACACAATTTAGATTGCCATCGACATGCTAAGAAGAAGAAGTTCGTCTGTCGATTACAGAACGGGCAGACTTGTTGCCGAAATATCTAGATTTTTAGGTCTTTGTCGTCGTAGAATCATACCGTTGAAACTGTCGAATAAATCTTCTTACTACCTAGTTTGTTATTCAAATTCATCATCATCATCTTCCTCCCCTTGACCCATTCTTATTGGGGTCGGCGCAACACGATTTCTTCTTCCATTCTCCCCTGTTAGACGTCACGGCATCGTTTACTCCTTTCTTTTTCATATCATTCTTCACACAATCCAGATACCTTTGGGCTTCTCTTCCTCTCCATCTATCAACGTTAATATACATCACTTTTTAGTCACATGCGTTTCATTTCTCCTCATTGCTTGTCCATTCAAACAGTGGTCAGAATGTCCCCTGAAAGGAGCAATTTTTTAATTTTATTTTAAATGGGCTTGCTCTTGACTTCAATCTTGCCCTAAGGGCAGAGATGATGTCGACGATGGAACGAGCTTACCCAGAAAATAGAAATCTTGAAAACTAACAGCTTTCGGGGATCCATAAATTGACTATGCATTTTCATGTTGCAACGAATACTCGACGTAAAACGCACGGTTTAAAACTTGCTTGAAGCTCAAAGGGTACCCGGGTCTAGCTAGACGGACATCCATAATCCCTGACCGGATTTTCCGTAGCATAACCGGAACTCGGCGCTTTCAATGTCCGTAACTCCGTACCAAGCGTCCGGTCAGCCAAAAGCCGCATAAATTCTTTATCTAACATAACATCACGCCTGTTATCCCCGAAGGGATATGCAGAGACTGTACCTAATAGTTCACACACATTTCGCCCGTTATGTTAAAGTCCCCTGTACTAGGGGCAAGCCAGGGCGCAAATCCAGACTCCGTGGCTGCTACTGAGAAATTCCTGATAGAAAAATCCAATGACACTTTGTCCGACCCGGGAATCGAACCCAGAATCTCATTCTCTGCAGTCGAGCTTGTGGCCACTAGATCCACGAAGCAGTCGTGACTAGATTATTTATTCTAAAACTCCTGATATTTGCAGTTCAGTCAACTGCGCTTAGATTTACAGTTTTCTCACAAAGGTATTAAATATTAAGTTCATTGATCCGCCATTACTCGGTCGCCTTGAATGTATTTATTAAATATATAATTTACGCTGCGATAAACCTTGTGTACTTAGCGGTTGTCATGGTACACATCAAGCTATACATTTCCAGTTTACGCTGATCTCGCACTGTACGGAAATCCTATACAATGCGAGTCCAGCTTATACTGGAAATGCATAGCTTGATGTGTAGCCGTGTGTACACAGATGATGATAAATAAGTGCTCAATGGTCTATCAAAGTGCAGGCTTAACAATTGATGATTTCCCAGCCACAAAAAAAGAAAAAAAAAAACAATCCACGAACTTTCGAAGACAAACTGTCAAATGGTTACAATGCCAATTCCTAAACAAATTCAGCTGATTTGGTCATCATCAGCACTTGCCATTTCCTTCAAGGAGAACGTTTAATTTTCGCTTCGTCTTCAAGGACCCACCAAGCAGACCCACCGGTGGGTCTCCGAATACTGATGTGTCTCCCAAGACCTACTAGTGGGTCCTCTGAGATTTTATTGTCTTTGAAGACCCACTGATAACAATATCGTTACTGAATTGACTGCGCTGGTAAAGTAAAAGTTAAGGCGGGGTTGCAGTAATTTTAAGATTTTTGAACCTATAAAAATCGAACTAAATACGAGTTTTTTAATAAATAAATATCATTACATAAAAATTGAACATACTCTCTAGTAAATCGTAAAGATAGAAACGCGATTTAGAATGATCAGCTCGATACTTTTTTTTATCAAACATGACTCTAAATCACAATTTCAAACGTGTACTGCTAAGACATTTCATCATGAATTTATATGAAAGTTATATCAGTAGATAGAACTTTTTATTCTGAAGTAAATGGTGAAAACAGATTGTATAATTTCTTTATAGTTTTTCTCCAAGAAGCAAAAAACCGTCAAAATTTAGGCATTATATCGCTCGCGCGGCAGGGCGGGGGGCGAGGTCGTGCGTACATAAAAACAAAGTACTGCAACCTCGCCTTAAGGCCGTACAAATTCAGATTAACGCTTACTTTGACCTTAATCACAGGTGTCTGGACTTCAATAGGCTATTTCTTTTATTAATGGCTTCGGTATTGTCTAGACTTGATTAATAAACGTTAGGCGATGATCTCATGGGCTGCGGGTTGTTTGAAAGAAACCGCGGCCCCGGAAGCCGGAACGCAAAGGCTAAGAAGGAACATAGGTGGTTTTTTGAGCCTGACACTCCCTTTCATTCCGCCAAAAGCTGGAGGAATCATTTGATGACCCTCCAAAATAAAGGCGATGATTTCATTGAAATTATTGGTCATATCAATACTGGGTAGGATCATGATGTTTCAATGAAGGTGAACCAAAAAATAGAAGACATGTGGCATCTACCAACCCGCACTGGGGCCACGTGGTAGAGCCCATTCCCTCTCATAGAGAGGAAGCCTGCGTTCCCAGTAGTGAGAACATTTAGGCTATTAAGCTATTCTTGCTAAGCTAGCCTAAGGCTAATGTCTCTCTCGTCGGGGCTGCGGATTATCGAAAGAGATGACGTGGTCTCGGCACAAGGGCGAAGAAGGAACATGGGTTGCTTTTTAGTCAGTAGAAGTCTGACACTCACTTCCGCTCTGCCCAAGAGCGGGGGGGGGTCATTCGATGATTTTCCACCCACCAAAAATAAAATAAAAAAGTCTAATGTCTCTCTGTGATCTGTCACATATCTTCGAATTTTTAGTTTTAAGACATGCCGGTTTCTCTTACCGTTTTGAGAGCAGTGGTGATGTAATACTTTACACAAAGTATTGCGCCGCCTAGGTTCGAAACCTCGTGGTTTCTTCTAACTGTTCGTAAGTCGGGGCCGCCACCACTGGCTCTGTTCGACCGTACTATAATATAAATTAACTGCTGAACGTTGGTGAAGCTGTTCGTTCTACTCAAAGGTTAATAAGACGATATGGCATGTTAATTAACGCTACAACTAGGGTTACCAACTTTTTTTCTATCAAATATAGTATTTTTGAAGTTATTAACTTAAAAATATAGTAGATGGCAAAAAAATGAAAAAGAAAATAGTATGTGGTGTAATGAAGTAAAAAACATGTACCTACTTTATTTTTTAAACTAGTGACCCGCCCCGGCTTCGCACGGGTACAAAAAAGGTATTAAAACCTTCCTCTTGAATCACTCTATCTATTAAAAAAAACCGCATCAAAATCCGTTGCTTAGTTTTAAAGATTTAAGCATACAGACAAACAAACAAACAAACAGACGCGACTTTGTTTTATACTATGTAAGGATGAATATGTTTTGCTACTCTGCGCCTTAATAATTTATTTTTACTAGCTTTTGCCAGCGGCTTCACCCGCGTGAAAATTATAATTTTTCACACAAACTTTCATCCCCTATTTAACTCCCTTAGGGGTTGAATTTCGAAAAATCCTTCCTTATTCCTTGTCTACATTATAAAGGGAACCTCTGTGCAAAAATTCAGCTTTCTAATAGGTCCAAGGGTTTGGGCTGGGCGTTGTTGATGATGTCAGTCAGTCACTCAGTCAGGAGTTCAGGACTTCTCTTTTGTGTTTGATTATTTATATAGATTGCAATCTAAACTTAAGTTAAAAACATTCAATTCAGATTTGATTAAATTTAAAGTGGCCCTGTTGCACTCGTCTCTCCATTTCGTCTACATCAAAGAGGTCTACATAACAGAAAATAATAATATGCGTTCTGTGAACGCTGACTTCGCTTTACGCAAAATATAGTAGTTTCACCTACTATATATATTTTTTAGAAATATAGTATTTGATCCCTTAAAATAGTAGGATACTATATTATATAGTAGGGTTGGCAACCCTAGCTACAACTTGCCTCTTTGATGCCGTTGTGGCGCCGTAATGAAGGTAGTCGCCTCGGTACACGGGCACAGGGGTGTAATATTACGCCTTTTCTCGTCCGTATTTACCAAAGGCAGTTTACTCTATAGCTAGGCAAAATGAGGGAAGATTTTAGGAGTACTTATAAGTGGATTCTTACCGATTCTCGCAATTTCACAAATAGGGTAGTTGACAAAAAAAATCTAATTAGTCCGTCAGATAGATTTCCAAAAATATTTTGCACACATTTTTTTTTTCACGTAAACAATGAAGACGATACAGTGCTTTGAAAACTCGTGTGACGTCATATTTCATGACATTAAGGGCCGGTTTCACCACTTGCTGATAAAGTCCCGGATAGCCTATCAGGAACTTATCTGCCAGATAAACTACAATTTTTGATAGCATTATCTGTCAGATAACTATCTAACACTTTATCCGTAACCGGTGAAACCGGCCCTTAGTATTTTATTATTTATGTACACACAGTACCTATACAACACAGGAAAGCAACATTTTAACCAGAAAGTGACGTCACAAGCCACTCATGATCTTTGACAGATTTTTATTAAAGATAAAGATATATTTATTGCGTAACTGTGTACATTAAGTTCTTATTAGTAAACATTACATTTTTGGTTTCAACAGTCTACCCAAGTCGGATATGCAATAGTGATTTTAAAAGTTAGGTTCTCACAAATAATTTTTTTTATCAAAAAACTCGTGCAGATTATAAAATACATTATTAATTAACATTTTCTTCAATTTATTTTTAAACATTGTTCCATTTAATTGCTTAATTGCCGGCGGTAAATGATTATACACACGAATAGCCGTAACATAGGTACTTTTATAATACATCATAATATTGTTGATAACTGGTAAATTAATGTCATAAGTACTTATATTGTTTTCGAATGATTCTTTTAGAATTTGATTTTAAATTAAAATATTGCATATTGTTTTTAACAAATAGACATAATTCGAGTATGTAAATAGCAGTCAGTGTCAGAAAACCCTCCGTTTTGAAGACATCTCTCAATGATTCGGTACTATGCATGTTATATATTGTTCTAAGACATTTCTTTTGGAGAATGAATGTGGATTGTACATTTGTCGAGTAGATTAACGTGATAAAACAAACAACACGATTCCAATATTTTTCAGAATCATATTTTTTTTGGTCATGAAACATCCCTATTACCGACCGAACCGAATACGATCAGCACAAATCCAAACTGCGTTCAATAGCTGTCACTGTAAATATTTTATGACAGTCATCATGACACTGACAGTATTTGAACGCGTTTACATCCGTTCTTAATCCTCTGCCGAGTAATGACCAACAGGGTTGGTGAAATGGTGACCGATATTGTATTTGGCAAAGTGCATGCTTCGATGTTTCACCATGTGGAAACGCTAAAATACCTCGGGTTTTTCATATGTTAATGTGTTGTAAAGGATGAATCAAAACTGACAAAAGGTAGGTACCTATAGCGTGAATGCTAGTGGAAACGCTGAATAGGTCGGACATACGCAGGGATATAAGCTGACCTTTCTGATGGTGTCTTTTAAAAACAACACAAAAAAGTGAAAAATAAACTTAAGAAGAAAAATCAGCTTCTGAAGTCGGTGACATTTGTTTGTTTGATTTGGCTTTTTTTGCCACCGACTTCCGAAGCTGATTTTTCTTCTTAAGTTTATTTTTCACTTTTTTGTGTTGTTTTTTTCTTCTAAAGTTTATTTTTGACTTTTTAGTGTTTTTTTTTTGAAGTCGGTTTTATTTTTTGTTAAAAAGTTTTTATTTTTCACTTTTTAGTGGTTCACATGTGCTTACCCCTTCACAACGTACCGGCGTGATGTTATGTTATGAACTGGTGTAAGCAATAGACAGACATGAGATTTCAGCAATCCCAGTCCATTTGCTATCGTTTGTTGAGGAGTTCCGTTGCCTATCTCCGAAGTTCTTCATCAGATCTTCACTAAATTGAAATGGAACCACTCCGAGAAAGTACTCTTCCAAAAACTACTCAAATCACTGCAAGTGTGCCTATAAAATTTGAAGAGTTCTCTCTATTTCTCCAGGATCCCATCATCAGATCCTGACTTGGTGATCATGGGACCACTTGGGAAGTATATCCTTTCCAACAAAAAAAGAAATTTTCAAATCGGTTAGCAAGCGACGGAGTTATGAGGTAACAAACATAAAAAAAAAAAAAAAAAAAAAAAAAAAAAAAAAAAAAAAAAAAAAAAAAAAAAATACAGTCGAATTGATAACCTCCTCCTTTTTTTGAAGTCGGTTAAAAAGGTCAGGGCAGCGAAGTAGGGGCACGCCGAAAGATTGTATAAATGCAAGACTGTATAGCGTCTAGAAATTATCGTGTTTTGTGATAGCTTAAGATGGCATTGCAGCTTCGGAAAGCACGCTAAGCCTTTGGTCCAGGTTTTCATTTGAAGACTTTTGACAGTCGTTGCAGGTTGTCAGTGACCTGAAAGTCTGCCAACCAGTCTTGCCAAGGGCTATCATATTACTTATACAAATTGAGTTGTGTAGGTCAGATAGGCAGTCGCTCCATGTAAAATACTGGTATTCAGCTGCATCTGGCTAGAATGGAAGCTGACTCCAACATAGTTGGGAAACTTGGGAAAAGGCTAGGCAGATGATGATCCAAGAATCTCTCCTAATTGTCAATCAATACACAATCTTTATCAACCGCACGTAACTACCTCAATAACGAACCGTCAATATACCGACCGTTTCGTCCATAGACCGTACGAACTACTAATCGTAGAGGCTATAAGGTCATGACCCATTTCTCCCCTTGTTAACCTAAGGGGTCGCCTAGTGAATGCATTAAGCGCATTATTAGTTTCCTTTTTAATTCATTGTTAAGTTTTAGAAGAGTTAATTGTACGTTCACTACATTTTCGGAATAAAACTCTAATATAATGTGATTCGGCAAAGAAAGGGCGAGTATTTTGCACCATGTGCCAAAGTTGGTTATATGCCCGTTGTCTTCACACTATAACCGTCATTTCTCTGGACTTTAAACTGGAAACACGAATGGGTTTAGTCAGTAAGAGTCTGACGCTCCCTTCTGCTCCGCCCAGAGCGGAAAGAGTCTTTTGCTGATTACACATCCTTAAAAAAAAGGAATTATTGACTCTTTCTCTTCAAGTGACATTGAAGTTCAACATAATAGCCTATTCAACCTATAATGTTCCCACTGCTGCAGCTGTGACTCCAGGCCTCCTCTCCTCCTATGTATATGGGCTATAATCCTCCACGAGGACCGCGCTGATTGGTAGAAGTCACATGTCTTCGAATTTTTGGTTCTAAGATTTTCTAAGGTTCTAAGATTTTTTGGTTTCCTAACGATTGAGAGCAGTGGTGAAGAAATAAATTACACGAAGTCATTTGCCTATCTGGGTTCGAAACCACGACTTACTGTTTGTAACTCGGGGTCGTCACCACTGGGCCACCGCTGCTCTATAATAATCTCTTCAATAACGGACAACCTGCCTCACTATTATGTCATAAGATACCAGGGTCCCATAACCACGTGTAGTCTGTACTCAAACAAAACTATGCGAAGGAATGCCGTAACGAATCACCACCTACATGCATATCCTGATGATATCATCACAATGAGTCATATCCAAAAATAGACCTTATGTTATAGACATAAGGTCTACTCAAACACCTTGAACATGCTGACATTAGTTTGTTGCAAATTGAATGGTATTTCTTACGTGTTGAGGTTGGATTTTGTTTGTGCTTAGCAATAACTTTGAGATAACCTTTTAAGTAAATTGGACTTTGTGGCGACCTGTTAGGCTGCCTGTCCACTGAAGCGGAGCGAGGCTGCGGAGCGTAGAAACGGAGAAATATTAGCCAATAACATTGTACACTGGAACAGAGGGCAGATTTTATGCAATCCTATTGGTCAATATTTCTCTGCTTCTCCGCTCCGCAGTCTCGCTCCGCTGCAGTGGACAGGCAGCCTTAATGTTGTTTTTGCTTTAAGTTCAGGAGATTTGTTTATTTGTATGTCTCATCTAAAAGTATTGATATCATTTTTGTAATATCAAGATGTTTTATTAAACATACTTGAAGCTGCGAAGTATCGTTATGTCCTTTACGGACAATCTTCATAGATGTCATATCAATTTATGGTCATGCATGAGGCCATAATATAATATGTGACTTAGGTACTTACGCGATTTAGATTGCCTCTTTGGTCGAGTCATCTATAAATCGGCAATCGCAACTTTGTGCGGGAATCGAACCCAGGACTATGAGGCCCCGGGCAAATTGTTGTTGAAATTTTCGATCAGGAATTTCTCAGCGCGTCTGGTTTTGTGCCCGGTTGCAGTGAGATTTTGACATTATTGTCTGTCGGGTCTTTTTCGAGGAGTAATAAATAACCGTGATGTTATGATGATATGATCAATTGGTATTGTTAATTAGATCCTTGATCCAAGTCCTTCTGTCGATAGGCAATCGTATGCAAGAATGAAAAATCCGCACTGAGGGAAAAAAAAGCAGAAGCAAAGAGAAAAACATCATCATCATTCTCCCGCCCTTACTTATATCAATTTAATTGGGGGTCGGCACAGCATGTCTTCTTCTTCCATACTTCTCTATTAAGTACTCGTCATCTCAGCAGTCTCCTTTCTAGCCATATCATCCTTCATACAGTCCATCCATCGTTTCTTTGGTCTTGCTCTACTTTTATAGCCTACATTCATACTCACATTTTCCTCATTCCTAACCGATTACTACACAATTTTTCAGTTACCACCGCCTCTTTCAGACTTCCTCTTACGTACTCATTCCTTATTTTATCCATTCGCGTTACATACAATCATCCCCCTTAGTATTCTCATTTCAGCCCATGGAGCAAAATAACGCTCCATGTTTCAGCCACAAAGATGAAAACATTTTCCGTATTTACGACGACCCGTATACGCAACTCTTTAGTCCGGACCGCGTTGTTTGTTCACAGAGGTTACGGTCGGTCAACACTCATTAGCATACCAGATTCTCATTGGTAGGTAACGTAGAACGGTTTTTACAATGATTTCAGTGCAAAACGAAAATAAAGGATTCTTCTCTACAGAGATCTTCGCTTTGGAATGGACAACTACAGTACTTTCACAAGTTAATGTGCCTTGTGACTGGGATTGTAGCTTCACTTTCTTGTTTTTCTGCCATTCATGCGAGCAAATGCTAGTGTTAAAATAATAAATTTATTTACTTACTTTTACTTATTTATTATTATAACCAAAATAATTTATTTATTATTATAACCAAAATAATAGGTCGTTAATTTATCAAACTGTAATCGATCTTATCTAGTGATCGATCGATCATCATTATCAGGATGAATTTTCCGAAAAAGCCTGATAGAGTTGTGATAGATCGATAATAGTGTTGCCATAATGATTGTTGTTCCCGCCCGCATGTCATGAATCTTTCTGAAGCCGAGATATATGAAGAAATCTAGTGTATTTTTTCATAGTGTCCGACCGAAACACGATTTTCAGCCGAAACCGAAACCGTAACCGAACCTTCGGCCTTGGTCCCAGTTTCGGCCGAAACCGAAACCGAAACCGAAACTTATTAAATATTTATGGAATGTAAAATCTATTGTATTTTTACGCAATTATATACACAGTTAACACGTGGAAAAAATTGCAACAATTAAAATAGGTAATTAGTTAACAAAAATAACTCTTGATTTGTAAAATTAATAATGTGAATTAGTAAAAAATATACTCAAATTTCATATTTAAAAAAAAATTAGCACTACATTTTTAACATTACTATATTTGTTAGTAATTTCCAAAAAAAAAAAACAAATCTAAGCACCACGCATACTAAAGGGAAAAAATGCGACATGACTATTAGTACTGAAGGCCATTCACGCTAATAGAAAATATTATATGAAACTTTTTAGTTAAAAAAATCTAATGGTCGATATAACTTTTTTTCTAATTTTTTAACAAAAAAAAGTACATCTTATTATTTTCAAAGATGGTGTTTTAAGAAACTTTTCAAATTATATTAATTAGTTAAGGTTTTAGGCGCTTTGCAAATGGAGCAACTATTGCAGCAACTGGCAACTAGCTGTTTACATATTTCAATTGGATTGCGCACACATAGCAACTCGAGTTTCGAGTTCCGGCAATCGTCAGCAGTTTTCAGTTGCTGCAATCGATGACTGAGTTAGTTGCTAATTGCCGCAACTAGCAACTGTTAAATATTATACTGATTTTAAGGCATCAGCCTCGAATTTTGCGGGCAGCGGGGCGGCGGCGGCGGCGGCGCGGGAGCGGCAGGATCCTATGCGTACAATCAATTGGACCAGTTCTCGGAAAACAGCGGCGCGGGAGCGGGCAACGAGCGGTGCACCATACAAGCCGCACCGCCGCCGCCGCCGCCCCGCTGCCCGCAAAATTCGAGGCTGAGGCCTTAATGTTAACGTAGACTGCGACGACTTTTAAAATTATAGCAATTGCTGCTTCTTCGATATTCATCGTCACACTGAACGCTGTTCGCTGCGTAGATTGAGCAACTTGGTTATGAAAGTTGCTCACTCATTTTTGCACGTGAAAAATCACACAACCTCAAATCATCACGATCGCGCCGGCTAGCGAACTCAGCTGGCACTCGAAGTTAACTGAATGATTCGCGACAATTCACGTATACCTTGTTTCGGCGGGGCCGAAAGGTTCGGCCAATTATTGGCCGAAACCGAAACTATGGCCGAAACCAGATTTTTTGGCCGAAACCAGCCGAAACCGAAACCGAAACCGAACCTTCGGTCGGTCCTTAATTTTTTGACAATGAGTTGTTAAGCAAGTCATTGTTCGAATCACAATGTACATAAATTAATTATTTACGTGTAGGTAATTGATGCAGAAACTTGAACTTTAAATGAAAAGGACAAAGTTTATATTTGTCCTTATAAAAACCTTGCGTTGCGGTTTCCGATTGCTATTTAATTTATAGTTTTAACGAGGCTGTGATAAAATAAAATACTATAAATGCAAAGTAGGTATATTTAGTTGTGAATATTTGCGTTGGACAATTAGGTCACAATTTTCTCCTAATTATTTAACCACTGGTTATTTCCGACTTCAACATGTTTCTAAGATATTTATTATCATTGAACTTTTTATTTTTGTGTTCAAAGGTCACTTCAAGTTAAAGAAAAAACCCTCCTTTTACGGGCTTAGCCACAGTCGGCTTAAAATGAACAGCGAGTGAAGCGTCTATTATCTTTTTTAGACCACATGCAGCGGTCGATCAAACTGTTTTATTCCCGTGGCCATCTGTTACTACATCGGGAATAAAATAAAAGGGCTATACTTAGCCGATACTTATTTAACTTTTAAAGATCTTTAAACTGAGCATTGATTATCCAGGGAGCAGTGATGGCTCAGTGGTTGCGGCCAGTCGTGGGTTCGAACCCAGGCAGGCACATTAATTTTTGTAATGTATTTCATCACCACCGCTCTCAAAACGGTGAAGGAAAACATCGTGAGGAAACCGGCATGTCTTAGAATCAAAAAATTGGAAATCATGTGGCATCTAACCAATCAGCACCGGGCCCGCGGGGTAAATTATAACCCATCCCTCTCCTAGAGAGGAGGCCTGAGTCCCTGCAGTGGGAACATTATAGGCTGATGATGGTGATTGATTATTCCTTACCTATGTAAAAAGTAATATCTAGTCAGACAGATATTATACTTTCGATTTAGAGATTACTAGGCTATGCCTGCGGCTTCGCCTGCGTAGAGTTTGTTGTCTCATGACATATGGAATACTTTTTATCCCGGTAGTCGTAGGTACTACCGGGATAAAAAGTATTCCATATGTCATACAAATCTGTTACGTACTTTTTGCGTAAAATATTAATAAAAATCCATCCATCCCCACAAACTTTCGCATTTATAATATTACTAGCACTTCGCCCGCGGCTTCACCCGCGTGGGTGTCGGTTATCGAGACCTAAAGTAATCTCGAAATTTGGACCCCATGGCCTATTACAAATTATATACTAAAACCTTCCTCGTCAACGAAAATCGAAAATCGGTGCAGGAGATGTTGAGTTTATCGCAGACGCGGCGGAGGACTTTGTTTTATAATAATTACTTGCGACCCGCCCCGGCTTCGCACGGGTAAAATGCTGATTTATATTATACATATAAACCTTCCTCTTGAATCACTCTATCTATTAAAAAAACCGCATCAAAATCCGTTGCGAAGTTTTAAAGATTTAAGCATATAAAGGGACATAGGGACATAGAAAGCGACTTTGTTTTATACTATGTAGTGATGATACAGTACCTAGTGACCACCAGGATAATATGAATTAGTATAGAATTATAGATTGATATGTTACACATACAACGATTTTTGCACCTCTACCAAACCAGTCGTATAGACGTCACTGGCATGTAGATTTCTATGCATACCTGCAGGCAGGGCTGGGCAAAATACATGCTCTGCTTTAATTGAAATACAAATTACAAAATACAGTATCGCAAGTAATTAAATTACAAAATACAAATTACATTTAAGTAAGGTATTTAAAATATAAAATACAAAATACAGTATTTTAGCAATTTTTAATTGAAATACAAAATACAAATTACAAATACTTTTTCAAAAAAAATAACCGCCTTCAAAAACCATCAGAAAAAAGTGTAAAGTGACTTTCTTTCGGAAGTCGGTCGCAAAAATGAATTAAAAACAAAATAACCAACTTATAAGTTTTTATTTTAACCTTTTTTGTTCAAAAATTTAACCCAAAATCTTGTCAACAACCAAATTTTTTTACACGTGCAAAACTAAACCGTTATGACTTGCCATCTTAGCTTGACAAGTTGACATTGACAATTCAACGTACATTTTTTTTGCTTTTCGTTGGCCAATTTTGACCTACAGTCATAATTATCGTTCAGTATAAAACAGATGCAGTGTTGCTAGCTCTAATAACTGCTTTACCATCATTGCACTCTCGCCTCGCACTCACACTCACGATCGCTAAATGAAGGTATAAATGTATTTTTGTTAAAATGTATTTTGAAGCCTCAAGTATTTGAAATACTAATTACAAAATACTTCGTCGTCAGGTATTTGAAATACGAATTACAAATTACATTTTAAGGAAGTAATTGAAATACAAATACAAAATACGTATTTGTATTTCAATTACGTATTTTAATTACAAGTAATTCAAATACTGCCCAGCCCTGCCTGCAGGTATACCCATATTATAGACATAGATACCTAATATTCCTAGGCCAAACCAATCCAGTCTAAACATATTCCGAGATCGGCTGTACAAATAATCAACGTGCTTATTACATAGACAATAATTATTATGTAGCTATACTGTTTCATGATTGGCTGCGTTTCTTAGGGTTGCCATATAAGTGACTAGCTTTTGCCCGCGACTTCGTTCGCGTGGAATAGTGACTTCCGGCAGATTTTTGGTTTATCTCGCGAAAAAAAAAAAAAAAAACTATCCTACCTATGTCCTTTCTCAAGTTCCAAACTATGTCTGTACCAAATTTCATCAAAATCCGTTCAGCCGTTTAGGCGTGAAAGAGTAACAGACAGACAGAGTTACTTTCGCATTTATAATATTAGTATGGATAGTCTGTGGTGTGACCAAGGAAACCAAGGGGTATCGTATTTCCCCGTCAGGGCTGCGGGTTGTTCGAAAGAGGTACCGCGGCCTCGGCACAAAGGCTAAGAAGGAACATGGGTGCTTTTTAGCTAGTAGAAGTCTGACACTCCCTACCACTCTGCCCAAAGCGGGAGGAGTCATTTGATGATTTCACACCGTCCAAAAAAAATAAAAATTAGGTTCTGTTTCTTGCTATTCCGCTACGGAACCTTATGGCGAGGTTGCAGTACTTTGTTTTTATGTACGCACGACCTCGCCCCCCGCCCTGCCGCGCGATCGATATAATGCCTAAATTTTGACTGTTTTTTGCTTCTTGGAGAAAAACTATATAGGTATGTCTTAGCAGTACACGTTTGAAATTGTGATTTAGTCATGTTTGCTAAAAAAAAGTATCGAGCCGATCATTCTAAATCGCGTTTTTATCTTTACTATTTATTAGAGAGTATGTTCAATTTTTATGTAATGATTTTTATTTATTAAAAAACTCGTATTTAGTTCGATTTTTATAGGTTCAAAAATCTTAAAATTACTGCAACCCCGCCTTAATAAGGGGCGGCACCCTTCAAACTATAGCAAACGGGAGGGATACACGGATGGGTGGCAACCCTACCGCATTTTGCCTAAATCCAAGGTGAGGTTGATTTTGCACCTTGGTCTACGATACAGTGAATTGAATGGAAATTATTGACTAAATTGAGGATGAATTTGTAAAAGATTTGCATCATCATCATGATCAGCCTATAATGTTCCCACTGCAGGGACTCAGGCCTCCTCTCTAGGAGAGGGATGGGCTATAAATGCTATAATCCACCACGTTGGCCCAGTGCTGGTTGGTAGATGTCACATGTCTTCGAATTTTTTGGTTCTAAGACATTCCGGTTTCCTCACGATGTTTTCCTTCACCGATTTGAGAGCAGTGGTGATGAAATAAATTACACAAAGTAATGCGCCTGACGGGGTTCAAACCCATGACTTACTGTTCGTAAGTCGGGGCCGCGACGACTGGGCCACGACTGCTCTAGGTTTGCATAGTCTTGAAGAAATCGAGACTCCTAACAGTTAGTTCTGTGGGATTTTTATTGTTTTTTTAAGCTCCAAAAGTTGTGGATAGAACAATGCGCAAGGCAATGTGCAAGGTATTTAAAGGTATTTCAATGTTAAGTTAGGTTGGGTTATTTTAGGTGACCCTGGTCTAAAATGCATGTATTTTACGTATTTTTGGCTCTACAGACTGAGTCTAAACTGCGACTAAAAATTATTGCGTTTAACAATTTGCTCGCACACAATCTTAATGTATTATTTCTAAGTACATAATTATTAAATGCAGCTACTTTACCAATATGTATACATAATGACCAATGAGTAGGTAATTAGTAATGACCTTGTATTATTATTATAAATCACCACAAAATAAACACAGGCTTACAGTCATCTCATAAATGACACATACCTACATATTCGTGGGCTCTGGATTCCCCTGCTCCCAGTTTAACAAAATAAATTATTTAAAACTGCTTATATTAACAAAAACAGTCACTGCAATCAGTGTTAGCTTCCGGAGTAGGTAGAACGGAAGGACGCACGTCGTATTCATTACTCCCCTGCCATTCATCATCAGCTTAACCCTACAATGCACGATTTTTTATTAAGCTACAAAAAAAATATGTATGATTTTAAATGCCATTCTTATAAATGGAAAAATAATAAAAAAAATCATTATGCAATATTTATTGAGATATATCGATTTTTGTGTATGTGCCCAATATGTCCCAAAAAGCATTAAAGCTTTAAAAAGTATTATGTAGGGTACTCAGAAGGAATGAAACAAAATAGTATTTAATTCAACTTTAATTAAATTATAAACAAACTTTAATTAAATTATAAACAAAATAATGAAATTATCAACAAATTCTAGTAGATATTAAGTCAGAGTTTAAAAAAAAAGAAAAAATTGAAATCTAAATTTTATAAATGCAAGTTACTTACTCTTTGACATTACAATTGTTTTATTTACTGATGAAATGCAAAAAACAGTTCTTATCTTTATTCAAGCACAGTGACACTCCACATTTCTGGCCTGGTTCTCTCCAATTACAACGTTGTTTAGTAGTGGACCATAATGGGAAGTGGTCGATGCCATCAGTTCTGGCGTCTTTAGGTGGTACTACAGCTTTTGGCTTTTTCTTCTTCGTTTCCTCAAGCATATCAGCGACAAATGATGACGGTCTTCCTATTTTGCGTGAAGTTGCAAAAGCCCTTTGTCTATCTGGACCCTCAGTCCAGATAGACAAAGGGCTTTGCTGCAGCAAATCGTCATAAAAAAAATACAAAAAATATTGTAATGGCGTTTCAAAACTCAGCATATTGGGGTCATTTCCTTTGAGCAACACAGATGGTGGATGAAACATGGTCTTTCGCCAGACATGTCTTCTCTTTTTTTTATTAGTCCTCAAATTGGCATTGACAGGACGAACTGAAGAAGTAGTTGGCAGAGGAAGTACCGATGACCGTTTTGTTGGAACCACATTTATGGACCCTGGAATTGATAGATGACCTGAAACGTTGGGTTGGGGTTGACCAATGCTAGGAAAATCATCGACTGTTTCATTCAAAAATCGTCCTACAGCAGTTGAGGTGTTTTTTCTATTTCATCCATCACCAAATCACTGAGTTTGATCAGGTCATCATCACTGTTCCCATCAGATAATTCCAGTTCATCTTCACTCCCCGATGGCACATTCAAAAAGTGTTCAATTTCTGATTCTGTCACCGATTTGTGAGGCTTCATCTGAAATAGAAACAAAGTTTTATATTACCCCTATTGCACGCTGTGCCTCATTGGGCACATACGATAAACCTCTCGATAAATCATAGATTTATTATAAATATTGTAAATAAAAGTAATTCACAAGACAATCATAATATAAACTTACCTCCGATAATTTGATATGCACAAAAATCCAATATTTTCAATTTATTTTGTCGGAATGAAACTTACCTATTTGAACTTTTTCTCAACTGCCCGCAAATACAAATTCAAACCTACTCCCTAACCTCTACCGCCACTGTGGTAAAAAAGGTGAACTATTTTATACTTCACTGAAGTGCGTAGTTATCATAATTTTCACTAGATGGTGCTTATCTATGTTCTGTACGAAACTATGAGCAATATTCCTGTATGGCCCATATGTGGCACAGTATGCGCTGTAGGGTTAAGGCGAGGTTACCCCGATAAACGTCGTCAACAATAGCGTTTTACTCTTACATGGAACGGATTTAAATTTTGAAAAAAATGTATTACATACAGTTGACTCTTCGATCATGATATGTCGGGCATGCGATACACGATTACTTACACTTCACTGCATCCAATTAAATCGCAAAGACATGTCCAAATGATGGCTAAATAATCGTTTTACTTGAGTTATATTAGGCTTTGAAAAATAAAACTTATAAGTATCATAATAAAGGTCGTAAAAAATGTGTATTATCTCGGGTCACATAATGTATAATTTCTTTATCATTTTTCTCCAAGAGAGAAAAAACAGTCAAAATTTAGGCATTATATCGCTCGCGCGGCAGGGGGGGAGGTCGTGCGTACATAAAAACAAAGTAGTGCAACCTCGCCTTAAAGCAGTTTACTACTGATACTCAACAACTCTTACCCAGTTACTACAACCAGTTACCACCCACCACCCTGTGAAGATCGTCGCTCCATCGAACTTATGTTGACATTACACACATCAGCAGACACTTTAATTTTATTTATATTGAGTGGTGGTGTGATTATCATCCTTGATTATCATCCCTGATTATCATTATTTTTAAGTGTACCTACTAACAAAATGATGGATCGTTAGGTCTGATTTAAATAAATAAATTCGAATCAATATGACAGTCGGACTGCCAAGTCAAAGGTCTCGAGCCCATCATAGCTCTGAACTTTCCAATTCATGTTCGTTTTATATAATTATCACTAGCTTGAACAGAAATTTACATTGTAAATATCGAGTGTGATAACTAAACAGACATCTACAAAGTAAACACAACTCATCCACAAAAAAACCCCGTACCTATATATTAATATTTGCTGCAATATCAATGTTTACTTCCACAGGAGCGGCACAACGCGATAATGCGCGAGCGCAGATAATACACAACGCCCCCGACATTGCTCTGACTACCGTAAGTTATTACTATCACTGCCTGTTTTATTTCCAACCACTACTAGTTTACTATGCTAAGCTCATAAGCGGTATCTCCAAAAAATGTACTTAACATTGATTTTAATGGCATCGGATATCTTCACTATCATCACTACATAGTATAAAACAAAGTCGCTTTCCGCTGTCTGTCCCTATGTATGCTTAGATCTTTCAAACTGCAGCGCAACGGATTTTGATGCGGGTTTTTTTAATAGATAGGGTGATACAAGAGGAAGGTTTTTATGTAGCACATTCCACCCGGCGGGGGCGGGTCGCTAGTCTAGTAAATAATATCGCATCTAACGAACAAAGCCAAATAGCAGTAAGTATCTATTTTAAAACATATATAAAACCTAATAGGCAAAATAACATTCCGTAATGTGTATACCAAACTATATTAAAAAAGTTCAATATTCTCGAAACTGGCTTTCCTCGAGATACCGCTTTTGCGTTACACACGGCAGTATTTTATATCCAACGACTGCTATTTTGATACTGAATCAATATCCAAACTCCATGCTATAAGATACATCTCGATGCTGCCACCTTTGGGATGGCAACATTGGATGGGATGGATGGCCATTTGCCAAATAGCAACTGGCCACACTTGTCCACCACCGCAAAGTTGCAAGTCTTTTTTTTATGGGACTTGCCCGCCACTCTATTCCCAAACCACTGTAAATCCGGTAAGCCAGAATCAACAGTGGCGACCACAAGCAAAGCGCCGAGACAATGAAGCCCGACGAAGTCCCAGAGAAACGATTTATCTGTCTTGGATCCCGCAACGAAATCAATCAGAAAGGAATAACGGAGGAGTAGGAAAAAACATAATTTCCACCAAAGTTCAAAGTTGCAAGTCTGTCGGTCTTCTACTGCAGACTGTACAGTCAACAGCAAAAGTAGATGATCAAAATCAGAAATTCAATACTAATGAACGGAGTTCGCGTCAGAACTGTGTGGCGTCAAAGTGATTCAAAAGTACGTGATTGTTTATTATACCAAACATTTACTACTAGTACAACTGCCATATATTTGTGATCACTTTTGACTCCAAAAGTTATAAACTCAGTTCGCTCCAGAACTAAGAAGTAAAAAAAAAAGGAAGGTAGATTGATATTTTTATCTTTAACAAAAATATCAATCTACCTTCCGGTTTTAATATATTGTAGCCGACTAAAGCAATTATTGAGTTATGATTTAGTATCGCATCAGATACTTTTGAACATTGACATAAATTCACAAACATGCAAAGATATTATATTTATTATTATTTATTGAATTATGATTTTGTATCACATTAGCTACTTTTGAACATTGACATAAATTTACAAACATGCAAAGATAGTTATATTTATTGAATTATGATTTTGTATCACATCAGCTACTTTTGAACATAGACATAAATTCACAAACATGCAAAGGTAGTAATATTTATTGAATTATGATTTTGTATCACATCAGCTACTTTTGAACATTGACATAATTTCACAAATATGCAAAAGTATAGTATTGAATTATCGTTTTTTTTTTTTTCACTTCATAGTTCTGAAGCGAATTGAGTTTATTAACTTTTGGAGTCAAAACTGATCACGAATATAATAATATGGCAGTTGTACTAGTAGTAAATGTTTGGTATAATTTACAATCACATACTTTTGAATTACTTCGACGCCACACAGTTCTGACGCGAACTCCGTTCATTAGTCTTGAATTTCTGATTTTAATCACCTACTTTTGCTGTTGACTGTACTTCGGAGAGTATGCCCAAGAATTCCAAGAGCTCCACAATCTCCCTTCTTCCATCGGAAGTCTAGGACATACTGCAGGCCTTTCCAAGTTTCCACCCGAGGTCTTTCGATCATCGGTTGCTTGCAGTTTTCTTTTAATATCATAAAGACCGATGACCTGGTGAAGGTTGCGGGGATCCGCTGAATGCAAGACGCAAGGGACCGGCAAATGTGACGACACTTAGGGGAGGCTTATGTCCAGCAGTGGATGTCTTTCGGCTTCTTCTTTTCGAGTCGATGACTAAACTCTGTCCGCCCAGTACGTGGCAACCTAGACGGCTCTATCATTTGCTTCATACAGGTCTTTGAGCGTGCAATTAGTTGTGCAAGACGGGCACGAGAGGAGATGTGGCATATCCTGTGTTGGGGCACCACACTCACATTCTGTTCGAGATGGTGATGATTATAAAGCTGATTGTTTTTCCCAGGTGTTACAATGGCATCGGTGTGGAAACGCCTGCAGCGCGTCAACAAGCGCGCAGCCAAGTTCCAGTACACCGCCTCGTACCATCGAGTGGATCTGGAGACCTCGCCCAAATGGTTAGTGCAAAGAACTATTATCCTACTAATATTATAAATGCGAAAGTTTGTGAGTGTGTATGTTTGTTACTTCTTCACGCAAAAACTACTGAACGGATTTGAATAAAATTGGTACACAGGATAGAACTGTAAATAACCTGAATTAACAGATATATCTCGATTGTATCTTCCCGTGGGATAGTTTTCAAGTTGTAGCGGTTGAAGCCGCTAGCTCATCATAAGTTTCATCGTGATCATTATCATCAGCCACAAGCTGCAGTTCACATACTAGAATAACCGACTTCAAAAAAAGGAGGTTCTCATTTCGGTTGTTATTTTTAATTTTTTTGGGTATTTCATAAGTCCGTCATTTATGAGCCAATTCCTCCAATCGAAAAATCAATTGATTTGATTTGACGGCCCCCATAAAAACGCTCGCCCTTCATCATTTTTAGTGTTTTACCTGGGAATTCCCCAGCAACGCCGGTCACCGTATATTTGACTTAGTTTAATGCTGTCTTATTGTCATTCTAGCTTTTCCTAAATATGTTGAAACGAACCCGAGACCTCATGCTAAGCAGCGCTTGCGACCACTAAACCAACGAGTCATTTCTTATTTATTAACTTTATATTTGTTCTTATTTTCAGGAAACCTAACAAACTAAGTGTAGTGTGGACCAGAAGGTCGCGGCGAGTGATCACAGACCCCTTAGAATGGGAACCCTCGTTGAAAGATCCTCTCAAGTAAGTAATTATCATTTTCCTGCCCTTATACCAATTTACTATTAATATCATAAACGGGATATTTACCATGTTTGATTTTTGTTTCGAGTTCCCGATATTTCGGCGCTGTTACAAGCACCATGATCACGGATAAACTGAAGACCACACACTGATATCCCGTTTATGATATTAATAGTAGTGTCAGTGACCATGTCAGTTTAAAAACTTATATTATACCAATTTACTTGGGGTCGGCTCAACATGTCTTCTTCTTCCATACTTCTGTATTACTCGTCATCTCAGCCGTCACTTCCTTTCTAGCCATATCATCCTTCACACAGTCCATCCATTGTTTCTTTGGTCTTCCTATACTCTTATAGCCATCTACATTCATACTCAACATTTTCCTCATTCCTCCGCATCACTTGTCCATACCGCGGTAACCGAATTTAGAAAATTCAATTCCAAAGTATGAACAGGACAAACCAACTTTACCGAAGTGTGATTGACTAATCACAGTTCGGTAGACTTCGGTAAAGTATTTTTTTTTCCGGTTCTTTAGAATGAAATTGAGGACCTCTTGGCTTATAGTCTAGGCAACAAGTGCCTTTTTGATGAACTTTTTTCAGCAGTCTCCGAAAATTATGGTTGAGGTGAGGTTCCGAAAAAAAAATGTAGTCCCGCTTGCAAAAATTGAAAAAGTTATTAACAATTAACTAAGAAATTAAAAACGGGTTTAGTTTTTTGCAAATATCTCAAAATAGAATTAAAATTTACCACGGATTACATACCCAATTTTCTCTTTGCCTCGGAAAGCACATTAAGCCGTTGGTCCCGGACTCCCGGCTGTCATTTTTGCATCTCTGACAACCGTAAAAGGCGAGTTAGTGACTCGTAATTCTGACAACCAGTCTTGTGAAAATTTGTATTCAGCTGCATCCGGTTTGACTGAAAGCCGAACCCAGTGTAGATGGAAATAGGCTAGGCAGATGATGATGATAGTGCTTGTATGTTTACTGCTTTTGATTGTATCTCATATTTCTTGCGACAATTTTTTTTTCTTTCTTTCTTTCAATGGCGTCGCAATATCGGGCACTTAAAACAAATATTAAACATGGTAAACATCCGGTTTTCGTATCACTATCACTACATAATTATTATAAAACAAAGACCTCCCCCACTCTCACGTCTCTCTGTTCGCGTCGTTCGCGATAAACTAGAAAACTTCTGCACCGATTTTCATGCTGTTTTCACCAATGGATAGAGTAGTTTTCGAGGGGAAGGTAGTATATAGTTTGTCAAGTTTTGGCATCAGCTAGTTACATATATCTTGAAGCCGCATTACATGAAATTGTATTTAATTTTCAGAGGCTCAGTGATCTACACGGTGCCCGAGAACCGCACGGTGGCTGTGACACTGTTCAAGGACTCGCGCACGAACGAGCTCGAGGATAAGGACTGGACCTTCGTGCTGGAGGATGTAAGTAGACCCTATTACCCGTTCTACTCCATAGGAATCTACACTTTGGAATTACCAACTACAGTACTGTCGCAGCTTTTGTGTTTTGTGACTTGGCAAGCAGTGGTGGCCCAGTAACTCATCTGTTCTAACAGATGACTTACTGAACCTGGGTCTACCCAGGCAGTGCATTACTTTCTGGTATTTATTTTATCACCACTGCTCTTGAAACGGTGAAGGAAAGCATCCTGAGGAAACTGGTATGTCCCAGAAATAAATATTCGAAGACGTGACATCTACCAACCCGCACTGGGCCCGCGTGGTGGATTATAATAACCCATCCCTCTCATGTAGAGCAGGCCTGGAGACCGGTAGTGGGAACATTATAGGCTGATTATGCTTATACTATGGCGCCTTTTCAATCTTGAGCGTTACCGCGATTTACAATCACAACTGAAATTGGTGTACTTTTAGATAGACCTCTGCCTTACCTTTCGGGGATTTCAGGCGTGATGTTATGGGGGAAAACCGATGTCCGACGATTTACGTGTTCTTTTAAGATTTTACAAGTTTTCTTTTATTTACGAAAAAAAAAAACATAGTTTTTATTATCCTCCCGTCCGCTAATAAATTTCCAGGAGATTTATAACAATGGCTTTTTAATTGTGTCTATAATAAGGCGTATGAGCTCTTATAGTAACTCAATTATTTCACCAAAAACCACCCCACATTTTTTTCCTAGCACCGTGATACTAATCGGCCCCCATTCCCCTCAGGTATCAGTAACAGGCAAGAGGCGCCGCCTGGCGGTGTGTTCCATCAACATGCGCAAGTACGCCAGTCTGGAGCCTTCACAGCGGACCCTAGTGCTGACCCTAGACCCTGTCACACAGAAGATTGTCGCGGCTTCTATACAGTTGACTTTACATACTGTGCTTCTGAGAGAGGGACAGGCTACGTAAGTTTTTATTTTGTTTTTTTTTTGGTGTTAAATCTTCTCTTTAGGTCAATCTTGTCCTGAAGTTGGTTTTTTTTTTTTTTTGTGGGATTGGAAATCATCAAATAACTCCTCCCGCTCTGGGCAGATCGGTAGGGAGTGTCAGACTTCTACTGATTAAAAACCACCCATGTTCCTTCTTAGCCCTTTGTGTCGAGGCCGCGGTACTTATTCTTTCGAACAACCTGCAGCCCTTGCCGACGACTCCAACGATGTCGTCGGTCCACCGAGGGAAAGCCTCCAATGCTGCGTCCGAATATCTTACAGTCAAAATCTCATGATTTTCAAGTTTATTTACTACTTTTGCCAGCGGCTTCGCCCGCGTGAAAACGACGATTTTCATACAAACTTTCATCCCCTATTTAACTCCCTTAGGGGTTGAATTTTGAAAAATCCTTCCTTATTCCTTTTCTACATTATAAAGGGAACTTCTGTGCAAAATTTCAGCTTTCTAGGTCCAAGGGTTTGGGCTGGGCGTTGATGAGTCAGTCAGTCAGTCAGTCAGGACTACTCTTCTTATTTATATCGATAGAGAGATAATATTATTCTACATTTCAGTGACGATGACATGCAATCCCTGGCGTCTCTGCTATCAGTGAACAACAACTCCGACATCGCTGTGCTGGAAGATTTGGACGAGGACGACTATACACTCTCCGATAATTCTACTAGACAGGTGCATATTACTTCTTGTTTACGTGTCGATTGAACTCAAATACCAAAAAAATCTAATTAGTCCGTCAGATAGATTTCCAAAAAATATTGGACACATGTTTTTTTTTTTTCAACGTAAACAAAACATGAAGACGATTTTACCGGATAGTGAAGTCACAAACCCCCACTCATAATCTTTGACACGTTTTATCTTCGTATTTTTGTATTTGATAAAATAAAAAACACGTATCCAATATTTTTCGATTATCTAACTGACGGACTAAACAGAATCATATTTTTTTAGTCAGGAAACATTCCTATTAATTTGTGGTCGTCTTCTTCCATACTTTTCATTTTAACGGTATTATTACCAGAATTTTAATATCACAGGCACATTAGGCCCTATCTCCTTCTTATCAAACTAACCAATCAATCTTTACCCACAGATGCTGGACCTCCGCCAACAAATGGAAGAAATGACCCAAAGCCTTACAAACAGCGACATAGCGGCGACACCCAACAGCGTCCAATCCCTCAAGTTCGACACCTCCCGCACTCCGACCGCCCCCCCCTCCCCCGGGACCGACAACTCCTGGGGGGCTGGGGGGGTCACCCCAGTGCCCACAGACCCCCCACACACCGGCACAGACCCCTTCGAACCGTATACAAAGTCTAGGCCGGAAATGCTAAGTAATTTGACTAAGATGGCTATGAAGCCGGAGCCTAAGTTCTTTTCTACGCCGAAGCAGAATAATGCGAATGTGGAGACTAAGGGGGAGCTGAAAGGGGTGGTTTTTAAACCTAAAATGGTGGCGATGAGGAATTTGAAGGTTAGTGTTGTTCAGAATATTTTTGACTCCGAATAATATAAGGTCCCATTAAAATAGGTGGACAAATTTTAACACAGCGTTCAGTATGTCTAAGTTAAGATATCTAAACAAAAAAACCACTAAATAAAGTGTTTTTTTTTTACTTACAATAATAAATTGCCGGCACTCTAGAACAAACTCATCGTTTATGTCTATCTGTCTGTCGATCTTGTCTATCTGTCTATCTGTCGATCTTCTGGTGAAGGGTCGTGGGTTCGATTCCCACTGGAAATATACTTTGTAAAGATGTTTCCAGTTTGGCTAGGACATTGCAGGCTTGAATCACCTGATTGTCTGATAAATAGATGATTCCCTGCTTCGGAATGCACGTATAAGCCGGTGGTCCCGGCCGTCAAATGGCGGTCGTCAAACCATGTCAGAGGCCCTTGGGGCGGTTAAGAAACCTTACTGCCCACACGATAAGAAAAATAGCCTAATTATCTCTATGTATCCTTATTATAGCCATTGGAGCTGAAGACAAATCTGAACAGCATCACACTAGACCGCAATGAAAACGAGAAGGATGAAGACAGTGATAAGACTCCCACTGCCGCTGATATGGAGAAACTGTTCCCGGGCAAGTTTGATAAGGAAAGGACTCCGGTAAGTTATTTTATTTTTTCGTACCTCAAAAAGAAAAAAAACGGAACCCTTATAGGATCACTCGTGTGTCTCTCTGTCTGTCCGACCATTCCCCCACCTTTATTTCTGAAACTACTAAGCCTAAAATTCCGACAAAAATACAGAAATTAGTTCAACACGTATAGATTACAGGAAAACCATCATTGTACGTCATCACCGTCATGGTACGGAACCCTTCATGTGCAAGTCCCACTTGGCAAGTTTTTTTTTCTTAGCCTGTATTTCCCACCTCTGGACAAAAGCCTGGGACCATAGACCGGAACCCTTCCGAGTTATGTCAACATCTCTCTATCTTGATTTTGTATATATATATTTATATAATATATATAGGATAGGTATATATTTATGTATGTGTATTATATGTTTATAATCTATTTATGTAACTATTTGTATATTATATTTATAAATCATTAGGTATGATATTATTATATTTGAATATTATTATTTTTTTACCATTGTTCCTATCAAAAAGAGCACCTGCCATCTAATCTCTACACCACCCTTGGTTGACTGGTAGAGAATGCCTAAGGCATTAAGTCCGCCTTTGTACCTTTTTTTTGTGTGCGAGAAGTTTAACCATAAAGTTCGGTACTGGCCCCTTGAGGGGCTCGACACATAAACCTACGCTGGCTCGGTTTCGGCCCCTCAAGGGGCTGGCAGTCAAGTCATACGACATCCTGATTATTTATGTAAATATTTTTATTTCTGTTTGTCAAATACTATGTGTATGTGTTAATTAAGAGAGTTGAATAAAAAGCTCATATGTGAACGCCATTAAATATTCTGTATTTATTGCGCAAGTTTCTTAATTTACCCTTATAAAATAAAAGTACTTATATACGGTCATCGCCATTTTGACGGCAGTACTGGCCGAGGCTAAAACCCATAAAAAATGTGGTTTTCGGACATTCGAGCTTCACTATATTGAGATTGAATAACTCGTCATTTAATTTTGTGACGATTTCATCCATAAATCATTTTAAATAAGCAGTGGTAGTGATGAATTTTAAAATCTATAATCGAAGTTTTGCGCCAATCGTGTTTGTTTACATTTTTATTTTTCAAATTATATCACATAGACGCGTATAGATTCAATAACAAATATGACAAATATCATTTGAAATATTATACACAACATGACACTGCCCAGATCTTAGCATAATTTACTAATACAGGACCAATAATCACGAAATAATCATCATCATAGCTCAATTTGTATTCAAAATTGACGTCCATGTTCTTTTTCTTTTTTTTTTAATAATTAGGTATGATGCGTGGAAGCGATTATTCTAATCGATTCTTTTTTGTAAATTTCGATTAATTCGAGTAATAAAATTAAGGAATTTAAGAAATCGATTGACAGAAATTAAAATAAAATTGTTTTGAGCGTAAAATAGAATAAACATTTATTAGAATATTTTTTTAAGCTTTTATAATAATAATCTGAATAGTCTATGGCTAAATTGGCGCCGATTATTTTTGCATATTAAAATTTAGATTCGGAATGCAATCGCTTTTCAAACTAATCCTTTATATTTTAAAATTATTAGAATATTAATTATTGTTTTTTTTTTAATTATTGGTTGGGTAGAGAATGCCATGGATCTTGGTATGTATAGTTAGTAAAAGTTTGATTGGTTTTGGTAATTATGTAATTATATTTAGCCTGGATTGGTTGGTGTGTATTCACAAATACTTTTTTTTTATCAGCCTGATCTGTCCGGATCGGCAATTTTCATTTCATTTTTGATTCTTAGATGAGCTTGGTTTAGTGGCAACCCCAAAATCTATAGGAAGTTTATACTTTTTAGAAAACTCTACAAATGTTTTATCAGGACATGAGTCCTACACTTGTCTTAGTCTTCTGTCTCATATTTGTTAATGGCTTCACTTAAAAGCCACGGCCCACGGCCTATGATGGGTAACCTGAACTGTGCAGTTGTAAAAAAAGAGATTTTAGAGCGGCCGGTGAACCTTTTTGAAAGAATAACCTAAGTAATGTTTCTTTATGATACGGCTTATGACTTGCCGATTGCGATATTAAGGGCAGTATAATTTACTGTCAGTCGTCGTTACCGAGGCAGGTCCAAGAAACGGCGCGCGGCGTGACGATTTGGACTCGTTCTTGACAGATTGCTCAGAAATAAGTAGCTGAGAGAGTTGGAAAGGAATGCAGTAGGCCTTTGCCCAGAAGTGGGAAAGATTAGACTAAATAAAAAAGTACGTTCGAACATAACAAGACGCCAGTAGTATCTGAAAGGTATTAAGGTACCCCATTGCCATCAACCGAGCACAAATCTGGACTCCGTGGCTGCTACTGAGAAATTCTTGATAGAAAAACTCAACAACACTTTGCTCGAACCCGGAGTTGTTCAAATTCAAATTCATTTATTTGCTAATATGGGTAATATGGGCATCCTATAACCAACCTTCTGATATTACAAAACCAAATTCACATTATATTAAGAAGAAAATAAAAATATGTACCTACTTAATAAATGTGAATTGCGAACGCATTCCTAATTTAAATTAAAAGATTTAAAAAAAAAATAACTATTTGATTTATACCAAGGAGTTGTAATTTCGTCTCAACTCTTTTTTTTTCAAACTTGATTTCATTGCGATTATCGATTAGGCTGAATGCAACTTTTTAATCGTAACGATGAAACTGGGGTTTACGGTAAGCACTATCAAGTGTTATGTTCTATTTGTCTATGGTTATATTGCAACATAGTTTTTATGAATATTTTTCACGACTTTGTTCGTGTTTTTTTTACGAAATTATGTATGAATAATGGCAAAAGTAAGAACGCAGGTAGAATGTTACTGTCGTTATTTTGCCTTTAGAGTGTTATTAGCAAATGTGAAACTTGTTTATGTACATTATTTCCAGCGCATCTGGGATACCTATTTTTTGGAAGTGTGTAGTATTATGTATTTTATACATATTTGTCAATAGACTGTCGCCGTTTTACCGGCCTCAATACGATACTGGAGACATGAACCACAAACTTATCATATTAAAAAGCTGCCGTGACATGTTTTTCATTCTAAAATCGAATGCTGAAAGTTCACAAAAATTCTTTGATTTCACGACAATTTGCACCACCTCGCGCCGATTCAGCTGATATGTCATATGTCAAAATCTTGTCGTGCATAGTGGTTAAATAAATAATAGACTTCCACTTTTCTCTGAGCGGTTTTCTCCGTCCGATTTTTCACAAATGCTAAGTAAGTTATAACGGATGTAAAAATATCCTTATCGAAACCTTAAGGCACTTGTTTTCGACCATACCTCGGAACCATCTAGTTACGGAGATCAGATATTGGAGTTCAAAGTTCTTTTTTTCTAAAGTTTCTTGCCCGTTCTTCTCCATAGATATCTACGCTAGGGAACGGGCAACTACAATACTTTCACAAGTTATTATGCCTTGTGATTGGGACTGTAGCATATTTTATTTCGTACTAGCTGATGCCCGCGGCTTCACCCGCGTGGATGTCGTTCAAATTATATACTAAAACCTTCCTCTTGAATCACTCTATCTATTAAAAAAACCGCATCAAAATCCGGTGCGTAGTTTTAAAGATTTAAGCGTACAAACAAACAAACAGACAAAAATAGCGACTTTGTTTTATACTATGTAAGGATTTGTTCGACTATTCAAAAGTGCCTGTAACTGGCCTACTTGAAATAAATGTTTTGTTTTTGATTAGTAATAGTGTCATCATGACCGTTTTTTAGACGATATGCAAATTGTGTGCTTACCTTCAATAATAAACAATTTCCCCAGGTACAAGACCTCCTAGAATGGTGTCAATGCGTGACCCGCGAGTACAAATCCTGCCGCGTCACCAACCTGACGACCAGCTTCCGTTCAGGACTTGCCTTCTGTGCCATCATACACCGGTTCAGGCCTGACCTCATGTGAGTATACTACAGACACTCAGGAGTACCTGAAACTAGCATAATATTTTGCCAATTAAACTTGAAGCTAGTACAGTCAGCATCAGAAGTATATTAACATTATTCAAAGTTTCGAAGCTGTTTTTTTAATAAAAACTTGTTAGATATTACTCGTAACTACATGTTATTGGAGTGTAAGGACTATTTTCACGAATAATCTTCTGAAACATTAAAAATAATAGCTAGAGTCCTGTACATAAAAAAAGAATTAAAATTCCGAAATGTTCAGCTACTTCTGATGCTGACTGTACATAAGCTATAAAGTTGAAAATCTATTAAATAAACTTGTCTTGTGTTTTTTGTGCTACGGAATCTTACCGTAGAATACAATGTTAACACTCGCAAGAAAACGTCACTTCCCAACATTTTTTTTTTGCGTGGTGTTGCGTAATTTGATGTCCAGGATGCTTGATAAGCAGCTGCGTGAAAGGTCCGTTTACTTACCGATTTCCGTTTGAAAGAGAAAAAAATTGGTTGTCTGTAAGGTCGGTTTAAGGACGATAGTTTAACGTGACAACGTCATAACAAACCATTCCTACAATCGTGCAGCGCTCTCGCTCCAATCGTAACGTTACAGCGAGCGTAACGTTACAATGAGTCATCCTTTTACGTGCGTGCAGCCGGCGATCATCAATTTATTAGACAATTGTCACGTCAAAATCAAATATTTACCCATTTTATTATTGATTCGGGTCGAGAATCATTAGTATAGTTTCTTGCTTGAATTCAAAACAACAGGTTGTATTATGTGTAAACCAATTTGATGAATCATTCTTTCTTTTTTATTTCAGCGATTTCTCCGGTCTCCAACCCGACGAGGCGGAGAAGAATCTCCGCGTAGCACTAGAAGCTAGTTCTAAGTTAGGTATCTCACAAGTACTGACCGCGGCCGATGTATGCTCCAGGCAGATTCCTGATCGATTAGCGGTGAGTTTACTTGTTATATATAAATAGATAGACCACAGATATAGACAGACCTAGATAACGCACGAGCAACTACTTCGCGTGCCACGTATCTAGCTTACGTACAAAAATCGCAAGTGGCCAGTTTCGCGCTCAGTCTGCATCGGTGTATAGCGCTAGTCGGACGTCGGAGCTGGTGCTAAAGGCAGGGGTTGGGGCGAAGGAGGCGCCGTACGCGGCAAAGTCTTTGAATCGATTTCATTACACGACTGCCCCAAAAAAAAGAGTGTTATGTTTTTAGCGTTCATGTATGTATGTCTGTGAGTTTCTTTATTCCACCATAACTTCGAAACGCCTTAACCGATTTTGATATATGTGGTATCGTTAGATTCTTTGCGTTATCCCGGGTGACATAGGCTAGTTAAAATTTTGAAAAATATGATAGGGGTGGCCATGGTTTAGGAATAAAAACAACTTTAGATTTTTTTTATTAAAGTTTTACTGAAAACTAAAACTTTTCTTGCAGTCGGGGGACCTGTAAAGAATTGTTCCACCGAACTGTCCCCCGACTGCAAGAAAAGTTTTAGTTTTCAGTTTTCCATTTACGGGACCTTGCTCTCATTCATCACTGAAATTGTTTGACTTGTTTTTTCGTTTTTAGTTTTCTTTTTGTCATGGCAGGCGTGTTTTTTAATTTTTTCAATTAGTTGATTTTTTTTCCGATTTATAGTGCTGGTGACGTCATAATAGGTAGTCAAAAAATGCCACGCTTGGTTTTCATACAGATCGTGATACTTGCATTATCTAGGTCTATCTATATCTGTGAGATAGGCCCTTAACCTATTGAGCGCCACAGTCACGAATAGACGACAAGCCGAACAAGCAAAAAAGTACCTTAATTCTGTCGACTTAAGGTACTTTTTGGCTTGTCGTCTGTGGCGGTCAAAAGGTTTGGGAGAAACGCAACTGCTGCATGAGATCCTGGGTTTGTTTTTTTTGTTTTACAAATCAATAAGAGTGTTGTCTTTGTTTTTCAGATAATGACATATCTCTTTCAACTGAGGGCTCATTTCACGGGCAACGAATTACAAGTAGAACAATTAGGTAAGTTACTAATTACACTATTAAGTATAAAGGGCACTTATTCGCCCCGTCATTGGCATCATTATCTTGTTCTGGACCCACATAAGAACCTTCCAGGGCCTGCAGTCTCTACACTAATAACGACGCTACGAATGTCGCTAAGTCGTAAACTTTCTTTAATAGATTTTCAATCATATTATGCTGTTGAAATAGAGCTGAAAATCTATTAAAGAAAGTTCACGATTTTACGACTTAGCGACATTCGTAGCGTCATTATTAGTGTAGAGACTGCAGGCCCAGTTATGAAGATATTGGGAAAAGAAAATTCCAAATTTTACTCAAGTAATTTTTTTTTACGCGAATAACTTTACTTTAATTTCCTCATTGACCCGCTTAATATTCCAAGCATCGTCCGGCACAATGTTTTGAATGTACTTCATTGAATTTTACCGTAAAACGTGACTTTTTACCCCAAAAGAAAAACTCGTTTCCCAGCAATATTTTTTGCGTGGGGCAGTCAATAAGTAAACGATCTAAATATATAAAAGGAGAACTGACTGGGTGACATATCAACGTACAGCCGAAACTACTGGGGCTAGGAATGTGAAATTTTGCACACGGCTTCCTATTATAATGTAGGGGAGCACTAAGAAGGGGTTTTTGGAAATTTAACCTTTAAGGGGGTGAAAAGGGGGATGAAAGTTTGTATGGAAAATCGTCACTTTTGTAGTTGAACCGACATCCACGCGGGCGAAGCCGTGGGCAAAGTGCTAGTATTAAATAAGAATTCCAACCATTCTTTGTGTTACAGGTAACGATGAAACAGAGTCGTCATACCTAGTAGGTCGACACGACACGGACGGCTCCATACCTCAGGAGTTGTTCAGTCGGGAGATCAGCATGAGGCGCTCCAGGAACCTCATCGATAGACCCAGGCCGCAGTGAGTTACCTCTCTACTTACTAACACAGAAATCACGTAAAAAGGAAGCCTGAGTCCCACCAGTGGGAACGCTACAAGCTATATCTACTGCATCAAGTCCATAGAAATCCAAATATCGTGAAAATTACGTAGATACGACATTTTATCACTATAACTCGATATTAACGAGCCTTGAAGATAGTCGAGTGGGCTGTGTTGTTCGAAAGAGATATAGCGGCCTCGGCACAAAGGGCTAAGAAGAAACATGGGTGGTTTTTTTAGTCAGTAGAAGTCTGACACTCTCGGAGTCATTTGATGATTACGCATAACCCAAAAAAAACTGCCTCTGATATTGTTTGACGGCCGGGACCATCGGTTTATACGTACCTTTCGAAGCACGGCGAAAAAGTTTTGTTATCAGGAGGTCATATTGCAGGTTTGAATCAGTCCTAGCCAAACTGAAAACAACTTTACAAAGTTTGCTTCCCATGATAATCGACCCCACGACCGCCAAGTCACAAGGCAAACGCCTACACCACTCAACCACAGAGGCAGTTTAGTTTAAAAACTTATAACTATAATTTGTTCCAGTTCCCAAGAGTCGTGCGAGTCCCGTCAGTCAGCCGACCGCCTGAGCCCGGACAAGCCAACATCCCCGGCCGCCATGAAGGACGTGCGCGACATGTTCCTGCACCAGTCCAAGACTATCCTCGGCAAGATGCTCTCTCCTGCCAAGGATCTGAGGGAGAAGCCTTCTGCTAAGTGGTTCGCTGATCCTTTGAAGGTCAATGAGGTGAGAACGAGAAAAGTTTATTAGCTCACTACAGTGCAATCAAATTATCTTGGCAGGTCCGAACTTCGTGCAGGTTATTTTGTTACAACTAATGTATAAAAGTGTTATGATATTTATTTTATTTGTATTTCTCACTGTTTAAATTAGATATTTTCTGATCGTATAGGTATTGGGTTATCTGGCAATAACAGTTTTCTTCACAAGTTTACATGCGTAAAAGTTCGCAGAGCCTATGTTCAGACCTGACAAGATAATTTGATCGCACTGTAATAGATCGACTGGCGAGTCGAAAATGGAGGAGCTAATACGATAGTTGACTGATTAAAAAAAATAAGTTTCTGTTTAGTCCGTCAGTTAGATTATCGAAAAATATTGGATACGTGTTTTTTGTTTTCTCAATTAAAAAAAAAATTACGAAAATAAAGCTTGTCAAAGATCATAGAGTGGGGCTTTTGACGTCATAGTCTGGTAAAAATTGACCAAGCTGTGACGTTGCACGACTTTTCGAGGCACTGTATCGTCTTCATGGTTTGTTTACGTGAAAAAAGAAAAAATATGTGTCCAATATTTTTCGATAAATTTATCAGACGGACTAATTAGAATCATATTTTTTTTAGTTAGTAAACATCCCTATTAGCTCGTGTTAGGGCTTCGCTGGGGGAAGACAGCAAAGGGACAGGCTCCGACTGTGGTTATTATTTAGGGACTGATTTAGAACTGCAGGCTCAGCCTCGCGGGCTATTTCGAAAGTTAGGGAGTGACTACGTTGTTACAAAAGTACACCCTTTATAAATCTTTCCAGCCCATACCCGTTCGGCCAGAGAAGCTGATGACTCGCAAAGAGCTAACAGACCCATTCGGCTCTGATGATGAAGAGGAACCTCAGGAAACTCCTGCACCACCTCCCGTGCAGAATAACCAAAACAGTGAAGGTAAAGTCAATACTTTATTTATCTCTTAGGATACAGTCTTAAATAGTGTAGTACAGGGGGGTACGGGGGGGGGGGGGGGGGCAGACGGACCAATGGCGTGCCGGTAAAAACGTTTTTGGGAGTACGCTATTTCTTCTGAGTTTCATGGATTTGGGATGTCATAATTATATGGTGTATTGGGGAAGTAAATATAATTATTTCTGTATACATAACTTTTCCCGAAACGGCTGAATATTCGAGAAAATTAAGATAAGATAATATTTATTTGCATAAACATGTTGTCATACATACAAGAAAAATAAATGCATGCAAGGTGGTAATAACAGTATTGAGTACAGGCATGTTTGCCACATGATGTGACGTGCAAATATGTAGAAAAATTATTATAATTGATTAAAACATTCCCTCATGTCATAATAACTATAAATTGAAGAATAAAAAAATACTACTGTCATAAATTAAAAATAAATCAAATAAACATTAAAAACAATAAATAAGTTATTAAGACTGATAAACAAATCATGTCAACAATAAAATATAACAATAAAAGCATTCAAAAAAATAATCAATTCAATTGTAAATTAAGAAACACAAACAAAAAAAAAAATATAGTCATAAATATAATCATATATAATAAAATAAGTGAACAAATAAATAAGTAAACTTAAGTGGCAGTGGGCAGGGCACATTGCTCGCAGAACGGATGCCCGATGGGGCCAGGAAGTGCTGGAGTGGCGACCGCGAACCGGAAGACGTTGCGTTGGAAGGCCTCCCACTAGGTGGACCGATGACCTGGTGGAGGTTGCGGGGACCCGCTGGATGAGAGACGCACGGGACCGGTCAATGTGGCGACACCTGGGGGAGGCCTATGTCCAGCAGTGGACGTCTTTCGGCTGAAATGATGATGATGATGATGATGATAATAAAATATAAGAAAAAATAAAAACCCGTATAAATCTCGATCTAACAAAGGTGCGAGGTTCATTTATGGATTAAAATACTCGGCATAAGATGCGTCATCAATTTACCTAACATCATTATTTCGTATCACATATAGTTTAAGCAAAGAAAAAAATTCGGCTTATCACCAAAACGCTGCCGTCTAAAACCTGGGCCATTGAAGACGCTAATGGTCAAGTGGTCAGCGAACTGGAGCAAATATCAGAAGCTTGGAGGTGTTACTGTCAGTCGCTTTTTGAAGATCCGCAGTCGCTAGCCTTTGCATCAACAGAACCAGAGAGTGATAAACTGGAACCAGACATCCTTGAGTCAGAAATCAGAGCTGCCATCAAACACTTAAAAAATGGAAAAGCTACGGGCTCTGATGCTATCCCAATCGAGACTATTCGAGCATTGGGAGAACGCGGCGTTCATATCTTTCACACCATCTGCAATAAGATATGGCTGGCAGGAAAATGGCCGTCAGAATGGGCTCACACAGTTTTCATTCCTCTTCACAAAAAGGGGTCCACCAAAAAGTGCAGCAACTACCGCCTTATTGCTCTGATCAGCCACGCAAGCAAAATATTGCTACACATTCTCAACGAGCGTCTGAAAACATACCTATCGCGGGAGATTGCGCAGGAACAAGCTGGGTTTGTGAAGGGAAAGGGAACACGTGAGCAGATTCTCATTGTTCGTCAGATAATCGAGAAGGCAAGAGAATTCAACAAGCCGACCTACATATGCTTTGTTGATTTCTCAAAAGCATTTGACTCCGTGAAATGGCCAACCTTGTGGAAGACGCTATTGGAAATGGGCACACCAAAACATCTTGTGCACCTTCTTAGAGTACTCTACGAAGGAGGAACAGCATCAGTGCGAACAGACGACCACATTTCGGATAGCTTCCATCCCAGTGCAGGTGTCCGCCAGGGATGTATAGTATCGCCACTCCTATTCAACACCTACACGGAGCTCATTATGCGCATCACCCTCGACGACTGGACTGATGGTGTTGCGATTGGTGGCTACAAGATTGCGAACCTACGCTACGCTGATGACACAACCTTGTTTGCGACTAGTGCTGAACAGATGGAGGAACTACTCCTTAAGATGGAGCGCGTGAGTCTTACGTTTGGTTAATCGCAGTAAAACCAAGATGATGATTGTAGACCGTGGCAACATCAACTCGCCAGACATGACACAGATTGCGAACTGCGACGTGGTTCAATCCTACGTGTATCTTGGTGCTGTGATCGCGAATAACGGCGGCTGCGTGGATGAGGTGAAACGGCGTATGGCTATGGCTAGAGGGGCAATGGACAAGCTGAAAAAAATATGGAGGAATCGCGGCATAACTAAGGCCACTAAGATCAGGCTCGTCCGTACTCTTGTATTCCCTATATTTCTGTACGCAGCTGAGACGTGGACATTGCGAGAACTGGAAAAGAAAAAAGTAGATGCTCTAGAAATGTGGTGCTGGAGAAGAATGCTTGGTGTATCATGGACTGAATTCCGCACAAACGTCTCCATACTCCAAGAACTCGGCATCAAACAGCGTCTATCAGCACTAGTACAGTCTCGGATACTTAAGTTCTTTGGGCATGTCTCCAGGCGGAACAATGACTCCATAGAACGTCTTGTGGTGCAGGGCAGAGTGGAAGGTAATAGGCCACGCGGGCGGTCACCGATGAGGGACCGACCAAGTAAAATCCGCGATTGGAGGCCCTGTCAATGAATGCGCCAGATTGACTTCTAACCGAACCAGATGGAGAGAAATCGTGAGGCGAGCAACAACTACACCTGCGATTGGACACAGTTCATAGTGACCACGACCGCTCTGTCAAGAGCGAAACGAAGAAGAAGAATAGTTTAAGCGTAATTAATGTTTTTCTTAATACCAGGGTGCAAAAATTACGATTTTCAAAAAATTATCACTCAGAAACTAGACTTGGTAGATAAATGGGTATACGAAAACTTGCATTTAAAAGATCATTTCAAGGTTTTGCAATAAAAATGGGATGCCCGAAAATCGGGCTCCATAAAACACTGTGCGACGGTTTAGAATAAATAATATTTTCGATATAATAAAAAAACGAGTTTCGCAACCGGACGTGTGTTTATAATGCGAAAATCTTAATATGGCGCTGTTTGCGCCATATTAAGTTTTCCACTAGGTAAAGGATTTTTTGAGATATTTTCATATGAATGCAATTTTTCCACACATACTCAAATGCAAACAAGCACACAAAGTATTATTATAAAGGAACAAGTTGGTAGCCGACTGCACGCAGCAGCAGCAGACGACATGTCGTCGCGTCATGTCGCTGCAGTCATGATTTCGAACCCGACTGCAGACGGCAACTGCAGATGGCATCCAGTTGGTGTAAACTGAAGACACAGGTTCCGATACATTTTCGGCTAATAAAGGACATATCTCATGTTGTTTCTGTTATCTATGGGCAAGTGATCTGTGGTCGGACGACACGTGCGTCTGCCGCTCGACGACGCGTCGCTTCATGTCGCTAACTACGGAGGGAATTTCATAGAAATACGTAGAAACCAGTCGTCTGCTGCGGCTTCGTGTCGCCCGCTACCAACTTGTACCTTAAACAATATAAATTGTTTTGAAATAACCCTTGTTATTGTTACAGTGTCACCACAACCGGAGCCCCCCCCAGCCCCCCCAGCGGAGCCCCCCTCGCCCCCCACACCGGAGCTCCCCAAGCCCACACCGGTAAGCGAACTTCTAGCTAACACTGTATGGCTTGTGTGTATGCTCTAGTGTCACTCGTGTGCAGTCGTGGAGATAGTAGCCAGGGGTGATAACTCATATATTTTATTTTATTTTCTTTGGGTGGCTTACAGCTAACAATACAAAAAATGAATATTGAGTTGTTCAACGACAAGCCATTTACAAGCCTCCACAGTTGGCAGTAAAATAATATTGCAAAAACTATTGCATAGGCATAATACACTTATAAATATAGAATTTAAAAAAAAAATACAATATAAACTATTAGCTAAGCTTAATTTAAATAGCTAAACTTAGTATACTTATAAATAATAAAAACTAAGAATATAAAATATATAATCACGCCTGTAATCTCAGAAGGGCTAGGCACAGTATTCCTAAGAGTACAGAGAGTGCCCTGCATACCCACAATTCGTCAGTTATGTGTAAGTCCCATTGAAAAGGAGGCCTATTACCATCAACCGGGCACAAATCAGACTCCGTGGCTGTACTGTGAAATTCCTGATGTTTTGACCTGGGACCCAAGACCTCCTGTGTAGCTCGCGCTAGCGACCACAAGACCAACTAAGCAGTCCATTCTGCATTTAAAACTTAGACAAAACGCAATATGTAATAATGATAATCCAAAACTATACCTACATGTTTGTACGCCGGAAACGGCAGAATATTCTGATCGACATATATAAACCACCTTCCAGCTTTGTACAATATTCTGACAAATAAATGCATTCTATTCTATTATTGCTTTTTCCATTAGGAATTTCTCAGACACGGAATCTGGATTTATGTCCGATTGACGGCAACTCTCCCAGGGGACTTAAAAATAACTGACGAAAGGTACTTATAAAGGTAAAGGTACTTATAAAGGTACTGACTTATTACCTCTACCTAACACTTCGGGCATTACAAAAGCTTGTCTAAAATCTGAATTTTATTTTACTCATCAGACGATTTCAAACAAACTTTTCAAGGAAATATAGCCCTGCCAAAGTATTCTTTTAACTTAGTTTTAAAACCCTGGCTACGACCTCCAACGTATCTATTGGATCCAATACTTCATATACGAATACTTCAAAGGATACATACCGACTGTATCTGAACATTTTACATGTGATACTGACTTTATGCTGCACTCGGTGCCAGCCTTAAGCCATCACTTAGTAAAGATTTGACATAGAAAACCTTCACTAAAGTGTCAAAATCTTTACTAAGTTATGGTTTAAGTAATTGAATATATCTGAGTACGGTAGTTAAACATCAATATTTTCATTAATAATATCCTATAGTGGGACAGAGCAGGCTAGAAAAAAAAAAAATATATATATATCCTATAGTCATAATCGATAAAATTCAGATAGTAAATGGTTTTAGCAACTTAGCTACTTAATTAGTGTTTTTTGTAGGACTAATAAACTCAGTAGCGAAATCATACATTGTAGAAATTCAAAATTAATAGAAAAACAATTTTTTTTAGAAGTAGAGACATGTGTTTTAGTGTTATTGGGTCTTTCATCAGGAATTTCTCAGTAGCAGCCACAGAGCAGCAACAGTGAACAACTGGGCACGCACTGATTTTGTGCCCAGTTGTTCACTGTAAGATACAATTGTTCTTTCTCTGGATCTCCACTTGGGATAGGTTTCGTTCTATTTCGTCGTCATCTGCTATCCTGTTAGGAGCAAAAAAGGATTTAGAATGCCCTCTGAGCAGGAGGCCCTGGGTTAGTTTCCGATAGGCTAGGCAATAGGCTCGCCCCCTGTTACATGGACTTAAACATAACTGACGAAATGTTGTGTATATTAATGAGTACACCTCGGCCTAATCCTTCGGGTATATAATATTTTGGCTGCAAAAGAAAGAACCAATTTCAGTTTTTTTTATATGGGCTTTCTCTTGACCTCAATCTTGCCCTAAGGGCAGAGATGAGGTCGATGATGGAACGAGCTTACCCAGAAGAAGCCTATTTACTCGCGACTTAAATAGATTTATCTAGTATGGAAACGAAAAAATCTGAATAGACACAGATATTTTATAATTGTTAGTATATACATATATATAATATGTATATATTTTTATATGTCCCAGTATTGTGGTTTAATTTTAAACCGATTTTTAACCGTTTGTGGGCGTCCATCATTGGGACTTAATAACTGCAGATAAAAGTTAAATTGATATAGTTTATTATCTGCCAGTTTATTCATTATCTTCATTTTCGTGTAACATCGTACGGTCAGCAAAGCAAATAAACTTGTTACGAGTTTGTTTCATCACCTAAAAGTACGGTCGAACGAGGTATTTGGTATACCTACACGCAGAAATATTTATAATAATTCTAGTATACTGATAATATTGATTGCAATAGGGGATCGACTCTAAAAAATATGATTCTGTTTAGTCCGTCGGTTAAATTATCGAAAAATATTGGATACGTGTTTTTTGTTTTATCAAATCAATAAAAATTGACGAAAATAAAGTGCGTCAAAGATCATAGAGTGGAAATCTATCTGACGGACTAACTAGTTTTGTCCGATCCTCTATTGTGTTTTATAAATTCTGTATGGTTTGACATTAGTCTCTAAACGTGTCAGTTTAATCTTAAAAGTAAATTCAATTTAGCTAACTGTATATCAAATACCTTGTTCGACTTATTTTTAAAACAAACTCCAAATACTCCACCATTTATTTTGCCGACCGTCAAAATAAAAAAAATCCATCATTTCTTTCCATTGCCCATCGACACCGCTTGCCTGTGTTTGACGCTTCTGATTGGACGACGCTATGTAACCCCGCTTCGCTGATTGGTCGATCACGTCACCGCTCTCGATTCCCATTGGCCAGCAATTGTTGTCGCGTCATGACGAGTTGAAAGAGCGAGCGAGACAGTTGCTCGAGGCTACGAAAAGAGAGGCGAGGGAGAAGGACAGGAAGATGAGACAGAACGAGAAAGAGAGGGAAGAGAAGGAGAATGGACATAGGAATGGAGATGTAAGTCCTACTAAGGTATGATTATAGAATAGTTTTTTTTTTCAGGTACCAAAAGGCCTATATATAGGTAATTAACCTAAATATACATCATAAAAACATTTGAGTCAGTATAATCTCAAACTCAAAATATTTATTTCAATTAGACCATTACAGGCACTTTAAAAAGTCAGAAAAACAAATAAAACGAAACGACAGTCACAGTCCTAATGCATAATAACTTGGAAAATTACTCTAGTTGCCCATTCCGTAACGTAAAAAATAAAATGGAGAAGAATGGGCAAGAAACTCCATGGACACTCTTCAATTCAATATATTGTTACAAAAAAAAGTAACTTAAAACTATACTAGTATAATACTATGTTAGTAAAATAATAATTTGCCCGCGGTAGCGACGGAACACCTAATTCAAACTTTCTTCCAACACCAATCATTAGTATTAATATTGCTGACAAACAACTTTTATTTTGCGGTTGCAATATCACGTTTTATGGTAAAACTCAATGTAGCACACTCAAAACATTGTGCTGATGAATAGTAAATGGGCCATGGATGTAATTAAACTAGTACAGTTATGTCCTTAAACCTAGTAGGACGTTTAGAACTTTGACCTCCAATATTTCCGTCATAGAAGGTTCCTAGATATGGTCCAGGGCAAAAAAAAACACGGGAAGAACCAGCTTTTCGATTTCGTTAACGGTTTTTTTTACAACCTTTATTAGTTGGGGGACCTATTAAAAGTAGAACAGTAAATATCATAAATGCAAATCTACTCTTTTATACATAAAAATACTATAAAAACAATACAGGATCCTGAATTCCAAAAATTTTCAAAATCAGCGTAAAATTTTATAATACATAAGAAAAATAATAAATATTGTATAGCACATACTTGGCGCAAGCACTAGATGTCAAAGCCTATCTGTCTCCACTCCACATGGGGTAGTACCTAATTGTAGTATTGTTCTCTTTCTAGCCCATGACTGAGGAAGAGAGACAGGCGATGCTGCGGGAAAGAGCGAGGAAGCTTATTGCTGATGCGAGAGCCGGTATTGTTAGGTAAGATTGTTTTTACTTTTTTTTTATGGGACAAACCCGCCACACTATTCCCAAACCACTGTAACTGCTGTTAGCCAGAATCAACAGTGGCGACCACAAGAAATGCGCCGAGATAATGAAGCTCGACGAAGTCCCAGAGAAATGATTTAACTGTCTTGGATCCCGCAACGAAATTAATCAGAAAAGAATAGCGGAGGAGTAAGAAAAACAATTTCCACTTCCTCCATATCAGCAGGAGACAGAACAGATAGTTTTCGCTTATCCTTACATAGTATAAAACAAAGTCGCTATTTTTGTCTGTTTGTTTGTCTGTATGCTTAAATCTTTAAAACTACGCAACGGATTTTGATGCGGTTTTTTTTAATAGATAGAGTGATTCAAGAGGAAGGTTTTAGTATATAATTTGAACGACATCCACGCGGGTGAAGCCGCGGGCATCAGCTAGTCTATATATAAATAAAAAGAGAAGTCCTGACTGACTGACTGACTGACTCATCAACGCCCAGCCCAAACCCTTCGACCTAGAAAGCTGAAATTTTGCACAGAGGTTCCCTTTATAATAATTATAGTGTAGACAAGGAATAAGGAAGAATTTTTCGAAATTCAACCCCTAAGGTATTTAAATAGGGGATGAAAGTCTGTATGGAAATCGTCATTTTCACGCGGGCGAAGCCGCTGGCAAAAGCTAGTTAACAATATAAATTGCCACATAGAGGTCCATTAATTGAGGTCCTGCGTCCGATTCCCGAGTCTGACAAAGTGTTATTGGGTTTTGCCATCAGGAGTTTCTCAGTAGCAGTCAGGGAGGCTAGATGTGTACCTAGCCTCCCTGTTTAGGGCAATAGTCTCACCGCCATTACAAGGGACGTCAACAAAACTGGCGAAATGTGGGTGTACTATTAAGAGCTATGGTACCTCAAACGCGAGTTTTATAATGCGTAAAAGTATATAATTCACTGCAGTAATCAACATCAGAAAAATATATGATATTCTTCAGGATATATGCTAGTGCCATAGTGTTGTGAAAACATAATACAACTAACTTTTCTCGATAGAAAAAAATCGCGAAATACCTCTAAAAATTTCTTTTAACGAGTAAAAACCATACTAAAATACATGTCAACGTTCTGATTTTTATGCCAAATAATTCTACAAGCAACATACTAAAGTCATAGTGTTTTACTTTTTTAGTCCAATCAATAGTTTTTTTGTAAATCGCAAAATACCACTAATTTCGCACTATTCGGCCGCAGCGAAAGACGTAACAACCGCTTTGTAGTGCAAGCTGATTAGAACTTTATTCTAACAGTATTTCAAGCGAAGTTTGAACCACCACAAATAGGGTTGCTAATCTGAGGTAACATACGCTCTTAAGTACCTAAGTATCTCTGCCCCTTGTTGGGGCTGCGGGTGTGTTCGTAAGAGATACCGCGGCCTCGAAATACAAAGTGCTAAGAGGGAACATGGGTGAGTTTTAGTCAGTACAAGTCTAGCACACCCTTCCGCGGGGGATGAGAAGACATCCTCAAAAAAGCGTCCTAATGCCTGTAGCACACCTCCGCTGCGAAACTCAAAGGGCGAAACCGCAATAGTTTCGCTGAGAGTTGTAAGTTCTTTGGCGGCGAAACAGGAGCGAAATTCCCTGCTCTAACGTACAAAACTGACTATGATGTTGTCTCTTTCTAACACGATTTCGCTCATTTGCTCAGGAGCCGTCTACATCTCCGCCCGTTGACCGTAGTACTGTTGTACAGCGAAACTCGCGCAGCGGTTTCGCAATTGTTGTTTCGCAGCGGAGGTGTGCTACAGGCATAAAAGTTGTAATATCACACGAGTCTTTCTACTACTGGTTTAAATAATATGTTCAATTTGTCTACAGTCCAACATCACCACTATCGCCGTCTCGCAACTCTCGCGGCGGTACCGTCGAGATTATCAGCAAGCAATCTGTCATGGATGAGATTGTTGCAGGTCAGTAACATTCCCCAAAGAAGTGGCCGCACTTGGTGACGAGGCCCGCTGTGATGGTGGGCTGATACCAGTCGTGCGCGCGAATGTACGCGTATCTCGTGAACCCCGTATTGACAAATACTTCGATTCGGAATGTCGGTATGTCTCACTTTGGTTGTACCGAAGAAGATACATATATACAATTTGTCGATTCGAATATGAATCGAAGCATTTGTGAATTCGTATAAAAATATTGTGTACCAAATCATTTTAAAAGAGTTTCCGTGGAGTTTCCAGCCAGTTCTTCTCTATAGAAAACTATAAGCAACCCGAACTGTAAGATGCACAGTTCGGGTTGCTAGTTTTCTCAAAGTTTTATAAGTGCCTACGTAAGCCTATAAGTGATTTCATATAGTCATCAATGCTCTGACACATAATGTTTGTTCTTTAGCGGGTGGTGTAGAACAACTGGACGCGTTGCTTGGCAGGACGGATTCCTTGCCATCCAGCCCTGGCTCCAGGAAGAGTTCTGTTAGTCCTGATAGATCTGGTAAGTTTAGTTATATCTATTTTACTATTTATACTCCGAGCCATGAGAAGTTATATTTTATGTAAATAAAACTTGTACTAAGTTACAAACTCTATTCGGATTGCGATAGAAAGCGCTGTCGTGTATTGTTTCGTGGTACCGGAACACGTTTGACACATGGAACGATCCAGTACCCATTGATATAAAAACTAAAGATACGGTCGTCCGAACATTTTGCTCGATGCGTTCCCCATACAGAGAAACACTAACGTCATCTATACGAACTAATCAGGCTGCTCGTAAACGTAACCTTGTATAAACGGCGTGGCGTGGTATTATCGAGGTATAAAGAAATTAAATAAAGCTTTCATTAAAATGTTAATAAAAAAAAAAAAAAAACATTTTCTTTTAAACTTCGGTTTAGTCAAGACCTATTTGGGACCAAATTCGAGGCGTCATTTTATCATGCGGCCGCCCAGTCCTTACGCAGTAATATATAAGTCAATGCCAGTACCACAAAACATTAGCCGCGCTTTACGACGGGTCCGTTCACACAGACCGGCTCGGATCAACGACCGGCGTTATTTCAAACTAAGCGCGTTAGGTTTGCTCTCAACAAACTTGAAGTTAACATTTTGTTACGATTCGTTTTTCTACTTGCCCGTTAAAGTTTCATTACTACTGTGGCGACTAGCGACATCTATCGCAACACCTGCATACTAACAACGATCGACAGAAAATCCTACATCGCGCTATCAACATTATCCGCGACATAAGCCTATATAGGAGTTCCCGACTTACATAAATGTCGGGCAGTTAGCCCGCCGGACACAACACCCGTCCGGTCGGGGGATCCTCCCTTTTCTATGGGGATGAGGAATTTTACACCCTGTTCCTCATACCCCCCCAAACTACTATGTGTCCCTGCACCATTTCGATTTTTTATAACCAGGGATGTTATGGATATGTTTCGGATCAGGATACGGATACTAATATTGGCATAATATTATACCGGTTTCGGAGTATCCACCAGTTTCGGATAATTTCGGTTACGCCGTTGTAAGACGACTAAACAGTCACGGTGTATCATCATCTGCCTAGCCTTTTCCCAACTATATTGGGGTCGGCTTCCAGTCTAACCGGATGCAGCTGAATACCAGTATTTTACATGGAGCGACTGCCTATCTGACCTCCACAACCCAGTTAATACTAGGTAATACGATACCCTTTGGTAAAACTGGATGTCAGAATTTCAGGTCACTGACTACCTGTAACGACTGCCACAGATATATGGCAGCCGGGACCAACAGCTTAACGTGCTTTCCGAGGCACGGAGGAAACTCGGTATGTCGGGCGGTCACCCATCCACAGACCGACCTAGGCAAGCTCAGCTTTACCTAAAGATCGACCCGAGTGGCAGTTCTTATTAAGCCACGAGCTCCTCAACAGTCACGGTGTGTATCAGTGTTAATAACTATTTCTCTTGATATTTCACCAGACGACCGCCACAGCGAGGACACAAAGTCCGTGAAGTCTCTGTCACTGAGCATGGAGCGACGATCTCCCCTCCACTCGTTCTCAGCGCTCGTTGATAAGCTCACTGATAACGACAACGTACCGGATGAGGTACGTATTACAAATATAGCATAAACAGCCGAAAATGGCCCACTGCTGGGAATAAATACTTTAAATCGTTTTCATTCATGAAAGGTCGAGAGTGAGCGAAACTCACGAAAGTCAGAGTCCCCGTTTTCAGTCATACTTTCAACCCTCTGGGAACGTTATAAATATTTGTGCTACAGTTCCGAGAGTTAGGCCTTTTTGTTACGAAATTTTCTCCTCTTTTTGAACCTTTTTTCAAATTTGAAAAATATCAAATTGTTTTAGAGATTTTTGCAAAAAACCAAACCTCATATTTTTGATTCAGTTAATTGTTTATAACTTTGTAAAGGTATGTTGCAGCGATCCAATACATCGTAATCATAAGACCTAACATTTCACCTGTGACAAACAATAAATGAATTTGAATTTGAACTTTTGAAAGGCGTCTTGAATTTTTTCAAAAAATTCCTACACGCTATTCCGAATCGAATGACACTTCGTTAATACTTTTCGGTGAGGGAGAAAAAATATTGACCCAAAAAGCACTTGTTGACTAGACTACTAACCTATCAATTGGCTCATTGTTTATTTCCAGCTGCTAAAATGTTTTTATAACCCTCTTGCTATTTATAACATGTATTAATGGATATACTCTCCATCATCCAGGGTCGGGAGACAGGCTCCTACATCCAGAGCGAACTGGAAGCGTTAGAGAAGGAACAGTGTGCCATCGACGAGCGTGCAGCCGCTCTGGAGAAGCAGCTGCGACGGGTCATGGAGTGCGCGGATAATACTGAGGTATGTAGCCTCTCCATCATCCAGGGTCGGGAGACAGGCTCCTACATCCAGAGCGAACTGGAAGCGTTAGAGAAGGAACAGTGTGCCATCGACGAGCGTGCAGCCGCTCTGGAGAAGCAGCTGCGACGGGTCATGGAGTGCGCGGATAATACTGAGGTATGTAGCCTCTCCATCATCCAGGGTCGGGAGACAGGCTCCTACATCCAGAGCGAACTGGAAGCGTTAGAGAAGGAACAGTGTGCCATCGACGAGCGTGCAGCCGCTCTGGAGAAGCAGCTGCGACGGGTCATGGAGTGCGCGGATAATACTGAGGTATGTAGCCTCTCCATCATCCAGGGTCGGGAGACAGGCTCCTACATCCAGAGCGAACTGGAAGCGTTAGAGAAGGAACAGTGTGCCATCGACGAGCGTGCAGCCGCTCTGGAGAAGCAGCTGCGACGGGTCATGGAGTGCGCGGATAATACTGAGGTATGTAGCCTCTCCATCATCCAGGGTCGGGAGACAGGCTCCTACATCCAGAGCGAACTGGAAGCGTTAGAGAAGGAACAGTGTGCCATCGACGAGCGTGCAGCCGCTCTGGAGAAGCAGCTGCGACGGGTCATGGAGTGCGCGGATAATACTGAGGTATGTAGCCTCTCCATCATCCAGGGTCGGGAGACAGGCTCCTACATCCAGAGCGAACTGGAAGCGTTAGAGAAGGAACAGTGTGCCATCGACGAGCGTGCAGCCGCTCTGGAGAAGCAGCTGCGACGGGTCATGGAGTGCGCGGATAATACTGAGGTATGTAGCCTCTCCATCATCCAGGGTCGGGAGACAGGCTCCTACATCAGAAGGAACACTGCAATCTACATCTTCCTGCCCTTGTCTCATTCTTTTAGGGTCGGCGCAACACGTTTTTAAGCGACTTCTAAAAAAAGAAGGAGGTTCTCAATTCGGATGTTTTTATTTATTTTTCTTCTTCCATTCCTACTGTCAGACCTCACATCGTCATGTACTCCTTTCTCTTTCATATCATTCCTCATACAATCCATCGGTTTAGGCGCAAAATGCCAAATTCTCAAAATGGCAACAGAGTCGCAAAAGGACAAATTCTCAAAATGGACAATTCTCAAAATGCCAAATGCTCAGAATGGCAAATTCTCAAAATGGCAAATTCTCAAAATAGACAATTCTCAAAAAGCCTAATTCTCAGAATGGCAAATTCTCAAAATGACAAATTCTCAAAATGGCAAATTTTCTACAATTGGCAGTATTCCTATAAAAAATTGATTTCTTGGTTATTACGGTCTAACTAGATAGAACAACAGAAATTGCAATGGTAGGTAGAACAAGTGCCTTTCGGATTTCGGAAAATTTTCTACTATTGGGAATATTCTTGTTTAAAAAAGATACATTTCTTACATAATTAAATTATCATATTATACATTACGAAAGTGATACATTGTAACTTAAATTAAGTTGTTGTTTTAAGTTTAACCTTTGGCCGACACGATATCAATGTCGATTTTTCACATCTTCATTACAATACCGTTATAAAGGTATAGGTACAAAAATTCAGCCCACTAGGAATTATTCCGCAGATTGGAGTTTAAAATGAATAAAGCTTATACTCTGTCCGTACTCTGTTTAAGTACCAAGCAAAACACTGTCTTCACTTCACCGAGTTGCGACCAATCAAAAGAAAAAATCAAGTACCAACATTTTTTACCCGACTGCGGCGAAGCCCAAAAGGAGGGTTATGTGTTTGACGTGTATCTATGTATGTATGTATGTCTGTCTCTTTGTTCCCTCATTACTCCTAGTTTTCACTTCCAAGTTTTGTTTAATTTAAAATGTGATTGTTTTTTGCTTTTCAGTCGGGTTTTTTGAGTTTTTTAACAACTCTTTTTTCACTACCGATTATAATTATTATACCTACCCTCACTTTTATAATATTCCTCAAAATAACAATTTATTAGTGAGTAATAAAAAGACAATCTAAGTGCATGTTTACGTACGCGCGGCGCGGCCGGCGACGCGATCCGCACTAAATTCAAACGTATGGCGGTGTATGAGTGCGTTCACGGAGAAGCGAATTTATACGCGATTGCTTGAATTTGAGGCGGCGGCCGCGGCGGCGAACGCGGCGGCGGCCGCGGCGACGGACGCGGCGATGCACGCGGCGGTTTATTCTCGATGAAGCGATGCCCGCGACGGAACTTGGCCTTGAAAATTCGCGGCGGCCGCCGCCGCGGCCGCCGCGCCGCGTCTCTATGTATACCGTCGTACATTGCCATACGTTTGTGTTTGCGCGAACGATGATATCTGCCGCTGCACGCATCGCCTGTCCGTGAACACAAAATTCGCTCGACGCGTCGCTCGACGCGTCGCTCGACGCGTCGCCGGCCGCGCCGCACGCCGCGCCGCGCGTACGTAAACATGCACTTAAGGGTGTAACAAGACCCATATCGAAACCGAAAGGCACTTGTTCTACCCGCCATTGCAATTTCTGTTGTTCTATCTAGTTACGGCCTAACTAACCAAGAAATCTATTTTTTATAGGAATACTGCCAATTGTAGAAAATTTGCCATTTTGAGAATTTGTCATTTTGAGAATTTGCCATTCTGAGAATTAGGCTTTTTGAGAATTGTCCATTTTGAGAATTTGCCATTTTGAGAATTTGCCATTCTGAGAATTCGGCTTTTTGAGAATTGTCCATTTTGAGAATTTGTCCTTTTGCGACTCTGTTGCCATTTTGAGAATTTGGCATTTTGCGCCTAAACCAATCCATCCATCTATACGTTGGCCTTCCTCTCCCTTTCCATTTATCAAACGCATCCCTCCTCATTACATATTCAAACCAAGATAGACAACTTCCTTTAATTTAAAAAAAAAATACTTAAATTAAATAATACTTTAATTAATTACTTAAATTACTTTTTCACATATCGTGTGTAACAGTAGTCAAGTAGCCAATTAGGCCGATAATTATAATTATAAGGAAGCTTTAGTTATCGAGTCTTTCCCATGTTGCAGATAAAGTGGAAGAAAATTATCCTAACCTGTATCCAAATCCCAACCGACCCGGTAACCTGATCATATGCTACCATTTATGTATTGTAGATCTTACCCTGAGTATTGATAAAGTGTATTTTAGCACGAAGGTTTGGTTTGTCAAGTGTAGTTTAGCATAGAGAATCACAATATGTTAGTCTAGAAAATATTTGTTAAAATAGTCGTAGAATATGGTAAAAGGGTAGTTGACAAACAAATCTTATTATGCCCGGTTTCTGAGGCTGTGATGATGGTGGTTTATCTATTCAAATGTACGCATATGAATAGATAAACCACAGATAAAGTGCCTCAAAAACCGGGCATAAGTCCGTCAGATAGATTTTCAAATAAAAATATTGGACACATATTTTTTCTTTTTTCACGTAAACAAACAATGAAGACGATACAGTGCTTCGAAAACTCGTGTGACGTCACATTGCTGTACATTTTATACCACGTAGTGACGTCACAAGATCCCACTCATGATCTTTGACGCGTTTTATCTTCGTAATTTTTTATTAATTTGATAAAACAAAAAATCTCGTATCCAATATTTTTCGGTAACCTAACTGACGGACTAAACAGAATCTGTTTTGACGTGATAACGTCTTATAATTCGATGGCCGGCTGCACGAACGAAAAAAGATGACGTCATGAGTCGTTACCTCGATCTGAGGCGTTACCTCGCTCTGAGGCGTTACCTCGCTCTGAGGCGTTTCATAGCAACGGCGTGTTAATTGTCGTTCCATAGCAACGGCGCGGCGTGTTAATTGTTTGTATAGCAATGTAAGTGCTGTATTTTCTTATGACGTCACGTTCAAGTATTGCCAGTAAACCGACTTTACAGACAACCGATTTTTTTTTCAGGAAACATCCCTATTATTGGTAAGGTTTAAATTACATGTTATTTTGAGCTTGTGTAGTTTATTTTGGTTTTGTATTCCAGGAGGAAGACAGGCTAATGTCCCAGTGGTTCAACTTGGTGAACAAGAAGAACGCGCTCCTCAGAAGACAGATGCAGTTGAATATTTTGTAAGTATACCTACTATGTTTTTTTAGGTTTCAATACCTCAAAAAGAATAAAGGAACCCCTTTCGTCCGTCTGTCTGTCAACACCCATTTTCTCGGGAACGCATAGAGGTATTTGAAATTAAAATGAAACTCAGATCTACAATCCCTTAAAGCTGTGAAAAAACCAATGGAGTTCTCCATAGATATCTACGTTAGGGAACTGGCAGCTACAATACTTTCACAAGTTATTATGCCTTGTGATTGTGACTGTAGCTTCGTTTTATTTGTTTTTCTGACATTTATAAGTGCCTGTAATTATCTAATTGAAATATATGCTTTGAGTTTGAGTTTTAACATAAAAAATGCGCCCGTTTCTGCCGCTAAAAACGTATATTTCACACTCTCCAGGCAACCAAAATTTATATGTTAAAGGTTAGGTTAGCTGCCTTCATTTGCAACAAAATCTTATTTTAAACCGACTTTTAAAAAAAGAAGGAGGTTCTCAATTCGGATGTTTGTTTTTTTTTTTATGTTTGTTCGGGCATAACTCCTTCACTTGCTAACCGATTTGAAAAATTCTTTTTTTGTTGGAAAGGGTATACTTCCGAAATGGTCCCATAATTTTTTTTATCGAAATCGGACAAGCGGTTTATGAAAAATCAACAAAACTAAAAAAAACTTCATTGTCCACATTGACCCATGAACATGTGAACCACTAAAAAGTGAAAAATAAAAACTTTTTAACAAAAAAATAAAACCGACTTCAAAAAAAAAAAACACAAAAAAGTGAAAAATTAACTTTAGAAGAAAAATCAGTTTCTGAAGTTGGTGGCAAAAAAATTAAATCAAACAAACAAAAGTCACCGACTTCAGAAACTGATTTTTCTTCTAAAGTTAATTTTTCACTTTTTTGTGTTTTTTTTTTGAAGTCGGTTTTTTTTTTGTTAAAAAGTTTTTTCTTATCTATTATCTTATCAGAGAACAAGAAGAAGATCTAAGTCGTCGTTGCGAGCTGCTCGCGCGGGAACTAAGACTGTCGTTAGGAGTGGACGAGTGGAGGAAGACTCCCGGACAGAAACGGAGGGAGAGACTGCTATTACAGGTTAGTGATATGGAAGGAAGGAATCTATATATAAATAAAAAGAGAAGTCCTGACTGACTGACTGACTCATCAACACCCAGCCCAAACCCTTGGACCTAGAAAGCTGAAATTTTGCACAGAGGTTCCCTTTATAATGTAGACAAGGAATAAGGAAGGATTTTTTGAAATTCAATCTCCTAAGGGAGTTAAATAGGGGATGAAAGTTTTTATGGAAAATCGACATTTTCACGCGGGCGAAGCCGCTGGCAAAAGCTAGTACGGAATAATTAGAATCATATTTTTTTAGTCTGGATACATCGCTATTGTTCTAAACGAATTAATTTATATATTTTGCAGGAACTTTTATCAGCCGTGAACGAAAGAGACAGATTAGTACAAGAAATGGATGAGCAGGAAAGAGCGTAAGTCTTATTTTACTAACTTAATATTCTAATCTGTAGGTAGATTTTTAGATTTAAAACGAATATCTAGCTTTCATTTATCTGCCACAAGAGGTCTTATTTTATTATCTGGTTGAATACTAAATTATAGATTCGTATTCAAACGAAATGAGCAGCGGTGGCCCAGTGGTGTCGGCCCCGACTTACGAACAGTAGGTCGTGGGTTCGAACCCAGGCAGGCGCATTACTTTGTGTAATTTATATCATCACCGCTGCTCTCAAAACGGTGAAGGAAAACATCGTGAGGAAACCGGCATGTTTTAGAACCAAAAAATTCGGTGACATGTGACATCTACCAATACGCACTGTGGCCGTGTGGTGTACTATAGCCCATCCCTCTCCTAGAGAGGAGGCCTGAGTCCCGCACGTGGGAACATTATACGCTGATGATGATTCAAACGAAATATCATAATTTGCGTAGCCTTTTCCCAACTATTTTGGGAAGGGCTTCCAGTCTAACTAGATGCAGCTGAGTACCAGTATTTTACATGGAGCGACTGTATATCTGACCTTCAAAACCCTTTTAGTAAAGAAGAAGAAAAAGGTGATCCTCTAAGAGTAAGGCAAAAATGTACCTAATATAGTACACCCACATTTCGTCAGTTATGTTTAAGTCCCATGAAAAGGGCGCGAGCCCATTGCCATCAATCGGGCACAAATCCAGACTCGGGGTGGCTACTGAGAAATTCCTTAAGGAAAAACCCAATAACACTTTGCCCGACCTGGGAAACTTACCCAGGGCCTCCAGCTCAGAGGGTGCTCTAAATCCTTTTTTGCTCCTAACAGGATAGCAGATGACGACGAAATAGAACGAAACCTATCCCAAGTGGAGATCCAGAGAAAGAACAACTGTATCTTACAGTGAACACGCTGTATACGTACACAGAGTGTACACAATTACTAACATGTAGTGATTTTATACCAGTGGACTGACGTTTTGTGTCAATTTTGACAGATGTCATTTTGACAGCTGTCAGGCGCCATTTTGGATTTTTTTGTTGTTTGTGGCCAGTATTAAGGAATATATCGCGCTTTTGTGTTATATTCATGAAAGTGTAAGACTGAATATGTCACTATGTCAGATTTTGTAGCTTTATAATTGAAGTTTATGTTTGGTTGATTGAATTAACGAAAACCAATCAGCAGGGGGTCTAAAAATGCCACGTTAAAAAAACGTAAAATGGACCTGTCGTAATAGTAACTGCACCTGTGACCATTTTAACGCAATTCATATTATTTTACAATTATGATCTATTTTCCTAAATAGTGACAGACGAAGTTACTATTAAGGCTGGAATACACATGCTACGTAGTAGCACGAAATCATGCTAGTATCGAGCAGCTGTCACTTAGTAGCAAACAAGTAGCACGTGTATACGAAAAGAGCATGATTGTTTCAAGGCATGCTACCTAATCGCAAGCCGGTCTATTTTTCGTGCTAACTAGCACGACGCATTATGGAAGGTCTATTTTACGCTTTTTAATTTCGCCAGTTATGGTCAAGTCCCATATATTAGGGGTCGATAATGGAACTAAAATTAATCAAAATACAGTCCACTAGTGAAAAATCACAGTCCCCTTAACATTATTTATTTATTAATTGTAAAAGTTTTATTTTTAATATCAACTTGCGACTTTTAATCGCAAAAATACATACGTTTGTGACTACCCTTGAAATGTTGGAACATCGGGTAAAGTATACAATATGGTGAAAGAGATATGGACGGTCAAATTGTTACTATGAATTTAGCACATGATGATTTTAGACCCCAAAGAGGAGAACAGTTTCGTAAGAAATATTTGTGTTTCATGCAAAAATTCACACAGTGCAAACATACTAATGTCCTAATGTAAGGAACGGCTGAATTTTAAATGATATTTACTTTTTAAACTAAAGTAGGTACACTTGAAACGGTCAAAAATACTTACATTTTTTAGGTTAGATGGGGCTGGTGTTTGTTATCCGAAAGTTTTTTAATAGTCTTTTCTGTCCCAAGGCTGGGAAACTGGCCTTTCCCAATATGGTAGACGACAAAAAAATCTTAATTAATAATCGTCAATTAGTAATCGTCAGTCAGATAGATTATAAATATTGGACACATATTTTTTCTTTAATCATGTAAACAAAAAATGAAGACAATACAGTGCTTCGAATACTCGTGTAACGTCACATTTTAGTTCAGTTTTTTACCTAAAAGAGACGTCACACTCATGATCTTTGACGCGTTTTATCTTCGTAAATTTTTATTAATTTGATAAAACAAAAAAAAAACAATATTTATCCAATATTTTTTGATAATCTAACTGACGGTCAGTCAACATCCCTATTCCTTCTATGAGCTGCTACTGAATAGCTCTGCGTATGAACTGGAATAGCTCGACGACTCGACAAACAATGTATGGCACAGCCGATTGTTTAAGTAACTGGCGATAAAGGGGATAGAACCGATGTGTCATATCAACCTGGCCGAAAAAAATGGCGCTGGGTCGATATGCCAGCTCCCATACAAAAAAGTTCAAACCCCTTTCAACCCTAGTGGGCCTAGAACTATGTCCTGAATTCATAGTAACGATAAGTGAGTCGATATCCTTGCACCTTTTATTTTATTTTTGTTTGACAGTCCATTAGAGGTAACGAGACTTAAAAGATAAAAAAAAAAAAAATATAATCAGTAAAAATTAAAATTGACTTTTCCAATTAAATTATAAAAAAATAATGAAATGATGATTGCATAAATTATTATTATAATTCTGTTTTAATTGGCATAATAATGTTTTTAATTAGTTAAATTGATGTGTTCGATAAAGTTGCGTGCACACTTGCGATTTGTCGCGGCGATTAATCGCAGTATCTGTTACGATTTTTGGCTTATAAATGGTATTGGAAGACAGCTAGAAACAAAAAAACTTGATTTAAAGTTATTGAAACCTATTGAAATTGTGTGTGCTTTTTAAAATTTTGAACGTAACTGTGATTAGTCGCTAACGTCAATGTGCTCGTAAGGGATCTACATACTTGATCGGGTCGGCACATTCGGTTCGGCAATATTTATTGAACATCAAAACACAATTACTACACGTCATTTGAGTTTTACCGAAGGGCAAATTCTGTTTGACTACTCTTGTTGGACCATGTCCGTGCTGATTTAGACATAAGTCAAAAAACGAGCCGAACGTGACACGTAGTCAAACAGTTGAGCGGTTTTCTCAACGCAAAAAGTGCAATATCTTTTTGGTGGTGATTCAGTCAGACCATCAGATTGAACAATTTTCCCTAAATGTATGGGAAGTCCAAAAATGTTTTCCAGTTATTGGTTTGAATCACAACGCTTTTTGCGTTGCACCTTTAAATTTTTGTGTTTACCGCCCGACTGTGCCGAAACATCCGACCGACCCGATCAATGTGTAGCATGCCTGACGTAATAAGGATTTGTTTGGCCTCAGTCGTATGACGGATAATACTCAAAATATTGTTTCCTATATATTTTTTATATTTACGAGTATTTTAGCATTTCTCACTGTATAGTTTGTTTTTGGTTCTGAACTAGAAAAGATGTCGGATTAAAAAATGCTGCGATTAGTCGTGTCGCAATGCGATTTTATTTCTGAACTGCTATCAATTTATATAAAAAATACTTGGTTTTATACATGAATTGGTAATCTCAAGTTTTAAGTCAACGAAAACAATTTTGACAAAAAAATCGCAGCGTTTTTCGAGGCTTACGATTTGACGCACGTTTGGAACCAAACCTTAGGATAGCATTAACATAATATGGCTTAATTTTATTTTGGTATAGGTTTACCAAAGAATATTTTTTTTAATACCTATTACCCCCTTTTTTTAGATAGAATGGTGATATTTAAGTACAATTTGCCATAGTCAATGGATTCTTGTAATGCTATGGTTAAAAGTTTATTTTATATTTTTTTAAGTAGACATATTTTTTGAAGCGATCAAACTTTTTTTAATTTAATGTAAATATAATACCTTTTTTTAGTTTAAAAGATATTTATTTGTACACTCCATTAAAGTCTTGCCTTCATTGTTTTTTTTTTCAGTATTTTTTTTTTTTAAATTCGGAAGTGACTCCAAAACTGTTAAAAGGTCAGACTAAACGCTGCGACAAGTCGCAATTTCCAGCATTAAATATAGAGTCATCATCTCAACCTTCATTTATGGGTCTTTTTCCAGTCTTACCGGATGTATTCATAACTTAATTTTGGAGTTGCGATTTGTCGCACGTTTTTGTCGCGCCTAATCGGCCGGTGCTAAATTGAACCACGTGATCAGTCTTCACAATTTGTGCAATTTTTACTAAACGACGTACGTTTGACTTATTATTAAATAAATAATGTAAATATTTAATATTGGATGTTTTAAAGTTCTTCATGCGTGGTTTTTCAAAAGTTATGATTTATTCAATTTCTTGCTGTAATTATTTGTAAAAGAGTCCTATAAAAATAGGCGACTGGAATTTATTTGGCGTTTATTTTAAGTGCACTGTTCAAAAGGCAGGTGTAACCCTGGACTACCAAGTTAAAGGTCCCGAGTTTGAACCCAAGTCACGCACCCTACCCCCATCGGGGCTGCGGGTTGTTCGCAAGAGATACCGCGGCCTCAACATAAAGGGCTAAGTAGGAACCTGGGTGGCTTTTAGTCAGTAGAAGTCTGACACTCCCTACCGTTCTGCAAGTAATGTCAAATTCGGTATGTAAAGTCAAATCGCCCATGGGTGATCGATTCGCAAAGTTAATCTCGTTTTTTTCCTACGACATATGCTATTATGTAAATTACTTCTTTAAAACGTCAGAAAGTATTTCCATAATTCATTTTAGACTAACAGAATGAAAAAAATACCAAACCCAGTAAATTAAAAAGTTTTTTTTAATGTTATAAAACTATAACTTTTTTCATAACTTCAATGCCAATGTATTCGAGCTTTACAGATATTTTCTACAACTTTTTTTAAAGTTACATTCTACAAAAATTAAACGAACGAAAAGAACTTTAAAACAACCAATGACAACTCTTAAACGTAAGTTATACGATATTCGCAAACTAAGGCTTTGAGGTAATCAGATGTATGTACACTTTATCGCGTAGAAATTACAATTTGTGTAAAAGCAGGATCTTTAGTGTGATGTCACCTTTATGTGCATGGACTGGATTTATATGTTGAGAAAAGTGGAGTTGGGTTTGTAATTCGAGGTGGTATAGGGGACTAAGTTAACTACCTACCCCCTAATGTGATTGAATTTATAGATAAATGCGCTGTGTTGGGGAGTTCGCCTTCATCCTCTCTCCTATTAAAAAAATAACTTTGCTGTGCCCGACAGGGTCCATAATTGATTCTATGTTTTAACATACCAACTGTTACATGTACACATTATAGAATGCAATAAAGTATTGAGTCACCGAACCCCTGGAAAGCAAAGGGAATTAGGAGGAACACAGATTGTTTTTAGTCAGTAAAAGTCTAACACTCCCATAAGCTCCGTCTACAGCGGGAGGAGTCTTGATAATTACCCATCCTTAAAAGGTGCGATACAATTGAAAATATGAATTGTTCACGTTCAGTTACAAATGTCACTATTTTTCATTCAAGTTATATAGAGCAGAACTTTTGAGTAAATCTGTAACAATTTTGTGTAGCTTTTTTCCTCAAAAATGGTGCGTCTGTTTAAAAATGTCGTAATCCAAAGAAAAGATCTCATACTTATAAAAAAAAAACATTATCATTTTGGCCTGTTATTTATTTTAAAACTGGCTGTTACTATTTTTGGCCAACCAAACAGGTAACCAAAAGAAAGTATAAACGGGAATCAGCGTCTGTCTTCGGAGATGCCGAACGGTCGATAACTAGACCTAATAAAAGTCGTATTATAATGATTACAAAGTTATAGATTGAATTTCCAAAAAAATATTATTACAATTTAGGAGAGATTCTCAAAACGTGGCAGGACAAATGTTAAATGCCTTCGTGTCGAGATTTTCGTGCTAAATTAGAATCACTAGGATTACAGAAGCACATAAATTTGCCGTTTTCACTGTACAGCTGTACTTTTGGAAGCTTCTGGAAAAATTACGTTTTATGTTGTATTTTAGGGCCAAAATCATATAAATCCAGTCCGGAAGGATAGCAAAATCAAAGTAACATTATACCGTGGTAGATAATTTGTGTGTTTTCTATATTACAGTGCGTTGGTTACACACATTTGACACGTACGATTAAGGGGGTTATTATACAAACAGCCTATATTACAACACTAGGACTGGAGCCCTGAACATCATCTTTTTGAGAGGTAAAGGAACCGGGTAAAGGGACAGTGAACGTTGCTTTGGTCAATACTTGTTGAACGACAAAGCCGACTCCATCTTGAAGCAATTACTACACGGCTGTCATTCGCATCAAGCCATGCCGATCGGCAAATTCCGTTCGGCATCTGCTATTGCTGAATCGTTTATATAGGTATATTAAATTTTGTGTACGAAAAGGTCTTATCTCCTGGTTCCTTATATTCTCAGATACACATTTGGAAATGTATTTGCCTGCTGACTGTCCATAAAAACTGTTGTAAGAAGCAGATCAGTATTATCGACCAGTGTAATTATATTCAGTAGGTATCTGTTATAAATTTAAGCCATCGCGTATATACTACGATAGCAATGGCTGATACTTTGAAAATTAACATCTCGTATGCCGTGTAATTAGACACAATTAAAAAGCCATTTACTCGCGTAGATCTACGCTACGGCATACGAAGGGTTAAATGTGATTTCCTTACCAAAAACTCTTCCATAACTAAGAAATGGTGTCAAATGTTTGTGATCAACGGTATCGACATAGAGTAGTGACACGGTAGTCAGTGCAAATATTTGTAAGCCACGCCATAATTGTCTGTATTCAACGACGCTACTATTATAAATATGGACCGTAATAAAATAAAGTGATATTGTAAAATGAATTTGTGTTTTTATTTACCAATCTCTGTGACCACACTACACCACCGCATTCATGATCTAATATCACTTATGTCACTACATATTATAAAAACGAAGTCGTCCACCGCGTCTGTTCGCGATAAACTCAAAAACTACTACAGCGATTTTCAATTTTTCATTCACATTTTCAGCAATGGATAGAGTGGTTCTTGAGGAAGGTTTTAGTATATAGTTTTACCAACATCCACGCGGGTGCAGACGCGGGCATCAGCTAGTTATAGTAAAATTTGCCAAATAACAACAAGGCTGAAAGAAAATCATCATCATTAGCTTACCCTTGGCCCATTTCATTTATAATCGGCGGCGCAGCATGTCTTCCAAACTTCTCCTTTTTTCTCATGTATTCCTTTACACGGTCCATGCATCGTTTCTTTGGTCTTCTTATACTCTCCATCCATCCACATTCATACTTAAAACTTTCCTCATGAAAAGAAAAAATCGACTAAAATACTTTAATAGAATCGTTTTAGATGTCAAAACAAGCGAATGTCAATTGTACCAAATTGAACTTAAATTGTCGTTCCAGGTCTTCATTTGCTAGAAACCCTCATCAAAAATAAAACTTCAACTATAAAATTAAAATCGTCTTTATTTATTATTCGTTGTACAAGCAACTATAATTAATAAACATTGTATAATAAACTTATAACAATTAATAATTTGTTAATAAGAAATAAATTGTACTGGAAGAACGTTTCCATAAATATATCTTACAAGACTTACGTAATACCTCCGTAATACTTAATAATCACTTCGGTTTCTCAACTTCTATAACAATATAATTCTTTTTGTTTGTACGCATTGTAGAAATAACGGAAAGGTGAAATGAAATGATATTTATTTTTGGTAAATCCTACTCCCAAATTGATAGTAACGTTTCTAATCTACCTAAGAGGTGCGACGCACTTCGGGTCGGCACATTCGATGAGGTCATATTTATTGAACAACAAAGTAAATTATTTTTTCTTTCGGCATTCGGAAGACGAATGTTCGGGAAGAATCGATAGGTACCTTAATTTGGGGCTAAGCCGTGCGGTATTTGACCGAATGCCGATACCTGTTCTATTTTGTAATACTCGTTTTTACCGCACGGCTTATTGATCATGCCGAATTGCCGACCCGATCATCTATGTGATATGTGGTACCCCTTACCCGTCGTTGTTTGGATGGAATACGAGGTCGTATTGTTCCGTTCTCTATTAGAATAAAGTAGATATTTTTCTATCCCCATTCACTGAATTTAAATCAGCCTCGTCCATTATTTCTTCAATGCATACAACTGGAAGTCCAAACATCAAATTACCTTACCGAAAATCACAACACTAATGGCCAGGCCGATTAATATAATACAACTGGAAGTCAAATGAAATTACGTCTTTTTGCCGGTAGTTGAACATTTAACTGGAGAAGACAGAACAGCCATCTACTGGTCCTTAGTGGTAAACTATGACCAGGCAAAGCTTTTAGGATGTTTTGTTATATTTTGGATTTGAAATACTTACCTTTTAATCTGGAAAGTAATTGCTTTAGCAAATCGTCCATTTTACTCAGTTTTGAGTCAAATTGTGTTTTCAAACAGGAAGATCCGAAAAAATTAAGTACTGTTGCCCTGTCATTTCCAGTTTAAATATTCTTATTAACAAACTCATTTCATTAGGTAATTAAATAGCATTAAAAGTGGAAAATTGTCAAAAAACTACACTTCATCGCATAATTAGCGGTTATTTTGCTAAAAAATCTTTTTAATTGTGATCACTACGTTAGAAATATCAGTTTGGTCATATACAAAAGTTTCTTAGATCTTAAACTTTACATTTATCGACGTGTTATAGAAGAAATGTGTGTTCCCAACTTCACATATCGGTTAATGTCATGTAGTTACTGTAAGGTGTGATGACAGCTTTACTATTTCATCTCTATTTTTCAGTGTAGGTATGTTTATAATTTAATAAATAATAAACCTATTTACAAGGGCTGAAATAAATATGTTGTTGACCTCGTAATGGAGCATAATCACACGATGAATAAATTAATAATGCCACTCAATTTCTGAAAATGCCTGTTGTACGAAATAATTTCCTCTATAACATGTCGTTCAATTTAAGTGTATAATATTAATAATACTATTTATAGAAGCACTTGGGGCCCATAATCATATACATTACGTTAAATCTATGAGTTAAAGTTAAAAATGACCTCGAGGTCGGAAAACTTCGTATGGAAGTAGAGTTTGTTCGGAGAAAACCGTTATTCTTTAACGGTTAATATTCTGACCAGCAGATAATTTTAAAATTTATACATACCTACATATTTTTCTTCGATTTTTATTTTAAATATATATTTTACGTAACATTTTGGAACATTTTCGATATTATTATACTACTACGTATTTCAAATTTTTAAGATAAATTCTATTTATATTTATTCCAAATCGTTTAAAATTACGAATCGCGACTACCCTATTTTATTTACAATTTTTAGAATGATCGTTTAATGCGTCCCGTTGGCAGTACTGAAACTCTTAAGGCATTACATAGAGAGACATAAATATTTCAATTATGAAACTATTGTGTCCTTTTTACAATTAATTGTGATTTCATTGATATAATTATTTACAGAACAAACTGTAAAAAACTCCGAATTCGAGTAAGGATTGGTTTTATCACAACTCAGCAATAAGCTAATCTTTTTCATATTTTGGAATCAACCCAAAATATGCTCTCAACAGCAAGATTTAAGTCGTACAATTGATAGTTACGATAAAACCAATTACAGACAGAAAGTACGTCGAGTTACAGTTAGAAACAAGTTCAAGACGTGCTGTGTTACGCGCGAGTGTGGTTGTTGGTAGTCACGGGGGGCGCTGCCTCTGCTTCTGCCAAGGCCGCTTCTTTTTTTAGCTTGCGGTATTTACCTGAAATTATGAGTAAGTATTTTTTATTCATAACATGACCCCGTAACAAGGAAAGAAGATGACTATAATGTAATGGTAGATTTTTGGCTTCAAAAGTTTGTATTACTGAGTCCCAACTGGGAGCCAAAATATTTTTGTGCAATACTGAGTCCCAATTGGGTGCCAAAATATTTTTGTGCAATACTGAGTCCCAATTGGGTGCCAAAATATTATTGTGCAATACTGAGTCCCAACTGGGTGCCAAAATAATATTGTGCAATACTGAGCGCCAACTGGGTGCCAAAATATTATTGTGCAATACTGACTCCCAAATGGGTGCCAAAATATGATTGTGCAATACTGAGTCCCAACTGGGTGCCAAAATATGATTGTGCAATACTGAGTCCCAACTGGGTGCCAAAATATTATTGTGCAATACTGACTCCCAAATGGGTGCCAAAATATTATTGTGCAATACTGAGTCCCAACTGGGTGCCAAAATATGATTGTGCAATACTGAGTCCCAACTGGGTGCCAAAATATTATTGTGCAATACTGAGTCCCAACTGGGTGCCAAAATATGATTGTGCAATACTGAGTCCCAACTGGGTGCCAAAATATTATTGTGCAATACTGAGTCCCAACTGGGTGCCAAAATATGATTGTGCAATACTGAGTCCCAACTGGGTGCCAAAATATGATTGTGCAATACTGAGTCCCAACTGGGTGCCAAACTCCAATAAATTACAACGAGTTAGCACACGCGCAAGACAAGGACAGCAACATACCCATGTTATCAAGGCAAACAAATATTCAACTCAAGAAAATCGTCATACCCGGCACAAACATACCAATAACCTGCGAAACATCCACGCCGCACATTCGACCATACCTACCAGAGAACTATCGTCGCATAGCATTCAACGCCGTGCACAATACAAGTCACCCTGGAATACGAACTACACGCAAACTGATGCAACAGCGTTACTTCTGGCCAGCAATGAATACCGACATTGGCGAATGGTCGAAGACATGTACTGCGTGTCAACAGTCAAAGGTACAGCGACATAATCATAGTGACGTCACGACGTTCCCACCAAGTGAACGATTCCAACACATACACGTAGATATTGTTGGACCACTACCTACATCATCGTGTGGACATCGGTACCTGCTCACCATCATTGATCGATGCACACGCTGGGCAGAAGCAATACCACTACAGGAGATAACAGCTGATGTCGTCGCCAGAAAACTGTACGAAGCATGGATTACACGTTTTGGTTGTCCTACCAGAATAACAACCGACCAAGGGCGACAGTTTGAAAGCCGTCTATTTCAAGATCTCGCTGTATTGCTAGGAGTGGAAAAAACCCGTACTACTGCCTACCACCCGCAGAGTAACGGCATCGTGGAACGCTGGCATCGAACTTTGAAAGCTGCACTCATGTCACGACTAACGAGCACTAGCAACTGGATCACCGAGCTACCGACTGTACTGATGGGACTACGAGCCGCAACGCGTACTGACACCAACACTAGCGCCGCGCAGCTCACCTACGGACAAGCGTTAAGACTACCAGGCGACTTCATTTCACCATCGCCAACTGCACCGAAGCTGGACCACAACTATGTCGACATTCTTCACGACGTTATCACCAAGCTCACGCCGACATACCAACCACATTCCAACAAGAAATGTATGTTCGTGCATAATGACATGGCAACATGCAGTCACGTGTTCGTACGTGATGACACCGTCCGCAAGCCGCTACAACGCCCGTACAAAGGTCCATACCAGATCATCGAGAGGAACGAGAAGTACTTCACGATACAGCTGCCTGGTCGAGTCGCCAACATATCAATCGACCGACTAAAACCGGCGTACACGTTGAACACCGAAGACCATCACGAACACCAACGTACGACATCACCATCAGCACCAGCTACCACAGAAGGTCACTCCACCCAGCTTCCAACGAGCGAAAGTGACGCTGCACACCGCACCAGATCAGGCAGGCTCGTCAAAAGGCCAGTACGCTTTGCTTGAGGGGGAGTACTGTAGCTGCTCGCTGTAAAACATCAACACATCCGTCCGCCGGCGCAGCGGGAGCTTCACTGGCAAAACCGTGGCGCTGTGATCTATTTATATGTGTGCACAGCGCGCGCACCTGCGTCGTCGCGACACCTACGGATTGTTGATGTACTAATGTAGATTTTTATAATATTTAATACTGTGTTCCTATTGGTTAGTTTAGGTAGTAAATAGTGCACCTCGCCGATATGTAAATAAGATTTTTAGCTTTAAGTATGTACAGAATTTGGTCAAAATATATACGTCTAGAACTATCATTTGGAGTTTCCTTTGAATACCTCACAAGCGCTACAATATGATTGTGCAATACTGAGTCCCAACTGGGTGCCAAAATATTATTGTGCAATACTGACTCCCAAATGGGTGCCAAAACATTATTGTGCAATACTGACTACTGAGTCCCAACTGGGTGCCAAAACATTTTTTGTGCAATACTGAGTCCCAAGTCCCAACTGGGTGCCAATATATTATAGTGTAGAACTTCGTACAACTGGGGCCAATTTAGATAGTTCTTAGCTACACCTAGAAGCCAATTAGGTAGTATTTAGTCCTAACTCCTGCAGAACGCCTATTTATCTAGTAGATACTTAATCCCACCAGGGCGCCAATTTAAGTAGTACGTAGTCCCACCTGGGTGCCAATTTAAGTAGCACTTACTCCCGTATCTATAGTCAAGTTAAAGTAATTACTTATGCAAACATGTTTATGCAATGGAAAATAATTTAAGCAAAATTAGAACCGTCAATGGAAGCGAACCTAAGAATTCTAACTTTTGACAGTTGTAACTTCAAGGAATTACTAATAAACAGGGAAAAATCTTATCTTAAAAAGTGACTTACTCAAGTAATCACCATACAGTAGATACCGGTGTTAGCATAAAATTAGTTCTAACTTGGGTGTTAAGTTAATTTTCTATAAGGGGTTTTGTAGTACTTAGTTAATATCTAAAAGTACAATATTTTCCTGTCCAGCCATGAAATATATTAATATATATTTTCCTACCCTAAAGTGGTGGTTCACCATCTTATTGACATTCAATCATAGGTATCCTTGGCATCGAATATAAAGCACGATAGAAGGGACAACGACTAACAAACGGTTACCAAATACACGTAATCAGTACAACATTCTGAACCACCTCACAGATATTTTTCATCGACAATTTTATATACATCTGCTATCCTATAATACCAACAGGGTCAAAATCGTGGTCGTGTAGGTACGGTATGGCACTTTTGTAGGAAATAGCAGAATTCTTGATAATTTCTAATTAATAATTTCTATGTAGGGGTTCGGTATGTTGTACTGCGCACGTGGTAACGGTTTGAATGTTAATGTCCCTTCCATACTATATTATACAAAAAGGTAAACTTACGTGAAGTCTTGACCATGATGACGCCCCACCATATGGACCAGCCCCAGCCAACGAGACAGAACAGCACTGTGAACAACTGCCCGGCACCAACTAGCAAGTTTATCACGAACGAACCTGTGTCGGACAAGGTGAGAATTCAATTATTTTCGATGATAAATAAAGTACGTATACTTAGTAGGCTACAACAATTTGTTATTAATTTAATTAAAATGGCTGCTTCATCAGACATCATGTGCATGAAATAATAGAAGGAGGCAATCAGTGTTGTATTGCTATCTAAATAAGTGCTATAAAATAGTACATTTTGATACAAGTGCGGAAAGTTTGTTATTGCATTCGAGGCAGATTGAACACCCGAGCCGTATGGCGAGGGTGTTCATGGGGTCGAGAAATGCAATAACAAATTCCCACGTGTATCAAACGACGTTTTTCAATACACTTTCGAAGAAATTAACTAAAAACGTTATGTGTTTTTGTCAACAAATTTGATGAGACTATGATTTAATTTACTTTTTTTCCGCGGTTTGATTTCGCCAGGTTGAAAAAGAAGCAAAGGTATAAAGCCGCCAAACAGCCTCACAGGAAAAATATAAAATTTAAATATTTTTTAATTAAGAACACAAAAAAATGCTTACTTGTTCATAAAAGTAAATAATTGTTTAAAATATTTACGTTTATTAGTAGTATTCTTTTTACAAACACAATTTAAATATTCAAAAAATATTTACGCTGTAAAGACGCAGATCAAAATGGCGAGATTAAAAAAAAAACACGCCTGCTCTATAATAGTCAGTGGTGTTTTTTTTTTAATTTCATAAGTTTTAATCGAATTACCGCTGCTCTATGATTACAGCGTGCGGTAATAATATTACAGCACGCTGTATTCTTATTACCGCACGCGTGCGAAATATGATGCATGTCGAACCTAATCGTAGTGCAATAAGAGCTAGTTTTCGAGGAAGTGTATTGAAAATGATATTATCATCATTTACATACCTACCTACTATGCAAAATAAAACATTTAATATTGTTCATCACCTTGATGAACAATATTATTACAAAGACGGTTTTCATCTTCATGTTGTGCTAAAGACTGATTACAAGACTCACCTATCCTATATTTAGCTCCATCGTGAACTCCAAATCTGGGAATACCGAAGCACAGACAGAACAGGCCGCTCAAAATAGAACCTGAAAACGCAATATTTAAAATATTAGTCAAAGAAAAGAAACGCCATATGTTATGTAAGCCATACATTTTAAGGTGCAAATTTCCGTAACACTAGACTAGATAATTTGTGTCCGTAATGATCCGTCTCCTATCTGTAGTCATCTTAAACAGGGATGTTTCTTGAGTAAAAAAATATGATTCTGTTTAGTCCGTCTGTTAGATTATAGAAAAATATTGATAACCTCTTTCATCAAATTATTAAAAATTGACGAAAATAAAACGTCTTATAGATTATGAGTCGGTTTGTGACGTTACTTTACTTGACTGGTAAAAAATGTACCAAACTGTGACGTTACTTTCTGGTAAAAAATGTACCAAACTGTGACGTCACACGAGTTTTCGAAGCACTGTATCGTCTTCTTTTGTTTACGAGTAAAAATAATAATGTAAAAAAATATAGGTAGGTATATAAGTTTTTTGGAAATCTATCTGACGGTCTTTTTTTTGTCAACTACCCTATTGCTTGAGTCTCATAATCGTTTCCCGGCCCATTTGGTTGTTACCAGCCCAGCCACCCTGTGAAAATCGAAGCTCTATCTAGGGTATCCGACCTAAAATTTAGCGATTCGTGGTCAAGAACACGTCTACCCCAACTGTCAATGACTGTCATCAGTTCCACGTTTCGTGCTTATTTTCTGAAGAATATCAATTTAAACTTACCAAGTCCGGGCACGACAATGTTGCACAGCAGACAGAAGTAGGCGAGCACTATCGGTAGCACGGGGATAGCGCCACGCATCACACTTGTATGTTCCACCAGCGAAGTGTCTAGCTTCTTGCGGGTGTCCTGCGGATATCAAACATGGCTATATGTAATAGAAGACTACTACAAAGATTGAGGCTACGATTTCCAACGATTAATTTCCGTTTCGAGAAACGTTATTTCCAGCTATTGACTACTAAGTTGAATGTACATTATCTACATATATACGTACATGTCATGGACATTTTGTGTGGTCAGTGTGTATTGTGTTCGCACTGGCGAGACTTTAACAGAAAACTGGTTGAAATCTCTATATAAATGGATAGAGTTTTCAACCAGGGCCCCGAGTCTGCTATTCAATAGTGTCAGAATGGTCGATCATTGATCTCATAATGGTTGATTTACGACAAGCCAAAAAGTACCTTAAGTCGACAGGCATAAGGTACTTTTTGGCTTGTCATCAATCAACCATTATGAGATCAATGATCGACCATTCTGACACTATTGAATAGCAGACTCGGGGCCCAGTCTTCTTTCTCTCTCCTCTCTTAGTTGAAATCTATTATTCTCTATCGCACACAATAAAAGTATAGCTAAATGTCATCAGACAAAATGTTACATCAGTTGGAAGGTACAGTTAAAAGCACTCAATCAATCGACTTACTGCTAAAAGATTAATTTTATAACTTCAGAAGTTAACCTCTACATATTTTGGCAAAGGCTAAACTGGACAGTTGAAGAATATATTCTAGGTTTAGAATAATAAATACTTGTAGGTGAATAGTTAAAATGTCGTGTAGTGACCTCGGTCGCTTTCACAGGTTAGATCTAGAGCGTGTGTTAACAGACTCGTCATGGCGGTGACATGGAACATGACGACATAACAACGACGGCAGCTCACTGACCGTGGTATTTCAATGGCATTTTTTAACGTATAACTTATAAAATAATATCGTATGAATAGTCTTACTACAATACTATCCATGTGGAAATATAACGATGTACAACGAATTATACCTCCTACTACGAAATAAAGGTACATCCACTGCCAAAATATATGTAACAACTTCTTTTTTAGAAAATTAGAATCTATATAGAAATAAATGAAAAATTCTTCATTGTAAGATGCTTCGTCATGTTCTCGTTTATCAAGGATAATCTTCATGCGATGGAAACAGATTCACCTTAATTTGAAACTTCAACCGCCTTATTACAAAGCGTAGTTAAACCTGGTTTAACATAAACTTGGTTTATTTCGCATGACGTCTCACTTCAATAATATTCAAAAGAAAGTGACAGCATGCGAGATAAACCAGGTCTAAGGTAAACCAGGTTTAACTACCTTTTGTAATAAGGCGGCAATAGTCTGACTAAAGAGTCCAATTTAGTAAGAACTTAAATAGGTACCTCTGCGTCTTCCTCGATATCCACATCCTTCTTCATAAAGTCCTTGGAGACCATTAATTTTGAAGCTTTTCGCGAAGGCATGGGTGATGGGTGGGGAGTCACTCGAGGGGAAATTTGAATAGAAGGACGCGGTGACGGTACGGGGGTCACCGCTAATTTATTACCCGTAGCCATTGTCATTAGAGGGTAGTTAGGATTCTTGGAATATATCTCACGCGGTAGACTGTACAAGTAGTTCTGAAGACGCGGTGTTAGGTAAAGATTCGGCATTTGTCTTAAGCTGCTTATTTTTGCATTCACTGTGGTTGCGTAGCGAGTTTTGAAATTATGCATTGGTATTTAGTTTTTTAGCACTCATTGTCACAGAAATATTTTGAGTTTTTAAAAGAGAAGCTATCCACTAATGGTTAATTGTTAGCTAAAAGGTGTGAATACCAATATTTTCGGAATATTTTAATGATAACTTAAATTTTTAGTCTAAGCACAAAACGAAATATTCCGAAATACGTAAAACGAATGCGTTTCAGTTAACAGTCGAATAGACACTGCCATTAAAATACGCTAATCATACATTTAATAATGCCATCGATTATTCGTCCCTATTGTTAGACAACCGACCTTGTTTACACTAACCCATTTCATACAAATAGCAACTACTTACTAACTTACTTTTAATTATATATGGCGAATAGATTAAAATCATGCCTAAGAAAAGTCTACACGCGAAGAAATTAAATATATATTTTTTAAACATATTGTTCTACTGCTTAGCACGCAATAAATATGTGCTTTTTATTATTATGAACTATGGACATTAAGTTCTTTGAGTTAGGACTTTTAATTTATGATCTGGCGTGTTGGGCGCCAACAATGTGTTATTGGCGCCCAGTGTGGGACCTTCATTTTTGCTATTAATATCTTTTACATAATTATTTTCTGCTATGTTCCGTTCTTTTTTCGCATATTTTACATTGAATATTATTTTTAACCGACTTCTAAAAAAAGAAGGAGGTTCTCAATTCGGATGTTTATATATATATATATATATATATATATATATATATATTATGTTTGTTCGGGCATAACTCCGTCACTTGCTAACCGATTTAAAAAATTCTTTCTTTGTTGGAAAGGGTATACTTCCGAAATGGTCCCATAATTTTTATCGAAATCGGACAAGCAGTTTTTGAAAAATCAACAAAACTCAAAAAATCTACATTGTCCACATTGACCCATGAACACGTGAACCACTAAAAAGTGAAAAATAAAAACTTTTTAACAAAAAATAAAACCGACTTCAAAAAAAAAGTTCATTTTTCACTTTTTTGTGTTTTTTTTTTTGAAGTCGGTTTTATTTTTTGTTAAAAAGTTTTTATATGGTGATTAATATCAAATTCAGCCAAGTGATTCATTTATTGTGAAACCATAACTACGGGTCTGAAACAACTGACCATGAGTAACATCAGTCTCATTTACATGCAAATGTCATACTACATCCTTTTCCATTCAAATTACTTACAGGTTTCCATGAAACACCCACAATTACAGGAACAAACAAAGTTTTAATAAGTGACCAGTTGCAGACCTTGAGTCATATTTCTCGAGACACGCGTGTTTGTTGCGTGCCGACGATGCGATTATGACGGCCAACGTAAAATATGCTTCGGCGACTTGTTGGGTCTGTGTGGGTCATAGAAAGGCTTAGTTTCGGGTCATTTGCGTGTGTATTTACATAGGACTATGAACTTTGCAACATCGAGATCTAAAATCACCCAAATGAAACGGAACAAAGCGAACTTTTTTTCTTGGTTAGAATAACATCGAAGTACCTATATCTTTATCGATATTGTGTTGTGAACTATATTTCGACCGTGTTTAGTATGCTATAGTATTTCTATGTATCCAAATGCCTACCTAACTTAAACAAACAGATAAATTAGGAAACTTCAGCAGTGCCTCGAAAAAGGGACTAATCAAGAAATAGAGAATATTTCAATTTTCACTTCATTAAAATCATGTCTCGCTCAAAAAGTGAATATTTTGAATCCCTTATCATCATCATCACCATCATCATCATTTCAGCCCGGAATCACCCACTGTTGGGTATAGGCCTCCCCTTTTTTCTGCCACTTCTTTCTGATCTGTGCGCCCCTTATCCATCCGCTTCCCGCGCTCCTGACAATATCGTTAAACTAAGGGAAATTAAAACATTTGTGAGACTTACCTCAGGCGGCAACGTAGGTGACATGCTCTTGTTCTTCGAGAACATGCTCGTTCGTCTACTGGACGTCGACTGCTCCGAGTTTCGCCGGCACATTCCGCGTAACCACGTGCAGAGCCGGTTGTTGCAGCAACTGTTTGGATACAATGATTTTGTTGTGAGATACCTTTTATGTTGGTTGGACAGATTCGGGCACTAAATCTGCAAATCATGGCCTTGTTTTCAAAGTCAGTAACCACATAGGATTAAAAAAGTGTTGTTTCCATTGCATAGTTATTCAAGTAAAGTTATCCTTCTTTCCAGAATTTGTTTCGCATATTTCACTAAGTGTTACTACAAAAACTATAGTTAATTGCGACGTCACTTCTGTGGTTCGATTATACAAAACTTGGTTAACGCTAGCTTAGAAAAAATGTGGTTTAGAAACGGGTCCCCAAACACACTTAACTACGCCACAATAAACACGAATAGAGAAGTGTACTCATCGTGTATCGTTTTATACTAAAACTAAAGTCATATAAGTTACTGTAACCAACCTAGTAGGAGGTCTATCACTCAATATACTGTCCCTCCTCTCAATCGTCCTCTTCTTCCTGCCGCAACATCCCGTCTCCTCCTCTGGGGCAGGAGACATAGACTCCGCAACGTTGCGGGGCATCGAACCGGTGTCCGCAACACGTCGCCGTCGCCCGCAACAACCGCAGAAGATGTCACGTAGCGTACGCTTGGGTTTCGTTTCGTTTTCGTATTCTATTGAGGCCTGTGGATAAAAATTTTGTTAGTATATGTTGTTGTTATTGTGTCCTAATTGTGCTAAAAGTAGCCTCCAAATTCTTTAAGGCAGTTTGTTCTTTCAACCTACAACAGAACGGAGAAAGTGTATACATGTACGTTTAGGGTGAGAGGTTGTTTTTGTTTTAAGGTTTTGATAGTAACCAGATGGTAGATAAGCGATGATTTTCGCGAGCTTGACTTATTCACTAGGTATAGATTTTTCCGCGCCAACTAAAAAGACCAATACAAATCTACTCACTTTACCAGCAGCCCTTTCCATATCCCTTATCTCTTGTTCAGCCTTTTCTTCATCTACCTTCTTCTTACAACAATTCAGTTTACTCATCATCCCTTTCTTTCCTTCCTTCATTTTATCTTCCTTTCCCACTCTCTCTTTATCTTTGTCTCCGTCTTCTTCGGACTCTTCTCCTTTTGTGCAGCATGCACAACATTTTGTCTTGCATTTCTTCATGAGTCTTTGGCAGAAGTTTGGTTCTTTCACTTTGTCTGCTGAAGATTCTGTTGGTTCTGAAGTTTCTCTTGGTGTTTCGGGTGGAGGGGTCTCTTTTGCTTCTTTCTTGGTCCTCGCTGGAGGCTTAGGGGTTGTGCTTGTGCTTTGTGGGAACCTGGGGATTTAAGATTGTTGATTAACTTACTCAGATAATTCTTAAGAAAAGTTTACATTACTGTCGAAATGTTGGTTTACTTTAGCTTCACGTCTACCTAACCTTCGTAGATAACAGGTGTGATTTTATGCTGTTTATATTTAGTTCAGCTTCCAGTCTTACTATGACAACGGCCCTACGTAACACATAGGTATTCTACGTGGCCCCAGGCCTGCTCTTTGTTAGGAGCAAGCCGTAAGTCATCACGTGGCCCCATAGCGTGTTAGTAATGATTTTTATTTATAGTGGTAAAGCTTAATGCTTAGTTCTAAATGGTTTCTAACTTAGTTCAGCGAGCATTACCTACCTACTTCATTCATCGGTTTGTTTATTAATGCAAATGCAGTAGAACTTTAGATGCTTATCAAAATCTTTGTCATAGTTTTCAGTCTAGACCTTGACATTAGATAGTTTCTATAAAAGATAAATTAGTTTGTGTTTATAAAGTTTTTGTTACTGCTATTTTCCTGTAACCACAGAGGTTGTTAAACAGACTGTAGTTAATTTTGTAAGTTTGCAATACGATACCTATAGATAGAACACTGGTAATTGTGAAACTCTATGCTTTGAAAGACTCTTTCAAACCTTTAAGGGATATGCTGCGGACTCCGGACACAAACTAAATACTTCAGATCATCCTCCTTCAGAGTGCATAACTCTTGTTCAGAGCTTTAGACGTTTTACTACTACATATTTGTTGAATACCAATGTCAAATATGGTATTTGAATAAGATTAAAAACACCTAAAGGACTGTGATAGACTATATCGATAGTGGAACGCCTTAGCCACTAAAGGTTTTGTGGCTATTGGGCTCAAACATTTCGCTTTATCTGACAAAGCGAACACAGCAGTGCTAAGAAATAGTGATTTGTTTATAAAAGTTTCCAGGCATGTCGTGCTTGTAATGCTTGATTTGATTCTCCTTGTGCTTTTTACCTTTGCAGCATTGGTAGGCCTGGTATAAGAGGTATAAGTCTAGAATTTAGGAAAATAGTATGTTAATCCAAGTATTCATAAAAAAGTAAACAAAAAAAAAATGAGAGAAAAAGGAACCAAGAACAATTTAAGTTCTTTTACAAGAACGGATGAAAAAAACAAGTTGCGTCGACCCCCAGTACGTAAAGGGACAAAAACTGGAAGATAATGAATGATGCCTAAAACAGGGTTTGGAAACTTTAATCACCCCAAAAATAACCCTTTCTGCCCCCATCAGATAGAAATTATGTTTTTTACAACTCGGTTATTACGGTTTTGTCCACCGGAAGTGAAGGCCTTGTTTCACGTGCCTATTTCCGTTAGGCTATGGCGGGTAAATACGACCATGTGCCAACTTGACACATTACTCTAGTAATGAAATGGTGTTAAGCTTGTAGTTTAATAATAGAATTTCATATAAAAAAGCATTGTAGGTACCTCAATATTGAATTAATCTTTAGAAAAATCCGAAGAATAAATCTTAGCTTTAAAAGCAAGTAGAAATAAGCTCCTCTTTTGAATTCGTTAAAATAAATGACATTTATTAAATTGAAATCGTCAAACCATAAAAACAAACTGAAATTAAGGGTCAAATCATTGTCTACGGTGAAATAACAAGAATATTTACCTATTTTCATCCCCATATCGCTTCGGAAGTAGTTCGTTTGGCAAAATATACACTGTCCGGTTATGTAGCATTATCAAAACAAACTCCAAATACTACTAATTTAAAAAAAAAAACAAAACGATCTACGTCGAAATTTTCATTCTAAGGAAGCACTGTTACAAAAAAAAAACACTATTTTAAAACAAAGATGGCGTCCGAAAACATTCTAAATTCAAAATTTACGCGCCAAAACGCAACACAGACACTGTTATTGTTTTCAGGCAAAAGTAACAAGACTTACTGCCACATCTTTGTATTGTTTATGATAATTTTCGCGCCGTTCGGGGGCGGCTGTGGCGTTCAACGCTCGAGGGCGAACTAGGAGTTTGAACTACTTATTAAGGGCTGCTTTAGTATCGAATGCCAAGAATTACGTGTCGATCGTGGCGTGTACAACCGTAATGAGCCTTGGACAGAAAGAATGTTAGAAAGTGGACCCTTGTAGAACTGTGGTTCTGTAGTTGACAGTTTTTATGGTGGGAGTTTTTATTTAATCGTTCAATGTTTATTTTTAACTTTAATTTCATGATTACGTTTCTAGTAGTAGAAAGAAGAAAACTTAATTAAATACCTAATCGAATCATACTCATCATTCTCTTGCTTCTATCTTCGTTTATTTGGGGTTGGTGCAACACAAGTCTTCTTATTCCATAACTCTATTACTCGCCATCTCATCAGAGACCTCGTCGACCATAAGTTCTACGTTTTCATAGTCCATCCGTCGTATCTTTGGTCTCCCTTCCCATCCAAATTCTCTATACGATAACAGCTCATTATCAAAAATATGAATGTCTGCATAGGAAAAGTAGAATACTGTTACTGTATACAAGAGTGTTTTGGCACGTGTCCAAAATTGGAACTAACACCGCCATTTTGATTTTTCAATACATTTCCCGCAACTGTCTCTTAACATTAAATATTTCTCAACAGCGTCTCCGTTAACGCCAAACGATCTTTCTTTAACTCGAAGCCAACCCCTCAAAACTACAAAACTTTTAAAAAAGATTCCACAACAAACAAAAATTCCGAATCACTGCATTAAACGTCATCGCATGTTAAATCCAAGATGGCTGCCACTTGCCATCAAACATTGGTCAAATAGAAAACGAGATTTGCATCTCTAATTTACAATTTTACGAGTTACTTTTATACATGACTCAATTTAATTTAACGGTTCTTTAAGTATTATGTGCACTTGTATAATGTAGTAGAGCGTTGACCCTATTCCAAGGCTGTAGATAGATAGCACCTAGACAGTTAGGTGTACTAAGTAGAATAAATCGAAATAGGGCTGCGCCAGCTTTATTTAGTCCAAAAGATAAGATTACGGATCGAAAGAAAATGGTGGGAATGTTTCCGGCCCCCATGAATGGTCCTAGAATGAAATCTAGAAGTAAAAGCCTTATAATTTTAGAAAGCAATTCATCCAGCGAAATATTCAGCAAAACTCCAACATCTTTTTGCAGATTTGAAGGGGTGTCCCATAAGATCCTCTTTAAAGCTCGGGCTGCGAATTCTCCATCCTAATGAGAAATAACTTTTTCCCTAAATAATGGCTCTAGCTAGAGCAATCTTTTTGATTGTTTTTTTTTCATAAATTCATGGTCTTCTGTAGACCACAACACACCCTAGACCTTAGTGATATAGACCCTAGTATTTCCTGATTTTCAGTAACTAATAAGTAAGTAAAAAAAATTGTACTTAACAAAATATTACCGTTTAAAAATTACAAAGACAACCTAGGCATACTCTTTCTTAAAATTTTAATATAATTAAATTCATTCAGTTTTCAAGTAGATAAAAGCGTCGATCTCCTAAAAATTATAATCGGAATACCAGCTCTATATTATAATTTAAGGTATTATTCGGCCTGACCTGTAGCGGTCCCTATCGAAATCTCTCTATTTTTCCCCTTCTTAACACATGGTCCTGTGTCTGCCACTGCAGTCAAAAAAGTCGTAGCGTGAGTGAGGTCCCTAACACCGTTGAAGCCTCAACCCATCATCATTATCAGCAGGCAGCCGACCCAGGTACTATTACTAGCATGACTCAGTATATTCCTCGTCACGACTCTGTTGTGGTCAAGAGGTGACGTCACTTGAAACGGATTGGTCAGTGATACTGAAACGGTGGTTTTAGAATTTACATAATAGACATATATACTTGGGTTACAGCTAAACCTTAATTATTATAAATATTATAACATCACGCCTGAAATCCCAGAAGAAAAGGCAGAGGTATACTCATTGGTACACTCACATTTGACCAGATATGTTTACGTCTTATGTACTTAATAGGAGGCGATTCTATTGGGGCACAAATCCAGATTCCGTGGCTGCTACTGAAAAATTCCTAAAGGAAAAACACAATAACAATTTGTGCGACCTGGGAATCGTACCCAGGACCTCATGAACAGTAGTCGCGCTTGCGACTACTAGACCAACAAGGCAGTCACTTTTAGAATTTACATAAAATAAATATAAACAGGGTTACAGCTAAATTATTTCAGATAACATAACATCACGACTTGTAATCTCTGAAGTGTTTGGCAGCGGTGGTGTGAGAGTTGGTTAATATGCTCTAAGATCAACATCAGCCCATAATGTTCCCACTGCAGGGACTCAGGCCTCCTCTCTAGGAGAGGGATGGACTATAATCTACCACGCGGGCCCAGTGCGGGTTGGTAGATGTTTCCTTAACCGTTTTTTGAGATCAGTGGTGTTGAAATAAATTACACAAAGTAATGCGCCTGCCTGGGTTTGAACCCACGACTGGGCCGCCGCTGCTTTGGGTACACCTCTGTACACCTCTCTCAGGCGTGATGTTATGATATGTTCTATGATATGCTCTCAAAACGATGAAGGAAAACATTATATAAAAATAGTGAAGATCTCTAGACTCTAGAGATCTTCACTATTTTTATATAATGTGGACGATGAAGGAAAACATTATATAAAAAAAGAAGTTTTGAGAGCTTATCATAGTCTAGAGTATCTTCACTATGTTTTCCTTCGCCATTTTGAGAGCAGCGGTGATGAAATAAATAACATAAAGTAATGCCTTTGCTCACCGCTGGCTTTGAGATGATAGTAGGTAATTATGTGCAAGATGTATGGGTAAAGAGTTCAATGGACCATAATATACTTAACGCCAACAAAAGGGAGATTTTTCCCATAATTTCAATTTTGTTGTGTTATTGTAAATTATCTTATGTGGCGATCGTGGGTAAATCATAGTACCACTTGCGCTATCGTTTGCAATGCGACTTGCATTGATGGTAATAGGCTCGCCCCCTATTAAATGAGACTTAAATGGCGAAAGTGTGTGTACCTGCTATAGGTACAATTCTGCGTAACCCTTTGGGGATAACAGGCGCTTTGTTTTATTGAGATCGTCGCGTCGTAACTGTAAAATAAACTGCAAAACTATTTAAGTAATTTAATGCAATGTAAAATTGTATTAGGTGGTGAAACTTTACACAACAATTTCTATCAATCATAGTACATTATGATATAAGTGCGGTAAGTTGAAAATTAATTATCAAAGCGCACGTATGTCATACGACGTTTTTATAACACATTTGCGAGGAAATAAAGTAAATTAATATTTTTTTGTTTCTGTTACAGATGTAATTTACTGTCAAAATGAATTAAATTAAAGAATTAAATGTTTATTTTTTATATTTTATCTCCCAAAGTTAATTTTATTCATAAAATATTGACCACTTTTCTGACATAAAAACTTTTTGATTTGCTTTCTTTGCTTTTTTTTTCTTAAGATTTAAAAAAGTACCGTTGGTTTTAGACGAAGCATGATAAACCGTACGTGTTACCTTATTAGAAAGAAACTCGTGCGTTTTACTTTACGATTACGCACAAGTACGTAATGACATACATTACGATATTGAAATTGGTGAAATAAGAGGCCCTTTACGAGCAAATGTGTTATAAAAAGATGTAAGTTCATCTGATTGACTGCTTCGTTTAGTGGTCGCAAGCACGATTACCGGGCACGAGGTCCGGGTTCGATATCCAGGTACGGACTTCTCAGTAGCAACCACGCAGTTTGGATATGTGCCCGGTTGATGGCAATAGGCTCGCCCCCTATTACATGGGACTTAAACATAACTGGCTAAATGTGGGTGTACTATCAGGTACTCCTCTGCCTTACCCTTTGGGGATCACAGGCGTGATGTTACGTTATGTTTACGAGATCGCTTCTTCCAACGCAACTTGCACTGTTACCTGATTATTATAAGATAAGAACTACAATATTTCACGGCTCGTTTACTGACTAAATTCCATACAATCGCCGCTTCCTTCTTCAAATAAATATTTTGTTATGCACTCTAGAATGATATAACATAAAGATAGTCTAATTTGTAGGAAATAGTAAAATTGTAGCTATAACATTGTTAGTTTAATATTAAGTATTTGCATGCACATTATTATTTTGTAGTAGAGTACATTGCCGTAGGTACACGAAGTAAAATTTAAACCCGATTTTCTGGTGAAACAGCAGTTTCTACTTTATGTTAAGACGTCGTATTTCGTGTAGGTATGTCCGTATAGTAACGACATAAAAAACAATCAAAACAGTAGAAGACAATCGTTTTTTTTTATTAATGCATGTAGGTAACATAAAACGCATCAACAGAATTTTATATTTAGTTTGTACAATGACAATAGGCTCGCCCCCTATTAAATGGGACTTAAAGATACCTGAAAAGGCTTCAGTACCGTAGACCACATACATACGCTGCGGCAGGTTATACAGAAGACCGAAGAGTATAACCTGCCTCTCTGTTTAGCGTTTGTGGACTACGAGAAAGCCTTCGATTCGATCGAGACTTGGGCTGTGCTGCAGTCTCTCCAACGGTGCCAAATCGACTACCGGTACATCGAGGTGTTGAAGTGTTTGTACAAAAACGCCACCATGTCAGTCCGACTTCAGGACCAGACCTCGGAACCTATCCTTCTGCAGCGCGGTGTGAGACAGGGAGACGTCATATCTCCGAAACTGTTCACCGCTGCATTGGAGGATATCTTCAAGGTTCTGGATTGGAGAGGACTTGGCATCAACGTCAACGGCGAGTACATCACTCACCTTCGGTTTGCCGACGATATAGTGGTCATGGCTGAGACCATGGAAGACCTCAGTGCAATGCTCGATGACCTCAGTAGAGCTTCCGAAAGAGTGGGTCTTAAAATGAACATGGACAAAACCAAGGTTATGTTGAATGTTCATGTAACACCCACTCCTATCAAGATCGGAGACTCTACGCTCGAAGTTGTGGACGATTATGTCTACCTGGGACAAACGGTCCAGTTGGGTAGATCTAACTTCGAGAAAGAGGTCAATCGTCGAATCCGACTCGGCTGGGCAGCGTTCGGGAAGTTGCGCGGTATCTTCTCGTCCAACTTACCCCAGTGTCTCAAGACGAAAGTCTATGACCAATGTGTGTTGCCAGTGATTACATACGGGACCGAAACGTGGTCGCTCACAATGGCCCTCATCAGAAAGCTCAAAGTCACCCAAAGGGCAATGGAGAGGGCTATGCTCGGAGTTTCCTTGCGTGATCGAATCAGAAATGAGGACATCCGCTTGAGAACCAAGGTTACCGACGTAGCCCGAAGAATCGCCAGACTTAAGTGGCAATGGGCAGGGCACATTGCTCGCAGAACGGATGGCCGATGGGGCCGAAAAGTTCTGGAATGGCGACCGCGAACCGGAAGACGTTGCGCTGGAAGGCCTCCCACTAGGTGGACCGATGACCTGGTCAAGGTTGCAGGAAACCGCTGGATGAGAGACGCACGGGACCGGTCAATGTGGCGACGCCTGGGGGAGGCCTATGTTCAGCAGTGGACGTCTTTTGGCTGAAATGATGATGATGATGAAAGATACCTGGCGAAATGTAGCTGTATTAGGTACACCTCTGCCTAAGCCCTTAGGATATTAAAGGCGTGATGTTATGTTACACAGGCAACGCTGCGTTTATAAATATAGCAGTGGGTACTGCAATAATTATACAAGAGAATTTAATAAAGCTAACCCACAAATAAAAGACAGTTAATGCATGTTTTGTATTCATTGACGAACTTTCAAAGAAAGGGGTAATTATATTAATGAACAAAGGCACCTTTGTATGGCATACAATGTGGAAAAATCAAGTTTATTACCAAAACAATGCCTTGGTTTGGGGTCGTAAGTTGTATGACTCGGTTCACGAAATGTGGAACTTTTGAAAATTTTGGTTGGATGTAAATCGCGGTTTTAAAATGAAATGCAGTAAATTTTATTCCCAGCTCGGTCAAAGTGTTATTGAGTTTTTCCTGCAGGAATTTCTCTGTAACAGCCACGGAGTCTGAATTTGTGACTGGTTGATGGCATTAAGTGGCATTAAATTTAATTGGCAAAATGTGGGTGTATCTCTGCCTAATCCTTCGGGAATGACATCGTGATGTTAAAATGAAACTAATGCCCGTTATAATAAAACTCCACGACATCTAGAGTTCCGCATATTTTATTGCAGCTGGAATTTCAATAATTATCGGTGCTTATGACAGTTTCACATTAGAGTATTTCGATATTCTCCTTTTGCCACGCGCGGAACAATAAAAGCACGGAAGCGAAAGTTGTGGGAAAAGTTGTCACTTTTGCTGACAAGTGTCACTTTATACAAGTAAACACCTTAGAGTTATAAGCGCGTGCATCCGTTCGATTTTTTTAAAGCGTGTATGCACGCGTGTTCGAGTTTTTACGCGCTAAAAATACGCTGCGCAGTAACCACTCAAAGCCTCAACTTATTACGTGTCACCTAGTGTTTCTTTCCTTGCCTAACCTGGTATTGATCAGGGTTTTATTATACCACCGATTGGCCTCTGTCTTGACTTTACATCCCATCGAGAAATACGTCTCGGGCATGTTTGGTTTAGTAACGATGTTTTCCTCCACTAAAGTTAGTGACAGATATAATAGGTACGCAAATGAATCTGAAAATTCACAGGTGTGTGCCTTGAGTTAAGAACTTGTGACCTATGATTTGACAGTCTGACGGTCACACCACTACACTGTGTCTGGTTTTTCAACACAGCGCAGTTTTATTTATGTCCACGGCAGTCCACGTAATAAAAGATAACTACAAATCCCCTACATTTTCAAAATAGAATCATTAAACATTATTGATTTAGGAACCTATTAATTTTTTGTTTTTATTTCAGAGTTTTAGAAGCGGTAGGTACGATGGTGTTGGCATATATGTGTATTATATCCGTGTGGATAAAAAGACCTTAGTTAACAAGAGAATAAAAAAAACATGTTCCTAATTTATTTATCTGGACATACCTAAATGTAATTCGGGCATGGTCAATTTTAACTTATAATTGTAATACTTTTTTTAACACAAGCTATAATATTATGCCTAAATTTTTGTGCCGCATCACCAACATCAATAGGGCTGCCAAAATTTAATATGGCGGTTTTTACGCAACGGAAATTAAGTTGATATAGGTTAAAGTAATTCTTGGTAATCGAGAACGCGGCAACCTTGGTTGTTGAACTGTTGGTCATGGCGGGGTTGATATAGGTCGAAATAAGGAAGAGATACTTGACAAGAAGAAAATTACAACCAAATAGTGCGAATTTATGATGAGCAAGAACAACAGTTTCATTGAATTTGTCGAGTTCGAGTCTAATAAACTGTAACAAAACGAATCAGCGAAACTGATGAATTAAATGTTCACGCGAGTTCGACCAGTGTTAAAATCAAAAGTCATTTATTCAAACTAGGCTGATAATCAGCACTTTTCGAACGTCAAGTCGTCAAAACGAACTCATTCAAGTGTAGGATCCAACTTCTGCTCTAACTCAACAGTTTCATCATACACAGTTACACACAAACGTCATTCTCCTGCCCCTATCCCAATTTATTTGGGCGGTGCAGCATCTCTTCTTTCTTCCAAACTCTATTACTCGTCATGACAACAGTCACCTCCTTTCTAGTCATATCATCCTTCACACAGTCCATCCATCGCTTCTTTGGTCTTCCTCTACTCATAGAGCCATCTACATTCATACTCAACATTTTCCTCATTCCTTCGCATCACATATCCATACCATGCCAACCGATTACCACACAACATTCTGATCCATGTCCGACAGCAGTCTAATATACTAACAGAGTCGAAACTATTCTTCATTCTTCATAGAAACTCCAAATGGATGTTGTTTCTACTGCCTAGTTAGTAGATACTGACAGACAATTTTATAGTCACCGAATAACTTTGATTTTGATGTAGGCTAAGCCCTTAGAGTTCGTCTGTCGTGGCATAGAGGTCGCCATTACTACAAAGTGTCATTTAAGTTCTAACACCACGTAAGTAAACTTTTTAGGCTTTTGACATTTTGATAGCTAAAACTTTTCACCGCTGCCCTGGAAGACGTGTTGAAAACACTACAATGGGGCCAAAGTGGTGTAAACATCAATGGTGTCTACTTGTCGCACCTTCGGTTTGCGGATGACCTCGTGTTGTTCGCCGAGTCCCTGGTAGATCTTCAATGCATGCTGCAACAACTGTTTGATGCTTCCCTACAAGTTGGCTTAAGAATGAACATGTCCAAGACGAAGGTGATGTCAGGCATTCCGGACGACTCTGTCTCAGCTGTTAGGGTTGGAAACGAGCGTCTGGAGATGGTTGATCATTATGTTTATCTGGGGCATGTTCTGTCTTTCGCCAAGGAGCATTCCAGCAAAGAGATCTCTAGGAGAGTACAACTCGGATGGGCGGCATTTGGCAAGTTGGAATATGTTTTTCGGTCCAAAAAGATACCTCAGTGCCTTAAAACCCGCCTGTTCAACCAGTGTGTCCTGCCAACAATGACCTACGGTGCCGAGACATGGACGCTCACAAAGGAGACTGTCCATCGAGTACGAGTGGCACAAAGGGCCATGGAGCGAGCCATGCTCGGCATAACCCTCTTAGATCGAGTGCGTAACACCGAAATCCGCCGTCGGACGAAAGTCTACGATGTCGGGGACCGGGCGGTGCGCCTCAAGTGGACGTGGGCAGGACATCTGGCTAGACGCGGAGATGGCCGATGGAGCAAGGCTTTGACCGAGTGGTGGCCAAGGTTAGGCCAAAGAAACCAGGGACGTCCTAAAGCTCGTTGGGTTGACGATATCGTCAAAGTCGCCGGAAACACGTGGATGAGGTACGCACAGAACCGGGAAGTGTGGCAGAAAAAAGGGGAGGCCTATACTCAGCAGTGGGTGATTCCGGGCTGATATGATGATGATGATGATAGCGTTTGCAAGAGAATCATAAATACGTTGTTTCAGCCAATTAGAATCCAGCAACTTCTCTATCTAATTTTATGGGATCAAAAACTATAAATTGTACAAAAAAGCACGTCGTACATCCAGATGAACTAGGGGCCAAAATAAGGTTCCGTGGTCCACCTTATAGGTATAATAAGTGGGTGGACCATGGGCAACACACACGGTTACTATGTTTGAGTTACGTGTTGTTAGAACTTAAGCGATGCAATAGTTTAATTGACAAATATTCAGTAAAGAAGGTACCTATCCAATTATGCCATTCTTTTTTTTGAAATAGATTGATCAACCAACGTCAAATTATAACGAGAAATAATTAAACGAGCCACAGTTTTTTTAATTGGCCACAGGATCAAACTTCTAATTTTATAACTAAGCCACGGGAAAATTATATAGCCTCTAATATACTAATTCGTCTTCTTTACAACGCCCACTAAATATTCTTTAGAAAGCATCAAGTGACGATCAACATTTATATTAACTTGTCCTTGTTATTTATAAATAGGCACCTAATTTACTAACTCAGCCACGGAATTTATATCTCACCACCATTTTACATTTTACAGCTTCAACACAAGGCCCTCAAAAAATATAAATGAAGCGACCGTAGTCAACATCATTTATTATAACTTCGCATGTAAAATAATACATCACATTCTTTTATCGTGAAAATAGCAACAGAAAGATTTGGCGCGAGCGCGCGAGACGACAGCGACCGGCCATTTGCACCAATCAGAGAGCGCCATGAAATGTCAACTTTTGATACACTTTAGATTATTAAATAAATAAAAAACCTATTAGTTACAGAAATGTTTTTACCATTGTCTAATTGACTAGTCACAGGCAGATTGTATGATTCGTTATTGTAAACTGAGGGAAATGGGTTAGGTTAGGTTAAAACTGTGACCAAACGCGCGCGAGCCGAGCGAGCGAAGCGAGCGGTGCCGCGGCAGCGGCCGGCGAGCGCTACTTCCGAGTTGCTTGCAGAAATGTTTTCACAATTATCTGTCTAGTTTTCCGATAAAAATGAAGTTCTGAAGCGATTCTGTCGATAACTTTTGTAGCACAACATGTAAATAAAATCGATCTTTAGGACATTCGATACTCTGTACTTCAATATTTAGGTCAATAAGTACTCTGAACTTCTATATTTAAGCCTATTCGATGTCGCGACAGGAGTTTATACATACTATTAGTGGCTATAATACACACATCAACACGGTCTAGGGATATTTTTAAAAAAGCGAATTACTATCAATGTGTTAATTATTTATATGACATGTATATATTTAAAATATACGTTATTTAATATTCTACCATTTTTTAATAATGGTTAAGGTACTGATTAAAATTTCAGGATTTTATGGAAAAAAAATGAAGCATAGACGGAAACCGTGTAAGAATTAACTTTTAATTTGTGAGTAAAAACTGAAAAAAAATAGAAAAATCATTTAATTTGTGTTTATAAACTTGAAGTTAGTAGTCTGAGAAAGCGCCCATGATGTTCATAACACATCGGCAACGATTCGGCATGCTCAGAACAAGGTTGTCAATGTCTGGCTGCGGAATATTGTCCCATGTCCTTCTGAGGTGCGCAAAAAGTTGATCTTCTGTAGCCAAATTTTCAGGAACTTCCTTCAGAGCTCTTCTTTGCAGCATATCCCACGCATGCTCAATGGGATTTAGATCTGGCGATTGAGCAGGCCAGTCTAAGGCCCTAACATTATGTGTATGTAACCAAGCTGCTACCGTTCTCGCCGTGTGTGCCCGGGCATTGTCGTGCATGAGCAGGAAATCTTGCCCCATTTGTGTTCTGTGGGGCAAGATTACGGGCCCCAGCACCTGTTGGACATATCGTTCTGCCGTCATATTGCCCCGCACCCAAACGTGATCCGTCCGCCCTCCAAGACGAATTCCTGCCCAAACCATAATTGTTCCTCCTTGGTATGGGTGAACTTCCTGAGGGTTCTGGAGACGGCTCCATCGTCCAGGAACTCGCCAAACACGCGTCCTTCGTGAATCTGGATGGAAGCCGAACCTGGATTCATCCGTGAACAGTACATTGGACCATTGCTCACGGCCCCAGTCCACGTGGTTCCGAACCCATTCTAATCGTCGTCCACGATTGCCTCTCCGTAAAGGTGGGACCCGGAGTGGTCTACGAGAGCGTAGATTGCTTTCATGCAGTCGCCTTCTTACAGTTTGGTCACTCACAAGCACTTGGTGTTCCACTCGCAGCCTTTGGACCAATTGAGTCGCCGTTGCATTTGGTTGAGCTCGCGCAGTAATTTGCAATAATCGGTCTTGTCTGGGGGTAATGATGCGACTTGGCCCCCGGTGCCTCTCCGCTACTTCACCTGTGGCACGATAGCGTGTCCACAATCTTGAAATTACATTTTTATGGATCCCTATGGCCTCAGCAACATTACGCTGAACAGATCCAGCTTCCAGCATTCCCACAGCTCGTAACATCTCCGCCCTCGTCAAATGTCGGCGTTGCATGGCTACAATTCAAATTCAAATTCAAATGAAAATTCCCTCTCCTATACATCAAGACATTTTTATGCCCACGAAACCAAAGAATTTTCAAAAAATTGAATTTGGAATTAGTCTGAGATAAATTACAAACAAATCGGTGTATTAAAGATTCCAATGCGGCCAGTACTTTTCGAGTTATTTAATTGAGTATGAAATATCCCTAGACCGTGTTGATGTGTGTATAATATTTGATGACAATTTTAATTAAATTTTGATGCTCAGTTAATGTGGCATGAGTTATAATTTAAACGTACTGAGTTAATAAATTAGAAGCTAATTGAAATATTTTTTGATGCCATATATTAACATTTTAGAAGTTTACTGTTTGAATTCATGTTACAAATTTAGATGCTAAAAAATAATCACGATGCTGAGTTGTATTTAGAGTGGCTTTAAAAAAGATAACTTGTGGCTAAGATAGTATTATTTAGATGCTCGTTAATTGTGGCTGACTTAGTAATTTAGAAGGCAAGTTAGATTTTTAGATGCAAATAATGCTATTAAAAAGAAGCCGGTTTAATTAGCACCCAATTATAACTAACTCATCCCTAGCCAGCTTCTTAAAAGTTGACCCCATTCATCGACCCCCAAAAACTTATCACCCCAATATAAATAAAAGTAAGTGCAAGCAATACATTTGTGTCGGCTGCAGCCCTATTGCCCGTATGCTAATCAGTTGCTGGTCACGCCACGGGTCGATACTACCCTTGTTACTGCATACTGGCAATACTGGCCAGTCCGTGGGAGTGTGGGACCACTGCTGGGGTTGGGGTGGCGTAGACATGCGTGTGGATTTGAATGAGTGATGTATGAAGAGGCGTGTTAGCGTATATAAAATGACACCTTGACGTGACGTTGCTAATTATTGTAGTTTATAACGACTTAATTTTTTTACAAACCATAGATATCTATAGTTCTACATTATCTTCCTGCCACTGTCTATTCTACGAGAAAATTTTATTTTTCTTCTTAGCGTGTCGACGACAATTTAAATTGACTCAAGACAAAAAGATTGTGTTTAATATTAAACAATAGATCTTTGCGGCTCGGTTTAGACAAAATCGGAAAAACTATGTACAGACGCCAGCACATCAAGCTACTACAATCTGTCAGATTTCTTTGATAGATTTTCGACTTTATTTCTAGAGCATTAGGTTCAAGGTTCATTGGGAAAATTTGACAGTTTCGGGTAGCTTGACATGCTGGCGTCTGTACCTAACAGGTATATTCATATACTACTTTTTAACAATCCCAATAAATTGAAGTGTCCAGGAAAATAATGGAAAACTGAATACTGGAAACACCCAATCGGAAAAACATCAGTAAATGTTTAGATACAAGGAAATAACAATGAACTGAATCAAATTAGATACTTCTATCAACAAACGGATGCACAATTCTTTATTTTGGACCCCAGAGGATGCGACATAACAGCTCAATACTCGAGGAAACTTTCACTGACGGATGTCCAACCAACAGTACGGAATCATTGTCTTACGCACTTGCAATATCCGTTGCAGTAATGAAAATGAGTTGATTGATATGCTGATCATAATTCCTTTGGGTTTGATGTGTATCAATCATCAGGGATTGTAGTGAAAGCATATTGTTGAGGAAATCTCTGAGGGATTATTGGTTACCTTTCATTTCTTTGCATGTGTGTATTGTTGTTGTTTTTAAAATAGTCAAGTGTTAGAAAATGATATTCTTAGACGGTTTTGTGTTCCTCTTTATGTTTTTATGATAAGAACATAGCAAGAAAGCAGTCTTGCTTCCTATTAAAAAAAAAACCTAAGTTTCTAGTATTTCGTACTTCCTGGAACTTTGTAACTGACGAGTATTAGTACTCGTCAGTTACAAAGTTCCATAGAATAGTCTAATCTAAAAGATTTTTATAAGAGAAAATTTGGTTCTTCTTCGTGGTCACTGACTAACCTGGTGCCAGAGTGTTTATACCGCCTATTAAGTACCTCTCCGCGGATTTTAGTACTAGATGACGTGGCCTCGGTACAAGGGCAAAGAAGGAACATGGGTTCGGTTTTTAGTCAGTAGAAGTCTGACACTCCCCTTCGCTCTGCCAAGGGGGGGGGGGGGGGGTTATTTGATGATTTTATACCCACCAAAAAAAAAAAAAGTGCCTCTGATTTGGCACGATTTGACACGCCATCGCCATCGAGAAATATCTCTCAGGCATAGTTTCCTTCACCGACGCAAGTGATAATCATACAATACGCACATTATTATTTATATTGAAAACGGGATAATATTTACCATTGATCATGGTGCTTGTAACAGCGTCATAATATCGGGAACTCGAAACTATTAGTAAACATGGTAAATATCCCGTCTTCAATATAAATAATAGTGTTAGTGACCATGTCAGTTTAAAATCTTCTAATACGCACATTCATCCGAAAAATAAGAGGTCACGCCACTAAGCTTTTAAATTAAAGATTTAACATGCTAAAATTAATGTAACACATTTTTTCGGTGGGTGGAAAATCATCGAATAACCCCCCCCGCTCTTGGGCAGAGCGAAGGGGAGTGTCAGACTTCTACTGAATAAAAACCAAACCCATGTTCCTTCTTCGCCTTTGTGTCGGAGTCGCGTTAACCTTTCGATAACCTTAGCGTAACGAAGGTTGAGTGGGTGAAGCGTAACTCAGGGGCGACGACAAGCAAACTTTAGGGTAATGTTTTTCTCCCAGATGGTGGATGGGGAGGTGGGTATATTTTGACAGATTCGTAAACAAGCAACTCTCGTGAGTATGGGAAAAGTGCCAAACCCCCCCTTCCCCCCCCCCCCCTTCTCATGCAAAAGGCTATAGAGGAAGCATCTGACCTGCGCAAGGTGGCTAGATGATGGAAGGAGTCCACAAGGGACGACGCCTGCCGGAGTAAGACTGGAAGCTATCCTAAAAGAAGTGGGCAATAAGTCGGATAACTGATAAAATCATAAAATAACTCACCCGCCATTACTTTGAGCAGATCTGTCAGACCCGTTCCCATCTGCCACCTTCTTATGCACAGTAATCTTGTCAACACCTGGAGTGGACACATTTGAACTTTGCACTTCCACATCACCTTCACCTTTCACTAAAGCTTCGTTCACTTTCTCAGCTATATTAGCCCCACCATTTTTCTTTTTCTCATTCACTACTGTTACAATAGGTTCGATGATGTCTTTTTTGATCTCTTCTATCTTTTTTGGAACATCTTTTATTTTATCTTTCTTTTCTGGAATATCTTTTGGCTTTTCGACTGGAGTGATTATGCTGTCGACGATTTTAGTTGCTTCGGAACGTATGTCTTCGGATATCTTCTCGTTTTGTTTGACAACTTGTTCTTTAATGTCGGCTTGTTTCTTTGCTGCTTCGTCTTTAGCTTCTTTCGCTTCGGTTTTCACTTTATCAGCTGCTTCCTTAATAGTATTTTTGAGTTCTCTTGATTTTGCTGAGGCAGTTAGTATGTTTTCTGAAGATACTTCAGGCTCTTTCAGGATTGCCAATATTTTTTGGTTTGCTCGTTCAACTTGAGGATTATTGTACGGAGGTTGTAGAAGTCTAAGTTTCATTTGATCATCCGAGAATAAAGGCTTCATTTCGTTGTTAGTCTTGTGTTGTCTTGGTGGAGGTTTTCTCTCTTCAACTTTTTCTTCTACAGTTTCTTTATGTTCCGTACGCTTCGGTGGTTTTGGTGGACTTCCTTCTTTTTCATTAGTTACTGGCTTTTCAGATTTCTCAGTATCTTCTTTACCTACTAGAGATTCTTTAGAACTCAGTCTTTCAAAAATACCCTTCTCCCTGGCTTTTTCGAAAGCAGCTGGTAGCTGGTTGGTTACTGTATTTACAAGTTCCAACGGTTGGGAAGTTATAGCAGCTGTTGTCATCGAAATAATGTTTTTCTTTGTCATCAAAACGAGGTCATTTTTTTCCTTATCGTATTGAGTTTCGTTGTCTTGTTTCATAACATTATCAGAATCAGTCATGGAATCTGTGCTTCTTGTACTTTTAACTTTGCCCTTTTCTTCGTCTTTCCCTTTTGGAGTTTTCTTGGTATCTTTCACTGAGTCTTTCTTAGCACCAGTTTCATTTATTTTACTTGTAGATTGAGCTTTCTCGTTCATGTCTTTTCTGCTGTTGTTCTTCTTCAATGGCGGTTTTTCTGCTAAATTCTTCGTACTTGGTGTCCTTACTAAGCTTTTCATACTGTTTGTCCGACTCACTGGCTTTTTAGGTTCTGGTTTACTCACTGAGGGTTTTTGAGTAGTTCTTGTACTTGCCGCTCTGCTAACAGGTTTTGTAGTACCGTTAGTTAAAGGTTTCGTAACTGGTTTGGTTTTTCGCTTATCGGGGCTGGGGTCTCTGCTAACAGTCCTGCTAGGCTGTCTAGAAGTCAATCTAGATGTAGCAGGTGTATTACCTGCAGTTTTTACTGTTTTTCTAGGCATCGGTGTAGGTTTTAAGCTCGTTCTTGCCGAACTTGGTTTCAAGTCATCTGTTGGACTTTTGTTTGGAGTACCAACGATTGGAGATAGTCTTTTAGCATTGATGGTCCTATTTGAAGGAGGTGGGCCTCCTCTTCCGGGAGAGATCGGAGGTTTGCCTTTTACGAGTATATGTGCTGGGGATATGCTCAAGTGTTGAGTACTTTTACTAGCTCGTTTATCATGAACCTGACTCCCAATTCTTATTGTCTCATGGATACTGCTTGTACTACTAGAAATGAACCTTTGATTTTTGTTTAAGTTACTTTCAAAAGGTCTTCTAGACATAGAAGGTGCTCGATTTGTACTAGGTCTGTTAGGAGAAACAGAGCTTTGTCTTTTAGGAATCTTAGAATGTTTTGGCGATCCATTATTGGATTGAGGTTGGGATTTAGATACAGACCTAAGTCGGGATCTGTGTGTAACAGGCTGTCTGATACCATCATCAGGGTTCACAAACTCCTTGCTATTAGCTGGAATGTTCTCGTAATGTATAATTGCTGATGGAGAATTGTCTCTCGATCTCAAATTGATTTTATTTGGAGAGTTGCTTCGAGAGTTAGTCCTTGATGCAACGAGACTTCTAGACCCAGACTTTGAATTATCTAAGACTCCCATTTCTTTAAGAATCGCTTCTTCTTCTTCTACTCTTCTCCTCTCAGCCTCAGCTTCATGTTTTTCTCTATTCAGCTCACTTATCTCTCTTATTTCTTCTATATTCTCTTTGAGGAAGTTTCTAGGAGAGTGTGGTCTGGATAGATTGTGTATGGGTAGCGGTAACGTGGCTGTTTGAGCCATGTTGTCTATCCTGGATAAGGAGTTCGTTCTTCTTCTGGGAGGTGAATTTGACCGGGAGTTGGCAGCAGAAGTTTTTGGAGTGTTGTGGCGTGAAGTCTCTTCACGGAAACCACGACCTGCAGAAGAAGGAAACATAGATATTTATTAAATTAATACATTGACAAAATCAAGTATTTTCATTCTTCAACCGGGTACAAATCCAAACTCCGTGGCTGCTACTGAGAAACCCGGGAAGCGAACTTAGTACCACATGCTCAGCCTAAACCAGAGGCAGTTATTGGGTGTTCATTTTAATGCCAATAAAAACATTTATTTTTTAGTATAAGTATTAATGGCAATAACAGAATTTAGTTAGACCATAAGATATCTTTTTTTTTCGAGCCAGCTACTCTATTCCCAAACAGCTGTAATTCCATAAACTATCTTGGATACCGCAACAAAATTAATCAGATAAGAATTGCGGAGGAGTAGAAAAAACATAATTTCCACTTCTATCTCTAACTACCCGACTATGGCGAAGTCAAAAGGAAGGGATAGGTTTTTAAGGCTGTATGTTTGCGATAGTTACCTCTAAAAGGCGAGACCCTGCGTGTCCTGATGTCTACGGGCAGAGACCGGGGGCTAGTGGGCCGCGACACCGGCGCCTCCGCGAGTATCGCGAACGAAGACTCCTTCTTCCTCTTTGATGTGGATACAGCGCTGTAGAAGAAAGACATTTATTAGTACGAGACCATAACTTATGTAGTTAGGACTAAGGAAAGAGATCACTATTAACACTATAAACGGGATATTTACCATGTTTTCTTAATGACTCGAATCAATAAGAAAACATGGTAAATATCCCGTTTATAGTGTTAATAGTAATGTCAGTGACCATGTCAGTTTAAAAACTTATAAGGAAAGAGATTCTTCCATCATCTGCCTTTTCCGTTACCAATTTCAGCTGAATACCAGCATTTTACATAGATCGGCTGTCTATCTGACCTCCACAACTCAGTTAGTACTAAATTATATGATACCCCGCTGGTAAGACTGGTTGTCAGACTTTAGAGCCACTGGGTACCTGTTACGACTGTAAGAAATCTACCAACGACCATACAGCCAGTGCCAGTGGCTGTATGGTCGTTGAAATCTACAAATGACAGTTAGGTCCTCCGACGTGCTTTCCGTGATACGGAAGAAACTCAGTATCTAATGGATGGTCACCCATCCACAGACCAACCTAGGTAAGTACAACTTAACCTGAAGATCAACCCGAGCGGCTGCTCTTATTTCACCACGAACTCTTCCGAGTTTGATAGTAGTACTTAATCTTATGTAAAACAATTGCCAATACACATTAGGTCTATTTGCCTATTACTTTGCTTCCTTAATAATTTGCTTGCATCAGCAATAAGATCTTCATCTAATAATAGACAACCAGAGAAATAGGAGGCGTGTCTCAAACTCACAATGGGTATTGAGTAGTGAGTGACGAAACGATGAAGGCTGAAAATCAAGAAAACTACATTTTTTGTTTGTGTAATGGCCGACCTTGTGTTTACGTCAACACAACTGGACCGATAATAATGAGGTTTTTTGCAATTTTACTTATTTAGGGTTCCGTAGTTGAAGTGTGGCGCTATTGAAACCCGTATTGGGATAAAGTTTTTTATTCATTATTAATAAATTTATTCAAGTAGTTTACTGCTTGTATCTGATCTTCATTTATATTGAAGTTTTTCCCGAGTTCATTTAACCCCAATCTATTTAAGTCGCGAGTAAATAGGCTTCTTCTGGGTAAGCTCGTTCCATCGTCGACCTCATCTCTGCCCTTAGGGCAAGATTGAGGTCAAGAGTAAGCCCATATTAAATAAATAAAAAAAAAAAAGTAGGTTTGAGTTTGACGTAGCAATTATGAGCGTATGGTACCTCAAACGCGAGTTTTATAATGCGTAAAAGTATATGATTCACTGCAGTAATCAACATCAGAAAAATATATGATATTCTTCAGAATATATGCTAGTGCCAGTGTTGTGAAAACATAATACAACTAACTTTGCTCGATAGAAAAAAATCGCGAAGATACCTCTAAAAATTTCTTTTAACGAGTAAAAACCATACTAAAATACATGTCATCTTTCTGATTTTTTTGCCAAATAATTTTAAAAGCAACAAACTAAAGTCATAGTGTTTTACTTTTTTAGTCCAATCAATAGTTTTTTTGTAAATCGCAAAATACCACTAATTTCGCACTATTCGGCCGCAGCGAAAGACGTAACAACCGCTTTGTAGTGCAAGCTGATTAGAACTTTATTCTAACAGTATTACAAGCGAAGTTTGAACCACCACAAATAGGGTTGCTAATCTGAGGTAGCACGCTCTTAAATTATGGATAAACGGTACGGTACGGTTGGCACAGTGGCTCAAGCAGTTGGCGCACGGAACAAATATTTGTATGGCCTACAGATAGTTGTTTTGGGTCACGAATCACAGCAAGTAACACGAGTCATCTGATGACACATTGTTTTGAATTTATTTGCCTTTTACAAAACGAGGTGCCACATAATTATTATCTCCAACATCGTCACGCTTCAACTTTATCTTGAGAAAAATGAAGGTTACATCAACAGTATGGTTAAGATTTATCTTAAAAATCCTGCCTCCTTCGTCACAGAGCCACTTACAGTAACAATTGGATAATCTTCAACTTTGCCAGAAAATAAAGGTGCGGAACCCATATCAAGCGAATGACACTACACCTTCCCCCTTTTTAGGGTTCCGTAGTGGAATAGTAAAAACGGAACCCTTATAGATTCGTCATGTCTGTCAGCCCGGAAACCTTCATACGCGAGTCGGACTCGCACTTGGCAGACTTTTTTTGTTATTACTAGTGTTGTAGTGCATCATTGTCGATGATTTAACCGCCGTCGATCGAATGGGCACCGTTTGGTTATTATTGAACTGAACCAGTTAATGTGTAAGGTTAATTACAGTATTATACAGTTTGCGCACTTTATTGACGTTACTACATTGAAATGTCTGAATATATTAGTTGCTGAAGAGGTGTGGAATGACGTTATGAAAGGTTTTTTATATTTTTTGGACGTTCATTGTGTAAACTGTGTTTGGAATTGTGCCCATGAATGCCCTGTTGGTACAGTACCTATTAACTGTGGAGGTCAGATAGGCCAGTCGCTCCATGTAAAATACTGGTATTCAGCGGCTTAGGTTAGACTGGAAGCCGATCCTACCATAGTTGGGAAAAGACTAGGCAGATGATGAATGCCCTTTTGGTAGGTGCTCGGTAGTGCTGCTGTTGAGTGTGTGGTTGTGAATTTGATTCTCTGGTCAGGTAAAATGTTATTGTGTTCTTCCACTAGAAATTCTATCAGTAGGCCGGAGTTTGAAATTTGGCTGAATGATGTCCCCGTGTCTAAGGAAGAAATAGTTCGTCTGTGTTTCTCCACACACTTCGCACTATTTGCGCTCGTTTACGGACACGCGGGGCGTCGCGCGGCGCGTTGTGCGTTTTTAATTCAAACACACGGCGATGTATGAAAACGTTAACGATTTCAAACTTCGATTTTTCGAGAAGCGATTATTCGCTCGTTCGTTTAAAATGCAGCTTTCGTTGCGGTGGACACGCCTCTCAGTAAATGGATAAAAAAGCACGCGACGAGCCTTCTGCACGCGCCGCGCAACGCCCCGCGTGTCCGTAAACGAGCGCATATAATATGTCCTGGGTCGATGGCTGATCTCTTTTGAGATAAGACACGGCTATTCGACACAACCGCGGCGGAGGGAGATCAGGCGCAGGAAAAACGACGTAATGCAAGTAATTTGTAAGGCACGGTGTGTAACCTTCAACTTTTTCATTGCAAGTTAAATTTTTCGAAATAACTGGTTAAGTATATAATAATAATAATAATAAATAGTGTCCGACCGAAACAGGATTTTCAGCCGAAACCGTAACCGAACCTTCGGTCTTGGTCCCAGTTTCGGCCGAAACCGAAACCGAAACCGAAACTTATTTAAATTTTTATAGAATGTTAAATCTATTGTATTTTTACGCAATAGACAGTTAACACGTGTAAAAAAATGCAACAGTTAAAGTAGGTATGCATGTAACAAAAATAGGTAAAATTAATAATGCAAATTAAAAAATATATATATATAATCAACATATAAATTTGTCAAACTTTAAAAAAAAATAAGCACAAAATTTTTAACATTACTACTTATACATATTTGTTTGTAATTTAAAAAAAAAAATCTAAGCCCCTCACGTACTAAAGGGAAAAAATGCGACATGACTAATAGTATTGAAGGTCATTCACGGTAATAGCTAAATCACCGGCGATAGTTGTGTATCGAAACTACATAGCGGTTCGAATACGGGTACAAAATTTAATCCATCAACAATTACAAATAAATATAATTAGTAATGTTTGAATCAAACATCACAGGTATCTTTACACATCTTTTGTGTGTTACATTAATTTCTACATAGGTAAACTCATATTGTCTAAATTTTAGGGAATAATTCAACAGAACCAAGTAAAATATCTAATTAATTATTTTCTATACACACCTACTTACAACCTATTTATTTTTCACTGTAGCACAAGACCCTAATATCTATAAATTCCATAAAATAACATCATCATTAATCATAAGAAAAACAATACCTAATTTTTGTGCGAGAATAATCACATAACCTCAAATCATCACGATCGCGCCGGCTAGCGAACTCAACTGGCACTCGAAGTTAGCTGAATGCTGCACGACAATTAATTCACGTATTTCTTGTTTCGGCGAGGCCGAAAGGTTCGGCCAATTATTGGCCGAAACCGAAACTATGGCCGAAACTACATTTTTTGGCCGAAACAAGCCGAAACCGAAACCGAACCTTCGGTCGGTCCTTAATAATAAAAAATCTTTATTGAAAAAATAATTTCTCACAAACATCAGTGTAGCTCTGGCTCTTGTACTAGGAATACCTGTATCACAAGAGCCAGACCTCTCAATTTACAAAGAACATAATAAAAAGGCGATAGACAAAATTGTGATACAATAAAGGTTTCATGCATGCATTAAAATTGTTTACAATAAAAAAAAAATTAAAGAGAGAGAGAAAAAAAAAAGACAACAAAAAGTAATAATAACACGGGAATACACATTTTACAAATTCAATAAGATTTGAACGCAGTGGGCGTTCTGTGTAAAGTGTGGGTAAATGAGGTGAATGTGTCTGTGAGGATTTGTGTGTGTGTGTGTGAGAGAAGTGTGTATGTATGATAGGTGTATGGTCTTATGTAATGCTGCCAAATAGATTTTCGGATTCGTCATAATCGTAATGTTCGAGCCAGTCAATAACAGCTTTTTTGAATTGGAAGTTGTTTAGTGTTTTTAGTTGTTTTAAACCCTATAAATGGCCGATTTTGTTGTAAAGACGTGGGGCAATATAGTTATAGTGTGTGCTAGCGAAAACACTTTTGGTACCTTCAACTGGGCACCTGTCAATCCTCTTGGATGAGATAGGCAAACTCGGAATGGCGTATCGGTGGTATCTTCGCAGGCATTCATAGAGAAATTGCTTGCGGACGCTAAGTACTTTAGCTTTTCCGTATACCTCGATCGTGGGCGTCCGGTATTTCAGCGACAGAAGTACTTTTAGGACGGCACGCTGAGCCCGCTCCAGCTCGATCATATGGGTCTTGCCTGTCCCACCCCAAGCGCAGATAGCGTATCCCAAGACACAGTGGCATAAGGCTTTATATGTTTGTAACAGAAGTTTTAGACTAGCAACATGTCTCATGCAGGGTTTTAAATATATGAATTAACTTGCGCACTCTTATGGCCGTAACAGAGATAATTATGTTGTGTCCATTTAAGGTTTTCGTCAACGACTACACCCAGATATTTTATGGAGTTCACTCTGTCTAGCTTGTGGCACATGCAAGATGAAAAGTTGTTGGTTTTCCTATTACAAGGAAACGTGTGGCTGCTAATTTCTTGGGGTTCTTGAAGTTCTTGGGGCTTCCTGCTCTAGTCTTACTAAAACATATGTATTTTGTCTTAGAGGTATTTAATGAAAGCAGACTATCTTCAAGCCAAGTTGTTACTTTGGAACAGGGTTGGAAAAAAACAGTTTTTTTTTACATTTTATAAAACAAACAGTTAAAAATGTTTTAAACAGTTGTTTTTTTTGTTTTTTTTCCTAAGTTAGTTATGATCCATTTTTAATTGATTAAGGTTGATGTTCACGGTAGCCCGCGAAAATTCAAATTTTCTTACGTTTTTATCGATTTGCAGGCCAGTGCTAGGTTGTATGTTAGTGAAAATATGATTCGCGGGTGTAAGGGCTCGTACACATAGCGATCCGTTTTACAGGTCCGTTATTTGATGGCGTATGGAGTTGCATGAGCGAGTTCACACACAAAACAGTATTCCGGATTCAGTAATCATGTCGCTCCGGTCCAATTCTGATCCGTTAAAACGGATCCAGTAAAAACGGACCTATATGTGTACGCGCCCTAAGACGTATGCAGTTACAGAATTATAATCATCAAAATTATCATTACAACCCTCCAAGTTCATGTAACTCTCAAGAATGACCTTTTGATGAAATAATCATTCTTGGGAGTTACATGAGCTCGGAGGGTTGTATTAATGATTTTGATGATTATAATTCTGTAACTACATATGTCTTACAGCCGCGAATCAAATATTCATCAACATACAACCTATCACTGGCCTGCTTGCAAAAAACTTAAGAAAATTTGAATTTCGCGGGCTGGTTGAAGGATTCACCTTAAGCCTGATATAATTTACTTTTATATTATTTTTTAAACTGCATGACCAAAATTGATCTTAATTCAATACATGCGGTATGTTTCGACGTTCATTTTTAGTAGGGAAATCACCTAAACTTCTCTTAAAATAAGGGGAATACCCAAATCATTTGTTAAATATAATCACATTCACGAATTACGGAAGTTCTGGGAATTCCCCGGGGGACTTTACCGATGGAGTGTCTAAATAGAGCGGACTTTCTTTCTGATTTTTCATTGCACAATAACACAAAAACATTTGGATTTATTCATTCCGATACGAAACAAATTTGGTAACGAGAAAGCTGCAAAACTTGTCACAATTTTTAAATACCTTAGGTGTTTGACACTAATAAAAAACCGGCCAAGTGCGAGTCGGACTCGCGCACCGAGGGTTCCGTAAAAAAAATATATTTTGTGATGTAACTAAAAATTTATGGTTTTCGTAATTTTTCCTTTATCTATGCTATAAGACGTTGCTTCGTACCAAATTTCAAGATTCTGAGTTCACGGGAAGCACCCTGTAGGTTTTGATTCCCTTGCAAGTGTCGAAAATTTGCGGCATAAACGGCTGTATCTTTTGATTGCGTTGGCTTAGAAGTTTGATTTTTTCACAGCTTCAAGGGACAGTAGACTTGAGTAATTGATATAAATTTCAGCTTCATGCCTCCACGCGTTCCTGAGAAAAAGGGTCTTGACAGACGGACGGACGGACGGACAGACGGACAACAAAGTGATCCTTTAGGGGTTCCGTTTTTTCCTTTTGAGGTACGGAACCCTAAAAACGATGTTTTATTTGAAACTGTTTTAAACACTGTTTAAAACACATGTTTTAAACAACTTGTTTTAAACATGCCAACCCTGCTTTGGAAAGACCCGATTCACAGACTGTTTCTAGATTATTCCATGACTTTTCATGGAAAAGAAGAACTGTGTCGTCGGCAAACATTATTACATCAGCTTTATTGATTGTGATATTGCACAGCTCGTTGATGTACACCAGGAATAGGGTTGGGGCAATCGTACTTCCCTGGGGAACTCCGTATGAACAGGAAGCTTCATCGCAAGTGACTATGACATTTTTTTTTAATTGGGACAAGCCCGCCACACTATTCCCAAACCACTGTAACTCCTGTTAGCCAGAATCAACAGTGGCGACCACAAGAAAAGCGCCGAGACAATGAAGCTCGACGAAGTCCCAGAGAAATGATTTAACTGTCTTGGATCCCGCAACGAAATTAATCAGAAAAGAATAGCGGAGGAGTAGGAAAAAGCATAATTTCCACTTCTTGACCATGACATACTGAACATTAACATAGCATAAAATCACGCCTGTAATTCCCAAACGGTTATATAGAGTTGTACCTAATAGTACACCCACATTTCACCAGTACCTAATGTTTAAGTCATCATCATCTGCCTAGCCTTTTCCCAACTATGTTGGGGTCGGCTTCCAGTCTAACCGGATGCAGCTGAATACCAGTATTTTACATGGAGCGACTGCCTATCTGACCTCCACAACCCAGTTTATACTGGGTATTACGATACCCTTTGGTAAGACTGGTTGTCAGATTTCCAGGTCACTGACTATCTGTAACGACTGCCAAAGATCTATATATGACAGCCGGGACCAACAGCTTAACGTGCTTTCCGAGGCACGGAGAAAACTCGGTATGAAATGGGCGGTCACCCATCCACAGACCAACCTAGGCAAGCGTCGCTTAACCTAAAGATTGACCCGAGTGGCAGTTATTATTACGCCACGAGTTCCTCTAATACCAGTAATGTTTAAGTCCCACGTAATAAGGTGCGACCTTATTGCGACTGGGTACAAATCCAGACTACATGACTGCTACCTGATGGTAAAACTTAGTAACATTTTGCCCGACCGGGGTATGAAAACCAGGACCTCAGGCTTAGCAGACGCGCTTGAGACCACTATACAGCGATTTCTTATTATAGCTAGCCAAAATTGATCAACAGCTGGGCTAAAGTCTCCCTCCATTCCTTTCAACGGTTACGATTCTGTGCAACTTCTATCCAATTCTCAAGGCAGACATCCAGTTTGTCCTACCATCTTCTTCGTGGTCTGTCGCAACCCCGTGTCACTGTTTCAGGGCAGAGCTTTACGGACCCACGATTTCTAATAATACGTGCCTCTGGCAGATCTGAAGAGGCACGTATTAACTCTTGTCCATACAAGAAGTCTTTGTAAAAGCAGAGCCACCTTCTCCTCAATCCCTGATCCTCCTACCCTGTTGCTAGGTGATCCCCGTCACGGTCTGTGAGTGCCATAAAGTGGTGCGACACGAGCGTATTGTTCTAGTACGCAATATACTTTCCCCGGATACGCACCGCTTGCTAGGAACGGGTGAAAGCATAAGAGGTAGCGGGAGCGAGTTTTTGAACAACTAGATATAGGCTTCTTTATTGGGACAAGCCCACCACACTATTCCCATACCACTGTAACTCCTGTAGACCAGAATCAACAGCTGCGACCACCAGAAAAGCGACGAGACTACGACGCTCGACGAAGTCCCAGAGAAACTATTAAACTGTCTTGGATCCCGCAACGAAATTAATCAGAAAAGAATAGCGGAGGAGTAGGAAAACACAATTTCTACCTCCATATCAGCAGGAGTTAGAAGAGAACAAGGCCAATCGACATTCAAGAGGCCTTTGCCCAGAAGCAGGTCAGTAAAAAAAATGTTTTTACACATAGTCCCAAATCGCTGTGCGCTCATCCCTCGTCCCCAGTCTACGCACAATGTGTAAACACAGTGGTAGCCGGGGTAATTACACGCTGCGTATGCGCCGATGTGTTTCACGCACCGCTCCCTTGACTAGCACCCACTGTGCTCTAGTAGATATGGAGTGACAATAAAAATATGTGCTGATGTCTACTGGCCACTAATCCAGATAAAGAAAATAGTCGCAGAGCATTTGAATACTGTAAGGTCTCGTACATAGAATAATAGTTAATTATATCTGTGGTCCCGTAGTAAGTAAGTAAGACTAAAAGTTTATTAGAAGTGCCAATCACAACTAAGTTTGGGAAGATCAATCGGATGCTGATCTGCGGTAGGTAAAGTAGGTTAGTGTGTTTGCAGCCTGAAGGTCTGGGTATCAATAAAAAAAGTAGTTAAAAAAACTAAAAAACCCACCTGAAACTTGGAAGCAGGCGGGGTTCATTTGAATATTAAATTATGAAATGAAAAAAATAGAACTAAAATAGAACCCCGCCTGCTTCCAAGTTTTGTTTAATTTAAAATGTGCTTGTTTTTTGCTTTTCAGTTTTTTCAGTCGGGTCTTTTAGTTTTTTAACTACTTTTTTTATTTCCACCTTTTTAGTTCTTTTGTGTTTGTTCTTTCGTTGGTCGCCTAAAATTCTTCGCAGATTTAACTTTTGTGCTTGTTTATAGTATTTTGTCCCTTTGAATTTCTTTTAAACATATAGTGTTTGTAACCTCCTTTTAAAACCCTTTATTTTGATACCCTACTCGATGGTATTGGAAAAAATTGTTTTTGAACTCCGCTATTTGGCCCCCAAAATCCGCAATTTTTCTTTGTTTTTCAATTTTAATGTAGCCTATAACACTCGCGCCATCAAGACAAATCTAACGACGTATATTTCATTCAAATCCCTTCATCCGTTAGGAGTTATGAGGAAACAAACAAACGGACATACATACACGTCAAACACATAACCCTCCTTTTGGGCTTCGCCGCAGTCGGGTAAAAAGGGTAAACTGAGAAGGCCACGCGGAGATATTTAGAGTCTTTGGTCAACTGGACCAAAGACTCTAAATATCCATTTTGTAGTGGGTCCAGTTGACTAAAGTCGGTCGACCAATTCATTGTATTTTATTTCACAAACTACCAGGAGGTCATTTTTTTTTTTTTTTTTTTAGCCTATATTGTCCCACTGCTGGGCAAAAGCCTCCCCCATAGCCTTCCACTCATCCCTCCGTGCGGCTTTCTCCGTCCAATTGGGCAAAAACGCTTCTAGGTCGTCACGCCAGCGTTTTCTAGGCCTCCCTCGAGGTCATATAAGAAGAATTATTTAAAAGCTTGTTTTTAACTATGTTTTTTAGTAGCTTAATTTTGGACTAGGTTCGGAGTTCAGCAATACAGTCACACTTGCATTATATGCTAGAATTATAGAGAGGTAAAATCAGAAATCCTGAAATAATACTAGTATTTGTACGTAAAGTTAAGAACTGTTTACTACCCAATGACATTTCTGTATGTGGTAGTTGGGATCTCTAAAAAAACTCAAAAAACTCTCTGCAAACATAAAACAATTAACTTTCAGTATCCCAAACCATACATCTTTCTCACAACTTTCCTCGACCGCAAATTGTTCTGCCGACCACAAACAGCGGCGGCGTGATGGTACCCCGCTGTATTACTGTACAATTGATAGTGAAACTTTTAATGTACGGGAAAACAACGCGACGGTTGTAGATAACGTTTCTTACACGGTCGAACCTAGTTGGGGCTAAAGTGTTGGTTTTATGAAGTGGTTTCGTGGTAGGTTAGTCCATAAGGCTGTTCTCCAGTGGCAAAAGACCAATATAAGCTGACCTCTTTTAAACTCAGTGCTACGCAGCTCAGCCTCAGAGTTTTACCATCGATGACGACGTGCTATCGACTTTTCAACTTTTTGAGGGTTGCTAGAGATGTGTGGAAAAATAAGACAAAATGGTTTAAGTCCAAAGATTTTCTGTTGATAGTAAGTAGGTAATAGGTTCGCTCGTTACTACGTGGGGCTTAAACATAAGTACCTACCTAACTAGCGGAACAGATAAAATTAAATACCTAGGGTCAGGCGGGGTAAATATGAGACGAAAAACAAATCTTTTCATTTTTGACGCTGTTAAAGATTATTTAGTGAGTCTTAGAACAGATTATAATATACTGTCCATTGGTATTTTTCACATGATAACATTAAATTTAAGATAATTGGCCTAGATATATAGTTTTGTGTACAAATCATGTGTTTCATTTTTTTCCTCAATAATGGGGGAAATATAAGACACAGAAGTCAAAAAATGAAACGGCTTTAAACTTCTATACCTTGCGTGTTTTTCAGATACAGGGGCAATAAGAAGACAGAGGGGTTAAATATAATACGAAAACTTTTATTAAATTTAACAAAAAAAAATTATAACATTTTAAAATTTAAAAAAATTAACATATAATCAACTCAGCTTACATATAATTTGTTTTTTGGTTTAAATTATTTGGTAATCACAACAGCAATCAGCAATTTAATGCTACAATTAAACTTATCTGCCTACGTGTGACAGTATAAAAGACGAAAAAATACAAAACCTGATACAGAATTATGCATTATTTTTTTTTAAATTAAGTATCAACTGAAAAGGTGTAAATTTGAGACATTTACTCATATGTCTACTCATAGTCTTGACAACATTTAGTAGTATAATAATATAATATAAAATAATTATATATGATAATATAATAATATAATATATTATTATTATTATATAGGTAATTATATATAATATAATATTTAGTAGATCTGCTTCTGCTTCTATGCTTAAAACTGTCTTCCTTCCTTGCTTATTTGTGTTTAAATTGTGAATTTTCCTCCATAACAACGATTTATCAATTTTATACTTTGTTTCAGCTTCTCTGTATGATAAATCACCCTTTCTTACTTTATCTATCGCTTCTTGCAGCTTTGAGGCGCTTTAACTTTTGTGTTTTGGCACATACTTCCGAGGCATCTTGATGCACAATCAATATCAACTGTCTTAATATTACACTACACACTGTCTTATATTTTCCCAAATACGCGTCTCATTTTTTACCCTCCAAACAACGCGAGTTCCCTGCTAAACGCCTGCACGTATAGTAAAACTGCCGCCCTCCCGCGCAAGTACGGCTCGCAAGGGATCCCGGGGGCGGGTGTGGGGGCCGCACACGCTTGAATGAGAGAATGCAAACGGAAAGTTCGCAGTGCCCGATGTAAAGTTTTCGCGCCAATTTTTTTTGTAGGTACTTAACAAAATGCTTTATAAAGTGTTCAACCTAAAGAGTCACAAGTTTAAAAAATTGTGTCTTAACAGAGTACACATAAAGCATATTTTTTAATAAAATAAGGTTCTTTTTAGGTCTTTTTCTAACGGAATTATTATCATGTCTTATTTTTATCCGAAATGTTGGGTGTCTTATATTCACCCCGCCTGACCCTACATCTAAATATGCCTAACCCTTCAGGGATTACCATTTCTATAGCTATCGTTTATATTTAGTCTGCATTCTATGAGAAGACTTTTAAACTTCGTTGGAAAATGCCCAGAACTTCAAGAAAAACGAATCCAAGAATTATTCCTATGTAAAAAAAAACCAACAAGAAACTATGATTCTTTTTTATGATTAGTCAGGTCAGTAACCCGATCATAATACCCCATATTTGGTGAGACCCGTGTGAAGCCGTGGACAGCGGCCGGCTGTGTAGGTGGTAGCCATTTTTCTTAGCAGTACAACAAAAAATTATCATTATAGACATATTGTGGTATAAGCAGACACTGGCGGAGTTCGTGGCCAGTTAATAAAATAACAGCCACTCAGATCAATTTTCAGGTTAAGCCTTGGTTGCCTAGGTTGGTCAGTGGATGGGTTACATTATGAGTTTCCTCCGTGCCTCGGAAAGCATGTTACGCTGTTGGTCCCTTTTGGGTGTCATTAGTAGATCTCTGACAGTTGCAACAGCTAGTCAGTGGCCAGAAAGTCTGTGAAAACTAGTCGTACCAAGGGGTCTCATTACCTTGTACTAACTGGGTTAAATTGTGAAGTTCAGGCAGGCAGTCACTTCATGTAAAATACTGGTATGCATCAGCTGCATCCAGATATATACCTACTGAAATCCGAAGACAACGTAGTTGGGAAAAGGTTACTCAAATGATGATGAATGAAGTATATGTTATGCCTGTGAGGCCTCAGCCTCGAATTTTGCGGGCAGTGGGGCGGCGGCGGCGGCGGCGGTGGCGCGGCTTGTATGGAGTGCACCGCTCGTTGCCCGCCCCGCGCCGCTGTTTCGAGAACCGGTCCATTTGATTGTACGCATAAGATCCTGCCGATCCCACGCCGCCGCCGCCGCCGCCCCGCTGCCCGCAAAATTCGAGGCTGAGGCCTAATACACGGCCTTATGATACCACTATAGCCACTACCTACTCATCTTCTACGCAGAGTTAATTCACCTACTGCCGAGTTTAAGGCTCTCTCTTTTCTTATGCTAATCTACACGTTATTGTGCCAGCCTCATCCAGGTTTTTCCTACGATGGCAACTATGTCGTCTGGGCCACTACTACTTACACCAACAAGTGCAATAACCTGTAAGTCGAAAAATAGGTGCCACTGGGCTAATACTTATCATCTAAAGCCTTAATTCACCCACTGCTGAGTATAGACCTCTCTTTTTTTGGTACCAGCCTCTAAGTCAGCAGTTAGATCATCTGGGCCAGTTCCACTCACAAGTGCATCAACACTAAAAACTAACCATCGAAGGCCATCTAACAGTAAATCACTAAATCCCACGTTGGGACATCTCAAACTAATTACCTACACACATTACCCAACTGCAATTTACTCGCACAAAACAATACAATCAGAGTTCCGTAGGTGAATAGTGGGATGCGGCGAGGTTCCGTACAATTTCGCAACTCATGTTGAGTCATAGACACCCATAGAGGTAGTTGACATTGTAGGGGCGTCAGATTGTTCAAGTGGGTAGTAACGAGAATAGAAGCGTTTTTTTTTTAATTTTGTCTGTTTTTTTTTTTGTTGTTGATTGGTTCTGACATGTGAGAAATTACAGTTTTTTTTTTGTTTTCGGTTGTGGTTGATTTTTAAAGTGGTATGTCCAAAACTTTTGGTTAGATTTCTGAAAATCTGATTGTGTTGAAATTATTAGGTTCTTATAAGTACGTGAATAGTTCACCACAAGTTCTAACTCTGAGCTATTAAAGTATTGATTCCGTTTTGGAAACTGCAAGTGAAATGCCTTTTTTCTTTGGAGGGTGAAAAATCATCAAATTACTCCTCCCACTCTGGGCAGAGCGGTAAGGAGTGTCCGACTTCTACTGACTAACAACCACCCATGTTCCTTCTTAGCCCTTTATGTCGAGGTCGCGGTATCCTGTGAACAACCTGCAGCCAAGTCAAGAACCATCAATGTTTGAATCAACATCTGCCCAGGTGAAGCAATGACCCAGTACCTACTCTGGAGTGCTTGCGTATCTGACTTCTACAACTTTTTACTATCACGATATTTTGTCTTAGATTTTAGAAAAGCTTAACAGTATAATTAATAGCATTACAATAGCAATAATAATAATAATAATCTGTATATATAAAAGGAGAACTGACTGACTGAAATATCAATGTACAGCCGAACCACTGGGGCTAGGAATGTGAAATTTTGTATAAAAAGGGGAGCACTAAGAAGGGGTTTTTAGAAATTTAACCTTTAAGGGGGTGAAAAGGGGGATGAAAGTTTGTATGGAAAATCGTCACTTTTGTAGTTGAACCGACATCCACGCGGGCGAAGCCGTGGGCAAAAGCTAGTTATATGACGAATCACACTAATATTATAAAGGCGAAAGTTAGTGAGTGTGTATGTTTGTTACTCTTTCACGCAAAAACTACTGAACGGATTTAGATTAAATTTGATACACAGATAGTTTATAACCTAGATTAACACATAGGATAGTTTTTATCCCGCTTTTATCTTCCCGTGGGATACTTTTCGAGTTGTAGCGAGTGAAGACGCTGGCAACAGCTAGTATTATTATTAAATGCATGCATAAATCTTAGATCGTTATCCAATGTTAAATGACTTGATTAAAATTCAGCACATGGCCAATATTAGCATTACGATTTACGACACTCACTTTTAATTTCATGTAGGTGTGAGATATTGACGAGATGCATCTCCACGAAGGTCGCGCTGTCTTTCAGATATCTATTGTTACACTGCCTACACTGCACCTGTCAATCTGCTCCGCAGCTTATCTTAGTGATGTATCGGTGTTTTTTTTTTTAAATTATTGCTTGCTCATCAACACTGTCCAATCCTTTCTTACTTAAGTGCCAGTTGTGGCACCTACAACACCACAAAAAGAACGTAAACACCTCGAAATTCATACATTATATACAAATTCAGACTGGTTAGAAATCCCTGATTAAAAACCAAACAACACTGCCCTATCCGGGAACCGAACACAGGACCTCATCTCACTAGACGAACGAAGCAATCAAACCTTGGATACGTAGTACTTATTATATTATGTCTCTGACTAGGAAAATAATACCGATCTCAAAGTAAACTTCCGTACAAAAACGTAACTGAAACCTATCCAAGTCATTCATTTACCATAGAATCTAACCTGCGAGCAGCAAGGATGTCACGGTTGATCAACCACAAATTGTGCCAATCATTCAATTAAGACAGACGTTCTGCTAATTCCTGTTTGTTTTTTTTAGTTAGAAACACAGTAACTGGTGAACAGATAAAGTTTTAGTGGTATAATTGGGGGCTGACTTGAGTATTTGTAATAGATTTAGATAGCAACAGGAATCTTGTTAACATCTTTTTTTTGGGAAATCATCAAATAACCCCTCCCGATCTTGGGCAGAGCGGAAGGAAGTGTCAGACTTCTACTGACTAAAAACCATCCATGTTCCTTTTTCGCCCTTGTGCCGAGACCGCGGTATCTCTCGACATCCCGCAGCCCCAACGGGATTTCAGGCCACTGACAGCTGTCGACAGCCCGGACCAACGGCATATCGTGATTTCTGAGGCACAGACGAAACTCAGAACATTATGGGTGGTCACCCATCCACCAACCAACCTAGGCAACCCCGGCTTAGCCTGAAGATCAACTTGACTACAATATCTTTTAGTGTCCTTGTACGCAATTAATTCACAATCTTAAAACAGTAAATATCTATCTATATTATTATTATCTATCTATCTATATAAATAAAAAGAGAAGTACTGACTGACTGACTGACTGATTGACTGACTCATCAACGCCCAGCCCAAACCCTTGGACCTAGAAAGCTGAAATTTTGCACAGAGGTTCCCATTATAATGCAGACAAGGAATAAGGAAGGGTTTTTCGAAATTCAACCCCTAAGGGAGTTAAATAGGGGATGAAAGTTTGTATGGAAAATCGTCATTTTCACGCGGGCGAAGCCGCTGGCACAAGCTAGTATTAAATAAGTATGCCTAAAAGTGTTCTGTTCTTTCCACACCTCTGGCCAGCTCCAAAGATTAGAGGCGTGATACGCGCATATTTGAGTACATTCTGATCGCGTTACGTACGCTCACAATTGTGGCTACATTCCGCTTTCTAACCAACGCGTAATTTACTTAATTAGCTAAACATATCAACGAAATGTTGCCGACGGTCAAGTGCGAGCCGTGTGGTACGATGTGGGGAAAATAATATACAAGGTGTAAAAAGGTAATAGTACCCTAATAGTACAGTCGAACAAGCTAGTATACAGCCAGCTAACTTGTATTTACTTTTAAGATTAAACAGATACATGTAGAGACAAATATCAAACGATACTGAGTTTGAAATCAGTCGCTTAATGCGAAACACTTCATCATCAGCCTATAATGTTCCCACTGCAGGGACTCAGGCCTCCTCTCCAGGAGAGGGACAGGCTATAATCTACCACGCGGGCCCAGCGCGGATTGGTAGATGTCACATATCTTCGATTTTTTTGGTTCAAAGACATGCCGGTTTCCTCACGGTGTTTTCCTTCACCGTTTTGAGAACAGTGGTGATGAAATAAATTACACAAAGTAATGTGCCTGACGGGGTTCGAACCCACGACCCACTGTTCGTAAGTCGGGGCCGCCACCACTGGGCCACCACTGCTCTCACTGGGCCACCACTGCTCTCACTGGGCCACCACTGTTCTCACTGGGCCACCACTGCTCTCACTGGGCCACCAGCCCACCACTACTCGCGAAACACTTGGTAAAACAAAATTACAATCAATATTTTCAGTGTTATAGAATTATAAAAATCTCTACCCTGTATACTTATTAGCTTGTTCGACTGTACCTACACCCACTTTTCGTCAGTTAAGTGTAAGTCCCATAAAATAGGGGGAGACCCTATTGCCATCAACCGGCCACAATTCCAGACTCCGTGGCTGCTACTGAGAATATTGTGAAGGAAAAACCCAATAACACTATGTTCGACCCTGGAATCGAACCCAGAACCTCATGCTTGAACATTTCTGTAGTTATTTGTTTAACTCTCCTAAAATTAAAGGTGAGCCTACTAGACCTGAATTCAGTTCGTCTATGTGAGCAGACGGCGCACTAAACATACAAGGGGATGTGCCTATCCTACATATTATATAGCAAAACTATGTGTTGCCCTTAACGCCCTTTATGATGTATGTAGTACTTACTTAATGTTATTTGAACTAAGAGATTCACGAGAACACTGCCGATAAACTGTCCTGCAGTTTGGCAGAAGATGTGTATTAAACCCACTCTTGTAACTTTGTTGAAATAAAATAAAATAAAAAATAAAGTAACCTGTCCTGACCGCTATCAGGTTAGTGAATCGGGTGAAAACCTTCATCAAATTTCATTAAAACAGTCAACACGATCCAAATTTATAATTTTCATTATTTACCTACGGATCTCTAAAATTTGGTTAACAGGTGCTATACGACGACTAACTACCACGTTGTTTCTTTAGTTAAAAAACAGTTATTTCGTAAGTTGATTAGTGTCTAGTTTTATAGCCAGATGATTGCTTGTTTACAACTCTTTACAATCTCACCCGGTATGCCGTGACTTATCCAAATGATAGGCATTTAAAAAACTCTAAAGATTCATCATCCCTTATAAGGGGTGTAAAAGTTCGGGGGGTTGTTCGCCAGAGATACCGCGGCCTTGACATAAAGGGCTAAGAAGGAAAATGGGTGGTTTTTAGTCAGTAAAAGACTGACCCTCACTTTCGCTCTGCCCAAGACCATCATCTGCCTAGCCTTTTCCCAACTAAGTATATTGGGGTCGGCTTCCAGTCTAACCGGATGCAACTGAATACCAGTATTTTACATGGAGCGACTGCCTATCTGACTCCCACAACCCAGTTAATACTAGCTAACCGATAACCTTACCATACCGATAACCTTTGGTAAGACTGGATGTCAGAATTTCAGGTCACTGACTACCTGTAACGACTGCCAAAGATCTATATATATGGCAGCCGGGACCAACAGCTTAACGTGCTTTCCGAGGCACGGAGGAAACTCGGTATGTCGGGCGGTCACCCATCCACAGACCGACCTAGGCAAGCACAGCTTTACCTAAAGATCGACCCGAGTGGCAGTTCTTATTAAGCCACAAGCTATGCCCAAGAGCGGGAGGGGTTATTTGATGATTTCTCACACGCAAAAAAAAAAGGGGTGTAAAAGTACCCTTAACGAAGCCGACAGGAAGTTATTCTCCCCATCACTGCGATATTTTTTTTGTTCCAGACCATACCTGGGAACCCCTTAGACCCTAGTTACGGAGATATTGGGGTCAAGCTCTGAATTTTTCACCGCTGCCACCAATTTGATGGGAACTTAAAGTAGACACGACGTTCGGACCTAGAACTAAACAACACAGTCCCAGATTTCCCTAATCTATAATTCTTCAGGCAGAAATCATAATATACATGTAGATTATATCAGTAACTCCAAGATCTTTCTAGAAGAAACAATGAATTCCTTAAACATCACTTAAAATGCACGCACGATCCATAACTCCAATCTTACAATCACGTTCTTAATAGTCTAACCACATGTCATTAAAGACAGCATGTGACAGTTGTTTTCCCGCGCAAATTGACAGTTGCGACTGTAATGGCGAACGGCTGGCGTAATGAGGCTTAATAATTAATCTGCGAGGTTTTAACTAGTTATTAGAGGAAGAGGCATTGGCCTAGACGTGGAATAAAGCACTGGTGGGTTGACCAACCTATACATTATACACGGAAGTACCCTAACAAGAAGTTTAAGTCTTCAAAGTGCTTCTCGGTGACTTTCCCAAAGTCAATCTTCAGTCAAAAACAATTTTAAATGAAGATTGACTTTGGGATGTTTATAGTCTTCCGATCGAATACGTAACACCCCAGTAAGACGATCGACAATGTTGGCGATAAGTCTGCGAGGTTAAAATGGGTCGGGACGGGTCACATTTCCAGGATAAGTCAGAACAGAAGGGCTATAATCGTCACACAGTCTGAAGACGGTCGTCGTCAACAGGCCCGAGAAACGCTGTCGTGACGATTTGAGCTGTGATTGGGCAGAGAAAGCAAACCACTGGGAGAGTTGGAAAGGAATAAGTATAATAAGGAAAGCCTTTGACCAGCAGTAGGCTAATAAAAAAACGTGTTTGAATTGAAACGACAACAATAGTACATTGTAATACAAGGCAACCACTGCAACGGTCAGGCAACTGCGGTTGCCTAGGACTTTTTCCAGTGCAACGGTCAGGCAACCACGGTTGCCCAGGCGCACTGTACCATTCAAACGCATTTTTATCCATGAAAAAGTAAAAAATTAGTTGATATTTTTTGCCACGATGAAACTCGACTAAATTACGCGTCCATTGGTACTAGCAACACTATTGAACGCACCCGAACGGAAGAAAAAAAAAAACAAACGTCATGTCATTCGGGTCTCTATTTTGTTTACGTTACGTACGCGGACGTGCTTGCGATTGTGATTTATTATTAGATTGTGTTGAGTGTATGTTTATTTAAATAGCTAAGAGTGTTCATTCTTATCGTTTATGTGCAAACAGAATTGAAATCGGAGTTTTAAAAGTTATCTAAACCAGTGATGAAAGTATGTCAACAATGTGCGTAATTTCTACCGATTGTTTTGGTAAGTTTTGCATGATTTAATGTATATTTCAAGTGCTAAAGTTGTGAAATGCTTCTTCTAATAGGAATAACAGTTCATTATCAATATAAAAGTAGACTTAAACCAAACAAATACGATGAAAATAGCTATTATTTCACGTTTTTAAAATTTGTGTTCCAAATTTTTAATTATGGCGTAACATGGGAAGGGGTATTTGTTTTGATTTATTGTGCTAATACTGTACGTTCCAAGTAATGATGTATTGGTATCAAAATATAGCTTATATAATCTATTTTGATAATACATAAGTTCCGTTGAGATATGTTACGAAATATTTCGTAAAAACTTTTATAAACAAAAAACTTTACTCAAATTTAACCCGTATTGGCGTGGTTCGTGCCGGTTATTTCGATAAGTTTCTGAATGATATAGTATTTAATCAGTAAAATACTTGTTATAATAGGAAAAAACAGCTCATTATTAATGTAAAAGTAGACTTAAACCAAACAAATATGATGAAAATAGCTATTATTTCACGTTTTTAAAATTTGCGTTCCAAATTTTTAAGTATGGCGGGACACGGGAATGGGTATTTGTTTTGATTTATTGTGCTAATACTGTACGTTCCAAGTAATGATGTATTGGTATCAAAAAATAGCTTATATAATCTATTTGAATAATATTTAAGTAACATTGCGATATGTTACAAAAAGCTACGTAAAAATCTGTTAAATCCAACAATTTTACCCAAATTTTACTCTTAGTGTCAACTTCAACATTTTTTGTGTGCGTTTTCGTTATGAGTCGGTTTAAAGTATATTATATGTATCGATTCCCTGCATTTCTCGCTATAAACAGATATTTTTTGATACCCGGACGTTTGAGCATATTTTTTGTAAAAAATGTTTTCCTACATCCCGGACACAGTTGTGTCCCGCTACGCGTCGCCATTTTGTCCAGCTACCGTTCAAGGGTACGTCAGCTGTCAAACTTTACCGCTGCAGTGGAAATGACCCATTATATACGAGGTAGTTTTACTACCGAGCTTTAGCGAGGTAGTAAATAGGAACCGAGTTATAATGGGATTTTAGCGCCGTGTGTTACACTGTACTTTTCACTACGATTGCGAGAAAATAAAATAACCATGTTCAATAAGAGTTTATTTTATTAAAAATTAAATTCAATTTAATAATACAATTCCAAAAATTTCGCGCCAATGCCTTTTTTTTTTTATTTCTTCTGTATCTGCAATGCAACGCACACATCTACCAAAGAGTTCGGCGTTCAGCGCGTTTAGTTCCATTTTAAAAAATAAAACATTTTTTTTTACTTGAAACTAAATCATGCACCAGCTGGCTGAACAAGTTGTCGTACGAGATTTACTTTTAGCCCTAGGGCAATATATGCAATTTTAGGCCCGCTCTGGTATGCTATTATGACGTTCTTTTTGAGCAAGAGGAGTGAAAATATAATTTCTTATTCTTGAATTACTGTTAGTGACGAAACATACGGCAAAAGCGTGACGCAAGTCGATACACAGAAGTTTTTTGTTTTATTTTTTTTAAAAGCAATCAATGATTGCAATAGTTTTGTAAAAAGTTAAACGGTTTCATATGTTGCGTTTAGTTATTTAATAACATGTAAGAGTTAATATTTGAATAACAAGTTTTTTAAATATTATCAACGTTGCTACAGCAAAGAAAAGCCAATGATTTGTATTACATAAGCAATACATTGATGTCGATATTTACATAGGCAATGAGGCAAGTATATTATACTGTGAGAATGTAGAACGCGATGTGCACGAAGTCATTTATCCGGAGATTTCAAAACTAAGAGTCATCATCTGCCTAGCCTTTTCCCAACTATATTGGGGTCGGCTTCCGGTCTAACCTAATGCAGATGAATACCAGTATTTTACATGCCTATCTGACCTCCAGAATTATCCAGTTAGTTCTTTGCAATATGGTTATCAGACTTTCAGGTCACTGACAAGGACCTATATATTCCAGCCGGGACCAACAGTTGAACGTGCCTTTCGAGTCACGCTATTTAATGGTGGTCACGCATCAACAAACCAACCTAGGCAAGCGCGGCTTAACCTGAAGATTGACCCCGAACGGTCAGTCATCAGTATTGGGGGAATATTAAAAAAGCCATGCATGAGGAGAAAAAACGCAGCCGGTACAATGTCGATATTCAAAATGAACAAGGAAAACTTTTCCTTACCAATTTTCCTTAAATTTCAACCTTTCGTTGAAAAAGAAACACGCTGAATCACGTAAATAGCAACATCACACCTCTATACATATTATAGTATGCACAGACAGCTCTATTGTAGTATTTAATTGAAGTAACTTCCGTATCAATTACTGAAACGACGTCTGAATTACGTGATTCAACCACAATTGGATTTGTGTCAAAGTCAATGTTTTCAGATCAATTACTTACAAGTTCACTATTAAAGATAACTGGACAAATGATTAAACTGGATTCCAAGGATTTTGACATATTTATTTGTCATCTGACTGCATAACGAGACCAACGGGTCTAGTGGTCTCAAACGCGACTGTTGAGCACGAGATCCAAGGTTCGATTCCCGGATCAGGCAGAGTGTTATTAGATTTTTCCATCAGAAATTTCTCAGTTGCAGCTACGGAGTCTGGATTTGTGCCCGTTTGATGGCAATAGACTCACCCCTTTTTTTTTTTTTTGGTGGGTGGAAAATCATCGAATAACCCCCCCCGCTCTTGGGCAGAGCGAAGGGGAGTGTCAGACTTCTACTGACTAAAAACCAAACCCATGTTCCTTCTTCGCCCTTGTGTCGGAGCCGCGTTATCCTTTCGACAAGCCACAGCCCCGACGGGAATAGACTCACCCCTTATTACATTAATTGACTTAAACATAACTGGCGAAATGAGAGTGTACTATTAGGTAGAACTCTGCCTAACCCAACGGGGATTAAAGGCATTATGTTATGTTATGTTATGTAAGTGTTAATTATTGTGCAAACTGCCAAACAGAACATGCTGCCAAAACCCACCATGAAACCTTTTATATCTAAGGAAACGGCTGAACTAATTCTTCGGAGACGTGAGTTGAAGGAAAAAGGTCTAACCTTACAGGAGAACAGGAGGTTATACGACCAACTCAGTACAGAGGTCCAGAAAAGTTGCCGCAAAGACCATGATCAACACATTAATAACGTCTGTGCTGATCTCGAACAGAACTCTGCGAAACACCAACCTAGAGATCTTTTTCGAAAGATCAAAGAGCTGACCAAAGCTCGTAATACAAAAACTTGCACAATCGCAGATGAAGCAGGTAACATCCTCACAGATAAAAATCAGGTTCTGGAGCGCTGGAAACAGTACTGCGCAATACTGTATGACACCGGTCAACCTATCACAATCGGCGCGCAGATAGATTTTTCACCGCAAGAACCCGAAATTCTGCAGTCAGAGGTCGAACATGCACTTAGATGTCTCAAGGATAGAAAATCTCCAGGTAAAGATGGAATTCCCGCCGAATTACTTAAAAACCTAGATTCCAAAGGTGTGAAACAGATCTTAAACATCTGTAATTCTATCTGGAAGACCAGGAGATGGCCTGAAGAGTGGACAGAGTCCGTGTTTGTTCCACTTCATAAAAAAGGCTCTACCAAAGACTGCAGCAACTACAGGACCTTGGCACTTATTCCACACATCAGCAAGATACTCCTGTACATCATAAACAACAGGCTAAGACACTTTCTTGAGCCACAAATTCCAGAAGAGCAAGCAGGTTTTGTTAAAGGCAAAGGCACGCGGGAACAAATCCTGAACGTTCGCCAGATTATTGAAAAAAGCCGGGAATTTAACAGCCCTGTATTGTTGTGTTTCATAGATTACACCAAAGCCTTTGATTGTGTGGAGTGGGACAAGCTGTGGGAGGTTCTAAAGGACATGGGAACGCCTCAACATCTTATTGACCTAGTCCGATGCCTCTACATCAACAACCGCTCTTTCGTCAAAATAGACACCGAATGTTCAAATGTGTTCTCCATCAAGAAAGGCGTTAGGCAGGGATGCATCCTCTCACCTCTGCTCTTCAATGTGTATGGGGAGTATATCATTCGCAAGACTCTTGAGGGCTGGGATAAGGGGTTTGCTGTTGGTGGAAAGCGGATTTCCAATCTGAGGTACGCTGACGACACCGTTCTCCTTGCTACAACATTTGGGGACATGAAAGAGATACTGCACAGATTGGAGGTGGAAAGTGGCAAATTAGGGCTTGCAATAAATAGGCAAAAAACCAAGCTTATGGTGATAGATCGTGCGGGAAAGCTATCGGGCGCCTATAACATCCAAGGCATCGATACTGTGGACAGTTTCGTTTATCTGGGCTCTAGTATAAATAATGAAGGTAGCTGCGTCCCAGAGATAAAACGGCGGATAGCCATGGCTAAGGATGCTATGACACGTCTCCAAAACATCTGGAAAAATCGAGGTATAAGTTTTAAAACGAAGGTCCGTTTAGTAAGAGCACTAGTTTTTCCGATTTTCCTCTATGGAGTTGAAACGTGGACAATCCATACAAGAGAAAGACAGAGGATAGACGCGTTCGAAATGTGGTGCTGGAGGCGGATGCTCCGAATTCCTTGGACAGCCAAACGCACAAATGTATCTATCCTTTCCCAACTCGATATCAAGACTCGATTGTCTACAGTTTCATGATCAACACATTAATAACGTCTGTGCTGATCTCGAACAGAACTCTGCGAAACACCAACCTAGAGATCTTTTTCGAAAGATCAAAGAGCTGACCAAAGCTCGTAATACAAAAACTTGCACAATCGCAGATGAAGCAGGTAACATCCTCACAGATAAAAATCAGGTTCTGGAGCGCTGGAAACAGTACTGCGCAATACTGTATGACACCGGTCAACCTATCACAATCGGCGCGCAGATAGATTTTTCACCGCAAGAACCCGAAATTCTGCAGTCAGAGGTCGAACATGCACTTAGATGTCTCAAGGATAGAAAATCTCCAGGTAAAGATGGAATTCCCGCCGAATTACTTAAAAACCTAGATTCCAAAGGTGTGAAACAGATCTTAAACATCTGTAATTCTATCTGGAAGACCAGGAGATGGCCTGAAGAGTGGACAGAGTCCGTGTTTGTTCCACTTCATAAAAAAGGCTCTACCAAAGACTGCAGCAACTACAGGACCTTGGCACTTATTCCACACATCAGCAAGATACTCCTGTACATCATAAACAACAGGCTAAGACACTTTCTTGAGCCACAAATTCCAGAAGAGCAAGCAGGTTTTGTTAAAGGCAAAGGCACGCGGGAACAAATCCTGAACGTTCGCCAGATTATTGAAAAAAGCCGGGAATTTAACAGCCCTGTATTGTTGTGTTTCATAGATTACACCAAAGCCTTTGATTGTGTGGAGTGGGACAAGCTGTGGGAGGTTCTAAAGGACATGGGAACGCCTCAACATCTTATTGACCTAGTCCGATGCCTCTACATCAACAACCGCTCTTTCGTCAAAATAGACACCGAATGTTCAAATGTGTTCTCCATCAAGAAAGGCGTTAGGCAGGGATGCATCCTCTCACCTCTGCTCTTCAATGTGTATGGGGAGTATATCATTCGCAAGACTCTTGAGGGCTGGGATAAGGGGTTTGCTGTTGGTGGAAAGCGGATTTCCAATCTGAGGTACGCTGACGACACCGTTCTCCTTGCTACAACATTTGGGGACATGAAAGAGATACTGCACAGATTGGAGGTGGAAAGTGGCAAATTAGGGCTTGCAATAAATAGGCAAAAAACCAAGCTTATGGTGATAGATCGTGCGGGAAAGCTATCGGGCGCCTATAACATCCAAGGCATCGATACTGTGGACAGTTTCGTTTATCTGGGCTCTAGTATAAATAATGAAGGTAGCTGCGTCCCAGAGATAAAACGGCGGATAGCCATGGCTAAGGATGCTATGACACGTCTCCAAAACATCTGGAAAAATCGAGGTATAAGTTTTAAAACGAAGGTCCGTTTAGTAAGAGCACTAGTTTTTCCGATTTTCCTCTATGGAGTTGAAACGTGGACAATCCATACAAGAGAAAGACAGAGGATAGACGCGTTCGAAATGTGGTGCTGGAGGCGGATGCTCCGAATTCCATGGACAGCCAAACGCACAAATGTATCTATCCTTTCCCAACTCGATATCAAGACTCGATTGTCTACAGTTTGCCTACAGCGTATTCTGTCCTATTTCGGCCACATAATGCGAAGAGGAGATAGCAGCCTTGAAAAACTGGTCATTGTTGGTAATACCGAAGGCAAGCGAGCGCGAGGCCGGTCGCCAACACGATGGTCCGACCAAGTAAAAGAGGCTATTTCCTCAAGCAAATTTCAGCAGGTGGTGAGGGCAACTTCAGACCGGAGTCGATGGAGGCAGATTGTCCGCTTGAAGGGGTCCAGTGACCACGATCCTCAGTAATGAGGGACCGACTGGAGAAGAAGTTATGTAAGTTAACATTCGTCTTCAGGAGTTTTCATAATCTTCAACACATTGTCGACCATTTCATTATCGATTTCGATAAAGTAATAATCTCCTTGTCTAACTCCTCTGATCTTAAGTTAGTAGTAACTTAAGTTAGTGTGTGTATCTGTATAGGAAGTAGTGCCTAAACACTTACAACACAAATACGCACCAAGATATTTCTAAATACAAAACAGACAAAATAATTTCACGGTGTTCTAAAGACAATACCCAGCAACAATGTCTATCTGTAGCAATAATAATTGTCTATGCCATAAGACTTCCGTCAAAATCTTTCACAAGAACCATCACAATTCACAATCAGAATAAATGCAAGCTACGCAATATTATCATTGTTAGTCTTCATTGTATATCTATACAGATAGATAAAATTCAAAATAAAAGCATTTTACTCAATCCAAAATAAATTTGTTTTTTTTTTAAATGTCTGTCATTTTGTTTGTTCGGGCTAATCTCCGAAAAGGCTGGACCGATTTTGACGGGACTTTTACTGCCAGATAGCTGATGTTATAATCATCATCATCATCAGCCTATAATGTTCCCACTGGAGGGACTCAGGCCTCCTCTCTAGGAGACGGCCCACCACGCACCACCACGCGGGCCCAGTGTGGGTTGGTATTGGTAGATGCCACATGTCTTCGAATTTTTTGGTTCTGAGACATGTCGGTTTCCTCACGATGTTTGCCTTCACTGTTTTAAGAGCAGCTGTGACGAAATAAATAACACACATTAAAGTACCTGTCTGGGTTCAAACCCACGGGTTAGGGACTGTTCTAAGTCGGGGCCGCTACCACTGGGCCACCGCTGCCAATGTTATAAAGTCACAGACAAATGCTGCTTCAATTTTAATTAGAAATTAGGGTTCCGTGTAAAAATCTCAAAACCCTTGATAATGTTAACAAAATCCGATTCAAATAGGAAAGGTCGCGAGGCATAGCTAGTCAACAATAATCTACATACGTTTTGGATTACAATACCAATGCACAAGTTTCGTTAAGATTACGGAAACGGATAGACATCAGTGACGCAATCTGCCGACGACCGTGCGTTGGCGGCGTGAATATAAAAGGAGATTGCCGTTTTGTTGACGTTAATGTGGAATGCCTTTTGTGATTTGTATGGTTATGCTTCGATTATTTTGGTTTTAGATACTTTTGAAATTTTCGATGGCATCTGGGTTAGACTGGAAGACAATTCCAGCTGTTCCAGCCAGATTTTTTATTTAGGTCTTCCCCAGTTTTGTTTGGAAACCTCATGCAGTTGAGCAGGTGATCTCAAGATAATTTAGGAAGCTGATTGGAATCTTACTTGAATGTAGAGGTGGATACGGTGAGGCAAGAATGGATAAGGTAAGAAACGAGTAGGTATATTACAGGAAGTTTAAAAGTTGCGCCCGTTACAGAAAAGTTGAAAGGGAATCGAATGTCGTGGTATGGACTTGACTTCATGAGGAGGGACGAATCGCATGAGATTAAAAGAGTGATAAATATAATTGTTTACGGATGGAAAGGGAGAGGAAACCCAAAGAAAAGATGGGAGGATTGTTTGAGGAATAACATGATAGAGAAAGAAATAAAAGATGCCGTGACTTCTGACAGGGGAGAATGCAAGAAGAAAACATGTTGCGCCGACCCCATGTAGAATGGGACAAAGGCAGGAAGGTGATGATTCTGCCCATATTGGCGTCGGCGTTATGCATTAAAAGCACTAAAAGGCTGACAGTCATATTAATACTATGACTACGCGTGTCTTCTCTCACATTTTCTTCGCATTTCTTTCTTGTGATTAAAAAAATATAGCTCGTGGCTTAATAAGAAGGAACTGCCACTCGGGTCGATCATTAGGTAAAGCTGTGCTTGCCTAGGTCGGTCTGTGGATGGGTGACCGCCGGACATACCGAGTTTCCTCCGTGCCTCGGAAAGCACGTTAAGCTGTTGGTCCCGGCTGCCATATATATAGATCTTTGGCAGTCGTTACAGGTAGTCAGTGACCTGAAATTCTGACATCCAGTCTTACCAAAGGGTATCGTATTACCTAGTATTAACTGGGTTGTGGGGGTCAGATAGGCAGTCGCTCCATGTAAAATACTGGTACTCAGCTGCATCCGGTTAGACTGGAAGCCGACCCCAATATAGAAATACGGTCGAATTGAGAAACCCCCTTCTTTTTGGGAAGTCGGTTAAAAACAGCCTGAAGGATGAATTAGCAACTGCAGATTACACAAGACACTGCTTTAGTGTCTCAAACCGAAGCAACACTAAATAATAACTGCTAATTGGTAAGTAATTACTAGTAATTATGTGTTAAAACCGTGTTGTCGGTAATATTATGAATCGTTAACAATTATATCATACAAATTGTTTACGCTTCTTTTCCTTTGCAGTTTAACACTGGCCTGCAATTAGGGAGCATTAATAGTAGATTGTACACCAAGTGCATAAAACGCACCATTTTGCGCGACCGCGAGACGCATATCCATCCGATGCGAGCTTGCGAGCGAGGATGGATATAAAGTAGAGAGTAAAATGGGTTTTATGGACGAGTTGTACTCTCTACTTTTCACTTCGATTGCGAGGAAATGCAACAGCAACTTGTAAATATTGTAAAAATAATTATGGTTCCCACCAATTAACTTTTTTTTTTTCAGTAGGAAACTTGACATAACACCTGACTTATGTCGTTACTCATACTGCTCAGTTATAAAAACATTTTGAGCAAGCCTATTGCCATCAACCAATGTAATTAGGAGCAAGCCTATTGCCATCAACTGTTGTAATTGGGATCAAGCCTATTGCCATCATCAACCAATGTAATTAGGAGCAAGCCTATTGCCATCAACTGATGTATTTAGGGACAAGCCTATTGCCATCAACCGATGTAATTAGGAAAAGCCTATTGCCATCAACCAATCTTATTAGGAGCAAGCCTATTGCCATCAACCGATGTAATTAGGAGCAAGCCTATTGCCATCAACCAACCGAATTAAGAGCAAGCCTATTGCCATCAAGCGATTTAGGTAATTGGGGGAAGCCTATTCCCATCAACTTTCCTTGTATTCGTAATGAAAAGCAGTAATCCCTTGTTCTTAGAATACTAACGAAACGAATTAAATTAAAGAGGTTCTTATTCTATGAAGTTGAAGTTGTTCCTGTGGCTGTTGGGCCGATTACCTGTGCCGATTACCTTGGTCTTCGAAGAAGATTTTACTTTATGCTCTAGAGCATAAAACGCGACTTTATGTCGCCTACGCACGACTTATAGACGAATTTTAGAGCGAGAGAAGTGAAAAAGATTTTTTGTGATTTATCCTACTTAGAAGGTAAATAGTCCAGTCTTGTCGAATTGCTGTACCAAATGCGAGTGAGGGATGAGAGAGAGCACCAGTGTTTTTCCTCAAACTTGTATACGAAGTACTTATTGCCTTTTTTTTTTTGGTAGGTGGAAAATCATCAAATGACCCCCCCCCCCCCCGCTCTTGGGCAGAGCGAAGGGGAGTGTCAGACTTCTACTGACTAAAAACCGAACCCATGTTCCTTCTTTGCCCTTGCGCCGAGGCCACGTTATCTATGTAGTACAAAAATCCGCGGCCCCGACGACGGGACGAAGTATTGCCTTCGATAACTATGTGTCTGTCTCGGAAAGCATGTAAAGCCGTTGGTCCGACTGTCAATTTCAATCTTTGACAGTCGGTGGTCGGTGGCCCGAAGGTCTGACAACCAGTCTTTAAGCGGTAGGTATCGCATTACCCAGTACTAACTGGGTTGTGGAGGTCAGATAGGCAGTTGCTCCATATAAAATACTATTAGTTGCATCTGGTTCGACTAGAAGATGACCCCAACATAGACAGATGATGATGATTCTAACAGTACATTTACAGATTTGCTGAACTCCTACTGTAAGCCTGAGAACCGTGATCTCAAAGCAAAACTAAAAGATTGTTACGATTCGAAGCGAAAATTCAAAAACAATTTTTTGATCATTTTTATTTAATGACCAGCTGCGGCCCGCGGCTTTGCCCGCTTCATATTATATACTAAAAACTGCCTCGCGAACCGCTCTACCTATCGGTGAAAACAGCATGAAAATCGGTGCAGTCGTTTTTGAGTGTCAAACTGTGAGTTTATCGCGAACAGACAGATGCGGTGGAGGACTTTGTTTTATAATATGTATGTAGCGATGATCATTGACTATCTTTGAAAGCCAACCATTTTAAGTCTCTCATAATAACGCCAATAAAATGGAAGTCACCGCAACAAAATAAACCATACAACAGACGATTTTGTTGTAAACATTCAAGCTTCAAGGTGATTGTAAAAAGTGAAGTCAGCAGACCGTGCCTGTTAGGCGAACCGTTTGAGTAACTATTTAATGTAAGTATAGACACAATACACTGGAATTGTTGAGACATGGATATACTTGAGTTAGTTTTGTTTTGACAACTTAAACAATATTTTAAAAGAAACATAAATAAGTTTATATCATCACCGTCTTGCCCGTAACCTAATTAATTTGAGGTCGGCACATCATGTCTTCTTCTTCCATACTTCTTTATTACTCGTCTCTATAAAACGGTACTCCCTTACTTCTCCTAAAATTGTTTGTCCGAAAATCATTATCCATAACACGTTTGCCATAAACTTCATTAACCATAATGTTCAAATTGCCGAAATTTTGTTTAACATAATTATCTTTAGTTCTAAAAGTATTCTGTCATAATATCGATTACTATAATAATTGAATCTCCTAATTGTACATACCTAAATTAATATGTCCTAACTATTGCTTTACCTAATGTGTATTATTCCGAATGTTCGTTTATAATAAATTTTATAGTCCTAAAAAAAATTCAAAGTGTCTAGTCGTCCGATTAGCGGATGAATAAAATTAATTAGTCGTCCGATTAGCCGGATGAATAACCAAAATTATAGGCTGTTGCTAGTCGTCCGCTAAGTGGATGAATCACCGTCTCGCGACAGTATCCTTGATGGGCGGCAAGTTAGGTGACACAATAGAGAACCCTTTATAACACCTTATTTCTTTCCATATTATCCTTACACAGTCCATCCATCGTTTCTTTGGTCTTCCTCTACTCTTATTATATTCGACATTTTCCTCTTTCACATGACTATCATTCTATGAACTTGTATGGGCAATTGGGGGCGAGACAATTTTTTTAATCATCGACCGGACACGTTCCTTATATTATGCATGTCCCTTGGCTGCTTCTAAAAAAATCCAGATGGAATATCTCTATAACACTTTTGCTTGGACATTGGACCAACAAGCACTTCAGGCGCGCTTGCAGCACTAGACCACTGAAGCAGTGAATAATATAATATATATATTTCTAAAGCTGTATATAATTATGTGATCGATGATAAGATAATGGATAGAAAGAAAGTGAACTATTTATAAGACGACGGCCAATATAACCCTATACTACCTACTCATATTATAAATGCGACAGTTTGTGAGGAAGGATAGATGGATGGATGTTTGTTACTCCGTCATGCCAAAACGTTTTTGGATGTATTTAGCTCACAGATAGTTTACTTACAACCTGGATTAACACAATATAAGATACTTTTTATACCTACCGATAGTATTTTCATACTACCGGGATCCACACAGATATTTGTGGGTCTGTCTCCACCGATCCCGGGATCCGATTTGACGTATCACGGATCCGCGCGATTTGTCTCCACGGATCCCGGGATCCGTGGAGACATATTTGTCGCACTCCGCACGGGCGTAGCCGTGGGCAATACTAAACTGTTAGCTAGCTCCAAGCTAGAACAAGGCGCGAGTTTATATATGTATGTAACGGTTAAATTATAACAGAAATGACTCAAATATTTAATCTTATACATAACAATATAAATGTAAATAGTTTCCCCATTTCTTTCTCCAATTCTGTCACATTTGCACAACACCTTTCCAGCCCTATCACCGAGGCTATCTTATACATATATTTGAATACTCCACACCATAGGATAGCTACATGTTATGTGAAACAAAGAAAATAATTAACTTGGCTGTAGCCTTGGTTTTGTTACAAATTCGTTGGACTAGATGGTGAGACGTACTGATGTTTTTTTTTCTGTAAAACATTTATGACACTTAATATTATTGTCGCCTGCAAAACCTGAGAGGTGACATATGTCATCATATCACGTTTTTGAACTTGTTGACTAGCCTATTCGGGAATATCTATTTATCTATATTCCTGCCCTTATCCTATTCTACTGTTAGACGTCACGGCACCATTTATTCTTTTCTCTTTCATTCCGCACACAGCGCTTAGGTACATCTTTTTCTTTGGCCTTACTCTCCCTCTCTATCCATCACCATTAATTATTACCTACATCTCTGATATCCCCCATCGGGTATATATATATAGGTGTGATGTTATGATATACTACAATATATCAATTCTATCCGAGACGTGCTCTATTTGTCATTCAATAAATCACTTAGAGTGAAAGATTTGAAAGCGACTACTTTACAGTTTAATCTTATATCGGATATTCGTTTACTCAGAGAAAGATTACTTTCAGTGCAAAATATAAGTATTTCTATTTTCTTCAATCTTTACCTAGACTGCCTCATTGGTCTAGTGGTGACTCGACGGCTGAGCATGAGTTCCTGGGTTCGATTGCCGCGATGGAAAAATATTATTGGACTCTCCCGTCAGGATTCTTTAAGAGAAGCCACGGAGTCTATATTCCAGATGTGGGAACATTATAATGCTAATGTATCGCTTTGTTGGTCGAGTGGTCTGCAGCACTAGACGTCTTGGGTTCGATTCCCGACTCGGGCAAAGTGTTAGTTTGATTATCCATCAGGAATATCTCAGTAGCAGCCATGGAGTATAGATTAGAGCCTATAGTTGATGGCAATGGCTTCCCACCACATGAGACTTAATTATAATATAACTCAAAAATGTGGTGACACCGCTCCTAAACCCTTCGGGTATTACAAGACCTGTATCTTCAAATTAAGGCGAATGCTCACATACTGCCCGCGAAATTCAAATTTTCTTACGTTTTTTGCAATTTGCAGGCCAGTGCTTGGTTGTATGTTGATGAACATTTGATTCGCGACTGTAAGACGTATTTAGTTACAGAATTATAATCATCAAAATCATCAATACAACCCTCCAAGTTCATATAGATCGAGGAATAACTTTGACCTTGAAAAAATAGTTTCTCGATCTATATGAACTTGGAGGGTTGTGTTGGTGATTTTGATGATTATAATTCTGTAACTAAATACGTCTTACAGTCGCGAATCAAATTTTCATCAACATGCAACCAAGCACTGGCCTGCAAATTGCAAAAAACGTAAGAAAATTTGAATTTCGCGGGCAGGATGTGAGCTTCCCCCTTAACATCCTTTGGCCTTACTACATTAAAAACATCTTAAACTAAAACTGAAATTAAGTTGCTATCCGTACCTTTAAGTAACGTTTTACAACTAACTGACTCTGCCGTAATCAGAGACGTTTAATGATAACTTAAGACATCACTTAGTAAAATATCTCCTGCCTACTTCTGTTCTCCTGTTAGTTAAACAGCTGGTGTTACATTTTCATATGCGCTCTATGTTTTGCCATTTGTCGTACAGTGGGTCTTCAAAGACAATAAAATCTCAGAGGACCCACTAGTAGGTCTTGGGAGACACATCAGTATTCGGAGACCCACCAGTGGGTCTGCTTGGTGGGTCCTTGAAGACGAAGCCGTAAAGATTTTGACACTATAGGTTTTGTATGTCAAATCTTTACTATGTATTGGCAATCTTTAAATACCTCAGAGATATTTAAAGATTACGGCAGTAAATCATGTAATTTGGCAAATTGTATCTCTAAACTAAAGAACAACATTAGCTACTTTTCGTCCCAAATAATCAAGAACAAAAATGCAGACAAAGCCACAGAAAACCAGCTAGTAAACCCATAAAACAACGAGCGAACTTCTTACACCCCGACCTTGGTTATGTCACAAGTCAGTGGTGTTATGTCAATGGTTTTTGTACCAGAAACCTTGGTTTTTACGCCATCATATGATTAAGGTTATTAAAAGTCATTTAGATTAGATTTCTTAGTGTTTTCTGCTGGATTTTATGTGTTTTCGTGTAATATTATATTTTGTTGGGGAATAGTTTTTTCTGATGAAAGATGAGTAGTGGTAATTATACTTCTGATTTACGACTATAGAGATTAGATTTAGAATACGATTTTTGACTGGCCTGTTGGTCTAGTGGTTAGTGACCCTAACTGCTATGCCGGAGGTCGTGGGTTCGATTCCCACCCAGGACAAATGTTTGTGTGATGAGCACGATCATTTGTTCTGTGTCTGGGTGTAATTTATCTATAATATGTATTTATTTAGAAATATTTAAGTATGTTTATCAGTTGTCTAGTACCCATAACACAAGCTCTGCTTAGCTTGGGACTAGATGACGTTGTGTGATAGTTGTGGAATATTATTATTATTATTATTATATAAGCAAGGTAATAGATTGCGATATTTGTTTGAATACATAACATAACATCACGCCTGCAATCTGTTAGAGGTGTACCAAATAGTACACACACATTTCGCCAGTTATGTTTTAAGTTCCATGTAATAGGGGCGAGCCTATTGCCATCAACCGGGCACAGATCTAGTCTACGTGGCTTCTACTAAAAATTCCTAATCGAAAAGCAAAATGATACCCGGCCCGGGAAACGAATCCAGGACTTATTGTGCAGCAGCTGCGCTTGTGACCACTTACTTGACCATCAAGGCAGTCAGATAAGATATCAAAATTTCTGTGTCTGACTGTTTCATGTTTACGTTGATATGTAATTTGTGGAGATAAATAAAGATTTTTATTATTTATTATTATATTCACATAGTATTGATCCCACAGCTGGGACTCAGGAGTTCGCACACCACCCTAGTCCGGTTTGGTATATCATATGCCTTTTCACTTTGATAATAAACAAGACCATTACTTTCCGACCACTAAGTTATCAAAAGTTAAACTAATAACCACTTTTACTAAAACAAAAATCACACTTTAGTCAAAATAAACACTTCTTTAATTACCAAAGGTATTTAGTGGCACACTGGCTAACATAGAAATATTTAACCCAATTCGGTTTCAACAGCGTCTGAATTTAATTAATATTACATAATTAGTGACATTGTGATTAATTACGGAAAGAATAAGGGACGTTGCGTCAAGCAGTATTGCAGTATTTCGCGTATTTCCTTGAGTCAAATAGTTTTGGTAAAGGTACTTAAGTGAGGCAAAATTATAAATGAAAGAATTTTATTGTAGTCTTGCATTGCAACAAAAATATACGGAAAAGTATTCTAATGTGTCGAAAAAAACACGCTATTAAAATGAAAAGAATGTTAGGGAAACGAACATTACGAAAAAATGTTTAAGTAATTCACAACTCTTTTAGGCTTTGTTTTAATCAACCTTATATAAACCTATTTTTACCTTCAAACCTTTTTGAAAGGTTTAAAGGACTACTAGTGATTCGGGCCACCAAGAAAATAATAATGAATCGGTTCAGTAATATAAAACTGAAAAAAATCTCACAAAAGCCTCGGAAAGCACGCTAAGCCGTGGGCGTGGGTCCCCACTGTCATTATTTTGTAGATTTTTGACAGTCGTCTCGGAATTCAGTGGCCCGAAATTCTGACAACCAGTCTTACCATGGATGGCCGATGGGGTCGAAAAGTTCTGGAGAGGTGACCGCGAACTGGAAGACGTTGCGTTGCGCGGTCTCTCACTAGGTGAACCGATGACCTGGTGCCTTCACCAAGCCTTCACCGCAACCTTTTGCGGGGACCCGCTGTATGCGAGATGCATGGGACCGGTCAATGTGGCGACACCTGGGGGAGGCCTATGTCCAGCAGTGGACGTCTTTTGGCTGAAATGATGATGATGGTGAGTCTTATCAAGGGGTATCGTATTACCCAGTACTAACTGGGCTGTTAAGGTCAAATAAGGCCATCACTGGATGTAAAATATTCAGCTGCATTCAGTTAAACTGGAAGGAGACCCCAACATAGTCGGGAAAGGGCCATGGGTTGGCTTGGCAAATCATGACTAATATAAAAACCGAAAGATGCAATATCGCAATGGATAAACCTACACCAAAGAGACACAATGACATAACAATTGCTTATCGTAGAAAAACAACAACATTGAAATAAAAATATTTTTCAGGAAACAAACAATGGAAAAGGCCATCTAATCACTTTACGCTCCATTTGTTAATAATAATGTTATGTTTTTACTTCTTTTAATATTCAAAACCACTGATTTATTATTTAGAAGTTTTTGTGGATTACTTTGGGTATCCGGAAGATGGTCGCTTAAATTATAATAGAAGTTTATTCATTGAATGAAACTGTTAGCGGTGATGACCGTGAATGAAATAAAATGGGTAATACTGCAAAAATAAGACTTAAATTCAATCGGTTGAGAGTAACTAGTTTGAAATTCAGTTGTAAGATAAGACCAATACTTACTAACACTAAGCCGATACTTCTTATCGGCTAATAGCAAACTAACTTTTAAGGAAAATTGTGCTCTTACATTCTTAATGTTTCCTTTTAAACTAGCGTACAGTACGATCAAATTATCTTGACAGGTCTGAACCCTATGTTCAGACTCTGCGAACTTTTACGCATGTAAACTTGTGAAGAAAACTGTTATTGCCAGATAAACCAATACCTATACGATCAGAAAATATCTAATAATATACAGTGAGAAATACAAATAAAATAAATATCAAAACACTTTTAGACATTAGTTGTAGGTAACAAAAAAATAACCTGCACGAAGTTCGGACCTGCCAAGATAATTTGATTGCACTGTACACTTAGACTGAGTAAAAAAAAGTGTCCAAGAATTAAAATTAACGATCTGTGACAACTTCTTCTTTATTATGTGTTTAGTGACTAACCTGGGCCCCGAGTCTGCTGATCTGTTGATTTTGACAAGTTTAGTGTTGTCAAAATCAACAAAATAATGAGATTAATGATTGAGCATTCTGACACTATTGAATAGCAGATCGATTCGGGCCCCTGGTGTCAGAGTTGTATGCCGCCCAGGCGCCCATAGGCATCTAACTTAGCTTTACATGTCATTCCTCACACAATCTCTCCTTCATTTTCTTGGTCTTCCTCTCTCTCTCTCTCCATCCATCAACACCATTTATAGTCAACACTAGCTTTTGCCAGCGGCTTCGCCCGTGTGGATGTCAGAAAATATAAAAAATGACGATTTTTCATATAAACTTTCATTCCCTATTTGACTCCCTTATGGGCCTACTACACGCTCAAGCTTCACCACACTTTTCGTTCACACTTCACAGTACATCGCGCGTATGGTTGGTAAAACTGTATTGCCATTACAAACCACACGCGCGATGTACTGTGTGCATCGTGTAATCGCGCAGGCAAGACTGTGGGGAAGTGTGAGCGTGTGGTAGGCGCATTAGAGATTGAATTTCGAAAAATCCTTCCTTATTCCTTATCTACATTATAAAGGGAACCTCTGTGCAAAATTTCAGCTTTCTAGGTCCAAGGGTTTGGGCTGGGCGTTGATGAGTCAGTCAGTGAGTCAGTCAGTCAGGACTTCTCTTTTTATTTATATTTAAATAATAAGAAGATTATTTTAGTCACATGCGATTCGTCCTTCCTCATAACATAGATCTGATAGTACTATCCACCTAAATCAACACATTTATTAATTAGAGCAATCATTAACAACGAAGGATTTTATAAGATTTCTAATAGCATTATCTAGGCCACAACCAGTTAGGTGTTAAGATCAACTCTTCTGTATTAACTTGGTTACATTTTACAGCTCCACAAAAAAGTTTACTGGCTCACAAAATTTTGTTGTAATTTCCAAGTTTTTGTCGTCAAATCACGATGTGATGTCATACTGACCGGCCACTTAGTTAAGCTTTATACACTTATATAGATGCACAGTTAAATACGTATTTAATACTTAGAGTCTAGAGTCTAGACTCTAGACTATATGTGGGTATAAGTAAGTACCTACTATTAGGTATAGCTCTGCCTTTTTTTTTTTTCTTGGTGGGTGGAAAATCATCGAATGACCCGCTCTCCCGCTCTTGGGCAGAGCGAAGGGGAGTGTCAGACTTCTACTGACTAAAAACCGAACCCATGTTCCTTCTTTGCCCTTGCGCCGAGGCCCCGACGGAAAGGTATAGCTCTGCCTAACTCTTGAGGATTACAGGCGTGATGGTATGTTAATACTTAGGCTAGTCTTCCTTGTTGGTCTAGTAGGCATAAGCATGAGCGGTCCTAGGTTCAATTCTTGGGTCGGGCAAAGTGTTATTGAGTCTATCCATCAGGAAAATGCGATGAAAGTGCCCGATTCAGTAAAAGTCCCATCAAAATCGGTCCAGCCGTTTCGGAGATTTCATCATCATCATCAACAGCCTATTAATGTTCCCACTGCTGGGACACAGGCCTCCACTCTATGAGAGGGAATGGGATATAAATCTACCACGCGGGACCAGTGCGGTGCAGTAGATGTCACATGTCTTTGAATTTTGGTTCTAGGACATGCCGGTTTCCTCACGATGTTTTCCTTCACCGTTTTGAGAGCAGTAGTAATGAAATAAATTACACAAAGTAATGCGCCTGCCTGGGTTCGAACCCACGACCTATAACTGTTCGTAAGTCGGGGCTGCCACCACTGGGCCACTACTGCTCACTGTCTTTCGGAGATTTGCCGAAACAACACGACAGACATCATTCAATTTAAAAAAATGTTTATTGTTATAAGTAGCATCGGTAGGTACCTAATACCTCCATATGCATTCCGCAAAATAGGTACTGCAATTTTGAAATTATCAACAGACACTTTTATTTAATTTGTTTGTATTACTTATATAGTACTATATAAGGTCTTATTAAAATAGGTGGACAAAATTTTAGAAATCATTCAGACCACAAAAATAAAGACAATGGTAAAAAATATATAAGAAAAACGCATTTAAGTAGGTAGGTAGTAGGTACCTACCCATAGAGGACTAATTTGTTCTAGAGTGCCGGCAATTTATTATATGTATAGTCAAAATGAAATCACTTTATTTTGTGTTTTTTTTGTTTAGATACCTATGTTTGTTTAGACGTACTGAACGCTGTGTTAAAATTTGTCCACCTATTTTAATGGGACCTTATTAGATACTGCTTTCGATGTGTGGCATATAAACGCTAACACTATATGGACATCGACACTGACATTATCTTCTTTAGGTAAGACTTGTTCTGTTGATAACTTAAGAGCATACTTAATTTAATATTGTAACGGTACCTAATGATTATGTTTGGTAAGACATGAGTACCTACCTACTGTGATTTTAAAGCTTGTTCATCTTTCTCCCTTACTGAAGCCAGATTATTTGCCAATTCACAATTCTATTCATCCCATGTAATAGGGGACGACCCTATTTAATTGCCATCAATAGAGCCACAAATCCAGACTTCGTGGATGCTGCCCATGCACTTTTATTCTAATGGGAAAGCCCAATAACACTACTCGACCCGGGAATCGACCTCAAGACCTCACGCTCAGCAGCCGCGATTACAACCACGAGACACACGGGGCAGTTTTATTTATAACTATAGAGATTAAAGGCAAATTAACGGTGATCGATTACCAATCTCAAATTCTCAAGGAAAACCAATAATTATGTAAAAACAAAAGGAAGTGGTTTTCCCTAATTCGCACCATTACGAATAGGTACCCGTAATGTCACTAAACAATTTACTAACAGTTTTTGTTGCGATCGCTTTGTTTGTTCATTTCCGACTGTTCGTTACTCTTGTTAAAACATTATACAATATTATGTAATAAACTAAGTTTGTTGTGATTTTCTAGGTTAAGTTTCCTGTAAGAAAGTTACTTTTGACGGTTTTCTGTCTTTCTACTTTACGTTAGGTATTTTATTTGTTGTATTTCGACTGATAAGGCATTTTTACGGGATTTATTTCATCATCGGCCTAGCCTTTTCCCAACTACCCCAGTCTAACCGGATACCGCTGAATACCAGTATTTTACATGGCGCGACTGATCTGACCTCTACAAACCAGTTAATACTAGGTAATACGATACCCATTGTTAAGACTGGTTGTCAGACTTTCAGGTCACAGACTACCTGTAACGACTGCCAAAGATCTTTATATAGCAGCCGGGACCAACAGCATTTTTACGTGCTATCCGTGGCACGGAGGAAACTCGCGTGGCGTTTTGCGGGATTTATTTCTTTGGTTAAAATCTCTTGATACAGGTACCACTGACTTTTCATGCCGATTTACCTTCTAGCGGCTAGAAGGTACCTCGGCATCAGAGTCAGTGGTACCTATATATAACAAGAGTTTTTAACCTATATATAGCGTACAGTCCTCCTGACCGTTTTTGGTCAAGGCGGACAATCTTAGCGGGGATTTACCAGATATTATGGTGGTGCCATAAAGACACAAGGACACTCCATGCCCTTTAGTCTCATAGTCCGACGGAATGGCAATACGACACGGCTTAATGTGCTATTCGAGGTACGGGTATCATATTGCCAACGTCCATACTTCGGGCTACTCCTGAGAAATTTCTAATGGCACACTCAAAAGCAATCTTTATTTTGTGCATAGAGAGTTGCTGAAATGCTTAAAATGTCATGAAGCAAGCATCGAATCTGTGCACATCTTCTCTTGTCTTGAAATTAAAGTACTGTGGTTTTGAATACCAAACAGAAAGTGGACTATTTAAAGAATTTAATGGCAAGAAAGGAGGTGTCATGAGACGACAAGTAACAGAGAAGTAGGTGCCTATAGATAAAGAATACTTAAATAAATCTATATAAATAAAAAGAGAAGTCCTAACTGACTGACTGACTGGCTCATCAACGCTCAGCCCAAACCCTTGGACCTAGAAAGCTGAAATTTTGCACAGAGGTTCCCATACTTCCCATTATAATGTAGACAAGGAATAAGGAAGGATTTTTCGAAATTCAATCCCTAAGGGAGTTAAATAGGGGATCAAATTGTATGGAAAATCGACATTTTCACGCGGGCGAAGCCGCTGGCAAAAGCTAGTAATAAATAATAATAATTGATGAAGGAGGCATGCTGCGCCGACACCAAATGAATTGGGATTAGGGCAGAGAGTGATGATGGTTTGGTTAATTATGTCAGGTGAAAAAATAAACCATTACTATCTAGTACTAGCAACTATATCATCATCATCATCATCATTTCAGCCGAAAGACGTCCACTGCTGGACATGGGCCTCCCCTAAGTGTCGCCACATTGACCGGTCCCGTGCGTCTCGCAACTATATACCTACTTACCAAACATTAATATATCATACAAACTTCGCGTAAACTTGGTTACATTGTATGATGATAATAAAGATATTACACTCACTTTACGCTCACGTGCACAAACAAGCATTCTTTACGCAGTCATAGAATCTTTATAATATATTTCAAATCTTCAGATAACTATTAATTATTAACACAAATAGTATATAATATAAGGTGGAAACGGACCCCTTCGGGGCTGCGGGTTGTTCGCAAGAGATACCGCGGCCTCGACATAAAGTGCTAAGAAGGAAAATGAGTGGTTTTTAGTCAGTAGAAGTCTGACTCCCTTTCGCTCTGCGTAAGAGTATGAGGGGTTATTTGATGATTCCCAACCCTACACACACATACACACGGTACACTGGAGTGAACTGTACAATGTTAAAAAATATTGAAATATCACGTTTTACGATAGGACTCACTCAAAACTCTGTGCTGATGAATGAATTTAATAGTACGGAGATCGTGTGAAACAGTTGGAACTTTGACCCCCAATATTTCCGTAACAAGAAAGTTCTCAGATGTCTAGAAAAAAACAAAAACCGCGCAATGATGGTGAAAACCTTTGGGACATTTCAGTTTTTAGGGTCTTTTTATATTCATTATAATGTCCAAATTAGGCAGATAATGACGATTTCTGCCTTTATCGTTTTGCATGGCAAACGCTCCTCAAAAATCATTTATTCTTCAGCTGTGAGTTCCATAACATAGTTTCCGAAAATGCTCACTCGTCGCCACTTTCAAATGTTTTAACTAGGAAGAAGAAGTGGTGGACGAAGTGCCCAGCAGCACACCTGTCTCATACAAACATCTAAAGAGCAGTGCTTTCGACTCTCGACACATGCACCATTCGTGTTGACCAGTATTAGGGTGAATTGCCCAAGCAAAAAAAATACACGGCAAACCTGAGAACGGTAGTGCAATGTGCAAATTTTTAATTTTATATATTTTTTCTCAACAGCGTAAGTACTTCTCTACCTTGACAAAAAAAATAATTGATTTCTACCCATTAATATACGAAAAAAAAAATTACAAAGTGTTATTCTATCATCACAGTGGCCTGTCCTGAACCCAATTCCGCTCATAAAATACCTTCCCCTACAAATACATTCGTAATATGGATTTAAATCGATTTTGTAATCATTAAATTATAATACATTCGATCAAATAAAACTATTTTTGTTTGTTTATCTTCTTTCTCATGGATTTGACAGGCAGTTAACTTTTGTCTGGAAAAAAGTTATCATTTCAGAGGATAGTAAGTTTTAGTAGAATAGCCATGTCAACATTGCGTTGTTACGCCCCCCTCACCTTTCCTCACTTCGGATCAGTCCGGCTCAAGCTCTCGGCACGAACGCACCGGTCCCAACGTCTTGCGGTTTCCCGCCAAAAAAGTAAGTTTATCATTTCAGTGATATGAGGACAAAAATAATTTCATTTCGGTGGCTGTTATAACTCGTGTTAGATTAGTATGCACAGTATATCATTTCGGTGGTAATTTTTATCATTTCGGTAGACACTTTTCATTTCAGTGGACTCTTAAAAATTCATCCTTAAATATATATGTAACTTTTGATGATATTTGATGTCCACTCACGCACAATGTTATAAAATAGGCTAAAGTTTTATTTGTCATTAAAAATATGTAGATAGCATTGAAATAAAAAAAAACCACCGAAATGACAAATAAAAATCTCTTGTTGAAATTCACCCATTAGTAAACACTTACAAATATTATGAGTTGTTAGTAACAATATTACAATAGTAATATTTGCCTGTTGTTGTTAGGTGCCCTTTTTTTTGGGGGAGATGGGTCATCATTATGACTCCTCTCGCTCTGGGGAGAGCGGTAGGGAGTCTCAGACTTCTACTGAATAAAAACCACCCATGTTCCTTCTTAGCCCTTTGTGTCGAGGCCTTATTGGTATCTCTTTCGAACAACATGCAGCCCCGACGGGCGTCGGCCCTTGCGGACCTCTTCCACGTTGCTGACATCTCTTAGAGGCGCGCATGGAACTGGTATTACATGCCTTCGCGCGTCGGGAAATCTCTCAGGCATGCTGGTTTGGTTTCCTCACAATGTTTTCCTTCACCGAAAAGAGTGGTACGAAAATTGGTATTTGGTGTGGGTATGGTGTGGCCTGTGTCCCAGCAGTGGGAACATTATTAGGCTGATGATGATGATGGTGTGAGTCCTGTCGTCGTACGAATACGACACATTTTTAAAGCGATTTCTGAATTAAATCTAGAATGACAACGAGATAGACCACAATTTGGGCTCTTATGATCATCGTCTTCCTGCCCTTAACCCATGTCATTTGGGGTCGACGCAACACTTTTTTCTTCCATTCTGCCCTGTCAGTCGTCACTTTGGGCTCTTACTATACAATCTACAAATACGGAACAAACGCACATGAATTTCCCTGTGTAAACTAAGTCATTATAGATCTTTTTAACGAAAGATAATAATCGTTTGCTTTCACACGCGTGTTTCAGTGTAATGCGGTAACGTTTTGTGATCTCGGCTTTATTCTGGTTTTATTATTTAAGAGATAAGTGGAGAGAGATTGTGAATTTAGAGGTGTTATTTAGAAGTAGTAGAATGTGTGTTATCATCAGCTTGCCCAAAAAAAAATTTAGATAGTCTGTGCCCAGAATGGTCTTTTCTCCGATACATAAGAAGAAGTCTGAAAATGGAACCAGTGACTCAACAATGGTACATCAAACTAAGTAGGTAACCCTACACAAAAATTACTATTTTTCTTTGGGGTCAAAAAACACGGTAGGTAAATCTCAATGTAGCTCACAAAAAACATTGTGTTAATTAGTGCTTTAAATAGTAAACGGGGCATGAAAGTAATTTAAGTAAAGTTATAATCTTAAAATACAATATTATAAAAAAAACCTGTGAAAAACTTGGAACTTTGCCCTCCAATATCTCCGTACCTAACTAGAAGGTTCCCAGGTATGGTCCAGCCAGATACAAATGCCTTTCGGCTTTGTTAGCCTGGAGCTTGGAACAAGCAAAGGGAGACCTATACTCAGCAGTATGTGAAGTCAGGCTTTGAATTATAAAGATGATGAAGGGTATTTTAAAACCTTTAAACTCAAGACGGGTGACATAAACTACCCCGTAGTCGAAACTAACTCTTTGAAATATTAAGACTTTCTGTTCGATGTGGTCATATTTTAAGTGGACGTTTAGTAATTTATAAACTTAAAATACTTATGATGGTAGAGTACTTTGTCCCTCTATCAGAAATTGGCGACATATTTATAATCGTAATTTATCTTGATAAGCCGTTTTCTTAAGCCTTGGCGCCCACGCCTACTTATTATATGAATAATCAACGAAAGAGATTTTAAATACGAAAAGGATCATGTTTGATATTATATGGTCTACGTTCCCTTGGATAAAATATCAACTTCATATTATAATTTTTGGCAGAGGTCATTTCTGTTCCTACATACTTACATGAAAATATCTTTGGATATTTTTTTTTGCATATGTGTAAGTGTAGAGCAGTCGAGGTCGACCGTGGCGAAGGTGGCGTGACGATCTGATCATGTTTGCGGGGCTAACATGGCCAGAGATCGCACAGGATAGGAAGATATGGACGAAGGCGCCTTTTCCCAGCAATGGGACACCATGAAACAAGTAATAAGTGTAAGTGAAAATCTTTAACCAACCCGCACTGCGCCCGCGTTGTGGATTATTATACTCTATCCCTCTCCTAGAGAGGACGCCTAAGTCCCTGCAGTGGGAACATTATAGGCTGAAGATGATGATGAAAATCTATTAAGCTATTTTGTTAAAATAGACTGATTTCCTGTGATTTTTGGTGCACATGTTTGTGTGCTTGTTACTCTCTCAAGCGTAAAATTATTTTAAATCGCAGATACATCTAAGAAACGAGTGAAACCAGAAGCAACCGTTTGTAAAATTACAAAACCAAAAAAGTATCATTATCATCAGCATTAAAGTGTTCCCACTGCAGGGACTCAGGCTTCATCTCTAGGAGAGGGATGGGCTATTATAATCCACCACGTATCTAGGCCCATTGCCGGTTGGTAGATGATATAATGTCTTCCAATCGCTGAGGAGTAGTACCTTCCAAAATCAGCTCACCTATTATATAACTTGAAATAATTTGTTGGTTCTAAACTTCTAAGACACGGCGGTATTCTCACAATGTAAGTATTCCTTCACCGTTTTAGGATACAATGAAATAAATATCACAAAAAAAGTATAGAGCAAGTATAAATATAGTCGTCGCCTATTGAAGACTATTTTGGGAGAATACAAAATAAGTTTAGCTTTGTTGTGTGTTCGTTTGTTTTGTTCTATTCTCGGGAACGTCTGATCTCAAATGAGCTTTTACTTATGGCTGTAATTAAGTAGGGAAGATCGTAACAGATTTGTGTAACGTTTGTTAGCAAGATTTGTTGGCGTTTCTTAGTCCGTTTAGTTACTGACAAAATAAGTAAGAAACGCCTCTTCGCTCAGGGCTTTGTGAAGTTTGATTATCAAAGTTATACTGTGAAAATAATAAATGCCATCGAAATTGTTTTATGTCCTAACCTAGTTCATGGTCCATTTGTGCGCCAAATCGAAATCTGATCAGCCGTTTTTGCATAAAAAGGTAACAGACTGTCAGACAGATACTTATTAGTAAATACTTATGGACATAATATTAATAGGTTATAATTTAAAGGCAAGCAAAAGTCCAAGATGTCATTTGTAGATCTTTGAGAGTCATGAGTTCGTTACAGATAGTCAGTGGCCTGGTCTTGAAGGTCAGATAGGCAGTCACTATTCTGGTAATCGGCTGCATCCGATTACACCGGAAGCCAACCCCAATATAATTAGGAAACTCTAGGCAGATGATAATGAATAATGGAAATGTTCAACTAATATTTTTATTAGGTAGATTTTATCAAGTAGGTAACAAAGAGTGTTTTATTTTTTTTGACTCCTGAACTTTAAAACCTTATACTGTGCTTCAAGCAATAAGAATCAGAAATCAGAATAAGTAAGATAATACACAAACAAATGCGTAGAAGTCGCAAGTGTCATTGCCAAGCGAAGGTAAGACTTGGTTAGATTCAACATTGAACGCCATTGTGTTTTTTGTTGACATTTTCTGTCAATTCATGTTACAGAAATAATACGTCTACTTATCACAGCAGTCGTGAATAGTGATTACTTACAAAATTACACTATCATTGTTGTTTTTAAGCAAAAATAATTATAGAGCCTACTTGATGGAACAATTTTTTTTGGTAATTACTAATTACCCAGTAGAGTTTCTTTTAATGTTTTTAAGACAAAATGTAGCTACACATTTTCTAAATCTCGGTTGCAAAGTAAAGATGAATGCCGTGGTCACACATTTAGACGCGAAAAGCAATACCTACTATGTTTAGATAAATATTATAAAAACACCCAAAATGTAGATTAACAATAGACAGGTTACAGTTATTCTTAAAATATCTAGGCTGCATAAAACTTGACCACATAACTTATTTTCAGGAATATTTTCACTTCAAATATTTAAAGAAAATAACATCCTAAGTTTTGATATTGTCAGTTCACAAAAACTATTGATTGTCGCTGAAAAAAAAGTATCTACTTAAATACTACAAAATAAATAAAAGAAAAAACTCACGGTTTAGCCGTCACCACAGTCTCCTGCCGCTTCACATCCGCAGACAGCACCCTGAACGCCTCATCATCATGGCCAGGAGTTGGCACAAGCACACTACTCTCACACACGTTACCACTAGGACTTTCCGACTGTCTCCCGGACAAATCAAAGTATCGATCCTGGGCGTGGATCAACTGCGTCACCGTAAACGCGGGAGTCCCACAATCGCTCACTTTAAAATCGATTTGAGGACCGAACAACGATTCATCGTATTCTAAACTAAGTTTTCTTTTAAAAAAACGATCGTCCTGAATATCTTTGGACGGTGATGTTTCGTCTCGTTGGATGGTTATGTCGAGTTTATTCGCGCTGTTTAATCGGAGTGAGCGTTCGGTAGTGAAGGCGTACGGTGTGTTGGCTAGTTCCTCCTCTATACTGTTGTAGCGGCTTCGGAACAGCGACCGCGGTGTCTCCCCTCCAGAATCAACGTCATATTTCCCTCCGAAGAGGTCGTACTGAGCGAATCGGTTGTTGATTGTGTCGAACTGTGGGTCTGTGATGTCTTTGTCTGGTTCCTTCGGGCTGGTGGAGGGACTCATGTTGATCTGGACTATGCCGTGCTCGTCTTTGTATTTTAGTTTCAGCGCCATGTTTTAGGTTGACATTTTTGCCTGGAAAGAGAAATGTTTTAGGTCAGTGAATTGTTTTTGGTCAAGAACTTTGCTTCTAAAACTCCGTAAACTAGATCGATATCTAAACATGTTAAACAACAAAAATAAGGATTTGATTATTTTTTGGGGTCGACGATCCCAGTTAGTATAGTTACCTACAAGTAATAGGTACTTGTTTAAATAATCGATTTTTTTACATTAATTTTATCTGATTGTTTGTTACATGCTAAATGTTAAAATAACTTTGAACATTTTCGTAAATCCTAAAATACATTGTAACAAAATAAAAGTTCGTTCGTTCGGTATTTTAATCAGTTAAAAGTATGTTATTTTTGTATAAGTAGTGTAAACTAAAATGGGATGGGAAGAGACCAGATGGTATGACCATAATGCCGTGGAAGTTGGGTAGGCCTTTGGTGTGGGACGCAACTTGCGTCGACACCCTTGCGCCATCCCATCTTCCTAGCACGGTGAGCTCTGCTGGGGCGGCTGCTGCTGGTGCTGAAAACCTCAAGCGGCGCAAATACAACAACTTAATTGGCAGTTACGTGTTTGAGCCGTTTGGGGTTGAAACACTGGGGCCTTGGGGTCCGAGTGCTCACCTAATTTTTAAGGAAATTGCCAAGCGGTTGGTCGACTCTTCACGTGACCAGAGGGCTGGCCTATTCTTTGGCCAAAGAATCAGCATTGCCATCCAACGTGGTAATGCTGCCAGCCTTCTGGGCACTTTTCCTGTTGACAGCAATGTGGACGAATTTTTTGACGCACTGTAATTCTTCTCTTTTTGCTACTTGTATATATTTTATCATTATTTTAGTTCTGTAAATTGTAGTTTGTAAATATTGTAAATAAACAAATCATTAACTAAAATAGTTTTGAACTATACAGTAAGTACTATATTTATGGTTAACATAATAATCAAGGCTATTTACAGTAAGAATATTAATTACCTAACTAACTCAAACACGGATAAGCCCGTTTAAAAAAACTTTTTAATGGTTCCCTCTCTGGTGTTGTGGTCACATGCATGACTGTTGCACAGGTAAGTAATTGGTAAGTAATGGATCGTCACCCATCCACAGACCAACCTAAGCAAGGCTTAATTACCATGAAGCACAAGAAACACAACTGGCGTAGACGTAGGATAGGGTCTAAAGTTCTAAACAATACATTTACTTAGACTTATAAAGAAATAAATAAACCGTTTTCGATGGATGGATGGCTTTTTCGTTAACTGGCGGGAAGAGGCACAACAACGAGGAAAGTGGAAGTAATGGGGGCAGGCCTTTGCCCCGGAGTGGGAAAGATTAGGGTAACAAAAAAACCGTTTTAGGTCATGGCGGCCAATCGGCCAAACGGCACAAGTGTGTGCGCAGGCACAGATGCACTCTCTGTTCCTTTAGGGGCTGACTCCACGAGCGATAGAATCGCGGCGATAATATCGTCGTGCTACGTATTTCTACATACACTCTCTTAGGGGCTGTCTCCACGAGCGAGAGAATCGCGGCGATCCAGAATGTATAGAAATACGTGCTATGACGATAATATCGCCGCGATTCTATCGCTCGTGGAGTCAGCCCCTTTCTCTCATAGCCCGATGGAACGTTAATTCAACACGACCCTTTTTACCTATACAACTATGCCCAAGCCCTACAGAGCCAAGCGTGGTGTTATATAAGAATTAAGATGAGTCTTTAGTTCATCGCTCTGATGCAACTCGAAGCCCACATCGTAAATATTAATAGGCCTCGTCTCTAACGTTATAGTAGAAGATAATGCATCCCATCACCTACCTCGTGGGTGTCAAGGTTACAAGGGATTGTGTGGTTGATGACTTAATACTAACTTACGAGGTACTTTCATTTAATTGTTTTTTAGGGTTCCGTAGTCAACTAGGAACCCTTATAGTTTCGCCATGTCTGTCTGTCCGTCTGTCCGTCCTTGCTTAATCTTTGTGACCGTTAGCACTAGAAAGCTGAAATTTGGTAGGTACCAATATGTGTATCAATCACGCCGACAAAGTGATAAAATAAAAATTGGAAAAAAATGTTTTATTAGGGTAGACCCCCTATATGTAAAGTGGGAAGTGATTTTTTTTCATTTCAACCCTAACGTGTGATATATTGTTGGAAAGGTATTTAAAAATGAATAGAGGTTTACTAAAATCATTTTTTGATAATGTCAATAATTTCGGAAATAATCGCTCCAAAAGTAAAAAACAATGTCCCCCCCCCCCTCTAACTTTTGAACCATAAGTTTAGAAAATATGAAAAAAAATCTGAAAAGTAGAACTTTATAATATGGACTTTCTAGGAAAATCATTTTGAGCTTGGATGGAAACAGTTTTTGTACAAAATAACTTTCCAACAATATATCACACGTATCCCACTTTACATATAGGGGGGCTCCCTAATAAAACATTTTTTACAAACTTTTATTTTACCACTTTGTCGGCGTGATTGATACACATATTGGTACCAAATTTTAGCTTTCTAGTGCGTAGGGATTAAGCGAGGACGGACATGGCGAAACTATAATAGGGGTTCCTAGTTGACTACGGAACCCTAAAAAGAGGTTAGAAAGTCTAAAACTTCTGTTTTCATCCTAAATAGGCATGAAGAAATACCTACTTAGGATGAAAACAGAACTGCCACTCGGGTCTATCTTTAGGATAAGCCGCGCTTGCCTAGGTTAGGCTGTGGATGGGTGACCATTACATACCAAGTTTCTTTTGTGCCTCGGATAGTAGGTACGTTAAACTGTTGGTCTCGGCTGCCATATATAGATCTTTGGAAGTTAGGCAGATGATGGAGTTTATAATGTACCTACATTAAGATAATAGAAGATTAAATGCATCCCATCACATACCTCGTGGGTGTCAAGTACTAAGGGATTGTGTTGTTGATGACTTATTAGTTTACTGACTTGCGATGTGCTTTCATTTAATTGTTATTGTAGAGGCATTCATCATCATTCATAACACTACTACCACCATACCATTCATCAGCACCATCCATCCATCTACCATTCGTTTAATTAACACTATGGATCATTGTTGTCAAAGAATATTATTATTATATACTAACTATCAATATAACTGACGTGATGTCTTCTAATGTTACTATCACATTTCAATGACATCAAAAGAAAGGATTTATCTTTACTTCACTTTCAAGTTTATGAGAATTACATTAATTGGCAAATCAATCAATTACAAATGTTACAACACAGTTTGTACTGGCATCTGCCCTTGTAGCCATATTGTTGCATTTAAACAATTAACCATTTAAGAGTAATTACTGGTTGAGAGCTCGCGTAGTCTTTTAAAGAATAGAAGTTAAATAAAATGGTATACTTTAAGATTTAGTTTAAAGTAGAGGAGTTGCTACGGGTTGTTCAAACGAGATACCGTGGCCTCGACACTAAGGGGTAAGAAGGAACATGGGTGGTTTTTAGTCAGTAGAAGTCTAACATTCCCTGCCGCTCGCCCCAAAGTGGGTGGGATGATTTTCCACCACCTAAAAAAAAAAAGTTGAAGTATTGGGCAGGACACCTGGTTAGACGCAGAGATGGCCTATGGAGTAAGGTTCTGTTTGAGTTGGACCAAAGAAACCAGGGCTGTCTGAAAGCGCGTTGAGTTGACGATATTGTCAGGAGGATGACGGACGCACAGGACAAAAAAGAGTGGCAGAAAAAAGTGGGTGATTCCAGGCTGAAATAATGATGATGATATACTTGAAGATAACAAGGAGAGTATATGGCAAAAAGATTGAAGGAGTTAACGTTCAGGGTTATGAGGATCAGAGTGTAAAATTCTTCAATCTTCATAGACTGATAAGGGAAGATCCTCCGGCCAGATGGATGTAGTGTCTGGTGGGTTACTGCCGACAGTTATTATTGGGGTCTTATATGTCACGGATAATTTTAATTGTGGAATTTAAAATGTTGATCTTCATTAGTGTCATAGATCGCGCTGTATACCTTTCGTACTATGTTGCTGTAGTACTTTTTGCAGTGCCATTACCGAATGAGCCTCTTAATTTATTTATTTACCAACATGTAGAACAGTTTAGCAGGTAAAATCGAGATATAATAATCAACATGAAGATGGCGAGATGAGCTGAATTCCTTTGAAAATACTGGTCACACAAACCTAGATAGAGAAAAGTGGGAGGAGATTGATCTATGTACCTACTTCAGGTTAATAAAAGTAAGGTAGTAAATAAATGACTAACAACATTGTGAATAAGCTAATGTAAAAAGCATGGTTGCAGATAGTGTTGGTTCAGTATTTCAAAGGAGACTGCTATGTGGACGTAGCTTCGGACCACTAGTAACTAAATCAAAGGCAAGGTAAAAGGCAGTCCTGACCCTTCCTTTGGTCCACTTGCCCATTATTGTCCATGAATAATTTAACTTTTAATTGCTATTTTCCAATCGTGATCCATTAACATACATAGAAACTCTAATAACCTAATTATGCCACATGTTGCAAACAGTTAAATAAGTCAACTTAAGTCACAAACGGTAAGCATGACTTGTACAAAAATAAGTTATTTTTATTGCGTTTAAATGCAAATCGCGGTTTGAAAAACTTCAACAGCTTTTAAATTCACTTGTGTGGAATAAACTGCATTTGTTTTTGTTAGTTAGTAGTAATTTCATCAACTTAGGTAGGTATTAGTAGGTTTTATTATAACATAACATCAAGCCTTTACCTCCGGACGGTTAGGCATAGATGTACAGACGCTATTCCTATTAGCACATCAAGGTACCCGAAACTGTCGATTTTTCCCAATCAACCTTGAACCTATTGCACTATCGATAAAGTTGAAAATCTATTGAGGGTAGATTACAGTAGCTAGAAGTGGTGGCGCCTGTAGCTACGTACACCATTATATTTTAGCCCGTTATGTGTAAGTCTCATGTTTTATGAGCCATCAATAATAATTGGGTATAGACTTCGACAACGCAAAAATCTAGACGATTAGGACACAGTATAAATATCTTTACCGTGATTATGATGTTCTTAGAATGACCGCCATTTATCTTCGCCGCAGATCTCATTACACACTTGTCATTTAAGCCGTGACCATGATCAAGTGTCAAATGTTTACAAACCAACAGTGCCCCCGACGGTGTCATTGGAGCTAAAATGATCCTTGCATTACTAATTGTGACATTTTTCACGAGGGTCAACAAGACACAGGCTCGCGCCTGAACGGTGACCGGAAGCCACCACGTGGTTCCCGACACCCGGGGTGTCTCCCGTGGCAGCGGCCAAAGGCCCTATCTTATTCTTAGCGCAATCGCCATCAATCAATAATAAAATCCTACAGTACTTTCCTATTTAACATCAAATAGTTTTAGTCCTTCCTGCAGTACTGACCAATGACCTGTCAGACCCAATTACGCTGATATTGTGCTGACTGGTCGCGCCGGCTGGCTGTTATAACTCCAAGTATTAACGTGGAACACTCTACACATAATAGTTTGCATAGTTTTGTGGTTAAGCTCGGGGATATTGAAAGCTAAGCGATTTGATGCTATATTTTGGGTTAATAAAAATTTTAATATAAAAAAATGTCTGTCTAATATAAAAGAAGGAGTGGTACCAAGAATATGATTGTGGAATTCAGATAGGCAGTCGTTCCATGTAAAATACTGGTATTCAGCTGCATCCGGTTAGACTGGAAGCCGACCGCAACATAGTTGGGAAAAGGCTAGGCAGATAATGATTGGCATGAATATGGTAGCGTTGATTAAAAATCCGGAGATCAGCACAAAAGTGTTTCTTTCATAGCCTAGTATAATGGTATCATCCAGAAATTACTAAATTGACATGATCATCATCTACATCTTAACTGAACCCCCCCCCCCCCCCCCTTTTCGCTGGGTATAGGCCTCTAAGTTCTTGTGCCAACCTCATCCAGAATATTCCCGCGATGGTAACAATGGATTGATAGCGCAGAGCTATCGAAAGCTTCTGTCGAATTTAATTAAACTCGTTGTCACATTTTTTTTAATTAGTCTATTGTGTCCCACTGCTGGGCAAAGGGCTCCCCCATTTCTTTCCAGCTCTCTCGGTGGTGTGCCTTCTCTGGCCAATCATTCACGAACGAGTCCAGAAAAAGAATGGTAATATTGTAATTCTAATCAAATTCTCCCACATTACGCTTCGAAAATGATTGGCACTACTTATCTAGGTTTTCAGGACGGTCTACCTAATATTGCTCTACTGATGTAACAAAAACTTCGTTATATATACTTGTACAAGGTTTAATTGGCGTGTGGCTAAAATAGAAACGAATGCCACCATCCGTCTACATTTCCCATTTGCTTTAACCTTTTGACCGCCACAGTCAAGTATAGACGCAAGACAAAAAGTATTAATAGTACCTAGTACTTTTTTGTTTGTTCGGCTTGTCGTCTATACGTGACTATGGCGTTTAAAAGGTTAATAGTCTAGTGATCGTTGTCGACTACTGAATATGAGGTCCTTGGGTCGATTCCCAGGCTGGGCAAAGTTTTATTGAATTTTTCCATTAAGAATTTTTCAGTAACAGTCACAGAGTCTGGATTTGTGTACAGTTGGTTGCAAGAAGCTCGAACCCTATTACATGGGGCTTAAATATAACTCACGAAATGTGGGTGTACACTGTACACCTTTGCCTAACGCTCAGAGGATTACAGGTGATGTTATTATGTATGTAAAATTATTAAGCAATTATATAAAATATATTTAAATATGAAAGAGTGGAGAAGGAGGCTCCAGTTAAGGCTCAGTAGTTAAATATTAAAACAATTTTCATTTTCATGTTATTTTCCAAAAAAATCATAACTTCACAAATATTTTCCCCCCCTATCACAATATTTGAAGCATCGTCGATAGGTTCGATTAAATTAAAAACATATTATAGCTTCAACATAGCATCGCTCCCACTACACTCGAGACCTAACTATTATAACATAACTCAGTGGTGTTATTTCAACCAGTAGGTGGTCACGCGTTGTTTTTACTTTACTTTACTTTACTACTAACGTGTTTCTGATATGCAGCCGGAATTAATTGCATGACCTATTTGTTGGGGTCGTTGCTTTCTGCCAATCAAATACGTTTGTTTAATTATTGTTGGCTTAGATCCTGCTTATGGTAGAAAATTGTTGGTAATAATTCTGATAAATTGCTTTCATAACATTTAAAGTTACTTGGACTTCCCGTCCGGGCTGCGGGTTGCTCACAAGAGATACCGCGGCCTCGACATAAAGGGCTAAGAAGGAACGTGGGTGATCTTTAGTCAGTAGAAGTCTGACACTCCCTACCGCTCTGCCCAGAGCGGAAGGAGTAATTTGGTGATTTCCCACCATGAAAAATGGTAGGTACTTGGACTTATACTGTCACTTAGGTACTATCTTCCTTTATTATGAGCTTCTGATTTCTACACTGTGTCGTTTTCGTACATAATAGCAAAACTTACTGGTAGAGTAGGTACCTAGTATTTTTTTGTCTGCCTTTAGATTTTATACTTACTTTAGTTTACTGTAGGGCGTAACACAATGAAATCGCCTAAACAACAGTGTTAGCAATTGTGTAGTGTAAGGTTGTGTCTGTGCAGCCTTATTTTCTTACGACAAGATAAAGCGGAAGAGCGTATGGTACCTCAAACGCGAATTTTATAATGCGTAAAAGTATATGATTCACTGCAGTAATCAGCATCAGAAAAATATGTGATATTCTTCAGGATATATGCTAGGGACATAGTGTTGTGAAAACATAATACATCTAACTTTGCTCGATAGAAAAAAATCGCGAAGATACCTCTAAAAATTTCTTTTAACGAGTAAAAAGCATAGGTACTGAAATACATATTGTCATCGTTCTGATTTTTTTGCCAAATAATTCTACAAGCAACATACTAAAGTCATAGTGTTTTACTTTTTTAGTCCAATCAATAGTTTTTTTGTAAATCGCAAAATACCACTAATTTCGCACTATTCGGCCGCAGCGAAAGACGTAACAACCGCTTTGTAGTGCAAGCTGATTAGAACTTTATTCTAACAGTATTACAAGCGAAGTTTGAACCACCACAAATAACTAGGGTTGCTAATCTGAGGATACGCTCTTACAAAACGATACATTCTCATGCATGATAGCACATCCCTACCTAAAATTAAACATTATCTTAACATAACTTCTTCATCCTCTCTGCTCTCAAAACGGTGAGGGAAAACATCGTGAGGAAACCGGCATGTCTTAGAACCAAAAAATTCGAAGACATTGTGACATCTGCCAATCCGCACTGGGCCCGCGTGGTGGAGTATAGCCCATCCCTCTCCTAGAGAGGAGGCCTGAGTCCCAGCAGTGGGAACATTATAGGCTGATGATGATGATGAACTTCTTCATCCTAGTCTTTTCCCAAGTTGGTGTCGGCTTCCAGTCTAACCGGATGCCTGAATACCAGTATTTTACATAGAGCGACTGCCTATCTGACCTCCACAACCCAGTTTGAACTGGGTAATACAATACCCCTTGGTAAGACTGGTTGTCAGACTTTTGGGTCACTGACTACGTCGCTGTAACGACTGTCAAAGATGCTCAAATAGCAGCCGGGACAAACAGCTTAACATGCTTTCCGAGGCACGGAGGAAACTCGGTATGTAACCGGTGGTCACCCATCCACGGACCTACCCAGGTTAGCACGGCTTAACCTGGAAATCGATCCGAGCAATTGCAATTAACTAGAATATTTTGCAAGAGGAGCTACTCTTGCAAAATATTCTAGTTTTATATAATTACAGAATTTTCATAAATAACGGTGATGGCGAAAAGCGGACTATTATAATATTATTCGTATGTAAATGAACACTAACTGTTCCTCAAGTCCCCAACGTAATTCAATAGAAACACTTAAAGAAATAGGGTCAACCGTAACTATGACTTTAGTGACTTTCAAAGTTATATTACTAAGTTAGCTACTTTAAGCAAGTTTCCTATTTGGGTATCAAAGTCAAATTGATACGTATCTTTAATCAAAAATTATTTAACAAGTTATTCTGAAGTGAAGGTCAAGAAAACAATATTATTGCAAGCTCGATCGGATATTCCTTATATGAATCCTACTAATATTATAAACGCTAAAGTTTGTAAAAGTATGGATGTTTGATATACTCTTCCACGCAAAAACTACTGAAAGGATTTGGATAAAATTTGATACACAGATAGTTTATAACCTGAAATTAACACATATAACAGGTTTTATCCCGATTTTATCTTCCCGTGGGATAATTTTGGAGATAACGGGCGAAGCCGCTGGCAACTGCTAGTGTGTATAATATAATTAATTAACGAAGAAATTAAAATTAATTAAGAAATTAAAGAAGCGGTTCTATAATGTTCATTTTTACAAGGTGTTTATGAATGTCATGCCGTCCCTTGTGGTCAGTTGTGGTCATCATTCTAGTACCAGCAGCTTTGGATACCTAAGTATGGGTCAATGGTCTGTCAATTTAAGTCGACCCATAGTCCATATAAATTCAACATAACATAAGTTCGTCAAAGGTGGACCTTAATAGTACATCCACTTTTTGCAAGTTATATTAAGTTCCATGTAATAGAGGGTGATCCTATCGCCATTAATCAGGCACCACGAAGGAGCAGTTACCAAATCCAGACATCGGGGCTGCTGTTGAGAAATCCTGAAATACTTTATCGACCTGGCTATCGAACCTAGTTTCTCGTGCTCACCAGTCACGTTTACGACCACTAGGCTAGGCCAACGAGGCAGTCTTTTTAACCGACTTCCCAAAAAGGAGGAGGTTCTCAATTCGATCGGTATGTTTTTTTTTTTTTTTTTTCTATGTATGTACACCGATTGCGCTGCGATTTATGATCCGATTTACGTGATTCTTTTTTAGTTTGATGCGGAATAGTTGCCATTTGGTCCCATAAAAAATTGGCATGGTTTGGCCCAGTACTTTTCATTTTATGGCCATTTTTTAAAAATTTATGAACATTTTTCGTTCGTTTTTTTATGTGTGTTCGCGAATAACTTTGTCGTTTATGAACCAATTTTGATGATTCTTTTTTTATTGGAACGGAGATATTTCAAGAGTGGTACCATGATATGGAAACCAGATCCTGGTGATGGAATCCCAGAGAAATCGAGGGCAACCCTCAAACATAGGCACGTATTACGTGTTTCGTCCTTTTTCTGACGCTATACAAGTATAGGTTTCATAGTAAATATTTCTATGATACACAACTAAAAATGTAAAAATAAAAAAACTTTTTTGCAAAAAAAAACAACCGACTTCAAAAACACCAAAAAGTGAAAAATAATATTCAAAAGAAAAATCAGCTTCTGAAGTCGGTGGCAAAAAAAGCCAAATCAAACAAACAAATGTCACCGACTTCAGAAGCTGATTTTTCTTTTGAAGTTTATTTTTCACTTTTTGGTGTTTTTGAAGTCGGTTGTTTTTTTTTGCAAAAAAGTTTTTTTTTTTCGTTTCCTTTTTTTCGCTTTATTGTTGTTCTAGACTGACATCGTTTCCAAGGAATGGATAGGAACCACTTCATAAGTTTTTACCATTACCATACCATTTACATGACATGGTCACCCACACACCCACCCACAGTAACTTCAATTTATAAATCCGTGATCATTGACTTATATATTAGGAACAAGTCAAAAAGTAAACATGGTAAATATCCCGTTTTCAATGTTAATGACAGGAACCAATTTTCACGAAAATGGCGCATTTCGTGACTTACGACGACCAAAGCGTGTGGGCGTGTGCTAAGTAACATTTATAGATTTTGGCCTCAGTCTGCGAGTCTTGAGGTCTTTGTTTTGGAGGGTGGGAAATCATCAAATGACTCGTCCCGCTCTGGGTGGAGCAGTAGGGAGTGTCAGACTTCTACTGACTAAAAGCCACCTATGTTCCTTCTTAGCCCTTTGTGTCCGAGGTCGCGCGCGGTATCTCTTTCGAACAACCCGCAGCGCGTTTTGAGGTCAAAGACATATGACAAAATAAAATCTGACAATCAGTGCCTATATGTATACCTAGATATACAGGAACCGGATGTGTGCTAATAGGTTCACGACCAGCTCCTTCAAGTGAGGTCTGGCAGCAAGCCAAGCTAAGTGAAGACCACACCAAGGTCATTGGAATTTGAATTAGAAACAATAGGTGTCAGCCACACACGAATCTTATTTAACGTAGCATACAAGGTAGGTACGTGTTCCCTATTTTTAGGGTTCCGTAGTCAACTAGGAACCCTTATAGTTTCGCCATGTCTGTCTGTCCGTCTGTCCGTCTGTCCGTCCTCGCTTAATCTCTGTGACCGTTAGCACTAGAAAGCTGAAATTTGGTACCAATATGTGTATCAATCACGCCGACAAAGTGGTAGAATAAAAATTGGAAAAAAATGATTTATTAGGGTAGCCCCCCTATATGTAAAGCGGGAAGGGATTTTTTTTTTAATTTCAACCCTAACGTGTGATATATTGTTGGAAAGGTATTTAAAAATGAATAGGGGTTTACTAAAATCATTTTTTGATAATGTCAATAATTTCGGAAATAATCGCTCCAAAAGTAAAAAACAATGTGTCCCCCCCCTCTAACTTTTGAACCATAGGTTTAGAAAATATGAAAAAAATCTGTAAAGTAGAACTTTATAAGGACTTTCTAGGAAAATTATTTTGAACTTGGATGGAAACAACAGATGGAATCAGCGATAACCAATATAATTTGATCCCTGAATCGTATGAGCGCCTATACAATCCAGAGGTCAAGTTTCATTGGCCCGTAGAAGAAATTGTATAAAATTGTAGCATACCGTTTTGGTACGGAACCCTTCATGTGCGAGTCCGACTCGCACTTGGCCAGTTTTTTATTTAGTTGTGATAGCATAGTAGTACACTCAGTAGTAATAATTTAAGCGTCTACCTATTACGCTTCAAAACCTATAGCCCTATGTCAGACGGACGCAACTGAATACCAATATTTCACACTAGCTTTTGCCAGCGGCTTCGCCCGCGTAAAAATGAATATTTTCCATACAAACTTTCATCCCCTATTTAACTCCCTTAGGGGTTGAATTTAAAACAATCCTTCCTTATTCCTTGTCTACATTATAAAGGGAAATTCTGTGCAAAATGTCAGCTTTCTGGGTTCAAGGGTTTGGGCTGGGCGTTGATGAGTCAGTCAGTCAGTCAGTCAGGACTTCTCTTTTTATTTATATATAGATAGACTAGCTGCTACCCGCGACTTCGTTCACGGGGAAATTTTGATGTGTGACTGTCTCGTTGATCGAGTGGTCCCAAGTGCAACTACTGAGGATGAGGTCCGTGGTTTGATTGCAAAGTTTTTTCGCAGTAGAGGCCAGGCCACGGAGCGTGGTTTTCGTGCCCGGTCGATGGCAACATTATATCTATAGACATCAAACGCCCCCTATCACATAGCGCTTGAACATTACTCCAAATTCTGAAAACGTGCATGGTAAGTTTATCTTCTGTTGGCACTGGATGGGAAAACTCTTCGGAAAGTGGATTTTACGCATCTATATCTAATTCCACTCGAATCTCTCCTGTTTAAAGCAGCTTATTTGCAAAGACATCTGTTCCATGGCCAGTCGCAGATTTTTGGTGATGTTGCAAGTTGGGATAAGATTCAGCGGCAATTTGTAAACGGAAAGAGCAATCTGGCCATTGTTAAGCAAAGTTGCAGCAATGCCCGAGGAAGCCACAGCGATAAGACGGCTGCACGGTTGACGCAGTGCCTCGGCGTTTGACTGTGACGCTGCATGTATTGTATTCGATTCCCGCACTGAACAAATAGATTTATGTCGTGGGTCTTATCTAGTTTTAATTACTTAGGTTTTTATTTTAAAGTTTTTACAGCTGTTTTTATTACTGTGTACCGGTCAATTTGTATTTGTTGACTATTCACGACAAATATTAACACCGCAATTCAGTAAATGGTGTCAAATGAACAATGCCATCTGTCGAAGACGAAGTTAAACTGCCAAAATTTAATGCATGGGAAGCAAACACACACTATAGGGCTTAGGCTATGTAGTTTCCTGCATGGATGGCGCGCGGAGGCACTACATGCCGAGGTAGCGGAGTTACCCACTCCGCTACCGCGGCATGTTGCCGCTAGGCGGACAGACCCCCCGGTGTGATTTCATGGCGTCATGGAGAGAGCGACTGTCGCAACCCCGTGCAGGGCACAGTCACAGTGGTGGTAAGTCCCCTCTTTGAGGTGTGGCTTGAGAGGCGCCACGGCGCCCTCACCTTCCGTCTGGCGCAGGTCCGCACCGGACACGGTTGTTCCGGGAGGTACCTGCACCGAATCAAGCGGAAGGAAACGCACGGGTGCTACCATTGCAAGGATCAGCCGGAGGACACGGTGGAGCACACCGTGGAGGTCTGCCTCGCGATGAGCCCCGTCGTGTTCTCTTAGCGGCGATCGGCGGCGGCGACCCGTCTGGTCCTGGTTCAAGCCATGTTGCGGGGCGAGAGGGGATGGGACGCCGTCGCCTTCTTCGGCGAAGCAGTGATGCTAGCGAAGGAGGTGGCGTAATGTGAAAGAGAGAGAGAACCTCTCGTCCCAGCCGCAACAGGAGACGCTCCGGGCGTCGGGGGCCATGTGATGGCTTCCGGCCACCGTAGGCGCGGACCTGTGGACGGTAAGTAGTGGGCTAGCTCGCCGTCCGCCCGTCTTATGACGACGACAGGCCGTGTCGACGGCGCGTTCGTGTTCCACGCGCGCCTCAAAGAGATGTCAGCAATATGGTAGCTGCGGGTTGTTCGAAAGAGATATCGCGGCCCCAGCACAGATGGCAAAGAAGGAACATGGGTGGTTTTTTGTCAGTAGAATTCTGGCATTCCCTACCACTCTGCCCAGAGCGGGAGGAGTCATTTGATGATTCTTATCCTCCAAAAAAAAAATCCTATGTAGATTTTCATAATAGCGTTATTTAAACTAATCAAGAGTACCTTTTGTAACTGTTATCGTAACTGTTTGAAAAAGACGATTTAAAAGTTATCTTCTGAACACATTTATTAATAAGTACCCTTTCGATGCAATAGATGTCGTTGCATGTATGTTTCTTAATGATGATAAGTTCTTCTCAAATAAACTTTAAATTCGTATATCTTTTGATAGAGAGCACCAATTACAATAAAACGAAAACTAATCATATTAGTTTTAAAATGTACACGTGATAATACTATAATACCTAAACTAATACACCCAAGACACACGAACAACAATGTGGTGTTACAATAATTTTTAGAATTTTTGTATGTAGGTAGTCTTACATACAAAAATTATAAAAATGATTGTAACACCACATTGTTGTTGTGTTGTTTTTTAAATAATAAATGTTCAATTATACAGAAACTCTACGTCTACAGATTTATAATACTGTATTCACAATGAAAAGAAGATTTTATTAATTAATCTACTCTGAATTAATTTGAAAATCATATAGCATCAGAATAAAAACAAATACCTAAATAAAAATAAATAAAAATGTTTATTGCTTCATCTTAATTAACCTAGGCTAGTTACAATTGAGAGAATCCAATTAAGCAAATAGTATGCTTGTTTTAGGATTCTCCGCCCATCCCCAGGTTTTGTAGTTGTTATAAAATTTGAAGTTATACAATTAAAAATATACCTGGAACTTACAAAAAGTGAAAACCGATTGGGGATCGAACTCGCGAACATGTTTAACATTTTTGGAAATAAAACATTATAAAACATCACAAAAAGTGCATTCTGACTGTGATTTGAACTTGCGTACATTTTGTTTACAGGTAGGTCTCTGTACCGTTAGGCTACGAACACCAGTGATAAAGAATTTGAAATAGACCTTCTATTTTTAACCGACTTCTAAAAAAGAAGGAGGTTCTCAATTCGGATGTTTGTATTTTTTTTTTTTTTTTTTTATGTTTGTTCGGGCATAACTCCGTCACTTTCTAACCGATTTGAAAAATTCTTTCTTTGTTGGAAAGGGTATACTTCCGAAATGGTCCCATAATTTTTTATTTCGAAATTGGACAAGCGGTTTTTGAAAAATCAACAAAACTCAAAAAAAACTACATTGTCCACTTTGACCCATGAACATGTGAACCACTAAAAAAGTGAAGTCTCTGAAGCCAAAAAAATGAAATCAAACAAACAAAAGTCACCGACTTCAGAGACTGGTTTTTCTTCTAAAGTTTATTTTTCACATTTTTGTGTTTTTTTTTTGAAGTCGGTTTTATTTTTTGTTAAAAAGTTTTTATAATATAAGTATGACAGTTGACAGTTCGATTGTGGTTCGATACCGGAAATTTGAAATGACGTTAGGGACTTCAGCTTTTTCTTGGATTTGCAACGCTCGCACCAGGCGCCTAAAGTGAAAAATTGCACAGCACACTCGATGTCCCTTGCGATATTTCGTATTTTCAGTATCAAGCTGTAAAACAGTTGAGGATTATGGATAATGCAATACTGCTCACCCCCTTAAGTTAATATGGGCATAAGATATAGCCCATGTGTTATTCCAGACTATAATCTACCTATGTGCCAAATTTCATTCAGATCCGATCAGCCGTTCTGGTGTGAAAGAGCAACAAACATCCATACATCCATCCATCCATCCTCACAAACTTTCGCATTTATAATATTAGTAGGATAGATAGAGTAAGTATGGTAATACGATACGATACCACGTGGTACGACTGGTTGTCAGACTTCCGGGCCATTGACTACCAGTAACGACTGTTAAAGATCTACAAATCACATGGCAGTCGTGACCATCAGCTTAACGAGCTTTCCGAGGCACAGAGGAAACTCGGTATGAAATGGTCGGTCACCCATCCACAGAATAACCCAGGAAGCACCTTAGATCGACCCAAGAGGCTGTAGTATAATATTCACGAGCTCCTTTAACTTCCACCCACCGATGAGATTAATGAAGAGAAGCTTGCAGAAATCTCTACCGAACAACTGGTGAGCTTCTGCAAGGCAACAGGAAGATTTGCGATGCCGACCACCAGTAACCCATGAAGGGGATCCACCAAAATGGGGAACTGGGTGAAATAATCCACAACGAAAGGACTGATCTGGCCTGGTGTCTGCCGGCGTACCCGAAGATACTCGTAAATAAAAAAATAACTTTTTTTCTTTCACACATATATTAATTCCAAAAAGAAACTAGCTCAACAACCATAGTGTTAGTTTGTGCGTAACAGTGTCCATGACACGAGTAGGTCGATGGTGCGATAGCCACGCCGGTATTTAAGGAAACTGACCCAAGGACTCGTCCTTGGCAACGCCGCACGAATTCGCGGCCGGACTATTACTTGTTCTTTGGTAGAATTTAGCTATGTTGTATGGGATTTTGTTGTGGGGATGTGTAGAATATTGATCTTATGTACTTATCCATACGATGAAATTGAAGTACCTATCTGTTTGTAATTTCAAATTACAGATTTTTACTGAATGCATATTATGACAGTTTAAACGTTCATAAACGCTTAAAAGTATAGAAAATAAGACCGACAAGAACTTTCGGGTAGTAAGTAGCCCTCCGGACATAACACAATAGGTTGGAGGTTCCTCACTTTTCTTTGGGGGATGAAGAACAAACACCAGCAGAAAATGGCGTTTTTCTTTTAAAACCACATAAGTACTCAAATTACAATCAGGAGGAGCTCATAGCTAGATAATAACCGCCGCACAGATCAATCTTTAGGTTAATTCGCGCTTGCCTAGGTTGGTCTGTGGATGGGTGATCCCCATTACTTGCTGAGTTTCCTCCGTGCCTCGGAAAGCACGTTCAGCCGTTGGTTGTAGATGTCGTGTGTAGACCTCTAACAGCCGGTAACAGTCAGTGACACAAAAGTCTGACTACCAACTTTACCAAGGGGTATCATATTAGCCAGTACTAACTGAGTTGTGGAGGTCAGATTATAAGTCGCGCCATGTAAAATACAGGTACTTATACAGCTGAAGCCGATCCGGAAAAGACTAGGCAGACGATGATGACTCAAATTAGAATCAAAGCTTGAATCTAGACATAAAACAATGCCCAAACAGACACAAGTTCAGTAACCCTGTAGGTACCTCTATCTAAACCTATCTCAACAATTCGTTTTGCAAAACACAATAATATAATTATAGACATTAGTGGAAGGTGGCATTATAATAATGTTCCATGCCAAGTCCCCATAAAGATATGGCGCTATGGTGTGCCTACCTGTACGTGGTGGTGGTATTAACGTTTGGTTCACGGCGGCGGCGGCGGCTCAATCAAATAGGGCAGGCTTTGGTGACCAGTTATGGGGGAATGGGACTTGAGAAGTGATTTTTTGGAAGTGTAAGATTGAATCTTGAATTGAATCTATCGCATGGTCTCTCACGAGGTCCTGGTATGGTTTTCTTCCTATCTTCGGGGGCGTCAGCAGTCAGTTCTTGTTGGTGACTCTAACTCCAGCTGGTGTGATCTGGATGCTGGCGTCCCTCAAGGCGGCATTTTATCCCCACTTTTGTTCTCTATTTTTATAGATCTCATAACTGCCGAACTTCAGTGTGCGTATCATCTTTACGCTGACGACTTACAGCTCTACTGTCAGGCGGGTGTTGACGGCTTATCGGGTGCGATCGAGGAGCTAAACCGGGATTTACGAGTTGTTAAGGACTGGTCGGATCGTTTCGGGGTGGCGGTTAATCCTGCCAAATGTCAGGCCATCATTATAGGGAGCCCCTATAGTTTGAGGAGGCTGAATGGTTTGACGGTCCCACCGGTTGTCTTTGACGGCACAGTGATCCCGTTTAGCTCTGACGTCAAGGATCTAGGTTTGCATGTTGACACTTGCCTTGACTGGCGTAAGCAGGTTGCGATTGTGAGCAAGAAAGTCACCGGAACGTTGCGGTCTCTCTATCGATTGAGAAATTTTCTCCCAGCACACATCAAGGCAATGCTTGTGCAGTCCCTAATCTTCCCCATTATTGACTATGGTGATATGTGCTACTATGACCTGAATGCAGATCTCCTCAATAAACTTGACCGGCTTCTAAATAACTGTATTCGATTCGTTTTCAATCTTCGCAAGTATGATCATGTGTCAGTACATCGATCGCTTCTGAAATGGTTACCTATACGGCAGCGCAGAGCGTTGAGAGCTTTGACAACTATGTTTTCTCTTCTTCACAAGCCCACTTCCCCTTCCTACCTGACCTCTCTTTGTCAGTATTTATGCACTGCGCACAGCAAGACTCTTCGTTCCGCCAATAATCGCCTTTTACGTTGTCCTTCTCATCGCTCTGGCTTCATTAAGTCTTCCTTCTTTGTCCAGGCGGTTTTCCTTTGGAATGACCTCCCTCAGGATATTAGGATGGTAAACACTCAGCTCACTTTCAAATTAAAAGCTCGTGAACACATTCACAAGAAGTTGGCAGATTCGTCTCAAAATTAAGTTGTTTTAGTCTTTCTTGCTTATCTTTCAGAACTTTATATATTTTATGTATGTATATATGTATGTATTTATTCTTATTTCATAAGTATATATCTTTTCTAACATGATTTTCTGTTTTTGCACCTACTGTGTATTGTCTCTGCATCACCCTAAGGTAGACTGGTAGAAAATGCCCAAGGCATTAAGTCCGCCTTTGTACGTTTTGTTGTGCATAAAGTTTTAATAAATAAATAAATAAATAAATCTTGTCGTTCTTGGTCATTTATGATACCTACCCCTTGGTGAGACGGGTTGTCAGACTTTCAGACCACTGGCTACCTGTAAAGACTATCAAAGAAATTCAAATGATAACCGTGACCAACGGCTTAAGGTGATTTCCGAAGAACGGAAAGAACTCGGTATACGTAATGCTGTCGTCCTTTAACTAGTAAGCCTGAAATGTCATATTTTTCCTATTTGATAAATTGATAGCGTCCAAAAGGCTTTATCTTTTTGTCTTAGAAACATTTCCCATCTCTTGAGTCTAACCCATACTTCTTCGCTGATCTGCCTGATGTGTCGTTTTCTGGTCTTTCAGATAAGTACAAATAATTTATCTGGCTTTTGAAAAACAACTCGCACATTTTTTGCCAATATCACGAAAACTACTTTTTGGACTTGACAGCTATTTAGTTACTTATACATACATAAACTCACGCCCTTTTCCCATGGGGGTAGGCAGAAACCACAGAACGCCACCTGCTAAGTACGATCCTTACATACCCCTTTTGCCTCGTCCACATTCATACATCTGGTCATACACGCACGCCGGTTGCGAGTACTACGCATACGCATTTAGTTATTGGACAGCAAAATGGGTGATCACCCATTTATGAGATCCTAGGCAAGCGCGGCTTATACTGGAGATCGACCCGATCGGCAGTAATCATTTAGACACGAACTCCATGTCAAGACAATCATAGCCCAGTTATTTAGTATCCCTAACGCGAGATGTCGCTACTAGTCGTACGAAACTAACAAATGGCGGTAGGGACCTTGTTTAATAGTTGTTAATTGAGGTAATCAATCACATGTCTTTGTTAACTTTGAGAAACGTCGCGCGTTTAAATTTAGTTTGCTTTTGTTTTGCTTTAATAGGATATTTTGCGAATTTTAAACTAGTTAGGGGTGTTTGTGAGTTGGAAATTGGAAGCTTTTGTTTAATAAAGTTAGACGTAGCTGTACTAGGAAGTAATAATCTATACCTATAAATAAAAAGAGAAGTCCTGACTGACTGACTGACTCATCAACGCCCAGCCCAAACGCTTAAACCTAGAAAGCTGAAATTTTGCACAGAGGTTCCCTTTATAATGTAGACAAGGAATAAGGAAGGATTTTTCGAAATTCAACCCCTAAGGGAGTTAAATAGGGGATGAAAGTTTGAATGGCAAATCGTCATTTTCACGCGGGCGAATCCGCTGGGGAAAGCTAGTTAATCTGATAAAATTATGTTTTAAATGAAAAACAGGCGTAAGTTCCATGTGTGACGACTGACGAGAGCGTACGTTTCATGGAGAGACTGAGGTGCACCTATAGTACCTATACCCACATTTTGCCAGTTAAGTTTAAGTCCCATGTAATAGGGGGCGAGCCTATTACTATCAATCGGACACAAATACAGACTTCGTGGTTGCTACTGAGAAACACCTGATGGAAAAAACAGGAAATCGAACCCAGGCCCTCATGCACATGGGACGCCGTCGCCTCCTTCTGCGAAGCAGTGATGCTAGCGAAGGAGGTGGCGGAACGAGAGAGGGAGAGAACCTCTCAACGTCCCAGCAGCCGCGGAAGGCGCTCCGGGCGTCGGGGGCCACGCGATGACTCCCGGCCACCGTAGACGCGGGCCTGTGGACGGTGAGTAACGGGCTAGCTCGCCGTCCAGCCGTCGTCATGACGGCAACAGACCGTGTCAGCGGCGGGTTCGTGTTCCACGCGCGCCTCAAAGAGATGTCAGCAACATGGAAGGGGCCCGCAAGGGCCGACGCCCGTCGGGGCTGTGTATTATCGAAAGGATAACGCGGCTCCGACACAAGGGCGAAGATGGAACATGGGTTTGATTTTTAGTCAGTAGAAGTCTTTTAATAATAATAATAATATATTCAGTATTCAGTAAAAGATAAAATAGATACCTACCTATTCAGTACATAACTAACTTACAACACAGTCATTACCCGACTACGGCAAAGCCAAAGGAGGGTTATGATTTTGACTGGCTATGTATGTATGTGTGTATCTTCATCTGTTCCCTCATAGCTTCTAATCTACTTATCGGAACTCGATATATGAGGTATCGTTAGAACTGTCTTAATTTTCCGCTGAACATAGGCTACGTGACATGTCACAAAAGCGATTTGGCGCCCTCTAGCGGACAAAAAGTAAGGCTAAAAAATAAAAATGGAGATAAATACGCCGTGTTTGGTATCATTTGAAAGGGCCTCACTTGTACATTTCCAAAATATTGTCAAGTAATATCCTCAAATTTAAAATCAAGCCCTCTAGCGGACAAAAAGTCAAGAGTAAAAAAAATATTAAAGTAACACCAAAATTGGTTAAATAAAAAGAAGTAAAAAACTAAAACCCGACTACGACAAAAAAACGACGCTGAAAATGTATGAAACAAGATTTTCAGGATAGAACAAAAAGAAAAGCCGTAGTCACACGGTAAAGGTACCAACCTAAACACTTTTATATTTTACATACAGTTCACATTTTTCTGGCAACGAGCCAGAGTTCGTCAGCTTTTAAAAGAACAATCACTTCTTTAATGTAAGATAAGTATCTGAATTTTCTATACCTAAGTATAACACGAATAGTTAGAGCTCCTTTGAAAAAAATCACGGTAGTTGACTGACTAAAAAAAATAAGATTCTGTTTATTCTGTCTATTAGATTATCGAAAAATATTTTATAAGTGTTTTTTGTTTTATCAAATTAATACATTTGTTTACGTGTAACAAGAAAAAATGTGTTCAATATTTTTGGAAATCTATCTGACGGTCGAATTTTATTTTTATTTTGTCAACTACCCTATTAGACCAGGGCCGATGCCTTCAAAAATGGTAAAAAATGAAAAAAAATTACAGTAGGATGAAACCCATTAGAAAAGGAGGGGAATATGATCAAAATGAAAGGAAAAATAAATTACGGTCGATCTGAGTTCGGGAAGTGGGGGTGGGGGGGTTTTAAGGGGGGAAAGCGGTTTATCTCGATTTCCGGCAAAACTACAAGTCCTATGGAAAAAAGTAAAATGGCAAAGTTGTAGGTAATAAAAAGATCTACAACTTTTGCATTTGCAACTTTTTCACATAACCTCAAAATTTAGGTGGAAAATTCAAAAAACCAAGTTTTTGGTTTTTAATTTTTATCTTTTACAAAAAAACATTTTTTTTTCACGAAATTTTGTGAAAATTTACATTTTTATGCCCTTAATACACTGTAATTTTTTTGATAAAAAATATTTTTTTTTCACCCTATTATTGACTTAATATCGAAAAATCTGCCATATTTTCAATCGAAAATTCTGACGTCAAAATATCTGTTTTTTTTTTAAAGTCGGTGGGCGTTGTGTTCCTTATAACCTCTACTTTCTGATGATGTATAAAAAATATACATTGCAATGGTAAATTTTCTCAGAAAATGCAAAATCAGCTGCTGCGAAATAATACCCACTACCAAATAATAAGGCCTAGACAAGAAATTATAAGATTTATTGCTGTTTTATGCCTATTTATTGTTATTTTATGATAATTTATATATCGTGGAGACCTACGGAAAATTTTGGCCCATCAAAAGGTATTTCACAGAGAAGTGGGGAAGGGGCTAGGAGGGTTTGGCCCTTACTACCTGTTATTTTGTAGCAGCTGATTTTGCATTTTCTGAGAAAATTTACCTTGCAATGTATATTATTTTTACATCATCAGAAAGTAGAGATTATAAGGAACACAACGCCCACCGACTTTAAAAAAAAAACAGATATTTTGACGTCAGAATTTTCGATTGAAAATATGGCTGATTTTTCGATATTAAGTCAATAATAAGGTGCAAAATAAATATTTTTTATCAAAAAAATTACAGTGTATTAAGGGCATAAAAATGTAAATTTTCACAAAATTTCGTGAAAAAAAAATGTTTTTTTTGTAAAAGATAAAAATTAAAAACCAAAAACTTGGTTTTTTGAATTTTTCACCTAAATTTTAAGGTTATGTGAAAAAGTTGCAAATGCAAAAGTTGTAGATCTTTTTATTACCTACAACTTTGCCATTCAACTTTTTTCCATAGGACTTGTAGTTTTGCCGGAAATCGAGATAAACCGCTTTCCCCCCTTAAACCCCCCCCCCCCCCCCACCCCCACTTCCCGAACTCGGATCGACCGTAATTTATTTTTCCTTTCATTTTGATCATATTCCCCTCCTTTTCTAATGGGTTTCATCCTACTGTAATTTTTTTTGGTTTCAAAAATTATCGACCCTGGTCTATATTGGGTGTGTGTCAACTGATTATACATTTTTCAATGGAATTGATTTCGAAATGATTTATTCTTGGAATTGCTGATTCAAGTTTCAGTGAATCAAATGAAATATCATGTCATCATCATCTGCCTATTATTATGTTGAAGTCGACTTCTAGTGTAACCAGATGCAGCTGTATAGGTACCAGTATTTTACATGGAGCGACTGTCAAAGCTCTACGAATGAGAGGCTAGACCAACACCATTAAGGGTAAACAAGCCAACGGCACGAACTAGTTGGTGGGCGGGGCTAAAATGCATGCTATTTCACCCGACATCACGAGCGAAATGCATAGAGCGAAAGAGACACAACTAAAACGGGCGCGCGATTGTTTCTATGCAGACCTTTGGTATATTTGGTTTCATGAAAAATCTATTGAATGTATCTGTTCAAAATCAAATTATTTAATTTTTTTAATAACTAATCTATGTCCGTATGGTTTCACTTTTTTCTTTTTCATACTATATACGTTACTTATTTACGCCCAAAGATGAGTTAAAATTAGTGCTAAAATATGAAAGTTTTGACGTTCATAACTTCCAAATCAATATTTTTTTTCCAATTCTGCTTCCATACAGACCTAGATAATGATAAGACCAGTTGATACAATTTTTAATTTTGAACCTACACCGTCAAACAGAGGAGTAATCACCTTCGTAAGTTTGTATGGAAGAATGACTGGCTTGTTCAACCTTAAGAGAATTCCTTGATTGTAATGCGTATATAGTCTCCCATCTACATATCAACCCAGGCAAGCGCAACTTAACCTGCTGAAGATCGATCTCAGTGGCTGTTATTATCTGGCCACGAGCTCCGATAATCCGAGCTAGCGAATGTATGTATTTTTTGAAGAAAACATATTTCTTGGTTTTCCAGAAAGCGCATGCTTTTGATTGGTTATTGGTCTGTAGTGGGAAGCGATTGTTGATGGTATAGCTCAGCGTGGTCTAGCTATAGTGTGCTGCTGCTAGCAGTGCACGTGGTATCGATTAGACGGTGTGAATGCGGTACGGATAGTAAGACAAGTTGCAAACAAGCTCTTGTTTGTCTATATTAATAGAGGCACTGACTTTCTTTTAAAGAAAACAAAGAAGTAAAGTGCATGTTAATAATTCCAAAATAAATGACTTTTACTGGCAGATAGATGACGCAGTAAGGTGTAAGGTACTCCTTAGACAAAAGTGTTTTCTATATTCTATTATTTAAATATGGCATGACTACAAAATGGATTGACATCTGGGACGACTACTACAGATAGAAATTAAAAAATATAAATCAGTAGAAGTAAGGCCAAGACGATGATTACAATTTTTTAACTCGTCCAAAAAGTTGACTGGTTTAATAATGCGTGAATTAATAAAGGTTTTGCTATTCATAACCAGATTTTGAGTACGGTTTAAGATTCTACAATCAAACTAAAAATATTAAATTCTATTAATGCATAGCAAACTTAACAAACATTATTGCGTGTTCCGTCGATAAAAATATTGTTCAAATGTAAAAAGAACATGAATCATTGTAGCTTGTGACTAATTTGCTGACGTTATCAATGACGGTTCAATAACAAGTTCAGGGACTGCTCAAATTCAAAGAGTCGGGGACTCGGCGTGTTTAGTTATTTTAGTTCGAAAGTAACACACTAGGTACACTTGTTTTCCAAACATGCAAATAAATAAAATTGTAGTGTCTGTTTTTATTTTCAAAATAATATATGCTTTAAGTTAAATATGCTTTTCTCTGAATGCACATTAAAAAGGTATTTTTTTGTCTGTCTGTCTGTTCCAGCAAATGTCCGAAAGGGTCAGAACGATTTTGATGGGACTTTACTTACCAATAGCTGTTATATTATCTTATACAAAAAAGACTTGGGGTTCCATGCAGAGAAAATTAGAACCCTTGAAATTGTTAACAAAATTCGGTTTTTAATCGGGAAAAATATTGCTTCTAGTGAGTAAGAAAGTCTTAATTTTTTTACAGCAAAGTTATTTATTTATTTAAACTTTTCGCACACAAAAAAAGGTACAACAAAGGCGGACTTAATGCCTTAGGCATTCTCTACCAGTCAACCAAGGGTGGTGTAGAGATTAGATGGCAGGTGCTCTATTTGAGAGGAACAATGATAAAAAAATTATAATACCTAATGATTTATAAATATAATATATAAATAGTTACGTATATAGATTAAAACATATAATATACATAAGTTATCGTATATTGAAAATTAACACCATTTTAACATTTTCAATTGTCTCATATTTAATCTATATAAATAAAAATAGAAGTCCTGACTGACTGATTGACTGACTGACTCATCAACGCCCAGCCCAAACCCTTGGACCTAGAAAGCTGAAATTTTGCACAGAGGTTCCCTTTATAATGTAGACAAGGAATAAGGAAGGATTTTTCGAAATTCAACCCCTAAGGGATTTAAATATTGGATGAAAGTTTTAATGGAAAATCGTCATTTTCACGCGGGCGAAGCCGCTGGCAAAAGCTAGTAGCATAATATTGCTGGAAAAAGAAGATGTGTGGGTGAACCAGTAGTCGTTTTTAACAACAACCCCAGTTTCACCCCCCTATTCTGCCAACGCTACGAATGACGCGTCACTATCAAGTTCAGTGACTCACAGAAACTGACTCAGTATAAACTGACGAGTTGCTGCTTTATATTAGTACTTCAAGTTATTAGGGGGTTGAAAAGGTGCTTCAAATTATGTATTGTATTATTTTTATAGGTTTAAGTATGACAAGCTTTTGATTTTTTTGCTGTATAGCTTAATAATTAGTGGTGCGACTAACTCCCATGAACAATTTCATCCCCTGTAGATGAATCCTTTCTTGGGGCTTACTTTCGTTATTTTAAGAAACTTTTGTGTTTTCATTTTATAAAACCACTTGGTTCAGGATGTGCGATGTCTGTCAGGGACTGAACTAAGATTTTATTTGTCTAGATTTAGACGACCCACTACTCGTCTATTTAAATATAAATAATATGTATATTGTTTAGAAAAACCTTTAAACGGAAAAAAGTGAGCGTTAACAAGAATTGCAAAAAAAATATATAAAAATGCAACACTTGATCGTCAGTTCTTGATAAAAAGAAAGATGCTTTTTTCACCACGGAATTTTCTAACTGGCATATAATTTGCAATAATTATGGCAAAATATTTCATAAGGCCGCGACGGTTGTACCTATGCAATATGACTGCATACAATTAACTTTTAATATATTGCCTAATTATTTTTATTGTACACCAAAAAACTTGCGGGTCACACTTACACATGCAATTTTGTATTTTCATGGATGAAATATTAACTACAAAGAGTAAATGGACCGTTCACAAAGCCACCAACCAAGCTGTACATCAAACTTATAAGTCAGTCATCACACTTATCACTTAGGAAACTGAAATAGTAAATCACTTACGAAGAAAGAAAAACTATTTATGACAAACACAGCATGGAGATTCTTTTTAAACGGTTTTATTAAACGGTTTTATTTAGCTCACCCCGTTTGTTTTATTATTTATTCTTGGATCAAATTTAGTAATTCAAATTTCACCCACTTCCAGTCAACCGATTAATCTGAAATTTTGTACACACATTGGATTTTGGTGACAATACAATTATGTTTATTCATTATCATTATAAATTCAAGATGGCCGCCGCTACAAAATGGCGGATAATTTATGTTTTATTAATCCCATCAATATGGGTATCAAATGAAAGGGCTCAACAAGTAGAATACAATATACTATAAAAAATTGAAATCCAAGATGGCGGCCGCTACAAAATGGCGGATAATTTATTTATGTTTTATTAATCCCATCAATATGGGTATCAAATGAAAGGGCTCAACAAGCAGAATACAATATACTATAAAAAATTGAAATCCAAGATGGCGGCCGCTACAAAATGGCGGATAACGTAGGTTTTATCAATCCCATCAATATGGGTATCAAATGAAAGGGCTCAACAAGCAGAATACAATATACTATAAAAAATTGAAATACAAGATGGCGGCCGCTACAAAATGGCGGTTAACGTAGGTTTTATCGATCCCATCAATATGGGTATCAAATGAAAGTGCTCAACCAGTATAATACAATATACTATATAAAATTAAAATCCAAGATGGCGGCCCCTTTAAACAGAATGCGAAATAAAAACTAAAAACTAGAAAATAAAAAAATAGGTAAAAAAACTTTTTAAGTTAAACGGTTTTATGTTAAACATACATTGCAATAGTTAAGATAAATGTACTAAAAACCAAAAAATAATAAAATAGAAAACCGTGGGGCACGTCAATTGTCTACAAATTATCGACTTAATTATTATTATTATGATTTCAATCAACAATTGACGTGCCCCACGGTTTTCTATTTTATTATTTTTTGGTTTTTAGTACATTTATCTTAACTATTGCAATGTATGTTTAACATAAAACCGTTTAACTTAAAAAGTTTTTTTACCTATTTTTTTTTTTTATACTAATAAAGCAAGGCTCAAGAGTTTAATCTCAGTCGGTTACGATAACAAATCTTTTTGCATTTGGTAGGTTCCTACTTCAATTCTTGAGGAAGGCCATCATTTCATCATACACCTAGTTTTTTTTTTTTTGAGTGTGTGTCGTCATCAAACTGCAAAAAAGCTCTGACACCAGGTAGACACAAAAAAAATATTAACTAGAGCAGCTACAAAAATATTTAGTACAAGAAATCTAGAACATGTTTCCCTAATCTCACTTGCCCAAACCTACTTCCAAACCAATTTTCCAATGTTATTATAATTAAATTTTCCCGTAGAGGTGCAAATGATTAATAGTGCTTCAGATAGGGGCTGTCGGCATGTAGGGGATGTAGGACAAGCCTTTCAACATGATAGGGTATCGATACACGGGGTGAGACACCCTGATGACTTGTAGTTTGTAGGATAGAGGGGAATATTAAGGGTGCTACTTATTTTAAAAACTGCCCCGTTGGTCGGAAGTTGCAATCGTGACTGCGGAGAATGACGTCCTGGGTACGAGGCCCGCGTCGGACGAATTGTTATTGGGTTTTCAGCAATAGATAGAGTGATTCGGGAAGATAATATCTACATTGCACCCGTGCGAAGCCGGGCGGGTCGCTGATAGAGCATAAAATACAAAAATATTTTATTTATGATCAGGACAAAAAAGACGTTTCCCACCAATTATTAGCTTCGTGAACGTATTGTAACAGATTTTATATGTTCTGTGGTTTACAACTCTACAACTTGTAGAAAGCGGATGCCGCAATGCTCGATGATATTGCTCGATGGAAAAACTTAACAAATTACAGTTTTTTTTTCATGTAGGCCATTTACAGACACTTTTGAAGTGTCGAAACAAATACAGCAATGAAATGTAGCTATAGTCCCAGCCACAAGGTATAAAAACTGCAATAGTACCTACTGTAGTTGCCCATTCCAAAGCACAGATCTATCTCTATGGACAAAAACGAGCCAGTAACTCCATGGACACTCTTTTAAGTCAGAATATTGTTATTATACAACGCGATGTAATAAGTCGGTTAGGTTAAAGACCGGTGCATCAGCCCCTGTCTGGCTACCCCTGTACTGCGCAGGCGTGCATTTACACGTGCTAACAAACGCACTGGATTGTGTGACTTCTACACATTCCATGCATTACAACACCATCTGCAATTCCTACCTGTCACACCGTGCCTATTGCATGTCCAAAAGTTAGGTACAAGACATGTCTCATTTTGGCGTGGCTTGAGTAATAATAATAATAATAATGTTTATTCAAAGAAAAGTTAGACATAACTTACAAAATATTTAAACAGGCAGGTTGTACATAGTGTAAGTGGTGCAGTCATCTGTAGCCGAACTAGGCGGAGCCTGTATTTCGACTATCAGCGCCAAACCCCTCGAGCGTTAGACATTTCATATAAGTGCCAGTATCATTTCATAATTATTGTTAAACATAATTTTAATTTTTTTTAAATTTAATTTGATTAACTTAAAAAGAAAAACAGTTTCTGTAGAATTTGCATGTGGGACCTCTTATTTGTGTGAGATGACAATGTACGTGACTGATGTGTAAGAGGACGTGTATGAGGTGTGTGTTGGGTTGTGTGTGTGTTGTGGTGTGTGTTGTATTGTGTGTGTGTTGTGGTGTGTGTTGTGTTGTGTGTGTGTTGTGGTGTGTGTTGTGTTGTGAGTGAGCGTGCGCACGTTTGTGTGTTTGTGATAAGAGATGCATGTTGTTATTAGTGCATTACAATGGTTAGGATGCTATGTATAGGAGAAGTTCAGTCTGTTCATAGGTTAGACTTTTTAGGTATTCAGCTAGTTTTATCTTGCATTGCATTTTTGTTAATGGGTATATATTTAGTATTCTGTTCAGCCTATTGTAAAGGAATGGACCAATGGAGTGGGCAAAGCGAAATCCAAATTTAGTTTTAGACAACTGAGTTCTCTCGCACACTATGTCCTTTCTTCGTTTTTGGAGGAGTAGTGGGTTGTAGGTTAGTTTGCTGTGCTGTAGGAGGACAACGCTCAGTATGTATAACTGTCTCACGGTCAAGACCTCCCATTCCGCGTATAATGCAGTGGTAGAGAAACGTACAGGCTTGCACGTCGCAACCTTCAGCACTGCACGCTGGGCGATCTCGATAGACTTCAGAGTTGTCTTTGATGTGCCTCCCCAGGATGATAGACAATATGTTAGAAGCGATTGACAAAGAGCAAAGTATATCTGCTTCAGCAACTTGAAATCCGCTATGTGCCTGAGGTTCTTAAAAATATAGATGAGCTTACGTATTCTTCCGCATAACAGCCTAACGTGTTCCTTAAAATTGAGATTGCTGTCTATATTAACTCCTAGATATTTCACTGTATGCACGGCTTCCAGTGAGGGACACTTGCAATTTTTTCCAGAGTGGCACTCGTGCGATATAATATTTCGCGTGATGCCATCTCCAGTAAGTTTTTTTATGCTAAAGCAGATGTACTTGGTCTTGTCCACATTTAATGTAAGAATATTACTCTGAAGCCACTTTCCCACGATATCAAAGCCCCGCTGTGCAGCACCGAAAACCTCTTCCCATGTATTGGCAGCAAAAGTAAGGGCAGTATCGTCTGCAAAAGAAATGATTTCACCATTGGTGAGGTCAAGACTCGTGAGACCATTTATATACACAAGGAACAAACTGGGTCCCAGTATGCTACCCTGTGGCACACCGTGTGTAATCTGAAGGTGAGAGCTTTTAAAATTCCCAACACGAACACACTGAGAACGGCCTGATAGGTAACTATCAAAAAGTTGTAGTTGAGTTCCTCTAATTCCCAACCTTTCGAGTTTATCCAGTAAGAGGGTTACAGAAATCGTATCAAATGCTTTTGCGAGATCTAGAAAGATAGTGAGACATTTTTTCTTTTTATCTAAGTTTGTAGTAACAAAATGAATGAGTTTATTTACTGCTTGCTCAGTTGATTTTCCTTGTCGAAAGCCATATTGATTAGATGAGAGCAGTTTATGTTTTTCTAAATATTTAACTAACCGTGAATTTATAATTTTTTCTAGTATTTTAGATATTGCTGGTAAAATAGATATAGGTCGATAGTTGTTGATACGATTTCTGTCCCCACTCTTATAGATTGGACAGACTTCGGCTTTTTTAAGGACGTCAGGGAACACTCCCTTCTGCAGACAATCATTTATGATCTTTGTCAGCGGTGGAACAATGATGTTTTTATACGTTTTCAGAAATTGATTGCTGATATTGTCACCTCCACTGGCACATTCCGATTTAAGGTCGAGAATGAGGCGTTCAACTTCCTCTTCAGCTGTATCCAGCAGAACAAACGAATGCGGACTACTAGTAGCTGTGTGTGCATTGGTTTGTGTACTGTTTACACAGTGCGCGTTTTGCTGATAAATTTTGTTTGCTAGTGAACTTCCTACGTTCACGAAATAACTATTAACTTCGTGCAATGAATTTTCAGGAGAGTTTGATAGGGTTAATAGTTCTTTCGGATGATTTGCAATTTTTTTTGTGTGTGTGATCTCTTTTATGGCTTTCCATAGTTTTCTATTATCTTTTTGCGCATCTTGAAGTTGTTTTTTTTCATACTCCATTTTAATTTTTCTTAGCAACCCATTGCAAAAGTTACGGTATCGCGAGAATGTCACTTTTAAAATGAAATTATTTGGTGCAAGCTTTGATTTCAAGTGCATCTTATCCCTATTTCTTATGCATCGTAGCAGCCCCTTAGTCATCCAAGGTTTAATGATTTTGTGACGCTTAGAGAGAGTAACATGTTTGGTGTTGTCCATTATAGCTTGTTGAAGACAGTTTGTAAGATAATTTAAAGATTGATTTGGGTTAGATAGGTGATAAATTGGGTCAAAATTAATTTTTATAAGGTCTTGCTCTAAGTTTGTGAAGTCTACTTTAGTAATTGTTGTTATTGCATATTGACGCGTTTCCTTAGCAGTCAAAGACAGCAAAACAGGATAGTGATCAGTCAGGGAAGTTTGAGGTACTAGAGTACTAACAGGATAATTAGTCTTAATTAACGCATGATCTAGACAAGAACTGCTTTCATATCGGGTTATCAGAGTGTGAGCTGGTAAGAGGCCATGAGAAGCCGCTAAAGTCAGGTAGCGTTCCCCATTTAGGTTAATTTTGCTAGGACTAATATCTATGTTGATGTCACCTACTACCAAAATCTGTTTAAAGGTTGACACTGTGTGTAGTAGTGTGTCTAGAGATGAAAGAAATTGGTCAATGTTTTTGAATGAGGGGGACCGATAAAAAGCTAGTATCGCAATGCGATTGTCTATTTTTGCGACCAGACAATTACTTTCCTGTGATTGAGGCTCCTCAATTGTTAAGCTAAGGTTTTCCTCATAGTAAATTACTACTCCATCATTTTGTTTGGGGTTTATTTTAGTCCCGACATGAGAATACCCTGCAAGAATTGGTATAACTGGACAACTTGAGAGCCAGCATTCGGTCAGTACAATCACATCACATTTCAGCTTCATTCTTGTTAATAAAACTTCAAGCCCTGGCATGTTACAGCTTATGCTGCGTATGTTAAGCGTGAAGATTAGTAAACGATTAGGGTGCAGTGATATCAACTTATGGCAGTCTTCAAGGTTTGTTTCTTGAGATTGCGATACCGTTAGTTCATCGAGATTTTCTGTTAAGTTAATTATATTATTGAATTTGATGGTAGTAAAAAGTGTTGTAAGAAAATATGGACGCGTTTAGAGAAGAGAATTTGGAATGCAATGAGATAGCTAGTAGATTTATAATGGTTTGCGTGAACTATGTTTGTGAAGTATGTGTGTATATAAAGTACTCGTGTATTAGAAAGCGTGTTATAAATAAGTGGGATTGTATAAGGTTTTAATGTAGCTGAATGACCGTGTGATAGAAAAACAAAATGAAGATTATGAATGTGTGTTGAGTTGTAGTAAATACTGTGTGTGTAGTTGTGTTTGTATTCAGAGAGAAATGTGTTGACTTTGTAGTGTAGTGTAAAACTGTATAGTGTGGTAGAAGGTAAACAAAAATTACTTGCATTTAGAGCTAGTAAAAAATTAAGTGATTTAAAATGTAAACAGAAAAAACTTACAATTTGAAAAGAGAACAAAACATGCAATATAAAATAAAACAATAGCAAACCGAGAATGAGCTTTACAACATGGAATAGTCATATTGAGTTTCTTAATTTATCCAGATCCGAGTCCTGATTTATGCGTATGTGAGTTGAGTCTTCAGTTTTTTTGAGGTAAACAAACCCGTTAGTAGTCCAGCAAAAGTCATATCCATGAGATTTTTTAAACTGCCTGGCCAGAAAATATAATCTCTGAGTCTTGTGAGTTAAAGTTTCTGTTACGTATAGTGGTTTTGGTTGGTATGAGTGATTCAAGTGAGTAGTATTTAACTTTTCTCCCTTTGGGCGTGATTTATTGAAGTACTTGACAGCTTTCACAATTTTATCTCTCAACAATACGGAAGTTAAGTCCACGACAACAGGATTTGATGCGTCTTTCGATTTAAGTCTATAAATGTCTCGAATATTTGAACAGTCAATGTTGATACTTAAGGTCTGTCCCAGTTGCATTACTTCCTTGCAAAGATTATCTTTTGTTTCACCGTTTTGCTTCGGTATGTTCCGAATTTCTATGCCTGTTCCACGGGACTTTCGCTCAGAAACTTCCAATTTTTCCTCTAATTCTTTAATTAAGATTTTATCCTCTTTCCTTTCCTTCTCCAAAGTAGATATTTTACGCAAGAAATCATCATATTTACTGGACATGACTTCTAGGCTTGTTTTTAGATCTTGAAATCGTTTTTCTTGTTGATTAGAGAAAGTTGAGAACATTTCCTTAATGAACGCTGTAACATCCAAATCTCCACCTTCATACTTTCTTTTCTTGCGCTCAGTTACATTGACTGTACATGCATGAAGATTAGGCTCCGACTCGCAGTGCTGTAGCGGGGAGTCCCTTGTAGCCGCAGATAACGTACTAGTAGGTGTCTCACTGCGAAAGCTCTCAGGCGCTGCTGTCGGCGTCAGCGGGGCAGGTGAGGCGGGGGGTGTCCTATTCAACAGCATAGCTGCGTTGTACTAAGTACGGAGTAAAGCACCAGGACAGTAGGAGTACAGACGGTTTTTCTTTCACAGTAAGTGTACGCACTGTAGGTGTTGCGCTCAGATCTATGAGTAAAAATGTAAACGAGGTGTTTTACTCACTCAGCTTTCTTGTTTTGTTGCGCACGCGTGAGTACCGTGCTAAGTTGCCAACCCAAGTTGCGCCGAACGATGACAACGAGCGAGCGCCAGCGCCAGTGCGCGTGTCCTTGCGGTGACAAGCAGCGATGTGGGCGTGCGGAGGACGGTCGTTGACCCCGGCACGGCGTTTGGTTGAACTCGTTGACACGATGATTCACGCGCTTTCGATGGCCATCGAGATTTTTGCAATCCGTAAACAGTAAAACTAAGTTTACTCGGTGGTCTCTTGGTAGAATTCGCAGCTGATGCGCAAACTAGGTAGCCCAATCACTTATCTTCACAACTATATGTAATTTAAACTTAGTTAATGACTATTTTGCTGGTTATAAATTTTTACTTGGGAGCACATTGATTTTACGTGTTCACGCGTTAACGCTCGAGGCGGTAAGTAACTAAGTAGTAAGAGTAAGTACTTCTTCATCTTTGCGAGTCGATGGCAAATATTCATTAAATAAATTTGGCCCAAAATCAGCTACACGAACTCCGCTCGCTGATGCAGTCATAAGATCATCAAGTGTGCAGGTGTCAGGGCATGCAGCGTAAGATAGAAGATGGTAGGTAGGTACTTAATTGTCTGTGGGGATACACCGCACCCATACTTGAGATCCGAGCCGTTCATGGACACCTATGAGTACTGTGTGTCTGCATCAGAAACGAAAAGATTTTAAACACTATAAAGAGGAGATCAAGCAGCGGTGGCCCAGTGGTGGCGGCCCCGACTTACAAACAGTAGTTCGTGGGTTCGAACCCCGTCACGCGCATTACTTTGTGTAATTTATCACCACTGCTCTTAAAACGGTGAAGGAAAACATCGTGAGGAAACCGGCATGTCTTAGAACCAAAAAGACGAAGACATGTGACATCTACCAATCCGCACTGTGCCCGCGTGGTAGATTATAGCCCATCCCTCTCCTAGAGAGGAGGCCTGAGTCCCTGCAGTGGGAACATTATAGGCTGATGATGATGATGAAAGAGGAGATCAGAACAGTGAGGAGTGTGAGCAGGTTGGTCTGTAGATGGGTTAGTACCCATTACATACCAAGTTTCCTCCGTGCCACAGAAAGATGCGTAAAGCTGTTGGTTCCGGTTGTCTATTGTAGATCTTTGTCAGTCTTTATACCTAGATGGTCAGTGGCTCGAAAGTTAAAAAACCAATGTCATGGCCATGGGATATCGTATAACTACGAACTAACTGCGTTGTGAAGGTCAGATAGACCGTTGCTTCATCTATCTATCTTCTTCTTCTATCTATTAAATAAAAAGAGAAGTCCTGACTGACTGACTGACTGACTGACTCATCAACGCCCAGCCCAAACCCTTGGACCTAGAAAGCTGAAATTTTGCACAGAGGTTCCCTTTATAATGTAGACAAGGAATAAGGAAGGATTTTTTGAAATTCAACCCCTAAGGTAGTTAAATAGGGGATGAAAGTTTGTAGGTATGGAAAATCGTTATTTTCACGCGGGCGAAGCCGCTGGCAAAAGCTAGTGTATAATACTGGTATTCAGCTGTATCCAGTTAGCCTAGAAGCCGACCTCCTACATAGTTGGGAAAAGGCTAGGCAGATGATGACGAGATACTTGAAGATACAAACTTGGTAAAATTCATCCTATACGCACAAGTATACTTTGTAGTTATACACAATTAACTTAGTCTAACACTAACAACATTTAGTTCCTAGGTACACTAGGTAACCGGCAAGGTCACCAACATTGACAAACTGCAATGCCGCAGCACAACACCTAATTACTTTAAAAGTCAACTCACACCGTACTTTAGGTTATAATTCACTGAAGAAATATAGTGAAAATATTGCGCTGGGGTTCTGTTTTGTTCGGGACCGTGTAGCTTAAGCATAATCAGTCTATGATAACGTTTCCAGTTCCCAATGCTGGAAAACCTCTTTGAGTGAAAGTGGGCCGTAATCCACCACGTAAGCTCAATACGGGCAGGTAGATAGATGCCACCGAAGTCTACGAAGTTTTTGGCGACAGAACATGCCAGTTTCGTCCCACTGCTTTCCTTCGCTATTTGAGAGCAGTGTTTAAATTTTATAAATAAAGCAATGCGCCGTCTGGGTTTTGACCCACAGCTCCAAAAATCGCCAGGACTGTTAAATGTAATAAGTATATTTTAGAAATTATTCTTTAACATGAAATAAACTTTTCATTACTCATACTCTGAAAGTAGGTCATAACAGCGGGTTGAAAGTACTACTTTTCTGCCCTAGGGAGAATCGCTTTCTATTGACAGCTGTCAAATTATTTGATGTAACTGGGAGCAAGCCTATTGCCACCAAATGATGTGATTAGGTGCAAGCCTATTGCCATCAACACATGTAAGTAGGAGCAAGCCTATCGACATCAACTGATGTAATTAGGAGCAAGCCTATTGCCACCAACTGATGTGATTAGGTTCAAGCCTATTGCCATCACTGACTTTGACTGGCCTGTTGGTCTAGTGGTTAGTGACCCTAACTGCTATGCCGGAGGTCGTGGGTTCGATTCCCACCCAGGACAAATGTTTGTGTGATGAGCACGATCATTTGTTCTGTGTCTGGGTGTAATTTATCTATAATATGTATGTATTTAGAAATATATAAGTATGTTTATCAGTTGTCTAGTACCCAAAACACAAGCTCTGCTTAGCTTGGGACTAGATGGCGTTGTGTGATAGTTGTGGAATATTATATTATTATTATCAACCAATCTAATTAGGAGCAAGCCTATTGCCATTCACCGATTTAGGTTGGTAATTGGGAGCAAGCCTATTGCCATCAACCAATTTAATTAGGAGCAAGCCTATTGCCATCAACTGATGTAATTGGGGGTAAGCCTATTGCCATCAACCAATATAATTAGGAGCAAGCCTATTGCCATCAACTGATGATGTGATTGGGGGCAAGCCTATTGCCCCCAACCGATGTAATTAGGAGCAAGCCTAATGCCATCCACCAATTAGAATTAATCGATTTTAAGTGTTTCTCTTATGTTTACTTTTTTATTTTTTTTGTCAATTTGTTTTTCCTGTGTGAAACCAATTTTATACGGTATTTTTTCTTCTATCTTTCGATTTAGGTAATTGGGCGCAAGCCTATTCCCATCAGCTTTCCTTGTATTCGTAATGAAAAGCACAGTGTTTACCTCGGGTTAAAGACTTATTTAGTCCTAATGTAACAATGTACTATTAAAATCATGCGTATAGAGACTTTTGTGTAACCTTACCTCAAGCAAGAGCTTTAAGGATCTCGTAGCATTCGTAGCATGAGAGCTACGAACTGCTACGCTGCGTAGCAATTTGTTACGAGCCTGTCCGTTGGGCGCGCAAAGTTGACAGACAGTAATTATAATATATTTTTTGCGGCATTATGAAGGGTGTTAAAGTGCCCTTAACGAAGCCTAAAGGCACTTGTTCTCCCCGTCACTTTGATCGTATTTTGTTCTAGACCATACCTGGGAAGCCCCTAGTTACGGAGATATTGGGGGTCAAAATTTCAAAATTTCACAGCCGTTTTTTATAATAGTTTTACAGGTACTTTACTTAATTACCTCCATGGACCATTAATTCAAATCATCCACTAGCACTATGTTTCAAGAGTGCTACATTGAGTTTTACCGTAAAATGTGATTTTTCACCCCAAAAAAACTTGATTCCCAGCAATAATTTTTGCATAGGGGTAGGTACTAAGTTTGATGTACGTGGTTGACGGCTTCGTGGAGGGTACGTTATTTATACACCCTGTATGATTTATCTTGAAATGTACAACTTTTTGTCTCAGACAGACAACGATTAGTCTGGTAGTCAAATGTCGAAGGTAACCATGCAAATACTCGTATTATAACAAAGCACTCTTGATTTTACTGAAATCGAGCACTAACCTAAAGTATTTAAAATATCTCTAGAATGTAAAACTCCTACTATACAAAACATAATTTAACAAACAGTGACGAAAAATGTCGAAAAAAACGAAAACATGCAATGTCCACGCAACTGCACTACCTCTTACTTACAGGTTACAGTAGCCCTGTCCCAGCAGTGGGAATGATCATGCCCTGACCATACTAGTCAGTAAGTGGTGGCTTAAATGTATTAATTAGCATGCGAAATTATTATTTAGTGGTGGCGAAAATCGATCATAATGTGTTCAGTAATGACTTGGTTTACCTTGGAGTGGTTTTCACCTTGTGGTCATAACTTAGACAATTAATAAAAGTACTTATTAAATGTTCTTCTTTAAGTTGGTAATCAAGAAATTATTTATTTTGGTAAAATGTATAAAGAGCAGATGAATGATGGGAACGGGTTTTCATCAGTTGTCTCAATACATTTTATCTTTGTTTTGGTTCCGGGGTGGAAATCCTCATGGATGTCCTCAACCCTGGGGCGTGCAGAGAGGTCTAACAGACCATAACAGACTAAAAACTACTCCGGTGTTTCATCATCATCATCCAGTTCATCCACAGCCTGAATTCACCCACTGCTGTGTATAGGCCTCCCTTTTCTTGTGCCATTCTCCACGGTCCTGTGCAGCCTAATCCAGGTGTTTCCCCAGATGGTAACTATAATTATCGTCTGCACATCTCGCCGCTGGACGACCCACACTTCTTTCTCCAGTTCTTGGACGCCATTCGGTTCACTTCCCACATTTGCACCGGGCATCATGGGAACTAGTGCGCCTTCCACGATCCTCGGTTAAATACTTTTACCTTTTAAGTAGCAAATGACGTCTTTAACAGTCAGTACCGTGGTAGTGAGACTGATTACCCTAAGTTAGTCGAACATACGTTCAAGTAAAGGGAAAGGTGACTTTAGTGCATAATCACTACTGCTCTCTTAGCCTATTCCCAACTATGTTGGGGTCGGCTTCCAGTCTTACTGGATGCAGCTAAATATAAGTATTTTACATGGAGCGACTTCCTATCCAAACCGTCAACCTTGACAACAACCCTGACAACAAGGTTGGGTGTTAGACTTTTGGGGTTAATGGACAACCTGTTACGACTGTCAGAGACCAGCGTTTCAACGTACTTTCCGAGGCATGGAAGATACTCGGTATGGAATGAACGTGGATCACCCATCAACGGAGCAACCTAAGCCAGCGCGACTCAATCCAAATATCGATCCGAGTGGCTGATATTATTTTGCTACGAGTTCCTCTTCGTCGTATTCAATATTTAGATAAATTATGGTCACTTTTGGTCATGATCTTCTCAATTATCCAAGTTCCACCAACTCGCCCTGCGCCCGCGTTTTGAATTACAGGCTACTTCTTCTCATAGAGAGCAGGCCTGTTTCCCAGCAGTGGGAAAATTACAGGCTGACTATGCTGTAGGAGGCTATGCTCAGGATACAATTAAGGTAAATAGTGCCTGTTTAGTGTCCCTTATTTTAATAGCTTTTCGCAGTTCATTTTGGAAAATGGAAAACTCTTCAAAACACCTTGAATTGGCTAGTCTAGACAGTATTTTGCTGTCTTGAATCGTGCAAGGCCATTTAAACACCGTGTAGATTATCGAATTACGTGTGATTATTTCGTATTTTATTTTGAAGACATGGTCAAACCGATATTGGATCAGCGATAACTTTAGAAAAGAAGACAAACAAATGTATTTTTAAGAGTGTCCGACCGACAAGACTTCTATGTGTTATCCTATGTAAAGACAAAGTATTTTTATAAGTAGGTACTTGTAAAGTCGTAACGCTTTGAAAATGTAAACTATCACGACTCTGCCAATTATTTCAGTCCTTCGCTTGTTCCATCAGCTGCCAGGTCGTTGGCTTCATCCGTGTTTCAATGATATTTAATTAATTTGAAGATGCAATTTATTCAAAATGTCTCTTTGTATTTTTTTTAAATTAGATGAGTCCTCTGGACGTTCCTTATTAATGTTAGAAACCACTTGATAGCGAAAAGTAGTCTGTTCATTCAAATTTCATCAGATCACTAAAAATAAATATAGTTTCCTGAAGATCTATTTTATCGCCTTACATTTTCGAACTTCCTATAAAATCGATTAAGTACTAAAGTTGGTGAAAGATTGCAAAAAGATATCGGTTTAATTAATGTACATAATTTATGTTCCATAATACACGTAGGTTTCCGTACTAAAAGTATGTTTTTAGATTCTTCTGATAAAATATGACCCTTGAAAAAGTAGAGCACGAAACGAAACTGTTTAACACAGCGTAGGTAACTATATTAATATTTTTATTTTATGTCCACCTCTGAAACTGGGTTGTTAATACATAAAAACCTTTTGAGAATATACCACGATAGCTGAAATAATACTGTGTACCAAAAAATACTTACTTAATAATTAGATAATAAAAAATCCAATTTACGACCAACACTACACACACTAATACAGTATTTTTCATTACAAAACAATTATTCAAGTCACTAGTTCACATTTTTGCTAATATTTTACAAAAACACTCATTTTAAACGTCATCATTTCAATTTTATTTTGAACACGCAATATAAAACGTAAATTGCCACCATTTTAAATTTTCTGGCGCGAAAATTAATCGTAGCTGTCATTTTTGAATTTTAATTCCACTCACACACACACATAAATTTAGTGTACCAGATTAAACATTGTTTCCTTGTGAAAAAAGTAGGTACGAATGAAGGTTAGATTTAATTTTCTCGACCATGATGCGAAAATTTTGCATTTTTAACACTTTTAGCACAAAAATTCACACATTTAAATATTTTACACACACTGATTTTGTTGTTGGCATTATTTTTGGTATTTTTTTGTTAAAAAAGTATTGTTTATTATTGTTTTGTTTTCAGTTTCTAAGGCTACGCTATGTCTTAGAAGGCAGTTGTGTTACAACTGACCATTGTGTGAAGAAATGGGGGGCGAGTGGGGTGGCCCCGGGGGTGTGCTGTTAATCACGTGGGGTGGAATAATTTTGTTTTTTAATTACGCCGAGGTGCGTTCGGCAACGGATTTTTACTGTTATTGGCGCTATTTTAGGTTACGATGTCATGTTCAGAAAATACGTTGTATGTGATGACTTTATCCGGCGCCAAACGGAATGGGGACACCTGATTAGTTTAGTTTCTATTTTTGGAAATGAGGTTGTAATGTTGCAACCTTTTTAATATTTAAATAGGCCAAAAGATCATTTAAACCACCATTTATTATATAAAATACAGTCCCTAAGTAAGATTTACTTCAATACAGCCACGGACCTTGTATTAGTAGTTTAGTACACAAAGGTATTCATATAATTTCAGTAATTAAGAGTTTCGCATTGAGTTAATTCGTAGTTAACCGATGTTAACCGCGGTCCGTGGCTGATATATTTTACTTGTAGCTAATTTGCAAATCTATGGTATAGGATCACGCGCAGTAGGTTGGGAGGTGGTCAGAGTTCTAGGTATGAAAGTAGGTTTTTAAGAAATTGTGTGGTTGACTGGGAGAATGCCTTGTGACGTTAAGTCCGCCTAGCGCCTATGTACACTATTGTACATAAAGTTTAAATAAATAAATAACTTGTGTTAACAGTCGTGACAGTTTTTAAACGGTTTTATTTAGCTCACCCCGTTTGTTTTATTCTTGGATCAAATTTAGTAATTCAAATTTCACCCTCTTCCTGTCAACCGATTAATCTGAAATTTTGTATACACTTTGGATTTTGGTGACAATACAATTATGTTTATTCATTATCATTATAAATTCAAGATGGCCGCCGCTACAAAATGGCGGATAATTTATGTTTTATTAATCCCATCAATATGGGTATCAAATGAAAGGGCTCAACAAGCAGAATACAATACTATATAAAATTAAAATCCAAGATGGCGGCTAAAAACTAGAAAATAAAAATAGGTAAAAAAACTTTTTAAGTTAAACGGTTTTATGTTAAACACAATTCGGAACTGTCGTGCTGCGGAAATTACAATTGACGTGCCCCACGGTTTTTTCCCACGACTGTATCTATTTTATTATTTTTTGGTTTTTAGTACATTTATCTTAAACATTGCAATGTATGTTTAACATAAAACCGTTTAACTTAAAAAGTTTTTTTACCTATTTTCTAAACTAAACTTCTCTACAATTAACACAACATCACAAAACATGCGCGCCGCCATGAGAGAAAATGTTGTATTTACCGTCCCCGCCTAGTAAAATAGACAAATTTTCATAGTGCAGCTCAGGAGGTGGATGTAATTTGGCAAGACTTTTGGTTCATGGGGCGGTGATGTACCACCGGTGGCCATATGAACATTTGCGCCGTAGGATACCAAGTACCTACTCATGAGGTGCCGGTCTGAACGTGTTAAGAGAGCCGAGGACGGTAATCATCAATACACACGTGGATCATACGACGTTTTTCAACACACTCGCGAAGAAAATAATACAAAAAAAAAGTCATCTTCAACAGTTAAAACGAGTTCTGAATTTTATTTCACAATAGCGGGAAAAATTAATAGGTTTTCCTATGCGCGCGCATCTACAGTTCGACCAACTTATCTGTGCAGGCGGGAAAACACGGAACTAAAATAAATGCACTAAGTTTGACGTAGCGATGCATTTTTTCTTGACCAGTGGCGTCACCATGAAGTTCACACTTAAAATGGTCATACTATACAATGGCGATCGGCCATAGACTAAAAGAATTAGCTGGTTTCTTTATTTTTGACTTTTCGCGGATAGAGTTTTAGCCACGGACAAAATGGGAAATTCAAAGTTTTCTTTATTACAGAGAAAACAAAAGTTATATTATTTGAGTGTTCATTTAATTAAAAACATACAGTTGAAATTATCTATTTAAATTCAAAGTTGCATGAAATGAGCAACAACTTGAGCGGTACCATAAGTTATTTTTACTATTGAACACGATCTTTTTTGTATCGAAACTTTTTAAGAACATAGCAACTCAACCAATAAAATTTAAAAAAAAAACCCTATATCGCACTAGTGAATAATAGTAATGAAAAAGTCACAGTTTGACTATAGGTGTCATTATGTGCCTAATTTCGGTGAAATTATAGCCACTTTATGAGCAAGTGTGTTGAAAAATACTATTTTTTATGTGCCCATAACTCGCGTCTTTTTCCCTCGGGGGTAAGCAGCAACTTCAGAACACGATGTGCTACTGCTACCAATCAACAAAACTTAGGAGTAACATCACACCTGTAATCCCCGAAGGGTTAGGCAGAGGTATATAATAATAATAATAATATAATAATATATTTATTCAGAAATTAGAGTTGGCACAGTAAATATAATTTAAATCTTAAAAATAATGTAGGTATAACAGAATTCGATGCCTGTACTAGGTTAAACCTGTATCACAGGCGGCATATTTCTAACAATTGAGATTTGGACAATAGATTTCTTAATAATATATATACCTAATAGTTCACCCACATTTCATCAGTTATGTTTTAAGTCCCATGTAAACATAAAAGTCTATTGCCAGCAACCGGGCACAGACTACGTGGCTGCGTGGCTGCTACTGAGAGATTACTGATGGATAAACTCTATAACACTTAGCCCGACCCGGGAATCAAACCTCATGCTCAGCAGTCGCGCTGTACTTAGCTACTAGCTACTTAGCTAAAGGCATAGATGTTAAATAATGGAAATATTGCCGACCTCTTAAAGGACGGAGTCGGACGGATCCCTACATCCAACTAGAATTGTACCTTGAACATAATGTAAACCCAAACGATTTTAAAAGAGTGTCCATGAAGTTTCTTGCCATTCTTCTCATGAGACCAACGCTTTGGAATGGGTAACTACAGTACACTCACGAGTTATTATTTTGTTGTGTGTGTCCTTGTGACTGGGACTGTAGCTTAGTTTATTTAGCTTCATTAGTTTAGTAGTTTACTGCCGCACTCGGAGAGCTTCAGTGGTTTCTTGGGCCGTCGCTTGGTAAAGGTTTTTGGCAGTTTTGTCATACAAAAGTATGTCAGGCCTTTGCTGGGTGGCGGCTTGAGTAATCGTTGGATATCTCTGAGTGCCGCAGTTAGTTAGAGTTATTCGACTATTCAAAAGTGCCTGTAATTGGCCTACTTGAAAAGAATATTTTGATTTTGATGAAAAACTAGCGAAAAATTGGGGTACCCACCGTACCCATTATGATACTAGGTATATTTTTTTTTATGTTATAGGGGGTGAGGCACTGCCATCAACCGGGCACCAGGTCCAAACACCAGCTACTACTGCGAAGTTCCTGATGAAGAAACGCATTAAAACTTTGCTCGTCCCGGAATGATCATTACAAGCACTTCCAATTCTGCCAAACGCTTTGCGGAGTCCAGACCAAATTGTATGTTAATTTCCTACAATAAAATACTTCGACCACCATTTACAACTTACTCCCAAATTGGTGAAAATAACAGAAATATTCTAATAAAGCTTGTAACACAAGTACCATAACATTAGCTAACATCCTTCGCTACAAGGTTTTATTTTATACCGCGGCCCTGAAAACAACGTTACTAGAATACATTACTAGTGTTATATTTAATAAATAAACTTCGCTGGATTTCGACGTTTTTTCTAACGAATATAATTTATTATTATTATGTTGTTCTACTACATTGTTGCGAATTACTTTTGAGCTAGGTGAGGTAGAGTGAGTGGAATGGAAATAAGTTGAATAGGTTCAGACAGAGATAGCTATAATCTCCTCTGAATCCTCATATGGACCCTCTACGAGTGACAGTCATTATCATCACCAAAGCCTAAAATTACCCATTCCAGACAAAGTTTTAAATTGTTGTCTGCCTCGCGCGTTGGTCTAGTTGAAAGTTGCCGCTATAGGCTCTAGTGGTTTCAAGGCTGTTGCTGCATGAGGTCCTTGGTTCAATTCCTAGGGCAAGCAATGTGTTATTTAGTTAATTCATCAGGAATGGCTCTGTAAACTGTCACGGAGTATAGGCGTGCTCCCAGTTGATGGCAATGAGCTCGGGCCCTCTAACATGGGACTTAGGGCTCCCACACATAAACACGATACGACGTCGCGTCGTGGAAATCTACGACACGACGTCGTAACGTGTCGATGCACGATACGACGTCGTGACGTTAGAAACTAAGGTTGCAATCCTGCGCAGTTGTCTTGTCACTGTGAGTGAGCTTTGTTTTTCTGACATTCAAAAGTGCCTGTAATGGTCTAATTGAAAAAAATGCTTTGAGTTTTACTTTGCACCACACACCCCAATCGGAGACTCAACAACCGGTGGAAGGGTCCCCCCATTTTTCAAGCAGGCTGAAGAATTTTCCACCATTCATACCTCAATAACGTTTAGCTAGGTCAAGTAATTGAGGTCAATTGATAATTTTAATTAATATTCTTTACAATAATCTATTGGTAGCATCTAGTACATTATCTAGATAAGCAGTCTGTTATTAATTCGCGGGAGTTGGGTGCGCCTCTCAAAGTAATAGGGAATACCAATTACCCTAATGTTCAGCTATACCTAGGATTTTTAGATGGTGCGATACGATTTTAGGATACCTACATTTTCACTACGCTCTTCTCATTTAACATGACCTACAGTGGGTGTCGCTGTGGCGGTGTAGTGATTCCCTATACGTCTAATTCGTTCCACCTGCACTTGAGTGGCCTGGACTAACCGGGAAGTATCTTAACAGACTTCGTTCGACACACGTTAGTAGCAAGGAAAACCTTTTTTTTTTTGAAGGGTGGAAAATCATCAAATAACCCCTCCCTCTCTTGGGCATAGCGAAAGGCAGTGTCAGACTTCTACTGACTAAAAACCACCCATGTTCCTTGTTAGCCCTTTGTGTCGAGGCCGCGGTATCTCTTTCATCCACCCCGCAGCCTCAAAGGGAGCAAAGAAAACCTTGAGCAGACTTTGACGATTTTAGATGGGTCACTGTCTGACAAGAGACGAAATGAAGCTTAAGCTCGAACTGTGAATTTTTTCCAGGTTTGTGACCCTGGAAAATACTTAGACTGGTACTTAGTACGACTGCCTACCTCTTAGAAAAATTGCATTAAATAACAAGAGTCGTATCGCCATCGAATCGTAGTATAAACCACAAAGCTGCAGTGTTCGTAGCCCGCCGTCGACGACCGCACCCACGATGCAGTCTACAGCTAATGCGAGCCTCTGCGATGACGTGAGGGGTAATTAACGACTCTACAGGCTTTCATATTTTAATTGTTTTTCATTGCGTTAAACATAGGTACAATAAAACATTACTTGTGTGTGGCAGAATTACTGGTAGCGCTGCAGTGAATATTATGAAAAGGAAAACACATGAAAAAAATATTGTATTGTTGCATATAAAGAGCCAAAATAAACGAAGAATTGGAATAAAAATGTTATTTCCTAAGATTTCCAGTTCGGGCAAAGTGTTATTGGGATTTTCATCACGAATTTCTCGGTAGCAGCCAGGCAATCTGAACGTGTGCCCGATTGATGGCAATAGGCTCGTCCCATGAGGTACACCTCTGCCTAACCCTTCGGGTTTTTTATAATAGGTGCTTTTTTATATTGTATGAAGACGTTTAACAATCTGCTACCCAAATGAAAAAGGTGTTCTTTGAAGGTGGTTTGAGGACTTGCGTAAAAAGTACAAATAAGCCGTTGGACATCGATCATCATCAACAGCCAATTAATGTTCCCACTGCTGGGATACAGGCCTTTGAGGCTCTTTGAGAGGGAATGGAATGGAATCTACCACGCGGGCCCAGTGCGGATTGGTAGATGTCACATGTCATCGAATTTTTTGGTTCTAAGACATTACCGGTTTCCTCACGATGATCGATCACTTGCAGCCTAAACATTTTGTTGTAAATCATTTTGTGAAGTTTGAGCATCCCTTTTTTGGACTTTGGGAAATCATCAAATGACTCCTCCCGCTCTGGGTGGAGTGAAGGGGAGTGTCAGACTTCTACTGACTAAAAACCACCCACGTTCCATCTTATCCTTCTATGTATACGAGGCCGCGGTATCCCTTTCGAATAACCCACAGCCCCGACTGCTATGTTGCGGACATCTCTTGGACGCGCGCGAGGAACACGCACGCGCCGTCGACACGGCCTGTCGTCGTCATAAGATGGAAGACCGGTGAGCTAGAGGTTGAGCAGCCCTGGCTTAGAGTTCATTAATGGTACTGCAGCAACTGAAAGTCGTTTGTTGTTGCAGATTCTAGATGTACGCTGTGCCTCAGTATTGCCAATTAAACGTTTAAAACGTCATTACTCTCATCTTCATAACAATCATCGTTAGTACCTACTCTCATTTCAATAGGGTAGTTGACTGACTAAAAAAAACATGATTCTGTTTAGTCCGTCAGTTAGATTATCGAAAAATATTATTGGATACGTGTTTTTTGTTTTATCAAATAGATAAAAAACGGAAATAAAGTGTCAAAGATCATAAGAAACGAGTGCTTTTGACGTCACTCTGGTAAAAAAACGGACCAAACTATGACGTCACACAACTTTTCGAAGCACTGCATCGTCTTAATTTTTTGTTTAGGTACCTACGTTAAAAAAGAAAAAATACGTGTCCAATATTTTTTGGAAATCTATCTGAGGGACTAATTACATTTTTTTGTTAACTACCCTATTGCCCCGTTGGTCTCGTGGTTGTAAGCACGACGTCTACGCATGAGATCTCCAGGGTTCGATTCACAAGTCGCGCAGTATCATACAGTTTTTCCATTAGGAATTTCTCAAAGTGATGCCATGAGATTGGTTTCAGAAAGCATATTTTGTATTGTGAACGCGCTCATACAACCGTGCGTATAAGCGCTTACACGCTGTTCTAAAAGCAAGCGTACTCTCGCCGAAAATACGCTAATTTGAAACCGGCCTAGGAATAGGGTAGTGTAGGTAGGGTATTTTAATAAAACGTCACAGTATATTTCAATTATTCATTTATTACCTCGGTATGTAAGGAATACAATGTTTCAGCAGCAACCCACTGCGTAGGACGATGATACGAACACACCCGAACGCAAATATGTCGCATCGGGGATTAGAACGAGACAGAAGACACTGTGACTGACAGAGACGACGCTATATCCCCGATGCGGCGTATTTATGAATAGGTATATTAGTTATATATTAAGTTTATTATTTATTCACAAATTAAAATTTACAAAATAGTGTTACACTAAAAACTTAGCGAGATACAAAAGTATTGGTGTTACCTACTTTGTTATATTGCTTTTTGATAAATAAATAAAATTATAACATTGAATTGCATTTTATTATCGAAAAATGTCAGCTGTGAATTATTAGAAAAAAATACAGAATAATTGATTGTAAAATAAAATAAAATTATATCATCAATTTGATCAAAAAATACCAATTTAATGTCAACACCAAATAATTTTGTACCACACTGAAAAAAAAACTAAAGAATACTGATACTTACAAATAATTTGATAAATCAATTATTAGATCACAATTAAAATTGAACTGAATACAATTATGATAAGGTATTATAATTACACAATGTACAATTCTATACAACTTAGTTATTTAAATTTAAGCTTATAGCTGGATTGACCAAAGGACTTTGAAAATTAATGACAAAAATAATCTTTATACTACACCTGCTTGGAAAGTACCTTGATACTTTATCAAATTTACGGTAGAAAGTACGTCATTGCATATCGAACAAATATGCGGGGAGAAAACGCATCTGAGCGGGAGAGAATGGATTTTCATACACTTTTCTCTCCCGCTCAGATTACAATTTGAAAAAAGAACATGTGACAATTGCAGACGCCATTGGCGCCATTTTGAATTTGAATTAGAATTTTAATTTAGTTTTTTATTTTCTTCGTAGGTGTAGTATAAAGCACTATGTATCACTCGAGAGAAAGTGCAATTCCCGATCTCGGGTGTTTTAAAGCCCTAGCCTACGGCTTCGGGCTTTAAACGACACCCTCGGCGGTAATCGGTCACTTTCTTCTCTCGGTGAACAATGTACTATTCTTTCCTTCCTTTAAGGTCTATCGAGACAAAGATCTATTAGCGCATGGTCAAAAACGGAACTAGCTTCGCCATTTTTTTTCTGTACAGTATCAGCACATCAAGTTAGCCGAAACTGTCAAATTTTCTCAATCAACTTTGAACCTAATGTTATAGCGATAAAGTTCAAAATCTATTGAAGAAATTTGACAGGTTGTAGTAGCTTGATTGCTGATCATTGACCAAAATATACGATAGATAAGCTACGATGTCAATCGACGACATTGTACGACTGAATCAAGTAACGAAGGTAACACATCGGGCAATTCGATAATAGATCTTGTTACTAAGTTCAGTAGAATCAAAATCGTACAACATAATCGGTTGACAAAATCTATAGATGGCTTAGGTAGACCAAAGGATTTCCTGTATATACTCGTATATTGAGGTTTATATTCAGCAATAGAGCGCATTATAAACATCGACGCGGACAGCGAGCGGTTTTTTAGGCAGCGCGTCCTCGCAATCTCTTTTGCACTTTATTATAGTAGTTACAAAGTCTAATATTAAAATGTGACCAGGTCATACTAAAATATGAAGTGTGTGTGTGTGTGTGTGTGTGTGTGTTTTACAGTCCCAGGTCACCAGCAAAACGATAGTAAGGCACCAAAACTATACAGTTACTAAAACTACAGAAATTTAATAAAAAAAAAAACAACAAAATCAAGACTTTTGAACATTCTATACACACATAAATGCTATATTTAATGCGATTGTGTTGCGTAAGATAATGTTTAAAGACAGACAGAATACTGGAAGTAAATTAAGATGGTTTAAACAAATATTATCACGACTGTAACCCCCAAAAGAGTTAGGCAGAAGTGTACATAAATAATGGAAATCGACAATAAAGCAATTGGGATTTTAAGTTTTGTTAGTATGAGAAAATGGGTGTTACACAGGGATGCATTTCAACATTTTCAGTGTTATAGGAACTGGAAACTACGGGAAATGGTAACTACGGGAATTGGAAACTACGGGAATTGTAAACTACGGGAACTGGAAACTACGGGAATTGGAAACTACGGGAATTGGAAACTACGGGAATGTGTTAATAAGGGAATGAGACACATTAGGGCATTTATATTTAAAATAATCGCTATTCCAACGATGACAAATTATTTGATTTCTGTATCTGGATAACCAGTATCATGCAATCTGTTTAAAAGCAACAATAAAATCGCTTTTTTTATAAAACCTTTGATTATTTAGGGCCTAAGTATTCTGACTGTCTAAATCATTATCTACATTTTACCCGACTGCGGCGAAGCACAAAAGGAGGGTTATGTGTTTACTCAGGTATCTGCAGTAATGAAATTCTATGTCAAACAAAACGGTTTAATATAAAATATTATTTCTTAGAACTCGATTAAATAATTTTGGCAGTTTTCTTATTATGTGAATATAGTTTAAATAACTAGATATGAATCAATCTTTCGCCAATTTTCTAAGAGGTACAGGATTAACGGAATTCTCAGATCATTTACATTTATGACACACCCGCTAAGAATCTATAAAATTCATGTGCAACGGAATTAAAACCCGGAGATCCGTGACTACTATATTATTATACTAGACCATAATACATAATATTATATTGAATAAAAAATGCTATCAATAAATTGCATTAATTTAGACGGAATAAAAATAATAACATAAATACATGAATTGAGTATATTATCCGGAATTCAGAATCATAAAATATCATTAATTACTAACTCAATATTGCTCAACAATATTCAGATATTTCATACTAAAGCAGAAAATACAATCGGAGTCCAAAATTTGACAGTAACAAATTTTGACAGATGTCAACTATGACAGCTGTCAATTGAGACTTGTAGCTCTTCTGAACAAGTTTGAGATAAATCATGACTCTGGCACTCTTCCAAAAATGCGATTTATGCGATATTTATATGCCATTAGTCACCCTAAAGTCAATAGTGCGTATTACTAATTACTATATACGCACTGCATCGGCGTCATCTCACCCCCATGTTTACAAGCTGAGGGCGATCCAAGAAAATGCCTTTACAGTGCCTATAACTATATGTATTACTAGCTGAACCACGTAACGTAGTCTGGCGTCACCTAAGAGAGAGAGTGGTTTAAGGAAAAATCCCGTGTTCAACATTTTTCATTTATGCTTCGCTCCTATTGGTCGTAGCGTGATGTTATATAGCCTATAACCTTTCTCGATAAATGGACTACCGAACACAATTTTTTTTATCAATTCCAACCAGTAGTTCCTAAGATTAGCGCGTTCAAAAAAACAAACTCTTCAGCTTTATAATATTAGAATAGATAATTTTTTGGACTCCAATCAAACTTTCAACTCTCAAGCAAGAACAAATCGTTCAGGTTATTCTTAAAAACTTGTAAAAATCACATATCTTTTAATACAGACTTCAATATGGCTCCTTCTGTGTTCCTGGTCTGGTTGACCCCAGTGTCGAGACTCGGTGAGAGGACCCTGGGGTCTCTGTCGGAGTCCCTCGAGAGCTGGGATGATGTTTCTATGGCGTCTATATTTTGAAAGAGAAGGTTGTTCGAGCTATTGGAAGCGGTGCGGGTGTGACCTGACTTTGATAGGTTTGGTGGTGGACCTGTAAGAGATGGAGATATATTGGTTTGAGTCTTACTTTGTTATAAGAGTAATAGAGAATTATGGTAGAAGAAGACATGCTGCGCCGACCCCAAATGATTTGGAATAAGGGCAAGAGAATGATGAGTCTTACTTTGCCAAATCTCAGGATTTGTCAAAGTAAATGGGGCCCAATTCTATAAAATAATAAAGTTGTGAATAGTGTGTCGATAGTGTGTAAGCAGTGTCTCAATAGAACATTCATTGACATTTGGTATTCTACAAATTATTTATGGTCATTGACTTGCCACTGTAGTGACATTGAAAGGACTTTATTGGTAGTCTGTAAATATATTTCAAGTAAAATCTGACAGTTGTGTCTATCGTGTTTGGCTATCGAACTGCCATTGTGAAGCCATCGAACAACGACACCTCTTATCCCTATTGCATAATAATGTCTGTAGTGTGTCGATAGAGTGTCAATGGCGTGTTGCTTATCTCTAAGTTACAGAATTGGGCCCCTGGAGGCTGATTTTTGTAACTAAAGACTTCAACATCGTATGGCAATCAGATTAACTGGATGCAGCTCTGACCTCTACATCCCATTTAGTACTAAAATAAATAAAAAGAGAGACTGACTGACTGACTCATCAACGCCCAGCCCAAACCCTTGGACCTAGAAAGCTGTAATTTTGCACAGAGGTTCCCTTTATAATGTAGACAAGGAATAAGGAAGGATTCGGAAATTCAACCCCTAAGGTAGTTAAATAGGGGATGAAAGTTTGTATGGAAAATCGACATTTTCACGCGGGTGATGCCGCTGGCAAAAGCTAGTTACATATAATTATAAGGTCCTATTAAAATAGGTGGACAAATTTTAACACAGCGTTCAGTAGGTCTAACCAAACTTACCTAAACAAAAAAAAAACATTAAATAAAGTGTTTTTTTTACTCAAAGTAATAAATTGTCGGCACTCTAGAAAAAAATCATTCTTTATGAGTAGGTACTTAAATGCGTTTTTCTTATTATTATTTTTACCATCGTCCTTATTTTGGTGGTCTGAATGATTTCTGAAATTTTGTCCACCTATTTTAATGGGACCTTATATAGCTCCTCCCTAGCTTTCAAGTCATCATCACATCATTCTAATACGCTATTTTTTTGGTAGTCGGGAAATCATCATATGACTCCTCTGCCCAGAGCGGAAGGGAGTGTCAGACTTCTGGTGACTAAAAATCACACATGTTCCTTCGTGCCGAGGCTGCGGTATCTCTTTCGTACAACCCGCAACCCTGGGTCTAATACTGATCTCCTCCCTTTATTTAAAGGCACGGTTAGCGCAGTGGCTCAAGCAATGGACTGCCGCGCTGCGTGTCGCGGGTTCGATCCCCGCACGGAACAAATATTTGTATGGCCGACAGATAGTTGTTTCGGGTCTGGGTATTTGTGTATGTGAGTTTAAATGTTTGTGAACGCACCCACGATACAGGAGAAATTCCTAGTGTGGGGCAACGTTTAAAAAAAAAAGTAGAAAATGTAGTATTGTCCTAAAACTTTTCAATTCAGCCAATTTCATATCTGCTTCTTCCTGAAATGTTAAATAATCCCTTACCTATATGCGAATTCTTCCTAGAACTAGGCGTGGTACTCCGACTCCCATTCCCACTTGCCAGTCCCATCATATTAGGCAGCGCAGCCCTAGGCCGCGACTCATCCTGCAAGAACCTCACGAACTCCATCGCCAAGCTGTCCGGTGTCGTGGTGGAGCGGGACAGGCCCAGACGCTCGCACTCTTGTTGGTTGAAGTCCAGCACTGTTGAGAGGACGCGGAGGACTTGGGTTCTGGGGAAAAAAAGAGGGATTTTATTGTTAAAGAAGTTTTTTGGAGGGTGCAGAAGAGATATGCGATGGGTGGGCGTTTTGGGGGACTGTGTTATAAAAATGTAAACACAGTGAAACCTGGTTAAATGTGTCTCAGATATTCAAATCTGTCTCATGGGACCCCAGTATAAGTTCCAGTTATAGAGGTTTCTCACTTATCCAAGTCCCAGTTTACCAAGTTTCACTGTAGTAAAGTAAAGTAAAATTTGACTTTCGAAAAGTGCTGATTATCAGCCTAGTTTGAATAAATGAATTTTGATTTGATTTTGATATGTTTTAATGAATACTTGACTGCTTCGTTGGTTTAGTGGTGGCAAGCGTAACAAATTTGTAAAAGGTCCGGGGTTTGATTTCTCCGAACATCACGCCTGTAATCGCCGAAGGTTGAGACAGAGTATGTTAAGTCCCATGTTATAGGGGGCGAGCCCATTGCTACTGCGAAATTCCTGATGGAAAAAGTTAATAACACTGCCCGTTAAAGGAATCGAACCCAGGGGTTCATGCACAGCAGTAGACCAACTACCAACTGCATGTGGCTACTACACCAACGAGGCAGACACCGATACATAAATTTAACACCACGCCTGTAATCCCGGAAGGGTTCGGCAGAGGTGTACCTAATAGTACACTCAATTTTTTTTTTTTTTGGTGATGGAAATCATCAAATAACCCCTCCCGCTCTTGGGCAGAGCGAAAGGGAGTGTCAGACTTCTATTGACTAAAAACCACCCATGTTCCTTCTTAGCCCTTTATGTCGAGGCCGCGGTATCTCTTGTGAGCAACCCGCAGCCCCGACGGGACACTCACATACCTCCAGTTATTTATTTATTTAAGGACAACCAACAAAGCATACACCAAAATACATATTGAAGTACTCATATTACAACACAGTATTACAATGACATTTTTAATTCCCATGTGGAGGCAAGTCTATTCAAACTCAAATATTTTATTTCAATTAAGCCATTACAGGCAGTTTTGAATGTCAGAAGGACGGAAGAAGAACGAAACTACGAGTGCAATGCGTCATCCCGAAAGCCACCACGCCGAACCACACGCCACCGAATGCCCGCAACAACGAACACTGCGAGCACGAAAGCACGCAGCGACGCAAACCGCAACAACGAATTCTCGAGACCCCGAATCACGGAACAACGAATGCACGCCGCAACGTGCAACCGCCGCCCCGCGACCCGGAGCCCCGCACACCCGCCGCCACGGCACACGCCGCCGCGCACCCCCGCACCCACAGCACTCGTTCAGCTATTCCCGTCAACTGGGCACAAATACATTTGCAATTAAAACAAATACAAAAAACCCCTTACTTATTAGTACTATTCCCTCCAGCAGTCATCACATAGTTGATGACGAGGTTCTTGACCAGGTTTTTGTCCACCTTGTCCTGCTGGTTCGATATCGCGTTGTAGTACCGTTCCTCTGCGGCTGCTACTGATGTCTGCAGGGTCCGGACTGGGTAGGCAGTGGAGAATTTGATGTAGAGGTTACTTTTACATTGACATATAAATAAAACATAGTTCTTGGCGAGAAACTAGAATATTTATGTAATAATACATATTATTATGTGACTGAGGCCTCAGCCTCGAATTTTGCGGGCAGCGGGGCGGCGGCGGCGGCGGCGCGGGAGCGGCAGGATCTTATGCGTACAATCAAATGGACTAGTTCTCGGAAAACAGCGGGGCGGGAGCGGGCAACGAGCGGTGCCGGTGCACTTCATACAAGCCGCGCCGCCGCCGCCGCCGCCCGCGCCGCCCCGCTGCCCGCAAAATTCGAGGCTGAGGCCTAAAGGATTCCATCATTCGGGAGCCATTTGAGGTGGTAGTCCACGAAATTAAATGTTTCTTCGATTTTTGCAATTTGCCCAGTATCAGGTTTATGTTGGACATAATAGGACTCAAAATAGGTAAAAGGTAAGTATTTTATTTTATAGAACTGTAGTCATTAAAATTACAACCCCTTCCCCAGTTCATAGAATGCCCATTTCATGTAAAAGTCATTTATTGGGATTCAATTTGTATTCATATGTGATTGTGATTTAATGACTAAAACTTAGTAAAGCCATATTTGATACGATCGCAAATCATATTTTTTCAGCATGCATCCCGATACTGACATGCAAGTTGCTAAAACTTAAGAAAATATGAATTTCGATTTTTCGCAATTTTGTATAACATTGAAAATTGTTTTTTTACAGATAGCTATCATTATTCAACAAGGGACTAAATAACGCGGTGTCCTGCATGAGCGACGAATACGACACGACACGACGCTGCAAACGCGATGAACTCAACGGCATACCCTGCTTGCGGCCTATGTGGCAGTCTGCGACATAACGCGACGTAACGCGTACTTGTTTTGAGGGCGACCAGGCAGCTTTCAAGCAAAATTGTACTGTATTTCTTCATGATTCAAACAAAATCACGTAGGACATTTGTCGCGTGAAGCATCGCGTCGCATTGTGTCGCGTCGTGTTGCCTCGCGTCGCGTCGTATTCGTCGTTCACGCAGGACACCGCGTAACAAAACAGATACACATTTCATAAAGATACACAGATTTCATCAAATAATATAAAAATAATTAAAAAAAAACTATTCTAGTCTTACCATGCAGCAAGCACATCTTCGTCTGAAGCTTCGTTGCGTATGCGCACACGACCTCAAAGTATTATTCAGTCACTGGGCAGGGTACCGGAAACCGCTCATACACTTTTAAAGGACCTTTTTACAAGTTCCAAAGACTTTGAAGATATTAAACGTAAATAGAAGACTTTGAAAACACTAAATATCAGTCGAATGGTGGACATTTTGGAGTTATTAACCGACTTCTTCCACTTGGACAAAAATGTTGGTATAGCAAACTAGCAATGTAAAATATCACTAGGAGTTCTGTAAGTCTATGGTATCATCAATGTTTACTATAACTTGTTAACAGGTACTTCTATCGTATATTTCTAATTGTATGATGGATAAATGAGAAATATAAGAAAATACTTTAAATATCAACAAATTACAGTAACATTGAATGCCGGTAAAAACTTCCAGGCATATCATCTGCCTAGCCTTTTCCCAACTATATTGGGGTCGGCTTCCAGTCTAACTGGACGCAGCTGAATACCAGTATTTTACATGGAGTGACTGCCTATCTGACCTCCACAACTCAGTACGTACGACGAAAAATCAAACTATGCAAAACCAAATAAAGCTGATCTCTCATTGTACGGAAAGTTCATACAAAGCGAGGTTAGGTTATACTGGATATTGATAGCTTGAGGTATCGTTATTGTACTAGGTAACTCAATACCCTTTGGTAAGACTGACTGTCTGCCTTTTAGGCCACTGACTGACCTGTCAGCTCATATCCAATAACGATTTTCTTCGACCGATATTTTAGTGAATTTTAAGTCGGTAAATTAGTATTTGCTGTTAAAGAACCTCCTTTTTTTAGAAGTCGGTTAAAAATGAAGTGATGAGCGACCCCCGTCTACCTTTTATTGATAACACCAGTACCTGAAGTAATACTCAGAGACAATGTGGCTAAACGGTGATCTTCTACGTTCTACTCTTCTACGGAACTAGGGAGCATTCAAAATAAAAACAAAAACGGAACTTGTCTTGGATAGATAATTTTTACAAAAAAAAAGTTACCCCGGAACTGTCAAATTTTGCCAATCAACTTTGAACCTAAGTAATACTTTAACGCATAAAGTTGAAAATCAATTAAAAAAATATGACAGATTGTAGTTGCTTTATGTACTGGCGACTTGACTTCATATTTAAGTTTCAGCCATTTTAAGGCGCGTTTACACGAGCGGCCAGAATATTCAGACCGGACTCAGACGTCGATTTATCGCACTTGTGTCCAATAATAGAATTTCATTTAGATATTATCTGCTCTAAATGGTCGAGAAATTTTTCTCGACTAAAAAGGCCTAAGTTTTACTTCGCCATATTTTTTTATAGATATTTTATAGGCCTTCTCTTGACCTCAATCTCGTCCTGAGAACAGATATGAGGTCTGCAATGAACGTACACTACATAAAATATTCGGTACTACATATCCAAAACAAGTTAAAACATAAATAAAACAACATTCACATAAAATACAACAACAAGGTGCTGCAAGACGTAAACTTGCATGTGCTTTATGAAAATATAATGCGGTTGGAGTTGAGATTCTTAATTAAGGTTGAACAAGCCAGTCATTCTTCCATACAAACTTACGAAAGTGATTACTCCTCTGTTTGACGGTGTAGGTTCAAAATTAAAAATTGTATCAACTGGTCTTATCATTATCTAGGTCTGTATGGAAGCAGAATTGGAAAAAAAAATATTGATTTGGAAGTTATGAACGTCAAAACTTTCATATTTTAGCACTAATTTAACTCATCTTTGGGCGTAAATAAGTAACGTATATAGTATGAAAAAGAAAAAAGTGAAACCATACGGACATAGAATAGTTATTAAAAAATTTAAATAATTTGATTTTGAACAGATACATTCAATAGATTTTTCATGAAACCAAATATACCAAAGGTCTGCATAGAAACAATCGCGCGTCCGTTTTAGTTGTGTCTCATTCGCTCTATGCATTTCGCTCGTGATGTCGGGTGAAATAGCATGCATTTTAGCCCCGCCCACCAACTAGTTCGTGCCGTTGGCTTGTTTACCCTTAAGAGCGTATGGTACCTCAAACGCGAGTTTTATAATGCGTAAAAGTATAAGATTCACTGCAGTAATCAACATCAGAAAAATATATGATATTCTTCAGGATATACGCTAGTGCCATAGTGTTGTGAAAACATAATACAACTAACTTTGCTCGATAGAAAAAAATCGCGAAGATACCTCTAAAAATTTCTTTTAACGAGTAAAAACCATACTAAAATACATGTCATCGTTCTGATTTCTTTGCCAAATAATTCTACAAGCAACTTATTAAAGTCATAGTGTTTTACTTTTTTAGTCTAATCAATAGTTTTTTTGTAAATCGCAAAATACCACTAATTTCGCACTATTCGGCCGCAGCGAAAGACGTAACAACCGCTTTGTGGTGCAAGCTGATTAGAACTTTATTCTAAGAGTATTTCAAGCGAAGTTTGAACCACCACAAATAGGGTTGCTAATCTGAGGTAGCATACGCTCTTATCATCCAATGTATAATATTTATCATAACCAGCATATAATGCTCTCATTGCCGGGACACAAGCTTCCTCTCTAGGAGAGGGAATGGCCTATAATCCACCACGTAAGCCCTGTACGGGCTGGTAGAGGTCACATATCTTCAAATTTTTGTTTTAGGACCGTTTACTCACGATGATTTCCTTCACGGTTTTTGAGAGCATTTACAATATTAATCATTTAAAAATTAATATTGTAAGAATTAATTTATTTACAATTTACTTCGATTAGATTCGTACGTAGTTCAAGGTAATATTAGTTTTTAGTTGATATTTCAGTTCACATTAAAAATCTCAACCCCAAAAAAACATACACAAAAATTCAAAAAAAATAAGCGCAAAATAAAAAAATGGTGAAAACACATAGACGACACGACGTGAAGCCGTTACCCTCAGTCAAACCCCATATGGTAATCTGAGTATCGCGAGCCCGCCATTACACCATCTGTCAAAGTGACAGCTGTCAGAGCGACGTCTGTCAAATGTGACAGGTGACGGCGGCCGCTGCGTCCGAAAACCTCACAGTTACCAAATGAGATTAAACCGAAGTAGGCGGAAGCGCTGGTCTTGATTCTTGTAAGCTGCCTATTTTATAGTGTACAGCGATTGTACACGTTTACTGGTCTTCTTTTACATTCTAATATTCTATTTTTGATGAATAGATTTTCTGTCTTTTCAGAAAATGGTTCATTATGATTTTGTGATAGACTTTTAACAAAAATCTGCGTCTTGTTGTTTTTATACGCCTCGTCCACGTTATACTTATTTTACAGAGCGGTTTTCCGGGCAGTATATGGATGACTTTTGCTTAGACAAAGGTACAGTCGAACAAGCTAATAAGTATAAAGCCAGCTAACTTGCATTTACTTTTAAGATTATACAGATAATACATTGGAACTAATTATATAGAAATTTTGCCTAGGTATAAAATTAAATGTCATGATGTTTGGAAAGAATATTTTAATGTAAGATCTAAAGAAAAAGGAATATGGTATAGGTCTATAGTCTCGGAGCCTCCTCATATACCGTGGTTCTGTAATACTAGATTTAGCAGGAAAATTATAGTTACTGCTCACAGACTGAGATCTGGACACATGCCGCTCAATAATTTTGGATTTTTAATGAAAGAAATTGATTCACCTAATTGCGACGTGTGTGGCACACTGGAAGACGTAATGCATTTATAAGCGGAGTGTGTCAGATTTCAGTCTGCAAGAGAGAATCTAATTAGAGAATTGGAGATAAATATGCACGATGTATCCATGTTCCATCATATTCTGTCGACACCTAACTCCGAAGCTGCTTGTAATTTAATTAAGTTTGTGTTGTTACGATTTACGTAAGAAGGTCCGATGGGACTGGCATGTACGTTTGTATAAAAGTCCCTAAAAATAAATAAAGAGAAAAAAAAAAAAAAAAAAAGATTATACAGATACCTTTAGAGACTGATGTCAAACGATACAGCGTTTGGCATCAGTGACTTAACGCAAAACACTATATAAATCAAAATTGCAATCAATATTTCCAGTGTTCTAGAATTCTAATGAACTCTACCCTGTATACTTATTAGCTTGTTCGACTGTACATATTATATCACATGTTTTTAACTAACTTATCTGCTTAGGTTGATGTCTAGACGTTTCTAACTTGATTACTGTAGCGTGGACGAAGCGCTTAGACACAAAAATAGCATAAAGCTGTGTTTTCACTAGGTAACAATCACACATTCACTAGAACAGTAAATTTTCTGCAAAACGACTGTGGACATTTGAAAACCCGTTGGGGCCATGAGCTCTTTGTTGGATTTGCGACTATAGTATCAACGACGAAAGTTAAAAGTAGTACAGCACGCTCAGTGCCCTTTACGTTAGGTACTTAAATATTCAAAAAAAAAGTGACAGTGTAAAAATAACCTAGCCAAAACACAGCTCTATAAAAAACAACAAAAACTGGCCAAAAACGAACACTAAAAGACACACGTGTAAGCTTAGACACATAAAAACAAAAGTTATGAACTGACTTACATCATTACATTGTGTCTGGAGTTACGTGCGAGCCGCGACCCAGCCGCATACCAACTGGTAGTCTGGGCGATATCACCCCAGAATTACCAGCTGATATTTGGCCGGGAGACGGTGGATAGCTGGTCTTTACTACGGCTTTAGGGCTATGGGTTTAGGTGGGTACCGATTTGTGATGGTGCATGGAAAAGTTTTAAGCAAAATGAGCTTTGAATGGTAAAGTTAGCACCACAACTAGCTTTAAATAAAACTATAGCATTACACGTAAAAAGAGTTTGTAAGGATCGTAGCTGATTGCTCGTTTACCGCCCCCAGGGGAAAAGGTCGTTTCTATCGTAGGACTGTGCAGTAGAACCAGTGGGAATGATCATAAATTTCCTGAAGGATTGCCAGTAATGTTTAAGTGACATGAATTAGGCGGTGAGCCTATGGCCACAATGAATATTTGTAATTAATGATTTTTTTTTTTTTTTTTTTTTTATTCATTTGTCTTAAATGTTACAGCATTGCATTTTCCGACTCGGATCTATTTTAGAACCAGCCGCTTAATTAGCAGTTGTAACCAACAGGCCGCCAGACACCAAATCGTGTTTTGAAAATCTACGAAATTATGTTTCGGGGCGAAATCTTTATCTTTAAAAAATTCAAGGCTGAACTTGCATATCTCAGAAATCAGTACCCATATTTATATTACAATGAAATCAGTCAAATCTAATCTATATTACAAACATTATGTATCAGTGTTGCACTGACAAAGATAAACTAATTAAAAATAATCAGTAATAATCACAAAAAAGATCAATATAATACATTATTCAATCACAAAATTCAAAGTAATTTTAGCACTCAAAGAGTTCTTGGGGCGTATTGAATTGTGGAAATGAATTTGGATTTCTTTTTTTATTAATTTATTGTATCTTTTAAGTAAGTAACACTAGGAAATACCAAAATTATATTTTAGATAAATAATAAAATTGTCATCATCGTCATTCAGCCTGCATCAATTCATTTACGTTTCGCATCATCATAGTTAGAAAGGGGCATTAGGATTGAACAGTCATCATCAGCCTAGCCTTTTCCCAACTGTATTGGGGTCGGCCAGTATTTTAGATGGAGCGACTGCCTATCTGCAGGACTATTGCGTATCTTTTAATGTCAGTGGCTATCACAGTGTCCATGAAATAACTGTCAAAAAGTTAGTTTAAAAAAAAAACAAATCATAACCAATTGACAGTTAATTGTTGGACACTAATTATGATAGCCACTGACATTAAAAAGATACGCAATAGCCCTGCTGGAATTATTTTATTCGAATTATTCATTCTTTCAGAAGAAACAATTACACCTGCCAAAACGCAACTGTGATGTTTTTCAACCAATTTACTCAAAAACAGACCTCAAAATTACAAAAATATAGACATCCAATTCCACTTCCACAATCCAAATACATCCCCTTCATTTACCCATCAGAACCTGACATACCTTGCTCCTTCAGATCGTTGATCTCAGCTCTCTTGGTCTCCACCTGGTCACCAAGTCTGGAAGCTGCTTGGAGACCAGCTAAGGAGTCCTCAAGCTTGGTGTTGAGCCGAGAGATCTCGGATTGGAGGCCGAGGTTCTCGCGTCTGAGTTCCTCGACTTTATTTCTGATTTTTTCTGTGGCTGCGTGGGTGTCGCGTTCTTTGTCTGGGGAAGGTGTTTTAGGTGTTTTAGCAATGTCGATGTTTTTTTATAGTGACTGTTCTCTTTTTCTGTTTGGAACTACGTGAACAATTTTTACAATTAAATTCTGTTGTTCAATTACATAACGAAGGAAGGAATTCTCTGCCTTCGGTGTATCCAAGTTCACATGACCCCTGTGTAATCATTAATGTTAAAAAGAATTTGCAAAACGTGCGTGTACACCTTTCCGCATAACATAGCCCTGCGTAACTAACCTAAGATCTGTATTTCTTGTGTACCTATGTTAATAAATAAATAAATGATAAGATTAAGATATAGGGCACTTAACACGAAACCGACGAGTCTTCGAAGGGAAACATGGTGGCCAATAATGTGGTGTGGGACGCATCATAAAGCAGCTTTGGAAGTAAGGATTCCGCAGGCTGACAAAAGGGTGCTGTGCTGCAAGTTAGGACACTCACCTAACTGGAACTGCTCCAACACGACCTGCAGGTTGGTGAGGGCAGCCTCACTCCTCCCCCGCGCGTCCTCAGCCTCACCCAGTCGAGCCTGTACCTCTTCACGCTGTTTCTCCAGCAGTTTGATCTGGTTCTTGTACGTCTCCACTTCTTGGTTCGCTCGGATGCTGGAAAGAGGAATATGGCATTTGATAACACGAAATAAGAGCTAATAAAAAAATGGTCGTTTTTTTTCTCTCCAAACTATTTTGGTATCCGTTTCCAGTCTATTCAGATGCAACTGAATACAAGTGCTTTACATGGAGCGACTGCCTATCTGTGAGCTGCACAATCAAGTTACTGGTACCACCATTTTTTTATTTATTTATTTATCCTTTATTTGCCTTAACAATTAATTAACTTTCTTACAATACATGCATTCATTCATATAACATTACTTATTGCATTATATTTTCATTCAGCATTTCATTAAACCTTACATTTAACAAGACCGAAGAGAAGAGAGAAGAGAGAGAAGAGGAGATTTTAATTAAAAATTACTTTTATACATTATTTGATCATATTAATTTGTAACATAATAATATTATCTCTTACACTCTGGTACCACCATACGACGCGATAAGTCAGGGAGAGAAAAAGAGTACTACAGCAACATAGTATAAAAGCGTCATCTATTTTTCTTTTTTCACGTAAACAACGAATGAAGACGTTACAGTGCTTCGAAAAGTCGCGCGACGTCATAGTTTGGTACATTTTTTACCAGAAAGTGACGTCACCAGCCCTCACTCACGATCTTTGACACGTTTTATTTTCGTAAATTTTTATTAATTTGATAAAACAAAAAACACGTATCCAATATTTTTCGAGAATCAAACAGACGGACTAAACAGAATCATATTTTTTTAGTCAGTCAACTACCCTCTTTTATACATGGAAGAATCCAAGAACCTGTCGAGCAATAGTCCATCAGACATAGCACCCGTCTGGTCGGAGGATTCTCCCTATGCTACTTTTTGCCTGAATAGGTGAGAAGGCTCACCTGTTACTAGTATAAACAGTGCTAGTCTGTTTCGCCCGCTCCTCAACCTGGTGTAACCTGGTGGTGCACTCCGTGAGCTTCTGCTCCGAGGCCATCAGCTCCTGCGTGTAGGTCTCCTCCGTCTCCACCAGATGGCGCCGCAGACGCTCCAACTCCTTCACAGAGTTCTGTTCTTGCTCCGACAACTGAAAGTGAAGAGTGTGTAAGGATCGTAGCAGGTGGTCATTGCAATATGTACCTTATTACAAGGTCATTAGAGTCACATTTTTTTTGGAAGTTGGGAAATTATCAAATGCCTCCTCCCGCTCTGGGCGGAGCGATAGGGAATGTCAGACTTCGAGCCCTTTGTGTCCGAGGCCACGGTATCTCTTTCAAACAACCCGCAGCCCCGACAGGCGTCGGCCCTTGCCTGTGCAATGTTGCTGACATTTCGTTGAGGTGCGCGTCATAGGACGGACGGAGGGTGAGCTAGCCCATTACTCACCGTCCACAGGCCCGCGCCTACGCCTATCACCATCAAATGGGCGCAAATCGAGCCCACGAGACTGTTACTGAGAAACTCCTGAAAGAAAAAAGTATGAATATATTTCATAATGATTTACATACCTGTGAGTTTTCTGCTGTCAATTTTTTAATCGTTTCCATTTGAGCTCCCAAACTCTTTTCTAAATTATCGCACCTCTCCGTTAAATTTTTCACGGTTTCATTGGCAGTTAGTAATTCAGACTTCGCCCTTTCAAACTCTGCTATACTCTGGTTCAAATATATTATAATACCATCCTTTTCTTTAAGAGTTGCTCTTAAGTTTTCACAATTTGTACAATTAACAGCAGTATTTTGTAACAATAGATCTTTTTCCCCGATAACTTTCTTATATTCGTTAGTATGCTCTAAAATGACATGGTTTAGCCTCTGGATTTCATTATGATACTGTATACTTTCATTGTGTTTCAAGTTTACTAAGTTTATCAATTCTGTCTTTTCGACCAACGCTGCGTCTATGACTGATTGGTGTTCTGCGGCTATCTTCTCGATATTTGCATGTGATTCTTTCAGTTTCGCAATGTAGTTCTCTTTTGTAGCAAGGACATACTTCAGCTCAGTCACCTCGGCTTCTATAGCTTCTTTTTCATGTACTATTTTCGCATAATCATCGTTATGATGCGTTATATTCTCTGTAGTCTTCAATTTGTCGGTTAATTCCACTATTGATTGACTCAGTTCTTTTATTTCTTTCTCTTTCTCACTTACTGTTGCTTTAAATTCATTTCGTGCTTTCTCTAATTCTTCTACTTGCGACGTTAGTGTTGATATCTCAGTATTCTTTGAAGCCAATTCATCGGTTAGAGAGAAAATCTGTTTGTTAAGGTCTTCTTTTTCGGTGTGAAGCCTACTTAGTTCTTCTTCGCTATAATTTGATTTTGTATTTATGTCTCTGAGGACATCGATTTCATCATTTTTGATGGTTACCATTTTTTCTAGATCAGCTACATTTTCAGTTAATGTGTTTATTGTGATATTATTATGTGAGACTGTGTTATTAAGTCCATCAATCAAAGTATCCTTTTCATTGAGATCTGATACCAGCTTTTCAAATTCTTCTTCAAGGTGTAAGATTTTGGAATCAGTGGAAGATAATTCAGTTTCTGCTTGTAGTTTCCTTTCGGTAAGCTTTTCAATTTCGGCTTTAAGACTTGTGACTTTTTCATTGGTAAGTAGTTCTTGACGAATTACTTTTGCATTTAACTCTGCGATGGTCGATTCAAGTGCTTTTATTTCATTTTCAGTTTTCATATCTTTTTTAAGATTACTGTTTTCTGTCAAAAGCTCTTGTTCTTTGTGCTGCAGCTCGGCTATCGCTGTTTTAAGTTTATTAATGGTTGCAGAAAGAGTCTCATTGGCTACTGACATCGCATTCATTTTTTCAGCAATAACACTGTTTTCCGTAGTTACATTTTCTAACTGTGTAGTAGCGGTACTAACAGTAGTTAGTTGTTCCTCTAATGTAGTAACTTTTAATTGTAAGTTGTGTTTGTCATTTTCTATATCCTGCTTATGTTTTATGACCTCATCCAGTTTCGTTTCGAAGTCATGCAGCTTATGATCTAAGGCGAATTTTAAGCTTTCCAATTCTTTATGTGCATAACACTTCTCATCTAAAGATACCTTAAGATCATCCACTTGTTTAGTTAATAACACTTTATCATTTTCTAGTATGTGTATATCTATAGAAAGCTGCTCGTTTTTAGAATTAGCTGAGTTCAGACGTTTCTTAAGTTCATCTATTTCATCGGCAGTCTTTTTAAGGTTTTCGTGATCTTGGATATTTACTTTATGTTCAAGTTCTGCAACTGCACTACTTTGATTTCTTAACATTTCAAATTCGTCCACCATCGTCGAGTGTTTCTGTTTTATATCATTCAAACTATTACGAAGAGCAATCTTTTCAGACCTCACTTCATCTAACTCCTTAAGTATCCTCTTAATTTCTGATTCGAAGAGCTTATTCACCTTGTTAGAGTCGGCCAGTTCTGTCTCTAATTTTGCTAAGTTGTCTTCATGTGTTTCTATTATGGGCTCTAGCTTGGACGTATTTTTCAAGGCCGTGATTTCAGATATAAGGAAATCATTATTTTTCTTCATCTCACTCAATTCTCTCTCTAAATGTTGGATATCGGTAGTCAAGAAATCATTCTCTGTAGTCATATCATCTATTTGTGTTTGCAAATGGTTGGCGTTGAGGTCTTTCTCAGACAACTTATGGTCTAACATGTCAATTTCTTTTTTAAATGAATGTACTGTTTTAAAAACACTCTCTAGTTTGAAAAGGACTATGTTGTCCCCAGCTGCAGCTGATGGTATTTCTCCGACGTAATCAATGGGAAGTTCAAAGTTGACATATCTATTATACATTTGCATAACTTTTTCAGGCTTTATTATTTTATTTTCTAAACTTTCTTGACAGTTAATTTCTTTTTGAGCTAGTTTATGTTTAAGCTCATTAATATCACGTTTGAGGGTTTCAATTACACCTTTGGCATTATCATCTATGTTGATTTCATCTAAGTGAACTGGATTTGAATTCCTTCTATCTTTCAAATCATTGAATTCCTTCAGAAGGTCCTCATATGTATCCCTGGACACCATATCGGATAGCTCTGCATTTTTGTGTACCACTTCCACGTCATGTTCTAGTTTTAACACCTGTTCTTGCAGCTTAAATACTTCTTCGTGTAAATCTTGATTTTCTTCTTGGAATTTTTCAGCATTTTCTCTAAGTAAACTATGTATTCTTTCAAGATTTTGATACTTATGAGATAAAGTATCGTAATCAGCCTTAGTTACCTTTACCTCTTCTAATTCTTTATCTCTCTCTCCGATTTTAGACAATAACTGCTTGATTTCGTTTGCATATTCTTCATTTGTAGTTTTGAGGTCTATGTGCTCTTGTTTTAGAACTTCAAAATTTGACTGTAGTTCTTTCTTCAGCGCTAGAAGTCTTTCCATAGCCAGTTGGTGTTGGCTGTCTAGATCTTCTAAGTTTGAGGTCAGTTGTTTGTTTTCTTCTCTAAGTTTAAGCAGTTCTTCATCAGGTCTGATGTCAAGAGTGCCTCTCTCTTTCAGGGTGGTAAGTTGATCTTGTAGATCTCGTATCTGTATTGTATATTGGTTTTCGGCACCATCTTGGAGTGAAGGATTCGACGTTTGGGTCGGCGGGTCCCAGTACCAACTGGACTCCTCTTCTTTGATGCCATTCTTCTTGCTGAGCTTCTGAAAAGAAATAAAAGTAACATTAATTATCGCATCGTTAAGTATTCACAAATAGTTCTCTAGTTACGGTTAGGTACTGATAAGAATTTCGTGTTTGCTCTTTTCGGATGGGTTAGCGACCTGCACCGGATTTCAAAGAAAAACTTTGACGTGGTTGAAAATTAAAAATAATTTGAAAGATCGCCAGAGAAAGTATTACAATATTTGCACTGAAGATAACACAAGCTGCAGTGAATATGCCAGACGTATAGAAAAAAAATCACACGAACATTTCTTTCAAATTTACCTACGTCTAAATTACTTCCAATATATCCGCTATCACTTCAACAAATTCTCATTGTAATTTCACAATAAATTCACAGCTACATCGACTGTATCGTCCGCCGACCAATTGTACACACACGAGTACATATAGTGGGTACGTGGGTACGTCTGTTCAAACATACGATATCGTTATCTGCCCGTTTTATGACTGGTCTGACTCAGACGCGGTACAGTTGAGGACATATCGAGTTATTCATTTCTATTATACGCTGACTTCGCTCTGGTGATTGTGGTTTTCTTTATAGTGTTCCTGATGTTACTAATTCAGTACGATGGCCTTGATGCCTGATAGAAAATATTACAGGGCGGGTCGTTAGTACTGTATATATTATACATAACTAGCTGATGCCAGCGGCTTCGCCCGCGTGGATGTCGGTTCTCGCAATAAAAACTAGACAAATTATCATTTGTCTAGTTACTAATAGTAGTACTAAATCCTTTCTCGATAACCATTCTATCCATTGTCAAAAACAGAATGAAAATCGGTGCAGTAGGTTTTGAGTGTATCGGGAACAGACAGACGCGGCGGATGACTTTGTTACCCGACTGCGGCGAAGCCCAAAAGGAGGGTTATTTTATAATATGTATAGCTAGTTACGTCGTCGTATGTACACACGGCTACACATCAAGCTATACAAAGCCAGTATAATCTGATCGTTCATTATGCGAAAAGATCTAGTAAAGTAAGGCCAAGATTAACTGGTTTTGTATAGCTTGATGTGTAGCCGTGTGTACTTGAGGACATACCTAAGTCACCGTGTTGGCTTAGTTGATGCCTAAGGCATTAGTAATGCAGCACAGATGTTGTAATCGTTAGTGTTTATACTTGGGTAGCAAGTTGTTGCTCTAGGTGATTCAGTAAGTAAGAGTTTCAATGGCTATTTAGTTTAAAGCAAGCATGAAACTTCAAGGTACTGGAGATCTAGAAATACGGACATACTACAAATCTGTAGTAGGTTACCCATTTCTCATTGAAATGGGAATATTTCCCATTGGAATAGGGAAGTTTCCTGCCTAAAACAAGTATGATTCTGTTGAGTCCGTCAGTTAGATTATCGAAAAATATTGCATAAGTACGAGGTTTTTTGTTGTACCAAAATAAAAAATAAAAAAACGAAAATAAAACGTGTCGAAGATCATTAGTGGGGGCTTGTGACGTCACACGACTTTTCGAAGGACTGTATCGTCTTCATTTTTTGTTTACGAGAAAAAAAATATGTGTCCAATATTTTTTGGAAATATATCTGACGAACTAATTAGATTTTTTTTGGCAACTACCCTATTGGATGGGTGTTGTGTTTGGTAGTACTGCCCAACGGTTATCAGGTATAGGCAGAGTTCTTCACCATCACACAATTAATAGAGGTTCAGTACAGAAACGGAAACCTGCCGATCCGGTGAGGAAGGTGCCTTGGACGGGTGTCAAACTATAGTCGAAATAAATGTTTACGGAAGTTAATCTATATAGGTATTTCAAAGACAATAGAAATTACGACATTTTTGACCTATCGGTGCATTTAACAAAACTTGCAGCAAACAAAGCCTACACTTGCACCTACTAATACAATACACGGAACTACAAAAACAAGCCTTACTGCTACGGCATAAAGACGCTGTCACAGTACCGTTGCCACGGTCGTAGTACCACCAGTATCGCTGGCAGCCCCCATTTGCTAAGTGGTGCGTGACGCCAGATAACACCACACTTTTGGTGACAGAATTACGATAACGAACGTTTTACACTTTGTGTAGAGAGAAAGTTTACTGTAAAGGAGAATGCGAAGAAACTAATGTAGGTTTTAAAAGAAGATTAATTTGAAAGAATGGCCGATGAACTGGTGAAGGTTGCGGGGATCAGCTGGATGCGAGACTGTGGCGACACTGACTGCGGGGAGGCCTATGTCCAACAGTGGACGACTTCGGTTGAAATGATGATGAATATGAAATAATTAATCGCATTCATTGATATAAACTCGAGCTCGTGCTCGAGGAGCTCGTGGCTTAATAAGAACTGCCACTCGGGTCGATCTTTAGGTAAAGCTGTGCTTGCCTAGGTTGGTATGTGGATGGGTGACCGCCCGACATACCGAGTTTCCTTCGTGTCTCGGAAAGCACGTTAAGCTGTTGGTCCCGGCTGCCATATATATAGATCTTTTGCAGTCGTTACAGGTAGTCAGTGACCTGAAATTCTGACATCCAGTCTTACCAAAGGGTTCGTATTACCTAGTATTAACTGGGTTGTGGGGGTCAGATAGGCAGTCGCTCCATGTAAATTACTGGTATTCAGCTGCATCCGGTTAGACTGGAAGCCGACCCCAATATAGTTGGGAAAAGGCTAGGCAGATGATGATTCATTGATATAAACTGACTGTTAAGATGACGATTATTAGAGAAGTATGGAGACACATGCTGAGCCAACCCCAAATGAATTGGGATCCCTAAGAAGTTTTGAAGAATAACCAGTACTTATGCCATTCTCAATAATATATGAGTCAAAGTCATGACAAATCTTACAGAGAAGGGAGTCTTGGTTATTTCCCATTAGGAGCTCATACGCCTTATTATAGACACAATTAAAAAGCCATTGTTATAAATCTCCTGGAGATTTATTAGCGGACGGGAGGTTATACATCACAAAGAAGCTTAGGACGAGTCAAATTATCCTACCTACCTCTTATTAATCAGCTGTGCCAACAAAGCCGAAATCATAGCAGCATTTCATAAGAATTCTTGTAAACCTACAAAAACGATTGCCCCACTCTTACATCTTTTTATTACTCTTGCTTTAGACCGCCTTGATAACACACTGATAATTACTTTATCTTAATCCGAGGACCGAACAAGAGTACTTAAGACGCAGTCAACGGGGGAACCGTAAAAACGACCTGTTTTTCGTCGCAGAGTTAGCCGTATTGCTACTTATTACAATTCCAAAAAAAATACAGGTATAGTCAAATGTATAGGTAAAAGACTTATGCAAAAATATTTTCTAAAAGTAATCAAGAACCTCGAAACAAAAAAATCACACGAAAAAACTTTTTCGTCTCGAAATGCTCAATATTTTGAGTGACAACTGTTATTTATTTTTTTACTATCAGAAAGGAAATTTAACCAACTAAAGACATATGTAAAAATATTTTAACATTACAGCGTACTTTTTTTTTAAATAAATTAAATCTGCGAACTATCGTTCATTTTGGCAGTCACGAGCATCAAACGCATCGCCATTTTCAACCTTATTTGTTTAGGCGATGAGTTAAACGCGCGCTCAAGGTCGCGGGCAGCTAATGTCGCCTTAATATACTCTGCGAGCTGTTGCCAGCGGCTTGGCCCGCTACTACTCGAAAATGATCCCACGGGAAGATAAAATCGGGATAAAACCTATCCTATGTGTTAATCAAGGTTATACATTATCCACCAAATCCGTTCAGTAGTTTTTGTGTGAAAGAGTGACAAACATCCATACTTACTTACAAACTTTCGCGTTTATAATATTAGTAGGATTATGAGAAAGAGGAGTAAATGGATTCGGGAGGACAGGGTAGAATGGAAGATGAAAACGTGTTGGGACGACTCCAAATAAAATATATCTACAGTAAACTAAAAGTGGAAGGAGTCCTTTGCCCAGGAGTGGGACAGACAAATAAATATTTTACAAAGAGGGACTACCTATCCAAGAGATTACAGTATTAAATGGTTGTAAGACTTACAAGTTTCTGACTGATGTATGCTATGAACTCTTACGGTCTTTACTTTTTTGGGTGACCCTTCTTTATAAAGAAAACTCGAAAGTTCATTTCCTGCGTCCTATCTTGACAAATATTTGCATAAACGACAGGTATTTGTGTCAAATTCGCTTATTCATCGTATACGAGTATTATGAGTACAAACCACAGGAAATCCTGGGTATGAGTTACTCATGTCGACACAGGTCTTACTTTAGGTCTCTCATTAGGAAATAACGTTACCGCTGACGAAACAAGTGTGTCCTATGATTTACAATTTCAAGATGAATCCAGTAGTAATTCTACACAAATAAATAAAATTAAAAAAAAAAATAATAATAAAAATTAATTAAATAAAATAAATAAATTGAAATGTCTGATTGTAATTTTAAATAAACAGCTTTTTACTGAATTCATATGACATAACATGGGGATTATAATTTAAGGAATAAACAAAATCCGTAAGCCATCTCTGAATCTACTTCCTTAAACATATAATTGCTCAAATAATTGCACTTCGGAAATCACCAATTGATGGATTGTCTCGCCATCTTGGTGTGAATTCTCCTATTAAGGGCAAACATAAGGCCATCGAACTCCCCAAGAAAGCCGTCGATTTCAAAAAAGCCATTTCTCATGAGTTTTAGTTTAGTACTTTAACCCTTTTGTTAGAACTTCCGCGTATACCGATATCACTCGCATTTACTACGGTTATAAAGCATTTATGTGCTATTGTACGACCCGGACACTGAACCTGGGACTCGGGAAATGTTGCTTGTTTAATGCTTCGTCTGTAAGGACGCAAGGTTTTCCATTTAATGTGTGGTTTGAAAACTGTCTTGATCATTACACATTAAAAAGACACTTTTTTCTACATATGAAACGGGATAGTTGTTCTGCTGGGTTACAAAAGTTACTTGAAGTAGCGAAAATCGTTATTTTGGCGTTACCGTAAAAAACATTTTCTTCTGCACCAAGGAATACATTACGCCTGTATTTCGCAAAAGGATTAGGCAGCGGTTTACCCATTAGTACACTCACATTTCGCTAGTTATGGTTAAGTCCCATGTATGGGGCGAGTCTATCTCCACCAACCATCAACCGGGCACGAAATCCAGACTCCGTGGCTGCTACTACGAAAATCCTGATAGGAAAATCTAATAACACTTTACCCGACCTGGTAATCGACCTCTCACGAACTGCAGCTTATTCGCGAACACTAGAGCAACTGGGCAGTTTAGCTAGTAGGTGTATAAGTTGATAAAACACAGCAAGAAAATACGAAGACAAAACAAAAACAGCAGATACCTAATTTGACTCCCAGATTCTGAATGGAACCCAAGGCGCTGACAAACAAGTAAAAATGCTAAATAATTCGTACAATAATGAAGATTGCGCATCACTGGCAACGCCTTGACCGAGTTCCCGCCATCGCGGCGAACTTCCATAATTGTCCGACTTAGACTTACGTAAGCAGTATTGTCAACTGTACGGCGATTTGCGACGGTGCTAAACTGCTTAGCAAGTTAACATTCTGAAGAATAATATTTTGAAAAGACAAAACGACATTGTGAGATAAACTATGAAAAGATGTCTGGGAAAGGGAGAAGCCTTTTACTGAGTTCTTCGAGTAGGTACAATAAAAGTTAAGCCCTTAAAGTTAGCAGGAATCAAAGATCTTAATTTAGGTAACATGATACCAGAAAGCGGTGTCGATAATAATAATGATATAGGGATAAGGAAGCTCTCGCTAAGCTGCTGGATGAAAAGCTTGATCCAGAAGGCATTACTTCTGAACACCGTGCTTGTTAGAAGGTTCTCAAGAGCCCTGACCGGCATCTCGAATATTGTTCCCTATACTAGTGCGCTACAATTTTTTGTAATGGTGGTGATATGGTGGTACGATTCTTCAGGAGAACTAAGTAGGTATCTCATCACAATCTGATAAACCGCTGTACAGCTTGTCACTATAATAGATTCCGTCGTCCTCAACAGAGTTCCTTCTCAATTAAACTTCTCCATTGGATTACATACTGATTCATCATTTCGCTTATCCTATTTTTTTTGGGATCGGCGCAGCATGTCTTCTGCATCCGTACTTCTCTATTAGCTGTCATCTATTCAGTTCCTCTCTAGCCCCATCGTATCGCTACACACTCCATCCACCGATCTTTCTTTTCGATCGATTCATCGATCTCTGGCCTGGCCTGACATCCATTCTCATAACTTTCCCAGCGTCATTTTCGTCATTTCTCAGCATCCTACCTATACTAACTAAACAACTGCATCATACAGCTTACTGAATGTTATAATAACATCAATGTTGTAGACGAATACAATTTGCGATAACTGATCTTCATTGTAACCTGTATCGGTTATAATATGGATTGTTAAACAAATGTAGGAGAAATTCTGTAATAACCAACCCCTCCTTTTGGGCTTCGCCTCTGTCGGGTAAAAATACTGTTTTACAAACTCAAAACGAGTCGTAAGCATCTTCTCAAAATACTCTGTAGCTTTTCTTTGGCGAATCAAAACTCAATTGCACAGAATTTTGGTTAACTCGAATTTTAGTAGCCATAAGCTTGGGAAAATTTAGAGGATGACTCTAGTTTTTATTCAGGCCTGAAACTACCATAATCTAATGACCTTGTAGAAAAAGTGCATTTAAAGTTAGACTTTTACAGTCCTAGGATGGTTCCTTTTTTGAAAATGCTGCAAACAAATGTCCAAACTCAGAAACAACTACATCTAAACCTGTTGTTTCTGTCATCTGTGATCTAAACTCACAAAATATGCCCCTTTACGATATTTAAATTCCTTGTAAATATCTGTTAATACTCACAGATGCATCATCAATTCCCACATAGGCGATGAAAGCAGAGTGAGCGATGAATATGTACTGCAAGATCACCAATAGTACGTGTCTTCTCATTTTATCACCATTATTACCATTGTCGTCTTTAAATAATCAAATTATTGCTGTAGATATGGTTCATCGAATAAAACAAACTGTTTTTTACACAGTGAAACCAAGAACAAGGCACTAAAGAGAGACTATGAAGAGCATATAGCTACAAAGGGAATAAGTACTGAAATTACGGCAAATATCGATGAAGGAAAAAAGATGACACTTAAGCAGAAATGACTACATTTAAATTCAGATGAAGTTTTAAAGATCTTGATTGTAGAAGACAGTAGAAGTAGTGTGGAAATGGAAATTAAACTGAAAGGGTTAAATCAACTAAAGAGAAAATAACATGTAAGTAATAGATTGTTAAAAATAATGGATTGCTGTGATATACATGATACTTCTTTTGATGTTGAAACTGAGCAGTAGATTTTCAAAAGCGATCCGGATTTATTTAATGCCATGTCCCATGATAGAGGTCTTCCAGCGGATATAGGATCACAATGAAATGACCACAATATTAATATAACTCTCATAGGCACGTTCAATATTTGGTTATTTTCCGCTCTGCATAGCTCGTAATTATTTACTTTTATATTGCAACACGGTAGTACGCTTTTTGATCACCAATGATGTTTTAAACGGTACGGTATTAACTTCGATAGAGTTTACACTTGCAGGCCTACGATCGTTTTATTTTTTTCGCATTGGCTACGATTACGAAGTACAACAGCAAACTGTTCGATATCAGGTTTTTACAAGAGAAAAACTTAAGAAAATCACTAAAGAGATAGTTACAGATGAAGAGAAGAAGTAATATCTGATGAACCATTATGTCAAACATTGATTTCCGTAAAAAAGGGGTTTTCGGTCACTGCACTAAACACGCATCATCACCCTTCGACACCCAACACGAAAATAAAACAATAAGTTCAAGATTCGAATGCGACCGTTACTAAAATTCGAAATACAAAATAGAACATCGTTATTTTTCAAATACGTTCGACGAGAAACAATGGCGGACTGTGTGCGACTACTGGTCGACGAGCCCAGAGCGGGCTGTTTTGAAAACATTTTCCCCTGTAAATGTTGTGGCTTGACTAAAATACGGCCAATTAAAACTACTAGATACAGACAATAGAGGTTCAATTTGATACTTTGTAAACTATGGATGTGAATAACTTGTCTTATTGTTACTGTGTATCTTTTAGCAAGTTAAAACAATGCCTGAAACATCACCTGAATTCATTTGTTTCTTATAAACATTTAAAACAAGAAGACTTGACTCCGACACGTTAACCTTTCCCTGTGGACAGAAGGGATAAATTAAGAAAGGATAAGGTTTGGTCAAAGAAAATAGTAACAGTTTGGTTCACGATGTCCCTCCCACCGTCTTTTACACCAACATCTATGACTTGATCAACTCGAACGACCCCACTACCTCCATCATCACTTGGCCCAATAATTTATAGATCTCGAGTTCTAACCCCACAATCCACAAATATGTTTGCACCGTCTACAATGCCTGCCCAATCATTTTTTCTTTCTGCAATTGTGCAATTTTGTGTAATGTCTCTTACCTCAAGTCATTGTTAAGTGCAGTGAATTATGACTGGGCGGTGACTTCAGTACTTGTATGACTATTGTAGTTACTTGACAAGTGACTAGGACTATACTTCAAGTGTATGTATAGGTATCTGCCCACTACCGGCGATTAGCGATTTGAGAGTTTGTTTGTTTATCAGTGCTAACGCCAGCAGTGTGAACAGTTATTTTGTGACTGGCTTTTCGCACGTCGACTTAGTCTAATCTGCTTAACTAGGGGCTGTGGGTGGTTTGATAATAATGCCTCCAGCCACAGAAAGAAAACTTTTAAACTATCCAACTACAAGATTACAAGAACGGCACCCTCGACTTAGGTCATCTCTGGGGAAGTCAAAAAAGTCAAAAGTCAAAATTCATTTATTCAAACTAGGCTGATAATCGATCGATGGAAGAAGGACAGGCTGGATCGGATCTGAATGTGAACAGACCGCAGGACGCACGGGACCGGTCAACACGCGGGAGAGGTCTATGTCCAGCACGTGGACGTCTTTTTGGGTGAAAAGATGATGATGATGACACATTGTGGAATGAAATAAACAATAGATTATTGAGTATTGCTCCTTCAATCTGGATTCTCCGCTGATCAAGACATATACATAGACAGGTAGGTAATTCATAGGTAGATGGTATTAAGGCCGGGTTGCAGTAATTTTAAGATTTTTGAACCTATAAAAATCGAACTAAGTACGAGTTTTTTAATAAATAAACATCATTACATAAAAATTGAACATACTCTCTAGTAAATCGTAAAGATAGAAACGCGATTTAGAATGATCGGCTCGATACTTTTTTTTTATCAAACATGACTCTAAATCACAATTTCAAACGTGTACTGCTAAGACATTTCATCATGAATTTATACAAAAGTTATATCAATAGATAGAACTTTTTATTTTGAAGTAAATGTTGAAAACATATTGCATAATTTCTTTATAGTTTTTCTCCAAGAAGCAAAAAACAGTCAAAATTTAGGCATTATATCGCTTGCGCGGCAGGGCGGGGGGCGAGGTCGTGCGTACATAAAAACAAAGTACTGCAACCTCGCCTTAATCATCAAATTACTTGTGAATGTGCGGATTCCCTTACGATTTTCCTTTGCTCTTCGAAACTATTGATATTCTACATGGACAAGAGACTTAATTCATTTCATATCAACAAGAATAAATTATCTTTGAATGCCATCATTCAAAATGCAATAGCTTGATTTCAAATATTTATATTTAGTAATAAACCGTGGTAATTTCATCCATTCAGGTCTATTTGAACTGGCAATTCTTAGTCAACTGCCAAAAAATCGGGTTACCCAGTTCGGGAGATCAAGAAAGGCAGTCGCTCCATATAAAATACTGGTATTCAACTGTTTTTTGACTGGCCTGTTGGTCTAGTGGTTAGTGACCCTAACTGCTATTCCGGAGGTCGTGGGTTCGATTCCCACCCAGGACAAATGTTTGTGTGATGAGCACGATCATTTGTTCTGTGTCTGGGTGTAATTTATCTATAATATGTATGTATTTAGAAATATATAAGTATGTTTATCAGTTGTCTAGTACCCATAACACAAGCTCTGCTTAGCTTGGGACTAGATGGCGTTGTGTGATAGTTGTGGAATATTATTATTATTATATTATTATTATTATTTTCAGGCCGACTGACCGCTGACCCAGACATAGCTCAGAATAGGCTGCACAGATGATAATGCCGAAGAGGGTTTTGTTTTTATATTTTTTCTCAGTAGCCACCACAGAGTACCTCAGATAGAATTGTGTCCGGTAGATGGCAATAGGCTTGCCCCCTATTGCAAGGGACTGTCTCTTCGGGGATTACAGGCGTGATGTTGCTACTTTCTAATCCCTTTACATTTTCATGAATCATTTGTCAATGCCGTAACTAAACATCTTCAATAGAAGCAGCTTCCGTCCCGACATGTTTGCCCGACCGATAATGACCTCTATTACAAACGATTTTAAGTAAAAAATTGTGTTACATGCACACCGTCCATTACATAACATTCTAACTTAACCAATCCATTTGAATTTCAACCTTATTCTATCTTCACAAATTCCAAAGTCCTGCTACAACTCATTAGGATCTATCATTAAACAAAAATCAACTTTACCTCTCTTTGAACAACGTCCTTTGTCGTGTGCATGATATGTCTGTTGTTGCAGGGTTTTGTGTAAAGGAAATTGAACTTAATGAGGCTAGAAATAAGGTTGTAGCGTGTGGTGGGGAGGTCGTAAGCGCACGCGACTCGTTCCGGCTGTGATTGCGTTTGTGAAGGACGCTTAGTTAGTCATGTGAAATTGATTCCACTCGATTACTGATGTTTGAAGATATCTCTTGACTAGTAACATAACATAACATCACGACTGTTATGTAATCCTTGAAGGGTTAGGCAAGGTTTTCTTAAGAGGAAATGCGAGTGCTGTCTCTTTCTACTATCGCTGTCTCTCTCCGTCCTCCTGCCCTCAAATTCGTGCGATAAGGACAACTGTAGAAAAAAGTTAGAATTCGAGGTTTGGCTCTCGCCTATTTCCTCCTCCAATATTGAACCAATTTAAAAGATATTTTAGACAATGAATAAGGAGGTTATATACTACGCCGCTATTTTTTTCTTTTTGCGTTAATAGTTGTCAAATTTAAGACTCTGTTAACAGCGATCTAAACAAGCAATTTTGAGCATTTTTTGAGGGTTCTAGTGCTTATAAAAATAATTTATCACCAAAAAGGAAAACATATAGGGGCATAGAAATAGTTAATATTTATTATTCTGTAAAAAACCATTGCTCTAGGGTCATTAACCAAAAAGAAAACAGGCGAGAGCGTTTGTATGGAGAAAAGACCACTCGCGTTTCCTCTTAATAGTACACCCGTCCCAGTAATAGGGAGCGGCTAGCTACTTTTTTTATTTTTTTTAGCCTTTTACTATCAACCGGGCACAAATCCAGACTTCGTAGCTAATACTAAGAATGCCTGAGTGACAAATGCCCTGGAATTAGCCGAAATGAGTTGACGTATGAAACTATGAATGAAGGCAAGACTTTTTACTCATCTTATAAACATGATCCTAGCGAATTAGTGACTGCAGTTTTATCAAGCAGACAAGGCAGGGTAACGTTCTATTGATCCAAATAATGATTCTCTTTAGCACCGGCAAATGACATTGACATTGAATATCAGAGAGCAGTGGTGGCCCAGTGGTGGCGGCCCCGACTTACGAACAGTTGGTCGTGGGTTCGAACGCAGGCAGGCGAATTACTTTGTGTAATTTATTTCATCACCACTGCTCTCAAAACGGTGAAGGAAAACATCGTGAGGAAACCGGCATGTCTTAGAACCAAAAATTCGAAGATATGCGACATCTACCAATCCGCACTGGGCCCGCGTGGTGGATTATAGCCCATCCCTCTCCTAGAGAGGAGGCCTGAGTCCCTGCAGTGGGAACAATTATAGGCTGATGATGGTTGAAAATCTAATAAATACTGCAATTAGGGAATCATCGTTCTTTTGCCAATAGGTATCTTAATTTATTTGTGGTCGTTGTAGAATGTTATCTTCTTTCATGACTACATCTTTATCAGCAGTTACCTCAGTTTTCACCTCGTTCCCATCTGTCTCTACCTAGTACACTTCTTCCATTTCTCTCCACTCTTATATCTCTCCTCTACATGACTAGTCATCATCATCATCGTCCTGTCCTTGTCATTCTATTTGGGGTCGGCGCAACACGTTTTCTTCTTCCAATCTCCCCTGTCAGACGTCATGGCATCATTTTATCCTTTCTCTCTTATATCATTTCTCACACAATCCATCCATCTTTTCTTTTATTAATAACTAGCTTTTGCCAGCGGCTTCGCCCGCGTAAAAAATGGCGATTTTCCATACAAACTTTCATCCCCTATTTAACTCCCTTAGGGGTGGAATTTCGAAAAATCCTTCCTTATTCCTTGTCTACACTGTAAAGGGAACCTCTGTGCAAAATTTCAGCTTTCTAGGTCGAAGGGTTTGGGCTGGGCGTTGATGAGTCAGTCAGTCAGTCGGTCAGTCAGGACTTCTCTTTTTATTTATATAGATAATACTTACTTAATTATGGCCAGTTATAACTCCTGCATCCATCCATCCATACCAACCATTCATATTTATCACAAACTACACCACCAACCGCAATTCAAACTCTGCCACTAAAACAATAAAGCAGCAAATACCATGCGATAACTTTAATTTATGTCTTTTTGTTCTTCGCTCTAAGAGGCCAATGTCACCGCATGATTGACTAGCAACGAAGGCTATGAGAATAATTCTTATTAGGAGCCATTCAAAATGAGGGTCTCGTGAGCTTAACCTTGGCCAGACCAGTGGTAAGCCTCATATCAGCGATTTATATGAAAAATGGGCTATTATAAGGTTAGGTTAGATGTCAATGGTTTTCGCAAGACGGAAATCGGATTGGTATTGCTACTGGTTTTTGATGAGGGTTTAGAAGAGGCCTAGTGGTAACGGAATCGAGTATGGTTTCATGGGTTCGAAGTTAAGCACTTTACTGTGTGTAACCAAACTAATATAGATAGCTTTACAGTAACTTATTTATTTGTTTCAAATACTTCTTAATTTTGATAATGTCGTCTAGTGGGTACCACTGATCCTTAATTGTCTTAAGAAGATCTTATTTGTCTTTAAAACGGTGAAGGAGTACATCATGAGGATACTAGAACCAAAACTTCGAAGACATGCACCAATTTGCATTGACCCCGTGAGCTGGATTACAGTCCACTCCCAGCCTGTCCTATGTCCCAGCAGTGGGAACATTACATTATTTATAATAAAGTTCTTATGTGAGTAAAACATCAAGGTACGAAGAGTCAAAGGCCGGAAGTCATAGACGTTACGCTATGTTGGCTAGCAAACCTGTCTAAATACACACAAAACAATTAATATTACTGCAGACGTCACGTTAGTGTAAGCTTTATAATAATTGTTGAGAGGTGTATTTCTAGACAGTTGTGTTAACACTAGGTATGAAATAAATGAAAGAAGTTCACACTGAATAACAATTACTTTGGACGAGTTCTTAATATACCTAATAGTATTTAATCTACTATTTATATTTATACTAATACTAGCTTTTGCCCACGGCTTCGCCCGCGTGGATGTCGGTTCAACTACAAAAGTGACGATTTTCCATACAAACTTTCATCCCCCTTTTTACCCCCTTAAAGGTTAAATTTCCAAAAACCCCTTCTTAGTGCTACCCTACATTATAATAGGAAGCCGTGTGCAAAATTTCACATTCCTAGCCCCAGTAGTTTCGGCTGTACGTTGATATGTCAGTCAGTCAGTTCTCCTTTTATATATTGCTTTCCAAAAAATATATTCTCTGACCATTTTCGAGGTGAACAGCCAGGTGCATAACTGAGGGGAACCTGTCATGGATAGAAAAACAAAGAATGCGCCAAGCTGCTTCGGAGCTGCTAATATATCGTCCTACCTCATATTTCTTTACCTCATCTCGATCTTCAACGGTAAAGGCAGCTTGGTCTGACCCTTTGTTCACGTATTTACAGATGTATTTAATTGATTTTACAGAATTACAATATTCTACATTAATGTGAGCCGCAAAAGTGCGGGAAAGGACTGGGTTATATGGCACAACCCACCGATTGTCCAGTTCAACCCCACGGACTTCGGCAGTAAAGCCACCGTCTGCCTGGGATCGCCTTCGGTACTTCGGATATCCATCTTCTCCGGTTTGGGTTTCTCGCACAAAAGGCCGGGGATACTTCTTGGTACAGGCGCCATTCTTCATACACGGTGATTTACTATTTAAAGAACCACATGGTCCGTGTACCATAGTTGTTTTGACTATTTGATAAAGGGCTTGGTCTTGGTTGGGATCAGGGAATTCAGCAATTATTAGTTTGTCGATAGACTCTGGTCTTAACTTGTCTTCCAACCACAGTAGAATATGAACGTGGGGAAGTCCACGTTTCTGCCACTCTATACTATACATGTGACACCTGGTTGCACCGAAGATAGACCCTTTAATGAGAAGCTTCATCATTTGTTTTACTTTTAATTGGAAAACCCTTGCAGTTAAATCGGGTCTGTCTTGAGACTTTTGGCCTTCTTTTAAGAGGACTAAAATATCGCCCCATTTTGGATTGCATGTAAAGGTAATAAAAAGGTCTGGTTGTCCAAAAAGCCGCACGTACGTCATTGCATCTGGCGTCCTTTCGTGCATGTATCTTGGTCCTCCAGTAAAAGAGGACGGCAAAATAACCATTTTTCCCAGATCAGTTAAGTTTCCGTCGGATCTAGACATAGCGTCTTTCAAGTGAACATACTCCTCACTTCTCAGCCGTGTTTGATTGTGACGTAAAAAGTTTAACCTCTCTGTTTCTATTTTGGCATACATGTCAACCAAATATTGATTGAAAAGGTTACGGAACAGCAACAGGTAGCATTCTTCGTCATCACGCTCCATTATTCGATAGCTATAAAAGTCAGCCGCAGACACGGTCTTATTTAGAGGGGCTTTAGTTACTGCATCTTGCTGTGATATTCTAATATAGTAGCCATCCTCTCCTCGGCAGAAAATTAGAGGATACTGTAGGGCGTCATAAGCACGGTGGGTTTCACTGATTCTAATCAATTTGTTGTTTCTGCTATGGAGGATAATATCTCTTTTTTCAAAATCTTGACCAACGATGACAACTGCAACTTCTTTAGTCGACGGGGCATTAAAACGACCGCGATGCTCACTGGGAGGCTTTCTATCTGCGTTAATCACAACTTGAAAATCATTTTGACTCGGAGGAACAGATTCAACAGCTGCTTTAAAGTCAATAATATACGAATTGTGTTCATGTAGCAATTTCTGCAACTGGCCTACCAGTTCTGGCTTAACACCAGGTAAGATACCACACCGGATCTCCCTCTCATAATCATCATCGCCAACAAAGTATATTTGAAGAAAGGACGGTTGCTGCTGGGGCCCAGCCATAAGACATCCTATCCTGTGATAGACTTGCCCCTGAACCTTGAAAGTTGGCATATAATTACCCTCATTCACCTCTTTAGCTCCAAATGATGTCATCTGAAAACATGCATTATATTTCCGGGAAGACATAAGAAAATGTTCTGACATTGGATGTTGGTGTGTGAGGAGACTATGGAGAGGCTCAGGGTAGGTTTCTAATGTAGGAAGCTGGACTTTACCACTACTGCAGCACATTCCGGGAGGCTCATCTTTCCACTTTAGGGCACGACACCAGGTGCAGGGATGACGACATCCAAGTTCAACCACCTTATCCTTGGAATAATCAATTTCAGGCTCATATTTAAAACCAGATAAATGCTTATTTGTCCAAGGTAATAATTTATTTGCGTAATATTTTGCTGCTGCTTTCTGGTTAATGTGAGGATTAGTAGATGCATAATGTTTCACAGCTTCTCTATTTACTTCAGGATGACTTTGCGAGTACCTGCTAACAGCCCCACGGTGAGCTTCGATATGAGCATCCGCATATTTTTTTACAGCTGACTTATTAACGTGGGGTTTATTTTTTGCATACTTTGAAGCAGATTTTCTTAATTGTTTTTTCCTAATCAAATCTGTGAATCTTTTCCTGCGTTTTTTCCCAATTTTTTCCTTTACTGGCCTTACAATAACCGATTCGTGTGGGCTTAGTTCAGGAGTTTGTTGGGTTGGCGACTTTAAATAAGTCAAATCAGGGTCATCATTGTCTGGCTCAGTAAAGGTTGGCGATTGTTCGGAACCAAAAGAAGGGATTTGGTTATGGGACACGTCAGAAAATGGTGCAATCTGTGTGTAAGTCGGTGATTCGTCAACAAAGACACTAATTTGGTGCTGGCGTTGTATGCCAGAAAAAAATGACTCGCATTCCGTTTGGTCACTATTATAGGTAAGCGACTTCTCGACAAAATCAATAGTAGTGAATTGGGACTGGGATTGTGAATTCAACTGCACATTCACCGTTGAGTCGGTGAAAGTCGGTGATTCTTGGGTCAATAGATCTTTTTTATTATTTAAATTAACTAACGGAATTAAAACATCAAAATGACCTTCATTAAAGTTTCCTGAGAATCGGATTATTTTGACTCCCTGCCGTGCTTCCCCAAAACCAGCAATAAAAGTACCATCCTGAAACACCTGGAACTCAAATGGGAATAGTTCTCCCGCTGCCATGAGTTCACAGGTGGTTCCGTAGGTGCCATGGCAAGACATTTCAGTAACGTATTTACGCTTCGAACAATAAACAGCTCCTGACCGCTCCTGGGTGAAAGGTTGAAACCTCTCCCAGTTGTTAGACACGTGGCGCACAATGCTGGCTCGAATTTGATTAGCCATGACCACGTTACCATTCACCAAATAGGATAGGGATGAAAATAAGCATGCACCATCGCCAGGGATATTTACTATTTGGCAAAGAATTTGCACTCCATTAGAAGTGATAATAGTTTGATTTTCCATTTTAATTTAACAATGCTAAAAAAATAAAGTAAAAAATATTACTTGAACGTAATTTTCTTTACTTATAGCTACTATATTTTACAACACCAGCCTAAACCAAAGATACTATACACTAAAATTAAAATACGAACGTAGGTAATTCAAGGACACTTTTTCTACTAAGAACGACTAATATAGCTACTATTTTACAACACCAGCCTAAACCAAATATACTAAACACTAAAATTAAAATTAGGAATAAAACCAAAACGAAAACCAAACAAATCAAAACGGAGACAAATCAAACAACGATGATGACAAATATTTCAAAGCAAATTAATTAATAATTAATTAATAACAAAATATCGCAGAACAGAAATGAGCTTGAACGTGTATGTTTTACACTGTTCTGTATTTAATGAGTTCATTTTTTGAAACGTGTTTTTCTTACCTTTCAGCAGAATTTCTATGTGGCCAGTATTTTTCAGTATGCAGGCGGCATACTGAAAAATACTGGCCACATAGAAATTGGCATAAAAACTTTAGAACGGAACCTCATTTCATTACCTTTCAGCAGACGCCTGCATAATAATGAAACATACTGGCCACTTAGAAATTTGGCTATAAACTGAAGATAAAGGAACTCAAGAAATTTCTTATTTCAATGTAAAATATGCAATAACGCGTTGCCGTAAGATTCAATTTGGATCTTTAACTTTTTTCATACTAACATTAAACACCCATAGTTATACCCTTAAGGGCCGAATTTCGTAAAACCTTTTCTTAGTTGAGCACCTAGAGGCCGAAAGGAACATTCAGGCCCACATTCATGTCTCTAACTTTAAAAACGTAGGACTTTCATACAAACTTTGACACCCCTTTTCAACCCCTTGGGGTGCGAATTTTAAAAAATCCTTTCTTAGTACGCGCCTGCACCCCATAGAGAGTGCTTGTGCCAAATTTTAGACCTCACGGCCCAGTAGTTTCCGAGATTTCGTGATGAGTGGTCAGTGAGTGGACTTCTCTTTTATATATATAGATTATAAAGAAGTAAAATCTGTTTGAATGTACAGGGTAATCTCCGAAATTAACGATCCAATTCTAAAAAATACTGATAGAACGATGCTCTATTTGTGGGTTCATGGCTATGAATAATTTTTCACAATCTTTACGATTACAATCACAATTTTTACGGACGAAGTCCCGGAAAGTGCAAGTTATACTTAACATGAATGTGCAAATAAGTCTGCTTATCTGTAACCTTTTTACGCCTTTGGGCATTTTAGGTTAAAGAATACTTTACAATGTCCGATTTCCAGGCGAACAAAGCCGTGGTCAAAACCTAACTAGATAATTATTATGCACGCCACAAGAGTAAGTGAAACATATGAGGTTAGATTCGTTTTTTTTTTACCATTTGCCTACGGTACCCTAACGACCTCATAAACACGAGTGCCCTTTATTTCTCCACCATAGCATGTCACAATAATTTCTATGACACACAAACTACAGCCACCATTGATAGATCATACAATCAACGTAAACGATGAGCCAGTGTCGACGCATACCGTGCGCAAGCGCAGCGAGCGGGAAATCGTCCGGAACTGTGTCATGGCGCGCTTGACATGCGGGCTAGAGGACCTTGACTGGTGGAAATGGGAGGTTTGTGAGAAAATTGATGTATATTCTGTATATCTTCTGGGATATAAACGTGCTGCATGGTGGAGTACTGGGCAATGTAAGTTCAAGCAGATGACATCAAAATCCGCAGCTAAAAAAAATAAAAGCTCGCTTTAACCCGATACATTATACCCTAGCTGTTGCCCGCGACTACGTTCGCGTAGAAATTATAATGTGTAAGTACCTGTGAGAAAAAAATTATAGCCTATGTCCATGGCCAGGATATAATCTATCTCCTTGCCAAATTTCACTACGATCCATTCAGCCGTTTTCAAACCTGAATTCCTCCCTCCTTCCCAATAGTTTTCCCCACGTTTCGCCATTTAGTAATAGAGAGCAAGCCTATTGCCATCAACCGAGCACAAATCCAGACTTCGTGGTAGATTTAAAATTTTAGGCCTTTGAAATTCTGCTCTAGGGAGCTGTTAAAACTAAGTTATCTACGTACCTTCATGGACCAATCCACAAGGTTTCCATACATTCCAGACCTAACCAAAACAAGGACAAAGTAAGACTATAACAACCAAACCGCAATCTAACCTCATCAATGCATCAATGGATACTAAAACTAAATACCAAGATGATTACAGTGGCTATAACGGTAAATATTATGGTGTATTTGTACAGCGTATTAGTATTAGTCCATGTGTTAAAGACTTAGCGGTTAAAAATTAATCTTGAATATGACTTAGTTTATCACATGCGAATTGCCTATAATTACTGTGTAAGTTGTGGAGGTCGGAAAAGCAGTTTGATCCACATTAAATGAAACAAAAATTAAGGAATCTGAAGTACTGTTTTTTTTTTTTTAAAAACGTTGCCCCACACTAGAAATTTCTCCCTTTTTTTCTGCTTACATAAACCCCCTCCTTCGTTAAGGGTACAATTTATTTTTATTAGACTCATATCCTTCAATTCGGTTCAAAAATCAACTTGGCAGATCCATATTTTTGAACCACCTGCAAAAAAGATATATCTGCTACATTTTTGTAAATTACATAAACTTCTCAATACTAAAATCCATCTTCTGTAACATTCGCAAAACCTCCCAAAAATTGATAGCATTTTGTCATGAACCATCACCATATTTTCGTCTTGACTACGTACACATAGGCTTAGTAAATAATAGCCAATAAACTGACTAGCATCGGGCACAAGGCCTCAGTAGTACTGCACTGAGTTACTCGACACACGCCACATCTGCCGAGCGTGGAGCGTGGAGCCCTAGTGTTTAGACACGTTATGGCCATATGCATTGCATTGTGGAAGGTTATGCGTGTCTATGATTGAAGCATTGGTTTTTGATGTGGAGAAGTTATGTAGGATGAAATTATTGCTATGAATTTAGTACTAACAGGTATAATACTGCAGTAATCAGTGAATACAATTAAATAGTGTCGATATTGCTCCACACAGCATATTAAGTTACCCGAAAATGACAAATTTTCTTAATTAGCCTTGAACCTTATGCTTTAGCGGTAAAGTTGACAATCTATTAAAGAAAGATAGACTTTATAGTAGCTTGAGTGCTGGCGTCTGTACCTTTATGCGGACAAAACTTTGGAACTACTAAAAAGTTGTTATTAAGTAACTACTATTATACATGCAAAAGTTACATAGTGGGGATGTTAGTTACTGTTCAACGCAAAAACTAATGAAAGGATTTGGATGGAAGCCGCGGCCATAAGCTAGTACTAGATTTTGATGCAAGTTTTATAACCATTTAGATATGATTTCAAAGAGAACTTGTTTACAGGTCTGAATTCTATTGATTTATGGTCGGAAAATGTGAGATCGCTTTACAATTTCTTTTTCTAAAAATAATTCGAAAGTTTCTTGTCGTTAATCAATACCAAAGAACTGTTACAATTTACGATAAGAATACCAATTAAATTACCAAGCTATCCTCAACCATCTGAAGCCTAAACCAAATGCTACATCACCGTAAGCTTTCGAAAAAAAAATCCGGAGAAACCCGAACACGTCCGAAGCCTATGACACAGAAAATTCACGTTCGTAAAGATTAGCATGATTTCGCAACGAAGGGAGGACGTTGCTGCAACTGCGAGTACTGCGACTGATTGTTCGACGACAGTATGGTTGTTACTGCAGGGTTACTGCCCATTCTTGCGTATTGCCACATTGACACGGCTAAATAGTTTACTGTCATACGCTGCTTGAATTTTGTTGAGTTGAGGTTGGGAAAGAAATGTGGGAGTCCATAATTATGATCGAAAAGGTTCGTTTTGTGTGTTTTTAAGACAAAATGCTCCGATTCGGAATGTAAAGGCTTTTGGAGATAGTGTTTTGTAGAGAGATTAATATGGGATTATTTATGCTTAAATCATAACAATTTATTTCTAAGTATAAGCAATGGTTACAATGGCATCTTTCGATCAAATTCATTAAATGACTCATCCGTGTTACTCTGAATGCCCTTTGCACACCAGAGGTGCGGTGTCTTCGACCAAAATTTCCTGCTGCTCTATATTTTTTGCTACTGCAATATTCTTTTAACATACAGCAAAATCTCAGAAAATACATTTGTGCAAAAGCTCCAGACAAAAAAGCAAAGCCCTTGTTCAATTCTCAATACAGATCACCAGTCTCCAAGTCAAGCCTGAGGCCTGTGTCTTAAAAATCTCTCGACACCAGGTTATAGGCCCTAACCACAAGATAAATAAAGAAAGGCCAATATCTCACAATCTTGGTGTGTTCGAGCAGGTTCCCTACCCAAGTTTGTTGGTTCAATTGATGTGACAGTTCCGACCTCAGCATCTTGGGTTACTGAATGCCACTGACCTGGCAGTTAAGAAACCGCATGTTTATGTACTTTAACGAGGTACTCACGAATTTCATATTGGACGAGAAAAAATATCTGTTTAAAGTTATTGGCAAAATGAATAAAGGACTTATTTCGAGAGGTTACATCAAAATAAGCGCTTCCATGGATTTATGTCCGGTTGATGGCAATTTGGCGGTTGATGGTTCGCTCCCTATAACATGGGAATTAAAGACTAAATGGCGAAATGTGGGTGCAGTGTTGGATACACCTCTGCCTAACCCTTCGGGAATAATAGGCGTGGTCTTATTTTATGATGTCAATACTACTTATGACAGTGGTGAATAGATCTGGATATAGTGATAAGATACAATCATACGGAGTTGGAAAGTCTTAGAAACTTTTTGCGTAAGTTGATACTGATCTTTTTTTGGCAATTCGCAAAGATACCACATTTAACTGTTTCCGACAGATAAAGAAACCAGGAAGATGCTCTAAAAGTCATTGCCAAACACTGCAAACAAGTGCAGTTTATAGAGCCAAACATATTTTGGCCTACAATTTAAAATGCATACAGACAGTACATAGTTATGTAATACAGTCCGATACGACAGGCTATTCAAATAGCAAGTAACAACGTATTTCACGCGGAAAACATCTTGCAAGAAAATTTTATCGACCTTCGAAAAAGGCAACCTTGCAATACATTTACAAACATTATTAGCCTACTGCCTCGTTGGTCTAGTGGTCGCAAGCACGACTTCTTCACGACGGTTCTGGATTTGTATCCTACTCAGGTCGGGGAAAGTGTTATTGGGGTTTTACATCAGGAATTTCTCAGGAGCAGCCACAGAGTCTGGATTTGTGCCCGTTAGGCTCGTCCACTTTTACATGGGACTTCAACATGAGTGGCTAAATGAGGGTGTACTTATTGGTACGCACGATGTTATGTTATGTGATCCTATTACATGTCCCCAAAACAGTCTTCAGTTTTGCGCTTACTACAATACGTCTGTTAACAATCGCCTTTTCTAAACACATGCAGCTACTAGATTCAGTCACATGTTATATCGTATAAACAGCTAGACAAAACGTCACAAGGTCATCGCAAGGTGTTATTTGACCATACAATTATCGAGACTTGACGCGAACCATTCTGAATGAACGTGAACATATGTTTGTCATGTGTCTCACTACCTATATAATCTGAGAAATATATTGTGATAGGTCTTAAGATATATATTTAGATTTAGATCAGGTTCTTGAGTGTCCTGTTGGTTCTTCAAACAGGAACTGATAGCAAACTAGTAGCTCAGTTCTGGGCCGGCACCATTTTGGATTGCCATCGACACGCTTAAAAGAAGATCAAGATTTGTATAGACGCCTGCAGCTCATTAAGTTACTCGAAACTGTAAAATTTTCCCAATCAAGCTTAAACCTAATGTAGTAGAACCTAGTTTAAATGCATTAAACTTAAAAATATACTAAAGAAAGACAGCTTGTAGTCGATTAATGTACTGGCGTCTGCACATCACCAGATTTTTGAAGCGGATGTAGAAATTATTGACCACAGTCATATAGCTAGGAAGACTAGCGAAAATTGTGAAGGAAAACATCGTAAAGACACTGGCATGTAATGGAACCAAATAATTTGAAGACAGATGTCATCCACCAACCTGGTGGATTACAGAATATGGTGTTCAAGCAGATGAAACTTTATTAACTAGTTATGCGGATCGCCATACCGTTTTGAAGATTTCACTTGAGATTAATATTATGTTTCAAATTACAAATGCAAGAAACTAAACTAATCTGAATTCATCGTAAAGGCTTTACGTACTTTGACATGCTTCAATATCTACTCCAAAAATTTAACACGATCGCTTTAATAGTACAGCAAACAAAAAATCAAATAACTCTGATATAATTTGAACATAATTTACCGATTCAGGCCTCATACAGATTCGATCGTTCAACTGCGCCCGCGCCATGTGTAAACAATAACCGCTGCCTAGCAACCAGAGCCGCCATATTTGTTGGACCCAGGTGAGAAAGAGACAGAAATATAAAAGGGTATGAGAGTGAGCGAGAAACACACAGGGTTTGTTGAACGATAAAGCCTGCAAACACATAGTTCATGGTAGATTTGACGAGTAGGTTTTATTAGGGAAATTATTACTTCCCTGTGGTATATGGAATTGTTATATGAACCCAGGAAGCAAACCGAGCCCGGTTTGCTTCCTGGGTTGTAAGTCGTTAAATTATAATAAAAGTTACTTGATTTTACATAAAACTTGTACTGTTTCAGTCTTTTAATTGGTCAACACTGGTTTTTGATTCAGTGGCGTAGTTCCTTAGCATTATGGTAAACTTCGACTGGATACGCAAACTTTAAAGAATTGACACAAATGTCATTAACTAACGTGGGTAATTGGATACTCATGAAAAGTCAGTAGCTAGGTTTTAATTTGCCTTTTCTGGTGGTGAAGAATTGGCAAGAAACAATGCAGTTACTTTTTTTATTCAAGGACTCCGTGGTTGCTAATGAGACATTCCTAATGGAAAAAAAACTCGATAACACTTTGCCCAAACCGAAAATCAAACCAATACACGCTTTCGAACACTAGAAAAACGAGGCAGTCGAGACCTTTTACTATTTGCGTGTGATACTATATTGATATCCAAAGGATCAATATTCTAAATATTACTCCCGAAACTTCACAACAGAAAATTCACAACCTGTGTCATCGACCGGGCGGGATGCAATAAGACAAACATCTCAAAAAAAGGTAAAAAATTTAAAGGCACAAACATTGGGCCACCCGCAGTCGCTCATTCTCACTTTGTAAGATTTCGAGATACGTCCTGTGCAAATAGGGCCCTTGCGAAAACGAACCTTTGTTGTTTGGGGATCTGAAATTTGGATTGAGGGCAGTACTTTTACCAGCAGAAGAAATTAACGTGATAATATAGCTAACAAAGCTGTAAGACTAAAATGGACAAGGCCATGCATAGGTGAGGGTCCAAAAGTCCAAATGCCGCAAGACTGGAACCCTGAGAAAGCTACACGGGGTCGCGGCAGACCGAGTAGAATATGGGAGGACGAGTATGCTGTGCCAAAGTCGCTGATGAGGCTGAGGGTCCTGAACAGGAATGCGCTTCCGCTGCATGCTGGTGGTCAGGATCAGGATACCCGATGAAGCCGTGGTTGCTGGGTGACGGTATGACTCGCTGCTTGAAGGTGAAGGGGGATGCCTAAGTCCAGTAGTGAACTGCGATAAGCTGACTTGATTGAGTAATACAGAACGATTTAATCATATAAAGCCCTTATCCGGACTTTACCTATACCATATAAACAGTTCCAAAGCACGACTCAAAAGACTTAAAGAATTTTGTTATTTCTTCATGAATAATTTTATTATAGTTCCGGATCGGAACAATACTTAATCAAGATATTTCGTTTGCGATAGTGTGACTAATGTATTTTACTAATTGCGGAAAATAAAATACGATAATATCCAACACGTGTTGGTTGGTACTTATGCATACAATCATAAAGTTGGTTTTATTGAAATTCTAATGTCATACATAATCTGCTTAACCTTTTTCCAACTATGTTGGGGTCGGCTTCCAGTCTAACGGGACGTAGCTGAAAACCAATACTTTACATGGAGCGACTGCCTATCTGACGTTCAGAAAACAGTTACATTAACTAACACGACACTCCTTAGTAAGACCGGTTATCAGACTTTCGGGTCTATCCGCAACGACTGTCAAAGATCTACAATAGACAGCCATGCCATGAAATTATATACAGACACCGAATTAAGACCTCATGATAAATCATTTGAGGGTCGATTTGCTGTTCATTAATTTCTGAATGCCAGAATGAGGCCAGAATCAACAGAAGCGACCACCAAGAATAGCTCTAATTTGGTGCGAAATATCTTACTATAATAATTCTTAGTCGATTAGGTTCTTTCGTTAACAGTTCTCAATAGGGGGGCAGGTAACATAAGCCTGTTGACTTTATCGACAAACATTTGTTGAAATTGCCAGATCCAAACACAGACGCGAAATTGACAGTAGTACGCGAACTCAATAAACGACCTACCACAATTCCAAAGACAAAACTGAACCACAGATTCTCAAAAAGATAGCAAAGACAAAAGATCAAAGATTACATCATTCAGCTTGACAATATTAGGTCCACTTGCGACACGAGTTGGAGACGGTATAGGTAATTTGAATTTATTTAAATTACAATGACTTCAGTATGTATTTACTTGGTAATGTTTCTTTATTGTTAGCTGGGGTTAACAGGGGTTAGGTTACGAAATGTCGCCAGTAGCTAGTGACGTTCACTTTGAAAATATATTATCTGTGGCAGTGAAAGCGGGCGACGTTGTTTTTTCTGTTACAGAATAACGCTGCTTTAGAATTGTGTTTTTTAATTTGAAAAGGTTTTGAATGAAGAATGGTTCTATGAACTTGAATGGTAGTGCACTCAAGATCAGATAGATAGCATAGACATTCATCATAATTGAAACACAACTCTTTTACATTCGTATCAGTGCTTGTTACTTTGTCATTGGCATTGATTATCTGATTAGTATCAATGAGTGTTTCAATAGAATTACAGTCAGTGAAGATATTCAAATTTATTTCATAGTCTGTGCCATTTTTACTACACTATAGGTACCATAACTTATAAGTGCATCGGTATTAGGTCTTGCGATACAACATTTTTGTCTTTCATGATTTTGATGCTTTTACTAGAACGTGTTTCATAGCTTTTAAGTAAAGGAGTCTGAATCTTTTGATTCATTCGTCTGACTTCCAAACTTTCGAAATCTCCGAAAATAAAACAAAATGAAAAACAATGTAGGCTTTACTGTATCTTCACAATACATACATATGTGTATAATTTGAAACGCATGTCTGTAGAGGTCGACAAAGTTAACTGTTCTTACGCGTTAACACAATAGGGTCAGACAGAGACAAATATGAACGAGCGCCTCTTTGAATGACCGAAAAGAGTTATGAGACGGAATAATTGTCTTTGGTCTTTGAAGAATGCTTTTGACAACACTCGTGTGATATATGTTTGAGTTTGTCGCTTCTGTCTGTGGGAGTTAAGGCGGTTTTACATGTATTACAGAACAATGCTGATTTAGGAGAAGAAGACAATGACAGTTTCTAAATAACCCAATGTCTCTACCACAAATATTTGTTACACTGAAGTTACTAAAACTTGGAACTCTAAACCAGAGTATAAACCAGGGATGTTGCGAATATTCGAATCCGCATCCGCAAATGCGGAGCTTCCGCATAGATTTGAACATCCGCATCCGCATTCGCATCCGCATTAATCAATGCGGATGTTCATGCGGATGCGAATGTCATACAAGTTGCGGCGAGAAAGAAACTGGGCGTGGCCGGCCGGCGAATGGCGCATGCCGTTTCGCATGTGACAAATGACAATGACCAATGGGAGCGAAGAAATTGATGACGAGATCCGACGCGTTTGTTGTGGTGCATCATTTGTTTCTTCTAAATAAATCATTACGTGTTTGTTTGCGTATAGATTGATATTTCGAGTGTTGTCGTGAGTTGAGGTTGTGATACAGTGATCATTGTGTGTAATAGTAGTTTATGCGACTGTGCATAATGAAGGGCATTACAACACAAGTTCGGCTCGTTTCTTAATAGCATCACACGAGTGTTGTAATGCCTAATTATGTATAGTTGCATACACTAATTTATCTACCCGAATATCATAAGGGCTCTATGATGGGCTCAGGAACCATAGGGAAATGACCAGCATTGTTACCAGTGTAATGCAATAAAAAATAAACAGGTTATTAGTTGCATTCGTTGCTGCATTTACGATATCTGGCGGAGTGTTCATGTTAATTTCTGAGTCACTATCACTCATTTTCGACAGAAATAAAGAACTTATCAGAAAATTTGTCTACTCAATGAAAGGGAATAAAAAGCTAACGAACAAATGACAGCTCGAAATGGCGGCGTTTCGGATATCTGTCATTTTTTTAAAATCATAGGCAAACGAACAAAGTCACTATTCTTGTGTCACTCGAGATCAAAATGTCGTGCGATTTATAATTAAAATCATACTGAATTGGGGTTTCGTATCGATAGGTAGCTGTCTTAATGTAGATACTAGAATAGCACACTCACTTGAATTTGACACCTGTTCCAAATTTAAACTCATAACCTACTGTTTTCAGTAGGTTATGAGCTCATTACAGTTCTGTTAATTTCTGCTGGTTGGTAATGCTGGTCATTGCCTATGGTTTTTGAACGCATTAGAGAGGGTTTATGATATTTGGGTAGATAAATAATTGTTTATGGGAAAACTTTATGTTAGTTACGCTAATCTAAGACTACTTTAGTCCTAAGCTCAGCTTATTTCAATCGCCAGGTCAATTATTCCATTATGTTACACCGATAATACGTTTTATTGTAGGTATAGTTTATTAGTATTGGAACAAAATTCTTTATTTTTCAGCGTGGTTCCCGTTATTGATAGATTACCTAACTGGTTTAAAGAAAAAGTTAATTAACAATGTCACCACCGACACAAAGTACCTAATCTAGGGAATGTTTTAATAATTCTTCATTCATATACCTACTTATTTTTTTTTTGTTTTAATTTTTTTACTTCGTCTACATATAATATCTAAGGTAAACATTCGCATCCGCATCCGCATCCGCGGATGTGAGCCTTCAAAACTCCGCATCCGCATCCGCATCCGCGGATGTTAAAAAATCGGCATCCGCAACATCCCTGGTATAAACCACACATTACAATATAATGACACGAAAAAATTCAAGCAAGACTGTTACAATAAAACCTCCATAATTACTGTGCAAATACTGGCCGTTCGGCAATTAAAAGACAAACGCTTGGAACACTTGACAGGTGTTTGGGCGCGAAACCCGCATTCTCATTTTAAAAATGTATCGCGAGTTCCATTCTTGTCACGTTCAGCTAGCAACATAGGCCCAGTATAACTTGAGCCGTAGAACTTACAAAACGTGTGTGTTTGAACTGAGATGAGGGGTCGAGATAAAATGGTGATTGTAGCACGAGTTTTAAATTATACGTACGCGGGCAGAATGAAGGCATACGGTTTAAATAGAGAACGATTAGGGACATGATACAGTCCATGTGGCTTATTTACTCATCTTTGGAAAGTGAGTAGTTCAACAAAAAATAGGAAAAAAAAGCTCAGCTCCATTCAGGAATCTCAGATATGTGATGCCCATTTTCACTTGCAAGCAGGCGACATCTAAAATTAATACCCGATAAAAGCCCACTGTTGGTTGAAATACAAACAGTGCAATAATTCAAATCGTTTTATTGCAATCATTTTGTACCTACACTTTCAGGGGAAAATTAAAAAAAAAATATGTGCACAATAAATTTTAAAATAATCTCACACAAATCCGTTAAAGGTTTGTTTTCTTTACACCCACTTTGACAAAAAAAACAACTACACTTCTTACCAAATTAAACCTAAAAGCCAAACAAATATAAAAATAATACCCATAACGTATTACAATATTGAAATAAGAATCAACGTACGGTAAAGTGACGTCAACAAAAACTACTAATTTGTCAAATGTCGTAGTAAGCCTTTGGACAGTGCTACCGCGATTGTTCAAACGTTTCTTTGTGTAAAGAAAAATTGTTTGAAAATCATAAAGAACACAAGTAGGTATCTAGTATGTATGTAAGAGATACTAGAAATTGATTTTTTGAAAATAAATCAACTTTTTGAGAATAAACCTCGCCATCTCTTCTTGTAAGGGTCCTGAAAGTTGTATCTTTGGGAGGTCTACCATCATCATCTGCTTAGCCTTTTTCAAACTATACCATATAGGTGTCAGTTTCCAAAATGATAGGTGGCAGCTAAATACCAGGGGGCCTAAAAGGGGCCCTTTAGCAGAACTCCCAGTACGGAGAGCAGTGACTGCTGTTTGGCGCCTATCGGACCTCCACAACCTAGTTTAGTTATCCGATTTTCGTTCGATTGGCTATCCGTAACGACTCTCCAACCAAGGAACAACAATTTAAAGTACTTTCCGAGGTATGAAGATATCCCTCCCATCCACCGAGGCTCATCCATTAAAGGCTTGACCAAATCAAGCGTTGCTTAACCCTTACCAGTGCTGCTGCTATTGCTAGCTTCATCTACCCCAGAGCCTATTACGTATGTATAACCCAACACTTCCATGTGCTAGCCCCCATAGCAGTTAGAAGATGCGGGCCCATATGCAGATGACTTAGAACAGGGAACATTAAGATCTTAGATTAGATGTCAATTGCACACACGGTACGTGGAAACGAAGCTCCGTATACTAGCTACTGGTTTTGTTTTAACTGGACTTTTTTGGATGTAGTGCAAAAACGGTAGGACTGCTTTAAGATCATTGGGAAATAGAGCTTGACTGCTTGATGAAGCAAAGAAAGAAATAAATGGAAACGAAATTGACATAAACTACTCGAATCAAAGGATTCATTATGTGAAAGATAATAATATGGCTGAAAGGGAAGGGATACTAGTTTGATGAGCAATAGAGTATGGAATAGAAAGACATGCTGCGCCGATTCCAAATAAATTGCGACAGGAGCAGGATAATATAGTTTCCCCTACTAAAGAAGCGCCACATATGGGGATTATAAAAGACATGGTTTTAGCTGGGGAATTGATGTAATTCTTCGTCTCCCTAGGAAGTAGTTAACCTGACCTCTGAATCATACTTATGATCGTCAAAATTATATAAACAGTCTCCACAAAGGACTCAAGGGAAAAAAGAACACTGTCAGTTTTGATCACAGTGTCATTTTGAGAGATTGTGACGCATAGGACTAAATAGACTTTTCATACTGTATCCTGTTAGCAAAGTTAAAGACAATCTCATCAAACGTTTTACTCCTAAAGGTCTTCCTCTCCCTAGGAAGTAGTTAACCTGACCTCTGAATCATACTTATGATCGTCAAAATTATATAAACAGTCTCCACAAAGGACTCAAGAGAAAAAAGAACACTGTCAGTTTTGATCACAGTGTCATTTTGAGAGATTGTGACGCATAGGACTAAATAGACTTTTCATACTGTCTCCTGTTAGCAAAGAAAAATACAATCTTATCAAACGTTTTACTCCTAAAGGTAGCCACACAGCCGACCATGAACCTTCTAAATGACATACCTACATATCCTAACCAGGTAAGTTGAAACATAAAATCGAAATAGCACCAACAATTCGTGTCTGACGAAGCAAAACAAAACACGACCTAGGGTAAAAGTCGGCCACAGGCTACAAAATAATCTTATAGGCTAACAATTATATGCAGACACGATCTGTGACTAACATCGGGCACGTTTTCAACATAAACTTACATGCTAACCTTCGAAAATATACCTCTACTCTCTTGCCTATACTAATATCACCACAAATTTTAAAACAAAGCCTATATCTGGTTATCTGTTCGTGATAAACTCTAAAACTTCTGCACCGATTTTCATGCTATTTTCAATAGATAGAGTGGTTGTCGAGGAAGGTTTTAGTATATAATTTGACCGACGTCCTGCAAGCGGGCAAAGCCGAGGGTATCAGCTAGTTATTAATAAAGATGTAAAGTTTGTGAGTTTCTAGGGGATAATCTCTGGAGGAGCTCGCTTAATAATAACAGCCAATAGGGTCCATCTTTAGGTTAAACTGCCCTTACTTAGGTGGGTTGGTGGATGGGTGACAATTCATTACACACTGAGTAATGAATGAAATGAAACATGAAAAAAAAATAAAAGCACATTAATCGGTATCTTTGGCAGTCGGAGGCCTGAAAGTCTGAGAACCAGTCTTCCAAAGGGTATTACCCAGTATTAACTGGGTTGTGGAGGTCAGATAGGCAGTCGCTCCATGCAAATTACTGGTATTCAGTGCATTTGGTTAGACTGGAAGCTGACCCCAACATGCAGATGATGATGACGGGGGATTTTCAAAACATCCAGAGATCTACTGAACCGATTTTGAAAATTCTATTACCAATAGAAAGCCACATTATTTGTGAGTTTCATAGGCTATAAATTGTATTTATATCATGCATATTTGCCGAGCTACTTACCACAATTTTCGCGGCCGAAGTCGCGGGCTAAGTGCTAGTATATAAAATAGGTGCCATAATCTTGATAGACTTGTTGTTAAGATAGGATTTATCTTAATTATTGTTATTTATAATACTTTGTGGGATATTAACATCAAACCTTGTACTGTTTACAGAACACACTTGAAAGTAATTGGACCTTCCAATGGAAATCTCGTACTGAGTTAATTAAAACATGACTAATTGACCACTAGTACAATATAAGACAGTATAAACGAGCAGCTGTATATTTAATTTATAATGACGTACAAAATTAACTTAGAAAGCGCATTTAAATTCATGAAGCCACATGAACACCTGCACTTTATCCTGCAATACGACAGGATTACTACACTCCAAGGATTTAAATAGTTACGACTAATAGTCGACTAGTTGTCCCAAAATGATGATACATTTCTCAACTCGTTGGGATATCAATATCATTTGAATAGTTTTGGATTCTCAAAAAGGTCAAAGGTTCTCGAATGGCGACCACGAACCGGAAGACGCAGCGTTGGCAGGCCTCCTACCAGGTGGACCGACGACATCGTGAGAGTCGCGGGCAACCGGTGGATGCAAACGGCAGGCTGCCGATCTTTATGGCGTTCTATTGGGGGAGGCCTTTGTCCAGCAGAGGACGTCTAAGGGCTGATGATGATGATGAGTTTTGGATTCTTGGCCACTTATTTATACTGAAAATTGTATCTATCGGTGTAAACACATTTCCATGCTAGCTAGCCACGGTAAGAGCACAAATCTTCGACTCTTCTAATATAACGTGAATATAACCCTAACTAACCACCCCATATACCCTTTAAAAAACCGTCCCCAACTCACTTAACCTTTTTAGCGCCACAGTCACGTATAGACGACAAGCCGAACAAGCAAAAACGTGCCCTAAGTCTGTCGACTTAAGGTACTTTTTGGCTTGTCGTCTTACTCGACCGTGGCGGTCAATGGGTTAAAGGTAAAGTGTTATTGAGTTTTTCGACCAGGAATTTCTCAGTAGCAGCCACAGAGTCTGAATTTGGGCCCATTTGATCGCAATAGGCTCCGTCCCCTATTACATGGTAATCTATATGTCGCAGATCGCGTAATGGAATGTCAAGCGTTTATCATAATTTTGATTTAGTTCAATTAATTTAATTTTTGGTCTGGCAATGCTTGAGTGTGTTTAGTCGGATAAAGTTATCGTTTGTCATTTTTGATGTTAATAAAAAGGCGGTAGACTTGTGCAGTTGACACATTCAAATTGAAATCATGGTGACGAACGGTTGACTTGGCTAACCTCACTACATTCCATTTTATTTGATTTAAATCGTGTTTTGGACGGTAAAGTTTAGTGTACCGAACAGTGCCTGTGTGTTATTTCACGTTGGACTCCACATTCCATCATGACCGACCAACAAATCAACGAAGACAGGTCTCATCTGTCGTCATCAGAAGTGCGATGTAACTCAAACGCCCTACATAGTTTAAGTGACAGTGCTAGCCAGGAAAAGTGTGTGTAAAGACAATGCGCGTGCGTCTGAAAGTAACACAGAAACGGAAAAGTGGCGTTTTCGTTAGCGCAGCAAAAACAAAAACTTTATGACTATTGCTCTGATGCGCGCCTACCGTATTACGACTCTGAAAAACGGAATATCGACAAACGTGCTTGGTTGGCAACAGCAACAGCAGACATGTGTGTTATCGATACGAATAGTCAAGTGTTACGTATGTGGTGAGGAAAGCCAAAAGGTTTCCACGGTTTACCAGAGAAGAGACAGCAAGACTGACAGAAGACCTCACTCCTCGTCTTCTCATGGAAGTACATTATCTGTTCCGGCGAAGCCCAAGGTCAGCTCCGTCACCTGCCTCCGTGCAGGAGCCGAGGCCACTACGCAAAACCGTTGTCCAGCAGTGGCCCAGGGTTCCGGCAGCGGCGGCACTGGTGGTGGCGCTGGTGTAGCTTCTGAACAACGCCGAGTGGACTTGTGCGTAGTAAATGCGCCTACAGGTATTCTCCGTCACTCTGGTGAGTCTTTTAGTTTTTGTTATGATTCTGGAGCAGAGTGTTCATTAATGAGAGATTCTATTTTGTGTAAATTTAATGTTGAGCGTAATTATTATAGTGTCTTTACTATTACGGGTATAGGTCAAACTTCCGTGAATAGTAACCTGAACATTTTAGCTAATGTTGACATTGGTAACATTAGTTTGGATAATTATTGTTTTTCATGTTTTACCTGATGAATACCTTCAACATGACATAGTGATTGGACGTGAAATTTTGATTAATGACTTGGTAATTAACATGACGTCAAGAACTTTAAAATAATACCTAATGTGAATACCGTAAATATAGAGTCGAATATAGAGTCGAATATAGAGTCGAATATAGAGTCGAACATAGAGTCGAACATAGAGTCGAATATAGAGTCGAACATAGAGTCGAACATAGAGTCGAACATAGAGTCGAACATAGAGTCGAATATAGAGTCGAATAAAGAGTCGAATATAGAGTCGAATATAGAGTCGAATATAGAGTCGAATATAGAGTCGAATATAGAGTCGAATATAGAGTCGAATATAGAGTCGAATATAGAGTCGAATATAGAGTCGAATATAGAGTCGAATATAGAGTCGAATATAGAGTCGAATATAGAGTCGAATATAGAGTCGAATATAGAGTCGAATATAGAGTCGAATATAGAGTCGAATATAGAGTCGAATATAGAGTCGAATATAGAGTCGAATATAGAGTCGAATACAGAATACTGGTTAAGTACTATAGGTTCAAATGCTGGTTAAGCAGAGATGCAGAGTACTGGTTAAGTACTATAGGTACACTCGCTGGTTATGCGTGTTGTGATGAGCTTTCGCTGGTTAAGCGTTAGTTGTGTAATCGCTGGTTAAGCTGATTACGTTGAGCTTTCGCTGGTTAAGCGTTAGTAATTGAATCGCTGGTTAAGCGTGTGGATGAGCTTTCGCTGGTTAAGCGTTAGTAAATGAATCGCTGGTTAAGCGTGTGGATGAGCTTTCGCTGGTTAAGCGTTAGTAATTGAATCGCTGGTTAAGCGTGTGGATGAGCTTTCGCTGGTTAAGCGTTAGTAATTGAATCGCTGGTTAAGCGTGTGGATGAGCTTTCGCTGGTTAAGCGTTAGTAATTGAATCGCTGGTTAAGCGTGTGGATGAGCTTTCGCTGGTTAAGCGTTAGTAATTGAATCGCTGGTGAAGCGTGTGGATGAGCTTTCGCTGGTTAAGCGTTAGTAATTGAATCGCTGGTTAAGCGTGTGGATGAGCTTTCGCTGGTTAAGCGTTAGTAATTGAATCGCTGGTTAAGCGTGTGGATGAGCTTTCGCTGGTTAAGCGTTAGTAGTGTAATCGCTGGTTAAGCGTGTTATGTTGAGCTTTCGCTGATTAAGCGTTAGTTGTGTAATTGCTGGTTAAACGTTAGTGGGTTATTATCGCTGGTTAAGCGTTATTATTATCACTGGTTAAGTGATAGCATTTGTCACGCTGGTTAAGCGCTGTACTGGAGTTTGGTTCACAATCAATTGAGCATTAAACGTATTACTCACATGGTTTAATTTGACCTAATTATTTTTGTGATGATGTTCCCTGACCTGGGTCAGGATAGCCGAGTGGTCTAGTTACTTTTCTGGATTATTTGTCTCTTAAGGTACCTCATCCCACGAGGTCGTGTGAAGGTCAGAGATGGCCGTGTCGCAGATCGCGTAATGGAATGTCAAGCGTTTATCATAATTTTGATTTAGTTCAATTAATTTAATTTTTGGTCTGGCAATGCTTGAGTGTGTTTAGTCGGATAAAGTTATCGTTTGTCATTTTTGATGTTAATAAAAAGGCGGTAGACTTGTGCAGTTGACACATTCAAATTGAAATCATGGTGACGAACGGTTGACTTGGCTAACCTCACTACATTCCATTTTATTTGATTTAAATCGTGTTTTGGACGGTAAAGTTTAGTGTACCGAACAGTGCCTGTGTGTTATTTCACGTTGGACTCCACATTCCATCATGACCGACCAACAAATCAACGAAGACAGGTCTCATCTGTCGTCATATATAAATAAAAAGACAAGTCCTGACTGACTGACTGACTCATCAACGCCCAGCCCAAACCCTTGGACCTAGAAAGCTGAAATTTTGCGCAACGTCTCTCCAATTCTCAAGGAAGACATTATAGTTCGAATACCAGTATATTCTATACGTTCCATATGTGTCACAGTACATGTAGGTGACAATCGAGCGGGCCTGCATTCTGCATAATGTTGACACAGTTGTGTTGACTCGCTGCGTCTGCGCCTGGCACTATGTACGTGTTGTGTTGGTTTGTGGCGGGGCTACGTTTTGGGGAGATATCGTCTAGTCAGAATAATACGTAACATCACGCCTGTAATTCCCGAATGGTTAGGTAGAGATGTAACTAGTAGAACACCCACATTTAGCCTATTATGTTTAACTAGCTTTTGCCAGCGGGTTCGCCCGCGTGAAAATGACGATTTTTAACCGACTTCAAAAAAGGAGGAGGTTATCAATTCGACTGTTTTTTTTTTTTTATGTTTGTTCGCTCATAACTTGCGACTGGGTAAACTGATTTTCATGATTCTTTTTTCATTTTTAAGCTGGTGCTTCCCGTGGGGTCCCATTGTCACCATTTCAATATCTGATGATGGGATCTTGTAGAAATCGGGGGAACTCTTCAATAAATAACAGCAGATTAACCGCGATTGTTGCTATAGCATACCTAAGCATTGTTTACGCCATCACACAACATAATATCACGACTGTACTCACTACAAAGGTGATGAAGAACTTCGGAGATAGGAAACGGAACTCCTCAATTAATGATAGCAAATGGACTGGGATTGCTGAAATCTCATGACTGTCTATTGTTTACACCAGTTCATAACATAACATCACGCCGGTACGTTGTAAAGGGGTAAGCACATGTGAACCACTAAAAAATGAAAAATAAAAACTTTTTTACAAAAAATAAAACCGACTTCGACAAAAATAAAACACAAAAAAGTGATAAATAAAAAATCAGCTTCTGAAGTCGGTGACTTTTGTTTGTTTGATTTCATGTTTTTGCCACCGACTTCTGAAGCTGATTTTTTATTTATCACTTTTTTGTGTTTTATTTTTGTCGAAGTCGGTTTTATTTTTTGTCCATACAAACTTTCATCCCCTATTTAACTCCCTTAGAGGTTGATTTTCGAAAAATCCTTCCTTATTCCTTGTCTACATTATAAAGAGAACCTCTGTGCAAAATTTCAGCTTTCTAGGTCTAAGGGTTTGGGCTGGGCGTTGATGGGTCAGTCAGTCAGTCAGTCAGGACTTCTCTCTTTACCTATTTATTAAATAGATACATGTCGAAACACCACCATTCACAAAATTTAGTTTTTACAAACCAAAATACATCTCAAAAAGTCATTGAACAGAAGTTATTACAATACCAAAATACTCTTACAACATCCAAAAGAAAAACTGGTCAAGTCCAAGTCGGACTTCCACATGAAGGGCTCCGTACCATTGTAGTAGATATTGAGAGGTTTTCCATGTTATTTTAGCACCATAGACTTCTTATAGGTTTTCCTTTTTCTGTAATCTATATAAGTGTTGAACTAATTTCTGTTTTTTCTAAATTTTAGGCTTAGTAGTTTCGGGGATAAGGGGGGGGGGGGGGGGGGGCTTGGGCAGAGCCCCGCCGCCGCCGTGTTCTCGTAGCGGCGTTCGGCGGCGGCGACCTCTCGCGTCCGGCCCTGGTGCAAGCCATGGTCCGGGGCGAAGAGGAATGGGACGCTGTCGCCTCCTTCTGCGAAGCAGTGATGCTAGCGAAGGAGGTGGCGGAACGAGAGAGGGAGAGAACCTCTCAACGTCCCAGCCGCCGCGGAAGGCGCTCCGGGCGTCGGGGGGCACGCGATGACCTCCGGCTACCGTAGACGCGGGCTTGTGGACGGTGAGTAACGGGCTAGCTCGCCGTCCGGCCGTCGTCATGACGGCAACAGACCGTGTCGGCCTGGTGCAAGCCATGGTCCGGGGCGAAGAGGAATGGGACGCTGTCGCCTCCTTCTGCGAAGCAGTGATGCTAGCGAAGGAGGTGGCGGAACGAGAGAGGGAGAGAACCTCTCAACGTCCCAGCCGCCGCGGAAGGCGCTCCGGGCGTCGGGGGGCACGCGATGACCTCCGGCTACCGTAGACGCGGGCTTGTGGACGGTGAGTAACGGGCTAGCTCGCCGTCCGGCCGTCGTCATGACGGCAACAGACCGTGTCGGCCTGGTGCAAGCCATGGTCCGGGGCGAAGAGGAATGGGACGCTGTCGCCTCCTTCTGCGAAGCAGTGATGCTAGCGAAGGAGGTGGCGGAACGAGAGAGGGAGAGAACCTCTCAACGTCCCAGCCGCCGCGGAAGGCGCTCCGGGCGTCGGGGGGCACGCGATGACCTCCGGCTACCGTAGACGCGGGCTTGTGGACGGTGAGTAACGGGCTAGCTCGCCGTCCGGCCGTCGTCATGACGGCAACAGACCGTGTCGGCGGCGCGTACGTGTTCCACGCGCGCCTCAAAGAGATGTCAGCAAAGAGGGGCCCGCAAGGGCCGACGCCCGTCGGGGCTGTGGTTTGTCGAAAGGTTAACGCGGCTCCGACACAAGGGCGAAGAAGGAACATGGGTTTGGTTTTTAGTCAGTAGAAGTCTGACACTCCCCTTCGCTCTGCCCAAGAGCGGGGGGGGTTATTCGATGATTTTCCACCCACCAAAAAAAAAAAAAAAGGGTTCCGATTTTTTCTTTTGAGGTCAAAGAAGGAACATGGGTTCGGTTTTTAGTCAGTAGAAGTCTGACACTCCCCTTCGCTCTGCCCAAGAGCGGGGGGGGGGGTGCATTTGATGATTTTCCACCCACCAAAAAAAAAAAAAGGTACGGAACCCTAAAAATATATATCGATTGGAAATTCGTAGTGACTCGTTGTCGTTGTTATTGTAATCGATATTTTTCAACCGATATAATCGTATATGTGTCGATTTGCATATAATACGGGTCGAATGGACGATGGTCTTTGACCCGGAGTAATAAGGTTTATTTAAAGTCGTTTAATTGCGGACGTTAAAGTCATTTAAAGGTGCTTTGGCGGGGGTAGACACTAGAGTGTTATAGAACCCACAATCATCATCAGCCTATAATGTTCCCACTGCAGGGACTCAGCCCTTCTTTCTAGGAGAAGGCCCACAATGTTGGCTGAATTTGATGTGTTATAGTTTTTAGTCTTAATAATGGCTTAATAAGAACTGCCACTCGGGTCGATCTTTAGGTAAAGCTGTCCTTGCCTAGGTCGGTCTGTGGATGGGTGACCGCCCTACATACCGGGTTTCCTCCGTGCCTCGGCAAGCACGTTAAGCTGTTGGTCCCGGCTGCCATATATAGATCTTTGGTAGTCGTTACAGATAGTCAGTGACCTGAAATTCTGACATCCAGTCCTTCCAAAGGGTATCGTATTACCTAGTATTAACTGGGTTGTGGAGGTCAGATAGGCAGTCGCTCCATGTAAAATACTGGTATTCAGCTGCATCCGGTTAGACTGGAAGCCGACCCCAATATAGTTGGGAAAAGACTAGGAGATGAGATGATAGTTTTTAGTCCTAGGTTTCTAAAGGTGCCCTAAGTTTATTTTATTTATTTATTTTATTTATTTAATTTGGCTCCTCAACGATGAGTACACTGTTACATTTACATAAAAACATTTCAAACTTGTGAATATAAGTGTGATATGTATTAGACTTCCTCGTCGATCTAGTGATTGCAAGCGCGACTACTGAGCATTAGGTCCTTGGTTCGATTCCCGGGTCAGATATAATTTTATTTATATCAGGAATTTATCAGTAGCAGGTTGATGGCAATATGCTGGCATCTTATTACATGGTAATATATAAAAATAACTAGCTGATGCCCGCGGCTTCGCCCGCGTGGATACTGTAAAACAATCATTGATGCGGATTATATATCATTCTAAAATTTCAGCTCGATCGGTGCAGAACTTTTTGAGTTTTTGATGCGTACACAAACCAACATAACATTTTTATATTTATAGATAGATTCATGAAAAACTCAAATAATGCTAAACTATTTACTACCTAGGTCGAAATGTAGTACAACAAAGGTATATTCTTTTTCTTACATTCTTTAATGGAACACTGGACTTCACGATCAGTCTTGATACCCATTCAAACAAATATGTGGCACTAGCAAAACCTGTGAGAACGGCCGGCGATATGTAACACCCTGTATAGTCAGCAGTTTGCACAAACGTTGCCGCTTTGTTCCCAGAATGATATTTATTGCAAGTTGATGTAATTATTTGTTTTCTATCTATCTGGGACTATAACAGATTGCTGATAAATTGAGAGGGAGAGGAAGACCAAAGAAAAGATCTATTATTCGAGCTTTAGCTGTGTGGTCACCACTTTCGTCGATAATTTCTCATCGCGAAGTGACTCCTTTAGAAACATTCGTGTCATTTCATACTTAATTACTTATCCCTTTGAATTTTCAAATATATATACTATCTAAGTATAACTTTCTTAGAATCGTGCTTCTAGGCCGTAGGTTAGGCTGTGAGATTTTTTGTAAGTATTCAGAAGTAGCTACTAACCAATTTACGATATTTCAAAAGTTCTAAAATCCATCATGTGATTATACTATAAGGTACACCTCCGCCTAATCCTTCGGGAATTACGTACAGGCATGAGGAGTTATGTTATGTAAAATCCACCATAATTACCAAAACAAAAAAAAAGATACCTAGGCTTGCTCAAGGCTTTTAAATACGACGATCCTTTCACCTACAAAAATTTCTATGAAACGCGTTAAAAAGATAAACAAAAGATAAGATCGATTTATACTAAGAAATCAGTAATATCACGGTATCTATAATTGAATTTTCGAGTACTATATCTGAAGCTCTTAAAGCTATCAGATAAAATGACCCAGATTTGTAGCGAGGAAAACGCACTTGGAAAATGTTTTAAACAAAGATAATACAGGTATCTTCTTTATCATATAACTAAACACCGCGCCTCTAATCACCGAATTGTTAGGCAGACATGTACATAAAGACACATACATATTTTGGTCAACGTATGCAGCTGAATATCAGTATTTTAAATAGAATGATGAATGTGGATGGGTATAGGTAATAGTAGAGGAAGACCAAAGAAACGATGGATAGACTGTGTTAAGGATGATATGGCCAAAAAAGGAGGTGTGACTGAGATGACGAGGAACAAAGAAGTATGGAAGAAGAAGACATGCTGCGCCGACCCCAAATGAATTGGGATAAGGGCAGGAGAATGATGAATGATGACATAGAGCAACTGTCTATCTTTTTATTATAAATGGGCTTGCTCTCTTGACTTCAATCTTGCCCTAAGGGCAGAGATGAAGTCGACGATGGAACGAGCTTACCCAGAAGAAGCCTGTTTACTCGCGACTTAAATAGATTAGGGTTATATGAACTCGGAAAAACCGACGCAGGCAGGGAATTCCACTCCTTGGCTGTGCCATCTGTTTTCCACAACCCAGTTGGTATTGGGTAGTGGAACGAAACCCCTGGCGATACCTATTGGTAAGACTGGTTGTCAGACTTTCAGGCCACTGACTACCTGTAACGACTCTCAAATATCCAAACTAGCTTTTGCCAGCGGCGAAAATGTCGATTTTCCATACAAACTTTCATCCCCTATTTAACTCCCTTAGGGGTTGAATTTCGAAAAATCCTTCCCTATTCGTGGTCTACATTATAAAGGGAACCTCTGTGCAAAATTTCAGCTCAGCTTTCTAGGTCCAAGGGTTTGGGCTGGGCGTTGATGAGTCAGTCAGTCAGTCAGGACTTCTCTTTTTATTTATATAGATGACAGCCGGAACCAACGGATTAATTAACGTGCTTTTCGAGGCACTTAGGAAACTCAACCAAGACAAAGACAAAGACATTTATTCGTAGGATACGGTACTTACAAAGTTGTTACATAAATGTTAGTTCTCGACATATCCACCGCTTGACGCGGCATACGAATATTTACAATAAGTAAGTAATAATTGATACTAAAATTAATTAAAACAAGCGCGGTTCAAGCTCAACATTGATCCGAACAGCTCCACGAGTCCCTCAAGCCATAAATGTCTACGACAATAACATCAAATTACGTCCAAAAACTCTGCAAATCTTTCCCACACGACCTAGGAAACCAGCCACCATTGTGCTCACCATAAGTGACCAACATTATTATTTACCAAAAATTCACACAAACCGGCTTTTCGACGAAAACCGGTCTTTTGCGTACAAAAGGAACTATTACAATGGGACGAGTAAAGATCGCATCTGTCAACGGAACCGCTTCTAACTTACGTGTTTCTACTTCAGAAGCTGCAGATTTTTATTTGGCGTGAGAAGACGAATGAGGGACCTGTTTTTTTGGCGCAAGGGAAATCATCAAATGACACGTCCTGCTCTGGATGTATGGAAGGAAGTTTCAGACTTATACTGACTAAAAGACACTCATGTTCTTTCTTAGCCCTTTGTATTTCGAAGACGCGATATCTCAGTCCCGCAACTCCTGCAAGGAATGATCCTGGTTTGTGAAAAAATTGTGTGACGCAAGCGTGTGGACCAAAGATGTTTGACGAATCTTCATAAATGATCAGACTGAATATAATAACTTGTTCTGCCCGTCATTACGATTTTTTTTAGTTCTTGACCGTCTCTGAGAACCTTATTAGTTACGCAGATATTGGAGATCTAAGTTCCAACTTTGCCACAGTGTACATAGTTTTGAAATTATTACAAATCGACAAAATTCAGCGCGTTGACTCTCTTTCCAAAAGTGTCACAGCATTATGCTGAGCTTCTTGCATGAATGGTGCTCATACAATCCCCTGATTTGTTGTTTTTGAGTTTGTATACTATATTTTTTACTTTAATGCGTCTCATTCTGTGAAAATTTATGTATTTCCTTTCTCATTCCGTCTACAAGTACCAATGTTTCTCTTAGATCTTTGTCTAAAAACTAACTTTTCTAATGAACGGCAGTTTTTCAAAAACTACCAGTATACCTATATTTAAAACACAATATAGGTACTGCAAACACTCCACATACCACATCCGGCATTATCAGCCCCTCAAGTGAATCGTGACGGCAGGCAGATACGTAGGTGACATATGCTAATGACGAACCGAACTTGGTACCCGAGTACCCGATAACAATGGAAAACTAATTACAATTACATACAATACCAGAATTTCGTTAACAGTATTTAAAGATATTGAGGTGGCAACTGATTCGGTTATATAACTATTTAGGTAGTTGAAATATTCAGGCGTATTTCTAATTCTAGACGTTTACACGCGCGACGATCTAGCGATTCAAAACCAGTTTATGCGGACCTCTCATGGCGTGGAAAATCTATACAAAGTAAAGCCATGTTATATTGGAATTGTATAGCTTGATGTGTCGCCGAAAACGGAGGTTGAAGGTACATCAGTATCAAGTCGTACTAGGCCCTCATAGTGGATTAAGGCCCAAGATTTTGTAACAATATTCTGATTTAAAAGAGTGTCCATGGAGTTTCTTGCCCGTTCTTGTCCATAGATATCTACGTTAGGGAATGGGCAACTACAGTACTTTTACAAGTTATTATGCCTTGAGACTGTGGCTTTGGTTTCGTTTTATTTGTTTTGCTGACATTCAAAAGTGCCTCATCATCATCATCATCATTTCAGCCAAAAGACGTCCACTGCTGAACATAGGCCTCCCCCAGGCGTCGCCATATTGACCGGTCCCGTGCGTCTCTCATCCAGCGGGTTCCTGCAACCTTGACCAGGTCATCGGTCTACCTAGTGGGAGGCCTTCCAACGCAACGTCTTCCGGTTCGCGGTCGCCATTCCAGAACTTTTCGGCCCCATCGGCCATCCGTTCTGCGAGCAATGTGCCCTGCCCATTGCCACTTAAGTCTGGCGATTCTTCGGGCCAAAAGTGCCTGTAATGGTCTAATTGAAATAAATGCTTTGAATTTCAGTTTGATTCCTTTTTCAGGAAAGAAGCCTGTGTCATTGTGTCCCTTCATTGTAAACATAATAGGCTTAATTTGTTCGAGGGTTCAATGAGCATCATAATTTGTAATATGGACGTTATCGAAAAAATAGGTATATTTGATATCGGATGATGAAAGCCCTATCTTCGGTAGAGAACTAAATTCGCTACAGCTCAAAACTGACAGCTGTGGGTTGACGGACAATGACACATGTGACTCGAAGGACCAATACCCGGTCGGCGGAAAAATAAAGCTTCCAATTTTGTAAGAAATCTCTGCGCAATATTAAATACAGGAACTAGTATCTTGTCTTCAGTGTAAAAACAATACATTTATAAAGTTTTCAACTAAAGTCATTCAGTTTTTATGTCCAGCAATTATTTTAAATAAACTACCGCATATAGAAATGACAAACTTAAGTTTGCATATTATTATATTTCAGTGTGTATGATCTGAAGAAATGAATAGTTCTCTCGTGATTTTCTACGTAGCACGGCGAGACAAATTTTGCAATTGTATTGTTTGTACTTACTACCTATTTTTAGTATGTTAGGTTAACATAGTACATTCTTTCGACACAGCCGCTGTTCTAATTTAATTATTTCTCGCTTCAAATATTTGTACTTCACAAAGTTCTAACTGAATAATCATCGAACCATTTTATGAGCACAGAAACGTGTGTAAGCAAAAGAAATTATCAGAAAATTATCGTACTAGAGTAACGCCTTGGTGATGTTCTAAAGATAACGCTACATGCCCGATAACAAATAACGGTCGAAAGTCGTTTCCCGCCATTTTAACTGTCACGTTCATAGTTTCATTATCTGTAGTGTGAACCCTCTATGGTCTATTTACTTTTTCTAATTGCGTTCGAAATTCGTGACGAGAGGTGTACTAAAGAGGTTTTAATAGCGCGATATAAAAGCTGGCGAGGAGGAATTAATGTCTTTTAGCGATAAATAAGTAATTTTGAATCGCTAATTGTTAGCGATGAATAATGTATGAGTATTATACGTTGGCAAAATGCTTCGCGCTTTATTCTGTACAATTTGTCGTCGAGTTATTTTACATAATGAAAATGTTCTTGCAAGGTGATAGAGATAAGTAATTTTTGTGACTGAATTCACAAAAACTTGTCCTTAGTGAACGAGCATTGACTTTGAGACGGGTTAGCTAAAGGAACTCAATATAGATTTCAAAATATTTCAAGCTACGTTTTTATCTAGGCATATTTTACTGCTCATCTTTATGGCAGGATAAAAAGTGCGTAAAGTTACAGGTTGAGGTTTTAAAACGATGATTTTTATGACCAACAATCGTGTGAAGTCACGACATCTGCGTTGATAGTGTAATTAACAAGGCTTTGGTAGAAAACATGGACATTATAAGCCAGGAATATGGAATTCTTTAAGTCAAGTTATCGAAATAGCTACAAAAAATACTGGTATTCATCTACAGTCGGTTAGACTGGAAGCCGACACCAACAAAGTTAGGAAGGGTTAGACAAATTATGATAAAGATCTTGATAGCTACAATTTTATTACATTTTTATTTACAAATCCTACCAGAAAATCCTACTCCTAAAATTCCCATCACGTAACCGTAAGAAAACTGTGAAATTGAGCAATAAAAGGCCACCAGAGAGTAGCAAATGACATTGAATGAAGTAAACGTCAACGTAATACAATTGTAATCTGTCATTGGTTGGTACTTGTAATAAAATTACACATTGCAACGACACGCGAGGAGAGCCATTGTTCGTAAAACGGCTATGAACAAAAAAAATAATTATACATCTTTAATTGTGTTTCATGGTAATAAGTTGTTGGAATCATTGATGGCGAATCCTGGACTAGGCTGACCATTTACATTGTAAGATGAATCGTCTTAGTTATCAATAGAAATACAAGTGTGTATTCAAACTCTTAAAATGAATAGCGGACTTAGCATCGCTCCTTGCGGGACTAGGGGTTTAGAGGGTCGATTACGCAAATATCTGTTTGCTCAAATTACTATCCGCAAATACAGTAGTGGGCCAAGTATCATACCTGAGGGGACTCCCTGTTTAGAAGGTAAAGTTGTTACTATGCAAAGAACATGTTGGTTTTTATTCACGGCGCTATTCACAAAATGAGACCGAGTAGCTCCTTGGGGAACCACTGCATAGAACATCTACTTTTCAAATGCATTATTGGGTGTTTAAGGGTGCATTGGGAAATAAGATGCTTTACCCAAAACTTTATTGTTACTACTCTTTTTCAGGGACGCTATAAAATAATTTCCGACCAACTTTTTCAAACAAGTCAAGCAAAATGCACGTAGCCAATAAAAGCCATACTTTTTGCCAATAATTACCAAGTCCTATCAGGGTAAGAATTAATACAAAAAACTAGTATTTTGCAGTCACGTAGAGGTGCTTACCCACAAACCGTGCCAAGGCTGGACTTAAACATAATTAGTTATTTTAAACATACTCGCACATTTATTGGTATTTCAATTTAATTACCGCGATCATTATCTTTGTAGTTATGCGTTTGACAGTATTACTTTGGTTAGATTACCATGGTTTTATTTGTTAGACACCAAACCGCACTGGGCCCGCGCGGTATATTATAGCTCATCCCTCTCCTAGAGACTAGGCCTGAGTTCCTGCAGTGGGAACATTATAGGCTGATGATGATGATGATTTGTTAGACTGTTTGACTGTCGTAGATCTTTGACTGTAGTTAGCCTGAAGCCGAAATGTCTGACCGATCTTACCAAGGGGTATTGTCTTATCAAGTTACTGGTTGTGAAGGTCAAATAGGCGCTCATTACTCGTAAAATACTGCTATTTAGCTGAATTCGGTGAGACTGAAACCCGATCCTACCATAATTGGGAAAAGGGTACAAAATAATGAAGTTGTTTTAGTAATTCGCTATCGAATTTTAAACCATTGAAGGGTATTTCGGGACTTTCCCTTTTATGTTCTTGAAAATTCAAATGTTCTGAAGTTGAACCAATAGTCTTTAAAATTTTGGGAGTTGGGTTGTTTAAATTTTTCTCTTATATTGCCGACTCAAAGAGCAAGGTTGCGAAATTGTTCCGAACTATCTTCTACGAAATTTTACAAATCTAATTATTTCAGGCATAGATTTTTTAAGAAATCGCTAATCATAATTTTCTAAAATCCAGTTTAATTGATAAACCGAAACTTAAAATATAAGTTTCACTGAAACTCAAACATGGCTTGGCCTGGTATTTGAACTGTAACATTCCATGCTTATCAGGAGAAGTCAAACGAGGTTTATAGGTGTGTCCTGAAATACGTCATATCGCATGAAAAAGTACCTAATGCTTTCAAGATACAAGTTCGATACGTAAGTAGTGACAAGTCTCGCCTTCAAACCACCTCTGATAAAGAAAGCTTTATCACCTTATCAATAAGATATCTTTTACCCTGTCTACACACGCCATGTGTAAATATTAATATGAATCATTATTTATCATATTATATACCATCGCTGGAGATAATAAATCCATTGACTGTGTTAATGAGCTGTACATTTGACACATTACAAAGGAAGTGCCAAATATGACATCACTTGTACAAATATGAGTCAGGAAAAAATATTTAAAAAAAATTATGCTGGTGACCTATGCAACCGTACAGCAGAACGCTAATCAAAGACAAACAAAAAGAAAAACTGGATAAACAATAGACAAAAAACGCAAACATTACAAAACTTACCTAGAGCAGGCGCGGATATCCTACCCGCAAACATGAACCGATAACCTTATTTGAACTCCGCCGTCACTTTAGAATTTTTTGAAAATTCGAACGTGCGCTATCAAAATGTTGTTCGGGTCGGGACGTCCGCTCGCGACGGCGTCCACAGTGTAACTGTGTGGCGAGGCGGCGCCTGCGACGCTGGAGATACGCCTTCACTCACACAAGGAGGGGCGGGTCACACACACGCTCACGAACGAAGCCTGCATGAAAAATGCAGCGTGTTCTACGAAACAAGGTGCGACCATGCAAATGAATAAAATTTTAATGAAAACGCTCATTCGAATTCGGGATTGCATGGAATTAGACCTTTGAACTGTTCAAGATTCTTTTGAAAGTCAATACACCGGACAAGACGGTGAATAAGGAATATTAATAATACATGCCCTAACGGATATGGATGCCTGATAAAGAAACATAAGAAGTCAACTTATAAATAGTAATCTGGGACTAACTTTGTATCGCAATGGAATAAAATAAAGAAGAGAAACGCCTACTGAAGTGTAAATATGGCAGGTAGTTGTGGACCGAAATGATTTACAGGTAATGAACGGAGAAACAATAGTATCCCTTCCAATGTTCCTGAAAATAATTTCATGAGAAAAACACTGAAAAACATGGAAAAGCAAGAACTGAAAGGAAAATTTAAAAATAAGTAAAAAAAACTTTTTAAGTTAAACGGTTTTATGTTAAACATACATTGCAATGTTTAAGATAAATGTACTAAAAACCAAAAAATAATAAAATAGATACAGTCGTGGGAAAAAACCGTGGGGCACGTCAATTCGGAACTGTCGTGCTGCGGAAATTACAATTGACGTGCCCCACGGTTTTTTCCCACGACTGTATCTATTTTATTATTTTTTGGTTTTTAGTACATTTATCTTAAACATTGCAATGTATGTTTAACATAAAACCGTTTAACTTAAAAAGTTTTTTTACTTATTTTTATTTTCTAGTTTTTAGCCGCCATCTTGGATTTTAATTTTATATAGTATATTGTATTCTGCTTGTTGAGCCCTTTCATTTGATACCCATATTGATGGGATTAATAAAACATAAATTATCCGCCATTTTGTAGCGGCGGCCATCTTGAATTTATAATGATAATGAATAAACATAATTGTATTGTCACCAAAATCCAAAGTGTATACAAAATTTCAGATTAATCGGTTGACAGGAAGAGGGTGAAATTTTAATTACTAAATTTGATCCAAGAATAAAACAAACGGGGTGAGCTAAATAAAACCGTTTAAAAAGACCAGAAACCTCAGTGAACCGACAGTTATTTCGCGTCTCGCAACAGAAATACGAGGAATGGCTCGAAGAGGCACAGAAAAAGAGTTCTTCGAAGGAATCGGGGGAGGCTTTCCTCGCGATGGGACAGTACAGGCTACTAAAAAAATTCAAAAGAAATTAAATATCCCCGTGAAAGGTTATAAGGTTATACTGAAGATTGAATCAACCTACTCCCTAAACACTGAAGTTTTAGACGCAAACACAAGACTGCAATACAATGCACTGGACGCACATCACAGACAATATGCAGTAAATATTGTTAGGTTAGCTATACTAAGCATATCTATACATATTCATGGTTCAGAGAAGCCAGGCGTGTGTCAAGGAAATATAGTTAAACAGGCGTATTATTTAGTAATGATTGGCTTTATTTAGTAAAAATTGGAAAAATATGGTATTAGAGGCAACATCCTTGAACTGGTTGAATCATACCTTACCAATCGGCAACAATTTACATGTATCAATAAAATCAACCCCCATACAAAAACAGAAATGACATATCAATCCAAACATCGGGAATGTTTATGCGGGGTACCACAGGGCGGTGTGCTTGCTCCATTATTTTTCATCATATATATTAACGACATGCCTAAACTAATTAACAATCCTATGATCTTGTTCGCAGACGATAGCACAATATTATTTAAAAGCAAAAATGATGACACACTTGAAAAAGAAATTAATGACAACCTTAATGACATAATATCCTGGCTAACAGAAAATAACTTAAAAATTAATCTAAATAAGACTAACTACATCTCATTTGAACAAAAAACAAATAATATAAAACCAGACGTTCGATACGGTAATACAAGTATTCAGGATACTGATCACACAAAATTCTTGGGCATGTGGATAGATAAAGGCATGAACTGGAAAATGCATGTTGAGGGCGTGTGTAAAAGACTTAGCCAGTGCTCCTATGCCCTTTATAACCTAAGAAAAATATCAAGTCAGGCAACCCTTTTAATGGCATACCATGGTTATGTGTCATCAACATTACGCTACGGACTTATGTTTTGGGGAAACTCGCCAGACAGAGAAGTGGCGTTTAGGGCACAGAAGAAATGCATAAGGGCAATATGTGGCATACAAAATACAGAGAGCTGTAAGCCACATTTTCAAAAGCTTAAGTTACTCACACTCCCGTGTCTTTATATATATGAAGTAGCCACTTTTGTCAAATCAAATCTACATTTATATAATCGCCCGAAGAGCATACGCTATAAAAATACAATATGCATGACAAGACACAAAAAAGCTATATTCAGCAAAAACCTTTTAGGCATGGCACCCAAAATCTACAATAAATTACCCAAACATATCATAGAAGCTAGTAATACAGATCTATTTAAAAAATGGTTAAATGATTTTTTGGTTGAAAAATGTTACTACAAAAAATTAAACCGACTTCAACAAAAAATCAAACACAAAAAAGTGAAAAATAAACTTAAGAAGAAAATCAGCTTCTGAAGTCGGTGACTTTTGTTTGATTTATTTCATGATTTTGCCACCGACTTCCGAAGCTGATTTTCTTCTTAAGTTTATTTTTCACTTTTTTGTGTTTGATTTTTTGTTGAAGTCGGTTTAATTTTTTGTAAAAAAGTTTTTATTTTTCACTTTTTAGTGGTTCACATGTGCTTACCCCTTCACAGCGTACTGGCGTGAAGTTATGTTATGATCTGGTCTAAACAATAGACAGACATGACATTTCAGCAATCCCAGTCCATTTGCTATCATTCGTTGAGGAGTTCCGTTGCCTATCTCCGAAGTTCTTCATCAGATCTTCACTAAATTGAAATGGAACCACTCCGAGAAAGTACTCTTCCAAAAACTACTCAAATCACTTCAAGTGTGCCTATAAAATTTGAAGAGTTCCCTCTATTTCTCCAGGATCCCATCATCAGATCCTGACTTGGTGATCATGGGACCACTTGGGAAGTATATCCTTTCCAACAAAAAAAGAATTTTTCAAATCGGTTAGCAAGCGACGGAGTTATGAGGTAACAAACATAAAAAAAAAAAAAAAAAAAAAAAAAATACAGTCGAATTGATAACCTCCTCCTTTTTTTGAAGTCGGTTAACAATTAATGACTATCTTAATGAAACTTGCTAGACCTACTATATCCGATTTATGACATTAATAAAAACTTGACATTGCACTGAATTAAATTATTGAAATAAAATTGTTATAATTATAATTAATTATTACCTCTATGTTTATGTGACAATTAATGTGTTTGTATGTGTAAAATTTTTGACTGTAATTAATAATCTAAAATATTGTTATTTTCTAATCATTCTGACATTAATGTTATTTTTGTAATTTGAATTTTGATAAAAACTGATTAAAATCATCAATTTAATTTGTACGCTTAAACGCAAAACATAGACGGGACTCTTATATTTAATTGTAACACCACTTAAAAACCTATGTTTACAAATAAAGATTTCATTTTCATTTTCTTTGTGAAGAGTTAAGATAGGTAGAGGAAATGCTTCAAGTATTTTCTGGGATAAGATCTGCGTATATTTCATTTTATGTATCGTGATACGTGGGCACATTGCTCGCAGAACGGATGGCCGATGGGGCCGAAAAGTTCTGGAATGGCGACCGCGAACCGGAAGACGTTGCGTTGGAAGGCCTCCCACTAGGTGGACCGATGACCTGATCAAGGTTGCAGGAACCCGCTGGATGAGAGACGGTCAATGTGGCGACGCCTGGGGGAGGCCTTGTGAGGTGCATGTGATACCTAGTAACTTGGCTGTGAAAAGGACAGGCTGGATCGGATCTAATGTGAACAGCCTGTGATCAACCGATCACGTTACAGTTGTCAGTGGTCTGAAACTCTGACTATCCATTCTTACCAAGGAATCATTAAGAACACTGACAACGATAACCATTCTTAACTACCTTTCTTCTTCACCATATTCATCATCATCATCTATATAAATAAAGAGAGAAGTCCTGACTGACTAACTCATCAACGCCCAGCCCAAACCCTTGGACCTAGAAAGCTGAAATTTTGCACAGAGGTTCCCTTTATAATGTAGACAAGGAATAAGGAAGGATTTTTCGTAATTCAACCCTTATGGGAGTTAAATAGGGAATGAAAGTTTGTATGGAAAATTGTCATTTTAACGCGGGCGAAGCCGCTGGCAAAAGCTAGTGAGCCATAAGACGTCTACTGCTGGACAAAGACCTCCCCCATAGAACGCCATAACGAACCTAACCCCCGAAACAGGATTAGGACCAGTTCTTGTAACTTTACTTATTTGTTTCCTAAGCTAAACAGTCCTACTCCTGCGCTATTCTTTTCTGATTAATTTCGTTGCGGGATCCAAGACAGTTAAATCGTTTCTCTGGGACTTCGTAGAGCTTCCTCGGCGCTTTTCTGGCGGTCGCCACTTTACTTGGTGTTCTTAAATAAATTATTCTATTCTAATCTACTGTTGATTCTGGCTTACAGGAGTTACAGTGGTTTGGGAATAGTGTGGCGGGCTTGTCCCAATAAAAAAAATGTAATCAGTATCATGTATACCCAGAAAAGGTTCCAGCTCAATGACCCATTCCCTCGAGAAATGGAGAACGTTTCAATCGTTTTTTTTTTGTTTCTTTCTTCCTGAACCTGAAGTAGGAAGAAAATAGACAAAAATACACGCCTACGATTTTCTAATAAAACAATATGACTAATGCAAATAGGTATTGGATAATCATCGCAAAAGAATTTGATCATACACTTATTGTATCTAAGTGGTAACACAAGACGAAGTCGATCCTCAATCAAGTCCTGCGACAAACTACCGCACTCAGAGACGTTTAAAGATTACTTAAGTTGTCACTTAGTTCCTGCCGGGGCTGCGGATTATTCGAAAGAGATACCGCGGCTTCGGAACACAAAGGGCTAAGAAGGAACATGGGATGGATTTTAGTCAGTAGAAGTCTGACACCTACCAATCCGCCCAGAGCGGGAGGATTCATTTGATACCAAACATGTTATGTCATCCGTGTCTCATCCGTGTGTCACTGCGGGGGGCCTACTGAAAACCAGCGCTGAGTGTTTTACACCCAGCATATGCTGAGTTGGTTACCCTTTCGTTATGGGCATGCTCAGCGCAGTTGAGCTGTATAATTAATTGTTAAGCTGTTTGTTGTTATTTGTTTTAAATGTATGTGCTGCTCTTTTGTGTTGCTGCTGTCCATTAGCGAATAAATACATATTCTATTCTATTCTATTCTTATGATTATCTCAATTTTATTTTTTTCGAGGCAAGAATCTGACATTTAAATTCCGTCATAACAAAAATTTATAGGTATAGCCTATGTCACCTGGGCTATTCTTACGAATCTATTGACACTTCATTTATTAAAATTCGTTCGGTAGTTTAGGCGCTACGGTGGAACATACATACATACATAGACTGCCAAAATCATTACCCTTCCTTTTGGCTTCGCCGTAGTCGGGTAAAAATACAACCTAGTAACGAAGATTGTCCATGAACTTAAACTTGATACCGTTGAGAGGAAAACGTTTTTAATACCCATACTATAAACTAGTTTGAATGCCTCGTTGGTCTAGTGGTGCCAAGCGCGACTGCTGAGCATTAGGTCTTGGGTTTGATTCCCGGGTCGGGTCAATTATTTTTTTTTTAATTCTAAATGGGCTTGCTCTTCACCTCAATCTGGCCCTAGGGGCAGAGATTTCCTAGTAGTAGACATGACGTCTGGATTTGTGTCTTGTTGATCGCATTAGGCTCACCCTTTCAATTTGGTCAATGCTCGGCTAGACAAATAAGATCAATTAGAATATCGCCTGAAATTACCCCTTTTTTACTGGTGCACCGAATGCTATTAAATACGTCCTCTAATTTAATTGGTTGCCAAAAACGTCTTATAACATATAGAAATACCTCTAAATTAAAATAAAATGGCGCCCAGGTATAAAACTGAACCAAAAATAATGATTTAGACTATTTGTGCAGGTGTACCGCGTGACAAACAGACATCAAGTATATTGTTACACAACTATTTGAATAGTATTACATTATTTATTTATTTAAATATGTAAAACGAAGAAACGTCCAATACAATAAAACCTTACTTGGTAGCTCATCGTCTGCCTAGCCTTTTCCCAACTATATTGGGGTCGGCTTCCAGTCTAACCGGATGCAGCTGAATACCAGTATTTTACATGGAGCGACTGCCTATCTGACCTCCACAACCCAGTTAATACTGGGTAATACGATACCGAATTTCAGTTCACTGACTACCTGTAACGACTTCAGTATCCAATTATCTCTGAGAAAAAGACTGTTGGACTTAGTCAAAATTAGAAAAAGTGAACGTAACGAAATAATTACACACCTCACTGTATCTGGGGTACAAAATAACATGGATTCCATTTACGAGAGAAAAATCATAGCAACCCAATTATCTCTAAGAAAAAGACTGTTAAACTTCAAGTTGAAAGGGGAAAATTCATTGATGAAACATTTTCAAGAATTCGACGATTTGCTAATCGCGCATTTATTTTTAAGTTTTCGATTCCCGGATTATATTTACAAACCCACTTACATAAACACCAAATTAATTTAATTCAGGACATTCAAAAAGGGAAAAGGTCATTTCCTCTTCCACCGGGCAGAATTTAAATGAAACTAGCTTTGGCCCGCGGCTTCGCCCGCGTAGATGTCGAAAAATATACCAACAAACTTTCAATTTCGAAACATTTTATTACTAAAAACCTTACTCGAGAACCACTCCATTGGTGAAAACGACATGAAAATCGGTGCAATAGTTTTTGAGTTTATCGCGAACAAACAGACAGACAGACGCGGCGGAGGACTTCGTTTTATTACCCGACTGCGGCGAAGCCCAAAAGGAGGGTTATGTATTTTTATCCGAATACGGCAAAGCCAAAGAAGGGTTATATAATATGTAGTGATGATAAAATAAAGCAAACTTACATTAGAAGGTCGTTATATGCAGGACAAAGTCGTTAAGCAATCGTATGCATATGTAGATACTAGGTATTGATGGCGACCTGCACCTTTGTCGGTCTTTAGGCTATGTGATAATGAAGGTGACACAATTGAAACATCACGCTTGTAGTCCAAGAAGGGGTAGGCAGAGGTATACCTAATAGTTCACGATAGTGGCGGTAAGTCCCCTCTTTAAGGAGTAGCTAGAGAGGCGCCACGGCACCCTCACCTTCCGTCTGACACTCTGACGCTGGTCCTCACCGAACACGGATGTTTCGGGAGTATCGGGAGGTACCTGTACCGAATCAGGCGGGAGAAAACGCCCTGTATGGCAATGGCAATGAATATTGTTGAATTACCAAAATGAGAAGCGTTGAGAATGCTATAATTTGCGATTTATTAGCACTAACGACCTTCGCAAGGGTGCAATGTAGGTACATAATTATAAACCTTCACTCTATCTATTGCTGAAAACTGCATTAAAATCCGTTGCGTAGTTTAAAAGACCTAAGCATACTTTGTTTTATACTATGTAAAAGTTACCGAGTTCTTTGTAGATTACCTCCAACCTCAAATATTCATCCGACAAACCGTAGAAAATTGAAAACTACATGAAAAACCTTGTCCAAAAATTAATAAAAAAACTAGACATACCTCTAGCACCCATCAGCTCCCGTGATTACCACAAAACAAAGGTGTGAAGCGCTTATCTAAGCTTTTATATACTCCCTTATCAACCCTTTTGAGCGCACCGATCAATACTTTTATCTCGAAGCCTGATGTTGGTTTACATTTATATTATGTATGTTTTGTGTTTTATATGCTGAGGGGATCATGGGCGAATATTGTGGTGTTATCTTTGGGGGTAGTAACCGATTTTGGGAACGGGGTATGGTGGCTAAATAAATAGCTGGATAGATTAATGGTAAAGTTAAGCTTTTATGAGTGATGGATGACCATCAATTACCTACATAAAAAAGCATTAAGCTGTTGTTCCCGGTTGTCATTTTAAAAGTCTTTGACAGCAGATACGAGGAGCCGAAGCCTGACCACTAGTCTGTGGCGACTAGCGACATCTATCGCAACACCTGCGTACTAACAACGATCGACAGAAAATCCTACATCGCGCTATGAACATTATCCGCGACATAAGCCTTTATAAGAGTTCCCGACTTACAACTGTCGGGCAGTTAGCCCACCGGACACAACACCCGTCCGGTCGGAGGATCCTCCCTTTTCTATGGGGGATGAGGAGCTTTACACCCTGTTCCTCATACCCCCCAAAAGTCCTTTTTTTAAATTAAACTTATAGCTTTCAAATGACTCCTCTGCTGCGGACGGAACGGAAGAGAATGTCAGACTTCTACTGTCTTTAAACCACCCATGTTCCTTCTTAGCCCTTTATGCAGTCCGCGAGGCTGAGGTATCTCTTTAGAAACCCCCCCCCCCCCCCCCCCCCCCCCGGCAGACACCGACCACTAGTCTTGCCAAGGAATATCTTTTAATCCAGTAACTGAATTGTTAAGGACATAGTCAGTCGCTTCGTGTATAGCTACAGTAAAGGCTTATGGACTTTTGGAAGACACTGTACACTTTTATCCAGCTGTATCTGTTTAGAATGGATGCTGATCCCAACCCAGTTGAAAAATACCAGGGTTTGCTCAACAGCGAGTGAGGGCAGACAAAGTAGAGGTCTAAGGGATAAGTTAGGATATAACGTACTTTCTGAAGATCCAGTCATGTGGATATATAAATGGGAATGGATTGCAAAAACCGTTAGATTTTTAAGTCCTTAGAAAATTGAGGTTATTATAACATGGGGCTAGGGCAGGAAGATGATTGAGATAAAAAGGATTTGATCTTAAAGTATAGGTAAAGGTATAGCAAATTTTACAAAAAAAAATAGTTGCTTTTGAAAGCCATAAAGATGATTGAGATAAAAAGGATTTGATCTTAAAGTATACGTAAATTTATAGCAAAATTTACAAAAAAAATAGTTGCTTTTGAAAGCCATACAGCTCTAATGTAGGTACTTTTTGTATGTAATTTTATGTGAACTAAACTAAACTTTGACATAAAAACTCCCCAAGTTAATTACATACAGATCACCTTTAGCGATATATATTTAAAGCATACTAAGCGTTTCCCGTACCCAACCTTCTGACCCGATCAACAAAAACTACCTTTAACTAAGGAATACTTTGGAATTAACATTCGTTAGTAATCATAAATATTTAGTGTTTCCTGTGTTTCCTTTGACCCTGCTGTGATTTCGGACAATTAAATCATGACGAGTTTTTTTTCTGTCATTTTATTATTATAGAATCATGGTGAGTTGTTTTAGTTTTTGACTGACTCCTGGAGTATAATATGGGCGTATTATACATTGATGCGACAAAAAAGCGCGTGAAATTTCTTGCGAATTTTCTTGCGTTTTTTACAATTTGCCGGTCAATGTCAAGTCGTATGTTAAATAAAATAGGATTCGCGGCAGTAACTGTCTATTTACTGATTAATAATGATTAAAATCACCAATACCACTGTCTTAAACCAAACATTTTTTTATGGCATTATAAATTTTTCTAAATGGCATCTTGCTGGCCAACCTATTCGGCTGACTTCTGCTTAACCGGATTATCCTGTGCCTGTAACGCCTCCAGCCATGGCAAAGGACTATTTTTATTTAATAAATCCATCAGAGAGCAAAGACGTTGGATTCTAATTAAGAGGTGTACCTAAATAATATGTAGACTTACCTCAGAATGCAAGGAAGCTTGTAGATCATCGACTAGCTTCTTCAAAGATGCAATCTGTAACAAAAATAATGTTTTCTTTACACTATTGTTTTTTTTTTCTTGTTTACATGTCATGTGTCCCCCTTTGTCCTTTCAAACCTCTCATCTATAGCCCCGTAGCATATTCGCTCTGTAAACTACAGCAGATCGTCACACAATCGTCATGTTTAATACCTACATCAAAAATGTGACAGAATCTTATACCCAAGACCAAAGCAGAGTAAATGCTGATATCCATTTTTCCGAGCAATAAAATAAATTGGTAAAAAATTAAAAATATATTGTTTACGTCTGAAACTAAATATAATTAAATCAAAAAACAAAGAACGTTTTCATGTTAGCTATTAAAATGTTCATCGTATATCAGATCACGTCAAAAAATTGCAGAATAGGCCTAACCAAATACAAAAATACATTTTTTTTTTTTGAGTGTTACTTTCCCGTGTCTGCGACAGGAAAAGCGTCATAACGCCAGTTACATACGTTCGTTTTACATAGAGACAGGCGTATCTAGGGCTGGGCTGTATTTTATTTGCCCCTATTTGAAATAAAAAGACGTTTTTGGTATTATTATATACTTTTATTTTCAGACCAATTTTGTCCATCCATAAGACGTGTTAGTAACTAAGGTCTTAAAACTATGTTAGTATTATGTATTAAAATGTAATTTGTTGCTACTTTAAAAGTTAAATTAGTAAAATACATGCCCTTATTTTAATTGCAATCTAAAGGTTAAGGTACCGCGGCCTCGACATAAAGGGGCAAGAAAGAACATGGGTGGTTTTTAGTCAGTAGAAGTCTGACACTCCCTTTCGCTCTGCTTAAGAGCGGGAGGAGTTATTTGATGATTTCCCAGGACAAAAAAAAGGTTCTGAATTTGTGGGCTGCGGGTTGTTCGAAAGAGATACCGCGGCCCTGGACATAACGGGCTAAGAAGTAACATGGATGGTTTTTGGTCAGTAGAAGTCTAACTCTCCCTTCCGCTCTGCCCAGAGGGAGGAGTTATTTGATGATTTCTCACACTTCAAAAAAAAAGACTGAATTTAGATTACACGCAAGTATAATATTGATGGTTATAAGAGTAGTGGTATCAAAGAAAGGATGGATGGGCTATGAGAAAGAAAATATAATATGAATAGAAAAGATGCGACTAACAAGATGGCGAGTATTATAGAGAATTATGGAAGAAAAAAAAAACATACAGGCGAATTATTGAGAACCTCCTCCTTTTTGGAAGTCGGTTAAAAAGCAGGGAATCTATTTTGGCCAGCCCTGGTGAGACGTAAACACCCACTTGCGATGCCAATACATTCCACTCTGACCTATTGGTGGCGCGCATTTAAATCGCTTCCAAATTTGAATTTCAAAACGCAGCCGCGCTATTGGTGCGTTCTTGTGTTTTTTTTTTTCGAGCAACATCGTCGATGACAAGGTTTTTTCATACTTTTGTGGAATTGTGTTTACAGACTGCAATTTTCTATACTGAATGGGATTTGTATAGTAACAAGGAGTGTGGCATAAGCATAGAGCGATAATTATACTATACCCAGCAGAACGGAATAATAAATTACAGTGGATCAGAAAGGAATAAACAAAAGAAAAATATTGGCAGTGGATCGGTTTGGGGGATCAGACCGGAATAACTCGCAGTGAGATGGCGAGATGAGCTGACCTCCTTCGGACAATGATTAGTCCTTTACTCGTGGAAACAGGGGTGGAAAGGGTGTCGTGGAATCCCTTTGCCTAGAAGTAGAATGAGACGATGGGGTGGGGGATGGTGGGATGGGGTGGGGGTATTTAGTAATAATAAAATGATGATTGATATCCTCTTCACTGGGTTTCAGAAATCCGCCTATACGTATATTTTTAAACTAACCGATTTTATCAGGTACCGCGGCCGTAAACCGTAAGTTATACTGGCCTGGTTTGACGAAGCACGAAAAAAGAGCACATAGAAGGTATTGGAGGAAGAACCGTTTTCATCTTCAGTACTTCCAGTAGTAGACCATGCTTTGTCTGTCTGTCAGTCAATAAACTCTTGAATTTGTATCAATTGACGTCAAACCGTTATATTTTCTAGTCCACATGAATCTTTCTATTTATTTATAAAATCTGTCCTATATTCGTATTCGCTTCCTTATTTTAATCAATTCTAATTGAAACTTCTATCTTATTATTTAGGAGACATTTGAAACATGTGAATTGTATTTTAAAACAGGTGGTAATGCTATATTTAATTATTTTTAAAGAAACATGCATGGACGATGCAGGGTGACAATAAAATCTTCAATACGTCAATTTTATAAAACAACATCAAAACAAGACAACAAAAGATTAATTTAACAACTCACCCTTGCATAATTTTGTTACAAAATCACCGTTTTTATTTTTCACAAATCAATAAAGATTTTTTTGCCATATTTTTTTCTGTAATCAAATATAAAAATAAAACGTCAGGTAGTACGGATAGGTGTGAGACAAAAACAAGAGTCGTCAGTGTTTAGCAATGGTAATGGCATGGTAAACTCGAGTTTAGCATAGGAACTGGGACACAGATTATAATCGCAGATTCGGTCATTGACAAATTGGACACTTTTTTAGGGTACCGTGGATGGAGGGAAAAAAGACCTTGATAAAGAGCACAATTTGTAGGTGCGTACACTGCTTTGCTAGGATATGATACATGCAGCGGAGGCAGGGTAGAGAGCATGCCTCTCACTGTACCGGCGCCAGAAGATCTACAGGGGTCTAAGGACGCTTAATCTTCGGCCACCATAAGGGTGGGCCTGCAAGGTGGAAAACCAGGCTCAAGGAGGAAGGAGGTGGCGCGCAATGGTCCCTGCGCGTCTTCACAGAGAACGTGCGGTAACTGGTCGCACTTGGTGATGAGTTCCACCGGGAATGGGGCGGGCTGATACCGTAGGGTGTATACGCAAATGTAGGCGTTTCTCCCGGGCCCCCGACACATGTTAGGATTAGGAACAGTGAGTTTTTAGTCGGTTGGAGACCGACATGACTCTCCGCTTGGCCCAGACCGAGGGTATCCATGAGGATTTTCCCAAGTTATTGTTTCATTTGACCACAATTTGTATGGTACGTAGACTGCTATTAAGGTGACTCCTATTTCTGTCTGCAGGGTTTAAAGGAACCTAACTAACCGAAACTCGGGGTGCCCTGACGTCGACCGTCTAGTCTAGGGTTAGCGTTTCCGTCAGCAGGCAGTTTTTCCTTCTATTTTATTCAACTATATTAACGAGAACTAAGTACGGGGACAACGGGAAGTATTTTTAAATATTTAATTGAAGTAACGCTGTCTCCGTAGGACGGGAACACGGCGTACGGGGACGACGGGAATAAACGACATCATCTAATAAATAAAGAGAGAAGTCCTGACTGACTGACTGACTCATCAACGCCCAGCCCAAACCCTTGGACTTAGAAAGCTGAAATTTTGCACAGAGGTTCCCTTCATAATGTAGACAAGGAATAAGGAAGGATTTTTCGAAATTCAACCCCTAAGGGATTTAAATAGGGGATGAAAGTTTGTATGAAAAATCGTAATTTTCACGCGGGCGAAGCCGCTGGCAAAAGCTAGTCCTTTATACAGTCCATCCATGTTTCTTTAGCCTTTCTCTACTCTTGTGAAACGATGGATGGACTGTGTGAAGAAGAAGCTGTTCATCCTTATTAAATGATTTTAGACGGAACCATCCGGAAAATCGGAATAAATTCCTTGTATTTTCTCTGGTTCCATCACAGGGAGGTCTTTGGCCTTTCATTGTGTAATATTTGGGAAATTCAAATGAACACGACTGGAACAAATGATTCAGATCAAAAGATCTTCCCTGACGCATTTGCGAACTCCCAAACTGTTAAAAAAAAAAACTTTTTGTGATGTCGAATTTCCATACTTTGTGAATGAGAATCTATTATGAATGGGTTGGGTAGGTACATGTGTTTTTAAAAAAGTCACTTTATTTAGAATTTATTACATTATGATTATACTTTTTTTTTCAGATGGTTTTTTTTTTTTAGATGTTTTACGGATATAAGGTCAGACACAGAGGCTCACAAGTCCGGCAAACAGTCTATTCAAGGGGTATCGATTTACCCAGTTCTTCTTAGCGTGTCGATAGCAATCTAAAGTGTATCCGCCCAGAATTGACCTAATAAGTTTGGCACTCGATGTACCCAGTTACAGGGCCGGCAGTCTCTACAGAGATAACGACAAAATCGCTAACTTTCGATTGTTAATTACCAACGAATAAATTCGGTTGCAATAATGATGCTTGCGAGAAACGCATCTTGGATGTAGAGACTTGCTTTACTTGCAAGCATCATTATTGCAACCGAATTTATTCAGGTCTGTAAAGCTCGGTAGAGGCAGTACCTCCATGTTAAACCACCAGAGATCGGTTACTGGTACCTGGTCCTAAATCGTTGATTGAGAAAGGCAAAGCAGACGATGATCTAGCTACTATGGCTAGTACTATAGACGGTAATATCATAAACAGGATATTTACCATGTTTGATTTTTGTTTCGAGTTCCCGATATTTCGGCGCTGTTACAAGCATCCGCTGTCCGTGATCATGGTGTCAGTGACCATGTCAGTTTAAAAACTATGGCTAGGACTACAGGCGGTCTGAATTCATGCCCGGTTGATGGTAATAGTCTTCCCCTTTTACATCATCTGCCTAGCTTTTTCCCAACTATATTGGGTTCAGCTTCCAGTCTAACCTGATGCAGCTGAATACCAGTATTATACATGGAGCGACTGCCTATCTGACCTCCAAAACTGGATGTCAGAATTTCAGGTCACTGACTACCTGTAACGACTGCCAAAGATCTGTATATATGGCAGCCGTGACCAACAGCTTAACGTGCTTTCCGAGGCACGGAGGAAACTCGGTATGTCGGGCGGTCACCCATCCACAGACCGACCTAGGCAAGCACAGCTTTACCTAAAGATCGACCTGAGTGGCAGTTCTTATTAAGCCACGAGCTCCTCCTTTTACATGGAACTTAAATATACCTGGCGTAATAAGTGTGTTATAATGGGTACACCGCTACCTAATCCTTCGGGGATTTTAAGCGAGAATTTATATTATGTTACAGGCACAGTCCGTGAGATAGATTTATGACCACAAAACTCAATAAAAGTACTGAAGCGGATATGTCGCAAACGCTGAATGAATAATGCCGGTTTCTTCAGCGTTCTCATTTGAATTGCCAATTTTTCATAGAGTTCACAGATTATGCAGTGACGTACACGATTCAGGACTACATTAAATCTAGCTCACCGTCCGTCCGTCTTATGACGACAACAGGCCTTTTTGACGGCGAGTTCGTGTTCCACGCGCGCCTCAAAGAGATGTCAGCAAGATTGAAGCAGCCTGCAAGGGCCGACTACTGTCGGGCCTGCGGGTTGTGCGGCTTCGACACAAAGGGCTAAGAAGGAACATGGGTGGTATTTAGTCAGTAGAAGTCTGGCACTCCCTACCGCACTGCTCAGAGTGGGAAGAGTTATTTAATGATATCCCAACCTCTAAAAATAAAAAAGGACGATATTAAATATTTGTTTCATGGCGAAAACTCTTATTAACAATAAATCGGCTTCAGCACGTCAGAAAGAGCTTTAATCATTCGATTAGTTCCGGAGAAACGAGATAATTAAATCTTGGATCTAACTTACTCTAAAAGACCAGCAGTAAGAAACTAATTAACACTTCTCCAGAACAGCAGGATACAGAAGAAAGTTAGCCAACCAGGTACAGACTTCGAGTGAGTGTACTCCAAAAATGGGTCAAAAAAGAATGTCTCCCTAGTCTGGATGTTCTTCTTCACACTATTATAAAGGCGAAAGTTTGTGTGTATGTTTGTTACTTCTTCACGCAAAATCTCCTGAACGGATTTGGATAAAATTTGGTAGACAGATAATTTATAACCTGGATTAACACATAGGATAGTTTTTATTCCGATTTTATCTTCCCGTGGGATAATTTTCGAGTTGTAGCGGGTGAAGCCGCTGGCAACAGCTAGTTAGTATATGAACTTTAAAACCCAAGTGAATGTCTACCAAAATAACTTGTTAAAGCCAACATCGTAATCCAAGCTCGCTGGGGCACAGGTTTGGCCCGAAAGCTGCGCCTTATCGAGACTTATCGCAGCGCAAACATACGATACCATATCTACCCTACCGACGGCCAACGGGCCGCGCGTGGAGCGTGTGGCGGCTCGGGCTAGGAAAACAGCGGTTGAACTAAATAAAAGCATTTATCTCAATACGACCACTCTCAAAACGGTGAAAGAATACATTGTGAGAAAACCGGCATGTCCTAGAACAAAAAATTGAAGACATGTGACATCTACCAACCCGCACTGGGCCCGCGTGGTGGATTATAGCACATTCCCTCTCATGGAGAGGAGGCCTACGTCCCAGCAGTGGGAACATTGTAGGCTGATGATGAAGCACTTTTAAATGTCAAAAAGGAACAAATAAAGTGAAGCTACAGTCACAGTCATAAGCCATAATAACTTGTGATTGTGAAAGTGCTGTAGTTGCCCATTCGTAGATCTCCATAGAGAAGAATGGGCAAGAAACTCATTATTGTTGTTACTCTTGGATCTCGTTGAATATGAATATTGGCTTTTAGTTTTTTACAGAGTTTGTTGGTCTAGTGGTCGCAAACGCGGCTGCTGAGTTTGATCTCCTGGATTCGATTAGCAGGTCGGCTAAATATTGGTAAGAGTTTTTCGATCATGAAATTATCAGTGGCAGCCACGGAGTCTGAATTTGTACCCGGTTAATGGAGGCTCGCCCGCTATTGCATGCGACCAAAATATCACTGGCCTTTGCCCACCTACACCCATAGTACACCCATGCTTTCATGGGTGTACTATTTACCCACCTCTGCCTCAACCTTTCGGGGAACAGTCGTGATATACATTTTGTCACCCCCCGGTTACAACTGAGAAACAGACTTCCCATTTGTCCCCTCTAGTCAGTTTTCAAAGGGAACAGTCGGCACAAATTGTTACCCCGGTGACAACTGGGAAGACAATTCCCAGCTGTCACCCCAGATGACAGGGCTAGAGGGCACTATTGGGAATAATTCCCGTCGGGGCTGCATACCGCGGCATCGACACAAAGGGCTAAGAAGGAACATGGGTGGTTTTTAGTCAGTAGAAGTCTGACACTTCCTACCGCTCTGCCCAGAGTGGGAGGAGTCATTTGATGACTTCCAACATTCAAAAAAAAGGGGGTTCCTCTAACTCGCTAGTGTAACAGTAACACTTTCAGGCGACAACTGCTTTTGGAAACAACTTTATTTCATACAGGTGCAATTACTGGTTCTGAACTCGCTAATTTAATGGCCCCACCATGGTTAGTTTAATAGGCCAGTAGTACCTAGAAACTTTATCTCTATCCAATCATATATGTTAGAAAGAGACGCCAACAAACGCACGATATTATTTGTATAACTGTAATATAGCTTGGAGTACCAATAATTTTGATGTGATTACCCCTAGCATACGTTGGCAAATACATACAATGTGATATTAATAAAAGTCCCCCTAGAATCCAGACAAAAGAACACGTTTTATGATTAATAAGTATTATTCAAGATTCAAAATTGTTTAAAAGTATGGATTAGGAGCAGTGGTGACCCAGTGGTGGCGGAGCCGACTTACGAACAGTGAGTCGTGGTTTCGAACCCAGTCAGGCGCAATACTTTGTGCAAATTTCATCACTATTGCTCTCAAAACGGTGAAGGACAAAACTTCATGAGGAAACCGGCATGTCTTAGAACTAAAAAAATCGAAGACATGTGACATCTACCAACCTGCACTGGGACCGCGTGGTGGATAATAGCTCATCCCTCTCAAAGAGAGGAGGCCTGTGTCCCAGCAGTGGGAACATTAATAGGCTGTTGATGATGATGATGAATAGACTATTTAAAAAGATTACAATCGCATAGATATGTCTCGTGCAACAGATGACACAAATTAAGGAGTGAGTTTGTCTCAATATTGCGTGCGTATACCTTTCGGAACAACATAATCAATCACAATCACGCCTGTAATACCCTGAGGGTTAGGTAGAAGTGTACCTACCATAATTATAGTAAACTTTCATTTGGCCTATTACCAACCGGCCACAAATCCAGACTCTGTGGCTGCTACCGAAAAATTCATGATGGAACACCCAATGACAATTTTGCCCGAGCCGGGAATCGAACCCAGGTGCTCACGCTCTGCAATCGCGATCATGATTAGACCAACGAGGCGTGGCGTAGTTTCGTTCTTCTTCCGTCCTTCTGACTTTCAAAAGTGCCTGTAATGGCTTAATTGAAATAAACTATTTGAGTTTGAGTTTGAGGCAGTCTTCTTTTCGGAATTATTGCTCTAAAAGTCACAATAAATTATGGTAAAACAGCACCAAAATCTATGGTGCACTTTAGAACATGTATACAAGCGGTCAGGGGTCACAAGCCTTTGTTTTGTATGTACTGTTAGATTTTCTGGGAAACTTGCCTACACATTTTCTAATCGTAGATTTCGCGATATTGTCAGTCGCGGAAAACACCTGGATGATAGACGCAAAGAACCGGGAAGCGTGAAAAAACAGTGGGTGATTCCGGGTAAGGCATTGATTGAGTGGTGGCCAAGGTTAGGCCATAGAAACCAGGGCCGTCCTAAAGCTCGTTGGGTTTAAGACATCGTCAAAGTCGAGGGAAACACCTGGATGAGAAACGCACCGGATCGGGACGCGTGGCGGAAAAAAGGGGAGGCCTATACCCAGCAGTGGGTGATTCCGGGCTGATATGATGATGAGATGTCGTCAACAAAATCTCAACTCTCAATACTTTAGTGAATGTTGAATATTCTACACCGCGCTTTAATTTAGGCATCCATTTTGGTTACTCTTTAGTGTTCCTGAAAACGGTCAAGCATGTGGCTGCACTTTTACAAAGCCTAGCGTCAAAAACACTAACATCTTGCGCTATCACCATCATCAACTTCCTGCGCTTGTCTCATTCTACTTGGGGTCACTGCAATACGTTTTATTTTTCCATTTTCCCATCAGACGTTAAGGCATTATTTTCTCCTATATCATTCCTCACACAGGAGGAGCTCGTGGCTTAATAAGAACTGCCACTCGGGTCGATTTTTAGGTAAAGCTGTCCTTGCCTAGGTCGGTCTGTGGATGGGTGACCGCCCGACATACCGGGTTTCCTCCGTGCCTCGGAAAGCACGTTAAGCTGTTGGTCCCGGCTGCCATATATAGATCTTTGGTAGTCGTTACAGATTGTCAGTGACCTGAAATTCTGACATCCAGTCTTACCAAAGGGTATCGTATTACCTAGTATTAACTGGGTTGTGGAGGTCAGATAGGCAGTCGCTCCATGTAAAATACTGGTATTCAGCTGCATCCGGTTAGACTGGAAGCCGACCAGCCAATATACTTGAGAAAAGGCTAGGCAGATGTGATCATTCCTCACCCAATTCATTCCTGTCTTCATCTTTTACACCTCACGCTATAAAAACACGATATATCGCACCAAACAAGTCAGCTAATTTGAACTTGGTCACAGCTTAACTCTTCAACCGTGACGCTTATCAGTCGTTCAAGTAATGAACAGAAATAAATAAATTCATTGGTAACCACTAATCTATATCTGTACCTATATAATAATAATAATAATAATATTCCACAACTATCACACAACGCCATCTAGTCCCAAGCTAAGCAGAGCTTGTGTTATATATGAAAGGCAAAGCTGACTGACTGAGGATCTTGAAGTTTAAAACTTCGAATACGTATTCCTCTTATGACGTAGGCACCCACAGTCCACTAAGGAAGAATTTTTCAAAATCCAACCCCAAAGGGAGTGAAAAAGGAGGGCAAACTTTTTATGGAAAATCGACTTTTTCACACGGGCGAAGCCGCGGACAAAACCTTGTTACATAATATGACGGAGTCGAAGCTAACTTCACTGCTGCTGCTGTTATTGTTACTATGTTAGGTTAAATTCCAGTCACTCCGGCCCTGGTTCAATCAATCCATGGTACGGAGAGAGATGGAATGGGACGCCGTCACTTCCTTTTGCGAAGCAGTCATGCTAGCGAAGGAGGTGGCGGAACGCGAAATGGGGAGAACCTGTCGTCCAAGCCGCCACGGGAGACGCCACGGGTTTCCGATCACCGTAGGCGCGAGCCTGTGTACGGTTAGTAATGGGCTAGCTGGACGTCCATCTTATAACAACAGGCCGTGTCAACGCGTGTTCATATTCCACGCGCGCCTAAAAGAGATGTTATCAACATTGCGGGTCGCCTGCAGGGGCTGCGGGTTGTCCGAAAGAGACACCGTGGCCCCGGATACAAAAGGCTAAGAAGGAACATGGCTGTTTTTGTTATTTGTTTTTTTTTTGTCAGTAAAAGTCTGATGTCAGTGTCAGTCAGTCCATCCCAAATGTGTCACTCTATTATTGTTCTTCTTCATAAGAAAGGCGATAAGTGCAATATTAATAACTACAGGCCCATTAGTCTAGTCTCACATATTTATAAAGCATTTATCAAGGTCATCCACAATCGCATAGATGAAAAATTAGATTCTCACCAACCACCGGAACAGGCCGGGTTCCGTCCAAGTTTTTTTCTACTACAGACCACCTTCATACTTTAAATCAGATACTAGAAAAATACTCAGAATACCATAAACCTCTATACCTGGCTTTCGTAGACTACACAAAGGCATTTGATAGTATAAAACACAGCGCCATATTCTCAGCTCTGCGAAGTCAAGGTGTAGAGGTCACTTATATAGAACTACTAAAAAATATATATAATAATAGCACGGCTAACGTTAAATTAGATTCTGTAGGTTCTAAATTCAAAATTGCCAAAGGAGTTAAACAGGGTGACCCGCTCTCTCCTAAACTATTCACCAGCACCCTTGAGGAGGTATTTAAATCTCTTGCTGATACGTGGACAACGCAAGGCATTCCGATTGGTGATAAAATGCTATCAAACCTTCGTTTTGCAGATGATTCTTCAGAAGCGAAAAGAACGATTTCTTTTCGCTTCTGAAGCAGATCAACTGCAACAAATGCTCCAACACCTGAGCACCGCAAGCCTTGAGGTTGGACTGACGATGAATCAGTCAAAGACTAAAGTCATGACCAATGCCACTAAATGTAAGGTCAAAGTCGATGGGCAGGAAATACACTATGTCGATGAATATATCTACCTGGGCCAGCTAGTTTCCTTCAACAACAGACAGGACAAAGAGATCGACCGTCGCGTCGAAAATGCCTGGAGAAGCTACTGGTCCATAAAAGCGCTTATGAAGGGCGACCTTCCAATCTCACTTAAGCGTAAGCTCGTCGACATGTGTATCCTGCCTATTCTAACGTATGGCGCCCAGACTTGGTCTTTGACAGAGGCTCAGAAGTCCGAACTCAAGGTTTGCCAAAGAGCGATGGAGCGTAGCATTTTAAAGATCAAAATCACCGATCGAATACGTAACACCACAATACGCTCCAAGACAGGCATCGCCGATGTTGGTGATAAGTCTGCGAGGTTGAAGTGGGACTGGGCGGGTCACATTACCAGGATGGGTCAAGACAGATGGGCCAGAATCGTCACAGAGTGGGTGCCTGAGGACGCTCGTCGTCGCCGAGGCAGGCCCAAGAAACGCTGGCGTGACGATTTGGACTCATTCCTTACAGATTGGCCAGAGAAGGCAAAACATCGGGAAAGATGGAAGAAAATGGGGGAGGCCTTTGCCCAGCAGTGGAACAAGACAGGCTAGTAAAAAAAAAAAAAAAAAAACGCTCCCTTCCGCTCTACCCAGTAGCCCGAATAGAATAGAATAGAATAGAATAGAATAGAATATCATTTATTTGCAAATATGGGTTGGTACATAAGTAGGTAGTAGGTTTTTATCACAGTTCTGCCATATTTCACCATTCGGCATGCAAACATTTTCATTAAATAACATTGTTAAAATTTAAAATTCTTATTTGGAACTAGTTTAGTTATGTAAATAAAATTATTACAAATTCAAATACTTATTCATTAAAAATGTCAACTTAATTATTATACATTATACCTAAAAAGAGAAAATTGTTAAAAATTTAAAATTGTCAGTAACAAGAAATACAAAATCGCAGTCCAAAGATAAATAAACAAACGTACATTAAAATTTCAGGTCATAGACAATACACATAATACCTACAAATAAACAAAAAATTTAATTAATTACAAATTACGAGGTAGTTTGACAAAAACTTGTCCGTTAAAAACTCAGTTACACTGTAATATGCTTTGTCTATTAATAATTTACGGAGTGTACTTTTGAATTGCACCGTTTTCAAGTCTTTCCAAGCACTTGGCAATTTATTATAAACAACTGAGGCCATGCAATAAATACTTTTGCGCATCATAGTGGTTTGACACGGTACATTATTTAATTTTGAATTGTCACGTCTGTTTCTTGGGTATACGTCGGCCAAACGTTCAAAACGATTTGGATTGTTCTTCACAAACATCGCTACTTCAAGAATATAAATACAAGGAAGTGTCAATATGTTGTACTGTTTGAAATATGGCTTGCAACTGTCGGTGGTTTTTAGCTTAAACATTGACCGGAGACACCTTTTTTGAGCCTTAAATGCTGTCTCTTTGTCGGTGGAGTTCGCCCAGAAAATAACACCGTAGCGTAAGTGCGATTCAGCTATACCGTAGTAAGCCGCAAGAAGTGTTTTTGTATCTACTATGGAGGATAATCTATGTAAAGCAAATGCAGACGAACTCAATTTTTTACACAACATGTCGATATGTGCTTTCCAGTTTAAACTGCAGTCAATTTGTAATCCTAAAAATTTAGTATCAGTTACTTCATCAATGTCGTCATTTTTGTAGTGTATTTGAAGGTTCGGTACACGAGGCATACGTTGTCTAAAGTGCATTATCTTAGTCTTACTTAAATTTATATTCAAATTATTTTTATCTAGCCATTTAATCAAATTATCAAGAGAATTATTTATGTCCGCTTCATATGTATTTACGTTCTTACACGGGATCGTAATGGTACTATCATCAGCAAACATAGTTAAGGGATGTTCATTGGACGTGGGCATATCATTAACATATAATATAAATCCAAACGGGCCCACAACGCTTCCCTGTGGAACACCGAATGTAATTTTGCGTTCTCGTGACCGTGATATCTCTTCATGTTTATTAATTACATTGATGCGACTAATTTCGGTTATCTGTGTTCTGTTTTCTAGATACGATTTCATTAGTTCGAGTATGTTGCCTCTTATGCCGTAGGCTTCTAACTTATTTAACAGTGTATTATAATGGACATAATCGAACGCCTGCGTCATATCACAAAATATGGCACATATGGGTAATCGTTTATCCATATTTCTAATAACCGGAAACAAAAAGTCATAAATTGCCATATTTCTATGCTGCCTAAATCCTTTTTGTTCTTCACATAATATGTTATTCTTTTCAATAAAATTAGCTAACTGTTTGTAAATGTACTTTTCGAATACCTTTGAGATGACTGGTATGAGTGAGATGGGACTATAATGTTCCATCAATTCTTTATCTACTTTCTTAAATAGAGGTTTAATTATAGATATTTTTAATGCTTCTGGATATACACCCGCACATATACTAAGGTTGATCAAGTGACTTAGATGACTGCATATCTCGACTGATACTGACTTTAATATTTTAGTGGCGATCCCATCAAAACCTACACTACCAGTGTTTTTTAATGACATTATTATTTTATGTATGTCGTGCGGTGTGCTGGGTGCCATAAACATTGATTTAGCACTTCTTGATGTAATGGATGCTTTTGGTTTATATTCAGCATCTAATTTTGGATGAATTTTGTCAACAAAATAGTCATTAAAAGCATTAGCGATATCCAAAGGTTTGTCAATAGTTCGATTACCAATTCTTAGTTTTTCAATTTGCTGTTTAGGGATATTGTTATTTGTCCGATTAATTATTTGCCATGTAGTCTTTGATTTATTTTTTGAATGTTGTATTTTGTAATTATTCTGTGCTTTTTGTGTTAGATTAATAATTTTACTATACAATTTAGAATAAGTAGCAAATTTCTTTTTATTTTCGTGGTTAGGATGTAATCTAAATTGCCATAAGAGTTTTGTTTTTCTCTTACTGCACAATTTAATACCATTTGATAGCCATTTGGGCTTATTAAATGTGTTGATTTTGATTTCCTTGAACGGGAAGCATAAATCGTAAAACAGTTTAAACGTGTTAATAAACCGAAGGTCGAATAAGTCTTACATAATAGCAACACTTTTGTGTTTTGAAGAAACGTAACTGAAGAGTGTCCATGGAGTTTCTTGCCCGTATCTTGTCCATAGAGATCTACGCTAGGGAATGATGGGCATCTACTACCACTCACAGGGATTAATGTTTTTGTGCCTTGTGACTGGGACTGTAGCTTCTTTTATTTTGTATTTGTTCGACTATTTAAATGTGCCTGTAACTGGCCTTCGTATTTTCTTGGTGCTAGCTAAACGCAGGGAGGGACTCAGGCCTCCTCTCTAGGACAGGGATGGGCTATCCTTACATAGTATAAAACAAAGTCGCTATTTTTGTCTGTTTGTTTGTCTGTATGCTTAAATCTTTAAAACTACGCAACTGATTTTGATGCGGTTTTTTTTAATAGATAGAGTGATTCAAGAGGAAGGTTTTAGTATATAATTTGAACGACATCCACGCGGGTGAAGCCGCGGGCATCAGCTAGTTATAGCTTACTAGCTGATGCCCGCGGCTTCACCCGCATACACAACGCCGCCCAGGAGGGTTCGTAGATGTCACATGGCTTCGATTGTTTTGGTTCTAAGACATGTCGGTTTTCTCACGATGTTTTCCTTCACCGTTTTCGAGAGCAGTAGTGGTGAAATAAATTACACAAAGCGCAGGCGCTTGGGTTCGAACCCACTACTTACTGTTCGTAATTCGGTGCCGCCATCGCTGCTCTCAATATTTTTCATGTAATGAATATTTTAATTTTTTAATTGGTACAATTGACGTAAACTAAAACTCTGAACGTGCCTCAGAAATTAGAAGTTTAAACAAAATTAAAATCATTTATTTCAATTTAACCATTTACGAGTGCTTTTGAATTGAGAACAAATTGGTTGGTTTATTAAATTCGTTGCTTGTAATTAAACACATTGAAGGAGAACTAAAGTTATGCAATAGAGTCTGTCAAGCGAGTCTAGTCCCATGAAAAAGGCGGCAAATTCAAAAATCTTTCAGGTGTCAACACTGATATAGCACGCTGAAAACTTATTGATACTTGAATTTTAAAGTAAAAGGGTTGTGGACTCGACTCGCTTGACAGACTCTATCAATAAGTTTTCAGCGTGCTATATCAGTGTTGACACCTGAAAGATTTTTGAATTTGCCGCCTTTTTCATGGGACTAGACTCGCTTGACAGACTCTAACACCATGCTTGTAATCCCTGAAGGTTTAGGTAGAGACGTATCTAATAGCTCACCCACATTTCATCAGTTATGATTAAGCCCTATGCAGCAGGGGCCGAGCCTATTGCCATCAACTACAGAGAAAATCCTGATGGAAAATCCTTATAATCCTTTGTCCGACCTAGGAATCTAACCCAGAACCACATGCTCATTGCTCAACAGTTGCGCTGGCAACAACTAGACCAACGAGGCAGTATCCATCTATATCATAACATCAGGCTTTAGTCCCCAAAGGGTTAGTCAGAGGTTTAAGTAGCTACAGTACAACCACACAGTGCAAGTGCAAGGCACACTTTACCATAACAATACCACACACACACACCAACAAAATATTGTTTTGTTTAAAAATCCACTACTAATTTACTAATTAATCTAGATCTAGATAGGTACATAGCAAGCAATCAGTGGACATAATTACTTATTGATATGATTATGTAATTTCTTTAATAATTTTGAGATTATTAGGTTGCAGAATGGTAGTCAATGACAGGAGAAAAAATTAAGTTGTGAAGGCTTAACCCATCCATGTAATAATGACGGGTATCCAGTAGACAAAAAGCTATATCCAATTTTGTTAGGAAAAGGCTTGGCAGATGAAGATTTCCCGATGAAAGATATTAAATGATTCTTGTGGTGTTATTATAAGTGGCATTCAAGTTAAATTGAAGAAAAAACTTTTAGATACCTTATAGGTAGCTATGTTTGGTTTACTAATCCAAATAATTTGCTTATAACATTAACAGATCTAGAATATTCTAGGACACGGCCAATATCATTTAATTTAAATGGACGAAATAGGTGTAGGCTGTGTAGGTGGTAGCACAATGCCCCATTTAGAATATAAACATAATGGCCCGGTAACTTAACAAAAACCACTTATGGACTGAGTAAATAGGAATTATAATGCTATGTTTACTAAACATGAAAGAGACAGCAATATCAAAATAACAATTACAATTACTTTGTTTACGTAAGCCCAAAAGGAATTACAACATTACTTCACTATTTTTTGCACAATGATGCAACCTCGAAAGAATTAGAGAGGATGATTACAGGTCGTAAGGCTACTTGTCTCTGCACAACAATAAAAAAATATAAAAACATAACCTACAAGTCAGCTGTCAACCGTAACATTAGATTGGCTATTATATTGCGTAAACTCACCTCAAGCTCCTGATTTCGGCATTTCTCCGCTAGTTCTGTCCCAGAAGAGTCTCCTTGTGAACTCTCAGTAGCAATATCCTGTGCAGGATTCTCAGATAACACTTCAGACGCAAAATTAGTGATCTGGCCTTTTAAGCTGTTTAAACTCTGGTTTAGATTTAGCCACGACATTTTCAACTTGAACTACTGACGTCACATATCACACTAAAGTATTGAATGGGAAATAACAGGTAATAATAGATGTAAACAATATGAAAATTGCATTATTTTTACAAGTGACAGGATTTTGTCCAGTTGGCAAAACAAGTCGCCATTTGACAATTTTGACATAAACATGACGTAATTTTGACGTTTCATCAGGGAGTCAATTCTGCATTTTCGCAATTTGATGTGAACTAAACGTTGATATTTAATCTCCATAATCATAGGTTTATAAATGATTAAATAGTAGAGTATGAGACACCATTTCAACAATTAAAGTAAATAATGTAATATCAATAAATCATTCCCATATACAAAAATTAAAAAAAGAAAAAATACCACGCAAAATGACAGTGCTATTGCTATCTTCGTTGTTCACGAAACGCATAAACAAAACGTAGATCAAAAATGAAATTGAAAATATCCTTTGAAATGTGTAATTTGTCAATATTCCAAATATGAAGTAATTTATATCTATTTACAAGTTGATTGTTGCATATTTACTCTAAAACCTACCATATATACCAGCATAACTGTTTTGTTATTACGTGATATATTTTTTCTTAATACCGGTGGAGGTTATGAAATGAGAACATCTTTTTAATTTATTATTTTTCCGAAGCCTTAGTGAAAGGTTATGAAATACTAAACAAACGGAAGGTATTACGTAAACAATGTCGAGAATACTGCATAATCGAATGAGGTGAGTGGAGTCTAACCTTCGTTACTGACCTATGACTTCTTTTGAGTTTATGTCGCCCTGGTACTATTCCCTCGCTCGAAACCTCGCTGCATTAAAGGGCTCTCATATTTAACCGTTTATTTGGCGTAATATCAGTTTTATTTAAGCGTTGAAGTGCGTAATGTGCATGTTATGAGACTCGACCTTGACAATCTGCTGACCTAAAACCTATCTGCCAAATATTACCTACCTACAGGATTGTTTATTGATTTACGCATTACACGGTCAGTGGGTCGTCTTAGGGGCGGATTTTTAGGAGTTGGAGTATACGCTTAGGGGCACTATGAGCAGCAAAGAAAACACAAAAAAAAAATATCGGCGTTTTACCTGAAATAAAACGCTTATTAAACTACTTACCTTATTCGAAGCATAATTAACAATTGAGATAGGCTGTATCTTGTTTCCTGTGCCATTTTTCCATACGATTCTAGCCGTTTGGCTCTCGTGACGTCACCGGGGCAGAGAGGGGAGGGCGCTTGCGAGCGCGCGAGCCTCTGTCTTGTTCATTGGATGATTGACTTTGTCACCAGGCAGAAATTACTATTATGCTTCGAATAAGGTAAGTAGTTTAATAAGCGTTTTATTTCAGGTAAAACGCCGATATTAAACCACTTGACCGTTATTCGAAGCATAATTAACAATTGAGATGTGTCTGTTATCGCCTGGTGACGTTCACGATGAACGCCAATGTGTAGGGATAAATCAAGAAAAAGAGAATGTAATAGAAAATGTATTGTATTATTAAAATAGAAAAAACAAAATTAAATACCAAATTAATTAGCTAATTCACTGGATTAAATAGACCAGTGATGCTATTACTCCTAGAAGAATCCAAAACTTGTCGCTTATAAAATCGAATAAAAGTATTAGAGGACTTCCAATTTCCCCGAGCCATAATATCTTCTATGGGGAAGTTGTCCAACCAATTCTTAGAAGCAACAGCGGACCGGACACTTCCAGGAGCAGCAACAATGCCTGCCTGACGCATCAGGGTTTTTATCCAGCCTGCAATAACCGTTCGTGACGCTGCACGAGCTGCACCTCTTATTGTGATAAATAAGTTGTGACATTTTGCTTCCTGACGTCTAATGGAAAGCAGTGATATGGTCTGTTCAAAATCCGAATTCCTATCATCATTATTTTTAAATAATCTCCATTCTGATTGCCTATGGTCAGATGAATCAGTTTTAGACCCAAAGGCAGGCCATAAAGTTATAAAATCTTGCTCTGGTGATTTTAAATAATTATCTTTATCAGTCATAAGGAGGGTCAAGTCATGAATACGTCTACCAGAACAGAGTACTAATAAGGCAGCTGCTTGACTCGATACATCAAAAATATTATCACTATTTATAGTTCTATTGCCAAGAAAGGAAACAAAGTCATCAATATTCCAGATGGGTAACTTGGATTCAATAGGTATTTTATTGAAATTGATTTCAAAATGTGTTTCACCAAAACGTGATTACTTAGAACATCTGAATTATTTACATTGCACAGGGTAGAGACCACGGACTTATGCAAAATTATTGTGTTATAAGACAGTTTATATTTTATGTGCAAATCAGCTAGAAAACGAGCTAGGTCAGAACCTGAGGGGCTCTTAGGGACTTAACACTCCTAGCTCTACACCATAAGACCCAGCGGTTCCATGCAGGCTTGTAAGTTCTCAGGGTGGAAGCGCGCCAAGAACTCTTCAGTAGATTTATTTGAGAATCGATTAATACTTTGTCCAGGTTCTGTATTGTGAATGGTGGGGCTAAAGCCCGGGCTTTGAGATCGCCGCGCCAGAACACTTTTTCCCACCTCGGTGCCACCAGCAAGTAAATTCCCGATGCCTGATTGAGGTAGCTCAGAACTTTGGGGATCAGAAACGGAGGCGGGAACGTCCATGCCAGATTGAATGTCCAAGCAATCGAAAATGCGTCGTGGGTATAGCTTGTTTGTCGTTCTGATCCTTCGATACGTAATGAGAGACTACGTGGGCTTTGCTGGAAGCAAACAGGTCTATTTGGGGAATGCCCCATTTCAGGAATACTGTTTTTGTGACTTCGGGCAACAGATGCCATTCGGGGACCTGGCGAAACCGTGATAAGTGGTCGGCATGGCTGTTGTACCTCCCCGGAATGTAGTGCACTTTGATTTGAATCTGGTATAGATCTATCAAGCAAAATAGGTCGTAAGCTAAGTCCATCAATTGCGTGGATTTGGTCCCCCCTTCGTGACGGGGATACGCTACTTGTATGGTGACTGTAGATTGGCTCAGATACATGGAATGACTTTGGAAGACCTTCAATATTGCCAACATTTCTTTTACATTGCAGTGACAATATTTCTCGTTTTTTGACCAAGTTCCACTTATGGACTGGTTGTCTATCTGGGCGCCCCAGCCTAAGTCGGAGGCGTCCGTCGTGATAAAATGGGACACCGGTGCGTGGTGTAGCATTGACGGATGCTGCCAATTCTGGGCCCACCATTGTAGGTCGCCCATTGCGTCTGCTGGTACAGCATATACCTTGACAGAATTGTTTAGATCTAGAGTGTTTACGAATTTCAATAGAGCTCGATAATGCAATCTCCCTCTTTGAACGACAAAACTCGCAAAGTTTAGTGCTCCTATTACACTCTGCAACTTTTTCAGGTCTGTCTTTCCAACATCTACAATGTGGCGAATTTTTGCCATCAACGAACTTACTTTTTCCTTTGGTAAACATTTGAGGTTTAACCAAGGGTCCCACAGCACGCCCAGATAAACCAGAGATTTCTTTGGTGTTAGAATCGATTTTTGGACATTTGTTTACCAACCCAGATATTTTAATGTGTTTACCAGAAGGCTGACATGGCTTTTGAGAATTTCTGGGTCTTGGTGAGCCAAAAGAAAATCGTCGAGAAGTACCAATATTCTCACACCTTTGCTTCTCATTACTTGAGCAATCCAATTTGTCAAACTGGCAAAGGTTTTTGGAGCCGTGCTGAGACCGAATGGAAGGCAGGTCATTTGCAGAAGCTGTTTGTTGTAAATAAGGCGTAGGAAGCGCCTGTGGGTATTTGCAATATTTAGGTGGAAGTATGCCTGGGAAATGTCCAGCTTGCACGTCCAATCCTTGGGCTGAATGAAATCTGGGATTCGGAATACATTTATCAGACTGAAAGGGGTGGTCAGTACGAATTCGTTTAAGGCTTTTAAATGGAAAATCGGTCGGGCCGATCCATCGCTCTTTGGCACTAGGAAGAGGGTGGATAAGAAACTTGGAGTTGGAGTTACAATTTGTAGAATTCCTTGATTCAACATTTTTGAATGATCAACGTCATTTCTGTCGACACTGGTGTGTGAAACACTTTGTTGTCCAAGTTGGGCATAATTAACGGAGGTTTTTTTGCTGAAAGGGTATACGATACCCTTGAATTATTCGAACAAGAAATTCTGGTGCCTGCATTTGCCTCCAATGGTCGACGAAATTCGATAACTGACCGGCTTGAAATAAGTTCATGTCAATATTTATTTCGCTTGGCATTGAAGGCTGAAGGTGATGACCTTCGCTTATGACTGCCACGTCTGTGGGCGTGATATCTTTGGTTCTGTCTTGCTCCGCGAGAGCGAAAGGAACCTCTATCCACTGTGCCACTACCCTGCTGAGGATAATTGTAGTACGCTTGGGCCGGTCCTTGCGAAGGACATTGTATATTATGTTGCAAAAAGCCACCCTGCGAGGGGACATTACAGTTCTGACAGCCATGTGCGGGCATGCTAGTATTATAGTTCTTACCCTGCGAGGGTGGAACCAAACGCTGCCCCTGCGAGGGACGGATAAGCCATTTTCCAACTTGCGAAGTTGAGGCCGAACCATAAGCCGATTTAGATGAGCTAGGCGATTTAGAAGCAGGCCAGAAGGCCTTTTTGATACCACCAACTTTTTCTAAAGCGACAATAAACTGCTCAGAGTTAAATAAGTTGACCTCAGATGGAGGAATCTTTCTAATTGATGCCTTAACTAACGGGTCGCGAACCGCATTTGTTATACTATCTCTGCGCATTTGTATGGTTTCAGCCCTATGTCCACAAACCATCTGCAAAAGGTCTGCCGAAACCTTGCTAAATTCACCGGTAGTAAAAATATCATTAAGCTTTTGGTTTATAGCCCCGAAGCTAATTTCTTCTTTCTGGTCTCGGACCCATGTCATAAAAGCACAAAGTTCCTTCTTTAACGACTCTTTTTGCTTTAACAAACCGTAAGTTAATGAAGCATAAGCTCTCTCTGAGTAGCTTAAGTGCTTAAGTATGTCATAGGGTCTAATCTCCTCGTTTGCCTCGAGTTCGACGAAACCCGGGCTGTGGTTATAGGACTTTTGGGTTTCCGCGTAACGTACTTCACTCCAGTCCGGTTTATTAAAAAACTGAATTTCTTTTAATACGTTTACGTAACACACGTCAGCCTTTGGAATAGCCGGTTCTTTAAGTTTAATCTCAACTCCCAAATTATCAAGAAAATTACTACCTTCTTGTTCGAAATCATCCTCGGCAAAGAGGGAAATAGCATCTTCGGCCACTGGCACACTATTATTAAAATATAGGCAAATCACTGATTTGTTGCACTGTACGCTCTGAGCGGCGACGCTTGTGCTTGCCCCCCCGTTTTTTATGACGGCGGCGACGCACACTTTTATGTTTTGACCTATGGTCAGAAGAACTAGATGTACTGGAACTGGTACTATCAGAGCTACTACTGCTGCTGGAACGTGAACGTTTACGTTTTCTACTAGGTTCCTTACTATTAGCAACGCGAGAAGGGCCTGCGACCGGTTCATCTTGTGAATTCAACGTTATTTCTTTATCCATTTCGAATTAAGTATATTTTAAACAATCGCACACCAAAACACTGGAAAAAAGTGAATATTCAAAAAGCGAACGGAAAACCGTTAATTAAAATATTCCAGCATTAATTTACTGAACACTAAAAACAGTAAAAGCAATTACACACAATAAACACTAGAAACTGTTAAATATCGAAAACTGATTGCCAGTTTTCGATCGTAAGGAAAAATAATGACGGTTATAAAGTTTTAAAAAACTCACCCGCTAGGTACAACCGTCTGCGGCAAGGAAAAGAACGCCAATGAACAAGACAGAGGCTCGCGCGCTCGCAAGCGCCCTCCCCTCTCTGCCCCGGTGACGTCACGAGAGCCAAACGGCTAGAATCGTATGGAAAAATGGCACAGGAAACAAGATACAGCCTATCTCAATTGTTAATTATGCTTCGAATAACGGTCAAGTGGTTTAATTTTTAGTTAAAAAAAAATTTCGGGACTTAGTAAATTTTCCTGTTTTTTTTTTTTTTTCGGAAATTCCTCATTTTTTTTTTTGTTTCGGGTTGACCTTGACAATAGAACTTATTTAGGTTCTGAGAACCATGGTCCTACGACGCACCGTTTCAGAGTTATGGTCCTACGAATTTTACTTCGTTTCTTATAGAATGCTCTATATTTCCAAAATGGTAGCTCGGATGAAAACTTTTTCGGGAAAAGAATTGTTGCTCTAGTCAAAAACTATGAGATGTTGTAAGAAAACCGCGACAAAGAGAGAGAAAAAAAATATTTGCAAAATTTTTCTAAGTGTCGGTCGATCTTTCACCTTGAGTATCCTTAGGGGCGCGGGACTTAGTAAAATTTTCAGAAGTTTTTTTTTCAAGATTTCGGCTCTTTTTATTGCATCATCTTATTAACCTGGTCCATAGAAACCATTTAAGTTCCGAGACACATGGTCCTACGACGCACCATTTTGGAAATATATAGCGTTCTAGATAAAACGAAGAAAAATTCGTAGGACCATAACTCGGAAACGGTGCGTCGTAGGACCATGTGTCTCGGAGCTTAAATGGTTTCTATGGACCAAGTTAATAAGATGCTGCAATAAAAAGAGCCGAAATCTTGAAAAAAAAAAACTTTTGAAAATTTTACTAAGTCCCGCGCCCCTAAGGATACTCAAGGTGAAAGATCGACTAACGGTGGGAGGGGTTCCCATCGGCGTCGAGTGTACTATAAAGTACCTCGGACTCGTCCTTGACAGCCGGTGGAACTTCGTGGAGCACTTCCGACGTTTGGCTCCCAGACTGGAGCGGGCTGCGGCTGCCTTTAGGTGGCTCTTGCCCAATCTGGGGGGGCCAAACGCCTCCTGCCGTAGGCTGTATGCGGGAATCGTGCGGTCCATGGCCCTTTACGGGGCCCCGGTGTGGGCACGTGCCGTGAGGAAGCGGGCCGTCCACTACCTGAACGCGCCCCAAAAGGTCATGGCCGTAAGGCTAGTCCGCGGGTACCGCACGATCTCCCGCGAGGCGGCGAATCTCCTTGCCGGATTGCCGCCGTGGGATCTGGAGGCGATAGTCCTCGCGCGCCTACACGAGTGGCGCGCGGAGGCGCTACACCGGGGGGTCACTCTGCTGCCGCGGCACATTGCTGCGCGGCGGACAGACCTCCGGTGCGATCTCATGGCGGCATGGAGACAGCGACTGTCGCAACCCCGTGCAGGGCACGCCACGATAGTGGCGGTAAGTCCCCTCTTTGAGGAGTGGCTAGAGAGGAGCCACGGCGCCCTCACCTTCCGTCTGACGCAGGTCCTCACCGGACACGGATGTTTCGGGAGGTACCTGCACCGAATCAGGCGGGAGGAAACGCCCGGATGCTTCCACTGCGAGGATCGACCGGAGGACACGGTGGAGCACACTGTGGAGGTGTGCCCTGCTTGGGCGGAGCCCCGCCGTGTTCTCGTAGCGGCGATCGGCGGCGGTGACCTCTCGCGTCCGGCCCTGGTGCAAGCCATGGTCCGGGGCGAGGAGGAATGGGACGCCGTCGCCTCCTTCTGCGAAGCAGTGATGCTAGCGAAGGAGGTGGCGGAACGAGAGAGGGAGCGATCCTCCCAACGTCCCAGCCGCCGCGGAAGGCGCGGAAGGCGCTCCGGGCGTCGGGGGCCACGTGATGGCTTCCGGCCACCGTAGACGCGGGCCTGTGGACGGTGAGTAATGGGCTAGCTCGCCGTCCGGCCGTCGTCATGACGGCAACAGACCGTGTCGGCGGCGCGTTCGTGTTCCACGCGCGCCTCAAAGAGATGTCAGCAAGGAGGGGCCCGCAAGGGCCGACGCCCGTCGGGGCCGCGGTATTATGTACTAGATTACGTGGCCTCGGCGCAAGGGCAAAGAAGGAACATGGGTTCGGTTTTTAGTCAGTAGAAGTCTGACACTCCCCTTCGCTCTGCCCAAGAGCGAGGGGGGTCATTCGATGATTTTCCACCCACCAAAAAAAAAAAAAAAAAAAAAAGGTGAAAGATCGACCGACACTTAAAAAATTTTGCAAATATTTTTTTTCTCTCTCTTTGTCGCGGTTTTTTTACAACATCTCATAGTTTTTGACTAGAGCAACAATTCTTTTCCAGAAAAGGTTATCATCCGAGCTACCATTTTGGAAATATAGAGCGTTCTAGATAAAACGAAGTAAAATTCATAGGACCATAACTCGGAAACGGTGCGTCATAGGACCATGTGTCTCGGAACTTAGATGGTTTCTATGGACCAAGTTAATAAGATGCTGCAATAAAAAGAGCCGAAATCTTGAAAAAAAAAAACTTTTGAAAATTTTGCTAAGTCCTGCGCCCCTAAGGATACTCAAGGTGAAAGATCGACCGACACTTAGAAAAATTTTGCAAATATTTTTTTTCTCTCTCTTTGTCGCGGTTTTTTACACCATCTCATAGTTTTCGACTAGAGCAACAATTCTTTTTCCGAAAAAGTTTTCATCCGAGCTACCATTTTGGAAATATAGAGCATTCTAGATAAAACGAAGTAAAATTCGTAGGACCATAACTCTGAAAGGGTGCGTCGTAGGACCATGGTTCTCAGAACCTAAATAATTTCTATGGTCAAGCTCAACCCGAAACTGAAAAAAAAATGAGGAATTTCCGGAAAAAAAAAAAACTATTTTTCACGAAATTTTTCCAAGTCCTCGCGCCATAGTGCCCCTAAGGCTACACTCCAACCCATTACACGCTTGCTCCGTGCTTTCTTAATAAATCTGAGAGAAATATGTGTTTAAGAGCCATCTTATAAACAATGACTCTCCTTTTCATAATGTATTCAGGCTATTTCAGGCCAATATCAATTTTTCTTTCTCAATTTCTTTACAAAAATATGAATGTAATGTAAGTGTAACTTAGAAGACAATGATATAGAATAGAACATACAGTATTATTATTCTGAATTCTGTGTGTGTGAAACAATGATAGCTATATTGGGGTCTTTCAGGCTAACCGGATGCAGCTGAATGCTTTCCTAACTTTCTTGTTAGCATATCAATATAATATTGTAAAAGTATGTTTCCTTACAGTATATTTGTATCCTTGGGGGCACATACCTCCTCATGTAACTTTTAGTAAAAGCATGTCACTTAATTTTTCAGATCATCATTCAAAAAATCACAATGGACAATTGTAGACAAAAGGGCAGTTGCCTTCTCCGTCTGGACAGGCCGCAGTATGCTCCTCCGAAAGCCCATAGACACCAGTCATATACAGAGGAGGAAATACGGCATGCTTGTGGCACGAGCCGTTAGGGGACTGTTGAAAGTCCGGTATCTTGTGCTCGGAGGTGCTGTTGGTGGGGGAATGACGTTGAATAAGGTGAGTTATCTTTGAAAATATGAATACTTGTGATTTATGGTCACGTAGTAGTCTGCCAAAGTAGTAAAAACTGTTTGTGGTTGTAGTACTTGCATATTTACTAGGCATATTGCATCATTCATGTTTCTGTTGCTTCACTATAGAAACTGTATTCAATATAGGATAATCACCATTAGCTTATTAATAATGTTACCACTGCTGGGATACCAGCCTCCTCTTTATGAGAGGGAATGGACTATAATCTACCAAGCGGGGGCGTGGTGGTGCTGGATAGGATACGACTTTTAGTAACTTGTTTTTTCAGTACAGACATTATCTTAGACCATCTAGAACAGTGTGTATCAGTGTGACCAATTGACCATTTGAATCATGTTGAGACAGACAACTACTGGCCTTCCTTGGAAATTACCATTAGCATATTATGTCAACAACTACCTCAGTCACTGGAAACATTGTACCATTCACCAATGACTACATGAAAGCATATGAATACACCTATTATTCCAGCAAAATTACTCCTTTTTAATAATTATATACAAATGTCATCCCTCTTTCCAGAAATACGCAGAATGGAAAGATGGTCTACCGGACATGGGTTGGCTGAACGACCTACTACCTGACAATGAGCAATGGGATCAATTCACCACCACCCTCATCAATGCTAAGGATAAGATTGGAGACAACATCCAAATAGGTCAGTTACAACTGTTGTTGAAGTTTGACCAGTAACTGAACACGATCAACACAATATGACAGCTCACTTGGAAGTCAAGTTAAACCATTGGTTCAAGCTGGCAATAGGGGATCGGACATAAAAAAACTAATTAGTCCGTCATACAGATTTCCAAAAATTATTGGACACGTATTTTTTCTTTTTTCACATAAACAAAAAATGAAGACGATACAGTGCTTCGAAAACTCGTGTGACGTCATATGATAGTACATTTTGTACCTACAAGTGACGTTTCAAGCAACACTCCATGATCTTTGACGCGTTTTATCTTCGTCATTTTTATTGATTATATAAAACAAAAAACACGTATTCAATATTTTTCGATAATCTAACTTACGGGCTAAACAGAATCATATTATTTTGACCCAGTCCGATCCCCTATTGTAGATCTATAACAGTTGTCAGAGGCCAGAAAGTCCGACCACCAGTCTTTTACTAAAAGGTTATTGCGTTACCCAATATGAATAGTCACTACTGTAGTCTGTTATACTGGTATTCAGCTGCATGAGGTAAAATGGGGAGCAGACCCCAATAGTTTGGTAATGGGGTATCCAAGTGATGATGGTGTGGTGTCTACTATTGTAACACTGACACCCCATCTTAAACAAGGTTTAAATGTGCGATTGTGTTCAGTTTCTCTTGTGAAATTCATCTACATAATCTCAAAAAGGCAGGGATCGCATTAGTTACACCCACTAGAGTGGAGACATTCAAGCACACAGTTAAATTCTCACTACATTGCAGTGTTCACCACATTACTCATGTGTGAGTGTGGTAGATTCCTTCCAAACATTTTGTGGTGGTCTTAGTTTGAAATAGTAGGGTTTTAGTGCTTGATACTGATTCCAGCCTGATTCACACACACAAAATGTGAGTAGAATTTTAAGTACAGAATTTTGAACTAAACAGATTTTAAAAGTCAATGTGCTTTGAGCAAGCACTGATGAATATAATGGACTCTACTTCCTTCTTTTAAAGTAGTTTTTACCTTGTAATGGGAAAGTAAGTTCATGGGTTCAATCCCAAAGTCAAACAATGTTTTATTGGGCTTTCCTACTAGGATTTTCCATGCAGCAGCACAGCTGACTTTCTCAATTGATAGCATGGTATGGTTCTTAAACTAACTACCGAAATATGAATAGGTGGACCTACTATCAAGGCTATCAAGGACCTACTATGCAGTCATATATATAGGTACTCTTAGCAACCTCAAAAACCATTCTCATAGGTTTTGAAGTTTGCTCATTGAGCTTGAGCATGTAGCTCATGATCTTGGTATGGGAAACAGTGGTCCTACAGTGAAAAGGTATGGGAAACAGTGGTCCTACAGTGAAAAACAGTAAACTAGTATCATCACACAAATCAGCCTACCCCCTGGGGCTGCAGGCGTGATGTTACTAACGGCAGCAGTATAGAGCGGCCCGTATATCGTTAGGTGTCCCACTGACGCTGTCGGTGCACATAGATCCGAGGCTGCGTGACGCTGGCCTGGCCAGGGCTGCTGAGCTGCGGGAGTGGCTGTCACAGCGGTACGAGGATGCGGTGGCTGCTGCTGCGGCTAACAACGCTGCTGCTAGTAGTATTGGTATGTTTTTTTATTTGTTTGTGATTGAAAAAAAAAGTAGTGTGTGTTTTGTGCCTTCAAAGAGTCTGAGAAGTTAATTGTTTAGCAAATTGACCACCAAATAAAATTTTTCGTGCATTCGATACACATCTACCATTGATTCCAATGGGTTTTTGATTTGGGGCAAGCCCGCCACACTATTTCCAAATCACTGCAACTCCTGTGCACCAGAATCAACAGTGGCCTGAAAAGTGCCGAGACAATGAAGCTCGACGAAGTCCCAGAGAAACGATTTTTAGCTGTATTAAAACTGTCCGCAACGAAATTAAACAGAAAAAATAGCGGCCTTTAGTTATTTGAATCACAACTACTTTTTCTTTCCAGTTGTGTGAAATGGAATGGCTAACCCAACTTGTTAAGCAATTATTTTCCTGACTGTACAATCACCTCATGATAACATTGATGATTATATTCGTTAGATTTTTGTGTGTTTTACATTGCTCGCAACACCATTAGTATCACATGCAAATAATAAAAGGTTCTGAGTGTGATCAAGGTTTTCATAGGGTGACTGCATCTTGTGTTTTTTTTTTTGTTGATAATAATTTTGGTTAATAATCTATGGGAGTTAAACATAACTGCCGATTTCAAAATGTGGTTGGTGGACTACACGGCGTCCGCAGAGATGTCCCCAGATTTTGACGGCACGGTTGGCGTTGAGGGATTGGACTGTTGCGCTGCGTGTCGCGGGTTCGATCCCCGCACGGAACAAATATTTGTATGGCCTACAGATAGTAGTTTTGGGTCTGGGTGTTTGGTTTGTGTATGCGAGTTTAATGTTTGTAAACGCACCCACGATACAGGAGAAATTCCTAGTGTAGGGCAATTTTATGATACAAAAAAAAACAAAAAAGATGTGCCTGCACAGAGGGGATCCGGACAGGTATTTTAAGAGGTGTGTCATAAGACCGGTCGCCTTTTGAAAGTTTCCAACAAAAAAATTGGTACTTTACGGCGTGACAGTGTTATGTCTAATGCAAGATTTAATTTTCCAGACCAGCCTCAGATGATAGTGAACAACCTACAGAGCAGACCAGCGCCCTCTAGCACTCGAAACAACGAAGATGCGACCACTTACGGTAATACGTCATGTCTATTTCTATTTTCTTTTATATACACCTCAAATTCAGAGAGGTTTATCATTTATGTATGTGCCAAAAAATATTTAGAAATGTTGGTTGTTGTTGACCTCGTATCATGAAGCGTAGCCCGCCGTTGAACAGCCATTGGTTTATGTAGCTAGTAACATGAACCGACACCGCCTTATTACAAAAAGTAGTTAAACCGGGTTTAACTTAGACTTGGTTTATCTCGCATGACGTCTCACTTCAAAAATATTCAAAAGAAAGTGACAGCATGCGAGATAAACCAAGTCTAAGTTAAACCTGGTTTAACTATCTTTTGTAATAAGGCGGACAATGTCTACTAATAGACTACGATAGGCTAGGTTGATTTTAGATTATTTTAAAAATACCTACAGGGTGTGATTGGTGCTTGAAAATATTGTCCGGAACAAAAAAAAATAATCGCAATGTCGGGGAAAACAAGTGCCTTTCGACTTCGTTAAGGGTATTTTTACCCGACTACGGCAAAGCCAAAGGAGGGTTATGATTTTGACTGGCTATGTATGTATGTTTGTATGTAAGTATCTTCATCTGTTCCCTCATAGCTTCTAATCTACTTATCGGAACTCGACATATGAGGTATCGTTAGAACTGTCTTAATTTTTCGCTGAACATAGGCTACGTAACGTGTCACAAAAAGCGATTTGGCGCCCTCTAGCGGACAAAAAGTAAGGCTTAACAAATCAAAATAGAAATAAATACGCCGTGTTTGGTATCATTTGAAAGGGCCTCACTTGTACATTTCCAAAATATTTCTCAAATTAAAAATCACGCCCTCTAGCGGACAAAAAGTCAAGAGTAAAAAAAAAATTTAACACCAAATTGTTTAAATAAAAAAAATAAAAAACTAAAACCCGACTACGACAAAAAAACGACGCTAAAAAAGTATTTAACAAGATTTTCAGGATAGAACAAAAAGAAAAGCCGTAGTCACGGTACCAACCTAAACACTTTAATACCGTGTGACTACGGCTTTTCTTTTTGTTCTATCCTGCAAATCTTGTTAAATACTTTTCCACCGTCGTTTTTACCCCCTATAAACACTGATTTTTCTTACCACCATCCCTCCCTTACAGAAAAGCGCGTCCACGCGTTACAAGAAGAAGTCCTGGCGCTACAAGCTCGGTACCAGCGCGAGCTGCAGCGCCTGGAGCAGGAGAACAGGGAGCTGAGGCAGCAGAACATGCTGCTCAGGCAGGGTCGGCAGCCGCAGGCTAGGAAGATGAAGGTGTGTACACTGTAGAACTTGACTGCTTGTCAGACTTTCTGCTTATCGGATCTTAGTCGGACTTGACATTAGTTAGACATATTTACAGCTACTCAGCATCATCTGCGTAGCCTTTTCCCAACTATGTTGGGGTCAGCTTCCAGTTTAACCGGATGCAGCTGAACACCAGTATTTTGCAGAGGATTACTGCCTATCTGACCTCCACAACCCAGTTAGTCAAGCGAGTCTAGTCCCATGAAAAAGGCGGCAAATTCAAAAATCACTGATATAAAACACTGATATAGCACGCTGAAAACTTATTGATAGAAGTCTGTCAAGCGAGTCGAGTCCACAACCCTTTTACTTTAAAATTCAAGTATCAATAAGTTTTCAGCGTGCTATATCAGTGTTTTATATCAGTGATTTTTGAATTTGCCGCCTTTTTTATGGGACTAGACTCGCTTGACAGACTCTAATATTGCGTAATACGATACCCTTTGGTAAGACTGGTTGTCGGACTTTTAATTCACTGACTAGTGACTACCTGTAACGACTACCATAGATCTAACGTGCTTTCCGTGCTTCCGATGCACGGAAGAAACTCGGTATGTAATGGGCGGTCACCCATCCACAGACCAACCTAGGCAAGCGCGGCTTACTTAAAGATCGACCCGAGTGGCGGTTATTATTAAGTCATGAGCTCCTCATCACACTAATCATACTAATATTATAAAGGCGAAAGTTGGGAGTGTGTATGTTTGTTACTTCTTCACATCTAAACGGCTCGAGCAATTTTAATAAAATTTGGTATGGAGTTAGCTGACACCCTGGATTAACACAGGAGAGGATTTTATCTTCCCTTGGGATAATATGCGAGTTGTAGCGGGCGAAGCCGCTGGCAACACCTAGTGTCCTATAAATGTATCCTTGTATAATTATGTATGTTTGTTTTATTTCCAGCGGTCTCTAATCGACATGTACTCAGCAGTACTAGACGAGCTGTCGGGCTGGGACTCGGGCGAGACGGACCGACTCCCACGCGTGGTCGTAGTGGGAGACCAGTCTGCCGGCAAGACTTCTGTGCTGGAGATGATCGCACAGGCTAGGATCTTCCCCAGGGGCGCGGGTGAGATGTGTACCAGGTAATATCACTTTTATATTTACACAAGGTGTTAAGGACAGCCCTCTGCAGACTGATGGGGTTAATTCCGTTAAATTATTTCAGGAATGTTATGGGAATCCAGTTAACCTTTTGAGCGCCACAGTCACGTATAGACGACAAGCCGAACAAGTAAAAAAGTACCTTAAGTCTGTCGTCTTAAGGTACCTTTTGGCTTGTCGTCTGTGGCGGTCAAAAGGTTAAATTGTTATGCACGTAGCGAACGGCAAGCGCGACGACGAGTTCGATGAACTCTCTAGCTGGGCAGGAAGTAAACAACTCGTTTCACGCGTTGTTCGTTCATCAGTTGTTGTTTTTATTGCCTTTTGATTTACATAAATAGAGTGCTGCGTACTGTAATTTTACATTGCCCCCTCCTTGCGTCGTTTTTCCTCAATGCTGAGGGTCGTGGCCTCTTCGGATCACTTTCTCTGTGACTGTCTTGCGCCAGCTCACTCTGTCTTCGGCAGCATGTAAGGCATCGCAGACGGAAGTGTTTAGGGCAGAGCGGAACTGGTCTGACCAGCGCATTGGGCTTCTGCCTCTGGGTCTTCTCCCGCCCACCTTGCCCGTTATCAGCAGCTTCTCTAAGTTTTCACCTCGTTTCCTGGCAATGTGCCCAAACAACTCAAAGCTTCTTCTCGAGCATATGGTGCTGAGTCTCATTGGTAACTTGAGCTCGGTTAGGATTGATTCATTGGTTCGGTGTTCTGTCCAATGAATTCCGAGCATTTTCCTCCTGCACCACATCTCAAACGCATCTATGCGCTGGCGGTCAGCTTTCCTGAGCGTCCAGGTCTCTGCACCATAAAGAAATATGGAAAAAACGAGGGTGGTAATGAGCTGCTTCTTCGTCTTCCTTGAGATGTTCCTGTCGGTCCATACACGGTCCAGCTGGGCCATAGCAGTTTTTGCCATGCCAATCCGCCTTCTAACGTCCTTTTCACAATGACCCGTTATTCGCTATAATGGAGCCTAGGTATGTGAAGTCGTTAACGATCTCTAGGTTAAGTCTGTTGCCTCTGTTGGTAAATTTTACATTGAAGTAACTGAAAATAGGGTAGAATATAGTAGGTAGTAGTGGATTGTGTGAAGAACGATATGAAAGAGAGAGACGTCACGGTGGCTTTTATTCCTTATAAATGCCACCGTGACGTCTAACAGGGAAAAATGGAAGAATAAAAAATGGTGCGCCGACCCCAAATAGAATTGGATAAGGGCAGGAAGATTTTGATAGTACCACCAACAACCTGTATAAATTTATTATGGTACAAAATGGTAAAATTGATTTTGTTTTGCCAACAATCGAAAATGGGTTATCTTGATTTCAAAGCATACATTGTCTTCGTTAATTTCCAGAGCTCCTGTTAAAGTGACCCTGTCGGAAGGTCCGTACCACGTCGCTCAGTTCAGGGACTCTGCCAGAGAGTTTGATCTCAACAAGGAATCTGATTTAGCGGATTTAAGGAAGTAAGTACTTGCAAACCCTTTTTTTTTATTTAGTATATTCTGTCCCACTGCTGGGCAAAAGCCTCCCCCATACCTTTCTAACTCTCCTGCTGTTTTGCCTTCTTTGGCCTGCAAATATACAAATAATAATGAAATTAAAGTGTCTGTTTGTAATTTTAAAATATCTGCTTTTTACTGTATGCTTAAAAAAGTGTATGCGTTACATAATTATAACAAAAACAAGTATTTCTGATTAAAGAATTGTGTCTGTCCTGGCTAATCTCTAAATCCCAGTTGTAACAACTGGGTTGATTTTGATGGGACTTTTACTGGCAGATAGCTGATGTTGTAAGGAATAACTTAGGCTTACTTTTACTTTAGAAAAAGATTATGGGGTTCAGACAATTTTTTTTTACAAAATTCGATTCAAATAGGAACCTATTATACTTAACATAAGTTAGAGGGACACTTTGAAATGCCGGTTACAAGAATATATCTAGATTAATAATGAGCCTCGCAGGAGATAGCAGAACAAGCTGGAAAGAACCAACGATCAGTGGTATTGGGTAGTGAAAGAGATCGCACAACCAGTCGTACGATGCGCCGGCGCGCCGTGATTGGTCCGCGCCATCCTTTGATACAAACCGCCCGCCGCCGCCCGCGCGCAGGGGTAGTTCCTGGTGCGCAGTCGCCCGCGGGACGTCATTAGATTTGCGTGTGCCAATTTAATATCGAGGTGTTACACATGTAGTAATTATTTTGGTGATAAATAAATGTATACACAATAAGTATTGACTTTTAGTAGACATTGACCCTGAATCGAAAGATTTGGCCAGCAGTGGTATAACACAGACTCACAGTGATATAATAATAATAATATTCCACAACTATCACACAACGCCATCTAGTCCCAAGCTAAGCAGAGCTTGTGTTATGGGTACTAGACAACTGATAAACATTATACTTATATATTTCTAAATACATACATGTTATAGATAAATTACACCCAGACACAGAACAAATGATCGTGCTCATCACACAAACATTTGTCCTGGGTGGGAATCGAACCCACGACCTCCGGCATAGCAGTTAGGGTCATTAACCACTAGACCAACAGGCCAGTCGTTTAATGAGCCAGTTTAACAAAAACAATATTTTAATCATCAATGACATCTGTACTCTTATTTACCTATGTACTACAAATAAAAAAATTTGAATTTGAATCATAATATTTTATATTTCCCCAGAGAAGTGGAGCTCCGTATGCGCAACAGTGTGCGAGGTGGCCGTACAGTGTCCACTGAAGTTATCTCCATGTCTGTGAAAGGGCCTGGACTTCATCGAATGGTCTTGGTCGACTTACCCGGAGTTATTTCTGTAAGTTTATACTGCTGAATATAAACCATTGAAACTGATGATGACCTGCGAGTTGTTTGAAAGAGATACCGCGGCCTCGACACAAGGGCTAAAAAGGAACATGGGTGGTTTTAGTTAGTACATGGGATTTAAACATACCTGGCAAAATTAGGCTGTACTTGTTAGGTATACCCTTCGGGGATTACTTGGCGTGGTGTTGTGTGGGCAACCAAAACTCGAAAGTCTTACCAAAAGACTCCCGGTAGCTGAGTTTGAACTAGGGCTAACTCAAAGCTACTTGTTATTGGTCATTAGTACTTATTATGTAGAATTCATGGCGCAGAAAGTGCGTTGATACCACATCTTCAGAGTCCACCTTCAAAGTCGACAGTTAGGAAATCGGTAAACACCTGTACGGCTATATTAAACCTGAATTAATTATAATTTCCAGACACAAACAGTGGACATGGCGTCAGACACAAGAGAGGCTATCAAGCAGATGACGAAACAGTACATGGACAATCCCAACGCTATCATTCTGTGTATACAGGTAAACATTAAACGTTTGCATTTTTTGTAAGTATAAGAAAGTATATATTTTCATTTAAAATCGGTTCATAAATGACGGAGTTATGATGAAACAAACATTAATTAAGTACCTCCGTATTGAGAGCCTCTGCTATTCCATGTACAGTCAGCAGCACCAATATGTATACACTTAGCAACGTTTAGAATCAATTTTCGTCTACTGTATTGATCTTATTTTCAAGTGACGTAAAGAAACTTGTATTCTGGAATCCATATTATCATAAATTAGGTTATACCTCAAAGTTACATTCGTTATTTCACGAGAAATTCGCGTTTGAACTTTGCCAAGTGTGTACATTTTATTGCTTGTTACTGTACAAGTTTAGTGTAAAGGGTGTAAAAAGACAATAATGAAGCGGAAAGGTTCTTACCGTCATTGCATTTTTTTTTGTTTTGGACCCCTCAATCTCCGAAGGCTCCCACCCTTCTAGTTATGGATATTGAAGGTCAACGGTACTTTTTTTATGGTTATAACTTTAATCTGGCCAAAAACTGGCCACATCTGCCGCATGCCGGAGGAGCTGTGGGCCAAAACAACCACTCAATGGCTCCCAATCAGCAGCAAACGACAACGCGGCAGGCCCAGAAGGCGATGGCGGGACGAACTGGATTCTTTTTGCAGAGATTGGAAAACCGGAACACTAGATAGGGATAAGTGGAAAGAGGGAAGGGAGGCCTTTGCCCTGCAGTGGGACACAAATGGCTGATAATAATAATAATAACTTTAATTACCTCTTTAATCCGTTTACTATTACTTAATATACATTGTGCCATTGTGGATGAATTGCCATCAGCACAATGTGTTGAGTTTTACCTTAAAACGTGATATTTCACCCCAAAAAAAAAAGTAATTTTCCCTTGTATCATCATTACGTAGGGTCATTTACTGTCGCACTCAGAGGGCTTTAATGATTACTTAGTAAAGATTTTGACAGTTTTGTCATACAAAAGTATGTCAAATCTTTACTAAGTGACGGCTTCGTGAAGGGTACATTTACACTAGTTAATGAAGTTGTTAATGTTCACAGGACGGCTCAGTGGACGCAGAGCGCAGTAACGTAACAGACCTGGTGTCGTCGTGTGACCCGGGCGGGAAGCGAACCATCTTCGTGCTCACCAAGGTCGACCTGGCTGAGGAGAACCTCGCCAATCCTAACAGGGTCAGTATCTACTAAAGCAAAAGCCATTTACATCTCTCATATTCGGTAAGTAGGTCCTTATTACCCCCAAATGGGGCTTGTAGGTGACCAATTAGCGCTCCAGGGCATTCATGTCGCAAGAAAAGCCCTAGGGCGGTAAGTAATTAAAAAAAAAAACACTTCACTCTTTCAAAAAGTTCGCGTACATCTAACCATCATAGTACTGGCAATAGACATCATGCATTCAGCCCAATGACAAAAGAGGTCGCTTTGCTATTCAGCCTTGTCTTCGTATGAGTATACCGCCTGTGTGGGGGAGGCTTAATAGTCATCAATTTCAAATATCGAACGGCGAAGCTCAATATCGTTCTTGAAAAAAAAAAAAAAAAAAATAGATGAAAAAGGCGGTAATAGAAAACTTTACTTTCAATATTGTTTGTTTTTGGATTTTTTTTTATAATTACGTGCTAATTAGGAAAAAAACATGAATTCTGCAAGTGATGAAGATATAAGCTGCACTCCCGATTCAATGAAAATGGAAGCTGAAGCAGCAATTAACAATATTTTGCCTGAAAGTTCTAAAGAGAGATATTTGAAAACTTTATTCTTGTAATGCCGGTTTTTTTCTTCTTACCTCATAATCGAGATGTAAAGCAGAGTAGTTAGCTCGGGTGTAAGCATCAATTGCACCCTCGAACTATTGGCGCCCTCGCTGCGCTCGTGCGCCTAAATATCTCGGGCTGCAATTGATGCCTTACAGCCCTTGGCTACTAATCTACTATTATTCAAATGACGCTTTTTGACCTTCAAAACTTACAAGAGACAATAACGGTGATGAAATAAATATTCAAAGTAATGAGACTGTCTACCAATCCGCACTGGACCCGCGTGGTGGATTATAGCCCATCCCTCTCCTGGAGATTAGGCCTGAAGTGGGAATATTATAGGCTGATGATGATGCATGACACGTTACTATTCAAGTCGTACATGTTGGAGAAAAAAAAAAACAGCTAAGCTGAAGTGCCAGGAAGCTCGAATGCACGAGAGATGGACAAACATCATCATAAACTGGACGCCTGACAGAGGAAATTGCCGCCGAGGTCGACCGCGTCGATGGCGGTGTCAAATCTGGTCTTTGCGAGGCGAGCATTATCAGATATTGCACAGAATAGATACATTTGAAGGAGAAAGGCCTTTACCTAGCCTTTACACAGCAGTGGGACACTCAAATGGGCTAAAACGCGCTCACCCGGGTTCGAATCCCACAACCTTGACACTCATAAGTCGAACTCAGTATTACTAAACCACCACTTCTATGTCCGATACACTTCTGTCCTTTCAGGTTTCCAGCCATGATAATAAATAATATTTCCACCTCACCCCACAGATCCGTCGCATCCTAGAAGGCAAGTTGTTCCCGATGAAGGCGCTCGGTTACTACGCCGTGGTGACGGGACGCTCGCGTAAAGATGACTCCATACAGAGCATCCGGGAGTACGAGGAGAGGTTCTTTAGGGCTTCCAAGCTGTTCAAGTGAGTGGAAATATCGCTATGATGTACCTAATAATACACACATATTACGTTGTAGGTTGAACAAAGTTTCTATAAATTCATACATACCGCACAAATCCTTGTGCGGTTCTTCATCTTCTTCTTTTCGTGTCGATTATATTATACTTCCATGTTATACGGTTTGGACCCAATAGGTAGCCACGTTTATTGCAGCGGTACGAATCGTGAATACAACACGCTTGAGTTTGTGGCGACTAGCGACATCTATCGCAACACCAGCGTACTAACAACGATCGACAGAAAATCCTACATCGCGCTATGAACATTATCCGCGACATAAGCCTATATAAGAGTTCCCGACTTACAACTGTCGGGCAGTTAGCCCGCCGGACACAACACCCGTCCGCGAGGAGAATCCTCCCTTTTCTATGGTGGATGAGGACCCCCAAACTGGTGTTGTCACTGTTAGGTACGTAGTTTGGGATGAGGAACAGGGTGTAAAGTTCCTCATCCCCCATAGAAAAGGGAGGATCCTCCTCGCGGACGGGTGTTGTGTCCGGTGGGCTAACTGCCCGACAGTTGTAAGTCGGGAACTCCTATATAGGCTTATGTCGCGGATAATGTTCATAGCGCGATGTAGGATTTTCTGTCGATCGTTGTTAGTACGCAGGTGTTGCGATAGATGTCGCTAGTCGCCACAAGTTCATTTAATCTCCCATTTCATCTTCAATATGACAATATATTATTATATTGCCATATTTCTTCTCTATAAAGAAAGTAATATGAACTGAAAAGGTTTTATTGGTGATTTTAATCATCATCACTCTGAAAAGTCACATTTTTTACAGTCGCAAATCCTATTTTATTTAACTCTAGGTGTTGCCAGCGGCTTCGTCTGCGACAACTCGAAAATTATCCCACGGGAAGATAAAATCGGGATAAAAACTATCCTATGTGTTAATTCAGGTTATAAACTACCTGTGGACCAAATTTTATCCAAATCCGTTCAGTAGTTTTTGTGTGAAAGAGTTACGAACATCCATCCATCCATACATATATACTTACAAACTTTCGCGTTTATAATATTAGTTGGATTAGCGAGGCAAGTCGTGCAGCAACCAGAGCCTCAAACTGACTCAATTCATTGAAGATGGCTTTGAGGCGAACAATGTCTCAGCCGGCTTAGCATGACAACCGAAGAAACGGGTTTTATCGACGGAAGAATCGACAAAATGGCAGATTGTAATAAGGTTTCCTGTCAAATTGTATGGAAAAATCTTCTCTTTTCTTGGCAGGTGTTGTATTCGTCGATCTATCAGCAGCCTATGATATAGTAAACATCAATAAGACAAGCGACTTCTGCTAAAAGTCAATGAACTCACCAAAGGATTTTGGTTTCGTACACATTCTTAGCGCTATCCTGAATAACCACCGCTTTCAAATCCATTTTTATAACAGCAAAAGTAGGTGGTGATGTCAGACAAATAGGCTCCCTCAAGGTAGCGTGTTTGGTCCAACTTTATTTAACGTCTATACAAACGACCAACCGTACTCTGCACAAAACGAACGCTTTTAATATGCAGACGATCTTGCTCTAGCCGCCAGATCCCTAGTTTCGAAGATGCTGAAGAAAAAGTGACGGTAGATTACTCGGAAAGTTCCACGCTGAAAATCCATCCAAGACTCAGTCTTGTGTTTTCCACCTTCACAACCGTCAGCCAAATAGGGCTCTCAGCATATCGTGGCAAGACGTTACCTGGGTATCACTCTAGCTAGAGTCTAGACAGATCCCTGACATACAAGTATCATTGCCGGAAAATAGAAACTCGGTAATAAGAATAATATCCTTCGTTGCCTTACATCCACCAGCTGGGGACCATCGCCATAGGTTCTCCGCAGAACCAGCCTTTCTTTTTCGAATGGGAAGTTCGCATGCCCAGAGGTTGACGGTTGAAGACGTACCCCCCTTGCGATGTCATCCGATTGCGAACCAAGGATGGCCGCTGTAGATATAATCTGGCGATATGGGGTATCGTCCGTATCGTCGATGCATCCCCAACAAATTTCTGGATTTACTCGAAGCAAATGATAGACCCGTGCAAGTGGCTTCTTCTTCTTCTTCTTATCGTGTGGGCAGTAAGGTCTAACGACCCCACACACCCTAGTGTCAGAGTTTCTAAATCGCCGCAAGGACCTCTGACATGGTTTGACGACCGCCATTTGGCGGACGGGACCACCGGCTTATACGTGCCTTCCGAAGCATAGAACCATCTTTTTATCAGACAATCAGGTGATTCAAGCCTGCAATGTCCTAACCAAACTGGAAACAACTTCACAAAGTATGCTTCCCGTGGGAATCGAACCCACGACCACCGGGTCACAACGCCTAAACCACTCGACCACGGAGGCAGTTAAAGTGCAAGTGGCTACATACTGGTCTAACACGATTTGAGCTCATCGACACGTAAAGAAGAAGACCACCTTTATTGCCATATGATCCACAGTCTATCCATGGTTTCTTTGGTCTTCCTCTACTCTTATACTCATCCACATTCATACTGAAAGCTTTCCTCACATTTTCCTGTTTCCTCCCGCAACAAACGAACTGCAGTGGCCAATCTGGAAATCTGCGAACCCAAGTTGGCCGCTGTAGATGTAATCTCGCCAGGGGTATCGTCGATCCATCCCAAACAAACTGCCAGTGTGGAGCCCCTCTGCAGGATATGCGCCACCTCCTATCCTGTCCATCCTGCACAACCACTTGCACCTTTCAGGACTTACTAGAAGCAAATGACAGAGCTGTGCAGGTGGCTACGTACTGGTCTAATACGATTTGAGCTCATCGACACGCAAAGAAGAACCACACAAGTTTTGTCTCCGGCGCTACTTTCAAACTTCCTTCGGAGCATAACTTACTTTTTCAACACACTTGCTCATAAAGTGGCTAAAATTTCACCGCAATTAGGCACATAATGACACCTATAATCAAACTGTGAATTTTTCATTACTATTACTCACTAGTGAGTTATAGGTTTTTTTTTAAATTTAATTGGTTGAGTTGCTATGTTCTTAAAAAAGTTTCGATACAAAAAAGATCGTGTGCAATAGTAAAAATTCATTAATGTACCTAGTGCTTGCTCATTTCATGAAACTTTGTATTTGAATAGATAATTTAAACTTAGTACGTTTTTAATAAATAAAACTTTCACTCAAATATAATTATTGTTTTCTCTGTGATAAATAAAAATTTGAATTCCCCATTTTGTTGTACGTGGCTCCAAACACTATCCACGACAAGCAAAAAAAAAAAAAAAACCTCTTTTAGTCTATGGCTGATCGCTTATAAAAAAGAACAAATATTTTCCCGCTACTGCGAAAAAAATACACAACTCGTTTTCACTGTTAGAGTTATTTTATTAGTTAAAATGTCTAGTTTTGAAGAAAATGATTCATGTTGTACACCGCCTGATGTAAGATTTGAAGCCCTTAGCGTTATGGAAAATTTGCTACCCGAAAACTCCAAGGAGAAATATCAGATTAGCGTACCAAAATTTCAAGCAGTGGCAAAACACCAAGAAATCGCAGTAATTTTCTGAAAATGTGTTCTTGGCGTAGGTACTTTAAAGAATTATCTTCTAAGTACAAACCTAGCTCTTTGTGGTGTATATACTCAATGTTAAAAAGTACAGTCCGAACGAAGAATGGAGTGGACTTAAAACATACTCTAATTTGTCAGCATAGCTAAAAAGACTGTCAGATGGATTTAGAATTTTAGAAGCAAGAAATCAAAGGTTTTATCGTCAAACGATGTTGAAAAATTTATAAAAGATGCTCCAGATAACCAATATCTGGTTACTAAGGTTAGTTAAACTAATTTTAAATATCTATCTACGTGACTTCAGCTTCAGCGTGCTGTGTGTTAAACTTAATAATTATTTTTTCCTTTTTTTCAGATTGCTTTAATATTTGGTGTAACTGGTGCATGTAGGATACAAGAATTAACAAATATAACTGTAAAAGACATACAGAACCATGGCCAGTAATCTATCTGAAGAGACCGCTACGCCATGAAAAACAATTAATTATAATTTTACTAACTGCACATTTACTAATTGTTTCTATAAATAAACTTTTTATCTACTAAATAAAATGTTTTTTCTTGTATTATTAAGCTATTGCATAGCTTCCATCGCGGGCCTTGAGCGTGGAGAGCGAATCCAGAAATTCCTTATCGAAAATATTTCAACCATGGTTGCTATGGTTACGGAAAATAACAAGGTTGTCAACTGAGGTTGTCAAATTAAATAATTGATAAAAAATGGAACCACTCCGAGAAAGTACTCTTCCAAAAACTACTCAAATCACTGCAAGTGTGCCTATAAAATTTGAAGAGTTCTCTCTATTTCTCCAGGATCCCATCATCAGATCCTGACTTGGTGATCATGGGACCACTTGGGAAGTATATCCTTTCCAACAAAAAAAGAAATTTTCAAATCGGTTAGCAAGCGACGGAGTTATGAGGTAACAAACATAAAAAAAAAAAAAAAAAAAAAAAAAAAAAAATACAGTCGAATTTATAACCTCCTCCTTTTTTTGAAGTCGGTTAAAAATGCTATGCTATAGCTTTACCGCGGCAGTTTCCGAGTGCCACACGTTTTTTTTATTCGCAAGTGTGTTGAAAAACGTCGTATGATACACGTGTGTATTGATGATTACCGTCCTCGGCTTTCTTAAGACCCTCACCTGACGGCTCGGGTCTCAATGCCGCCTCGGCGGTAATCACCAACGTTACACACTTATACCATAATGTACTATTATTGCACTTGAACTCTTACAAAGATTTAGCATTGTTAATTATCTCTCCCCAGGGACGGTCTAGTGACGCCATCGCAGGTAACGACCCGCAACCTATCGCTGGCCGTAGCGGACTGCTTCTGGCGCATGGTGCGCGCATCCGTGGAGCAACAAGCTGACGCCTTCAAGGCCAAGCGGTTCAACCTCGAGACTGAGTGGAAGAACACCTTCCCCAGGTCGGTAACAAACACACGCTGGTATAAACTGTGAACAGGTGATTTCATTTTTAATTGTGCGAATAGCACCTGATTGGGTGGCCTCTGCGGTAGAGACAGACTTCTGAAATGTACCTTTACTCATTTACCTACGCAAACTGGTCCTCAGTTTTATTTATTTTTTGTCTTCTCTCCTCAGACAACGCGAACTAGACCGCGACGAACTGTTCGAGCGAGCCCGCGCCGAGCTGCTGGACCAGTCAGCAGAACTGTCAGCTGTCGCAGCCGCCGCCTGGGAGCTGCGCCTGCAGACGGCGCTGTGGACTGCGGCCGCCGAGCGAGTGTTCGGGAACATCTACCTGCCGGCTGCCGCTAACGCGCAGGCTGATGTGGGTGAGTACACCTGGGACTGCTGGACCAGTCAGCTACCTGGGAGCTGCGCCTGCAGACGGCGCTGTGGACTGCGGCCGCCGAGCGAGTGTTCGGGAACATCTACCTGCCGGCTGCCGCTAACGCGCAGGCTGATGTGGGTGAGTACACCTGGGACTGCTGGACCAGTCAGCTACCTGGGAGCTGCGCCTGCAGACGGCGCTGTGGACTGCGGCCGCCGAGCGAGTGTTCGGGAACATCTACCTGCCGGCTGCCGCTAACGCGCAGGCTGATGTGGGTGAGTACACCTGGGACTGCTGGACCAGTCAGCTACCTGGGAGCTGCGCCTGCAGACGGCGCTGTGGACTGCGGCCGCCGAGCGAGTGTTCGGGAACATCTACCTGCCGGCTGCCGCTAACGCGCAGGCTGATGTGGGTGAGTACACCTGGGACTGCTGGACCAGTCAGCTACCTGGGAGCTGCGCCTGCAGACGGCGCTGTGGACTGCGGCCGCCGAGCGAGTGTTCGGGAACATCTACCTGCCGGCTGCCGCTAACGCGCAGGCTGATGTGGGTGAGTACACCTGGGACTGCTGGACCAGTCAGCTACCTGGGAGCTGCGCCTGCAGACGGCGCTGTGGACTGCGGCCGCCGAGCGAGTGTTCGGGAACATCTACCTGCCGGCTGCCGCTAACGCGCAGGCTGATGTGGGTGAGTACACCTGGGACTGCTGGACCAGTCAGCTACCTGGGAGCTGCGCCTGCAGACGGCGCTGTGGACTGCGGCCGCCGAGCGAGTGTTCGGGAACATCTACCTGCCGGCTGCCGCTAACGCGCAGGCTGATGTGGGTGAGTACACCTGGGACTGCTGGACCAGTCAGCTACCTGGGAGCTGCGCCTGCAGACGGCGCTGTGGACTGCGGCCGCCGAGCGAGTGTTCGGGAACATCTACCTGCCGGCTGCCGCTAACGCGCAGGCTGATGTGGGTGAGTACACCTGGGACTGCTGGACCAGTCAGCTACCTGGGAGCTGCGCCTGCAGACGGCGCTGTGGACTGCGGCCGCCGAGCGAGTGTTCGGGAACATCTACCTGCCGGCTGCCGCTAACGCGCAGGCTGATGTGGGTGAGTACACCTGGGACTGCTGGACCAGTCAGCTACCTGGGAGCTGCGCCTGCAGACGGCGCTGTGGACTGCGGCCGCCGAGCGAGTGTTCGGGAACATCTACCTGCCGGCTGCCGCTAACGCGCAGGCTGATGTGGGTGAGTACACCTGGGACTGCTGGACCAGTCAGCTACCTGGGAGCTGCGCCTGCAGACGGCGCTGTGGACTGCGGCCGCCGAGCGAGTGTTCGGGAACATCTACCTGCCGGCTGCCGCTAACGCGCAGGCTGATGTGGGTGAGTACACCTGGGACTGCTGGACCAGTCAGCTACCTGGGAGCTGCGCCTGCAGACGGCGCTGTGGACTGCGGCCGCCGAGCGAGTGTTCGGGAACATCTACCTGCCGGCTGCCGCTAACGCGCAGGCTGATGTGGGTGAGTACACCTGGGACTGCTGGACCAGTCAGCTACCTGGGAGCTGCGCCTGCAGACGGCGCTGTGGACTGCGGCCGCCGAGCGAGTGTTCGGGAACATCTACCTGCCGGCTGCCGCTAACGCGCAGGCTGATGTGGGTGAGTACACCTGGGACTGCTGGACCAGTCAGCTACCTGGGAGCTGCGCCTGCAGACGGCGCTGTGGACTGCGGCCGCCGAGCGAGTGTTCGGGAACATCTACCTGCCGGCTGCCGCTAACGCGCAGGCTGATGTGGGTGAGTACACCTGGGACTGCTGGACCAGTCAGCTACCTGGGAGCTGCGCCTGCAGACGGCGCTGTGGACTGCGGCCGCCGAGCGAGTGTTCGGGAACATCTACCTGCCGGCTGCCGCTAACGCGCAGGCTGATGTGGGTGAGTACACCTGGGACTGCTGGACCAGTCAGCTACCTGGGAGCTGCGCCTGCAGACGGCGCTGTGGACTGCGGCCGCCGAGCGAGTGTTCGGGAACATCTACCTGCCGGCTGCCGCTAACGCGCAGGCTGATGTGGGTGAGTACACCTGGGACTGCTGGACCAGTCAGCTACCTGGGAGCTGCGCCTGCAGACGGCGCTGTGGACTGCGGCCGCCGAGCGAGTGTTCGGGAACATCTACCTGCCGGCTGCCGCTAACGCGCAGGCTGATGTGGGTGAGTACACCTGGGACTGCTGGACCAGTCAGCTACCTGGGAGCTGCGCCTGCAGACGGCGCTGTGGACTGCGGCCGCCGAGCGAGTGTTCGGGAACATCTACCTGCCGGCTGCCGCTAACGCGCAGGCTGATGTGGGTGAGTACACCTGGGACTGCTGGACCAGTCAGCTACCTGGGAGCTGCGCCTGCAGACGGCGCTGTGGACTGCGGCCGCCGAGCGAGTGTTCGGGAACATCTACCTGCCGGCTGCCGCTAACGCGCAGGCTGATGTGGGTGAGTACACCTGGGACTGCTGGACCAGTCAGCTACCTGGGAGCTGCGCCTGCAGACGGCGCTGTGGACTGCGGCCGCCGAGCGAGTGTTCGGGAACATCTACCTGCCGGCTGCCGCTAACGCGCAGGCTGATGTGGGTGAGTACACCTGGGACTGCTGGACCAGTCAGCTACCTGGGAGCTGCGCCTGCAGACGGCGCTATGTCAAAATATTCTAGATTGGCTATATCGGGGCACCTAAAGGGCCGGTACACACCCATGGCACATCCTTCAAAATCTCTCGACACTTCAGCATAGCACCATCGTCCTATAACGTACCCGCTGCGGAGACCGGAGACCCAGGTCTCAGTGAGAGTTAGTACTAGATGGGTACTAGTCTTATGCTGAGCATGGAACTCTCCATGGCTCTCTGTGCTACTTTAAGCCTGTTCACGTCCTCCGGTCCGAACGTCCACGTGTTAGCATTGAACATCGTTGTTGGCAGAACACACTTATTATAGAGGCGGTTCTTCAAGCAGCTTCGAATTTTGGGTTGCTGGATGTTTCTCGATATCTCCTTTGCTTGATGCTCCTTGCCTATGGTCTATTTACACCTTTTATAATATTAAGCACCCCAATAATTCATATTTCGCAGTCCCACTAAACCCCTTCTAACCCCTTCCCCATCGTATCCCAGACAAGATGATGTTACCAGTACCCCGCCAAGTGAAGTGTAACGCTACAGACGGACACCGGCAACATGCTACCACTACTATATGGCTCGATCCCTACTGCTACGATTCTAGTGAGCATTTACACATGGTGTTTGTTGGTTAGATTCATTATTTAGGTAACTAGCCTACTGCCAAATTGGGAAAAACACAATATTCGTAGAATAGGGGATCGGACTGGGTCAAAATAATATGATTCTGTTTAGTCCGTAAGTTAGATTATCGAAAAATATTGAATACGTGTTTTTTGTTTTATCAAATCAATGAAAAATGTCGAAGATAAAACGCGTCAAAGATCATGGAGTGGGGCTTGAAACGTCATTTGTAGGTACAAAATGTACTATCATATGACGTCACACGAGTTTTCGAAGCACTGTATCGTCTTCATTTTTTTTTGTTTACGTAAAAAAGAAAAAATACGTGTCCAATAATTTTTGGAAATCTATCTGACGGACTAATTAGTTTTTTTATGTCCGATCCCCTATTAAACAGTGGACATCTTTGTAGTCTGATAAAACATGAAAATATTGCCATCGTAAAAATGTATCATCATATTAGCCATAGCTTGTTCCATGATATTTGGGGGTCGGTGCAAAACATTATTTTCTTCTTCAATTAATTCTCTGTAAATTCGACATACTATCATTTACTCGTTTTTCTCACACAAGCCATCCATTTTTAGACCGATTTCAAAAAAGGATGAGGTTATCAATTAGTATATTCATGAATCTATTAGTTACATGCGATTCGTTCCTCCTCAGCACTTGCCAATCCCACGACAGTGCTATTGTAGAAACTTATTATTCTTATTCCACGTTAGTTATATCATTTTAATAGTAACGTGTTTTTTAACCGACTTCTAAAAAAAGAAGGAGGTTCTCAATTCGGATGTTTGTTTGTTTTTTATGTTTGTGCATAACTCCGTTGCTTGCTAACCGATTTGAAAATTTCTTTTTTAGTTGTAAAGGCTAGGTATACCCTTTACAACTAAAAATGGTCGTACTTCCCAAATGGTCCCATTTTTTTTTTATCGAAATCGGACAAGCGGTTTCTGAAAAATCAACAAAACTACATTGTCCATATTATGACCCACGAACATGTGAACCACTAAAAAGTGAAAAATAAAAACTTGTTAACAAAATATAAAACCGAAAAAATAAACTTTAGAAGAAAAATCAGTTTCTGAAGTCGGTGGCAAAAAAATGAAATCAAAGAAACAAAAGTCACCGACTTCAGAAACTGATTTCTCTTCTAAAGTTTTTTTTCACTTTTTTGTGTATTTTTTTTTTTTTGGTAGCAGGTTATAATTTTAACTCCTTGACCATATCAAGCTTCACCACCTGATTTAGAAATTCCATGTTATTTACCTAGTATTCTTTCTCATCATATGAATCCTCTTTTACAGACAAATTCAACACGTCAGTGGACATAAAACTCCGCGAGTGGGCGGAGGCCGAGCTTCCCAACGCCTCCATACGGGCCGGACGCGAAGCCCTACGCGAGGAGTTCACTGAGCTCATGAACAGGGCGCAGGACTCCGACCCAGTGTACGAACCGGTGAAGAAGGAGGCCGTGGAAGAGGCTTTGAGGAGGCATCAGTGGGAGGATCGGGCACAAGACGTGAGTCAAAATCAAACGTCATTTATTTAAATTCAGCACTTTCTTAACGTAAAATTTTACAAGAGCCAGTCTCCCAAAATGCTCACCCTTCGACACTTCCTAGTGTTCATCTCTTCTTCGGGTCAATAATTCTTTAGGTGTAACTTCAATGAGAACTCTGCTACTTCTACGGCGTTCAAAATCAAAATGTTTATTTTAAGTAGGCCAGTTACAGGCACATTTGAATAGTCGTTAACTTCTGGTAGATCCCCCAAGGTCATGGTAGACAGGACATCATCTATTAAGTTCCACAGACACACTTTGTTTCCTCGGAGATTCTCCATCGGACACCTGGCTTCATAGTCGGTTAAGAGATTTCCAGGTGAACCATGGCAGTTAATAGCTTTTACATCTCTCATATTCGGTAAGTAGGTCCTTATTACCCCCAAATGGGGCTTGTAGGTGACCAATTAGCGCTCCAGGGCATTAATGTCGCAAGAAAAGCCCTAGGGCGGTAAGTAATTAAAAAAAAACACTTCACTCTTTCAAAAAGTTCGCGTACATCTAACCATCATAGTACTGGCAATAGACATCATGCATTCAGCCCAATGACAAAAGAGGTCGCTTCGCTATTCAGCCTTGTCTTCGTATGAGTATACCGCCTGTGTGGGGGAGGCTTATTAGTCATCAATTTTAAATATCGAACGGCGAAGCTCAATATCGTTCTTGAAAAAAAAAATTTTAAAAAGATGAAAAAGGCGGTAATAGAAAACTTTACTTTCAATATTGTTTGTTTTTGGATTTTTTTTATAATTACGTGCTAATTAGGAAAAAAACATGAGTTCTGCAAGTGATGAAGATATAAGCTGCACGCCCGATTCAATGAAAATGGAAGCTGAAGCAGCAATTAACAATATTTTTTTGCCTGAAAGTTCTAAAGAGAGATATTTGAAAACTTTATTCTTGTAATGCCGGTTTTTTTCTTCTTACCTCATAATCGAGATGTAAAGCAGAGTAGTTAGCTCGGGTGTAAGCATCAATTGCACCCTCGAACTATTGGCGCCCTCGCTGCTCTCGTGCGCCTAAATATCTCAGGCTGCAATTGATGCCTTACAGCCCTTGGCTACTAATCTACTATTCTATTTAACTGGAGAAAAATGCTTAACAAGCCAAGTCGCTGACCCGTGTACGATCAGTGGAAGGAGGTAAGTCTACAGGCTATCTGTCCAAACGCCTAAGTGCGAGCTACTGGCAGTTCGTGAACATGGTGGCAGAGGCGCTGTTCAGGTCGTTAAGAGTGCAGATCTGGGACACTCCAGCAGTTGTTTGATTTCCCCATGTTGTCAAACCATGTTCACCAAGAATAACCAGTTCTCTTTCCTCCCCACTCCAGGTCCTTCGCGTCCTCCAGCTGAACGCACTCCAGGACCGCTGCGTGTCGTCTCGCGCAGACTGGGACGCCGCCGTGTCGCTCATGGACAACGCGCTCAAGCAGCGGTTGGAGCTCACGAACCAGGAGCTCAAGGAGCTCACAGGTATTTTTTTTTTTAGCCTCGTAAGCTTACCTGCAATATAGCAAGCAAGAAAAAAAGTTTTAACAGTATTATCGTCCACCTTTCAGGTCCAGGTCTAAAAGACCGCTGGCTGTACTGGCAATCCACGACAGAGGAGCAGTCGCGTCGCGGCGAGGTGCGCGGAGAGCTGGACAAGTTAGGTGTGGCGCGACCTGTGCTGTCGTACGACGAGGTCGTGGCCGTCAGGGATAACTTGCGGAGGAAGGGGATTGAAGTGGATAATGATTATATACGGGAGACGTGGCGACCTGTTTATCTCAAGTAAGTATCATCATCTGCCTAGCCTTTTCCCAACTATATTGGGGTCGGCTTCCAGTCTAATCGGATGCAGCTGAATACCAGTATTTTACATGGAGCGACTGCCTATCTAGGAGCAGCGGTGGCCCAGTGGTGTCGGCCCCGACTTACGAACAGTTGGTCGTGGGTTCGAACCCAGGCAGGCGCATTACTTTGTGTAATTTATTTCATCACCGCTGCTCTCAAAACGGTGAAGGAAAACATCGTGAGGAAACCGGCATGCCAAAAATTCGAAGATATGCGACATCTACTGCACCGCTCTAGGCCCGCGTGGTAGATTATAGCCCATCCCTCTCCTAGAGAGGAGGCCTGAGTCCCGCACGTGGGAACATTATAGGCTGATGATGATGATGATGATGACTGCCTATCTGACCTCCACAACCCAGTTTTTGTTTTATATGGCTTATTCTTGACCTCAATCTTGCCCTAAGGGCAGAGATGAGGTCGACGATGGAATGTGTTGACCAAGAATAAGCCTAGTTTATACTGGGTCATACAATACCTCTTGGTAAGACTGGATGTCAGACCAACAGGCCACTGACAACCTGTAACGACTCCTAAAGGTCCTTTACATTGGGTCTACTTACCGTAAAACGTGATTTAGTCAATCCAAAATAAAAAGTCTTTTCCTAGCAATAGTTTTTGCGAAACTAAATAAGTTGTGGCGACTAGCGACATCTATCGCAACACCTGCGTACTAACAACGATCGACAGAAAATCCTACATCGCACTATGAACATTATCCGCGACATAAGCCTTTAAAGGAGTTCCCGACTAACATATGTCGGACAGTTAGCGCCGGACACAACACCCGTCCGCGAGGAGGATCCTCCCTTTTCTATGGATGAGGAACTTTACACCCTGTTCCTGGTACTTAAAATATTGAATGCATTGTTATAATGAAAGTGTATTAATGTTCCAGAAACTTCCTACAGCGTGCACAGACGAGGGCACGGGATTGTCGGAAGAGTTTCTACTTGTATAGTCAACAGAACGGAAACGGGGTTAGTAAAACATTATCATACCTTTATGAAACATGGATGATTTTCATGTTTCTCCAGTGTTAGATTTGGTATATAATCCGGTGTGATTACCAAAAAATACCTGAATGGCAGTCCGAAATCTAGCTTTATTTCAAAACTTGCTGTTGCCCGTGAATTCATTCATGTGGAATTATTGAAATAAATAAACTGATTACAATTTTTTTTTCAAAGTGAGGGAAGTCCCGTACTATTTGAATCAGTTTTTTTAGAACAATTTCATGGTATTTTTTGTACGGAACCCTAATCCTTAAGCTATCTGCTAGTAAAAGTCGCGTTATAATCGGGCCCGTTGTTCCTGCGATACATATTTAAAACAGACAAATGTATTTTTTTTTTTTTTGTTATAAATACAGAATTATACTTTCATATGCATGCACTAAAAAGCTGTTATTATAAAATTACAAACACACTAAAGCTGACATTTGAACAAGCAACAACTTGCAAGCAACTTCTATGCGTGCAATACTCTTTTACTAGCGTGACGAGATGCTTGGTTATAACAACAAGTTCACAAAAAATGCTATGTTTGTAATTAGTTATAAAATTTGAATTAATATTGTTATTGTGTACACTATCGAATTAGGTAACTCCGTAAAGATAGTCGTAAAATGGAGAAAATAAATAAATAACATCGGTTCAATACTTACAGAAGGAATGTTGCGAGGTGGTAATGTTCTGGCGCGTGCAACAAACGTTGCGTACGACTGCCAACGCGCTGCGGCAACAGATCGGGAACAGGGAGGCGGCCAGGCTTGACAGGGAGCTACGGGAAGTACTCGATGAGGTAAACTCTAAGCATTTGTTTTAATTAGACCATTACAGGCACTTTTGAATGCCAGAAAAACAAATAATACAAAGCTACATTCACAAGGCATAATAACTTGTGTTTGGGGGTATGAGGAACAGGGTGTAAAGTTCCTCATCCCCCATAGAAAAGGGAGGATTCTCCGACCGGACGGGTGTTGTGTCCGGCGGGCTAACTGCCCGACATTTGTAAGTCGAGATTTTCTATATACGCTAATGTCACGGATAATGTTCATAGCGCGATAAAGGAATTTCGCCAATTAGTTCGCAGGTGTTACGATAGATGTCGCTAGTCGCCACATGTGAAAGTATTGTACTTGTAGTTGCCTATTCCCTAGCGTATATCTCTATGGAGAAGAACGGGCAAGAAACTTCATGGACACTTTTTTTAAATCAGAATATTGTTACAAAACTTTGTTTACTTACATCTTTTCTTGTAAACTATCTTAATCATGGAAACGATTCATGAAACTATATAAAACTGTGGCTTTAATTAATACACCTGCAGCACGTGTTGGTCTTCAAGGTTAAGCAGTGCTTGCCGAGGTTGAACCGTGGATGGGTGGCTATCATTACCAGAAATCAGAATAGGTGGAGTTTAGTCACCTAAATTTCTGTTCTGATCATCAAAAATCGAGTTTCCTCCGACGTTAAGCCGTTGTTTGATGATCTTTGACATTCGATACAGATAGTCAGCTTAGTAAACCTGAGTTTTAAAACCAATAACTAAGAGGTACACTCGTAGAGGTCAGATAGGCTGCATCCAACTAGACTGGAAATCGAACCCCAACAGTTTGGGAAAGGGCTAGGCAGAGAAATAAATCGAGCCTTTTCAGGAAGAAGATCGTAACCGCCATTTTGCATAATTTTACAGGAGAACTTTTTTTTTTAATATTTCTCAAAATACTTATTGCAGCATCAATTTGAAATTTTTACTTCGTGTTACGAGTATATGGGCACCTCCCTATTAATTCAAAATGATGAACTCAAGTAAGTGACAAAAGATTCAAAATCAGTTAATCTGGCGGTTAATTTAGAACCGGTTTTTGGGAATTTTGGCGCTTACGATATTCTTCCTGAAAAGGCTCGAAATATCTTCAAAAAATAATGTCTGAATGTATTATGTCATGTGTATTAATACTGAGTTGATATTCATTGTAGATGGCGGCTGACCCCGAATTGAAGAAAAAGCTGCTCTCCGGCAGACGAGTCGAACTGGCTGAGGAACTAAGTAAGTGCATTACCTTGTATCATATCTTAGGGTAGGACGACGGCGAAAAGTTTAAACATGAATAGCTACGTAAACTCCGGTCATTGGTGCTGTTGGGTAAAGCCAGATGATGTGATAAAGCTGTCAAACATCTGAAGAGAGTATACTAGTAATAGCTAGGGTAGTTGACAAAAAAAATCTAATTAGTCCGTCACATAGATTACCAAAAAATGTTGGACACGTATTTTTTCTTTTTGCACGTAAACCAAAAATGAAGACGATACAGTGCTTCGAAAACTCGTGTGACGTCACATCGCACTACATTTTTTACCACGTAGTGCCGTCAAAAGCCCCCACTATTATTAATTTGAAAAAACAAAAAACACGTATCCAATATTTTTCGATAATCTAACTGACGGACTAAACGGAATCATATTTATTTTACCCAGGACACATCCCTAATATACAGGGTTAAAATGTCCCGTCGGAGCTGTGGGTTGTAAAGAGATACCGCGGCCTCGACACAAAGGAACGGGTGGTTCTTAGTCGGTAGAATTTTGACACTTCCACTCTACCCAGAGTGGGAAGAATCATTTGATGATTTCCCTCGTCCATAAAAAGAGCTTAATATGTATGTAACAACTGATGAAACAAAAGTTTTTTTTTTCCCTCACTATTGTATAGAATCAAAATCAAAATTCATTTATTCAAACTAGGCTGATAATACACTTCTGGACACATATATTGGCCCACCTTAGAGTTTAGGTTTCGATGGCCCCTACCGAAATATGATTGCTAGATTGAACAAAAACTGTTGATGCAGTTTTAAACCTGATACATTTTACCATCTTTTTCGATCGTATTGTTGTAAATTTGAATTCAGAATACCATACGACATGGAGCTACGCCTAACAAGTCGGATATGCGCCTTGTTAAAGGCAATTGATTTTTGAATAAAAAACATGTTTTATCAAATGAAGGTTTAATTTAATAACGGGTGTTGCCTCCATGGGCATCTACCACAGCTCTCATATGATCAGGCATAGAGTTTATCAACCGCTCTATGAAATTTTGAGGGATTATCTCCCATTCCTCTTCTATGGCAGTTTTCAACTCCTGCATCGTCTGGGCAACTGGCTGACGAGCCCTAACACGTATTTTTAGCTCGTCCCACATGTGCTCAATGGGGTTCATGTCTGGGCTTCTGGCTGGCCAGTCCATAACTGTGATGTTCACATCCCGAAGATATTCCCTGACGATGCCGGCCGCATGGGCTCTTGCATTATCATGCATAAAAAGGAAATTTGGGCCCACATAGTCCGCGTATGGTATCACGTGAGGTTCTAAGCACTCACGAATGTACCTTTCAGCATTTAATGTTGGCAGCCGTGGTCCTGTAACAACCTCAAGTTGAGTTTTGCCGCTCGCGGATATACCGCCCCAGACAGTCCATGAGCCACCGCCATAAGCAACCCTCTCTTCAAAGCAGCATTGTGCGAAACGCTCTCCCTTACGTCGGTAGACCTTCTTCCTTCCAGCATTGCCATGTAACACAATTTTAGACTCATCAGAAAAGAGTACACGGCTCCAATCTTGTTGTGTCCAATTTAAATGACTGCGTGCGAAATGAAGGCGCGCTGTTCGGTGGGCTCGCGTTAGTTTGGGCCCATTAGCTGGCTTGTGTGGTACCATATCGCGTTCTTTTAACCTTCTCCGAACAGTTCGAGCGCTCACAGATACTCCGTGGAAGTCGCGAAGTTGGTTTTGTATCTCAATGGAGGTAAGGTGACGATTTCTCAAGCTGGTCGTCACGATGAATCGATCCTGCCTTTCAGTTGTGACCCGAGATCGTGGCCTTCCTTGGCGACGAACAAAGCCGCCAGTCTCTAGGTACCTCCGATAAACATTTCGGACCGCAGATCGACTTAAATTAAGTTGAGCACTCACGTTTTTTTGGCTGTGTCCGGCCTGAATAAGTGCCACAGCTTGGGCAGCGACTTCAGGTGAAGTATCCATAGATTATTGATAGAACCTCACCTTAATGTTAAGAATAAGTAATGTTTGTTGCAAAACCAAAGATATCAATCACTTTTTCAAGAATTAAATCCAAGTAAACCAATAAAACCAAGTTTTCTTAGTATTCGATTGTTTGATATCAACAAACAGGCTCCAAATTGTCTTTTGTTTCTTTAAATTCTGTGTTCAAAATTCAAAAAAAGACTATTGAATGAAATTGTGAATGTGCCAGGTTCAAAACTGCATAAAAACTTTTTGCTCGACCTAATATAAAATTTTTGCTAGGACCAAACGAAACTGAAAATACAAGGTGGGCCAATAGATGTGTCCAGAAGTGTATATATCAGCACTTTTCGAAGGTCAAAATTTACTTTACTTTACTACAGTGAAACTTTGTTAACTGGGACTTGGATAAGTGAGAAATCTCTATAACTCGAACTCATACTGGGGTCCCATGAGACAGATTTGGATATCTGAGACACATTTAACCAGGTTTCACTACATTTACATTTTTATAAGACAGTCCCCCAAAACGCCCACCCATCGACACTTCCTAGTGTTTAGCTGGAAAGAAGAAGTGGCGGAACAAACTCCCCAGCACACATCTGTCTGTTAGGTTGGTTAGAAGAACCAGACTCGATACAATAGCAAGGTGTAAGTTACATTTAAGATTACACAATCAGTAATAAACAAAAGTATATAACAATAAACAATAATAAATACATAACATAACAGTAATGTGATTCTTCTAACCTAACAGACAGATGTGTTGCTGGGAAGTTAGTTCCGTCATTTCTTGTTTCCAGCTAAAACACTGGGAAGGTTCGAAGGGTGGGCGTTTTGGGAGACTGACTTGTATGAATAAATTTTGACGTTCGAATAGTGCTGTTTATCAGCCTAGTTTCAATAAATGACTTGATTTTGAATAATGATGGTAAATCTCTGTTTGGGGGGCGCAGAATGATATTCTGAGTAGATGGTATCCGTTTATCGCAGGTTATATCTTTTGATTCCTTCTACCCCGGTATTATAGTCTAAAATAAACCTAATTTTTTAATTTTCCTTTTCACAGAGAAAGTACGACAAGTCCAAGAGAGATTAGAAGAGTTTATAGAAGCGTTGAACAAGGAGAAATAGTCCTTAGTTGTATATTGTAGTTGTTATGTACTTGTATACATAGGGGATACGCGTCGCCAATGCGGTTATCGCGCTATGTTGTTGAACTGTAGCTAAACTTAAGTAACGCTGTCATTTTTGCCGCCGAAATCAAAAGTAACGCTGTCATTTTTGCCGCCAAAAATGTTGATTAAGAAGAACGCACTTCTGTCAATATCACTCAAGCGCCAAAAAATCTTTGTATATCTGTCACTAGTCAAATGTGGGTGTACTATACGCCTCTACCTAACCCTGCGGGGAATTCAGGCGTGATGTTATGTTATAGGAAAGATATCATTGCCATTTGGTAGCAGTGCCGGATTAAGCAAGCGCGGGGCCCGTAGCAAATTCTATCGAGGGGCCCTTGATCTGCCAGAGAGTTTCCACTCAGGTTGCAAAGGGTTTTGGCTTGGGTTTTACAGCTGCCGCCTGCCAGACACTAAACCTCCTTGGGAATACGGTTGCTGATGACATCAAGTTAATTCAATATACAACGTAAGGCCATGTAAGTTTCACTCAAAAATTAAACCCTAAGGTTGGATACGCGGGGCCCCAGTTTGCGCGGGGCCCGTAGCAATTGCTACTCTTGCTATATGGTTAATCCGGCACTGTTTGGTAGTAGGACTGTTAAAAACACCATTTTAGTTTTTCAATTCCGGTCCTAGACGGGATATTGGGAATATCTGTGTAGTAGGCCAGAGTCTGCATTTGTGACCGGTTGGTGGCAATAGGCTGGCCCCTATTACATGGTAATTAAACGTAGCTCTAATACTACCTCTGACTCATGATATTATTGAATTTTAACGAATTTTGAATATGGAAAGTAAACAAATTATAAATGTTAAAAAATGCTTAAAAAGATCTCCAATTAAATGGTAGTGTAAGTTTCCTATATCTACTTATACTTTTTTTTGTTATAAAAAACAATTTGACATGACTGTATTTGTACATATTTACAATAATATTATGTCGGGCACATATAACTGGCAAAGTGGGTGTATCTACTATTAGGTACACCTCAGTCTGACCCTTCAGGCATGTTGTTATGTTATGTTACTATGTAAGGCGTACACCTAAAACAATTCGTGTTTTTATTTTGAAATGGGCTAAATGGTGAAAAGTCGATCAACGTCTGAATTTTCGCATAAAATTCGAAAAAAAAAACCTAGTTTTGTTAAATTGTATTTACTTTAAATCTGAAATGTATGATCGTTTTAATTTATTATTCTGTATGTTTTTTAGACGTTGTATTTGAGTTAAATGTTAATACTTGATATTATAATCCAGGTTGAGCCTTTATATTTTGTTCTTTGTACTACATATTCCTAGTTATAGGTAATGTTTATAATGTTAATAAGTAACTTTGTTTAAACTGGGGGTCTAAAGTTATTTTAGACCCCCAGTTTTACTTTAGCAGATCATAAAATTGCGTTAAAAAGCGTAAAATGGACCTTTCATAATACCATGTAGTAACTGCTTCTGTAACTATTTAGGAAAATAGATCATAATATGAAAATAATATGAATTCGCGTTAAAATTCGTCAAATGATCACAGACGCGATTACTATTAAGAAAGATCCATTTTTCCTTTTTTTAACATAATTCATAATAATATTATGTTCTGCTTAAGTGGTAATTTATTTAATTTTTTTACACCCTCTGGTCTATATTAGAAATGTAATGTTACCAAATATCTAGCGCAATATTGCAATCATGTGATTTTATATGAACTAACCCATTTCTTACAATTTAATTCTGATTCTCTGTAATTTCATATTTACACCTCATTTTCATGAACTGTTGCCATTTTATTTCGCTTTCCACGTAAACATTAAATATTTAAGTTAATTTTGTATGCAGTGTAGGTTTTTCTGATAGTTTTGTTCAATTAAAACTAATAACTATGATTTTGCGTTTATTATTCTGTATTTATAACCTTGACTTTACGTAACTTTATAATTATAGCCTTTGAATAACTGAGATAAGATGTGTACTAAGATTTAAATAAAATACACCTAAAGTTATTATCCTAGTTTACTAAAAGATGAAGTGAATTATATTCTGAATAGATACTGGCGCATATCTGCATTGGCGATGGGCCTGCTACGTTGTATTATTTCGTTATTAATTTAACTGCTTGATCTAAGTTGTCTTTTAATAAAACGTTAAGAAAACAGACGAGTTTTATTTGTTAAACATTTATTAAACAGTAATACTTACTACAAAACTTGTAAAAAAATAACAATTCAAAAATAAGTGCTATTACTGTAAGTGTGAAAAAATATAATATCCGTGACAAACAACATACTGTTTACAAGAAAACAAGTATTCAACAAGATTTAATAACAAGTGTCTATATTTGTGATGGAATACTCTTGACTGTTTGTGTCTCAGCCTGTGATCAGGTTACGTATACGTGCGTGTGCTTTGAATTCAAATAAAGTACTATCCTCGGCCCCTTTTATGACATTGTGAAGAAGATCAGGAGATTCAAAATTATTGCATGATCACTATGTCCGAGGATATAGGTACTAAATTTTCAAACTCTTGTGAGATTGTCTGTTTGACTGAGGCTTCCTCTGCCTTCCAACTGGAATCATTCCTGAACAATGCAACACTTTGTATCGCCGACAGTACAACTTATTCAAATAAAATTATTAGTATTCGTAATACGTTAGCACAACTTATGTATAAAAAAACATCAAAAAGTACCAAGCTTTGCTCGACCCACAATTTAAACGAAGATTTCGGCATGTACGAATATCTCAATTTCCTTGTCTTTGCTAATTTGTTCTTCGATTTCCTTTCTCATTTTGTTGTCGAGTTCATAGCGTCGCTCTGCGAGCACATACACTGCCAAACGACGCTGGATACCAACTCCTTCCGTCAATATACCCTTGAGAACGAACGCAATTAACGTCGCCTTCGTACTGGCGTACGAGAAGTTATCACCTAAATACTCCACTAAAGCACCCGTATACAGTTCTATTATAGAGTCGAAGTATGTGCTCACAAGTTCAGCTACCTCCTTCACTATATATCTGCCAAACACGAAGCCCACAGCCTCTACTCCCTCCGACTTCCTCCTCTTCGGATCAGCGAAAACTTCTGGCATCTGTTTCATACTCTGCCGAACAGCTTTGAAATACAACATTGTTAAATGTATCTTTGTATACTTTTTGAAGTGTTCTTCTTTGGGCATAAACTTCTGCATCCAAGTTATGATCCTCTCAATCACTAACAAACACGACGTGTATTTGGAGCTCAAAAACGCAGAATTGTACAATAAACTCTCTAACAGTTGATCGAATCTTGCGTCGTAATTATAATCCTTTTCAGATCGCAACGTGTCTAGGCGTTCCAAAAACCGATTCCCTATCTTCGTGAATCTTCTGTCGACGTCCTCATCGTTACTGGACAACAGCAAATACCTGATAAAAATAGAAGGATACGGTATCGCTGCCATATCCTTGTCAGTATTGTCGAGAATCTGAAGCAATATGATTTCGATAGTCTCATCAGTTTCGGGAAGAACTTTCGAGATATCAGTAAGCACACCATCAGCATACGAACTAGAGATTTTGTGCAAAGCTATGTACAAAGTAGTGCAGTAGTCAGGTCTAATAGCTAACGGGATCCAGTCCGTGTGTCCGAGAACTTGACGAAGCCTGTCGCGAGGTTTGAGGTCTAAGCTCGAGAGCAGAGGCTTAACGATATCCCACACTCCGGTGTCCGCAACAGCACCTTGACGGCGGAAGTACGGCAACGCAACGTGTAATGCTGCCACGGGACGCAACTTCGCTGCTGATGCGAAGGTCTCGAGTATTAACCCTCTCGGCTCAGTAGAGCGCATACTTAGCGCTAAGCCTACTCTTACCGTGCGTCGTTCCGCCGTTAGTTCACGAGTTAACGCAGCTCTGTCTATCTCCCGACAGCGCATCGCTCGCGTCGCGACAGCTTTCACCCCAGCCTTGCGCCAGCCCAATTCCGCCAAGTTGACGGCAGGCCGGGCGCGGTGTGCGCAGGCCCTCAATGCTGCCGCAAACTTCACTCTTTCTTTACCCGCTGCGTCTAATTCACGTAATTCGTCCGCAAAACTATTGCCCAATAGACTCACTAACGGTCGAGCCAATTTAACATACTTCTTTTTTTCATTATGTAACTCAGTGATCTTTTCCTTCAATACGCCTCTGAGATTTACTATAAAATCTTGATTCTGCTTGAAGTACACCACTAGTTTTGAGGTGAACGTATCGAAGCTCGTGTGACGATCCGCCAATATGTCACCCACCCGCTTGAGTTCCAGGACAGATGGATCATGGCGCAGTGCATTCACTAGCGCCGCTTCATCTTTCCGGAATTCCATGTTTAACCGCAGCAGCTCGCGGCGTGCAATCCTTGCATTATAAAGTTGCTGCAGTAAAGGACGCGCGATGTCAGCGTCACGCTCAGCCAAGGCCACGACTGCCTGAACTGCTGGTGAGGTTGGCTCAACTCGAATGCGGTAGAATTTTAGAACATCTAGTAAATGACCGAGGCGCTTCGCGGCGACTGTTGGTTCTACGTCGACAGCAGCCGCTGCCAACATGTTTTGAAGACCGTTAGCAACGCGCACTCGCTCGTCCGCTTTAAGGGAATACTCTGACAGTGTTGAAAAGTTCAATAAAAATGCGTCGATGACCGCTTTCTCGCATTCGCCAGCTAACAGTTGACGAATCACGACGCAGTGCAGACCCTCGAAGCACGCAGCTTCGGATTTTCCGCCGTCAAACCCGAGTCCGTGCCCGAACTCCAGGAAATGTTTCCAATCATCTGCTGGCAGGCGCCAGACGTTAGCTCGCTTAACGAGGCTGCGCAGTATGGAAGCGCGTGTGTGCGGTGGCTCGTTGCTGTGCTTCATTGAGAGTTTCAACACTTCTGACACCGCTTCGGTGCGTCCACCGCTCTTGCTCACCAAAACAAGGAAAATGTCTCGCCGTCTGTCCGCCGATCCTGTAGCACCCAATCGCTGCCCCAACTCGTGCAGCGCGCGTTCAAATCCAATAAACCGAAACTCGTCAAACAGGCGGTCTAAATCTGTTTTAATTCTGATCATGCAATCATCTTCCATTGCATACTCATAGTTCGCACATTTCATGGCACAACGTGGCATACATTGCATTCGAAGCATGTCACACATCTCATTCCCGCAAACAGGCGAAAATTCCTGGTCATCAAAAACATGTGGACCAGTGTCAGACGACGCTGGAGGAGCAGGTATGTCGTACGGCCATTTATCTACACTGTCACCGATGTCCTTATCTACAAACACACGGGTCTTGAACGCAGCTCTTAGCTTGGGGCTGAGTCTCTTTATCAGCGGCTCCACGGTTTTGTACTCGAACCAGTGCTTTAGGTAGCTTGCTCGTGCTAGCTTTAACACTACTTCTTGACATTCTTCAACACTGAGCCGGGCAGCAAGAGTTGGGATGTGCAGGAAATACGCAACGTACAGCTCCAATTTGTTAGTGAATCTAGTTTTGTGGTGCCGTAGAATGTAGTCGGTCGCCGAAGGACTTAGCCTGTTAAATCTGTTAATATTGAAATACTTTTCTGTGATATCAAGAAACACACCTGCATCAGACTTCAGCACACACTTCACACTTTTGTAGTAGGTCTCCTCCCATTCGACGTAGAGCTTTGTCAGATCATCATCCGTCGCCAGCGAAGCGTAGAATATTTTAGCGACTTTAGGACACGTCTCACAAAGAACTTTTAATGAATGAGTAGTTAATTTCTTCAAAATCTTGGGAGCCTCAGTCAGAATGAACTCATTGCCGCAATGACTAAGAAACTTTAAGGCGAACTTAAAGGTGTTCTCTTTGTAGTATTGATAAAACTCCTGACACATTGTCTGGTCTCGTAGATTGATGTAAAGCCAGTGCTTCATTTTGGTAACTGCTGGCTTAATCATTTCCGGGAAGAGAGCATCTTCTAAATGTTTAGGGTTTATAATGTCACGGTGCTCTATAAGCCATGTTGATTTCAGGGCTCTGCTTACGTATAACATGTCGTCGTCTTTTAAATTGCTTATTATGTAGTCTACGTGCTTGAGTTCTATGGCGAGGTCGATTTTAAAGAGGCGATCGACTTGAGTCTCTTCAGGCAGGGCCACGACATCTTGGATCGAGGCTCCGCTCTGTTTAGCGTCACGCACTAATGAGTTGAGATGTCGGTGCCGTTGGCCTAGGTTGTCTCCAGCCAACGATACTGGTGGAAACAGCGCCATCTGCAAGCAAATATTACAATTATTCATAGCAAAAAAAAGCTAAGTGACTATGTAAGGACAGCAGCATTCAGTAGTTTCTGCCATAGGATAAAGCATGAGTTTATGTATGTATCAAAAATTAAAAACTGGGCAAGTGTAAGTCGGACTTGCGCATGAAAGGCTCCGTACCATCGTAGTAAGGAAGCTATAATTTGTATCATTTCTTGGTATATTATCGGCAACGACGGCAACAGAAAAACATATTTTGTTTAACAAGTTTGAATTTCATAGTATTTGTATGAATGAGAAAGTTACATTTGCGGTTTTTTATACCTCAAAAACTACTTACTATATCTCATACAAACCAATTTTGGTTGAGTTTTCATTGCAAACTAAGGCATATAATTTTTATTTTTTATTCTTCACTCTCTTAGTTTCAAAGTTACACACATTTTACCAATTTGTAAGTGCTTATCTTTCAAACAAAGAGTACCCTACCCACACGCATAGTTTTGATGTAATAACCAAAAACTACAATAAATGAGAATCGAGTTTGTGAATTGGCCTGTCCTTATTCCACCACAAATCACTAAATACATCGAATGTCTGTCTCCATCAACTTTAAAACCACAGAAAAGAACTGAAGAACTGTGGCATGGTACAATCCTCCTTTTATTTAGGTACCTAATTTCACAAAAGTTTAATTTAATTGATGCAAATTTTAGAACTGTGCGGTGGCCACATACTGGTCTGGCACAGTTTGAGTACACCAACATGTCAAGAAGAAGTTAACTGGTTTTTATTATTTTATTTCATAAGTTCCGAAAAGTGTTTACATAATTTATGGTTATTAAATGATAGTTCCATTTCTAATAACAGTAATGACAGGATATTCTTTTTCAAACATTCCTGTTTAACACTTCTTGGTTAGTTTAGGCCAGACAGTCCAGTCAGACACCCTACATTATTGAGGATTTTGTGACTCAGTATTAATAAGTCAAGCAAAAATGTTTTATGTAAAATCAAGCTATTTTGATTATTACCATAAATCTTGTTAAATTCTAATGATCACCTGCACTCTAAAAGCCGGACATCGTTTATTTTGGCCGGACACACAATCAAAAAGCCTAACTACGTCCGGTTTTAACCTGACAAAGTTACTTTTCTTCTTATTAATGACTAACCACAACCAAAATACATCATTGAGGTTTACATCAAGTAATAAATCAAGTAGGTACCTCTTGTAAATGATCTAGTTTTCATTCACCATTTACAACATCTAAAACAAGTAGCGATGACTCAATTCACCAAGATAGTACAATTTATTGAAATTTTTTAAACCCTTGACTGTCTGTCAAAATTACATAGCACTGTATTTTTCTTTCATTGTGGTTGTGGTTTCTTTCCACTTCCCACAAACAAGTAGGTACTTAATTCAAAAATACAGTGATATCTCATTAAAATAAGATCAAAAATTACAGTGCACTTTATTCTGATATCAATATGGGCCTGTTACATCAGAGAAAGTTACAGTAACCCTGCAAGGAAAATAAATGGAAACAATATCAATATACAATGACGTCATGTTTTTTAGTTTTAGACGAATCTTACAAGTTTTCACTAAACTCTGGTTTGTGGGCGTAAACGAGAGGCTTAAAGGTAAGTTAACAACACCTATCTAACTTCGTCCAACTTCAGAATAACGAGAAATCGAGAATTTCCAATTAGAGTACGGAAACAAAATAAGAATACCGGATTCTTTGCTGCAAAATTATTCAACAATCAAAGAGTATGTAATTTTCCCAAAAATCATGAATTGAGATTGAGACTTACTTTTCTGTTATTGGGTAATTTAGTTACACCTCTTCACACACTAATCCACTTGTAATTACTCAAAGACTGAGTAGTAGGTACCTACTCACTTATTTTTACAGTATTTAATGAGGGGTGAACAAAAACAAGTGACAAATAAAATTAACTAGAAAAAGTAGAAAACACCAACCTTCAAATTTTTATTTATTGGTTGTCGAATCGAAAATAAAAATTAAAAACAGAGTTGAACCACAGAATATAAATTTGCACCGGCTAGTTGACCTTGATACATTTTATTCTACGACTGATCAAAATACGGACACACCCAAACATGACTCATCTTCAAACTTCTACAGTTCTACTCATGATCTACTCAAGACAAGTGAAGTGGGCACATTGATCACCGCACGCACCGCGCATGGTTCCACCATGGTTCCAACCACATATAAAACTAAAATAAAAGTTAGTACCTACTCGGTGTTCCACCCTCAGGCTCCCATATTAGGTATTAATTTATTACTACACTCTTGGTTTGGAGTACCGACTTACCGAGTACCGAAAACAATAATTAAAAAATTTATTGTACGAGGTAGCCCGCGAAATTCGAATTTTCTTACGTTTTTTGCAAGTCAGTCGGTCAGTGTCAAGTCGTATGTTAAATAAAGTGGGATTCGCGGCAATGACAAATGTCTATTTACTGAATAATCATGATTAAAATTACCAATACAACCGTCTCAGTTCATAAAGATCTCTAGAGTGTGCTCTAGATTGACTATTTGATGAAAACGGTATACTTGAGACCTTTATGAACTGAGCCGGTTTCAAATTTCGCGGGCTACCTCGTCGCCTTCACCGTAAACAAAATCGTTCTTAAAGTAGAAATCTGGCAACACAGCTTTGCCCGCATTTGATTGAGCGCGGCAACTAAACTAACTACACTAAACGCGGCAAATTCGATGAAGTTAGTAGAAATACATTTTGTGGGCATGCGATTTTGTTTTTAATAGGCCTTTGTCGATTATACTAGCAGAAGTAGATCAGATATCAATATACTCGTACTCATATAATTTTAGTATTATGTGTTAATGAGCTGTAAATGGGAAACAAAAACAAGTAAATGATGACGCATGCAATGGCATGCTGAATACAAAATTGACCAACAATAAAAATTCAAGTACCTACCTAAATGAAATATTAAAATCAACAAACTGCATTAATAAATGTATTTTATATTTGGTACAAGTAAAAGAAAAAGTACCTAAGCCTATTTTAAAAATACCTATAGTCTGTACTTTCGATCAAAACATAGTAAAATTGTTTAATGGAGACATGCATAGACCAATATAATATCAAGGTTAAATCGTATGTCTTTATTTTTGCTCTGTTAAGCCGGCAGTACTTCTCGAATTAGTATCCAGTCTTGTTGTTGCATTTAATTGCCAAGTCCTAATGTGATATTGATCAAAGATTCTAAACCGTAAGTATAAAGATCATTTGTTTGTTTGTGCCATGTAGGTATGGACCTATGGGTACTTACCCATGTAAATAATTAGACACTAGGGTGTCTAAATAAATATTTGTGTTTTAAGTTATACGTACATAGCAACCTAAAGTATGAAAATTTCAGGTCGTCAGGATTAAATTTCAACAAGTATCTACTTACCTGGTAGTAATCTACACTCATTTCTCATCAAGTCATCACATGTAGGCAACTAATAGCTATATACATACTTATATAATTATATAGTGTAACCTTTCAGAAACTTTCATGCTGTAGCGCAAAATGTTATGATCAAATGTAAAAATACATTCCAGTCTCCCACGCAATGCTTTTAATAGCTAGGCTGTCAAATAAGACTAGAAAATTTTCTCGTTGCAAATAATTACAATTTACACTCAGACCAACGTTTGCCTTGGCAAAAAATATGCTCATCGGTGGAGAATAATAGAGTAAACGATGTTTCTTTCATAATTCCAGATGGCGCCTTTCACACCCATCTCGTTATCAGGGGATAACCTGGGGCAACGGCACCGATACCTCAACTCTTTAGTGCTTGAGGCTAATGCAGACGGAACTTCAATCCAGGATTTTGAGGCCCTGCTTGAAGAATCTCCAGTTGATCGCCTCTTTAAAATAGACCTCGCCATAAAACTCGAACACGTAGACTACATAATACGCAATTTAAAAGACGACGACAAGTTGTATGTTAGCAAAGCCCTTAAATCAACATGGCTTAAAGAGCACCGTGACATTGTAAACCCCAAATATTTAGAAGATGTTCTCTTCCCGGAAATGATTAAGCCAGCAGTTACCAAAACGAAGCACTGGCTTTACATCAATTTACGAGACCAGACAATGTGTCAGGAGTTCTACCAGTACTACAAAGAAAACGCATTTGAGTTCGCTATTAAGTTTCTTAGTCACTGCAGTCATGAGTTCATACTGGCAGAGGCTCCTAAGATATTGACGAAACTATCTCCTCATTCATTAAAAGTATTGTACGAAATATGTCCGAGAGTTGCCAAAATTTACTTTGAATCAATATCGACCGATGAAGATGTGAAAAATCGCTATCTTTCACAAGAAACTTCTTACTACAACAGTGTGAAATGTGTGCTAAAGTCAGATGCCGATGTGTTTCTTGATATCACAGAAAAATATTTTAATATGAACAAATTTAGCAGATTCAGTCCTTTGGCAACTGACTACATCATACGTTACCACAAATCTAGATTCACAAATAAATTGGAGCTGTACGTTGCGTACTTCCTGCACATCCCGACTGTTGCTGCTCGGCTCAGTGTCGAGGAATGTCAAGAAGTAGTGTTAAAGTTAGCACGAGCTAGCTACTTGCAGCATTGGTTCCAGTACAAAGCCGTGGAGCCACTAATAATGCGTCTAAGACCCGATAAGAGAGCGGCGTTCAAGAAACTAGTGTTCGTTGAGAAGGATGTCGGAGAGCGCGTGACAGAGTGGCCGTACCCGACGCCGGAGTCACCCCCGCACTCCGACTCTGACCCACATTTATTTGAAGACGAGTGTTTTGCACCGGTCTGCTGGGCCGAGCGTAAGTGTTGCAAGCGAATGGTGAAAAAAAAGAAAGGGCCCCGTGGGGAGATACCATGCATAGTATCATGTGGTGAAATTAAATCAGACTTAGACCGGTTGTTCGACGAGTTCCGCTTTATCGGATTCGACCGAGCTCTGCACGACTTAGGGCAACGGCTAGGAGCTACAGGTTCTGCGGACAGACGGCGCGATATATTCCTTGTACTAGTGAGCAAGAGCGGTGGACGCAGTGAGGCGGTGTCGGCTCTGTTACGTCTAGCAGCCCGGCACAGTAACGAGCCACCACACATACGCGCCTCCATACTACGCAGCCTCGTCAAGCGTGCTAACGTCTGGCGCCTGCCTGCAGATGTCTGGCAAAATTTCCTGGAGTTCGGGCATGGACTCGGTCTCGACGGCGGACCAGCCGATGCCGCGTGCCGTGAAGGACTGCACTGCGTCGTTATTCGTCAGTTGCTAGCTGGCGAATGTGAACAAGCCGTCCGCGACGCTTTTCTCAATGACTTTTCAACGCTGACCGAGTATTCCTTAAAGGTGGACGAGCGTGAGCAAGTTGCTAGTGGTCTTCAAAACATGTTGGCTGCGGCCGCCATAGACGCAGAACTTGCAGTTACTGCCGAACGGCTTAATCAAATGCTAGATGTCATTGAAATATACCACATCCGCGTTGACGCAACGTCGCCGACGGTAGAAGCTGTTAGGAGCTTAGCTTTGCGCGATGCAGAAGTCGCTCGCTTCTTACTCGAACGATTATACAACGCAAGGATTGGCCGTCGTGAGTTACTTCGAGTCAACTTAGAGTTTCGACACGATCAGGGATCTCTCATGAACGCACTGCGTCATGACCCACCTGCACTGGAACTCGAAAAGGTTGCAAATATAATAGCCTCAGATCGATCACAGTTTGACGGATTCATTTCGAAGCTCGTTATATACTTCAACGAGAAGGAAGACATGACTACACAGCTCAGGAGCGCATTACAGAAGAAGATCACTCAATTAGAGCAAGAAAATGACAAGCAAAAAATATTGGCAGTGGCACGACCTCTGGCAAGTCTCTTATACAAAGATTTTAAGAAAGAATTAAGTGAATTAGACGCAGCGGGTAAAGAAAGTGTGAAGCTTGCGGCGGCACTGAGGGCTTGTGCACACCGAGCCCGGCCTGCCGCCAACTTGGCGGAATGGGGCTGGCGCAGGGCTGGCGTGAAGGCTGTCGCGACGCGAGCGATGCGCTGTCGGGAAATACAAAGAGCTGCGTTAACTCGTGAGCTAGCTACTGAACGACGCACGGTAAGAGTAGCCTTAGCACTGAGTATGCGCTCTGCGGGTGGGTTACTTCTCGATGCTTTCGAATCAGCAGCCAAACTGCGTCCGGTGGTAGCAATACGAGTAGCGATGTCGTTTTTCCGTCATCACGGCGCTACTGCTGATGCTGGAGTATGGGATATCGTTAAACCCCTGTTTTCCAGTATTGACTTCACAACTCGTGTTCGGCTTTGTGAGTTACTCCGAAAAACCGAATGGATTCCGTCTATCATTAAGGCCGACTACTGTGGAACAATGTACTTCGTTTTTCGCAAAATCTACAAATCAGGTGCGGCTTTCGTGCTTCGACAACTGTGCACGCTTATTCCTGAGGTAAAAGAAGATATGATCGAAAACATATTGCTTTCCCTATTCGAGCAAATTGATGAAAAGGAACCGTTGTTACCCTTCCCTGCTATATTTGTCAGATACGTGATGTTGTCTAGAGATCAGGAGGATTTAGAGAGGAGGTACGCTAAAATTGGTAACCGGTTCATGGAGCAGTTAGAAAGCTTGCGTTGTGACTTACATTTTGATAGAAGACTCGATCAAGTTATAAAGAGTCTTAAATATAATGACGCTTTTCTAGACACTAGATATATGTCGTGTTTGTCTGTGATTGAGAGGATCTTAGCTTGGACGCATACATTCATGCCAAAAGAGCAGTATTTTGACAAGAATGTGCATTTACATTTAACAATGCTGTACTTCAAAGCTGTTCGGCAGAGTATGAAACAGATGCCAGAAGTTTTCGCTGATCCAAAGAGGAGGAAGTCGGAGGGAGTAGAGGCTGTGGGCTTCGTGTTTGGCAGATATATAGTGAAGGAGGTAGCTGAACTTGTGAGCACGTACTTCGACTCCATAATAGAACTGTATACCGGTGCTTTGATTGATTACTTAGGCGAATACTTTATGTTTGGAATTTCGAGGGCGAGGTTCCTTGGGGCTTTTATCAAAGGCATCCTGGCAGAAGCAGTCGGTACCCAACGGCGTATGGCAGTGTATGTTCTTAGAGATCTTCGATACGATGTGACCGATTTTTCGAGAAAGGAGATGGAAGAACTAATGGAACAAGATAAATGCATCGAGTTACTTGTTTATGCTGAAATATTTTAGAAAATAAGAAATGCTTGGTTTTTTATATATGTGTGTAAACATTAATATAGTCATGTTTTTCTTAAATTGACCACCCCACCCCATATTATGTATTTTCTCCCGAAGATCGTCTATTTTCAGTGTGTAAGTATTGATTATTAGTTGTTGATTTTTTTACTCAGGCTTTTTTATTGAAAAATAAACAATCGTGTTACTTTTTTGTTTTTTCCTTTATTAATTGTGTAAAATTCCTCAACACGGTTCCGTAACACTAAACAATAATCACAATACTTTCATAATTATGTAAATTACACTCAGTTGCTGTTGAGCGCTCGGGCTCGCTCTCTAGTCTAGGACGAATTGGTGCTAATTACCGAAAAATATTCCACCTCAATCCTCGTTGGTCTAGTGGTCGCCATCCCGACCGCTGAGCTTGAGGTTCTGGGTTTGATTCTCGGGTCAGTTTTATTGGGTTTTTCCATCACAAATTCCTCAGTAGCAGCTACAGAGTCTGGATTTGTGCCCGGTTCATGGTAACAGACTCTCACCCCCCATTTACATGGGACATTACTATCGAAAACTTTTGAAGTGAAAAGTCATAGGAGAAAAAAAACAAATTGACCAAATGCATGTCGGACCACGCCTCACGCACAATGTAGGGTTCCGTAGTTGCCCATTAAAATATGTGAACTTAACTTAAATCAAAATATGTGAACCCTGCCTACCTGCCTCCGAACGATGATTTATATTGTAAAAATAAAACAAACTTACATTTGCAGTTTTATGACCTTCCATAATTATAGGTAGGTACTTAATTACTTATAGTAAAATATTTTATACAAATCATTTTATAAGTTGTTAGACTATCTGCCGCACTCAGAGAGCTTTAATGATTACGTAGGCCATCACTAAGTAAAGGTTTTGATAGTTTTCGTATGACAAACTTGTAAAGCCTACTCAGATGTGATAGTTTTCCTTTTATTTTCGGTATACATGCTTCTAGAACTACATGATTTTTTTCACATGCCCGAACATAACCCGTATAGTATAGGTGGTTTAGGCTACTCAGACTTGAGTCTAACATAAATTTTCACTTTAAAGCTCAGTGTTTCACAAACGAATCCTTTAATACTAGCCTTTTGATGAAATACTCATTCTTGAAAGTTACATGAACTTGGAGGGTTGTAATGATGATTTTAATTCTGTAACTGCATACGTTTTACAGCCGCGAATCATATTTTCACTAAAATACAACCTAGCACTGGCCTGCAAATCGCTAAAAACGTAAGAAAATTTGAAATTGGCGGGGGTGGATAAAGTTACTGTATCAACTAAGTCAATACCATTAATGACCTCAAATTTATTCTAAAGAAAACTTTTATGAAAATCAAAAAACCATCGACTAGTAAACAAGCTGATGACAGGTGTTTTCGTCGAGATACCTATAATAAAAGACCAAAGGGCTCAAACGCTTGACACCATGCGTCGCGAATGACTGTCGGACATTTCAAGGCGGCTGTCTAAGGCAATTTCAATATGTTTGTACCGATCTGGGTGCGCCAGACCAAATATGCCGACTGTTGAACGGGGCACGCATACCCTTCATTCATACTCAGACCGCCACTAATATTTCCGAGTCCCACAGTTCTGAAATGTTACAGAACCAAAACCTCTCCCAATATGTCCAAACAAATTCAAACTATGCTCGAGTCGGGGTACTAGAACCTGCAGAACTGACGCCCACTTACATTTCAACGTTATTTCTGGTACCCAAGTCATTTAGTCAGATCGGACCTTCCGACACATTTTCAATTTGAAAAAGCAGAACCAGCTCGTATTAGCCAAGCCATTTCAACTATTCAGTCACTTCCGGGTAGGTACCAAGTTTTTTACAACATCAAAATTGGATGGCCAAACTAAATCTGAGTCAAGCATATTTCCACGTATCAATCGCCAACAACATCGCCGTCGCCGGTTCCTGAGGCTAAATTATCATCAAAACTCACGTCAACATCAACTACTTCAAATGACGTGCTTGCCGTTCGGCTTCTCATCGGCACCCAGAACGTTTGCCTCGTTAACCAATTGGGTAACAGAATTCCTGAGGAGTCACAAGATCAGGTGCATAGTTTATTAGGATGATTTTCTTTAAGCACAGTTGGAAGACGACATCGCATTCACAATAAAGATACTCCGTTTACTAGGCTGGACAATCAACTACGAAAAGTCTGTTCTGGTTCCGACAAAATGCCTCAAGTTTCTCGGCATCACATGGGACACAAAACGCAACGCAAAGTCCCTGTCGGAACTGAAGTGTCTAACGCTACGCAAAGCACTTCATTAACAGCTTCCGTTACCAAAGTGGTCCCTCAAACAGTACCAAACTCTAATGGAGAGACTCAACTGTGTAACGTTTGTGACTCCGAGAAGTCCCCTTACTGTCGTACTCTGCAATACTACAGTCGACAGCTGTCGGTGAAACACCCGTATCGATCGATCACTCTCCCTCAACCAGCTCGATCAGAGACGGAGTGGTGGTGTCAAGCCATAAGAATATCGATGCCACCAATACACTTGAGCTCGGTGACGTCACAACTTTTGACCACAGACGCATCAGACATCGGGTGGGGCGCTCAACTCGGCGACACAAATATTGTGGGAATCTGGACCAATTCTCAAAAGACATGGCATTTCAACAAAAAAGAGATGTTTGCCGCTTAAGCAGCTATATGTCAGAACCAGCAGCAACTCCAAGATGCACAGATACTGCTGCAAACCGACAATTAGACAGTAGTCTCGTACATAAACAAGGAGGGCGGCATAAAATCCAAAACTTCATTAAACTCGATAGCTTCTTGCTGTTCTAGACAAGCAGAACATTCATCTGACAGCACATTATTTTCCGGGCAGGTTCAATACCGAGGTCTCTTTCTCGGCAGAAGGCTTGTCCAGAATAGCACCTCACGAGGACAGTAACGACAACAATTTTTCGAATGTGGGGTACGCCGGAGATAGACCTCTTCGCGTCAAGTACAGACCACATAGTACCAAAGTACCTACGTATCATTGGACGTCAACGATCAGAAAGCCCAACATCAATGTAAAAGAAACACACTAAGACTTGGATAAACACTTTATTAAAATACTTTTATGAACACTTTTACAAACACTTTATATTTGAACTGTACAGCTCGGCGGTTACATCAAGAGTGCCTCTACGCACCGTATTCGATTTACTTGAAAGCTCCGAGTCTACATTACCATAGCGGGGGAAAGCGCGCCATTTTTAGCCAATGGCGGTGGACGAATTTAATTCATTTCCGGAACCATTTGTTAAATATAATTTTAATGGTATTAAATCGAATTTAAGTTAATTTGTACGTATTTTATCATAATATAATATTTAATCAATTTATTTAGAGTTATTGAATTCAAATTGCTTAACGAGTTAACGACTAGTCAAATGACGCACTTTTACTACTTTAATTCACATTAAAATTATTATTTATATTGTAATTGCTTACATTCGTCCATCCTGACTAACACGTCGCGCCCTCGCGAAATTAAACAATAAAGAAACAAACAATGCTATACTTATAGGAGAAAAATAGAGACAAAATATAAAACGTGGACAAATCAATAGCGTACAATTCTTTTCTTAAGCGAGTAATAAAACACAAAATTGTATACATTTTCCATAGATGTATGGTTTATAAAACTAAACATATCATAATCAACAATCTGTCAATAACAGTTTACCGAGTACATTAAGAATTTAGGCTAATAAGACTTTTTGACAATAAAAATTCACAATTTACGCTTGTCTGATGATTCCACTTGAATCATAAATCTTACCACAATACAAATTCACAATTTAACTACACTTGTCTGATGATTTCACTTGAGTCATAAATTCTTACCACTATACAAATTCCCAATTTACACTTGTCTGATTCCATTTGAATCATAAACCCTTGCTACAATACAAATAATACAAATTCACAATTTACACTTGTCTGATTCCACTTGAATCATACACACTTTCCACAATACAAATTCATGATTAAATTTTTCTGATTCCCCTTGAATCATACAACAATGTAGGTATATCACAATTCAAATTCTCAATTTTCACTTGTTTGATTCCACTTGAATCATACACACTTTCCACAATGCAAATTCATGATTTATTTTTCTGATTCCCCTTGAATCATACAATTATATCACAATTCAAATTCTCAATTTTCACTTGTTTGATTCCACTTGAATCATACACACTTTCCACAATGCAAATTCATGATTAAATTTTTCTGATTCCCCTTGAATCATACAATTATATCACAATTCAAATTCTCAATTTTCACTTGTTTGATTCCACTTGAATCATCAAATCTCACCAACTAGTGGTGCCTCACCTTACTAACCATACTGACCATACTAACCATACTAACCATACTAACCATACTAACCTTACTAACCATAGTAACTATACTGTCTATTAACTAAGCTAAGCTAAGCTTTTCAGAGCTACCAACGACAACTAAGAATACTTCTGTGCGAATCTTTAACTAAACCACTTAAACTCCCAAAGCATACAACATAACTGCGTTGTTATACATCAGTTCAATACACTTATAATTTATTGGTCTGCATCCATGTTGGAATCATTATTACCACCATCGTTACTCTCGTCTGACACTGACTGATAAGCAAGCCAGGGGTAAATTTTATCGACCGAAAAGATTCCTACATACTTTTGTTTACCTTTCTTTTTAGTGATAGGCGTGTCCTCTACTTCGTACCTGTCATTCTGTAGGACTTTGGTAACGCGATAAGGACCTAAGCATTTTGGGACTAATTTCTTACTTTTTCCTTTCTGACCTACTTCTCTTTCCACCCTAACTAGCTGTCCAACTTCAAACTCACGTGGGGGAATTCGTGCCTTATCCAATACTGTCTTTTGTTTTTCCTGAGTCCGTACTATTTTCTCTAATGCTTCGTTTCTTATATCTTGGATGTTACTTATATTAGTAGGTATCATCATATTCCTGAACTGGTAAAGCCAGCCCACTCTCTGACAACCCAGTTAGTCGCAACCCAAATAACAATTGAGCTGGGGTTTTACCCACCGCTTTATTGACCGTATTATTTAAACCCCATTGTATTTGTAGTAAGTACTCATCCCATCGTCTCTCATCTTTCCCAAAAGTCATGGCTGTTAATGAATCTAATACGGTCCTATTATAACGCTCCACCTGCCCGTTTGCGCGAGGAGTGGCGATGGCGACAGCGTTTAAAATGTGTTTAACACTTTTATCGGACAAAAATTACTTAAATTTTGAGCTAGTACCTCTATCTGTTATTATCCGTGAAGGTACATCGAACAAACTGAAATATTCTTTATTTAAAAACTGATATAGTTGTGTGAGTTTTCGTATTTTTAACAGGTTTTAGAATAATAAATTTCGTGAACGCGTCAATAATAGCGAATATATATTTATTCTTTTACTCTCATTGAAAGGACCGAGATGGTCTGCATGTAAGGTATGGAAAGGTTCAGATATCTTTGGGATTGGATGCAAGAACCCGGATCTCTTTCCAGCTGGTATTTTTCCGTGAGCGCATTGAAGACACGCCTGGCAATATTTTTTTGACAGTTTTGTTTAATTTTGGGAACCAATAAGTTATGTCTTTTCATAAGAAAAATGACCTATTTCATCATGACAAGCGCGTAAAACTTGCCATCTTACACCTTTTGGCGCATACCATCTAAGTTCTTCCTCCGTTATTTTATAAACTACCCCACGTTGTAAAGTAAAATTTTGTTGAATTTAATTAATTGTTTTTGAATCCTTGTCATCTAAAATCCGTTTAATTCTTTGCATCTCATCATCATTAGTTTGAACCGTGGCTAACCAATCAGCAGTGATATGAAAAACTTGGAAGTTAACAGGGTTTATACCACTAGTAGGTTCTTCCAAAGGATTTCTGCTTAGCGTCTACGTACGTCATGGATGTCCCTGGTTTATAAACTATGTTAAAATCAAATTCTTGGATCATACTCCACCAGCGAGCAACACGGGGAATCATATCCCTTTCAGAAAAGGTGGCCCGCAGAGAGTTACAATCAGTGACAATAGTAAACTTTAACCCTATTAAATAACATCGAAATTTAGTCAAGCTATTTACAACCGCTAGAGTTTCTAATTCTTATGATGAAAAGTATTGCTCTTCAGGAGAAGTACGCGACTAGTTTCATAGATTAGTCATCTTGTTTCTGTAAAAGCATACCACCTACACCGTGTTTACTGGCATCCGAATGCAACTCGGTAGTAGATTTAGGATTGAACAATGTTAAAATTGGTCGGGATACTAATTTCTCTTTTAGCTGAGCGAATGCACTCTCTTCATCTTTCCCCCAAGTCCAAATTATATTTTTTTTTTAAGCAATTGTGTCAACAAACGAGCTATTATCGCGAAGTTTTTAATAAAGCGCCTAAAAAACAAGCAAGACCTAAGAACTGTCTAATATTGTGTACGTCTTTAGGTGTAGGAAACTTGTCAACAGAAAGACAGAAAAGAAAGAAAGAAAAATATTTATTAAAAGCGTCTATTTTGCACTTTCCAGGTTTTATACCATTCCCCGAGACTTCGAAACCAAGAAATTCAATTTTAGAATGAAAGAAATTACATTTCGACAGTTTTAACGTCATTTTTTATTTTTTCGAATACAAGTTCTAATTTTTTTTAGACCGTCATCGAACGAAATCGAGGGCACAAGGACATCATTCATAAACATGACAACCGTATCAAATCCTAAATTATCAAGGACTTTATTGATAGTTCTAAAACAAGCTCGGTAACGATTTATAACTTCCAATAGTTGCATTTTCTGAATGTGGTTTAAGCTATCGTCAAAAGCTAAGTTATTTAAACTAAAAGGTTGTAAAGGGCTGACAACAACAATCTTATTTATAGAGGGTCAATTTATAATTTTTATCTGCAAATATTGCCCTCTTGCTATCAGCTGGTCCTTTTTTAAAGTTACTGCGTTTAGCGAAATATTATCGACCAATAATACACCTTTGCCATTTTCGATTGAGTAGACCCCCTCTTCTATATTATGTTCTAAATTAAGTATGGATCTATAACTACCTTATACTAATATGGAACCTGTAACGTTTTGAGCAGAGTAAACTTCGACATAGGACCATCCGGGGAGAATTGAACAAAATTCTTTTAAAAATAATTTAACCACCATAATAGTCTCTGGAAATTCACGCGAGATTATCAATTCATGACTAGTGTTTAAGATTTTTACCCCCAATGCATCGGTAAATGACTGACCAACCAATAATGGGTACTTCAAAAAATTATCAGGTACTACAATGACATCTAGTTGGACAATAACGCCTTGAATTTCCAAAACTACTGAACGTCGACCTATCGCATGGACTACTGCTCCACCAAATCCCGTCATCGCCACTGAATAAGTTGTATCCCATGTTCCGAATACTTCAACATCATCTGTCTTTCTAATGAGCGTATATTCGCTACCTGTATCTAAATAACCAACTTTTTCATAGCCGTTTATCAAAACCGTTTGTACATATTTATCATTAGGTTTAGGCTCGGCAATCGAAATTTCTAAGACAGCTTTTGCGTCTTCCTTCTTTCGATAACATTCATTAGAATCGTGACCAACAATTGAACTGATTGTACCTTTTTTTTAAGGGTTTAGTACATTTACTTAAAATATGACCCTCTTCCTTGCAGTGATAACACCTTACTGTTTTATTATTACCAGGTGGTTTATCTTTGGTTGCAAATTTCTTATTTGAAGTTCTTTGGACATTATCATTTCTTTTGTTACGATTTTCGGGGTTATCAAATTGAGCTGCCTCCGATCCTATCCTAATGGCCCTATCGTCTATGCCAAAGATGACGCATTCTACTGCCCTTTTGCCCTAAATTTCGCACCTGTCGAGTAATGCGATTTTATCATAATAGTAATCCTCTAATAGTTCCCCAATTTTAGCTCTTTTTTCCAACATGTCAGAAAGCGTTTGCCCATAATTTTCATGTGATGGAAATGCCGCTTTAAGTTTTTCTTGCCACTTAGCCCAACTATAATTAACGGTTGCAAGACCCTCGTACCATCGCTTTGCATTGCCAGCAAGCTTAGGTATCGCATTATGGATAATTTGTCGGTCTGTCCAATTGTAAATGTTACCTATTTCGTTAACTTTGTGTATCCAATTATTTATGTTTTGATTTTTAGAGGATGGATCGAACTCAGGAACAACATTAAAATGACTAATTCTCTCACTGCCCCTACTTGAAATTTTATCAAGAACATCGGTAAGCTTAGAGAACATTTCAGGAAACGACTCACGTGCACTGGTAACTTTGCTCGGCGAACGGGTGTCTCGGTGAAAACGCGGATCCCCGCTTCGTCGGTAATTTCGGGTCTTACTCCTGCTGCGTCTTGACCCTAATTTGTCATTCGCGCTGAACTGCTCCTCTTCTTGGGCTGCGTCTCCGATGTGTAGCTATCCGTCCAAGCGGCGACGTCTCAAGCCGTTGCATTCGATGACCAGAACTCCGAAGACGACTGCGACTGCGCTCGCAGCTGCGCCGGCTGCTGTGCCGGCAGCTCTGCCAGCGGCTCTGCCCGCGGCTCTGCCGGCGGCTAGGCCCGCGGCGCTGCCTGCGGCTGTGGCTGCTGCTCTGGGTGTGCCCCGGCTTCCGGGTCCGCTTGCGGCTCTGCCTGCCCAACACTGGTGACGGAGATCGCGGCGGTTGGGCCGAACTTCTATCACCATTGTTATCCGTTTGTAGACCTGGACAATAAAAAAATATACGGACACAGCTATTCTTTGATGCGATTAACATATACACATTTTTTTTTTTTTTTTTTTACTAATATTACAAACAAAGATAGGCGAAAAACATAACCCTTTCCTTGTAGTCGGGTGAAACGAAAGGTTACATCGACGCATGGATTTCCATTTAACCTACTACTAATCTTGAAAGTAGTATTTTATTCTTCAAAATAAACCAAAAATCCGTTATATGGCGATACAGTGCTACTGTCTTTCCTTTTTTTGTTATAAATAACAACGACGGTTGACATCGACACTAAAATTGTTATAAACTATACCCTGTTCGACACGTATGCTCGTAATTATCTTGTATTTTTATAATCCCCAGGTTGGCAAGCAGTTTATATATTATGTTAATACAGCTGCCCCAACAAGAATACATCGTGTATTCGTGATAAACATTAATAATAATTAAATCTAACCGTCAATAAGCACAACATAATTATTAAGTATCTATTTTTTTTTTATTCTAGCATGGTCACACTTGTTATTGGCAATTAGCAATAGAATATAAGACAAATAACACTTACGTGAAGTTATCCCACTTCTGAACTAAAAGAAACACACTAAGACTTGGATAAACACTTTATTAAAATACTTTTATGAACACTTTTACAAACACTTTATATTTGAACTGTACAGCTCGGCGGTTACATCAAGAGTGCCTCTACGCACCGTATTCGATTTACTTGAAAGCTCCGAGTCTACATTACCATAGCGGGGGAAAGCGCGCCATTTTTAGCCAATGGCGGTGGACGAATTTAATTCATTTCCGGAACCATTTGTTAAATATAATTTTAATGGTATTAAATCGAATTTAAGTTAATTTGTACGTATTTTATCATAATATAATATTTAATCAATTTATTTAGAGTTATTGAATTCAAATTGCTTAACGAGTTAACGACTAGTCAAATGACGCACTTTTACTACTTTAATTCACATTAAAATTATTATTTATATTGTAATTGCTTACAAATGCATTCTGTCGTCAGTGGCACTGCGAGTCTACGACCTAGCTTGGTTGTTCCCGCCACCAAATATGATTCCCCGAGTTCTCCAACACCTGAATCAAGCCAGCCACCACACAAGGTATTTTGGCAGGTAGATGTTCAACGGCGAGCGCGACATCCCTCTTATCTGATTCCAGATCTAGCCTGCACTCTAATAGACACGAGGTCAGGGACGCATCCGCCGCAAGTGCAAGAACTACACTTGGAAAGTGGAAACATGGCTGATTTTGGGTGGCAAGATATTTTGACGGACTGGACAGATCAAGAACAAAAATTCTTTATGTCGAGCATTGAGGTATAATGTACTAGTACGTCGTACACACGGCTATACACATCAAGCTATACAAAACCAGTATAATCTGATCGTTCATTGTGCGAAAAGATCTAGTAAAGTGAGGCCAAGATTAACTGGTTTTATATAGCTTGATGTGTAACCGTGTGTACCATCATATTATAGGTACCTCAATTATGTCGAGCTGGAGAGGATAAGAGAGGATCCACAATCAATAATTACAGACCAGTGTGGCGCAGATGGAAGCGGTAGTATGACTCCCATTCGATTAATTTTAAATACCCTAAGGCAGGTAGCTCAATATTTAGCACATTTACACTGTGACAACACACATAATCTGTTATACAACTAGTATTGATTTGTCGTCAAATTTCTTTATAAAGCAAGCCATTTCTGTAGCAAGAGAGAAATCTGCTAAGCCACCTATTTGGAACCCTAAAGTTTTATCGCAACACATGAGTGCCTATGATTTTGATGAAAATAATATATTTCAAGTATCAAGACACGTGGCTACTCTTTTATTTTTAGCATCAGGTTTTAGGTAGGGTTCACGATCTTACTCTATTGCGAATTGACAGCACTAGCTTAGTCGATGAAGATTCCTCTATTGTGTTGTGGCCATGGCCACTTGCGGCCAGCTTTCGGTTCTAAAACAGACAACCCTAACCACAGACAGTCTGGTTGGAGGTTAAGTGAACACTCGGCTAAGAAATTAAAAATTTTCAATTTTTGGTTGAGACAATTAAATTAATATGTATTACCTACTTCAAACAGTAGAGGAAATATAAATCATTTGTTTATTACAGCTAGACGGAATATTAACCAGCTTCTAGAACGGTTATTGGTGGATGAGTGAGATCTCCTTTAAAATCTGCTGGTATAGATGCAACTCCAGGATCAGTAAGATCCGCAGTGGTTTCACTCAATTTCGTAGAGAATTATCCTGTTGATCACAGGGAGAACTGTTAAAATATCACAATGATTCAAATGTTCCCAATCATTCTACATCTTTGTCTAATTATTTTTATCCTGTTCATTAATATTAATTGTTTTTCGAAACCATTTCTTTTGGTATATGACTAAAAGTAGTGTCATACTCATACCAGATTAATTATTGTAATTTAATTACACAATTTTTATTAACCCAATATTCTACGTCTTAAAACACATTATTTATAGCGTCTTTGGGTTTAGCATGCCTTGTGCACGTCCGCTTATGTACCACGTTTGGGCATGAAGTTTAAATAAATAAATAAATAATAAACATCAAATAAAACTTAACTTTTTTTTTTCATCAATATCCGGAATCCAGGTAAGGTCTACCTGGTGAATCATGAGCACAGAACATATTATAAAGGTACTCTAATGCTGGATTTACACTCTCGCGCGAGTGACGAGACGAGCCGCGAGGCACGAGTCGAGTGTGTGAATGGCAATGGGTGAATGGTGTGTAAATTTGTGACTCGCCTCGCAACTCGTCTCGTCACTCGCAGCGCTCGCGTCGGGGGCGATTTGTATGCGTTACGTTAGCTAACGTTAACCTGTAGCTCATTTACACTCTCGCGCGAGTGACGAGCTGCGAGGCGAGGTGCGAGACGAGCCTCGAGGCGAGAGTGTAAATCCAGCATAATAGCTCATATAAACTCTCGAGACGAGCCGCGAGCCTAGAGTATATGTGTTCTGACTTCTGTGGCCGCGAGTGACGAGACGAGCCGCGAGGCGAGGCACGAGTCGAGTGTGTGAATGGTGTGTTTGTGACTCGCCTCGCAACTCGTCTCATCACTCGCAGCGCTCGCGTCGGGGGCGGTTTTTTGGCACGAGTCAAAGGGCCTCGCGACCGACGTGTTTACACTCGCACAGACTCGCGCTCTCACATCAGATGCTGGATTTACACTCTCGCGCGAGTGACGAGACGAGCCGCGAGGCGAGGCACGAGTCGAGTGTGTGAATGGTGTGTTTGTGACTCGCCTCGCAACTCGTCTCGTCACTCGCAGCGCTCGCGTCGGGGGCGGTTTGTATGCGTTAGCTAACGTTAACCTGTAGCTCATTTACACTCTCGCGCGAGTGACGAGCTGCGAGGCGAGGTACGAGACGAGCCACGAGGCGAGAGTGTAAATCCAGCAAGATGGTTAGACCTAAAATATAAATAAGTAATTCACAGGGTTCTATTGCGATTTATAGATATCATCCACCATCTTCTTCGGCGACGTATTTTCAAAAAAAATCTTTTTTTATAAATAAGTCACGTAGTTGTAAAAACTAAGTAAGAAAGGAGTTGATGTTGCTAATAATTCAACGTCTTCCGTCATTGCTGGCTTTAAAGCGAACTGAACGCCTCGCGAGAGTGTGAACAGACACACAATATCTCGCAAAAATCACACGAGCTGCGAGGCGAGGTGCGATACGAGCCACGAGGCGAGAGTGTAAATGAGCTATAAAGAGATCATGAGTTCCTTATTGACGATAAATTGGGTGATCACCCAATGCGCGCTTGAAATACTTATTACCAACGGTAAGCATAGAGGGCGCCACCAGCGGAGAGGCAAAGGAAACGCTGCCTGTCAACACAACAGGTGTTTGACCCTGTTTGACCCTATCAAGATGGATTCCGGATATTGATGAAAAAATAATAGGTACTTAAGTTTTATTTGATGTCAAACTTTCTATTCATGCCAAATTACAGCTTTCTAGTACTTACTTGAGATATAGTGCAGACAGACGGATGGACAGAAGACGGACATGGCGAGACTATAGGTAATGGGTTCCATGGTGAAGGAACCCCTTAAAATTGGAAAACTTACCCCTTAAAAACCATAAAATGGCACCGGGTTGCCCCCTGGCAACATTCATTTACCTTTATCATCAAGACATCAATAGAGCTATTTAAAGAGGATGGCATAAAAAAATGAGGTGGAATAGTTTTCGGCACTCATGCCTGCTCGTAATTAGTCGTAAATTCGTAATACCAAAAAAAAAAAGAGAATAGCTATGCTGTAGTAGAATACAAACGAACCGTAGACAGAGAATAGGTATAGACAAGGCATCAGCGTATTCGGTAAGAGACAGCGATAGTTATTATCCGATTAATGACAAATGACATGAACTGACAAAGAGAACCACCTAACCTGTATTGCTACACACTTTGGTCGGGTAATATAAACAAACAAGTTAAGATAATATTATCGTCGTACTAGATGAAATTATCAATTATCTTTACTTGTTATTGACAGAAAATAGTTGTACGTACAATAATCATTTGATTTACTTGATGTAATAGATGGAAAATGCCACTTACCGATGAAAGGTTATGTTTGGTTGATTTCGTTCACTACGGCTTTTACAGCCATATATACAGCAATTCACCATCACTACACACTTAATATTACTTTCTGGAATATCACTAAGTTGCAAATTACACAAAATAAGCGTATAACAATTTTTATCTAAGAAAATATTCTGACATCACAAATATTGCTTGCCATCATGGCTATAGTGATGGCAAACAACAAAAAACCGATACGCAAAAAGAGATGAAAAAACGATGCTATGTCCTGTTCACACATACACATTTTGCCATAGTGTTGTCTCACTTTCGTAATTCTTATTATTTTAATAGCTTGTCTATACCATTCTCTGTCTACGAAACGAACGCACCCGAACATGACATCATTCAATAAAACTCAAGGTCAAAGCATCAGTATAGAGATAGACTATTATCTGTGGTCAAGTGATTCATTTCATTCCTTCTTTCTAATCTGTGACTCCGAAGTAAATCCTGTTTGGTGTACTTACATATATTTTTATTCGTTTTGTTTACCTATTTTGCCGCCAGTGTCCAGTTTTCTGTATTCTAGCTAGATACCGCATCAAGTATGGACTAGGTCTTAAATGTGGAAACGACGTCGAAGGAACATCGAAGAACCAAATTTCAAGGTAAATTGCCCAACACATCTATTCGTCTGTTTTGGTTCATTCGTCATTTTTATTAATAGGTACATTTTGTATCTCTGTTTCAAGCGAATTTTAAAAGATTAGATAATTATAATAAAGAAAGTTCTTTCAATTTAGATTAGGTTTTAAAAGACTTCGTAATCAATGAAGTAGTTCAAAAACAAAATTATTATTTCGAGTCAATTATATTCAAGCTTACCGATAGGATAGTAAATTAAATTTTGACGTAGGTAAGTGGGGGGATGTTGAATTTACACCCGAGCCGCAGCGCAGGCGACTTTTCTATGGAGCCAAGAACTGCAGAAACAAATGCCCAAGTGTATCAAACGAGGTTTTAATAGATTCGCTTTCGAAGAACCTACTAATAAAACTTTGAATTTCGCGGGCTACCCTGGAACATCCACCTTATAGGTGGTAAATCCATTATGTTCGCGCTCCAGCAGCGTTTTATTTCTTTTAATTTTATTTCATAATATGTGGCGCAAATGAACAAATGAACGGTGTCGCGACGTAACGCGAATGTAAATAGAATAATTGTAAATATGTAACAGAAATGATATGGCAATACCAATGATTGAACCATTAGTCGAATTAGAATCATCACAACGAGATGTCGATCTACTCTATGATGTAAGATTGAATGTTTGTGGTAAGTTCACTCCTGAACGAAACGGTTTAGAATCGTCCATTTTTGTTGGCGTCCCTGGGCGGTTGGCGGCGGTAAACTGACATCTGAACAAGTTGTATCAAAGCTAAGTATAAAGGCTAAGTAGAAACCCTATTATAAAGGAAGTATGTAGATTTATGTAGAAGTAAATCTAAGTAGCCATGGTTGCTAGTTAAAGTAATATTGCATAGCGTTAGAGTTGTTAGCTGGTGCTTGTAGATATGACGCTGTAATTATAGAGTCTGCGCTGAGCCGTTACGTGGCCACGGGGTGAGCACGTGGCGGCAACGCGAGACGAGCTTGTGCCTAGAGCCTGCATGTGCATACTCAGTTCCCTAGACATAATCTAAGGATAGTTCCATAGAGGGGTGCGTTACGGGTGACGGCAGTCGCAGTGTAACGCGCCTACAATACATCAGTAGGGAGAAGATTTATCCCGCCATACTGATCAATGAGAGGGCTAACGTAATTGCCGTAAAGAGAGAGTCACGAAAGGTAGAAGAATGCGAGGGTCGATTGATAGAAGGTCTGACCTCAGCAACTGCCTAGAGTAAGAGAGGCAGCAGAGTGTGATGGTCGACTTATAAGGTCTGGACCTGAGCAACTGCCTAGAGTTGGGAATGTATGATCTGATCATACAATATGATGGTGCATGAGAATGTCATTAATGCTTTGTTATATTTACAGCCTGGAAGAGGTAGCATAGTCATGGACTGCATCCGCAGCCCTGACGTTACTCCCTCCCCGCCCGTGGTACAGAAGTAGTTAGTATCAACGGGCATTACCACCTACAGATGGTGAACTGCAGCGGCTAGCGGCTAGCGGCTGGGCAGTAAGGCGAGGCAGGCAGGTGCATGAGCTGTGGAAGGAGGTGGAATACGGACGAGGAAAAGCGAGGTACGATACTCAAAGTATATTACCATGATGATCATAAATAATGATATTCGTACGCCTGCTTTTACATAAGCGAGCCCAAGGCACATCTATATTACATACCCCATATGACTTACATATTAGAGCAGAGCCGATACGACATGGTGGAGCATGCTGTGATTTGAGTATATCGAAGAGCTTGATGTACATAAATACCCATCTATAAGTAACTTTGAATATTGCTAGAGTGATGAGACCACTTATGCATACCTAATTACCACAGCAACGCGACCTAGAGAATTAGTATGAGAATAAGTTTTCTATACTACAAGAACTATAAATGATGCCCGTCCATATTTCACCTTCTTGTGCATTCACCTATTTATATGTATGAAACTTGCCTTTAGAGTGTTGGCTCCCTAAGTAAAAGGGAAACTTTAACAATTATGTGTCTAAACTATTATGATTGCAAGCTCAAGATAGCAGCTTGCACGGATAATGTTGAAATGGTACTTAGAAGCCCTGATTTAAAGAGATACGATTAAACCGATATTTATGCTAATTGTTCATTACTATTTAATGAAGCTGAAATGATATGAAAATCTTTAGTGAATAAAATTCAATAGATTTATCTGAAAACAAAATCTTCCAAGTTTACTTCTAAAAACCGATAAGAGATGGCGTTGGTGTGCAATGCGACCAAGTGATTTTATGTGTGCTATGATTTACTAAATGTTTGATTATTTATTGTGTGTTAATTATGTTATAATATCATAATTTGTAACGATGAAATTATAAGTTATAGATATAATATTGATTGCGTAATAATTTCGTTGAAAATCGATAATCAATAGTACCAACTTAACAATATTCGAGATTTTATTATTTTCATTACTTTAATGTTGAATTGGTTATATTTCTCAACATAAGTACGGCTATTACCTAGCTTAAATAAGCAAATAATTACTTTAAACTTCAGACGAAGTCAAACCCTTGTGAAACTAGATTATTGTTTTATAGGCGTCTATGGAAAGAAACGTAACTGTCAGCTGTTCGCTCAACTTCGCTCGAATGTCATCCGATACGACCTGTCGCCGGTAAACAAACGTTAACAAACAGAAATTGTGACTAATAAAATGAGAATCTACAGCTACCAACTATACGAGTGTTGTTTATACTAAACAGGTGAGTTGTAACGGCTTAAATTCTCTTGAAGTGCTAAGTAATACATTCAATGTGAATTACTTGAACTGTTTGTTGACAAACCGGTAAAGATGTCTGTAAATTTTATTTAAAGAACTAAACAATAGTGTAACGTAACAAATCGCAGTGGAGTACATACATAGTCGTGTCTGTTAACTTTATTTAGAGAACTAAAGAAAATGATATGTAATAAATAGCAGTGAAGTACGTTCATAGTAGGTAGTCAAATTACTTGCGGTACCTATTTTAATTGATGGTTTCCTTTTGTTTGACGTCGCGGTTCTACGAAACAATACCGATCAACAAATCTGGAAACAACCAACAACGTGGGTGTCTATGCCACGTCAGGAAGGATAGAGAATCCCTCTGAGTGTTTACATATCGTTCGGCCTACAGAATATTGCTCGTATCTACGTGAATCAGGTAACATTCACGCTTTTTATGGCCTTCTAATGGTCTCTTGAAAGATAATTGTGCGATTAAATACGAGAGGCATTTACATGTTTATTGACACAACAGAACATCACACCTGTAATCCCCGAAGGGTTAGGCAGAGGTGTACCTAATAGTACACCCACATTTCGACAGTAATAATTGACACATTATGAAATCATTTTCGCTATATTAATTTATATTATGTTGTAAGGATATTCTATTAAATGATACAACTATGATTAGCAAATAAGTAACGATTGTTATTCGCGATTGTGTTATTAATGAATAACTAAGAATAATTAAATGTGTATAATGAAGTCTCATATTATATCAATGAAGTGTATGATCTGGTTGAACTACTATTGGATTGTATTCTGCTTTCAGCATATCATACATTCATTAATAATAGAAGAGTTAAAAGCTACAGCCATGGAAATCATTTTACTTAATCGTTTTTCAATGTTATTCAACGAAATTAAAAGGAACTCTGACCTATCCACGACCCTTTCAGTAAGTGATACGGAAGGAAAACAACAAGCAGAGGTTGTTGCGGCCACACTTACCAAATTACTAAACAGATTCAGCGAAGATTTAAATAATTATTTTCGTCTGGTAGGCCATCCTTCTGCGGACGATGTAAGCTCCATGTCACAAATCCAGCTCGAGGCTGAACAGAACCTTATTCAACTCGAAGTGAAGCTACGATCACAGGATAAGAGTCACTCTAGTACAGGTAGTGAAATAATAAGCAGCAATCTACCCAAACTCCACTTACCTGAGTTTGAAGGTGACATCCTGCAGTGGCACCAATTCTGGGATCAGTTTCGCTCCAATATAGATAGCCGTAACATCGCAGATGTCGATAAGTTGCTATATTTACAGGCCTCAGTGAAAGGAAAGGCAAAGGAGTCTATCGAAGGATTCGACATTACTGGAAAAAACTATCAGATTGCAGTTAAAACTCTACAGGAAAGGTATGGAAGCTCCGTCCACCTGATTGATGCCCATTATGCTGCGCTGTCCAAGGTGAAACCTGCTGAGAAGACAGTGAGCTCCTGTAGAAGCACTCTCAATAATATAGAAAGACATCTGCGGGTATTAGAGTCGCTTAAAGAGGATGTTAATCACAGTCACCTCCGACACTTGATCTTTGAGAAGTTACCAGAAGATCTAATATACGAATTAAAACTAAAAACAACTAGCAATTCGATCAAGGATATACGAAGACATCTCGAATTGATAATAACGGCAAAAGAAGATGCTAGCAGAATCGCAAATGAGGGAAAATCTAAAAACGAGTACACCGTTGAATCACTACATATAACACAAGAAGATAAGAAACCAGGTGAAGCTAGTACAACCAGTAAGCATCAAGTGAATGAAACTAAATATAGACCCAAAACTAGAAACACGCGGCACCAGGCCGAGAGAGATAGCTCATTTCGTAAAAGGGGACACAGTAAGCGAGAAGATCACAAGAAATAAACGAAAAGGTGACAAGAGGTCCACAGAAGAAAAGAAGAAAAATAGCGTGTATCTTCTGTGGGGAGGATCATTATAATGATCAATGTTCAAAAGTTAAAGATGTCAAAGAAAGGATGCAAAAACTGAAAAACCGATGTTTTGGATGCTTCAGAGAGGGACACAACATTAGAGTTTGCAAGAATAAGAAAAATTGTTTTTACTGCAGCAAAAATAGCCACAACAGAGCTTTGTGCCCCACAAAATTTTCGACACCACTAGCAAAAACAGAAGTAACTATGACGACGGTCGGATCGAGAGGATCCACAGCGTTACAAACAGCCATAGTCCGTGCCAAGAAGATAGGAAGCAGCAAAGAAGGCAAATTCAGAATTTTATTAGACTCAGGTTCACAGCGATCTTATATCACCAAGAGTGCAGCTAGCATGCTAGATTTAAAGACAGAACAAGAAGATCATCTTACAGTATTTACATTCGGATCAAAGGCACCTCACGAATTCGTCAGCTCCGTAGTCAAGTTGGGATTAAAGACCAGACATGAAGGAACGAAAGAAATCTATGCAAACGTCGTACCAACAATAACTAAAGGAGTACCATACCCCAGGGAAGAGTTAAGTCAATGGAAGAATAAAGAACTTCTTGCAGATGATGGATCACTCCAAGACCAAGTTGATATCTTGATTGGCAATGATTACTACCTCTCGCTCATGACGACTGAAAGAAAACAACTGAACGATAATTTATACTTAGTGAAGTCTATATTTGGTTGGATACTATCTGGGAAACTAGAAACTAAACCCACAGAGATACTATCAGTACTTACTTACTTTCAAAGCTCAATGGAAACAAAATTAGAACCACCAGACTTACCTATTGACCAAGGTAATATCTCATTCTTATGGGAACTTGAATCCATCGGGATTAACGACTCTACGAAAATCAGTAGAGAAGAAGAAGCTGTCGATAATTTCAATAAAACAACTAGTATCATCGAAGGTCGATATACTGTTGCCTGGCCCTGGAACGAATATCTTCCAGCTCTACAATCTAATTATGGCCTAGCCTACGTGAGACTGGTGAGCTTGGTAAAGCGCTTAGACTAGAAACCCATGAGCAATAATATCTCCCTAAGTTACTAATCAGTAAGATAAGGTAGGTACACTAGGTACCTAACCCAACTATGACTTTATGTACAACTATGAGAATGTAGTACTAAGGAACGAGTTTTCTCTCCTTATTTCCATCTAGAGGGTGGTGATCACTAGAAAGAAAACGACGTGAGTTCACCGAAGATAAGGCGAGGAGAGTGATGGTCACTAGAAAGAAAACGACGTGCTATCATGATTGCTCTTTGATGTCGCCGACCTACTAGACCGAAATAGTACAATTTGATGCAAGTGGAGTGTTTGTTTTTGCATTCGAGGCAGGATTAACACCCGAGCCGTAGCCGGGGTTGTTTTTGAGCCGAGAACTGCAATGGCAGGTGTCCACGTGTATCAAGCGACGGTTTACAATGCACTTTGAGGAAATAAAGTAGGATAGCGAGGGATATTTTTGTCATGAATTATTGGAAAACCGTGATTTGGATTTTCTTTTTTCTCTGCGCTTTGCTATCGCCAGGTTGAAGAAGAAGCAACAGAATTGTATCAAGTCACCAAAGACACCTTCCAACAAATCTCAATGAATATAAGAGATTGGTGTTCCAATTCAAAGGAATTCATGAAACAGATACCGGATACAAATAAAGTTAGTAACGCTAAGATCCTAGGACTGAAGTGGAACCTAGATCAAGACATACTCGAACTCAAGTTTGACGTCAACACAGAAGCAAACAATAAACGAGGAGCATTGAAGGTTATTGCATCTATTTACGACCCTTGCGGATTTGCCACACCATACATACTTCCAGCAAAGTTATTCCTACAAGATCTGTGGAAACAGAAATTCAAATGGGATGAGATATTTTCGGAACAATTACATAACAAATGGAATGTGATAAGGGAAGAGCTAGAAGAAATACACAAGATATTCATACCAAGATGTTATGTATCAGACACAGAAAAATACCAACTACATTGCTTTACTGATGCTTCTTTAAAAGCCTACGCAGCAGCAGTGTACATAGTGAATGGAGAAAATATACATTTCATTATAGGAAAATCCAGATTAGTACCAATAAAGGATCAAGATAATCTTAAGATACCACGCTTAGAACTACTGGGAGTACTCATAGGAAGTAGACTCATTAAATTTGTGATGAAACAACTCAAGATGAAACTACTTAGTCAAACATTGTGGACAGACAGTAAAATCGTAATAGAATGGCATAAATCAAACAAACTCTTAACTCCATTTGTATCCAGACGCATCGAAGAAATAAAGAAAAATAAAGAATTAATCATAAGGTATGTTCCAACTGAATTAAATCCCGCTGACGTAGCAACCAGACCTCCCACACTGGATAAGGACAGAGAGATATGGCTGAAAGGTCCAGACTTCCTCCTGAAAGAATCGAAGTGGTGGCCCGCGGACCGCGGTGAAGAGACACTTTCTTTTCCAACCTGTGGGGAGGGTCCGACAAGCGGAGAGAGTGCAGAACTCTTCAAGAGGCGTGAAACGAAACCCATCCCTAAGCTGAAAGAAATAGATAACAAGGACATACCAAGTGACAAGATCGAACAGATCAAGAGATTACAAAAAGAACGTTTTCCATTAGAGGTCCAGGAAATAGAAACAGACTTAAGCCGCAATCTAAGACTGTTCAAAGACATCGATGGGATATTAAGATGCGAAGGACGCATGAAGAACGCTGACTGGTCATTCGATAAACGATACCCAATACTTATACCTAGAGAGTGCGACTTTACCAACGATATTATAAAGAGAACACACGAAGAGAATTACCACGTCGGCGCTAACCATACGTTAAGCCTGATAAGACAAAACTATTGGATTTCACAAGGAAAAGCACAAGTACTAAAAATCATAAAGAAGTGCCCGAGGTGCGTCAAACACGGAGGAGGACCATTTAAGTTACCACCAACCCCAGCCTTACCAGCAGAGAGAGTAAACTATAGTGCACCCTTCACTTTCACGGGAATAGATTACATGGGCCCACTCTTAGTGAGCGAAAAGGGTCCCAACAAGAGATGGATTTGCCTCTTCACATGCCTGGCAGTGAGAGCAATTCATTTAGAAGTGGTCAAAGACCTTTCTGCTGAAGAAGGACTACTTGCTTTGCGAAGGTTCATAGCAACAAGAGGAATACCGACTCTTGTTACCTCCGATAACGCCCTCTACTTCAAACTGATATCTGAAATAGTATCAAAGGAATATTGCGTAAAAGAAAAGATTCGTTGGAAATTTATACCACAACTGGCACCTTGGTTCGGAGGATTCTATGAAAGACTTGTAGGCATAGTCAAGAATTGTATGAAAAGAACACTACAGAAACATCTACTAAATGATTCACAGCTAGCGACAACAATCAAAGAAATAGAAGCAGTGATAAACACACGCCCACTTACCAGCGTAGATTCAGAATTAGAGCAGATCCTAAAACCAGCGGACTTCCTCACCTTGGGAAAATGTATAACGATGGAAACATCAAATTCAAATAAAGAAATAATAGGAACGGTAACTAAAACCGAACTAGTGAAAGGATGGAGGAAGGCCATAATAATGACAGAAGAATTTAAAGAAATGTTTACAAACCGATACCTACCTAGCCTAAGGGAAAGATATCGGCACTCTCATAAAGAAACAAGAAGTACAGTTAAAGCGGAACCTAAAATTGGTCAAATTGTACAGATTAAAGGAGAAACAAAGAATCGCGAAGGATGGAAAGTAGGAAAGATATCATCCCTACTTAGAGGAGCAGATGGTCTGTGTAGAGTAGCTAAAATCAAAATAGGAAACAAGGAATTTACTCGATCCATAGCTCACATCTATCCCCTCGAGATGGATGATAATGACATAGCTGAATACGAGGCTAATAACACATGTGACAGTGCAAATAAAGCGCCAGAAATAGTATGGGAAGAAAACCCACTATTGGAAAGATGTCCGGAAGAGACTCCAATAGAAACCCCAACCGAAATCATAAATCATGACAGTATTCACGAAAAAGAAGAAGGGTCAGAGGATACTCAAACGAACGATAGGTCAGAGAAACAATCCGACAGCAACACTCCAGTTGAGATACCTAACTCCAAAGAGGAAACAAAACTGAGAAGAAGCGCGGCCACTAGAGCTTTAGAAAAAATAAAGGAGTGGACGCGCAATCTCCTAACAATACTTTAGCCAGGCCTTCGGGCCGGGAGTGTCGCGACGTAACGCGAATGTAAATAGAATAATTGTAAATATGTAACAGAAATGATATGGCAATACCAATGATTGAACCATTAGTCGAATTAGAATCATCACAACGAGATGTCGATCTACTCTATGATGTAAGATTGAATGTTTGTGGTAAGTTCACTCCTGAACGAAACGGTTTAGAATCGTCCATTTTTGTTGGCGTCCCTGGGCGGTTGGCGGCGGTAAACTGACATCTGAACAAGTTGTATCAAAGCTAAGTATAAAGGCTAAGTAGAAACCCTATTATAAAGGAAGTATGTAGATTTATGTAGAAGTAAATCTAAGTAGCCATGGTTGCTAGTTAAAGTAATATTGCATAGCGTTAGAGTTGTTAGCTGGTGCTTGTAGATATGACGCTGTAATTATAGAGTCTGCGCTGAGCCGTTACGTGGCCACGGGGTGAGCACGTGGCGGCAACGCGAGACGAGCTTGTGCCTAGAGCCTGCATGTGCATACTCAGTTCCCTAGACATAATCTAAGGATAGTTCCATAGAGGGGTGCGTTACGGGTGACGGCAGTCGCAGTGTAACGCGCCTACAATACATCAGTAGGGAGAAGATTTATCCCGCCATACTGATCAATGAGAGGGCTAACGTAATTGCCGTAAAGAGAGAGTCACGAAAGGTAGAAGAATGCGAGGGTCGATTGATAGAAGGTCTGACCTCAGCAACTGCCTAGAGTAAGAGAGGCAGCAGAGTGTGATGGTCGACTTATAAGGTCTGGACCTGAGCAACTGCCTAGAGTTGGGAATGTATGATCTGATCATACAATATGATGGTGCATGAGAATGTCATTAATGCTTTGTTATATTTACAGCCTGGAAGAGGTAGCATAGTCATGGACTGCATCCGCAGCCCTGACGTTACTCCCTCCCCGCCCGTGGTACAGAAGTAGTTAGTATCAACGGGCATTACCACCTACAGATGGTGAACTGCAGCGGCTAGCGGCTAGCGGCTGGGCAGTAAGGCGAGGCAGGCAGGTGCATGAGCTGTGGAAGGAGGTGGAATACGGACGAGGAAAAGCGAGGTACGATACTCAAAGTATATTACCATGATGATCATAAATAATGATATTCGTACGCCTGCTTTTACATAAGCGAGCCCAAGGCACATCTATATTACATACCCCATATGACTTACATATTAGAGCAGAGCCGATACGACAAACGGATCGGATTGTATAAGGCGAGTTTTTTTTTTCAAGTTCAAAATGATTTTCCTAGAAAGTCCATAAAGTTCTACTTTTCAGATTTTTTTCATATTTTCTTTTTTACATTTGGAGCGATTATTTCTGAAATTATTGACATTATCAAAAAAATATTTTCGTAAACCCCTATTCATTTTTAAATACCTTTCCAACAATATATCACACGTTAGGGTTGCAATTAAAAAAACACTTCCCACTATGCATATAGGGGGGCTACCCTAATAAAACATTTTTTTCCAATTTTTATTTTACCACTTTGTCGGCGTGATTGATACACATATTGGTACCAAACAGCTTTCTAGTGCTAACGGTCACAAAGATTAAGCGAGGACGGACAGACAGACATGGCGAAACTCTAAGGGTTCCACCTAGTTCACTACGGAACCCTAAAAAAAAGAATAGAACTAATTTGACTTTGCAAAAAATATAAATGAAAAAATCCACGAGTGTAAAATGGGTCCATATTGGCTCACCTAAAGTTTTTTATCCGAAATTGTTCTTCCTAACGATTTGTAATCCGAATGATCACTCCTCCTAAAATTTTTCATCCTAAAGTTTGAATTCCTACTATTTGTAATGCTACTGGCGATGTTCCTAACACTCATGTTTCCGAAAATTTTAATTCCTATTATCGTTATTGTAAACATATTGCAACTCCTACTGTTTTTTATCCTAACGTTTTTATCCCTAAACATAATTAGCATAATATTTTCACTCATACAACTGTTTAGAATGATTAAAGGTCGTTTCACTGATTTTTGTCTTGAAATGAAATAAATGAATGAAATTCAGGTCAGAGTCTCGTCTTGTGGACACTATGAAAAAAATACTTAGAAAAATTTCGCGACCAATTTCGAGGTAGCGCTCGCCGGCCGCTGCCGCGGCACCGCTCGCTTCGCTCGCTCGGCTCGCGCGTAGTTGGTCACAGTTCTAACCTAACCTAACCTATGGATATCTTTGCATATAAGGTCCCATTAAAATAGGTGGACAAATTTTAACACAGCGTAGTAAGCCTAACTAAAGACATCTAAACAACAAAAAAAGGCTTATTCCACTTTTCCCCCCTGAGAAAATCCCCCTCAGGGGGGAAAACTGGACTCAGATGTAAAACATGTCCAGAAAGTCCCCTTGGCATTTTGAGTTATTCCACAAATCCCCCCTGAGAGAATACTTTGGGGTGGAAAACTGAACTCGAATGTAAAATCATTCCGAAAATCCCCCTTATCATTTTGAGTTATTCCACTTTTCCCCCCTAAGGTTACATTTTCAAACGGCATTGGCGAGGACAAGTAGGAGATGAGAAAAAAAGGATAGTAAAGTCCCACAAACTACCAGGACATCAGAAGTAGGCAGGAGGTATTGAAAACTGGAATGTTTTTTTTTTTTTAAAGCATAAATGGTAAAGTCCCACTACCAGAACATCAGAAGTACGCAGGAGGTATTGAAAACTGGAATGAAAGTTTTTTTTTTAAAGTATATGTAGGTGGTAAAGTCCCACAAACTACCAGGAGATCAGAAGTAGGAAAGAGGTATTGAAATCTATGAAAGTTTTTTTAAAAAAAAGCATTGGTGGTAAAGTCCCACAAACTACCAGGACATCAGAAGTAGGAAGGAGGTATTGAAATCTGGAATGAAAGTTTTTAAAAAAAAAAAAGCATAGGTGGTAAAGTCCCACAAACTACCAGGAGATCAGAAGTAGGAAAGAGGTATTGAAAACTGGAATGTTTTTTTTTAAACAGGATTTAAAAAAAAAATATTTAGTTTTTTTTTGCCACCGACTTCAGAAGCTGATTTTTCTTTTGAAGTCTATTTTTTTAAAATATTATTATTTTAAATGATCAATGAACTTTTCTTCATACTTTCCAGGCTTAGGACTGTCTACTAGACGGTAAAATTACAAAAAAAAAAAAATATTATTAGTAACTTTGGGTATTTTTTTTTGTGTCATTTAAATGTCACTTAAATATCACGGGTACAGCAGAGGGGGGGGGGGGGGGGTAAAATTTTGGTCATTTTTCACGCTTCGTTTTCGAGATATTTCAATTTCTTTTTTTTTCTAATAATAATTTTGAACGCCCTTAACACGAAAACGGTGCATCGTAGGACCATGCTTCTCAAAACCTAAACTCTTTAAAAAAAAACTGGCCAAGTGCAAGTCGGACTTGCACATGAAGGGTTCCGTACCATGACTTCTTACAGGTTTTCCTGTAATCTATACGTGTTGAACTAATTTCTGCAATTTTTTCAGAATTTTAGGCTATCGAAATCAAAAGCCGTTGCGTAGTTTTAAAAATCTAAGCATACATAGGGTTGGTCGACAGCGGGAAGCGACTTTGTGTTATACTATGTAGTGATAGTGATACCGAGGTCTATAGTTCCTATATGTGTATTAAAATCGAATCAACACAAAGTAAACTATAACATAACGTTAACTTAATAATATATAGTTATACTAGCTTTTACCCGCGACTTCATTCGCGTGGAATAGTGACTTCCGGCAGATTTTTGGATATCTCGCGAAAAAAAAAAAAAAAAAAAACCATCCTATGTCCTTTCTCAAGTTCCAAACTATGCCTGTACCAAATTTCACACAAATCGGTTCAGTAGTTTAGGCGTGAAGCAAAGTCAGACATACAGAAAGACAGACAGACAGAGTTACTTTCGCATTTATAATATTAGTTAGGATTAGGATTATTATTTTTAATATAATAAAAAAAAACATTTCATTAGACTATAACATGTCTGCCAATTTCAGTATTTAAACTCCAATAAATTTAAAACGATTATAACTTGCCTTTGCCCAGCAGTGGGACAATATGCGTTAGTAAAAAAATAAAACTTGTGAATGGTCAAAAGAGTTTATGAGCCTCAGGGGGGATTTCTGGACGTTGTTTCTTTTCGATTCCACTTTTCCCCCCTAGGGGGGATTTTCAAGGGGGATTTGTAGACTTGTTTTTTTTTGGAGTCCACTTTTCCCCCTTAGGGGGGATTTGTGGAATAATTTTTTTTTCGATTCCACTTTTCCCCCCTAAGGGGGATTTTCAGGGGGGATTTGTAGACTTTATTTTTTGGATTCCACTTTTCCCCCTCAAGGGGGATTTTCAGGGGGGATTTGTGGAATAAGCCCAAAAAAAACACTATATAAAGTGATTTTATTTTGACTTAAAATAATAAATTGCCGGCACTCTAGAACAAACTCATCCCATAAAAGTAGGTATTTTAATGTCTTTTTCTTATTTTTTTTTTACTATTGTCCTTATTTTAGCGGTCTAAATGATTTCTAAAATTTTGTCCACCTATTTTAATGGGACTTTTTATAATACTTTATTTATTTATTTATTTATTAATAACCAACTTATATTTACAGTAACACCACACATACAAGTTATAGGTTGAACAAAAAACAAAATACTGATTATTATGAATAAAAAGTAATATAAACAAAAAAGATATGACTTTGAATAGTAGTGTAAAAGATGGTTAGGTTGAGAAAATATAGGAAAACAAATAATAGGATAATAGATGTTTATTGCTACTGACATTAGGAAGTTGAATGCTTCGGAATTAAAACATTAGAGACAGAGACTTTAGGAATTGCGATCGTTAGGATGAAAAATGTTAGGAAGAACATTTTCGGATTTCCAATTTTCGGAGTTGAAATTTTAGGTCAACTTTGGCGCACCCGTGTAAAATACATTGCAATGTGATAAAAACCAGTTTTCGATAATGAGTAGGTATTGAAATCTAAAGGTTCCATAATGATTAAATTATTACTGCACAAATGCGATAAGGTAGCCCGGGAAATTCGAATTTTCTTACGTTTTTTTGCAATTTCCCGATCAGTGTTAGGTTATGCCTTTTTCATCAAATATTCATTCACTGAAGATACTCATATGGACTGAGACGGTTGTATTGGTGATTTAAATCTTTATTACTCAGCAAAATCACATTTGTAACCGACGCGCGACGCGAGTCCTATTTTATTTAACATACAAACTGACGGCCAGCCAGAAGACGTCCACTGCTGGACATAGGCCTCCCCCAGGCGTCGCCACATTCAGCCAAAAGACGTCCACTGCTGGACATAGGCCTCCCCCAGGCGTCGCCACATTTCGCGGGCTAACTTGTCTCAAATGTTTATTGTATTGTGAATCTTGCAACGGAATTTTAAAACATGAATCACAAACTCAATCGATTGAGCTGATTTATGTGCCTATGTACACGTTTAATTTGGATGTCAATGCATGGTTAGCCAAGTGATGCCAAATTCAATATGGCGGAAAAGTTAGCCAATATGACGGACTAGTTGCTTTAGTGGTCGCAATCGTAACTGCTGAGCATAGTTTAGTTTAGTTTAACGGGGCTTTTATCCGCACTTAGCCTCTTGATTGGGCCATTGTGCGTGATGTTTTAAAAATACCTACTCCAACCAACATAGGTCGTCCCAGAATTGCAGCAGCCTTGACAGACTGCTGCAGGCTTCCGGGAGAGTTAATGGGGATCGTAGAGTTTGTGCCCGGTGATCTGCTAAGCTCCTGCACTCTAGGAGTACGTGCCGTGGCGTTTCTTCCGCTTCCATGCATCCTCTGCACAGTGGGCTGTCTGTTACACCTATGTTATGTAGATGTTTGTTTAGGGAACAGTGACCCGTTAAAATTCCTATGATTTTACGGAGTTTGTCCCTTTTAAGTTTGATGAGATTGCGACTAAACTTCATTGATGCCTTCGGAACTGCATCTTTTGTTTGCCTGCATCCTTCACTGTTTCTCCATTCGGTGAGGTGTTTTTCTGTGGTTCTTGAACGCAGCCATGTTTTTATTTGGGCCTGAGGTATGGGCAGTAGTGGTTCCGGTCCAAATACTATATTGCTTGAGCCTCTCTTGGCCAGCTCATCTGCTGCGTCATTACCCAGCGAGTTGCTATGTCCTTTTATCCATTGCAGGGTTACACTATTTGTGGTTGCAATGGATTGGAGTGCATTGTGGCATTCCAGTATTAGGACAGAGGTAATTGTGTTGTTTTTTAGGGCTTGAAGCACCGATGCACTGTCTGAGATGATCTTTATTTTAAAATCACTGACGTCTCTGGCTGCAACTGCTTGTGCCGCTCTGGTGATACCGATACATTCGGCTTGGAAGATTGTGTTTAATTTATCTAGGGTATTTGATATTGAAATGTTTAGATCATTCGAGAAGACGCCGGCTCCAGTACCGTGTGAGGTCTTGGAGCCGTCCGTATATATCCTAACTTCATTGATGCCAGAGCTATCTACTGCTTCTGCAGTGAGTTGGATGTCGTAACTTCTATCGAACACATGGTGGCATGAAGTTTTATCCATGGGCGCCTCAAGGAGTGGTATTTCCTTCAGAATCCCATGCAAAACTTTTGAGTGTGTTGTTTCTGTATTTACTTTCCATAGTCCGTTTGATCTTAGTCTTAAAGCGGTTGCCTGAGCTTCCTCCTGTATGACCAGATCCAGAGGTCTTAAATTTAAAAGATACTCTAACGCTGCTGATGGAGTTGTTCTCATGCATCCAGTAGCTGCTACACTAGCTAAGCGTTGCAGACTCTGGAGTTTCGTTTTCACCGTGGTCAGCTGAGTTCTGGGCCACCATACAACTGATCCGTAGGTAATAGAAGGTCTGATAACTGATGTGTATAGCCAGAGTGTGATCTTTGGGTTAAGACCCCATCTCTTACCAACTAGTCTTCTACACTGATTAAAAGCTATACAGGCCTTCTTTGTTTTAGCCTCTAGGTGACTCGCCCAATTCAATTTGTTATCAAGAATTATGCCCAGATATTTCACTTGCGTTGATAGGGAGAGTCTTGTGTTGAAAAGCTTTGGTAGTTGTAATTCTGGTAACTTCCTTTTGTTGGTAAAAAGGATAAGTTCTGTTTTCTTGGGGTTTACTGAAAGTTCGTGTTCTTCACACCATTCCTCTACTATCTGCAGAGCAGAGCGCATCACTTTGCATAGCATATCTTCAGCATTCCCGTTTATCAGTATAGCAAGGTCGTCTGCATAACCAATAGTAGTGTATCCTCTGTCATTCAGTTTCTTTATGAGGCTGTCCACTACTATGTTCCAGAGAAGTGGAGATAGAACGCCTCCTTGGGGGCATCCTCTTACTACCTTGGCTCTTGTGGTAGTATTTCCCACTATCTGAACCGCCCTTTTGCTGACCAGTTCAGTGATCCAGTTTCTTATTACTGGTTTTACACTAAATTTTTGCAGGGCGTGGTTAATGCTGTTGTGTATTGTTTTATCAAAAGCTCCTTCGATGTCTATGAAGGCAGCAAGTGTTGAGTTTTTATTGGATAAAGCCGTTTCTATTTTGTGCACTACCATGTGTAATGCCGACTCTGTTGATCTGCCTTTCCTGTACGCATGTTGTTGGGGATGCAGTGGTTTGCTTTTTAAAGCTCCATCCCGTAAGTGTCGATCTACCAGTCTTTCCAGTGTTTTCAGAAGAAAAGATGTTAGACTGATGGGCCTGAAAGATTTGGCTTGTGTGTAGTCCTCTTTTCCTGGTTTAGGTAGGAAGACTACTTTTGCCTCTCTCCAAAGTGTGGGGATATATTTGAAAGCTATACAGGCCCGGTAGATTGGTATTAGGTGCTTGGTTACCTGTTTTAGTTGCCATTGTAGTAGGGCCGGGAATATTCCATCCAGCCCTGCGGATTTGAAGGGCTTGAAACTCCTTAGAGCCCATTCTATTCTATCCGCGGTTACGAGCTTTTTGGCCACATCCCATTCGCTGGTTGTTGGTGCGCTGTGGTGGTCAGTAGGCCACTCTAAGTCGGATGTGATTTGGCATCCGGGAAAATGGGTCTCCAGCAGTACTGCGCTGGTTTCCTCGTCCGAGGTTGTATAGGTGCCGTCGTCTTTTTTAAGGGAGCCCAAAAGGTTGAGATCACCCTTAGCAAGAACTTTCTTAATTCTTCCGGCTTGGTTTGTTGAGTTTATACTACTACAGAAATTACGCCAGGCCTCTGTCCTTCGATACCTGATCCGTTTTTTGTAGTGTTTCTGCGCTGTTTTATACTTGTCCCAGTCCTCGGTGGTCCTGGAATTTTTCGCTTGGTTGAAGAGTTTCCTAAGGCCCTTGCGCAATCTCTCTAGTTCAGGCCCCCACCATGAACTCTTGTCAAGGCTTTTACGAGTTATAATTGGACATGCCAGTTCGTATCCGCTCAAAAGAGTGTCGGTTAGGAACTGTACGCCGCGTTCTATATCGTTCGTACTGAGTAATTCATCAGGTGTTCGTGCATCACTTAGTGCCTCGTTTGTTAAATTGGTATACCTAGTTATATCTGTTTTTCGGGGGTTACGATATGGAACAGGGTTTGTTATCTTATGCCGTAAATTGAAACACACTCGGCGGTGATCTGCGAACGATGGTTCGCTCGACACGTGCCATCCCTCAACAAGATTTGCCGCCGCGTGTGTAGCTAGAGTAATATCTATAATAGTTTGGTACCTAGAGCTTACAAAAGTGGGTTCCGCACCCCTATTCATAATGTTTAGGTTTGTTTGGAATAAAAATTCGGTTAGTAACTCACCCCTTCTGTTTGCATTCTTACTTCCCCATAGCGGATGATGTGCGTTGCAGTCAGCCGAGATGATGAGTTCCCAGTTCGATGCCTCGCAGTGCCGCACCAGTTCGACGAGTTCACTTGGTGGAATGTCACCGTCGCTCGGCATGTACACTGAGGCCAGGACTAGGATGGTTTGTGTTTCTGTCACAAGTTTCACAGCGGTGAGATCTCTGGAACAGAATTGGTTAAGCAGTGTGGCTGCTATGGTTTTGGGAATATAAATACAGGTTCTAGGTTTGTCAACTACCGTGTTCAGCATTAACTTACCACCGATGTTGTTTAGACCGCAGATTCTGTTGTTTCTTATCCAGGGTTCCTGGATAAGGGCGACGGTCTCGTTGTTTGCCTCCAGCACTCTGCGTAAGGTCGCCGCCGCTATTTGTTTATGCTGGAGGTTGGTCTGTATGACGTTAAGGGTAGAGCTATGGGCTGAGCAGGACATCTTCGTCGCTGGTGTGCCCGCCGCTCTGCGACGACGAGTTCAGGTCTCCCCCGCTCGTACCCTGTCGGGGAGCCGAGGTGGACGGCGTCGAGGCTGTTGCCCCACTCGTCGCTGCTGGTTCCGCTTTCGCCGTAGTCGCCTCGTCCGATGTGCAAAAAGCGGATGTACCCACTTCCCGACATGTGTGCTACACGTCGGTCCCGGTTGAGGATTACCTGTTTTTGGTCTTCGGGGATGCTGAGCATGTCCAGGGTCGATTCCCGGGTTGGGCAAATTGTTATTAGGGTAATTTATTTTCTTATGTATTTATTAAAATGACAGTATGACACTTGCTTCCAATTCCAATGTCTTTTTTTTCTATAAACTCCATACAAAACGTACTTTTTTCCAAGATCAAAGTAATATTATCTTATCACCGACCACTTGCAGTCTGCTCATCTGCTGTAAATGTGGGTAACGAAAGTTGTTCGTCGATTTATTCGTATTTATTACATTGCAGATGGCGGTTCTACCAATCACGTTGGTGGGCGACAACCTAGGCCAACGGCAGCGGCACCTCAACTCCTTAGTGCATCAAACTAAAGAGAATGGACCTTCGTTCCAGGATGTCGAGACCCTGTCTGAAGAGTCTGCGGTCGATCGCCTCTTTAAAATAGACCTCGCCATAGAACTCAAGCACCTAGACTATATAATACAAAATTTAAAAGACGACGATATGTTATACGTGAGCAGAGCCCTGAAATCATCATGGCTTATAGAGCACCTTGACATTATTAACCCAAACTATTTAGAAGATGCTCTCTTCCCGGAGATGATTAAGCCAGCAGTTACCAAAATGAAGCATTGGCTTTACATCAATCTACGAGACCAGACAATGTGTCAGGAGTTTTATCAATACTACAAAGAGAACGCCTTTGAGTTTGCCATAAAGTTTCTTAGTCACTGCAGCGATGAATTCATACTGGCAGAGGCTCCCAAGATATTGACGAAATTATCTCCTCATTCATTAAAGGTATTGTGCGAGAAGTGTCCTAAAGTCGGCAAATTTTTTTTTGATTCGTTGTCAACGGACGAAGACGTGAAAGCTCGCTATCTGACGCAAGACCGGCCCTACTACAACAGTGTGAAGTGTGTACTGAAGTCAGACGCAGATGTGTTCTTTGACATCACGGAAAAGTATTTCAATATGAATAATTTTGGCAGATTTAGTCCTTTAGCGACCGACTACATCGTACGTTCCCATAAAACTAGATTCACAAATAAGCTGGAACTTTACGTCGCCTATCTTCTCCATATCCCAACTCTTGCTGTACGGCTCAGTGTCGAGGAGTGTCAGGAAGTAGTGTTAAAGCTAGCACGAGCAAGCTATTTGAAGCATTGGTTCGAGTATAAAGTTGTGGAGCCACTGATTAAGCGTCTCAGCCCCGATAAGAGAGCAGCGTTCAAGAAACGAGTGTTCGTTGATAAGAACATCGGTGACTGTGAAGATAAATGGCCGTATGAGATACCCGTACCCCCGACAATCCCCGATGTAGGTTTGCATATCTTTGACGATCAAGATTTCACATCCTTTATGTCGCCAATCCACCCACCCCGATGTCCTGGAGGCGGTGCCGTGATGTTTAGCGCATGTGGACAACCATGCGCCATTCAACCTCAAAGGTTAAATTGCATCAACATGATACGAATGAAAACAGATTTAGACAGATTGTTCGATGAGTTTCGTTTTATCGGTTTTGAACGCGCGCTTCACGAATTGGGACAGCGATTGGGTGCTACAAGTTCCACGGACAGACGGCGAGATATCTTCCTTGTTTTGGTGAGCAAGACTGGTGGACGCACCGATGCGGTATCAGCTCTGCTGCGCCTCGTAGCCCGGCACAGCAACGAGCCACCGCATACACGTGCCTCCATACTGCGCAGCCTTGTCAAGCGCGCCAAGGTTTGGCGCCTGCCTGCAGATGTCTGGCAATATTTGCTGGACTACGGACACGGACTTGGGCTTGACGGTACAGAACCAGAAGCCGCATGCCACGAGGGACTGCATGCCGTCGTGATTCGCCAGTTATTAGCTGGTGAATGCGAACAAGCTATCCGCGACGCATTTATGAAGAACTTTTCCACACTAGTCGAATATTCGCTGAAAGCGGATGAGCGAGTACGTGTTGCTAACGGGCTGCAAAACATGCTGGTAGAAGCATCTGTAGACGTTGAACCACCAGTCGCCGCGGAACGACTCCGTCAGTTGTTAAATGTTCTGAAAATATACCGTATTCGAGTTGAGGCAACGTCGCCAGCAGTGAAAGCCGTGGTGGCCTTGGCATTGCGTGACGCTACTGCCGCGCAACCTTTGCTGGTGTGGCTGTATAATGAAAAGATTGCACGTAGTGAGCTGCTAAAGCTTAACATGGAGTTCCGACGAGATGAAGCGGCGCTTTTGAATGCATTACGGCATGATCCGTCTGTTCTTGAATCTAAGATGGTAGCGGATTTACTGGGTGGTTGGTGTTGGGAGTACGGTCACAGAAATTTTCCTCCACAGCCAATCCGACCTGTCTTTGCTTCTCCGGCGAATTTCGGCAGTCCCATTTCTCAACCATTGGGTTTCGGTAGCAACGTTGCCCCTCCAACGGGCTTAAGTTTTGGAAGACTCGCTGCTCAACCAACGAGCATCAGTAGTACCGCTGCTCCTCCAGCAGGATTCAATTTTGGCATTCCCGCTGCTGAGTTGACGGGTGCAGATGTTTCGGCTGCTCCTCCGACAGGCTTCACAGTCGGCAGTGCTGCTACCGAGTTGACGGATACAAATGTTTCTGCTCCTCCTACAACAAGCTTCACTTTTGGCAGTCCCTCTGCCGAGTTGATGGATACAGATGTTTCCGCTGCTCCTACAACAGGCTTCACTTTCGGCATTCCCGCTACTGAGTTGATGGATACAGAAGTTTCCGCTCCTCCTCCGCCAAGTTTTACTTTCGGCAGTCCCACGGCTCAACCAAAGAACGACAGTACTTCTGGTAGCACTGCTGCACCTCTAATCGGGTCTCAGACCGTTACTTTTGGCAGTCCCGCGGTTCCTCCAACGGCCACCGGTAGCTCAGACAGCTCCAACGTGCCTCCTATAGGGTTCAGTTTCGGTAATTCCTCTAGTCAACCGCCGGTTGACGGTCGTCTCACCAATCAATTAGTCATCGACAGTGTTTCCGGAGACCAAACAACGGACAACAGTAATTCTGCTCAACCGCCAACATTTAACGAGACTTCCGCTGATCAACCGACGGCATTCAGCAGCTCAGCTGTTAAAACGGCCACCTTCAGTACATTCCCAGTTCCCATTCCTGTACCAGTGGGCTTGGGTAGTTCCTCTATTCAACCGATGGGATTCGTAGGTTACATTCCTCCTCCTTTACCTTATCGTCGCTTCCGTAGGTTCACTACTCATCAACCCACTTTTGATGTATTCACTTCGAAGCTTGCCATATACTTCGACCAGAAACAAGATTTGACAACACCGCTTCGCACCGCTTTGAAAGAGAAGATCACCCAAGGGCTGAATGTTAAATTGGCGCGACCCTTAGCGAGTCTGTTGGGCAATACTTTTGAGGTAGAATTAAGTGAATTAGACGCAGCGGGTAAAGAAAGAGTGAAGTTTGCGGCAGCACTGAGGGCCTGCGCACACCGCGCCCGGCCTACCGTCAACTTGGCGGAATGGGGCTGGCGCAGGGCTGGGGTGAAGGCTGTCGCGACGCGAGCGATGCGCTGTCGGGAAATACAAAGAGCTGCCTTAACTCATGAGCTAGCGGCTGAACGACGCACGGTAAGAGTAGCCTTAGCACTTAGTTTGCGCTCTCCGAGCAAATTATTTTTCGAAACTTTCGAATCTACAGCGAAACTACGTCCTGCGGTAGCATTGGGTGCAGCGTTGCCATATTTCCATCGAAATGGTGATAAATCTGACCTTAGAGTATGGGATATCATCAAGCCCCTGATTTCCAGTGTCGCTCTGGAAACCCGCGCAAGGCTCCGTAATCTAATCGGAAACACAGATTGGATCCCGGCCACAATTAAACCGGACTATTGCATCACTTTGTACAACGCTCTTTACAAAATATCCAGGTATAATGCCCAAACGGTGTTAAAAGACCTGTCACAACTACTTCCAAAATGTGACGAGTCCATCGAAAACATATTGGTTCAGATGCTCGATGACGACAATGACAAGGATCATTCAGAGATGCCGTACCCATCTATCTATGTCAGGTACTTGCTGCTGTCCAGAAATGAGGAAGATGTTGAAAGAAGATTCGAAAAGATTGGAAACAGGTTCATAGAACGTCTAAATAAGATGCGAACTGAGAATGACTACCATTTCCAGAGAAGACTTGATCAAATTTTAGATAGCTTAAAGTATAATTCAGCATTTTTGGACATAAAATTCTCGTCGTGTTTGTCAGTGATTGAAAGGATCTTAACATGGTTACAGACTTTTAAGCCAAAAGAAGAAAACTTCAAAATAAACACGCAAGTACATTTAACAATGTTGTATTTCAAAGCTGTTCGTCAAAGTATGAAACAGATGCCAGAAGTTTTCGCTGATCCGAAGAGGAGGAAGTCGGAGGGTGTAGAGGCTGTGGGCTTCGTGTTTGGCAGATATATAGTGAAGGAGGTAGCTGAACTTGTGAGCACATACTTCGACTCTATAATAGAGCTGTATACCGGTGGTTTAGTTGATTATTTGAGCCGTAACTTAGTATATGGAACTTCGAGGAATAAGTTCATTGGTTTCGTTCTGAAAGGTATCTTGACTGAAGCAGAGGGTATCCAGCGTCGACTGGCGGTGTACGTCCTTAGGGAACATCATATTGGTATTGAGGACGCTATGAGAAAAGAAATAGAGGAACTGATGATGAAGGACCGGTGTATAGAGGTTCTTGTACACGCGGAGTCATTTAATCAAGTGGTTCCGATTATGCCCTACTTTAATAATCTTCGACGTATAAATTAATAAACTGTGCAATATGAATCTTCGACGACGTAAAGTCTGTTGAGATTGTTATTTAACAATATAATTATGTAACAATATTGTTGGTGCTTATTAAGACGCTGTCAACACCAAATGGCCTTGAGGATTTGTCACTGTCACACACACTGTCTATTTGTATCGGAGTAAACGAGAGCGCACTATCACTGTTACTGGGCCGGCCAGATTTTAGAAGAAAATAATGAATAAATATTGATTTAAAAAAAATATATGGATTATTTGTGAAATATGACTCGTCAGCGGTTTAGGTATGAATATGTTGACTTCATGTTTTTAATTGCAGACCCATACGAAAAAAAAATAAAGACATAGAACCGCTTAACGATGATTTTAAGACCAATCTTTGCAATTATTTTCTATCGAACCGATTTCGTCCAATTAAGTATCGCGTCCATCCACGGTCTTTGAAATATGATGAATAATAACATATATTTTTTTTAATGTGCTAGAACAAACAGTTTTTCTTAAAAAACTGCTTAAATAACATCAGTTTGGTGTTGTCAGCCCCTTCCTATTTTCCTTGAGAGTTTGTTTGTTTTGTATTCTATGCATTTAATTACAGCTTGAATATTAAAAAAAAATTAACATCTGAAATGTTGTTTTATTGTTAACTGTGTGGCATTCACCTTAAATACAACATGTGACTGTTCCTAAATTACCCCAGGCTGATAAAATTTTCTTTTTTCTTAAATCATAGGAATATAATACAATATTGTAAATATTGTAGTATCGGTTATCGGTTTCCCCCCATGTGACTGTTCCTAAATTAGGGCTGATAAAATGTTCGTTTATCCTAAATCATAGTAATATTAGTATTTTCAATCGGTTTACCCAATGGGGAAAGGGCTGATCCCCTCCTCCGCCCAGCCCTGTGAGATCCGTTAGTATCAAAGGGGTTCGAATGATTGGCCAGCCAAACTTTCAACAAATTATTAATTAAAGAAAACCCAGACTTTCGGATCATTCCCACTAGTTCTATCGTCACTAGTTCTACTGCACAGTCCTACGATAGAACTAGTGGGAATGACCCTAAAGTCTGTTTTTATATAGGGAATTAGGGATATATAATTTGTTTGGGGGCTCTTATGAAGGGTAAAGATGTCTCACAAAAGAAAATAAAAATGTTTGTATACCATTAAAAGATTTAAGTATTCATCATAATTATCTATCTGTCACTTTTTCCAAAATTTTTACAAACATTTCAAATTGAATATATACAATACCTAATTACCTACTCACTTTGATGACTTTAGAACGCACGCTCTAGGCCATTGATTCTAGGCGGGAAAAAATGATTGATTTTTTAGGGTTCCGTAGTCAACTAGGAACCCATATAGTAACGCCATGTCTGTCTGTCCGTCCGTCCGTCCGTCATCGCTTAATCTCTGTGACCGTTAGCACTACAAAGCTGAAATTTGGTACCAAAATGTGTATCAATCACGCCGACAAAGTGGTAAAATAAAAATTGGAAAAAAATGTTTTATTAGGGTAGCCCCCCTATATGCATAGTGGGAAGTGATTTTTTTTAATTTCAACCCTAACGTGTGATATATTGTTGGAAAGGTATTTAAAAATGAATAGGGGTTTACTAAAATTATTTTTTGATAATGTCAATAATTTCAGAAATAATCGTAATCGTTGGGTGACTGAGCTTTCTGATGAGGCCCATTGTTTTTGTCCCGTATGTAATCACTGGCAACACACACTGGTCATAGACTTTCGTCTCGAGTTGAGACACTGGTAAGTTAGACAAGAAGAAACCGCGCAACTGCCCAGCCGAGTCGGATTCGACGATTGACCTCTTTCTCCAAGTTGGACCTACCCAACTGGACCTTTTCCGCCTTATTACAAAAGGTAGTTAAACCTGGTTTAACTTAGACCTGGATTATCTCGCATGTTGTCACTTTCTTTTGAATATTATTGAAGTGAGACGTTTTTTTTTTTTTTTTTTTTTTTTTTTTTATTATTGATAGGTTCGCGTTTGACCACTATCTCACCTGATGGAAAGTGATGATGCGGTCGACGATGGAGCACGTCATGCAAGATAAACCAAATCTAAGTTAAACCAGGTCTAACTACGTTTTGTAATAAGGCGGTTTGTCCCAGGCAGAAATAATCGTCCACAACTCGGAGTGTAGAGTCTCCGATCTTGATAGGAGTGGGTGTGACATGAACATTCAACATAACCTTGGTTTTGTCCATGTTCATTTGAAGACCCACTCTTTCGGAAGCTCTACTGAGGTCATCGACCATTGTACTGAAGTCTTCCATGGTCTCAGCCATGACCACTATATCGTCGGCAAACCGAAGGTGAGTGATGTACTCGCCATTGACGCTGATGCCAAGTCCTCTCCAATCCAGAACCTTGAAGACATCCTACAGCAGCAGTGAACAGTTTCGGAGATATGACGTCTCCCTGTCTCACACAGTCACACCGCGCTGCAGAGGGATAGGTTTCAAGGTCTGGTCCTAAAGTCGGACTGACATGGTGGCGTTTTTGTACAAACACTTTTCAACACCTCGATGTACCGGTAGTCGACATGGCACCGTTGGAGACACTGCAGTACAACCCAAATCTCGATCGAATCGAAGGCTTTCTCGTAGTCCACAAACGCTAAACAGAGAGGCAGGTTATACTCTTCGGTCTTCTGTATAACCTGGCGCAGCGTATGTAAATGGTCTACGTAACTAAAGCATATTCGGAGTAAATGTTGCCAGGTCAAATTTAATGGTCGGTATGTTTTGAGGTAGGTAATCGGATGGGTGAATATTTGAAGATAAGCATATTCAGGCTTCGTAAATTAAGGTCAAATAATGCTTCCAATTTGAACTATTATGGATTTAACCTAAAGTTTATAGTGTAGCTTAACCAAATAAATCAAACGCACAGTATTTGAACTGCTCTATAGGTCTGAATTTACAGCTGAAAATTTTCGTCGAACGGTGATGAGATATGAAACGTACGGTAATTAGCATTTAAAAAATGGTAATTATGCTTTGTGATTGGTAATTAGAAATAAAACGAACAATATACTTGAATCACATATTTATTAATGATTTAGGTGACATTATATGACATCAAACTTAGCTATTTAGCGACGTGATTGAATAAAAAAAAATAACTCAAAAATCAACCGGTTTTCCAAAAAAATCAATAACATTATCTGTCTAGTAATTCAAATAAAATCAAACTCAGTGTAAATAGAGCTTAAACCTTATCCGCCTTATTAATAAAAATAGTTAAAACTGGTTTAACTTACGCTTGGTTTATCTCGCATGCCGTCACTTTCTTTTGAATATGTTTGAAGTGAGACGGCATGCGAGATAAACCAAGCGTAAGTTAAACCAGGTTTAACCATTTTTATTAATAAGGCGGTTAAAGTTCCATCTAAGATATTTCTTCAACTCGATGAGATCTTATATAAAAACTTAAAAAATATTTATAAGTCTCACTTTCATGACCAGAAACTGCTCATGTACATACGCCAGCACATCAAGCTACAGCAATCTGTCAAATTTAAAATAGATTTTCAACTTTATCGCTAAAGCATTAGGTTCAAAGTTGATTGAGAAAATTTGACAGTTTCGGGTAGCTCGATGTGCTGGCGTCTGTACTAAATCATAAAATAATTTGGTCTTAAGAAGATCTGCAAAATCAACTTTAATCGGCAAAATCAATTAATCGGCAAATGATAAACAGAAAAATACTAAAGATTTGCTGTTTCGTTATAAGTTTATAAAATTTAAAAAATAATATTTTTTTAATTTCTATTTTTATAAATTAAATTAAATTTATATTTAATTAAATTTAATTTAAACTTAATTTAAATTTAATTTTATAAAATTTTAATTTTAAATAATAATATTTTTTTAAATTTCTATTTTTTTTTTCTATCTGTTTTTATAATTATGTACTTTTTTTTTCTTTTTCTTTTTTTTCTAGGTAGGTATGTAGGTTTATTTTGTTGCGGAAGTGCCAGTTCACACCGAACGATCAACAATCGATCAGGCGTTGGTAGTAACAATTCGATCTTGGGCTGGCCTAGCGGAGTAAGGAGTTTCAATATAATAAGAGGTCCGCTTAAACTGGTACTAATTACCATTTCAAATTGCTCATTACCGTTCGCCAAAATACGAACGGGAAAAATGGTAATTATATAAATGGTAATTAGGTATTTGTACACTTTTTCACATTATACGTTCTTTGTTGAACTTAAAAAATTGGGAACATAATCAAACCAAAGAGTCTCCTATGGCGACTATTACAATACATAAAAATGATAAATAAAAATGTTAGACAAGCCAGGGGAAACTCGAACGGTAAGGAGATTTTTGTTTGCCAAACACGATTTCTGGGCGATTAAGGTAGGCTAGAGTTGACGCCAAAACACTTTTTGACGTGTGACCCGCACGAGTCGAGACGCAGAACTGAGCGCGACCGCCGAGTTACTCTTACAGATAGCAATACACTACGCAGAAAAAAGAAACCCTGCGACAGTGTGAACAAATGGTAGTGAGTATAAAGTGTTGGGACAATTTTCAAAGTCGTTACAAATTACCTAAAAGTGTTCTTTAATGTGTATATTTTTGCTAATTAGTAAAGTATGTTGTGTACTATCTAAATTACTTCTTAAAAATACGATCTTCAGGGTATTTTTATAACTTTTAGAGCATGAACTGCTAACATTTGGAAATTGGGACACGAATGGTGATGAGATTTGAGAAACGTTTATGAACATAACTTAGTTGTTTAAAACAATAGGAATATATTATGTACATCTGTATATAGTGCTCGAACTATGTTTTACGTGAAATTAAAAAAAACATAACTTTATATCTAACTAAGTAGTTATTTGGGGAGGGCCGCGTGATATGCACATGTTCAAATAATCACCCATCTCTTCTGGAGATTCTTAGCACCCCTTGCCACGCCGTTACCTCGACCGCTACCGTAGTCGAGGGTAGACGGGCTGCCGGAAATATGTTTAATTTGTTACTAAAAATGATTAAAATACTGAAATAATTATAAATCTTGTTTGATTTGAAACAAACTTTAAAAATTATCAGGGGCCCTACTATGACGTCTTAAAACAGTCCTAACTTATTCTTAATCCAGTGTGGAGGAGAGATGGCGCTAGAAACCCTGTATAGTGCTGTCACGTTTACACACTGGAATAACATTAAGTTAGGACTGTTTAAGGACGCATTCCCGATTGATAAGTCAAATCATTACTTTTTTAAACAAAAGTATGTTTATTAAATACAATGCTTTGTATTTTTAAAATGTTTTTGCTGCTTATTGTAGATAGATGTGCAAGGTACAATTCTTAACTATAAATATAATTTTAGATATGTCCAGTTTCTCAATAAATGTACCGAAGTGAAAAAATTTTACTAGATTTAGTTAAGAATTGTACCTTGCACATCTATCTACAATAAGCAGCAAAAACATTTTAAAAATACAAAGCATTGTATTTAATAAACATACTTTTGTTTAAAAAAGTAATGATTTGACTTATCAATCGGGAATGCGTCCTTAGACGTCATAGTAGGGGGCCAATTCCGGAATCAGATCTTGAGAACCTTGCGATATTGCATGCCCTAGTTCATGATGGTGAAGCCTTCGTTCATGAGCTTCGGCGTTCTTTTTAATTATGTCTATGACAAGGTTTACTTTGAGGTTCCGATGAAAATCGTCATTTCGAATGTACCAGGGCGCATTAAAGCCCTGAGATTAATGTTCTGAGTACTTTGTTTTGAAAACGCTGTATAATTTTGATGTTACCTACTTTGTTTGGTACAGCCCCAAAGCTGAATACCATAAGTGGACTTATGGTATTCAGCTTTGGGGCTTACAGGCATGAGGACTTGTTTGTACAAAAGTACTTTGTTGTGTACTGACAGCGAAGAATGATTTCCTATCAGCCAGTACATCGACTTGTAGCGAAGCTCTAGCTCGTCGCGTTTCTTTTAACATGAGCTTTCCAGCGAAGCTTTGCGTCTAATGTCATGCCTAAGTATTTTCGTATGGTATGACATGACCGTTTATATTTATCGGATGATAATTTTGCATTTTGTTGTGAAGTCTATGTGAACAGATTTTGTTTCATTAAGTTTCACACGCCATTTTTTTGTCCAGTCAAAGATGATATTGACGGCTGTTTGAACTTTTTTCACTGCTTCTTCTTGAGTGACGCCTGTGGTCATTATAGCTGTGTCGTCTGCAAATGTGGCAATGGTATTGTTCTCTAATTCAGGAATATCGCAAGTGTACAATAAGTACAAGACGGGACCTAGGACACTTCCTTGCGGTACTCCAGCTTTTATCGGCTTTAGTTCCGAATGTGCATCATCTTGTCTTACTCTAAACATACGCTGTGGTAGGAAAGACTAATAAGATGTCAGCAAACTGTTTAGGGAGCATATTTCTTAGTTTGTTAACGAGGCCTTTGTGCCATATTATTATCCTATCAAATGTTGTCACAGCTGAAATAAAATAAAAAAATGGGAAGTATTTATTAATTTTTGCTTAAACGCGTCGGAGGCCCCGTATCCCCTCCCGTCGCGCATCGGGGCTGCGGATTATCGAAAGAGATGACGCGGCCTCGGCACAAGGGCGAAGAAGGAACATGGGTGATTTTTAGTCAGTAGAAGTCTGACACTCCCTTCCACTCTGCCCAAGAGCGGGGGGGTTATTTGATGATTTTCCCACCAACAAAAAAAAAAAATAATAAAGGCCCCGTATCCCCTGCCACCAGTTGTGTAACTAGATAGCTCGAATATCTCGGAAACCTGACGATTTAGATTCAAAACTTTGGTTGTTTTTATATCAGCTTTTGATGATACGGATTTACAAGTGTACTTACAAAAAAAACGATAGAGGCGGCAAAGCTGTAAGTAGGAGGAATAGAGAAAAAACAAAACGAGTAATTTACGAGTTTATTTGGTTATAAGTATAACTAAAAGAATAAAAAAAACGCACAGAAAACAATAATTCTATAATAATATGTAAAAATATAGTAAGTGCTAAACCTAAGTTAAGGTTACCTTATTAAGGTTAGGTTAGGTTTACCTTACTACTTTATTTTTAAATAATTAAGTAATTGATAAGTATGTCAGGATCGTAGCAGGACGCGTTCTGTTGTTTCTGCCTACACCCGTGGGAAAAGAGCGTGAGTTTATATTTTCGTTAATTACTATAAACAAGTAACTCGATGCATTTATCTTGTACCATTAGTTCTTTGATCTCTTTTCTCGTACAATCTTCCACATTGTGATTTCTAAAGAGATATACTGCCATACGACGCTGAGTACCGACTGCTTCTGCCAGGATGCCTTTGATTAAAGCCCCAAGGAACTTCGTCTTTGATTTTCCATGAGAAAAGTTTTTACTTAGGTAACTATCTAAAGCATCGGTATACAGCTCTATTATAGAGTCGAAGTATGTGCTCACCAGTTCAGCTACCTCCTTCACTATATATCTGCCAAACACGAAGCCCACAGCTTCTACTCCCTCCGACTTCCTCCTCTTTGGATCAGCGAAAACTTCTGGCATCTGTTTCATACTCTGCCGAACAGCTTTGAAGTACAGCATTGTTAAATGTAAATGCACATACTTGCCAAAATACTGCTCTTTCGGCATGAACGTCTGCGTCCAAGCTAAGATCCTCTCGATCACAGACAAACATGACATGTATTTAGTGTCTAGAAACGCGGCATTATATGTAAGACTATTTATAACTTGACCAAGACGGCTTTTAAAAGCATATAAGTCGCAACGCAAGCTATCTAACTGCTCTATGAACCGGTTACCAATTTTAGCGTACCTCCTTTCTAAATCCTCCTGATCTCCAGACAACATCAAGTATCTAACAAACATAGCAGGGTAGGGTAACAAGTTTTCAATTTCATCAGTTTTCGCGAAAAGGTAAAGCAATATTTTTTCGATCATATCTTCTTTTACCTCAGGCATAAGCATGCATAATTGACGAAGCAGGCAGTCCGCACGTGAATTGATTTTGGAAAGAATAACGTACAATGTCCCACAGTAGTCGGCTTTGATGACAGACGGAATCCATTCGATTTTTCGGAGTAACTGACAAAGCCAAATACGAGTTGTGAAGTCAACCCTGGAAAACAGGGGTTTAACGATATCCCATACTCTAGGATCAGCAGTAGCACCGTGATGACGGAAATACGCCATCGCTACACGTATTGCTACCACAGGACGCAATTTGGCTGCTGATTCGAAAGTGTCGAGAAGTAACCCACCCGTAGAGCGCATACTCAATGCTAAGGCTACTCTTACCGTGCGTCGTTCAGTAGCTAGCTCATGAGTTAACGCAGCTCTTTGTATTTCCCGACAGCGCATCGCTCGCGTCGCGACAGCCTTCACACCAGCCTTGCGCCAGCCCCATTCCGCCAAGTTGACGGTAGGCCGAGCGCGGTGTGCGCAAGCCCTCAGTGCCGCCGCAGACCTCACACTTTCTTTACCCGCTGCATCAAATTCATGTAATTCTTTCTCAAAACCTTTGCACAAGAGACTTGCCAGCGGTCTTGCCACTCTTAATAATGACAGTTTCTTGTAATTTTTAACCGACTTTAAAAAGAATTCGACGGATTCTTTCTCTAGTTGAGCGATCTTCTTCTTTAGTACGCTCCTGAGCTGTAAAGTTAAGTCTTCCTTCTGGTTGAAGTATATCACTAGCTTGGATATGAATTGGTCAAAGCGTGTTCGACTAGCGATTTCGGCAACGTTCCCGAGTTCTAGTACTTCTAGTGCAGGTGGATCGTGACGCAGCGCGTTTAAGAACGATCCCTGATCACACCTAAACTCTAAATTGACTCGAAGTAACTCACGTCGTCCAATCCTCGCGTTATATAACCGTCTGAGTAAAGAGCGAGCGACTGGTGCATTGCGCAAGGCTAAGGTCCTTACTGCCTCTATCATCGGTGACGTTGCGTCAACGCGGATATGGTATATTTCAATGACATCGAGCATTTGATTAAGCCGTTTGGCGGTGACTGAATTATCCGCGTCTATGGCAGCCGATGCCAACATGTTTTGAAGACCATTAGCAACGCGTACACGCTCGTCCACCTTTAAAGAATACTGTTTCAACGTTGAAAAGCGAAAGAGAAAAGCATCGCGGACGACTTGTTCGCATTCACCAGCTAACAACTGACGAATCACGACGCAGTGCAGTCCTTCATGGCACGCGGCTTCGGATGGTCCACCGTCGAGCCCAAGCCCGCGCCCGAACTCCAGAAAATGTTGCCAGACATCTGCAGGCAGGCGCCAGACGTTAGCACGCTTGACGAGGCTGCGTAGTATGGAGGCGCGTATGTGTGGTGGCTCGTTACTGTGCCGGGCTGCTAGACGTAACAGAGCCGACACCGCCTCACTGCGTCCACCGCTCTTGCTCACTAGTACAAGGAAAATATCGCGCCGTCTGTCCGCAGAACCTGTAGCTCCTAGCCGTTGCCCTAAGTCGTGCAGAGCTCGTTCGAATCCGATAAAGCGGAACTCATCAAACAACCGGTCTAAGTCCGTTCTAGCTATCACACGTGGTTTTGTTACTATAGACACATAACGAGCATATTTCCTTTTTTTCAGCATGGCCCTGAAATCTACCCCGAGTGTCGCGTAATCCACGTCGTCGAATATATGTGGGTCAGAGTCGGAGTGCGGGGGTGACTCCGGCGTCGAGTACGGCCACTCTGTCACACGCTCTCCTATATCTTTCTCAACGAACACTAGTTTCTTGAACGCCGCTCTCTTATCGGGTCTTAGACGCTTTATCAGTGGCTCCACGGCTTTGTACTTGAACCAGCTCTTCAAATAGCTTGCTCGTGCTAGCTTTAACACTACTTCTTGACATTCCTCGACACTGAGCCGAGCAGCAACAGTCGGGATGTGCAGGAAGTACGCAACGTACAGCTCCAATTTATTTGTGAATCTAGATTTATTGTAACGTATGATGTAGTCAGTTGCCAAAGGACTGAATCGGCTAAATTTGTTCATATTAAAATACTTTTCTGTGATATCAAGGAACACATCGGCATCTGACTTCAGCACACATTTCACACTATTGTAGTATGAATTTTCTTGTGAAAGATAGCGATTTTTCACATCTTCATCGGTCGCTAATGATTCAAAGTATATTTTGGCGACTCTTGGGCATATCTCGCACAATACTTTTAATTTATGAGGGGATAATTTATTTAATTTCTTGGGGGCCTCTGCCAGTATGAACTCATAACTGCAATGACTAAGGAACTTTATAGCAAACTCAAATGCGTTCTCTTTGTAGTATTGATAGAACTCCTGACACATAGTCTGGTCTCGTAGATTGATGTAAAGCCAGTGCTTCATTTTGGTAACTGCTGGCTTAATCATTTCCGGGAAGAGAACATCTTCTAAATATTTTGGGTTTATAATGTCACGGTGCTCTATAAGCCATGTTGATTTCAGGGCTCTGCTCACGTATAACATGTCATCGTCTTTTAAATTACGTATTATGTAGTCTACGTGTTTGAGTTTTATGGTGAGATCTATTTTAAAGAGGCGATCAACTGGAGACTCTTCGGGCAGTGCCTCAACGTCCTGAACTGTAGCACCGCTCTCTTTAGCGTCACGCACTATGGCGTTTAAATACCGGTGCCGTTGGCCCAGGTTATCTCCTGACAACATGATTGGTGTGAAAGACGCCATCTGGAAATATAACAAATACATACAATTATAGAGAATTGCAATCATGATTCTTATTCCTTAAATACATTTGCACGCAACATTTTAGGGAAAGTATTGAGGTAAGGCTTGCTTGTATGTAGGTAGGTACAATTATTGATTTAGGCTATGGGTAAAATGAGAGTCTGACATTTACAAATTAATAACATGATACTTTTTACCATGGGCGTAGCCAGGGGGGGGGGGGGTTCGGGGGACTCATTCTTGACAGTTACATGAACTTGGAGGGTTGTTTTGATGATTTTGATGATTATAATTCTGTAACTGCATACGTCTTGGGCGGAGTTGCGCGTCGTGCGCGCTAAAAACGTAAGAAAATTTTAATTTCGCGGACTACCCTGGAACAACAAGGGACAAAGTTATAACTATTATTAGCGATGAGAGAATCCTTACTATAATAATAGGTCTTTACCTATGTAATTGGAGATTCTATAACCGGCATTTTCAGATTTAATTATCTGTGGATTGGCGCGTAATTCGAAATTCAAGTAAATTTTATTTGAAAGACGTGTTAATTTAATTTCAAATTCAATCATTTGTTTTTTGATAGTTTTTTGTTTTTGTGACATATTGGTAGTTTTTGGCGCTATGGATAAACTGCAAATTCGTACAATAGGCATGACGAAAGATTTTGAAATCCCCGTCCGTAATGTGGGTAGGTACATCTTTTTTATTAACGAAAAAACCTTTATTTCAGTAATAAAGTAAAGTATAACGAAGTTATAAGCCATTTCTGTAAAAAAAAAAAAATTGAGCGCGAAAACAGCTCGCAGTGTCATGGCGTCGGGTCTGACGTCACGCCTAAGTAAACATGAAATGTCTAAGCGCAGCTAGAGGAATCTAAAACAAACATTACCTTATTTCGTGTGATAAAAACGAATGACAAAGTTTATAAGTGGTGTGCGGTGCCTCAGTGTAAAAACACATCATTATCAACACCCAACAACGTGTTTGTATATGTCCCAAACAAGAAAATAATACGAGATAAATGGTTCGAAACCCGAAGGACGTAGCCATGAATTCGCCAATTTATTTCTGTGAAGACCACTTTGATGTAAGTATTAAGTTTAGGTACCTAATTGATAGATTGATAGGTTTTAAATATAAAATGTTTATTTGACGTGAAATAGTTGAAATATTGAAGTTCCTCTAATTTATTGCGGTTATGTTTGTTTTGGTCTTTGTTAACACTTTTGTAAGATAGTAGGTTGTTACTATGAGAAAAGATACTAGTACATGCTTTGTAGTTATAGAAATTTACTCCTTTTGTTGGTTATTAACTCAGTAGCAAACTTTTATTAAAAGTTGCGAAGGAGCTAACCTCAAAAATAAACTGACAAGTTTATTGTAAAAATAACACATGAAAGTGAAAATAAACTAAACTCCTACAAGCTCAAAACGAGTTTGATTAGCTTGTTGTATTTTAATAGTGATATAAATACAAAATTCACTTACAGGGAGGTTTTCACATTTCGGAACTCGGACGAGCAAAATTCTTTATTTGACCCAAGGAAATCGCCCAACATCAGTAAATCTATCCTGGGCAAATTTAAACTGTTTGCTTTTACAAAGCCTGATTCCATTGCTAAAGATGTTCACAAAGAAGTATGTAGTAACAAAAAAAATATCCAAATGCGTAATCGGCAACAAAACAACACAGTGAGCTAGTGATGTTTACATAGGCGTGACGTAGTGCGCTATGATTGGTGTTTCAATCAAAATGGCCGATTGCAGTATTTTAATCTTTTATTTTATTAAAAATCTTACTAATCTTCAATTTTTAAATAAAACTAAATCAGTATTTTAAATCCTTCTCGTATGTAATTTCCCATAATATCATTAAATCATTGATTATTTGACAATGTCGTCACGCCTATTTTTGAATATGAGTTCATACGTGGAAATACCGCTGCGCAAACAACAAAAAAACATTAACGACGTGTACGATTTCCGTTCACTGCGTGTACGGGCTTAACACTGCTTGCTTAAACACGGTCCATTACTGGTTCAATCGTTTTCAATTTGGAAATTTTGAGTCGAAGAACGAGCCTCGCGGTTGGCCGGTAAACATTGTCGACAACGACGAATTGAAGGCGATAGTGGAAGCGGATCCAACTCAATCTAAGGCTGAGCTTACTGCAGGCCTTGGAGTTAGTGTCAAAACAACATTGAGGCACTTGCGTCAAATTGGAAAGATAAAAAAGCTAGATAAGTGCGTGCCACGCGAACTAAGCGACCAACAGCGAGATTTACGCGTCGAAGCATGGATAGCACTACTGAATCGGCATAGAAACAATGAAATTCTTATCAAATTGTTACCTGCGATGAAAAGTGGATCCTGTACGACAACCGTAAGCGTTCGTCTCAGTGGGTGGACCCGGGTACATCACTTAATCAGTGCGCTACAAAAAAGATTACTCATAGGAAGATGATGGTGACTGTCTGGTGGACCAGTGCCGGACTTGTACACCACAGCTTCTTACCGAATGTCACAACAGTGACGGCAGATGTCTATTGCAAAGAATTGCAAACAATGTTGGAGAAGCTCGCAATTCAACAACCAAGACTAGTCAATCGTTCTTCCCCATTGCTTCTCCACGACAACGCGCGAGCTCACACTTCACGAAAGACCATCGCAAAGCTACAAGAGTTATAGCTGGAAGCTCTCCGTCACCCACCGTGCTTACCGGACCTTGCCCCAACAGATTTCTACTTTTTTCAAAATTTAGACATTTTTTTAAGTGGTAAAAAATTCGACACCCGAGAGGCAGTACAAAACGCTTTCGCTGATTTCATTGCCTCCCGTCCGGCAGACTTCTACAGTAAAGGGATAAACAAACTGCCATCAAAATGGCAAAATTGTATAGATCATTTGGGCCAGTAGGTACTTTGATTCGCTGAAATAAAAAAAATACCAAAATTTTTATATTTTAAAATTCTCATACAAATCGGCAATTTCATAGGTAAAGACCTAATATTTTAATATTATAAATGCGAAAGAAACTCTGTCTGCCTATTTGTCGCGCTTTCACGCCAAAACTACTGGCCTGATTTAAATTAAATTTGGTACACAGGGTTGAAACCCCTCCCCCCCCCCCCCCCCCCCCCCTTTGGGGTGAAAAGATTGGGTACCTTTGGTCGCGATAACCGACATCCACGCGGGCGAAACCGCGGGCATCAGTTAGTTGGATATAATTATATTCTCGACGCTCGTAATCTCGAAATAAATCTTGAATAATATTTAACTGTGTGTGCCTACGTAGATAGGGCTTGTAAAATAATCACCTTGGTTGGAATCCCAGAACACTGGAATGTATGAAAATGCCACAAAACACTTTTGTTGGACTCCCCAACGTGCATTATCACCGTATACACTGAACAAAAATAAGTACATTCGATTTGGCCTTGATACTGATTTAGATATGAGCAATATGCCCCGTCGTTCCCAATATGCAAGACTGCCGATTGTAAAATATAAATGTTTTAAGTAGGGGTTACTTTGATTCTCGGGATGACTTTGAACGAAACTTCCATTTCATGTAAAATAGCGAATTGCGTAAAACAATATGCAATTTGGTAGTTTTTTTTGTAAGGTTTTAGTTTTAATGAAAATAAATAAAAAGGACTGATTTTAAGCTAAAATTCTGTTAACAACATTTTTTTAACAAAGAAATGTTCTTTATTTCATGACTTACTAGATCAAAGTAACCTCTTAAGACAAAAATGACAATATTTATTTTTCCGCGGGTCGATTTTGATTTTTTTAAATTTGATTGGCATTATAATTGGGTTTACTACGTACATTTTACTGCGAAACGACACGTGTAGTTACGCAATAAAATGGGGGGATATCAAAGTAACCCCATCTTACGTATAACTTTGATCAGACCGTTTTTATTTTTTTTCCCAAAATCAAGCTAAGTACTTTTTTTTACAGGAATCGAAAGTTATAAAAAACCGATTACTAGACTTTTTTGTTGTATTTTTTTTTCACCCTCTTCCAAAGATATGGACCGTCTAAGTTCAATTTTGATCAAATTAACCCCGATTTACGGTACTTATCTAAGTTTAAATACTAAAATAATGCTAAGTAGGTATTTTAATAACATTACCTACTTTAATTCTGCTTAGAAATCTTAGAATGTTTCTTCGTCACACATTTTTGTTTCGTTGGTAACAATTTTAAGTTTTAGGGTTCCGTAGTCAACATGGAACCCTTATAGTTACGCCATGTCCGTCTGTCTGTCTGTCCGCTATAGTAGGTAATTAGGTATCTTAAAGATTTTAGTAGGAACTAGAAAGTTGTAATTTGGCATGAATATACTTACAAATGAGTACCTAACTCATTTGTAAGTAGGTATATTCATGCCAAGTTATAAAGTAGTAAAATAAAAAGTTATTAACTTGAGACTTTTATTTGATCATCATGATCATCTTTACCTAATTAGGGTGAATGCGACAAGGTACTAGCCCGCGAAATTCAAATTTTCTTTCTTGAATCCCTTTTTCATCACGGAACCTTTATGAACTGACTTGTTGATTTGAATCATTATTAAGTACTCAGTTAATTCACATTTGTTACGGTCGCTAATCCTATTTTATTTAACATACAACCTGACACTGACCGGCAAATTGCAAAAAACGTAAGAAAATTCGCGGGCTACTTTGTCGCATCAACAGTTTCAATACACCGAGATGCGCTCCTGCCTGTCATGCAATGCGATCTTGATGGCATGAAAACAACTAAAATGGGTTATGGTTCCGAACGGGAATAGACAGATGTGTGCGGACGTTGGCACATTTCTCCCGAATGGGGCCAGAAAGAAATGTCCCTAAAATGGCCCTGACTCAAGGCATTCTTGGAACCATGACCCAACATTTTCTACAGACGGAATAGATACCTACCTATTAACTGGATAACACTTGGGTATTTATTATATAATGAAAAAGCCTTTTAAAGCTTACCTTTTGGGGCTCCAAATCAATTCAATGTAGGTAGAGGTACTGCAAGTTTTGCAACTATTTCTTCCCACACTGAGAGACTGACTGAATGTTCTCCTATGGCCGGCTAAACCACGCTAAACTGAGTAATGAGTAGGTATTTAGTCCATCCATTGCACATTCGCACGAAATTGACCTTGACTTTATTTTAAGAGTGAAACCTATCGTAGGGTTGGTAATCAGGATTGTTAGCTTAGCGCCTGGCGCTATAATTTTTTTCAGCGCCCCTTTATATTCAATTTAAAAAAAAACCGCTAAAACAGTTATGATCTCATTAGGTATTACCTTTGTTTTATTAAGTAGGTAGCCTTCTTGTCACAATTTTCGAGCTCGCCGTATGGTACATGATGAGCTTATCTTATTCTATTCTGTAAAAGTTGTCAGACTTGCTCCCTTTCTAATTTCTGGATTAATGAACAGAAAGAACCTTCATTTATTTGAGTAGCGGGTATTTTTTTCGACCTGGCTTCGCTCGCAATATGTACATATACCTTAGGTAGAGGTGTGAAAGTAACATATTCAGTCCCAAGACGGGGTGCCAATAATTCGAAGGACCCGAGTTAAACAATGTGCTTTTCACATTATTGATCGAAGGCTTTTCATTTCGAATACAAGTAAAGAAAAAATCAAAACATGAGCATGAACAATAAGAACATAAATAGCAAACATTGTCTTGGAATAGTAAGCTTTTAAACTAAAATTACATTTTATTTTGGCTTTAAACGCCATAAATGGCAAGTCTAGAAAAGAAGATGGCAGTTTGTTATATAATGTTACTAGCTGACCCGCGCAACTTCGTCTGCGTCACATAATATAGATTATTCCTACCTACTACCCTACCTACCCTACCTACCCTACCCTACCTACCCTACCTACTACCCTACCTAAAAAAAAAAAAAAGTATCCTATGTCCTTCTCCTGGTTCTTAGCTACCTCCCTACCAATTTTCATCTAAATCCGGCCAGCCGTTCTTGAGTTATAAATGGTGTAACTAACACGACTTTCTTTTATAAGGTCAATGTGGGCAAATCCGTCATACTTTTTTGAAAGTCGAATTTGGTTAACTAAATCTGGTACACTTACTACTTTAATAAAAATTTGATGGTTGTAAGCGATACAAAATTTTATTCTCTTGTATACACATCCATTTTAAACAACAAAACAGCCATCCACATGTAACTAACAAGGTTTTTTTAAAAGTCGGTCGTTAGACGGATTTTCCCGACGATTCGGGGCAAATCCGTCTAGTAGCAAATTTGCCTCGAGTTACGCCGTTTTATCAAAGTATGCAATTTGTAAGCAAGTAAATGCAGATGATGAAGAAAAATGTTTTTTAACATCATAAAAATAAGGTTTATTTTACGTTTTACTCCCTAAAATCTTTTTTGGGGGCTAATCCGGCCTATTTTTATAACCAGGGACTTTAAACCTTTCTAAAAAGTTTGAAAACTAAATATTTTTACTTATCAGTTTAATTTTTCAGGTACATTGAAACAATCCTATCTTATTATGACAATGGTATTTATGGTATTAACTTAAATACACAGGGTTAGTTTTAATGAATTCGGTTAGGTATAATAATAATAATAAATTCTTTAATTGCAAAACATTTCTATACAATATTTGTGAAGCCCTGACTCCAGAGCTAGATATTAAATATCTGTATTTCAGGAGTCAGTTTCTTCTTCCTAATAACGACACAGTCGCTGCCCCGGAGGAGTAGTGTCTCGTTCATAAAGCACATGAATTTAGTGTTTAAAAATACTTTTTTGACGAAAACTGTAAAACGCCTTGATGTATAAGTATTAATAATTCATTAATTGGTAAATTCCTTTATGTTGTGAAACTGTTTTTGTAAAAATAATTACAAAAATAATAATAATCAAACACCCAATTGTTAGTTACCAGTGGACTTTCAAAGTATAAACTAAAAATAGGAAGGATGAAAAGGTTGACGACATCTGCAATGGGGTAATTCCTGTATATGACGATTTAGCCCCTTCGAAATTAGACGGATTTTCCCACTTGAACATTTTGAGGTTACGTATTTTTTTTAACAATTCTTTCTGTATCTACTGGTTTATATTCAAAACAAATAGAAAAATCCGTTGTAACACTTATTAAACTACATGTTAGGCATACTCAGAAAGTCGTAACTTGTAAAATTTAATATTTATCCTATATGAAACGGCGGCACGCAACACTTGAGTTTCGAGTTCGTAGCACAAGTAAACTTCAAATGCATTTTTTGACAATTGTAGACAACCTTGCTCCATCTATGAATCATAGTTAGAACTAAAAACTGACCCTGTTTTATCGACCGAACCAGTAACAGCGTAACTATTCTGGAATGAATAGTAAACGAATGTGTATGGAATAGCCCCGTAGACGGATTTGCCCACATTGACCTTATATATAGATAGACTAGTATTTGCGTGGCTGCGCTCGCTGCGCGCAGCTCGCGGGTCTGCCTACCTACACCTACCTGCTACCTACCTACACCTACCTACTACCTACCTACACCTACCTACTACCTACCTACACCTACCTACACCTACCTACACCTACCTACACCTACCTACACCTACCTACACCTACCTACACCTACCTACACCTACCCACACCTACCTACACCTACCTACACCTACCTACACCTACCTACACCTACCTACACCTACCTACACCTACCTACACCTACCTACACCTACCTACACCTACCTACACCTACCTACCTACTACCTACCTACCTACTACCTACCTACCTACTACCTACCTACCTACACCTACCTACACCTACGTACATCTACCTACTACCTCCTACTACCACTAAAAAAACATTACCCTAAAGTTTGCTTGTCGTCGCCCCTGAGTTACGCTTCACCCACTCAACCTTCGTTACGCTAAGGAGGTCGCCGGCTCGCTTCGCTCGCCACCTCCCCCCTTCGCTCCACTCAGGACCTACCTACCACCGGAAAGCTATCATGACATTATCCCTACGCTACGGGGGTCGCCGGCTCGCTTCGCTCGCCCGCTCCCCCCTTCGCTTTGCCGCTGTACCACCACCGTTTTCAACGCCCCTCAATAGTTTTATGTAAGAAAAAAAAAAAAAAAAAAACTGAAAAAGGGGGGGGGGGGGGTTGAAGGGGGGGTGAGGGGGGGAGTCTCGAAAAATGATTTCGATTAACGCAAAGGCCCCTCTAAATGAATCTGAAAAAAAAATCGTTCCAAGTCTCTTAACTTTCGAGATCCGCCTAAAAGGGGGGGAGAAGGGGGGCAAGGGGGGCCACTTTGAAAAATGATTTTTACTTTACCGAGCCTCCTCTATACGAATCCGTAATAAAAAAAAAATACCGGTCTCTTAGTTTCCGAGATACGATAGAGAGGGGGGGGAGGGGGGGCAAAAAGGGGGGGTTTCGGACTTTTCCCATACTCACCAGAGTTACTTGTTTACGAATCTGTCAAAATATACCCACCTCCCCATCCAACATCTGGGAGAACAATGATGTCAGTGAGTCAGTCAGTGAGTGAGTGGTAGTTTAGCTTTATATAGTATAACTAGTATTTGCGTGGCTGCGCTCGCTGCGCGCAGCTCGCGGGTCTGCTTACCTACACCTGCCTACTACCTACCTACACCTACCTACTACCTACCTACACCTACCTACACCTACCTACACCTACCTACACCTACCTACACCTACCTACACCTACCTACACCTACCTACACCTACCTACACCTACCTACACCTACCTACACCTACCTACACCTACCTACACCTACCTACACCTACCTACACCTACCTACACCTACCTACACCTACCTACACCTACCTACACCTACCTACACCTACCTACACCTACCTACACCTACCTACACCTACCTACCTACTACCTACCTATCACCTACCTACTACCCCCTACTACCACTAAAAAAACATTCCCTAAAGTTTGCTTGTCGTCGCCCCTGAGTTACGCTTCACCCACTCAACCTTCGTTACGCTAAGGAGGTCGCCGGCTCGCTTCGCTCGCCACCTCCCCCCTTCGCTCCACTCGGTCTCGCAGGTTCGCTCCACTCAGGACCTACCTACCACCGGAAAGCTATCATGACCTTATCCCTACGCTACGGGGGTCGCCGGCTCGCTTCGCTCGCCCGCTCCCCCCTTCGCTTTACCGGTAGCACCATTTTACTCCCCCGACCCTCCTCTATACGAATCCGTAAACAATATAGAAAAAAAGGGGTGAAGAGGGGGGGGGGGGAAGAAGGGGGGAGATATGAAAAATGATTTCGACTAACTCTATGCCCCTTTCAATGAATCTGAAAAAAAAAATGTTCCAAGTCTCTTAACTTCCGAGATCCGAAAGGGGGGGGTGGAGGGGGGCAAGGGGGTCAAATTTGAAAAATGGTTTTTACTTCCCCAAGCCTCCTCTATACGAATCCCTAAAAAAAAAACTTGTAAATTCTCTTTATTTCCGAGATCCGCCTAAAGGGGGGGAGAAGGGGGGCAAAGGGGGCCACTTTGAAAAATGATTTTTACTTTACCGAGCCTCCTCTATACGAATCCGTAAAAAAAAAAAAATACGGGTCTTTTAGTTTCCGAGATACGATAGGGAGGGGGGAGAAGGGGGGGGAAAAGGGGGGGTTTCGGACTTTTCCCATACTCACCAGAGTTACTTGTTTACGAATCTGTCAAAATATACCCACCTCCCCATCCACCATCTGGGAGAACAATTATGTCAGTGAGTCAGTCAGTGAGTCAGTGGTAATTAAGCTTTATATAGTATAACTAGTATTTGCGTGGCTGCGCTCGCTGCGCGCAGCTCGCGAGTCTGCCTACCTACACCTACCTACTACCTACCTACACCTACCTACACCTACCTACACCTACCTACACCTACCTACACCTACCTACACCTACCTACACCTACCTACACCTACCTACACCTACCTACACCTACCTACACCTACCTACACCTACCTACACCTACCTACACCTACCTACACCTACCTACACCTACCTACACCTACCTACTACCTACCTACACCTACCTACTCAACCTTCGTTACGCTTCACCCACTCAACCTTCGTTACGCTAAGGAGGTCGCCGGCTCGCTTCGCTCGCCACCTCCCCCCTTCGCTCCACTCGGTCTCGCAGGTTCGCTCCACTCAGGACCTACCTACCACCGGAAAGCTATCATGACATTATCCCTACGCTACGGGGGTCGCCGGCTCGCTTCGCTCGCCCGCTCCCCCCTTCGCTTTACCGGTACCACCATTTTACTTCCCCGAGCCTCCTATCCTATACGAATCTGTAAACAAAAGAGAAAAAAAGGGGTGAAGAGGGGGGGGGGGTGAAGGGGGGGGGAGAGGGGGGGGAGTTTCTAAAAATGATTTCGACTAACGCATTGCCCCTCTCAATGAATCTGAAAAAAAAAAAAATGTTCCAAGTCTCTTAACTTCCGAGATCCGAAAGGGGGGGGTAAAGGGGGGGCAAGGGGGTCAAATTTTAAAAATGGTTTTTACTTCCCCAAGCTTCCTCTATACGAATCCCTAAAAAAAACTCTCGTAAATTCTCTTTATTTCCGAGATCCGCCTAAAGGGGGGGAGAAGGGGGGCAAGGGGGGCCACTTTGAAAAATGATTTTTACTTTACCGAGCCTCCTCTATACGAATCCGTAAAAAAAAAAAAATACGGGTCTTTTAGTTTCCGAGATACTATAGGGAGGGGGGGGAAGGGGGGGGAAAAGGGGGGGTTTCGGACTTTTTCCATACTCACCAGAGTTACTTGTTTACGAATCTGTCAAAATATACCCACCTCCCCATCCACCATCTGGGAGAACAATTATGTCAGTGAGTCAGTGAGTCAGTGAGTGGTAGTTTAGCTTTATATAGTATAACTAGTATTTGCGTGGGTGCGCGAGCTGCGCGCAGCTCGCGAGGCGTGAAGTGGGGGAGAGGGGGCGCTTTGAAAAATGATTTCGACTAACGCATTGCACCTCTCAATGAATCTGAAAAAAAAAATTTTCAATGCAGCTCGCGGTACTACCTACCTACACCTACCTACCTATACCTACCTATACCTACCTACACCTACCTACCTATACCTACCTATACCTACCTACACCTACCTACACCTACCTACACCTACCTACACCTACCTACACCTACCTACACCTACCTACACCAACCTACACCTACCTACTACCTACCTACACCTACCTACTACCTACCTACACCTACCTACTACCTACCTATACCTACCTACACCTACCTACACCTACCTACACCTACCTACACCAACCTACACCTACCTACTACCTACCTACACCTACCTACTACCTACCTACACCTACCTACACCTACCTACACCTACCTACACCTACCTACCTACTACCTCCTACTACCACTAAAAGAACATTACCCTAAAGTTTGCTTGTCGTCGCCCCTGAGTTACGCTTCACCCACTCAACCTTCGTTACGCTAAGGAAGTCGCCGGCTCGCTTCGCTCGCCACCTCCCCCCTTCGCTCCACTCGGTCTCGCAGGTTCGCTCCACTCAGGACCTATCTACCACCGGAAAGCTATCATGACATTATCCCTACGCTACGGGGGTCGCCGGCTCGCTTCGCTCGCCCGCTCCCCCCTTCGCTTTACTCGGTCTCGCAGGTTCGCTCCACTCAGGACCTACCTACCACCGGAAAGCTATCATGACATTATCCCTACGCTACGGGGGTCGCCGGCTCGCTTCGCTCGCCCGCTCCCCCCTTCGCTTTACCGGTACCACCATTTTACTTCCCCGAGCCTCCTATCCTATACGAATCTGTAAACAAAAGAGAAAAAAAGGGGTGAAGAGGGGGGGGGGGGAGTGAAGGGGGGGGAGAGGGGGGGAGTTTCTAAAAATGATTTCGACTAACGCAATGCCCCTCTCAATGAATCTGAAAAAAAAAATGTTCCAAGTCTCTTAACTTCCGAGATCCGAAAGGGGGGGGATGGAGGGGGGCAAGGGGGTCAAATTTTCAAAATGGTTTTTACTTCCTCAAGCCTCCTCTATACGAATCCCTAAAAAAAAAACACGTAATTCTCTTTATTTCCGAGATCCGCCTAAAGGGGGGGAGAAGGGGGGCAAGGGGGGGCACTTTGAAAAATGATTTTTACTTTACCGAGCCTCCTCTATACGAATCCGTAATAAAAAAAAAATACCGGTCTCTTAGTTTCCGAGATACGATAGGGAGGGGGGGGAGGGGGGGCAAAAAGGGGGGGTTTCGGACTTTTCCCATACTCACCAGAGTTACTTGTTTACGAATCTGTCAAAATATACCCACCTCCCCATCCACCATCTGGGAGAACAATTATGTCAGTGAGTCAGTGAGTCAGTGAGTGGTAGTTTAGCTTTATATAGTATAATAATATAATACCGAGCCCTAGGAATGAATTATGAACTTTGTGAAGTCGGTGAAAAGGAGCGCGTAGTTTATGCTTATTTCTAGTGTTAAAGTTGTGACTTGTGAATATTTAACTGTTTTAGTGTACCTACAGGTGGATATTTTGTCTAAAATATAAAATGTTGGCAAAGATGAATTGAGAAGCAACCGTGAGAATCACAATCTCCTTAAAAAATCTCTAAGAGAAACTCAAGCACCCACTCACCCAGCTGATAAATTGCAAGAACCGCTCGCTTCAGCAGAACAAATATATTTCGAATATCAGCAGCTTTGCCCCACAGCAGAATACCGTAGGACATCATAACGATAACGCTGTGAAAATAATACCGTGCTGTATCAACGTCAGTGTCTTGTCTTATTATCTTCGTATTGTCTTACTTTTCTGACGGCGTATACGGCCGAACTTAGCCTTCCCGCTGCGCTTGAAACTATTGTAATTTTGAATATAATGTTAAATCCATTGTAATTTTGAATATAATGTTAAATCCAGAAATACAGCAGCAGAGTGCTCAACATTCTAATCTTTATCAATTGCTAGCCTTTTCTATTGTTGCTATAGGTACAGTAGGTACCTTATGGATTGCGCCCCCGTCCCTTGATTATCTTTGTTATTCATGGACCTTCCCGAACCTTTCTAAGTATGGCCCTGAATAGGATAAAATAAAGATATTGGATGGATGGATCGCGACGCCCCTCAAAATCCTGGCGCTTTTACGGGCGATCTGGTTGGCCCCACTCTAAAAGCTCCACTTACCTTATGTCCTATATCCGATAAAGCGGCTAATGTAAACAAACAAGTCTAGATATAGTTACACGTGTATCGTATCGAGATAATGAATGATTGCTGCTATCTCTGTAGATTGCCAGTATTCTACGCGTTTGATTGATGTATATTGCATTTGCATTTCTATTTCATGTGAAACGATAAAATCCATAAATAGTATTCAAATTAAGTATTGTGTTAATAAACTTGTTTTAGCTGCCAAAGTTCGTGTCGTTCTAATTGAACGCAACCATACAATGACGAAATAACGAAATATTAAAACCTGTCAAATGTTCGAACTGTCAGTGTCAGTTTTACTGTCAGTCAAACGAAATAAAATTGGAGAAATCTGAAGTTGTTTTGATAGATAGTTGATAGTCCACTTGAATTTTGTGTGGATTTATATAAAATTTGAATCAAAATGGAACCAAATGCCGACATAACTTTACCAGCTCTTAAATTCTTGACGAGTGAATCTGAACATATTTGTAGGTTATGTTTTTCTTCGACTGAGCATGAAGAAGTATCGTTTGAAGACAGTGTACGGCTTCAGAGGTCCTATTTGGATGAAACCCTCACTTTTGTGGATATGTTCCGCGATTTGCGTGTAAGTGTCCATATTAAAGAATGTTTTGTCTCTCCAAAGAAAGCAATAACAGAAGTACCTAGTATCTAAAAGACAATATCCGAGTACCTATGTATTAAACTAGAATTAGTTTAATGGTTTGTTTTCAACTGTTCCAGGTTGTCCAAGAGCTTTCTTTGCCGCAAGTCCTGTGCGTGAACTGTGCCACTATGACCATCAGTTCTTACCTATTTCTCAAACTGTGTCAGTCTTCCAATGAGAACTGGAACACAATAATTAATAGGCTAAGCACAAGTATAGACCAGTATTCATGTATAGGTCCCAAACTAGGTGCTCAAACTGTGTATTTTGTAGTGAAGGATAAAGAAAATCTCATGTTCACTAGCAGAAAACAGCAGAAACAAAAAAGTAAAAAGGCTGCCCTTAACAAAATTAGAGAACTGGTCAAAGATAAACGTTATAGGGTGAAGAAGGAGAAAAAATCAAATGTTATTTGTGAAGAATGTGGAGAAAGATTTGTCTCCAACTGCCACCTAGTCAAACATATGAAAGTTCACAGCAACTCCAAGCATCCTTGCAAGCAGTGCCCCAAACTGTTTGCCACGCAGCTACAACTTGATGAACATGCCGAAAGAGTGCATTATCCAAAAAAACTAAAATGTCCAAAGTGCTCCAAAATGTTTAGTACTAACAAAATGCTGACATTGCATGATAAACTACATCATGTGGCTGCAATATGTAAACTGTGTTTTGTTCAGTTCCCCTCGAAGAAGGACCTACGAGCTCACTTAAACAAACATGAAGTCAACACATGTCCACGCTGCAGCAAAGCTTTCCTTAACAAACACACCTTTAAACTGCACCTAAGAATTTGCGGTAAACTGAAAGATCAACTACCTAGCTTCTTTTGTGATATTTGCAGCAAAGGCTATGCTACAAAGAATGGCTTGCGGACTCATTTGAAAACAGATCATGGGTTTGGATCTGTCCTATCTTGTAACTGGTGTGGCAAGAAATTTGATGCTAAAAGTAGACTGAACAACCACATAGTAAAACACACCAAGGCAAAGAACTTCCACTGTAGTGTTTGTGGTGGAAAATTTGTTACACAGGCAGCTTTAGTTTACCACACACGTCTCCACACAGGCGAAAGGCCTTTTCCTTGTGACTTGTGCAGTGAAAGCTTCCTTTCGGCATCCCGGAGGATGGAACACAAGAGGCGGAAGCATTTCGGTCCTACAAAGGAGTGTCACATTTGTCATTTCAAGTTTGTCACAGGACATCAGTTGAGGAAACATGTACAGAGACACTACAATCCTCATAGCAAGTTGTATGTGCCTGAACCAGAAGAAGATTATACTATAAGTGTAAATAATAAGACCCAGCAGTATCCAAATATATCTAAGTTATTATCTCTGTGAATGTTGGTTGTCTAGAAGTGGATTTTTATACCGGAAAATATGAAGCAATCACTTACAAGAATCAAGAAAGAGCAATAAGGATAACATCTCATCTCTGTTCTTAACATGAGATTGAAGTCAAGAGGCCCATTTAATATTTAAAAAGAACTAACTAAGTACTAATTTTAAAAATATTATACCTTGTGATGAATTGATTACATGCTTACAGTTTGCAAATACAATACTGGGGGAAGTATTAACTTTTTGTCTCCGAGGAAGAAAGAAATATGTGTGACAAAAATGAGCAGAATTACATCCAAAATTCCTAAATCTCGCAGTTAAAAGTTATGCGTGACTTAAGTGTATATAGAAAACCGAGAAGAACGGTGGGACAATAGCCCACCAGACATAACATCAGGGACTGAAAGCGGTTACGGTTAAAGGTTAAGATACCTCAAAAATATACCGGTACCGGTTTAAAATAAAGGTTGAGCTATACCGGTACCTTTATAAATAAAGGTTGGGCTAAACCGTTATTTAACCCTTACACGATTTCGGTACCGAAATGCATGCGCGGCGCGCGTGTGTGCGGTGGAAGACGTTAGAACTTGCGTATGTAGTTTATAATATAATAATGTGCAACAATCGGCAAGTGAACGACAGACAGAGTGGCGAGGCGGTGCGTCAAAGCAAACCCCTATTTATTAAGGTTTAGGTACCGCTACCGATACATTTATAACGGTTACGGTACCTCTACCGAAATATACCGGTATGCATTTCCATACTCAGAATTTCACTACCGGAAAAAATAACGGTATCGCAATATTTCGGTAACCCTTATTTAACGGTATGACGTCATACCGAAATTTAAAGGTACCGTAATTTTTGGGTAATTCAGTCCCTGCATAACATTCGTCTGGTCGGAAGATCCTCCCTTTTCTATGAAGGATGAATATTTTGAAACCCCTTGACCCCAAAATGGACGTCAGCACACAACTTTCGAGCATCGTGACGTTATTCATCATCAAGAAGATAACTCATCAAGCTTCAAATGGGTATTCCTAACCACCAGAATGCAGCGGATATTTCCGGTCAGCGCCTTGAACCTTTGCCGGTATCGGTTGAGAGCTTGAAATATTCGGGTTGACGGCATCGGCAGCACTAAGTCACATCCGACGAATAGGAGCACAGCCGTTCCCGACTCACTGGGGTTCGCACCACAGTCGCAGACAGTTCCGACTGCCACTGGCCCAGCAGAAACATAGCAAGTAGCACTAAGAACTATGTACTCATTTCACAACTGACCCAAATCTCAGGCAGGATTGCAGGAATGATATAGCAGGACTATAAAAAGTACTACAGTGCCATCTGATGCAAATGAAGAGCTAACATCAAAATTCGTAAATTGCGTAGTTAAAGTTATCCGTTAAGTACTTAAATCATAGGATAGAATAGAGTAATTAAACCTACTAATTTATTAATAAAACTTTTACAATAGCACTCGGAAGCATTACTTTAAAATTATTTGATTCTTTACCAAAGGGCACACACTCACACAGTATAAAAACAAACAGGATAAAAAAATGTACCTATACTTATATCTGGAAAAGGCTTTAAATAAATAAAAAATAAACTTGAAATTGACAGAATGTAAAAGACTGACATGAACAATTAAATTAGGAAATTAAGTTAAGTAATAAATGTTCAAATTATAACATCATTTTATTATTGTTTGTATATTGTATGTTTTAATAGTAAAGCAGAAACTTAATTTCTAAAATACTAGGTTTAATAAATTCAATATTGATTTTCTCTCCTTAAAATATACACTGAAATAAACAGGATATAATGTTGTGTTACAATTGCTAAAGTGCCCACTTGATATTGATTTAAGGTATAATTTATAGTCAACTCCGTACTGTACATGACAAACCAAGCATTTATTGTCTTTTGGCAGCTTGTAATGAGCCATCATTGTCCTGTATTATAGGTCTTCTAACCGAATTCTCATATTTTCTACAGCTGGAACATTGGGTGGTATTAAACTCCTGCCAGCATACAGTTTGTTGGAAGGATCATGATGTTTCTTTATATGCTGCTTCAAGAAGTTAGGTGTAAAGAACTTGCGAGAGCATATCTCACACATAAGGGTTGGACCAACATGTTTGAACTTTATATGCTCAGCTCTAGCCGAGGCATTCACAAACTTCTCATCACACACTGTGCAACTGTATGGCTTGTCTCCTGTGTGCCTTCTGGTATGGTACAACAATGCTTCTTTAGAAACAAACAACCTACTACACAAGTCACACTTGAAATTCTTCTCACCAGTGTGCTTTACCATGTGGACTTTTAAGTAACTTGGAGCAGTAAATTGTTTATTACAGTATTTACAAGTGTGTGGAGTGGCATTACCATGAATAAATCTATTGTGGACCCGCAAACCTCCAGAAGTACTGTAGCCTTTTCCGCACTTCTCACAAAAATATGTCTTCTCAATTTTACTCCTTATTGGATGTGGGTCCAACATGTCTTTCAGACATAACTTGACATGTTTCAAGAAGAATCCTTTGGTGTTGTAGCTTTTACCACATTTAGGACATTCACTTTTGGATACATGTTTTTGTTCATGGACCTGCAGCTTTTCTAAAGTTTTGAAAGGCTTGCCACAGTCCTTGCATACAAATACTCCATGGAGTGTATCCCGATGTTGTTTCAAGCTTTTCTCAGTGCACTTAAACTGATTGCATTCAGGACATTCATACATATGCGGACTGTCGTCATGTGCAGCCAGTTCACTATCATCACTTAAGTTATCATAGCATTTGTCACATGTGAGTATACCATGAATTGATAAGTTATGAACTTTAAGCTCCACTATATCCGTAAAACGTTCATTGCATTTAATACACTGGAGAATCTTGTTTGATTTGGCTTTCTTCTTCTTTGCTTCATTGTTAACCAAAACAAGTTTTGATGCATGTTCCCCAACTGTTATGTACACAGTTTGATTTATACTTGTGTCTATATCAGCAGTCAGTGCATGGGAGAGATTATTGAAGGCATTATGGAGTACATGAGTTGATTTTTCACATGATTGAATGAACTTTAGTGAATCAAGTGCTTTGTCTACACATGGCATGCACACTGCATCAATCCCAGCAATCTCTTCACAGATCTGAAAACAGTAATGCTCAGATATAAAACAGGACTTAAACTTAAGAACAAGTCAATGACCTCAACATAAATACTTATGGTACTTTAGAATGAACAGGATTTTATTTATACTCAATAGAACGGAATAAAGTAATCATAAGACTACACTTTTTTAAGTACAGAATTATCAGCTTTTTAAAGTTTCAAGTACGCAACCACAATACCATAATATTTTGAAAATGAAAGATAACCTAATTACTTCATTGCAACTTACTTCAGCCCCTAACAGTTTCGTAAGGATTTCATAAAGCGGTAGATAAATCCCACTCGTGGAGTCCAGCGACACAGAATCATGAAAACGAATGTAATGTTCTTGAATATCTTCTAAGCATAACCTGCAGTGGCTGTACCGATTTTCGCTCAGTACGTTAGACACAAGCACATTTAATCCTGATTCTTGTAACATTTTCTCTAAAACTACAACCACGGTGAACCACGTTAAATTGTTTGTTGAATATAAACAAACGTAATGCAGTTCAAAGTAGAGCGCGCGCTTGAAAATTTTTCGTTCAAGAATCTCCTTCCCACGTACAATCAATCGTCGCCATGAATCAAAATGGCGGCGAAAAATGCTAGAACACGATTTTTTAACGTCTTCTTCGGGATTGTTTTGGGATAAGGCTCATTTGATCTGAGGGATAAGGTCACAATTTTTCTATTTGAAAAATATTTCCCTATTTCCAAAAATGGTTTTCATGGGTAAATGTTTATTAGCGCATTTATTTAAAAGAAGGGTCGAATGTATCCCGTCGGGGCCGCGGATTTTAGTACTAGATGACGTGGCCTCGGCACAAGGGCAAAGAAGGTTTTTTGTCAGTAGAAGTCTGACACTCCCCTTCGCTCTGCCCAAGAGCAGGGGGGGCCCTTTGATGATTTTCCACCCACCAAAAAAAAAAGTTTCGAATGTATTTTATTATATTTTGTACACTTGCAACTTTGAGTGCCTTTGGGTGCGTTCCGAGTTAAGTTCCGATTAATCGATTTGAGCGTCCATAAAACCGTTCCGAATTACTGTGAGCGCGATATCGATGTCCCTTGAATCGTCATAGATGACGTCATAACATGCGCCATCTTGCGATTACACCGACCATGCCCCAAATAAATATCACCGTGAGCGCTGTCAAAAGTGACAGATGTCACTGAACAAATTGTCGTTCTCTACCTCAAAATCTGCCGTTTTACATGTATTAACAAAAATGTTTTGTCCCCCTCTTAGCATGGTGAACAACAGATGTCATCGCTACAAACACCGATCATTTGTTGTATGATATTTTTTTTTTTAAAAGAAAACTGAACAACCTCATCTCACACCTGGACATTGGCAAAATCATCGAATGTACAGACGCCAGCACATCAAGCTACTACAATCTGTCAGATTTCTTTGATAGATTTTCGACTTTATTTCTAGGGCATTAGGTTCAAGGTTCGTTGGGAAAATTTGACAGTTTCGGGTAGCTTGACATGCTGGCGTCTGTACATCGATGGAGCCATAACCTTCAAAAATTGAATTGAATACCTACCTCAAAATCTGAGTTATCCGAGTCGATAGAGTCAACATGGAGTCAACCAACACTTCCATTTCAAAAATAGGATAGAATGCTCTGTGAAAATTAGGTCTTGTGAAAGGTTTTGGGGTTATGTTTTTGTTAACGAGTGACGAGTGAGCACTGTAAACGCGTTTACGAGCGTACCGAATTGATGACAGCTCTTAGCTGTCATTATCGTGATAATTATTTAAATTGGAACGCAAAATATAGACATGAGCGCTGTGAGCGATTATTTTGTAATACGGAACGCGGCCTTAGATATCACGATTATGACAGATAAGAGCTGTCATCAGTTCGGAACGCTCGTAAATGCGTTTACAGTGCTCACTCGATAACAAAACCATAACCCCAAAACAAAAACCTTTCACAAGACCTGATTTTCACAGAGCATTCTATCCTATACTTAAATACTCATGGATAAGCGACTCCAAAGAGATTTCAAAGAACTAATTGAATGTATTTGTGCGACTCCAGCCAGTAAACCTCCGCTGTGAACACACTTACACATGTGTCATTTTTGACAGCGCTCACGGTGATATTTATTTGGGGCATGGTCGGTGTAATCGCAAGATGGCGCATGTCATGACGTCATCTTTGACGATTCAAGGGACATCGATATCGCGCTCACAGTAATTCGGAACGGTTTTATGGACGCTCAAATCAATTACAGCGTAACTCGGAACGCACCCTAAATCGGAACGCAAAATATAGACATTGAGCGCTGTGAGCGAGTATTTTGTAATACGGAACGCGGCCTAAGTAACTGACGTCCCTGACGTGTGACACTTTGACAGTTGTTTTGTTTACCAAACTCAAAACTAGAACAAATTAAAATGAGAATTTATACTTTACTAATATTATAATTTATAAACGCGAAAGTTTGGATGGACGGATGATGATTGTTACTCAATCCCGCTGTACTTACGCACGTATTTTTTTCTCACACATACCTACAGCTAGTTTAACATAAAAGTTAATCTTTAAAATGCCAATTCCAAGTCGTATTTTCCGAGATATTTTGTCTGATGCATGGAACAGTTGTTGCTTGTGCTTTAATACGATAGAAGAAACTGAAACCCCATTTAGCATTGAAGACGACGTTTCGTTAAATATAGAACAGACTGCAGTTCTATATGAAATAATATGCACTGTATTAGGAGATAAGGTAAATAATAGGATAAGTTTAAACCTACTCTGCATAGGTACAGGTGCAATCCAACTTCCGTTAGGTCAAAAGTCCTCTACAGTATTGTATACAATTAATTAACATTATAATATGTTTCAGGCTTTGGACAGAATTTCTGCGCTCAAAGTGATTTGCCAGAAGTGTACAGGAATAGTTATAAACTGTTATAAATTCATCCAACAATGTCAAAAAAATCTAGAGAAGCTGTGCTCAACAATAAATTCCATAAAGAAACACAGCCCAATTTTTGGTGCAGGAAATGATTACAAGTCAGTATTTGTTGCTTTGGACACCAGTCAAAATAATGTGGAGTTATATTATGATAAACACCGAAACTTGAATGACCAAACACTTTTACATACAAGATTCCAAAGATTATACAAAGATGCTCAAGCAATACACATAGATATTGAATTGGAATCAAACTGCAGTGCTGATAGAAACTGTGCTGTGGAAAGAAGGCAACAAACTAGTGAATTGCAACCTGTCAAACTTGCTGACATAGCACATGAGGAAGAAGACCTAAATAATATTAAATGTAAGACATGCTCAAAGACATACCCAACAGTTATGAAAATGAAACAGCATTACCTAAGGGTGCATGCTCCCAAAGATTTTAAATGCTCTCAGTGTCCAAGAAGTTTTGGGTCTTCGTATCTGCTGAGAAATCATACAAAAGACAGTCATACTACTGCCATTTGCAGTCAATGTGGCAAAACATTCACCAACCTTTACACTCTTAGACATCATGAACGCAGTCACAGAAGGTCGGGCTTTATTTGTCAAACATGTGGTAAGGTTTATAAAGGAAAGCAAGCATTCAATAATCACATTGAGAAGAAATTGTGTAAAAAGATGAGGAAGTCAAACGCAGAATCACAGCTCACTTGTGATTATTGTGGAAAAAAGTATGCTCAGAAATCGAGTCTAAGTAATCACATCCGCTTAGAACATGAAAATGGTACAGCTCTGATATGTGACTGGTGTAGTAAGAAATTTAGTTCTACTAGTCGGTTAAAGGAACATATTATAAAACATACAAAACAGAAGAATTTTGAATGTGAATATTGCAAAGGAAAGTTTGTATCAAAGACAGCATTGCTTTATCATACAAGAATACATACAGGTGAAAAACCATATAAATGTGAATATTGTGATATGCCGTTTTTGTCTGCATCGCGCCGTTCGGAACATGTGAAGCGACACCATACACAATCAAACTTAGAATGTGATATTTGTCAAGGTAAATTCAAGGGTAGTACATCATTATTTCGCCACAGGAAAAAGCATTTTGATGCAACAAGTAGATATTATTGTAATCCTACAGCCCCGGAAAGTTTTTAATAAGCATAAATAATTATTATAAATCACTTGGATGAATATAAAATACAAAAGAAAAATGTGGTCATTTATTTAGTTCTATACCAAAATCATTCCTGAAACCAAATCATTAGGATTGAAACCAGTAATTATGGAGTTTGGACCAACAATTTTATTCACATACAGTATCACCAGTACCAGCCAGAGTCAAAGCCTACAAGTTTCTTTTTTGCAAATATTTTGGTTAGTATCTTCCTGAACACATCGCTTGCATTATCAACGACGGCTGATACATGATAATTCATTGTAGGCATAGTTGGTCTTGGAGAAACTTGAAGGAAAAACAGTATTTTTATTTAAAATTAAAACACTACAAATAGGGTAATTGACAAAAAAAAACTAATTTGTCCATCAGACAGATTTCCAAAAACTATTGGACATTTTATATTTTTTCTTTTTTCACGTAAACAAAAAACGTGTGATAATTATTGCAGTATACTTTTTACCGGAAAGTGCCGTCAAACAAAAAACAAGTATCCAATATAATTTTTTGAAGTGAAAACTTCGTTGTGCAATTTTTTTTGAGATGGGATTAAGGATATTCAGAGGCATGGAGATGGAGAGAAGGGCTAGGCTGGCTTTTAAAGGATTGATCCACAATAGCATTACATCGAGAAAGAGAGAAGGCAGGCTTGTGACCTGTATTGGGACAATACATACATCATAAACTCATGCCTTTTTCCCATGGAGGTAGGCAGAAACCACAGAACGCCACTTGCTACGATCTTTGGTGCATGTTTACGTACAGGCGGGGCGACGCGCGGCGCGTGCTGCGTTTTTAATTCAAACACATGGCGATGTGTGAAAATGTTAACGATTTCAAACGTTGATTTTACGAGAAGCGATTTTTCGCTCCTTCCTCCGCTCCGCGTCTCCGTAAACGAGCCCTTAGAATACTCCTTTTGGGACAACTTAGGCAAATATTATCATTCGTGCGTCACTAACCATGTGTCCTTTTTCTGTTTCCAATTCTTTTTGTAATGTTCTTGTGGCATTCGAACTCTAAGATGTTGAACTGTAAAAGATAAATGTTTTAAGTACTTGCTTACGACTTGACTATGTACGTAAGTAGTTGGCTTCAAGATCATTAAACGAAACTTTAAGCTTAACACACCATGAACAAAAGTACTAGTAATATTATAAAATGGGACCGGAAATTCATTTTACTTAATATTTAAAGCAAAACTGAGCCTAAAATAAAAGTCAAAATATTGACATTTTTCTTTCAAAAGATGTCAAAAATCGCGCTAAAATTATTATATTGATGTTATTACTTCACAGATAATATAATTTGTTTCTACGTTGTCTTTCGTTCGATGCCTTTTCCTTGCCGATAACTTTTCTTCAAGGATATGAAAATAGTAAAATAAAATAATGTTTCCTAGTTGTAGACTAAAGTTTCACTAACTTTTAGTAAATATCATGGTTTTTTTTCGGATTGATGGCTCGGGTTGGCTCTTGGGGACTTGAACCACAACCACAACAGCTTTTCCTACGGGGAAAACATTATTTTTGTTTGTTCGTTTCAAAATAAGTAGTAAGAATTTGAATAAAAAGTAGAATTCAAAAGTCAGCATCTCAAATCTTGCTATAACAAAACGCGATGTCGACGTCGTCTCAATCTTACCAATAGATGGCGCACCTTTGATTGACAAGCCTTCCGATTGGTTGGAAGACACAGTGCATACTGCATCTCTTTCTTTTTCGACAGCAAGCAAAAAAATGGCCGCAACTCATTGTGGTTCGACAGACGTGTTCGAAATTTTGCGTGATGTCGTGTGTTATCCTTCGTAAATAAACATTATTGTTCAAGTGTCGCGTCCCCCATAGTGCTCAGTGTTAGTGCATGCTGTGTTGGCCCAAGTGATCACGTTGTGATTAAACATCCATCTAAAAAGGTGTTTTGTCTGTGTTTTGTGCCTTGTTTTCGTCAATAAACTTACCCTGACATCTGTTTTGGATTTATGTTAACTTGAATACGGTAAGTGAACTGCCTGCATACAAGTTTATCTATAAAACTTAGTTTGTAATAGTTGTGTAAATAGTACGTGTGTGTAAATAGTTAAAATTTCATAAAGTTTTGACAGTAGTTTGTCTCGTTTGTTTTTATAGTTGGGTTGGCAAGCGCGATAGAGACGGTAATGGTATGCTAAAGTTATGTCCCTCCCTATCCCTTCGAAAGTGTGCCGCGTATTATTGTTTTGGTGGTGACCTATTACGAAATTGTGTGGTTTGTGAATGGCTTTGATGTCGGAGGTCGAACTCGGCAATTAAAGACTGTCCTAAGATTAAATGTGACATAAGTTGCGTAGGTAGCGCATGGCGAGAGTGCGACAGTGACATCATATTCGCGTATTTTAAGAATACATCTATGATATTTTCACTATCACACGTCTGCACTGTGGTTGGAGTGTGTACGTCATGAGCCCCGCCACTGGCTAGCCACGAGCCACCCTTCTACAACAGAGCTTTGTCATCAAAGGACATGATATTCTATTCTGCTAGGATATTTTAAGTACTGACAAATAGAAGCCAGAAATATCATTTTGGCCACATTCTTTGATTTTATAGCTTTACTTTTTGCCACAAGTTTGTGTCTTAATGACAGGCAAAAGTTTAAAACTTTTACTCTGTAAACTTTGGGTGAATTCAAGAAGAGATTGCTTAGTATAAAAGGTACAACAAAACTACTTAAAATAAAACAAAAACACTGATATTGTATTCACATGCCTTGAAAAGGATGGAAACAGAGTACAGAAGAATTATGTTGATTCACATGTTCTTATCATTGAAATATCATAAAATAAAAGAAATAAAAAAAGTCTATTTTCAATATAGATTTTGCCCTTGAATTTGTAGAAACCTCTGTGGAATAGTAGTGACAGAGACACAGAGTTAATAAAACATAATTTGTGTCTGCATGTGCAATATAAATAATATAATGTGGCAAACACACGTTATTTGAATGTGGTTGGGCACACTGCCAACGAGACTCCTTTGATGTTTGCATAATAATCAAGGAAAAGCTTATTGAAGATTCCATTCTGTTGTTTTTTTTTAATACTTGTTAATGATAATACACAAATGCCTACACTTTAGTTTTGAAGACTTCTAAAACATTTATTTTTATGGATTCTGTGGAAGTAAAATATTTTTTTAAAGTTTGTGTAGTTCCCCTAAACTTTTTGCTTGACATTATTAACACTGGTGAAATATATTGTTTTCTTAGTTTAAATATTTCAGTTTCCTTCCGCAATACTTTCGGACACCCCTTTTTTCCAGCCACAAAAATGGAAGGGAAATCATCGAATGGAAATTCCTACTCTGGGTAGAGCAGAAGGGAGTGTCAGACTTCTACTAACTAAAAACCACCCATGTTCCTTCTTAGCCCTTTGTATTGAGGCCGCGGTATCTCTTTCAAACAACCCGCAGCCCCGACGGGATGGAGAGCCCTCCCTTAATCCTTTATTTTTGTACAAAAACACAAACAACACTTTAACATTGAATTGTTAGGCTATTATGTACTTGTACTGGTGAAGATAAAAACCAGAAACCTTGTGGGTAGAAGTTTAATTCATTGTTTAGGCTCTCAACATTTAAGGACAAAAAAAATGTCTTGATTTTTGTAAAGTCTTGGGAAACAATGAAAATGTGTTTTTGAATAAATAAATAGAAACACTGCAAAATTATCAATTTAATGCAGATGGAATTGATTCAACTTGTTTCTAGTTTGAATATTACAAAAAAAATTTTTAACAAAAAATAAAACCGACTTAAAAAAAAAAGTCAAAAATAAATCAGTTTCTGAAGTCGGTGACTTTTGTTTGTTTGATTTCATTTTTTTGTCACCGACTTCAGAAACTGATTTATTTTTGACTTTTTTTTTTAAGTCGGTTTTATTTTTTGTTAAAATTTTTTTATTTTTCACTTTTTAGTGGTTCACCTAATGTGGACAATGTAGTATTTTTTTTAAGTTTTGTAGATTTTTCAAAAACCGCTTGTCCGATTTCGATAAAAAAAATATGGGACCATTTGGGAAGTATACCCTTTCTAACAAAAAAAGAATTTTTCAAATCGGTTAGCAAGTGACGGAGTTATGCCCGAACAAACATAAAAAAAAAAAAAAACAAACAAACATCCGAATTGAGAACCTCCTTCTTTTTTTAGAAGTCGGTTAAAAAATAGATTTTATCAACATATTGAGAATGAAACAAAGATTATGTTTAGTGCAAAACTAACATTTAGATTGGGTACCTAGCTAATCAAGTTATTTTTTATTGCTGCACATTCTAATCCGCTACAGTGACTACACTATTAATAAAGCAGTTGTCCATTAAATTATAAGGGAAAAAAGTATTTAAAATACTTAGTAAAAAACACAAACATCCTCATTGCAAAACCACTTAAGTCAACAGTACCTTGTATGGTCAATACCACATAAAAACACATAATTTGCATGTAGAATTCAAATATCATGCGTCTCAGTTACTAATAAAAATATAATAAAATTGAAGAGTTACTTTGTTTGAACACGCTAATCTCTGGTACTAGCAGTTGGATTGAAATATTCTTCTAGCATTTGATAGCCCAGTTCTTTAGGAAGGATATAAGTTATTAAACATCACGCTATAACCCTTATGAGCCCAGCAAAATGAGAAATTTCGGGAGAAACCGCAGGGCTCAGCTAGTAAGCAATAATTGCCGGGTTATTGTGACATTGCAACACACAGATTATGACTACCTCAAACAAAGAACAATTAAGTAGGTAGGTTATTAACTTAGCTGTCTATCTACCTAATCTGTTTTTTTTTGTGTTGTACCTGAATGCTATTGAAATACTTTGTTTACCTGTCATAAATCTCATATCAGACCTAAATTCTTCTTCATTTTATTTTGGGTATTACCACATATTATTATTATAATGTGATAGGCTACAGGAATGATAGACAGGAGCCCAGCATTTTCAGGCATGCCAGAATGCCTTTTTTTTTGGGTGTTGGGAAATCATCTAATGACAGAGCGATAGGGAGTGTCAGACTTCTACTGACTAAAAACCACCCATGTTCCTTCTTAGCCCTTTTCGCCGAGGCCGCGGTATCTCTTTCGAACAACCCGCAGCCCCGACGGGCTTCCATGTTGCTGTCATCTCTCTGAGGCGCGCGTGGAACACGAACGCGCCATGCCAGAATGCCTAATTGTAATTTTAATTTATAAAACCAAAGCTTAACCATAAAGCATGCAAAAAGGATCACCTATCACTTGAGGTTACTATCTTCAGAATCTTGTTTTTTTTCTCCAAAACTAATGTCTTCCTAAAACAGTTCAGAGTAATTTACCAGCAAACAATAGCAACAAAATTAAATGTGTTATTTAAAACAGTTAGCTGCCTCCACTCTCAGAGAAACCAGTTTCCGTAGTATATGCCCTTCACGGCTGATACACACGCGCGCTTGTGTGCGCCAGAGTCCTTAGACTGTGTATTGTGTGAGTTATGGGCTCAATTAGGATGGAAGTAGTCTACGAGGCGCTTTTGTGTGTGGAAATTCTCATGGATGTACTCCGCCCCTTGTTTTATGCGGAAGGGAGTGCACGAAATGTTTCTTCTTAGCCCTGTGTGTTACTTTGTATCTCTTTCCTAAAGTCCCACAGCCCCGGGGTATTTGGGGTCTGTGAGGCGCGTAGGTACTGACTGACTAAAACCACACGGTGTTCATCGAAAACTTTGGGCCGGGGTGCTCGAGTACTTGCGCAGTTCGTCACGCTTCCTCAGTCAAGTTTTGGGCCACATAAACAGGGCCCCGTCGTCCTCTGCGGAGGTGCGCGCAAAACACGGCGTGCCGCTGTCTCGCGCCTATGTCTGTTCAGGAGACAGACTCGCTCTTTTGTACACTAAACGCGAAAATACGGTGTAACCTCGCCAAAACTGCATTTTGCCAAGACAAGTAGACATTTCATAGACCACCCTACCGTCTCGAGGGTAGAAACCGGCGCCGTGCAATAGTTGGCATTGGCGGTCAATTGCCAAATCCTTGCCAAAATTCAATCCTGGAAATTGGCGGGGTTGACTTCAATTGCATTCCCATGCCAGAATAACATAAGCATCGCTCACTTATTTGAACTAAAGAAGTCCGGTCCGGTAACTGTAGAGTATAAATAAATGCTTGATTAATGCACCAGGTTATTTATATTGTGAATAATATCATAGGTACATATTACCGCATCGAATGCTCGGGAGGCCTATTGTGGAATATAAAGCTACACTCATTATAGAGAAGTGCCATTTTTGCACTAAGTAAGCAAGATTCCATGGAATACTAACAACGTAATCGCATCATATCATTTACACACTTTTTAAACCTATGAATCAGCAATAGCTGACGCATTTGATTTATTTATAAAGGGACCCTTTTTACGCCTTTCTTGGCTCCATATCTTCGGGAAGAAATAAAGGGGTACTCAATTCTCGTATAGCACACGTGCACCATAAAACGATGGTGTAAAGATTACACTAAAGTGCGCACTAAAACTATAGTTTTAAATGATGGAAATAAAAATTTGTGACGTAAGTCCATTGAAGCATGGTGCAGAATTCACATGGTATGGGAGATCATTCTTACCTAAGCGAACCTAATTGTTTTAATTGTCGTTACCTAACTGAATCTCATTAAATTGTTTCGGCAATCCTATCAGATACCTCTTTCTTGTGTGCTTATTCCGGCCTCAGTTAAGGTCCGTTTTCCTCCTCAATTAAGTCTACTTAACTCTTTTCGACATCCTCAATCAAGAGTTCAATGGCTCTTTCATTCTTCATTGCGACCAGTTGGTACTTCCTGGGAGATTCGCATTTTTTATATACCCTCCTTCTTTTAGCAAAACTCTTGGAGACGTTATAAAACCAAGAATATAGAGCTCTGTACAAGTATAGTCCTAGATACAGAAAAGGCAAATATCTTGTGAATAGTTGACGTCATCAAGTTAATGAGTGGTAATTGAGAAGGCGAAGTACAGCGTCTAATATGCAGTTACATGGAAACTGTAGGATTGTAAGAGACAATGTAAATGTTGGTATAGTAACCAACAATGTTTGTGAAATGCAGAAAGATGTGTTTAAATTATTGGATTGTAAAACAACATTATTATAGCATAGTTTCGTGGAGCAATCGCAAAACATTGAGAAATTCCTCTAAATAATCTACTGCTAAATCGTAAATTCTTACTGAAATTTAGACGCAAAAGCTTCGGGACAAAAGTTTGTGTCACAATCATCAAATCATCACAGACGAGTCTAACATAGTCGTGAAGGAAGTACAGCAAGCCACAGTGAACAAGTTCACAGTCACCCTCGCTTCTATACGCAGCGTTCATTGTTGTTTGTTTGTGCCCAAGCGCCGATGAATGAAATCGGACACTTGCGCCGGCGCGGGCGCACGCACTCGGACGGACATAATTGTCGGATTGTGAGGGCTGCCACTATGATACCACGTTTATTGGTGCTTTGTTATCATGTACTTAAAAAACGGAACACAGTCCTCCACACGAATTTATTTCTTGCGAGTAAAATAAAATGTCTAACCCTAATGCGTTCCCATTTAACATTTCGTCACGGTTGTCATCAGTACATTTTTTTATATTTCTAACATTATAAACGATGTTGGCACCTAAATATGTTTGGAAGGGAAGTTAAAAATTCTATGATTTTTAATGAGAAAATATTTCATTGAGAACGTTATAAAAGGTCAGCGCGACCTCCTTTGAAATTCGTTACAAAACTACAACATACGTAATTTTGTATCGTAGCTAGAAATCTGTGCAAGCGCAAGAATAATGGAAGCTCGCATTCACTAAATAAACTAGTAACTGGCGTTAAATGCTTGAAAGCGTTCTATAGACATCGATTCGTCGTTAAATTCATATGGATGGTCTTTGTAGTCGTGCGGTTGTAAAATGTTGCACAAACATACTAATTATCGCTCGAGACCAATCGGGTTTATGGCTTGAGGTAGCCGACGTACCCGACTTCTGATACCTTGACAAGGTATTGGAATTGGAAACTGTTTGAACATAGAATTGTATGATTACTAGTTACACACAAGTACACGACACGCCTGAATTGCCCAAGGGTGTTTTATCTTACGTATGCACCGTTCTGTTGACGGTTTCAAATGTCATGTTGTATCTACTAGGCGTCAAAAGCTGGTTATTTCACATTTACTGGATTGTATACAACTTGGGCTGATTCACTCTCGATTATTAATTTGCCATATTAACGGGGAGTCGAAAGATTGGTAAAGAATAGAGGAAAAGCAAAGACCCAACAATGTAATAGACAGCTAGAAAGAGAGTGACTACTAATATATAACGGTTGGTAAAGATCGTGTCAATGAAAGAAGAGGACACACTACGTCTACCCAGAATAAATTGAGAAGACAAGAGGACAATGAACTCAATTAGCCCGAAACCGAATTAATCTCTATCCAAACTGGGATTTGAAGGATCAATCGTCCTGCAACCGTTCTTGTGTTTATCAGATATTGTGTTATTAGTATTTTGATTAAAGATTCCGTATCACATCATCATCAAAAAGGGCTCAATATTGTCGCGAAGTCATTAACCTTTTTATATTGCACGGCTGACGTAATTTTTTGTCGTCCATAGAGGTCGTTCGCCTCGCTGAATTATTGCAAAAAACACAAGGCGATACATTACTTGTTTTAAATCAAGAAGTTCCGTTATAGAGAATTGGATCAACTGTCCAACACAACAGATTCCGCGGATTCCATAGTTTTAAATTACTTAAACAATTTTTTTCATAGAACTTTTTCTGAGTCCGCTACGATTCCATTTAGCAATTCTTTTGCATACTTTGCTAAGTTTACATTCATCAAATTATTTGTAAACATATTGATTTTAGAAACGCTATGCAAATTATCATTTTAAATTGTGATGTACTATACTGTTTTCTTCTGTGTAGGGTGTCAGACGAAAAAATACCAGGTTTACGTCATAGGGCAGACAGTGTTGAGTCTAGTGCTAACTGGACATTCCTTACATTCTTACCGTGAGTCGAAGAACATCTCCGTAATGACATTCCTTTCAGGCCGCTGTTCATTGGCGTTATTAATTAGAAGTCCTAGGAGTAACAGAGAACGCTGACGGGTTAATAGATGATGAATTATGAGAATATAACTTGATTAATTAATGTACTGAAGATTTCGCAAACCCAATTAACAAATGCCAATTACAAAATTAATTATGATCGGGTTATTTGTAAACATTAGCCTTATTTCTAAACAACTAGTTTGAATGGCTATTTAAAATTAACTTTTGTGGAAAACCTATTACCTAAATGCTCTCGATTATTCTCAAACTGTATTTTTATGCATTATTATTTTACTTCTGTTTAATTACTGTATTTTGTTTCGGGTGTTTGTTATGGTAAAGTCTTGAAAACAAGCCCTTAAAACTCGACTGTTGACTTTGGACAAATTGTAAACATTTGTGGCGTGTTCGAAATAGTTTTTGTTCAAGCCAAGAATGAATAGAAAGGTTCCTTTTAACGATGTGGGCATTATTTCATGTTAGATTTGGTTCCAAGTAATGTTTAGTTAGGAGTAGAAGGCTGTAGAGTCACAATAAGAAGTCGGTTAAAAAGACAAAATATATTATGGCAGATGAATTGCGAGTCCAGAAATGGAGCGAATGCTAAGATAACGGCTGGGAAAGATCAACGGAAATCAAAGGCTAATGGTGTTCCAACTCTATTTTAATTAGGATATAAGCGGGAGTATTATAGAATGATGATACAATTATATAACCACAGCCAAAAGAATTGGTTGAAGAACTGTTGGCTAGTACCAACAACATACATGACATCACTCAGTCTATGAGAGCCAGGAGAAATTAATACACAGTAGTAACTACTACAGACATAGTACATTACAATAATGATATTTGACCAACAGGTACAAGTAGTAACGAAGTAAACAAAGAACCAAAGAACAAGCTGGATTCCGTCGAAATTTTTCAACCATAGATCATATACACACCCTTAGACAAATATTACAAAAATATAAAGAATACAACAAAAGCTACTACCTAGGGTTTGTCGATTTTAATAAAGCATTCGACACACTAGAACACGGATATATCTGGGATGCACTAAAAATACAGGGTGTACAAACAAAATACATACGATTACTTCGTAATGTATACACCAAGAGTACTGCGCAAGTCAAGTTAGAAGCTATAGGCGAAGAATTCCCTATCATGAGAGGTGTACGCCAAGGAGACCCTATCTCACCCAAATTATTTTCTGCCGTTTTGGAAATAATATTTAGGAACCTAGACTGGACAAATGAGGGACTAAACATAAACGGTGAAAACTTGAGCCACCTACGCTTTGCAGACGACTTAATAATATTCTCGGAAAATTCAAGATCACTGGAAATTATGCTGCAACAACTAGCAGATGTAAGTGACAAAGCTGGACTATCGATGAATTTAAATAAAACAAAAATCATGACAAACTCATCAGAAACAGACACGATAAAAGTAAATAATGAGCAAATAGAGTACGTACAGGAATATGTATACTTAGGACAGCTAATATCTACTGAAGGCTGCATGGAAAAAGAGATTGAAAGAAGAGTTACCAATACTTGGAAAAGATATTGGTCACTCAGTGAAGTGATGAAGAACAAAGATATGCCTATGAAAGAAAAGAGGAAGGTATATAATATGTGCATTCTACCTTGTTTACTATACGGGTGTCAAACTTGGGCATTGACAGAACATCTAGCAAATAAAATTAAAGTTTGTCAAAACAGCATAGAAAGAAGTACAATAGGTGTCAAAAGAAAAGACCGAGAAAAATTAATAGACATCAAAAGTAAAACCAAGTTTAAGAATGCATACACAACATACAAACAGCTGAAGTGGAGGTGGACAGGGCATATGATGAGAGAAAAGCAAGAAAAATGGACAAAACTTATCACAGAATGGTACCCTTTAGACGGAAAGAGACATAGAGGAAGACAGGCTAAGAGATGGGAGGATGACGTTAAGAAAATAGCGGGTTCAGCATGGACTCGCACTGCAAAAATGAGAAAAGACTGGAGAGCTTTAGAGGAGGCCTTTGTCGCAAGACAAGTTGTAACCGAACTACCGTTTGCCGATAATCAATAGTTATTAAAATTGTTAATATATTAGTTAAATTAGATAATAGTCAAAATGTGTTTTTAGATAGTAGTCATAAGTAAATTAATTTTAGGCACACGAAACTACTCTGTGTAAAACTTCTTCAACAATAAAGGCTTTTTATTTTATTTTATTTTAGTAACTACTACAGACATAGTACATTACAATAATGATATTTGACCAACAGGTACAAGTAGTAACGAAGTAAACAAATGCACAAACCGGTTGCGATGAGACGCGATGAGCTAAGCACCGAGATTCAAGTCTGACGCAAGGAGGCCTTTGATACTCTGAGCCTGATGTATTGCCAAAGTCGACCTTCGGCTGCGTTGTCGCATTCATCATGTTTTTTATGTGTTGATTCAGAAAATATTATAGTTTTTGTTTCGGTTTGTTTGTTTTTATTGAATAAATAAAGAAATGGTCTGAATTGCTGTTTTCGTCTAGTGTGTCTTGAATTGGCAATGACGATGCCGCTTAGGAATCAGTGTACTTATTTTTTTTAGTTCAATAGCAGGCTCAAGAAATCGACTTCATTTAAAACGAGCAGAATGGTTTCCTCCCTTTCAGTTAAAACCTGAGTTCTTGCCTTTTTGGAGTCTGGTGGTATTCACAAAATCCTCATCATCTTACTGCCCTTATCCCATTCATTTGGGGTCGGCGCAAAACATTTTCTTGTATCATTCTCCCCTGTCAGACATCATGGCATCATTTACTACTTTCTCTTTCCTCACAAAATCCATCGATGTTTTCGATAATAACAAAATGTAGTCCTATATTCTTAGAGGGTTCAGATTGGTTTAAACTTAATCCACTTTCAACTCTAGTGACCGAATATCAATGTTGTGATATTTAAACTGGTTTTCTGCTGTCATTGCAAGCGCTGCTGTACGCAGCTGTCGCAAGAGTCCAAAGCTGAAAAAATGAAGAGGAAGCAGGTGCTCATTGCCGGCACTTTACACATACGTTCAAAATCATTAGAAACATCACGCCATCGATCGTGTACCAGTTTCCATGAAAAACATACGGTTAATTACGACTCTCGCCTCTCCAATTAGGTTAGTTAAAACCTGCAAAAGGCAGCTCGCTTGCAAATTTTAATAATGTTCTGTTAAGGTCAACTTAATTGACACACATACCGAGAACCGTCCGAAAGCGATGCGTTTTTTTAGGGTTTCGTACCCAAAGGGTAAAAGTGGGACCCTACCACTGCTCTTCCGTCCGTCTGTGTGTCACCAGGATGTATCTCATGAACCGTGACAAAAGACAGTTGAAATTTACACAGATGAGGTATTTCTGCCAAAAACATTCTAAAGACAGAATAAAATAAATAGGGCTCCTATTAATACATGGGGCTCGCATACACAACAAACGTGATTTTTTTGGCCGTTTTGGTACAGAACCCTTCATGTGCAAGTCCGAGTCGAACTTGGCCAGTTTTTTGTCGATTCGGGTCGATGCTTTCCGAAATTATAGGGGTACGAGTAGGTTGCGTTTTATTAATGGTCGTCTCTACCTGCCAATTTGCATATACGGGTTTGTGAGAATATCTTGGGCTTGTGGTGTTTTCAATAGCTTTTTTTCTGCTTCGAACTTTTGTTCCACGTGGTCTTGTAATTTAACGTCCTCTGATTCTGCAATATTAAGTACTTTCTATTGGGTGTTTTATGCGAAGGAAAGAGGAAAATGTCGAATGTCGCCACATTCATTTTAAAAAATTTCCTCACAAAGAGTATAGAGGAAGACCAAAGAGACGATGGATGGACTGTGTGAAGGATGATATAGCTAGAAAGGAGATGACTGCTGAGATGACGAGTAATAGAAGTATGGAAAAAGAAGAAATGCTGATCCCAAATGAATTGGAAGAATGCCAAGAGAATGATAATGATATGGTTTTTCGGACTCTGCTATATTCTATTTTCTATTATGAACTGCCTAGTTCTTACAATATCTTGCGTTTATTAAATAATGTTCGAGGATAAATAAATAAAGAAAACAATTGGTTCTTGCAGCTGTGCAGTAATAGAGTTGAGGAAAATCTTTGATTACGAGAAAATGTTATAAAAACAGAGACGATGACATGTGTGTTGCTACTATAGGCGATCATTACAGTTTTCAATATACCCAGCTCTACTAGTGACTAGACAATCTTATACATTAAAACATTATACAATGATGTTTGTATTAGAAACGCAGAAAATTCGAGTTGTTCCGGTCTGATCCCCCAAACCGATCCACTGCCAATATTTTTCTTTTGTTTATTCCTTTCTGATCACCTGTAATTTATCATTCCGGTCTGATCCCCTTTTTGACACAAGTACAAGTGAAGTACAGTCAACCGAAAAACAGTTGTTAATGAAAAAGTAATCAGTTTTTATTTCTATAACTTACAATCGTACGATCATCCCGCAAACTACCAGGAGAACAGAAGTAGGAAGGAGGTATTGGAATCTATCAAATCTATATTATTTCTTACTAATACCATGCACTTTATTTTTGTTGGAGATAGGAAACCAGAATAGTAAAGTACCACAAACTACCAGGAGAACAGAAGTAGGAAGGAGGCATTGGAATCTTTAAATCAAATCTATATTATTTCTTTCTAAAACCATGCATTTTTTTTTGTTGGAGATAGGAAACCAGGATAGTAAAGTCCCACAAACTACCAGGAGGCCAGAATGGTGAATTATTAAGAGGAAACGCGAGTGGTCTTTTCTCCATACAAACGCTCTCGTCTGTTTTCTTTTTGGTTAATGACCCTAGAGCAATGGTTTTTTACAGAATAATAAATATTAACTATTTCTATGCCGCTATGTTTTCCTTTTTGGTGATAAATTATTTTTATAAGCACTAGAACCCTCAAAAAATGCTCAAAATTGCTTGTTTAGATCGCTGTTAACAGAGTCCTAATGTACAAATTTGACAACTATTAACGAAAAAAGAAAAAAATAGCGGCGTAGTATATAACCTCCTTATTCATTGTCTAAAATATCTTTTAAATTGGTTCAATATTGGAGGAGGAAATAGGCGAGAGCCAAACCTCGAATTCTAACTTTTTTCTATAGTTGTCCTTATCGCACGAATTTGAGGGCAGGAGGACGGAGAGAGACAGCGATAGTAGAAAGAGACAGCACTCGCATTTCCTCTTAAGACACACATCAATCTTTCACGTTTTTCTCTAGAATTCTTTTGAGGAAACTACTAGAATTTCTCGTTGTTGTCTTATTTCGTCAGCCAGAGCCTAGAACAGCTAAAATCTCAGGACATCGCTGACGTAGAGATAACCCAAGAAAGATAAAACAAATGTTCACTATCATTGTAGTTTTGTAGTGTGAAATTGCATGTGACTGAGATGAGAATGCTTGGGGGTATGACATGTGTCGTGTAACGCGAATGGATAAAATAAGGAATGAGTACATATAAGGCGCCGGTGACTTAAAAGTTGTGGTAATCCGTTATCGTGGGATGGATATTTGTTGCGGAGGAATGAGGAAAATGTTGAGTGTGAATGTAGATGGTTATAAGAGTAGAAGCAGACCAGAGAAACAATGGATGGACTATGTGAAGGATGATGGCTAGAAGGAAGGTGACTGTTGAGCTGACGAGTAATAGAGCTGATTCCACCATCTCCCTTCTTCCATCGGGAGACTAGACGTACTGCAGGTTATCGACGTTCCACACATTCGAACGAAGCGCTTTGCCAAGTCCTTTATTATGCGCACAGCCAAGGAGTGGAATTCCCTGCCTGCGTCGGTTTTTCCGAGTTCATATAACCCTAATCTATTTAAGTCGCGTGTAAACAGGCTTCTTCTGGGTAAGCTCGTTCCATCGTCGACATCATCTCTGCCCTTAGGGCAAGATTGAAGTCAAGAGCAAGCCCATTTATAATTAAAAAAAAAAAAGTACGGAAGAAGAAGACAATTGCTGTGCCGACCCCAAATAAATTGGGATAAAGTTAAGAGAATAATGAAGTGTAATTACTCATTAAATTACACTGGGAAGAGCACTTTTCAATATCTGAAACTGAATATCTTACTGAACGCAAAAGCAAAATGCAGATTCGTGACCATCAGTATTTCACGCTAATTCAGTAAACATGTAAAGACTTATTTGCATGATATTGAATACGACAAGCTTCAAGTAAAAATATATATGATGATGACGGCAAATGTTACCACACTAATGTCACATTGTTTTGTTGTATTTAATTATTTTACTACAATTTTTTTGTTGAACGATTGCTTGTGAGGGTGGAAAGATGTAGAAGTCTGACACTCCCCTTCGCTCTGCCCAAGAGCGGGGGGGGGGGGGTTATTCGATGATTTTCCACCCACCAAAAAAAAAAGTGTGGAAAGATGTTTGTTTCACGGCAATATTACTAAACGGATTTGGATGTTTAGCACACATATAGTTTATAGCCTGGATTAAACGTGGAATTCAAACTTTTTATCCCTGTAGTAGGTACGATCCTGATTCCTGAGAGAAAATGACCGAACTCCATGCGTGCGAAGCCGCGGGCATAATAATTATGCTGAAAATAAATAGTAAACATGATAAATTATCCGTTTTCAGTGATAATGATAGTGTTTCTGAACATGTCAGTTTAAAAACTCAAATAATAAAGATGAAGATTGTAAAAGACATTTCAAAAGATTTTTCAGTCGCAATATTTGAATAGAGTGGAGGATAATAATAAATAGGTACTTAGGAAAGATTCAATTCCAAACAAGACAGTCTAAAAGACAAACGTTAGATCTTGGACCAAACTAAAATGGAATAAAACTAGCATATTTACGCGAAAATACCTTACGCAAAATTTAAACTAAAGCGCATTCAACAATTCAAAATTGAAATTCAACTTTATGTTTGACTCTGTAATTCGCTAAGCAGTACCAATATTTGGCGTGTTCTAGGAGTCATGTTTATTTATACCGTATTTGGCACAAAGATTGCAATACCTGGTAGTGACAGGTTGATATGCCGCCTACGTGGACTATTAATTAACCAGTTCCCTTCAGCTGGTTCCGACAATTTGCACTAAACGATAATTGTGATATCCTCGAGGTACTTGTGGCTAGACAATAATAACAGTCTGCAGGTAAAGCAGCGCTTGCCTAGGTTGGTCTGTGGATGGGTGACCACCTATTACTGTATGTTACTGAGTTTTTTCCGTGCCTCGGCAAACACGCTATACTGTTGGACCCAACTGTCATAGATCTTTGACATTCGGAACAGAATGACGACTCATTCAGTGGCCCGCAACTCCCGCAAGTCTGACATCCAGCCATTCTTACCAAGGGGTATCATATAACTCGGTACTAACTGGATTGTGGAGGTCAGATAGACTCCTATCTAACCTCTCTATGTAAAATACTGGTATTCAGCTGCATGCATGCATTTAGTTAGACTGGGAAGTGGACCCCAACATATTTGGGGAAAGGCTACACAGATGATAATGAGAATGAACCATTGTTTTCGACAATTAATCTAGATAGTTAACTAACGGGGATATCCTGATTGAGACTGGCACAAGAGCCAGCAAAGAGGCCTTATGTGAAGTCGGGCTGTGGTAATGGTGATGATAGTAAACTATGTCTCATGTTTTGGCCGTCTTCGGGTTTTGAGGGAGTATGCAGCACTTATTGCATGTAAATGTGCTACGATTAGGTAGATTTTATATGAATAGATGATGTGTCTGATACCAAAACACTTTTTGAAATAACTATAGGTACTCTTTAGCTCATGTAATGAACCATAAAGGTGGTGATTTATCCATACTATAATATTATAAATGCGAAAGTAACTCTGTCTGTCTGTCTGTTACTCTTTCACGCCTAAACGGCTGAACGGATTTTGATGAAATTTCTTACAGACGTAGTTTGGAACTTGAGAAAGGACATAGGATAGTTTTTTTTTTTTTTTTTTTCGCGAGATAAACCTAAAATCTGCCGGAAGTCACTATTCCACGCGAACGAAGTCGCGGGCAAAAGCTAGTTATCCATAACTCTTTGAAAACTAATCGAAATCAGTGTCGTCTGTTCAAATATTAGGTCCAAGGTCGTTCTCGTTCAGCAGACAAGTTATTTATCAAGACCGATTTCGATAGGTAGGCTGGCTAAGTTAAATCATTTTATGCATTAATCGCTGTATTAATGACGGAAAGGTTAGTTATTGAAGGTTGACCGCATGGTTTTGAGTTTACTGCATTCGTTTTATTTATGTTAATTTTGGAGACTAATGAAGTAGGAATGATTTCTGGACCTTGCTGGATAATTTGGGGGATCTGTGTGAGGAATGATATGAAAGAGAAAGCTTTTAATGAATAAACGTGTTGTGCCGACCCCAAGTAGAATCTGTAGAATAGGACAAGGGTAGGAAGATCCCGTCGGGGCTGTGGATTATCGAAAGGATAACGCGGCTCCGACACAAGGGCGAAGAAGGAACATGGGTTTGGTTTTTAGTCAGTAGAAGTCTGACACTCCCCTTCGCTCTACTCAAGAGCGGGGGGGACCACCCACCAAAAAAAAAAGAGGGTAGGAAGATGATGAGTGTATTTGTATAGATTTATATTTTTAAGAAATGAAGTGTTTACTGAGACCCAGATAAATTAAGATAGGCAAGTCCACGAATAAAAATACATGTTAGAAGACAGAAATAAAATTCGCAAAACAACCTGTGCGCAATCTATTTAGCATCAGCCTAAATCTCAGTTCTTACATAAATTCTCAGCTTTGCCCTAAATTTTTCCTCTCTAATATTTTTTTGGTTTGTGCGACTTCAAACAGCCGTCTATCTAGATGTTATTATAATTATTATGTTCTATATTCGCGACTACGTTTAATGAAAATACCTTTTAATGTAGGTCGAGAGACTTAGAAGTGGCGTCTGAAAGTCATGTTTCAATTTTTGTCACATTCCTTCGTAAAATTGTTCTTTTCGCTGAGTCTCGGCTCCAAATTTATTTTGTTGTTTTTCTATCTCGTAACTTCCCGTAGGTGTCGAATGAACGAAGTAATCTCGTGATAGGAAAATGGTTTTTTAGAATAGATGTTACAGACTTACGGGCAGTTACGGGCCTTCATAATAGGACATGCTTCTCTGCCACTTCCACAGCGGTATAGGTGGTAGCGTATCTAATAGGCATCTTCGGCTGCATGTTTTTGGGCTAAGAGGGCAGGATATAATGTGGAGCATAGTTTGTGACATAGCACCACTACCACACCCTGCTGCTGTTTCATTGCGGAAGCCCCACTTAACGATGACATGCTTGTTTAAAATCATCCTTATTCTCTCATCATCATCATCATCGTCATCATCTACAGCCCGACTTCACCCACTGCTGTGCGTAGGCCTCTCTTTCCTTGTGCCTAGCTCCAAGTTCTTGTGCGAGCCTCATCCAGGATATCCCCGCGATGGTAACAATAGCATCTGCCCATCTCACCGCCCGACGATCAACACTTGTCTTTCCAGTCCTTGGATGCCACTCGGTCACGGCTTTACTCCAACACCGCGCCTTGCTAGGTGTACTGCCCAACTTCATTTGTATTCCATAACTCGATTTCCAATATCGAAGACCTTAGTTCGTCGTTTACTCTAGATAGATAGATTAATTAAAGAGGCTTGCTATCTGAAAAGAGCAAGTAAAGCAATCCAACAACTGAAGATAAACCGCCTTAGAAGAACATCAGTCAGGCTCAGAAGCCTGTTGTTAAATCACCGATATAGCTTAGTAATAAATCATTTTGATACACTCCTAAATCACGATCAATCTGAAGTCCAAAGCTCAGCAGCTCAGCAGTAGAAGCATATCGCCTGTTAATGATGATAAAGTGATCGGTGAATTCCTAACGACGTTCTAAAACCATAAATTAGGCGGCGCCGAAATCCTATCTCCGCGGTAATTTATTGGAGAAAATTCTTCTTTTTGTGTTGTACTCGAAAATAACTAGCGACGGCATTTCATGTTATATTTGGAACCGAAATATTAGGTTTTATAACCGAAATAGAATTTAAATATAGCCAGGTGTATTAAATAAACTAAGTGCATAAAATGTATGGCTTAGGAATGTTGAAACACAGTTGTAAGAGAGTATTTAAATTCTATGTGACATTGTAGCTCCAACTCATCTGTTACTAAACAGAAACGCTGTAAGAATTTATAGTTCTCTTATTGTCAGTAGTTTAGAATTATTTTTTTCAATAGAACTACTGCGTGCGTACTGTTTTAGCACTAAGCTCAATCAGGAAAATATGACTTAATTCTATAACTTGCCTCGTTGGTCTAGACTATAAGACTACTAGACTCATGAGCTCCTGGGTCAGATTCACTGGTCGCCCAAAGCACAGATTACAAAGTGTTATTGGTTTTTCATCCAGGAGCAGCCATGTAGTCTGGATTTGTACCCGGTTGATAACAATAGGCTCGCCCCCTATTACATGGGACTTACCTCTGTCCTCTGCCTAATCCTTTGGGGATAGATAATTAAATCAATCGTCAAAATACCTAAGCGTCGGTTTATCCATTACAAAAACAGCCAAATACACAAAAACTGATATTATTCGTATAACGTGCCCACTGCCCAACCTAAATGGCAATATTAGGTCAAAAAGACAGGTGGGTCGTCGACATCAAAAGGATTGCAGGCAATTACACTAAGTGGGGTTACTTGAAGGGCATGCCGTGGCTCTAAGACCTTACTATTGGACAAATTATACGACGGCATCCGACTGATACTTGTAACTACAAAGTTTCTTGTACAGTCGAACAAGCTAATAAGTATACAGCCAGCTAACTTGTATTTACTTTTAAGAGTAAAGTAGTATTATTAATAGTAGTATTATTAGTTTAGTAGTATTTAGAGACTGATATCAAACCATTCAGCGTTAGCCATCAGTCGCTTAATGCGAAATACCTACTTTATAAAACAAAATTGCAATCTCAACTTCACTATCACTACATACTTAGTATAAAACAAAGTCGCTTTCTCTGTCCCTATGTCCCTTTGTATGCTTAAATCTTTCTATAGAGTGATTCAAGAGGAAGGTTTTAATACCTTTTTTGCACCCGTGCGAAGCCGAGGGCGGGTCACTAGCTCACTAGTTAACTATAAACGTAGTAGTATAAATGTATTCTGTGCTATAACTACACTAGTACACTGTTACGTGTTAGATAAGCCTGTAATGATAGTGTGTGTTTAAATAAAAAAAAAAATATATGTAAAATCAATATTTTCAGTGTTCTAGAATTATAAAGGTCTCTGTATACTTATTAGCTTGTTCGGCTGTACATATGAATTATGTACTGTCATCATTTCAAGAGTATGCAAACTATTCCTGGAACGCACATCAATGTAGCCTGAAGTGCAAGGTTCCCAGAAAGCAACTATTTTAGACAGACATGGCTTTAAAGAGAAGGGCAATTATCACTTTAACGTTACCTTTATTAGAAGAGGTTACGACTTCTCCTGATCTCAAATCTGTCTTGGTTGTCTTCCAAATATATGTGTGTTTACGATTACTGTGTCTTTGTAGAAATTCTTAGTAATGCAGTTTGGTACACGGAGAGAAAATTTTACTAGAAAACCACTTTTTCCAACAAAAATACGTGTAATTCCCACGATGACAAACCGTTTCATAAATACGACAATGCGACTTTAGTAATTCCATTTAATAATAACAAGCAAACAACCAAGTAACAACGAGTAAACTGGCTTTGTAATATCAAGTACCTAAATCGTTTTGTAATTACTGCAAGTCTCTAGCTTAGGTCTAGGTCTAAGGGTTTTACTAATAGTTTTGTTATTACAGCAAATAAACATGTGATTCCTAGTATTTTTTTCTGTGATTTCTCTTAATACTTTTGTTATTTCTGCAAGCCTACTGTAATGCCTTCCTGTGTTTTTAGTAATCGTTTTGTAATATCAGCAAATATCTATGTGATTCCTAGTATTTTTTTCTGTGATTACTATTAATAACTTCGTAATTTCTGCAAGCCTACTGTAATGCCTCCCAGTGATTTTACTAGTCGTTTTGTAATATCAGCAAATATCTATGTGATTCCTAGTATTTTTTCTGTGATTTCTCTTAATACTTTTGTGATTTCTGCAAGTCTACTGTAATGCCTTCCTGTGTTTTTACTAATCGTTTTGTAATGTCAGCAATTATCTATGTGATTCCTAGTATTTTTTTTGTGATTACTAATAATAGTGTTGTAATTTCTGCAAACCTACTGTAATGCCTTCCTGTGTTTTTACTAATCGTTTTGTAATATCAGCAAATATCTATGTGATTTCTAGTATTTTTTCTGTGATCACTACTAATAGTTTTGTAATTTCTGCAAAAATAAGATGATGATTAAAAATCTACTCGGCGTCTATTGTAGATAAATAGCCAAAGTATTTTTTGAACTACTACATATTGTGGTTTGTACTTTCTAGTTTTCTTAAGTGTTTAACTATTAAAAAACGTGGCCACTTCTGCCAACACCAAAATACTTCATCAAACTAGAAAACATAAAGCACAATATAGTAGTTCAAAAAATACTTTGGCTATTAATCTACAATATGCGCTAAGTACATTTTTTAATTATCATCTAATTTTTGCAGAAATTACAACTATTGGTTGAAATCACTGAAACTATACTAGGAATCACATGATTGGTTGATTCTTCGCAACGTGACACAGAAAAGAATTACCAGTAATTGAGGTAGGACATATTGAAAAATAATAACAACTATATTAATTAATAAACAAGTAATTTATTTCAAGAAACCTTATAAATATATATAACCTTGTTAGTATATTATATAAGTATTTTACATTATTGCACATATTGTGAAGGGTTTTTCCAAACCTTTCTAATTTTGTTTTCCGGCTTGCAATTGTGGTTTCGATTTCAGAGTCTGAAGCAATTTGGGTGAGGAAACCGTCCCTAACTTCTGACTTGGAGAGCTTCCAAGTCACTTTGCGCTTCTCCTTTATCGGCACACTGGATGTCAAGTACGGCAAAAGTAGAAGAGCTGCGTTGTTAATCGCCTCTGGACACTCTGGATCTGAAATAAAACAAAAAAATTAGACTGAAAATTTACAAGCGTGGTATGGTATAAAATATTAGTATCTCAAAACAATACAAAACAATCATTGCTCACTCAATCAATAAGCAAGACTTACCGCTAACTATAGACAAGTATTTTCCGATTGTTTGTTTAACGTCTTTATCACGTAAACTCTTGAATTTCTCCTTGGCGATTGCAACAATCTTCTCACACAGAGGAACAATGTTAGTAAATAGGGCGTCAGACTTGTCCTCATATAGCACCTTAAAATCATTCAGTAGTAGTTGTAAGCCAGTGGGGCGCTTCAAGACGGGGTATTCATTAAAATATTCTTGCACGCTGCCGCCTCCAGAGTAATTGGAACACAATCTGCATTTAGCTGTCGCATTCCAGTTATCTTCTACAAGATGCCAATGGTTCGAGGGAATTACGTAGCCAGTTGAGCTTATCAGCTGTTGTTTCATCAGGATCTGTAACAAAATTATTGTAAGTTATTGTCTTATGTTCTTTTGTTTTTGGATGCAGAATTCAGGTTGAAGACAAAAAGTAAAAAGTCCATTTTATTAATGGTTTTTTGACAACTCGACGACTGACAAGTTAGTGATGTACTATAGAACACCAAATTGACAAAATGCCAACGCAAGCCAATAAAAAACATGAAAAAAAAAAGAAAAAAAGTATATTAAAAAAAAATGTGACTAGGACAGTGACTCAAAATGACTATACTTCAACACTGTGTGACATAGACATACTCGTATTAGCGAAAGCTGCTCGTCTATAAATAAATAAGCTTACCTATGTCAGATAGTGCAGTGGCAGGATCAGAAACTATTGATGAAGCCCTTGAAGAGGAACGGGAACGGCCAAGATTAACTGGTTTTGTATAGCTTCATGTGTAGCCATGTGTACATACTTATTTAGTTATTGTTGATCGAAGTAAGTAAATATTAAAGAAATTCCAAATACCTTTAAATGTGGTAATGTATTCGGACAAGCCCCAATTCATTAATAAATCTCTAGTTAGCTTATCCATTTCAAATTTTCATCATATTCCTTCTTGTCCGTAAGTCGTGAGTGGCGGCGGCGGCGTAAAGCGACTGGCACAGTTTAGTAGATACACTGTTATGTAGGTAAGCTAACACTCAACACATTTTACTTTAATTTTATTAATTTAATCCCCCCGTGCCACACTCATTTCGAATGTGACACGGAGGGAGCGAGCGAAACCACACGAGAAACTACATATTTTTATTTTAAGCGTACGCTTGGTCCAGCCGATGCGAACGGAATGAACGAATCGAACAACGAAGTGACCAACCCAAGCCAGTTACAAAATAAATTGTAAAAAATACAAAACATTAACTAAAACCTACTAAGTGTGTGTAATACTTGACATTCGTTTCATAAAAATAACAAAACGAATTGTCAAAAACATTGTTTCGATAAAGTTAGTACACTCATTTGTTGAAATTAATAGTGTCTTGTAATTACATGTAAAATGTAGGTAGCTAGCTAAGGAACTAACTACGTTTTGTTGCTACAATTACAAAACTGTTTAGTAAGATCAAGTATTATACCAGACATGTTTTGTTGAAATAAGTAATAGTCTAGTCATTGCTAATGACGTCAGACATGAGCCATATTTTTGTGGTAATTACAAAACGTATTACTAGAAAATAATAATGTACAAAATGTGTTTTGTAGAAATAGGTAATAGACTAGTAATGGATATGACGTCAGACGTGATTTCTAATTATGGTTGGATTTACAAAACATTTTACTGGAAAAAAATATTGTATTGCTACTATTACAAAATCAACATTTACTAAAACCGATTTGTTGCGATTATTCCATGACCATTGCTTGAATGACTAAACACCTGTCGAAAATACTAAATTTTGCTAAGAAACACAAAAAAAAAAAAAACTAAATCATTTTGCAATTACGACACAAAATTTTCTCTCCGTGTAACCGCTATTTTTTAAGTGCTGTTGATCTTTTTACTCTGTAGCGGAGCAGCGGAGTATCCGACACATTTTTTAAACGGCACTTCATTCCGACTACGCCAGTACCTAACATAACTAACATCTTGACTGTGTAAACCCGCAAGGGTTACGTTATGGGTTACGTAGAGGTGTACCTCTATTAGTACACCCATATTTGCCAGTTATACCCGAGTCCCTTGTAGTAGGGGGCGAGCTTAATGCTATCAGACTCCGTAGCTGCTATTAAGAGATTCCTAGTGGAAAAACCCAATTACTTTTTGCCTCACCTGGGTATCGAATCTAGGACCTCAGTACAGCAGTCGCGCTTGCAAATACTAAACCAAAGAGGCAGCCAAATTTCAAAAATTCTATTTTAATTAAAACAGCTTTTAATAGTTAGTTAGTCTTCCAGTATCTTTAATATAATCTCAATTGCAGGTGCAAATCAAAGACTACGTTCGCAATAGTCTAATTCCAAACTTTTATTATAAGTTTTCTTAGTACATAAAACAATTATTGTACAAGCAATTAGTCGTTCTATTTTAGTTGCTGATTTATTCAACTAGTTTCTCAGTATTCCGATCTCGAGTTATTGAAACACTATCGTAAGTAACCCAGTTTCGGAGTAACTTGCACTAAGTAATATACGTCACTCGGTTTAGGAGTGTCCGGCCAGATAAGAGGTATACGGATTAGTTTATATCAGAGAGTTATAAATTCATAAATGGCGCCCTAATGAAAAAATACCTGAAATCGAGGATTGGGGATCCGACACAGAGCCAGAGAGTCTTTGATCAAATTGCGCCAAACTGTAACCAAATCGATCGAAATGTTACTTGTTCGAGATTGAGTCTTTTTCGAGTGGGTCTAGTTGCCCAGAGTTGTCGACATAGCTCTCAGAATAAGTTGGCTGAAGTGGCACTGTGCTGGCCATATAACCCTAGAACCAATGGGAGACGTGTTCTTGAGGTGAGACCGCGAACTGCCTAGTGTAAGGCGGGACACCTTCTGGTTCGGTGGAGCGATAATTCGTCGCAGGGTGGGATGAAAGTTGCCGAGAATAGAGTTGAGTCGTGTGCGAATTGTGCGATTGAAGAGGCCTATGTCCAGCAGTAGATTCCTGTAGATGAAGATGGAGGATTGGTCCCGTCGGGGCTGCGGGTTGTTCGAAAGAGATGAGCGGCCTTGGCACGTAGGGCTAAGAAGGAACATGGGTGGTTTTTAGTCAGTAGAAGTCTGATACTCCCCCTACCGCTCTGCCTACAGCGGGAGGAGTCATTTTATGATTTCCAACCATAAAAAAAAAGGTATAGGGCTCAAGTTTTGTCCAGATTTTGAATGCATCGTTAGCTACCTTCAGGCTTCATTTACTTACTACTCTGTGATGATAAGAAGTAGCGATTTGCCAGTCTTATAACCGTTATCTCTAGATAACTGTAAAGTCTATTACCACGAATTACATTATTGTATTTGCCTACGTAGATGATAATAATAAAGTCGCCAATTCGGTACTGTTTGTCTGACTTAGCGTCTGTGATATGCACGAGCTAATGATAAAACCTCGTCGAAAACAAAATAAAGAAATATGTAACTGTCGGCTCATTAGTATCCGCAAAGCTTATAATTTGTTTGACCTATTTCGTATTGTAGACCTTTTGCAACTATGCGAGTCCGAGTAGTTATCGCATACCAAGTTGTTATTTAAGAGTAACTAACATTATATTTTATTAGCTTGTTGTAGTAAACAAACTGGTTATTGGTTAGCGGATTGGATATACCGTTTAGTTTTGATGAAACATTTTTTGGCGTTGGAGAACTGGTTTTGGAAATTTTTGCGGTACTATTTTATGGTGTAGCTGTTCTTTGAGATATCACTTTACGTCTTTGTCGTGAAAGTATGTAACGACTTGGATTATTGGACCGGAACCACTTAGATCATCTTTATGGAACCTACTGCATTAGAGTGACCGAAGGTTTCCAATCGCAGCTTCTTTCCTCGGAACAACTTTCATCATCATCATCAGCCAATAGCAATCCACTGCTGGATATAGGCCTCTTTAATCGCACATCACTCAGCCCGATTCTCAGCGACTTTCATCCAGTTGCTACTTGCCACTAGGCTACAATGCCTACAATACATAGCTAGGAAACAGGAACAACTTTATAACTTGCCAAATTATGCAGAGCGTACGCCCAGAACCATTAAGCGCAGAAGACCTTGGCAGATAGCCGCGGCGAGATTACGATGCACGAGAAAAGTAGCGGCTTTGTGTGTATGACGATATCTACGTGTTATATTGCAAGCACGTGTCCAATAGGGCGTGCTGCGCGTATTCAACGTCGCCGGAGACGTAATGCCCCTCCGAACCCTACCTACGGTCATTAAAACAATTATCCGACAAACTAGAAACGCAGTAAACTACGCGTAAACAAACATTTTGTTTGTGTAACCCCACCGAGGTTACAATGATTACATCGCTCACTTCGTGTGGTTACGTCAAACTTTTAACGTGTTGGCAGTATGGCCTTGCTGTCAAACGCGACGAATGCGACAAAAAAAAAAGAATTTATAAAAAGTATTCGCGCGTTCGATGTCATTCTAGTCTGATGAGTCATCGCCGCCGGACGTCTCCGCTGCTGCGTTCCACATGGACGACTTTACCGGGTTATCGCGGGCTGTGATAATGATTTGTTTTTATTTCTCACAGCTTTGTAACGCCGACTGTTGTTAATTGAATGACAAAACAGATAAGCAAATGATAATTGTCTGGTCAAGTAGCGGACTGAAACATACGGACATTTGTACTGAATAAAATAAAGAACAACATGATGTTTTTATCTTATCTCGAACAAAAATATTGAATCTATTATGTCAGTTATTTGGTAATGGCTTAGTCATAAACATAAAAAAGACTGAAAGATATTTCGATGTTGTTTAATGGTATGGCATATCTGGCATGTCTGGCATTGCTTGCTGTGTGATATCATACGTGGCGAGATGGGATACTGAGAAGCCAGAGGGCAAAAAATGCAAATTGATATGAGTCATTGTGTTAATTTTATTTTACATTTATAAACAACCAGCCCTTAGCAATGTTGCGTTACATCAGGGCTGGCAGACAAACCAGTTAATCTGGTTCTGAGGGACTACTTTTGATTACTTCAATAAAAAGAGCTAAAGCTTGAGGCATTGTATTGTCCTTTCTGCTTCCACACTTCGGAGACTTCCAGGAAATTATTATAATTATGCTTTCAGCTAAAAAAATACGCGAAATAAACACAGCTTGGGACGAGACTGCCCAGAAATGTAGATTGTGTGTAATCCAAACGGCTACAAACTCTTCATGCAAGAATTAGATTTTATAATGGTAAAGAAAGCGGTCATCATACTGAATACAATATCACCCGAGCCAGAATAAAAGAAAGTTTTGTACTTAACGTGGAATGCTGCCTGAATTCATTGGCGCATGAAAGGCCTATGTGTGTTTATATTCTTCCAAATGCTCACGCATAAACAAAGCACCTGGTTCCAATCTAAAAAGCTTGTAACAACCAAGCTAAGTTTCCAAAAATAAAGCTAGCCATCTCAGCCAATAAGCACGTCAAAATCCATGCTTTGTTTACTATCCAGCTCAAAGTTGTCTAAGCGTAAAACACGTGGGAGAGTTCTAGAATTATCTGCGGTAATATTTCGACGGCTGTTAGCCATAAAGTGCCAAAATCTTGTTTACATAATTGCTCATCAAAATTCACGTCGTCAGCCCTACCAAGGCAACTACCAATCCGTGGGAACGTGATGTTCGCGATGTTATACTGTTCTAGTTTTAGAGTGCATTTCTCGTGACTCACTCCCAGGGTGTGTGGAGCGACATGATTCGGAATTCCGTTTGGATATCATGACGACATCGCTTTGATTTAATTACGTACGTGCCGATGGCCTGCAGCTTGTTAACCCTTCGAAACTGAGCGAAACATACAAGCAGTTCGTAAAAGATAGGACGTGCACTTTGCAATCTGCAAAACGGCTTCGTCTTTGTTTTGGAAGAGAAACTTCTGAGGGTAAAACCCTCAGAACCCTCACGGCACGTAAAACCTTTAAATATTCCAGTAAATAAATTAGGCGCAAAATTCCCGTGCATTGCTGCAATCCCGAACTAAATACCGCATTGCACCAGAATCCGGCAGACAGACCCGACATCGACTAAGCACTTGTTCGTATTTGCAATACAAAAGGCTAACTGAAACTTACTGCCGCTTGCCAACTTATCGCGTATTTCACAGACACAGTTTGTTACAGGAAAATGTGTTTGCATTCAGTAGTTTTCGTTGTGGAAAAGTTACAGGGGAAACGTTCGATACAGGGCCTAGGGTGGATCATTGCGACAAAATACGAGGCTATGCAACAAATCTACTCGACAGTTTCGATTCGATATGCGAACTAAAGCGAATAACTCGAGTATTTCTGGGACATTAACTCTGCACTAGCTAATCCACTTAACTGGCCACCGAATCCAGTGAATTACGCCATTGATGAAAGTGCGAGATTATTATAACATCATCTACATAATGCAATGGCGCACGGACCCACTTTCGAGTAAAAGTGCCGAACGAAAAAACTAATTCGTTGTAATTATTCTTGTTGTTGGTGCTACGGGTTTCTCTATTTGAATGTGTACTTGCGTTTGCGCAACTCGGTCTTAAATGGGTCATGGTTTTTGGCGTATTTTGTGTTTTGATGAAACCTCTACTGTTTGTAATAGATGAGAGATTGTCAGGTTCAAGGATGTCATTTGATTTGTTGACAAAAGATTGAAGATGTCTAATTAAAGCAGATGGTAATGAATTAGTTATGATGAAATGTGCGCTTGATTTATGGATGTTTTCGTGTAAATGTCACGTAAGTCGCTTTAAAAACTTTTCTATAACTCGGGCGTTAGCGTTTGAAAAATATTGAATAAGATTCTAAAGATAAACTTCTATTTTTGATTGTATCACACATGTTGTGTCCATAAAACATAGTATAAACACGTTATGAAGTTACAGCCGTGGACATTGGTGTCCGCGGAGCGGTGGAGCGGTTGGCAGATAAAATCTTTATTTAACGCCGGCGTCGGGTTGTCTGCGACAATGCTGTGAATCCATGCGTACACAGACTACACACGTAGCATGCCCATTTTCCTGCTTTATTTACATTTCATTGAGTTCAGTGGATGAGACTACTAGCTAGTAAGCCCTAGTGCAATCAAAATATATTTGACTAGCCACGACTTCGGTCGCAATTCCGCATAGAATAGTTACTTTGAGAACCATTTTTAATGTATGCTCTCCTCCTATTGGCGTATAGCGTGATTTTATATAGCCTAAAACCTTCTCCGATAAATGGTCTATCTATCCTATGAAAATATATTTTTTAAATTCCAACCAGTGTTTCCTGAGATTAGCACGTTCAACCAAACAAAAAAAAAAACTCTTCCCCATTCATTTGATTGTCATGTTAAAGTTCCGATTTAGTATTGTAGTGGGCAGCACCTATGTTGCAATAGGTTCTACTCTCCTTCCTTGCAATAGGTAGAGCTACTTTTTAAACTTGTGTAGACATATCAAACAGATTTTCTTCTTTATATCGTATAGTTAGTGCCTAAGCTGCTGTCAGAGTTTTTTCCGCTGCTCATGGGCTTCTGACTTAAGAAATATCTGTTAGGCATGCTGGTTTCCTAACGACAGATTAGATAGGTAGGACATCGAATCAAATGGTCGAGTGCAATCCAAAATATACGATAGTGGAAATCAGATTTACGAGATAAATTTGACATTTACTGAATAAATGTCAAAATCTCGTAAATCTATTCTGAATCACCTTTTGCTTACGACATCACTATATTTGTACTATCTCTGGATATCATATCGGTTATATTATTTAACAATAAGCGTGTACTAAAGTACTTTTTTGATAAAAATATGACACATTGTAAGATTATGATAGTATTAGGAGCTTCCTTTATTGATATGAGTGAAGAAATTTTTTTGAATTCGTTTTCTGGTTTCATAACAATCATATAATTTTTTATAAGGATGTACAAATATCCGAATATAAATAATAACCGAAACCGAAAGTTTTTATTCCCAGTCCCAGTATGTTTTGTTCTAGGCCATACTTTCCTCCAATAAAACTCCTTTTGTAATGACATCATCCACCTAGATAAAAGAAGCTCCTTCTTCAGTAGTAAATGCATCTGAAAGATCAATACCAACATTCCCTGCGTATTTCTCGAGGGACTAGAAGAGAATGGACCGCCATTTATTCCTCTGAATGCCCGCCATTCTATCTATCTATCTATATTGTTTATTAATTTACTTCATCTCGATTTGTATTGATTCCGCACGATCTGAACCACGTAGTGTTTCTGAAGATTATTGTTTGTTTGTTTAGAAATTGATTGGTATGTAAAATAATAGTATTGTCATTGTTTTCATACGTTATTATTAATGTTGATTGAAAGTAGGCAACTTTTACTGGAGTATGTATAAATTGTCTTTCAGTTATCCATTTTTTGCAAGAGAGGTCCTTATGGAAATATGTCGCTCTAGAAAAATTCGAAATAATGAAGCTCGACGAAGTCCCAAAAAAACAATTTAACCGTCACGAGACATTTTAGTGCTTAACGGGCTCTAGCATAATCAGTTCCCACACTTCCCACTGCTGAGACACTAGCCTGCTCTTCATTAGAGAGAGGGAGTCACTATTCACCATTTGGCTCCAAGGCGAGGTCTTCGAATTTTAGGTTTAGGACATCCCGGTTTCATGATGATAGTTTCCATCACCGTTTATTCTTTCGTTTCGTTAATGCTCAGTAACCTTTGATATTTCACAAATAGCGGCTCGATAATTAATTGATCTGTCTATCTTATCTTCCAACTATTGTTTTTTCGTTAAACTGATTATCCGGGTCAAGGGTATCGGTAATGCTTGGTAAACCCTCTCTATTTTATGTTGTACTACTTAACTCAGCCACTCTGTTGTCTAGACTCGTTGAATGTTCAATTTAGCCGTTTATTAGATGCACTTTAGAACGTTTACGATTTATGTTGCAAGGTTAGGTTTTTTTTAAAGGATAATTGGTATATTATAGAGAACCAGCTGTTGTAGTAAACTCAGACGAAATTGTAATCACAAGCACTTTTGAATTATCAATCAAAAGACCTGGTCAGGAGGAGATACAAATGAACCTGCCCTGGAGTGTAAATATGGTGTTCCCCCACAAACGATGGGACACTGTTATCGTGTCCTGCCTGTTCCGTTGTTTGCACTTCACAGCAGCTCTGATGGATGCTGCTGTAAGTGCCAGACTCGTCGTCTAATTTTGGGCTGACTCAATTTAATTCTCAACGACACGCTAAGATGAAGAATAAAGCTGCGGTTTCGGTCATACATAACGTTATAGTTGCCCATTCCAAAGCGAAGATCTTTATGAAGAAGAACGAGAGAGATTTAAAATCCATGAAAACTTTCAACGGCATTACTTTTAAGCTACGAAAGGATGATGCCAAAATGATTTCGAAATTCACGATGTACATAATTTTGCTCTTAGTCTCACGTCAGGTAGTAGCACTCTGGTTAGCACGCACCACTACTCCGAAAACATCAATAAGACTAGTCGTGCATAAAACGTGAACATGATAAAAAGGCTCCACCGCAATATAAATAGGCATCAAGGGTTTACCTACTTACGTAAGTGTGCAAAGGTTATATTTTACGTAACTCGTGGTCATGTATAATATCTCAAGTTGGTCCTGTATTTTATAATAATAAATCAAAATAAATCAATTTATTGACACACAAATTAGAGAACATACTGTATAAAGAAAAAAAAAAGAGAAGAGTAAAAGAGAAGTACAAGTACCTACCTACTGTTTGCCCCCGACCTTCGTCAGGTTGAAATTAATTATACAAAAAAATATTACTTCCTTTGAATTTGATTTTGGCAACATGAGGTATCAACCAGTAAAAGTGGCGTCAATATCGTTCCAGCCGTTTCAGAGATTAGCCGAAACAAACAAGTATACATGACATACTTTCATATGCATTCCGTCAAAAATTCCATACAAACTTCAATTTTATTTATTTGTAACTAGCTGATGCCCGCGGCTTCACCCGCGTGGATGTCGTTCAAATTATATACTAAAACCTTCCTCTTGAATCACTCTATCTATTAAAAAAAACCGCATCAAAATCCGTTGCGTAGTTTTAAAGATTTAAGCATACAGACAAACAAACAAATAAACAAACAAACAAACAGACACGACTTTGTTTTATACTATGTAAGGAAGGTAAAAGAAGAAAACATGCTGCGCCAACCCCTTATAAATTTGGATAACAGCAGGAAAATGAGAGGCATACATGATATCCAAGTTGCTGGAACTCTCAAACATGGCATGGCATTCGGCGTCAAAATATTCGTCTAACAACGTACACGTGCCTGTCTGAACTTCAGGGGCGTCCAAACACAGGATGTCATCTTAAGCAACCGTAACAGATTTCTTCAAGGGCTATTTTGGGCCATGTCAATTACCATCTTATAATTTTTCTATAGCCAGTCTCCAGCATATTTTGGCAGTGTCCACGCCTGTCATAGTCAGGGCTTGGCTGAAGTGAGTTGATTTAATTAAAAAAAATTACTTCTTCACAATAAAAAAAAGAAAGACAAAAATACTCTCAAGCTGTGTTATATATATTCATCATTCTCTTGGACTTATCGCATTTGTGATGGGAACATATACGTTTGGAAGTATTAGGTATAATACACTTCTGGACACATCTATTGGCCCACCTTAGAGTTTAGGTTTCGATGGCCCCTACCGAAATATGATTGCTAGATTGAACAAAAACTGTTGATGCAGTTTTAAACCTGATACATTTTACCATCTTTTTCGATCGTATTGTTTTAAATTTGAATTCAGAATACCATACGACATGGAGCTACGCCTAACAAGTCGGATATGCGCCTTGTTAAAGGCAATTGAATTTTGAATAAAAAACATGTTTTATCAAATAAAGGTTTAATTTAATAACGCGTGTTGCCTCCATGGGCATCTACCACAGCTCTCATACGATCAACGAGTTTATCAACCGCTCTATGAAATTTTGAGGGATCATCTCCCATTCCTCTTCTATGGCAGTTTTCAACTCCTGCATCGTCTGGGCAACTGGCTGACGAGCCCTAACACGTCTTTTTAGCTCGTCCCACATGTGCTCAATGGGGTTCATGTCTGGGCTTCTGGCTGGCCAGTCCATAACTGTGATGTTCACATCCCGAAGATATTCCCTGACGATGCCGGCCGCATGGGCTCTTGCATTATCATGCATAAAAAGGAAATTTGGGCCCACATAGTCCGCGTATGGTATCACGTGAGGTTCTAAACACTCACGAATGTACCTTTCAGCATTTAATGTTGGCAGCCGTGGTCCTGTAACAACCTCAAGTTGAGTTTTGCCGCTCGCGGATATACCGCCCCAGACAGTCCATGAGCCACCGCCATAAGCAACCCTCTCTTCAAAGCAGCATTGTGCGAAACGCTCTCCCTTACGTCGGTAGACCTTCTTCCTTCATTGCCGTGTAACACAATTTTAGACTCATCAGAAAAGAGTACACGGCTCCAATCTTGTTGTGTTCAATTTAAATGACTGCGTGCGAAATGAAGGCGCGCTGTTCGGTGGGCTCGCGTTAGTTTGGGCCCATTAGCTGGCTTGTGTGGTACCATATCGCGTTCTTTTAACCTTCTCCGAACAGTTCGAGCGCTCACAGATACTCCGTGGAAGTCGCGAAGTTGGTTTTGTATCTCAATCGAGGTAAGGTGACGATTTCTCAAGCTGGTCGTCACGATGAATCGATCCTGCCTTTCAGTTGTGACCCGAGATCGTGGCCTTCCTTGGCGACGAACAAAGCCGCCAGTCTCTAGGTACCTCCGATAAACATTTCGGACCGCAGATCGACTTAAATTAAGTTGAGCACTCACGTTTCTTTGGCTGTGTCCGGCCTGAATAAGTGCCACAGCTTGGGCAGCGACTTCAAGTCAAGTATCCATAGATTATTGATAGAACCTCACCTTAATGTTAAGAATAAGTAATGTTTGTTGCAAAACCAAAGATATCAATCACTTTTTCAAGAATTAAATCCAAGTAAACCAATAAAACCAAGTTTTCTTAGTATTCGATTGTTTGATATCAACAAACAGGCTCCAAATTGTCTTTTGTTTCTTTAAATTCTGTGTTCGAAATTCAAAAAAAGACTATTGAATGAAATTGTGAATGTGCCAGGTTCAAAACTGCATAAAAACTTTTTGCTCGACCTAATATAAAATTTTAGCTAGGACCAAACGAAACTGAAAATACAAGGTGGGCCAATAGATGTGTCCAGAAGTGTATATTGCAAAATGTGAATGTATTATGTATTTTGCAGCCAGTGTATGGAATGGAAATACTTCCAGTAACTGAAAAGTTGTGTGGTAATCGATTATCGTGGATATCGAAGAGGACAATGTTGAATATGAATGTAGATGGCTATAAGAGTGGAGGAAGATCGGAGAAACGATGGATGAAGCTTGTGAAGGATGAAATGGCTAGAAGAGAGGTTACTGCTTAGGAGATGATGAGTCATAGAGAAGTATGAAAGAGGAAGACATGCTGCGCTCACCCCAAATGAATTGGGAAATGGGCAGGAGAATGATTGGAAATTAACAACTCACTTTGTCCTTTTTAACCGACTTTTAAAAAAAGAAGGATGTTCTCAATTCGGATGTTTATTTGTTTTTTTTATGTTTGTTCGGGCATAACTCCGTCACTTGCTAACCGATTTGAAAAATTCTTTTTTTGTTGGAAAGGGAATACTTCCCAAATGGTCCCATAATTTTTTTATCGAAATCGGACATGCGGTTTTTGAAAAATCAACACAACTCAAAAAAAAAGACTATTATGACTCATGAACATGTGAACTTACATGTGAACCACTAAAAAGTGAAAAATAAAAACTTTTTAACAAAAAATAAAACAGACTTCAAAAAAAAAAAAATCGGTGGCAAAAATGAAATCAAACTTGCAAACAAAAGTCACCGACATCAGAAACTGATTTTTCTGCTAAAGTTTATTTTTCACTTTTTTGTGTTTTCTTTTTGAAGTCGGTTTTATTTTTTTATCCCGATGGGTTATTCAGAGTTGTACCTAATAGTACACCAACATTCACCAGTTGTTTTTAAGTCACATGTAATACCAATTTGAATTTCATATACGTCATTTTAGTTACAAGCAATACTAAATACTTTATATAGATTTAAGGAAAATTGTATTTAACGATATACCTTATAATTACGAATAAAAATTTATTATTATTTTATTTTTATTATTTTATTTAAACACTGCTCAACCCTGATCACAGTGGACAGTGCATGAAGCGCGACTGCTGCCAAAAACTACGGTTTCCTAGAACAGAGGCGCTTGCGTATCTTCGTGGATCATTTGTAGGCGTTAATTAATATTTTGTTACGTGGTTTTTGTTGTGAAAGAATTTTAAATAGTGTTTTAGCGTCGAAACGTTGACGTGCGTTTGTTTGGACGTCAGAATTCTGACGTGGGTATTTTTAAAATTCGCAATTATGATGAGGTGAGGCGTGGTGCGTGAAAATTATCGCATGGATGATGTTCTTTACGTCTCGATTTTGCAAACAAACCGTTATTTTCCTTTTTTTTGTTTGGATTTTTCGTGTAGTCATATCAGGTCAGGATCATCATTATTCTCTTTTGGTCTTATCCCAATTCATTTGGGTGCAGCATGTCTTCTTCTTCCATACTTCTCTATAACTTGTCATCTCAAGAGGTATATCCTTTTTTGCCTCATCCAGCCAGATCAGGTCAGGTTCACACCATATAAATTCTGTTGCTTCTTTGAAAATCGATTCTTTTGCTGAGCTCGGGACCAAATTCTAGTAGAATTCTTATTGACATTTTTTTAGTTGGGAATTTATGGAGTAGGTATCATGGTATGGTATCATGTGTAACAAGCATGTGAACAGACTGATAGACTGTTAACTTAACGCCTTGTTAACAATAAATTAATAATTGATTGAAATGAAGCATAAAAACAAAGGGTTACTATATCACCGTCTGCTTCATAAATATCACCTGACCCGTGCTCCCTCGGGTGTTACGACTGTTCTAAAATAAAAGTCCACTGGGGGAAGCAGGTCAATAATGTGGTTATACCTAGGCTCCCTTCTTCATGCTCCATTTCAGGCTTTACAGCCGATGCGTCGGAAATTGTATTAGGAGGCTTCGAGCTAGAGGGCTTTGCTGTGGCCGGTTTTATAAGTGAGAATATTTATTTTATTGAAGGTGGTTATAAAGTGTGGTGGTGTGTTCGGAGTGGACGAGGGGCTTTTATTGAATGTGGATGAAGTGTGCACGGTTAAAGGATATAAACTGATGTTATTGAAGATGTTCTTGATAAAGGTAGGTGAAGTTTAATCTGATGCGCATGACTAGGTTGTGTTTTTTTTTGACGGAGCATATGTAGGGTGTTAGAACCAAAGCACGTGGCTGCCTTCGCGTCGTTGTTTAGGACTGCCTTTATCTGTGGCAAAAACGTGCGCGGTTATTTAGGGTATTTACTATTTTATCATAACAGTGTGCAAAACAATAATCGACTCTCAAAAAATATCAGAAGACACCGACGTGTCTTTTGTTTGTTTTATTAATTTTTGCGCCAACTTCCGAAAAAAGAGGTATTTTTCACTTTTTTTAAATCCTTTTTAGCGTTACTATCTCAGACAAATCCTTGTCAAGTATCAATAATTTTACTTTGTAGCTAGAAGTTTTAGCACGTCATGTCGGCGCAACACGTTTTCTTCTGCCATTTTCCCCTGACAGACGTCACGGCATCATTTAGGTACTTTTTTCTCTTTCCAATCATTCCTCACAAAATCCATCCATCTTTTCTTTGGACTTCCTCTTCCTTTCCATCCATCAAAATTCATCATCAATAATGTTTCCCAATGTAAGAGATGCACCATCTTTAATATTCATATTAATGTGACATAATGTAGTTGTATCTAGTAAAATTCTAGTCTCGTATCTCGTGATCTCGTCTCAAGCGACCCGAGTTCTCACTCATAAGGAAGTGACGTCGGTGGTCCATTAGCTTCCTTTGACCACACGGCAATCATTGGCAACCTACTGCACCGAATCAGTACCTATTGAACGATCATTCAGAACGAGCTCGTCCACAACCATTCACGTTTCCTTTACAATTGTAAAAACATCTCAATGAACTCCCAATTGTACACATAAACAAGAATAAAAGTTATGTTTATTATACCCGAGACGGTGCACGGAGCCACTATCCTTACAACTTACAATATTCAACTCTACAATCCAGAATGCTCAGTCTATTATCGTCTGCATCTAAACTTTTCTAACTGCAGGATTAGATTTCGTACGTTTCCTGTTTACGTGGACTGTTTCGTGTAATAGGGAATTTAATTCACACCGTTTTATCGGCATGAAAAGTGTATTTTACGTTGGTTTCTTTGATACGATCTTTTATGTTGTTTTCCTCGAGAAACGGTGTATCTTGATTCTTGATTGAACACATGATCGGATGCTCATTGATGACTTGACAAACAAACGTGGCCGTTCGCTGAAATTACGTTTGCATATCGACACGTTTCCTCAAAACACGTAATGATGTGCGCAGGTTACTTGTGATTCACAAGTAACCTGCGCACATCATTACGTGTTTTGAGGAAACGTGTCGATATGCAAACGTAATTTCAGCGAACGGCCACGTTTGTTTGTCAAGCGGTTGTGAAATGGTTTTTTTTACTACATTTCAGCGGTAGTAGTAAACGGTTCTGCAAAAGAATCAATGAATCTTGAATTTTTCAATCGCAAAAAAAAAACTTGATTTGTTCAATTACTGTTTCCTTGTTACTAAGGGAAGTCTCTCTTCTCCGTTTATGTTTTCAAAAGATAAGCTGTGTGTAATACAGTAATTTAGTTCCAAAAATGGGGGTCATCTGGAAAGTATTCCAAGAATTTTGAAAATTTTATAGATTTTGATGTGCTCTTTCAACGTTGCCACGTTGTATCTTTGCCGCTCGCCCCGCCAAATTGGAAAAATGGCGTCTAATATGAGTTTTTTGACAATATCTCCTTTCCGACTAATTCTACAATAAAAACACAAAAGTCAGACCAGAGAAAATTTCCTACAATTTATGCCCTAACAACTTTTTTCGTAAAATCAATAGGCGCGTTTTGGCTGAATATTTACTTTCCAGGTACTCGTAAAACTACCAAATGACTGTACTACTGGTCTAACTCATAGTAACTGAATCCGTACGCGGTACGATGACGTATCGTCTCCTTCCTTTTCTAATCAGGGCTAGTGTAACCTTGTTGACCGCTCACCTCTTTGTCAGCACATGTCTGAAGTTTTGGGTTGAAGGAAATGGAATCAAGCCCATAATGTGTCTTCCGGTGTGACTGTGACTAATATTTTGTTATCGGTGTTAGTGACACATGATATAATCTTACCTGTTTTTTGGATGATTCCTGCTGTAACAAAGAATCAAACCAAAGGCAAAAAGAATAATTTGCCTTTGGTTTGATTCTTTGGGTCTTTCGTCGTTTCACACCACGAGCGGTTCGGACCGCGGTGTGAAACGCAGAAGAGCTCTTAAGAATGGGCTGTTTCGCACCACGGCGGTTCTTGGAGCGCCGAGTGGATTGAATCGACCAATAGCTCTTAGGAATGGGGCGATTCGAACCACTATGTTTAGATACGAGCTAATTTGGGTCTTACCCACAACAGTATAGTCATATCAGGAGCCTGGCTATGCTAAACAATAACAGCCGCCCGGTTCAATGTTTAGGTTATCCATTACATACTGAGTTTTCCCCGTGCCTATATAGCGGGTATCGTACTTACTGGGTTGTGGAGGTCAGATAGGCAGTCGCTCCATGTAAAGTACTGACTTCTGTATTCAGCTGCATCCGGCTAGACCAGAAGCCAACTCCAACAAAGTTGGGAAAAGGCTACGTAAATGAATATCATCATGTTTCTTATGTATTACATCTTCATAACAATGACGTGTTACATAGTTTATTCTATTTAGTATTACGATAGTGTTGTACGCAATTGTTTCTTTAGATTACCGTTGTATAGTTGGCACATCGACAATCTCCATGGCTACCTATAATTTGTTAAAATTGCATGGGTTTTTCCAACTGCCATTTGCAGTGTCTTGCTCGGAATCATTCAACGTGTTAATAGTTTGCGGTTTTCTGTCAGATAAGGATAAACTTTGTTGGTGTAAAAGTCGTCTTCTATGAGGTTCATGTTCATGGGGATAGGTAAGGTCTACCTTGATTATGCCTGAGAGATATTATACTATGTATTTCTGAATTACCCTACCCTGATACAATTATTCTTCTTAGTCGTGACTGAATGGTCTTGGTTATAGGGGGTCGCCCACAACTATGGTCGCTGCCTTTGCAATCCTTTTCCACCGGTCCCTCTAGACGCTTGGCGAGCACATTCTGCCAGAAGGATCTTAATGACGGATTTGTTGGAGTCTGTTGGGTCATCGGATTGGTGATCGACCACGTGATCATGCCTTTGGCTCTACCCTGAATCAACAAACGCTCCATACAATTTTAGTGTATTTTTACCTAACAATAAGGTGTACTTTACCGAAGCTACGCGATTGGGATAAAACTCTTTTCTCTACTCTTTTACAAGGTCTGTGCTCTAATGTTTGTGTTGTATTGTTACAGGTGATGCTGGGCGGGGTGGGGTCGCCGGGGGGCGACGACTTGCTCACCGTCACCGTCGTACGCGATGAGCATGGATATGGAATGAAAGTTTCTGGTATGTAATAATGTAATCATGTACCTCTTTATATATGCTGCGTCTTTCCACTTCCCTCAAAATCGGCTCGAAAAGGAACAGAATAAGGCCAATAGGCACAAAGAACAGAAAAGTTGCCTGCAGGGGTTGCGGGTTGTTCGAAAAAGATACCACGGCCACAAAGGGCTAAGAAGGAACATGGGTGGGTTTTAGTCAGTAGAAGTCTGACACTCCCTTCCGCTCCGCCCAGAGCGGGAGGAGTCATTTGATGATGTCCCACCATTCATAAAAAAAGTGTATCTCTGGGACTTTGTCGAGCTTCATTGTCTCGGGCTCGGCGCTTTTCTGGTGGTGCTGTTGATTCTGACTTTCAGGAGTTACAGTGCTTTGGGAACAGCGTGACTGACTTATTTGTTACTTTGTATTTTTATTTATAATTTATCAAGAACAATTTACTAATGGGGATGCTTTGGGAAGCATGTAGACGTAGATACTTGTGCTTGTGATAAGAGGAAGAAAATCGAATTACAAAATTCAACTGGTTGCTATTGATACAAGTGTAACGTGATAAACTTGGCAGTCTGTTATGTAATTTTACTTTAACAGTCACTATCACTAGTGCTAAAGTAGAATTCTTTGATAAAACCCCCTGACGGCTGACCCTGACACTCTCTCTCTCCAAAGATTGGGTTAAATTTGACTCAACCTCATGCGTATGTTATTATTTTGGGGGCTGGGAGATTTAAAACGCCTTATGTACTTAATGGGCGCCTCTTTAGCTGAAAAGGAGCGAAATTACTGGTAAGTTTCGCACATCCCCCTTGCAACACACCCTTGCACATCTCCGATGTAAACGCAGCTTCATCCGGGTGCAAAAAACAACAACCTGCAAACGTCTCCATCCTGCAGAAGTACCAAAAGTGTACTAAAGGAAAGGAGTCCCTAATTAGACACCGCACTTCCAAGCCGTCCAAATGCAATGCAAATATATTCCATCAAGCTATACGTGGCACAGAAAGGTGGCTAATCGCCTGTCAATAGTGAAAGCCGTATGCAGCCGGTGCCTTTACTCCATGCCAAACCCCATGAATGCTGTCAACGCCATTGTTGGCCATTAAACATGGTTTGAATGCATTATTAAAGTGTTGCTAGGTAAAGGTACGTTTAGATTTTAATTTTGTACCGTGTTTAGAACTTTAGAAACGGATTGTTGTATTTCTGTGACTTCAAATGATCAGGTCCTCTTTTCTGCACTTAATTAATGCTTAGACAAACTTTCAAGATCATGCAGTATCGATAAAGTTCAAGCGAATGTCTACGAATTTGTTACAAGAGCCTAGAACCTGTCAAACTCTACTAAGTGCTCAACGTGATTTCTTTGAAATTCTTAATTGTATGCAAAAGAATGGCTTGATTCCTTCTGGACTTCAAATTCAGAAATCAGAAACCGGGTCTGAGAGTTTTTTTTTTTTATTGTTATTATCAAAAAAACATATTATGAATACAATTTACACAATACGTTCCAGAAAACCACAGAGGTTTGTTAGGAACGTTGATTCAGCAAATAGGTAAATAGGTAATAATAAGTTAAGAAAAGATATTTGATAAGCCACGACCATCTTCCATGTAAGTATACCCTTATGTCGTGTACTGTGTAGCTAAATACGTTATGGCTAATACAAAATTCATAGATTTGGACACACCATTAGAATATTTCTACAAGTCCTAACCCCTGTGCCAAACCGCTAGATTATCATAAAATTAATATTGAAAGACAAACTACTGCCTTTGAAGTCCAGAATACATCTTCGAATCCATCGTTAGTTGCGTGAGAGAATTATAGTTGACTCAAATGAATTGCTTCGTTTTCTGTATCATCGTTAGTGAATTTTCGGACAAATGCTTGAAATTGTCGCGCAGATGATTTGCATTGTCAAATCTCTCTTGCGTGATTGAATGGATGATGTCGTCCGTGGCTGCATTTATTTGTGTTGGTAACGATGACTACATTTATTTCATTGTCATATTACTTACCACTGAATTGTATTGTTGTCACGGTTATGCTGGCCTTTGGGAAATCTGTGTAAATACCTTTTATCTAGATTTTACGAGGTCACGTTTTTAGTCTGTTTGTTTGAACGAATGTTATCCTTGCTGAAATCGTAACTTGTTTTTTATTAAATTAATTGAGTTTTCGTAAAATTTATTGTCGTATGAAACATATGTGTACGTAAGCAGTATCAACCTATAATTTTCCCACTGCAAGAGCATAGGCCTCTTCTATACCAACCAGGCCCATTGCATTTTGGTGGAGTTCACGAACATTGATGAATATTGCCATTTCTCATCTAAATCCCGTATATTTCAGGTGACAATCCCGTCTACGTACAATCAGTGAAAGAGCACGGCGCTGCGTGGCGAGCTGGTCTCCGTGCGGGAGACAGGATCCTGCGCGTCGACTCCGTGCCTGTGCATCATCATACGCACCAGCAAGTCGTGCATATGATACGTGGTAGGTTTACATTCTTCTACTTTTGGAACCTCTCCAAAATCTGATGGTTGGGGTATCATCCTAAATATTATCCTTGGAATTCGAAAGCAAAAGAAGATCCTTAACCAAGACTTCTTTTGTTTAGAGGTTTTCCTTTGTGTCTGACCTGATTCAGGAAAGCTTAAGATCTTTAACGAAGCAAAGTCCTGAGGGATGAACAGCTACTGGATACTGCTACATCAGTCTGTCTAGAATCAACGGAATGAGTAGTAAACGGCAGTAAAGCCCATCTAATGGGTAATGTATAGGTACTGCCATCCAATGCAAAGACGTATGTAGATGCCTTGATATGCCATGCCCAAGACACGGACTTGGACATCACTTTCCTCCGTACCCATACCAGCAATTAGTAGTTCATCTGTTTCTCTATTTTCTTATCCTTTTTTTCTACTTGCATTACTATGCAGCCATCCATACAGAAACGTTTAGAACATACGCTTTAGTTGAGTTTAGTGCATAATATGCACTTGAAGATAAATTACTCCCAAACGATATGCGACCCTAGTACTCTCTAGTTTCATTCAGCTCAATCAAAGATATTGATGAACGTTGAAAGTGATATGAATGGCTGGACACTTAACGTCGTTTATTGGCTAGTTAGACATTCTAGACTTCTGAGAAAGTCTTTGATTGATGTAATAGAGACTGTATGTTCATTGATTTGAATATGAAAAAATGTATCGGTTCTTTTATATTTTATCTATGGATCTTCTGCGTGTGCATTGAAATTTAGGCCTGAGATTAAATATCTCGATTAAATATCGAAAAGTTGAAGGCATGAAATGAGGGGATTGAAGAATTGAACTTCTTTGTCGATTGATGAAACTCTAACTGAAACCGTCTAATTATCGTCATATTATTTTCCAAAAACCACTCTGCCAATAACAATATAAATGGCAGTAATTAGTTCGGATACGTCACGTTATATACATTGAACTGCAACAGAAATATCACAATACTCATTCATTACAAGTGATGAACTTCAAAATATTTTTCTTTGAATTTCAACAGCCTCGGAAAAGATTTCTCGGAGCGAATCATCACGTGAATTTTAATGGTGTTTTTATGTGGCTATTAAACTGTTAATTTTACTGAGCATGTCTCAAATGCTTTTGTTCTGTATCATTATTATGTATAGTTAGGGTGCCAAAGATCTGAGTCGTGCCCGATCAGCCAGGCTGAATGAGGTGGGGCGTAGTGTTTGTTGCAAGCTTTCGTGGAGAAGATTGGGTCACTGGATAGGCCGCACTGGGTAATAGGACCTGATACCAGGCGGGCTGATACTAGTCGCGGTTTGTGCGCGAATGTGCTTGTACCTCACGGGCCCCGACACATGCCAGTAGTAGGATTACTGGGTTTTTAGTCGGTTAGAGACATAACCATCGGCTTGCCTTAGACGGGGGGTTACACCCGAAGAACTAAAAGGTCAAAAGGTAAAGGGTAGATGTCTACAGTAGCTCTTATTGCGATCTTTAAGGTCATCCTCAAAGCCACTCTACTATTGAATATCGAAAATAAGAGGGTATATGTTGCTTCAGCAGTTACCTCTCGGCGAGGAACCTCTGTACTCCTCTTTAGTTCATATTCTGACTGCTAATAGGTACTCAATTCAAACTTTCTTTACAAAACTTTTCTAATCCATATTTCTGTTGTTTCCAGCTAATCCATCGACGGTGTTGACAGTCCAGCAGAACTCGTCGAGACACAAAACGCCCATCACTGCTCCAGTGCCTGTCAATGTGAGTTCATACACTGGTTTACTATCTTGCTTAGTAACTTTAGGTGAAGGAAAGGAGTTTGACATGATCTGGAAAGTCTTTAGACTTTTATTGAGAACTTTTGTTTTTATTATTGACCACCGTTGGTTGCAAGCGAGCTACTGTTTACCAAGTGGGTCTGGGTTCGATTTCCGAGTTATTCAAATTCAAATTGTTACTGGGAGTTTCCGTCTGGAATTACTCAGAGGCGGCCACGGAGTCTGTGCTCGGGACAGACTCCGTGGCCGCTTCTTAGAGAATAAAGATTTATTCTCTGAATGATTACAGGACAAATTCTGAGTCGTCCCAGTAATTTCTTGATCACTTTTGACAAAAGCTCCTTTCACTAAAGTTAAAAATAATCTAACTTATTGCTATTTATGTAAAACTAGCCTGACTGTTTTATGACGTACAAGTGACTCAAGCTCAGGGTGGTAAATCAATTACGAAGTAGACTATACCTATTGATGAATCTTGACTAATTAATACATATTACTAGCTTTATGGTTATAGAACAGTTCAAAAATGTATATAATCAGAATACTTACTGCACTAAAGTAACCTCCATCGCTTTATCATGATTACTTTAAAGATAGTTTACATAATAATATGAGTACGTACGTAAAGACACGCCTTTTACATAAGTTTGTGTTCTGGGACGCTATTGGTCCTCGAAACGAACGATAACCAATGAACTACATCGTGATGTGGGGTCCTGGGTTCGTGTTCCACGCACCCCTATAAAGAGATGTCAGTAACTCTGAATAGAACCGCAACGCAAGGGCTGACGCGATTTTTAGTCAGTAGAAGTCTGACTCTCCCTTCCGTTCCGCCCAGAGTGGGAGGAGTGATTTGATAATTTCCCACTCTACAAAAAAAAAGGGGAAAACAGTGTTAGGCCCGGTTTCCACCAAAGCGGAGATGTGCCAAGCGGAGAGGAGATTGCCAAATTCGACCAATCACAGGAAGGGCAAAAGACCAGATGTAACTGTGATTGGTCGAATTTGGCACATCTCCGCTTTGGTGGATTACGGGTCTTATTGTGTTTTTTTCCATCAGAAATATCTCAGTAGTAGCCCGGAGTTTGGAAGTTGGCGGTATGATACCCCCGTGCTTCGGAAAGCACGTTAAGCCGTTGGTCCTGCGCCTGATCTCTCTCTGGTCGTGTTGGATTGCCGTCCAATCGGACTATGAGAGTCAAGGACCAGAGAGTGCACCTGTGCTGTGCTGTGTGTAATATCTCCCATGCCGATGGCTAATCTGTGCTAAGATTGACTGCAGTGACCGAAAACGGTCAGAAGGACTATGGCCCCCAATATGGCTTTACGAAACTAACAGATTTTTCAAATACCTTCTCATGTCCTAGCATTTTCCAGTTACAACTAATTACACCTCACATCCGTTCCCAAAAACGAACGGAAACAATCAAAATACTACCTAATTTATGAAAAAAAAAAAAACGTTAAAATAACTGAATGCATTACGTCGTAACCTTGGTTTGTTATCAGTTCGAGAAATGCAATAGTCTTAGTAGGTATTGTGGAATCATACGGCGACGCATGCGCAAGGTCAGCGTGCTACTGTTGTGAAACGCAGTGGTCAGCTGATCGAGGTGGTTGCTTTGAAAATGTTAATGGGCATTTTCGTCAGAACATGTACAAAATTTTAAAAATGCATGATTGAACTAAAACTTTTGTAAATAATATAATTTTAATGAATTTGCATGCTTGTTTTTGTAATCTTTGATTTATAACATAGAACTCTGGTGAATTCCAGTTACTTTTGTTTTAATTTAATTAAAAGGAACATAGTGCACTTAATTTTGTCATGTCCGTTACTCATAGAAACACTGCTGGTAAAATAAAACAAAATTTTTGTTTGAAATTTTAATGATTTCAATATTTTGTAAATATGATGTTAGTCAATTATTAATGAATACTTGTTTTATAGCAAAATACTTATTTAACATTTTTGCAATAAATGCGTCCGTACCGTTACTTATAGTTGGATCACAATATTTCACTTTAATGTATTCAATCAAATACTGTACGTAAAAATCCCATTTTTTGTTTATTAGTATTTACTAAGCTATTAATTCTCTACATACAAAAATAATTTGAAACTTCGTAATAAAAATAGGAAATAATCAACAAATACAATAAACTTTCGTAAGGGACAGTAACGGTACCTGACCTACCCGTAACAAACAGGACACAGTAAAGTTGAGATCACACTTCGACATTTTAGAAGTAACGTAAACATATTTTTTACTTTTTATTAAGTAGGTATTTATAATTTATATTATTACTTACATAGTCACATAACATAATAATATAGTAGTGTTAACCCGCAAAAAACGAAATAAACGATTTCTTCAATTTTGCCAAAACAAAAAAATTAAAAAATCTAGTTTGCAATAGCTTTTAATGCACTTTTCAAAATCACCAACATATTATATTATGTAGTTATCAGCTCTTTAAATTCAAACTTTGGGTTTTCTATAAATTATTAAAAATAAACTTCCATCAAGCTTCGAAAAATAATAGTCGTGTAACAATCTTCGTATTTTTCAGGGTAATTTTTAATGCGTCCCTTGTAACGCCGCATTTTTTCCGCGGCTGTCAGAGCCATTTTTAGTTTGAGTAGTATACCTAGAACCAACAAAATACAAATTTTAGTTTTTCACCCAACGAAAGAAATATTTTATAGTTTACTAGACGGACCGCGGTTTTACCCAAGTGATAAAAATAAATGATGATGTATGATGAAAAGTATCTAGAAACCTTTCACAGGGTTCAAGCTATCTTCACATTCATACCAAATTTCATAAAAATGCGTTCAACCAATTTGGCGTACACATTCGTTTTAATTTAAACTATTTTTGTTTATATATATAATGATACAAATCATTTAAATTACAAAACACCCAACGTGGCACCACGGCCCGGGTAAAAGACTTAGTTTCTTGTGTATCGCAACTTTATGCGGTCATGTTCGTTACTTTTTTGGTCCGGCTCATACGTTACCTTTCGTATGGTAACAGACAGGACGTAACGGAATCACAATATTTAGCAAAACTCTTTTAATATACAAAAATGATGTTTTGTTTTCATAAAATGAATAATGTATCTCGTTGTAGAATTAACTAAACTGTATGGTACAATACATATGACACTGAGGGTGATAGTAATTATTTGGTGAAATCGTTATTACTTACCGGACAATCGATAGGAAAACGGGGGGTCGCCTGCTGTAAAGCACCGACCGATTCCTGGCATCGACTGACACGACGCCCAAATGGCCGACAGCGAATGACGGCTTGGATTTTAGTGTTACCATTTTAATAAAACATAACGTAATTTAGTAGAAAATGTTTGTAAATTGCTTAAACTTCGGTAACTATGCAGGACATGTCCGTTATGAATAAAACGATGGGACAATGTTTAAAATTAGAAAATAAATTATAATTATAATATAAAGGTGTTTTTATGTGTTTTTTATTAAATAGATATTGATTTTGCCATAAAAAAGTTAGAAATTATAAAACATATATAGAAAAAATCATCGAATTTGGCAACTCAAAAGTTGTTTAGTAGAAATGGGACAGTACTGTACAGAATAATTGTCAAACTTTGAAATTAATTTTCATGTCTTCTAATCAATAAATGTTATATTTTATGTATGTTAAACGAATGTCCGTTAGGTCGTTCAAATATAAACAAGAATTTGCAGTTATTACAGGCACATAGGCTTCAGTAAAAAAAAAAATATCGTGGGACAACCAAAATATTAGGATGTACATGTTTTTATGAAAATGCCCTAATACTGAAGATTTTTTATAATTCTACAGCTTTTTATAATAGCACTAGATCCTACCAGCGACTGTTTAATGCGACAAAAGGGTTGTAAGGGATTGAAACTGGAAAGAGGCGGGTGGAAAGATTACTTTTGGTCGCAATAACCGACATTCACATACACGCGGGCGAAGCCGCCGGCATCAGTATATTGTATTTATAGTTTATCTTCCCTATTTGAATCGTGTTTTGAAGCATGGATAAAGTAGTAGTGTGATGCCCTGAATCACACCCTGAAATATGACCAAAGCTTTCTGGTACACGATGTAAAGCGTAATACTAATAACATGATGTGACATCACACTGATAAACTGTATATTCTTCACAGGAGTAAGTAAAGGCCTACCTTATCATTTATCATACCACCCGAAGTGGAAATTAAGTTTGTTCACTACTCCTCTGCTATTTCTTTCTGATTTATTTCGTTGCGGGTTCCAACGTTCCAAGACAGTAAAATTGTTTCTCTGGGACTTCGTCGAGCTTCATTGTCTAGGGGCGCTTTCCTGGTGTTCGCCGCTGTATATTCTGGCTTTGAATAGTTGTGCAGTAGTTTGGGAAGAGCGTGGCGGGCTTGTACCTATTCGTATGTGTAATAATGTACAAAACAAAGCAAGCACGCGACCTTAACGCCAGCTGTTTGCTCAGGTGTAACAGTGTGCTGAAGGATTCCCGAACTTGTTGTTTTCGTGGTTGATGCATGATTGTGATATTTAATTTGTCTTAGAGAATACGCGCGAAAATTGTTGTGATCTAGAACTTATTAGTTAGAAGATGTGTGACATTTACCATCTGGAGCAGGATCCTTGTTAATGATAGCGGTCTCTTTCTTTCTCAGAACGGAAGCGTCCAGCAAAAAGAACAATATAAACTAATTATGACATCTAACACAAACAAACTAGGAATCCCGCACGCATTGTAATAGTCACGTTAGGTTAATATTACTATCTCGGTAATTATAAATGATGAGCTAACAGCTATCTGGCTGTAATGAGCAATGGAGCATCGCGCCAGACGCACTGTGTCACTGGTGTGACGTGGTGACGCACTGGAAGTATGTTCTGGGACGTTCTGTATCATATTGATGTCTATACTAATATTATTCATAAACTCACGCCCTCTTCCCATGGGGGTAGGCAAAAACCAGACACCGCCATCTGCTACGATCCTTAGGCAAAAAGAGTATGTCTTTTTGCCTCGTACACATTCATACATACTAATATTATAAAGAGGTAAAATATTTTTATAAGTTTGTATGTAATGTAGATCTCCAGAACTTATGATCCAATTCTAGAAAATCTTTTTCTGCCAGAAAGCTACATTAGGCACAGTATTCACCAAAGCAGAGACGAGCAAAGCGGAGATTTGTACCAAATTCGACCAATCACAGGAAGGGCGAAAGACCAGAAGTGTGTGAAATAATGTGATTGGCCGGTTTCCGCTCTTCACGTCTCTCGTCTCCGCTCGTCCCCTTTTTGGTGGAAACCGGGCCTAATGTAGCTTTAGTAGCTTAGCCAGGCAAACAAGGCCGTTCTTGAAATACTTCACATGAAAGTTCGCGGGCTATTCTGCCGTAAAGGATATAGATAGTCTATGAGTTCAACTATTATTAATATTTTGTATTTATGTTTTTCAGTCAGAGAAACAGCGCCAGTTGGAGGTGTCGAAAGTACACACCGTCCGGTTGATGCTGGAGCAAGAACAGAAGTTCATCAGGGATCTACGAAGTAAGTCACTATGTTTACCTTATTTATAGTAAAACCGAAAGCTATTAGATAGCCTATTAGATCTCCACACACAGTTAGTACTTGGTAATACGGTACGTCCGGTATAGCACTCGGCACGTAAGTTGAAAAAAAAATGGCGGTCGTCCGCATAGGTAAAATTACAAAAATAGAGTGAGATTCCAACGAAAATGTGCAACTGAGCATTCAAGATCATAATTCAACTTACAGGATACACTTACATTATCGGGTCTCAGTCGACTTATTTTCATGATTGTAGCTTCGCGAACAACCGCCATTTTGTTTGAACTTACATGCCGAGTGCTATAAGACTTTCATATCACTGACTACCTGTAACGACTGTCAAAGATCAAGACCAAAGGGTCCCGGCTGTCTTTTATGGATAGGGTTCCACTAACCTAACCCCTATAACCCTATCTTACTATTATTCATCATCATTTTCTTGATGTTGATGAATGGAGAGGGTGAGGAAGGCCAAAGAAAAGATGGTTCGATTGTGTGAAGAATGATGATATCAATGAGAAGGGAGTAAATACCACTGTGACGTCTAACAGAGAAGAATGGAAAAAGAAAACTGTGGTGCGCCGATCCCAAATATAATGGGATAATCATAATCATAATCATTATCCCAATTCATTTGAGGTTGGCGCATGTCTTTTTCTCCTATTACTTGTCATGTTACCAATTCATTTGAGGTTGGCGCATGTCTTTTTCTCCTATTACTTGTCATGTTACCAATTCATTTGAGGTTGGCGCATGTCTTTTTCTCCTATTACTTGTCATGTTACCAATTCATTTGAGGTTGGCGCATGTCTTTTTCTCCTATTACTTGTCATGTTACCAATTCATTTGAGGTTGGCGCATGTCTTTTTCTCCTATTACTTGTCATGTTATCAGACACCTCCTTTCTAGCCATAGTATCCTTTACAAAGTCCATCCAGATTCTTTAGTCTTCCTCTACTCTTATACTCCTCCACATTCATACTCAAACCTTTCCTCACAATTTTTTTATCTAACATGTAAACTTTTAAATTCCAGATGAACTCCTAAAAGTCCCAGACGTAAGAAAACAAACCCAACTCGAATCAGCAGAACAGCGCTGCTCCAAACTGCAACATGAGATCGACACCATCATGGCAGGCCAGGTAACGTACTTACCCCCTCACAATAAAGTCCACTTTGCAATGACACTGTTACAGTATCGACACTTAGCATTTGTAACTATGTTGCAGCCTAGATTTTTTTTTACTTAATTTTTATTGTCACTGTATTTTTTTTGTACTTTTTTTATTATCTTTATGTGTATTTGTTGTTGTTGCGGTCAGGTTTATGTGTAATGAAACTATACTATCATCGTAAAAGAAAACTTTATTTTGTTCTGTAAAAAAGTTACTTTTTTCGGGTCTATAAAACTCATGATAAACCTTTTCTAAGTTATAATAAAAGAAGCATTTGGTTGTACATTTGATCCCATTTGCTTTAATAATTCTGTAAAGTTACTACCAATTAATTTCAGAGAATTGTTATGTGAGGAATGGTATGAAATAAAGGGATGTGAATGATAGCGTGACGGTTGACAGTCGAAAATGGACGTAGTAAACATGAGAAAAATTTTGGAGTCTCGTAAGCTAATTCAAATTCAAGACATTTATTTCGAATATGTAGACCATACCAAGACAGATTGTAAAAGCAAACACAATAACAAGGCATAATTACTTGTGAAGGTACTGTAGCTGCCCATTCTAAAGCGTTTATCTCTATTATAGAAGAATGGGTAAGAAACTCTTTTAAATCAAAAATAAAAATAATTAATTTATTAATTCGTGGATTCCCCTTAAATCAACAACAATAAAAAACTTACACAAAGGTCACCAAAGTTCGATACAATCGAAATAAACAACGCTTTATTTGATAACAAAACTGTTTAAAAAAAACGCAAATGCAGTACAATACCGTATTGTTTCAAATAGAAACTCGTTACCAATGCATGGCGGTACACTGAAGGGCCTATTTATTGGGACACTCAAGTACACTCACCACCACCAATAAGTACACACTTATCAACGTCTAGAAGAAATTTTCGCCTACTGTATTATCTTCATTTTCATGTAACATTACGAAACCAAGATTTTGGAACCCTTGTTATCATAGTAGGTATATATCTCAAAGTTGCAATCGTTATTCTATGAGAAATTCGCGTTTGACTTTTGTCAAGCGAGACATATTGTTGCTGGTGACTGTACCAAAGGACAAGGTTTCCCTGCTTATAATGCAGTAAAATGATGTGGATAGCTGTTTTGAATTTATAATGAAGGATGGCTGTGTGGGTGGGCGATTAATGCTGGCCCTTTAAGTATGGCACCTGGTGAAGTTATTAGGAAAGGGATAGTAAAGTTTTTGAGAAGTGATTTCTTTGTCTTTTTTATTCATCGTTAGCCCAAACTTAAGGCAAAAGTTAAAGTAAGCTTTGTGCCTCGATGGGACTTCTCATCAGCAAAAATTATTAACTTAAGTGATTAAAACCTGTTACTTTTAATTTTAAATGATGAAACTCCTTCCTTTGGGAATGAGACGGAATGAAAGGGATAAAATACATGTGACTAAAAACGTGGTGGATATTAATGTAGAAGGAAGGGGAGGGAGAGGAATGATATAAAGACAAAAGGAGTAAATTATTGTGTGACGGTTGACACCCCGAGAATGAAAGAAAAAAGACGTGTTGCGTCCACACCAAGTGACATGAGAAGAGGGCAGGCATATGAAGCCAGCAAGGATGATGAAGCTGCTTCCTTTGTGCATTTATACATTGTGGCGAATATCATTAGGCCAGCGATTATTTAATGAAGTAGTTAACAGAATACAGATAATAGTTTTCTTTCTTTCACAAGTTTTTCACAATAATGTACGTTACACAGTACCTGGTCGCAACAGTAACTGTAAGGAGGCGAAAGTGAGAACCGAAGTGTATTTTAATTAAACATCATTGTGTCCCATGTAACAACGAATTGGTACCGTTTTTAATATGCGAGGTGTTTTAACTTTACTTGTTATAATTTATAAAAGCATATTTTAGTTCATTTATAGAGATAAGTTGGTAGGAGCTAAAAGATCTTGTCAAAGATGTTGTGTACGAAAGTCCTGCACACTCAAATCTGCTATGAGCAGACAGAATGTAGAAGGAACATCGACTTGAACGAAAATGAAGGCCCTAGGCCATCTCTTGACCTCAATATTGTCCTGAGGGCAGAGTGAGGTCGACCCTGAAACGAGCTAACTCCAAAATAAACTTATTAACACACTTATACACAAAGGGGGTTAAGTGTGCAATGAAAATTATTATAAATTTTTAGTTGCTTTCCAACCCCCTAAATACCACACAGTTTCTTTTAATATTTTGAGTAATAATTGTGGCAATAAGTTTTCACTCAGGAAATCTTCTCTTTTCTAAATATGATCTTGTCTATTCGGCATCATTGAGTTAGTTTTGAACGGAATGACAACCGAAGTTTAAAGTTGACAAGTAAAGCTAACACATCTCATCCAAATTCAGGCTAAGCCCTAAATTAAACTAACAAAGGCTAACGGGACGAGTCGGGTATAGTAACATGTTTTGTACCGTGTCTGCTTCTGTGCATGCCTGTTCATAACTGTGGCGTCATGTGAGTCCCATTTTATTTATATATCTGTGTATGTTTGTCATTTTATTGCTATGTTTTTTTTTATTTGGATCGGGGCGTTTTCGTGGAGAGGATTTTTTTTAAAGGTAACTTTTCTGGCGAGCAATGTCATGTTAGGATATTTTTTTAATGTGAGTTAAGTTATTAGATGTTCATAAAACATCAATGGTAAAGGAAGAAGATTTGCTGCTGCATCCCTACATAAATATATTCCCTATAATTTTTTTTCGTCTATTACCAAACTGAATTTCTATTTATTTTTCGAAAAAGATTTCAAATCAAGACCGTTGACATTAATGCAATTTATTTTCACGATGATTGTAATAATGTTTAGAGAAATTATTAATGTAAAAACCGCAGTCGTTCAGGATGTGTAATAAAGCAGAAGTATGCATAGAACCAGACATAGACAGAACAAAATGCTAAACAAATGTAACTTTCGTCTCACTCAATGGGAATGGTTGTAACTATACATTGCATATCTATACTATGAACTATGGCAACACCATCGCGCTTGGCTGTGTTGAGATTTTTGTTATCAGTTATATTTCACACTTATAACACCTCTAGATAAGGCTTTGATAAGAAACATGAGCATTGCATTTGCTCAAAATGGTTGCCTAGACAAAAAAATATTGGGCTGCGTTTATTTGGTCAGAATCTTCGGTTTGGCTTAGGCCAATATCATAAGATCTTCAAACTGCCAATTTATATACTTTACAGCAGTTACAAAAATTTGATTGCAAATTACAGCAAAAAAAATCCCCTTTTTGGAATTAACGCACTCAGGTCTGTGCGGTATTCACCGAAATTTTCATTTTTTCTTGTCTTTATAACGAGTAAACAATATCGACATTCGCTAGCATCATGCAAGTGTAAAAGCTCATGTTTCCTCAAGAGCCTAGTAGAGAGTATATTAAACTTAAATGTGACACAATTTACACCGTAAAAACTAAAACAAGTAAATCTGTTTCACTATTAGTAAGAACCAACACAAAATTTAAATCTATTTCAATGTTGTAAATTAGACTCGTTCACTCAACCTTCGCAAAAACTCATCACAGCACGCACTGTGACATAAACCACGCTTTATAACACTCGTAGCCATTGGACGCCGCGCCCTCCACCCCCCGGCCAAGGACCAAGACGACCCTGGACAAAACCTCCCCTCTACCCAACACCGGCTTCCTCAGCGGACTACCCCGCTCACTGTCCAACCTGACCGGACAGAGCCTTCGGAACTTACGGCAAGCAAGAACTAACAAGATCCAGCAGGAGAATACCCCGCCTTTAGTCAGACAGAATTCTGATGAGTCGAGCAATAAAAGGAGACATGTTCATAATAATACTGTGCCAATGGTGCCTACGACTTGTTTGGATAATGTGACGCCTCCTCCGTTACCTCCAAGATCGATTGAGAGGCCTAAAAGGAATCCTCTAAGTCCGAATTTATCGCCTCCACCGATAAATCCCTTGGCTAAGCCGAAGCCGAGCAACAGTACGGCTTCGCCCTCACACAAGCAGTACTACAAGGGTCGGTATTACCCTCCGGAGAAGCTGATGCAGCACTCGATGCCGCCGTATGACGCTCGGCAGCTGCGCAGGTCGTCGCAGTCTCTGGACGGAGAGCTGGACGGGCCGGCTCCCAACTCCATCGCTATGCAGATGAGTTACCCGCTCGTCAATGTGCCGCCGCCGCCCTTACAGGTAAACAAAGTGGGGGGAGTTTTTAGAACAATCCTTATTTGAAGTCAGTTTCTTTTGGACTGGAAGCCATCTCCAATGTTGGGAAAAGGCTAGCCAGATACGATTTATCGCGTAATTAATTGAAGGCTAGTTATAAAGTCTCTGGATATTATTCAGCAACATCAATTAAATCAAAAACAACAGAACTATGCCAGTTTAATTAATTTATATCTAGTTTGTGTCACCATAGCCTGTCATAAGTTTACTGGTAATATCTGAGTATTTTTTTTTAATACTGCGAGCTTCCAAAAAGAAATTATCAATTTACAAGTTACCTAGCATCTGATGCCTTTTGCAATAATTGTAAAGAAATATTATTATACACAATACAGGATTTAAAAAAAAAATTATATTAAGAAAAGGGTCCGAAATTGTTCTATAAACTCTTTTGTCGTATTCAGGTGAATGTTTTTTTTTATTATTATTATAAAATATCTAAATGTCGTCCGGCTGATTGTTCCCTTTGCATATATTTTGTAGCTATAGCTTGAACTTTATTTCTTTACTGCTTGAAAATATTTTATTATTTCAAATTGCAACTTTTCAAAATTACGGTAAGCAGATCAATTGGTGTGAAATTTCTATTGGGTTTGTAAGTATATTGTAAATATTAAATATCAAAAATTATATGTTTAATTGTCAAAAAATGCATAAAAGCATTTTGTGTTATAACATTTTCAAATCGTGACTAACCTGACTTCGTCGAATCATGAAGCCTTACTAATAAGATTCAGTAATAAATTATTACTAAATGCTTTCTATATTTTATACTGGCAACATTGCCTATTCATTTTCATACAAGGTAACTTCTTAACGCTTATTCTAACTAATGTCTCGTCCGTTCTACTGATTTATTTGTTTCTACGTTTAATATTTCTTATAGTTTTATTAGTAAGGCTGCCAATGTAAGCGTGTTAAGTCTTTTCAGAAATGAAACACAAAATCTTACTACTTACTTACATGAAAACCAATCTTATACCTACTATATTAATAAATAGTTGTAGAATACACAAAAATATTGAGTAGGTATTTAGTGTCATAGCACATAGCAGATAGATAATTTAGAATCAGTAGTAATTTAGTTTAACACAATTTCTGAATAGCTAGTGAGTACATTACAGTACATGCACAAATAAATTAATATCGAGTCACGATTCAAAACGTCAGTCGATCTTAATTTTCAGCTACATCCGATACTAGGGCCCCAACATATTTGGGAGAAGGCTAGGTAGATAATGTTGATCAAAACATTACAAAATGATGTCAGACTCATTTAAAAAATATTCCTCTGACAATTCATCAGGAAAAGATAAAAACAGTATGAATATTAGCTGCAGGTGACTTCCAAAAAATTGGTTGTGAAAATAATATGATATTTGTACCAATACATCATTCAGCCAAACAAAAAATCTAAAAATAAGTAATCCACTCTTTTGAACGTCATAAATTATATGAGGCATTCCCCAAAAAAAGACCTTCAGTCATCGTAAAAAGCGTTTCACATCCAAAAGTCGACCCCTACCACCGTTTTAAGGTAAATATATAATAACTTGATGTATGTATGTGTCATATGTGTGTACAGATGGACAACCGAACCGGTGTGCCTGTCCTGCACATGAGGAGTCGCTCGTCTCCCGAACAGCTGGACCATGACTTGAATCGATGTGAGTATAATTATCTTGTTTGAACATGCTTTAGATGTACACTAAAAGTTATAGAATTTCTAGGAAAATAAATGCGCTTCGGTGGTGAGGTCAATGAGCTCCGTAAGTTCTGAGTGGAACTACACATGTTTGAATTCATAGTACAAGTAAAGTAAAATGTATGGTTGTTTCTTCAAAAGACCATCACAGACCAGAACTTGTATGATCTTCACATCATCTGACCAAGACTATATCTGGACTTGATTTATCTATGAAAATTGAACGCGTATACAAACTTTAGAGTCAGTCTGAGTCAGTGCTATTAACAGTTGAGGAGTTCTCTCGCGAAGAGAATCATGGGTGCAGGATCAAGGTATAAAAATGTATTGTCACCACAACCAAAGGTGTGTGTAAAATAACAGCTCAATCGGTTTAGAGGAACTGGTTTAAAATTCAGTTGCAAGATTTGACCAATACAAAGTAAATAACTAACGAGGTAATTTCAATAAAAGCTTGTAATAATTCTGTGTAATATACTGTAAAACATACAACAACTATAAGTTTTGGTGTTCTCTATGTTGTTTTTTGTCAGTACGCGATCGCTTTTTGCTAAAGAGAACATAGGAACTTTCATCAGAGGTGAAGGTCTGATCTTTATATGAACTTAATCGTACTAGATATCTTCCTTCAAACTGTAGAGTGATCAATTTAAGTCTAATATGTAGTAATAACTTACTTACTTACACTTAAGCGTAAGCTCGTCGACATGTGTATCCTGCCTATTCTAACGTATGGCGCCCAGACTTGGTCTTTGACAGAGGCTCAGAAGTCCGAACTCAGGGTTTGCCAAAGAGCGATGGAGCGTAGCATTTTAAAGATCAAAATTACCGATCGAATACGTAACACCACAATACGCTCCAAGACAGGCATCGCCGATGTTAGCGATAAGTCTGCGAGGTTGAAGTGGGACTGGGCGGGTCACATTACCAGGATGGGTCAAGACAGATGTCAGATGGGCCAGAATCGTCACAGAGTGGGTGCCTGAAAATGCTCGTCGTCGCCGAGGCAGGCCCAAGAAACGCTGGCGTGACGATTTGGACTCATTCCTTACAGATTGGCCAGAGAAGGCAAAACATCGGGAAAGATGGAAGGAAATGGGGGACCTTTGCCCAGCAGTGGGACAAGATAGGCTAGTAAAAAAAAAAAAATGTAGTAATAATTTGAGCCTGTTCATCACCGTAATATCCTAACTGTATATTTTCTCATTCCAGCAAGCATAGGTCCATCCCCCCTCGCGGGCGCCACGTCGCTCACCCCGTGCTCCCCGTGTCCGCTGGTGTCGGTAGCGCCGTGCGGCTCTCCGCTACACAAAGACTGCTGCGATAGAGATACGCCTCCGCCTGGCACGCCGCCGCCGCCTTATCATACTAATACACAGGTGAGTTCCAGCAAGCATAGGTCCATCCCCCCTAGCGGGCGCCACGTCGCTCACCCCGTGCTCCCCGTGTCCGCTGGTGTCGGTAGCGCCGTGCGGCTCTCCGCTACACAAAGACTGCTGCGATAGAGATACGCCTCCGCCTGGCACGCCGCCGCCGCCTTATCATACTAATACACAGGTGAGTTCCAGCAAGCATAGGTCCATCCCCCCTAGCGGGCGCCACGTCGCTCACCCCGTGCTCCCCGTGTCCGCTGGTGTCGGTAGCGCCGTGCGGCTCTCCGCTACACAAAGACTGCTGCGATAGAGATACGCCTCCGCCTGGCACGCCGCCGCCGCCTTATCATACTAATACACAGGTGAGTTCCAGCAAGCATAGGTCCATCCCCCCTAGCGGGCGCCACGTCGCTCACCCCGTGCTCCCCGTGTCCGCTGGTGTCGGTAGCGCCGTGCGGCTCTCCGCTACACAAAGACTGCTGCGATAGAGATACGCCTCCGCCTGGCACGCCGCCGCCGCCTTATCATACTAATACACAGGTGAGTTCCAGCAAGCATAGGTCCATCCCCCCTAGCGGGCGCCACGTCGCTCACCCCGTGCTCCCCGTGTCCGCTGGTGTCGGTAGCGCCGTGCGGCTCTCCGCTACACAAAGACTGCTGCGATAGAGATACGCCTCCGCCTGGCACGCCGCCGCCGCCTTATCATACTAATACACAGGTGAGTTCCAGCAAGCATAGGTCCATCCCCCCTAGCGGGCGCCACGTCGCTCACCCCGTGCTCCCCGTGTCCGCTGGTGTCGGTAGCGCCGTGCGGCTCTCCGCTACACAAAGACTGCTGCGATAGAGATACGCCTCCGCCTGGCACGCCGCCGCCGCCTTATCATACTAATACACAGGTGAGTTCCAGCAAGCATAGGTCCATCCCCCCTAGCGGGCGCCACGTCGCTCACCCCGTGCTCCCCGTGTCCGCTGGTGTCGGTAGCGCCGTGCGGCTCTCCGCTACACAAAGACTGCTGCGATAGAGATACGCCTCCGCCTGGCACGCCGCCGCCGCCTTATCATACTAATACACAGGTGAGTTCCAGCAAGCATAGGTCCATCCCCCCTAGCGGGCGCCACGTCGCTCACCCCGTGCTCCCCGTGTCCGCTGGTGTCGGTAGCGCCGTGCGGCTCTCCGCTACACAAAGACTGCTGCGATAGAGATACGCCTCCGCCTGGCACGCCGCCGCCGCCTTATCATACTAATACACAGGTGAGTTCCAGCAAGCATAGGTCCATCCCCCCTAGCGGGCGCCACGTCGCTCACCCCGTGCTCCCCGTGTCCGCTGGTGTCGGTAGCGCCGTGCGGCTCTCCGCTACACAAAGACTGCTGCGATAGAGATACGCCTCCGCCTGGCACGCCGCCGCCGCCTTATCATACTAATACACAGGTGAGTTCCAGCAAGCATAGGTCCATCCCCCCTAGCGGGCGCCACGTCGCTCACCCCGTGCTCCCCGTGTCCGCTGGTGTCGGTAGCGCCGTGCGGCTCTCCGCTACACAAAGACTGCTGCGATAGAGATACGCCTCCGCCTGGCACGCCGCCACCGCCTTATCATACTAATACACAAGTAAGTCGCTAATATCGGCTGTTTCTAATACCTGGCAGTTCCTATAATAGTTTTGCAACAAAACACGACCTAGGAGATCCTACGGAATGGTTAACACTGGTTCTAGATACTAATCCGGCTCGAAGGACCAAATGGTTACGCAGAAAAACGAAATGATGCGAACGATTTTGAAAATTGGGCGTTGCTAAAAGATGGATCACGCGCTGATAAGAACACTTAGAAAAAGCGGAAGGGCCTGATAAGAAGGGTGTACAATATATTAATATCCTCGTCCTCTTCTCGAAGTTTTCTTGGGTGTTGAACTCTGCAAAAATTAAAAAAAATTACAATGGGCACGTTCAGGAGAGGCATGGGGAATAGAGAAGCATCGACCAATCAAAACCATAATCTGATCCAATAAATTTAGCCACGCATAGAATCAGTGTGACCACCAGCAGTTCCTAATAACGGCTGTTCCCAATACATAACACATATATTAGAAACGTAATATCCGCCTATCCGCTGGGTCGTCTAACTAAGAAAAACGTCAATTAAGAATAACTTTTATTTAATTATTATATCTTGTGTTTTCAGCCCTGTGCAGATCCACAAAGAGCCATCATATCAATGGAAGAAGACGATTCACCCGCGTCTGTAAGTAACAACATCTAATTGTTTAAATTGTCTCTTATCGCACCACGATTAAGTTCAACAGGAAATGTAATATCATTCACACATTTTTGTTATTTATTTGTTCTTCATTTTTAACCGACTTCTAAAAAAAGAAGGAGGTTCTCAATTCGGATGTTTATATATTTTTTTTTATGTTTGTTCGGGCATAACTCCGTCACTGCTAACCGATTTGAAAAAATATTTTTTTGTTGGAAAGGGTATACTTTCGAAATGGTCCCAATTTTTTTTTATCGAAATCGGACAAACGGTTTTTGAAAAATCAACAAAAAAAACTATATTGTCCACATTATGACTCATGAACACGTGAACTTACATAATTATGAACATAAATACTTTTTAACAAAAAATAAAACCGCCTTCAAAAAAAAACACACGAAAAAGTGAAAAATTAACTTTAGAAGAAAAATCAGCTTCTGAAGTCGGTGGCAAAAACATGAAATCAAACAAACAAAAGTCAGCGACTTCAGAAGCTGATTTTTCACTTTTTCGTGTGTTTTTTTGAAGGCGGATTTATTTTTTGTTAAAAAGTTTTTTTCATATAACACTGTTTAGCGATTTCATATCTTTGCTTCTTCTTCAATCTGGCGAAAGCAAAGCGCAATAAAAAGCAAATTAAATCATAGTTTTTCATATGATTACTGCAGTTCTCGGCTCCTTAACAAACTCCTGCGGCTCAGTAGTAAAGTCCGCCGCGACTGCAATAACAAAGTTTCCCCACTTATAACAAAATGCTAACGTTTTCCAGGACACATCAACGTACTCAGGTTTATTCTCAAACCTGCGTTCCGTACGGGAGTCGAAGGCGCGGACGGCAGTACTGCTCAATTGGCTGCTGGGAGAAAGGAGGTAACTAAACTTTTTCCGCCTTATTACAAAAGGTAGATAAACCTGGTTTAACTTAGACTTGGTTTATCTCGCATGACGTCTCACTTCAATAATATTCAAAAGAAAGTGACAGCATGCGAGATAAACCAAGTCTAAGTTAAACCAGGTTTATCTACCTACAAAAGGTACATAAACCTGGTTTAACTTAGACTTGGTTTATCTCGCATGACGTCTCACTTCAATAATATTCAAAAGAAAGTGACAGCATGCGAGATAAACCAGGTCTAAGTTAAACCAGGTTTAACTACCTTTTGTAATAAGCCGGCCGGTGTTTTACTCTCTTTGACCAATTAGTTAGGAACGAGTCCTAATCGTTACCCCAACGTTTCTTGGGCCGGCCTAGCTGACGACGGCCGTCCTTAGACACCCTCGAAGTTTCCCTCTATTTCTTAAATTTTTCTCGACTTTTACAAATTCTTGAGGTAGCCTTCTTGTCTGCACTTCACTGTGATCACGTCTAGCTAAGACAGGGTCTAAAATAATTGATATAATAATTTTGAAATCGATGTTACATAAAAGCTTGTTAATGATTTTGAAAGGAAGATAGTCTAAAAGAGAAAGCGAGAGAACAAAGAAGCAAGGCTAATATCAAGTTTCGTCCTCACTCGCCGGTAATGCACAGGGGCCTTATTTTTGAATCAATAGATTTCCAAATCGTGTACGAAATCGCAGAATTCATCACGTCATTTCCGTCATTTCTACCGGTAGAATATCGGAAACGAGTGGGTCGGACCACTCGTTGTAAAATTCACGGGTATGAATATTCAAAAATAGCGATTTCGTACGGATTCACATACGAATTCTGCGATTTCGTACACGATTTGGAATTCTATTGATTCAAAAATACGGCCCCTGAGCATTACCGGCGAGTGAGGACGAAACTTGATAAAAAGTAGGCAATTGATTTAAGAAGTTTAAGTACTGTAAAACGGTCACGAGTAAACAAGTATAATCTAAGTTTATTGTTAGAGAAAAAGTCGGAATGTAGAGTTTAGAATGATTGTTTGTGTATGTTCCAGATGTGCGTGTGCGTCGCTGCTGCTCGTGCTGACGGACGCGTACCGCTCGGCCAGCGGCGTGCACACGCACACGCTGCGGCGCTGGGCCTACGAGATACACTCCACCTTCTTAGTGCCCAATGCGGTATGTGGCTACAAACACTGCAGATATGATGGGAACCATTCAAATACAACACATTTTTTTGTTAATCTACTAGGTGCTGATAGATCCCCTAAAAACATTTATTTTTGCTGTATCATGTTTTACAAATTAATTTGACCTTAACTTCTGCAATTTTTCGACAAACGAACTTGCCCGATGTTTTCTCCTAGATTTCCGAAGAAAACGGTACCTTTGCATGATTTATTTTATACCCGTAAAGACTATTCAATAAATTTCTACGGAGCCTAATCTTAATTTTGCCTTAAGCTATCCGAGGCGACTGCAGAGAAGACATGAATCTCCATAATATTTACTAAAACAAAAATATCGTTTTCTGTTCCACAGGCTCTACAGTTGAGTGGTGTAGATGAGAACATGGCGAATGAAATCGAACATGTTTTAGTTAATGGTAAATATTATTCATATTTCCATGGTACCTAGTTATAATAGACTGTTTTGGGCAATCACAGAATTCACAGCGGCCGCGTCGGTAGGGTGTTCTAGACCGGCTCATTGGGTGGCTGACGTCATGGTCTAAAAATAGAAAAGGATTCATATCATACAACTGTGACGCGCGCTCGCTGCGCTCGCACAAACAATAACAGACCCAGTTTCTGCCACACATGTCGTCGTCGCTCCGCCGTCCATCGACGATTCTTCGGTGTTAACAGATGATGGTCAATTCTGATTGAAAACATGCTCTTCCAATCTCAATATTTTTGATATATGAAGTGACCACAAGTGCATAATTCTTGTTAAATGTCCACAGAATTCGACAAAGAAGAGCTCCTCCGCAACGTGTTCCGCAAAGCGCGGCAGAAGGCGAAGGACGAGCTGAGCCAGCAGCTCACAGAGTTCCAGGTGAAGCGCCAGGTCGGGCTCGGCACACTGTACGGCCCGGAGGACGCCGTCATCGACAAGTGCGATGTCGACAAGGCGCAGGTAATACTAATATAGCCTTTACTAGAATGATTTGACAACCATTTTACCACAAGTATTTAATAGCAGAAATGTTCGCTGACGCACGCATTGATAGTTTTGACGTGTCGTCGTGGCGTAACAAATCAAATCAAATGCTTGGCTCAATGCTGGTCCTGCTCCACAACCTTAGGGGCAAATAAATGCGCGGCGCCGGATGTTACCGGCGGCGCGTGCTGTGGGTGCGGGGGCGCGCGGCGGCGTGTGCCGTGGCGGCGGCTGTGCGGGGCTCCGGGTCGCGGGGCGGCGGTTGCACGTTGCGGCGTGCATTCGTTGTTCCGTGATTCGGGGTCTCGAGCATTCGTTGTTGCGGTTTGCGTCGCTGCATGCTTTCGTGCTCGCAGTGTTCGTTGTTGCGGGCATTCGGTGGCGTGTGGTTAGGCGTGGTGACTTTCGGAATGACGTATTGACTCGTAGTTTTGTTCTTCTTCCGTCCTTCTGACATTCAAAAGTGCCTGTAATGGCTTAATTGAAATAAAATATTTGAGTTTGAGTTTGAATCTGTCTCGCTACTCCGCAAGCTGCGTGGCAGTCGCTACACTGTCCTGCAATGGATATACCATGGCAGACAGCGTGCTGATCGTGTCAGTAGTTAGCACCCATGCTAACTACTCACACTCGATCTGTTTTAGTTATGAAGTACTAACATAGGCTAAGTTATATTGTTACTAACACTGGGGACCTCCGACAGTCTGATAAATAAGTAACATAAATACACCGTTCCTCAGGAGCTGATAGTAGTAGAGCAGCTGATGTGCGGACAGCTGCGCGCGGCGTGTGGGTCGAGTGCGGGCGCGTGCGGGGCGGGGCGTGTCCAGCCCGTACTACACGACACGCACGCTACGCTTATGGCTGCGCTTATTGCGGCCGCGCTGTGTCTGCATTGCAGGTATGTTGTTCTATACATAACATCACTTTATAATTCGACCTAAAGCGTAGGCTTTGGCCACCTTTGCTCAGAAAAAACCACTGTAGTTAACCACTGTAGGTACTGTATTTAAGTTGACAAAAAGATCACCAGCGACATCTATGACGCAAATTAATAACTAACATAAAAAACATAGAAAACTACAACCGTCGAACTGTAGTCAGTGAATGAACCACTACTGGAATAAGCTTCCCCCTTTTCCGCCACATTTTTCGATCCTTTGCGTCCCTTTAGGACGGCCCTGGTTTATTTGGCCTTGATCTATCAGCCGTCTAAAGCCGCCTTTTCACTATGGGATGTAATGTGATATATATTACATCTTGAGATATTAGTACATTATGGTACAAGTGTGTAACGTTGGTGATTACCGCAGAGGCGCCATTGAGACCCGAGCCGTCAGGTGAGGGTCTTAAGAAAGCCGAGGACGGTAATCATCAATACACACGTGTATCATACGACGTTTTTCAACACACTTGTGAAGAAAATAATACTAAAAAGTCATCTTCAACAGTTAAAACAAGTTGTTTTTTTTTTTTCACAATAGCGGGAAAAATTAATGCGCGCGCATCTACAGTTCTACCAACTTCAACAGTTAAAACAAGTTCTGTTTTTTTTTCACAATAGCCTAAAAATTAATGCGCGCGCATCTACAGTTCTACCAAGTTATCTATGCAGGCGGGAAAACACGGAACTAAAATAAATGTACTAAGTTTGACGTAGCGATGCATTTTTTCTTGACCAGTGGCGCCACTACTGTAACAATGACGATCGGCCATAGACTAAAAGAATGTGGTTTCTTTATTTTTGACTTTTCGCGGATAGAGTTTTAGCCACGGACAAAATGGGGATTTTTTATTCTTTATTACAGAGAAAACAAAAGTTATATACTTACTATATGAGTGAAAGATTAATTTATTAAAAACGTATAAGTTGAAATTATCTATTTAAATTCAAAGTTGCATGAAATGGGGAAGCACTAGGTACCTACATTAATTTGTTTTTACTATTAAACACGATCTTTTTTGTATCGAAACTTTTTTATGAACGTAGCAACTCAACCAAAAAATTTAAAAAAAAAACCTATAACTCACTAGTGAATAATAGCAATGAAAAAGTCACAGTTTGATTATAGGTGTCATTACGTGCCTAATTGCGGTGAAATTATAGCCACTTTATGAGCAAGTGTGTTGAAATATATATTACATCCCATAGTCAAAAGGCGGCTTTAGCGTCTAGACAGATGTTCTGCCCAGGTCCATTTGAGGCGTGAAATATGACATAACTAAGTCAAATTTCTACCAGCTTAGAACGACTAGATACCACTTATACGTACTGCATGTTATACAATACAACCAAATATCATCGCTTCAGTTATAAATTCCATGTTTATAGAGGTTCTTACTGAAAAATATAGATACCCTTAATGTCCTAGTTGCATTATAAGCACGCGTGCCAATCTCATTTATCAATAACTGCACTTTGAACCTTGTGAAAATGACATAGAAGTCTCATAAACATAAGTCGAGACTGTGGTTTCAACGTTGAATAATATAAGAGATATTTTATTTCTTTTATATAGTTTGTATTGTTGTTAGGTATAGTTGAGTGCGTTTTTCTTTGTGCAATACTTGTCACTTTTCTTTCTCGGTAAGCAATAATTTTGTTATGTAAAGACGGTTTCTGTTTGTACTTATAAAACTACAATTTTGTGGTTGTTGACGTCCATTGCTTAGATCCGTCCCTAAAACGTATAGTTGTAAGCTACAGCATTCTATATGCTAATATTATTGTACATAATAGGGGATCGGACAGGGTCAAAATAATATGATTCTGTTTAGTCCGTAAGTTAAACTATCGAAAAATATTGAATACGTGTTTTTTGTTTTATCAAATCAATAAAAAATGACGAAGATAAAACGTGTCAAAGATCTTGGAGTGGGGCTTGAAACGTCACTTGTGTCGTCAAAATGTACTATCATATGACGTCACACGAGTTTTCGAAGCACTGTATCGTCTTCATTTTAAGTTTACGTGAAAAAAGAAAAATACGTGTCCAATAATTTTTGGAAATCTATCTGACGGACTAATTAGTTTTTTTTTGTCCGATCCCCTATTATTATTAACAAATGAATGATGACGGCACGGCACGGTTGGCGCAGAGGCTGAGCGATTGGACTGCTGCGCTGCGTGTCGCGGTTTCGATCCCCGCTCGGAACAAATATTTGTATGGCCTACATTTAGTTGTTTCGGGTCTGGGTATTTGTGTATGTGAGTTTCAATGTTTGTAAACGCACCCACGATACAGGGGGTCTAAAATGGCCACTTTAGCAGATTAGAATATGAATTGACCTTTCAAAATAGTAACTGCGTCTGTGACCATTTTACGAATTTAACGCAATTCATATTGTTTTCCTATTATTACTTACCGGTTGATGTGCCGACCGACCGTCCATACATTTTTGTCCTTGGATACACACTGAACACAGACACTCTTTCTTTAAAATTTATCATTTTATCACTTCTCTACAATGAAATGTGTCCGCGTCTGACATTTTTTGGCAATAACTTACATTATTTACTGAGAAAAACAATAGTGAAATCCCGGCAAAATTTGACACTTCTTTAGTAGTCTGCGTGACTTTTGACAACTATTTGACAAGCAAACCAAAAGCGTTGCTTGCACTATGGCACGCTAGATGGCGTGGAGACGATCTTATATTCTGATAATTCAATAACTTAAGTTCAATATTTGGTTAATAATTTCCTTTCTAACCGTTCAAGAAAAAGCAATATAAAATAACATAAAACTGATGACCACTGACATCAATGTTTTGTTTTTTTCTTACATAATTATTGTTGTGTGGCAACATAAATACGAATAGTCGTAGGTAGGTTTTATGCAACGATGCCGTCCTTCCTAACCTTGACCTACATGCAATGTGTTGACGGAAAAAAGCGTTGCCAAACTTCGTTCACTTGCTTGTTTGACTGATAAATTACATTCTTATTTCGGTTGTTACGCGCTATGATTTGCGCGCGGAATTTCTTTCGTACTTATTTTTTTTTATGCTATGCATTTTTCATTTAATCAAATTGCAATACATATTTCTCTTTATTAATATTTTTTTTATTCATATTGTTATTAGACTATAATGTAATTTATCGTAGATAGAGTAGGTACTTAATTAATTATTTGAAAAACGCAATTTTGTTTTCGGTGATAATAGAAACAGCAAGTCGGCCCGTGATTATGAAATCTCGTCACAATATTAATTACCTATGTTTTATTACGTGTCAGTGATGAGTAAGTACATAGCCAGTGTTTCATATTTTTGGTCAACAATAAATAAAATTATTTTATACCGGTAAACTACCAAACTAATCACAAAATTAAACTTGCAAACATGTGCAAAATATGGGTGCATTTTGCAAACAGTTTCAGGCAGACAGTCAGACACACTGACACACATTTAATATTTTATAGTATGTTTTATTTTGTAGGTACCTTACATACAAGCTCACTCTAATAAGTTCTGTGTCTGTGTGTTCTATCTAGTTCACGTGAAATTCTTATGGTGCGTTCAGAAACAAATATAATTCAGTTACTTGCAATCTCTGCAATATCTGTTTTTTTTTGTTCCGTGCTTTATTATAAATAAAAAACTTATGCTAATCTGTTTTTTTTTCTTATAAATTGTGGAAGAATTCTACCAGGAATAAGATAATATTGAAATATAAAGATAAGTAAAATTTTACTGTTACATTTTATCTAGATCTTTTGTTCGAAAGTTTCGGAACGCAACCCGTTGAAGGAAGATATTTTGTCTTGTCTGTGAAAATTTGGTTCGGCTTCGGACTTTTTTATTATGTGCACTATTTACAAGTGTTACTTTTCATTTCCAGGCCTGTATTATTGGTAAAGAAACTAAAAAATGCCTATTTCTTGGTGTTAGAAACAAATATTGTTATACATGTCAATAAAAGAGAGGAGAAACATGGTTACGAAACCACATTCCCTCCTCAATTCCCTCAAGCCAAAGGTTATGAAGATGAAGCTTATTATACGGAAAATTATCGTGTGTAGCAGTGAGCTTGCTACTTCTATGGCAGCAGATCTGAGAAATGGCCCGCTTCATGTATTCGGAGTGCATGAAAACTGCAAGGATTATTACTGCAATGTCAGTGTAGCATTGACAGATGAAACTGAAAAGAAGGAAGAAGATCTCATAAAACGTCTGAAAAATACTGCGCCAGAGGTATGGGCTCTGATTTATGCATGCAGCCAATGAAAAAATTGCTTTGAAGGCAGGTTGTTTGTCAAATGAGACAACAAATGTGGCGGAAAACGTTATGAGCGTAATAAACAAATTAAACTGTGGAAAACGAATTAGTGTAGGAAAAGGAGGTTCTTACCAGCGACGTGTTCATGTGATTGAAACGTCTACTGTAGGACAGCACGAAAATGATTTATATACCATTCATAGGTGTGACCGTTTGACTGCTAGTCAATTTGGAATGGTGAGTTGTGTGGTGTGATAATGATGTTAGCAGATATGTATAAAAACATACATTTCTAATAAAATTACGGTATTTTATAGAATATGTTCATAGACAATTTTGATTTTTAAAAGTAAACCATTATACATTTATTTTATCATCTTTACAGGTTTGCAAGCGCCGTATCACAACCCCGTGTCACAATCATGTAAAGGATATTCTGTATAAAAAGAATATTTGTACAAAAGACATGTTATAAGGGCAGCAATATGAGAGTGTAGCAAAAAGTATGTTCGAGAGATGAGAAGTAAAGTTTTATTTTAGAGCAGCTTTGGAGATTGACGGTAAATAATATTTTGAAGTGAATGGTATAATATACTTCAAAAAGTAACAAATATACTAAGTACCTATGTTTTCTTTGCAGCAGCAGTGTAGCAGTGGTTTCAACACGGCAAGTTTCAAGGTAGAGGGTGAAATCAACCCCGTCGGGGCTGTGGTTTGTCGAAAGGTTAACGCGGCTCCGACACAAGGGCGAAGAAGGAACATGGGTTTGGTTTTTAGTCAGTAGAAGTCTGACACTCCCCTTCGCTCTGCCTAAGAGCGGGGGGGGGGGGGGGGGGGGGGGTTATTTGATGATTTTCCACCCACCAAAAAAAAAAAGGGTGAAATCAACAAATCAAATGATTATTGTTCTAATTGTATTTTTGTAGTAGTTTAGAATCTACATTATCATTGTATATTTCTTTTTATTTTGTATCAAAATGTGAAATAATACATCATTATGTATACCTACATACTTCATATATAGAGCAGCTTATTGAATTGAGCAGGGGGTTATAATATAATACTAGAACTAGATAAAATTTATTTTCAGGCTACTTTGGCCCATAGATCACCTTACAGATAACATAAATTATAACAAAATACTTGCTCAATTCGGCTGCTCTATATATTTTCGTTTTTCTAAAAGCTTTTGTTGCGTACTTCGAAATTAGGAAATATTTTTTCACCTTTCTGGTTATTATCGCAAAAAAAACGTGTTTTATATTTGTTGTTATCTCTTGTATAAGAATTATAGTTTCTTTGATAATGAAGTAGGCATGTATCAGCATAATTTACTTGAAATACTTCTGTTTTGATAAAAGTGTAATGTAATTTTTTTGATATTTATTTTATAAAATATTATTCATTTTATTTGATATTGTGAATGTGAGGACCATGTGGGTCATTTTATTATGTTTTTTTTTTTTCCACATTCGTCTGGCAGTTTGAGTACTATATAAGCGACCTACACAAAATGTCCTTTCTTTGGCATTGTTCGACGTGTCGTTGAGGTCTTCGAGTTGTATGTCGAGTCATACGATAACTGACAAATGTTTTCAGGTACTATTCTGCATAGTTCTCATGTGAGTTGAGCAAGATTGTCTGGACTTTAAAAGAGACTGTGACCTCTGAGTTGGTTTCGGCTGTTTCTTCTCAGAGTAGTCAAGTACGAAACACCGGCCCCATCTAGTTTTAAAAAACCTATTTGCAAAAATAAACTTCATTTCAATAAAATAAAACTGCGTTTTATTGTAATTATTCTTGACATTTATTTCCCAAAGTTATAAATAAATAGTTTACGCCAACAAATATGCCTTTTATTTTTATAACTTTGTATATACATATTATAATACCGTACGGTGGCGGTCTGTTGTTCTGCTCACCCAATCTACCCATAAAGACAAATAAAAATCTTGGTTTTTGTTTCATTCACGCCATCTAGTGTCAATTTTCGTAAACGTAGGGTTTTGGTACTCTCCTACGTTTGTGTGTGTAAACGATCTATATATACAGTAGCAGATGTTATAATTGGAAAAGTGTCGAATTGGGTGGATTTTTTGGCAATGATGTGACCCTATTCGATAAAGCGCAGTGTCCGGTATCAGCGTCTGCTACTTCTACGACTTAATAAATTTCCAATTACACAAAAACCCAAATAAACTAAAAATGTTGACTTCAACGCCATCTTGCGGGAAAATGGCTGGGAGCAGCCTGTATGAATCACCTTAATGGTCCCAGACGCTGTTACTATTATGAAAGGTCATTTACGCTTTTTGACGCAATTCCTATTATGATCTGCTAAAGTGGCCGTTTTAGACCCCCAGGAGAAATTCCTAGTGTGGGGCAACGTTTTTTAAAAAAATAAATAAAATAAATAAATAATGATTAGCATATTATTGAGTGCCTTCGTGCTTCAGAAAGCATGTTCATCCATTGGTCCCAGCGGTAATTTGTCGATTTTTGAAAGTCAATCAGTGTCGGACAGTGTCAGTCGGACCTGAAAATCAAACAACCAGTCATACCAAGGAGGGGTTCTGGTTATTGTAGAGTTCAGATAGACAGTCTCACTAGTAAACGATGATAGATTTTATGGGGAATGATATGATAGAAAAACCAGTAAATTAAGCGTAACGGTTGATAGAGAATTTTTTTAGTATTATTCTTTTAGAAGAATGGAAGAAAAATAAGTGTTGCGCGAATTCCAAGTTACATGCGGCAACGGCTGGAATATGATGATAGAGCTTCGTCCATATGCATACTATCACTATCGGAGGAAACTAAAGTGCGTTTTTTAATTCGGGAGACTAAAATGACATTACGTGGGTTGTCAGTTTTTTGCTATTCTTAAATAGTGATGTGCCACTACCGTAAATTTACATTAGTAACATCAAGTAATATCGTTTTTTTATTTATAATATTTTGAGTAAAGAGATTCGTTTCTTATAAAAGAATTGATGAACTTTTCGACGTATAGCCCAAAGAGTGAAATCGTCCAATTTGTCTTTAAATTTAATTTAGGGCTAGGTATTTTCGGACAGCTTGAAATGTTAGAGTCTGTCAAGCGAGTCTAGTCCCATGAAAAAGGCGGCAAATTCAAAAATCACTGATATAAAACACTGATATAGCACGCTGAAAACTTATTGATACTTGAATTTTAAAGTAAAAGGGTTGTGGACTCGACTCGCTTGACAGACTTCTATCAATAAGTTTTCAGCGTGCTTTAACAGTGTTTTATATCAGTGATTTTTGAATTTGCCGCCTTTTTCATGGGACTAGACTCGCTTGACAGACTCTAATTCTCTTTGTGCTCCTTTTGCACCATGTAGATTGAAGGTCTGGATATGTTCAGGATTTCGGCAGTTTTAAAACAAAATCGTGTTTTTCGGCGTCTCGGTTGGAGATTCGGTTTTCTTTTCAGTATGAACATATTTGTAAGGTTTATCGTGTACGGGAACCACACCGATAGCATCTGTATTTTTTTTTTCAAATCTTCTTTAAATATAAAAAGTTACGATTCAACAAACCGGTACCGTAGGTACAACACTAATACAACAAAAGAGCTGACAACATTATTTGTTAGTTTGACATTTGCAAGTGTCAATTTAGTCTCCCGAATTAAAAAACACACTTTACATACAACGGTGAACCATACAATAGCTTTTCTTCTTTCGTTTCGTCTATGCGTCAGAGGCGTCATTCACATAAAAAAAGACTCGAATGCAGTTTTAAAAATAACTCTAAACTCATAGAAATATAAATACGTCAAGCGTTAATGTTTACATTCAATACGACATTGACTATCATTCAGCGAAAATGATAGTCATAGTAAACACACCTTATCATTGACTGATAAGAAAAACAACTATTCACATTCAATCACTTAGTGTTAACACTGACAGACGGTTTAAAAGCGTGATAAAATACAAGTTAAAGCTTTTTATGTCAATAACTAGAAATTCGTCCGCGACTTAAAAAAATAGAAAAATAATATAGCACAAGTTACTCGGTAAAAATGTAGCTTGCTAAAGGTCGAAGAATTTTTAAAATCGGCCGAGTTGTTTTTGAATTAAATCGTTACAAATAAACAAACTAAAAATCAAATCTTTTCTCTTTATAATATTAGTTCAGACTAGGCTGTCGTGAATTCACAAATACTGAAACCTAGCTAAAACAGAACACAAATCAGTTTAGTTATATTCGAGATATAACCACAGACACATACAGACAAATTCTTCAGATTATTATGTAAGGAAAATAAACTTATTTACAAATTACAGCAATCCAATGACTCAACAAGGCAAACTGCTAATTTTCCTGTCTATAATTTATTTTTAGTTGTTCCTTTGATAGTACAGGAAGTGTTAAGTGTTTTAAGTGCAAAATGGTGGTTGATATAGCCAATATTAGTGAAGTAGAGGCTTTAGAGGTCAGGAGGAAGTGGTGGCAGTCGCCCAAGTCGAAGTATAAGAAGAAACTGAAGAGTAATAAGTGAGTTTTGTGGTTTTATTGAGTCATTTGTAGGGTATTTACTGGGATGTGTAATGTAAAAATAGTTTTTCTAGTTGTGTTTAATTTTATGAGAAACTAGTATGTCGCCCGCGACTTCGTCTTCAAAAATTAAAACAGTGCGTCTAATATCCGTGAAAAAATAATTATAAAATAATTAATTAAATATAAATATAATTTATAGCCAATTGTATTCACGAATAATGTAGCTTTATACCAGTAAAAGATTTTTTAGAATTGGATCCGGAGATATAATTCCGGAGATTACCCCCTAGATACAAACTTACAAACAAACAAAACCTGCTACGTATTTTTAAATACTTGTTTTGCTTCGTCTACGTTCATATATCTTGACATATATCTTTGAAAGTTATGATTATGAAACAATACTTTTTTTTTTATTAGCCTACTTTGTGTCCCACTGCTGAGCAAAGGCCTCCCCTTTCTCCTTCCATATTCCTAAATACTAAAAAATATAAATATGTTTTATACGTAATGAAATGCATGACTAAAAGAGTGATGATATGAAAGTTGATGAATGCATAGAAAATCCCAAAGAAGAGATGAATAGATTGTGTGAGGAATAATATAAAAGAAAAAGGAGTGAATGATGCCGTAACGTCTGACACGGGAAAATGCATGAAGAAAACGTGTTTTGCTGACCTCAAGTAGAATGGGACAAGGGCACGAAGATGATGATGATTCCTTTAGGTGTGCACTGATTTCGTAGTATTATAAGTATTGCCACCCTTTTTCCTTGAATACTTGACAACAGTATTATTGAGGATATTGTGTTGGTTATTGACCATAAACTTGAATTATAATTTACTAGTGACCCGCCCCGGCTTCGCACGGGTGCAAAAAAGGTATTAAAACCTTCCTCTTGAATCACTCTATCTATTAAAAAAACCCGCATCAAAATCCGTTGCGTAGTTTTAAAGATTTAAGCATACAAAGGGACATAGGGACAGAGAAAGCGACTTTGTTTTATACTATGTAGTGATTATTAGATATTATGATTTGTTGGAGCAGTTATCTTACATGAGACTTAAACATTACTTGCGAAATTCAGGCTACTAGGCTACTATTGACACCAGTGCCGGATTAAGCAAGCGCGGGGCCCGTAGCTAATTCTATCCAGGGGCCCTTGATCTGCCAGAGAGAGATTCATTTCCCCCCATGTTGCAAAGGGACAACAACCTTCCCACACTGAAGACCTACCCATCTTCCAAGGAGACAAATATGAGAAAGGAAGTATTAGCGAGCGAAGCGAGCTCGAAAATTGTACTAATTGTCTGACGTGGAGTGTCTTTGTCGGAAAAGGAGTAATGTTTCAGTTTTGTGGCATCAAGTTAATTCAATATACCACATAAGGTCATGTAAGTTTCACTCAAATAAAATTACAACCAGGTGGTGGTTGGATACGCGGGGCCCCAGTTTGCGCGGGGCCCGTAGCAATTGCTACTTTTGCTATATGGTTAATCCGGCACTGATTGACACATCTTATTCCTATGAGCCCCGGTACAAGTGTGGGAAGGAAACACCGGGGTGCTTTTTAGTCAGTTCGAGTCTGACAGATCCCTCCGCTCGCCTCCGGGGCGAAGGATATCCATGAGGATATTCCACGCCGAAAAAAATAAAATAACTATAGAGACATCTGCCTGATTCTTTGGGGAGCTCAGGTATGACGTTGGTTTATGACAAACAGTGAATAGAATATTGACAAACGAATAATTTGATTAACGAAACTAAAAGAAACCTGTTTTGTGATAAATTCACTAAATATTTTGACACACATTTCAGCATGCCCTTAAAACATAATCAGCCTACAAAATTCTCACTGCTGGGCCGTAATCCACCACTTGGGCCAAGTGGCCTGGATTTCTTGTTGGTCAATCCAAACTCCTAACTTTGTTAATAGTGGAAATGTGGTGTTTCTCCACAAACTCTGGGGCACTTGATATCGTGTCCTATCTGACCTTATATTTGCACATAACAGGAGCTGATGGAGGCTTCTGACAGGGCCAAATTTTGAGCCGACTGACTCAATTTGAATTGTCATCGACATGCTAAGAAGAAGGTTAAAATTAAATTAAATTAAAAATTAATTAAATTAGCCTTTATTCACTGGTCTACATGTATAAATCTTATTCTAATGCTTACAATCTATTATTTACGTAAAATTAACTTATTAATAACATCAGTCAGCATCTGAATCGTGACCAGGTTGTCCTCGGACATAGGCCTCCTCCAGAAGGCGCCATTGGGTTCGATCCCTGGCTAATCTACGCCATCCTTGTGGTAGGTCATCCTCCCACCTTTTAGGTTGCCTTCCCCTTCTCCTTTTTCCATCTCTCGGGTACCAGAATAGCATTTCCTTAGTCCACTTGTCCCTAGAGGATCTAATTGTATGTCCTGTCTAGCGCCATTTTAATTTCTTAATTTTTCTAGAGACATCAATCACTCTGGTGGCCTTTCTTATTCTGGTTAATCTCCATTTGTCTCTCAGCCTAATGTGTAGCATGCTACGTTCCATCCCTTGTTGGCACACTTTCAATTTCTGGCTGAGTGACTTTGTCAAGCCCCAGGTCTGGCATCCATATGTGAGCACCGGTAAGATGCATGTGTTGTACACCTTGCATTTTTCGGACATAGGTATAGATTTATTTTTCATTATCTCTTTTAGAGACCAGTACCTAGCCCAGCTGTTATTGACTCTTCGTCTTATTTCTTTGTCTGTCTGTGATTGTGGTGCTATGATCTGGCCTAAATAAATATATTCGTCCACATATTCTACTTGTTGGTTGTGTATTTGTAGAGCTTGTTTATTCTGACTATTAGTCATTGCCTTTGTTTTGGAGATATTCATTGTCAGGCCAGCTTTTCTGCTCTCCAATGCGAGTTGTTCTAGCATTTCCTGAAAACCCCGGGACACTCTGCAAACAGCACAATGTCATCTGCAAACCGTAGATGGGATAGCATGCTTCCATTGATGTTTAATCCCTTCCTGTCCCATTCCAAATGCCTGAAGACTTCTTCTAATACAGCAGAGAAGACTTTTGGAGACAGTGGGTCACCCTGTCTAACCCCTTTCTGTATCTGGAACTCTTCTCCAGTTGTTTCCAGTTGCACTTTTGATGTAGAATTACTATATATTTCCTTTACAAAAACAAATAGTAGAGAAATACAATGAGTACAACAAAACATATTACATTTGTTTTGTAGACTACAACAAGGCATTTGATTCCTTATCACATAACTATATATATAAAGCCTTGGAGAATCAAGGCATCGAAAATAAATATATAAGAATTATAAAGAAGAAGGTTAATATTAATAAATAAAATACATATTGTCGTTCAACAGGCCAGCGTCTGTAGCAGCAGCAGTGGGTGGTTCCCGAGCGTCGTTCTTACAACGAGACAAGCTGTACAAACAGCGGGTAAAGCAGATTACCAAGCAACATCCACAACCTGTGAGTATTAGATTTACGTAGCCCCGTATTTCAAGCAAAATTAGACCTAATTGTGGAGGTGTGAAGTTGCTTTCTGTTTTATGCCTTTACTTAACCTCGTAGTTCAAGCAAAATTAGACCTAATTGTGGAGGTGTGAAGTTGCTTTCTGTTTTATGCCTTTACTTAACCTCGTAGTTCAAGCAAAATTAGACCTAATTGTGGAGGTGTGAAGTTGCTTTCTGTTTTATGCCTTTACTTAACCTCGTAGTTCAAGCAAAATTAGACCTAATTGTGGAGGTGTGAAGTCACTTTCTGTTTTATGCCTTTACTTAACCTCGTAGTTCAAGCAAAATTAGACCTAATTGTGGAGGTGTGAAGTTGCTTTCTGTTTTATGCCTTTACTTAACCTCGTAGTTCAAGCAAGATTAGACCTAATTGTGGAGGTGTGAAGTTGCTTTCTGTTTGTTACTAGATTTGATTATTGAATGTTGTCCGCCTTTGGACTCATGGTTTCAACGTAACTGACCTTTGTCTAAAATATAAGATATAAAGGAATAAAATATATTTCAGTAAGTTATACTCATTGAATTTAGTCGATTATTTTTTGTACATCCCACATCCACCATTATCTCTCTCTTATAACAAACACTGATTGTCCCAATTACCTTCCAGTTCGTGGTCCGAGGTCACCACCTACAGCTGCAAGCCCTAACATCTGTCGCGCACTGCCATCATTGTGACAACATCATCTGGGGACTAGCGCCACAGGCCTACGTCTGTACAGGTAACTAGGACTACTTATTAATTGGGACAAGCCCGTCACACTATTCCCAAACTACTGTAACTCCTGCAAAGCCTGAATCAACAGTGGCGACCATCACAAAAGCGCCGAGACAATAAATCCGCGTTTTCAGTATGCAACATTTGGCGCGCGACACATGACGCTCAACATGTACGGCATGTACGCAACAGCGTGCGACGTTGTCAGTTGACGCGCAACATGACGCGCGGCTTGTTGTTTGTTTAAAGAGCATCGTTAGTTGAACATCCATTGTTTTCGAGTGGAGACGTGACGCGCAACAATGTTACTCAATATTCAATACTCAATAGTTTATTTGCATTCCACAATGTGAACTTAGGTGGTAAATTAAAAATAATGAGTTCATTATGGACCCTGTCGGGCACAGCAAAAAGCAAAGATACAGTAGGAGAGAGGAAGTTTTAAAAATACAAAAAACTTCATCCAAAATAAATTCAATAATACCATTATCTGAATTCTTTACATACTCACATATAATTTTTATACATTATTTATATTTTATCATTTAAATATTCATGTATACTATAATAGCATTTTTCTGTTAAAATTGTTTTAGCTTTTTTATAAATGTGGTGTAACGAACGAGTGCTCAAATTAACACTAGTTCATCTGGCGACATGTTTATGAATGACGTAAAGTAGTAGAAGCCTAGACAGACAACGTTGTGCAACAAAAGTTCCGCGCTGATTTTCAACATGTTGGGCAACTTGTTGTGCAACATGCTGCGCGTCAATTGTTGCTTAGTGGAAACTCGACTTAAAGCTCGACGAAGTCCCAGAGAAACGATTTAACTTCTTGGATCCCGTGTGGCGACTAGCGACATCTATCGCAACACCTGCGTACTAACAAACGATCGACAGAAAATCCTACATCGCGCTATCAACGTTATCCGCGACATCGCGCCTATATAGGAGTTCCCGACTTACAACTGTCGGGCAGTTAGCGCCGGACACAACACCTGTCCGCGAGGTGGATCCTCCCTTTTCTATGGGGGATGAGGAACTTTACACCCTGTTCCTCATACCCCCAAATCCCGCAACGAAATTAATCAGAAAAGAATAGCAGAGGAGTAGGAAAAAAGGAAAACCTAACTATTACTATTAGTGCTAAAAGCTACCTAGCCAAATGTCTTTTCTTGGGTATTGTTCGTCGTGACGTTGAGCTCCTTGAATTATAAGTCGAGCTACATGATAACTGACAAATTCTTGCACTGACTAGACAGGCCAACTCAAATCTGTGGTTCTTTTTTCAAAAGACCATCTCGGACATTTATCAGCATAGTCTTCATGTGTGTCAAGATTACATCTGGAGCTTAAAAGAGAGACTACCTCTGAGTTTGTATCGGCTGTTTCAACTCAAAGTAGTATCATCGACCCCATCTAGGTTAAAAAATATCCGTTAAATGTGATAGTAAAATTGTATATATGCAAAATAATTTATCACGTTATTGAACATGTCGAAATCTAGCTAGCCGTGGTCTCTTAAAATGAACTTAATATTGCTTTCTACGTTGAATCCATATGGTGAGAGGCGTCTCAATAACAGACGGATGAATCGTGCCTACCACGAGTTCAACTGAATCGTTTCTCCTTAAACAGCTACTATAATGATGATGTAATTGCATTTTATTGTTGACCCAAGCCACCCATTTAACTTTAAACACAATAAATAAACCATAAGTAATAATATTATCTTATTCTAACAGATTGCAAGCTACGCGTACATCGTACGTGCGCTCGTTCCGTGGAGGAAGGCTGTTGTTTGGACGGAGAACACCACAATAATAGGATCTCAAGGTTCATGGAGCGGATACACGCCAATAACCAGCCTACCAGTAAGTAGCTATGTGCTTTGAATATGACTATTAGAGAAGTATGGACGAGGAAGGAAGACATGCTGCTTGAGATAAATAAAGGTCCCGTCGGGTCTGCTGGTTGTTCAAAAGATACCGCGGCTTCGACATAAAGGGCCAAGAAGGAACATGGGTGGTTTTTAGTCAGTAGAAGTCTGACACTCCCTTTCGCGCTGCCCAAGAGCGGGAGGAGTCATTTGATGATTTCCTATCCACCAAAAAAAATAAAAAAATAAGTAAAGGTTGTAAAATACCCTTGACTATGTATGCCTTTCATTGCGATATTTTTTTGTTCTGACCCATACATATTGGAGGTCAAAGAACCATAAATTTCACTTTTTTTTTAATTGAAAGAAAGAAAGAAAAAATGTTTATTTGACGTCAGTACATCAAGCACACACACATTAATAATAAACAAAAAAAAAAGATTACAAAAATGGAAATACTATGTGCTGTGTGCCTCACGGCTGCGCCAAAAGGGTTCATTTCAGCGTTCATGCCAGACAGGTGATGCTGTCTGACGCTGGAATTGCAAGTTTTTATGCGCTTGACTCGTTTACTCAAAGCTGCCCAAAGTTTTGAGTGTGTGACGTTAAGGTTTACCGTGTAACCTGATTTATCACCCCCAAAAAACTTGTCCAGCCATAATTCCCAGCAATGATTATTACGTAGGTACTTAGTTTGATGTACATAATGCTTGGTTGACGGTTTCGTGAAGGATCCGTTTACACCCCGAAGAAAAGTATGAAAGAAGAAGACATGCTGCGTGTGCCGACTTCAAATACATTGGGATAAGGGTCGAAGAATGATGATCATGATGAAGACCAGTCATCTTAGAAGTGTGACATATTTACCATGAATTTATTGTTACAGATATGGATTCCAATGACAAGAAATCAAGAAAGGCGTCGGGCAACACGCATTTTCTCAACAGTACGTATAGTTTGTGTTATTCAATTATGAACTTTATTAGTACTACCTCGTTGGTATAGTAGTCGCAAACGCGACTGCTGTGCATGAGGTCCTGGGTTCGATTCCCGGGTCGGGCAGGAGTTTCCCGGTAGCTCCCATAGAGGGATTTATGCCCGGTTGATGGCAATAGGTGTATTCCCGTTTGCACCACTACCATGTGATGGGAACAACGCGGCAACGGTTAAATAATTACAATCCTTTCCCACTGTCTACTAAAAATTAACTAACATCGCTTATGATCTTTGGCTTGAATGACACTGAAGTGTTGCTGGTAAAAATTTGTGGTACTGTCTTAAAAGTAAAAGGTGGAGCTTTATGCAATGGATGCCCAGAGCTGAGAGCTGAGATGATTCCCATTATTTCATGATTTCCAACCCTCCAAAAAAAGGGGTGTTTTTTTTTGGAGGTTGGGAAATCATGACGTGTGTGATCGCAATCCTAAAATGTTTTTTTTTTACAACAGTGGAGCGAAGTTTCCGAAAAGCCGAGGACGATCCGCCATGGGACCAAACGCTAACACCATCCGTTATAGGTAAGTCATTATATTGTAATACGCAGCAATGTATGGAGAATATTCTATGTTTATTTATTGAACCATCAACTCAAAGTTATTGTTTTCATATTTATAGGGACGTGTGTTTTTCTATGCGTGAAGGTTACGGTTTTTTTTTCCAGTTTTCGATATTGATTTTTTAGGAATAGAAATGACATCCGTGTGTTTCTGATCAACCGTTATCGGTACTTAAGATCATATAGTTTTACAAGCGTCTTTCAATCTTGAACATGGTGTAGATTATCGAAAAATATGGGATACATGTTTTTTGTTTTATCAAATTAATAAAAATTGACAAAAATAAAGCGTGCCAAAAATCATGAGTGGGGGCTTGTGTCGCCACTTTTTGGGTAAAAAGTACTAATCTTGTGACGTCACACGACTTGAAACGTCTTTTCGAAGCACTGTATCTTCTTCATCTTTTGGTTACGTGAAAAAAGAAAAAAATATGTGTCCATAATTTTTTGGTAATCTATCTAACGGACTAATTAGATATTTTTTGGTGAAATATCTTATTGGTACTCAAGATTTTATAGTTTTACGCGAGTCTTTTGGATTTTGAATCTTGAACATCCATTCCATGTCTCCATTTGATGTCGACGTTGGCGGTAAACTTTGTGAAACAATATAACTAGGCGATGCTATACATGCTCTTCTACCCCCAAGTATGTATGTTATTTCCGATTGTAACCACGCGTCGAAGGATCCGTGTATATATTTACTACTCTGTGTAAAAAGTAAAGAACAGGGCGTCTAAAATGGCGGCTTTAGGAGATCATAATACGAATGTGACCATTTTACGAATTTTAACGCAACTCGTATTATTTTCCTAGACCAATCTTAAATTGTCACAGACGCAATAAAAGGTCCATTTTACGCTTTTTAACGCAATTCACATTATGATCTGCGAAAGTGGCCATTTTAGACCTCCAGGACCACACAAGGGTACGGTTAATTCGCAGCGGAGCAACTCAAATCAAACAGGTAAGTTACAACATGATTCTTTAAAATCACGAATCACCATTTACAAGCTATATTTTTTACTATTTTTAGGTGAATATTAAATGACGTCTGTTTAAAAAAATCAGTAGCAGTCGGCTACACAATACTTGTTAATAATTCAATTTCTACGTAACATATAACACATATTACCTATGTACGTTGCGTGTACCTAATTGACACTCGTGCGTTAAAATATTTCGTAACTTGTTATACAATATGTTACTGTTTGAAGTGTGAAACGTAGGACTTATAACTGTAGGAGTTAAGTCCTACGTTTTGTCACCAATACAGCATGTATGAGGGATCTCGCAATGGAAGTCCCCGTATGATTTTCTACTTTATTCCAGAGGCGATTAAGTTCATCATTGAGCATCAAAAATCTTGTGCACAATCGATAAACTGTTTTTTTCTCTGGCCACTGTTATTCTTCTCCGATTAATTTCGTTGCGGTATCCAAGAGGCGTGCGGCGGGCTTGTCCAAAAATGAAAAAAAAAAATAAAACTTAATTATCTTTGAAATAAAGTTGAATATTTATCACATGAGGACTTTCATTGGGCGTTCTCTCATGTATGCTATTTTCAACTCTATTGTGTTCGTCATATTTCGGTTATTAAATTAACCATCAGGTTCACAAAAATAGTGAATACCGTTAAGACAAATCCAACCACAATCAGATACTCCTTAACTTATTCACTACAACCCACCAAATGTAGAGATAATATTTATTATTCAGTTATAATCAAAACCGGCTACTGGCGAACTTGACTCTGTAGCAAATACCTAGTAGTTCCGTAGGGGAATTGTAAATGTGTATCTATGAATTTTTTATAGATTTGAAATTGATTTGGGAATTATGATCTGAAAATGTAATATTCTAACCGATTACCGGATTATTTCTATAGGCTCAATCTGGGATTGGATTTAGCTGTATTTTAAACGAAAATGTTATCATGAATAATTCTGTAACTATCCAATCATTAAATAGTATTTCAGTGATGAAATAGGTATGCGCATGTAACTAAGTTTTTCAAATTAGAATTTGAGCAGATGATCGATTAGAGAATCTGAGGTAGACATTAGGATAAAATTTGAGTGAAATTGAAAAACAAGAGGAAGCATTTGTGATGTTGGAAACTTTCCTGAGATTATGCATAGAGATTCAAATAATTTAAGTTCAATATTTTGTGACTTTCAAAAACTTGACTGGGGTGATGATCAACCCTTATCAACTAACCAAATCAAAGAGTATTTGACTAACTAACCAACCAATCATATAAATTGGTCTTACATTTTAAAGCCATTGAAGAAAACCCATCACTTGGTTCCAAGTATTGCATCGATCGATAGTAATAGCTTACATGAATTGATTAGTAAACAGTCGGTTCATTTTCAAAATAAAAGCTCGTGAACACATTCACAAGACGTTGGCAGATTCGTCTCAAAATTAAGTTGTTATAGTTTTCCTTGCCTATCTTTCAAAACTTTATATATTTTATGTATGTATATATGTATGTATTTATTCTTATAATTTAGGTATATATCTTTTCTATTATGTTTTTTTTTTCTGTTTTGCACCTACTATGTATTGTCTCTGCATTACCCTAAGGTAGACTGGTAGAAAATGCCCATGGCATTAAGTCCGCCTTTGTACGATTTTGTTGTGCATAAAGTTTTAATAAATAAATAAATAAATTAGTAGTAGCATGCCTTGAAGGTATAGGTCACCAATTACATAATAATATCTAGTCTAGTCTAGTCTGTCTTTCATTAGTTATTCATGACGAAATTGCAGCTAAACCACAGCTCCACTGTTACTCGTCAAAGCTATACATAAAGCTTCGCGAATATTGAAATAATAGGCGGGATTGTACACTTCAACCTTCGTCTACGGTACACAACGGGTAACTGGAAAACAAAAGAACAAGGCAGCTAACGTCCGACACTATCTTTCTGTTCATTTTCATCTTACAGTCGGGGTGAATTCAGAATCTGTTGACGAGTCTTCGTTGTCAGGGACAGGGCGTTACGCCTACAGTGGAGTTGGGCAGGACATCTGTCTAGATAGTCTAGAGTAAGGTTCTGACTGAATGATGGCCTAGGTTTGGCCCAAGATATACCAGAGCCGTCCTAAACGGCGTTGTGTTGACGATCTCGTCAGGATCGCGGGAAACGTGAACGCATAGTACAAAGAAGAGTGGCAGAAGACATTTATTTGGGGTCTTCTTTATCCATACTTCTCTATTATAGACCCTTTGGTCTTTCGCTCCCCTGGTGTGGTGCAATCTCTCTGTTGTAACCCCACGTAAAAGTGGTAGTTCGACTTTAGGCCCTCATTCAATAGGGGATCGGACAAAAAAGATTTCCAAAAAATATTAAACACCTATTTTTTCTTTTTACATTAACAAAAAATGAAGACGATAAAGTGCTTCGAAAACTCGTGAACTCCTCGAAAACGTTACATGTCAGTACATTTTTAACCCACAAGTGACGTCACGACGCTTTTTATCTTCGTCAATTTTCATTAATTCGTTAAAACAAAAAACACGTATCCAATATTTTTCGATAATCTAACTGACGGACTAAACAGAATCATATTTTTTTGACTCAGTCCGATCCCCTATTCACATACTAATCGGTATCGTCTGACATTTACAAGTTGAAATATCAGAGTGATTTTAGTTTTACGTCAATTCTTCGTTATATCACAGTTCTGTAAATAGAGTTCAGCCTTCAGTTGCTAGCTTAACGATTGTGACGTTCATTTTACTTTAAGCTACGTCAACTATACGGAATGGGAGTTATTTTTGACTTGTGACCCCCCCGCGCTCTTGGGCAGAGCGAAGGGGAGTGTCAGACTTCTACTGACTAAAAACCGAACCCATGTTCCTTCTTTGCCCTTGTGCCGAGGCCACGTCATCTCGTTCTATAATCCGCGGCCCATTAGAGGTTAACCTTAGGTTAGATCTTTAGAGGTTTTCTGATGTAACATATTATAGTCTAATTATGCACAACGGCTCCTTTGAGTCCCAAAAGGTTAGGCAACGGTACCTGTAGTACATAGCATATACCAGTGAGGAGGCAGATGTATCTTTTGGCGTTCCGCAGGGAAGCATTTTAGGTCCTACATTATTTCTGACGTACATAAATGATCTGTGTAACCTTAAAGTCGATAATGCAAACATCTTTTCTTACGCCGATGATACAGCTGTGGTTTTCTCTGGAAATGATTGGTCTGATGTGAAACTTAAAGCCGAGTTGGGTATGGCCCAAATTGCCGACTGGCTTAATAATAATGTACTGACACTAAACACAAAGAAAACAAACTATATATGTTTTACAATTTCAAACCAGACACAACCAGATGATAATTTTTATATTAAAATACATTCTTGTGAAGGAACCGATTCAGTTTGTACATGTCCCACAATCAATAAAGTACCCCAAACAAAATATTTAGGCGTAATAATTGACCAAAGGTTGACTTGGTACTCTCACCTCGAGCACGTAACCGATAGAGTACGAAAATTAGGCTGGATGTTTAAAACTTTGAGACATGTGGTCCCGACAACATATGTTGCTAAACCAGGAGGCCCAAACAGGAATCTGTTAAATGAAATTTATACTGCAATTGCACAATCGGCTATAGTTTACTGTATACCTGTTTGGGGCGGGGCGGCAAAATCAAAATTTATAGATGTGGAACGAGGCCAAAGGGCTCTCATAAAAATAATGTATTTTAAAAGACGTAGATTTTCAACTGAAACTCTTTACGAGATCAGTGGCCTGCTTAGTGTTAGAAAGTTATATATCACTGCCACACTCCTAAAGAAACATAGGACACTTATTTTTGATAAAGATATAATAGTAAAAAGACGAAAAGATATTATTGCACAAATCCCGCAAACAAAAACAAAATTTGCAGCCATGCAGTATAACATACGCTCAGCGCAGCTTTACAACAGAGTTAACAGAAAAATATACATATACACCAAACAACTACATGATTGTAAAAAACTTTTACTAGAATGGATAAAACCACTTTCGTATGAAGACACCGAAGCACTCTTGTAACATTGACAACGTACACACATCAAACGCGTGCAGTCAAACACCCACACACACACACACACACACACACACGCGCGCGCACACACACACACAAATCATCATCTAATATACGCCACTCAACCTCTCATATATATAATATTCATAAATATTAAGAGAATATTAAGAATATATTGTTAAGAAAATAAAATAAAATACAATTATCTTATCTTAATGTACGGAAGAGCGGAGTCTCCTACTACAGGCATTATTTGCTTAAAAGGAGACTCCAATCATCAACTAATTTAAGAAATATTGTTTTACGCAAATAAATATTTTGTATTTTTTTTTTTTTTTGTATTTTTTTTTGTAGTACGCAGACATTACGGTGAGCTTATTGCCACCAACCGGGCACTTAATTGCAGATTCCGTGCTGCTATTGACGAATTATTGACAGACGCAATAGCCTAATAACTCTTACCCTGATCTAGTAACCGAATCCACGACCCCATGCTCAACGTCAACAGTAGCACTTACGACCAAGACCAACCAACCACAACCAACCAAGACCAAGGAGGCAGTCATCAGTTTGTAAGCAATATTTCCGTATTATTAGTCAGTCCGCTGCGCTGAAACTCTTAACTCTAAAGTTTTTAAAATCACATAATTATATAATATGATTATTAGTACTTTTTATCATGTACATAAGTCAGTCAAGTGAGTCAAGTGAGTCAGTTCGTAAGTCATAGTGTGTTTAAGTTTATTTTTGTTGAGATTTGCGCGTGTCAAACAATTCGTACTTGACCTTTTGTATTTGATAAACATTTAGCACTTTACTGTTGTTTCCGTTAACGTGTTATTTTATGCTCATTTGTAGTTATTTGTGATAAGGATTAGTGTTGAAGAGCATCTTCACTCACAGATAATTTTGCAAACCGACGCGTACTACTTTTTAACCGACTTCTAAAAAAAGAAGGAGGTTCTCAATTCGGATGTTTGTTTTTTTTTATGTTTGTTCGGGCATAACTCCGTCACTTGCTAACCGATTTGAAAAATTCTTTTTTTGTGCATAACGTTGGTTCATTTATATTTTGTGCGAATTTGTTCGCTGATAGACCTTTTGCATCTTTCGTCACCTGAAAGCTAAAAACACATAACTAGCATGTAACTGTCCCGATAGAACTTATAACTTGACAATAATCAAGACTATATTTTTTTAAACTAAAGAGTAGGTAAGAAAGTTAGAAATAAAGGGCTTCAAAAACCGTTTATAATAATCACATCTTCCCGCCCTTGTCCCATTCCACCTTGGGGTCGGCGCAACACGTTTTCATTTTCCATTCTCCTCTGTCAGACGTCACGACATCATTTACGATCCATCCATTTTTCTTTGAATTTTCTCTTCCACCCCCTCAAACGTTTACAATAATCAAGACATTAATATAAAAAGTAAGAAAGCTAAAATAAAGCGCTAGTAAAAACCTTATGTTCTGAAAAAATAATAAAGCAAACTTCTTGTTAGTAAATAACTAAATATCATAACGACTTTCTATTCCCCCACATGTTTTTAAAACATACATGCCATAAAACGTGTTAACCAAAGTTAATTACAAAAAACTTAAATAAAATATTCAATTTCACACACGAGTCCACCCTAACAGCTAATTTGCAAGCGCCATCAAACACAGCGGCTCACAACAAAAGCGCTACATCCCCTCGGCTGAATTCCGCTGAAGCGCTGAATTACGCTGAAACTGAAAGCTCTGGAGTGTAACCGACGGCGTCGCGACGAATGGACGCGTCCCGAAACTCGCGTCACGACGAAATTACGATCGAAAACATTTCAAATAACCGCGAATTTCGAATTCCATTCTTTTTTTAAATAAATTCCGTTGTCGTTTTCGAATTTTTTGAAAGTAGAATTTAGTGTTTTAAGTGTTGATTTGAATTTTCGAATCAGTGTTTTCGATTTTCGAATTCTTGTTCGTGGAAGGTGTTTTTTTTTTTTTTGCTGAAGTGAAGTGTTATAATTTCTTTCTGGTCATATTTGGATAATATTGGTTTCGGTAAGAGTGCTAAAGTTTTAGTTATTCACGACACGGTTAGATAAAGTAATCTGACTTCCAATTTGGAGGCTAAAGTCGTTTTGATTACGTTTATCAGCTGTTTGTGATAACAAGGTCAATGATGGTCGATTGTAATTTGTGAATTTTTATATTTGTTGCGAACTTCTGACAGTTTGCAAGTTATTTATAGTTTCTTACTGATAATAATACAGTGGTTAATATAGGTTACATAAAATTATGTCAGACAGAGAAATTTAGAAAATTCTCGCTCCTAAATTCAAAAGAAGAAGTTTTCTATAAGAAGAAGAAATTATCGGATTTCTTTGAAACACTGTTTAAAACTGGATTTCCTTTTAAAAAATAATATAAGTATTTAAGTAAGAAAATCGATAGAGCTAAGGTTTACTCACGAATCGATTAGACACATTGCACTGTAATTTTCATAACATTCCCTCATTAGCTACAGGCCACATTTAGCCCCTTGTTAATTAGTCACACTGTGTTAAACATGAAAATGTAAAACATCAAACAACGTTACAGCAGTTCCGTAGATTGGCGCGAATCAACCATACAAACGAGTCCTAACATCCAAGAATACTTTATATTATTTTTTACTCTTTAGTGAGTTTCTGATGAAGATTTTCCAATTAAACTTTCGTCATCATCCACACCTTCAATTCACCCACCGCTGGGTATAGGCCTCTCTTGTGCCATTCTTCACGGTCCTGTGCCAGCCTCATCCAGGTTTTCCCCTCGATGGCAACAATGTCATCTGCCCATCTTGCCGCTAATTAAACTTCAGTACCTATTTATTTGATTGAATAGTGAGTAAGACTTTATTTAAGGACTGTAGCTCGTATTGTCTCAAAGCTTCTGCGTACCACTATGCATGTTATAAAGGCGTGAGTTTATAATGTTCTACGAAAACTAACAATTTCGATGTGTTCAGAATAGGTACCTACTTACTAGTAAATCGTGATGTCTTCCAGAAAGCCACATAGTTTGGTGTTAACGCGAAACAGGTATTCAGACCTATCAGAATAGTTTACATAACGACATACAAAAGTTACAATTAACAGAATATTCGAGCCTACTGTTTTCTTAATGGAAAAGTAAACCAGAGAATTCCAGCTCAACAGCATTTCAATAATATTTGGCCCGAATTAGGGATCAAACACATTCTTCTGCCCAGTGATTTCGTTGGAATTTCTCTCTCTTCAAAAAGTTGCCTTTCAATATTTTTTCGTGTACCTTGTTTGCAATTTCAGTAAGTTATACACCCGTAACGTTTCAGACTTCGCAACTGTAACTTCCATACAGAAATAACATTAAGTTTTAAACTAGTGACTATGTCAGTTTTATATATAGGTGTATACGGGATACTTACCATGTTTACTTTTTGTTTAGAGTTCCCCATAATTTGGCGCTGTTACAAGCACCATGATCATGGATAAAGAAGTCAAATATCCCGTTTTGGTATTAATAATAGAAATCAAACTTACCTATTCCATTGAGCCCTCTCATAGTTCACTACATGGCTTTTCTATAATTGCATGTATGGGCGTGCTAACTAATGGTCCAATATAATCCCATTGACGGCTTACGACGCCCGTGGGGTTTGTGTGAATATTCTGTATCCGTTGGTTTCAGAATGGAATTGGGGATTTGGGGAGTCACACAAAAGGCTAAGCTAGCTACAGGTATAAGTGGATACCCGTATAGTCCGTGATTAGACCTGTCGTACTGTGTGGATCTGAATGCTGGGTTGCGAAAATGTATGAAAAAAGATAGCATGTAGCGGAGACGAGAATGCTGAGGTGGATGTGTGGTGTAACAAGAAAGGAGTGAGTATATTAGAGGGAGTTTGTTAAATGCGCCAGTGACGGAAAGGTAGAAAGGGAATCAACTGTCGCGGTATATGAGGAGGAGGGACGAATCGCAAGAGCCTTTTTTATATAACAATAATACCCCCCCCCCCCCCCCCCCCCCCCCCGCTCTTGGGCAGAGCGAAGGGGAGTGTCAGACTTCTACTGACTAAAAACCAAACCCATGTTCCTTCTTCGCCCTTGTGTCGGAGCCGCGTTAACCTTTCGATAATCCACAGCCCCGACAGGAATCGCAAGAGCCTAAAAAAGTTATGAATATAAATGTTGGTGGTGGGAGAGTCAGACCAAAAGAAAAGCTTTCCAATTTGGTCGTTTATTAACCGTGAATTCATAGATTTAAGTGACCTGTTGTTGTCATGTTACATCACAGAACAGTTATTTAGTTTGAAACCCTCCTAAATAAATAGGTCAGCTGGAAAAGGCGTACTTTTAATTTTGGCACACAACCGCTTAAAAATTAGGTCAGTACTCCGCTTCAAGTTAGTTATTATATAAAATTTCAATGCTCGCTTGCTATCATAAATTTAAAATTTGCATATTCGCTTAAAAAACGTTTTTACTTACGAAAATCTTAATAGAAATATTTTAGTATGTCGGCTTTCGGTTTTACTGGATGCAGCTTACCTAATATTTGTATATTTAATAGGACGACTGCTTATAATTATGGGTTTCACAACCCAGTAACTCGTTAACACATTATACCCTAGGTTCAACTTGTTAGACGTTTGGGCTTCTGACGACCATGTCGGGGCTGCGGGTTGTTCGAAAGAGATACCGCGGCCTCAGATACAAAGGGCTAAGAAGGAACATGGGTGGTTTTTAGTCAGAAGCCTGTCACTCCCTTCCGCCCCACCCAGAGCTGGAGGAGTCTTTTGATGATTTTCCTCAAAGAAAAAAGACATGTAGGGGTCTTATTTGGTATCTCCTGGACAGCAATCATCATGATCATCAGCCCTTGCCTGACTATGTATGTTGGCATCGGTTTCCAGGACAACCGGATGCACCTAAATACCAGTATTTTTGCCTATCTCACCGCCACAACTAATTTACTGAAAACAGATATCCAGTCACAAAACCCGTGAACACAGTCTACATTACACACTATTTACTCTACTCCCATTACGTAAACGCGTGAAACTACGCAATGTAATATAAACAAACGTCCAAGGGCGGATCCAGCTTTGGAGCCAGGGGGGGGTCACATAGTCGTTGTCAAGTCACAAGAAGTTATAACTTAATTTTTATAAAATGTTTAATATTATTATTATTTATTTTATTTTTTACTTAAAAATAGTACCTTTAATTAAATAACAAAATCAATTTTTCTTTTACATCTTCTCCCGAAACGCGTTATATCACTTTATCTACTTCAATGGGTACCTACGGTACGTTTTATTGGACGTGGAGAAGTGTCAGTCCGGTGTGACGTTCTCCAGCCATTGAAGCTCTTCGCCAGAATTTTTCGAATTGCCTTATCCAGGGGGATATAGATTTGAACAATTTTCCCTGGATGGACGATTTAGAAATAGAAATGAGAATTGAAATCGAGCGCCTCAAGCGAGACGAACGGGAAAAAAGCAAGAGGTAGGCGCGAGCGAAGCGAGCGTGAAATTTTTTGTATTATGTTATAGATTTTGGGGGGTGGCAAAGATATTGTCATTGGGAGGGAACTTGAACGTGTCCTTTGTTTATGTCGGCTACTGAGTTTTTCATTGCCTTCACATCACAGCCAGAGCAGGGCGGCTGTGATTTGTACATCTTTGACAGTCGTTGAGTCGTCACACGTAGTCAGTTGCCCGAAAGTCTGACAACCAGTCTTACTAAGGGATATCTAATCGTACCCGGTACTAACTGGGTTTTGCAGTGTGCAGGTCAAAAAAGCAATCGTTCCATGTGAAATTCTGGTTTTCAGCTGCTTCCAGTTAGATTGGAAGCCATCTAAAACATGCATTTATTTGAGATAACGTACGTGGATCTTTTAGCGTGGAATTTTCACTAGCCTATAATAACACTGAACCGTTTGATACTAACGATAGTATGAAACGGTTCAGGCGTTTAGAAGTTATGGTGGAATAAAGAAACTCACAAAACACTCTTTTTGGGTAGTTGTGTTAAAACATTTAATTAAAACATTATGTTTAAAAAATTTAATTAGTGGTCCACCTAGGTACTGGACTCGGCCCAGGGGGGGGTCATGACCCCCCTGACCCCCCCCCTGGATCCGCGCTTGCAAACGTCGTGTAAACATAATAAATGGGGGTTGTAGAAAATGTTTTTGTCATTATTATGGGAAATGGGATTGTCGCCTCGTTTCATGGTGTTTGGTAGGATAGCGTGTGTGTAATTGTTTTTTTTATATGTAGTTGTTTAGGTTTTGTTAATTGGAAGGTCTTTGGTTTATGTTTTAATAGGTAAAAGTAACATTTTTAGTTGTCTATGTGTAAATCGGTTAATCAAAACATCTTCATCCACGCCTAGTCAGACTAACCTAACCTGGGGCTGAAACTTTAACTTGTTCCCACACGAAATCAAGAAGTGGTTTATCAGATGATGGATAAGTGGCTGAAGCGGGTTACGTGATTTTTAAGTGAATGCCAATCATTTATTCTGTATTAGTTCCATAGAATCAACCAAGCACTTGGACTTGTACAAAAACTGTTAAAAAAGCGAGAGCCTTCTCTTTAAACTACTTAACTATAAGAGTATCACTTAAAGCTACGTCTCGTGCATTCGTTGTTGCGGTTTGCGTCGCTGCGTGCTTTCGTGCTCGCAGTGTTCGTTGTTGCGGGCATTCGGTGGCGTGTGGTTCGGCGTGGTGGCTTTCGGAATGACGTATTGCACTCGTAGTTTCGTTCGTTTTTTTTTTCTGACATTCAAAAGTGCCTGTAATGGCTTAATTGAAATAAATGCTTTGAGTTTGAGTTTGAAAAGAAAGCCTATAATTTCACATTATACAAAAGCTCATTCACCTTCCAATGCAGACATTTCCATAAACCTACGATTTATCCATATAACACCTACACGTAGGGTACTATATAGAATAGACTGTCCCCATCCATGGGGCGTTTGTTTGACATTGAAACAGACATAAACTTTGCGCTACTTACATAACTCAGTGCTACGGCGTTTTATGTGGACAAAGTTATTTTATGTCAACAAAGTTAGGGCTAGGTATTAACTTTTTTGTTGTGATACTTTAGGTTTTAAGTAGCTTGTTTTGATCTTTGGTGGCGTAGTTAAGTAGAAGCCCTGTATTATAATATGATTCGCTCTGAAAACAACAGTTTTTTCAGGATAAACTACGGAATAATTTATTCGTGGAAAAGGACAAGTTGGAAATATTACATAGTTGTATAGGTATTTTACATAAGTATATGAAACAATTCTCATTAGGGTTCTAGCTAGGTAATAAATCGACATAGAGGGAATGATTCCTTATTAATAATCATTTGACATATAATAAGTATTTCGTTTTGCTGCAGCAAGTTTAGTTATGAATGTTCAAACGCAGTCATAACTAAGTTTCAGGGTTATCATGCAATTGTCTAAATAAATGTTTAACCTCAAGAAGACCAGGAACCGGTTCCTTGTATTGTGCCCGCAATTCCAAGTCCAAAGTGCTTATTTCACGCACGAAAAAATAAAGAATTATAACATTTTCAAGAACGTTCTGTCAGACTTATATGATTGACTCACTGAAGTAAGAACAGCCAATCAAACCTCCTCCCAAGACATTATAACGGCCTTTTTGCTAGCAATTGTTTTAGCTTATCAGAAGCCGCCAATAAAAACATTGCAATGATGTAGGTACGTCCTCCTGAAAGGATCCGGTCGGTCGCGCTTTCAGGCGCTTCCATCCGAGTAGTTCCTTCATCCATGGATAACACAGCTTAGGGCATGCTGTGTTTAATCAGCTGTGCAAGGATTGTTTTATAGGTGTTCATTGTATCTGAGGTCTAGACTGTATCGTCTACTTATATAAATGTCACTTGGTATAAAGGGTGTAAAAGTATTCTTAACGAAGCCAAAAGGTGTGCCATATTTTTTTAGGACCATCCTGGGAATCTTGTATTTACGGAGATAGTAGAGGGTTGCGTAGGGTTACTTTTTTTGATGAACAGAATACTTGGTTGACGGTTTCGTGAAGAGTCCGCTTACACCCTCTATATATGTATCAAACAAAACATTCCCCATAAAACACCGCACGAAACTTAACCCCGACCGTCCAAATCGATGACGGTAATAATATCTTCCCAACCACCATTTTCTTTAGTTATGGGGTGGCACTGCAGATTTTGGCAGGGCGCGGCCGGGGTGGGGCAACCTTCTTTATGCGCATTTAGGAATATGTGGCCTATTAAGTTTTTAAGGCGTTAAAGGCGATAACGATTTGATAAAAATGGTGTTTAGAATTACAGTCAAGACTGCGAGGAACGTTTAGAGAATGCATGGGGATAGCTGTAAGAGAAAGAAAAATGCTAAGCAACCGCATGCATTGATTGGAGAAACATAGGAAAATTTGGATGATGGACTACTAGACTTTCAAATGCATTTAGAGAAATGAGAGTAGAGCAAGACCAAAAAAAAACAGTGACTGGACTGTGTAGACTTGAACAGGATGATATGGTAAGAAAGGAAGTGTCTGATGTGATGACGAGAAAAGAAGAAGGCAAGAAGAGGAGATGCCGCACCGAACCCAAATGAATTCTGACAAGAGAATTATGATGACATTTTGAGAAATAACTTTAGCACCTGATAACAGCTTATAACAGCCCTGAAATTAATTTTCTAATCCTAGGCATTTTTTTACAAAATATCAGTAATAGAAGGCCACCTGCCCCCCTATTGCGTATCTTTTTAACGTCAGTGGCTATCAGAAATGTCCATAGATTAAATGTAAATTGGTTATGGTTTGGTACATTTTTTTCTTAAAAACTCACCATTTGACAGTTATTTGATAGACATTATAAGTTATCCACTGTCATTAAAAGATACACAATAGCCCGGCTGGTCCAGATGTAAATATAATACATTCTTCTCTGTTTCCACCACCGTTCTCCTTTACACTGCAGCATACCGTTCTATACGAAATAATTTAAAATCAAAATCAAAATCAAAATCAAAATCAAAATTCATTTATTCAAACTAGGCTGATAATCAGCACTTTTCGAAGGTCAAAATTTACTTTACTTTACTTTACTTTACTACAGTGAAATTTGGCTAACTGGGACATGGATAAGTGAGAAATCTCTATAACTGGAACTCATACTGCGGTCCCTTGAAACAAATTGAATATCTGAGACACATTTAACCAGGTTTCACTGTATTTACATTTTTTATAAGACAGTCCCCCAAAAACGCACACCCATCGGCACTTCCTAGTGTTTAGCTGGAAAGAAGAAGTGGCGGAACAAACTCCCCAGCACACATCTGTCTGTTTGGTTGGTTAGAAGAACCAGACTCGATACAATAGCAAGGTGTCAGTTAAATTTAAGATTTACTACATTTAATCTGCATAGTCTGTTAAGAGTTTATATTCATTAGCGTAACGCTAGCGCCGGCTAATTTTGATGCAGCCGACAACGGCGTGAAGCCGAACGAAACATTTCAGTTTTACGAGCCTGTTATTGTGAAATATTGTTCGGATTTCATGAGGGAATATAGCAAACATTTACGAGCATAAACAATGCATAAACATTGTGATGGAAAACTAGATTTTGGCTGGATTTTGGATAATAAACTTCCAATGATGGATATTCGCCATTGGAAGTTTGTTTTCCTTTTCGGAAAAGACTTTTCCCAGTCTATGTCTTTCAAAGCCAGATAAGCAGAAATAGCAGTGATAATCTTGTGGGGTGACCGTCGTACTGTCAAGTCATAGGGCACGAGTTCGAACACGAAACACGCACCTCTGATTTTTCTTATGCGTATTTTATAAACATATATATCATACATATCACTGAAGAAAAGCACCGTGAGGTAACCGGCATGCCTGAGAGTTATTTCGCGACAGCATCTAAAGTCAAGTTAGTCATGGGCGGCAACTGGTTAGACACTAACCACACGAAAAATAAACAGATAACCAGGTTTTGGCATATGGTATAATTATGTAACGTGCTATTCATTGGTTTTAACAGAGCTAGAACGACGGGCTATGAACAATAACTTGCATCCATTAAAACTTTTGTCTCCTTTTAATCGTTGCTTAAAAACTTAGCAATTTTATTTCAATTTTAAACCAGAGACCAAACAGTTCTAAATACAACTCGATCTAATCACAATCCCTAAGCCACGGACATGACAACCGCAAATTACGTCTTAGCACTTCCCCAAACTGAGTCTCGAAACGACTTTTCAATTTCGTCATAATAGCTTTTGGGGAGGCTGAAAATTCTCCCTTTCTTCATCCTTGTCTACCTCAGCGATTAATAAATCACACGGTTCAGTGTCTAATACGGAAGTTTTGTGAAATCTTATCTTAGTCAGGCATCTGTCCCACTGTTTGAAGAAGCGAACAACAATTTTCCTTTCAACAATTTTCGCTGGAAAAACGTACAACAGATGAGGGTACCGTGTGCGATAGGCTGCAATAAGCCCTCTTCAAGTAAGAGCTCCTGGGTTTTAACGAATATATCTATTGTCGTTTCTAGTATGTTCATAAGACATTAATGATCGCTGATTGTTCACACTCGTTCGTTGAGAGCTCTCTCCACTAGTTTGTCGTAGTGACAACAGCTATCAAAGAAGTAATTTGGTCAGTAATTCTCGGTTGTTGGGTAGAATACTCGCTAAGAGACGCTTGCTTCATACACACGCGTACCGCGAAACTAATGAGTGCGAAGAATAGGCGGTAGCAGTGATGTAGGACTTTACAAACAGCTCACAGGTAGAATATAATCTCGCTTAGGAAATACGACTTTTTATCCCCATGAAACGTTCCTGTAGGATAAATTCAAAACAAAAGCGGGCGAAGCAACGCAGCGACAAAAGTATCCGAACTCCACACTAGCCGTTCGTTTCTAGCTGCTAATCGCTTTACTTTTTCGATGGGACAGGTGCCTAAATCTCAGGCTAAAAACTCGACCCTTGTGAAGGACCTAAGTGATTTGCATTTTTACGCTAGAGAGGCTCTCGGCCTTGATCTATTTTAATAAGGGATTTCTGTAAAGTCCTTGATTTATTTTTATTATCTCCTGGCTAGGGTTCTGGTTAATGTTACTTGACAATATTTAGGAGGTTTCGTTTTGCGATTAAGCTTATTTTATTATTGTTATTCGAGTGGTAAATTTATTATAAAAATTATGATCATTATTGTCACGATTCCTGGGCTCTCATCCCATACATCTCTATTGATTAGTCATTTCCATTTCTTTATACTGCTATACAATTCTGAGGTTAAAATTTCCACTATTGACTTCTTAGTTTATTTCTCCCTACACTCATAAACTCCACACTTCCTATTTCGCACCAACATACTCCAGTTTTTACGTCCACTGTATCTGTTAGCCCCGTTACGACACTGCTATATATAGCAGTAGCATACATACTGCTATAATATGTAGCAGCCATATCGATTGCAAAACATTTGCATAGCCTTCTTGCGCCGACAGTGTTATGGGTACAGGTGCTTCTGTAGACGCACGGGTGTGTTGGTCAATATTGTTATAATCTCTGCTAGTGGTTTCTGATTTGTTTGTGCTACGAAGTTACATTTTTGCATAGGATTTCCGTCTTTCTTTGTGGCTTATGGATCTGAAGGTTGTGCTTTGTTATCGTTATCTGTGATAAGTATTTTGAGGTAATTTTCTTTTTTTGCGTTTTTTAATTCATACGGTTCTATAGGTCTTGTTTCTTTATCTTCATCTCTGATACGTACATCTTTCGTTTGTTTGGCATGTTTATGGTGACTTCTAGTCTAGGATATCTATAAGTGAATCTATTTCGGTGCGATTTTCCATGCTCTGTTTTATTTACTCTGATCTGCTATCTCGTGACCAGGTCGTTGTAAAGGGAAGGAAAATAGAGATGGATGTTAATGCTTTGACATTGTTTTATTTGCACACTTTTTTTTATTGAATAATATGAAACAATTTAATAAATGTCAAACGATCTATAATTAAACAATTTACTTCCACAAAACAGAAATCTGAACTGCCTTTGACTGTTAATTTGTTTACGAGTACAGTTTTCCGATTTCTTTTTTATTAACTTTCTCATTTGGAAATGTCAAATATTCTGTGTTTGGAAGTTGTTTTTTTGTTGTCCGTAATGGGTCTAATATTAAGGCGACATCACCTGCCCGCGACCTTGAGCGCGCGCTTAACTCATCGCCTAAACAAATAAGGTTGAAAATGGCGACGCGTTTGATGCTCGTGACTGCCAAAATGAACGATAGTTCGCAGATTTAATTTATTAAAAAAAAAAATACGCTGTAATGTTAAAATATTTTTACATATGTCTTTAGTTGGTTAAATTTCCTTTCTGATAGTAAAAAAATAAATAACAGTTGTCACTCAAAATATTGAGCATTTCGAGACGAAAAAGTTTTTTCGTGTGATTTTTTTGTGATTTTGTGTTTTTTTTTTTTCGAGGTTCTTGATTACTTTTAGAAAATATTTTTGCATAAGTCTTTTACCTATACATTTGACTATACACTGTATTTTTTTTTGGAATTGTAATAAGTAGCAATACGGCTAACTCTGCGACGAAAAACAGGTCGTTTTTACGGTTCCCCCGTTGACTGCGTCTTAAGATACAAATGGACTTCCCCTCCTGTCGGATTTAATTAACAAATTGCTCGTTGGTAGTGCCATTTTATGTTTGACTACGTTTTGCTCGTAACTTTGGTTTTTCATATTATTTGCCGTGACATTATGGAATTGGAAAAAAAAAACATTTAAAATTTTGCCCTTTGGTTCTAGTGGTTTAGTGTAATGTTTTGTTTGTGGTGTATGAATTCAGATCTTTCTGAAGATGAAACTGTATGATTAATGAATTTTCGGAAACTAATAAAAAGACTTATCATTCGTCGCATATTTTACCCCTGGAAAAAGCACCCACAGGATAGTCCGGTTAAGCAGACGACAACCTCCTAGCTAGGTTGACCTGAAAGACGCAATTCACAAAAACAAACTCCGATATTTTTATTTATGTAGGCGGCCGCGAATCTTGCACATCCATCCCAGCGTTTTTTGGGCCTTTCCCTACCATAGCCATCCACAATCAAAACATTCAGCATGACATTTTCTTATATATCAAATAACCAATAAAAAATCTACGACATGGAAAAATTCTCAGTACTAGCAATAACAGTAAACATTTAGCACCACTTTCATTCTTAGCGAAAGTTCCAAGTATCCATTAAAAAGTCTACCCTCATTATAAATTCTCCCTCAAATGTCTGGAAAGATTATAACATGGAGTTTGACAACATCGTCTATTGTAAAGACCGGGTTGTGGGAAAGTACCGAAGGACCAGTTTTAATTACAAGAAGCTTTCGTTCAATCAAAAGTATAATTTTTGATGTTCTTGATTATATCCAGAAATCCATACTTGAAAATCCTGTGTACCTACTGAATTTGTTGCAACTATTGCGAGTTTGGACTATCTTCTTAACTCATCATCATTCTCCTGCCCTTATCCCAATCTATTTGAGGTCGGCGCAGCATGTCTTCTTCTTTCATACTTCTCTATTACTCATCATCTCAGCAGTCACCTTCCTTCACACAGTTCATCCTTCTTTTACTCTTATTACTTATCTTCTTAACTTATGGATGAAAATCTAAATTCAGTAGTGTCCATCAGTTCCTGTAATGAACAAAGGACAGGACACGTTGGCAGGCATCTTACCAAGTTAGACGGTAATGGCTCTATCCAGGGTCGTTTTTTATTTGTCACGAAAATTACTCAGTCACGTCAGCTTCAAAACTGTGTCTGTTAAAACAAAAATTATTTAACTAAAATTCAAGCCAAAAATGTGAGTTGAACACTGATATTTACCGTTCAATTTTAAACAATTCAGGCCCAATTATTACGCTATAGCGCAGTTTCGCAACTACAATCAAAAATTTAAACTGAATACTTCGCACGATATTGAAAAAGTTTTGACAACTGTACTGTGTGAAGCTTCTGCAATATCGCATTTTACGTGAAAACATTTCGCATACAACCAAGCGCCCTTTACCGAGCTTCTTTATGTCATGTTTATGAAATTTTTATGTTGCGATGTGTCAGACTGACTGTTTAATGTCCATAAAGTGTGTCTGTGATGCGTTTTGTTGCTAGCTTTATGCTGTTTTGGTGAAGACAGGTTTGTTTACGGTGATGATGGTGTGAGAACCATTTTTGGGAAATTTGTTAAGGAAAACGTGCGAAGAGCACGTGGATAAACAATAATAATCGCACGGGCCAATTTTCAAGGTTAAGCTGAAGGCTTTACGCCTCTGAAAATACGTTGAGCCGTTGGTCCCGGCGGTCAATTTTGGTGATCAATGCCCCATGCTTATCAGTGTGAATAGATTCGATTCCAGTACCGTTATATGAGACTATGGAACAAACTTTTTCTACTGTCTTATGTAAATCTTCTTCAAGTCTTTTCTCATATATCTCTAGTACCAATTCTAGTCCACTACGTTCTACAGAAATTAAGAACAGTAAGTACCTATTTCTACTAAAGTTTGCCTCTCAAAATTTCGAAACTAACAAAAGTTACTACGTCGGCCTATGTATGTCAACAATCTTTCTCACTTTCGACATGCAAATAAAGTTGGTCTCTCAAAAACCGAGACAATAGAAAAGTTACAAGTACCTCTTTCACCGACTGCCTTAGTTATTCGCATAACAGAGACCAACTACTTCACATATTCCTCAAGCCTTGACCACTCACCTTTGTGGGCACAATTCATATGTAGTCTCATATATTTTAATTGCCGAGATCACATCATCTAGCCGGCTGTAGAACTCTTAAGACTGCGCCACAAAACTTGAGGAGTTGAGGACCACTACTTATGCAGTGAACACAGTGGGTCACTTTACCAGAGACTAAAAAGTATTCACGGGACCTTTGTTTGTCGGGACAAGTCACATACAATTTCTTTTTTTTCTATTCTTCTTCGTGGTCCACTGCTGGGCAAAAGCCTCCCCTTTCTATATCCTGCGCGATCTCTGGCCATGTTAACCCCGCAAACATGATCAGATCGTCATGCCACCTTCGCCGCGGTCGGCCTTGACGGCACAGTTCTTCCTCAGACGTCCATTATGTGACAATCTTTGCCCATCTCTCCGGGTGCATCCGTGCTACGTGGCCTGCCCACTCCCACTTCAGCCGGTCTGTTTTTTCTCCAACATTAGCTATTTTAGTTATGGCGCGCAGGGTGATGTTTCTTACGCGATCTGTTCGCTTAGTACCTATTATACAATTTTTTTAAATAAATTTCAAAACCATCGATTTTTTAAGGTCAACATTAAATGTTAATGCTATTACGGTCGAAGTAGCCCACATTCGATCCATTCCCGTTGATATCGGGTCTCGTTTGCCAAAACCGACGCCGCCAGTCTGGCAGACACAAAAGTGTGCAAAACAGTCCATAATATCTACAGGATGTGATAACTACATCCACTGCAGATAAATGTTCATTTCACTAGCGAATCTGACAGCGCATGTTAGAATATTTAAAGCGAAATGTTGAGGTTTTTACGTAATCATCCCATAAATGGTCCAACTGCTGTGACACAGGCCTCCTTACAAAGAGAGAGTGTGGGCTGAAAGCCACCACGAACTGTTGGCGCATCACATGTCTTCGAATTTTGCGTTTTAAAACATGGCGGTTTTTCCTCGATGATTTCTTTCAACTTTGTGACAGAAGTGTATTTAAATAAATTACAGAAATCAGACTGTCGTAGTATAAATCAGGAACGTTCCCTTATTTAATTAAATGCACTACATACCTTTTTTTAAGTCGGTTAAAATGACCAAAATAAGCTACTTAAAACAAACCTAAAAACTAATTCAGTAAAAAACACAAACAAACCAATTCAATCACACTCCAATAGTTTCAACAAAACTTTTTCTATCCACAAAACTGCAGTAAAACTTCAGGGACAAAACTAAGACCTTGAATCAGCCGGCGATCCCGGAAAACATGGCTCCTCACAACCGACGGCATTCGGTCAAGGTCGCCACTAATCGCCGCGCGCGACTCCGCCTGCTATTAATCGTGTGTGTCGTGTGGAATGTGGCGGTTTTCTTTGTTTTGGAAATTTGTATTTAGATCATGTATTTCTTCTTTTAATACTAGTTACTCATTCGTATTCTTGATAACCTTCTTAGCGTGTTCGATGGCAGTCTAAATTGTACGGGCTCAATACTGAAATACTGGTTCGGAACTTTCGGTAGCAAGCTGCATCATTGTGAAAATCTAAAGACTAGGGTCATAGATTTTTGAAGTGCGGGTATATCCTGGATGAGGCTGGCATAAGAGCATGGGGACAAGCAAAGAGAGGCAGCAGTGAGTGAAGTCGGTTGGTGGTGGTTGATGTTTCAGTCTTTGAATCAAACTAGCAATCAGATTTGATCAAGCTTTTCATTTGCCGTACAAGAGTTATCTTTAAGCATCCCGTCGGGAGCAGCGGTGGCCCAGTAGTGGCGGCCCCGACTTACGAAGAGTAGGTCGTGGGTTCGAACCCAGGCAGGCACATTACTTCGTGTAATTTATTTCGTCACCGATGCTCTCAAAACGGTGAAGAAAAACATCGTGAGGAAACCGGCATGTCTTAGAACCAAAAAAGACATGTGACTTCTACCAATCCGCATTGGGCCCGCGTGGTAGATTATAGCCCATTCCCTGCTAAAGAGAGGAGGCATGTGTCCCAGCAGTGGGAACATTAATAGGCTGTTGATGATGATGATGATGATGACCCCGTCGGGGCTGCGGGTTGTTCGAAAGAGATACCGCGGTCTCGGCGCAAGGGCTGAGAAGGAAAATAGGTGGTTTTTAGTCTGACATTCCCTTCCGCTCTGTCCGAAGCGGGAGGGGTTATTTGATGATTTTTTTTTTCATTGTTCTTGCGATAGGATCATTTATTATCTGCATCAACAGCTTACAGTACTCCACTTCTGGACACAGGCCAATCCCATACCATCCAAATTGATGTTCAGCAACTCACGCTGTATTAGATTCCACTAAAGCAATAAACAGACCTCTACCCGGGCTCCTTACGTCACCATTCAAGGTCAAGTCGTAACCCGGGCGTACAATATATCCCGGATAATATTCCGTCCAGGATGTTTTCCTACCGCTTCCTCGCTTCTCCACTCGCAACTGTTTTCCTAATAAAGGGATGTTTACTGAATACATTTGTACTGAGGGCTGGTTTTATTGTAATTTGTACGATACTTTGTAGTTTGGTTTGCTTGGAGAAAGTTGTTTTTTTGGCTGAAGGACAGGAATCATGATGTGGGTAATGTCATTCATAGATTTGTTCTGCACTAGCGACCCGTCCCTTGCTTTGCGCGGGTTTTATGATTTCTCAAAACGTTGAAATTTTCACTCGTCAGATAGGCAGTCGCTTCTCCAAAATACTAGACACGAGTTTAGATAATATGTATTGCTCCAAAAACAATTTCTAACTAATTTTCAAATTCTATGTTATCTCCCACATTGTTTTCCTTGAAATTCTAACTTCCAACAACAGGAATAAACACTCTAAAACTACTCCAAATAGATCATAAATACGCATGAAATACTGAAATCGAGAAGCCATAATCTAAATCATTATGAGCCATAACCATTTACACCAAAATACCGCCGAACTACATGATCAATGACATTGCATCCAATTCCCAAGGAGTGGGTAGTTGAGGAATATTCGATATAGACTGCTTGTGCGACTGCCCGCCCTCGGTCGTTAATATTTATGATTCCATGAAACAGGGAATTTGTACTACCGCGTGTTTGTGTGGGAGTATTGATCTGGAGGACTTTTGTTTGAATGTCTAGAATTACTCTGGTCAAGTTTGTTGTATGCAATGTTACTAGTATGGCTATACGTTTAGGTGCACTACTTAATTGGGAGTTACAATCGTGGCACTTATTTTATGTCACTGACAAGATTGCAAAAGGAAAAGCAGAAATAATGAAAGTGCTGTTGCTGCGTTTAAAAATAAGTCAAGAATCAAATTTGAAAACGTGTAGTTTAAACAAACTTCCACTTTCTAGATAATCCATATTAGACCACAAATGCCACCATTATCGTAGTCACACTGGGCTTGACATTTTTATAAGTCGACTAGCTTTTGCCCGCGGCTTTACCCGCAATGATGTCGAAAAATATCCCAACAAACTTTTATACTCTATTTAACTCCGTTTAGGGTTGAATATCGAAAAAAAAAATATACTGAGACCTTCCTCGAGAACCACTCTATCCACTAGTGAAAACAGCATGAAAATCATGACAGACAGACGCGGCAGAGGACTTTGTTTTGTAATATGCAGTGAAAGCATTTTGGCAAGATAACAATCGGAAACAATAGATAAATTATTTCCTTTCGCTTTCATTCTTCCTATACATACTCCGGAATGGTGCCTTTTGACCTTCACAGATAATTATGAAAGTTGGGAAAAAGGCAAATACTTGGAGCTTTTAAGCTTTTGTGACTTCAGGATTTGGCAACCAATTCGAATCGATACTACTTCAGAATAACACTAAAACATTAGCATAACAGTTTACGATTATGGTTTTGCTGTTATTAAATAACTGAGATATTACACGGTAAAGTGCTAGTTTTTCTTTGACATTGACTTTTCCAAAAAGAGTGTGACATTCTATCACCGAAGAACATAAAAACGATTAAATAAAGAAGTGTTCTTGGGTTGATATAAGACATCAAAAAGATTATGTCTACTTAATTTAACTTTGGAGCAAAAGCTAAGTTCTTATTACTTTTCAGTTTCGGTTTTCGTCGGGATTTTTTTTTATTATGTCCTGTTGTTATGTTGTTTTTTATTAAGTATGTGTTGTTGTCTGTCCTGCCGGGACTGTGGGTTGTTCAAAAGAGATACCGTGGCCTCGGACACAAAGGGCTAATAAGGAACATGGGTGGTTTTTAGTCAGTAGAAGTCTGAAACTCCCTACCGCTCTGCCCAGAGCGGGAGGGGTTATTTGATGATTTCCCACCCCCCAAAAACTGGAACCAATAAATTAAACAAGACGCACCTAACGATAGTTTTGGTAATGGACGCTTTTACAATTTCAAGTTTTAACGCTGTTGTATTTTAACAGCACATTTAAACTGAAAACATAAACGCACTAGCGGTTGCTAATCTAATCAAATGACGAAATGATGAGCCCGCAGTTGCCATAGCAACTATCAACAGTTGCAGTGAGTCAGGGAACCCGTGATAATGCAATGATACTTTAATGACGCCACTGATAAGCTGTACCTAACTTGATGCATGTCTGAAATTAAGCTGGCTTGAACTGATTGGTAGTTCTATTTCGGACACATTTAGAGTTAATAGTCGTAACACCTTTTCGTATGTTTAGGCCAACTTTAATTGGTGATGATGGTGAGGGGAGTATATCCGATATGGACTAATGGGTTTCCCGGGACCTGCGGGGCGAGCACGGGCGTACCCAAGACGTTGGTGACAAGACGTTATAAATTATGTCATGTCTTAGAATTTGTCTTAAATGCTAGCACGGGTACCACATGTGATATAATTTAAGACGCGACTTGTCTTTCTTGTTGCTGACTTCATAGTGTGACCTAGTATATTAAAAAAATAAAAATGTCTATGACCATCTGAATAGGCGACCAAATAAAAAAGTACGTGTATAAGAGCACAGTTCATACAGTTAAACAACTTTTTAATTTTCTTGGGTACTAATTCATTTTTGACATGATACGTACGCGCAGTGTTGCCAACTTATTGGATTTTCCACTAAATCTGGTGGTTTTGACCTTACCTTTTAGCGGACAAATATCGGTTTTAGTGGCTAGTGGATTTTTCTAGTGGAATTATTTGGTACCAAACAGTCGTATCAGTCCGAGATTAACGATGATGATACGGACGGAAACGACTCATCTGAAGATAACTTAATAATATAATTTGATTGACCTCTTTTAAAAAATAGGTTTTATTAAGTATTTTGTTCTTCCACAAAAGCCATGAATTAATAGAGAGTTGAAGTTGAAGTATTTTGTTACATTATATGTAATTTTCATGTTATTGCTTTAATAAACGTTTCAAAAAAATATTATTTCCTTTAGTAAAGACCAAAAATCTGCCAGAAATAAAGTTAGTGGAAAATTTAGCGATTTTTTAAGAAGGTGCGATTTTTTTAGTGGATTTCTGGTGGTTTTAGAGGTCGATTCTGGTGGGGAGCTTGAAACTTCGATGGCAACACTGCCGGTACGCGGCACGTCTTTCATTTTCTTTTTTTATTTATTATTTGATAACTTGCTACTAACTAAAAGTTCTGTTTTTCCTTTAAAAGTTTGATGTGATTTGTTTTGAAATATATTGTGAAATTTTTGAAGTGAAATAACTCGAACGGATTAGAGGAGTCCCAAATGTTTCTTCGGAATATTTTCCTACTTTGGACCTCTTGCCTTCGGGCAAGAACATAATTATAATAATTTACTGCCATTTGATGCAGTAGTAAGCAGAAAAATATACTTATATTTTTAATTTACTTTTATCACCACCTCCGAACGAACGTGATTTATACGAGCATATTCATCTGTCAAAATGTGACATTTGTTACAAAATGGGTGCGCCCATATTAGCAAATAAGACATAGGAGTCCCAACTAGACGTCAAGAAGTTGTATCACATAACAAGAAATTATCTTACGCCGCCGTGCTAGCATTTAAGACAAAACGGTTTTATCGCCCAAACTGTGATAAAATGTGTGACTCATGCCATGTCACTGTAGGCCGTGCTCGCCGGGCTGAGTCGGCTGGTAGATCTTCTTCTTAGGGGTCGATGACAATTTAAATTGACTTAACCCAAAATTTGGCAACCAGCTTTACCAGTTAGACACTTTCAGCAGCATACATCAAATCCTGTGATGTGCAAGTAACAGGATTGGTAGATGATAACAACATTTTTAACCTATTTTTAAAGTATCCAGCAGATTGAGCCTCTCCAGATATTTAATTTAAAAAAAAGTTTCCTGAAATGAAGCCATGTTAACTTTACCTAACCACGGGCCAAGGTCAAGAAGATCAAACGATTCCGCAAGAACAGTAACAACTTCTTTAACAGCATCATCAACTGGTCCAAGTTACCCGGGAAATCGATCAGGGATAATGCGATCAATTACGTTAACTCCATCGATTAACGGGTTTGTTCCAGAAAAGCGCTTTAGTAGAAACAATTTGAGGAAAGAACATTTATTATAAAGCAGTAGTGACTCTTTTCGTTATGAAAGGGGACCTCGTGGTTTAATAATAAAAAAAAACTAAATGTGGCACTCGGAGACTGCCGCGGAAAAGCTATTGCATAGCATTTTTTATCAACAGCAAATAATTAATTATTTAATTTGACAACCTCAGTTGACAACCTTGTTATTTTCCGTAACCATAGCAACCTGGTTGAATACTGAATCTTGAATATTTTCGTTCGTTTGTTTTCGTTTTGGCCTTGAGCGTGGAGAGCGAATCCAGAAATTCTAAGGAATTTCTGGATTCGCTCTCCACGCTCAAGGCCCGCGATAGAAGCTATGCAATAGCTCAAAATAAAGCAGTCACTCAGGCACTCAGGTCGATCTTCAGGTTAAGGTTTGGGTTTGGTCCTTGGATGGGTGATCATCCGTCACATACTGAGTTACGTCCGTGCCTCGCAAAGCACGTTAAGCCGCTGGTCCCGGCTGTCATTTGTACAAAGTCGTTTCAGGCCTTACAGGCAGTGCCCTGAATGTCTGACAAGCAGTCTTACCAAAGGGTATCGTATTACCCAGTACTACCTGGGTTGTGGAGGTCACATAGGCAGTCGGTCTATGTAAAAAGCTGGTATTCAGGTGCAGGTTAGACTGAAAGCCGACCCCAACATAGTTGGGAAAAGGCTAGGCAGATGATGATGAGTGATTCCTTTCGCACTGAAACTGTAATCACGGATGTGCATTTGCTACAGCGCGCAGCGGTATAAAGCTTACATTTTTGTGGATTAATAAAAAGCCGGCGCTTATGGTAGAATATTGATTAGATAAGTAATTATATTTTGATATGAGTCAATCAATAATGCTGCAATTTTTGCTAATATTGTACAGTAGTTTCCCTAAAATGGTTAGTCATCTGTAAATGAATATTATATGATGTTTATTTCATACTCACAGCTAGTATCATTGCGTGTTTATTATTAATCTTAGGGAAAGCAGTGACGTTTAATAACAGGTTGATTTGGGTTTTTCCGAGTCACTTAATTTCTGGAGTGTCTCTGTAAATTCTGAATTAAAGAGTCTTTTTTCTCCGAAATCAGTGAACCGTTTTTAGTAACTTGATAAACTCAACGTTTGTAAGACCAAATGAATTTATTTATTGACCAGAAGATTATTAAACAAATTAATGACCAACACATTATTCGCAATTTCCTGTCTTCCTAAATATTTACACCTAAAACCTATCAATATTAATTTCCAACACCAAGCCTCGACCTTCAACCTCCCTTTCTGTGATACCCCTTGATAAGATTGGTTGTCAGACTTTCAGACCACTGATTACCTGCTTGCTACTTCCAAACCTATAAACTTTATAGAATTTTATAAGTGTATCAGCATCTTTCTGGATTTCTTTTTTTCCTAGCAAAAGGCGTGAGGTTATTCATGTTTGTCAGCATTTGATAAACGAACCTAACCTCACTCATTGTGGTCTGCTATATAACCCAATATACGCCTATTAACATTAACTCCTACCAGTAAACTGTCGACCTTCAACCCCCTTGTTTCCAGCTGTTCCAAGGTCGTTGGTCTACGTGACTATTGTCTGAAGGTCGGCAGTATCCCCTTCCGGATTCCGGTCGAAGCTGTCATGTCATGTTTTTGTCGTTCCTTACAATCGTTACTGAAGATTATTGTGGTGCTCGGGGTACTTTCATTTTGTTGTTTTCTTTTATTGTTATTAAGTTTTTTTGTTCTCTGATTGTCTTGTTTGAATCTAATTTTCTGCTTGTATTCGCATCAATGGTATTTTTTACGTAAATAGAATGGGATAAGGGCAGGAAGACGATGATGATGGTTTATCTCTGCATTAGTTCCAATATGAGTGGCCACGTTAACGACAGCGGTAACGTTTACTAAATCTAAATGCTCTTAATACCTGTCAAACCTTTTAGAAGACTAGAGTTACTTCTGGTTGATGACTACAGAGTTCTCCTTCACACTCTTAATACATGAGACTGAATGTAGGAGACCTAAGACGGAAACTTAGTGTGAACTACAACTCTGCCGAATGCTTTCCTCCGAGGAAATAGTCGAGTTATCTTAAGTTACAAAAAACCTTCCTATTATTATTCAAGTCCACATTACCTGAACAGCGTTTTCCCCCAAGGTCGGCAACTACGTGACAAGCAGCCTTCTACCATTTACTATTCAGCTCCGGTACCCTCGGACAGGCAGACACGACTGACGTAATTGGACTGCTCTGCCGTGATGTAGATAGGGTCAGAAGCATAGTTGCGTACAACTAGCGAGAGTTGGCGTAGTCATACATAGACTTGTATGTGCGTACGGCGATTTGCAATTAATTAATTTTATCACTACTGCTCTCAAAACGGTGAAGGAAAACATTGTGAGGAAACCGGCATGTCTTAGAATCGAAGACATGTGACATCTACCAACCCTCACTGGGCTCGCGTGGTGGATTATAGCCCATCCCTCTTCAAGAGAGGAGGCCGCCTGAGTCCCTGCAGTAGGAGCATTATAGGCTGATGATGTTGATATACGTAGATATAATACCAAAGGTAGAAGCTTCTGTAGTTTCGAAAGCTAATTTAATTTACCCTTGTTTGTGTGCAGTATTTTTGCTCGTTGTATCGACTTGCCTTTCTGTTCTATTCTGTTACTTGACCTCTGCCAAGAATTTGTGATAAATCATATTTACCTTTGTATTGTTATGTGAACGTAAAAATAAAGTTTTCTTCGTAGGGGACGTTTCTTGCATAGGTATTACGTTGCTGAATGTAGGGTATTTTTGTTAGAAAAAAAAGGTTTTCTTTGGTCACCGAGGCATTGTGTTTTTCCTGGTGTACTATACTCGCAATTTCTTTTTATTCATGCGTTAGAAAGGTAAAAAAGGGATCGATAAAAGAATTCTTCTGAATCGTACCTTCAGTCCTTATGTCTTCTAAGATATTTAAATTCCACTGTAGATCTTTGGGAGGTCCTGTTTCACACACAGATGTTTGTAAAATGATATTCATTATTATCATTATCTTGCCCTTAATTCATTTGGGGTCGGCGCAGCATGTCTTCTTCTTCCATACTTCTCATTTTCTCGTCATTTATAATATTAAGTATAGAAGCTTTTATTGATTGAAAGGTTACAGTCCATTTCCCCATCTTCTAAGTTTTTTTTTTCATAGTAGTAGCTACCTGTACCTGCTACCTGTTCGAAATTTTTATCGGACTTTATGAATATTTAAGAGTTGTCACTCAGTTAAAATGATTCTAGTTATATATTCAGCACTTGTCACAGTTTCTCCGAGTTCTATATTATTTAAATTCTCCTGAAAGGAAGAGTGATTGATGTACTCTGAATCTGTTTCAGAATAAAATTGTAGAAATGTTTTTATTAATGTTGCGTTTCATATTTTATATGACTTTTAGTGTCAGTATTGTTTATGCGCTTATGTTTTTTTTTCAATCTGTTACTTTTCATATCAGTTTGGCTGGATTAAAGAAGTTAAGTTGCTGGCATATGATTATGCAACTTGGATTTTAAAATTGTCTGGATTAAGTATTAACTGGGTTGTGGAGGTCAGATATGCAGTCGGTCCATGTAAAATACTGGTATTCAGCTGCATCTGGTTTTTTTTTTTTTTTATTTATTATTGATAGGTTCGCGTTTGACCACTATCTCACCTGATGGAAAGTGATGATGCGGTCGACGATGGAGCACGCTTACCTAGAAGTAACCTATTCACTCTTGACTTAAAGACCCCTAGGTTATAGCTATCAGGAAATACAGACTCTGGCAGGGAATTCCACTCCTTAGCTGTACGCACAATGAAAGTATTCCCAAACCGTTTAGTGCGTATGGGTGGGATGTCCACCATATAACGGTGGCGGATCGCCGTACGTCTTGTAGTCCGATGATGGAACGGGCTTGGCGGAATTAGATCGTGCAATTCCCTCGCACACTCTCCGAAATGTAACCGATAGAAAACCGAAAGGCTAGCTACTCGTCGACGATGTTCAAGGCTCTGGAGCTTTGACTTGACAAGCGCGTCATTGCCGATGAGCCTCTTGGCTCGTTTCTCAATTGACTCTAGCGCATCAAGCTGGTATTTAGCGGATCCATCCCAGAGATGAGAGCAGTACTCCACACACGATCGGACTTGCGCTTGATATAAGTTGAGCAGCTGTTTCGGTGTGGAATACTGTCTCACCTTTGCTAGGATTCCCAGCTTCTTGGCAGCCAGTTTAGCCTTAGCCTCGATGAACGGACCGAAATTGAGGGTTGACGTAAACGTAACGCCAAGAAGCTCAATGTGATCGGTTAACGGCACGGTCACACCTCGGAAAGTAGGAGACTGTTGGAAATCGCTCCTTTTTGCGGAAAAGAGACACGCCTGGGTTTTAGCAGCATTGAACTTGACCAGGTTGGCGTCGCCCCATTCGGAGACAGCCTTCAAGGACAAGTTCAACCGCTCCACCATGGCCTCGCGTAGAGACCGGATCTGAGACCCACTAGCCCGCGCGTTGGACGTGTACCTCTCAGCAACAGTGCTGTCGTCTGCATACCCAAAGGTGCCGGGCACTAGCAGACTATTAATATGCAGCAAGAATAAAGTTGCTGAAAGAACCGACCCCTGAGGCACCCCGGCATTGATAGCCAATTGGTCAGACGAGCAGCCATCAATGACCACTCGAATAGACCGATCCTTCAGGAAGTCTGCAATCCAAGCACAAAGTCCAGCAGGTAGACCGAAAGAAGGAAGCTTTGCAATAAGGCTTTCATGCCACACCCTGTCGAAAGCCTTTGAGATATCGAGGGAAACGGCAAGCGCTTCTCCGTGTTTCTCAATGGCCTCACTCCTGGTTAGACTGGAAGCCGACCCCAACATACTTGGGGAAGGCTAGGCAGATGATGAAGTATTACAAAATTGGTTTGAATTAGTGTCACTTTTACCTGTCAAGATAATAGTCTCAGGAAAATATGGAAGGTGACAAGGTAACAGACGCACAGACTTTCGTGATTATTAGCTCAAAGTAACTAGAAAGAGAACGAAACTGCTTATTCTAATAACGACGAAAAACTGAAAAGTATGAGCCTATATAAAGTAACTCTGCGGCTAAACGACAATAGCCTTCGGAAAGTCGATAAAAACTGCAATTTGCCATCGTTCAGTTTCTTGCCTCCCCTAAGGGAATCTAATTAAGATATGGCAGATACGTCCTCGAGGTTTTTCCGATAATTACCCGTCCGGGACTGGGGGGTGAAAAAATGCGTGGGTTCGATTCCAGACGATGTAATTTCCGAAGTGATTTGCGTGGCGATACGGTGATTAAATTGTGTTTTGCTCAGTTTCAAGGGCGAATAATCGTCGAGTGGTTCGTGTATTTTCTAGAGGTTTTTTGTTTGAAGGGAAATGGAACAGGAAGACTTGCTGAACAGATAAACAATACAGGTTTTTTTTATTTATTTATTTATTTATGTACACACAAAATACAAAAAAAGGAAAATACATAAAAAGAATAGAAGAGCACAAAGGTACTGCTTATTTCATAAGAAATCTCTTCCAGTAGACCTGCGAGAGGAAAGTTAAATTAGAAATATAGACACAGTTTTAGTAGTGTGTTAAATAATTAATGATACGAGTAGTATTTGCCTGCTTTGTTAACTCGTTTCCCGGGTCGGGCAAACATATTATTTGGTTTTTCTCGCTTTCTTACATGGGACTCAAACATTACTGGCAAAAAGGGGGTGAACAATAAAATTAAGTAAACCTCTGCTTAACCCTTCGGGGATTACAGACTTGGTGTTATCTTCTATCTATCTATTTTAATAAATAAAGAGAGAGGTCCTGACTGACTGACTGACTCATCAACGCCCAGCCCAAACCCTTGGACCTAGAAAGCTGAAGTTTTGCACAGAGGTTCCCTTTATAATGTAGACAAGGAATAAGAAAGGATTTTTCGAAATTCAACACCTAAGGGATTTAAATAGGGGATGAAAGTTTGTATGGAAAATCGTCATTTTCACGCGGGCGAAGCCGCTGGCAAAAGCTAGTGTTATATAATATTGAAACCTTACGAACTTTGTTTCTTGCGTAAATTGAGCCGTCGTAGTATAGCACCCACTTGCAAAACTGCGCCACTACAACTTTTTCTTTGTATTCTCAAAAAATGCCCTGTAGACCAAAACGTGTCCGTAATCTCTACTACATACACATTACACAACAAAACTTTCTTTACACATTGTGCCCCTTGTTCCGACACAACAGCATCTGTTTTGGCAAATCACTCCGCTAACGTTACGGCGGCCATTTTACTACGTTTTTATGTACTATGACGTAACCCTCATATTATTATCTCTGTAACAGGGGTGCTCAACGTAAAACTTGAGAAGTTTTCACTTTACTTTACTAAAAACGAAATAAAGACTTCTATTATCATCACTAACCTACCCTTCTCCCATTCTCCCAATAGTTTATTTATCGAAGAAATATAATTAATTCAAAAATAGTCTTATTTTTCCTTCTCTTGTAAGGAATTAAATGTTCCCAAGAAATTATTATGCGAGACGAGTAGACGACGCGCGACGTGGTATCGTGTTTTTTTTAAACGGTTTTATTTAGCTCACCCCGTTTGTTTTATTTATTATTCTTGGGTCAAATTTAGTAATTCAAATTTTTTAAATAAGAGCTTATCGTCTTGGGCTTGTAGTTAGCTATAGAATCTAAAATATTTGTGAAGTTAAAGTTAAACGCTATGCGGCGTGGCTTGCTGGAGTGCAGCTATTAAGCTCTTACCAAGCCAGGAAAATTCCCGTGTAAGTACATTTTTTTTCGATAAAGCACTTTGCATCGAAAATAAATAAAGCACTGAAGCGTCGATTAAACCGGCACGGACAAATTGAGATGGGTTTTTCGATCAGAAATTTTGGAGTCTGGATTTGGAAATAGGCTCGTACCGTAGACTTAAACATATCTGACGAAATGTGGGTGTACTATTAGTTAGGTACACCTCTGCCTAACCCTTCGGGGATTAGAGGTGTGATCCCTGAAGGGTTGTATTAGGGTATATTATACTTAATCTAGTAGAGTTTGGTGTTGAGGATTACGTCCTAACGTTCTTTTGGACTGTACCTTCTCAAAAACAATCTATGTATATAAATTACTAGCTGATGCCCGCGGCTTCACCCGCGTGGATGTCGTTCAAATTATGTACTAAAACCTTCCTCTTGAATCACTCTATCTATTAAAAAAAACCGCATCAAAATCCGTTGCGTAGTTTTAAAGATTTAAGCATACAAACAAACAAACAGACAAAAAAGCGACTTTGTTTTATACTATGTAAGGATAAATGAAGCGTCGTCACAAAAAAAGGTTGGCCGTCTCATCTCCGTAGCGTGTCTAAAAGAATAGTTGATGATCTACTAGTAGTAAATACATTTATGTATGTTGATTAGATTCTGTTCCCAAGCTTGTGTAGGTCATGAAATGTATTCCACTTTTATGTTTTGTAAGTACGACGACCAGTCGAACTATATCAGCCAGTTTATGTAGATCTCTCATTGTAAGAGAAATCTATACAATCTTTCCTCTTTTTCATGTGGTTAGTGCCTAACCTGGGGTCTAGTCTCTTAACTCCATCAACTAATATACGGGCCCGTACTAAAGTAGTTCGTAACTACGGAACAAACCCTACTCCCGAATGGTCACGGATCCTTGAGGTTCGAACGGAGTCATAGACAAGATTAGTGAACCTGGGCCCCGAGTCTGCTATTCAATAGTGTCAGAATGGTCTATCATTGATCTCATAATTGTTGATTGACGACAAGCCAAAAAGTACCTTAAGTCGACAGGCTTAAGGTAGCATAGCAGACTCGGGGCCCTGGTGTCAGAGTTTTATGCCGTTCATGGACCTCTGAATTGACTTTACACGCCGACGAGAAATATCTTTCCGACATGCTGGCCTCCTGCCGGAGCTGCCGGTTGTTCGAAAGAGATACCGGGGCCTCAGACACAAAGGGCTAAGAAGGAACATGGGTGGTTGTTAGACAGTAGAAGTTTGACACTCCCTACCGCTCTGCCCAGAGCGGGAAGAGTCATTTGTTGATTTCCCACCCTACGAAAAAAGGCATGCTGGTTTCTTCACGATGTTTTCTTGAAACGAAGCATGTGATAATTTTACAATACGCACTTGAATCCGAAAAATCAATACAGGTCTTGTTATACTGGAAATTTTGCTTAGTGGTTTGATGTGTACCCCACTAAGACTTGTACGAGTTGTAGTAAATCTATTTTTGCTTCTGTTTTTATTATTTTGTTCTGAAGTTCTGTTTTGTAATGCTGCAGTCGTTTTTGATTTATGGCCGGTTGTTCCACTTTGAACTTTGAGTTTTAGTTATTCAATGCTTGAAGAGTGTTCGGTGTCTTACGGTTGGTTGTCTGGTCATTTCCTGAATTCCAACCACGCGGCCGAAGTTGTGGACATAAGTCGGGCACTCAGGCAAATATGATTGTAATAGGTCTTAGTTACTTTTGTCAAACTATTATTCAGGGGATGCAAAAGAACCAAAAATAGATTTAAGTACCTCAATCGGTTCTTCAAGAAGATTCGAGTATAAAACGTACAACACGTAAAACATACTTTTGTTTACACCCATTTGTTATTATGTCAATGGCAATCTTTATCCTAAATACCCTCATTTCAGACAACATATCCTAACAGTCTCATTTCACTTCCTCATCACACATAAGTGTCGGACAATCATTTGACCTGAAGAGCAGACAAACAGACGCACATACAAACATTACTCCATTAAATCGAGTAAACAGTACTAAAAGCTGCCTCGATTACGATCCGAATTGTTCGGGGATTCTTCAGGAAATGAGCATTACAAAGGCAACCAATTTCAGAGTGGAAAGTGTTGATATTGAATTCGGAGAAAAAATAATTCGATTTTAACGGCAAAGTGTGTTTTCGGAATTACTTCTATTCTGGACTAACTGACTTTCTTGCTTATATAACCTATTCTATATATGGGACAATCCACTCTCAGATCTTTTTTGCAATTTCTGCCAAGTTTTGTGTCATCCTTGACATGACAAGTCTTCAAAATAGTTGTGATTGTGCTGAAACTATTGTTTGCTACTAATTTCTTCAACTGCGGATAAGACTTTGAATCTTGATAGCATTTGCGAGGATTTATTAAAACGTCAACAGTATCTTCAGAGTAATTTGAGCTTAGAGCTTTTTGCTCCATATGCATGGAAAAACTTTTCTCAACTTTATTGAGTTCAGTTTCTGTCTTACCAAAGGGTGTCGTATTGCCCAGGACTAACCGAGCTGTGGAGATTAAATTGACTGTCGCTTCATGTAAAATACTAGAACTCGCCGAAACCAATCCAGTTGGGAAAAGGCTAGGCAGATTTGAGCTCGGTTTCCCGCCAAACCGGATGCAGCTGAACACTAGGAAAGTGTTTGCAAAAACAAAATAAATAGTTCCATTAGTTGCACATTCCCCAATGCTTTAAACAGTTCATCGCAGCATACTTAAATCTAGAAACTTGCATATCCAGAACATTAATCACGTGAAAGTTTATGCTTCTCCGTGTTATTTATTGTGGCAACGACAGCTGAGTCTAGAATTCTTTCGGCATGATCTTCCTCTATAACGAGCGCTCCCGCCATTACAACGTCGTATCTCATTTTAACTAGCTTACTATTTTAGTTAGGGTCTAGTCCAGGGATGGCGAACTATTTTGGAGTCGAATATCATTTTGCTACCCGCGACTTCTTCCACATGAAAAACACGGCACTCGATAATAGTGTAGGTTTTCTGTATTTCAATGAAATAACTTTTGTAATCGGATTGCCTGCGTCTTTAGACTTTTAGTTACTTTATAAGTATTAACATCAGGCTTTAAATGACACTGTCACGCACGGTGACGAGGAACAGAATCGACGATATTTAAAATTACACTTTCTCTAATACTCTTGTCTTGTTTACGGTCTCACACTGTACATTTGTACAATCAATCAACTCAGCCCAGCGAAGTCCACTTCAGACTTCGACCTCTCCAAAATTACACAACACCCTCTTCTCTTACTTTCGCATCCAGCTTGTCCCAGCGTTGTATGACCAACCTTTACAATTATTACGTGTCCTTATTTTACTGTTACGTATTAAAGGTTGACCACCCCTGGTCTAGTCTGTGACTCGGCTAGCAATGTTTTGTGGAACTCACTGATTACTCATCTGTGCAGTTTCGGGATGTGCTGTGTAAATAAAGATGTTGGTTGACTCAGGTTGTGGTATGTCGCTGTGGGAAGGAATCTTAGACGAAATGGTTTCTCTTTGTTGAGACATGATTATGAAATAGGCATGCAAAGCTTCTGGATATTCAACTAGAGTGTCTCTTGTTTCTTCATTGATTTTCGTGTCTACTTCTTCGTTCTTCTCTTTGTTCTTCTATTTCTTTGTTTCTTTCCTGCAAAGATCACAGTTTTATATCCAAGTATTGTAGTGTTTCAAGCTGTCTTCTTATTGTTTAGTATTATCTCCTTACGGTTACGGCTTTCAGTAGGTTACGGTTTTTAATTTCCTCCTTAGCTTGAACACATAAATTAGTGAAGGATGGTCGTTTGGGACTTTTTATGACGTTCAATACAAGCTAAATATTAGCGTCTTCTAGCTCTTATGACGTTTTATCAATTTTCATGGTTTGTATCTTACAAAGTCCCAGTGATTACATTCTCTAGACCTCTGGCTATCCAACAATCCTTTCGCATTAGTCTACAAACTAATCGGCATGTTCCTGCAATGCCAGTGGCAATGGCACGCTCCCGGAAGTGCGCAAATAGACGGCGTTCGCGCAACATCGGTTTATGGTTCCTGCGTACGCGCAGGATTACATCGAAAACTCTTTTATTGTTTCGTGAACTCGTTGGGTTCATGTAAGGATAGCATTGATGAAGGATATAGGAAGCGTTAGGGGATCTCTGCAACGATTTTCAGTTAGGAAGTTGGAAAAGAAAATATTCGTCTTCGACTGTAACGTAAGTTTATCTTTTTATTCTCTGTCTGTCATGGGACAAAGAATTTTTGTTCTTCTAATAGGGCAACTCAGAAGGTTCAAAATTGGACTTTCTGCTTTCGTACAGAGTTTTATAGTATCCGTTTTTTCAAAGACTTTTGCGCTTTAAGTTGAGAAATCTGTTTACAAGGGTCTTGTTCAAAAGGAACCACATTATATTAAATATGTGACTACCGTTCAAAACCTGTCACACAAATGATAACATAAACACACACGAAATATCTGGGCCGGCTGCCAGAACTGTCGCAACCTGATCTTTCTTCAGGGGACCTTGTCGCCGAGTGCATTGTACTTGAGTTTCTGCTTACCGCTATAAAAGCAACGCGATCATCTGCGGGCCCAGTGCCAACTGGACTTAACAATATTACTCGCCTCTTCTTAGACTTTGAAAGAAATCTTTAAAGTAATGACATAAAGAACGTCGTGCGTGCTATTGAATTTCCAGCTTTCGGTGCTAAATTTTAAGTTGGAAATCAGCAAGCAAATGTCCACTAATGAAATATACCGTGTTGCATCATAGGAAAAGTGTTAGTCATCAGTAGACAAATTGGATAGAGTTATGTCTTTTCAGGAAAATATATCATGTCGTGTATGTGAAGATAGAAATATGCAGTTAGTCATTATTTACTTCTACTGTTATCTAGAGTTTGTAGTGAAATTGGAGCCACAGAATCCAGGTTTTTATAAGTCTGTTCCATTTAATCTGTTGTAAAATCAAAAGTATTTATTTTTATGGTCCTCCTGACTGTTTTCGATTACGGAGTTCTGTTTCGGACGCGATCGGAGACGGACGGGTCCACCCGCACGCTCACAGCCCCTAAAAAGCATTCTACTGCCACTAATTACCTTTGTTGCTCGGCGCCCGCGCAGACCGACCCAAACGAAGATAATACAGGGCACGTAAATAGCAAAACCTACGGTTAACTAACTTATCAAAGTGATAATTAAGGTGGTATTTTACCACACGTTCGTGTGTGAATATTAGTGCCACAATCTAGTCTGACAAAGTGATAATTAACTAGTGCGTCACGCGTTCGATCGCGAATTAGTGCCGTGATCTAGTCTACCACAGTGATAAAGGACCGTTGCACTTCACGTTTGTGTGCGAATTAGTGCCGTTAGATGTTAATAATAATAATAATTACCTGCTGTACCACACGTCCGCGTAGTATAGTAAAAGGCCTTTAAATAGTCCGCCAAAGAGACTCCTAAAAGTGACTGTCATATTGTGCATCCATGTTTGAACTATTATTAGTGGCGCGAAAACCCCCTAAACTACTTCCCGCTACATGTTGACGCCACATAAGTGCAACTTGCACATATCAACTCTACCGAGGCTCGGCTGTACCCCTCATACTCCTGCAATCAGCAACGATCCCGGAATTTGGTGAGACCGTTTCATATTTTAGGTACTTAAATCTAGGTGCACATACGTGCAACTTGCACATATCAACGCTACCGAGGCCTGGCGGTACCCCTCACACTTAACAACACCTGCAATCAGCAGCGATCCCGGAATTTGGTGAGACCGTTTCATAATTTAGGTACTTAATCTAGGTGCAAATCTAAATGAACGCTAGTAAAAAGGGCTCCCAAAAACTAACGGTAAAATCAGAACAGGAGAACAAAAGACGAAACAATCACCACGCATAGCCCCATCTGCCAAGCAGAAACAAAGGGCAAGCAGACGTCCCGGAGTATTACCCGGCAATAGTTACAATACGTCACTTACACAAAAGAGCCGACGATTTTAACGGCTTTTGTCTTACTCCAAACAGCATTAACAAAAGCCGAAGAATTCCTTAAAAAAGCCGAAAATTTCTTGTGAGAGAATTACGCACATCTGGTCATGGGACCCAAAGAACCCCAGCCAGCCCTGGTAAAAACCCCTTGACAATAGTGTCATAACAAATATAGGGTACCATTAAAACAGCAAAATTACTGCGATTAAATAACCATTGCATTGTATTGCAGATAACCACACACAACCTAGCACCAATGATAGAAGTAGTTTTAGTCAATAATCAATAGAATAAGATTCATTTCCAGATACCAACCAAGGAAAGGAAAAGTAAGGGAAAAGTTCATACCATGGATATCTCACACGAGTGGCAGAGGATCAACATGGAAGGAGATGGAAACTGCTTATTCAGAGCCATTGCCCACCAAATAAACAATCTATTCTACGTCACATTTAACCATGAAGCAATAAGAAGAGATCTGGCTCGCTACGTTACGGAGCAACGTGACGAACCACGCATGCGACTAGCCATAATGGGCAACTTAGAGCAGGCACAAGATGGAGTACAAAACAATACAGACACCGACACATATGTCAAGAACCTTCACAAACCAGGAATTTGGGGCGGCACTGAGATCTTGATAGCAGCAGCAGAATATTACCTCATTGCGGTTAACATTCATCAGAACAACCGGACACCAACATGTACCCGCAAATCAATCTGACATTGTAGGTGAAATTAACCTGCTTTTCAACAGCAACCACTATGATAGTCTTATAAAAAATGAACAATCCGTAAACACCTCAACAACGAATACACAATCAAGCAAAAGCGAAATAGGAATCACCCCACAGACCACGACGACAACACCCCTTAGCATACCGACACCAGTAGACCTCCCGGATAATACCGGCTTCAGAGTAGTCCAGCCCCCGCTTACCCACCCACGCTATAATGCGCCACCATCACTAGCATCGACTAGGATTGCAACCTGGAACGTCAGAGGTGCAGCCACACTGGACAAAAAACACCGAATTGATGCCAAACTAGAAGACTTAGGCATTCACATCGCTGTCTTACAAGAAACCAAGATGGCAAATGGCAAATTTAAATCAAATCACTACATCTGGACCCTTACGGGAACAAGTAAAGCAAGAGGAATGGCGATCCTAATAAGAAAGGACTCTGGAATCTCAATACTCCAAAGTAGAACGGAAACCAACGTTATTGGAACGACGATAACGGGAAAAAATGGCATAGTCCTATACTTGGTTGGAGTCCACATAGCCAACCAAACTACTCCAGCATCACGCGACTACACAACTCTACAAAGGACCCTAAGAAAGCAGCCCAAAAACTCAACGTTAATCATATTAGGTGATTTTAACTCACACGTAGGATGGCAAGAGATCAAAAGGCTGAACGAAAAGGCTATTCACAAGAAAAACCTATTTCACGAGACATCGAACGAAAACGGTGAAATGTTGATAGACTTAATTCTCCGTGAAAATCTCCGCCTTGACACCTCGTTTGGTCGCGGCAATTGCAGGACAACATGGCAAAGAGGAAAATTATTCTCTCAAATCGATCACATCCTCACGAGTCGCAAATCAAAACCTTTTTTCAGAGTAATACGGGGAGTAACCGTAAAATCGTTATCCGACCATAAATTAATAACTGCAGAAATTAAAACGGACCGGCTGAGTACGAATCTCACACGAAAACGCCGCTACATCGGGAAACAACAACCAGACGGACAACCTCTTGTCGTTCAACTACAGGAATTACGACTACTCACTCCTCACCGAATATCCGACAGTCGTGGAAAAATATGGAAAACAAATCATGGAACAACACACACAGCTGGAGAATAACGTCACCACACCAAATGACCAACCCATCTTCTGGAAAAAAATCACGAGAATAATGAGAGAGTCAGCAAGAGAAACACTCACAATAAAACTGAACGTCAATAAGGAACACAGGATAGCGATAGCAAAACTACAACAAGCCAAGCTACTTAAACGGCTTAACCCCAAGAACACAACACTTCAGACTCGATTGAAGACCTGCAGAGCAAGGCTACGGACTATCGAAGCAAAGGCGGATAAAGACGAATGCCAAAAGCTCCTCAGCAACCTTAAGAAAACGCGTCCTGCTCTTCGGATGAAGTATATCTACCAATACTACAGAAAAAATAAATTAAATATAAGACGTAAACAAAAACAATACTACATACCTATGCTGCATTGGGAAAATGAACTGGCAAAATCGGAAGGTCCAGCAATCTCTGAATTAAAAGACGAAGACCCATCCACACTTGGAGAGATCCCAACCAAAATTATAATAGAAGGCATAATTAGGGGCATGAGAAACGGCACAGCACCTGGTGCTGACCAAGTAGTAACAGAGCTCTTCAAAGCAGTCCCAGAACGATTTCTAGCTGAAATAACGGCACACATGGATAGGGCGTGGACACAAAATATCTTACCAACAAGCTGGACACAAACCATACAGATTCCCATACCCAAAAAGAAACACCCAAAAACAACATCAGATTACAGAAGAATCTCAATCTGCAACACAGGCTACCGCATCTACGCCAATTTCCTGCTACAAAGGCTAGACGAGCGTATTGATGAACTGGGAAATTACCAAGCCGCCTTTTTGCGGAATCGGTCCACCGACGACCATATGTTCACTCTGCGCCGAATACTCGACGAAGAATGGAGACAAGGAGAACGGCTTTATGTCATAGCACTCGACATTGAAAAAGCATTTGACACAGTTGACCTGAACTGCCTACGCGATATACTGGTAACCAGGACCGATAAAGCACTCACAAACAGAATAATAAAAGCATGCATGAATGAAACAACTTGTATACGATGGTTCGGTCAACAAAGCAAATGGATAACCAAAGGAAAAGGAGTCAAACAAGGCTGCCCCTCTCCCCACGCCTCTTTACAATACTTATGGACGACGTTCTTAGAACTATGGAAGAGGAATTAGGCTTCCTCAAACTAGATCAAGATAATCGACTTGAACTGCCAATAATATTATCCTTTGCCGATGACGTAATAATTCTGTCAAGGAGCCTGGACTTGGCTGATCAAATTTTCATCAAAATGAAATCCCTCCTCCAATCCGTCGGACTTCACATAAATGAAACCAAAACTAAAGCATTCATACGTGACCCAGTGCTCTGTCAACCAAACTCCATAAAATTAGATGGAACAACTATACAACTTGCGGACAAAATACGTGCTTGGGCACCAACATCACATCAGGACACAACCGCAGGCAAACTATTATAACAAGATGTGATCAAGCGATAAGCAACGCAAAATCCTTAGCTCCTTTCATCAAACAATCAAAAATGGAGTGGCAAACAGCCAGACTAATTTACAAAATGGTGATAGAACCAACGATGACATACGGACTCAAAGCAGCTGCACTAACCAAGGCGATGAGATCAAAACTAAGAAGGACCGAACGACTTATATTATCCGACATGATAAGTCATGCAAGAACATATCCACATGACAAAAAAACAAGCGAAATACTACAAGGAAAAACCATATCAAAAAGGGTGAAAGCACTGAGGCTAAACTACTACGGCCACGTACTCAGACGTGAGCCCCCACACCTACTACAGGCAGCATTAAGATACAAAGCAGTGAAACGGAAACCTGGCCGGCCAATATTTACATGGAAGGACTCGCTCAAGCACGATATGGAGTACTACAAGAGAACCAAAGAAGAAGGGAAAAACCTTGCCGATGACAGATCCAAGTTCAAGTCAACCACAGAAGAAATATACGACATCGGCGAAACTGACAGCGAAGCAGAAGCAATCGACACCGATCAACCCAGCAATGACCAACGCAGGAACACTCGCAGCCAGACATCGAGCCAAGGACTACCCAACACAACGTGACTTCAACGCTCACTCCACTTTAATACACCTGTCACTCCTCTTTTCCTATACTGGGTATACAGTGGAACACTGGCCTGGTTCTATATCTCCCTCCTTATCCCAGAGCATGTCTACTCCAAATAACCTTGTTCCTCCTGGTAAGGCGTACGTCGCGCGACGCATGCGCCGGCTCCGCCGACGCATGCGTTTCGCGACGCGTGCCTACTGGGCCGTATTATGCCACCTAAGAAGGCCAGCGAACCGACTTGCTACCTTTCCCACCATTGCTCACTATGTGACTCCGGTGGGAGTGATACATGGCTGGTTCAGGAACTACGAGGGTGTTGTGATACGACCCAAACTCCGGCTATGCCGGGGCAAGCAATGTTCTTGGCTGGGAGTTGAGCATATTCATTCATTCATTCATTCATTCCTCCTGACTATTTTCGATTACGGCAGCTAATCATAGCGGAGATTAGCCATCTTCATCATAGCACTCTTTGTTCTATTCGCTTATAGTCCGATGGGACGGCAATCCGACACAACCGGAGATAGATCAGGTGTAGGACTAACGGTTGGACGTGCTTTCCGTGGCATAGGTATCATACCGCCAACTTCCAAACTCCGGGCTACTAATGAAAAATTTCCAAGACAAAAGCCAAATAGCACTGCTGTACTCGACACCCACTCTCAACAGTCGAGGTTGCGAGCACGAGACCAACAGTTCAGTCAATGGCTAAGCGTGATATAAACTGCTAGACATGAATGGAATGTCCGAAAGTAGTTAACAAATAATGGACATCATTAAAACAATGATTGGCAGAACACACAAGATTACACACACACATCATCCAGATATAAACCCTTAGTCAACAGCCAGACACATTACTCCACAACTCCACAAGGAAATCGTTCGATAATATAGTATCGTGCATACCGGGCTTTACGCCAGAATGTATACTGTGTAGTTAATGCTTCTTTTCACTGTTAGTGACGGGACCTTGTCTTGCGTTGGCGCATTTCCGGGGAGCGTTCAATGGCGGACAGTGCCCGGACGGAAAGTGGACAGCTCGAGGTTAGGAGAATGACATATAAGTGACAGATGCTACCACCGATCTAGAAATTCTTTTTAAACCTTCTAAAGGTCTAAACTTTTAAAATTTCATGTGCCACGTTAAAGCACAGGGTCTACTCTACCTTCTAGTCGTCTCTCGAATGTGCATTTTTATCTACATTTACTTGAGTTTGAGTCTACGTACTGGGCGGACAAAATTTGAGTTGTCGAATCGACAAGAAGAAGAATCTACATTTACTGCCTGTATACGGGTATATACCGCACTGGGCCCACGTCGTGGATTATAGCCTATTCCTCTCCTAGAGAGGAGGCCTGAGTCTCTGCAGTGGGAACATTATTGGCTGATGATGATGATGAAACGGGTATATCAATAGCTTTTCCTAAACAACTTGTTAGCCTATTGCTGTTGTAAGTTTTATCCAGCATCTCAGTTATAAAAACAAATCATATGTTAACTCTGCAGTCAATATAGCAGTCAAGACTATGTAGGTCTTATCAGTATTTGCTATTTCTCTTGAAAACAGATTTTCTCATAGAGCCATTGACTCCTAATGACATTCATTGGTTCAACACAAATGATCTACTAAAAATACACGACGTCTATAAGCATTGACCTCTACTCGAACCTACCACCCTAGTACATTGAAAAGGGCAGCTTACACGAGTTTGTAGTTAAAAGCATTAATACGTTTTTAACTGCTTCAACACTTTCATTTGTTTAATCAATTAGTTGGATTCATTGTCCATTAGCGACTTTATTGTCACTTTGTTGTTGGTCTTGGTACCGATTGTTTTATGTCTAAGGACATTAACACGTCGGTTCTTATTGGTTTTGTGGTGTCCGTGATGATTACTTGTCAATGGGCATTATGAAACGGTGGATGGACTGTGTAAGTAAAGCATGATTTGACGAGACATGAGGTGTCTGATTAGATGAAAAATAATGAAGAAGACATTCTGCACCGATCCCTAATGATCCTTAAAGGACATATCCTAACCACCTTTAGGATTGTCAGTCCTTCTGACTGTGGGACGCATGACACACGGACGCTTGTCGATACGCGATGTCCCACCCAAAATTACTTTTTTAGTAATGTGTAACACTTATAAAGATTCGCTCTCTCTTGTATGATTATTTGACCAATTCTCATTTTCTTGTTCATGTCCTTCTTATTAACCTATTTTAGTTCTAGCTCTTTGTTTTGATGCACAAAAACACATACCCATTAATTCTTCCCTCCGCCTGATCCCATTTATCATTGATTTGTGTCGATCACAATAACCCAGTTGAACAGAAATAGAACTCGTCTTGATGCAGGCTATTATGTTGTAAATATCGACACGTGTCGCCTCTGACTCTGTTGGTTATACTGACAGCAGAAACATTTTAACTGACTGACTTGTTTTATTATATTCTTGATTGACTTTACATGCGACTTCGTCCACGTCGAAGAAGCATATCCTTTGGTACTCAGTAATAGTAGTAGCTTTCTATCGGTGAACGAATTTCTGTAATCGGATTAGGAGTTTCGGAACTGGCCTCCTATTTGTTAGGATGATGAGTGAGAGCAGCAGGGAGTGTCATATTCGTGTTTCTTCTACTGTTTTCGTTTCAGGGTCGCGATAAATTCCGCAACCCTGACAGGCACTGCCCGTACGTAGCGTTATTTAACCTCTTTGTGTGGATAGACTGCCGCTTGACCGATATTCTTGCTCTTCTTATAGAAATGTATTTAGTCATCACTGTATGTCTGGTGTCTCTTAGTCTTTTCCTTGAAAACGAGTAAGCGGGTAGTTAAAATTATATTACTAACGTTTGTTAGATGTGTGAGGTTAAGATTTATGATCATATTGATTAGATTACAGTATAGACACTTTTATGTGGTTTTAACTTGATTTAATATGCTGATTAATTGATCTCACATTCGATGCCCAAGGCTGGCAATAAAATTAGTACTTCTGAGGAATATTAATTTTATGCAATCTTAAATCATTCATCATCCGCTTCTTCTCAAACCACAAGCAGCTCAGTACCACCAGTATTTTGTATGAAGGTATTATCTACCTTATTACCGTTACCCATGGTGCTGGTTGACTCGATGATGTCTACTGGAAAAATTCCAGTTTTCCCCGAAGGCTTAGTGTACACCCGCATTTCGTCAGTTACGTTTAAATCCAATGTAATAAAGGGCAAGCCATCAACATCAGGTACAAACCATAGATTATGATAAGAATTTCCTTGGTGAGAATACTTTTCGTCAACTCAAATCATTATCCATGTTAACTGTATGTTCTATCGGTACATACACACCATCGGCCCGCGCCGGGCTCACTTCCGGACCTGATCGCGCTCGCATCCACAAACATTACTATTTCAGTTCTATGCTTTCATGTCATACCTATGAGTACTCCTGTATGTATACAATCATACACGAGTGTGGATTCAAATCGGTTGTTGACCACTTCGGAAATGGATTGTTCTTGTTGAGTAGTTTCTTCAAATGTGTTTATAATTGGTAGTTAGACTAGTAAATGTTGGAAAAGGATCTGTTTCCGCTCTAGTCCAGTAATATTTTAAGTATTTGGAGATGTTTTCTACGTCGTATAACAAAGAACAATAATATATTACTGTAGTAGAGCTATGATTTTGATTATTCAAATGTAAGTTCTAGGGACTAATTCATGACTCTGACAAGGTATAAATACGAAACTAGTAGTTTACAAACTTGTATCGGGCGTGCGCATGTATGATCAGATGATTATGAACTTGGACAAAGTATAACGGGTATGTAAGAATCGGAGCAGGTGGCGTTCTGTCAAAAAGACGTGAATGTATTTAAAACAAAGATGAATGGGTTGTGTAAGGAATTGTATGACAGAGAATGGAGTAAATGATGCCATGACGGACAGGAACAAGGGCCAGGAAGATAATACAAAACTCATAAACATACCATTATTTGTACCTAGCTAAACCTTTCATCGCCCGCAGGCGCGTTTCTTTCTTTCGCCCTCAGGCTCGGTGGAGCGATGATCTTCGCAGAGTGGCTGGTAACAACTGGATGAGAGTTGCCGAAAATCGAGTTGAGTGGCGTAAGATTAAAGAGGCCTATATCCAGCAGTGGATTGCAATAGGCTGATGATGATGATGATGATGAAACCTTTCATCGATTATGCTAATTTCTACCCACCGTCACAGAAGCACTCTGAAGTTAAACAAAGATCCAATCTCGAATAACTCACACACACGATGATCCGTCTGCCATCCATAACAGTTTGTCACTGGCATGAGTCACCGAGGGGAACCCTGATGACTCACTTGGCACGGCTCCATCTTATATGGTTCAAGTTTATTTCACCAGCCGCCCGTGACAAACGTTGCGTAAAAATCACCGGCTGCTGTAAATTGGGCTGCTAATTGAGATGCCAAGGTTGGGGTATTAAGGTGTCTAAACATAAACATCAACATCTGGATAAATAATTCAACTGCTGGATATAGACCTGCCCATATTATACTTTATCCGATCAATGGCTACTCCTATCCAACTGCTCTATTGTCTACCGTCCCGGGAAGATCATCGCAAAAATCACAACTAAAGCCTGCATGAAAAGTTTTCAGTGTTGGGTTCCTTGAAGAAACCATAATTCAGCACTTGGGCTCTGTATCAGACTGTTGGAAGTCACCAAAAAGTCCCAGGGTATAACAAAATCAAAGTATTTATTTCAAGTAGGCCAGTTACAGGCACTTTTTAACCGTCGAAGCAAAGATAGCAATAAAAAGAAGCTACAGTCACAGTCACAAGGCATAATAACTGTGAATGTACGGTAGTTTCCCAATCCAAGGCGTAGATCTCTATAGAAGAAGAAGAACGGGCTAGAAACTCCATGGACGCTCTTGTAATCAGAATAATGGTTTGAAATATCCGTTTTTAGAGGGAGAGGGGGTTAGTTCGTTTCATTTTCAAAGTTAATATAACATGTGGTGAACAGTACATCCACATTTCCTTATATTGAAGCCATATCTAACAAGAAAGACAGCTCGTGCCAGTATGCTATTTGATTAAATTGTCCGTTTCTTAGGGATCGGAAAGTGGAGCACGACTCAACACGTGTTGAATCGTGCTCAATTGCATGAAAGCAATAGTGCACGTGCACTATTGCTTTCATGCAATTGAGCATGGAAAAAGCGGAGATGGAAACTTTAGAGACTTCATATCAGTTATTAGATTTATTTATTGAAACGTGGCACTCCCAAGACCTGGATACGGTTGTATTTCATTTTAAAATCGAAGAAAGGAAACCTCTTTTTCAAAATAGAATTAGTGATTCTTCTTCGTGTCGCTGAGGTGGTATTAATTGAGAATTTTGTTCGCTTTATAGTTGGCCACTTCCACGGCGTCATAAGTAAAAGTGCAGGCCACATTTAATGCAATTTAAAGGGTAAAGAACAGGATGGGAGTTGTAACATAGTTTGCGACAAAACTCAAAAAATCTTTTTTGAGCTGTTCCGTCGAGAGTTCCACCTTACGAAATTGGACTTTATCTTCATTACTCACATCAGCAAAACATTCAACACAAATCATCTCATCATTGACACCTAAATGAACGAGCGAACAGACAGATATAGCTCAAGTTCATCCCGAAGCTCTGCGACAGAGCGTTGCGTAAAAACTTGTAACAATATACACTACGCAGGCTACGTAAATATTTGGGTGAATGGAAGTATGTACTGTTTGCCAAGGTCTATGTGTGAATGATTTGTGGGTGACTCATTCTTTGTGTTTGGGATTTGGAAATGGATTAGGAAGAGAGGTAGATGGTACAAAATACGATAAAACATTTACAGAGGATGACGATAAGGCTATTCAGTAGTAAAGACTTTTAATGACTTGGAACTAACTAATCTGTCCTGTGGACTTTTCGCTGTAAAAAGCGTTAGTATTAAAAGTTAGGAGAATTTGGCAAAAGTCGTACCACCCAGTGTAAATAGGGGTATAAGAGGACAGATAAGCAGCCGGTCCATGTAAAATAGTAGAATTCAGCTGCATCCGATTAAACTGTAAGCTGTAGACTAGGTACATGATAATGATTATAATAACAGCGTAAATAATAAAAAGTAAATCAAAGCTAAGACAAAGTAATCGAAAAAAAAACGCGTTAAACGCCAAAAAATATCTTGTAACACCTACATAATAAGTTTAGTACCTATCATACAATGTATATTATCTACACATGCTTTTGCAAATATGTAAATGAAATAGGATCGTTCTAGAAGATGTGTAACTCATAATTGAAGGCCGAATACTTACGCCTAAGCAAAATATGAACTAGTAAGTACTCGTAGCTAATTAGTTGGTTTTGTACGCATTATTAACTATCCGTAACCGAACGTGGTTCGATAAAAGTAAATGTTTTATGACAAATTGTAGGCGAGTGTGATTCAGAATGCCAATAAAATCTTTTACAAACATGCAGGACTTGTGCTTGTTTCCCATAGTAGCAGAAACTACAGGAACGCACTTGCTACGATCCCTACAAATTACTGGTGTAACGTCCACACATCTTCTGGGTCATTACAGGCATGCATATTGCGAAAATAATGACCTTTCTTACGATTTCTTTTTTTTTCTTTTGTTTATAAAATCCTAAACATTTTTTCTTTGTGTCAAAGTCACTTAGGTCGGAGGACTTAATAAAAATTGCTGACAGTCCTCGACATAGTTTTAAAATTCTTTGTGGTATCCGTGACTTATCTCTCCGATGTCATCGATTTATCAGAAGACCACTTAAGGACCATGAACGAAATTTAATAAAGCTCAAAGCAAAGTTCATTTTATATAGATTTTCTTTAGCCCTGAGCCCCTGATCTTGACATTCCGCCCCTTGAAGACGGGAGATTGAAAACTGTTCTCGTGAAGTTCTTTTTAATTAAAATATTTCGGGACTCTTATTTCCGGTTCAACTAACTTGTTGAGAATATTGTGTTTAAAACTAAAGTAGTAAGTATAAGTAGGTACTTTCCTAAAATTATCCTTTTCGTATAATTATGCTATTTGATCATTATCTACCTAGCCTGACCAGGACCTGAATACTATTATTTTATATGAAGTGACTGCCTATCTGACATCCACAACCCAATTTGTACTGAGGAATATGATACCCCCTTATATGGTTGGTTATCAGACTTTCAGGCCACTGATTACTTGTTACCACTGTCATAGACCTACTACTTAACGTGGTTTCCGAGGCACGGAGGAAACTCGATATGTAATGGGTAGTCTCATCCACAGACCGACCAAGGCAAGCGCGGCCATACAAACAAGAAAAGTGACTTCATTTTATAATATGGATTTGCATTTGGTTGTACACAAATAATACAACCAAATGCAAATTGTACATCATTTTGAAATGTCAAATGTAAGGAAAGTTTTCATTTAGGTTCGCGAGAGATCGTGCCAAAAACACCTCGTTTCTGCTCCACTATTTGTTTGCAGCAAACGTAATATCTTCAGTGGAAATACACATAGAATGGAACTGGATGTGGTTCTTGTTAGAGCTGACAGTTGAGGCCGTGGTTGAGGGTAGGAGAATTTACTGTGCGATGTATATTAGTGTGAGGTATTTCCTTTGAACTTCTAATTGGAGTGGCTGAACTTCTAATTGATTGATGACTATTATTGAGCATAAGTGCTTGTAATGTGTATAGGGAATTTCCGGAAGGTCATTTCCTTGAATCTATGTAACTGCATTCTTGTGTCTCTATAAATTATAGTAACATAACATTACGCCTGTAATTCCCGAAAGGTTAGGTAGAGGTGTAAGTAACAGGACATCCACATTAGTAAATTTTAATCTAGAGTGAAAAAATTCGAGCCAGTGAAAACCAATACTTTCAATTTTATTATATTTGGCTTCTAGTCCTGTTTCCTTGATAAAATTATTTTAGAATGGTACCGGGGATAAATAATATCCAAATCCTTTGAGTGATGTAAAATCACTGACAGGTACTTAAACACAATTATAATAAGAGTAAGAAAAGTTACTTAGTTTAAAGTAATTTAACGGAACGGTACGGCGCAGTGGCTCAAGCAGTTGACTGCTGCGCTACGTATCGCGGGTTAGATCCCCGCACTACTGAAAAAATATCTATATGGCCTACAGATAGTTGTTTCGGGTCTGGGTATTTGTGAATGTCAGTTTACATGTTTGTGAACGCACCCACGATACAGGAGAAGTTCCTAGTGTGGGGAAAAGTTAAAAAAAAAATCTTCAGCTAGTATCCCAGTAAACAGGAGTACCCAAATCGATTTTAAAGACACTCCTTTGATTCCAAAGTTATTGACACGTTCTAAAACAAAACGAGAACTGAATTAATCCAATTGCATTTCAAAAGATAGCTGTTCACCTGTGAACGAGGGGAGTTTGTTGCGAGGTATGGTCTCAATACTGGCGACTTAACCAACATGGAATGCCATGTTTTTGTCATTCAATGTTGACAAAATCCACTAGTATTGATCGACCCCAAACTTTTTTGATTTTGAAACATCTATAAGCGAGCCTTGGTAGTAAAACCCACTTGTATTCCGTGACGGAAGTGACGCTGTCAAGCCACCTCTATGCCACGTAAAAATCAACCTTTTCCTATTAGAATGAAGTTTGTTTTGGAACGACTGTTGTTGATCTGCATATTCCACTTTCGAAAGTTCCACGCTCCTCAATTTGTGATGTAGTTAGGTCGAATGCAGATTTGATCGATAGCTGATATGTATAAAAGAAAAACTTTGTTAGTGTATACCCAACTCTTAGAACAATATGCCGCCAAATCCCAATTAGCTAAAATATGACTCCTTCAAAGTTCTCCTCCTCGCTATCACTGATGCACTTCCTAATCGCCCTACACATAGACCTATGTTGTGTTAGGGGCCTCCATCCTCCGTCCTCCAGTCTAGACGGGGGGTCGCACAATGTCCGCGATTTCACCACAAACTGTTTACTGTCCATTAACTTCAAATACTTAGGCTATGGGCTCATGGTGCATGCTTGGTTTAACGATGGTTTAGTTTGGGGTTTAGTGTCTTTAAGGTGATCTATTAGTGGCATGCCTGATTTCGGGTCTAGATGTAGGTGTATTAGTTATTTTGTGATCTATAGTCTAGTTCAAGAGTGTTTGATGGTAATCGATGATGTTGTCAATGATGCAAGCACAAGCAAATAGATCGTCGAATAGATCTCCCCGTCTATGTGTTTAAAATTTACAGTTATGAATATTAATGTTGTTTTTAGCAAGGTTGCATAATTTCGTATTTAAGTTTAAAATGTCAGTTTATTGGTCGCAAATACTTCCCACGATTATTTTAATTTCCCTGATAGTTATCACAAGTTCACACGAACTAAAATATATTTGAACGCTGAAATAACAAACGGAAATGATATTCCGATCCAACGCAAACAGCTATTGATAACCGGTGCAGCTAAAATTATAGGAACCTAAATTAAAGCCCACTGGCATCAATTCTAGCGTTAAACATATACAACACTCGCTTATGCCCACGGTTTCGCCCGCGTGGATTTCAGGCATTTTCCACGTGATCATACTTCCGGTATAAAAAGTAACCTTTGTGCTACTTACTGCATACTATATACTCCTTGGCTGCGACTGAGCAATTCCTGATGGATAAACCCTAACACTGCTTACCCAATAAGCTGTGAATTTGACTCAGTACCTCATCCTCAGCAATCGCTTCCGACCACTAGACTAACAAGGCAGTTCTGACGGTGAAGATTAGGTAGAATAGAATAATTCTCTGCCAGGCCTGCAGAATTATGCCAACGCCTGTCGGGACTGCTGCGGGTGATTCGAAAGAGATACTGCGGCCTCGGACAATAAGGGCTAAGAAGGAATATGGGTGGTATTTAGTCAGTAGAAGTCTGACACTCCCTACACTTATTCGAAAGAGTCACCTCGGCCCTGGAACGCTAAGGGAGGAGGAACACGAATGGGTTTTAGTTAGTAAAAGTCTGACTGTCTGACACTACCTTCTGCTCCGCCCAGCCCGGGAGGAGTCTATTGAAAATGTCCCATACTTAGTTTCATATCCATTCTGTCTCAGTGACCTTCAAACGGTTTGACAGAAACAGAACGATGTTTAAATGTGCTTTGTAGGAAACCTCTGATATAAATTACGAACTACCGTCATTTTGTGTTTATTAATTTAGAGAAATAGGTAATTCACGTTATAGTTGGAGATTTTGCAGAAATCTGCTGTTTATATCAATGGTAGTATTAGTGTGGTATGCAGTCTTAGGTAAATCTTGTACGTCGTTATTTAGTTGTGTAGGGATAGGTAACCAAGTGCAACTGCAGTTGGTTGGTATTATATTAGGTGAGTCTCAATTATATTCCTGTTTTTTGTGACGATATAAATGGATATTTGTTTACAATTTTGACATGAATTTTTGATTTTCTTTTCATGAAAACTGAGCAGCATTGGAGGTTAGATACGCAATCGTTCCATGTAAAATACTGGTATTCAGCAGCATCCGGATTCCGTCCGGTAAGACTGGAAGCCTATCCTAACATGGTTGGGAAAAGGCTAGACAGATAAAATAAATAAAAAAAATAAAAATAAAAAAGCCTTTTATTTCCTAATATTACAATTTTTCTTACAACTATTATTTCTAATTATTTTTAAAGGTTATATACAATTTTTGCACATGGTTACACTCTTATATTTATTTTACATTGTTTCGCTTTTATTTAAATGACTGATAGTAACTGTGTACTTTATATTTATTGTAGTTTGTCATTATTTGCTTAGGAACCCCTTTCGGGTGAAGGCCTCTTCCAAAGATTGCCACTTCTCGCGGTCTTGCGCTATCTGTTTCCATTGTGACCCAGCTATCTTTCTGATTTCATCCTCCCAGCGCGCATAGGGTCTACCTTTTTGGCGTTTACCCAATGGCCCGTTCCATGATGTGACCGTTTTTGTCCATCTATGGTCTTTCAGTCGCGCTACATGCCCGGCCCACTTCCATTTTAACTTTTGTGCATGGTTAAGGGCATCAGTGGTTTTTATTTTTGCTCTTATATCGGCATGTCTTATTTTTTGCACTTTTTTTAGCTAGACAGGTAATGATGTATTAAATAAGCATTTAGCCAAATAATATTTTATCATTGAGATATACCACGAGTTTCTTAAAGAATTCTTACTTGAATTTTCGAGCCCTAACTGGATTTGAAACTCTATAATAAGCTTAAAGTGTGGCTTCAGTAGTGGTTCTTGTTTTGGGCATTCTAATGTTGACGTTCAAGTAACAATAGGTACAAATATTCAGTCCATTTAGTGTTTACAGTTTCATAGCAAAGTTCAAAGCGATATACAGTTTTGACTGGCAACACTTAACATTAATTTTAGCGCACAAAGGTTTTACGCCAATGTATTGCCTTCCAAAACTACAACATGATTGAACTACAACCTTTATAGGCTATATATCCAACCACCGATGGAGTAACAAACGGGTGTAAATCACTATAATTTACAATGGCAACATTGTGCCTGCGTCAGTGACCTTGACCGGTTGGCGGGAAGCCAGCCGCCATCTTTGATTTAATCCTGCACTTGTAATGCATAATATCGAATGCTTTCACACGATTGTTTGTGTAAACGTTGCGTAATGAGTTGTTTGGGCTCTTTTTTATTAATGTTCTGGCTTTTAGCGAGTTATTTTCTTATATTCTTTTTGAAGCAATTCGGTGGTTTATTTATCATAGTGTAGGTACTCTTGCGTAGTCATTGAAAAAGTGGATGGATTGTGTGAGGAACTCACGTCAAGAGACATTTAGACTCGGACTCCACAAAAGTGAAAAAGAGCGGAGCTGTGAGGAGATGTGGAAAATTCGGCCAATCACAGGAGAGACTAAAGACGCTATGTAGATTTCAACCAATGTTATTGGTTGGATTCCACTTGTCTCCTCCACTCATCGGAATTCTGACCTAAGAGGTTATTGAAACCTGTGCTGGCGTGGCTTAGGTATAAATTCAATAGAAACTCACTGTTAGTTTTTTCAGTATGCCTGACATAGGTACTGTCGTAACTAGATCCTCCTGATTAACTGCCATCCTATCAACTACTCAACCAAAACTTCTTCACAAAATCAAAACCACCCTGCCAAAATGGAAGGAGTAGAAACAGTCATTCATTTCCACATCAAAGCGGTGAATTCTCTGCAGGACAATAAAACATATGAGCTAGTGCTAATTATTTGGCGCGACGCCAGAGGGCGCTAGTGCCTCGTAGATATGTTCGAGACGATGTGTAGACAGGTTGCCGATAACCTGCATGTGTATTTGTGTTGATTTTGATGTGGGAGTGAATAAGCAGTTGAAGTGTTATCTGTATCTATCCAAAATTCTGCAGTTTCTTGTTAGCAGTCACAACATACAAAAATAACATAAATTCAAACGCTCTGTTCAAACAAATATAAACATATCCTGGCGAAATGTGGGTAATGTATTAGGTACTTTGCCACACCTTTCGGGATTTACTAGCATGATGTTATCCTAATACGACAGCTTAGAAAAAGAATAGCAAAATGTTTTTTTTTTTATTTAATATGGGCTTGCTCTTGACCTCAATCTTGCCCTAAGGGCAGATATGAGGTCGACGATGGAACGAGCTTACCCAGAAGAAGCCTATTTACTCGCGACTTAAATAGATTGGGGTTATACGAACTCGGGAAAACCGACGCAGGCAGGGTGTTCCACTCCTTGGCTGTACGAATAATGAACGACTTAGCAAAACGCTTCGTACGAATGTGTGGAACATCGACAAGGTATGGGTGATAACCTGCAGTACGCCTAGTCTCTCGATGGAAGAAGGGAGATGGTGGAATAAGCTCGTGGAGCTCTTGTGCACACTCTCCGAAGTACAGTCTGTAGAAGACCGACAGACATGCATGCAGAATGTCTGAAGAATGCAGAATTTCTACACCGCTAAATGTCTGACGTTAGCGTTACCCATGATAACTCCTTGAGAGATCGAACTTCATTATCTTTATGCCGAGCTAGTGTTCCTGAGAATATTCCCTTGTTCATTTCTCGATCCAGCCCTCGCGATGAGAGAAATATATGTCAATCGATCTAAACTAACCAGTAGCGCTGGTCTAAGTACTCGTATATTCCCATATCCCATACTCCATTTTACTTTCAAACATCATCTAGCTATACAGTCCACCAGGGTCTGTGTACTCTACAGCAGCGCAAACAATAAGCTTATGTTCGCATGACGTCACAGGGTGCGGAGACCAAGGTAATGTCACGTGACATAGATATACCTAGTGCCTGGGGAGAATCTAGGTCTTGTTAGGGCTTGGGGCAATGTGTGGTGACGTGGGTTTCTTGCGAATAGAGAGGGGAGGGAGAACTTTATGGGATTTTCATGGTGTCATTCTTATTGTTACCTGTATATAACATCAAGTCTGTATTACATTGTAGGATAGGGTATAGGGGTGGTGGTACAACCTAATTTTCAGCTGTTATTTTGGGTGTGAGACGCACGGGACCGGTCATTGTGGCGAGACATGGGGGTCGTCTAAACCCACAAACAGATCAGTGGACTTCTTTTGACTGAAATGATGATGCTGGATTTTCTCCAGATATGTTTTAAGTCCCATGTAATAGGGGCAACATATGATTAACCCTTCGAGGGTTACATGCATAATGTTATGTTATCAATGAAAATCTGTAAATTCATATGAATAGTTTTTTTTCTGTAACTATATCTTAAATTCATCATCAGCCTATTAATGTTCCCACTGCAGGGACTCAGGCCCCCCGTCGGGGCTGCGGATATCGAAAAGTTACCGCGGCTCCGACACAAGGGCGAGGAAGAAGGAACATGGGTTGGTTTTTAGTCAGTAGAAGTCTGACACTCCCCTTCGCTCTGCCCAAGAGCGGGGGGGGTTATTCGATGATTTTCCACCCACCAAAAAAAAAAAAAAAAAAAAAAGGGACTCAGGCCTCCTCTCTTTGAGGGGATGGGCTATAATCTACCACGCGGGCCCAGTGCGGATTGGTAGATGTCACATGCATGTCTTCGAATTTTTTGGTTCTAAGACATGCCGGTTTCCTCACGATGTTTTCCTTCACCGTTTTGAGAGCAACGGTGATGAAATAAATTACACAAAGTAATGCGCCTGCCGGGGTTCGAACCCACGACCTACGTTCGTAAGTCGGGGCCGCCACCACTGGGCCACCGCTGCTCATCTTAAATTACCAAACTAAAAATAAACGTTAACTCTGCTTGAACATAAAACCTGAGTTTTTAAACATATAAAATCAAAAATAGTCTATAATAAATAGACCGTAGGTGACCTTTACGAGGTGGCCCCGAATATCGCCGTTCTAGACATTTTACGCTCCGTTTAGCCCTATTTTAGAGCCAAAAAAAGACAGGTGAAAGCACAATGTCATCTGATAGGTAGGCTATCTTAATAACTTATTATTATGAGCCTGATATGTCCCATTGCAGGGCAAAGGCCTCCCTTTTTGTTGAATAACTTGCTTATTATACAATTTTAGAAAAGATTTGAAGCTTGTTTGTAAGGCAGTCTTTAATTAAAGACTGCCTTACAAACAAGCTTCAAATCTTTTCTCGCAGCTCACTTTTGATTGTCAATTTGGATAAAGTACCTTAAGGTGGATAAAGATAATTCAGTTTTTGAGCCTTTTAATCAAAGATAGTCAATTTGGTTCAAGCATACATTGAAGAAAGTATGGGGTAAAACAAAATCTCGGGCAAACGTACGCGTACGTGTTTACATACCAATACAACCATAGCAATGTTTTTTCTAGAAGCTACTTAACTCTAATCCCTGTAAGGTACTTACTTCAATCCAGCTTATGGTGCATATGAGAAGTAAACTCAGCACTATTCTTGCACTGACTGGATTAAACTGCATTTCATCACTAGATGTAGCTGAATACCAGTATTTTACATGCCAGAGACTGTATTTGCTGGCATAAAATATTCGTCCTAGACTGTAAAAGCTCCACATCATAACTAACTCTTGAACAGGAATCCAATCAAACTCAGCACACAGTCTGTTCGCACTAGTGCACAAAATAATCTTTATTTCCAATGTCTCCAGTTCTCCATACTGCGAGCTTATTATAAGTTGCGTGGCTAGGATTCAGTTTAGATGCAGGCTGTGCAGGAAAGTTGTGTATGTCTGTTTGTTAGTTTAGTGTTAGTGTGTTTGTTAGAAAAGTTTTTGTATAAATAGGGATTAACTTTTGGTATACAGGGAACATTGACGTGCCAACTCTTACTTCTCACTCAAATCTTTACCATGCTTTGCTTTATAGTTTATTGACAGTTCTAGCTAACTAATACATGTCTTCGTGTAGTTATTATATAAAGTTATAAAGCAACAGAAAACGAGATGTTTTCGTTTAGGAATATCGTGATAACATGTACCGAATTCTTGGTCTAAAAATCTTACATTCCGTTTATCAGTTTTTTTTTTTTGAGAATCATAAAGAGTTATATACGAAAAGATCGTAGCGGGTGGTGTTCTGTCGTTTTTGATTACCCCCATAGGAAAAGGGCGTGAGTTTATGTATGTATGTAAAGCGTCCTATCAATCTGTCATAACCCTTTTAGTGCGGGTTTTAACTTGCTACTAAAATTTTACTTAGCTAAAATTCAGCAAGATTCCCTTCTAAGACTCCTGAAATGCAAAATAGCCTGTGCTTGTAACAATTGCAATTCTTCGTAGGTCACGTTCACTTCGACTGGACGTGACTTCTCTTATACGTGACCCAACACTCGTTGCATTGCGCGCGTCACCGATGGGAAAAGTGTTTAACTTTCCATGCGCCTGCCATTTTATCTTTAGGGTCACTACTTTAGCTGTTTAAAGTAGAGGTAGTAAATTCCTGTAGTTGTAAAGTCGATGTAGTCATGCCTTTGTTAACTCAAGGTTTTATGACACCAGTAAGTCTTCAAACAACATGGGTAGACCTGTTTGCCTATATGAATGTGCATCCACACCGTAGCTTTTTGTAAAGCAACATGATAAATTAGCTTTTGCCAGCGGTTTCGCCCGCGTGAAAATTAAGATTTTCCATACAAACTTTCATCCCCTATTTTACTCCCTTAGGGGTTGAATTTCGAAAAATCCCTCCTTATTCCTTGTCTATATTATAAAGGAACATCTGTCCAAAATTTCAGCTTTTTAGGTCCAAGGGTTTGGGCTGGGCGTTGATGAGTCAGTCAGTCAGTTAGGACTTTTTATTTAGATAGAAGTAACTTACCAAAACTTTCACGGCTTCAGCTAAAAGTTTTTGCTATCCGTGGTCCCTTACCAGCTCTTGCAAACGATACTCCACAAAAATAACAACAGTGTGATATAGATGCGCCTTCAAATGTATGTACGAGCATATTTTGCAGTTTTTTCATCAGGAAATACCCAGTAGCAGCCATGGAGTGTGGACTGATTACATGGGACTTAATGGATACACCTCTGCTTACAGATTTCCCATTAGTTGTCAAAAGTAAAGCCATTAGGGTACTCGATGGACCACACAAAAAGACTGAGAAGAAAGTTAAAACAAAAATAACTTGATACAGTAGTAACAATTCACTGTAGAAGTCAGACTAGCATACGTGACAGTCTATAGACAATAGGTGACCTATTTACTTTTCATTGTGTAGACTGTAGAACGAGGAATAGATACGTGTCACTACTTTAATTAATATTGTTTTGTCTTGGCTTTGCTGCAGTTGTGTTTCCGATGTTATGTTATAGAAGTGCTACGCGGTGTGTCAGTTGGTTAAAGGTCAACTGGTGAACCAACAGACACAAATGCAAAACTGATATCATCACCAACCTTGCATTTTCTAACGTTTTGGGTCGGCTGCCAGTCTGTGGATCATCATTCATCATCATCATTTCATCTAAAAGACGTCCACTGCTGGACATAGGCCTCCCCCAGGTGTCGCCACATTGACCGGTCCCGTGCGTCTCTCATCCAGCGTGTCCCCGCAACCTTCACCAGGTCGTCGGTCCACCTAGTGGGAGGCCTTCCAACGCAACGTCTTCCGGTTCGCAGTCGCCACTACAGAACTTTTCGGCCCCATCGGCCATCCGTTCTGCGAGTAATGTGCCCTGCCAACATCATTCTATGGATGCCCCACACTATTGTATAGAATCTGGTTCTTCTAACCTAACAGACAGATGTGTTGCTTGGAAATTTGTTCCGCCATTTCTTCTTCCCAGCTTAAACACAAACGGCCTTATTAATAAAAAAAAGTTAAGCCTGCTTAAACTTACGCTTAGTTTATCTCGCATGCCGTCTCACTTCAAAAATATTCAAAAGAAAGGGACGGCATGCGAGATAAACCAAGCGTAAGTTTAAGCAGGCTTAACTTTTTTTTATTAATAAGGGGGTAGGAAGTGTGGAAGGGTGGGTGTTTTGGGGGATTGTCTCTTGTAAATAAATTTTGACGTTCGAAAAGTGCTGATTATCTGCGTAATTTGAATACTTAAATGATTTTTTTCTGGATGCAGCTGAATGCAGTATTTGTTTTAGAGCGACTGCCTATCTGACCGCAACAATCCATTTAATGATCTGCAGGAATGAAAAGTGTCATACATACTAAACCAAGCGTAGCTTAGTGGCTACATTGTTATAGCGTCTACGACAGTGCCTCTACGTCTGGCTACGGCGTAGCAAGATTCGTAGCCGTCGTAGCGGCTTGTAGACAAAAACTTTTTTTTTTGTCGAAGTTACAAAGTAATAAACATTTTCTTTAAAGTTTATCGTGTTCTACTGATAAATATGCATTGATAAATATGCTGTTTCATGAACTTCCTTCATATTAATGTGGACCTTATTTCAATAGTTATTAACCAAGATTTACTTCGCCTTTTATTCTGTAGTAAAATAATCATTTAATATTTTAAACCTACCTGCATTGCTAGGCTGTATCCTTCACTAATATCCCGATACACCCAGCCGATTCTAAGACACTATTCAGTATCATTATTATTTCAGCCTGAAATCACCTACTGTTAGGTATAGACCACCACACTAGTATGAATTAATATTAAAGCCTCCACGTATTGTGTGCCTTATGCCTTATTACGTAGCTAGGCGGCGAGGCGGAAGGCCCGCTTTGATCTCAGTTGTGCCTCGACACCCTCACTGTAGTCCTGATAGCTAGGGGGCAATGAACTTGGACTCTATGGTTAGTTGATGTTGGGCAGTTGAGTGTTGTAGAAAATACACATACATACACATAAATAAACTCACGCCCTTTTCCCATGGGGGTAGGCAGAAACCACAGAATGCCACCTGCTACGATTGCAATTTACTTTTTGGAGATTTTATCGTTTTTATTTTTGGTTTGTTCGATTAGTTATAATCAAGGGCTAGATCACGGTGCGTTCGTGTTCCACGCGTGACTCAAAGAGATGTCTGCAACATTCATGCCGCCGGGGCTGCGAGTTGTTCGAAAGAGATACCGCGGCTCAGGGGAAACATGGGTGGTTTTTAGTCAGTAGAAGAAGAGACACTCCCTACCGCTACGCCCAGAGTGGAAGGAGTTTTTTGAAAAGTTCCTACCCTACAAAAAAAAAAACCGGCCAAGTGCGAGTCGGACTCGCGCACCGAGGGTTCCGTAAAAAAAATATATTATGTGATGTAACTAAAAATTTATGGTTTTCGTAATTATTCCTTTATCTATGCTATAAGACGTTGCTTCGTACCAAATTTCAAGATTCTGAGTTCACGGGAAGTACCCTGTAGGTTTTGATTCCCTTGCGAGTGTCGAAAATTTGCGGCATAAACGGGAGTATCTTGATGTAACTAAAAATTTATGGTTTTCGTAATTATTCCTTTATCTATGCTATAAGACGTTGCTTCGTACCAAATTTCAAGATTCTGAGTTCACGGGAAGTACCCTGTAGGTTTTGATTCCCTTGCGAGTGTCGAAAATTTGCGGCATAAACGGGAGTATCTTTTGATCGCGTTGACTTAGAAGTTTGATTTTTTCACAGCTCCAAGAGACCATAGACTTGAGTATTTGATATGAATTTCAGCTTGATACCTCCACGCGTTCCTGAGAAAAAAGGTCTTGACAGACAGACAGACAGACAGACAGACAGACAGACGGACAACAAAGTGATCCTATAAGGGTTCCGTTTTTTCCTTTTGAGGTACGGAACCCTAAAAACGAACAACTCGCAGCCCCGGCAGGAAATTTAGGCGCCTTTGTTCACCGAGAGGAGAAAGTGACCGATTACCGTCGAGGGTGTCGTTTGAAACTTTAAAACACCCGAGATCGGGAATCGCACTTTCTCTCGAGTGATATTTTCATACACTTTTCTCTCCCGCTCAGATGCGTTTTCTCCCCGCATATTTGTTCGATATGCAATGACGTACTTTCTACCGTAAATTTGATAAAGTATCAAGGTACTTTCCAAGCAGGTGTAGTATAAATGCTTATTAATATCTCGTGTCTGAAATTACCGTCTATTTTCACCACCCCATACCTAAGTCCACTATCCCATCTGGCCCCCTTCCGTCGGATACACCCGACCAAAGTATACATACTATAGTTTTTATAACTGCTGTATGTACAGTTTATCAACAAAAACAGGAACCTATCGTTTATATTGGCGCAGCGTGGGACTTTTATTTAGATGTATTAACGATTTTGATTGCAGAGTCATGTACTAGTGTCATGAAATCAAACACCTCAAGTATAAAGTAGATTATTTTAATCTATTCAACATAACTATCACAAATCACAGATATACTTATAAAATAGCACAGTTACATTGGCTTACAAGATATGTTTACAGTTCAACCGCTCAAGAGCGAATGCCTCTCTCTACCATGTTGGCCACCAGCTTAATGTTCCACACTCTTACAGTAGGTAGGTCAACACTCAACAAACTATTCGACCAATCAGAGCGAAGTACACAGCAGTATGTTCGATTGAGCCACTAGAATACATTACACACTTATTATTAACAGTAAATAAATTATAATAATCGAAATAATAATGATTTGGTAATTATAAAATGTAAACAAACTTAAATACTTATATTTTACTAACTAACAACTAAGACGGAAGTATTTAATTCATACACTCACTAGCGCCATCTATCGCTAGTGGAAAGAAGTTTGCCATTATTTTACAAAATCATTACATTCGGCCATCCGACATCGTGCGATCTCCTGACGCACGATTTTACAATTTAGATGAAAGTTAAATTACGAGTACCAACGAACCTGTTACCAAAATCATTACATTCGGCTATAAATTGATCTCAGATTCGCTGTGGCATGATTTATCGTTAACAATGTGTTAGAAAACTCGGAAAAACGGCAGTTTCAGGACATTCAGTTTTCATTCTTTTATTCACTGTCACTTTATCAACACACACAATCGGAATCAAATCAAATTATCACAATTTCGTGTACAGTAAATTATAATAGTTTTCGATACTCAACAATATTTTAAACTTTCAATGGCCAACGGTCACTCAGGCCGAGGTTTCGCTAAGAACGTTTCGAGTCGGCTGCCAGCGATCGAATGGTCGAGTCTCAGCTGTCTCGTCTACACTACGGTTAGGGGAAGGGCTATGGTGTTGCCAACTCTTAACAGTGTTGCTAGTTAAATGTACATAATACCACTATATTTTGTAACAGCTCGGCCATCCGTTCGCCAACGAGTGCCTTCGTTGTAATACAGTTTTACTCGTAAATACTTAACTACTTTAGTCTTTGGGGGATAGAGGAACAGGGTCTCTAATACAAATAAGGAAAAAAAATAGAAATAGGGAACGAAATAGGGAATACATTTTACACAAGTTATGTTAGAGGTAAACATTACAATATTATAACTTAGAACATTTGTGTTACGAGTAGTATAAGTAACTTAAAACCATGTTAATAGCACTTCACTTTCACTTGCACAATACTAGCACTCGCTTGGTCTGCATCGCACTCATGGCGCGGTTTGCATCGCGCTCATGGCGCGGTCTGCATCGAGCTCATGGCGCGGTCTGCATCGCGCTCATGGCGCGGTCTGCATCGCGCTCATGGCGCGGTCTGCATCGCGCTCATCGGTCTGCATCGCGGTCATGGCGCGGTCTGCATCGCGCTCATGGCGCGGTCTGCATCGCGCTCGTGGCGCGGTCTGCATCGCGCTCGTGGCGCGGTCTGCATCGCGCTCGTGGCGCGGTCTGCATCGCGCTCGTGGCGCGGTCTGCATCGCGCTCGTGGCGCGGTCTGCATCGCGCTCGTGGCGCGGTCTGCATCACGCTCGTGGCGCGGTCTGCATCGCGCTCGTGGCGCGGTCTGCATCGCGCTCATGGCGCGGTCTGCATCGCACTCATGGCGCGGTCTGCATCGCACTCATGGCGCGGTCTGCATCGCGCTCGTGGCGCGGTCTGCATCGCGCTCATGGCGCGGTCTGCATCGCGCTCATGGCGCGATCTGCATCGCACTCATGGCGCGGTCTGCATCGCACTCATGGCGCGGTCCAAATCAAGATCACTAGAACTACTTATTGCTTCTCCTTGGGCGGCACATCATTGTGCACGTCATACCCACGATAAGCGGTCCAAATCAAGATCACTAGAACTACTTATTGCTTCTCCTTGGGCGGCACATCATTGTGCACGTCATACCCACGATAAGCGGTCCAAATCGAGATCACTAGAACTACTTATTGCTTCTCCTTGGGCGGCACATCATTGTGCACGTCATGCCCACAATAAGTAGTCCCGAACATCACTTCAAGCTGTCCATTGATTTATATTTAGGCGGCACATCATTGCGCCAATCGTGCCCACAATAGACAGCCTGTAAATCATGCCGTGTGATACCTTGAACATGAATCATTTCCTGATCAAAGAATACACATGGACTTTTCACTTATATCCATCACATCCTGCGATTCACACGTCCTCGTGTGATGCTAATCTGGAAAACACAAAAATCCCGCACAGTTTTTGTTCGTCCATTCCTGACTCATGAAATAATAAAAGGACTCTATCTTTATAATTTGATTCATTTCACTAAGAACTAGTCTAATTTTAATCTAAAATTAGGAAGCATTCATCAATAATCATTCGAGATTACAGAGACCAAGTACAAAATTCCACTTTGAATTGATCAAACAACAAAACCCCAGGTATCTCGTTCATGGTCAACAACAATCACACACTATTCCCCACGGGAATACCGAGTCAAACCTCGACTCTATGGTTTTCGCTTCTAGGCAAAACCCGACTATACCACCCAGAGCTACCGCCCTCCGCGTACACACGGACTGCTTAAGACACCGATTTCTAACGGGCTACGGCTACGATACTCTGGTATAGTCTCCGACCCACTGAACCGAGAACCTGTTACCACAAACTAAAGAGGTGCCAACTCCTCATCTATTCCTTCTACAATTTCTATTGGTACTTGGCCCTCGGGCATCTTACGAACACGATCGTGAGCGTATTTGTAAGTACGCTTAGTCAAGAACCGTTATCTTAAATGGACCTTTGAATTTAGGATCTAATTTTGTCTCATTCCTTTCCTCATTTTCAATTAAAACAATCAGCTTACTCAGAAACCTGAGCCTTATTTTGGTCAAATCATTTTTTTATCATAACAAGCATTCTTTTCAATGTTCTGTGTCGCGTGCTCTCTTATCTCATCTAATGAACAACAGTCAAATTAATCTTCATCAGCGGTCACTAAACTAAGTGATCTCGCTACCCTCCCAATCATCAACTCGAGAGGGCTAGATTTAGTCACCCTAATAATCGTAGAGTTCATAGCTAGCTGAACCTCTCCTAATGCGTCCTGCCAAGAGCGGTCACGACTAGTCTCTACAGCTGTTAACATACTTTTGACGGTACTCATGAATGGCCCAATCAAGAGGCTAGATGCATATGCCCAGTTAAACAAAACTAGGGTACTCATTACCCTTTCAACCTGACCGTTTGCGCGACTACCTCCAGTAGCTATCAAGTGCAACTCTATGTTGTTAGAAGTGCAGAAACTAGAAAAATCTTTGATAGCGAAACAACGACCTTGATCTATTATGCGTTTCGATGCACCAAACAACGCTATACAAAACTCAATAGCACGAATACTACTATTGGTGTCTATGCTTAGAGAGTGACGAAGCAGCACGAATTTGGTAAACGCATCTATGATGACAAACACGTGTACTCTTTGATGACATTATGAACCGAAACTAATCGCAAATAATTGTCGGGTAAAACCTGAAATAGAATTTCTAAAACAATTCCATCGGTCTCAACAGAAGTCAAAATTTGTACAGTTGACCTTACAAAAGTCTGCCCAATACCAGTCGTTCGGCCATTCCTGGCCCAAGTTGGTGGGGAATAAAAGGTATTCTGAACAAAATCATTACAGGTTCTAATGAAAATTATAACAAACTCTTTTTCTCAAAGCTGACATGTCAAACAACACCCATACTCATTCAAATAATATGGAACTCATTAAAATATTCAGTGCTCATACTCTGACCTAACCAAGAGGAACTCTCAAACTTTTCTTGTAACAAAGTTATCAGTCTTGCTAGATTGTCTCACTATTACGAGACGTACACCTCAAAATCACATAATTTGTTTACAGTCTTTTTTTTTTTTTTTTTTTTTTTGTTAAAAACATTACGACTTAGAATAGTCAGCTCAACAAAGTGCAAGTACCCTTTAGCTAGAACCAATAAAACTCAAAATGTCTCAATTTCTCAAAAGTCAAAAATCTAATTCAAGGAATGGTGGTTGCTCTTACAGCCATCTTTGTGGCTTCCGATAGTTATCCCTGTAACCATCACGACCATTGTCATTCGAGTGACCAGGCTTCGTAACCATCCCTGTGGCTACACAGTAGTCATCCCAGTGACCACAACCGACCATAGTCAAAGTCATCCCAGTGACCAGGCCTCGTAACCATCCCCGTGGCTACACAGTAGTCATCCCAGTGACCAGGCCTCGTAAAAGGTGAACAACTTGGCCTAATAATAGCTGCTTACAGTATCAACTTCGCTTTGAACAGCACTAACCCTGTAGTGGCAACGATTAACTGTTCCACTAGGATCTACAAGCCTATTTTGCAACTGTCCTGTTGTAATATGGGATCTAAAAACCACTATAAAACGAAGATGAATATTCTGTCAATAGATTAATTAATTGGGAACAAAATTCTAACGGAACATCTGTATCAACTGTATTGAAATCAATTTGAAAGTTAGAAGCATTCTTGAGCTTATTTGAAACATCACATAACCTAACAACCTTTTCACGACACAAAAACAACACTATCACACGTCATACTAACGTTAAATCCTTGTTGTAAAATCTCAAGGCCAATTAAAATATCATTTTAAAACAACTATCTGGTACAACATAAAACAAAATTTTTAATCGTAAATCACAACCTCAGAAAATAATTAATTGTAAGGTACAGACTATCATGACCCATCCCGGGTCAATTTACAATGTTGTTTACACGCTTGCCACTGAACTGTGACGAAACATTATTTTTGATCAGAGAGCATTCGGCACCAGAAACATAATAAAATGGGTACGACTCACCAGGTTCATCGGCACACTGCTGGGATTGCTCACATAGCAAACTTCAACGCGTCGCTCGCTATGTGCCACTGCTGCAGGCACTACCCCGCAGCTGCTCGGTCCGCCTGCCGCGCCACCGCGCCGCGCTGTTGCTTGCCTTCTTGATATTCTTCCCAGGGCAGTGGACTCCCTTCTTGTCCAACTTGATGTCCTTTTGTGTATTTTACGTCTTGGTGATGCAGTCAAAGTATCAGTTGATGAGCTCGATGACGAAGAAGTCGAATCCTTCTTGATACCCTACTGGTCTGAACTGGCGGCTCTTGGTCTGGCGTATTGTCTTTATCAGACTCCATTACCTCAAAATATGACAAAAACAAAATTATTAAAGTACTAAGCAAAAACAAGAACATGATCTCATAAAATTATCATCTCTCATTTAATTTTAAATCTACATCTCCATAAACTTTGGGGGTATTAACAGAACATTAAATTAGTAATCAATTAAGAGAAGAACCAATGTATCACAATATATCTTTATTCAATCATAGCACACCTGGCCAACTACTATTTTATTTAAATCTGTGACGTACTTAGTTACGATGATTTCGTTAAAAAAGAATTAATTTAATTTTAAATCTACATCTCTATAAACTTTGGGGTATTAACAGAACATTAAATTAGTAATCAAATATGAGAAAAACAAATGTATCACATATCTTTATTCAATCATAGCACACATGGCCAACTACTATTTTATTTAAATCTCTGACGTACTTAGTCACGATGATTTCGTTAAAAAATAAATTCATGCTCTACTTACACGCTTGATGTTCACTGTATATGACTTTGGCACACCTGGCCAAAGATTCAATCTAAATTCATAAGCACACTTGGCTTAAATCATAGGCATACTTAGCCTAAATTCATAAGCACACTTGGCTCAAATCATAGGCATACTTAGCCTAAATTCATGAGCACACTTGGCTCAAATCATAGGCATACTTAGCCTAAATTCATGAGCACACTTGGCTCAATTCATAGGCATACTTAGCCTAAATTCATGAGCACACTTGGCTCAAATCATAGGCATACTTAGCCTAAATTCATGAGCACACTTGGCTCAAATCATAGGCATACTTAGCCTAAATTCATGAGCAAACTTGGCTCAATTCATAGGCATACTTAGCCTAAATTCATGAGCACACTTGGCTCAAATCATAGGCATATGTAGCCTAAATTCATGAGCACACTTGGCTCAAATCATAGGCATACTTAGCCTAAATTCATTAACACACTAGTCTTTAACCTTAAACTCACATGGCCTAATAACTCTAATCAACTCACTCACTCACTCGATTAACATTAACACTGTTTTTGTAGGCAAATCCCACTTCTGAGATGTCATGAAATCAAACACCTCAAGTATAAAGTAGATTATTTTAATCTATTCAACATAACTATCACAAATCACAGATATACTTATAAAATAGCACAGTTACATTGGCTTACAAGATATGTTTACAGTTCAACCGCTCAAGAGCGAATGCCTCTCTCTACCATGTTGGCCACCAGCTTAATGTTCCACACTCTTACAGTAGGTAGGTCAACACTCAACAAACTATTCGACCAATCAGAGCGAAGTACACAGCAGTATGTTCGATTGAGCCACTAGAATACATTACACACTTATTATTAACAGTAAATAAATTATAATAATCGAAATAATAATGATTTGGTAATTATAAAATGTAAACAAACTTAAATACTTATATTTTACTAACTAACAACTAAGACGGAAGTATTTAATTCATACACTCACTAGCGCCATCTATCGCTAGTGGAAAGAAGTTTGCCATTATTTTACAAAATCATTACACTAGTAAGAAAAAAGATATGTTGTGCATACTATCTAAAAGCGTCATCATCATCATCATCACCTTCCTGCCCATATCTCATTCTATTTGGGGTCGGCGCAACACGTTTTCTTCTTCCATTCTTCCCTGTTAGACGTCACGTTGGCATTTTACTCTTTTCTCTTTCATATAATTCGTCACACAATCCATCCATTATTTCGTTGACCTTCCTCTCCCTCTTCATCCATCAACATTTATATCTGACAGCGTCATTGCGCGCGCGGTTGCACGTTGCGGCGTGCATTCGTTGTTCCGTGATTCGGGGTCTCGAGCATTCGTTGTTGCGGTTTGCGTCGCTGCGTGCTTTCGTGCTCGCAGTGTTCGTTGTTGCGGGCATTCGGTGGCGTGTGGTTCGGCGTGGTGACTTTCGGAATGACGTATTGCACTCGTAGTTTCGTTCTTCTTCCGTCCTTCTGACATTCAAAAGTGCCTGTAATGGCTTAATTGAAATAAAATATTTGAGTTTGAGTTTTGAGTTCATCAGAGAATAAAAAAATACTTTTATTTTAATTATTTTTTTTGATTATTTCCTTATATTTCCACTGGAACTCACATTTTAACATTATCTTAACGCTCAGCGAGACTTTTTTAAATTTTCAAATTGTTCTGCAATAAGAACAGTAATTTTACTTCCGTCATTAATTACGTTTTCGTTCCCGTTCAAGATTTCAAACAGTTTACATTTGAAACTGCACTGAAAGTCAAGCAAGACAGTAGTTTCAAGAAACCTTTATGAAAGATTCAAAGGAAATATATTCAAATACGGGTCCCTTGTTTCAAAGCTATTTCATTAAAATTGTTCACGAAAGCGTTACTACAAACTCTGCGAAGTACATCGTAAATTATATGATGTAGCAAATGCTGGCAGGTATATAAAGTATCGCAGAGTTTTCGACTCATTTAGTGCAGTGACCTGATTTCTATAAAGTTGTCCCTTGTGTCTCTCACCTTCAATTGACATTTTGGAAAGAATATATTTATATGTATACCGTATTTTTAGGGTTCCGTACCTCAAAAGGAAAAAACCTTTAGGTATGGGTTAACTTTGTTGTTTGCCTGGATGCCTGTCAAGACCCTTGATCTCGGATACGCGTGGAGGTATCGAATGACATCAAACTTCTAACTTAAAGTTAAAAAGATAGGGATCCCGAAAATAACTTATATTTCGACATTCTCAAGGGAATCAAAATTTATAAGTTACTTTCCATGGACCTAAACTATGAAATTGAATTTGTCGTATACGAAACCATTAGTGGACGATTCCGACTCGCACTTGTCTGATTTTTTCCTAGTTATGAATATTCTTTATTTGTGTCGTATCGTTTCATAGGAATTTTTGCAACCAATTTCGTTCAGTGGTTATGCAAATAAGAGCGTGTTTGGAATATTGAATAGATTTCTGTTTGCTGTATCTATTTCGGTGTCGCCCTTTTATTTAAATTTCCATAGCTTAACTGTTTTTACACTTGGATCATTCTTTTTTTGAACACTGTTTAGACTGCCGCGTAGGTCTAGTGCTCGCAGGCGTTTTTCCATCTGGGATTTCGCAGTAGCAGCCACGGAGACTAGATCTATGCCCGGTTGATGGCAACAGGCTCGCCCCTTATTACATGGGGCTTAGATATTACTGGGGAAATGTGGGTAAACTAATGGGTACACTTTTGCCTAACCCTTCGGGGTTTACAGGCGTGATAATAAGTTATCCATCAATTTTACGTGTCCATTTCTTTCTCCTCGTAAAGGCAGCATCTATTCTACAGCATCTTACTTAGGGTAATTCTGTGATTCGCCTAATTCGATGATATTCGATACTTAGTTAGTACTTTATTTTTATACTAGCTTTTGCCAGCGGCTTCGCCCGCGTGAAAATGACGATTTTCCATACAAACTTTCATCCCCTATTTAACTCCCTTAGGATTTGAGTTTCGAAAAATACTTCCATATTTCTTGTCTACATTAAAAAGGGAACCTCTGTGCAAAATTTCAGCTTTCTAGGTCCAAGGGTTAGGGCTGGGCGTTGATGAGTCAGTCAGTCAGGACTTCTCTTTTTATCCGACTACGGCAAAGCCAAAGGAGGGTTATGATTTTGACTGGCTATGTATGTATGTTTTTATTTATATAGATTTCTACAAATGCCTTTATCACGAAGTTAGATGAGTTCACTTTAATGAGTAATCCTTACGTTTAAATCGTACGAGTTACACGTAAGGTCCCTCCGGGATTACTCTGGTTACAGACACAGGTGAGGTCTAAGCCCTCTTGATTGATATACGTAGTAGCACCTAGCTTAAGATATGCATTATAAATCGTGGTAGATAGAAATAGGACAGGAGCTTTGGTATAAAATATGAAGTTAAAGGAATATTGACCAATTCTAGTGATAGTCCAAGATCCCAGGGCCGCCAGACGTCACGTATTTTCTGACGAAGGAAATGTTACGGTCGCTAGGAAGTGTCTGGGAGTATTGGCAACTTATTTTTAACCTGCAATATACGTAAAAATCAGCTTGGAGAAAATACGTGAAGTAAGTAATTTTTTTGTGTACCTTGATGACCTGATACCTGAAAATTGGCCGTCCAAGCAAGCTAGCTGGTAGTAGTGTGTTCTTAGTTCATACTATTTTTTTTTTTTTTTTCATACTGTTTGGATGGGTTTTCAGACATGACGTTCTATTTAACTGTTTTAGATCCTCTATCATAAAGAAAATTTAACCATTCAAAACTAGAAGTAATAACCACAATAATTGACCAAATATGACCACTTAAAAACCAAAAGTGTAAATACAAGTGCAAACAAAAATGGCGACAAGTGTTGTGTCGCCGTCCATATGCCAATGAGTTCTCCGGACGACGGGTGCGGCGTGCGCAGGCGGCGCAGCATCAAGCGACTCTTGCGCAGCCTCACCGCCGACAAACTGCAGACAGGTACGTACTGATGGTTCATCATTTCACCATCAAAAATTACTCTGGCTTGCAGAGTAGGTAAATGTGGCACTGTTCCACAAACAACGAGGCACTTAATATCGTGTCTTGTTGGTTGTTTAGTACAGGAATTGATAGACGCTACCGAAAGCGCCAAACTAGTAGTTCAGTTCTGGGACAACACAATTTAGGTTGACATTGACACGCTAAGAAGTGAAGATCATCACTATCAGCCTGCATCAGTTTACTGCTGGATATAAACCCATCAATCGTTTGACCATTGAAGATTTTTGCCAACTCTCCTGTAGGTTGCCGCTACCCACGAATCGGTGCTTCACCTGGCCTGGGGACGTCCCATCTTACATTTTGAGATTCGTGGTCTAACACTACTATATCCGTCGCCCCTGTGGGCGGGGGGCACAGCTCAGCAGAGCTAAGGACGACGGATAGCACTATTCCTTCATGTACTAGGGGCGAATAATGCTATACGTCATCCTTAGATCATAAGATTCCCCAAATGATTTTTTTCTGATTTTTTTTTTAGAGCGACTGCCTATCTGACCGCAACAATCCATTTAATGATTTGCAGGAATGAAAAGTGTCATACATATTAAACCAAGCGTAGCTTAGTGGCTACATTGCTGTAGCGTCTACGACAGTGCCTCTACGTCTGGCTACGGCGTAGCAAGATTCGTAGCCGTCGTAGCGGTTTGTCGACAAAACCTTTTTTTGTCAAAGTTACAAAGTGATAAACAAACGTTTATTGTTTTCTACTGCATTGACTAATCATGCTGTTTCATGAACTTCCTTCATATTAATGTGGACCTTATTTCAATAGTTATTAACCAAGATTTACTTCGCCTTTTATTCTGTAGTAAAATAATCATTTAATAGTTTAAACCTACCTGCATTGCTAGGCTGTATCCTTCACTAATATCCCGATACACCCAGCCGATTCTAAGACACTATTCAGTATCATTATTATTTCACCCTAAAATCACCTACTGTTAGGTATAGACCACCACACTAGTATCAATTAATATTAAAGCCTCCACGTATTGTGTGCCTTATGCCTTATTACGTAGCGAGGCGGCGAGGCGGAAGGCGCGCTTTGATCTCAGTTGTGCCTCGACACCCTGACTATAGTTCTGATAGCTAGCGGGCAATGAACTTGGACTTGAGGGTAGTTGTTGTTGGGCAGTTGGGTGTTGTAGAAAATATTTGTTTGAAGAATTTACTTTTTACCTGACTGCAAGCAACAAGCCCTTCTCCTCCTTTTTATATTATCTGTTTGTGGTTTTTCCGATTAGTTAAGAACTAAACAAACTTCATTCTCGTGAGCTAATAAAGTCGAATTTTCTGGTCAATTTGCAACTTCCACACAGTACTGTCTGCTATAGCCTAAGTCGCAGTTACAGTTCAACAATTTGGTTAAATAGTTGCGTGTCAAACTGAAGATATCGAAAAAAAAATTAAAATGTAGGCGTGAAGCGACTGCTTATTTATATCTCGGGTCCGACATTGCCGTCTATTTTCGCCACCCCCATACCTAGGGACCGGTCCATGTGGCGAAACTTAGCGGAAGCCTATGTTCAGCAGTGGACGCCTTTTGGCTGAAATCATAATAATGATGATACCTAGGGACAACAAGTCCATCACCATCCCATCGGGCCTCTTCCGTCGGATATTCACGAAAGTATACATAATATATAGTTTTTATAACTGCTGTTCGTACAGTTTATCAACAAAAACAGGAACTTATCGTTTATTTTGGCGCGCAGCGTGGGACTTATAATAAACGATTTTGATAGCTGATTCTAATATTAGTAAGAAGTAAGATATGTTTTGCATACTATCTAAAAGCGTCATCATCATCATCATCACCTTCCTGCCCTTATCCCATTCTATTTGCGGTAGGCGCAACACGTTTTCTTCTTCCATTCTTCCCTGTTAGACGTCACGGTGGTATTTACTCTTTTCTCTTTGATATAATTCCTCTCCCTCTCCAACCATCAACATTTATATCTGACAGCGTCATCAGAGAATAAATTTTTTTTTTTTTTTTTGGATTATTTCCATATATTTTCACTAGAACTCACATTTTAACATTATCTTTACGCTCAGAGACTTTTTAAAATTTTCAAATTGTTCTGCAATAAGAACAGTAATTTTACTTCCGTCATCAATTACGTCTTCGTTCCCGTTCAAGATTTCAAACAGTTTACATTTGAAACTGCACTGAAAGTCAAGCAAGACAGTAGTTTCAAGAAACCTTTGTGAAAGGTTCAAAGGAAATATATTCAAATAGGGGTCCCTTGTTTCAAAGCTATTTCATTAAAATTGTTCACGAAAGCGTTACTACGAACTCTGCGAAGTACATCGTAAATTATATGATGTAGCAAATGCTGGCAGGTATATAAAGTAGGTATCGCAGAGTTTTCGACTCATTTAGTGCAGTGACCTGATTTCTATAAAGTTGTCCCTTGTGTCTCTCACCTTCAATTGACATTTTGGAAAGAATATATTTATAATATGTATACCGTGTTTTTAGGGTTCCGTAGTCCGTACCTCAAAAGGAAAAAACCATTAGGTATGAGTTCACTTTGTTGTTTGCCTGGATGCCTGTCAAGACCCTTGATCTCGGATACGCTTGGAGGTATCGAATGACATCAAACTTCTAACTTAAAGTTAAAATAAAAAGATAGAGCCGTTTATGCCGCAGAAATAACTTATATTTCGACATTCTCAAGGGAATCAAAATTTATAAGGTACTTTCCATGGACCTAAACTATGAAATTGAATTTGTTGGGTTGCGTATTTATACGGAACCTTTAGTGGACGATTCCGACTCGCACTTGTTATACGGAACCTAGTTATGAATACTCTTTATTTGTGTTTTAATCTATCTATCTATCTATCTATCTCTTTATTTGTGTCGCATTGTTTCATTTCAACCAATTTCGTTCAATGGTTATGCAAATAAGAGCGTGTTTGGAATATTGAATAGATTTCTGTTTGCTGTATCTATTTCGGTGTCACCCTTTTATTTAAATTTCGATAGCTTAACTGTTTTTACACTTGGATCATTATTTTTTCTGCTTCACAGTTTAGACTGCTGCGTAGGTCTATTGCTCGCAGGCGTTTTTCCATCTGGAATTTCACAATAGCAGCCACGGAGACTAGATCTATGCCCGGTTGATGGCAATAGGGTCGTACCTTATAACATGGGGCTTAGATATAACTGGAGAAATGTGGGTGAACTAATGGGTACACCTTTGCCTAACCCTTCGGGGTTTACAGGCGTGATATTATGTTATCATCAATTTTACATGTCCATTTCTTTCTCCTCGTAAAGGCAGATTCTATTCCACAGTGTCATGTACAGAGTAATCCTTACGTTTAAATTGTATCAGTTAAACGTAAGGTCCCTCCAGGATTACTCTGGTTACAGACACAGGTGAGGTCTAAGCCCTCTTGATTGATATACGGAGTAGCACCTAGCTTAAGATATGCATTATAAATCGTGGTAGATAGGAATAGGACAGGAGCTTTGATATAAAATATGAAGTTAAAGGAATATTGACCAATTCTAGTGATAGTCCAAGATCCTAGGGCCGCCAGACGTCACGTATTTTCTGACGAAGGAAATGTTACGGCCGCTAGGAAGTGTCTGGGAGTATTGGCAACTTATTTTTAAGGATATTGCCTACAATATACGTAAAAATCAGCTTGGAGAAAATAGTAAGCGTGAAGCAAGTAATTTTTTTGTGTACCTTGATGACCTGATACCTGAAAATTGGCCGTCCAAGCAAGCTAGCTGGTCGTAGTGTGTTCTTAGTTCATACTAACACTACTCAATCGTCCACATTTCCTTCGTCAGAAAATACGTGACGTCTGGCGGCCCTGGGATCTTACTCTATGAATTTTTACAGTTAACCATAATTAGAAGTTTTTCATAATTACCTGTTATCACAGAAAAAGTATGAAAGATGATAACATGCTGCATCGACCCCAAATGAATTGAGATAAGGACAAGAGAATGACGCCCTGTCATCATATTTTTTTTTTCAATTGCATCTTAAGCATTTGCCCCAAACTTTTCCCAATACTGTTTGGATGGGTTTTCAGACATGGCGTTCTATTTAACTGTTTTAGATCCTCTATCATAAAGAAAATTTAACCATTCAAAACTAGAAGTAATAACCACAATAATTGACCAAATATGACCACTTAAAAACCAAAAGTGTAAATACAAGTGCAAACAAAAATGGCGACAAGTGTTGTGTCGCCGTCCATATGCCAATGAGTTCTCCGGACGACGGGTGCGGCGTGCGCAGGCGGCGCAGCATCAAGCGACTCTTGCGCAGCCTCACCGCCGACAAACTGCAGACAGGTACGTACTGATGGTTCATCATTTCACCATCAAAAATTACTCTGGCTTGCAGAGTAGGTAAATGTGGCACTGTTTCACAAACAATGAGGCACTTAATAAAAAATCTGTCCTGCGTGTTCTGTTGTTTGTTCACTACAAGAACTGATAGACGCTACCGAAAGCGCCAAACTAGTAGTTCAGTTCTGGGACAACACAATTTAGGTTGACATTGACACGCTTAGAAGTGAAGATCATCACTATCAGCCTGCATCAGTTTACTGCTGGATATAAACCCATCAATCGTTTGACCATTGAAGATTTTTGGCAACTCTCCTGTAGGTAGCCGCAGCTCAGCAGAGCTAAGGACGACGGATAGCACTATTCCCTCATGTACTAAGGGCGAATAATGCTATACGTCATCCTTAGATCATAAGATTTCCCAATAAGGAAATTTGAATGAATACAACAACTAAAACATGACGAAAAATGACTCAACAAATCCTAAAATAACCACCATTGTTTTCTATTTGTTCCAATATTCTCAGATCCCATTATATCCCTTATTCCAAACAGCGCACGCGTAAATTCACGCACATTGCGTGTTTACGCGTTGTTCTAGTAAAATTCCGTCCGTTCGCACTTGAGCCCACGTGTTCGCGTTTTGTTTCTCATCAGACCAATGCCAAGTGTATAGTTAAGATAATAGGAACGTTTTGATGGTGTTGTGGTATTTCTATTTAGTCATAGAACATTGGTTTTGGTACTAAAATGTTGGAATTTGAGCTTCCGTGTTGTATCAGCATTGAATCATCTTCCGCCTATATTTTTGGTCCAGCTACCTCGTGAGATCGATACATCGAGGCCCAATCTAGGAATAGGTCCCTGCAATGACCTGCGACAAAACTATTGTTGCATTGCTCCAGTTCGAACTTCCAGTTGAATATACCTTTACTGGAATAGCAGCTCCTCTGCTATGCTTGTGGTATGCAGATGGCATGGTTTATGTCCACGACACATCATAATTATACCTCATCCATCACTATCTACTAATCGAGAACGAGGTCGAGAGAAACCCTGTTTTCAAATAAAAAGCTTTTAAGTGCTACCTACCAATTACACCAAAAGCTTATAGAATTTTCCATATCCTTCTGCAGATGCTGAAATTACATATTGTTGCAAGAAACTTTCGTACCTCCCCTTTGCGTAAAATATAAGCCTACATTATTGTCTGTCGTGTTCTCATATAGCATCAGCCCTTCTTTATATTGGCACGGCTCAATAAAATGCTTTCGTGTTCCGAACCGGTGTTGTTTTTACGACTATTTACGATTTTCTTGAGCAATTTGTAACTGGATTTCTTTGTAGCGTTTTCTTGTTTGGAAAGCTGAAGATTGTTACTTAAATATGAATAGGAGGTTCGGAATTCAAGCGTGAAATAAATATCGAGTTTAAGAGCAAAATTTATAACCCGTGCTATGAAATAACTACTTAGTCTTTCATTCGAAAATGTAACACGCATATATTACTATGAGAAAATCTGGGAAGAGTTACATGCTAACGACAAACCATAATTTTTTTTATGACTAAAACAGTGTTCATAGTGTTTCTTGCCCATTCTTCTTCATAACGATCTACGCTTTGGAATGGGCAATTACAGTACTTTTGCAAGTTGCCTTGTGACTGTGGCTTCGCTTTATTTGTTTTTCTGTCATTCTAAAGTGCCTTTGAAGGTCTAATTGAAATAAATGCTTCGAGTTTTGACTAAGTCTGGTCTGTGAATATTGCCCTCACACATTTTATAGCTTTTCTGATCCACCCGCAATGACTTCAGTTTATCCGTGATCATGGTGCTTGTCACAGCGCCGAAATATCGGGAACTCGAAACAAAAAGTAAACTCGATAAATATTCTATTTTCAGTATTAATAGTAGTGTTAGTGAGCTAGTCGGTTTAAAAACTTATATAACTTTTCTGATGACTGCACGTACTCAATACTTACTGAAACGTTATTAAAAAAATGAAATAGCTGTTCTGTACCTATGTGTATTGTATCTACTGACTGTCAAAAAACCAAATTACACCAATTTCCAGTCATTGATGTAAAAGACACCATGGGTTCTCCCTTCACGGCTTGATTGCATTAAAAAAACGATGCTCGCTCATCCGGGTGATGGACAAACGAGCTGCACCCGGATCACGTAATGCAATCACTATAGATTTCCCTTTTGTCAATTCAGCAGTGCAATGCACCTTTTATGTTAGGATAGATAGTTTTCTTTACAAAACTCAGCTTGCTTCATAAAGGAATAAAGTTGAAAAAAAAAAATCAAAGCATTAATTTCAAGTCGACTAGTTAAAGATATTTTTGAATTATTGAAACAAAGATCAGATGCGGCGCAGGACTTTGTTTTAAGTATAATATGTAATGATAGGCAGCCCACACGTGTCCTTCTTCCAATTAGACTGAAATCCAGGTTTTAATTAACCGCATTGATGCTGTCTGGAAGCCACCGGTATTGTGTGAGATCTAGTGATGTTACTACTGGAAGCTCGGAAGTTAGTACGTGACAGGCGTGAACATGGCTGCCATATCAAGTTTTAGAAAAAGTTAGCCTTTTTAAGCTATTGCATAGCTTCTATCGCGGGCCTTGAGCGTGGAGAGCGAATCCAGAAATTCCGTAACGAAAATTTTCAACCAGGTTGCTATGGTTACGGAAAATAACAAGGTTGTCAACTGAGGTTGTCAAATTAAATAATTAATTATTTGCAAAGTTGATAAAAAATGCTATGCAATAGCTTTACCGCGGCAGTCTCCGAATGCCACATTTAGTTTTTTTTTAAATGGGACATGCTCGCCACTCTATTCCCAAACCACTGTAACTTCTGTGCGCAACAATCAACAGTGGCGACCACCAGAAGAGCGTCGAGAAAATGAAGCTCGACGAAGTCCCAGAGAGACGATTTATCTGTCTTCGATCCCGCAACGAAATTAATCAGAAAATAATAGCGGATAAAGCTTGATCACTCATTTCTAAACTAATAGAATATTTATTTGATGTCGTAGTAGTAGTAGTTTTGTTTATATACTTTATTATTATACTACAGACTTTAGTGTTTATTTTATTTGCGAGTATTATATTTATCTATTTTATTTTTTGTGTGTGTATGTATTTTGTGTCCGTAGGTGTGACCGTGACATCACAGTGGGCCCTATCAGAATACCAGCGCTGCGGTATTTGTTTTCATTTATCGCAGCATCATGCTGAGATAGGAGCCTTTTTGGCCTCGCACAGGTTTTCTCTTATTTAGTTTTATATTCTTTTTTGTTATTATTATTTTTTGTAGTTCCTGTGCTTGTCCCAAATAAATATTTTTTCTTTCTTTCTTTCTTAGTAAGGGACATTTGCAGCCAACATAATGTAATATGTATAAACCGTTCTAAGGTATTTGACGTGTGGTTAGGGTGGTTAGGGGGTGATACATAGCTATGCCGATCTAAGTTTACACAGGTACCTAATGGAGAATACCGCACAATTCAGGCGACCTCTACGACCACTGGTTTTGATAATCAGATATTGTAAACATACGTGATTTACATACCCTACTATTTTAATATTGTTGATGGTTCAATGAATTATATAATTTGTACTTATTTTTGTAGACGTTTTGTAGATGACATGATATTTGAATTTGTAACTTATCAGTTATGTTTTGTCCATTACAGGTAAGTCCACCTTTCTTCAAGGTTATTCTTATACAGTAACCGTATTCGGGGTAAGTACCAGCTATCTATTAGTATTATTAAGGAGAAATGTTATCAAAATGATTTTATTTTGTTAGTGTAACGTAAAAGTTTAGTACAGCGCCATCTAGTAGAACACGACAGCATCAGTATCAAGTCACTGTGACTTTAGTTCCGCTACTCGCCGCATTTGTATTTTCCTCTACTCGCCACTAGGTGGCAGCACCAGTAGCTTCAACATTTTAAACAAAAAACTTTTCCTTACTGAATCACCACTCACTAGATTAAAGAAGGAAGTTGTGTTTAGAATACCATAATATTAACTTTGGAAATATAATATAACTGAAAACGTGAAAGATTCGAACATTGTTGTTGGTTCGTAAACAGTCACGTCATCTTTCGACGGGCAGGAATATATTTCTGGGAAGTTTCAACTGACCGCAGTGACGTACGTTCATTCATGATTGTTGAAATGTTTGGAGGAGTTTACAACAACGAATTTTGGTTCGTAACATTATTTTAATTTTGCATACCTAAGTATGGTTAGGAATAGTAACATAATTGAGGAAATAGAGGAAACTATTAAGCTTAAAATTGTTTTTTTTGTGTACAATAGGTACCTACACTAACCAATATTAGTCACCATTGCGTACCTAGTCCGATTAAGGCCCGCATAGATAAATGCGTCCAAACCTTGTAATTAAAACATCATTTTGGCATAAATAAGAATTAATTTACACCATATAATTTGTAGTTTCTTGCTATTTTACTTCTAGTAATACCCACATAGTCACATTCATACACTTTTGTGATTTTCTGTTACTGTGGTAATTAACGTTTCACAAACATACCATTTTCAAAGTCATCGTTTAAATACTACTATTAATATCATAAACGGGATATTTACCATGTTTGATTTTTGTTTCGAGTTCCCGATATTTCGCGCTGTTACAAGCACCATGATCACGGATAAACTGAAGTCATTGCGGGTGGATGTTTATGAGCAGACAAAACGGTCTACCCTCTTTCTCGTTCGTTTTTTGCGTTCGGCACCACTACCATTGTCACTCACTCACTTGTGACTTCAGTTTATCCGTGATCATGGTGCTTGTAACAGCGCCGAAATATCGGAAACTCGAAACAAAAATCAAACATGGTAAATATCCCGTTTATGATATTAATAGTAGTGTCAGTGACCATGCCAGTTTAAAAACTTATATCGTTTAAATAAGCCGAAATTCTTATCTCAAAGTAAAAACCTGTCATTCACACAACCAAGTAACTTTTTAATTTTCCATTTTTTTTTTTAAGTATGTCTATATCTTTTTGCTCGTGACTGTAGCCCTTCTTACAATAATAACAAGAACTCAAACAGTTATTATTATTATGATTTCTCATTGTACCTGTTATTATTATTGGAATCCAGTCTAGTTCCGCTCAGTTAGACTGAAATGTTTGGATTTCAGCTAATTGTGAGTTTTCAGAATTGTTTCTCTGATAGGACGTTGGCTTGGTTTAGTTCTAATGTAATTTTATTTATTTATTTATTAACTATGGAAGTCAAAGTCAAGTCAAAGTCAAAATTCATTTATTCAAACTAGGCTGATAATCAGCACTTTTCGAAGGTCAAAATTTACTTTACTTTACTACAGTGAAATTTGGCTAACTGGGACTTGGATAAGTGAGAAACTTCTATAACTTTACTGGAACTCATACTGAGACATGAGACAGATTTGGATATCTGAGACACATTTAACCAGGTTTCACTGTATTTACATTTTTATAAGACAGTCCCCCAAAAACGCCCACCCATCGACACTTCCTAGTGTTTAGCTGGAAAGAAGAAGTGGCGGAACAAACTCCCCAGCACACATCTGTCTGTTAGGTTGGTTAGAAGAACCAGACTCGATACAATAGCAAGGTGTCAGTTAAATTTAAGATTTACTACAGACACAATCATTATTAAACAAAAGTATATAACAATAAACAGTGTAAAAATAAAATAATAAATACATAACATAACAGTAAACTAATTTTGGAGAAAGAACACAAATAACAAACATTGTCTTGTGTTCAACTCAGCGACCAACTATTCTTATCATCTAAGTAGTCGTTAATAGAATAGTAAGCTTTTAAACAAAGATTAGATTTAACTTTGGCTTTAAACTCATTAAATAGCAAGTCCAGAAAAGAAGATGGCAGTTTATTATAAAATGTAATCCCGAGCCCTACGAATGAATTGTGAACTTTGTGAAGCCGGTGAAAAGGAGCGCGTAGTTTATGCTTATTTCTAGTGTTAAAATTGTGGATATCACTGTTTTTAGTGTACAGGTGGATATTTTGTCTAATATATAAAATGTTGGCAAAGATGTACTGAGAAGCAACAGTGAGAATACCAATCTCCTTAAAAAAATCTCTAAGGGAAACTCGGGCACCCAGCTAATAAATTGCACGAACCGCTCGCTTCTGCAGTACAAATATATTTTGAATATCAGCAGCTATGCCCCACAGCAGAATACCGTAGGACATAACGCTGTGAAAATAACTAAAGTAGACTAACCGTGCTGTATCAACGTCAGTGAATTGTCTTACTTTTCTGACGGCGTATGCGGCTGAACTAAGCCTTCCCGCTAGGCTTGATATGTGTAAACCCCATTGTAATTTTGGAAGACTTACAGCTAAGACAAATAGATTAAGAAATAGTATGTGAGACTGACAGCTGAGTGACAGCCAATTAAAAGTCCTCACTTCTAAATACAGACTATTAAAAAAGAGTGTGAACAACACAATACAGCCACAGAAAAAAATACAGAATAACATTCAAGCCTAAACTAAATACACATTTTATAATTCACATTCAGTACCTACAATAATAAAAAACTGAAAAAAAAAAAACATAATTTTAATTAAAAAAGCTACGGCTCATGCACTTTCTGGCGGGTAATGGTAATGCTTACAAGTATTAATGATTTTTAATAGGTATTTAATTTTTTTTATTGACTGCCTTGTTGGTCTGTGTTCGTAAGCGCAACTACTGAGCATGTGTTCCTGGGTTCGATGCCCGGGTCGGGATGTTATTAGGTTTCCATCAGGAATTTCTCAGTACAGCTGCAGGGGCTGTATTTATGATTGGTTGAGGGCAATAGACCCCTAATGACATAGAAAGGGGGTGTACTATTTTTTTGAAAATGGGTTACAGGTGTCATGTTTTCTTCAATAGATACCCTAGTAGCATTTTTGTTGGCATTTGTTGGCATTTAGTTGGGCCACATACATTTTTGTTGGCATTTAGTTGGGCCACATACCTCTGTAGTGGCCCAACTAAATGCCAACAAAAAATGCTACTAGGGTAATAATTAGCTGATGGTCACATTAAGATCATAGCAGGTGATCATATGAAGTTTCTACCTAAGCCCCATGAGAATAAAGTATGAAAATCTCAAATGTGAAATGACAGTGAAGTGAAAGGAGGGAAGAAATGCTTTTACCCTTACAGTTACTTACTTACTTTAAAAGCCCAATAAAAGAGTCATATGCAAATCCTTACATAGTATAAAACAAAGTCGCTTTTTTGTCTGTTTGTTTGTCTGTATGCTTAAATCTTTAAAACTGCGCAACGGATTTTGATGCGGTTTTTGTTAATAGATAGAGTGATTCAAGAGGAAGGTTTAGTTTATAGGTTTAGTATATAATTTGAACGACATCCACGCGGGTGAAGCCGCGGGCATCAGCTAGTAATAATTAAAATCCACTTGACGCTCGTAAAGCAAAACCTCTAGGTCAATAACTTGACGCTTGAACTTGTACTTAAAGCAATATGATCGCTTATCAGTAATCACATCTGTACCGCCTTCAGTAGGCCTGATTACGTACACATAAGTATTTACCTTATAACGACGGTAATGCGAACAAAACAAGGGTGAATCCATTTGCCGCGGGTGATTTGTGGAAACATACGGGGGTTTAGTAAGGTCGGGCACGCTATACAGAGCGAGTGTTTAGGGAGATGATGAATGATGATGATGGGAGATGCTTGAGGTCAGTGGTGTGTGTTTAAAAGCCAACAGTATGGCAAGCCCATAAGGTAAGTTGTACTGAAACTGTTCAGAAACCCTAACATCTTGAATAGCAGCGGGTAAGGGCTAACCAAGCTTGTAGGCTTTTATAAAAGGCCGCCACAAGTTGAGGCAAGTTGTTTTACATAATCAGCATATAGTGGCCTCCTTGCTGAGCACAGGCTACGAGAGGGAGACGACTGTCTGAGTCTGTTTAAACATCTGATTTTTTTTGTCGATAGTTTCACTTGACAAATTTCACTATCAACTGTTTGCGTTAAATTACAAAAGGATATTGAAGTTGCATTAGTTTTCCCAATACGCGTAATAAACTGCTCTAAGTGACATCGTCATCATTTAAGTCTGAGACTATTGTGGTCACTCTGTTATCAACAAATATCACGTCATATACATGCGTGACGTTAGTTGTTCAACTTACATTCTGACGACAACTCTTTAAATAAGTATAAATCATTTTGTGGAAACTTATCACAATGGAAACTACTATAACTAATAGGTACTTAATATTTCGATTGCTCAGCAATGGAACGCTCTACGCGAATACCCTCAGTCAGCTATGCTTGATGCTTTGTTGTTTTGGTTCTGCTTAACACAACTCAAAACAGACTCTACAATTTTAGAAAGAAATAAAGGCATTTAGCTTGACAACCACTCGAATCCATCATCATTATCATTCTTCTGCCCTTATCCCATTTTATTTGGGGTCGGCGCAGCATATCTTCTTCCCTACTTCTCTATTACTCGTCATCTCAGCAATCACCTCCTTTCTTGCCATATTATCCTTCACACAGTCCATTCATCGTTTCTTTGGTCTTCCTATACTCATATCGTATAGCCGAAAGATACTAATCTCAACATACTTTCCTTTTTTTTTCTACAAAAGCGACATCTGCTATCAAAATCTTCAACCGTACGTACACTCGACTCGTGCGCATGTCAGCCATATGTCGCTGTGACGTCACTCGCACCTTGCATACAACATTATCATACGGCAGGGGTCGCACCGCGGGAATATACTGACCTTTATAATTATTATGAATGTTTAGAATTACTTGATTACTATGTCGGTTTTTTGTACGGACTAGATCTTAGTGTACTATGGTAGACGCACCTGGTTGAAGTAAACAAACGGTTGGAGTTGTTTTAATTTAGTTTCTTTTTCGCTTTGAATAAGGTTGATAGTAGAATAATCAGCCTGTATTGTACTCCCTGTAAGTTGGAGTGGACAGTAATCTACCTAGGTCTTGTGCTTTTTGTCTAGGTTTTTTTGGCTATTTGTCTGGCCACTGGCAAAGGCCTTTCTTTCTTTCTTCTAAACCTCTTACCTCTTTATGTGGTCATGTTTGCCCCGCAAACTTTAATTAAAGAACAAAGATAATGTGGCGAAATATAGTATGAATGATATCTAAACGCCACACACTACGGCGACTATGCAACGATTTAAAATTTCCATGGATTTCATTCTATTAAAACAACCTTTCCTTGAAAAACAACTGAAATTACATACATTTCATAAACATTCAAATCTCAATCAGATTTCAACTGTGGCATTGGAAAAATAAATTTTCTCTATCTAACAAAGTAACATAATATCAATTCAATATTATTATGTTTTTACCAAGGCTTCATACAGACAAACAAATCGTTTTAAACGCGGAAACAGGTGTTATGCTAAGTGCGAGATTCGGCCAGCAGATGGCACTGGGCAGGTGCACAGATTACTAAGCTATACAGACTCTTTACTTTCCAACCTTCGTTGTCTTGGCACGCACACATCCCCAAAGATGTCTGGACGCGTTTTTTTTTCAATATTGGTGATATTACCCTACAATTCTCCTTTAAAATATTATAAGATGAAATTGATAGTACCTATGAAAGATGATATGGCTAGAAAGGGGAGGCTACTGTGATGACAACGCATAAACTACGCGAATGGAAGAGGCTATGCTATGCACCACTAACAAGTTTGGTATTATCTACCTAGCCTAGAGCTTCCAGTATACTTCGATCTAGTTCAGTATTTTACATAAAGAGACTACCTATGTGACCTCCACAACCAAGCAAATGGGTAAAACCATACCCGTCGATAAAACTGTCCGATTTTCGGGCTTCTCATCGTCAGTACCGATTGTCAAAGATGTATAAATAACAGCTGAGACCAATGGTTCGAAGTGCTTTCCGAAGCACGAAGAAGTTTCAGTAGCAATCTATGATGATCACTCATTATTCAGTGATGACGATGATTCAAAATGAGTCTTATTCATGCATGTGCGAGTGAGTGAAACCAAAGACATACGCAGTCAAGTTTCTGTATAGTATTCGAACTGACAGATGGGAGCACAGATATCGTCAGCGGAGAATTTTTTGTTTCATTTTCGCTCGTTGCTACGAATCTTGTTTATCTTATTTTTGGCTGTGTTGGGCTGAATTTAAAGTGGATCGTATCAGCTGGGATGTGCACACAGCTGGTCTGGTGTAATACATTTAAATAATGCACGGTTCTTACGTATGGGGTGCTTGCATTAATTTCCATTGCAATATTTGGTAGGAAGTTTTGTGCATTTGAAGTGTTACTCGTAGTTTCTTTCTCTTCTAAAGGCATGATTTATAGGTGAAAAACTTATAATAATACCAGCCTATTAATATCATCCCAATGCAGGGCAAAGTGATCTTTACATACTGAGAAGCCATGAGTATTGATCATCACAATTGCTCAAGAATAGCTTATGTAGTATAGTCAGCCAGTTGGTAGCGGGGGGCCTCCTCAGGGTGTTGTTATAGGACATGTTATTTTCATAGACGTAGCACGACTTCTAGTTTATAATTAAAATCATAGCTCACGCTGCATCACTGCACGAACATACTTAAGGAAAGCCTAGATTAGATTGTATCATTAATCAATAATTCTTCAATCATTCTCACCGTACAGGCAATTAATGAAGAACGATCAGCTTCCGATGATTGACAAATGATTTATTACGTTTCTGGGTTGGCAACGTTCGCGAAATGATTAGATTAATTTGTGAACTTATGCTATTTACTTATGTCTTCCTTGAGAATTGGAAAGAAGTTGCACAGAATCGCGACCGTTGGAAGGAATGGAGGGAGGCCTTTGCTTTGCAGTGGGACAATATGGGCTAGCTATAATAATAATAATGCTATTTATTATTGTGTAGTAAAAGGACTTACTGAGGGTTATCGTATTACCGAGTACCAACTGGGTTGTGGAGGTCAGATAGGCAGTCGCTACTTGTGAAATACTGGTGTTCAGCTTCATCTAGTAAGACTGGAAGCCGAACCCAACGGAGTTGGGAAAAAGCTAAGCAGATGAATGGTCAGTGGTAATTCATTGTAGAAAGGTAATTTGGAAGACTATTTTTACGATCCGATTAAGTTTAAATTGAAGATATCCTTAGTTCATCGCCATTTCCGAATTCCTCCTCCCTTGGAAACTTCCTCTGTTAGTCATAGGTACATAGAGGTATGTCTAAATATTTACGGAATTCAATTGCATTTTCAATAAATCAGTCAGCCCTACACACAACACGTTAATTTAAAACAACCATGACCTTGATACAAACAAATCATTAATTTATTATAATCAAAACAATCCCTAGAAGACAAGAACATGAATGAAGCGCGAAATTGATATAATTTATCATTTTGTTCCAACGATGAGCAGGAGTTGAATTTTGGACTTTCGCCAACAAGCTTATAGTACTTGGTTTCTTTTGTGAAGAAGTGACGATGTAGTAGTGGAATCGTGATATAATTTGATAATGTTTTGAGAAATGAAAAAGGTTTAGTGGAATTAGCTTTCGATGGTGACAGTTTATATGTTTGTCTCTTAAATTCTGGGTAGTTGCTGTTTTTATAATCACTGGTTTCCGAATTGGTAGTGATAGGATTTCCCCGGAAATGTTATCTTTGTACCATGCTGATGCTCCTAACTGGAATTTTGCTCTGTGTTCAGGTCTAAATATGAAATACCTGGAAGATTAAGATTCAAGAACTGTACGTTATAAACTACTTGCTCTTGACTTCAATCTTGCCCTTAGAAATGATGTCGACGATGGAACGAGCTTTCCCAGAAGAAGCCTGTTTACTCGCGACTTATAACTTGCAATACTTCTCCTACACAACTTGGTACGTGTACCAAGTTGTTACTTAATCAAGTTCTCTTAAGTGTTGCTGTTATGCCGCCACCGTTAGTTTGCTTCAACATCATAATCATTTCAGAAAGAAGACGTCGACTGAGTTGAATTCAAATTAATTCTTTCGCAACCAAATGCACCTGATCTATCGGATGTTTGTTTCGTTTTCTTCATCATCATTTCAGCCGAAAGACGTGCACTGCTGGATATAGTAGGCCTACCCTAAGTGTCGCCACATTGACAAGTCCCGTGCGTCTCTAGTTTTCTTATGCTCTTTGAATTTGATTATTTGATGATTCAACAATCTAGTTTATAAATTTTTGCTTTCCTTTTTAAACGTTATTTATTAAACCAACCATGATCTATTAGGTTCAGTATAAAACTCCATTTTGGCTTCTCCCATGACAGATTCCCAACTGTAGCGTTAACCCAGTATCGTAGCTAGGCGTAAAACAAAAACAGCGGCCACAGCCAACGCGTCGTGTCTAAATATAACTTCGCCATGTTTTTGTGCACTGTTTTCACTAATTAGCTTACGTATGTGGGTTTATTAGCTGTATCGGGAATTAAGAGTTTTATTGATTTTCTAGGAATTAGTTTCTAGGTTTTCGGAGCTCCTTTGAACGATCCATCGTTCAAAGGAGCTCCGAAACCCCGTTTTTATTAGGAAACAGCAAATAAAATAGAGTAGTTATGTGTGACCTTTATCAGCCTTTATGAATTATGTTAAGAATGATATAGGTAAAGGAGGTCTCTCATGAGATGACGAGAAACAGAGAGGTATGGATGAGGAAGACATGCTGCGCCAACCCCAAATGAATTGAGATAAGGACAATAGAATGATGATGATGATGTAACCTTTATGATACAGCTCCCCGTCAATCCCAAGAAAAGATTCACAGTTTCGAGCTGATTTCTACAAAACTGGAACATAAATCTATTAACTGAAGGCGGAGATTCTAGTAACACTTTAAAGTTTCTAGTGAGTGTTGGTGTTTAACTTACAAGTTCACTGACGGTCAATGCTGACGGTCGACCATTTATCAGCCTTATTCCTTAGGCGAATAAAGGTGAAAACTGACAGACCACTGATGAACTCGGTAGTGAAGTTTTGGGTTCAAGGGATAAAATCTACCCGTCGGGGCTGCGAGATGTTCGAAAGAAATACCGCGGCTTCGACACACAGGGCTAAAAAGGAACATGGGTGGTTTTTAGTCAGTAGAAGTCTGACCTTGCCGCTCAGAGCGGGAGGAGTCATTTGATGATTTCCCACACTCCAAAAAAAAAGGATAAAATCTGAGTATATTTTTTTGCAAATTTCAATTCATCCAATCTTAACCCAATACTGATAATCAAGATTCTGTGCCAAATGAAAGGCTAAAATTGTTTATAGGTAACATGCCCTTGAAGCATTACAAAGCCGGCTCCTTTTCATCGAACAATAAAAACGCACACGCGTTTATTTAATGTTCGCAGTCGAGCCGTTTGCACTGACAACCAGTTGGCTGGTAACGGCGTGGCATCTGTTCCTTTCATTGAATAGGCCTATCATATTGAAGTTTTTGATCATGATTCCTTAACATTATTATCTACAAAAAAATCTTATTGGTCCCTAACACTGTTTCTATAGAAAACACTTTTTCTTGAAATACTTGTTCTCGGTTTATTGTTTCTGTAGACTGTGTCTCATCTTTGAAAATAGCTTTGAAATCAATGCTTTGGAGTTCACAAATTAGATCCATTCATCATCTTCCTGCCCTTATCCCATTTCCTTGGCGTCGTCGCAACACGTTTTCTTCTTCACTTCTCCCCTTCTTCATTTCCCTTCGTCAGATGGCACGCCATGATTTATTTCTTTCTCTTTTATCATTCACACAATTCATCCATCGTTAAAACTAGTATGTTTGTTCATGATTGCCTTTGGCTAGAGATACGTAAATTTCTTTTAAAACATGAGTGCAGTCAGCCTCATCTATTCTGTTGGCTAGTAGGCTGCTGGTTCCTAAAGTACTACTCGATCTATGTCCTTCATCAAATTATCTAACATTTATCATATCCATTCGACAATAGAAACAGCTGATTTCATATTTATTTACTCCACAAATGCCAAGTAAAACCTACAACCGCGGTTTGTTATTCAGGCGTTTGTGACGTTAGCAAGCGCCGTACACACAACTCTTTTACACGTTGCCAAGAATGCGAGTAATAATGAAAGATTTCATTAGGAAATAACACAGTTCGATCAATCACCTTGTGTACCTATCGCAGTACAGTTCTTTGCTATCAATCATTGGTTTATCTGGTTGGGAGACTACATCTGCTGACTGACTCGTTTGCTAAAAAAACATGGCTTTTTTTACAGTAGTCAGAAATGAGTAAGACTTCTCTTTGTGATGTTTAAGGGTATGGAATGATTCCATTATCCTTCCTTTACTAACTTTTTGTAAAATCTAATAGATATTTCTTAAAAACTGCCAAAACTTTCTGAATTATGATTCTATTACCATAATTTTTTTTATAGGATTTGTAGTTCGCACATAATAACGTTGTTATTCTAGCCACACTGACCATATAACAACTCACAAACTAGGACACATTTAAAAGATGTCCTTCCTGTCTTTAAGAAGCTGTCCTGCAAGAAGTAGGTTCTTTATTCTTTACGTAGTCTTACGTAGTCCCATATGGGTTTTGTGGATAGTCCTTATTAATACTCCAAACACAATCTTTAATCTTCGGGCTACGTCCTTTGGGCTTCAAAAGAGCATATCAGGCTTACTTACGACCTTGTTGCGATATTTTCGTATAATATTCAAAATTGTTTTCCCAAAATTTTCCTAGTAAACTCACTTCCCAAAAATTCTGTTTTTCTTTGTACCTATCAATTTATTTGTCTACCAAACCCAAAAAATAAGTCAGCGGTTTCATTCAACACTGAGGATTGAAGAGTGAGTGAGTGACAGCTTCGTAAATACGTAGATGTTGATCAGACCGTGGGGGGTACGAGAAACAGACATCACGCGATGATGTGCCGGCGGCAATGATGCTGGATGGATGATACATGTTGTTTGTGAGTCATTGGATGGGTTTTTGCAAATAGGTCAAATTCTCTCTTCAAGACCCTACGTGAGAATGTTTAAGTTTAAAGTAATTCTAGATCTTCTAAGCATTCTAGTTTTATCATAAGCCACATCGTCATGAGCTGTCAGATGTATTTGTCGTAAGCTTCATCATCATGCACAGCCTGACTTGGCCCACTGCTGGGTAGAGGCCTCTCTTTGCTTTTGCTAAAATCTGCATGCAGACATACAGTTTATTTGGGGGTCGTAGCAACGTGTCTTCTTACATATCCTACATCTTTATTAGCCCCATGTCAGCAGAAACTTCGTTTGTAATGCCTATGTGAAATGCATCTTTATGTCTTTCTTCAATGATATATCTTTTAAAAATGAAGCCATCTTAACATAATTAAATTAATTGCGTGAAGGCGACAATATTAACACCATTATTTTTGTCTCGACTCAGATAAAAATAATTTATCAGCGTTTGACCTTTATGTGAGTCACACTTCCCGGGTGGCACGTACCTACTACTGTACCATTTTGTCACTAACGGAAAAACATCTGTACCTACCGGGAGAATTAATACTTCAAAAATTAAGACTGCCAGTGCTTTTAGGTCATTTCTTCGGTTAACATACAGTCTGGATTAGACTCCTAACTGACAACGAGGAGTATCAATTCGTCTCAATAAATCACATCTAAGCACAGAACATAATTTGGTACCTTTATAAAACCTTTAAGATTTATTTAGGCGTGTCAGACAATTATCTTGTCTCACGGTACTTTTTGCTTCCACCTTCAAATAAATCTCGAGTTCTCGACCTCTCTGACTCACCGCAATTCTTTCTAAACTATAGGTATTCCATCAAATCTAGTGGGAAGTACCTTTAATCATTATTACTCTCCTGTTCTTATCCCAATTTAATTAGGCAACTTCTTCTAAACTTCTTCGTCTTGAGTCATCCCTTTTACTATTCATATCATCCATCTCACAGACCGTCCATCGTTTCTTCCACTACTATTATAGCCATCCAAATTTATTCTGAAATCTTTCCTAACGTGGGAAGTGTCCCAACACAACATTCCTTCATTCACAGCTAACAAGTCAATACAAAACAATACGTTTACTGGATCACCTTCGGGCTGAGGTCAGGAACTATCGGCTATCGCTATCGTTTCCAAGAAAACGTTGATATTTACACTATAGTTTCTCGCCTCATTCGAAGAATCATATGGGACACTGTTATTTTGTTAAGGATTTGTATTGATTGTGCTTCAATGAAGTCACCGTTAATTTTGAACGGACCTAGCCACGTGGTCATTATCATCTACCATGTCATTTATAAAGTTCAACACATTTAATGTCTACTGCACAATTCAACGCAATTCGCACTGTATGTATTGCAATTATAAAGATAATCTGGATAATCTCATCAAAAAAAGCGGCTTATTGATTCTAGGAATGTTCTTAAAATAGCTTTCCAGTAGAATTCTCTAAAAGCTTGCTTTTACCTCTATTAATATCCACTTCTAAAACAAAATAACGATACTATTCTCTGGAAATCACAAAATAACAAAACATCGCTATAAACGAATCAATGCTAGTTGTAATAGTACACACTTTACTACACAGATTCTAATACGAAGTCAAGTTTACTATTCAGTGATAAATTCAATTCATTAGGACTTCTAGAATTCCACATTCCACACCACTGTTTTATGTTACTCGTGGAACCACTGATGTTCCTGATTCATTCAATTGAATTGTAGAAGTTTTGTTTGTTTATGTTGTTATTAATAAAAAAATACGTCAAATTTTGGTGTCACAAACCATCACACCACACCACATCATCATTTCCCTGCCCATCTAAATTAATTCGAGGTCTGCGTAAAATATCTGCTTCTTCCATACTTCTCTATTCGTTGCCATCTCATATGCCACTTGCTTTCACGCCACACCACATATAATTGCAGTATTGACCAGTGATTTTCTCTAGTATTTTTTTTTCCTTGGCTTGATTCTCCGATCAGATTCGTTGGTTCCAACAAGTATCTAGGAAAAGCAAGCCCTATTAACAAACACAATAGTTGACACTAAAAAACCTGATGAATCAAAAGCCTTATCAGATTTGGCACCTCACAAACGGAAAACATGGTAATCAATAAACTACAAATCTGAGAAAATCAATCAATCACACACAATACAATTAACAGGGAACTTCCACCATTTCCTTAGCAGAATGAAAACTAAGAAACCCAATCCGCAAATGTGCCAGAATGCCATAACAGTGACAACAATGTGTGATGAAACAATGCTGCTTCCCGGACACTTTGCATACAACGCAGAAATGCTAAGTGTGCGACCTAGGGCACCCACGCCCAATGCACTGACTGCTGTGATATCATTCTACATGTAATATGGAAGAAACGAGGATATGCCAGAAGACGATGCTGTAAAAGAAGTAACAAAAGAAACGATGAATTATGTGAATGCTAACATGACTACTGATAGAGAGACTGTAGATAAATTGTATGCAAGTTGATGTGGACAGAAATAGGATGAATACGGATGCATGATATTTGGTGGTAGACTAAAGAAAGGTGTGCTTACAACAATAAGTCACTAATTCAATTAGCAGCAAAACTGTAGAAATCGATGACTGTGGAAATAATTCGATGGACTAAAATAACGCCTCCTATTTATTTCTATGTTCTTAGTATTGTACTGACAATTATACAGGATACACCTCTAGAATTTAGTGGGCTTGTCTGTAATGAGTTATGAGTATGACAGACAGATGAATTATGAAAATGTCCTGGCTTGTGACCTTTGAGAGTTTCGTCATCATCTTTGACTTTTTGTTGTAATGTTTTATGGTAGTCCAATCAGGTATCTTCTGTGGCACTATGGCTTATTACTAACTCGAATTGTTCTACTGTATCTGGAATGCGGCGCCTTACTATCCTCTCATCCACTTTCCATTTCTCTCTGTCTCGAACTTCCAAAGACCAGTCATCAAGTCGAGCTCATCCCGTCATCTCTGTCTGGCCCCCCCTAGATGTAACTTGTCATTGAAGAAGGACCCAGTGGGTTATGATTTGGGCTCTATTAAACACTGAGGTGAACAGGAAACATGCGTTTGGATATTCTCTTTCCTACTTTCAAATTCTGACTGTATTTTGGGACGGAAAACGTAAACAGTCTTTCGCAACCAGGAAATTGTAAACGAAAAATTCCCAATAATTAAAAATACAAAGTCACAAAGCTTGTTTTCCTGAATCACAAGATCTAAAAATAAAATGGCGCTTTTGCACTGTACAAACAAAAGTATTTGCGTGAAATAAAGACGCTTAGATCTTAATTATTATCTCGTTACGCTGTGTTAGATCCAGATCAAACGATAAACTGTAATACGTAGATGTTTGACTTACATTTGAATAACATTTCAGTTTAGTTGAAGTTAAGGTTAGAGCCAGTAGGTTAAGTTCATGACGACTGTAAGGTCACGCCACTGTTTGGCACTGTTAGACTGTTGAGACTGGCCGTAAAAGACTGTTTTATAAAATCTTGTACAACATTTTGGATTCCAATATGATTGTGATCAAATTAATAGTAATTATGTTTTTGGTGAGTGAAAAGTTTTGATTCGGATCTTTTGAATGCGTGTATTTTACAAGGTCTGTCGTAGTCCTATGCTTTATATCTTCCATTAGTAATCAATATTTCTCATCAGAAGTGATACGATGAATGAATGTGTAGTTGTCGTGAGTTTTTAAACTATTGTTATTTATCTCTACAGTAGTTACTTCTAAACTGGTATCTTAATACGAGACGTATAAAAACTTGAACTCTAGAGAAAAAAGTGGAACTCGCAAAAAATATGCTTCTGCGTCGTAGTTTTTATGCAAGGACTTTCAGGGCAAAATCGCTGGTTGCAAGTATGAAAAAACTGCAAACACCGAGCAGATTTTGTGTTGACAATATTTTTACCACGGCCAAGGCTATGTTTACCTAAAAATAGACCACATTTTGTTGTCGTTAGTAATTTTAGACAATTTGTCTAATGTAGATGAAACATTTACCTGTGTTGATCTTTCGCATTAATTAAGATTTACTATGATCAACTTTGTAGATTTGTAGTCAAAGCTGATGATTTGACGACACGGTTGGCGCAGTGGCTAAGCGATTGGACTGCTGCGCTACGTGTCGCGTGTTCGATCTCCGCACGGAACAAGTATTTGTATGGCCTACAGATAGTTGTTTCGGGTCTGGGCGTGTTTGTGTATGTGACTTTCAATGTTTGTAAACGCACCCACGATACAGGAGAAATTCCTAGTGTGGGGCAACGTTTAAAAAAAAAAAAAGCTATGTATGACTCTTTGGGACATTGGTTGTAGTTGCAATCTTTGTTTCCTTTTTCTTCAATACAGTGATGAGTGTAGATCTCCTCTTTTTCACGCCACGACACTCTTTGACGTTTAGAAGTTTAGTGTTCTCTCTTATATCCTTTGTTTGTTCAATTAATCCAACATTTTTCTTCCATTCACTTGCGAACTCTTTGTCAGCAAAGTCTCAGTCTTCTTTGCATATTCATAGCATTTGCGGCATACTTGTGCACGATGGGAAAGGCAATTCAGGAAAATAGTTACGGTTTAGCGTAGGCGACCTGGCGGCATCTCAATTATGCATCGAGGCGAAGTTTATAGTTGTCAACTTATTACTTAAGTTCTATTGGCGCCGCTCGTTGAGCGGTTTCACCTACCACTGGAAAAGCTTTGTCTAAATAGGTTTAAGATGTTGTTTACATCTTTGAAAAGCACTATGTTGGAATTTTAACACCTTTGCCTCTTCGTTTCTATTGCTAGCCATTATTTGAAAAGTATTAATTCTGAACTTATATTGTAAATGTCAAAATGCTCTCATGAAAGTCCAGGAATTTGCTTCCTTAGGACATGATTAATTGTTGTCAAGGAAATGCAAATATGGGTCAGTGACGACAGCAAATAGTAAAAAACCAAGTACTGTTGCACACCGCAATATTGCACTTTATTCAATCATTCATCCCATTTTTCCTGTCTACGGTTTTCCTATGTCTACAAAGGTGATTTTTTCAGGCATGATGATGGTACTGTAGAAACCAATCTTTATTGTAATCTATTGACTCACAATTTATTTAGCTACCTAGCCATGACATCAGTTAGGAACAAAGAAAGGCGATTTACAAACACTGCAGCATTGTAAACTAATATTAGCTACAGATGAAGTGAGGATGAGATGTGATGCCTGTCTAAGATATAATGGGAGGAATGTGAGGTGATTACTGAGATAATTTGTCTTATATTGTTTAAACGACAAGAATATGCTCAGTATGATGTTATGCAGCAAGAATTTCGTTGGTTTCATTTCAATGGTTTAAGACCAGATTTTTCTAGAATTGTTAAGAATTTCCGTTAGGAAAATCCTAGATCCCATACGAATGAATCAGTGATCTTAGCAAGGCCTTTGACAAAGTCACTCGTTTTTTATTGTAGTTGACAAAGCGGTTAAATGTTTTGTTTTTACTTAGTGTGTTAATTTTTCAACCCACAAAATAATAATCGTGATGATACTCACACTAAATGCAATCCTTGTTCAAAGTTCACTTCCTGGTTACATTTTTATCCTCTACTATATTACGCATTATTTCAAAATCTACATTGTAGTAATCTGTATTATATTGTGTATTAAAATTCGTCTCTAATACTCGTTCACTCACAGGACCTAAGTGACAATTGCCAAGCATCGTCATCTCGCAAACAATGACCACAGACACATTGTTTCAACATACATAGTTGTATCTAAACATGTAAATAGACACAATGTTTATTTTATTTTATTTTATTATTTTTGGAAAACTTACAGCTAGGTTACACAGTAGATAGGCAGGGGGTGGGGGGCAGGGGGTGGGGGTGGTAGGTAGGTAGTGGGTAGCAGCTAGATTAAGTCATACGTTGTATCGATGGATGGACTGTGTGAAAAATGATGATCTGGCTAGGACAGGAGACGAGTTTTAAGATAAGACTAATACAGAAGTATGAAAGAAGAAGACTTGCTGCTGATATGGATGGATTGTGTGAAGATTTATATGAGAGAAAGGAGAAAATGATGCCATGACGTCTGACAGGGGAGAATGGAAGAAGAAAACGTGTTGCGCCGACCGCAAATAGAACAAGAGCAGAAAGTTGATGATGATGATGATGTGTTCTTTGGTGTACTTAACATTTGTTTTGGATTAGCATGTTATCTTCAGCTACACGATAAATTAATCGTTAATACGCCATTAACGTAGATTAAGATAATTATAGTATTGGTAGACAGAGCGCTACCGGAACACCTATGCATACATGGTGCAATGTACAGGTAGATTTAAGATTATGTTACTGTTACTGAAGCATTATAAGAGGCAATTGATCTTAACTGTTTGCTCGGAGTTAAACCGCCAATGAGAGCTGTCTTCTATTCGTTAGCGATATGATAATTTCATGCTAGATAAAGGTCAATGTTCTCTAACAGTAACAGGTAGACAGAGATACAAAAAACTGTGAAGTTGCTCTGTGATGATTGATTATCTCATTGGTGACACCATCTTTGTTTGCTTTTGATTTTAGTGTTTCTTTATTAATTGCACTATTATTATCACTTGTGTTGACTATAATAGTGTTTTGGTCATTTGCGTTTTTGGTCATGGCATAAACTATGCTCGTGACTGCTCGTTCACAAATGAATCATACCAATAGCAGGAAAATGAGTTTCCTTTATTCAATATTATTGATGTTTCTGAGAATATTTTACTTTGAAATTAAAGTAGAGGATTATTTGGCAGAACTCCATCTCGTTATGGTGGCCTGTGATTCATTTGATGGTTTCCATTCCATCCATGGTAATCTAAAAATTTCGTCTTCTTAAGACTAATTAAAGTAGCTTTAGAGAACCTTAGATGGTTCCCGCAACTGGCGTGCGTGTATGATTAGATCTATGAACGTGACCGAAACTACCAGGTGGTGCCCTGTAATTTCTCAGATTCTGCCATGAGGAGAATCTGTGGGTGTATGTATCTATTGAACCTGGTATTAATCAAAACGCAAGTTAACAGGTAAATCTCTCCGAAAAATCCTAAATCAGTCTCCAGCTCCACTCCCAGAAGCGAAAGCAATCAATAACAAATCAAACAGTTATATCATCGAGCCGTTCCCAAAACTGCTCCTCCAAGAACTGTTCTATAAATCATTGATGTAGTAAATACGCCTAGCTCAGTCAATTTCGTGGGAAAATCTACGAACACTAGCAGTACTTACATAAAAAGTTGATGTTCGGGGAAAATTTAATTAGGACTGAGAAAGTGTATTTAGGATCTGGGAAGTGGAACAGGAATACGCATTCGTTAATTTAAATTAACCCTGAAATGACATGAAGATGTTAGCTGAACAAATGATGTAATAATTAATCAAACGCAAGAAAATTAATCAGCTAGACATGGTGTAACGGACAACGTGAACTTTTAACAGGAATACAGCATTCTGCACTCTAGCCTTAGAAACAAAAATGAATTACCTAGGTACATGGCTATCAAGTTTACCGTAAAAAAAAGGTAGTTTTGTTGGTCTCTAGAAACATGTTCTGACTCCATGGTAACAGTTTGTGATAAGACTTTCCCTTTACCACGCCGATAAGGCGAAGAATAATTAGATTTTAGCACAAAATAAGTCTCTAAGGAAAATTAAATAATTTTTTGCGGTATAAAAATGAGCAAGCAATACGTGGGGAACCCCGAAGGCTAGACCGCTTTTTATTACGACTAGCTAGTTCTTAGCTTATACCTATAGTTATAACTAAAGAGCTTGCGAGATAAAAAAGCATAACATCACGCCCAGTAAAATTTAACTCTAAAACCGTTACCAAAAAAGCACAATTCACTGTAATGTTTTGAAGGGTCCTTTTACACCTTATAAAACACTCCAACATTTCGCAAGTTACGTTGAAAGTCCCATAAACCCAACATTTCCTAGTGTTTAGATGTCGATGTCGCATGCAACGGAATGTGTAATGGCATTGCTATGCATGAGTAGCGTGACACGAATCGAACACGATCCCGAATTAGTTCCAACGGCGTTCAGCAAAACACTCCTAAACAACTCTACAGGAAATTATTGTATTTGGCGAAACATCAAAACTGGGAACAAACATATTTTTGGGTGAGTCCTGTGCCTGATGAAATGCCAACCAAAAACTTCTTCATTCGAACTTTCATCCCCTATTTCACCGCTTGCCCTGACAAGAAATATAACAGGGGATGAAAGTTTGCTGGTCCTGGGTTACATTACTGGGTCTGGGAAAGTGTTGATTGAGTCTTAATTCCATCAGAAATTTCGTAATAGCAGCCACTGTGGCAATAGACTCGCTTCCTGTGACTTGAAACCTAAACCTTACGTACGAAATGTAGCTGTTTTATTTGGTTCGCTTCTGCCCTAACCTAACCCTGCCGGGATTACAAGTGTGATGATATCACCTTCGTTATAAAATGAACTCATGAAAAAAAAATTTTTAAAGAGATGACAATATATCATTAATGAAACTGTAAAGATAAAGATTTTGTTCACTATTCGTGTGCCAGTAAAGAACAGATTTTAAAAGATTACTTTGAAAAATTTTAATAGCTAGCTAGACCTTGCACCTTGACCATGGCATTGGCAGATAAATACTAAAACGACTGGAAGCTTGCATAGCATGTTCAATATCAGTATCTAAAGCTTCTATTTGTAACACTTCAATGATATCATGATTCATAATCTATACTTCTATACTAATATTATAAAGAGGTAAAGTTTGTGTGTTTGTATATTTGTTAATATGTAAGGGGTAATCTCGGGATCTACTGAACCGATTTTAAAAATTCTTTCACCAATAGAAAGCCACATTATTGCTGAGTGTCATAGGTTTTATAAAAAACCGAAAAATAAAAAGGCTTTTACGTGGTAGTCCGATAAGCAAAGTGAATCGGAGAAAAAACCATAGCAGCGGAGGACGCGGGATGGTTTCGGGTTTAATTCGGTTCGTGTTCGTGTCGCTTCGGGAGAAAGGGGCGTGGCCTTTTACATCTGATCTGAGAGGTAGGTACCCGCGCGGCTCAGTCGCGTGGTCGGCTCCTTACGCAGCGGACGTCCCCGAAATTGAATTTTTCGAAACGTAATTAGCACACTTTCGACTAATTATGCCCAACGAAGTGGGCACGGGTCAGCTAGTCTTATGATAAATGGGAAAGTAACTCGGTATGTCTGTTTGTATATTCGCCTGTGAGGTTTTCATGCCAATTTTCAGCAGAAGGGATTTCTTTAGACGACACAAATGTCCTTTTTTGGTATTGTTGGTCGAATCGTTGAGGTTGCTGGCGAAAAAGCTTACACTGACTGGACGGGTCCTCAAATCTGTTTGGTTCTTTTCTCAAAAGACCATTTCAGACAAATCTACATGGTCCTCATTGTGACTTGGCCAAGATTATTTATCTGCTCTTTACGAGACTATGACCTCTGAGTTATTTCGACTGTTTTATCTCAATGTAGTCAGGTACGAAACACGTGTAAATGTGTTTATAAACCAATTTACAGAAATAAAAACTTTTTAACAAAAAATAAAACCGACTTCAAAAAAAAACAAAAAAAGTGAAAAATAAACTTTAGAAGAAAAACCAGTCTCTGAAGTCGGTGACTTTTGTTTGTTTGATTTCATTTTTTTTTGCCACCGACTTCAGAGACTGGTTTTTCTTCTAAAGTTTATTTTTCACTTTTTTTGTTTTTTTTGAAGTCGGTTTTATTTTTTGTTAAAAAGTTTTTATTTTTCACTTTTTAGTGGTTCACATGTTCATGGGTCAATGTGGACAATGTAGTTTTTTTTTGAGTTTTGTTGATTTTTCAAAAACCGCTTGTCCGATTTCGAAAAAAAAATATGGGACCATTTTGGAAGTATACCCTTTCCAACAAAGAAAGAATTTTTCAAATCGGTTAGCAAGTGACGGAGTTATGCCCGAACAAACATAAAAAAAAAAAAAAAATACAAACATCCGAATTGAGAACCTCCTTCTTTTTTAGAAGTCGGTTAATAAATAGGTATGATTCATGGCATTAGGTACGCAGGTGGACCTAGAGGTTAGCATAGGATACGTTTTATCCCAGTGATAAGTTTTCGTGGGATCATTTCCGATCTCTTCTCGGGCAAAGCCGCAGTTTATAGTTAGTATCACATATTTATCGCTTCAATATTCAACATGAAACAATTTAGTAACATCTCAATCTTCAAAGTTTTCATAGTAAGATTGTTTCGCCCGGAAACCTAGGCAGCTGTGTTTACGATTCGGCCGAAACCATCAAATGTAATGGTTCACTGCGAACGGGCTTTTAAGAGCGGCGCTATGCTATTCCTTGCGAATCGTCTGGTAATGGTGGAATTTCCAGGTATGGAAACAGTGTAAGGGCAAAACCATAAACAGACTTGTTATGTGCTATCATGCTCCGCTACGCGACATCAATGAAGGGTACTCGTTGGCTACATTTTATCTTGTGAGACTTTCATTGATATCTGATGACCGGTGTTACAACAGTACTACAGCCTTAAATAATGATGATGAAATGAAAATCAAACTTACCTTCGACATAATATTTCGCCTCCCCACAGCATCCTCTAAAGATGTGTTTCACCAAAGTGATGTTTCCGCAAATCAAACTAAACAATACAAGCTTAAACCATTTGCATTAGTTATTAGAAATGAAACTGTTTTAGAAAAGATAAAATGCTGTTGTATTTATTATGATCAATCAAGTTATTGATATGAAAGGAAGAAAAATAAGATAAACAAACAAGTTTTTTTAAATGAAAGCGAAGACAATGATACTGTTAGTTACTGGTGGAATTTTTCAGCGCACACTTTCGTCTTCAATTAGTATGATTATGTCGAAGTCCTAATATTATAACGTAATTAACTAATTACTCATCCATAGCAAGTTCACGTAAATTTTCTTTTTTCTCATCAAACATACAGAGGGTCTTCCATATATGGCAATCACTCACGTACAAAGCCTTTTCTATTTCCCGACTACAGCTATTCGGAAGCTTATGTAAGTATTGAATTGACTTGTCGAATTGAAGGCCTTTCGGTGTCTATTTATTTTGATAGTTGCGTAATCAGATTTTAATAGTAAAACGTCTATGTCATCCTGTTGACCTTTGGCTGAACTCACAAACCTGTGCTCATTAAATTCTCTGTGTATTATCTCATGGATTTACCTTACACCAACCGATTCTCCTTACCAAGAAACAGTTCCCCAAACGCCCGGTGTTTTCCTTACGATCTCGCTCAATCGTAGGAAGTGGGCAGAACCGTTCTCAGAACAATATTTAATGGGAAACTAGCGTTTGTGTTAAATGCCAAGATTTTCTGTATAAATGTCAATGTTTACACTGTACGGGATGGTAACTGCGGCTTGATTCTCTGAAGCGGTGATAGGTTGTTGAAGGATGACTCGCAGACTTCGGAAGTCGATGAAAAAAATTGGCAGTTAGAAATATTTTCCCACGTCGGGCCAATAGTGAAACAAATATGAACAATACTCAATATTCAATACTTTATTGCATTCCACATGACGGTAATCTTTGGTGGTAAACTTTTAATTAGATCACATGGACCCTGTCGGGCATAGCAAAATAAGTGAATTAGGAGAGAGGAAGCACTTTTAATTTACAATTTAAATATTATAGTAGGTAGGAACTGACTGACTGACTGACTGTAGATCTAGAAGCTAGAAATGAAACAAGTGAGCTGTTGATGCAAGAATTGTTTTTTTTCTTTCATACAGTCAATTAAGGGACTGTCTCTGTAGAGGTATAAAGGAATACCACAGAAACGATAGATGGATTGTGTAAAGGTTTTTATATAGCAAGAAAGGAGGTGTGAGATGACAAGCAATAGAGAAAGTATGGAAGAAGAAGACATTGCGCCTTTGGGATAAGGGCAAGAGAATGATGATGAATGAAGGGACTGTCTTGGTAGACAAAAAGAAACTAATAAATTAGTATTGGGTTTGGGTCAGGCCGAACCTCTGCCCACGTCAACTGAATAGGGGATCGGACAAAAAAAAACTAATTAGTCCGTCAGATAGATTTCCAAAAAATATTAACGACGTATTTTTTCTCTTTTCACGTAAAAAAAAAAATGAAGACGATACAGTGCTTCGAAAACTCGTGTGACGTCATATGATAGTACATTTTGTACCTTCATGTGACGTTTCAAGCCCCACTCCATGATCTTTGACGCGCTTTTTCTTCGTCAATTTTTATTGTTTTGATAAAACATAAAAACACGTACTTATCCAATATTTTTCGATAATCTAACTGACGGATTAAACAGAATCATATTTTTTCGAGTCAGTCCGATCCCCTATTGTCTACAAATAAACGTTTTTCAATGCACGTATGTTTCATACTGTAATCATTATTGTTACGAGTATTAGTGTGTCACGAAGGCATTTCCTAAGCTCTGATGTCGTAAATGCATTGAATTTACTCTTGAAGTACTTCTGATGGCGTAGTCACTAGTAATACGTCACTTATACAATAGAAGTATTATCATTTATCACCGATCGAATAGTCGTCAATACCTTGTTTATGAAAATCTTTTTATCGTAAGGTGTTAACGTAAAACTTATGTAACACAGGGCAGCGAAACGATTACAATGGTGTTTTCTTAATATCATTTTCTCACAATTGTTTTGAGATTTCTGTCTTCATAACTATTCTGTTTTTCGGTCGGTCGGTCGAAAGGGTTATTACGGGCCTGATGATAAATGTCTAATAGGAAACACTTGTTTTCTTTTGGAGGTGGGAAATCATCAAATGTCTCCTCCCGCTCTGAGCGGAGCGGTAGGGAGTGTCAGACTTCTACTGACTAAAACCCATGTTCCTATTTAGCCCTTTGTGTCCGAGGCCACGGTATCTCATTCGAACAACGTGAAACACTTGCTTAATCGTCTCCATCATCAGCTCCTGTGCCTCATCCAGATTTTACCCGCTATGGCAACAGTGTTGTCTATCCAGCTACTCTTTTCCTATCCCCGGACTCCACTCGGTGAGACACTGTACTGCTACTAAAATACAGTTAGAGTTTACCCTAAATTATCAGCTGCACCAAACACGCATTTTTCATTGCTCATATAATGAGGGCCCCTCTACACTCGATAAGCATATTATGTATAGGTAGGTTTTACCAGTAGGGTAGGGTTTATAACGACCAAATGACGTCATTCTCAAATTCCCCACGCAGTAATTGGACCTCGATATGCTACACTTTGAGAGTTCAGTTGCTTGATCATTTATTCAAAGAGTATTTGGGAATCGAGTTTTAATGGTCATGTTTCTCGTAGGCTCTTTACTTACATTTTTTTCTGTTAACTCAATAGTGAAACATAGCATTAAGGTGTACACATCTTAATTTTTCCAGTTATATTTACACTTTTATTCCGCAATGAGCCTATTTCTATCAACCGAGCACAAATTCAGACTTCGTATTGTTACCGAGAAACTGGTCTTGAAAGCAACAAATCACTTGTAGTCCTGGGAATCGAGCACAAGACTTCAAGCTCAGCAGTTGTGGCAATTGATTGAAATGTAAATTATTCGTTTTCACAGAAACTCATCGATTTCTCCAAAGCCTCTGCTTAGTTTCAATTTACATTTTCCTCAGTTATACACTTCTGCACTCACAACATTTGCCTGGTCATCATTATTACTCAATCAATCATCATCATCCACGACACTATCAAGTGCACCTCATCACACATTCTTGGCACTCACATCTACAGGTAGTTCAACTTCAAGTCCAAGGTTCATTAGGTACCAGTTCACCACAATTACCTGCCACTAATTGTGTTACCGTTAAAGGATTGGCATTTGACATGTGGAGAGAAGTTTGTGCGGCATTCCATAAATATTTGTTGCAAATTTTTTTTCGTGGGTCTTTTTCAGGTATTGGTTGTGTTCTTTGCTTGTGACTCTTGCTTGTATTTTACACATCCTTCATCCTATAGTACACTGCCATGTGATAGCGAGCGAGCCTATTGCCAGTAACTAGGCGTAAATCTAATCCCGGACTACTTCTGACAAATTCCTGGTAGATAAAGTCCAATAACACTTCGTCTGTCTTAGGCATCCAACCCAGGACCTTATGCTCACCAATAGCGTTTGAGTTCACGAGACCAACGAGACAGGCGATATTGGTGTGCTGTGCCCTAATCTGCCCTACTCTTTGTCATCATCGGTGACCTATGTAATATTGTACTTATAAAGTTACCTTACTTTATTTATTCATCAGTAAATTCTCTGGCTTCTTCATTAGCTATTTCAAAGTCCAATCCTAGACTAGGTATTATTTCATTCAACGAATTCATATCAGTTTACAATACCTTAACTTAAAACAAAGCGAAGCTTTATTAATAACTTTGGCTTTATTGAAACAGTAAATGGCGAACGTATAACATATTATTATTATGTTGTTACAATCCAAACAGTGCGCGTTCCCCGGTCTAGTTGAAACAATCATACAACTTTATGTTCCGAACCATGGAATTTGGCGGACACCAAACTCCTTTTCGCCATATGTTGACCCTGAATACACCGACTCACTCACACTAAATAAATTTTCCTCCACAATTCCAATAACCACTCTATCAGTATAAAATTAAAATGTAAAATCGAATTGCACGAACTTTGAGTTAGGACTTTTGTTGATTGAACGGTATGAATGCTTGAGGATAACCGCGTCTCGTTCTAATGTGCGTTTTGTTTTATTGCCTTCTCGTTTCGCGTACCATTCAGTTTGAAGTGCACAGGTGCATCATACGTCTGTCTCGCTCGCTCCCCTTGTTTATATCTGGACGCTCGCGGGTCAGTCTCACGATCGCATCGGTGCGTAGCTGACGTGTTGGTGTAAGCGTATACTCAGCTTTTTTAGAAAGTGCCTGTGTAGTGGATGTGTTTGTTATTTTTTTTTTTTGAAAAAGACATTCAGTGATGGCAATGACATCGTGCTAGTGTAGTGTTGTGCATCAGGTGTTAGTGACGTTCTTGGCATTTCGTTGTTTCCTTTTGGATATCCTTTTGTTCGGAAACGTGAGCGTCCGGCTTGTGAGCGTATGCTACGGTTTGTTGTTTTTTTTAAGTCACGATTTTTTTATAATGGTTGTCGCCAATGAGTTGTGTAATTATAAAGGTCATCAAATATTAGTTAAAAAGTTTATATAAAGTTCACTTGAACTTGAGTTTATTTCGTAGAAACGACGCTGAGGTCATGATTATAAATACTGTGTATGACAACATTAGGACTATTTATTAGGATTTTTTATTAGGATTATTACAATAGGACGCTCGTCGTCGCCGAGGCAGGCCCAAGAAACGCTGGCGTGACGATTTGGACTCATTCCTTACAGATTGGCCAGAGAAGGCAAAACATCGGGAAAGATGGAAGGAAATGGGGGAGGCCTTTGCCCAGCAGTGGGACAAGATAGGCTAGTAAAAAAAAAAAAAAAAAAATGACAACATTAGAAAAAGTAATCCTCAAAGAAGGTAGGACTAAATTAATAATCAAACAACTAAGTACCCATAGTTCTTGAACTATTAAATAAACTTTAAAAATAATGACAACTTGGAATACAAATTCTAAGCAATTTGTGTGCGATTGATGGTTTTAGGCTCGTCCCTTATAGTGTAGTCAAATTAGGCCATTTTTTAATAAAGATTGGATTAAATTCTCCGGAGAGGCAAAAACGTTTGTGATGGATTTGTATGAGTTAAAGATCGAGTATAAAAAACAAATTGCTTTTACCACCCCTACGGAAGGGGGTGAAAACTATTAATAAGTCATAACTAACCAGAGAACACAGATGTACTCAGCGTAATTTTTTATACGCTTTATTACACCTCAGTCTACATTATTACATTTTATTTATTTTAATCAGACCAACGCAGAAACAGAAAAAAAATAAAAAATAAAAAAAGTGTTTTTTGGTCATTGCGGCTGTGGGGAAAATTGTGTAGTTTTGTAAACTGAGGAAACGGTTAGACATTTTGACCTAAATACATTATTGATTTTGCACCCTAGTGTGACATATGGAAATTAGTTTTTCACGCATGTCTGCCGCTGTACTTCGGGGGAAATTTTGATTGTTTTGAAAATCATCACAATCATATTAATTTGGTCTCCTTTAAATTTGCACCCTTTAAAAAATTGGCATTTTTATATGGAACATACATTTTTTTAGTATTGTAGTAATTGCCACTGAATAAATACGCCATGGAAGTGACAAGCGCGCGACACGGAATAATAAACTAACAAGAAGAGATAAGCGTCGTCATCACGTATGCGCGTTGTTTGATGTATTTTACGAGGAAGGAGTACTTTCTAATTGTGAATGCTCTGTTAGTAAGTAATAGTGGACGCACCTAAAGATTATATTTTTAATGCTAAAGCAGCTTGTGTTTAAACGAAAAATAAAATGGCAGTGTCCTCCAAGCATGTCCTTTATTTATTAACCGACTTCGAAAAGGAGGTTCTCAATTCGTCGCAATCTTTGTTTTTTTTATGTATGTTCCCCGATTTCTCGTAAGCGTCAGGAGAGTCAGGACCCCTGGACCAAAAGAGATATTTTATGTTTTGAAAATACCAAAATGTACTACCTTTTTTCTACTATTTGATACCTAACTTCAAATATTAAGTACCTCGACTCACGGCGAAAAAACACGTAAAGAAAGTGGTCAGACATTCTGACGTCAGGTTGTCTGGACCATTTTTTTTTTCATAGTTCGAGACAACATAACGAATTTATCTCTTTGTAAATATGTACTACCTTTTTAGTACCTCAACATATGTTTTTTTCAATTTTTTTTGGCATTCCAGAAAAATGTTACGCAACAAACAAACTTTGAGCCGAGCACGACGGAGCCGGTCTCGGCTTCGTCGTTCGTGGCGTAAGTGTGGACGTACAACGAACCTACAATGATCACGGTCTTCGAACGTCGTCAAATCTCTTTGTGTTCGCCAAAAATCCGTCAATTTTCGGAGCACAGCCGAGTACCTACGAACGAAATGCTCGCAGTGCGCTCGTTCGAGGCTTGTAAGTCGGTCCACACTAGACGACGAATTGTGTTTGGCTCGTGCTAGGCTCGAATAGCGTAGACGCAGCTTTAAATTACAGAATAAGCAATAAAGTTAATAATTAACATATGTATATTTTTTTCAAAGCACAATGGACAGGTTTGTATAGACCCCATCCCTCCCCTTGTAACACTTTTTCCTGTATATCAAATGATAGAGCGTAAACAATAACAAATTTGATTGTATGGCAATAAATGTGTGAATAATGAGAGAGAATTATAGGATAGGTACGCAAAGACGATGGTGGATCTCGAAGAGCTCGGGATCGCCGGGGGCCTCCGAGTTCGAGCCACCACGACAGGTGCTCGTATGATAGAGATTCCCGGGGAATCGAGCGCCTCGACCGCAAAAAAAAGACGCTGTAGCTGAAAAGCTCAGAGCGTCCCTAAATGCGGACAAGGTTCGAGTGTCCAGGCCAGTTAAGTGCGCAAACCTGCGCATCCTGGGTCTGGACGACTCTGTCTCCGAGGAGGAGGTGGTAGCCGCCGTCACCGCGGCCGGGGGGTGCTCTGTCGAGCAGATCAAGGCGGGCACCCTACGCCCGGGCCGCGATGGTATGCTGACCGTAACGGTTAGCTGCCCTGTGACGGCGGCGAAGAAAATTGCGGAGGGCCACACTCTGAAGGTGGGCTAGTCCAGGGCGCAGGTGAAACTTCTGGAGCCCAAACCTTTGAGGTGCTACCGGTGCCATGTGGGGCAACACGTAGGCTGCCGATGCATCTCGGAGGTGGACCGCAGCGTATTATGTTTCCGCTGAGGTCAGCCCGGTCACAAGGCCGCGGCTTGCCTGGCCACAGTGGCCACGCCTCACTGCAATGCATGTGCGGCGGCTGGGAAGCCGGCCGAGCACCGGGCAGGGAGCAAGGCCTGCGCTCCACCCGCCAAGGCCAGGGGGAAGGGACGGCCCTCCGCCACCAACCCCACCGTCGTCAACGCCGCAGCCGCCGATGCCGCTGCTAAATCCGCCACCACCGCAACTCCCACTGCGGTTATACCACAGAAGGTCCCGGAGGGGGCTGAAATGTAGTGCCTAATTAATGGCCCCACTAAGCCTCCTCCAGGCGAACATCAACTTTTCTGTGGCCACGTGTGTGCGGATGTAGGGCGAGTCGGTGGTGGACATTTCGTGCACCAGCTCCGCTCTGTTACGACGCGTCGTCGACTAGCGCGTTATGGAGGGGGTGGAGACCTATTCCGACCACCGGTATATCCGGTTTGAGGTCGCTGCCCAGTCCTTGAGCGCGCCGGTCTCGCAGACCCCGAGTGGTCCACGTTAGGCGCTGAAGCAGCTAGACCGGAAGCTCCTCCTGGAAGCCGCGATCGTGCAGGCCTGGGTGTCATCACCGGTCAGGCACGCCGACGTTGACACCGAGGCAGGTTGGTTACAGGAGGCCATGTCCGAGATATGCGACGCAGCAATGCCCCGAGTCCGGCCAGGAAGCGCCCGGCGTCACGTGTACTGGTGGTCGCAAGAGCTGTCGCACCTTCGGCAGCAGTATGTGGCTGCGCGGCGCCGGTACGCCAGGCATCGCCGGCTCCGCATTCGTCCTCCGAGTGCGGAAGCCATCGAGGCGGAGCTATATGAAGGGTACAGAGCGGCGAAGACCGCCCTCTTCGAGGCTCGTCGGCGGGCCAAGGCTCAGGCCCGCGAGGAGATGCTGGAGACTCAACAGAGATCCGTGGGTCCGCCCTTATAAGACGGTGCGGAATCAACTCCGCACCCGGGCCCCCCCGCTGACGCAGAGTCTCCGGCCTGAGCTCGTGGAGGACGTGGTGAGCGCTCTGTTCCCTTCGCGAGAGGAGCATCGTCCCCCGCTAATGGCTCCGCCACCTGCGGTGCCGGAAGCGGACGGTTCAGGAAACCGATGACGCCATTCCGGAGGTGACTAGGGTAGACCTGAGAGTGGCGGTACGGAGGTTTAAGGCCAAAACTACCGCCCCGGGGCCCGATGGCTTGCCTGGCAAAGCCTGGACCCTGGCCTCAGACTCAGAGGCTCTTGGGCCCCGACTGGAGTGGCTCTTTAGCGCGTGCATGGAAAGAGGCCAGTTCTCGCTTCGTTTTAAGACGGGGAAGCTGGTCCTCATCCAGAAGCCGGGGCGCCCTGCGGACTCGCCGTCCGCATACCGGCCCATTGTGTAGCTCGACGAGGTGGGCAAGCTCTTTATGAGTAATTGCAAACCGCCTCGCCGAGCACCTTGAGGGAATGAGTCCGGATCTTGCGGATAAGCAGTTCGGCTTCCGCAAGAGGCGCTCGACGGTAGACGCCATCATGCGCGTGAGAGCCCTCACGACGGCAGATGCGGTCTCTCGGGGCGGTGTGGTCTTGGCGGTGTCTCTCGACATCGCCAACGCCTTCAACACAATGCCCTGTAGCTGCATCAGGGAGGCACTCCGGTATCACCGGGTGCCGGCCTACCTTCGTCGTGTAGTCGGGGACTACTTGACAGACAGGGCTGTCATCTACCCTTTTCAAAACGGAGAATAGAACCGGCGAGAGATGTCGTCTAGTATGGACCGACTTACAAGCCTCGAACGAGCGCACTGCGAGCATTTCGTTCGTACTCGGCTGTGCTCCGAAAATTGACGGTTTTTTGGCGAACACAAAGAGATTTGACTACGTTCGAAGACCGTGATCATTGTAGGTTCGTTGTACGTCCACACTTACGCCGCGAACGACGAAGCCGAGACCGGCTCCGTCGTGCTCGGCTCAAAGTTTGTTTGCTGCGTAACATTTTTCTGGAATGCCAAAAAAAATTAAAAAAAACATATGTTGAGGTACTAAAAAGGTAGTACATATTTACAAAGAGATAAATTCGTTATGTTGTCTCGAACTATGAAAAAAAAAAATGGTCCAGACAACCTGACGTCAGAATGTCTGACCACTTTCTTTACGTGTTTTTTCGCCGTAAGTCGAGGTACTTAATATTTGAAGTTAGGTATCAAATAGTAGAAAAAAGGTAGTACATTTTGGTATTTTCAAAACATCAAATATCTCTTTTGGTCCAGGGGTCCTGACGCTTTCGATTTCTCGATAATACTATGCGCGCGTAATACGATGCGCAGAAACCTAGTATGCAAGAGTCGAAATAAGTTTTTTTGGGCCAAAATGTTTGTTTAGGAACGTTGACAATTATTAAAATAAGAGGAAATGATAATTATTTTGCGTAGCGCACGGATCGCTTTTTGCAATTTTGCCATAACAATGATCTAAACGCAACGCGAACGCATAGCACTCCTCCCGCCGCGCCGCCCGCCCGCGTCTGCTTCGACATCATTTTTTATACAAACATCGTACGCTAGCTCTGTATAAAATAAACTTCCGGCTATATATTTCTTATTTTTATGGGGTGCGAATGTAGTATACTTAGAATACATTACATATTAAAAATTCCATGACTACACTAATTTGCCCCGAAGTACAATTTACAAATATTGTAAAATCCTGGTTTCCTAGGGGTGCAAAAGGGTGCTAAAATAACTGGGTGTTCATGACGCTTTAAAAAGCATATTACGAGTTTGCACCAACAGGCTGAATTTCCCTTGAGCCGCAAATTAAAAATAATAATTAATTAGTTATTCATACACCTCACAATGTTTTGGTGAAAAGTATTTATACACCAAAAGGGGTATCTACAAATATCTAAACTTACCACAATTAGTTATTAATAAAATTTCAAAATAATGGGACTTGTGTTAATACCCTAATATTAAACGATGTTCCGTACATAACAAGAATGGTGCAAACTTAGAGGAAACTTATATTCATGTCTTCTAATGATTCCACAAAAAATTACAACTACACGAATTCCGTCCAACCATTTTGCTAATTTGACTACACTATTATTACATGGTGGGACACACAATGTTAAGTAGCGATAAAAGGTTGTACCATTCATTAGGTAGACCTTTGTCTAACCCTTCGATAATAACAAGTATGATGATATGTGCTCGAAGTGACGTCACACAATTACAATAAAATATCTAAAAGACCAGTAACACAGTAATATTATAATCTTCTTGTTCCACAATGTTTACACAAATGTTCGCAGACATGACTGACGGTCAGACTTTTTATTTTTATTTTATAGTTATGACACTATACATCGAGGAATTTCTACCGAACATCTGTACAGACTGGAATTTAGATCTATTGAAGTATCTTTCTAGGTTAAATGCTTTGGAAAAAGTTTTAAAATTCTTCGATTTTTGTATGATGGATGATGAAAGATTCAGGTCATTTTAAGCTCTAGTTAAACCGTCTGACTTTTATATTATATCTCTTTGAACTTATGTCCTTCCTAGATTCAGCCCAATCCAGTAACCTGGATTAGATCATCACGCCCGTTTCTCAAAGGACGTCCCCCAACATGCCAGTTTACTATCTAAGAAGTACTCAAACCGTCCCAGAGACTCCGTAGATGCTACTGAGAAAATCCTGGAATGGAATACCCCAATAACTTTATGCTACCCGGGAATTGAACTCTCATGCTGAGTCGCGTTTGGGACTACTAGACGTGGCAGTCATGTCTTTTTGAATCATAACTAGAAACCAATATTCTTTGAAATTCTAAGCTTAACTTTAAAAATGATTAACTTTTGATTGACTAGAAAACATTTAAGTGTATTCAATCGCACCTTTTTCCATCTTTCGGTCATCTCAGCTACAAACGTATTCTTGACTTAAACGTACATAAATAACTTGAGAGATCAAGCTTGCCGGGTTCCCATGAGATTGTGAAATAGTTTAAAGCAATCGACTGGTTTACAAACTAATGGTTTCTCCGGACGGACGTGGAGATATTCTCAACGATCGTGTGTGGATGGATTGCTATCTATCTGGGTTTCTAGTGCCATGGTGGATATGGATGAGCTTTGCTTTATATACTTAAGTTATTAATTGACTTTCTTGTTGATCTCGTGGTCGCAAGTGCGATTACAGTGCATTTTGTGCAGTGTTGACTGGCCTGTTGGTCTAGTGGTTAGTGACCCTAACTGCTATGCCGGAGGTCGTGGGTTCGATTCCCACCCAGGACAAATGTTTGTGTGATGAGCACGATCATTTGTTCTGTGTCTGGGTGTAATTTATCTATAATATGTATGTATTTAGAAATATATAAGTATGTTTATCAGTTGTCTAGTACCCATAACACAAGCTCTGCTTAGCTTGGGACTAGATGGCGTTGTGTGATAGTTGTGGAATATTATTATTATTATTATTATGTGGTCCTGGATTTGATTACCAGGTCGGGCAGTGTTATTAGGTTTTTTCCGTCAAGAATTTCTGAATAGCCACGGAGTCTGGTTTTTGTGTCTGGTTGATGGCAATTAGCTCGTGCCCTATTACATGAGACTTACTTAAACGTAACTTGCAAAATGAGGGTAAAAAAAAAAAAACTATATACTTACGACAAACCTTTGCATAACCCTTCAGAGATAATAGGCGTGATGTCCTGTTATGTTATGAATTACAAATATAAAATTCCAAAATGGGTTTATTCATTATAGTCATAACTTGTTTTAAGATGTAGAAGACACACAAAAGGTATCGGAATAAACAATACCAGTTAGAACTTAGACTATGCACCAAAGCCTTAAATTAAAAGCTTCCAAACACTACAAAACAAGTTCTTTCTAACACCAACAAAAACTACACGGAAGTTTCGTGACAACAACACGTGTTTTAATATCCTCGACAATACATCAAACTAAACAAATCCAGTATAACTTGCCCTAGCATTGTAAGGCGCGGGCCACACATAAAAGACGCCGGGCGCGGACATCGCGCAGGCGGCATTCAAATTTTATACCAAAGAGCATATAAATAAAGCGCAATTTAGGATACGTGGGCGCCGAAATCTCGCGTCTTATCCAAACCCGAGCCACGTCATTCCGCGTATCCTAAATTGCGCTATAATTCTATGCGCTTTGGTATAAAATTTGAATGCCGCCTGCGCGATGTCCGCGCCCGATGTCTTTTATGTGTGGCCCGAGCCTAAAGGGTCTCCGTACAATGATAGGTAAGCTTATGCTGGGTTTGTATAGCTTGATAAGCCCGCATGGCGCGAACTATAACTAAATCCGCAAATTATGTCATAGATTGTTTAGACGAAAAATCTACACGTTTTGATATAAATCAACAGGTTTCTGAAGGTTAACAGGATTCAAAGTTCAAATTGTTGGCAAAATACACCATTCATTAGCGATCATGTCCTATTTGATGTTATAATTAGTTATTACACTGCCTCATTAGCCCAGTGGTCTAAAACGCGACTGCTGAACGTAATGTCCTGGGTTCGATTCCCGGGTCTGGCAGTATTATTGGGTTTTCCATCAGGATGTTCTCAGTAGCAGCCACGGATTTGTGCCCGGTTGATGGCAATAGGCTCGCTCCTATTACATGAGACTTAAACATAACAGGCGAAATGTGGGTGTACTAATGAGTACAGCTCTGCCTAACTCTCCTGGGATTACCGGCGTGATATTATGTAGGTATTGATTGTATAGTTGCAAGGGTTTATTTTGGAAGTTCCGATGTCAAGTTTGTGTCTTCCAAAAGCTCTGGGTAAAGTCTTATTGATTGACTTCAAATACCCAATTAGTTTTCGTAATTTCCGAAATTTGCGGAAATATACTTCTGATGTCTAAAAACTTGATAATCAGGTTTGATAAAACGTGTTGGCATTTTTATGCCTACTTAAAACATGAATTTTAAATACCAGATAATTTGTCTTCTATGAGGATTAATGTGATTTTCATTCGTGTTTGATGAAGTTAGAGCAGTATAAATTATTAAATTATCGGTTTTTCTTATTGTGGATTAAAAGTAGTGAAAAACCAAAGGAACAGCGTATAGCTATGAAACACAATATAGCTAGACATTCCTTCCCTTATGGTACTCATCATCAATCTCCTGCCCTTATCCCAATTTATTTGTGGTCGGCGCAACATGTCTTCTTCTTCCATACTTCCCTATTTCTCGTCATCTCATCAGACACCTACTTTCTAGACATATCATCCTTCACACAGTCCATCCATCGTTTCTTTGGTCTCCCTTCTCTTCTTTTAGCCATCTACATTCATACTCAACATTTTCCTCACAACTCAACTAAATTAAGGAACTCATCTTAAGCGATTATCATAATTCATCATTGCCCTTATATCAATTTATTTAAAGTAGGCGCAGCTTGTCTTCTTCTTCCATACTTCTCTATTCTACATCATTTGATGATTACCTAATCAAAATCAATCAAAATCGAAAGTCTTTTATTCAAACTAACCTGATAATCAGTACTTTTCGAACGTCAAAATTTATTTAAAAGAGACAGTCCCTCAAAACGCCCACCCTTCGACACTTCCTAGTGTTTTAGCAGGAAAGAAGGAGTGGCGGAACAAACTCTCCAGCAACACATCTGTTTGTTAGGTTAGAAGAACCAGACTCAATACAATAATAGGGAAGTAAAGAATGAGAAAACATGCTATGACCAATAAATTGGGATAAGACTGGAGAATGATGACGATGAAGGTGATGTCTTCTCTAAACCGCAATAATGATTGAATCATCCTTACATAGTATAAAACAAAGTCGCGTCTGTTTGTTTGTTTGTTTGTTTGTCTGTATGCTTAAATCTTTAAAACTACGCAACGGATTTTGATGCGGTTTTTTTTAATAGATAGAGTGATTCAAGAGGAAGGTTTTAGTATATAATTTGACGCGGGTGAAGCCGCGGGCATCAGCTAGTGGTTTAATAAGCACGTGAGTTTGTGACCTTAGTCATTGTTATTACAAATATCCTTATTTCAAGAATTACATTATATTTATGAGTAATTAATATACGTAGGAAAACTAGGAATCTTGAGCAAAATTAAAATAATATGACTTTAATGACTAACAGTTTAATTGTTATTTAGTTAAAGAATAGGCATCTGAGTAAATATAAATATCATGGTGATTGACATTCTTGATTCTGTACGGTTAGTTATTTAGCCAGTTTTTGATTATGTAAAAAATTGGCCTCACCCCTATTATGTTTGTGAATTCGTTCTGCTTGAGCTTGGGTTTCTCCTTTCCAATATTAATTATAATAACAGTTTATTTTAGAGATTCCCATAACCTTTGCCATGAAATACCGTGATCTGTGTTGATTGACGAAATGTTCAATTACACTGCAGTACTACTACTAGGTAGGTAATGTAATTCTTTTCATCATCATCATCATTTCAGCCCGGAATACCCACTGTTGGGTGTAGGCCTCCCCTTTCTTCTGCCACTCTTCTCTGTTCTGTGCGTCTCTCATCCACCCGATTCCCGAGCTCCTGACGATATCATCCACCCAACGCGCTTCAGGGCGGCCCTGGTTTCTCACGCCCAACCTTGTTCTTTTACCAATAAAATTGTAGATCTGTGACTGCAGTTGTAACAGTTAGTCAGCAGACCGAAAGACGAAAGTTTGACAGTCAGTCTTACCAAGGGATAGGTATCGTATAATTACTCAGTACTATTCGGGTTGTGGAGGTCCGATAGGCATTCGCTGCTGGATCGGTTAGGGAGATGATGATATTTTAGTGTCTCCTGAAGTTTTTGTATTAATCTATCCAACAGTACATTGTATACAAATGGACATATAATTTCTGCTACGTTTTTAAGTTCTATGTCTTTACATTTATCAAGGAATTACCGTTAACTTCTATTTTTCTACTAGACATACAAGTATTTAACAAATCACATATACACGGAAGTATAATTACAAGTATCCGTTTGACACGACTTCTGTCGGTCCCACGTTTGACTATCCTAATTATCTGCTAATCCGTTTAATGGCCTTATGTTTCCTGCCAATCGCTTTACGTTAGATGCCGTAATGTTAGAAAGTGTAATCGATCTGTCATAATCTTATTAGCGTTGGTATGGCTTCGTTTTAAAGCTTGTAATTTAACTTGTTTTGGGTTAAAAGGTCGTAATGACGTTTTGTGGGAATGCTATAGATCCACTTTTACAAGTCTTTGTGTATATTATTTTATAGACTTCTAATCGATCAATGAGGAAGATGTATTGTAGCTTTCTCATAGTTAGTAATCTTGTTTCACCCACTGCTGAGTCTAGGTTTCTTCTTGTGCCATGTTTCTCTAGTTTGTGTGAGACTCATCCGATCTTTTGTAAGTCGTCCATCCATCTGGTGGTTGGTCTGCCGACGTACCCTTTTTTGTAGCATAGGATACGTTATCAAAAAATAAGCCAAATAATTGGTAATGCCATACAAAACTCATAATTATATTGTTAACATATCGTTTTGTACGTCGGAAATAGCACGTGAAATATACATAAGATTCGTACTTGACATTTCAACAACAATATCAGCCAAGCCCGAAGGCAAAACAAACCAGTATTCACACAAAAATATAACTGAATACACTTGAAAGTTGAAAACAAGTATCCATGACGCATCGCCAACAAAACCACAAACTAAGTTCTTCATAATTCACTGACCACCCAGTGTACCAGTTAATAAAGAGCTGTATCAAGCATACGAGGGGGATATTATCAAGCTATTTCATGTCCAGTATGAACTGATCTAGCTTCGTAGGGACAGCAAAGACAATGCGCTGTCAGCTAACACTGGAAATGTATTAGCTTGTATCAGCCGTAGAATCTGTAGGATCGACCGTGATACCCGGCTTTTTGAAGTCAGGAATAAGTCGGCTAGACGACTAGTCTGCTAAGAATAGAACACTATTAATATAGGTTTCGTTTGGTAGGTCTTTGTTTAAGTCTCATGTAAACTACCAAGGAATCTGTGGTTCTAGAAATTAGGTGCTAGTTAAGTAACAAACTAAAACCCGACTACGACAAAAAAAAACGACGCTGAAAAAGTATGAAACAAGATTTTCAGGATAGAACATAAAAAAAGCCGTAGTCACACGTTATAGGTTCTATCCTGAAAATCTTGTTTTTGTTCTTACTCGCTATATTTTCCTAGTCCTATATTGATATTGGCAAGGTCTCAGAAATATTCTTGGCCTTACGGCGGCACTGTCAATCATCCGCTCTGAGGCTAGTGATGACAAAGTCATCAATAATGGCAATATTATTTACTATAAGTTCTTCTACAGCTGCTACAATTGTTTATTTATAAGCAGGAAAGGTCAACTTAACTTGGTACCTCTTACCGTCATATAAAACGTTATGATCTCATACTTATTTGTGTTGAAGCCGATACCAGCGCATGCGGCTCAAACGTGCTGATTCTTAATTTTTTTGCCTTTTTTCTCCTTTAGACGCTCAGCCGTGCGTGCCGAACAAAAATAAAGATTCAGAAAATGTCGGTCTGCTGTTCAACTTTTGCTAAGACAGTTAGAACTTTTGTCGTATAGAACTTTTGACAGTGTTTAGTATCCATTAAAGCTGTTGGGTGTGGCTTTACGATTGCATGACGTGTCTTGAATTAGTTGTTAGTGCGGCTATTGTTTTTGAATTAGGTAGTTCTTCGTAATGCTGAAGGTCCAACTAGGTCTCCTACGAGGTTTACCGATGACCTTGTGAAGGCTGTGGGAATCCGCTGGATGTAATAAGCACAGGACTGGCATGACGTTACTTGGGGATATGATGATAATGATGGACTTCATAGAATAATTTTATAGGCAAACCCAAAACTATTAGTAACAAGGCATATAATTAGCAGCTTCTAATAAAGCCAACAATAACAGTTTATGACAATGCCCCTACAGGGACTCACCCAAACAATATTGCGTCGATCAAAACCCCCTGTCCTTGAACAAAACCGTGCAGTCCTCACGACAACTACACACGCGATTGTCAAATTATCGATTCAACCAAAAATGTGAACACGACATGAAGACATTAATAAACTAGACGAGTTGTTTTGAATAAACGTCGTGTTTAAAGCAACTGTCGAAAAGTTTGTAAAGATTTGTGGGCAGATCTCATTTTGATTGAGCTGTACCAATTCAACTGTTTTTCTAACCTTCATCATCATCGTCATTGGCAGGCGTGTTCCACTGACTGTTGAGTATTAGGTCTTCTTTTGTTTGTGCCCTGCATCTCTGGTCTGCGCTAGTCTTACCAGCTTTCTTCTGTCATAATCATCATTTTTGACCACTTCTGGACATAGACCTTCCACTAGTGGCCACATTGACCAGTCCCATGCGTCTCCCATCCAGCGGATCCCGGCGGGTTATCTTTCTTCTGTAAGTGCATGCATTTATAATAGGCGGCAACAATTCAATATTTATAATGAATGAACGCATTGATGAAAACACCTATCTGTTTACGATACTCTTATGCTGTCTCTTTTCAAACATTAACCTTATCGACAGATAAATATAGTCCCATTTGCACTTACCTGTAAACAACAACAAGTTACCCCAGTTATCTCCTTGCAGCAAGGTTACTGTGTCACTATCATACCACCCACAGCCTCCCACAATGCACTTTTGTGTCCTTATCAGCTCAATTTGTACCAAAGAACAGGAATGCGTGTTATTGATGATGCTTTTAACAAACCTGACGGCACAAATAGAAACGTTACAGTGTTTTGACGGGAAACGAATACTTATGGGACGAGTTTGTTGGTCAGTAGTGTGTTTGGATTTACATTTGTTGTTCTTTGTTGATCCTGGTCTGTAGGTTTGAGAATTACTTTTCGAAGAATCTTTGTTTTTGTTTTTTCTTCCAATATTCTTGTAGACCCACTCACTGTCGGTGCATTTGTACTAAGATTAGGTCACTAGAATAGCTTATCATCATATCTTTGTTTGTGCGAAGACGTTCATCTTTAGCTATTCTCATTTGTTACTAAACATCTAGTCATGACCATTTACAGACTTAAAATAATGTTATAGTAAAAATCGAAACCATAAGCCATAACATCTTATGACCAAGCTTCCGCTTTAAATCCTTCCATTAATCCATCCTGAAGGGATAATATCGTAATGACGTCCTCAGCGATCGCTGACCGCAGTGACCATGATGTCATCGCCGTCAAGGATGATGTGGCCATTTACCTGATGCCCCTTACACGCTTTTAACAATTCCCTTGAGATGCGGTGACATACACTTAGCCGCAGTTGATTCATATATTGTTTTTGAATTGTGGAATCAGCTGTTGTCAGCTGTACGTCTGAAGCTAATTTTATTTCGATTCATGAAACACACTTTCCACTTTTAATGTAATTTTCTTTTGCTTGTGGCATCTCTTTTCTCATTCGTGACATCTTCCCACTAATTTTCATAATTCTTTTGCCCTTATCCTAATTCATTTGGGGTCAATGCAGCATGTTTTCTTCTTCCATACTTCTCTATTACTCGTCATATTATAAGACACCTCCTTTCTTTGCCATATAGTGTCTTTATTCTCTTCCTACTCTTTCTCTTTGTAATCCTGGCCAAATAATTATGGGTAAGACTATTTCTATTCCTAGTGATTTTACGATACATTCTATCAGTCTCAGCTGCTTTCGTAATATGAGTTGTATTGATAGCAATTTATGTAGGTTCTTAATACTTCGTCAGGTTCTACACTGGTTGGTAATTATGAGATTACCGGTCTAGCCGTAAATTACCAATGCGATACCAGTGTTAATTACATAGGTTATAATATGTTCGATTCGTACTTTACTACAAACGAGGAAGTTATTTTCAAATACGTCTAATGCCTATCAACTCACTATACTCTTGCCAATTACAAGATTACATTATGAACGGCACGTCGCCTAGCGGGGTAGTGACAGCGAGGTCGCATATTCTCATCCCGGCTGATTCACGAGACCAGTTCTTTAGTCATGTGGCGAATAAAATCTTGTTTTTGTTTGATTGTTGCGAACTTGCGGAGGTGGGAGCTCATTGGTGTACGTTTTGGGCAGCGGTGTAGATTTCGATGTTTTCATTGGCGGTTTCGTCTTTAGCTTTGTGTTTTCCTTGTTTAATACCTACGTGGTCAGTTTTAAACATATTATGGAAATCGTCGTTGTTGAATTAACGAAGTCGTTAAAATTTTAAAGATGCAGTCGGAAGTTGCATTACTTAGCACAAAATTACATCTGATCAAACATTTTAGCTCGTTACAATTCTGCTCGCTGAAGCTAAAGACGCCATTTTCCTTAAATCTTGCACAAAAGTGCTAAACCGAAGGGTGTTCAACTGTTCACCTTCAACCAGGTAATTCGCCGAAGTAACGTGTTAGGTTTTACAATTCCAATAGTCCGCAATTAACAAACAGTTGCTAAACGGATTACGTTGGCCACACTTGAATTAATCTCAAGTATAATACACACACATGTACGGTGAAGCTAAACAAACATCGGACGCACCTTGATATTTTTCAAAGCCATGAAGCAAATAGCAGTATGAATAACATAGCACATTTGATTGTATAATTATGTGGTTCAAAAATAACACTTACGTCACTTATTTTAGAGTCTAGACGTAACACCTACTTGCATTCTAACAATTTTGATAAATTCGTAAACAACTTTGTTTGGAATGGATGAATCAAAAATTTGTTTGGATTGGATGAATCAAAGTCAGATGCGTTTTTAATCGTAAACAAAAAACCGGTATTAAAATAGTCTAAATTCCTAACATACTCTAAATACTCTAAAAGGTCAATGTGCTGAGGAAAAATATTATTGAATGAAAAACAAGGAAAGTTAAAAATACTGCCATCAAAAGAATGGAAAGATTTTGAATCATAGTTACAAAAATACAGGTGATGGAATTTGTAACACAATAAGACGGAGAATACATTAGCACACCACTAATCTCAGAGATTTAAAGCGTGACGATAATATCAATTACCATAATAATTATGGTTACATCACTTCAAAATATACTCACTCCATCCATGACCAAAATCTTCCGCATTCAAGACTAAATTATCAAGCAATTATCCTAACACTAGCTGTCTAGTTCAACAAGCTGTGTGTCACAGGATGATGTCATCTTCGACTCTAGCGCACCCAATGCGAATAATTTTCAATATGGTTGACAATATCAAAGGAAAACCGTTCGGGGAACGAGAGGACAATAGCTAGATAAAGATATTGCGGGTACTGAGTAAATAATAATAGTAGTGTTGTTTATTTTGCCACTCATAAACATCTCATCGATACAGTTCCAATCGAAGCAGTAGAGCAATCGATATTAGTTAAATACTGGTAATTAGCTGCATCCGTTTAGACTGGAAGCTGAACTCATTGTAGTTAAGAACGATTAGATGTTACTGGTCGGTAATAAAATATATTATAATTATTAGCTCTCATCTTCCAAAGTTCTAAAACTAGTTCCTTTAACCAAGATTCAAGGATATACAATGTTTTGTCTATTCTGAGCGTAATATAAAACAACGCTATGAATCTATAAAATGGTGTCTGTCTTGTCATAGCCATAACATTTATGCGGGTATGCCACGTGGGGTCTTTAGTGTCTATAAATTGCAATTTGCAAAGCTATAACGATGTTATTGCTTCTAGAGTATTGAAGCTGTTAGGTACTACTATTGCTGTTGCTAGAATTATATCTTTACCTATTCTTGATCAATCGTCTTCTTCAAATACAATAAGATTTGTTTTAAAACCATTTGTTACATGAATGTTTTCTATTTTTCTTACATCACCGTTTTAGACATCATAGCATTTTCTTTATTATTTTGCAGATAAACTTGTAGTAAAATTAGCTTATCCGTGCCAATTTGCACACAAACGTAATAATTGAACACAGCTTTTATTCAGAAACCATGTTTGTTTATTTTTAGTACCGCTTACGTCTTTCTTCTCGTTACATTACGTGCTAATTTGGCGCTCTGCGTGATTGCGACCTGTTTATAGTTTGTTAGCATCTGTGAACTAGGACTGATCTACTTTGCTACCGTCTATAGTATTGACCTATTTGTGATCGTCGTCCTTACTTTCACTAGCTTTGACGTCAGCTTTAAGTCTATCCAGAAATGGTTGTGTACCAGTATTCGGTGTTACTGACGTATTTGCGTATTTGCTCTGTTATTTGTAAATCATTTCCGAGGTTTGTGTTTCACTGCGTAAAAATATGGTGTCACAGTTAGTTACTTTCCTAACCATTATGTATCACGTTCTTTGAGTTACTTACTTGGTTTGTTATTTTTGCATTTTAAGTAAACGTCATTTTTGTTTTGTGATTACAGTAATAACAGTTCTGTTGTATGTACTTAGATACTTTATGTGCATCGTCTGCATTTGATCCTAGCTTTAAATGTCTTGCCTTGTCATCATCACTTCCGTCGTCATCATTATGTTTATCTAATACTTCATCGAAAACTCATCTGTTTAGTTCAAAGACTTTTATTTTGATATAACCTCAACCTGAAATACATTCACAAAGGTTTTTGCGTTCTTTTTCATGATATTTTCCACTCTTTGTGTGATGTGGCTGTGGTTTTACAATAAAATTGAATTAAGTCGGATCTGTTTATAAAATGTGATTCATTTAACGTTCGATGTTTAATGTGGTTTCTACGTCAGAGCAATTAGACTTGATTGGTCAGGAATAGTAGTTTGAGCTAGAAGTTGCTGAAACTGGAAACACGAATTCCGGCCTAGAATTGGTATTTAAAGGTTGATTGGTGGTTTCCTTTTTGATTGGTTAAATGTCTGCATCAGTTCGTGGCCTGGTTTGTTTAGGTTCACAAGTTTCACTTGCTTTATACCAGTATCATATGGCAAAACAAGTGTTTATGTCTGTATAAAGAATGACAAGCGGAATATGAATGCGACAAATTCTATACAAAATATAAAATACTTTTTCATCGACTTGACAATACTTTCTATGTTATCTTACCTTTTGCTACTAGTAAAAGACCCTTTTAGACTCGCTCTAATCCTATTATGCCAAGGGAAGGAAGCAAGCTTTTTGGACATTCTGTTATCGTGATTCTATTATCCTATCGTGTCAACACACCTACACGATATTGTCGTGTTATTTACAAAAGTGCTTTGAAAAGGGTGTGGTAGGAGTGAACCCTTGTCCAATGTCCTTTTTTTAAATTTTGTTATCGATTCTTGCCCTTCGCGGCACATGTCGTGTTTTATTAAGATTAAAAGTACCTACTTCTACTACTACTTCCACTGTAGTTCCTACCTCTGAAGTATTATTATACGAGTGGTTATTCTAATTGCATGCTTATCTTCGTCTTGGGCTATCGTCTTGAGTGTGTTGTAACAGTATAGTCAGTAATATCGATTGATGTATTGATATTCAGCACCCTACTACCAATCTGTGATACTACGGTCTCCATTCACAGCCAATTTCCATCAACTCCTCATCAGGAACAGCTCCCATCATAGCCACCTGCACACCATCTCGAATGGCGTTACGTCGTTCGCACAAAACAGACGCTCCTGTTTACAGCACCTCGACCTTGCTCGGTACTTGTATACTAGAAATAGTACAACGATAACCGATGTTTTAGTGGATTGTATGTTCAGGTACCTACTGGTATTTTTTGGGTTAGACAGAGATAGTTTATTTAAAATGTCACTTACGGGATATCTTCCGTGATTATGATAATCACGGAAGTGACATTTTAAATATAGTTATGAACCGTGAAAGCTTAAAACAGTGTTTAGAGATAGTTTATCTGGTAACTTAATATTTTCTAAATTCTACAGATTGATTGGATTGGATTAGTTGATTTTCTTAATTGTACAGTCAGCATCAGAAGTATATTAACATTACTCAAAGTTTCGAAGCTGTTTTTTTAATAAAAACTTGTTAGATATTACTCGTTACTACATGTTATTGGAGTGTAAGGACTATTTTAACGAATAATCTTCTGAAACATTAAAAATAATAGCTAAAATCCTGTACATAAAAGAATTTAAATTCCGAAATGTTCAGCTACTTCTGATGCTGACTGTACCAACAAACCAGATCAGGACATTTTCCAACTTCAAGAGCTGTCAGCGTCAATATTCCTTAGCACCGATGACAGTAACCAGCGACCACAGCTTAAATGTGTAGATCGTCTATTTCATGGCCACTAATTGTCATAAACTCTTACTCGTGACCAAAGTTTTTCAATCAAGTTTTTGAAGTTGCTCAGAATTGTTGTCTTTTATAATTCGAACTGCGGCCAATACGTTATGTATTTATTTTATTTTTTTATTGTATTTCCGTGCCCATAATAAATTATCATAATCATCAAATGACGTTAAAACTTTGATGTAGTAATAGCCACCGCAATCATTCGACAGTTGAGATTATTTCTGTAAAATCAACAGGAAAGAGTATTTTTTCCTTCCCCAACGAGGACGAAACAGGAAACCATGTTTTACGTGTAGTTTTATTCTGAAACGAACGTATATTTCGGTCAATGTTAATGTTTGGATGCATCGGTCATCTCAACTTGTCGGATATTGAAATTAAGTGCTATTAAAATTGTCCGTAAGTACGTGTATGAATGTGGACGAGGTAAAAGGAGCATGTAAGGAACGTAGCAGGCAGCGTTCTGTAGTTACTGCTACAAAAAAACACGGATTTTCCATGGGAGTATTCCGTGAGTTTATGCATAATTATATGAATTGACATGGAGTCGATTAAGCAAAGACAAAAAAAAACAAGCTAATAGGTAGCCATTTGTTTGATGTGCTGTAGTTATACCAGGCTGAGCCCATGATTCAGTAATAACATATGAATGACTACCAATTTCAGAACCAAAACACCAGTTAAATTAATATTTGGGAATGAACATGCAACCAATATCAACAGAAGAATCAATTCCCCGTTTGTAGACCAAAATGTACACACAAAGCCGAACGGTATAGCAATTTGAATCAATCAACCCAAATCCAAACATCCAACATGCATCAATATAAGCATGGAATACACTGACGACACGTGTTAAGTAGAATATAAAAGAGTCAGTCAATTCTTGGATACCACACAATCACTGAACGAAGTATTATTGAATAACCTTTTACCAGGCATCAACAAATATGCACCCATTTAAACCTTAAACGGAGTGTAAACTGTTGAGGTAAAACTGACTAATAATTATAATGAGATGAGATAGGAAACTGACTAGCAAGACACTTGAGTTGGTGCATGGTTGATATTTAACAATCAATATATTTATAGTTAGCTTTCAATCTTTCCCTTAAGTCAACATAAATTGCGATGATAGACATCATTTCATCACTAATGAAGACAATAATCATGATGGGTTTTTTAATTCACATCATTCAGATCAAGGAGTGAAAGACCTAAACACATCAGCTGTCTATCATCCCACACAAGCCACAATGTCAATTGGGGCCAATAGGTTACCATGACGGCCATAACCAATCTGTCACTACATAATCGAGTGCCTGTCATCCATAACAAAATTCGATGTCTCTATTCGTGGATGCAATCAATGTTGACATACGTAGCACCTAACTTGACTGATTGACTTGAATTTTGGCTGTAGTAATGGTGAAATTCTCATTGGTAAGCGGGAAGGTACCTGTGTCGGTAGAATGCGCAATATTGATTGTTATATTTGTAATCAACTCTTGTCTTTCTTACATTCAAAGACGAGGAAAGGTTTCTTCAAAAATACTTTTTGATAGCTCTGTTTTAGTGTACCTAATCATTGAAAAGGAATCATTAAGTCATCATCATCATTGACCTGTCCTTATCTTAATCAACATGTCTTCTTCTTTTAAACTTCTCAGTCGTCAGGATAACACGATTGAAAATGAATTCAGTATAGCTCCGTATAGTCTTGTATTCTCATCATGTTGGTTAGTTGGTTGGTTAAACATCAGTTAAACTCGTCTTGACATTTTGTGTACCCATGGCATCAACTAATGAGCACATTTAAACCACCACGAAAGCGTAACAGATCTTTTTGATACTCATGTTACAAGATTTGGTCCACTGCCGTACCTATGTGGGGCACGTAACTTGTTTTTAATGTCTGTTCGTGGCCTAAATTACTATTTATTTTTTAATGATCCTTAGTACAATCTAGTATGATCAGTTTCTAATTATTTTCTGATGTCAAAACTGTTATTTTTCTGACAGATAAGCCTCAAAAGCTTCCGAAATACGCACATTTATTCCATACTATTTGATACCAAAAATGGTAAACAAACAGTATTTCCTCGCTCGAATAGCATCATGGAAACGTTTTAGATTTAAGTCATTAATTCCCGTAACCACCACATTAAATTAACGAATCAAAACAAAACCGTTTTCCATGGAATTCCACATCTTGACTAGTCATCAAAGTAAATATACTCTTCGCCCAATCGTTGGCGACAGTTGACAACGATCCATCTTCGGGACTGTGTCCATCTACCCATCTTTTATGGACTATCTTCAACTTAAGCTTACCGTTCCTAAGAAATGCTTGCCCGAAGAGCATTCTATCACGTTCTTCAGTCATAACCACTGCCCATTTAAATATGCCATTGACTGCTCAATTAAGATACTACAGTTACTTTATGGTAGTTCAAAAACGTGAGCTTGGACTATTTTTGGTATCTGTATTAAAGATTATTTTAGCTTTGATGTTTTGAAGCTGTGTGTGTGTCTGGCTATCATCTTTGGTTACAGCTATGTTTATGTGGTTATTGCTGTTAATATTTGGCTTTATTTTGGCGGTTTTAGCGTTTTTCTGAATTCGTCGCAGGGGAATTTTGTTTCTGGTGATTAGACAGGTGTGTTTCTATTTCAGTTTTTCTTACGTTTGTAGTCGACTTAAATATTGTTCTTCCGTTAACTGAGCATATCCTCATGGGTTTTACATTTCATAGAATAATTACATACATTTCCGTTTAAGTTCTTGCACGTCATACAAAACCCAGTAATTGCTAACTACAATACTTGGAGTCAAATAATAATATGATCTTTTTTTGATCTTGTCTTATTTTAACCACCTGATCATACTGCTCAAATAAGGAAAGAACTGTCCGCTAATTGTTTGTTACAATACTTTGTGTTGGTTTTCGTTTGAATCCGTTATTAGCACCTATTGAATCATTTTCTTTTTAAGTTTTATTATTAGGTAGTTATTCTGTGGTTTTGAGTGTAGGCGGGAATTGATCGAATCCAGTAGGTTTATTAATGAGTAACTTTTAGTTCATTGCAAGTTATTATGCACTGCAGCATGTCACGTATTTCTCTGTCTCTTTTGAATTTTGTTTGTCGGTCAAACAAGTAGGTATAGCTATTAGTATAGTAATGATAAATACTGACTTATTTACTAAATTGCTTCCAATTTGTCTTCTTTCAGTCGTTAGTTCATAATTACCTAATCATCGTGTCCTGTTTTTCATAACCTTCAAAGTATTGCCACTTGCCACCTATTTATGGACTACTAGCTTAATACCTGCGACTTTGTCCGCATGGAGTTTGATCATTGTCCCAGGGGATCGTATTAACGGGTGTATATGCTCATTCAGGTTATAGGTAAAACTGTCTGTGTGCTACATTTTATCCAAATCCGTGCCATAGCTTTTGCTTGAAAGATTAACAAACATCCATTCATCCATTAATCCTCACAAACTTTTGTATTATAAAGCTCGAGCAAGTATCAGCCTCATATATTATACTCTGTCAACATCGATAGAACTACAAATTCGTCACCAGTCACCACTGTCTGCGTTGCTCAAAATTAACTACGGAAATGCTTCCCGGCCCCCGACGTGACGTGTCCCCTCCCTAGCGATAGGGTTGAACGCTCGGCGGATATTACCTGAGTCGTGAGCTTTTCAAGTGGTCGGATATCCGAATGGGAGAAAGGGTTTGTTTGTATTTTTAGATTGATTGTCGTTAGTTTTGCTTCTTTTTTGTCAGTGTTATCAGCATCTGGTTTTATTTGGCAAGTATTGGGTGTAGATTTCTTTTGTCAACTTCGTTGTTCTAGTTTTAAGCCATGGTTTATGGTATCGATGTTAGAAAAGTTACTGTCAGGAATTTCATAGTAATAACCCCGAGTCTGAATTTGTGTCCGATTGATGTCCGATGATGTGGTTTGCAAATCTTGTTGTACTATAGTAGGTACACCTCTGCTTAAGTAATTGGTAATATGTGATTCCTTCTTATCAACACCAAAATAGTTATATTCTTTTACCTTTATAACTTCACTAGTTTTACATTTATCAACAAACAATTTTCTATCAGCTATCACCACTTATTTTGTTTCAACACCAGCAAAGCCCTGGTTCTCTCCTCCCGGATCTGCGTGGAATGCCTCGTTCTTGATATTTTAGTGCAGGCAACCCTCGTTTGGCGGCGGTGGCTAAATATAGCCCGCAGACGTGCGCAGGCGCCGGGTATTGAGAACAGAGCGCACGAATTCCATATTTGGTTAATTGCGAACGACATATTTTAAGGGTGGGTAGGACAGGATGTTGGTGAACAAAAGAAGTTAGAGTAGTGTTGTAAAGAAATGGATGCTGACTGTCATTGACAATTCTTAAAGGGTTGTGTGAATGAAGTTGCTTATGTGCTACATGTTCGTCGTTAAATTGTACAGAGGGGATTTACTTATCACAAATATAGGCTAGGCTTAGGTTGACTTTCTCCCAGCATTTCGAGAAGTGGGACCGAATAGGGTTATATTTTTTCAATTGCCAAAGTACGATATAAATCCATCAATTGATCATCCACATGGTTTCAAGACAATTAACAATGCCTTTTCTTTGCCACTCAAATGAATTCATTCGCTTACGCGCTTTTATACAAACGTGAAAACATATATTCAATTCATATTCTGTGTTTTCTTGTTAAATCGTTGATTTGTACTAGTGTTTCTGTGTTTTGTTGAAATTCAAGTGAATTTGAATGAAAATATTCTGGTTCAGTGATTTTTATTCTGTTTTTTTGGCTGATTGACCATCTTGCTTTGATGTGATTGAATTAGAAGCTTTTTAGTATTTTTTTGCTGAGTTTGTTTCGCCATTAATTCTCGTACACTATTTATATTTAATTCAAATCAATCTTCGTTACCATTTCTTACACTTCTTACTACATTTAAAACGGAAATGGAAGATGCACTATTATATTTCTTGTGTCGATGGTTAGTCTCAGCTGTAACTGGGCACGGTTAGGAGGACATGCGGACATGGAGGTTCACGATGTATGATTCACGTACACTTTAACATTGTACTTGGCAGTATTTTTTAATACTCTTTGGTAGCACGTGGTACTGAATTACTTATTTATTAATTGTTATTATAATATCGTCTTTGTTTGACTGTTTGTTGGTATACAAGTGTAGTGCTATCATCTTCCTTTTCTCAAAATTTGTAAAACGCAACTCTAAATTAAATTCCCAGATAAAGCTTCACACTTATAACCAGAGTATTATAGTTTCCCTTAATAATTTATTTGTGTGTTTAGCTTTATAACTTTCTTGTTGACTCACACTATCCCTTATTAGTATGATATCGTAGGATTTGCAGTATTAAAAAATCTTCTGTTTTTAAATCCAGTTCGATAGAAACAAGTCATAAAAATAACACGAAAATCTCTCTTTCTCATCATGGGTAACGAAACATTCTCAGCTGAAAATTTCATCTCATAATGAACGGCAAACCTAATCGGAAAGCTCAATTTAATACTCGTATTTACTTCAATTTTCAAGCGAAATTGCCTCAGCCCTCAAACCGTTTCATTTAGTCGTCATATCACAGTTAACAGATGCCTGTTCCACCAGGGTTACCAGGCAAACCAAAGCTTACAAATACATAAATTAGGCAGAGGTGTACCATATAGTACACCCACATTTCGCCAGTTATGTATCATCATCATTTCAGCCAAAAGACGTCCACTGCTGGACATAGGCCTCCTTCAGTTATGTATAAGTCCCATTTAATAGGGGACGAGGCGAGAGAAAAACCCGATAATACTTTGCCCGACCCCGCAATCATCAGGACCGATCGTCGAGACAGTCAAAGCGTACGACGACGTTCGATATAATATATGTATTTTGTAAGCGGGAAAATCCAACTTACTGATAAAAAAATACAATAAAACACGAGGTCAGTTTTTTATCGGAACATTAAGTCACGTTGTCATGTTTATTTTTTTATTTAAATCTGCTCGTGTTTACACTTATATTGTAAACAGGTAAAGTTTGTATGTAGAAGGTAGTCTCCGAAACTATTCATGGGATTTCCAAAAAAACGGATGGAAAGAGGTTGTTACTGACTGGGACTGCCATAGAATATGTTTCTGAAAAGCGAACGAAGTCCCGTGTTAAATCTAGTACAGTTTATTTCATAACTAGTGACCCGCCCCGGCTTCGCACGGGTACATACAATATACTAAAACCTTCCTCTTGAATCACTATCTATTAAAAAACTAACTACGCATCAAAATCCGTTGCGTAGTTTTAAAGATTTAAGCATACAAAGGGACATAGGGACAGAGAAAGCGACTTTGTTTTATACTATGTAGTGAAGAGATACGTTTTACACGGATCATCTATCGAAATCGAGTAAATGCCACCGCCGGCGCCGTAACGTCTAACAGGGAAGACTGGAAAAAGAAAACGTTGCGCCTACCCTAAATAGAATGGGATACGGGCAGGGAAATGATGATAATCTTTATCGAAAAAACAATTTATCCACATTTAAAGGCATTGAACCCTGCCCTTAATTTAATCATTTCTGGATCACCCGGCAGCCCTAACCCACTCCATTGATGCCTCCCTGTCTGCCTCCTAAATGCAGTTTGTGCCTTTTTACCCCTCCCCCCCTCCCCGTCGTCTGCCAAGGGCTGAAAGGGGGATGCGTTTACAAAGTAAAGTGGTTAGGGTGGGAAATTAAAAAAGAGGGATTTTTAATTTCTCTCAGCCGTGTATTCAGTGTGGATTGAAATGATGATGGTTTGTTGATTAGGAAAACGGATATTGTTGTTGTTTGTTTGTTTTATCTCTTTTTTGTATCCTTTGCCGGGCTGTAAGAAAAGCAATCAAAATGAAAGGGTGTTTAATTATAGTGAACTGTGAAGTCTACGAAAAAGAAATACGTACCTAACTCTAATCTTAATTAGAATTATTTTTCCATTTTGCACTAAATACATGTAGTAGTACATTTGTTTTATGATATGATACAATATACAATGTAGTTCATTTGTTTTATGAATTCATTGAAAACTTAGACTCTTAACTAGTGTAACGGGAAAGTAAGTGTTTAATTACTCAGCGAGTAATAGAGAAGTACTGAAGAAGAAAACCTACGCCGACCCCAAATGAATTAAGATAAGGGCGAGAGAATAATGATGATTGAGTGATTGTTTACTTGTTTGTCACGCCTATGACTAAACGAATTTAACACTATGGTTAACGTTGGCTTAGAGATAGGATATCCCTGTAGAACGCTTCCATGGGGTAATTTACGATCTTCACGCGAGAGAAGTCGCAGGTAAAACTAATATTCTATCAAGTTATCTATTCTCATTGTCTATGACATAAATAGTCGTAATATCAAAAACAATTCGCACAATTACACACTTCCCAGTCGCACGAGCCTACTCCACATTAGCCAATCGCACGGCTCCTACCGGAAGAGCGGAGGCCGCATCCTCGCGACACTTCCGCTTGCGCCCGCGCAACTAGCCGACAGAAGATATGAATCAGTAGTTGGAACTTTAAGTTAAGGAGTCGAGTTGTAGTGAGGTGGGTTATGAATGAGTTGGTAGGAAACAGGTCGTTTTTAGTTGTCACGGTATGTCAATATTGAATTGCAGAAAGATGATGAATACCTCTTCTTTCTGCCCTTGTTCTATTCTACTTGGGGTCGTCCCAACACGTATTTTTCTTCTATTCTCCCTTGTCAGAGTTACGGCAGAATAATTACAAGTTGTACCTTTCGCACCTAATATAACATCCAAATTTCGCCAATTACATTGTAAGTCCCATGTCATCGAGGGCAAACCTATTGCATTAGACATAATACTTTTTTAAAATCACAATTTAGCAAACGTTAAATCCTTTTTTGGAAATCGTCTTTACAATTAGTATAATACGATATTATTTAGAATTCTCGCTGTACAAGATAAATACCTTCGACAGCATTGCACCGATGACATTGAGTTGTCTCCACACTCAATACCGGCTGATGATGATGTATTGATTCAGCCAGCGGCTAGCAATAGCCTCTGTTCCATTCATGAGAGTAAAGGATAAATACATAAATAACTAGCTGACCCGGCAAACGTTGTTTTGCCATATAAATAATTTCAGAAAAAAAAAAAAAGATGAAAAATAGATGTTGGCCGATTCTCATAGATACCGGATAAGCACAAAAAATTTCATCAAAATCGGTCAAGCCGTTTCGGAGGAGTTTGGCATCGAAAACTGTGACACGAGAATTTTATATATTAGATTAGATACACTCTTTGTTTGTTAGAAATATGTATTGCAAAACGGAAGTGTAGACTAATGGAGGAATCGTGAGCGATTTCATTTGGAATGCTTTATTTAATTTAGATAATATTTTTTTTTAATACTGGTATTCAGCTGCATCCGGTTAGACTGGAAGCCGACCCCAATATAGTTGGGAAAAGGCTAGGCAGATGATGATGAATATTTTTTTTGCTATTTATTTGAAAACCGTTTGCTGCCTCGTTGGTCTAGTGGTCGGATGCGCGACTGCTGAGCATCAGGGCCTGGGTTATATTGCCGGGTCGGACACAGTGTTATTCCATCAGGAAATTCTCAGTACAGCAACTACGGATTTGTACCCGGTAAATAGCCTAAGGTGGCCATTCACATGGGACTTGAACATAACTGGCGAATATACTTGTACCTAGACCTCTGTCTAACTAACCTATTAGGGGATTACAAGGGGTGATTGTAAATTGAAAACCATCTGATAGTTAAGAAATGCCCATGGGACAATATTTACCCATGGGGGCGTTTACCCATTATTCATAAACGATGTTTAAAGTTAACTTTAAGCACCGTTTATAAATAAACTCAGTATTGTTTTGAGATTTCCGGGGATCATGCGCCCCTTGTGTATAAAACATCTCAAGTTTCCTGTAATTACTGAACGTTATAATAACTTATCAGTTCACTAATTGGCACAAACAAGCATGAATTAAATCGTTAATAAAAATATCATAAACATTACTAATCCAGATTTACGAAAACGTCTTCTCAAATCCCAATAACTGTCATGTTTTACAAACCATTACAAGACAGTTACCTATATACTTATAAAGATACTTTAGTACACAAAGAAATGCGTCCAAATATATGTGACCACCAATAAGGAACGTTACGGAAGTAAGGAACCTTCGGTATATGTCCAAAGTTCTTTGACACCTAAGCATAAATTCGTTGCACGTATCTTGTTGGAATAAGGAACAATGAAAGGGTTTTATGAGACCAAATCTTGCGGACAACTTGTGGAAGTTTTTGAAGGAAAATACCATGTGATTTTTTCTTAATTTTATCGTGAATGTTGAAAATCATTTATTTTATGATTGTAGCTATCGTTTGTGATTTAGGCTAATCATTTAAGATTAAAACAATGTGAAATACTGCATAAGGAAAATTCTAGATAGGTCTACTTTTTAGCAGGTTAAATTGTGTCCTGTCCCTATACAAAAAAACAATAACATCGATATCGTTTCAAATAGTTCATCAAACAATAGTGACGTAACTATTGTTTAAAAAATAATCTAAAAACTTGCCGATATTGATAAACAACTCTAACAGTTTCAAACAAAACACATTGTTGACTAAACTATCTTTGACTATGACAACCATAATCCGTTTCTTTTTATAATTACACGACGAAATTGGCGACAATCTATTTATAATTAAGTATGAGACAATAATTTAACACCTCGTCTTTGCCAAGAACATCACTATAATTGTTATCATTATTCATATTATAGCTGGAAGTGGTCCAACAACCAAGTTTAGTGACAAAACAGTGACATGACATGTTACAAGTGTGAGTAAAAATAACAGATATCAAGAACTGTTATTTTATAGTGGATGTATAATACATGGTCGGACAGATGATGTGGTTTAAGCGAGAGCCGAAAACGGCTGTCGACAAAGAAAATGGAATGGTAGGGAAACTGAGGAGGAAGAAGCCAGTGATCCTCAAAACGACGAGGGAATCCAGTGAAAGAGAAACTTCAACAGAAAGTGATAAAGAAAGGAGAAGGTATTCCGACATACTAGATGTTGTGTCTTTAGGTATGTATAAAACTGCATCTATCAACGATGATTTAAAAGAATTTCTTGCCATATTTCATTTTGAAACGCGTTGAAATGTTACAGACGTCTGGAATGTGGGACAGGTTATTTTTCATGTAACAGGAGTAATCGTACTATAAATAAAAGTCTAACAATGACGTGATTGAGGGTGCACTCGAAAATAACCTCATTGTTTGTAGTGTTCTATATGAGAATATATAAAAATCGCTTGTCTGATCAGCCGTCAGTCGGGACGACCAATGAGCTGTAATCTTAATAAATCATCAGCTGAAGGCTAATTTTATTGATGAGGTATCTTTTTCATATAACTTGACCGTGGAGTTATAGGTTGCTCTGAATTTGTAGAAAAACAACTGGAAATAGTGAAACGGCTATCAAAGATATCTTTGCGATGAAAAATACAGTTAAAATTAATAAAACTAGCGTAATTACAGAAGTAATGGACAATTAAAAAAACTGACCATAGTTAGTTTGTTTATTTATCATATTTAGATTTTTGTTTATTCGTTTATCCTCTTACTGAAACGCTACACTAATGGAGCACTAGAATAACTAAATAGATTCTGATTGGAAAGTCATTACTTACACGTATTTAGTGGCCCTAAAGTCTGGCAACCAGTCTTACCCAGTACTAAAATGGCACCCTATTTCCAAAATCAGTCGCTATATCTGAAAGCTTCGCGGATTCTCTTTGCTCATTATTATAAAAGGTATTATTAGTGTCAAATTCTCACGCGATCACTATTTAGTGTAGGCCTACTGGCCTCCTTTCGGTGTAACGGCCTATTTAACTATTGAGCCCTCGTAAAATTATAATTTAACATCTCTATTCGTGTTGTACAATAATTTAATTAAGTGACTTGTTTTTAGGGCTACCAATAGGAAAGAAAAATCATGAAATAAGCCGATCAATAACAAAAGTAGCCCTAAAAAAATTTGCAAATGAGTCCCGTGTTTTTTTAAATCTTTTATTCATTTATTTTACATTTTTGTCTATTTTAAATCGAATTCTCCAAAATTTCCAAATACCGGAAAAGTCATGGTGGAGACCGAAAAATCCGGAAAAATTCGTGCGGATGATTTTAAATCGGGGTGTCCGCAACTCGCGTCTAAATTGCTTATTTAGTGTTGATAACCCTACTTGTATTGAAATTAGGTCGAACATAAAAATGAGAATGCTTTCAATGCTATTACGAGTGACACAAGAATAGTGTTTACCAAGTGATTTTATTTGTCAATGTTTTCCTGTTGTTCTATTTGTGCGACACTATTAGCTGGAATCGTAAAAACTTCATTACGGTTTTAAATGCTGTTGCTGTTACAGTTTTACTAAGACGTCTATGTCAGTCACCTTTTAAATGGCATCTTAAAGTGCTATTTGTATGTCTCCAAATATTTGAATCTCTCACTGCAAATTTCCAATCGTAAAAAAACTAAGACGGCAATTTGAATAAAAGCAAAAAAAAACGTTACACTGAAAGCCGATCCCAATATAGTTAGGTAAAGACTTTTAAGAGTTGATGAACAGTAAAATATCTAAAACAGATCTGATTCAAACAAAATTTCATTCACTAAGCAAACAGCTTCAAATCCATGTTTTGACTAGGACAAAAACGGACCAAAACAAATAACGTAAAGTTCACGAAGCTACCAGACGGTGAACAACCGTCCCTGGTGACGTCACCTCCCCCCTCCCCCCACCCAGCTGAGACAGAAGGAAAACACGTAAAGGACTTGTTAATAATTTAGTAAGAATCTGAGGCATGCAACCTCGGTGTGTCGAGGGTCGAATCGATTCCGGGAAACAGGCTAAGTTTAAATGATTTCATTGTTTGAAGATAACTTTGGAGTGTGCTAATCGGTTTAAATGATTAAGAGATTTAATTAATTGCAATCAATTAATGATTTGCTGGCTTAATTGGCAACAGTCTGGTCAATTTTGCTGTTTAGAGTGCAATCAAAAGCTAAAATAAATCTCTGAAAAGTTTCAGTCTCCCGTTTAAAATAAAATCGATGTCTGTTTTATGGTTTCCTCGTTCTCATTTTAATGCTTCTTGCTGAATTCTTTTAAAGATTTTATTTTAAATGATATCGGTAAAACATTGGCTCTATATCCTATTCTAAATAGCTTCTGTCCATTACTCAATATTCAAGGCTAGCAATTAGGTTAGAATTAAAAATAAACAGAACAGATTGCGCCACAGCAGCGTCCCAGCCATAATCTAACGTTAGACAAATATTTACGGTTTGTGCAAGATTACTCTTAAGATTTACTCCCTCGTAAATGCCAGTCTTAAGACACACCGTTATCTGGATTAAGTAACACTGATAACGTTTCTTGGTTAGATTAACTAACGGTTTAATTCGTTTAGTTAACTTGTTGAAATATGATGAAGAATATCGTTTAAAGAAAAACTATAAAACTCAGTGAAGCCTTTAAAATATTGTTTACTTTAAAACGTACTCTTTATCGCAGTGTGAAATTAAACATATAAAAGATCAATACAAGTAGTACCTATAAATAAGATCACCAAACGATAACGATTCTCTTCTTCAGTAGCAAACTTTCCATGTAATTGCAAAATCTATTACGAGCGTTAAACAAAACATTTACGAATATAACGTAAACTGAAGATCATAACAATCCGAGAGCGGAACCCAAACTTTCGCAACACTTGACGAACATAAGATAACAACATAATGAGTTCGTTACGTGTGTCTAATTTCTTCTAACACCGGAATTATGCAATAGAAAGTGTATCCTCCTACTTAACGTCAAAACAGCAAAACTTAGGCCGCATTGTATGCTAATACTAATTAAACGAAACTTCTGCAAGACGCGCTCAACCGTCTCCGTATGACTCACTGGAATCTTGACATTGTCTCGATCGGAAAACGACATTTTTTGCCCTCCAATCAGGTCATTGTTTCACTTTTTATACCACACAGACATCTATAGCGATATTAATGGTGATTGCGATGTGATTGCCGTTAAATTTCGCAATTACTATATAAAAGTAACGAACGTTTCAGTAATTAATGGCAAGGAATTCACGTTAAGTCAATACGACTTCATGACGTGATGTAATTTTAACAGAGAGACGAGATGAGAGCGACGAGTCGTTGTACGAGTCTGCGGACGGGCACAGCGACGCCATCTCGGCGAGCGATGATACCCTGCCCAGGCTCGGCAAGACACCCACCATCAGCAAGGAATCTCTCAAAGTAGCTGTCACAGATGAAGAAGTAGATTTTGTCAAAACAAAGAAAACACACAGAAAAACAATGTCCTTATCAAACCCTCTAGAAATTGTCAGAAACCTGGGAGACGAATGGTTTGAGTCGGCAAAGAGGGAACTAGAAAAAAATTGTGACAAGAAAAAATCCAGGGAAAGCCTTTGGAGCGAAGAAGATCGGGAATCCATTCATGGGTCGACGATGAAACTCGACCAATCCCGAAAGAATAGCAAAAAGGAAGACAAAAACCAGGCAAACCTTAGAAAAATTAGCAACACTGAAGCTCCCAAAACTAGAAAAACTAGCAAAGGATCATCAGTTGGTGCACTTAACTTCCTTAGAAGGAAAAAGACGCCGACGTCAACAAAACCAGTAGAATCTGTTGCAGAAGATGAAAAGAGCCTCAGCATACAAGAGATTATGAACTACACAAAATTGTTCTTAGAATATGAGAAACGATTTTCCGCAATCTCAGAATGCAGACCAATGAGGCCAGTAGAAACTGACTCCGAAGACGAGCCCCCTACACCAAAACAGTTGGCCGATCACAGGAGAAGGTTAAGCAGACAAACTTCAAGAAGTAAAAGTAAAGTCAGAGGGAAGAGTCAGTCTCTAAAGATTAACACACTAAGGAAGTCTCACAGTGGTACCTTGAAGAAAGGAAAAAAGAAGAGTGTAAAAGCTCCATCATCAGGAGGAAGAAGTCGACAAACCAGTATAGTAGAACAAACTCCCATCGCAAAGAAGAAACATACAGATGCAACAAAGACAAACTCTTGGCTGTTCAGCGGATCTAAAGGTGAGTCATTTGATATTTTGAAGCGTTTTAATTTTAGAGCTTTCATCGAATGTAGTAAAATAGATCAAGGTATTAATAATTTCACTAATGAATTTTATAGAATTGTGCTAAGGACAGACATTGTTCGTCTATTTTGTTAGGTATTTGCGTGTAATATTACAATTTGCATATCTATAAAAGTAATTGCCATATGTCACGGACATAGTGTCCAAAATTATCGGCTGGGTCATGTAATTATCTTCACTAATTTACGAGCTAGGTCATTGCGATAATATTTTACATTATTTATTGTATTAGTATAAATAACGTGTTTTACACAATCATCATTTGTAGTAACTATTTTCAGATGGTATTTTTCGCTACATCGTTCATTAACTGCATTACCACAATCTTTTCTCTTCAAAGTTGTTTCGAATAGTAAGTGTTTGTATCAGTCCAAGCGTTTCTCAGTAACTATAAACAATTTATAGGTAGTAACAGTAAGTGCAGTTATCTTAGGAAGTTGATAAGGCATGACCTTACTGCGTCTTGCTACGTTCAGTATTGCGGGCCTACCATCAGAACTAGCTGTATTATTTTATTCTTCCTTCAGTTTAAACAAGGATGGAGCTACACGGCCTGCATAGCTCCATCTTTTTCTCACACTGAAGTATCATTCAAGTAATACTTCTTTGGCCCCATTCATTGGGTATGGATACTCCCCAGTGCTGCAGTTAGTTAGATCATCGCTCTTTTGTTCAGCAGTTCATAATGCCCTGTTTAGTTACTGTTGTTATTGTAGCACGATGTTTTGCCAGGATGCTATGGTTATAAACATCTTTGGAACACACGTCAATCGATTGTTTGCCTTTATTGATATGTAGTTTTATCCTTTAGTATTTTTGTTATTGTTTGTTGATTTAGTGGTCGCTAAAGCTACTGGGCCGCGGTATTTTGTACTGGATTACGTGGCCTCGGCGCAAGGGCAAAGAAGGAACATGGGTTCGGTTTTTAGTCAGTAGAAGTCTGACACTCCCCTTCGCTCTGCCCAAGAGCGGGGGGGGTCATTCGATGATTTTCCACCCACCAAAAAAAAAAAAAAAAAAAAAAAAAAAAAAAAAAAAAAAAAAAAAAAAAAGGAGTTATTAAGTTTTTCAGTCATGAATTGTGCAGCACCATCCATTTGTGCTCGATTTTTGGGAGTAAACTTGTTATCTATTACATGGGACTGAAACCTTAGTAGCGAAAGGATGACTTTTCGACGAGAAAATAATCCAAATGTTATGTTATTGTTCGTTGTATAGTCGTTCAGAATTCAAGACTTGGCTAGTATCGTTCTAAATGGAGAACACACCTGTTATCCGTCATAAATGCTCTCTTTTATGTTTTCTTAAATATTCGGTTTCTCTGAATAAGCAGCCGGAGTGCGGGACTTACATGTTTCTGAGAAACAATTGTTCGTAGCCTCCGGACATTCTTGCAATATGTTATCATCACTATTGATATTGAGAATATGATCGAATGCACCGGTTTTTCCTTTTAATATGTCTACTGCATCATCAATTTGTTTCACCTGCACTTGTAATAATGCATTGTTTTTATGTTTAACCGTAGAGATAATATTTACTGCTGTTTTTATTACATTTACGACTTTTTGATTTATTGAGGTCAATGTGTGATACCTTGATACAAATAAACATATAGGTTATTTATCACAGTCAATCGAAATCATAATATTATCTTGCGTCCATATTTGGCCACTACATTTTCCTGCTATAATCAGCAGTTGATTTACATTGTTTCTCTTCCATTTTCACTTGACAACTGCAAACCAATATATTACTAGAAACGTTTGCGATTTATATCCCCTGGTTGTTTTCGTGACCCGTTTCGATAAATGCTCTGAACATAAACAATGATTTGCTACTTGCGAATAATCCCATTTAAAAGTAATATTTCATTCGTGATGTTTTTATTCTTTAGACAAAGTGCTTGGTGCTTAAATCACTCGACTGAGAAGATGCATGGAGTTTTCCGAGTGATAGATATGTCTTGTCGTAACTTTTATTTGAATTTAATGATATATTGAACTGAGAAAACTTTTCCATTGCAAATTGCACGGGTAAGCATGTGCTGAAAACTTGTGATTTCAGTCCGAAATTGACATTTAATTGTGCGTTCTTTCTTGTATTAGCACTCGCTTTTTATTTAGATGAGTTACTTTTTAATTGTGATAATTTAGCTGGTGTACTAGTGCCAAGTAGAACAATACGATTTAGGTAACAATCCATAAAACGTTAGCAGCACAGATGTTAGTGCGTAATGTGACGTATGTTCAGGAATGTTTTTATGCTGCTCGTATTGTTGCGTTTGTTTATTACAATGCTACATTGTATAATGCAATAAACGTTTCATTTTAAATCTGACTTATATCGAATAAAATATACCAGACAAGTCCTAAGGTAAAACGATTCTGTTGCGTTTTGGCTGCAACTTTTATTCTAAAGATCTAATCTTTGATAGATGGCGCCCTTGATATTTCGCTCAAACAAATATTAGCTCAACAAAAACTATGTCACGGAACGGATCAATCGAAACCAGTTTACAATTACAGCTCAATAGCTCATTGAGCATTATTATCTGCACCACCTTCCATAGCTCGCATTCCTACGCTGTCCATGACCTGTCATAGCGGACTAATCGACGATAGTGCTGCAGATACCGAATACAGAAGGCCAGTTTCATGTAGCGAGCTCAGGCCCATGCAAACATACAGTAAGCGTTCATGCAGCAATGGGTTTATCATTATTATCAGTACTATCGAAATACTATCGTTGTCCTTCTCCTATAGGGGTTTCCCAAGCATCGCCACATCAATCTGTCCTTCGTTCCTTATGTCCAGTTGATCTGCGACCTTGACCAAGTCAACTGTGTACCTTTTAGTTGGACCCTCTGCGATATCAGTCTATTACATCCAAAAGCCAGTATCAAGTGCGCTTGCACTCGCTGCATTTGAAATGTGTCTATGAATATGTGCCTTTTCATTCGTTGTTTGAAGCTATGCTTCTGTAGTTTGTCTCTCGACTCCATACCTCCGTCTATCGCGGTCAATCGGGCGGCGCTTATTGATAACTCGGCCGTCTTGACAGTATGTCTGCTAGCAGTCAGTCAGTCCTCGTTTATAGCGAAGTGGGTGACACGAATCTAGTAGGCTGCGGATTTATGCGAGCTATTGGATTTGAAAGGGATTTATGGTGGAGCTGAATCGATTGCTTTGGAACAAAAAACCGTGTTGTCTAGTATATTTTTGCTTTAGACTTTTTCGATGTTTAGGATTATGTCTACTTTTCTTCTTAGCGTGTCGATGGCAATTTCAATTTTGTCGGCCCAGAATTGAGCTATTAGTTTGGCGTTTTCAGTAGCGTCCATCAGTTTCTGTGAACAACCAACAGGACACGATATTCTGAAGTATAGATCGTTTGTGTTGTCTGTACGTCTGTTGTTACCTTAATAATCTCTAAAGTTACCTTGAATTCCCAGACATAACAAATACTACTACCATCATTTGAAACCTCCCCCTTCGTTTAATGAAATGACTTCCAAAGAAGCGCGTCCCCTACCATCGTTAACTCGATTGATATGCGCGTCCTAACTCCGGAAGTGTATATAAATAGTGCGAGCATTGAGTCACGCGCACCGAAACGTAACGTATTGTCTCGGGGGCGACCACGCTAATTCTGGATCTCTAATAGTAGGGGACTTCTAATTGTATTGGCTTTCTTTGAACTGCCAATTGGTGGCTCGTTTCCGGGTTATTTGGTTTTGTCGTATTCTTGTTTAGGGGTTTTGTTTTACTTTTCATCTTGATCATCATTATCCTGCCTGTATCCCAATTGGTATTTGTGGTTGGTACAGTATCCTTTCTTGCATCTATTTCAATTTGCTATTCACTTCAGTATCGTAACCCTTTTTCTAATCGTATTATAGTTTATAACGGTCCCACTGCTGGGCAGCTGGTCTCAATACGGGATGGTGGATATGAGCAGTAGTTATTTCTCGTTAATAAATTAAATGGCTTTCTGGGTTCGAAACTTCGATTTTCTATATTTTATAATGTCTCACAAAATCCGTTATAATATGTTTGATCTTTACGAAAATGATAGCAATGTCTCAGCATAGATCTTAAATTGATCAATAAGACAAAGCATTCTCTATGATTTGTTCGTCTGCCATCTTACTCACGTTTTAAATCAAAAAGTTCAGTAACTTATTGACCATTAGTATTCTCATCGCACATATCTTTATCGTAGGGTTTTCCCGCTCTATTGTCATGTTCCGTTTCACTTAACGAAACTGCTTGTTGGATTGTTCAACAGCCTTTGTACATGATGTATGAGGTTTCTGTTATATCGTTAGGACCGTCCAACATTCGTTCATGAGGCTGTTTCGTGGTCGGAGTTAGCTCTCTGAACGAAAGAGAAGTAAATGGAGTGATAAGTATGCTACAGTCACCCACAATCGGGTTTACAATTTCAAGGTGATAGCAAAATTTTTGTCATAGGTGCGGTTTTCGTAGTTCTAGAGTACACACGTCCACTCTTATGCGGTTGACTGTATGTGGCAGGTTCTGCTTCAGAAATTAGTCCATTATAGAAAGATGTATAGTGAGTTTATTTTCCCTTTCGTGTCAATGAAAGTTTTAAACAGTCACGTAGGTACAGATCATTCAAGTAATGGTTTCCAACAATATTTCAATGTCAGTAGTAAGTCACTTAGGCGCGAACATATTGTTTTCCTTGTACCGAGATATCATATTATTAATTTATGAACTATTAAACATATTTATTGGTGCCAGGGTCGCCCAGGATATGTTTCTGGGCTGTGGACCCTCCACTACGCATCTGTGACGTCATTTGTTGCGATAGGGGTCTGTGAGTGAATGAAAACTGTATTTGAGAGTTGAAATTATAAACAGTGAATTAAATTGGTTTGTGAAAGGTAAACTTTTCAATTGGAAGGTTGATACTGTCTATTGAATGAAAATCACCAACAAAATGACGGACACAATAAGATCATAATACCTATATTTTTTTTTATTTAGCCTGTATTGTCCCACTCCTGAGCAAAGGCCTCCCCCCATTCCTTCCTATATAAACAGCGTAATTATGATACGCTTCTTTGGCTTACCAACACTTTAGATTAGAGGACCATAATCATCTGATACATGTCATTAGATAAAAAAATGGCATTCGCTTTTAAACCGTTTTGTGTTCTTCATCAACTTTAAACAGGAATATTTTGAGTTGCTTGATCCAATCCGTCACAATATTTACTTTTGCTTCATCGTTATCACTGTTAGGATGACGACACCCTGTCTAGGTCTTCAGCCGAAATCCTTTAAGCAATGAATTTTCTTTGCAATGCAATCTCCTATATGGCAGGATAATGATCCGAAGTGACATTCACTAGGCCACATATGACGCACACATTATGATGGAAAATATTTCAGAGCACTGATGTAGCGATGACTCAAATTCTAAGGTAGACAGAAAAACAACGTCAACGATCTATTAATCATTGTACTCTGTAGTAACAGGTAAAATCTTTTTTTTTTACAATTCTGAAAAGTTTCTGTCGAATTCTGACAAGTAGTCTTCGCTCAATATCTATGTCATTCGTAATAAGCATTGCCTCTCCCGTGCCAGAATCTTTAAAATCTTTCAGCACTGTTTTGGCAGATTTAAAAAATGGATATCTTTCCCGTAAAACAATGAATTAGTCGTATTTACTTCGGATTTATTTTGAGCCACTGCTTACGCCCACCGGATAAAAGGATGCAGTTTTGGAAACGGGTCGACGACCAATCGAGGTGTCTGACGTAAGCACGGCCATCTTTGATTGTGTGGCGTTAAAAAAACAAACTTTAATGTTCGTGTAATAGAGTTTTATTTCGTCTATAGGGGTGTATTGCTCATCCTCAATAAGGCACGTCCATGATGTACAGGAATTAGAACTTTAGTGGTCAGAAAATAAGGTGTAGTATGCCATTTGGCAGTAGTCTTGATGGTACTTGATAAAATTGATTAAAGTGGATGAATGGTTGCAAAACCTATTGTTACCCGCTCTTTGCTTGAGAACCTATTAATCTGCCAATCTGTTGACACGAATACTTTTGTAACTTACGATGTTTCCATAGGATAATACTGGGAACATAATTGCTAAAGAGAACTTTGTTGGAGAAAGGATAGAAAACTTGGCTGATGAGAGAAATGCAAATAGAACTAGTGACACGTATCGCAGCCCACACTATTGGCTATCTCAAGCAAAATTGTATGAGCATCTTGAAGGCCTGGGAAAGGCTCATATTTCTCATCTCCTCCTAGAAAAGATTGTGGTGACTTTTAAGGGTATTAAAACGAGAAACACAAATGTAACTTCGCGTTCAGCATATCTAAACCGCGATCAAAGACTGTCTTAATTGCTGAAGCATTTTGACACAGAGAGCTCTTAAACACGGCGTTAGATGATTGTGTGTGTTTTGCTATGTACAAAGCGCGTTTAGTTTTAATTTGCAAAAGTAGTTTTCTGGACGTATTTGTATGTATCAGTTTACTTTTCTCTCGCCATTACCACGTTTATACTCACTAAGAAAGAGAACAAAAGCTTTATTACTGACGCAATAACACCATATTTAGATCCCAAATTAAACATTTACGCGTAATAAAAGCCAGCACTTCCTGACTGAAAAAGGAACAGCTCAGAATTCTTCCATTAATCCACCGTCTTTGTACGAAGCTGTATAAAAACTTGTCATATACATGTAAAGGCTGGCTAGTGCACATAGAATATCCTTAACGGTCGGCGGTGTGGCCAGTGACGTCACCGGTTAGATCATCACTAATTGCGGCAGTTAATTTGTATGAGCTGCGTGTGCGCATGGGCAGAGTGCTGTCCTGGGAATATTTGCGTGGCGGTTTGGGAGCGAGAGTAAAAGAAAGTGTATACTAATGTCTTGAATGAGAAAGCTAATCTATCTTTGAGAACTTAACAGTTCTTTCTTTATCGTGTGCATTGGTACTAACCTAATGTCAGTTTAGAGAAGAAATATTATTCAATCCTAATATCAAGAAATTTTCAGGCAGGCATATGCTCCCGCCGGGGCTGCGAATTATCGAAAGAGATAACGTGGCCTCAGCACATGGGCGAAGAAGGAACATGGGTTGGTTTTTAGTCAGTAGAAGTCTGACACTCCCCTTCGCTCTGCCCAAGAGGGGGGGGGGGGGGGTCATTTAATGATTTTCCAAACACCAAAAAATAAATAAAAAATGGCAGGCATATGCTGGTTTCCTTCATCGAATCAAGTGAGAATCATACAAGCTACCTTAACGGTTGAAAGGATTTCGATGCTAGACTCATTGGTAGGTCATGACGTGGGTTACGGTAGTACGAACGTATTCAGGGTGAATAATTTACCTATGTCTTATACTCGATCCCAGGTCGCTCGTCTCATTATCATTCGCATTCCCTTATCCCAATTTATTTGGGGTGAGTGCCGCATGACTTCTTCTTCCATACTTACTTCTCTCTATTACTCGTCATCTTAGCAGACAACTTCTTTTTAGCCATATCATCCGGATATTATCCAATAATGGAAATTAATTCGGAAAGGACTATATGACTGATTGACAGTGGCATATCTTCTAAAGTGCACGAATTGTAGTATCTTAATGACTAGATACAATTTGCCTGTATGGACACAATGCACTTAGGTCTTTCTCGAAATGGAATAAAAGAATCCGGGAAGCTGTCAACCATGTATTAAATGTGATGACGTGGTTAACAAGAAATAATTATTTCTCGTTAACTGTATTTAATTGGATAATATGGAATGATTCAATAATATGGCTCCCATGTGTGGTGACACATGTAATTTTCAATCAAATAATGACTCAAAATTCAAGCTACGGTTTCTCTAAAATCTTACATACGATTTATAATGAATGAATTACGTAAGCAGTTTTTTTTCGTTTCCACCCCTTTTCCTTCAAAATTTATATTGCGATGTAATCAAGTTTTCTTACCAAACAATTTTTACAAGGATTCTTGAGCAAGGGTAAAGCTTATTGTTTACTGTAAAAGGGAACGGCCTAAAAGGCTTTCAACCTGGGAATCCATAAAAAGGAAAATTATGATATTAATTGCTTTCAAAAATTAAATGTTACGAGCTTTTGTGAGTATAATTTCACGTTAAATTAGTTTATAAAGCTTTTTGGTCACGTTGTATATTTCAAATTTCAATAACAGAAATGTTTGCTACATAAAGTTTATGTTACAGGAGCAATTCTTTTCTTTTGAGTATTACATCACCATTTACATTCCCTTTTTTTTGGAGGGTGGGAAATCATCAAATGACTCTCCCACTATGGGCAGAGCGAAAGGGAGTGTCAGACTTCTATTACTTACTAAAAACCACCCATGTCTCTTCTTAGCCCTTTGTGTTCGGGCCGCGGTATCTCTTTCCATTTATATCTTGACCATTTATGATCCCTAATCAGATTCTTTTGGGTTCTAGCAATACAGCATGTCTCATTCTTCCAGCTTCACTATTAGTGTATCCATTAAAATTTGGTCTATTTTTGCATTCAGTGCACAAAGCTTCATTTTCTTAAGTGTTTGTTTTTTGTCATTTCCGTTTGTCACTGGCCATGCATCATGAGAGTACGCACGAACAACTCATTTTGTATGATGATCAGCTACATCCATATTAACATTATTAGAACAGGACAACAAAGCTCTTGACTATCCATAAAAAACCACCGAATGCAGTCGCTGTGGCAGAAATCGGCTAGATGGCATCATCATTAACATTATAGGAGGAAAGCTCGTGGCTTTAAAAATGCAGCTTTGGTCCATCTTTAGGTTAAGTCGTTCTTGCCTCGCTTGGTCTGAGGATGCGTGACCCATTACATACAGAGTTTCCTCTATGCCTAAGAAAGCACTTTGAGCCGTTGGTTCCAGCTGCCATATATAGATCTTTGGCAGTCGTTACTGGTAGTCAGTAGCCTGAAATACTGACAACCTGTCTTACCAAAGAATACCGTGGTACCAATACTAATTGGGTTGTGGAGATCAGATAGGCGCTCCATGTAAAATACTGGTTATCAGCTGAATCCGGTTGGACTGGAAGCCGACGCCAATATAGTCGGAAAAAGACTAGGCAGATGATGATCCATGTTGTTATTGTATATGCCAAAGTATATTTTCAGTAACAGCTAGCATTTATTTAAACACAATGTATCTATTACCTTTATACTCACTTTGTAGGGAGGAGGCGATCATATCCCTACAGGATGGTGCGGTTTCCGCGTTGTGTCATACATACGCTTATCATGTGGCATTGGTACTTGTTGTTTAAGGGATCACTTGTTTTGTAATATTGTTGCTGTTCTATTTTTATATGTCACGTGTCGATGTTAGGAATGGTAGGTATGATTGTTGGTAGGGTTAGGAAGTCTCCTGAATTCTTCACCTTTTGTGGTGATCACTAAAGTGTTGACCTATCGTGTTGTGGTGATGGCAGGAAGTTTATCGGAACCAAGTATCCCTGACTTTCGAGGTTTTCCTTTCTTTTTATTTTCACTGTTTCATTCGGATGTCGTCAACAGGAATTGATTTTCAAATATCATAAGAATTAAATCGTTATTGATACCCGTCTACGACTGTTTTTTAGACGTCGTGTCAATTATTTCCAAAAGGTGCTTTGCTGCAGCCTATCCTAGATATAATCTCTTCATAAAGTTTGTACTGTCCATTTTGCGTTAAAGGAAGACTACTTAATATAATTTACTCGTACGCCAACTCAAGTGGGAAATAAGTAGTTTTCATGTTCGTAGGCGAGGAAACAGCAATTTGTGTCTATTTTAGGATCCGTATTATTGCAAATAGCTTCCCGCCTATTGTTGTGGGTAGTTGAATATTGATACTTGTAACGCCATCTCTTGGCGGCTTTAAACAACTTTTGTTTATAAATTAGTTTTTATATATTTTTATGATCGTAGTAAAAAAAAATTATGTTGCATACTCTGGTTTTTATTGTTTTGTTGTGTTCTGCGGTAACCTCGTAGGTGTAGTAAAATAATATTTTCGTCATGCTTTTAGTCTAAAATATTTTGTTGATAACACGTTATACTATTACCCAGCTATGTGTTTTACATTTTTACAATTACATATACTTTTTTCACTAGATACTTAACTCGTGGTAAAGATGCTGAGCATGAGTCCTACTTAACATACCTAGTTGTAAGTTTACCTACCAGGTTTGATACTACCTATATGTTTTTTTTTATACCTACCTATAATGGCGCTGGACGAAACTATAGGATTAAATTATTACACTAACGTATTTGTTATTTTCTCTTGTTGTGAAAACTAACCAATGGGGTTGTTTCCTGGAAACTTCGCCGCGAGATGGCGCTGGTGTTTGGCTACACATGTCAATTTTTTTGAAATAATCGTTTGCATTGTGTGGACGATTTTTTAAGTATTTGCGCGGGTTTTTTAACTCAATTTGTCGCTGCACAATGCATGCTACCTGGCGTATCACCCAGTTGAAGGAGGAATTGAAAAAACGAGGAGCAACGCAACAAGTAAAGAAAGCGGAGCTTGTCGAAAGCTACAATCGATTTAACATTTTATTGACTTTTAGCTGTTTTCTGAGCAATATTATGGTTCTACAAGTTGTAAAATAAACTTCACTCACTAACTTTTTGCTTTTTAATGATCTAATACTAAACAAACTAAGGTAATACATCATTTGTTAAAATGTTACAAAATGTACCTATAGTTATTTGAAAAGTACCAATTCTTCTATGTTCATGTCTGGAATAAGATCAAAGCTGGTAGATGGCAGTGGTTCGTTTGATATTAAAGGGCTTGATAATAAGAAACGCCTTGCATTTCTCTGTTGCAATCGCTCAGTTCGAGCTGAGGTGACACTCTGTGATTCATTCCAACAAAATATATAGGGCACAGCAGATTTCTTCAAAATTTTGCGTTGGAGTGGAAAGCCTGAAACAATATTGGGTAATGTTAATAATTGGCATATATCAGTGCGGCTTAAATCCCCCTTGAGCGAACGTTGACTTGAAGTGGGAGAAACCGCGGTCAACGTTCGACCCTTGTTTCTCCCACACATTCAAATTATTAATAAAAGTCAGAATTAATAATAGGTATCGTACTAACCTGTCGCCTTAGAAGTGGTCTCGTAGTATGTTTCGTTGAAATGTTTCCCACGTAACCTCGAAAAATTACTTGTTTTGATTTTTTTTAGTTTCAGTGCCTTTTCCCACTTTCTCTTCATGCGCAAATTTCTTGGAAATCTGACAACGCCTATTTCTTTGCATCCAAAGGCTACACAACGACCCATAATATTGAAAAAAGTCACAAAATATTAAGATATTGTTCAATTTCTATGGAGTTAGACAGTTTGTTTGTAGCCAACGTACAGCGCCCTCTACGTGGAACTATTTGACAGTTTTCTTCCCCATTGTTGCAATAACAGAAATTGGCTTAAGTATAACTGAATATGTATTTCTTCTAAACATACACTAGGAAAATTATTGTAATACGAAACAATATCTACCTACTAATCTCAATGATGTAAACCACCTACCACTGAACACCCCAATTTTCATCGTTTAGTACTACAAACACCCAATAGATGCTGCTGTTCACAATCTAACTGTATCCCTCTCTGTTCCCAGGTGAATCCAGGCGGGAAGGCTCGACGGACGAGCCGACGGCGCCCGACGCTGACGTCGACACCAGCGATGCCAACAGCAAGGAACCTGATAAGGATAACAAGTAAGCGACGTGGTATAAACATATCATCATGAAGTAAAGAGGGACAAGCCCTCCACACAATTCCCAAACCAAACCACTGCAACTCCTGAAATCCAGAATTACACATTACAGTGGTGATCACTTGAAAAGCTTCGAGATAATGTAACTCGACGAAGCAAAAATTTTAAAAAAATAGCGAAGAAGTAGTAAAGACGACGACACGGTTGGCGCAGTGGCTAAGCGATTGAACTGCTGCGCTACGTGTCGCAGGTTCGATCCCCGCACGGAACAAGTATTTGTATGGCCTACAGATAGTTGTTTCGGGTCTGGGCGTGTTTGTGTATGTGAGTTTCAATGTTTGTAAACGCACCCACGATTCAGGAGAAATTCCTAGTGTGGGGCAACGTTTTATAAAAAAAAAAAAAACAATAATAGGTACCTAACACCTAAGGCTAAGGGGTGAACAAAAAGCTTCAATCAGGCACAAATCCCAACTCTGGGATGCCCCATAAAAGTGCCGATATGATCGGGCGAAACTAGTTGAAGATAAAATGTAGTAGTCTTAATCCGTCGCACGTCATAGGATTTTAATCCAAAAGAGCTTAAGTTATCCCTCCGGCATCAGGTTTTTAAAAAACAAGAGATAATATTTAAAAAAGGTATGGGTAACATCATTATTGACTTCCAAAAGTAAACCTCTTAACTAAATATTTAGCAAGCAGTAGGTTACATTAAGGCGCAGTCAAAGGGGCACCGTAAAAACGACCTGTTTTTCGTCGCAGAGTTAGCCGTATTGCTACTTATTACAATTCCAAAAAAAATACAGTGTATAGTCAAATGTATAGGTAAAAGACTTATGCAAAAATATTTTCTAAAAGTAATCAAGAACCTCGAAAAAAAAAAACACAAAATCACAAAAAAATCACACGAAAAAACTTTTTCGTCTCGAAATGCTCAATATTTTGAGTGACAACTGTTATATTTTTTTTTACTATCAGAAAGGAAATTTAACCAACTAAAGACATATGTAAAAATATTTTAACATTACAGCGTATTTTTTTTTTTAATAAATTAAATCTGCGAACTATCGTTCATTTTGGCAGTCACGAGAATCAAACGCATCGCCATTTTCAACCTTATTTGTTTAGGCGATGAGTTAAACGCGCGCTCAAGGTCGCGGGCAGGTAATGTCGCCTTAAGTAAGTAAACAGATTTTTTGACTGCCTAATGTATATTAATTTTATCTCAAAAAGGTTCAACACAAACTTATTTGAATAAGTAAACATTACTTTGAATGTGTAGCAACTAGCAACGATACTACCCGTAGCGCCATCTGTGTTGAAGTATCAAGACTAAACTTGTTTGTAGTACAGCCACTCGCCACTAGGTGTCGCAGAATATAAATTAAACTGAAGTGGATTTTTCTACCAAACTTTTGGTTTTGCTTTATTTATATTTAAAGGATTAATTTATCTATTGCAATAGAAAAGCAATTAAACCTTGAGTATATTTATTAAAACAAAATGCAAAATTTACGTGTTCAGCATTTTAGAGACACTATCAAACACCTGGATTTGATTCCTGATTGTATAATTGTATAAAATGAAAGTACTATTTATTTATTACATTTGGAAAAACAAACAATGTAAGTAAATAAATATTAATATAGTTTACTCGCAGAATAAAAGTTACAGTTTCCTATAGTCCCCGAAAGATGGCGGTAGTATCCCCATTTGTAGAAGCCTCTTTTCTTTTAATATCTTTGACCTTAGTGTTTTAGGAACCTTCAGTACTTAGTGAAGAGTTATGTATTGTTTTCTAACATGATATTCTCTGTTCTAGTTGGCGCTCCCCGGCACCAGGGGGCGGTCGCGGCGTGAACCGCGCGGAGAGTTGTCGCGAACGCGACGCACCCCGGCGCGGCAAACACCGCAACGCGAGCGACCCCAACCGACTTACAGCGCACAACAACCAGTAAGTACCCTTGTTTATAACCTTTCCCGCTCTTGGGCAGAGCGAATGGGAGTGTCAGACTTCTGCTGACTAAAAACCACCCATGATCCTTCTTAGCCCTTTAAGTCGAGGCCACGGTATCTTGTGGATAACCCGTAGCCCCGACGGACCAGTATGTACCCTAACCTGTATTTAACAGGGTCAAATTAAATTGGGTAGCAAAACTGATACCGATACTTTAAACCCTAGTCATCACACTGGCGAAACTTTTTTTGAAAAGTGTTTTGATATATTTTTTTGTAAAAGTTTTTAACTGTCATGCTAATTTAATTTAATATTCTGTATATTATTATGTGACGCTGGTGGACAACAGAGTGCCCCCAGAAATATCGTCAAAATTTTATGAAGACCAGAGGTTACAGGAATGTTTATAATGTGCAACACATTTAGGTACGAAAAATACGTGGCGACATCTGTACCGCCATATGTGAACTACACTGACGTATCCTGAATTGCATTACAATATTACTTACCCGAGCTATACAAATATGATTAAACAGGAACCCGCCGGTCACGGATTCCACGAGGAGTTGGGGGGGGGGGGAGGGGGGCGACCAGGGGGTAGACGACCGGGTTATCCTTAGGGTGGTCTAGTATTTTCTAGAGACGATTAAAACTTTCCACCCTGCGTTTAATATAAAATATATCTAGTCACTTATCTAAATACTTAAAATTCAACTACAAATAATTATTTTTCGCTTGAAAAACAATGCGAAAATTATTTCGGCCATGACATGAAAATTCTCACCCGATTTGAATATCAATATGAATTATCAAGTCGAAATATTTACTAAAAGCACAAAATAAGAACAAATTCCTTACATTCCTTCCCAAAATAGTGTTTCACTACAACTTGGGGACGATCATGCCAATACTTTTTATTTCCTCTAACAGACACCTTGAGTAGACTTCAAAACGTGCTAACTACCCTCAAATAAACTCTATTGTTTACGGGATAAAGTGCAATTTTGTCCAAACCCCGACGTATAGCGTCTGGAATGGTGTTAATTTAATTATAATTTTAAACCTTATTTATAGTGATGTTGTGTTTATTTTTGGCTGATAAACATTGGGTAGCATTGTTTTCTGAAGGATTGTGTAAAACCCAATGTGATTTGAGCTCTTCTTTGTAATAGTATCTGTTACCGGACATTTTCTTTAGGACATTTTATTCAATTTTCTTAGACGCAAAGTAGAACTGCGAATCTTATTGACGAAAATGTCTGAAAATGTTGTCTAGTATGTACCTCATTTATCTAAAAATATTATGACCGAAACTGTCTTGCAGCTAAACGTATTCAATTCGCTCCAGAATACTTTATTATAACACTGTTACATCAATATTAAATTCCAGTTAAGTAAATCATTCACGACCAAATTCAGTTAGGTCTCTGGAATTCGTCAGAATTTCCTCTGAATACAGGTCTACATAATGTGGCCTTTCAGTCTGTAATATTTACCACCGCAATCTGATCTTCATTGCACCTGAAATTCATACAGCAATAGATTCCATTTCAGCCTGACTGAATCTGTCCAATAGTGCCCCAGAATGTGTTGATCTACCGTTTTCTTGACACCTATTCCTACTTACATATCACTCTATACTGGTTGGTATCTGTTCAAAATTGACCAGTTTACATAGACCTTTCGTTACCAAACATATATTCATACCTACGTATCTTAGTCTCTTGGTCTTACATCCAGTTTTACTTGGTCTATGTGTAGGTTTTGTCGTAGTTATATCCAGAGGTTTAGCTAAAATGGTAGTCGGATATTGCAGGGTGGTATAACGGTTACAGTTTTCAGTATGAATCCAGACGCGATCGAACGCGCATTGCGACGGTTTTTCATAGATTCATATAAACGCGGTGATTTTATTTTATGAAAGGATTTCTTGAATTAATAGTAGTGCTTTTTTAATGAGATTAATTATCATTTTTGTGAAGTCAGTATGATATTTTTGTCTTTAAATGTGAGTTTTCTATAGCACTTAGTAAGTATTTTGAAGTTGGCAAAAGTTTTTTTTAACTAATAGAAAAAAAAACCACTAAGTTTATTTTTTATCCTTTTAGTTCAATTATGATTTTATAATATTGAGTAACTATAATTTGTTATGACTAAAATATTTGTGGTTTAAAGCAAATCACAAATCTGCACACATAAATAAATAAATTAAGTATGGCTATTTCCTGCGTTAACGCGGTTTATCGTAACTTTTGGTTATTTTTAGGAAACCTAATAAATTAATGATAACACTATTTACGAAACACATTAGTAACTGCACAATAATTTATTGTGTTTATGTATTTAGAGTAAAACACGTGAACAGCATTTTCGTATAAAGTAGCACAGAGTCAAATGAGTATGCGATCTAAACAATTTAGTTAGTATTGATGGATCATGCCATAGATACCTTCGTATTTTAGTAGCGCATGGTACAGTCGCCATCAGATATATTGTAGCAGACAAGGTGACCAAATACTTCTGAACAATTTAAAATGTCAATAAGATCCATACACTACAAGTTACCATTAACATCTGAAAATTCATTACTTCATTAATATCTGAGCAGATGCTTGTCAATAATTTCTATACACACAACTAACCAAAAATATCTGAACACTTACTTACTTACTCTTCACCAACTTCAGAAACAGATTTTTCTTCTAAAGTTTATTTTTCACTTTATTTTTGTTTTATTTTTTGTTGAACTTTGTTTTATTGAACACCAAATGACTGTTCTAGGCTTATAGAGTAAGTAAGTAAGTGTTCAGATATTTCGTGCCTTGGGCTCGAAATCGAGACCTATGATTTACTACTGAGATGAAGTTGAATTTTCAATGATACAACATGATTTTAAAGATAATTTCTTGCCTTCTTTATTTCTTTATTGGGTTGTAAATCGCCAAATGCCTCCTCCCGCTCTGGGAGGAGTGGAAGAGAGAGTTATCCTTCTACTGATGAAAAACCACCCATGCTCCTACTAAGCCCTTTGTTTTCACCGGAAAACAAAGGGCTGGGAAGGAACATGGGTGTGCATTAAAGATCTGTAGCCATAGGTGATACTGTCCACGGTATTGCACATTGATACACGAGAGCGTAAGGTTCTGACACGCGGTGCTCGCTAACAATAGACAATCGAATCTTGTGTTACAGGCGCCATATTTAATAACATCTCTTTACGTTTCGTTATTCTTTCGGACAGATCAATTTATAAACTTGGTGACAATCAGCGTCCTGTATTTCTTTTTCTATATTGAACTCCATTTTCGCTATTATCAGGCTACAACTTCTTGTAATACGTAAACACTAAGCGGTTTTGTAAGGCAAAAAAAAAATACCACCAACTACACGGTGATGGTACGTACTTAGACAACTCTTACTAATTTTCTAACAATGCCATCTGCGCAAATAATTAAAGTGGTATGTTAGACATTGTTAGAAGACATCCTGCCTGACACCCTGAAGATGTCTTACAGGGGTGTGTCTACCCTCATCTGTCGTCGGAAGCATCCGTTGCCAAGTTTCATACTTCATTTAGTCAGTCGTCTATGTTTGCCAAAAATGTTCCTTCATTACACTATCTTTAATGTAATTCGTGTGGTCAGGTTTGGCACTAATAACCTGGTGTGGGAGTTTGTATGCCGCCTGTGGACTTCTATCTTAAATTTCTATCAGGCGTGCAGGTTTCCTCACGACGTTAACTTCACCGAAGCAACTGACTATAAAACAATACACAACACACTTATTGAATCAAACTCAACCCGATTCAGACCTAAATCACATCGCACAGAACCTACATTCACAACCCCATCTCATAACAAATCCAGTTAAAATCTACAGCAGCCTCCCCCATCCTTATCTGTTTGTCGGAAGCGTGTCGACAACTGCCGGGCGCATGTTTACTTTGGTCGCCATTGTCTTATTGTTGGGAGCGTAAACAACTGTCATGTCGTTGTCACAAGAGGAGTGTTCAATGCGGAGACTTGGGTAGTGAGTTTAATTGTTAGAGTTAGTGTTGAATATGCCCGAAAGGGTTTAGAACTGTCGATGATTCTAAAGGGTTTTTTGTAAGGGCTGTTGGTAATTTTAGTTTCTTTTAGACATCATTTCGCTCTTATCCCAATCCCAATTTATTTGATGTCGGCGCAGCACGCTTCTTCTTCCATACTTCTCTATTACTCGCAATTTCGTCAGACACCACCTTTCTTGCCATATCATCCTTCACACATTCCATCTATCGTTTCTTTGGTATTCCTCTACTTTTGTACTCATCCACATTGCCGTCTATTCCCTGAATGACACCAACTACACCGTCATCGACTTGGCTTTCATCAATTCATTTGGCCATTCTAAACCAATATAAGTCTGGAATTTCTAGTTTGATTCAGATAATCGAGGCCCTGAACGCTAAGGTAGATCTTCGGGCATCATTTCGCCAGTCTACTCAACAATATAAACTTACTATTTGAACCGACAATACACCTAGAGTGACAGTTACCGTCTGCGAATGTTTGGAGCACCGCAGTGCATATTCGACTCATGTTCTGGCGCTATGCCAACCTGGTGTGGTGTCAATGACGAGATTTCGGAGACATCGAACTTGACTGTTTATTCTTCTTCGTAGAAATCTTTGTTTTTGGAATATGCTTGAATGAATTGGATGTTAGGTTCTGAAATAATACTGCTATTGAGATGTAGTATAGTATAGTTTTAGAAGTGGTGCTCTTTCTTCCCGGTCTTCTTAGCGTGTTGATGACAATTCAAATTGAATCGGCCCAAGATATGACGACGAGTTTGGCACTTTCAGTAGCCTCCATCAGGTTTTCACAATCAAACATTTATCCAGATTCCAGATTTTGTTTTTTTTCTCGTCAGCTACCATTTTCACTTTTCTGTAATTGTTTGTGTGGAACTCAACTTTGAATTTTCCACGTTCAGCCCCATCAACCGGTGCTTCAACTTCCGCATTCATTTCATTCTGTTCTTTCTCTAGTCCAACCTGATCTTATCACAGTATTAAATTATTTTCTTTCATTGCTAACTCTGGGTAATAAATTATCACGTTCGTTTAGAGGTTACCCTCACAAAGTCACAAATTACATAATATTTTTACGATGTTACTCACACGTTTCCTAGAGCTTAAAATGTTGACCATCACTTCCTCTGAAAACCTCGTAACTCATCACTTGTGGCAATTTGTTAAATTTTATTGATACATTATGTCACTAGAGCGTGCAAAATAATATTTTATCACTTCCACCTATATTTAGTGAACGCTTACAAAATGTATGTCTTGTACATCTCCTAGTTGGCGGTTAAACATTACGCGTAAATATTATTTGTATGTGTTTCAGCTTTCATGATGGGGTTTATTTTGTTTCTCAACTAGTTTAATAATAGTTGCAATGTTTTGAAGATTTGGCTTTTCCAGTGTTATTGATTCTCAGTGCTTTTTCATAGGTAAAACCAAAAAGATGTTTGTGACATTTGTAATTTATTAGAGCAGCAGTAAAAGCTTATTTGAATAAGTAAATATTTATTTGAGACTGTGACACACAGTATAAATTAAAAGTGGGAAAACACCACAGCGTAATTTTAAGAAAACAAAAAGTGTCGCCTGACGCAGATTTTCAGTATTTGAATAGACATCAAAGAATATAAAAGAATGCGGAATGGAAATACATAATTTAGAAAACGTTTAAGCAATTTATTCGACAGACAGGAAACCGCAATAATTTCATTATTCCAAATTCTTTTCTCAACACATCGGTAGGGGTCGTAAACTATCTGAATCCACAGCCTTCATAATTCGCTTCCTGTACGTTAGTGTAGATCTTCCACTACGCACCATCAGATCGTCTAGTAACACGCGTCCATTTTCGTTTTTCTGTTTACATTACAAACATTACAACCAGTGCGTTTTATATCCGATCGGAATTTATATTCCCGAAATGTGTGCGAATCGTTGTTTGTTACTAAATAAATAAGACACGGATCTTCTGTAGTAATATTGGTATTTATGTTGGAATCTGGTTGTAACCTGTCAGAGCATCCAACCTTCAAATGTTTTAACCTTTAGATTTAAATGTACCGATTTTTCTCTGTGATGCTCTGAATTAACAAGAAGCAGCTGTATTTCCCCTAAATTGTCCTGCAGACATCCATATCCTATTTCGAAAGAAACCATCTGTTTTCCGAAACACTAAAAATAACGCGATAGATGTTAATTCTTAATTAGTTTCTCAAGTTGCTTTCAATGTATTCTTACTCTCCCTTGAGTTACTGTAAAAGTTTCCTGTGGCTATTTTTTTCTTGTGTATAACTTTATTTTTTTCGTTTTTGTCTATCCCTGAAACACAATTTGTACCTCGTGATAAGTTTGTTGCGGTTGTAGACTTTTATGCATCTCTTGGGACGCATAGGAAGTTCGTTGCCTTTTTCGTCTTCTCCTCTTATACCTTTTCCCTTGTGCTTGTAACACGACATAAATTCTGTTCCATAGGTCATTTGTTCCATTACTTTCTCCCATATCAACAAGCTTTAATCAACTACATGTACTTAAAGGATTAGTAGAAAAGTGTGCACTTATTTCGTTGATAACGTTAGATACGCACAATTTTGACTGACACCAACGTTTATGGAAAAACACAAAACCTGCGTAGTTCATTTTATTGTGGTACTGTGATTTAGGTTTGTTTTATCTCTGACGCAGTTTTATCCCTAAATATAATCCTATATACTCTGAATAGAGTGTATATGACGTCAAGGAGAATAACTCTTCTTAAACGTCAAATTAGGTGTCAATAAATCTCATGTCGGTGGCAATTTGTTTAACCCTTTCTCAGCCCGTCGCTCTTAATCTTCGTTTGCTCTAAGTAAATTTTGTGTAAGCTATATTGATTGACTGACATTTTAGACGTTTAAACCGTTATTCTCTCCGTTTTATTGATTTTAGATGGACTTTAGCTTCAGGAATTTGACTATAGACATTTGCATCTCTTCCTTCTGTCTGTTGCAGTCGACTTGTAGTAACGCGCAGTAGTATGTTCAATAATATTGCATGCATTGAATGACGAGATACAACCCAGCTATTGGTAACACGATTCCCCATAGTGAGACTGATACTGTCAGAATTTCTGGCTGGCTGACCCGTAACGACTGCCCCTGAGAAGTGAATTATTAATAATATCATCTTAATTTCCGCCAATGAGACCTTGATGGATTAGTTCAGTTTATTCCTCATTTATATCTGGCTTATTAATGTCCGATCTTTTCACTTCAAGGATCACTTCGTCTTCATTTCTCACACATGACACGGGTCACTAATTTGCACTTCAAACGTTAACACATTCATTCCTTTCCTCCCCCTCCTAATTTACTTGTTGACTATTTAGAAATGTTACTAAGTCGATTAAATCATCAAGGTTAGTCTTCGCTTTAATTTCGTCTAGGCGTGAAAGATTTTCGGTGATTTCCCAGAGATGAAGATGTAAATATTTTTCTTCTTAATCTGTTGCTTACTATTTAGCAACGTGACTAAGACAGAATTTCTGTCCTCTTAAACATCGTTGTTTTTCAATAACCGTCTGTAAACCATAAAACATTCACAATTTAGTTTCGAATATCTAGACTATGTCGAATGTCGGAACAAATTCGCAGAACGAGTGCTTGTGTACTTATTTCATCACGAGCTAGGCGACGGAAATAGTCGCTAATTCAAATGCTAGGTTGACCCCTGGCCTACGTACCTGGAAGTTTTCATTAGTCAGTTTTAGGTGGGACTAAAAAGTTGAACAAATTCTTTATACTCAGTAGCTCAATCGTCTCTGCTAAGCTGAGGAGTTATTTGGGAAACCGAAGCTAATTTGTTCCACCAAAATTCATTTTATACTCAAAAAAATATAGGATTTGGACTTATCTTTATGTACTGGACGGCACAAATCATCATCAGAATGATAAACATCCTGCTGCTATCAACATTCAACCCTCAAAAGGAAGGAAACAGATTCGAAGCGCTCTGACGTTAGATATCGTAATAAAACTTATTATATAACCAATTTTGTTTGATGATGAATCACTGGAAACGATTTCAGAATATAAACGTAAGCTTGAAAGGTCGACGGCCAAATTATCAGAGAGATTTATTTGCAAACCCAGAGGGTGTTCTTTATCCTTTGATCGTTTGCCAATAGTGACCGCTGCACTAATATTAATACGAAAAAATCGTTTTAATTGCCCCTTCCTTTATACTAAATAGATTTTATTTGTCGTCGTAATACTGTGATATATTGGATCAACAGTTTGATATTCCGAATCGTTTTGCACTTTTTGTTTAGCTATTTTTGTGCGTCCGGAATTTTGCAGTGGGAGCTGTGTCCGGCAGCCGTGTTTTCATTCATGAATTCTTGTTTGTCATAAATAAATCTGATTTTAGGTCTCCAAAAATCTGGCACGTTTGAAAATGTTCTGCGTATTTTTCTCTTGGTGCAGCAATAGCGTTTTTTATAATTATAAAATAGGACTGCATTTCAATGGTCAGTTTAATGTTTTGTTATAAACATTCAAGACCAGTCGATTAACGTTCATTAAGACCCATCGACCTCCCCCGTGGACCTCGACCACAATAGCCCGAACCAGGATATAACCATAATCACACGAGTGCTTTGTTGATTCAGATTCATCTCTAGTTTTTGTTCCCACTTCCCACCTGACCACTTACGTAACAGAATGACTCAAAGCTGCTTACGAATCATCAAATAACAGCTCAATTTCGGCACCAGATTAGTCTCCCATCAGTTCGTGACAGCCATGTTTGAAAGCTGTCAGAATGACGTGCATTTGTACGGGAACCCGACGCGATCCAGCTCGCTATACATCATTGACCCATTCCCGTATTCTATTCTCGTAGCCCGAACGCGGTTATTATATAAAAATAATATTTATTAGGGGCCGCGACATGATTCATTTTTTCGTATATACCAAGAGTTCAGTGTATGATAAAGGTTTAAGCGACGGCTATAAATCTTTCTTTGAATTTGATACTTTAATTCTCACTGAAAGTAATTTTAGCATTAGCAATACAAATGGTTGGCATTGATCTTCCTCGCGTTAGATTTATAAAGCGACCTCCGTTCTCCGATTAAATTATAATCTTACCTTTCTTCCTGTTTATAGGAACGGTTCCAAGTTTCGCTGATGACAGCTATATCTGCTTTTTCTAAAATTTTCATTACCCGTTTCGTGACCTTTTTGCTTCTTCTTCTTCTTTTCGTTTCGATTAAATACTTCCATTCCATGTTATACGGTTTGGGCCCAGTAGGTAGCCACGTTTATTCCAGCGGCAGAGGCACTGTTCAGGTCGCCAAGGGTGCATGTATACGGACATCTGGGACACTCCAGCAGGTGAGGCATTGTTTGGTCCGGAGCGCCGCACTCGCACTCGGTGTTGGAGGAACCAATGATGCCCCACTTTGCCAGATTATGTTTGCAGCGGCCCACTTGGGTGCGCAATCTATTTAGGGCTTTCCAGATGGGCCACTGCAGTTCACCTTTTTGCTCATCATTATGCATTTTCTTTATTTATCTTCCGCAGTTTCTAAGCAAATCTTCCGCACTATTTTCAGAACCGCCTTTCTTTTCATTTCTCAGTGGCAAACAGATCATTTTTCTTTCATCAGCGAAGCTCTATTAGTGCACGTGATCAATGAAGGCTTACCATCGGTGTCAAGTGTGGCTAACGTCGCGGAAGTCACTCGACTCGCGAAGCCGTACAATAGCAGCTATCATAATCGGCGCCTCGTTCTTAGTGACGTATGCATGCATTGCTAGCTAGTTGTGTAGTTCCTGGGGTATTGTAAGTTATCTGGTTCTTAATTGGTAGTATCAATGTTGAAGGCTTAGAGAAAACTTTGCCCTTTTGCTCGACCATCTTTAATTCCCATTTTGGCTGAATCCGTTCATCATTCAAAATCCATTGAAATTTGCTTATATCTGCACTTTTGAAGATCAAAACATAGTCTCCCAAAACACCTGTCATTAGGTTTGTTGAGAACAAGTGACAATAATATTATAGTCCCTTGCCTTGATTCTATACATCAATCTCTGAAGCACTCGTGCTTTTCCATCTTTCGTCCTTATTAGAGGAAAAATCCACCCAGAAAACCGCTTTAAACCCCCTGAGCTAATTGATGTGCGCAAACAGTGGAGCAGCCACCCATCCCAGGCGCGCCCCTGTTGACCCGAAGGCGATTTATGCGTACATGTGTGACCTGAACCTACGCCAATGACATATGGTGGCAAACACCGTAAGATTGCCATGAGACTGCTATATGTGTGGGTTGGGGTGTGTTCGCTTAGTGGAGTTTCTTGGGATTGTTCCCGAAAATGTGGTGGTTCGTTTTAATTTTTTGAAGTGCTTGTGTCCGCATTCTGGGAGAAAATACTTCTGGGTTGCTTTAAGTATTTCTATCTTATTCGTAATGTTTGTATCACCAGAAGTTTGATCACTTTAATCTTTGCCAATTTGTAGCAACAATTGGCAGCTTATCTTTTAGGTAAAGACAATTTCCCAGTCATATGGGACCTAACATCTTTTGGAACTTGTAAGTACTGCCTAGACTAGGGAGATTACATCTGATGCAATGCTTCTCAAAATTTCGAGATGATGATCAGACAAACCGTGTTTCTACCTGTCCGAACTTTTTCATACACCTGGTCACTTCACCACACAAGACAAGAAAAACAATGGTGTGTCTTTAAGCGTTCCACTTGTGTGTGGGGTGGCACTCCCCACGAGGCCATGCCATGCTGACGTCAGCAGCACACCTTCACGATTTCTTACTGCGATGGGGGTGGTAGCTTTACGGTTTTCTCCATCTGTGATTGGTGGAAATACTTTCGGTGTCACCTGTTGATTGGCTGTAAAAACTTTGTGGTGATAGTTATTGGTGGACGTAAATTGGTAAAGTGTGGTATTATTTGGCGAAATGAGATTTCTTAGGGGTCGGACGGAATGCTGTGTCATCAAATTATAAGGTTATGGCATACAGGGTGTCCCGTAAATAATGGATCAAACGTAACGGGTAGGTAGCTTAAATAATTTCCAACAACTAATTTGAATATTAAAAAAAAAACCGTTACAGTAACCAAGATATTTTTTTTTTTCGAATTTTACCATTTTGTCTTCCAGAATTAAGTTTTTTTAATGCTGTTGCTGCAAATGATGACATTTTTAGGTATGATTTTTATCTAACTTTTCTGAATAGCTTACTAATGTTATAAGATACCATTTTTTTAATACCGTTTTATTTGCCTTAGAGAAAAAATCTTGAGTTGAAAAGTTTTTTCTTTACGATGTTAGGATCAAAATTGAAAAATTTCTCCTGTAAAAAAAATGTATGACACCGAAAACGACCATTATTTTAAAAACTTGTACATTTAATAAGGTTTGCAAATTGGTATAAAACTTACGTCTAGTCCTTATCGTTACAAAGATATTGCTATGAATGTGATGAAGAAGACAGAAAATAAATTAAATTGGTGCTATCCAATTTTTTCCTTTTCGTTATGGCTTATGCTTGAAAAAAATTTAACTACCAGCCTGCTTCGATTACAAGCATAACTACCAACATTCAAGCATAAGCCATAACGAAAAGGAAAAAATTGGATAGTACCAATTTAATTTATTTTCTGTCTTCTTCATCACATTCATAGCAATATCTTTGTAACGATAAGGACTAGACGTAAGTTTTATACCAACTTGCAAACCTTATTAAACGTACAAGTTTTTAAAATAATGGTCGTCTTCGGTGTCATACATTTTTTTTACAGGAGAAATTTTTCAATTTTGGTCCTAACATCGTAAAGAAAAAACTTTTCAACTCAAGATTTTTTTTCTAAGGCAAATAAAACGGTATTCAAAAAAATGGTATCTTATAACATTAGTAAGCTATTCAGAAATGTTAGATAAAAATCATACCTAAAAATGTCATCATTTGCAGCAACAGCATTAAAAAAACTTAATTCTGGAAGACAAAATGGTAAAATTCGAAAAAAAAATAATATCTTGGTTACTGTAACGGTTTTTTTTTTAATATTTAAATCAGTTGTTGGAAATTAGGTAAGCTACCTACCCGTTACCGTTTGATCCACTATTTACGGGACACCCTGTATAAGCTATTTCTCAATTTAAAGTTTTTAGTTCCCAATATAGTTGGAATCGGCTAGGCAGATGATGATGAGTTTGTTGATTTATTATCAGGATTAGGCACCGAAAGAGAAGAGAAGACGGGGATGAGGGAGGGGCAATTCTTGTGGTTAAAAGATCGTTAAAAATATCTTTAATTTCCTACATTGCCTACAAGTATTTATCTTTAATTGTCGCTGAGATGATTTGCAACTCAGATTTTGTCCTATTATAGATATGAGAATTTAATGTTTATTAGATCATATTAATTTCCAAGTACTTAGCTGAATGCTTACAATTCGATACACATAGCTAACTCATCTAACAACAAACCCACGGAAGCTATTCAACGTATCCTTTCAATTGCCTCAAAGAGATCCACGTAATTTCTATTTACTATCAATGCCCCTTCAAACATTCTAATACCTTTATCAATACGTCAACTGGACACAATCGAATGGAATCCTAACGTCATATACGACCCTCAAGTTCTATTGTACAGTTGAACAAGCTAATAAGTATACAGGTAGCGATCTTTGTAGTTCTAGTCATCATCATCATCAACAGCCTATTAATGTTCCCACTGCTGGAACACCTCCTCTCTTTTGAGAGGGAATGGACTATAATCTACCACGCGGGCCCAGTGCGGATTGGTAGATGTCACATTTTTTCGATTTTTTTGGTTCTAAGACATGCATGGGTTTCCTCACGATGTTTTCCTTCACCGTTTTGAGAGCAGCGGTGATGAAATAAATTACACAAAGTAATGTGCCTGCCTGGGTTCGAACCCACGACCTACTGTTCGTAAGTCGGGGCCACCACTGGGCCACCGCTGCACCGTCAGTCTCTAAATGCAAGTTAGCTGGCTGTACACTTATTAGCTTGTTCGATAGTACACCCTGTATGTTATAGTACTGTGATATAAGACTATGTTTCAATGCTATGCTATGATCGAGTGTCAGTCGTATCGCGTTCTTCGGGTCGAACGCACGTTTCGATAGCCGCGGATTTCGATTCGATTCGGTTTTGAAATCGAGGGGATAGTGGTGTAATTCGATTGTCGGATTATTTTTCTCGATTATAGTGTTTACTTTTTAATCGACAGCTGTGTTAGTAATTTTGAATTGCGATTGTGTGAGCGGTGTTTTGATTTTGAGTTAAATTTTTGGGGTTGTCGATTACAATGTATTTAGTTTAAAATAGTGATACTTAGATGATTTCTTTTAATTTGACCTGAATCTGAATCTATTTTAACAGCATTTTGGAATTGGAGTATCGGACAAAACTAAAACTTTGATAATTGTGCCACAAAAAATTTGAATCACTGAAATTCAAACGTTTGTGTTATGAAGTGCTTATAGTGATTGCAATATCGGACAAATTCAATACCACGCAATATAACATCACGCCTGTAATACCAGAAGGGTTAGGTAGAGGTTTAGGTACCTAATAGTACCACCTACATTTCTCCAGTTATGTTCACATCCCATCTAATAAGGGGGCGAGCCTATCAATACTTTTATATAAATACTAAAAAAAGAAACAAATAAATCATCTCGTACTATTGCACGCTCGTGCTATTAATGAACCCATCACCTAATTCCGACCAGTAATTTCCGAGATTAGCCCCCACATACACACTTATAAAGCCAAGATATTAGATTGATGATACATTTAAACCTCATAGTGGAGGCATCTGTTTTGTATGAACCGATAGTGTGGTATAATAATAGCTTTGCATTCCTTTGCCTGTCACTTGTGGACGATTAGTGGAAATACCTCAGGTATTTCACAATAACATAAAAATAACATCACACCTATAATCCCCGAAGGTTTAGGCAGAGGCGTACCTTATAGCTTTTTTTTTTTTTTACTAGCCTATCTTGTCCCACTGCTGGGCAAAGGCCTCCCCATTTCCTTCCATCTTTCCCGATGTTTTGTCTGGCCAATCTGTAAGGAATGACTCCAAATCGTCACGCCAGCGTTTCTTGGGCCTGCCTCGGCGACGACGAGCGTCCTCAGGCATCCACTCTGTGACGATTCTGGCCCATCTGTCTTGACCCATCCTGGTAATGTGACCCGCCCAGTCCCACTTCAACCTCGCAGACTTATCGCCAACATCGGCGATGCCTGTCTTGGAGCGTATTGTGGTGTTACGTATTCGATCGGTGATTTTGATCTTTAAAATGCTACGCTCCATCCACAAGTGACAGGAAAGTACCTTATAGTACACTAACTTTTCGCCAGTTTTGTGAAGTCCCTTGTAATAAATAGGAGGTGAACCTCTTGCCATCACCCGGTTTCCTCCCGATGTATTTTTTCACCGCTAAGTAAGCAATTGCAAATTTCTTCAAAAATTTACATTGTCTGGGTTTGAACCTATGACATGTAAGTCGCTGCTCTACGCTTACTAAAAATGTCTCAGTCAGTCGGCGGCTGAAGCTTTTTACCCGACTGCGGCTAAGCCCAAAAGGAGGGTTATGTATTTTATCTATACGCTTTTATGTGTACACGGTCTTGGTGCTAAATATTCAGTGCATATTAGTTGCCTATGCAAAAACTGTGTAGGCGGTTTGATATAATGCTTGTGAACGAATGACATCAGCCCCGAAATTAATTTATTATTATTTAGACCTGTTTCAATTGTTTCTGCAGCTATGGTCTCATAGGAGTACGTCAACTCCATTAAAAATCTAACATTGTTTTAACTGCGAAGATTTTCGGTTAAATAATCCCATATTAGAGGCGTCAGCTCAGAAACCATCTTCAGAATGTCATTCATTTTGAAAAAAAGAAAAGTAACATAATTTAAACGTTGATTTTTTCAACATTGTCTTTTTAATATTTTGATTTAGGTACTCTAGTAATTGTGCCAAATAGGGTTTCAATTCACTTTGCCTCTCGCCCCGTCGTATTGGCGTCAAATAGCTCTAATTGACAAAGGTCAGAGAAGTACTCTGGGTGCAAAATTGTTATATTGAGTTAGTCTGGAATATGACCTTTACAAGTTTTGTTATAGGACAGGAAAGATAAGATGAAATTCACTGCCTTTTTTGGTGTAGTTAACATAACCTCTACTGCTGAACAGTGAGTATGAGGGTATAGGTTCGATTCCAGTGCCGGGATAATGAGTATTTCTCAGTAGCATCCTCAAAGGACCAATATCTGCCCGATTGATGGCAATAGGTTTGCTCTCTATTACACCGAACTTAAACATATGTAGCGAAATCTGAGTGTAGGTACAGTTTATCCCTGCCTAAGTCTTCAGGGATTTTAGGCGTGATGTAGACCAACCCGCACTGGATCCGCGTGGTGGATTATAGCCCATCACTCTCCTAGAGAAGAGGCCTGAGTCCCTGCAGTGATTATGATGATGATGTAGAGTTATATGGTGGTGATATACAGCATTTTGTAGCCAGGGCGTTTGTGCTTAGTAATGATGATGATGACACAGTGTGAACAGACAGAAACACATACCTAATTATCTTCTACTCACCTCGTTACAAAAACTAGTCGTAATAATACAGAATCTTTTGTCCACCAGTAATAAATCTAGTAATCATTTCCATACGTTCGAGTAACCGACACGCTTTCGTTTATTTCACTAAACCGTGCTTTAAGTGTCGGTTAGATTAACTTTTACTTTTATCTGGCGGTTACCGGTTAACTGTAGACTTGAACTGTCGCTGAGGCAATGTTAGCGGTCGTTAAGTTACGATGTTATTGCTTGTAGCATACTAGACTGGCTTTGTTATTGTTTTAAATTACCTAGTCAGTGCATTATATCTCTTTATTTTTTTTTAGTTATTGAACGAAGTAAATGGCGTAATAGTTTCGTCCCCTATTATATGGGAATTAAATATACTTGGCGAAACGTGGGTGTAGATGCTAATGGTACACACGGCTACACATCAAGCTATACAAAACCAGTATAATCTGATCGTTCATTGTGCGAAAAGATCTAGTAAAGTGAGGCCAAGATTAACTGGTTTTGTATAGCTTGATGTGTAGCCGTGTGTACACCTCTGCCTAACCCTTCGGGGATTACAAGCGTGATGTTATATTATGTGGTCGAAGTTAATGTGGCTTTAGATTTTCTAGAACAAAACGCGAGATTTGTAATACTTGAATTATGAGAGTGCCTATTGCCATCAACCGGTCTCATAGACGGTCTAGCACTATAACCTCCTTTTTGAAGTCGGTTAAAAAAATACGAATACCGCGTGCGAGGGTCGAGGCTTTTAAAAATATTGTTAACCGATGGTATTCTAAAAAGTCTGCTATTAAAATTGGTAGAGTGGCGATCAAATTCCATTCAGCTATTTCTGAGATAAGCCCAAACATACAAACAGGCGAAATATTTTTAGCTGAATTACTATTGATTTATTTTAACAACACCTCTTTGTAAGAAAAACAAAAACTTGTTTGAATATTCCATTAATGTAATTCCAATCGAAAAACAATGGAAAATTTTCCATTGTTTTCCAGCGTTTTTCATAAGCTGATCATAAAAAAGTGATAAATATAGCATAATTAATAGTAGTGACGTTGTTTAGGTGTTTAGACTCAGGCTAAATGTCGGCCTAGAATAAAACTGGCTTAGACTGTAAACAGTTAAACTTTATAGCTGCACTAAGGTTAAATATTTGATGGAATTTTTAAAAGTCAATTAAATATGTTTTTAATTTTAGCTTTCTAGATTTGACCCTGTATTCATACTAATATTTATAAATGCGAAAGTAAAAGCCAGTCTGGCTGGCTGAATGAATTTTCATTAAGTAGGTAACTTTATGGGATAATTTTGATCCCCGTACTACGTTCCCATGGAATAATTGCAATCCTTCATGCGGTAAAACGTGTAGGTACTTTATTTGATATAAAATAAACTAGTAGGAAAGAAAACATCTGATAGGAACTTTATAGAGAAACATAATAATTATTATAGGAAAAAAGGAAACGTTATTAATCTGATAGCCCATGTAAAATGCTAATAAACCAGAGATATAAAAAAAAACAAAACATAAAGAAAATCTTCTCGTTTCAAGTAAATTCATGTAACTATCCTTTCCTTATTCCCATATACGTGTTAAAAACATAATTATATCATTTTCTAGGCTCGTATTAACATAGGATTTAGTCTATAACCGGCCACTGTTCGCCAAGTATGGCCAATGGCCATTATCAACCATATTATGTTGGGCGCCATTGAGTTGACAACGTCATAGATAAGTGGCTCATGAATTTATTGTTACGGGTATATTAATAGATTTTTTTTTGTGTTCTTTGAGTCATTAATAACTTGATGAGTCTTTAAATAACCTAGAAATAGAAACTAGATATTTAAATAACCTAGAAATAGAACACAATAGAAATCTAGGAATACTTACATAATTGATTTTTTTTGCTGAAATTTGCTTTGCCTTTTTACAATTTAATGATACAGTCTTTTAGCTTAAATATCTCATAGGCATTTAATATTCGGAAACTCTCTAAACAGCAAAACTTTTTCTCAATTCAGTTTAGTTTAGTCTTTAAAAGAGGGTATCCATTTCATAAAGGCCAAACTTTATGAAATGGATACCATCTTTAAAAAAAAAAAAATACATACACACGAACATAGTAACCTCCTTTTTTGAAGTCGGTTAAAAACTGAGGCGAAGCAAGAATTACAAAGAGTATTAATTCATCATATTAGTATGACCTTACTAAATAATCCCTCAATCACATAAGAACATAATATAAGGTCCCTGTTTACTCAGACCGGACCCCAAGTTTGCTTAATATGTGGACAGAGCGATATGTTACCGATTTGTGGTCAACAATATTACGTGCCTATAGAACTACCGATTATTTGGATTGGTTCTATTGCCAGACTATAAGTCGCCATTTGTTCTTAGGGCAATTGTTTAAAAACAAAAAAAAGGCAAGTGCAAATTGGTGATTATGGACTGGTATTTTGTAGAACATATCTTTTCGATAGCTTGGATTAGTGCTAAATAATGAACCTTCTCAAAAATATTTGCATAGGGTTTTTCAAAATTATTATTATCAACGTTATGTACAAAAAAGTATTATGTCCGATACTCCATTAGTAACACAATCACTATTAAATAATTTGGAACCCAAACTTAACTTATTTCTTTTGCCAACTTCAGAATTTTACACATCATAAAGTTCAGTGACAACCATAAACCAAAGATACTTTCTCAAACTAGTTTACCAAAACAATCTTAACCCAGTGCTAAACCAAAAATGCCTATAAACTGACAAACAACAACAACAATACAAGTGACAACCGGTGATTGTAGTGACAACCGGTTATTGTAGTGACAAGTGGCGATTAGTGTGCGTTACCATGGCGACGCCCGCGCCACCTCGAGTGTCCAGAAATGTGTCGCTGCCTGCGGGTAGACAACCCCCTACCGTGGCTATGCTGGCGAGGAGGACTCTGTCTGAAAGGTAAAGGTGTCTTGGTGATTTAAATATTGACGAAGACAGTTTCGTGATTCGTTTGTGATGATTATGGTATTTGTGACTATGGTCCTCAGATCTTGTCATAAAAGTCTACGATGTGACTTAGGTACATAAGTACTTACATTATTCTTCTTCTCGAATCGATAACTTAGATTTTGTCCTACCAATAAGAGGCAACCTGGACAGTTCTGTCGTTTGCTGCATTCAAGTCCTGAAAGGCGAAATTAGTTGTGCAAGACGGGCAAGAGAGGAGGTGTGGTACATCCTGTGTTGGAGCTCCACACTCTCGTCTTACATTGCTAGTTTGTGATTGGGTTTTTTGTTTGTCTTAACCGCCATTGATATACTTTCTAGTGCTATTACGTTCTGGGTTATCATTGGTGTATGTTTTTACTAACACGTTGCTTTTGAGTAGAGTTTGAGTCATTTAAAATTTAAATAGCCACGATTTTTTCTACTCGTCAGTCACACTCTTCTAAATCATAAAAATAAACATTGTGGTGCACAGTAGCAGCAGGACTAATGTTATCTAGCAGACATACCGGTAACCGGACGATTACGATAAATGAGCGGCCGCTTACTATCAGTTGCTCTTATCCTACAGGCTTGTTTTAAAATTATTGTTACGACCCAAGGATGCATTATTAGTTATTAATATTTTGACAGATTAACTGTTTACTCCCAGTTATAAGTGCTAATTTATAGAAGGGATTGTGTGAGGAATTATATGAAAGAGAAAAAGTAAATGACGTCTGACAGGGGGGAATGGAAGATAAAAACGTGTTGCGCCGACCCCAAGTAGGATAGGACAAGGGCAGATGATAATCAATTTAAGTATGGCAATTTGTTCGAAGGATGTATCTATAAATTTCAAGAAAATATTCCAATTTCCATCTGCATTAATTGATTATGTTGAAATTGGAACATTTTCTACGAAAAGGATATAGAACCGTTACTAAAAGGCTTGATGGTAAAAGCTTTGAAGAAGTCCTTTATTCGACGCAAAATTTTGGGCTGATCGAATTTAAATTGCTGAAGATAGCTTTGAATGGTTTTAGGAGGCAGACAAATTCAACAAACAGAAAAGAATACCTACATAATTTTGCTGCCGTTGCCTAGCATAATATACTACACTTTACTTGGTACCTTGACGTACCTACTCGTAAAGTATGGAAGTTTCCACAATTCGGCACTGAAGGGGACCATTATCATCATGAAAGTGCGAGGGAGGGTGATAATTATAGGAATTTAACGGCAATCCAACTGATGGCGTTGGGTTCCATGAAATCGCGGGAATGGAATATTCCCGCGATTTCATTTATTTTTAATTCATTTTGTAGACAAACTTATAATTATTTCATTTGACTAGGATTGCTCATTTCTATATTAAATGGAAAGGTTTATTAAAGTTAACGCGGTGTTCAAACCTCGTTTGCATATTCATTTATTTGATACCCCTGGGAACTTACTGTTTTGATCATGGGAAAGTAGAACGAACAGGCGATTTCTTCGTACTTGATCAATGATGTTTTACGTCCCAGTTTATTAACTTCTACTGTTTAATAAATGGAACTGCAAACGATGAGTTCTTCATATAATATCCTAATCCATGCAAGTTTCGTCCCTTGATCATGACTCTGCCCTGGAGGGAAAATATGGTGCTGTTCCATAAACGATGGGGCGCTTAATATCGTGTCCTTCTTGTTCTACTGTTTGTAAACTACAGGACGCTACCGAAACCGTCAACCTAGTAGCTCGATCAGTTCTGGGCCGACACAAATTAGATTGCCATCGACACGCTGAGAAGAAGGCCATTCTAATGAATTAGTTTTCTGGACGATTGGCTTTCGCATATATCTATAGATAGGTCTTCGTTAGATTGCCACGAAGCGACACTGAGTAGAAAGAGTAATCGTAAACAATATCGTCAAACATGGCAGAAAAATTGGGGATTCCAGTAGTATTTTTTCCCATTCTTTCAACATAATCCCTTAATTCATTTCACGAACTTTCTCCACAAATTACTAGTTCTCTTTTCCCTAAAACAACATACTAAAACATACTATTCCCCCATTTATACGTAAAGGAATCAATCCTATTGTTCACCAGTCGGGTCACGTACTCACGTCCCTGTAAATGTGCTTCCAGAGTGTTTCATAGCCAACTTGTGTTGCCCGCACTGAATTACAATCATGGCTTCATTGCCTCCTGAACTCCTGGTACACTGAACAGATTTTATTAGAAAAATGTGGGTGAGGTCACACTCTATTGGTTTGGTTCATTATTTTGTGAAGCGGGGTTGATATTGTGGTTTATTTACGGGTTAGCTCTTGTTAATTTTGAGTGATATTAAACTATACTTGCATACCATAATAAAAAGAACTAAACTTTGTTTGTATGTTTGTTAATTTGTATGTAGGAGGTACTCTCCGGAACTATCACAATGTTTGCAGACTATGTCCCTGGTGACATGCTAATCGGTGCTTACTTGGTATTTTCTCATCAGTTGGTGCAGTCTTAAAACAAGTCTGCTGATTACAATTCATGAATTTTCAATTTTTATTTCAATTGATGATTTTTGCTGTTACAATAATTCAGCAGAAATATCTCTTCTAAACCACGTACCTGAACGTATTGACAATTTCTTCACTCTTTGAACTAATAATGATTTTCCCTAGAGTAATCAAATCCCTTCGCATCCGAACATTGTATATATAGTTCCTCCCTCTAATATATAATTACTCGATCGTGAAGACACTTAATTGACTTCCTATATCCTTAAGCAAACATCAAAGTAACATAGGTATCCACAACGTAACATATATGTTCAGAAATAATGAGGGTTGCCTAAGGAAAATATTGACGCCAACATGTGGGAATATTAGCATATTATGAAGCGTACTGAATAATTTGATTCAGGAATGGAATATCAATTTTGGGTTGCTTGTGATTTATGAAATTGTTGTACAAAGACGTGGGATGTAAAGTCAAGGAAGTTACTTGATATCAATTTGGAATACTGCGTCAAATTGCTTTGTTAAGGCACCTCGTTACAACTGACAAATATATTATTATACGGTTGAGATTTTCATGAAGATTAATGTAAAGATTGATGGATTGTGTGAGGAATGATGATTATGAAGAAGAAGGAGTACATGGTAGCGTGACCATTCACCCCAAATAACATGAGAAAAGGGCATGGGAGGTGATGATGAGCAGGTTGTCAATTAGCAAAAGCATTGTTTCTCTTACTTCTTATCTTAATATTGTTACTAGAGTTCTGAAAAAATTGGAAGGTAAAGTAATGGTACTTATGGCTAATAAATAGTTAAATGTGATAGAAAATATCAATGAAAAAGGTTATAGTAGCCGAACCTATATCATAAACCGCCTTATTACAGAAGGTAGTTAAACCTGGTTTAACTTAGACCTGGTTTATCTCGCATGCTGTCACTTTCTTTTGAATATTATTGAAGTGAGACGTCATGCGAGATAAACCAAGTCTAAGTTAAACCAGGTTTAACTACGTTTTGTAATAAGGCGGAAAAAAGTATAGTAAAAGTAATCGAATCAGCACCATTAAAAATTTATCTGGGTATGTTTACTATCCCATGGTGGTGTGCTATTAATTTGCAGTAGTACACTAATAAGTACTAATGCAGTCTCTATCTACAGTAATGTTCTCATTATTATGTAGGAGTATTTTTACGAACCTTCAACCGATTTATATAAAAATTATAAACCTAATAGTTTAATTTTCAATTTGCCGTTTTACTATGTCTTTTACTTATTCTGACTTTTATATTTCGCCATAAGTATTTTCATAGTTTTCCTACTATTATAAATGCGAAAGTTTGTGAAGATGACGTGTGGATGGTTTTTCCTCTTCCACGCAAAATGGTATAACGAATTTGGGTAACTTTTGGAAAACTACTTCCTGGATGAACATATAGGATACTTTTCATATCAGCAGTAGTGAGATACCGTGGGATAATTAATATATCGAAAACGACGTTGGTGACTACTGCTTATTAAACGAAATCAGGTACCTATTAACTAAATTCATCTCAGTCGCAAACCGTGCCATCGAAACGACTCCTGCGCAGTATGAATAAGGCGCGTACAGAATTAGCCATGCTTTTACAACTTCCTGGCCGAATGGACGATGTTTGGACTTGCATTTCCTCCTGACCTTTGTTCGGACTTAATTGGCGTTTGCCGGAGATTGGCTCCGCATGAAATACGTTTATGTAACACAACATCTCGCCTACAATTCTGAAAGGGTTATGTAGAGGTGTATCTACCTACAGCAAGTATTACAAAAAATAAGGGTCGGTACTATCAAAACACCTTTCTGATTCACACTGATAAGTTCCGTTTATGCCAGTTTTGCCAATTATGTTTAAGTCCCGCCTTATAGAGGGCGACTCTGTTGCCTTCAACCGGACAAAAATCTTTACTCTTGACGGCTAGGTACTGAGACATTCGTAATGGAATTACCCAATAACACTGCCCGATTGGGGAATCGAAACCATAACTTCCTGCTTAGCAGTAGAGCTTGCGGCTATACTAGACCTACAAGGTTGACAAGTACCTATGGATCCCAACCCCCTTACTTTATCCCAAGTGGGTAGGCAGAACTTACAGGATTCCCACTGTTACGATCCTCACAAATCCCTTTCATAAATCTGGTCGCACACGCCCACTTACTTATTACGTCAAATGCGAAGAATTATCACTTTTAAAATTGCCATCGTTTATTTTGAAAGAAACACCTATTTCAGCTTGATCGATGGTGCGTATAAAATGCGACTGCCAAAATCCACAAATCGATTGACGGTGGCTGATGCCGAAAATACGTCAGTAAATCGTTATCCAATAAATTTGTGGTGTATCTACGGTGTGGTACTGTCAGTCAGGGTTATTGAACATTAAATCTTTTGTGTTCTAGGAAGATTCTAGTGGGTGGTATGACTGGTATGATATATTTTTAAGTTTGTCAGGTAATTTTCAAAAATACAAAAAAAAAACGTGTGTTGCACATTTAACATTCCTCTGAAGATCTCCATGTGAGCGAATAAAGGTTGGCTGGTCTATCAGTTACACGTCAATGGGAATAATCTGAATAAACTACACCTTTGTTCCAAAGCACTAAGAGTGGTCTTCATTGCTCCAGTTTTGCTACTGACCTGAAATTGGTCTTAGTTGACGTATTTCTTTAAGAGTTCTCAAGCTACTAAAATCTCCCACAGCTGACTCATATCAATCAAATCTAACTCTTATATGTTATTCCACAGTGACCTGGAGCCAGGTGCAGTTACAGCGCACTCTGGCAGCTCCAGCAGTTCCAGCCTATCTTCCAGGAGTAATGAGAGCAACACCGTCGCTGCTGAGCAGCAGGGTAAGTCTGACCAGAGTTTTTGTACCATCATATCTGAGTAGCCTTTAAGTAAAAAAATAGAAGCAAAAAAAATATTGAGGCGACGATCTTTGATTTCACCATCTTTCAGTAAGAGTTTAACTGGTGTTTGTCTATATTGAATGATATGATTAATTACAGCCTCTCAATCAGACTGGTCAGAAGAGGAGGAGCCCCTCGCAGCGCAATGGGCAGACAGTCTGCCCCCGCACGCGCTTGACACCCTGGACCTGTCCGCTCAGCTGCGCAAGAGGCAGGAGGTCATACATGGTGAGTGGAACTGCTACATGGAGAGAATAAGCATCTCAGCCATACTAATGAAACTCTGTATGTGTATTATATTTTATTTATTTATTTTTATTTAAATCAGGTAAGATCACCCATAATATCTTTTAGCTAATCATAGTCATCGCAAAATGAGGATGCTATTTTGCTTCAATTCAACTGTATTTGTGGTCAGCAACAGAAGTAGCTTGACATTTTGTTTTTTTTTTGTTGTACAGGGTTCTAGCAATTTTTTTTTAATGTTTCAGAAGATTATTCTTTAAAATATTCATTACTCTTCAATAACTGGTTGGTAACGAATATTATCTTACAATCTTTTATTGAAAACCTGCTTTAAAACTTTAAGTACTGTTTATCTACTTCTGATGGTGACTGTACTATTTTGCGGCAGATAGATATATGTATAAGAACTCACTTCCTCTCATACAGAGGAGGCGTGGGTGCCAGCAGTGGGAATAATAAATGCTGATTATGCTACTGTATACCGTGTGCCTTCAACTAACGTTGATAGATGACACGGAAACGTCAGTTGCCAACGAGTAGACTAAACCTGCATTGATTTATACACACAACACAGACTTGTTTTCCAAAAAACTACAAGAATAACTGACAGCACCATACTTAGCACCTGCATAATATTATGATTTATCTAACGAGGAATTAACTAAGTATTGATCATAAACAATATTTTGCAGGATTACAAAATAAACTAGCATGAACTGGTTACTGAGAAAAAAGTTGGCATAAATCCTCGATGACGTTACTATAACAAAATAAATAAAAAGTAATTATTATCCAGCTAGCTTTGGCTAGACAGTCAATAGCATAAGCCTTGGAAATTTTAGCTATTGAATGCGACCAAGAATAAACGTGGAGTTGCCGGTGCTTCTACATAGGCAACCATAACCAACCTGAACCTTTTCTGAACGCTTTATAAGTGCCCATGTAGGCCTATGTGGAATAAATTAGGCAGAGCTGTATCCTATGGTAGAACCGAATTACCTAGTTATGTTTAAGAAATAAGAACAGCACCCATTGTGATCAACCGGGCACAAATATCTGTAAATGATTTGTTATTAAAATCTAACCACAAATATTTCTTCTTTCTCCTTTTAGAACTAATAGTATCAGAAGGCTCCCACGTCCGTTGGCTTCGCGTCTTAGGCGGGGTCTTCTTACGACCCCTGGAGCGTCACCCGACACTCCTGGCCGGGGACGAGCTTCGCTCTCTGTTCCCCAACCTGCCGGCTGTGAGGGAGAGGCACTCCAGGCTCTACTCCGACCTCAGGACTGCCAGGAACGAGGCTGACAACCATTTGGTGCAGATTCGACCAGTTGCTGATGCATTACTGAATGCGGTGAGTTCTTACAAAGTTTAGTATCTGTCTAGTCTTTTTAATCTTTGGTAATCGTTTGCATCTGAAAACCAGTATTTATCTGACTTTACCTCCACAAACTAGCTGAGTAACACTATACCCCTTGGTTAGACTGGTTTTTAAACTTCTGGGCTTACCGTAAGTACTGTCAAACATGAATGATAACAGCTATAATGGCTCAACAATACCTGTCGCAAAGTTTTGTCTAGACTTTTGTCCTGTCGCAAAGTTTTGTTTAGAATTTCATCATCATCATCAGCCATAAGACGTCCACTGCTGGACATAGGTCTCCCCCATAGAACGCCATAACATCCACCGGTTGCCCGCGACTCACGATGACGTCGGTCCACCTGGTGGGAGGCCTATTATTGCTACATTGACTTTTATATTCTGAGAGCTATGTCAGTGTTCTTCGGCGAAATTCTTCATTTCGCATATTATCGCACAAAAAACTATCTCTCCATGGCCCGTTGCGTGGCTCTGAGCTTCTCTAAGAGGCCAGCAGTTAAGGACCATGTCTCTGTGCCATAAGTCATCACTGACAACACACAGCATTTATTTATTTTATGTAACCACCTCAGACCAACAAAAAAAGGAAGACGGCGCGCCACGAACATCTAAAGTGATACAACTTTTTATCTATGTGTGTAGACAATGTCTCGTGAAGTCGTGACGTACTAGGAGAAATGCGTGTGGTTTTAGTGTAGGTGTGTGCGTGAGCTTGTATGTTTACTTGCTATAGGCGCGTGGTTTTGTGGCTTCACTGTTTGTGTTCGCGGCGCACCGTCTTCCTTTTTTTCTTGGTCTGAGGTAACCACTTGTTTTTTCCCTCAGCTGGGTGACTCAGGCTACGCGTCCTGCGTGTCGAAGTTCTGCCGCGGTCAGCGCATGGCACTGGACGCACTCCGCGAGCGCAGACGTAAGAGTAAGGAGCTGCACACGTTCCTGGCGGCGCGCGAGCAACAACCGCTGTGTGGGAGACTGCAGCTCAAGGATATGCTCGCCTGTGTGTGGCAGAGGTATGTAGCGCGTGAACACTTCATTACACATACATAAGTTCTGCCGCGGTCAGCGCATGGCACTGGACGCACTCCGCGAGCGCAGACGTAAGAGTAAGGAGCTGCACACGTTCCTGGCGGCGCGCGAGCAACAACCGCTGTGTGGGAGACTGCAGCTCAAGGATATGCTCGCCTGTGTGTGGCAGAGGTATGTAGCGCGTGAACACTTCATTACACATACATAAGTTCTGCCGCGGTCAGCGCATGGCACTGGACGCACTCCGCGAGCGCAGACGTAAGAGTAAGGAGCTGCACACGTTCCTGGCGGCGCGCGAGCAACAACCGCTGTGTGGGAGACTGCAGCTCAAGGATATGCTCGCCTGTGTGTGGCAGAGGTATGTAGCGCGTGAACACTTCATTACACATACATAAGTTCTGCCGCGGTCAGCGCATGGCACTGGACGCACTCCGCGAGCGCAGACGTAAGAGTAAGGAGCTGCACACGTTCCTGGCGGCGCGCGAGCAACAACCGCTGTGTGGGAGACTGCAGCTCAAGGATATGCTCGCCTGTGTGTGGCAGAGGTATGTAGCGCGTGAACACTTCATTACACATACATAAGTTCTGCCGCGGTCAGCGCATGGCACTGGACGCACTCCGCGAGCGCAGACGTAAGAGTAAGGAGCTGCACACGTTCCTGGCGGCGCGCGAGCAACAACCGCTGTGTGGGAGACTGCAGCTCAAGGATATGCTCGCCTGTGTGTGGCAGAGGTATGTAGCGCGTGAACACTTCATTACACATACATAAGTTCTGCCGCGGTCAGCGCATGGCACTGGACGCACTCCGCGAGCGCAGACGTAAGAGTAAGGAGCTGCACACGTTCCTGGCGGCGCGCGAGCAACAACCGCTGTGTGGGAGACTGCAGCTCAAGGATATGCTCGCCTGTGTGTGGCAGAGGTATGTAGCGCGTGAACACTTCATTACACATACATAAGTTCTGCCGCGGTCAGCGCATGGCACTGGACGCACTCCGCGAGCGCAGACGTAAGAGTAAGGAGCTGCACACGTTCCTGGCGGCGCGCGAGCAACAACCGCTGTGTGGGAGACTGCAGCTCAAGGATATGCTCGCCTGTGTGTGGCAGAGGTATGTAGCGCGTGAACACTTCATTACACATACATAAGTTCTGCCGCGGTCAGCGCATGGCACTGGACGCACTCCGCGAGCGCAGACGTAAGAGTAAGGAGCTGCACACGTTCCTGGCGGCGCGCGAGCAACAACCGCTGTGTGGGAGACTGCAGCTCAAGGATATGCTCGCCTGTGTGTGGCAGAGGTATGTAGCGCGTGAACACTTCATTACACATACATAAGTTCTGCCGCGGTCAGCGCATGGCACTGGACGCACTCCGCGAGCGCAGACGTAAGAGTAAGGAGCTGCACACGTTCCTGGCGGCGCGCGAGCAACAACCGCTGTGTGGGAGACTGCAGCTCAAGGATATGCTCGCCTGTGTGTGGCAGAGGTATGTAGCGCGTGAACACTTCATTACACATACATAAGTTCTGCCGCGGTCAGCGCATGGCACTGGACGCACTCCGCGAGCGCAGACGTAAGAGTAAGGAGCTGCACACGTTCCTGGCGGCGCGCGAGCAACAACCGCTGTGTGGGAGACTGCAGCTCAAGGATATGCTCGCCTGTGTGTGGCAGAGGTATGTAGCGCGTGAACACTTCATTACACATACATAAGTTCTGCCGCGGTCAGCGCATGGCACTGGACGCACTCCGCGAGCGCAGACGTAAGAGTAAGGAGCTGCACACGTTCCTGGCGGCGCGCGAGCAACAACCGCTGTGTGGGAGACTGCAGCTCAAGGATATGCTCGCCTGTGTGTGGCAGAGGTATGTAGCGCGTGAACACTTCATTACACATACATAAGTTCTGCCGCGGTCAGCGCATGGCACTGGACGCACTCCGCGAGCGCAGACGTAAGAGTAAGGAGCTGCACACGTTCCTGGCGGCGCGCGAGCAACAACCGCTGTGTGGGAGACTGCAGCTCAAGGATATGCTCGCCTGTGTGTGGCAGAGGTATGTAGCGCGTGAACACTTCATTACACATACATAAGTTCATTACACACACATAACAAGTTCATTACACACACATAACAAGTTCATTACACACACATAACAAGTTCATTACATATAACAAGTTCATTACACACACATAACAAGTTCATTACACACACATAACAAGTTCATTACACACACATAACAAGTTCATTACACACACATAACAAGTTAACTACAGTCCTACAGGCATATCACAGGTTCACTACATACCTAATAAATTTACTACACATACATAATTATTAAGTTCACTACACACATACCAAGCTCACTACAGACATTATCACATGTTCACTACACACACATAACAAGTACATTACACACATAACAGGTTCATTACACACACATAACATGTAATTCCCGAAGGGTTAGACAGACACCTCTGTCTACCTTCGCCAGTTATATTTAAGTCCCATGTAATAGGGGGCAAGACTATTGGCATCATCCAAACACAAACCAAGACTCCATGGCTGCTACTGAGAAATTCCTTATTGAAAAACCCAATAACACTTTGAATGAAATGAAAATGAAAAACCGACCTGGGAATTAACCTTTTGACCGACAAGCCAAAAAGTACCTTACGTCGACTGACTTAAGGTACTTTTAGCTTGTTCGGCTTGTCGTCTATACGTGACTGTGGCGTTCAAAAGGTTAAAACCAGGACCAAAAACATAGTCAAAACACTTTCGAATAAATCCATTTCTCTCACAGACTGACGAAATACCAGCTGCTCCTCGAGGGTATCCTCAAGACAGTAGCGGAGGGCGAGGAGACCGAGGAGGACCTGACTCGACTGCGGCGCGCGCATGACGTCGCTAAGGATGTGCTGCATCGTGTTGATACTGCGATCAGGACTGCGGAGAATGAACACAGGTATAGAAAGAAAAATGATTATTTAGCACAAGTAATACATACTAGGAATACGTAAAAATACTAATAGTTATCCCTATTTATTTCTATCTTACTTTGAAACGTAGTTTCTACACGTGGCTGGTTTACGTGCATTCTAAAGCAATAAGTGTCAATTTTACACGTTCATTGCCACGTAATATTATTATGGCTTTTTATGCTGCCTTACAATTATGTACGAGCCATAATATGGCGTCCGTACCTTATTAGGTTTTGGTCTTAGTTGTGGTCACTAGGGAAGGAAATTGTATTTTTTTTATGTTGGTCATTTTGGTAAGTTCAGTATTTTGGCCTGGTAATGAATGTGTAAGAACGTATGGTCACCCTTTTACAGACAAACCCCGCAGCACCTAATGACCTAATTTGTACACCTAACCTAACCTTATTTGTACACCAGCCATGGTCAAACATGTTGAGCCAAAGACATATCTATCTGTATCTTAACCCATATAATGAGCATACCATGTAAATTATCTACTTACACGTGTTTTTTCAAATAAATGAATTTGAATTCAAGTTTACATGCGTAGTGTAGACGCTCTCGTATTCGGATGCGACATATTGACGCGTTATTCGAAATAACCATGTAAATAAATAACTGTCCGTCTAAAACTTGACATGACGTCACATAATCATCTAACCCCGTAACCATATTTTCCAGACTAAAAACAATCCAGACGAAGCTAGAGATCCGCGTGCCAACATCCGGCGAGTGGGAGGAGCTCCGTCGCCTGGACCTCACGCACCACACGCTCAGGAACGAGGGAGAGCTCACTCTCAGGAACGACTCCACCAAGAGGATCAATGTGCTTGTGAGTAGACCTCATAAATATGACCTTGCTAATATTTAAAAGAAAATTGGCTTCATATCGTCGTAAAGGAATGAATATTTTTAAGTTCAGAGAGAATGCTCTTTTGTGAAACTGATGATTCCAGTTGTAAACCGTTTGGTTTTCAATAGTTAAAGTATTTTATTCAGGAACGCCGTAAGTAAAACAATTTGGAATAGGTTTGGAACTACAGTATTCTATTCTATTTTTCGTTAATGGCAAGCAAAGCCGATGTCGACTATTCTGCCAATGTCGAAAATGAATTGGAACGGCAAGTGTGTGTAGTAAAAAATATAAAAAAAAGAGGAAATTATAAAAGTCTTCGACGATACAGGAACTACAGTAGTTTCACAGATTTTATGCCTGCTGACTGGTGGCTAAATTTTATTTTTGTATTTGTTTCGACAATTCAAAAGTACCTGTTACTGGCTTACTGGGAATAAATGCTTTGATTTTGATTTTGACAACTTTTAATAGAAATCATGTCATCTAATGATTTAAGTTTCAGAGCCTTATTTGCGTATACTACATACGTGTTTAAATTTTTTTTTTAAATTTATTTGTAGCATTTAAGTTATAATTAGATATCTCACGTTCACATGTGTATCTCTCGCAGGCCCTGATGTTAGAAGACAGCCTAGTCCTGCTGCAGCGGGAGAGCGACAAGTTCGTGTTGAAGCCAATCCCACAACCCAGCCAGTCGCTCATGCTGTCTCCACTTATCAAATGGTAACGAAAAATCTACATTTTGATCATCAATATAGTATATTTCGCAGTTCATACAGCCGTATTAAACTCGTGACTTAATAATAACTCCTGCTCGGGTCGACCTTTAGGTTAAGCCGTGCTTGCCCATTGAGGTATAATGTACTACGCACTAGAGGAGACACCTCAACTCGATCTTTTGTAACACACGTTTCGGTGCGTGCACTGAACTTCATTTAGTCTATGCCGAGCGGTTGCTGCGACGTGACACATTTGAGTGAAGTTTTCTTGTCTAAATTATGCCTTCGTGTGCATTTAAATACTGTAGAAATAATTCAATAAATATATGTAAAAGTCAAGGAGTGACTTTTTCACCAGTAAATATAACTATTATCTTTAAAACACACATAATTTAATTATATTTTTTCCATTGCAATATGTCATCGCGGCGGCCATTTTTACGTGAATGTCAAAGAATAAAATGCTCAGACCAGACACTATCGACGTATTCAATGCTTGGCCACGAATCCTCTACATGCGAGTCAAAATTGATAGTAGGTTGTATAATATTTGCTTGTATCAAGACAATTAATAAAAAAGTTAAAATGTGAAGATTGCATTGATAGTTTGACTATACTATAAACTTCCACTTCACACTATCATAGGTACGTAATTTAATACGGCAAAGTGGTCTTGCCCTGAAATGTGATTTTAGTTATATGTCCGTAAATACCGTAAAGCATTTAAATAAGAAAGAAGTATTTGCAAATTTGAATCAACATTCACTGAATCAGCTATCAACATTCAATCACAGATAAAATAAAAATTATTGTTCCAGTTTAAGTAAATTTTTATTTATTTTCTAAGTACATACGTTTAATATCAAGTAGGCAGAATAATAACATTATGTCTCATCTGCACGTATTGATAGTAATCTATGAGAACATGACACCCCCCGCCTGCCCCGCTGTCATCAAGTGCGCGCACATTCTTTGTTTGAAATAGCTTCTCTAGTACCTCAATGTGCTTGCCTTTGTTCGTTCGATGGTCCGTGTCTCGTGACGGGTGGGAGTCGGTATAAATACTGGATGAACTGACTTACTGATTTATACTTTCCTCCGTGCCTCGGAAAACACGCTAAGCTGTTGATCTCCGCTGCCATATATAGCTCTTTGGCAGTCGTTACAGTCTTACCAAAGGGTACCGTATTACCCAGTACTAACTGGCTTGTGGAGGTCAGAGATTCAGGTGGATCCGGTTAGACTGAAAGCCTCAGTCAGATAGATTTCCAAAAAATATTGACCACATATTTTTTCGATTTTCACGTAAACAAAAAATTAAGACGATACAGTGCTTCGAAAACTCGTATGACGTCATATGATAGTACATTTTCTACCTTCAAGTGAGGTTTTAAGCCCCCACTCCTGATCTTTGACGCGCTATAGCTTCGTCAATTTTTATTGATTTGATGAAACAAAAAACACGTATCCAATATTTTTCGATAATCTAACTGACGGACTAAACAGAATCATATTTTTTTGAGTCAGTCCGATCCCCTATTGGAAAAAGACACAAGCACGTATACGGGCAGGGTGACCGTCCGGCCACTGACAACTGACTAACTAATATAATGTTAGCTTCCAGTTATGACATGCTCAAGAAATTTAACTAAATTATAATCTGTATTCCAACAGGGACAAGGTACTGTTTCGCCCGAACGCGGCAGTACGCAACACGTTCTTCCTGATGAACATTAACGGAGTTCAGATGCATGAACTTTCTGCCAACACCACACCGGAGTATACGTCGTAAGTATACCTTAATTTTTTCACAAACGTCACTGCCTTATAACCTAAAATAAGTCTAAAAGTGAGAAGTCTTATATTCTTCCTATCAACACGAGAAGAAATTAGTCTTAAGAGCGTGTGCTACCTCAGATTAGCAACCCTATTTGTGGTGGTTCAAACTTCGCTTGAAATACTGTTAGAATAAAGTTCTAATCAGCTTGCACTACAAAGCGGTTGTTACGTCTTTCGCTGCGGCCGAATAGTGCGAAATTAGTGGTATTTTGCGATTTACAAAAAAACTATTGATTGGACTAAAAAAGTAAAACACTATGACTTTAGTTTGTTGCTTGTAGAATTATTTGGCAAAAAAATCAGAACGATGACATGTATTTTAGTATGGTTTTTACTCGTTAAAAGAATTTTTTAGAGGTATCTTCGCGATTTTTTTCTATCGAGCAAAGTTAGTTTTATTATGTTTTCACAACACTATGGCACTAGCATATATCCTGAAGAATATCATATATTTTTCTGATGTTGATTACTGCAGTGAATCATATACTTTTACGCATTATAAAACTCGCGTTTGAGGTACCATACGCTCTTAATAGGTTGTCTAAATATTTGCAGAAATATCACAACAATCATTAATGTTATGCAACTTACAGATATTTTTGAAATTTTAGATTACTGTCTTTTTAAATGTTCTTTTTGTACCATGGTATTCGTTCTGTCCACCAAGCTGTGATACGGTTAAACCCTAGATATTATCCTGGTTTCGGTCTCAACACCCATAGAAAGAAACAGGACAGTAAACCACTCTCTTCTAGTGACGTTCATAATCTATAATATTTTAATCCACAGTTGGGTGAAGTACATCCAAGAAGCCCCTCTAGCCAAGCTGACGGAACTCAAGTCCAGCATCACGCCCTCACACACACACAGCCGCTCTGCTGATGATTCAGGTATGTACACTACAAACAGAAAATAAATCCCATGTAATAGGGCGTGCTCTCATAATGAAGTAAAGTATCGTGAGGAAACCGGTATGTCCTAGAATCAAAAAATCGGAGATTTGTGGCATGTACAGTCAGCAACAGAAGTAGCTTAACATTTCAGAATTTAAATTATGTGATAGGACAGGATCCAGCTATTATTTTTAATGTTTCAGAAGGTTATTCTTTAAAATATTCCTTATTCTTCAATAACTTGTTAGTAACAAGGAATATCTAAGAAGTTTTTATTTAAAAACCAGGTATGAAACTCATAGTAGTGTTAATCTACTTCTGATGCTGACTGTACCAACGCACTGGGCTTGCGTCGCTCTCATAGAGCGGAGACCTGTGTCCCAGCAGTGGGAACGTTATAGGCTGATTATGATAAAAGGGGCAAGTCTTTTACTATCTAACGGGCACAAACTCAGACTCCGTGGCTGCTACTGAGTCATTCCTGGTGCAAGACACTCAATAATACTTGTTCGAGCCAGGAACCCAGGACTTCTTACTCAGCAGTCGCGCTATCGACCACTACACCCACGAGACAGTCAAAATATTTTATTTTCCTACATGGGTACTTGTAAACCTTCGACAAAAAGGTGCACAAGTCCGAAACTCATATACGTTCCATTACAGTCCCCTAACATTCCTCTTCAACCAACAGGCGTGAACGTATCCCGCAACCCATCCGACGCATCCGAGAAGTCCTCATCCACAGCTCCGGAAGAGCCCCCGGAGATTGAGAAGGAACGACCTTCCGTAGAGCGCAGTTCTGCTGAACGGGAAGATAAACTGCCTGAAGTGAGCGATGTGGACAAGAGGAGTGTGGAACGAGAGGAGATGGAGAAAGAAGTCGACGTTAAGGAAGATAAGGAGGATAAGCATACGTGAGTTGACGCCAACTATTTATACTTATTATCATAATTTCAGCAGATAAAATCAAAATCAAAATTCATTTATTCAAACTAGGCTGATAATCAGCACTTTTCGAAGGTCAAAATTAACTTTACTTTACTACAGTGAAACTTGGTTATCTGGGACTTGGATAAGTGAGAAACCTCTATAACTGGAACTCATACTGGGGTCCCATGAGACAGATTTGGATATCTGAGACACATTTAACCAGATTTCACTGTATTTACATTTTTATAAGACAGTCCCCCAAAACGCCCACCCATCGACACTTCCTAGTGTTTAGCTGGAAAGAAGAAGTGGCGGAACAAACTCCCCAGCACACATCTGTCTGTTTGGTTGGTTAGAAGAACCAGACTCGATACAATAGCAAGGTGTCAGTTACATTTAAGATTTACTACAGACACAATCAGTAATAAACAAAAGTATATATAATAAACAAAGTAAAAATAAAATAATAAATACATAACATAACAGTAAACTAATTTTGGAGAAAGAACACAAATAACGTCTACTGCTGGACATAGATCTTCAAGTGTCGCCACATTGGCATCCAGCGGTTCCCCGCAACTTTCACCTGACCATTGCTCCACTGGGTGGTCTTACAACTAGAAAAGAAAAATATAAAACGTTTTCAAAAAAAGAACCCGACTTCCAAAAAACACTAAAAATTTCTAAAATAATTTTGAAAAAAAGTCGGTGGCAATCAAGGCAATTAAACAAATTCACCGACTTCAGAATGTTAAGGTATTTTATAGTTTTTAGCGTGTTTTTGGAAATTGGTTCCTTTTTGTTTTTCAGGATTTTTAAAGATCGAATGTATTTTACATGTAACAGCAGCGACCTTATTGTATATACCTAAATAAATAACAGCTTATAGTCGAAAAATATTCCTAGAATGTCGTGTCCTAACTCTGTCACTTATGTCCCAGGCCACGTCGCCCAACAGTGGGCCGCATCAGTACGCACGGCGCCTCCCCGTGCACCCTGGAGTCTCCGGCCGCCATACAAGTGCTGCAACCTGCCGCTACTGCCGCCAGGACTGCGCACAGAGCATTCACTGATCAAGGTAAACCCACCCATTCGATAATAGATTAAAACAACATGATTCTTCATTTTCCTTCTTGAATCGATGATTGATCTGTACGTCAGAGAGGAGTTATTATAGAGAAGGATAGGTAGATTATACCTCATCTATCCAAATTAGCATGGTATTAATGATTTCCTATGTTAATTTTCAGAGCGTCTCCGTCGCCTGGATGACGTAATAACCCGCGCGCTCCGCGCCAAGTCGTCCATAGTGGGCTCAGTACTAGGAGTACCACCAAACAGTTACGCGCACTTCGCTGACCTCGCCGTCGCTGATGCCTTAGGGGAAGTCGGTATGTATACACAATAGGGGATCGGACAACAAAAAACTAATTAGTCCGTTAGATAGATCTCCAAAAAATATTGACCACATATTTTTTCACTTATGAAAAAAAACAATGAAGACGATACAGTGCTTTGAAAACTCGTGTGACGTCATATTCTAAGATATTAGTATGACATTTCTTAGCGAGCAGTGACGTCACAACCTCCCACTCAAATCTTTGACGCGTTTTATCTTCGTCATTTTTTATTGATTTGATAAAACAAAAAATACGTATCCAATATTTTTTAATAATCTAACAGACGGACTAATTAGAATCATATTTTTTTAGTCAGTAAACATACACCTATTACACATCAGCTGTTTCTTTGACATACACATACTTTGAGTTAGAACTAGTCAACTTCTAAGAGAATGCTCCGGGAAATAGGGTAGTCGACAAAAAAAAACTAATTAGTCCGTCAGATAGATTTCCAAAAAATATTGAACACGTATTTTTTCTTTTTTCACGTAAACAAAAAATGAAGACGATACAGTGCTTCGAAAAGTCGTGAAACGTCACAGCTTGGTCCAATTTTACCTAACTATGACGTCAAACGCCCCCTCTCCATGGTCTTTGACAAGCTTTATTTTCGTCAATTTTTATTAATTTGATAAAACAAAAAACACGTATCCAATATTTTTCAATAATCTGACTGACGGACTAAACAGAATCATATTTTTTTTAGTCGGTCGACTACCCTATTGATAACAAACTACGTGACATAAACGGCACAGAGCCTTTTTGTTTGGGAGGGAAATCATCAAAATAATGACCTCTCCCGCTGTGGTCGGAGCAGAAGAGAGTCAGACTTGTACTGCCTAAAACTCACCCATCCAACCTTTTGTGCTCCGGGGCCGCGGTATCTGTTTCGAACAGTTCCGCAGCTGCGGATGACACAGAGCCATAGCATGACCTATATACTTAATAGTTGATCTCATAGTCAAAAATATTAAATTAATTAACTGGCTGTTTCGGGAATGAAGATCAATATTTCTTTGACCCCTTGTAATTGGTTGACTGAATTTGATTAATAGTTAAATGGATCCTCGAGTTTATTTTTAGACAACGTGGATTGTCAATCTATAAAGCGAATTCTTTGTTTTGGCACTTTTTACGACATCAACCATGAGATAAATTTACTCTAGACCAATGTGGACTCTCTAATGAGGGTTCGTAGGTAAGAAGATTTATTTATGTACACACAAAATACAAAAAAAGGATAAAAACATGAAAAAAAAAAACAAAATAGAAGAGCACAAAGGTACTGCTTATTTCATGTGCAATTTCTTCCCGCAATTTCTTCAAACAACAATAATAATTATTAAAATTATTTTCCTTTACTAGATATATGCGGCGAGTTACGTATGTCGGGCGGTCGGTTATCTCGCAGCAACAGTCAGGAAGAGGACGCAGCACCTTCATCCAACGCAGATATACACCAGCTGCTACTGGCTGCACATGCACAAGGTACTACACAACACACTTTATTTAACTACTAAATAGTACGACGAAACATTTTATTTGACTAGTCCGTGATTTTTTTGTGATCTGGGATATAAAATTGTCTATATTTTTCTCCAGGTCTCAGGTTACCTATTTATTTTGTCTTTTTGCTATCAAACTTTGGAACTGGGCTAAGTATAAAAAAAAGTTTATTTTCCATTTGTAATATTACGAGGATATGATGAGGGAGACTCAGTGGCTTTGGTAATTATAATCGAGCGATCTTGGAGTGTGCAGTTAAAACTACTACTTGCTTACTTATTAGATCTTTACTTACTTTTTTGTTCCGTCTTTTTGATTCATAAATATTTGTTATGCGTTTTACTTTTAGGCTGAGGCTACATTAGGCCGCGACGCGACCTGCGACACATGAGCGATTAAATCAAGTAAATGAATGCTCACGTATATGGCTACACCGTACATCGCTGTTTTTTCTCTATTTTCTCTTCGCTCTTCCAGTCGCATCGCAAATCGCTGCCTACTGTAGCCTCAGCCTTAGGGTTCAATTTATTTTTTGTCATTTTGTATGCACGTGATGTGTACCTGCGACAAATTAAAAACAATTATTTCTTAATTAGATAATCTTAATTTTAAGTAAACTTGTATAAAGTCTGTAGAATTGTAGAGGCTACCACATTTACCGATTTTGTCTCTTCCAGCGACGCAACTAACTCGTTCCCTCCAACGCGCACTGAACGTAACGGAAGCAGAGACAGTATCCGCACGAGCTCGCACCGGTCGCTGCGACTCGTGTCGTGCGCCCGCACAGCCCGCACAGGACGCGTGCGCACGAGTGTCACACGCGCACGAGACGCACTCGCCCGTGCGTGCGGACACAGGCAGCACGGACACACTGGAGAGGGATGTGGCGGAGGTGTTGGGGGATCTGAGGGAACTCAATGAGGAGCCCACAGGGGAGGGAAGCGTTGATGATGCACTCGGTAAGTCTTCTATATTAGTTTTTAAAGATGTAAGATTCTTTATTTGCATGAAATGTGGTACAAAAATATAATAATATGGTGTGGTAAAAAACACCATGTATGAAATCTTCGAAGGATTAGGTAGAGGTGTAGCTTTGGTATACAGTGGTTAGTAGGGTGAAAGTGTATGTGAGGTGGTATATGCTTCCGGCCACCTACTACGCGGGCCTGTTGTCACGTAGACCTCTCAAAATGTTGCCCTGGAGGGCCACGTGGCAAAGAAAATAAATAAAACAAAAAAATCTGTTTCTATGTGTAATAAAAAAACACAGTTACACATACACAAAACACTTTTGTAAATACAAAAAAATAAAAACTAACTCAGCGACAGGGGTCGCTTAAAACTAAAATGGGTTCTTTGGTGTGCGGTGGTAGATTACTTAATTATAGGTTTCACAAGGTTCCTACAGCATAATACCACTTATTACTAATAGTAAGGAAAAGATGCACCGACCTCGCGTTCTAGTGAAAAAACTCGCAGACCTGACAGAGGGCTCGGTCCAGGTAACGAGCTAGCAATCCGGACAGCGCCGCCGGTGCAGCCGGTGGCAGATTGACGAGCAAGTCCTCGTCTCAGCAATAACGTCCCAAAAGGGATTCAGTCTCAAAATCCTTTCTTTCTTCAATATAAAAATCTTTCGTAGCTCTTCCTTAAACTCTTTAAATTCTTAATTTCTTAATTTTCCGCTCTGAAAATGACACGAGTCTAATAAGTATCGATAAAATAACGAAAGACCAAACCGTTCATGTGCGCAAGCACATGGCGTGAAAAAAAAAGACAAACAAGCAACTCACCAGATCATCGATTGTTCCATAATTTGGAGGACATTCAGATGTCTGACCCTTGCCAACCCTGTTACATCTTGTAACATGTAAGATCAGGCCTAGGATTCCTTCAGAAGACTCCCAGGCCCGAGAACGAACCATCGTAACCTGGAAACAGAATCGACACTGAACTAACGAAACGAAAACTCCCTAATCCGGGATTTCCACGAATATCTTAGAAAGAAACTCACCTTACGATGAAACCAATAAACTCATGGAAATGACGACTAGCGTCGTTTTATGAATAAAAACTTTTTAACAAAAAATAAAACCGACTTCAAAAAAAAACACAAAAAAGTGAAAAATAAACTTTAGATGAAAAACCAGTCTCTGAAGTCGGTGACTTTTGTTTGTTTGATTTCATTTTTTTGCCACCGACTTCAGAGACTGGTTTTTCTTCTAAAGTTTATTTTTCACTTTTTTGTGTTTTTTTTTGAAGTCGGTTTTATTTTTTGTTAAAAAGTTTTTATTTTTCACTTTTTAGTGGTTCACATGTTCATGGGTCAATGTGGACAATGTAGTTTTTTTTTGAGTTTTGTTGATTTTTCAAAAACCGCTTGTCCGATTTCGAAAAAAAAAATATGGGACCATTTCGGAAGTATACCCTTTCCAACAAAGAAAGAATTTTTCAAATCGGTTAGCAAGTGACGGAGTTATGCCCGAACAAACATAAAAAAAAAAAAAAAAATACAAACATCCGAATTGAGAACCTCCTTCTTTTTTAGAAGTCGGTTAAAAATAAAATAAAGCTCTTCCCAAAACGAAGTCTTTGCAAATTACACGTCAACCGGTCAACCTGTCAAGAGCTCAGGGTTACCCGCCTCAATTTCCAATTCCGACCTAACTCCCGGAATACAGGAATTCTTCCTAATCTAAATTTTGAAAGCGAACACATACCACAGCAATTAAAGCTTACTCAGTCGAAATAATATTACTGAATAACTTATAATGAATCTAGCTGGAATATTTATCACTAAAAGACTTTTGAATCCTAAACAAGTATTTTCTCAACTTTGGAACCTTTGCATTAATAGGAAAACCAACCTTCGCCTGGCAACACAGTAACTCAAATCCGATGCTGTGATTCGTCAAGCACGTCATTGGCGGAGGGCCTTGGCGCGTTCCAGAAAATTATAGTTTCCAGAAAAACTACAAGGATCTTTGAAAGTCTTTTTGTGGATTTCAATTCAGATATAGTTTCAACACCCTTGTGTAAATTATTTCCTGGTTTGAACACTATATTTAATTGCTGTGAATGTAAAATTCCAACCAATAGGGTGAAAGGGGCGGACCCACAGATCTGACCTTGAACTGAGTTGTAATTGCGCTAAGGCGCGAAAATTCAAATTGTGGTCTATTGAAAATCACCACGTTACACTGTGGACCGTCGTCACTCACAAAGTTCGCATTAGTTTCGACCACACCTGTGAGCCGTAAACACTTCCGCACTACACCTTTGAAAATTCGAGAAAATAAACATAATATGGCCCAGTGTACAGTACGTTGGTGTGATAAAGAAAGCCGGACTTCAAGTTTCCTGAAAGACGGTATCACATTTCATCGGTAAGTTCCCGACTGGAACGATATCGTTCCAGTGAGACATTTCCGTTGGGACCCGCTGGAACGACGTCGTTCCAGTCGGGCGCAGCAAATTCAAACCTTATTTTTACGTAAAATATGTCTCTAAATCGTTTGGCAAAATTTGTGCCAAAGGCCAAGTAGCGGGAGCTGCTATGGAATGCTAAACATTGTCAAACGTAAACCCGGAACGCTTTTTAAAAAAAAGTTGAATGTCAGTCTTTGAAATCCGATGAATGACGCGCGGGTTTGACGGATGCTCCAATGTATTTTCAAGTAATTTATTAGTTTTGAGTGAGTGTTTGTGAATAAAATAGTGATTAAGTGTTAATTATAATACAGTGTATGTGTGTGCAACCGGATTTTAACCTAAACGTAAGTATATTTTAACTTCTGAGTGATTTTACGGGTGCTTGTAACGGTATTAGAATTTTGTCAGAATGCTTTCGTAATTTATGAAATTTTAAGACCAGTTCCGTATCCAAAGTAATAGTTATCACATTGGATATTTACTAGACAATAGTTTTCAGCAAAAACATATACAAAAGATAGTAAATTAAAGTTAAGATTTAAAATGTTGTTGAACCTAACCTAACAAAAACAACAATGGGGGCCCGCGAAGTTCAAAAGTATATTTTTTAAAAATTAATTAAAATTGATTCAATTTAAATAAAAAGAGTATTTCTTGGTCAGGGGGTCGTCATAGGGGCGGTTCTTGTAGAAAACAATAACATCGTATGTATTTAGTTTACTCAAAATTCACAAAAAAAAATAAACAAAAAATGTCGAGTGCAATTTTTTCATTTAATTAATTAATTAATTAATTCCATATTTTACTGTATTGTATAAACCTATCAGCATAATACTTACATGTAAGTTACATTATTAAATTATCTTTCAGATAGTAGCAATATTTTTAATTTACGTGAAATAGTTTAGTTGTAATAAATTATTTAATTTAAGTGATTAAATTAATCACCGTCGGCAATAAATCCTGGTTGGCTAATGCCTGTTGTTGGGGATCAGTTGTTCCGTCGGTGTAAAAATTGAATAAGGCGTGATGATTTGAGACGTATATTTTCCTTCATATAAAATTACATAATTACAGACTGCACTGTGGGTTCTGTATGAATGTTGGATGTGAGTTGAAGGAAGAGAGAAGGTAAAAAGGACTGATTCTATACAAACAAAAAGTTTTTATAGCTGCGGTGAGCTAGCGATGTTGCAATCCGTGGAAGGGGCCGCGCGACACTGGCTCCGCCTGGTGGTGGTGATGAATGTATGAACCCCTGTGCCAGCGTGAATGCTCAGCGATCACCAAGTTCGGCGCGCCGGTGATAGGTGGCGCCAGCGGTTGGCATGAACATGCCCCCGGCCTTGGAAGCGCTGCTTCCAAAATGGTTCCCGGCACGGAGTCAGGCGTCGCCGCTCACAGGTTGTGGAGGCAGCGGGCAGATCTTGGAGAAGGCACGCCTGATCGTGCCAGCAGCTGTCCTGATGTCAGCCACTCGTGCTATGCCGTCTCCGCCTGGAATGACACGTAGAATGCGACCGAGCCGCCACCTCAATGGTGGCAACTGGTCGTCCTTGATGAGGACAAGGCTGTCCAAGGTGATGTCCTCCTGCTTGGTCTTCCACTTGGTTCGCTGTTGCAGCTCAGAGATGTATTCTGTAGACCAGCGACGCCAGAAGTGCTGCCGCAGTTGCTCGATGCGCTCGTAGCGTGTCAGACTCGAAGTTGGCTGGTCTGGAAAATTCCTTGAAGGTGGCGACGTTAACGGTCGGCCAATGAGGAAGTGTGAGGGGGTGAGGGGGGAAAGGTCAGAAGGGTCTGAGGAAAGAGGTGACATTGGACGGGAATTTAAGACAGCTTCGATTTGTGTCAAAGCCGTGGAAAATTCCTCGTAAGTTAGTCGCGCGTTACCTACTATGCGTCTCAGGTGATACTTGCATGACTTCACCCCGCCCTCCCATAGTCCGCCAAAGTGTGGAGAATAAGGAGGAATAAATCGAAATTCAATGCTATTAGTGGAAGCGTAATCAATGATGGCTTCTGATTCCTTTTCTAAAAATAAAGGAAACTCCTTTTCCGCGCCCACAAAGTTTCTACCGTTATCAGAGAAGATAGTGCGAGGCGTACCTCGCCGGCTAATGAAACGTTTTAGTGCTAATATGTAGTCGTTTGTAGATAAACTAGTAACGAGTTCCAAATGCATGGCTCTAGTCGTGAAACAAATAAAAAGACAAATGTATGCCTTAGTTAGTCTAGAACCTCTGCCCTTTCTGGATAATATGAAAACTGGCCCCGCATAGTCTACACCGGTTCGCATAAACGGGTAACCAGGTTCTAACCGCTCGGAAGGTAAGTTGCCCATGAGAGGTGCTAATGTCTTACCCCGATTACGTGTGCACGTTATACATTCGTGTACTATTTTTCTAGCGAGATTTCTAGCGTTCAACGGCCACCAACGTTCACGCATGTTAGCTAATAAAAGTTGAGGTCCGGCATGTAATAATCGTGCATGCTCGTGCTTAAATAAACAAATCGTGAATGGATGCTTACTGCATAATAAAATCGGATGTTTTTTATCGTAGGTGAAGTCGGATGAATTACATATTCGACCGCCAACCCGAATTATTTTATGTTCATCAATAAAAACGTTTAAACTTGAAATCCTATTATATTGTTTACATTTTCGCTTGATAGGAATTTGAGCCAATAAGTTATTCAAAACATCTGGAAAAGAATTCCTTTGCACGAGTATAATTAACATTCTCAGCGCGGCGTCCAACTCGTTTACTGATAAGAAACCGGTTTGTCGCTTCGCGCGGTCCGCTCCCCTGAGGCGTAAGTTATTTATGAATCTAAGTACGTAGCTACCTACCCGTACAAGTTTAGTGAATGAAACGTATTTATCGAATTTGAATATGTCTTCGTGCTGAATATTGGCTAAAAACCACCCATGTTACTTCTTAGCCCTTTGTGTCGAGGCCGCGGTATCTCTTTCGTTTTTTTTTTTTTTTTTTTTATGATTTAATTTATTATGTAAGTAGGATGGACCGTACACGAATATGTCCTCCGTGATGATGCGAGCGATGACGTCATCATCGCATTCTAAAGCTAACTGTCTAATACAGCGCATACTTAAATATGGTGCTGACGCAGTTCCGTACGTGACTGTATTTAGTTGATATGTATCTAACGGATCTGAAGGATTATCCCGCCACAATATTAATTGTAGTGACCTTTGGTCATGCTGGAGAAGAACTTGACGAAACATTTTCTCCACGTCTGCACAAGCTACATATTTATATTGTCTAAATCGTAACAAAATCGAGAAAATATCGTTTTGTAACGCGGGTCCCGGGTACTGAATATCGTTTAATGATTTATTCGAGCTAGTGACGGCACTAGCATCAAATACAACGCGTAGTTTTGTTGTTGAACTAGATTCCTTGACAACACCATGATGTGGAAGATAATAATTTGGTTGACTACAAGTCTCCAACTTGGACATGTGACCTAAATCATTGTATTCACGCATGAAGTTAGAATATAAATGTTTAAGTTCTGGTAAACGATCGAGTTTACGCTCCAAGGTTAAAAATCGTTTCGTTGCTGACGTGTAAGAATCACCTAGGGCATCTGGTGCCTCTTTCAACGGTATACGAACCGAAAATCTACCGTTTTCAACGCGTTTTGTAGTGTTATTGAATATGTTTTCGCAGGTGCGTTCATCATCTGTTAAGGGTGCGCATGATGATGAAGGAATGTTTTCGAGTTCCCAAAACAGCCGGAGTTGTTTATCGATTTCCTGACTGAAGTGGCAATGAACGTGAGCAGGTTTTGGGCTCCTCGCGAGCACAGGACCGGACAATAACCATCCTAATTTTGAATTTTGTAGGAACGGGCCACTTGCTAGACGTATTTTGTCTGTTTCTAGAAGATCCCAAAATCTATCCGCGCCGATCAACAAGTCAATTTCTGAACTTACGTTAAACGTCGGATCTGCTAATTGTAAGAACTCAGGTATATATATATTACCGGCTTCGATGTTTATCGTAGGCAAACTGGATGTTATGCATGGCAAGATTAAACAGCGAAGCTTGGTATTGAAATCGCTTAATTTTGAACGTATTGTGACGTCACATGAATGCTGTGATTGCGAGACTGACTGTCCCACACCCGATATTTGAATAGTGGACTGTATATATAACGCATTTATTTTTTTTGCTAATTTTTCTGTTATGAAACAGTTCTGGCTTCCGTTATCTAAGAGCGCGCGGGCCGTATGATACACGTTATTATTATCAGCTACTTCAATTAACGCCGTAGAGAGCAAAACAGTACTTATTAATTTAAATCCGGTAGTGTTTGCTTCACACATGACTGTATGGCTCGAGTCGTCCGAACGTAACGTTGATGTAGCTAGACTGTGAGCTTGTTCGAGTGCTCCGCTTGCCGGCGCACGATCACACGCGCTGTTACCCCTCTCGTCTAAGTGCAACAGGCTGTTATGTTTGTTTGAACACTGTTTACACGACCCGTATTTACATTGACTTAGCGCGTGACCGGTTCGCAGGCAATTTGCACATACCTTGTTATCGCTAACAAATTTAATTCTGTCTCTCACGGACATGTTAAGAAAGGCTGTACACGCGTATAATGAGTGTTCCCTATCGCACAGGACACACTTGGGTAACTCCCATTGTTTATTTGTAGCACCACGGAAATTATTAAAACGTGCCGCTTTAGTCGCAGAGTAACTGTGTACTCGATGTGAATTACGTTTTTCGTTCACGTTTTGATGTTTAAAATCGCTATGAGGTGTTTTTTCCTTTATGTGGCTAGTGCCGATCATTTCCAACGTGTCCGCTCGACTTCGGAGGAACGTTATTAAATCGCTAAGTTTTATTTTCTCTCGTGAACCCAAACACGTGGCACCGATGTGGCTTTCCCACTCACGTTCCGTAGACGAATCCAGCTTACTGACCACTAAATATATTATTAATGTATCCCAATTAACTGTGGGTTCATTCAGTGAGTTTAAAGCGCGCAGGTTACGTAAAATAGTATCGATTAATTTCCTTATTTGCGATGGCGATTCTTGTTTTAATGATTGAATATTATGCAACGCTTTTACGTGATTATTGATTAATAACCTCTCGTTGTGATAACGGTTTTCTAGTAACTCCCAGGCGTGAACGTAGTTGGCTGGGCTGAATTCCAAAGCTGCTATCACCTGTAACGCGCTTCCACTAAGTGCTGAGCGTAAATAATGGAATTTTTGAATTTCGTCTAGATCGGAACGATTGTGAATCATGGTTACGTATGAATGCTTAAATTCTAGCCAGTGATCATAGGCTCCATCGAAGGCAGGTAATTTTATGTCTGGTAATTTAATATTGACACGTGGTTCCGATGCAATTGGAAGTCGACTTGTAATTTCCGCGTTTTTAATTAAACACTTTGCACTGGCTATTGCCGTAAAATAAATATCTTCTAATGCTTCTATGTATTGTAGATTCGCGTTTGTTTCGGATTCCGGAAGGAGTAGTTCGAGTTCATTTTCTACGTTGTCGAATTTATCGTATAATTCACTCGCGGCTTGAACACGTAAAGTTAACTCAGCTGTTTGTAAGCTTGTTAAGTGAGCTCCCGCGAACGATTCCACGTAATTTTTAAACTGGGTTAACCGACCCTTAATGTTACCCCTACGTTTCTTTAATTCGGAAAGAACTTCGTCCACTGCCTTGACCGACATTCTGACGGAATATGGATGAGCGTTATGTGGTGTGGTGTGATGTGGTGTGGTTACTCACATGCAAATATCACCTGGTCCACGTGGCTGCCACACTCGCGTGAACTGAAACGAAACACAGCTTTAACACAAATCTTTAACTGAATGGATGTGACGGGTGGGATTGACGGGACGGAACAGAGACCTGACCGTTACGTTTCTTACGCCTTTGCCTTTTCTTCTTGTATGATGTTATTGCTGGATCACTGGACCAGCTGTGATGATCGCTGCACTCGGTCGATCGTGATGATCGCTGCACTCGGTCGATCGTCTTCACAGCCAGCTATTGTCTTCAGCGCCCGGCTCCAGTCCGAGTCAAAGTCCGCAACGTGCCGGCAACGTGGTCGGCACCGTGTATGTGGAGTCTTCTTCCGGCTGGTATTCTTGTAGATCCGTCTCGTAGGACCAAAATGTTGGGGATCAGTTGTTCCGTCGGTGTAAAAATTGAATAAGGCGTGATGATTTGAGACGTATATTTTCCTTCATATAAAATTACATAATTACAGACTGCACTGTGGGTTCTGTATGAATGTTGGATGTGAGTTGAAGGAAGAGAGAAGGTAAAAAGGACTGATTCTATACAAACAAAAAGTTTTTATAGCTGCGGTGAGCTAGCGATGTTGCAATCCGTGGAAGGGGCCGCGCGACACTGGCTCCGCCTGGTGGTGGTGATGAATGTATGAACCCCTGTGCCAGCGTGAATGCTCAGCGATCACCAAGTTCGGCGCGCCGGTGATAGGTGGCGCCAGCGGTTGGCATGAACACCTGTAAATTAATATTTTTGTACTATCAATTTGTTTTTTTTTTTTTATCGTACGTAAATAGAACCCTTCCAGCAATAAAACACATAAAATATATATAGTATCGATATATTTTTCGAAATAATAATTTTTAAAGTTCACATCATGTTTATTTCAACAAGAGTCAATATTTAACGCTAAGTATAATAAATTACAAACGAAATACACACACAAACACTTGGCATCACTTGAAAGGGTCTCTCATAAGCTTTAATAAAAACATTACTCGAAGCGTGTATTGTAAACAACACGTCAACAAAAAATTAAGATAAGCGGCCGGCGCGCTCGGCGCGCCGGCGGCGATCGTTTTTTTTTCGAAGGTCGGGCGGATTACGTCATAATGAGTGCGGTCCCCCGTATCTGAGAGGTTAATCTAAATAAAATTAATTTTCTGACATTATTTTTCGGAGTTCATCTTATACTGGTCATACTTGTATGCAGTGCACATTCATGGAGCGCGCGTTGATGTCTTTTATGATTGCATCTCTTTCTTTTGAGAGTATTTTTTTTGCCATCTCTTTTCCTCGATTTTAAGTAAAAATAATTAGTGATGCTCCAAATCGCATGACCACCCCTGTTATCGATAAAGCAAAAAAACCTAACTATTTAAGTAAAAAATATATTGTTAGTAATTAAAAATTACAACAGGATACAGCTAACAAATTGTGAAACTTTAACGATTAATTTTAGATACCCACACGATCCAGATTTAAAAAAAAAATAGGCAATTGCAACCAAGCGATTTTTGAATGTTCTTACATGATTCAATCATATTCAGAATAAAGAAGGTACTTAAATGCAAGTTATTTATGTAAAATGTAAATACATATTTTATTAAATACAATTAAAAAATATCGATACGTTCTTGTTTGATTTAAACCTGTCTCATCCCTATGAAATGCAATGACCTTGAAAGGGCCAATCAGAATGCAGTACCCCGTTCCCCCGCACCTCAGCGAGTTGACAGAATTTGTTTCGTGCGTTAGATCAAGTATTAGGCGTCTAGTGGCTGTATGGTCGTTGTTCTGGATACTCAGGCACAAAATTCAACCCACACATTTCATCGGGAGGGAAAGGGACACGGCATTACAATATTATGTACATACAGACTAATGTTTAATACCAAATACAAAAGAGAGCTGCAAAAGCTTGAAGGTCAAAAAGTTAGTCCCTTTGAATTTTTGGTAAACCTTGGCCATATCAAAAGGATATTAGGTGAATAAATACAGGGGAGTTTGTGCGCCAAATTTCCTAATAACATTGAAGAGGCTATTGAAGAGTTATTTTAACCCAAACTTTTTTATCAAATAAATTTGAAGTCTTTCGACCTTCATCAAGTGTATTCTCCATATTCAGGTAGGCGTGGATTATCGGGTTTGGAGGCGGTATTTCAATAAAATCACAATTGTCACAATCACTGCACTTATAATTCTCAATAATTAAACCAAAGGTCTCACAAACTCACTATCTAAGCTAAAGTACACTTAGACTAAAATATAACGTCCACCGAGCACGTGGTTGCGTGCGCACTCGACCTCGCTCCAAAGTGAACTGATCGTTTTTACAAGATGGCCGCCACATCAGCGCTCGGTGTTCGTTTTTGGAATTAAATTTGTACAGGATGTCAATTGACAATCTAGAAAAGCGGCAGCGCCGACACGGCCAATCCTGACAATCGCACGACCTCGTGCGTGTAGTGTCGCGCATCCATAGCTTGCGACGTTACTCCTCTCGACCTGTCCGATGAACAGAAAAGAGTACACGTTAACATAAGCTCGGCTTTTCCTGACCAATAGCAAATTCATTGCCGCAACATTAACCAGGCTTGCTAGGCTTCTCCTACTTTGTTGCGAAGCGTGACCCGGGCGTGCGAGGCCCCTTCAACCAGCTTTACCAATACCCAAAGCGTGGCCCGGGCGTACGAGGCCCCTTAAACCAGCTTTACCAACACCCAAAGCGTGGCCCGGGCGTACAAGGCCCCTTCAACCAGCTTTACCAACACCCAAAGCGTGGCCCGGGCGTACGAGGCCCCTTCAACCAGCTTTACCAATACCCAAAGCGTGGCCCGGGCGTACAAGGCCCCTTCAACCAGCTTTACCAACACCCAAAGCGTGGCCCGGGCGTACGAGGCCCCTTCAACCAGCTTTACCAATACCCAAAGCGTGGCCCGGGCGTACGAGGCCCCTTCAACCAGCTTTACCAATACCCAAAGCGTGGCCCGGGCGTACAAGGCCCCTTCAACCAGCTTTACCAACACCCAAAGCGTGGCCCGGGCGTACGAGGCCCCTTCAACCAGCTTTACCAATACCCAAAGCGTGGCCCGGGCGTACGAGGCCCCTTCAACCAGCTTTACCAATACCCAAAGCGTGGCCCGGGCGTACAAGGCCCCTTCAACCAGCTTTACGCTACAACACTAAAATAGACAACACGTAAGACTACTTACTTCGGTGTACTTGAGCCCGTTCTACAACTATAATGGAGTCGTCTTCTGAGGACGAGAGCGTGTCAGAACCAGCAGTCAAAGTCTCTTCGCTGGCAATAGTAACTGTCTCACTATCGGTGTCTGAAGATTCTATTTGGTCAATACCATTTCCATCGAGCGCCGGCACGTCATCCTCGTCATTGATCAAGGTTGTAGATATTTCTACCAGTCCCTCAAATCCCCTGGGTACCGCACGCAAGTTTTCGTGGGAGTACTTATAAATGCGGTTGGATCTATTGATGCTTTTTAGTTCGTAGCGGTCGTTATCCAAAACCTTAGTTATGACAAATGGTTCCTTGAACTTTTTGGCTAACTTGATCTGATTGCGCTCACTACACTTAATGAAGACATGATCACACAGTTCAAATGGTTTGACTGTAGCCTTGCCCCTATTGAAAAGTTGTTCTTGTGAGCTGGCCGCTTTAAGGATATTTGCTGATGCTTGACTTCTTATGACGTCAAGGTCAGCCCGCGAAGGAGGATTGACGTTGGAAGCTATTTGAGACATTCCTAAGGACTGTGCTCATATGCCCAACATCAATTCTGTTGGCGTGTAACCTGTGACCCTAGACCTATTTAAGGCTAATTGAACCTCGTCTAACTCGTCTCTCCAAACCTTGTTAGAGTCATTCTCGATAATAGTGAGTAGACTCTTCAAGGTGCGCATTACCCTCTCTACCTGACCGTTGGCTCTGGCAGAGCCGGTTGCTATGAGATGCAGTTCTATGTTATGATCAGTGCAGAACTCTTTAAATTCTGCACTAATATAACACCTACCTTGATCTGCTATTATTCTCTTGGGAGAACCGAAGAGGCACACAGCTTTCTTCAAGGCTTTTACAGCACAAGCTGCGTCTAACGATTGAGTATACTCTAAGAGGACATATTTTGTAAAAGCATCAATTATGACAGAGGAGTATTCTTTTCTATCACTCTTGCCGCTGAGTTTACCTGTAATATCTATATCGATGGTGTGCCAGGGTACTGAAACTTTAGGGATAGGATGTAACCTTACCTGCTGTGCACCTGAGGTTTCTTTAGATGCTTTGCACACTATGCAAGAGTCGATAAACTTCTGAACATTTTTTGACATCTGAGGGAACCAGTACTGTTCGTATAATTTGTCGAGGGTTCTGTCGTAACCTAGATGTTTGATCTCTATGCACATGATTTATAAGATTCCAGACAAGAGAACGTGGGACTATGGGAAGCCAGCTGCTTGTCTTGTTCCTTTCTACTTTACGGTCTAAGACACCACCCCGAACATCGTAAGTGTGGGCAATTGCTTCTGGTAGTTCGCTGTTCTCATGCTGCCTAAGAAGAGTCTGAATTTCTGGATCTCGTTTCTGTTCTACCTGGATCCAGTTATTGTGTAATTCGACAAAGTTTACAGATTTACGAAGGTCAATAGAATTGGTCGGATCAGTGTCTGGTTTGTTCGTATCTACAGAGGCAGGTAACGGACTCCTAGATAGAAAGTCAGCATGTGCCATATTGCGCCCTTCCTTATATATGATGTCGAAATCATATGCCTGGAGAAACGCCCACCATCTGTGCACACGTGGTAATAAATCGGTCTTAGCTTTAGAAGCTTTTAGAGAATTACAGTCGGTGTAGACTGTGAAGTGTTGGCCGTAAAGAGAGTGACGAAAGCTTTCAACTGCCCGTACCACTGCTAGGGTTTCCAACTCATATGAGTGGTACCTAGACTCTACCTCGGTAACACGACGGCTGAAATACGCCACGACATGAGGTACGTTTTGCTCTCTTTTAATTAGTACGGCGCCATAGCCGTTTGAGCTGGCATCGGTATGGAGCTCAACGGGTTTGTCTGGATTGAAAATTGTCAATACGGGTTTAGATGAAAGAATATTAACCATTTTCTTATGTGCTTCTGAATGCTCTTGTGTCCAAGTTATGCGGCCTTTGAGCTTGGTCAAGGGGTATAAGGGACTAGCGATGTTTGAGAAGTTGGGGATAAAACGTCGGAAGTACGAAGCCAATCCTAGAAATTGCCTTACCCGCCTTGCTGTTTATGGAAATGGAACCTCGAGAAGGGCTTTGACTTTTCCGGGGTTAGGTCCGACTTCTCCCGCCCGTATAACATATCCTAAGTAATTGACTTCAGTTTTCATGAATTTACATTTAGCCATTTTGAAAGAGAACCCTGCTTCTGTCAGAGTTCTGAGTACAGCGTCAAGACGCTTTAACCCTTCATTCACACTGGGCGAATACGATAGGACGTCATCCAGCCTATAGCTAAAGCTACGGTGTCTTTAAGTGCCTTGAGGGCTTTATTGATACATCGCTGGTAAACGGATGCAGCATTTCTTAACCCGAATGGCATAGCGGGGTATTCGAACTGGCCATCAGAGGTCAGAACCAGAGAGGTGGTCAACTAAGCTATTGCCATTGCTATTGTATTATTAACATGCCGCACCACTGTCGAATAGAAATGACATTGACTTACCCGTCGATGTGGACAGACTCCCTTTAACTAGTCTGCGCTCGCAGATATTTACGTCCTTCTTGGCTGGCTGTTCTTTGTCTGCCTTTTTATTGGGACAAGCTGTACTGATGTGTCCGGGCTTCTGACATGTAAAACAAGTTAGTCAAAGTCAAAGTCAAAAATATTTATTTCAAGTAGGCCAGTAACAGGCACTTTTGAATAGTCGAATTAAACTAACTGCGGCACTCAGAGATATCCAACGACTGCTCAAGCCGCCACCCAGCAAAGGCCTGACATAGTTTTGTATGACAAAACTGCCAAAAACCCTTACCAAGCGACGGCCCAAGCAACCACTGAAGCTCTCCGAGTGCGGCAGTAAACTACTGAAGCTAAATAAACTAAGCTACAGTCCCAGTCACAAGGCATAATAACTCGTGAGTGTACTGTAGTTGCCAATTCCAAAGCGTTGGTCTCATGAGAAGAATGGCAAGAAACTTCATGGACACTCTTTTAAAATCGTTTGGGTTTACAATATGTTCAAGGTACAAACATAATCTTGGTATAATACACACATGAAGACTATGCAGATTAGTGTTTGAGATGGTCTTTTGAAGAAAGCACCACACAGATTTGAGTGGACCCGTCCAGTCAGTGCAAGCATTTGTCAGTTATCGTGGAGCTCGACTTATAACTCAAGGAGCTCAACGTCACGACGAACAATACCAAAGAAAGGACATTTGGGTGGGTCGCTTAAAATACTCAAACTGCCAAACAATCGTTAAAATTATATAAAAACCCACACGGTCCTCACATTCACAATATGAAAATAATAATAAAATACATGAAGATCATGCAGATTAGTGTCTGAGATGGTCTTTTGAATAAAGCACCACACAGATTTGAGTGGACCCGTCCAGTCAGTGCAAGCATTTGTCAGCTCGACTTATAACTCAAGGAGCTCAACGTCACGACGAACAATACCAAAGAAAGGACATTTGGGTGGGTCGCTTATAGTACTCAAACTGCCAGACAATAGTTAAAATTAGAGAAAGACCCACATGGTCCTCACATTCACAATATAAAAATAATAAAATATTTGTCATATTAAATAATCATGTCAAGTTATTAAATGTCAATATACACAAAACTAAATGAAAAATAAAATATTTAACAAGTAAATATTGATCAAAAAAAGCAAAAAATAATATCATACTTAAAAAAGTAAATAATGTCATTGTGTATAAAGAAAAATCATAAAATGTCAAATTGTAAAAGGATTGTAAATAATGTATAAATAATTAAAATGTCAAAGTGTAAGAAATAAAAAGGTACAATTAATAAAAAGATATAAAATCAATTCACCTTCAATTCAAATTGGAGCAGCTCAATCCCAAGCTTTTTTGTCCTCTATATAATCTTTAACAGTATAAAAAGCTTTCTGGCAAAGTTTACGTTTTATAAAAGATTTGAATTTATTAATGCTTAAATTTTGAATGTCGCTTGGAAGTTTATTATAAAAGCGAATACATTGGCATCTAAATGATCCACCTATTTTCTTGAGCCTTGTTGTGGGTACAATAAATTTATGTTTATTTCTTGTATTTATATTGTGAATATCACTATATTTCTTAAAAAGCTTAATATTTTTGTGAGCATACAAAAGATTTTCATAAATATATTGAGAAGGAACAGTCATTACATTAATTTCCTTAAACTTTTCTCTAAGAGAGTGTCTCGGACTCAATTTATAAATTGATCTAACCGCCCGCTTTTGCAAGACAAATATGGTCTGAATATCGGCAGCATTCCCCCACAACAGAATGCCGTACGACATTACGCTATGAAAATAACTGAAGTAAACTAATCGGGCTGTCTCTACATCGGTTAAATTACGAATTTTCCTAACTGCGTATGCCGCGGAGCTCAGTTTCTTCGACAATTTATCTATATGGGGTCCCCACTGAAGTTTAGCGTCTAAAGTTAAACCCAAGAACACCGTGCTATCTTCCGGATTCAACTCTTCGCCCTTCACCAACACACAAGTTTTCACCTGCCTAACGTGAGGTAGTGTAAACCTTATGCATTTAGTTTTTTTTTCATTGAGGAGTAAATTATTAGCGTTAAACCAGTCCACTATTTTTGAAATCGCGCTATTCACATCGTCAATAACTGGCTGCTGACGTTTAAGTTTAAACAAAAGCGAAGTGTCATCTGCAAACAACACAATATCGTGGTTATCCTTTATGAGGTAAGGCAAGTCATTAATGTAAATGAGAAACAAGAAAGGGCCAAGAATTGAGCCCTGCGGGACTCCCATTTTTACAAAAGATCCGGGAGATCTTTTCCCGTTGACGTCAACTCTTTGGATCCTATTACTCAGGTATGAGGCAAGAAGATCCAGAGCGCTGTTCCGAATTCCGTAGTGGCGGAGTTTCCTGATTAACGTTTCATGAAGAACGCAATCAAATGCCTTGGATAAATCGCAAAAAATGCCTAAAGCATCGCATTTATCCTCCCATGCACTATAAATATGTCCTAAAAGTTCGACACCGGCATCAGCAGTTGATCGACCCTTCGTAAAACCGAACTGTTTGTTATGTAATAATTTATGTCTATTAAAAAATCTTTGCAATTGGTCTAAAATCAATTTCTCAAAAACTTTACTAAAAGTAGGCAGCACTGAAATAGGTCTATAATTTGTGGGGTCTGATGTACTACCTGCCTTGAATAAAGGAATAATTTTGCTATTTTTCATAAGGTCAGGAAACTCCCCACAATCAATACAATGATTAAAAATAGAAGCCAAGGTAGGTGCCACAATCTCAATAATAGACTTGGCAACTTCTACAGAATTACCCCACAGATCTGCAGTCTTCTTAACATTTAAGGTGTGAAAGGTTTTCACTATATCTCCACATGAGATATGTTCAAAATGAAATTCCGAGTCACAAGCTTTAACATTTTCCTGTAACAAAGATTCGGCAACAGAAGGTGACGAGTTTAGGGATTTTGTCGTTGAAACGGGAATGTCAGAAAAGAAACTTTCGAAAGCTGCGGCAACGTCCGAATCGGATTTAATTACTCTATCATTAATAGTTAAGCAGTAGTCACTGTTACGGTTACTAGACCTTCCCGTTTCATTATTAATAATATTCCATGTCGTTTTAATTACATTATTACTGTTTCTAATTTTCGAGCTCAAATAATGTGACTTAGCAATACAACACACTTTTTTAAATAGCTTTGAATAGTTTTTAACATATAAATTAAATTCAACAGTATTTACAAACACTCTTTCATTGTACAGCTCATAAAGCCGCTTTCTACTCTTGTGAATACCAATGGTAGCCCAATCACTGAAAGACGCGTTACAATTTACTGAAATAGTCTTGGGAATGAAAGTAGAATCAAATTGCTTACAATACATATAAAAAAAGTCATCATATTGATGATGAGTATTGTCAGTAGACAATAGCGGTAAGTTATTCATAAGTTTACTTTTAAATGTTTCCAAGCGTCCTGCAGTCTTAGGGTTAACAGTGATATATTTTTTAACCATTTTAATTTTTTGGTTTTCAATGGTAATCATTTGACCGCAATGGTCTGAGTCTAGAACATTTATGATTTCCTTATGAATTGGACTGACATCGGTATAAATATTGTCTAGACAAGTGGCACAAGTAGGCGTTATTCTTGTGGGCTCCAAAAATAGGTTCATGAGATTGTAGGACTGAAATAGACTTATTATTTTACTACATGAACTTGACTTTTCTAATAAATTTACATTAAAATCACCGCAAGTGATAATGGACTTGTTTGTGTTACAAATCTTGTGTAAAACTTCATCCATTACTTTCTCAAAGCAGTCATACAATCCCGAGGGGGGCCTGTACACACTTAATATAATGAACTGCTCCAATTCTATACAGGCTATTTCAATAAATACTTTCTTACTATCTTGTCTCTTTCCGTCTTCGATACCGCAACACTAGCTCGTCGTTTGCGACACTCTTCGATCTTGTGCCGTGGTGACCGCAGTAGTGACAGGATCCTCCGAATTTCGTATCAGCAACAATAGGTACGTGGTTTCTTTGAGTTGGATGATTGCTCTTCATGATCATCAAGTCGCCGCTTCAGCGATATTCCACTAAGAGCGCGGCACAACTGAGCTCTCGTTGTGATGGTATACGAATTGAGCTCTCTACGGATCAAGGAATTTCTTTGACTGAGTACTGATATGACGAACCCGGTAATTACTTCTTCTGTCATTTCTACTTTTTTCGTTCAATGAGACTCCATAACCGCATGGCTGCTTCGGAAGCTGCTTCTTGAGGTCCGATCTCGAATCTTATCACACTGTCGAAGTAGTCCTGCATTAACATAGGTCTTCCGAATCTCGCCAGTAACAACTGCTTAATCTGCGGCCATTTTATTTCTGAACTATTTAATTTAGTCAGACAAGATGCAGCGCGACCTTTCAGTGAGTGGATCAGGGCAAGTAACAACTCTGTCCCGAAAAGGTTTCGGCTAGTGACTATCATGTCGGTAATTCTACACCAACCTTCGACATCGGCCTCCGCATCGTCGGGATCGAATTTCACCAACTGAGTTGGGCTATGTAGCGGCTGTGGCGGCCTGGTGCTGCTAGTAGTTGCAGCTAGCAGTCTTGTCAAAATCGACTCCATTCCGGTGAGCAAATCATGGGTACTCGCACCTAGTTTCTTTAGTTCCGGTGTTAGATACAGCCTCCGGTTGATTTGACCCTTCGCATCCCACTTCTGATGAAGTCTTTCGACCTTCATCAAGTGTATTCTCCATATTCAGGTAGGCGTGGATTATCGGGTTTGGAGGCGGTATTTCAATAAAATCACAATTGTCACAATCACAGCACTAATAATTCTCAATAATTAAACCAAAGGTCTCACAAACTCACTATCTAAGCTAAAGTACACTTAGACTAAAATATAACGTCCACCGAGCACGTGGTTGTCGACCTCGCTCCAAAGTGAACTGATCGTTTTTACAAGATGGCCGCCACACCAGCGCTCGGTGTTCGTTTTTGGAATTAAATTTGTACAGGATGTCAATTGACAGTCTAGAAAAGCGGAAGCGCCGACAAATTTATGTAATTTACAAATGACTTTTAGTTTCTATCATGAGTGTATACATTTTAAAAATGACGTTTTGCTAAAATATAGATATTCTGCTATACAGACCATCTGATAGTTGGACGTTTTGCTACATGGACATTTTGCTAAGTAGACTTACTGCTCATTAGACATTTTTACGCTGTTGGACATTTTGCTACTTAGACCTTCTGATCAGGAGGCGTTTCGAATACATTTTTGCAAATTTTTATAAATATTCATGAAAATTCTTTAACATTTTTACACGGTAAACCGTTGACTAATGAAAGTATTAAAGTTGTTACTTGTCACAAGAATTAATCTCTGAATAACAAGTGTTTTTTTTTAATATTTGAATTTGAGGCCTACAATAGCAATTTGCATAGTTTAAAAAATAAACGTTTGTTTATTTCGTAATCAAATCAAGACAACAAATTGATGATTGGAAAATACCTGCATTAGATGACTTTGTGTGAGTTTGTTCACAAAAAACCCATGTCTAAAGCCTCCTTCTGCAAAACTAGCCTAGATAATATCACCATCTCTCTCTAAGCCCACCATCTCTTCCCAGAATGCTCGGGCAGTGCAGCAGTGCTGGCAGGTCGGCTGGTGTCAGTCTCGTGCGGGCTGCAGGCCACACTGGCGCGCGCCGTGGCTGAGTTAGCTGGCAGTCGTGTCGGTGTCGCCAGCAGGGAGCAGCTGGTGGCGCTGCGGGAGGAGAACGATCAGCTCAGGGCGCGTAAGGTTCACGGTATGTATTCATGTGCAGCAGTGCTGGCAGGTCGGCTGGTGTCAGTCTCGTGCGGGCTGCAGGCCACACTGGCGCGCGCCGTGGCTGAGTTAGCTGGCAGTCGTGTCGGTGTCGCCAGCAGGGAGCAGCTGGTGGCGCTGCGGGAGGAGAACGATCAGCTCAGGGCGCGTAAGGTTCACGGTATGTATTCATGTGCAGCAGTGCTGGCAGGTCGGCTGGTGTCAGTCTCGTGCGGGCTGCAGGCCACACTGGCGCGCGCCGTGGCTGAGTTAGCTGGCAGTCGTGTCGGTGTCGCCAGCAGGGAGCAGCTGGTGGCGCTGCGGGAGGAGAACGATCAGCTCAGGGCGCGTAAGGTTCACGGTATGTATTCATGTGCAGCAGTGCTGGCAGGTCGGCTGGTGTCAGTCTCGTGCGGGCTGCAGGCCACACTGGCGCGCGCCGTGGCTGAGTTAGCTGGCAGTCGTGTCGGTGTCGCCAGCAGGGAGCAGCTGGTGGCGCTGCGGGAGGAGAACGATCAGCTCAGGGCGCGTAAGGTTCACGGTATGTATTCATGTGCAGCAGTGCTGGCAGGTCGGCTGGTGTCAGTCTCGTGCGGGCTGCAGGCCACACTGGCGCGCGCCGTGGCTGAGTTAGCTGGCAGTCGTGTCGGTGTCGCCAGCAGGGAGCAGCTGGTGGCGCTGCGGGAGGAGAACGATCAGCTCAGGGCGCGTAAGGTTCACGGTATGTATTCATGTGCAGCAGTGCTGGCAGGTCGGCTGGTGTCAGTCTCGTGCGGGCTGCAGGCCACACTGGCGCGCGCCGTGGCTGAGTTAGCTGGCAGTCGTGTCGGTGTCGCCAGCAGGGAGCAGCTGGTGGCGCTGCGGGAGGAGAACGATCAGCTCAGGGCGCGTAAGGTTCACGGTATGTATTCATGTGCAGCAGTGCTGGCAGGTCGGCTGGTGTCAGTCTCGTGCGGGCTGCAGGCCACACTGGCGCGCGCCGTGGCTGAGTTAGCTGGCAGTCGTGTCGGTGTCGCCAGCAGGGAGCAGCTGGTGGCGCTGCGGGAGGAGAACGATCAGCTCAGGGCGCGTAAGGTTCACGGTATGTATTCATGTGCAGCAGTGCTGGCAGGTCGGCTGGTGTCAGTCTCGTGCGGGCTGCAGGCCACACTGGCGCGCGCCGTGGCTGAGTTAGCTGGCAGTCGTGTCGGTGTCGCCAGCAGGGAGCAGCTGGTGGCGCTGCGGGAGGAGAACGATCAGCTCAGGGCGCGTAAGGTTCACGGTATGTATTCATGTGCAGCAGTGCTGGCAGGTCGGCTGGTGTCAGTCTCGTGCGGGCTGCAGGCCACACTGGCGCGCGCCGTGGCTGAGTTAGCTGGCAGTCGTGTCGGTGTCGCCAGCAGGGAGCAGCTGGTGGCGCTGCGGGAGGAGAACGATCAGCTCAGGGCGCGTAAGGTTCACGGTATGTATTCATGTGCAGCAGTGCTGGCAGGTCGGCTGGTGTCAGTCTCGTGCGGGCTGCAGGCCACACTGGCGCGCGCCGTGGCTGAGTTAGCTGGCAGTCGTGTCGGTGTCGCCAGCAGGGAGCAGCTGGTGGCGCTGCGGGAGGAGAACGATCAGCTCAGGGCGCGTAAGGTTCACGGTATGTATTCATGTGCAGCAGTGCTGGCAGGTCGGCTGGTGTCAGTCTCGTGCGGGCTGCAGGCCACACTGGCGCGCGCCGTGGCTGAGTTAGCTGGCAGTCGTGTCGGTGTCGCCAGCAGGGAGCAGCTGGTGGCGCTGCGGGAGGAGAACGATCAGCTCAGGGCGCGTAAGGTTCACGGTATGTATTCATGTGCAGCAGTGCTGGCAGGTCGGCTGGTGTCAGTCTCGTGCGGGCTGCAGGCCACACTGGCGCGCGCCGTGGCTGAGTTAGCTGGCAGTCGTGTCGGTGTCGCCAGCAGGGAGCAGCTGGTGGCGCTGCGGGAGGAGAACGATCAGCTCAGGGCGCGTAAGGTTCACGGTATGTATTCATGTGCAGCAGTGCTGGCAGGTCGGCTGGTGTCAGTCTCGTGCGGGCTGCAGGCCACACTGGCGCGCGCCGTGGCTGAGTTAGCTGGCAGTCGTGTCGGTGTCGCCAGCAGGGAGCAGCTGGTGGCGCTGCGGGAGGAGAACGATCAGCTCAGGGCGCGTAAGGTTCACGGTATGTATTCATGTGCAGCAGTGCTGGCAGGTCGGCTGGTGTCAGTCTCGTGCGGGCTGCAGGCCACACTGGCGCGCGCCGTGGCTGAGTTAGCTGGCAGTCGTGTCGGTGTCGCCAGCAGGGAGCAGCTGGTGGCGCTGCGGGAGGAGAACGATCAGCTCAGGGCGCGTAAGGTTCACGGTATGTATTCATGTGCAGCAGTGCTGGCAGGTCGGCTGGTGTCAGTCTCGTGCGGGCTGCAGGCCACACTGGCGCGCGCCGTGGCTGAGTTAGCTGGCAGTCGTGTCGGTGTCGCCAGCAGGGAGCAGCTGGTGGCGCTGCGGGAGGAGAACGATCAGCTCAGGGCGCGTAAGGTTCACGGTATGTATTCATGTGCAGCAGTGCTGGCAGGTCGGCTGGTGTCAGTCTCGTGCGGGCTGCAGGCCACACTGGCGCGCGCCGTGGCTGAGTTAGCTGGCAGTCGTGTCGGTGTCGCCAGCGGGAGGAGAACGATCAGCTCAGGGCGCGTAAGGTTCACGGTATGTATTCATGTGCAGCAGTGCTGGCAGGTCGGCTGGTGTCAGTCTCGTGCGGGCTGCAGGCCACACTGGCGCGCGCCGTGGCTGAGTTAGCTGGCAGTCGTGTCGGTGTCGCCAGCAGGGAGCAGCTGGTGGCGCTGCGGGAGGAGAACGATCAGCTCAGGGCGCGTAAGGTTCACGGTATGTATTCATGTGCAGCAGTGCTGGCAGGTCGGCTGGTGTCAGTCTCGTGCGGGCTGCAGGCCACACTGGCGCGCGCCGTGGCTGAGTTAGCTGGCAGTCGTGTCGGTGTCGCCAGCAGGGAGCAGCTGGTGGCGCTGCGGGAGGAGAACGATCAGCTCAGGGCGCGTAAGGTTCACGGTATGTATTCATGTGCAGCAGTGCTGGCAGGTCGGCTGGTGTCAGTCTCGTGCGGGCTGCAGGCCACACTGGCGCGCGCCGTGGCTGAGTTAGCTGGCAGTCGTGTCGGTGTCGCCAGCAGGGAGCAGCTGGTGGCGCTGCGGGAGGAGAACGATCAGCTCAGGGCGCGTAAGGTTCACGGTATGTATTCATGTGCAGCAGTGCTGGCAGGTCGGCTGGTGTCAGTCTCGTGCGGGCTGCAGGCCACACTGGCGCGCGCCGTGGCTGAGTTAGCTGGCAGTCGTGTCGGTGTCGCCAGCAGGGAGCAGCTGGTGGCGCTGCGGGAGGAGAACGATCAGCTCAGGGCGCGTAAGGTTCACGGTATGTATTCATGTGCAGCAGTGCTGGCAGGTCGGCTGGTGTCAGTCTCGTGCGGGCTGCAGGCCACACTGGCGCGCGCCGTGGCTGAGTTAGCTGGCAGTCGTGTCGGTGTCGCCAGCAGGGAGCAGCTGGTGGCGCTGCGGGAGGAGAACGATCAGCTCAGGGCGCGTAAGGTTCACGGTATGTATTCATGTGCAGCAGTGCTGGCAGGTCGGCTGGTGTCAGTCTCGTGCGGGCTGCAGGCCACACTGGCGCGCGCCGTGGCTGAGTTATGTATGTATGCATGTAGATACCACCTTGCAATTAAGGAAAATATCTGCATAGACCCATATTTTAAAAAGTATATATAGATTGAAAAAGTATAGTAGTACAGTAAAATCACAGCCAAAGAGTGGAACACCCTGCTTGCATCGGTTTTCCCGAGTTCATATAACCCCAATCTATTTAAGTCGCAAGTTATAAGACTACTTCTGGGTAAGCTCGTTCCATTGTCGACCTCATCTCTGCTCTTAGGACAAGATTGAGTTTAAAAATAGACCCATTTCATATGTAAAAAAATGATAAAATATAACGTGACTCTTAACCATTCCAGACCAGCACTCGACAGAGGAGATCTCCGTGCCCAAGACAGGCTTGGATCCGTCTATACAGGTGACGATCAACACTTTGTTACTTACTCATATTATACTAGCTTTTGCCAGCGGATTCGCCCGCGTGAAAATGTCGATTTTCCATACAAACTTTCATCCCCTATTTTACTCCCTTAGGGTGGAACGACGATGATGACTGCTGCATTCAAATACATAACTTTACCATAAAAATCTAGGCTAAAATGATTTAGCTTACTACTTCTTTGGAGTTGGCACAGCATTAGTCTTTTTTCCATACTTCATTGTATCATTAATTTCAATAGGGTATTTCACCAAAAAAATCTAATTAGTCCGTCTGTTAGATTATCGAAAAATATTGGATACGTGTTTTTTTGTTTTATCATAATATAAATAAAAATTGACGGAAATAAAACGTGTCAAAGATCATGAGTGGGGGCTTTTCACGTCACTTTGTGGGTAAAAAAGTACTAACCTTGAGACGTCACACGACTTGACACGACTTTTCGATGCACTGTATCGTCTTCATCTTTTGTTTACGTGAAAAAAGAAAAAACATGTGTCCTTTATTTTTTGAAAATCTATCTGACGGACTAATTAGATTTTTTTGGTTGAAATACCCTATTATTCCCCGGTCTGTTCTACTTCTACAGCACCCAATGCTGAGTGTAGGTCTAATAGTTTCTGAATCTCCCCACTTTTTACGCTGGTACTTTCCCCAAAATACATTAAATAATATAGTACTGTTTGTCATTACAGGAGCAACCAAGCAATGGCGGGTGATCTCCCAGCATCATAATAAATAAAGAATTAAGCGAATACCGAACGTGAAGACGTAGTGATATTACTCGCACTAACTCTGGCTGGCCCACGAACGAAACGCTCGTAGTCACCACTAACCAACACCTAACAAACTACTCTAGTTTCATCAAAAACGGTCCATCCGTATCAGATGTGTCAATATTTTTGTCATTCTCTCCGATTAAGTTTTGTAACCCAGCACGTTGAACATTGTATATTTTGTAATAATAATAATTATGATTATTATATTGTTTTTTTTTTGTTACAATTGTAAGTACTGCATTAAATTAGTATTAAAAAGATGATTATTCCATACGTAAGAGATATTGTGATTGACTTGATGAAGGTTTTTTTTAAATATTATTTTTGTCATTTCGATGTTTTACACAAAGATTAAGATATGTTAGATGTCGGTGTAAATAATGTAGCGGTCGTAGTATATAAGTGACAACAATAATGTATGATTTATTATATATGATTTTGTGTATACATTTTATGTTTTATTTTATTTTTTCAACGAAGAACCTTTTTGACTTTCCTTTTTATTTGACTTTGTGGTCTTTTATATTATGTAATCATAATTTGATATTTATATAGGTAGTAGCTTGGATAACTTTAATATGTGCTTTATCAAAAGACATACAATAAATAATGATTTAACTTTAAAAGGGATTTCTTGATACTCATAGCATTTCGTTAGTGCACAAATTATATCAAAACTATCATATTAATTTTTCTAGCACGATTTTGGTCTATTCTTAATAACTTTATAAATATATATAAACTAAAATATATATATTTATGCATAAAAATTAAATCAAAACATACTGGATTTGCTTGCATGGTATATACTTCTCTATAATATTTTACTTACTAGGTACATATTACAGTTATTATTTACAGTAGGTATATTTATTAAAATAAATTATAATCTCTCGATAACCTGTAGTCCTGTTGATTAAACGAATATTACATCTTGGTCAAAAGACACTTATCTTTATTGGAAAATATAGCTTAGGGTTTTTAGCAGAAAGCCGTTTTTGCCTTGACAGAATCACAATGTTAAAGGTATGCAAGTATTTAAATAAAAAACTTAGTCTTTGGGACTAGAGCTTTGTAACGAATGAATAAATAGGAGAAACATATAACACGACTAGTAGCGAAAGTAAAAGTATCACTATGACATTATTGGAATTCTTACTATAATACGATTAAGAGCGTATGCTACCTCAGATTAGCAACCCTATTTGTGGTGGTTCAAACTTCGCTTGAAATACTGTTAGAATAAAGTTCTAATCAGCTTGCACTACAAAGCGGTTGTTACGTCTTTCGCTGCGGCCGAATAGTGCGAAATTAGTGGTATTTTGCGATTTACAAAAAAACTATTGATTGTACTAAAAAAGTAAAACACTATGACTTTAGTATGTTGCTTGTAGAATTATTTGGCACCAAAATCAGAACAATGACATGTATTTTAGTATGGTTTTTACTCGTTAAAAGAAATTTTTAGAGGTATCTTCGCGTTTTTTTTCTATCGAGCAAAGTTAGTTGTATTATGTTTTTCACAACACTATGGCACTAGCATATATCCTGAAGAAGATCATATATTTTTCTGATGTTGATTACTGCAGTGAATCATATACTTTTACGCATTATAAAACTCGCGTTTGAGGTACCATAAGCTCATAATACAAAAAAGCAAAATATTATATTAAATAACATAAATAATGGAAAATATCCAGGCCTGACCTCCCTTTGTAATTTCGTTTCTCATTCAATCATACCGAATATTGGATCTATATTTTATACATAATGACTGTGAACTTTCTTTCGCGCAATTTCAGTTCGCTGAAGGCACATTCCGTGGTTTCACCCGTCGTTAGATAACGTAGCGGGATGATAAGCAGCCAGAATCTTCCTCTATAATTGGGTTATTAAATGCAATACGATCTTTTCATATCCGGCTGTGTATACCAGAGGTCAAACAATAAAAAAAGCTCTTCAGCTCATTATAGATACGCCCTCTCTGTAGCCAGCTTATTGTAGTTCAGTATGATAAAGACACAGGTTCAGTAGGTACTTTTAGTTGCTGCCAGATAGGATGTCAATAGCGGTCATTGCCCTTTCCCTTATATATCTCTTCGTACGAACCAAAACAAATGAACCATGTATAGTTTTTCATTAGAAAATATGTTGAAGATCACGATAGATGACGATTCAAGACATGAAAAACAGGCTTGTTTTTGGATTTAAAAGTTAAGAACTTTATTAAATGTAGGTGAGTATGACCGCTATTGACATCTTAAATAACAGCAACTATAGAAAAAAAATCATAGTTTTGTACACGGAACACTAAAGTGTCAAAATGTTACCTTCATTATAACAAAATGCCATATTAGAAAAGACATAATATATTATCGTTATATAAGCCTAAACTTGACATCCGCCCCGTATTTGTCCAAGGAATTTCATACCATAAGCTTCGCACAAAAATATACTAAAAATAATTAGTAAAATAAAATAACCAGTTTTTTAGGTTCTATACATATAGTGAGAAAGTTATTTATAGACGAACATTCACTTTTTTAAAGTTATGTCATTTTGTCCGAATTCGCCCCTTTGACTATAAAAGTATTAAATATTGTCCAGCATTTTTGGAGATGTATTTTAAAGTAGTGAACAGCTTGTATGATGGTCCCATGTACCTTGTCATGTATAATAATCTAGCGTCGCCTGCATTTTAGATATATTTACTGTGTGTTGGGCACAAAGGAATCTCATTTTATTTTTCATTCATTCTCTCATTTTCTCAAGAGAAATTCCTAGTGTGGGGCAAGGTTTAAAAAAAAAAAAAAAAAAACGTGTTACTTGAATCTTCTAGCGCTTGAGTAACATTAATAAGGGGTGCGTTTCTTCCTGTCTGTAAGTTGTTCGAAAGTGATACCGCGACCCCAAACACAAAGGGCTAAGAAGGAACATGGGTGGTTTTTAGTCAGTAGAAGTCTGACACTCCCTTCCACTCCACCCAGACTGGAAGGAGTCATTTGATCATTTCCCACCATCCGAAAAAGGGGTGCGTTTCTTTTAAATTTGACAATATCCCTGATATTTTACGTGTTCATTGGCGGTTGTGGCCACGAACAATTTTGCGAGTTTTTTTTACGATCGATTGACGATGCTACTAAAAGATCCTTGTCCACTTCAGGAGGTCTAAAATGGCCACTTTCGCAGATCGTAATATGAATTGCGTAAAAAGCGTAAATGGACCTTTTATTGCGTCTGTGACAATTTAAGAAAATAGATCATTATAGGAAAATAATACGAGTTGCGTTAAAATTCGTAAAATGGTCACAGACGCACTTACTATTATAAAAGGTTTATTTTACACTTTTAAAGCAATTCGTATTATGATCTCCTAAAGCGGCCCATTTTAGACGCCCAGGTGTGCCATCTACGGCAAAACGCATGCAGGTCTTTGTTTGGTGTGTCACAAAAATAATTATTATTTTAGTTCTACATTTTATTGAATAAATAACCCTCTATTAAAAAGCATACTGATCACCACGCTTGCTTCAGGCGAATTAAATGGATTTTTTTCCTCTTAAATTGCTGAATCTGTTTTTAATTATCTTCTTACCAAACACAGCATTTTATATATCGAAAAGAAATATATATAATTATATTTGATACTTTAGAATAGGCTTAGACCAAATGAATCCCATCCAGAAATTGTATTTGTATGTTTATATTATTATCGTTATATATAAATGTATTTTGTATGTATTATATGACGTATTTATTACATTTATAGATGTATGCTTTTAGGACAATTTGTATTATATGCTTCGATGTAATTATTATCCAGTTATATGTATATTTCATTGCAATAAACGATATGTAAAATATATTTGTATTTTCTTTTGAACCAGTAACACACACAAGGGTTGTAGAGGTCGATATACCTACTATAAAGGGAGGTAGATATATACTGCTAGGGGCTGTCATATTTAAGGCCCATGTAATAGGAGGGAGCCTATTACACGGAATGTGTGCCTAATAAACGTGGAGGAGAAGGGCTGACTATGTTTTATATTAACACCTTACTGTACAGTGCTTTCACAAATATTTTATATGTAATTGCATCACTATCAAAACGCTAGTGAACTTTAAAACAATAAGGTTGCCGAATGAAAGTGAACTTTATATCTATTATTAATATAAGGTCACAGTGATAAAATATCAGTCAAAGGATTTCATACCATATGGGTAGTTAGGTAAACTAGTACTTAGATAGGTACTTTCCTGTTTTGTCGGTTTTTGTACGTATTTATAAAACTTCGTCATTGTGGTTATACGATAATCGTAAATAACAAACCACATAAAATGCTATATTAATTCAAAACGGTTGTTATTGGGTTACCTAATTATTTATTTTTCCTAGTTGATCAGGAAAGTTTATAAATTATTACCTACTATATAGATATTGGGTGTGGCCTAGATAATGGGCTAATGGCTATCACCTACTGCATTATCATATTTCAGAATCTGCCTCGATGCTCTAGTATAGGCCTACTACTCTAACGTAAAAAATTAATGACTTCAGGTCAGCCTAGTAGGGCTACTAGACTTATCAGAAAGTCATTAATTTACCTACAGAAAATATTTTTTGCAGCGGCACTACAAAAAATGAGAGCAGTGGTGGCCCAATGGTGGCGGTCCCGACTTACGAACAGTGAGTCGTGAATCACCACTGCTCTCAAAACGGTGAAGGAAAACATCGTGAGGAAACCGGCATGTCTTAGAACCAAAAAATTCGAAGACATGTGACATCTGCCAATCCGCACTGGGCCCGCGGTAGATTATAGCAGCCCATCCCTCTCCTAGAGAGGAGGCCTGAGTCCCTGCAGTGGGAACACTATAGGCTGATGATGACTACAAAAAATACTTTAGTAACACAAATGAGGAGCTAACATCAAAATCCTGAATCGCGCAGATAAGTTATCTATGACTTACCCGACAAAAACTGGGGTGGTAACCCACCAGACAGAACACCACAAAATCCTCCCTTTTGTATGGGGAATAAAGAGCTTTACAGCCTGTTCTCTTACACCCCTATATTTTAACAGATTCCTATGCTAGTGTTTCTTATTTGGAGGGTTGGAAAGCAAATGACTCCTCCCGCTCTGGATGAGGCGTAAGACAGTATCACACTTCTACAGACTAAAAACCACCCATGTTCCTTCTTAGCCCTTTGTGTCCAGGGCCGCGGTATCTCTTTCGATGATGTCCAAGAAGGGTTGATTCAAGGATTTCCATTGGTGGATGCAGTTCGTGACCAGGAGTTAGTATTTCTGCCCGTGTGACAAAATGTGGAGGTACAGGACAAAGTGTAGGGGTATTAGTTTTGTAATGATGTGGGTAATGATCATATACGCACAATGGCTATGTGCCTGCGTAGCTATTATATTTCTATTAGGTAAACCACAGTTTGCTATATAATAGCTGTACGTGGTCAAATTATGGTAACTGGGATTTACTGGTTGTGTTGTACCTACCTACTTATTTGGTACTGTTAAAAGCAGTATTTAAATGTTTTCCTTGAATATATTGTCGTTTAGGGGGAAAAGGCAACAAAAGGCTTGCCCATGGCAAGAAATGTGACGACTGTTGGGCATATCATGGAAACTACACAAAAAGGCAGGAATGTAGTCATGTAGATACACTATGGGACAAGTCCATGACATTACTAGTTTTGCACTTCATCCAAATTGACAGAAGACCACCTTTATTATTTTTTTCACAAATGTTAGGAACCTACATTAAAAAGAAATATAAATATTAAAAAAAAAAGACAATTGACAGCCCACCGGTATTGGGAACAGGGTCCAAGCCGGTAGTTAGGGCTCCAGAGAAAGGCACCTCGTATCAGCCGTGTCCAGGAGTACCGCTTTCTGTATCAATCCCTTGATCCAGCTGCCTAACGAGAGCCTCCTCAGGTGTTGGTCGAGGCTCTTGCCAATTATAACATTGGCTGAAACGACTATCGGCTCAATGATCGCTGAGTTCACACCCCACATATCGACAACCTCGCGAGCCAGGTTTAATACCAGTTTTTTTACGTGTTATCCAGGAGTTACAACTAGAATTAAAAAATAAAATTATTGTAAGTAAATTAAAAAACTCTTTATTTTATTATAAATGGGCTTGCTCTTGACTTCAATCTTGCCCAAAGGGCAGAGATGATGTCGACGATGGAACGAGCTTACCCAGTAAAAGCCTGTTTACTCGCGACTTAAACAGATTAGGGTTATATGAACTCGGAAAAACCGACGCAGGCAGGGAATTCCTCTCCTTGGCTGTGCGCATAATAAAGGACCCAGCAAAGCGCTTCGTTCGAATGTGTGGAATGTCGACTAGGTATCGGTGATACCCTGCAGTTTGTCTAGTCTCCCGATGGAAGAAGGGAGATGGTGGGATCAGCTCGTGGAGCTCTTGCGCACACTCTCCGAAGTACAGTCTGTAGAAGACCGACAGACATGCGACTTTGCGACGGTGGGCCAGGCTATGTAGCTTGAAAACCAGCTTATCGTCACCAATTAGCCTCCTGGCTATGCGCTCTAAGAGTCAAGTGTGGCAAGCTGGTATTTGGCTGAGCCATCCCAAAGGCGACAGCAATACTCCATGTCAGACCGGACTTGAGCTTTATATAATACTGAAAGCTGTCCAGGCTTGAAGTACCGCTTAACCTTGTTTAGGATGCCCAACTTTTTCGCCGCAGTTTGAGCTTTCGACTCGATGTAGGCACCGAAGTTCAGATTCGCGCTCAACTTCGTGCCAAGAAGCTCAAGACTGTCAGTAACTTGTACAGACGCACTTCGGAAAGTAGGGGCCAGATTAAACGGACTCCTTTTGGCGGTGAACAGACACACTTGCGTTTTGGTGGCGTTGAAATCTACCAGATTCTCGTCACCCCACTCGGAGACAAGTCTTAAGGCTGAATTCGTTCGCTCTACCATGGCCTCTCTTAATGAACGTACTTCATCACCACTGGCTTTTGCGCTGGATGTATAACTCTCCATGACAGTGCTGTCATCTGCGTACCCAACAATACCAGGAACTAGGAGGTCATTGATGTGCAGCAGGAAAAGTGTCGCGGAGAGAACAGACCCCTGAGGAACTCCGGCATCGATTGCCATAAGGTCAGAGGAGCAGCCTCAATGACCACTCGGATCGACCGTTCAATCAGGAAGTCAGATATCCAGCAGCAAAAGTCAGCGGGAATGCCGTATGCCGGAAGTTTGCTCAACAAACTTGTGTGCCAAACCCTGTCGAAAGCCTTCGAGATGTTCAGCGACACGGCAAGGGCCTCGCCGTGATGGCCTCGCCCCAGCAGTGCGTAGCTAACACCAGAAGATCGCCAGTTGTCCGTCCCCGGCGAAAACCGTACTGACGGTTATACCTATATAAGTACTTATTACGTTTGTTTTGGGGTTTGTTTTGCCTTGTATAGATAACGTGCTGATCTTCAGGCAGTTTTGTAAAAGACTTTTGATTTTGAGACATGTTTAAGTATAAGTTAAGTATGTTGATGATTATTAAGAGGCCTTGTACAGACAAGACTTGCGGAACTTTAGGCAATTTCGGTGCGATGCTATGTTTGTGTGCAGCGATAACACCGACGAACGCACACACGGGCATTTCGAGCGTTGAACTACGGTTGAAAAATTTGATCATTTAGACGATTATTATTTTAGGTGACATAATTTTATAGTAAGTAAGTACACGCGTACGGCTTTGAAAAAAGTCTGGAATGTGTGTTGTGTATAGGTACAGTATATCAATCAACATAAAAATGGTTCAATTTGGTGTTATATGAATAAAAATCAAAAATTATATCTATTTTAATCACAGATTTTAATATTTGTTGTAAATTGGTTGTGAAAGCACTTTAACACGTCAAACATAAATAATGTTTCCGTCTAAAAGAGACGGAAACATTATTTATTTAATTAAACAAAAAAAATAATTTTGAAAATCTGTCCACACTTGTCGGAGATATGCGCGGACACACATAAAAAAAACATACGAATAGAGAACCTACTTCCTTTTTAGAAGTCGGTTAAAAAGTAACCGACTTCCTTTTTAGAAGTCGGTTAAAAAGTCTACTAAACAGACTAAACGACTTCTAAAAAGGAAGTAGGTTCTCTATTCGTATGTTTTTTCTATGTGTGTCCGCGCATATCTCCGACAAGTGTGGACCGATTTTCAAAATTATTTTTTTTGTTTGAAAAGGTATATTCCCAAGGTGGTCCCATTGTCAAAGTCAGTTTCTGATGATGGGAACTCTGAGAAATTGAGGGCAACCCTCGAATATCAAAGGCGCACATAACGTTTTCCATACATTTACAGAAGCTGTTCAAGTATTTGCGTCTGATAATCATAATTTCATGTGGCTGCGCTGATGACGGAAGGTGCAACTCCTCAACGGTCAGGACTTGAAAGAAAATTCCTTCAAAATTATACGTACTTATGGATCGATAGTTGTATTCTTTCCGGCTATTAGGTTGAACTGATGATAGACGGTAAATCTCATTAACCGACTTAAAAAAAAGGAGGTTCTCAATTCGTCGGCTAGGAAAATTTTAGGTTTCTCCGTCATGGGTGTCGTTTTCATGGTTTTTGGGGTTGCTGATTACGAAAATGAGGTCAAAATGAAAATCCAAGATGGCGGTCAGGAAATTTTTTGGTTTTTCCGTCCTGGGTGTCGTTTTCATGGCTATAGGGGTCGCTGATTACGAAAATGAGGTCAAAATGAAAATCCAAGATGGCGCTGACGAAATTTTTAGTTTTTCCGTCATGGGTGTCGTTTTCATGGCTATAGGGGTCGCTGATTACGAAAATGAGGTCAAAATGAAAATCCAAGATGGCGGTCAGGAAATTTTTTGGTTTTTCCGTCATGGCCCATGGGTGTCGTTTTCATGGTTTTTGGGGTAGCTGATTACGAAAATGAGGTCCAAATGAAAATTCAAGATGGCGATCAGGATTTTTTTTGTGTTTTCCGTCATTGGTGTCGTTTTCATAGTTTTTGGGGTCGCTGATTACAAAAATGAATTCAAAGTGAAAATCCAACATGGCGGCCAGGAACATTTTTGGTTTTTCCGACATGGGTGTCGTTTACATGGTTTTCGGGGTTGCTGATTACGAAAATGAGGTCAAAATGAAAATCCAAGATGGCGGTCAGGAAATTTTTTGGTTTTTCCGTCATGGGTGTCGCTGTCGTTTTCATGGTTTTTGGGGTAGCTGATAACGAGAATGAGATCAAAATGAAAATTCAAGATGGCGGTAAGGATTTTTTTTGTGTTTTCCGTCATTGGTGTCGTTTCCATAGTTTTTAGGGTCCCTGATTACAAAAATGAAGCCAAAATGAAAATCCAAGAATGAAAATCCAAGATGGCGGCCAGGAACATTTTTGGTTTTTTCGACATGGGTGTCGTTTTCATGGTTTTTAGGGTCGCTGATTACAAAAATGAAGCCAAAATGAAAATCCAAGATGGCGGCCAGGAACATTTTTGGTTTTTTCGGTCATGGGTGTCGTTTTCATGGTTTTTGGGGTCGCTGATTACGAAAATGAGGTCAAAATGAAAATCCACGATGGCGCTGACGAAATTTTTAGTTTTTCCGTCATGTGTGTCGTTTTCATGGTTTTCGGGGTCACCAACTACGAAAATAAGGTCAAAATGAAAATCCACGATGGCGCTGACGTAAAATAACATGAACAGGAAAAAAATGGAATTATAGGCATTGTCATTCAAATAGTCCGTTAGCCGTTATCACGTTTCCACCGGGCACCACGTGGAGGTGGACTGATACCCAGCGTTTTTTTTTTGGTTGTTTTTTTTCATTGATTTTTATACACAATGTTCAAATCAGATTTTAAGTATTATACGTGATGAAGGGAAAAAAATATTTGATTTTTTGTTAGCTTTTGTTTTTTTTTTATTGTTTTTTTTTCATTGATTTTTATACACAATTACCAAATTATTATACGTGATGAAGGAAAAAATCGTCTTTCGAGGTCATGAATCTCGATCACGCCTGAAGGAATGCTGGCTTATTTTGTAAAAAAAAAAGGTCATTGGCAGTATGCAATGTAGACTTTGACCCCAGATAGATATGATTATTTCTTTTAAATTTTTATGCATTTTAGTTTTTTACGTTTAATCATTTTGTTTGTTTCGTATTTTTTTTAATGTATTTTTTTAATCATATTTGTTGGAATTCAAAATTATGAGCAATGGCCGGTAAGTAATCTGGGAGTGGTCTCTACTCAAATGATTCAACTAAATCTTTCAATCTTGCTGATGTTTGCCTATATCTTGGCCGACTAGTTGGGTGTGATCCACGAGACAAAATTTGCTCCAGTTTCAGCTCTGTCAGGCTTTGCTACCGACGAAGTTCATCCAAAAACTTCCATATAGATGGGTGTTAGGGACTCTGAGATCTATTTCACTAGACTCAGCCTAAAGACTGGAATGATCGTAGAATGTCCGTAGTGGACTATGAGTGGACTGTATGATTTGTATTTACGTAGACAAGGAGACACCACGAGACCAAACTGTGGCCTCACACAAGAATAAAAACACTGTTTTATATAGAATAGAAAAATAAAGGATTTATTTAACTTACTTAGTACTTATTTACACTTAGAGATGTTACTAGTAGGAGAGATCACTGTCGACTGTAATCGCAGTACAAAACCTTGCGTCTTATATCCTATTACACCTTGACGCAGCTAGCGGCAAGGTGCATGGCGTTTCCCGCGCAAACATCCAATAGAAACGCCAGGATTAAAGTGACCGTTGGGCCAGATTCCTATTGGATAAAATTAAGGCATTCTTATTGGATTAGAATACAGCCTTTTAAATTGCCCAATCACAAACATTATTAATTTTTTAATGTGGGACTTTGTCATAGTACGAGTGGAATTTTCCATAACTTGCGTACCTATTCTCGACAGACTTTAAAATACATAGGTTCTTTAAGTAAAACTTATGTTATACATTTATAGAACTTAAAGAATTGAAGTTAGACTGATTTTAGGGTTATGTTTACATTACTATTAGCTAACTTTTACTGTTTATTCCTAAGTTAAGTTACATTACACTCGTTAAGTTTTAATTATTGAAGTCTCTTATATACTTATTCTAGGCATTCAATATATAGCTAATCTACTTAATCAAGTTTATTATTGATTAAGATTCTATAAGTTTGGCGTCCGTAACAATGGGTGATGAGCCGTTAGAAGTGACGAGAATCCCCTGTGAAAGCCTTCAACGGAGTTGTTCGTTTGGGGAATTTCCTGAAGAACTGCATCAAAAGTATTCCACAGATCAATAGGAAATCTAGGAGCTCACCTGCCCCGTCTTTCCAACCTTCCGATCCAGTTATCTTCAAAATAATCAATGACTTGTCGGAGGAGGCCAGAATGCACAATATAAAACTGAGATTCGAGCAGTTCGTGAAAAGCGTTGATAACTTGTTCTGATTGAAAATACGCTAAAGCACATAATGGGCGAATATGCAATGCGTAATCAGGGGTGTGTAGTGTACTCAGTTTTCAATTTTCGTAATCAGCGAATCCGAAAACCATGAAAACGACACCCATGACGGAAAAACCAAAGATTTTCGTCGGCGCCATCTTGATTTTCATTTTGGCTTCATTTTCGTAATCAGTGACCCCAAAAACCATGAAAACGACACCAATGACGGAAAAACCAAAAAAAATCCTAACCGCCATCTTGAATTTTCATTTTGGCTTCATTTTCGTAATCAGCGACCCCGAAAACCATGAAAACGACACCCATGACGGAAAAACCAAAAATTTTCGTCGGCGCCATCTTGATTTTCATTTTGACCTCATTTTTGTAATCAGCGACCTCAAAAACAATGAAAACGACACCCATGACGGAAAAACCAAAAATGTTACTGGCCGCCATCTTGGATTTTCATTTTGGCTTCATTTTAGTAATCAGCAACCCCGAAAACCATGAAAACGACACCCATGACGGAAAAACCAAAAATTTTCCTGGCCGCCATCTTGAATTTTCATTTTGACCTCATTTTCGTAATCAGCGACCCCAAAAACCATGAAAACGACACCCATGGCGGAAAAACCTAAAATTTTCCTAGCCGACGAATTGAGAACCTCCTTTTTTTTTAAGTCGGTTAATGAGATTTACCGTCTATCATCAGTTCAACCTAATAGCCTGAAAGAATACAACTATCGATCCATAAGTACGTATAATTTTGAAGGAATTTTCTTTAAAGTCCTGACCGTGGAGGAGTTGCACCTTCCGTCATCAGCGCAGCCACATGAAATTATGATTATCAGACGCAAATACTTGAACAGCTTCTGAAAATGTATGGAAAACGTTAAGTGCGCCTATGATATTCGAGGGTTGCCCTCAATTTCTCAGAGTTCCCATCATCAGAAACTGACTTGGTGACAATGGGACCACCTCGGGAGTATACCCTTCCCAAGACAAAAAGAATTTTGAAAATCAGTCCACAATTGACGGAGATATTCGCAGACATACAAACACGAATAGAGAACCTCCTCTTTTTTGGAGGTCGGTTAAAAATATATATCGAAGTACAATCGACAACCACAATCGATCGTGAAATTTGACTTCGATCTGAAGATGAAAAAATTTTTAGAAATCTTTACAAATAAGCAAAAAAAACATGTTTGATCAAAATTAATAAGTGTATCAAATTGTGGTAATCGGCTTACAATCTAGAAAATATGTTTACGAAAAACACGGGAGCGTTTGTGACACAAAGCGATACGTCCGCCCTTTGGCAGTGGCCGATTCGTACTGGCGAGATAGAGTTTGCGCGGTCGATAATATAGTTAACTTTGGATTCAATTTACGAAATTAAATTATAGATTATTGATAAAATAAAAATACGATTCTATTAGAAGGTTACCTTAAAATTAATACGTAGTTTTTGAATTTTCTCTAAAGTGATTCTAAGGTATAGAAAAAAAATCTTATTTGTCGAGACATTTTGTAAAAATTGCGATGTTTTAACATTTTTTTTCTGCTATTTTTTGTATTGAAGTCGAAAATCTGACTTCTTGGTACTCCAGTAGACCATATGGTGATGTTATTTATATTTTTTTAATGTTTAGAATCGTTTGTAGTGTTATGTTCGGCTAAGCCAAACGTAACTCGATCGGTATTTTTGCGGAAAAGGGCTTTTGAATACGGGTGATTGCCATTAATATAAACATTATTTTGAAAATTCTTGTCCACTGTCCACCAGAAAAAGAACTCGTCTTTTATAATAGCCAAAAGGAAGCTTCAAATTCTTCATAGATTTCCCACACCAACCGATCAAAGTTGATCAAAATGAGATGATTTCGTGGAAGGAGCCTACCTCTGGAAATAAAATAATACAGATCTCCGAGAAATACCTTTTTTATTTGATAAACAGGTGTAAGTACGTAAACAAAATATTATGGACAGTTAATGTTCCATGTTTTGTTAGAGATTACATTATCTTAAAAAAACTATATTCGTTCGTGCAGACATCAATATTATTGAATACTTGCATAACAATTAAAACATATTAATAACAACGTCGTAATAAGATACAAGATTACAAGCTTATCTATAAACTATAAAAAATCAATACACAGTATTAAACTTAAATATTGTGGTAATATACCTACCACAAATTAGTTTATATATTATATCCTAATACTTGGTATGTTCTTAAAATTAAAACGTTTCACTAAATACTTTTTATTATTGCTGGCGGGATTCTGCATCCAAGCACATCCAAGCCTCTATTTTTGATTAAATTTCAATGTAATTAATTTCCACAAAGTTATACCCAATTCCATATTTTATCATAATTATCATTACTAACCGCGTTTGTTTGAAAGTACATACTAATCTCTGAAGCCCCAGTCGGAAAAAAACTTTGAAGTCAAAGTCAAAACGTTTATTGCGAATTAAGTGAACAATGTTGGTGTTATCATGTTAGTACGTAAAACTTTAGCAGCCTTTTATAAGCACCAATATAAATATTTTTATTATTTTTATATATATTTGACGTGACAACGTCTAATAAATCGATGAACGCCGGCTGCATGCACGAAAAAGGATGACTCATTGTCCCGTTACGCTCATTGTACGCGTGCGCCGCAATGTTTTGTTATGACGTTGTCACGTTAAATTATCTTCCGTAAACCAACTTTACAGACAACCATTTTTTTCTTATTTAAGTCCTTTTGCATTCGACAACCCGATTCTTGAAGAAAAGGCTATTCAACATCACGTGAAAGCCGAGAGAAACTGGAATCGGTGAAATCGACGGACGCATCTAGTGTTTATTAACATGCAATGTGCATTGTTGATTATTATAATCAGCCGCTCTGTAAACCACTTCGGAGTCTTCATCCAGCTGATCTTCTTGAGTTACTCGAAGGACCGTAGTCTTCCTTATTCGTTAGTACTTAATAATCGTTGTAATCGAAATAGGTTTCCGTGTTACTGAAAAAAAGAGAAAGAACTTATGTTTAGTTTTGGTGATAAATATGCTTTCTGATGGAACAGGAATTTGCAAAAGGAATGTATCATTCATTTTTGTAATTTTCTAAAACGATATGGGTAAGTACCTCTGGCCTGCCCTTCGGTGAAAATAGGCGTAAAGTTATCTAAAAATTTACATACTAGTTACCGGAATAGTTATAGTTAAATATGTATGCGGTATAAATCATCAAACGGGGGGTCTAAAATGCAGGCCACTTATGCAGATCATAAAATCAATTATTTTGCGTTTAAGTTCTTAAAATTGGACCATTTTAAGAATTTAAACGCAAAATAATTGATGATAGACGCAGTTACTAATAATTATGGACAGTCCAATTTACGAATTTTATTTATTTATTTAAACTTCATGTACAAGAGTGGTACATTACCAGTCAACCTTAGGGTCAAATAGGACAGTACTGTGGTAGAGTACAAAAAAATAAAAAATAATAATAATAAGGACGCAATAAACGCAATTCATATTATGATCCTATATGATTTGCTCAAGTGGCCATTTTAGAGCCCATGGAAACATCTTTGGATCAACTGAATTTTAATAAATAAAAAGCTACTTCATACAAAGTTTCAATAAATAAAAACCTGGCCCATACAAAATATCAACATCTATTATTTACCTACGTTTACGATATTGGTCTTGTAGCATAGATGTTCAATTCGATTGTGAACGGTCCTAATATACAGGATGTGCTACAAACTATCGAATTTCACACCGACCGGCTTGGAGAGGAGAGCCGATTTTCTATCACTTTTAAAACAGAGTTTTGAATCATTTTAATAAGTTTTCTTTTTACATGACACTTCTTTTGTTCATAAGAGCAATTTGATCTTTTGTTCTTGAGTGTAGTGACAAGTAAAAAAAAATCTTATTACACAGGTTCAAAACTCTATTTAAAACGTGTTATAATCTGTTCTCCTCTCTGAGGCGGTTGGTGTGAACGGACCCTTATTGTAATGTATCACGCTGTATGAGTCATGTTTTCCTATGTTAAAATACTTCCTGGACTCAACACAATAAACGACGAATACAAACATTACTTGTATAAAATTAACGTGAGGAATCATTTATCATCAGAAATGATTCCTCACGGATGCTTACCAACAATTTTTTTTTGCAAGCTGCATTTTTTTATATCTTTACGTAGGTATCTGTGTTACTACTAATATAAAAGCGAAAGTTTGTGAGGATAAGTAATTTTTGTAGCCTATGGGCTATAACATAACATCACGCCTGTAATTCCCGAAGAGTTAGGCAGGGCTTACACCGACATTTCCTCAGTTATTTTCAAGTCCCATATAATAGGGGGCGAGCCTATTGCCATCAACCGGGCGTAAGCCCAGAGTCCAGAACCCAAAATCCTTGAAGTAAAAACCCAGTAACACTTTACCTTTTTTTTTTGGATGGATGGGTAATCAAATGACTCCTCCCGCTCTGGACAGAGCGGTAGGGAGTGTCAGACTTGTACTCACTATAAACCCCTCATGTTCCTTGTACCGAGGCCGCGGTATCTCTTTCGTACAACCCGCAGCCCCGACGGGATAACACTTTACCTGTCCTGGGAATCGAATCCAGGATCTCATGCAGAGAAGTCACGCTTGGGACCACTAGGCCAACGAGGCGGAAGCCTCTCTAGAATAATTATGTAGGTAGATACTTACTCGTTTGAAATACATTTTCTGAAGTAATAACTATAGACTTCGGATCCAGTACACTGCTCCATCCAGAACTGTGAACCAGGGTTCGGGTCGTAAGACGCAAATATGCCTGCATGGGCCACTCCTACTAGACAACACACCAGTATTAACTTTGCCAACATTTTATAATAGGATCTGCTTACCCTGTTGTGAATAACTAACTACTGACTGAACTTTGGTTCGAGTGCTCAGTTTATATAGTTAATTTTACAAGCCCGGGTGACGCATCGTTTTATTATCCTGCCATGCCTTGTCGTTATAATAATATATCACCATTTAAATGGGGTATATTATTTCTAGGAACATATTGAACTTTGACTTCATCTAAGTATATTGAATGAGTACCTACAATATACTATTATATTATTCTGCTTAGTAATAGAAAAGTACCTACCACGGCTAATACCCTACCCTACCGCTCTATCACGTTGAAATATATGCCTGGCGTTTGTTTCAACAGACACCTTTTTCTGTTTAAGTGTTGTGGTGTGGTAGTGGGCATCCATCAATCCTACTTGCTTAATTATAATTCTCGAAGGATGAGACACAGTCACTGTAGTGTACAACAGACTGTACACTCACATTTCTCTAGTTATTTTTATGTCCCTGGGCACGCTGCTATTCCGGCAGTAAGACCAGTGATAGAAGAGATACCTGGCCTCGACACAAAGGGCTAAGAAGAAACATGGGTGGTTTTTAGTCAGTACAAGTCTGACACTCCCTACCACTCTGCCCAGAGCGGAAGGAGTGATTCGATGATTTCCCACGTTCCAAAAAAAAAGACCCGTGACGACGAAGTGGCTGGAGAGACGACAGGGTGCCCTCACTTTCCAGCTGACACAGGTGCTCTCCGGGTATGGGTGCTTCGGAAAGTATTTGTACCGTATAGGTCGGGAACAATAAACCCCGGAGCTCTGGAGGCGTGCCCAGGCAGGGAACCGTGAATTTGCCGCGGCGGTCGATGATGTGGATATAATCCTTTCGCCCCCAGTTACGGTTCAGTCCGTAGTCGGGACCGAGGCTGTACGCATGGGCTGCCTGAAGACTCATCACTATTACAGTGGTGTAGGATGCTGAGACGTGGACGCTCACACAGGCGGTTGTGTACAGACTCAGGGTAGCTCAGGGAGCCATGGAAGATATCATGCTCGGCATAAAACTAGTAGACCGCGTTTCAAACGTCGGAGAAGTACGGAAGTCTTCAATAGAAAATCGCGTTATGGAACTTTAATGGTCAGGACACCTAGCAAGGTGTGGTAATCGCAGGTGGAGTAAAACTGGGACCGAGGACTTGAAAGAGAAGTGTTGATCGTCCGGCGATGAAATAAGCAGACGATATTGTTGCATTCGTGGGATATCCTAGAAAAGAATGCAATTAAATATGAAATCTTATATTGTATTAGCTGACCCGCGCTACTTCGTCTGCGTCACCTAATAGAGAGAGAGTGGTTTAAGAAATAATCCCGTTTTTGCAACATTGTTCATTTCTGCTCCGCTCTTATTAGTTGTAGCGTGATGTTATATAGCCTATAACCTTTTGTCGATAAATGGACTACCCATTAAAAAAAGATATTTTCAATTCCAATCAGTAGTTCCCCAGATTAGCGCGTTCAAACAAACAATCAAACATACCCTTCAGCTTTATAATATTAGTATAGATAGGTAAAAGAAATGCGAACCCGGAATTTGTTCTAATGGGGTTATAAGATAACAGTGACAAGACAAATCTTTGCCTATGTACACCAACATTTTTCCAAATAATTTTGTGACTCATGCATCTACTAGTCATTTTGGATGGAAAAACCAAATGAATTGTCCAATCTTGCTCAATGATCAACCGGCATGCTAACGTGGTGCGAGTCGGTGCGACCAGTCATAGTACAACGACTTTCGTCACTGTATCGAGTTCCTTCCGTATTTCCGAAATACGTAAGGCCGTTGATTCCGGCTGGCATTTTTGACAGTCGTTACAGGTTGTCTGTGGCATGAATCTAAATTAGCAAGACTACTTCGATACTTCGATAGATGCTTGGCGCCATGCGCCTAGACGCGTGCGCATAGCAATCCTGTTCGGTGCGTACATTCACTCTGGGAGGGTGTGTCGGAAGGAAAACGTGTAGAAAAGAGTAAGTTTACTTTTTAACCGACTTCGAAAAAGGAGGAGGTTATTTATTAGGCGTCTAAGTTACTGTCAACCAAGGGGTTGCTGGCTTTTCTCGGCGAGCTGCGGTGGATCGATTAATCGATGTATTAATGTTCATATGAGTATTGATACATCGATTCGTGGGTCGGGCAGGGGGCGAGTGGATTAAGCCTGTTTTACTAACACTAGTTATAAGTTATTGTACTACTAACAAATTGTATCACAGTTAATTTTATTTTTTAATAATTATGTATTATGTGATTTTTGTGCCTACTAACATAGTTTATAAGTTCAACTGTTACTAACCATTATGGATCTTTGTTATTCGATAATAAATAATAATATAATAATAATAATATTCCCACCCGTACACGAAACACGCGCTTTAGACGTGGAGTTGCGGACACTAGCCCGATGTACCTACCTACCTACAAGTAATTATACTTTTATTTAAGTTACTGTCAATTATTTTCATCGATTTAGTATCCTGCCTTATGCCGCAAATTCGGAGACGCGTTTTTTAGAGCGTGCAGCGGGGAGTTGAATGAAGTTCCATTCAACTGCACGCTGCACGCTGCACCGCGCCTCTCCGAATTTGCGGCCTTAACCCTTTTTTTGTGAACACTCGGAGGTTGCAAACTTCCCTATCTATTTGAGGTGGAGTGCAAACATTTTCGTGCAGTTTTCATGGAGCTGACGATCCACCCCTCTGGAAATTATTCTGCCGTCGCCCATGGATAAAAGCAACATAGTTCCGGTGTCTTTGTTTCTGTAATCCTACGACAGGCTGTAGTTTTCGAGTCCCAGAGGATTCTCGAAATGATAGTAATGATGGTCACATTTCCATAGACCGACCTCGGCAAGCGCGGCTTAACCTTTTTATTTTTGGAGGGTTGGAAATCATCACATGGCTCCTCCCGCTTTGGGCAGAGCGGTAGGTAGTGTCAGACTTCTACTGACTAAAAACCACCCATGCTCCTTCTTAGCCCTTTGTGTCGAAGCTGCGATCTCTCTTTCGTACAATCCTCAGCCCTGACGGGAACCGCAGTCTCGATGGAAGTGATGACCCTTTGATGATTTTCGAACCAGCAACACAAAAAAAAAATTATCGCCATCTTTTAACTTTTCCACAGTGGAATAAGTACAAAACCATACTGCTTAAAGACGTCATATTTCCTTCGCCGATGGCTAGTCTCCGCTGACTTTGGAAAATTGTCAGAATGACTAGGTATTGTTATATTTTATCAGTGAGTAATTCCATTGTTCTTTGCACTTAGTGTGATTCATAATAAAGTAAATAGTAGCTTGGAAGCAACAGTTAAGATTTAGTCAGTGACGCACAATCATGGGTACACACCCACAGATTTACGCAAGTGTTTATCAGTCTGTGCTGAGGTTGACTCAGTGCTCCAAATTATTTATTTACTTTGTATTGGGGTTCTGTTGTTTAAAGTAGTTTAAACGTTCGTCGGTCGAATCTCGCGGGTGAACTGAAGCTACAGGTTAAGCTGCGCTTGCCTAGATTGGTCTGAGAATGGGTTATCAAAAAACTGTATAAAAAATACTGTTTTCAACATCACTGCGGTACATCTTTGTTTTTAGGGTTCCGTAGTCAACTAGGAACCCTTATAGTTTCGCCATGTCTGTCTGTCCGTCCGTCCGTCCGTCCGTCCGTCCGTCCTCGCTTAATCTCTGTGACCGTTAGCACTAGAAAGCTGAAATTTGGTACCAATATGTGTATCAATCACGCCGACAAAGTGGTAAAATAAAAATTGGAAAAAAAATGTTTTATTAGGGTAGCCCCCCTATATGTAAAGTGGGAAGTGATTTTGTTTTTAATTTCAACCCTAACGTGTGATATATTGTTAGAAAGGTATTTAAAAATAAATAGGGGTTTACTCAAATAATTTTTTGATAATGCCAATAGTTTCGGAAATAATCGCTCCAAAAGTAAAAAACATCGTGTCCCCCCCATATAACTTTTGAACCATAAGTTTAGAAAATATAAAAAAAATCTGAAAAGTAGAACTTTTTAGGGACTTTCTAGGAAAATCATTTTGAACTTGGATGGAAACAACAGATGGAAACAGCAGTTAACCAATATAATTTGGTCCCTGAATCGTATGAGCGCCTATACAATCCAGAGGTTTCATTGGCCCGCAGAAGAAATTGTATAAATTATAGCATACCGTTTTGGTACGGAACCCTTCATGTGCGAGTCCGACTCGCACTTGGCCAGTTTTTCTGTTATGAATGCATAGTGGCGGCTGTGGTGGCGGGCCGACAGAAATAGATCTTCCATAAATTTTCTCTTTGATTTCACTTGTAGTGAAGCTTATGAAGCCTTCAAAAAATTACACTATTTTGCTGAGTTGTGCGAGAAGCACCAATGTTTAAAAAAAAATAATAACCCTCCTTTTGGGCTTCGCCGCAGTCGGGTAATAGTACATTATGGTACAAGTGTATAACGTTGGTGATTACCACAGAGGCGCCATTGAGACCCGAGCCGTCAGGTGAGGGTCTTAAGAAAGCCGAGGACGGTAATCATCAATACACACGTGTATCATACGACGTTTTTCAACACACTTGTGAAGAAAATAATACTTAAAAGTCATCTTCAACAGTTGAAACAAGTTCTGTTTTTTTTTTCACAATAGCGGGAAAAATTAATGCGCGCGCATCTACAGTTCTACCAACTTCAACAGTTAAAACAAGTTCTGTTTTTTTTTTTTTCACAATAGCGGGAAAAATTAATGCGCGCGCATCTACAGTTCTACAAAGTTATATATGCAGGCGGGAAAACACGGAACTAAAATAAATGTACTAAGTTTGACGTAGCGATGCATTTTTTCTTGACCAGTGGCGCCACTACTGTAACAATGACGATCGGCCATAGACTAAAAGAATGTGGTTTCACTATTTTTGACTTTTCGCGGATAATAGAGTTTTAGCCACGGACAAAATGGGTATTTTTTTTCTTTATTACAGAGAAAACAAAAGTTATATTATTTGAGTGAAAGATTCATTTATTAAAAACGTATATATGAAATTATCTATTTAATCAAAGTTGCATGAAATGGGGAAGCACTAGGTACATTCATTTATTTTTACTATTGAACACGATCTTTTTTGTATCGAAACTTTTTTTTAAACATAGCAACTCAACCAATAAAATTTAAAAAAAAACCTATAACTCACTAGTGAATAATAGCAATGAAAAAGTCACAGTTTGATTATAGGTGTCATTACGTGCCTAATTGCGGTGAAATTATAGCCACTTTATGAGCAAGTGTGTTGAAAAAAAATAAACTCACTGTTCATTTTATTGATTAAATACTGTTGATTTTCTTTCTCCAACCTAAATATACTGTTTTTCTTGCAAAAAAAGTTGGCAACCCTAGTTATCATATCACCCTTCATAACATCCTATAAACCGAGTTTCTTCCGTGCCTCGGAAACCTCGTTATACCGTTGGACCCGGCTGCCATTTATAGATTTTTGACATTCGTTACAGGTAGTCAGTGGCCTGAATGTCTGATAAGTAGTCTTACCAAGGGGAATAGGGATGTTTATTAACTAAAAAAAATATGATTCTAATTAGTCCGTCTGTTAGATTATCGAAAAATATTGGATACGTATTTTTTGTTTCATCAAATCAATAAAAATTGACGAAGATAAAACGCGTCAAAAATTTGAGTGGGAGGTGGTGACGTCACTGCTCGCTAAGAAATGTCATACTAAGTAATGTCTTAGAATATGACGTCACACGAGTTTTCAAAGCACTGTATCGTCTATACTGTTTGTTTACGAGAAAAAAGAAAAAATATGTGTACAATATTTTTTGGAAATCTATCTGACGGACTAATTAGATTTTTTTTGTTAACATCCCTTGGAGCGACCATCGCTCCATGTAAAATACTGTTAGTCAGCTGCATCCGGTTAGACTGGAAGCCGACCCCAACATAGTTGGGAAAAGGCTAGGCAGATGATGATGATGGTGGTCGATCAAGTTAAACCAACTCTTGCTGGGGTAAGTCTGTGAATGGATGACCTATTTGTAACTCGGAAAATACGTTAAACCGTCTGTCCCAGTTGTGATTTTTGAAGGTCGTTACGGCTATGAAGACGGCCTTGTCGTATCGTTCTACGGAGGTCAGATAGGCAGTCGCTCCATGAACCACCTGTTCTTCAGATTTGGTTGGGTTAGAGGCAGTTAGCTACTATAATACGTAAGTATAAATTTCCTTTTTTTTCTTCTTATAAAGCTGAGCCGCCTTTGCCCAGGAGTGGGACGATACAAGCTGATAAAAATAAATCAAACACATAACCCTCCTTTTGGGCTTCGCCGCAGTCGGGTAAGAAGATAATGAAATTTTGTTTGTTTGATTGTTTGGTTGAACGCGTTAATCACTGGAACTATTCATTCGAATTGAAAAATATTTTTGTGTATAGGCTTCATTACATAACACCGCTACGAGCGGAAGGAGCGAAACATTAATGAAATATTATGTTACAAAAAACGGGAGAAATTATCGAACTTCATGCGTGTGTTGTGTAGCCGCGGGTATCAGCTGTCTTCCAAAATATGTAATACAAAAAGCGGAAAATTACTCTACTTTTGGTAATGGGTGGCAAGAAAGTCAATGAATGAAAAACGTCACCGACTTTTGAATTCTGAAAACCGCAAACACAAGTTTAATTTAAAAAAAAAAGTTTGTTTGTACGGAAGCCTGTATGCGTGAGTCCAACTTGCACTTGGCCGGGTTTTTTTGGAAGGTAAGCAATGACTTAGCCGCAATTGTTCGGACACAATGCACCGCTTTCTACGAACTAAAACATAAATACCTATTTCTGGTTAACAGAGTCATGGTCATGGTCAATTGGGAGCGTCACTCTACTAGTTACCTACTCACAAGTTCACAACCACGCCACGCCACTATAAGGACAGTCTTAGCAGGTACCCAGAAGAGTAAGCATCTCTTTTGACCACAGTACACATGGTATAAAAGAGTACCCTACCGTAAACAGTATGAAAAGAAACGCAGTGGTGAATTGAGACAAAATTTTGCGAGGATTTTAACACAAGAGGACGGATTTATGTGGTATGATAAAGAAACTAATTCAATATTAAAATTTCTTTCATTTGGTCTGGATTCACCCCGAGTTTCTATTCACCCCGTTTTAAATAAATCAGAAAATAAAAGGGAAATTACTTAAGGTGAATGCGACAAGATGACCCACGAAATTGGAATCATCTTACGTTTTTGTAATTTGCCGGTGTGGCAGGTTGTATGTTAAATATAATAGTATTCGCGGCAGTGACAACTGTGACTTTACTGAGTAATAATAATGATTAAAATCTGATGAGAAAATTCGAATTTCGCGAGCTACCTTGTCGGTTGTCGCATAGTTATTCTTTGACAAGAGTTTATAGACTAAGTTCTTGGAAATGTCGTTTACAAATTCTTGAGGGAGAACAAACAGTAATTTGTGTGTTATTTTAGTCATTTAATTATGATTGTGTCCGCAGTAATGAAGGGTATCCTACCGCTTGGTACCTACGTTTCCGCAGTTTGGTAGTTCCTAAGTCCAAGAATATTTACCTGTAGAAATAAAAGAATAAATGAACTATGCGGACGAGTTTACCGCAAATAGTTTCGTGCGTAGCCGATGTACCTACTATATGGGCAGGCGCCAATACACCGCAACCAGAAACGTCATGCGAATTATACACTCGCACGCATGACGCACTTCGTTAGACTTTCAACTCATTTAAGTAATGTGCGCGTGTCGAGATTTTAGAGGCTTCTGGGTTCTGTCTGACTAGTGTCTAGTGACTAGACAGTGACTAGACACTAGCTAGTCTGCAGTTCCTGCATAGACTTGAGTCTAACCTGACTAGACTCTAGTCTGACTAGATTTTGTGCGGACCTTGTAAACAGTAACTTGTATTACTAAGTACGTCATGTTACACATTAAAATGTAAAAAAAAATTTACTGCTGTTCATTGAATTAGTTTAGTAGAAACGGACCACGATGGTGAAAAAACTAATTGCTGATCCCTGCTTTCGTCTATGCACGAACTTCAGAGTGAGTGCACGCACAAATCCGTACAATGAGTAGGTACCTAGTCCGTTCTTAAAAGCTGTTTGCTAAAACATAAGTGCATAATTATTAAGATTCGTGTCAATTTCACCATATAAGGACGAGACTTGAGACGATTCGACGCGAGACGCTTCGCGAGACTCGCGCGTGTGTCACTTACCAGACTGATAAAATTCGCGCGAGTCGGGTGTCCCCGCGTCACCTTGCGGTGACTCGTGCATACCAAGCAACTGTTATCAATTATTTTCGAGGAACGCCAAGCGCATGAACTCATCGGATGCAGCAGATGATCAAATAACTCTTGGACAACTATTAAATAAGGCTTGGACTCCACCAGAACAGAGACGAACGGAAGTGTGCGATGTGGATGCGAAGTCTCCGCTGGCATAAGCTATAACGTCTTGACACATTCAAATCTAGGTTTTACAACGGGAACTATATTTTCTATCACCAAAATTTATATTTGTCATCAAGTTGTATCACCTAATAAATAGATCTATCGCCACGAAATATTTTCGTTCTCAGATAAACAAAAATTGTTCCTAGGTATGAATTATCAAATTAATGTTAATATATGTGTAAAATAAGAGATCGATAACCAATTTTTGTTACTTAAATAATAGCTCTGTGCTCAGAATGGTAGATCTGTCACCAAATAAATCGATTATCGATCCCTGACTACGACCGTCTCGCGACAGTGTCCTTTATGGGCGGCATGGGCACCGGGCCGTAGGCCGACGAAGGAGGCCGGTGGAGGCCCGGCACTTCGGGGAGCGCGCGTCATGGAGTAAATCAGGTGTTTTATTAACACCTGATTTACTCAACCTTATATCTCAGGATTTTAGGTGATTTATTGTGGAACTGATTTTGCATTGTTTGGTGACTACATTTTGGTGACAGATCTACTATTTTGAGGACAAACCCTATTATTTAAGAAACACAAAACTAATTAAATTGGTGATAGCTTAAATGATACCCTTTTACAACAAACTCAAGACCTCCACGATGTTTTTTCAGCGAGATATCGGCGATAACACAGAAGAGATAAAAGAGGTTAGAAAGGCCATGTGGGCGGGGCACGCGCGCCGCTTATATGATCAGACGATCATATGTCGACAAAATTTGATTTACTGACCAACAATCGCGCTCATATTGTGACAGCGAACGGAGCTCCGCGAAAAAAAAAGAATTATGCCGTGTTGCGCGATTATTACGTGTCGGAAAAGAAGCCAGGTGTGCAGTGTGGCTCGAGAAGGGATTTCTCTTCATCGGTATGTCTAAAAACCTTAAAATACAAGTGATATTAAGATTTGTAATTATTACAATAGTATTATGTAGTTCGCAGACAAAAATGATACAATCGCAAGCAGAAACGAAATTATGTACATTGCTTGCAATACGTGGGTACCATCTTGTACTACGTGGGCGATTGCGCAATGCATTTCGTTCACTGCGAACGTCGCGTGCGACGAGCCAAAGCTTAAATTCTGCCTACTCTTTGCGTTTCGATAGTGTTGTACCAAGTTGTCCATAATGTCGATATTTAGTATGTGTGAATGCATTCAAATGATTATTATGTTATGATTAAAATAACTTTTGTTTATCCCATACTATCAATACCTTATTATTGTTTATTGATTGTTTTTCATCTAAAATTTGTTTTGAGGTTAGCCATTTATAAATCGAAACATACATTTTAAATTTTATTTTTAGGTTTCCAACAGATCCAGATATGTTACAGACCTGACTAAAGCTATTATAGAAAAATATTAGTGTGAGATTGCATTTTATTCTGAAAAATTCGAATTTGAAAGATAGCAAGCGCATGCTATTGCTACTTAATAAATACGTTTTATTTCAAGACAATAATAAAATCTGAATTGAAATTGAATTTCAAGTACTTAATGTTCAATATTTAAAAAAAATCTTTTCTGTTTACTTTTTATCTTTAATTTTTTATGTGTGAGAGACCAATAAATATTTTTGCTTTCTTATTTTCTTTCTTTCTGTCCCGTCCCGAAATTAAAGCAAAAACTGCAAAACTTAAAGTAACAAAACTCAAGTAATTTTATCGATATACATTATCGACCTTTTGGTCACCGTAACATGTATGAGAAATATACGCAAGTGTGAGTGTACGTCAAACGCAATGTTTGCGCTAGTGTGACAACCAGTAGCAAGCTCGCGATCTAAGTGAGTGCGGTTTATTTGTGTGCATAATTCGCGTACTTATTAGCGTCTTGCATGGTAGTGGTTACAGAGAGTGGGAGACAAGCGGCGACACGCGTTCTAATACAAATCAGGAACTATTTCCTTTCTAACCTCTTTTATCTCTTCTGTGGGCGATAACGTGGTTTTTTACCGTTTCAATAATAATAATAAAAAAAAAACTTTATTTCCATTAAACTTAGCCTATGTTTACAATTATTCATAACAACATTAGGCTCAAATCGCGCAGAAAGACATAATTTAACAATTTATAATGGTAGGTATTCGTAACTTATTGCCTAGTTTTGTGACAAACAAATTAGTTAACTACCCTCCGTACTAGTTATAAACAGCTGTACAACGGCAGAGTAGTGGACAATGGTTTTAGTCTAACAGCTCCTAAAATATAGTCCTTGGATTTTTTTGTGTATTTTTACAATGTTTGACATATTCAAATTTAGGTTTTACAAGAAATTCCAGACCTCTACGATGCTTTTTCAGCGAGATATCGACGATAACGTGGTTTTCACCGTTTCAATGGCGCGGCCATGGGTATTTTAGTTTTACAGCTCCTAAAATATAAACCTAGGATTTTTTCTATATTTTTAATTTTTTTTACATATTCAATCTGTTTAATTACCTAAGTTTCAGTTCTCTGCAACACCTAGTTTTAAAGATCTCGGTGGCCGCGCGGTTCTCCGCGTTTCGATGGCGCGGCCACGTTCAAACCCTTACAACTTTGTAACCATAACTTTGACGTATGTCCTCTATCCATTCAACGTGGGCCGCGATATCGAAATAAAACAAAAAGCAAAATTAAAAATTTTGATGAAAAAACCCACGACTGTTAAAAATTAATTGAAAAAAGGATAAAATAACATAAAGCACCCACCTTAAAAAAACCCAAGAATGTCCGTCGGGGGCTGCCATTAAATGAACTAGTTTTGCAATGTACAAATTATATTGCCTTTTTTACCCGACTGCGCAAAGCAAAGAAGGGTTATGTGTTTATCAGTCTATGTATGTATGTATGTATGTATGTATGTATGTATGTATGTTTGTTCCTATGTGACATTGTAGAGGCCAAACGCCTTGGCCGATTTTGATGATCCGTACGTCAATCGATTCGTCTTGACCTCGCGAGTGTCACTAAAAACATTACAATAAACAATACTCACTATAGTAACAACTAGTCGCCATATTGTCAAAATGAAAAAAAAAAAATTGACTCACCATGTCAAGTGGGGTATCGTTGAATAGGTATTTGAAAATGAATATTAGGTTTCCTTTATCATTTTTCATTTTATAAAACCGTTTAGGATATATAACGATTTAAAGTTATTAGAACAAACAATATCGCATTTCTTACTTATAACCGGATTCTTTTACGTGTACGGAATGAATATAAAATCGAATCGAAATCTACCGTCTTATAATAGTAATAACGAAGTTAATGAAAACTGACTAAAAAGTGTTAAATAAAAAAATGTAGTTAAAAAACTAAAAAACCCGACTGAAAAAACGGAAAAGCAAAAAACAAGCACATTTTAAATTAAACAAAACTTGGAAGCAGGCGGGGTTCATTTGAATATTAAATTATGAAATGAAAATAGAATGGACCCCGCCTGCTTACAAGTTTTGTTTAATTTAAAATGTGCTTGTTTTTTGCTTTTCCGTTTTTTCAGTCGGGTTTTTTAGTTTTTTAACTACATTTTTTTATTTATTCAATTAATTTTTAACAGTCGTGGGTTTTTTAAAAATTTTTAATTTTGCTTTTTATTTTAAACTTTTTACTTTTATTTTTATTTTTTTTTATCTAAGAACATGCACCAATCAAACCTTAACCCATAACAGAAAACTGAATCAAAATCGGACTTGTAGTTTTGGAGAAAAATGGCAACATGTATTTGCACAAACACACAAACAAACAAACAAACAACCTCTCACCCCAAACGCATTATATACCGTCTCCGTTCCGTCGTGGGTAATAAAAAGCAAAATTAAAAATTTTGAAAAAACCCACGACTGTTAAAAATTAATTGAAAAAAGGATAAAATAACATAAAACACCCACCTTAAAAAAACCCAAGAATGTCCGTCGGGGGCTGCCATTAAATGAACTAGTTTTGCAATGTTCAGCTCCCGACGGACATTCTTGGGTTTTTTTAAGGTGGGTGTTTTATGTTATTTTATCCTTTTTTCAATTAATTTTTAACAGTCGTGGGTTTTTTCAAAATTTTTAATTTTGCTTTTTATTTTAAACTTTTTTAAAACTTTTTACTTTTATTTTTTTATCTAAGAACATGCACCAATCAAACCTTAACCCATAACTGAAAACTGAATCAAAATCGGACTTGTAGTTTTGGAGAAAAATGGCAACTTTGATTTGCACAAAAAATGTTTGCTGCAGCGCCCCCTGGTGAGTTCTCACCGTAACACCTATCCAAGAACATGCACCAATCAAACCTGAACCCATAACTGAAAACTGCATCAAAATCGGACTAGTAGTTTTGGAGAAAAATGGCAACATGTATTTGCACAAACACACAAACAAACAACCTCTCACCCCAAACGCATATACCGTCTCCGTTCCGTCGTGGGTAAAAAGAATATTTCTTATTCATAATTATCATCTCTTTTTAAAAGAGATTGATTGAGAGCATTGAGCATTATAATGATGGTGTTGGCAATCAACTTTTACAAACTTTTACTTAATCTTGGAACAGTTCTTTTTAAAAAAAAAACCGGCCAAGAGCGTGTCGGGCCACGCTCAGTGTAGGGTTCCGTAGTAATAATTCTTTTTTTGTTTGAAATACGGGCCAATGAAGCTTGACCTCTGGATTGTATAGGCGCTCATACGATTCAGGGACCAAATTATATTGGTTAATTGCTGTTTCCATCTGTTGTTTCCATCCAAGTTCAAAATAATTTTCCTAGAAAGTCCTTATAAAGTTCTACTTTTCAGATTTTTTTCGTATTTTCTAAACTTATGGTTCAAAAGTTAGAGGGGGGGGGACGCTTTGTTTTTTACTTTTGGAGCGATTATTTCCGAAATTATTGACATTATCAAAAAATGATTTTAGTAAACCCCTATTTATTTTTAAATACCTTTCTAACAATATATCACACGTTAGGGTTGAAATTAAAAACAAAATCACTTCCCACTTTACATATAGGGGGGCTACCCTAATAAAACATTTTACAACTTACGAGGAATTTTCCACGGCTTTGACACAAATCGAAGCTGTCTTAAATTCCCGTCCAATGTCACCTCTTTCCTCAGACCCTTCTGACCTTTCCCCCCTCACCCCCTCACACTTCCTCATTGGCCGACCGTTAACGTCGCCACCTTCAAGGAATTTTCCAGACCAGCCAACTTCGAGTCTGACACGCTACGAGCGCATCGAGCAACTGCGGCAGCACTTCTGGCGTCGCTGGTCTACAGAATACATCTCTGAGCTGCAACAGCGAACCAAGTGGAAGACCAAGCAGGAGGACATCACCTTGGACAGCCTTGTCCTCATCAAGGACGACCAGTTGCCACCATTGAGGTGGCGGCTCGGTCGCATTCTACGTGTCATTCCAGGCGGAGACGGCATAGCACGAGTGGCTGACATCAGGACAGCTGCTGGCACGATCAGGCGTGCCTTCTCCAAGATCTGCCCGCTGCCTCCACAACCTGTGAGCGGCGACGCCTGACTCCGTGCCGGGAACCATTTTGGAAGCAGCGCTTCCAAGGCCGGGGGCATGTTCATGCCAACCGCTGGCGCCACCTATCATCGGCGCGCCGAACCTGGTGACCGCTGAGCATTCAAGCTGGCAAAAGGGTTCACACATTCATCACCACATCAGGCGGAGCCAGTGTCGCGCGGCCCCTTCCACGGATCGCTAACTCACCGCAGCTATAAAAACTTTGTTTTTTAAAGAATCAGTCCCTTTTAACCTTCTCTCTTCCTTCAAGTCACATCCATCATCCCTACATACAGAACCCCCAGTGCAGTCTGTAATCATGTAATTTTAATTTGAAGGAAAACAATATACGTCTCAAATCATCACGCCTTATTCAATTTTTACACCGACGGAACAACTGATCCCCAACAGGGGGCTACCCTAATAAAACATTTTTTTCCAATTTTTATTTTAGCACTTTGTCGGCGTGATTGATACACATATTGGTACCAAATTTCAGCTTTCTAGTGCTAACGGTCACAGAGATTAAGCGAGGACGGACGGACGGACAGACAAACAGACATGGCGAAACTATAAGAAACGGACACATAAGATTTTAAGTTAATATGAGTTAACTTAAAATTGAAACAGTTTTACCCGACCAATAGTTGTTTTGACTGTGGCGTATACCCGACCACGAACCACAAGGAATAATGAATTATAACTTACATAATTAAAATTATGTTATTGAGTGATGCAATAAAAACTGCTCAGATATCCTGCTCTCTTTCTACACCACTGAAATATACGCCCGTGTGCCATGTTTGCGTCACACGAGCGAAACATTGCCATTGTACTACTGTACGTCATAGTGCGTGGCTTGTACGCAACTTGATAGGGATTTTCTTATTCATTTTTCACTATGAATCATGGAAATTAAATATTTGTATTTCGTAGTGAAACTAAGGCTAATTTATTACCCGTCGGGGCCGCGGTATTATGTACTAGATTACGTGGCCTCGGCGCAAGGGCAGGGAAGGAACATGGGTTCGGTTTTTAGTCAGTAGAAGTCTGACACTCCCCTTCGCTCTGCCCAAGAGCGGGGGGGGTCATTCGATGATTTTCCACCCACCAAAAAAAAAAAAAAAAAAAAGGCTAATTTATTAGTGTTGGTATTCAGTATTGGGGTATTAGTTTAAGATCCAGATACTTTCCTTCGGCCATAACTTCGACTAGACGCTTTATTAAAGCTCCTGTTAGAGCGCCAGATCAATGAAGACTTGAAATAACACGTTCAATATCCAGAAGTTCCTAAATAGGGGCCTGAAAATGCGGCGAAATGGTTCCAGTAAAGGATGGTACGGCAGTGTTTGGTTCGCGCTCGACTCGGCGGGGGCACTGCCGTGCCCCCAGATTGACAAATTGCGGATGCAGCTGTATAGCGGACTCTGACAGATAATAAAATGTATTGAAGTATAGTGCCCAACTTAAATGGGACTGGGAAGAGGTCTGTCGCATGTCGAACAAGCTGTGGGCTCGTAAAGCTCAAGATTGGTGCCGTAAAACATTGCCACGGGGTCGGCAGACCACGAAGGAGATGGAGGGACGAACTGGATGTCTTCCTTGAGTATTGGAAAGAAGTAGCACAGAATCGTGACAGTTCTTGATCAAGTATATAATTATAGTTAATGTTGTATGACTTGGCCGTTGTTCGTTTCGTTTAGTTCGGTCATTTTTCTTCTTGGCGTCCAATTACCAATACCAGTATGTGTTATTATCTCGCTTAACAATCATAGGTAGTTACAACAGATATAACATTACGTATAAACGAAATTGACTTGTACCCACTAACGTATAAAGAATGTTCAACGGCCAAGACACACAACATCAATAACTATAATAATAAAGAAATCGCAATAAGGAACCTTAGACTTGGCACGACTTTGTCTAGATTTCATTACTTTTTAGAGATAAACAAGCAGCTCCATCGAGACTTGGCTAGTTTTTTACAGAATGTTTTTGTTGGGATAGTGTTTACTGTTTTATCTTTTGCGGCAACAAAAAAAACATTTACCAAGATAAACTATAAACAGAGTGATCAAACATGCAAGACGCGCAGTTAACGCGGAGAGAAGAGGGGCTGCAACCAGTGAACGGAAATAAACATGGAAGCATTCCTAGCTCTAAAAAATAACCCAACGCAGATTGCGCCCAGGTAGGCGGGGCTTACCGATTGCGCCGCGCACGCTATTAGTTCGTCTGCAGCCGGCAACAGCGGCGGTCGAATATTTATTTATCGGTTTTTGCGTGACAAATATTTTAAAATGCCTTCTTGTGTAGTAAAGTGGTGTATTATTAAATCACACGTGCATAAAAAGAATGCTGGGATTAGTTTTCACGTGTAAGTACATCGCTATTTATTATATTTCTATTAAAAATGAATTATACCACAAAATCTATGGGGATGACGTTATTCTAACCTAGCATTTCACTTTTCTACCTGACAAGAATGATTTTTTTTATGATTTTGATTACAATCTAAGATCCAACACACACCATTTTTTGTGGGGACGGCATTATGCAAAATATACCTACTAAGTTATTGTATTATTATAATATATAATATTGTAATACCGATATTAATGAATAAAAAATGCACCTAAATTGTGATATCTAATAAATTAAAAATAGACCACACATTTTTTTTTATTTACCTACCACATTTTTAGCATAAGTAAGTACTTAAATCTATTATTCCCTAAACACTGCTCTATTTACAGTCCTTAGAACAACTGTTGCCTTAGAGTTCATGAAACATAATATTTTTTAACATAATTCTTTATTATAATACGTAATAACACCATCAATAACACGATTTAATTATTTGCGTTGCACAATATTACATAAAACATCCCGGCAGACGACGTGGCGTCGTAGAAATGTCGTTAGCGGCCTATACGTTACAAGCTAATTTAAACCCAAATAGTCAGGAAGTAAGGTCCATTTTTGGCTGTGCATCCTAAGTGGTAATAAATATTCTTTGTATGGTTTGACTAATCAGCGACGGGGTTTCGTTGTGTGAGTTTGTTCGGCTTTTGTGTCAAGATTCGCGCCTAGTTTCGTTGAAGAAATGCTTCCATGTTTATTTCCGTTCACTGGCTGCAACACTACAAATGTATTCCTCATTTTTTCGTCAGAATAATGCCCCCAGAGCTATCATTTTTCATGTCTGTATATCCGTCGGTCCATCCGTATGGCACAGTCACTTCATTCGGAAACTACAAACACTATGAAAAAGGAGTTGTTCCGGTCTGATCCCCCAAACCGATCCACTGCCAATATTTTTCTTTTGTTTATTCCTTTCTGATCCCCTGTAATTTATCATTCCGTTCTGATCCCCTTTTTGACACAAGTACAAGTGAAGTACAGTCAACCGAAAAACAGTTGTTAATGAAAAAATAATCAGTTTTTATTTCTATAACTTACAATTGTACGATCATCCCACAACCTGCAAAGACTTATCGGCAATGACTATCAAGTCAAGTGTTTCTGGAAGCCAGGGGCATCCCTAAAGGAAATTTTAAATACTGAAAAAGTTGAGATAAGAAAACTTAATAAAAACGACTTTGTAATTGTTTTAGGAGGTATTAATGACAGAAATCCGGAAGAAACTCAACTCTGTTTAAGTAACTTTTTAAATAATACCAGAAATACTAATGTTATGATATCTGAAGTTCTGTTTAATAATTATTTAAACGAAAGGAAGTTGAATTATGAAATTAAATTTATCTGTTCGCACTACATTCATACAACATACGTGGACATGAACTTCTCATCTTATGTACCAAAGTATCGCTTTTTATCACTGCATACATCACAATTATTATTAAAAGAAATCTTGAGCAAGGTATATAAACAAAATTATGATAGATATGTTAGGAGAAAGTTTGACGCTACCAATAATATTTCTACTTTTGCTGACAAGTGCATTCAAACAGAAATTAATGACCTAGGAAATGAACACTCTTCAACCAGTAATAATTTTTTTCGTGTTTAAAAGCTTAACCATTCTACACCAAAACATTAACGGCCTTCTAACGAAACTAGATGAGCTTACTGCACACTTACACTCATTGGGAGATAATAATGATAAAAATCCAATTGACATTATATGCATAACGGAACATAACATGACTATTGAAGACACCAAACTACTCAAACTGCCCAATTATATAATAGGGGATAATTTCTCACGCAATAATAGACATGGGGGATCGTGTATTTTATTAAAATCTAGACATAAATTTAAAATTGTGACAGAAGCCAAAAGCCTTAGCGTCAATAATATTTTTGAATGTAGTGGCGTCGAACTCACTGACCACAAAATTATAATTTTATGCGTTTACCGACCACCTAAAAATAGACTAGACCAAATTGACTTATTTTTTAATAGACTAGCAGAATTACTAACGAAAATAGGTTATTCTCACAAAAAAGTTATAGTGTGCGGTGATTTTAATATAGACAGGGCAAAAAGTAACAAAGTATCCCAACAATTCGAACAATTATTAGCGAGCTTTAACTTAAAATTAACAATTCAACAACCGACTAGGTTAAGTAGCAAGACATGCATTGACAACATAGCGCATAACATAAGAGGAGCCAAATCTACCGTTCTTGAACTTTCGTTGTCAGATCATACAGCACAATTGTTAAGATGCCCTGTAAAGAAAAGGTATAGTATTGATTACTGGTATAAGTATAAACGAGATTATTGTGAAGAAAACATTCAAAAATTTGTCAATTGCATTAAGAGTCTTAGTTTTACAAACTGTTACTCATGTAATGACCCAGAAATAGCTTACAATTCTTTTTACGATCTGTTTAAACTGTTCTATGATTTGTGTTTTCCGACAATACGAGTGAAAATATCAATTTCTAAAAAGCCAAAATGGCTAAGCAAGGGAATTAGGCTATGCTCAAAAAGAAAACGTCAATTGTTATGGAAGTATAGGTTAACGTCAAATTCGAAAGACAAAATACACTATAAAGAATATGCAAAAAGACTACGAACAATAATAAAAAAAACGCAAAAAGCACAGAACAATTACTACATTAATTCAGCGACAAACAAATGTAAAGCTATGTGGAAAATCATAAACAATAACAAGACAGTAACACCTAAGGAGGAAATAAACCAAATAAAACTAAATGACAGAATAGCTACAGAACCGATTGACATAGCTCAGTCATTTAACAACTATTTCATTGACGATATAAAAATGACCCCTAAAGACAATGGCATACCCCTAAAAACACTGACATATAATAAATCCAATTCTATTTTTATGAAACCGACAACCCCTCTTGACGTAGACAAAATAATAAAAATGCTTAAAAATACTAATAGTACGGGGTACGATAATATTAACACGAAAATAGTTAAAAGTGTAGCGCATCTCATTGCTCCAGTACTTAGTCACATTATTAATCTGTGCCTGGAACACGGAGTGTTTCCTTCAAAACTGAAATTAACGGTCATAAATCCCATATTTAAAAAACACGACAAAGAAGAAATGAAATATTACAGACCAATCGCATTAATTCCAGTCTTTGCAAAAATATTTGAAAGAGTAATCTATAATAACTTGTACAACTACTTTGATGCTAACGACATATTTGCAGATGAACAATTCGGGTTTCGTAAAGACAGATCCACTACCAGCGCTCTGTATAAATTTTTAAAGAATGTTATGACAGGGCTAGATACCAAGCAACATGTAACTGCCATATTTATGGATATGTCTAAGGCCTTTGATCATGTGGATCATCAAATGCTTTTGAACAAACTGGAAAAATATGGGGTAAGAGGAAATGCACTAAAGCTAATTAAATCGTATTTATCGGACAGATCTCAAGTCACACAGTTAACACGAATAATAAATGACAAAAAGCTAGAACAAACATATACGTCAGACCCAAGAACTATTATATATGGAGTGCCACAGGGAAGTATTCTTGGACCTCTCTTGTTTATCATCTACATAAACGATTTTCCGAAAATTATTAAACAGGAAATGATACTATTTGCAGACGATAGTACAGCTATTTTTACGAACAAAGATAAAGACAATTATGAAAACGACATTAACAAATCACTTGATGATATCATAAAATGGTTGAATTCAAATAATCTAAAAATAAATATAGACAAAACGAATTATATGACTTTCACAAATAAAAATACTAACTCGGGAAAAAATCTACAAATACATTACAAAGGCGAACAATTAAAAGAAGTGAATAACACTAAGTTTCTTGGTATTTATATTGACTCTGCGCTAAACTGGAAACTTCAGGTTGATCACGTTTGTAAAAAATTAAACCAATTTTCATATGCCCTATACATGCTAAGAAAAATTGTTAACGAGAGAGCATTACTGAGCGCTTACCATGCATACGTTGGGTCTACCATCAAATATGGTATTCTTTTTTGGGGTAATTCAACCAACAGAGAATATGCTTTTAAGGCCCAGAAAAAGTGTATTAGGAGTATATGTGGGCTTAAACAAACCGATTCATGTAGAACAGAGTTTCCAAGACTACACATTTTAACTCTTCCATCACTATACATTTATGAGGTAGCAGTAATGATAAAACGCGATTTAAATAATTATGAGACATTGAGAAGTGCGCGGTATAAACATCAATTAAGTGGAATTAAGTGTAGAACAGTTAAGTTTAAAACGAGTATATTTGGGATAGGTGTGGAAATTTATAACAAACTTCCACAACATGTAAAATGCAGTGTAACCTTAAATAGTTTTAAGAAAAGTCTAAAGGAATTTTTGATATGTAAGGCCTACTATTCAATTAATGACTTTTTTAATGACAAAAAAATTGATGACTTTGATTGACCTTTAGACAATGAATGAATGAGGAATGTAATTTGTATGACATAAATGAATAATTTAATTTGAATGACATCTTTGAATAATTTAATTTTTATGACATCAATGTATCGTGTAATTAACTTGAAATCAATGTATTTTTCAATTTGTTTAACTGACTATGTGAATTTGCAACTATAAAATTGTACACCTTAAAGGTATGTTGCAGCGATCCAATAATCGTAATTATAAGACCTAATTTCACCTGTGACAAACAATAAATTAATTTGAATTTGAATTTGACAAACTACCAGGAGAACAGAAGTAGGAAGAAGGTATTAAATAAAATCTATATTATTTATTACTAAAACCATGCACTTTTTTTTTGTTGGAGATAGGAAACCGGGACAGTAAAGTCCCACAAACTACCAGGAGAATAGAAGTAGGAAGGAGGTATAGGAATCTTTAAATCAAATCTATATTATTTCTTTCTAAAACCATGCACTTTTTTTTTCACTTTTTTTGATTCCAATTTCCAATACCCCCTTCCTACTTCTGTTCTCCTGGTAGTTTGTGGGACTTTACTATAAAAGCATAATATAGATTTGATTTAAAGATTCCAATACCTTTTTTTTTTTTTTGGTGGGTGGAAAATCATCGAATGCCCCCCCCCCCCCTCTTGGGCAGAGCGAAGGGGAGTGTCAGACTTCTACTGACTAAAAACCGAACCCATGTTCCCTCCCCGCCCTTGCGCCGAGGCCACGTCATCTAGTACAAAAGTCCGCGGCCCTGACGGGCGTCGGCCCTTGCGGGCCCCTCCTTGCTGACATCTCTTTGAGGCGCGCGTGGAACACGAACGCGCCGCCGACACGGTCTGTTGCCGTCATGACGACGGCCGAACGGCGAGCTAGCCCATTACTCACCGTCCACAGGCCCGCGTCTACGGTGGCCGGAAGCCATCACGTGGCCCCCGACGCCCGGAGCGCCTTCCGCGCCTTCCGCGGCGGCTGGGACGTTGAGAGGTTCTCTCCCTCTCTCGTTCCGCCACCTCCTTCGCTAGCATCACTGCTTCGCAGAAGGAGGCGACGACGTCCCATTCCTCCTCGCCCCGGACCATGGCTTGCACCAGGGCCGGACGCGAGAGGTCGCCGCCGCCGATCGCCGCTACGAGAACACGGCGGGGCTCCGCCCAAGCAGGGCAAACGTCCACAGTGTGCTCCACCGAGTCCTCCGGTCGATCCTCGCAGTGGAAGCATCCGGGCGTTTCCTCCCGCCTGATTCGGTGCAGGTACCTCCCGAAACATCCGTGTCCGGTGAGGACCTGCGTCAGACGGAAGGTGAGGGCGCCGTGGCTCCTCTCTAGCCACTCCTCAAAGAGGGGACTTACCGCCACTATCGTGGCGTGCCCTAAGATTCCAATACCTATTTCCTACTTCTGTTCTCCTGGTAGTTTGTGGGACTTTACTATAAAGGCATAATATAGATTTGATTTGAAGATTCCTATTTCCAATACCCCCTTCCTACTTCTGTTCTCCTGGTAGTTTGTGGGACTTTACTATAAAGGCAAAATATAGATTTGATTTGAAGATTCCAATTTCCAATACCTCCTTCCTACTTCTGTTCTCCTGATAGTTTGTGGGACTTTACTACCTATTCTTTTTTTTTAATCTAATAGAACGTGTACAAATATTTTGTTGCTGACTGTCCTAAAAATGTGTCAGGGTATCCGATTCTTTTACGGGGGATCAGACCGGAATAATAATAATAATAATAAAACGGATCCCCTAGGGTATCAGTTTTAGGGGATCAGACCGGAATAACTCTGAAAAAGAACTTATCACAAAATGTGTACCTATTTTTGTTGCTGCTATAACAAGAAATAAAACAAATTGAAGGGGACTTCCTTACTTCGACGGTACGGAACCCTATAAGTGCAAGTCCGGCTTGCACTTGGCCAGTTTTTTTTCATATTATCAAGGTCGATACTGAGGCTTTTTGCTTTTAGTGGGGCAGGTGGCGTTCTATGGTTTCTAGTCTATCTACCTACCCCACGGTCAAGGTCTACTGTAGACAACGACCCTATCGTTTCATTTACAGCAGCTTATAAATAAAGAATATAATATGACCCTCAACAGCTCAACCTCTCCTTTATTGTATTAAGTACCTATTTAATTTTGCATGCTAGTTTTAGCGAATTGTGTGAGCTACTCTTACAAAACCTGACCATCAAGACTGTACTACAATTCTAGCGAATAAAGTTCATTTCATTTCATTTCATTTCGCCCTCTGAAAAAAATTAGTGCCAAAAATAATTGAAGCAGCTCAGTTTTGGGGGAGTAAAAAGGGCAATGCGAATCGTCGACCTCGTTCGTCTTATGTCTTATACATGTGTTTTTTGCCAGAAACCACTCTATTCCCAAACCACAGTAACTCCTATTAGCCAGAATCAACAGTGGCGACCACAAGAAAAGCGCCGAGACAATGAAGCTCGACGAAGTCCCAGAGAAACGATTTAACTGTCTTGTCTTGTCTTGATCGACCTGTGTTTGCGTAGCCTATTCCCAGCTATGTAAGCAGCTGCCATTATGATCGGATTGAATTATTTTACATGAAGGGGCTGATTTCTTAGCTTACCGTCCGTCCGTTCTATGACGATGACAGGCCGTGTAGAACCCCGTCGGGGCTGTGGATATCGAAAGGTTACCGCGGCTCCGACACAAGGGCGAAGATGAAGGAACATGGGTTGGTTTTTAGTCAGTAGAAGTCTGACACTCCCCTTCGTTCTGCCCAAGAGCGGGGGGGGGGGGGGGGGGGTTATTCGATGATTTTCCACACACCAAAAAAAAAAAAAAAGGCCGTGTAGAACGGCGCGTTCGTGTTCCACGCGTGATGCAAGGTGCAAGGGGTGACGCAGGTCGGGGCTGCGGGTTGTTCGAAAGAGATACCTTATACCCGGACACAAAGGGCTAAGAAGGAACATGGGTGGTTTAAAAGTTGGAGAAAAAGGTTGCTGCGTCGTGGCTTTTGGTCACAGGTCTTTGGGTAAGTGTACAAATAAAACTCTTTTCCTTGTGTATTAACTAATAATAAACACGTATGTGACATCTACCAACCCGGGCTGGGCCCGCATGGTGAATTACAGCCCATTCCCTCCCATAGAGTCTCCCTCTCTCGCTCAGGTCTCCTGGCCTGAGTCCCAGCAGTGGAAAAATTAAATGATGATAATGATGATTAACTAATACACTCGAGAGTCGAGACAACGACCATACTCGAGAGCAATGAATCCGGGTCACTTAAAGAATGTTAAAAATCTCGGAAACTAAAAATGATAGGTTAATGCAATAAATTGTATTTAATAGACAATGTAATACTCCTTAAATGAAAGTAAAAAAAATATGAGTCACCATACATTTTATTAACACAAAATTACATAAAGAAAAAAACTGCTGATCTCTCCTTAAAACAAAAATAGGAAACATGAAATTTTTGAACTTTATTACGATTTTCTTGAATTTTAATACTTCGTATTGCCTCCTCGTGCTTCCATTACTGCGTTTACGCGGTTTGGCATGCTGTACACCAAGTTCCTTATACGATTTTGGGGAATATTCTCCCATTCCTCTGTGAGAGCAATTTTGCGCTCACGAAGCGTGATTGGGGGAGGGTTTCGTTGTTTTACGCATCTGCCTAGCTCGTCCCAAGCATGCTCGATCGGGTTGATATCCGGGCTGCGCGCTGGCCACTCCATACGAGTAATGTTCATCTCTTGAAGGTAGTCATTCACAATCCTACCTGTATGAGGTCGGGCATTGTCATGCATAAATATAGCATCCTCACCTAAATTGACCATAAATGGACCAACGTGATCATTAAGGATTTCTTCCACATATCTTTCGCTAGTTAAAGAGCCGTTTTCTATGATCACCAGCTCTGTGCGACTTTCAGAAGAAATTCCGGCCCACACAAGTACAGACCCACCCCCGTAGGCTGCTTTTTCTTCGATGCATGCTTGCTTGAATCTTTCCCCTGGTCTTCGATACACTCTGTGTCTTCCATCGTGCTTGTAGAGCATAAATTTTGATTCGTCGGAGAATATAACTTTTGACCAATCTTCAATACTCCAATTTACGTGGCTCTGGGCATATCTTAGTCTTGAAATACGATGCCCACGCTCCAGTTTAGGGCCGTTTGCAGGTCTAAGGGGTTTTAAGTTAGATTCAGCAAGCCGACGTCTTACTGTCCATGCACTTGGGTTACTTCCTCCGAGGCGTCGAAACTGATTTGTGAGTTCAGTTCCTGTGAGAAAGCGATTTCGAAGCATGGTGTTCACCAAGTATCGGTCTTCTCGTGCTGTGGTACACCTGGTTCTGCCCGTTCCTGGTCTGCGTAGGTTAGAACCAGTTTCTTCGTAACGTCGGAGAACTCTTTGTACTGTTGACAGCGACACACCGACAGTCCTGGCTGTATCGCGCTGACTCCGGCCGGTTTCCAGCATTGTAAGTATTCTGGTGCATTCTTCAGGCGTAAGCGACATAATTTCAGCTTGAATAATGAATATAGAGCACTATCAACATGGTTTATGTACCCACATAAATGACAGATTACAAACAAAAGCAAAACCAAATGCTGTAATTTCGTACTTCCATCTTCGAAAGTGGCCCTTTTTACCCGACTACGGCGAAGCTAAAAGGAAGGGTAATGATTTTGGCAGTCTATGTATGTATGTATGTATGTAGGTATGTATGTATGTTCCACCGTAGCGCCTAAAATACTGAACGGATTTTAATAAATGAGGTGTCAATAGATTCGTAAGAATAGCCCGGGTGACATAGGCCATATAAATTTTATAAATTATTTTTATGACGGAACTAGCTGATGCCCGCGACTTCGTTCACGTGGAAATTTTGTTGTGTGACTGTCTCGTTGATCGAGTGGTCTCAAGTGCAACTACTGAGGATGAGGTCTGGGGTTTGATTGCAAAGTGTTTTCTCAGTAAAAGCCACGTGACGGAGCGTGGTTTTCGTGCCCGGTCGATGGCAATATTATACATAAAGACATCAAGCGCCATGTAATAGACCCCTATTTATATTACATGGCGCTTGAACATTACTGGCGAAATGTGGGTTTACGATTAGCTACACCACTGCCTAACTCTTTCGGGAATAAGGCGTAATATTATTTTATATGTGAGACCTGACGGCTGGATCAAAATGTGATGATGTGGGTAATGATTACAAAAGGCGTCCATATGGGCGCTGTCATTATGAGCGACAGCGGCTTGAATCAAAATGGAATGGAGTTGAGACGACGATGGCTTAAAAACCGTAACCGTACCTTAACTTATTTCTCAAAATGTACAAACAAATGCCTTGTTCTTTGGTGACAGCCCTCTTACACAACCACTCTTCATTATTTATATTAACTTCTCAAATTAGGAAAACCGTGCATGGTAAGTTCATCTTCTGTTGGCACTGGATGGGAAAACTCTTCGGAAAGTGGAATTTTCGCATCTACATCTAATTCCAGGTGGCTCTCTCCTGTTTAAAGCAGCTTATTTGCAAAGGCATTTGTGTTCCATGGCCAGTCGCAGATTTTTGGTGATGTTGCAAGTTGGGGTAAGATTCAGCGGCAATTTGTAATGGAAAGTGCAATCTGGCCATTGTTAAGCAAAGTTGCAGCAATGCCCGAGGAAGCCACAGCGATAAGTAAGACGGCACGGTTGGCGTAGTGCCTCGGCGTTTGACTGCGGCGCTGCATGTCCTGTATTCGATTCCCGCACTGAACAAATAAATTTACGTCATGGGTCTTATCTAATTTTAATTAGGTTTTTATTTTAAAGTTTTTACAGCTGTTTTTCTTACTGTGTACCCGCAATTCAGAAAATGGTGTCAAATGAACAATGCCATCTGTCGAAGACGAAGTTAAACTGCCAAAATTTAATGCATGGGAAGCAAACACCCGCTATAGGGCTTAGCCAATGTAGTTTCCTGCATGAATGGCACGCGGAGGCACTACACTGGGGGGTAACTCCGCTGCCGCGGCATATTGCCGCTTGGTGGACAGACCCCCGCGGTGTGATTTCATGGCAACATGGAGAGAGCGACTGTGGCAACCCCGTGCAGGGCAAAGTGGTGGTAACTCGGAGGAGTGGCTTGAGAGGCACCACGGCGCCCTCACCTTCCGTCTGGCGCAGGTCCTCACCGGACACAGTTGTTTCGGGAGGTACACCGAATCAGGCGGAAGGAAACACCCGGATGCTACCTTTGTAAGGATCAGCCGGAGGACACGGTGGAGCACACCGCGGAGGTCTGCCCCGCTTAGGTTGAGCCCCGTCGTGTTCTCTTAGCGACGATCGGCGGCGGCGACCTCTCGCGTCCGGCCCTGGTTCAAGCCATGGTGCGGGGCGAGAGGGAATGGGACGCCGTCGCCTCCTTCGGCGAAGCAGTGATGCAAGCGAAGGAAGTGGTGTAATGTGAGAGATAGAGAACCTCGCGTCCCAGCCGCAACAGGAGACGCTCCGGGCGTCGGGGGCCACGTGATGGCTTCCGGCCACCATAGGCGCGGGCCTGTGGACGGTAAGTAGTGGGCTAGCTCGCCGTCCGCCCGTCTTATGACGACGACAGGCCGTGTCGACGGCGCGTTCGTGTTCCACGCGCGCCTTAAAGTGATGTCAACAATATGGAAGGGGCCCGCAAGGGCCGCCGCTCGTCAGGGCTGCGTGTTATTCGAGAGATATCGCGGCCCCAGCACAAAGGGCAAAGAAGGAACATGGGTGGTTTTTAGTCAGTAGAAGTTGGACATTCCCTACCGCTATGCCCAGAGCGGGAGGAGTCATTTGATGATCTCCCACCCTCCAAAAAAAAACCCCTACGTAGATTTTCAAAGCAGCGTCACTTAAACTAATCAAGAGTACCTTTTGCTATCGTAACTGTTTGAAAAAGACGATTTAAAATTTATCTTGTGAACACATTTATTAATTAGTTCCGTTTTGGTGCAATAGATGTCGTTGCATGTATGTTTCCGAATGATGATATGTTCTTCTTAAACACTTTAAATTCGTATATCTTTTGATAGAGAGCACCAATTACAATGAAACCGAAACTGAAACCCTAATCATATTCGTTTTAAAATAATATGTTTATGTTTTTTTTTTCTAAATAATATGTTCAATAAACAGAAACTCTACGTGTACTTAGCTTTTTAATATTGTATTTGCAATTAAAATTAGATTTTAATAATCTACTCTGCATTGATTTGAAAATCATATAGCATCAAAATAAAAACAAATACCTGGAACTTACAAAAAGTGAAAACCGATTGGGGATCGAACTCGCGAACATTTGGTAATCTTTCAACATTATAAAAAATTTCAAAAAGTGGATACTGACTGTGATTTGAACTTGCGTACCTTTGTTTGCAGGTAAGTCTCTGTACCGTTAGGCTACGCACACCAGTGATGAATAGTTTGAAATAGACCTTCTACTTTAATATATAGTGTGACAGTTGACAGTTTGATTGTGGTTCGATAACGAAAATTTGAAATGACGTAAGGGACTTCAGCTTTCTCTTGGATTTGCAACGCTCGCACCAGGCGACTAAAGTGAAAAATTGCACAGCACGCTCGATGTCCCTTGCGTTATTTCGTATTTCCAGTATCAAACTGTAAAACAGTTGAGGATTATGGATAATGCAATACTGCTCACCCCCTTAAGCTATTATGGGGATAATATGTAGCCCATGTGTTATTCCAGACTATAATCTACCTCTGTACCAAATTTCATTCAGATCCGATCAGCCGTTCTGGCGTGAAAGAGTAACAAACATCCATCCATCCTCACAAACTTTCGCATTTATAATATTAGTAGGAAGTAGGATTTAAATGTCAAAAACTTACCTCAAAAATATTAAATTGAGATAATCATAACATGTTTGGTATCAAATGAAAGGTCTTGGAGAGCAAAAACCAATATTTTATTCGTAGTCGGGTTTTAGATTTTTAAACTTGTTCAAATTTGATTTTTTTATGATATAACTTTACAATAACTAAGAAGTTTTAATACCATCATTTAAGGAGTATTACATTGTCTATTAAATACAATTTATTGCATTAACCTAGCATTTTTAGTTTCCGAGATTTTTAGGATTCTTTAAGAGTGTTATCGGTAAAAAGTGTCGATTTTCATAAAATCGGGGTTTTTTAAAGTTAAATTACTGGAAGTTGGCACGAAATTATTAAAAACTAATTTTAGTACCGCATTAAGCATATCTTTACATTGTATTTGTAAAGAATAAAAATTGAAAAACGTTATTAAATATCAAAATGAAAGCTTATTTTGAACTCATATTTCTGAGATTATACGGGAAGACTGAATTTCGGAATGAAATTATGAATCAACAATGAGTCGTAGAAGCCTGGAAAAAATACGTGGAAAAAGGAAAGATACCGTAATTGTTATTGTATAAAATAAAAAAGTAATTTTAATTCACTAAGTACCTAAAATAATAGATGCCGTGGAATTAGCTTGCAAGTTGAAATGGCGTTGGGCAGGACACGTAGCAAGAGCGACAGACGGACGCTGGAGTGAGAGGGTTCTCCATTGGTACCCTCGCGATGCACCACGCACACGAGGCAGACCCAGGCGTCGGTGGTGCGATGATATTGTGGCCGTGACCGGCCCCACCTGGACTAGAATAGCCCAAAACAGAGAGGAATGGCATAAGATGGAGGAGGCCTTCGCCCTTAAATGGGCACCCAATAATAATAATGATTGAACGAATGATTATGTAATATGTTGCAAATATAATGATTAATTGTTTTAATTTATTTATGTTGATTGAATTAATTTATATAGATTGAGTTTGTTTATTTTGAATGAATTTATTTATTTTAGTTGATTTATTTATTTTAATTCAATTTATTTGTTTTGATTGCATTTAATTATTATGATTTAGATTATTTATTTTGAATGAATTTATGTTTTGATTGAAGTTATTTATTTTGATTGAATTTGTTTAGTTACTTTGAATTTTATTTGTTTTGATCGAATTTATTGACTTTGATTGAATTTATTTATTTTGTTTATATCTATGAAGTCAGTAGAAATAATCTATTTATTTGAACATGTATTTTGTTACAATAATTAATTACTGTTTAAATGAACGTTCAATTGTTGCGCATGTATTTATTAGTTTTAAGAAAGAAATTATATTATAATTAAGACACTATGTAATGAATTTAAATGTAATCTTTGGGAAATAAAAGGCTTAAATAATAAATAATAATAATAAATAATAAAGTACCTAAAAAAAAAATATTTTCTTAACCTAAATTTTACAAAATAAAACATCATTTTTATTTAATATTAAGGCTGAAGTAACTTTTAAAAAATACACTGTTTGTAAGTGGAGTTCGTGCAAAAAAAAAATCAGTAAAAAAAAAATTACATAAAGTTATTTTATCGACAATATAAAATTTCAAAGTTACTAATAAATTACGCAGCGCCGAGCTGTGTCGGCCAGTCGCGTACAAATACAATGTAAAGATATGCTTAATGCGGTACTAAAATTGGTTTTTAATGGTTTCGTGCCAGTTTCTAGTAATTTAACTTTAAAAAACCCCGATTTTATGAAAATTGTCATTTTTTACCGATAACACTCTTAAGTGACCCGGATTCATTGCTCTCGAGTGTATAATGTTTTTGTTTTATTTATTTATAGACTTCATTCAATGAAAAGATACGAGTATTGACGGTCAAAGTTCCTACTTTAAAAAAAGTTAAAAATAAAACTATTTTATCTTTACTAAGTTTAACCTTTGACATGTAGAAGTATTTAATGTATCCATCAACACAATGTATTGTTGAGTGCGTTAGGTATTGAGTGAGTCCTACCGTAAAAATAAAGTCTTTTTCCAAAACTACTTTTTTTTGTAGCGGCTATAATATTCCCACTGCAGGGACTCAGGTCTCCTCTCTAGGAGAATCATGTATTCGATATTTTTTGGTTCTAAAACATGTCGATTTCCTCACGATGTTTCCTTTCATCGTTTTGAGAGCAGCGGTGATGAAAAAATTACACAAAGTAAGGCGCCTGCCTGGGTTCGAACCCACGACTTACTGTTCGTAAGTCGGGGCCACCACCACTGGGCCACCGCTGCTTGTAGCGTTCAAATCAAATTGCAGAGACCACTGTTCTACCAGTACTGGGCTATGTATAGTGTGTTTAGCACGTACCGGTTGGTAGGCACAGGCCGGCGACGCGCGCGAGCTGGTGGCGCCAGCGCGGCGCCTGCCTCCCAGTCCGAGTACGCTGATGATGACGAGAATGAAATGATTTGATTAAAACTCTACGCAAAAAGTACTTTAATATTGTGTGTATTAGTTCCTTAGTTTGACGTACAGAATGCTTGATTGAAGGCATTAATTGTGAACGGTCCGTTTACGTCACCTTGTAGAGCAGAATTTGGACTTGCTTCGACGGACCCTTGTCGTGCTCGCAGTGTTCGTTGTTGCGGGCATTCGGTGGCGTGTGGTTCGGCGTGGTGGCTTCCGGAATGACGTATTGTACTCGTAGTTTTTCGTAGTTTTGTTTTATGAATTGGTCTTCTGACATTCAAAAGTGCCAGTAATGGTTTAATTGAAATAAATGCTTAGAGTTTGAGTTTGAGCCTTTTATGAGGCGTCCAGGTAAGATTAAGAGGGAATTAAAATGATAGATTGGAATGAAAGAAAGAGGCGAATGAAAGAAGATAAAAGCAAAATTAAAAGTTTTGAAAAAACCGACGACGGTTAAAAATTAATTGAAAAAAGGATAAAATAACATAAAACACCCGCCTTAAAAAAACCCAAGAATGTCCGTCGGATGTTCAGCTCCCGACGGACATTTTTATTTTAAACTTTTTACTTTTATTTTTATTTTTATCTAAGAACATGCACCAATCAAACCTAAACCCATAACTGAAAACTGCATCAAAATCGGACTTGTAGTTTTGGAGAAAAATGGCAACTTTGATTTGCACAAAAAATGTTTGCTGCAGCGCCCCCTGCTGAGTTGTCACCGTAATACCTATCTAAGAACATGCACCAATCAAACCCGAACCCATAACTGAAAACTGCATCAAAATCGGACTAGTAGTTTTGGAGAAAAATGGCAACATGTATTTGCACAAACACACAAACAAACAACCTCTCACCCCAAACGCATATAATAGTCTCCGTTCCGTCGTGGGTAATAATAGTCTCCGTTCCGTCGTGGGTAAAAATAACATGACCCAAGGGTAGAAAGATGATGAAGTATGGCTTGTGTAAATAAATAAAGCTTTTTTAAAGAAAACTTTAATAAATTGATAACAAAATGTAGGTAAACCTAGTCGAACAATTCTTCAGTATCAACTTCAACTTGTTTAATTCCCGGTGTTTTCATAGTTGTAGTTGTAGTTTCAGTAGATTTTTCAGTTACTTCGCTTGCGTCATCAATATCATCGTATAAGAGGAATCTGTAGTCCAGATCTTCTACTGGCTTTGGTCTGAAAAATAAATTTAAAAAATGTTTATATAGGTAGTATTCGTGTGGTCCCTTAAATAGGACACTGTTTTTTTTTATTTGGGACAAATACAGTTATTCATTACATTAAGTTATTATTTCGTTTAGATAAAATAGTAAACAAACGCATAACCCACAATATTGTCCACGGAATCATATCGGTTTTGAAGAAATAAGGAAACGCACGTATACAGAAAGGACAGTAAGAAAATAAAAATAAAAAACCTGAAAGATCACACCGGACTTAGTCAGAGACCAATAATTAAACCAAAATCTAACGTCAACAAGAAGCAGTTATCGTTAAGGATGACCAGCCAGTAATTCAATTGCCATTTTTTTAAATTGGGGCTGATTATGCGCAAAAATATCAACATTATAAAATATTTAACCAAAAAGTTGACTGGTAGAGAATCCCTTGTAGCATTAAGGCCACCTATATGTACCTACCAGTACTGTACATGAACAGCATCAAGCCTGTGTAACCCCAAAGGGTTAGGCAGAGGTGCCTTAATACACCCACATTATGTTAAAGACTCATGTAATAGGGGCGCGAGCCTAATGCCATCAACTGAAATAAAAGCGCGGAAAAACTAAGGGGAGAGTCTTTTGGGCTGCGGGTTGTTCGAATGAGACACCGCGGCCTCGACACAAAGGGCCAAGAAGGAAAATGGGTGGTTTTTAGTCAGTAGAAGTCTGACACTCCCTACCACTAGCTCCTAGTAGGAGGAATCATTCGATGATTTCCCAAACTCCAAAAAAAAAGGGAGAGTCATCTGTTTTTTCGACGCATAAATTGTTTCAGTTTGAATCACATTGCCTGAATTTCACTCGTAGGTAAATATGACTCGGTATGATTATGATGACATATATACTATGTCTGTGTTTTCGATATTTGGCACGTACTTTGTTTTCTGGGAGTTTTTCCTGTCACTGTCGCACAACTCACTAATTTGAAGTGCAGGAAAGAGATGGCAATATTTTACAGCTCTAAATATCCTAGTATGTACAAATCCAGGCCTCGCGGTCTTTATAAATAGGGTAAAAGTAAACTGACAAAATTAAATCGTACCATAGACTAACCCTTCAAGGATTACGAGCGTTATATTATTTACTAGCTTTTGCCAGCGGCTTCGCGACGATTTTCCATACAAGCTTTCATCCCCTATTTAACTCCCTTAGGGGTTGAATTTCGAAAAATCCTTTCTTATTCCTTGTCTACATTATAAAGGGAACCTATGTGCAAAATTTTAGCTTTCTAGGTCTAAGGGTTTGGACTGGGCGTTGATGAGTCAGTCAGTTAGTCATCGCATCCCCAATAAATAAGCTGTAGTGAATCTAATAGTCCCGTATAAAAGAGGGCAAGCCTATTACCACCAACCGGGCACAAACCCAGACTCCCTGGCAACTGAGAAATTCCTAATGGAAAAACCATTTTAAACTAACTATATTGAAAACAACAAGAGAATACAAAAAATACTTACATTGCTACAGGTTCCACACATTTCTTCAATACGGTATTATATTCGAGGTCTATGGGGCATATATGAGCCACTGAATCATCCCTTCTCAGGATAGAAGATAGCCCTCCCACCACACACAGTAAAAACACGACTGTTCTGAACAACATTTTGCAGTTATACACCTAATACTAAAGTTAAAACACAATGATTCTACTTATATATGGTATTATTCTCTGATTCATAACGGCAAAAGAGGATAGAATATAATACACAATATTTACCTCACATTGTATTTTATTTTAATCGTAGAGTAAACTCAGTAGGTAAATTAATTAAAAACTATTAAATAAACTAACAAGAAATTAAAAGAGGTCATCCTCAAATAACATTTACGTTTTTACTAAATAATAGGTACAGAGACGTCTCTAGCCCATGTAGCGCCCGTGTGCAAACATTATCCTAGCGCCCCCTCTATTTTCATCATTAGCCAAGAAAAGTAGCAAAAAGACAATTTACACTTTGTGTTTATTTTTCAAAGTCAAATTTTTTTTTAAATTCAATTTCATTGGTTCTAAGTAGTTTCTATGTACCTACGTCATATTCGATAGCCATTATAGCTAATAGTGTAATATGGTTGATTGGTAATCGATTGTCGTGGTATGGACATATTATTATGATGCGAAGGAATGAAGGAAATGTTGTGAGGAAAATGTTGAGTATGAATGTAGATGGCTATAAAAGGAGAGGAAGGCCAAAGAAACGATGGATGGACTGTGTGAAGGATGATATGGCTAGAAAGGAGGTGACTGCTGAGATGACGAGAAATAGGGAAGTATGGAAGAAGAAGACATGTTGCGCCGACCCCATGTAGCCACGGATCCCGGGATCCGTGGACAAAAATTTTTTTTTTTTTTTTGTAGAAACGGATCCCGGGATCCGTGGAGACAAATCGCCGGGATCCGTGTTACGCCAAATCAGATCCCGGGATCGGTGGAGACAGACCCAACAATTTTGGCACATCGAATAAATGAGAAATTCATACATATAGATAAAAATGGCCTCTTTATGAAAAAAGCAAGAGCGAGCGAAGCGAGCTCGAAAATTTTAGCCCCCGCCTCGGAAAGGTTATTTTTATCATTCAATAAAATTATATTTAACTTACTTTTACTACTAACGTATTGAAAAATGGGGCAATAATAAAAACTCGGCGGCAAGAGCGAGCGAAGCGAGCTAAAAAATTTGAGCATTCCAATTATGAGAGATAGAGAGGGTTAGATTTTCTTTTTACCGTGAATACAGATTTAAATAAAATAATAATTTAAAAAACAATCTTTTCAATCAATGTAGTGTCACCAGAACCAAAGTTATGAACTGTGAGCAACCTTTCAGCTCAATCGGATGAGGGGAACTGGTTTGAAGTTCAGTTGCAAGATTTAACCAATACTAACAAACTGACAAGGGAACTAGTGGGTGGCGGGTTAGAAGAAATATAGTAATAGGTATAGATTTTCTAGATTTGCAGGGCGGCAGACCGGAATTTTAATTAATTGTCTGATGACATAACCATGACCTGACGCTGCCGCTTGACTCCGCTCTGTGCCGCCCCCTGAAACGCGCCGCCGGGGGCCATGGAATAAATAAAATAACAGGCCAGAGGGGGTTGGTTAAGTAGATGTCACATGTCTTCGATTTTTCTCCTTGGGCGCTCCGTAGCGAGCGCTGATCGGCGCCCACATGGACTCTGCGCCCGGGTACTACCCACACCCTGCACTATATGTAAAGACGCCTTTGCCAGTTTTAGTTGTAATAACATATCTTACACAAATATTTTCTATGCATTTATTTTACATTGATACCAATTCATGTGGTTTTCCCACATTTGATTTTTCAAAAACCGATCGAGCGAATTCGATAATATTTTAATTGAATCTCCTGGCGCCCCTGTATCTCTGGCGCCCTGGGCCGTCGCCGCGTCGCCCAACCGCGCCCTACCCTAACGCCGCTACTGTTTGGAGGTGTCGCACTAGAGGGCGCTCGGCGCCCCCTTAGACCCGGCGCCCGTGTGCGCCGCACACCCTGCACTATAGGTAAAGACGCCTCTGAATAGGTATGAAATAATCTTCTGAAAATAACCTTCCTATTCTAGCTTTTTTGTGGCATTAGTACGAAAGGGTTACTGATAATATTAGCTGTTGCCAGCGGCTTCACCCACTACAACTCGCAAATTATCCCACGGGAAGATAAAATCGGGATAAAACCTGGATTAAAACTATCCTATGTGTTAATCCAGGTTATAAACTATCTGTGTACCAAATTTTATCCAAATCCGTTCAGTAGTTTTTGCGTGAAGAAGGAACAAACATACACACTCGCACACTCACACACTTTCACCTTTATAATATTAGTGTGATGTGATGTCATAGTGTGATTATGCTTTGGTATAATGTTAAAACGCAGTAAGTATTTAAATGGGAAGGGAAACAGTTAAAAAAACTTTTTAACAAAAAATAAAACTGACTTCAAAAAAAAATACACGAAAAAGGGAAAAATAAACTTTAGAAGAAAAATCAGTTTCTGAAGTCGGTGACTTTTGTTTGTTTGATTTCATTTTTTTGCCACCGACTTCAGAAACTGATTTTTCTTCTGAAGTTTATTTTTCACTTTTTCGTGTTTTTTTTGAAGTCGGTTTTATTTTTTCGGTGAAGGCGGCCGGTATATGAACTGAACTATTATGTACCTACCTAGTATAGTTATTCCATTCTCATTTGTTACTAACATAGTTTATAAGTAGTGTGTATAACTAACAGCATAAGGATCAAGGTCTGAAATAAAGTTTTTATTTTTTTTTGTTTAGAAGTTTTTATTTTTCACTTTTTAGTGGTTCACATGTATGTTCACATGTTCATGAGTCATAGTCATGTGGACAATGTAGAGTTTTTTTTGAGTTTTGTTGATTTTTCAAAAACCTTGTCCGATTTCGATAAAAAAAAATATGGGACCATTTGGGATGTTACGCCGGAGTTATGCCCGAACAAAATAAAAAAAACAAACATTCGAATTGAGAACCTCCTTCTTTTTTTAGAAGTCGGTTAAAAAACGCTTCAAATCCTTACTAAAATTATAAATGCGTCTGTCTGTCCCGCTTTCACGCCAAACTTACTGAACCGATTTAAATTTGGTACACTGATAGTGTAGACCTAGAGCCTGAGCAAGGACATAGGTTACTTTTTAATGCAAAAAAAGGGTTGTAAGAAGTTAGGTGGGGGAGATGAAAAGATTCATTCATTCATCACGCGGGCGAAGCCGCGGGCTGAATGATCAGCTGGTTAGTCATAATTTGACCGGGAACAACCGAACAATACAGTATAGAAACATCCTGCTAAGTATGACTCAAGTAGGTAAGGCCTGTCAAAGAGTAGCTATTACGTCCTTTTATGCTTATTATAAACCGCAACTCAAAGCTCTGGTCTAATAGAGGCGTAAGCCGCGCGGGATGCGGGACGAAAAAGTTTAAATGATAAAATTATTCTGACAAGAAACACAAAGACATACTGCTATTTAGCACTAACACACGCGCCGAGGTTGTTCAAATTGGCGGGAATATTTACGTGATTCCTAAACAATAAAACGTGCGCGGGTTTCGCCTCAGTTAGATCAGTTCTTTACTCTGCCTTTCGGTTATGACTCAATGTTATTCAACACGGGATGACGTCTGTATTCTCAAAGTGGTGCATGATCGATATTATTATGATGACATTATAATGTCAGTCATCTTTAATTACTTACTATACAGTACCGGATATGGAAATCGGAGCTCTTGCAAATACTAGACTAGGGTTCCTAGTTCATTTTAGATTGTTGCGCCTGCAACCTGGTTGAATCACCTGATTGTCTGATAAAAAGATGATTCCGTGCTTCGGAAGGCACGTATGTATAAGCCGGTGGTCCCGGCCGTCAAATGCAGGCGGTCGTCAAACTATGTCAGAGACCCCTTTTTTTTTTTTGGTCGGTGGAAAATCATCGAATAACCCCCCCCCCCCCCCCGCTCTTGGGCAGAGCGAAGAGGAGTGTCAGACTTCTACTGACTAAAAACCAAACCCATGTTCTTTCTTCGCCCTTGTGTCAGAGCCGCGTTTAACCTTTCGACGAACCACAGCCCCGACGGGTGTCGGCCCTTGCGGGCCCCTCCTTGCTGACATCTCTTTGAGGCGCGCGTGGAACACGTACGCGCCGCCGACACGGTCTGTTGCCGTCATGACGACGGCCGTACGGCGAGCTAGCCCGTTACTCACCGTCCACAGGCCCGCGTCTACGGTGGCCGGAGGCCATCACGTGACCCCCGACGCCCGGAGCGCCTTCCGCGGCGGGACGTTGAGAGGTTCTCTCCCTCTCTCGTTCCGCCACCTCCTTCGCCCCGGACCATGGCTTGCACCAGGGCCGGACGCGAGAGGTCGTCGCCGCCGGCCGCTGCTACGAGAACACGGCGGGGCTCTGCCCAAGCAGGGCACGCCTCCACAGTGTGCTCCACCGTGTCCTCCGGTCGATCCTCGCAGTGGAAGCATCCGGGCGTTTCCTCCCGCCTGATTCGGTACAGGTACCTCCCGAAACACCCGTGTCCGGTGAGGACCTGCGTCAGACGGTAGGTGAGAGCGCCGTGGCGCCTCTCCAGCCACTCCTCAAAGAGGGGACCGCCACTATCGTGGCGTGCCCTATGTCAGAGGCCCTTGCGGCGGTTTAGAAACTCTGACACTAGGGTTTGCGGGGTCGTTAGACCTAACTGCCCACACGATAAGAAGAAGATTGTAGCATAGTGTAAAAGGCCAAGAGGATGCCCGAAGGAGCGTTGATGGACGTCCCAGAACTTTATTTTTTAATTTTAGGTCTGATCCTAATGTTTACCGTCGTCGGGGCTGCGGGTTAGTCGAAAAAGATACCGCGGCCTCGGCACAAGAGCTAAGAAGGAACATGGGTGAACAGAAGAAGTCTGACACTCCCCAAGAACAGGAGGAGTCATTTGATGATTTCCCAAAAAAAGAAGAAAAAAATAATACAAAAAAGAATACAAAAAAATGAGAAAAAGAGAATGATGAGAATTTTGTTTACAATTTAATTAATTTTATTGAAAGAAAGAAAAGAAAGAAATAACATTTATTGGTACAGACACAGGGCATAACACAATAATAAACATGCAAAAAATTAATATGAAGTGTTTTTTTTTTTAAAACAACCTAAAACTATTTGGAACATAAATAAAAAATAAAATAATTATAATAATAATTAATTTATTGCTGTAAAGTCACGTGTTCACGGATAACTTGCTTCGTTGAAGATAACATTGTGACGAAACCACACAAATATACTTCAAAACAAATCATTTATTTTGCTCGAATATACACATATGGATGAAACACAACAAAATTAAAATCAGTGTAGGTCAAAGTGTAGGACGAACATTGGTGTTGTGTCTGGTGGGTCACCTTCCTACAGTTGATGTGGGGTTTGTGTATAGATTTTGATCTGGATCATTTCCACTAGTTCTATTGCAGAGTCCTATGATAGAACTAGTTTTCTCACTAGTTCTACGATTCAAGGCGGTACGAAATCGTAGAACTAGTGGGAACAAAAATTCCCACTACTGGTCCTATTAAACAATTTGAAGTTTTACGTTTGAGTCATAGATGGCGCTACAATGTCGTTATATTTGTGTATCTATGCCACTGTATACTAATGTATCATTATGTCCGAAATCACCTCCATATGCACTCTGATAATGGTACATCAAGCCCCAATATATTACAGGCTGTCTAGACAGAAAAAAAACCTGTTGTTAGGGCTCAAAAGTTTTTTTTTTTACCCGACTACGGCGAAGCCAAAAGGAAGGGTAATGATTTTGGCTGTCTATGTATGTATGTTCCACCGTGGCGCCTAAACTACAGAACGGATTTTAATAAATCAGGTGTCAATAGATTCGTAAGAATAGCCCAGCTGACATAATGCTATATTAATATTGTGAAATATTTTTAAGACGGAAGTTAAATGTCAGAATATAACATCGCAAAAAATTTAATTGAGATAATCATAACATCTTTGGTATCAAATGAAAGGTCTTGACCAGCACATTACAAATATGCATTTATATTATAGTTTTAGTCAACATATACGTTTAGCATGCGGTCAAACCGTTCTCGGGGTCTAGTCTGTGTTATTTATTCGTAAATAACAAACCAACACTAAGTAGAATATTACAATAACAAATTAATATATTATTACGTATTTATTACATAATTATCCCGTGCGTCTCGCATCCAGCGGATCCCCGCAACCTTCACCAGGTCATCGGTCCACCTAGTGGGAGGTCTTCCAACGTCACGTCTTCTGGTTCGCGGTCACGGGACCGGTCAATGTGGCGACACTTAGGGGAGGCCTATGTCCAGCAGTGGACGTCTTTCGGCTGAAATGATGATGATGATGATGATGATGACATAATTATAAGTAACACACAAAAATAAAATTCAAATAAAAAAAATAAGTTTAAAAATCTAAAACCCGACTACTAACAAAATCGCGATCTTAAAAGTAGAAAACAAGAAAATAATTCTTGTCTGATATTCTTCGAGTCGCATGCCACCTTGCTAATGGCAATTAGCAGCTGACTTCTGTATCAAGAGAACGCCATGAAGGAGCATCAGGTATCAGTGGCATGCGACTACCCCACCCAGGCTCACCCAGGCTCACCCAGGCTGACAGGTGGGTTCACCCAGGCTCGCACCCCGACTTACGAACAGTAAGTCGTTATTTTAGCAGTCTCCTCCCTCCACACATATCTCCTTATCGCAGACCTCCTTTCCAGCCATATTCTATATAAATCAGTATCTATTAATTTGACGACAAATTATTTCAATCCACACAATGGCAAAAAAGGAAGAAGTATGAAAGAAGACTGAAGTGTGAGGTTTGCACCGGAGCGAGATTTCAACAACCGATTGAATTCACGTTTCTTGCCTGTTCCACGCCTCTTCTGATTTAATTCAAATCGCGTCTGCGCCGTATCTGTCCCACGTCTGCGCTGCGCCTGCCCCGTGCCTTCGCCTTTCGTCGCTTGTGTGTGTTTTAGGCCTAACGCGGCCTCGGCACAAGGGCGAAGAAGGAACATGGGTTGGTTTTTAGTCAGTAGAAGTCTGACACTCCCTTCCGCTCTGCCCAAGAGCAGGGGGGGGGGGGGGTATTTGATGATTTTCCACCCACCAAAAAAGGGGTTTATTAAAACTATGGTTTTCGGACTATACATAAATATTTTTTAATTAAAATAATAATACATACGAAGAACATAAAGAATACCAGGTCATATTTTTCTGATGAGGCATTTAACAGGGCAGGATTGCAGTTGTCTGATGTTCTTATTTGATGAATCCAATGGTGTCCTTTGTTACATTCTTGAATCAGATGAGTTCTGCTTGAACTCATTCGTTTAGAAGAGAATAGTCAATTGAACTGAAAGTAAAATAAAAAAATATTTTTCGACAAGGACAGGTTCGTTGGTCTAGTGGTCACAAGTGCGACTGCGGGTACGCAGTATAATACCCGGCACGGTTCTTGAGCGCTCGGCGGAAGAGGAGTGGGGATCGCTGTGCGCATCGTACACTTTTATGACAAATAAAACGCACTACGCTACGCTTATTGGTCGTGACTCGTGAGGTAAGTGCAGCAGGAGTAAAGAACAAATCCCGAGTGACGGCTATGACGCGGTGCGCTACGGACCAATCACTGCACTTTCCCCGCCCCGCGTCTCACTTCATACCACCAAAGGGACCTAATAACTCACTTTTGCGTCAGCGCTCAAGAATCGTGCCGATGATAATACCTAATATACACCCACATTTAGCCAGTTATGCTACAGCGCTATACCAGCGCTATACCAGCACTATACCAGCGCTATACCAGCGCTATACCAGCGCTATACCAGCGCTATACCAGCGCTATACCAGCACTATACCAGCGCTATACCAGCGCTATACCAGCGCTATACCAGATTACCAGCGCTATGGTCGCGCATTTTTGTCTATATGGATTTACAAAGGCTGCTTTCACTTTAGGACGTTAGCGCTTAAAGTGAAAGCAGCCTTACAGAATATAGTAAGTGGTATGAAAAATTGACAACCTACCTCACCAAGGAGTATCGTATTACCCAAAACTAACTAGGTTGTGTAGGACAGTTATGTAATAGTCTATATAAATAAAAAGAGAAGTCCTGACTGACTGACTGACTCATCAACGCCCTTGGACCTAGCAAGCTGAAATTTTGCACAGAGGTTTCCTTTATAATGTAGACAAGGAATAAGGAAGGATTTTTCGAAATTCAACCCCTAAGGCAGTTAAGTAGGGGATGAAAGTTTGTATGGAAGATCGTCATTTTCACGCGGGCGAAGCCGCTGACAAAAGCTAGTTCCATATAAAATACTGGTATTCAGGTGCATTTGGTTTAACTGGAAGCCAACCTCGAGATAGTTAGGAAAGACAGGTAGATGATGATATACTGAACATTACATCACTAGTACCTGAACTCCCCAAAGGGTTAAGCACAGTTATACCTCAGTTAAGAGAAATTTAGGCAGATGATGAGCAACCACAATAATTAGAATTACTTACTTGTCAACACGTTTAACACAATACTGGAAACTATTACTGTATACCATATCTATGGGGCACTTCTTGAGCCAGGCATTGTCATTCAAAGTTGATAATACTGCTACCACACACATGAGTACCATGATCAGTCTGAACAACATTGTGATCAGTTCTCACTTCCGACGGTTTATAACACTTGATTTAAAAATCCAGCTTTATCCCCCTTATTAATAAAAAAAAGTTAAGCCTGCTTAAACTTACGCTTGGTTTATCTCGCATGCCGTCCCTTTCATTTGAATATTTTTGAAGTGAGACGGCATGCGAGATAAACCAAGCGTAAGTTTAAGCAGGCTTAACTTTTTTTTATTAATAAGGCCGTAAATGTTTAATACTGTTTTACTGGCTAATAAGGATAAAATCTATATATTGACTACAAAATCGCTAGCGTAACGCAAAAATAACTAACGTTACAAATGGATTCCCTATGCGCAGTATGTAATCAAGTACTACAAACAATTGAAAACCTTACCTGTGTACTCTGTGAAATCAAATATGACTTAGTGTGCAAATGTGTCTATTGATCGATTCAATGAGTCACCAAAACTTAAAAATGCATGGCATTACCAAGCTTGCTTATGCAAAACACCGAAAACAGACAACACAAATACACCATCACGGCTAGACGAGCGTCAGCTATCCCAGCAGACGCGAACACCTTCAGAAAATAATATCACCATTAGGAAAAAAAACACACATTCTCAAAATTTCACGACAGATTCCGAGGACTTGAGCTTACTAGGTGGTACACTTAATTAAAGAATTAAACGTCCAACCGCAACTAACGCTGGAAAATTTGAGCTAAATTATAATATTGCGGCTGAAGGAAAATAATAACTCAATTATAACGGTACTCAAACATACAATACAGAGCGAAATCAAGAAAGCAATAACAAACCTAAAAGTAGACATTGAACAAAAAACCGACGCCCTATTGAAATTAAACGACCAAAGATTAGAAGACATAGGAAAAATAAATAAAAAAATAGAAAATATGGAAAAAGAAAGTGAAAAATTAAAGAAAGAAATAAAAGAGCTGTTAACTAGGAATAATTGCTCCAATATCACTTGCACTGAAACCAACCTCAAGAAAACAGTTCTCTATGGATTCGCCGAATTTCACAAAGAACCAGAATGCGTCCTCCACATCAGACTGGTTGAATTATTCTACGACACAATGGATGTGGACAGAATAGGCAGAAACAGCAACAATAATCGGCCACTTGTTATTGAGTTAATAAGTAAGAGGATGGCTAACATAATATGGCTAAGTATGTCATAGAAAATAGTAACTGTCTCCAGGGTACCTACCCACTTGTTTGTTTCCGAATACTTAGATGACAATGCACGTAAAGAAAGACATTTAATGCGAGAAGAAATGCTTAAGGCACGAAGAACCGGATTGTTTGCGATTATCAGAAATAAACAATTATTTGTTGAGGGACAAAGGATTACTATACAACATGAAACTAATCAAACCCAGCAAAACAACAACAACACAAAAGAAATAGAGCGAATCACACAAGACAACTACAACTATACCCAGTTAAACAACTACCAATCAAACACGAAGGAAGATCATACTGGAAATTATTCCTTTCGAAAGCACCAACCTACAATTTAAAATACTTTTTCAGAACATCCAAAGCATTAACAATAAGCAACATATAATAGAAACATTCATAACGGAAAATCCAACATATAAAGCTATATGCATATCCGAGACTTGGTTATCCCAAGAAAAAATAGCCCTTATTCAATTCAATGGCTTCAAAATCACATAAACCACCACAACCAAATTTTACCAATAAAAAAATGCTTGCGAATTAACAGAACACAGTCAACACAGATCCATTAAGACATAAGTAAGCTGACTCACCTCTGTACGGCCCATTTAGATTTCTGTTAATAGAGAAGAATATCTAAGAAGAAGACATAGGTATTGCGCCGACACCAAATTAATTGGGCTAACGCAAGGGAATGATGATATTATTTCCTTGCTTGACTCGGGGTATTCAAATTCAAGTATCGAAAGGATAGATCCTTTTCATAAAAACGTTCATCGTCGTCTCATAGCTTACCCTGAGATATTAAGAGCTCATACGCCTTATTATAGACACAATTAAAAAGCCATTGATTTATATCTCCTGGAGATTTACGGACGTGAGGATATAGGTACTTAGGTAACAAAAAAACAATCTACTTTGAAATTTATGTATTTTAATGTTATTATGTGAAAACTTCATTAATTAGCTTATTACGGATATATACAAATACTGGGTAATGGCTAGATATTAAAGGTACACCGTACAAGGATAAGTTTGAATACATTATTTATAAACATGGTATTAAGTCAAATCCCTTCCGTTTCGGATCGTTGCAGAAAAGTTTTCCCCATATTTCTTAGATATCTTTTAGTTTTGAGACCCTTCTTGATGTTTCTGATGATTAAAATAACAGGCTGTAGTCAATTTGGCCACCATCGCTGAAAAAAAACAAAAAAAATGTTTAGTTCCTTAGAAACAAACATGAAACTAGCAGCCTTACCAACATTTCAACACACAAAATGGCCATACAAATACTAATTGCTCCATGCGGGAATCGTACTGGCGACACGCATCGCAGTACCTAATCGCTGAGCTACTTTGTAGTTGGCGAACTTTTTTTCCAGTGTTACCTAGGTACTGGTAATTCAAAGTAACTGTTAAAAACTGTACTAACGTCTAAAAAAATCTCTTTAAATTAGAATATGCTGTCTAACAACTTTATAATGTCTGTCTTCAGTAACATTATAAGCGCTGGTTAGCAGCACTAATATATATAATAATGCTCAAAGCCGTATTATTTGGGGTCCAAATTGAGCTTACAAGACACTTATAAACTTTTATACGGCTGATATAGTGCTACATATGCTGCTCATATACTGCTTTGCACGTAAGTCCATGCTTTGTACGCTTCTTATAATGTTGTTTTGTGTTACTTGAGGGGTTAATTGCCGATTTAATTGGTCGAGAGTTCTCAAGCGCGACAGCCGAGTATCCGTACCCGGGATAAAATAAATGATAGTACTTTTATAGGTCCAAGATTGAGGGTCCGATTCCTAAGTCGGACAAAATATTTTTGGATTTTTCATCAAGAATTTCTTGGTGGGTGGCAAAACGCTCGCCCCTATTACATGGGATTTAAAGATAACTGGCGAAATGTGGGTGTACCTATTAGGTACACCTCTGTTTCTGTCAGTGTTTACAGGCGTGATGTTATGTTAAAATCTATTATTATTTTACTAGCTGATGCCCGCGGCTTCACCCGCGTGGATGTCGTTCAAATTATATACTAAAACCTTCCTCTTGAATCACTCTATCTATTAAAAAAAAGACGGGTTGCACTCCGGGAGTGCCGGCAGAAGTGAAAACTTGATTATTAACGTTGAGCATGTTTGATATTTTGGAATGGTTAGGGAATAATTTTGCACCAATTGCTTTAACAGTATAAAAGTACTATCATTTATGTGGTAGAATACAATATTGATTTATTGCGCTATCGTACACAAACATGACAATTTATATTACATTAAAAATTTAACACTTTAAAACTATTACAATTATTTTACATTAAAAAGTTTATCTCTCCGAAAAATCAACTTTCATCCATAATTTCAACGACTTTTTCACCATCATCATTACCAGAACTATCATCGCCAATCTCTAAAACTGATACGATAGGTTTATGGTAGCTGAAGTAAGAAACGAACAGTTTTGATTCGAACCTATTTAAATGTCTAATAAAGACCGCATCAATAGTAGTTTTGTATTTCGTTGTGCTAAGATTGCGATCATTCGACATAGTTAAACCAAATTCATTATTTAAAAATTCAATTATTCCGCCATAACTATGCTAACCCATTTATTTTGTCTTTCCCTGTCCTCCGATCGGAACTCCGATTGGTAGGAGGAGCGGGAATATTTTTTCCCATGCCTCCGATTAAGCATCATAAAAACATTGTACAGTCTAGTTCAAAATAAATTATTTTTGTATTTTATTGACTGTACAGTCGACATCGTTAACGTTCAGGGTCAAAATGTCCAACTCCCACACGACTAGTCTAAGATCGATAGTTTCCGAGATATAGCCGTTTCAATTTTGACAGCTGTCATCCGAAATGTAGATCTCATTGAGATCTATCACTTGTCCCTACACACAACTAGTCTAAGGTCGATAGTTTCCGAGATATAGCTGTTTCAATTTTGACAGCTGTCATCCGAAATGTAGATCTCATTGAGACCTATCACTTGTCCCTACACACAACTAGTCTAAGGTCGATAGTTTCCGAGATATAGCCGTTTCAATTTTGACAGCTGTCATCTGAAATGTAGATCTCATTGAGACCTATCACTTGTCCCTACACACAACTAGTCTAAGGTCGATAGTTTCCGAGATATAGCCGTTTCAATTTTGACAGCTGTCATCCGAAATGTAGATCTCATTGAGACCTATCAATTGTCCCTACACACAACTAGTCTAAGGTCGATAGTTTCCGAGATATAGCTGTTTCAATTTTGACAGCTGTCATCATTATTATTATTATTATTTAGAGTGTGCTTTTGCTTCTCAGCTTTACTGGAGCTTCCAACTACATCTACGGGTCGAAACCAAAGTAAATGCAGCGTGTGGTGTGTTATGATTTTATGATGAGAGTGTGTTATGATGAGGACCTATTTCGTTTTCTTCAATTTCCATGAACTTTCTGACAATTCGACAAGTATTTAAAATTGCAGCTTTTTGTAAGGTGATATAGAGCGTTTCTTTGAGGTTTAATAATTTGAGGCTATGGAGTAAATGATTCGGAATAACACCTGTTGTTGAGAGAACTATAGGAACCACATACACTTTTTCCTGTTCCCATATTCTTCTTACTTCCTGTTTGAGTTCTGCGTATTTACTAATTTTTTCGGTGATTGTTTTTTGTATGTTGTGTGTGTTGGGTACAGCAATATCTATTAAGTAAGTGACTTTATTTATTTTATCTTGTAGTATTATATCCGGCCTATTATAGTGAATTGTCCTGTCTGTGAGAATGGCGCGGTCATAGAAAAGTTTATGAGTTTCATTTTCGAGTGTATCTTTTGGTGTGTAATTATAGTATGGCGTGTTTGTGTCTTGTATGAGTGTGTATTGAACTGCCAATCTTTGATGGATAACATTTGCCACCTGATTGTGCCTGTGTGTGTAGTCGGTCTGCGTGAGGGTTGTGCATGCTCCTGTTATGTGCTGAATGGTTTCTGGTTGTGTGTGACACTTGCGACATTTATCATTTGTTACTGAGGGATCTTTGATAATAAACTTTCTATAGTTTTTAGTGTTAATTATCTGGTCTTGTATTGCAATGATAAATCCCTCAGTTTCGGGGAATAAACTACCTATTTTGAGCCATTTGTTTGATGCAACCCCGTTGACATGTGGTTGTTCTAGGTCATGAGGATGTCGGCCATGAAGAACTTTCTTCTTCCAGTCTTCAATTTTTTGTATCTGCGGGTCTTCGTTAGCAATGTGTAGGGTATCTGATTGTTCACTTAAGTTAAGTGGGGTGTAATTGTGATCAGTTTGGACTATGGCTTTATGGATGTTGCTATTGTGGGACTTTGTGTGAAAGAATGATTTTAATCTACAAATTTGTTTCCGCCATAGGTGCTGGATGTCTATTAGGCCTCTCCCTCCATTTTCTCTTTTGATGGTAAGTCTCTCTATGGCAGATTTAGGATGTAAGTTATTGTGTTTTGTAAGTGTGGTGCGAATAGTTCGTTCTAGTTGTTCTGTGTCGGTTTTTGTCCATTTAATAACTCCAAATGAATATGTTAATATGGGGATAGCAAATGTATTTAAAGCTTTGATGAGATTTTTGCCAGACAGTTGGGTTTTACATAAAGCAAAAAGTCTTCTCTTGAACTCTGCAGTAAGTGTTTCTTTAATTCTAACATGATCGAGCCCCTTCAATTGTGTGTAACCTAAGTATTTGTACAAGTCGGACGGTTCCATCGCTGTTATGGTGTCTGTGTCATTTACGGCATAGTCGCCGGGTCGTATCTTGCCTCGTATGATGTGAAGTGTTTTACACTTATCCAGACCAAATTCCATATTTATATCTTGGCTGAACTCTGCTGTAGCTTCTACTAGTTTCTTCATATCTTTTTCGGTTTGCGCGTATAGTTTAATATCGTCCATGTAAATCAGATGTGAGATTGTTGTTTGTTCTTGTGTTGTAGTGTTTTTGAGACAATATCCAGCCCGGCAGCGCTGCAGCAGATGAGACAGAGGGTTTAGTGCAAGGCAAAACCACAGAGGACTCAGAGAGTCACCTTGATAGATACCTTTCCTGATAAATATTTGTCGCGTTGTAATGTTATTGTGATTAGAATTTAATTGAAGTGTGGTTTTCCATTGTGACATTATGTTGCTTAAGAAATCTATTATTTTTGAATTTACTCTATAAATTTTTAGTATCTGTATCAACCAAGAATGGGGAACACTGTCAAAGGCTTTTTTATAGTCAATATAGGTGCAATGAAGATTTCTGTTCTTTGTGGTGGTATGTTTATGTATAGTAGAGTCTATTATTAACTGTTCCTTGCATCCCATGTGGCCCCGTCTGCAACCCTTCTGCTCCTCCGCCATTATGTTGTGGTGTTCAATGTGTGTGTTGATTTTCGCTGTTATTGCTGATGTTAATATTTTATATATTGTAGGTAAGCATGTGATTGGTCTGTATTGGGAAGGGTTTGGTGAATTTTTAGTTTTAGGCAACATGTATGTTATGCCTGTTGCAATAAATTCTGGTATATTTTGTTGTCCTAGTATGATTTGTGTTAAGTTTCTTGCTAATTGTTTGTATAGTATGGTTAATTTTTTGAACCAAAAATTGTGTACTTTGTCTATACCAGGAGATTTCCAATTGTGTAATCTGCCTGTTATATGTGTGATATCTGCCTCAGTTATCTCTACAAACTCCATTTCGTGTATTGCTTCCCACTTTGTTTCTTCTTCTGTTATCCATGCTGCTTCGTCATTGTGCTTTGCTTGTTCTTCCCAAATACTAGACCAATATGTTTCTAATTGTTCTTTTGTAGGTTGGATAGGTGTCTCTGTGTTAGTGTCGTTGCTTGTGTCAGTGTTTGGTTTGTTTAGATGTCTGTAGAATATTTTTTCATTAGTGGCAAATATGGCGTTATCATCTTTGCGCTGCTGTGCTTTTTTGTATCGTCTGAGTCTATGAACTTTAAGTGCTAACTTTTGTTTTATAGTGTCTAAGAACTCCTCTGGTCTTCTGTTGTTATTCTCATGCCTCGTGTGAATCAAATGGCTCCTAAAAATAGCCTCGACTCTTCTAACTACTTTGTTTGATCTGTTGTTGTTCATGTATTGTGTAAGTCTAGCTATATCTGCCCTTAATTTTTCTATATCTTTTTCTAGCCTCTGTTGCCATGCTGGTTTGATATTCTGTTTTGGTCTTGTGTTTCCCGTGTTTTGTGTAATTTTAAAGTTAAGTTCTTCAGATATGACTACTGCTGTGCAATATATAAGTGTGTGTATATCAATAAGTTGTGTTTCGTCGGAAATAAATTGGTTTAGTATGTTCTCATTAAATAAGTTCACTAAACGGAAAAGATTGGGGCTATATCGGAGTTTAGGTAGTCTTGGTCGTATTGCTGGGTCCATCCCAGAGTATTGTGCAAGAGTTGTTCTGAATTTATCATGTATTTCTTGAATGTAAGTGTCTGTACTTGTGTTATGATTTTCGACGACTAAGGTCTCGATATCATTTTCTAGCGTAAGTGTTATGTATTCAGTGTGTGTGGATGTGTGTGATGTTTGCGTGTAAGCTTGCGATTGATTGTTTACTTGAGGTTCTAATTGGGTACATGGTTGTGTTTGTGGTGGTTGGTCAATATTAGTTAGGTTTTGTAATAGTGGGATAGGATTGGCATCTGCTTGTAGTTGTATTCTTATCTCTTCTTTTAATTGGTCTATTATGTCTTGAGATAAAAGTTTATTTCTAACTATAGCTCTTCTCTGATCTGAGATTCTTTGTTCTGATACGGTTATGTCAGGATATTGTCGTGTAAAAAGTTCATGTAATTGTTGTCTGTAGGTGGTCATGTCGGTCTCTAATTTAGTGATATGTAAGTAGGTTCGCATGATAAATAGGTTAACTTCTTTGCTCCATCTCATGCGAACCCTTGCTTTCCCTGCCTTGGTGGACGCGGGTAAAAAGGTAGATACCTCCCGCGCAGCATTCAAGGTTGGAGTGGGTGTAACTGTATTTAAACTAATGATGTGTGGGGGTGATGGCGACGATGGTATGGATGGTGATGATCGCCCAGAAGGTGTGTATGAAACTGTGCTTGGACTATACGGTTCTACAGGGGTGTCTGTCCTGTCCGTCAGTCTGTCACCATCGTCAATGATTTCGGCTGTAGTATCTTTGTCGGTGGGAGCCCGCCTGTTCAACTCCTCACCGCTGACGGTTCGCATGCTGTGGCACCCAGCGTCAGCTCCAGATGCGCCCCGACGATCGCCCCCGGGTAGCGGTCCTATACGTTTACTTTTAGATCGAGTCTCCATTTTTTTTTATGGGTTTCCAGAGCCACGTTAGCCACGCCAGTAATTTCTCATTCGTGTGTCCGCCCCCCACGTGATTAGATGGTCAATCAGGACGTGTGGTTGTTTAGGGGGCTTATTATTATTATTATTATTTCCTTTATTTATCTTTAAACAAACTTATTACATTTTTAAATATTTCTCATATAAACAATAAAAAAAAACATTTAAAAATATAAAAAATTGTAGCCCACCGGTATCGGGAACAGGGTCCAAGCTACCGGCGGTCAGGGCTCCAGAGAAAGGAACCTCCTAACAATACGAGCCGTGTCCAGGAGTACCGCTCTCTGTATTAAGCCCTTGATCCAGCTGCCTAACGAGAGCCTCCTTAGATGTTGTTCGAGGCTCTTGGCAATTAAGCCATTGGCTGTAACGACTATCGGCACAATGATTGCTGAGTCCACATCCCACATGTCGACAACCTCGCGAGCTAAGTCAAGATACTTGATTTGTTTATCTTTCTCAGCTTTCACGAGGTTCTCGTCATGCGGAACCGTTATGTCAACAATCATTGCGCGCCGCTCTGATCGATCCACCACCACTATATCAGGCTTATTGGCTACAATAGTCCTGTCAGTGATGATGGATTGATCCCAGTACAATGTGATACTGCCATTTTCGAGAACTGGGTCGGGCACATACCTGTAGTACGGCACCTCCGATTGCACAAGGTTGTATTTCAGAGCAAGTTGCTGATGGATAATCCTGGCTACAAGGTTGTGTCTATGCAAGTATTCTCCGTTAGCCAGACGAGAACACCCGGAGATAATGTGACGGATTGATTCGCCCGGACGGTGGCATGCCCGACATATGTCAACCGTACCGTCCTTCACAATAAATCTCCGGTAGTTATTCGTCATCATAACTTCGTCCATAATTGCACAGACAAAACCTTCGGTTTCTCCGAAGAGTTCCCCGGAACGTAGCCAGGCTACGGACGCCAAGAAGTCTACATCGGGCCCGTGCAGGGCCCGGAAAAAGCGTCCGTGGAGCTCCTTGCTCTGCCATACCTCCATGCGGTCGTTAGTGTCAAGCACTACAGGCTTGCGCCAGTTCCCTTTAGCCAAGGAGAGCGGGGTGAGGCCCGTGTCCACCGTGACAACATCTCGATGCATCCCCACGTCGGCTTCCAGGAAATATTCCCTGAGACTGCATATCTCACGATTGTGGAGAGTCTTAGCATTTAAAAAGCCTCGACCTCCACACTTCCGCGGGATATACAGCCTCATAACCGAAGAACGTGGGTGATGCATTCGATATGCTGTCAACAATGAACGAACCCGCCTATCCAGGGCGTCTAGCTCTGTTTGAGTCCATTTGAGTATGCCGAAAGAGTACATCAAAACCGGCATGACCCAACCGTTGAAGGCACGCACCTTATTTCCGCCTGATAAAAGACTATTAAATACCTTTCTCAGGCGGCCAAAGAAGCGCTCCCTCAACGATTGCTTCATGTCGGTAACGTTGATGCCCAGCGCTTCCGACATACCCAAATACTTATAGGTTTCGGTTGCTGAGAGGGATCTAAGATTTATGGAATCCGTGAGCTGGGTTCCCACAGATTCCACAATCCCCCCTCGTTTTACATGCATGACCGCACACTTCCCCACCCCGAATTCCATCCTGATGGCGCTACTGAAAGCTTCAGTAACCTTCAGTAGCTCCATCAGTTGCAAATCGTTGGGGGCAAAAAGTTTGAGGTCATCCATGTAAAGGAGGTGAGATATAACCTGACCATCTCTCTTCAACCGATAACCTAGACCTGAATCCTCCAGCAGCGTGCTAAGAGGATTCAAGGCTAAGCAGAACCAAAGAGGACTCAAACTGTCACCCTGAAATATACCTCGCTCTATCCTTATCGGCTCGCTATTCCTCTGGATTTGTCGACATCCTGGATAGCGAAGGACTGTCCTCCATTGCCCCATACACGACATCAGGAAGGTGCGCAGGGTTGCATCAATTTTATACAACTCTAGCACCCTCATGAGCCATGTATGTGGCACCGAGTCATAGGCCTTCTTATAGTCTATCCAGCATGTCGACAAATCCTTTCGGGAGCGGCGAACCTGCTGGCTAATGGTAATATCAATAAGGAGTAGCTCTTTCGTACCACGGGACCCGTTCCTACAACCATTTTGAGAAGTGGACATGATAGAATTATCATCAATGTGTTTGTTAATTTTGGTTCTCAAAATGGATGTAAGAACTTTATAGACTGTCGGAAGACAAGTAATCGGTCTATAATTTTTGGGTTCCGCGGTACTACCTGATTTATAGAGCAGGTGGGTTATACCTGTTGTCAGGAATTCGGGCAGCGACCCTGACTCTAGGGCTGACTGGAAAAGGGTCGCCAGGCGAGCGTGCGACCTTGTAATCCACTTGATCCAGAAATTGTGCAGTCCGTCCGGCCCTGGAGATTTCCAGTTAGGCAACGGACGGACTGCATGAGCAACGTCTTGGGGGCTGATAGTGATTGCCCCCATTTCTGATACTGGATCGCACGCTCGCTCGACATCTCGAGTCCATTCACCCTCAGTATGGCTGACAGGCACCGACCAGATGCTGCGCCAGAACGAACACATGGCGTCATCATCCGGTAGGAGCGTGTCAGCCACACCTTGGTCCGGTCGCTCCCAAGCCCTATAAACCCACCTTTCATCCCTTTGGAATGTGCGATTCTGAGTGTATCGCTCCACCCTTCGCTTATACCTACGGATACGGTTTGCCCATGCATACACTTTCTGCTTCCAGAAGTCGATGCGTTCTGTGATACGGGACATGTAGTCTCGAGGACTAATATCAGTCCCCGCAAATGCCCGCCTCACAAAACGCATCACTCGAGGGCGACTGTTGCCCTCCTGGAAGCAGATGAGTTTGCCGATGAATGCTCTGGCCCTAGTAATGCGTCGTTCAATCCTGTACTGCCATGCTGGTACAGCTGCTTTCGGTCGTGTAGCTCTGTCATCTGGAAATTTGACATGAGCTACACGACATGCCGTCACAGCCGCGCAATACAGGATTGAATGAGCATCAGTAAGGTTTTCGCAATTGTCAAAATAGTTTGACAACTGCGAATCCAGAACAGCCACCAGCGCCCTATTTTTATTGTGCATGGGCAAACGAGGTAAACGCGGTCTAAGTTCGGGATTCATGAAGCGATATTCCCGAACCGCACCCTCCAAAGTACTCCTTATTTCCTCATTGCACTGGGTACTTACATCAGTAACCACGTCATTACTCACGTCGTTTTCGTGGTTAGATGTTGTGGTTGTTGTAGACTGTGGAGGTACCACAGCCTGCGACGGTGTAGCAATGACATGGCTACTCTGCATTTCAGTTCGCAGGCGACCAAGCACAGTGTCATCCAACATACGATTACGCTGGATGACCCGCACCTGATCCGACAATCGTTGCGCCGACACGTTGACAGCCGGTTCAAGCACCTGAAACAGAGAGAGCATCCGAACACGGTACGCGGTCAGGTTGTTTCCTCCCTCTGTAGCCCCATAATATGCGCGCATGACATTCTCATTTATGGACTGAGTCCATCTCATGCGCGACACATTTCCACCGGCAGCGGGGACCCTGTTCGGGGCCGGTTGGCCTCGAGGTCCCAGGCCCGCTGGTGGCCGTCCTCTTCCTCGTCGTCCATGCCGCGGTGGTGATGGTGATGGCGGCGGTGATGGTATCGACGACGACGGGGAGAAAAACTCGTCGCTCGAGCTCGACGCAACTGCAGTTACCGGTGACACGGCGCTCACGGATGTGGCGCGTCCCGGCGGCTGCGAGGCGGAGCTGAGCGACGAGCCCGGAGATGGTGGGTGTGCCTGCTGCAGTCTTGCTCGGCGTCTGGTCAGCATTGGTGACTTTATTTCGACATTATTTTCTGTGTGTCTGTTTCATTTTCGGTGGTATATTTTCAGTCCAGTTAGACGGTTTTTTTTTCTTTCTCATTATTTGCTGATGGATTTAGTGGTTTCCAGTATTGATGGGCCGGTTTGATTGAGGAAATTTGTTAAATTTTAATATTAAAATCGGACACAGAAAAAAATTTGACTTGTCACTTTGACACTCGAGCCACAGATTATTATTTATTATTATTATTATTAATTATTATTATTATTAATTATTATTATTATTAATTATTATTATTATTTATATTATTATTATTAATAATTATATTATTATTATTAATAATTTTATTATTATTATTATTATTAATTATATTATTATTATTAATAATTTTATTATTATTATTCCCTTTATTCATTATATTAACAAATTTTATACATTTTTAAATATTTCCTATAAAACAATAATAAAAAACATTTAAAAATATAAAAAACTGTAGCCCACCGGTATCGGGAACAGGGTCCAAGCTACCGGCGGTCAGGGCTCCAGAGAAAGGAACCTCCTAACAATGCGAGCCGTGTCCAGGAGTACCGCTTTCTGCATCAAGCCCTTGATCCAGCTGCCTAACGAGAGCCTCCTCAGGTGTTGGTCGAGGCTCTTGGCAATTAAGCCATTGGCTGTTACGACTATCGGCACAATGATCGCTGAGTCCACATCCCACATGTCGACAACCTCGCGAGCCAAGTCAAGATACTTGATTTGTTTATCTTTCTCGGCTTTCACGAGGTTCTCGTCATGCGGGACGGTTATGTCAACAATCATTGCGCGCCGCTCTGATCGATCCACCACCACTATATCAGGCTTATTAGCGATAATAGTCCTGTCAGTGATGATGGATTGATCCCAGTACAGTGTGATACTGCCATTATCGAGAACTGGGTCGGGCACATACCTGTAGTACGGCACTTCCGATTCCACAAGGTTGTATTTCAGAGCAAGTTGCTGATGGATAATCCTGGCTACAAGGTTGTGTCTATGCAAGTATTCTCCGTTAGCCAGACGAGAACACCCGGAGATAATGTGACGGATTGATTCGCCCGGACGGTGGCATGCCCGACATATGTCAACCGTACCGTCCTTCACAATAAATCTCCGGTAGTTATTCGTCATCATAACTTCGTCCATAATTGCACAGACAAAACCTTCGGTTTCTCCAAAGAGTTCCCCGGAACGTAGCCAGGCTACGGACGCTAGGAAGTCTACATCGGGTCCATGTAGGGCCCGGAAAAAGCGCCCGTGGAGCTCCTTGCTCTGCCATACCTCCATGCGGTCTTTAGTGTCAAGCACTACAGGTTTGCGCCAGTTCTCTTTAGCCAAGGAGAGCGGGGTGAGGCCCTTGTCCACCGCGACAACATCTCGATGCATCCCCACGTCGGCTTCCAGGAAATATTCCCTGAGACTGCATATCTCACGATTGTGGAGAGTCTTAGCATTTAAAAAGCCTCGACCTCCACATTTCCGTGGGATATACAGTCTCATAACCGAAGAACGTGGGTGATGCATTCGATATGCCGTCAACAATTTACGGACCCGTCTATCCAGGGCGTCTAGCTCTATTTGAGTCCACTTGAGTATGCCGAAAGAGTACGTCAAAACCGGCATGACCCAACCGTTGAAGGCACGCACCCTATTTCCGCCTGATAAAATACTGTTACATACTTTTCTCAGGCGACCAAAGAAGCGCTCCCTCAACGATTGCTTCATGTCGGCAACGTTAATACCCAGCGCTTCCGACATACCCAAATACTTGTAGGTTTCGGTTGCTGAGAGGGATCTAAGATTTATGAAATCTGTGAGCTGGGTTCCCACAGACTCCACAATCCTCCCTCGCTTTACATGCATGACCGCACACTTATCTACACCGAATTCCATTCTGATGGCGCCACTGAAAGCTTCAGTAACCTTCAGTAGCTCCATCAGGTGCAACTCGTTGGTGGCAAAAAGTTTTAGGTCATCCATGTAAAGGAGGTGAGATATAATCTGACCACCTCTCCTCAACCGATAGCCCAGACCTGAATCCTCCAGCAGCGTGCTAAGAGGATTCAAGGCTAAGCAGAACCAAAGTGGACTCAAACTGTCGCCCTGAAATATACCCCGTTCTATCCTTATCGGTTCGCTATTCCTCTGAATCTGCCGACATCCTGGATAGCGAAGGACTGTCCTCCATTGCCCCATACACGACATCAGGAAGGTGCGCAGGGTTGTATCAATTTTATACAACTCTAGCACCCTCATGAGCCATGTATGTGGCACCGAGTCATAGGCCTTCTTATAGTCTATCCAGCATGTCGACAAATCCTTTCGGAAACGGCGAACCTGTTGGCTAATGGCCATATCAATGAGGAGTAGCTCCTTAGTACCACGGGACCCGTTCCTACATCCATTTTGAGAAGCAGACATAACAGAATTTTCGTTAATATGTTTATTAATTTTAGCTCTCAAAATGGAGGTAAGAACTTTATAGACCGTTGGAAGACACGTAATCGGTCTATAATTTTTGGGTTCCGCAGTACTACCCGATTTATGGAGCAGGTGGGTTATTCCAGTTGTCAAGAACTCTGGTAGGATTATTATATTATTATTATTAATTATATTATTATTAATAATAATTATTATTATTATTAAGCGCCCTGCGCTGCCTAAACGAAACAGTAGGCCCAGGCATACATTTTCGCCGCGCCGTAGAGAGGGGATAGCTGTCTACTCTCCATCCGTCTTACGCTTTTTCGATCAGGGTCACGTGGTCACGTGTCCTGACGAATTTTCGATCAGGGTCACGTGGTCACTTGTCCTGACGCGAGTTTAAGATTTTATACCCATCACAGAACAATTTCCCAAAGTGCTCAACGCCGCTAAAGAAGTTTTCACTTAAAAAAAAATTGCATCACAATCCGTTGCGTAGTTTTAAAGATTTAAGCATACAAACAAATAAACAGACAAAAATAGCGACTTTGTTTTATACTATGTAAGGATGAATCTTCAGTAACTGTGTCGTGGAAGTCGGAAACTCAGATAGACAGAGAAGCGGTCATCATCATCATCAGCCTATAATGTTCCCACTGCAGGGACTCAGGGTCTTCTCTCTAGGAGAGGGGTGGGCGGTAGGTAAAGGGCGGGTTGGTAGTCTTCACATGTCTTCGATTTTTTTGCTTCTTAGACATGCCGTTTTCCTCACGATGTTGTCCTTCACCGTTTTGAGAGCAGCGGCAGAGAGGCAGTCAATCCATATAAAATACAGGCCTATCCAGCTGTATCTGGTTAGACTGGATTTCAACCCCAATGTAGGAGGAAAACAATTAATAATGGCTCTGTACTATTAATAAAACAATTATCCTTCTGATTGAATTGGTAATTATCCTGTATTTAAATAAATTTTAGAAACTCCGGGATGCCAGTGGAGTGGGAAATGCCTAATGGTAAAACCCAATATCTTAAAGTCTTGTTGGTTGAATGTGTAGTAAGGATAGGACTAGGTAGGATTGATCTTAACACATAACATCACGCGTGTTACCCCCAAAGGGTTAGGTAGAGCTAGGTGCTCCTAATAGTACACCCATATTACGCCAGTAACTCAGGCCTCTCTAGGAGAGGGATGTGAAGTGCGGGTTGGTAGATGTCACATGTCTTCTAATTTTTTGATTCTAAGACATCCTTAGTTTACGATGTTGTCCTACACCGTTTTGAGAGTAGTGGTGATGAAATAAATTAAGTACACAAAGTAATACGCCTGCCTGAGTTCGACCCCATGACTCACTGTTCGTATGTTAAGATAAATAAAATCATCATCAGCCTATATTGTTCCCACTGCAGGGACTCAGGCCTCCTCTCTAGGAGAGGGATGGGCTATATTATAATCCACCACGCGGACCCAGTGCGGATTGGTAGATGTCGCATATCTTCGAATTTTTGGTTCTAAGACATGCCGGTTTCCTCACGATGTTTTTCCTTCACCGTTTTGAGAGCAGTGGTGATGCAATAAATTACACAAAGTAATGCGCCTGCCTGGGTTCGAACTCACGACCAACTGTTCGTAAGTCGGGGCCGACACCACTGGGCCACCACTGCAGCTCTCTCTGGGCCACCACTGCTCTCACTGGGCCACCACTGCTCTCTCATGTAAATACTCACAATTGGAAAATGTTGTGAGGAAGGTTTAGAATATGAATGTGGAAGGGTATACGAGTGGAGGAAGACCAAAGGAAAGAATTATAGACGACACGGTTGGCGCAGTGGCTAAGCGATTGGACTGCTGCGCTACGTGTCGCGGGTTCGATCCCCGCACTGAACAAATATTTGTATGGCCTACAGATAGTTGTTTCGGGTCTGGGTATTTGTGTATGTGAGTTTAAATGTTTGTGAACGCACCCACGTTAAAGGAGAAATTCCTAGTGTGGGGCAACGTTTAAAAAAAAAAAAGAATGAATGATAATGAAATACTCACAATTTCTCAGTTTCAACACATCTCATTAAATCGGGGTCATATTCACGGTTTTTGGGACAAATATTCTGCCCACCATCCCGTCTTAAAAGCGACGACAGCGCCCCCACCACACAGAGTAACAACAGGAAGAACTTCCACAAGACCGACATTCTCTCACAATGGCTACAGATGAACTGAATTCGAATTAGAATAATTATTAAATTGTTCCGTGATCATTGACGTACTTAATTGTAAGGAGTACGCATTCAATTATATCGTTATTTTCCTTAAACATATACCTATAAAGAAATGGACATACATACATACCTACATACATGTCAAACACGTTATGTATATCTATATAAATAAAAAGACAAGTCCTGACTGACTGACTCATCAACGCCCAGCCCAAACCCTTGGACCTAGAAAGCTGAAATTTTGCACAGAGGTTCCCTTTATAATGTAGACAAGGAATGAGGAAGGATTTTTCGAAATTCAACCCCTAAGGGTGTTAAATAGGGGATGAAAGTTTGTACTTATGGAAGAACGACATTTTCACGCGGGCGAAGCCGCTGGCAAAAGCTAGTTTATTATAAGCCGGACCTAAATTACTAATAACAGCCGCTTGGGTCTATCTTCAGGTTGAGTCACGAATGCCTCGGGTGGTCCGTGGATGAGTTACCACCCATTACCTACTGAGTCTCCTCTGTGCCTCAGAAATCATGTTAAGCTGTTAGTCCCGGCTGTCATAGAACTTTGACAGTCGTTACAGGTAGTCAATGGTTCCAAAGCCTGATAGCCTGTCTTATCACGGGGTATCGTATTCCCCATCAGTACTAAATGGGTCGTGGACGTCAGATAGGGAGTCGCTCCATATATTATAATCTATCTATATTATAAAGAAGGCAAAGTTCGACTGGGGCCGCGGATTCCCGCCGAGGCCGCGGATTTTTGTACTATATGACGTGGCCTCGGCGCAGGGCAAAGAAGGAACATGGGTTCGGTTTTTAGTCAGTAGAAGTCTGACGCTCCCCTTCGCTCTGCCCAAGAGCGGGGGGGGATCATTCGATGATTTTCCACCCACCAAAAAAAAAAAAGGATCAACGCACAGGTCAAACTCTTAGAGCTAGGAACTTAAAATTAGACACACGTATTCCTTTTATGACGTAAGCATACACTAAGGAAGGATTTTTCAAAATTCAACCCCCAAGGGGGTGAAAAAGGGGGGCCTAGTTTGTATGGAAAATTGACATTTTCACGCGGGTGAAGCCGCAGGTAAAAGCTAGTGTTTAATACCGGTACTGGAAGCAAGCCGTCAACTTATTTGGAAAAGGGTTAGGCAGATGATGAAGACGTGCTGCTCGCGACATAGATGCCATAGAGGTAAACTTGAGAAGGTTAATCCAAGCCGGTGGTCGGCTATAGCGCAGCCGCAACGCGGCCAGTACCTCAGGGTGATGCAGCACCCGTCGGGGCTGCGGGATGTTCATAGGATACCACGGCCTCAACATAAGGGCTAAGAAGGAACACGGGTGGTTTTTAGTCAGTAGAAGTCTGACACTCCCTTTCGCTCTGCCCAAGAGCGGGAGGAGTTATTTGATGATTTCCCACCCCCGAAAAAAAAACCAAAAAGGGTTCCGTACCTCAAAAGGAAAAATAAACCCTTACTTATAGGATAACTATCTGGTCAAAAATTCTAAAAAAAAAACAGAAATTAGTTCAACACGTAGGGTATACATTACAAAAAAAAATAGAAAACCTATAATAAGTCATGGTACGGAACCCTTCCTGTGCAAGTCGAACTTGCACTTGGCCAGTTTTTTTTTAGACCATATTACTAGCGAACCTTCTACTTATGGAGATATTGGGAGTCAAATACGACTGTCAAAAACTTACAAAAGACCACCGGAACTTTCGGCCTAACATGCTTTCCGAAGTTCGGAGGAAACTTCGTACATAATAACTGGTCACCCATTCATTTACCAGCTTTGGCAAGCACTGCTTTACCTGTAAGACACCCAAACGGATGTTATTATAAAGCCACGAGCTACTTCAACATAATATTGACAACATTGCTACATTAATTATAACTTTAGACAATATTTATTATTTTGTTTTGACCTCTTCTGGTTGGGGGGGGGGGGGGGGGGGGGGTGATTTCTACGATGTTACATCATTTTCGGGTAAAGATAAAGATGGTCCCCAAGGCGTATATAAACGACTAGCCGTGATAATGAAATTCAGTGTTCAATTAACCTCGCAATACGTAAGTTCTTCAAGATGTGTTCGAAAACAGTTGTTATGTTATTGTTGATCAGTTTTGTGGAACTCTCGTGGTCTGCACCAACAAATAACATAGAACAAGGATGTCCAGGTGATATGCCGAGACTATCAAATGGAAAATGTGAACCAATGACTCCAAAACCGTGAGTAACATCTTATACTAGTGGATGCCCGCGGCTTAAATGTCAAAAACTTGATAAATTATATACTAAAGCCATCCTTAAGAACTCACTCTATCCATTAATGAAAACAACCTCAAAAATTGGTGCAGTATATCGAGAACAGACAGACAAACGCGGCAGACGAGTTTGTTTTATACATATTATGTAGTAATAGTGACAAACCATATATTATGTCGTTGAATCCTGAGTTGAACTAACACGATAACTGACAAATGTTAGCACTAGACAGGTCCGTTAAAACCTGTGTCTTCTTTTCTTCAAAAGATTATCTCAGACACTAATCTGCATAGTGCTCATACGACTTTATAAACTTACCTTATGTCAGATTTAAAAATAATAATATTTTATTTATTCAGGAAACTTGTAACCTCCGTTTGTCCTAGTATATTACAAACTAGCTGATGCCCGCGACTTCGTTCACGTGGAAATTTTCAAGTTTCTAAGATAAATTATAGCCTATGTGTTGCCCAGACTTAATCCCTATACAATGAAAAAAAAAATCATTCAAATCCGTCAAGTAGTTCCGAAGATTAGCGTGTACTTACAAACATACAGACAAACAGACAGAATTTTTTTTTCGGATTCTTGCTCTATTACTATTTCTAAACCCCCCTCATTTTTTTTTTTTAAATATATTCAATGTACAGAAACAGTTTTTTTACTGTTTTATTTTAAGTATAGAGATTAAACATAGATAAAACATTAAAACATTAGGACAAACAACATGTGACTTTTTATTGTTTAACTCAAAAACAATACACAGACAAACACACAATAAAAAGTTAACCCAATAAAATTAAAATCCACATAAAATCCAACTAATATTCACATACAAATACTTATTAAAAAAAAAGATAAAGTAAATAAAAAAAAACCTTTGGCCTCTAAGTTTGTTTACAATGTTTCTTCTCAGAGTAGTCAGATAGGGAACACTGAACTCATCGTAAAATATTAGGTATATCTTGAACGTGTAATACGTTTATAAAAAACAATTAACAAAATAATCACAGATAGAAGTTGTTTCTAACAAGATTTTTGTATTATTTTCAGTAAACTCAAGAGGATGATCTCGTATGGATCTTTATCTGATCTGATGAATATATATGGACATTAAGCTCGAAGTACCTGTTTACGGAACTATATTTTGTACCTGAAAACCTAAAACTAACATACTACCAACATATAACAATATGTTATCTGCATCTCGTCTTGGAAGAGGACTTTTGGCCGCAGAAGTGATGTTCCGGCGCTTCCGCGAGCAACTGAATGTGCAGTGACTGAGTGCTCAAGTAAAGTGTTACTTACATAGTATTAAGGCTCTATTTACTAATACAAATTGTATTTTGTCATATTTATGTTAGTCTGTAATGTATATATTTATGGGCAAAATAATATAATGAATGTTGTTGTTGTTAAAAAATTGGATTGGAAAATTGGACAAAAACAATTTTTTGTAAAACGAAATAGTAGGTCAAGTCAATATTATGTTAATCAGCGGTATAAAATTGTTTTGATCAATTTTTTTGAGACTTTTGATTGTATTGATTCTGTCAATAAGTTGACCTCCTCGGGTCAGTGATATTAAGTAGTTCATGCTTCGAAACTTGCTTGTCCGAATACTGAAGAATCCGATCATCAATTTTTCCAGAGCTGTTCTGCAGAGTAGTTCAGGACAATCTACTGAACACGTTTGCTACTTCTGCTGGCTGTGGGTCACTCACCCATAGCCAGCAGAAGTAGCAAAGGAGGGTTGGATCTTTGGCTTCACGCACTGCCGTCCCGAACATTGGCACTTTATTCGACTGCACCACTTTCCGCCTTTCTGCTTCTCTACGCTTAGGTGCCTTTACTATTCTCCACATCGCTGTCAATGTGGTGAAGCTGTCAACAGTCTCAGTCAAAACGGCCTGTCATGCAGCCGTAGTGCTGGCCGTTTTGCACGATACGCGACCTTAAACGACATCGTCCGATGTGCATTTGGCACCGTTGGTGTTCCAGCTGTTTGGCACGTGACGATGGCAAAAGACCAGACGGCATGTCTATGTTTCCATGGAAGATGGGTGGGCCTTTAATGTGGGACTTAACTTGTGTCGATTTTCTTGCGCCATCCCAACTTCCTAGCTCTTCGTGTTGTGCTGGCGCTGCCGCTTTGGCGGAGAACCTCAAGCAGCGCGCTGTATAGGGTTGAAACTCTTGGAGCTGAGTGGGGAGGGGGGGGGGGGGGTCTGAGTGCTCACAGCCTTTTCAAAACGCTTAGTTGATACTTCCCGTGGCCCAAGGCCTGGCTTTTACCTTGACCACAGGCTTAGCGTTGCCATACAACGTGGCAACGCTGCCAGTCTCTTGGAGACATTAATCTATTGACAGCGTTGAGGAGGAGGTTTTTGGCGCCATTTTTTAGTTTATTAAGTTAGTTTAGGTGATTTTAGTTTGTATATGTATCAATATTGTTGCAAAACTTAAATAAATACAGATATTGTTATGATAAAGTTAAATTGTTTTGAACAAGATTTTGACGAGTAGGTACCTAACGTTTACTTTTAAGAACTATATAGTTATATAGATATCTATAGATAAAATGTGTAGGTACTCATAATCAATGTGTTTTGAATTAAATCATTATCTTAAACATAATTATATTATTGTTTTATTTTCCTGTTTTGATCTCTAGCTTCATACCTGGTGGAAGATACCGATGCACAAACAATTACCTCATGACCAAACATCATTCGAAACCCCAACATAGACATCGGTGCATCGGTAAATCGAGGAAACAGCTGATTGTTCAGCCTTAGCCAGCGGGGCAGGAGCGCACCAGCGCACCAACGGGGTGCATGAGAAGCGCACACAGCAGACACAGCCATCTCCGCCGGTGACGGTGGCGACAAAACTGTTGACGCAAAACTATCCGACGACACATCGACGACAGCTCCGTAACGCATGTACAGCCACCTGCAAAATTGCATGGATACTTTTGTGTGTATTTTCCTGTGGACGTTTATAGTCGATAACTAGTTTACGTTAGGTGGCGTCATTTCTTACTTCCCACGATTTTAGTTCTGAATTGCCCATGCATTTTTGCAGGTGACTGTACTTTACGTTCGATGCACCCGATAGTGACCCAGACACCGTTGCCTTTTGACGCCACTCATTGAGTTGCCATTTCATTTTATATCAACTTTATTGTTATAATTTTGGGGGGTTGAGGAACAGGGTGTAAAGCTCCTCATCCCCCATTGAAAAGGGAGGATCCTCCGACCGGACGGGTGTTGTGTCCGGCGGGCTAACTGCCCGACAGTTGTAAGTTGGGAACTCCTATATAGGTTTATGTCGCGGATAATGTTGATAGCGCGATGTAGGAACTTCTGTCGATCGTTTGTTAGTACGCAGGTGTTGCGATAGATGTCGCTAGTCGCCACATAATCAACTTGAGTGCGTACGGTCTTCAAGATGTGGTCGACACAAGTTATTTTGTTGTTGTTCATCAGTTCTGTGGGACTCTCGTGGTCTGCGCCCTTATTAATTGTTCAATTAAAAAGGGGCTGTCCCGTTTTCATGGAGGAACTCCCTAATGGAGAATGTGCACCAACGACTAAGACTCCAGAGTCTGAGTACGAGTGAGTAACTAGCTTATTCAATAAAAGTGGGTTTAATATAAAATTTTCGTGTCTCTGATCACTGGCCCTAACAATTTTTTTTTTATTATTTTCAGCGGTGATATTTTATTTGCTTATAATATTGTAGACGACTACGATTTCTTTTCGTTTATGTCTGAAACTGATATTAGGGATAAATATGGCCGCGTCCTTGACAAAAAGGGCTAAGAAGGAACATGGTTGGTTTTGAGTCAGTAGAAGTCTGACACTCCCTTTCGCTCTGCCCAAGAGCGGGAGGGGTTTTTTGATGATTTCCCATTCGCCGAAAAAAAGGGTAAATATGGATAAAGCAAATGACATAAAGTCACACAATTTCGGACAAAGGTACTGTTGCCTTTGATTTTTGGATCTAAACAAAACAATTTTGACAGTTTTTTTTTTTCAAACTAGATAGTAATTTAACTTATTAATATGGTAATTCGGCATTATAAAACTGTTTTGAACAAATAATCTTTACTAATTCAGTACTCAATGTTTTATTTTATACAGAGGCCTTTGACCTCACCAGTGGTTTAACTCAGATTAACTTCACGACTACTTTGTGTATCATAGTAACGTGCAATCAGTGCATTTTTAATAAACTAAAATTATCATATAAAACAATATCCTCGTTGTGTTTTATTTTCCAGTGGTCATCATTCTCCTGTAATTATCCCAATTCATTTAGTACACCACAGCATGTCTTCTGCTGCCATACTTCTCTATGACTCATCTTCTTAGCGTGTCAATGGCAACCTAAATTGTGTCGGCCCAGAATTGGGCTACTAAGTTTGGCGCTTTCAGTTGCGTCCATCAGTTCCTGTAGTGAACAGTCAGCAGGACACGCAGGGCACGATATTAAATGCCCCATTGTTTGAGGAACAGCACCACATTTACACTCCAGTGCAGAGTCATCTATGTACCTCCACCTCAGCAGGTTTTCTTTGCTGCGACCAACCTGGGTCCGGAGTCTGTTTAAAGACTTCCAGATCAGCCACGGCAACTCTTGTCCAGGTGGGAGATGTTCAGCAGGTGGAACAAATGGGTAAGGTAAGGATGCACTACCTCGCTACAGCTTTAATCTTTCCGTAGACATCTCGCCAAGTCGCCAGTGAGTGGGGTGACACACTTCAGAAAGCTGTTTCGGCTTTTCAGCCTTTGCAATACAAGGCTGTTTTGTGTAATGGGTGTCGTGTGTCTGAAGCCATTTTGGCTCTTTCTCTAGAGCTTGCCACTGTTCTGCGAACTTCAGGCGGCGCTATCCCTGCCAGTGGGTACAGCATCTGTACTGGGGTCGGTTTAAGGCAACCAGTGATGATCCGGCACGTTTCGTTGAGAGCTGTATCCACTGACTTTGCATGGGCTGAGCGGCTCCACACGGGGCACGCAAATTACTCGTCATTTCATGAGACACCTTTTTTCTAGCCATATCATTTACACCATCCATCCATGGTTTCTTTGGTCTTTCTCTACTCTTAAGCCGATCCACATTCGTCTTCAAATCTTACCTCTTGATATTTTCTTCATTCCTCTGCATCACTTGCCCGTACCACGACAACCGATTACCACAAAACTTTTTAGTTAACAGCGCCACTTTTAGACTTCCTCTTATGTACACACGGCTACACATCAAGCTATACATTTCCAGTTTACGCTGATCTCGCACTGTAAGGAAATTCTATACAATTCGAGACCACCTTATACTGGAAATGTATTGCTTGATGTGTAGCCGTGTGTACCCATTTCTTATTGTGTTGCTCCTTATTTTTTTTGTAGGGTGGGAAATCATCAAATGACTCCTCCCGCTCTGGGCAGAGCGAAAGGGAGTGTCAGACTTCAACTGACTAAAAACCACCCGTTCCTTTTTAGCCGTTTGTGTCCGGGGCCGCGGTATCTCTTTCGAACAACCTTCATTCCTATGTGGTGCGTGATTCTGAATGATGTTCTGAATACTAGGTAATCATTGGTGTCGATGTCCTATCCACCCTGTATATATGTAACAACATAACATCATGCCTATAATTCCCGAAGATTTATTCAGAGGTGTACCTATTAGCACACCTATATTTGATCATTATGTTCGTGACATGTATGGTGAGCTTCCCAAGATCCAATTGACGAGCTTATTGCCAGCCGCAGGAAGCCTTGTAGTCTAGATTTGTGCCCGGTTGATGGAAATTGGCTGGCCCCGTGTTATATGGAACTTTAACATAACTAGCGAAATGTGGGTGTACTATTAGGTACAGCTCTGCCTAACCCTTCGCGGATCACAGGCGTGATGTTATGTTATGTTGTTATTTAAAACTAGCTTTTGCCAGCGGCTTCGCCCGCGTGAAAATGACGATTTTCCATACAAACTTTCATCCCCTATTTAAAACCCTTAGGGGTTGAATTTCGAAAAAATCATTCCTTATTCCTTGTCTACATTATAAAGGGAACCTCTGTGCAAAATTTCAGCTTTCTAGGTCCAAGGGTTTGGGCTGGGCGTTGATGAGTCTGTCAGTCAGTCAGGACTTCTCTTTTTATTTATATGATGATGATATTGTGACTAAACCTGTATCTTTAACCTAACTAAATGTGGTAAAGTCGTATATTATACAATTGTTTGTTTTCCCTAATACGTAGGTAGGTACTAGGTATTACTTATTTGGTCAATTGGACCCCACATACTATTATGAAGAGTCCAATTTTATCGACCCATTTTCCTTAGGGAAAGAATCCTCAATTTGGTGGTCTGAATAATCCTGCTATTGCGTTTATTATGTTAGACACAGTATGTTATTAAAACAAAAGGAAAATGTAACTTAGAAATAATCATCCATCTATATAAATAAAGAGAAAAGTCCTGACTGACTGACTCATAAACCAGTGTCATGTAGGGGTTTAGAAATTTCCGTATTTTATCACAAGATTTCTTTAAAACTATTTTGTAAGGGCATAACTTTACTTAAATTATCCTCTATGAACCTATCAAACTATTTATAAACTATTCAAAATAATCATCAGCACAATATTTTAAGTGTGATACATACCAATATATACTAAATAACAAGGCAGGTTAATTATAACCTTATAATAAACGTTTCAAAAGGCAACTACAGAACAATATTAAACGTCAAAGTAGGTACTACTAAAATTAAATGAGTGGGTGATATTTAGTAGATAAGCATTATCCCGTTAGAGCGGAAACTGACCCCAAATGTATTATTGGGAAAAGACTGAGAATGTGATGAATTACTGATGAGTTAACCCATGGGTTAAACCAGATTGAGGAAAGTGTTTTGAATATTTTGGCCTGCCTAACCTAATACAGTCATTTAGTAGTTAAACACATAATATATGATATGAGGGGGGGGGTATGAGGAACAGGGTGTAAAGATCCTCATCCCCCATAGAAAAGGGAGGATCTTCCGACCGGACGGGTATTGTGTCCGGTGGGCTAGCTGCCCTAATTATGTAAGTCGGGAACTCCTATACAGGCTTATATCGCGGATAATGTTGATAGCGCGATGTAGGATTTCTGTCGATCGTTGTTAGTACGCAGGTGTTGCGATAGATGTCGCTAGTCGCCACAATTTTATCGTAAAATGAGTCAGAAATGAAAAATTGACAAAAAGCTGCGTATGGGCGCCATTTTTCCAATAAGGCAGCGCGAGCGGCGAAGATGTGATTTTTTCGAACACCTACTCATTAAAATCTATAAAAATATGCCTTTTCCAAGATTAATAAGAATTCAGGAAACCTGCTTTTTTGAACTAAATTACTGTACTAACTGTGCAGCATTTCATTTAATTTAGTTTAACGTGCATCGCAGTTTTGTAGCATCGTGTTAGCATTCATCGATATTTTGTGCGTCGAGATTCCGTATTCTACTCTCAAAGTTAGCCGTAAATCCCTAAGACATACCCAGTTTCCTTGGTCCCTGCTGTCATTTGTACAGATAGCGCGCGAGTTGAATGCAGTCGGGGTCTGAGGTAAAGAGCGGGAGCACCTCCCCCCGCTATCCGCACGCCCCACCTCACGCGCCTGCAGTGTAGTGCTTGACAATCCTTGTCAACTATCGTACCGCATTCCTAAGCTCTGCATTCAACTCGCGCGCTATCTGTACAATGTATTGTGTATCTTTGACAGTCGTTACAAGATAGTCAGTCGCCTGAAGGTGTGAAAAACTATCTTACCAAGGGGTATCGTATTAGCCCAGAACTAAATGGGTTGTGAAGATCAGATTATCAGTCGCTCTATATTGGTATACAGCAGCTGCCGGTTAGACTGGAAGCTGACCTCAGCATAGCCCGCGGGCCTGTGGACGGTGAGTGGGCTAGCTCACCGTCGCGTCCGTCCGTCTTATGATGATGACAGGCCGTGTTGACGACGCGTTCGTGTTCCACGAGCCCCTCAAAGAGATGTCAGCAACATAGCAGGGGGGCCCCTGCAGGGACCGACGCCTATCAGGGCTGCTCGAAACAGATACCGCGGCTCGGACACAAAAAACTAAGAAGGAGCATGGGTGGTTTGCTGGTTTTTAGTCAGCAGAAGTCCGACATTCCCTTCCGCTCCGCCCAGAGCGGGAAGAGTGATTTGATGATTTCTCACCCTCCAAAAAAAAAAAAAAAAACGTGTGATGAGTTTGCATAAATACGGAAAAGTAGTGTATGGGACATACTGCCGCACTCAGAAAGCTTTAAGGCGAGGTTGCAGTACTTTGTTTTTATGTACGCACGACCTCGCCCCCCGCCCTGCCGCGCGAGCGATATAATGCCTAAATTTTTACTGTTTTTTGCTTCTTGGAGAAAAACTATAAAGAAATTATACAATCTGTTTTCACCATTTACTTCAGAATAAAAAGTTCTATCTACTGATATAACTTTCATATAAATTCATGATGAAATGTCTTAGCAGTACACGTTTGAAATTGTGATTTAGAGTCATGTTTGATAAAAAAAAAAGTATCGAGCCGATCATTCTAAATCGCGTTTCTATCTTTACGATTTACTAGAGAGTATGTTCAATTTTTATGTAATGATTTTTATTTATTAAAAAACTCGTATTTAGTTCGATTTTTATAGGTTCAAAAATCTTAAAATTACTGCAACCCCGCCTTAATGATTACTTAGGCAACACTTAGTAAAGGTTTTGACAGTTTTGTCATACAAAAACTGTTAAAACCTTTACTTAGTGAGACTGGAGGCCTTGCAACACTAAACCTCTTACCAAGGTAAAAGCCAGCCCTTGAATCACGGGAAACGTCAACTAGGTGTTTCAAAATTAAGTTAAAATCAATAAACCGATGGTGCAACTTTTATCTACACAAGTTAATATTATAATAAAGAGGAAAGATTTGTATTTTTGTTGTGTGTATGTTTGTAATGAATAAACTCAAAAACTACTGCGCCGATTTCAAAAATTCTTTCACCATTAGAAAGCCACATTCATCCTGAGTTACATAGGCTACTTTTTATTCCTGTATTCTCACGGGAACGGGAACTACGCGGGTAAAACCGCGTGACGTCCGCTAGTAGCTTATATTCCGTAAACCCGGTAATTTTTTAACCAGGAAAAATTTTGTTAAATTGATTTTAGGTTTTGCGTCATATTATTAAAATTCGCGTGATTATTCCAGCATAATATACCGATAATATAAAGTACATAATGTGTCACAATTTTAACTTGATTTCAGTATTTAACTAAGCTTGATAAACGTAAGTTCTTCAAAATGTCGTCGAAACTAGTTGTTATGTTATTGTTGATCAGTTTTGTGGGACTCTCGTGGTCTGCACCTTCTTTACGTTCAGCAAGTGCATGTCCTGATGGCATGCCGATGTTCTATAATGGTGAATGTGCGCCACCTACTGCAGATCCGTGAGTACATACTTATTATCTATACTAATATTAATATACTTACTAATACTAATCTATAAGTACTAATATTATAAAGAAGTAAAGTTTGTGTGTTTGTATATTTGTTAAATTGTAAGGGGTAATCTCGGGATCTACTGAACCAATTTTAAAAATTCTTTTACCAATAGAAAGCAACATTATTGCGGAGTGTCATAGGCTACTTTTATCCCTGTATTCCCACGTGAACGGGATCTACGCGGGTGAAACCGCGGGACGTCCGCTAGTCTAAAACAAAGGTGTAAACGGACCCGTCGGCGCTGCGGGTCCCGTCGGCGCTGCGGGTCCCGTCGGCGCTGCGGGTCCCGTCGACGCTGCGGGTCCCGTCGACGCTGCGGGTCCCGTCGGGTTGTTCGAAAGAGATAAGTACCGCGGCCTCGACACGAAGGGCTAGGAAGGAACATGGATAATTTTTAGTCAGTAGAAGTCTGACACTCCCTCACGCTCTGCCTAGAGCGGGAGGAGTCATTTGATGATTTACCAACCTCTAAAAAATAAAGGTGTATGTACACCGGAACTTGATGAGTCGTGGGTTCGAACCCAGTCAGACGCATTACTTTGTGTAATTTATTTCATCACCACTGTTCTCGGCATGTCCTAGAACCAAAAAAAATCGAAGACATGTGACATCTACCAACCCGCACTGGGCCCGCTTGGTGGATTATATAGCCCATCCCTCTCCTAGAGAGGAGGCCTGAGTCCTGTGGGAACATTATAGGCTGATGATGATTTAAATCTGAATGTCCTAGGAGGTTTTCCAAAAGGATTTGGATCCCTTGTTTCACTTAAAAAAATCTTACAGTATTTTCTTCTTTTTCAGATCTATTTTCAGGAAATTATTTAACCAGTGGTTGAACGGTGATGACCAAGCAGCAGAGAACTATGATGACCTCTTGTACTGAGTTTGTTCATCGAACGAAGACAAGTTAAAGTGTCGTAACACTTCTTGATACTTTGTTAATAAATTGTAAACGTTTTTTTATGAAAACAGAAGAGTTAATCATCTTTGTTTCTCTCTATTTTGATTTAAACGATTGAGGATTTATTTTATTTTTGTACTTACTCAATAAAACATTGTTTGTAAAGGATTTGTTTTTTCTTTAAAACCTGTAGGGGTCCTCTTTAAAACTTTCCTGTGGAATAATTTTTGACCATAATGCGAGCAAGTCGCTGGTTGACCAGTAACTTTCCACCAGCATTTTTCCATTTTTATTTCCGGGTTTTTTAGACTTTACTGACCACACGGTAAACAAGCAATAACTTGCAATTTGCACGTCTCTAGGTAGGTCTCTTAAATTCAGAGATATTAGCATTCATTAAACCTAACCAAGATCAACCGAATTAAACAAAATGGTTTAGGATTAAGTATGTGGTCGGTAACTTTTTGTCGATAGAAATGAGTCAAGATCAAGGTTGCGGGGACCCGCTGGATGAGAGACGCACGGGAACGGTCAATGTGGCGACACCTGGGGGAAGCCTATGTCCATCAGTGGACGTCTTTTGGCTGAAATGATGATGATGATAATAATATTTTTAATAATTCCCTTAAAGTAATGATAACCATACACACTGCATAATTTATGTTTCCTGGTATTGTTCATACGTTTCATGAAATGCGCATTTTGCCTTATTAAGTACCTAGAATAATGCATCGTGATTTATAAAAATCGGTGAAGGAAAACAACAACCAAAAATTCCAAGACCTACTGTGACATCTACCAAATTAGGTACCAATGCAATGGACTCGCGTGGTGGACTAATTATAGCCCATTCGCTCTCATAGAGTGGAGGTCTGTGTCCCAGTAGTGGTTTAATCTATATAAATAAAAAAGAGAAGCCCTGACTGACTGACTCATCAACGCCCAGCCCAAACCCTTGGACCTAGAAAACTGAAATTTTGCACAGAGGTTCCCTATATAATGTAGACAAGGAATAAGGAAGGATTTTTCGAAATTCAACCCCTAAGGGTGTTAAATAGGGGATGAAAGTTTGTACTTATGGAAGATCGACATTTTCACGCGGGCGAAGCCGCTGGCAAAAGCTAGTCAGCATACATAGCAGGGGTACGAACAGTGACACGGGACTTTAATATGTTGAGAAAATACACAATTCATCAAATACACATTTCTTCAGTTATGTTTGTGACCTATGTACGGCGAGCATCTCGGGGTCTCATGAGCGTGCCTATAGCCATCAACCAGGTACAAGTCCAGACTCCTGCTACACAGGCATTCTTGGTGGAAAAATCGAAAGCAATGTCGAAAAGTACAATATGAATAATGGGCTATTTTGAAACAATTTCATAAGCATACCAGGAACGATGCGCCCCCAAAGGTTCGGAGGACCATAGCCAGCTGCACTGAGAGGTCCAAGCTACACGCTGACTCACGCCACCCAATGCACTATCACGTCTTAGTGCCTCAGAGGCTGAAAAGCCGTAAAAGATTTTTTGGATGCGTTGAAAAAACTAGTCCAGCTATCAGCAATGCCTCCACAGCAAGATGTGAGCTCTGGCAAGACCTGCTTAAGCCCCCTGACGGTTTTATCGAGCCGTCTGAAAGCCTACCTCCTGGACATGCTTTGCCGTGGCCGACTTGGAAATCTCTAAATAGACTCCGAACCAGGTCGGCCGTAGCAAAGACAATCTCTTCGGATGGGGGTTCACGGACGGTTCAGATCTCAAGTACGCATGCAGCGTATCTCCACAGACAATGGCCCACCTTCCATCTTGCGCTGCATGCCCTGACACCTGCACACTTGACGATATAATGACTGCATCAGCGAGTGGAGTTCGCGTAGCTGAATATTGGGCCAAATTTATATAATGTATTTTGTAAAGATTTGCCATCGACACGCTAAGAAGAAGACCAGGAACGATGTTTACTTGTATACCTTCCTTTTTTGTAAATGGCTACAATTTAAATGCTCACCAAAAAAGATTTTTAGACCCTAGATTAAAGTACAGTAAAGTACTACATAAAATATTTTAACTTCAAATAAAATAAACCCACTCTATACTGAGGTGCCTAAAGAACAACGTTTTAAGTTTCAAAATAATTAGACACTCATCAGAATAATTGTACGTGTTGTATGTACCTATATAAATATTCTTTTTGCCTACCAAAATGGATAAATGCTCACCAAATCAATTAACTAAAATGATAATACGATCGTCTCGCGACAGTATCCTTTATGGGCGGCATGGGCACCGGGCCGTAGGCCGACGAAGGAGGCCGGCGGAGGCCCGGCACTTCGGGGACAGAAGATATTATTAGTGTTATTTAATATGCGAGCGAAGCGAGCGCGCGTCATGGAGATAAATTGAAAGTCGTGAAATACAATATTGGTGACATCTATTTAGTGATAATATAAAATATTTGGTCTGCAGTTAACTTTAAAGGCGTTTATAAATCTTTATGGTATAGAATAAAAAGGAAAATAGGTTCATTCCTACAATACTGAAACACAATTTGGTGAGCATTAATCGATTTTGGCCGGCATTTCGATTTTTTTTGGTAGTAAAATAGGTTCTTTTCTGGTAGGCGTTTAAACACAAGCCTTTGTAAATCCAAACTAATATTATAAACGCAAAAGTAAGTTTGTTTGTTTGTTACCTTTTCTTCTTTGAAACTACTGCTCCGATCATTCTGTAATTTTGCTTACACAGTGTGTTAGGTTAAACGAGGAATATATAGAAAGGGGGTATTCAGTATTCGAGTCGTCCCAAATATATAAAAAAACTATAACTTTAATCTGTGACGTAATTGTGCCATGGTTCCGCACGCTCTCCAGGTCTCACTTTATTAGACGTTTCTTTTTCGCCATTTTCCTACGCCAGTTTTAAAATATGAAGGGAAAATGGATTTTATCTAAAAGTCATTGATCCGCTCACATTTTCTGTGATAAACGCAAAGGTTTGCGAGACTTTTCCGAAATATTTGGTATGGTTTTATCGGATACCAGTGTTTTTTTTGTTCATGTTTTTATTAACCGACTGTTTTGATTGTTTTGACTGGCCTGTTGGTCTAGTGGTTAGTGACCCTAACTGCTATGCCGGAGGTCGTGGGTTCGATTTCCACCCAGGACAAATGTTTGTGTGATGAGCACGATCATTTGTTCTGTGTCTGGGTGTAATTTATCTATAATATGTATGTATTTAGAAATATATAAGTATGTTTATCAGTTGTCTAGTACCCATAACACAAGCTCTGCTTAGCTTGGGACTAGATGGCGTTGTGTGATAGTTGTGGAATATTATTATTATTATTAGTATAATGACGTAAGCATGACATAAATAAAAATATATCAAAAATAATATAATATAATTATGTAATATTTTTTTTCACCCGCATATTGCGGGTTTCAATAAGTCCCTCGTTTAAATTAACATACTGTATAGATAGAAGAAGAAGATATAGAAACTTTTGTAGTATTTCTTAAATAATTTCACGAGGACGAAGGTCGCGGGGCTCAGCTAGTAAATATTAAGGATAAATTACTGTTAATTAATTTTAGGTTTGTTTTGAACTCATGTGGCTGAGCTGACGCAATTAACCGATAATGTGCGGTATAAAAGGTGTCAGTATTTTAACTTAATGTTAGTGTTCAAGTCAACCTGCAGTTAAGTCCTACCGGTATTCAAGATGTGGTCGAAACTAGTTATTATGTTGTTTTTGATCAGTTTTGTGGGACTCTCGTGGTCTGCACGATTCTATCCTTTCGGTAAAGTCTGTCCTGGTGACATGCCGAGATTCCAAAATGGCGAATGTTTCCCAACGACTGAAGATCCGTGAGTACTAAACTGTCTATATACTAAATAATTTGTGGTCAGCGCGTCTTTTCTTCCATACTTCTCGATTATTTGTCATCACAGCAGTCACCTCCGTTCTAGCCATATCAACATTCACACAGTCCGTCCATCGTTTTCGTTTTTAGTCTTCCTCTACTTTGATAGAGAAAAACCAAATAAAACAATAGATCATCATTTTTTGACTGCGAAAACCTGTGTTATAACTAATTTTGATCAGATAAAAAACAAAAATTTCCTAATTTAATTTACTATTTTTTTTACGTTTACGTACTGTGAAACTTATTAGGCTTTATGTTTTTTTTTTGACCGTTTGAAGAAGGAAATGCTAGAAGACGAATGTGACTGGGATAAGAATATCAGACAATAATTGTTTTCTTGTTTTCTTGTGTATGTCCGAAATATTTTGAATTCGAATAATATTATGTTTAGCAAATAAACAGAATTCTAAATCATATGTTACTTTCAGGCCGCTGTTTTATTACTCTGCGATTTTATCGGTAGTCGGGTTTTAATTATTTATTGAAACCTATTTTTTAATGGGGTTAAAGTCAGTAAAGCGTTGTAACTTTATAAATAAGTCTTTATTAATTAGTAGTTATAATAATACTTAATACGTTTATTTCGGAATAGCTTTTGCCAGCGGCTTCGCCCGCGTGAAAATGACGATTTTCCATACAAACTTTCATCCCCTATTTAACTACCTTAGGGGTTGAATTTCGAAAAATCCTTCCTTATTCCTTGTCTACATTTTAAAGGGAACCTCTGTGCAAAATTTCAGCTTTCTAGGTCCAAGGGTTTGGGCTGGGCGTTGATGAGTCAGTCAGTCAGTCAGTCAGGACTTCTCTCTTTATTTATATAGATAGATAGAAGATAGATAATGCAATCCATAAAACAAAGAGTAACAAAAGAGAATAGTCAGTCCGCAGATACAAAAATTAAACAAATGCAACAATTCAATTAATAACATACAACATTCACAAAATTAAATTAATAATTAGTTATTATTTTTTTATACTTAAAACGCAGATTTTTCAATTATTTTTTTCTTTTTCAGAAATGCATATGCTCAGTTTTATAACGACTATTGACGTCGCCCAATCGACATACCACAAGTAATAGAGTCGTGACTCTTCTTGATACTATGCCTTCCATTACAAAAAAAAATTAATCAATTCTGTAATTTTTATTTTTAGATTTGTACAAACCAGAAATTAGCAACTATGTACTTTATTTTATGTACTCAATAAAACCATTTAATTTTGTAAACGTATTTTTTTTACCTATCTTCTAACAAAATAGTTAAAAGATGAGTTTTAACTAACCAATACTGTATAACTACTTCTTTTATAAAAGTTTTTTTTTTCGTCTTTTTAACGTTTAAAAAAAAAAACGATACATAAAATAATCTATTGTAATCCTTCATCATGTTAATTTGTTTTTGTTGTCAAATTGGTTTTTACAAACTTTCCTTTCCTTTTTTTGGTGAAATCTAGATAGTGTATCCTATCCGTCGTGTATCCGTCCGTGTTCGTGTGTGTGTATCGGACTACTCCGAGAAGAATAACCTAAACAAACACTTGTCCAGACTTATGCTAGGTCAGGTCTTATAAAGTAGGTACCATACCGAATTTCCTCCGTGCCTCGGAAAGCACGTTAAGGTGTTGGTCCCAGCTGTCATACTCGTATTTAGATCTTTGGCAGTCGTTACAGGTAGTCAGCTAGTGACCTGAAAATCTGACATCCAGTCTTACCAAAGGGTATCGTATTACCCACTATTAGCTGGGTTGTGGAGGTCAGCAGTTGCTCCATGTAAAATACTGGTATTCAGCTGCATCCGGTTAGACTGGAAGCCGATTCCAATATAGTTGGGAAAACATAACCCTTTCCTTGCAGTCGGGTAAAAATGCAAATGATGATTGTTAAGTTTCTTAATAATTTTATTTATTACTAGCTTTTGCCAGCAGCTTCGCCCGCATGAAAATGACGATTTTCCATACAAATTTTCATCCTCTATTTAACTCCCTTAGGGGTTGAATTTTGAAAAATCTTTCCTTATTCCTTGTCTACATTATAAAGGGAACCTCTATGCAAAATTTCAGCTTTCTAGGTCTAAGGGTTTGGGCTGGGCGTTGATTTTTTGCCATTTGTGTCCCACTGCAGGGCAAAGGCCTCACTTCCGTCTTTCCACTTCTTAATAAATGTAAATAATATTGTTACAAAAAATAAATCACTAGTAATAAAAAATGAATTTATTCTAATGCATGCAATGTTGGGTACCTAGGTGATGTTACTCTTTGTGTTGCAGTACTTCAGAAGTGTAACGTATGTGGTGGTTGTCGATCAGGTCATGTCCAGTTAAAACCAGTTATCGTTCAAAGCACTGGAACAGATACAAAAAGTATGATTGGATTGATTATTATTCTCTGTTGATTTTGCTTCATAAGTTTTTAGTCAGTAGAAGTCTGACACTCCCTACCACTCTGCCCAGAGTGGAAGGAGTCATTTGATGATTTCCCAATCTTCAAAAAAAAAAGGAAAAGGGGTGGAGGTGTACCTATAGTACACCCACATTTCGCCAGTTATGTTGTAAGCCTCATGTAATATGGGGTGAGCCTAGTGCTATCAACTTGGCACGAATCCATACTCCATGGCTGCTACTGAAAAATTCCTGGTGGAAATCTCCAACAATTTCAAAAACTTCATGCTTAGCAGTCGCAATTATGATCGCTAGACCAACGAGCCAGCAATAATTAATAATAGCTTATTGTACTTCCAAATATTGGACAGAAATCAATTATAAAGGAAAACAAAAATAAAACCGATTTTAAAAACACAAAAAAAAATGTAAAAAATAAACTTTAGTCCTTTACCGAGGAAAGAAATCCATGCAAATGGCGTTTCGAATTTGAATGCATCGAAATGCTACAAGAGGCTCTTTTCTGCCATAGTATTATTATACTATTTGGTTTACACCTGTATTTTATCCAAATCCGTTTGGGAGTTACGAGGGAACAAAGAAACGGACATAAATACTTACATACATAAATGCAGGTCAATTTCCCGTTGGGCTTTGCTGCAGTCGGGTGAAATGTCACCAAATATTCTCAGAATTCGAGATCCAAAGTCGGAATATCCGAGAAAGTTCCTGTAAAAGATTTAATTAATAAAGTGAGGATCTGCCCCGTCCTGACTATCCTACTAATATTATAAATGCGAAAGTTTGTGAGGATGGATGTTTGTTACTCTATCACGCCAGAACGGCTCAATGGATCTGAATGAAATTTGGCACAGAGATAGATTATAGTCTGGAATAACACATGGGCTACATAATGTCGCTATAATAAGTTAAGGGGGTGAGCAATATTGCATTATGTGCATTTTCCTCAACTGTTTGACAGCCGATATCTGTCATAGTATTTATATCAATAGAACGATTATTTTGAATCATTTGACACAGGTGTAAGTAGCCTAACGGTTCGGCGACCTACCTGTAAATAAAGGTACGCAAGTTCAAATCACAGTCAGTATCCACTTTTTGTGATTTTTTATAATGTTGAAGGATTTTCAAAAATGTTAAACATTGTTCGCGAGTTCGATTCCCAGTCGGTTTTCACTTTTTGTAAGTTCCAGGTATTTTTTTTATTTTGATGCTATATGGTTTTCAAATCAATTCAGAGTATAGATTAATATAGTATTAATTTTAAATATAATATTATAAATCTGTAGACTGAGTTTCTGTGTAATGAACATACTATTTAGAAAAAATAATGTTTTCTTTTATTGTGTTACAATCGTTTTTAGAATTTTCGTATGTAGTCTGTGTGTTTTGGATGTATTACCTACTTTTTTATTATAGTGTACATTTTAAAACTAATATGATTAGGGTTTTAGTTTTTATTTCATTGTAATCGGTGCTCTCTATCAAAAGATATACGAATTTAAAGTGGAAGAACTTATCATCGTTAAGAAACATACATGCAACGACATCTATTGCACCAAAACGGTACTAATTAATGAATGTGTTCACAAGATAACTTTTAAATCGTCTTTTTCAAACAGTTACGATACCAAAAATAACTCTTGATTTGTTTAAATGACGCTGCTTTGAAAATCTACATAGGGTTTTTTTTTGGAGGGTGGGAAATCATCAAATTACTCCTCCCGCTCTGGGCAAAGCGGTAGGGAATGTCAGACTTCTACTGACTAAAACCACCCATGTTCCTTCTATGCCCTTTGTGCTGGAACCGCAATATCTCTTTCGAACAGCCCGCAGCCCTTGCGGGCCCCTTCCATGTTGCTGACATCTCTTTGAGGCGCGCGTGGAACACGAACGCGCCGTTGACACGGCCTGTCATCGTCATAAGACGGACGGACGGAGAGCTAGCCCATTACTCACCATCCACAGGCCCGGAAGCCATCACGTGGCCCCCGACACCCGGAGTGCCTCCCGCGGCAGCTGGGTCGAGAGGTTCTCTCCCTCTCACGTTCCACCACCTCCTTCGCTAGCATCACTGCTTCGCAGAAGGAGGCGATGGCGTCCCGTTCCCTCTCGCCCCACACCATGGCTTGAACCAGGGCCGGACGCGAGAGGTCGCCGCCGCCGATCGCCGCTAAGAAAACACGACGGGGCTCAACCTAAGCGGGGACCGCCCAAGCGGGGCAAGCCTCCGCGGTGTGCTCCAACGTGTCCTCCGGCTGATCCTTGCAATGGTAGCATCCGGGCGTTTCCTATCGCCTGATTCGGTGCAGGTACCTCCCGAAACAATCGTGTCCGGTGAGAACCTGCGCCAGATGGAAGGTGAGGGCGCCGTGGCACCTCTCAAGCCAGTCCTCAAAGAGGGGACTTACCACCACTGTGCCCTGCACGGGGTCGCGACAGTCACTCTCTCCATGTCGCCATGAAATCACACCGGGGCGGTCTGTCCGCCAAGCGGCAATATGCCGCGGCAGTGGAATTACCCCCCAGTGTAGTGACTCCGCGCGCCATTCATGTAGGAAACTACATTATAGCCTAAGCCCTGCAGAGTGTGTTTGCTTACCATGCATGAAGTTTTGGCAGTTTAACTTCGTCTTCGACTGATGGCAGTGTTCATTTGACACCATTTTCTGAATTGCGGTGTTAATATTTGTCGTGAACATTCAACAAATACAAATTGACCGGTACACAGTAAGAAAAACAGCTGTAAAAACTTTAAAATAAAAACCTAATTAAAGTTAGATAAGACCCACGACGTAAATCTATTTGTTCAGTGCGGGAATCGAATACAGGACATGCAGCGCCGCAGTCAAACGCCGAGGCACTACGCCAACCGTACCGTCTTATAGCTGTGGCTTCCTCGGGCATTACTGCAACTTTGCTTAACAAACGGCCAGATTGCACTTTCCGTTTACAAATTGCCGCTGAATCTTACCCCAACTTGCAACATCACCAAACATCTGCGACTGGCCATGGAACAGATGTATTTGCAAATAACCTGCTTTAAACAGGAGACAGTCGCCTTGAATTAGATGTAGATGCGAAAATTCCACTTTCCGATGAGTTTTCCCATCCAGTGCCAACAGAAGATGAACTTACCATGCACGGTTTTCCTAATTTGAGAGGTTAATATAAATGATTAAGTGTGGTTGTGTAAGAGGGCCGTCACCAAAGAACAAGGCATTTGTTTGTACATTTTGAGAAATAAGGTAAGGTACGGTTACGGTTTTTAAGCCATCGTCGTCTCAACTCCATTTCATTTTGATTCAAGTCGCTGCCGCTCATAATTACAGCGCCCTTAAGGACGCCTTTTGTAATCATTACTCACATCATCACATTTTGATCAAGCCGTCAGTCGGTCTCACATATAAAATAACATTACGCCTTAATCCCGAAAGAGTTAGGCAGTGGTGTAGGTACCTAATCGTAAACCCACATTTCGCCAGTAATGCATGTTCAAGCGCCATGTAATATAGGCGTTTGATGTCTATAGATATAATATCGCCATCGACCGGGCACGAAAACCACGCTCCGTGGCCTCTACTACGAAAACACTTTGCAATCAAACCCCGGATCTCATCCTCAGTAGTTGCACTTGAGACCACTCGATCAACGAGACAGTCACACATCAAAATTTCCACGTGAACGAAGTCGCGGGCATCAGCTAGTGTTTTTATATAAGTAATGTCATTTGAACTGGTGTGGTGATGATATTATGGGTTCTTCATCAGGGAGTAGCAGCCACGGGATTTGAATTGGTGCTTAGTTGATGACAATAGGGTCGCCTTCTATTACATGAGACTTAGAGTTGGTGAAATGTGGGTATACTATTAGGTATGCTACTGCCTTTTATTTTAGAGGGGGTAAAATCATTGGCCGTTCTCTCCTTCTCACGTTCCACCACCTCCTTCGCTAGCATGACTGCTTCGCAGAAGAAGGCGACGGCGCCCCCATTCCCTGTCGCCCCGGACCATGGCTTGCACCAGGATCGGACGCGAGAGGTCGCCACCGCCAGTCGCCGCTACGAGAATACGGTGGAGCGTCGCCGTAGCAGCTCAAGTAGAGCAGACCTCCACGGTGTGCTCCACCATGTCCTTCGGCCGATCCTCGCAGTGGATTTGTAAAACACTTCGAAAATTACGGGGTATTAAGTGATGTTCATTGTAACGGATTTAAAGATAGAAAGTACTCACGAATCCGTAGTCTCAGTCGCTGGCAAACATTCACCACTATGTAATCTCTTCATGTTACCAGGACAGAAAAGTGATGAAAACTGAGCGGGAGCAGACCACGAGAGTCCCACAAAACTGATCAACAACAACATAACAACTAGTTTCGACCACATCTTGAAAAACTAACGTATTTCAACGGGATTTGACTATCTACTAAAATTAAGCGCAAATTTTGGCAACTTTTAAACCTCAGTTTTGTCCTTCCTTGTTGATAGGACCAGGAAAAAGTCGCCCTTTTATTAAAAAAAATTAAAATAATTTAACACAATGGTCCAGCTCTATGTTAGTTAGGTTAAAAGAATAATCTTTTAAAATATAAAAATAATAGGTGGAATCTTGTAAACACATTATTAAAATTCTGAATTGTTAATCTTCTTCTGTTGATGAGAGGAATGAGAGAAGAAAAAGAACAGGGCAATATTTTTTTTTTTAAACGTTGCCCCAAACTAGGAATTTCTCCTGTAGGTATCGTGGGTGCGTTCACAAACATTTAAACTCACATACACAAATACCCAGACCCGGAACAACTATCTGTAGGTTATACAAATATTTATTGTTCCGTGCGGGGATCGAACCCGCGACACGCAGCGCAGCAGTCCACTGCTTGAGCCACTGCGCCAACCGTGCCGTCAGACAATTTCAGATGTCGTATTTCCGATGATAGATCATGATATCCGAAGTGGAAACTTTTCCAGGAAGTGGTGAATGGGCAAAAAAAAAGATGAATCGCAGATGCAGGTATTACGCAGATCCCACTGCGGGTTGTTCGAAAGAGATACCGCGGCCTCGGCAGAAGGGCTAAGAAGGAACATTGGTAGTTTATAGTCAGTAAAAGTCTGACACTCTGCCCAGAGCGGGAGGGGTTATTTGACGATTTACCACCGCCCCAAAAAAAAAGGTGTTACGCAGATGGATATATAATATAGCAAATTCACATCATCATCTGTACTTATAGCTTTTTCCGAACTATGTTGGGGTCTGTAGTGCTCCGCGTCACAAGAGGTAAGTTAATTGGCTCGTTACCACACCAGTATGCAAGTAGACGTCCGTTCTCGCTCGTGGCTCTCACGCGACTGACTACCCCACTACCCGTGTGCTCGAGACAACGTCATGTTATTGACAACTATGACAAGATTATAGATCACAAACACTACATCCCTTCCTTATTATAAATTTATTAATCAAAGGAGTACTTGGTCTCATAATCAACCCAACCAAGTTATATTTATATTATTAATAATTATGTAAGTATTTTGTTTTAATCATTTGATCCTGTTCAGCAATATTTTGATCCGCACTATGAACTTTCCTTTCGCCTTCAAGTTCTTCATTCCTTACTATTACGTCTCCACCGTCCGAATGTTCTACAACCAGCGGTGTCGGTTTAAAGGCTGTTGTTAACTTATTTCCTTTTCCCATATCTTTTATATATATACTTTATCTCCTTCCAAAAGCCTACCTTATTCTCCTTTTCTGCCTCCATTTTCTTTTCCTTTCTCCTTCTCTATTTCGTCTTTGTCCTTTACTTCAGAATCATTCATCGTATTATCAAATTATAGAAGGGATTTTATCCCTATTTTGTCTACTACACTTTCCGTTAAATCTTCTTTTTGTGATTGATCCTACTAATATTATAAATGCGAAAGTTTGTGAGGATGGATGTTTGTTACTCTATCACGCCAGAACGGCTCAATGGATCTGAATGAAATTTGGCACAGAGATAGATTATAGTCTGGAATAACACATGGGCTACATAATGTCGCTATAATAAGTTAAGGGGGTGAGCAATATTGCATTATGTGCATTTTCCTCAACTGTTTGACAGCCGATATCTGTCATAGTATTTATATCAATAGAACGATTATTTTGAATCATTTGACACAGGTGTAAGTAGCCTAACGGTTCGGCGACCTACCTGTAAATAAAGGTACGCAAGTTCAAATCACAGTCAGTATCCACTTTTTGTGATTTTTTATAATGTTGAAGGATTTTCAAAAATGTTAAACATTGTTCGCGAGTTCGATTCCCAGTCGGTTTTCACTTTTTGTAAGTTCCAGGTATTTTTTTTATTTTGATGCTATATGGTTTTCAAATCAATTCAGAGTATAGATTAATATAGTATTAATTTTAAATATAATATTATAAATCTGTAGACTGAGTTTCTGTGTAATGAACATACTATTTAGAAAAAATAATGTTTTCTTTTATTGTGTTACAATCGTTTTTAGAATTTTCGTATGTAGTCTGTGTGTTTTGGATGTATTACCTACTTTTTTATTATAGTGTACATTTTAAAACTAATATGATTAGGGTTTTAGTTTTTATTTCATTGTAATCGGTGCTCTCTATCAAAAGATATACGAATTTAAAGTGGAAGAACTTATCATCGTTAAGAAACATACATGCAACGACATCTATTGCACCAAAACGGTACTAATTAATGAATGTGTTCACAAGATAACTTTTAAATCGTCTTTTTCAAACAGTTACGATACCAAAAATAACTCTTGATTTGTTTAAATGACGCTGCTTTGAAAATCTACATAGGGTTTTTTTTTGGAGGGTGGGAAATCATCAAATTACTCCTCCCGCTCTGGGCAAAGCGGTAGGGAATGTCAGACTTCTACTGACTAAAACCACCCATGTTCCTTCTATGCCCTTTGTGCTGGAACCGCAATATCTCTTTCGAACAGCCCGCAGCCCTTGCGGGCCCCTTCCATGTTGCTGACATCTCTTTGAGGCGCGCGTGGAACACGAACGCGCCGTTGACACGGCCTGTCATCGTCATAAGACGGACGGACGGAGAGCTAGCCCATTACTCACCATCCACAGGCCCGGAAGCCATCACGTGGCCCCCGACACCCGGAGTGCCTCCCGCGGCAGCTGGGTCGAGAGGTTCTCTCCCTCTCACGTTCCACCACCTCCTTCGCTAGCATCACTGCTTCGCAGAAGGAGGCGATGGCGTCCCGTTCCCTCTCGCCCCACACCATGGCTTGAACCAGGGCCGGACGCGAGAGGTCGCCGCCGCCGATCGCCGCTAAGAAAACACGACGGGGCTCAACCTAAGCGGGGACCGCCCAAGCGGGGCAAGCCTCCGCGGTGTGCTCCAACGTGTCCTCCGGCTGATCCTTGCAATGGTAGCATCCGGGCGTTTCCTATCGCCTGATTCGGTGCAGGTACCTCCCGAAACAATCGTGTCCGGTGAGAACCTGCGCCAGATGGAAGGTGAGGGCGCCGTGGCACCTCTCAAGCCAGTCCTCAAAGAGGGGACTTACCACCACTGTGCCCTGCACGGGGTCGCGACAGTCACTCTCTCCATGTCGCCATGAAATCACACCGGGGCGGTCTGTCCGCCAAGCGGCAATATGCCGCGGCAGTGGAATTACCCCCCAGTGTAGTGACTCCGCGCGCCATTCATGTAGGAAACTACATTATAGCCTAAGCCCTGCAGAGTGTGTTTGCTTACCATGCATGAAGTTTTGGCAGTTTAACTTCGTCTTCGACTGATGGCAGTGTTCATTTGACACCATTTTCTGAATTGCGGTGTTAATATTTGTCGTGAACATTCAACAAATACAAATTGACCGGTACACAGTAAGAAAAACAGCTGTAAAAACTTTAAAATAAAAACCTAATTAAAGTTAGATAAGACCCACGACGTAAATCTATTTGTTCAGTGCGGGAATCGAATACAGGACATGCAGCGCCGCAGTCAAACGCCGAGGCACTACGCCAACCGTACCGTCTTATAGCTGTGGCTTCCTCGGGCATTACTGCAACTTTGCTTAACAAACGGCCAGATTGCACTTTCCGTTTACAAATTGCCGCTGAATCTTACCCCAACTTGCAACATCACCAAACATCTGCGACTGGCCATGGAACAGATGTATTTGCAAATAAGCTGCTTTAAACAGGAGACAGTCGCCTTGAATTAGATGTAGATGCGAAAATTCCACTTTCCGATGAGTTTTCCCATCCAGTGCCAACAGAAGATGAACTTACCATGCACGGTTTTCCTAATTTGAGAGGTTAATATAAATGATTAAGTGTGGTTGTGTAAGAGGGCCGTCACCAAAGAACAAGGCATTTGTTTGTACATTTTGAGAAATAAGGTAAGGTACGGTTACGGTTTTTAAGCCATCGTCGTCTCAACTCCATTTCATTTTGATTCAAGTCGCTGCCGCTCATAATTACAGCGCCCTTAAGGACGCCTTTTGTAATCATTACTCACATCATCACATTTTGATCAAGCCGTCAGTCGGTCTCACATATAAAATAACATTACGCCTTAATCCCGAAAGAGTTAGGCAGTGGTGTAGGTACCTAATCGTAAACCCACATTTCGCCAGTAATGCATGTTCAAGCGCCATGTAATATAGGCGTTTGATGTCTATAGATATAATATCGCCATCGACCGGGCACGAAAACCACGCTCCGTGGCCTCTACTACGAAAACACTTTGCAATCAAACCCCGGATCTCATCCTCAGTAGTTGCACTTGAGACCACTCGATCAACGAGACAGTCACACATCAAAATTTCCACGTGAACGAAGTCGCGGGCATCAGCTAGTGTTTAATATTTTTAAAATGTCCCTGTTTTGCATCTCGACCTCACCATTATGCTTTTGACCTTAATTTTAATAGGAATTGGTATTCTCCGATATGGTTGTGTTACACCTCTGCCACATTTACTCAGTTCTGATTTATTTGTCGATTCTTCCTTTTTCTTATTCTCATTTTTGCGTTTCATGATATCAGTCTTTGCGCTGTAATTATTTTGTGACTTCTAATCGTATTAACATCATTTGATTTGTTTTTTTTTCTTTTTTTTCTTTTTCATAATCTTCCTAACAGTACGTTCTTCATGTACGTTCATCCCACATAAAACACATATCACGCACGATTTACAATTTCATTTAGGTTCGTACTACCCAACACACAATTACGCACGATTTACAATTTATTGAAGGTTCGTACTACCCAACACTCACAATCACGCACGTTTTACAATTTATTGTAGGTTTGTACTACCCAACACTCACAATCACGCACGATTTACAATTAATTGTAGGTTCGTTAGTACGAACCTACAATTAATTGTAAAACGTGCGTGATTGTGAGTGTTGGGTAGTCCCAACACTCACAATCACGCACGTTTTACAATTTATTGTAGGTTTGTACTACCCAATACTCACAATCACGCACGATTTACAATTAATTGTAGGTTCGTACTACCCAACACTCACAATCACGCACGATTTACAATTTATTGAAGGTTCGTACTACCCAACACTCACAATCCCGCACGATTTTCAATTTATTGTAGGTTCGTACTACCCAACACTCACAATCACTCACGATTTACAATTAATTGTAGGTTCGTACTACCCAACACTCACAATCACGCACGATTTACAATTTATTGTAGGTTTGTACTACTTGAGACACAAGTCACGCACGATTTACAATTTCATGTAGGTTCGTACTACCTTAGACACACATCACGCACGATTTACAATTTCATGTAGGTTCGTACTACCTTAGACACACATCACGCACGATTTACAATTTCATGTAGGTTCGTACTACCTTAGACACACATCACGCACGATTTACAATTTCATGTAGGTTCGTACTACCTTAGACACACATCACGCACGATTTACAATTTCATGTAGGTTCGTACTACCTTAGACACACATCACGCACGATTTACAATTTCATGTAGGTTCGTACTACCTTAGACACATATCACGCACGATTTACAATTTCATGTAGGTTCTGTTAGGACACGACTTAATAATCCCTTTTTAAAAAAAAACGAATTTAAAACGTTAAATGATTATATTAATTAAAATTACAATTGAAAGGGAAACTTGGTCAATACTTTGACATACGACCTATCCGGTAGGAGTCTCAACCCGAACTGAGCTCTAGTCCCTGACCAATGCACTAGGTCTTAACCGTTATGATGACGAAGGGCTTATTAGGCACTAAAGGGTGCATTCTAGGGATGTAACAACCCCCCGTTTAAGAGGAACTTTACGGTTTTCATGGAAAGTTACGAGTTAATTCTTAACCTTGGAAGAGGAATTGTTTCAGGTTCCGGATCGTTATCTAAGTTGTTATCATTCTGTGAGTCAGGCTTTCTTTTGCAATCAAAATATTTCCCAAACTTCTTACAAAGTTTATAACTAATAAAGATTAAAATTAAAATGATTACAAGGTAAGTTAAAAGTGGATAATGAGAACTATATTCAATTAGGTTAGGGCTAGGATTATTTATAATTTTATCAACATCTGACAATATTTGATTATTGATAACGTTAGGTAGTTTGTCTAAGTCTATATTTGACAATTTAGAAAATAACAAATTGGGTTTTGATATATTAAACTTTTCTAGATTACAACAGGCTTCATTAATTAAATTAAAATCGGAAACTATATTTTTAACATTTATGACAATATTGTTTCTACCAAACAGTTGTTTGTTTCTACAATAAGCAGTACAATTAGGTGCAATATTAAGTATACCAGTACCTAATATTTTCAACTCTATTAAATCAGATTTACACTGGATAGAAAGTTTAGTCGGTTCAGATTGGACAAATATCCATCTGTTACCTTGCAATTCTTGCCAAATATCTATCTGACCATACATTAATTTAGTTTGACAGTATTTAGGTATTTTCGTAACAATTTTTGTTAGTATGTCGGTTTCACAGGTTGGTGTTTCTGGAATTGAGAGTGTGTTAACATCATCACAAATATAAACTCTATTTACGGGTTCAACACATGATTTTAAGTTACTTATACAGGTATATGTTAGTTTATCTTTACTAATGCCAATATAATTACAAGATGCTACAATCATAGCATAGGAGTTTGGCTTATCTATGTTGTGCGGTATGGGTACCGAAATAGCCTTAAACAGATCTAACTCAAAAGAGTGTACAAGAGGAACTTTAATTACAAAGATTAACTTATTGTTTGCAAAATAACAAGACAATTTTAATATATTGATTAAAGCATGAATATTACTCGTATCTAAATCTAAGTCTAAAGGCAATTTTTCATAATTAGGTAATTTTCTAACATTATCTACTAGCTCATTATACAACTGTTTAGGTGTCATAACTGACGGATGTAGAGTATTAGTTTTAGCGAATAGCATTGCATTTACAAGGTCGTCTAATCTAAATGACAAGGTAAGTAGGCAAGATGACAGTTCAGTATAGACATCGTTCATTTTTGATTTAATATATAGCTTATCAGAAATAATAGACAGGTTACTAAAAGTGCTAGATAGATTAATAATAGCGTCATTCAAACGGATTTCGTTTGTGTTTAGAGTTTTAAGAGTTTCGTTATAACGGGAAAGAGCCGTGCTCGTTACAATTATGTTATCCTTTAAAATAGACGCAATCTTAATATTATTACTATTTAGGGTTTGAATAGCGTTATTATATCTTATAGCATCGTCTTCATCCATTGTGCCAATGACTTGTTTGAAAAGAGAGCCAACTCCTGCTAACCAAGCGGATCTCTTTTCACGCCCAGATGTTAAATGAGATAAGGTACTGTAGTCTTTTTGAATATCAATAAGTCGCAAGGCCAGAGGCTGTAGTATATTTGTGCATTCGGATTCCTTAAGTACTGTATTTTCTTGACACAAAAGTGTGGAACTTTTTAAAACATTATTTATATAGTCCATGTGGGGTTTTATATATGCAATATCTATGGGTACAAGCAAATGAATATTATCCCTGGTCTGTTTCATGATTCCTATCGGGTTGAAGTATATGCCAGGGCTTTCAGAAACTTGTTCGACGATATCAGATGTTGCAAGGGACAGGAATGTAGATATTCTGAAATATATGCATAGGACAAAATATTTAACTAATGCTATATTTTTTTTTTTTTATAATTAAGTTAAAACTAGGTTTAAAGATACTAGGTTATAATACTAGGTTAAAACTAAATGTTAGTTGTTTCCGCCAACTTTAATTCGTCATAGTGATACTTAACGTGGCGGCGATTAACGAGAAGGGTCAACGTATTGTTGCCATTAATTTTTATCACTTTATATGGGCCTTTCCAGATAGGCAACAGGGCTTTATTTTGCCGCGGGTGGTGTTTGATATACACCATATCGCCTGTTTTATATTTCATAGGTCTGGTTTTTCTATCGTAATAGTCTTTTGATGTAATTTTAGATTTAAGAATGTTTTCTACAGCTTTCTCTCTGGAGAGTTTCATTCTTTGTTGGAGTATACGGACATAACTAGGGTATGTAGGTTCTAGTGCTGTATCATAAATAGAAGTGGGTATAAATGGTTTGCAACCGAATAATAATTCGTATGGTGTATAATTTGTGGTGCAATGGATTGTGGTGTTATAGGTTAACATTGCCGTGTAAACATATCTCGGCCAGTCATTTTGGTTGTCATCGACGAAAGATTTTAAATATTCTTTTAGAGTCGCATGACTTCTTTCCAAAGCACCTTGAGTTTGTGGATGATAGGGGCTGGACCATAACTGTTTGATTTTCAAAAAGTTACAAGTTTGTTTAAACAGATCAGCTGTGAAATTGGTTCCTTGATCTGTGAGGATAGTCTTAGGGATACCAAATTGGGATATGAAATGGATTAAACACTCAGCGGTTTCTTCTGCTGTAGCACTTCGGATAGGATAGCCAGCAGAGAATTTCGTGAGGTCATCCTGAATTGTTAAAATGAACCTGAGCTTGGCCGTGCCTGATTCGGGCAACGGTCCGACAATGTCAAGTGACACGCGTTCAAAGGGTTGCGTAGATGTAGTTGTGATCTGCATGGGAGCTCGATTGGTTCTACGCAATGCTTTATTGGTTTGGCATTGATCACACTTTCGGACATAGTTTTCGACATCTCTGCGCATATTGCGCCAATAATATTTCTCCTGGATTCTACTTAACATTCTATTTGAGCCCAAATGACCTGATATGGGAATATCGTGGTTCTCTTTTAGGATTTTAGTAATTTCCGTTGGAGAAGGGTAAATAATGGTATTTTTGAAAATATGAGTTACGATTGAAGTAGAGTGAAAAAGGTATGTAATTATATTATGAATTTTCATAAAACTATGCGAGTCGAATGGATTACGGAAGTCCGTCGTAGCGAATTCGGTTGTGTTTTTATTAATTAATTCAAGTTTTAGATTTTTAAGGCTCTTAAAAATATCTTCATAGTTACACTGATCAAAATGATAAACTTTTACGAAAAGTAAGTAAAATTTAACATTATTATTTTCGAAAGAGAGAAAGGAATGTAATGTTCTTTCTTCTTTCAGGATATCTTTTGGTTCCGGAAGATTATCGATGACTTCCGAAATATAGTGATTTGACTCGTCGAGGTCGATGGAAGTCGGTATAATAATAGTTTTTATTTTTGTTTTTAATAAGTTTTCACTATGTTCATGAATTTTAGTATCAAATTGATTTAATTTGTTGTTTATTTCTTTCAGGCATTTAGTATAAGTGTCGTCGTCATTTTGGACTTCAGGTGGAGTTGGGATGTCAAAATCTTCAGGGAGTTCGAGGTCATCGGGTAACTCAACGTTTTCAGGTAAGTCTAAAAAGTCAGGTAAGTCGGGAATTTCAGGTATTCCGGGACTTTCAGGATCAGCGGGAAGAATTTCCGGCTGTGGAGGTAGAGGTGGAATACTCACTGGTGGTACTTTGTCGGTAAGTACGTGAGCAGTGTTTGGTAAGCTAATGGATTTTACATTTATAGGTTGCGAGGAACTTGTTTTGATCTCGTGCTTGATCGCACTGGTTGAAGTAAGTTCGTCGTCGGGAAGGTGGAATATATCTGCATATTGACTGCAGATGTCATAAAGGACTTCAGATTCTTCTGAGTTTAAATGGGAAGTTCGTAACTGTTTAAGGACCTCGTTTGTTCTCTCATAACAATTGGCGTTAGGTTGAGATAGGCATATTTCATTTTTAGTCATAGGTATTAAGGTCAAAGATAGGTTAGGATCTATTGAAATAGGGTTTTCAGATACATTAAGGATGGATACATTTATTCGATTATTACTTTTTACTTTCACTATTGAGTTAGCAACTAGCAATTTGTCACAAATATGTTGGTCCAAAATTATACCCTCTTTAACTTCTGGGTTTTGAACTAAACATTCTATGATGGTTTCGGTTCGTGGTTCAATAGTGTAAGATGGATGATTGAATGATAATTTTATATGATGGTGTGCGATTTCCAGCATACCAGAATCGTAATTTATTCGGCAGCCATTTTTAACGAATAGGTCATTACCTATAATACCATCATAAGGAAAGCCTAGGTTATCAAATATATGAAATTTGTGTGATACTATGTATCCAGGGGATAGACTTAGGTCTAAAGTAAGGTTACCGTGACTCGTAATCGGGTCTTTTGAGTCTATACCTTTTATTCTGACAACATCAACTCTTGTTTCAGGAGGTTTGGTAAGACATGATTTCTTTATGATACACAAGGATGCTCCAGTGTCTATCAGAAGGGTAAGTGGTTTCTCGCTGACAGACGACTGGGCGACGACATAAGGTAAGTATGTTTTTAAGTTAGTATTTACTTCATACACTTTGTAATCATCACTGTTTTCTTTTTCAGCGATGCACATGGATTGAAGAGGATTGGAGATGTCTTCTGTTTGGGGCTGGTTACCCTGTCGCGTGACATTTTGAGAGCTGCCAGTTTGGGGCTGGTTACCCTGTCGTATAGCTCTAGAGGATAGATGATGATTAGAATTGGAAATGTCTTCTGTTTGGGGCTGGTTACCCTGTCGCGTGACATTTTGAGAGCTGCCAGTTTGGGGCTGGTTACCCTGTCGTATAGCTCTAGAGGATTGGTGGTGATTAGATATAGGATTAGCGGCATCGTCTTTTAAAGTCCGTCTCGTGCGACACCCTGTCGAGACGTTTAGTAATTTAAAGTGTTCTGATCAGATTCTAGAATATTTGTAATGGAGTTTTCTTCATTATTCACAAAGTTTACATGAGGATTTTTGGGCTTAGAAGAATGTTGTTGCGCGGGGTAATCGAATTTATTGTTGTATTTTTTATTATTAAATTCGCGCAATTTACATTCGGCTAAGGTATGACCCTCCTTCTTACAGTATCTGCACACTGACGAATCCCTAGAGGAAGAAGGTTGATTGTTATTATTAGGTAGAAGTGGCTTAGGTGGAGGTCTATTATTTTCTTTCCTAAAACTAACATTCTGTCGGAATGTGTGTTGTTGAATTTTTTCTTCAGAGATCGCATAGTTGACGGCTTCGTTCAGATTTTTTGGATCTCTACATCTTACAATGTTAGCTATGCGAGGGTGTAACCCTATATTAAATGTGTGAAGGGCTAGATCCTCCATCGCAGCCACTCTTCCAACAAGTTCACTTTTCTTTGTATTGGAAATAGTCACTTCTGTAAGTAGTTTGGACAGGCAAGTTTCGACTCGCAGATGAAATTGGCTAACCGTCTCCTGGTTAGTCTGATGACATTCTTGGAGCTCGGTGAGTAAATGGGCATAATGTTTTCTCTCACCGAATTGATTTTTTAGGAATTCTTTGAGAGATGACCAATTGTCAAAGTCTTTAATGGAGCACGCGCTTTGCGCTTTGCCATCTAGTTGGCTGATAATAAATTTAAGAATAATATCTTCTTGTGATGAAGAAGACAAAGATATTGCGTTATCGCAGTTTACAATAAAAGCATTTAGTTTATCTCGAGAGCCGTCAAATGGCTTGATAAATTTTAAAATAACGTTTAGGGGTATTTCCTCATCTCTCACCTCTTTGAGGTCTTTTTTAGAATCGGATTTGCTCATTTTGGCTCTGAAATAAAATACAAGTAGCTAGAATAACTATTATAAGGTCGCGATATAAAACTTTAGCCAACTGGTTCTTGACGGCTTATCAGTATTCTGAGTACTGAGTTACCGAATACGTGGGCGAAGGATGTTTAGACTACGGTCTGGACACAATGTTATCTACAAAATACAAAGTAACAGGACTATAAAGTAACTTACTATTTTTAACTATGGGAAATCTATAAATAGAATTAAAATTAAAATCACTGAACTGACTCACAGAACACAGAAACACTTCATGTTGCGGAGACACGGAGGACGTCTGATCCTGGTTGGTGCTGGATACGAGCAGGTCCGTAGAATGCGCTTGCAGCGCTCTGCCCAGTACCGCTGCACAGTAGACAGGTGACGACTTGGATGAACCTCGAAAAGGCCCTGGATTTGGCCTCTCGAGCTGGAGTTAGTCTTTCGAAGGCTACTGGATATGGCCTATTTCAGCCAAGGTTGGCCTCTCTTAGGCCGCAGATAGGTCGTCAAGGTCGTGGTGAGTTCGGGTCGTAGGATTTGGAGCACACAAGATACACTTGGCACAGAGACACTTTCACTGGATATACTTCACGGGGCGTTCCACAGGATACTATATCCCTTTACCGCTGCCACCAATGTTAGGACACGACTTAATAATCCCTTTTTAAAAAAAAACGAATTTAAAACGTTAAATGATTATATTAATTAAAATTACAATTGAAAGGGAAACTTGGTCAATACTTTGACATACGACCTATCCGGTAGGAGTCTCAACCCGAACTGAGCTCTAGTCCCTGACCAATGCACTAGGTCTTAACCGTTATGATGACGAAGGGCTTATTAGGCACTAAAGGGTGCATTCTAGGGATGTAACAGTTCGTACTACCTTAGACACACATCACGCACGATTTACAATTTCATGTAGGTTCGTACTACCTTAGACACACATCACGCACGATTTACAATTTCATGTAGGTTCGTACTACCTTAGACACACATCACGCACGATTTACAATTTCATGTAGGTTCGTACTACCTTAGACACACATCACGCACGATTTACAATTTCATGTAGGTTCGTACTACCTAAGACACACATCACGCACGATTTACAATTTATTGTAGGTTTGTACTACTTGAGACACAAGTCACGCACGATTTACAATTTCATGTAGGTTCGTACTACCTTAGACACATATCACGCACGATTTACAATTTCATGTAGGTTCGTACTACCTTAGACACACATCACGCACGATTTACAATTTCATGTAGGTTCGTACTACCTTAGACACACATCACGCACGATTTACAATTTCATGTAGGTTCGTACTACCTTAGACACACATCACGCACGATTTACAATTTCATGTAGGTTCGTACTACCTTAGACACACATCACGCACGATTTACAATTTCATGTAGGTTCGTACTACCTTAGACACACATCACGCACGATTTACAATTTCATGTAGGTTCGTACTACCTTAGACACACATCACGCACGATTTACAATTTCATGTAGGTTCGTACTACCTTAGACACATATCACGCACGATTTACAATTTCATGTAGGTTCGTACTACCTTAGACACACATCACGCACGATTTACAATTTCATGTAGGTTCGTACTACCTTAGACACACATCACGCACGATTTACAATTTCATGTAGGTTCGTACTACCTTAGACACACATCACGCACGATTTACAATTTCATGTAGGTTCGTACTACCTTAGACACACATCACGCACGATTTACAATTTCATGTAGGTTCGTACTACCTAAGACACACATCACGCACGATTTACAATTTCATGTAGGTTCGTGTTACCTGAGACACACATCACGCACGATTTACAATTTCATGTATGTTCGTGTTACCAGAGACACACATCACGCACGATTTACAATTTCATGTAGGTTCGTGTTACCTGAGACACACATCACGCACGATTTACAATTTCATGTATGTTCGTGTTACCTGAGACACACATCACGCACGATTTACAATTTCATGTAGGTTCGTACTACCTGAGACACACATCACGCACGATTTACAATTTCATGTAGGTTCGTACTACCTGAGACACACATCACGCACGATTTACAATTTCATGTAGGTTCGTGTTACCTGAGACACACATCACGAACGATTTACAATTTCATGTAGGTCCGTGTTACCCGAGACACACATCACGCAAGATTTACAATTTCATGTATTTTTGTGTTACCTGAGACACACATCACGCACGATTTACAATTTCATGTAGGTTCGTGTTACCTGAGACACACATCACGCACGATTTACAATTTCATGTAGGTTCGTGTTACCTGAGACACACATCACGCACGATTTACAATTTCATGTAGGTTCGTGTTACCCGAGACACACATCACGCACGATTTACAATTTCATGTATTTTTGTGTTACCTGAGACACACATCACGCACGATTTACAATTTCATGTAGGTTCGTGTTACCCGATACACACATCAGGCACGATTTACAATTTCATGTATTTTTGTGTTACCTGAGACACACATCACGCACGATTTACAATTTCATGTAGGTTCGTGTTACCAGAGACACACATCACGCACGATTTACAATTTCATGTAGGTTCGTGTTACCTGAGACACACATCACGCACGATTTACAATTTCATGTATTTTTGTGTTACCTGAGACACACATCACGCACGATTTACAATTTCATGTAGGTTCGTGTTACCAGAGACACACATCACGCACGATTTACAATTTCATGTAGGTTCGTGTTACCTGAGACACACACAAAATATAATAGATATTTTAATAAGCAGATACGTATTTGCACTTAAGAGTATGATAGGTACTATTCAGTTTACAAAATCATCGGAAGACTTACTGAAAACTGAATATTCAATTACAATTACGCGAATTATACGATTAGAATGAGTAGGTATCAACATTTTACTAAACTATCTCTCGAGCAGGTATGTGCCCAGATAAGATGCAAGAAATCGATTTTACTATATGGTTTAGTTCCACATAACACTAGCCAACACTAAAAAATATCGCAAAATGATGAAGTACATCGGTAGGTACACCCACTCTCAATACCCAAAACATATTAATTTTGTTGTATCACGTCTTAAACTGCCATAATATTCAAATTTAGAAAAAAAACACATTTTTTGAACTTATTTTGCGGGTAGATGTAAATTTTAAGTATTTAATTATGCACTAATAGGGTTACAAAACCAGTTAATCATATCTCATATCATATCATATCATAGCACCATGTCTCGAGTTTGTATAAATTCTCCTGACAGTTTTGCTATATTTGTGGTTTAAACACGATCAAAAAGTCAAAAAAAGAAAGAAAACTACTCCATTGATTAAGTAGGTAGTGCTATAGTCAGTCCATCAGAGCTTAACGATCTAATCTAATCTCTAGATTTACCAAAGATAAATCTGGAATATTAACTTCAAGATTGAAGCAATAGAATCTGCTTCAGTCGGAAGTCAATGTTACTGCTTACAGTAAGCGTCTAACTCCCTTCATGATTCGCGATTCCTTATTGACTCGCGTAACTCATGTTTAAAATGTGGACAATTATTATTGTAATACAATATCATTTGAAAATGGAACCCTTCGATGCTGGAAGACCACTGCTGGTTGTTAATTTGGGAAACCCCAACTACAAAAAACCATCGACTAGCAAAAGATAGAAATTCGCTGTTTTCATACCAAAATAATTTAAATTAACAATTTATTCCTTGGAAAATACGTAAACACTAATACCGATATATCATAACATTGTGACGTGATAGGAAAGTTTTATTTTTCATTTAACGTTATTTCCAACACATAGAACCCGAAACACGTGAAATGTGACTAGTGAATTTAATCACTAATCATAAAGGAGATCGGAATTATTGGGTTAAAGTATGTACAGAAACGATATCAAGTATATCAAAACACTAGATTTTTCTGATTAAAAATAACATGTAACAACAACAACTTTCCACTGGAATCAGCTAAAATTTCCAATTTGAAACATGGTTTTTAACAGAATGAAGTTCCAAAACTAGCTCCTTATACAAGCCATCAGGTCATTTTAAGCTCGTTCCAAAACTAGTAGTTCTAAAGGAGATATTAAATAACACATAATTGATTACTGTTCATTTTTGGCCCAACGATGTATGGAACCCTGCCGATTTCCTTTACTCCTTTAAATCTTGTTCATGTAAAATCGTATAAATAATAACGGAACCTGACCAGTAATTTGAACTCAATCTATATGGAAAGTATAAAATCTATTTTGTTTACAATAATCCGACATAATACCTGCCCACTGTATGATTTATCGAAATTATATGGAAAGATCAACGAAGTGCAATGATAAACAAGACAAAGTACCCACATATTATTGGTTGGTATTAATAAGCTCATAAATATTTCATTTTATTTGAATGCATTCTTACAATCACAGCTAGTGAAGAATATCAAAAGCTCAATTACCCACTTTATGCCAATTATTATTATTGCTATTTCTTTGCCATTTTGCCATCAATCATACATCCAATTCATAAAAGCACTTCAGACCATCAAATCATTTACGTACCTACATACTTATTTAACCATCCTTTCCCCCCTTTTTTTTTTTCAAAATTATTATTTTTAACCACTGACCTTTTATCTCGTCGCCACATGTAGTGCTCCGCGTCACAAGAGGTAAGTTAATTGGCTCGTTACCACACCAGTATGCAAGTAGACGTCCGTTCTCGCTCGTGGCTCTCACGCGACTGACTACCCCACTACCCGTGTGCTCGAGACAACGTCATGTTATTGACAACTATGACAAGATTATAGATCACAAACACTACAGGGTCGTCTTCCAGTCTAACCTGATGCAGCTGAATACCAGTATTTTAAACAGAGCGACTGCCTATCCGACCTCCACAACCTAGTTGGTACTGTAGTAACACCGGGTATGACTGGTTGTCAGACTTTTTGGGCTCTCTGCGCATCATGGAAGCAATCTTCTATGATGTTCTGAAACCATCAGCAAACATTCCTGATGCGCTACAGTAACGAGGGAGCCCCAACAACATCCTGAAAGTGTTGTTATACTGAACTCTGAGGGCGTTGTATGCCCTCTGCGTATATCGAGCCCACAGACTGCACGTGTATCATTGACAGAAAGCCTTTATAAAAGTTATTTTTACTTCCGCACCTTGACACCAACACACCGGTTTGTATATATACCGCTTGCAAACCTGAAATATTGCATCGGACAGTCAACGCATTTTTTTTTTAGTGAACTAGAAAATCATCAAAAAACCCTTCCGTTCTGGGCAGAGCGGAAAGGAGTGTCAGACTTCTTCTGACTAAAAACCACCCATGTTCCTTCTTAGCCCATTATGTCGAGGCCGCGGTATCTCTTGCGAACAACCCGCAGTACCGACGGGACAGCTAACGCCCTCCGTTCTCTTTCCATATCAGCGTCTTCCTTTAAGTCCTCCGTAACTATGTGCCCCACGTACGTATAATCTAGCACTCTTTCAAAGGAACACAGCACACTGAATTTTAGCGAAAAAATAGATTGATCGTTCCAAAAACAACCGTTTCCCAGTAATATTGTTTTGCGTAGAATTATTTAGTTTGACGAAGGTGCATTGTATACGAGTAGGTAATGCTTCGTTGACGGCATTGTGAAGTGTCCAAAACACCCGCGTAGCGTACGAGGAAAATTATTTTACTTTAGGTGATATATTTTAGGTTTCGAGCTCATACGACTACGCTGATTGTTTCTCCATTCCACATTTGACATTGGCAGAATTGTCGACATCGGCACAATTGCCATTCATAAAAATAGAATAGAATAGACTACGCTGACGCCATGAACTGATTATGTTTGAGTATAAAAGGTGTCAAAGTTTAAACTTCATGTTAGTATTCAATTCATGTTGCAATACGTACGTTCTGGAAAATGTGGTCTAAACTAGTTGTCATGTTGTTGTTGATCAGTTTTATGGGACTGTCGTGGTCTGCGCCCGCTCAGTTTTTTCCTACTCCTAACTGTCCTGGCAATATGAGGTTATTACAGGGTAAAATATGTGCGCCAACTACTGAGAGTCCAGACCCGTGAGTATTTTGTATTTTTAAATTTGTTAAAATGAACAAAACATTACGCCCGTAGTCTCCAAAGGGTTAGGCAGTAGGGTACCTAATACGCTGGTTATGTTAGCCTTTATATAAATGGCAAGCCTGTTGCCATGAACCGGACATCAATTTAATCTATGTGTCTGCTACTGAGAAATACACACATATTGTCATGTACATTTTCTTTTTATATTTTCCTGACGTTAGGTATTTATTCCGACCGTTAGACTTAGACTTCCACTGACTAAAAACCATCCATGTTCCGTTCCCTTTGTGTCGAGGCCGAGGTATCGCATTCAAACAACCCGCAGCCCCGAAGGCGTCGGCTCTTGCGGGCTCCTTTCATGCTGCTGACTCTCTTTGAGGCGCGCGTGGAACACGAACGCGCCGTCGACACGGCCTGTAGTCGTCATAGGACGGACGGACGGGACGGCGAGTTAGCCCATTACTCACCGTCCATAGGCCCGCGTCTACGGTGGCCGTAAACCATCATGTGGCCCCCGACGCGACGCCCGGAGCGTATCACGCGGCGGCTGGGATGAGAGGTTCTCTCCCTTTCACGTTCCGCCACCTCCTTCGCTAACGGCGTCCCATTCCTCCTCGCCCCGGACCATGGCTTGCACCAGGACCGGACGCGAGAGGTTGCCGCTACGAGAACATGGCGGGGCTCCACCTAAGCGAGGAAGATCTCCACGGTGTACTCCACCGTGTCCTCCGACCGATCCTCGCAATGGTGGCATCCGGGGGTTTCATCATCCTCCCGAAACAACCGTGTCCGGTGAAGACCTGCGTCAGACGGATATGAGGACGCCGTGGCGCCTCTCCAGTCACTCGTCAAAGAGGGGACTTACCACCACTACTTAATATATTATTTTCACCATCGCTCCGCTCCCGAAATCTAACTTAGCGGCTGTACATTAGCGTACTTCTAACATTTTATGTTGTAATTTTTACTGTTACATTATATTATTGTATATTTTTTTTTTGAGAAATAATTAAACGAGCCACAGTTTTTTTAATTGGCCACAGGATCAAACTTCTAATTTTATAACTAAGCCACGGGAAAATTATATAGCCTCTAATATACTAATTCGTCTTCTTTACAACGCCCACTAAATATTCTATAGAAAGCATCAAGTGACGATCAACATTTATATTAACTTGTCCTTGTTATTTATAAATAGGCACCTAATTTACTAACTCAGCCACGGAATTTATATCTCACCACCATTTTACATTTTACAGCTTCAACACAAGGCCCTCAAAAAAATTTAAATGAAGCGACCGTAGTCAACATCATTTATTATAACTTCGCATGTAAAATAGTACATCACATTCTTTTATCGTGAAAATAGCAACAGAAAGATTTGGCGCGAGCGCGCGAGACGACAGCGACCGGCAATTTGCACCAATCAGAGATCGCCATGAAATGTCAACTTTTGAAACACTTTAGATTATTATATTTACGTTATAAATACCTATTAGTTACAGAAATGTTTTTACCATTGTCTAATTGACTAGTCACAGGCAGATTGTATGATTCGTTATTGTAAACTGAGGGAAATAGGTTAGGTTAGGTTAAAACTGTGACCAAACGCGCGAGCCGAGCGAGCGAAGCGAGCGGTGCCGCGGCAGCGGCCGGCGAGCGCTAATTCCGAGTTGCTTGCAGAAATGTTTTCACAATTTATTGTCTAGTTTTCCGATAAAAATGAAGTTCTGAAGCGATTCTGTCGATAACTTTTGTAGCACAACATGTAAATAAAATTGATCTTTAGGACATTCGATACTCTGAACTTCAATATTTAGGTCATTAAGTACTCTGAACTTCTATATTTAAGCCTATTCGATGACACGACAGGAGTTTATACATACTATTAGTGGCTATATTATAATATTTGATGACAATTTTAATTAAATTTTGATGCTCAGTTAATGTGGCATGAGTTATAATTTAAACGTGCTGAGTTAATAAATTAGAAGTAAGTAAGTAAGTAAGTAGTTAGTAAGTAATATTTATTTGTCTAAACATGGTGTACATGATACATTACATGCAGGATAATAAAGGGATACATTAAGTTCTAACATGTTTAGCCACATGTCGCGGCGTACAAATCGGTTGGAAGAGATGGTGCGTAAACCGTGATAATATTCAACCAAAAAATGATATTTAAATATAAATTATGTAGACACTTAAAAATAAAAATAAACATAATTATTCATTAAAGATTAGGTAGGTATCATTACAATTTGGCAGCATATTTTTTAAATATTAAATAAAATTAAATGTCAAAGTAGGTAGTCATTAAATAAAATTAGTCAATAAAAATATTAATACAATACAAATTCAACAAATTACAATAACATGTCAAAATATAAATAAAAATAAAACAAAAATAAAAACAACGTCAACATCCTATAAACGAAGAAAATTGTCCTCTTTCATAAACTCTGCTATACTGTAATATGCTCTTTCAGTTAGTAAACTCTTCAATTTGCTTTTAAGAGCAGATATATTTAATGTTCTCCATGATTTGGGCAATTTGTTAAAAATGGTCGGAGCCATGCAAAAGATGCTCTTACGCAAAAGAGTTGTTTTAGCGCCATGGACACAGAGTTTAAAATTATCACGTCTATTCCTAGGGACAGCATCAGACAAAAGCTGAAATAAATGAGAATGCGATTTAATGAACATTACTGTTTCCAGGATGTATAATGAGGGCAATGTCAATATCTTACGTTCTATAAAATAACGTTTACAGCTATCCGTTGTTTGCAGTCTAAACATCGATCTAATGCACCTTTTCTGTGCCCGAAACGCAATTTCATTGTCCGTGCTATTCCCCCAAAAGATTACTCCATATCTAAGAATTGATTCGGCTAATCCATAGTAAGCAGTAATTAGCGCATCTGTGTTGAGTACCACAGCAAGCTGTTTCAGAGCGTAGGCCGCACTACTCAATTTTTTACTTACTGCCTCTATTTGAGGTTTCCAATTCAATTAGAATCTATTATTATTCCTAGAAATTTTGTGGTGTCAGCTTCATTGATATTTGTATTATTAAATTGAATATTAAGATTTTTTATTGTTTGTGTACGTTGTGCAAAGTGCATTACGTTGGTCTTTTTTAAATTATTATTATTCAACCAATTTATAATGGATATTAAAGAATTATTAATGTCATGTTCGTATGTGTTTATGTCATTACAAGAAATTGTCATAGTGCAATCGTCAGCAAAGAGTGTCATCGGTTGTTCAGTTACTTTAGGCAAGTCATTTATATACAAAAGAAACAATGGAGGTCCCAATACACTGCCTTGGGGTACACCGTACATAACTGTTCGTTCTTCTGATCTTGAAGTTTCTTCACGTTTACTTTTTTTATTTATAGTGCTGATTTCCGTAACTTGTTTACGATTATGAAGGTACGATTTAATTAATTCTAAAACGTTGCCTCTAACACCATAGGCTTCAAGTTTATCTGCCAGAGAATTATAATGTACGCAGTCAAATGCCTGTGTCATGTCGCAGAATATGGCACAGACTGGTGTTCTTTTATCTACATTTAGCATGACATTGTGTAAAAACTCATAAATAGCCAAATTAATACTTTTATTTTTACGAAATCCCTTTTGCTCGTCACTTAAAATATGATATTTTTCTAAGTAGGTATTTAATTCTCCATGTATATATTTTTCAAATACCTTAGACATAACTGGTATAAGCGCGATCGGTCTGTAATTTACCATTAATTCGTGATTGTCTTTCTTATATAGCGGTTTCACTATTGACTTCTTCAATGCATCAGGAAATATACCTGTACTTATGCAGAGATTAATAATGAAACACAAATGAGTACATATTTCAAATGCAACTGCTTTCAATATTTTAGTGGCAATACCATCGTAGCCAACGCTGTTCGTATTTTTAAGCTTTATTATAATATTAAGTATGTCATAGGGTGTTGACGGTGCCATAAACATAGACTGTGATCTGCCAAGAATTAATGACGTTGAGTTTTTTCCCGCATTAATCGTTGGCTGTATTTTTTCTATAAAATAATTATTAAATGTATTGGCAATGTCTTTTGGGTGTGTGATTTCTTTACTTTCAAATTTGATGCAAGAAATAGAGTTTTTCGGGGCATTGTATTTACTCTTATTAATTATTTGCCACGTAGTCTTAGATTTGTTACTAGAGGTTTTAATATTGTAATCATTTTGTGCTTTCTGAGTTAGATTCATAATTTTTCTAAGTAGCTTTGAGTATCTTTTAAATTTATCTCTATTAGCTTGACTCGGTTTTAACCTATATTTCCATAGAAGCTTCCGTTTGTTTTTACTACACAACTTTATCCCACGTGATACCCAATTAAGTTTTTTAGTAGTTCTTATAGTTATAATTTTTCTGGGAAAACATAATTCGTATAATAATTGGAACGTTTCAATAAAACAGTTGTAGGCTGCATTAGGATCGACCGTCTCGTACACATCTGAGAAGGAAAGACTACTTAGACAAGTCTTGAATTTTTCTATATTTTCCTGACTGTAGTCTCGTGTACTTTTGCGATAGTACTTAAGAATATCCTTTTTCTTAACGGGGCACTTTAACAGTTGTGCTGTGTGATCGGATAGCGCGAGCTCCAAAACTTCTGATCTACAACGACGCTTGTTAAAATTATGCGCAAAATTATCTATGCATGTTTGGCTCGCAGCCCGCGTGGGTTGTCTCAAAGCAAGTTGTAAGTTAAAATTTAAAAGAATACACTCGAATTCATAGAAAGAAGCTAATTGAATGTTTTTTTGATGCCATATATTAATATTTTAGAAGTTTACTGTTTGAATTCATGTTACAAATTTAGATGCTAAAAAATAATCACGATGCTGAGTTGTATTTAGAGTGGCTTTAAAAAAGATAACTTGTGGCTAAGATAGTATTATTTAGATGCTCGTTAATTGTGGCTGACTTAGTAATTTAGAAGGCAAGTTAGATTTTTAGATGCAAATAATGCTATTAAAAAGAAGCCGGTTTAATTAGCACCCTTTTTTTTTGTTTTCTTACAATAAAACATTTACTTATAACAATGCCCGGTCCTGACTATATTTTTAAAAATCTTGTCCTTACAGATATGCCGAGCTTCTTCGTGAGATAGAAAATAATAATGACACCAAAACTTGAAGATCATATCGCCAAGTCATATCTCATATGCGGAGCACATTTACTACCAGTTGTCAAAAAAAAAAACTTGTAAAACTGAATTTTTGTACTGTATAATGGGTATGAACTATTGACTTTGCGTCGCTTCAATAAAATATGTTTTTTTTTATTCTTTATTTATTAGAGAGGGTTTGTTCACATAGCGAACATGTCACCCTCATAGGAACACTTTACATGCAAAACTTACAATCTACGTTTATTTCCTATAATAACTAATTTGTATATTATTCTAGCAGTTTTAGATGTCGGAAAGGTTGGAATCATATTGCATGGTCCTAATTTTAGAATATTTATACTATATTGGTCTGGAATCAAAATTCTTTCAGCCTCATTGCGGACACACTCCACTATCATTTTATTGTTTATCTTTAGTACAGCATTTTGGATTAAATAAATATTTATAACAGAGCTATTTAGTTTTCCTGTGTTCATCCCATATTCAATACAAAGTGTAAAGAATAACTTAATACTCCTCAAGCACTTTGTGTCCAGTCGACCTCGACCACAACTAGTCGCATGACCATACCAGTTTCTAAGTAGGCACTCTACGACGAATAAGTTGTGCATGTTGTGCTTACCTGTAAGAGGTTGATACATGTGTCGGTGATTCTAATGTATGTATCTCATGTCTTTGATTTCGTGTATTCAATTGTTGGTGAGCCAAATAAATAAAATAAAAATAAAATGACCAGCCGCTATCTTGAACTGCTCTGACATGACTGCTTCATCCCTGTTCCAGTCAGACCTTTGCTCGTGCCAGCCCGCGAAGCTGAGCCAGTAGTGTTAAACCAGCCCTTATGAAATCTCTCTCAGATCCAGCTTTCCCTTTGCCGCCCTCCCCATAGATAGACGCTCTAAGCTGAGGTTCGTACCTCACAGGGGTGCCCTTAGCGAGCTTTCACTGTGTCTATAAGTTTTATGCCATGGCTGGCAGGCATCCACAGGATTTGTCCAGTGTTTTAAGTAATGCAGCTATTTACGTCCGTTTTTTTTTTTTTTTTGTTATTTGATGGAAAGGGCTGTCGTCGGAAAAGACTGCAAATTAAAGGTTCTGTTGGTGAAATGTCCGTAGATGAAAGACTCTGCTGGGAAAGCGGCAATAAATAAATCTGACAACGAACAGTCCAATGGCGAATCGGTCTTAGGTGGATGATTGTGGAATTCAGTACTATCGTTATTAGAAATCACAGGGTCTAGATGTGTACCTATATTTTAGGGTTCCATAGTCAACAAGGTACCTATCTTTATAGTTTCGTGATGTCCATCTGTCTGTCTGTCTGTCCACAGCATAGCTCATACTTAGGCTCTTTTTACTAGAAAGCTGTAATTTGTAAATTGACGGCACGGTTGGCGCAGTGGCTAAGCGATTGGACTGCTGCGCTGCGTGTCGCGGGTTCGATCCCCGCACGGAACAAATATTTGTATGGCCTACAAATAGTTGTTTCGGGTCTGGGTATTTGTGTCTGTGAGTTTAAGACGATGACAATAGCTATTGACTTCTGATGTTTCAGTATTTTTGGCCACGCCCACAATTTTTCCGATACCCTAGCGCCATACTACCAAGTAAGAAACAAATAGTCCAGGATCCGCGGTCCATTTTTCACTTGATTACTATCAAGCTAATTTTGATGAGACGGCGAGACGCCTAAGAATTTCCTGCACGATAACTCTCGAATTCTCGATTGTGGTAAGTAATAGGGGTAGCAGGGATAAAATATGTTGGTTTGATGATTCTCAAAAGTGTTAGTACAAACACTTTTGAGAATCATCAGCTGGGTTTTTTTTTTGATAAATCTGATGATAATTATCTCAATTATTGGAAAAAATATTTGTCCTACAAAATGTAGGTATGGTTTGATCAAAGAGTCCCCTTCCTTCCTTCCAATATGTATCGATAACGAAGTCATTAAAAATGATTACTAACTGGGTTTTGGGGATTGGATATTTTCTATTAAACCCACTCTTTACAAGTTACCTACAAAATTCCTAAAATTATAATAAGTGTTTGGCACTTACTCCACGCACCATCAATACTCCCGTACATCATAAACAACAGGCTAATACACTTTCTGGAGCCACACATTCCAGAAGAGCAAGCAGGTTTTGTTAAAGGCAAAGGCACGCGGGAACAAATCCTGAACGTTCGCCAAATTATAGAGAAAAGCCCTGTATTGATATGTTTCATACATTATACTAAAGCATTTGATTGCGTGGAGTGGGGCAAGCTGTGGGGGGTTCTCAAAGGCAATGGGAACGCCTCAACATCTTATTGACCTAGTCCGAAGCCTCTACATCAACAACCGCTCTTTCGTCAAAATCGACACCGACTGCTCAAATGCGTTAGGCAGGGATGCATCCTCTCACCTCTGCTCTTCAATGTGTATGAAGAGTAATATCATTCAAGACTCTTGAGGGCTGGGACAAGGGGTTTACTGTTGGTGGAAAGTGGATTTCCAATCTGAGGTACACTGACGACACCGTTCTCCTTGCTACAACTTTTAGCAACATGAAAGAGATACTGCACAGATTGGAAGTAGAAAGTGGCAAAGTAAGGTTTGCAATAAATAGGCAGAAAACCAAGCTTATGGTGGTAGCTCGTGCGGGAAAGCTATCGGGCGCCTATAACATCTAAGGCATCTATACTGTGGACAGCTTCGATTAACTGGGCTCCAATATAAGTAATGAAGGTAGTTGCGTCCCAGAAATAAAACGGCGGATAGCTATGGCTAAAGATGCTATATTACGCCCCCAGAACATCTGGGAAAACGAAGGTCCGTTTGGTCAGACCACTAGTTTTCCTGATTTTCCTCACAACACTCTCACAACAATCCAAACAAGAGTACGACAGAGGATAGATGCATTCCAAATGTGGTGTTTTAGGCGGATTCTCCGAATTCCATGGACGGCCAAACGCAGAAATGTGTCTATCCTTTACCAACTCGATATCAAGACTCGATTGTCAACAGTTTGCCTACAGCGTATTTTGTCTTATTTCGGCCACATAATGCAAAGAGGAGATAGCAGCCTTGAAAAGCTGGTCATTGTTGGCAATACCGAAGGCAAGCGACCGCGAGGCCGGTCGCCATTTTACCAATTTTGAAGTGTCTGTCTTTCAAACGATTGGCTTTGAGAAAAAATTGTTTGTGGAACCTCAATGTCATTTTTAAAGACCTGTCTATGTCTATAGACACCCCACGCGTAGGTATAGGTTTGTTGAAAAAAAAAATAGTTTCAGTTCCATTTATGACCCCATAAATCCTTTTTTTTATTTTTGTATAAAAATCGTAAAGCAGTTCACAGAATACATCTACCTACCGAGTTTCAACTGTGTAGTCTCAATAGTTTCCGAATGAAGTGGCTGTGACATACGGGTGGACAGACGGACAAACAGACATGACGAATCTATAAGGGTTCCGTTTTTTGCCATTCGGCTACGGACCCCTAAAAAACAGCTGGTTTGTAATAATTTTTGATGAGCTCGTTATCAATACATGTTGGATTTAGATTTAGATAATGATCATCAGATTTAACAAAAAAAAAATTGTTAGGAATAGATTTTTGAAAATCATCAAATAAATATATTTATAATCAATATATATTTATAATCAATATATATTTTATCCCTGCTGCCCCTATTACCTACCACAATCGAGAGTTTTCGTATAGGGTAATGTTGGCGTCTCATCAAAATGCAGCTGCTCACGGAAAATTAGCTTGATAGTAATCAAGTGAAAAAATGTACCGTGGATCCTGGACTAACATTGTGACGCGGTCAATAATAATTTATAGATGAACGGATAGCTGTCAGTGGGGCGCAAAGTGACATACGTCCGTCTAGCACCGCGCCTAAGCGCTCACTGTCGGATTGCATACGTAAGAAAGAGAGCGCGATGACGCAACGCTCGAACTTCTTATAAACCATATAATGATTAATTACTTATAAATAATTTATTACATAATCAAAAATTAAAAACAACGAAATTTTGTATTTAAATATGATACGTTATTGTTATAAATTTTACCAACGTACGTTGATCAATAATACAGATATTTTTGTTGGAAGATCATTATAAGAGGTTACTTTACCATTTTTTTGTATCGAGAAAACTTTTCAAAAACGCGTTTTGAATACAACGAAATTATCAGAAATATGTTCAAGATTAACATATATTTTTGCCGCCGTGTCAAACTGTATAGATGTGGCTAAAAAATTGTTCAATACAAGCCTATTTGGCTCTTGTCAGCGCCTTAAATGTTTGTGAACGCACCCACGATACAGGAGAAATTCCTAGTGTGGGGCAACGTTTATTTAAAAAAAAAAACTGTAAAAAAAATCTCTAATTTTTTTTGTTTAATGGTATACATGAAGTGGGGATGTTTTTTTCCAAGGGATGTCTTTGAAAAATATTGCGAGTTCGTTGTAATACTTTTTCGATTATTTATCTAATTCTGATGCTGACTGGTCTTACTGTCGCAATTAATAGGTGTACAATAACACACTTAATTAGTGTTTTCCTTCCTTTTTGATATCACCAGGAAAAAATTGGTCTAAGTTAATTTTAGTTTTCACGTACTTATAACTTTGTGTTGAACTCCTGCTGACGCAATGGTCCGATAATGTACGGGTATAAAAGGAGCCACCATATACACTTAAGTTTATTATCAATACATATTCAGTTGAAATACGTCGTGTACGTTCTGCAAGATGTGGTCGAAACTAGTTATTATTTTGTTGGTGATCGGTTTTGTGGGACTGTCGTGGTCTGCGCCCGGTCTTATTAATACTGACGAATCTTGTCCTGGTAACAAACCGAGAATTAATGGTCGCTGTGACCCAACGTGAGTGGTTTCTATCTTTAAATCCGTCAATGTACTTATCATAGCACCTTGCCCATAATCTCTAATGGGTAAGGCTGTAGCACACCTAATAGTACAGTCCACCAGTTATGTTAAAGGGGACAAGCTGCTACTACCGAGAAACCCCATATGAGAATCCCAATTCCCAATAACTACACACAATAAAACAATGCCCGGTCCCGACTATATTTTTAAAATCTTTTCCAGATTCGCTTTCGGAAGTGCCGGCTGGATCATTAAAAAGTATCATGATGATGATGATGATTATTAAATGTCATCAAAACTTGAAGATTCTTGACTTGTCTCGGTAACGGAGCACCTTTACTACCATTTTTACATTGTATTCTTTAAATTTAATCAAATCACTGTAGGTAATTGGTCGACGCAAGTTATAACTTGTAACTAAATATTATATTTATACATTTGTGGAAGCTTGTAATTAGCAAATGAAACTACTTATGCATGATATTTATAATTATTATTAGTCTGTAAGCTTTCTTTAAAAGTTAAATAAATTAAATTAAATAAAATTTTGCCAAAAAAACTAGCTAAACTGAATGTACCGCGAATATCGACTGACTCCGTCAAGATAACGCTTTTTAAGGCCTTCTGCCAGTCGTTTTACACGTGCAGCCTGTGGACTAAGTATACGCAGCGGGCATACAGCGACCTGCGCGTACAGTACAATAACGCGTTCAGGGTGCTTTTGGGGCTGCCATGGCGATGTAGCGCGTCAGGGATGTCCGTGGATGCATGCGTCGACGGGTTCGCCGCGGTCATGCGGAAGCAATGCGCTTCCATGATGGTGCGCCTACGCTCCTCCTCCAATGGCATCCTGAATGTGTTTTCAGACAGATGGGACTCACCCCTTTTACATAAATTTATAAGTGTTCAGACACATTATGAAATGTTTATTATTGTAAATTTAATTTAATACTAACATTAGGCTAAGTTATTTTATAATTACTAACAAAATATGGAATTTATTCTGAAATAAAATATTTGAATTTGAATTATTATCGCAGCAGTGTGTAACTTCGTAGCCAACCTAAAACATAATGTACTAAATCGATATCGCAATAACGCATCCGCTATTATCGACCGATAATGAACAGCCTATGTGAGAGAGTCTTCCATGTTCTGAAGAATCGGTCAGAGTACAATGTCCGCAGTCAGTCCATAGTGTGATTGTACCGGTTGGACTTATCTTTAATTTTTCTCTCAAGTTCATAAATATGTACATCGTCTATAATAACTCCTATAATATTATATGTAAAACTATATTTACCAAGTCAAATACTGACAACGCAAAAACATCCTGTATAAAGTTATTAACTTGTTATTTCTAAAGTAAATTCTATTTCCGCTGCTAACCCGCCCGGCCTCACTCATTATGACGTCAAGCGCCCGACCTTCGAAAAAAAAAGGTGTGCCGGCGCACGCCGGCCGGCCGGGCTCTTATCTAAATTTTTTGTTGACGTGTTATAAACAATAGACGCTTCAAGTAATGTTTTCGTTCAAGCTTATGAGAGACCCTTTCAAGTGGTGTCAAGTGTTTGTTGATATTTCGTCTCAAATTTATTACATTATTTCGTAAACATTGACTAGGGTTGACAAAAAACATTATGTGAACATTGTGAACTTTAAAAATTATTATTTCGAAAAGTAAATCGATACTGTTGTGTTCACTAGAATCACTTGTGGGCTTTTGGGGTTTAGATTAAAACCTCTCAATATATCAGTAAGTTGTGTGCAACTCGAAGGGACCGTCTGCTTGCCTCAAGGGCTAGTTCAGGACTGTTCTACGACTTTACCGTCGAGCCGCTGTCTACGTTTATTTGTATATATCACATCTCTTCCTTTTTATAATTTAATTAGATTTTAAATACAACTAACATATTCAGAGTTTAGACATTCATTATTTTAAATACTAAGATATGTTTAGAATCTAGAGGTCAACCAATTTAGAGTCCCTTATCAATATTTGATTATCGGACATAGTTTTTACGTGTCTATTAGGTTTTAAATATGGTTACAATATTTAGAACTTACACGTTAATAAATATATATTTAAATACAAGAACAATCTCTAATATTAAGACAACAATCATTCTTAATTTCTAGCATTTAGACAGTTTTACGTACAATGACAATATTTAGAATTTACACGTTAATACATATACATATTTATATTTGTTAATACCATAACAATCTTTAATATTAAGTCAACGTGTATTCTTAATGACTAGCATTTGGACATTTTGGTTTTAATTAAAATGTCTGCTACTAAAGTACAATTAGATTTAGACTTAGTAATTAATTAAGTCCTAAGGATCTATAATAGTACAGCATTGTGCTGATCTTGTTCATCCTTCTTTATCCAAGTCGTAATTTATGCCTTTCCATTCTCCTTGTATTTTCATAAGATGTACTATATTCCTCACGTACTCTTGACCAGTTTCATCATTCCTTGCATTTACATCGCTTCCTTCTTTGTGTATTTATAACAGTATGAGATGTGGGATTAATATGAATGGATGTTTTCCGGTGCTCTAAATGTCTCAATTGCTTTAATCTATAAGTGGTTTAATACCTGGCGGTGAAAGCTCGTGGCCCAAAATTTGTATTGTTTTTTAATTGAAAACACATTTATTTTTATTGGGTAGAACGTTGTTTTGTTTTAGTTTTGCCGTTTGAATCGGTAAATCCCTTTGCTTGTAATAAACGTTGTGATTTCACTACGTTTTTTTCACAACGTGATGAAAATCGTTTATATATCGAATTTGGAGTAAAGTATTGCTTTACCAAATTTAGGAATCAGTTGCTCTATTGGCCATGATGGCTTTGTTGGCTCTACGCATTTATCTAAACAAATACGAATATCATTATCAGGCTTTAGAATCGGTACCATTGGTGAAACCCAAGTGAATGGTTTATTTACTGATTCAATAATGTCCATTGTAACCAGTTCTAATTTCTTAATTATCTTTGTAATATTATTATTATTATTGTTTCCAGAGGTATTGGAACTCGTCGATAAAACTGACACACATGTGTAATTTGTTGTATCTATTGTAATTTCTAATAGAATATCTTTGAATTATGGAAATGGTTTGTCATCAATGGAATTTAGGATATTATTATAACCAATTTTTGTTTCTTAACCCAAAAGATTCCTTGACCCATTTCCTATGACATAATATTTTGTTACTGATTTTGAACCAGCTTATAATCTGTGCATCAAAACAACACAACACTTTAAGTGGGTGTTTAGCACCGTAACCCATGAATGTTTGGTTTGGGAACGTTTGCTGGTTGGAAACTATGACTTTGGATTTTTTATGTGTTTCTAAGTTTTATCACTTATTGAGCAACATTGGATTGGATTCACTCATTGGAGGTACTACCGGAATCAATAAGCATTTTAATGTTTGTTCCTCTACAGAGGTGGGCTCTTCATTGGTGTTTTCCAGTTAGGTTTTCTTAATTGGCCTGTTGTTATTTGGTTGTACTTATTTGTTGTTTTGCCAAATATTAGCAGTGTTTCTTTTATTGGCCCTTGGCCTGCAGTGTTTCAGGTAATGTCCTTTGAATCCACATTTCCTGCAAATTGTATTAATTGCAGGGCAGGAACTTATATCACCTTTGTGATTTCTGCTGCCACATTGGCTGCAAGGGAACTGTTATCACCTTTGAGATTTTTGCTGCCACATTGGCTGCAGGGAAACTGTATCACCTTTGTGATTTCAACTTCTTTTTTAATTGTACATTTTGTACTTTTTTATCACCTTTGTGATTTTCACCTTTGTGATTTCAACCTCTTTTTTAATTGTACATTTTGTACTTTTTATCACCTTTGTGATTTCAACCTCTTTTTAATTGTACATTTTGTACTTTTTGTGTCAATTTTGTTAAGGCGGGAACTTGTGGCATTTGTGCTTTGGCTATCGTGGAAATTGTTCATTTGCCGTTCTACGGCTTCTAAACAATTTGCTTCTACTGTGATATTTTCAACTGTTGCTAAAATGTTTTTTTTTTTTTAATCGAAATACACTTTTCTGTTATTTGATCGATTATATTTTCATCTTCATTAGCAAAGTTGCATTTTGAGCTTTGACGCTTCAATCGAATCAGGAATATTTCAAATTTTCTTTCCGATTCTTGGCTCATTAATCGGAAAATGTGTCTTTCAAATAAATAACTTTGTTTCTTTTTAACCGCGATATCGTAAATGTCAGTCGCGTTTGGATCAGTCGAATGAGCTCCAGGAAAATAAAATATATGACTTGAAATGCTATGCCTCCGGCATGCAGTAAAATTGCACGTTTATTATTTTGATCCCTGGTATTTATTGCTATAAAATATATTTCTAAAGCACGTTTCCATTTTACTCAACGGGAGCCTTGGAGATTGAATTTGGCTCTTCACAATTGAATGGAGGGATCTATTGCAGGGATTTGTAATTGGGAGATGTTGATCGATCTGTAAATAATGGAGAGGGAACCTCACCTTAATAGTAATAAATCGATTCAAGATCAAGATCGATTCGACAAGTTCACTGTAACTTTAACACAAATTTGTTGTTTGGTGTTAAAATGAACAAGCCCAGTCTTTAATAAAGGAATCACGTAGGTAACAACTTTGTTTATTAAGTTTTAAATTTATCGTATCCGGCTAAAGAGCTTTGTGACTTCATTTAGCACTTACGATAAAGAAACTACTTTATTCGACAAATCATAAAAGTACAGACCCTTATTATACTCTTCAAGTGTACCGTTATACTTGTTACTAAGCTAAACGGGTACTTGACACAGGGGTGATTTATTTTTAGGTGACGATAGCCAGTGCAAAATGCATTCTAGATTTTGTTAAAATCATTAGCCTTAACGGATTTCAGTTTTAATAGCAGATAACATATTATGTATCTACTTTACTTCGGGTTGTCGAAGGGGCACTTGTTTAAAACTGGGAACTTTCCGAGTAGTGTGCTCGTGGTACATATCAAACACTTGTTCAGTTTTAATAGCAGATAAATTAATTGATCTACATTACTTCGACATTGTCGAAGGGGTACTTGGTTAAAACTGGAATTTACGAGTAATTTTCTCGTGGGAACATTATTTTTATTGAAATTTATTTCAATAGTGCAAACGGATTTGGTCAACAATACGTAGGTCAGGGCAGTATATTTAATGACAAAATAAATGGATTATGAAAGCATTGTACTCGTCACACACACGATCCTGTTTCAAGTTATAAATTAGTGAGTTGTTAAATGAGTAAATGATGTTTAGTTTGTATTTTGTTTCACAAACACCTTTACACGTCAAAATGTTACGCAGTATCTACATCGGTGTAAGCAGCACACCAGCTGACAGTCGACGTAGATTTTGCATAGACAAACAAATAATATTGTAGTAACAAATTGTAATTATAAGTTGTTTTAATTAAACATACAAGGAAGTATATTCGTTAATAGTATTTTTTTGCTACACCATCACACCAGTTATCCATGAAGGAATAGGCAGGTGTATCAAATATTATTCGACCAAACGCATGTTTTTTGTTTTGTTTTTTTTTTACACAATAAACTATAATTTATTGTTGTTGACCAATTTCCGGAAGCAGGTATATAATTTGAGTTACAATTTCACTTACTGCGCTTTTACTCGTCGCCAATGTTGTGTTCACTAGAATCACTTGTGGGCTTTTGGGGTTTAGATTAAAACCTCTCAAATTATCAGTAAGTAGTGTGCAACTCGAAGGGACCGTCTGCTTGCCTCAAGGGCTAGTTCAGGACTGTTCTACGACTTTACCGTCGAGCCGCTGTCTACGTTTATTTGTATATATCACAGATACCATATATATATTTTATGTGTTTTATGCTGGAAGGGTTCTATTTACGTACGATAAAAAAAAAAAAACAAAAATTGATAGTACAAAAATATTAATTTACATTTTTTTTTTTTTTAGGCTACCAGGATTTATTGCCGACGGTGATTAATTTAATCACCTAAATTAAATAATTTATTACAACTATACTATTTCACGTAAATTAAAAATATTGCTACTATCTGAAAGATAATTTAATAATGTAACTTACATGTAAGTATTATGCTGATAGGTTTATACAATACAGTAAAATATGGAATTAATTAATTAATTAATTAAATGAAAAAATTGCACTCGACATTTTTTGTTTATTTTTTTTTGTGAATTTTGAGTAAACAAAATACATACGATGTTATTGTTTTCTACAAGAACCGCCCCTATGACGACCCCCTGACCAAGATACTCTTTTTAATTAAATGTAATCAATTTTAATTAATTTTTCTTAAATATACTTTTGAACTTCGCGGGCCGCCATTTGTTTTTTTGTTAGGTTAGATTGAACAAAACTTAAAATCTTAACTTTAATTTACTATCTTTTGTATATGTTTTTGCTGAAAACTATTGTCTAGTAAATATCCAATGTGATAACTATTACTTTGGATACGGAACTGGTCTTAAAATTTCATAAATTACGAAAGCATTCTGACAAAATTCTAACACCGTTACAAGCACCCGTAAAATCACCCAGAAGTTAAAATATACTTACATTTAGGTTAAAATCCGGTTGCACACACATACACTGTATTATAATTAACCACTTAATCGCTATTTTATTCAAAAACACTCACTCAAAACAACTAAATTATTTAAAAATACATGGAGCAACCGTAAAGCGCACGCGTCATTTATCGGATTTCAAAGACTGACATTCAACTTTTTTTTTTAAATCGAATTGACCATAAAGGTTAAGTGTTGTCGTGTTTTTATCATGCAGAATTTAATAAAGTATCGAGTAGAAAAGAGAAAAAGGATTGAAACTTCATGGGATAGAAGGAAACAGATATATTACGACGCCATGGAACGAGAAAGTACAATTGGTACTATAGTCACAATTTGGCGCTTCAGCTTACGGAGCGGATTGGTACTATAGTCCCAAAGGTGCGATCGGGCGGTTTTCGATCCGAGAACCTTTTTTTTTTTTTTTTTTTTTTGTTCTCAGGGGGAAACCTTCAAAAGGCTACCGGTCTTTGGGGATAAGACCGGGGTGTGTGGGATTTTTACCGCACTAAAACCACCCCGGTGGCCACCAACCGCACATGGGAGAAGGCACCGTTTCCGTTATGGCACATCCCTGGGGAGATTGTAAAGTGATCTCCCCTGAGCCTCGCTTTGCAATTGTGTACGGCAGCACGTGACCACTGTGCTACCGACTTCTCTGAGGTCACTCGGTGGGCAGACAGAGTCCCCACTCTGAACGCCCACGACCCCATTTTCCCACCAGCTTTAGATTATGCGGGTGGGGTTTCGGCATGTTAGGCATCGAGGCGGTTGCCTGCCCGACGCCTTCTTCTCCGAGCGGGATCGGCCCTCTCACGATCGCGCTCCGCAGCCTCCTTCTGAGCCATCACTGTCTCACAGAAAGAAGCCACCTCCCTCCAGTTCTCAGACTCCGCTAGCATACCTCGAACTACTGCGGGCAGAGACAGATCTTGGCCGATCCTGGCTATCAGGACTCGTCGTTCAGAGGCCCACGCAGGGCACTCTTCAAGCGTGTGCTGTGCTGAGTCCAGGCCGACTCCGCAATGATGGCAATTCGCCGTGGCCTCTCGCCCAATCCTATTCAGGTACTCGCCAAAGCAACCGTGCCCAGTCAGTACCTGAGTGAGCCTGTAGGAGATACGATCCTCTCTTTGCAGCCAGGCTTCCAAGTGTGGCAGGATGGCTTCGACAACGCGCTTACGTGAATATTGCGGCTGTTGCAGCCGCTCACGCCACTGTTCGAGCGCGTGTCGCCGTTCCTGCCGCCTCAGCCTGACAACAGCGATTTCTGGCACGCCAGTACCACTTTGGCGGATGGCTCGGATTCGGTTATAAACCCTTGCGTCCATATCTGCCAGGATGTCAAGCGGGGGAAAACGTGCCAAAAGTGTAGCCGCCTCAAAAGACACAGTACGGTATCCTCGTGCAATACGAATAGCCATTTTACGCTGCAAGCTGTTGACTTTAGTCCTGCAACGTCTGACTCCAGACAGCCTATTTGACCAAACTGGCGCCCCATAAAGAACCATTGATCGCACTACCCCAGCGTAAAGGCGGCGAACTTCTTCTCGAGGCCCCCCGAGATTTGGCAACAGTCTATGCAGCGCAACCACTGCCTTTGCGACTCGGGGAACTAGACGGTCGAAGTGCTCTTCGAATCCCCACCGACCGTCCAGGGTTAAGCCGAGATACTTAATGTTTCGACCCACCGGGACTTGCGCATCTCCAACCCTGACTAGCGAACTAGGTGGGTCTCTGGTTTTCGGCAGTTTATGGAACCATAGTGCCTCAGTTTTATGAGGCGCTATCTCTAAACCTAGCTCGCGGATTGACGCCACAACCTTGTCCAATCCGAGCTCGGCAAGTTGGATGGTCTCTTCAAAGGTGTCCCCGCAAGCTAACACCAAGGTGTCGTCTGCATAGCAAATGACATGAACACCAGCGGGAAGGTCAACACGGAGGACCACATCGTAAGCGAGGTTCCATAAAGGAGGCCCTAAAACTGACCCCTGCGGCACCCCACACGTTATCTCCCTACGGTGAACGGTAACGTCACGATCTACATAGCGAATGAATCGATCGCGGAAGTGATGAGTGATGAATAATGTGGTACTCTGTGATATACAAGTGCCGCTCTGATCGCTTCCCAAGGCACGGAAATAAAGGCGTTAACGATATCCAAACTCACCGCCAACGCCACCCCACCCCGAGATATTACCTGTTCCGACAGCGAGCGGACGCGTAGGATCGCATCAACAGTAGAACGCTGCTGCCGGAAGCCATACTGGCAATCGGCAAGGTCGGGGCCAACATGTAATAAATGTCCAGCGAGTCTTTCGGCAATTAGTATTCTCTCGAATAGTTTCGAAACTTCGTCGAGCAGGCAAATTGGACGGTATGCAGAGGGAGAATCTGCGTCCCTGCCTTCTTTCCTCAACAAGACCAAACTAGCCTCCTTCCAGTCCGAGGGGAATACGCCTGTACGGAGGCAGTTGTTAAACAGCCGTCTTAGGCGATCCCCGAGAGCAGGTAAAGCCAGAACCCAAGCCCGACCAGGGATACCATCTGGGCCTGGTGCAGTGTTATGAGCCCCCAAACGTCTAACGGCTCTATCCAGCTCGCCTTCAGTCACCCCCAACTCATCAGACCAGTCTGCAGGTGACAATAATGGTGGAGGACTATCCCTATCGATTGGAAAGAGAGTGTTAAGGACTCTTTCCAGCAGACTTGGATCCATAGTTCCTGTAATAGGGGGGACCCATGGACGTAATTTAGCCATAACTAACTTATAAGGTCTTCCCCACGGGTCCCTATCCAACCCTTCGAGGAGTTCCCTCCAGGACCTTGATCTCGCATCCGTGATGGCGTGTTGGAGCTCCATTGTCGCCTCCCGGTATGCTCTATAATCTCTGGCTATTGCTTCCTCCGTGGCTCTCGGTTGTCGTCTGCGCCGAGTGCGCTGATACTGGCGTCGTGATCTTAAGCACAAAACACGCAATTGCGCGATATCTTCCGATCGATCCGAGAACCTACACTCTGAAAAACTGAATATACGACGACGTAGTGTCGCTTTGATTGAATAAGTTTTTTTTTTTTTTTTTCTGTAATTGTATCGTTTGTAATGTATTTTAAAATAAATGTATATAAAAAAAAAAAAAAAAAACTATTTCCTTTTTCTCTGTTCATCCCATATGAAGAAGACTCCTCAAGCACTGTGTGGCCAGTTGACCAAGACCACAACTAGTTGCAGGACCAGCCGCTATCTTGAACTGCTCCACTGCCCTGTCTTGCGACCAAAACTGTCTTCCTCATCAAATTTTCTGCGGCCATAAGGCCGGGACTCCACTAAAGCGGAGACGAGCGGAGCGGTGAGGAATTGTGCGGACATTGACCAATAAAATTAGTTAAAATTTTCATCAGGTCTATCGCCCTTCCTGTGATTGGTCGAATTTGACACATCTCTCCACTTTGGTGGAGTCCCGGTCTTAGTCATGGTCGTGGCCGCGTACTACGCTAGGTCCCTAACTCTTAAGCGAATGACTAGCAGTGTCATAGTTTCTTCTTAATTTCAAGCGAGACCTGTTCTATCTCATGAACTACATATTTATGATGGTGGTTGAGGTGAAGGAAAACACCCGGGACACGAGCTGATCTTAATGATGATGTTATTCAGAAAGAACAGGTGTGTAGTACTGTAGTACGACAACAAGCCAAAAAGTACCTTATGCCTGTCGACTTAAGGTACTTTTTGGCTTGTCGTAAATCAACCATTATGAGATCAATGATCGACCATTCTGACATTATTGAATAGCAGACTTGGGGCCCAGATGTATGAACGTGGTCAAGGCTGATGGAGTCTCCAATGATTGAGATGAGGATCATAGCAGGTAAGTATTCTGGAGGTTCAGCCTATCTCTATGGTAACATGGTGTGAGTTGATAAATAACACTAGTGCAGGATTTAATTTTAATCCAGCTGCATCTGGTTTGACTTTAAGGCTACTACGATATAGTTAGAAAAAGGATATGTAGATGAGTTTACTTACTGGAGTCTAGTCAACATGTTTGTTATGTCATGGCGTGCTCCTTCCAATTTGCTCTGACTTTCGGTATCTCGGTTCACTTGTGCAAAGCGATGGTGAAATATATCGTAGTGTAAAGCACAGAATCAACACTGGATGGATGAAATGGCGGCAGGTCACGGGACCAATCAGCAACTCCCGCATTCCTCTTAAATTCAAGGGAAGACTTATAAAACCATGGTCAGACCTGCTGTCGTGTATGGATCAGAATGTTGGACCACAAAAGGAATGAAGGGAAGATAATTGCATGTAAAAGAGAATGAGGAGAATGCTAAATGGAAAGGTGTCGCGTAACGCGAATGGATAGGAATGAGTACATATGAAGAAGTCTAAAATTAGTAAAATTTATACAGCCTCTTTGTTACCCGGGCTATTTTTACGAATCTATTGACGCCTCATTTATTAAAATCCATTCATACATTTAATAAATACATAGACTGCCACACATTGACTGTAATTACCCTTCCTTTTGTTTTCGCCATAGTCGGGTAATAAGGAATGACTATACAAGAAGTCTAAAAGTAGCACCGGTGACTGAAAAGTTGTGTGTTAATCCGTAAACGTGGTATTATATGGACATGTGATGCGTAGAAATGAGGAAAATGTAACGACGAAAATGTTGAGTATGAATTTAGATGGATCTAAGAGTAGAAACGAAGGTCCGTTTAGTACGAGCACTAGTTTTCCCGATTTTCCTCTATGGAGTTGAAACGTGGACAATCCAAACAAGAGAAAGACAGAGGATAGACGCATTCGAAATGTGGTGCTGGAGGCGAATGCTCCGAATTCCATGGACAGCCAAACGTACTTATGTGTCTATCCTTTCCCAACTCGATATCAAGACTCGATTGTCTATCTTGGACATGTTCTGTCTTTCGACAAGGAGCATTCCAACAAGGAGATTTCTAGGAGAGTACAACTCGGATGGGCGGCCTTTGGTAAACTGGAACATATATTTCGGTCCAAAAAGATCCCTCAGTGCCTAAAAACCCGCCTTTTTAACCAGTGTGTCCTACCTACGATTACCTACAGTGCCGAGACATGGACGCTCACAAAGGAGACTGTCCACCGAGTACGAGTGGCACAAAGGGCCATGGAGCGAGCCATGCTCGGCATAACCCTATTGGATCGAGTGCGTAACACTGAAATCCGCCGTCGAACGAAAGTCTACGATGTCGGGGACCGGGCGGTGCGCCTCAAGTGGACCTGGGCAGGACATCTTGCTAGACGCGGAAATGGCCGATGGAGCAAGGCATTGACTGAGTGGTGGCCAAGGTTAGGCCATAGAAACCAGGGCCGTCCTAAAGCTCGTTGGGTTGACGACATCGTTAGGGTTGCGGGAAACACCTGGATGAGAGACGCACAGGATCGGGACGCGTGGCGGAAAAAAGGGGAGGCCTATACCCAGCAGTGGGTGATTCCGGGCTGATATGATGATGATGAATGATTCAACGTTTTATTGAGGAGTAAGCTCCAGTCACTCGTCAGAACTGACTAACACACATTTCTCTTGATTGTACGAGGACAAAATTCTAATTTTAATTGAAATGCAATAGCTATGGCGTCTTGATTTCGAGCTCATGCTGACGCTGACGTCATGGACCGATAGTATTATGTTCATGCACAAAAGGTGGCACAATTTAAACTTCATCCCAAGTATACGTACGTTCTTGAAGATGTGCTCGAAACTAGTTGTTATGTTAGTGTTGATCAGTTTTGTGAGACTATCGTGGTCTGCGCCGGCTTCTGTGTTCGGTACTAGTATGTGTCCTGGTAACATGCCGAGGTTCCGTACTGGTGAATGTGCGCCAATGGCTGTGGCTCCAGATCCGTGAGTACTTTCTAGCTTTAAATCCGTTTTAATGAACATTACCCCCGTTAGGCAGTAGTAAGCCTAATAGTTTTCAAATTTTCCGAGTTATGCTATGTTCCATGAAAATGGAGGCGAGCCCTGAACTGGACACCAATCCAAACCCCATGGCTGCTTCTGAGAAATATCTGGTGGAGAACCCCAATAACACCACCGGACTAGTTGAATAGAACATTTACTTACAACAACCTCCTGACTAAATGTTAACTCTTTTACTTACAGGATGTTATTCGAATATTTCGTGTGAAATACCAAGTACATGGAGAATAATAACTGACACCAAAACTTGGAGATTTGAGCCAAGTCTCGTAAACACAGCACGTATTGACGTCGCTTCGCTTCAATAAAATAGGTTATTTTTGTTAGTAATTGTAAAGCAATTTGAATTAAATGTATCAAAGAGGTATTTAGTTTTCCTGTGTTCAGACCATATTCAAAACAAAGTGTAAACAATCACTGAAGGCACCTCGCGTACGTAGCCAGTCGACCACAACCACAACTAGTTGCATGACCAGCCGCTATCCTGAACTGCTCCAACCTATGTCTATACCCAGCAGGACCATAATATGTTGAATCGGATTGAAAGCTGAAGTGTAACGTGCGCAGTATATTATAGTATATACCTTCCGAATCGCATAATTAAAAAAATAGTACCGTGATGGTTAGGTACGGTAAAATCTTAAATTATTTCCCAGCAAGACCCTCCGCTCTTTGAAGGTCTTCAGACCAAACTTATATGGTCCTGTTTAGCGGTGTTTTAGTACCTTGAAATTACCTTAGTTTTATTTTTATAGAAATAAATTAATCATCCTGTCGACGAACAGTCCAGTGGCGAATCGGTCTTAGCAGAACGGTTGCGGATTCAAGGACAAGGCATACCTCGTCCACTTTCGGCCCCTAGTTCGATAAGTACTTAAAATTAATATTTTGGTACAGTAAGGAGGTTTCTGATTAGATGACGAGTAATAGAGAAGTATGGAAGCAGAAGACATATGCTGTGCCCACCACAAATGAATAGGTATAAATAAAATACATTGTATATTTAAGTAATTAGTATTTGACTCGATAACAGGAGCCTTAGTTACAGATTTTATTAAATTGACAGAGAACATTAACATATTAAAAAAAACACATAACGTTTCGGACATTGAAGGTCAGTCCATCTGGTACGGCTACACTGCGGACCGGCTGCTGACGGATTCTTCGGATTATTCGGAGTCCGGTGTCCGGCGCCACGTCCGCAATATGTTTGTAACAATTCCATCGAACATTTCAGTAACATAGTTGTAAGAAGAAGTGACACTTTACTGCCGTACTCAGAGAGTTTTAATGATTACATAGGCTATCACTTAGAAAAGGTTTTGACAGTTGTGTCATACAAAAAAATAAAACCGACTTTAAAAAAAAAAAACAAAATAAAATGAAATCAAACAAACAAAAGTCACCGACTTCAGAAACTGATTTTTCTTCTAAAGTTTATTTTTCACTTTTTTGTGTTTTTTTTTAAAGTCGGTTTTATTTTTTGTTAAAAAGTTTTTATTTTTCACTTTTTAGTGGTTCACATGTTCATGGGTCAATGTGGATAATGTAGTAATTTTTTGAGTTTTGTTGATTTTTCAAAAACCGCTTGTCCGATTTCGATAAAAAAATTATGGGACCATTTCAGAATATAATACCCTTTCCAACAAAAAAAGAATTTTTCAAATTGGTTAGCAAGTGAAGGAGTTATGCCCGAACAAACATAAAAAAAAAAATACAAACATCCGAATTGAGAACCTCCTTCTTTTTTTAGAAGTCGGTTAAAAACAGTGAAAAACTTTACTTAGTGATGGCCTTAGTAATCATTAAAGCTCTCTGAGTGCAGCAGTTATTAGTCAAAACATGTCACTGACATATTCTGTAAATTCAGTTTTACAAGTTTCATTTTTTATTTTATTTATTAATGAATTTATTAATTTCGTCAACACTGTATTTTTTTTTAATTAATTAAAAACTATAAAATATACTAAACTAACAAATTTCTTTTGACAAATAGTAGTAAAGGGGCTGTGTTAACGAGACATGGCTTCAAATTTTGGTGTCATTTAGTAATTATACTTTTTAAGGAACCAGTCGGCAGTGGAATAAGTTATCTTGCTTTCAGTTCCTAATGCGGACCTGTAAAAAATATTAAAAATATAGTCGGAACCGAACATTGTTGTAAATTCGAAGATATGTGACATCTACCAATCCGCACTGGGCCCGCGTGGTGGATTATAGCCCATCCCTCTCCTAGAGAGGAGCCACGAGTCCCTGCCGTGGGACCAATATAGGCTGATGATGAGGGCATTGTTGTAAGTGAATGTTCTTTTCACCTGGGGGTCTAAAATGGCCACTTTTGCAGATCATAATGTGAATTGCGTTTAAAAGCGTAAAATGGACCTTTCTTATTAAAAACTGCGTCTGATACTATTTTACGAATGTTAATGCAATTCATATTATTTTCCTATTATGATGTATTTTACTAAATTGTTACAGACGCAGTTATTATAATGAAAGGTCCATTTTACGCTTTTTAACGCAATTCATATTATGATCTGCCAAAGTGGCCGTTTTAGACCCCCTGGTCTGGTAGTGATATTGGGAATCTCCTAATGGGTTTTTCGGTAGCAGCAACAGAGATTGGATTGGTGCCCGGTTAATTGGAAACAGGCTTGCCCCTTTTTTAAAGGACTTATGATAACTGGTGGGGCTGTACTATTAGGTATGCTACTGCCTTACACTTCGAATATTACGAGCGTGATGCTGTGTTATTGTAACGATGGAAACCACTCACCCTGAGCTAACAGCGACCATTAATTCTCAGTTTGTTACCAGAACAAGGTTCGTTAGTATCAATACCACCGGGCGCAGACAACGAGAGTCCCACAACACTGATCAGCAACAACATAACAACTAGTTTCGACCACATCTTGAAGAACGTATGTATTTCAACTTGATGTGTATTGCTAATAAACTAAGAACATATGGTGGTCCCTTTTATACCCGTATATTATCGGACCATTACGTCAGCAGGAGTTCAAAACAAAGTTATACGTAATAATTAAAATTAACTGGTGATATCAAAAAGGAAGGACCAATTATTATTAGTGTAGTGCACCTATTAATTGTGCCAATTTGATAAGAGCAGTCAGCATCAGCATTAGATAAATAATCGAGTTTGTTGAAAAAGTATTTCAACTAACTCGCAATATTTTATAAAGTCTTTCTTTGGAAAAAACATCCCCAATTCGTGTTCAAGTTTTCGTGTTCTAAACAAAAAAATGTAGAGATTTTTTTACAGATTTTTATTTTCAAATTACAGCTTTCTAGATAAAAGAGCCTATGAGCTATCCAGTGGACAGACAGACAGACAGTTGGTCATGGCGAAACTATAGGGTTTCCTTGTTGACTATGGAACCCTAAAATATAAATATCTAGTGATTCCGTGATTTCTAGTAACGATTCCGCAACTGTTCTCCTAAGACCGATTCGCCATTGGACTGTTCGTCGACAGGATGATTCATTTATTTACGTTTTCCAACAAGGGCCCCTCCCTTGTCTATCCCCTTCCATGTTGCTAAAACTTCCATGTTGACAAAAAACCACCCATGTTCCTTCTTTGCCGTCTGTGCTGGGGCCGCGATATCTCTTTCGAACAACCCGCAGCTGCCATATTGCTGACATCTCTTTGAGGCGCACGTGGAACACGAACGCGCCGTCGACACGGCCTATCGTCGTCATAAGACGGACGGACGGACGGCGAGATGGGTTGGGTATAGGCCTCCCTTTACCTCTTCTCTACTAAACTACATGATGTATTAAGTAATCGGTGGACGGTGGGGGTTCGATCCCCGCACGGAACAAGTATTTGTATGGCCTACAGATAGTTGTTTCGGGTCTGGGCGTGTTTGTGTATGTGAGTTTCAATGTTTGTAAACGCACCTACGATACAGGAGAAATTTCTAGTGTGGGGCAAACTTTAAAAAAAAAAAAACAGTATTTGACTCGGTAACAGGAGCCTTGGTTATATTTACTTAAAGGAAAAAGTTATTATACAGAGGAGTTACATATTTATTAAATTATAGAGAGAACATTAACATATTAAAAACCCACATAACGTTTTGGACATTAAAGGTCAGTCATCTGGTACTTACGGCTACACTGCCGACCGGCTGCAGACATTATACCTCCTCTGATGCATTTTTCAGTAAGTACCTACATTATCGGTCCGAAACCGGTGCCCGGCGCCACGTCCGCAATATGTCTGCAACGGTTCCATCAAACATTTCAGTAACATAGTTGTAAGAAGAACTGACACTTATTAGTCAGAAGATGTCAAGTTACTGACATATTCTCGGTAAATTCAGTTTTACAAGTTTCTTTAGACAAAATTGAGTAAAGGTGCTGTGTTTACGAGACTTGGCTCGAATCTCCAAGTTTTGGTGTCAGTTATTATTTTTCATGTTCTTAGTATTTCACTCGAAATATTCGAATAACATCCTGTAAGTAAAACAGTTAACATTTAGTCAGGAGGTTGTTGTAAGTAAATGTTGTATTCAACTATTCTTGTGGTGTTATTGGGGTTAACCATCAGATATTCCTCAGTAGCAGCCACGGGGTTTGAATTGGTGTCCGGTTGACGGCAATAGGCTCTCCCCTTTTTGCATGGAAATAGGGGATCGGACTGACTCAAAAAATATGATTCTGTTTAGTCCGTCAGTTGGATTATCGAAAAATATTGGATACGTGTTTTTTGTTTTAACAAAACAATAAAAAATTACGAAGATAAAGCGCGTCAAAGATCATGGAGTGGGGCTTGAAACGACAATTGAAGGTACAAAATGTACTATCATATGACGTCACACGAGTTTTCGAAGCACTGTATCCGTCTTTATTTTTTGTTTACGTGAAAAAAGAAAAAAATACGTGGTTAATATTTTTTGGAAATCTATCTGACGGACTAATTATTAGTTTATTTTGTCCGATCCCCTAGAGTAACTGGGAAAATTTGAAACTATTAGGTTTGCTACTGCCTAACCCTTCGGAGATTACGGAGGTTATGTTCGTTTTAACGGATTTAAAAATAGAAAGTACTCACAGATCTGGAGCCACAGCCATTGGCGCACATTCACCAGTATGGAACCTCGCCATGTTACCAGGACACATACTAGTACCGAACACAGAAGCCGGCGCAGACCACGATAGTCTCACAAAACTGATCAACACTAACATTACAACTAGTTCCGAGCACATCTTCAAGAACGTACGTATACTTGGGATGAAGTTTAAATTGTGCCACCTTTTGTGCACGAACATAATACTATCGGTCCATGACGTCAGCGTCAGCATGAGCTCGAAACCAAGACGCCATAGCTATTGCGTTTCAATTAAAATTAGAATTTGTCCCGGTACAGTCAAGAGAAATGTGTGTGAGTCAGTTCAGACGAGTGACTGGAGCTTACTCCTAAATAAAACGTCGAATCATTGAAACTTCACAAACCTCAGATTGGTATTCAATGAATTATTTTATCCATTCGCGTTAAGCGACACCCGATCACAGGTCTGAACATGGTTTTAAAAATCTTCCTTTTGAATTTAAGGGGAATGCAGGAGTTGCAGATTGTTCTCATGACCTGCTGCCATTTCATCCATCCAGTGTTGATTCTGTGCTTTACACTACAATATATTACACCATCACTTTGCACAAGTGAACCGAGACATCGATAGTCGGAGCAAATCGGAAGGAGCACGCCATGACGTACGAAACATGTTGACTAGACTACAGTAAGTAAATTCATCTACATATTATCCTTTTATCAACTATATTGTGGTTACCTTTTTTTTTTGTGGGTGGAAAATCATCAAATGACCCCCCCCCCCCCCCGCCGCTCTTGGGCAGAGCGAAGGGGAGTGTGAGAGATCTACTGACTAAAAACCGAACCCATGTTCCTTCTTTGCCCTTGCGCCGAGGCCACGTCATCTAGTACAAAAATCCGCGGCCCCGACGGGAATATTGTGGTTACCTTCAAGTCAAACCAGATGCAGCTGAATTAAATCCTGCACTAGTGTATTATCTCACACCATTTTACCATAGAGACAGGCAGATCAGGTAGAACACTAGGTAGTGTACCACGCGCCCACGATCATGACTTATGGTAGCAGAAAATTTGATGAGGAAGACAGTTTGATCGCACGACCAAGTCTCCACCACTTGGTCGTGCGATCAAACTGACTGACTGGCCACACAGTGCTTGAGGAGTCTTCTTCATATGGGATGAACAATTGAACACAGAAAAAGAAATAGCTTTTTGATATCCATTTATTTCAAAATACATTACAAACGGTACAATTACAGAAAAAAAACTTATTCAATCAAAGCGACACTACGTTTAAAAAACTCTTTGTGATAATTCATTATTGTGTGAGTCGAATGTAAAGGAAACTTGTCTGAAATCTATGTATTTATAATAGGTACAGATGTACAATATTTTCGAGAAAAAATTGTTTCACAAAATTAATATTCAGTTTTGCAGAGATATCATCATCAGTTATCACTCGGATACGTAAATATAATGTTGTTTGCAATACAAAACAAAATAGAGTACTTACACTTTATAATTTTAAATTTATTAGAACGATGCATCCGAAATAACAACGAACGTATCACCGACAGCAAAAAAGTAAGACAAAATCAGCTAAGTAACTTTTTTACATTGACACACTATTTTATATAAATTTGCATCTAAACTGACAACATTTAACTGTAATTTCACTATTATTATTATTATTTATTCATTATCGGACAACAATACAATCCATTTTGTTAGTAAACAGTGCCTTATACCGTATTGCACTCTACTATGGCCGTATTGCACTCGTTGCAGACATATTCGCGGTACATTCAGTTTAGCTAGTTTTTTTTTTTGGTGAAACGGTAGTAAAGGTGTCCCAATTCCGAAACCAGTCTGGTTTTCTGTTATACTTTCCAATGATCCAGTCTGCACCTCCAAAATATGACCTGTTAAAAAAAATGGTTAGAACGTGGCATTGTAATAAGTGAACGTTCCTTTCATCGGGTTTTGTGGAGTTATTAGGTTTATCGTCAGGGATGTCTCGGTATTAGCAACCGAGATAAGATTTGTGTCCGGTGCTTTTGTGTGGGACTTAACATAACTGTTGAATTTTACCTAACCTATTGACAAACCCTTCGGAGATTATTTGCGTGATGCTATGTTCATTTTAGCAGATTTAAAAATAAGAACTACTCACTCTTGGTCTGGACCCTCAGTCGTTGGTGCACAACCACCATGTTCAAACCTTCGCATGTTACCAGGACAGATAACGTCGTGTACCAGGAGACCACGGGACCACGAGAGTCCCACAAAACTGATCAACAACAACATAATAACTAGTTTCGAGCACATCTTGCAGAACGTACACGACGTATTTCAACTGAATGTGTATTGTTAATATACTTAAGTGCATATGGTGATTCTTTTTATACCCGTACATTATCGGGCCATTGCGTCAGCAAGAGCTTAAAATAAAATACTTACGTTATAACTAAAATTAACTTAAACCAATTTTGTCCCGGATATCAAAGAGGAAGGAGTGGACCAATATTTATTTTATTTTATTTGTTAGGGATAAAAAACTGTTAAGTACATGCCAAGCTTAACTTAAGATTCTTAAAATAGCACAACTTAGAAATAGGTACATTTATACACAATCTCACAAATTATTACACATGTAACCAACAACATGAAAACAGACAAATCGTGTCCGTCGTAAAAGATTAGTAAGAAGTAAGAAAGAAAAGAAAATGAAACTTATGAATTTAGCAATTCTATTGCTCTTGTCTTGATGCGATCTTTGGAAAGAGTAAATAAGTAAAGAGTTTTTTTTTTAAATTGAGACAGAACATAAAACGCATAGCGTTTCGGTCAGTTCATTTGGTACGGCTTCACTGCCGACCGGCTGCAGACATTGTATTCTGACGGATTCTTCACTACATTATCTGTCCGAGTCCAGTGTCCGGCGCCACGTCCGCAATATGTCTGTAACGGTTCCACCGAACCTTTCAGTTAACATAGTTGTAAGAAGAAGTGACACTTATTAGTCAAAACATGTCCTGACATAATATTAATATGCTCGGTAAATTCAGTTTAACAAGTTTTTTTGATAAAATGGTAGTATCTAAATGTGCTTCGTTATGGGACATGACTCGGCGGCATCTTCAACTTTTGGTCTTTTTAATTATTTTGTATCTTACGAAGAAGCGCGGTGTATCTGTAAGGATAAGAAAAACGAACAATTGTACATAAAATAATAAGTTACAGCAAAATTACAACATAAACATGAACCTAGTTAGATTTCGGGAGCGGAGCGACGGCGAAAATAAAACGCCCGTCGGGGCTGCGGATTATCGAAAGGCATAACGCGGCCTCGGCACAAGGGTGAAGAAGGAACATGGGTTGGTTTTTAGTCAGTAGAAGTCTGACATTCCCCTTCGCTCTGCCCAAGAGCGGGGGGGGGGGGGGGGGTTATTCGATGACTTTTCAACCGCCAAAAAAAAAAAAGGAGCCCATACTCCGGCCCTGGTTCAAGCCATGGTCTGGGGCGAGAAGGAATGGGACTAGTGGTGGTTAATATAACGAATAACACCAAAACATAACATGTTATTGATTCATAACGAATAACGTATGTTATACTGACGCTGCCTACGTGTTATCATTATAATGTCTAACTCAACAACACGCCCAACGAATAACAGCGGGGCCAGAACGGGGTAATATACTATGTATAACAACGTAGCAAGCGGTGGCGCGCGGCGGTCCTACGATGCACCGTTGCCGAGTTATGGACGCTAAAAGTTTCGGTTAAAAAAAAAAATTGAAATTGAAATATCTCGAAAACGGAGCGTCCTAGGCAAAAAAGAACCAAAATTTTGACCCCCTCTGCCACCCCGTGATATTTAAATGAGACTCACGTAACACCAAAAAAAAATTATTTTTTTACACTTATCCAACTTTATAACATTTTATTAGTCCTAAAACTGTGCAGTATGAAGGAAAGTTCATTGATAATTTAAAACGATATAATAATATTCGTTCCTAATATAACATATAATATATAGTATAATAACGATATTATTATATTCGTTCGTATACAGTCCACTACGTGCTAACATTCACAGCGCATCATTGCGCCCGTTTAACGTGTTGTCGAATAAAACGACAACGTCTCCGCGTTCATATTGCTGCCGCGTTTTGTTTCAACTCGTTATAATGATAACGTATAAAATAACATGTTATACAAATATAGTCAATAGTCTATAACATGATAATTATTTATAGCGGAATTGCACACCACTAAATGGGACGCCGTCGCCTCCTTCTGCGAAGTAGCGATGCTAGCGAAGGAGGTGGCGAAACTTAAGAGGGAGAGAACGTGTCGGCCCAGCCACCGCAGCCCGGCGAGCACGGCCTACAGTGACATGGCATGAGTCACACATTTTATCACAGTTTGGGCGATAAAACCGTTTTGTCTTAAATGCTAGCACGGCGGCGTAAGATAATTTCTTGATATGTGATACAACTTCTTGACGTCTAGTTGGGACTCCTAAGTCTTATTTGCTAGTATGGGCGCACCCATTTTGTAACAAATGTCACATTTTGACAGATGAATATGCTCGTTTATATCACGTTCGTTCGGAGGTGGTGATAAAAGTAAATTAAAAATATAAGTATATTTTTCTGCTTACTACTGCATCAAATGGCAGTAAATTATTATAATTATGTTCTTGCCCGAAGGCAAGAGGTCCAAAGTAGGAAAATATTCCGAAGAAACATTTGGGACTCCTCTAATCCGTTCGAGTTATTTCACTTCAAAAATTTCACAATATATTTCAAAACAAATCACATCAAACTTTTAAAGGAAAAACAGAACTTTTAGTTAGTAGCAAGTTATCAAATAATAAATAAAAAAAGAAAATGAAAGACGTGCCGCGTACGCAGTGTTGCCATCGAAGTTTCAAGCTCCCCACCAGAATCGACCTCTAAAACCACCAGAAATCCACTAAAAAAATCGCACCTTCTTAAAAAATCGCTAAATTTTCCACTAACTTTATTTCTGGCAGATTTTTGGTCTTTACTAAAGGAAATAATATTTTTTTGAAACGTTTATTAAAGCAATAACATGAAAATTACATATAATAACAAAATACTTCAACTTCAACTCTCTATTAATTCATGGCTTTTGTGGAAGAACAAAATACTTAATAAAACCTATTTTTTAAAAGAGGTCAATCAAATTATATTATTATGTTATCTTCAGATGAGTCGTTTCCGTCCGTATCATCATCGTTAATCTCGGACTGATACGACTGTTTGGTACCAAATAATTCCACTAGAAAAATCCACTAGCCACTAAAACCGATATTTGTCCGCTAAAAGGTAAGTCAAAACCACCAGATTTAGTGGAAAATCCACTAAGTTGGCAACACTGCGCGTACGTGTTATGTCAAAAATGAATTAGTACCCAAGAAAATTAAAAAGTTGTTTAACTGTATGAACTGTGCTCATAAACACGTACTTTTTTATTTGGTCGCCTATTCAGATGGTCATAGACATTTTTATTTTTTTAATATACTAGGTCACACTATGAAGTCAGCAACAAGAAAGACAAGTCGCGTCTTAAATTATATCACATGTGGTACCCGTGCTAGCATTTAAGACAAATTCTAAGACATGACATAATTTATAACGTCTTGTCACCAACGTCTTGGGTACGCCCGTGCTCGCCCCGCAGGAGACGCCCCGGGCGTCGTCGGGGGCCACGTGCACGGGGCAACTAAGCTAGTGGTCACTGGCGCCTCCACATCACGCCATGTCTGGCTGATAAGAACAAAAGTGCAGCGCACGAGCTATGTTATGGCTCTACCACAGCAATAGAGAGCAATAGAGGCCTATGTCCAGCAGTGGACGTCTTTCGGCTGAAATGATGATGATGAATTGTCCTATGCCCACACGCTCTCCAGATCTCACTTTATTAGACGTTTCTTTTTCGCCATTGTCCTACGCTGGTCTTAAAATATGAAGGAAAAATGGATTATACCTAAAAGTCATTGATCCGTGCATTCCGCGCACATTTTCTGTGATAAATACAAGGGTGGCGAGACTTTTCCGATACATTTGGTATGGTTCTGTCTGTTATTTATCAGTGTTTGTTTTTGTTCATATTTTTATTACTATCATAAAAGCATGCGTTTTAGGTTTGCTACTGCCTAACCCTTTGGATATTGTAGGCATAATGTTATGTTCGATTTAACAGATTTAAAAATACAAAATACTCACAGATCTGAACTCTCAGTCGTTGGCGCACATTCACCATTTTTGAATACCGGCATGGTTCCAGGACACCTATTAATTAACAGAATGGGTGCAGACCATGAGAGTCCCACAAAACTGATCACCAGAAACATTAATACTAGTTTCGACCACATCTTGAAGAACGTACGTATTGCAACTTGAATTGAATACTAACATGAAGTTTAAACTTTGACCCTTTTTATACTCAAACATAATCAGTCCATGGCGTCAGCGAAGTCACATGAGCCAAACCAAGACGTCATACCAAAAAGTTATTACCTAAAACAACATCCTCAAACGCGGGTGTAATCAGACATTTCACAAAGCCGTCAATCACGCATTATGTAGGTATAGTCGACCAAGAAATAAACCAATTTCTTGGTCGACTATACATCAAAATAAATAATTCTACGCAAAACAATATTGCTGGGAAATGGAATTTTTGAGATGAGTAATCTAATTTTTTCACTCAAAACACGGGTCATGGAAATAATCAAAATGAAGTTATTACCCAAAAAAACTTGAAAAAGAATCTTTGACCATTTGATATCTTCGTAACTAGAAGGTTTTCCTGTAATGGCCCTTTTAATATAGCTGAATCATAATAGGATAATAATAAATAATAATATGAATTGTGTTAAAATTCGTAAAATGGTAACCGTTACTATTATGAATTGTCACTTTGCGAACATTTTACGAATTCATAATTATTATTATCCTATTATGATTCTACTATCCTATTATGAGCAGTGGTGGCCCAGTGGTGGTGGCCCCGACTTACGAACAGTGAGTCGTGGGTTCGAACCCCGTCAGATGCATTACTTTGTGTAATTAACTTATATGTGTGGTGTTACTGTTAGTATAAGTTGGTTATAAATAAATAAATACATTTATTTCATCACCACTGCTCTAAAAACGGTGAAGGAAAACATCATGAGGAAACCGGCACGTCCTAGAATCAAAAATTCGAAGATATGTGACATAGACTACCAATTCGCATTGGGCCCGCGAGGTACATTATAGCCCATCCCTCTTCTAGGAGGCCTGAGTCCCTGCTGTGGGAACATTATAGGCTGATGATGATGATGATGATGATTCTGCTACTAAGGTCAGTTTAGATTCCATGGTATTACCCAGAATAGGTGGATGTGTGACCACTCGTTACATAATGAGGTTTCTTCCCGCCTCGGAATGCCTCGGTCAGCACGTTCAACCGTTGGTCCCGGCTGTTATTTGCCCATCTTTGACAGTCGATACAGGAAGTCAGTGGCCCAAAAAGTCTGACAACCAGTCATACCAAGGGATATCGTATTACCCAGAACTAACTAGGTTGTGGTGGTCAGATAGGCAGTCTCTCCATGTAAAACACTGTTATAGCAAGTACTGAAAAGGACATGCACCTGATTCTCAGGGGCAGTTGAAAACCACCGTCGGGCACTAGATGCTCGGCAGTTTGCTACTGGTCCTATTTGTTTGACGCAGCCGTGAGATGCACGATAAAGAAAAACTAAATTGAAAAACAAAAAATACATAGGTAAGAGTGTGTACTCTTATGTATTTTTTGTTTTTCAATTTAGTTTTTTTTTTTGTTAATTTTATTGTGTGTTGTGTGCACTTAAGGCATGTGCTGAATAAATGTACCTATTTTCTTTCTTTATTCTTTCTAAGCATTCAATTAGTTTCAGACGTTTTATTTGAGGTAAACTCATGAATAATATTATTGATAGACAAGGGTTTCTAAAATGGCCACTTCAGCCAATCATAATATATGAATTGCGTTAAAAAGCGTAAAATGGACCTTTCATAATAGTAACTTCGTCTCTGTTTTTAGGGTTCCGTACCTCAAAAGGAAAAAATGTTTGTCTGTCTGCCCGACCATTCCCCCCCCCCCTTATCTCCGAACCTACTGAACCTAAAACTCTGAAAAAAAATACATAAATTAGTTCAACACTTATAGATTACAGGAAAACCTATGAGAAGTCTAATTAGTACGGAACCCATCATGCGTAAGTCCGACTTGCACTTGGCCAGTTTTTTTTTTACATATTTGGGACGAGAATCGAATAAGTACTGAATAGGGTTCCTTCAATTTGTCCCTCGTGTATCCTAGGGTGACTGATGAATAGAATATTCGTTTATTTGCTTATAATGTAGGTATTTACAATAAGGTGGTTACATCATTTTAGAGAATCCTTGTACATTCTACCATTTTGGCATGCAAATATTGATGCTGTTCATCATCAGCTATGAAACAGCTACAACTTATCAGCTAGAAAGTGCGGAGTAATAACATTTATTAGTAAATTAGTTAGTTTCTTTTTGAAAATTGTTACTGGTTCTTCCCTTATACAATTAGGAATATGATTAAAAATTGCCGGCGCCATACCGAAAACACTTTTTTTCAATAAAGCGGTCCTAAATCGAACTGTGCGTAATATGTTTTGATATTGAGATCGCAAATTTGCATCTCTGTGTCTGCTTTCCGAGAAAGTTACAATACGGAGTCAATAGGTAGATAGAGTACATGAAAACAAAACAATTTATGTTAGGTATTGTGATATTAATTTAATTCCAAAATTCATTCCCAACAGGTTTTAAAAGATATTATCATAAACGTTAAATAATGTTACTCGTTCTCATGAAGGGGTTCGCAACTCCAACAGGTCAAACCACCATCCCCAACTCCTCATAATAGTCGTCTTGATAACTGCAAAAGATACAAAAATAGGTTTAGAAGAGCTGTATATTAATACCGCTATAATAGACGGCTATATCTTAATAAGTACAGGCTTTAAAAGTACCCTAAATGAAGCCGAATCGCTCTTGTTCTCTCTATCATGATCACTGCGATATTTTTTTTTGTTCTACACCATAGTCCATGCCTGGGAACTCCCTAGTTACGAAAATATTGGGGGTCGATGTTTAAAAATTTTCAGTTTTTTTTTAATGCTAGCTTTTGAGGTCATAACTCTACCTACTTAAATTACCTCCTTGACCCATTTACTATTAAAAACATTCACTATCATAATTTTTTAAGAGTGCTACATTGAGTTTTACCCTAAAATGTGATTTTTCACCCCCAAAAAAAAAGTCGTTTCCAAGCAATCATTTTTGCGTAGGGGTACGGTTACCCTGTAACATCAAAATAATCATTCCATTACTTTGTGTAATTTATTTCATCACTGCTGCTCTCAAAACATCGAGAGGAAGCCGATATGTTTTTAACCGACTTCGAAAAAGGAGGATGTTCGTATGTATGTATTTTTTTTTTATGTAGGTTACCTGATTTCTCCCCCATTTGTGGACCGATTCTCAAAATTCTTTTTTTATTTGAAAGAGTATACTCCTGAGGTGGTCCCATTTTAATTTGGTGAAGATCTGGTGTTGATCTTCTGAGATATACAATGGAACTCTTCAAAAATAGACGGCAAATCTGTCGTAATTGCTGGAATCGCTTGGATGTTTATATACATTATCATGACGTAACATCACGCCTGTATGCTCTGAGGGGGTATGCAGATGTGTACAATACACATTTTTTTAGTTGTAAATATATTAATTTCATAGACACGTATTTACGTGTGTCGTACTTTTTCTGACGCTATTCAAGTATTCGCATCTAGCAGTCATCACTTGTCTTCATGCTCTTAACCGTTGAGGAATAGTACCACTCCTCAACGGTTAAGAGTTGAAAGCAAAAATAGTTGAATCTTGAAGGTTAAGGGTTAGGTTTCTTGGTTGAATGTTAAATGCATAGTAAATACTTGTATAGGATATATATATATATATATATATATATAGGTACTTATTAAAACTAAAAATTAAAAAATAAAAAATCTTTTTTGCAAAAAAAAACAACCGACTTCAAAAACACCAAAAAGAGAAAAATAAACTTAAGAAGAAAAATCAGCTTTTGAAGTCGGTGGCAAAAATATGAAGTCAAACAAACAAAAGTCACCGACTTCAGAAGCAAATTTTTCTTCTTAAGTTTATTTTTCTCTTTTTGGTGTTTTTGAAGTCGGTTGTTTTTTTTTCAGAACCAAAAAATTCGAAGACATGTGACATCTACCAACCCGCACTGGGCCCGCGTGGTGGATTATAGCCCATCCCTCTCCTAGAGAGGAGGCCTGAGTCCCTGCAGTGGGAACAATATTAGGCTGATAATGAATTATTTGATTAGTATTCAGAGTGCATTTTCTTATAAAACAGCAAACACCTAAGTATTACATAGTACTTACGTATCTTCTGACAATGGCACACATGTACCAGCACGGTTTTTCTTCATGTTATGAGGACATTGAAATGCTGGTTGAAATGCAGACCACGAAAGTCCCACAAAACTGATCAACAACAACATAACAACTAGTTTCGACCACATCTTGAAGAACTTACGTTCGTCAAGATGATTTGAATCCTACTAAAATTAAGTTGAAAATCGTGCATCTTTTATACCTGAGCTTTATCGGTATTATGTGTCAGGTCAGTCATATGACATGCGATTTATTCCACTAAAAACAAAACTTTTATAAAAGCCAAGTCGCGCAACTCAGTTCTTCTACCTTTAAAAGTAGTGAGATCCGTGTAATACCAAGTCAGTTAATTTATTCAGTACCCTACTTAAGGGATCTTCTATCTGGGCTGCGGGTTGGTCACAATGATACCGCGGCCTCGCCATAAAGGGCTAAGAAGGAACATGGGTGGTTTTTAGTCAGTAGAAGTCTGACACTTCCTTTCGCTCTGCCCAAGAGCGGGAGAGGTTATTTGATGATTTTCCAACCACCCCAAAAAAAAAGGATCTTCTATCTGAAGTTATTTACGTCATTAGCTAACCTAACAACATCTTATTAATATAGTGACTTTAGTGACCGATAATTATTTTCAATATTAAAAATATTTGATTATTACATTGACTTGGCCATCGCGTCGCATTCGCCAATGTTAAACAGGCCATTCTTGACCTTGAGGAGGAAAATGGCCTGAACTGTTTCGCGAAAAGGATGGTACGGCCGTGCCGCTTTATTGCTCGACTTGGCGTGGGCACTGCCGCGCCCCCAGATTATTGGTAATGTACAAATTATAATTTATAGCAGTTTTGTCCTGGAATAATCGAAAAATAGGTACCTAGGTATAGTATTAATTAGCAGACAACACAAGTCTGCTTATGTTAGGTATGTTTATGGTTTCATATTTTACCTTATATTATTCACACTGTTCATGATAAGGCCAGTTTCACCTTATTTAGTATGCAGCATGTATCAGAAACATTCAAATTCAAGGATTTGTACAACTACAAGGATACAATATTGTACAATATTTTCATTACAAATGGGTAGGTAATATGTTTTTCATTCTTATAAACGGAAATCGGTAAATTCTCGCTCTATAGCCACACTTTCATGCACACAAACACACTTAAATGTCTCTAAATAGACTCCGGACACAGGTAGGCCGAAGCAAGAAAAACCTGTTCAGGTGGAGATTCATAGATGACTCTGCCCTAGAGTGTAGATGTGGTCTTGCCCCGCAAACAATAGGGCACTTGATATCGTGTCCTGTTGTTCATCACAGGCAGCTTAAGGAGGCCAAAATCGTCGCTAAGTTTTGGGCCGACTTAATTTGAACTGTGATCGACGCGCCAAGAAGAAGAACGTTTTTTCGATAATTTTTAATTAGTTATTCTGAAATACTGTTTTTTTTAACAGCTAAAAAAACACAAAAAAGTAAAAAATAAACTTTAGAAGAAAAATCTGTTTCTGAAGTCGGTGGCAAAAAAATGAAATCTTGTTTGATTTCATTTTTTTGCCACCGACTTCAGAAACAGATTTTCCCATTGCTGGCCATGACCTCCAAATCTTTCGATACAGGACCAATGTGGACCACTGGATTATGGTTCTGTGATCTGTGTCCTTCCCGCTATCTCCTGCAAGGTGTACCGCGTCGCCTTCTGGCTGTGTCAGGGCTCCAAGACGCAGCTATTTAGGCCCACAGCTCATCGGGTATACGGCAGACATGGTCGGTAAGCCAAGTCCCACTTTAGACTAGATTAGCGGCTTTTTGAGCCACGTCAGTAGTTTGTGTTTTCGAGCGCAGTGGTGTCACGAGACACCACTGCGCACATGGTCGGCTAGTTATAAGACGACGACTGACAAAAAAAAAATGATTCTGTATAGTCCGTCTGTTAGATTATCGAAAAATATTGGATGTGTTTTCTGTTTCATAAAATTCATAAAAATTGACGAAAATAAAACGTTTCAAAGATCGTGAGGTAGAAAATGTACTAAACTATGACGTCGCGTAACTTTTCGAAGCACTGTGTCGTCTTCATTTATTATTTACGTGAAAAAAGAAAAAATACGTGTCCAATATTTTTTAGAAATCTATCTGACGGACTAAGTAATTAGATTTTTTTGTCAACTACCCTATTCTGCGCTCCATTACACGTTGGTAAACCAAACACAGTTAAGTAGTACCTACATAGATTTTTTCAACCCCTACATTTATTACCTACAATTAATAATTTTTATTTAATAAATAATAATAACATTTTTTGTTCGTTTCGTACAAACAAGTAACTAAAAGCAATTTAGCAGGGAAAAATAATTATTTAAGTACTAAAAATGCAAAATTACATTCTAATATAAACTTTATTGAGTACAAAAACCATGTTTTCTAGATTCTGATTACATTAATACTAATATAACCATACAAAAATGGTTAATTTATTATGTCTTTTATCAGGATAATTATATTCAGCCTTAAAGTATCAAGAAGTGTCACGATAGGTACTAAAACTTGTTTTACGTCAGATGTTGGTCGTCAGCGGTCAGTGGTCAGTGGATGTAGGCATATTTTGTCTACTTGTCCATAACTTCAAGCAAGCTTTCTAGTATTTCAGGGCTGAAAAAAACAAAATGAAAATATTGTACTTAATAAGTATCCAACTTAGGGCTATTTTCACCAGCACAGTTAAACTCGATCAGAAAATCTAAACTGCGTTCAAGAACTTACAGTGTCAATATTCTGCATCAATGATCTGATGGCACAGTAAACGCCATTTCCAAATAAGAGCAAATAAATTCAAAATAGCATAATATGTTTAGGAAACCTAAAATCTCGAAATATGTAGTTTAGTATCCGCATAGGTTAATTTTAACTCCACATGCTATGAATTGTTAGCGGCGTAGGGTCCTAAACAACTCGGCCTTAACAAATTAATGATGATGGCAGTATAGAAAATTATTAAGTAAATTACAACTTTACTGCTTACATATAGGGCGACCTGACAGATTATGATGATTGCCGACAAACAGAACCATAACTTAAGTAGAAAAGAACAATACTCACTCAAAACAACGTCCGCGGTAAAACTCGAGGCCTCTCGGGCAAGAAACACCAATTGCATTTGGACTGGACAGCACCAGTCCTACAAAACAGACCAACAAAACCAGGAGGACTATTATTTTAGACAACATTTTCCTCAGCAAAGGTCCTTAGTAAGACTGAAGCTCTGTAAAGCTGTTGCCCTATTTATAACAAGTAAAACAATAGTTAATATTAAATAAATAAATACGGTTATCTTGTCATGACGCTATGTTTATAGCTCGACTTGTTGAAAACAGGAAAATAAAACAATTAAATCTCTGAAATATACAACTTTGAAACTCGTTAATTAAAGTTAACTCTGTATTTATGTGATGAACTCATTTTCATCATCATTCGCTTTGTTCCACTGATCACCATTCTTTCATCAGTCCTTAGGGCTCGTTTACGGTGACGCGGGGCGTCGAGCGGCGCGTGCAGCAGGTTCGTCTCGTGATTTTTTATTTATTTACTGAGAGTCGGGTCCACCGCAACATTTAAACGAACGAGCGAAAAATAGCTTCTCGTAAAATGGACGTTTGAAATCGGTAACTTTTTCATACATCGCCATGAGTTTGAATTAAAAACGCAGCACGCGCCGCGCGACGCCCCGCCTGTACGTAAACATGCACTTAGTCCTTACCACATTTATTTGGAATCGACGTTCCATAGGTACTTCTCTATTCCTCGTAATCTCAGCATCCAGTTTTAGCTTTAAATAATTCCTGTACCGTCTACCACCGCGTCTAAAGACCCATTTTGTGCCACAACTTCCTTTGTTTAGTTGGGTGAGAAATCATCAAATGACCACTCTCACTCTAGGCAGAGCAGAAGGGAGTGTCAGACTTCTACTGTCTAAAAACCACCCATGTTCCTTCTTAGCCCTTTGTGTTACGGAGCCGTGTTATCTCTTTCGAATAGTCTTGAAGCCCCGAGTGTCATGACTCTCTACGGCGAGACTTATCCATTTCTTCCCGGTCCTTTGTAGATCATAAATCTGTCACCCTGTTGATCTGCACTGGTTCTTTTACCATCTCAAACTATCCCGTTAGGGCTCTGCCCAACAGGCCATCACCACATCTATCAAAGTTTCCTACATTTGTTCCGTGCGGGGATCGAACCCGCGACACGTAGCGCAGCAGTCCAATCGCTTAGTCACTGCGCCAACCGTGCCGTCAACATTAGTACTCAAAGTTTTGAAGCTGTTTTTTTTTTTAATAAAAACTTGTTAGATATTACTCGTTACTACATGTTATTGGAGTGTATTCGTTAAAATAGTCCTTTTTACGAATTATCTTCTGAAACATTAAAAATACTAACTAGAGTCCTGTACATAAAAGAATTAAAATTCCGAAATGTTCAGCTACTTCTGATGCTTTTTTTACTTAAAAAAATGATCTTATAGCAAGGGTTAACGCCGAGGTTAACCAAATATTCCACCTTTTTTTTGGAGCGTGATAAATAAAATTATCACATGACTCCTCGCACTGAACAAAATATTTGTATGACCTACAGGTAGTTAGCAGTCTGGGTATTTGTTGTAAGTTTAAATGTTTGAGAACGCACCCACGATACAGGAGAAATTCCTAATGTGGAGCAACGTTTTTTTTTTAATAAATAATATTAGTCCAGATTGTTCAAATTACCACCACTACTCAGAAAACGGTATAAATAACGGGCTGAAACCAATATGAGTGTTAGGATGGCAGGTGCTGTGGGTTACTCCTCATTTCTTCTCAAAGAGAGAAAACACGTAAACCAGTAGCAGTCACGGAGTCTGGATTTGTGCTCGGTTGATGGTATTATGGTCACCCATATAACATGGGCCTTAAACATAACTGGCGAAATGTGGGTTTATAAGGTAGATACACCTCTGCAAAACCCTTCGGGTATTACATTAAGTAAACTACAAGATTTCTGCTTTACGTTAATTTATTACTGAAAAGAATACATTGTGTTACGGAAAAAAATGTTTTATTAAAGTTATGAAGTATAAAGTATCAAGACTTGTTGTGGCACTATAACGTGTGAGACGTCACTGAATACCACGCCTCTCCGATGTGATTTGATGATTACTCATAGTTACTGTTAACATCAGCATCTTCTTCAACCAATCTGTTATAATCTTCAGGGCTGAAAAAAAAACTCAAATTAATCATCGTTATCATTGCCTAGCCTTTTACCGACTATATTGCGGTAAGCTTCTAGTCTTCAAAGTCAAAGTCAAAATATTATATTTCACACTAGCTTTTGCCAGCGGCTTCGCCCGCGTGAAAATGACGATTTTCAATACAAACTTTTAACCCCTATTTAACTCCCTTAGGGGTTGAATTTCGAAAAATCCTTCCTTATTCCTTGTCTACATTATAAAGGGAACCTCTGTGCAAAATTTCAGCTTTCTAGGTCCAAGGGTTTGGGCTGGGCGTTGATGAGTCAGTCAATCAGTCAGTCAGTCAGTCATAGGACTTCTCTTTTTATTTATATTATTATTATTATACTAGCTTTTGCCAGCGGCTTCGCCCGCGAAATGACGATTTTCCATACAAACTTTCATCCCCTATTTAACTCCCTTAGGGGTTGAATTTCGAAAATTCCTTCCTTATTCCTTGTCTACATTATAAAGGGAACCTCTGTGCAAAATTTCAGCTTTCTAGGTCCAAGGGTTTGGGCTGGGCGTTGATGAGTCAGTCAGTCAGTCAGTCAGGACTTCTCTCTTTATTTATTAGAAGAAGATAGATAGATAGGCCTACATGGGCACTTGTAAAACGACGACAAAAAAAATGGGTACGGTTCGGTGCATTAGCCGATTCCTAAGGAGAAGAACCGACAAGAAACTGTAAAGGTTACTCGTCTTAACAGTAACTGGGTTCAATTATATACTGGTATTTTATCCTAAATAATAAATTATTATGGATCCATATTGGACGTCGTCTTTGAAACCGGTCCCTTAGTAAAAGTGGTTCCTAATGATGAGTACAATGATCCCCTGAAAGACGCAATTGCAAAACGACAGCTACAAGCTACTACCATCTGTCAAATTACTTTAATAGATTTTCAATTTTATCACTAAAACATTAGGATCTTAGTCGATTAGGAAAATGAGACATTTTCGTGTAGCTTGATGATGAATCGGTTGTCGTGGTATGGATATGTGATGCCAAGGAATGAGGAAAATATTGTTAGGAAAATGTTGAGTATGAATTTAGATGTCTATAAGAGTAGAGACCAAAGAAACGATGGATGGACTGTGTGAAGGATGATAAATGTCTAGAAAGGAGATGACTGCTGAGATGAAGAGTAATGGAGAAGCATGGAAGAAGAAGACATGTTGCGCTGATCCCAAATAAATTAGGATAAGGGCAGGAGAATGATGATGACTAGCTTGATGTACTTTAAACTAAATTTAAAATAGGGTGCCTCTTACCTGATACACTGGCCTTGGTATTCTCTTAAATATACCGGACAGCTGGGATACGGGTACACTAGCTGAGACCACGAAAGTCCTATGAAACAGACCAGCAGCAACATTACAAATAGTTTCGACAACATTTTGAGAGACGTACTTAGTCAAACTTGTTTTGAATATATGTATACTCAAAAGATCATTGGTGCTCTTTATATAGTTCGTGGCAACAAATAGCAATGACGTTAGTGAATTGATAAAACCAGGAAAAACGGTTTATTAAACCACGAAACACAGGTGTACAATATTTTGATAGATATTTTAGTCTCGTACAGACGAGTAGCACTTTGCTGTCGACATAGTCAACTTCAGCTGTCGACAGAGGCAACTGCAGCTGCCGCCATTGGTCGGCGTTTGCCATCGACACGTGGACAGCAAACGCCGACCAAGTGCGACAGCTTATTAGGAGCGAAAAGCGTGCGTGCGCGCGTCAGTCGACTTCAAATAGACCGACAATATAACGTTCACGGCGCACTACAAAAATTCTGTCGACCACCATGCAGCAGTCAGCGTATCGAATACTGCAGCAGTTGCTTCTGTCGACAACTGCAGTTGCTTCTGTCGACAGCTGAAGTTGACTTTGTCGACAGCAAGGTGTTGCTCGTCTGTTTGACGCTTAAGAGTATTCTTGCCCATGCGTCTCCATGCGATACTTTTATTGCGAATTGGAGTAGAATCAATTTAATTTCCTTTGTTACCCGACTACGGCAAAGCCAAAGGAGGGTTATGATTTTGACTGGCTATGTATGTATGTATGTATGTGAGTACCTATCTTCATCTGTTCCCTCATAGCTTCTCATCCAGTTATCGGAACTCGACATACGAGGTATCGTTAGAACCGTCTTAATTTTCCGCTGAAAATAGGCTACGACGTGTCACATTAAGCGATTTGACGCCCTCTAGCAGACAAAAAGTAAGGCTTAAAAAATAAAAATTGATTGACTTGTACATTTCCAAAATATTGCTCAAATTTAAAATCACGCCCTCAAGCGGACAAAAAGTCAAGAGTGAAAAAAAAAATTAACACCAAAATTGTTTAAATAACTTTTTGAACTTTAAAATGGTCTAATTGAAATAAATACTGTGATTTTCAGGTTATTAGAAATTATAATCAAACCAGTAAGCATTCAGTAGGACCGTGTCTTTGACTATCAATATTGGAAATTATCGAATTTCGATTTATTAAAATTTAGCAAAGAACCAATTAAAATAGATGGTGATGGTCCCATGAAGAAAGTTGTTCAGTTTGTTGGTCTGAAGCACAGTCTGAAATATAACTAAACCTTTCTGGGACACGCTGTATAGGCAGAACGTAGGGCGTTCTCACGGTGTTCCTATTCAAAAAGACATGTCTGATTCGGGAATTCTGGGAAACTTCTACTTCATTCAACAGCTATTTAGGACAAACAGAAGGTTAGCTCTACGATACTAGGTCATGTACTGTGCCAATTTAATCTACAGAGTATTTTTCTGGTAATGGTAAATACCATTCTACTTGACAAGCAAGTATAACTAAAGTAGCAAATAAAAAAAACTTTAATTTACGGAATTATTTAATTTTAATTCAGAAAATATTTTTAAACAAAACAAGAATGATAGTGTGTGTTAAAAAACTATGGAACCCTTAAAAGTGAAAACAAAATGAAGGAAGTTAAATGTGACCCAAAGTATCAAGATGTGTCCCGTCGGGGCTGCGGATTTTTGTACTAGATTACGTGGCCTCGGCGCAAGGGCAAAGAAGGGACATGGGTTCGGTTTTTAGTCAGTAGAAGTCTGACACTCCCCTTCGCTCTGCCCAAGAGCGGGGGGGGGGGGGGGGGGGGTGGTCATTCGATGATTTTACACCCACCAAAAAAAAAAAGTATCAAGATGTGTGGAAGCAGCATACAACGCCAAATGACCAACGTTGACGTCGGCTGTGGTCATTATTTATTTCACGTTACTCATCTGCACTCACTTCTTCCATCATACCCAACCTGAAAAAAAAACATACAAAATATTGTTTTTTTTTTATTATAATTTGTTGTTGTTGCTGTCATGTGTTGTCATAGGGCATGTGTTGCGGAGGAAAGAAAAATATCGTTTGAAAGGGGATATGAATGTGGAATGGGTATAAGATTAAAGGAAGACGGACTGTGTTAAGAATGATGTGGCAAGAAAGGTGATGTCCCATTAGATGACGAGAAACAGAGAGAAAACTACTGAACCGATTTAAATGAAATTTTGTACACAGATAGTCTCGAGTCTGAGAAAGGACATAGGCTACTTTTTAACCGACTTCTAAAAAAAGAAGGAGGTTCTCAATTCGGATGTTTTTTTTTTTATGTTTGTTCGGGCATAACTCCGTCACTTGCTAACCGATTTGAAAAATTATTTTTTTGTTGGAAAGGAAATACTTCCGAAATGGTTCCATAATTTTTTATATCGAAATCGGACAAGCGGTTTATGAAAAAATCAACAAAACTAAAAAAAGAAACGTCATTGTCCACATTGACCCATGAACATGTGAACCACTAAAAAGTGAAAAATAAAAACTTTTTAACAAAAAATAAAAACGACTTCAAAAAAAAACACAAAAAAGTGAAGAATAAACTTTAGAAGAAAAATCAGTTTCTGAAGTCGGTGACAAAAAAATTAAATCAAACAAACAAAAGTCACCGACTTCAGAAACTGATTTTTCTTCTAAAGTTTATTCTTCACTTTTTTGTGTTTTTTTTTTAAGTCGTTTTTATTTTTTGTTAAAAAGTTTTTTAAATGCGAAAAAAGGGTTGTAAGAGGTTGAAAGGGGGGAATAAAAAAAAATACTTTTGGTAGCGATAACCGACATTCACGGGAGAGAAGCTGCGGGCAACAGCTAGTTAAAACACAATTTAATACTCACGGTTAACATTCACCATTATATTTGAAATACTCGTAACCCATTGGACAACTACGAGCTGGCATTAATAAAAATGAAGACCCAAGTCCTATCAGATAGAACAACACCAAAAATAGCACGAGTTTGGAAAACATTTTGAAGATGGTTATTTCTTCAATCTGCTTAGAATACTATACTTTGAGTGAAAATGGTTTGCAGTACCTATTTATACAAGTAATTGACTCATCTTCAAGCTTTTGCGTAAATAATGTTAACTTGTGGTGAATACTTACAAAAATAGAAAAATGATGCACTGAAATAATTAGGGCTCGTCTACGGACGCGGGGCGTCGCGCGGCGCGTGCAGAAGGCTCGTCTCGTGCTTTTTTGTTAATTTACTAAGAGACTGGTCCACCGCAACAAACATTGCATTTTAAACTAACGAGCTAATAATCGCTTCTCGTAAAATCGAAGTTTGAAATCGTTAACTTTTTCATACATCGCCATGTGTTTGAATTAAAAACGCCTCACGCGCCGCGCAACGCCCCGCCTGTACGTAAACATGCACTTAGACTGCCTTGTTGCATAAACACGAATAAATTATTATTTTGAAATTGTATTAATTTGAATTAAGTTTTTCCATCAGGGACTTTTCAGTAATAACTACAGAGTCTAAATTTGTGCCCGGCTTATGGTAATATGCTCGCCCCCTCTATTACATGGGTCTTTAACATAACTGGCGAAATGTGGGTGTAAACTTAGTTGCAAAAAGTTTCGCATCGCTCACTCTTGTTAAAATACGGAATAGAATAAAGAAATAAGTGATGAATGTACCTAATATTTCGGGCCTACTTATCATGATGATGATGATGATGGCACAGTCGAGGAAGCCGTTACCACTATTATCTATCTATATAAATAAAAAGAGAAGTCCTGACTGACTGACTGACTGATTGACTGACTGACTCATCAACGCCCAGCCCAAACGCTTGGACCTAGAAAGCTGAAATTTTGCACAGAGGTTCCCTTTATAATGTAGACAAGGAATAAGGAAGGATTTTTCGAAATTCAACCCCTAAGGGAGTTAAATAGGGGATGAAAGTTTGTATGGAAAATCGTCATTTTCACGCGGGCGAAGCCGCTGGCAAAAGCTAGTCATGAATAAAGTCATGAATAAAGTGGTTTGGATTTTTTGTAATAATTCGGGCCTGCCTATCATGATGATGACACAGTGAGGCCGTTACCACATCTACAAATATTAATTCATCATTCTCCCGCCCTTATCCCAATTTATTACTTGTATCCGTATAGTTCTACTGTTCAGTTCAACTAGTAGGACTAAACGGAGAAAAAAATCCATTTAGTTCTACTATCTGCTGTATGAATTTTAATTGAACTAAACGGACAAAAAAGTTCTTTTAGTACTACTAATTTTAATTACTACCTCCTCTTTTAACCAAAATTATAATACGACCGTCTCGCGACAGTATCCTTTATGGGCGGCATGGGCACCGGGCCGTAGGCCGACGAAGGAGGCCGGCGGAGGCCCGGCACTTCGGGGACAGAAGACAATAGTGTTATGTAATATACGAGCGAAGCGAGCGCGCGTCATGGAGTACAACATGCGTTGCATGTATGTTTGTTTTACACGATCATCCTATCCCCGTGGTCCAACCAGTTGGACATAATTCCGGAAATTAGTAGTACTAAAAGAACTTTTTTGTCCGTTTAGTTCAATTAAAATTCATACAGCAGATAGTAGAACTAAATGGATTTTTTTCTCCGTTTAGTCCTACTAGTTGAACTGAACAGTAGAACTATACGGATACAATGAATTTATTTGGGGTCGGCGGAACATGTCTTCTTCTTCCATACTTTTCTATTTCTCGTCATGTCAGCAGTCACCTCCTTTCTAGCCATATTATTAACCCTCACACAGTCAATTTAATACATCTACAAATATTAATAAAACAAAAACAAATGATGGTAAGAAAATATAATTAAATGTTTGATCTACAGAACAATATAGAGCGCCGTGAGTAATAAAACAATATTGGTAGCAATGCTGGTCGCACTGTTGTCGCCGGGCACCGGTCGGTCCACGGGACCAATCATGTACTCGTACATATGGTCCAAGACTGCCTGCTTCACTGTCTCCAGCTCTGGAGTGTCACTGCTGCCTGTTGGCCTGAAAATTAAAGAAAACATAATTATAGCATAGTCAGCTGAAAATATTCCGATTGTTTTGACTCCAGGCCTCCTTTCTATGAGAGGGAATAATCCACCACACAGGCCCAGTGAAGGTTGGTAGATGTCAGAAGCCGTCACGCAGTCTGGATTTGCGCCCGGTCGAAGGTATTAGTCTCTGCCCTTTTTTTTTTGGGTGTGTGGAAAATCATCAAATAACCCGTCACGTTCTTGGGTAGAGCGAAAGGGAGTGTCAGACTTCTACTGACTAAAACATGCCCATGTTCTTTCTTAGCCCTATGTCGAGGCCGCGGTATCTTTGTGACCAACCCGCAGCCTCGACGGAGTACTCTCCTCTCACACCTAAATGGACTTAAACATACATGGCAAAATGAGGGTGTATAAGTAGATGGCTTCCGGCCACCGTAGACGCGGGCCTGTGGACGGTGAGTAACGGGCTAGCTCGCCGTCCGGCCGTCGTCATGACGGCAACAGACCGTGTCGGCGGCGCGTTCGTGTTCCACGCGCGCCTCAAAGAGATGTCAGCACAAGGAGGGGCCCGCAAGGGCCGACGCCCGTCGGGGCCGCGAGATGACGTGGCATCGGCGCAAGGGCAAAGAAGGAACATGGATTCGGTTTTTGGCGGGGGGGGGGGGGGGGGGGGGTCGTTTGATGATTTTCTACCCACCAAAAAAAAGGTGTATCAGTAAACCTATGCCTAGCCCTTCGGGGATTACAGGCGTGATGTTATGTTTAGTTTATCCATTAGGAAATATTCAGTAGCTGCTCTGGAGTCTAGACTTGTGCTCTGTTGATGGCAATAGGCTCGCCCCAATTACTTGGAACTACAGTTAATTGTACTGTAAGTAAAAAAAAAACTCAAACTCAAATAGTTTATTTCAATTAAGCCACTACAGGCACTTTTGAATGTCAGAAGGACGGAAGAAGAACGAAACTACGAGTGCAATGCGTCATCCCGAAAGCCACCACGCCGAACCACACGCCACCGAATGCCCGCAACAACGAACACTGCGAGCACGAAAGCACGCAGCGACGCAAACCGCAACAACGAATGCTCGAGATCCCGAATCACGGAACAACGAATGCACGCCGCAACGTGCAACCGCCGCCCCGCGACCCGGAGCCCCGCACACCCGCCGCCACGGCCCACGCACGCCACCGCGCGCCCCCGCACCCACACCACTCGCCGCCGGTAACATCCGGCGCCGCGCAGTCCGACGCAGCAACTCCCGAAACGACGCATTGCACTCCTACGCTACAGTCACAATCACAAGGCATAATAACTTGTGAAATTCCCTAACGTAGATCTCATGAAGAAGATATTACGTTTACGTTATATTACGTTTATCAATCATACTTACTGAATAGCCCTACAATGTGAGACCCCCGGCACCACATACACGGGTGCGTTGTGGTGAGCATGCGTGGCATTGGGCCCCATAGGAGACCAGGGGTCGTGCCCCCCGGCTACCGACACCACACGGTCTGGCAGGTGCGTGAGACCCCCGAAGAACGCATTGGTGCGCTCTATGCCGGAGCGAAGTCTTGTCGTGTTGAAACTGTTGAGGAGAAAATGATCAAATTTTAAAATCACAAACTTATGCTCACGGGTTCGCGTCGAGTTTCGTATTTGTATATAACATCGTGAGGAACTCACTGGCGAACGCCCTAAGGAAAGACTTAAGTTGTGGCGAGATAGTGTTGCCTTACCCAACCCATTAGTGCCACTTGCCGAAAATCTTCCACCTGGACACGAGTAATTGCCATGGCTAACCTGGAAGTCTCTAAACAGACTCCGGACACAGGTAGGCCGAAGCAAGGAAAACCTGTTCAGATGGAGATTTATAGACGACTCTGCCCTGGAGTGTAAATGTGGTCTTGCCCCACCGACTATGGAGCACTTGATATCGTGTCCAGCCTGTCCTGCTACTTGCACATCAGAGGAGTTGATGGAGGCTACTGAAAGTGCCGAACTCGTCGCCAAATTTTGAGCCGACTCAATTTAAATTGTCATCGACACGCTAAGAAGATCGTGAGGAAACCAGCATGTTTTAGAACCAACAAATTCGAAGAACATGTCATATCTACCAATCAGTACTACGCGTGGTGGGTACTGTTATTCAGCTGCATCCGATTAGACTGGAAGCCGACCCCAACATTGTAGGAAAATTGATAAGTATGCAGATGGGTCGATGATATTTGGGACAAGTGAAACGATCGGTAGTTAGTAACGCACTGCTTTATTGTAAGACTCGCTCACGCATGGCGCGGCGCGGTGAGCGGGACGCGCGGGGAGCGGGGTACGCGCAATACACAACATTCCTCCCTCTATTACAATAATCTTAAAACTAACACTTATGCTATGCTAACCTATTTATTAACAAAACTAAAAGTATTTCTTATAACAAATCTCGGGCCGTTTTCGTATCGATCTCTTTGGTGTAACCATAACTGGGTCATCTTTTTGTGACTCCTGGGTGTCGGTCTCTGCGTCTTGGAACTCATCAGCCTGATGGGAGTCGGTAGAAGAGGTATTTCCCTCTTGCAATTCCTCTCTCCTCCCGCTATCTGCACGATTAGGCATGACGTTCGGTAAGTCGAGCTCTGGCTCGGGTACAGCCGTTCCTGTTGTCGCTGACGAAGACGAAGGAGGCGAAGAAGGTGACGGCGGCGGCGAAGGAGGCGACGGCGGCGGCGAAGGAGACGACGGCGGCGATACTGACGGCAGCGGAGGCAACCCAGGTAAGTTCAATATCGGATTCTGTACATTATGCTCATTATTGTTATGTGTTCCTTTATAAGACATCAGCTGATTTATGTGTCTTTTACAACTTTCTACACCATTGAGATCTTTTACAAGATACAAAACTTTACCTATTCTTTTCATTATGATGCCCTTACACCATGTATAGTTTACTTTGTTTATGAACTTTTTATATAATACAACATCGTTTAATTCTAAATGTTTGGTTTTATTTTTCCTTTGTTGCTTAGTTTGCGAGCACTGTTGATTTTTAACGTGATCGGATACAGACGGTGACGAGGGTGCCGATGACTTTGGATTAATCAGATCCAGACGCGATCGTAACTTGTGACCAAAAACTAATTGAGCCGGGGATAAGCCAGTAGCCGTGTGAATCGAATTACGATAATCCATGAGATGTTTTAGTAATTTTATCGATAATTCTTTCGCGCTGTGACTCGACATAAGACATGATTTTATTCCTTTCTTGACTACTTTTACAAAACTTTCGGCTTGGCCGTTGCTCGGCGGGTGATACACCGGTGACGTCATGTGTAAAATTCCGTTAGTCGCGCAAAATTGTTCAAATTCCCGTGAACAAAAAGCTGTGCCATTATCACTCACTATTGCTCTCGGAACTCCGAATCGTGACATAAATTCACATAATTTCCCAATGACTGCAGTCGAAGTGGTAGCCGTATTCATATTAAATACTTCCACCCACTTAGTATGCGCGTCGACCGCTATTAGATAAACACAACCTTTAATTGGACCAAGAAAGTCTATGTGTATTCTGTCGAAAGGGCTAGCCGGAAACTCCCAATGGGCCAACGGGGCTCGGGGTGGTGATGGGCGCAGTTGAATACACACATCGCATGAAGCTATCATCGTTTCTACAGCTTGATCGATTCCCGGGAACCAAAATCTTGATCGAGCTTCGGCCTTTGTTTTAACTATACCTAAATGCGAAGAATGTAATTCTTTAAGAATTATTTTGTATAAACTTGTGGGTATTACCACCTTGTGACACCTTGTGGTTGTGTTTATCTAATAGCGGTCGACGCGCATACTAAGTGGGTGGAAGTATTTAATATGAATACGGCTACCACTTCGACTGCAGTCATTGGGAAATTATGTGAATTTATGTCACGATTCGGAGTTCCGAGAGCAATAGTGAGTGATAATGGCACAGCTTTAAAATTACTTTTGTAAAAGCTTTCTGAAACGACTGTTACCGCTGATCCGCTATCGACTTCGAATTTAAATGGAACATTATTAATAAAAATAGTTTCTACCATGGCTTCTCCCCTGATTGAACGGATATAATAAACCCTACCGTCATCGTCATCCTCACCCTTGTCACCGCCATCCACCTGTACGTAATTTACTTTAGGGCACATTTTACGCAAGTGGCCTTTTACGTGACACTTTTTACATACGTAGTTTGCGAATCTACATTCGGCCGATTTGTGATTCGCATAACCACATACACTGCACTTCACTTTCACTACACTTTTCTCCTCGTTGGTTATTTTGTAAAGCACGTGGTCCGGCGTGGTCGTCTGTGCCGGCGTGGCGGCGCTGGCCATGGCGGCCGCGCGCGCGCAGCTCAGGTTCTCCGCCATCTCCACGACCTTGACCAACGTGAGGTCGGTGAGGTCCTTTGTGTATAACTTCTCCTTTTCTGGTCCAGGCTGCAACCCCATGATGAATTTGTCACGGAGCGCCTCTTCCACGTTTAGGAAGTTGCACCTCGCTGTAAGGCCACGTAGTCTCGCCGCCCATTGGGAGTGTGTTTCCCCTGCTCGCTGAGCGGCCGCATAAAACTTATGCCGCTCGCCAAACCCAACGCTCTTGGGGGTGAAGTGATTGTCTAGTTTCTTCAGAATGTCTTCATAGGGCACATCTGCGACGTCCTTAGGCAGTACTAGGTCGACTACCAATTTGTAGGTACCCTCGGTGAGTGCGCTGAGGAGGATTGCCTTCCTCTTTCCGCCAGCCGGATCGGACTTCCCGTTTATATCATTTGCCGCAAAATATTGGGCAATGCGACCTTTATAAGTTTCCCACGTCTGTGAATTGTGGTCGAAACTGTGTAAGATACCAAATAGTGCACCAGACATTTTGAAATGGAGTAATAATAGGGTTCTTCGTCGCCACTGATAAGTATGCAGATGGGTCGATGATATTTGGGACAAGTGAAACGATCGGTAGTTAGTAACGCACTGCTTTATTGTAAGACTCGCTCACGCATGGCGCGGCGCGGTGAGCGGGACGCGCGGGGAGCGGGGTACGCGCAATACACAACAAAAATGAAAGTTGCAGTGTGCATTTGAACCAATTCCATTTTGTTAATTTTGTGTTATAGAATTTTGGGGGTGTATGAGGAAAAGGGTGTAAAGTTCCTCATCCCCCGTTGAAAAGGGAGGATCCTTCGACCGGACGGGTGTTGTGTCTGGCGGGCTAACTGCCCCACATGTCTAAGTCGGGAACTCCTATATACGCTTATGTCGCGGATAATGTTCATAGCGCGATGTAGGATTTCTGTCGATCGTTGTTAGTACGCAGGTGTTGCGATAGATGTCGCTAGTCGCCACAGAATCTTCTTAGGCCTCCTCTCTAGGAGAGGAATGAGCTATATATAATCCACCACGCGGGTCCAATGCTGGTTGGTATATCACATTCTTCGATTTTTTTTTTCTAAGATATGCCGGTTTCCACAAGATGTTTTCCTTCACCGTTTTGGGAGCAGTGGTGATGAGATAAATTACACAAAGTAATGTTCGATCCCAGGCAGGCGCCTGGGATCGAACCCACGACTTACTATTCGTAAGTCCGGGCCGCAACCACTGGGTTACCACTGCTCAAATAATATACTGTTAAAAAATCTTGGTTACATAGTATTAATTTGTAAATAGGGAAAATAATATGTGCTACACAATGCAAAATATTTTTTTTTAGTAAGTAACCGATTTTATGAGTCAGTGCTTTGGTGTCGATAGCCAGTCTGCCTGAAACATAATTATTATTCTAAGCTTGTAGGCAACATATTAAAACGATAAAATTAGTCATGAAATATTATAACTAACATAGACTTTTCCTCAATATATTGAAGTAATACAATGAGTGAGTCAATGTGGTCAGAATTATTAATATTAATAATGTAAGTGATAAATTAAAAAATAATGAATTATGGTTATTATGTGCTGGTAAATATGTATGATTGTTTAGTTATATGTTAACAATATTATCAATGGCGAATTACGTTAGCTGCAATCGGGGGATTGAAATGAAACCAAAGATGACTACTTAATCTATATTAAAGTAAAATTATACATTAATTATAATCTAACTAGCCTAATGATTCCTATTCGATGTTGGAATACAGAATGAATGACTGCTTTGATTCTGGTTATTAGGTGATCTTCGATACGTGCATCGGAGTGCTGGCTCAGTTTGTTTCTTCCGTGTTGAAGCCTTGAAAGTATTGGACGCTGAGTCGAAGATTTCCGATGGTTGCGCGTTACGAAATGCTGCGTCGGCGTGTTGGCCGTTCCCATTATACAGCGGCGCCTGAGTCGCGAATCAGGGTCGAGGTCGTAGGTAGCGCTGTGCGTAACAGGCGTCACCTACTCATGTTAAGTTAATACCTTATTTGTTAATGTTAGGTACCATTTAAATTATGTTATTTATTGCAGGTTTAGTTACGTTTTGCTTATCCGCAATATATAGATCTTTGGCTGTCGTTAAAGGTATTCAGTAACCTGAAAGTCTGATAACCATTCTTACTAAAGAGTATCGTATTATGTCGAACTGAGTCGTAGAAGTTTTCGCTTGCTACGTAAAAAAATATTCTTGCTACGTAGGGTCTACGCTTGCTACGTAAAAAAATATTTTTGCTACGTAGGGTCTACGCTTGCTACGTAAAAAAATATTCTTGCTACGTAGGGTCTACGCTTGCTACGCACGGCTTTGCTACGCGCAATCTGATTTGGCTACGACATATCTTTCTGCTACAGTGTACGACTTGTACACACTTTTGCTGTACTGTGAACATATCACTGTTTCTCAGTTTCAAAATAGGAAAAAAGACAAATTAGGTCGTTTATATTTCGAGCTTGTTTGCATGATTCGGGTTGCAAATAGGGATGCTTCCTAACAAATAAAATAAAAACCTGTTTAGTCCGTCGGTGAGATTATTGAAAAATTATAGATCCCCTATTTCGAAGAAACATCTGCCGCTTTATGGATGGATTGAGTGAGGAATGATATAAATGAACAAGGAGTTAATGCCACCATGCGTGACGTCTAAAAGGGAAGAATTGAAGAAGAAAACGTGTTGGGCGTTTGTTGTATGGGAGCCCCCGTTTAATATATTTGTTGTTGTAGCGGCAACAAAAATACATAATTTGTGAAAATTTCAACTGTCTACTATCGTAGTTCTTGGGATACAGACGGACAGAAAGCGAAGTCTTAATACTAGGGTCCCGTTTTTACTCTTTGGATAGTCCCGTAATATCGCGCCAATCGGTCTACATGCACAATCTAAGGCGCACCTCGCGGACCCTTCTGTATTCTGTAGGTGACATCGTTGATCCTGGTCACAACTCGGTATGGTCCATCCCATTTTGCTTGCAATTTCGGAGACTTTCCCTTGCTCCGCACTGGGTTATGCAACCACACCAGCGAACTTTCGTCGAAACCACGACTGTTTGCCTTCCGGTCATAACGAGTCTTCATCTTCCCGTTTTTTTTTAAAATGGTACTTACTAAGGAGAGAAGAAGTCCTGGCACATCTGGTGGAAGTACTCCACGGGGATGGTGTGGAGGAAGGGCTGCCGCGTGCTGTTGGTGGTCTGGTACCAGCCGAACTCCGCGCACGTCTGGTATGTCCAGAGACGCACTGGAAACAAATGTGGCAGTTAGAAAGGAAGTAAAAAAGAATCATCTGCTTACTATTTTCCTAACTATGATGCGGTCGGCTACTGGAACAACCAGATTTTTTTTGCGTTTGATATGGGCTTACTCTTGACTTCAATCTTGCCCTAAGGGCAGAGATGAACCCGTCGGGGCTGTGGATTATCGAAAGGTTAACGCGGCTCCGACACAAGGGCGAAGAAGGAACATGGGTTTGGTTTTTAGTCAGTAGAAGTCTGACACTCCCCTTCGCTCTGCCCAAGAGCGGGGGGGTGGGGGGGGGGGGTTATTCGATGATTTTCCACCCACGAAAAAAAAAAATGGGCAGATGTGAAGTCGACGATGGAACGAATTTACCCAGAAGAAGCCTATTTACTCGCGCGACTTAAATAGATTGGGGTTATATGAACTCGGGAAAACCGACGCAGACAGGTTTCCACTCCTTGGCTGTGCGCATAATAAAAGAATTTGCAAAGCGCTTCGTTCGAACGTGTGGAACGTCGACTAGGTATAGGTGATAACCTGCAGTACGTCTAGTCTCCCGATGGAAGAAGGGAGATGGTGATGGAATCAGCTCGTGGAGCTTCTGCGCACACTCTCCGAAGTACGGTCTGTAGAAGACCGACAGACATGCACTTTTGCGACGTAGAATTGACCAGATGGAGTTGAATACCAGTATTGTACATGGAACGACGGCCTATTGTTTTGTATATCTAACTGGCATGCGTCCGAGACTTCACGTCCAAAGAGCGTATTTTTCTTACGAGTAGGTATTTTATTTGTTCCACCCTAACTCCCCTAGAAAGGCCAGCAGCCTCCTGGTGTTGCTGACGATGTCGTGGGCACAGTACTTCGGTAACCCAGGTACTGACCTGGGTTACCGAAGTACTTTGGCAACCTCTGGGCAGCGTAGAAGTAAGTGGGTGGCTGTGTTGTTCGAACGACGGCCTATCTGACCTCGACAATCAATACTGGGTCATACGATACCCTTTGGTAAGACTGATTGTCAGACTTTCGGGCCACTGGCTACCTGATTTGACTGTCAATGTTTTACAAATTACATTTGAATATAACGACTTAACCTGGTATGTAATGGATGGTAAGCCTAACCTTGAAGATCGAACCGTGCGCCTGTTATAATTTAACCACAAGCTCCTCAAGAAAATTAAAAGAAGTGAAGAAAATAATATGGTGGGTTACAGTCCACTCCCTCTTTTTGAGAAGAAACCTGTGGCTCTGCAGTGGGAACATTACAGGCTGACAATGCTTATGGTATAGTTGTAGCAGTGGCTGACATGCTCCGAGTCGCGTGTTTGATTCTCGCCCGAAACAATACTTTTTGATGGATGGGTTTTCCTGGAAGCGTATCCCATATATGTTTGTTCATGTTTAGGGAAATATAGGTAACTGCAGGCTTGTATGAAATCAAGTTTTATTATGATTTGGTTCACTGTAGGTGCCTATTACAAGAGTTTTATTAAGAACGGCATTGTTTCATTAAATGAAATAATGCCGTTCTAAATAAAACTAAATAATAAAAATAAATTTATCAATCAGACTGTGTATTCAAATTTTGAATACACAGTCTGATCGATAAATTTATTTTCAACTTTATTATTTTTTCCTATCTATCTATATAAATAAAAAGAGAAGTCCTGACTGACTGACTGACTGATTGACTGACTCATCAACGCCCAGCCCAAACCCTTGGACCTAGAAAGCTGAAATTTTGCACAGAGGTTCCCTTTATAATGTAGACAAGGAATAAGGAAGGATTTTCTGAAATTCAACCCCTAAGGGAGTTAAATAGGGGATGAAAGTTTGTATGGAAAATCGACATTTTCACGCGGGCGAAGCCGCTGGCAAAAGCTAGTTACTAATATAAATGCCAAAGTGTGTACCTATTGATGTTTACTTCTCTTTTACGCAAAAACGACTAAACAGTTTTGAATTAAATTGACAAATTAGCACAAAGATAGTTTATAAACTATCTTTGTGACAATTTGACACGAAGATAGAAAACCCAGACAAAAAAATATTATTTTTTATCCTGGTACTACATTCTGTAGTATAATATTCTTCTTCAATGCAAGCAAACCACGCACAATAACTAGTCATTCATAGTCAAATTACTTTCCATAATGATTTACTTTAGTATTAGTAACTTCATAATTCAACATCATCTGACATTTAAATAGTCTGTAATGACTACCTTCCTTTTTTCCTAACAATTTTGCAGTTTCAAGCCTAACCGGATGCAACTAAATACCAGTATTCTATATGAAGCGATTGCGACTATGACAAAAACCTTCAACTATTCTTGACAAAAGGACACAATTTAAAAACATCTTCTACTGGAGTACGATAAAAGATTATTCCCTAAGGGTGCAATAGTTAGTGTAACTTTAAATGTTACCCGCTCGTTCTATTCTCGGGTGAGAAAAAGTTTGAACACTTAAGAAACTTTCCTACTTGAGTACTATCCGAGATCAGATTCTGAAACGAAAAATATTGTACCTAGTAATTTCTTTTGAGTCTGTAATCTATTTAATTTCAGAGGTATGAAAAGCCGCAGTGATTGATAAATGATGGCCCCAGTGATAATAGCTCGAAATTACAGGACCTTACTCGTAGCTTCGAACTTAGAAACTCAATTTACTTTGTGTAATTTCATCACCAGTGCACCAGTACAATGGTGAAGAAAAGCAATGCGAGGGAAATCTACCAACCCGTACTTGACCCGTGAGGTAAATAAAAGCCCATTCCTTCTCTTAAAGAGGGCTTGTGCCTCAACAGTTGGGACTATTATGATCATCTGAATAGCCTTTCCCTAGGCGTCTAGTCTGACTGGATGCAGCTGCATACCTGTATTTTACGATAACCATTGGTAAAACTTTATAATTCATTGACTAGCTTTTGCCAGCGGCTTCGCCCGCGTGAAAATGACGATTTTCCATACAAACTTTCGTCCCCTTTTTAACTCCCTTAGGGGTTGAATTTCGAAAAATCCTTCCTTATTCCTTGTCTACATTATAAAGGAAACCTCTGTGCAAAATTTCAGCTTTCTAGGTCCAAGGGTTTGGGCTGGGCGTTGATGAGTCAGTCAGTCAGTCAGGACTTCTCTTTTTATACATATAAATAGATTAGGCTTTTAAACCACTAGTCAGTGGTTTAAAAGCCTGATCTGTAACGACTGCCAAAATTCTACAAATAACAGCCGGTACCAGCAGTTTAATGTGCTATCCAAGGTACAGAGGATATTAGTCACTTATCCATGGTCCAACCTAGGCTAGCATGGCTTAACCTAAGGAACGACTCAAGCAGATGTTATTATTTAGCCTCAGACGAGCTTGACTGATTAAATTTTGTTAAGGCAAAAAATATCGTGTAAATTCCTCTGCTGTTGTCCACTATTTGCATTCAAATCAAAAGCATCGAAGCCTTAGTTTGATATTCAAGACTATTTTGCAACGATTCCTATAATTTCCGCACAGTTGCTAAATAATGCAGGCGGCGACAGGGCGCAGACATCTGCAAATCAAACGCCGAGAGAGTCGGGCAGATGACGACATGCCACCGACTGGAGGGGGACACACTGACTGGTAGACTGGATAACAGACAGCTGGGTATCACATAACATCACGCCTGTAATTCGCGAAGGGTTAGGCTGAAGTGTACCTAGTAGTACCTACACGCACATTTTACCAGTTACGTGTAGGGGGCGAGCCTTTTGCCAACAACCGGGCACAGATCTAGAAATCATGGCTGCTACTGTGAAATTGCTGTTGGAAAAATGCAATATCACTTTGTCGGACCAGGAGACGAACCCAGGAACACATACACGCACGAAAATGTATTTTCATTCTCGCTATCGCCTAGTAAACCCTGAAACTAATTCTCTCTCACCTTCAGCAAAATCAAAAGGAGTACGATAAGATCTTTGATTTATATTCTTCCTTACTCTAAACCTTCTCTAGTCTCGCTATAACTTCATTTCTTCTTCATCTTCACCTCTGTAAACCTTTGCTTGCGCTTAACTTAAGAGCGTATGCTACCTCAGATTAGCAACCCTATTTGTGGTGGTTCAAACTTCGCTTGTAATGCTGTTAGAATAAAGTTCTAATCAGCTTGCACTACAAAGCGGTTGTTAGGTCTTTCGCTGCGGCCGAATAGTGCGAAATTGGTGGTATTTTGCGATTTACAAAAAAACTATTGATTTGACTAAAAAAGTAAAACACTATGACCTTAGTTTGTTGCTTGTAGAATTATTTGGCAAAAAAATCAGAACGATGACATGTATTTTAGTATGGTTTTTACTCGTTAAAAGAAATTTTTAGAGGTATCTTCGCGATTTTTTTCTATCGAGCAAAGTTAGTTGTATTATGTTTTCACAACACTATGGCACTAGCATATATCCTGAAGAATATCATATATTTTTCTGATGTTGATTACTGCACTGAATCATATACTTTTACGCATTATAAAACTCGCGTTTGAGGTACCATACGCTCTTAATACAAACCTTTGTGTTAACATTGCCGAGTATTATTCCGCTCTCCCGCAATCATCCAAAAGTTGTTAGAATATTAGTTTCCCGTTGTACATAACCTCCCGTCCGCTAATAAATCTCCAGGAGATTTATAACAATGGCTTTTTAATTGTGTCTATAATAAGGCGTATGAGCTTATAAACATACACACATAAACTCACGTATTTTTTTTCCTATGGGGTAGGCAGGAACTACAGAACGCCACCTGTTACGATGCTTACTTAATCCTTTTGCCTCGTCCACATTCATATATCTGGTCATACACGCACGCCGGTTGCGAGTACTACGCACCTGTCCTTTTTGAAGAATATCACCACTAAGGCCAGTGTATGTGATTCTAGGGTGTCCGCGTCCCCTCCCAGCGTTACCACTCACATCTTCCTTTGTTGTGGAGGGTGGGATATCTTCAAATTTTATTAAGTCCTCCCACTCTGGGCGGGGTGGAAGGGAGTGTCAGACTTCTACTGTAATGTCTCTTCTTTATTGTCATGTTCCTTCTTAGTCCTTTGTGTCCAAGGCCGCGGTATCTCTTTCGAACAACCCGCAATACCGGCAGGACTCACATCTGACTTGACCTGACCTTTCGGTAATCGACTTTCACCCATCCTCTTCGCATGACCAAACCATCTAAGCATACTCTTTTAGACTTTTGTCACTACATCTTTTTAACCGACTTCAAAAAAGGAGGTTACTATGTTCGTGTGTATGTATTTTTTTTTTTTTTTTTATGTATGTTACCTGATTTCTCCCCCATTAGTGGACCGATTCTCAATTTTTTTTTTATTTGAAAGAGTATACTCCTGAGGTGGTCCCATTTTAATTTGGTGAAGATCTGGTGCTGATCTTCGGAGATATACAATGGAACTCTTCAAAAATAGACGGCAAATCTGTCGTAATTGCTGGAATCGCTTGGATGTTTATTGAATATACATTATCATGACGTAACATCACGCCTGTATGCTCTGAGGGGGTATGCAGATATGTACAATACACATTTTTATAGTTGTTATATATGAAAAATATAGACACGTATTACGTGTTGCGTGCTTTTTCTGACGCTATTCAAGTATTCGCATCTAGCAGTCATCACTTGTCTTCATGTTGATGAGCTGATAATGGAAGGTACTAGGTACTCCTCAACGGTTAAGAGTTGAAAGCAAAAATAGGGGAAGGCAGGTTAAGGGTTAGGTTTCTTGGTTGAATTATAGGTACTTATTACCTACAACTAAAAATGAAAAAATAAAAAAACTTTTTTGCAAAAAAAACAACAGACTTCAAAAACACCAAAAAGAGAAAAATAAACTTCAGAAGAAAAATCAGCTTCTGAAGTCGGTGGCAAAAAAATAAAATCAAACAAACAAATGTCACCGACTTCTAAGTTCGAAGTTTATTTTTCTCTTTTTGGTGTTTTTGAAGTCGGTTGTTTTTTTTTTCTCGATGTTATTCGTAATTTTATACCATTTTAACAAAAAGCTGTCCATCCTTCCCAGCATTGGGCACCACAGTCTGGCATATAATTTGTGAGCTCGACAATTAGCATCGCATCTACAATGCAGATGCGCTCCTTACAACAATAACCTATTCATGAAGAGCAGGCTACCAAAATGCCTCAAATAGAGTAATATTTGAGGGGTTTCCGGTAAATAAAACTGAATTTAGTGACCAAAGTCTGACAACCAGTCTTACCAAAGGACCCAGTACTAACTGGGTTGTGGAGGTCAGATGGCAGTCGCTCCATATAAATACTGGTATTCAGCTGCGTCCAGTTTGTCTGGAAGACCACCCCAACATAGTTGGGAAAAGGCTAGGCAGATGATGATGTGGATTTACTAATTAGTATACCTCTGCCTATTTTGGATTTTGTGTTTTTTTTGCAGGAAAAGACTGGGGTTATGTAAATCAGAACGTTCGGCCAGTCGAGATGGGGAGCTGGCTGCTACTCCAGTATTTAGTGACGACAAAGTGACGCATACAGATGCCAGCCAAAGAATTGGTGACAGCACAGTTCGAAAGTTAGAAGCATTTATTTATGGCCGAACGACCTGATATCAGGCCGTTCGGCCAACCTGAATCTCCTGAACCTTAGATAAACTATTACTGAATAAAGACTTAGCGACGATTTGGTGACAAACAGCCACTGCTTTACTTTTACTCGTAATGCCACCGGTTAAAAGCAAAATTAATTTTAGTACCTAGAACATCAGGACGTTGTGTCAAGTGAGTGTGCAAGTGTCAATGTCTGCCAAGCCTGCCTAGCCTTGTTTTCAAGCAAAATGGCGAGCTTTAACTAGTCTAAATTAAACTTTAACTGCCACCGGCCGTCGGAACAAATCTGCTTATTATGTAAATCTGGGAACTTCTCTTAGACCACTCAAGCCTGTTTCATCTAACACCAGGCGATGCCTTAAATAAATGCCTAGGCAAAACTTCTTCGTTGGAATTTAAACCCTAGGCTTCGAACATCGAGAGTTGGAATTTCAACAGTGGATGAAATATACTTTAGGTATGACTTGTTTTTAGTGAAAGAGGAGGTACGACAGGGATAATTGCCATTTCCTTCCAAGATCTGATTCTAGTTATTTCACTTATTTTGCACAAAATGAAGGTTTCTTGCTGTTTCGTATAATTATAAATGGACGTCTGACACTAGGAGATAAGAGGATGAAAGAGTTTTATAATGTTTTGTGGAAAATTAGGTTAGTAGCTGGGTAAGGCAAAGTCAAAGTTAAAATATTTTATTTCACATAGGCCTACATGGGCACTTATAAAATGTCTAATAAAATAAAAAAAATAAGTTCAAAAATCTAAAACCCGACTACTAACAAAATCGTGGTCTTTAAAAGTAGAAAACAACAAAATAATTCTTCAATCAAAAAAATAGGCATTTCTTCTTTCAATTTCATTTTTTTTATAGATTCGACACACGTGGACACTTGGACACACGAGAAAAATACGAGTAGGTACTTATGGAGACCAACGGAGCTGTTCGGAATAATACCACGTTAAAAGACAACTGGCACTAGTCCAGCGTGGTGGATTACAGCTCACCTCTTCATAGAGACGAAGCTTGTGTTCCAGCAGTGGGAACATCAAAGGCTGATTATGCTTGTATGCCATGCACCAAAAGAAATATATTTTGAAGTAAGTATGTAGCTTACTCGGAGGCCTTCCTACGCAACGTCTTCCGGTTCGTGGTCGCCATTCCAGAACTTTTCGGCCCCATCGGCCATCCGTTCTGCGAGCAATGTGCCCTGCCTATTGCCCCTTAAGTCTGACGATTCTTCGGGCTACGTCGGTAACCTTGGTTCTCATAAGGATGTCTTCATTTCCTCATTTCTAATGTCCTTAAAAGCCGTAATCTCCCTAATGTCTTTGACGTTCCAGAACAGAGGTGACTTCTTCAAACAAATTCCTCAACCTTGAAGTAGAGAGTACTTACTGGTAGACTCGTAGGCGTCGAAGCTGGTGTTCCTATGGTTGGCCAGCACCTGCTGGTAGCGGGTCTCGATGCAGGGCTCGTTCCAGGGGTGTGACGTGATGAAGTTGGCCAGACGTTGGATGTGACTCGCTGGAAACATAAGGTAGGATTGTTAGAGATTAGATTAGATGTTTAGTGACCTGGTGAAGGTTGCGGGCATCTGCTGGTTGCGAGACGCACGGGACCGGTCAATGTGATGACATTTGGGGGAGGCTTATGTCCAGCAGTGGACGTTTTTCGGTTAAAATACATTCGGTCATCACGCGTTGCTCGACTACATTGAACTAAGCTCACCCTATTTTTTTTTCAAATCATCAAATAACACTTCCCGCTCTTGGGCAGAGCGAAAGAGAGTGTCAGACTCCTACTCACTAAAAACCACCTATGTTCCTTCTTAGCCCTTTATGTCAAGGACGCGGTATCTCTTGTGAACAACCCACAGCCCCGACGGGACCTAAGTTCACCCTCAATTAATAATTTAACTTGAAGTAAGTTTTCTCAGTAGCTGCCACGGAGTCAGGATACCACCGTTTGACGGCAATAGGCTCACCTCCTATAACATGGGTTTTACAAATAACTTAAAATTAAAATGTGGGTGTACTATTAGGTAAACATCTGCCCAACCCATGATTATATTGCTACAGAAAAACTTATGTCAATCTTACCAAAAATCTTTGAAGAAATACAAACACAATGGAAGCGATTTTCACTTGTTTTAGCCTCAAGGGCAGGAAGGTGGCTCCGGGTTATTCGAAAGAGATACCACGGCCTCGACATAAAGGGCTAAGAAGGAACATGAGTGGTTTTTAGTCAGTAGAAGTCTGACACTCCCTTCCACACCGCTTAGAGCGGGAGCCTCCTCCCACTCTGGGTGGAGTGGAATTGATGATTTCCCACTATACAAAAAAAAAGGCAGGAAGGTTATAATGATACTCACAAACACTGGTATCATTGAGCACCACACAGGCCTCAGGGATGAGTCCAGGAGTGGCGTACTGCACCAGATATGCGAAGGTCTCCGTGATGCCGTACCAGAAGAACGTCACCACGTCCAGCTGTGTGGTGGCCTGGAGAGTAGTGCAGGTGCTGGGGAATTAAAGCCTTCTTAAGAACCTGTATATTCTGATCATTATCAGCCTATAATGTTCCCATTGCTGGCTACTCAGGCCTCCTCCTTATGAGAGGGAGTGGGCTAAAATCGACCACGCGGGCCCAGTGCGGGTTCTTAGATCTCACATGTCTTCGAGTTTTTGGTTCTAGGACGTGCCGGTTTCCTCACGATGTTATCCTTCACAGTCTTTGAGAGCAGTGGTGATGAATTAAATTACACAAAGTAATGCGCGTGCCTGGGTTCGAAACCACGACTTGCTGTTCGTAAGTCGGGGCTGCTACCACTGGGCCACAGAGTCTCTCTAGGAAATCATTGTAGGTATGAAACCTTAGGGTCCGAATTAGGCTTCCACTATAATCTTTTAACTACCCAAACGTAATCTAGAAAAGAAATCTCTCTATGTTCTAATATCCTCAAGAGCCTTCAAAATCTTACTTGAACATCGTGGAGACCTGCTGGGGTCCTCCGGGGACCAATATGAGGTCCCACAGCTCTCTCATCGCCGTCTCGATGTTGGACACGCAGGTCTCTCCACCTTGCTGGAGGATGGCTTCTGATACCACCTCCAGGTATTCTGAAAATGGTGATTAAACCGCGTGTTAGTATAGTGAATTATTCAGAAAAAATAATGTTTGTTCAATATTTTTTAAAGAACGATCAAACGACATCCCACACAGTGGACTTCGCGAGAAAAAAAAAATCATCCCCACTTTAATGTGTAGATACCCCAAAAACAATGATTTTCAAGGTTTGATTTTACCAGTTTGTTGTCGGCGTAACTCATTTGTTTATTTATGCCAAATTACAGCTTTCTAGTACTATAAAATGTCTTTGAGATATAGTGCGGACGGACGGACAGACAGACATGGCGATACTTTAAGTGTTCCATGTTACTACTAACAATATGAGGACAGGACACTAAAGCTTCTGCTACAGTTGTCGTCTTGCTAAATGCGTGGTCATCAATGCAGTCAGTTCTTTGTCAATTTAAAGACTTAGCCATGCTGTTTCTTAGGAAAGACAATAAAAACTGCCAACTGACACAGGCCTTCTCATGTGAAGGAAAGAGCTATTAAATCCTAGACGCGGGCCCAGTTTGGGCTGGTGGATTGTCACAAGTCTTCGAAATTTTGGTTCTAGGACTTTCCTATTTCTTTACAATGTTACCTTCGCCGTTTTAAAACCAGTGGTGATGAAATAAATTATACAAAGTAATTCGAGCCCACAACTCATAAGTCCTGTTATATTATGTTGTTTTCCTGTGTTGTCTAGTAATTGTGTGTACATAAATAGTAAAATAAATAAATAAATAAGTCCGGGTTGACACCACTGAGTCACCGCTACTCACACCTAATAAATGCTTGCCATAATTTACCTTGTCAAATTCATGGTACCCTCATAAAGGCAAATGAATACCTACAATCCTATCAAATAAAGAAGCCAATACTCCACACATACCTAGTCAGCAAACAAATAGTTCCTCCAATAAAGTGTAGATTGTCTGAACCCTCGAGGGATGAAGAGGATTGGGTAAATTACTCGCTAATCGGGTAACGACTACACTCGATTAGGGGAACTACTCCCTCAGGTGTTTGGCTTGCGTTTAGAAGGCACCAGCTTTTTCCTTACGTTTTCTAAAAGAAAAGTCTATAATCCGACTTACGACCTGTTCTGGACTTTGTGAAGGTGATTATTCTAGTATATCTAGTGGGAATAGTATAAATGTAGTGCTATTTCAAAAACAATGGGGCATCTGCATACGTGTGGCACTCAATGCGACGCATTCAAAAGTGCTGGGATGCTTTAAATAGCTTCGTTTTTGGCTTCGTGTAAAATTCAAGGAACTGACATATTTCTGTAACGTTAGGTTTCCAAGTTACAGGTTCAGAACAAAAAAACCGGCCAAGTGCGAGTCGGACTCGCGCACCGAGGGTTCCGTAAAAAAAATATATTATGTGATGTAACTAAAAATTTATGGTTTTCGTAATTATTCCTTTATCTATGCTATAAGACGTTGCTTCGTACCAAATTTCAAGATTCTGAGTTCACGGGAAGTACCCTGTAGGTTTTGATTCCCTTGCGAGTGTCGAAAATTTGCGGCATAAACGGGAGTATCTTGATGTAACTAAAAATTTATGGTTTTCGTAAATATTCCTTTATCTATGCTATAAGACGTTGCTTCGTACCAAATTTCAAGATTCTGAGTTCACGGGAAGTACCCTGTAGGTTTTGATTCCCTTGCGAGTGTCGAAAATTTGCGGCATAAACGGGAGTATCTTTTGATCGCGTTGACTTAGAAGTTTGATTTTTTCACAGCTCCAAGAGACCATAGACTTGAGTATTTGATATGAATTTCAGCTTGATACCTCCACGCGTTCCTGAGAAAAAAGGTCTTGACAGACAGACAGACGGACAACAAAGTGATCCTATAAGGGTTCCGTTTTTTCCTTTTGAGGTACGGAACCCTAAAAAATGAACATGTGCCTTTCGACTTCGTATGGTATGTATCTCTGTCTACTGAGTGATAGAGAAGTATGGAATGGAGTATGTAAGAACAAGACATGTTGCGCCGGCTCCCAATAAATTGAGATAAGATTAGAAATGCAGGCATTATTATGATGTGATGTACCACACTGACTGATTGTCACGGGACCTACAACCCTAACATTCTTCAAAGAAAAAAACCGATCGATAGTCACTTATTCGTTGGCGGTAGATCATGAGACAGAAACATGGAGAGGCAGTAGAACTTCTATAAGCGATAACGATGATAGGCTTCCGAAAAGGTAAGTCTCAATAAATTGATGAGTAAGACGAAACCCTTTAGAAGTTATTTCAACTGTCTCTATCTTACCAGGGAAGTTCTCCTGTGCATGCAAGGGTCCACTGTCGGAGAAGGCGGCATCCACGACGTGAGGGTACGCCAGCCTCATCCAAGTGGCCATGGTGCCGGCGTATGAACAGCCCACCAGAGCCACCTTCGCATTCCTGGGGGATAGCAAGAAAATAGTTCGTTTTGAAATCTATATACATCACACCGGGGGGTCTAAAACGGCCACTTTGGCAGATCATAATATGAATTGCGTTAAATAGCGTAAAATGGACCTTTCATTATAATAACTGCGTCTGTAACAATTTAGTAAAATACATCATAATAGGAATATATATTAGTTTATTTAATTATATCTATATGTATATGTGTATTAGTATGCACCGATATATTTAATTTAAGTTTCAGTTTGCAAAATGTTAATAACCTTATTTTTTTTATTTTTTTGTACTCTACCACAGTACTGTCCTATTTAACCCTAAGGTTGACTGGTAGAGAATGCCTTGTGGCATTAAGTCCGCCTATGTACCACTCTTGTACATGAAGTTTAAATAAATAAAATAATATGAATTGCGATGCGTTAACATTCGTAAAATAGTCACAGACGCAGTTTTTATAATGAAAGGTCCATTTTACGCTTTTAAACGCAATTCACATTATGATCTGCAAAAGTGGCCATTTTAGACCCCCTGTAATCCTCTAAGGATACGGCAGTTGTACCTATTAGTACATCCACATTTTGTTATGTTTACGTCAAAGTTTTTAATGTCGTAATAAACGAAATTGAGAACCTCTTCCATTTTGGGTAGACGGTTAAAAAGTATTCTAATTGACGTCTCAGCACCGTCTCATTCAATTTAAGTCTAAGATAGAGTCTTAGACTTAAATTGAATTGACACTAAAATAACTAAAATTAATTCAAAGAATTGATAAACCTTATGATGTTTTATTCCTAGAAACAACCCTTGAACTAAGTGAGGTTTTAATAGCTTTTTCTCAAACATGCTTGGAAATTTGAGCATTATTTTGACAACCTTCTTCGAGATAAATCGAAATTGCTGTACTGGCCAGATACATGCGACCAGCGGCCGTCAAAAGTTGTATGAAAATCCATATCTGTCGTGTTTAGCGGCCAAATAAATTACATACTAAACTCATATCTGTCGTGTTATTTAAAAATGGAACGATCTTTTACTCTGAACCATAGCAACCAAGGAGGTGACTTATTAAAGGTTTTATTTAAATTTCGAATTGGCTGAACTCTTCAACGCGTGAAAAATTATTGTTGTTTATGTGATTTTGAAAAGTAAATTGTATTTAATTTCCTCGCATTATTTGAGAAAAGTACTATACAAGCCTTGGCCACAACTAGGCATTGATGGACTTACGTATGTGTGCCTCGGCTTCGCCTCGGCCCACATTTACACGTTCGTCCATCAATGCCTCTGTTGCTGGCCGCTGCAGTAATGTACTATTCATTAATCTATGTTTTTGACGTTCTGCTGAAAAGTCGTTATCTTTATAATTTTACGTAAGCACCTGGAAAGTTCCAGTTAGTATTATAATATTTTAGTCTATTTTATGCGTAATATTCTAAAGAAATGATAATTTTGTAAGTAAGTAATTCATTTGAAGAGATACTGATGAAACTTTTGTCTATGAACATGAAATACCTACTAGCAGCTATTGCTAGAATTTAGTCGCCGTGTAATTATTATAAAAATATAACTAGCTCGTTAGCAAAATAATAAGTATTTTATTTCGTTTGAACGGAACCCTAATCATTTTTTGTCTGAATAATATTAGTTCTCAAGCTTCTACCAGTAAATCTTCCGTCGAAATTGGCCAGCCCTTTCGCAGATAAGTCGAAAAAACAGACAGACAGGCAATTTTATTATTTTTTAAGTAGCAGACGTATTTGTTCTGTGTTTGGGTGTTAACGGCTACCTTAAACTCACTTGTATTGTCCATCCTCGAAGGCTAACAATCATGTTGTATGAATTGCGTCAGGTCATCCAACATGGATCTGGTCTGGTTTAGTAAAAGGTGATGAACTGATGATGTGAGCTAACCTGTATAGTCCATTCTCGAAGGCGTCGCTCTTGACGTGTTGGATGAACTGCGCCAGGTCAGCCAGCGCCTGGTCTATCGACAGGAATGACAGGTTTGGCAGGTCCGAGTCACTTGAAATAAGCAGAGTAGAGAAATTATACAACGTGTTTTTTATATCCTACAAGCGCTTTCCTATACACTTCATCCACAATTATTTCGTAATTTTTGAAAGTATAAAATAGCCTTTATTACTCGTTAGAGATGTAGGTAGCTTTTTAATGGTGAAAGAATTTTTAAAAGCAGTTTTTGTGTCAAATCGTACCAAATAAAAAAAATCAAATCTCTTTATAATAGTTTAATATTAGATAACGTAAAAATAATACAATGTCCTAAAATATGTGGCCCAAAAATGCATAAATGATATTATTATTATTGTTTAAAAAAATAAAAAGAGAATGTGGCACTCGCCCTAGTAGCATTTTTTGTTGGCATTTAGTTGGGCCACATCAGAGGTATGTGGCCCAACTAAATGCCAACAAAAATGTATGTGGCCCAACTAAATGCCAACAAATGCCAACAAAAATGCTACTAGGGCGGAGACTGCCGCGGTAAAGCTATTGCATAGCATTTTTTATCAATTATTTAATTTGACAACCTCAGTTGACAACCTTGTTATTTTCCGTAACCATAGCAACCTGCTTGAAAATTTTCGTTACGGAATTTCTGGATTCGTTCTCCACGCTCAAGAAGCGCTCAGAAGCTATGCAATAGCTTAAAAAAAAAGCTTCTGAAGTCGGTGACATTTGTTTGGTTGATTTTATTTTTTTGCCACCGACTTCAGAAGCTGATTTTTCTTCTGAAGTTTATTTTTCTCTTTTTGGTATTTTTGAAGTCGATTGTTTTTTTTTGCAAAAAAGTTTTTTTTATTTTTTCATTTTTAGTTGTAATAAGTACCTATATTAGGTATATCCTATACAAATATTTACTATGCATTTAACATTCAACCAAGAAACCTAACCCTTAACCTTCAAGATTCCCCTATTTTTACTTTCAACTCTTAACCGTTGAGGAGTAGTATACCTTCCATTATCAGCTCATCAACATGAATACAAGTGATGACTGCTAGATGCGAATACTTGAATAGCGCCAGAAAAAGCACGAAAATTCATAAAACAACAAAAAAAATGTGTATTGTACACATCTGTCTGCATACCCCCTCAGAGCATACAGGCGTGATGTTACGTCATGATAATGTATATTCAATAAACATCCAAGCGATTCCAGCAATTACGACAGATTTGCCGTCTATTTTTGAAGAGTTCCATTGTATATCTCCGAAGATCAGCACCAGATCTTCACCAAATTAAAATGGGACCACCTCAGGAGTATACTCTTTCAAATAAAAAAAGAATTTTGAGAATCGGTCCACAAATGGGGCAGAAATCAGGTAACATACATAAAATGAAAAAAAAAATACATACACACGAACATTATAACCTCCTCCTTTTTTGAAGTCAGTTAAAAAGACAAAAGAGACCACCCAGTCAGTGCATTTGGCTCGCTGACTGTTTATTGCATGGAACTCATAACATAACAGACCAAATTACGTGCACAATTACCTAAACCTACCTCTTAATGGCTCACAACCGTGATATTGATATGATATTTAGTGCTAATTCTACTTAGCGAGCAGTCACGCCGCTTGTTCCACGTCACATTTATCATGACAGCTGATAAGTCGTTAAATCTTAATGCACTGTTTCCGTCAGCTGTTCTTGTGAATTGCAAGTGACGATGACACATGACTTCACTCGAATTATACGGACGGTGTCCTTTGAGGAGGTGAAGCAAATCAGTTGGGTCAAGGAACATATGGCGGAAGTCTTGGATTCAGATTTAAGTGGTACTGACACGAAAGCCGGATTTCCTCCGTGCCTCGGAAAGCACGTTAAGCTGTTGGTCCCGGCTGCCAAATAAAGAAAATCTTTGGCAGTCGTTTATACAAGCCGTTTGAAAACGATTTCTCAAAGTTTGCACCCTTATAAAACGGTCGTCTATAGCACTGGTTGCACGATTTCTGCCTTGCCCTCGCCTGCGCACGTAAGATCCTGTATTTCTGAATCGTTGCACAGTACGGTGGATCACTGATACTGCCACACCCAACGTTCGACTGGCTGAACGGTAAGTGTGACCTTCCTCTATCATTATTGCAGCCCTGGCGTCTTCAGTTGCTAGCAAATCACTCATTCTGTATGCAATACAATGTTAACTCTCAAAGCAAAACAAACAAACTGAGCTAGAGCCACCATTGACCGCATAAAACAAATTCCTTATCAAAAACACTCAGAAGCGTCAATTGTCAATAAACACTTAAGAGGTTACATATTCTGTAAGAAGGTTAAAAAATGTCAAAAGGGCCCATAATGTTATGTTGAAAAAGACTACTCATTAAAATAGCGACACCACGTGTCGAAATAACCACTAGTTTTTTAAAAAAAGGCACCTTTTTTTGTGTTCCTCTAATTTTGCCGGTGTGTGTAGTTAGTGACCTGAAAATCTGACAAAGGGTATCGTACACACGGCTACACATCAAGCTATACAAAACCAGTTAATCTTGGCCTCACTTTACTAGATCTTTTCGCACAATGAACGATCAGATTATACTGGTTTTGTATAGCTTGATGTGTAGCCGTGTGTACTACCCAGTATTAACCAGCAAAGTCGGTTATGCTCGTACCTGTATTGATGTCTAATTACTTCACTATGTTAAACCAAAAAACCCTTAATTACAACGGGTTTTCCTTAGTACCACTACCAAATAAAGTACAAAGTTCCCAATAGCATTTTGTATCAAAATGAGTTCCATGATTGCCCATTTTAGCCACAGAGAGGATAAAATCGTTAGTGGTCAACTAAATAGCTGTTCTGGTCTATTATTTCCAGTAATTTGTATCACAAAATGCAGGAAAAGCTTTCAGTTCATTGTCAGTAAATATTTTAATACTAAAATTAATTCGGTTGGCACGTATAAAAGTTGATAATTGCGATTTAATAAGCTCATCAATGAGATTAAATAGATTAATATTACCTCGCTGGTTTGGTGATCGTAAGCGCTGCTGGTGAGCATGCCATTTGAGACGTTACATCACTGCCTATCTCTTCGAGAATTATAGGTGTGACGTTATGTTATGTTTTCTGTCAGTGTCCGCTACGCAGCCGGATGGCAATCGATCCGTAAGGGTTCCTCGAACTTTTCGAATCTTTTCGTGCCTGCAATACTCGCCGAGCAATATCACACTACACCTAAGCGAGATAGCAAAATGTTGACTTTGACTAGGCGCTAGGAATTTTCTAAAACTGTGATTTGGAAACTCGAATATAGTCGCATACTCCCAATTTTAACAAAAGTAAAGCGATTCTCGACACACTGTTACCTTCTTCGCCGTTTAGGCTTCAGTGCAAACGCACGGAGTTTGTAAACTCGATAGGTGAATTCGAATGATTTCAAAGTTTCCTGCAAACCGCCTGATGTGAAACGATTATGAGCTCTAGAGGGAAGCACGGTTGCCTAGAGGAAACCGATTCACTCAATCTTTCAAGAGGACCAGATTGTTGATAGTTGTGCGATATGTACCTATAACGTGACAAGTGTAACGTGTGGTTCTTGGCAGCTCCAGATTATTGGGTAATACTTGGGTAATACCAATATTAAAATGGTTCTTAGACGACATTTTTACGTTTACCCTACTTAAATATTTTTGGTTTTGACCAGCTTATGCCTTTTTTTTGGAGGGTGTGAAATCCACAAATGACTCCTCCCTCTCTGGACAGAGCGGTAGGGATTGTTAGTCTTCTACTGACTAAAAACCACCCATGTTACTTCTTAGGCCTTTGTGTCGAGGCCGCGAAATCTCTTTCGAACAACCCGCTGCCCCGACGGACGGGACCAACTTATCCCTACGGGTTAACCCGTACGGAGTTCAGGTCCCTTGGAATGGGGATAAGGATACTAACTGAAGTTTTTTGCGTTGAGGAGAAGAACAAGACAAAAATCCATTACATCCATCCTTACTGACTTACTCATTTCTCATAAATAATTGTAGTAAGTATTTTGCACCAGAGTTAAAAATTAATTGTTTTTCCGTTTGGCAAACATCTTTCGAATTTATTGCGAGTGAGATCAATAATAAGGGAACAACGATGTTCTCAGCAAAGTCAGTCCGAATTTCTATAATTATCTAGGTACGTTAAGTTTAATATGCCACGCATTCGTGCTAGAGTTTCGGTAATTTTTCCTTTCCCCACCTTTTTTCTTTTAATAATAATCTCAGCACATCTAAATGATCCATATCATATCTCACAAATCTCAACGACTAGCCCGCCAGCTCATATCTGACCCCAGGCCAGTGGGGCAATGGGCAATTGACCCCGAGTCACCGAGCCGCGGTCACTGCGCTTTGCTCACAGATTGCTCAGCCGTCACTTGCAGCGTTAGGGAGTTTGGTTTATTGTGGGTAATTGAATTCATTGACCGTGAGAATATTGGTGTTGTATTATTTTTGGGGATCAGCTAAAGGGTTAAATAAAGAAAGAGTTTTTGTGGGGTTCTTTCTTGATCTTGATGACAGCAAATTTGATTGGATCCATTTGAGTTTGATATAATTTATGATTTTTGGTTGATTTTTATTATTATGTAGTAAATTATAGTATAGAGACACATTCAAGTTAACTGTATCAAAAACTTCTATTAGGACATACCTACACGTCAAGCATGTGTAATGTTTGTTTTTTTTTTTTGTGCAGAGCTCCTAAACTTTTCAATTCTGCAATAATAACGAGGGACACATATTGCTGAGTGATTTACTTTGTGAATAGTGACCATAGCAACATTTATTTTTCATAGTGGGAAACTTATTAAACTGTGGAGTAAACTTAGTACCTTGCTACTTTTGTGCTCCCAGATGACTCACAGACATAAAATTACAGCCCTTTTTTTGAGGGTGTGATATCATTTTATGACTCCACTTGCTCTGGGCAGAGCGGTAAGGAGTGCCAGACTTCTACAGCTTCTACTGACTAAAAACCATCCATGATCCTTCTTAGCCCTTTGTGTCGAGGCCGCGGTGTCTCTTTCGAACAACCCGCAGCCCCGACGGGATACTTCCCAATCCTCACAGTATTAACTAAAAAGCCTAAAAATATATATTTTGAATCATTCCAATATTATATATCTATATTAAAGTCTACTCTCTAAGGAAGTACCAACCAATTTCTTTTAACGCAAAACTGACTTTAATTTCCAGAAAATATTACACAAGTGAGTCCCTCTCTATGCATACTGAAAGCCTCATTACAAACTTATATTTGCGTATTACATGAACCGTAACTGTGAAAGTTAGAGGTGGTTTTTGAGTGGCAAGGATCAAAAGTAACGTTGGTAAAGAATTAAAAAGATAATTAGTAAGGATAAGATATTGGGAACTTTTTAGCATATTTTCTTGTTGTAAGTAGGTTTGTAATGATTACATTTAGAGTATTAACAGAGTAGTGATTAACATTTTAATTAAATGTAACTTAGACTTTTTTAGGGAGTGCCTTGAATGGAATAATTAAGTAGGAGCTGGTATAATGTGGAAAGGACTTCTGTAATATCGAGGATTCTGTTTTGGTTGTTTTTAGTACCTATTGATCTATGGAAATTGAAACCTTATTTCGTTTTTGAATGCTGAATCTAGTAGGTATAGTCTGCGTTATATGCGCGTTTACAACATAACATCACGCCATAATCCCCGAAGTGATAGGCAGAGTTGTACCCAATAGTACACCCATATTTTGCCAGTTATGTCTCAGTATCAAGTCCCATATAAAATAGAGGGCCAGCCACGGAGTCTGACACCTGCCTTTGGAAAACCAAAAGTACTAGGCTCCCAGACAGCTTAGGAGTGATTCACTCTATCCTACAAACGCGAATGGTCATCGACTGTACAATACTGCAGTTCCTTTCGCAGTCACCTCCTACCATTAGAAAACCAAAAGTACTAGGCTCCTAGACAGCTTAGGAGTGATTCACGCTATCCTACAAACGCGAATGGTCAACGTCTGTACAATACCGCAGTTCCTTTCGCAGTCACCTCCTACCATTAGAAAACCAAAAGTACTAGGCTCCTAGACAGCTTAGGAGTGATTCACGCTATCCTACAAACGCGAATGGTCAACGTCTGTACCACGGTCTGTACAATACCGCAGTTCCTTTCGCAGTCACCTCCTACCATTAGAAAACCAAAAGTACTAGGCTCCCAGACAGCTTAGGAGTGATTCACGCTATCCTACAAACGCGAATGGTCATCGGCTGCACAATAGCGCAATGATTTATGACCGACAGCGGCACGTGGTTTGGCAGTCAGCCAGCCCACTGCATTACGTATGGGGACATAAATCTATGGCTTTGACACCATATATTGAAGGTTAGTTTGCTATGAAAGTGTTATGAGCAGTTATAGTTATAACTAAGCTATTATAGAGGAAGGAAGGGTCACCGACGGACGAATAGGTACCAGGCATTCAGTACATGGTGGAGGTAAGGGCAAACGCTTCGTGAAAGATACTGGTATTTAGCAGTATCGAGCTAAATCAACCCCAAAATTGCTGGGAATAGGTTACACCGATGAACTGTGGTGTTTATTGCTGTTTAATACCTTGGACTGTATCCATAACTGCTATTGTATAAATCAACTCCGAATCCAGGTTTGTCGCAGCAAGAAAAACCTACTAAGGTAGAGATTCAATAATGACTCTGCGATTGAGTGTAAATATGGTGATATTCCACAAACGCTGTAGTTTGTGCACTACAAGAATTTATAGACGCTATCAAAAGCGCCAGACCAGTAAATCAGTTCTGGGCTGACACAATTCAGGTTGCCATTGACGATTATACGAAGAAGATATTCTTGCTGCCATGTTATTTGGATAAAACGTATTCTTCTTTCATTCTCTGCTGTCAGTCGTCACTCTATCATTCATTGTACTCTCAACTAAGCCGTCAAAAGATTAATACAAACCAGCAGGGCTATTGCGTATCTTTTATTGACAGTGGCTAACCTAAAGTGTCCATAGATTAACTGTAAATTGGTTATGGTTTCGTACATTTTTTTCTTAAAAACTCACCATTTGACAGTTATTTGATATACATTTTGAGTTATCCACTGTCATAAAAAAAGCAAAATTAAAAATTTTGAAAAAACCCACGACTGTTAAAAATTAATTGAAAAAAGGATAAAATAACATAAAACACCCACCTTAAAAAAACCCAAGAATGTCCGTCGGGGGCTGACATTAAATGAACTAGTTTTGCAATGTTCAGCTCCCGACGGACATTCTTGGGTTTTTTTAAGGTGGGTGTTTTATGTTATTTTATCCTTTTTTCAATTAATTTTTAACAGTCGTGGGTTTTTTCAAAATTTTTAATTTTGCTTTTTATTTTAAACTTTTTACTTTTATTTTTTTATCTAAGAATATGCACCAATCAAACCTTAACCCATAACTGAAAACTGAATCAAAATCGGACTTGTAGTTTTGGAGAAAAATGGCAACTTTGAATTGCACAAAAAATCTTTGCTGCAGCGCCCCCTGGTGAGTTGTCACCGTAACACCTATCTAAGAACATGCACCAATCAAACCAGAACCCATAACTGAAAACTGCATCAAAATCGGACTTGTAGTTTTGGAGAAAAATGGCAACATGTATTTGCACAAACACACAAACAAACAAACAAACAAACACACAAACAAACAACCTCTCACCCCAAACGCATATACCGTCTCCGTTCCGTCGTGGGTAAAAAGATACGCAATAGCCCTGCAGATCGTGGCCAAAACGTTCAGTTTAAACTAAATCCTTTTTTGTATCATTGTAACTGACAGCATGAAGTTTACATGGCACAGGTTACACCGTCGATAGTCTCGTTTAACGTTTACTGCATTTACACCGATTTGTAACGATTTTTAACCGACTTCTAAAAAAAGAAGGAGGTTCTCAATTCGAATGTTTTTTTTTATGTTTGTTCGGGCATAACTCCGTCACTTGCGAACCGATTTGAAAAATTCGTTTTTTGTTGGAAAGGGTGTACTTCCCAAATGGTCTCATATTTTTTTTATCGAAATCGGATAAGCGGTTTTTGAAAAATCAACAAAACTCAAAAAAAAAACTACATTGTCCACATTATGACTCATGAACATGTGAACTTACATGTGAACCACTAAAAAGTGAAAAATAAATACTTAAAAAAAAAAAAAACCGACTCCAAAAAAAATACACGAAAAAGTCAAAAATAAACTTTAGAAGAAAAATCAGTTTCTGAAGCCGGTGGCAAAAAATTTTAATCAAACAAACAAAAGTCACCGACTTCAGAAACTTATTTTTCTTCAAAAGTTTTTTTTTTGGAGTCGGTTTTATTTTTTTTTAAAAAGTTTTTTGATACAGCAATCGATATTTAATGTTAGGTTCGTTATTGCAGTACCACAGGATTTTGAAACCACAAAATATTTACGCATTACCATTGGTACTGAGTTCGATTCCCGGGTCTGGCAAAATGTTATTCTGGTTTCCATCAGGAATTTCTCAGTAGCAGTCACGGAGTCTGGATTTGTGCCCGTTTGATGGCTTTAGGCTGACCCCCTGTTATTTGAGACTTAAACATAACTTCGGGAAGGTACATCTCTGCCTAACACTTCGGGGATCAGGCGTGATGTTATGTTATGTTACAGTGTTATTATAGAACACATTGCTGTACATAAGGTGTAGAGGAGCTCGTGGCTTAATAATAACTGCTACTCGGGTCAATCTTTAGGTAAAGCTGTGCTTGCCTAGGTCGGTCTGTGGATGGGTGACCGCCCAACATACCGAGTTTCCTCCGTGCCTCGGAAAGCACGTTAAGCTGTTGGTTCCGGCTGCCATACATAGATTTTTGGCAGTCGTTACAGGTAGTCAGTGACCTGAAAGACAGACAACCAGTCTTACCAAAATGTATAGAACGTAAATTACCTAGTATTGACTGGGTTGTGGAGGTCAGATAGGCAGTTGCTCCATGTAAAATACTAATATTCAGCTGCATCCGGTTAGACTGGAAGCCGACCCCAGCAAAGTTGGGAAAAAGGCTAGGCAGATAATGATTGCTGTAGATAAGGTTTCAAATATCTTGGAGTAGGTATAATGCGGTCAGTATTATTTGACATAGCACTATTAGATTTGTGACTACGATTAGAAAAGGTTATTCCAATGGGAAACCTTATGTGATTCCCATTATTTGATAAAGAAAACAAAACTATAGGATTTACTATCAGTGATGTGATTCGTATCATTAAAAGACCAAGCACGTATGGGGCGTTTATGTTTCATCATAATATTCATCATCTTCATCATCATCGTCATCTTTTTGCCCTTGTCTCATATTATGTTCCTTGGGGTCGGCGCAACACGTCTTCTCTAATAATATTTTTTTTTTGTTAGCCTATATTGTCCCACTGCTGAGCAAAAGGCCTCCCCCATAGTCTTCCACTCTTCTCTCCGTGCGGCTTTCTCCGGCCAATCTTGTGCAAAAGCCTCTAAGTCGTCACGCCAGCGTTTTCTAGGCCTCCCTTGGCGACGACGCCCGTCCTCTGGCACCCACTGCGTGACGAACCTAGCCCATCGGTCCTGATCAAAGACTATATAACCATTTAATACTCTATTTCTATTAGAGGTTTAATACTCTATGGTCCTGATGCATTCTGCAGACATGGCCCGCCCAATCCCACTTTAACCCAGCAGTCTTGTTACCCACATCAGCGATAATATATTATGATGTCAAAAACATCTAACCAGCTTTTTCCGACTATGTATTTTACATGGATCAACCGTCTATATCTGACCTACGACAGTCAGAGATCTAGAGATGAAGAAACTCGGTATGTAATGGGCGGTCATCATCATCATCAACAGCCTATTAATGTTCCCACTGCAGGGACTCAGGCCTCCTCTCTTTGAGAGGGGATGGGCTATAATCCACCACGCGGGCCAAGTGCGGATTGGTAGATGTCACATGTCTTCGAATTTTCTGGTTCTAAGACATGCCGGTTTCCTCACGATGTTTTCCTTCACCGTTTTGAGAGCAGTGGTGATGAAATAAATTACACAAAGTAATGTGCCTGCCTGGGTTCAAACCCACGACCACAGAATAGATAAAAGAGGTTAGAAGGGCCATGTGGGCGTGGCAAGCACGCCGAATTTATGACACATATGAGCAGACGCTCATATATGACCAACAATCGCGCTCATATTGTGACAGCGAACGGAGCTCCGAGAAAAAAAAGAATTATGCCGTCTTGCGCGATTATTACGTGTCGGAAAAGAAGCCAGGTGTGTAGTGTGGCTCGAGAAGGGATTTCTTTTCATCGGTAAGTCTTAAAACCTTAAAATACAAGTGATATTTGTAATTATTACAATAGTATTATGTAGTTCGCAGACAAAAATGATACAATCACATGCAGAAACGAAATTATGTACATTGCTTGCAATACGTGGGTACCATCTTGTACTTCGTGGGCGATTGCGCAATGCATTTCGTTCACTGCGAACGTCGCGTGCGACGAGCCACAGCTTAAATTCTACCTAATCTTTGCGTTTCGATAGTGTTGTATCAAGTTGTAAATAATGTCGATATTTAGTATGTGTGAATGTATTCAAATGATTAATATGTTATGATTAAAATAACTTTTGTTTATCCCATACTATCAATACCTTATTATTGTTTATTGATTGTTTTTCATCTAAAATTTGTTTTGAGGTTAGCTATTTATAAATCGAAACATACATTTTAAATTTTATTTTTAGGTTTCCAACAGATCCAGATTATGTTACAGACGTGACTAAAGCGATTATAGAAAAATATATTGAGATTGCATTTTATTCAGAAAAATTCGAATTTGAAAGATAGCAAGCGCATGCTATTGCTACTTAATAAATACGTTTTATTTCAAAGACAATAATAAAATATGCATTGAAATTGAATTTCAAGTATTGTTCAATATTTAAAAATCTTTTATGTTTACTTTTTATCTTTATTTTTTTTATGTGTGAGAGACCAATAAATATTTTTGCTTTCTTATTTTCTTTCTTTCTGTCCCGTCCCGAAATTAAAGCTAAAACTGCAAAACTTAAAGTAACAAAACTAAAGTAATTTTATCGATAAACATTATCGACCTTTAATTTGGTCACCGTAACATGTATGAGAAATAAACGCAAGTGTGAGTGTACGTCAAACGCAATGCTTGCGCTAGTGTGACAACCAGTAGCAAGCTCGCGATCTAAGTGAGTGTGGTTTATTTGTGTGCATAATTTGCGTACTTATAAGCGTCTTGCATGTAGTGGTTATAGAGAGTGGGAGACAAGCGGCGACACGCGTTCTAATACAAATCAGGAACTATTTCCTTTCTAACCTCTTTTATCTATTCTGTGCCCACGACCTACTGTTCGTAAGTCGGGGCCGCCACCACTGGGCCACCGCTGCTCTAATGGGCGGTCACCTATCTACAAATCAACCTACGCAAGCGCTGCTTAACCTGAAGATTGATCTGAGTAGCTGGTATTCTAGACACAAGCTCCTCTTGTGTTGTCAGAATATAATATTATTTTAATACTGTTGGAAATCACATAGCAATTGTAGCATTTTCATATTCACAACATTTTTGCCAGCCTCGATGTTTTAAGAGTATTTTCATACAAGTGTAAATTATCTTGAATTATGTTGGATTTCCAAAGTAGACGGTCATCCACTAAAAGAGTATTTTTGACCATTTATCAACGACAACTAGCTGTCGCTTTTTAAAGAAACTAGCTTTAATACAATATTTTTAAGTTAGATAGGGAAAGTACCACATACATAAGTATAATTAATAGGAAGATCTCCTTTTAAATCTTATATTTAGTTTAACCTCTAGTTTTAATTTCACGAGTTCTTAAGCATAATCAGCCTTTTGTTCCCACTGGTTCCCCAGGCTCTCTCTATGAATGGAACTGGGCTCTAATCCACCACGCGGGCCTAATGCGGGATGTTACATGTCTTCCTTTTTTTGATTCCAGAACATGCCGGTTTCCTCACGATGTTTTCCTTGTAGTTATAGTTCTTACAGAATACTTACAATACGGTGTAACAGACATCCCAGTTGGCAGAGGCATAGTCCCATTCTGTTACGTTACGGGCTGTTAGCCAGGGTAGTCGGTTCGATCCGGACTCCCACACATACCTATGCATTCGTTCGTATGTACTATACGTTGATTGTAACTGTTGGACATACACACATAACATCACGCCTGCAATCCCCAAAGGGTTAGGCAGAGGTGTACCCATTAGTACACCTATATTTCGCCAGTTAGTACCTACAGTCGAACAAGCTAATAAGTATACAGCCAGATAAATTGTTTTTACTTTTAAGATTATACAGATGCATTTAGAGACTGATTTCAAACGATACAGCGTTTGACATCAGTCGCTTAATACGAAACACACTGAAAATATTGGGCCCAGTGCGGATTGGTAGATGTCACCATGTCTTCGAATTTTTTGGTTCTAAGACATGCCGGTTTCCTCACGATGTTTTCCTTCACCGTTTTGTTTTGTTGTATCAACAACAAAATTACAATCAATATTTTCAGTGTTATAGTATTATAAAGATCTCTACCCTGTATACTTATTAGCTTGTTCGACTGTACGTTTTAAGTTCCATATTGTAATAGAGCGTGAGCCTACTACTTTCATCATCATCATCATCAGCCTATAATGTTCCCACTGCAGGGACTCAGGCCTCCTCTGTAGGAGAAGGATGGGCTATAATCTACCACGCGGGCCCAGTGCGGATTGGTAGATGTCACATGTCTTCGAATTTTTTGGTTCTAAGACATGCCGGTTTCCTCACGATGTTTTCCTTCACCGTTTTGAGAGCAGTGGTGATGAAATAAATTACACAAAGTAATGCGCCTGCCTGGGTTCCAATTCGAACCCACGACCTACTGTTCGTAAGTCGGGGCCGACACCACTGGGCCACCGCTGCTCTCTGAAAAATTACTGATGGACAACCTAATAACAGTTTGACCGAGCCGTGAACCGAACCCTGAACCGACATCACCATCACTATCACTATCACTACATAGTATAAAACAAAGTCGCTTCCCGCTGTCTGTCCCTATGTATGCTTAGATCTTTAAAACTACGCATCGGATTTTGATGCGGGTTTTTTTAACAGATAGAGTGTTTCAAAAGGAAGGTTTTAGTATCTTTTTTGCACCCGTGCGAACCCGGGGCGGGTCACTAGTAGAATAATGAAAGTTATGGTGTGGTGAAAACATTACATAATTAGCAAAATTGGCTGATTGCCAAGTATACGCATGATTAAAAGCTCAGGCGTTGACGGAACGTATAACGTTTTTTCAACATGTTATTTTAAACTTATGGCAATTTAGAATATCCATCTGTTTACAAATTAACACGATAATAATTGTTGGCGAAATAAACACAGCATAATAAACAATGCATTAAAATGAAAGATGGTCAAACACATAAAAATCCTGTAATCTAATCATACCGTTGTATGAGAAATTCTGTGGTTCATTGATATTATAATATTTCCAATACACTAGTTATTTTGGAATGTAAGGCACCCGCATGAGAACGAGAGTTACCGACGTAGCCCGAAGAATCGCCAGACTTAAGTGGCAATGGGCTAGCAATGACATTGCTCTCAGAACGGATGGCCGATGGGGCCGAAAAGTTCTGGAGTGGCGACCGCGAACCGGAAGACGTAGCGTTGTAAGGCCTCTAGGTGGACCGATAACCTGTTGAAGGCTGCGGGATCCTTTGGATGCGAGATGCACGGGACCGGTATATGTGCCGACACTTGAGGGAGGCCTATGTCCAGCAGTGCACGTCTTTCGGCTGAAATGATGATTATGATATCTACTTACGCAAAAGGCCTGCTGCTGCCATAGAACCGGTGCTCCGTATAGAACAGGCCTGCGTTCATCTGCTGGGTCATCTCGTAGGCCAGGCCAGCCTGAGTCCATCCCTCGGAGATGGCCCACTCGCCCCCCACGAAGATCACTATGTTACTGTTACTGGAGCCCGAGAATTCATTGTTGTAGTAGTAACGCTGGAAAAAAAAACAAATATGCGGATTATGGTAATGTGACATGACCTACCAACCAGCACTGGGCGCGCGCCATTCCCTCCCATAGACAGGAGGCCTGAGTCCCAGCAGTTGGAACATTATTTTTATTTTTTTAGGGTTCCGTACCTCAAAAGGAAAAAACGGAACCCTTATAGGATCACTTTGTTGTCCGTCTGTCTGTCTGTCTGTCAAGACCTTTTTTCTCAGGAACGCGTGGAGGTATCAAGCTGAAATTCATATCAAATACTCAAGTCTATGGTCTCTTGGAACTGTGAAAAAATCAAACTTCTAAGTCAACGCGATCAAAAGATACTCCCGTTTATGCCGCAAATTTTCGACACTCGCAAGGGAATCAAAACCTACAGGGTACTTCCCGTGAACTCAGAATCTTGAAATTTGGTACGAAGCAACGTCTTATAGCATAGATAAAGGAATAATTACGAAAACCATAAATTTTTAGTTACATCAAGATACTCCCGTTTATGCCGCAAATTTTCGACACTCGCAAGGGAATCAAAACCTACAGGGTACTTCCCGTGAACTCAGAATCTTGAAATTTGGTACGAAGCAACGTCTTATAGCATAGATAAAGGAATAATTACGAAAACCATAAATTTTTAGTTACATCACATAATATATTTTTTTTACGGAACCCTCGGTGCGCGAGTCCGACTCGCACTTGGCCGGTTTTTTTAAATTGCCCCACACTAGGAATTTCTCCTGTATCGTGTGTGCGTTCACAAACATTTAAACTAACATACACAAATACCCAGACCCGGCACAACTATCTGTTCAGTAACAAATATTTGTCCGTGCGGGGATCGAACCATTCCAGTCTGGAGTCCATTGCTTGAGCCACTGAGCCGTATTTGTGTGCCATATGCTGATGTACTCACCATAGGATAAGTCCTGGTATCATAAGCCATGAAGTGGTTGAGGCGGACTTGGACGAAGCCTTCCTGGACGATGTTCCGGGACGCGCGGGCGGGGACAGGAGGCTCGTGCATGTCGCGCACCGCCAGGCATGGTGCTGCTATGAGGAGCAGGAGGAACCCTGGAATTGAGGGTTGAGGGGTTAGAAGCATGTTTAAAGGTAGTACTGGCTGGGGTTTAATGGTAACTACATTCGTAGATGAGGAGGAGGCTGGCACAGGACCGTGGAGATTGGCACAAGAAAAGAGAGAGCCTATACTCAACAGTGGGTGAGTTCGGGCTGTGGATGATGATGATGATGATGACATTTGTAGATGTGCACTCTGGGTAGTCAGTGTCGTCGCCATAGATTACAATCTTACCGTCTTAGTGCATGTTTACGTACAGGCGGAGCGTCGCGCGGACACATGGCGATGTATGAAAAAGTTTACGATTTCAAACGTCGATTTTACAAGAAGCGATTTTTCGCTCGTTAGTTTAAAAGCAGCATTTGTTTCGGTGGACCCGTCTCTCAGTAAATTAATAAAAAATCCACGAGACGAGCCTTCTGCACGCGCCGCGCGACGCCCCGCGTCTCCATAAACGAGCACTTATATTATAGTTCAGATCGCTTGGCATCAAGAATAACTCTGGATTTCGAATTTATGTCCGGATGATGGTCGAAAATGTCGTGAGGAAAGTAAGTTTTGATTGTGTATGGGTATAACAGAAGAGAAAAACCACAGAAACGATGGATGGACTGTGTGAAGGATGGTATGAAAGGAGGTGTCTGAGGGATGACGAGTAATATAGAAGTATGGATGAAGAAGACATGCTGCGCCATCTAAGAGCAAGAGAATGATAGATAGATGACCTTCAAGCGATCATGAGAGCCTAGTACCTCACTGCTGCACCGTATACGGGCAAATAACATGTTATGTTTTGGTATTATTTGTTATAGTAACCACCACTAATCGTGAACTGTGTGATAGAACTAATGAAAAACTTTAATCCCGCTATTTCTACGGTTTTTAAACACCCTTATCGTAGAACTATTGGGAACAAAAAGTCTCATTAGTTCATTATAAATTGTTAAACTATAACCGGTAGAACTAATGGGACTTTTTGTTCCCACTAGTTCTACGATTTCGCACGACCTTGAATCCCACTAGTTCTATCATGGGACTGTCCAATACACCTAGTGGGAATGATCCTGATAAAACAGCATTTTAACAGTGAAAACTTGAATTGGTTAGATGACTGTCATGGTCCGTTTGTTAAACACCGAATTGCACTCCACATATCAGTCTGATTACGTTTATTTGTACATATTTAATTTTTATGGTTCACTAACATAGCTCTTAAGTGCTGACTAACACAATTTGAATCTGTGCCTATTATAATACAGTGAAACCTGGTTAAGCGAGACCTCAAGGGACCTGAAAATTTGTCTCACTTATAGAGGTATCCCACTTACCCAGTGTCTCAGATATCCAGGCCAAAGTGTTGGGACCTCAGCATGAGTTCCAGTTATGGAGGTTTCTCACTTATCCAGGTCCCACTTTACCAAGTTTCACTGTATGTGATTATGGTCTGAAATAAAATTTGTTTAAAAAACCATTTATTAATTTGAGGAAAAATATGTAGGTACAATTTGACGGATAAATGTGTGTACAGTCAACGGCACGTCCATGGCAACAGTCTGACTTTGAGACGTAACAGTACATAGTAATATAAAACTTAAGACATGCTATTGACTGTACAGGACAAACACAACAGTTCTAATATTTAAAAAACAAGTAAAGTTACACATAGTTACAAAAACTTACACATAGCAAAACACTGAATGAATATCACAAAACTATTAAAAAAATAACTGCACGAGTATCATACGTCGTGCCTTTCGATAATTGCCCCATTTAATACGAATATCTTCGATAATACAATAATGTATTAAAGATAGTAAGTACAGATAAATATGCTAAACTATGTAATCTTTTGTAGGTAGATAAGTGAAATAGGTGTAACCCCAGAATTCTGTTTAATTTTGACTAAACCACTTGACAAAGTATGACTTCATCGTAATCACACTAATATTATAAAGGCAAAACTACTTAACGGCTTTGGATAAAACTTGATACACAGATAGTATTTATAACCTAGATTAACACATAGGATAGTTTTTATCCCGATTTTATCTTCCTGTGGGATAATTTTCGAGTTGTAGCGGATGAAGCCGCTGGCAACAGCTAGTAAAAGCGTATTCTAAAAATGCGAAAGTTTGTATTAATGTATGTATGGACCTGAGCAAGTCTCCTGTCGGTCTTCTACAGACTGTACTTTGAAGAGTGTGCGCAGGAGCTCCACCAGCTGATCCTACCATCACCCTTTTACCACCGGACCAGTAGACTTACTGCGGCGTACCATCCACACTTGTTTGATATCCCGAAGAGTCGTCTTCAGGGCTTTTCCTCAACGTATATTGTGCGCAGAGCCAAAGTGTGGAACTCTCTGCTCTTCCAGAAGCCTTGGCATCTGGGTTCTCTCCCACATTACATCAGGCGTGTTAGAGGTCAAGAGCAGGCCCATTTTAAATAAAAAAAACCAGGGAATAGAAATCACAACCGAATAGTGACAACCATTATTTTGAGAAACCAGATAATATTTTCTGCTTACTAAGACAAAGCCAAACCTTTATTTTATATGAAAGTTCGTACGTAAATACAAATATTATCGGAAACCTATATCTGGGGAACCCTTGGCCCTAATATTTTACATTTCTTATTACATTTGACATAACTACTTGTATTGTTATCAGAAGTTATGATATTTAGGTTTCTGATACGTTTTGTTTGTGGGGATATTTGTATTCTTCTTTTTTCTTGTGGTTAGTGCGTAATCTTGTGTCAGAGATTTTATGGTTTTTGGGCCTCTGACTAAAATTGGCTTTACATGCCATCGTAAAATATCTTTCAGGCATGTTAGCCTAGGTTTCCTTACGATGCTATCCTTTATATAGAAATACAGTTTTCTTTATTAAATAAAATTAATATGTTTGTACATACGCCAGAACATTAAGACGATGACAATAGCTATTGACTTCTGATGTTTCAGTATTTTTGGACACGCCCACAATTTTTCCGATACCCTAGCGCCATACTACCAAGTAAGAAACAAATAGTCCAGGATCCGCGGTCCATTTTTGCACTTGATTACTATCAAGCTAATTTTGATGAGACGGCGAGACGCCCAACAATTTCCTGCACGAAACTCTCGAATTCTCGATTGTGGTAAGTAATAGGGGTAGCAGGGATAAAATATGTTGGTTTGATGATTCTCAAAAGTGTTAAGTACAAACACTTTTGAGAATCATCAGCTGGGTTTTTTTTGTTAAATCTGATGATAATTATCTAAATTATTTGAAAAAATATTTGTCCTACAAAATGTATGGTTTGATCAAAGAGTCCCCTTCCTTCCAATATGTATCGATAACGAAGTCATTAAAAATGATTACTTACTAACTGGGTTTTGGGGATTGGATATTTTCTATTAAACCCACTCTTTACAAGTTGCCTACAAGATTCTAAAAATTATATTAAGTGTTTGGCACTTACTCCACGCACCATCAATACTCCTGTACATCATAAACAACAGGCTAATACACTTTCTGGAGCCACAAATTCCAGAAGAGCAAGCAGGTTTTGTTAAAGGCAAAGACACGCGGGAACAAATCCTGAACGTTCGCCAAATTATAGAGAAAAGCCGGGAATTTAACAGCCCTGTATTGATATGTTTCATAGATTATACCAAAGCATTTGATTGCGTGGAGTGGGCAAGCTGTGGGGGGTTCTTAAAGACATGGGAACGCCTCAACATCTTATTGACATAGTCCGATGCCTCTACCTACACATCAACAACCGCTCTTTCGTCAAAATAGACACCGACTGTTCAAATGCGTTAGGCAGGGATGCATCCTCTCACCTCTGCTCTTCAATATGTATGAAGAGTAATATCATTCAAGACTCTTTAGGGCTGGGACAAGGGGTTTACTGTTGGTGGAAAGTGGATTTCCAATCTGAGGTACACTGATGACACCGTTCTCCTTGCTACAACATTTGGCAACATGAAAGAGATACGGCACAGATTGGAAGTGGAAAGTGGCAAAGTAGGGTTTGCAATAAATAGGCAGAAAACCAAGCTTATGGTGGTAGATCGTGCGGGAAAGCTATCGGACGCCTATAACATCTAAGGCATCTATACTGTGGGTGGACAGCTTCGATTAACTGGGCTCCAATATAAGTAATGAAGGTAGCTGCGTCACAGAAATAAAACGGCGGATAGCCATGGCTAAAGATGCTATATTACGCCCCCGGAACATCTGGGAAAAACGTGGTATAAGTTTTAAAACGAAGGCCCGTTTGGTCAGAGCACTAGTTTTCCTGATTTTCCTCTACAGAGTTAATAATAATAATATTTATTTATTTTCAGGCTACTTTGGCCCATAGATAAATACCTTACAGACTAACATACATACGATATAATTGACAGCTTGTGTTAGTAAACAAAACCTTAAAACTATATTAGTATCACTACACTTGCACTACGTCACTGTGCGATCATGTGGCACTTGCCCGCGGAAGCGTCGAAACACCACCCCCTGCGGCCAAAAGTCCTCTTCCAAGACGAGGTGCAGGTAGCATGTCGGTACTCGCACCACAAACGCCTTAAAGTTGACGTTGCGGCGCGACTCGAGCAGCTGCACTCTCGCCACGTACTTGATCTTCTGGCGCACGTACTCCACGATGTCCTCCGTCGTAGTGGTGTAATGTAGACGGGAGAGGTACAAAGGAGTGTTCGGCTTTGCGGCACGAATATGCACATTGGGCTCCGATGGAGCCGTGCCGCAGCGGTTCTTGATGGTTCGCTGACGGCGCTTCCTCCTCAACACCGTCACGAAACCATCATCAGCCTGGATCGGTTCCTTTTCAGGCACAGGCTTCTCGGAAGGAGCATTTTTCCCCACAAGTTAAGACATGGACAATCCAAACAAGAGTAAGACAGAGGATAGACGCATTCGAAATGTGGTGTTTTAGGCGGATTCTCCGAATTCCATGGACGGCCAAACGCACAAATGTGTCTATCCTTTACCAACTCGATATCAAGACTCGATTGTCAACAGTTTGCCTACAGCGTATTTTGTCTTATTTCGGCCACATAATGCAAAGAGGAGATAGCAGCCTTGAAAAGCTGGTCATTGTTGGCAATACCGAAGGCAAGCGACCGCGAGGCCGGTCGCCATTTTACAAATTTGGAAGTGTCTGTCTTCCAAACGATTGGCTTTGAGAAAAAATTGTTTGTGGAACCTCAATGTCATTTTTAAAGACCTGTCTAATGTCTATAGACACCCCACACGTAGGTATAGGTTTGATGAAAAAAAAAAAATAGTTTCAGTTCCATGTATGGGGCGACCCCCTAAATCCTTTTTTTTATTTTTGTATAAAAATCGTAAAGCGGTTCACAGAATACTTGTAGAGTTTCAACTGAGTAGTCTCAATAGTTTCCGAATGAAGTGGCTGTGACATACGGGTGGACAGACGGACAAACAGACATGACGAATCTATAAGGGTTCCGTTTTTTGCCATTCGGCTACGGACCCCTAAAAAACAGCTGGTTTGTAGTAATTTTTGATGAGCTCGTTATCAATACATGTTGGATTTAGATAATGATCATCAGATAAAAATAAAATAGTAAGTAATAGATTTTTGAAAATCATCAATTAAATAATTATAATAATATATAATCAATATATATTTTATCCCTGCTGCCCCTATTACCTACCACAATCGAGAGTTTTCGTATAGGGTAATGTTGGCTCACGGAAAATTAGCTTGATAGTAATCAAGTGAAAAAATGTACCGTGGATCCTGGACTAACATTGTGACGCGGTCAATAATAATTTATAGATGAACGGATAGCTGTCAGTGGGGCGCAAAGTGACATACGTCCGTCTAGCACCGCGCCTAAGCGCTCACTGTCGGATTGCATACGTAAGAAAGAGAGCGCGATGACGCAACGCTCGAACTTCTTACAAACCATATAATGATTAATTATAAAATAATAATTTATTAAATAATCAAAAATTAAAAACAACCAAATTTTGTATTTAAATATGATACGTTATTGTTATAATTTTAACAACGTACGTTCATCAGTAATACAGATATTTTTGTTGGAAGATCATTTTAAGAGGTTAGTTTACCATTTTTTTGTATCGAGAAAACTTTTCAAAAACGTGTTTTGAAAACAACGAAATTATCAGAAATATGTTCAAGATTAACATATATTTTTCGATGTCTGTTATCTAAGGGCCGATGCATTATAACGACTTGGCATTTCCTTGAACATTGTGATCGTTTGTGTATTGTGACTGACCCAGCATACCTCTTTAGACTCTATATATACTTTTACGATTTGGATGATAACGCCATGGTAACAGTGCGTTTTGCATTTGTTAATTGCTGGCGAAGTCTGAATTGTGTTGGCGGGACTCGTATTGGACATTCATATAGACGGACATTTAGGAACGTGTACATTCTCGTAGAAAGAGCTACACCAGGAATGGTATTTTTTTTTTTTTTTAAACGTTGCCCCACACTAGGTATTTCTCCTGTATCGTGGGTGCGTTTACAAACATTTAAACTCACATACACAAATACCCAGACCCGGAACAACTAACTGTAGGTCTTACAAATATTTGTTCCGTGCGGGGATCGAACCCGCGACACGCAGCGCGGCAGTCCATTGCTTGAACCACTGCGCCAACCGTGCCGTCGTTTATTCCTTCATCGTTGTCCTGCCCTTATATCAATATATTTGGGGTCGGCGAAACATGTCTTCTTCTTCCATACTTCTCCATTTCTCGTCATGTCAGCAGTCACCTCATTTCTAGCCATATCATCCTTCACACAGTCCATCCATCGTTTCTTTGGTCTTCCTCTACTCTTATAGCCATCTGCAGTCACACAACGAAAAAGCTATAATATTTGAAATGAATTAGAAATTAGAAAAACTTAAAAAAAAACTAAAAAAAACTTCTTTAAAAAAAATTAATTAGCGAATTAGAAAAACACCAACCTCCTGAACAAGCAGGCTTCCGACCTGGCCTTTCTACTACAGACCATCTGCATACAGTTAACCAATTAATAGAAAAACACCAAGAATTTAAACTCCCACTTCACCTAGCCTTTGTTGACTACTCCAAAGCCTTCGACAGTATTTCACACACATCCATTTTCAACGCTTTAAGAAATCAAAACATTGATCCCACCTACATTCATCTACTACGCAATATATACAAAAATAATACAGCCGCAATCAAATTACAAACCACAGGTCCAAAATTTAGAATAGAGAAAGGTGTTAAACAGGGCGACCCGCTGTCTCCTAAATTGTTCACCAGTACCCTTGAAGAAATCTTCAGGAAGCTGGCAGCCGATTGGACGGGAAGAGGCATTGTTCTCGGCGAAACGAGATTGTCAAATCTGCGTTTCGCCGATGACATTGTTCTCTTTGCATCCTCAGCTACAGAACTTCAGCTATTGCTACAAGATAAGCGATGCAAGCCTTGAGGTTGGACTGAAGATGAATATGTCGAAGACCAAAATCATGTGTAATGAAACACCAAAACCAATAAAAGTAGACGGGGAGACAATACAACATGTCCATGAATACCTTTACTTGGGCCAAGTAGTCTCTTTCCAGGCGAGACAAGACAAAGAAATCGCAAGATGAACGGAAAACGCCTGGAAGAGCTACTGGTCCATGAAGGAACTCTTTAAAGGTGAGTTGCCTATGGCACTGAAACGCAAACTCATGGACATGTGTATTCTTCCCGTCTTAACCTATGGCGCACAGACTTGGTCTTTGACTAACATCCAGAAGTCCAAACTCAGGGTTTGCCAAAGAGCAATGGAGCGCAGTATATTAGGTGTTAAATTAACGGATCATGTTCGAAACACAATATTGCGCTCCAAAACAAATATAGCTGACGTGGCTCAAAAGGCTGCCCAACTCAAGTGGGACTGGGCAGGACATGTCTGCCGCATGCCGGACAAACTGTGGGCCAAAATAGCCGGAAACTGGTGCCCTGACACAGTGAGGCGGGGTCGCGGTAGGCCACGAAGGAGATGGCGGGACGAGTTAGACAGATTTCGCCAGAACTGGAAGGAGGACGCACGGGTTCGAGAGAAATGAAAGGAGTGGAGGGAGGCCTTTGCCCAGGAGTGGGAAAGAGTAGGCTAGAAAAAAAAAAAAAAAAAAAATTTGAAATGAGGAAAAATAGGGTTTTCTTACTTATACAGTTTTACTAAAGGTTTGTGATTAAGTTATCGCTCAAATCACCTAGTTATCTACAAGATAACGGAGATTATCCAAATATTCGCTTTAGTTTCAACATTTTTCGTATAAATTAGTACATAATTAGAGATTGATTAGGCTGTTCATAATTAGAAACATGTTGTAAATACAAAGCTACTGTAATATGTACCTTAGGACCTATTTTTAAAAGAGATAGAATCATTATCAATCTCCTGCCCTAATCTCAATTCATTTGGAGTCGACGCTGCATGTGTTCCATACCTACCTCCTATTACTCGTCACCTCTTCCTTTCTTCAGCTACACAGTCCATCTATAGTTTCTTTGGTCTCTTTTTTTCTAAGCTATTGCATAACTTCTATCGCGGGCCTTGAGCGTGGAGAGCGAATCCAGAAATTCCGTAACGAAAATATTTTCAAATAGGTTGCTATGGTTACGGAAAATAACAAGGTTGTCAACTGAGGTTGTCAAATTAAATAATTAATTATTTGCAGAAGTTGATAAAAAATGCTATGCAAAAGCTTTACCGCGGCAGTCTACGAGTGCCACACGTTTTTATTTTTTTATTTTTATATTATCAGCAATTTGTGTCCCACTGCAGGGCAAAGCCCCCCCCCCTTCCCTCTTTCCACTTATCCCTATCCAATGTTGTTAATTGCCAATTCCTGCAAAAAGAGTCGAGTTCGTCCCGCCATCTTCTTCTTGGCCTGCCGCGTTGGCATTTACTGCCGTTTGCTACTCTTATACCCCTCATTATAGTTAGCAATTTCTCAATTTTTTCAAACACCCGGGCGTCCTTCCAGTAGATAAAAAAAATACATTTATTTACCAAATCTACAATAGCACACGGCGTAATCTAAGATCGCTTGTACGGTTTCCAAGGTAGGTCCGTGGATGGGTGAATAAGAACAACGCATACTAAGATCCCCGATAAGTTCGTTAACTCGTTGGCCGTTTTTTTGAGCGGTGGGAAATCATCAAATAAAATTCCTACCGCTCTGGGCAGAGCGGAAGAGAGTGTAAGACTTCTACTGATTAAAAACCACCCATGTTCCTTCTTAGCCCTTGTGCCGAGGCCGCGGTATCTCTTTCGAACAACCCGCAGCCCCGACGACGGGTCATTTGTAGATCATTGAAAGTTGGTTTAAGAAGTTAGTGTCCGGAAAATCTGACAACTGGCCTCAACCAGTATTAGGTAAAAACTGGGTTATGAAGATAGGCAGTTAAATATGTTAAATATGTTTTCTTTCTTTTTTTCTTTTTGTTCCATATGGTATTTACCAGCACCTAGTATTACTGGAAACCTACCCTAACATACCTATCTATGTTAAATAATCTGGCAAGGTCAAGCAGATCAAGCACAATTTAATCTGTAACTGTTAGTTACATTATTCAGTTTTACATTACACCTGTTTACAATATTAGGCCTGTATCTTGGAAGGGTTAGACGGAGGTGCATAACTAATAGAACAACCCAATTTCGCCCAGTTACGGTTAAGTCTCATGCAATTGGGGGCGAGCCTATTGCCATCAACCGGGCACAAAAACAGATTCCGTGGCTGCTATTAAATAAATCAAAATCAAAGCAAATACACCTTTTGATTTATTAATTACTAGCTGCTACCCGCGACTTCGTTCACGGAGAAATTTTGATGTGCGACTGTCTCGTTGATCGAGTGGTCCCAAGTGCAACTACTGAGGATGAGGACCGTGGTTTGATTGCAAAGTTTTTTCGCAGTAGAGGCCAGGCCACGGAGCGTGGTTTTCGTGCCCGGTCGATGGCAACATTATATCTATAGACATCAAACGCCCCCTATTACATAGCGCATGAACATTACTCCAAATTATGAAAACGTGCATGGTAAGTTCATCTTCTGATGGCACTGGATGGGAAAACTCTTCGGAAAGTGGATTTTACGCATCTATATCTAATTCCACTCGACTCTCTCCTGTTTAGCTTATTTGCAAAGACATCTGTTCCATGGCCAGTCGCAGATTTTTGGTGATGTTGCAAGTTGGGGTAAGATTCAGCGGCAATTTGTAAACGGAAAGAGCAATCTGGCCATTGTTAAGCAAAGTTGCAGCAATGCCCGAGGAAGCCACAGCGATAAGACGGCACGGTTGACGCAGTGCATCGGCGTTTGACTGTGATGCTGCATGTACTGTATTCGACCCCCGCACTGAACAAATAGATTTATGTCGTGGGTCTTATCTAATTTTAATCACTTAGGTTTTTATTTTAATGTTTTTACAGCTGTTTTTCTTACTGTGTACTTGTCAATTTGTATTTGTTGATTAATCACGACAAATATTAACACCGCAATTCAGTAAATGGTGTCAAATGAACAATGCCATCTGTCGAAGACGAAGTTAAACTGCCAAAATTTAATACATGGGAAGCAAACACACACTATAGGGCTTAGGCTATGTAGTTTCCTGCATGGATGGCGCGCGGAGGCACTACATGCCGCGGTAGCGGAGTTACCCACTTCGCTACCGCGGCATGTTGCCGCTAGCTGGACAGACCCCCCCGGTGTGATTTCATAGCGACATGGAGAGAGCGACTGTCGCAACCCCGTGCAGGGCACAGTCACAGTGGTGGTAAGTCCCCTCTTTGAGGTGTGGCTTGAGAGGCGCCACGGCGCCCTCACCTTCCATCTGGATCAGGTCCTCACCGGACACGGTTGTTCCGGGAGGTACCTGCACCGAATCAAGCGGAAGGAAACGCCCGGATGCTACCATTGCAAGGATCAGCCGGAGGACACGATGGAGCACACCGTGGAGGTCTGCCCCGCGATGAGCCCCGTCGTGTTCTCTTAGCGGCGATCGGCGGCGGTGACCCGTCTGGTCCTGGTTCAAGCCATGTTGTGGGGCGAGAGGAGATGGGACGCCGTCGCCTCCTTCGGAGAAGCAGTGATGCTAGCGAAGGAGGTGGCGTAATGTGAGAGAGAGAACCTCTCGTCCCAGCCGCAACAGGAGACGCTCCGGGCGTCGGGGGCCATGTGATGGCTTCCAGCCACCGTAGGCGCGGACCTGTGGACGGTAAGTAGTGGGCTAGCTCGCCGTCCGCCCGTCTTATGACGATGACAGGCCGTGTCGACGGCGCGTTCGTGTTCCACGCGCGCCTCAAAGAGATGTCAGCAATATGGCAGCTGCGGGTTGTTCGAAAGAGATATCGCGGCCCCAGCACAGACGGCAAAGAAGGAACATGGGTAGTTTTTTGGCAGTAGAATTCTGGCATTCCCTACCACTCTGCCCAGAGCGGGAGGAGTCATTTGATGATTCCCATCCTCCAAAAAAAAATCTTATGTAGATTTTCAAAATAGCGTTATTTAAACTAATCAAGAGTACCTTTTGATATCGTAACTGTTTGAAAAAGACGATTTAAAAGTTATCTTGTGAACACATTTATTAATTACCCTTTCGATGCAATAGATGTCGTTGCATGTATGTTTCAGTTCTTCTCAAATATACTTTAAATTCGTATATCTTTTTATAGAGAGCACCAATTACAATAAAACAAAAACTAATCATATTAGTTTTAAAATGTACACGTGATAATACTATAATAAACTAATACACCCAAGACACACAGACTACATACAAAAATTCTAAAAATGATTGTAACACAACAAAAAGAAAACGTTAATTTTTCTAAATAATAAATGTTCAATTATACAGAAACTCTACGTCTACATATTTTTTATATTGTATTCACAATGAAAAGAAGATTTTATTAATTAATCTACTCTGAATTGATTTGAAAATCATATAGCATCAAAATAAAAACAAATACCTGGAACTTACAAAAAGTGAAAACCGATTGGGGATCGAACTCGCGAACATGTTTAGCATTTTTGGAAATTAAACATTATAAAACATCACAAAAAGTGAATTCTGACTGTGATTTGAACTTGCGTGCCTTTGTTTACAGGTAAGTCTCTGTACCGTTAGGCTACGAACACCAGTGAACCACCAGTGGTTTGAAATAGACCTTCTATTTTAATATAAGTATGACAGTTGACAGTTCGATTGTGGTTCGATACCGGAAATTTGAAATGACGTAAGGGACTTCAGCTTTCTCTTGGATTTGCAACGCTCGCACACGGCACCTAAAGTGAAAAATTGCACAGCACACTCGATGTTCCTTGCGATATTTCGTATTTTCAGTATCAAGCTGTAAAACAGTTGAGGATTATGAATTATGCAATACTGCTCACCCCCTTAAGTTAATATAGGGATAATATATAGCCCATGTGTTATTCCAGACTATAATCTACCTCTGTGCCAAATTTCATTCAGATCCGATCAGCCGTTCTGGCGTGAAAGAGCAACAAACATCCATCCATCCTCACAAACTTTCGCATTTATAATATTAAGTAGGATATTTAAAATTAATACTATAGTAATCTATACTCTGAACTGATTTGAAAACCATTTAACATGAAAATAAAAAAAATACCTGGAACTTACAAAAAGTGAAAACCGACTGGGAATCGAACTCGCGAACAATGTTTAACATTTTTGAAAATCCTTCAACATTATAAAAAATCACAAAAAGTGGATACTGACTGTGATTTGAACTTGCGTACCTTTATTTACAGGTAGGTCGCCGAACCGTTAGGCTACTTACACCTGTGTCAAATGATTCAAAATAATCGTTCTATTGATATAAATACTATGACAGATATCGGCTGTCAAACAGTTGAGGAAAATGCACATAATGCAATATTGCTCACCCCCTTAACTTATTACAGCGACATTATATAGCCCATGTGTTATTCCAGACTATATTCTATCTCTGTGCCAAATTTCATTCAGATCCATTGAGCCGTTCTGGCGTGATAGAGTAACAAACATCCATCCTCACAAACTTTCGCATTTATAATATTAGTAGGACTAGCTGCTACCCGCGACTTCGTTCACGGAGAAATTTTGATGTGCGACTGTCTCGTTGATCGAGTGGTCCCAAGTGCAACTACTGAGGATGAGGACCGTGGTTTGATTGCAAAGTTTTTTCGCAGTAGAGGCCAGGCCACGGAGCGTGGTTTTCGTGCCCGGTCGATGGCAACATTATATCTATAGACATCAAACGCCCCCTATTACATAGCGCATGAACATTACTCCAAATTATGAAAACGTGCATGGTAAGTTCATCTTCTGATGGCACTGGATGGGAAAACTCTTCGGAAAGTGGATTTTACGCATCTATATCTAATTCCACTCGACTCTCTCCTGTTTAGCTTATTTGCAAAGACATCTGTTCCATGGCCAGTCGCAGATTTTTGGTGATGTTGCAAGTTGGGGTAAGATTCAGCGGCAATTTGTAAACGGAAAGAGCAATCTGGCCATTGTTAAGCAAAGTTGCAGCAATGCCCGAGGAAGCCACAGCGATAAGACGGCACGGTTGACGCAGTGCATCGGCGTTTGACTGTGATGCTGCATGTACTGTATTCGACCCCCGCACTGAACAAATAGATTTATGTCGTGGGTCTTATCTAATTTTAATCACTTAGGTTTTTATTTTAATGTTTTTACAGCTGTTTTTCTTACTGTGTACTTGTCAATTTGTATTTGTTGATTAATCACGACAAATATTAACACCGCAATTCAGTAAATGGTGTCAAATGAACAATGCCATCTGTCGAAGACGAAGTTAAACTGCCAAAATTTAATACATGGGAAGCAAACACACACTATAGGGCTTAGGCTATGTAGTTTCCTGCATGGATGGCGCGCGGAGGCACTACATGCCGCGGTAGCGGAGTTACCCACTTCGCTACCGCGGCATGTTGCCGCTAGCTGGACAGACCCCCCCGGTGTGATTTCATAGCGACATGGAGAGAGCGACTGTCGCAACCCCGTGCAGGGCACAGTCACAGTGGTGGTAAGTCCCCTCTTTGAGGTGTGGCTTGAGAGGCGCCACGGCGCCCTCACCTTCCATCTGGATCAGGTCCTCACCGGACACGGTTGTTCCGGGAGGTACCTGCACCGAATCAAGCGGAAGGAAACGCCCGGATGCTACCATTGCAAGGATCAGCCGGAGGACACGATGGAGCACACCGTGGAGGTCTGCCCCGCGATGAGCCCCGTCGTGTTCTCTTAGCGGCGATCGGCGGCGGTGACCCGTCTGGTCCTGGTTCAAGCCATGTTGTGGGGCGAGAGGAGATGGGACGCCGTCGCCTCCTTCGGAGAAGCAGTGATGCTAGCGAAGGAGGTGGCGTAATGTGAGAGAGAGAACCTCTCGTCCCAGCCGCAACAGGAGACGCTCCGGGCGTCGGGGGCCATGTGATGGCTTCCAGCCACCGTAGGCGCGGACCTGTGGACGGTAAGTAGTGGGCTAGCTCGCCGTCCGCCCGTCTTATGACGATGACAGGCCGTGTCGACGGCGCGTTCGTGTTCCACGCGCGCCTCAAAGAGATGTCAGCAATATGGCAGCTGCGGGTTGTTCGAAAGAGATATCGCGGCCCCAGCACAGACGGCAAAGAAGGAACATGGGTAGTTTTTTGGCAGTAGAATTCTGGCATTCCCTACCACTCTGCCCAGAGCGGGAGGAGTCATTTGATGATTCCCATCCTCCAAAAAAAAATCTTATGTAGATTTTCAAAATAGCGTTATTTAAACTAATCAAGAGTACCTTTTGATATCGTAACTGTTTGAAAAAGACGATTTAAAAGTTATCTTGTGAACACATTTATTAATTACCCTTTCGATGCAATAGATGTCGTTGCATGTATGTTTCAGTTCTTCTCAAATATACTTTAAATTCGTATATCTTTTTATAGAGAGCACCAATTACAATAAAACAAAAACTAATCATATTAGTTTTAAAATGTACACGTGATAATACTATAATAAACTAATACACCCAAGACACACAGACTACATACAAAAATTCTAAAAATGATTGTAACACAACAAAAAGAAAACGTTAATTTTTCTAAATAATAAATGTTCAATTATACAGAAACTCTACGTCTACATATTTTTTATATTGTATTCACAATGAAAAGAAGATTTTATTAATTAATCTACTCTGAATTGATTTGAAAATCATATAGCATCAAAATAAAAACAAATACCTGGAACTTACAAAAAGTGAAAACCGATTGGGGATCGAACTCGCGAACATGTTTAACATTTTTGGAAATTAAACATTATAAAACATCACAAAAAGTGAATTCTGACTGTGATTTGAACTTGCGTGCCTTTGTTTACAGGTAAGTCTCTGTACCGTTAGGCTACGAACACCAGTGAACCACCAGTGGTTTGAAATAGACCTTCTATTTTAATATAAGTATGACAGTTGACAGTTCGATTGTGGTTCGATACCGGAAATTTGAAATGACGTAAGGGACTTCAGCTTTCTCTTGGATTTGCAACGCTCGCACACGGCACCTAAAGTGAAAAATTGCACAGCACACTCGATGTTCCTTGCGATATTTCGTATTTTCAGTATCAAGCTGTAAAACAGTTGAGGATTATGGATTATGCAATACTGCTCACCCCCTTAAGTTAATATAGGGATAATATATAGCCCATGTGTTATTCCAGACTATAATCTACCTCTGTGCCAAATTTCATTCAGATCCGATCAGCCGTTCTGGCGTGAAAGAGCAACAAACATCCATCCATCCTCACAAACTTTCGCATTTATAATATTAAGTAGGATATTTAAAATTAATACTATATTAATCTATACTCTGAACTGATTTGAAAACCATTGTTAGCTATTTAAATACATTTAAAAATAGTTTTAAGATATTTACAGTATTTTTATAAATTAGAGAATTGTTTTGTATAAATAAGTTATTTTATTGAGTTGAAATGCTAAAATGGCGCCAACGGTTATTGGAATGACAGTTAACTATTGCAGTCTGTAGTACAGACGGTTATAAAAGGTCCAAGGCGCCATTTTAACGGGACATTCTTGTCTGAACTTTGAAAGTGAGAAGAGCTCAAAAATACCTGTGTAAGTACTGTGAATTTTATAAAAAACTTGTAATGTTATGCTGTAGCTATTTATTCTGTACCTACTTATTTTGATGTGTTTGATGTGCTGTAGCTATTTATTCTGTACTTATTTTGATGTGTGCTCAGTCTGACCCCCTTTGAATTAAAACATGATTGTCTGTTCAAATAGAAGATTATTATTTATTTTCCTTCTGCTCTGGCTAGTCTTACATTTCAGAAGTGGGATAGAATTAAATTAATGCCCTAACTACTTCTGTCATTTGGTTCTGAACTTTATTTTTTTTTTCTTTCTTTTCTTTCTTATTTTTTTATTCCATTGTTTGTAATCTTTGATTAACCTACATAACGGTTTAAAGCCATCTAAGTGAGGGTTATTTGATATTGTGTATGATTAAACTTAGTTGTGGGTGCCCCTTTTTGTCCGTTGATTTCTTATTTCAGATAATCATGGAAAACTTGCACCAGTTTCCACCACGTGGGTGGTCTCACGGCGCGGCGGCGTAGCGTGTGACAGGATTGAGCGGCGATCGCGAGGCCGGGTGTTACCTTCAGCAAGCATACCGTGAGGACACCACGACCAAGACAGACAGAGAGGTGTAACCGGTGCTGTGCGAGGCGCAGCCGGTGCCGTCGTGTGAGGTGCAGCCGTTGCCGTACTACGGGCGGCCACTGCTGTGCGAGGCGCGGCCGGTGCCGTCGTGTGAGGTGCAGCCGTTGCCGTACAACGGGCGGCCACTGCTGTGCGAGGCGCAGCCGGTGCCGTACAAGGGGGCGGCCGCTGCTGTGCAAGGCGCAGCCCCAGTGGTGCGGGGCGCAGCCCCAGTGGTGCGAGGCGCAGCCGCAGTGGTGCGAGGCGCAGCCGCAGTGGTGCGAGGCGCAGCCGCAGTGGAGCGTACGCAGCCGCAATGGCACGAGGCGCAGCTGCAGCGGCACGAGGAGCATCCACATCAACAGAAGGCCCTCAGGGTAACAATAACGTTACCGAACAGGTCAGTAATACAATTTTATTGGCACAAATGTGAAAGGGAGTTGTTCAGTCCATGAGAACAGATGGAAACAATGAACGTTTTCCTGTTTTTTTTAATATGATTCCCGAATTTGACCTCATTTAATGACTTTAAAAAAAAAAAAAAAAAAACATTTATATGATCATACATTACTTTTTAAACAAAGTTGCCCTTCTGCAGCGTTACTTTGTTGTGGCACGGTGTTCGCATCCCATCTCCGGTAAAAGTATTTGCGACTACAGTAAATTGTACTTTTTGCGGGTGGATGGAAAAAAAATAGCAAGATTTGTTTCTTGAATGTTTTAGCAGAATATAATTTTGTGTAAGTACCTACCTATGTGTTATGTCAATGTGAATCAATGATCTGTTTTGAAAGAAAATATTACTTACCTGCTTAGTTTGTATGTCAAAGTTTTATGTTATACTTACCCTATACTTAAATAAGTTCCAAAAATGTTCTCAAGTAAAAGTGATCTAAAAACAAATCACATCGTGTTTGTTTAAATTTAAAATAATCGTCTTTTGAATAAAAACACCCGTCACAAACCCAAATGTTTAAAGTTCTCTTTAATTATAAATTATTCATTTTTCTTATCTTACTGTAGCAGTTATTGTCACATAGCCTCAATCTATTACGAGGAACTATCAGAGATTTTGCCTTCTCATTAACGAATTTACTCATTTCAACAATGTATAGGGATGTGGATAACGAAGTCAAAGTCAAAACATTTAAAGTGTACAACGTGGTGTTATATTTTGGTTAGTGCTGATAACTTGGTAACCTGTTGCAATCTTTGCAATGTAACAATTCAATTTTTCAATTAATTTATTCAATTACAACTTTTACATTGTGTCTGAATTTCTATAACGAATAATCACTAAATATCATACGTGCGACTGCCTCGTTGGTCTAGTGGACGCAAGCGCGACTGCTGAGCATGAGGTCCTGGGTTCGATTCCCGGGTCGGGCAAAGTATTATTGGCTTTTTCCATAAGGAATATCAGTAACAGCCACGGTCTGGATTCGTGCCTGGTTGATGGCAATAGGCTCGCCCCTATTACATGGGACTTACTTACAACCACAACTGGCGAAATGTGGGTGTACTATTAGGTACACCTCTGAGTAACCCTTCGGGGATTAAGGCGTGATGTTATGTTATGTTATCATACGTGCAATCCTTATTTAAATTATCACAATTCATGTCACATGTCAATCAGTCGCCTGTCCTTATCATCATCCTATTTTAGCATGCACTAAACATTATTCTGAGTTAATTATTTTATATTAAGTAAAACAATTTAATAGGGAAATTATACTTATGACAATTGTGTGACAGTGAATTTAATACAGTTGTTCAGAATTATTGATGTCATTTTTGCAGGTAATAAAAACTCTGTATAAAATAAAAATTGGATAGGGTAAATGCCACTTTTGTCGTTAAAAGGACTCTAAAGATTCTTTTACTGAGTAGAAGCATTTTGGAACAATTATAGTTTTAGCCTTTTGGAATATACCTACATAAGGTATACTTTTATTGCCACAAAAATAATATCGCCTTGAGGGTGGAGCGCATAATTTCTTTTATGGCAAGTGGTTGACGTTGCGTATATCTTAAACTTTAGTGAACTTGTCGATATTTAAAAAAAAAAAAAAACCAAATACTTAAATGCCAAGTAGGCTAAATGTATTAACTTCTATTTGCTTATTTCTGAAGGTTGTTTAGATTGAGACGTGTTTTTTTTATATGATCTAAATTGCATAATTTTAGCTTTATCACTATTAATTCGCTATTCATTTCTGGAGCCAAGTATCTACAGTTTGGAGTAAATCTTGTATTTGGATAATTTTTACGTTTGTTTACGTTTCCACAATTAATTAATATTGAAATATCGTCTGTACCTAAATAGTACCTACTGGTAAAGCCGAGTCAATGAGCGTGCACAAACTTCTAAGTGGTCAGACAGGCAAACCAAACGCACTGCCAAAACTTGCAAGTTTCGCACAGAAATGGTACCAAGGACTTCCTAGTGTCATGTTTTCCTGGTCTGAATGGCAAAACAAACTACGTTCGTCTTTCCCAAGTGACGAGAGTTACGCCTAATTGTTGTCAGTTAAGCTTGCTTGTACTTCTACGACAAAGCAGTACTAAATAGTGTAATATTGCCGGCAAAAATGCCATAGACCGCATAGTCCGCATACTATTTGGTATTGAAGAACGTTCTATACCTAAGAACAAGCTTAGAAGCCGCCTAGTACATCTCTATAAATTATTATTAGTATATTTGAAGGGAGTTAAAATTAATTAAAGAGTTGACAAAACTGTACAGCAGGCATACGTAATTTGACAATAAACATAATAAAACCGAAACCAATACGACTGCTTCCACAGCCAAATAGAATAGAATAGAATAGAATACTTATTTATTCGCTAATGGACAGCAGCAACACAAAAGAGCAGCACATACATAAAAAAAAAATAACAACAATCAGCTTAAAATTAAACAGCTCAACTGCGCTGAGCATGCCCATAACGAAAGGGTAACCAACTCAGCATATGCTGGGTGTAAAACACTCAGCGCTGGTTTTCAGTAGGCCCCCCCCCAGTGACACACGGATGAGGGTAGTAGATAGTAAATAAATAATTTTATTCTATTAAATGGGCATTTCTAAGTGTGTAATTAATAAATAATACAAATAAATATTTTTCTCACAGAGGATAACATAGTTATATTAGTAGTAATAGAACACGAAGATACCAAAAAAATGTTAGAAGTATAACCGTGGTGAAGGTCACTCGTATTATACAGGGACCGAAAGCGGTTACGGTTAAAGGTTAAGATACCTCAAAAACATACCGGTACCGGTTTAAAATAAAGGTTGAGCTATACCGGTACCTTTATAAAAAGAAGGTTACGGTGAACCGTTATTTAACCCTTACACGATTTCGGCACCGAAATGCATGCGAGACGGGGCGCGGCGCGCGTGCGCGCGGTGAAAAACGTTAGTACTTGTGTATTTTGTAGTATAAAATACAATCGGCAAGTGAAGACAGACCGAGTGGCGAGGCGGTGCGTCAAAGAAAACTCCTATTTATTAAGGTTTAGGTACCGCTACCGGTACTATAATAACGGTTATAAATGGTACTTCTACCGAAATATACCGGTATGCATTACCAACCTCAAAATTTCGCTACCGAAAAAATAACGATATCGAAATATTTCGGTAACCCTTATTTAACGGTATGACGTCGTACCGAAATTTAAAGGTACCGTTATTTTTGGGAAATTCAGTCCCTGTTATAAACGTAAAGAAACAGTCAAACGGTGTACTGCTTGTAACAAAGTTGCACATTTAGTAAACGACTGTCCCGATAGAAAGGATACAACTCCTTAGGTGATTTTTAGTATTTCCGCAAAACACGAAAATAACTGCGAAAATATTTTAGAAACAGCGTTAGTTAACGAAAAATTAGATTGATTTATTGACTTTGGAAATCATTGTTCCATGCCGAGAGAGTTGGTTGCCCGTAACGTAAAGGTTTTGGCGAATCTATAGTTAGTTGTTTAGGAAAATGTGACATAAACCTCTAAGTAGATTCCGTGAAGGCAATCCTTTAGTCTCTGGTAACTTATTACAAGTTCTTTTATTGATGGGTCAAACTTTTATTGAGCAGGACCACGTAATCTTTATTAAAACTAACGAATTGCTGCAAATTAAAAATAAGTCAAAGACTTTGAGAATTGTATTACGTGTTTTAGCCGATATTAATATGAGTGGTTATACCGATATCGATGTTACTTTGACACTAAATAAAGTGATGATGACCTACTAATAGAACCCAGTTGAAATAATAATAATAAAAACAAAAAAAATAAACCTAATAGTGAATACGAAGCTATTCAGAGTTTCAATAAGTTTAATGTATGGTCAAAGCCGAAAGCACTACTTACTCCAATACTATCGCTTAATTACGATATTAGATACCTATATTGCGAAGGCTTTATTAACTAAATTAGTTTTACGATGAGCTAAAATATATTATTATGTTGTTAAATATGGCTATATTGATGAAACGATGGTAGATGAAGCGTTTTAGAATAAGGTTTGTTTGATTGGGCTTTGGGCTTTTACAGATGATTTATTTATAATATGTTGTTGGATATGGCTATGTAATAAATAATGAATTGAGGCCTGTTGCCACTGGTATTCGGGACGCATGGAGCCCGTTGCCAGGGGTACTCTCAGGACGTATTGAGGATTATTACCACTGGTATTCAGGATGTATGAAGCCTGTTGCCAGGGGTTTACATGATGAATTGAGCCTGTTGCCACTGGTATTCGGGACGTATGGAGCCCGTTGCCAGGGGTATTCAGGACATGTTGACGATTATTACCACTGGTATTCAGGATGTATGAAGCCTGTTGCCAGGGGTTTACATGATGAATTGAGCCTGTTGCCACTGGTATTCGGGACGTATGGAGCCCGTTGCCAGGGGTATTCAGGACATGTTGACGATTATTACCACTGGTATTCAGGATGTATGAAGCCTGTTGCCAGGGGTTTACAGGATGAATTGGAGCCTGGGGTATTCAAGACATATCCAGACGGCGCCATGAGCGCGATGCAGACCGCGCCATGAGCGCGATGCAGACCGCGCCATGAGCGCGATGCAGTCGGCGCCATGAGCGCGATGCAGTCGGCGCCATGAGCGCGATGCAGTCGGCGCCATGAGCGCGATGCAGTCGGTGCCATGAGCGCGATGCAGTCGGCGCCATGAGCGCGATGCAGACCGCGCCATGAGCGCGATGCAGTCGGCGCCATGAGCGCGATGCAGTCGGCGCCATGAGCGCGATGCAGTCGGCGCCATGAGCGCGATGCAGTCGGCGCCATGAGCGCGATGCAGTCGGCGCCATGAGCGCGATGCAGTCGGCGCCATGAGCGCGATGCAGTCGGCGCCATGAGCGCGATGCAGTCGGCGCCATGAGCGCGATGCAGTCGGCGCCATGAGCGCGATGCAGTCGGCGCCATGAGCGCGATGCAGACCGCGCCATGAGCGCGATGCAGACCAAGCGAGTGCTAGTATCGTGCAAGTGAAAGTGAAGTGCTATTAACATGGTTTTAAGTTACTTATACTACCCGTAACACAAATGTTATAAGTTATAATATTGTAATGTTTACCTCTAAAATAACTTGTGTAAAATGTAATGTTTAAAGATGAACTAAAACTTAGTCTTTTATAACGAATATTCTAATGTTGGTATTTAACTATATATTGGTAATCTAATCATACTTGTGTACCGTACGAGGACGCACGAGGTTCAGGACGGCCGAATGTTAGCTATTTAAATACATTTAAAAATAGTTTTAAGATATTTACAGTATTTTTATAAATTAGAGAATTGTTTTGTATAAATAAGTTATTTTATTGAGTTGAAATGCTAAAATGGCGCCAACGGTTATTGGAATGACAGTTAACTATTGCAGTCTGTAGTACAGACGGTTATAAAAGGTCCAAGGCGCCATTTTAACGGGACATTCTTGTCTGAACTTTGAAAGTGAGAAGAGCTCAAAAATACCTGTGTAAGTACTGTGAATTTTATAAAAAACTTGTAATGTTATGCTGTAGCTATTTATTCTGTACCTACTTATTTTGATGTGTTTGATGTGCTGTAGCTATTTATTCTGTACTTATTTTGATGTGTGCTCAGTCTGACCCCCTTTGAATTAAAACATGATTGTCTGTTCAAATAGAAGATTATTATTTATTTTCCTTCTGCTCTGGCTAGTCTTACACCATATAGCATGAAAATAAAAAAAATACCTGGAACTTACAAAAAGTGAAAACCGACTGGGAATCGAACTCGCGAACAATGTTTAACATTTTTGAAAATCCTTCAACATTATAAAAAATCACAAAAAGTGGATACTGACTGTGATTTGAACTTGCGTACCTTTATTTACAGGTAGGTCGCCGAACCGTTAGGCTACTTACACCTGTGTCAAATGATTCAAAATAATCGTTCTATTGATATAAATACTATGACAGATATCGGCTGTCAAACAGTTGAGGAAAATGCACATAATGCAATATTGCTCACCCCCTTAACTTATTACAGCGACATTATATAGCCCATGTGTTATTCCAGACTATATTCTATCTCTGTGCCAAATTTCATTCAGATCCATTGAGCCGTTCTGGCGTGATAGAGTAACAAACATCCATCCTCACAAACTTTCGCATTTATAATATTAGTAGGATTTATTTATTCATTTCTAATATAAAATCTTAGAAAAAATAAAAAAAAACTGCTTAAACTTAGTTTCAAGTTTAGTAAGCTTAAACGGTGGTCCAGTATTAAATCTAGATCTCTCTGAGACGAAGTTAACTAAGCTTCGGTTTGAGTTGGTGATTTATTTTGAGCTTAGAGGAGTTATTGTAAAAGTTGTTTAAATTCTACAGACTTTGGTTCTTACTATTAATAATTTTTAGCTTTGTAAAAAATATACCAAAACGGAAGTTGTAGAGATTATAGCAGGATTAGCAGAGGTGTATCAAATACTATATTGTTGGCTCAAAGTCACGCCATCAGCCAGTAGCCGTGCGGTTTGCATCCGGTCGACGTACGGCAACCGACAGAAGTTCATAAAACGAGGCGAGCGGCGGTGCAGCGGTCACTTTTTGCTTGGACGGCGCTCGGAAAGGACTTGCTACCCGACTATTATCGTGTGCTTCGCTAATTTTGGTTTATGTTTTTGCTCGTGTACTGATTATTCCATTTGCTAGTGCTATTTCTATTTGATTATTGTTTAAAATGTTTGTCTTGATATTTTTGTAAAAGTGTAATTCAAAAGATATTAAACATTGTTTATTTTGTTCACGTATTTCACTTCTGATTCCTAATATCAGAAGTGGGATAAAGATTCTTTTCGCCCACAAGTTAAAAACTAGTTTTCAGGCTTTTAATTTGAGATAAAAGCGGGTAGTAGTTAGCAATTGCAATGGATAGATCGAGTTGTTCGCGTTCAAAAACTAGTGCCTTGCGTTCTAAGCGATCTCGTAGCCACCTTATGTGGAGTGGAAGGTCACGTATAGCAAGTTTCGGGATCCGATCGCCGTTCAAAGCGCGAACGAGATCGTCGTAGGAGCCGCGTGAGGACGCGAAGTCCTGTGTAACCGCTCTCGCGGTTGAGGCGACGCTCCGGACAGGATTGGTTTACTTTCGTTCCTGATACAAGTAAGATCGAACCATTTTAATATTTCGTTGGTTTAGTAGTCGTAAGCGCGACTAGAGCATGAAGGTTCTGGGTTCGATTCCCGGGTCGGGCAAAGTGCTATTTTCTGGATTTGTGCCCTGTTGGTGACAATGGGCTCACCCCTGTTACATGGTTAAGCTTATGTCTTAACATAACTGGCGAAATGTGGGTATACTGGGTACCTCTGCCTAACCCTTCGGGGATTGCAGGCGTGATGTTATGTGTGTGTTTATAAGGTCACTGGGGTGATTGGCAATGCCTCGGACGCATTGGTGGTTATTTACATGGTGGTGCTAATACGTCGCTTAACGATTGGTTGACCAATAACAGCACGTGGACTCATTTTAAACACGAATTTCGGTCATTGTGTCCGCGTGAAGTCGATATGGTCACTGTGCTATAATGACGTTATAAATACAAATCTGTATGACCTACAGTTAGTTTTTTTTTTTTAAGTCGGGTACTTGTGTATGTTAGTTTAAATATTTGTGAAGGTACCCACGATACAGGAGAAATTCCTGGTGAGGGGCAACGTTGTGATTTGTGATATCTGATGCTCAAATAAAAGCCGCAATTATGAACAAAACAAAATACAGTCAAAAGTCTTGTTTTCCATATATTTGAAACCAAAAAGTGCAGTTGTTGGCACATCAAACTCGAATAATCATGGTCTGCGTAAATGCAAACCCCTACGCAATATGATCAGTTGACTTGTTTTCGTGTGAAGAAGTAGGCCGTATACAGGTGCACTGTAAAGTCTGATAAGTTTTGCTTTATTATAGAAGTTGCTTTCTAATACACATGATAGGCTAAGAAAGATGACAATGAGTTACGTATCAGTTGATGTTTATAAGGATTTTGATGAAGTAAAGTTGTGGTTGCAAGCCAAGGGATTCTATCGGCTGTATTGTGTTAGACAGTACCAGTAATTATTGTGTAGTCGTAGTCCGATTAAAATTGAAAGTTTTTGAGGAAACTCGAGTAGACAGTGGGTGTGTTTGTTGTATGTTGTGCGTTTAGCTCTGGTTGAGGTCAGGGTCTGGAAAGACCGTAGTGTTATGTCAAATAGTGATACACACGGGAGATAGACTTGTTTACTAGTCAGTTAGAGATCTGTGGTTTTACTCGATGATTTTTGTGAACCTGGAATTTTTTTGACGCAATAATGTTTTTAAGATTCATAAACGACAATGGTACATGACCCAGGGTGGTTGATTGTTGTATTTTCGATAATTTCCAGTTTAGCCGCGTTTGATTTTATCAACGAGAGTAGGACCTAATGGATGTTTGGTCAGGTTCTGTCGTAGATTTGTCTCTTTGCATAGTAACCATTACATAAGAACGTGTGGTTTGGTCAAGCGCGTGGCCTCAGCTGCGTGTGTGAAAGTCTGTGTGAAAGTCTGTGTGATACGCTAACAATGTGCCTATGTCAACAGCCACTGAGGGGTATGCAAACTTGGAGCCTATGCCTACAGTGTGTGTGGAAGTCTGTGTGATATGCTAACAATGTGCCTATGTCAACAGCCACTGAGGGGTATGCAAACTTGGAGCCTATGCCTACAGTGTGTGTGGAAGTCTGTGATGTCAACAGCCACTGAGGGGTATGCAAACTTGGAGCCTATGCCTACAGTGTTGTGGAAGAAGTATGTGTGATATGCTAACAATGTGCTTATACTCGTACATCCCTATGTGCCTATTGGTATTCTTGTCTGACAAGTTTTGTTTGGTGAATGTTTCTTTGAATTTGATTCTCGACTTGAATGTTCTTTAATGAATGAGATTACTCTCTTGTTGTACTACTCGGTTAGAGAGCCTTGGTGTTAAAGGTTTTACTCGATGATTTCAGCAGTTTTTGTTGCAATAGAATTTTTAAGGTTGGTGTGAACGACTAGGTATATGACTCAAGGTAGTTGAGTGTTGTATTTTCGATAATTTCCAGTACATTTGATTTAATTAATGAGAGTCGAATTTGGTGCCACCCAATGGAACTAAAGTTTGGTCAGGAGTGATCGAGCGGAACAAAATTCTGATGTAAATTTGTTTGTTTACAGAGTAACCATTACACAAGGATGGACGAAACGCAACGCTGCTTGGCCTTAGCAGTGGTTGCCAGGGCTTTGCCACAATGACGCCGTGAACGTGCACGTCACTGCAGGGTGCCAGCGCGCCTTCTGGCGTTGCTGAGCGCGTCGCTGCAAGGCGACTGCGCGCCCTTCTGGCGTTGGTGAGCGCGTCGCTGCAAGGCGACTGCGCGCCCTTCTGGCGTTGCTGAGCGCGTCGCTGCAAGGCGACTGCGCGCCCTTCTGGCGTTGCTGAGCGCGTCGCTGCAAGGCGACTGCGCGCCTTCTGACGTTGCCGAGCGCCTCGCTGCAGGCCGAGCGCCTCGCTGCAGGCCGAGCGCCTCGCTGAAGGCCAGCGCCTCGCTGCAGGCCGAGCGCGTCGCTGCAGGCCGACTGCGCGCCCTACTGGCGTGTACAGCGCGTGGCTCCGGGCTGCCAGCGCGCTACTGTCGTGTTAAGCCCGTAGCTCCAGGCTGCCAGCGCGCTACTGTCGTGTTAAGCGCGTAGCTCCAGGCTGCCAGCGCGCTACTGTCGTGTTAAGCGCGTAGCTCCAGGCTGCCAGCGCGCTACTGTCGTGTTAAGCGCGTAGCTCCAGGCTGCCAGCGCGCTACTGACGTGTTAAGCGCGTCACTCCACAGTGCCAGCGCGCCCTACAGGCGCAGTTGTGTGCGGCACTCCACGGTGCTAGCGCGCCCTACAGGCTAGAGATGGGCTTAAGCGTTAAAAAATAATAACACTGCTAAATGCTAATGCTAAAAATAATTAACACTTAAAATTAGCAGTTATTTTTAGCAACTGTTAAATTTAGTCACAGACAGATTTTAAACATAATTAATTCTCATTTCCTTCATATTTTTCACAGGCTTAGGACTGTTAACTTTTTCTGTTGGCGTATTTGTAATGAGAATCAATTTATTTACAACGATTTCTTTTTTTCATGTCTGTTATTTTTGTATTTGTAATTTTCTTCTAATCTTTTTATCTTATCCCGCGTAAACCTTCGTAACGAAGATCAGTCTTTATTTAACTCTCTTTAAATGTAATATTTCCGAATTCAGCAGTTAGCACTTAGCGGTGAGTTAAATCAACCCGCTCGCTAGTTGCTAAATAACTCGTGTTGAAACCAATTCAATAGAAACGGAACTTGTCACTGTCAGTTGTGACTGCTAGATTTAACAGCTGTATCAGAACTTATTTAACAGGTGTTGACACTAAAAAAAAAAAAAAAATTTGCAGTGTTAATTTAGCAGCTTATTAATTTAAGACCCATCCCTACTACAGGCGCAGTTGTGTGCGGCACTCCACGGTGCCAGCGCGCCCTACAGGCGCAGTTGTGCGTGGCACTCCACGGTGCCAGCGCGCCCCCCAGGCGCAGTTGTGTGCGGCACTCCACAGTGCCAGCGCGCCCCACAGGCGCAGTTGTGTGCGGCACTCCACGGTGCCAGCGCGCCCTATAGGCGCAGTTGTGCGTGGCACTCCACTGTGCCAGCACGCCCCACTGGCGTTGTGAGACACGCTATCAAGGAGACAGCGAAGACTCAGCCGCCTTGTTGGAAGCTGACGAGGACGTCAGAGCGTCAGGAGAGGCCGTGTTGGCTCAAAGTCACGCCATCAGCCAGTAGCCGTGCGGTTTGCATCCGGTCGACGTACGGCAACCGACAGAAGTTCATAAAACGAGGCGAGCGGCGGTGCAGCGGTCACTTTTTGCTTGGACGGCGCTCGGAAAGGACTTGCTACCCGACTATTATCGTGTGCTTCGCTAATTTTGGTTTATGTTTTTGCTCGTGTACTGATTATTCCATTTGCTAGTGCTATTTCTATTTGATTATTGTTTAAAATGTTTGTCTTGATATTTTTGTAAAAGTGTAATTCAAAAGATATTAAACATTGTTTATTTTGTTCACGTATTTCACTTCTGATTCCTAATAATATATTAAAACCTCCAGAACCACTCTATCCATTGGTGAAAATAGGATAATAATCGGTGCAGTAATTTTTGAGTTTATTGTGAATAGACAAACAGACAAAGTTGAAGACAGATACAAGGTGTAAACAGGGGCCCAATTCTGTAAAATAGCTAACTTATCAATAGTGTGTCGGTTGTGTCTCAATAGACTACTCATTGACATTTGGTATTCTACAAATATTTATGGTCATTGACTTGCCACTGTAGTGACATTGAAACGCCATAGTAGGACTTTATGGTAGTCTGTAAATATATTTCAAGTGAAATCTGACAGTTGTGTCTATCGTGTTTGGCTATCGAACTGCCATTGTGAAGCCATCGAACAACGACACCTCTTTTCCCTATTGCATAATAATGTCTGTAGTGTGTCGATAGAGTGACAATGGCATGTTGCTTATCTTTATGTTACAGAATTGGGCCCCAGGTATCCGCCTGTCGGGGCGGCGGGTTGTTCAAAGGAAATACCGCAGCCTCGGCACGAAGGGCTAAAAAGGAAAATGGGTGGTTTTTAGTAAGTAGAAGTCTGACACTCCCTACCGCTCTGCCCAGAGCTGGAAGAGTCATTTGATGATTTCCCACCCTGCAAAAAAAAAGATGTAAACAGGCCCTTCATTAAGCTCTTCATCCTTCATTAGTAAAGAGAGAAGATCTTGCGACCAGACGGGACCACAGAATTGGAAAAACAAGTGTGCAAGGTAAACAGACGGATGTTATGACGGCTAATACCCGACAGATGTGGTTAACTTTAAATGCGTGATTTACGAATGTGATGTTAGTTCTTCACTTATGTCATAGATGGCGCTGTACTACTTTTTGTTCTAATAGAGTACTTTTGCGGTGACTCATATACGGCCTTAACATAACATACATAACATCACACCTGTAATCCCCGAAGTGTTTGAGCAGAGGTGTACCCACTAGGGCACCAACATTTCACCAGCTATTTATATGTCTCATGTAAACAGAGGCAAGCCTTTGTCAACATCGGGACTAGACAAATCCAGATTCCATGGCTGCTACTTGGAAATTCCTACTACGGCCTTAGCATGCAAAAAAGCTTTTAATTCAACTTTCCAAGGTATAGGTCTCCACTGTCGACTTTCCCTCCTCTCCCCCTGGGTCAATGTCATGTAACAGCTGGTGTTATTATATCCGTCGCGCATGCGCGTGGTCGCGCTACTGGTCACGTGTGGCGCTGCGCATGAGTCAGTCGGTGGTCGTACTAGGTAACGGTGTTAGGCTACTGGATGTGGTAGAGCGTGGTTGTGTCTTTGGTGTGTACGAAGATAAAGAGTGTAAACGTACCCTTTACGAAGCCATCAACTAATAAGCATTATGTACATCAAACTAGTACCCTCACGCAAAAATAATAGCTCGGAAACAACTTTTTTAAATACCCCAAAGGTGAAATCACGTTTTACGGTAAAACTCTAGCATACTCAAAAAATTGTACTAATGGATGCTTTGATTAGTAAATGGCTCATGGAGACAACAAAAATTAAGTTTAAAATTAGTTTTATAACGGATATTTAACTCTTTTTCATTTTTTAATCCCTTTTTTTATTTTTACACAGTTGTAAGTCAAAAACGAACAAGAGAGAGGGTAGACAGTTTCTTTCTGCTCATCAAACATCCACACACAATAACATCAGATTATCCGTGATAGCGCTGAAATATACTGTAATAATATCTGGAACTCGAAATAAATAGTAAAATGAATTGTCCGTCCTGATACACACATTTATTCTTTGTTTTTTTATTAATTTTATTGCAAGAAATATTTGTCCTCTTCCCTGCTCCTACCACAGGGTCATCACTGTTATGCAGCAGCTGTTGTTATTGTCACGTGTCACGCGTGACTCAGTGATCGTAGCTAGTATGATATTATATTAGCCTTCTGGATGTGGTAACCACACTGTGGTGCTCATTGTTCTGTCGACAGAAGTAAAGGCTCTCTTGCGGTTTAACTGTTGGTGGTTAACACCTATGTCATGGATGTTGAATTTACGTAAGCGCCGTTGTTTAGTTCTTGTCTTTCCGTTTGTTTGTCTTGTAGAGGTCCTTGAGGGACCTGTTTTTTGGTCACTACTGACCCTATTGAGGTGGCTGAGCTGAGAGATTAAAGGAATTATCGACACGACAAAGCAAAAGAAGTCACAAAATTAGTCAATTTGGTTGAAGCGTATTAATTCAAGAAATCTCAGAATGTCTGAAATATTAGCAGAGAATTAATAGGAACACTGAAGATTGGTCAGTGTACGGAAATGACCACATTTTTTTCAAGTACCGTACAAAATCCTCTACTGATAACTTACAATTTAAGAGATTAAAATCTGAAACCATCTTACTTCAAAATTATTGTTGTTTAAAAAATAATCACAACGACAAGATTGACCACAATTCACCACTTATGTTTTAGTAGGTAGCACTTCTATGTAGGAAACGTGCCTATTGCCATCAACCGAGCTAATAAATGAATAAAAGAATTCTGAGGTAGCATAGGTATCTAGTTATCAACAACATCTAAACAGTGCGCTACTATAGGTCGCGTGGCGCTCGGTCAGATCGTTAACTTATGACTCAGTCATTGCGATTCACACAGCATTCTACCTTCAGGGGTCAGTAGAAGTGTTGGTACTGTTGATGAGTTAGCCTCTCTGAAGGTCAGGTGACTCCTGGATATACTTTGTACTGTGTAGCCAAGAGGCAAAAAACTTGCAGATGGCATCTGCAAGTTTTTTGCCTCAGTTGTTATTGCAACACATGTTTGACTTGTAAATCTTGGCTCTGTCGGGTGAAGTTGTATGTAAACATCAAGTACCTATTAACTTGCGAAATGTGGTGTACTATTAGGTACACCACACGCTTGGTGTACTATTAGGTAGATACACGTTTACCTAAACCTTCGCGGATTTCAAGCGTTATTTTGTTATGTTATTAATTCTCAGCCGCACAAATGCTAGATTTTTACCCTATTCCTAACAATTGAAGAAATATTCATTTATTCATTTATTTCAATCACAAGTGAAAAAAAAATATGAAAGAGAAATATGAAGCTATTTAGCGAGGAAAAATGACTTCAGTATTTGCGAACAATAAAACTGCTTTTATAATAATTATGTAAGTAATAACAGTTTGAGTCACGATTACACGTGAGTCACGATTTAATGGATGCCATGAGCGCCACGGAACAGGAGAAATCTATAAAACACTAGAAATACTAGACTGGTTTCCTAGTTGATCTAGTGAGGTAGACCAAGTGTTTAAGGCCTATGTGTATAACCACACGAGCACAGAGCGAGCCTGCTCCGTGCTCCGTGGCTGCTACTGAGAAACTTCTCAAAGCAAAACCAAATAACATTTTGCCAGACTTAACCGAAACTCAATATAACTATGACCGACCTTAGGATTGAACGTACTGTGTTCAATCCTCAGGTCATGGCCACCCACACTTGGTGGCCACGGCTACGACCACTAGAACCACGACAACGTCACTAATATGGTCACTAGAACCACGACAACGTCACTAATATGGTCACTAGAACCACGACAACGTCACTAATATGGTCACTAGAACCACGACAACGTCACTAATATGGTCACTAGAACCACAACAACGTCACTATTTTTTTTTTTTAAATTATATATGGGTTTGATCTTGACTTCAATCTTGCACTAAGGGCAGAGAAGAGGTCGACGATGGAACGAGCTTACCCAGAAGAAGCCTGTTTACTCGCGACTTAAATAGATTAGGGCTATATGAACTCAGAAAAACCGACGCAGGCAGGGAGTTCCACTCCTTGGCTGTGCGCATAATAGAGGACTTAGCGAAGTGCTTCGTTCGAATGTGTGGAACGTCGACTAGGTGATAACCTGCAGTACGTCTAATCTCCCGATGGAAGAAGGGAGATGGTCATACTCCTATAAGTTGTGGTATGTCGCTATTCTAAACCACGTATTTTATTCTCAATTTTATTTATTTCACTGAGTGAGCTGTAGTACATACTTACTTACACTATATACATTATTCCATGCCAAAACATTTTACATCATATACTTACACTTCGCATCTATCATACGTTTTATTGGTTTTCACATTACTATTCTGCGAATCGGTCTAAAACGATTCGTTTCTTTCTAAAATATCTAAAATAAAATAAATTATTTTCATATTTTTCATTGTATGAGACTTACGTCAGGCTGTCAAGCTGTCAATACTTTTTCTTTTAATTTTCTCTCATAGTTTCTTACTGGCTTAGTCAATGAAGGTTACTTTTGATTTATGTAATTTAAATTCTTTTTATCAATATGTTAGCTCAAATATTATATTTTATAACTTACATAGCTCAGATATTGTATTTTTTATCTTACATATAATTAATTAACACGCTCTCAGAATTCTACGAAAAGATTTTGGATTGAATATTACTGGCTGTTCTGAATACTGGCAAGTTGCATTTCTAAGACGAAGAAGTCACTATTTTAAATTCTGAAAAATGAACTGAAAATGACAAGCTGTGGATCTATAAAAGCTGAAATGATTTTACACGCGAGGACTTCTATTCTGGATCTGGTTGAGGACACCATCTCCATATTATACTCTTCACTTTCTTCACTTACTAATACCACCTTCAATACAGAAATGGAGGCAAGGTTGCGATTTTATGCCACACTGCTAACGGCCACCGGGCAGTTAAGGATGGTCTTCGTCGTCAAGATGCCTCTTTTGTTACCTTCACCCGGAAGGATGAAAAAGTGCCAAAATCAGTGATTCGTGGACTTCCAGCCTACGTCGAACAAGAACTACCGGAAGAGCTGGAAAAAGTTGGTTTTACCGGTGCATCCATCAAACCCCTCAAGCCTCGAAGTGGAATGGACAATCCCTGTCCCCCCTTTCTAGTACAGCTACCCGCAGGAGCTGACATGACTAAATTTCGGCAAATAAGGTACCTGTGTAATTGTGTGGTATCCATCAGCAAGTTTAAGCCTAACCGAGCTTATGGCACTCAATGCTTTCGCTGCCAAGAGTTTGGTCACGCATCCCACAACTGTAACAAGCCTCCTCGCTGCGTGAAGTGTGTTGGTCCTCACGCAACTGCCTCCTGTACCAAGTCTGACCGCACTGAACCTGCGCAATGCTGTAATTGCAAGGAAGATCATCCGGCGAATTATAGCAAGTGCAGTGTCCGAATAGCATATCTAGACAGCATTGAGAAAAAGAAGGCTCTAGAACGCAAGTCCGTGCCTCCAATGATGTCTACGAAATCTACGCTTGTTCTACCAAATCTGAGGCATCCGTCACAATCGACATTATCATCAAACCAGAGATCTTGGCCTACTGTGGGAACCCGCGACATGTCATCGATTAAAAGTCAGGTTCCCTCTGAACCTACGACTGACACAAATGATTATACCACAAAGGAGATGTTTGAAATCCTACTAACATTAAAAAACATAAAATCACAATTTGCTGCTTGCACATCTTGGTTAGACAAGGTCATGTTAATTCTGTCCCATCTTGGTAAACATGTTTGATTCTGCTGAACTCCGATTGCTATCCTGGAACTCCGATGGAGTACGTTTGAAGATCCATGAACTACTCGACTTGGCGGTAAGCGTTTTAGCTGTTGATATTATTGGTATTTGTGAAACTAGAGTAACCCCAAATTCAACTTTAGTTACACCCGGTTTTACCTGTTATCGCCAAGATAAACATTTTACTGGCCGTGGTCAAGGAGTTGCTATTCTTGTAAGCAATAAACTTAACCACTCGGTCTTAACTCTTCCAAATACTAAACATATTGAAGTTGTCGGTATTACCGTTAAAATATCAGGAGTTGATCACATTGTGTTATCTGTTTACCAGTCACCCAATCTGCCATTGCTTTGTAGTGATCTTGAGTTATTGTTCGGCTTGGGCCCCCATGTTATTATCATGGGGGACTTTAATGCCAACCACTCGCACTGGCACAGTAGCTATACTAACACGCGAGGCAGAACTCTTTTCAGACATATGCTTGAATCTGACTACGTTATTCATTGCCCTAGTCTACCTACCCAAGTTAACTATTGCCCCAATCGCAAACCAACGCGCCCGGATCTGGTGCTGTCTTTAAATGTAGGTTGCATTAGTGATGTTGAAACGATCATAGCACTGTCATCGAACCATTACCCCATGTTTTTTACCATTGGAGGCTTCCCGAGTCGCAAGGCTAAAACCAGGTTCTTTAACTTTAACTGTGCCAATTGGAGTAAATTTCGTTCTCATATCAATAAAAACATAACACTTAGTTCTAAAACGTTTAATACTAGTGATGAGATTGATACTGCTGCACTATAGGTCATTTGCAACAAACTATCATTGATGCTAGAGACTCCTCCATACCGTCTGTTGAACCTATTTGGTTTAAATTCAATAAAGAATCATCCTGGCTGTATAGTGTTCCAAATACAGATCTTTTTCTAAGTATTGACTCCACTTGACTTTGACAATATAATAGAAAAAACTCCTACATTAAAAACGTGTGTTTTTATTCCTAAAATATTAGAAGGTTATGGCCCCTTGCTAGTGCTATGGCAGCGAGCGGAGATTCCTCGTCACCATCGACGACCACGAAGGCGTCGGCACAAAATGCAATGATTTTTGGAACCACTGCCGCTGTTCCAAATATCGAGAAACTGGAGGGAGCAAAGAACTATACTTCATGGAGTTTCGCAATGAAGAATACTCTCATTGTGTGCGACCTCTGGGACTGCGTAAACAGCCCTGCTGAATATAAAACACAGGTAGGAGACGACGATACCTTTAAACGTCTAGATGCGAAAGCTATGGCGAAAATTTGCCTCTCGTTGACACCACGAGTATATCCAACCGTGATGAGTGCCACGACAGCAGAAGGAATGTGGAAGAAGCTACAAGCTGCATATGCAGACAGCGGCTTACTGCGACGACTGAACCTCTTGCGCAGACTATTTAACTACAAGCTCTCCTCATTTAAGAGTATGGAAGCTTATGTGAGCGAGATACGAGCAACACAGCAACAGCTCATCGAAGTTAACCAACCAGTAGATGACGAGTTCGTAGGACTGATTATGCTGACAGGACTGACCGAGAAGTTTAATCCAATGGTCATGGCGATCGAAAACTCTGGAACGAAACTTACGTCGGACTCTGTAGCTGCGATCCTATTAAAAGAAGATCTACGTTATTCCCCATCGAAAGAGCCAGATGCTGCGTTGACCGTTAATTCTACTAAGAACTCAAGCCTTCGCCCACCAGTTTGCACATACTGCAAGAAGAAAGGACACCTCGTCTCAGAATGTCGTAAAAGGAAGTTCAAGAAGAATGTGACTAACTTAGTATCTAATATTACTGATGTTACACTTTTATTATCTTTCACTACACCTCCTTTTCAGCTTCCCACATCCATCTCACCTTGGTACTTAGATTCTGGTGCAACCGCACACATGTGCAACGACATACGCATGCTCAGTGACTTTGTGCACAGCTCAAGCTATGTCATTGCAGCCAACAATGAAAAAATGGCATGTAAAGGTACGGGTACAGTTCAATTAAATGTATCTAATAGTGTTCATTCCATATCTAATGTTCTCTTTGTCCCCAAACTAGCTGCTAACTTATTATCAGTCAGTAGCCTAGTTCAAAAAGGTTTTGTAGTTATATTCTCGCCAAAAGGTGCGACTATCCTTCTCAGACAAGAATGCAAAGTTTCCGGAATAACAGTTGCTACTGCTTCAAATAAACAAGGCATGTACAAGCTAGACATTTCCGAAAATCAAGCTCAGCTGATTACTGACAGAAAGCTACCAGCTGTGTTATGGCATAGACGTCTTGGACATATCAACGTCAAAGCGATGAATATTTTAAAAAAGTATTCTACGTCAGGCATAAACTATAATGACACGTTGAATGAAACCTGCATTCCTTGTGTACAAGGAAAATTAGCAAAAAGGCCGTTTAAAAAGTCCAAAAGTAAGACAAAAAATAAACTCGAATTGATCCATACAGATCTATGCGGACCAATGAGTACGCATTCATGGGGTGGTGCCCTATATTTGCTTACATTTACGGACGATTTTACTCGAAAAACTTTTGGTTTTTTATTAAAGTCTAAAAGTGAAGTTTTTTCGAAGTTTGTCGAATTCAAACATCATGTTGAAAACCAAACTGGTCTTAAAATTAAAACTTTACGATCAGACAATGGCGGAGAATTCGTAAACGGACCGATGTCTACTTTTTTGCAGGAAAATGGAATAGTTCATCAGAAAACAGTCCCATATAATGCAGAGCAAAATGGAACTTCAGAACGAGTTAATAGAACTGTAATTGAAAAAGCAAGAACAATGCTTCATGACTCCAAGCTACCAAAAGCTTACTGGGGTGAAGCTGTGAATACAGCTATCTATTTAAAAAACGTAACACCAACTCAAGCGTTGAACAATAAAATTCCTGACGAATTATGGTATGAAAAACCGATTAATCTATCACATCTTCGTGTTTTTGGTTGCGAAGCGCATGCTTTAATTCCTAAAGAGAAGCGCACTAAGTTAGATTCTAAAACAAAAGCTTGTATCTTTGTTGGTTACTCAAGTGAGAGTAAAGGCTATCGCCTTATAGATCCTCATAATCCCAGATCGATCATTGTCGCACGTGATGTCATCTTCATCGAAGATAAAGTGGGAAACCCTGCTACAGCAGTGGAACCTACCACTACTACTGCCGACAGTACCCTCATTTACGACCAATTAAGGATAGAAAATTCACAACCAGTAACACCAGAATCGTTTAAAGATACTGAACGAATTGAAAGCCAGCCTGAAGTTTCAGAAGCAGAAACATCACAGGAGTACTTGACTGTCGAAACTTTAAAACCAGTAACACCAGAATTATTTACAGATACTGAACGAATTGAAAGTCTGCCTGAAGTTTCTGAAGCAGAAACATCACAGGAGTATTTGACTGCAGATAACGAATCCAGTGAATCAGCACCAAGTTCTCTAGAAACAGACAGCACGATCAATGAACCCAGATATCCGCAACGACAACGACGACCACCTGACAGATATAGTCCGTCGATGTTTATGGTGTCAGACTATGAACCGGAAACCTACAAACAAGCCGTAGAAGATGTTCACAGTTCTGAATGGCAAAAAGCTATGAAAAATGAGTACGATTGTTTAATGAAACACGGGACATGGCAATTAGTAGAGAGACCCACAGACAGAAAGATTATTAAAAATAAATGGGTCTATAAAATAAAAAAGAATACTAACGGCGAAGTTGTTAAATTTAAAGCAAGATTAGTAGCAAAAGGCTTTACCCAAGTACATGGTATCGATTACGGAGAGACTTTTTCTCCTGTAGCACGACTGTCGACAACTAGACTGCTTCTTGCGTTTTCCGTACAACTTAACGTCCAGTTAGATCACCTTGATGTAGAAACCGCTTTCTTAAATGACGATTTAGAAGAGGAAATCTTCATGGAACAGCCGCCAGGCTTTGAAATTGACCGAAAAGGAAAAGTTTGCTTACTTAAAAAATCGCTATATGGCCTAAAGCAATCCCCTAGACAGTGGAATATAAAAATCTGCGAAGCCATGAATAGCTTATCGATGACATAAGCAGCAAACGAGCATTGCGTTTATTACAGACGAGACGGTAACAACATACTTGTAGTTTCCGTATTCGTGGACGATTTTTTCATCCTCTGTAATAATGAATGTATGAAAGAGACCTTCAAGAATTCACTCAAAAAACTTTTCATCGTGAAGGATCTTGGTCTTCTGAAAGACTGCTTAGGCATGCGAGTTATTCAAAATGTTGATAACATCACACTTGACCAAACCAAGTACATCGAAAAAATCGTTGAAAAATTTGGAATGAAAGATTCAATTCCAATCTCCACTCCAATGGAAGCTGGTATGAAGCTCACCATTCCTGCTAAGGAAGATGAGAGACCTGATTTACCGTACCAACAGCTTATCGGATCTCTAATGTACATTTCAATAGGAACAAGGCCTGACATATCGCATACAGTGTCTTATCTGAGCCAGTTCAATGTACATTACGGGGAGGTGCATTGGAAAGCTGCTAAACGGGTACTCAGATACCTGAAGGCAACAAAAGACTTAAAACTTTGTTTTGATAAAAAGGAAGAAAGCTATCCTATCGGATACGTAGACGCTGACTACGGCAGTAATGTCATAGACAGACGATCATACACAGGATACGCCTTTAAAATGAGTGGTGCGTGCATATCTTGGGAATCGCGCAAGCAGCGCACACCTGCACTGTCCACCACTGAGGCTGAGTACATGGCACTTACTGAAGCATGTAAGGAAGCCATCTACATGAGATCACTCATTAAAGAAGTTTTCGACGTCATTCAGCCCATTACCATTCATTCGGATAACCAAATTTCACTCAAACTCACTCGAAATGATACCTTTCATAGTCGCACTAAACACATAGACATAAGGCATCACTTCATTAGGGAACTTTCACAGACTGATTTCAACCTACAGTACATTTCAACAAATGACATGCTAGCTGACATACTCACTAAATCACTAACCAGAATTAAACATTCTAGATTTACAAATGCTTTAGGTTTAGTTAAGAGTAGTTAGCAATTTCAATATATTTTTTGTATTGAATGTATTTTGTATATATACGGGCTGTCATATTTTTTGAATTGTATTTTTTATATACAGGTTGATCTTATTATTTGTTTGTACCTATGGAATATCTTTGATACAGGATGCTCCATTACGGGGAGGTGTTGAACCTATTTGGTTTAAATTCAATAAAGAATCATCCTGGCTGTATAGTGTTCCAAATACAGATCTTTTTCTAAGTATTGACTCCACTTGACTTTGACAATATAATAGAAAAAACTCCTACATTAAAAACGTGTGTTTTTATTCCTAAAATATTAGAACCGTCCACTACTGATGTGCTAAGCTATACCTCTACCAAGCTACCCTACCATATTAAGAAAATGATTCGCTACAAAAACTACTTGCGTCGTATTGAACAGAGACTGCCCAGCGGCCAGCCTAGAAGAATCAACCGTAGTAATATAAACACTCTCCAAGCTCATATAAACACAAATATCCGTAACCACCTTGATAGCGTATGGAACGCTAAACTGGCTAAAGTTGATAACCCGAGTCAAGATATCTGGCGTGTGATCTAAAACCTAGATCTACGATCATACCTCCTCTTAAACTATCGGATGGTTCTCTGACGACTACTACGGCTGAACAATGTAACTCTTTGGCTAAAGCCTTTTATGACAATACGAACCTTACCACCAACTAGGTTGACTCTGAACTCACGGCTGAGGTGTCGAAGTCCATGTCGGTCATTAATGAATTTACTTTTGCTCCTGGCTTAATAAAGCCGGTTAGGCCTTTTGAAATACGCAAAACCCTGACTAGGCTTAAATCTCGTAAGTCTCCAAGTCATGACGAGATTCATAATTCACTGTTAAAGAACTTACCTCAAAAAGCGATAGTTTATTTAACTAAAATTTTAAATGGCTGCTTTGGCCTGGGTTATTTCCCTAAGATCTGGAAAACAGCTAAAATAATACTTCTTAAAAAACCAGGAAAAGACAGTACCTTACCTATAAATTACCGCCCTATAAGTTTACTACCTTCTGTTGGCAAAATTTTTGAGTCAGTGATTTATTCAAGGCTATTGCATGCTACTGGGCAGTTTCTGATCCATGAGCAGTTTGGTTTTCGTGCTACTCACTCAACTACCCAACAATTGGCTAGAGTGTGCGAACACATTTCCCATCACCAAAATCTTAAGCAGTCCACAGGTATGTTTCTGTTGGATATCGAAAAAGCTTTTGACACAGTCTGGCACGAAGGCCTGCTACACAAGTTGCTCACCCTTGGCGTCCCTATGCCCCTCATTAGACTTATACAGTCATACCTTGCGGATCGGAAATTCCAGGTGTACATAGGTAACATCTTTTCGCCACCATACAAGATCCCAGCTGGCGTTCCGCAGGGTTCGATTCTGGGGCCCTATTTATTTCTCATTTTTGTAAATGATATTCCTATTCAACCTCGAACGAAATTAGCCTGCTTCGCTGACGATACAGCGTCGTATACGTCTTCTAACGATACTGACTTGATCATTGGTCGCCTACAATATTCCATTGATTTACTCCAGATAGTGACGCTAAATGGTGAAGAGATCCCACAGGAAGATCATGCCAAATATCTAGGCATGCACTTGGATAGGAGACTAACGTGGCAAAAGCACATTTGGACGAAACGCAAACAACTAGACACCAGGCTACGCAACATGTACTGGATAATAGGTCGGCATTCACGTCTCAAAGCGGAAAGCAAGATTACCGTGTACAAAGCCATCTTGAAACCGATTTGGACTTACGGCATTCAACTGTGGGGTACAGCCAGTAAAAGTAATATTGAAATCCTTGAAAGGTTCCAAAGTAAAACGATGAGAGCGATCTTTAACATCCCGCATTATATAAGCAACAAACACATTTACAATGATCTAAAAATTAACACGGTTAAAGAAGAGATCACAAGCTACAGTGTTAAGTATCAAGAGAGACTGTCTGGACATAAGAATACACTAGCTTTTAAACTTAGTGGATGCGGTTCGTTACAGCATAAACGTCTAAAACGACATAGTGTTCCTACGCTTCCAGATAGATTCAGCCACATGAAGTGAAAGCCTCCCACACGGTGGCATGGCTCACTGTGACTAAAACCACTTCAGATGTAAAACATCAGCCAGAAGCAAGGCTTATTGTTAAGTTAACAGATTGCCATGATGCAGAAAAGAAAAAAGAAAAAAAAAAAAAAAATTTACTCCAGGACTATTTCAAGAAATGGAAACTAAAAATAAATGAGGGTAAAACTGAAGCAATATTCTTCTCTCGTGCCAGGCAACCCCCCACAAAAACCTTAAAAATAGCAGGACATAGAGTACCATGGAAAGCAAGTGTGCGTTATCTTGGGGTGAGAATGGACAGCCGTCTAAACTGGTCCAAACATATTGCCGACTTACGTTTGAAAGGTGCCCAAGCCCTTGGTGCTTTGAACCCTATAATGAACCGTAAAAGCAAATTAAGTAATCATTTTCACAGGTGACATAAATTTGGACATTCTTGCGGATAATTTAAATACCCACGCCCATCAGTATCTTAATCTAATGGCTTCATTTGGCTTAAAACAGGCTATTAACCTTCCCACAAGAATCCGGACCTGTATTGATCATTTTATGGTTAAAACCTCGTCTGATATACAGTCAATAGTTTTTGAAGAGCTTACTGATCACGCTCCTATACTTCTTTACATAGATAAGGCACATATAACGAAACAAATTTCAAATGTACCAACATTTAGAACCGTTACCAATTTTGATAATATTGACCAAGAACTAAAATTAACATTAAATGATGATTATTTTAATACCGTTGACGTTAATCTTGCAACTGAAACTTTAATAACATGTTTACAAAACGCCATAAATAATAACACAAAAATGATCCACTTACCACGAAAAAAAAGACCTTTGAAACCATGGATAACGGCCGGGATACTAAATTCTATTAGGAAAAGAGATAATCTTCATAAAAAAGTGAAAAAACAATTAAATAATGAACAATTACGGTTATATTACACTGCGTATCGGAATAAATGTAATGAATTAGTAAAACTGTTAAAGAAAGAATATTATCAGCATGAATTACAAAAACATAAAGGCAATACCAAAGAAACCTGGAATATTATCAAACAAGTATGCTATCTTAATAAAAAGAACGATTGTCCAAAACAACTCCTTACAATTTCTGAAAATTCTGATGACTCATTAAAGCAAATTAACAAATATTTTACCTCGATCGGTAAGGATCTAGCTAACGCTACTTTAAGTAGACTCCAAATCAGTGACCAAACGCTTGCGAATGAAGCTTTAACATGTAATGGGCCTCCAAATTCAATGGCATTTGCTCCAACTGACCCCGTAGAAATAATGGATATAATAAGGAACCTTAAATCAAGCAGCGCCACAGGTTGGGATAAAATTTCCACGTTAGTAATTAAGCAGCTATGCCTTCGTGTTAGCTCTCCTATTAGTCATCTTTGCAATTTAAGCCTAAGTAGTGGAAGTTTTCCCAATGCATTTAAAAAAGCTATAGTGATACCTATCTACAAGTCCGGTGAACGTAATGTACCTAATAATTATAGACCTATATCACTTCTTTCGGTTTTGTCTAAGATATTAGAGAAAGTAGTCAATAAGAGATTAACGAAATACCTAGAAATAAATCACATCTTATCCGACAACCAATTTGGATTTAGATCTAATCGTTCGACTACTGACGCTGTGAATAGGTTAACCTCTAGCATTACATCATATTTAGACAAGGGAGAAAAATGCGTGGGGGTGTTTTTGGACCTACAGAAGGCATTTGATACCGTTTCAATTCCTATTCTCATCTCACGCCTTCAGAATGCAGGAATCAGAGGTATTCCACTTCTGTGGTTTCAGAACTATTTATCTGGAAGGCAACAGTGCATTAGGATTGGAGAGGAGGTTAGCGACAGCATTGATATTGCATATGGCGTTCCTCAGGGGAGTACACTCGGACCAAGCCTATTTTTACTCTATATTAATGAGCTTTGCAACATCAAAATTGATAAAGCTGAATTAGTTATGTTCGCAGATGATACAGTTATTCTGTTTCACGATACTTCATGGCACTCAATAAGGACTACTGTTGAAAGAGGCTTACGTATCGTAACGCGGTGGTTAGAAAACAGCCTGTTAAACCTAAATGCGGAGAAAACAAAATATCTTTGTTTTAGCATTACCAAATCAGGCGCCCCAAAGGATACAATTACAATTAAGAGTCACACATACCCATGCAACAGGAATCCTTATCTAGATAACGATACAAGTTGCACGTGTCCCATTTTAGCTAAATCAAAAGCCATTAAGTATTTAGGTGTCATAATAGATGACAAACTGAACTGGGGTGCACACATAAATTCGGTAGCGGCCAGGACAAGGAAACTTATACTCGCGTTTAAGAACCTGCGTGATGTGGCTGGCAGAGATCTCCTGGTACAAACATATCTTGCTCTTGGTCAAAGTATTATTAACTACTGTATCAGTGCTTGGGGTGGGGCTTGTAAAACAATTATGATTGTTCTTGAGCGCGCACAGAGATCATTGCTAAAAGTCGCATTTAAATTTCCCTACCGCTATCCCACCAAAGATCTATATGAAGAAATAAATGTCATGAGCGTTCGTAAACTTTATGTTTATGAAGTCTTACGTAGATACCACAAACAGGTCATTCCGATATTACCCAATTTGAATAAAAGAAAAGTGCATTGCCCAGTACCTAGAGCCAACACAAAATTTGCTAGCAGATTTTACAACGTCCAAGCTCCACGGTTATACAATAAAATAACACAGTCCATTCAACACATCAGATCATTCAGTAATAATCAAGTCAAAAGTAAAATTATTGCATGGTTGAATGACATGGACTATGAAAAAATAGAATCTCTTTTTATTGTAACGGTATGAAATACACAATCAATCACGCTTAGATCACCCACACACATATACATAGATACACACACACACGCACAACTACACACACACACAACTACACACACACACACACACACACAACTACACACACGCACATTCCTTTTTCTTTTATTTTTTACCGTTATTTTCTGATTTTAGTTATACTGAAATCTAGTTATATATTTTTTTTGTTTGCTAGCCTAAGATAGAAGTTAGCCTACGTTAAAATTATGGACCTACTGTACTCGTATTTAATAACACGTTTGTGAAGGGAAGGAACTGACCTTCATGATACAGTATTTTACTAGTTTGGAGGTCAGGGTCTCACCTCAAAGAAACCTTGTAAGATGTTCATAATAAAGATTATTATTATTATTATTATATTATTATTATAAGTAGCGGTACTAAATTAAGAATTTATACTACACTTGTCCGTCCGTGTATAACTTACGCCTGTCCTGTTTGGAGTGGCACTTGTCTTTCCAATCATCACCTACTTCAAATAATACAAAATAAAGCTATAAAAATATCATTCTTAACTAAATTTAAAACAAATCTTCGTAAATTCCATAAAAACATTAAACTTCCCTTGCTATTCAATTACATCATCAAAATTTCATTAAAATTTTATAATAAAAACAAAACAAATACTATTAACCCATTAATTTCTAATATATGTTCGTCAACTGTTGACAAGATACCGTATGTCGACAGTTACGGCACGTATCGCCTGCCCCATCACTATCTTTTGTTCCCACCAACCGAGGATCGACCAGTGAGTTGACCCCCGAGAGGCTCGCTGCCGTCCCGGCACCGGGCGCTAATACGCTGGTGCGCGGGCGGCAGGGAGGCTGCGTCCGCTGAGCGTTGACTGGTCACGCGTTTGCTTGCCCATCGCGGACTGCGTGATCAGATATTTTTCGATTTACCTACATGCAAGCAGTAAATTGTGACTAACTAAACAATTTACATATTGTCAGTTCCTATACCCTTTTAAATTGTGTGTTAAGTTTATGTTATTACCGGTAAACCAATCTATCATCTTGTAAGCTTTGAAAGGCGAATTGCTAGCCTAATAAAGTGTTTTATTTTAATGTGTTATTGTAGCTTAGGATAAGTGCATTTTGTTATTGATATTATGTTAAATAAAGATATTTGAAAATGAAAATGACTTTCTTCACTGAGTCTGTGCTGCTGCTGGTTCATTGAGTGAACGGAACGGTGTCGAGCGAGACGCTACGCTGACGCCAAGAGGACCTCCAATACTCGAGCGAGACGGGACCTCCAACTCTTCTACCCGAGTGACCGGTATCGAGCGAGACGCTACGTTGACGTCCTTCTTATAAAACCTCTCTCCTCCCTTCTGAGAGTGTGCTAGGTTAGGTATATTTTATAACTTGTTTTGTATTTTTTACTTTTCCCTAAATTTATTATATTGTTCAAGTCTACAACCTTTTATTTCTCCTAAATTCAGTAGATTTGTTACAAAGTACAATTCGGTTTACTCACACTGTTTTAAGGCGTGTGTCTAAAATTTCTAAATTCTATCATGCGCTTGCAAACAATAATATGCAAAGATATCGCGTGCCCGTCACGGAACAAGCCATTACATTCTGAGTCATGTGATGACTCACATATAGTACATTATTATGTACACCTTGTATTGTATCCCAATAAATATAGCATGTGACATTAGTGACACGAGCCATTAGGTATTTGTTTAATAATCAACAGATTTCCTCTTTCGGTGTTGATCATAGTGTTGATGGTGGGAAAAGGCAGGTTCAAATAGAAAATTTTGGATATAAATATACTTTGGTATGGCATTTTCAAGTTTTTTGACTCTTGGCTCAGTTGTTATTGCAACACATGTTTGACTTGTAAACAAGCATTAACATCGGACTTAAAAATAACTTGCGAAATGTAGGTGTACTATTAGGTACACTTTAACCTAAACCTTCGTGGATTTTAAGCGTTATGTTGTTGTTATGTTATTTCTCAGCCGCACAAATGCTAGATTTGTACCCTATTCCTAACAATTGAAGAAATATGAAGCTATTTAGCGAGGAAAAATGACTTCAGTATTTGCGAACAATAAAACTGCTTTTATAATAATTATGTAAGTAATAACAGTTTGAGTCACGATTACACGTGAGTCACGATTTAATGGAAGCCATGAGCGCCACGGAACAGGAGAAATCTATAAAACACTAGAAATACTAGACTGGTTTCCTAGTTGATCTAGTGAGGTAGACCAAGTGTTTAAGGCCTATGTGTATAACCACACGAGCACAGAGCGAGCCTGCTCCGTGCTCCGTGGCTGCTACTGAGAAACTTCTCAAAGCAAAACCAAATAACATTTTGCCAGGCTTAACCGAAACTCAATATAACTATGACCGACCTTAGGATTGAACGTACTGTGTTCAATCCTCAGGTCATGGCCACCCACACTTGGTGGCCACGGCTACGACCACTAGAACCACGACAACGTCACTAATATGGTCACTAGAACCACGACAACGTCACTAATATGGTCACTAGAACCACGACAACGTCACTAATATGGTCACTAGAACCACGACAATGTCACTAATATGGTCACTAGAACCACGACAACGTCACTAATATGGTCCCTAGAACCACGACAACGTCACTATTTTTTTTTTTTTTAATTATATATGGGTTTGATCTTGACTTCAATCTTATTTATTTATTTATTTATTTAATGCACAATGTACACATAGTTACACGCTAGGCTTAGAACTAGTGAGTACATGACCCTGTTAGGGCGCAGCAAAATAACTTAAAAACTAACAATATTGCAGTTTAATAGATCTTAAATAACGTAAATTAGGAACTTTCAAAATTATACAATTAAAACATTATATTAAATCAAACTTATATCTAGCTTTATACAAACAAAAAACACAAAATAAGAATATTTATTAAAATTTAACTTAAATATATATTTCTAACACTCTATTTTAACATTTTGTCGTCTAGAAATTCTTGGATGCTATAGTAAAAAAGAGAAGGGGAAAAGGAAAAGAAGGTAAAGGTAAGAAAAGGGGGTTTCCCAGCTATATTAATACGCAGTTCTACATAGTTTGATAATTAATCTCAGAATGCTTGCTTCATAGATTCGTGTAAGTATTTGAATTGGTAAGGTTTACTGAACGGGGGTTTAAAAGAAAAATGCCATTAAAGTATATCCTTTTTTTTTGTTGGTGGGAAATCATCAAATGACTTCTCCCGCTCTAGGCGGAGCAGAAGGGAGTGTCAGACTTCTACTAACTAATGTTCTTCGCGAGCGTCTTGTCTTGGCCTTCATTCATTCTGTCAACAAGGCCATTATTATATTTTCAATTTTACAGTTTATTGATAACAATTTTCCTAAGAGGAAACTTTGTAAGGAATCGTTACGTACAAATAACTTCATAAACTCGACATCCACGTACTTATCAACATTACATCGTGGAATGTAAATAAAATGAATATGAAAATATTCATCATCATCATCAGCCTGAATTCACCCACTGCAGTGTACAGGCCTCCCTTTTCTTGTGCCATTCTCCCCGGTCCTGTGCCAGCCTCATCCAGGTTTTTCCCCCGATGGTAACTATGTCGTCTACTCATCTCGCCACTGGGCAACCCACACTTCTTTTTCCAGTTCTTGGACGCCATTCTGTGAGAGCCTTAGCCCACCTGTCATCACTGCGCTTTGCTAGGTGTCCTGCCCAACTCCATTTTAGTGCCGTAACGCGATTTCCAATATTGAAAACCTTTGTACGTTTTCGAATTTCGACGTTAGGAACTCAATCTATGGCCGCGGATTTTAGTATGAGATGACGTGGCCTCGGCACAAGTGCAAAGAAGGAACATGGGTTCGGTTTTTAGTCAGTAGAAGTCTGACACTCCCCTTCGCTCTGCCCAAGAGCGGCGGGGGGGAGAGTCATTTGATGATTTACCACCCACCAAAAAAAAAAAGGAACTCAATATATTAGTTTTAAGCCTAGCATGGAACGCTCCATGGTTCTCTGTGCCACTTCCAATCTGTACACAGTCTCCTGCGTGAGCGTTCATGTTTCAGCACCGTACGTCATTGTGGGCAGAACGCACTGGTTGTATAATAATATGAAAATATTACAAAGTATTTAAAAGTTCATCGACTGACTTACATGTATAGAAACACGTAGTACATAATCGTTTAAGTACATATCCCTACGCAGTACTCATATATGACACATAGCAGGCAAGGTTATACTCGTCATGGAATATAGGCCCCATCGTCAATCCCGTGTGATGACGTAGTAGGAAGCAGTTTCCTGGTAAACCCCATGGTAGGTGTGATTTTAGTTGTATACGAATTGAGAGGCTGTGACTCAAAATGATGAATACCTGCTTGGATTCGGACCCGTTAGTCGCAAGCGTGACTGCTTTGCGTTGTGTCATGGGTTCGACTCCCGCCCGTAGGAAAAAGAACGCTATGTGATTTTTCCGTTAGAAATTCTTCGGTAGTAAGAATACTAATATTTTACATGGGACGACTGCCTATCTGACTACGATATCGAATACGAAACCTCTTGGTTAGATCGGCTGTCAGACTTTCAGGCCACTGTCTACGTCACGACTGCCGAAGACCTAAAAATGCCTCTAGGTCGTAGGGTAGCGCGCTTTCCGAGGCATGCAGGGACCTATGTAATGGGTGTGCACCCATCCAGCTCAGATCAAATAACACATCCAGCATCTCAGAGCCGAGCTGCTGATATTACTTAGCCACGAACTAGTTACGGTTACCTGTTTAGGTAAGGGTAACTTATTACTTACTTCAGTGATTTTCCTGTGACAGTTGGGGAAAATATGAAATGCGTCAATAGTATTGTTTCACTTAGTTACAATGTAATTATTAAAGAGTAAGGGAATTTTTGCATGTATTTGTTATGGTAAATAAGGAAGGTATTCTTCGTTCATTTTGAAGGTTTGTTTATTTGGTTTTTTGTCTGCTTTGTCTAGTAGCCGCAACGCATGAGGTTGTGGTTTCTATTTCCTGATAGGTAAAATAATTTTGGTTTTTTCATGGGGAATTTCTTAGTAGGTACCTAACCGTCTGGATGTATGTTCGGTTAAAGGTAAACTCTAACATAATAATAATATAGCAAAACTCTAGTGTATTTTAGACAAATTTTGACTCACACATTTGACTCACACACACTTCTGAAAGTGGGAGTCAGAATTTGTTTAAAATACACTAGCGTTTTGCACTAGCGTGGTTACAACCAAATGGATCTTCAGGTTTAGCCGCGTTTGCCTAGGTTGGGGTGCATTGATGCTCATACACATTATGCGGCCGCCACACACTCGACGAGTGGCATGGAAAGTAGCGAGGAAAGGAGGCAGAGACATAGTGTGGCAACGTTACTCGTCATGCCGCACGACAGGCTCCTCGTCCTGCCCACCGCTCCGCGATGATCGCGCGATGAATACATGTGATCCACCATCTCCGTTGGCGAGGACGACGACGACGATGTATATTTCTTTTTATGACATTGATATACTTAATTATAGCTATACTAAAAATGCATAGTGCGAACGCTGCCCCAGTTTCATCGTCCACCAAAAGCAAACAAGTGAGGAGCGTCGCGATTAATTGCGCGAGTAGAGCAGTGTGGGCAGAGCGAGCAACATCGCGGCAAATAGCGGCAGTGCGAAGAGCATTGCGATGAGCAGCGCGAGGAGCATAGTGTGGCGGCCGCATTAGATTCTGAGTTTCCTCCGTGCCCCAGGGAGCACGTGAAACCATTAATCCCGGCTGTCATTTGAAGATCTTTGATAGTCGTTACAGGTAGGTAGTCAGTGACCCGTTAGTCTGAAAACCAGTTTCAGGGATATCGTATTGCCCAATAGTAATCGGGTTGAGGGATTCAAATAGGCAGTGACTCTGTGTAAAATATTAGTATTTAGTAGCATCTGGTAGGACTGAAAACCGATCCCAATATACATAGTTGGGAAAAGGTTAGGCAGGCAGGCAGATGCGTGATGTGTGTTGTATTAAGTCTGGGACGGTGCTCTGCGGAGTTCGGCCCAGTCTTAACTTCATCCTGCAGATGATGAGACGATAGGTAGAGAGATCGACTTTTTTATAGTTCTTAGCTACATCTCTAGAGTAACAATTTTGTTTATAAAATAAGTTGTGACTAACATAGATAATAGTATCATCTTTTCACTATCATCATGACTACATAGTACAAAACAAAGTCGCTTCCCGCTGTCTATTCGTATGTATGCTTAAATCTTTAAAACTACCCAACGGATTTTGATGCGGGTTTTTATAATAGTTAGAGTAATTAAAGAGGAAGGTTTTAATACCTTTTCTGCACCCGTGCGAAACCGGGGCGGGTCCCTAGTTATTTATAATATCTAACCTTCTATAGATGTGGTTTGTCTGAGATGAACATTTTTTTTATATGTATTTAGTGTTTGCAGGAAGGAAGAATAACGATATGATAATATTACTATGAATAATAGTGTGTGGTTACGGAAGGAAAAAAAATGGTAGGGACCTACTTAGTTCACGCCTGTTTCCCCAAAAAGGTAGGCTGGGGTGTGTATAATACGTATACCGCTACTTATGAGAAAATTGCTACATTTTGTTAGTTTGGTAGGTATTTTACTTTAGACCACAAGGTGTCTTTGGTCAACTGGACCCGCTTGCAACAGGACTCACAATATAACTATGAAAAAACAAACAATTTAAAATGTGATTTGTTCGACTGATCCCGCGGGACCCACTTCGAGTGATTCCAGTTGACCAAAGACTTATAGACTTATCACAACAAAATCAGACCCAACAAGTTTTTTTCCACGCGCGGAGTATTTCGCAACACTAGTAGAAGTGGCACACTTTCGACCACATCTATTTATAGCTGTTTCTTATTGCATAAAAAAACAACCGGCCAAATCAACAAGTCGGTGACATTTGTTTGTTTCATTTGGCTTTTTTGCCACCGACTTCAGAAGCTGATTTTTCTTCTGAAGTTTATTTTTCACTTTTAGGTGTTTTTGAAGTCGGTTGTTTTTTTTTGCAAAAAAGTTTTTTATTTTTAGTTGTAATATCATAAAGAAATATTTACTATGAAACCTATACTTGTATAGCGTCAGAAAAAGCACGAAACACGTAATACGTGCCTATGAAATTTGAGGTTTGCCCTCGATTTCTCTGGGATTCCATCACCAGGATCTGGTTTCCATATCATGGTACCACCCTTAAAATATCTCCGTTCCAATAAAAAAAGAATCATCAAAATTGGTTCAGAAACGACGAAGTTATTCGCGAACACACATAAAAAAAACGAACGAAAAATGTTCATAAATTATAAAAAAAATATCATAAAATGAAAAGTACTGGGCCAAACCATGCTAAATTTTTATGGGACCAAATGGCAGCTATTCCACATCACTCCACTAAAAAAGAATCACGTAAATCGGATCATAAATCCTCCTCCTTTTTGGGAAGTCGGTTAAAAAGTGACAACTATGTGTGTGTAGAGGAGCTCTTGGCTAAATTATAATAGTTGCACGTGTCGATTTTCAAAGTTAAGCAGGGCTTCTCAAGGTCGATCTGTGGATGGGTGACCCTTCATTTCATATCGAGATCTCCTCCGTGCTCCGGGAAGTACGTTAGTTCAGTGTTTAGTGTTAACGGAATTTAAGAGGCCAGAGGCAGTTGTTCCATGTATTATAATACTGGGATTCAGCTGCATGTAGTAAGATTAAAAACCGACCCCAACGTACCTAGTTGGTGAAAAGGCTCAGCAGATAATGACAAAAAAGTGCCAATCACATAAACCACATTAGAGCTACAGCTGGTCGCCATACAGCAACCAGTAGCGACTGACAGTCGCCACCTACAGTTATACTGACGGTTTAAAAAAAAAAATTAATATGGTCTTACTCTTGACCTCAATCTTGCCCCAAGGGCAGAGATGAGGTCGACGATGGAACGAGCTTACCCAGAAGAAGCCTATTTACTCGCGATTTAAATAGATTGGGGTTATAAGAACTCGGGAAAACCGACGCAGGCAGGGTGTTCCACTCCTTGGCTGTACGAATAATGAAAGTCTTAGCAAAACGCTTCGTACGAATATGTGGAACATCGACAAGGTATGGGTGATAACCTGCAGTACGCCTAGTCTCTCGATGGAAGAAGGGAGATGGTGGAATAAGCTTGTGGAGCTCTTGCGCACACTCTCCGAAGTACAGTCTGTAGAAGACCGACAGACATGCAACTTTGCGGCGGTGGGCCGGTGGACGGTTATGCGTCAGTCTGCGGTTTTGTTCATCGCATGCATGTAAATCAGATGGAGAGCAGGTGTCACGTGTTGCTTGAGGCACATAGTATAACCAGCTCGTACTGTACGTGCAAACTGCCTCCATGGTCTAGTGGTTTAGGCGTCTGCCTTGTGACCCGGTGGTCGTGGGTTCGAAGCATACTTTGTGAAGTTGTTTCCAGTTTGGTTCGGACATTGCCAGGTTGAATCTCCTGATTGGCCGCCAAATGTCGGTCGTCAAACCATGATGTGTCCTTTTTTTTGGTGGGTGGAAAATCAACAAATAACCCCCCCCCCCCGCCCGAAGACTGACACGTACGTGCACTTTTGGGCCACACTGAAAGAAAAAAAGAAAAAGTTTAATGTTTGTTTCGCATTCAAAACAATAACACCTTATAAATTGGGTTGTACGCGGGGCCCATTTCGGGTTGGTAGACGTCACACATTTTCCTCATGATGAAGGCTAAACGTCGTCGGTCGTAGTCAGCGTGTGGTCAGATAGTCGGAGTCGAACCCACTAGAAGCGTCTATTAGTCGAGTTTGCGGTTTCATCAATATATTTTTGCACGTAATTCCGATAAGTGCGCCCATCGTCGCTGTATTGACGCATTAATAAGTTAAATAATTGACTTGTATTATAGGCACCTACATTTAAGTACACCACGTTGGTTGGACTATGTTATAACCACACCTTAGGAAAAAATATCCAGTATTACTCACTAGTGTCACAGTGTGACAATGGCTAACAACACCCATATTTATAGTGCAGACTCAAGTCCATTTTTACCCACGACGGAACGGAGACGGTATATGCGTTTGGGGTGAGAGGTTGTTTGTGTGTTTGTTTGTGTGTTTGTGCAAATACATGTTGCCATTTTTCTCCAAAACTACTAGTCCGATTTTGATGCAGTTTTCAGTTATGGGTTCGGGTTTGATTGGTGCATGTTCTTAGATAGGTGTTACGGTGACAACTCACCAGGGGGCGCTGCAGCAAACATTTTTTGTGCAAATCAAAGTTGCCATTTTTCTCCAAAACTACAAGTCCGATTTTGATTTTGTTTTCAGTTATGGGTTTAGGTTTGATTGGTGCATGTTCTTAGATAAAAAAAAAGTAAAAAGTTTTAATTAAAAAGCAAAATTAAAAATTTTGAAAAAACCCACGACTGTTAAAAATTAATTGAAAAAAGGATAAAATAACATAAAAAACACCCACCTTAAAAAAACCCAAGAATGTCCGTCGGGAGCTGAACATTGAGAACCAGTTCGTTTAATGGCAGCCCCCGACGGACATTCTTGGGTTTTTTAAGGTGGGTGTTTTTTATGTTATTTTATCCTTTTTTCAATTAATTTTTAACAGTCGTGGGTTTTTTCAAAATTTTTAATTTTGCTTTTTTTAAACTTGGGTCGACTGACGTTGTCATGAAAACGGGTAGACATTTTTTTTTTCTCCTGTATCGTGGGTGCGTTCACAAACATATAAACTCACATAGGTACACAAATACCCAGACCCGAAACGACTATCTGCGGGCCATACAAATATTTGTTCCGTGCGGGGATCGAACCCGCGACACGTAGCGCAGCAGTCCAATCGCTTAGCCACTGCGCCAACCGTGTCGTCAAATTGCCCAACATAGCAATCCTAGAAATTTTTGACTGCAAATAGGGGATCTTCGAATAAGGTACTTCCTCCGTTGCCTCCTACATGACCCTTCCTTGGCAAACCCGTAGCTACATTCTGCCTTGATCAATGCTAAAGATGTCATTATGTCACTGTAATCAATGTTGATAATGTCTTATATAATGTCATTTTACAAAGAGAAGTGGGCGTTTATGTCAAATTATAAACAAATTGTAGCCGTCCTTATGTCTAACAAATTTTTGGCCGCGGCTTTAAACTTTCATCCCCTCTTTAACTCCCTGTATAAGGAGCGAATTTCGAAAAAACATATAATACTTATACTAAAAGCTTCCTCGAGAATCACGTCTATCCATTAGTGACACAGCATGAAAATCAGTGGAGTAGTTTTTGAGTTTATCGCAAACAAACAGACAGACAGACGCGGCGGAGGACTTTTTTTGATAATGTAGGCGTGTCAATTCCGACTCTAGTTCAGTCCACGACTAACGATACCAGTACAAGTTTCTCACACGTTAAATGAGTCATGTCAGGTTAATGTGTTGTTAATGTCAGGTCTGTGTCAAGCTGCTAATGAAGCGTAATTACTACAATGGATGCACTTGCTTTTGTATGATTGTGTTACTGGAGAGTTTATAATTTGGTCAGTGTTGATAATTTCCGGTCACGCCTTTTTTTGTGTGGGATAAGCACTGAACGTCTCCTGCTACGATCCTTTTACATGCTCTTTTTGCATTGTTCACGATCATACATCTGGTCAGACACACAGGATACGAATACTACGCACCTGACCTTTCTGAAGAACTTGACCAATAAGGTTGAATATTGCTTGTGTAACAATTCTTTTATTTAACGATAGTTTCAGTAACTTAGAAGCTGTTACTTACCTTGCAAAGTCTTCGATATTACCTGTCATCACAGGTAAAATTCTTGGCGTGTTAATTTGATTGATGAGTTGTGTTTAGGTCGCATGGGCGTAGCCACGGTGGGGCAGGGTGGGGCACTTGCCCCACCCTGGACCTGACCTGTAAGGTACCTAACCAAACCTAAAAAAATAAATTGTCTATGTACTATAATAACTACAATACTTAATATCTGTAAGAAAGTTCACACTTGACCACACTCGACAGTCGATACAAAAAAAATGCGATCAAAACAAAAAGCGCGCGCGCTATTGACGGTTGAGTTGAGCGGTAAAGCGACCAGTAACTTAACAGGAGATTTTTTAAATGAAGAACAGGCAAAACCCAATAAGTGTCAGTTAAAGCAAGGTTTCTGCTCTGTAAACCATATGTTTTTAGCCAGGAAAAACATTAGTTATGTGGATTTTACATGATTCAAGTTAGATGAACAATAACAATTTAATAACTGAGTCAAGAGACTAAAGATTTCTAATTAGTTTTAGCAATTATCCATTAGGTAAACATACAAATTTCGTTTAATTAAATTAATTAAAAAACTGCTGCCCAAACTTTTTTTCTTTTTTTTTTTTTTTTTTAAACGTTGCCCTATACTAGGAATTTCTCCTGTATCGTGGGTGCGTTTACAAACATTGAAACTCACATTCACAAATACCCAGACCCGGAACAACTAAATGTAGGCCATACAAATATTTGTTCCGTGCGGGAATCGAACCCGCGACACGCAGCGCAGCAGTCCAATCGCTCAGCCACTGCGCCAACCGTGCCGTCTCTATTCTTCAAAAGACAAGAAAACATTGCGGCTACAGGAAAAACCACTAATCTGCAGCACTTATCAAGCCAATGTTTAATTATTCCTACTTGTTTTGAGAATTAAGTTCTTTTTTCTCTTCCACCCGAATAATGAATAAGTACAATATGAAATGAAAAATACACGTACTCTCCTTATTATCACTTGTTAAAATAGAAATTTTACGATTCGATCCTATAAACACGATTTTCTCGAAACTACGTTTTATGCAGTTAGTTGGGTTTTGAAGTAAGGGCACGATATAAACCTCAGAATTGACTAAATAACAAATTGGCATACGCCCAGAGCCCAAACGGCTGTATTTATAGACACATTTTTGGATGGAAGATTTCGTGGTATATGTAGGTGAGCAATAAGAAAGTGTTTTGAATAATTCGAATTATACATAGGTACAGATACAGGGTGATATAGGGTGTAACCTTTTTGTATGAAAAAATTAATTAGCTTGTTACATTGTTGACGACACGGTTGGCGCAGTGGCTCAAGCAATGGACTGCCGCGCTGTGTGTCGCGGGTTCGATCCCCGCATGGAACAAATATTTGTAAGACCTACAGATAGTTGTTCCGGGTCTGGGTATTTGTGTATGTGAGTTTAAATGTTTGTGAACGCACCCACGATACAGGGGAAATTCCTAGTGTGGGGCAACGTTTTTATAAAAAAAAATGTGAATTTAGACTGCTGCCCCACCCTGAGCCCATGGCTGGCTACGCCCATATATTATAATAAATAATTTCAGATATATTTTTGCACTTGTTATTGTCCGCAAATTTGCTGGTGTAGAGATCGAAAAGTATAACACAGTTACACTCGAACGTCCTAACAGAATAAATGTACCATAGGTCATGGTTTACCTGTGCAGCAGCTGTTATTACGTCTAGAGGTAGCAGGGACAGCCCTCCGCCAACTGAAAGCAACCGGTATTCTCCAGAACAGTTTAATTACTTTTTACTAGTTTTTCATCACTTATAGCGACAGAGTTATAACTTTAACCCTAACATGCTTATCTAAGTACACATAAGTGCAAATATACACGAATAAAATGAGGAAGTGCTATAGTAGTCAGGATTCTCACGCTCCGCGGCATAACACCGCCTTTTCGCGAAGGTCGGTTAAATTGTACAAGTTTGCAATGTTACTGTCATTTACTGGCGTTATTGTTATTTTGAGCAATTATTTCTGTTTGTTGCGCTATTTTTATGTTGCATGACGTGCAATCATTGCATGTAAATGTGTTTAAGTTATTATTTTGACGTCAATGTCAATGAATGTCGAGTCGGACATACTCATAAACCTCCACTTGTCCCAAACGAGGGACATAAGGATTTTATCTGAATTTTGAAAAATAATTTAACATTTTGACTGTTTTTTTTTTGCTGTAGTTCGCAATAAAAACTTTCAACCAAAATTGATATGAACGATTTATATTGATAATTTGTTGAGTCGTACATTTAAAAAACCGCAATATATTTGCGGTTTTTAAAATGTGCTATATCCTTATAATTATATATATAAAAACCGCAAATATAACTTTGTCATTCATACAAACACTATGAAAAACAAAAATATCACAAAATATGTTTTTCTGTTGCCGCTTTAACAAGAAATCATACAAATTAAAGGGGGCTTCCATACTACAGTGGTACGGAACCCTTTTTTTTTTTTTTTTTTTTTTTTTGGTGGGTGGAAAATCATCGAATAACCCCCCCCCGCTCTTGGGCAGAGCGAAGGGGAGTGTCAGACTTCTACTGACTAAAAACCAACCCATGTTCCCTCTTCCTCGCCCTTGTGTCGGAGCCGCGGTAACTTTTCGATATCCGCAGCCCCAACGGGCGTCGGCCCTTGCGGGCCCCTCCTTGCTGACATCTCTTTGAGGCGCGCGTGGAACACGTACGCGCCGCCGACACGGTCTGTTGCCGTCATGACGACGGCCGGACGGCGAGCTAGCCCGTTACTCACCGTCCACAGGCCCGCGTCTACGGTGGCCGGAGGTAATCGCGTGACCCCCGACGCCCGGAGCGCCTTCCGCGGCGGCTGGGACGTTGAGAGGTTCTCTCCCTCTCTCGTTCCGCCACCTCCTTCGCTAGCATCACTGCTTCGCAGAAGGAGGCGACGGCGTCCCATTCCTCCTCGCTCCGGACCATGGCTTGCACCAGGGCCGGACGCGAGAGGTCACCGCCGCCGATCGCCGCTACGAGAACACGGCGGGGCTCCGCCCAAGCAGGGCACACCTCCACAGTGTGCTCCACCGTGTCCTCCGGTCGATCCTCGCAGTGGAAGCATCCGGGCGTTTCCTCCCGCCTGATTCGGTGCAGGTACCTCCCGAAACACCCGTGTCCGGTGAGGACCTGCGTCAGACGGTAGGTGAGGGCGCCGTGGCGCCTCTCCAGCCACTCCTCAAAGAGGGGACTTACCGCCACTATCGTGGCGTGCCCTGCGCTGGGTTGCGACAGTCGCTGTCTCCATGCCGCCATGAGATCGCACCGGAGGTCTGTCCGCTGCGCAGCAATGTGCCGCGGCAGCAGAGTGACCCCCCGGTGTAGCGCCTCCGCGCGCCACTCATGTAGGCGCGCGAGGACTATCGCCTCCAGATCCCACGGCGGCAATCCGGCAAGGAGAATCGCCGCCTCGCGGGAGATCGTGCGGTACCCGCGGACAAGCCTTACGGCCATGACCTTTTGGGGCGCGTTCAGGTAGTGGACGGCCCGCTTCCTCACGGCACGCGCCCACACCGGGGCCCCGTAAAGGGCCATGGACCGCACGATCCCCGCATACAGCCTACGGCAGGAGGCGTTTGGCCCCCCCAGATTGGGCAAGAGCCACCTAAAGGCAGCCGCAGCCCGCTCCAGTCTGGGAGCCAAACGTCGGAAATGCTCCACGAAGTTCCACCGGCTGTCGAGGACGAGTCCTAGGTACTTCAAAGTACACTCGACGCCGATGGGAACCCCTCCCACCATTAGCTGGGATCCCGACGGTAGCACATTCCCACGTCCATGGAAGCCCATGGCCTCCGACTTGTGAAGTGCCACCTCGAGACCCAGCTGCCGGATCCTCTCAACGACTATCGCAACCCCGCGTGTCATGTTCGCGGCCGCCGCCTCGTGCGACTCCCCCCGTGCCAGCACCAGCGTATCGTCCGCGTAGCAGACGACGCTGACGCCGTCAGGGAGGTCGGCACGCAGCACCCAGTCGTAACCGATGTTCCACAGGGGCGGCCCCAGAACCGAACCCTGCGGAACACCGCACGACATCTCTCGCCGGTTCCACTGTCCGTCTTGACCAGGGTAGATGACAGCCCTGTCTGTCAGATAGTCCCCGACTACACGACGAAGGTAGGCCGGCACCCGGTGATACCGGAGTGCCTCCCTGATGCAGCTCCAGGGCATGGTGTTGAAGGCGTTGGCGATGTCGAGAGACACCGCCAGGACCACACCGCCCCGAGAGACCGCATCCCCCGTCGTGAGGGCTCTCACGCGCATGATGGCGTCCACCGTCGAGCGCCTCTTGCGGAAACCGAACTGGTGTTCCGCAAGATCCGGACCCATTCCCTCAAGGTGCTCGGCGAGGCGGTTTGCAATTACTCTTTCAAAGAGCTTGCCCACCTCGTCGAGCAGCACAATGGGCCGGAATGCGGACGGCGAGTCCGCAGGGCGCCCGGGCTTCTGAATGAGGACCAGCTTCCCCGTCTTCCAACGACGCGGGAACTGGCCTCTCTCCATGCACGCGCTGAAGAACCCCTCCAGTCGGGGCCCAAGAGCCTCTGAGGCCAGGGCCCAGGCTTTGCCAGGCAAGCCATCGGGCCCCGGGGCGGTATTTTTGGCCTTAAGCCTCCGTACCGCCACTCTCAGGTCTACCCCAGTCACCTCCGGAATGTCGTCATCAGATCCTGATTGGTCCGCTTCCGGCACCGCAGGTGGCGGAGCCATTGGCGGGGGACGATGCTCCCCTCGCGAAGGGAACAGAACGCTCATTGATATTCTGAGCAACAAAATCGATAGGAATAAAAAATGCATAGACGAATTAATTAGAATTGTAAATAATTTCGGCTTAATACTACATATAAAACAACCTACAAGAAGAAATTCATGCCTGGATCAAATAATAAGTAACTGTAAGGATGCAAAATGTGAGGTTATACCACTGGGATAGTCTGACCACGAAACGGCTCAGATGATATCCATACAAGTGGACAACAAAGTTCCACCTGTACGTTTTCGCACAATCTATAAGCGTGATTTTAGCGCCGAAAATAAAGAAAAGTTCTTTAACTATATGTCAAGTTTAAAATGGACAGAATGTTTTTCTAATCAGGAAGCTAACAGTGCGTTTAATCACTTTCACGAAACACTTGTCCTGTTCTTTGATTTGTGCTTCCCTAAAATTGAGATCAAAATCAACCTTGTGAAAAAATATACAAAATGGATTTCTAAAGGTATTAAAAAATCAACTAAAACCAAAAGGAACTTGCGTTTTTATTGGAATAAAGAGGCTACTTGGATCGAACACATTTATTAATAGCACAAATAATATATTTACACAACGACTTTTCTCCTTGATAGGACAGTTATATAGAGACAGATTCTAAACTCGAATCTATCGTTCACAGTCGTGTAGGTATACAACCTCCATCACGCACCCTTAATCTATAGCATGATGCATGCGCAAGATTACATTAAATACCTACCTAACATATTACCTACAAGTGCACGCACCCTTAAACTACTCAGTGTGCATACACCCTAAGTACACAGTAAGTATATTCAGCTGGAGCTATCGTTCACTGACATACAATCTATATTTATTATATAAGTATGTTTTTAATACAGCTATATAACAAAAATACTAAACATGAACAAAATAAAAATTATCTATTACAAATCATAACAAATCAAAATAGAATCACATTAAAAACAATATTAGCTAAAATCATTACATCACACATCGCTCGCCCCCTTAATAGATAATTTTTCTAAAAATTGCTTTAGTTTAGGACCTGGTACAGATTTTGTTAACATATCTGCTACCATTTCTTGTGAAGGCATATATTTTACCTCAACCGCCTCATTGACTATAGCTTCGCGAACATAATGAAATCTAACATCAATATGTTTTGTTCTGTTATGGTTCATCTTATTTTTCGCTATTTTATGTGCTGATTGGTTGTCGTTGTAAATGACCACCGGTTTGACACAAGTCCCCTTTGTTAAACTTTTTAACAAATTTCTTAAATATATAGCTTCTTTCGATGCTTGACTGAGGCCTATATATTCTGCCTCAGTGGAGGACAGCGCCACGCACCCTTGTTTACGACTTTCCCAAGACAATATATTGTCTCCTTGTCTAAAAATTAAACCTGTACAGGATTTCCTATCATATGACCCACCCCAATCCGCGTCTACGTAGCCATTTATTTCTAGATTACCCGTTTTCTTAAACGTTAATACAAAGTTCGACGTCCCCTTTAAATATCTAAGCACCCGTTTAGCACATTTAAAATGTAGTTCATCGTAACATGAATTAAACTGTGACAAAACACTAACAGCGTGCGCGATATCGGGCCTAGTACTTTGTGCTAAATAATTAAGACAACCTATGAGAATTTGATATGGCAACTTACAACCGGAATCTGAAGCTTTCTCTAATTTGAGACCTACTTCCATTGGAGTAATGACTGGTTTACAATCCGTCATGTCAAAATCCTTCAAAATATTAAGAACGTACTGTTCTTGATCAAGATAAATCGAACTTTTATCTCTCCTAAGCCTCATGCCTAACACGTGTCTAGCAGGACCTAAATCCTTAACTTTAAACTTTTTAAGCAAGCCATTTTTTAATTTCTGCTTCTCAGTTTCGTTATTTTTGGAATAGAATACAAAAATATCATCAACATATATGACTACTACTATTCTATTTCCATCGCTAAACACCTTTTGATAAAGACAAGGTTCTATTTTCGATTGTACGAAACCTAAATTGTACATCTCCTTATCTAGCTCATGGAACCAAGCGTTAGACGCTTGTTTGAGTCCATACAACGATCTTTGCAATTTACATACCTTTGTCTCTTGACCTTTAACTATCGCCCCCTTAGGCTGAAGCATGTAGATGTCCTCTTTTAGCTTGCCATACAGGAAAGCAGTCGTGACATCCCATTGGTCAATGATCCAATCATATTCTACAGCTAATGAGAATAGTAATCGTAAGGTTGAGCTTCTTACGACAGGAGAATACGTTTCATTATAGTCTATTCCACGTACCTGCGTAAATCCTTTAGCTACCAGCCTGGCCTTGTATTTAGACACTTTACCGTCACTGTCTCGCTTAATTTTGAAGACCCATTTGCAATGTATTGGCTTCTTGTCACGTGGTAAGTCTACCAATGACCACGTCTGATTCTCGTTCAATGATTTTATTTCATCATCTATAGCTTTTTGCCATAAATTAGAATCAGGCCTTGCCAATGCTTCTTCAATTGTTGTTGGATCGCCATCAGTTTGTGCTATAGCATTATATATAACAGGTTTGCGCTCACGAAGATTGTATCTTCGTTCTGGTTCCGCTGTATATCTCGTGGTAGCAACCGTTTCATCAGGCGCTGCAGCCATCTCAGTGTAAATACACTCCGCTTCATGAAACTCTTCTACATCTTGTATAATGTTGTTAGACGCACCACTTTCAACCACAGGTTCTATCCGTTCCTCCTCTATATCAACAGGAACGACTGTGTTCTTCGTCATGTCGGTATCACTTCCAGGAAAAACATTTTCAAAGAATTTTACATTTCTGGAGAATGTTATCTGACCTGTTTTTGGGTTCATCAGTCGATAACCTTTAGTAATTTCACTGTAGCCGATGAAAATCATTTCTTCAGTCTTCATATCAAGCTTTTGCCTTTTCTGTTTAGGTTTCAATACATATGCTTGACAACCGAAAATTTTCAAATGACTCAAGTCTACTTTCTTATCTGACCAAAGTTCTTCAGGTACTTTATTCATGACAGCCTTAGTCGGGCTTCTATTTTTTAAATATACCACTGTACATACCGCTTCGGCCCAATACTTTTTACTAAGTTTGGCCTCACAAAGCAACGTTCTTGCTTTTTCTATTATCGTTCTGTTCGCCCTCTCTGCCACACCATTTTGCTCAGGTGTATAAGGAACCGTTTTCTGATGCTTTATACCAGCTGACCTTAAAATCTTATCGAAGGCTTGGTTACAGAATTCTTTGCCATTGTCAGATCTGAGACACTTTATCGACTTTCCTGTCTGCTTCTCAACTTCCGCTTTATATTCAAGAAATTTATCAAGGGTTTGACTCTTATTTCTCAAGAAGTAAACATGCGTCTTACGCGTATAATCGTCGATAAATAATAGCATAAATAGAGATCCACTGAATGATGGTTCTTCCATCGGTCCGCATAAATCACTATGTACAATTTCCAAAACTTCTTTCGCTCGTGTACCTTGATTTTTGATAGAGCTCTTACAAGTTTTTCCATTTATGCATGAAACACATGGTTCAATTTTATCACTTGATTTAAAATTCAATCCAGTCACCATATTTTTCAATGAATTCATATATTTTTGTCCCAAATGTGCTAATCTTCTATGCCAAATATTTGACAAAATGTCATTTGACAAAATCAAGTTGACAACACAATTTTCTTTTTCAACCAACTCAAAAATTCCATCAACCTCTTTGCACGTTGCTACTATTTGGTTTGTTTTATTTTTTATAGAGCAACCTGTTTTGTCGAAGTTTACAGCGAACTCCTTCTTTACAAGATCGCTTACTGAAATTAAATTCATAGAAAGTCCGGGAACATGGTAAACATTCGTTAATAGGAGTTCATTGTTGTTATTTAATTTAGGGACGGCATTCCCTCTTCCTATAACTTTCATTTCTTCCCCGCTTGCAACTTTTATCTTTAGGCCATTCTGTTGCCTTTTGTAATCCAGCAATTTTCCGGCATCGTTCGTCATGTGGTTCGAGCAGCCACTGTCCAAGTACCATCGGTCCTTTTTCACAGTGTTCGCCATACTCAAGCATGGATTCGCTCTCTTAGTGACTTTGCATTCAGATGCTTTATGCCCTTCTTTATGACATTTAAAACACTTGAATATTAATGCCTTTTTCTTTTCAAACTTCTTTTTATTTTGCGCCGTTGTTACTAGGGCTTGCTCTCTATTCTGACCATTTTCAATTTGTCGGCTTGCTTGTTGCATCAACTTTGATTTTAACTGCTCAAGTTTTATTTCTTTTCCGCTGTTGTCTATCGCCATTATAAATGGGTTGTAATCTGACGATAAACCGCTTAATAAGATAGAAATTATCCACTCGTCAGAGATTTTTGCATCAATGTCTGCAAGTTGTTGCGCCAAACAAATTATTTTGGAAATATATGTTTCCATGGTTTCGCAATTCTCTAGTCGGCATTGCCATAACTCTCGTTGCAATCTGATTCGTCTGCCCCAACCTTTGTCTTCGTAAGCCTCGCTGAGACTCATCCACACTTCACGTGCTGTCTTCGCACTATACACATGTGCGAAACATGCAGGCTCAAGTAGCAGACATAACGTTGTTCGTGCCTTCCTGTCAGTATCTTTCAATTCAGCTGTTATCTCCGTAGCTTCAATTACCTTGAACCAGTTTTTGGACTCTAAGTAATTCCTCACCACAAATTTCCAATTGGCGAAGTCCTCAGCACCATTCAATTTTCTTATTCCACAAATTGAACCTGAATGATCTTCTGCCATGACGAGAATTTTGCCTTTTGAAATTTTACTACTGACACTTTTTACACTTTTTGTGTTCTAGCTTATAGGCGTTTTTGGAGCCTGATCCTGGGCCCATAACCTATTGGAATAAAGAGGCTACTTGGATCGAACACATTTATTAATAGCACAAATAATATATTTACACAACGACTTTTCTCCTTGATAGGACAGTTATATAGAGACAGATTCTAAACTCGAATCTATCGTTCACAGTCGTGTAGGTATACAACCTCCATCAGTTTTAAATACTACTTTTCATCAGACAAACACAGTAAAGTAAAATACTTAAACTATAATAAATTACTCAAAAAATGTATACAAAAAGCGCAAAAAATTCATAATACAAATTATATATCTATGGCTAAAAATAAATGTAAGGCATCCTGGGACTTAATAAAATATAATTCTAATAATAATCAATTTCAAGAATCAAACATTAAGGAGATAGAAACTGAAACCGGACCACTAACAAACCCCACGGACATTGCCAATTATGTAAATGACTATTATATAAATTTCACGAACAACGATTTTGACACTAATACTAATAATTATGACATTGATCCTATAAATTCTAGTATGTTTTTAATGCCCACAAATGATGACGAAATACAAAAAATTATAAAATCACTCAGAGATACAAATTCAACAGGCTATGATCAAATACCTACAAAAATAATAAAATACATATGCCCTATTATCACTCCGGTACTAGTACATCTGATAGATTTATCATTGTTCACGGGAGAGTTTCCTGAGAAATTGAAAATGACTGTTATTAAACCAATATATAAAAAAGGTAATAAAAAAATTGTTGACAATTACAGACCGATAGCCCTATTGCCTATTTTAGCGAAAATTTACGAAAAGGTCATGCATTTGCGATTAATAAATTTTATCGATAAATTCCAAATTTTAAAACATGAACAGCATGGATTCCAAAAAAAGAAATCGACAACCACTGCGGCATTTAACTTAATTAACCTAGTTACTAAGAATATTGACAAGAAAATACCGACAACTGTTTTATTTTTTGACATGTCAAAAGCCTTTGACTTTGTATCACACGAGCTGCTACTAAAAAAATGTGATAAATATGGAATACGCGGTAAGGCAAATGCGTGGTTAAATAGTTACCTTACAAACAGATCACAGTTTGTAGAAATTACTGCGGATAAACCAGATCAAAACGGTGAACTAAAATTTAAATCTAAATTAGGGTACAATTGCACTGGCGTTCCACAGGGCAGTATTTTAGGCCCCCCACTTTTTCTAATATATATCAATGACCTGGCAGAAGTAACTGAACATCCCTGCATACTCTTTGCAGACGATGTTTCCGTAATCATCCCTAAGACTAAGGACAACTATAATGAAGAAATAAATAATACCGTAAGCAAAGTAATAACTTGGATGGAAAAGAATAACCTTAAACCTAACCTAGATAAAACTAAATATGTACAATTTTGTAACAAAAACTGGAAAAAGATGGATTTAAATATTACTTACCAGGATAAGCAAATACAACAATCGGATAGTATGACTTTTCTTGGGATAGTTCTAGACGAGAGGTGTTCTTGGATTGGTCACATTGATATGATTTGTGAAAAACTCAGCAAGTCTGCTTATGTTCTGTGGCGTATATCTAACCTAATAAGTAGACAAGCCACATTACAGGCTTATCATGCATATGTTGGTTCAATACTGCGTTATGGTATACTGGTGTGGGGAAACTCGGTGCATCTCGGAAGAGCTTTCATCGCACAAAAGAGGTGTATACGTGCGATTTGTAATGTAGACCCACTTACATCCTGTAAACCACTATTTAAGAAACTTAGAATACTTACATTAACAGGTATTTATATTGAGGAAGTATGTAAATTCACCAAATCTCACCCTGAGATGTTTGAAAAACTGGGAGATAAATGTAAGTTTAAGACTAGATATCCCAATAGATTGATTATTTCTGGAACGAAAACTGAACTATATGCACGGAGCTGCTATTCTATGTGTATTCAGATTTATAACAAGATTCCTAGCCAAATTAAAGAACTCCCAATGGCCCGCTTCAGAAGGACCTTACACAGATGGCTAATTGACAATCCATTCTACGATATAAAGGAGTTTCTTGAGTTTAAATTTAAATAATATAATTTGACCTAATCTAAAAATCAATTGTGTGAATTCAATTATACCAATTCAATTACATTAATTCAATAAATTCAATTTAATCAATTTAATTCAATAAATTCAATTATATCAATTTAAAATTTGCATGTCATTATATTATGATTGAGTATGTTGAGCTACTTATACAACTATTTTAAGAACCTTGTAACCATATTTATTTGCAAATAAATCTTTGACTTTGACTTTGACTTTGACTTTCACCACGTCCTCCACGAGCTCAGGCCGGAGACTCTGCGTCAGCGGGGGGCCCCGGGTGCGGAGTTGATTCCGCACCACCTTATAAGGGCGCCCCCACGGATCTCTGTTGAGAGTCTCCAGCATCTCCTCGCGGGCCTGATCCTTGGCCCGCCGACGAGCCTCGGAGAGGGCGGTCTTCGCCGCTCTGTACCCTTCATACAGCTCCGCCTCCACGGCTTCCGCATTCGGAGGACGAATGCGGCGCCTGCGATGCCTGGTGTACCGGCGCCGCGCCACCACACACTGCTGACGCAGGTGCGACAGCTCTTGCGACCACCAGTACACATGACGCCGGGCGCTTCCTGGCCGGACTCGGGGCATTGCCATGTCGCATATCTCGGACATGGCCTCCTGGAACCAAGCCGCCTCGGTGTTGACGTCGGCGGGCCTGGCTGGGGATGACCCCCAGGACCACACGATTGCGGCCTCCAGGAGGAGCTTCCGGTCCAGCTGCTTCAGCGCCCAACGCGGACCACTCGGGGTCTGCGGGACCGGCGCGCTTGGGGACTGGGCAGAGACCTCAAACCGGATATACCGGTGGTCGGAGTAGGTCTCCACCCCCTCCATGACGCGCCAGTCAGCGACACGCTGCGACAGAGCGGGGCTGGCGAACGAGATGTCCACCACCGACTCGCCCCGCATCCGCACACACGTGGCCACAGAACCCCGGTTCAGGATGTCCAGGCCTGTTTCCAGAGCCCAGCACTCGACCATCCTACCCCGCACATCCGTGTAACGAGAACCCCAAGCCAAGTTCTTGGCATTGAAGTCCCCGAGCACAAGTACGGGAAGGGAATAGCCTCCGATGACGACACTCAACTCCCTGAGGGAGTTTTGGAACTCGGCGAGAGTTCGGCTCGGAGAGAAGTAGACTCCCGCCACTACTATCTCCCCGAACCGTGCTGCTACGCACCCCTGACCCTTCCTGACCATCTCAAGGGCCGGGGTGCCGGCGGCGGCCGACGCAATGATGGTCACTGAGCCACTGAGGTCCTCCACCCAGTCTGGCCTGGGCGGGACGAAATAGGGCTCAGAGACCACGGCGATGTTGATCGACCACTGCGCCATGCTCTGGAGCAACAGATCCTGAGCGCAGGCGCAGTGGTTGATATTCGCCTGGAGGAGGCTTAATGGGGCCATTAATTAATGGCAGTCCATTTCAGCCCCCTCCGGGGCCTCCTTAGGCTTGGCGGCAGCGGCTTTGGCAGCAGCGGCTTTAGCGGCAGCGGCTTTGGCGGCAGCGGCGGCTGCGGCAGCAGCGGCGGCGGCGGCAGCGGCGGCAGCGGCAGCGGCAGCGGCCTCGGCGTTGGCGACGGTGGGGGTGGTGGCGGAGGGCCTCCCTTTTCCCCTGGCCTTGGCGGGTGGAGCGCAGGCCTTGCTCCCTGCCCGGTGCTCGGCCGGCTTCCCAGCCGCCGCACATGCGTCGCAGTGCGGCGTGGCCAGGCAAGCCGCAGCCCAGTGACCGGGCTGACCGCAGCGGAAGCATAGTTCGCTGCGATCCACCTCCGAGGTGCAACGGCACCCTACGTGCTGCCCCACGTGGCAGCGAAAGCACCTCAGAGGTCTGGGCTCCAGGAGCTTGACCTGCGCCCTAGACCAGCCCACCTTGAGGGTGCGACCCTCCGCAATCTTCTTCGCCACCGTCACAGGGCAGCTGACCGTTACAGTCAGCATGCCTTCGCGGTCCGGGCGCAGGGTGCCCGCCTTGATCTGCTCGGCAGAGCACCCCCCAGCCGCGGTGACGGCGGCCAACACCTCCTCCTCGGAGACCGAGTCGTCCAGCCCCACGATGCGCAGGCTTGCGCACTTGATGGGCCTGGACACCCGGACCTCGTCCGCATTTAGGAACGCCCTGAACTTTTCAGCCAGAGCGTCCGCCGACGAGGCGCTTGAACCATCGGGGAGCTCCAACAATCGAGCCCCTGTAGCGGTGGGTCGAACTCGGAGGCCCCCGATGATCCCGAGCTCTTCGAGGTTCACCTTCTTCTTCAGCCCATCTATAACGCCTCCGTACTCCATGCCCTTACTAACCGCGTTTGGCTGCAGCGTTACCACTACAGCCGCGTTTTTCGGGGCACGGAGCCTCGCCGCAGCGCTCCGCTTCTTCTGGCGACGCTTGCGCTCTCTACGCCTAGCCTTTTGGGCCGCCTTTCGCTCTTTCTGCCTTTTGCCTGCCACCTCCCATCCTGACTCGCCCTCGGGAGGCTCAGGGGGTGGAGGGGGTGCCTTGCCCTTCTTCTTCTGGGCAGGCGCCTTACCCCCCTTCTGGGGAGGCGCCCTGCTCTTTGGAGGGGTAGGCTCCTTGTCCTTCGGAGGGGCAGGCGCCTTGCCCTTCTCCGGTTCGGGCGCCTTACCCTTCGCCTGGGCCTTGCCCTTCGGAGGGGGGGGTCCCGCCTTGCCCTTCTGAGGGGCAGCCGTTTTACGCGGTGGCGCTGGGGCCGGCTTCCCACCTGGCTGGGCCCCGCCTTCAGGCTGGCTGGACAGCCCCGCCCCAGGGTCACCGGCCGCCGCGTCCGCATAGGTCTTCGCCCCCAGGGAGGGCCGAAGAACAATGCCCTCCAAGAGGGAGTGCCCCCTCTCGAGGTCAGCCAGCCTCTGCAGAACCAGGTTTAAGTCCCGGTCCCCGGCAGCCAGGGGCCGGCTTTGCCCGCGCCCGTCTTGAGGCACCTCCTCAGGGCAGGCTCCTCGGAGCTTGGCCAGGTTCGCCTGGAGCCACGTGTTCTCCTTCTGGAGACGCTCTATGGCGACCGCCTGGCGGGTGACCTCCGCCCGCAGAACGGACACCTCGTCCGACGGAGGTCCACCACACAGCGCCTTCGCTGCCGCCACAATGGAGACCGAGGCCGCGGCGATCGCGGCCTTCTTCGACTCGTTGGTCCTCTTTAGAGAGACGCCATGTATAGCGGCCCCCACGAACTCCGCAAACCCGGCCAGGCGCTCACCAACGGAGCCGCCGCCGGTGACCTGGTCTCCACCAGTGTTGGCCTCAACACCGGTCTCCGGCTCACCAGGCTCACCGCGCTCTCCACCGGTCTCCGTCTCGCCGCCAGAACACGACGACGAAATGACCTTTCGGCCGAGACGGAGCCCTTTTCCGGCGTCCCCCTTGGCCCGCCGGGCAGCCTCCAGGGAAGCGGCACGCCTTCCCCGAGGGATTTTTCGGGCCGAGGCTAATCGGTCCGATCCGCCGGACGACGACTCCTCGGCTCCGGCTCTGGCTCTGGGCCGCTTAAGGAAACGCTCTGCGTTTTCCTCTGCAGCCCCCGAAACCTCGCGTCCGGAGCCCGCCAGGCTAGCGCCCGACCCGGAGTCAGAATCCGACCCCGAGTCGCTCAAGCGACTCCCCTCCCAAAGTTTGCCGAGAGCCTTCTCCCGGCACTTACCCGACATCTTGTCAGGCGCGCTCACCTCAACACTAATACCGGACCCAACACTTCCGGACCTCAGCCTCCTCGGCTCATGTTGCCAGTGTTGCCACTGGCATGCGGTATGGGACTGACGTTGCCCCCCCCAGAATACGAGGGGCTTGACGCCTCCGAAGGAGACGTGGCGGATTCTCCAGCTGCTGTGCAGCTGGTACCGCCCTGGGGTAGTTCTATTGCGCTAGTCTTATCCATATTTTCCTTTTAAGGGTGTGGTCCCTCTCCCCTACAAACTTCCTCCCTCAGCCTACTCGCTGCCCTCACAGTCACGTCTGATGAGCAGACGCGAACCAGAGAGCAGCGAGTAGGGTTTCCTCCTGCGACAGGCACACCGCCCGAGAACCCGAACACTGTTCACGTCCCCGGGCGGTGCGCCCCCCGCGTGTCCCTCTTTGTCTGGTCTCTCGCCTTGGGCCTTTCCGGCATGAGTATATCTACCGGCAGAGCCCCAAGGGTCATTGAGACACGCAAGCCCCACCACGACGGCAACGTGGGAACACTCTGGTGGGGGTGGTACGGAACCCTTCATGTGCAATTCTGATAAATTGCACTTGGCCAGTTTTTTATATTTTTACATTTCGTTAGCCCAGTGCATTGCCACTTCCACCGCGTCATCGCTGGCAGCGCAAAGGTCTCTTCGGCTGCTGTTTCAGGACTAGGAGAAGCAGGATAGGAGATAGATTAGTCCTCCTGACCGTTTTTCGGGCACGGCGGCCAATGCCAGCGGAGATTAGCCATCGGCGCGGGAGATATTATAGTGCACAAGTGTGTGCGCAGGCACAAGTGCACTCTCTGTTCCCTTTTCTCTCATAGTCCGATGGGACGGCAATCCGACACGACCGGAGAGAGATCAGGCGCAGGACCAACGGCTTAACGTGCTTTCCGAGGCACGGGGGTATTATACCACCAACTTCCAAACTCCGGGCTACTACTGGGAAATTTCTAATGAAAAACCCAATAGCGCTTTTTGGCCGACCCGGGAATCGAACCCAGGACCTCACGCTCTGCAGTCGCACTTGAGACCACTAGACCAACGAGGCAGGAGATAGAATATAATAGACAAAAGGCATATAGCTAAAAGGTTTATCTTACAAAGGCAATGCCTACAACATTCCTACAAGGCGCTTTAATCGCCGAATGAGGAAGAAACCGTAGTATTTATTAGTTAAATGTCAGCTGACACACTACTTTGTTTTGTTGAGGAAAATGCAAGTAAATAATTGCTACTATGGTTCTATGACGCTACTGGTCTACCTTAAGAGGCCAACAGGAGTTACACGCGAGTTTTGTAATGCGTAAAAGTTTATGATTCACTGCAGTAAACAAAATCAGAAAAATAATTATGATATTCTTCAGGATATAATTATGCTAGTAACATAGTGTGTTGAAAACATAATACAACTAACTTAGCTCGATAGAAAAAAATCACGAAGATACCTCAAAAAATTTCTTTTAACGAGTAAAAACCATACTAAAATACAGTAATTTGCCAAAAAAAAAAGGTGGGTTAACCTGAACATTGACCCCAAGCGACCGTGTCTCACCTTTACTACTGAAGGTACTTATGAGCAAGGGAACTTAGTAACTTACTTCACTGTTAACTGGACTATTTAATAATCTTAAGTTCCAAAACTTAGTTTGACCGGTTTTAACTAATTTGTGTTAGATTAACCCGAAGTTTGACGTCCAATAACTTGGTTAGAGGGAGGAAATATAAGGAATTCAACTAAAAACATGATCAAACTTTACTGACTTTAGGCTGCTGGATCATCCGGCTCGAAGGACCATTAAATGTAAGGCCCCGTGGCCGTATAACGGGGCTGCTTCTCTTTTTCTCTTAAAATAGTCTTAGTTACTTGACGCAAAGATTTAACGCTTAAAATTATAATTGTGTGGGTGTATCATTTGCGATCTCTGCGTAGGTCCGTGATCTGAAAACTAACTAAATACTTATTACATGTTATTATTGTGAATACAGTACAAAAGTCGACAGCCTGACGTAAACCGTACAATTCTATTGTAATAAAACTGAACAAAATAATATAATTAATGACATACTCGCAATTAGTAAATACAGTAATCAATGCTCGTTACTTCTCTCATTCTCTGGAAGGAACGTCTTTTTCCTGAAACAATGACTGGTTTTAATACAACAAAACAAAACACATTAAAATTATAACAATCCTGGTGATTTAACGTCACCAAACATGTTATACGACCGGAGAGAGATCAGGTGTACCTAAGACCAACTCCTACTACTTCTTCACGTGCTTTCCGAGGCACGGGGAAGAAGCACCACCATCTTCCAAACTCCGTGGCGTTGCTGAGAACTTCCTAACGGAAAAAACTTTTTAACAAAATAATTTTGAGTTTTGTTGATTTTTCAAAAACCGCTTGTCCGATTTAGATAAAAAAAATATGGGACCATTTCGGAAAGATACCCTTTCCAACAAAAAAAGAATATTTCAAATCGGTTAGCAAGTGACGGTGTTATGCCCGAACAAACATAAAGAAAAATATAAACATCCGAATTGAGAACCTCCTTCTTTTTTTAGAAGTCGGTTAAAAACCCGGTAACAATAACTATGGTCAACTTAGGAATCGAACCCAGGACCTCATTCTTAACAGACTTAAATACATCACACATAATTATACACCTGTAATCCCCTGGAATCCGCCTGTAATGTAAGGTTAGACAAAGTATAATGGTACACCCACACTTTTGCCAGTTATGTAATTAGTCCCATGTAAAAGGGAATAAATCTATTGCCATTAACCGGGTACAACTCCACACTCCGTGGTTGGATTGATGATAAGTCCAACCAAGGACACGACCTGGAAAATCAAAACCAGGATATCACACATTGTCCACAAGACCAATCTGGAAACAAAACAAAACCCCCTTAAAATCTAAACGACAATATTATACGCGGTAGGCCACAACATAATCCGCGATTGTTACAAACAAAACATACCCATACACCAGTACAGTCGTAACTCATAAACCTACATCTGATGGTACTCATAATTTGCACTTAATTGTTGACTGACTGGCCTGTAGTGTAATTAACTGACTGGCCTGTTGGTCTAGTGGTTAGTGACCCTAACTGCAATGCCGGAGGTCGTGGGTTCGATTCCCACCCAGGACAAATGTTTGTGTGATGAGCACGATCATTTGTTCTGTGTCTGGGTGTAATTTATCTATAATATGTATGTATTTAGAAATATATAAGTATGTTTATCAGTTGTCTAGTACCCATAACACAAGCTCTGCTTAGCTTGGGACTAGATGGCGTTGTGTGATAGTTGTGGAATATTATATTATTATTACTAGCTGATGCCCGCGACTTCGTTCACGTGGTTTTGATGTGTGACTATCTCGTTGATCGAGTGGCCTCAAGTGCAACTACTGAGGACGAGGTCCGGGGTTTGATTGCAAAGTGTTTTCGTAGTAGAGGCCACGGAGCGTGGTTTTCGTGCCCGGTCGATGGCGATATTATATCTATAGACATCAAACGCCCTCTATTACATGGCGCTTGAACATTACTGTGGGTTTACGATTAGGTACACCACTGCCTAATTCTTTCGGGATTAAGGCGTAATGTTATTTTATATGTGAGACCTTGATGGCTTGATCAAAATGTGATGATGTGAGTAATGATTCTATTGACATTATTATTAACTTTCTTTTTGACTTAAGTATTATTCATGATTTTATTGTTAATGAAATTTACTGTTTGATTTTGATATTTTATTGGTTTTAGTTGTAATATTAATAAGTGTACTAAATAATTCAAACACAATGAAACTATTAAAAAACTATTAAACTATTTAAATTCTATTGACATTATATTAAATTTCTATTGACATAAGTATTATTCTTGATTTTATTATTAATGTTTACTGTTTGTTTGGATATTTTATTTGTGTTAGATGTAATATTAATAAGTGTACTATATATTTCAAACACAATGTGAATTGTTTTATGAATGAATAAATGAAAATGAAATGAAATGATTACAAAAGGCGTCCTTATGGGCGCTGTAATTAGGAGCGGCAGCGGCTTGAATCAAAATGAAATGGAGTTGAGACGACGATGGCTTAAAAACCGTAACCGTACCTTAACTTATTTCTCAAAATGTACAAACAAATGCCTTGTTCTTTGGTGACAGCCCTCTTACATAACCACTCTTAATCATTTATATTAACCTCTCAAATTAGGAAAATCGTGCATGGTAAGTTCATCTTCTGTTGGCACTGGATGGGAAAACTCATCGGAAAGTGGAATTTTCGCATCTACATCTAATTCCAGGCGACTCCCTCCTGTTTAAAACAGCTTATTTGCAAAGACATCTGTTCCATGGCCAATCGCAGATTTTTGCTGATGTTGCAAGTTGGGGTAAGATTCAGCGGCAATTTGTAAACGGAAAGTGCAATCTGGCCGTTTGTTTAGCAAAGTTGCAGCAATGCCCGAGGAAGCCACAGCGATAAGACGGCACAGTTGGCGCAGTGCCTCGGCGTTTGACTGTGGCGCTGCCATGCATGTCCTGTATTCGATTCCCGCACTGAACAAATAGATTTACGTCGTGGGTCTTATCTAATTTTAATTAGGTTTTTATTTTAAAGTTTTACAGCTGTTTTCTTACTATGTACCGGTCAATTTGTATTTGTTGACTGTTCACGACAAATATTAACACCGCAATTCAGAAAATGGTGTCAAATGAACACTGCCAGTTGTCGAAGGCGAAGTTAAACTGCCAAAATTTAATGCATGCAATGCAAACACACACCACCGGGCTTATGCTATGTAGTTTCCTGCATGAATGGCTCGCGGAGGCACTACACTGGGGGGTAACTCCACTGCCGCGGCATATTGCTGCTTGGCGGACAGACCGCCCGGGTGTGATTTCATAGCGATATGGAGAGAGTGACTGTCGCAACCCCGTGCAGGGCACAGTGGTGGTAAGTCCCCTTTTTGAGGACTGGCTTGAGAGGTGCCACGGCGCCCTCACCTTCCATCTGGCGCAGGTCCTCACCGGACACGGTTGTTTCGGCCTGCATCGAATCAGGCGGAAGGAAACGCCCGGATGCTACCATTGCAAGGATCAGCCGGAGGACACGGTGGAGCACACCGCGGAGGCTTGCCCCGCTTGGGCGGTGCCCCGCTTGGGTTGAGCCCCGTCGTGTTCTCTTAGCGGCGATCGGCGGCGGCGACCTCTCGCGTCCGGCCCTGGTTCAAGCCATGGTGCGGGGCGAGAGGAAATGGGACGCCGTCGCCTCCTTCTGCGAAGCAGTGATGCTAGCGAAGGAGGTGGTGGAACGTGAGAGGGAGAGAACCTCTCGTCCCAGCTGCCGCGGGAGGCGCTCCGGGTGTCGGGGGCCACGTGATGGCTTCCGGCCACCGTAGACGCGGGCCTGTGGACGGTGAGTAATGGGCTAGCTCGCCGTCCGCCCGTCTTATGACGACGACAGGCCTTGTCAACGGCGCGTTCGTGTTCCACGCGCGCCTCAAAGAGATGTCAGAAATACGGAAGGGGCCCGCAAGGGCCGGGGCTGCGGGCTGTTCGAAAGAGATATTGCGGCCCCAGCACAAAGGGCAAAGAAGGAACATGGGTGGTTTTAGTCAGTAGAAGTCTGACATTCCCTACCGCTCTGCCCAGAGCGGGAGGAGTAATTTGATGATTTCCCACCCTACAAAAAAAAAACCCTATGTAGATTTTCGAAGCAGCGTCATTTAAACTAATCAAGAGTACCTTTTTTTATCGTAACTGTTTGAAAAAGACGATTTAAAAGTTTTCTTGTGAACACATTTATTAATTAGTACCGTTATGGTGCAATAGATGTCGTTACATGTATGTTTCTAACGATGATAAGTTCTTCATAAACACTTTAAATTCGTATATCTTTTGAAAGAGAGCACCTATTACAATGAAACAAAAACTAAAACCCTAATCATATTAGTTTTAAAATGTACACGTGATAATACTATAATAATAAAGTAATACATCCAAAACACACACACTACATACAAAAATTCTAAAAATGATTGTACAATAAAAGAAAACATTATTTTTTTCTAAATAATATGTTCAATAGACAGAAACTCTACGTCTACAGATTTATAATATTGTATTTAAAATTAAAAGTAGATTACATTAATCTACTCTGAATTGATTTGAAAACCATATAGCATCAAAAAAAAAACAAATACCTGGAACTTACAAAAAGTGAAAACCGATTGGAGATCGAACTCGCGAACATGATTAACATTTTTGGAAATCCTTCAACATTATAAAAAATCACAAAAAGTGGATAATACTGACTGTGATTTGAACTTGCGTACCTTTGTTTACAGGTAAGTCTCTGTACCGTTAGGCTACCTACACCATTGAGAAATAGTTTGAAATAGACCTTCTATTTTAATATATAGTATGACAGTTGACAGTTCGATTGTGGCGATACCGGAAATTTGAAATGCCGTAAGGGACTTCAGCTTTCTCTTGGATTTGCAACGCTCGCACCAAGCGCCTAAAGTGAAAAATTGCACAGCACGCTCGATGTCCCTTGCGTTATTTCTTATTTCCAGTATCAAGCTGTAAAACAGTTGAGGAATAAGGATAATGCAATACTGCTCACCCCCTTAAGTTATTTTGGGGATAATATATAGCCCATGTGTTATTCCAGACTATAATCTACCTCTGTGCCAAATTTCATTCAGATCTGATCAGCCGTTCTGGCGTGAAAGAGTAACAAACATCCATCCATCCTCACAAACTTTCGCATTTATAATATTAGTAGGATATTAGTAGGATTATTATTATAAATTACGTTTAATTTGACCGCCGCCTCTGCCTAGTGACTGCGATCGTGTTGTTTGCTTTTTGGGCAAAATATTTTGGGCGTTTTGTAGAGTTTCGTGGTGTTTCCTGAAACAGGTTTTCGTCTTATTGAAGAAAATCTTCCTTTTTCGTATGGCTAACCTAACTGAGGCTGGTGTCAAAGTTTTTATGCTGCTCATGAGCTCTGACTTGGCTTGACATGACGCCGAGAAATATTCTCAGACATGCTGGTTTCCGAAGGTGGCGACCGCAAACCGGAAGACGTTGCATTGGAAGGCCTCCAACTAGGTGGACCGATGACCTGGTGAAGGTTGCGGGGATCCGCTGGATGCGAGACGCACTGGACCGGTCAATGTGGCGACACTTAGGGGAGGCCTATGTCCAGCAGTGGACGGAAGCTGGTTTCCTTACGATGTATTCCTTCACTGAACGAAGTGATAATTTATACAATACGCACATGAATCCGAAAATAAGAGGTGCATGTCTTGGGTTTGAAATTGAGACGTATGGTCTTGCCAATTATTCTAGTACCCCGACCTATAGCTTGGCAAGTCGACGGTCACACTTAAGGTACAAGTTGGTAGCCGACTGCACGCAGCAGCAGCAAACGACATGTCGTCGCTTCATGACGTCACGACACGTCGTCGTGTCATGTCGTTTCACTAAAGGGCATACCTATCTCCTGTTGTTTCTGTTATCTATGGGCACTACTGATCTGCGGTCGGACACCAACGCCTGCCGCTCGACGACGCGTCGTTAGCTTCATGTCGCTAACTACGGAGGGAATTTCATAGAAATACGTAGAAACCAGTAGTGTCGCTGCGACATGTCGTCTGCTGCTGCGTGCAGTCGGCTACCAACTTGTACCTTTACGGTTGATTTACCCTTTTTCATCAAATATTATACAGAAAACATTTATTACAAAATCCGTTGCGTACTTTCGTGGATCAACGGAGTCACACACTGAAATACGAAACCACAATTGCTTAGCGACATCATGCTATTGCTTGGTATTTATAAAAACAGCCTTACTCTGGTTCAACATAATTTAACTACATTCAACGTGTGAATATCGGAACACATTCATGTAAATCCAGTCACTATTAAACTACCCTAAAAAGCCTAATCACAAAATATAGTAATCCATTCTAACCAAAATGCAACCAAAATTGGCAACAAATCTCGATACCGCCAACTGAATGTTCCCAAAATGTGTGTCCCATCACTAGCGCACAAATCATCGTAAATCCCGCGATTAAAGGGTGGATACAACACGCAGTGACCCGCCGTGACCCTCCCTTCCCCTGCAGCCCCCTCGGACGCCCGCAACCCGTTTGTTAGATGGGCTGTGTTAATTATGGGACTAAAGTACTGAAAAGTGTTTCAATTTTATACATGTTTAGTTATGTTTTGTTTTCAAATGATCTGATGTTTTGTGCTACGTGACTGATGCGACATGTGTGTCGTGTGGGTGCGTACGTACCCACCTATCCTTGTTTCCTATCCCTTCCTATGGTTGGAGTTGGGTTTTGTTGTTTGACGTAAAGTGATTATTTGTGAGCACGTAGCACGGTTTTGTTGTACAATATTGCAGTAGGTACAATAAATAACTAACACATTAGGTGGTTAATTCAATGTTCGGTATACCTATGTTGGTGCAAGTTATCCTGGCTATTGATAGGTATAGCTGGTGTCACAAGTGCGATAAAAGTGCAATTGAAAACAGTAACAGTCATCATTGCTGAAATTCCGAACTGGAAAATGGTCTCAAGGGACTGTTCAAAACATTATTAACAACTACTTAATCATTTTGTCGATGAACAATTACAAATTAATCCCAACACCTAAAAAAAAAGACAACAAAAAAAAAACAAATCACGCAAAGACACAGAAGCAATATGAAAGAAATCCTTTCAAAAAGCTTATAATCCCGGAAAAAATCCCGGGATTCGACATCACTATCCCTCAGGCTTACGGCTAAGCCGTCCGAGACTTAATTGAGCTAGCTTTAATAAAGTCCTTGGGACGAAAGAATTGTTCAAATATTTTTGCAAGGGTTGAAAGACTTGAAGCTTCAGCTGAAAAATAAAACTTGAGCGAAATTAATTTGTTTGATATCTTTATGGCGTGAAATATGATGGTTCTTGTTGCTGTTTTTATGAGGTTTCGGGTTTCAGGGATTATATTTTAAGCTTCTTAAAATTGGTAAGAAAGAATATTAAAATTGGTAGTCCAGAAGGAATATGGAGGAGTTTTTTTATGGAAGGATTTTAAAATTATTGATAATCTAGAGGAATGGCATATAACTTTCCAATTCATATTTTTCTACTTCTCGTAATTTCTTCAGCAAAAGCTCGTTTCTTGCCATTTTAATAGGTAGTATATACCTAATTTGTTTTGAATTGTAACTAGGTCGAATTCATCTAAGTGATTAATGCATAAAATTACGAGTGTATGCCTTACAAAAAACGTAATTAAATCTGTATAGGTACTATTTAGCAGACGGACGTCTCTTTACGTTAATAAACCACAGCGAATCTCTCAAAAACAAACATGTTTTAAATAGGTATTATTAATATACCTATTACCTACGTTAGGATACCTAATTAATTGCCTAAACCACAATGGGAATTTTGAACCTAAATAGTCACTAATATCTAGACAGAATATATTAAGGCAAAATTAAATGTAGGTTATTATTATTAAAGGTAGAACATAATTAATTCATATATTCAGTTATGGAATACGTCAGGGAAAAACATATACACATTTAACGTCACATATATTATTTTATATACCAAGTATAAAGTAGGTAATATTGTAGTTAGTGTCTAACCTGGTGTCCGAATATTTTTGTCGCCCATGGGCATCTGAATTGGGCCTCTCAGATATGCTGGTTTTTATTATTATTATCTATATATATAAAAGGATAACTGACTGGGTGACATATCAACGTACAGCCGAAACTACTGGGGCTAGGAATGTGAAATTTTGCACACGGCTTCCTATTATAATGTAGGGGAGCACTAAGAAGGGGTTTTTGGAAATTTAACCTTTAAGGGGGTGAAATGGGGGATGAAAGTTTGTATGAAAAATCGTCACTTTTGTAGTTGAACCGACATCCACGCGGGCGAAGCCGTGGGCAAAGTGCTAGTTAATTCAAATATTCAGTTATGGAATACGTCCGGGAAAAACATATATACACATTTAACGTCACATATTATATTATTTTATATACCAAGTATAAAGTAATATTGTAGTTAGTGCCTAACCTGGTGTCCGAATATTTTTGTCGCCCATGGGCATCTGAATTGGGCCTCTCAGATATGCTGGTTTTCTCACGATGTTTTCCTTCACCGAAGCAAGTGATTATGAAACAATAGTTTACAATTATACGGACATGGATCCGAAAATTTATAGGTCGTGGGTTCGAACTCGAGGCTTAGGACTTGGCAGTCCTACGGACGCGGACGGTCACGCTACTACGCTATCACTGCCGATCAGATCAGATTCAGATTTCAGATATTTATTCAACTTCAAAAATCTTACAACTAAGTACAATGCCCCACAAAACTGCTTACGCAGTTTAACTGTGAGATCGATGAGTCTCTTATGATGGTTTTATTTATTTTAATTACAAAAGCGGAAATAAAATGTCCGTGTGTATTAGGTATAATTTTAATAAATAATTTAATTTTAATGAAGGTACACAGATTGACCGGATGTCCTGGTACAGGGGATACTTTTTTCCGGCTTGTATCATCTAATGGAATAATAGTATCCTCGATCGGAAATTTTCCCACTGTAACTTAGGTACAGTTACTCTCTTGTGGAATAATTACTATTATGTCCAGACAGACGTGGCTGCGGACACATTAAAATATTATCATCATCATCATCATCATTTCAGCCAAAAGACGTCCACTGCTGTACATAGGCCTCCCCCAGGTACTGTCGCCACATTGACCGGTCCCGTGCGTCTCTCATCCAGCGTGTCCCCACAACCTTGACCAGGTCGTCGGTCCACCTAGTGGGAGGCCTTCCAACGAAACGTCTTCCGGTTCGCGGTCGCCATTCCAGAACTTTTCGGCCCCATTGGCTATCCGTCCGTTAAAATATTATAAGTATCCAAATGTATTTAGGGTCGGCGCCGCATATCTTCTTTTTGCATACTTCTCTATTACTCGTGGGTATATTATTATACCTACATGAAGTTTCAATAAATAAATGTTATTGAGTCACTGCCTCTCAATTAGTAAACAACTAACATCACACCTACTATGGTGTTTACCAGGAAACTGCTTCCTACTACGTCATCTCACGGGATTGACTATGGGGCCTATCTTCCATGACGAGGTATAGCCTGCTATGACATGTGTCATACTAGAAGCGACGTATGTTTAAACGAATGCTCATGGACATGTGCATTCTGCCCACTCTCACCTGCGTAGCGCAAACATGATCGCTTACAAAAAGTCAGAGTTCCACACTTGAACGAACTATGGATCCAGAGGTATACTTTTCTTTCTTTCTTTTATAAAAAACGTTGCCCCACATTAGGAATTTCTCCTGTATCGTGGGTGCGTTTACAAACATTGAAACTCACATACACAAACACGCCCAGACCCGAAACAACTATCTGTAGGCCATACAAATACTTGTTCCGTGCGGGGATCGAACCCGGCCGCGACACGTAGCGCAGCAGTCCAATCGCTTAGACACTGCGCCAACCGTGTCGTCCAATACTGGCTGTCAATCCTAAGGAACGCATAAGAAACTTCACACTACACTCCAATGTTGGGAGGAGCAAGAAATGACAACGCGGCAGGCCCAGGAGAATGGTGGTGAATGTGCTTCTTTCTCAAGGGATTGGCCTACTATCGCTGTAGATCGCAAAAGTGGAAGGAGGGAAGGCAGGTCTTTGCTCTGCAGTCGGACAATTGATACAAAAAAAACCGGCCAAGAGCGTGTCGGGCCACGCTCAGTGTAGGGTTCCGTAGTAATAATAATTTTTTGTTTGAAATACGGGCCAATGAAACTTGACCTCTGGATTGTATAGGCGCTCATACGATTCAGGGACCAAACTATATTGGTTAACTGCAGTTTCCATCTGTTGTTTCCATCCAAGTTCAAAATAATTTTCCTAGAAAGTCCTTATAAAGTTCTACTTTTCAGATTTTTTTCGTATTTTCTAAACTTATGGTTCAAAAGTTAGAGGGGGGGGGACGCTTTGTTTTTTACTTTTGGAGCGATTATTTCCGAAATTATTGACATTATCAAAAAATGATTTTAGTAAACCCCTATTCATTTTTAAATACCTTTCCAACAATATATCACACGTTAGGGTTAAAATTAAAAAAAAAATCACTTCCCACTTTACATATAGGGGGGCTACCCTAATAAAACATTTTTTTCCAATTTTTATTTTAGCACTTTGTCGGCGTGATTGATACACATATTGGTACCAAATTTCAGCTTTCTAGTGCTAACGGTCACAGAGATTAAGCGAGGACGGACAGACGGACAGACAGACAGACAGACAGACAGACAGACAGACATGGCGAAACTATAAGGGTTCCTAGTTGACTACGGAACCCTAAAAAGGTAATATTTTTCTATATAATGTTCCAGCCGACTAGTTGGCACTTCTCTGACTACTAACCGCTACATCTCTAGTCCAATTTATACTGTAATTTCAAAAGTCACTCTTTCTGAAACCTTTTCAATAAAACTGACCCAGGTAAGCCATGAACTAGAATAGATCCTTTCTCGAGGTATGATTCCATAACTATACGCGGGCAAAACCTAGCAACAAATAAATTAAATATTGTCAAGTTTAAACTTCGTTAATACCTCTAGGCCCTCCTATTCTAATGAAAATCATTTCAAAAGGCACTTGTATCGTTTTCCTTTGTCTGAACCGTAGCAGTATTGAAGTGAATTCCTCTGGTTTACCGGTACAATACCGCATTTGAATGTGAATAACACGTAAAACCGCAAGTATTGAATAACCTTTTGTCTTCGTTTGCCTGTTTGTAAGCTGAAGTATTAGGTGCTTACTGGTAAAAATAATAATAACCTTTGTGGAAACTATATTTTCGAGCCGTTTCGGGGTGGAAACTCTCTGGGTCCAAGTGCTCATAGCCCGTTTAAGGAAATTTCGTTGACGCTGCTCATGTCCCAACGGCTGGCTTTTATCTTGGCCAGAGGCTAAGTGCTGCCATACAACATGGCAATGCCGCCAGTCTTTTGGGCACATTACCGGCTGACAGCGTTGATGAGCAGTACTTTGATGCATTTTTATAGTTTCTTGTTAGTTTATTTAATAGTTTTTAATTAGTGTACCTAACCGTTGGTGTGACCAAGTTACTGCACTCACTGGACTCTCTGTTACAACTGCTCTAAGGAAAGCCGAACATCGAGAGAAATAAAGACATATTGTACGAACTATGAAGGACTTTCATCAGGGACACGACCTTCAGTAATGAAGAACACGACTACAAAGAAAGAAAGAATTAATGTACACAGTTACTTAACTCTTATAATCAATAAACATTTTATAATGGTTCGGTTTGATGTGGTCTAGTAGTCGCAGTCACGAATGCTAAGCTTGAGTCTCTGCTATCCTGGGTTTCATCATCATCATTTCAGCCAAAAGTCGTCCACTGCTGGACATAGGCCTCCCCCAGGTGTCGCCACATTGACCGGTCCCGTGCGTCTCTCATCCAGCGAGTTCCTGCAACCTTGACCAGGTCATCGGTCCACCTAGTGGGAGGCCTTCCAACGCGACGTCTTCCGGTTCGCGGTCGCCATTCCAGAACTTTTCGGCCCCATCGGCCATCCGTTCTGCGAGCAATGTGCCCTCGGGCTACGTCGTTAACCTTGACCTTGATCCTGGGTTTGGGTTGGGAAAATTGTGTTGTGTTTTTCCATCAGGAATTCCTCGCTCAGTGGCAGTCACGAAGTCTGAATCTGTGCTCGGTGATGGCATTAGGCTCACACCTATTACAAGACACTTGAACATAATATGTAACTCTCGTATTTAGGTAGGTACACTTCTGCATATCCCTTCGGTTACAGACGTGATGTTATGGTTATAGTAGGTAAGTCAAAATATTGTGAAATTATTGTAAAAAATATTTTTACTAACCACGCCGCTTTTAAAAGACTTCGCAGATTTTTGACGATCAAGGATAGTGAATTCTAAGCAAATAGGTATTTTATGTCGTGTTATTCCGATTATAACAAGTTAACATTACTTACTCTAACCTACGCATTACTAACTGTAAATTATTCTAAAAATCGCGACCACGCGTACCTGCACGCGCGCTTCCGATCATTCGCATATTTCGCTGGAATTTCCCACTGCGCCTCTAGTGTGACGACGTATTATGCGTAAACAAGTCAGTACTGGGCCTCGAACTAATCGTATGTTCGTAGTTGCTACGGAGTAGGAAACACCCGTAACTTCGGCCAAAACTATGGGTTCGTGTTTTGAGAACACTCTGCCTCTGAAACAGGTCATTGATCCAACCGGTCATTCCAACCTTAAACAGGTCATTGGCGCAGTGGCTAAGCGATTAGGCGGCTGAGCTCTGTGCCGCGGGTTCGATTCCCACACGGAACAAAATATTTGTATGGCCTACAGACAGTTGTTCCGGGTCTGGGTGTTTGTGTATGTGAGTTTAAATGTTTATAAACGCACCTACGATACAGGAGAAATTCCTAGTGTGGGGAAACATTTAAAAATAAAAATAAAAAACCATTCATCGTGCCTATCAGGCCATCATTGATCGTAACGACAATCGGCACAATGACAACCGAGCTCACGCTCCACGTCTGTCACCTCAGATACTATAAACACTTCTCGAGACGAGACAATGTATGAAGACCATACTAGTTCCAATACGACATTTTTAGTCCCATCCGGGAAAATAGCAAAACGGGTAGCTGCCATTACTTCATTCAGGCTACTCCATTTAGTGGTTGTATTTTTCCGTATGAAGTTTTCTTTTTCGTGAGTTTAGTGAAACCTCAGAGTTTTATAACACCCATGGTCTTTATTTATTTATTTAAGGACAACCAACAAAGCATACACCAAAATACATATTGAAGTACTCATATTACAATGACATTTTATAGTGTTGCCTTAATTAATGGCTGCCACGGCATGCATTAAACATAGGAGTAGACATTCAGATTATTTAGTCTATATTTTATACCGCTAATTGTTACAAATATCAGACATACAAATACGAATAAAACAATTATTAATTAAGGAAAAAAAACAACGGTTGGCACTCCGGGAGTGCTGCAGAAGTGAAAAATTGAACATTAACATTGTGTATTCTTAAGTACTTTGAGTCTTCTTTGACTTAGCCCATACGGACCCCCAAGGAGATCTTATTAATCAGTATTAACTGGGTTGTGAAGATCAAATGGGCAGTCGCTCCATGTAAAATGCTGTATCCGGTCAGACTGGAAGCCGTCCTCAACGTAGGAAAACGTTATGCAGATGATGTGCCTAAGTATTTTTGGTTTATTTCCTTACAATGATTTCCTTCACCGGAAACGTAAAAGATATTATTTAATTAGTCATAAGGCAAAAATGGTTATTACCTTTCTTTAAATAGGTACTACATTACAGTCATTATCAAATCCATTGATGTGGTTTAAAACAATTAAACAATAGTACTTCAGTATAGCCTGAGTAACATCGTAATTTACCACAACACATACATAATGGCGGGATTTTTCATAATATTTTTTGCGGTATTATTGACTAGCTCTGTCCAGCGGTTTTACCCGAGTCATCAACATCTGCCCAGTTTTGTTTCTAAACTATGTTGGGATGGTGGCTTCACTCGAGTGATGGTCAAAATCCCAAGGTAACGACTTCAACGATCAAATAATAGTCTATAGTGGAGGGAAGAGAAGACTTATCGACAGTGTAGCATACAAGGATTTGACAATCACCATCATCTTCCTGACCTCATTCTACATTACTTGGGATCGGCGTTACAGGAATGATGTAACCAAGGTTTTGTAACAAACAATCATCTTCATCATCATCATTTCAGCCAAAAGACGTCTACTTCTGGACACACCTCGCCTAATTGTCGCCACATTGACCGCTCCCGTATTTAACAATATTATTTTTAAATACGGGAATAGGTACTTTGATTTTGATCCTGTTTCCTGTTTTCATAATTTTCCTTTACGTATTTAGAAGTTGTTGAAGTACCTATGTCTACTTTTGATGTTGACAACAGACCCTCATCAGGACCAACTACAGCTAAAACTATTCAAGTGACCCCATAAGTATAAATAAGTTGCCAATTAGTTGAACAATAACAATTAACGAACACACGCACTTCGGATTATGCGTATAAGTGTATATTATAATTGTATTCTAATTGTCACATTATAAAGTTGCGTAGATACAATGTGTAGAGACGTAGGTTCAGGACCAATGTGGTCATAGACGTATGAATCAGTAATTATCGTCCAGTATTTGTCCGCTGTAAAACAAGTTCCAATTAAATCGGAAGTACTTATTATTAGGTATATTTGCTGCGGATGTCATGAATAGGTGACTAAGGGCAGCTGGCAATTATTGCTAAATAGGTACTCACTGAGGTTGGACTGATTTTTCTGTCTTAAACAATGGTTAGTGGAAACTGATCTCAGCCCATAACATTGCTTACACTTGTGGAACACAGGCCTCCTAGCTCTCTATGTTAAAGTAATTGCCTTATTATTTTAATCAGCATTATATGTTACCTCAACGACCTCGTCATCAGCCTATAGCCGTTCACAGCTGCTGTATGCCTCTTCAATTGAGCTCCATTTATCCTGAATTCCGGCTACGTTCATTCAGTTGCCACCAGCCTAATAAGATCGTTGTTGCTTAGCCTTTGAATGCCAATGTTGATTAGCGACTAAGGAAAGCAATTTATACGACTTACCTCTATGCATAAAACAACATAACATAACATCACGCCTGTAATCCCCGTAGGTATAGGTAGACGTGTATCTAATAGCACACCCAAATGTCACATGTCTAAGTCCTATGTAATAGGCGAGCCTGTTGTCGGGCACAAATAAAGAAACGTAGCTGCTACTGAGTATTTCCTGAAACAAAAACCCTATAACACTTGAGCCTACCCGGGAATGGAACTCAGGAACTCATGCCCAGCATTCGCGCGTGTGACCACTACACTAACGATGCAGACCAACGATACGATACAGTAAAGCAAACAGTCAAAAGGGTAAATCAATGTTGAAATTTATTAAATAAACTAACAAGAAACTATAAAAAGACATAAAAAAAACAGCTCCTCAACGCTGTCAGCCGGTAATGTGCTCAAAAGACTGGCGGCATTGCCTCGTTGTATGGCAACACTTAGCCTTTGACCAAGATAAAGGCCAGCCCTTGGGTCACGAGAAGCATCAACTGTTGAAATTGGCTGTCCAAAGGCATTTTACTATTATATAAAAATCCTTGTCCTTGAACTGGCCACAGTAGTACTAGTTTAGAAATATGACCGTTTTTATCAATGAAAATTGCCACAAAAACTGAAGTATTTTTAGGAGAAGATTGTATATTTTTATAACAAAGGACGTCGGAAACGACTTTGGCCCACGACCCAGTAAATAAGATAAATGGCCAGACTTAACTCTCGTATCCTCTGTCTATAAATAAAAAAACGCGAAGTGTTGAGATCATAGAAAAAAGTAGACATGACATATTGTCTTTCTACTTTGATTAGTCCTTTTTTAGAAGGTTTTTTGTTGGCTTATGTTTTATCATTGTTTTGAGGACCGGATATTACGGGGCTGATATAATCACCATGAGCAGCGGTGGCCCAGTGGTAGTAGCCCCGACTTACGAACAGTAAGTCATGGGTTCGGACCCAGGTAGGTGCATTACTTTGTGTAATTTATTTCATCACCACTGCTCTCAAAACGGTGAAGGAAAACATCGTGAGGAAACCGGCATGTTTTGTGACATGTGACATCTACCAACCCGCACAGGGCCTGCGTGGTGGATTATAACCCATTCCTCTCCAAAATTGGAGGCCTGAGTCCCTGCAGTGGAAACAAGCTGATGAAGATGACAAGCATCAAAATCATGGATAAACTGAAGTTACTGCGGGCGGGTGATACCCTCTTTCTTGTGCCGAATATCGGGAGCTGTCAGTTTAAAAACTTTTTTTTTTTAAGATGTTTCCGTATAACCTTGCCACTGATCTCTTAACCAATTTAGGATGATGGATCATAAATCATGTCTTCAAATTCCCTTGCCTCATCTCCCTTCCTTCTATAATCTTTCTTACATCCAGTCTCAGTATTTAGTCGTGCATCAGTATCATTGACGGAAGCTGTACATCAAGGTCATATTGATCTGCTGAAGAACGCCTCAATTACACACAGTTAGAGGCATTAGCTGTTGATTAACGCTAATTAACGAAACTATTCCAGTTAAAATTGGACGGTTTGGCTTTATTAACTTGATTCGGTAGATATTGGTTCAAATAAGTGTTTGATTACTTTGATTATAAAGTGTTAGTGTTTGGAAATTCGTTGATTTCGTTTGATAGTAACCAGAGGACCCAAACGAATTGACGTTCTATCCACGAAAATGATGATGGCAAAGATTTAGAATAATTTGAATTGACATAAGCTACCGAATATTACGTCGATCTACAAGATCGATAGAGAATGATGTGCTCAGCTTTTATGCTAATGACTTTTTTTTTGGGGGATGGGGAATTATCAAATCTCTCAATCTCTTGGGCAGAGCGGAAGAGAGTGTCGAACTTCTACCGACTAAAAACCACCCATGTTCCTTCCTTGCCCTTGCGTCGAGGCCGCGTTATCTCTTTCAAATCAGTTGAGCAGCTTTTTTCTACTGGATTGACCTACACTAACACATACCAGCTATAAACAAGAAGAGAAGGTGCACCACAGTACTAAGCTACTGAATGTTGTGTAACTCCTCATTTGTAATAATTGTGATAACAAATTAATTACCAACAAAGAATATCCTTTCATACTGCAAAAAATGTCATCATTATCATCATCGTTTCAGCTGAAAGAAGTCCACTGTTGGACATAGGCCTCCCCCAAGTTTCGCCACATTGACCGGTTCCATGCCTGCACATCCAGCGGATCCCCGCAACATTCACTAGGTAACAGAAAATTACGACAAAGCACAATAAAATAACAAATGAATAAAAAGTTACAAAGAACTCAATTCCAGTATTTGCACAAAGCGTAACCGCGATAATTAATTTTAGAATACAATTAACCACGCACTGAGTCAGTGCAATTCACCTGAAATTCTTTATCTTCGCACGTGGGTGCTACAGGTGCTGTTGCACTTGACCAGATGGTGCTAAACTCATTGGTGTATGTGTGACCTTGCGAAATAAACTCCTTTCTTTGTTGTATCATCATTTCAGCCAAAAGACGTCCACTGCTGAACATAGGCCTCCCCCAGGCGTCGCCACATTGACCGGTCCCGTGCGTCTCTCATCCAGCGGTTTCCTGCAACCTTGACCAGGTCATCGGTCCACCTAGTGGGAGGCCTTCCAGCGCAACGTCTTCCGGTTCGCGGTCGCCATTCCAGAACTTTTCGGCCCCATCGGCCATCCGTTCTGCGAGCAATGTGCCCTGCCCATTGCCACTTAAGTCTGGCGATTCTTCGGGCTACGTCGGTAACCTTGGTTCTCAAGCGGATGTTCCTCATTTCTGATTCGATCACGCAAGGAAACTCCGAGCATAGCCCTCTCCATTGCCCTTTGGGTGACTTTGAGCTTTCTGATGAGGCCCATTGTGAGCGACCACGTTTCGGTCCCGTATGTAATCACTGGCAACACACATTGGTCATAGACTTTCGTCTTGAGACACTGGGGTAAGTTGGACGAGAAGATACCGCGCAACTTCCCGAACGCTGCCCAGCCGAGTCGGATTCGACGATTGACCTCTTTCTCGAAGTTAGATCTACCCAACTGGACCGTTTGTCCCAGGTAGACATAATCGTCCACAACTTCGAGCGTAGAGTCTCCGATCTTGATAGGAGTGGGTGTTACATGAACATTCAACATAACCTTGGTTTTGTCCATGTTCATTTTAAGACCCACTCTTTCGGAAGCTCTACTGAGGTCATCGAGCATTGCACTGAGGTCTTCCATGGTCTCAGCCATGACCACTATATCGTCGGCAAACCGAAGGTGAGTGATGTACTCGCCGTTGACGTTGATGCCAAGTCCTCTCCAATCCAGAACCTTGAAGATATCCTCCAATGCAGCGGCGAACAGTTTCGGAGATATGACGTCTCCCTGTCTCACACCGCGCTGCAGAAGGATAGGTTCCGAGGTCTGGTCCTGAAGTCGGACTGACATGGTGGCGTTTTTGTACAAACACTTCAACACCTCGATGTACCGGTAGTCGATTTGGCACCGTTGGAGAGACTGCAGCACAGCCCAAGTCTCGATCGAATCGAAGGCTTTCTCGTAGTCCACAAACGCTAAACAGAGAGGCAGGTTATACTCTTCGGTCTTCTGTATAACCTGCCGCAGCGTATGTATGTGGTCTACGGTACTGAAGCCTTTTCGGAATCCGGCTTGTTCGGGAGGTTGGAAATCGTCAAACCTGCGTGCGAGACGATTCGTGATGACTCTTGAAAACAACTTGTAGACATGGCTTAGAAGTGAGATGGGCCTATAGTTCTTCAACCGGGCATTGTCACCCTTTTTGAAGAAGAGCACCACCACACCCCTGCACCAAGCCTGTGGCGTTTTCCCCTCGAGTATGACGGAATCAAACAGCTTTGTTGTATACTAAAACATAATTGAATGTCAAATTTGGAGGGGCTTGTGGTTAAATACGTCAAGGCCAAGGTACAAAAATATCAGCAGAAACCTGAACGACACAAGATTAGAACTAAAAGTCCTAGTAAGGCAACTAAGGTCATACAAAATTAATATACCATCTGTGCCATTACTTAGTCCCCAACGCGCGGCGCTAACAGTCTTACACCCGTATTTCTAAACAAGTCATTACTATTACTTGAGTAAATGTCATTGTTTAAGATACGATTTATTCTCTGTAGTTTAGTAATTCCTTAATGTTAGAACTATCAAACGTTAGAATTCTTAGTTTTGCTTTCACGGACGGTTCTAACTTTGTTTAAATTCTTGCCCATTTCATAAAAATATTTGCATAAGTAATTACTTAAGTTTAGTCCAAGTAATTACTTTAACTTGACTATAAATACGGGGGTTTGTCTAGCATGCCTACTCCATTTACGCTTCACAAATTACTCGTTCATTCATAACGGCACGCGTAAGACCTGACTGTGCATCAGAGTGATTAGAAGTCACGCAGTCATTGTCAACACGTGATGAGTGCAGATGCACTCAGGGCTGATGATGCACGAAGATGCACCCGGTACTCGGAAGGGAAAATACCGGTTAAAGGTAACCGCAGGAGGTTCTGGGGTTATATCATAGTGATCGGGATGAGTTGCAGTTTATTATGTTTGGTAAAGGGTTTGGAAAAAGATGCCGTCTTCTAATAAATCAAATCATAACGAATGAAAAAATTATGTTCTTTTTTCCTTTTTTTGGATTTTTAGGCCATTCACGATGTACAGTCGAATATTAGCTAATAATTATAGTATACAGCCAGTTAACTTGCATTTTCTTTTAAAATTATACAGATACATTTAGACATCAGTCACTTAATGCGAAACGCTTTAAAAAACTAAATTGCAATCAATATTGTCAGTGTTCTAGAATTATTAAAAACTCTACCTGTATATTTATTAGCTTGTTGAACTGTACAATAAAAACAGCTGTTCCATACAATTTGACCTTGTAGGTCACTACCTACAAGGTCAAATTGTATGAAACTTCCATCTTTATTTTTTTTCATCTTTTTCTTACAAAATTGCACTCAATTTTGTAAGAAAAAGATGAAAAAAAATAAAGATGGAAGTTTCATCATCATCATCAGCCTATATTGTTCCCACTGCAGGGACTCAGGCCTCCTCTCTAGGAGAGGGATGGGCTATAATCCACCACGCGGGCCCAGTGCGGATTGGTAGATGTCGCATATCTTCGAATTTTTGGTTCTAAAATATGCCGGTTTCCTCACGATGTTTTCCTTCACCGTTTTGAGAGCAGATGGCAGATGGAAGTTTGCAATGATATATTGGACACACGGTAGCTGTTAATGTGTCGGTGTCCCTTCCAATCTGTTTACGGTAAAGATATTTTAGGTATGGAATCTATTTTGGTAAGTCATCTCTGTTTGGACCTACTCTTGATCACAATCTTGTCCTGAGGCCGGAGATGAGGTCGACGATAAAATTAACTAACCCAATAGAGGCCTATTAATTTGCGACTTAAATAGACTGAGGTCATAATATAAGCTTTGGAATACCGACGGCGGTAGTCTAACACAAGTTTCTAATTATATAAACAAACTATGAAATACGGTCAACTATAGATTAATTAGAGATAAGCTCTGCTTAGCTTGGGACTAGATGGCGTTGTGTGATAGTTGTGGAATATTATATTATTATATTATATTATATTATTATTCAAATTACATATTAAACAAAGTCCTCCGTCGTGTCTGTCTGTCTGTTCGCGATAAACTGCAAAACTACTACACCGATTTCCATGTTGTTTTCACCAATGGATAGAGTGGTTCTCGAGGAAGGTTTTAGTATATAATTTTGTACGCGGGCGAAGCCGTGGGCAACAGTTTAATTTAAAACAAGGAAGTGGCAATTAACCGATATTGAATTAGTTTAAAAAAATTTATGATGACATGATTTAAATGGCCAGTTTTATTTAACGCTTTTAACAAACCCACAAAAATATCGAAATTGGTTGAAACATGCATATTTTCAAGAATTTGATTGCAAGTTCTCATTAAACTATCTAAAACTGTAGTCAAACAAAAACAATTAAAAGACAATGCGTCAATGCTCACGCAATTACAATATTAAATTAATAAAATAATTACATTTATATTTCTTAAAACAATGACAAAGCAACCTCATAACTAAAATATCTACCGTACAATGGTACCTAAATTATGTATCTCATTGAGAATATGCGTCACTTTAAGTAAAACAAATTAATGTAATATTTATATTCTGGATGACAAACAATCTTCTTTTGAGGAGCGTGTCGATGGCAAATTTTCATTAAATAAATTAAAACCCGAAAGAAATGATTAATCTTCTATTAACTTATGATACCCTAGTACTACATAACACATTACATTACTCCTGTTAACTCCTGTATTTGGTGCAAATAACAATCTCCACCATTTTTTTTTGGGTGGATGGAAAGTCATCAAATAACCCCTCCCGCTCTTAGGCAGAGTGAAAGGGACAATCTGCACCCTAAAATGATAATAATAACAATATGTACCGTGGAATGACTGTATCTGACCTCCGCAGCTCAGTAACCTACTGGATTTCAAAAACGGGAAGTAAGACTGGTTTTGAGACTACCAGGCTTCTGAACAATTCCATATAATATTACACAACGGACTCACGAATATCTACAAAATCAAAAGTCATTTATCAAATCAAATGAGGCTGATATCAGCACGTTTTGAATAGTTTACAAGAGGGGGACCGTCCCTTCAACACCCCCGAATTCGTACGCTAAAATTGTGTTAGCTTGATTAAAATGCATGATACACTAATAGCTCCCACGATCCCACGAATAATGTGCCTTTCTATCAGTGAATAACATTTTTAAGTTGTAAATACATCTTTATAGTCAAAGACACGAACCACCAACACACTGTGCACGCGTATTGTGCCCCCAGAGAAGAGACCTTTGATAAAACCAATTCTACGAACATTATTACACGATATTCTCAAAATTCTGATGACAAAACCCCACCAGAGTACTAACAACATCTTCCGTAGTACTACAATACTTCATTCATAAATGTGTCATATCATTTATGTATGGATCAATTACTTTACATGAAAACATATATGTTTAGGTAAAAGAAATCTAAAGTAATTGTGATAAATTATAGTTGAAAACATCAAAATATCCTTCAAAATAACTTCTTAATATTATATATTACATATATACATTCTACGCGTAGCGCCACAGAGAAGAGACCTTTGATAGAACAAGTTCTGCGAACGCTAAAGACAATATTCTCAAAATTCTGATGACAGGACCCCATCATAATACAGTACCAACAACATCTTCCGTAGTACTACAATACTTCATTCATAAATTTGTCATATCATATAGGTACTACGGTTCAATTACAACATTCTCGCAAACGTGCGGTTGCTTCTGAGAAAAGTTGTGTGAGTCATTGCGTGTGCGCAGATCGTAAACATGGCTGACGCATGAGGTACCGGTGGGAGGCTGTGTAAGTGTATACGGAAGTTTTGTTATCAGTACGTTTGATTAAAAACAGGTTGTAATCTGCTGTTGAGAGGAGTAGGTCATAATGAACTGTAAGGTTTAATGTTCCTTAATATTTTTAAGGCTTTGCAGGAAAATGATTGTCAGTTTGTATGATTTTTGAAGCAGGTTGTGGATAAATGGAATTCGAGTTGGAAATTATATTCGTTTTTGGGTTTTTCATTTCCGGTAAATAACTGTAAATTGTTTGTGGTTAGTCAAGGTATTTTTAAGCTATTGCATAGCTTCTATCGCGGGCCTTGAGCGTGGAGAGCGAATCCAGAAATTCCGTAACGAAAATATGATGATTGCCAGGTTGCTATGGTTACGGAAAATAACAAGGTTGTCAACTGAGGTTGTCAAATTAAATAATTGATAAAAAATGCTATGCAATAGCTTTACCGCGGCAGTCTCCGAGTGCCACACGTTTTTAGGGTTCCGTACCTCAAAAGGAAAAAACGGAACCCTTATAGGATCACTTTGTTGTCCGTCTGTCTGTCTGTCTGTCTGTCAAGACCTTTTTTCTCAGGAACGCGTGGAGGTATCAAGCTGAAATTCATATCAAATACTCAAGTCTATGGTCTCTTGGAGCTGTGAAAAAATCAAACTTCTAAGTCAACGCGATCAAAAGATACTCCCGTTTATGCCGCAAATTTTCGACACTCGCAAGGGAATCAAAACCTACAGGGTACTTCCCGTGAACTCAGAATCTTGAAATTTGGTACGAAGCAACGTCTTATAGCATAGATAAAGGAATAATTACGAAAACCATAAATTTTTAGTTACATCAAGATACTCCCGTTTATGCCGCAAATTTTCGACACTCGCAAGGGAATCAAAACCTACAGGGTACTTCCCGTGAACTCAGAATCTTGAAATTTGGTACGAAGCAACGTCTTATAGCATAGATAAAGGAATAATTACGAAAACCATAAATTTTTAGTTACATCACATAATATATTTTTTTTACGGAACCCTCGGTGCGCGAGTCCGACTCGCACTTGGCCGGTTTTTTTTATTTATAGGTACTTGAGGTACATACCTATACATAATAATATATTAGTATTTAAATTTTATGTGCTTCTGACTTAACTCCCGCGCCTTACGAACACCATCTGTACATAAAACAATGGCGTTTTAATTGTGTCTATAATAAGGCGCGCGAGGAGTTAATATTAAATCTCCAAATACGATAAACACAAATGCAAATCGTTTTAAATAACAATACGCCTCATAACACAGAAGGGTTAAGCAAAGGGGTACATAACAATAAAGGTTCGCTCTCCACTACTTGAGTTATTTGTTGTTTTCTGTTAACTCGACACCTCTGTACGTACCATTTCGGCGAACGGCACGATGTTACATAGGCCTAAGCAAGAGTCTCAACAAATACCAAATTAGGAACATCATACCTATTATTCATCTAATACAATGACAATATTGTTGGTCAATGAGTCAATTTGGCAACTTCCGTTTTAATAATTTACTAGTAGGCACCATAAAATAATTATAAGAAAACGACATCATAAAACTGTGAGTCAGAATTATCTCAAGTTCAAGGTTAAATAATAACAACCGCACGATCTTCAAGGTTAAGCAACTCTTTCCGAGGTTGGTCCGTGGATGGGTGAGGATTTGTTTCATACCGAAACCTCTTCGTGTCTAGGAAAGCACGTTAATCAGTTGGCTGTCGTTTGTAGATCTTTATGAATCTGAATGTGGAAGGGTATACGAGTGGAGGAAGACCAAAGAAACGATGGATGGACTGTGTTAAGAATGATATGGTAAGAAAGGAGGTGCCTCATGAGATGACGAGAAACAGAGAGGTATGGAAGAGGAAGACATGCTGCGTCGAGCCCAAATTAATTGGGCAAGAGAATTTAATTAATTTCTTTGGTTTTTATTCCATTCATACACTGAAACCTTGCCGCATCGGCATAGAGTTTGGTTAGTAGGCCTAAGCAACCTCTCGGTTAGTTTCACTACGCTACCCTGTTCGAAACCCTGGTTCAAACCCAAAACTTTCTAAAACAAAAGAATGATGATCTTTGCCAGTCGTTTCTATCGTGAAAGACTGACAACTAGGCTTACCAAGGTGTATCGTGTTCGATATTATCCTTTAACTGGGCCGTGGAGGTCTGATAGGCAGTCGCTCCATTTAAAATGCTACACCTGGTTTGACGACTGATACGTTGGCCTAGTAGTCACAAGCGCGACTGCTGTGCATGGGGTCCATGGATTCGATACCCAAGTCGGGCAAAGTGACATTGGGTTTTTTCCATCAGAAATTTCTTAGTAGCAGTACGGTGTATGGAGTTGTGTCTGGTTGATAGCAATAGGTTCACGCCCTATTACATGGAACTAACACATAACGACCCTTTTGGGTGTAGGTTACTAATGGGTACACCTCTGCATAACCCTTTGATTAGGTACATTCTAATGTTACCTGTTTAGATTCGAAGACGACCCAACACAGTCTGCCAGAATTCCTGATCTTTCTTTTTTTTTTGGGGGTAGGAAATCATCAAATAACCCCTCCCGCTCTGGGCAGAGCGAAAAGGAGTGTGAGACTTCTACTGACTAAAAACCACCCATGCTCGTTCTTAGTCCTTGTGCCGAGGCTGTGGTATCTCTTTCAAACAACCCACAGCCCTGACGGGGGAGGAAATTCCTGATCTTCGCTTGTCAATCGAGTCGAAACATGACCGTTCTAAATAGGTGTGTCATCTTTTCTTCTAGCAAATAAATGAATACTATATACATAGACGAAATAAGGAAGCAGCATCAATTTATATGACTCAGATAAATCTCAAGTTGTTAAATGTAAATATGAGGAAGTGGGGGCATGAATGGCGCCGTGACTCATAGGAAGCCTACCAAAGTCAAGGTCGCAGGTTCGATACTCGGAACTGTGGCGGTGTTACCGAAAACGAGGCGGATTCTGTAGTACGTTGTGGGGTTGATGAACTTTGTGGCGGGAAATTGATAAGGTTTTTATCTTAAATAGTTTTGTAATGAGTCATCATAATAGTAGTAGCTCTTTGAGCTGATGTTCGAGATTGTGGCTGAGTCTGATAGAATTTTGTCCTTATTTTTGAACAAATTATTATCATTTTCAGACGATTTTTTTTTGGTTCTGTAGCCGAATGGCAAAAAGCAGAACTCTTAACGGATCATTATTGCATTCCAAGAGAGAAAATAAATAGCTTTGACCACTAGTCACAATATTTTCAAATAATTTTGAATTTAAATTTAAATTAAATTACGCGTTACGTAGTTTACGGAAATCCATGACGTAACACTGTTATGCAAAATATTTAGTGTTAGCAAAAAGCGAAACCCCTAACGGAACATTATTGCATCCCAATAGAGAAAATAAATAGCTTTGACCACTAGTCACAATATTTTCGAATAATTTCGAATTTAAATTGAAATTAAATTACGCGTTACCTAGTTTACGGAAATCCATGACGTAACACTGTTATGCAAAATATTTAGTGTTAATTCCATAAATCACTTCCTAGCTTTGCTTAAAATTACAATAATTGTTTAATTAATTACAATTTATGTACAGACCTACTGTACCTAATAGAGAAGTTTTGTGTGATTTAATAATTTTAAACGCGAAATAATTGAACATGAGATCCTGGGTTCGATTCCCGGGTCGGGAAAAGCGTAATTGGATTTTTCCATCAGGAATTTCTCAGTAGCAGCCACGGAGTCTGGATTTATGTCCAGTTGATGGCAATAGGCTCACCTACTTATTAGATGGAATTTAAAACATAACTGGGGTGTACTATTCGGTACCTCTGCCTAACCCTTCGGGAATTACAGGTGTGTGTGCATTATGTATCTATCTATCTATATAAATAAAGAGAGAAGTCCTGACTGACTGACTGACTCATCAACGCCCAGCCCAAACCCTTGGACCGAGAAAGCTGAAATTTTGCACAGAGGTTCCCTTTATAATGTAGACATGGAATAAGGAAGGATTTTTCGAAATTCAACCCCTAAGGGAGTTAAATAGGGGATGAAAGGGGGCGAAGCCGCTGGTAAAAGCTAGTAAATGATAAATTTGAAATAGTTCTTTTCTTTTACTTTCTTTCTTTCACTATTATACTCGTCCATTCTTTTCTGATTAATTTCGTTGCGGTATCCAAGAAAAACTGTTACACTGGACTGGGTAGATCGAACTTCGACAAAGAGGTCGCCCGAAGAATCGACCTGGGTTGGGCAGCGTTCGGGAAACTACGCGACATCTTTTCGTCCAAAATTCCGCAGTGTCTCAAGACGAGGGTGTATAACCAGTGTGTGTTGCCAGTGATGACTTATGGCACAGAGACATGGTCCTTAACTGCTGGCCTCTTAGAGAAGCTCAGAGTCACGCAACGAGCCATGGAGAGAGCTATGCTCGGAGTTTATTTGTGCGACAGAATCCGGAATGAGGAAATTCGCCGAAGAACCAGGGTCACCGACATAGCTCGCAGAATAATTATGCAAGTTGAAGTGGCAATGGGCAGGCCACATCGCTCGAAGAACAGACAATCGATGGGGAAGAAAGGTTCTCGAGTGGCGACCACGAACCGGAAAACGCAGCGTTGGCAGGCCTCCCACCAGGTGGACCGACGACCGACGGTGGATGCAAACGGCAGGCTGCCGATCTTTATGGCGTTTTATGGGGGAGGTCTTTGTCCAGCAGTGGACGTCTAATGGCTGATGATGAACCTAAGACAGTTAAATCTTTTCTCTGGGACTTCGTTGAACTTCATTGTCTCGGCGCTTTTCTTGTGGTCTCCACTGTTGATTCTGGCTAACAGGAGTTACAGTGGTTTGGGAATAGTGTGGCGGGCCTGTCCCATAAAAAAAACAAATACTTAACAAAATCTGATTAGGATGGTGAAGGTCTAACTTACTTAAAACATGTCAATTTCGTGTCTAATATCGGCTAGGTAAGGGTAAACCACAGACTGGACTGTATAGTGTTAACCACTTTCCTCCAGGTGCTGGCCAAGACTATTATGCAAAATACTTGGTACAGATGTCATACAATCTATTTTTTAATGGGAAGGCAAATGCGTATATTGGTTAACCACTGGGCCCCTTAAGGTAGAGTACAAGAAACCGCTTTTCTTTAAGTTTTTTCAAAACCTAATACATAATTATGTGAAACATATCTCTTACTTGTTTCTTATTGTTGTTGTATTGTTCGAAGACGTAGACAAGACATTACCTTCGGACAATACAACAACAAGTATAATTACCGTCGAACTTCATTTACAGGTAAGTTCGTTTTACTATTAAATATTTAATAACGTTTTATCATTATTTCAGCCCGAATTCACCTCACTGTTGGTTATGGCCTCCCCTTTCTTCTGTGACTCTTGTCTGTTCTGTACATCCCTGATTCATCCGTTTCTTGCAATCATGACGATATCGTAATGAAGTCAAAAATAACCTCTTCATTAGTTCGCTGCTGATGCTGGAATGATTTTTCCTAAAAGCCCAAAATTACTTTGCCGTTTTGTTTAAAAAAATACCATTTTCATTACGATATAAAACGTTAATTACTTTACGTTATTAGATAAAGAAAAACGTTAATTACCTAAATTATAATTATGCATAGTTCTAAACCACTACAATCCATGTGAACTGCTTATCACTTCGTCATGACAATTAAGGTAACTAGGTTTCTAAGGCAGGTGGTCTCATTGCCTCATTTCATTACTATTGTAATCGTTCTAATTATTACTAATGATAAAATGTTCTTAGTAACCACATTACAGGTCATTTTCTAATTAATCTATGGTAACAGCGCTGGATCAATCTCAACATTACATAACATCGCGCTAGTAATCCCTAAAGTGCTAGGCAGAGGTATATCCATTATAAGTACACCCATGTTCGAAAACTCCAGGAGATGGCCGATGGAGTAAGATTCTGACCGAATGGTGGCCAAGGTTGGGCGTGAGAAACCAGGGTCGCCCTAGAGCGCATTGGGTGGACGATGTCGTCAGGAGCTCGGGAAATGGATGGATGAGAGACGCACAAAACAGAGAGGACTGGCAGAAGAAAGGGGAGGCCTATACCCAACAGTGGGTGATTACGGGCTGAAATGATGATGATGATGATGAAGTACACCCACATTTCGCTTGATATGTTTAAGTTCTCTGTAATAGGGGGCGACCCTATTCCTCTATTCCGTGGCTGCTACTAAGAAATTCAAACAAAGGTTTTACAAATTCAAAATTGTAAAATTCAATAACACTACCCAACCCAGGTATCGAACCTCTTGCCAATCATGATTAATCTTATCCCATGCAATTTGGGGTCAATGTTACACATTATTTTAACCCTGCCAACCGTCATGCTATAAAGGGTGTGAAAGACCCATAAAGCAGCCGAAAGGCACTGTTCTCCCCATTGCAACGGTTTAACAGGCTTTCCGAGGCACGTAGAAAACTATTATATTTGTAATGGGTGCAGGTAACCTGAAGATTGATCCAAGCGGATGTTATTATCTAGCCAGAAGCTGTTAATTTCTAATCTAAAAAACTGGCCAAGTGCAAGTCGGACTCGCACATGAAGGGTTCCGTACCTAAACGGTATGCTATATAATTTATACAATAATTTCTTCTACGGGCCAATGAAACTTGACCTTTGGATTGTATAGGCGCTCATACGATTCAGGGACCAAATTATATTGGTTAAATGCTGTTTCCATCTGTTGTTTCCATCCAAGTTCAAAAGAATTTTCCTAGAAAGTCCTTATAAAGTTCTACTTTTCAGATTTTTTTCATATTTTCTAAACTTATGGTTCAAAAGTTAGAGGGGGGGGACGCATTGTTTTTTACTTTTGGAGCGATTATTTCCGAAATTATTGACATTATCAAAAAATGATCTTAGTAAACCCCTATTCATTTTTAAATACCTTTTCAACAATATATCACACGTTAGGGTTGAAATTTAAAAAAAAATCACTTCCCACTTTACATATAGGGGGGCTACCCTAATAAAACATTTTTTTCGAATTTTTATTTCACCACTTTGTTGGCGTGACTGATACACATATTGGTACCAAATTTCAGCTTTCTAGTGCTAACGGTCACAGAGATTAAGCGAGGACGGACAGACGGACAGACAGACATGGCGAAACTATAAGGGTTCCTAGTTGACTACGGAACCTTAAAAAGAAAGGAAGAAGGGGTTATTTTTTAATGTAAAGGTTTTTCATCATCAACAGCCTATTAATGTTCCCACTGCTGGGACACAGGCCTCCTCTCTTTTTGAGAGGGAATGGGCTATAATCTACCACGCCGGCCCAGTGCGGATTGGTAGATGTCACATGTCTTCGAATTTTTTGGTTCTAAGATATGCCGGTTTCCTCACGATGTTTTCCTTCACCGTTTTGAGAGCAGCGGTGATGAAATAAATTACACAAAGTAATGTGCCTGCCTGGGTTCGAACCCACGATCTACTGTTCGTAAGTCGGGGCCGCCACCACTGGGCCACGACTGCTCTCATCAAAGGTTTTTAGGAACTCCTAGTTCATAATCGTCCTTTCACCTAATCACCCTTGTTGAACTATCAAAATGAAAGGCATTGCCATAATAAAACAAGCGGGTTACACAATTATCCCGCTGTTCCCATTCCTGTTAGTCCACGACTGGTATTTATACAGCCTGTATTTTTTACGAAACGAAAGTGCTTCGGAACAGCAAATATTGAGACAGTTGTGTCCACTCACTTACTTTCTCTAATAATTATGATTATGGTTGATGACCTATTTAGCTTTAATGAGCGGTCATTAATCAGGCAATGTTTTAGTTTTAATTATTAAGTAGAAATTGCGTCGTTGGTCTAGTGAACGCGACAGCCATGCATGAGGTCCTGGGCTTGATTCTCAGGTCAAGATAGTCGGGGCCGCGGATTTTAGTACTAGATGACGTAGCCTCGGCGCAAGGGCAAAGAAGGAACATGGGTGCGGTTTTTAGTCAGTAAAAGTCTGACACTCGCCTTCGCTCTGCCCAAGAGCGGGGGGGGGGGGGGGGGGGTCATTTGATGATGTTCCATCCACCAAAAAAAAAAAAGGATAAGTACCTATGTGTTATTTGTTTTTCGATCAACTCTTAACACGAGACGACGACATGGAAATTCCTGACGTCAAAACGCAAAAATCCTTTATCGAGTCAAATCGAGAACCTTCGACCTCATGCGGCCAACGAAGCAAGCTTAGGTTATAGTAAATGATACGAAAAATAATTTAATGTCGTTTGTAAACTGAAGTTTCAAGAGCTAGCCATGTTATCAATGGGCAGTTTCATCACACCATCAACTCTGATAAAACTGGATAATGTGACACAACCTGAAAGAGATCATCATCATCAGCCTATAATGTTCCCACTGCAGGGACTCAGGCCTCCTCTCTAGGAGAGGGATGGGCTATAATCCAGCACGCGGGTCCAGTGCGGATTGGTACAACCTAGGGATTGACAGTGACCATATCATCATCTGCCAAGCCTATCTTCAAGTTTATTCAGTTCCAGTTAAAGATGTTCAAATATTACTAACTAGTCTTAAATCTTTTTGGTTCCAGTATATCTTTATGCAGCTGAATTCCAGTATTTTACCATTTTTTTTTGGTGGGAAATCATCTAATGACTCCTCCCGCTGTCCTTCCGAAGTTCCTTCTTAGCCCTTTGTGTCGAGGTTGCGGTATCTCTTTCGAACCGCCTCCAGTCCCCCTGCAACTGCGTATCTGACCTCCACAATCCAGTTACTAGTGACACAATACCTGGTGGATTGGGTTTTTGAAGGCTGCTCTATATGGTCTTGTGGTTTTACTTTTCCTGTAAAAGAAATTGACAAGCCTATGTTGACATAAATTTCATGAATTGGTACCTACAAACATTCTTCGTTAAATTACGTTTTAATGACGTCCATACAGGTTTTTATGAGATTATGTATCAACGGTAATTCCATTACCTATTTACGAATTTAAATTATAAAAATACAGATTCGTCACGACTATAGGTAGCTGGTTGTGTATGGTCTGCATTAACACATAACATAACATCACGCCTGTAATTCCCGAAGGGTTAGGCAGAGGTGTACCTAACACTCACACACCCACACATTTCAACTAGTTATTTTGTAGTCCCATATAAAAGGGCGCGAGCCTATTGCCATCAACCAGGCTTAAATCTATACTCCGTAACTGCTAATTAGAAATATCTGATGTAAAACCCAATAACACTTTGCCCGACCCTGGAATCGAAACCACCACCTCATGCTCAGCAGTCACATTTGCGACTAATTAGGCAATCCACACACAACAATACATTTAAACTTTAACAGACAGACGGACTGCATTACGTATCACAACACAAAATAAAGAGTTTATTCACCTGAACAACATGCAATATACCTGCAAACCAACACACCTGCTAACCCCATTATAAACAAAACATGTCACCTGAAACAAGACTAGTAGCACGTTGTACAGTTGTACCTAACAACGGTGCGGGTGGTATTAGTGAATCAATGGGGAAAAACAACACGGGTTTATGTAAACAATGAGTAAATTGCGTTCATTCATAAAAGTTTTCTACCTACAGAGAGTAGTAGTGACTGGAATGAGAAATTGTTAGGCAATAGTTGTAGGAACTTAGGGAGTTATTAAAGCCGAAGGCCCGGTTTCCACCAAAGCGGAGAGGAGCTAAGATGGATGTGCGGAAATCAGTCAATCATATTACCTACTTAATTATAATTTACATTTTGTTCTTTCGCCCTTCCTGTGATTGGCCGAGTTTGGCACATATCCTCTAGGCTCTGTTCGTCTCCGCTTTGGTGGAAATCATCACCAGATCATCGGTCCACCTAGTGGGCGGCCTTCCAACGCAACGTCGTCCGGTTCGCCGTGGACCACTTTTCGGCCCCATCGCCCATTCATTCTGCGAGCAATGTGCCCTGCCACACTAACGGCTGCACGTCTGCTGTGCCCACTTAAGTCTGGCAACTCTTCGGGCTACGTCGGTAACCTTAGTTCTTATGAGGATATCTTCATTCCTAATTCGTTCACGCAAGGAAACTCCGAGCTTAGATTCAAATATTTTTACATAATTTAACGCAGACAGACCAGGTAACATTTATTCATTAATATCAGCGGTTCTGGTAAACAGAAACACTGCTTGACCGCAAAAAGATTTTAGGTATAATACCTACCTCACTTCCGCTCACCTCGGGTTTTCCCTTAATTCATCAAAACATCTCCTGTTCATTCACAATCCTATTCTACTTTTCTGGTCAGGTTTTCCCTCCATTGATGAGAAAGTATCCTCATTTTACAAATTTTTACTGAACAGGGATAATCCTAAGGTTTTCCGTTGTCATCCGTAAACAATGGAATTACTAGGAAACTGGTAATAGTGCTGTTATTTAGTAATGATTGAAGCGTAAGTATGGCTTGTGCATTGTACAATGTGATGTGCATTGTGATGTAATTGGTTCGTGCGTGTAATGCACGTGCCATCAGTTTATATTGTTTACTGCTTTTCGTGACGTCATTGTCATCTGCCTAGCCTTTTCCCTATCATGTTGGGGTCGGCTTTCATTCTTACTGGACGTAGATGAATACCAGTATTTTACATTTCTGACCTCCGCAACTCAGTTAGTACCAACTAACTGAGTACAATGTCCCAGGTGCCGGGTACGATACCCTTTGGTAAGACTGGTTGTCAATTTTTCGGGCCACTGATTGCCTGCAACAGCTGTCAAAGATATACATGACAGCCAGGACCGCGGTTTACGTTGTTTCTTGCGATACCCAAAAACGGCCGTATTACTGTTGTCCGATTTTCAGTGTTTGCATTAAGTTTTTCTTTCTTTCTTAACATTGTTTTCATGTTGGTGGGAAATTGTCCAGCAGCACTCATAATCGGCACGGTTGGTGCAGTGGCTCAGCAATTAAAGATGCACTACCTGTCGCGGGTTTGATTCCCGTACGGAACAAATAATTATCATACTAAACCAGCTAGACCCGTTAGGTCATACAAATTGTGTATGACCTAACGGGTCTGGCTGGTTTAGTATGTGACTTTAAATGTTTTTAAATAGGCTTGGGCCTATTTAAAAACATTACGATACAGAAAAAAAAATCCTAGTGTCGGGCAACGTTTTAAAAAACCGGTAAATGTGGCAACACTTTTGGGATGCCTTATGTATAGCAGTGGACGTCTTTCAGCAGAAAAAATGATAATAATTATTAACCACACACAAAAAATTTTAAAGATTTGAGTTTATTTTCAATCATTTTTGTGAGATTTGACTGTCTGTGTTTTGAGCATTCGTCAAAGCTAAGACAAATCAATTCTTTAAAACAGCTGCGCAGACAAACACACAGTGTGTTATTCTTTTATAAGACACTTCCTTAGCAGGACATCCTTTGTCTGGGTGCCAATAACCACACAGGCCACGTCCAAAACATCCGGATTTGGAACAATTCGTATCTGCTGGCCATATTAAATGTCAGACGATGTAACTGACCTTATTTTACCAGAGGTAGAATTTGTGCCCTGTGGAGTGTAGGGTCAACCTTGGCCTCTTAGGGGCTTAGACAAGTTGTTATCGCTTACAAAGCGTTTTGTATATTTAAGTCCTAATTCATAATAAACGTACCTAACAAAATAAATTGTGTAGAAAATATCTTAAAGTTAAATTAATATTACATTTATAATTTATCAGAAAATTTAACAATCACTCATTTCGAACATTATTAAGATTAGGTACAATAGTTTTATATATTATTATATAAAAAAATACTAAATTTAAAATAAACAAATTTTATGTCCTCTACATAAACTTTCAAAACAATTGAGGAGAAACATTCTAAGTTACCTATGTGCTTCGGAGGTTCAGAAATCACGTAAACCAATTATTATTTTCCCTTGTCCTCACAAGTGCATCAAATTGAGTCATACCGCGCGTGCCTCGCTAGCCGTCGCTTTGCCAGTTTTCGGCCTGCATTGACTGAATGCAGACATCAAAAATGTCTCCTTTCAAAAATCACTTAATTTACTTTATTTTATAATTTTCTGTGTCAGTCTTCGTAAGTACTCTCTGTCAGTCCTTCCACAGTAATGTTACCTTCAAAATCAACCCAAACAATTAACAGCAACTTTAAAACAACGAAAATAAAGCTCAATGTGATTTTGACTGCGTTGCAAAATTAAAAGTAACATATTTGTGCAAGGACTGTATTTATTACCCACGACGGAACGGAGACGGTATATGCGTTTGGGGTGAGAGGTTGTTTGTTTGTGTGTTTGTGCAAATACATGTTGCCATTTTTCTCCAAAACTACAAGTCCGATTTTGATGCAGTTTTCAGTTATGGGTTCGGGTTTGATTGGTGCATGTTCTTAGATAGGTGTTACGGTGACAACTCACCAGGGGGCGCTGCAGCAAACATTTTTTGTGCAAATCAAAGTTGCCATTTTTCTCCAAAACTACAAGTCCGATTTTGATTCAGTTTTCAGTTATGGGTTAAGGTTTGATTGGTGCATGTTCTTAGATAAAAAAATAAAAATAAAAGTAAAAAGTTTAAAATAAAAAGCAAAATTAAAAATTTTGAAAAAACCCACGACATTAACTGTCGTGGGTTTTTTCAAAATTTTTAATTTTGCTTTTTTTATAATCTTGATCTCGATGTGATCAAAATCAATATCCAGACTAGCGACAAAGGTAAGGTAAGGTGCCCTCAGGCTCCCGTCGGGGCTGCGGGATGGTCACAAAGATACCGCGGCCTCGACATAAAGGGCTAAGACGGAACTTGGTTGGTTTTTAGTCAGAAGAAGTCAGACACTCCCCGTTCGATCTGCCCAAGAGCAGGAGGGGTTATTTGATGATTTTCCACTCACCCCAAAAAAAAAGTTGCTCTCAGTCTAGATGGGGCGACGATCTTTGCAGAGACGCTAGTAGTAAGACAAGTGAATCCTCTCGTATTTAGAAAAAAAAAAACAAAGGTTTCAAGGGTAAGCTGCGCTTGCCTAAATCCATCCGTTGATGGGTACACATTCATTACTTATCGTATTATCTCCGTGCCTCAAAAAGGACGTAGATCTTTGGCTAGTCTTGTGAACGTCAGATAGGCAGTCGCTACATGTCAGTCTTACAAAGTTTGGTAAATTCAGGTAGATGATGATGTCTTTTCAATAATTGACGACCGATGGCTCAGTGGCTCAGGCAATGGACTACCGCGCTGCGTGTCGCGGGTTCGATCCCCGCACGGAACAAATATGTGTAAGACCTACAGATAGTTGTTACGGGTCTGGATCTGTGTATGTGAGTTTAAATGTTTGTGAACGCACCCACGATACAGGAGAAATTCCTAGTGTGGGAAAACGCAAAAAAAAAAAAAAAGAACTTTATCCCTGATAGATATAGTTTTGTCCTCTGAAAAAACACATACTGTGTTCAGTAGAGTACTGCTGCATGCTGATAATCATGATGTAAAGAATCAAGATTACTGGCGAAAACACGTGTAATAAAAAACATAATTATGATGTCATGACTTAGATGTCAGGTGCTAATTCACGTGCCCGTTTGATATTGACCTCTTGACAACCTTCAGTGACATTCAATGACTCAGTAAGTCAAAATAGATTTTTCTTAGATAATATGACATTTTTTTTACTTTATTAGTCGTTGTATATAGGTATACCTGCTTTAATTCATTCGGGATATTTCTAGAAGGTAGTTCTACTGGGGTTTATTTATCCTTTATGAGTATTTGAGCGCGTATAAGTGCGTATGGTATGCGTGTGGTGCGTACATAGACCACGGATACAGGAAAACTGTCGGCATTAGGTACCTACGCTACGCAAATGTTTCACTGTTAGATCTGTAAGACTGAAAAGGAACATCTAATAAATACGCTGATTTAAAGTCGATGCATTCAACACAGTCATTTTTTAATTAATACAGAATAATTATAAAACAAAGTCCTCCGCCGCGTCTGTCTGTTTGTCTGTCTATTCCCAAATTTAATATTTCTGTTTATTAACCCAAAAACTACTGCACTGATTTTCATGTTGTTTTCACCAATGAATAAAGCGGTTCCCGAGGAAGGTGTTAGTATATAATTTGACCGATATCCACGCTGGTAAAGCCGCGGGCATCAGCTAGTATAGAGTAAAACGTGTTGCGCCAACCCCAGTAAAAAGTCTGGAGATGATTCGACACCATAAACACATGAAAACTACTCCCTTCCCAAAAAACTAAATAACTAAACAAAGTCATATAATTTAAAATCTTAAAGTATAAAGAAAATAATATAATGATGATAAAAAACCATTAATAATTTTATTCTAACAGCTATTGTCTGTTTACCGCGAACCGTTGAAACAAGACATTTTTGTAGCTAACATAGATGATATCGTTCTTATTTTAGTAGGCAGCGTTCACAAGACGACGACTGAAAATGTATGGCAAACATTATGACAGTTAGTGCCTTTTTTTTGGGGGTGGGAAATCATTAAACGACTCCTCCCCCTCTGGGCAGAGCGGTAGGGAGTGTCAGACTTCTACTGACTAAAAACTACCCATGTTCCTTCTTGGCCCTTTGTGTCGAGGCCACGGTATCTCTTCGAACAACCCGCAGCCCCGACGGGGACAGTTAGTGCCTCAGTTTCATTTGTTTACGTTTTGTTCCGCAGCTGAAGTCTGCAATAAATTGTGCCTGAATGGGTGATCAGAACACCCTAGATAATTATGCTAGCCAGTTGAAGACTAGACCTGCGGACGGCGAGAGTTGGATGGGTCGCCTTTCGATCAGAACCAGTTCCGGGTTGACGGGGCGCGTTCCACACGCGCCTGAAAGAGTTGTCAGCATAGTAGGCCCCTACGAGGGCCAGTGTTTGCCTGAGTTGCGGAACGCTAAGGAAAACACGGACGGGTTTTAATGAGTAAGAGTCTGACACCCCCTTCTTCTCGGCCAAGAGCAAAAATAACCCAATTGAGAGTTTTCCAGCTCGGAAAACCATCGAATTCAGTCACTGTGGCCGAAATTGGGGTAATGTGATCAGCATCATTAATTGTAGATTTTGACGGTTTTAGTCATTTCTTATCTGAAACGCGTCATTATGAGTTGGAGTGAGTCTAGTGGTCTAGGGGTTGCACTGAGCATGAGTCCTGGTTCGATTCTCAGTTCGGGCAAAATGTTATAGGAATTCCACAGTAGCAACTAAGGAGTCCTGACTCTGCGTGCTTTGTTGATGACAACAGGGTCACTTAATTTTAGAATGAGTCTTATATAACTGGCATGGGTTTACTATTAGTTACATATCTCGTGCGACTTCCGATCCACGAAGTATGATTATTTGATAACCTCCTTATCTCCTATTACTTTGACATTACTGTAAGTTGATCACGGCCCATCGTTGTGCATTCATGGATATTTGCAAGCTTTTCAATAACTTGCTTCGTTTATATTTAAGTAATTTCAACACAAGACTAGGTACCCAGCGTTCATTGAGAATTTAAGTGACAGCCTACTTTTGCCATGATTGCCTAAATGAGCATGATCATTTGTCTAGCCTTCTTCCAATAAGGCTCAACTTCCAGAGTAAACTTTTTCTCATTCAGAAACCTGCTATCGATCTTAACATACCTACTCTGACCAACACTGGTCTTATTGATGAACACCTTCGAAAAGCTCAGGACTTTAGGAGTATCGTATGAATGTGGACAGAGCAAAATGAGTAGTAGGAAGCGCTTTGCTAAGTCTTTCATTATTCGTACAGCCAAGGAGTGGAACACCCTGCCTGCGTCGGTTTTCCCGAGTTCATATAACCCCAATCTATTTAAGTCGCGAGTAAATAGGCTTCTTCTGGGTAAGCTCGTTCCATCGTCGACCTCATCTCTGCCCTTAGGGCAAGATTGAGGTCAAGAGTAAGCCCATATTACATTTAAAAAAAAAAATGAGTCATCTTCTGCCAGGTTTTTCCCAAACTATGTTGCAGCGGTGGCCCAGTGGTGGCAGCCCCGACTTACGAACAGTGAGTCGTGGGCTCGAACCCAGGCAGACAGATTTCTTTTTGTCATTTATTTCATCACCACTGCTCTCATGTTACTGACGATGTTTTTCTTCACTGTTTAGTGAAGAAAAACATCGTCAGGAAACAAGCATGTTTTAGAATCAAAAAATTCGAAGACATCTGACATCTCTACCAACCAGCACTGGGCCCGCGTGGTGGATTATAGCCCATCCCTTTCCTAGGGAGGCCTGAGTCCCTGCAGTGGGAACATTATAGGCTGATGATGATTAGGCATAGGTGTATTTTATGTTCCATGTAGTACCTAAGAGACGAGTTTTGATGTGAATACAGCCTTACTCTGTTTACACGTAACTCTATGTACCTACCTACGTCGGACTAATCTGTATCGCGCTGTAAATTGCCCAAGGTTGAGCATTGTTATGGTCAACGGTAGCATGAGGCGAGCTACTCGTAGGAACGTTTTTATCCAATTTATTTTTATGGTTTAATAGGTCCGTATCTATTTCTAACGGAGGCTGGGTTAAAATTATTATTTGCCTGTCTGGCAAGCGTGGTATAGGCAATGTCTGCTAAATATCATCATCTACCTAGTAATCATCGAAGGGTTGGGCAGAAGTGTACCTAACAAGTACACCCACATTTCGCCAATAATGTTTTTAATTGACATTCATCAATTGGGTACAAATCCAGATGGGAATCCCGTGGCTGCTACTGTGAAATTCCTGATAAGAAAGCATAATAATAACACTGCCTGACCCAGGAACTGAACATCGTGCTCAGCAGTCGCTTTTGTGACTACTAAACGAGGCAGTATCCAGTCGAATGTCTAAAGAAAAACCAGATTATCAATACTATTTGTAGTATTACAACCTATTTTGAAAGATAGATTGATCATACATACATCTACGTAAAAGGATATTTATCTTTGACTCATAAACTTTAATAACAACAGGAAATGACACTACTAATTATAATATCTGATTAATTTTCTTTCATTTTCCTTTGTAAGTAGCTTAAACTGCAGCAATGGGAAAACTCTACTATAACTTAACATTATGTCACCAAAAATGACGGAAAAATTTAATGATGGAAAAATATTTTTCCATTATTAAAAACACGAAACCATCTTAAAGCTTTTTATATTAAAAGTAATTTATTAATAGTCTTCTAAAATTAGCATTAATTAAGTACCTAATTGCAGCGTATTCCTGCTAAGCAATCAGGCATACGACAGTAATTATACAAATTAATACAGAATATTAATGTCTGAATCCTATCATACGAATTCCAATTACTAATAAATTAATTACACAAAATCTCGGGGATTCAATAGAACACCTACGTTACATGTATTATGTATGACGTAAAATCACATCAAAAACATGTTTGTATGAATCCTTAAACGTCATAAAACCACAAATAAGATAGCGTCACCAATACCTAAACCCATGGATTTGTATGAATCACTGACTTTACCGCGAATCCTTGGACCAAGCCGGCATGCTTATAAAACGCGCGCGCCGCTTGTATGCCGCCATTTAATTGTGAACGTTCGACCGAACCGCACGTGTCGCGACTTAAACAAAACTTGAACATTAAACAAACAACCATGAGTACCACAAGTGCTTCCTCTGTGCTCCTGTTCATCCTGAACATTCTCCACGTGGTCTTCGGACTAGCAATAACCTGTGCATCGATCTGGTTCTTCGTAGAAGTCCACAGCATCACAACTTTAAGAAACGCGAACCATTACTTGCTGGACTACAATGTGTATTGGCCCCAGGCCATCCCCTGGGTGTTCATCCTAGTCGGTGTCTTCGTGATCTGTGTTTCGTGCTGTGGTTTCGCCGGTGCCAAGAAGAAGAGCAACGGTTTCGTAAACATGTACATCGCATTCGAGGTCACAGCGATTGTGGCCCTAATTGCTTCCGCTGTCGTCGCACTGTCGTTCGCCGACACAAAGGCTACCGACAAGTTCATCGAGGACTCCATCTGGGATGTGTACACTACCATGAAGAACGACAAAGGCTTGGAGACTTCTTTCGGAAACATGGAGAAGCGTATGCAGTGCTGCGGTGCGTCTGGCCCGAGGGATTACATCAACTGGCGCCGTGAGTTCCCCATCTCTTGTTGCGACACCTACTACCACGGCTGGATCGGCGAGTACAACATTGACTGCGACTTCACTAACAAACTGGCCAATGAGAGACACGGCTGCACCGAGGTCGCCACCAATTACGCGAGAATTGTCATCAGGGTACTCTCAGGTGCCTGTGTGTTCACAGCATTCCTTGGAATATTGAATGTCATTGTAGCAGTAACCTTATCGAAGAGTATGAAGAAAAGGACGCGACCGATGCCGATCCAACTGGAATCCGAGAGCAAAAAGGTTCTGTTGTAAATATATAATTATTTTAATATTTTTGTGTTCCGCTAGGTTCTATTTTGGGACCTGTGTTGACTTAACTAGTTTTCTTCTAGAGAAATCGATGTTAAGTAACGCGTTACGTGTGTGAAGTGATAATGACAATATAAACAGTTTGGTGCGACAGTATTTCTTAGTTGAAGTATTTATTTGGTTAGTTTTAAGTAGGTTTTATTGCACATGAGTGATTTTTAGCTTTAATTTATTTCCACCGTTAGCTCGCTAGTCTAGATGGCGACTTGATGCATTGAATGCATGAAATTGAGTCCGCTCATGTGCAGTAGATGAACAAAGAGAATGAATGAGTCAATTTAAGTACTCTTAACAAGATAATTGAATTTGCTGTTAGTCATATAATAACACTCTATCATTGAATGAACTTTACGAATAACGACTGACCTTTGTATTTCTCGACTTAGATGAATCTAAAGTACCTTTAATATTTTTTACGCTTTTTGTACGCGAAAATTTGTGCTAAAATATTTCAGTTGTGTTAATTCTGTGGGACGATAATTGTTGCTGTTACCTCATAGGGTGATAACACCAGTTATCGGTATATAATTAGTGTTAATTGACTTTAGTGATCTGATTTCGAATCTCGAAAAATACAATATTGTATTGTATTTGTAGTGATACAAATTAAGTATTAATTGAGTGCGAAACTGGTTTGTGTTTCCAGTTTTGTATTTTTCTCGAGTTTTTCCTTGAAATTGCGGTTGTTAAGTAGCATTTGAATATAGCGAGATGTTTGTGAATCCGTCTATATAACTTTAATTATTAAGGTTACTCATAAAATAAGTATATTTTGAACTCGAACATGTTTTTTAAGATATCTATAGCCATACTACCTCACTAGTCTTGTAGTCGTCAGTGCAGCTACCGACCGTGAGGTACCGGGTTCGAATCCTGGGTCGGGCATTGTCTTAATGTTTTTTTCATTCGGAAAAATCCTAAAAGCCGCTCGAAGTTTTGGCTATAGTGATACAATACTGCCTACCCCTGCGTGGGTTTAGGTATTATGTTTAACTAAAGCTGTTTAGAGTCATAACCTAGTTTCTAAGTCATGTCTTAGAACTGCTTATGCTCCAACAAAAACTTAAACATTCCTGTAAATATATATTTTTAGAAACGAAACGTAAAGTTTTCCAATGATGTTAATGTCGGTCCAAAACCACAGTACCTTAGTTGTGTTATAGCAGCAAAAATACCAATAACAACATTCGAAAACATTGCAATTTAAACCTTAACAACGTCCGTTAAAACTTGAATTTGTAAGGCAAAATGTTCTTACGTAATGTTTATTTTTCTGCCCGTTTATCACATCATCGTGAATTTATGGAAACTTGTATGTATGTCGTAGAGATACCTGTATAGTTGCGAGAGTCTGAGGTCCAAAGATTAGGCTCGCTACACGCGGTCAAGTGTTGTCACGCAAACTTGATATAAACCTGATAGATATAAGTATTGATAATGACATAGAATAAGTATAAATGTTTTTATTTTTAAGTGCATTTGGATTTAAATAGACTGGATGTTTTATATACTTTTTTGTTTCCTTTTTTACTTTATTTTACCAACACTTTATATTTGAAAACCTAAAACAACAACACAGAAAGACGACGAGACGATGAATGAATGAAGTGCTCCAAACTTCAATCTATTTATAACACAAAAGAAAAACAAAGAAAATTTTCGTTTCTATTTACAAACACAAATCTACACGCAAGAAAGTCTAGTTTAGAATGACACATTACCAAGCAATGACGCATAAGTAATAAATTAATCACAGAACAATACGCAATTACAATAATTCGTCATCATCATCATAATAATGCAGAACACACAATTCAGGTCGAATAAAAATATGTACGAGTATAATCGCGCTTGTATCAGTAAAGCTCGACAAGTGGGACTGATCGCTTGCCTCCACCAGCGCGCGCGCAACGCAAGGTGCGGCCGAAGTTTATAAGAGTAGTTGCATCACACGCACGCGTCTCATTCCGTTGTCAACCGCCCGCGCGCACGGTCCAATCATGGGGAAAGACGATGTTATCAAAAACGTTCTCTATGTTATGAACATTATCTACGCGGTCTTCGGGCTAGTGACCGCCGCGACCGGAATCTGGTTCTTCGTTCAGTTATCCGAGTTCGTCAGCCTCAGGAACAGCAACCATTACTTATTGGACTACAGGATCTACTGGCCTCAAGTCGCACCATGGCTGTTTATCCTCCTTGGACTCTTCATCATCATGATCGCTTTCTGCGGTTGGTGTGGTGCCAACAGGGAGAGCAGAGGCATGCTGGGAATATACGGACTGTTCCTCATCCTCATCGTGGTCGGACAACTGATCACAGCCACACTCATCTTCGTGTACGTCGACGGTGAAGACACTGACAGATTCATCAAGGACACCGTGTACGATGGGTACTACAACTCGCAGTCCAACCCTGATGTGTTCAAGTCCTTCGGAAGGATCGAGAGGAAGCTGAAGTGCTGCGGTGCCAACGACGCGAGAGACTACAGGAGTTGGAGGAACGACCTGCCGCTCACGTGTTGTTTGGACAGTTACTACCGCGCGACTTGTGAGTTCACCGACAAGGAAGCGAACGAACGTCTCGGTTGTGCTAAAGTGGCTTCAGTTTATACTAAGATCATCAGCTCCTCGGTCGCTGGAGCGTCCTTACTTATTTCTTTATTAGAGATCTGTGGTCTAGTGCTAGCGTGGAAGCTGTTCCATTCTCTGAGAGAAGTGGAGCATTACATCACGGAGCGAAAGGAAGGTGAAACGGAGTGCTAGGTCCTAAGTGCCACAGTATTATTATATCGATACCGCCGATCGATGCCGCTACGGTATGAGACTCTAAACGATTCCGATACCGATTCTATGCCTGAAGTAACTTTCCCTTTCTAAGTTTTCTTTCTTTCATGGTGTCTATTTTCTGTCGAATAAAGTTCGTTTCCTTGTTTAAAGGAAAGTCTGAAACCTTTGTTCTCTTAGATCTGATTTTGTGTTACATTCCATCTGTAGTGTTAATTCGCTTTAATTGATCAATCTCATAGTGTAGCCCGTGTCTCGCCGCGCCACGCCTTAGGTCAAATTGTATATTAAGATTGTATTATTTGAGTGAGTGGGCCTAATCAGTGGCTTCCTTCTTAACTCAATGAGTCGCGAGTACCTGCACTGACTCATCATCATGAACCTCAATTGTGCCTAAGACATGGAGATCTGTCGGCCTCGCCCCCCACCAAGTGTCTTCGACACACACGATTAACGTAGTTAGGTATACATAGCTCGGTATGTAAGTTTCGTAAGTTATATTTCGCGTTAATAAGCGTCCATGGACGAATGGAGATTGTGAAGCGATTGGAGGTCGTTTATGAGAAAAATGTGACCTCAGTTTGGGCAGTGGGCTCGCGACGAGTCGTTAGCGAGTAGGTACCTACTTGTGCCAGATTCTCGCTTCGTTTTGAGGTCGAAGCATTGTGTAATAGATGTTACCTGCAAGGTGTGTCATAATAGCCCCGTTTGTATTTGTCGTTGAGTAGTAAAGTTTATACAGCTCGGTCCATCGAAATATGCTAATTTTTACGCAAGAGGTATTGTGAACGTATCAATATGCTCAGCGGAACTTATGGTAATTTTGTAGATTACGACATATTTGGATTTCACAATTTCATCAAACGCGTTTGTTGAGTAGCGTAGTTTATACAAGATGTGCCAATAACTGGTGTTCTTACCCTTTTTGATAATCACAATATTTATAGAGAATTATATTTTTTTGTATCGAGTTTTTAATTATAGTTTTTAAAAGATTTTGGAGCGAATTTCCGTCCTTTATATAAAGAGCCATATTTAATATATTTAAATAAATGTATGTTTGTAATAGTGTGTGTCCAATTGCCAAAGAAAGTATAGGTACAAAACTTTCAAGAGAAAAACGAGAAAATATTATTTTGCATGCAAAAAAATACATTTATAAATCATGTAATTAGTGTAAGTGAGTAACCACAACCATTATTACCGTAATAATTATCAGCTAATAATTATAAGTTATTTTTATACGATACTTGATAATAATATCATTTAAGTCGAAACTAGTCTTAAGTCGTTTCGTTTTGTAATAAAATTAAATGTTAAAATATCTCAGAAATGTATTTTTAATTTGTTCCCTCATTCTTGTGATAATTATCATAAAAGACCGCTTTATTAGCTAAATAATTATTATTCAGAGAAGTCGCATATAATTAACATTTGTGAAAATACCTGCCTCCATATTTTAAGAAATTCATACATGATTAAATGAAGTGAAACCTCCAAGAATTTATTAATTTATCAAATTACTCCTCATTATCAAATTGGCTCTTTAAGAAATTAAACATTATGCAAAACAAAGACCTTTAAAGTACTCTAAACGAGTTATTTCCGTCATTTAGTACCTATCTACATAATTAGAATTTCCTCTTCTCATTTATTACATAAGTTAGAAAGTTATTGACTCACACACTCGTGCGAAAAACCCACTTTTATATACCAGTCACCATAAAAGTGTAGCGTAATAAATTCTGAACACACACGTTTGTAGAATCGCTCTATGACTAACAAAGATACAATGTCTAATATATGAATTTGACAGACAGGGAGTGTGAAATTACACAAAGAAACATCCCCTTACTGGTTTGTTTTCGAAAAACAGGTTACTTGGAATATAGAAATGTACAGAATATTTTTTATAGGGTGAAGAGATTACACTTTTCATAAATAAACCCGTAAGGGGATGCAATGGAATCTCTTTGAAAAATATTGGTAGTAAACTGTATAAATCAATTGAATCAATAGAAGATACTTTTAAAAACGTTAACCTAAAGAGATTAATTGATTCTACCTATGTGAATGGGCATTCACAAAGGTAGATGATAAGAATACTATTATTTACAATTTATAACGGGAAATAGATAACAACGTCTTACAACTGCGAAAAATACGATAATTTGTGAGAATATTTGTTACTCTTTCACGTAAAAACTATTGAACAAATTTGGAAGAAAATTGGCACAAAGATAGTTAACTACCAGGATTAACAAATACATGAGACTGTTCCTAAATTACCCCAGGCTGATAAAATTTTCGTTTTTCCTAAATTATAGTAATATAACTATTTTCAATCGGTTTCCCCAATTAGAATACTTTTTATCCCCTTTCTAGGATCCCATGGAACAAATACAGAGTTCGACGCAGGCGAAGAAGTGAGTGTAAGCTAGTTTATAAAAAAACAGATTCGCAAAAGCCTTATGTATGCATGAGTCAGTATCAGTATCCTAATGTATAACTAAATAAACGATTTCTATTTCCCAAACATTTCTCACTGCGTAGCGAAGAGAAACTGTTTTGTTTACTCAAAGATTATGTCATCACATGAGGCAGCCCTTCTTCTACGAGTATCGCCAAACGAGTTTTGACAAAATATGCGTTCGACGTCTTACGTCATTGGTTGACTACTACGTACTGGGCAACATATATGGCCGTTTCCACTAATAATATGCGGCAACTAAGTTTATCTCATAGTAAAAAATACTTTTTGCAAAAAAGCGACTTCTATCTATCTAAATAAATATAAAGAGAAGTCCTGACTGACTGACTCATCAACGCCCAGCCCAAACCCTTGGACCTAGAAACCTGAAATTTTGCACAGAGGTTCCCTATAAAATGTAGACAAGGAATAAGAAAGGATTTTTCGAAATTCAACCCCTAAGGGAGTTAAATAGGGGATGAAAGTTAGTATGGAAAATCGTCATTTTCACGCGGGCGAAGCCGCTGACAAAAGCTAGTCCTAAAATAAATAAATAAAAATAATAAAATAAAAAAAATAAAAATAAAATAAAATAAAAACTTTTTATTTCAGACAGAGTCCATAGAATGTTAGTACAGAAAAACTTATGAAACTAGTGTTAGTCTAGTAGTAAAAACAAAACAAAAATGGTTAATTCATAATGTGGGTGTTAACCCAGTGCTTGACGTACCGCGTGTCCAGCCTATCCGCAATAACAGCCAGGATGCTGTTGGAGCTGGCGCGCAACCTGTAACCTATAATGAGCCCACAGGCTGCACGTGTAAAGTGATGTGCAATGCGCTCTGAAAAGTGTTAATTTCACTTGCGCATTACAACGTTTAAACCTGTGGGCTATCATATTCGCTCTGATTGACAGCGCCCTACGCTCCCTGTCCATGTCCTCATCGTCGCGTAGGTGATCCGTGACTATGTGCCCAAGATATTTAAAACAGGTGACTAGTTTCATGGGTGTCCCATTCAAAGCCACGGGAGGAACCTGATCCGGTGTCTTGGTACCTGCTTTAAATATCATGAGCTCACTTTTTGTTACATTGTATTTGAGGCCATGCTTAGCCGCCTACGTCTCACACACATGTAGTAGCTTTCTAAGCCCACCAGTCGTTGGGCTCAGCAGCACCATGTCGTCTGCATAACTCAGATTATTTACACAGATATTATCAATGTGGCAGCCGACATGCATGCTGCTGAGCTCAACGATTAGCGCATTAACATACAGATTAAACAAAACTGGGGATGACAACCCACCCTGTCTCACCCCACATTGTAGCGAGTATAGATCGGATAGAATGCCAGCCCACTTTACATAATTGACCTGACTCTGATACCAAAACTTTAGGATATTTATTGTCTCCCTCGGTATATTGGTCCTCTCAAGCTTATCCCACAGTTTATCATAATTGACAAGGTCAAAAGCCTTAGAGAGGTCCAAAAAACACTCATAAATGGGCGTTTTCCTACTGGTATAGTACTCAACAGTGTGCTTAAGGCTCAATATAGCACTCTCTGTAGAAAGTCCAGCGCGAAAGCCAAACTGAGCGTCGTGTAGGTGTATAAATTCTGTTAATTGAGCCTCAAGCACACTGTCCAAAACCTTTGCAATAGCGGTAGCTAGTGAAATCGGCCTATAGTTCGATTTTGCCGAACAATCTCCAGTCTTGTTTTTTATTATGGGAGTAACTATAGTTTTTGTTAGTTCACTAGGCAGGTAGGATGACTAATGCATAGATTATAAAACATACATCGACAAAAGCCTCGAGATGTGAGGCCCTGCATTTAGCAGATGTTCGACGCTGAGCCCATCATGTCCCGGTGATTTCCCACCTTTCATATTTTTCAGAATCTTTTGTATGTCCTTAGCACTCACTCTTAGTTTGATGTTTTCACACGCGGGGTCAGCGTCGAGCATCGACTTAGAAGCGCCTAAAGGGGATTGCATGGTGAAGTGATCTTTGAACATGTTAGCGATCATCTTTGAGTCTGTGACACCCTCGACACTCAAAGGAACGCCAGGCCCGATGTTCAGTCTGTTGGTATGTTTCCAAAATTCCCGAAACTTATTTTTCGAATGCAGTGTCGCTAGCCGATCCATCTTTATTTGCTCCTGATGTTGTTGACACCATTTAAGCTTAGCTTTGAAAATCTTTCTGCTATGACACATTGCTTCATAAATAAAGCCCTCTTTAGGTTTACCAAACAGTACCCAGTTCTGAAAATCAAGCCTGGCCACCCCATGAGCTTCGCCAACATACTTATTCCATCCCATGATTTGTAATATAACCTTAATAATAACAAAACCTTACTTTAAAATAATTGGGATAAGGACAAGAGACTGATGATGATGAGTGTGTTTTTGGAAGTCGGGGTTTTTTGCACAAAGTATTTTTTTTATATTTCATCCTTTTTTAGTTGACAACACATTCGCACAAAGCACTTTGCTACATCTTTTATAACGCGTATAACCAAGGAGTGAAATGTTCTGCCTTTATTGGGATAAGGACAAAAGACTGATGATGATGAGTGTGTTTTTTGGAAGTCGGGTTTTTTGCACAAAGTTTTTTTTATTTCTTCCTTTTTAGTTGACAACACATTCGCACAAAGCACTTTGCTACATCTTTTATAACGCGTATAACCAAGGAGTGAAATGTTCTGCCTTTATTGGGATAAGGACAAAAGACTGATGATGATGAGTGTGTTTTTTGGAAGTCGGGTTTTTTGCACAAAGTTTTTTTTATTTCTTCCTTTTTAGTTGACAACACATTCGCACAAAGCACTTTGCTACATCTTTTATAACGCGTATAACCAAGGAGTGAAATGTTCTGCCTTTATTGGGATAAGGACAAAAGACTGATGATGATGAGTGTGTTTTTTGGAAGTCGGGTTTTTTGCACAAAGTTTTTTTTATTTCTTCCTTTTTAGTTGACAACACATTCGCACAAAGCACTTTGCTACATCTTTTATAACGCGCATAACCAAGGAGTGAACTTTTCTGCCTTTTTTTTCATCAAAATTTGATGAATAAAAATCAACCAATGACGTAAGACGTCGAACGCATATTTTGTCAAAACTCGTTTAATAATCCCTCCCGCTCTTGGGCAGAGCGAAACGGAGTGTCAGACTTCTACTGACTAAAAACCACCCGTGTTCCTTGTTTCTTCCGTGTTCCTTCTTAGCCTTTGTGACTTCCCTGCCTGCGTCTGTGTTTCCAAGTTCACGACCCCAATCTATTTAAGTCCAGTTAATAAGCTTCTTATGGGTTAGCTCGTTCTTATCTCTGTCCAGAAGGCAAGATCAAGAGCAGGCCCAATTAATTAAATAAAAAGTGATATAAATATTTAGCCATTAATTTGGGTTTGGCTTTTAAATTTAATAATGTGTAAGCAACGATCCTGATTGGCAAAAATATGACAAATTATATTTTTGAAGGCACAATGAGTAAAGACAATTGCAGTTGTGTAAATTAGATCACTTTAGTGTATGTTCAGCTGGTATAAAACAACGCTATTTTAGTTTGAGTTGTCATTTGTATTTAATCAAGTTATTCCAGTTTACCCTTTAGAAATAATTGAAATATTCCTAACAATTTTATCGCACAACATCAAAATAATCATAACATATCTAAGGTCAAAGGGAAGATACTGAATGGTCGACCACTTCCGGTGGTTTGTTATTTATCACGAGATACCGTTTGAGCAATAAAATATCTATGTTTACATCCGCCAACCTTCTGGATCTATAAAGGTCTATATCCTGGTCTCAATATCAATTGACCACAAATCTGACTGCTACCGGGGCATTCTTAACCCGACCTAGGGATCACCATCATCATTTCATCTTAAAGACGTCTACTGTAATAGGACATAGACCTCCCCCAAGTGTCACCACATTCACCCCAATTGGTCTCGCATTCAGTGGATCCCCGCAACCTTCATCGGGTCATAGGTCCACCTAGTGGGATGCCTTCCAAAGCAACGTCGTGTCGTCTGTTTCGTGGTCACCACCCTTTAAATCTTTTCGACCCTATTGACCATCTATTCTGCAAATGCCTGGGGGTCGAATATTTAAGATCGTTGGATCTCACTAACAAGTATATTTGCAATCACCAGATGACTCTACCACATGGAGCAGTTACAAACATTTTCTATTCGTTCCTCCTGCAAAGCCTTTTTGCCAAATGATATTGGAAAACAATGCAAGTCATCACCTACTTTACTTATTTCCCTCAGCAGACTCGGCTTCTAATCTGCAGCTGAATACCTTCTCTTCCACAACCACAACCTATTCACTGCATAACACTATCTATATAAATAAAGAGAGAAGTCCTGACTGACTGACTGACTGACTGACTCATCAACGCTCAGCCCAAACCCTTGGACCTAGAAAGCTGAAATTTTGCACAGAGGTTCCTTTTATAATGTAGACAAGAATAAGGAAGGATTTTTCGAAATTCAACCCCTAAGGGAGTAAAATAGGGGATCAAAGTTTGTATTGTGTTGTGGTGACTTTCGGAATGACGTATTGCACTCGTAGTTTCGTTCTTCTTCCGTCCTTCTGACATTCAAAAGTGCTTGTAATGGCTTAATTGAAATAAAATATTTCAGTTTGAGTTTGTATGGAAAATCGTCATTTTCACGCGGGCGAAGCCGCTGGCAAAAGCTAGTAATATATAATCATTCATCATCATCATTTCAACCAAAAGACGTCCACTGCTGGACATAGGCCACATTGACACTATAGAATAGGTCAGACAATTTGAACTCCTGGATGGCTGACTATCTATTTACCTGTAACGACTTTTTTTATTTTATTTTTTTATTGGGAGAAGCCACACTATTCCCAAACCACTGTAATTCCTGTTAGCCAGAATCAACAGTGGCGACCACAAGAAAACCGCCGAGACAATGAAGCTCGACGAAGTCCCAGAGAAGCGATTTAACTGTCTTGGATCCCGTAACGACTATCAAAGCTCTACGAAAGATAGCCAGAATATGGAAGGAAGTCGTTATGTAATGGATGGTCACCCATCCACAGAACAACCTCAGCAACCGTCCATCCGTGCGGATGCTATGAACCTCGTATCGTGGGAATTAATCTTAGTATATACGTATTATGTTTTCAAGTCTTGAGTCATACTTTCTCGCGCATGCGTGAAACAGTTAAGTGGCAATGTAATGTATACTTCGGTCACACGTGAGTGAAGCCACGTGTGGAGCTAGTATAGTTGCAACACCTGGCGTTGTTTGTTTTGAATTCTTTGGTTATACAGGAAACTTTGCAGGGTTTACTGTTAGACTTTGTTTTATATTGGGAAAATAATCTAGAAAATGTCACCAGCTGCAATGTTTTTTTATTGTAAAAAGTTAGCGGTTTTAGGTTTTGTTTTTTCAACATTTCGGTGTCCTAGGCGCCTGTCCTAGGCGATTTTCTCTGAAACTGAAAATAAGCGAAGGTTTTCAAAGATAGAAAATGTGTGTGTGTAAAGTCAAAGTTCAGTCCAAAATATTTGCATACCTTAATGAAAAAATGATGAAATGTGAATGTTGATGGCAAAGGATTTACCTGTCCTTATAATTTATATTTTCGTCTATACTTATGTTTGCACAAGGGTCCCATAAATAAAGAAGGGAAAGATTGTTTCATTATTCAACCCTGTTTTTTTTTGTGGGTCGGAAATCATCTATGACTCCTCTCGCTCTGGGTAGAGCGGAAGGAAGTAAGGAGAAACCACCCATGTTCCTTCTTAGCCCTTTGTGCTCCAGGGCCACGGTATCTCTTTCGAACAACCCGCAGCCCCGGCAGACGTCGGCCCTTGCGGGCCTCTGCAATGTTGCTGACATCTCTTCGAGGCGCGGGTAGAACACGAACGCACCAACAACACGGCCTGTCGTCGTCATAAGACAGACGGACGGCGAGAGCTAGCCCATTACTCACCATCCACCAGCCCGCACCTACGGCTGTCGCCAGCCATCACGTGGCTCCCGAAACTGGAGAGTATCCCGCGGCGGCTGGGACGAGAGGTTCTCTTCTCCTCACGTTCCGCCAAATAATATAAACCTTAAAGGGTGATAAATGACGGCACGGTTGGTGCTGTTGCTGAGTGATGATGCAGGGCTGCTGCACCGCGTGTCGCGGGTTCGATTCCCACACGGAACAGATATTTGTCTGGCCTACAGATAGTTGTTTCGGGTCTGGGTGTGTTTGTGAGTTTAAATGTTTTTAAATGCACCAACGATACAGGAGAAATTCCTAGTGTGGGGCAACGTTTAAAAAACAAAACAAAACAAATAAAGACTGAAATAAGGCATCTTTAACAATAGGAAATCCGAGCTACCTAACGGCTGTTGCCATGAGATTCTAGTCTAGACCTTTACCAGCACTCCTTATCAGACAAAACCCATAAAACCCCAATATTTACACAAACAGCATCACTGCCAATGTCAAGTGTGCTGGAACTGAAATTAGATTAGTTTTTTATCTAGATCGACCTACTTTACAGCTCAATGAATTTTGTTGAGCACGATATACGGTTGTAGAAACTTGAACCTTAATGCAACGTCGTAAAGACGCTGGTTATCATGTATGTGCGGTTATTCTTAAATGTTTGACATGTGAGAGCAGTGCTAAATATCCAGACTTAAGAGGAAATGCGAGTGCTGTCTCTCTCCGTTCATCCGTCTGTCTCTCTCCACTATCGCTGTCTCTCTCCGTCCTCTTGCCTTCAAATTCGTGCGATAAGGACAACTGCAGATCCGACTCAAACGCATAAGTAAAAAGTTATAATTCGAGGTTTGGCTCTCGCCTATTTCCTTCTCCAATATTGAACCAATTGAAAAGATATTTTAGACAGTGAATAAGGAGGATATATACTACGCCGCTATGTTTTTCTTTTTTCGTTACTAGTTTTCAAATTTGTACACTAGGACTCTGTTAACAGCGATCTAAACAAGCAATTTTGAGCATTTTTTGAGGGTTCTAGTGCTTATAAAAATAATTTATCACCAAAAAGGCAAACATAGGGGCATAGAAATAGTTAATATTTATTATTCTGTAAAAAATTATTGCTCTTGGGTCATTAACCAAAAAGAAAACAGGCGAGAGCGTTTGTATGGAGAAAAGACCACTCGCATTTCCTCTGGTAAACACTTTCTTTTTTTGCAAAATGGGTCAGCAATGGATGAGGTCTGACGGAACGAGCGTGTCCAGAAGAGGCCTGTTTTGTTTGGAGTGTGTTAAATCATCAAAAATGACTCCTGCCGCTCTGGGCAGAGTTGCAATCGCACTTGAACCACAAAAACCAACTTAACATAACATAACATCACGCCTGTATTCCCGAAGGCTTAGGTAGAGATGTACCTGATACGAGTAGCACACCCACATTTCGCCAGTTATGTTTAAGTTCAATGTAATTGGGGTCGAGCCTATTGCCATCAACCGCACTAATGAGAAGTTCCTAATGGAAAAACCCAATATTATTTTGCCCGTTCCGGGAATCAAACCCAGGATCACATTGTCAGCACTAGACCATCGAGCCAGCAAAACCAACTCAATAAGTGCGCTGTTTAAATAAAATTCTTGATATTATAATAGTTTAGGTAACTGTACAAAGTGATGACGCTGTAAAAACACAAGCTTTGTAAGTAGTAATTATATTATAGCAAATGTTGTGGTTTTTTGTTATTGTTTAATTAGGTAATAATGTGCCTAGTCTCATTGGTGTTCGGTTAGGTTTCCATTGCAGTAGGCAATGATTGTTGTTTATAAGCCTGCCTTATTGGTCTGGTGGTCACCGAAGAGCTAAGCAGAGTTGTACCCATTAGTACACCCACATTTTGCCTGTTATGATGAAGTACGATGTTATAGGGGGAAACCTATTGCCATCAACCGGGCACAAATACAGACTGGGTCTACCTTTTTTGGCAGAATTTTTTATACCCGAATTTTGTTTTGCATAACAGTGGATGGCAGAAACTTCATTTCGCAGAAAATCATTTGGCATACACTCATTTACCATACATTCAAAACGCATAATTTTGTAAGTCAGAATCATCTTTGAGCATAAACTTCATTTCCAGAACCATCATTTCGCCGAAAATTCATAATCAAAATCGTCTTTTGGCACGCATTTCATTTCATACATACGTGTAACATGCAACAATAATAATAATTATTATTAATAATTATTATCAGCTCACCCCGGCTAAAATTTCTAGCTGAGAACATTAAATGTTGGTATGTCAAAAATAATAATATTTATTATTATTATTATTAATAATAATAATGACGTCACTCATACATGCAACGCATGTACTCCATGACGCGGGCTCGCTTCGCTCGCATATTACATAACACTAATATCTTCTGTCCCCGAAGTGCCGGGCCTCCGCCGGCCTCCTTCGTCGGCCTACGGCCCGGTGCCCATGCCGCCCATAAAGGATACTTTCGCGAGACGGTCGTTATACCTTATAATAATCTACCAAATAAAATTCTGCCGTCTTAAAAGTATGCCATTGAAAATTCAGCTATTTAAACATTCTGCGAAATGAGTATTCTATTAAATAATTGTTCTGCCATAAACACATTCGTTCAAAGAAGAATATGCCAAGTGTGGTATGCCAAATAAATTTCGGAGCATCAAGTTTCTGCCAGATAGATGGTACCCATACAGACTACGTGGCTGCTACTGAGAAATTCCTTAGGGAAAAAAAAAAAAATTCTTTGCCCGACCCGGGAATTGAACCCAATAAGACCTCATGCTCAGAAATCGCGTAGAGTCCAACAAAAGGCAGTTGTTTCTTAAATTGGAAAAAAAGGCATTCTACGGGACAGGATAGACATTCTATTCTTCATTCTGCAGTGGGCAGGGCACATTGTTAGCAGAACGGATGGCCAATGGGGCCGAAAAGTTCTGAAGTGGCGACCGCGAACCGTAAGACGTTGCGATGGAAGGCCTCCCACTGGGTACCTGGTGAATGTTGCGGGGTGCGAGACGCACGGGACCGGTCAATGTGGCTACAACTGGGGGAGGCCTATGTCCAGCAGTGGACGTCTTTAGGCTGAAATAATGTTGATGATGATGGTGTTTCATAAAAATGAAAATTATTCATGACAGTTTCTTACCTATTTCTATCTTCATCATTAAATATAACCACATTCGCGCCATTCTAAGAATAACAGGTTTATTAAAATTATTAAACATCCGGTTTTACTACTAAGAAATTGACTCACTGTGTAAGATGGCAGAGAAACAGTGATTAATTAAAATCTAGATGATGAAAGGTTGTAACATTTTGAGAAAACAAAATGCGAATTAATAGCTTTTCCCTAGTTTCCCTTCCCTGTGTTTCGTCTCGCATGAATTTTTTTTTTAAACATTGCTCCACACTAGGAATTTCTCCAGTATCGTGGGTGCGTTTACAAACATTTAAACTTACATACACACAAACACCCACCCGAAACAACTATCTGTAGGTCATACAAATATTTGTTCCGTGCGGGGATCGAACCTGCGACACGCAGTGTAGCAGTCCAATCACTCAGCCACTGCGACAACCGTGTCGTCATCACCATCATCATCCTTAGAGAGAGAGAAGGATGGGCTATAATCATTGACTTATAATATTACTGCTATAATGCACCACGCGGGCCTAGTGGGTTGACTAGTACGATTTACTATTAGGAATTTCGCAGTAGCAACCGTGGAGTCCGGATTTCTACCCGGTTGATAACTAGGCCCGCCCCCTATTACATAAACACAAACATAATTACTGATGAAATGTACATATACAGGTAACCTTCTGACAACCTCTTCTGAGATTACAGAAGTGATGCTATGTTAATCCAGTGGAAAGTTACAAAAATACGAAACGCTCCGAAAGCCATTAGGTGCTTGTCTGGGACCTTAGGCCGTGTTCCTTGATAAAACATACCTGGCTTTAATTAGAGAATTACCTAATTTACATAATTAATTAGGAAGGAGACTCCAGGGAATAATTTATAAGCTTTATTATAATTGCTACTTGGAACCTGACTCATTCAATCTAATTTAATATTAAAGACATTGTGACTCATAGTATAGGAATACAAGGTTCTGTCTACTCTATTAAGTCACACATCTCGGTTGTATTCTCTAAAGAGGTAGGAAGTGTTTAAGAACGTATAGTAGCCAGTTTTTATCCGACTTCAAAAAAGCAGGAGGTTTTTTTACGGGTTTGTCCCTAGTCATTTAGCCACAGAGTTTATGTTTAGGAATGTGACCCTATTGCCTCAAATTCAGCCAAAAATCCTGAGTACTGATTGATAATGGTGCAGAAAATTCACACTTCTTCCTATCTAGCGGTCGACCAGGCATCTTATTCACAAAATCTTCGATTCGATAATAAATCGATTCGACAAGTCATATGAGTCATGTGAGCGAGATAGACATACGACTTTCCGAATCGAAATCGAATCGGAGTGTTTGTGAATAAGGGGTTAGGACCGCACTCTCATCATTCGCACTAAATTGCATTTAGTTTAATAATTAACACGTAATTTTCCAAGTCTAGTAAGTTTACTGAGTTTTTACATATCTCAGTAGCAGCCCAAAGCCTTTATTTGCCCGGTTGAGGGTAGCAGACTCTATTAGTCACAACTCTGTCTAGCTCTACGGCAAAAACGGGCATAACAATTGATGCTCCATAAATTAGCTAAAATCCTTTGTTGTATAACTTAACAAAGTTACAACAATTACGTCTAAATAACTCATACATATTTGCACGTAGACATGCAGCTAACTCCGAATAGTCACGTAGTCAATACGGGTGATATTCGCACAGCAAAGTGTTTGTGTCACCTGAGCGTAGAGGCACGTGCCTGAACTCACGCGCCCTTGCTGAATAGGCTAAGCTGATTGGTAGCCGGTTTAGCCTCACTTTATACCTAATGGCTCTGATTTCCAAGTTGCCGGTTTATGTACTTACATTATTTCGTGATTGCTGCTTTCAAAACGATCTTCTTCGTTGTGTTAGATTTGATTAGGTACTCATGTTAAAAAAAATTACCACCTTGGCGTGTATGACAATATACTGGGGTTGCAGAACTGGACGTCGTTTGTAATGTAACTCCCCTGTTACATTTTATTTGATGGGCCTTGTGAGGTCTATTTAGTTTTAAAACGGTGAACGAGAACATCGTGAGAACACATACATCGGCATGTCTTTGAACCATAATATTTGAAGACATGTGACATCTACCAACCCGAACTGAGCCTGCGTGATGGATTACAGCCCATTCCCTCTCCTAGAGTGGACGCCTGAGTCCCTGCAGTGGGAACATATTGAGACAACAACAACAACAAATACATATTGTAATATGTAACATGTCTCTATGGGGACCTCTGTAGTCTGTTTAATAAATAAATTATTATTATTATATTATAGGCACAGCATATTCTAGAAACCAAAATTTAAAGACATGTGACATTCTACCAATTCGCACAACGTTGCTTCCTCTCAATAGAAGTTGGTCTATAAGCCAGCAATTGGAACATTTAGGCTGATTGCGTCATCAATTGGATATGATGACGTCATAATAAAACATCGCACCTCAGTAGAGGTCTGTGGTAGAGGTATGTTACACCCACGTTTTGGTGATAATGGTAACTCCCAAATAAAATGGGACGAACACATGAAATGGACATAGTTCTGAAATATATTAGTTTTGTTTTACTCAGAACCTACCTAACTGGAAATAGAACGGAGATATTGCGATATTGCTGAGATGACGCACGAGTAATAGAGAAAGAAGAAAAAACAGAAAAAAACGGAAGAAACAGACATGTTGGGTCGACCCCAAATAATTTGGGATAAGCGCCGTAGTATGATGGTATTACGATCAGAGCAACCACAGCTCATCTTGAAATTAATAATAACACAGCAACTTAAAAAGCAGCATTCATAATAGAAACAGAAAGTTATACTTAAAACAACAAACTGCAAAGAACCCGTCCCACACAAATATTGACTCGGAAAACTTCTCAAAAGCTCCACACTTTTACTTTCAACCAACCTACTGGTGCCTCTAAGAACAGTTTCGTAATCCCAACAGTGAAAGGGCCCTGGAGGTACCACGGTACTTATAAAGCTCTTTTAACCTTGGGCCGTACTACAATAAAAACTGGTTTTGGTGCTGGCCCCATAGAGTACATGCATGAAGATATTCGGCAATAAACAATGGAACCAGACTCACTTGGTATGTGGAGGATTGGTGAACGAATGATATTGTGCGTAGCTGTTGATTTGGTTTGTAGTATTAGGAAAAGTTTTGGTCTGTATAGCGTTGTCTTTGTCACTCATTGGGTCTCTCTTCTAAAGTTCGATGTTTCATTTATTTTACTCTTGTTTATTGAATCAGTATTAGTCAAGCGATCGCAGTGACCGCCTTGGGGCCCTTAGTACAATCCCTGGATTGGGAACAAACGGGATTTGGGAACAGATATTTTCCATCAAAAAACCAGTAGTAGGAGCCTAGAGTCTGTATTTTTCTGGCCGGTTAATGGCTCAATAGACGCAGCTTCTACTAAATAGGAAACTGACATAATCTTGGTCAGCTATACCTACTCCTTTGCCTATTCCCCGTATAGCCGTGATAAAAATGGGTATCTTTACAACCAGAGTGTTATGATGAAGTGTAAAGATATACCGGTTATATCCACGTGTCTATAGCTCTTTATTTAAGTTATTTTATCGTTTAAACAGTGGTTCCACCAGGTGTGCTTTAGTCATGCTTCTAATGAAGGAATTTGTCATCTTTTGTTCAATACTGTTTTAAAGCATTCTTGAGGATTTCTTCACAGTGATTTTCACACCTCCATTAGTCTTGTCTAAATTAAAGACGAGTTCGAAAAGTCTTATTGTGCCTAGTATGTATGCCTTCTCTTTGTTAATCTTTAATTTTTGTCAATTTGTTTTGTCTCAATACTTTTTCTTTCTTTCCTTCTCGATGATAAGCGATACTACTACCTCTATAAGTAATCAATTGTATTTCACGGTTTTAGTTTATGATAGTTGCTCGACCGTAGGACCTGACTTATAATTTATCAATCAAATAGTTGACCTTCCAAGGAGCGGCTTCTAAAGGTCAGCAACTACTTTTATTCAATAACACGTGAGGTGTTTCGCGCCAGAAATCGGTATCTTTACCGGTCTTGGTAGCTAGGACTTGTGGTTTTACCACGAAATTGAATACGGACGGTTTTCTTTTGAAACTGCTTTCAATTTGTCATACAAAGATATTCTAGGCATGTCCGCCTGGCAATCTCTCATTTTATTCATCTTCATCATTGAGTAGTCCACTGCTGGTCCTGCTATTGTTTGAATTGCAAGACAAATCAAACAAAATTGCTTTTCTCTTTTTTTTTTTTTTTTTTTATAAATGGGCTTGCTCTTGACCTCAATCTTGCCCTAAGGGCAGAGATGATGTCGACGATGGAACGAGCTTACCCAGTAGAAGCCTGTTTACTCACGACTTAAACAGATTAGGGTTATATGAACTCGGAAAAACGGACGCAGGCAGGGAATTCCACTCCTTGGCTGTGCGCATAATAAAGGACCCAGCAAAGCGTTTCGTTCGATAAAAACATAATTTTATCCAAAGCTCTTCAATTTTATATTGCGAGTTCTGTTGAGATTCCGCCTCGCAAAGGATAAGGAGAAATATTCCTAAAGTTCTGCTACCAGCAGCAACCGTGCAATCAGACATTTGGGATGTCTTTTTTTCACAATCATCATCAACCTAGCCTTTTTCCAACTATGTTAAGGGTCGGCTTTCAGTCTAACCGAATGTAGCTGAATACCAGTATTTTGCATGGAGTGACTACCTATCTGACCTCCAATACTGTATTGTACCCGACGCTGGTTTTCAACTGGGCCAGTAAAGTTGAAAACCAGCGTCGGGCACTAGCTGCTCGGCAATTTGCTGAACTGGTCCTATTTGGCGCAGCCGTGAGATGCACGCACTCATTTGTATTTTTAGTTTTTCAAATTATTATTTTTTTGTTAATTTTATTGTGTGTTGTGTACACTTATGGCCTGTGTTAAATAAATGTGTTTTCTTTTTTCTTCTTTGTATTATCCCTTTGGTAAGACTGGTAGTCAGACTTTCATGTCACTGACTAACTGTAACGACTGCCAAAGATCTATATAATTATGGCAGCCGGGACCAACAACTTAACGTGCTTTCCGAGGCACGGAGGAAACTCGGTATGTAATGGGCGGTCACCCATCCACAGACCCACCTAGGTAAGCGTGGCTTAACCTAAAGGTCGACCCGAGTGGCTCTTATTATTTAGCTACAAGCTCCTCATTTCTCTACAATCATAAATTCGAATTTAATTTACACAGTTTCTACAGTCATTATACATTCCAGAATCTTGCCTGCAGTTATAATAACTCTGATAAAGATTATCTGGGGTTATCAGTTAGATTAGAGCACAAAAATGTTAAGTATCGGTTGCAGGTCTCTTATCAGTAGTATTTGCCCTGAACCCGCTCGACCTATGGGCTTCTGTGCTTTACTTTGTGAGGTACTTACTCTGATGCCGTTGAATAGGAGGTTGTTGATGTTATAGGGAACGTCTTTATGATTGGAAAGCTTAAGGGCCCGTTGAGATGTACTGTGATAACCAGAAGACATTATCAAGCTGGCACCAGGTAAAGCTTTAAATAAGATAATACCAGCAGAAACGTGATGAGTGGCAGGGATTTTTCAGCACGCCAGTCATCAGGCTATGTAAGTCTTGCGCTTTGTAAAGGCTTTGTAGGTATTGAGTGAGATGGTATGCAGAAGGCTGTAAATGTCTTCATACCTACCTTCAGGTTATCATCAGGGTTTTAGCTATTGCTTTGTGGCGTTTGGGTATAGGAAAGTGGCATCAGTGACTGAAATTAATGGTTGGTTTGTTATGGGCGTGTGATGTGGGAAAATGAGGAAAATGGAAAGATTTCAGTATGTTTTGGATGGATATTAGAGAAGAGGGAAACCAAAGAAACCATGAACGGACTGTGTCAAAGATGGCATCACAAGAAAGGAGGTGACTATTGAGATGACGAGTTACACTTGCATTTTGGTGTTCGGGTAAAAGTTTAGGTAAACATTATCACAAGAAAAACTCTGTAGAACTACTGTACATTGTAAGAGAGGTAGTTAATCGTCCTTGGAGATGGACGCAAAGACTTCATTCAAGGTAGATATTTCTGAAATACGTTACTAAAGTCAAGTTTTAAGTAAATCTTTAAAAGATGTTTAAGATCTACGCGAAGCTACTAACACACTGGTTTTCCTTATTTTCAAATAGCATCTTAAGAAACTGATGATTCAGTACTTTTTTCTCAGGCCATTAAACTAAGAAACCAAACATGATATAATGTGCTGATACCCTTTAAACGACCGTTAAGGTGGTTTGAACTTGAAACGCATTTTTTATTACAAACCATGAAGAAACATAATGTCACGTATTGATGTTCTTTTTTGTTGTTGACAAAAAAGGCAAAGGACAGACCACGATACGGCCTAGTTCCTCTATGGTGGAGGCTACTCATAGTTTATTAGGTGCAATCTGTGGGTGCAATCGTCATCTGAGAAGTAAATAGGTTATTCTTTAAAAAAGGTTATTCTGTAAAAGATTTCTGGAGATAACTGGAAAGTCCCTTATCCCGAACCGGGAAGTGTGAAGAAAGGGGAGACATAGACCCAGCAGTTAGCGATTCCGGACTATGACGTGATGATTGATGACAAATACCTGGTTGGTCTAGTGATCACAAGCGCTACAGTTAGGATATTTCATCAGGAATTTATCAGTAGCGGCAACGGAAAAAAATCTAATTAGTCCGTCAGATAGATTTCCAAAAAATATTGGACACATATTTTTTCTTTTTTCACGTAAACAAACAATGAAGACGATACAGTGCTTTGAAAACTCGTGTGACGTCATATTCTAAGATAGTATGACATTTCTTAGCGAGCAGTGACGTCACAACCTCCCACTCAAATCTTTGACGCGTTTTATCTTCGTCAATTTTTATTGATAGTATAAAACAAAAAATACGTATCCAATATTTTTCGATAATCTAATAGACGGACTAATTAGAATCATATTTTTTTTAGTCAGTAAACATCCCTTTTGACAACATACGGGACCGAAACGTGGTCGCTCACAATAGGCCTTATCAGAAAGCTCAAAGTCACCCAAAGGGCAATGGAGAGGGCTATGCTCGGATTTTCCTTGCGTGATCGAATCAGAAATGAGGACATCCGCATGAGAACCAAGGTTACCGACGTAGCCCGAAGAATCGCCAGACTTAAGTGGCAATGGGCAGGGCACATTGCTCGCAGAACGGATGGCCGATGGGGCCGAAAAGTTCTGGAATGGCGACCGCGAACCGGAAGACGTTGCGTTGGAAGGCCTCCCACTAGGTGGACCGATGACCTGGTCAAGGTTGGAGGAACCCGCTGGATGAGAGACGCACGGGACCGGTCAATGTGGCGACGCCTGGGGGAGGCCTATGTCCAGCAGTGGACGTCTTTTGGCTGAAATGATGATGATGATGATCCCTTTTGTGCGCAGGTGATGGCAACAGGCTCACGTCTTATTATATGGGACTTAAAAATAATTGGCAAAATGTGGGTACACCTCTGCCTAGCCCTTCGGGGGTACAGGAGTGCCATTATGTTTGTTTGTGGGGATACAAAAACAACAAATATCTCAACTCCAGTCTGGTCTATGATAGGATCAGACGCTAAAACGCTTCTTAAACATTTACAGATATCTTCTACTAAGAAGCAAGAACAAGATAACGTAGTAAAAAGTCGCGAAGACGCCGAGGTCATCCAACGACACAGTTTTGAACAACAATGGTGCGCCTTTTTTTTTTTTTTTTTTTTTTTTTTTGGTGGGTGGAAAATCATCGAATAACCCCCCCCGCTCTTGGGCAGAGCGAAGGGGAGTGTCAGACTTCTACTGACTAAAAACCAACCCATGTTCCCTCTTCCTCGCCCTTGTGTCGGAGCCGCGGTAACTTTTCGATATCCGCAGCCCCGACGGGCGTCGGCCCTTGCGGGCCCCTCCTTGCTGACATCTCTTTGAGGCGCGCGTGGAACACGTACGCGCCGCCGACACGGTCTGTTGCCGTCATGACGACGGCCGGACGGCGAGCTAGCCCGTTACTCACCGTCCACAGGCCCGCGTCTACGGTGGCCGGAGGTCATCGCGTGACCTCCGACGCCCGGAGCGCCTTCCGCGGCGGCTGGGACGTTGAGAGGTTCTCTCCCTCTCTCGTTCCGCCACCTCCTTCGCTAGCATCACTGCTTCGCAGAAGGAGGCGACGGCGTCCCATTCCTCCTCGCCCCGGACCATGGCTTGCACCAGGGCCGGGCGCGAGAGGTCGCCGCCGCCGATCGCCGCTACGAGAACACGGCGGGGCTCCGCCCAAGCAGGGCACACCTCCACAGTGTGCTCCACCGTGTCCTCCGGTCGATCCTCGCAGTGGAAGCATCCGGGCGTTTCCTCCCGCCTGATTCGGTGCAGGTACCTCCCGAAACACCCGTGTCCGGTGAGGACCTGCGTCAGACGGTAGGTGAGGGCGCCGTGGCGCCTCTCCAGCCACTCCTCAAAGAGGGGACTTACCGCCACTATCGTGGCGTGCCCTGCGCTGGGTTGCGACAGTCGCTGTCTCCATGCCGCCATGAGATCGCACCGGAGGTCTGTCCGCCGCGCAGCAATGTGCCGCGGCAGCAGAGTGACCCCCCGGTGTAGCGCCTCCGCGCGCCACTCATGTAGGCGCGCGAGGACTATCGCCTCCAGATCCCACGGCGGCAATCCGGCAAGGAGAATCGCCGCCTCGCGGGAGATCGTGCGGTACCCGCGGACAAGCCTTACGGCCATGACCTTTTGGGGCGCGTTCAGGTAGTGGACGGCCCGCTTCCTCACGGCACGCGCCCACACCGGGGCCCCGTAAAGGGCCATGGACCGCACGATCCCCGCATACAGCCTACGGCAGGAGGCGTTTGGCCCCCCCAGATTGGGCAAGAGCCACCTAAAGGCAGCCGCGGCCCGCTCCAGTCTGGGAGCCAAACGTCGGAAGTGCTCCACGAAGTTCCACCGGCTGTCGAGGACGAGTCCGAGGTACTTTAAAGTACACTCGACGCCGATGGAAACCCCTCCCACCGATAGCTGGGATCCCGACGGTGGCACATTCCCACGCCCATAGAAGCACATTGCCTCGGACTTGTGAAGTGCCACCTCGAGACCCAGCTGCCGGATCCTCTCAACGACTATCGCAACCCCGCGTGTCATGTTCGCGGCCGCCGCCTCGTGCGACTCCCCCCGTGCCAGCACCAGCGTATCGTCCGCGTAGCAGACGACGCTGACGCCGTCAGGGAGGTCAGCACGCAGCACCAGCACCAGCACGGAGGGCGGCCCCAGAACCGAACCCTGCGGAACACCGCACGACATCTCTCGCCGGTTCCATTGTCCGTCTTGACCAGGGTAGATGACAGCCCTGTCTGTCAGATAGTCCCCGACTACACGACGAAGGTAGGCCGGCACCCGGTGATACCGGAGTGCCTCCCTGATGCAGCTCCAGGGCATGGTGTTGAAGGCGTTGGCGATGTCGAGAGACACCGCCAGGACCACACCGCCCCGAGAGACCGCATCCCCCGTCGTGAGGGCTCTCACGCGCATGATGGCGTCCACCGTCGAGCGCCTCTTGCGGAAACCGAACTGGTGTTCCGCAAGATCCGGACCCATTCCCTCAAGGTGCTCGGCGAGGCGGTTTGCAATTACTCTTTCAAAGAGCTTGCCCACCTCGTCGAGCAGCACAATGGGCCGGTATGCGGACGGCGAGTCCGCAGGGCGCCCGGGCTTCTGAATGAGGACCAGCTTCCCCGTCTTCCAACGACGCGGGAACTGGCCTCTCTCCATGCACGCGCTGAAGAACCCCTCCAGTCGGGGCCCAAGAGCCTCTGAGGCCAGGGCCCAGGCTTTGCCAGGCAAGCCATCGGGCCCCGGGGCGGTATTTTTGGCCTTAAGCCTCCGTACCGCCACTCTCAGGTCTACCCCAGTCACCTCCGGAATGTCGTCATCAGATCCTGATTGGTCCGCTTCCGGCACCGCAGGTGGCGGAGCCATTGGCGGGGGACGATGCTCCCCTCGCGAAGGGAACAGAACGCTCACCACGTCCTCCACGAGCTCAGGCCGGAGACTCTGCGTCAGCGGGGGGCCCCGGGTGCGGAGTTGATTCCGCACCACCTTATAAGGGCGCCCCCACGGATCTCTGTTGAGAGTCTCCAGCATCTCCTCGCGGGCCTGATCCTTGGCCCGCCGACGAGCCTCGGAGAGGGCGGTCTTCGCCGCTCTGTACCCTTCATACAGCTCCGCCTCCACGGCTTCCGCATTCGGAGGACGAATGCGGCGCCTGCGATGCCTGGTGTACCGGCGCCGCGCCACCACACACTGCTGACGCAGGTGCGACAGCTCTTGCGACCACCAGTACACATGACGCCGGGCGCTTCCTGGCCGGACTCGGGGCATTGCCATGTCGCATATCTCGGACATGGCCTCCTGGAACCAAGCCGCCTCGGTGTTGACGTCGGCGGGCCTGGCTGGGGATGACCCCCAGGACCACACGATCGCGGCCTCCAGGAGAAGCTTCCGGTCCAGCTGCTTCAGCGCCCAACGCGGACCACTCGGGGTCTGCGGGACCGGCGCGCTTGGGGACTGGGCAGAGACCTCAAACCGGATATACCGGTGGTCGGAGTAGGTCTCCACCCCCTCCATGACGCGCCAGTCAGCGACACGCTGCGACAGAGCGGGGCTGGCGAACGAGATGTCCACCACCGACTCGCCCCGCATCCGCACACACGTGGCCACAGAACCCCGGTTCAGGATGTCCAGGCCTGTTTCCAGAGCCCAGCACTCGACCATCCTACCCCGCACATCCGTGTAACGAGAACCCCAAGCCAAGTTCTTGGCATTGAAGTCCCCGAGCACAAGTACGGGAAGGGAATAGCCTCCGATGACGACACTCAACTCCCTGAGGGAGTTTTGGAACTCGGCGAGAGTTCGGCTCGGAGAGAAGTAGACTCCCGCCACTACTATCTCCCCGAACCGTGCTGCTACGCACCCCTGACCCTTCCTGACCATCTCAAGGGCCGGGGTGCCGGCGGCGGCCGACGCAATGATGGTCACTGAGCCACTGAGGTCCTCCACCCAGTCTGGCCTGGGCGGGACGAAATAGGGCTCAGCGACCACGGCGATGTTGATCGACCACTGCGCCATGCTCTGGAGCAACAGATCCTGAGCGCAGGCGCAGTGGTTGATATTCGCCTGGAGGAGGCTTAATGGGGCCATTAATTAATGGCAGTCCATTTCAGCCCCCTGCAGGGCCTCCTCAGGCTTGGCGGCAGCGGCTTTGGCAGCAGCGGCTTTAGCGGCAGCGGCTTTGGCGGCAGCGGCTTTGGCGGCAGCGGCGGCCGCGGCAGCAGCGGCGGCGGCGGCAGCGGCGGCGGCGGCAGCGGCAGCGGCCTCGGCGTTGGCGACGGTGGGGGTGGTGGCGGAGGGCCTCCCTTTTCCCCTGGCCTTGGCGGGTGGAGCGCAGGCCTTGCTCCCTGCCCGGTGCTCGGCCGGCTTCCCAGCCGCCGCACATGCGTCGCAGTGCGGCGTGGCCAGGCAAGCCGCAGCCCAGTGACCGGGCTGACCGCAGCGGAAGCATAGTTCGCTGCGGTCCACCTCCGAGGTGCATCGGCACCCTACGTGCTGCCCCACGTGGCAGCGAAAGCACCTCAGAGGTCTGGGCTCCAGGAGCTTGACCTGCGCCCTCGACCAGCCCACCTTGAGGGTGCGACCCTCCGCAATCGTCTTCGCCACCGTCACAGGGCAGCTGACCGTTACAGTCAGCATGCCTTCGCGGTCCGGGCGCAGGGTGCCCGCCTTGACCTGCTCGGCAGAGCACCCTCCAGCCGCGGTGACGGCAGCCAACACCTCCTCCTCGGAGACCGAGTCGTCCAGACCCACGATGCGCAGGCTTGCGCACTTGATGGGCCTGGACACCCGGACCTCGTCTGCATTTAGGTACGCCCTGAACTTTTCAGCCAGAGCGTCCGCCGACGAGGCGCTCGAACCCTCGGGGAGCTCCAACAATCGAGCCCCTGTAGCGGTGGGTCGAACTCGGAGGCCCCCGATGATCCCGAGCTCTTCGAGGTTCACCTTCTTCTTCAGCCCATCTATAACGCCTCCGTACTCCATGCCCTTACTAACCGCGTTTGGCTGCAGCGTTACCACTACAGCCGCGTTTTTCGGGGCACGGAGCCGCGCCGCAGCGCTCCGCTTTTTCTGCCGGCGCTTGCGTTCTCTCCGCCTGGCTTTTTGGGCAGCCTTTTGCTCCCGCCGCTTTTCCCCGGCCACCTCCCAACCTGACTCGCCCTCGGAAGGCTCAGGGGGTGGAGGGGGTGCCTTGCCCTTCTTCTTCTGGGCAGGCGCCTTACCCCCCTTCTGGGGAGGCGCCCTGCTCTTTGGAGGGGTAGGCTCCTTGTCCTTCGGAGGGGCAGGCGCCTTGCCCTTCTCCGGTTCGGGCGCCTTACCCTTCGCCTGGGCCTTGCCCTTCAGAGGAGGGGGGGGTCCCGCCTTGCCCTTTTGAGGGGCAGCCGTTTTACGCGGTGGCGCTGGGGTCGGCTTCCCACCTGGCTGGGCCCCGCCTTCAGGCTGGCTGGACGGCCCCGCCCCAGGGTCACCGGCCGCCGCGTCCGCATAGGTCTTCGCCCCCAGGGAAAGCCGAAGAACAATGCCCTCCAAGAGGGAGTGCCCCCTCTCGAGGTCAGCCAGCCTCTGCAGAACCAGGTTCAGGTCCCGGTCCCCGGCAGCCAGGGGCTGGCTTTGCCCGCGCCCGTCTTGAGGCACCTCCTCAGGGCAGGCTCCTCGGAGCTTGGCCAGGTTCGCCTGGAGCCTCGCGTTCTCCTTCTGGAGACGCTCTATGGCGACCGCCTGGCGCGTGACCTCCGCCCGAAGAACGGACACCTCGTCCGACGGAGGTCCACCACACAGCGCCTCCGCTGCCGCCACAATGGAGGCCGAGGCCGCGGCGATCGCGGCCTTCTTCGACTCATTCGTCCTCTTTAAAGAGACTCCATGTATTGCGGCCACCACGATCTCCGCAAACCCGGCCAGGCGCTCACCAACGGAGCCGCCGCCGGTGACCTGGTCTCCACCAGTGTTGGCCTCAACACCGGTCTCTGGCCCACCAGGCTCACCGCGCTCTCCACCGGTCTCCGTCTCGCCGCCAGAAGACGACGACGAGATGACCTTTCGGCCGAGATGGAGCCCTTCTCCGGCGTCTCCCTTGGCTCGCCGGGCAGCCTCCAGGGAAGCGGCACGCCTTCCCCGAGGGATTTTTCGGGCCGAGGTTAATCGGTCCGATCCGCCGGACGACGACTCCTCGGCTACAGCTCCGGCTCTGGGCCGCTTAAGGAAACGCTCTGCGTTTTCCTCAGCAGCCCCCGAAACCTCGCGTCCGGAGCCCGCCAGGCTAGCGAACGACCCGGAGTCAGAATCCGACCCCGAGTCGCTCAAGCGACTCCCCTCCCAAAGTTTTCCGAGAGCCTTCTCCCGGCACTTACCCGACATCTTGTCAGGCGCTCTCTCCTCAACACTATTACCGGACCCAACACTTACGGACCGGGAGCCTCCTCGGCTCATGTTGCCAGTGTTGCCACTGGCATGCGGTATGGGACTGACGTTGCCCCCCCCAGAATACGAGGGGCTTGACGCCTCCGAAGGAGACGTGGCGGATTCTCCAGCTGCTGTGCAGCTGGTACCGCCCTGGGGTAATTCTATTGCGCTAGTCTTATCCATGTTTTTTCCTTTTAAGGGTGTGGTCCCTCTCCCCCACAAACTTCCTCCCTCAGCCTACTCGCTGCCCTCACAGTCACGTCTGATGAGCAGACGCGAACCAGAGAGCAGCGAGTAGGGTTTCCTCCTGCGACAGGCACACCGCCCGAGAACCCGAACACTGTTCACGTCCCCGGGCGGTGCGCCCCCCGCGTGTCCCTCTTTGTCTGGTCTCTCGCCTTGGGCCTTTCCGGCATGAGTATATCTACCGGCAGAGCCCCAAGGGTCATTGAGACACGCAAGCCCCACCACGACGGCAACGTGGGAACACTCTGGTGGGGACAATGGTGCGCCTGCGCCTAACATTGCGCGTAATTACGCATTGTATGCGCACGGGCAAGTTTTAGTCAAACTTATACCCCCTTATTAATAAAAAAAAGTTAAGCCTGCTTAAACTTACGCTTGGTTTATCTCGCATGCCGTCCCTTTCATTTGAATATTTTTGAAGTGAGACGGCATGCGAGATAAACCAAGCGTAAGTTTAAGCAGGCTTAACTTTTTTTTTATTAATAAGGCCGAGTGTCTTTGACATTGACTGCGGCTTTATGTCGTAGCAATAAGAGTGGTTTTTGAAGAGCAAAATGTTAACACCGATGTGTTTTGGACAAGTAATGTGGTTTTTGGGACCAAATTAAATGAAATGGACACTGTATTTGTTGTAAGATAACATTTTATGATTGTCATACATCACTTATCTCCGAATAAATAGACAACGGTTTATCTCGGTATGTATAAGGTTCTCCTATAGTTATCCAGCTATGTTAAAGACCCATGTACCCAGTCTCACCAAGGGATTTCGTATCACCGGGTACAAACAGAGTTGTAGAGGTCAGATAGACAGTAACTTCATGTTAAATACTGGTATTTAGTTGCATCCGGTTAGACTGGAAGCCGACCCCAACACAGTTGGGAAAAGGCTACGCAGATGATGATGTTAAGGCGGAGATTTCTGCAAACGTTCAAAAAGGTGGTTTTTTAAAGCAGTGTATCTCATAAACCGTAAATAATTTTGACAAACAAAAAAAATATGACATTTTCAAGACCTTTTCGCATACCGTGATGGAATTCAAAACATAATTAAACATACTTTAATGCACGAAAAAAATCTTCAAACATACCTCTTAACAAATTTTAAAAGCTGTTTATCTCTTTATTAACAAATATAATTATAATTTAAAATCATCATCATCATTTCAGCCCGTAATCACCCACTGTTGGGTATAGGCCTCCCCTTTCTTCTGCCAGTCTTCCCTGCTTTGTGCGTCTCTCATCCATCCATTTCCCGAGCTCCTGACGATATCGTCTACCCAACGCGCTTTAGGGCGACCCTGGCGAAAATTTAAAATACACCATAAAATTTCAAATGCCAAACTGCATCCAGTGATGGATTGTTTTTTATTAAATAGTTAATTTCTAATTTTATACGATTTTATTTGCACTTTTAATTAACTCATGCTCTTGCTGGCAGTGTATCGCTGATCACTCTCACGCACGGGTAGACGCTATTGCTAAGCTCCCCCCACTCGCTCAAGGTCGTTGGCGTATATCTGGGCCTTAAAGACCTAGTGGGGCAGCTAATCCATATGAGGAGTGACAAAGAGTCCTGATAGGAGTCAATAACAGTGCTCGTCTTGGGAATCGAACCCAGGGCCTCATCTTGCGCAGTAACACGCTACACCAACGAGACAGTTTTCATTTTCATTAACAAATCAGAAACAATAAAATGATGAATGAACCTAAATGTCTTATGAGTGAAATGTGACTAACATGCACTAAATGCTGATGACTTCAATCATTTATTTTTGATGATTCTTTTAATTAGCGTATCAATGCGATGGATGACTGTTTGTGTGTGGATGGTAGTTTTTAGCGGGCCTTTGTTTATTTTTTCATAATATTATATTAATTATTGCTAACCAATTTCTTGGCAAATATAATCTTGTTACTAGGCATTTGGTAGTGGAGGTCAGGTGGTAGTTCATCATCATCAGCCTATAATGTTCCCACTACAGGGATTCAGGCCTCCTCTCTAGGAGAGGAATCTACCACGCGTGCCCAGTGCGGGTTGGTAGATGTCACATGTCTTCGAATTTTTTGGTTCTAAGACATGCCGGTTTCCTCACGATGTTTTCCTTCACCGTTTTGAGAGCAGTGGTGATGAAATAAATTACACAAAGTAATGCGCCTGGGGCGGGGTTCGAACCCACGACCTACTGTTTGTAAGTCGGGGCCGCCACCACTGGGCCACCACTACCCAAGTGGTAATTATTTCATGCGAAATATTGAAAATAATCACTCTGCCCCATGTATGAACGTGGAACGAAGAGGCGTGTAATTTGGTAGTTTCTACTTACCCTCATAGGATATACACTTGAGTTTATGTGTTTATTGATTTATTAATGACTATAATTTAGCTAATTCCACCATATTGGAGATTTAGAAAATTATACAAAGCAACATCTGCCGATCATCATCCAAACACGAAAAAAAAACAAAAACACTTTGCTTATACTGGGAATCGAACGCAGGACCTCGTATTCAGCAGTTGCGCTTGCGATCACTAAACCAACAAAGCAGTCAACTAGGAGGTAGTGTTACCTGAAACTTTGTTTTACTTAAATTTTCTCCATTTAGGTATTCCTTTTTGACCTCCTCACTAGCACCTACGCGGTCAGGGTTCATGCCTGATTGATGACAATAGGTTTGCCCCTATTACACTGGGTGTACCTATATGTATAAGGTTTACCACTGCCTAACTATAAGCATGTTGTTATATGATCTACCTAGTTTCCATGCCAACCTGTACATTCCTTATAGACGGTCATACAGAACACAGATGTCTATGACATCATTCTGGCGTCTTTAATCCATCTCAAGTGTTATGATCTTGTTGAGTTCTTCCGATATCACTTCCCACATGTGGGAGGATTATATAGCCGTCTACTCGTGTTCGCTATTTTTGTATTAACTTTAACTAGAGTAGATAATTTCTAGTTAACAATCTGACGTAAACAGAAGCTAGATTCAGTAAATAACCGACGTTATTGTATGTGGGATGGATATAATCAAATGACAAAGTTGGAAGACGTGTACTTATAATATTTTCATATTTTTTAAATATCTATGGATGATACAGTTGACTGACAGTTACCTGAAAGTCTGACAGCAATGTCGAAGGGCTCCACAATCCAGTACTAACTTAAATGTGTTGTGAAGGTAAGATAGGCAGCCGCTCCATGTAAAATACTGGCACAAATAAACAATTTGATTTGATTTGATTTGGTATTCAGCTACATCAGTTAGACTGGAAGCCGACCCCAACATAGTTAGGAAAAGGCTAGGCAGATGATGATGATGTATGATACCGATTGTATTTGTTTCTTACAATTAATTATTGTTGTAAGTAACTAAAATTCTATAGAAATAAATATTATTTTAGACCCGAAACCGGTCTGTATGTGTATGTATTTCTGTGTTAGTTAATCAAACAAACAAAACTCACCGACTTCCGAAGCTAAAGTTATATTTAACACTAGCTTTTGCCAGCGGCTTCGCCCGCGTGAAAATGACGATTTTCCGTACAAACTTTCATCCCCTATTTAAAACCCTTAGGGGTTGAATTTCGAAAAATCCTTCCTTATTCCTTGTCTACATTATAAAGGAAACCTCTGTGCAAAATTTCAGCTTTCTAGGTCTAAGGGTTTGGGCTTGGCGTTGATGAGTCAGTCAATCAATCAGTCAGTCAGGACTTCTCTTTTTTTTATATAGATAGATAGAATGATAGATCTCGGTGTTTTTAGAAGTTTTATTTTTTGCAAAAAAAAGTTCTAAATCAATGTGGTAATAGAAAGTGTTCTACCATCCAATATTTGCTAAAATATCAACACTGTTATGAAATAGAGAACGTTGGCATAGTTTTATATCTCGCCACTCGGCAGATCAGCGCTGGCATTTAATTAAATGTACTAGCAATCATTGTGTGGAAATATCAATGGTTTTGATCATTATTGAGTTTTGAAGAGATACTATTTATTACTTTGCGTGACTTGATGAGTTTATCTATGGTCGGGGTAAGTTTCTAAGCTTCTTCTTCTTCAACCTTTGACCACCCAATGCTGAGTGTAGGTCTCTTCTTTCTAATGCGGCCGCCACACACTCGACGAGTGGCATGGGAAGTAGCGAGGAAAGGAGGCAGAGACATAGTGTGGCAACGTTACTCGTAATGCCGCACGTCATGCTCCTCGTCCTGCCCATCGCTCCGCGATGATCGCGCGGTGAATACATGTGATCCACCATCTCCGTTGGCGAGGACGATGACGACGATGTATATTTCTTTATAAGACATTGATATTAACTATACTAAAAGTGCATAGCGCGCACGCTGCCACAGTTTCATCGTCCACCAAAGGCAAATAACAAGTGAGGAGCGTCGCGATTAATTGCGCGAGTGGCCAGAGCGAGCAACATCGCGGCAAATGAGGAGCATAGCGATGAGCAGCGCGAGGAGCATAGTGTGGCGGCCGCATATAATTATAAGCTTAGAAACGAGTAATTCGGCCCAAAATGCACATTTTTCTAAACACAAATACCTAATACATAAAATTGTGTGTTCCACTAAAGCACAGATAGTATAACACTACGTTAAAAAAAAAAATATTTTTAATTGAAAAGGATTAGTGATCGTAAAGTGATTTGTAAAAAAGTTCATCCGGAAAATTCATCACATTATACCTACCATGGTGGATTATGGGTATGTAAACTGAGTAAAGTAAGTTCCTATTTCTACGGACAAACAGCATTTCTGCTATAATTTCCCAATTGTACTAGGACTCTATTTATTAACACCTATGTTCAAAGAGAACTTAGTTCTATTTTTTTGCCTGCCAGGCAATTTTAAAGCCTATGCTCAACTATCTAAGTTCAAAATGTACTGCATCCAGACTCTCTCGGCGCAATAGTTCCAGCTGACTGTAACTTTAACGATTTAGAGCTATAGCACATTGAATAAAATGTTTAAAATCATTATAGGTACTCGCTATTCATATCAAGAATGTTCATAACAATGTAACATGTCATGCAATTTTGAACCATAGCTTTCACGTATATGATTCAAATTACAGTGAACGATCAATCTAATACATGAGAAAAGTATTCCACAGTTTCCTTCATTCAAATTCAAACCTTATATTCCTTGAGATAACATTTAATATTGAATGGCTTCTAAACTTGTTTACAATCGAAATTCTTGATCGGCAAAGGCTTGCAAAATCGAATTAATAGTATTATAACGTAAATCTGAGTCAGAATGCGCAGGTTTCTCAATGGGTCACCCATCCGAATACCGGCCTTGGCGAAAGTAGCTTAACTGCATGTTGGTGCAATGGTGATAAATTATTATGTTTTGCACCTACTTTTGCAAAGTTATGGTTTACCTTGAAAGTATTAAATTGTAGTTGTAATGCTAAAACTAGGTGATATAACTTCACGACTTGTATGCCCTGAAGGAGGTATCAGAGCTATAAGAAATTTTAACAAGGAGGAAGCTATTTATAGCTTCCTCCTTGTGATGTCCTATGTTATCCAAATCAATTGTAGAGCCTTCTCGAGCCTCCAATAGTTGAATGCAGCTAAGAACCATTTTTGACAAAGAACGATGAGTTGTGGAGGTCCATCTGACCGCCACAACTCAGTTACTGGGTAACACAAGACTGGTTGGTAGGCACGAAAACAAAGTTATGCAGATCTCTCATTGTACCAGAAATCTACACAAATTGGGGCCATGCTATACTGGAAATTATCTTGATCTTGACAAGAATGATGCGCCTTGTCATTCTTACTCCCCTCTTCTGATGCCGAAACAATCAATGGTTCAGTTATTTATTGCCAAAATCGTAAACAAGTAGGTACTAGTCTGTAAGGTAGCGGCGGACTGACTAAGTCCTCATTGTTTACACGTGCTGGTGATCCTAACAAGTCTAAAAACTAAAACCCGACTACAAACGGCGGACTAAAACTATAATATATACATATTTGTAATGTGCTCGTCAAGACCTTTCATTTGATACCAAACATGTTATGATTATCTCAATTTAATTTTTTTCGATGTTATAATCTGACATTTAACTTCCGTCATATAAATATTTGATATAATGTATATAGCCTATGACACCCGGGCTATTCTCACGAATCTATAGACACCTCATTTATTAAAATCCGTTTGGTAGTTTAGGCGCTACGGTGGAACATACATACATACATACATACATACATAGACTGCCAAAATCATTACCCTTCCTTTTGGCTTTGCCGTAGTCGGGTAAAAAGGGGGGTCCCTTTGTATGCAACTTTGTGTTTAGGTGACTAACACAATACATGACGCATAGTACGTGCTAGGTAGATGTGATCACGACTGTGGTGTATCTAACAGGTTTCATCATAATCATCAGCCTTTAAAGTTCCCACTGCTGGGACTCAGGCCTCCTCTCTTTGAGAGGGAATGGGCCATCACGTCAATCCATCACGCGGGCCCAGTGCGGTTTGGTGAACGGCACATGTCTTCGATTTTTTTGGTTCTAAGACACGTCGGTTTCTTCACAATGTTCTTCTTCACCGTTTCGAGAGCTGTAGTGACAGGTTGTCTTCCCTAACTACGTCATAGTTCGTCCACTTGGAGGAGCGATGACCTGGTGAAGATTGCGGGGTTCCACTGGATGAGAGACGCACGCGACACTTGAGGGATCAAGTGTCGCCACATTGACCGGTCATTGGTCAATGTCCCGACACTTGAGGGAGGTCTATGTCTAGCAGCGGTTCTCGAAAATGATGATGATTGTAGTCTTCTACCATGTACTTAGCATTTCCTATTATCATTTACTTAGCCTTGTCTATACCAGCATACATAGGTTCTTTTTTTGTGTGGAAATAATCAAGACTTTTCCTGCTCCGGGCAAAGCGGTATGGAGTATCAGACTTCTATAAACCACTCATGATCCTTGAGCCCTTTGTGCCGAGGCCGCGGTATCTCCTTCGAACAACCCGCAGCGCCGACGGGGTACCAGCATCCTTTGAGTATCAAATGAAGATAGGTATAAGTGTAGAGTATGACTGAAGAAACGATGGATGGACTGTGTGAAGGATGATATGGGAAGAAAGGAGGTGACTGCTGAGATGACAAGAAATAGAGAAGTAGGTATGGAAGAAGAAGACATGCTATTCTATTTATCTTCGGGGACGCCGGCAGACACCAGACGGGCGATCAGTCCTTTCGTTGTGGATTATTTCGCCCAGTTCCAATGCTATTCTATTTATCTTTAGGGACGCCGGCAGACACCAGACGGGCGATCAGTCCTTTCGTTGTGGATTATTTCGCCCAGTTCCAATGCTATTCTATTTATCTTCGGGGACGCCGGCAGACACCAGACGGGCGATCAGTCCTTTCGTTGTGGATTATTTCGCCCAGTTCCAATGCTATTCTATTTATCTTCGGGGACGCCGGCAGACACCAGACGGGCGATCAGTCCTTTCGTTGTGGATTATTTCGCCCAGTTCCAATGCTATTCTATTTATCTTTAGGGACGCCGGCAGACACCAGACGGGCGATCAGTCCTTTCGTTGTGGATTATTTCGCCCAGTTCCAATGCTATTCTATTTATCTTCGGGGACGCCGGCAGACACCAGACGGGCGATCAGTCCTTTCGTTGTGGATTATTTCGCCCAGTTCCAATGCTATTCTATTTATCTTCGGGGACGCCGGCAGACACCAAACGGGCGATCAGTCCTTTCGTTGTGGATTATTTCGCCCAGTTCCCCATTTTGGTGGATCCCCTTCATGGGTTACTGGTGGTCGGCATCGCGAATCTTCCTGTTGCCTTGCAGAAGCTCACCAGTTGTTCGGTAGAGATTTCTGCGAGCTTCTCTTCATTAATCTCATCTGTTCCTAGGATTTCCCATCTGAGTGGCCCATACATTGTGCATTCCGCCACAAGGTGGAAACTTGTTTCTTCTGCTTCTCTACATGCTGGGCTTAAGGGATCTTCCTTTACTTTCATAATCATCAGGTGTCTATTGAGTCCACAGTGTCCTGTTGCGATCCCTACTACTAGTCTTATGTTTCCCCTGCTCATTTTGAGTAGCTTGTGGGATTTCTTTACATCATATGAAGAAGACATGCTGCGCCGACCGCGTGCGGGCAGGAGAATTATAATGCTAAAGTCATTTCCCCGTCTAATTAGATTCGGCTGAATATCTGCTTTGTCGAAATACTCTTGCGTGAGTGGTCGTGGTTGCGCAGACGAGGTACACGAAGAGATGATCGGTATGTCATTGACTTCCCCGAGGATTGCCCTTTAGCTGAATACCAGTATTTTATATGGAACTGGAGTGCCTATCTGACTTTTACCACGTAGCTTATTACACTTTGTAAAATACATATTTTCCTTATAAAATTGTATTATATTTATACTGTAAAGCCAGTACTGCCTCGTTGGTCTAGTGGCCGCAAGTGCGACTGCTCAGCATGAGGTCCTGGGTTCGATTCCCGGGTTGGAAAAAGTGTTATTGAGTTTTTCCTTCAGGAATTTATCAGTAACAGCCACGGAGTCTGTATTTGTGCCCGGTTGATGGCAATAGGCTCGCCCCCTATTACATGGAACTTAAACATAACTGCGAAATGTGGGTGTACTATTAGGTACACCACTGCCATGCCCTTCGGAGATTACAAGCGTGATGTTATATTTAACTGTAAATCGTACATATTCTTTCCATCTATCTCAATTTTTAACTGCAGTAATGTAACGTATAGGTAGTATGAAACTTTGCAAATCTAACTTCTTATACCTACAAATTGCAAATCTGTTACAAAAAGCTGTTGTCCTATTACTCACAGTGGTAACGTTATCAGGGCCACGATACCGTTCACTATGATTCATCTTAACTACAGGTACCATAAATTAAGCAATTAAAATGTTTTTATTGGAAATAAATACCCGCAATTGACTGTTAGACTGAATGGTTGTGATGCATCAAACCTAAATGCCTAAATGTTTTAGCATGCCTAGGTCAAACCGGTGTGTGCGAATCGCTAATTTGCCAATGATTTTAGCAAATGGAATGCGTTAGAAACTTAATAAAAAAAAGAGAGCCAAAAACATTAAAATAATGCACACAACTTACAGGTTTGGAGCTGTAGTTGCCAATTGGTAGCGGCCCCGACGTGCATGTCATACCTATAATAATTATGGGCTGAAGAGATACACTGTACTTTGGTACAAAACCACTGCTCATAATAGTCCCAAAACAGTAATAGTCAACCTGTGAGGTTGTTGTCTGCTTAAAAGGACTATACCGCGGTGCCTTGAGCATGGTCACCAGTCATATCTGTGAAATTTAGCGGTGGCACATAAACATACAAACCAAGCGACTACCCGCTAAGAGCACCTTGTAGGGTACAAGCGAAGGGTGTTTCAGGGGGAAGACAGCAAAGCGACAGAATTCGAAGACCCAATGATGACATTCACGAAGTCACACTGGGCCTGATAGTGGGTTATGGCACTCACTTGTACAAAAAGCAGACCTGTGCTACAGTAGTAGAAATTTTATAGCGCTAGTACTGTTATACACAATTTTTCTGACAAAAATGCCAATTTGAAACGAATTTCATAATTTAAGCAGAATGGAAGAGTATCTACTTGCAAAGTAGGCGACCTAACCAGCATGACTACCAACCGTGTGATAGTCAACACAATCACACATTAATTATAAATGCACAGACACCTCATTTATCTTTGCTTACAAAACCATCAAACAACCAGTTTTTATACCACTGATTGTCTTTTCCTCAATAGTGTGAAAACACCGCAAAAAGTGATTATTACGCAATTATCTATTATCTCCGGACATCGTGCTAATTGTCCGGACATTCTCTGTAATCATCGGAAATTAGGCAGCCAAGGTTGAATGTTCAAGAATGAATGTTTTGGACCTCTAAAAGGTCACTTGCTAATAGAGTTAGGGTTCGGAATACTAATTTTAGGGAACAAGTAATTGTGTAATATTTTTGAAGACGTAACGATGGGAACGCGTCGATGTTTTGGTATGAATGGTTCAGTGGTAAACGCAAAGGTACTGACTTAAGTGTTTTGAATTCAATTCTAGTAAGGCATGGAATGTTTCTGCGGGTTCTAAGTAGTTCTTAAATATGTAAGGCAAGCTGGTTTCCTCACGATCTATGTATTTCTTTCATTGAAGCAAGTTATTTATACAATACATTCATGAATCCGAATAATAAGCGGTGCGTGTCTTGGGTTGTCTGAGTTAAAGCTTGATGATTTTGCTTTTGGTAGACCATTCCTGGCATACATGAAGTTTGCAATTTCATCGTCATAGATCCATTATATTACACTAGCTGCTACCCGCGACTTCGTTCACGGGGAAATTTTGATGTGATGATTTTGAAGTGATGTGAAATCTCGTTGATCGAGTGGTCCCAAGTGCAACTACTGAGGATGAGGTCCGTGGTTTGATTGCAAAGTTTTTTCGCAGTAGAGGCCAGGCCACGGAGCGTGGTTTTCGTGCCCGGTCGATGGCAACATTATATCTATAGACATCAAACGCCCCCTATCACATAGCGCTTGAACATTACTCCAAATTCTGAAAACGTGCATGGTAAGTTTATCTACTGTTGGCACTGGATGGGAAAACTCTTCGGAAAGTGGATTTTACGCATCTATATCTAATTCCACTCGACTCTCTCCTGTTTAAAGCAGCTTATTTGCAAAGACATCTGTTCCATGGCCAGTCGCAGATTTTTGGTGATGTTGCAAGTTGGGGTAAGATTCAGCGGCAATTTGTAAACGGAAAGAGCAATCTGACCATTGTTAAGCAAAGTTGCAGCAATGCCCGAGGAAGCCACAGCGATAAGACGGCACGGTTGAAGCAGTGCCTCGGCGTTTGACTGTGACGCTGCATGTACTGTATTCGATCCCCGCACTGAACAAATAGATTTATGTCGTGGGTCGTATCTAGTTTTAATTACTTAGGTTTTTATTTTAAAGTTTTTACAGCTGTTACTGTGTACTTGTCAATTTGTATTTGTTGACTATTCACGACAAATATTAACACCGCAATTCAGTAAATGGTGTCAAATGAACAATGCCATCTGTCGAAGACGAAGTTAAACTGCCAAACTTTAATGCATGGGAAGCAAACACACATTATAGGGCTTAGGCTATGTAGTTTCCTGCATGGATGGCGCGCGGAGGCACTACATGCCGCGGTAGCGGAGTTACCCACTCCGCTACCGCGGCATATTGCCGCTATATAGGCGGACAGACCCCCCCGGTGTGATTTCATGGCGACATGGAGAGAGCGACTGTCGCAACCCCGTGCAGGGCACAGTCACAGTGGTGGTTAAGTGCCCTCTTTGAGGTGTGGCTTGAGAGGCGCCACGGCGCCCTCACCTTCCGTCTGGCGCAGGTCCTCACCGGACACGGTTGTTCCGGGAGGTACCTGCACCGAATCAAGCGGAAGGAAACGCACGGATGCTACCATTGCAAGGATCAGCCGGAGGACACGGTGGAGCACACCGTGGAGGTCTGCCCCGCGATGAGCCCCGTCGTGTTCTATTAGCGGCGATCGGCGGCGGTGACCCGTCTGGTCCTGGTTCAAGCCATGTTGCGGGGCGAGAGGGGATGGGACGCCGTCGCCTCCTTCGGTGAAGCAGTGATGCTAGCGAAGGAGGTGGCGTAATGTGAGAGAGAGAGAACCTCTCGTCCCAACCGCAACAGGAGACGCTCCGGGCGTCGGGGGCCATGTGATGGCTTCCAGCCACCGTAGGCGCGGACCTGTGGACGGTAAGTAGTGGGCTAGCTCGCCGTCCGCCCGTCTTATGACGACGACAGGCCGTGTCGACGGCGCGTTCGTGTTCCACGCGCGCCTCAAAGAGATGTCAGCAATATGGCAGCTGCGGGTTGTTCGAAAGAGATATCGCGGCCCCAGCACAGACGGCAAAGAAGGAACATGGGTGGTTTTTTGTCAGTAGAATTCTGGCATTCCCTACCGCTATGCCCAGAGCGGGAGGAGTCAAATGATGATATCCCACCCTCCAAAAAAAAAACCCTACGTAGATTTTCAAAGCAGCGTCATTTAAACTAATCAAGGGTACATTTTGCTATCGTAACTGTCTGAAAAAGACGATTTAAAAGTTATCTTGTGAACAAATTTATTAATTAGTACCCTTTCAATGCAATAGATGTCGTTGCATGTATGTTTCTTAATGTTCTTCTCAAATATACTTTAAATTCGTATATCTTTTGATAGAGAGCACCAATTACAATAAAACAAAAACTAATCATATTAGTTTTAAAATGTACACGTGATAGTTCTATAATAAACTAATACACCCACGACACACAGACTACATACAAAAATTCTAAAAATGATTGTAACACAACAAAAAGAAAACGTTATTTTTTCTAAATAATAAATGTTCAATTAAACAGAAACTCTACATCTACAGATTTTTAATATTGTATTCACAATGAAAAGAAGATTTTATTAATTAATCTACTCTGAATTAATTTGAAAATCATATAGCATCAGAATAAAAACAAATACCTGGAACTTACAAAAAGTGAAAACCGATTGGGGATCGAACTCGCGAACATGTTTAACATTTTTGGAAATAAAACATTATAAAACATCACAAAAAGTGAATTCTGACTGTGATTTGAACTTGCGTACCTTTGTTTACAGATGGTCTCTGTACCGTTAGGCTACGAACACCAGTGATAAAAAGTTTGAAATAGACCTTCTATTTTAATATAAGTATGACAGTTGACAGTTCGATTGTGGTTCGAAAATAGAAAGTTCGGAAATTTGAAATGACTTAAGGGACTTCAGCTTTCTCTTGGATTTGCAACGCTCGCACCAGGCGCCTAAAGTGAAAAATTGCACAGCACACTCGATGTCCCTTGCGATATTTCGTATTTTCAGTATCAAGCTGTAAAACAGTTGAGGATTATGGATAATGCAATACTGCTCACCCCCTTAAGTTAATATGGGGATAATATATAGCCCATGTGTTATTCCAGACTATAATCTACCTCTGTGCTAAATTTCATTCAGATCCGATCAGCCGTTCTGGCGTGAAAGAGCAACAAACATCCATCCATCCTCACAAACTTTCGCATTTATAATATTAGTAGGATTACAAAGTTACAAAATTATGCATTGACTAGTTTATCCTTTTTCTGCTGTCATGTTTTGGAAACTAGATGAATGTTCAGTTATTGATTTTGCTATACCACTCACAGATATACTTTTTCTAAAAGCATATTATTTAGTTTGTCTCTAGCTCTAGCTAGTCACCGAATTAGTGTGACCACTTGCTGATTCAATTTGTCATGTCACCAATTCAGTTTGCTTATTCGCTGATTGTAGTTGAAAAAGCACGCCTTATGTAGTAGCATGAGTATTTTAGAGGAAGTTTGAAAGTGGCACGAGTTACATACAAGTACGGAATTCGACTATCGTGGTGTGGGCGTGTATTGAGGAAGGAGGAATCGCATAATAAGTTATGACTAAAAGAATGATAAATATAAAAGTTAAAAGATGGAGATGGAGAGGCAGACCAAAGAAAAGTTGAAAGGATTGTGTTAGGAATGATAATATATAGGGAAAAGGAGTAAATTATAGGAGTAAATGACAATTGATAAGGGTGAATGAAGGAGAAAACGTGTTGCGTCGACCTAAAATTATATATTATAGGACAAAGGCAGGGAGATAATGATGACGAATTTTCTGTGAAGAGTAGAACATTAAAAGTTAATTTAATATGAGGCTTGGCATCTGATATAGGTATACCTTACTCAAGTGACGTAGACCTGAATAATTATGTATTAATTACCTAGATTCTAATCAAACTGTACCTAATGATTCAGCATGTGTTTGAATATATTACGCTAATGAGCCGTGTCGTTAGACTATCTTAATTAGTTTCAATGGTAAAGTAGTTATTGATGATGGCATTACCTACACTTACGGTAAAATAATGATAACGATGGCATAACAGTCAGTTAGCAGTTGAATTTCAAAAACTTCAGAAGTAGTCATAGCTTTGTGGTGTGACCATTGGGCTGCCAAATCATAGACCCAGGTCTCGAGTTCGATGGCATGATATGCACCTCCGATATTGCGGATTCAAATGCGTATTGTGAGTGGAAGGCTATGGGGGAGGCTTTTGCCCAGCAGTGGGACAACATAGGCTAAAAAAAAAAAAAAATAAGTAAATGGGTTGTTTGCTCTTGACTTCAATCTTGCCCTAAGGGCACAGATGATGTCGATGATGGAACGAGCTTACCCAGAAGAAGCCTGTTTACTCGTGACTTAAACAGATTAGGGTTATATATGAACTCGGAAAAACCGACGCAGGCAGGGAATTCCACTCCTTGGCTGTGCGCATAATAAAGGACCCAGCAAAGCGCTTCGTTCGAATGTGTGGAATGTCGACTAGGTAGGTAGGTATGTGGGCAAGTCTGAGAGCTAGTTCTTGACGGTAGTTTATTTCTAAGCCTTTACACACTCTCAATATAATATTCTCTGACTAGTTTTTAGTAGATATTCAGCAATTCATAAGACCTTCCCAACGAGAAAAATATTTTGAACTATTTTGCTAAGTCACCTTAAAGTTCTTTCTTGATTTAAAACATTTTTATAGATTCTAAACATTACAGCAGGCTTAAAACTTTCCTGTCGGGGCTGTAGGTTGTTCGAAAGAGATACCGCGGCCTCAGCACAAAGGGCTAAAAAGGAACATGGGTGGTTTTTAGTCAGTAGAAGTCTGACACTTCCTACCGCTCTGCCCTGCTAGGAGTCATTTGATGATTTCTCACCCTCCAAAAAAAAAGGTATTTAATCTTTTAGGATCTACTCAAGAATTTTCGCGATTGAATCTTTCAAGTCACAATCTACTTATAAGGTTTTTATAAGGATAACCAGTATTGTACTATGGCGGTCTTATGCGCCTGATCACCACTAAGCTCATTTTTGCTTGCACTCAAGAAATAGAATCGCTCGCTAGCCCGTGGCAGCGCCTCGGCACGATTTAGGCGATTTTTTTTTTAAATGATCAGGCGGAACTGTCTTCGATCTTACAATACAGTAGGTGCAAGGACATTGTGTGCTATATAATATACTAATGTACCTAGCTAGGCAGTAGGTGAGCCGTGATCTTCGTAACCTAGGATTACGTCAGCAGTGCTGTGTGTGTGTGTGTGTATTTAATTCAACTGCATGTGATCGGAGGCGCTCGTGGCTAAATAATAAAAACCTCTCGGGTCGATCTTCAGGTGAAGCCGTGCTTGCCTTTGATGGTTCGTGGATGGGGTGACCACCTGCTAAATATTGGGTTTCCTCCGTGCCTAGGAAAGCATGTTAAGTCCTGATTGTCATTTGTGCATCTCTGGTAGTCGTTACAGGTAGTCAGTGTCTCAATAGACTGACAACCAGTCTTACCAACGGGTACCGTATTACGAACTGAATACAGATGCAGTTACCGAACAAATTACCGAACACAGATGCAGAGAGTTCCACACTTTGGCTGTGCGCATAATTAATGTGGACGAGAAGCGCTGATTACGACTATTTGGAGGCAAAGCATGCTATCATCTCCATTAAGGTCGATCAAAGTCACTACCGCTGTTGGTACGCTTAGATCTTCTGAACTACGCAACGGATTTTAATGCATTTTCTAGCAATAGATATAAGTGTGTTTAAAGAGGAAGGTTTATAAATGTAGTAGGTACCTATATTCCACCCGTGTGGAGCCATGGCGGGTCGCTATAGTCACTACATAGTATAAAACAAAGTCGCTTCCCGCTGTCTGTCCTGTCTATGTATGCTTAGATCTTTAAAACTACGCAACGGATTTTAATGCAGTTTTTAGTAGTAGATAGAATAATTCAAGACGGAGGTTTTTATTATGTAGTATATTGCACCCGTGCAAAGCCGGGGCGGGTTGCTAGTAAAAAATAAAAGACCTAAGCAGTCCAAACTGCTGACTTCTGTTACTGACCGTAGCAATATAAGGGCAGCTTGATTTCGCATTTTAAATGCTAAATCGGCAAATAGTTCATCGTATTACAAACGCTTGATAAGGTAAAATAATCACATAGCTACGTTGTTTCTTACGTACCTACTTACAAATAAATTGTTTACGTAGGGTTTTCCTTGCGGCATTCGACGAGAACTTGACTTGCTATATAGTTAAATTTAATTGGATAGCTATATAATATATATTCTTGTATGTGCGTTAGAGGATAATTAACTCGTAATCTTGAGGAATTTATAAGGATGTTGTAGTTTCCGATTCAAGAATTGCAATACCTGTTTGAATGGAGCTTAGTAACGCGATCAATGACGGTAAGTAGGTAAACGTTTGGGTTACCAAAGGTTTGACCTGGACATGGACACATGGGCATGGTTAACCTGGAAAGTCTTTAGATAGACTCCGGACAATGGACAAGGAAAACTTGTTCAGATGGAGACCCATTATGGGTCTCCATCTGAACAAGTTTTCCTTGTTAGGTAGAGTTTAGGGTTTACAATTAGAGTTAGGGTAGAGTCATCTATGATAGATGACTCTACCCTAAAGTGTAAACATGGTGTTCGCAAACCATGGGATACTTGATATCGTGTGCCAGTTCTGTGTTTTGCACATCACAGGAGCTGTTGGAAGTTACTGAAAGTGCCAAACTCGTCGCCGCATATTGGATTGTCAATCTGCCAAAATGCTGCTCTAATTGCTGACTCAATTTGAATGATCATCGACACGCTAAGAAGATCAAACTTTTTCGATTAGCAACAAGTTACAGGTTGAATAAAAACCTTGCTTGAAGAATCGTGGTGTTTTGCGACTAAGATCCTCCATGAATTCCTGTTTTGGACGATTTTCCGCTATATTTTGTATCACAGAGTTTTGTGTCTAGCTTGATAAGTAGCTATAACCACTGATTAACAGGAAACAAGGAAAGGAATCCTAAATTCACATCTGAAAACAACTATATAAAACAGATAAATCGCGCGCTGTGATTCTATTGAGTCATAGTATGAATGCAGGGCACGACGGGCCCATAGAACACCGGTTGTTGCTCAACATAATGCAAGCGAGTGTGCCCATAACTAATTAACTATTGACGCACTGCGATCATACTCGTAGAGTTGTATTGAGTGTTTTAATGATCGGTTTTGTATCAATCGGTATCATTTAAGCTTTGGTGGTATTTACTGCTATCATCTCATCTGCCAGTTATATCTGGATTGACTTGCAACCTCTGCGGATGCGGCCAGAATCAAATGTATACTAGTTTTTTACATGAAGCGGAATGTCTAACAATAGTCACCTCAACGTATATACTCGTATAATACTGGTTGCTAGTTGTCAGTTGTCACTTTCAGGAGTTTCAGGCTCCTGACTTAACCACTGGCTAAGATCCTCAAATGACAGCCGGGTAAAACCTTGGCAAGCACTGCTTAACCTCGAAGATCAACCTAAGTACGAGACACAAGCACCTCTCTCTATCTCTTTATCTTTTAATTTAGGAGCACTTCAGAGTGTTAGGTCTAACTGAGATGGTTTCTTTGCCAGAATTGTTACGGAGAAAAATAGGTACCTAGGTAGGTACCAACCTACCTATTTTTGTCGCCTGAAGAGTGCCTGTATAACATTGCGATGATCAGTGATCAAGTTATTTTGTCAGCGCTAGATGCATCAAGGCTATACGTATTATTGTTATTATTTTGCATTGAATTACGGAAGATTATTTACTATTTTTACATGAATACTAGTATAAACATTATCCTGTCTGCCTCTTTGGTCTAGTGGTCATAAGCGTGACTGCTGTGTATGAGGTCCATGTTCGACACCCGGCGGGTCTAGGTTTATCCATCAGAGATTTCTTAGTAGTAGTAGCAGCCACGGAGTCTAGAGTTATGCTTAACTAGCTGAGGCCCGCGGCATCGGTTGCGTAAAATTATTTATGACCTTTTACGAGAACTACTCTATGTATTGGTGAAAACTGTATGAAAATAGGTGCAGTAGCTTTTGAGTTTATCGCGAACAAACAGACAGACAGACGCGGCGAATGACTTTGTTTTATAATATGTACTTATAGTGATTGATGACAATAGGCGCTCACCCTATTACTTAAATGAGATTTCAACATCCCGGGCGAAATGTAGGAGAACAGCTAAGTACTCTGTTTACCCCTTTGGGATTACAGTTGTGGTTATGTTTCCAATCTATCCATCTTCTTGTAAACTCTGAAGTTTGGCACACAGCTCATGTAATATAAACTCTAATTATGTAATATGCTAAGCGTTTGAACTAGACTCTAACTTATAGCTAACTTCATCTCAATCATGTATGTTGAGTTCAAACTCTGAAGCTCTGTTTACCTACCTATATCAAACGTGACTTAGATATAACTTGTTGTATGTATGTATTTATGTGTATCAATGACGTCATCTATGTAGGTAAGGTTTTGTACGATTAAGTATTACCTACTTTATTAAGTGGAAGGACGAGTCATCTTGGGCTTGCTTTAGCAAATTCTTTGTTTTAGAATATTATTTGGTTTAATTACTTACTCTTTTTTAATACGCTTCTTGGAAAATTGGCTCTTATCGCACTACGGTTAGGTTCTACATGCAATTTTTTTAACCATGATGTATTTCATTTATAAAATCTCTACGGAAACAGAAATTTCCATAGATAACTTATTTATAAGTCCAAATAGGCCAATATGTTTCAGAATTGAAACCCAAAAGGGGCCTGGTGACCTGTAACACAGGTTTTTTTCTAAAAACCTACGTCAGGCACCAGTCTCTCACAAAGTTTGAATACAGCTTACCCATTTTTCGTGTACATATTAATATAATATTAAGATCAACTTTGTGAAGAGAAAATAAATGATATAAAAATATATAGAATGTACTATTTCCGGTTTATCCCTTTTTTGTCCTTCTCTAAAATGGGATATTGCATATACACGGGGTTTTAAGCCATCCATTTTAACTCTTTTCTTTTGATTTTATTAAGGTTTGTCTTGTGGCTTGGAGATTTAAAGTAGACAGTATGAAAACACCGTGACTCGGAAAGCATGATAACCTATAGTTCTGCTCTCTCTTCTTGGTCTCTCTTCAATTGAGTCGGAACGCCGTCCCAGCAAATTTCGAATATGAGAAAGGGACGAGACACAGCATAGCGTTTCTATGTTTGTGCACTCAGGTGTGAAAACTACAACATTTCCTGTATTGATAGTTAGCCTTAGACGCGCTGCCATTGGCCATCATGACTAGACTCCAGCTAGAAATGATAAAAATAACCTAACATCACGACGGTGAACTCTCAAAACGGTGAAGGAAAACATCGTGAGGAAACCGGCATGTCATAGAACCAAAACATTCGAAGACATGTGACATCTACCAACCCGCACTGGGCCCGCGTGGTGGATTATAGCCCATCCCTCTCCTAGAGAGGAGGGCTGAGTCCTTGTAGTGGGAACATTATAGGCTGATGATGGTGAACATCACGACTGCAATACACAAAGGGTTAGGTAAAGGTGTACCCATTGGGATACCCACATTTCACCTGCTACGTTTAAGTGTCATTTAATATTGCCTATTGTCATCAACCGGAGACAAATCTAGACTGCGTGGCTGCTACCGAAAAATTCGTGATGGAAAACTCGTTTGCCCGACCCGGGAATCGAACTCAAGACCTCATCACGATCGCTGCAAGGCGGTCGAAACGTCGGGAAACAAGTAGGTACCTGTTTACCTCGCTAAAAAGAATATCGCGATAAGACCCGGTTCGATAGTGTTATAAAATGTGTCAAGACCTCATGTTCAGCAGCAACACGTACAACCATTATACTAAGGAGACAGTTTTCATTAATGAATCAGAAACATGAATGAACCTAAATCTTTTATGAATGTTTGAATGCATTCTGATGACTTAAATAAATAATTTATTTTTGATGTTTCTTTTATTTAGCGTATCAATGCGATGACTGACTGTTTGTGCGCTGTTGGGAACATACAGTTTTTTTGTTTAATTTGTAGGGTAGCTAATTAGTCCGTCAGGTAGATTTCCATAAAATATTTGACAGTTTTCTCGTTTTTCACGTAAACAATAAATGAAGACGATACAGTGCTTTGAAAAGTCGTGTGACGTCACAGTTTGGTACAATTTTTACCAGAAAGTGACGTCACCAGCCCCCACTCACGATCTTTGACTCGTTTTAGTTTCGTCAATTTTTATTAATTTGGTATTTAACAAAAAACACGTGTACCTATCCAATTTTTTTTTGGTAATATAACTTAACTTTGGTAAGACGCGAGACGGACTAAACAGAATCATATTTTTTTAGTCAGTCAACTACTCTACATCCGGATCTATAGTATAACAATAGCATAATTTCCATGTAATACATGTAATAATTATCATGCACCTATATAAATACCTACATGTATATAAGCATAAGCATAGGAAGGCGTAGGTAGTCGGAATGCAATGTTTTAATTATAATTAGTACCAGTCTGCCTTCTGAACTATGTCACGTACGTTGTGTGCTAGTCATATTTGACTGGATTATCTAAGGTATGTCAATGCCAGTTTTAGCGCGAAATTATCTTTATTCTTAATTCGCTTTACAAGGTGAATTGAGAGTAATTGCGCCGGAATTTGTTTAGATAGGCATAGCAGAAAGTTTTTTATCTTAGACGATAGGTGTTGAGAAGATAGGTGAACATCTATTTTCTTAAAATAATTGGAGGGCTCCCGTCGGTGCTGCGGGTTGCTCGAAAGAGATACCGCGGCCTCGGCACAAAGGGATAAGAAGGAACATGGGTGGTTTTAAGTCGGTAGAAGTCTGACTCTCCCTACCGCCCGTCCCAGAGCGGGAGGAGTCATTTGATGACTTCCAACACCCCAAAAAAAAAGGACCCAGTGCATCAGGACAATTTTGTAGGAACTAATGTGTTTTTTTTAATTCAGATTTATTTTCTCAAGGGCATCAACAGACATCATTGAAGAAAAATATATCGTGAGAAAACCTAGACTACAGTAAAAAAACCTATGTAAATCCGCCATGAATTTGCTCGGAGATCATTTGTTACACTTGATGATGTGATCAATCGTAACTAATGAAAATATTCGGATGAAGTTGACAGCGGTGGATACTGGATACGCCCTGAAATAGGCTATATGAAAAACTTTACGCCTACCGTATCCTACGAATAAAATATGTCTTTGTCATGCTAGTATGAGAAGAGGCCTTTACCCTGCTATGAGACGGTTATTATAATCCTCTAAAACATCAATTTTACTCAACAAAACTTCAAGACAACTTCCTAAACGATAGCTCTATCCTTCCAAAACCGCGATTAATCTCTCCCATCTAATAACCGTCGCGCGTCGTGTACACGCCACGCCACGCCACAGCCACGCCACAGGGCATTGATGCGACAATGATCGCTTACAATAAGGTCCCGCCGGCTAACGCGCGCAATTAGTCAATTAGAACATCGACGACAAGCGTCGTAATTGAATCATTGCGCCTAATGTGGAGGAAGAGGTGATGGTGATGAGCGGTGGCGGTGATACAGATTTCAGTCATTGTGTTAGGAATATAGCCTGGCCGACTGCTTTGTTGGTTTAACGATGACGCTGATTTTGGTGGGTCACACCGCAAAAGTCTTATACGGCTTTGTCGTACATCATATTTGAGAATGGAAATCAACCAAAATCAAAAGTCATCTAGTCAAAGTAGGCTGTTAATCAGCACTTTTTGAACGTTGATATTTACTTATTTACAAGAGACAGTCCCCCAAAAAACCCACCAAACTCAAACTCAAACTCAAATATTTTATTTCAATTAAGCCATTACAGGCACTTTTGAATGTCAGAAGGACGGAAGAAGAACGAAACTACGAGTGCAATACGTCATTCCGAAAGCCACCACGCCGAACCACACGCCACCGAATGTCCGCAACAACGAACACTGCGAGCACGAAAGCACGCAGCGACGCAAACCGCAACAACGAATGCTCGAGACCCCGAAACACGGAACAACGAATGCACGCCGCAACGCACAACCGCCGCCCCGCGACCCGGAGCCCCGCACACCCGCCGCCACGGCACGCGCCGCCTCGCGCCCCCGCACCCACAGCAATCGCCGCCGGTAACATCCGGCGCCGCGCAGCCCGACGCAGCAACTCCCGAAACGACGCATTGCACTCCTACGCTACAGTCACAATCACAAGGCATAATAACTTGTGAAAGTACTGCAGTTGCCAGTTCCCTAACGTAGATCTCATGAAGAAGAACGGGCAAGAAACTCCATGGACACTCTTTTAAATCAGAATTTGTTACAAAATCTTGGTACATTACATCATTCATGTTAAGATGGTATATTATGTGAGAACTATGTAGCAAGACGTGCAAGTTAAGAGCGTCCAGAGTAAAAAGATATAAAAAACAAATCAAAGAAAAATATCTAAACCATGGCAGCTAAGAAATGACCAGTCTCCACTGACAGCGCCCGTTCACGAACATGACGCATGGATCAGCACCATCTAACTCAACCATTTTGAAGGGAATCAAATGATCCGACACACCCGCCACCATCAGCGAGACATTTGAGTGAGCATGACATTCTCCCAGCCACCAGGGCAACGTCACTAAAATATAACTAAATGTAAAATGTAAAAAGTGGCTTTATAGTACATAGTACTCACACATGTGCCATGCAATTATACAATATTAAGACATTGAATCTATACAATGCAAAGATATTTTTACAATCTTCTGCAGCCTCTACAATAACTTCACATGATCGATGTATTTGCCCCTAAGGTTGTGGAGCAGGACCAGCATTGAGCCAAGCATTTTTATCATCAATGTAATCCCCCAACTTATAGTATGCTTGCCTACATAGTGTGCGTTTTACACAAGTTTTAAATTTCGTCTCACTCAGTTGAAGAATGTGAGGGGGTATTTTATTGTAACATTTTAAACAGTACCCCATGAAAGATGAGTCTACTTTAGCTAACCTGAAACCTGGCTGAACTAGTTGGTCCCTATTCCTCGTATTATAGTGGTGTCTATCACCTCTTTTGCTAAACAAATGCAGATTTTTCCTAACGTACATGATGTTTTCATAGATGTATTGACAAGGTACTGTCATGATGTTAATTTCCTTAAACAGCTCTCTCAGAGAATCGCGCCTTCGTAGACCATATATGGCTCTAATGGCACTTTTCTGCAGAATAAATATAGACTCGATGTCTGCAGCCCGTCCCCATAGTAAAATACCGTATGACATAACACTATGAAAATAGCTAAAATAGACTAGTCTCGCGGTATCTACGTCAGTAAATTGGCGGATTTTCCTAACAGCATATGCTGCTGAACTCAGCCGACCTGCAAGAGATGTTAAATGCGGACCCCACTGTAGCCTCGAGTCAATCGTTATCCCCAAGAAAACAGTTTCATCGACAAATTCTAGTGTCTCTTGATTCAATACTATGTCACAATCAGTACTTTTGACATTTGGTAGAGCAAATCTTATGCACTTAGTTTTTTTCCCATTTAAGACTAAATTATTGACGGTGAACCAATTATGAACCTGCACTAAGGCGTTATTTACGTCATCAAGATTTGTGGCACGTCTGTTTACCTTAAATATTAAAGAAGTATCGTCGGCAAACAATACCATTTCAGGTTGGTTTTTAAATAAATGGGGTAGATCATTAATATATACTAAAAAGAGAAAGGGACCTAGTATCGAACCTTGTGGTACACCCATACTTACTTTTAAGCCCGTTGAATTGACACCATTTATTTGTACTTGCTGATGTCTATCGTTTAAATACGATTTCATTAAACTGAGCGCAAGTTTCCCTAAACCGTAATGTTCAAGCTTTCTGAGAAGGGTTTCGTGGTTGACGCAATCAAATGCTTTCGAGAGATCACAGAAAATCCCTATGGCATCTTGTGACTCTTCCCACGCAGTAAATATATGTTTTAATAAGGTTACACCGGCGTCAGTCGTACAACGTCCTTTGGTGAAACCATACTGTTTCTCATGTAAGATTTTATTTGTGTTAAAGTGGATGAGCATTTGATTAAGCATAACCTTTTCAAACACCTTGCTGAAAACAGGCAAAACGGATACGGGTCTATAGTTATTAGTGTCTTTACTGTCACCGGATTTGAAAAGTGGTATTACCTTGCTGTATTTCATAAGGTCCGGGAAGACTCCCTGGTCCACACACAAATTAAATATTAAGGCTAAATACGGAGCTACAGTCTCAATAATAGCTTGACAAACTTTAATCGACAGTCCCCACAGATCTTCGGTTAATTTGACTTTAATTTCCTTAAAAGCTTTAATGACTGCTATGGGGTTTATATGTTTAAATTGAAACTCAACCGGGCAGGCTGAAACGTTCGCTCTTAGTAACTCAATAGAAAGCAAGGGTGATGAATTTAAGGTTTCAGTAGTTTTAAGTGGGATACTAGTGAAGAAATCTACAAATTCTTGAGCAACTTCGTTTTTAGAATTTAAAAGGCCACGTGAAGTCTCTAGAGTGATATCATTATTTATTTTTTTATTTCTATTCGTTTCACTATTGATAATTTTCCAAACCGTCTTTATTTTATTATCGGCGGATTTAATCTTGTTGCTAATGAATAAGGCTTTAGCTACTTTGCAAGCGTTTTTGAAGATTTTAGAGTAAGTTGCAACATATTTATTAAAAGTTTCAGAGTTAATGTAAGGCTTAAGACCGTACAGCTCAAACAATCGCTCCCTACTTTTCCTAATGCCATTTGTTGCCCAGTCACTGAACATAAACTTAGGGCAAATAGATTTAGTTTTCGTTTTTATTGTATTATTGAACTCCGTGTGAATCACCGAAAAGAATTCCTCATAAAATAGATTTACGTTGTCAATAATCTGGCTTGGAATGCCTAAATTAATAATTAAATTATCATTAAACTTATTTAAATTGCTGGGTGTTATCTGTCTAGATTTTATTTCGATTTTTTGCACTGGTGTGTAGGATTCGAACACAACGATTTGACCGCTGTGATCTGAAGGAAGGTAATTTACAATGAATTTATCCAAGTAGTCGCAGCAACAAAAAACATTATCCAGACATGTAGCAGTATTTGTAGTAATTCGGGTTGGTTCCGAAAACACGTTTAATAAATTAAATGATTTAAAAAGGTGCAAAAATCTACTACTATTCGAATTTTTGTCTAAAATATTAACATTAAAGTCCCCACATACAACTACTGATTTATTACCAGTTACAAGTTTTGCTAAAACATCTTCCATTACTGACTCAAATGTAGAGTAGTTTTGATAATTTGGGGGCCTGTAAACGCACACTATTACATGCCTATCCAGCTCAACACAAGATAGCTCAATAATATGTTCCACCGATAGTTTAACAATATCAGCACGGGTCTTAAATTTAATAGAATTTTTAATTAAGATTAATGATCCCCCACGAATCTTACATTTTCGGTTAAAGCAACTGCCCACGCTGTAGTTTGCATAACTTATTAACATTTCATAGTTTCTCAACCAATGTTCAGTGAAACAGACAATTTCAAATTTTGTTTTCTCTAACAATAATTCAATTTCAAGTTGCTTTGAGGAGAGGCCTTGAATATTCTGATGAAATAATTGCAACGAATTCTGCTTAGCCCCTTTTTTACATCTAGCTTGTCGAGAGCCAGAAGGTACAATATTATTGTTTAAAGTGACATTAATTTTACTGGTACCTTCTGTTGTCTTACTAACTAGTTTAAATGAGCATCTGGAGTGAGATCCAAGATGCCCATGCTGTCACTATGCAATGTCATCCTACCATCAGTGGACCCCACTGAAGTATCCTCTGTATTTAAAAAATTATAAAAAGAATTATTAGTAAAATTACTAATATTGGCAGTGTCAATTATAGTACTAAACAACGACATACTATTTATGTCTGAGTGAATATTATAAACTAATAGCCTAGCTATTTTGTGTCTACAACTAATAGGTAGACACACATTACTTGGTGTCGACATAAGATTATCAACAAAACTGTTGATGTCAAAGTATATAAGCCTGTCACTATAGTGACCTACTAAGAACTGAACATGGCTATTCAGCCTGTGAATATAATTGTTTTTCTTTGCTGACAATTTCGCAAGGTATGGAAAGGCACACAATATTATTTTACGACAATTTAACTCTAACAATTCAGTAACACAGTTTGTGATGTCTTTTATTTTAACTTTTGAACTATTCCCTACAAATATAGTGATGTCAGTATTTTTATTATAAACATTTCTAGTAACTGATGCCATAATCTGTTTGTATGTAGCCCCTGGCATACAATGGTTTTGATTTGAAAAACTCAGGTTACTCAGGACACTTATTAATTTACCTACACCTCTTCCCATGCTATCTGAGAACATTATTGATTTAAAACAATCCTGACTGTGATATTTCTCAGGCTGAACCACTTGTAAATAATTTTGTGTAATATCAGCTGTTACTTGTTTAAGTGTACTGTCCTGAAATAAATTCACGGCCTGGGATGGGTCCTCCATTACCTCAGGCTGGACGGTATCATTTATAGGATCTGACTGACAACGACATTGACTCATTACCAACTCATTCGCAGCAAGGATATGCTCCTTAATTTGGTTCTGAGAATTCAGATACCTACTGGAAAGGGAACTGAGTTTGTCCCTAAGAACCTGTATTTCAGACTGCAAATGCCGAGTATCAATGTCATAAATTTTTATGCTATCTTCTAATTTTATTTGATAATTATTTACTTTTTTAACTAAATCAACACGCTCTTTCCTCAGTGGAATATATTTAGAAAAGAGTTTATGCTGTTTCTTAAATTGGTTACATTTTCTAATTAATCTATTCAGTTTAGCATATTTTTTAAGTTTCTTATTGCTAACTTTATAATTATGTTTTACCAAGGAATCTTCAGTCAGATCAATAGTTATTAAGGAAGAGGGGTTACCATTATTGTTTACTAATTTGTTATATAAGAGGTTTGTTTCTTTAACCTGAGAACATTCGTTTTCTCGTTGTAATTTTAAAATAAGACTATTGGCATGAATTACTTCATCTTCTAAGTCCCTAATTTTATATAAAGCCTCCTCATATAGGTTACTACAATTATTAAAACCATCCGTGACCACCTTCAATTGATCCCGTTCATCAACAACGTCCAAGTATTGCTGATGTAGGTCTACTAACTCCCGTTTTAAGCTGGAATTTTTGCCATTCATCTCAACGACTTCTACCTCACTCTCTTCTCTCTCTAGTAACAGTTGTTGGACTTGGAGATTTGATTCTTTGAGTTCTTGGAGGGCCGTTCTCAATTTTAGCTCCATATCCATCTTACGAGTCATAACAGGCATGGTCTCCGGAATGGTAACTGAAATAAGAAGTAAGGAAACGGTGAGAACTAATAGAATAGACTAATAAAGAAAAGTTAGCGATGGGAGGGGAAAAAACATGAAATAAAACTAAAACAGGGAAAAGCCTTCAGTTATGAAAGAATTGAGGTAGGCTGCTGAATAAGGTTTAAAATATAATCTGTAAATTCAATTCATTTAGATTGAATATTCAATTTGTTTTACTTTGACAAGAGGGTAGCTTGCTTGAGAAAAAAAAAAGAAAATTTAACTTATTACTTTAAAGCAATAATGCACAATAATGATCATAAAACGATTTAATTTTGTAAAGACCGATCGAACAAACAGAGCTATGAATTAATTCTTAGTTTTGTTACATATTACGACCAGTTGTCAACAAAGCGATTTAGAACCTGTATAGGGTAATAAATCAGCAAAAAAAAATGGCTTGGATGTGTTTTAAAGTTAAAATTTGCGTTTGTGTGTTGATATTATATAAAACTTAACAATACTTCCCCTGAATTATCCGATAAACACTCCGTAACTAGAACATCAGCTGTTGTTTTTAGGTTACCGGTGACGTTTTGTAACCGAAATCTTTATTATTTATCAGGAAAACAATTTTCCTGAGTATTTACGTATTTCTAAGACGTTTACACAAATAATTACACCTTATTATAACTTAATTACTAATTAAAATTAATTTTTAAATACGGAGCAAAATTTTTACATGTCACTGGGGCAGTGTTGCCAGCCCAAAAGCACCCTTCGACACTTCCTAGTGTTTAAGCTAGAAAGATGAATAGTGACGGAACAAACTCCCCATCAATCTGAGGAGTATGTGTCCAGTTAATGATAGTATCCACAAGGGTTGATCATAAAGAAAGAAAAGAAAGAAAACATATTTAATGCCACAAGTGCACACAACAAACAATAAAGGAATTGAAAAAAATAACAGAAAAAAAATTGGTTGTCTGTAAAGTCGGTTTACTGACGATAGTTGAACGTGACAACGTCTTAAGAAAATACTATAAATAAATAATTAATATTAATTATTAATAATGTAATCGCTCATCAATTATTATAATAGTCCTCAATTTACCAAACAATTAATTTAAAAACACGCCGTTGCTATGGAACGCCTCAGAGCGAGGTAACGCCTCAGAGCGAGGTAACGACGCATGACGTCATCTTTTTTCGTGCGTGCAGCCGGCCATCGAAATAAAAGACGTTATCACGTCAAAAAATAAAAGCGTGTGTGCATCTCACGGCTGCCGTGCTTGCCAAAGTCGGTTCATGGATGGATGTCGATTCATTGCATATCGAGTTTCCTCCGTATCTCATAAAGTAAATTAAGCCGTTGGTCCAGGCTATCATTTTGTATCTTTGACAGTTATTACAGGAAGTCAGTGGCTAAAAAAACTTTTTAACAAAAAATAAAACCGACTTCAAAAACAAACACAAAAAAGTGCTATAGAAGAAAAATCAGTTTCTGAAGTCGGTGAGTTTTGTTTGTTTGATTTAATTTTTTTGCCACCGACTTCAGAAACTGATTTTTCCTCTAAAGTATATTTTTCACTTTTTTGTGGTTCACATATTCATGGGTCAATGTGGACAATGTAGTTTTTTTTATAGTTTTGTTGATTTTTCAAAAACCGCTTGTCCGATTTCTATAAAAAAATTATGGGACCATTTCAGACCCTTTCCAACAAAAAAAGAATTTTTCAAATCGGTTAGCAAGTGACGGAGTTATGCCCGAACAAACATAAAAAAAATATATATAATTATATAAACATCCGAATTGAGAACCTACTTTTTTTTTAAAAGTCGGTTAAAAAGAACCAGCCTTATCGAAGGGTACATAGTACCCAGTACTAACTTGGTTGTGGAGGTCAGTTATACAGTAGCTCCATTTATAATTTAGGAATTTCGCTCTTTGACAAAATGTTGAGTAAATTGTGACTTCTGAATTCCAAATAGTAACTCCCTAACTATGCTTTTACTTTTGCCACTAAAAATTGTAACAATGAATGGTGTCGTTGAAATGACGGGACTTTTTAAGCATGTGTCACGTTCGATGGATGCTATGCAAATCAATTGATTGAGACGTGACCTGCATCATAATTATTGTGTAGAAGGAAAATATGAGATCGCATGAATCACTTGCGGTGCTTGGCCATCACAGTTCATAAATAAAACCACTGACTTCTGCCCGCACCCGCGTGTAGGTCAAAATTATACCACGGGAATTTACTATTGGGATAAAAATACCTACGCACTAACATAATTTCTTATTTAAAATCGTTCGTACAAATCGCTGCCTCCTATCACCAAGCCCACCCACTTTCGCTCTCGCTCCTTATGCGCCACCTTAGCGCGTACGCAATAAGGGCCACTTTCACTGCGCGGGTCAAGGTTCGCTCCCGGGTGGGGCACACGTTGCGACATCGTAGTACTAAGTACTCGTGTGTTGGGTGTGGACTTACTTTTAAACGTTCGGTCGGTTTGCTTTACTTGAGTGATTGGAGTTTTATGTGTTAAAAAGCTGATTTCTTATTAAGTTTTTCTAAACTTTCTCTTGATATAGCTTCACGCCTATATTCCCGTAGGTTTAGACAGAGATGTAGCTAATAGTACACTCACATATCGCCAGTCATGTCATGTCGTTGCATCGCATCGTCATCGTTACCGGTCCCATACTACCAGGAGGAAAGCCTATGCCCTCAACCGGGAACAAATTCAGACTCCGTGGCTGCTTCCGAGAAATTCCTAATTTAAAAACCAAATAACGCTCGATCGTCGTCGTTCGTTGTTCGATCCGGAATCGAACCCAACAGCTCGCGCTCAGTAGAGCCAGGCACTTTTATTATTTTAAAAGGAATTAAGTCATCATCATTATTCATCCTCCAGAAGCCCACAGCTGGACTTAGGAATAATAATATCCAATTGTAAATGATTAAAGTCGATTTCCCTACCACAGAATTAGCTACAGCAATATTGTTATATTAGAAAATAAGAACAAAACTAGAAATAAACACTAAAAAATGTCACTCTGCGTTTCTTATGTTCATTTTTTTTGTCAAATAACGGGGATGATGTAGTGTGTAAGCAAATACTAAGCATGTATGTAGACAGCCTTATTTAAAGTGCTTCCTTAGCAATACTGTTTTGTAATAAATTGTAAGTTATTTTAAGACACATTAAACCGAACCATGAAACCAATCAGACGTTTCTTTTCAACTCTACCAACCTAGCGACCTGATAACACTACAAGAGTAACAAAGACAGCACGAGATTTAAGTGTAACTTAAAATTGAGTGACGTTTGAGTATTTGGGCGATAGACATGGAAAAATCCAAAATTACTTTCTTGAGAACTCGTCTCTTCCCAAGAGGGGTTTTCTTACCCAGTAACTGGGTTATGGAGACCAGGCAGCCCCTCATTGTAGAAAACTGTTATTCAGCTGCATTGGTAGACTGAAATCCGTCCCCAAAGTAGTTGGGGAAAGGCCAGATAGACGAATGACTTCTAGGTTAGGTGAGATTCTATACAACCACTTTCCATTATTTACTAGCTTTACACCCGAATACTCGAACGTCACTCAATTATAAGTAGCCCTCAAAACTCGTGCTATCTCTGTCACTCTGCGTCAAAGTAACAAAGACAGCACGAGATTTAAGTGCAACTTAAAATTGAGTGACGTTCGAGTATTCGGGCGTTAGTCTTTCAACAAAAATATGTAAAGAAATCACGTGCAAATAAACACACTCCAGCACGTTCTTTCCTACTACTCTACACGTTGCCTTGGCATCGCAAACTGGTTTAGCTACTCGCCGCCAGTACAGTCGAACAAGCTAAATTGATTGCACTATGGATGTTAACTAAAAAAATCTAATTAGTCCGTCAGATAGATTTCTAAAAAATATTGTACACGTATTTTTTCTTTTTTCACGTAAACAAACAATGAAGACGATACAGTGCTTTGAAAACTCGTGTGACGTCATATTCTAAGACATTAGTATGACATGTCTTAGCGAGCAGTGACGTCACAACCTCCCATTCAAATCTTTGACGCGTTTTATCTTCGTCAATTTTTATTGATTTGATAAAACAAAAAATACGTATCTAATATTTTTCAATAATCTAACAGGCGGACTAATTAGAATCATATTTTTTTTAGTTAGTAAACATCCCTATTGTGTTTTATAAAGCGTATCGCATTAAGCAACTGATGTCAAACGCTGTATCATTTCCCATCAGTCTCTAAATGTATCTGTATAATCTTAAAAGTAAATGCAAGATAACTGGCTGTATACTTATTAGCTTGTTCGATTGTACTAGCGCTACAAAACGTGCCAGTAGACACTATACTACTTATACTACTAGTGATGTCGCAAGACTTAATGTTGCATTTAATTATGTAACGTTTGTTTGTGTGTGTGCGTGTTGTATGTATGTAGTTTTGCGGTGTAAACAAGTCGATGGTATTTTGTTGTTGTTTTCGATGTTGGTGCAAATGTCAAGTTGATATAAGTTTCTACGTGGGTCCACTTCGAAATGATGTAATGAATAACGTGTAACCACGTTATTCATTACCCCTTTGTGGTTGATGTGTCTTCCACCCTGTATACCGCAGGTTTAATTCAGTAGTTCAAATGCAATATTGACTGTGCCCAGTGGAAATTAGGTTCATTTTCGATGCTTAATTGGCTTGAACCGGTCACAGAGAGCTTTACGTCTGTCTGTGCATGCATTAGAAGCGAACAAAACGACATTTACCCAGGACTAATTGCGACAAATTTGATAAGTAGTAATTAATTAATAAGTCGGCCTGAGTTCCTGACCCTTTTTGGCCGCTGCCAATTTAAGCAGAAATTAGTCATCGACGCGGGAGATATTATGCACTGTCTGTTTCTTTACTCTCATAGTCCGATGGGACGGCAATCCGACACGAACTGAGAGAGATCAGCCGCTGGACCAACGGAATAACGTGCTTTTCGTGTTGTTTGTTTTATACTTAAGTCTCGAGGCTGATTGGTGACGCCAAGCTGATTGCCAAGCTACATAGCCTGGCCTACCGCCGCAAAGTTGCATGTCTGTCGGTCTTCTACAGACTGTACTTCGGAGAGTGTGCGCAAGAGCTCCACGAGCTTATTCCACCATCTCCCTTCTTCCATCAAGAGACTAGGCGTACTGCAGGTTATCACCCATACCTTGTCGATGTTCCACATATTCGTACGAAGCATTTTGCTAAGACTTTCATTATTCGTACAGCCAAGGAGTGGAACACCCTGCCTGCGTCGGTTTTCCCGAGTTCATATTTAACCCCAATCTATTTAAGTCGCGAGTAAATAGGCTTCTTCTGGGTAAGCTCGTTCCATCGTCGACCTCCTCTCTGCCCTTAGGGCAAGATTGAGGTCAAGAGTAAGCTAATGAAATAGAGAGCGGGCCATTCCCATCAACCCAGGACGTACAAATAAGCTGAAAAGTTCCTGGTGGCATAAACCAATGACAATTACCCCGGTACTCGAAACCAGACAAGATCAATGAAACAATTCTTATATTTATAATTCTACATCCACATGAGCCTGACTTCACCCACTAATGGATATAAACCACCCTTTTCTCGTGCTTTGTCCACGTTTCTTTGCCAGCCTCAACCTTACATAATACTTGTCTTAATATCACTCATTGGAATCTCCATTACCTTTTCAAGACGCAATAAAACCTCACAACTAACTCCCAGATGGTCTGTTATCTTGTAAGCAACATAACAGTTAAGTTACAAAACCTTACTTTGTTGGTTTAAGTAACATTATGTCGCAATGTAGCGTGTCAACTTAGTGGAGGACAATTATATTGACTGTGGGCTGCTAAGTGCACGGAGATGAAGTCTTCAAGTTAAATTGTTTAGGTGTAGGTAGATGAATGGTGTCTAGGTTAGGCTTTATTATACAAGAGCCTGATAATACTCACTTACACTGTATTATGCCTGGTTTAATGCCAATTGCTTTAGTTGAGTTTCGACTCTTGGTTATGAACCGAGAGTTGACACTCCAAAAGAGTGTGTCTGAATGAAAAGATGTCTGGTAGTGTTGATGAAAACCACATGAACCTAATCATGTGAACATCAAGAATGAAACTAGATACCTACGGTTTGCATTTTATAAAATGTAACGTAACATTTTGGCCGGGCAATTGTCGGAAACCGAATACAAAATTACCGCCCTTTCAATGTATTCTTCGTTTTTAGAGCAGTTGGACCAACAGGGTTCTGAAAGCGTTCAAATTCGATAGACATAGAGATAGTAGTTTCTAAAGGACTTGTTTTTTGTATTGTGTCAAATAATGTACTATATATGCACGTTAAAAAGAAGGTCTACCTTAACACTTAATATGACTGTCTTCAAAAAATTCCCACTCTTTACAAAAAAATCACAACAATTTGCCTCCTCTGCTTTGTTCCTATTGCACAGTCCTTGAATATATAATCGTGTGACAGACGGACATACATTACGTTATGGCAGCTACTCATTATTATTGTTTATGCATAAGTTTTGAGTTAGGTCTTTGACCATGAGCTTCTTGTATTATGGCGTCTTTTGTACTAAAACAAAATTATTTGTGTACTTATATGCAATTTTTGAGGTAGCTTTATATTATGTTTGTTCCATTTCTGTATTTTGAGGTCTTCATATCTCGCCTAAATAAGAATCATCATCATCAGCCTATAATGTTCCCACTTCAGGAACTCAGGCCTCCTCTCTAGGAGAGGTATGGGCTATAATCCACTACGCGGGCCCAGTGCGAGCTGGTAGATATCACATGTCTTCGAATTTATTGGTTCTAAGACATGCCGGTTTCCTCATGATGCAATTCTCTTAGCGGAGATTAGTCATCGGCGCGGGACAAAATTATAGTTCACCAGTACGTGTGCAGACACTGCCTGCACTGCGCACTGTCTGTTCTTTTTCTCTCATCTAGTCCGATGGACCAGAAATCCGGCACGATCGGAGAGAGAGAGCTACGCGCTAAGCTGGGTTAACTTATTTTGCTCCATGGTTCAAACCCAGCTTAGCGCGTAGGTTGGTTGCTTCAAACCAACGATCAACAACTCATAAGTCCGGCCTTTACTACTGGGAAATGTGGCACCACTACCCGCTTTAGCTCAGCTGTTATAATCATCCACGAATCATCTAAACGGTCATCCAATTGTTGACTCACAACACAACCCATCTTACAAAGATACCTCGGATGATCTGCAATTATTCTCAGTGAATCAATCCGCACTTATCATATTAAAGCGCCACCACTTATTTCCTTATTCAGACTCAAGATTATGTACAGGTATGTTTCTTAGTCATTTCGAACTCTTTTCCTTTTGATTTGTCACGGTCGGGTTTTACCCAAGTTTATTCAAGGTTTTCTAAAGGGCATTGGTGCGTAACCGAAAATGTTTGATACTCTAAGACAATCGCAGGAAACTAAACTGCGGGTGTTTTAATTACTTATTACATTAAAGACAGAATGTTGCTTCTGCTAAGCATGTGGGTGCGATTCCTAGGTCTGTCAATGTGTCATGGTGTTTCCATGCGAAATTCTCGTTAGCAGGTCGGAGTCAGGATTTGTGCCTGAGCGCTAGCAATAATAGTTCCTGTGATAAATCAAGGAGCTGGACCCAGGACTAGACAGGTGAACCGATGACCTGATGAAGATTGCGGGGATCCGCTAAATGCGAAACGCACGGGTCTGGTCAATGTGCTGGCACTTGGGGGAGGTCTAGCTCCAGCAGTGGACGTCTTTCGGCTGAAATGATGATGTACTCAGGACCTCGTTTTCAGTAGATGCAGTGGCGAGTACTAGACCAAACGTCTGTCCAACCTTTCCAGAGATAACAGGCGTGAATGTGACATAAATATCGCTATTTATCACTTAAAACTTTCAACTTTTCTGTCACCCTTTCTCAGCGATTTATATTAAAATCCCGATGCACCACAATATAATATTTCCTCTGCCCCATATCCTCAAAAGCCGCAATATCGTAAAAGACATCAAATTCCGCGTCAATTCTTAGAACCCTTCCTCGCTGAAATCCTCCCAATTGTGAGCAAGCTCGTGTCACATATTACGAACACTTCTTTATATTTACGGTAATCCTAGAGACATTGAGAACACGCGTGGTTTCACGCTAAATGGCGACGAGGAACAAACAATTGACTGCCTACGTTCTTTTAAAAAGGCACACACACATACATGAACATAGTCATAGTAAAAAACTCTGTTGAACAACGTTTTGCTCACCGCCGAAAGCTGAAAATTTAACAGCAAACGAACGTCTCTTATGTCATTTAAATATTTCACCAACGATTTTCAGATCTTTGTGTCTTATTTCGACTGAAACTATTATAATCTTTATACTTGTGTTTATTTGGTTAAATTATAGAATGACTAGAACTATTGACAAATCATTAACTATAGTTATTTTTCAAAAACACAATATGTTATTAATTATTGACATAATATCTGCAAACTTAACTCAGACTTAGGACAATCAGAATTTTTCCACCATCTTTAGTGACCCCCTTCTCTCCCCGCAAGATTCCTTATACGTGTAGCTTATGTATGTGTGCGTCTATGTCCAAAAGATATAGGTAGTGAAACTAAGTGTGTGTGGCATAATCTGTGCATAAGAGGCGAAGGGGTATGTTATGTGGAAGCTTCTGGAACATTTGTATGCGTCCTCCGTTTGCGGCCGGGCCTTGTTTGGGTGACCTTTGGGTTCGCGTGGTTCTAGTCACAGCGGGGATCGAAGATAGGCTGTCATACTGCCAGGAATAAAAGTTCTAGGCTGTCAAACTTCTAAATTTTACTCCTTGATATATACAACATAAGGCCAAAGAAGCCATAGAAGGCTTGTGTGAAAGATGACCTAACAGACAAATGTGTTGCTGGGGAGTTTCTTCCGCCATTTCTTCTTCCCAGCTTAAACACTAGGAAGTGTCGAAGGGTGGGCGTTTTGGGAGACTGTCTCTTGTAAATAAATTTTGACCTTTAAAAAGTGCTGACTATCAGCCTAGTTTGAATAAATGCCTTTTGATTGTGATGATAAATGGCTACAAAGAAGGTCTCTACTGAGATGTCGAGTCATTTGGAAGTATAGCAAAAGATATGCTACTCTGACTCCAAATAAATTAGGTTAAGGGCAAAAGAATTGTGACTCCTAGGAAAGACACAAGCAGGTAAATATTTTTTTTTTTTCATCATCATTGCTCTCAAAACGGTGAAGGAAAAACAACAGCATGACGCACGATTCATAAGGAAACTGGTATGTCCTAGACCCAAAATTTCAAAGGTATGTATCAGCTAGCAACCCACACAGAGTTCACGTGGATTCCAGTCTACTCTGTCTAGAAGACAGGTCTACTAGTAGGATATAATGAAAAACTTTTTTACAAAAAATAAAACCGACTTCGACAAAAATAAAACAAAAAATTTTAAATTAAAAAATCAGCTTCTGAAGTCGGTGACTTTTGTTTGTTTGATTTCATGTTTTTGACACCGACTTCTGAAGCTGACTTATTTTGACTTATTTTTTGTAAAAAAGTTTTTATTTTTCACTTTTTAGTGGTTCACATGTGCTTACCCCTTCACAACGTACCGGCGTGATGTTATGTTATGAACTGGTGTAAACAATAGACAGTCATGAGATTTCAGCAATCCCAGTCTATTTGCTATCATTAATTGAGGAGTTCCGTTGCCTATCTCCGAAGTTCTTCATCAGATCTTCACCAAATAATTTTTATAACCTTTGTTGTGAGTACAGGCGTGATATTATGTTGTGTGATGGCGTAAACAATGCTTAGATATGCTATAGCAACAATCGCGGTTAATCTGCTGTTGTTTATTGAAGAGTTCCCCCGATTTCTACAAGATCCCATCATCAGATATTAAAATGGTGACAATGGGACCACACGGAAAGCACCAGCTTTCAAATGAAAAAAGAATCACGAAAATCAGTTCACCCAGTCGCAAGTTATGAGCTAACAAACATAAAAAAAAATACAGTCGAATTGATAACCTCCTCCTTTTTTTGAAGTCGGTTAAAAAGGAGTCTTTTATCGGTAGTAGAGCAATATAGTACAGTAATTGCCTTGATGCTTGATACACTTACATACATACATAAACTCACGTCTTTTTCCCATCGGGGTAGGCAGATACCATAGAACACCACCTACTACGATCATACATCGGTCTTTGCCAAGATATGTTGATGGAATTATTCGTGTTGTGGCAAATCAGTGGTATCAGGGATTATCTTTTTACAGATCACGGTTTTCGTTTTTACCTGTGGTTACAAATTATTTGCATTCTGGAAAAAACACAAGCTGTGAGTGACGTAGTTGGCATGAACATTGCACCTCAGTGCTGTCCTATTTGACTCAAAGGTTGACTGGTAGAGAATGCCTTCTGGTGTTCAGTCCATCTAAGTACCACTCTTGCTTCTGCCATTTCTATATTAACAAACAACTCATCATGATTATTGTGTTACATTCTTGATCTTCAATCAGAAGGTCATTAGAGATAAGCCGTGCTGCACCATTATGGCGCATTGGGTACGTGTCCATGTACATATACCCAGTGCGTCAGGTGAATGCGGCCGGTATATGAACTAAATTATGTACCTAGTATAAGTTATTCCATTCCCAATTGTTACTAACATAGTTTATAAGTAGTGTGTATTACTAACATCATATGGATCAAGGTCTGAAATAAAGTATTTTTATTTTTTTTATTTTTTTATATATGACTTAAAAGCTAATAATTATTATGTAATAGCCAGGTATCGACAGTTTTGCCCATCGATAACGCCATTGATAAGCCATTGATAAAAACAACAAATTAATGGAATCGATTGGTGTGTTCTTATGAAGCTTCTTACTACTATTATTTTGTTTTATTAAGTTTAGTAAAGTTTTTTTCACGTAAAAGGCAAGATATTTTTTTTTGCTATTTCGAAAACTGGTGTTGCATAATTAAAGAGCTCTCCAGTCTAAATACTATGTAATAGGCGCATTATATAACTAAATGGTGGGCCGAAACCGAAACAAAAGGTTTAGAACTAAATATTACATTTCGATTTGTCGACAACATAATAATACAGTTAATTAATTACCTATGTTTGTAACAACTAGTGTAGCCAGTAAGTATAAGCAATGCAAATTAAAGGCCCGTTCAAGATGGACGTAACCTATAAGATAGGGATTGCATAAAACTTAAAACGCTTTATCAAGTAGTCCATCTACCATCGCCATCAACCTTTCAAAGCCAAAAAAAACATTGTTTAATCCAACTAAACATCTTCATCGTAAATAACAATTGCTTAGAAACCCGTTACATCTCATCATCAGATAATTCTATTGTTATCCAATAGATTGCAAAGATTTCAAATCCATTATTTTTGACATCTAGTCCACAAGATGGTGGTTGTTTTCCCACGCTTGCAATTATGTAATGAAGTATACAACGAGTTAATAGCACCTGTTATTAACTGGACAGCAGTAAATATAGGACTCATTGTCTTTGTAACGTCGTTGTTTTGTCAGAACCTAAGTTATCATCATCATTATATAGGGGAGGAGGTTCCCCTTCAGCATCATCGTCATCATCATTTTAGCCGAAAGACCCTGGTCGCGTGCGTCTCGCATCCAACGGATACCCGCAACCTTCACCAGGTCATAGATCCTGCCTCCAGTTTATCCTCGCATCATGCCCTCTTCATCAATACAAGACTTCTCTATTAGTCTTCAACCCCCATTAAAGCCATAATTATCATCTTTCACGTAGTTTATTCATCGATTCTTGCCATTCGCGTTGAAACTTCACAACTAAAACTAGAACTTTCTAGAAGCAGCTTAAATACAAAACAACAAACGACGTGCGGTCTTAAACCGGATATCACACGATAGTCAGTCGATGGTGCACCACAATAGCAATTTTTCCGTCGAAAATAGTCGAAATAGTGCAAAAATTATTATATATGTTGTTGTGTATTTCTTTATTTATTTATTTATTTAGGTAACCAACAGCGATACATTAAAATATATTTCAAAATATGCTTGTTACAGTTTCTATGGCCAATTATAGGTTACCCTGTATTACTGGATATAATGTAAGACATGCGAACGGACTAACAAAAAAAACAAAATAAAAATGCAATGCAATCCAAAATTACACAAAATGAATAGGTGGTTAATTTAGCACAAAAAAGATAAAAGAAGAAGACGAAGAATGGTTGTCTGTCATTTACCTCCGTTTATAGCCTTCTAATAAGAAACCATCTCTTATGTGCCAAATAGTTTATATCTCTCGACGACACAGCAACCACACCTCAACCTAACTCTAACCGCCCCAGATATGGTAGATTTAGTTAAAATGTTGATCAGACTAAGAATAGCTGTAATAGTTTAGTTAGAAGGTGCTTCAGTCGCTCAGCTCCTGGGCTGCATACTAATGCTCTGGGGCTCTTAAGGGTCGTAAGGGGTACTAAAGGGGATGTAAACGTTTTGTCTAGAGGTAGTTTGAGAACCCTTTTTTAAAGGTATGTGGTATTTTGGCGACAAGTTACATAGTAGCTTTGGTGACCCTTATTTTTTGTGGGTTTTAACTAAGGGGAGGTGAAAGTAGGATAGTTAGTAATAAGGAATAAAAAAATAAAAAGTAAAGGAGTAAGCAGCAGAAATAAGGAAGTGTAGAAGGAAGAAAGTAAATTAATACTAGTAAAGTAAGTAAGCAATAGGGGAAGGAGTAAAGTGATCAAAAGTAAGGTATGAATCGCACAGGCTCATCTTTATTGGGATAAGCTCGCCACACTATTCCGAAACCACTGCTACTCCTAAAAGCCAGAATCAGCAGTAGGTAGCAAGTTGCCACTGTTGATTCTGGCTGAAAAAACAATTTAACTGTATTGATGTCGCAACAATATGATTCAGAAAAGGGGGCGAGCCTATTGCCATCAACCGCGCACAACTCCAGACTCCGTGGCTGCTATTCAGAAATTCCTGATGGAAAAACCCGATAACAATTTGCCTGACCTAGGAATCGATCCAGGACCTCATGCTCAGCATTCGCCTTTGTGACCACTAGACCAACGACGCAGTAACATGTTACTTGTTGCCTACAATATGTCTTGCATATCCAGAATTGTTATTCTATCAAGCCCCCGTTGACCTAACATTTGACCTTCGATGTCGTTGCTCCAAGGTCAGTCACCCAGCTGGTCATCTTTCGTCCACTTTGAGCCACACATGTCTAGAATTACTGAGCGTGAGAATTTCCTCACATTGTCTCCGATATATTGTTGTTTCCTTTCAAAATGACAAGAAAAATACAATACCTAAGTATTAAGTCGCGACAGTTCTACACGATTCGGTACCTACTACATACGTTTTTTAATGATCTTGGATTTGCCTGTCGAAAATTATCTCATAAGAATGTAGTTCTGGGAGGATCTCGTGGCACAGCAGCCGCTCGGATCAATCTACAGGTTAAGCCGCGCTTGCTTAGGTTAGCCTGTGGATGGGTGACCACCAATGACATACCGAGTTTCATCCTTGCCCTATCGGCTGTCAATTGTAGATCTTTGACAGTCGTAGCAGGTAGCCAGAGGCCCGTCATTCTGACAACCAGTCTTACCAAAGGGTATCGTATTCCCTAGTATTTAACTGGGTTGTAGAGGTCAAATACGCAGGCACCATGTAAAATACTGGTATTCAGCTGCGTCTGGTTAGACTGGAAGCCAGCCCCAACATCGTTGGGAAAAGGCTTAGGCAGATGTTAAGGAATGTATTTAGTTCTGGGGTAAATACTTAGTGTTTTTACCTTTTCAATTTCCATAAAATGTAGCTCGCAGATAGAATATTATGATCTAGGTAAGTACATAGGATATTTTTAATCCCGGTAGTAAGCTACGAATAAAAGCTAGTTTAAAAATAAAGGCTTCGGGTTTGAGATTAAACAGGGCTTTACAAAAACCTTAGCACAGTGCACAGTCATATTCACGGAATTATTTCTTGACTGAACAATGAATAATGAAAAGAACTTTTCTTTTATTTTCAATGCTCATTGTAGGAACGCAAAGCTATTGTACTGTGACCTATTTATTTGTTGATTCTTTGATCTTTGTATACAGAATTTTTTTACAATCAGTAAAGCACTGAGTACTTATTTATTGAAGGGTTTCTAGCTAGAATAATGTTTGATCGAAAAATATTAACATAGCATAACATTTGTTTATTTTCAGGTAACTGGCCTATATACCTTACAGACTAACATACATTTATTTATTAACATACATATTATAAAGAGCCTAGGGAACCCACCTGGGAGAGGCCTATGCCCATCAATGGACGTCTTTTGGCTGAAATGATGATGATGATAATATAAAGAGATAACATTTTGTATGTAAGTTTGCTGTTGAATGTAGGGGTAATCTCCGGAACTGATGATTTAATTCTAATTTTCTTTGGTACTGGCAGAAATATACATTGTCCGTTGGTGCTATAAGCTATATCATGCCTAATGGCCGAGCTGCTCTATTAAATTTTTAGCGGACAAAGTCTCGGTTGAACTGTTAGTTCTTATTGTTCTTGTAAACGCAAATGGGGCTCCAGGCTGAACAATATCAGCTGCACAGGTCAATCTTGGAGGTTAAGCAACAGCATCCGTTGTTTTGTTCATCTTCTTAGCGGGGCGATTGCAATCTAAATTGTGTCACCCCTTTTGGCAACGAGTTTGCCACTTTCCTTAGGCCTAAAACACACACAAGCGACGTAAGGCGAAGGCACGGGGCAGGCGCAGCGCAGGCGTGGGACAGATACGGCGCAGACGCGATTTGAATTATATCAGAAGAGGCGTGGAACAGGCAAGAAACGTTCAATTGCGGCATTTTATAATCTCGCTCCGGTGCAAACCTCACACCGTTTCACACGCCGTTTCGTTGCCTGCGCCGCGTCGCTTCAGTATAATTCAAAAACGTCGCCTGCATACATTTTGTATGAAATCGTTTTGAAGCGGCGCATGCCTGCGCCACGCCTGCGCTGCGTCTGCCCCGTGTCTGCGCCTTACGTCGCTTGTGTGTGTTTTAGGCCTTAGAGTCCTAGCTCCGTTGTGTGAAAATAACAGGACTAGCAGGGCACAATATCAATCCGTTGAGTACTAGACCCCTCCTTGTCTCGTCAACCATATTAAGCCATTGATTGCAGCCGCCATTTGTAGATTTTTAACAGTCATTGGGTCATCATCATAGTCAAGAGCCTGAAGTCTACAAACCACTTACCTAGGGGAACATACAATCATAGCCAGGGGTAGGTATTGTGTTAAAATACTGATACTCAGGTGCCTTCGACGGGACCGGTCGGAGACTCTAATAGTACGGGGATAAGAATAAGCAAACGAAAAACTAGACAAAATGAAATTCTCTGCAAAACAAACTCAAAAGTCTTGATCAACGAAGCGAAAAGTCTAACGACAAAACCTACTTAGTAACAAACACACCTATCTAGAATTCTAGACTCGGACATAGCTACACTTCCATTGTGTTGCATGCACATTAACCCATAGAATATGGGTCACCATCGTTCACTGAGCGATAAGGGCACACTGTGTGCTTACCCATTGTAATCTACATGCTTTATGTTTCGGTATAAGGCTTAAGTCGAGAGTGCACTCTCGACTTAAGCCTTATACCGAAACATAAAGCATGTAAACATTTGGGTTTAATTGTTTCACTCACGACAGATTTCTGTAGAATATGAGCATAACTAATAAACATACATAAAAATGCCTGTAAGCATTCTATTATTTAAACTGCCTTATTTTTCTGATGGTCGAAATCGCTATATACTAAGTGTGAGGTTCTAGGTTCGATTTGCAGGTCGCGTAAGTGTAGGTAATTGGATTTTTCCGCTAAGGATTTCTGAGTTTGGTGCTCGGTACATAGGTAAATTTGTCCCTTTTTCCACGGGACTGGGAAACTTATCAAATGTACCTAGATGTACTATTACGTATATGTTGTATTCCAGAGTATTAGAGTAAATAATCAAAGGCCAGGGCGTTATGTTATATTAAGCTACTTTCACACATGGTCATACACGAGAGAGCAGATTATTTTTTCATCGACTGATGAGGTCGTTGAAATAATTATCGAAGGAATTCTGGGGCCTCATCTTCTAAACAATCATAAAAAACATTTAAAGTTAATATTTTGGTACAACGTCTTTTAAATCACAACGTTTCAATCACAACGTTTCACACAATTTCAGCAGATTTTGGGCATAACAAACGAAAAAAATCCTACATGCTTTTATTTCACGTTTTCTATCTGACTTGAGCTTAACGATAACACAGACAGTTCAAATACAGTCGGATTCACACAAATTGCGTTTTCCCGCCAATGGGGAGGAAAACTGCCTTTTTATCCCGCTTGGTGGCGTCTAGGCAACCGTACCTTGCTTTGACATAAGAACTGTCAAATCCTATACATTTTTTTGTAAACAAGACCAAACTTCTCGTTTTTTTATCAAGAATGCCTCAATGCAGTGCCTTAAATTGTAAAAACCGGGGAGTTCATCTGTTCCCCAAATGGGAAAGCGCTTTGCGGATTAAAAACTTCAGGGCAAGTGATACAGCAAGGTTATGTAGTTTGCACTTCAGAGAAAGTGATTATTTCGGAAGAAGTTATTATACAGGTAAATTAAATGTGACTTATTTATTCTCCAAATACATGTATAAATATTTACATCATAGTCATTCTTACACATATGTGAAATTTCAGGTAATGAACCTTTGTCAAAGTTCCTTTCCTAAACATAATATGAACTGTCTTTTTCAAGATCAAAGTGGACTCCAAAATGTTGATTTCGATCGTATGCCTCCAACCTAGAGGAAGACAAAAAATATAAGTTTGTTTTAACATAAAAAAAAGAAATATGAAAGATAACCTCAAATACTTAAAATGCCTACCTTTCAATCAAATCGGCCTTTTTCCCAGCAGTCGACGCATTTCTTCGTCGAAGCTCAGTTCGAAGTTCTCTTAAAGATAACAGCGTGTACATTTTGTAAGGTAAATCACAAAATAAACACAGAAAATCGCAACCACACACTTGTTAAAAGACGTAAACAAGGTACAGTCGCTCGCAGCGCCATCTGTTCCTACCTTTTAGTGTGGCTCCCATAGACATAATAAAAGGTATGGACTTGAAATACCTACAAAAAAAAGGTGCATACCTACGGCATATAAAATGGCTGCCAATGCTAGGGTTGTGTCAATCATGAAACATAGTATTACTGTAACGAGTATCGATACTAGTATTACGAGTATTATGAGATATCACGGTTGAATTATAATTATCAGTCCGTTGTAAAGTTGTAACAGAAAAATATGAGTAAATTTACTTACCTTCTGATACCTGAGAATAAAATTTATTCAAAGTGGTTTTGCCGAATACAATTAAAGAATGCTTTTTACCCGACTACGGAAAAGCCAAAAGGAAGGGTAATGATTTTGGCAGTGTATGTGTTGTGTGTTTGTATGTTTCACCATTGCGCCTAAACTACTGAACACTTGTTCTCCCCACCACTGCGATATTTTTTTGTTCTAGACCATACCTAGGAACTACTTTAGGAGATATTGGTCAAAGTTCCAAATATTTCACAGTTGTTTTTGTAAATACTAGTTTTTCAGGTTATAACTTTACTTATATTACCTCCATCACCCGTTTACTATTCATGGCATCCACTAGCCCAATGTGTTAAGAGTGCTACATTGAGTTTTACCGTAAAATGTGATATTTGACTCCAAAAAAAAATCGTTTCCCAGCAAAAATTTTTGCGTAGGTAGGGGGGTACTTAGTTTGAAGTTTCTGTACATCAAATTAAGTACCCCCCTTGCTTGGTTGACGGCTGCGTGGGGTTAATTTACACCCTGTATACGTTAAGATTGCGGTCAAACAGTTGTCGCTGTTAAGTCTTTGTTATTTACTCATATAACAAACCAACATCAAAGTGGAATATTACTAAAACTCAACTACAAATAAAATCGCAAACTAATAAAAGCGCGGTCTTATATTTAGTAGAAAACAAGAAAATAATTCTTGTCTATCAACACCTTATCCAATTACCTAATTGATTATCGTCTAGTAAGTAGATAATAATTTGTATATTTCAATGTAACGTATTATAAGTAAAATGATAGTAGAGGGCAGTCGTCGCATGCCACCTTGCTAATGGCAACAAGCAGCTGACTTATATATCAATGAGAACGCCATGAAGGAGCATAAGGTATCAGTGGCAGGCGAAATACGATTATCCTCTATAATAATTTTACTTATAATCTTCAAAATTAGTCTTATTTTCAGATCACGTATAACCATCTTATAACTCTGTGGGACGGTATCTTGGTTCTGTGAACTACGGACCGGACCTATCAAATCATCAAATAACTTCTCCGCTCTTGGGCAGAGCGGAAGGGAGTGTCAGATTTCTACTGACTAAAAACCACCCATGTTCCTTCTTCGCCCTTGTGCCAAGGCCGCGTTATCTCTTTCGATAATCTGCAGCCCCGACGGGACCGCCCTGACCGGACTTAGCACGGTCACTCGAACAGATATCGTTTCAGCGCAGCGAAGGAACTAGTATCGAAAACTATTACGCAACGGTACAACACTATCCATGTTTGTAAACAAACGAATCAAATTATGAAATAGCAAAAAGGTCTCTGGGACGGAAATAAACCCAAATATTAACACTTTAGCAATAAATTAATGATCACTTATCATTTTTTCATCGAAAATGTATTACTCCTAGATACTATTGCATGAAAACGACTACTAACCTGTGCAAAGACAATTGAGGTTGATTTTCAGTCCTTCTTGCACCACACTTCACAATACAACACGAAGGAATATTGAATTGCTGTTTCCTAACATATACACGCAGTTTAAGAGATAATCTCGTCGTAATTTTCTCACAAATAGCAATTTAACAAAAAGTAAACAACTATTTGACAGCAGAACTACCACGAAACTCGGCAATTAATATGGCGGATATGGCACTTACCTACTATTGCGTGACTCGCATAACCAAATGTTGCCATTATGAGCAACAACTGAAATATTGTTGTCTCTTTCATCAAATACGATTACTGCATTAGAAAGAACGAAACAAAACTATATTTTATATTCCGTCTCCTATTTGACTCATATTTGTATAAGCAAGTGTATATATAGAATATCGCAGCGCCTCCATAGGATCCTATCTCTATGGTGGCTCCCCATTAGCTAACGCGCCTCCATGACAGTTGCAATGACAGCTGTCAATGTCACAAACCGCGGAGGCGCGTTCGGTTTGGCGGTCTAATGAGTGTTTTTACTTGTTAGAGGAATTTGTTGACTAATATTGAGAGGACTGTTTGTGTTTGTTTTTTTATAAGATTTTATGCCACCGCGATAATAATAATAATTATTACCCTACGGTTTCTTTTATGTAAAAGTATGTGTCGTGTTTGTAAAAGTGACTGTTGTTTGTTTTCATCATTGGCACACAAATAGATAGGAATAAGTACTTAATTATATAATACTTTTTAGTCGTGTTTGCAAATTAACCGTTCTTCTTTCTTTCTTACGAGTGAAGCTGCGGCCAAATAGCAGTACGAAATAAATTATTTATTTTTAATCCGAAGCACATACAAAATAAATCTAAGAACGTCTACGTATTTTACCCAAGCCAACAGGAAGTACGGAAATTAAATAACAATTAAACATAATTATTAATTACTTTGCGAATTTGAAACGGTAATCCTCTTCCGCCTCAAACAGCTCGCAGCCATGAAATTTTTAATTATCCTTTGATAAAAGTTGCTTTAAAATGAATGTACTGTGGTTTTATTATCTAATGGAGGAATGTAGTACTTTCTCCTTCGTGTTAGACCTGTTTCGAATAGATATAAGGTTTTATTGAAGTCTTAAGGTGCGGTACGAGATTGACGGCAACTGCAGACAGCAGTGTCAACGACAGACTGAAGCGATGCGACATACCGTTGCGTCAGAACTTCGACGGCAGTGACTTTTCTATTCTTCTATCAAAATATGACTATCGCGAAAAGTCATCGGCCGCGTGTCGCCTTTCCAATGAAGTGCGTAGATACATAATATATCAAGATAATACATTTCCAATATAACATGGCTTCCGTTGTATAAAATTCACGTACTAAAGCTTTGCATAGTTAGATTTTGGTTGTCGTTGTTGCGTATGAATGAAGTTAGCCTTACGAGTAGAGGAAGGACAAAGAAATGATGGATGGACTGTGTGAAGGATGATATGGCTAGAAAGGAGGTGACTGCTGAGATGACTAGTAATAGAGAAGTATGGAAGAAGAAGACAATCATGTTGTGCCGACTCCAAATCAAAAACCCAGGCGATGAATTTGTTAAACGCACTGATAGCTCAAGAACCGGATCTAGATTTGTTTTTGAGTAGCAATAAAGCTATGCTTAATTATTGCATTTTTTTTTAAGTTAGTGTATGTATATTGACTTGCTGCACACATTGGTGTAACTGTTTAAATAAATAGATAACTATGCAACCCGCTAACATGCCGCTGAAAAGTCAGCGAGTCGTATCCGCATCTACATGTCACCGACATAATTCTTTTGTATCATGTAAAAAGTCGCCGGGCTGTATCGACTGGTCTCTGGGTAGTAGTTATTGCAGCTCATCTATGTCGCTGCGGTTTGCAGACGATGGTCGCAAGTAACTACAGAAATGTACCTTAATACAAATGCTATAAGAGAAACAAAACACGTGCGCAAAACATCCTGACTTGGAATACCTACGTGCCTACAGGACAAACGAAGGTTAGAACTTTGAAACGAGTGGTTGGTTTACAGGATTATTTAGGTATCTTCAAAAGTAAAAGTTTGCCTACCTAATGTCTGTAACCTGAGACTTCAAAGGCTTTATTCATAAACACTGGTATAAGTTGGGAGAAGTTCAGTCGTTTCTATGTGTGGTTTAAGGCTTGAAGCAATTATAAAAGCAGTCTTGAAGCTCATTCATAAACCTCATACTAGACATAACATTAACATAACATCAGGCCACGCCTGTAATCCCGAAAGGTTATGTAGAAGTGTACCTAGTAGGACACCCATATTTACCCCTGACTCCTCAGTGTGAAAAGTATGCATCGCTTCCCATCTGCTGACCTCTGTTACGTCCTCTTTGGATGTTACTTGAGATGCTAAACACGTGCATTTCACCTGATTCTATTTTTTCCTTTTGCTCCTCAAGACACATCGCAGTGACTCGTGGCATGCCCTAACAGCAGCTGTTTAGGGCAGAGGAATCCATTTAGGATATCCAATAGAGAGAAATTTAAGAAGAAACGGTTCCTAGAGCACCATACTATTGAGCCTAACTAAACTGAATAGTTATTCACACAACAACAACCCACAATAAGACTAATTTTACATGAATCAAACTACCGTTTCCTCCAAAAAAAACTTTTGTCACACGTAACAACAGTAATTTCGCGAATAGACATTTTTTGCTTGTACTTATAAAAACGATAATTTGCTGTTATAAATACATAATACACCTAACATAATATACGTGCACCTAATATAAATAAGTTCACAAAAAGGTGTAAAAACTACTCAAGTTTGTAAATGGCGGGTTTCAGGCAAAAAACTGTCATGGCGGACAAAATGGCACATTGATGTTAAGAAAAAGACTATTAAGGTTATTGTTTGCATAATACATAATTATATAAATAAACAGAGTTAGGTACGAATGACTGGTGCGAGTGCACAGGTTGTAGAAACAGCTGCATCAGCATTTTTTACTTCGTCATAATAAGTCGCAGTGGGCAGGGCACATTGCTCGCAGAACGAATGGCCGATGGGGCCGAAAAGTTCTGGAGTAGTGACTGCGAGCTCCAAGACGTTGTATAGGACGGCCTCCTACTTTGTGGACCGATGACCCGGTGAAGGTTGTGAGGACTGGTCAATGTGACTTAGGGGGAGGCCTATGTCCAGCAGTGAACGTCTTTCGGCTGAAATGATGATGATGATATAAAAAGATAATTAGCCGATATCAATTAGACTGCACCTTACTGCCGCTTTTTTGCCTTATTTTGACTAGCGATCTAACAAAACTGACCCTCAAAACGGTCCTGTAATATGAAAAACCGGTTACAATCTAACCGAATACTCATTCGTTTTAAAGATTAAGATATTGCTACTAAACTTCAACATCTCACAAATAACGAATCCATTCTACCAGAATTTAAAATAGGAAAACGACTGAAGGAAACAGTGGGTACTGTTTCCTTCATTTATTTCCACTGATTATTCATCTACCCGCAACAAAAATAACGAACTTTCCAGAACAAAGAATAATAAAGCATTGCCATTCGAAATTCAAATCCAATCGCGTGGCAGTGGCGACGTAAAATCGCCAGGCTTTAAGATTAATCTTACCGACCAGTGACATTGCGACAAAAAAATCGCAGCGAATACAGCATAGACCTATACAAGAGATTGGTTGGTACGGTTAGTGCACACATTCACACACGACTATACAGCTCTTAAAACCAAACGCAAAGAAGAATCAACTTAAAAACAATAGCAGAAAGGAGTTGGTAAAACTTTTTCAGCGTCAAAAATAACTTTGTAAAAGTTTAAACGAATGAAAAATACTGGTATATTTTGACGTTTTGACTGTGTCAGTCGTTTTCACGCTGGCCATAGCATTCCGAAAGATTAGATTCTTTTTGTGATACAATGACGTTCGGAAACCGAAATATTTGAGCATTTCGTTTTGAATTCGAACTTTGAGTGTATTTCTGAACGTCACTTTGTTAAGTAAAATGTTTGGTTTGTGTTTTCAATCGAGTATTTTTCGTTGGAAGTTTAGATTGGAAGAACGGGAAATGGCGGCAGATGTTTATTTTCATTATTTAGCATATTCTGTTGTTTGTCTGGTCTTTTTCATTTCAGAAGTTGTTCATGTACTTGCCGCTGAAATGGACTCTGAGTTTTATAGTTAGTTTTTACCGAACATGTTGAGACTTTGGTCTTGCATGTCAGATTAGACATCATCTTCTCATCTTGTCATGATATGGCAAGAAAGGAGATAAAGTCCATTTCACGAAAGAAGTCCCGCGGACAATTGTGGAACTAGATTTGACAGATGGGGAGATCGGCCATGTTAAAAGCAAATACAGCGCAAATATAGCGAATACAGCGCTGTGCGTCTGCGGGACTTCTTTCGTGAAATGGACTTTACCTGATGAGTTAACGAATAATTTAGAAAAGTATGGAAGATGATGCGCCGACCATAATGATTTTGAAATTGGGACAAGGGAATAATGATTATAACTAATGCAGGATTTATGATTAAGTTTTCAATTATTTATGACTACTTTGCTCCAAAGATTTTTTTTTATTCGAGTCGATTCAAGACAATAATGTAAGTAAACAAACTGAAGAGGAGGAGAGCCTCCCTTTTGTTCTGAGCACTAAGCTAACACTGGATTATAAGCGTGCATTGTTTTGCACTGACTTTCAATCAGTGTGGACCCAAACAGTCATAGTTGGTGTAAATTATTGGCGTTTTGTTTACGAAGGATTTTGTTCTATTTCTTCTACCCCAATTTTTGTTACTTTTTAAACGGTTTTGTTTTTTAATTTTTTGATTACATCGTTTCTTTGGTTGTAGACTGTTGGTACTGTTTAACGTGGGGTCCTGGGTTTGAACCCAAGACCCTCATCATCATCTGGTTCAATATTTCCGAAATAAGTAGAGACCCAAGAAACATTGGCGTGACGATTTGGACTCGTTCGTGACTGATAAGCCAGAGAAGGCATAACACCGGGAGACCTGGAAAGGAAACTAAATAAGAAAAAGTTGAGATCGTCTCCCAATATCAAAGTTTCGGAGTTAGGTCTACCGGAACGACTGCCTAACTGACTTCCATAACCAATTTTCTGAAACTACCTACAGTATCTGGGGAATACTTTTTGACAAAACATCGTGTGTCTGATATCCAAACTTCTGTCTCAATATCGTGCCCTTACTTCGAAACCCAACTAACTGCACAAAATGTAGTTTCGAGAAAATCGTGTTTAAACTGTAACTCATTTTTGCCCATAAGTGACTTTAGTTGGTTTTCGCTTTAAGGGCACGATATGTTATTAGTGATGGTCCCCATCCACGGACTGACCCCGGCAAGTATTGATTACCAGCCCCAGAATTGTGTAAGTGTTTAGAAGTAAAATGTTTTAACCCAAAAACATTTTAATCAATCCAGCATAACATTGTCGTCTTTACATAAGCCCTAACACGAGGTCTAAGACATATCTCGCGAGAAAACGACGCAATCTCGTTACTACTCATCTTCAAAAGAAAAACAAAAAGATAAACAGAAAGATAAATGAAAATAAACCAAGGGACGTGATCACACAACTTCATTACTTCTTTTCTTTCAAAACCACGGACGTATGAATGAAATGGAGTGTTAGGAAGCGGGACGAAGTATTTTGATGGCAGATATTGATTTTGACTGACTTTTAAGGAATTATCTTCATCATCTTCAGTCTCTTGTCCTTATCCCAATTCATTTGGAATTGGCGCAGCATGTCTTTTTCTTCCATAGTTCTTTAATATTCGTCTTTTTAGCAGTCAGCTCCTTTCTAGCCATATAACTCTTTACACGGTCCATCTGTCGTGTCCTTTGTCTTCCTTTATTCTCCCATTATTTTAGGAGTTCAATGGTTTGAATTTTAGACTATGATGTTTTCTAACATCATCAAAGCTTTCTTCTAGGTATATTTTTTTGACTGGATTTTTTTTTCTGCGTGGATGATAAAAATTATGCTACGTTAATGAACTAGAAAGACGATTAAAAGTATCCTTTGTGTTTCCTAGTCTACCTGGAGGCTAAACACTCGTTTCCTAAAGATACTATCGCATTTACAATATTAGTATGGATTTATTTAATCAATAGCCATACAACTTGACTCATCTGTAACTACACTCTACCATCAAGGTTTCACTCCATTTTGAAACGTGAAATAACTTCCATATACTCATTTCAACACGGGAGCTTTTGTATTAACAATCTCAGACATTTTCCGAACTCATTTCGTCTTAAAATACATGACAACCAGCCTTGTTGGTATCTTCTAGGCTTTCTTCTAACATTCTAGATGAAAACAAGTCAGTTTATGATTTACGAGTAATGGAGCTCGTTGATAAAAAAGCTTAGCTCTCCATTCCTGCCTAGCCCTACATGGCCAGACCCGTAATCTCAATATATTACTAGTAGTAAACAACGAGCAACAATAGACGCGAAGATAAAATTAACTTTTTGAGCATTCGCGAGTAAAAAGATGACCTAACATGACAACCTAGACGAAACGATCCCATCGCTCACTTTTAGATACATTGCTTGCTTAACTTCACAGCTCCTTTTATAAACCACATGTAAAGCCAGAAACGGATGTGTAAAAAGGGGAAAGTGTAGGAAGGGTATTTCGGATGTTGAAAGGGAGATGTCAGACTTAGTAGAAAACCACTAGTGACGTATTACAATTTATCGTTCCGTTAAGATAGGTTTACATGGGGTTGGGTTTGGTGTCCTTGAAAATAAATACCTGACTTATAGCCAACGGTGTCATTTCTGAAGGAATAGAAAGAAAACACATAAAGAATCCAGTCCAACGCGCTATTACTATTTGTCAAACTTTAATATTATGTCAACAACTTCATCGTTATGCATTATGTTAAGTTCAATGTTGATTGAGAAAATCTGACAGTTTTAGACAGCTTGATGTGCTAGCGTCTGTATCTTTCATTAGGTATGAAATTAATAAGGGCGATATAAAAGGGGGGTCAATTATCAATATCTATTAAGTTTATTTCATTTCACAAAGATAACTTTGTGGATTTGTAGATTTTATAAAGATTTTATACATAGAACCTGCCATCTTTTGTTGATGGAAAAATACAACATAATTTTTGTCAACAAATAAACCCTGGACCCCAAGGTTGACAATCATGTCTTCGACAAATAGACCAAAGAGGCAGTTTATTTCTTATTACATACAAAAAACGTATAGGCAAACAAACAAATTGCACTAATAATAGTTTCCATACTAAAAAACCGTTAAAATCACAACATTCACAACTAAACGTTCACTTAAAAAAAAGATTTATTTACTAAAAAAAGATTCCTACTACAAAAAAAAACGTTACGTAAAATTGTAAACAATTGACATCATCGATATCCAAAGATCCACGATCCACAAGTTTTTACAAACCGGTTTGTTGAACAAAATAAAATATTTATAACGTGACGTAAGTATAATAAAGTAAAGGATTACGTCATAGCATAGTAAATAATAAAACCAGCCTATAGTGTAAAGTTTCCACTGCTGGAACACAGGTCTACTGAGAGAGAGTGGGCTGTACACCACGAGGCCTATACGGGATATTTTCAAATTTGAGGTTGGTGTGGACATTTTTAGTTTATTATTTGTAAATGGGTCTACTTTTGACTCCAATCTTCTCCTGAGGACAGCAAAGCTGTCAACAATGGAACAAGCTAACCCAGAAGTTGCCTTTTAGCTCACGACTTTTAAAAAAATTAATAAGTAAAGGTAAAAAATTAGGGTCATATGAACTTAGACTCCTTGAACGTGCGCATAATAAAAGAAAAGCTTAGCAAAGCGCTTCGTGCGAATGTGTAAAACATAACTCCTCACGATAATTATTTTCCTTCACTGGTAACAGAACCTGCACTGTTTGTAACATAAATTAATATTCACGTATCTAGGTTCGAACCTTCAACTAGTACCTAAGTAACGTCCATTGACCTTTATAATAGTCTTTACAAAAAATACTTAGGTATAAAGTGACGTAATAAGTCAAATAAATTAAAGGGTTACGTCATCAGGTAATAAATTACATATTCTAAAAGAATGTTCTTCATTAAGCTGTCAGTTTGTATAGATCGTGTGTAAGAGGCCGAGAGGGCGAGAAAAAGGTGTCGATGAAATCTGTATTGTATTGTACTTGATTAACTTACTTTGTTGATCAAGCAGTATTATTGATTTAGATTAAATTCCGCGTTGAATAGTGTTGAGCATGAAGTCCTAAGATGAATTCTCGTTAGGTCGAACAATTGAAAAATTGTTAATGGTGAAACCCTTTTCCATTAACAATAAATTTTTCAGAACAGTTTTTTTTTTTGGAGTCCACATTTTTGTAGTGGTCGCATAAGCGACTGGTGTTCTTGCATTTTTGCTGTTTGGGTTCGATTCTCAGGTCGCACAAAGTGTTATAAGGTTTATCCATCAGGAATTTCTCAGGAGTAGCCACAGAGTCTAGATTAGTGCCCGGTTGAGGGTAAAATAAACTCTTAAACAAATCTGGCGTAATGTGGGTGCTGAAATCACAAACACTCACATTTCCTCAGCCTAACCCTTCAGGGATTACAGGCGTGATGTTATGTAGGTATTTGGTAGCCGCATTGAGTCTAGATTTATCTTTTATCGCTAAGAGACATTGGTTTTCGTTAAATTAGTCCCGAAGAACTAAGTATCAACCATTTCTAGCGCATAATGGTATTATTTCACGTAAAGCAAGAAACCCCTCAGAAGCCATCCCTCATAGCTTAATCAGTAGTCAGGGTGATTGGGTCATTGATTTATCACATAGGGATGTCCCGAGATAAACCACCACCACATTACCGGCATAGTAATTATTGGAGGTCGTATATTTATATGTATACTAGCTGACCCGGCAGACTTCGTACTGCCTAATTAAATAGCAATAAAGTCCTGTCAAAAATATTTGTAATGAGACATTTTTTTGTTCCTACATATTTTTAGTCGAGCAAAAAAAATCTCCTGAACAGAACCGCCACCCTGGTGATAGGGCGTTGTGAATAAGAAATATAAATAAATAAAACATAACATAACATAACATTATCATTTAAAAATAAGTAATCGCTTTATTGTTAATCATGTGAATCATAATTATTAGCAAAAATCATTTTATTTTCATTGTAGTGCTTTGTGATATACGATGTTTTTTGTTTGATTTCCTGGCGCATAGACAAACAAATCTGATGGTTTTCCAACACGGGAACAGGCAACATACAATTGACCATGTGAGAAACATGGGTTTTCCAGATTAATACCACAAACACTTAATGATTGCCCCTGGGACTTGTATATGGTCACAGCAAAATCAAGCCGAACTGGAAACTTTAGTCGTTTAAAGTCAAACGGCACATCAGTCGGAATCATTGGGATGCGCGGTAAAAGAACGTCTTCTCCTACTTTCCTTTCAGTATAGTTGCTTCTATCACATTGTTTAGTAATGTTTTTATCGCTAACCGTGTGACGTTGCAAAGACGCGGTTGGTTGATATTTCGCAACATAATAACTACCAATCCCACCTTTCATTGAAGATTGTGAGGTGGCAATCCTGGCAAATCCAGCGAGTTTAAAAATTCTGGTGGGTAGTTCACTACATCATCTTGGTTAGTAGCCGAATCAACTGATATATATATCCTCGATTCGCCTGTAATTTTTTCTTGAATTTTATAATTTAATTCATTTACATCTTTGTTTTTTGCAGCCAATATAGCTCTTTCGCTCAACCAATCATGGTTTCTGTAATTTTGAAAAACATCTGGAAACACCTTCTGAATAAGTTCATCGATCGAGTTAACTGACAAAAACTTTGAGGAAAGTTAATGCAGCCAGTCAACATGTCTATAGGAAATTTGCCATTTAACTTTTTTTTAATTTGATATGACTTTTAGTCAAAACATTAAATCCTCCAACCATGTATTCTGTGCTTCAACGCACACTGTTTTGATAGATATGATTGAATTTGAACTTTGTACAGCTGTAATAAAGTGCAAATTGACTCTATGACGTTAGGAACATACCTACATTGTTTAAACAACAGTGAATGCTTTTAATTTAATATGAACTTTATACAAAAGCAATAAAGCTCAAATTGACTCTACGTTTTATTTAGAAAACGTTTAAAAATAATAAAAATAATAAACAACAATAATATGTACCGAAAATCCAACAAATACAACACTGACATTGACAGTTTGTAGTTTTTTTTAACTTTTTTTTAATTTGATATGACTTTTAGTCAAAACATTAAATCCTCCAACCATGTATTCTGTGCTTCAACGCACACTGTTTTGATAGATATGATTGAATTTGAACTTTGTACAGCTGTAATAAAGTGCAAATTGACTCTATGACGTTAGGAACATACCTACATTGTTTAAACAACAGTGAATGCTTTTAATTTAATATGAACTTTATACAAAAGCAATAAAGCTCAAATTGACTCTACGTTTTATTTAGAAAACGTTTGTATGGGAAAAAGAAAAGGGCTGTTTTTAGGGTTTTTCCGTCAATTATTCGATTTTTTCTCGCCGTAAAAACCATCTTTGAACTTCAACGAAGATTTTAAAAAAAGAATTGGCCAAATTGGTCAAGGCGTTGTTGAGTTATGCGCTTACCAACACATTTTGCGATTCATTTTTATATTATAGATACTGGCCTGCGAGAAATAATCATATGTAACACATTGCTGTCATTGATTTAAATAAGCATAGTTACGGGTTGTTTATATTCTATTGTACTTTGTAACTTGCTTGTAAAATATTAACCACGAATGAATATACTGTGCTATCCCACTGCTGATCTAATCTTTATTTCAATTGGTTATGGGCCCAGATCCCAGAAGCACAAATGCTAGAGTATTATTTATAAGTTGAGTGGTTTAAATATTGTTTGTGTGCTTGTGAAACTTACGAAATCGCGAGGTTGGCATAAGTGGTATTAAGAGGCTGAAAAATTCGTCCGACTACCCAAATTGGAAATTCCTGGTGCGAAATTACTTTGAAAATAAAAACTGGTGGGAAGTAATTTCTACAGATGTAGTGAATGCTGACGTAGACAGGCAGGCACGAACAACAATATGCTTATTGTTGGAACCAGAGTGCTTTACCCACGTCTACAATGCGAAGACTGCGAAAGAAGCCTGGAATAGCTTACGGAAAGCGTATGAAGACAAAGGTTGGGGAAGACGTATACATATTCAGCGAGAGCTTTTTAACTGTAAGTTAGAGAATTTTGATTCTATGGAAAGCTACATATCAAAAATTACGTTCCTGACACAACAATTGTCAGATATTGATGCTCCAATCCCTGATGATTGGATCATATCGATTTTGCTGGGTGGATTGACCGCTGAGTACAGCCCTCTCATTATGGCTGTAGATAATAGTGGAAAAGAAATCACGTTGGAGCAAATCAAAATGAAATTGTTACAAGAAGGAAGTAGACAGAGTAAGTTGAACACAGAGTACGAAAAAGCATTAGTAACACGTAAAGTACAGAACGATGCTAGATCTAACGCTAAAACTAATGATCGTAAGCAGAAGTTCATCTACAAGTGTTTTAAGTGCCACAAGCAAGGACACAAGGCGTCCGAATGCAAGGAGCGGATAAAAACCGCGAATATCTGCCTGAATACAAAGAGGGCGATAAACAAAGATAAGTGGTATTTAGACAGTGGGTGCTCAAATCATATGACCCATGATAAAAACAAATTGTTGTCTTACACACATGTAAACGGCAACATGAAGATCGCAGTAGCAAACGGGGAGAAGTTATTGGTGAAAGGACGAGGAAATGCTGAGCCACAAGTCAGCGAAAACGGAAAATTAATTTTAGAAAACGTTTTACATGTTCCTGATTTATCCATGAACCTAATTTCGGTGAGCGATTTGACCAAGAAAAATTATTGCATGAATTTTGACAAAGAAGGTTGCATGATTCAAAGTAAAAAACAAATTATTGCAAGATGTCAAGAGGTCGGCGGAATTTATGAGTTGACAGAAAATCAAAATAACGTCGTGAATGTGACATTGTCAAAACAAAATGAAAATATTTCGAACGTTTGGCACAAAAGATTAGCTCATTTATCGCGTAAATATATGAATAAAATGAAAGTTTTAGTAAGCGGTATGGAATTTAAGAGTACCGATTTATGCGAGCCGTGTATTCCATGTATAGAAGGAAAGACATGCAAAAGTCCCTTTAAAAAGCAAGGTACGAGAGCGAACGAGGTCTTACAATTGGTTTTTAGCGACGTTTGCGGACCAATCGAGGAGCCATCGTTCGGTGGTTCGAGGTATATTCTTCTATTTATCGACGATTATACTAGAAAGACTCATGTTTATTTTTTGAGGAACAAAAGCGAAGTATTCGATAAGTTCCGTGAATATAAGGCGGAAGTTGAGAATGAGACAAGTAAATTGATTAAATGTCTGAGATCTGACAACGGCGCGGAGTATTGTAATGGTAAATTTAAATCATTTTTAAAGTCTGCAGGTATAAAACACCAGACGACTGTACCGTACACGCCGGAACATAATTCTGTCGCAGAAAGAGCGAATCGTACTATAATAGAGAAGGCAAGAACATTACTGTCAGAATCGAACTTGAGCAAGAAGTATTGGGCCGAGGCTGTAAATACTGTTGTTTACTTAAAGAACAGAAGCCCTACGAAAGCATTGAATAATGCGGTACCAGAAAAGCTTTGGAATGGAAAAGATGTGGATGTTAGTCATCTGAAAATCTTTGGTTGTTTGGCATATAGATTGATACCAAAGCAAAAGAGACGGAAACTGGACATGAAGACGGAACCGATGATTTTTATTGGATATCCTGATAATCAGAAGGGTTATCGTCTGATGAATCCTAAGACAGGTGAAGTGACGACTGCAAGAGATGTGAAATTTCTGGAAAACGTCTTTCTCCAAAAGGAAAACGTAGAAAAGTCGGAAGTAATCATAAACCTAAATAAAGATTATGTTCCTTCCAGTTTACCGAACGTATCTACAAGCAGATCTGAACATTTAGAGGCGAACAACGATATGTATCGTGATACTGAAGACGAGAACGTAGAAGTATCGGAGGACATAGGACCTGAACCTATAGTACTAGAGCGAGTACCTGATGACGTATTGACTGAAGAAGAAGTCAGAATACCGGAATCAGAAAGGAGGTATCCTTTAAGAGAACGCAGACAAGTCGACCGGTACGGATGCAATGTTATGTTTGCCAAGGAGAGCAATCTTGATGGTGATCCATTGACTATTAATGAAGCGTTGGCGAGACCAGATGGTGATTTATGGCAAAAGGCGATAGATAATGAACTTATGTCACTGAAGGAGAACCAGACTTGGACGTTGGTGGATCTTCCAGCTGATAAGAAGCCTATCCAATGCAAATGGGTGTTCCAAATCAAGAAAGATAGCGATGGCAAGGTAACAAAGTACAAGGCTAGACTTGTAGCAAAAGGCTTCACACAGGTATGTGGTGTAGATTATACTGAGACATATTCTCCTGTAGTAAGAAGCTCTACTTTAAGATTGTTGTTCTCGCTAGCTGTTGAATACGGTTGGTTTATTGACCAATGGGATGTCACGACTGCCTTTTTATACGGAAAAATTAAAGAGGACATTTACATGCTACAACCAAAAGGAGCAGTAGTCAAAGGTCAAGAAACCAAGGTATGCAAATTGCAGCGTTCTTTGTATGGATTGAAACAAGCTTCAAATGCTTGGTTCAAGGAATTGGATAAAGAAATGTTGAATTTAGGCTTTGTACAATCAAAAATAGAACCGTGTTTGTATCAAAAGCAGTTTAAAAACAACAAGAAGTTGATTGTCGTTATTTACGTAGATGACCTTTTTATTTTTGGAAATTGTGAACAAGAAAAGCAGAAATTAAAAAACAATTTGCTTGACAAGTTTAAAGTGAAAGATTTAGGGCAGGCTAGGCATGTTTTAGGCATGAGGTTGAGGAGGGACAAAGATGTTATTTGTCTAGATCAGCAACAGTTCATTTCGGATATTTTGAATGACTTTAACATGACAGACGCTAAGCCAGTTTTAACCCCAATGGAAGTCGGTATGAAATTAGAAAGATCGACAAATTCTCATTGCGATCTGCCATATCAAAGCTTAATATGCTGTCTAAACTATTTGGCCTGTAATACGCGACCAGACATAGCACATGCGGTAAGTGTACTTTCACAATTCAATTCATGCTATGATGAAATACATTTTAAATGTGCGAAACGGGTCTTAAGGTATTTAAAAGGTACGTCTAACCTTTGTCTCACTTTTAGGAAGTCGGGAGATTTAGACTTACGAGGCTACGTAGATGCAGATTGGGGAGGGGCACTTGATAGAAAGTCTTTCACAGGATTAATTTTCAAAATAGGTAAAAATATAGTGTCATGGGAGAGTAGGAAGCAAGCGACAGTATCCTTGTCAAGTACAGAAGCAGAGTACGTAGGATTAAGTCAAGCTTCGAAGGAAGCTCTCTATTTACGGAGTTTACTAAATAGTTTAACAGCTGTGGATAGTAAAGCGGTAGTAATTTACAATGACAATCAGTCGGCGCATAAAATTGCAGGTAACAAAATTATGCATAATCGGACGAAACATATAGACATAAAATATCATTTTATTCGCGAGTGTGTACTTACTAACAAAATCGAGATAAAGTACATGTCAACTAATAATATGATAGCCGACATTTTAACTAAAAGTGTTCACAGCCCGAAGTTAAGAGAATTTTTAAAGGATTTATCCCTATCAAATTATTCTATTAAGGGGGCGATGAGTAGTTAAATGTTTATTTTTATGTTGTTTTGGTAATAGATAATTTTCTATGTAGTTTCGTTATGCATTCTTTTCTTTGTTATTCTTCTGTTTTTTGTACTATACTTTTGTATACAGCTAGTACAGTTAAACACAGAAGTGTTAGTATTTGATTTATTTTTTATGTACCGAGTATAGAAGTGATATGCATGTGTAATAGATTAAGGGGGCGTATTGGAGGTCGTATATTTATATGTATATACTGGCCTGCGAGAAATAATCATATGTAACACATTGCTGTCATTGATTTAAATAAGCATAGTTACGGGTTGTTTATATTCTATTGTACTTTGTAACTTGCTTGTAAAATATTAACCACGAATGAATATACTGTGCTATCCCACTGCTGATCTAATCTTTATTTCAATTGTAATTAGTTCTACACGCTTATCGTAATAAACCCCGGGATATTGATAGTTATGCTCTAATATAGACAGCTGGATTGTTTCAGTAAGAAAACGATTCAATTTTGCGTTTTTTTCTTCTGTACTGGAACGTTATTGTATGGCCTTAAACTGTACATCATTATGAACTTCATCAGCCGAACCGTTTACCAACCTGCATGTTGGGTTGCCTTCTGATCAGGGACCGTACAACCCCGCTTGAGAGTTAAGCCTTTGGACAGGGTAACCCGTACATGGGGTAACTCATATTGCTGTGTTACCTTTTGTTCGAGTTACATCCTCGAACCCCAGCGAAATGGTTAACACTTTTAATAAGGTAACCACGTGAAGGGGTTAACCCCTTCAATGACTTAAGCCTTTGAAGAGGTTACCTTCCCGAAAAGCTTTTTTTCGTGTTACCCTGGATTACCTAATAAACTTTAGCTGCATCTAGGTGGGGGGATACTTGCACCCGTGCGCACCTTACTGTTTTTATTTAGTTATCACGAATTTGACAACAATTGATGCGTGACATTTAAGCGAACTAACAATTAAGATGAGTAATACAGGTATTTAAAGTACTGAGTTAAATTAACAGTCTTTCTAGTGTTAAGTGGTCGGACCACGTTCATTTATACCCATGTTTATACCTAATTTGTTCCTATTTTAGTAAGTAAGTAGGTATTAATAACTACCTACGATAATTATTAGATTAACACCAAGGTGCTTAATGCTATTTCTTATGTAAGATCAGGCGAAGTAACAAATATAAAATCTTACATTAACTCTATTCTTGGCGCTGTGTACAATTTGATACATTTATTTATTATTATTAAGTATTTGTATATTTTCAAAACATTTATTATTTTATATGGTACAAAAGACCAATCCAAATTGTAAAAAAAAAAATATTTTATCATTTGTTAATCCAAATAATTATGCAGTAGAAAACAAAATAGCAAACCGACCAAAGTCGTCTGGGAGTTGCAAGATAAAAAACACACAATTTTTTTTCATATTTAGGTCAAATTATTTTCAAAAGCTGTTTAATTCAACAGCTTTTGAAAATATCATACGTATATTGGCTATAAACGCTACTTTCAAGTATCAAAATGGTCTGAAATCGTAAGTAATTTACTGTTTTTTCTTAGTGTATCAGATATGATACACTGCCAGATTCCATCCTTTTAGATAATTTTTCGCATGTATAAAATATGTGACATTGCTTGATTTGTACGGTTTCAATTGATTATATAGTTACTACAATATATCTATTTTATATTATGTATATTGTCATTATTATTGTTTATTTTTAATTTGTGTCACGTGTGGTTTATCGGCTTATTATGCAAAAACAAAGTTTAAACGTGGTTTAATAATAACTGCCACTCGGATCGATCTTTAGGTTAAGCTGCGCTTGCCTAGGTTGGTCTGTAGAAGTGGAGATAGAACGCCTCCTTGGGGGCATCCTCTTACTACCTTGGCGCTTGTGGTAGTATTCCCCACTATCTGAACCGCCCTTTTGCTAACCAGTTAGTGATCCAGTTTCTTATTACTGGTTTTACACTAAATTTTTGCAGGGCGTGGTTAATGCTGTTGTGTATGGTTTTATCAAAAGTTCCTTTACTGTCTATGAAGGCAGCAAGTGTTGAGTATTTATTTGTTATAGCCGTTTCTATTTTGTGCACTACCATGTGTAATGCCTGTGATGTTGATCTGCCTTTCCTGTACGCATGTTGTTGAGGATGCAGTGGTTTGCTTTTTAGAGCTCCATCCCTTAAGTTTCGATCTACCAGTCTTTCCAGTGTTTTCAGAAGAAAAGATGTTAGACTGATGGGCCTGAAAGATTTGGCGTGTGTGTAGTCCTCTTTTCCTGGTTTAGGTAGGAAGACTACTTTTGCCTCTCTCCAAAGTGTGGGGATATAGTTGAAAGCTAAACAGGCCCGGTAGATTGGTATTAGGTACTTGGTTACCTGTTTTAGTTGCCATTGTAGTAGAGGCAGGAATATTACGTCCAGCCCTGCGGATTTGAAAGGCTTGAAGCTCCTTAGAGTCCATTCTATTCTATCCGCAGTTACGAGCTTGTTGGCCACATCCCATTCGCTGGTTGTTGGTGCGCTGTGGTGGTCAGTAGGCCACTCTGAGTCGGATGTGATTTGGCATCCGAGAAAACTCTGGAACATAGTAGTGGACAGCCTCATAAAGAAACTAAATGACAGAGGATACACTACTATTGGTTATGCAGACGACCTTGCTATACTGATAAACGGGAATGCTGAAGATATGCTGTGCAAAGTGATGCGCTCTGCACTGCAGATAGTAGAGGATTGGTGTGAAGAATACGAACTTTCAGTAAACCCCAAGAAAACAGAACTTCTCCTTTTTACCAACAAAAGGAAGTTACCAGAATTACAACTACCAAAGCTTTTCTACACAAGACTCTCCCTATCAACGCAAGTGAAATATCTGGGCATAATTAAATGGGCATAAGGAGCCAAATTAAATAAATAAATAACAAATTGAACTGGGCGAGTCACTTAGAGGCTAAAACAAAGAAGGCCTGTATAGCTTTTAATCAGTGTAGAAGACTAGTTGGTAAGAGATGGGGTCTTAACCCAAAGATCACACTCTGGCTATACACGTCAGTCATCAGACCTTCTATTACCTACGGATCAGTTGTATGGTGATAACTCAGCTGACCACGGTGAAAACGAAACTCCAGAGTCTGCAACGCCTAGCTAGTGTAGCAGCTACTGGATGCATGAGAACAACTCCATCAGCAGCATTAGAGTATCTTCTGAATTTAAGACCTCTGGATCTGGTCATACAGGAGGAAGCTCGGGCAACCGCCTTAAGACTAAGATCAAACGGACTATGGAAAGTAAATACAGAAACAACACACTCAAAAGTTTAAGAAATACCACTCCTTGAGGCGCCCATGGATAAAACTTCATGTCACCATGTGTTCGATAGAAGTTACGACATCCAACTCACTGCAGAAGCAGTAGATAGCTCTGGCATCAATGAAGTTAGGATATATACGGACGGCTCCAAGACCTCACATGGTACAGGAGCCGGTCTCGAATGATCTAAACATTTCAATATCAAATACCCTAGATTAATTAAACACAATCTTCCAAGCCGAATGTATCGGTATCACCAGAGCGGCTCAAGCAGTTGCAGCCAGAGACGTCAGTGATTTTAAATTAATAAAGATCATATCAGACAGTGCATCGGTGCTTCAAGCGCTAAAAAACAACACAATTACCTCTGTCCTAATACTGGAATGCCACAGAGCACTCCAATCCATTGCAACCACGAATAGTGTTACCCTGCAATGGATAAAAGGACACAGCAACTCGCTGGGTAACGACGCAGCAGATGAGCTGGCCAAGAGAGGCTCAAGCGATACAGTATTTGGACCGGGACCACTACTGCCCATACCTCAGGCCCAAATAAAAACATGGCTGCGTTCAAGAACCCCAGAAAAACACCGCACCGAATGGAGAAACAGCAAAGGATGCAGGCAAACAAAAGATGCAGTTCCGGAGGCATCAATGAAGTTTACTCGCAATCTCATCAAACCTATAAGGGACAAACTCCGTAAAATCATAGGAATTTAATTTTTATTTTTAGGAGTAGGTATCCTTAAAACATCACGCACTATGGCCCAATCAAGAGGCTAAGTGCGGATAAAAGCCCCGTCAAACTAAACTAAGCCTAGGTTGGTCTGTAACTCGGTATTACATACCGAGTTTCCTTCGTGCCTCGGAAATAGTCGGAAAGCACGTTAAGCTGTTGGTCCCGGCTGCCATATATAGATCTTTGGCAGTCGTTACAGAGGCACGGAGAAAACCTGGTATGTAATGAATGGTCACCCATCCACAGACCAACCTAGGCAAGCGCGGCTTAACCTAAGACCTGAAACCTGCCTTCGACCCGAGCGGCAGTTATTATTAAGCAACAACATCCAATTAAAAAAATACATTGACGGATGAAAATTTTGTAAAAAACAGCACTTATCGGTATCGTATTACCCCGTATTAACTGGGTGGTGGAGGTCAGATAGGCAGTCGCGCCTAGTGATGTGCCTGGTGGGAATATTGCCACTGCCGGTAAAATATCAAAATTGCCAGCAGCATTGGAAATATTGCCAAAGTTGCCGGTCAATGTAGATTAGGGCCTATCAATGCTAATTATAAGTGTATAACATAGTTTCCGTACTTAACAAATACTCTCCGAATATTCCCACTCCTGGCAATATTCCCGGGAATTTTGCCAATATTGCCGGCAACGGCACATCTCTAGTCGCGCCATGTAAAATATGGTACTCAGCTGCATCCGGTTAGACTGGAAGCCGAACCCAACATATTTGGGAAAAGGCTAGGCAGATGATGATAGTACAAAAACAAAGAAACGCTCGGTAACTCGCAAATTGCCGAGTTTTGTTCTGGAACCAAGAGCAAAATTAAATTGTTTGAAGTACTGAGGTTGAACTGCAGTATTGCTTTCTCCTAACGGACTCCGACACCAGTTCACCTCGTCTAGCATTGCTATGTTCTTAGGAAACCTTAATATTTCAACAGATGAGGATAAATCAAGTAGTTGATTCAATATCTTTGGTACTTTATACCCTCAGTCATTGCAATGAAACCCTTTTTCTTTTGCTGGTAAATCATCAAATAACTTTATAAGGTCAAACAACATTTTATAAGGTCCAAAGGGTGGTACTATCATGATTTTTAACACAACTAAAAGAACCAAAAATAATAAAAGGGGGTTCTGTTTTTTAATTGTATTAAATGTTTTTTTTTACGTGAGCGTGTTTTATTTTTGTATGGTTAAAATAACGTTGGAAGACTGGCAGTGTAGCAAATAGGTATGATACATAGATTTTATAAGGTAGATTAGGCAATGTATCTTAAGTGATACATTCAATAAATCATAAAATAATATACCTAAATACATTTTTATTATTATTTTTTCTACCCGCAATAAATACGTAAGAACGCATTTTATGTAATTTTTTTCAATATTACTAAAAATAAAAACCTTGCATTTCTGGCATTTCCACATAAATAACATTTGCTTGCGTTATTTGATGCATCAAATACATACATAATAACGATATGGGCACAGTACCTCGCCTCGGCTGTGGCATTTTCACAGAAAGACAATTCTTGTTTTAATACGTCTAATAGCTATTTTTCCATGTTTACAAGTCGCTCGGCAAGTCGGTACACGCAAGATTGGCGGACCGCCCCGGACGCAGTACGAATGTCACGTGCGGTCGTGTATGCAATTTTCAAACTAATATCGATTGTAAACAGTGCATAATACAATGTCTTGAGTTGGAATGGCTTACCCTGTTACAGTGTTACAGGGTGTTGAAAGGGTAACCCGTTCGTAACAGGGTTTACTATACCCGTTCGGAGGTGTAACATGTATTATAGGGTTTATTTTTGAAGCGCTTAAAAAAACCCCTTCAAAAACCCTTTCAACGAGTATCCGGACGGTCCCTGCTTCTGATCTAACTGGATGTCACTAAAAATCTACGTAAATATTTCTACCACTAATTTGACCTCCACAACCTCACATATACACACAGTTCACACACACACACATGGTTTCACAGTTTCTTGGTAACACGATACTCCCTTACAAAAACTACAACAGACACATACACAAAAATATGTGGCGGCTCCGCCAGTAGAATGGAGAATTTTAATGTTATTTATTAATTAAAAAACAAATTGTAAACGGTTGTCTAATAAACAATAACATACCATCACAGTCAACACATTATAACTTGACTGTAAAGGAAGCATAATAGTCCGGCGCATATTGGTCCTTTTAAGACTAGCAGATACGTATGTGGCCAAGTGCAGAGACGAACAGAAGGTTCATAAGACTACCTCTTGTTAAAAAAAAAACTTAATTATGCGATAGTCTACTTCACAGTTACTGTAGCGTAAAGAAAAGTGTAAAATAAAATGTGATACCATTTGCCATTGACATTTCACTGGCAATCATGAATGTGGATGAGTATTTTTTTTTTTTATTATAAATGGGCTTGCTCTTGACCTCAATCTTGCCCTAAGGGCAGAGATGATGTCGACGATGGAACGAGCTTACCCAGTAGAAGCCTGTTTACTCGCGACTTAAACAGATTAGGGTTATATGAACTCGGAAAAACGGACGCAGGCAGGGAATTCCACTCAACTGCGCAACACCTCAACTGCCCAACTGTGCTGCTGCTGTGCTGCTGGCTGTGCGCATAATAAAGGACCCAGCAAAGCGTTTCGTTCGAATGTGTGGAATGTCGACTAGGTATCGGTGATACCCTGCAGTACGTCTAGTCTCCCGATGGAAGAAGGGAGATGGTGGGATCAGCTCGTGGAGCTCTTGCGCACACTCTCCGAAGTACAGTCTGTAGAAGACCGACAGACATGCGACTTTGCGACGGTGGGCCAGGCTATGTAGCTTGTTAACCAGCTTATCAAAGTATAAAAGTTGAGAAAGACCAAAGAAATGATGGATGAACTGTGTAAAGCATGATACGGCAAGAAAGGTGTCTGATGAGCTGACGAGTAATAGAGAAGTATGGAAGAAGAAGACATGCTGTACCCACCACATTGATTTAAAGATTCCAATACCTCCTTCCTACTTCTGCTCTCCTGGTAGTTTGTGGGATGATCGTACGATTGTAAGTTATATAGAAATAAAACTGATTATTTTTTCATTAACAACTGTTTTTCGATTGACTGTACTTCACTTGTACTTGTGTCCATTAAAAAAAGAAAGGGGATCAGAACGGAATGATAAATTACAGGGGATCAGAAACAAAAGAAAAATATTGGCAGTGGATCGGTTTGGGGGATCAAACCGGAATAACTCATGTACTGGGATAAAGACGAGAGAATGGTGATGACGTCACTGGCAATGAAAACGTAGTATCTGATCATTTTAGCATTAAGATCATTTTATTTCCTTGCACAAGATGATAAACCAATCTCCATAATAGAAGAATAGGATATCACTAGAGCAGCTAGTTATTAAGCTTAGATTTATGTCATTTTCGAGCTGATCTTCTGCTGATTTCTATTGCGTATTCAATATTAAAATTGCGGTGTCTGACTCACGGTATGCATATGCTATGCTTTGCATTGACTCCATATTCTGATGCAAATGTGGTGGCGCTGATCATTCTTCGCCGCTTATTACTGGCGCAAGTGATTAATCATTAAGTTCATAACAATTGATTTTCTCACGTTTTTTTTCTGAATATTTATTTCTAAGAATAAGAAGGTAGCTAAGCTAATTGAAGAATTATGTTAATGATTGTAGATTTCCTGTTAAGACTTGCAATAATAATGATTAATTTTATTTCTGTCGTCTCTATTTAGTATATTTTTAATTTAAACTCAATTGAAATGCCTATTTAATATTACAATAATACTAGCAAACAATTGTCTAGCAGCAGAGCAAGGGACTTTTCTAATACAATTTTAATAAGACATGGGCATTAGTCTTAGTCAAGGTAGAGCGGTAACTTCAGATTATAGGTATCCATTAATTTATAATTCCATACTATCACTCCAAGACTAACTTAACCGATGCTAGTGACGTACAAGAAAAAATAATAAAGTAGATAGTCTCTTTTGAGTCCCAGGTACCAATCAGTATTTCTTTTCAACCAACTTCCCCTAGAACTTAAAGGCATAAATAGCATATACTTATTTAAAAACAAATTGAAGACATATTTATTGAGGAAGGGCTACTACAGTATCGATGAGTACTTAAATGACAAGAAATAGCCGTATTATTATAATTTTGATTATGTTGATTATTATTTTGATTATGTTGACTATTATTTTGATTATGTTGATTATTAATTTGATTATTATTTTTTATTATCCTACCTACTCATCTGATTATTAAATTACATATTTATCTGTTTTTTCTAGTAATGGCAAACTTTATCTTTGACATCCTATTTTGCTATTTTGCTATTTGACTTTAGTTGTGCTTTAGTTTGAGATGACATATCGTTTTTATTACTGACCTTTTTTTTTTTTAAAACATTTTTATTTTATTTTGATTAGTATGTTCATCTATAATTATGTTAACTAATATTATTGTTTTATCTTGTTTAGACATGTTTTTCATTGTAATGTTTTATAGTAGGCTGTTTTATTTTTATTTTTACAACATATTTTCTACACAATGTAAATTGTTCAGAAATAAATGACTTATGACTTTGAATACAAAATAATTATGACATTCGTACCTATCCAGATTTGATTCCACTACCTCGTACACCAAGATGAAGCTGGTCTACCAAGACTATTATCACAAAAACATAACTTTCCAAAGACTTTTCCCTTCAAATATTTTACCATCACGAATTCACGACTCACCGCCATGTGAACCTTTCCCTAACAGTGACGTATCATCCACAATCATGCCAAGTGAGGTCGCCATTGAACCCAATTGAATGGAACCCGAACAGTACAGCCCTAAGCCCAGCCATTGATGCCCAACCAAATAAGAGGGCATTGTCGACCTAATATAATGTTGTTTGCGAACTTATATTAATATTGGACAAGTGGCACTTTAGATAATTTTATTGTAGAACTCCGTCCTACGAGTTTTTTTCTAATAAGAATACGGCTTCGGGCTGAATTTCAGTACCTATTGAAAAACAGTTAAGAATATTATGCCATGTTCTGCAAATATTGTTATTTTTTAACTATTATAACTGGTTTTTAATTAACAGATCGTGTTCGAATCACAATAATTCGCTTCAAAACAAAAAAGATGAAGTGACTCAAAAGGCTAAAAGACTGCTTAACTAAAATGGGATTGGGCAGGACATGTCTGCCACACGCCGGACAAACTGAGGGCCAAAATACCCTGACATAGTGAGGTGAGATCGCGGCAGGCCACGAAGGAGATGGTGGGACAAACTGGACAGATTTCGTCAGAACTGGAAGGAGGACGCTCGGGTTCGTGAGACATGGAAAAAGTGAATGGAGGCCTTTGCCCTTGCGTGGGACCGGGTAGGTTAGAAAAACTTAATTTCATTCACATAAATTTAATGTACATGGGCAATTTCTACACCAAGAAGACGAAAAAGTACCCTATGGTTACATTTGCTTTTTATATGCAACATTGCAACGTTATTATTCTTTTCAATCATGTTGTCTCTACCATAAACATTTAACGAAAAACCTTCCCTAGCTGACCATAAACACCAAAAACATCTCCTAAAAACAAAGCGTTTCATCCGCCATTTTGTTCAGCGGCCATCTTGTCGAGAATTGGCGCGAAACGACCATAGGCGCGATTCGTCTCCTCTTTTACGGTTCTATTAGGATTTTGTCGACGATATTTTATTAGAAGTGTAATGTCAACTGGTTTGGATGGCGCGGATACAATCTTTGTGAAGAGCTTTAAATTTTTAAAAGCGCCGATTCCCTTCCGTATTTCTTTGTTTGGTGACGGTTTATCTTTTACGACGATAATGAAAATGGCGGGTTATGATTGTCTATGGATTCTTCTCTTTGTGTTTCTTTTGATAAAAAATATTTTTTCGTACAATACTTTTGTGAGGACTACAAATAATTATTTCTCTTTTCCCAGGAGAATAAAGGAGAGCTTTTTTTAGTGTTGACATTTAGAAACAATCTCCATTACATAAGATTATTTTTAAATGTCAGCCGTGGGAAAAGCGCTTCACCCGTAACGACTTGATTACTGAAAAGGTTACAAGCCTAAGGAGGTATTTTTCATATGAATTAACTAAATAGTTATTAAGAATCATATATCTTGCCTTGCCTTGCTTGGTTTCTATTTCGAGACTGCGACGATACCTACTTAAGTGACTCCCACCAAAACTTAGCTAAGAGTTTGATGCTATCATCACCGTCCAGATATCATGGTACGCAGCTCATTGTCAATTTGTCACATTTGCACTTCAGACTATAATCTTCAATAATCTCCACTATAGTTTTCACGACTTCGATCAACTAATATTTACTTGAAGATGGTATTTTATGCACTACAACGAAAATTATTTCACATTTTCAACAATATCTCCAAAACACATAATTTTGCCAAAAGTTTGCAACTACAAACAACATTAAAATAATCAAAAAGTGCACGATAAGGGGAAAAAACGTGATTAATTAAAAAGTTGAACATAATCAGCGACAGCAGAACTAATTTAAGAGATAAACACCAGCAATAAAAGTGACAAACAGTTCTGCGCGACTCCCACTGCCAACAGAAATACGAAGCAGAGGAGCACAGAAGTGTTAGCGTATGAATATGAGGCCTATAATGAGCTGGCTTGCTGCGGGGTGTTCGAAAGAGATATCGCGGCCTCGACACAAAAGCCTAAGAAGGAACATGGGTGGTTTTAAGTCTGACACACTGTAAAGCTCTTCACAGAGCGGGAGGAGTAATTTGATGATTTCACACACTCCAAAAAAAAGGGCTATAATGAGTAGGGGAAGAGCAAAAAAAAAAGAAAAAATTGTGAGAAAACTGACATACCTAACCTGGAGTTCAACAGCTACAGAGAGGTGACTTGTATCCCAACAGATGAACAGTACGGTGAGGACATATCTGACGATTTACATTTTTGGATTGTCAGTATTGGAATACCCATCATCATCATAACATCAAGCCCGTGATCCCCGAAAGATAAGTCAGAGGTGTGCTTAATAGTAGATACACCACGTCATCATCTGCCTAGCCTTTTCCCAACTATATTGGGGTCGGCGTCCAGTCTAACCGGATGCAGCTGACTAACAGTATTTTACATGGAGCGACTGCCTATCTGACCTCCACAACCCAGTTAATACTAGGTAATAAAAAACAACCGACTTCAAAAACACCAAAAATTGAAAAATAAACTTCAGAAGAAAAATCAGCTTCTGAAGTCGGTGACATTTCTTTGTTTTATTTGGTTTTTTTGCCACCGACTTCAGAAGCTGATTTTTCTTCTGAAGTTTATTTTTCACTTTTTGGTGTTTTTGAAGTCGGTTGTTTTTTTTTGGGTCACTATCAGGATGACCTTTTCGCTGAAACACAATTCACGTTGGATGACATGAAAGCAAGATACCTAGATAGCCGAAAGACAATTCAGCTACATGACATAAAAGCAGAGTACCCAGTCAGCAGAGAGTCAACTCAGCTGGACGACATAAAAGCAGAATGAGCTAGTAGCAAAACGTCTGGAATTGCGAATAGCCCGTATGATTAGAATACCTTATTAGCTCGAAGTCAAATTAGTTGGATGACAAAAACACAGAATGAGATAGTAGCGAAAACGTCTGGAAAAGAAAATAGTCTGAATTGCACATCAACTACCAGTTTCAGCCATTCTACCGTTAACTTTGGCAACTTTACAATGTGAGTTATCATGGTTTGACTTACTATAAGGGCGCCTTCAAATATGCCGCGCGGTGGCAGCGTGGCTGCAGCGCTGCAGCCGCGCTGTTTTGTTAATCCATATAAATAAAGCACGCGCGACTGCAGCGCTACATCCGCGCTGCGGGTGTGCGGTTTTAAATCCGCGATTTTTATATGGATTAACAAAGCAGCGCGGCGGCAGCGCTGCAACCGCGCTGCCACCGCGCGGCTCTTTGCGGCTAATTTGAAGGCGCCCTAAGAGTTAAAAGAAAGTGTAAGGGCCTTTTTATTAAAATGCGTGTTTGCGCCCGCGTGCAGGCCAGGCACGCATGCGTGCCCGGCCCGCACGCGGTCGCAAACACGCATGACAGTAAAAAGGCCCTTATGTTTACTTTTACCCGACTGCGGCGAAGCCCCAAAGGAGGGTTATATGTTTGACCTGTATGTACCTATGTATGTATGTCCGTTTCTTTTTCTATTAATTTTTTTACCCGACTGCGGCGAAACCCAAAAGGAGGGTTACCTATGTGTCTGACCTGTATGTATATCCGTTTCTGTTTCCTCGTAACTGCTAAACGAATGAACGGGTTTGGATAAATTATATGTCTTTAGATTTGTCTTGGTAGCGCTAGTGTCATATCACTAGCTACATTAAAATATAAAAAAAAAAACAAAGTAAAATGGCGGATTTGGGGTGCTGTATTGTGGAGTTCGTCAAAGGTGATTACAAAAATATATACAACTTATATGGTAACTAGCTTTTGCCCGCGTCTTCGCCTGCGTGGATCATAGACTACTATTATATTGGCGTGGATATCGGAAAATATCCCACGGGAACACTACCGGGAAATCCTTCCTTATTCTTTGTCTACATTATAAAGGGAACCTCTGTGAAAAATTTCTAGCTTTCTAGGTTCAATGATTTGTAGAAGTAGGTAAGTATAAGTAGATAGATTCGAAGTGACAAATCGTAAAAAAAACACGTACAATAAAATTAAATATGTATAATCAAATAAAACTTTCACATTTGTAAACTAAAAAGTTGGAACTATAAAAAGTAATGAAATAAAAAAACTAAAAAACCCGACAGCGGTAAAAAACTGTAAAAACAAGCCCATTTTAAATTAAATAAAAGTTGGAAGCAGGAGGGACCCATTTTTATATTTTCAGACTCAAATGGTTTCCATCCCGCGTGCTTGCAACTTTTATTTAATTTAAAATGGGCTTGTTTTTAGCTTTTCAGTTTTTTACCGCTGTCGGGTTTTTTAGTTTTTTTTATTACTTTTTTTTTAAACTAAAAATAACATTTTTTTTGGCGTTAAACGTAACTAATTTGACAGTACACCATACTATTTAAGCTTACACAAAAAAAAACCACTAACAAAACTTGTCTTGTCCTTTCAGCTACTAACATTAACAAAATAACAACTACCACAAATTGAAAAGTTCGACGGCTCATCTCGCTGTGCTGCCGTCTCCACATGACGCTGGCAGAATAGTCGACGGCTCAGTTGCCAAAAAGGAAAAATAAAAACTTTTGGTGCAAGCTGCTTGATCCTTAAAAATTGTCCCCAAATATGACACGTTTAATGTGACTGATATTTTTTAAAAAATTGTATGCTGTGATTTTCTTTTCATTCAATTTTTTCATTTCTCTCCTATATTTTCTGTCAAAAATAATATCATTTTTTTTCCTTTTTTGTCCTTCAAAGAGGGCCCTCGTTATTCTCTTTTCTTGCCACTGGGCTTCGACTTTCAATGCGCGTATATATGCGATAAGTGTCTTTTTTGGCCCCACACGAGTATTATAACGCCTATGCCAACCTTCTGTAGCGTTGTTGGTGCGGTGACGTTGGCCAAAGCAGCTTATTATTGTTGGGGTTGTTTTTATTATCCATTGTGAGTTAAAATAGTCAATGAACATATTCATTTTGTCACATTTCATGACACGTGCTCGTTCACAAATACATATCCACACATTGGGTATGTCTGCTGCCGGGAGTAGCGGCAGGTTGGCAGTTAGCCTTGTAATTTCTTCACCCTCTTTAGTCCCAAGTACTTCTATTTTCTCAGATTTTCTCCACACGGCAGCATTAAAATGGTAGTAGCAACCAGAAACTTCTGCATTGGGAAACACCGCTTTTATCGCATTTTGTTGTGCAATTTCAAAATCGCACTTGAAGTGTTTAATGTCGATTTCAAAATAGTCTTTAACCATTTTAAAAAGTCGTTCGTAGGCGTCTTGGCATTTATTTGGTAGCAACGCAAATAAAAAGGGCACAACTTGAGTACTTTTAGTGCAGCTGTCAATATCCACATGCATTGCATACAATTGAGCAAATAGTTTGGGTACCTTAAAAGTACCATCGCCAAAGTACTGTGTATTCTCATCAACCATCGATTTCAAAATTTGTCGGCATGTTTTTGTAGCAAACAAAAGAATTTTATTGTTATCCTCACCGTCGACATTGACTAAAAAATCTTCAGAAAGGAGCTCCGGTAACTCTACTTCGTTTAAAGAAGAAAATTCTGTTTTCTGCATTTTCAAAAAATTTCTCCTCGCACGATATAAGGTGTCTTTTTTTGAGTCATAACTTGGTATTACATCAAGATCAGTACTCATAAAAGCTTTTTCCATGATTTTCTTTACAGGAGTAAATTTTGTACGCACCAAATTTTTACATGTATCCATCACACAATCAATTTGGTTTTTAATAGAGTGAGAGTTACAGGAATGTAATATTTTGCTTTCTTTTATCAACTCTGTTCTTTCTTTATTAAGAGTAACGGAAGCAGAGCATTCTCCCCGTTTTGCGCATCTCCACAAAGAAGTTCCACCGGCATTTAAACAACCAAAATTATATCGGTAGCCATTTCGCAGTAATACTGATTTACCTTTCTGACTCTCTATAAAACAGAATGCAGAATCTTCCATTTTATCTATTTTTCGAAAGTAAAATGCAAATTAAGGCACTACAAATATTAATTGACATTTAATATTATGACAACAACATGAACTGGCCAGTAGGTACGTTAATCAATTAATGCGAAAAGTTTTTAATAACATAAAATAGGTTTACATTTTTTTTTATTTGATTAGGAGATAACTATATAGGCGCAAACCTTAGAGTTTTTAAGGACCTGGACACTGGACACATGTCCACGGCACGGCGCCGCCACGGCGAAACGGCGCGACGTCGCCGTTGTACCGCGGTACGGTGGCGTGAAACAATCATGACCACGGCACGACGCCGCCGCGCCGCCACCGCGAAACGGCGTGACGTCGTACCGGGGTACGGTGCGCCGCGCCGGCTCACGATGTGTTAATCCAGGTTATAAACTATCTGTGTGCCAAATTTCATACAAATCCATTCATCCGTTTTTGCGTGATTGAGTAACAAACATCCAAACAAACAAACTTTAACATTTATAATATTAGTAGGACTTTAGGACTAGAGATTGTTCTTGTAGTTTTTGACAGAGGGGAATGCCTTTGTAAGGCTTCTCCAGTGTTTTAAACTATAGGGCACAAGCAAACAATAAATCCCATCAACAAACTAAGCATATAGACATTTAGCATTCATGACTATTCAGTAACTATGGCATTTTAATATCAAGACGTTTTGCTACTTTAGCATTCAACGCTCATGTCTATTTAGTAACTATGGGGTTTTAATTTAAAGACGATTTGCTATTAGAGTATTTTGAATTTCGACATTTTAAGATTCAGACGTTTTGCTAATAAGGCGTTTAGCGTTCATGTCTATTTAGTAAATATAGCGTTATAATAACAAGACGTTTGGGCCATATCGTCATTTTACTACGTGGATATTCTGCTAGTCATGCTTTTTTTTTGCAAAAAGTTTTTTATTTTTTCATTTTTAGTTGTAATATCTTATAGAAATACTTACTATGACACCTAACCCTTATCCTTCAAGATTCCCTGATTATTGCTTTCAACTCCTAACCATTGAGGAGTAGTACCTTCCATCATAAGCTCATCAACATGAAGTGATGACTGCTAGATGCGAATACTTGTATAGCGTCAGAAAAAGCACGAAACACGTAATATGTGCCTATGTTTGAGGGTTGCCCTCGATTTCTCTGGGATTCCATCATCAGGTCCTGGTTTCCATATCATGGTGGCCCTTGAAGTATCTCCGTTCCAATAAAAAAAGAATCATCAAAATTGGTTCATAAACGACGAAGTTATTCGCGATACACAAAATCAGGTAACATACCTACTTACATAAAAAAAAAAGACGGGTTGCACTCCGGGAGTGCCGGCAGAAGTGAAAACTTGATTATTAACGTTGAGCATGTTTGATATTTTGGAATGGTTAGGGAATAATTTTGCACCAATTGCTTTAACAGTATAAAAGTACTATCATTTATGTGGTAGAATACAATATTGATTTATTGCGCTATCGTACACAAACATGACAATTTATATTACATTAAAAATTTAACACTTTAAAACTATTACAATTATTTTACATTAAAAAGTTTATCTCTCCGAAAAATCAACTTTCATCCATAATTTCAACGACTTTTTCACCATCATCATTACCAGAACTATCATCGCCAATCTCTAAAACTGATACGATAGGTTTACGGTAGCTGAAGTAAGAAACGAACAGTTTTGATTCGAACCTATTTAAATGTCTAATAAAGACCGCATCAATAGTAGTTTTGTATTTCGTTGTGCTAAGATTGCGATCATTCGACATAGTTAAACCAAATTCATTATTTAAAAATTCAATTATTCCGCCATAACTATGCTAACCCATTTATTTTGTCTTTCCCTGTCCTCCGATCGGAACTCCGATTGGTAGGAGGAGCGGGAATATTTTTTCCCATGCCTCCGATTAAGCATCATAAAAACATTGTACAGTCTAGTTCAAAATAAATTATTTTTGTATTTTATTGACTGTACAGTCGACATCGTTAACGTTCAGGGTCAAAATGTCCAACTCCCACACGACTAGTCTAAGATCGATAGTTTCCGAGATATAGCCGTTTCAATTTTGACAGCTGTCATCTGAAATGTAGATCTCATTGAGACCTATCACTTGAGACTTGTCCCTACACACAACTAGTCTAAGGTCGATAGTTTCCGAGATATAGCCGTTTCAATTTTGACAGCTGTCATCCGAAATGTAGATCTCATTGAGACCTATCACTTGTCCCTACACACAACTAGTCTTAGGTCGATAGTTTCCGAGATATAGCCGTTTCAATTTTGACAGCTGTCATCCCAAATGTAGATCTCATTGAGATCTATCACTTGTCCCTACACACAACTAGTCTAAGGTCGATAGTTTCCGAGATATAGCTGTTTCAATTTTGACAGCTGTCATCCGAAATGTAGATCTCATTGAGACCTATCACTTGTCCCTACACACAACTAGTCTAAGGTCGATAGTTTCCGAGATATAGCCGTTTCAATTTTGACAGCTGTCATCTGAAATGTAGATCTCATTGAGACCTATCACTTGTCCCTACACACAACTAGTCTAAGGTCGATAGTTTCCGAGATATAGCCGTTTCAATTTTGACAGCTGTCATCCGAAATGTAGATCTCATTGAGACCTATCAATTGTCCCTACACACAACTAGTCTAAGGTCGATAGTTTCCGAGATATAGCTGTTTCAATTTTGACAGCTGTCATCATTATTATTATTATTATTATTAATTATTATTATTATTATTATTAATTATATTATTATTATTAATAATTTTATTATTATTATTATTATTATTAATTATATTATTATTAATAATAATAATTATTATTATTAAGCGCCCTGCGCTGCCTAAACGAAACAGTAGGCCCAGGCATACATTTTCGCCGCGCCGTAGAGAGGGGATAGCTGTCTACTCTCCATCCGTCTTACGCTTTTTCGATCAGGGTCACGTGGTCACGTGTCCTGACGAATTTTCGATCAGGGTCACGTGGTCACGTGTCCTGACGAATTTTCGATCAGGGTCACGTGGTCACTTTTCCTGACGCGAGTTTAAGATTTTATACCCATCACAGAACAATTTCCCAAAGTGCTCAACGCCGCTAAAGAAGTTTTCACTTCAAAAATGTGTATTGTACACATCTGCATACCCCCTCAGAGCATACAGGCGTGATGTTACGTCATGATAATGTATATTCAACTAGCTGATGCCCGCGACTTCGTTCACGTGGAAAAATGTGTGTCTGGCTCGTTGATCGAGTGGCCTTGCGCGACTACTGAGCATGAAGTCCGGGATTTGATTCCCGATAGAAGGAAAGGGTTTTCTCAGTAGAGGCCACGGAGTCTCGTTATGTGCCCGGTTGATGGCAATAGCCCATATTACATCAATGTATATACGTCAAGCTTCCCCGTTTACATGACGCTTCAAGATCACTGCGAAATAACGGGGTACGATTAGGTACACCACTACCTAACCTTTTCGGAATTACAGGCATGGCCATGTCTATGGATGTGCATACTTTTGAACTGCCAAATCTTGCCTAAGTTGTTTTACTGTGATCATCCGCACGTTCCTTTGTGACAGCACCTGCCCTCACTAAAAATCACTATTCTTATTTTATTTACCTATATTAACCTCAAAAATAGGTAAAACGTGCATAATAAGTTCATCCTCTGTTGGCACTGGATGAAAAAACTCTTCAAAAAATAGAATATTCCCGATCTGTCTCGTTTCCAGACGATTCTCTCCTATTTGAATCAGTTTATTTGCAAAGACGCCTGCTTCGTGGTCGTAGTACAGTTTACATTAAAGTCGCAGATTTTTATCCTGGACCACAGCGACGACGCCTTGAGACATGTGTTTATTTCATCCACCGGTGTGCCCCCCGCAATGACTGGCAGGGTCTGCCTACAGTCGCCTGTGAACAACACAATAACGCTGACCATCAGCGCATGGTTGCCGCGTGTGTCCTGCAAGCTGCGGTTCAACGCATCTAATGCATGCTAGTGCGATATTGTGCACTCGTCCCATATTATTACTGTTGGCACTGGAGGGAAAATTATTCGGAAAATAAAATTGGCCCATCTGCGTCCGATTCCAGACGACTCTCTCCTGTTTTCTCAGTTTAATTGCAAAGGCGCAGTTTTTGATGATGTTGCAATTTGGGGCAAGATTCAGCGGCAATTTGTTATCGACATGTGCAATTATTGTGTAGTCTGGCTATATTGTAAAGCAAAGTTGCAGCAATGCCCGAGCAACCCACAGCCACAGCTATATGACGACACGGTTGGCGAAGTGGCATGGCTAGGCGATTGATTGTGGCGCTGTTTGTCTTATTTTAATTTCGTTTTTATTTTCGTACTGTGCGTATTCGTTAATTTTTGATTCAGAAAATCCAAAATTTGATTCGTCAAAATATGTATGTACAACGCCATCTATCGAAGACGAAGTCAAAATTTAATGCATAGAAAGCGAACACACCATAAGGTTTATATTATAGGCTATGTATTATAGATTCTCAAAGCAGCTTCATTTAGACTATTTAAGAGTACCTTAGCTATAATAACTTTTTGAAAAAATCGATTTAAAGGTCACCTTGTGAACACATTTATTAATTAGTACTAATTTGGTGTAATAGATGTCGTTGCATGTATGTATCTTTCGTTATGACGATAAGTTCTTCTTTTTTAATTCATATCTTTTGATAGAGAGCACCGATTACAATGAAAACTAAAACCCTTATTAAATTTGCTTTATAATTTACACCTGATACTATAACAAATGGGGACAGGGAGACGTCATATCTCCAAAACTGCACTGGAGAATATCTGGATTGGAGAGGACTTGAAATCAATTTCAATGGCGAGTGCATCACTTACCTTCGGTTCGCCGACGTCATAGTGGTTATGACTGGGACCATGGAGGAACTCAGTACAATGCTCGATGCCCTTAGTGGAGCTCCCGAAATAGTGGGTCTTAAAATGAACATGGACAAAACCAAGGTTACGTTGAACTTCCATGTATCACCCACTCCTATCAAGATCGGAGACTCTACACTCGATGTTGTGGACGGTTATGTCTACCTGGGACAAACGGTCCAGTTGGGAAGGTCTATCTTCGAGAAAGAGGTCAATCGACGAATCCTACTCGGCTGGGTAGAGTTCGGGAAGTTGCGTGGTATCTTCTCGTCTAACTTACCACAGTGTCTCAAGACGAAAGTCTATGACCAGTGTGTGTTGCCAGTGATTAGATATGGGACCGAAAAGTGGTCACTCACAATGGGCCTCATCAGAAATCTCAAAGTCACCCAAAGGGCAATGGAGAGGCCTATGCTCGAAGTTTCCTTGCGTGCAGATCGAATCAGAAATGAAGACATCCGCATGAGAACCAAGGTTACCGACTTAGCCCGAAGAATCGCCAGACTTAAGTGGCAATGGTCACATTGCACGCAGAACGGATGGCCGATAGGCCAAAAAGTTGTGAAGTGGCGACCGCGAACCGGATGGCGTTGCGTTGGAAGGCCTCCCGACAGACTACAGACAAAAATGTATAAAACGAATGAACACGCCAATAGAAAACATTATTTTTTCTAAATAATAAATGTTCAATGCACAGAAACTCCACGCCTACACATTTATTATTATGTATTTAGATTTATTATCACTTTTTGTTGTTTTTGTAATTATTTAAAATCATAAAGCATCAAAATAAAAACAAATACCAAAAAATTACAAAAAGTGTAAACCGATTGTGGATCGAACTTACAAACATGTTTAACAGTTTCGGAAATCTTACAGCATTATAAAAAAAACACAAAAAGAAAGCACTGACTGAGATTTGAACTTGCATTCCTTTGTCTACAGGTAGGTCACCGAACCGTTAGGCTACTTTCATCTGTGTCAAAAGGTTTGAAATAGCCGTTCCCTTTTAATTCATAGTATGACAGAAGTTAGCTGTCAAACAGTTGACAAATATGCTCATAATGCAATATTGCTCACCCCCCTAAGTTATTATAGCGCTAATATATAGCCCATGTGTTATTCCAGACTATAATCTACCTCTGTGCCAAATTTCATTCAGATCCGTTCAGCCGTTCTGGCGTGAAAGAGTAACAAACATCCATCCATCCTCACAAACTTTCGCATTTATAATATTAGTAGGATAAACAACCAAGCGATTCCAGCAATTACGACAGATTTGCCGTCTATTTTTGAAGAGTTCCATTGTATATCTCCGAAGATCAGCACCAGATCTTCACCAAATTAAAATGGGACCACCTCAGTATACTCTTTCAAATAAAAAAAGAATTTTGAGAATCGGTCCACAAATGGGGCAGAAATCAGGTAACATACATAAAAAAAAAAATACATACACACGAACATATAACCTCCTCCTTTTTTGAAGTCGGTTAAAAATACCCTTTGGTAAGACTGGATGTCAGAATTTCAGGTCACTGATTACCTGTAACGACTGCCAAAGATCTATATATATGGCAGCCGGGACCAACAGCTGAACGTGCTTTCCGAGGCACGGAGGAAACGCGGTATGTCGGGCGGTCACCCATCCACAGACCGACCTAGGCAAGCACAGCTTTACCTAAAGATCGATCCGAGTGGCAGTTCTTATTAAGCCACGAGCTCCTCTAACCCCGACTGATTCAATCCCATGTTAGGGGGCGAGCCTATAGTCATCAATCTGGCACAAATCCATACTCCATGGCTGCTACTGAGAATTACCTGATGGGAAAACCCAATGACACTTTGTCATCGAAACCAAGACCTCGTTCTCAGCAACCTCGCTTGCGACTACAAGACCAACGAGGTGGTCTACTGAGATACCCATTCTTTGTTTAATCCTCATTGAGACTTCGTGTAGATCCCGTCGGAGCTGCGGGTTGTTCGAAAGAGATACCGGGGCCTCGGCACAAAGGGCTTAGAAGGAACATGGGTGGTATTTAGTCAGTAGAAGTCTGACCCTCCCTACCACTCTGCACAGCGCAGGAGGAGTCATTTGATGATTTCTCATGAGCCAAAAAATAAAAAAAGGCTTCTTGTATCTATCAATCAAGATATCTCACGAGATAATTAACAATGTTTGTCTAGCTACCGTTGACCTCCAATGAATGGAATAGATTGATGCCCCGCGTGTGTGGGTGGACTTTTAACTGTAAGCCATATCCAGTACAGTTAGTTAGTAGTCATTGTATTTATTCTTGTGACATTTGGGTTTCATTATTAACTAGGGCTTAGGAAAACGGTACCTTGATGACTTTCAAACGGTAAATCCTTCCGACCACAAAATCATTACTTATAATAATGTATTACTTGTTACTGTTGACTGGCCTGTTGGTCTAGTGGTTAGTGACCCTAACTGCTATGCCGGAGGTCGTGGGTTCGATTCCCACCCAGGACAAATGTTTGTGTGATGAGCACGATCATTTGTTCTGTGTCTGGGTGTAATTTATCTATAATATGTATGTATTTAGAAATATATAAGTATGTTTATCAGTTGTCTAGTACCCATAACACAAGCTCTGCTTAGCTTGGGACTAGAAATGGCGTTGTGTGATAGTTGTGAAATATTATTATTATTATTATTACTGCCATTACGATCTATATCTTTCAGATTTAATCACGGTCTCCAACCCTTCATGTCATGTTATTTTCATCTTGTTCTCATTACAAAAAATCAACTAAGTACCTAGTACATCAAACAAATTCACGCCATTTTCTTAAGAGGGAGATAAAATCTGGGTTATGGAGATCTGCTATGCAGACGCTTCATGTAAAATACTGGTACTCAGCTGTATACGGATAGACTGGAATCCGATCCCAACAGAGTTGGGAAAAGGCTAGGCAGATAAGTTCCTATCGCACCCTCTTCATACCATATCATCTTCCATCCACTGCGTTCTGAACGTTCTCCATTTTGTTTCAACATAACCTACTCTCATTTACCTCCGTCTTGCAGCCCTCTTCTTCAAATTGAATAGTACACACAGTGTTCGTAGCTGGAAAGCGTAGCTCTCCAGTGTTTTAGTAAATCACTTCATATCTCTCCCAGTGCTTTTGTTTCAACACAATCTAACGGAATTAAGTTTACTTCATTTAATTCTACAATGGTATTCATGTATCATGGAGGAACTTCCTCTAAATTATTTCCCTTTTTGTTTTCAAAGGATAATTTGGTTGAAACTAGAATTGTTTTTCAGAGCATTTTCCGGGGCAAAACGCCAGGCTTAGAAAATGTATATAGGTATTTAGGTAGCAATTTTCAGAATATTACCATTGTGTGAGAATTGACAGACTGATATATCAGACCTGGGGGTCTAAAATAGCCAATTTAGACCCCCAGGTAGAGAAAAGTGTTTTAGGTTTTTCATCAGGATTTGTTTTCTGTGCTGCCACGGATCCTGATTTGGTGCCCAGTTGATGTCAATAGGCTCACCCCCTATTATAATTACTGGTGAAATGTGGTCAAAACCTCCTGCCAAACCCTTCGGGGATTACAATCGTGATGTTATGTATGTCTATAGAACCTCATTTCAGTATAAGTACGGTCAGCAATTCAACATCAGAACTAGCTGAACATTTCGGAATTTTAATTCTTTTATGTACAGGACTCTAGCTATTTTTTTGTATGTTTCAGAAGATTATTCGTTAAAAGAGTCCTTACACTCCAATAACATGTATAGTAACGAGTAATATCTAACAAGTTTTTATTAAAAAAACAGCTTCGAAACTTTGAGTAATGTTAATATACTTCTGATGCTGACCGTACAACCTCTTTCTAGTTTAATCATCTTTCACGCAATTCATTCATCAAATCCTTGCTTTTCCTCTATTCTTAATAGCCGTCCTCATTTCTACTTCATTTTATAGCTAACCCCACGCTAAAAATAACCCCATTTTAAAACCACCTGCCGTAGTAAAAACACACACAATAGTGGTTTTCCAATAAACAAACCGGTGTGATTTACACGTGTATTCTCTAACACTAGGTAAAACCTTAATAACACGTTTCTCGATTATAAACCATTGGCTTAAAGCCTAGAGTTGCAATTTCAACTACACAACAGTATTTAAGCATTCGTTTGAGTGTAGGAGAGTGTTAGTGAAATCGGTTAGCTATTCTGTTGAATGAAGCACTGCGCAGTAAAACGGCTTGTTTACCACTTTTTATTGCAAACGAGATTGAGCTATGTTTGGAGATACGATGGTTTGCTTTTTAACCGACTTCAAAAAAAGGAGGAGGTTATCAATTCAACTGTATTTTTTTATTATTTTTTTTTATGTTTGTTAGCTCATAACTTGCGACTGGGTGAACTGATTGTCATGATTCTTTTTTCATGTGAAAGCTGGTGCTTCCCGTGTGGTCCCATTGTCACCATTTCAATATCTGATGATGGGATCTTGTAGAAATCAGGGGAACTCTTCAATAAATAACAGCAGATTAACCGCGATTGTTGCTATAGCATATCTAAGCATTGTTTACGCCATCACACAACATAATATCACGCCTGTACTCACTACAAAGGTGATGAAGAACTTCGGAGATAGACAACGGAACTCCTCAATTAATGATAGCAAATGGACTGGGATTGCTGAAATCTCATGACTGTCTATTGTTTACACCAGTTCATAACGTAACATCACGCCGGTACGTTGTGAAGGGGTAAGCACATGTGAACCACTAAAAAGTGAAAAATAAAAACTATTTTACAAAAAATAAAACCGACTTCGACAAAAATAAAACACAAAAAAGTGAAAAATAAAAAATCAGCTTCAGAAGTCGGTGGCAAAAACATGAAATCAAACAAACAAAAGTCACCGACTTCAGAAGCTGATTTTTTATTTTTCACTTTTTTGTGTTTTATTTTTGTCGAAGTCGGTTTTATTTTTTGTAAAAAAGTTTTTATTATTGAAGTCATTGATGAGGTTAGGTATATTCCCAATATTTTATATATTTTTTTGACGGCACAATTGGCGCAGTGGCTGAGACATTGGACTGCTGCGCTACGTGTGCATGGCGGGTTCCACAGAAGAGATAAAAGAGGTTAGAAAGGAAATAGTTCCTGATTTGTATTAGAACGCGTGTCGCCGCTTGTCTCCCACTCTCTATAACCACTACATGCAAGACGCTAATAAGTACGCGAATTATGCACACAAATAAACCGCACTCACTTAGATCGCGAGCTTGCTACTGGTTGTCACACTAGCGCAAACATTGCGTTTGACGTACACTCACACTTGCGTATATTTCTCATACATGTTACGGTGACCAAAAGGTCGATAATGTATATCGATAAAATTACTTGAGTTTTGTTACTTTAAGTTTTGCAGTTTTTGCTTTAATTTCGGGACGGGACAGAAAGAAAGAAAATAAGAAAGCAAAAATATTTATTGGTCTCTCACACATAAAAAATTAAAGATAAAAAGTAAACATAAAAGATTTTTTTCAAATATTGAACATTAAGTACTTGAAATTCAATTTCAATTCAGATTTTATTATTGTCTTGAAATAAAACGTATTTATTAAGTAGCAATAGCATGCGCTTGCTATCTTTCAAATTCGAATTTTTCAGAATAAAATGCAATCTCACACTAATATTTTTCTAAAATAGCTTTAGTCAGGTCCGTAACATATCTGGATCTGTTGGAAACCTAAAAATAAAATTTAAAATGTATGTTTCGATTTATAAATGGCTAACCTCAAAACAAATTTTAGATGAAAAACAATCAATAAACAATAATAAGGTATTGATAGTATGGGTTAAACAAAAGTTATTTTAATCATAACATAATAATCATTTGAATGCATTCACACATACTAAATATCGACATTATTTACAACTTGGTACAACACTATCGAAACGCAAAGAGTAGGCAGAATTTAAGCTTTGGCTCGTCGCACGCGACGTTCGCAGTGAACGAAATGCATTGCGCAATCGCCCACGTAGTACAAGATGGTACCCACGTATTGCAAGCAATGTACATAATTTCGTTTCTGCTTGCGATTGTATCATTTTTGCCTGCGAACTACATAATACTATTGTAATAATTACAAATATCACTTGTATTTTAAGGTTTTTAGACTTACCGATGAAGAGAAATCCCTTCTCGAGTCACACTGCACACCTGGCTTCTTTTTCGACACGTAATAATCGCGCAACACGGCATAATTCTTTTTTTTTCGCGGAGCTCCGTTCGCTGTCACAATATGAGCGCGATTGTTGGTCAGTAAATCAAATTTTGTCGACATATGATCGTCTGATCATGTATGCGGCGCGCGTGCCCCGCCCACATGGCCTTTCTAACCTCTTTTATCTCTTCTGTGGCGGGTTCGATCCCCGCACGGAACAAATATTTGTATGTCCTACAGATAGTTGTTACGGGTCTGGGTGTGTTTGTGTATGTGAGCTTCAATGTTTGCAAATTCCTCGAGATTACGTTCCTTTAAAAAAATGGTTCCTGAAATAATGCTTGTTATTCGAAAGAGATACCGCGGCCCCGGGCACAAAGGGCTAAGAAGGAACATGGGTGGTTTTTAGTCAGTAGAAGTCTGACACTCCCTACCCCTCTGACCAGAGCGAGAGGTGTTATTTGATGATTTCCGACTCTACAAAAAAAAAACTTAGACCCGCTGTGGGTAAAAAATGTAATTACTCTAATTACACTTAACTTTTTAGGTATTATGTTCTTGGATGGTGGGCAAGCAATGACCTACCTAATAAAAAGCCGTGGGCTATTTGGGCACCCCCCTTTTTGATAAAAATTGAGTGCCAATCCCAAAGCGTAAAGTTATTTTAGCGACTTTTATGATAAAAGCTTGTCAAAAATGTTTATACATCATTGGTCTTAGAAATAAGTATAATGGTGGACTAAAAATCTTCACAAAGAACCCTTACAACCAATAAATTCTATACATAAACATTTACAGTATTATTCACAATTACTCGTATTGCCAATTTCGGGCTGTTTCCACAGTATGATTTCCTTCACGATAAATCAGCTTACAATTTGGTGAAAAATAATCTTAGGAACGACGAAAATCTCTAGCTTTGCTCATTGACATGACGAAACCCTGTATTCCCCGATCCTGACTCTTGGTACTGGACTCATCATCGTCCACCATCCATACCCCAAGTTCATCCATTGTTGGGCATGGCCCTGACTTAAATTGTGCCAAGCTCCACGTTCTGGTGCCAGCATTATTAAATACCTGGACTACCATTGACAAACTAATTAATATTTATTCGATTTGGCAATCGAACTCATTACCTAATGATCAGAAATCGCGTCTGCCATCTCTTAACCAACGAGAAGATTTCGTTTTTAGTTTTTATCTTATGTGTTAATCCAGGTTACAAACTATCTGTATTCTAAAATTCATCCACATCCGTTCAGTAGTGTTTGCGTGAAAGAGTAACAAACATTCATCCCATCCATACATCTTACCAACTTTCGCATTTTTAATGTTAGAAGGATAGGATAGAATACTATTTAGACAGGATAAAACCAAACAATTACTAACGAACAAATCAGCATATTCTTCGTTAATATTTCATTAAAATAAAACAAAATACAAAATCAACATTCCACAAACCGGAATTGCACATAAAACTACAATCCTAATTAGTGGACTACCCTCATCCTAATCTTTATGGCATCTGCGGAATTGCAACGCTTCCTCGAGGGGTGTTGTGGGGTGTAGGGTAGGGTATACCCCTGATATAATGGGGCTGATATTTACAATACGAGGCCGAATGTGGGGTCCGTGATTGGGTGCAAATAATTACTGCTTCCGACTAAAATGGGGATGTTAATTGGTATGTTGATTTGTTAGATTGGTAAGAATGTTGTAGACATATCTTTGGTGAAGGAAAGAGTATTGGCGAACAGGTTTCTTGGCTGTGTGATTGCTTAACTTCAGTCCCAGTCCATGTTTTAATGGTGATGACTTACTAAACTTCTATATTAGTCGGTTTTGAGTCGGAGAAGTTTGGAGAAAAAAAAACCATCTTCTTTCAATTATCAATTATATACTTCTTCTTCTTCGTGTCGAGGTGGGACATGGTTTGGGAAGAGACTCCGCAGTAGCACTCAGTTTTATCGGAATACACTGCCCCACCGGAACAAATTGTACCTGCAGCGGCCCCCTCTGGTTCGAAGTCGATTTATAGTCTTCCAGGTGGGCCTTGGTATTTCTTGACTCTTTGAGAGCAGTTCTTCAGGCTGAGCATAGCGAGCCAGAGGGGTATTTTGAAAGACACAACTTTTGCTCTTGAAATCAATTGATGAAGAGTGTCTTAAGATGACGCTGAAAAAGTTACATCTGCATAGGGCCAGACTTTATACCTACCCACAAAAACAATGTTATCCAAATACGGCAAAGTACGTCAACATCATCCCACAGATTGACGACAGCTTCCTATCGCCCAGCCACAAACACAAACAATTATTAATAAAATATCTTAGCTACCTATAAATAATGAAGACCAAATCAATCCCAATTCAAGTTAATTCTTCCACCACTGGTCAAATGATTCACAAAACCAATACTGATCACTATACCTACTATTTATTCTGGAAATCATTTAGGTCGTCGTAACCGCAGTCCTAACATAGAACAGTTATAAATTAAGATATTTGTTCAGTGACACATAAATACGTGAGCTTTTATAGCTGTGCTAATGTTATGTGTACATATTAGACACTGAGTAATAGGTAATAAGGTTTATTGTAGAATTGTTTGTGTGGCTGTTTGTCTGTATTTATAAGCTCATAAGTGAATTCGTAATGAAAACATTATCGACCAATGATCCCATTAAGAAATAAAAGTCCGATCTTTTCTTTTCGCGACACATTTCATTTCATTGCCGTATTCTACTGGTGCATGAGTCATCTTTCTCCTGCTTTTATCCCAATATATTTAGTAGTCATCTATGAGTCACCCCATAACGTCTAGTCCATCGTCCCTTTAGTCTTCCCCTAACCATAAAGCTAAACTTACTTTCCCTCGAGTATGAATATTGTGTCGTACGATCTTAAACACCGGTTTTCTATTCATCTACAGAACTGATTGTGAATGTCTTCAAAATAATAATCTTCTTTTCGAATCGACTAATAATAATCGATCAGAATAATAATCGTTTTTGCCTGATTTTCTAAGAGTTTACATAAAGTATACACTTTTCAATGAAATCAAAGTTCGTTGATACTATCCAGTGTTTCGTTTCGTAAGATGACGTTGCGTGACCGATCGCTTGCGAAGATACTGGTTTCAGGTTTTCAACAAACGCAATATAAAATCTCAAAATCTGTTCTGGCATACCAGTTTTTATGCAGAGCCTGTCTAGTTTCATAGAGCAGTTCCTAGCTAATACGATAGCCCTTGATAAGACTCGCTGTCAGAGTTTCTGGTTTCTAACCTATCGTAAAAACTGTCATTTACATACAAATTATAACAAGGAACTATGACTCTTGAGCTACGAAAAAATAAATCCCAAAATCTACTAAAAGGTGAGTCACACCAAGCAAAGCCGTGGTATATTCTAGTTTCGTTCAGATACATGATTCATATTATGTTTAGCACGTACTTGTCAACATTTCAATAAGAGTTGTGGCGCGAAATATTTTACGAGAGAAGACATCTTTACATACCTACCTGTTTATGTGGGGAGATATTATTTCAAAGAAAATCTACGGTGTATTCAATTTGAATAACTTATATCAGGGAAACGTATTTCTCAGTAGTAGCCTATGGAGTGTGAATTGGGAATTGCTGATGAAAATAGGCTCGTCCCTTTTCAATTACTTAGTTATTTGTTAGTTATATCTATACACTACAGAATTTACACCAAGTAACTTGCAATAGTACCTCCTAATGATTACTCTTAAACTAAAAATTACGGTAATTCGACGGTATACTCTATCAATAATATTCCTTTAAAGAAAGTTTACTTTGTTTTTCTCCATTGTAGTGAATGTGTTTACAAACACTTAAACTCACAAACCCGGAACAACTACCGGTAGACCAGACAAATATTCCGTGCAAAAATCGAATCTGTGACACTCAGCGCAGCAGCAAAGCGCTCAGCCACTGCGTCAACTGTGCCGGCACAGAGCTCTGCTTATTCTAAAGTAGACGAGTCTATACGGTATACCGTAAAAAAAAGTTAGAATGGGTGGAGTTCTAACTTTTTTTCGCTCTGGACAGAGTGGTAGGGAGTGTCAGACTTCTACTGACTAAAAACCACCCATGTTCCTTTTTAGCCCTTTGTGTCGAGGCCGCGGTATCTCTTTCGAACAACCCGCAGCTCCGACTGGAATCCATAACTTACATTGTAATACGAAAGTAAATCTGTCTCCTTTTCACGTTTAAAAACGGCTAAACGAATTTGGATAGTTAACGGAAACTTACTCGGTTTACGTTCCATTCTCTATACACAGGTAGATCGCTCTCATCAATGAAATAGCTTCTAACGGCCACACAAGCAAAACCGAGGGGAAAGCTAGTCACAAATAAATTATGAAACAAGAAAACCAAAACGTTTAGTTCAGCAAAACTGCTAGCCGTTCTCGTGAGAACCTGTAGCGAACTAATTAAAAGAACAAGAATGTTCGTCGTTAGGTCACTAATTAAGAAGTTAGGCGGAGCCGTAGAGGTGTCACTTCACACTTCTTTGTTGAAACTCGGCTGCCCTAGATACGTTCTTGAAATAGTGCCGACATCACGCTATGGTTTATGAAGACATGCTGCGCCGTCTCTAAATAAATTGAAATAAGGACAGGAGAATTATGATGGTGATAAGTGCCGATATCAGGCTAGTGATTTTCAAGGGAATAATTTTTTTGTTCTGTTTAAGTTCTGGAATGGCGACCGCGAACCGGAAGACGTTGCGTTGGGCGGCCTCCCACTAGAGCTAGGTGAACCGATGACCTGGTCAAGGTTGCAGGAACCCGCTGGATGAGAGACGCACGGGGCCGGTCAATGTGGCGACGCCTGGGGGAGGCCTATGTCCAGCAGTGGACGTCTTTTGGCTGAAATGATGATGATGATGAATTTTTTTTGTTGGTCTGAGGGAATAAGCTGAGTTTGTGACCAATTCCCCTGCAGTAAATTCAGCGGTACTTCCAGTTAGACTAGAAGCAGACCCCCATCTTTACAATTAAATTTGGAAATGGCAGGCAGTTGAGGACGATAGTCACACACGAATTGCAAGAGATCCTGAACATTAGAAAATTAGGACCACTACTAGTAACTTCTGGTAAAAATACACAAAATAAAACAAATAAATACCGCTTAACACACTCTATCGTTAGTCTAAGAACCGTCTCAAGCGTGTCACGATAGGGGTCGATTATCAGGTCTGGCAAAGTTTTATTGCAATTTTCTCAATAATTTCTCAGCCATTAATTGCGATTGGTGAGATCGTTTTTCATGAGGCTAAAACATAGCTGTAATGTAACAATAGACCATCCTTGCTAGACAATATAGGTACGGAGTTCACTCATTTCCACCACACAAATCTAAAAACCAGTTCAAATTAAAGTCCACCTCTAAAAACAAACATATATCATGACAATGTGGTGTCGTCACAGGAAGTACAGCCGCTCCCTCAGTGACGTCGTCCATTGTACGCGCATTGTGTCCTCCGCGAACTTGTGTGAGCTACTGTACCCAATAGCCTTTGTACCAAGATGAAATAACGTTACTGTGGCTTTGTGAGATCCTAATTATTACATGAATAGATTCAGTTGAATGTAAGTGTTGTGAAAGCGAGAGAATGTAATTTTCTACATAATATCGGTAATCATAGGAAAAGTTATGGTATTAGAAACTTAGCAGCCCATCATCTGCCTAGCCTTTTCCCAACTATATTGGGGTCGGCTTCCAGTCTAACCGGATGCAGCTGAATACCAGTATTTTACATGGAGCGACTGCCTATCTGACCCCCACAACCCAGTTAATACTAGGTAATACGATACCCTTTGGTAAGACTGGATGTCAGAATTTCAGGTCACTGCAATGACTACCTGTAACGACTGCCAAAGATCTTTATACATGGCAGCCTGGACCAACAGCTTAACGTGCTTTCCGAGGCACGGAGGAAACTCGGTATGTCGGGCGGTCACCCATCCACAGACCGACCTAGGCAAGCTCAGCTTTACCAAAGATCGACCCGAGTGGCAGTTCTTATTAAGCCACGAGCTCCTCCACGAGAGAACTTAGCAGCCCGGAGTATGCATTTATGGCGGGTTGATTGAGGTAAGATAGCCTTCGGATATACGACTAACACAACACATACGACGAAATGTGTTCGTACCCGAAACTGTACAATTTTCCCAATCAACCTTGAACCCAACGGAAAAACCCAATAACACTTTTAGCCCGACCCAAGAATCGAACACAGGACCCCCGGCTCAGCAGTCGTATTTGTGACCACGAGACCAAAATTACGGGTACATAATCAGCCTATGAAATATGTATGGTGGTAAACTATTTTGTGTTGGTAACACTTTTCCAGGCCAGCAGCATTGACACCAAACAAGCTATTTATCCACTAAAATAGAACATAATACGATATTAATTTCTAATTAACTCTACACCTATATAACTATAATTATGTACAATATAATGAGACCAATAAACAATGAGTCTGTTATCGGCACCGCGGCAATGAAGCGCTTCCAGCGACACATTCAAATTATATCCAGCGCTTTAGTCTAGCGCGAACTATGCGGTACTAATTTGATTTTACTGTTTTGTACTGGCATATCTCGGAAATTAATTGTTTGGGAATGTGGGTAGGTTTATTATGAAGGTAAATTGAATGGGTATAGGTAGATTAGTAGTAATTGGTTTGGGAAATACTGATATCAAATCTATTACTGCTATTTAGGATTTATTAGTGGATTCTAGTTAGAAGGGTTAGGGGAGGGGAGCCCGTGGCTCAACAAATTCAAATCGTTTATTGCGTTCATTTCAATAAACGTTGGTCTACAATTATAAACTCTGTCGAGTACAGCAAATTTTTAAGCCACAAGGACCAAACTTAAGTCTTAACCTTGGAGTTTGGCAATCTGTTACATGGGTGACTATCCTACATATAGAGTTCTCTGCGTGTTTCAGAAAGTACGTTAAGCCCATATATAGGCTGTCATTTTTTTAATCTTTGATAGCGACACAGGTTCTCAATGGCCTGAAAGTCTACCAGGGTTGAGGAGGTCAGATAGACAGTCGGTCCATGGTAGATGATGATGAGTTATGGGCCTACTACACGCACGCACTTCCCCACAGTTTTCGTTCACACTTCACAGTACATCGCGCGTATGGTTGGTAAAACTATATTACCATTACAAACCACACGCGCGATGTACTGTGTGCACCGTGTAATCCCGCAGGCAAAACTGTGGGGAAGTGCGTGCGTGTAGTAGGCCCATTAGAAAGCTGTTTATTTATTTACAGAAATAAATTTTTAAGCTCACAGTTAAAGGTTAGATGTCCGTGAACAAGCATAATATGAGACATTTCAATTCTGTCTTTAGCATGGATTAAAAACGGCAAGCCCCTTGACCTTCAGCTACCTACATAAAGACCATGGTAACCACTTATACCTATTTAAGGTCGTTGACATTTTTCGTAAGCTGATTTTTTACTGGTGTGAACATTTTGTACGTCTTCTCGATAATTTTTAACATTCATCGTTCTATCGTTTTATAATCTTAGTTTGTATGTTTGAGTTTTACCTTTCAGAAAACGTATATAAATAGCCAGTCATCCTACAAAATAGTTCGAGTTAGTTTGTGGCGAGCTTACCTACCTTACTTTGTATTGTACATAGCCAGTTGTTACCTCCCATTCGACGTGAACTACCAACTATATTGCCCTATATTGCTCTCTGTTGCCGCTCGTTGCTCTGTTGCTGGCACAAAGGAATATTAAAAGCATAAATTCACGCGGCTTTTTTCCAATTTTTGGATATCGTATATCGCTATCACTTTGGGCCGCTAAAATGTTGCTGGGCACTTTTGGTAACCAAATACTTGTACAGTAACTTGATATTCTAAATAATGTCTTTTTGCCGATAATTGACTTGATTGTTAATTAAAAAAAAAAAAAAAGAAAGAATTGAGTTTTGAAATAGTCAAATGTTTTCATAAATTTGATTTAATAAGAGTTTTGGTCATTCAACTAATAAAGTAAGTATTCGTTAATCAGGACAACGTTCATCATGATCGATAAAGAAAATAAAGTAATGTTAGAAGGTCAAATTGGTCAACCTCGTTTTTATTCAAACCTTTATATTAAAACAAACCAGACGATGCTTGTAATGTTTAAACCTCGTCATTATCGTAGTCATTACGACGAAAACCATTAAATAATAATTTCTCAATTATATTCAATAATTGGCACCGTGGCAGAACCACCAAATAGCGCAAAACAGAAAGGCAACATAAAAATGAAGTGGTTCTACGTGAGTAAAACCAATAAAAAAAAAACAACAACATTAATCACGGTATAATATGAAAAATCCACCGAATATGCCGCAATTTTGTGAAATGAGAAGAGCCGGTTTTCCTTAGCTTAGATGTTTTATTAGCATTTATTTTCCACTCCATGTACCCTCAAAGACTGGTTCGTTTTAAGTTGAGTACATAATCAGACTACTTATATTTTTTCGACATCTGAAACATTCTAAATAGCCTATTGCTTTCCATTTAGGCGTGTTCGAAGTTAAGAACTGGCCCATTTAGAAAAAGAAAAACAAAATGTAATAGACCTCTTCTGTCTAAGGAAAAGGGGGCTGCAATCAATCAATATGTCTTTGTTATCGCATGCTTTGAGACCAGTAGAGATCATTTAATTGCACAAAGCTAAGAGCAGATTAATTTGAATAGACAAAACTGATGCCAACTACCTTATCTATATCTATCTATCTTCTATCTTCTTTCTATATATATATATATATATATATATATAAATAAAAAGAGAAGTCCTGACTGACTGACTGACTGATTGACTGACTGACTCATCAACGCCCAGCCCAAACCCTTGAACCTAGAAAGCTGAAATTTTGCACAGAGTTTCCCTATATAATGTAGACAAGGAATAAGGAAGGATTTTACGAAATTCAACCCCTAAGGGATTTAAATAGGGGATGAAAGTTTGTATGGAAAATCGACATATTCACGAGGGCGAAGCCGCTGGCAAAAACTAGTCTCATAATTATATGATAGAACTTCTGTATCATTCTTGTAATGTGCCAGATACATAATAATATCTATTATAGCATAGCCTGGCATACTGCCCAGGTTTTACACAAACTGTAGAGATACTTGTACTTAGGTCGAGGGGAAGTTTCTTTTCCTCAATGTAACATGAAAGGAAGGGGTGAGAACAATGGCAGCTTTGGCTCATGGTAATATTGATTTTCTTTCAACAAGGTATTATGATGACCAGGAAGTATTAGTCAAATATGTATTAACTTATTGGGCGTATTTAATATCATCCTGTATTATCTACCAATTTTGGTGTGACTTAGTGAAAAACAGTAGTAGAGTTAAAAAAACTTTAAGAAATAAAAATGGAAAATGGGACGATGCACTTATCTATCTATACTTCTATACTAATATTATAAAGAGGTAAAGTTTGTGTGTTTGTATATTTGTTAAATTGTAAGGGGTAATCTCGGGATCTACTGAACCGATTTTAAAAATTCTTTCACCAATAGAAAGCCGCATTATTGCTGAGTGTCATAGGCTACTTTTTATCCCTGTATTCCCACGGGAACGGGATCTACGCGGGTGAAACCGCGGGACGTCCGCTAGTTTATAAATAAGCACATTTAATTTCTAGCACTAATCCTGAAATCACGAAAAACTATTATTTTTCGAAAAAGTTTGCGACTTGCGAGGCCGTGAAAATGTTACCTAAATGTATAGTTCACCTGTTTTTTTTTTTACAAATAAACACACCTTGTTTTGACAATTTCTACCCAGAATATAGTTTGTTATTGTCACTAGTCACTAATTTCCATAATAGATACCTATGGAAATTACTAGTCTTGGTTCTTATCTGGTATTTAGCACGGAAAGACATTGTTTAACTGAGCTGTAAAGGAAATGAGCTATAAAACTAGATAACGTTGTGCATGCTAATATTTAGTCATTTTTTAACCTTCACTGTTACTGTTTAGGCACCTGATTTGTTGGTTGTGATTATAATCCACACCATTCACAGAAATTAACATGAGATTTATTTACGTTTTAATTAGACACTCTGTAAGACTTTCACCTTATATGCTTATTTTTTTTACTTTCAGAAACGTGCCAACATCAAAGTTTACAACCAAGAATTTTCGGGACAAGTTAATTTATTCTTGTAAAAAAAAAACGTTTATTAAATAAAGCATCGATGAAAATAATCGCGATGAAGCAAGCGCCATCTTACCGCCTCAGTTCACGCACCAGCGCGTGGCGTCAACTGCACGTAGTTTGTAACGTTAGGCTCCCTGCCCACAGTGCATGTTGTGCATTACACTGTGTTGAACACACATCTTTAATAAATAATATACACCAGTCTACTACTCTCCCAACTAAGGGACGACGAAGATCTCATCTCTTTCAGATTCTTAATTGTAAGTCTTGGGTTTATTTTATTTAATTTTATTTATTTGGCTCACCACCAATTGAATACACTGCACAAAGAACGAAACAAAAGAAAAACAGACCAAACAACTGTTCCTCACGTTGTTTCTTAATTCATCGATTTCGTGGCTAGTGGTTATAATTAACTGAAGATTAAACAGCAACGGTGAAAGAAAACATCGTGAGGAAACCGGCATGTCTTAGAACCAAAAAATTCGAAGACATGTCGCATGTTACAAACTACCAACTCCTAACGGGGCCCGCGTGGTGGATTATAGCCTCTCCTAGAAGGGAGACCTAAGTCCCTGCAATGGTAACATTATAGGCGATGATGATGACGATGTTGAAACAGCATGAACGCGTATCTGCTGGATGCAAGACGAACGGGAGCGGTCAATGTGGCGATACTTGATAAACTTATGTAAAGCAGTGGACGTCTTTCGGGAGAAATGATCAAGGTGATGATACAATACGTGACGATTACACACTCATCGTTTTGTTACTCTAATAGTAAAGTGAGGGAAGAAGGTGTGCTCAATGACATGTTGCTCACACTCGTACTCAACAAATGTATTTTCTCGTAAATGGTTGACCTCCTCTACACCAAACATTCTGAAATTCAGGCACGAAGACTATTCCTATTAGTAAAAGACATGATTATGTGCGTGATCGAATCAGAAATGAGAACCAAGGTTACCCGGCCCTGGTGCAAGCCATGGTCCGGGGCGAGGAGGAATGGGACGCCGTCGCCTCCTTCTGCGTAGCAGTGATGCTAGCGAAGGAACTGGCGGAACGAGAGAGGGAGCGATCCTCTCAACGTCCCAGCCGCCGCGGAAGGCGCGGAAGGCGCTCCGGGCGTCGGGGGCCACGTGATGGCTTCCGGCCACCGTAGACACAGGCCTGTGGACGGTGAGTAATGGGCTAGCTCGCCGTCCGGCCGTCGTCATGACGGCAACAGACCGTGTCGGCGGCGCGTTCGTGTTCCACGCGCGCCTCAAAGAGATGTCAGCAAGGAGGGGCCCGCAAGGGCCGACGCCCGTCGGGGCCGCGGTTTTTTGTACTAGATTACGTGGCCTCGGCGCAAGGGCAAAGAAGTAACATGGGTTCGGTTTTTAGTCAGTAGAAGTCTGACACTCCCCTTCGCTCTTCCCAAGAGCGGGGGGGGGGGGTCATTCGATGATTTTCCACCCACCAAAAAAAAAAAAAAAAGGACCAAGGTTACCGTCGTAGCCCGAAGAATCGCCAGGGCAGGGCACAATGCTCGCAGAACGGATGGCCGATGGAGCCGGAAAGTTCTAAAGTGGCTACCGCGAACCGGAAGACGTTGCGTTGGAAGGCCTCCCACTAGCTGGACCGATGATCTGGTGAAGGTTGTGGCGATCCGCTGGATGCGAGACGCACGGGACCGGTCAATGCAATGTGGCAACACCTGGGGGATTCCTATGTCCAGCAGTGGACGTCTTTTGGCTGAAATGATGATGATTATGTATTGTGATCAGCAATCATTTTTTCAATGTGGCTTCAGTGAGAAGTAGATCACTTATATTTTATCAAGCCATTGAATTTAATCTTTGTAATTATAATTTCACGTGTCGTTATATTAAAAGAAAGAGATGTGACCAAACAAATACGGTTGTTCTAAAATTAACTCGTAATTCCAAAAATATTAGAATTCGAGCCACGTAAACACAAAAGTACTTAAGCAACAACGCCAAACCCCAATTTTAATAATATCTATACAAATTGCTGTGACCCAGTTCGGTTGACCGACTTCTTAAACTCGTCCCGAGGGACCAAGTTTTTGGATAACTTTTTACCAATTATACATTAAGAAAATTGGGATTAAGATATTTTTCACCTAATTGCACTTTGCGTATTGTGGTTTGCATAATACTTCTGTTTTTGTATGGCTTCGGCTAATATTTGAAAATATGTAAACAAATTTTATACAGTGGTGACATCTATACAGCTACATACTAACTAAAGTGGCATTTCCTAAATCTTGATATTTAAGTTTTCCGCGAGTTTAATTTAATATGCACAGAAACCCGACTACTAACTTTCGAAATGAAAATTTACAGCTCTCATAATATCACTAAATTTTAAAAGAAAGAAAATACTAAAAATATTAGAAAGATCTTTCATAAACGACTTTTTTCTACTTCAAGTCAAATTGTCTATTTACTACCGGAAAAATACAATTTTCACAAAAACTTTTCATACAAAAAGAAATATCCGAAGCCTAACTGGCGAAAGTCGTAGTAATTGAGAAAAAAGTAAAAAACGTCGGAAATGTTTGAAGAATATTAAGATTAACACAATTAACTGACTCGCTGAAACGTCGAGCACTTCATTACCGAAATATTCTTTGAAGATGCGATGCTATCATTTTGTTTCGTCAAAATACGTTAATTTGTAAAAGAAACTGTATTTCCTTTCATATAAACTCTTTTGAATGAGGATTCAGTGGCTAATTCTTAACATAAAATTATGCCGGTAATCCCCAGAGGGTTAGGCAGAGGTGTACCCCACATTTCACTGGTTATGTTAAAGTCCAATGTAATGTTACCTATTACCATCAACGGGGCATCATTCCAGACTGATGATGATTGACCCTAGGCTTGACATGGAAATCAAACCTAGGTCGGGCAATAGGACCTCAAGTTTGCGACAAATACACATCAGCAGTTTGTTTAGTTGACTGTTCAATACTATAATTCTGGGTTAAGCTCGCCTTTGTACATAAGCTTTATAATTGTAATTTTTGTTTATATTTGTTATTTTATGTGTGCAATAAAGAATAAAGAATAAAGGAAAAGAATAAAGAATGTTTTCCTTTACCATACTTTGAGTCGAAAATGCATTATGAAAATGTCGAAGAGCTACTGGTCCATGAAGTCGCTAATGAAGGGTGATCTACCTCTATCCCTGAAGCGCAAACTCATCGACATGTGCATTCTGCCCATCCTGACCTACGGTGCTCAAACTTGGTCCCTGACCGAGTCACAAAAGTCCAGACTCAAAGTTTGCCAAAGAGCGATGGAACGTAGCGTATTGGGTATCAAGCTCAGCGACCGGATTCGAAATACCACAATACGCTCAAAAACAGGAATCGCTGATGTGGGCAACAAAACTGCTGGGTTGAAGTGGGATCGGGCGGGCAATGTCTGCAGAATGCATCAGGACCGATGGGCTAGAGTCGTCATGCAGTGGGTGCCAGAGGACGGGCGTCGTCGCCGAGGGAGGCCTAGAAAATGCTGGCGTGACGACTTAGAGTCGTTGGCGCGAGATTGGCCAGAGAAAACCACACAGAGAGAAGAGTGGAAGTCTATGGGGTAGGCCTTTGCCCAGCAGTGGGACAATATAGGCAATTTTTTTTTTTTAAATACTTTTCTATTACTCGCCATCTCATCAGACACTAGCCGTATCATCCTTCACACAGTCTATGCATCGTCTTTTTGGTCATCCTCTACTCTTAAACCCCTCCACATTCGTATTATTATTCGAGATGAGTTTTTTGATAAAAATACTTTCCACCCGAACTAAAAATAAATAACTATAAGTTCTCAATATCATTTTCCAAAAGCGATCTCTATTATTCCGGGCTTCAATAAAGTTTATTTTGATGGCTAATCGTTTAATAAAACGGCTGAGGATTACGATCGTATCTTTTTATAAGACTCCATTGGGATTCGGTTTCTTGTTTTCCGCCATTAACGTCTTCTATGTCCGTATTATCTAACCGCTTTCGTTTAAGAGCCTGCTCTTATGTGAGCTTCATTTTACTTTCGAAAAAAAGAAAATTATACTTTTGATGAAATCTTTCTTTGGAACTCGTCTTTTTCTTGGTCTCAACGTCCACTATCCTAAAATGAAGTTATCATCATTCGTTTCATCTGAAAGACGTCCACTGTTGGACATAGGCCTCCCCCAAGTGTCCCCACATTAACCGGTCCCGTGCGTCTCGCATCCAGCGGGTCCCCGCAACCTTCAACAGGTCATCGGTCCACCTAGTGGGAGGCCTTCCAACGCAGCGTCTTCCGATTCGCAGTCGCCACTCCAGAACTTTTCGGAGTCTAAAACGGAGCACCAGGACATAATAACTCTTTGTCAGTCCAATCACCTGATTTCCGAGCTTCTGCTTATCCGTAACGACTGCAAAATTACTACTATATGACAGAAGGTCACTTACCACAAGTTGATTCCCGCGAGCGTTGGTTATGATTGATGTCTTGCTAACAAAACACATTAAAACTATCAGTGAAGTCTCTTCATATAGTTATCGTTACAGTAAACCAACATAAATATAAATGTAGGATCGTCTACCCGGCACTAACTTCCGCCATCGGTTTGGCAGTCATCGGGCCAGTTGTGCCATTCTGCCATCCAACTTTATGTGCACGTAAAACTCACTGCCAGTTAAACCTCTATGGTTTCGAAAAGCGTGCATTAAATACTTTTTAGTTTGGTTTTTGTACTTTTTAGTAACGTAACGTTTTCATTCGAGTGGACATTTTCATGGATTTGTAGGTTTGAATTGTGAACGGTTCAAGTTAAAACTAGCTGGTTTTGTTTTAACTTTGTTACATAGATTTTTTCAGGGATTTATTTTTTTAAATTCATAGCGTAGTTTTTTCTCGTAATTGGATTAGCTAAGCCAGTATGGAATAGATAACCCCGTTTATAACATCGTTTTTAGTTTTTTGGTGCATTTGAAAATATTTTGCAATAGGCTATCAATAGTACATTATGATATAAGTGCGGTAAGTTGAAAATTACAGCCGAGGCGATATTGCTAGCCCGAGCCGTAGGCAAGGGCTACAAGAGAGCAGAGGCTGTAATTATCAAAGCGCACGTATGTCATACGACGTTTTATAACACATTTGCGAGGAAATAAATAAAACTCGGACTTTCTTAAACGAATAAATCTTTTATTTGTTCACAAATTAGCGATGCGCGGGCATCAGTGCTTTTTTTTTTAAGGCAACGGTACAAAAACAGCCAGTATTACTAATAAAGTAAATTAATATTTGTTTGTTTCTGTTACAGATGTAATTTACTGTCAAAATGAATTAAATTAAAGAATTAAATGTTTATTTTTTATATTTTATCTCCCAAAGTTAATTTTATTCATAAAATATTGACCACTTTTCTGACATAAAAACTTTTTGATTTGCTTTCTTTGCTTTTTTTTTCTTAAGATTTAAAAAAGTACCGTTGGTTTTAGACGGAGCATGATAAACCGTACGTGTTACCTTACTAAAAAGAAACTCGTGCGTTTTACTTTACGATTACGCACAAGTACGTAATGACATACATTACGATATTGAAATTGGTGAAATAAGAGGCCCTTTACGAGCAAATGTGTTATAAAATCATTTTATGGGTTTTTTACTACGCTCTATTAATCCATTTTAAAAGAGTTAATTTATTTGTTTGCTCTTAAAATAATAGTGTCTAACAGAACTGTTCTGTCAATCTTTCACTGATTTACTAGCTTCCACCCGCGGCTTCGCCCTTGTCCCACCTTTTTTTTGTTTTGCTTAATAATTTAACCTTCCAAATCGATAAAACAACTCTTGTTTCAATCCTTTTCTATCACGTAATGTCTCTAAAAATAATCAGTATAATCACCAATCCCCTCAAATAAAATAACATTTGAAAACTGAGTAAATTGCAAAGTCCCCTTAATTGCCATACACAAAGACACGAATCACGCACTATGATTAAATCTCAAACCAACATCAAAGTACGCAATTTAGAAAAACATGGGGTAGATATATTTCAAACGGATCCAATTACTAAGAAAGAGATATACTTTAGAACTACCCTCTCTGCTCACCCCTACAATATACTTGATGCAAATTGTATCTCATTGAGATCTGTATCGCGGAATCCATAAACAAACCCTCTGTTCCAAATTTACTTACTTTATTGTACAATTTCCATAGATTATAGCTAATTTTCTTTCCCCTAACTCATTCGGGCTCTAATTAGGGGTGGGAAAAGATGAGTAACTAGTATTAAGTTAAAAATAAATTATTTTTTATTATATAAACGTTCCCTTAAACAATCATTTGACGACACGGTTGGCGCAGCGGCTGAGCGATTGGACTGCTGCGCTGCGTGTCGCGGGTTCGATCCCCGCACGGAACAAATATTTGTATGGCCTGCAGATAGTTGTTTCGGGTCTGGGTATCTGTGTATGTGAGTTTATATGTTTGTGAACGCACCCACGATACAGGAGAAATTCCTAGTGTGGGGCAACGTTTTTAAATAAAAAAAATAAAAAAATAAAACGTAGAAGTTTTCTTATAGGTACTTTATGGATGCTTTATTTCATTTAGGGCGAGGTTGCAGTACTTTGTTTTTATGTACGCACGACCTCGCCCCCCGCCCTGCCGCGCGAGCGATATAATGCCTAAATTTTGACTGTTTTTTGCTTCTTGGAGAAAAACTATAAAGAAATTATACAATATGTTTTCAACATTTACTTCAAAATAAAAAGTTCTATCTATTGAAATAACTTTTATATAAATTCATGATGAAATGTCTTAGCAGTACACGTTTGAAATTGTGATTTAGAGTCATGTTTGATAAAAAAAAGTATCGAGCCGATCATTCTAAATCGCGTTTCTATCTTTACGATTTACTAGAGAGTATGTTCAATTTTTATGTAATGATTTTTATTTATTAAAAAACTCGTATTTAGTTCGATTTTTATAGGTTCAAAAATCTTAAAATTACTGCAACCCGGCCTTAATGTTTTTCCCAAGATGTTATGACATCTACCAACCTGTGTTGGCCCCATGTGACCCCATTCGGTGTTTTATCGTATTGCCTAGTACTAACTAGGTTGTGGAGGTCAGATAGGTAGTCGCGTCATGTAAGATACTTCAAGTAGCATTCAACTGCATCCGGTTAGATTGGAAGCCTACCGGCGACCCCAACATATTTGTGATAAAATTTCAATTAAAACAAATTAAAAGTTAGTTTCATTTCTAAACTATGGCCACGCTATTATGTTTTTTGATATTTTTAGCCTAATGTCACCCGGGATAACGCAAAGAATCTAATGATACCAAACACATCAAAATCGGTTCAGGCGTTTAGAAGTTATGGTGTGGATGGAAATATGGTACTCACGGTTTTTGGGTATGGGAAAAAGCGTAGGTAATGTCTTCGATAGCACAGCTTTCTGGAGCACGTTGATTCAGCGAAAGACCACCAAGTGTCACGAGATAATATGAGGAGGATCACACACAATTTCTATTCACAGTTTCTAGCTTGATTTTTGAGTCTTTTAATGGCGGTCGCGGAAGCGCGGGCGCATGGCAATTTCACGTGCGCTTGTTATTGACGCTGAGGTAGGACTGGGTAGGAGTGGAACTAGTGGGAGGAAGGGATTTGAATGAGCGTCTGATCCTTCATTTTGACCAATGAGAGAAGAGTACAGCGTGTATAGTGTTGCAAGTATGCGTTTTGTGATTTCCAAATAAGATAAATAGATATTAATAAAAATGCGGATAAATAATGTGAATGGCGCAGACAACTCCCCCGGACTAGAGGTTTTCCTCTATTAGAAAATTTATGAGAAAAAAAAAAACTTAACTTAAACATATGAATTTAAACTTAAATAGAGTTAAAGGGAATTTATACTATTTTATTGCGTAGGTAGGGGACAGAGCCGCACTACTGGGCGTATATAAGTACCGGAAGCAGTTCTAACCTTCACAGTTCTAATTATATTGTCCTTGCCAGGATAAGTCGCATCTATGACACCTAAAGGCCAACAAAGCGGATGAGCGTTGTTGTCTTTGATAACAACGATCGTACCTACTTCAACAGGCTTTGACGGTGTGTTCCACTTCTCCCGCTGTTGCAAGGAAGTGAGGTACTCCTGACTCCAACGGTGCCAGAAGGAATGAGTTATCTTATTAAGAAGCTGATAGCGCGATAAGCGATTGTCTGAAATGTCTGTGACATCTTCAGCAGGTAGAAATTTAAGCGGTGTTACGTTGAGAAAATGATTAGGCGTTAAAGCACTAATATCAGACGGGTCTGAGCTTAAAATACTTAGAGGTCGATTATTTAAAAGACATTCAATTTGAACGAGTACGGTACTAAACTCCTCGTATGTTAATATTTGAGAACCAATTACTTTAAAAAGATGAGTTTTGACACAACGAACATTAACTTCGCTGAGTCCATTAAAATGCGGACCGTAAGGCGGACTATGTTTAAATTGTACACGATGTTCTGATAACTGTTCACCTATGTAGTTTATATGAGATTTTGATTGAATTAATTCGTAAATTTCGTTCAATTTGCGCTTTGCGCCAATAAAGTTTGTGCCTCCATCACTATAAATCATAGCAACGGGACCTCTCCGAGAAATAAACCGTTTGAAAGCGGCGAGAAATAAATCTGAACTTAGGTCAGAGACTAACTCTAAGTGTACTGCCTTAGTTGTTAGACAGACAAACACACAAACGTAAGCTTTGTGGCTCTTAATTCCGCGTTTTCGGATATGCGTAACGTAGAACGGACCACAGTAGTCTACAGCGGTATTTACGAACGCTTTCACTTGTGACACACGGAAATCAGGTAAATCGCCCATAGGAGGGTAAGTATTTCGAGGTTTAATTTTAAAGCATTGATTACAACTATGTACGCGTTGTCTTATAATGTTACGAGCAGCTAAAATCCAGAATTTTTGTCTAATTATAGCTAATAAAAGAGCGGGACCCGTATGCAAATTACTTACATGATAAAAGTCAATTAAGAGTTGAGTAAAGCGTGATTTAGTTGGAATTAAAATGGGATGTTTTTGACCATAATCCAGTTTAGAATGAGTTAACCTTCCACCTACTTTGAGAATATTATTTGAATCCAGAAATGGGTTGAGTTTAGCGAGACTTTTATTTTTAAAACGTTTATTAGATTTTAACGCGCTAATTTCTTCAGAGAAATATCTACCTTGTACGTAACGTATAAGGTGTATTTCCGCAGCATCCAAATCCGAAACGGTGATACAACCACGCGAATTGATTAACTTGCAGAAACGTAATATTAAAACTACGCTACGAAGTAAAATAGAATATTTAGAAATGCGATCAATTAAAGATTGAATAGGTTGTGAACCTTCTTGCGTTATTTTAACAGAGAGAACGATATTTTTAGTTTCCATTATTTCTGAATTGTTATTATTTAAATTGATTTTAAATGGTTTGATTGGCCACTGAGATAAGGGGAATGAAAACCAATGCGGAGCGTTAAACCAGAGCGTTAAATCTAATAATTGTTTAGGCGATATAGGACGAGAAACTACGTCAGCGGGATTTTCAGTTCCATCTATGTGAAACCAATGTTTTGCGGGTAAATTTGAATTAATTTCAACAATGCGATTTGCGACAAAAGTATGAAATTTGTGCGAGGGCGAGTGGATCCAGGTGAGCGTGACTGTTGAATCAGAAAAAGCAAAGATTTTATTAATTTTACAGCGTTTACTTAAAACTTCTACAACTGAATTGATCAAGTTTGCTAAGAGGAGAGCCGCACATAGCTCGAGGCGAGCTAAGGGCGTATTTTTAAGCGGAGCGACGCGAGATTTAGAAGTTAATAAGAGGACTGATCCGCTATCTTCATTGTTAGAACTAACCCTTATGTAAACAGCGGCACCATAACAGCGCTCACTGGCGTCTGCGAACCCGAGGAGAGAGACATGAGAACCAGAGGTGATACCTACATGTCGCGGGAACTTTATTTTTTCGAGATAGGGAAGTTCTTTGTGAAACCGACTAAATTTATTTTCAATGTGAGCGGGTACAGGATCATCCCAATCAAGATCAAGTTTCCAGCATTCCTGAACTAACGTTTTCATGAATGCAGTAACTGGACCTATAAGACCTAAGGGGTCAAACAGCCGTGCGGTTGCTGATAAGACGGTACGTTTCGTACATTTAAGAGAATTACCATTTATTTTAAATTGAAAAAAGTCTTCTACTGGATTCCACTGCATACCTATAATTTTAGTATTATTATCCGCGTCAGCGTCAAACTCAATATTTTGCGGATTTAAATGAGTTGAAGGAATTTTATCTAACAGTTCGGAACTATTCGAGATCCATTTTACAAGGTGGAAACCGCCTGACCTGAACATGGTGACCATTTCTTGGTATGTCCGCTCAGCTATTTCAACGCCATCTAGCGAACATACGTAGTCATCCATATACATATGGTTTTCAGCCTCGTAAGCTGCGAGTGGGTATTTTTCCCGACTGTCAGATGCGAGTTGGCGAACTACTCGCATAGCTAAGTATGGTGAGCTTGAGACGCCGAAAGAAACGCGGTTAAATTCAAAAGTTGAAATTTCAGAATCTTTATTGAATCTGTATAAAATGCGTTGAAATGCGTGATGATCAGCGGAAAGATTAAGTTGAAAATACATTTTTTCGATATCTGCAACTACAGCAACGGAAAACATGCGAAGATTAATTAATAAATCGAAAATGTTACTTTGTAGATTCGGACCTACATAAAGGAGATCATTTAGTGATTTACCTGAGCTAGTTTTACAGCTAGCATCAAGCACGATGCGAGTTTTACTAGACTGTTTATCCGGGCGGTAAACTGCACGGTGAGGAATATAGAAATGCGGGATAGTTAGAGAGGGGTCATTGACCTTGGTTAAATAACCTTTGTCAAGATAATCTTGAAGCGTAGCGTTGTAATTAGTTCTGATCTCGGGATCAGAATCTAACTTTTTCTCCAAATTAAGGAGACGGCGCGTCGCCGTTGAGTGTGAATTTCCTAAGTCTATACACGGAGCCTTAAATGGTAGCTGCACTGTGTATCTACCTGTTTCATCGCGAGAATAAGTTGCTTTAAATATTTGTTCACACGCCTGATCGTCAGGACTCATGTGAACCTTACTAGGGACGCTTTCGAGTTCCCAAAAGCGTTGCGTGAGCGTATTTAAGCGAAGCGTGCTAGCCGCACACAGAAAAGTTTGCTCGCTTTTATTTTTATTTATTTGAGCGGGGCGAGCGCGCGGAGTTACACTAGGTTGACAATCAGCCCGACCCATGGCTATGTAGCCAAGGGTGGTTTCTACGGCGACGACCGAGGAGCCAGGTAAAGTTACCTTTCCACTGCCCAACAAAAGCGGGAAAAGTTCATTGCCAAGGAGGCAATCTATCTCACCGGGAACGTGGAATGCGTCATCAGCCATAGGTAGATTGCGTAATGAAGCGAGATTTGAGATATCTATAGATATGTTGGGCAAGTCGTCTGTAATACGATCTAAAACCCGAGCGTGAATTTTATAATAGCAGCGGTGATCAAAGCGGGAAAATATTTTAAAAGTAGCAGTTCCAAACGAGGGTATTTTAGCGTGACCGATCCCAAAAATGGAAGATTTGTCAGGAGTAATTTCTAAGTTTAAACGTTTACAGCAAGCCTTTGTAATAAAATGACTCATTGAGCCGGTATCAAGGAAAACGCGCAGAGTATGAGGTTTATTATTATTATAAGCGTATACGGAAGCGGTGGGCAACAAAACAGTTGTATTATTTTCAACGCACGAGGTAGCCGAAGTCATTGACAAATGCGAAGCGCCTGAATGTACGCGCTCCGCGTGCGGCGTCGTCGTCGAGCCCACAGTGCTCACAGTCGCGGCAGCTAGCGAGGGCGCGGCTACCAGCGGGGGCGAGGCGGAGGGCGCGCGGGGCGCGGTTACATGCGGCGGCGAGTTGCCGGTTCCCCGATAGTTGTCCAAATGTATTAGAGAATGATGTTTACGCTGGCAAACCGAACAAGTATTTGTTGACTTGCACATTTTAATATCATGAAATCCTAAACAGTTACGACAAAACTTATGTTTGTTTACTAGATCTAATCTTTCTTTTGCGTTTTGATTCATGAAACGAGAACATCTGTAAAGTGGGTGTGAATCAGGTGACGAACACACCTTGCAGGCACGCACGGATGCGTCCTGGGTAGTGATCGCGAATGTTTGGCTATTTTTATATTTATTAGAAGTGGATTTATTATTTTCACTATTATAATTACGGACTTTAGAGGGGTTAGATTGATTACGAAGTGTTATTATTTTACTTTGTTCTTTTAAGAATTGCGAAAGATGATTGAAAGTAGGTATTTCAATATGATTATGTGATCGTTCGAAAAGGTTAACGACCTCTTTATCAAGCTTGCTGAGTGCAATATCCGTTATTATAAAATCTGACAAATCCTTTATGTTTAAGCGCCGTAGGGCGGCTTGCGATGCATGGAACTGCTCAATAAATGTGTCTATAGATTGATAAGGCTTAAACTGAATCATTTGATGTAAGTACATGGAAGCTTGTACGCGGGTATCTTGGTATTTTTCTATTAAAGCATTCCATATGAGTAGGTAATTATTAGCGGTAGGCGCGACGCCCGAACAAACAGTTAATGCCTTATCAGAGAGACACCCTATTAAGTATTGTACTTTCTCGGCGTCAGTTAGATGCGAATTATCATGAATAAGACTTTTAAAGTTTTCATGAAAAATTGTCCATTTGCTGGGCGTGCCGTCAAATGAAGCAAGTTTTAAAGGTGGCAATTTACGATTTAAAAACTCGAATTTACTACTGCTGTTTTCGTTATTTTGAGACTTGAGAAGGTTAGCTTCGATTGCTTTTATTTCACAATAGATTTCATCAAATGCTGACAACGGCTGGTAATTAATAGCTGATCCAGCTTCCAAGAGTGCTAAATTGTAAGCATCAAGCGTTTCAATAAAATTCGTCCTAATTTGATCAAGGGAATTAATCCTAGCTAGAAATTGAGATTTTAATGAACTATTTACTGAAACTTGTCGACCGAGGTCATAAATTGATTGCAGCATTTTGAATAAAATTTCCTTCTTAGATTCAAACAGAAGCACTTTTGAATTTTCTTCTGCGGAGCCATAAGATTCCTTATCGGACTCCTTGGATTTACCATGCTTTGAAGCCATTTTTATGCGTTGGGATAATGCCTATTCGAGTTAATAATCGTTAATAATAATACTTAAATGAGTGAATGTATGCGAAATATCGAGAATAAATTGGACTTGCCCGTGTGCGTTATGTGTTGAGAAAACCTGTGAAATATGTGTGCGATGACTAAAATATATTTATAATATTTTAGCAAGAGAGTGTTTAGCGTGAAATAAGATGCGTATTTGAATAAATAACTTAGCGTTGATGAGATGTTAGCGGGAAATGCCTCGTGAGCGAGTCACGTAGGTTAGTGTAATGGCGGATGCGTGTTTTGAGCGTATTTTTATGCGAATAAATAGCTAAATGCGGTAAATATGATGCGTTTTTAAAGAAATAACTTAGCGTTGATGAGATGTTAGCGGAATGTGCCCTCGTGGGCTTGTCACATAGACGAGAGTAATAGCGGATGCGTATTTGAGCGTTTTTATGCGATTAAATAGATAAATGCGATAAATATGTTGTGATTGATGAGTGTAGTGTATATGCGAAGTAATTTTTTGTTTTTTATTTGGAAAGAAGGACCAGAACACTTGGATGGAAATATGGTACTCACGGTTTTTGGGTATGGGAAAAAGCGTAGGTAATGTCTTCGATAGCACAGCTTTCTGGAGCACGTTGATTCAGCGAAAGACCACCAAGTGTCACGAGATAATATGAGGAGGATCACACACAATTTCTATTCACAGTTTCTAGCTTGATTTTTGAGTCTTTTAATGGCGGTCGCGGAAGCGCGGGCGCATGGCAATTTCACGTGCGCTTGTTATTGACGCTGAGGTAGGACTGGGTAGGAGTGGAACTAGTGGGAGGAAGGGATTTGAATGAGCGTCTGATCCTTCATTTTGACCAATGAGAGAAGAGTACAGCGTGTATAGTGTTGCAAGTATGCGTTTTGTGATTTCCAAATAAGATAAATAGATATTAATAAAAATGCGGATAAATAATGTGAATGGCGCAGACATGGTGGAATAAAGAAACTTACAAACATACATACATGAACGCTAAAAACATAACACTCTTTTTTTGGCGCAGTCGTGTAAAAAGGTAAAATGAAGATGATGATAATAAAATAGTAGTAAAATCTTTTACGGAATAAAACACACCTATATTGTAGGTAAAATTCGTACTCATTTTATATACAAAGATCTGTCGTATATAGTATAGGTATTGACATAGAAAATTTAAATAACACTTGTATGAATCATTTTTTTAAGTGGAATTTCGTACGTTTATGATTTTTGTTACACACATTTTTTCTGTGTGTAATGTGTGAATTGTAAGCGTGGGTGACGAGATCATCATTGTGGTTGATTGAACTAAGGATTATGGCTTTGAAAACACATTTCAACAACTGTTCTGTCCTGGTAATGTTTGAATGAAAAACTTTAAATTTAAATAAATTAGACGACGTTTGTTACTACCTATACTGAGGAGTAGGTACCTATGCCTCTCACACATTTAGTAGATCCTTGATAGTCGTCGTTACATGCAGTTAGTGGCCTGAAAGTCTAACAACCAATGTTACCAAGTAGTATCGTATTATCCCTAATTGTGTAGATTATCCCTCAAAACGGTGAAGGCAAACATCGTGAGGAAACCGGCATGTCTTAGAACCAAAAAATTCGAAGACATGTGACATCTGCCAATCCGCACTGGGCACGCGTGGTGGATTATATATAGCCCATCCCTCTCCTAGAGAGGAGGCCTGAGTCCCTGCAGTGGGAACATTATAGGCTGATGATGATGATGATGTAGATTATCGAAGTCATATAGGCAGTCGCTCCAGTGCATTCAGTTAGACTGGAAGCCGATCCCGAGATAGTTGGAAAAAGTTTAGGCTGATGATGAAGAATAAGTTGAGTGAGTGAGTTGTGCCTATGTTAAAACCCAGAGACAGACAGACCTCATAAATACCTAAGTAAAGCTTATTCCGATTCTGCTATACTCTCGGACGACCCCTACGCACATCCCTAGTCGAAGTTCAGCCGAACAGTTGCCAAGCTGCTCTGGCATCTGTTCAATGTCCCCTCTCCCTCACTCCCACGGATTTATTCCACTTTTTCATTTTATTTCGCCAATTACATAATTGGGTCTTGCATAGTAGGGAAGTGTCTATGTAAAGCCAAAACTGCGATACTGAGGAATTACTGATATAATAGAGATTTGTGAGAAAAAACTTGCCAAAAAATTAGGAGAAAATAATGCTATCTTATTATTAAAATGGGATTCATGGGATTCAAAAGTGATACAACGGAAATGAAGCATAAATTCTATGTCATGGCTATTTCATGATCTTTCCACGTCTGGTTAACTACGAGTAGGTAATAGCTGACTGTCCCTTAACATCAACTACCCTATTATCGTAATTCTCTTGCAATTATTCCAATTTATTTAGGATCGGCACAACATGACGTCTTCCTTTAAGTATCTTCTTTTTTCATACAAATATGAAATAATTAAATATTTTAATATTATGTTTCCAGCAACTGCCTTGAGTCTTTTTATCGCCAAAATATCCTAGTAGAATTTTACCATGATTACTTTTAAAAACCAAAAAATTTAACAAAAAACATTGCAAAAAGGCAGAGCTCGTTAAAATAATCAAGCCAAATTAATTAATTTAAAACTACTTCCACTGCCGAATGAAACGTTTTAAAAACTCGACAATGTAAGCGATGGCCGATGCCTACCCACACATATTATTGATTGTATGTCGCAGGATAAATGGAAATCGATATTTAATGAAAATTCCTGGATTTTGTAAAAAAAAACAACCAGTCCGGACTATGTGGAACCTTGACTAAGGTAAGAGTCAATTCATACATTTCTTGTCAGTCAGAACAGGCCTTTTGTTTTTTTTTTTTTTTGCAGTGTGGGAATTCATTAAATGTGTCCACCCGCTCTGGCTTCTGACTAAAAATCACCCATAATCCTTCTTAGCCCTTTGTGTCAAGGCCACGGTATCTCTTTCGAACAACCCGCAGCCCCGACTGGGCCAGAACAGGCTTTGAGTCAAACTGTTAACCAATGAGCACATCCGTTACTCGAATATGATGAAGCTTTAGTTAAGAACACAACCCCTACCTTCGAACTTACAAAATATTACTTTTATATTAAACTTACTTCTTTACAGTATTGATATATTGAAAAACCTGATGAATGGATTGTCTGAGGAATGATATGAAAGAAAGAGTTGCCAGATAACATGGCACAAGGTCAGAAAGATGAACAGGTGGTGTTCACTGACAAAGCTGAATTTTTTCACAAAAATGTCTAGGAATTTCACGAAAAAAAACGATTTCTCTGATTGTCCTGCGACATAGTTGACTGGCCTGTTGGTCTAGTGGTTAGTGACCCTAACTGCTATGCTGGAGGTCGTGGGTTCGATTCCCACCCAGGACAAATGTTTGTGTGATGAGCACGATCATTTGTTCTGTGTCTGGGTGTAATTTATCTATAATATGTATGTATTTAGAAATATATAAATATGTTTATCAGTTGTCTAGTACCCATAACACAAGCTCTGCTTAGCTTGGGACTAGATGGCGTTGTGTGATAGTTGTGGAATATATATATATAAAAAAAATAATATATAAAAGAGAACTCCCATTAAAATGGAATAAACGCAAGTACACAAAGATCGTGCGTATATTAAACTTTTAATTCGATTCGAACCGGATACAGGCGGTAATGCCTGGTTATATCCGGGTTGCGGAGTACATAGTGAATGGAGTGCAAGGTAGTGACACGAGCTGGCCCAACTTGGTAATTTATCTAAAAATACACACACTATCCTTAACCGTACTTATATTATATTTTATGATAGAGCAACTCAGTCTGTCTGTTAGTTTTCATGCATAAATGGCTGAAAAAAACTAAATAAAGCACATGAGTGTAGGCCATCAGACGCGAGTTAGGGTTTTGTAACATAGAATACTTTTTACCTGCCTGTGGGATAATTCCCAAACAAAGTGCAAAACCGCAGTCAAACGCGTATTCTTCTAATATATAAGCCCACAAAACGTAAAAGTGTATTGTTCCAGTTCCTAATAAACTTTAAGTAAATAAATAATTATGATACTGTTTGGCTCCTCCATCCTCCAACAAGGAAGTTCCATCATAAATCATATTTCTGTAAAAACATTTTAATTGTACAGTTATCAGTAGCACTCCATGCGATATCTCGTCCGTGTATCCAAAAAATACGGGCGCGATTCGGCCTGAACCGTTTAATTGCATTCCATTGTCTGCGCCCAAAGATTCTTAGTGATGGGACGTGAACCGTACTCTACCGATAAAAATACGCAGACGAAATGTTTTTACCGTAGTCGAAATAAATTGGTAAAGCGTAATGCTATAATACATAATAATATATTATGCTAGTTGTGCGACTGTACGTATGGGCCGTACATATTTAAAAATAATTAATTAGGAAAGAAATAAAATATTATTTCTATTAGAAACTTTCTATCTTCTCATGGGATTGGATAACTGGGAGTAGTATCCCATGTTTTAACGCAATTCATGGTCTGTTAGTACACACCAAACATTTATACATTCGTTGAGCCGTTGAGGTGGAAAAATATATCAGTTAGGCACAGAGTAAGATACTTTTGAGTATAGATTCTTTTACAATTACCTAAGTACACATACATAATCTCACGCCCTTTTCCCATGGGGGTAGGCAGAAACCACAGAACGCCACAATTATTGATTGATAAATGGCAATTAAAACTCCCGCGAATCATTCTTTATTTTTGTTTAGATGTTATTTAAAGGCACGTGTATCTAATTTACTTCGTCAAATAACTCCATTTGGCAAACTTTTATAAAATTAGTCTCCAATCCCTTTTTCTCAGTTTACCTCAAGTATATTTAGACTCCATTTTAAAAACTCGTCTCGTAAATGTAACGTCATTTCATTTCCAATTTAACTTTTAAGTTCTTTGAGAAAATTGACGAGACTGAGTTGTTAGTAGAAACCTAACCGTAAGGTCAAATGCTAAACAGAGGTTAAACTGTTCAATTGACACCTAAAACCTCTAAACAGCATTGTTTTATTTTCAGTCTCGTAAAATTTATCTTCAGTAAAAAGTTATTTGAACGAATAATACAGTTTCTTAATAGACCCCACTTTATAAACTTGGTTTCTAGTTGGAGTCAATTACTAAATAATTTAGACGAAAGTTTGATAGTGGTAAAGTTACTTTAACTTTAGGAATTATCGGTGTTATGAATCTTAACTGCCTTGTGTAGATACTCAGGTCAGGTAAAGTGTTATTGGGTTTTTCCTTTAAGATTTATAAGTAGTAGCCCGGAGTTTGGATTTATGCCTTGGAAAACCATGGGGGAGGCCTTTGCCCTGCATTGAGACAGTGAAGCATAAAGATAAAACTAAATGTGGCACTCGGAGACTGCCGCGGTAAAGCTATTGCATAGCATTTTTTATCAACAGCAAATAATTAATTATTTAATTTGACAACCTCAGTTGACAACCTTGTTATTTTCCGTAACCATAGCAAAAAGTACTGAATCCTGAATATTTTCGTTAGGGAATTTAAGATTCGCTCTCCACGCTCAAGGCCCGCGGTAGAAGCTATGCAATAGCTTAAAAAAAGTTGATGTGGCACTCAGAGACTGCCGCGGTAAAGCTATTGCATAGCATTTTTTATCAACTTATGCAAATAATAAATTATTTATTTATTTTATCTATGCAGTATTTTTTAAAAAGAATTTAAATTATATAAGTAAATCAAAAGTAACCTTCATAGACTAAGCTAGTAAGAAACTTTATGACAGAAAATTTAAAAGAAAAAGTATTGACAGCTTGTCAGCCTGATGTAAGTGTCATAACATTGAAAAATATGAAAATTATTTATTTTATTTTAGATATTTTATAAGAAAACGAATCGTTTTCTAAGACCGATTCGCAGAGAGTAATGCAAAAACCAATAAAACGTATGATAGATGCGTAATAATAATAAAATGAATGTATACAGAGTACTCACATGGTACTCACTCATTATCTGTCACTATTTTTTCGTAACTTTCTTCATTAATAAATGCACTTTGTTTATTCATATTTAAAACATTTTGTACACAAATTATACGAGTAAGAATATTTTAGAAGGAGAAAGCAGAGAGACAAAACAGAAAAACTTTACACCTTTACACGTGAGGTTATAAATTATTTAATTTGACAACCTCAGTTGACAACCTTGTTATTTTCCGTAACCATAGCAACCTGGTTGATCCTACTAATATTATAAATGCGAAAGTTTGTGAGGATGGATGTTTGTTACTCTATCACGCCAGAACGGCTCAATGGATCTGAATGAAATTTGGCACAGAGATAGATTAAAGTCTCAAATAACACATGGGCTATATAATGTCGCTATAATAAGTTAAGGGGGTGAGCAATATTGCATTATGTGCATTTTCCTCAACTGTTTGACAGCCGATATCTGTCATAGTATTTATATCAATAGAACGATTATTTTGAATCATTTGACACAGGTGTAAGTAGCCTAACGGTTCGGCGACCTACCTGTAAATAAAGGTACGCAAGTTCAAATCACAGTCAGTATCCACTTTTTGTAATTTTTTATAATGTTGAAGGATTTTCAAAAATGTTAAACATTGTTCGCGAGTTCGATTCCCAGTCGGTTTTCACTTTTTGTAAGTTCCAGGTATTTTTTTTATTTTGATGCTATAATATGGTTTTCAAATCAATTCAGAGTATAGATTAATATACTATTAATTTTAAATATAATATTATAAATCTGTAGACTGAGTTTCTGTATATTGAACATATTAAAAAAAAAAAAAAAAAAAAATACTTTATTTCAGACCTTGATCCATATGATGTTAGTAATACACACTACTTATAAACTATGTTAGTAACAAATGGGAATGGAATAACTATACTAGGTAGGTACATAATAGCTCAGTTCATATACCGGCCGCCTTCACTTGACGCACTGGGTATATGTACATGGACACGTACCCAATGCGCCATAATGGTGCAGCACGGTTTATCACCAATGACCTTCAGGATGTCATTGCCGCTCCCACGCACTCTACGCATCATGGAAGCAGTCTTTTTCCGAATGATGGTACTGAAACCATCAGTATGTGCATCTGCAAACATTCCTGATGCGCTACAGTAACGTGGGAGCCCCAACAACATCCTGAAAGTGTTGTTATATTGAACCCTGAGGGCGTTGTATGCCCTCTGCGTATATCGAACCCACAGAGTGCACGTGTACAACGACTGACAGAAAGCCTTAAAAAGAGTTACTTTTACTTCCGGTGTACAACGTGCAAACCTGCGGGCCAACATATTGCATCGGACAGCCAACGCCCTCCGTTCTCTTTCCATATCGGCATCATCCTTTAAGTCCTCAGTAACTATGTGCCCCAGGTACTTAAAATCTAGCACTCTTTCAAGGGCCACGCCTTCCAACATAACCGGTGGCATACTATGTGCTGGTTTTTTATGTTTTGCCCTAAACACCAGCAATTTACTTTTCTGTACATAAAAAAAATAATAAAAATAAATATTTAGAAAAAATAATGTTTTCTTTTATTGTGTTACAATCGTTTTTAGAATTTTCGTATGTAGTCTGTGTGTTTTGGATGTATTACCTACTTTATTATTATAGTATTATCGTGTACATTTTAAAACTAATATGATTAGGGTTTTAGTTTTTGTTTCATTGTAATCGGTGCTCTCTATCAAAAGATATACGAATTTAAAGTGGAAGAACTTATCATCGAAGAAACATACATGCAACGACATCTATTGCACCAAAACGGTACCATTAATGAATGTGTTCACAAGATAACTTTTAAATCGTCTTTTTCAAACAGTTACGATACCAAAAATAACTCTTGATTTCAATAAATAAATTTCGAAAATATACACAGGGTTTTTTTTTGGAGGGTGGGAAATCATCAAATTACTCCTTCCGCTCGGGGCAAAGCGGTAGGGAATGTCAGACTTCTACTGACTAAAACCACCCATGTTCCTTCTATGCCCTTTGTGCTGGGACCGCAATATCTCTTTCGAACAGCCCGCAGCCCTTGCGGGCCCCTTCCATGTTGCTGACATCTCTTTGAGGCGCGCGTGGAACACGAACGCGCCGTTGACACGGCCTGTCATCGTCATAAGACGGACGGACGGAGAGCTAGCCCATTACTCACCGTCCACAGGCCCGGAAGCCATCACGTGGCCCCCGACACCCGGAGCGCCTCCCGCGGCAGCTGGGTCGAGAGGTTCTCTCCCTCTCACGTTCCACCACCTCCTTCGCTAGCATCACTGCTTCGCAGAAGGAGGCGACGGCGTCCTATTCCCTCTCGCCCCACACCATGGCTTGAACCAGGGCCGGACGCGAGAGGTCGCCGCCGCCGATCGCCGCTAAGAAAACACGACGGGGCTCAACCTAAGCGGGGCTCCGCCCAAGCGAGGCAAGCCTCCGCGGTGTGCTCCACCGTGTCCTCCGGCTGATCCTTGCAATGGTAGCATCCGGGCGTTTCCTATCGCCTGATTCGGTGCAGGTACCTCCCGAAACAATCGTGTCCGGTGAGAACCTGCGCCAGATGGAAGGTGAGGGCGCCGTGGCACCTCTCAAGCCAGTCCTCAAAGAGGGGACTTACCACCACTGTGCCCAGCACGGGGTCGCGACAGTCACTCTCTCCATGTCGCCATGAAATCACACCGGGGCGGTCTGTCCGCCAAGCGGCAATATGCCGCGGCAGTGGAATTACCCCCCAGTGTAGTGACTCCGTGCGCCATTCATGCAGGAAACTACATTATAGCCTAAGCCCTGTAGAGTGTGTTTGCTTACCATGCATGAAATTTTGGCACTTTAACTTCGTCTTCGACTGATGGCAGTGTTCATTTGACACCATTTTCTGAATTGCGGTGTTACACAGTAAGAAAAACAGCTGTAAAACCTTTAAAATAAAAACCTAATTAAAGTTAGATAATACCTACGACGTAAATCTATTTGTTCAGTGCGGGAATCGAATACAGGACATGCAGCGCCGCAGTCAAACGCCGAGGCACTACGCCAACCATGCCGTCTTATAGCTGTGGCTTCCTCGGGCATTGCTGCAACTTTGCTTAACAATGGCCAGATTGCACTTTCCGTTTACAAATTGCCGCTGAATCTTACCCCAACTTGCAACATCACCAAACATCTGCGACTGGCCATGGAACAGATGTCTTTGCAAATAAGCTGCTTTAAACAGGAGACAGTCGCCTGGAATTAGATGTAGATGCGAAAATTCCACTTTCCGATGAGTTTTCCCATCCAGTGCCAACAGAAGATAAACTTACCATGCACGGTTTTCCTAATTTGAGAGGTTAATATAAATGATTAAGTGTGGTTGTGTAAGAGGGCCGTCACCAAAGAACAAGGCATTTGTTTGTACATTTTGATAAATAAGTTAAGGTACGGTTACGGTTTTTAAGCCATCGTCGTCTCAACTCCATTTCATTTTGATTCAAGCCGCTGCCGCTCATAATTACAGCGCCCATAAGGACGCCTTTTGTAATCATTACTCACATTATCACATTTTGATCAAGCCGTCAGTCGGTCTAACATATAAAATAACATTACGCCTTAATCCCGAAAGAGTTAGGCAGTGGTGTAGGTACCTAATCGTAAACCCACATTTCGCCAGTAATGCATTTTCAAGCGCCATGTAATATAGGCGTTTGATGTCTATAGATATAATATCGCCATCGACCGGGCACGAAAACCACGCTCCGTGGCCTCTACTACGAAAACACTTTGCAATCAAACCCCGGACCTCATCCTCAGTAGTTGCACTTGAGGTCACTCGATCAACGAGACAGTCACACATCAAAATTTCCACGTGAACGAAGTCGCGGGCATCAGCTAGTTACATAATATTTTCGTTAGGGAATTTCTGGATTCGCTCTCCACGCTCAAGGCCCGCGATAGAAGCTATGCAATATCTAAAAAGATGATAACAGAGTCGACTCCTATTAAAGGGGACTTAAACATCAGAGGAGAAACGCGGGTTTATAGGTACATGCCGTACATGTCTGCTTAAGTCTTTGGGGTTTACAGTCTTGAAGTTAAATATTTAGTTTTCGATAATAATTACCACCTACTTCTTCCTAAGAAACTACTTCTTCAATTCTGAACTCTTTTCAGACGTTTTTCCGACTTCGACTTTCCAGATTTCACTTTATCCCCGCACTAGCCCAAACAATAGGTAGCAAGGACGATTTGTAGTTCACCCGGTTGAGTTACTATCCCCCGGATAAAAAGATTTGTGATAACGATGCAGATAAGAGCGGGAGGGAAAGTTATGGGACTTTCGGAGGGGGAGAGGGAAAATATGGGAGTTTAACGGCTTGGCCACGACCTGTGCGCTCGAGAGACACGAGCGTTGCGACAGTGACTGAGGATAAAATAAATGAAAGAGCATGACAGGAGTACCTGAGAAACTCATTGACAAAAGTAGGTATATGGCCATTTTCCGTGAAAGATTCTGGAAGATCCGAAAGTTTGTCAAGTTTAGACCAGTGTTACCAAGGGGTATCGTATTACCCAGTAGCAGGGTTGTGGAGGTTAAATAGGCAGTCGCACCAAAATTTAGTAGTATCCGGCAATACTGGAAGACGACCCCAACATAGTTGGAAAAATACTTTGTACATACATGATTTTGCCACAACTCTACTTGACGCAAATTTTGATGTGATGTTACTTACTCGACGGAAACAGGTGGCGCAGTGAGCATATTGTTTGACACCAGTCGCATCGCCTGAGGTCGTGAATTAGGGTGTTAGAGGGGAGAGGGGAAAAATATGGGACTTTTTACGGTTTTGTGGCGTTGAGATAATGTATTGCAAACGATTTTTGTTTTTGACGGCGTATTTTCTTTTTTTACTTGAGAGAGATTTGAGTTAAGGCTTCGCGGATTTTTTATGATGGAAACTTCTTGTGTGGAGGTTGCACCTGATGGAATATGGTAACATCCATATGATATTATCTAACAGTGTGAAAGTAACTTAGTGTCAGTAAGTTTTCTCGCCTGAACTACTGAACAGCATCAGATCCTAGGTTCGATTCGCGGTTAGGGCAAGGGATTATTGGGTTTTGATCAGAAAACTCTCAGTAGCAGCCACGGAGTCTGGGATTATGTCTGGTTGATGAAAATAGGCTTTCCCCTTTTTTTTTTTTTTTTTGGTGGGTGGAAAATCATCGAATAACCCCCCCCCCCCGCTCTTGGGCAGAGCGAAGGGGAGTGTCAGACTTCTACTGACTAAAAACCAAACCCATGTTCCTTCTTCGCCCTTGTGTCGGAGCCGCGTTATCCTTTCGACAAGCCACAGCCCCGACGGGATAGGCTTTCCCCTTACTACATGCGACAACATCTAGGTGTACTATGACGTATATCCGCATAACCCTTCGGAGATTGCGTGATGTTATTTTTTATGTTGATTGTACATACAGTCAAACAACATATTGTAAAGCAAATAAATAGGTAAGAACTCTACGCCTCATTCTGCTATATCACTCTACACGTGACGACATTTGCAATTTAAATGTACGACCAATTAAAGTTCGTTATCAATTAGTTAAATAATCAATTACCTTGACTTTGAAATACAAAATTGCATAAAAGAAGGTAGTATGTAGGTACAAAAGAAGTATCAGGTGCCTCAGGTGGCTTTATATGGCTTTCGCCTACCCTCATAGAAAAACAGCATGACTTCCCTAGTAGCATTTTTTGTTGGCATTTAGTTGGGCCACATACCTCTGGTTAGTTGGCAAACGCATACAATTGGCGGGCAGTTTGCGGGTTGGGCCCAAAACTGATGGCCTACGTGGATTTGCCTACGAAGGCCCAACTTGCGATAGGGCCAACGTGCATTGCCCTACGAAGGCCCGAGGAAAACGTGTTATGGGTAGGCCCAACGACACATAATACATGTAGGCAAGCGGTTGTATGTTTGTTGGTTCTATAGCTGGTTTCATAGCGACGCGTCTCGCCAGCGCCGGCCGTACGCGTGTCGCTGAACATGAACTTTATCAGCTTCATAATAAGTTTGGTTTTTGCGATGTTTTGAAAAACCAACCTTATTTTAAAGCCGATAAGGTTCATGTGCAGCGACGTGCGTGCGGCCGGCGCTGGCAAGACGCGTCGCTCTGAAACCAGCCCTAATAGGCCAACCCAGACGACGACATACAAAAGTCACCCACCAAACAGTCGTCTCTCTTTCTTTTGCACTTTGACGTGAGTACATGAGAGGACGTTGTGTCGTCTGCGTTGACCTATTTATACTTTGTGTTAATTAACTGAAATTAAATGAAATACAAATTATGATAATTGAATATTTATTTATTGATAGGTACATTATGTTATTGACAAAATGAAGACAAATTTTACACAATTTGGAGACGGTAGCTCTGCAGTAAAACACACCGTACCTACTATGATACATTGATAGAGTACCTACCTACTTTTACAAAGTTACACTTTGCAGCTAAGTTGTTGTCAAAGATTCGTTCAAGGATTCTTCTTGTGATAGGACCAGTTTTGTTCCCACCAATGTAGGTTATGTAGTTTATCTGCAACAAACACAACACAACCCATTAAAGTAAAACAAAAAATACATGCAATGCCAGTAAGGATAAATTATAGACAATTTTTTGTTAGGTTATGTGCGAATTAACTTGAGACCGGGCCGATGATTCAATTTCAATTTATGTTGTGCAAAATGATGCGTCGTAGTATTTTTTTTAGCTAGAGATTTGCACGAGATTTATTAAGAAGTTAAGAACAAAATAAGATAGTATTTCATAAATAATAGCATCTTAGTCCCAGGTCTCAAGGTCGCACGGGTTCTAAGTAGATAAATACCTACATAAGAAAAACTTACCCATTTCGTAAAATAAACGTTTTACAGGACATAATGTCCATGTTATCTTAGTTGGAGCCTCGTTACTGCTAAGGCATTTGTTGAATATAATTGCAGTTTTAGGTATATGGAGGCCACATGCAATGCGTCTTCCGTGGCGTCATCCAGTTTTCACGCACCACACCGAGTTCCCCACCGTAACCATCTTCATCGTCAAATTCCACAACTTTAAACATTTTTATCACTGCCTGTCAGGCTAATATTTTATATATATAAATAAAACAAATACTCCGCAGCCGCAAGCGCACCCGGCACCGCACAAATGAAATAACAAACTGCAAAATGGCGGGCAGGCTGGGCGACGAGTGCCGCCGCCCGCCCCCCGCGCACCCCGATACCACCCCGTAGGAGCAGCAAGTAACAGGGCCATTGAAGGGTATCTAAGTTGGACCGATGTTGTTATCATAACTTAAATCCCTACAAAAATCTCCCAACAGTAGGAATAGAAGACGCAGGCCCGTCGTTAGTTGGCCCAATGTTGTTTTAATAACATAAATCCCTACAAAAATCACCCAACAGTAAGAATAGTAACGCAGGCCCGTCGTTGGCTCTTCGTAGGGCAAATAGTGCATGTTTAAGACAATGGGCCTATTTTAAGTTTGGGTTGGCGGAATAACTAACCGTCTGCCAATACATTCCCAACTGTTGGCGTATGGAAGCCAACGGCAATTGCTACTAGGGTTAAGAGCGTATGCTACCTCAGATTAGCAACCCTATTTGTGGTGGTTCAAACTTCGCTTGAAATACTGTTAGAATAAAGTTCTAATCAGCTTGCACTACAAAGCGGTTGTTACGTCTTTCGCTGCGGCCGAATAGTGCGAAATTAGTGGTATTTTGCGTTTACAAAAAAACTATTGATTGGACTAAAAAGTAAAACACTATGATTTTAGTATGTTGCTTGAAGAATTATTTGGTAAAAAAATCAGAACGATGACATGTATTTTAGTATGGTTTTTACACGATAATAGAAATTTTTAGAGGTATCTTCTAGCGATTTTTTTCTATCGAGCAAAGTTAGTTGTATTATGTTTTCACAACACTATGTCACTAGCATATATCCTGAAGAATATCATATATTTTTCTGATTTTGTTTACTGCAGTGAATCATTACGCATTATAAAACTCGCGTTTGAGGTAGTATAAGCTCTTAATACAAGGTGTAAACGAATCCTAAACGAAGCCGTTAACCAAGCATTATGTACATCAACTTAAGTGACCATGCAAAAATTATTGCTAAAAAACGACTTTTTGAGGTGAAAAGTCACATTTTAGGGTAAAACTTAATGCGGCCCTCTTATTGTGCTAGTGGATGCTTTGAATAGTAAACGGGGCATGGAGGTAATTTAAGTAAAGTTATTACCTGAAAAACTAGAAAATCTGCTGTGAAAATTTTGAACTTTGGCCCCAAATACTAAAAACTTGATTTTAGTATATATTTTTTTTTGTATGATTTACCATCTAATGTTATGATGTATTTTTGTGTTAGCAAGTGTTTACGTTTTTGTTGTTTTATGTTTTTCATTTCTTTATTGCTTATGTAACGAATTTTAATTGTCTGATTGAATTTTATTTTATTTTAAATTGTAAAACTTAATTTGTTGTGTTAGTATAATAATTTTCGATACAATGTAAAAATTGTTTATGAAATAAATGATATGATGATGAATATCTCTGTAACTAGGGGTTTCCCAGGTATAGTCTGGAAAACGATCGCAGTAGTGGAGAGAAAAAGTGCCTTTTGACTTCGCTTATCCCAGCAGTTTATTCGTTTCCCAATCAATACTTCGCTAAAGTACGTAGTATATAAGAGAATAGGTATGTAGTAACAAATAGTGTTTGTCAGTAAAGTCGATGCGTGGACCACATTAGTGGTGCCACTGATAAACTGTCCCGGGACGGTGATTTAGCGGGACGCGGCGGGATATACGACACAGTGCGGGGAGAACAGTGAGGCAAGGACAAGAAGATTATCACCTGCCTACCCTTTTCCCAACTATGTTGTGGTTGGCTTCCAGTCTAACCGGACAAACCTGAATATCAGTATTTTACATGGAGTGACTGTCTATCTGGCCTTCACAACCCAGTTCGTACTGAATGATTATGATACCTCTTGAAAGACTTCTTCTTCTTAGCGTGTCGATGGCAAATCTTCACAAAATACATTAAATAAAGGCCCAATATTCAGATACGCGAACTCCACTCGCTGATGCAGTCATTAGATCGTCAAGTGTGCAGGTGTCAGGGCATGCAGCGCAAGATGGAAGGTGGGCCATTGTCTGTGGAGATACGCCGCATACGTACTTGAGATCTGAACCGTCCGTGAACCCCCATCTGAAGAGATTGTCTTTGCTACGGCCGACCTGGTTCGGAGTCTATTTAGAGATTTCCAAGTCGGCCACGGCAAAGCATGTCCAGGTGGTAGGCTTTCAGACGGCTCGATAAAACCGTCAGGGGGCTTAAGCAGGTCTTGCCAGAGCTCACGTCTTGCTGTGGAGGCATTGCTGATAGCTGGACTAGTTTTTTCAACGCATCCAAAAAAACTTAGGTCACGGCTTTTCAGCCTCTGAGGCACTAAGACGTGATAGTGCATTGGGTGGCGTGAGTCAGCGTGTAGCTTGGACCTCTCAGTGCAGCTGGCTATTGTCCTCCGAACCTTTGGGGCGCTTCTTGAAAGACTGATTATCAATCTTTGGGGCCACTGATTAGCTGTTCTGATAAGACTGTCAAAGATTTACAAATGACATCCGGGCGGGACCATCGGCTGAACGTGCTTTCTGAGGGTCGAAGGTAACTCGATATGTAATTGGTGGTCCACAGACTAACCTAAGCAAACGCGGCTTAAGCGATAGTTATTATCTAGCTACAAGCTTCTCCAGTTTTAGAACAGATTACTGAATATTGCTATGACAAAAAAAGATACTCGTAAATAGTCGTATCGTACCTGAAAACTACATTAATGTATGCAAATGGACGCGTAAGATAAGCAGTTCAAGTAGTATAGTCTGCCTAAATTTATTTAGACTAAAATGAACATTGTTACTTTGGTATTCAAGGTTATTTTAATCCGAGTAGAATTGTCTTTTGTCGCGCATTTTAAAATTCAGGATTCAAAAATAAAACGCAAAATTTTAAAATAATAGGTGTCAATGTGTTGTAACACGATCAGTTACTCAGGATGGATGAAACTCCGCACTCCGCACTCTTAACCTCATAGCTTGTGACATTGATATATTTGGTTATTCTCTGAGTGAGTTCACATAAAATGCTATGTTTGTAATTAGTTATTTTAAATGAATATTGTTATTGTGTACACTATCGCTTTAGGTAACTCTGTAAAGATAGTCGTAAGATGGAGAAAATAAATAAATCCAAACTAATATTATAAATGCGAAAGTAACTCTGTCTGTCTGTCTTTCTGTCTGTCTGTCTGTCTTTGCTTCACGCCTAAACTACTGAACCGATTTGTGTGAAATTTGGTACAGACATAGTTTGGAACGCGAGATATGGAACTATGTGGGTAAAACCAAAAATCTGCCGGAAGTCACTATTCCACGCGAACGAAGTCGCGGGCAAAAGCTAGTAAATAATAAATGGCGACAGGTCGCTAGGAGAAAGTGGAACACAAAGAAAATTATGAAAGGATTGTGTAAGGAATGATTTGTAAGAAAAATGAATAAATGTGACGAATGGCAAAGGACAAAACAATAAAACGTGTTGTGCAGCCCCAAGTAACATGGGGTAAGAGCCAGGAAGATCCCGGCCCTGGTGCAAGCCATGGTCCGGGGCGAAGAGGAATGGGACACCGTCGCCTCCTTCTGCGAAGCAGTGATGCTAGCGAAGGAGGTGGCGGAACGAGAGAGGGAGAGAACCTCTCAACGTCCCAGCCGCCGCGGAAGGCGCTCCGGGCGTCGGGGGTCACGCGATGACCTCCGGCCACCGTAGACGCGGGCCTGTGGACGGTGAGTAACGGGCTAGCTCGCCGTCCGGCCGTCGTCACGACGGCAACAGACCGTGTCGGCGGCGCGTACGTGTTCCACGCGCGCCTCAAAGAGATGTCAGCAAGGAGGGGCCCGCAAGGGCCGACGCCCGTCGGGGCTGTGGATATCGAAAGGTTACCGCGGCTCCGACACAAGGGCGAAGAAGAAGAAACATGGGTTTGGTTTTTAGTCAGTAGAAGTCTGACACTCCCCTTCGCTCTGCCCAAGAGCGGGGGGGGTTATTCGATGATTTTCCACCCACCAACTTTTGAAATGTATAATTTCCTAGTGGCAATTTATTGATCGACGTAGGTATGTATGCTACGTTATATCCTTACACACCTCCAATAATAGTAATAGTAGACAAAACCACCTTGAACACACAACTCGGAGCAAGTATGTAAAACTGCCAAAACTCGCATAACAAGATAACAACGCAATGTAAATTGAATCATAAGACAAACACGTGACGGTCTATCGCGACATTTGGCTCATTTACATACAAACGTATGTTTTAAACATTTCCTATTCATTGGGGAATTAATTTGTTGTTTGGTGAAGAAGTTATCAAGCGTTTCGCTTGGAGACTGCCTAGTGAAAGTTGTCTATCACTACCTTTAAATAGATATTTGCAATTGATTCGAATTTCCTCACCCTTAGATTGCCAAGTTCAATAGTCTTATGAGCCTCAGACATAGGACACTTGATATCGTGTTCTGCCTGTCCCGTTACTTGCACATCACAGGAGCTGATGGAAGGAACAGAAAATGCCAAACTCGTCGCAAAGTTTTGGACTGACTCAGTTTAAAAATTGTCATCGACACGTGAAGAAGAAGAAGCCTTAGAAGTTTTAATCACTTGTTTATATTATCATCATCATCAGCTTTAAGACGTCCACTGATGGATATGGGCCTTCCTCAATTGTCACCACATTGACCAGTCCCATGTGTCTAGATATTATATTTGATGATAATTAATATTTTGTCATTTCAAGGTGAAGGCAGCTGCACGGCCTGTGCATTTAGAAGCCCATTTACATCCAGTCATTCATAGTCCAGACTTTGGACTATGAACCTATGACTATGGCCGTACAACTGCCTTCACCTTGAAAGGACAAAATATTAATCCAGACTATCCCAATTCAATTCAATTCTTTTATTGCATCAAATATGGTAGGTACATGAAGTTCTTATACAAAATATTTAGTAACACATATTTGGCCAATATAAAATAGCATGCAATAGTACAAGTTTTTACACATAAGATACAGTTAAATATGTCTGTGCTTCAATGTATAGAATTTACAGGGACACTTATGAAAAAACTCATCTAGCGAATAAAAACACAAAACACACATCCCAAGTCAGGACCAAAGACAGTCTTTGCAGATGAGGGTACATGGCCGGCTCAGATCTATATGATCTATGTGCTGTATCAGTGAGCTGCGTTTTGGGCTTCGTCGTGTAAACTCAACAAACAAAACAATCGTGAACAAATGAATCGTGTTGCAGTTAGTTTGATACTCAAGGTGATGTTTTAACTTATCCTAAACAGGTTTGTATGAGAAGGTACTCCAGTATCGATTTGTAAACTTTGAGCTTTCATGACTGGGCCAATAACTTACAATGACTAGTTATTTGCAAAGCATCTAAAAAAATGTGTAAAATAATAGACAATCGTGAATAGACTAACATATTTTATTATTTTTGACCCCTATGATTGATAAGAATGTTGTTGTTATGTACGATGTTGTTATGTTGGAAAATCGGATTAAAGATAATTATACACATAAGATATAACACGTTAATTGGATAGACACAACACTTATGATTTAATAGACTATAAATAATTAATCAAAATAGCACCATCTGCAAACCTTTCGACCTTTTAACCCTGATACTTGTCTTGCTGTACTATAGGATTTAGTTTACAGTAGCTGTAATGTTAAAGCTTTTGTGCGGAGCTCAAAGTTGGAATGAAGGATGCCAACATGAACACCCGATGTTTCAATGCATTTCACAAAAGAATTGCTCAAATATTTACCACCAGCTCCTCCCTGTCAGATCCATTCAACCACCAAAACGTGTTTGAAGCGCTGCAATTTGAGATTGAACGTGATACATCCGAACTAGTATGATACACACAGCGACATGAACGTGATGCATCCGAACTAGTATGATACACACAGCGACATGAACGTGATGCATCCGAACTATCATGATACACACAGCGACATGAACGTGATGCATCCGAACTAGTATGATACACACAGCGACATGAACGTGATGCATCCGAACTAGTATGATACACACAGCGACATGAACGTGATGCATCTGAACTAGTATGATACACACAGCGACATGAACGTGATGCATCCGAACTAGTATGATACACACAGCGACATGAACGTGATGCATCCGAACTAGTATGATACACACAGCGACATGAACGTGATGCATCCGAACTAGTATGATACACACAGCGACATGAACGTGATGCATCTGAACTAGTATGATACACACAGCGACATGAACGTGATGCATCCGAACTAGTATGATACACACAGCGACATGAACGTGACGCATCCGAACTAGTATGATACACACAGCGACATGAACGTGATGCATCCGAACTAGTATGATACACACAGCGACATGAACGTGATGCATCCGAACTATCATGATACACACAGCGACATGAACGTGATGCATCCGAACTAGTATGATACACACAGCGACATGAACGTGATGCATCCGAACTAGTATGATACACACAGCGACATGAACGTGATGCATCTGAACTAGTATGATACACACAGCGACATGAACGTGATGCATCCGAACTAGTATGATACACACAGCGACATGAACGTGACGCATCCGAACTAGTATGATACACACAGCGACATGAACGTGATGCATCCGAACTAGTATGATACATACAGTGACATGAACGTGATGCATCCGAACTAGTATGATACACACAGCGACATGAACGTGATGCATCCGAACTAGTATGATACACACAGCGACATGAACGTGATGCATCCGAACTAGTATGATACACACAGCGACATGAACGTGATGCATCCGAACTAGTATGATACATACAGTGACATAATATCAAACTATACAATTCCTTTATAACATGGCTTTGCGTTGTATAGATTTCTCTCACAATGAGGTACCCGTCACAACCCGTATAATCTGGTTTTGTATAATAAGTTGATAAGTCACCGTGAGTACAAGTGTCAACCTGGAAAATGTAAATTCTTTTAGACCAGTTTCAAACTTTCCTCAAAGTTAAATACATATTTAAACCTCTAATCCAAAATCGCGATCCCATTATGGGATCGGACTGACTCAAAAAAATATGATTCTGTTTAGTCCGTCAGTTAGATTATCGAAAAATATTAGATACGTGTTTTTTGTTTAATCAAATCAATAAAAATTGACAAAGCTATAGCTCGAAACGTCAACTGCTTGAAACGTCACTTGAAGGTACAAAATGTACCTACTATCATATGACGTCACACGAGTTTTCGAAGCACTGTATCGTCTTCATTTTTTGTTTACGTGAAAAAAGAAAAAATATGTGGTCAATATTTTTTGGAAATATATCTGACGGACTAATTAGTTTTTTTTTGTCCGATCCCCTATTCCGGATTATTAACCAAACCGTCAAACCGTCGTTCACCAATTTTAATTCGTTTAAATTCACCAGAGCTCTGATAATGAAATACCAGTATAGACTGATATATTCGCAGTTCGCAGTGTAGCTGCTGTTCATACACAAACAAAGACCAATATCCCGGGAGCGTATTAATTAAATAATACCATGCGTTTGTGCAGATATTCTCCACACCAAGATATGAACAGAAGGTCAATTCTTGCATCATCACGCATCCTAATAGGCTAGCTTCTCGTTGTTGGTGATTGCCACATTTCTTTTTTACCGGTGGGCGTTGTAAGTTTCACATAGCCTGTGGGCTTCGTTCCCACTAAAACTTCGCCGCTCTTGTCAACTTTCCATTTTCATCCGGGAAAAAACTGCATGAAAATACAACACAGAGTTTCATGACGTTCGCGATCCTCAGTGGGTTCTTTTGCTTCCTACTTCTTAGTGCTTCTCCGATCACCTCACTCACATGAGCTCGTGCAATGTAGACCGTAGTTCTAGTCTACCACCTGCTAGTTTTTTTTAAGCTGTATCAAAGTGACGTGACGTGACCGCCACCTGCGCACTTTGCTAGGGATTTAAACTAGAATTACAAAGACGCATGGCTTCAGATTTCGACAAACCTAAAACAAAACCTTGACTACCACTACAAACGGAGTACTTACGGGCTCTCAAACAAATGCCGATTTAAATGAACCTGTCTACGTGTGCCTAAGTTTGTACGAGTTGTATGTAGTTCACCTTCTGTTTCATTACCTGTATAGTGTTCTCTGTGAGATTGCATTGACCTCAATATTCGCTGGAAATTGGGTTAAACTTTAAATCTGTTTGTCACTGCAATATCGTGTATGAAGCTTTTTCAGAGAATACTATCAATAGTAGTTTTATCAATTTTGAATGTTGTAGTATTTTAAATTAAACATTTTTTGAAAATGTTTACAATAAATTGGTACTTTCTTTTCCCAAAATTCTATGTTACATATAACCTCACGTCTGTAATCCTTGATGGGTTAGGCAGAGGTCTACCTAATAGTACACCCACATATCACCAGACATGTGAACGTCTCATATAATATGGGATCCCATCAACCGGGCACAGACTCGAACTCCGCGCCTGCTAATGAGAAATTCTCCCGCCCGACCCACGAATCTAACTCAGGACCTAAGCAGTCGTGAATGTGACCACTGGACCAATGAGGAATGGCCAGTTTGAGAACCTGACTCTGGACAACGGTATCTGTCAGAATGAACTAAAGTAGCCTTTGCTCAGGAGTTGGACAATAAGAGGTAAATAAAAAAAAGCAAATAATATGTTTAGGATAATACCCATGCACTTAATTCTAAACAGTTATAAAAATTCAGTTTACAACGTCGAGTTGTGCTACCGTATCGCCCCGCACTGTGTACAAAACCCCGGGATCACAGTAATTACACGTCCTGCTGACTACGCCGAACTAATCACGTATGGCTGCGATATGTCCCGGTCCGGGCAATGTCCCGGCGATGTGTCCCGATACAGTCCCCTCACTAGTGACACTCGCTTAGAACTGCTTTCTGGACAGTATGGTTAATTGAGTGCAAAGAGGGTCTGATATAGTATTCATTAACTTAGATTGTGTTGATTATTCTATAGCAATAGCTGTAGGAAAACATCGTGAGGAAACCGGCATGTCTTAGAACCAAAAAATTCGAAGACATGTGACATCTACCAACCCGCACTGGGCCAGCGTGGTGGATTATAGCCCATCCCTCTCCTAGAGACGGTACGGTTGGCGCAGTGGCTAAGCGATTGGACTGCTGCGCTGCGTGTCGCGGGTTCGATCCCCGCACGGAACAAATATTTGTATGGCCTGCAGATAGTTGTTTCGGGTCTGGGTATTTGTGTCATGTGACTTTCTATGTTTGTGAACGCACCCACGATACAGGAGAAAATTTCTAGTGTGGGGCAAAGTTTTATTAAAAGAAAAGAGAGGAGGCCTGAGCCCCTGCAGTGGGAACATTATATATAGGCTGATGATGAAAATGAATAGCTGTAGCTGTTGCTGCTGACAGCTGAGTACGAAGTCTTGGAGTCGTGTTCTCAGTAGCAGCTGCGGAGTCTGGATTTGTGTACAGTTGATGGCAATAGGCTCACTCCCAATTATATGAGATTTAATTATGTGTAACTGGCAAAATGGATGGCCGATGGGGCCGGAAGGTTCTGGAGTGGCGACCGCGAACCGGAAGACGTTGCGTTGGAAGGCCTCCCACTAGGTGGACCGTGCACCTGGTGATGGTTGCGGGGATCCGCTGGATGCGAGACGCACGGGACCGGTCAATGTGGCGACACTTAGGGAAGGCCTATGTCCAGCAGTGGACGTCTTCCGGCTGAAATGATGATGAATAATGATGATGAACTGGCGAGATGTGGGTGTACTATTAGGAATACTTCTGCCTAACCCTTCAGGGTTACAGGCTTAATGATATATTATTATTACGTAATAATATAAATGCAAAAGTAACTCTGTATGTTACTGTTGCCTTAAAAAGGCTGTTGAGGATACTTTTTAACGGGTTATATTTAAATGCACATCTGTTTAATTTTTCAGCACACTAAGTAACTCCACTAATTAACTGAATGCATACCAAAAAAACCAATTGATTAACTACAAAAAAGTCTAAAAAATCACACAAAACGAGATGACCTTTTTAATCGAATTCACACCAAAAATGTAGTTAGTACATCGGATATATGATTTGTAAAACAAAAATACTAATTGCTTATCAAAAATACTAACTTGCACTCTAAATTTATTGTACAATCTTATTAAGGAATTTCTAAAACTGATATCTAATACGACCGTCTCGCGACAGTGTCCTTTATGGGCGGCATGGGCACCGGGCCGTAGGCCGACGAAGGAGGCCGGCGGAGGCCCGGCACTTCGGGGACAGAAGATATTAGTGTTATTTAATAATATGCGAGCGAAGCGAGCGCGCGTCATGGAGTAAATCAGGTGTAGGTTTTCCTTAAAAAAGTTTTAAAATGTTTGTGTCTAACAAACATTTTAAAGAATTATTAGATATACTATTTTGATAATAGTTATTCGTTCAGTAAAAGAGTTCTGCAAATGCCATTAAAAAAGATACTAAATTTGATTTCTTTAGTGTGCATAATTTGAGATAATTTGTGTGCAAGTCAGTATTTTTGGTGTAACTTTAAAATATTTTGTTCGAAAAAAGGGAATATACAGATAACGGTTTAAATACATGCCCTTTTTAACCCGTTAATAATACGTATTTTTGATCTTGTAAAACATTTTTCATCGTCAATCTCAATACAGGCCAATTCGTTCAGTATTTCAGACTCCCAGATACATTTCTACTTGAATACCACGGAAATTATTTACCACCATAGATTTGCCCACCATATTTGTACGCCTCCTGGCATAACATAGCGCTCTGTTAATCAAACATTAAGATCTGTAGTTTTTCACCCATGTTAACAAATAAAAGATGATTTGATTTGATTTGAATTGTATGTAAACTAAAATATGTCGTGTTTTTAGAACACGCTGTCATTCTTTGTTATAGAATTAAGCTCATTATTATAATTTAAGTTTGTTCTTCAATCAATTTTACTAACACTAGTTTGTATGTACGCTGTCAATTATACTGACAATTAATATGGACGTAATCGTAGGATTGCAATAATTTATTTTAATAGCACGAACGTCCTATTCATTGTTTATTTATTTAGTACAGCATGAGCCATAAACAATAAATTAACTAATCCTTTCCAGCGGTCTTCTCACAGAACCACAAACATAAAATATTGTAGGTCGATAATTTCATTGTCATTTCTGTACTGAATATTTTAACAATGGCATGAACTAGAAGGTTAGAAAAACAACAGCTAGACGTATTTGTGTGGGTGGTATTCTGCCGTATCTCAGGGCCAAAAGTCAGACTTAAAGTCCATTTCACGAAAGAAGTCCCGCAGACGCAGCGCTGTATTCGCGCGACATAATGTTGCTATCTCTCTCTCTCTCTCCATATCTCCCCATCTGTCAAATTTAGTTCCACAATTGTCCGCGCGACTTCTTTCGTGAAATGGACTTTAACTCTCAAATATACTAACTATTACTAACTAACACATCAAATAACACAATCCCCGAAGGGTTGCGCAGAGGTGTAAGCGCCATTACTGCACATCAACCGGGCCAAATTCTGTGGCTGCTACCGAGAAATTAATGACAGTAACAACCCAATATCAATAAACATTATAAGCAGTACTATTGCCTTCTAAACATTGTTTTAACAAACAACAGACGCCTACCTCGCATGACTTACTACAATTTCGCCCAAAAAACAGACCAGCAAGAATAAAATACTACGAACCCTCAATTTATACTCACACCTACAAAATCCCGGGCAATATAAAAAGTAATTTTTATCCTAGACAAATTCCCAGGCCTATTATATTCACGTGCATAGTTCGGGCAATATTTTAGTAGGCCGGGCATTATTTATTGGCCACATTTCTCCGGCTATTTATATAAAGGGCTGCATCAGATATGTGCGAATCTCTCGGGGGATGAAGGGATATGCCAGATGTGTAAAAGTTGGAAGTTAGGCGCAAGTGAGGTGTCGTTACCGGTTTTACATATTTTTTTCAGTAAAGGGTGAATGATTTACATCTTTTTTAGTGACGGGATTCAAGATTTTTTGTTCCGTAGCGTAAAAGTCAATCGTGATATCGTAGCGCTTTATAACTGATAGGTATATTCAGAGACATAAATTGTGAAAGAAATGCACAGTCAAACTAAGTAGTCCGTGTCAAGTCCGTGTCAATTTAACACCATAATACGCTCCAAGATCGCCGATGTTAACGATAAGTCTGCGAGGTTAAAGTGAGACTGGGCGGGTCACATTACCAGGAGAGATCAGGACAGATGGGCCAGAATCGTCACACACTGGGTGCCTGAAGACGGTCGTCGTCACCGAGGCATATCCAAGAAACGTTTGCGTGACGATGTGGACTCGTTCGTGACTGATTGGCCAGAGAAGGCACAACACCGGGAGAGCTGGAAAGAAATGGGGGAGGCCTTTGCCCAGCAGTGGGACACAACAGGATAATTAAAAAATACAAATTTAAAACACGCTAATTGACGAAATGGTGCCACTTTTATATAGGTAATACTTTTCATTTCATTACCGATAAGTAATGCTAATGTTTGCAAAGATCTTGTGCCGACATGGTGCCGACAAACTGTTTTGCAGTTTGGCAGACTTTTTGTATGTTACTATTGTAAAGATTTTGAATAAACGTATTAAAAAAAAAAAGAATCTCAGCAGATGAATCAATAGATAATGCCTTCGACTGTTCGACATTGGACATTAAAATAGTTATATAGTCGCAGGCTGTTGGGTGTAGTCCTGCATGCAACTCCGAGGTCATGCAAAATGTTACTGTGAATTCCTAATAGAATTTTTTAAAAGGAACCCTGATTGATAGCAGTATATGGAAGTACTAAACGCCAAACCACATATCTAAGGCATTATGTGATAGGAGTAACTTAATCGAATACTGAAATTAGGACATTTTCCTCAACCTACACCATAATAATTACCTCATAAATTATCCTCAAACAATGAATATTCTCACACAACAGGTAAACTAAGTATATAATCTCAAATACCGTAATTATATAATATGTACCTGCAGATGTATGAGTCAGTGTATGACTCATGTATGAGATTTGTATGATTACTCATGTCAATGACATTCCGACACACAATGTGTCATACAAGATTGCAGTATTATATAGTTAAGAATTTGCTTAGCAATTCTTCCTTTAGGCTTATTGGTCCAGTGGTTTAAAGGTAGCTGTTGAGGGTGTGATTTTCGGTTCGATGTCTGGTTTGGGTTATTGTAGTTTTGTTCTGAAAATCAATAGTTTATCATTACCACTGAAAACAAGACATTGACCATGATTACTGTTGCTTATGAGTTCTCGTTGTTCTGGCACTGTTGAAGGCACGAAAATCATCAAATAACCCCCCCCCCCGCTCTTGGGCAGAGCGAAGGGGAGTGTCAGACTTCTACTGACTACAAAACCAACCCATGTTCCTTCTTCGCCCATGTGCCGAGGCCACGTCATCTCTTTCGATAATCCGTAGCCCCGACGCGGCGACGGGTGTTGAAGGCACCTTGATTACGTAGAATCTAAAGTTATTCTGGGTGGATAATATATAAGCAGACAAATCGGTTTACCCTCTTTCTCGCGGTGAAGGAAAACATCGTGAGGAAGCTGGCGTGTCTTAGAACCAATAAATTCGATGACATGTGACATCTGCCAATCCGCACAGGGCCCCGCGTGGTGGATTATAGCCCATCTCTCTCCAAGCGAGGAGGCCTGAGTCCCTGCAGTGGGAACATTATAGGCTGATGATGATGATGGACATAATAGTAGTTATCATCTGACTAACCAATGTTGGGGTCGGCTTCACTCTCACCGGATGCAGCTGAATATTTATTGTTTGGAACACAACCCATTTAATACTGGTATGACTGGTATTTAGACTTTTGGGCTACTTTTTGTTAATACAGTCCCGTCCTGTCCTCTTTAGATCTTTTAGATTTAGAAGAGAGAAGATCTATAGATTACAGTCGGGAACAACCGCTTGTAGTTTCCAAGTCACGGTGGAATTATTGAATTAGGCAAAACATTTATGTACCTACCTATATTTTTGTATGAAAATGTATGAGACAATGGCCCACTAGACCAGACCGCTCGGTCTATATGGAGGGCTACACTCCGAGATAACCAACGATGACTAATAGGTAGGTACCTTAACGCGACTCTACCTAATAAGCGAACTACTTTCACAACTAATACTCAAGCCATGACTCCTAGGACTAGAAACATTTCGCGTAAGTTGTTTTAATAAACCATAGAACCGTTTCATTTGTGAGTCACCTATAGAAACCTTCGCGCCTTTCTAAATCTAACGGTTTTCCTCAACGCGATATCAGTTAGTGAATATCTCATTTGTCGCTAATAGTCCTGACTTCGATTCCGGAGTCGAGATTCTTAATACACGTAACATCCCAACACCACGGATGTATTCCCAAAAAGTAGGTAAGGTAGAGGTAATACAACTTAATAATACTTAGCTAAGTAATAGTATTAATTTTGCAAGTTTTTCTTTGAAGTCCTATGAAATAGGGATACCACTGAGATGCGAGCTGCTAGGTACTGGGAAATTCGTAATGGAAAAACCCAATAACACTTGCACTGACCGACCTGGAAATTGAACCTAAGACCACGTGCAAAGCAGGAGCGTTTACGACTACTAGTCCAACGCAGCAGACTATTAAATTTATTACACGTCCTAGTTTCAAAAAAGTAGTATTTTTTTCTCAGTAAACTGGAGCAAAATACATAACAACTCTGACTTCTCTATCGGGGACTGTAAACGTGATGTCTTATCTACGTCATCATGATTTGTAACCGGTTCACGGTTGGTCAATGACGGAGGCACTTTGAGGCGCCATTGATTAACGAACGAACTGGTAGTGCCATCTAGTGGCACAACAGAAAAACTACGCTGTGATATAATAATCGGTTGATCCAAGACACATCTTGCCCGGGGGACGTGGAAGGTGCACTAGTTCCCATGATTGCCCCGGGTGCAAGTGTAGGAAGGGAACATTGGGGTGGTTTTTAGTCAGTTACAGTCTGACAGACACCTTCCCGGTAGCCCCAGGATGAAATACATTCATAATGATTTGCAATAACGTAAAAATAATAACAGTGACGTCTATCAGTCTAAAGAAATCATCAAATAATAATAATATTCTTTATTTTTCAGACAACAATGATCCATAGTGTTAGTAAAAACAATAAAATTACTTATTTCTAGTGTTAGTAGCTAATTTAGATATTGGAAGACAGAGTAAATAGTATTGTGAAAAGGACCTCCCCGAACAGGGAGGATCCCGTTCAGGGATTATCCTTCTCACAAAACTTTTAATTATCGGAGAGTCGACACTCTCCACAACAGTTTTTAGAATGCTGTTGTCACTCGCCCGCAACCGTGACAGCAGCGACGCGGTTTTCTTCCGAATGACGGCGTGGAATCCGTCAGTTCGGTTTTGCGCAAACATAGCAGAAGCGCTGCACCAACGCGGCAGTCCCAACAGCATCCTAAAAATATTATTATATTGTATGCGTAGGTCATCCAGCGTTCTTTTGGTATAGTTGACCCAAAGATTCCCCGTGTAAAAGCACTGGCAATATGCCTTAAACAGTGTTATCTTCACTAAGGTGCTACACCGGGCGAATCTTCGGGCCAACATGTTACCTCGGACCGCCAGAGCCCTACGCTCCCTTTCAATATCAACATTGTCCTTATGGTCGTCGGTGAGAATATGCCCTAGATATTTAAATGTTGTCACTCTTTTGACGTTCAAGCCATTTAGGGTAATGTCAGGTATAGTATCTGGACATTTACCGCCGGCCTTAAAGACAATGTATTCACATTTCTCAAATGACTCCTCCCGGTCTGGACAGAGCAGTGAGGAGTGTCAGACTTCTACTGGCTAAAAACCACCTATCCTTCTTAGCCCTTTGTGTCGAGGCCGCAGTATCTCTTTCGAACAACCCGCAGCCCTGACGCGACGGAGTGACTGCCAATCTGACGTTCACAATGAAGTTTAGGTATTCGGTACTACATACCTATTTACTTTGAATTGATAGACCCAGAATCAGACTCTGTTTATACAAGACTTACTTGGTCCCAAATTGTCCCACTTAATTACCAACGTAAGACTGAAACAATATGACAAAACATTAAGTGTTAATAATATTATCATCAACAAAGCAATGAAAAGGTATTTCAGCACGGCAACACGAAAGCTTCATAAATACTCCAGATACCATCGCGTGGGACACAACACAAACACTGAATACCAGATAGTGAGGCCACGAACAAAACCTAGTTTATTATTTATTATAATAATATTGGGAGCACGTCTAATAATAGTGGCGCATAATTAATGCAAATTGCCTATTGATCGCGCGCGAGCACGCATATCTGATTACACGTACGATTGCTATTATTATTGTATCAGGCGTTCGCAATTCAAATTGTGCTGAGATTTAGCGCTATTTGTTTGTTCTAATGGGAGGTAATGAACTGGGTTTTAGTGTGTTTGTGTTTAATTCATTTTAGACTAGGTGTTGCCAGCGGCTTCGCCCACTACAACTCGAAAATAAATAATTTATAAGGAAAAGGAAAGGAATTTTCTCGGTACAAAAACGATTGAATTTAAGTAATAAGTAGGTAGTAGGTACCTACATATGTAACTTTTAACTTAACTTAAACTTAGATTCCAATATCATTAGATAATTATTATGATTGAAACTTGAAACATTACTTTTCGTAGAATAGGACCTCTTTATAACTAGGCATAGCACTTTGGATCTAGAATTAGATAAAGTTAGGTATTTTACAATCTAGATAAAGTTAAAGCGAATTGCTACTAATAAAGACCATAGACCGAGAAATTTTGTGATATTACTAAATCTTATGAAATTGGGTCTTAGCTTTGGTTGATGGTAATAGGTTCGTCCCTATTGCAGACTTAAACATTTGTGTGAGGGAACTATTAGATACATATACCTTTGCCTAATCCTTACTCCTGCAGTCGTAATGTATGAGCATGAATTGTTTATAAACCTGAATGAACACATAAGATAAAATTATGTTTTTGCAAATTACCGAATTCAACGCGGGTGACGCCCTGGTGCAAGCTTGTTCATAATATTTATCACTATTCACTGATAACTATTCTGCAATATCGAATAGAAAAAAACTATCTTCAGTCACATTCATAACCCGTATTCAGACTCCGTAACGATTGAAACAGATTTGACATTTTAAATTGTTGGCCTTTACATTGCGGATTTACTATCAAGATTTAAACACAAAGGCAGCAGTGTATGTGAAAACAATCACTTTACTCAAAAGATTTTAATCTTGAAAAGCTTCTTGGTACACATCGTCGAGTTGTAGTTTTCAATTCAGCGACGTCCAAGTTTGGAATCTAAGAAAGTTTTTTAAAATTTCGAACGACGAGCGTTCGCATTTTGAACTCGGATTCATGATTGGCGCGACTCTGCGAGCGAATGAAAAAACTTCAGTTCGAGAATCAAATGCGGAATGAATTTCAAATATTTTGTTGTGCGACCGTTTTTTAACCGACAGCGTTGAAGTTAGAAATTGATTTCGTTTTTTTCCTCTGCCTTGGTTTTGATCTGTCGTGAATTTATTAGACGCAGTCTTGTATTTTTATTTTAGTTTGTAAAAGATAAATATACAAGAAGATAAACTCCTTATTATGACCTAATACAGGTGTTTTTTTTTTAAAAAAAACGTTGCCCCACACTAGGAATTTCTCCTGTATCGTGGGTGCGTTCACAAACATTTAAACTCACATACACAAATACCCAGACCCGGAACAACTATCTGTAGGTCTTACAAATATTTGTTCCGTGCGGGGATCGAACCCGCGACACGCAGCGCGGCAGTCCATTGCTTGATCCACTGCGCTAACCGTGTCCGTTTACATAGCGATAGGATTGCCCTATTCAACTGGTCATTAGGTGCGAGCCTAATAAATTGCAATCAACCGAGTACAAATTCAGACTCCGTGGTTGCTACTGAAAAATACCATATGACAAAACACAACAACAGTTTGACCGACCCGAGAATCGAACCGAGGACTCGCGAATACTAGACAAACGAGGCAGTCGTTATCCTACTAATAAATATTTGTATGGATGGATGGATGGATGTTTGTTACTCTTTCACGCAAAAACTATTGAACGGATTTGGATAAAATTTGTTATACAGACTGATAGCTTATAACCTGGATTAACACATAGGAGTTTTTATCCCGATTGTATCTTCCTGTGGGATAATTTTCAAGCTAGTTCTTCAAATTAAAATATAATTCTTGCTTTTCAGAACTTGCTTCGTCAAAACGGAAGGAACCGGGAGCAACAGCTTACTTATAGTTAATACGACGTCACTTCCCCCTATTCAATTTAAGCTTGCCAATAAGCCAGTACTTCCGGCGGGTGATCATCCATTATCCGCGTCCCCGGGGGACGTTGGGATAATACCCATCTAGCAGATAGTTCGCGACTACTCATATATGCATGTACACGAGAATATTGTAATAGATTGGATCCTGTTGGTTTAAGATGGAATGTGTGCATTTGTCTCAATGAAATCCTTACTAATATTATAATGCGAAAGTAAGAGTTACTTTCTGTCTATCTGTCGCGGTTTCACGACTAAACTACTGAACCGATTTAAATGAAATTTGGTACACAGATAGTCTAGAGTCAGGCTCTAGACTACTTCTCCAGACAACCCTTTTTAAAAAGTAGGTAATCTAGAGTCAGTACGTGGCGAGAGTACAGTTTCTGTCAACTTTACTTTAAGGTGTTCGTGGTGCGAATACCAACGTGTTATTAGCACCCCGACTTTTTTTTAATGCGAGTGGCCTGCAATTTACCTGACCCTCACTGCCTACCTGGTTTGACTTGGCTGCACATAATGATTTAAATGCAGTGTTAATCTACTGGTGATACCATCGCACCGCCAAGTCATAAGTCTCGATTATTATTTTTTTTGGGGAAAACAAACCATTGCACATAAAGAATTACAAAAAAAAAATAGGAGTTAGAACCCGATGGACATGCACCTTTCATATCTCCACGGCATTTAGAGCCAAGTTAAAGTTCTATGGGTGGAGTAACATTTCTGACACCAGTTTATATGTATATTATGCACTAACCACAAGAAATAGAAAGAGGACAGAATAATTTAATCCCAAAAATCTCTCTTTATTCTCTCTTCCAGTATAACGACATCATCCCTACAAACAGTGAGACGGGGCGGAGAGCCAGCATTACATACAGTTCGGGAGCGCGCGTAACTTTGTCCTAACTTAGACTCAGCTTAGCTCTCTACAAGTCTAGTGCTCACTTACGAACTAGAACTCGGTGCATTATTGAAACGTTCCGGTTTCGGTACGAACGGTGTTTATTTTGGACATCTTAAAACTCAAACTCAAAGCACTTAGCAATACTAAAAATATAACAAAGAGCGTTTGTAAGTTTTTTTTGTTATAGGAAATTCTGCTTTATTTTTGAGTCACTAAAATATAGCACCAGCCGGTAATGTGCCCAAGAGGCTGACAGCATTGCCACATTGTATGGCAACGCTTAGCCTCTGGGCAAGGTAAAAGCTACCTCTTTGGGTCACGGGAAGCGTCAACGTTTAATTATTTCATTTAAATTGCTGTGAGCTGTGGGACTCCATGGTAGCAGGGTTTCATACACGAACGGCTATGTAATATCGTGTAAAATGCTAACCTTCGTGCTAATAAGGAAGGGAGATTGGGTCTTAGAAGAAATCTCTCTATTGTAGCTCGTAGCAGCAATCGCTCATACCTCTAATACCTACATAACAGAATCTATAATGTAACTCAATAAGGTATATTTTTTTTTGACGGGTGAGAAGTCATCAAATGACTCCTCCCGCTGATGCAGGCATGTCAGACTTCTACTGACTAAAAACCACCCCTTCCTTCTTAGCCCTTTGTGCCGACGCCACGAACAACCTGCAGTCCCGACGGGAACTAAATAATTATATTTCATTTAAACACATTTACTACTGACCTACCGACATTGTCTCCCCATACATTTAAAAAGTCACGCGCTAACTATAAAGTTGAACACGTTTTTCTCGAAGTGCGTTAAAGTTTTTCTTTGTTAGCCATATCCATATACTCACATTTTTACGGTAGCGCCCTCGGGTGAGAGGAAATGGGGCAGTAACGTGCTGACCTGGATTTAATCCTTTGTCTTTAAACTATGGTGCACTGGGAATTTTATTATTTTGCATTTTATTGTGAGATTACCCGATAAAGGTAAGACAAACAAAATGTTTATTTTGCACTGCAGGTTGTCAGTCAAAATTAATTGGATGACTGCGGAAAGACCGAACCTCAGGGCCCCGAGTCTGCTATTCAATAGTGTCAGGATGGTCTAACATTGATCTCATAATTGTTGATTTTGACAAGTTTGGTGTTGTCAAACTCAACAGTTATGAGATCAATGATAGACCATAAAGACACTATTGAATAGAAGACTCGAAGCCCAGGGCCCCGAGTCTGCTATTTAATAGTGGCACTTAGCACACTGAACTGACATTGTAGATCTTTGACAATTGTTACTAACAGTAGTCAGTGACCATACGACCGTACGTCATTTTGTGTTTTTGTCCCTTTATTTGATCTGGATTAGAGGATCAAATTAATATCCTGTTCAATCTCACACAAGTCTCCATAAATGTCTTTTTTTGCAACCAAGCGTTATAATGATTTAAACAGTACATAATGAAAAACTCAGATAAGTTTGGGATTAACTTACTTAACAATCCTGTGAACAATCTTCTTAGAAATATAAACTTTGCAAACTAGTAGAAAAATAAACTTCACAACTTACCTTAAAGATCCATTACATTAAACCACCAATAGGGACGCAGTTCAACCGTTAAACTGTATCTGTTCGTAATTCAAGGTAACGCAAGAAACTTAATAAAAAACCTGTTAAAGCCGTTATCACGTAACAATTGGCGCTGCTCTGGCATACCCGGGTACACCCGGGCGACCCAACTCACTGTCGCGAAGGATTTCAGCAACCGTATCAACTTTATTGAATGTATCTAAAGAAATGTTAACCGGGCAAGTTTTCTGCTGATACCGAGTTCAGGTGACGACGGGTGAAAGTTTTTAAATTGAGATTTTGGATTCGTTTCGTTTTTTTTGTGGTAAAAGTGGATAGTATCGACCTGATTCTTTTTAACCGACTTCTAAATAAAAAAGAAGGAGGTTCTCAATTCGGATGTTTATAGTTTTTTTTTTTATGTTTGTTCGGGCATAACTCCGTCACTTGCTAACCGATTTGAAAAATTCTTTTTTTGTTGGAAAGGGTATACTTCCGAAATGGTCCCATATTTTTTTTATCGAAATCGGACAAGCGGTTTTTGAAAAATCAACAAAACTCAAAAAAAAGCTACATTGTACACATTGACATGGGTCAATGTGGACAATGTAGCTTTTTTTTGGTAGTGGTTCAACATGTTCATGGGAACATGTGAACCACTAAAAAGTGAAAAATAAAAATTATTTTTTCTGTGGGTGTACTATTAGGCTCAGCTCTGCCTTGCCCGTTGGGGGTTACAGGTTTGATGTTATATTTCTTCTTTTTCTCTAATCGACTAGCTCTGTCATTTGCTTTATTGGAGGGTCAGTTAGTTGTGCACAACGGGCAAGAGAGGAAGTCTGGCATATCCTGTGTTGGGGATCCACTCTCGCATTCTATCCGAGATGGGATCATTATACCCCATCCAGCCAAACTGGATCAGCAGTGGTCAAACTGGTCAACTTGATCAAAATCGACATCCGCGCTAGGGAAAACGCGGACACAAGTTAGTTTATACTAAAACATGTAAGTGCATCATGCTATAATAGTACATTTTGATACAAGTGCGGAAAGTTTGTTATTGCATTCGAGGCAGATTGAACACCCGAGCCGTATGGCGAGGGTGTTCATGGGGTCGAGAAATGCAATAACAAATTCCCACGTGTATCAAACGACGTTTTTCAATACACTTTCGAAGAAATTAACTAAAAACGTTATGTGTTTTTGTCAACAAATTTGATGAGACTATGATTTAATTTACTTTTTTTCCGCGGTTTGATTTCGCCAGGTTGAAAAAGAAGCAAAGGTATAAAGCAGCCAAACAGCCTCACAGGAAAAATATAAAATTTAAATATTTTTTAATTAAGAACACAAAAAAATGCTTACTTGTTCATAAAAGTAAATAATTGTTTAAAATATTTACGTTTATTAGTAGTATTCTTTTTACAAACACAATTTAAATATTCAAAAAATATTTACGCTGTAAAGACGCAGATCAAAATGGCGAGATTAAAAAAAAAACACGCCTGCTCTATAATAGTCAGTGGTGTTTTTTTTTTTAATTTCATAAGTTTTAATCGAATTACCGCTGCTCTATGATTACAGCGTGCGGTAATAATATTACAGCACGCTGTATTCTTATTACCGCACGCGTGCGAAATATGATGCATGTCGAACCTAATCGTAGTGCAATAAGAGCTAGTTTTCGAGGAAGTGTATTGAAAAATTATTAAAGGAACTGGCAGTCCATTTCTGTAGAGAATCAATTAAGATTGCCATCGGTATGGTAAGAAGTTTATAGGTCCTGTTAGGATTCGGAACATGCATCGATTGGATTTTTACGATTTTATTATAATGTTCTTCAAAATAAGAGTATTTGAACAACATCTATATAATAATAATAATAATATAAATAAAGAGAGAAGTCCTGACTGACTGACTGATTGACTGACTGACTGACTCATCAACGCCCAGCCCAAACCCTTGGACCTAGAAAGCTGAAATTTTGCACAGAGGTTCCCTTTATAATGTAGACAAGGAATAAGGAAAGATTTTTCGAAATTCAATCCCTAAGGGATTTAAATAGGGGATGAAAGTTTGTATAGAAAATCGTCATTTTCATGCGGGCGAAGCCGCTGGCAAAAGCTAGTAAATAATAAAATGGAAAGGAGTGATGAAACCTCTTTTTCCATTCCTTATTAGTGAAAGAAGTCACAGTGAGGTCGTTGACTCAATAAACAAAGATTAGCAGAATCGTCGTCCTCAAGTCCCACAGTGTCCTACATCGCTTATTGAATATATACCAAGTTAACAATAATATATCGTCCCAAACTGATTCTGTATTAATATTGAGGTCATTGGCCTACCAATAAATATAGAAACAAGAAGACTATCAATTTCAATACGGAGTTTTGTCGAGAGGTCTTTGATATCCGATCTAAATGTTAAAGAACCCTTACATACTACGGAGTTACTAATGAATTCAGCCTGGAGTGTTTTCCTAGGGCAAAAAGTTTTCGTTAGATATTAAGAACAAGCGTATCATCTGAACAAAGTGAAATACTTCCAAAGCTTTTCTATAGCTTGAACATGTGTTTTTATTTAAAAGCGCGTCGATGTCCAAAAGGTTCAGAGAAGACTTTGCCTGCATCTATCAATTTATTTAGAAAACTTGCAAGAGCAGCATTGAAATATCGGGAGCTCATAATAATGGATAATCACGAAAGATATCCCGTAAGTGATTATTTAAGTTTATCTCACTAGTATTCTTCACAGCTCTACTACAGGACCTCTACATGAAATCAGTCATGACAAAATTCTGATTACCCTATCAATTTCACGAAGCCTTAATTTTGAACCAAACCATTAACATTTCTGCTCTAACAATTTTCATCACAATTTTTCCCTCACGACCCACACCCATGTCATCACTCAACAATATTGCTCTATACTCTATGGCCATACCCTATAGTCTATGCATGCGTCCACTTTTTGTTGTATCAAAGTAAAAGCAACCACTTCGCTTGATACGCTGACGCAATGGCCATCGCTTCCAGCGCTTTACAGCGCAGATTTTATGATCACTATAAACTTACACACATTTCACGAAGCAGAGAATGCAGAAGGCTGGCATGAAAACATTCTGTTTTTGATTTAACATAGCCCAGGCAATCAATTCAGCTTTTCACGTGTCTACCGTTGGAGATAGGCCTCTCTCATTCTGCGCCCCAGCACATTCAGTGTCATACGCAGTCTTCACTCCAAAATTCGCTTGCTCCAGATGCTACCGGTCCTCCGAGAGACGTGACCAGCCCACTGCCAGTTCAGCAGGTTCAACTTAATCTGAAAATTAATTAATACTAGTAAATCTAAATACAAAGAAACTCCGAGCGTGACCTGCTCCATAGCAAACTAAAGATTGAAGTGTACTCCAGGCATCCATAGATATGGAGCAACTCTCTATCTGACCCCCACAACCTGAAGTAGGTGGTATGATGTACCCATAGATAAAACTACTATACTAAACTGCTACTTGTATAGGTTATAGATGTACCTTATTATTATTTAAGTTTATTGTAAAGATACTCATCGATCTCACAGTTAAACTGCGTAAGAAGCTTTGTGGGGCAATGTACTTAGTTGTAAGATTTTTGAAGTGAAATAAAAATCATTCATTCATACTCATTATGAAATGACTGTTGCTGGGAGCAAAGGCAAAGTAATCTTTCCAAAGCATGCAGAAAACTCTAAAATAACGAATGGTCATCCATCCACCGACCGACCTTGGCAAATGTTGTTTAAGCTTGACCTTGCGGCAGTTAACTGCCGCAAGGTCAAGCTTAAACAACATTTGCAGCCGCATTGCCGCAGCATTTGCATATAAAGCCACGAGCAACTCATTTGCGAGCACCCAGCTTTCAAGTGCGACATATACTCAAAGTCACGGTAAATCTAGTCAATCAGCCAGTCAGTCAGTCTAGTCAGCCTTCTGCTGTTACCCACACAAGTGAAGTCAAGCGGCAAAGCGCTTCTCAAGCTATTTACAACAACCGCCCACTTCACTTCGCTATGAGTCGGCGTTTGACACCTTATTAAAGGGGTATGTTTCTCCGAGCCGATCTCAAGGAAACCAAGGAAAATACTCCACGCCTGAGCTTTACTTATCGGCTAAACATCGTAAACGTTTACTGAAAGGGATATGGTTTAGTGTTCGCGCTAGATAGGCTGTAATTTTTTATTGGACAGTATTTTATCACACTATTACACACTTGGGTGGGAAAGTGGTAAATTATCAAAGGAGAAAGGGTTCAGTACCCTGTTCATAATAACTCTTATAGAGGAGGCCTGTGTCCCGACTGTGGGAACGATATATTGATTGAGGAAATTTGACTAGAAAATGTGAATATGTGGCCAGAAGCGTGACTGCTGAATTGCTGATCATGAGGCTTTGGGTTCGATTTCCGGGTCGGGCAAGTGTTATTGGTTTTCTACATCAAGCTTTACTCAGTAACGCTACGGAGTCTGGAATTCTCGCCCTTATTACACAGAACTTAAACATAACCTTCGAAATGTGTGTATACAAATAGTTTAATGTCTGCCTAGCCCTTTGTGGATTACAGCCGTGATATTACATTATGTAAACTATTACAGGCGCTTTTAAAAATAGTCAAGGAGTCAAAAACTTACAACTAATTACACCTCTTGAATCCTTTAAACAATATTGTCATGGTGCTATGATCCACAATAAAATAAAAGACGAACCCAAGGTCTGACATTTCTCCTAGTGACATAAAATAATAGCGATTTCAGCAGAAATCGAACAGAATGGATACTTCGTCCGTAAGCAGTTTGTATATAAGGACAGTAAATACTAGGCATGTAGTACATTGCGTAAAAATATGTACTTGATGGAGCTACACTCGAATATCTGAAGTGCACCCTTTTAGTGAGGGGGGTGACAGTGTTAGCGAGTACGAAAACAAACGAGAATAGATGAAAAATAGTAGAGAAGTATCTTCTTTTATTTTTGTACTAGTCGTAATAGGTCAGATAAGTACTATTACAGTGAAACTTGGTTAACTGGGACCTGGATAAGTGAGAAACCTCTATAAATGGAACTCCTGCTGAGGTCCCATGAGACAGATTTGGATATCTGAGACACTGTGTAAGTGGAATACCTCTTTAAGTGAGACAAATTTTTAGGTCCCTTGGAGGTCTCACTTAACCAGGTTTCACAGTAGTAGGTAATGCTAATTAGGCCTTTTTCTGTAGGGGTAGGGTACGGAAACCACAGAACGCCACTGGCTATGATTCTTACATACTCCTTTTGTGAAAAGCGGAGGGGAGCCAAATACTTGTCTCAGGTAGTGGCGAAATATAAAGACAATCTAGTTTAGAAAATGTTTGAAACGCACATGCAACAGCGGCTTTGCTATTGCAAATATCCGAAGGCGGCAATGACCATTAACATAAAGTGACTCTTTCTGCGGTTTATAAGCCCCCTCTTACCATTTGCAGTCAAACACGTTAAGTTATTGCAATTCTCCACGTAGATCCAGATGAATCAGGCTATAAATCGGTAGGCTTCCTGCCCGTCTGCTTCTTGTCTGTCCCAGCTATGTTTTATGGTCATTGGTTTATCTTTAACCATTCCATTACACCATCTGACCAATCTTACCAAGGGGTTTCGTATTACCCAGCACTAACTGGGTTATGAAGGTCAGATAGGCAGTCGCTTCATGTAAAATACTGGTATTGTCCTGCATTCTTTAAGACGAGGGAAGCCGAGGTCAACATCATTAGAAAAAGGACATCATTAGACAGATGATGATGATGACAGTTTATCTTCCACTATAGAGGTTACTACATCAAAATCTAATCCTACTTCCTACTAATACTAATAATAGTAATCCTACTACCCTAAACACAAGTTAAATCTTACATTGGGTGCCAGAGTTCATCGAAAACACCCGTTTCCTGGTTGTAAAACTCCATATTATTGTTAAATAAGTGTTTCTTGTACAATTGAAGATAATAGATATACTTTTTTCTTTTTTTTTAATATTATAAATTATAAATGCAAAAGTTTGTAAGGAAATATGGATGGATGGATCGGTGTTTGTTACTCTTTCACGCAAAATCTACTAAACGGATGTGGATGAAATTAAGCACACAGATAGTTTATAACCTGAATTAACACATAGGATACTTCTTACCCCGGTAGTATAATCCCGTGGGACAATTATCGAACTCCACGTGGGCGAAGCCGCTGTCACAAGCTAGTAAGTCATAAGAAAAGTCGCTAACACTGCGCCCCCACAGCCACATCAGCAACAGCTTCATCTCTCCGTAAAATATCGAGTGCGAGATATGACAGCATTCGGCCTGCGTTTGATGGACCCCCCCCCCCAGTGTGTCTCCTACCCCCTGCCTACCTGCCTCACACCCCCGTCCCCGGAGGTTGGCTAAGGATGGGTCTGTCTGTCGGGAACACTGATTGGGACTGTGTAACGTGTCATTATATTTGGTTTAGTCATTTGTAGTCTCTGGAACTGTGGAAATTTTATGTGTGGATGATAATTCGTGCTGCGGGTTGTTCGAAAGAGATACCGTGGCCTCGATACAAAGGGGTAAGAAAGAACATGGGGGGTTTTTAGTCAGTAGAAGTCTGACAATCTCTACTGCTCTGCCCAGAGCGGGAGGGGTCATTTGATTTCATAACACCCAAAAATAAAAAGGTTGACAATTATTTATCATTTTAACTTAACAAATAATCACGTCTATGGTTTCCTGACTGTTTATTGATCTAGAACGCGCAAAACAAAAAAAAAAATGTTTGGAAAATTTTGAAACATCTTGGTTTTCAATGCAGGGTTGGAGCAAGTGTTTGAAGACTGCTTCAATACGAATGTATGCCGTAATAATAACCTGTAATGTGATGTCAATATAAGTAGCTTCTTTTATTATCTAAAAGAACATAGGCGAGACATTACGTAACGCCACGCCTATAACGTAATGGAGAACTCTTAAAAATCACTTCCTAACACTTAAATTCATCTCTAAAATAATATGTACCTACAATCATCTGCCTAGCCTTTTCCCAACTATATTGGGGTCGGCTTCCAGTCTAACCGGATGTAGCTGAATACCAGTATTTTACATGGAGCGACTGCTTATCTGACCTCCACAACCCAGTTAATACTAGGTAATACAATAAATACCCCTTGGTAGACTGGATGTCAGAACTTCAGGTCACTGACTACCTATAACGACTGCCAAAGATCTATATATATGGCAGCCGGGACCAACAGCTTAACGTGCTTTCCGAGGCACGGAGGAAACTCGATATGTCGGGCGGTCACCCATCCACAGACCGACCTAGGCAAGCACAGCTTTACCTATCGACCTGAGTGGCAGTTTTTATTAAGCCACGAGCTCCTATGTACCTACAATGATATAACCTTTATTCCGCAACCATTAAAAACCCGGCTACATCCCATCACGTCACTCACACTGCATGCTCACGTATTTGTTGCAGTAACATCAGACCCAGCTCCACGTTGTTGCACGCGAGGTGAGTCCCGCGGGGATGTAACGTGTGCCGGTTAAACCCGGTTATTCTTTGTGATGCCCGCTATTGTGCCACATTCCGGATGCATTCAGTATTCGGTTATGAAAATAGTTATTTTTCAAAAGCTTTTGAAGTTGTGTTCCTGACCGTTTTTGGCTACGGCGGCTAAGTTAGCCGTCGATGTAGAAAATATTATTTGGCGCAAGTGTGTGCGCAATCACAAGTGCACTCCCTGTTCTTATCATAGTCCAATGGGACGACAATCCGATACAACCGGAGATAGATCAGGCGCAAGACCGACGGCTTAGTGTGCTTTCCGAGGTACTCATTGCTGCTAAGAAATGTCTAATAGAAAACTCATCATCATCACCATTCTTTTGTTTTTATCCCAATTCATTTGGGTTCGGCGCAGCATGTCTCCCTCTTCCATACCTCTCTGTTACCGCTTTTTTTTTTTTGGTGGGTGGAAAATCATCGAATAACCCCCCCGCTCTTAGGCAGAGCGAAGGGGAGTGTCAGACAGACTTCTACTGACTAAAAACCAAACCCATGTTACTTCTTCGCCCTTGTGTCGGAGCCGCGTTATCCTTTCGATAATCCACAGCCCCGACGGGCGTCGGCCCTTGCGGGCCCCTTCCATGTTGCTGACATCTCTTTGAGGCGCGCGTGGAACACGAACGCGCCGCCGACACGGTCTGTTGCCGTCATGACGACGGCCGGACGGTGAGCTAGCCCGTTACTCACCGTCCACAGGCCCGCGTCTACGGTGGCCGGAAGTCATCACGTGGCCCCCGACGCCCGGAGCGCCTTCCGCGGTCTCTGTTACCGCTAATGACGTGATCAGATTATCATCTGCCTAGCCTTTTCCCAACTTCATCCTGCTAGGTTGGCCTCGAATCTAACTGGATGCAACTGAATACCAGTATTTGACATGGAGCTGCTGCCCATTTGATCTAGTTAGTACTGGATAATAAAAATATACGGTAAGACTGGTTATCAGACTTTCAAGCCACTGACTACCAGTGAGAGTTCAAAGGTCTACAAATGACATTTAGGAGCAACGCATAACGTGCTTTCCGAGGCACAGAAACATGTAATGGGTCACCCGTCCCAAATACCGTGAACACCACCAAGGAAATGATTCGTATTCATTCAAATAACTTAAAGTAGACAAAAGTTCCATTTCAATAAGTTTTCCTACTCAGTTGAACCATGTCAATGCAAGACAAAGATGAAATACGAAGGAATCGATTGAAACTATCGTTTCACAATGAACCGCTTTCATTGGAATACCACGAAATGTCAATAGAAATTGTTCAGGAGCACAGTTCTGAGAAACTTTCAGGAAAGAGGAAATTTAACAGTGAAATTAGAGGAAAAACGTTTTCTTTATGAAAATATTAAACTGTTTAACTTATTTTAATAGTATTGAAATAGGTAACGCAATTACAATTTCATCATAAAAATGTTAGCCTACAAATTATATTTATGCTTCAATACTTACCTACTAGTGTCGTATCGGCTCTGCTCTAATATGTAAGTCATATGGGGTATGTGATATAGTTGTGCCTTGGGCTCGCTTACATAAGCAGGCGTACGAATATTATTATTTATGATCATCATGGTAATATACTTTGAGTATCGTACCTCGCTTTTCCTCGTCCGTATTCCACCTCCTTCCACAGCTCATGCACCTGCTCTGCCTCGCCTTACTGCCCAGCCGCTAGCCGCTAGCCGCTGCAGTTCACCATCTGTAGGTGGTAATGCCCGTTGATACTAACTACTTCTGTACCACGGGCGGGGAGGGAGTAACGTCAGGGCTGCGGATGCAGTCCATGACTATGCTACCTCTTCCAGGCTGTAAATATAACAAAGCATTAATGACATACTCATGCACCATCATATTGTATGATCAGGTCATACATTCCCAACTCTAGGCAGTTGCTCAGGTCCAGACCTTATAAGTCGACCATCACACTCTGCTGCCTCTCTTACTCTAGGCAGTTGCTCAGGTCCAGACCTTATAAGTCGACCATCACACTCTGCTGCCTCTCTTACTCTAGGCAGTTGCTAAGGTCAGACCTTCTATCAATCGACCCTCGCATTCTTCTACCTTTCGTAACTCTCTCTTTACGGCAATTACGTTAGCCCCTTATTGATCAGTATGGCGGGATAAATCTTCTCCCTACTGATGTATTGTAGGCGCGTTACACTGCGACTGCCGTCACCCGTAACGCACCCCTCTATGGAACTCTCCTTAGATTATGTCTAGGGAACTGAGTATGCACATGCAGGCTCTAGGCACAAGCTCGTCTCGCGTTGCCGCCACGTGCTCACCCCGTGGCCACGTAACGGCTCAGCGCAGACTCTCTAATTACAGCGTCATATCTACAAGCACCAGCTAACAACTCTAACGCTATGCAATATTACTTTAACTAGCAACCATGGCTACTTAGATTTACTTCTACATAAATCTACATACTTAATTTTTTTTTTTTTTTTTTTTTTTTATTGCAAAAATGTTACTACTCAACGAATGAGTTTTTAAATGAAAAATTCAATTCAAAATTTAAATTAGACGACGACTTACCTCCTGATTGAATGTAATTTCAACTCTGGGACATTGTATTTAAATTTTTATCATTCTTCTTCATTGTATTTAATAATTCTTGACATTGCAATTAATAAACCCTGACAGTATATGTAATAATTCTTGACATTATATTATGTAGTTATTAAACCCTGACATTGTATTTAATAATTCTAGACTTTATAATTAATAATCCTGACATTGTATTTGATAGTAGTTAACGTATTCCTTATTCTTGACATTCTATGGCTAATTTTTATTCATTATATTGCATGTCTATTTTAATGTTAAATTTTAAATGTTAATTTTTATTCTGTACCTATTCTAAATTCATTACAATTATTCTTTAAAATATTTGTACGCTGGAAACAGCAGAATATTATGGACATCAAATTATGTGTAACACCTCTAACAACAATATTCTGACAAATAAATTTATTATTATTATTATTTAATAGGGTTTCTACTTAGCCTTTATACTTAGCTTTGTTACAACTTGTTCACGATGTCAGTTTACCGCCGCCAAGGGAAGGGACGCCAACAAAAATGGACGATTCTAAAACATTTCGTTCAGGAGTGAACTTACCATAGGGCATAGACAAACATTCAATCTTACATCATAGAGTAGATCGACATCTCGTTGTGATGATTCTAATTCGACTAATGGTTCAATCGTTGCTATTGCCATATCATTTCTGTTACATATTTACAATTATTCTATTTACATTCGCGTTACGTCGCGACACTCCCGGCCCGAAGGCCTGGTTTAAGTATTGTTAGGAGATTGCGCGTCCACTCCTTTATTTTTTCTAAAGCTCTAGTGGCCGCGCTTCTTCTCAGTTTTGTTTCCTCTTTGGAGTTAGGTATCTCAACTGGAGTGTTGCTGTCGGATTGTTTCTCTGACCTATCGTTCGTTTGAGTATCCTCTGACCCTTCTTCTCTTTCGTGAATACTGTCATGATTTATGATTTCGGTTGGGGTTTCTATTGGAGTCTCTTCCGGACATCTTTCCAATAGTGGGTTTTCTTCCCATACTATTTCTGGCGCTTTATTTGCACTGTCACATGTGTTATTAGCCTCGTATTCAGCTATGTCATTATCATCCATCTCGAGGGGATAGATGTGAGCTATGGATCGAGTAAATTCCTTGTTTCCTATTTTGATTTTAGCTACTCTACACAGACCATCTGCTCCTCTAAGTAGGGATGATATCTTTCCTACTTTCCATCCTTCGCGATTCTTTGTTTCTCCTTTCTGTACAATTTGATCAATTTTAGGTTCCGCTTTAACTGTACTTCTCGTTTCTTTATGAGAGTGCCGATATCTTTCCCTTAGGCTAGGTAGGTATCGGTTTGTAAACATTTCTTTAAATTCTTCTGTCATTATTATGGCCTTCCTCCATCCTTTCACTAGTTCGGTTTTAGTTACCGTTCCTATTATTTCTTTATTTGAATTCGATGTTTCCATCGTTATACATTTTCCCAAGGTGAGGAAGTCCGCTGGTTTTAGGATCTGCTCTAATTCTGAATCTACGCTGGTAAGTGGGCGTGTGTTTATCACTGCTTCTATTTCTTTGATTGTTGTCGCTAGCTGTGAATCATTTAGTAGATGTTTCTGTAGTGTTCTTTTCATACAATTCTTGACTATGCCTACAAGTCTTTCATAGAATCCTCCGAACCAAGGTGCCAGTTGTGGAATAAATTTCCAACGAATCTTTTCTTTTACGCAATATTCCTTTGATACTATTTCAGATATCAGTTTGAAGTAGAGGGCGTTATCGGAGGTAACAAGAGTCGGTATTCCTCTTGTTGCTATGAACCTTCGCAAAGCAAGTAGTCCTTCTTCAGCAGAAAGGTCTTTGACCACTTCTAAATGAATTGCTCTCACTGCCAGGCATGTGAAGAGGCAAATCCATCTCTTGTTGGGACCCTTTTCGCTCACTAAGAGTGGGCCCATGTAATCTATTCCCGTGAAAGTGAAGGGTGCACTATAGTTTACTCTCTCTGCTGGTAAGGCTGGGGTTGGTGGTAACTTAAATGGTCCTCCTCCGTGTTTGACGCACCTCGGGCACTTCTTTATGATTTTTAGTACTTGGGCTTTTCCTTGTGGAATCCAATAGTTTTGTCTTATCAGGCTTAACGTATGGTTAGCGCCGACGTGGTAATTCTCTTCGTGTGTTCTCTTTATAATATCGTTGGTAAAGTCGCACTCTCTAGGTATAAGTATTGGGTATCGTTTATCGAATGACCAGTCAGCGTTCTTCATGCGTCCTTCGCATCTTAATATCCCATCGATGTCTTTGAACAGTCTTAGATTGCGGCTTAAGTCTGTTTCTATTTCCTGGACCTCTAATGGAAAACGTTCTTTTTGTAATCTCTTGATCTGTTCGATCTTGTCACTTGGTATGTCCTTGTTATCTATTTCTTTCAGCTTAGGGATGGATTTCGTTTCACGCCTCTTGAAGAGTTCTGCACTCTCTCCGCTTGTCGGACCCTCCCCACAGGTTGGAAAAGAAAGCGTCTCTTCACCGCGGTCCGCGGGCCACCACTTCGATTCTTTCAGGAGGAAATCTGGACCTTTCAGCCATATCTCTCTGTCCTTATCCAGTGTGGGAGGTCTGGTTGCTACGTCAGCGGGGTTTAATTCAGTTGGAACATACCTTATGATTAATTCTTTATTTTTCTTTATTTCTTCGATGCGTCTGGATACAAATGGAGTTAAGAGTTTGTTTGATTTATGCCATTCTATTACGATTTTACTGTCTGTCCACAATGTTTGACTAAGTAGTTTCATCTTGAGTTGTTTCATCACAAATTTAATGAGTCTACTTCCTATGAGTACTCCCAGTAGTTCTAAGCGTGGTATCTTAAGATTATCTTGATCCTTTATTGGTACTAATCTGGATTTTCCTATAATGAAATGTATATTTTCTCCATTCACTATGTACACTGCTGCTGCGTATGCTTTTAAAGAAGCATCAGTAAAGCAATGTAGTTGGTATTTTTCTGTGTCTGATACATAACATCTTGGTATGAATATCTTGTGTATTTCTTCTAGCTCTTCCCTTATCACATTCCATTTGTTATGTAATTGTTCCGAAAATATCTCATCCCATTTGAATTTCTGTTTCCACAGATCTTGTAGGAATAACTTTGCTGGAAGTATGTATGGTGTGGCAAATCCGCAAGGGTCGTAAATAGATGCAATAACCTTCAATGCTCCTCGTTTATTGTTTGCTTCTGTGTTGACGTCAAACTTGAGTTCGAGTGTGTCTTGATCTAGGTTCCACTTCAGTCCTAGGATCTTAGCGTTACTGACTTTATTTGTATCCGGTATCTGTTTCATGAATTCCTTTGAATTGGAACACCATTCTCTTATATTCATTGAGATTTGTTGGAAGGTGTCTTTGGTGACTTGATACAATTCTGTTGCTTCTCCTTCAACCTGGCGATAGCAAAGCGCAGAGAAAAAAGAAAATCCAAATCACGGTTTTCCAATAATTCATGACAAAAATATCCATCGCTATCCTACTTTATTTCCTCAAAGTGCATTGAAAACCGTCGCTTGATACACGTGGACACCTGCCATTGCAGTTCTCGGCTCAAAAACAACCCCGGCTACGGCTCGGGTGTTAATCCTGCCTCGAATGCAACAACAAACACTCCACTTGCATCAAATTGTACTATTTCGGTCTAGTAGGTCGGCGACATCAAAGAGCAATCATGATAGCACGTCGTTTTCTTTCTAGTGACCATCACTCTCCTCGCCTTATCTTCGGTGAACTCACGTCGTTTTCTTTCTAGTGATCACCACCCTCTAGATGGAAATAAGGAGAGGGAACTCGTTCCTCAGTACTACATTCTCATAGTTGTACATAAAGTCATAGTTGGGTTAGGTACCTAGTGTACCTACCTTATCTTACTGATTAGTAACTTAGGTAGATATTATTGCTCATGGGTTTCTAGTCTAAGCGCTTTACCAAGCTCACCAGTCTCACGTAGGCTAGGCCATAATTAGATTGTAGAGCTGGAAGATATTCGTTCCAGGGCCATGCAACAGTATATCGAGTTATCGACCTTCGATGATACTAGTCGTTTTATTGAAATAATCGACAGCTTCTTCTCTACTGGTTTCCGTAGAGTCGTTAATCCCGTTGGATTCAAGTTCCCATAAGAATGAGATATTACCTTGGTTAATAGGTAAGTAAGTACTGCTAGTGTCTCTGTGGGTTTAGTTTCTAGTTTCCCAGATAGTATCCAACCAAATATAGACTTCACTAAGTATAAATTGTCGTTCAGTTGTTTTCTTTCAGTCGTCATGAGCGAGAGGAAGTAATCATTGCCAATCAAGATATCAACTTGGTCTTGGAGTGATCCATCATCTGCAAGAAGTTCTTTATTCTTCCATTGACTTAACTCTTCCCTGGGGTATGGTACTCCTTTAGTTATTGTTGGTACGACGTTTGCATAGATTTCTTTCGTTCCTTCATGTCTGGTCTTTAATCCCAACTTGACTACGGAGCTGACGAATTCGTGAGGTGCCTTTGATCCGAATGTAAATACTGTAACATGATCTTCTTGTTCTGTCTTTAACTAGCATGCTAGCTGCACTCTTGGTGATATAAGATCGCTGTGAACCTGAGTCTAATAGAATTCTGAATTTGCCTTCTTTGTTGCTTCCTATCTTCTTGGCACGGACTATGGCTGTTTGTAACGCTGTGGATCCTCTCGATCCGACCGTTGTCATAGTTACTTCTGTTTTTGCTAGTGGTGTCGAAAATTTTGTGGGGCACAAAGCTCTGTTGTGGCTATTTTTGCTGCAGTAAAAACAATTTTTCTTATTCTTGCAAACTCTAATGTTGTGTCCCTCTCTGAAGCATCCAAAACATCGGTTTTTCAGTTTTTGCATCCTTTCTTTGACATCTTTAACCTTTGAACATTGGTCATTATAATGATCCTCCCCACAGAAGATACACGCTATTTTTCTTCTTTTCTTCTGTGGACCTCTTGTCACCTTTTCGTTTATTTTCTTGTGATCTTCTCGCTTACTGTGTCCTCTTTTACGAAATGAGCTATCTCTCTCGGCCTGGTGCCGCGTGTTTCTAGTTTTGGGTCTATATTTAGTTTCATTCACTTGATGCTTACTGGTTGTACTAGCTTCACCTGGTTTCTTATCTTCTTGTGTTATATGTAGTGATTCAACGGTGTACTCGTTTTTAGATTTTCCCTCATTTGCGATTCTGCTAGCATCTTCTTTTGCCGTTATTATCAATTCGAGATGTCTTCGTATATCCTTGATCGAATTGCTAGTTGTTTTTAGTTTTAATTCGTATATTAGATCTTCTGGTAACTTCTCAAAGATCAAGTGTCGGAGGTGACTGTGATTAACATCCTCTTTAAGCGACTCTAATACCCGCAGATGTCTTTCTATATTATTGAGAGTGCTTCTACAGGAGCTCACTGTCTTCTCAGCAGGTTTCACCTTGGACAGCGCAGCATAATGGGCATCAATCAGGTGGACGGAGCTTCCATACCTTTCCTGTAGAGTTTTAACTGCAATCTGATAGTTTTTTCCAGTAATGTCGAATCCTTCGATAGACTCCTTTGCCTTTCCTTTCACTGAGGCCTGTAAATATAGCAACTTATCGACATCTGCGATGTTACGGCTATCTATATTGGAGCGAAACTGATCCCAGAATTGGTGCCACTGCAGGATGTCACCTTCAAACTCAGGTAAGTGGAGTTTGGGTAGATTGCTGCTTATTATTTCACTACCTGTACTAGAGTGACTCTTATCCTGTGATCGTAGCTTCACTTCGAGTTGAATAAGGTTCTGTTCAGCCTCGAGCTGGATTTGTGACATGGAGCTTACATCGTCCGCAGAAGGATGGTCTACCAGACGAAAATAATTATTTAAATCTTCGCTGAATCTGTTTAGTAATTTGGTAAGTGTGGCCGCAACAACCTCTGCTTGTTGTTTTCCTTCCGTATCACTTACTGAAAGGGTCGTGGATAGGTCAGAGTTCCTTTTAATTTCGTTGATTATCATTGACAAACGATTAAGTAAAATGATTTCCATGGCTGTAGCTTTTAACTCTTCTATTATTAATGAATGTATGATATGCTGAAAGCAGAATACAATCCAATAGTAGTTCAACCAGATCATACACTTCATTGATATAATATGAGACTTCATTATACACATTTAATTATTCTTAGTTATTCATTAATAACACAATCGCGAATAACAATCGTTACTTATTTGCTAATCATAGTTGTATCATTTAATAGAATATCCTTACAACATAATATAAATTAATATAGCGAAAATGATTTCATAATGTGTCAATTATTACTGTCGGAATGTGGGTGTACTATTAGGTACACCTCTGCCTAACCCCTCGGGGATTACAGGCGTGATGTTATGTTGTGTCAATAAACATGTAAATACCTCTCGTATTTAATCGCACAATTATCTTTCAAGAGACCATTAGAAGGCCATAAAAAAGCGTGAATGTTACCTGATTCACGTAGATACGAGCAATATTCTGTAGGCCGAACGATATGTAAACACTCAGAGGGATTCTCTATCCTTCCTGACGTGGCATAGACACCCACGTTGTTGGTTTCCAGATTTGTTGATCGGTATTGTTTCGTAGAACCGCGACGTCAAACAAAAGGAAACCATCATTAAAATAGGTACCGCAAGTAATTTGACTACCTACTATGCTGCCCTCGTAAATGAAACCACAGTATCTTCAGTTACTGTGTTTATGCCTGTATTAGTTATTGAAATAAGGCGGCCGAGAGCTATCTGAGAAAATTTTCGGTTTGTTTCTATCTACCACCGTTGCGGAGATATGATACATAAAAACACAGTATTTTTCTAAAAATCAATACATTTTTAAGAAAATACACAGTGCATTAATTTTTTTAGGTTTAAACACAGTGAACTAGTATTTACTTTGCTTTAATATGTGTTCATGTATTTATTTAAGTATGTTTTGCTTAGTTATAACACGGCATTTTCAAATACTGTGGTTGTATGTAAAATTTCCGTAAAATTTTCTTAGGATAAATTTAAATTAATCACAGTATGTTACTTACTGGGTTTTAGATGCTTGCAGTTTAAATATATATTTCAAAACTACTAAGCTGTACCACAGTAACGATTGGCTTACTAGGTTTTAAGCTAACCTTATGCGAATAAGTACGTGTAAATAAGGGCTCGGGAGGGGTGTGCCGGACAGATACACACGCGCGCGCTGCCCACCGCCGGCCACAGCGGCGCATTCGTTCGAGTGACCTTCTTCCTTGACACACGTCTTACGCCTAATGCAGGTATTGAAAACGAGATATAACCGCGCAGGATATTTTATTTTATTTTAGTATCCTTTCATTAAATAATTAATTATCTATATTTTGATAAGTAGTACTTTATTGTTATCAGAAATACATAATTATAACATAAAAAAGGCGCGAAAGATTGCAATGACGCGAAGTAGGTATTGTTAAGAAGGAGCGAATTGATTGAATTACGTAAATGAGCTAGTTTGCTTTATTCATAGCAACATAATGTAATGGGAAACAGGCCTCATATTTGTATTTGAAATGTTTTTACAAACTTTATTCCTTTTATTGCAATCTTTGACTTTGATATTATGTTGACGTGTTATTGTGTTTTTTTTGCTTAAAGTGTTTTTGAGATGCAATAAAGATCTGAAGTTTGTTTATGCCACATTTCTCAATGTCTAATCAAGTAAAACTATTACTATTTTGCTAATAGGTTTCGCCTTGTACAGTAACCTGCAAAATTGCATGGATACTTTTAGTCTTTATTACTTGTGAATAGAGTTCAGAACTGTCCATGCATTTTTGAAGGTGACTGTACACCTACGCTCGCGCGGTTTTATATTTTGTCACAGATTACAAGATACTACACTCCACGTACTTACGCTCGCTAACTACTTTGGCCGTTGATTTACTTAACAATAATGACGATGGTTGTGACTAAGGCATATTATTATGAATATTTTATTTAATTGTTTCATTTATATTACTAACTAGCTGATGCCCGCGGCTTCACCCGCGTGGATGTCGTTCAAATTATATACTAAAACCTTCCTCTTGAATCACTCTATCTATTAAAAAAAACCGCATCAAAATCCGTTGCGTAGTTTTAAAGATTTAAGCATACAGACAAACAAACAGACAAAAATAGCGACTTTGTTTTATACTATGTAAGGATGAAGAAGCTATTTTTTGTTGTTTTCTATATTTTTAAGTTTGTTAAATAGTAATTATAAAATAATTACTGGCAAAGGGCAATTACTCAGAATAATTTGATCTCACTGTCATGTGACTTGTGACTAAGGCATATTACGATTATTTTATTTTATCTCTGGTCAAAAAAATGCCTAAAATAAATGTAAAAAAAACATCTGTCCGAACCAATTATGACCTACTAGACGCTGCATTTACGCAAATTGACTTTGAACCAGTTTATCGAACTGAGAACCCTCACATAGCTGCAGAACTGATGATTAGCCTTATAACACAGGTGATTGATTCTAGTTCAAAAATAGTTAAAATATCAAATCGGAAAAAAATCCTAAAGCCATGGCTAACACCGGGCCTCCTCCGATGTATTAGGCACAGAGACAACCTACACAAAAAATCTAAAAAATCACCTGAAAATGAAATTTTAAAGACAACTTTTACTAGATACAGAAACTTCTGTAACAGGATACTGAAAAAGACCAAACAAGAATTTGAGAAAAAAGAAATAAGCAACGCAGGCACTAATACTAAAAAAATCTGGGAAGCCATTAACACAATATCCAATCGTACTATTAAGAAAGACAGCTCATCACAATTATTAAAAATGTCAGCTACACCGTTGCAATCTGTTAACCTGGTTAACAATTTTTTTGCAGAAATTGGCAAAAATCTGGCGAAAGAAATAGTCTCTAGTCGAACTCTTGATGCACCACAGGCAATCAACAACAGCTTGTCACATTCTATGTCACTATTACCTACTGACGAAAATGAAGTTGCTAATCTTATACTATCCCTACGTAATGAATGTTCTGTAGGGTGGGATAGAATTTCTGCTGGTATTCTAAAAGAGCACGTGGCTATAATTGTACCGCCACTTACATACATTTGCAACCTCGCTCTCAGACTAGGACAATTTCCCAAACCATTCAAAAAAGCGATTATTCATCCTGTCTTTAAGAGTGGGGACAGAAACAGTGTCAACAACTACAGACCTATTGCTGTACTCCCTGCGTTATCCAAAATTCTAGAGAAGATCATGAACAAAAGGCTCGTCGATTACATAGAAAAGTTTGATATACTGTCACACTCACAATATGGCTTTCGGGCTGGTAAATCGACGTCCGATGCGGTTCATGATCTGACTAACTTCGTTGTCACAAACATGGATGGAGGGCAAAAGGTCTTGGGCATCTTTCTGGACCTTGCCAAAGCCTTCGACACTGTTTCTGTACCCATGCTCATTCACAGGATGGAAAGAATAGGTGTAAGGGGGCTTCAACTCAAACTTTTTGAGGACTACCTAAGTGAGCGTACACAGCTCGTTAAGGTGGATGATATCCTCAGTGAAGAGCGCACCGTCACCTATGGTGTGCCACAAGGTAGCGTACTCGGGCCGACTCTCTTTCTCATCTATATTAACGAGCTGGGTATGCTCCCCGTCCCCAATGGTAAAATTATATCCTTCGCAGATGATACCGCTCTTCTCTTTAGCGCAAATTCATGGCATGAAGTTTACACGCATGCACAGGCAGGTTTTGATGCTGTAATGAGGTGGCTCCATAGCAGTGTACTTACACTAAACACAGATAAAACAAAGTATATTGCCTTTTCCCTTAAGTCGACACACGTAGCTCAAACGACACCATTATATTCTATAATAGCCCACTCCTGCCCAAATCAACGCGCAAATACTTGTGATTGCACCCGGCTTCAAAAAGTAGCAAGTCTAAAGTACCTAGGTATTATAATAGATTGTAACTTGAGATTCAATGAACACATCAACACCCTCAGCAATAGACTACGTAAATTAATATTTGTTTTTAAGACACTTAGAAATGTAGCTGACGTCAAGCTGATGAAAACGATCTACTTTGCCCTCGCCCAGTCTCTACTAACTTACTGTATTACGTCCTGGGGTGGTGCTCCTAAATACACAATATTACAACTGGAAAGAGCGCAGAGAGCTATTCTGAAGGTATCTTCCTTTCTACCATTTAGATACCCCACAGAAATTTTATATAAAGAGGCTAAAGTCCTAACTGTGCGTCAGCTGTTTGTTTTACAAACGGCCCTGAAGCAGCATGGACTCCTTATTTTTAACTCCTCACTTTTAAATAAAAGACGTTTTGACCCAGTAGATCGCCATGGAAAACAATTAACTACCATGTTCTCGAAACGTTTTTTCTGTTACCTTGGTCGTTTTTTCTATAATAAAATAAATAGGATGCTCTCGATCTACGAACTTACCAAAACCAAGTGTAAATCGAAACTTACGAGCTGGCTTCTGGAGTTAAGCTATGACGCCACGGAAAAACTTCTAGCTGCCCCGAAATAACCTGCTTGTTGAATGATAGATAGACCACAATTCTGTGCATCCGTCTGTTTACAGCTTTCCACAATTTTGTACATCCGTCTATTTACAACTTTCCTTTTTTCCTCACTCAAACGCACACACACACCCACCACATACACACAACCGTCACTTACCTACACACACCCATCACTCACACACACATCCATCACTTACACACACATACACTCACGTAGGTACTAACCCCTGGTTCAGTAATTAATAATCACCACTGTTTTAATGTTCTTTTTATTTTTTGTCTTTTGTTTTTTTGTTTTTTGCTCAATATTACTTACCGTATTAATTCGTATGCGAGTGCATAATTCTGTTCAAATGTGCTTCCCAAGGGGTGGAGACCTGGTGTCCTGAAATACAGGCTTTCGTCTAGCTTAGGCACCAGTCTCCCACAGTATAAAAACGCATGAATTTGTACACGAAACCATATAATGTACCTAATATGTATTGTGGCGAGAAATAAATCTTTATCTTATCTTATCTTATCTTATTATTGTTTCATTTATATTAATAATGAAGAAGTTATTTTTTTGTGTTGTGTTTACGAGTAACTAACGCCACCAAGCGGGCGCCGCGGGCAACAGCGCGCCGAACAGCTGCGACGTGGAACCCATGTGTGGAGGGGGAACAGCGCGCTCCGACCGTAGCTTTTTGCCCAACGGTGGGCCACATTATATAGAATCACGGCGAACGAGTACACACCAAAACCAAAATTGTAAATTACGTTAAAATAAATTCAACTGTTCATCATCATCGAGTATTTAAATAACGACTAACTTCCTCATCACGACGATTAATGACCACCTCCTGCACATAATTTGGTCCTACGAGCCGGAGCTACGACTTCTACGAGACTCTCGCAACGAAGAAGATCAGAGAAGATCACCATCTGCAGGTAACGGTCAGGTCATTCATTTTTCCTTCCCAATTCCGTGCTGAGTTTGTGCTAACATTGTCTTATTTCTCGAAATTCCGGTTTTCGCAACGAGTGTGTATCAAACGTAAAACGGTAAATTCAAAATTGTTTCGTAGGTACCTACTTGAATTTTGTCTCTCGTAACCACCATAATGACGAAAAAGAGGCATTCGCTCGTAGACACAGAGAGCAATGAAGATATTATTCGAGATCTAGTGAAAAAACGCGGTTCCTTGAAAGGCAAATTTACTTTGTTCTCAAAATTTGTTCAATTACTAGACGGTTCTAATCCAACAGAAATTCAGAAAACAGAATTACAGGAGCGCTTGCAAAAGGTAGAAGTGTTATTTGATCAGTTTTGTAGCACTCAAGATGAGATAGATTTGTACATTCCGGGTAGTCAGATTGATAAAGAATTGCAAGAAAGAGAATGTTTTGAAAATCAATATTATGCTATTGTGGCCAAATCCAAGTGTATATTAAAAGAAAATTCCACAGTTCAAAGCGATAACAATAATTGTAAATCACACGCACACGGTATCAAACTACCTACAATTGCTTTGCCGAACTTCGATGGTTCTTATGATCAATGGCTTGAGTTCCGAGATACATACTTATCAATCGTTCACAATAGTAATACTCTTGACAATGTTCAGAAATTTCACTATTTGCGTTCAGTTCTATCAGGTAATGCACTACAGGTTATTAAAGCGTTGGAATTTTCCGCACAAAATTACATCGTTGCCTGGGATTTACTGGAGAATAGATATAACAACAACCGTTTACTAATTCATAATCACGTTAAAGCGTTATTTACAGTTCAGGCAATAAATAAAGAATCAGCTTCTCAAATACGCAAACTCATGGATGCTATTTGGCGTAATCTTCGTGCATTAAAAACATTAGACGAACCCACCGACACATGGGATACGTTAATTATTCATCTCATCGTCACAAAGCTAGATTCGTCGACTGAGCGCGAATGGGAGCTTTTCAAAGGTACCCTCACAAACGCGTCATCCAATAAAAAAACATCGTTGTCTGATTTAATGACCTTTCTTAAGGACCGCGCTGATTTTCTAGAAACGGTTAAACCTTCTCATAGCAAACAAACAGAAAGTACTCAAAATAATCACACAAAAAATTCGCCGTCAATAAAAACGCATAGTCATGTTTCAACTCAGAAAGATGGAAAGAAATCGGCTAATCACACAAAATCGCCACGTTACAAGTGCATTAAGTGCAGCTCGAATCATCCTATTTATTCGTGCGAGGAGTTCCTTATTCTATCATCTAAAGATAAACTAAAATTAATCGAAGAAAAGAATCTTTGCCGTAACTGTTTACGTGCCGGTCACGCAATAACTGAGTGTTGGTTCGGGCCGTGCAAGCACTGTAACAAAAAGCACAATACGTTATTACATAATGAATTCGTTGACGCTAACGAATCGTCTACCGTCTCACACACAGCACAAAAGGTGGCTCAGCCAGAGTCCACTACGAAAATCACACACACAAATATCTCTCACACCGCATCTCACACGTCTCACACGCCTTACAGAGTCGATAATATTGATACGCGCTATTTTAATGATCAAGTATTATTATCAACTGCACTAGTGGAGATTGCGGATGAGAAAAATAATTATCACACTACCCGCGCTCTTCTCGATAACGGGAGCCAGCATTGTTTTATATCCGAAAAACTATGCAAAACACTTAACATTCCAACGATACAGTCCACTGTGCAAGTCATTGGAGTAGGCAACTCCGTGACACAATCCACACAATTATGCAACATAAAATTAAGATCCAAAACAAGCTCATACAATACACACATTAATTGCTTAGTTTTGTCACAAATCACAGCACAATTGCCATCACTGGGCATCAATCATAACATCGAAATTCCTAATAACATACAACTCGCTGATCCTGACTTTCATTCAAGTAATGAAATTAATTTATTAATAGGTGCCGACAAGTTCTGGGATTTGCTAAATGAGGGTCTAATACGTTTGCCTAAGGGTCCTTATTTGCAGAACACAAAGCTTGGTTGGGTTATCTCGGGTTCAGTTCAAAACCAAGTAAAGAAGCGAAGTGTAAACAATACTCGAACGCAATGTAATTTCACACAAGCATTGGATGCGGAACTTAAACGTTTTTGGGAACTCGAAGAAATTACTTGCAATAAACCAAATTACACAAAAGAAGAACTCGCATGCGAAAATCTATTTAAAGACACCACTTTGCGTGACGATAAAGGTCGGTTTTCTGTGCGTATTCCGCTACGTGAATCAGCTGACGAGCTGCGCGATACGTTTTCAATGGCCGAGAACCGGTTCTTGTCACTTGAGCGCAAACTAATCCGAAGCGCGCCTAGCTATAGACAGATGTATTGCCAGTTTATGAAAGAATATTTAAGTTTAGGACACATGAGCCGTATCACTGAATATTCACCGCCTTACTATTTCTTACCGCATCACGGCGTCTATAGAGAACACAGTTCAACTACAAAACTTAGAGTGGTGTTCGATGCGAGTGCTAAGTCTACGTCGGGCAAGTCTTTAAACGACATACAGTTTATCGGTCCGACTTTACAGAATGACATCGTCTCCATTCTACTACGATTTAGGCAATTTAAATACGTCGCATGTGCCGACATCGAAAAAATGTATCGTCAGATCTTAATTCAGCCAGATCAAAGACAATTGCAATTAATTCTTTGGAGGGAGAATCCGTCTGAGCCCCTTGGCATTTATCAACTTAATACCGTCACCTATGGGACGGCATCCGCACCCTATTTAAGCATTCGATGCTTAAAACAACTCGCGTTGGAATGCAATGATGACGTCATTTCACAGGTCATTAGCGACGATATGTACGTTGATGATCTAATAACGGGAGACCAGGATTATCAAAAATTATTAGAGATATGTAGTGGTGTTTCTAAGGTTCTAGAATCGGCTTGTTTTCCGTTGAGAAAGTGGATTTTTAATTCGAAGCCCTCCCAAAGCCAACTCGAGTCTACCTTTAAGGAATTATCGCTAGGAGACTCGTGTCACACCAAAACGTTGGGACTGGGGTGGTTTAACTCTTCGGATGAACTTTATTTCACTACTAAATGCGATCATAGTGTAAATCATGCTAGCAAACGTAACATTCTTTCCACTATAGCGCAAATTTACGACCCATTGGGTCTACTCACCCCGATGATAGTTGTTGCAAAGATAATACTACAGAAACTGTGGTTAGCCAAGATAGGTTGGGACGACCCAGTTCCTAAGCCGATTTTGTTAGACTGGCAGAATTTTGTTAATAAATTGCAATATTTACAACATTTACGCATACCTCGTTACGTAATAGGAGATAACGCGCACACCATTGAACTACACATCTTCTGTGACGCCTCACAAGACGCGTACGGGGCATGTACGTATTTACGTAGCTATACCGATACAACCATAACAGCGCGCTTGTTGTGTGCGAAGAGCAAAGTGGCACCGGTGAAACCGGTTTCCATTCCGCGTTTAGAATTATGCGGCGCGGTAGTAGGCGCGAAACTATACAAAAAGATAATTAGTTCATTAAGATTAAGTTTAAATAATGTATATTTCTGGTCAGATTCTACTGTAGTATTAGGATGGCTTAAGATGTCACCGAGTCAATTAAAACCATTCGTGCAAAACCGTGTTGTGGAAGTGAACGAACTAACGGGTGACAAGGCGTGGTATCACGTAAATGGTAAACAAAATCCAGCTGATTTACTATCGCGCGGCATGCAATTGGATGTGTTAAACTCGTCTGATCTGTGGTGGCGCGGACCGCCATTCTTACATGTTCATGGAATGGACGGTAAGCATAATAATAATTATAATGTTAACTATGACGAATTACCAGAATTAAAACCCACAAAAATCGCATTATTGAACCAAACAATACCGAGTCCGTTTCCTTTCGAAAGGTTTTCTAATTTTAATCGTATGCTACGCGTGATGGCCTTTATTATACGTTTTGTGAATAATTGTCGACATAAAATAAATTCACAGCGACTCAAAGGTAGTCTGTCGGTTGATGAATTAAATACTTCAACAAGAATTTTAACGCGTATGGCACAGCAAGAATCCTTTTCAACAATTTATGATAACATGATAAATAAACAACCTTTAAAGTGTCCTCGTAATATTTCCAACCTGAATATATTCTTAGACGAGCATAATATAATCAGAGTAGGGGGTAGATTAGCAAATTCCGAATTATTCTCATTTGATAAAAGGCATCCTATGTTGTTGTGCGGTCGACATAGATTCACGCGTCTTTTATTTGAATGTAAACACAGGGAATTATTACATGCGGGGCCTCAACTGCTACTTGCGACGATAAGAGAAGCTTGGTGGCCTCTCAGAGGGCGGAACTTGGCCAAACAAGTAGTGCATACCTGTGTGAAATGTGTCCGTATGAAAGCTAAGCCTTTAAATATTCAGATGGGTAATTTACCACCCGAAAGGTTACAACCCGGGTATCCATTCATGTACTGTGGTGTCGATTATGCGGGACCATTGTTTATGTTGAACCGTTCGGGAAGGGGGGCAAAGCTAACAAAATGCTACCTATGTTTGTTCGTGTGTTTTGCCACGCGTGCCGTACACTTGGAGTTGGTCACAAATCTTACGACGGAAGCATACTTATTGGCATTAAAACGCTTTATTTCCAGACGAGGTAAACCTGTGCAAATCTATTCCGATAACGGCACAACATTCGTAGGGGCACTAAAGGAATTTTCTAAATTTCTGGTAGACAAAGAGAGTGACATCCGGGATTATACTGCTAATAACTTAATTAAACTCACGTTCATTCCGCCGTACTCGCCTCATTTTGGTGGTTTATGGGAGGCAGGCGTCAAGTCTTCCAAATTCCATTTGACTCGTGTAGTAGGAAACGCACACTTAACTTACGAACTAAGTACCGTGTTAGCACAAATCGAGGCTGTCCTCAACTCCCGACCAATGTTTCCTTTGTCATCCGATTCCTGTGACTTCCTACCCCTAACTCCAGCCCATTTCCTGATTGGCCGACCGTTCACCGCACCTGCCAGTCCAGATTTAACCACAACAGCTACGCAGCGTCTTCGTCGTTACGATCGTGTGGAGCAGATGCGTCAGGATTTCTGGAGTCGATGGTCCAAAGAATATGTCTCTGAACTCCAGAAAAGAACAAAATGGCAGACCAACCAGGACACTATCATTCCTAACACCCTTGTGCTCGTGAAGGAGGATAACCTGCCTCCCCTCAAGTGGCGCCTAGGCAGAGTTTTACAAACATTCCCAGGCAAGGATGGCATAGCTCGCGTCGCAAGCATAAAAACAGCGACGGGTATAATCAAGCGGTCATTCTCGAAGATATGCCCACTCCCGCTCCCTGATGAAGACAACACAGCGTCATCTGCTCCTTTGGAATCAGGTGCTTCCAAGGCCGGGGGCATGTTTACGAGTAACTAACGCCACCAAGCGGGCGCCGCGGGCAACAGCGCGCCGAACAGCTGCGACGTGGAACCCATGTGTGGAGGGGGAACAGCGCGCTCCGACCGTAGCTTTTTTCCCAACGGTGGGCCACATTATATAGAATCACGGCGAACGAGTACACACCAAAACCAAAATTGTAAATTACGTTAAAATAAATTCAACTGTTCATCATCATCGAGTATTTAAATAACGACTAACTTCCTCATCACGACGATTAATGACCACCTCCTGCACAGTTGCTTGCTATATTTTTAAGTTTGTTATGTAGTAATTATAAAATAATTACTGGCAAAGGGCAATTACTTAGATTAATTTGATCTCACTATCTCCTCATCTTGTCGTTGTACCCCATATGGATAACTTAAATTAATGAAGACATTCGTCGTCGATATTGCTCGGAACACAGACGTGTTGTTGCTTTCGCTAATAATCTGCGCATCTCTGTAATCTCAAATATAGTCAGTATACGCGAGTACATAAGCTCCAAAGTAAAGTGTTCGTCAACGCGTGCGTGGCTACGAACTCAGTGCTGTGTGTGACCCCTCACCCCCGCGAGTAAAAGAATCGGACACATATCTTTTATCCTTGTCCTGACAACGACTATCAATACGCGGACTTCGGAGAACTTCGTGGACACTCGCACCTCCCAACTTACCTACAATTATCATCAAATTGTTCATACTTGTTACCCTGTTTCTAACGGAAAATAAGAAAAACGAAAAATGAACAAATGCACGGAATGTAAAACCCAGATAACAGCGGCGGACAAGGTAACCTGCTCAAAGAGACTCTGCGGTAATCACTATCATCTGCTATGTGCGAACTTAACAGCTGATGCCTCTGCGACCACCCTCAAGTCCTGGAAATGCTCCAAATGTAACAAAGGACAATCTAAAAACCAGGATACACCTGGTGTAACTACTGAATTGCAAGTAACAGAATGTAGTCGAACCCAGAATGTTGCCTTAAAAAAAGCGAGTACATCACCGGGCCTGCCTCTGTGCAATTCCCCTACAGGGTCAGCGGAACTGCTTGATGTTATACGCTTAGAGCTACCTATTATAATTCGCGATATGTTAACACCGGAGTTTCATAAAATGCAATCACAAATTGCAGAACTCGATAAATCGGTTAAGTTTATAAGTGCCAAATATGATGACGTGATGAAACAAATGGCAACTAATAATGCTGAATTAAAATCATTACGGGATGAAAACGAGACACTACGTACCAACGTTCACAACGTCGAGACTCGTCTTCATCGGCTGGAGATTGATCAGGTGCGTCAAGACCAATGGGTTCGCCTACAAAATATTGAGATCTCCGGGTTACCCGAAAATAAGGAGGAGGAAACCGTGGATATAGTGTTGAAGATTGCTGAACATGTTGGAGTTCCTGCTAAGCGTGAGGATATAGAATTCGCCCACCGAGTCCAAACACAGCAGCATAACAACTCAAATCTTCCAAGGAACATAGTTGCTAGACTCAAACAACGCAGCACTAAAGACGCGATAGTTGCCGCTGCACGGAAGCTGCGAGGAATCAATCTGCATGACCTGGGTATTCAGACAGTAACTTCACATAAAGCTAAGGTATATGTTAATGAACACCTCACCAAATATAATAAAAATTTGTTAAAACAATGCAAACTCAGGGCTAATGAACTTAACTATAAATATATATGGACAAAAAACTGTCGAATCTATTTAAGAAAGGTAGACGGGTCTCAGCATATTCTTGTGCTGACAGAAGAAGACCTAAAAAACATTACTTAGCGATATATATTGTTATCTCATATTGTTATCCTCTTTTATTTTGTACTTTATCGAGTTTTGTTTTATGTATTCTAGATACCATTTTGCATTCCTATTATTATTGTCACCACTACAGTAACAACCACTTTTATATAACTGATTTCTATTGCATAACTAACAACCTCACAAAACTTTACACACTACAAAATGATTCATTCACAATAACACACTTACTTCAAACAGCACTACACATACATACGTATACACATACATACATTCGACATACCTTTACTCAAACCGTACCGTTCAATTCATTTGGAGACCTATATTTACTTGGTATTCATAAGTATCACTGTGCGCGCCGCCCGCGCCGTGTAGTTAACTCGGACGCAGCTATCACTATCTCATTTTGTGAATCATCGCGGCAACTATTCATCAGCGATGGCTAACCGTAAAACTGATTTTATACAATTTTTCTATCAAAACGTCCGGGGTTTGCGCACTAAAACTAATACATTTTATGAGAACATACTATCATCAAACAGTGACATCTTAATGTTTACCGAAACCTGGCTACATGACGGCATTTTGGACTCGGAGCTAAGTAATGATAGTTATGATTTATTTAGACGTGATCGCGGCTCGCTAGGCGGCGGGGTAATGATTGCTTGTGCTTCGCGTTTGCAGGCGCGCGTGCGGCTCGAGTATGACCGACCGGACCTCGAATGTATATGGGTAACTATTCCCGCTCGATCGCTTGCCGTAAAGCGCAATCTACATATCGCGACTGTTTACTTACCTCCAGATCGCGCAATACCGGAACGTATTCAATTATTAACGCAGTTGATATCTGAGGTAATGGATCAGAACCCTAACGATTATTTTCTCATATCTGGCGACTTCAACCTACCTTGTATTGACTGGACAAGTGGACAGCCTGTAGTGTTGAAGAGGGGCGCCGTTGAAGTGCAAAACTCCGCGTCACATCTTATCAACACAATGCTGTTCTGCGGTTTGAATCAATCGAACTTTTTCACCAACTCACATAATCATACTCTGGATTTGATATTTACTAATTTTTCTAATACCATTATAAAGTCAAACTGTCCATTAGTACAGGAAGACGCGTTTCACCCTGCAATTATTATTAACGCTGTAGATATATTAGTTCCTCCGTTGAAACTCACGTTATTTCAAAAACATATTTTTAGGAAGGGAAATTATGAGGCTATTAACGACGATTTAATTAAGTACGATTGGGAATCAGTGTGTAGCAATGATACGCCACTGGAGCGTATAATAGAGGTGTTCTATTCGGTAATTAATACAGCTATTGATAAATATGTACCAAAAGTTACCATTGGGGGTACCTACAGCTACCCTGTCTGGTACAGTCGAGCATTAATTAATGTTATCAAGGAGAAAGCTAAAGCGCACAAGCAATGGAAAAAATATGAGAATGCTCATGATTACGCTACGTTTGCCTTATTAAGAGATCGACAAAAAAAGATGCTAGTGGAGTGTCATAAGGATTATGTATACAGATCACAAGAGAACATAAAAACTTCACCTAAATACTTTTGGACGTACGTTAAAGCCAGAAAGAAGAATAAAAATGCTTATCCTAAATACATGACGTATGGTAATAGTCAATTAACTGGTGAGGCCGAAATTTGTAACGCGTTTAATGATTTTTTCTATATGAACTTTAGTAGCAGGCTCGGGACTTACACCCCTTTCTCAACGGACTGTGAAGCATACGGTGACACACTGCATTGCTTGACCATCGACAGTGCGAGGGTCCTGAAACTCCTAGAGAATCTGGATACGTCAAAGGGACCAGGGAGTGACACAATACCCCCTCTCTTCTTCGTTAAATGCGCCAAATCGCTCTGCTTACCAATTGCTTATATTTTCAACAGATGTTTTCGTGAGGGGTACTGTCCAACTATTTGGAAAACTGCGCACATTGTCCCCATTCATAAAAAAGGTAGCAGAAACTCAATAGAAAATTATCGTCCAATATCGATTCTGAATGTTATAGGGAAAGTAATGGAGAAAATAGTACACAACTTTATCTATCCTACCATATCTAAATTAATTCCGCAACAACAACATGGGTTTATTAAGGGACGGTCTACAAACACTAATTTAGCAGTATTTCTCGAGAGTGTGGTTCGTGATATGGACGGTGGTGGGCAGGTTGACGTGATCTACACGGATTTCGAAAAAGCATTCGATCGTGTGGATCACGACATCCTTCTGCGTAAGCTGCAAGAGCTTGGAATTCGCGGTAACTTGCTCAGATGGTTCGAGTCATATCTTAGAAATCGGTCTCAAATTGTCACACTGGGCGGAGTAAGGTCTGACTGCGTAACTATACCATCTGGTGTGCCACAGGGCTCAATTCTGGCACCTCTCTTATACTCTGTCTACCTATACGATATAGGAGCACATGTTTCTGATGCAAGGTTCCTGATGTATGCCGACGATACCAAGATTTTTATGGCTATAAGAAATAAGCATGACTGTGAGAAGCTACAAAGCGACTTAAATAGATTATCTAATTACTACATTATCAATAGAATCAATGTCAACGTAAGCAAATGTCAGACTATAACCTTTACTAGAAAGCGAAATTGCATTAACTACAGCTACAGTCTCAGTGGTGGTAATGTTGTGCGTTGCAACGTTATTAGGGATCTTGGTGTCGTCCTGGACTCGAAACTTTTGTGTTCGGAACATGTGTCCTATGTCGTCGGCAAGGCATATAAAAACTTAGGATTCATTATGCGTACTTGTAAGCTATTTAATGATATGAGTTGCATCAAATTAGTTTATTTTGCGTACATACGCAGTATTTTAGAATACTGCAGTAATATTTGGAATCCGCACTACTTGGTCTATAAACAACAGATAGAATCAATACAATCTAAATTTGTCAAATACGTTAACTATCGTAGTGGTTTCAGATCTTCAGATTATCTGCTATCTTGTAAACATCATAATATGCTACCACTCGAGAACAGACGTATGATTCTGGACATGCTGTTTCTACATAGTATCTGCAGTGGGAACATCGACAGCACCGATTTGAACAACTTAGTTGTTAGATTAAGTGCTCCGTCTCGACGGACTAGGCACACGCAGTTATTCGAAGTACCGCACAGTGGTACTAACTACGCTCAAAACTCAGTCGTTGGTAGAATGCTAAGTAACTATAACAAAAAATTCTCTCATCTTGATATATTCAACACTAAAAAAGGTAAATTTAGGAAAGAATTAATAACGTCAGTTTGTGATGAACTGACAAATACATCTCAAGCTAAATAAATAGAATTGAACAATAGGTTAAACAATCAGACAGACAATCGTCATGCACACACACACACACACACACACGCTCAAACACACTCACTCACGCACACACACACACACGCTGTACTCTAAGCAATGTATTGTATAGTTGTTAAATTGTAAATCCGTAATTGGCTGTAAGTTTAGTTTGTAATCTTAGGATAAAACTTCAAGGGCTGTGGATTTTGTGATCAATAAATAAATAAATAAATAAATAAGAAAGTAGACTGATTATAGTCTAGGCAACAAACGCCTTTTTGATGAAGTTTTTTCAGCAGTCTCCGAAAATTATGATTGAGGTGTCATTCGATTCGGAATGGCATCCAGATGATTTTCGAAGAAAAATGAAGTTCCGCTTGCAAAAATTGCAAAAGTTATTAACAATTAACTAAAAAAATTAAAATGGGTTTAGTGTTTTGCAAATATCTCAAAACCTAATTAAAATTTTTCAAATTTGAAATAAGATTCAAAAAGGGGAGGAAATTTCCTAAAGAATGTTCTAACTTTCGGAATTGTAGGACCAATATTAATAACTTTCCGATCGGGTTGAAAATACGCCCGAAAACTGGTACTCCGTCTTGCGCAAACTACGCTCCATTCGGACCTTTAATGAATAAATGTTATTTAAACTTATTAAATATGAAAATCAAAAATTGAAAAAATTCAGGCGCCTGCATGATAGATCAATACACAATAATCTGTGATTAAAAAAATTTTATCGCGAATTTTCAATAAGTTATCCATTAATTAATTAACATTTTTTTGTAGCACGAACACTGACATTGCAAGTGCGATAATTATTACACTATTCATCTGAGATTTTTTTCCTTTCGTAGAGCTATTTTTCAAAGGTCTTAGAATAGGCTCTCGTTGGAAAAATTAAAAAAAATGTTTATTTTAGTTTTTTTATTGACAATTTACTGAAATGAAAAATTTCAAACCTTCATTAGACATTAAAAAAATCTTTTTTTTAATTAAATTATTATTGAACCGTTTTTGTATGATCAGAAGCTACTTAAAAATGATTTTTTATATTTTTTATATCCTGTTTTTTTAAATATTTTTATAAACAAATGCGTTGTTTATGAGATAATTTAATGTTTTTTTTTAATATCGTAATCTTTGATAATAATCATGATTTTTTTTAAAAAAACCGTTTCTTAGAAAAAATGTTTTATTGCATAAAAACGCATTTGTTGATTAACAATTATTTTCTCCCACTTCTAATTAATATTAAGGTATCATTATTTTTAAATCACCATTATTTGTTTTTTCTTTTCGATATATAATAAAAAAATATTGTTTTATTAAAACTTTCATTGTTAATGTAATAAACAATTTGTTAAAAACAAATAAATTTTCACTTTATATTTTTTTTCTTGTTTTACTTATTGTCACAAAAACAGAATGATTCTTTTTTTTTCATTTAATTTTTTTTACAACTTTTTTTTTAATTTGTAAAAAACAAAATCATATCTGTTTTTGTGACAATATTTACTTATTGTCACAAAAACAGATATGATTTTGTCTTTTTCATTTATTTTTTTTTACAACTTTTTTTTTTATTTGAAAAAACAAAATCATATCTGTTTTTGTGACAATAAGTAAAACAAGAAAAAAAATATAAAGTAAAAATTTATTTGTTTTTAACAAATTGTTTATTACATAAACAATGAAAGTTTTAATAAAACAATATTTTTTTATTATATATCGAAAAGAAAAAACAAATAATGGTGATTTAAAAATAATGATACCTTAATATTAATTAGAAGTGGGAGAAAATAATTGTTAATCAACAAATGCGTTTTTATGCAATAAAACATTTTTTCTAAGAAACGGTTTTTTTTAAAAAAATCATGATTATTATCAAAGATTACGATATTAAAAAAAAACATTAAATTATCTTATAAACAACGCATTTGTTTATAATTTTTTTTTTTAAAAACAGGATATAAAAAATATAAAAAATCATTTTTAAGTAGATTCTGATCATACAAAAACGTTTCAATAATAATATAATAAAAAAAAAGTTTTTTTTAATGTCTAATGAAGGTTTGAAATTTTTCATTTCAGTAAATTGTCAATAAAAAAACTAAAATAAACATTTTTTTAATTTTTCCAACGAGAGCCTATTCTAAGACCTTTGAAAAATAGCTCCACGAAAGGAAAACAATCTCAGATGAATAGTGTAATAATTATCGCACTTGCAATGGCAGTGTTCGTGCTACAAAAAATTGTTAATTAATTAATGGATAACTTATTGAAAATTCGGGATAAAAATTTTTAGATCACAGATTATTGTGTATTGATCTATCCTGCAGGTGCCTGAATTTTTTCAATTTTTAATTTTCATGTTTAATAAGTTTAAATACCTAACATTTATTCATTAAAGGTCCGAATGGAGCGTAGCTTGCGCAAGACGGAGTACCAGTTTTCGGGCGTATTTTCAACCCGATCGGAAAGTTATTAATATTGGTCCTACAATTCCGAAAGTTAGAACATTCTTTAGGAAATTTCCTCCCCTTTTTGAATCTTATTTCAAATTTGAAAAATTTTAATTAGGTTTGAGATATTTGCAAAACACTAAACCCATTTTAATTTTTTTAGTTAATTGTTAATAACTTTTGCAATTTTTGCAAGCGGAACTTCATTTTTCTTCGAAAATCATCTGGATGCCATTCCGAATCGAATGACACCTCAATCATAATTTTCGGAGACTGCTGAAAAAACTTCATCAAAAAGGCGTTTGTTGCCTAGACTATTAATAAGAAACTGATCTCGAATTTAGCAATTACAATTAATAATTAGAACGTGGTTTTACTTTTAGTAGATTTAAAAATAAAAATAAATTAACTTTAAGTGGTGTTATTGTTCTATTTCATACCTTTTATGACAAAACCAGGGTCATTATTATTTTAAGGAATCACACATAAATGAAAAAAGGTTAGCTTAGAATACAGTATATTTAGATACTCATTACTGTATTTTAGATTTTTTAATCATAAATTAGACTTAAAAATAGCATCTTCACTTACTAAGTATTCATCTAGTGATCGAAGTCTACTGTTATTAGGTTTCAATCCAGTACCTATGTGTATGGTTACTGTTTAGTATCATCACTAGAGTTCATGTGTTTAAATGGTTAATACACAGTAACGTTTAAAACTAAACTAGACCATAGTAACCATTCAATTACTAGGTTTTAGCATAAAAAAATGAAATTTCATGAATTTTGTTTCTATTTTAGAACACATTAACTGATTTAATTAATTATATAACAATAAAATATTAGTTCTTAATACTCTAAATTAAAGCTTTGTTAGTTTTACAACATATAAAAAAACAAAAAACGACTTAACTTAAATATTATGTTCAGAACGAAACGATTTAACAATTAAACTTTAACCGCGTTTTTCTCAAAATGGCATTTTCGGGGTTACTGTGGTTTCATTTACGAGGGCAGTATGAACGTACTTCACTGCTATTTGTTACATATCATTTTCTTTAGTTCTTTACATAAAGTTAACAGACACGACTATGTATGTACTTCACTGCGATTTGTTACGTTACACTATTGTTTAGTTCTTTAAATAAAATTTACAGACATCTTTACCGGTTTGTCAACAACAGTTCAAGTAATTCACATTGAATGTATTACTTAGCACTTCAAGAGAAATTAAGCCGTCACAACTCACCTGTATAATATAAACAACACTCGTATAGTTGGCGGCTGTAGATTCTCATTTTATTATTCACAGTTTCTGTTTGTTAAAGTTTGTTTACCGGCGACAAGTCGAAGTCGAGTCGGATGACATTCGAGCGAACAGCTGACAGTTACGTTTCTTTCCACAGACGCATAAATAACAATAATCTAGTTTCACAAGGGTTTGACTTAGTCTGATGTTTAGAGTAATTATTTGCTTATTTAAGCTAGGTAATAGCCGTACTTATGTATGTTGAGAAATATAACCAATTCAACATTAAAGTAATGAAAATAATAAAATCTCGAATATTGTTAAGTTGGTACTATTGATTATCGATTTTCAACGAAATTATTACGCAATCAATATTATATCTATAACATATAATTTCATCGTTACAAATTATGATTTTATAACATAATTAACACACAATAAATAATCAAACATTTAGTAAATCATAGCACACATAAAATCACTTGGTCGCATTGCACACCAACGCCATCTCTTATCGGTTTTTAGAAGTAAACTTGGAAGATTTTGTTTTCAGATAAATCTATTGAATTTTATTCACTAAAGATTTTCATATCATTTCAGCTTCATTAAATAGTAATGAACAATTAGCATAAATATCGGTTTAATCGTATCTCTTTAAATCAGGGCTTCTAAGTACCATTTCAACATTATCCGTGCAAGCTGCTATCTTGAGCTTGCAATCATAATAGTTTAGACACATAATTGTTAAAGTTTCCCTTTTACTTAGGGAGCCAACACTCTAAAGGCAAGTTTCATACATATAAATAGGTGAATGCACAAGAAGGTGAAATATGGACGGGCATCATTTATAGTTCTTGTAGTATAGAAAACTTATTCTCATACTAATTCTCTAGGTCGCGTTGCTGTGGTAATTAGGTATGCATAAGTGGTCTCGTCACTCTAGCAATATTCAAAATTACTTATAGATGGGTATTTATGTACATCAAGCTCTTCGATATACTCAAATCACAGCATGCTCCACCATGTCGTATCGGCTCTGCTCTAATATGTAAGTCATATGGGGTATGTGATATAGTTGTGCCTTGGGCTCGCTTACATAAGCAGGCGTACGAATATTATTATTTATGATCATCATGGTAATATACTTTGAGTATCGTACCTCGCTTTTCCTCGTCCGTATTCCACCTCCTTCCACAGCTCATGCACCTGCTCTGCCTCGCCTTACTGCCCAGCCGCTAGCCGCTAGCCGCTGCAGTTCACCATCTGTAGGTGGTAATGCCCGTTGATACTAACTACTTCTGTACCACGGGCGGGGAGGGAGTAACGTCAGGGCTGCGGATGCAGTCCATGACTATGCTACCTCTTCCAGGCTGTAAATATAACAAAGCATTAATGACATACTCATGCACCATCATATTGTATGATCAGGTCATACATTCCCAACTCTAGGCAGTTGCTCAGGTCCAGACCTTATAAGTCGACCATCACACTCTGCTGCCTCTCTTACTCTAGGCAGTTGCTCAGGTCCAGACCTTATAAGTCGACCATCACACTCTGCTGCCTCTCTTACTCTAGGCAGTTGCTAAGGTCAGACCTTCTATCAATCGACCCTCGCATTCTTCTACCTTTCGTAACTCTCTCTTTACGGCAATTACGTTAGCCCCTTATTGATCAGTATGGCGGGATAAATCTTCTCCCTACTGATGTATTGTAGGCGCGTTACACTGCGACTGCCGTCACCCGTAACGCACCCCTCTATGGAACTCTCCTTAGATTATGTCTAGGGAACTGAGTATGCACATGCAGGCTCTAGGCACAAGCTCGTCTCGCGTTGCCGCCACGTGCTCACCCCGTGGCCACGTAACGGCTCAGCGCAGACTCTCTAATTACAGCGTCATATCTACAAGCACCAGCTAACAACTCTAACGCTATGCAATATTACTTTAACTAGCAACCATGGCTACTTAGATTTACTTCTACATAAATCTACATACTTCCTTTATAATAGGGTTTCTACTTAGCCTTTATACTTAGCTTTGTTACAACTTGTTCACGATGTCAGTTTACCGCCGCCAAGGGAAGGGACGCCAACAAAAATGGACGATTCTAAAACATTTCGTTCAGGAGTGAACTTACCATAGGGCATAGACAAACATTCAATCTTACATCATAGAGTAGATCGACATCTCGTTGTGATGATTCTAATTCGACTAATGGTTCAATCGTTGGTATTGCCATATCATTTCTGTTACATATTTACAATTATTCTATTTACATTCGCGTTACGTCGCGACAACTAGTATTATAATTGTAAAAGAGGGTTTGTGTTTTTGTTTGTTTGTTTGTCATGCCATTACACCTTAACTGCTGAACGGATCTTGATTGATACTTAAACGATGAATGATGTATTAAGACATGGGTTAAGTCCCCGCATTTTATTTAATTGCTGGCTTTTGCCCGCAACTTCGTCCGCGTGAATTATAGCCTAAAGTCTTCCTCGATAAATGGACTGTTCAACAAAGTTTTTTTTTTAAATTCCAATCAGTAGTTCCTGAGATTAGCACGTTCAACTAAATAAACTCTTCACCTTTAAATATACTAGCCGATGGCCGCGGTTTTAAACGCGTGGATGTATGATGTGTGATTATATGCTAAAACCTTCCCCGAATATCACTCTATCCATTGGTGAAAACAGCATGAAAATCGGTGCAGTCGTTTTTGAGTTTATCGCGAGCAGTGACAGAAAGACAGACGCGGCAGAGGACTTTGTTTCATAATATTTAGTGATTAGTATAGATAACTAACTAGAGAGGCCTACGCCGTAGAGGCGACTACTACTAACAAACTTTAATTACTATTTAATTTTTATGTTACATACACATTTAGATAGACAAATACAGATTTACAATAGTTAGTACCTACACACATATTTTTGTAGATACCTATATATATAGTAAAAAAAAAAAAAAAAACATTTATATTTATTATACAGAAAGAAAGATTTGTTTAAGCTGCTGTGTTTAAAAGAAAGAGTAATGTAAATGTAAGTAGTAAGTTAATAAAGGCTATTTTTATTTTATTTATATATAGATAACTTAAAACTAATAATATTGCAGCATCTACTATCGAATATTACGTACATTAGAAACTTAACAATTTACAACATTTTTCCTGTTTGTTTATAAAGCCGTGTAATAATTACCAACTTTCGCACGTCCAAAACCGCGGGCAAAACCTAGTCTTTCAGAAGTGTTCAAATAACACAACTCCATCCATTCACGTTAAAAATGAAAACTTATTTTTCTAGAAATATTTTGAAGCTGAAATGATAAATAATTGTAAAACTGAAAGGCAATTAAGCTTTTAGTATAATTAGGCTGTTTTCTCTGAACGAAATTTTATGGAAAAAATGAGATGAAAAACTGTTCCCTTTGGCGTCCGGAATAGGGGAGCCGTGATTTGTGATTTTTTTAGGACATTCCTAAGTACGGCTTAAAATGATATTTTGTCTCGTCTGTTCTGTTTTGTTCCTTTTCGCAGTAATTTGTAAAGATTTTTTGGTATCAGTGTTAAATTATGTTTAGAATTGTCGTAATTTTTTATGCTATGCCAGAATGTTGACAATATTTTGTCGGTGATAAAAATAATTGTACTAAAAGAAAACAGTATAAAATATTATAATGACTTATTACGTAACAGTATAAAGACTTACCTTTTATATATCTCCCACTTATTCTCAACTAGGCACTTACTCAACAATAAACTAGATTGACACTATCACGGCGCCATTAAACCCGGCTATAACAATATCTGCAAGAACCACTTACGAACATAATCCGAAAGCACCCGAACATTAATTAATTTCTTGCTCGACTCATCGTCACCCTCCAAAGGGTTGGCTTACAAAAGCGAATGACACCACATTTTCTGTCCCTTTCTTCCTTAAGCCTTTTATAGTGTGGTCTCGCTCGCACGTAGGGTGAAATCACCAGTTTATTTGATGAGCGTTAATTGCTTTATTAGTTTCTCGTGTTTTTGGAAAATATTCTCAAATCTGTTTGTTGGGAGTCGTTTACTTTGTGTTGGTTCTGTGTCGGTGAGGGAAATCGTTTAAAGTGTTTGTGTCGGGTAATGGTGGTGAATTTATTGGAAAGATTTTTTTGGGGTTTAAATAGTATTACTGGTACTGAAGCGATCCTGAAAATTGGTAAACGGTTATAAACTCTATATATAACACGCCTATTAGTATCACCCAGGATACCCAGGATTCAAAACATAGCACTGTATTTTGAGAGAAAAGCGTTTTTTCGCAAGTCAGATGTGCCCCGCTTGTCATTACTCGTTACAGTCACAGGGGTAAGTGTTGGCTATAAAATGCTAGAAGTCTCGAAAAATTTTCTAAACAGTAACTCGAGGTGACACTTTAATGAAAACCGAAATAAAATTGTACAATTGTTTACAATTACAACACTCAGTGTAATACCGAGAATTTAATTCACTGAACGAGCCCTAGATTTTACTGTTACTATAAATACCTAACTATGGTAAAGGTACTTCATTGCCCTGAAGAGCGATCGCTGGATCTGCAACAGTTTGCTTCTTGATCATGTCTTACCTAGTGTCAGACTCTTTATGCCACATAGCCCTCCGAATTGGGCTTACGTGTCATCGAGAAATATCTCTCAGGACCTACGCATATGAATCAGAAAAATCAAAGATGCTAAAGTAAACTTATATGCAAATCAGAATGCCGATCAGCAGTACAGATTCGATCCGAAACCGCCGACCCGAAGTTGCTCGTACTTCACCAAATAAAGTTAATGTAGTGAATATAAAGTGACTGAGTAGTGTGAGCGTATGACGAGGGTCTGTCAGTCAGCAGCTCAGATGATGAGAGGGTGATTGAAGAGGCACTGGGTCGGATGGACGGTTATGGAAGGTTATAGTGGAAGGTCAAGGGGTATTTGGGTAATGAGATTTTTGCTATAAGAGGTCTACTATAAGATAGGAAATTATAAATTGTCAGCAGAAAGTATACACCATATGCATGAAGGGACGGGTTTGGTTCCCGTCGCGGACAAAGTGTTATTGAAATTTTTCATCAGAAATTTCTCAATAAGCATCAGCCAGGAAATCTGGATTTGTGCCCAGCCAATAGCATTAGGCTCGTTTCCTATAATATGGGTCTTAAATATACCTAACTGGTGAAATGTTGGTGTACTAATGGATATACCTCTGCCTAACCCTTCGGGGATTATTAGCCGTGATGTTATGTTCATGTATGTGATTCTTTGAACACAGAGATACCTACGTTTAACCGTCATCTATGTCAAGAATAAACTTTGAATCTACTAATTTTCTGTATTGATTTAAGTTGTGTACAAACAGGAAAAGAAATAATAGTACATTGTAATACAAGGGCCTAAAATGACCCATTATATACGAGGTAGTTTTACTACCGAGCTTTAGCGAGGCAGTAAATAGGAACCGAGTTATAATGGGATTTTAGCGCCGTGTGTTACACTGTACTTTTCACTACAATTGCGAGAAAATAAAATAACCATGTTCAATATGAGTTTATTTTATTAAAAATTCAATTCAATTTAATAATACAATTCCAAAAATTTCGCGCCAATGCCTTTTTTTATTTCTTCTGTAGCTGCAATGCAACGCACACATTCTACCAAAGAGTTCGGCATTCAGCGCGTTTAGTTCCATTTTTAAAAATAAAATATATTTTTTACTTGAAACTAAATCACGCACGAGCTGGCTGAACAAGTTGTTGTACGAGATTTACTTTTAGCCCTAGGGCAATATATGCAATTTTAGGCCCGCTCTGGTATGCTATTATGACGTTCTTTTTGAGCAAGAGGAGTGAAATAGTAGATTATTGCATCGAGCACAAAGTAATTTATTATTGCACCGAGTGCCTGATTTAGAGCCTGAGCGTTAGCGAGGGCTCTAATCTAACAGGCACGAGGGCAATATAAATTACTTAAGGCGAGGTGCATAATCTACTTTTCTTTCAACTATTACATAAAGGAATAGTAGATAAAAGAAACTCATATCAAACAGTTAAAAGATTTTCTATACTTAACACTGTCGTCTTCATTTAGAATGTTTTCCGGAGTTAATGTGTCGCTAAATGATTCCATTTTAATTCGAAGCCGAAGCACTCAAAATCAGATAGTATCACACTTTATCGTTTCCAAAAATATTGTCAAGCAAAATTAACAAAGTTCCCCAAAAGTTCCCGCCAAATTACTTTTTGGTGAAAGGCAGCGTTGTATGGGAGTTTCGTACCGCTAATAAAATGTCGTGTTTTGGGATACTTTTTGTTTTAATTGGTAGTCAATACAATAGGCAAGCCCTTTTAAAATTCATAGATTTTTAGAAGTTAGGACCTTAAAGTTATAACCAGTTTTATTTTTGAGGTTGTGTCTTTTTAAACCGTTACAACACTTGTTTCATTTTTTGTCACTAACTTCACGAACGCTGTTATTATATCAATAGAGCGTACCCTAAGAATAAGATCGACTTAGTGGATATCGATATTCTTACAAATAATTAAATAATACTTCATTGCATTATCTTTATTAATCATTATCATTATGTATTATCACTTTTTTACTTATTAAAATAGATGTTTATTCAAAATCTGTCATATAATTGATTTTTAACGTAACCTGTAAAAAAACCAAATAAATAATCGATAAAATCGGCTGCACCACGGAATGCACTAGTAAACGCAAGTGTCAATGTCAACGGCTGTCAAGTCAATTGTCATTTGTCATGTCATTCGCTTTTCGTTTGGTGTGCAATGTGCAAGTGAATGTGTTTTTCCAGATCTCTCGAGATTTTATTATTCTAAGACCTTTGATCGAATACTGGACTCCGAAATTGATTGCCTTTTGACTGACCCTCGCTTGAACATTGGACACCGTTTCTAAACTGCCACCCCTGCTGACATTTGCTAGAAAACCGTATTTGTACTTTGCTCATTTGACGACTGGGTTCAACATCATGAGGACCGCAACATTGCATTGTTGCGGTCCTCATGATGTGGAAGGCGAAGATTGGAAGATTATTCTTTCAATTGTTCAAGAATGGGTAGCGCCTCAAACGGTTAGTATCCGATATTTCTATTTAACATAACGTTTTTGTAATCATATGTAATTATTTAATGTAAACAAACTAAGTAGTGTTATCGCTCATGTTCAGTCGTCTGTTTATAGTTGTATTTTAATGATAGCATAATGTGCAATAAATTCATATTTGAAGACATCGCTAAACCGGACTGAACCTTCATGGTTAATTACAACCTATTATTCCCTCTCTCAGAGTGGAGGTCTGTGTCCCTGCAGTGGGATTGTAATGAGGGGCATAGGTCTACCCAAATATACCCAGATGTTTATTGCTAAATGCTAATGCTAGTCTTGCTAGACCCTAATAGTCAAATGTTTGTTTCAGGTAAATGAAAATGACTTTATATGCCTGGCTTGCTGGAATCATGCCAATGCTATATCTAGTGATGGAAATATACCAGAACAAAGTGAACAGACACCTATGGGACACCGACGGGTGTGTATTCACTGTGGACATTCTCTTCTGAGAAGAGTTCGTTGTCATACACTTAGGATTAGTACCGTGCAAGAACGCAGAATACACGAAGTTATAAGAGAATTGATCCTACCACGCACGGTCAGTATATTTGCTTTATTGATGCTTTATTAACATTCTTTAGTTTAGCTTTTGGTTTTGAAAGGTCATTAAAAATGTTATTTGGTATGCTAAAACATTGATAATGGTGTGATAATGGTCAAGCTCCGAGCTCCTCAGGATTTCTTTAGATCAGTATTTTTAAAGTGGACACACACAACACATCGCATGTGTAAAAGCACACTTTAATGTAGATAAATTATTTTCAGGTGGGCGCTTCAAGTGTTGTCTGTCACTCGTGTTGGGTATGAGCAAATAGAGCATCCCAGCATTTTCATTCAGGAAAAGGAAAAGAAAATGGCTCATATGTCATAGAAGTGTGTAGGGAGGTGGACGGTGACCTACAGCAAGAGCTATCTACATCGGACTTAACCTGGATGTTAAGAGAAGGATGAAATCCAGGCATATTAGTAGTAGGATGAATCTACAGCTCTCTAAGTGGAAGGGATGCTATAATTCAATATTACTGCACCTGTATCATAGGAAAAAGAACAGTTGGTTGCTGTGCCCATACCATGAGCATAATATGGTATCTTAGTTGGGCACGTCACCAAGGTAATCAATTGCCTCCTGCACAGTTTCTGGATACTGTATTATTATACTATGATAATCCTAATGAAGAAGATGATTAAAAAACCATTTAACATAAATATGTGTTTTATTTACATTTTAATTTATTGGGTATCACAATCTATTAAAAATCCCCCAGCAGATATAATCCTAACAACTATCAGCCAGTAGTTATGTAAGTGGGCCTTGTCTAATAAACATAGTTTTCAGCTGATGTTTTCAGTGATATCAATAATATAAATCTGAAGTCACCCCCATAAGCACTTTTTAAGGAAAGTAGGTATCTACTTACCTGAAACCTCATAGTGCTATGTTACAGCACAGCGCATGGGGGTTTTAGACTTGCGTAGGAAACAAAGCCTCGAAAATATCATGTTATTTAACTTAATTATCTCAAATAATTTAAATAACCTAAAATGTCATTGTCTGATATTATCAATTTGGCCATCACTGGGAGACGTGAAAATTGGGCTCATGGAACCTACCTAGATTCTTTAATGAATGGCCAAAATTCAGCCCTGTAACGCCAGGCCCAAGTTTCTATGGAGTTTGGTTTTCTCCTTTCATCAAAATCCGTTCAGCCGTTTAGGCGTGAAAGAGTAACAGACAGACAGAGTTACTTTCGCATTTATAATTATTAGGAATTATGTAAGCTCTACATGAACGCAGCTTAAACGCAGCCATATTTAAATGACATTTGAAGCTGTCACCTGTCTACTGTTTTTGACAACTACTTCCTGCTCACGGCTCTCTGTGTACGTTTTGTGTCGTCTCCAATATTGTCCAATTTAATTAATCTTAATTCATCATTATAAAATGGACGTGTAATATCTGCTTGTATTTTGACAAATAAAAGTCTGGATAAATACTATCGAAGAGTTAATTTGGTTGATCACGCCTGACACGCCATTCCATTGCCAAATCACAACACCTGCTTCAACAATAATATTACTTAGTATGGATTACGTGTAGTAGTATAAACATTTTTTTGGTGAAAAAGGATAATAATATGTTCTAGATAGCTGGTGCTATCTTTGTAGTGTTTTTATCAATAAGTTGGCAAATTGACATGAGAATTGTACCTATTCAGTAGGGTGCTTTAGGAAAGACCTGCGTCCAGCAGCGGTCTGCAATAGTTTGATGATGATGATGATAAATGATGAAGTGCTGATGGAGTTTTAAGTGTGGTTAAATAAAACAACTTTGTTTTTGTAGGATCTAACATTTATTTTATTATTCTTAATATTACTTCATCTAAGCAAGGGGCAGGTCGGGTCATACCTTCATGGCGAGCGTAACTAAGGTACCAAATAATACTTATAACGTGTGAGCAGCATCCCACTTCTTAAACCTACAATGCAATTACAACAATAACTTTTGATTGCGTCCCGACCATTCATATTTGATTCTGTAACTATGAAAACGAAATAAGTTCTAGCAGAAGAATGGCGGGACTTTATTTTAGCACGAAGCAACATTGGGTTTATTCCCTCTAAGCCATGTATTCTCTCTCGAGATACCTCTAATGTATATACTCCATGAAACAGAAAATGCTCACCCACATATGAACGAGCCTGGCGAATTTGGTATAGGTACCTATACCACAAGCAAATAATAATAATTTCTCCATGGATAAATAATATTAATCTCGAGCTTGGCCCCAGCAAACTCCACAAACTTCATTCATGGATGACATCTGTAAATATAAATAACATTGATGAAACACAAATTAAACACTGACAGACATAAATTGTGCCCAACATGACCAAGCTACAGAATAGTTCTTGACATAAAAACCCAAACCCATGCCTTGTGGCATTAAGTCCGCCTATGTACCACGTTTGTGCATGAAGTTTAAATAAATAAATAAAATGATTGGTTTTCACCTTACAGAAAATCTTTACCAAAAATATCTATGTTGTGTTAATATGAGAGAGAAGGGCTATGTGACAATGGAAAAACCAGTACCCTTTTGTTGTTAGTAGAGCCATCATGATTGTCCCAGATTTAGCAACATAAAATAGTAATTGCCCTTTGCATGACACATTATTATAAGCTAATTACTATAAATATATTTCATATACCTGCTGGTGCTCCATCAAACGAGCAGTGTTGTCGGGATTCCATTCTTGATCTGATGTTGGGTCAGATAGACTCTGACCACATACAGCACACATCAAATCAGAATGATCACAGTCCAAATGATCAGGTACAATGGGTTGAATATCTTCATTTGGTGAAACAACCCTAGTTCTTCTAGCTCTTAGCCAACACGGCACACAAGCTTCATCCTCAGAACGAAGCTAAAATAAAAAATATATAAATAAAGAAAAGGTTGCATTTAAAAATGCATGGTATTAGTGGGAAATAATTTACATTGTTTTAACACATACATCAAATCAAAACACCTAATTGATACAAGTTATATTAGGTATGTATGTGTTGTTATACCTCTCGTGGTTGGATCCAAGTAGCAACTGTGTTAGCCATTCTTTGTTCGTCTTCATTTGCACCTTCAATCAAAATCCTGCGTTGACTGATTCGTAGTATGGATTGCCCACATACAACACAAACACTTTGATGGCCTGAGCGTCTCCTCGGCATATTATCAGAAAACGGGGATGACTAGCTAGCTGCCAGCATGCACGGCAAACATGGTCAGCAGGTGTTATCTGGAAATAAAGAAGTGATTTTGTGTACGGCTCAACATTGCTTTATATGACTATGACACTATAACAGTCATACTAACAGAGTAATAACTATTATAACAGTGTTAGGCAAACCAAGTTAGGCAAACAAGAAGTGTTAGGCAAGTAAACAATACATGCAAAACGATCACTTATGTGTTTGTACATTATATAGGACAAATTGTAAATATTTAATTAAACAACCACAATGGTGTTTGTTATTTTTTCAAATAATGTTTAGTTTAGTTTTTGTACACACATATTATTTTAGTATGATATCGTGTAGTTTAAATGATATGGACTACTTTTTAACACGTAAAAGTTATCACTTCGTAACTGACACACTCGTACGCAAAATGTTATGTTTGAAACTACTTACATCTCTAGGATATGTCCACAGCCGAATAGTATTGACGAGATCTTCACTCTCATCCGATAAAGCGTGCCTTCTTATTCGGGACAAGCGAACGTTGCAATTTATGCATTGCAAACTCGTCATTTTAATTAGAAGCACGTACACACACAGCACAATTAATAAAGCGTCCTTTCGCGAAAAAACTATCAACAGATAGAGTACGGAGGAGCAGTAGCTCGACTCAACGTAAAAATGGCCAGATAATTTGCTAAATTGCTCAGATGCAGTTACAAACAACAATCCAAAACAACAGTAAAGAACCGAACAGAGACTCGGAAAGATTTTCCTGTCAGTGTCCTGTCAATTAAATAATTGCCAATACAAAAAAAAACATTGATGTCGAAAATAATTCCTATCATTAAATAGTTAATTATTAAGATTGTATGCAATAATTATTCATGTTAAGGTATAATGTGTAATTGGTTAATTATATTTACTGTTATTTCTATTTTTAAATAATTATTTATCATTGTGAGCCTCGTGATATTTTACAAATGGCAACTTCTAAAAACATAACTACGTTTAGTTTAAGATTAATTAAGTTTAACTACTTAAATCTTTTGATTGATATAATTAATGAATCCGAACTTCTAAAAATACTAATGTTACATGAAAATGAATGGTTTAATTGACTTAATAAGTGGTACAAATTCTATCACTTAACAAAAAAAAAATAGGTGGTACGAATTCTGCCTTTGGCCTTTCATTTTATAGTAACTAGTTAGCAACAATCATTTTTTAAATTTGGAACAAGTAGTAGGATAGAAACGAATAATACTTATGTAAAAAAAAAGTATTGATATCGGCTGGCTGAATAGAGCTAATCCATTGAGATTGGCATCGGTGCGATTAAAAAAAATAAACTGTGCAATAATGAAATTTCATACATTTTTATTGCTCTAGAGCACTAAAGACTCGCTTTGTGCTGAGTTTTTAGTGTGATTATGATGAAATTAAAGCATAGTTGGAAGAAAAAAAGTTTATTCAACTCATTTGTCCTACCTAGGTAGAACGTAATTTCATCGAGAAAAAAGATAACACAGCGATAAAGACAAAGTAGAAATAACCGGTAGTCTTTAAAAGATTCATGAGGCGAACTTCCAAAACATAATTCGTGTCTAAACGGCACACCATTTTATTGCAGCGCACAGAATGACTTCCTCTTCCTATTAATTCTTCGAAACTCCCCTCGTTTCCATAACAAAAACCTTTCAGCTATAAATTCGCTTTAGAACCTTCGAGAAACATCCACAAAGAAAATCAATCGTTCCGTATAAAATATAGAAAATCCTAAGCCGAGATATTTTATCGCTGGCTCTTTCAAAATCAGAACCGGTCTTATTTTCAGAACAAAACTTTGAAAATCGGAAAGTCACACAGCGAAGAGGAAATATAGATACCGACTCTTTATATTATATACCGAAAACTAGTTTCCTATTCCTTGCCAAGTTTGGCTGGTCTTGTGTAGTTGTGTTAAGGTTGGGATTGGCGTGTGTTTCGGTAGCGTAGCGTACACACACGTAGTGCAAATAAAGTAAGTTCTTGCTAATAAAGTTCCCTTATCAAACAGAGGCACGTGCCTAGGCTAGTTTGACGACGTCACACACGGCCGGGAAGGATGGGAAACGTATAGGGGAGCATGCTGTATTTTTAATTATTTATTGCCCACTTTATTTGTGCACATAAATAGCAGTGATTTCATAAGCAAATTTTTGAGTGTCCAATAAGGAAAGACACACTGGATCGTTAGGTCAAATCGGTGACCAAAATGAACAAATTCAAAAACATGATCAGTTAAAACATACCTACTACTTGCGAACTAGATGCGGACACCGGTCACTAAATATGAGACTTCATACTATATATTATCTGTGATTCAGTATAAAGTCAAAACCGATTCAAAAAAGATTTAAAAAAGTGACAGTTCAGATTAACAGTAAAGTACTTACGGACGCGGACGGACTACTAGTGGACGAAAAACAATGAAACTTGAACTTTCTGAATCATGAACAAAATATTTCACCACAAAAATAGAAATTGACATTCAAGACAAGCAGAAAAATTAATACAAGCTACAAAATATCTTTCATATTTCAAACTTTTATAACTACTAAGACTTTTATATTCCAATTTCCAACGAAAATTCTCTCACAAAATAAGAGACTAAACTTAATCCCAGACACTTAGAAAAGTAATCATCCCACAATCAAATTAAATCATGGTCACGCAACTTAGATAAAATTTATGTTGAAAGAATTATTGAACTGTGGGTGTCAGTAGGGTGACCCCACGGTCTAGATTCCCTGACCGGCCTAGCTTGCAGCAGGCCGATGCCCGGGGGGGTTAGGCGTGCACCTTCCTCCCCTAGGGGGGGTTCAGGAGGGCAGTAAATCACGGGCCATTCTTCATCCTATCTCAGCTCAGTTTCAGATTTATAACCGTCTCCAGTCACTGATAATTCAGGCTGTTTTAATGTTATTTCTTTTAGATATTAGTTTTGGCTCCAATATATTTTAGTTACGGTCTGATACGAGAATGTTAGAGTAGATTGTATTTTACCTTCAGAAGTTTTCTCGTTCAAGTGTTATTTAGGTAGGCTTGGGTATCTGATCTATGATTTATTGAATATTATATAGGCTAAGTTTGCATAGACTGAGACTGTTAGTAAATTGTGTGTTTTAGTTTGATATTGAATTTATTCTTATGTGCCTTCTTAGTTTATTTTGGGCATTAATAATATCATTGACGGAAAACACAAACATGACCTTCGCCTATAATCGACGAAGGATAAGGCAGAGGCGTACATTCACGTTTCGCCAGTTCCAAGTAATAGGAAGCGAACCTATTGCCATTAAGCAAGGGCGAGAAGCAATTTTTTTTTTTTTTTTTTGGGACAAGCCCGCCACACTATTCCCAAACCACTGTAACTCCTGTTAGCCAGAATCAACAGTGGCGACCACAAGAAAAGCGCCGAGACAATAAAGCTCGACGAAGTCCCAGAGAAATGATTTAACTGTCTTGGATCCCGCAACGAAATTAATCAGAAAAGAATAGCGGAGGAGTAGGAAAAAACATAGTTTCCACTTCCCTCCATATCAGCAGGAGACAGAACAGAACAAGGCCAATAGGCACACAGGGACGTATACAACTGAGATAAGCCCAGCGAGGAGCAAATATCAGACTCTGGTGCTGCTAGTAAAGAAGCCTAAAACTAAACAAATGTCGTAGATTTCCACGATTTATCATCTGCCTAATCATTTCCCAACTATGCTGGGGTCGGCTTCCAGTCTAACCGGAGGCAGCTGAATACCAGTATTTTACATAGAGTGACTGCCTATCTGATCTCCACAACCCAGTAAATACTAGGTAATACGATACCCTAATGGTAAGACTGTTTGTCAGACTTTCAGGTCACTGACTATCTGTAACGACTGCCAACGATCTAGATATATGGCAGCCGGGACCAACAGTGTAATGGGCGGTCACCCATCCACAGACCAACCTAGGCCAGCGCGGCTTAACCTAAAGATTCGATTAGATACCTAAAGATGGCTTAACCGAGGGGCAGTTATTACTTATTAAACCACGAGCTCTTAAGTCCTTTATTTACACGATTAATAATGTTAAAAGATTCAATTACATTATGAATAAATTTCAGTTAAATTAATCATAGACAGAATCTATTATCTCAGAAATTAATTTCTCTAGAGAATAGTGTATCTATAGGAGATCAGCCTGAGATTCATTGAGATATATTTCAAGCACTTTATAAAATGATACGAGACTATAATTACTTTTACATGTGCGATTGGGATTCTTACCGCTTGGCCACGAGACACGAGTAATACGTACGCTGCTAAAGATTGCGACAGCGGCTGCCAAGAAAACCAATAAAAAAGGAGGTTAGAGCAAGCTACAACTCTACCAGTGACCATGATGTGATGCGACGCTTCTTAGCGAAGAACACAATAATATATAAATACTTAGCGATGCCTGACGCGTGCGTGTTGCATCTCCCGAGGTCGTGAATATGGCTTTATAGAACATCGTGATTAATCAGAACCTATTCAATTAGTGTGCAATGCAAACAAGAATAAATTAATATTGTATTAGTGGTTGGATTAAGTAAATTCTACCAATCTACCGGGCCTGTATAGATTTCAAATATATCCCCACACTTTGGAGAGAGGCAAAAGTAGTCTTCCTACCTAAACCAGGAAAAGAGGACTACACACAAGCCAAATCTTTCAGGCCCATCAGTCTAACATCTTTTCTTCTGAAAACACTGGAAAGACTGGTAGATCGACACTTACGGGATGGAGCTTTAAAAAGCAAACCACTGCATCCCCAACAACATGCGTACAGGAAAGGCAGATCAACAGAGTCGGCATTACACATGGTAGTGCACAAAATAGAAACGGCTATAACCAATAAAAACTCAACACTTGCTGCCTTCATAGACATCGAAGGAGCTTTTGATAAAACAATACACAACAGCATTAACCACGCCCTGCAAAAATTTAGTGTAAAACCAGTAATAAGAAACTGGATCACTGAACTGGTCAGCAAAAGGGCGGTTCAGATAGTGGGAAATACTACCACAAGAGCCAAGGTAGTAAGAGGATGCCCCCAAGGAGGCGTTCTATCTCCACTTCCCTGGAACATAGTAGTGGACAGCCTCATAAAGAAACTGAATGACAGAGGATACACTACTATTGGTTATGCAGACGACCTTGCTATACTGATAAACGGGAATGCTGAAGATATGCTATGCAAAGTGATGCGCTCTGCTCTGCAGATAGTAGAGGAATGGTGTGAAGAACACGAACTTTCAGTAAACCCCAAGAAAACAGAACTTATCCTTTTTACCAACAAAAGGAAGTTACCAGAATTACAACTACCAAAGCTTTTCAACACAAGACTCTCCCTATCAACGCAAGTGAAATATCTGGGCATAATTCTTGATAACAAATTGAACTGGGCGAGTCACCTAGAGGCTAAAACAAAGAAGGCCTGTATAGCTTTTAATCAGTGTAGAAGACTAGTTGGTAAGAGATGGGGTCTTAACCCAAAGATCACACTCTGGCTATACACATCAGTTATCAGACCTTCTATTACCTGCGGATCAGTTGTATGGTGGCCCAGAACTCAGCTGACCACGGTGAAAACGAAACTCCAGAGTCTGCAACGCTTAGCTAGTGTAGCAGCTACTGGATGCATGAGAACAACTCCATCAGCAGCGTTAGAGTATCTTCTAAATTTAAGACCTCTGGATCTGGTCATACAGGAGGAAGCTCAGGCAACCGCTTTAAGACTAAGATCAAACGGACTATGGAAAGTAAATACAGAAACAACACACTCAAAAGTTTTGCATGGGATTCTGAAGGAAATACCACTCCTTGAGGCGCCCATGGATAAAACTTCATGCCACCATGTGTTCGATAGAAGTTACGACATCCAACTCACTGCAGAAGCAGTAGATAGCTCTGGCATCAATGAAGTTAGGATATATACGGACGGCTCCAAGACCTCACACGGTACTGGAGCCGGCGTCTTCTCGAATGATCTAAACATTTCAATATCAAATACCCTAGATAAGTTAAACACAATCTTCCAAGCCGAATGTATCGGTATCACCAGAGCGGCACAAGCAGTTGCAGCCAGAGACGTCAGTGATTTTAAAATAAAGATCATCTCAGACAGTGCATCGGTGCTTCAAGCCCTAAAAACAACACAATTACCTCTGTCCTAATACTGGAATGCCACAATGCACTCCAATCCATTGCAACCACAAATAGTGTAACCCTGCAATGGATAAAAGGACATAGCAACTCGCTGGGTAATGACGCAGCAGATGAGCTGGCCAAGAGAGGCTCAAGCAATATAGTATTTGGACCGGAACCACTACTGCCCATACCTCAGGCCCAAATAAAAACATGGCTGCGTTCAAGAACCACAGAAAAACACCTCACCGAATGGAGAAACAGTGAAGGATGCAGGCAAACAAAAGATGCAGTTCCGGAGGCATCAATGAAGTTTAGTCGCAATCTCATCAAACTTAAAAGGGACAAACTCCGTAAAATCATAGGAATTTTAACGGGTCACTGTTCCCTAAACAAACATCTACATAACATAGGTGTAACAGACAGCCCACTGTGCAGAGGATGCATGGAAGCGGAAGAAACGCCACGGCACGTACTCCTAGAGTGCAGGAGCGTGGCAGATCACCGGGCACAAACTCTACGATCCCCATTAACTCTCCCGGAAGCCTGCAGCAGTCTGGCAAGGCTGCTGCAATTCTGGGACGACCTATGTTGGTCGGAGTAGGTATTTTTAAAACATCACGCACAATGGCCCAATCAAGAGGCTAAGTGCGGATAAAAGCCCCGTTAAACTAAACTAAGTAAATTCTATTAATTGAATAGAATAATTAGAGGTGGTAGGGAGGACTGCCTCGTTGGTCTAGTGGCCGTGAGCACGACTGCAGCTGCTGAGCATGAAGTCCTAGGTTCGATTCCCGAAGTGGGAAAAGTGTTATTGGATTTTTCCTTACGTAATTTCTCAGTAGCAGCCACAGAGACTGGAGTTATGCCCGGTTGATGGCAATAGGCTTGCCCCCTATTACACGGACCCTAAATATCCGATCTAAATATTTGGGTTTATTATAGGACGAAGGAAAACTTCTGTCTTTTTTTTTTGAGGATCGGAAATCATCAAATTACCCCTCCCACTCCGCAAGGAGCGGAAAGGAGTGTCAGACTTGTACTGACCAAAAACCCACCCATGTTCGCCCCCTTAGCCCCTTGTGTTCCGGGGCAGCGGTATCTTTTTCGACCAGTCGTGCAACCCTGGGACACCTCTGCCTATCATTTCAGGGATTACATGCGTGATTCTAGTTATGTATGACAAACAATCAGAATCACATAAACAGCACATTAGGCGTTGCCAAACACATCAAATAGGCTAATTAGTGTAATCAAGATACAATTAGTACCGACATTAATTTACGACGTTATCCGAAGGGCAAGTAGGTATACCTATCTATTAATGTCTAGGACTTGTGTTAGGGTTTAGAATTGAGATTGATACTATCATTAATCGCCACAAGTCCGCAACTCAGTGAGAGTAGAGTTAGCCCGGGGTAAATACCTCGGGCTAACTTTTCAGTTTGATAAGAACAATTTTGAAATACCTCTAAAAAAATCTAGCTGGGATGGGCACGAGGTCATCCGACGCCGCCGAAGCTGAAGTGGCACTGGACCAGCCATATCAACCGTGGAACCGATGACCGTTGGGGTAAACGTGCTTCTGAGTGGATTCTAAGATGGAACGTTGTCAGGCTCGATGGAGCGACGATCTTCGCTGGATGGCAAGTTGCAACTGGTTGAGTGTTGCTGAGATTCAAGTTGAAGGCGAGCGATAGAAGAGCCCTTGTCCAACAGTTGGTTGCTGTACGCTGGATGATGATGAAGGTAACACTTTTTTATTCAATTGAACCATCATGTCAATCTTATGAACAGTTTGAATTTAAGTAATTTAGCCTCAGAATAGCAAAATATACAAATTCATGGTACTTTCTATTTAACAGCAACAAAATAAACTGAACTCATACTCGACACGTGCGCACAGTCTCAATAGTTCAGAAACGTAACGCGTCGCAAACTAACCGCGTACACACGGCTACACAGCAAGCTATACATGCCCAGTTTACGCTGATCTCGCATTGTACGGAAATCATATACAATGCGAGACCAGCTTATACTGGAAATAAATGCGTCGCAAACTAACCGCGTACAGTGGACGGCACGGCGAAACACAACGTTTTACAATACACCGCGACCGGTATAACTTCACCTGCGTGTAGTGTCGCCACACGGTCTTGGTAACCAGGACAGAACTGTATACAGTCCCCGTATTTTGTTTGTAACTTGTATCAAGTAATGAGTTGGAAATAAATAAGCAATTAGGTAAGTATGTACTTCTGTACAGAAGGTACAGCAGTAGGAATTAAATTAATTTGATTTATGTGAAAAACTTGACAAGATGTTGAAAACTTGAAATAGTATATTACTAATCATAATACTTTTTACTAGTAGTAGTAAAAATATTGATGAAAATTTATTTTTATTTATTTATTTATTTATTTAACAATTTATGTACACACTAAATACAGAAAAAAAAGAAAGGAACAGAAAATAGTACAAAGGTAATGCTTATTTCTAAAGAAATCTCTTCCAGCATACCTGCGAAAGGAGAATCTAAAAAAGAGATGTAGACAAAGTGTGTAAAAGAAGAAGAGAAAATGGAATACGTAAAACATCAGAACTTAATATATAGATATTTATAATGATAAAGCATATAAATATCAGAACAACACAGGTCATTGTAAATCAAGACGACATGGTCGGAGCAGTGACTGAATGTTTAGCTGCTGCGCAGAGTGTCGTGGGTTCTATTCCCGCATGGATAATGTATTTGTATGGCTTACAGTTGTTCCAGGTCTGACTGACTTCGTAGTCTGGAGTAACGTTTATCCCAAAAAAAAAAACAACAGGTCAAAACGAAGGATCGCGAGCGAAGACGCGGGCATAAGTTAGTAAAATCATAAGATCATACATACTCATATAAGTTAAGGTAGAATACGGTTACAACCAGTTTAACCTTTTGACATTATCCAAGATTATTATAGGCATTACTAAACTTCGCGCTAACAAGCAGAAAGAGAGATTATAACGAAACTAGATTAAAACTACCCCACGAGAAATACCCTAATCTCACAAAACCAACTTGAAAATCTGTTAGCTTTCCAGATTAGTCACAAGTAAAACACTTTAAGGCCTATAAATTAATAAATCAGTACCTCAAACAGTTTGTGAGCGAGGGAGGAACTTAGAGGTAAAGTAAAAGTTATATATAGATCTTTTGATATAGTTTCCCTAAGCCTCGACTTAGCGTCTCGAACAATATGAGAACTTTAATACCGCCCCTTAGGAAAATAATGAAGAAAGAATCGTTTCTTTGAAGTTATTATTTAGAAATGGAGTTGTTTTTTTGGTTGGAAATTGTTATACTATGTACATTAATTTATTGGTCTTTATTACTTACTGGAAATCGTTAAGTAGGTTCTCGTTTTTATGTATAACACAAGAAATTGGGTCGATCTTTAGGTTAAACCGTGGGTGTGATCCATTACATATCGAGCTTCTTGCATGCCTCGGAAAGTATGTATGTTAAGCCATTGATTGGCCCAGGCTTTCATTTGTAGACCTTCGAAAGTCGTAACTGGTAGTCAGGGGCCGTCAATCTGACATCAAGTCTTACCAGGAGGTATCATATTACCAGTACCAACTGGGTTGTGGTGGCCAGATAGGCTGTCGCTCTAAGTAAAATACTGGTATTCAGCTGCATCCGGTTAGACTGGAAGCCGACCATAATATAGTTGGGAAAAGGCTCGGTAGATGATGATGATGAACGATTGTGATAAAAACAGTTTTAAGTGACCATCTATTTCTTAACCCTTCGTATTCAACCTACCTTTTACATTGACACACAAACTCACACATAGAGTATGTATTTCATTATCCATTTCAACTTTCAAGTAAGTAATTAATTTAAGTGGAACAACCATTGAATTAATCTATTACGTTTGTATAAACATTTTTATCTGTTTCTCCAAATCAGCAATACAATGTAATAGTGTACCTCCACAAAACTTTAGTAAAGCGAATTGTGCCAAACATATTGTTACTGGCTAACTATAAATCTGGCAGAAGACTATTGCCAGAATATATGGCGCTATTATTTTGTCGCTTCGACATTTTGTTTAGCAGTACAATATGGTGTATGGAGCGAAAAAGGAGTGGGTTTGTGAGTTTATGTATTTATTTACTAAGAACATTATTAATATAAGCTGATAAAGTTGTGGTAAACATCGCGTTATTGCAGAGATATATTCTAGAATCCTACTAATATTATAAATGCGAAAGTTTGTGAGGATGGATGTTTGTTACTCTATAACGCCAGAACGGCTCAATGGATCTGAATGAAATTTGGCACAGAGATAGATTATAGCCTGGAATAACACATGGGCTATATAATGTCGCTATAATAAGTTATGGGGGTGAGCAATATTGCATTATGTGCATTTTCCTCAACTGTTTGACAGCCGATATCTGTCATAGTATTTATATCAATAGAACGATTATTTTGAATCATTTGACACCGGTGTAAGTAGCCTAACGGTTCGGCGACCTACCTGTAAATAAAGGTATGCAAGTTCAAATCTCAGTCAGTGCCTTCTTTTTGTGTTTTTATAATGATGTAAGATTTCAAACACTGTTTAAACATGTTCGCGAGTTCGATCCCCAATCGGTTTTCACTTTTTGTATTTTTTTGGTATTTGTTTTTATTTTGATGCTTTAGGATTTTAAAATAATTATAAAAACAACAAAAAGTGATAATAAATCTAAATACATAATAATAAATGTGTAGACGTGGATTTTCTGTACATTAAACATATTATTTAAAAAAAAAATGTTTTCAATTGGCGTGTTTTAGAAATTTTTGTCTGTAGTCTGTCGGGAGGCCTTCCAACGCAACGTCTTCCGGTTCGCGGTCACCACTCCACAACTTTTCGGCCTATCGGCCATCCGTTCTGCGAGCAATGTGCCCATTGCCACTGAAGTCTGGCGAATCGTCGGGCTACGTCAGAAACCTTGATTCTCATACGGATATCTTCATTTCTGATTTGATCACGCAAGTAAATAAACTCCGAGCATAGCTCTCTCCATTGCCATTTGGGTGACTTTGAGATTTCTGATGAGGCCCATTGTGAGCGACCACTTTTCGGTCCCTATCTAATCACTGGCAGCACACAACACACTGGTCATAGAGTTTCGTCTTGAGATACTGTGGTAAGTTGGATGAGAAGATACCGCGCAACTTCCCGAAAGCTGCCCAGCCGAGTAGGATTCGTCGATTGACCTCTTTCTCGAACTGGACCGTTTGTCCCAGGTAGACATAATCGTCCACAACTTCAAGTGTAGTGTCTCCGATCTTGATAAGAGTAGGTGATACATGGACATTCACCGTAACCTTGGTTTTGTCCATGTTCATTTTGTTGATTGATTAAAAAAGAAGACCTTATCGTCATAACGAAAGATATACATACATGCAACGACATCTATTACATCAAATTGGTACCAATTAATAAATGTGTTCACAAGATAACTTTTAAATCTATTTTTTCAAAAAGTAATGATAGCTAAAGTACTCTTAAATAGTCTAAATGACACTGCTTTGAGAATCGACATTGCCTATAATATAAACCTTAAAGTGTGTTCGCTTTCTATGCATTAAATTTTGACTTCGTCTTCGATAGATGGCGTTGTACATTTGACGAATCAAATTTTGTATTTTCTGAATAAAAAATTTACGAATACACACAGTACGAAAATAAAACGAAAGTAAAATAAGACAAGCAGCGCCACAATCAATCGCCCAGCCATGCCACTTCGCCAACCGTGCCGTCATATAGCTGTGTGGCTGTGGGTTCCTCGGGCATTGCTGCAACTTTGTTTTACAATAGCCCGACTACACAATAGTTGCACATTCCGTTTCCAAATTGCCGCTGAATCTTGCCCTAAATTGCAACATCACCAAAAACTGTGTCTTTGCAAATAAACCGAAAACAGGAGAGATAAGTCTGGAATCGGACGCAGATGGGCCAATTCTATTTTCCGAATATTTTTTCCCTCCAGTGACAACAGTACTAATATGGGCGAGTGCACAATATCGCACAAGCATGCATTAGAGGCGTTGAACCGCAGCTTGCAGGACAGCGTTGTTGTGTTGATCACAGGCGACTGTAGTCAGACCCTGCCAGTCATTGCAGGGGACACACCGGTGGATGAAATAAACATAATATGTCTCAAAGCGTCGTCCCTGAGGTCCAGGATCAAAAATCTGCGTCTTATGTTAACTGTACAAAGACCACGAAGCAGGCGTCTTAGCAAATAAACTGATTCAAATAGGAGAGAATCGTCAGGAATCTGGAGGCAGATGGGAATAATATTCTATTTTCTAAAGATTTTTTTCAGCCAACAGAGGATGAATGGATGGATGAATTATTATGCACGTTTTACCTATTTTTGAGGTTCATGTAGGAAAATAAGAATAGTGGTTTTTAGGGAGGCAGGTGCTGTCACCAAGGAACGTGTGGATGATGATCACAATAAAATAACTTAGACAAGATTTGGCAGTTCAAAAGTACTTATGCACATCTATACACATGATCACGCCTGTAATTCCGAAAGGGTTAGATAGTGGTGTACCTAATCGTACACCGATATTTCGCAGTGATCTTGAAGCGCCATGTAAATGGGGACCGGATGTACTATGGGCTATTGCCATCAACCGGGCACATAACGAGACTCCGTTGCCTCTACTGAGCCCTTTGCCCGTATCGGGAATCAAATTCCGGACTTCATGCTCAGTAGTCGCGCTTAGGACTACTGGATCAAAAAGACAGACACACATTTTTCAACGTGAACGAAGTCGCGGGTATCAGCTAGTAAACAATAATAATATTCAAGAATAATTAAAGTTGAACTTTGCAGTCGTATACAAGGTAGTTTATGTTTTGTCAGCAGTATATTCAAAATAATGAAGTGAGAATTCCACAAAAGAGGAAAAAATATATACTGTACAAAGCAAACGAATTCGTGACCTTTTATAAAACAAGATGTCCAAGAAAATAAAAAGTCATGGTCACCCTACTAACCCACAAATGGCGAGTCTCGTTGCATTTTTTCCTTGAAAACGCAACCGTTTTATTGTCACCCTTCTTTTTAGTGATACTAACGTTACTTCACACTATAGCCTTCTTCACTTCAAATATCTCTAACTTTCATATTTCGTCATCCGAAAACAAACCATACAGTAGTCAACATAGAGTCTGTTTCACAACAAATAAAGTTTTGTACTTACTACGTTTTAGAATAAATACAAGATACACTTTAGAATGATAAGATTTTAATCAAAACTGCACCTTATGCAAAACAATTTAAGGTTGAAACTCCACTGTAAACAAGAAATGGTTACGTATTTGCCGTCGGGTGGCGGTTCCGTGGAATGCGAACCCTTTAATAAAGGATAGTGACATAATGTGAAAAGTTTAGACTCGTTACAACGAAGTAAACTTTGATGGGACGCGAATGAACTATACCTTACAGGGAGTGAGTTGGCTATTGTAGGTGTGACGTTATGGAAAATGTTTCATGATTAATGTGGCCTAATAATAACTGCCACTCGGGTCGGTCTTTAGGCTAAGCCGCGTTTACCTAGGTTGGTCTATGGATGGATGACCACCACATACCGAATTTCCTCCGTGCCTCGGAAAGCACGTTAAATTGTTGTCAGTCACCTGAAAGTCTGACAACCAGTCTTACCAAAGGGTATCGTATTACTCAGTATTAACTGGGTTGTGGCGGTCAGATAGGCAGTCGCTCCATGTAAAATACTGGTATTCATCGACATCCGGTTAGACTGGAAGCCGACCCCAACATAGTTGGGAAAAGGCTAGGCAGATGATGATTCGTAATAAATGTTCGTTCTTCGGTTACATTGACCTTTGGTAGAAAAGCTAAAAAGTAACTCATTCACGGAGAAGAAGAAGTAGAAAACCTACAATATTTCCACAACTCGAAGACATGGCTGGCCGAAATTAATTGATGGAAAAACCACTTGCATAGTTTATAAGAACACGTGTATAAGCACAACAAAGGTACCTATTGAAATAGAACAGAATACGTATTTGTAAAAGTCGATAAGTAAAAAGAAAACTAGAGCATACATGTTTTGCGTATATATTTTTTTTTAATATTTTTATTATTTATTTTTTTAAAACATTGCCCCACACTAGGAATTTCTCCTGTATCGTGGGTTTGTTCACAAACATAGAAAGTCACATACACAAATACCCAGACCCGAAACAACTATCTGCAGGTCATACAAATATTGGTTCCGTGCGGGGATCGAACCCGCGACACGCAGCGCAGCAGTCCAATCGCTTAGCCACTGCGCCAAACGTGTCGTCAAAACTTACAAGCAATTACAAGCATATTTATTAACATTTGTTGTCAAAGCAGTCTTTGACAACAAATCGTATATATACACGTATCACGTATCGTTATAAACACTAATTACTACAGTACGAATAAATAATCTCTGAAAGGCTGAAACACAAAATAAAAATAGGTATTACGACATGAAGACTACAATCTGATTAAACCCTGACAGGCTGACTCCTCCACTTAAAGTATAACATAAAATTATACAACTGTTTACAAACCCATTTAGCGCAGACCCTACAAAATGTAATTCATCCTCGTTTTAGACATGATCTAGATAAGTCAGGCGACGTCGTGATGTCCTAGGCCGGGGCTTGACGCGCGACACTTGAGCCTGACTTATGTCAGGGTTGGACCTAACCCAGCTGTCCTGAAACAAATTAATATCATAACTTTGTATCTACTGAACAAACTGACCAAGTTATTTAATGCATGACGTAAATAAAGACTGAACAACATAGCATCTTGTCTTTAATTCCTGAAGGGTAAAGCAGAAGTGTGCCTAATACCAAGTCTTAGCATTCAAAAGGGTGCGAGCCACCTATATCTGTGGGGCGAGCCTATTACCATAAACCGAGCACATACTGGCTCAGGAATTTCTTAAAATCAGAAGTGATTTATTCAAATTTGGTTGATTACAAGTTTTCGAACGTCAAATTCTACAAGAGACAGTCCCCAAAAACGCACACCCTCCGGACACTTCCTAGATTTTAGCTGGGAAGAGGAAGTACCGGAACAAACTCCCCAGCCAGTCAGTAGCAGTTACTGTGAAATTCCTGATAGAAAAACTCAGTAGCACTCTGGAACTCTAAATAACCAAGGATCTCATGTTTATTGTTCACCAATAATACCTACTTGCGTCTAAAGTAGAACAGAGAGCCAGTCAAAGAAAACATCTTCAAAGGTATAACACAACCCCGTCGGGGCCGCGGTATCCCGTCGGGGCCGCGGTATTTTGTACTAGATTACGTGGCCTCGGCGCAAGGGCAAAGAAGGAACATGGGTTCGGTTTTTAGTCAGTAGAAGTCTGACACTCCCCTTCGCTCTGCCCAAGAGCGGGGGGGGGGTCATTCGATGATTTTCCACCCACCAAAAAAAAAAAAAAAGGTATAACACAACTATAATCTTAAGATGAGTGTGTATTCATTGTAGATGCTAATTTGCACTAATCTCAAACCATTTACAGGTACTTTTGAATGTCAGAAAAACAAAGAAAGCGAAATTGCAGACACGTGCTATGAAATTATTATATTTAACATTCAACTGCCCAGGTTTTAAACTATTTTTATTGCCTCTGCGGCCGAGTGGTTTAGGCACTTGCCTTGTGACGGTGGTCGTGGTTTCGATTCCCACGGGAAGCATACTTTGTAAAAGTTGTTTCCAGTTTGACTAGAGCACTGTAGGCTTGAATCATCTGATTGTCTGATAAAAATATGATTCCGAGCTTCGGAAGGCAGGAATAAGCCGGTAGCCCAGCCGTCAAATGGCGGTCGTCAAACCATGTCAGAGGCCTTTGAGGTGGTTCAGAAACTCTGACACTATGTATGGGATTGTTAGACCTTAATGCCCACACTATAACAATAAAATAATCGGGTATTATTACTACAATAATAGTACAAGTACTATTCTGTATGTTCAATTCAACCTCTCTTCAGAAACCTTGACATTCACTTAATAGAATAATAGTATATTATGCAACTAATGAATAAAGGACGGATTTAAAGCGAGGGCCGTAGATGAGTCCCGAGCAAGTGAAGGATTCTAATGATTGAATCACGAACGCAGCGAGTGATTCAACTGTTAGAATCCTGAACGACGCGAGTGATTCATGGTCCTCGATATAAATTCGTACTTTATTCAGGAGTTGCATACTATACTTTATACCATGACTACGAGAAAAGACAAAAACACACAAGCGGGTCGAAGCTGAAAAAGACGCTTTGTGATAAGTTCTTCGACTAACCTATAACGTTTGTATTTTGCCATTTTGTGTTCTTTACCATTCTTTTTTATTTATATTCTGTTTACTAATCCTTATCACTGTCTTTTTTTTTTTGCGTTATTTAAATATTGTATAAATGACTACTTGTGGAAACTTGTAATTGGCCCTATTGCTGTTATAAACCACCTAACTGTGTCTACCTAGCTAGCTGTAAGTTTTTCAAAAATAATAAAATAAAATAAATAAATAATTCACTAAACTTTGTGTCCGTACAATTCACAGTAAGTATTTGAAATGGCGCCAATTCACAATTTTTTTTTCTATATTAAAGAACACAAAACAGTTTTTAATCGAATGCCAAACTCCTTGTCGCAAATATCGACCAATCAAATCTCGAGAATTTATTTGCACCAAAGAGTTTTGAATTTCGAATAGCGCAAGGGGTTTGTGTAATCATTGAAATAGAGACCGGATATATTTTTGTGTTCCAAATTCAAACACCAAAACAGTGAATAAAAACAAAACAGTGATTAAAAGGCCTTTTTATTCACTGTTTTGCGAGAATAAAATAAGCTTTTTAGAGTAGGTATGGTATAAACATTTTTCTTAAATGGAATAGTCCTATTTTCATCCCACATCGGCTCAGTCGAGAGCATAATTTCTGAATGAAATTCTCAATTTCCAACTCAAACCGCTTTGGTTAATTAATATAAGGTGTAATTATAATCTTTGTATGCCGTCATAAGCTCATTATGTTGGAGCCCAATTACTCAAGATTTTAGTTAATTTATTTGGTGTTTAGTAGAAAATATTGCTTTTATCATAGACAGGGTGTGGAAGGACTCGACCTTTCTTTTGATGTGTATAAATATTGTCAAATCATTGTTTTGGTGGACGCATTGAACAGTACAGTGTAGATATATAATAATATACTAAAGTTTTCACATTTAAAACTTACATTTAATTTTGTAAAAATCGTATGAAAAAGTTAGAGCTTTGATCTTGAATGTCTCCATAACGTGGAAGTTTTATTATATATTTTGCTCATTTCATAACAAAATAACACGCCTGTTATATCGGACTGGATAGTCAGAGGTATAATGTATAATTATGTACTCCCACATTTTGCCAGTTGTGTTTAGAAAGAAAGAAAAAAAAAATGATTTATTGGTTTCCCACAGGACAAAAACAAATTGACAAAAAATTACAGGTAAACAAAGTAAACATATAAGTAACACTTAAAATTAGGCCATACATTCATTAAATTTAAATTGTAGCCAATTTAAATTAATCCCGTGCGAAGCCAAAGGGCCACTATCCTATCTCAGCATGGTGCTGTAACATTTATGACAAATGTCACAGCGCTGGTATTCTGATAGGGCCCAAAGGTGACGCCACGTTCACAGAAAAAAAACAAAAACAAAAAGAAGAAGTTTAAGAGTAATGTTGTTGTGAGCGAGCCTATTACAATCAGTCGGTCACAAATGATAAAAAACTCAATAACATTTTGCTCAACCTCAGAATCGAACCCGCGATAGTAGCATCACTTACGCTACACAATATTTTTACTGAGTTTTCAAGTTCATTACAAACATCCTGTTGTTAAAACACATACGGAAAAATAAATCAAGATTTATGTGTCCAAAACATTGTTAAACTTACGACGCCAGTTAGTTTCCCAAACAATTATTTCGGAATTGTTATTTTTTGCAAGTTTCGTGAGTTTTCCCGAGAGCGGGGAAGTTTTTCCGTCTGCGTACTATTGGTACCATCGCCTACAATAATGCATGGGAAGTTCAGAAAAAATACCGTGTGAAGCAAGAAATGACGCCACCTGGCGTAAATAAGTACTCGATTAGCAACATTGATTATATTGTTGATGCTACACTAACTAGAGGGCGCTCACGCTGTATAAAATGTTCATGTAGTTTCTTTTTCTGTATTTTACATTCAAATAATTTATAATCAATTATTTCTATTATATAAATTTATTCCTAACTACCTACTATGTTTGTTTATATTGAATATTATTATCATTTTATAACTAGGTATCTGATTTTAATTATCTATGTTTTAGTTTTCAAACTTGAGGGTAGGTCGAATATGAATTCATAAATAAATTTGTAGGTAGTAGAAATAATTAGATTGAAGATTTAGATGAGTTAAGACTAAGCTCAATTGATTGTTCGCTAAGTTTGTTTCGATTACCTCATTCGAGTGTGTTTAGCTCAGTTTTATTTTAATTTAGGTGAATTAACTTATTTCATCAAAATGAGTACGCGTTGTAATATTGTTTTCGTTACAAGAGCTCAAATAACTGATTTGCAAAATCAAGGCAAAAACTTATCGACACTCGAAACTTGTCGACTTATCTTATTGTTAACGTAAGTAGTTTAAATTTCATGTTTTAGTTACGACATAATCATTACGAAATAATCATTATTGCGTATTATATATGTCTGTTATAATTATTGTTGTAGAGAAAAACAGTTGTTCTATTGGTACGACGATTTGAAGACGAGGGATCTTTGCAACACCATCAAAGAACTAGTAGACCACGGCTCATAAACACATTACAGCGTCAAATCGTGTTATGAGAGTATGAAGAAAATGGATTCCTGCCGATGACCGACTATGCTGCTTTATATGACTCAAGTGTTGACAATGCCCGTCGTGCTCTTATAAGTGAAGAGCTGCATTATAGGAGGCATGTTGTGAAACCATGGCCCACAGAAAACCATTAAAGGACAAGATTACAGTTCGCTTTGGATCATGTTAACTTTGATTTGAGTAATGTTTTTTCATCTTCACAGATGAAAAAACTTTTAAGTCCGGTGAACACGGACGCTTATGTTTGTGGTGTAGAAATATTACGTGATAAACAAGTGGTTATGTGTGTCCAATATGCTGGTCATATTGCAGTGAACGTGTGGGGATAGATAAGTGTTGCCGATCCAGGATTTATATTTCTTAATACTTAAAAATAATATTACTTAACTTTAGTACTTATTATTTATATTAACTGGAGACCGGGTTATTATAACCTATTACGACTGACTGTTATTATAACCTATGACTTACGTATTTTTAATAACTAAAAAAAGTCAAACAAATTTTTTTTTTTACATTACTTATGAACCTTTTCGTATGTTTTTGTGCAATTGTATAGCTGTTATCCTACCTATTTAATTCATTTAATTTAACTTTTCACTTTTGTGATAAAATAATCCGGTCTCCTGTTTGTCTTTGTTGAGGTTACAAAAGCTTCAATCCTCTTTCCGATTTTGGAAACGAATACTTAAGCTATGGCCTCAATAAGAAGTTTTATATAATATAATAATGTTGAACGATAATAAATGTCTGTTTTTGAATAATAAACTGTAAGAAATAAACCTCTAAAATTTGTGTGTTTTTTTGTTTGTCTCCGTTCATCCCTGTTGCTAACTACTACTAACTCGAATATTATATTTTTGAATGCTATGCGCACTTATTAGCTTAATGAAAACATTCCCTATGGTTTCTTTCGTATTTTTTTTTATCATTTAACTTCTCACATCCAACCTAATGCGTGTTTCCTAACTTCTTACATAACTAACCTATTCCCAAGTCAAAGTTCATTTTTTTTTCTAAATCTCAACAGAATAGTTTACATTCAGTTAAGACTAAGTTATAAAAATCTACCTCCATTTTATTTCACCTACAGGTGACACCGGGTAATCCGGATATTGTCATTGCGGAAAGTAAAAACTTTAAAGGTTTAATTTCTTATTATTATTTAAGTAGGAATTACAAATAAAATTGATGTGAGGTAGAAACAGAAATAAAACTTATGCCACCTACAAGTGACACTGGGGATTGAAGAGTTTAATATCACAGTTGTGCAGAAACCAAACGCCATCTATTAATTATTTTCGAAAATTTGATTTCTACCTTCACAGAAAAATAGGCCCTAAGGTATCCATGCACTTTTGTGGGCGACTGTACCTATTTCCGACAAAAGTACGAAACTATCGATGACAATGTAAGTTTGATGAAAAAGAAATTTATAGCTCGCGGAGGATAAAACAAGTCGGTTTAGTTTTTATAGTTTTGCTGGATTTGGTATTATTTTTATGAAAAGGAACGGTTTTATGTGTGTGCTAGGTAAAAGTTAATATTATGTTATAACTGACTTGGTTTTTATAGTATCTCTGTGGGTTGCTTTAGATTTTATTCATGAAGTACACAATTGTAAAGTATCTTACCAACTAATATTATAAATGCGAATGTTTGTATGGATGGATTGATGTTTGTTACTCTTTCACACAAAAACTAACATAATGGATGTAGATGCAATGAAATATAGAACACAGATAGTTCATAACCTGGATTAACACATAGGATACTTCTTATCCCGGTAGCATGATACCGTGGGACAATTATCGAACTCCACGTGGGCGAAGACGCTGGCACAAGCTAGTGACTTTATAATCACTAAGATGCGGTCGGTTGGCTTCCTGTCCAACCGCAAGCAGCTGAATACCAGTGGTATAAATGGTTTAAATATCTCACCTTCACAACCCAGCTAGCATTGGGTAATACGATACCCCTTGGCAAGACTGGTCGTCAGACTTTGGGGCCTGTACCGACTAGCATAAATTACAGCCAGGACTAATAGCTTGAAAACGCGGTGGGTAATGATCACCAATCCACAGATCAACCTAGACAAGCGCGTCTTAACCTAAAAATCAACCTGACTGGATCCTATTATTATCCACGGTCAACTCAATTGTGATTCAAATGAACCGATCAATTAAGTTGAGCTGCTATTTCCTAAATCACCATTATCGTCTGAATATTCATCCCGATACCCACATATCACCACGGAACAGGGTCGAGGCAGCACTAGGAATACTTACATGCATTCACTCATTCACTCACATGCGACGTGTCTGGTAGATGCAGAGCAATGCAATCACACGTTCACCCGCGTGGGGGCACGTGACAAACGAGGAGTTGCATTCGTAATGAGGAGTTTTCTTATGTGTGGCATGTTAATAAAATTGTAGTAGTTAGGTTGTACGACTTACTATTACTTTTAAGCGGATGTTGTTAGTAAATTTACAGGCAGTCATTGGCCCAAAAGTTTGACAATTAAGGGGTATTGTATTACCCAGTACTAACTGGGTTGTGGAGTTCAGATAGGCAGTCGCTCCATATAAAGTACTTGTATCAACTGCATCCGCTTAGACTCGAAGCGGATCCCTTGGATACAACAATGGTATCCATTAGATCCAGCTTACAGATAACGATAGAAGAAGCTGTAAAAAGCAGTTTTTTGAGTAAATATGACTTTACGTGAATGTTTAATATTAACTCTTTCGGAAAAGGATAAAACTGATGAAGTACGTAGGTTTAAATTAAATTTATGACGAAAAAAAAACTTGGTTACTAGGCAGAAAAACGAGGTTATAATATAAAGAAACTTCAAATTCATGAGCCTTTATCCGAGAGATCAATCATTTAGTGAGGAACTCCAATTAGAAAAACTGTCACTTTAAAAAAATACTTTTTCATAAAAATTAACGACCTCAATTTAAGCGATGAAAGCCGTTATTTTTCCATTTAGGACCAAAACTTTTCAGTGTTTAAATATTTTGTTGGAAAAATTCAAAACAGTGTTTCTCTCTATTTATCACTGGTCTGCTCATTAATCAAGATTGATTAATTTCTCCAACACCGATCATTTGTTGTGTACTGCTGAATTATTCAGTGTGACGTCACAGACTGAATATTTTAAAGTGGGACGTTGAACGTGGGGTATTCCAGCAGTTTTCCATAATTTTGGGGAGGTTCAGTCCTCCCCCCTCCCCCTCTCACTTGGAATAACTGTTAGTCATCGAATTGAAGTGGAAATCCTTCTGTATATTAATGAATGTCTATTTTGGTTACTTGGTATCTTTCGTGATTTTCAAAGGATTTAGGCTCGCTTGAAACATATTTTATTGAAGTACCAAAAACAGCTGTCAAAGTGTAGTCAGCTGTTTCCAACTAAGTATTTAGAAAACAATAAAAATGTAGTTAGTGATAGTGTAATAACTAAGATAAGTTTCTTAGTCAAGTTAAGAAAATAAAGAACTAATTTTTTTTCCCTGTACTGTCCTACGACTGGGCAAAGGCCTCCCCCAATTCCTGCCATGTGCTCTTTTTTGTGCGTCTTCTTACCAGCCGATTTTAATTAAACCTCCATTATAATACTAGACTCAACTACTTCCAAAGTCCAGTTCCCATTCAACTGTATCTACAAAACTCGAAGGCTTTGAATCCTCTAGTTCCTCCTTATCCTAGTTCTAGTTCTGAACAAACTTTCCTTCAGTTAGAAGAGTTGTATTCTGAGAATCCTAGAAGTCGCAGTTACAGTACGATACAACTTTCTGGTTTCAATGTGCATCGACAAACATTATAGTTTCGAATAAATACGACGCAAATATACTCTTGTAAGGAGTGAAACTAAACAAAGTTTACTGCCACACTCAGAGAGCTTAAGTGGTTGCTTGTAAGGGTTTTTGGCAGTTTTGTCATACCAAACTATGTCAGGCCTTTGCTGGGTGGCGGCTTGAGTGATCGTTGGATATCTCTGAGTGCCGCAGTTAGTTTAATTCGACTATTCAAAAGTGCCTGTTACTGGCCTACTTGAAATAAATATTTTTGACTTTGAAAGAATGGTATATAGAGGTCGGTTCACTACTAACTAACTGGGTTGTGGAGGTCAGATCAGATGGTCGCTCCATATAATATACTGGTATTCAGTTGCTTCCGGGTAGACTTGAAGTCGACCACAACTGGCTTATGGAAAGGGTTAGATAGGGAAGGTTAACAAACATTGTGGCCAGGCAAGTGAGAGATGTTTAACACCAATTCTCTCATGATTTTTCTCTCAATTTTTCAATCATATTGTGTTAAAACGTTTCATTTTACGAAAAATGCAAAAATAAACGAAAAGCAAAACGTTTATTTTCGGTTTAGCAGAAAGCTCGTGTTTACCATACAATGATGTTTTGTAAAATTTTGTGAAGCAAATAGTCTTGGTAAATTTTATCTAATCAAAATTAGATACATCGATAGAATGTTTAATTTGAGTCGTGGAGTCTTGTTCAAAGATAGCAACCGTTCACCGCCATTTATTTCAGCAGAACAGCTGATTTCAGACGGAACCGTACGAAGCACGTACAGTATTAGGGGTCCGTGGCGAAAGCTGCTACCCAAGCAATTACTGCCTTTTGAGAGAGCGGCTTATAGACAGCGCTGAATGAACCGTTTGTGTGGTTCCGTACTAAGAGGGTTATTTCCGATGGTGAGCACTTTTTGAATGGAAACTTTGTGTATTACTATCCTTAGTATTTGTGGCTTAGAATGTAATACCAAAGTCTCTATTCTGTGTGTCTTATGGCTTGTTTTTTTTGTACTTATTGATTTGTTAAAGCTTTTACCCAGCCTTTTGTCTTTATTTTGTAACGGTCATCACTATAAGTTGACTATGAGCCACACTATGAGTGACATCACTATGAGTTGACGGCACGGTTGGCGCAGTGGCTCAAGCAATGGACTGCTGCGCTGCGTGTCGCGTGTTCGATTCCCGCACGGAACAAATATTTGTATGACCTACATATAGTTGTTCCGGGTCTGGGTATTTGTGTATGTGAGTTTGAATGTTTGTGAACGCACCCACGATACAGGAGAAATTCCTAGAGTGGGGCAACGTTTAAAAAAAAAAAGTATTTTCTTATCCAAGAAATTATTAATCCGGATACCTACGGAACACAATTCATTCGAAGTTCAACTCAAACATCTCCAGATTTTTATTTGTATTTTGTTTAGTGTGAGCTGGGCTGGCTTTCTGCCAACTCCCTTAAATTAATCAACAATTAGCGTGAAGAGATTTGTTCAGCGTTACGTCAGACATTCTGAAACCTCCTCTTTTACTGTTGGCACTCATTTACATTTTTGATTAATTGCACTGGACTGTAGTCCACTGCTCAGTAGTGCCTTGCCTGCTCACAGTTAAGTAATACAAATTCCACGGGTTGATCACTCGCCGAGGCAGTTCCGTGAATGGGTGACCCTTTAAAATGGAAAAACCTCTCCATGACTCAGAAAGCATTCTAAACCCTCGGTTTTAGCTGTGATTTATAGGTCATTGACAGTTGCTGTTGATTTTCAGCACCACGACAGTCTAAAATAAAATAAATAAAAATAGCCTTTATTTACTCTGACCTAAATAAGTAATAACATTAACTTTAAACTAGTATAAAATAACATTTTCTTATAACTATCCTTCATTGGTCATTATGAGCTACCAGGACAGGCTGTCTTGCGACATAGGCCTCCTCTATTTCCCTCCACTTATTTCTATCCAGGGCAGTTTTTCGTCAATCTTTTGGCAGATCATCCTCCCATCTTTTTGTTTGCCTTCCTCTGCGTCTTTTCCCATTTCTTGGGTACCATTCTGTGATCTTCTTGGTCCATTTCTCCGTCTTGGCTCTCATCATATGACCTGTCCATTTCCATTTTAGTGTTCTGGTTTTTAATCTAACGTCTGCCACTTTAGTGATGTTTCAAATTTTTGTTGCTTTTCATTTGTCTTGCAGTTTTAGATTCACCATGCTCCTCTCCATTCCTCTAACAGACAGTCTAAGGCCACACATAAATGGCGTCGGGCACGGACATGGCACGGACGGCTTCCTATTCCATACAAATTTTATACCAAGTGCATAGAAATAAAGCGTAATTTAGGATACACGGAATGTCGTGGCTCGGGCGTAGATATGACGCGCCATTTCGGCGCCCGAGTAACAACCAGTCTTACCAAGAGACATTATTACCCAGGTACTGTGTTGTGGAGGTCAAGTAGGCAGATGCTCTGTGAACTACTAGTATCTGCATTCGGTTAGACTGGCAGTCGACTGGGTGGAGACTGGGAGACGACTACAATTCATTTGGGATGAGGCAAAGATGAATGGAAGAGCAGCGGTGGCCCAGTCGTGTCGGCCCCGACTTACGAACAGTAGGTCGTGGGTTCGAACCATAGATAACAGAATTTGTGTAATTTATTTCATCACCGCTGCTCTCAAAACGGTGAAGGAAAACATCGTGAGGAAACCGGCATGTCTTTGAACCAAAAAATTCGAAGACATGTGACATCTGCCAATCCGCACTGGGCCCGCGTGGTGGATTATAGCCCATCCCTCTCCTAGAGAGGAGGCCTGAGTCCCTGCAGTGGGAACATTATAGGTTGATGATGATGATGATGAAAGATGAATGGATGGTGCATAGCCTAGAATGTAAATAAATAGGTACTGAGATGTATGGCACGAAAGCATGCTATTCCAAACACAAACCCTTTTCAAGGGCAGAAAAATATGATATTAAGCAAGACAACCGTCAATACTTAAGAGTTAGGGTCCTTTCACACAGACCCGCTCCGCTAAAACCCCGCTAAAAGCGAGTTTTGAATCATTGTGAAAATATTTATTTTTACATTACACTTTTTTGTTATTGAGAATTCTTGACAGCAAACCTAACGCGTTCACACAATCGAAACGGCGCTCGAGCATCGTTTTAAACGTGCTAAATAATCTGCTTTCCTCTCTGATCTGGTCTGTGTGAACGGCACTTGAATTTACTCAAAGAAACACCACAGTACACGTCATAAGACAGGTGCTTCATCACACCACACACGTAGTTCTGCCTCCCTCACATACTCGTGTATTGCCTCACCGCTACTCTTACCAAGTTTCTCTTAATTTCGTGAAACCGTGAGCCATAAGCCACTGGTCTGACTGTTAGCGTGGCGTAAGCGGCAGCGTGGCGAGTTTTGATACAAAGTTGATTTGCATTATGCTGTGAATTCTTCGCTCAACCACACTGTCACCATCAATTTCAAAGCGATCAGTTTAGACGCAATCGTTAGAAATAACTCTCATTACTTTGACGCCGGTCAATACCAGCGTTTTCTTAACTGGTATCTTATTGGTTACGTCATTTTATGCGCTTTAGCTTTATATTCTTTTTTGTTATTATTCTTTTTTGTAGTTCCTGTGCTTGTCCCAAATAAATATTTTTCTATCTTTATTTCTTTCTTTATTATGCCCATAGCACGCGTAGTTTCAAATTTTGGCATATTTATAGATGCAACGCTCGGAAAACACGATACAAACGCATACGTAAAGCGCGTTCGAAACTCATTTGAAGCGCGTATAAAGGAATGGTTTGGATCGCTGTATCTGCGCGTAATACGCGCGACGACGCGCATTTCACGATCGCCCTTTGTGTTTTTTTTTTGTTACAAGGTTGCGTTCAAATCTCGTTTGAAGCGCGTATACGCGCGTCATCAGCGCATCGTCGACATAGAAAATACGCCGTGTGCTATAATAGGGGCCTTACTCTTATCCACACACACGAACATACATAGGATAAAAGTGAAGTGACTTGACACATCTATCAACGCAATAACTTATATTGATGATCTGTCGAGAAGAAAATAAACTTTTTTTTCGTTTGAGGACACGACACAATTTATTTACAAAGAACTTATCATCATTATCATTCTTCTGCCGTTATCCCAATTTAATTGGGGCCTATTTATTACTCGCCATCTTAGAAGTCACCTTAAAAGGGTTTGTACTTTTTTGTATGGAAGCTGGCATATCGAACTACCGCCATTTTGTTTTTTTTTTTAAATGACGGCCCACTATGCAATTGGTATGTATGGGTTGGGGACACCTAGACGAACAAAAAAAAGTGTCACGTTACCGGAATATTTGAAGTATAGCATTACTGGACATGTTTTGTTCGTCTATATGTAATTTTTCCATACATACCACTTTCATCCACCTTTTTTTGTAGTAGACGTTTTATAAGTGCCCATGTAGGCCTATGTGAAATAAAATATTTGGACTTTTGACTTTGACTTCATCGTGGGCCACGATTTCGAAAAACAAAACAAAATGGCGGGCAGGTTGACATGCCAAAACGGTTATATTCCCTTTAATTACTAAGAAAATACAACTACAGCACTTCCTGTCTATTTTAATCAGATGTCAAAAGATTCGTGCAGCACTATAGAAATCTAGAACAATCGACGGTCTATAGAACTATCTCAGAATGTAATCCGCTCCACTTTCAATACGACACGGTTCTAAGTTCAGCGGGAGTTCAACAACGTCCTCACTTGTCTCAAACTCAAAGAAAAGAAACGTCTTAACTAGTTTACGTGTATAACTTAAAAATAAAGGAACGTTCCTTAGGTGCCACTACAAAAGAGAAGTAAAAGGTTCACAATATACACAGTTCAGAAATAAAATCGAGTTCAAAAATTTTAAAAGGTAAAATAACTTCAGTTTCGGAAGTCGTTTGTCACCAAATGTAAAATTGTTGTCACACTCATACATACACATAAAGCCCGAAAACAGAACCTCCATTTTGGAAGTCAGTTAAAAATATTTTTTAAATAATTATATATCCCAGTGGTGTCGGCCCCGACTTACGAACAGTAGGTCGTGGGTTCGAACCCAGGCAGGCGCATTACTTTGTGTAATTTATTTCATCACCACTGCTCTCAAAACGGTGAAGGAAAACATCGTGAGGAAACCGGCATGTCTTAGAACCAAAAAATTATGACACTTTAAGTTTTTTTTTCTAGCTTGTATTGTCCCACTGCTGGGCAAAAGCCTCATCCCTCTGTGCGGTTCAAAAACGGTAAAAACGCTTCTAGGTCGTCACGCTTTTCTAGGCCTCCCTCGGCGACGATGCCCGTCTTTCGGCACCCACTGCGTGGCGACTCTGGCCCATCGGTCTTGATCCATCCTACAGACATGGCCCACCCAATCCCACTTCAAGCCAGCACTCTTATTGCCCACATCAGCGATTCCAGTTTTTATTGTGGTATTGCGTATTCTGTCGCTGAGCTTTATACCCAGTAAACTTTATAATAAATACTAATTTTAAATTATCAACTTAATATTGCTTAAAATACATGAGACTTCGGCTCTTTCTTACAATATGTCATTACTGTCAAAACTTCAGATGAGTTTCTTTATATTTCTTCAAAGTTCAGACCGTCCCGGTAATGTAGCACGTTTCGTAGCCGCGTAGTCTCGTAGCAGCGTAGCCGCGTAGCACCGTAGCCGCGTAGCACCGACTAGAGGTGCTCTCGGTTTTTACGATATTTTCAAAGTTTGTCGATATTTATGAATATTGATGAGCGTTGATATTGACTTGTTCGTGTCGGTTTTTTGTCAAAGCTTTGACAACGGTAGTTTGATACTCGTTTTGGTGCAAAATAAATCCAGTTTTTGACGGTGGCGCGTGGCGGTGGCATACGATAAAAAAATTACTAAAAATAAGTTTGTTCCTGTTATGGAGAATATTTTGAATCTCGGAGAAAATTTTTGGGAGAGCTGCATAAACCGAATAAGAGGAGTTGGCACATTTATTGAACAAATATACGAACCCGAATAACTACTGGAATAAAAAGTATCCTATGTGTATTGAAACATTCTTTTCACAAATATATGAACAAAATAAAATTCTATTCTTAGATTTTCCGATTAGCCCTCTTGCTTCTTGCTCTAGCTTTTTTATCTTAATAATTATGTAACTAGCTGATGCCCGCGGCTTCGTCCGCGTGGATGTCAGTTTTCGCTATATCTATATCCTTTTTTTGCATTAAAAAGTAGCCTTTGTCCTTTCTCAGGCTCTAGACTATCTGTGCACCAAATTTCATTTAAATTGGTTTAGTAGTTTTGACGTGAAAGCGCGACAGACAGGCTGACAGAGTTACTTTCGCATTTATAATATTAATAAATATTAGTAAGGATAATCGATTAGGGTATTAAGTAATGTGGTTACACAAACAGTAATTTACTTTGAAATCCTATTTACTAGAAAGTATTCAATTTGTTACAATATTACGAAATAAAATTACATTTGATAGCAAACAACGTTTTTAATCATTCTCTTTTATGTTAGGCTATATTATTTGAATGAATTTATTTCTAAGCCCTATGTTGTCTAAATGTGAATATTTGATGTGTAAGCATTAAACATAAACGTAACCTATTCAAAAACACACGGTTAGCGCAGTGGCTCAAGCAATGGACTGCCGCGCTGCGTGTCGCGGGTTCGATCCCCGCACGGAACAAATATTTGTAAGACCTACCTAGTTGTTCCGGGTCTGGGTATTTGTGTATGTGAGTTTAAATGTTTGTAAACGCACCCACGATACAGGAGAAATTCCTAGTGTGGGGCAAAAAAAAAAGCCAAAATAATAGCTTTATGTTTGCTTTACTAGTGTATCGGTAATGTTAAAAAAGGTGTGTTACAGAACATTTAAACTTTATTTTACTCTTTTAGTATTTTGAACATGCTAACGTTTATATTTTTATTTAGTTTACCCCAGCCTATATAAATATTCAGACTATAATACATAGTTGTTAACAGTAACAAGTAAAAACACAAAGAAAAGTACGAGGTAATACTTGCTGAACTGGAACTAAAACTGGGGATGACAATCAATGAGAGAACATCACGCGAGTAATACCCGGAGGTTTATGCAGAGGTGTACCTAATAGGGGATCGGACAAAAAAAAACTAATTAATCCGTCAGATAGATTTCCGAAAAATATTGACCACATATTTTTTCTTTTTTCACGTTAACAAAAAATGAAGACGATACAGTGTTTCAAAAACTCATGTGACTGATGGTTTTAGGGCGATACAATAAGAGAACAGTGTGATTAAAGTTGATTTTAATGTAAAGAGAGCACGGATACATGTAGCTAGGTAAACGGCCATTGCCAGAGAGAAATCATCAGAAACGTCAAACTCAAATGACACAATAGACAATATTGTCTTCGTTTACAAACGTTCCAATACTAGGCCTTAAACTAATACAATATTAACAAATACTAGGCCTCAAAAACAAAATATAATTACATCAGAAAATGCACACAAAAACATAGGTATGATTAATGCACAGAGTCAACATTTTAATATTTGAGACACAAACTTTAGATGTTTTTCAGAAGTTAACGGTTTAGTTAAAACATCAGCCAACATTTCATCAGTACAAAGATATTCTAAAACAATCTGTTTGTTTGTTACCAAATCTTTTACAAAGTGATGTCTTATATCAATACGCTTTGACCTTGCATGAAATACAGAATTACTACAAAGTTTATGAGCTGACTGATTGTCATTTAACAACAAAACTTTACAAACAATGCCAGTACATTCAGAAATAAATGTTTTCAGAAACATAGCTTCTTTACAAGAATCTGAAATTGCCATGTACTCAGCCTCAGTACTCGAGAGTGCCACTGTACGCTGCTTACGGCTTTCCCATGAAACTATAGACTTTCCTATACAAAATATGTATCCAGTATAAGATCGACGATCCACATGATTGGCCGCCCAGTCTGCATCAGTGAAACCCACAATATCTATTTCACCTTTCTGAAAAACAAGACAATAATCTAATGTTCCTTTCAAATACCTGAGAACCCTCTTTGCTGCTTTGCAGTGATTTTCACCATAACAGTTGTTGAACTGGCTAAGGTAACTGATACTGTGACAGATATCTGGCCTGGAACACACAGATAAATACATTAAGTAACCAATAAGGCTTCTATAATCAAAGTTACATTTTGAACTGTTTTCCTTCTGTAACTTTATCCCAACTTCCATTGGGGTTTTCATTGGTTTGCAATCTGACATGTTGAATTTATCTAATATTTTCTTTATGTAAGTTGACTGATCCAAGGTGAAGTTTCCATCAGCTGTTTTTTCTATTTTCATACCTAAAATATGATGAGCTGTACCTAAATCTTTCATATCAAATTCTTCCATCAGTCTTTTCTTTATAACATTTCTTTGTTGTGATGTTTTTAATGTAAATAACATTATATCATCAACATACAGGGCAATAATCATGATTTCACCATCATGATTGTATACATAAACACATGGTTCTGAAGATAACCTGTTAAATTTCAATTTTGTGGTTAAAACATCATTAATTTTCTTATACCATTGTTTCGCCGACTGTTTTAAGCCATAAATTGCTTTATGTAGCTTATAAACTTTCTTCTCACATCCTTTTTCAACATAACCTACAGGTTGTTCCATGTAGACAGACTCTTCTAGGTCACCATTGAGAAATGCAGTCTTGACATCAAGATGCTCAACCATCATGTCATACTGAGCAGCCAAGGCCAGGAGTATTCTAATAGTTGAATATCTAACAACTGGAGAAAATGTTTCGTGGTAATCTACTCCATACCTCTGTGTGTATCCTTTAGCCACTAAGCGAGCTTTATACTTGAGTAACTCTCCATTCACTCCTCTCTTTTTACTAAAAACCCACTTGCATTTTACTGGCTTGTGCCCCACAGGTAAGTCAGTTAGAGTCCAGCATTTATTTTTTAGGAAAGAGTTATACTCATCTGCGATAGCTTCACTCCAGTGTTTAGCCTCACTGCCACTCAATGCCTCCTCCAGTGTAGTCGGCAGCTCCTCTAACATTATCTCTGTCAGCCCAGCATACTCTGCTTCAGGAGCGTCTTGATACTGCTCACTGTCCTCAGAGTCAACACTCGACCTCCCTGGAATGTAAGTTACATCGGACAAAGAACTATCCGCACTCTCTGAATCCTCCTTCACATCCAAACTAAACATTGTCTGTCTGCGAGGATTTCTAGTGCCATCAGAAGGTAAAATGTTATCTATGGAGATATTTACTTGTGGAGACTGGTCAGTCTGAGTTGGCTCAGATACTACTTTTGGTGATAATTGTTCTGTAGTTGGTTGTACAGAACTGTCTTCACTCAATAACCTAGATATATCAATTACTTTTACATCAGTATTTTTATTTTCATCGTAGGACACAGTTTTATTACTTAGAAACATATTTTCTACAAAATTGACATGCCTCGCCTTATGGATCTTCCTAGGATAAGATGGATCTATGAGCCTGTAGCCTTTACTTTCTTCACAGTATCCTACAAAGATAAATCTCCTACTCCTGGGATCCAGTTTTCTGGCATTTTCATCAACTGCATATGCTATGCATCCAAAAATACGTAAGTGTGCTACATTCACCTTTTTAGATGTCCACTTTTCTTCAGGTGTTGTACCCATGACTGCCTTGGTGGGGGAACGGTTCTTTAGGTAAACCGCTGTGTTAGCCGCTTCTGCCCAATACTGCTTCCCCAGTCCAGCATCTTGCAGCATACAACGGGTTTTATCCATAATTGTCCGGTTAGCCCTCTCCGCTACACCATTCTGTTCACTGCAGTGTGGGACCGTAGTTTCATGTCTAATCCCACAGCTGCTTAGGTACTCCTGAAATTTCAAATTAATGTATTCACCACCGTTGTCACTTCTTAAAACTTTTATTTTCTTGTTTGTAAAATTTTCTACAAGTGATTTAAATATTTTAAATTTTTCAAACACTTCATCCTTTTTCTTTATGAAATAAATAAATGTTTTTCTACTGAAGTCGTCAATGAATGTTACAAAATAACGTGATCCACTGTATGATGGCACCTGCATAGGACCACATACATCAGTATGCACCAGCCCTAATATTTCAGTTGACCTACTGTGACTTTTCTTAGGAAAAGGCATTCTAGTTTGCTTACCTTCTATGCAAGCTACACAGAAAGAATTATCAAAATGCATACCTGTGACCAATTGATTCTTCATTGCATTCATGCTCCTCGAGTTAAGGTGACCTAACCTCTTATGCCAAACCTCCTGTGTAACAGAAGCCCCGGCAGACACTAAAGCAGACATGTCTTCACCGTGCACTGGCAACTCCTCAGTTTTAACCTGTTCACAGACTAAGTTCATGGCACTTTCAGATTTTACCCTACAACTCACATTATGGACGGTGTCTAGTTGATAAACACCATTATAGCATGTACCTGTAGCTATGACCTCATTACCATCTAAGATTTTGCATCCTTGTTTATTAAACATTACACTAAAACCTTTCCTATTCAACTCACTAACTGATAATAAATTTGCAGAAAGTTTTGGAATATAGTACACATTACTTATTGTCTTTAAGCCCTTTTTTAACTGCACTTGCACACTACCAAGTCCTTCAGTCCTGACTGTTTCACCATTTGCCACGTTAACTTCAAGCGATTTAGTACACTGAAAGTTCTGCATCTTCTCCTTGTTGTTGGTCATGTGGTTGGTCGCCCCACTATCCACATACCAGACATCACTCTGCAGCTTCACAGATAACGCAGTTAACAATGACTTTTCTTCCTTGGGAGTCCTTTTCGGTTTACTTTCAACTTTCTTTGGGCAATCTTTCTTTATGTGACCAGTTTTCTTGCAGCGAAAACACTTTAGAGGTTTCTTTACCACCAACGCATTCAGTTCTGGATGATCCTCACGCTTGCCATCACGTCGCTGCTGCTCCAGTAAAAGCTTAGACTTAACCATATCGCTTGTCAACTTTGTATTAGCATTCTCCAAAGCCATGATAAGGGGGTCAAAGTCCGGGGTCAAACCGCTCAACATGATTACAGCTAAGAACTCATCATCAAACGCATTCCCAATGTCTGTAAGCTGTTGCCCAAGTTCAGTTATTTTAGTTAGGTAGCTCTGCATGCTCTCCGCCTCACTCAGCCTTACACCAAACAGCGTTCTTAGCAATCCAAGCCTCCTGCACAAACCTTTATCCTCGTAAGCGCGTTGCAAGCTATTCCATGCTTCATACGCCGTCTCCACGTTTCGAATATGTGGCAACGCAGACGGACCGACCGATAAGCAAATTTTTGCCAACGCCTTTTGATTTTTCTTAGGGTCTTCGCTCCCTTTTTCGGTTTGTATGCAATCGTATAGGTCTTCGTGCATAAGGACGTTTTTCAGCATAAACTTCCACTGGTTGTAATCTTCGATGCCTCGCAGCTTCTCAATCTGCAGTCCCATCGAAGCCATTGTAGTCGTGTCGAACGGCGTGGTCGCCATGAAAAAACTAATCCACGATGAAAATTTTCTTTTCGTGCGGAATAATTACGTTGCAGTTTGCAGCAAACAGACTGGGCCCATAACCTGATGGTTTTAGGGCGATACAATAAGAGAACAGTGTGATTAAAGTTGATTTTAATGTAAAGAGAGCACGGATACATGTAGCTAGGTAAACGGCCATTGCCAGAGCGAAATCATCAGAAAGAAGGGGAAGTGGTGACCCCGAGCATGAACGTCAGCGCAGCCTTCGTGCAACTACATCAGACGTTGTCACCACTTCCCCTTCGCCTTCGAGCAGGGAGTCATACCGTCAGCCAGCAGCCACGGCTTCATGGGGTATCCTGACCACCAGCATGCAGCGGAAGCGCATTCCTGGTCATCACCCCCAGCCTCATCAGCGACTTTGGCACAGCACACTGCACTTCGGCCGGTCAGCAAGCAGAGACGCACTTCTCCCCTGGTCGACGCAGCAGCCAGCCACTACGCAGCACTGCACACTCCGACTCACTGGAGCATACGCAGCATCACGTCGGGGTCACCAGTTTGGGGGGTATGAGGAACAGGGTGTAAAGTTCCTCATCCCCCGTAGAAAAGGGAGGATCCTCCGACCGGACGGGGCAGTTAGCCCGCCGGACACAACACCCGTCCGGTCGGAGGATCCTCCCTTTTCAACGGGGGATGAGGAACTTTACACCCTGTTCCTCATACTACTCCCAAACGTCAAACTCAAATGACACAATAGACAATATTGTCTTCGTTTACAAACGTTCCAATAGTGACGTCATATGCTAGTACATTTTGTACCTTCAAGTGACGTTTCAAGCCCCACTCCATGATCTTTGACGCGCTTTATCTTAGTCAATTTTTATTGATTTGATGAAACAAAAAACACGTATCCAATATTTTTCGATAATCTAACTGACGGACTAAACAGAATCATATTTTTTTGAGTCAGTCCGATCCCCTATTGTGTGACCCACATTTCACCAGCTATGTCTAACTTTTAAGGTATAGGGGGAAGTCTGTTGCCATTAACACACATGCCATAGGCACAAATCCAGACTCAGTGGCATCTACTGAGAAATTCCTGTTGAAATCATTCAATAGCATTTTGTCTGATCCAAGCAAGAATCAAACTTCGGACCTCATTCTCAGCATTCGAGTTTAATTTCCGCTGTCCCTTAGAAATCTGGCTGAAGTGGGCTTTGAGCAAAAAAGTTCATCATAAAACGTATAACGTCAAATGTGACCCCTTTTAAAAGCCAAACACAAAAAATAAGCAACGCAAAACATTTTTACTAAAACATTTATTTTAGTAGAACCATCAACATACATTAAGTACAGCGCGTCCCGTCTACATCTTAACCTATGAGCCGCGTGGCGCTGACGTCTCATCCATCAAACAGTTACGACACAGATGCAGCACTTTTCTGCCTACGTTACAATTTAAAATGATGGAGCTACTATTTTTTTTAACAACTAATGGCTTGCATTAGCTCTGGATTTAAAGAATTGGAAGTAGGACCCCTTTTTTTTTTGGTTGTTGGAAATTCATCAAATAACCATAACTTATTATAAGATTTCAATGTATAACTGTTTATTTTTCCAAATAAATAAAATAAAACGTTCATAGCTTCTTTGTATGAGAAGAGGCATTTGCCTTAGGCTGGTATTATTCGAATACAAAATCATTACATAATATCAAAATACTGTAATAAATAATAATGACGTTCTTTTCTGGTTAAATTTAAGCTTTTACGATCGAATTCTTGGAATAGAAAAGAAAAACCCTGAGTCACTCACAGTAAAGTGTAAGATCTCCTAAAATAACCACGACTCGCTAATAAAGTCAGCCACGTGTTGTGCCAACCCCGTCCACCCGATATTTCCTGGCGCCCCGTCACTATCACGCATATTCAGAAGGTTCAATTAAAATACGAACGTGTACCATGGGCTGGCTCTTAACTTAGACAGAGGCCAAATTACCAATTGACATCGCTGAGGAGGAGTTTTTTGAAGATTTTTTTATAGTTTGTTGTTAGTTTAGTCAGTTTAATAATAGAGTCAGTTTACCACTTCAAGTAAGAGAGAAAAGTAATGTGTATGTGTGTGTGTTGTGTGTGTGTGTAATGTGTGAATGTGTGTGTGTATAATGTTCGCATGTACAAATTATGTACCTACATATATATCGAGTGCAAACGGTTTTCATCACAGAATCGGTGACGAGTTGGTTCCAAAAACGCAGACTATTCATTGTTTTTAGCTAACATTCAGAAATAATGTTAAAACCTGGTTCTGGACTTATCAAATGCCCAACAGGTAGTTACAAGCTCACTGTAGCCTGTTTTAATAAATTATCTGGCTGTCTCTGACTGAATGCAGTCCGTTCTTACCTTACCCGTCTATCACGATTCATCATCATCATAATTTCAGCTGAAAGACGTCCACTGCTGGACATAGGACTTCCCCAAGTGTCACCACATTGAATGCTCCCGTGTGTCTCGCATCCAGTAGATCCCCGTAACCTTCACCAGATCATCGGTCCACCTAGTGCTAGGTTTTCCAACGCCACCTGTTATTTATGTATTTGAGTGTAATTGTTGTTTGAAGCCGTCCTTCTGTACCAAAGTATTGTGTGGCTAGTTCGCCAAACAATGCAGCCAATACTATCGGTTAGCAGGTCAGTGACCCAGTGACCTACAGCATTGTCTTTGTGCGTCTTTGTTACTGGGTTCATTTCGTAATGGGGTTGTTTTGGTCCAAGTTATTGATTACATCTATTTATTGGAAAAAAGGCCATGTTATTGTTTATCTTTCAGTCGAAACAGATGCAGTTAGACATCGATATTTAATGCCGAACTGACCCTATTCTTTATTTGAGTGAACTGCTGTGCAAAATGCCAACATTGTATGAGGTTTTGCAGAAGTCTTGCCGGTCAACACAGGCAAAATGACCGGGTATGTTTCTCCAAAACGCACCCAAATTCAATTTAGTTTAATAATAATAATTTATTTAATTCAGACAACATTGTACCATAATTTGGTAAGTAATATAATAATACTTAAAAATAATGTTAGTAAGTTTAAGTAGAATGACAATTTTTGAGTGAGATTATATCAACTATTTTGCTTATTTAATCATTAATGTCGCATAATATTTCAACAAAATGTTGCATTTAGTTCGTGGGCCGATGGGACTCACCGTTATGGTGGCACTGGATGCGACTACACACTACGGGTGGTCGGCGTGGTCGCATCCAGGGCTTGCCTTAAACTGGCATTCTACTGGTATTATTATTATTTCGGTCTCTGCTGATGTGCTCGCCGAAACCGGCAATTGCACTCCCGACACCCATACTCTTCCTATTTGAACAATGTTTGGCAGCAGAAATTGAAATGTTGCAGGACTGCAACGGAAGAGTTCCCCACAACTATTCCTATACGAGTATTTCCACTATTTCAAACCACATAAACGTAAATTATAAGCTTAAAATCCTTTACTTTTTTCTAAACAGATCAGCTTTGGAACAAAAACAAGCTACTCGTGTGAGCACAGACACAACGCTATAGCATTAAGAACCAGCAGAAGGCTGTTTGTGGAGCAATGGTTTCAGTTACAACTAACTAAAAACTGTATTATTTAGTGTGTCAGCCAACGTCTGGTCTCTTTGTGTATTGTGGGGGGCGAGGATCGCAGAAATACGGGCGATGTGGTAAAAATTTGGTGGATACATTGCCAATGTGGTTCCGGACACCGACAGATAATGTATCGGAATATTTGTTAGTTATTTCTGAGCATAACAATGTTTGACAATAATTCACCACCAACATTCATCACCTACCTATCCTTTTCACCACTATGTTGGGGTTGGCTTTCATAAACCGCTAGTACTTAGTAGTATTACGATACCCATTGGTAAGGTTGGTTGTCAGACTTTCAGGTCACTGACTGACCTGTAACGACTGCCAAAGATCTACAAATGACAGCCAAGGCCAACATGTTAACGTGTGTTTGTTATATAATTTGAATAGCTGATGCCCGCAGATTCCGCAAATTATACACTAAAAGCTTCCTCGAGAACCACTCTATCCATTGAAAATAGCATGAAAATTGGTGCAGTCATTTTTGAGTTTATCCCGAACAGATAGACAGACAGACGCGGCAGAAGACTTTGTTTTATAATATGCATGTAATTATGTATGTATAGTGATTTATTTATTTATTTATTTATTGGTTCACCAACAATTGTTTACACTAGTACATGGCAATGAAACAGAATGAACAAATTAGAATAAAATGTAACAATTACTTATAGGTAAACTCTGCATGCACACAAAACGTTGTCGTAACTTTCAAAGAGAAAAAGTAGAAATGAAAATCCTATTTATGACATATAATATATCTAAGATATAACTAAGTTGCGCTGATTTAATCTTAATAAATAAATTAAACTAAATTAAACTGAATTAAACAAGGTAAGGTACAAGGTAACTTAATGCAAAAATAGGGTAATAAACATGTAGCCTTGTTCACCAACACAGTGGGATAATGTAGGGACAATAAATTCAATATTCGGGGAGATACTTATGGAAACTGGCTTTCAATTTGTCTAAACTGTCAAAATGTAGGTCGATCCGATCACTGCAACCGTTCACAACCTTGCAAAACCTCGCGTAGGGAGAATTTGCACCCAGAACGGTTCTTCTTTGCGGAGGGCAGAGTGGTGTTATAGGACTGCGAGGAATTCTTGAGGGGGCACGGAAGTTAAAATTGTTTAATATTAGCGGACAGTCGATCTTATGAGCCATCACTTTACACACAAACATCGCGTCATTCAGTCGTCGACGTTTGTCCAGAGTAACCATTTTAAAATATTTGAGCCTATCACTATATGAACGCATTTTCTTGGACAAGCCACTAGCATAGGCCAGGTGCCCAAGAAAACGTTTTTGTACTCGTTCAAGACGCAATGAGTGTGTAGCATAGTGTGGCCGCCAGACCACGCTACAATACTCCAACATGCTACGAATTAAACAATTATAAAGAATAATTTTAGTTTTGTAGTTTTTAAATTGTTTAACGTTTCTAATAACAAAACCCAGCATTTTAGAAGACTTTTTCACTATGTTATCTATATGTGGGATAAAAGTTAATTTCCTGTCGAACGTAACACCAAGGTCTTTTATTGTGTCCAATTCCTTTATTTTTTCTCCGTTAATATAATAATCCTGGTCAATGAGATGATGTTTCCTAGTAAATTTTATATGGTAACATTTGCCAGGATTTAGGAGCATCTGGTTTATTTGGCACCATATCACCAATTTATCCAAATCACTTTGTAATTCAAAGGCATCATGATTAGATTTGACAATTCTTACGAATTTCAAGTCATCGGCAAACATAAAAAATTTACAGTGGCTAAAGCAGTTCGGAATATCATTAATAAAAAAGTTAAATAAAACCGGCCCCAAATGAGATCCTTGTGGCACACCTGAGGATATGTGTCTGACAGATGATCGAAAGCCATTGACTACTACGTAGAAAGTTCTGTTCTCCAGATACGAACTCAACCATGAGAGTAAGGTCCCATTGATACCATAACTTCTTAATTTGTCAATAAGAATTTGATGCGAGACCCGGTCGAACGCTTTGCTGAAATCTGTATATATGACATTAGCTTGATGGCCAGAGTCTATTGCCGCTGTCAAAAACTCAGTAAAAAGTGTCAGGTTGGTATTCGTGGATCGAGACTCCACGAAGCCATGCTGTCCCTCACTTAAGTAAATTTTAAGATGGTTTTGAATGTGGGGGCAGATCATAGACTCAAGGATTTTAGCTAGGGTTGATAAAATCGAAATGGGTCTATAGTTCGAAACCAAGTCCTCACTGTCTGATTTATGAATGGGGACGACCTTTGCTTCCTTCCACTTTGAGGGGAAGACACCACTTGACAAAGATTTATTAAAAATAAGCAACATAGGCGTGACCAGCTCATTTGCACACTCATATATAAATATTGGTGGTATGCCATCTGGACCAGCACCTTTGTTGCAGTCTAAACTTTTTAGCTTTTTTAATAAGGCTTCGTTTTCGATAACTGGGCTGTTCAGAGATAAGCTACCTTCATGAATACTTAAATTGGTGTTTGTTGTTTTATGTGTACTGCATCCGTTTTCCGCCGGGCTATATACCGAGGAAAAGTAAGAAGCGAAGAACTCACATATCTCCGTTCCATCTGATGATGCAGCTGTACCATCCGTCATAGATAAAGGGTACGAGCTGGATCCACCTCGTTTTGTTTTAATATAATTCCAAAAAGATTTAGGGTTACTTGTAAGAATGTGTTCAAGATTTTTTAAATAATTATTATAGCAAAGCGTGGCAAGCGCATCGCAGCGTTTAGTGATTATCTTCAACTCAATCTTGTCTAACGGGTTATGATAAGTATTATAGCGTTTCCTTATCTTATTTTTAGTGTTTAAAATTTTAATTAGACTTTTGTTAAACCACGGGGGGTACTTACTATTTTTGGGTGTTTTAATAGGAACGAATCTTTGAATGGCTCCATTGAGGATGTCATAAAACGTTTGTACCATATCATTAACGTTATGCTGTCCCTCAAATAATTCCTCCCAGTCCTGTTCTTTTAGATATTTTTTTATCATTATATAACTTCCTTTACGGAAATCACGTAACTCATTCTTAATATTATATGGAAGTTTAGATTCTTTTTTAAAACTAATATTTATATCTAGAGGTGGGTGATACTGATCAATATTACATAAGGAGCCAATACTTTGTCTTACATTACACAGCGGGTGATCAGTTAACACAAGATCTAGTATGCGAGAGGAGGCATTACATACATTATTGCATTGATTGAATTTATTAACATATGTAAAATCCAACAAAGCTTCACAGGTATTGGGAAGTTTTAGGTTTTTATTCAGATTTCTGTCAAGTTTCCAGTCTATGCACCCTAAATTGAAGTCACCTATGATACATGTACATGATTCATGGAGTTGCTCAAAAACAGCGTTACAATTTTCTAGGAAATTTTCCAACTGAGAGAAATGTAATGGCGGCGGCAAGTACACAGCGCAGAGAGCCACTCGACGAAAACATTTATTGGATGGAAGGTCCAAGGTAACCCAGAGATCTTCACATCCACTCTCAAAGTGTTCAGCACGTTTAGGATTAAATTCCTTTTTGGCAGCTATTAAAACTCCCCCACCCTCTTTGCCAGCAAGTTGGGAAGTTTCTCTGTCTCTCCTATGTACCGTATATCTGCCATCGAATAACTCACTGCTCTGTATGGAATTGTTAAGCCACGTCTCCGTAAAAATTATAACATCATAGTTATTAATACTAACATTGCAAAAAACCATATGCGTCTTTGTTCGCAATCCTCTGCAGTTCTGATAGAATATATTCAAGTTCTTATCGAATTTTATAAGTTATAAATTCCATAGGGGCATGCATTTTCTAGATAGTGAAGGATAAGAAACTATTTTGAAACTATACTAACTTATTCAATGAATCTAAATTCTTAATCAGAATATGTTCATCTTCGGTAGTTTTTCTAACGAAAATCCTGCTGTTCCTCACCCAGACAAATTTATAACCCTTGTCCTTTGCCTTTTGTCTCGTGGCTGCATGTAGCGCTTTATTGGCAGGGGAAAGATGTTCAAGGACGAACACCGGCGTTTTATCGCCAGCAATACCCAGATCGGCTGTATTGAGTTTCTCCGAGTTCAACTTCTTATTTTTGTTATGATTTATGACTGACGCTAGGAGGGTATCACGAATTTTTGGGGTGGCGAGTTGGACAACGATGGATCGGGGGCGGGTGTTAGCAGCTTGCTGTTTAGCAACACGGGTGCAGTGATGAATCTCATTGTCACTTAGGCTGCATCCCACCACAGAGCCCAGCTGCTTAACGACCGTGTAGAGGTTCTCCTGTTTGTTTTCAGGCAGGCACTGAATTTCGAGGTTCTTAGAACGAGTCTGTTGTTCTAAGTAATTTACACGTAGACTTAGGTCCGTCGTTAAGATTTTTAGGTTACAGTTTTGCTCAGATACGTCCTTCACCGTTTTTCCTAGTAATTTATGTTCTGACTGGTACTCTTCGAATTCTTTGGTATGGAAGGTTAATGATGCCGTCAACTCCCTGATTTCTTGTTTAATAGGCGCAAGTTCCCTGTTTACAACGCTGAGTATGGTGCTGTTGAGTTGTTGAAGCATGGAACTGAACTCGGCCTTGACAACCTCTTGGACTATGTTACGCACATCCTCAGTAGTAACAGCTGCAGCTTGAGTTGGCGAGTACAATGCTGGTCTCTTGCCACTTCTAGTAGCTGACACATTGCGGTTCGGGGTGGCTGTCTTAGAAGCATTTGCAATCACAGTCGTGCAGCCTGAACAATTCCACTTGCAGTAAGCTTCCGTCTCAGAAGGAATTTCCGGGATCGATAGACAGACGAAATGAAATGATTTTTTACACTTCATGCAGTTTATAAATCCTTTATTGTCCTCCAAACAACAATCATCGTTGGCACAACAGCCCCACGACGGTGTCAAAGTCGCCATGTTAACACTTCTTCGCTCTTCACAAAAACAAGTTTGGAACAAAAATAATATCCAATAACAAGTGCACGCGAACTCAGAGCCGGCGAGTCGGCGCGTTCGCGAGAAGAACGTCGTAAGCGCCGTGTAAGTCGGGGCGCTTACGCGTTTACTCACAGCGCACAGATATTAAACAACTGACGGTAATTAGGATTGTTACCCAAGTTAGTTTGGTCTATATTATTAAAACTTTGCACTAAAACACTGGATTACTGTCACAAGTTTATGTCTAGTATCACCTTCTAACAGGTTTACACTTTCAATAGCACTTTCGAAAAGTTTATACACTGATTTTGAATACTTTAGTGGAGCAACAACAAATAGCAGTTACACGCACAACGTCCGTCCAAAAACACTGTGATAGTGATGAAGATACGGATCGGTAAATTACACACTAATTTACCGATCCGTATCTGCATTGAATTAACACTCTGTGTCACCTCTGTTCATGTTCATGTTTCGTAGCTCTGTGGCAACACATTTGCATTTTCCATTGTATTTCTGTAGTCTAGGAAGTGGTCCGCTCTTACTGATAACAACGTTACTATTTCACTAACTTTTTGTGCCATTGTGTGTTTGTGTCTGAAGAAAATACTGTAATTTACTTTATCTACTCAAGTGGTTTACCCTTTTGTTTCCATAAGATATCGAATGGAAGAAAGGGTACATTTAAAATTACTATCTTATAAATAAGTCTGTGGAATGGTTAAATGGGGATTTACTAAATAAAGAATGAAAATTCCGTGGGATTGTTTTTTTGTTAGTTCGCTGCATTCATTATGGAAGCACTAGAAAACTTTAATGCTTTAGCTCGAATATAGCTGGGTGATAAATGGGTGTATGATTTACATTTACTTACCGTTTTTGGGGGGGGAGGGGGGTCGAGAAAACATCAAATGACTGGCCATCAAATGACTTCTCCCGCCGTGGGCAGAGCGGATCATTTGATGTTTTGTGTCATTGACTAAAAACCTTGTTCTGTTCTGTCTCCTGCTGATATGGAGGGAAGTGGAAACTATGTTTTTTTCCTACTCCTCCGCTATTCTTTTCTGATTAATTTCGTTGCGGGATCCAAGACAGTTAAATCATTTCTCTGGGACTTCGTCGAGCTTCATTGTCTCGGCGCTTTTCTTGTGGTCGCCACTGTTGATTCTGGCTAACAGGAGTTACAGTGGTTTGGGAATAGTGTGGCGGGCTTGTCCCATAAAAGTGACTAAAAACCAACCATGTTCCTTCTTAGCCCTTGTGCCGAGGCTGCGGTATCTCTTTCGAACAACCCGCAGCCCCGACGGGACATCTACTTACCCTTACTGGAAATACCAGAAAGATTCTCATCGTTTTCCATAATTCTCTCGAACTTCACCTTTCCTACCCGAAAAAAGTATATTTTTAGCTTCAAAAACAATAAAATACATGTTAAAATAGCTGTATGATAATACTTTGAAAGTTGTTCCATCGTCCGGATGCAGCTTCCAACAATTACGCAAGCCGGCGGCGAGATAAAAGCCTTATTACGCGACGAGAAAGTGAAAATTTGCGTAAATTTCGCACCCGATGCTATGGGGGATGGTGCAAGGGAAAAGGGAGCAGCGGTAAGAGTTAGGTTAGAGTATTTTCTTTCGGATAGCGATGGAGCCGAAATGTTCTGGAGTGGTGATCGTGAACCGGGACACGTTACATTGGAAGGCCCCCCTACTAGGTGAACCGATGATCTTTTGAAGGTTACGGGGATCCGCTAGTTGCGAGACCCACGGGACCGGTTAATGTGGCGACACTTGGGGGAGGCCTATGTCCAGTAGTAGATCTCTTTTGACCACGGACCGGCTTCCACTTTCGGTATCTCTGTTCAACCGTGCCAAGTGATGGCAGTGAATAGGCCTCCCATCAAGGTTGGCGGATTTGTGGGTATCATGAAAATCCAGAGGATGGTGGAAGTTCCGAGACAGGATCGTTCATCGTGGCGACTCTTGAAGAAAGCCTGTAGATACTGGACATCTTTCGGTCAAATCAAGAAGACTATTGTTAAGGCGATTCTCACATAACACCGCGACAGATGGTGAAACAGATCACGTTGCATTGAGTGAAAGCCTTTGATATCTAACACGTACATCACCCGACCGTACTGACGAGCGGTGTCGCAATAAATTGGGTAGTGGCTACAGCTGATACAAACAAATGACAGGTATCGCTCCCGCTCATGGATTGCGCCACCCACATCATCCCGCTCGCCCGCTTTGATCCGCCACCTGCGTCGCCTTTTGATCAGCGCCAAATAAAAACACCACTAATTATATCAGGGTCCGTCTGGTACATGCCTATGAACCATGTACCCCAGGGTTCAGTTTAAATACAAATTCGGGCATTTTTCCTGTAAGTGCTTTCACTTGAACATAATTTATTCAGTGAACACACGAATCTTGGACATGGGATAATTTTTAACCCACATGGAAACGATTTTCGCTTTGAGAAGTAGTTCATCCGTAATGAAGGGTAAAAGGTACGGTTGCTGGTGGATATACTTTAGGCACGTGGCATAATTATTTTAACTTTTTCTCTGTAAAAGCATGTCCGTTTCAGATGCTATGCTATGTTTCTGGTGTGGCATATGTCCACAGACTATGGCGATCTCTAATTATTAGAGGACTTATTATAGACAAGTGACGATCGGTCGTATGTCTACACCCTGCAATTGTTATAGCACCTGTATATCGTCGTACTAACACACATTTACGGTCATTGCAGAGCAATACAATTCAAACGAAAGCCGTGTAAATCAATTTGCCTTTGGGAGGTATAGCCCCTAACTTGTCTAGAGCCAATAGCGTTACAAATCATTTGTAACCGGCTACTGTGGGGCTTGGTATGCAGGTCCTGTGCTACCTGGATAGACAAGTGGCAGTTGTTTCTAAAGCGTTCGTATTTCTTTGTATTTCTACAACGACAGGCAACAGAATCTATAAAACAGCTTTTTACTTTTTTATCGTCGTTATCGCTAACCATACTATGTATAAGTTTTTAGACTAAGTTAGGCCATCAGGTTGACCCAAAACAGTGACCACTAGATTGTGAGTGGAAATGAAAGCAACTAATAGTTTTTAAAACATCATATTAGTACAAGGTTTTGAACCTTTGACCTGGCGTGACGTATCAAAATTATTATATTCAACAAATATGGACGTTTTACTGCCATTACCTTACCTCGCACAAATATCATAAGACGTCGTAAAACAGATCTATCGTAAGCTCGTAACGCGTGTGTAGCGATCCATAAGTTATGAACAACTGCGCGTTTCATAAACGAGATTACATGTAATGTTAGGTGCGACGATATTGTTAGTACGCTAAAAACGAGATATTTACCATGTTTATTATTTTTGTACTCAGATCCCGATATTTCAGCACTATTGCAGGCTCAACCATGATCACGGATAAACAGTTTATCCGTGTTTAGTGACCATGTCAGTATAAACATTGATAGGTTTTATGTTAGACAGTTGGAAAAAAGGGAAAAGCATTTTTAGGTAATTGTAAAGTACAAGACGTCTACAGCTATGTCTGAGCTAGTTTACACTGTTTTAATTTCGACTCTGTGATAGATGTAATTATGTAGTTTAACAAGAAAGCCCGATGATACAGCTAAACAATCTCTCTCTCTTCAAGTGCCTCTCCAACAAGTGAAGGTTGGCAGTCAGCTCTGTATATCCGATTCGGTCTTTTGCCAGCCTAAAAAGTACCGTGGCGTGGCGTAAATTTACGTAGTTATGACAGTACATTACAAAATATCCACACAATGTTATCTAAATCCATTCCATTTGTTACTAACATAGTTTATAAATAGTGTGTATTACTCATCACATGGATCAAGGTCTGAAATACCTAAAGGATTTTTTTAGGCCATCTGTGGGCTTGCAGATATCAGTCTAATTTGAGTAAATGTCATATAATACGATTTCAGTTGGTTCGACGGATTCGTGTGGGATAAGAGTAATGTGTATGTCAGTGTGGGCATGAGCAAGTGAATTAGTTACTCCTACAAGACTTCCCACCTTAATTCTCCCCTATAAACATTTCTTTTGACATAACTATGCCCACGATACGCCCTGTAGCGGTCGCGTTACGCAGTTTACCTTCTTACTTACTTTAAGTGTCAAGGTAGATTCGATTTACCTTTCAATACACCTATTAAAACTTGATCAACTGCGAGATATTCTGTCATAATAGGTATTTTTAGTAGCAGTAGTACTCACTGCTAGCTATAAAGTTGCCTCACCTATGATTCATGTAAATACAAAGTAAAAATTAACGTTAGGTTAGCCAATATAATAGCCGTAAACAAACTGTGAAAGGACAATAGTGTAGGATGATCCACTTGAATGACAGAAGGATATTGTCGGTACATATTTCTGAAATTAAAATTGTATTGAAAAAAATAGGTACTTTTCAAAAACTACCCAAATCGCTTCACGTGTTCCTACAGAAAAGAGTTCTCTCTACTTCTCTAGAATTCCATCATCAGACAAAAAAAAAAATCCAAGTCGGTCCAGCCATCTTCGAGTATGTACCTACCTAATCGGGGTTCAACGAATTGAGAACCTCCTCTTTTTTGAAGTCGGTTAAAAAGAAGAAGTGAAGTTAGTTGAAACTGTGGCCACGCGTAAGAATGATGTGACATTATTTACATGTACAAATAATCGATAGTTGTTAAAACTACTGATCCGAATGAAATAAATGAAGCGTTTGAAATAGCTAAAACGTGTTATAAAGAAATCCTTGCTAGTTCTTTCACACAAGTGCCAATAAGAGATAGCTATTCCATTTTATTGTAAACTCTCTCTTGTAACAAAGAGCTATAAAACTTGAACAACAAGCGTCTCGGACAATAGCGTCATTTATATAAACACGTTTACCGGCACTACGCCAGTTCGACACTACGCCAGTACGACACTACGACGATACGACAATATGGGGGGTAACGTCTCGCGCGAATACTAACATATCCGAACGATTGGAGTTTTATGGCAACATTCAGGGGTGCCCAAAATATAGCTGGTTTAAAAAACTAATGAAAATCATTGTATGGACGACTGAAGCGACTTACAAAAATCAGCAAGACAAAATTACTAGATTAATTATCTTAGAAGAACTAAAGATTATTTTCATAAGTAACCGCATAAATATAAGCATAATTAGCCAGTAATGTTCCCACTGCTATGACATAGGCCTCCTCTCTATGAGAGATAGGCTGTAATCCACGACCTGGGTCCAGTGCGGGTTGAAAGAAGTCACATGTCTTCGAATCTTTGGTGACCACAAAAGTCGTATAATAAAATAATTTTAAGGATAGAAAAGAATAAGACTGAATATTTTCTGTAACCATCAATAGAAACTTTTGACCATCAGGTCGATCTATCTGCTACTGCGGAGCTCATGCTCAGAATATTGACCTCGAGGTATATGAATTTGGTTCCCAAATCGGACAATATGTGGTGAGGTTTGTCCATTTACTACAGAAATTTCTCAATAACAGCTCCGAGTCTAGTAAAGATTCATGCTACGTTGATGACAATAGGCTCGCTCTCTGTATCGTAGGACTAAAACATACCTGACTAAAATGTTGGTGTATTTAGAACAGACACAATAATATATACACCTTTACCTAATCCTTCAAGGAAAAACGTATTGTATTATTATAATTTTATGTCTTGTCTTTCTATTTGCTTTTCGTATGGAATTAGTCAAACTTCTATCCTACTAAACTATCTAGTAACTAAAACTTTTATCCAAGTTTATTACCAGATTTTAGCCGCCCCGAACATTTTGAGGTACATTTTCCAACCGATTATTATCACCGCAAGCATTTGGGAGCAAGCCAAACGACACCAGGTTACAACTATCATGATACTATGATACCGAACTATGATATTAAGATTGAACCGGATGAATATTGTTATGTAATGTTATTTGATTTTACAGTAACGGCCTCCAGTCTGGATCTGTGCCCGGTTAATAGCAATGGACTGTTATAGAATTTAATACCGGTAAATAATGGTTCTACCCGTCCAGTTTTTATAATGTAGACAAAGGCAACGTGTATGTTAACATAAAAAACGGTAAAAAAGGACTTCCTTTAAAAAAATCCAGTGATGTGCCACCCCTACGTTGTATTTGTTGTCGATAGTCGTCACGTCCGATAGTCGCCACAAACTTACAAGCGCCGTTATAAACTCACGAAGGGGTCTACCTTTTTTGGCAGAATTTTTTATACCCGAATTTTGTTTTGCATAACAGTGGATGGCAGAAACTTCATTTCGCAGAAAATCATTTGGCATACACTCATTTACCATACATTCAAAACGCATAATTTTGTAAGTCAGAATCATCTTTGAGCATAAACTTCATTTCCAGAACCATCATTCCGCCGAAAATTCATAATCAGAATCGTCTTTTGGCACGCATTTCATTTCATACATACGTGTAACATGCAACAACAATAATAATTATTATTAATAATTATTATCAGCTCACCCCTGCTAAAATTTCTAGCTGAGAACATTAAATGTTGGTATTATGTCAAAAATAACAATATTTATTATTATTATTATTAATAATAATAATGACGTCACTCATACATGCAACGCATGTACTCCATGACGCGGGCTCGCTTCGCTCGCATATTACATAACACTAATATCTTCTGTCCCCGAAGTGCCGGGCCTCCGCCGGCCTCCTTCGTCGGCCTACGGCCCGGTGCCCATGCCGCCCATAAAGGATACTTTCGCGAGACGGTCGTCATACCTTATAATAATCTACCAAATAAAATTCTGCCATCTTAAAAGTATGCCATTGAAAATTCAGCTATTTAAACATTCTGCGAAATGAGTATTCTATTAAATAATTGTTCTGCCATAAACGTCATTCGTTCAAAGAAGAATATGCCAAGTGTGGTATGCCAAATAAATTTCGGAGCATCAAGTTTCTGCCAGATAGATGGTACCCCTCACGAAGAACTATTGTTTGACCAAACCGCGACCGCCTGAATAGCGTCTGGAATATTGTACTTTTTGGTACTTTTACTGATTTTGTAGGGTGCTTATTGTGATTCACGCCTGCGTGCACAATCAGTTTATGAAAACCGTGGTCAGTTTTGTAAATGTAACCTCATAATCATTACTTAAATTATTTAAAATAGCGAGTCAAACAAGATATGGTTTATGACTATGAGGAAGTACACAAAGGAAGTCGAAATCGGTTCAGTTTCAACCCTAAAAGTGAAGTTTTAATTTTCTATGAAATTGTTGTTAAAACCGATAGACCAATTACAATTTCGACAGAACAATTGCGTCACATTGTTCTTTGACAATATCAGTCTTCGAGATGCTTTAGTGAAAGCAATGGAATAGACATCATCATCATTATTTTGCCCTTATCCAAATTCATTTAGGGTTGCCGCAGCATGTCTTCTTCTTCTATACTTCAAGTAAAGGAACAGACGCTGCATAAATTGAGCAAGGTGACCACTGCAATTGCAGGCACATGAGTTGAATCTAAAAACGTATGTCTAGTCTCGAATATTACCATATCTCTGTGGGCTAGACAGTCGACACTCCAATATGAAGGCTGTTGTATTTTCTAATAGCAATCTACGTGTGCCTGGGGAGAGCTGAACATGTCTTGTTTAGTGAAGAAACATTGACTAGCATTTAAACACTATTGATCTCTTCACTGTTACTAAAACATTGCTGCCATGTCAAAAAGTGAACCAAATAACATACTCCTTTTTTGGTCAATCGTGTAAATACCAAACTATAGCCAAAAAATAGCAAACTACAGTCAAAAAGCCTGAGTTGCCCTGGCTGGAAACTTTACACTCAAGGCACCCCACAGGATTGTCTGGTCAAGGAGTCGACAACTTCTTAGGTTGAACTGCGAGATAACATTCACAAAAAAAACAAGCCTGTGTACATTTTGTATACGAGTTCAATAGTTCATCAGTTTAGAAAGGCAAGGAACTAAATCATTGTCTATCTATCAACTTCAATCGGAAGTCAAAGTTACACTTAGAGACACAAAAACAGTCCTTTAATAAAACACACACTTTGAGATAAATGTTAGTGGCAACGCCGGGATACCCACGGCCTAAAAAAACAAACAGCAACCTTATTGATGAGGTTCTTTAGAAAGAACTACTCGCTACCGGCGTGCGTGTATGACCTGCATGACTATTGCATATCTTTTTTATGTCAGTGGCTATCAGAAGTGTCCATAAATTAACTGTAAATTGTTTATGGTTTGGTACATTTTTTTTTTAAACGTAACTATTTGACAGTTATTTGATAGACACTAACAGTTAGCCACTGTCATTAAAAGATACGCAATAGCCCTGCAGATGTACGAACGTGAGCGAAGGAAGCAAAAAGTGTCTTTCTGTGGTTTCTACTTCCATGGGCAAAAGACGTGCTTTTTGTAATCATTATCTATTTTGAAATAACATTGCCTTCCCAAAAACGTAATCTGTCACAAAATACAGTAAGGTAGCAACCATTTAATGCTCTCAGCTCTAGCCCAGCATACATTACCAGCATGCGACGCATTAAGTTTAAACGCTGCAGATATTAATTCACAATGACGTAAGTAAAGGTTCCTTGTATGATTGTGACAGCGTGCGGACGTGGGATAAGACGAGAGGCCAGAAGGTTTACCTACTACAAAAATTAAATTCGAGAATTTCCAAAAACTTCTCTTCAACCCCTGAAGTGCATGGTACTGCTCATGTACTGCTGGAAAGTATCTGTCTGATCTAGAAAAAGATATCCTAACTAATATTATAAATACGAAAGTAACTCTGTCTGTCTGTCGCACTTTCACGCCAAAACTGTACTGAACCGAATGGTACACAGATAGTATAGAGTCTGAGAAAGGTCATAGGCTTTTTAATGCGAAAAAGGGCTATATAGGGTTGAAAGGGATGAAAAGATTACTTTGTCGTGGGCATCAGCTAGTTCATCAAAATTTTTGTGGTGGTTACTTATCCAGTTGCCGTGTACGGTAGAGAAATTAATGAAATGAAAATGAACACAAAACTGAACTAATTTATTTTACGAGTGTTGTCAAGCGCGTGTAAACTGCCTTAATTGATTGAACAAGGTAATTATCTCAACTAATTAGCCAATCACATCACTTGACCTGCGTTTAATTTTAATGCTTCAATTATAATGTACGTTTGGAATATTGGGTATTATGTAATTTTTCCATATTTTAGTCTTTCCATACGAATGCCAAAGTTTTGTGATTTTAATTTACGATCAATAAAATCTAAGTTTTTAGACAACTCATCGTCATCTGCCTAGTCTTTTCCAACTATAGTCTAGGCAACAAACGCCTTTTTGATGAAGTTTTTTCAGCAGTCTCCGAAAATTATGATTGAGGTGTCATTCGATTCGGAATGGCATCCAGATGATTTTCGAAGAAAAATGAAGTTCCGCTTGCAAAAATTGCAAAAGTTATTAACAATTAACTAAAAAATTTAAAATGGGTTTAGTGTTTTGCAAATATCTCAAAACCTAATTAAAATTTTTCAAATTTGAAATAAGATTCGAAAAGGGGAGGAAATTTCCTAAAGAATGTTCTAACTTTTGGAATTGTAGGACCAATATTAATAACTTTCCGATCGGGTTGAAAATACGCCCGAAAACTGGTACTCCGTCTTGCGCAAGCTACGCTCCATTCGGACCTTTAATGAATAAATGTTATTTAAACTTATTAAATATGAAAATTAAAAATTAAAAAAATTCAGGCGCCTGCAGGATAGATCAATACACAATAATCTGTGATCTAAAAATTTTTATCGCGAATTTTCAATAAGTTATAAAATAATTAATTAACAATTTTTTGTAGCACGAACACTGACATTGCAAGTGCGATAATAATTACACTATTCATCTGAGATTTTTTTCCTTTCGTGGAGCTATTTTTCAAAGGTCTAAGAATAGGCTATCGTTGGAAAAATTAAAAAAAAATTAATTTTCATTTTTTTATTAACAATTTACTGAAATGAAAAATTTCAAACCTTCATTAGACATTAAAAAAATCTTTTTTTTTATTATATTATTAGTGAACCGTTTTTGTATGATCAGAAGCTACTTAAAAATGATTTTTTATATTTTTTATATCCTGTTTTTTAAAATATTTTTATAAACAAATGCGTTGTTTATGAGATAATTTAATGTTTTTTTTTAATATCGTAATCTTTGATAATAATCATAATTAAAAAAAAAAACCGTTTCTTAAAAAAAATGTTTATTTGCTTAAAAACGCATTTGTTGATTAACAATTATTTTCTCCCACTTCTAATTAATATTAAGGTATCATTATTTTTAAATCACCATTATTTGTTTTTTCTTTTCGATATATAATAAAAAAATAGTGTTTTATTAAAACCTTCATTGTTTATGTAATAAACAATTTGTTAAAAACAAATAAATTTTCACTTTATATTTTTTTTCTCGTTTTACTTATTGTCACAAAAACAGAATGATTCTTTTTTTTTCATTTAATTTTTTTTACAACTTTTTTTTTAATTTGAAAAAATGAAAATCATATCTGTTTTTGTGACAATATTAACTTATTGTCACAAAAACATATGATTTTGTTTTTTTCATTAAATTTTTTTTTCAACTTTTTTTTTAATTTGAAAAAAACAAAATCATATCTGTTTTTGTGACAATAAGTAAAACAAGAAAAAAAATATAAAATTCGCGATAAAAATTTTTAGATCACAGATTATTGTGTATTGATCTATCCTGCAGGCGCCTGAATTTTTTCAATTTTTAATTTTCATATTTAATAAGTTTAAATAACATTTATTCATTAAAGGTCCGAATGGAGCGTAGCTTGCGCAAGACGGAGTACCAGTTTTCGGGCGTATTTTCAACCCGATCGGAAAGTTATTAATATTGGTCCTACAATTCCGAAAGTTAGAACATTCTTTAGGAAATTTCCTCCCCTTTTTGAATCTTATTTCAAATTTGAAAATTTTTAATTAGGTTTTGAGATATTTGCAAAACACTAAACCCATTTTAAATTTTTTAGTTAATTGTTAATAACTTTTGCAATTTTTGCAAGCGGAACTTCATTTTTCTTCGAAAATCATCTGGATGCCATTCCGAATCGAATGACACCTCAATCATAATTTTCGGAGACTGCTGAAAAAAATTCATCAAAAAGGCGTTTGTTGCCTAGACTACTAAGTCATAATCGACATCCAGTCTAACCAGATGCAGATTAAAACAAGCATTTTACTCTCTCTCTCTGACCTCCCCAACCGAGTATAGTACTAGGTAAGAAAGCGGAGAGGAGCGGAGACGAAAGGAGATGTGCGGAAATCGGCCAATCACATTAGTTAAAAAGTAAACAACTAAAACCCGACTACGACAAAAAAACCGACGCTGAAAAAGTATGAAACAAGATTTTCAGGATAGAACAAAAAGAAAAGCCGTAGTCACACGGTATTAAAGTGTTTAGGTTGGTACCTATAACGTGTGACTACGGCTTTTCTTTTTGTTGTCGTTGTCGGCTTTTAGTTTTTTACTTTTTTTTTGTCCGCTAGAGGGCGCCAAATCGCTTTTTGTGACACGTCACGTAGCCTATGTTCAGCGAAAGATAAAGACGGTTCTAACCTAACGATACATCATATGTCGAGTTCCGATAAGTAGATTAGAAGCTATGAGGGAACAAATGAAGATACTCACATACATACATACAAACATACCTAAATAGCCAGTCAAAATCATAACCCTCCTTTAGCTTTGCCGTAGTCGGGTAAAAATTAACATCTGCTCTTTCGCCCTTTCTGTGACTGGCCAAATTTGGCATAATTATCTCTCCGCTCTGCTCGTCTCCTCTTTGGTGGATACCGGACCTTAAGCCAGCCCGTTCGTGCCCTCTCATTATCTATTTTCGTTAGAACTTCTGCCGATAATGACTGCATGTTGTTGGTCGAGTTATCTCTACGGATAGCAGTGTGGCGTCGGATAGAATATCTCATGCATAGGTTAGCGCCACAGATCTATATAATAGATAGCGCAAAAGCAACTACTTCGCGTGCCACTTTTCGTGCCTAGCTTACGTACAAAAATCGTAAGTGGCCACTTTCGCGCTCAGTCTGCATCGGTGTATAGCGCTAGTTGGACGTCGGCGCTAGTGCAAAAGGCAGGGGTTGGGGCCGTAAGCGGCGGCGTCTTTGAATCGATTTGATTTTCCGATGTATTGTGCTGGTGACGTCATAATAGGTAGGTAGTCAAAAAATGGCACGCTTTGTTTTCATACAGATCGTGATGCTAGTTACGTTATCTAGGTCTGTCTATCTATATCTGTGGTTAGCGCGTACAGCAGTGCGATGCGACAGACCATGGCTTATGCAGTGCGGGGGAAATACACGTTCTGTGGAGACAGCGTCGGACCGGGGTAATGTGGCGCCAAGTGTCGCTTTTGGGTATTCTAATGTTGAAAGATGATAAATCTAATAAATAAAGAGAGAAGTCCTGACTGACTGACTGACTCATCAACGCCCAGCCCAAACCCTTGGACCTAGAAAGCTGAAATTTTGCACAGAGGTTTCCTTTATAATGTAGACAAGGAATAAGGAAGGATTTTTTGAAATTCAACCCCTAAGGGAGTTAAATAGGGGATGAAAGTTTGTATGGAAAATCGTTATTTTCACACGGGCGAAGCCGCTGGCAAGTAAAATATAAAGTTGGAGTTGTGTTTCTTAATTAATTATGCAGAACTTGAAACTAAACCGTTGGACCCGTGCCTGGTCATTCCTTAGTCGTGTCTGATTATTTATGGCCCCATCAAAATCAAAAGTAATTTATTCAAATAACCGCACTTTTATAATGTTAAAAATTTACAAGAGACCGGGTGGGTTTTGGCGAACTGTCTCTTGTAAATTTAGTTTTTTTTTTTGGAGGGTGAGAAATCACCAAATAACTCCTCTCGCCCTGGGTAGAGCGGTGTCAGACTCCTACTGACTAAAACCACCCATGTTCTTTCTTAGCCCTTAGTCCGAGGCCGCGGTATCTCTTTCGATCAACCCATAGTCCCGACGGGATTGTTATAACTCCTGATTAAACCGCTGCCTTATTTTTTTTTTTGACACTCCCCTTCGCTCTTGGGCAGAGCGAAGGGGAGTGTCAGACTTCTACTGACTAAAAACCGAACCCATGTTCCCTCCCCGCCCTTGCGCCGAGGCCACGTCATCTAGTACAAAAGTCCGCGGCCCCGACGGGCGTCGGCCCTTGCGGGCCCCTCCTTGCTGACATCTCTTGGAGGCGCGCGTGGAACGCGAACGCGCCGCCGACACGGTCTGTTGCCGTCATGACGACGGCCGGACGGCAAGCTAGCCCATTACTCACCGTCCACAGGCCCGCGTCTACGGTGGCCGGAAGCCATCACGTGGCCCCCGACGCCCGGAGCGCCTTCCGCGGCGGCTGGGACGTTGAGAGGTTCTCTCTCTCTCTCGTTCCGCCACCTCCTTCGCTAGCATCACTGCTTCGCAGAAGGAGGCGACGGCGTCCCATTCCTCCTTGCCCCGGACCATGGCTTGCACCAGGGCCGGACGCGAGATGTCGCCGCCGCCGATCGCCGCTACGAGAACACGGCGGGGCTCCGCCCAAGCAGGGCACACCTCCACAGTGTGCTCCACCGTGTCCTCCGGTCGGTCCTCGCAGTGGTTAAACCGCTGCCTTGGGCAAAATTCTGTCATGTTAATTACATGTCTTCCTTATGAAATCTTCAATAACACGTTTACAAGAAAACAATAATATACCCTACGGGTATCTTTTTTGAACTACGTGTATTGGCACAGTTTTATCAATCGTAAATATATTTACGTATCGAGAAGTCCTCACTATGTCACCCATATATTGCGGAGTGTACTTCAAAAGCAAATGTGTTTGATTAAGAATGCTTGGTGTCTATTTAGGGTTGAACTTGAGAGGCTTTGCTATTTCAGACAGAGACGAAGAAAGTCGTTTGATGTTTGTAAATGAAGGAGTTCAGTAATACTAGCTTCAATTATTACTGTAAGAGTTGTTTCTGTAAAGTATGTTCAACAATTTGAGAAAATAACTCTTACAATAAGCCGGTAGTTGACAAAAAAAAACTAATTATTCCGTCAGATAGATTTACAAAAAATATTGGACATTTTTTTTTTCTTTTTTCCCGTGAACAATAAATGAAGACGATACAGTGCTTCGAAAAGTCGTGCGACGTCACAGTTTGGTAGGTACATTTTTTACCAGAAAGTGACGTCACCAGCCCCCACTTACGATCTTTGACAGGATTTATTTTTAGTTAATTTGATAAATCAAAAAACACGTTTCGAATATTTTTCGATAATCTAACAGACGGACTAAACAGAATCATATTTTTTTAGTCAGTCAACTACCCTATTGAAGCACGTGTCCACGTGTATAAAAAATACGCACCCGACCTTCACATCAAACATCAGTAATTGTCTTAAATGTTTGGTATTGTTATTAATATTTTAATTGTTTGTTGTTTTTCCAGATCTATAGGGCATCGCCTTTCCAAGTTTTAATTCAACGTTTGTCTTTTGGATAATAGGACAAATATCTATTGGTGGTTTCAAATAATGTACCTATATTCAAATAAAATCTCCACGGTCCTATGCCAGCCTCGGATCATCCAGGTTTTACCTATTGTTCTTTTTTGGAGGATGAGAAATCATCAAATTAATGACTCATCCCGCTCTGGGCAGAGCGGTAGGGAGTGTCAGACTTCTACTGACTAAAAACCACCCAAGTTCCTCCTTAGCCGATCTTGTCGAGGCCGCGGTATCTCTTTCGAACAACCCGCAGCCCGGACGGGATCCAGGTTTTACATCAATAGTAAATTTTCAAATAAATTGAACCAATTTCCATGTCTTTACAAGATCCTCTTCTAAAAATTGATGCCCTCCATCAATTTCACGACTTTCTATTAAACAGAACGTATTTGAGCATTACCTCCAAGTTGTAACACTTAGTAGTGAGGTCGGCGTCGATCGCTGACGAAGCGAACCAGTAATGAAGCCGAGGGGATCAGGTCTCTCCGTGAAGCCTTTGCCCTCAGTTTGATGATCTAATATAAGATTACCAGCCAGTAGCGGTAAGCCTTTTGAAGAGTTCATTTTCAGTTACGAGGCTAAGTTTTTGGATTTCTAACGATATAATATGAGGGGTTTTTAAGGGTCTCAGGGTTGGATGAAATAACAAAACAGTTTCTTCGTCTACGTCTAAATTCATTAAAAACACTGACTTTTAGGAGTTGAATCAGGGTGTTATTTGTTCGTTCATAAGTTTCTGAATGAACCATATAATTATATAGCGTATATTAACAATCCGTAATACAATTTTCCATCCAAAACACTTAATCCAAGTCACTTAATCCCCTATCTTCACAAAACACATTTAACGAACTCAATTCTAATACATTTCATTGTGTCTAAACCTATCAACACAACACGCTCACGCTTGTCAATTAATTATTCACACAAATCCGCACAGTCGCACGTAATCGCACGGACTCGTACATGATCGGTTGCGATCGGTTGCGAATGGTTGCGAATAATTCACGCGTCATTATGAACGTATTACGCGGAAACACGAGCGCTATTTAATTATAAACGGACTTTGCGAAGGGAATTAATGAGGAAATTAATGGGATTCAATGTTAAATGATGATTGTATAGGATTGAAAGTGTTCGATGAATGAGCGGCGCTCATTAGTAAGTCATGGATTCGTCTGGTTTACTTGTTGTGTAATGAAAAGCATTATGTTTTGATAATTGGTTCATCACCAACATCATTAAGCTGTATTAAGCTTCAGACAAACATTGGCCATCCTTAATCCGCCTCAACGACTGGTCATGTGCGTTCTCCTAAAGATTTTTCCCAAAACATTCACCAGGTTGCAAGTCTGGTGTGTTCCTTCGTTTTGCTCAAACTACTGTTTTAAAGCTCGCAAATTTTTAAAGATAAGATAAGATAAGATTTAAATTCAATATCTTGAACTACATACCATAATAGTTAGGGAGATATATTATTACATATTCGCTAGTTATGTTTAGGGATGAATTTGGGCGAGTCTATCTCCATCAATCCAGAATCCAGGCTGGAAGCACAGGCAGAAAATTCCCGTTGAAAAAAATATAATTATACTTTACTTGACCTGATGATCAAACCTAGGACTTTGTGTTTAGCAGTAAAGCAGGTAACGAGATAAGCCCTTACCCTTTATGAAAATTATGAACAACAAAAATTGTTTTGTTGTGGTCACGAGCGACTGCTGAGCATGTTTTTGAGTTTTTCCATCAAGTTAATGTCTCTTATTACTCGAACCTACAACATAACCGGCGGAATGTGGTCAAATATTAGACACAAGGTAAGTGTACAATTGTACATAGTAGGTACTTAATAGGAGACCACATTTCACCAGCTTTATTTAAGACACAGATTCTGATGTACCTCAATCTAACCTTTCAGAAATTCGTGATGATTCATTGTTCCCAACAGCAACAACATCACTATTTACAACCCATTCACAATCACAGCTGTCTATTTCCTTCACAAAACATCTAAATGTAGCGATATTTACACAAAGGTGGCCTCGATACCACCGCGCCGCCATAACGGATGGCGAACACGTACGGGTTAAAGGTTACAAGCATTGTGTGTGAGGGTTAACTTCCTGTTCGGGTTACGGGTTATAGCTGCTTCAACCCTCTTTAAAGGAAACGTCATAATTTAGAACATAAGGGGTGAAAGAATCAAGTTTAATTGTAGTTTAAAAGTTAAAAGTTATGAGATTTTTTAAGAACCTTCTTAATGTCAGTCCTTCCAAGATTTTATTCACCCGGGGCTGCAACTGTTCGAAAGAGGTACCGCGGTCCCGAAAGACAAAGGGCTAAGAAGGAACAGATTTAGTCAGTTGAGGTCTGATACTTTCTTCGGCTCGGCCCAGAGCGGGAGAGGTCAATTGATGATTTCCCATCCAAAAAAAGACGGGTTTTATTTACAATTTAAGAGTGTTTAGTAGACCATGCAAACTTTAGATTTTTATTGAAATGGACCTCTCCAAATCACCAGAAGAATAATGTTATGCCTTACTTTTACGTTTGCTATTAAATAACTTAGGTGACAGAAACAGAATCACATCTTAGGGCAATCAAGTTATTATAATACAGTCTTATGCTTAACAGAGTAATTTTATCATCATCATCATTTCAGCCAAAAGACGTCCACTGCTTTACATAGGCCTCCCCCAGGTGTCACCACATCCATCCAGTCTCGCATCCAGCGGGTCCACGCAACCTTCACAAGGTCATCGGTCCACCTAGTGGGAGAATTTACAGAACACTTATCTAATTATTTCAATTCCAGTATTAAACACTCTTAAAACCCGATAAGCTACCGAAACCGTAAACTCATAAAGTGCTAATTTACGTCACTTGCCTAATAACTAACCACTTCGCATTTTCCAAATATAATACGACAGTGAGTAACCCCACTTAACAGGCTGATTTCATTACGAAGCAATCTTTCTATTACTATCAGTAATTTTGCGGCGCGAGGTCTACATCGCTCGGGGGGTGCAAGTAGTGGGGAGGGCACCGTGTTCCGCATACCAAGTGACCAGTTAAATGTATTCGTTATGATGCAGTCGCAGTACGGACTTGCCTACTAATATGTATGAGAGGTGGATATTCAGATTGCTGGTTATGATTTTTATTATGAATAGTAAAAATATTGAATTAAAATATATGTGTGTTGTAGAATGGATGATGAGGTTTGAAAGGACAATGCACTGTCTGTACTTGTCACTGTCGTAAAGACCCAGACAATAGAATTATGGTACAATGTTGCAGACTTGATTATTTTACTTTGTCAATATAAACAGACTGAAAGCCGACCCCAAACATAATTATGTAGTTTAGAAAAGGCACACAAATGATGATTGTGTCTGGGTCGCTTGCTGTATCATCATCTTCTTGACCGTGCCCTGCCTCGGCGGTCCGTCACACTAACATTTCATCATCGTCATCATCATTTCAGCCGAAAGACGTCCATTGCTGGACATAGGCCTCCCCGAAGTGTCGCCACATTGACCGGTCCTGTGTGTCTCGCATACAACGGATCCCCGCAACCTTCACCGCACTATCATTTAGTTTACTCCTTTTAATTTCATATCATTCCTCACACAACCCATCCATCGTTTCCTTGTTCTTTCTCTCCCTCTCCATTTATCAACATGACTGCTTGCAGTATCATCTAACTTAATCATTCAGTCAAAAGATGACCATATTGCTGCGTGATCTAAGTTATTCTAATGGCAATTACAATCGCAATTCGATGTTTTAGTCTGCCAGCGGAAACTGCCTAGCATCCGCGTATGTACGTTAGGTAAATAAAAAGATTTTATTTAATAAGTTTATGTTTAGACACAGCGGTCTATGTTTCTGAATAAAAATAGAATATCTGCGTTCTTTCCTCCAGTCTTGTCGGTAAGGGTCCAATGGCATTAGATCGTATTCGTTTCATTCCATTACGCAGGGAATAGAGTCCTTGTAACCTACCCGCTCGGGGTTACTCGTGTACAGTCCACGGCTAACACATGTTTAGATCTAGTGATATTTTAAAGATTCTTTTGAAATTAAAATGCACAACTGTTTAGCATGTTTGACTATTTTATTTAGGGTAGTATTTAAACGAGTGACTGTAAATGAAAATTTTAAGTTACAAAAATAATTAATTTAGGTCACAGAATTACTAAGTGAGCGACTGACTGTGAGCGACAAGAAATCAACAGAACGGCAATTTACAAACAATAATTTGAGCTACATATAATACAAAATGAGTAGCTTCATAATTTTTGAGCGACCCAATATTTATATGAGTGACAACGTTACGTCCTGCATTTTTTTCAATATTTGGCAAATGATTTATTAATACTGAACGGCATTTTATCTTAAATGAAGTGTTTCGATTAGAAAAATCACTTTGAAAATTACTATAATGAGTAGAGTACTATGACCACACTTTTTTTTTGAAAATGTTCGTATGAAATAACTATTTGAAGAAACACTTTTAGCTAAGAAATTTAATTATTTAAGGGTAGGTTGCATGTATTCCGAAAAAATAAAGCAATATTTATTTACTTAAATCAAATGAAGGGTTCTCTATTGTGTCACCTAACTTTTTTATCCATAATTTAAAATGCCATAACTTTTTTTGTCCTAATCATCATTTGTCCGAATGATAACTTACCCGAACTAAATATCACATGCCATAAAATTGAAATCCCTAAATATAATATGACCTAAATCCATTTGTCTTATATATTACAATCAATAATATACGAAAGACATAAAAACGTTTTCCATAAAAGTTTTAAGTCCTAAATTAAAATAACATAATGTTTATATAACATAATAATATTATTAGAACAAAGTACAACAAAGCTTTTGGTCACGTCACTCATACATGCAACGCATGTACCTACTCCATGACGCGCGCTCGCTTCGCTCGCATATTATATAACACTAATATCTTCTGTCCCCGAAGTGCCGGGCCTCCGCCGGCCTCCTTCGTCGGCCTACGGCCCGGTGCCCATGCCGCCCATAAAGGATACTGTCGCGAGACGGTGATTCATCCACTTAGCGGACGACTAGCAACAAACAATCTGTAGTTTTCATTTATAAAAGTTATCAAAATAATAAACATAAGACCTCAAATAGAATATCAGTAACCAATTAACCATTAATCATTAATAAAGCAGCTTACAAAACGTTGCTCAATCTGAACTTTTTAGTAGTATAATATGTAAAACCTCAATTGGAAAAATCGTCTCTATCTTAATATTTAAGTTACCCTTTGTGTATTTCTAGTCGCTCACTTAGTAATTTTGTCGCTCAGTTAGTAATTTTAATATCTGAAATGGATTTATCACAACCCACTTTTTGTAAGCTCGTTCCGGATTTTATTATTAATCAATATTTGTCGTTAGTTTAGTTTATTTTTCGCTTACTCAAATTCATACCGCTCAAGTTATAAAAACAGTATATCATCATCAGTCGCTTAGTTATTTTTTATTCGCTCGTTTTATAATTCCCCTTTTATTTACTATTGTAATTATTATACTGCATGAATCACTTTGTATTTCATTAACAAGTGAATTTGTTCTCGACCTGGACGTCTCCATGTTGGTATCGATGGTAAACCTCAACGATGGAAAGTGAATTTAAACATAAGAAGCAATGAATTATGAATTTTATTTAAAATCCCTCGGATATCAACAGCAATGTGTGTTAAGAAACCAGGATGTTGTTTTTTGCCAAGTGCGCGGCGACCAAACCCTCTTCAAATTCAGCTGATTTCTAATTGTACGGGAAGCTAATACAAAACGAAGTCAGGTTATACCAGATGTACAGCTTGATTTGACCCCGTGTGCATGTTATTTTTTGGTCTTGACTGTACTCGGTCAAATTTCATTGAGTCTAACTCAAGGTCAGACTGTCGACGGAGATCTAGATAGATTGCATGATGTCTGAATTCGTTGGGGAACTCGATTCAGTGCTGAATTGCTGATGTTAGATCTAGGCGGGGAATTATGTCTAGGAATGTTTGTGGCCTTTCGCTATTTTGCTTGGAGATGCTAAGAGTCAATTTATTTAAGAGGCTGGTGGAGGTTTAATGGTCCATTTAGAATTATAGTACCAGAGAGACATTCTAGCAGTGATACTGATAATATGCCTTTTGGGTACCATCTATCTGGCAGAAACTTGATGCTCCGAAATTTATTTGGCATACCACACTTGGCATATTCTTCCTTGAACGAATGTGTTTATGGCAGAACAATTATTAAATAGAATACTCATTTCGCAGAATGTTTAAATAGCCGAATTTTCAATGGCATACTTTTAACCTCTCAGATCCCCCCCAGCCTCACTCATTATGATGGCAGAATTTTATTTGGTAGATTTTTATAAGGTATAACGACCGTCTCGCGAAAGTATCCTTTATGGGCGGCACGGGCACCGGGCCGTAGGCCGACGAAGGAGGCCGGCGGAGGCCCGGCACTTCGGGGACAGAAGATATTAGTGTTATTTAATATGCGAGCGAAGCGAGCGCGCGTCATGGAGTGCATGCGTTGCATGTATGAGTGACGTCATTATTATTATTAATAATAATAATACCTAATTATTATTATTATTTTTGACATACCAACATTTAATGTTCTCAGCTAGAAATTTTAGCCGGGGTGAGCTGATAATAATAATTAATAATAATTATTATTATTATTATTGCATGTTACACGTATGTATGAAATGAAATGCGTGCCAAAAGACGATTCTGATTATGAATTTTCGGCGAAGTGATGGTTCTGGAAATGAAGTTTATGCTCAAAGATGATTCTGACTTACAAAATTTTAAATTATGCGTTTTGAATATTATGGTAAATGAGTGTATGTCAAATGATTTTCTACGAAATGAAGTTTCTGCCATCCACTGTTATGCAAAACAAAATTCGGGTATAAAAAATTCTGCTAAAAAAGGTAGACCCATGCCTTTTTTGGGGATGTTGGGATATCATCAAATGACTCCTCCGGCTCTGGGTGGAGCGGTAGAAAGTGTCAGATTCCTACTGACTAAAAACCTCCATGTTCCTTCTTAACCCTTTGTGTCCGGGGCCGCGGTATCTCTTTCGAACAACCCGCAGCACTGACGGGCGTCAGCCCTTGCGGGCTCCTGGGATCAATGGCCTAACGACGATTTCTAAATCAAAACTATTACCAAAAAAATATATTTCACCAATTTCAGAATATCTACTGGTTGTTAGTGAGAATAATAAATTAAGTTTTCTATTATACTCTCATAGGTTAGCATTATAATGTTTTATGATATTACCATTACAGGTCTGTTACCTCGTAATATATCTATTAAACAGCCTCATTGGCGCCGCGATGTCTCCACACATCGCCTAATGTCTTCCGAGCAAGTGTTCAGACACGCTTGGCTTGTTTTATCTAAGGCTTGGGATTATTATACCTACTAAATTTTTTAGGTAAAGGCTTTTAGCATTATTAAGATAGTCTAAAATAAACAACTCTTATCAATGAAGAAAAACTCGAAGTTTAGATTGATTACGCTTGCAATCTCCGAAGACGTACTCAAAACATTTCACCAAATGCTTTCAACTTTTATGTCTTAAATTAAATGACACATACATACATAAACTCACGCCCTTTTCCCATGGGAGTAGACAGAAACCACAGAACGCTGCTACGAGCCTTACATACCCCTTTTGCCTCATCCACATTCATACATCTGGTCATACACGCACGCTGGTTACGGGTACTACGCACCTTTCCTTTCTGAAGAACCAATCAAATCAGTGTATGTCTTACACTTCTGGTTACCCATCTCGTCGGGAAAATATTATGGGACCATAACAACCAACATTTTAAGTGAAAACACCCGAAGTTTGTCATGAAAAATTGTAAGCAATTATAACTGTTGAGCGTTAAAAATGACGTTATAATCTGAACCTAGTGCTAGCAGTTGTTACTGAAAGCTAAAACTTTACAAATGAAGTCATCTGTCTTCGAAGCAAAGTTTACATTCGCTAAACAGGCTGGGACTGAAACATTACTGTTGTTTAGTTATTCTAGAAATGTCTGTAATTAACATATTTTACTTTTGGGAGCCTGTACAGTAAATATCTCACTGCCTGTAACGTTATTGTAAAAAACCGCGGTCTTTTAAGTAGAAAACCAGAAAAAAACGTGTGGCACTCGGAGACTGCCGCGGTAAAGCTATTGCATAGCATTTTTTATCAATTATTTAATTTGACAACCTCAGTTGACAACCTTGTTATTTTCCGTAACCATAGCAACCTGGTTAATCACAATATTTTCGTTACGGAATTTCTGGATTCGCTCTCCACGCTCAAGGCCCGCGATAGAAGCTATGCAATTAATAGCTTAATAATTCTTGTCTATTTTTTTTGTTTTGTTGGTAGGTGGGAAGTCATCAAATGACGCCTCCCGCCTTGGGCAGAGCGGTAAGGAGTGTCAGACTTCTACTGAGTAAAAACCACCCATGTTCCTTCTTAGCCCTTTGTGCCGAGGCTGCGGTATCTCTTGCGAACAACCCGCAGCCCCGACTGGACTGTGAGTACCCTGGGTCTGTCTCTTACTTTCATTTACACCTCTGCCTACCCACATACTCGACAACACCTCTATAAGCTGTTACCCTTTACGTAATCATAATCAGCCTATAATGTTCATGTTCAGAGAGTAGTCTGTGAGACGGAGCGCCGTTATCAAGCGCTCTATCAATGTCACATGTCTTTGTTTTCATTCTAGAACGCACCGCTTTGAAAGTAGTAACATAATATTACATCACGCTTGTAATCCCAGAAGGGTTAGGCAGAGCTGTATCTGTATGTATGTTTGGCCAGTTATATTTAAGTCTCGTGTAATAGGGCGCGAGCCTATTGCCATCAATCGGGCACAAATCCAGACTCCGTGTCTGCTACTGGGAAATTCCTGATAGAAACCCCAATAACACTGCCCAACCCAGGAATCAAACCGAAGACCTCATGGTTAGCAGTCGCGCTAGCGATTACTAGACCAACCAGGTAGTCATAGTAGTATTGATGAAATAAGTTACGCAAATTAATGCGCCTGCTTAAATAACTCGTAACCGGTGCCCTGTAAACTGCTAGCTCAATATTTTGAACCAATTACAGAAAATCAAACTGTACATTTTTAGTTACAACAAAAAAAATACAACAAAACACGCAGAACTTTTTACTAAATTAGTTTTTCTGGCAAACGAAGCTTATCATTTTCTTATATCTTTTATTGAATATAGTTCTGTTTACCACAACAAGGAAACGGGTCTATAATATGACATTTGTGAAGGGAATACAATACTAATAATATGACATTCATACAATCGTCTATACCCCCGAGCCCTACCAAAATAAAACCTGTGTATGGGAAGGTCGATTTTCCTGACATTTGCCCTCTCAGAAGTTTTGTGAATGTTCCGAGAACTGGGGTACTCAACCTACGGCCCGCAATCATAATATATTATTTGAGTTGTTATGCGTTAGATGAAAATGGAATTATCGATACGTAGAAAAACCAGCAGACTGTGTATGATAGCGAGATAGTAACCATTAGACTTTGTATGATAAAAGTTAACCTTCATCATCATTCCCCTGTTCTTGTCCTGTTCTATGTTGTTTGGAGTAGGTAGTTGAAATACGTTTTTTTGATTCCATTTTCCCCCTGCTAATCGTCCGGTTATTATTTACTACTTTTTCATTATTTTGTATCATTACTCACGCAATCCATTTATCTTTTCCTTGCTCTTCCTCTTCTTAATCCTGTGACTTGAAAATATTATATTGTCGGGTAGGTAATCTATACTGATATTATAAAGCTGTTTGATTGTTTGGTTGAACGCGCTAATCTCAGGAACTACTTTTTGGAATTGTATTTTTTTTGTGTTTGGTAGTCCATTTATTGAGTAAGGTTTAAGGCCATATTTCAAGCCGATGAAGTCGCGGGCAAAATTTAATTTAGGTATACCGAGAAAGGACAGGCACACTTTAATTTAACAAACAATTAACAGAGAAAACTGTCTATGTTCACTATCTCCACCCAGCTTACATAACTAAGCCATAGGTTCATGCGACCCCCAGATCTAAAAGTTGGGCAGCCCAGCCCCAGATCTCCGATTTGTAAAGACGTGATTACGCACCCCCGCACCCCGCGCCCCTTCACCCCGCGCCCTTGACTCCCACAGAACAGTCGCAGATTCCAATTTAAATGTAAATTCACAAAAACCTGCCTTGTGTAGCATTTAATTTTATTTTTGTTACTTTTAGATCTTTGGTGGGGAGTGCTACGAACGTTCGCATAGTTCTATGTGTTTTATGATAGTTTTAGTTTCTTTTTAGGATTTGTAATTCTTACTGTTTTGGTAAAACGAAGAAAATCTATATATATAAAAATGTTATGTTGGTTTGTGTACGCTTCAAAAACTCAAAAAGTTCTGCACCGATCGAGCTGAAATTTTAGAATGATATATAATCCGCATCAAGGATGGTTTTTACTTTTTATCTAATTTTTGCATCAGTCACGTATCCGCGACCGCAAAAAAACTGTTTTTTTTTAACGATCAGCTGTGTATCAATGACCGCGCCATCTGCCGGAAGCGAGGAAAACACTCGCTGACAACCGGAATAGTAATGACGCAGTCACATGAGAAACAATATTCGTTCCCAAATTCATTGTTCATTTACAAAAAAAAATGCACCTGATTCTGATTTTAATTATATACAATCTGACAATAAATTCCTACAAAAATGTACTTCATTGGTGATGATAGAGATGAAATAGATGCACGTTGTGGAATACATACCTCGCTAAGAAGATCCATTATTTCGCAGCTGCAGGAGCTTCTTCACGAAAGGAACAATTTAGTGCATTTGTTCAAAACAGCAATTGATATGGTGCCATCAGATACCCACAAAATTATTATTCACGCAGACAGAACTCACGCTGGTGAACATGTCCGGAGATATAATGCTCCAACTATAGACGAAGTAGCAATTGTCATAGCCGGAGATCAGTTCCAACCTAGAGATATTGTTCTCCATTGGAGAAATATTCAATTGATAAACGTAGCAGAAACTCACCGTTGTTACGATGCTTTACAATATCCAGTGATCTTTTGGGATAGTACCGATGGATATCATTTCAATGTGAAAATGGTAAATCCAGCGCAGAAATCAATAAAAAGTGCAGCTCAATGAACTTTTACGCATACCGCTTAATGATTCGGAGGAAAGGTGGATATTTTAAAATGCCGTCAGTTGTTTCACCAGTATATTGTGGATATGTATGCTAAAATTGAAACGGAACGTTTGCTATTTCTCCGTTTGAATCAGATTATACTACGCTCTGAAGAATATATTCATTTGCGAGATGCAGTTGTGAATGACGGTACTACAACCAACGTTGGAAAGCTAGCTATTTTGCCATCTTCATACATTGGCAGTCCGCGTCACATGCAAGAATATGCTCAAGATGCAATGTCATAATTATGTTCGGCATTACGGGCGTCCAAATTTATTTATCACTTTCACATGCAATCCAGCTTGGGACGAGATACATCAGCTGTTACTTCCTGGACAATCACACGTGGATAGGCATGACATTATAGCACGTGTTTTCCGACAAAAGCATAAATCGCTGTGTGCTGCTGGATGTATTCAGTGGAATGGCAAAAGAGAGGATTTCCACATGCGCTTATACTAATCTGGCTCTACAATAAAATAACCTCAGACGAAATCGACGATGTGATATGCGCTAAGATTCCACGGGCTGACGTCGATAAGGATTTGCATGCAGTTATTATCAAAAATTTAACCATTCAATCACAATGTGCCACAGCGAAGCGTGGCAGGGTACAGCTAGTATTTTTATAAAATACTAGCTGTGGTTGCGAAATGAGAAACAAAACAAAGAATACATGTCATATAAGTTAAATTTTTGATAATAACTGCATGCAAATCCTTATCGACGTCAGCCCGTGGAATCTTAGCGCATATCACATCGTCGATTTCGTCTGAAGTTATTTTATTGTAGAGCCAGATTAGTATAAGCGCATGTGGAAATCCTCTCTTTTGCCATTCCACTGAATACATCCAGCAGCACACAGCGATTTATGCTTTTGTCGGAAAACACGTGCTATAATGTCATGCCTATCCACGTGTGATTGTCCAGGAAGTAACAGCTGATGTATCTCGTCCCAAGCTGGATTGCATGTGAAAGTGATAAATAAATTTGGACGCCCGTAATGCCGAACATAATTATGACATTGCATCTTGAGCATATTCTTGCATGTGACGCGGACTGCCAATGTATGAAGATGGCAAAATAGCTAGCTTTCCAACGTTGGTTGTAGTACCGTCATTCACAACTGCATCTCGCAAATGAATATATTCTTCAGAGCGTAGTATAATCTGATTCAAACGGAGAAATAGCAAACGTTCCGTTTCAATTTTAGCATACATATCCACAACTAGCTGTGCCCGCGACTTCGTTCGCGTGGTTGTCGAAAACTAAAATGCGTCGCTAAGACAAAAGTACATTAAATCATTGCCCTGCGATAACTTACTGACGCTTTAAAAAATAAGAATAGGGTATAATGCAAAGCACTGACTATGTCTAAAATTAAAGTTAGATGTATGAATGTTTGTTAATCAACCCTGTCAGAACGGCCGAACGGATCTTGATGAAATTTGAAACAGAGTAGAAGACTGACACTCCTTTCCGCTCTGCCCAGAGCGGGAAGGGTTCTACTGACTTAAAAAACCACCAATGTTCCTTCAAAGCCCTTGTGCCGAGGGCGCGGTATCTCTTTCGAACAACCCGCAGCCCCGACGGGACCCGCAGCCCTGACGGGTGGTTTAGGTAGCCTTTTTTTTTTTTTTTGGTGGGTGGAAAATCATCAAATGACCCCCCCCCCCCCCGCTCTTGGGCAGAGCGAAGGGGAGTGTCAGACTTCTACTGACTAAAAACCGAACCCATGTTCCTTCTTTGCACTTGTGCCGAGGCCACGTCATCTAGTACTAAAATCCGCGGCCCCGACGGGCGTCGGCCCTTGCGGGCCCCTCCTTGCTGACATCTCTTTGAGGCGCGCGTGAAACACGAACGCGCCACCGACACGGTCCGTTGCCGTCATGACGACGGCCGGACGGCGAGCTAGCCCATTACTCACCGTCCACAGGCCCGCGTCTACGATGGCCGGAAGCCATGGTTTAGTTAGCCTGACTTGAGTCTAACAAAATTTGCACTTTATAGCTTCATATTTCACAAACGAATCCCTTGATCCGAAGTGTTTGAGCAAACTCACAATCTTTTTCAAAGACCGTGTATCCTAAAAAACTATTTTTTGCGGGATTTTATTTTACGGCGTAACTCATCTGTTTATTCATGCTAACTTACAGCTTCCTAGTACTACGCTAGTGTGACCGCGGTAAATGAACAACGCCATCTATCGAAGACGAAGATAAACTGCTAAAATTGAATGCATGGAAAGCGATCAATCACACTATAGGGTTTAGGCTATGTAGACTTTGAAAGCAGCGTCATTTAGACTACCTATCTACAGAGTACGTATAGCTATCATAACTTTTTAAAAGTTCTTTTGAAGGCATTTTTTTATTAATAAGTACCATATGCGTTTAATAGATGTCGTTACATGTCTCATTCTTGATCATAATGAGAAGTTCTTCTTGAAAACTATAAATTCAAATATCTTTTGATAGAGAGCACCGATTAAGATGAAACAAAGACTAAGTAATACCCCAAATTACGCACAATATTTATGTATAAAAGTTACCTACATTAGTTGCGTAAATTTCATGTGATGCTTAGTCATCGAAACAGACAAACAGATAAACAGACAAACAGATAAACAGACAAACAGATAAACAGACAAACAGACAAAAATTCCAAAAATGCTGAAAATGAGTTCTGTTGGTTATACTACTAACACCCTGACAATTTTTTTTTTAATATTTTCAATGTACAAAAAAATTTCGTCTACAGATTTATTATATGTATAGATATACTGGTGAAACAACTGACGGCATTTTAAAATATCCACCTTTCCTCCGAATCATTAAGCGGTATGCGTAAAAGTTCATTGAGCTGCACTTTTTAGGGTTCCGTACCTCAAAAGGAAAAAACGGAACCCTTATAGGATCACTTTGTTGTCCGTCTGTCTGTCTGTCTGTCTGTCTGTCAAGACCTTTTTTCTCAGGAACGCGTGGAGGTATCAAGCTGAAATTCATATCAAATACTCAAGTCTATGGTCTCTTGGAGCTGTGAAAAAATCAAACTTCTAAGTCAACGCGATCAAAAGATACTCCCGTTTATGCCGCAAATTTTCGACACTCGCAAGGGAATCAAAACCTACAGGGTACTTCCCGTGAACTCAGAATCTTGAAATTTGGTACGAAGCAACGTCTTATAGCATAGATAAAGGAATAATTACGAAAACCATAAATTTTTAGTTACATCAAGATACTCCCGTTTATGCCGCAAATTTTCGACACTCGCAAGGGAATCAAAACCTACAGGGTACTTCCCGTGAACTCAGAATCTTGAAATTTGGTACGAAGCAACGTCTTATAGCATAGATAAAGGAATAATTACGAAAACCATAAATTTTTAGTTACATCACATAATATATTTTTTTTACGGAACCCTCGGTGCGCGAGTCCGACTCGCACTTGGCCGGTTTTTATTGATTTCTGCACTGGATTTACCATTTTCACATTGAAATGATATCCATCGGTACTATCCCAAAAGATGTATCCCAAATGTGAAAGTTGTGCGTGTAACTGCTACTTGTCGTTGCTCCACTAAAGTATTCAAAATCAGTGTATAAACTTTCCGAAAGTGCTATCGAAAGTGTAAACCTGTTAGAAGGTGATACTGGACATAAACTTGTGACAATAATTCAGTGTTTTAGTGCAAAGTTTTAATAATATAGACCAAACTAACTTTGGTAACAATCCTAATTACCGTCAGTTGTTTAATATCTGTGCGTTGTGAGTAAACGCGTAAGCGCCCCGGCTTACACGGCGCTTACGACGTTCTTCTCGCGAACTCGTCAACTCGCCGGCTCTGAGTTCGCGTGCACTTGTTATTGGATATTATTTTTGTTCCAAACTTGTTTTTGTGAAGAGCGAAGAAGTGTTTACATGGCGACTTTAACACCGTCGTGGGGCTGTTGTGCCAACGATAATTGTTGTTTGGAGGACAGTAAAGGATTTATAAACTGCATGAAATGTAAAAAATCATTTCATTTCGTCTGTCTATCGATCCCGGAAATTCCTTCTGAGACGGAAGCTTACTGCAAGTGGAATTGTTCAGGCTGCACGACTGTGATTGCAAATGCTTCTAAGACAGCCACCCCGAACCGCAATGTGTCAGCTACTAGAAGTGGCAAGAGACCTGCATTGTACTCGCCAACTCAAGCTGCAGCTGTTACTTCTGAGGATGTGCGTACCATAGTCCAAGAGGTTGTCAAAACCGAGTTCAATTCCATGCTTCAACAACTCAACAGCACCATACTCAGCGTTGTAAACAGGGAACTTGCGCCTATTAAACAAGAAATCAGGGAGTTGACGGCATCATTAACCTTCCATACCAAAGAATTCGAAGAGTACCAGTCAGAACATAAATTACTAGGAAAAACGGTGAAAGACTTAACTGAACAAAACTGTAACCTAAAAATCTTAACGACGGACCTAAGTCTACGTGTAAATTACTTAGAACAACAGACTCGTTCTAAGAACCTCGAAATTCAGTGCGTGCCCGAAAACAAGCAAGAGAACCTGTACACTGTCGTTAAGCAGCTGGGATCTGTGGTGGGATGTAACCTAAGTGACAATGAGATTCATCACTGCACCCGTGTGGCCAAACAGCAAGCCGCTAACACCCGCCCCCGATCCATCGTTGTCCAACTCGCCTCCCCAAAAGTTCGTGACACCCTCCTGGCGTCAGTTATAAATCACAACAAAAGCAAGAAGGTTAATTCAGAGAAACTCAATACAGCAGATCTGGGTATTGCTGGCGATAAAACGCCAGTGTTCGTGCTTGAACATCTATCCCCTGCTAATAAAACGCTACATGCAGCCACGAGACAAAAGGCAAAGGACAAGGGATATAAATTTGTCTGGGTGAGAAACAGCAGGATTTTTGTTAGAAAAACTACCGAAGACGAACATATATTGATTAGGAATGTAGATTCCTTAAATAAGTTAGTATAGACTTAAAAGAGGCTCCTATCTTTCATTATTTACAAAATGCATGCCCCTGTGAATTTTATAGCGGTCATAATTCGATAACTTGAATATATTCTATCAGAACTGCAGAGGATTGCGAACAAAAACGCACATGATTTTCCAAAATGTCTGTATTAATAACTATGATGTTATCATTTTTACGGAGACCTGGCTTAATGATTCTATCCGGAGCAGTGAGCTATTCGATGACAGATATACGGTCCATAGGAGAGACAGAGAAACCTCCCAACTTGCTGGTAAAGAAGGTGGGGGAGTTTTAATAGCAGCCAAAAAGAAATTGAATCCTAAACGTGCCAATCACTTTGAGAGTGGATGTGAGGATCTCTGGGTTACCTTGGACCTTCCTTTCAATAAATGTTTCCGTCGAATAGCTTTCTGCGCTGTATACTTGCCGCCACCATTACGCCTCCCTCACTTGGAAAAGTTCCTAGACAATTGTAACGCTGTTTTTGAACAGCTTGATGAGTCATGTACATGTATCATAGGTGACTTCAATTTGGGGTGCATAGACTGGAAACTAGACAGTAGTTTTAATAAGAACCTCAAACTGCCCAATACGTGTGAAGCTTTGCTGGATTTCACATATGTTAATAAACTCATTCAATGTAATAACGTTTATAATGTCTCCTCTCGCATACTTGATCTTGTGTTAACTGATCATTCATTGTGTAATGTAAGTCAAAGTATTGGGTCGCTATGTAATATTGATCAGTATCACCCACCCCTAGATATAAATATTTGTTTTAAAAAAGAGGCCAAACTCCCATATAATGTTAAGAATGAGTTACGTGACTTCCGTAAAACAAGCTATATACCGATTAAGAAATACCTAAAAGAACAGGACTGGGAGGAATTATTTGAGGGACATGACGTTAATGAAATGGTAGAGACTTTTTATGATATCATCAATGACGCGATTAAAAGATTTATACCTATTAAAATACCAAAAAATAGTAAATATCCCCCTTGGTTTAGCAAACCTCTAATTAAAATATTAAACACGAAAAATAAGATTAGGAAACGTTATAACACTTACCATAACCCTTTGGACAAGATTGAGTTGAAAATAATCAGCAAACGATGTGATGCACTTGCTACGATTTGCTATAATGATTATTTAAAAAATCTTGAAAACACTCTAACCAATAACCCTAAATCTTTTTGGACTTATGTTAAAACTAAGCGGGGTGGCTCCAGCTCGTACCCTTTATCTATGACGAATGGTACTGCTGCATCATCAGATGGAACGGAGATATGTGAGTTTTTTGCTTCTTACTTTTCTTCGGTATACTGCCCTGCTGAACACGGCTGCAACCGTGTTCAGCAGGCAACCGATAAATCGACTAGCAGTACTGGTATTCAGGAAGCTAGCATACTTTTAAACAGCCCAGATATCGACAGTGAGGCTTTATACAAAAAGCTAAAAACGTTAGACTGCAACAAGGGAGCTGGTCCTGATGGCTTACCACCAATTTTCATATATGAGTGTGCAAATGAGCTGGTCACGCCTCTATTGATTATTTATAATAAGTCTTTGTCCAGTGGTATTTTCCCCTCAAAGTGGAAGGAAGCAAAGGTCGTCCCCATTCATAAATCAAACAATGAGGACTTAGTCTCGAACTATAGACCCATTTCAATCTTATCCACCCTAGGTAAAGTCTTTGAGTCTATGATTTGCCCTTACATTCAAAATCATCTTAAACTTTACTTAAGTGAGCAACAACATGGCTTTGTGGAGTCTCGTTCTACAAATACCAATCTGACACTGTTTACTGAGTTATTGACAACAGCAATAGACTCTGGCCATCAAGCTAATGTCATTTACACAGATTTCAGCAAGGCGTTCGATCGGGTCTCGCATCAAATTCTCATTGATAAATTGAGAACTTATGGTATCGCTGGAACTTTACTCGCATGGTTGAGCTCGTATCTTGAGAACAGAACTTTCTTTGTAGTAGTCAACGGTTTTCGATCAACCGTCAGACATATATCCTCGGGCGTGCCACAAGGGTCTCATTTGGGGCCGGTTTTATTTAATTTTTTCATAAATGATATTCCGAACTGCTTTCGCCACTGTCAAATTTTCATGTTTGCCGACGACTTAAAATTCGTTAAAATAGTCAAATCTACGCATGACGCCTCTGAACTACAAAGTGATTTGGATGAATTGGTGAAATGGTGCCAACTAAATCAGATGCTCCTAAATCCTGGCAAGTGTTACCATGTAAAATTCACTAGGAAACATCACCTCATTGACCAAGATTATTACATTGACGGAGAAAAAATAAAGGAAATGGACACGATAAAAGACCTTGGGGTTATGTTTGACCAAAAATTAACTTTTATCCCTCACATTGATAATGTAGTGAAAAGATCTTCCAAAATGCTAGGTTTTGTTATCAGGAACATAAAACAATTTAAACACTGCAGAACCAAAATTATTTTATATAATTGCTTAATTCGAAGCATATTAGAGTACTGTAGCGTGGTCTGGCGGCCACATTATGCTACCCACTCATTGCGTCTCGAACGTGTACAAAAACGTTTTCTTGGACACCTGGCCTACGCTAGCGGTTTGTCCAAGAAAATACGCTCATATAGAAATAGACTCATCCATTTTAAAATGGATTCTCTGGACAAACGCCGACGACTGAATGACGCGATGTTTGTGTGCAAAGTTATGGCCCATAAAATCGACTGTCCGCAAGTATTAAATCATTTTTGCTTCCGTGCCCCATCCAGAATTCCTCGCAGTCCTATAACGCCACTCTGCCCTCCGCAGAGAAGAACAGTTCTAGGTACAAATTCTCCCTACGCGAGATTTTGCAAGATCGTAAACAGTTGCAGTGATGAGATCGATCTCCATTTTGATGGTTTAGGCAAATTGAAAGCCTGTTTTTACAAGTACCTTCCCGAATATTAAGTATCTTCCCGAACATTAAGTCTCTTAGGACCTACGAGTTTCATAATTATTTCACCATATTTCTGTTACCTAGTTTTATTTAGTTTTATGTTAACTAGTTAATTTTTTTTTTTAACTTAGTTTAATTAATTTGTTAAGTTAGCAACTTTCATGAATTGTGTTTTTATTATTTTGTAAGTTACGACGTTTTGTGTGCATGCTGAGTTTACCTCTAAGTGATTGTTACACTTTTATCTGTTTTTTTTGCTTGTATCTCATTTACCATGTATCAGTGTAAACAATTGTTGGTGAACCAAATAAATAAATAAAATAAAATAAAATAAATCACTGGATATTGTAAAGCATCGTAACAACGGTGAGTTTCTGCTACGTTTATCAATTGAATATTTCTCCAATGGAGAACAATATCTATAGGTTGGAACTGATCTCCGGCTATGACAATTGCTACTTCGTCTATAGTTGGAGCATTATATCTCCGGACATGTTCACCAGCGTGAGTTCTGTCTGCGTGAATAATAATTTTGTGGGTATCTGATGGCACCATATCAATTGCTGTTTTGAACAAATGCACTAAATTGTTCCTTTCGTGAAGAAGCTCCTGCAGCTGCGAAATAATGGATCTTCTTAGCGAGGTATGTATTCCACAACGTGCATCTATTTCATCTCTATCATCACCAATGAAGTACATTTGTAGGAATTTATTGTCACTATCTGAGAACGGGAGCAGGGAGCCAGCTTTGTTATATATTTGCCCTTTGATTTTAAAAGTTGGCATGAATTGAGCAGTCACAATTTCCGCACCAAATGACGTCATTTGGAAGCAAGAGTTATATTTCCTGATGTTCGATAGTAAAAGATGCTTCGATTCAGCGGTAGATCCAGCAAGTAAAGTTTTCAATGGCTCTGGTGGTGCATCAAGTTGCGTAACACATCCCTTCCGTTTCATTATTAAACTTTAGAGCCTGGCAGTAGCTAAAGACATGACTCATCTGACCAATGACAACATGCTGATTTGAACTATAATCAACAGCTGGATTGTACCGGAACGCAAGACGATTGTATTCATGATGCAGATCAGCTGTTCTTTCTGTTCGTGTTTCAGCTATCCTCACCCTTTCGCGTTCATTCTGTTCAGAACGAACCAAATTTGTTGCTGCAGAACGCGACTGACGTGCTCGCAATCGTGCATCCCCAAGCCTGGCTGCTCGTCTTTCTGCTGGGTCCACGTTACGTGTCTGGAAGGTGCTTAGTCTGTTCCTCTCTCGTACGGATGCTCGCTCTTCCTCAGTCATATTCGAAAGTCGTCTTCTTGATCCTTCTGTGTGGCGACTGCGACAGCCCAAATTTGACGTTCTGCGAGGCATTATTTCGGTTTTCACTGGAACAGAAGAAAGGAATGAGAACTTCTTATGGCTCTCACAGCTCTTATATTCTCCTATCTCTCGTGATTCTCATAGCTGTAGCTCGAAAACTGACCATCTTTCATATAGGTACTGTTGGCTCAAAGTCACGCCATCAGCCAGTAGCCGTGCGGTTTGCATCCGGTCGACGTGCGGCAACCGACAGAAGTTCATAAAACGAGGCGAGCGGCGGTGCAGCGGTCACTTTTTGCTTAAACGGCGCTCGGAAAGGACTTGCTACCCGACTATTATCGTGTGCTTCGCTAATTTTGGTTTATGTTTTTGATCGTGTACTGATTATTCCATTTGCTAGTGCTATTTCTATTTGATTATTGTTTAAAATGTTTGTCTTGATATTTTTGTAAAAGTGTAATTCAAAAGATATTAAACATTGTTTATTTTGTTCACGTATTTCACTTCTGATTCCTAATAGTACAGTCGCCAGCACGTCAAGCGAAACTCTATACATAACTATAACTACGACGCGGCATGGCATGTTAGAAAGAAAGTATCCTTAGCGTGATTGGTGGATTTTTCAACGTTTCTGAAATTGCCCAATGGTTGCGCATACTAACAATTAGGAGCCAATAATCATGTCTCACTAATAATAGGCCACACCTCCTTGCCCCTGCGCAACCGTCCCTACTCCCGAGTATTTTTAGTCTTTAATAGATTTTCAACTTTATGTTCTAGAGTTTAAAGTTGAAAATCTATTAAAAACAAACTGTAGTTTCGTCGACGAGCTCGTCAATGACAACTTTTTTTTACTTTTTAAGCGGAACAATGCCGTTATAATGATTGTTGCGTAACTTTAGCCGTTTATGCAGCGCACGCAACTAAAGCTCTCAAAAGGAATAAATTCCCTCGCTTTTAGAACACCAGAAGGAGCTTCTTTCTTTCTGGTCATAGCGTGATGTTAAGGTGGATCCACACTTGAAACCTAACATGTTATAAAACATTGTTACTTAACAATATTCAATAGAAAAATTAGCAATGTTATGTAATGTAGACGTGTTATATACTTAACACAAGTTTTGTAAAATGTTACTTAAATCTGGACACACCTTTTAACCTGTAGCCAAGTAAAGATTTTTTCAATTGGAACCGGTTCCTGTGATTAGCGCATTCAACCACAAAAAAAAACCCTTCAGCTTTATAATAATACTAGCGACCCGCCCCGGCTTCGCACGGGTGCATATTATATACATTTAAACCTTCCTCTTGAATCACTCTATCTATTAAAAAACCGCATCAAAATCCATTGCGTAGTTTTAAAGATTTAAGCATACTTACCTAAGGGACAGGGAAAGCGATTTTATTTTATACTACCTATGTAGTGATAAGTATAGATTATTATTATAACTAAAGTAAAAATAAACTCATATTTTTCTTTATTTTACTCCATATTTCGTCAGAGGTTTATTCATTTATATATTTCTCTCTTCGATAGTTGAATTACCACGTTTGTTTTCGCTAATGCGATCATTCATGTTCCTTATCTGTAAGTCTACGGAACAATTTAAAAAAAAAAAATTAAAATTCATTTATTTCAGGTTTCCCCATATTCAATTTACACGATATAAGTCCATAAAACAATTAAAATTTGAAAATAAAAATGAAATAAAATAAACAATAGTGAAAATAAAAATTAAATAATAATAAATACAATGTCCACAAATCAGAAATACAATGTCAATTTATATAATTAAATTAAAGTCAATGTCACATAAAAATAATCAAAAATTACATTGAATTAACACAAAGAATAATTATATTGATTAAACGCCACAATAATGACAACTGGGTCGTTAACCTGCTCGGGCTATATGCCTACTGCAACACTTCCTAATATAGGGGCAGTCCAATCGTCCAGCAATCATCGCCAGGACCGCATTGGAGCTAACCCGCACCCTGCGCACCAAGGACGCGCACCGCTTGCGCATGGTGGTGTGAAAACAGTCGGTGCGCGCTTCCGCAAACATGCCCGAGGCACTACAGAAGCGGGGCAGCCCCAATACCGCCCTGAACGCGTTGTTGTACTGGACGCGGAGGGCACTGTAACTGGCCTGTGTATAACTCGCCCACAGGCTGCACGTGTACAAAGATGTGCAATATGCTTTAAAAAGTGTGATCTTAACTTGATCGGAACAGCGCGCAAACCTGCGTGCCAGCATATTCGCCCTTGTTGACAATGCCCTCCGCTCCCGTTCGATATCCGCGTGATCCCTGAGGTCAGCCGTGACCAAATGTCCCAAGTATTTAAATTGTTTCACCCAGTCTAGGGGAACATCATTGAGACAAACTGGTGGTATACTATCTGGACATTTGGCAATACTTGTCTCAAAAACCATGCACTGACTTTTGAATTTCAAATGCAAGTATTTTTATTTATTAAAGGCGATTGTGCTCCTTATTTATAGCACGGCACGGGTCAATTTCCTATGCAACTATGTTTTAGGAACTTAGAAAGTTTAATCTGTAAGTAGATATTTATTTGTAAACGCGATTGTGGTCCTTATTTATACAAAGTCACGGGTCAATTTCCTGTAAAATAATTTTTGCTGCGACGCATGCAGGCCGGGCGACGCGGCGCTACACCAACAGTCGGTCTAACCCGCCGCTATAATTATGTAAAATTAAATGTTTCACATCAAAAATACGTATTCAATATTTTTCGATAATCTAATTTAACTGACGGACCAAATAGAATCGTATTTATTCTGCTCAGGAATCATCCCTTTTCTAATAATACTACTAATGTTTCACATCTGCCTGGCCACCTGTGACGGCCAACCTATTTTTATTACCATGCCATTCTTTCAATTCATTTCAAGTATTCAACCTGCTAAACTAGTTTTTGTGGATAGTTATTCAACACAAAGACGCGAATACGCATACATCCTCACGGACGCACCGCAGCACCAAACATTACAAGCAAGAACACACTAAAAGATATCTATCTCTTTCGCTCGATTCTCGCTGTTGCTGCTCATAACGCGTTCAAGGTCAATGTGGGGTAGCTTGATGTGCTTTCGACTGTACAATATAATCTCTACTTACGATTTGGTGAAAGGCGCAGTTCGATCACGACACGATCACACAAAAGTTCCTTTATCTAAGTGAATATTTAATTCAGATTGTATATAATTAAAATCAGAATCAGGTGCATTTTTTTTTGGCAAGGTGGCATGCGACTACGAAGAATATCAGACAAGAATTATTTTCTTGTTTTCTACTTTTAAGACCGCGATTTTGTTAGTAGTCGGGTTTTAGATTTTTGAACTTAATTTTTTTATTTGAATTTTATTTTGGTGTGTACTTAAACTATAATATAATACATATTTGTAATGTGCTCGCCGAGACCTTTCATTTGATACCAAATTTGCTATGATTATCTCAATTTAATATTTTTTGAGCTAAGTTTTTGACATTTAAATTCCGTCATAAAAAGAATTTATAAAATTTATATAGCCTATGTCACCCGGGCTATTCTTACGAATCTATTGACACCTAATTTATTAAAATCCGTTCAGTAGTTTAGGCGCTACGGTGGAACATACATACATACATGCATACATAGACTGCCAAAATCATTACCCTTCCTTTTGGCTTCGCCGTAGTCGGGTAAAAATACGACACTTTTTGTATGATTCAATGGTTTCCCTATTAATATTAGAAACCTTGATGAACAAGAACGTCATTCTAGCAAAAGTATCTTCATATTTAGTATCTATATAATAAACTGGACCTTTTCTAAGCATCCCAAAACGGTTTAAACGTTTCTCCCAGATTTAAAAGAGCTTATTTTTATTCGTAAACGATTCAGTCTCGACCTAAGTTACAGTGGGTCCCCTGAATACTAAGTTGTTTCACTTAAGCCCAGATAGTTGGCATGCTGTACACTCAGCGTATATTTTTTGTTAATCTAGAATCTAGATTTAGATTAAAAAATAAAATGTTCGAAATGCGAGCTGAGAGTTCACATGGAATGTTAATTAAGAGATTTGATGCAAATCTTTTAGAATTACTATTCTTGTAGCATTTAATTGAAGTGTTATCAAGTTAGGCATCATAAGATGTCCGTCGGGGCTGCGGGTTGCTTGGAATATGGCCGCGGCCTCGGCACAAAGGGCTAGGAAGGAACATGGGTGGTTTTTAGTCAGTAGAAGTCTGACACTCCCTACCGCTTTGCCCAGAGCGGGAGGAGTAATTAATTATATTAGTCTTAAGTTTAAATAATCTAATGTAATGCTAATGAATTTGGTGAACTAAAGAATTTCTTTATAATTTTTTTATCGCCTCTCACAGTGACTCATCGCCAGTCCTCTGGTTTTTGTATCCACCACCGGTTTAACCCCAAAACCATGATAAAAACAGGAAAGTCCTCCTCCCACAATACTCTCAGTAATAATAGTGTGGCACAAAAACGGGCTTGTTCAGGAAACGGCCCGATTGTGGCCGTAATACGGAAAATTGTGACCGAAAACGAACGCGGGGAGGGTTGGCCCGATCTGTTCCGAATATTTACCATACTATTTATTTGTTTTAGTTTAGGATTAGAAAGTTTTGGGCGGATAATGTCGTTAGTAAATATTATGTTGGTTATTAAGTGTTAATCATAGACTTAGGTCTCCAAGAAACAGTCTTATGTAATACGGAGGAGCCCGAAACTTCGATCAAAACTATGGGTTTCGTGCTTCGAGGGAAGATCTGCTGAGAGCAATTGCAATACATCTAAGTTTCTATCAGGTCTTGTACGTAATATTGTTTATTAAATAAATACAAAATCCAGGAGATGAGCATGAAAAGATATAATACTAGCTGATGCCCGCGGCTACTCCCTCGTGGATACTGTAAAAACAATACTTAATGCGGATTATATATCATTCTAAAATTTAATTAAACATAACATTTTTATATTTAAAGATGTAGATAGATTAACTGCTACTAAAAGACAATATATCATGGATGAAAAGTCCTACTATAAAGATATAGACAGACCAATACAATTTATCGTATTTCCAAATAAAAATATAACCAAAGTATCCACTTTTCGGTATAAAAGGTCTTAGTTATTCAGTCGGCGGGCGCGAGCGGCCACAAGTCACAAATCGTTTAGCAATAAAGTAGCCCTTACAGCTTTACAGTAAGCATTCAGATACTGTCGATTTACGATCTCGATTTACTCAATAAAATCATGAGAATATTATACATTGTAGCTTATTTTGTGGTTGAATTATATTGCCAATATCTTATTTTAAATTATTTTTGTTGTGAGGCAAACAACGACAAGCCATTTACAGACCTCCACAGTTGGCAGTAAACTATTGTTGCACAAACTAATCATAATACATAAACCCACGCCCTTTTCCCATTGGGGTAGGCAGAAGCCACAGAAACAATAATCAATGAAGCAATAAAAGTTACCGACTTCAAAAGGTAAAGTTATTTTTGCTTGGGACTAGTAACACTATCGTTAAAACTATGAACGTCATCATTTGACCTCTGCAGCATACAGGCCTGCTCCAACCTTCACCACATCGCCCGGTCCCATAGAAATATAAAAAACTCCAGGTCCTCTGTGTCCTCTGCTTCTCACATCCAGCACATTCCAGCAACCTTCACAATATTCACCGACCTGCGTTAAACATACATTATCTATTTTTACACCTACATACTTTGTGAATTCAAGCCCATGTAAAGAATTCGTTCCCGGATAGCCACAGTGAAATAAGGCGCGTTTTACCCGGTTGTTCCACGGTGTGGAAAGATAAAGGATTCTACCCATTCTACCTGTATGGATATAAACTTTGTTTTAGCGTATTACACAACTTACCAAGCAAATTCCCTTTTTTTATCGCCGATCTGCTTAACGTACTTTTTTCAGTTTTAATCGACTTCAGAAGTATTGCGTTGTATTTGAGTTTTGAACATGTTTTTTTAACGAATAAAAAACAATTAGTTTCAAAAAGTAAAACCCAACTATGAATAAAAACGCAGACTAATAAAACCGCTTTCTTAAAAGTAGAAAACAAGAATACGTATACTCAGTAAAATTATTATAATTAGAGGACAGCCGTAGTCGCATGCCACCTTGCTAATGTCAACTATCAGCTGACTTCTGTATCAATGAGAACGCCATGAAGGAGCATTACGTATCAGTGGCATGCGACTACGGCTGCCTTCTATAATGATTTTACTGAGTATACGTATTCTTGTTTTCTACTTTAAAGAACGCGGGTTTATTAGTCTGCGTTTTTATTCGTAGTCGGGTTTTAGTTTTTGAATCTTATTTTTTTTATTTGAATTTTATTTTTGTTTACCTACTAGGCAGATACCTACTTAGCTTCAAAACTACAATTCTAATCACAAAAAACTTTCCTCTATCATTACCAATTCATGTTTATTTCCACTAAAACACAAATATTTCCCGCTAGTCCCCACAAACACACGCGACAATTTCCACAAGATCTAATAACGTGCAGGTAGACAATGATATGCGGGCGCCGTGAATAATTCCCGGCCATTGTGTCCGGATTACGGGCAGACAGCCGGCCGGACGGGCGCTGTGTCCGAACCCCGCCGGACACACAAGTAAAATACTGCGGATGTGAAGTAGCTGAAATTGGAAATGGACTTTCTGGTTTTAAGTGGAGTGATAATTTTCAGGAGGAGAGAGAAGCTTAGACTTTTCAAGCGATGGGCAATTGTTTGACCATTTCTGTATATTGGTATGCGAGGTTCGGTACCAAAAGAAATAGTAGGTAGACTTTCACTATAGATTCTACAAATAAATTATGTATAGTTCACTCTACGCAGTATTGATATTAGTTGAGTTTAATCAGGGAAGCAGCTTATCCGACAAATATCCCATGAAGATCTAACGTTCAAATTGTGCTGACTTTCAGCGCAACGAAATTTTGATCGATTAAACTGCGGTCAAGCAGTTTGGTCAGTACGTATAAGCGGCTACGTAACTGTACCTATGTGATATTTTTCACTTTTGTTATCGACGCAACAGTGTTACAGATTTTTATAGGCAATTTCTTTTAAATTTAATAAAATTCAAATACAACTAAAAACGTTTCACAATCTCTTGCTGAAGGGTTAAGCCTTTTCAAACAATTCCTTAAAACCTATTAGTTCAAGTAACAAACCACTTTATAGAGCAATTCTCCGTAAACTCAGCGCCTCCAACATGTCTCCTATACTTATTTACTTGGTGAGGAAGCTGGAAACTGCACAGATTGACTGTTTCAAGGAAACTTCCATACTTGCAGTTTGTCCTCAATCGTAGGATTTCCTGTATCACTTATTGTTGTGGGTTACTTAGTAGTTCTTACTTCGTTGCACTTTAATTAAAAAGTTATTTACCAAAATCGACCCGTGCGGCTGTTATTATTAAGTCACCGACGACTTAATAATAAAAACTGCACGGGTCGATTTTCAAAGTTGAGCAACGTTTTGCCAAGGTCGTTTCCTGGATGTGCGTGCATCCACTACATTGCAAGTTTTGTTCATACCTCGGAAAGTACGTTATGCCGTTGCACTCGGAGCTATAATTTGTAGATCTTTGTCAATCGTACCAGAAAGACTGTTTCCTGGAAGTGTGGCAACAAGTCTTACTTATCACGGGGTATCGTATCACCCAGTAATAAGAACTGTGATACGGTATATATAGGCCAGATACATGAACTAAACTTTCAATTATTTTACAAACATTAAAGCAGAAGTTAGAACATCTGTCAAATACTTTAAAATAAATTAACTTGATCTGTCCAAACTCAAGATGGCCACGCTATGTCCACCCGCGCACCCCCGCTCTTTATTGAATCGGCCCCTGTTATACGGAACTACCCCAAGCCATGAGTTTTTACTCAATTATGTCGAAATTCAGGGGGTTGTTAGTTCCAAATCGTATTATATCGTCATTTCGAGCGGGTAGTGGCCGCAATTTGGACACAATGAAACTCGTTGCGAGCTGAATGGAGGTTATTTTGGGGTTTTGCTGAAGTGGTCACTACACTAGTTAATGAGGTGTTGGTTTGTTCGGCACGAAACTGCTTTGCGGTTTTGAGTTTGATTCCCGGGTCAAGTAAAAAGAGTAGGATTTTATTTCATGAAAAAGATGCTTTGGTTTCTGACATGTGAAGTTTTCCCGTATCTTACTTAGGTATATTTATAGATCGTGAACAGAAGGGCTGATGATCATCGTTGTACGTGTACATATAGGAAGGTTTTGGGCGACTTTTGCGTATCTGTCGCTTCTTGTCCAGGCCTTCAAGACGATTTGTTTCAAAGATTTCAATTGCTTTGTGGTTTGAGGCGCGCCATCAAGCTTCTGCCACCGATCAACGGATATGCCACAGGTCTTAAGGTGACGTTTGAGGACATCCTTGTAGCGTAAGTATTGGCCACCCTGTGCTCGTTTTCCTTGGGCGAGCTCTGAGTAGAAAGCGGTTTTAGACAGTCTACTGGTATCCATGCGCTGCACATGACCACACCATCTCAGTTGGATCTTAATCAAAAGATCTTGACCGGGTATTCAAGACCAAGTTTGGTTTTGCTAGTCATCAGAGGGCTCACGAAAGAGAAGACAAGTAGTCTGGGTCGCTGTTGCCGGATGCGGTGAAGAGGACTATACTTATAGATAGACACTGACATACACCTACTTCTTTCTTCTTCTTTTTCTACCTTTCACCACCCAATGCTGAATGTAGGTCTCTTCGAATGCACGCCATTCTTCCCAGGTTTCCCCTTTCGCATCCATTCATTCATACACCTACAAAAAACTTATTTGGAGACATAATTGAATCAATCAATGCCCCACTAAAAATAATACTCGATATAATAGGGGATCGGACATAAAAAAACTAATTAATCCGTCAGATAGATTTCCAAAAATTATTGGACACGTATTTTTTCTTTTTTCACGTAAACTTAAAATGAAGACAGAGAGATACAGTGCTTCGAAAACTCGTGTGACGTCATATTATGATAGTACATTTTGACGACACAAGTGACGTTTCAAGCCCCACTCCAAGATCTTTGACGCGTTTTATCTTCGTCATTTTTTCGTCGTCGTCGTTTAATCTAACTTACGGACTAAACAGAATCATATCATGTTGACCCAGTCCGATCCCCTATTATGATTCCTGCTTATGTTAATGCATCCAAACGGGGGATCAATTTACCAAAGAGCCAAAAAATCGCTGTGGCAGCCGTATCCAGAATTACCATAAAGTCTGCAGTGTCGAAAGTGCAGTAAACGCGTAAATTCTGACATGGACTTCATTCTACGGCCAGTTATGTCAGCGAAAGGTGCTCGGAAGACATAATCGGTGGTAGTAAACATAATAAAATTAAGTATGAATAATCAACGACTGTAAAAAAGAAGAAAAACAGGACTAACAATAACTTCAAATTTCTCAATCCCGAGTCTTTCGTCGTAAAGTAATTACCTCTTTTTACGATAATTTGATGTGGAGTGGCCACAATTTACGAGGAAATGAGACTTCTCGACTGAGTGGTCCCTGTTGAGTGGGTTGGGGTCTACCGACGGGTATAATTATTGTATAAGTACTGCCAGAAATATTTTCAGGATAAAAACCTTTAATTGGCTTGTTTCTTAAACGACTATACTTTTAAAAAGGTACCTAATCTTTTCCTTATTTTTTTATAGGTTGGGAAATCATCAAATGAATCCTCCCGGGCAGAGCGGTAGGGGGTGTCAGACTTCTACTGACTAAAAACCACCCATTTTCCTTATTAGCCCTTTGTGCCGCGACCACGGTATCTCTTTCGAACAACCCGCAGTCCCGACGGGAAGGAACCTAATCTGAGTTCTGAGAGGAATTGTTTTGGGTACACCTATGGCATTACATGGACACAGAAAGTTCTGCAGTAGCTACGTACTGTTAGACCGAAAACCTACTAAATCGACACAGCGCAGCACTACATGAGGGCACTATGTGTCACATCACTAATTTTCAGTTTGACATTCGACGATTTCGCGGTAAAACTGTCTCGAGTCTAATATTGAGTTTTAATCTGATTACATGATTAATTTGTTCTTATAAACTCTTTTAATTACTAATAGTACTGAATGACCTGATAGAATCGAAGGTATACGAGAAGCTTGGGCTGGTCGATGGTGCAACGGTCCAAAAAGGCCGTAGCCATTCGTCATCTTAATCATCAGCCTACTCGTATAATGTTCCCACTGCAGGGACTCAGGCCTCCTCTCAAGGAGAGGGATGGGCTATAATCCAGTGTGGGTTGATTCATGTTCGTCACGATGTTTTCCTACACCGTTTTGAGAGCAGTAACGATGAAATAAATGAAGAAATGTGCCTGCCTAGCTTCGAACCGACGACTTACTGTTTGTAAGTCGGGGCCACCACCACAGGGCTTCCGCTGCTCTAGCCAGTAGTGCACATCTTTTAGATAATCAGTCGATAAGGAATAATGTTGTTGAAATTATGCTTCCCAAGGTCAGTGGGACATTTTCATAATCATCAGCCTAAATTAGTCCAATACTTGGACATTGACCTCTCCACTTACACGTCAATCGGCTCGATATCACACGGTAACTCTCTTATATAGAGATAGTGAGGTTAGTGTTTTTTTTGTGCCTGAACGTGAACTAGGCTTATTATTATTTTTTTGGAGGGTTAGATATTATCAAATGACTCCTCCCGCTCTGAGCGGAGCGGTAGGGAAAAGAGAAAAATAAACTTCAGAAGAAAAATCAGCTTCTGAAGTCGGTGACATTTGTTTGTTTGATTTTATTTTTTTGCCACCGACTTCAGAAGCTGATTTTTCTTCTGAAGTTTATTTTTCTCTTTTTGGTGTTTTTGAAGTCGGTTGTTTTTTTTGCAAAAAAGTTTTTTTTATTTTTTCATTTTTAGTTGTAATAAGTACCCAAGAAACCTAACCCTTAACCTTCCTTCCCCTATTTTTGCTTTCAACTCTTAACCGTTGAGGAGTACCTAGTACCTTCCATTATCAGCTCATCAACATGAAGACAAGTGATGACTGCTAGATGCGAATACTTGAATAGCGTCAAAAAAAGCACGCAACACGTAATACGTGTCTATATTTTTCATATACAGGGTGCAATTGAAGTCATGAGCATTATTCTAAACCAAGACACTACTCACGATACTAATTGCATTAGGGCTAATAGTACGCAAATCAAAAATTGTAAGGAAATGCCGGGCTCGTGCCGGCCGGCCGCAATGATTAGTATTATTTGATGTTTGTTTACTTTTTTTCGTTCCGCGTTGTACTGTGCGTTAAGATTTTAATACTTCAAGACTTTTTGGCGTTTTTTGTAAGGAGTACATAATTTTTTTTTAATACTTTTAGTGTTTATTTACAATAATAATAAGCCTTTTGCAGTATGACTTACTACAATTTAAGGTTTTCCATACTAACATTAATAATATTTTTGATTTACGAAATAGTAGCCCTAATGCAATTAGTATCGTGAGTAGTGTTTTAGTTTTGAATAATGCCCATGACTTCAATTACACCCTGTATAACAACTAAAAAAATGTGTATTGTACATATCTGCATACCCCTCAGAGCATACAGGCGTGATGTTACGTCATGATAATGTATATTCAATAAACATCCAAGCGATTCCAGCAATTACGACAGATTTGCCGTCTATTTTTGAAGAGTTCCATTGTATATCTCCGAAGATCAGCACCAGATCTTCAGCAAATTAAAATGGGACCACCTCAGGAGTATACTCTTTCAAATAAAAAAAAATTGAGAATCGGTCCACTAATAGGGGAGAAAGCAGGTAACATACATTAAAAAAAAATAAATACATAGGTACACACGAACATAGTAACCTCTTTTTTTGAAGTCGGTTAAAAACCACCTCTGTTCCTTCTTAGCCCTTTGTGTCCGAGTCCGCGGTATATCTTTCGAACAACCCCAACGGGATTCCTCACAACCCCTACACAAATTAGAACAAAAATAGTCGGTTTCCCAAAAAAGAAGCCATTTTACACCGAATGACGTCACAAAAAAGTTTCTATTACACTTTCCTGTTACGGAACACTAAAAATACTTTGTGGAACTCGCTCACATCGCCTCTCGTCGAATAGACGGAACCCTTAAGCTTACGTCAATCCTGACAAACGTCATTTTGAGGACTTCACCATGAAACAGACCAAATTGAACTATATCCTTGCAGCACAAGGTTACTTTTAGCTTGTCTCCCCTTGTAGATGAGTAAATATTTTCTTGAAGGAAAATGGGCTTTAAATTGTGCTGTTATAAGGTTGAATTCTAGTTGATTGAAGAGTTGTGAAATAGTTTATCGGTAAGGCAGCGTTACAGTGACGTATCGATGTGTTTTCAATTTACATTTATGATATGATCTAGTTTTTATGGTAGAAAAATGTATGATTTTTGTATTGCCACGCGAAAAAATAGAACGATTCCGAGAATTTATATTGGTGTTTCTATCAACAAATCCTCTTCGAATAATGTGTCGATATCAATTCAGAAGTTCAACAGTATGTATTGGTAATTGGTATTACATATCATTACACCTTTCATATTCGAGCAATAGTTGAGACTCATACCTGTGTAAGTCTAGTCCGTAATAAATAGGTGGCGAGCCTTTTGCTATTAGCCGGACAAAAATCTAATATCAGATATTATAATACGTTACTGCAGCCAAAGCTTCTTGAGGAAAAACTTTAAAAAATCCCAATGACCTAGACCGGGCAATCAAAGCTAAGATATCAGGTTCAGCAGTAGTGTTTGTGATCACTACACTAACAAGGTGGACAGAAATTGAAGAGTCATCACCAGTCTGCCTGCCTGCCTGTTGGGGTCAACTTCCACTCTCACCAGATGCAGCTGAAAACCAATATTTTTTTTACATGGAGCGACTCATAGGTAAAGCTGTGCTTGCCTAGGTCGGTCTGTGGATGGGTGACCGCCAGACATACCGAGTTTCCTCCGTGCCTCGGAAAGCACGTTAAGCTGTTGGTCTCGGCTGCCATATTATATAGCAGGTAGTCAGTGACCTGAAATTCTGACATTCAGTCTTACCAAAGGGTATTGTATTACCTAGTATTAACTGGGTTGTGGAGGTCAGATAGGCAGTCGCTCCATGTAAAATACTGGTATTCAGCTGCATCCGGTTAGACTGGAAGCCGACCCCAGCAAAGTTGGGAAAAGGCTAGGCAGATGATGATGGATGGATTACATGGGTCTTAAACTATCTGGTGAACTATGATAGGTACTACTACATAATTATTATTACTAGGTATTCCTCTGCATGATGTTATGTTTAGATCTGCCAGACTGTACACCGTGCACCAATTCCACTCTATTATATCTAAAATTTCAATATATTTCAACTCTTTGTACAGCATACTCGTACTGTTTTGACCCGTGGTTATGAACGCACCTCTACAGTTGGATTGGCAAGCGATTACGAGGCCGGGTCGATCCCGTCACGGTCACTGTGCCCTGATTCCAGACAGTTTACTGATGGATACTGATATCTACCTCTTACTGCTCTACCACTTCACTATCAAGTCATTGTGGAGTATATTGGGATGACGAGGGGATGACCTTGAGTAAACATGAAGTTTTGTTATTCAAAAGACGTCAAAAACGTCAACTTCTAAACAAAAAACTGGGTGCAATAACTAATTTCTGATGTTCCTCATCATTTCAGCCGAAAGACGTCCACTGCTGGACATAGGCCTCCCCTAAGTGTCGCCACATTGACCGGTCCCATGCACGGTCGACCTAGTGCGAGGCCTTCCAACGCAACGTCTTCCTCGCGGTCGCCACTCCAGAACTTTTCTGCCCCATCGGCCATTCGTTCTGCGAGCAATGTTCCTACTTAGCAACAAAAGTGCTATGACAAGATGAGATTAGACAATGAACACAGCTACAGAAACCCTTATGTCAATCTAGTTAAAAGTCATTATTAAATAACAAAAAGCTTTGAAAACGATTTTCATTTGTCTCGGCCCTATAAACAAGAGAAATCACCAATAATTTGAAGATCAACAACTGTCTAGAAACCCATCAGACGTGCTTAACGCTTGACCTATATTCTAGCACTAAGTCGTGGTCATGTGAGTCCTGAGAGGCTATGAGGCTACTTACAGTGCTAATACGTGGCTATCTCTGAGACCACATATCATCGTAAGGTCGACTACGACTGTTACATTCAATTGACTAAGCAATTCGCACGCGGCTGTAAGCAGCTGATTGAGTGTTATGTTATCCTAGTAACGTACACATAGTATCACGCCTACATGACCCTAAATGGATAGACAGTGGTGTATGTATAGTAGGCACATTTCGACGAATATGTTTGAGGCTCCGTTTATAGCCTTGGGTGATACAACAAGTCTCAAGCCCTCTGTAAGTCACATGTTCAATTCGCTGACTACTGTTCGATCGAGTCACGTAGATCATGGCTGAACCACTAATCTGCCTTCAAAGCAAGAGCCTTCAATGACCACATTCATTGCTTGCCATTAGGCGTGATCGAGGTCAAGAGCACGCCCATCATTATCATCATCAGCCCATAATGTTCCCACTGCAGGGACTCAGGCCTCCTCTCTAGGAGAGGGATGGGCTATAATCCACCACGCGGGCCCAGTGCGGTTTGGTACATAAACTTTCTTTTTCATTGTTTTCTCCGCGGTCGCAATCTAAGATGCGTTTCAGTTGGAGATTTAACTCGTAGCCAAAAGTAAAGAGGTTTCTAGAACACCGTAGCGTAAATTTTTTTGGGTATGTATCCAAAAAAATTGACGCTATCATGGTTTTACTCAAGACTTCAGACTCAACTAATTACACAAGTTAAAGAAAATTACAAGTCCAGACGAATCTTTGATAGTGGAAGTCAGATAAGAAGTAGTTCCATGTAAAGCATTAAAAAACTGGCTGCATCTGGTAAGACTGGTATACCCAAAAAGATAGTTGTGATTCGGAAAACATTGAGCAGATGACCTGGGCCCCGAGTCTGCTATTCAATAGTGTCAGAATGGTCGATCATTGATCTCATAATGGTTGATTGATGACAAGCCAAAAAGTACCTTATGCCTGTCGACTTAAGGTACTTTTTGGCTTGTCGTAAATCAACCATTATGAGATCAATGATCGACCATTCTGACACTATTGAATAGCAGACTAGGGGCCCTGTTTTAACCAAAACGGGGTGTCATTATGATCTAGCTAGCCTTTTCCCAACTACATTGGGGTCTTCTTCGTCTAACCGAATGCAATTGAATACCAGTGTTTTTACATGAGGCGAGTGCCTATCTAAACCAATATATTAATAACTAGCGGACGTCGCGCGGTTTCACCCGCGTAGTTCCCGTTCATGTGGGAATACAGGGATAAATAGTATGCTTATGTCACCCGGGGATAGTGTAGCTTTCCGACTGTGAAAGAATTTTTCAAATGGGTCCAGTAGTTTTTTAGTTTATTCGTCACGTACAAAAATATCAATCTTTCCTCTTTATTATTAAACTGTTTTATTTAGCTCACCCCGTTTGTTTTATTCTTTCTTGGGTCAAATTTAGTAATTCAAATTTCACCCTCTTCCTGTCAACCGATTAATCTGAAATTTTGTATACACTTTGGATTTTGGTGACAATACAATTATGTTTATTCATTATCATTATAAATTCAAGATGGCCGCCGCTACAAAATGGCGGATAATTTATGTTTTATTAATCCCATCAATATGGGTATCAAATGAAAGGGCTCAACAAGCAGAATACAATGTACTATATAAAATTAAAATCCAAGATGGCGGCTAAAAGCTAGAAAATAAAAATAGGTAAAAAAACTTTTTGAGTTAAACGGTTTTATGTTAAACATACATTGCAGTTAAATGTACTAAAAACCAAAAAATAATAAAATAGATACAGTCGTGGGAAAAAACCGTGGGGCACGTCAATTCGGAACTGTCGTGCTGCGGAAATTACAATTGACGTGCCCCACGGTTTTTTCCCACGACTGTATCTATTTTATTATTTTTTGGTTTTTAGTACATTTAACTGCAATGTATGTTTAACATAAAGCCGTTTAACTTAAAAAGTTTTTTTACCTATTTTTAATAGTACTAGTACAGATTGAATTAAATTGAATAGAAAGGAGAATTAACTCTAATAAGAACGTCGCCAAAAACAAACTCAGATTCCAAGTTCTTTGTGTATTTCTTGTTACTATAATAAGTTGGTCAAGTGAAACAGTGTAGACGAAACAATTGCTATCTAGAACTAACTGCGGAACGATTCGGAGTGGAATAAAGAAACAGTAAGTTATGCGATGTGTGCTCGAGTGGGGTTAATCGCACGCTAGCATCACTGAGGAGGTTCATACAGAAGGCGTATAAATTCTTAACTGAAAAAAAAAACAGCTAAGTTAAGCTGCAGTTGCCCAGCAGCGGTGGCCCAGTGGTGTCGGCCCCGACTTACGAACAGTAGGTAGTGGGTTCGAACCCAGGCAGTCGCATTACTTTGTGTAATTTATTTTATCACCGCTGCTCTCAAAACGGTGAAGGAAAACATCGTGAGGAAACCGACATGTCTTAGAACCAAAAAATTCGAAGACATGTGACATCTGCCAATCCGCACTGGGCCCGCGTGGTGGATTATAGCCCATCCCTCTCCTAGAGAGGAGGCCTGAGTCCCTGCAGTGGGAACAGTCCCTGCAATAGGCTGATGATGATGCTGCAGTTAATAAGGGTGGTCGGCCGATTGGTTTTACTGTTACTGTTAGCCTGTGTCATCCCACTGCTGTACAAAGGCCATGGAAAAAGATTTGGAGTTCATGGAGGGACTTCTATATCTTTTGTTTCAGGTCCAATGGTCCAACGGTCGCTGGTTTTGTCTAGCTCATCCCGTCATCTCCTGTGAGTTCCATCATTTATTGGTGATTAATGATTATAATTGTAGACATATGTCTAGAATATTTTGCTTAATAGCAAAACTTCATCTATGAACTTAAAGCATTTGAAGTTTTAGAAAAGGATTTTCTGCAATCTCTTTCATCATGGTACACATATTATTATGCCTACTACGATGTGTGTGTACTACAAGTTAATGTCCCTCATGTGTCTGTGTGTGTGTGCAAAGTAAGTAAATGTTACGATGCCTATCAGATCGGGCGAACTCCAAACGATCGTCTTTTGTTGGCAGCCATCACGAAACTGCCGTGTTCTCAGCGAAACGGTTTTATTTTCATATGGAAATGTGAACGTGGAGCTATGGGGTTACCGGGGTTTGCTTTTATGATTATTTATATCTTGGTACGTGAGTACGTGTGGATTTTGAAGGACAACTTCTGAGGTACCTCTTATACATGTTTGTTACTAATCTTGACATTACATATCTACATGTGAGTATAAGGTACTGGGTGGTATGCAGAAACTATGGAACTCTACTTACTACAATCATTATATACGAACTGCTCCGTTAACGTTTACACAAGCACGACGGATTTTACCAATTTTTTCTCAACTTTTCATACGTGAAATACCTACATTTGCGATACGCATTAGTTTGCCTCCTACTCGTTTTCACGTAACATGCTTGTTATTATTTAAATATCAGTTAGTCAAAATAGAATGTCCAATCCTCATCCCTTGTTATACTTATTTCATATTAATTTTACGATTGATAAAGATGGAAATTCTGGCGTGATCCGTAAGATGTTGCGTTGGAAGACCTCCTTAGTGGGACGTCTAGCGGTGGACCGATGACTTGGTGTAGGTTGAGTGGATCCACTGGATGCGAGACGCATGTGACGACACTTGGGGGAGGCCTATGTCTAGCAGTGGACGTCTTTCGGTTGAAATGATGATGAAATATGAATCATTTATATTACTATTTCGCTCCCTGTTCATCATCTTATTAAAAGTCAAGTTTTCTGAATTTCATATTCTCTCGTCACATTATGATGGTCGCTGACATATCTCACGCCGCGCGCCGTCTCACACATGGCCGGGCCGTAAATCCCGAACTTGCTCGCGTTATGTGCTCGCAAACGATCTACCAACCTTACGGCAGTAAAACACGTTTATTTTCATTTCGCCAAACGGACGAATAAAGAAGTTTGTTATAGGCTTTTTATTTACACCTTGCTGTGACCTTTGACTTACTTACCTACGCTAGGAGATTGCGGTAGGCTTGGGTAAGATTGGTGCTGTTAAAAAGATTTTATATTATCATCGTCTGCCTAGACGTTTTCCTACCATGTTGGGACGCCTTCTAACCTAATTGGATCCAGCTGATTACCAGTACGCAGCGACTTCCTATCTGATCTCCACAATCTGAATACCTATTGGACAAGATGAACAAATAAGACATTCAAAAGTGCCTGTAATGGCTTAATTGAAATAAAATATTTGAGTTTGAGTTTTTGAGTTTGAATACCCTTTTTTTTGAGTTACAGTGAACTTTTATAATAAACTGGTAAATGTTAGGCTGTAGCTTTTAGTCTGTGCTTATTTTGATGTTCTGAACCTAGTAAATAAATCATGCTTAAATCTGTTCAAATATAGAAGCTTTTATTTCCCTTTTGCTCTGGCTTCTCCTACATTAATATCAATATGGACCACAGCGTGATCAAGTGCTTTCTGGACGCAGAGAGACTCCTCGTGGTCACATTGGCCACCCATCAATACGTTCAGCCTTAATGATTAAGTCGTGCCCGTCTACAACAATAATCATATTCTTTCTACACAGAGATTAACATACGTACAAAAGAAAAGCCTTTATTTCCACATCCGTGAAAACTGGAGGATTTACCCAACCAAATTACGAAGCACACATTCACAGCCGTCGCTTAACAACAATTGTGCTCCGCAATTCGGGCGGCTTATAGCGCGCGTCCGAAAATAAGCCGGTATTAAATGTGGTTTATGTTAATACCTAGTTACCGCTGCGATAGTGGCCGCAGTCCTGTGGAAGCGAGGCGGCGCGATGGCGAGAAATGAAAGCTAGAAACTTTAAACAGCATTATATCTAACCTAGGTGGACCGATGACCTGGTGAAGGTTGCGAGGATCCGCTGGATGCGAGACGCACGGGACCGGTCAATGTGGCGACACTTAGGGGAGGCCTATGTCCAGCAGTGGACGGCTTTCGGCTGAAATGATGATGATGATGATGATATCTAACCTAACACACGGTTTGAACCGCTACAAAAAAATCGTGAATACAAACCCTAATGGTTGCAGATGACCACATCATCCGTATTCCTTTGCGAAAATACGTTACCACGTAGGTCCTACTGTATCCGTCTTCGCACTAGAACAATGATTTATTTTTGAGAGACTCGAGGTTAAACAATATCAGCCACTCGAGGCGATCTTCAGGTCAAGTTACTGTTACCTTTTTTTTTTTGTTCTCGGGTTGTACCTTCAAAAGGCTACCGGTCTTTGGGGATAAGACCGGGTTGTGTGGTATTTTTACCGCACTAAAACCACCCCGGTGGCCACCATCCGCACATGGGAGGAGGTACCGTTTCCTCTTAAAAGACCTGTCCAGAGTCCCCTCTGTGCATCGCCTGTTATGGCACATCCCTGGGGAGATTGCAAAGTGATCTCCCCTGAGCCTCGCTTTGCAATTGTGTACGGCAGCACGTGACCACTGTGCCACCGACTTCTCTGAGGTCACTCGGTGGGCAGACAGAGTCCCCACTCTGAACGCCCACGACCCCATTTTCCCACCAGCTTTAGATTATGCGGGGGGGGTTTTAGGTGTGTAAGGCATCGAGGCGGTTGCCTGCCCGACGCCTTCTTCTCCGAGCGAAGTTACTGTTACCTAAGATCGCAAATGAGTGACCACCATTGCATTCCGAGTATCCTCTGTGCCACGGAAAGCATGTTAATTTGTAGATCTTCAACAGTCATAAGTCAGTGGCACGAAAGTCTGAACACCAGTCATATCAAAGGGTAACATTACCCACTACTAACTTTATGGTTCAGGTCAGATAGGCAGTCGCTTCGCGTAAAATACCGGTATCCTGCTGCATCCGGCTAGACTGCAAACCAAACCGAACATAGTTGGAAAAGGCTATGCAGAACACTGATATCTTCGAATTTCTAAGGATAGCACCCATACGTGTACCTCACACATCTTCGAATTTAGATCCATTCACAACTAGTGTGAATTCGGCCAGAAGGTGCTTAAGTCTCAAATTTTTCAAGTAGCAGTAGGTTAAATTATCTGTTGTTGTTGTAATTGCATGTAAAAACATGCGTTGCGATCTAAGTTTTTTTTTTATATTGTATTTGTTTTACATAGGGCGTTTTTTTTGTTTTGTGCTCATACAATAAATCATTGTATTGCTATACGTGAGGACTTGTAAAATTGGCTTTCTGGTGACTATGGTTTCTTCTTTTTGTTTGTTTTTATTAGCTGTAAGTCCTCCAAGTAGGTACTAAATAAATAAATTGATAAGGATCACTGTGATTTTGGCTCAAAATTAAAGGTAAATAAGTATGTCCACTTAGAAGACTCAAAGTGAAACCAAAGTTAGCGTGACATCAAACATAGCTTTATCCTTTATCGCTACGTCCCTCAGTGGAAGTCCACCCTAGTGGTACGTGCGGCTGAATCAAATGAAATAGTTAAGTCAATAGTGGCGGCCGCAGAGATTATTGTTACTGCATATCATTTGAATGGTTTAGTGAATGGGGGGTGGCAGCAGTCTGTTATGTAAGGCCTCCGCTTTAAGTAGCCGAGACAGATTATGATTATATTTGGGCACAGTTATGTATTAACAGCTTTGGAAATGAAATAATCGTGAGTACTTTTTAGCGTCATTGATACCATTAGTTGTTGTTCAAAATTGATTCAGTAACTGGCTATGACGTCTTAAAACAGGCCTAATTTAATCTTATTCCAGTGTGAAAACGTGACAGAACTATACAGGGTGTCTACACATAATAATAAGTTAGGACTGTTTTAAGTCGTCATGGTCGTCCTTCAGGATCTTAGTAAACACAATAGCTAGGACTTGAAAAGTTAATAGATTATGCTCATAGTATTAGGAAACCTTTACCCAGCAATGAGGTCTCTGGCTCACATTGCCATCTCACATAAAAAGGAAAGTATGTAACTGAGACACTCAGGCTGAGGCTACATAAGGCCGCGACGCGACCTGCGACACATGAGCGATTAAATCAAGTACCTAAATGAATGCTCACGTATATGGCTACACCGTACATCGCTCTTTTTTCTCTATTTTCTCTTCGCTCTTCCAGTCGCATCGCAAATCGCTGCCTACTGTAGCCTAAGGCTGAAAGTCAACAAAACTGGTTTGGTAATTTTAAACAAAATTATCGCTTAGACTGATTACAGACAATACATATACCATGTAAGTACGTATTCAGTATTGTATAACCTAATAATACACGGGTTAAAACCAGAACCTTTAACTGAAGTAAAATAATGACACACATTTAAATAAAATGCAGATGATTTAAGAACCTCCTCCTTTTTAAAGGTCGGTTAAAAACGATCACAGTATTTAATAGACACGACAATCTCAAAACGACCCATCGCTTTCAAACGCAAACCGAATCTTACACATTCAATTTATTTCGGTTTTCAATGAGAGCAAAGTATCCATTTGTCGCGTCAGGCGGTCCCGTCCCGTCGCCGGCCCGTGCCGCTCGCGTAACGCTGTCGCCGCCGATTCTACTCCAAGCAAATAAGGGTCCCTCTCTAACAGATCTGCTAAATCAGACGTAAATACGAAGATATTTTACTAGTCGTCCCGTATTATTTGAACGAGAATTTGTAGGATTTTTCCAGAAGTATTATTTTATAAACGTAGCATAAAACTTCTAGATAATTCTTGAGACCACACGGATCTGCTCTTATGTACACAGTTATCAGTTCCTGTCGTGGTTATTATTTAATATTGATTCGTCATGTGGATACAAAATAGCTCTCTTTCTATGTGTGTGGTGTATCTATCTACATAGTGAAGGTACTGGATTGTCACTCTTCTAGTTCATTTTAAAACACAATACATTAGTACGAATCACTGAGTAAGAGGTGACCTGATACTCCAACCTTATATTGCCATTAAAGCTAATCTCTCAGTGGGTTCAAAGGCAGTGTGCTGGTTGCCTCGATGGTCTTGTAGTATTCAACTGGTCAAAAATTTTTTTTTTTTAAACTTTGCCCCACACTAGGAATTTCTCCTGTATCGTGGGTGCGTTCACAGACATTTAAACTCACATACACAAATACCCAGACCCGAAACAACTACATGCAGGCCATACAAATATTTGTTCCGTGCGGGGATCGAACCCGCGACACTGAGCGCAGCAGTCAACTGTTTGAGCCACTGCGCCAACCGTGCCGTCTAAATCATTTCTTAATTGCTGTTTAGACTGAATTTGTTAAACAGTTTCGTAATAAATAATGTCTAGTATTAGAGTGGTGGCTCAGTTAGTTCCTTCGAGTTGATGAACGAACTCCACTTCCCAGTATTACTCAGTTGAAGTGTGGAAGCAAACAGAGGGAACTGCAGTGATCCTGTTTGAGCGACGAATGCTACGTGATGCGATATAAAAGCTCCACGGTGTTAGAGTACACGTATCCTGCCTCTGATCACTTTCACCGGTTTTACACGCACGAATCGGTTAGACTGTTTAGTTTTGATTTTATGGTGGTTGTGAAAGTAATTACTGACGACGAGATAAAATCTAAAGGAGGTCGTTATTTTGCTTATAATTTTTGCACATCAGGGCATAATTATTACACTATCAATTGTTAACACTATCAATAGATAACGTGGCCCCGGACACAAGTCATTTGATCATTTCCCATCCAACAAAAAAAGGGGCATAGTGATTATAAAAAACCTAAACGGCATAAGTTTAAGTGAACTAATGTCACACGCTCTAGAAATAATAAACGAATTGCCATCACCTCACATTCCCCACGTAGAACACCAACTAATCGATGAGGTCGTGGTTTTAACTTTAGCTAGCGAAACTTATACTCATTGATATTCCAGTGAGTTGAAGAGCTCGTGCAATTGAGGAACTATTCCTGAACCAGAGTTATTACTGTTCAGGAACGTACGTATTTTGAGGATTGGGAATAGAAATGTTGAAATGGCAAGGTACGTAAATTAGCAACAGTATGCTGTTGCTAATTTACGTACCTTGAAAGACCTTGAAGACCTTGAAGTACCTTGTCCCCTCCTTGTCCTTGTCCTCTCTAAGAGACGGAATGAAAACAGAAAAGTAGTTTTCTAAGACAATACATTTATTTAGACTTTTCCTATCAACTACCAAGTTAGAAGATTAAATCGCTTGTAATCGCCGAAGGGTTAGGCAGAGTTGTGCCAAGTAGTACACTTACATTTCGCCAGTTATATTTTAGGCCCATGTAATAGGAGGTGAACCTATTGATTTCAGCCTTCAACCGCGGCTGTTACTGAGGAATTCCTGATCGATAAATAGATAAAGCATTTTGCCTGATCCGGAAATTCGCGCTTGGGATCCCAAGATAAGTTAGTAGTTTCTTGAATAAATATTTATGATCATCATCATCACTAGCCTATACTTTTCCCACCTTTCTTTGGATCAACTTTCCATCTTCCGGATGCAGCTCAAGACCAATATATATGATGAAGTGAATACTTCTCTGACCTCCTCAACCAAGTCATTGGATAACATCGTGAGACAGGTCGTCAGACTTCCAGACTCACTACCGACTGTGTTTATAGTATATTTTGCGCATAATTATGACACATCGAACACTTTCCTAGAATCCTCATCAATATTCATTCGTTCCTCAAAGTTGGCAGCTGCAGCAGCTTGCACGTCGAGCTGGCAACGTCCCGCGCGATGTTTGACAACGTCGCATTTGCATGCACTGCGCGTGCTGAACAAATTCAGAGGAGACGTGTCTTTTCTGTGTCAAACGCCTTTCTACGCTTTGATTTAAAGTTTAGATTACTGCACGGAGATGTGGAGAATAGTATTTCAGAGGAACGTGGGAGAACTTGGAGTTTAGGAATAGTATGGATTGGCAAATGGAAGGAAGGAATGGCATAGGAGAAATGTTTGTGGCTTAGATAGAAGTATGGTTTGAACACATTTTTTTATTGGAAACATAACTTAACCACGCTTGTACAGCCACATTTTGCTGTATTGTTTAAGTCTCATGTTTTAGGGGGCGAACCCATTACGATCAACCGGGCCGGGCACAAGTCCGCGCGGTAGATTATAGCCCATTCCCTCTCAAAGAGAGGAGGCCTGTGTCCCAGCAGTGGGAACATTAATAGGCTGGTGATGATGATGATGGGCACAAGTCCAGAGTCCGTGGGCTGCTACTGAGAAATTCCTGACGGAATTCTCCAATATCAATATTTGTCTGTCCCGGAAATCGAACCCTTCTTGCTCTGCAGTCGCGATTGAAACTACACTAAATAATTCCTGTTTCAATGGATCGACCCACAACGACATAGCTCAGTGTTTGTATTGTACCAGTCAACGGTTGATGAAGGCCTAGGTTTTACTCCGATCAAAATAAAGCAATTTCAGCGTATGGTAAAAAGTCAGAGTCACGAGAATAAATTTATTAGAACGAGCGAATGTCATAAAATTAAACTCAATATCAAATTAATAACAACAAAATACCGACAGCATACAACACGGAGTAATTTAACCCAGTGCATTACATCAACGAGTTAATTTGCCCAAAGCCGCAACACACACAACACACACAAACAGACACACACACACACACACTCACGCATATATACAGGGGGCGACAGATACGTAACTATGCGCAGCTAATATGAACGAGGTTTACGATGTCAATGGTGCGTGCAGTGCGCATTCAGGAGTATGAATTAGACAAACTGTATAGTGCAGCTTGCACAATGATGAAACATGTCATGAGCTTTTAGTTTTGTTGCAATGCACAATGACACTTGAAGCGCAATCACCTTCTCCAGATATGACTTTTTGTTATATTGTACCCCAAAGCATCACCACAATGAACAAACACACTAACTTAAATTACTCCACTGCTGGGTAATTTTTCTACATAATACCTGTCTCCTCTCATTTTTCTCTATAATAATTCTTTTTCATAGTGATTGGCAAGTAGACAAGTTCGTCATGCCAGTTTTTACTAATACAGCTTCAGCATAAAATAAACATCATTCTTCACTTCAAAATTACTATAGCATACATGAAAGCCAAATCTAATTATTACCAACATTAAACTGTTGACATTTGCATTATAAAGCTTGCCTCATTCATACTCCCATTCGAATAATAATCCCCTATTTCCAAGTTAATACAATTATAAAGGGGTCTACAAAGCCAGCAGACAGACAGTCACAGGGTCTGACAGACCCCTTAAAGCGGAATAACAGTGTTGAATTGTAAGTATCGATTGTATCTATTTTGTATAGGGTAACCCTGTACCCCTAGCACGAAAATCAAGCTAAATTGTTCAATCAGCTTTATTGTTTTTCTTCGAAGTTAAGAAATTATAACGACATCACACATCACTTGTTAAAATTGAAAACGTAAATTGGTAAAACCTTAAAATACCAAAAAAAAATAAGCACTCTTTAACCTTTTCTTATACAAAACAAACAAAGCAATTTTACAAATATATTATTTGAAGTTGTATCAAAGCACACAAAATTCGGCCTAAAGTAGAAACCTCGTAACGAAATGTCAACGTCAAGGTTGTTTCCTTTCTCTAAAATAAACGAATTCATTTGTTGTAGACAATGATGACGAAGGTTCTGGATTGACACGTGTCAAGCAGAGAGTACTTCTCATTACAACACGCGTGTAGTACACATGCTCATCTGCGAACACCTGAGGGTCTGCTCTGTTCCACTCCTGGGTAAAGGCCTCCCTCGTCCACACCTTCCATTTTTCACGAACCCGCGCGTCCTCCTTCCAGCTTTGACGGAACCTGTCTAGTTATCATAAATATTCATAATTATACTTTAAATCATTATTCATTATTATTTTATTATTTTTATCATTTCATTGCTTTAGAACTTTTTTCAACGAGATTGATATTTTAATCAGCTCGGTAGCTTATATATTATTATCACTACTATACATTTTGGATTTGTCCGTTATTATTTAATAAGAGAATATCATTTTTGTTAAATGTAACATAGATTTCTGAGCAGCCAGCTCTATCTTTCAGAGCGATGACAAGGTTATATTCTATTTTCATTGAAAAAACAAGCATGGTGACACGCACATTCCCGAAAACTTTTTGATTTCATCGACCTCTCTGACTGTAAAATAATAAAAAAATTGTCCGGGCATTTTGATATTATTAGCTTCTTCCATGCCATGGCCATGGTTGCCATGGCTAACCTGGAACTCCTTAAGAAATCTCCGGACACAAGTATTGAAGTGGAAAACCTGCTCAGGTGGAGATCCATAGATGACTCTGGCACACTTTACATCTAGTCATGAATGTCCTGCTTTTGGCACTTAGAAGAATTGATGGACACCAGTTTAAATGCCCAACTCGGTTGCCAAAATATGTATATTCTTTTGCACTAACTGACCAAAATTTATGTACTTGCAAATTTTGACTTGGTAGGTAGGTACTATAAATTTGAAAAGAACAAATACAATAGAAAATCCTAAACAAAAAAGAAACAACGGCATCTTGAAGTCGTTCCAATTTAGCTGAAGTACATAAAGGACGGGCTTTTCATTCAGATTGTTACGACGCCAAACAAGAATGACTTTCCGTTTGTTTGTTGGTACGAGTGCTTCACGGGTTGGACTGCAAGTGGCGCAGGATGGCGCGTAGTGGTACAAAGTGGTGCACCACCAACCAAGAATAGAATTATTTTCTCTCTATATCTCTGCACGTCTTTGTGACAAACACCTGTCGGGGCTGCGGGTTGTTCGAAAGAGATACCGCAGCCTCGACATAAAAGGCTAAGAAGGATCATGGGTGGTTTTTAGTCAGTAGAAGTCTGACACTCCCTACTGCTCGAGTCATTTGAGGATTTCCCACCCACAAAAAAAAAGGTTCAATAACATAGAAAAGCACACTGGTATGTTTTTATTATCAGTGCTTTTTACATAGTCGGTAGTCGTATGTTTTAATTACTGTTTTTGAGTCATGTATGTTACTCGAATAAAGAGAAATTCAATTCTTTAGGGAGTGTCAGACTTCTACTGACCTAAAAACCACCCATGTTCCTTCTTAGTCTTTAGTGTCCGAGGCCGCGGTATCTCTTTAGAACACCCCGCAGTCATTTTCCTGCTTTTATCTAAATTTTTTTGAAGTCGGTGCAACATATATGTCTTCATCTTCCATGCTTTAGAAGCATTGGCATTGGAGGAATGTGCTACCTATCCTATACAGTGCGTGCGTGGTGCTGATGAATTACTATAATACTTGCAACACCCTCCCTTTCATAGAGAATAGCCCAGTGTCCCAACTGTGTTAACTTAACCAAAACAGAAATGACCATTGTATCCAGGAAATGACACGTCTATACTTAACACAATAAGCGCGGTTTGCGTCCAATGCGAATCTAATGTTGAGTCGAGCTGAGTCTAGTTGAGCTGAGTTGGGCTAAGTTGAGTAGAGCGGAGTTGAGAGCGGTGAGTAAACAAATTACTGAGTAATGGTTCTCTCCCAGCGATTCAGTAAACGTACACCAGTTTGAGAGGACAATGATTGGTTTCACTAGATGTGACAGATCATTTGCAAGTTAGCTTAAAACTTAAATATATTTTACTTAGATGGTAGTAGAAATAAGTTGATAACTTTTTTTCCTCGCCAAAAATTAAAAACACAAAAATACAGAAAAAATGGTTAATAATTATAGCATCTGCAGTGATTATTATTAATCCAAAAGTCTATCAAATATGACGGAACCTTTAACCCACCACATATTTATGAACAAGTACCCATTATCAACAAATTCCTGCCACACCACACGCCACGCCACACCACAAGCAATTCACCCGTAACACTTCCATGGCCGCGGCTAACCCTTCGAGCCACAAAATTCTATCGGTTTCAATTTTCCCTCTGATTTTTCGTCAATGAAAGCTGTCCCTCCCCCCTCCCTCCTCCCTCCTCTTTGTGAGGCAGACAGAACGTCCCACAGTCGTAATTGCTTCTATATATAACACGCAAATTGAATTCCTACACAGAATGTTACGGAGTTTTAGAGCTGTCGTTGTAAAGGGAGTGTTCGGTTTGAATCCCCGGCGAATTTATTGCTTTTTTTTTTGTGCAATCCTGTTTTGTACTCCTCAGATATGTCGATAAATGGTTCACAAATAGAATCACTGCAAGTTATCCGATATCCAATGGAATACGAGCTAGCCTTTCAAAACTAAGAAGACCGTCGACCGTCGTTGGTCTAGTGGTCGTAAGGTCCTGGATTCAATTCTTGGATTGGACAAAGTGTAATTGGGTTTCTCCATGAGGAATTTTTCAGTAGCAGCCACGTAATATGGATTTGTTTTTGGTTTGTGGCAAAGGGTCGCCCACTTTTACTTAAATATAATATAACTGACGAACTTTAAGATAATTATATCCTTGGGAAATTATATAGTGTGATGAGTGTAGCCAGTGGCATTCTATAGTGTCTGACTATCCTAATATAAAATAAACAGTAATAGAATGTAACCTATTTCCATGTAACATCACTTATCAAAATTATGAGTGGTATTTAGTCGAAGACCCCATCGTTAAAATTAATTAAACCCCAAACTATTCGCTCACACAACCACAACCACCATTAAACCATGGTTTCTATTCGATTCCATTTAATCTCATGTCAACATACATAATTAATTATAAATGAGTAGTTAATAGCTCCAGTTTTGTGGCCACAAGCGCGGAGCTTTAGCTTGGGGTTCTGAGTTCTATTTTCCGGTTGAGAAGGTCTCTGCCTAGCCTTTTTCACAACTACGTTGGAGTTGGCTTCCAGTCTAACCAGATGACCAGTATTTTACACGGAGTGACTGTCTATCTGACCTCTACAACCCAGAATCAGTCGAAATCAGTCGTAGTAAATGTGGACGAGAGTACAATTTTACTATTCTAGTATTATACACACCTGTGCTTACCCTTTTAGAAAATAAAGCCATCATGCTATATTATTGTAATAGTAAAAACTAATCCGATCTGACAGTAGACTCACTGATCACTGTCCCATAAGGTCAAGGTGAACAGCGACAAGTGACGAGGGTCCGAGTGTCACCCCCACTTGGTGTCACACCGATGACGCGGCCACATGACGTTAGGTGACGTAAACACGTGATGAAGGGTTATTGAAAAAATGCTTAATGAAGTGGAGGGTTGAGGGTTGAATTAATACGGGTTGTACAAATTGAACTGACACTTGGAATTAATTTTGATGGAACTGACAAGAGGGTCATTTAACTGTTACTAGATTGTACAAAATAGGCGTGTATACTTAAGTTTCTACCATTAATAGTGTAAGTGTAGACTATAGAGGGATTAGTGGCTGTCGCTTTCAAAAGCCAAGTACGGGTTTTGTTTTTTGAATGTGAGAAGTCATTAAATCAAACTCAAACTCAAATATTTTATTTCAATTAAGCCATTACAGGCACTTTTGAATGTCAGAAGGACGGAAGAAGAACGAAACTACGAGTGCAATACGTCATTCCGAAAGTCACCACGCCGAACCACACGCCACCGAATGCCCGCAACAACGAACATTGCGAGCACGAAAGCACGCAGCGACGCAAACCGCAACAACGAATGCTCCAGACCCCGAATCACGGAACAACGAATGCACGCCGCAACGTGCAACCGCCGCCCCGCGACCCGGAGCCCCGCACACCCGCCGCCACGGCACACGCCGCCGCGCGCCCCCGCACCCACAGCACTCGCCGCCGGTAACATCCGGCGCCGCGCAGCCCGACGCAGCAACTCCCGAAACGACGCATTGCACTCCTACGCTACAGTCACAATCACAAGGCATAATAACTTGTGAAAGTACTGTAGTTGCCAGTTCCCTAACGTAAATAAACATAAATGACTCCTCCCGCTCTGGGCAGAGTGGTAGGAAGTGTCAGACTACTGACTAAATACCACCCATATTCCTTCTAAAGCCCGTTGTGTCGAGGCCGCCATATCTCTTTCGAACAACCCGTGGCCCCGGATTTATTTCATACTTCAAGTGCAAAGTACAGAGACGGAATTAAAGTCATAAGTAGGCATATTCTGCCATTTAATCTTTGAATGGTGTCTGTCAAGACAAACAGTTTCTGGTGCTTATTTGCTTTCCATATACTCAGAAATAAATATTATTCTATTCTTCTTCTTCTTCATATTTGCCCTTTCCCTGATTATTATCACATAATTAGACCCCCTATCACTTTGGATCTACGATGCTTCTGAAAAATGGGAAGTTGAGTTTAATATTAACTTGTTGTGTTTTTCACCTACCAAAGTAGTTTAAAATAAATTACTCAGTGAAACACCGGGATACCCAACACCCAGGTGACCGAGTTCCTAGAACAGCGTCTGCCCTCCCAAAACTGCAGTTTATGTGATGTGTGCTCGTAATTTGTGTATTGTTATGACAGTATGACACCCTCAACACAGCGCTCGTTTACGAGTATGGCGTTATATCTCAAGTATTCATAAATTCACCCCTGCTTCATGCATCTCGTCAGGGGTTCAGTAAAACTTCCGGAACAAATATCATAAAATAGATGTTCAAATTGTTTACCTTCATCCTTTAAAACTTTTTGCATCACATACATACATAAGTCTCTGGTGATTAATTCTGGTTTGGGAGTTTGAAGAACAGGGTGTAAATGCGATCTCTGAATGACACATCTTCTACATAGGCTTTTTTAAAAAAATATTGGAGGCAGCTTTCAGTGTTACCAGATGCCGCTGAATACTAATATTTTACATGAAGTGATTGTCTATCTGATTTCTACAACCCAGATAACTATTAACAAATTATTATTAATTAATTAATATTAATTATCTATTAATTTCTAACTATTGTCAAAGATCTACAAATGCCGCCGGCACAGGGGAAACTCGAAATTAAATAGTGTTTACCCATTGTCTGCGCCATTCACATTATTTATCCGCATTTTTATTAATATCTATTTATCTAATTTGGAAATCACAAAACGCATACTTGTAACACTATACACGCTATACTCTTCTCTCATTGGTTAGAATGAAGGATCAGACGTTCATTCAAATCCCTTCCTCCCGCTCTCATCTTCCTTCATCTACCAGTCCTACCTCAGCGTCAATAACAAGCGCACGTGGTTTTGCCATGCGCCCGCGCCTCCGCGACCGCTATTAAAAAGACTCAAAAATCAAGCTAGAAACTGTGAATAGAAATGTGTGTGTGATTCTCCTCATATCATCTTGTGACACTTGGTGGGTTTTCGCTGAATCAACGTGCTCCAGAAAGCTGTGCTATCGAAGACATTACGCTTTTCCCTTACCCTAAAACCGTGAGTACCATTTGCCCATCCAAGTGTTCTGGTCCTTCGAGCCGGATAAAAAACAAAAAATTACTTCGCATATACACTACACTCATCAATCACAACATATTTATCACATTTATCTATTTAATCGCATAAAAACGCTCAAATACGCATCCGCTATTACTCTCGTCTATGTGACAAGCCCACGAGGGCACATTCCGCTAACATCTCATCAACGCTAAGTTATTTCTTTAAAAACGCATCATATTTACCGCATTTAGCTATTTATTCGCATAAAAATACGCTCATCCACGCATCCGCCATTACACTAACCTACGTGACTCGCTCACGAGGCATTTCCCGCTAACATCTCATCAACGCTAAGTTATTTATTCAAATACGCATCTTATTTCACGCTAAACACTCTATTGCTAAAATATTATAAATATATTTTAGTCATCGCACACATATTTCACAGGTTTTCTCAACACATAACGCTCACGGGCAAGTCCAATTTATTCTCGATATTTCGCATACATTCACTCATTTAAGTATTATTATTAACGATTATTAACTCGAATAGGCATTATCCCAACGCATAAAAATGGCTTCAAAGCATGGTAAATCCAAGGAGTCCGATAAGGAATCTTATGGCTCCGCAGAAGAAAATTCAAAAGTGCTTCTGTTTGAATCTAAGAAGGAAATTTTATTCAAAATGCTGCAATCAATTTATGACCTCGGTCGACAAGTTTCAGTAAATAGTTCATTAAAATCTCAATTTCTAGCTAGGATTAATTCCCTTGATCAAATTAGGACGAATTTTATTGAAACGCTTGATGCTTACAATTTAGCACTCTTGGAAGCTGGATCAGCTATTAATTACCAGCCGTTGTCAGCATTTGATGAAATCTATTGTGAAATAAAAGCAATCGAAGCTAACCTTCTCAAGTCTCAAAATAACGAAAACAGCAGTAGTAAATTCGAGTTTTTAAATCGTAAATTGCCACCTTTAAAACTTGCTTCATTTGACGGCACGCCCAGCAAATGGACAATTTTTCATGAAAACTTTAAAAGTCTTATTCATGATAATTCGCATCTAACTGACGCCGAGAAAGTACAATACTTAATAGGGTGTCTCTCTGATAAGGCATTAACTGTTTGTTCGGGCGTCGCGCCTACCGCTAATAATTACCTACTCATTTGGAATGCTTTAATAGAAAAATACCAAGATACCCGCGTACAAGCTTCCATGTACTTACATCAAATGATTCAGTTTAAGCCTTATCAATCTATAGACACATTTATTGAGCAGTTCCATGCATCGCAAGCCGCCCTACGGCGCTTAAACATAAAGGATTTGTCAGATTTTATAATAACGGATATTGCACTCAGCAAGCTTGATAAAGAGGTCGTTAACCTTTTCGAACGATCACATAATCATATTGAAATACCTACTTTCGATCATCTTTCGCAATTCTTAAAAGAACAAAGTAAAATAATAACACTTCGTAATCAATCTAACCCCTCTAAAGTCCGTAATTATAATAGTGAAAATAATAAATCCACTTCTAATAAATATAAAAATAGCCAAACATTCGCGATCACTACCCAGGACGCATCCGTGCGTGCCTGCAAGGTGTGTGCGTCGCCTGACTCACACCCACTTTATAGATGTTCTCGTTTCATGAATCAAAACGCAAAAGAAAGATTAGATCTAGTAAACAAACATAAGTTTTGTCGTAACTGTTTAGGATTTCATGATATTAAAATGTGCAAGTCAACAAATACTTGTTCGGTTTGCCAGCGTAAACATCATTCGCTAATACATTTGGACAACTATCGGGGAACCGGCAACTCGCCGCCGCATGTAACCGCGCCCCGCGCGCCCTCCGCCTCGCCCCCGCTGGTAGCCGCGCCCTCGCTGGCTGCCGCGACTGTGAGCACTGTGGGCTCGACGACGCCGCACGCGGAGCGCGTACATTCAGGCGCTTCGCATTTGTCAATGACTTCGGCTACCTCGAGCGTTGAAAATAATACAACTGTTTTGTTGCCCACCGCTTCCGTATACGCTTATAATAATAATAAACCTCATACTCTCCGCGTTTTCCTTGATACCGGCTCAATGAGTCATTTTATTACAAAGGCTTGCTGTAAACGTTTAAACTTAGAAATTACTCCTGACAAATCTTCCATTTTTGGGATCGGTCACGCTAAAATACCCTCGTTTGGAACTGCTACTTTTAAAATATTTTCCCGCTTTGATCACCGCTGCTATTATAAAATTCACGCTCGGGTTTTAGATCGTATTACAGACGACTTGCCCAACATATCTATAGATATCTCAAATCTCGCTTCATTACGCAATCTACCTATGGCTGATGACGCATTCCACGTTCCCGGTGAGATAGATTGCCTCCTTGGCAATGAACTTTTCCCGCTTTTGTTGGGCAGTGGAAAGGTAACTTTACCTGGCTCCTCGGTCGTCGCCGTAGAAACCACCCTTGGCTACATAGCCATGGGTCGGGCTGATTGTCAACCTAGTGTAACTCCGCGCGCTCGCCCCGCTCAAATAAATAAAAATAAAAGCGAGCAAACTTTTCTGTGTGCAGCTAGCACGCTTCGCTTAAATACGCTCACGCAACGCTTTTGGGAACTCGAAAGCGTCCCTAGTAAGGTTCACATGAGTCCTGACGATCAGGCGTGTGAACAAATATTTAAATCAACTTACTCTCGCGATGAAACAGGTAGATACACAGTGCAGCTACCATTTAAGGCTCCGTGTATAGACTTAGGAAATTCACACTCAACGGCGACTCGCCGTCTCCTTAATTTGGAGAAAAAGTTAGATTCTGATCCCGAGATCAGAACTAATTACAACGCTACGCTTCAAGATTATCTTGACAAAGGTTATTTAACCAAGGTCAACGACCCCTCTCTAACTATCCCGCATTTCTATATCCCTCACCGTGCAGTTTACCGCCCGGATAAACAGTCTAGTAAAACTCGCATCGTGCTTGATGCTAGCTGTAAAACTAGCTCAGGTAAATCACTAAATGATCTCCTTTATGTAGGTCCGAATCTACAAAGTAACATTTTCGATTTATTAATTAATCTTCGCATGTTTTCCGTTGCTGTAGTTGCAGATATCGAAAAAATGTATTTTCAACTTAATCTTTCCGCTGATCATCACGCATTTCAACGCATTTTATACAGATTCAATAAAGATTCTGAAATTTCAACTTTTGAATTTAACCGCGTTTCTTTCGGCGTCTCAAGCTCACCATACTTAGCTATGCGAGTAGTTCGCCAACTCGCATCTGACAGTCGGGAAAAATACCCACTCGCAGCTTACGAGGCTGAAAACCATATGTATATGGATGACTACGTATGTTCGCTAGATGGCGTTGAAATAGCTGAGCGGACATACCAAGAAATGGTCACCATGTTCAGGTCAGGCGGTTTCCACCTTGTAAAATGGATCTCGAATAGTTCCGAACTGTTAGATAAAATTCCTTCAACTCATTTAAATCCGCAAAATATTGAGTTTGACGCTGACGCGGATAATAATACAAAAATTATAGGTATGCAGTGGAATCCAGTAGAAGACTTTTTTCAATTTAAAATAAATGGTAATTCTCTTAAATGTACGAAACGTACCGTCTTATCAGCAACCGCACGGCTGTTTGACCCCTTAGGTCTTATAGGTCCAGTTACTGCATTCATGAAAACGTTAGTTCAGGAATGCTGGAAACTTGATCTTGATTGGGATGATCCTGTACCCGCTCACATTGAAAATAAATTTAGTCGGTTTCACAAAGAACTTCCCTATCTCGAAAAAATAAAGTTCCCGCGACATGTAGGTATCACCTCTGGTTCTCATGTCACTCTCCTCGGGTTCGCAGACGCCAGTGAGCGCTGTTATGGTGCCGCTGTTTACATAAGGGTTAGTTCTAACAATGAAGATAGCGGATCAGTCCTCTTATTAACTTCTAAATCTCGCGTCGCTCCGCTTAAAAATACGCCCTTAGCTCGCCTCGAGCTATGTGCGGCTCTCCTCTTAGCAAACTTGATCAATTCAGTTGTAGAAGTTTTAAGTAAACGCTGTAAAATTAATAAAATCTTTGCTTTTTCTGATTCAACAGTCACGCTCACCTGGATCCACTCGCCCTCGCACAAATTTCATACTTTTGTCGCAAATCGCATTGTTGAAATTAATTCAAATTTACCCGCAAAACATTGGTTTCACATAGATGGAACTGAAAATCCCGCTGACGTAGTTTCTCGTCCTATAACGCCTAAACAATTATTGGATTTAACGCTCTGGTTTAACGCTCCGCATTGGTTTTCATTCCCCTTATCTCAGTGGCCAATCAAACCATTTAAAATCAATTTAAATAATAACAATTCAGAAATAATGGAAACTAAAAATATCGTTCTCTCTGTTAAAATAACGCAAGAAGGTTCACAACCTATTCAATCTTTAATTGATCGCATTTCTAAATATTCTATTTTACTTCGTAGCGTAGTTTTAATATTACGTTTCTGCAAGTTAATCAATTCGCGTGGTTGTATCACCGTTTCGGATTTGGATGCTGCGGAAATACACCTTATACGTTACGTACAAGGTAGATATTTCTCTGAAGAAATTAGCGCGTTAAAATCTAATAAACGTTTTAAAAATAAAAGTCTCGCTAAACTCAACCCATTTCTGGATTCAAATAATATTCTCAAAGTAGGTGGAAGGTTAACTCATTCTAAACTGGATTATGGTCAAAAACATCCCATTTTAATTCCAACTAAATCACGCTTTACTCAACTCTTAATTGACTTTTATCATGTAAGTAATTTGCATACGGGTCCCGCTCTTTTATTAGCTATAATTAGACAAAAATTCTGGATTTTAGCTGCTCGTAACATTATAAGACAACGCGTACATAGTTGTAATCAATGCTTTAAAATTAAACCTCGAAATACTTACCCTCCTATGGGCGATTTACCTGATTTCCGTGTGTCACAAGTGAAAGCGTTCGTAAATACCGCTGTAGACTACTGTGGTCCGTTCTACGTTACGCATATCCGAAAACGCGGAATTAAGAGCCACAAAGCTTACGTTTGTGTGTTTGTCTGTCTAACAACTAAGGCAGTACACTTAGAGTTAGTCTCTGACCTAAGTTCAGATTTATTTCTCGCCGCTTTCAAACGGTTTATTTCTCGGAGAGGTCCCGTTGCTATGATTTATAGTGATGGAGGCACAAACTTTATTGGCGCAAAGCGCAAATTGAACGAAATTTACGAATTAATTCAATCAAAATCTCATATAAACTACATAGGTGAACAGTTATCAGAACATCGTGTACAATTTAAACATAGTCCGCCTTACGGTCCGCATTTTAATGGACTCAGCGAAGTTAATGTTCGTTGTGTCAAAACTCATCTTTTTAAAGTAATTGGTTCTCAAATATTAACATACGAGGAGTTTAGTACCGTACTCGTTCAAATTGAATGTCTTTTAAATAATCGACCTCTAAGTATTTTAAGCTCAGACCCGTCTGATATTAGTGCTTTAACGCCTAATCATTTTCTCAACGTAACACCGCTTAAATTTCTACCTGCTGAAGATGTCACAGACATTTCAGACAATCGCTTATCGCGCTATCAGCTTCTTAATAAGATAACTCATTCCTTCTGGCACCGTTGGAGTCAGGAGTACCTCACTTCCTTGCAACAGCGGGAGAAGTGGAACACACCGTCAAAGCCTGTTGAAGTAGGTACGATCGTTGTTATCAAAGACAACAACGCTCATCCGCTTTGTTGGCCTTTAGGTGTCATAGATGCGACTTATCCTGGCAAGGACAATATAATTAGAACTGTGAAGGTTAGAACTGCTTCCGGTACTTATATACGCCCAGTAGTGCGGCTCTGTCCCCTACCTACGCAATAAAATAGTATAAATTCCCTTTAACTCTATTTAAGTTTAAATTCATATGTTTAAGTTAAGTTTTTTTTTCTCATAGTTTCTAATAGAGGAAAACCTCTAGTCCGGGGGAGTTGTCTGCGCCATTCACATTATTTATCCGCATTTTTATTAATATCTATTTATCTAATTTGGAAATCACAAAACGCATACTTGTAACACTATACACGCTATACTCTTCTCTCATTGGTTAGAATGAAGGATCAGACGTTCATTCAAATCCCTTCCTCCCGCTCTCATCTTCCTTCATCTACCAGTCCTACCTCAGCGTCAATAACAAGCGCACGTGGTTTTGCCATGCGCCCGCGCCTCCGCGACCGCTATTAAAAAGACTCAAAAATCAAGCTAGAAACTGTGAATAGAAATGTGTGTGTGATTCTCCTCATATCATCTTGTGACACTTGGTGGGTTTTCGCTGAATCAACGTGCTCCAGAAAGCTGTGCTATCGAAGACATTACGCTTTTCCCTTACCCTAAAACCGTGAGTACCATTTGCCCATCCACCCATCCTCAGAACAACCTTGTCAAGCGCGGCTTCATTTTTAAGATCGACCCGCGTGGGCGCGTGACTGTTATTACTACACCCCGAACTCCAAATAACACGAACATAACTAAATGGAACTAGTTCCAAAATCACTACATAGTATAAAACAAAGTCGCTTTCTCTGTCCCTATGTCCCTTTGTATGCTTAAATCTTTAAAACTACGCAACGGATTTTGATGCGGTTTTTTTTAATAGATAGAGTGATTCAAGAGGAAGGTTTTAATACCTTTTTTGCACCCGTGCAAAGCCGGGGCGGGTCACTAGTAAGAAATAAATGAAAGTCATGAAACTAGAATCCAGCGTTTCCACATTCGTCCCGGTAATCCCAGTTCCAGTACCTACGATAGTTATCAAAATAAATTCCCAGTTGGAAAAAGTAGTAAACAATAGTAAAACTGAAGCAGTTGGAACGTAGTTAGTGCAAATAGTTGGAGGACTCATTTCACGTCGATCGGCACGTACAGTTTCAGCTGAAGTTAGGCACATATGCTGAAACAATGACTGACTAAACTACGAGTTATGACCTAAATTACCAGGGTATGTAGACTTTTCATTGCATTTGTTTTTTACCCGACTGTGGCGAACCCCTTTTTTTTGGTAGGTGGAAAATCATTAAATACCCCCCCCCCCCCCCACTCTTGGGCAGAGCGAAGACGACTAAAAATCAAACCCATGTTCCTTCTTCGCCCTTGTGTTGGAGCCGCATTATCCTTTCGATAATTCACAGCCCCGACGGGTGTGGCGAAGCCCTGAAAGAGGTTATTATAACATGTTTTCATGAGATTTAGTTTAGTTTCACAAAAAAAACTCATGAACGTGTGTTTTCTTACTGATTAAGAGGTAATCATAAAAGTAAGAAAACATTAGAGAAAGTTACTTTTTTTCTTTATTGTGTTTTGAAAAAAAAAAATTAATAAGGTATCTACTGAAAAACGATTAAGGACCAAAATTCAGTTTCTCAGACACAGCCGCAAAGTGGAATACTTAACAAAAGTTTAAACCACACCAAAACATTCCATAACATTATTATATCGAAACTAAATCTTCACCTGTACTTGAGATGGATCAACAAAGTCTCGCTAATTCTGTTAGCTCAGCAAGCGAGATGTCTTGCAATCTGCACCCTTGTACAAGTACCCGCATCTCTTGCGTGCTAGGGGTAAACCCTGATCTTTGTCACTTCATCTGATGTGGCAGTTGGTTTGTGAACACTGTTCACAGTTCAAAGTTTCTATATAATTATAGAGTCTTGTTTTCGGCTCTCTGATTTTTTTTCAAAATATTATAAGTTTACCTGAGCTTTTGTGAATAAGCTGTCCCACGAAATAAATAGGCAAGGATTCATTATGTCCTACCTATCTCAGGTTGATCCATCAAGTCCTTTCAGGCGTTAAGGCATGAAAAAGTTACAGACAGGTAGAAGTTCTTTTGCACTCAATATTTATATGAGGTATTTGCTATCACCTTCTTCTGTAATCTAAGAGAGAAAGTAGCCCATGTATCTCCTTGCTTTTATCAAAACCTGTTAAAGTTTGAAAAGGTTAACGGTCAGACAGAATTATTACTTGCACGTTTTTATACATTATTATAAATTATGTTATTATCTGTATATGTTTGTCGCGTGTCTTGTCTCGTCGCACGTTTCCTTATAAATCAGCATGCTTATCCGACGCGACGCGACGCGACTAGTCGCAGTAGACGCGGCGTCGCGCGAACACCGCGTGGCCTAATCTAATACGTGACACTCATAACAACCCATCCACCTACTACACTTCAAACTCAACTTTATGTTAAGAAAAATAGTGTTTATATTACAACGAGACACATGTAAACTGTACTTTCTTTTCAGACTTTTAAAAATATACTTTGGCTTGTAAAATACAAGGTTGGGTTTTGTTTGGTGGGCTATTAAAACGAATGCAGAAATATTTGAAAATTTGAACACGGTGGAAATGAAAAACGTTTCAAATGTAGGACACAGTTATCTTGCGTGTTATTAATCTCCGCGTAGTTATGTATGGGACATGTATTAAACAATAAATAATAATAAACAATGTCTGGTTTGTTTTTTTTATTGTGAAACTGTTGCTTACGTTGTTCGTGATTACTTCCACAAAAGAGTATACTTAGAGGATTTGGTCTTGGTTAGAGGACGAATGAAAAGTGACTCACAAAAAGTATTTACATGGCAGATGTAGGAGCTAATAGCAGGAAGGAACACCCTAGAAAGAGATTCACTAACCTTTTTGGAAAGATTGGTCAGAAAGACCAGGTGCATAGTGCTGGCTTGCATGTTTGACCAGATGTAGGAAAGGCGACGAGACAAGTCTCTAATTCAAACAAAGTACAGATCCACTTCTACTGATTACGATAACTAAGGGATAGTACAACCTTTCAACAACAATATGCGAACAAGGCTGAAACGACCAGCCTTGTCATGCGATCCCGGTACTATATTCCCGTGGGGTAATTCCATAGGCTAAGCCGCGGGTACGTGCTAGTGCGCTATAAGTATGCAAGCGTCATATTACGAGCCTTGTTCTACAGGATGCCGTCGTTGCAATAAACTGACAAGTTGCGTTTTATTATAGTAGTTCTGGAGGAGATGGCATTTGAAAAGTTTATACTAACGAAATTGGACTCACTTTGAGAGTGGAGTGTATTATATTATCTGATGCGATTGACATGGTGGCTATGACAGGAGGATAATCAGTATCTTTTTAAGTACCTAAGTTGTCAAAAACTAAAATGGCAAATCTCTTGTTCCGCCGCTGCTCGATATCCGCGTCAACATCGCTCAATCGTTCAATCCCTGCACGGTAAACCGTTTAATATAAATTATGTTGGAATCAATAACCGTTCGTTACTCAATTATTTACTTCGTGAACTATATTTAGGTCGACAAACAAACAAAGTACAATGAAACAAAAACAAACTGCTCCAAACAAAATATGAAATGACCAAAACTTTCACAAACATATCTCATTGACAATAAAAAACAATGAGCGGAACATTTCAAAACTAATAACACTACAAACACATTTGCGAACTCAGTAATAACAATAAAAAATGCATCCCGAACCTATTCCGCATCCATCCCGCACCCATCCCGCATCCATACAATACCCATATGATAACCATAGAGATAGATTTTCTTCACACGTAAACCAAAAGGCTATATCTCGAAAAAAACGAAAATTGAGTTTGTTTTGCGTCTGACGGTTAGGAAGATCTAGAGGAGAGAGTGAATGGGCTGATCAAAGGTTACAAGCGTTGCAGTTTTTGGTCTGAAGGTGGGATATATCGTCATCCTCCGTTACTCAGAAAAGCAGGTTAAATCGATCAGTTCGATCGTCATTTGTAGATAATTTTTTTTCAGTCAATTCACTTCTTGACAGTCGATAAGAGCAGTCAGCATTCAGTAAGACCGAAAGCCGATCAAAACATAGGAAAAGGCTAAGTAGACGATTGTGAGACGAGTCTTATTTTTGTATTGACGAAGAGAGAATAATTTTCACAAATAACAGGATATTTGTGAAAATTATTCTCTCTCAAAACATTGGTTTGTAGAGTTACCACTTTTCATCGTGTGAAAGCAGATTCGTCCATACGCGTCAATATTTATCGGCGCGCGGTTATAAGTGCCATTGGCCACACGTGACGCGCCGCGCGGACGTGAGCCGTCTGTTCCACTATCACCCAGCGATTTGTTCCATTAATGGAACAAAGTGCAATGTATCAGCTCACAGTTTTTAATCCGTCTACTCTGAGAAGACACAGCGAAATAAACTCAGAGGTATAAACTCAGTCTTCTTTGAAGTCAAGACATTTTCCAGATATTGTTGTTGTTGTTTGTGAAGTTACGGAAGTCAACGAAATGTCTACTTGGGCGGCCCTGGGATCTTACTCTATCAGGTTTGACAGGAAACAGACTTTTCTTTAAACTACTATATTTATGTCCACCAAAACCTGTTAGTGGGACAAAGTGGACAAACAACGTTACGGGCTTGATTATAATGCAATTGCCACAGAAGACAAACGTCTCATCACTGTTTACCGATTTTTGTTTTGGTCCAAGAAGCTTATTGACACTATGTCTTACTGCACTGGTGGAACGAATCGGTGGTGCAGAGTGGAACCACCCCGTGAGCCTTTAAATTTCCTCGCGTTATGAAGGGATAATGCATTTGTGAGAATGGCGGCGTTAGATTATGTCTACGCTATGGGCTATGGGGGAGAACGTGTGTTTTATTTGTTCTTGAGCTACTCACTCTCTTATGGGGAGGTTATGGAGGACTGGCTAGATTTATTTTCGTTATTGCCACTTATTTGCAAGAGCTGAATTCCTAATGGCAATGAAGATTGAAAATTCGGTTCACGATATCGATAGCATACACTATAAGCAACTTCTGAAATCTAACTTACTAGTCTGCATTGTCCCACTACTGTTCGAAAACCTCACCCTATTATTTCCTCAAAAGTCTGACTTGCACCTGTTCTTTCGGTAGGACTCTTGCTCATCCGGCCATCTGCGCCATGATCACGCGCGACGTCAAAATCAACAGTCATTTATTCAAATTAGGCTGAAAATCAGCACTTTTTGAATGTCAAAATTTACAGTAGTTAGTTCCCCAGAAACGATCCTTCGACACTTTCTAGTGTTTTATTTAGCTGGGAAGAAGAAGTCATCCGTCGTTTCTCAATGGTTGCTTTTATCCATTTCTCGTCTGATTAATTTATCCAAATTCACCAAACAATAACTAATAAGTTTCAATGCAATAACTACCAAATAAACAAAATCAGCTCAGATTACAATATCACCAAAAAACTACCTCCCTCACGTGATCTAAATTGGCCAATAGATCACTGTGCGTAGCCGTGCCGGTCGTGCGCGTCTTACAAATGGCGGGTAGACGGCAATGGAGCCGCTGACGGATGGAGTGTCAGGCGGGCGTCGATCGCGACGATATAGACGCGCGTAAATCGCACGCCGTGATTTACGCGTCGCAATCGCCGGGCGCGTTTAGTCGTGGGATGTACGCACTTATGTGTAGGTGTGGATTTGGGTGATTTGTTTTATAATTACTTTCGATATAAGAAGTGTTAAGGTTCTGCGTCTTTTGAATGTATTGGTGTTTCTTTTGCACTTCTTCTTCTTATCGTGTGGGCAGTCAGGTCTAAAGACCCCATAAACCCTAGTGTCAGAGTTTCTAAATAGCCTCAAGGGCCACTGACATGGTTTGACGACCGCCATTTGGCGGCTGGAACCACCGATTTATACGTCACTTCCGAAACACGGAATCATCTTTTTATCAGACAATCAGGTTATTCAAGCAATGCAATGTCCTAGACGAACTGGAAACAACTTTTACAAAGTATGTTTCGTGTAGGAATCGAATTTTGTACACTAAGTTATTGACTATTTTAGAGTCAACTGCACGGAAAGTGAAGAGCACCAATATGTATATACTTGACAACGTTTAACCTTCGGCATGCCTGGTAGGGTCCGTCAGACCCACCTGTGTACATAAACCATTGTATTTCCTTCAAATTCAAATTTCTCGCCTAACCGCACTTAGTAGCTGGCCGTTATGAATTGCTAGGCACCCGCAGCCCACTACCTGAGACCAGAACGCACTCTCGTGGAAGTAGGATGTGCGTATAGTTTTCCAATGTGCAATTTCCTTTCGGACCAGAACTCTGAAAAATGTTTATAGACTGAATATTCTTTAGTTATATACAAGAACATAGAAGTGCCTTATATGTTTATATAGTTTGATTGAGATCTCTAAGTTTAAAACGATTTAAAAGCACTACTCAAAATCAAAATCAAAATCAAATCAAAATTCATTTATTCAAACTAGGCTGATAATCAGCACTTTTCGAAGGTCAAAAATTTACTTTACTTTACTACAGTGAAATTTGGCTAACTGGGACATGGATAACTGAGAAATCTCTATAACTGGAACTCATACTGGGGTCCCATGAAACAAATTGAATATCTGAGACACATTTAACCAGGTTTCACTGTATTTACATTTTTTATAAGACAGTCCCCCAAAAACGCCCACCCATCGGCACTTCCTAGTGTTTAGCTGGAAAGAAGAAGTGGCGGAACAAACTCCCCAGCACACATCTGTCTGTTTGGTTGGTTAGAAGAACCAGACTCGATACAATAGCAAGGTGTCAGTTAAATTTAAGATTTACTACAGACACAATCAGTAATAAACAAAATTTAAAAGTATATACAAATTACAAAGTAAGTGTAAACAATGTAAAAATAAAATAATAAATACATAACATAACAGTAAACTAATTTTGGAGAAAGAACACAAATAACAAACATTGTCTTGTGTTCAACTCAGCGACCAACTATTCTTATCATCTAAGTAGTCGTTAATAGAATAGTAAGCTTTTAAACAAAGATTAGATTTAACTTTGGCTTTAAACTCATTAAATGGCAAGTCTAGAAAAGAAGATGGCAGTTTATTATAAAATGTAATCCCGAGCCCTACGAATGAATTGTGAACTTTGTGAAGCCGGTGAAAAGGAGCACGTAGTTTATGCTTATTTCTAGTGTTAAAGTTGTGGATATCACTGTTTTTAGTGTACAGATGGATATTTTGTCTAATATATAAAATGTTGGCAAAGATGTACTGAGAAGCAACCGTGAGAATACCAATCTCCTTAAAAAAATCTCTAAGGGAAACTCGGGCACCCAGCTGATAAATTGCACGAACCGCTCGCTTCTGCAGAACAAATATATTTTGAATATCAGCAGCTTTGCCCCACAGCAGAATACCGTAGGACATAACGCTGTGAAAGTAACTAAAGTAGACTACTTAAGTTTAATTGGCATTATAATTATTAAAAGTTGTTAATTTGCAATATTTTTTCATTTTATTATCTAACATACACCTCTAGTAAACATATTAGTACATTTAAATAACTTATTTATCAATAAATATTTTAGAATTTACAAGTTAAAAATCCGGGTCTGATAAACCCACCAGGCATACCGTGTAACTTTTGGCCACCAGGCATGCCGAGGGTTAAAAGAGATTTTCTCATACTCCGCAATTTCATGTTGATGTAATTTGCAACTTATCTTGTTTTCTAAGTTGCAAAATCGCTTTTGAATTGATACCTTTATCTGTATTTACTTACCTACAAATAGTTACAATGATTGATTTTGACAGCGCCTCTATTATAAAGCGAAAGACTGGTCCACTATCTCCAGTAGCGTGCGCTCTATAAAGGCTCTTAGGCTTAGCCTACCTTACCAACTGAGCATTTCTTATAACTAATTAACCATGTAATAAAATAACACCATGTACAAAATAATAATAAAAAAGTTCAAACTCCTGTTAAAATACTTAGAGCAATTTTTCGCGTACGAATCTTTTAGTTACAGGCTTGCTTAGGCTAGCATTCGACTAGCCTAAAACCCATTCATAATTTTATGCACACAGCGTCACATCGGAGAATGATCGGTGCATATTTTCGTGTATATGAACCGCACACATGCATGCCAGCTCCTGCGAGTGGAGGCGGCCTGTGATTGGCTGCAACAACACAAGGCTACGATTGGATGCGTCATGCGGCCATCTTTAGCCCGCGAACTCCGGCGCGAAGTTCAAATTTGTTTTTTTTTTTACGTTTTTTGCAATTTGCAGGCCAGTGCTAGCTTGAATACTGACTACATACGTCTTACAGCCGCGAATCATATTTTAATAATCAACATACAACCTAGCACGGGCCTGCAAATTGCAAAAATGTAAGGAAATTTAGAAATTTGAATTTCGCGCTTAGCGGTCTTCGCTCTTCCGTCCACAGATAGAGTGCAGCACTGCCAACACATTTCATTGATCGTTTTCGTATAATCCTGCAAAATTTTGTTGACCGCTGTTGTGAACAAACTCGATATGAAAATTATGCAATTTTATTTGGTAGTATTTTTCTATCGGCAAATTAGAAATTATATTTTACGCGAGGAAGCCATTATTATTTATTGTTTCATTGTTGTTTTATAGCGCGATTTGTTTTGAAACCGAAAACGTACAGATATTGTCAGTATTAGATAACATTATTAACAGTAGTGTAGGTAAATATTAGCTTTGTTGTGTATTATTTGTTTATTCCCACAAATAATAACAAAGTGAAGTTTGTGCTGTTAATGTGTGTTTGCTAGATGATAAAGGTAATAAGTTTTCTCAATTATGATATTATCGTATAAGTAATGTAATGATAAGGTGCAAATTGTATCTAAAGGTAGATGTGTGAAAGCCACTTCGGATATTATCTTGCAAGTGACGTGTTTTGTACTTTTGTAACTATCACCCACTCACTTGGATGAGATATTTAAGGTGGCCGAATCTTTCTTCTGTTTGCATCGTTAGAAAATCATGAGTTGCACCCTTGAATAATGTGGTGAGTTTTTGAATTGTATTTTATTTAGGTACCTATAACTTTTACAGGCTTATTTATTTTTATAAATGTGACAATTTTTTTTTGCTGTCAATATTTCGTGGCCTACCCACCGTGGGAGACCACTGCACGCCACTGACTATCTCGAGTCTCACAATACTACAAAATATAGAACGTTTATATGACATCAAATAAAAATACATTATACAAAGTATTCGTATTCGCTGTCGCAAATAAAATAGCTAAAGATATGTGAGAAAACTTTATATAAATGCTAATGTGATCCAAATACTCGTACCCACAGTAAATGGAAGGATTTTTATATAAATAACACAACTTTATATTTCCGTTTTAAATAATCTTCTCCATTTCGCAGTCAAAGTAATTGTAGTTCTATTCGAAATGGAATGTTTTGTTACTCAATGAATACTCTTGCAAAACTAAACTGTTGTCTGTTACTGAGAATTACTCGGCTGTGTACTTTATAATTATGTAGTTAATTACAAAGATTAATTAAAATTCATTACAGGCTCTTAGAATATAATAAATATTGTTACAATCCAAGTAAAATTCCCTCAAAAAACCATAAAAAAGCGATATCAAACAAAAAAGCGCTCAATTACAAAATAATATCCTCTTTTCCTATTTAAAACCCGATTTGTACGTTTTCAACGGTTTTCCGTCCCAGTGCGTCCGCCGGGGCTCACAGGCAGGGGCCCGGGGGCCCGGGGGCCGAGGCCGGGGCCCCAGTATCGTCCGCAAATAATAAAATATTCCCAGGAAATAACCGGCACGCTGCGAGCGATCCCTTTGAACGACCAGTGAACAATGAACTTTGATTTGCAAACTTTAGCTTCGAATCAGAGACCAAGTTACACTGGAGTATTTGAACGCTAACCAGATTATTATGACCTTCGGGCAAGATATTTTGTTGCTTCGAAACCTCCAGTTTAACAAGACCTTCCGAAGTTAAACAATAGTTTGTAATTAGGGGTCAAGAGATCCTGGTCCTTCGATACAAAAACCAGTTTACTTTGGTCCTTTAGCAATATGTTTAGGTTAAAGTCTGAGGGTCTTGGTACCTGGCGGTTTAGTCTGAAGCTTATTGACTGGGATACCTGCGAAGTGCTGACAGGACCGTCGGCAATCATTCAATCTCGACAAATGCTTTTGTAAAGCGTAGTCTACATGATATGAATGGAATCTAGACAACGTAATGTTGGAGGGGGGCTGGGGGACCTAGGATTTTACTTGATGTATTAATGTCAGCAGTTTGTTGGGCTGGATATCAGGGAGTTGTTCAGTAAGTGTAACTAATAACTAAACTTTAGCAGTCAGGGCCTGATTTAGAGTTCTGACCGCCCTAGGCTAACTATGAATACGCGCCCCCAGCCTGTCCTGTCCTACCTTTTCATACAGGTGCAACTAATTAAATTACAAGTACCTACAGAAGAGAGCTTACGTAACCTTTTTTTTGGCAGGTGGAAATCATCAAATAACCCTTCCCGATCTTGGTCAGAGCGAAAGGGAGTGTCAGACTGCTACTGACTAAAAATCACCCATGATCCTTGTTAGCCCTTTATGTCAAGGCCGTGGTATCTCTTGCGAACAACCCGCATCCCCGACGGGCGTCGGGCCTTGCGAGCCCCCTTCCATGTTGCTGACATCTCTTTGAGGCGCGCGTGGAACACGAATGCGCCGTCGACACGGCCTGTCATCGTCATAAGACGGACGGACGGCGAGCTAGCCCATTACTCACAGTCCACAGGCCCGCGTCTACGGTGGCCGGAAGCATCACGTGGCCCCCGACGCCCGGAGCGCCTCCCGCGGCGGCTGGGACGAGAGGTTCTCTCCCTCTTACGTTCAGCCACCTCCTTCACTAGCATCATTGCTTCGCAGAAGGAGGCGACGGCGTCTTTTTCCTCCTCGCTCCGGACCATGGCTTGCACCAGGGCCGGACGCGAGAGGTCGCCGCCGCCGATCACCGCTGCGGGAACACGGCGGGGCTCCGCCCAAGCGGGGCAGACCTCCACGGTGTGCTCCACCGTATCCTCCGGCCGATCCTCACAATAATGGTTACCTCCGGGCGTTTCCTCCCCTTCGGTGCAGGTACCTTCTCAAACAACCATGTCCGGTGAGGACATTCGTCAGACGGAAGGTGAGGGCACTGTGGCGCCTCTCAAGCCACCCTTCTTCAAAGAGGGGACTTACCGCCAATATGGGGCGTGCCCTGCACGGGGTTACGACAGTCGCTCTCTCAGATCGCACCGGAGGTCTGTCCGCTGCGCAGCAATTTGCCGCGGCAACAGATTGACCACCCGGTGAAGCCCTCGCTCTTCACCGGGTGGTCAATGGCGCGCGAGGATTATCGCCTCCAGCCCATAGCAGCAAACCGGCAAGGAGGTTTGCCGCCTCGCGGGAGATCGTGCGGTACCCCCGGACTAGCCTTACGGCCATCACATTTTTTTGCATGACGCATGATGGCATCCACCGTCGAGCGCCACTTGCGAAAACCAAACTGGTGTTCCGCAAGATCCGGACCCATTCCCTCAAGGTATTCGGCGAGGCGGTTTGCAATTACTCTTTCTAAGAGCTTGCCCACCTCGTCGAGCAGCACAATGGGCCGGTATGCAGACGGCGAATCCGCAGGGCGCCCCGGTTTCTGAATGAGGACCAGCTTCTCCGTCTTCCAACGAAGCGGGAACTGGCCTCTTTCCAAGCACGCGCTTAAGAACCCTTCCATAGCCGGGGCCCAAGAGCCTCTTAGGCCAGGACCCAGTTTTCAGGTTTTGCCTTTACCGAGACCTCTCTTTTTCTCACTTAATCCTCCCATCCTACTCTCACCTGTGTCAAACGAAATGAAAGAAAGAAATCACAAATTTTGCAAAAAATCATTGCTTTGCAAATTGCAATGAGAGAGGCACGCGCGGTTAAGCGCTCATTTAATTTTTTAACACACGTATTTTCCCAAAATTACCAAATATTATTACTTATATAAGTCTCAGCTCAGCGCCGCGCCCGCCCGCCCCCTAAGTCCTTGCGCCCTAGGCTCTAGCCTTATTAGCCTGTGGGTAAATCAGGCCCTGTTAGCAGTTATAACAGTTCAGTTAAGTAATCTATGTAGTAACTTATTATGTTTTTCCTACTCCTCCGTTATACTTTTCTGATTAATTTCGTTGCGGGATCCAAGACAGTTAAATCGTTTCTCTGGGACTTCATCGAGGTTCATTGTCTCGGCGCTCTTCTGGTGGTCGCCACTGTTCATTCTGGTTTTCAGGAGTTACAGTGGTTTGGGAATAGCGTGGCGGGCTTGCCCAAAAAACAAAAAAATGTCTAAGTAGTTACTTTTCAAATCGAGACACTGAAGAAATAAATAAGGGAACTTTTGAAAACTGCGGCATTTATTTTTAGTCTCTAGGAGGGCAACTTGACTGAAACGTAGCTTTTGATACAGCAGAAGATTGCTTATAATTCTGTCTCTCCTGATAAGAGTTCCATGGTTTTAGCGCTTAACCGTTTATTTCGAGTACTATTTTCTGACCAAAGAAACAATGGATGGACTGTGTGAAGGTAATATGGCAAGAGATGAAGTGACTGCTGACATGACGAGTAATACAGAAGTATGGCAGAAGAAGATATGTTGCGTCGACCCCAAATAAATTAGGATAACGTCAGCAGAATGATGATATTGACGTGATAACGTCTTATAATTCGATGGCCGGCTGCACGCACGAAAAAAGATGACGTCATGCGTCGTTACCTCGCTCTGAGGCGTTCCATAGCAACGGCGTGTTAATTGTTTGTTTATAGCAATGTAAGTGCTGTATTTTCTTATGACGTTGCCCCGTTCAAGTATCGCCAGTAAACCGACTTCACAGACAACCGATTTTTTTTTTTTGATGCACCATGTAAAGTTTATTTGGTTAATACATATAAGTATTAACAGTAACAGTGTATTGTTGTTAGTAGCTAAGCCACTGCACACTCGAGAACATAATTTATTAGTGATTTTCAAAGAGAAACGGCACCTACCTACATAATTTCTCATCATGAGCTACAAAAAGGAAAAAAATGTAAAAAAAATATCTTTATCTTTTGAAAGAAAGCTGTTGCCCCGAGCTTTATTCGCACGGAAATAATTTAGACATGTAATTTAGAATGGCGGCTTATTCGCCCCTTTTCTTTTCTTAGAGGGAAATCCTTCGTTTGCCTCCGAGCGGTGCTCATACCCTGGTACTTTCGATCTGAAGGCTTAGCCAAGTTGACAATCTACAAGCGTAAACGTTAGTAGAAAACGACTCAAATGTATGGGAGTGACGTCATCGCAACGCTAAGTCACGTGGTCAGAACAAACGAACAGAAAATACGTAGCCATGTTGACAACTTATCGTATCGTTCAAAATTATAGAATGAAATCTGATCCTTTCTATAACGTTGATCGCTACATCCCATATAAATGCTAGCCAAGTCACACTTTTGACAAGCGCAAACGAAACGTTGGTGTAGTATTTCAACGAAAGTGTAGCGTATGCCGAGACCCTGGAGATAACGCTACAAAATGGCGTCTTTATACGATCCAGCTGTCTTGAAACCGAGAAGTGTTTTGTTTATTTATCCTAATTTTGGATTATATGTGTCATTTAGCATTAAAAATCTATAATTTATAATATTATAAGTATGTATTGTGGTGCGCTATGGGTCAAACACAATAATTGTTTTGTTTATTTCGAAAGAAGTACCTACCTAGTATTAGTTCAAGCCGCTTATACACGTCATTGTTTATGTTGTAAAGTTTCAAGTTCCCAACCCAATTATATTAGATTTTAACAAAGGAAGGTCACGAAATAACTAATACCTAATGCACGTACCTTCCCATGAATTCCAATAAAGCTGCGAACTGTTCTGGGTCTGCTCGAGATCTCGATTCCATTTTATAAAAGTTATCACTTCATTTAATTATCTTTCATCCAAATGCAGAATATCATATTATTTCTGGACACAGTATTGTTTAAAATTACATTACGCGCTGTGATATTATAATACACCAATTAAAAGAAGAACTTGTCCTTTATTTCACTTATTTTTTTAACTTTTAAAACAATTTATTCCTTTCTTAACAATTCAAAACAAAACTTCAACCCGCGCATAATGTAAACAACTGTGTCTTTGACGTTAGTTTGACGTTAGTAGATACGCTCACCATAGACTAAAGTGTAGGTTTTGTCTACATTTGCTAGAGAATGAGCGATCGACTCAGTTGTGTGAAGTTGGCTACCAACTTAGCGCTTTCTACAAAGCGCTTGCGCCGAAGCGTTCATTATTATAGAAAGAGAATAGATACGAAGCGGTTGTAACTTGTCTAGGCCCTCTGTTGTGAGAGAGTTAACAAAAGCGATTCGAGTATTTTTTTATGTGTTTTCGGTTATTTCTCTTAAGACTTTTGCTGATTGTAGGATATTCATGTTATTCATTTAAACTAGGTACACCAACAGTACATAGATCTTACAATTAAAAGTAAAAATGTAAGGTTAGGGTTCCTATGTAGGTACCAATTTCAAGTGTACACAACATTCTCTTAAGTAAAGTTATATCACCGTAAAGTTATAAAATCCGGATAAAAGTATCCTATGTTAATTCAGGTGAGAACTATATTATGTGCCGGGAAAACTAGCCAGAAAACGTAGAATAGAAGCGCATCATTTTGCAGTTAGTTTAGTTTTACATAATTATTTTGTTGTTATGTTTAGTAATAGTCATATTATCTTAACATCGTGTTAAATTCCCAAATACAATATCATTCTTCTTTATCGACTTTTACCTTAGAAACAGTATTATGCATCTTGGTTTCACACCAACTTTATAATTTTAAGTTATCTTGAAATTCATTATGACGTATATGCAACGCGTTGTTAATATATATTTTTCCATCAACATAGTAGGTTGGTTTCAATCAGAGGTTTCTCAGTAACGGCCCCAGGGTTAGATTGGTTCCCGGTTAATGGAAATTGTCTTCCTCCTATGTCCCCCATATATTACTCGAAGCTGACACAAGGCGACGTGTGGGTGAACTTACACTGCTGATCCTTTCAGAAGTACAATCGTGAAGGGCCCTTTTTTGGGGTTGGGAACTTATCAAATGACTCCTCCCGCTCTGGGCAGAGCGGTAGGGAGTGTCAGACTTGTACTGACTAATAACCACTCTTGTTCCTTCTTAGCCCTTTGTGTGGAGGTCGCGGTATCTCTTTCGAACAATCCGCACCTCAAACTTCGTTCTTTGTGACCCTAGTGGACGGTTACACACAGAGCATAACATTGTTAACATGAAGCGTGGTTGACAAGCCATCAATATCACTTCACACGGTCATAACCACAGCGCCGCAATATCGCCGCGGGTACAGCCGCTTTGCACACTCACTGTTTGAAAATTCTCTTGATCCATAGAGCAAAACATCACGATTATTCCCCGAAGCTCGATTGCACATAACACACCTCTGTCTACTGACAGACACCCTTATCCCCACTTTCCCCCCCCCCTCCCTCCTTCTCCTCTTCTTTCTTCTTTCTTTTCTACTTAACCACCCAACCCCGCATTCCATGTCCCTTATTTCGCCAGTCCTATGTAGAAACCGAGTTAAGCTAGGGCGAACCTATTCCCAACAATCGGGTTCAGATTCAGACCCCGTGGCTGCTACGGAGAAATTCCTGATGCGAAATCCAATAACAGCGACCCGGGCAACAAACCCACGACCTCATGTGCAGCAGTTGCGCTTGCGACCATTAAAGCAACAAGTAATTAGTATTTACTATTACCAATGTTAAAAACAACAAAATTATACTTTGTCAACCGGGTATCGAACCCTACAGCAGCAGACTAGACCAACAAGGTCGTGTAACAAGTAATACGTACAAATCGGTCCAACAGAAGTGTGTGCTACCCTGTGTAGTCGTGCGCGTCACTCCCATGACCGCGGCCGGCGCGGCGGTGTTGTTTTCAATCACTTGAGACCGACCCGGTCAGATGTTCACCCTTACGATGTTAGCGAGTGAGCGACTCATTTGTTTATAGTATTTCGATCATCATAATCTATTCTTTTCCCAACCGAGTTGGTCGCCTTCAAAATACGTTCATAAACACATGATTTGTTATTAATCTGTAGAAACTAAATTGATGTCAGACTGCCTCGTTAGGATGATATGGCAAAGTTATTTACTAACTACTCACAAATTATTTTCAAATTGAGGTTTAAAAACTTGCCTTCTTGCACCCAGAGGACCATAAAAACGTGCAAAACTAAAGCTGCAAAAATACAGAAACATTTTATATATTTTCTCTGAATTGCAGATTGAAACATTTTCTGTTTTCTAGAACTCTAACTAGCATGCAGAACACCACAGAGATATTTTTTCTCTTTTTCTTCATTTGTTGGAAAAAATATGAATCCGCAATACAAGCAAGTACGGACTGCGTTTTAATGTTGTCACATATTTTGCAAATTAAAATGCATAAAATAGAGACGCGGGAATAAACCGGGAATTCTAATTCACTCGCATGATGTGGGCATTGAGTAAATATGCACAGAAGGAACACTTCGATATTACTTTATAATAATATTGTAATCAGGTCATGGAGAAGTGTTCAGTTTGAAACTGTCTGTTAGTCTAGTTTTCACAAGGAGTTGTTTAATAATATGGTGATTCAATTCTCCAGGTAATAAAAACTTTTTAACAAAAAATAAAACCGACTTCAAAAAAAAAACACAAAAAAGTGAAAAATAAACTTTAGAAGAAAAACCAGTCTCTGAAGTCGGTGACTTTTGTTTGATTGATTTCATTTTTTTGCCACCGACTTCAGAGACTGGTTTTTCTTCTAAAGTTTATTTTTCACTTTTTTGTGTTTTTTTTTTGAAGTCGGTTTTATTTTTTGTTAAAAAGTTTTTATTTTTCACTTTTTTGTGGTTCACATGTTCATGGGTCAATGTGGACAATGTAGTTTTTTTTTGAGTTTTGTTGATTTTTCAAAAACCGTTTGTCCGATTTAGAAAAAAAAAATATGGGACCATTTCGGAAGTATACCCTTTCCAACAAAGAAATAATTTTTCAAATCGGTTAGCAAGTGACGGAGTTATGCCCGAACAAACATAAAAAAAAAAAATAAAATACAAACATCCGAATTGAGAACCTCCTTCTTTTTTAGAAGTCGGTTAAAAATAATTATTTTGTTTTCAATCAGGCGTTTCTTTGAAAAGTCACAAATCTGGATGTGTCCGATTTGTAGAAAATGGTCGTTCTCACAGAGAAACCCTGGAATAATAACGTCAAAATGTAGATAAGACTTTATAATATTATGGTTCAACACTTTCCGATCAACATTGCACTATGTCATGAGTATCTTCTCTTTTATTCGTATATTGTAATTATGGTTAAACTATAAATTGTTCGAGCGTAGTAGTGAGCATATTGTTTATGTCATCAGGCATGTGGTCACTCTGGCCTTAAACAGGAACACCGCACTCACACTGTATATAGGGCATAGGGTGTAGATAGGGCATTGATTCCCCACATCGATTAGTTGTGTGTATGACGGAAGTGTAGTAAGTATTTTATTATTTCCTAGCTACCAACGTGTGTGTGTGTAGCTTGTTATCTTACACGGGTGCTATAAAACTGTTCTTCTGAACGCCGCCATTTCGCTCATAAAGTGTCACCATGCGAGGGGCGAGTAATCCGGGATCGGCGCGATAAACCCCGGACTGCGGGACGAGAGGCCGGGACTGTCGACGAGACAATGCGCTATGGTTGTCAGTGTATCGAATAGTGGGTTCTGCAGTAGAACAACGGATTGAGAGGAAGGATTTAATTGGTATCTGATTACTCGTTAGTGTCACTGTAGATACCCGTTTATTTAAAGCCGCCACAAGCCACGTTAAACTAACTTGTGACCACAGTAGTTATCAAGTTTAAGCGATTTGATTAATTGACCTTAAAATACAAACTTTGTTAAGGTTGTCGCCCTTATCAAAGTCACGGGACATGAGAAGTTAGGGGCCGCTTGTTGTAACAATACTTTGAAGTAGTCCATGTCCACTAGTATGTGATATCCTCTTTATAACACTGGTTCTTGTGCTGGATTGTGGCTCGCTCTCTCTCACAAAAAGGAGGCCTGTGTCCCAGTACTGGGAAAATTATAGGTTCTATACATGTTGACTTACTGCTCTACCCTGCACTAGGTGTCACATCGACACAACACTGCGTCTCAGTTAAAAACACGGCTCTGGTGTATTGTCGCACGTTTTTGTCGCAAATGGTATCCACAATGACACCTTCTGCCAATGTAATTAAAACCTTACCTTTCGATAATAAGGTTGATAATCCCTTGACATGGAAGTGATATTTTTATTAATGTGATTTAGAATAGAGTACATGAATAACATCTCTATTTTGAAGAAATAAGGTTGAAAGTCGGGCAGCAGGAATTGTTGCAAGTAATATGTTTGTCAGTTGTAATTCGGAAAAGCTATTATTAATATCTGCGATGATCTGCTAGAAGGAATAATACAGCGCTTTAAGCCGCTTAGCGATATATTAGGAGTCAAGAGCACAAGAACTGGGTTATTTTATTAGTGGCTAGAAATCTGTGGTTAAAGTAGCAGTCTATAGTAGAGGAACATTTTTTTTTTCTTAGTAATAAGAAGAACTTTTAGGAGATTATGGGACGGATATGACAACCTTTGCCCAGTCGTGGGATTAAAAGATTTAACCCATCCCACATTTATCCCGTCTGGCTACAAAGCAAGAGTGAACCCTATCTTCTGTGCACGCTCGTTCCATAATAAACCTAATTAAAGCTGAAGCTAATTAAGAAAACCATTTTTGAATTCATCTGAAAGGTGTGTAAAATACTTGTTTTCAAACTTTTACAATATTTCAGACTTACTGCGGTACTGAGATATTTGATGATAACTTAGGCCATCACTTAGTAAGCAGGTTTAGGTTTTGACAGTTTTGTCATATAAAAGTATGTCAAATTTTTGTGACAGTTAAAGCATTTATTTTAATTTAATCATTTACACGCACTATCGAATTGTCAAGGAGTTTAGCAGTTAGAAAAAATATTGAATTGCCCATAACGTAGATCTCTATATAGAAGGACGGGTACAAAATTCTGGGTACACTATGCTTTTAACTTCGTCTTTGGGTATGTTTGTATTGTGAGGACATTATTTTTCTTGTTAGTTCAAATTTTCGTGCAAAAAATACGTCGTTTGAGGGTATTGTAAAAGCGGTTGATTCGTGTATGTGTCGTGCATGTACCAGTGTACCCAGTGAACCAATGTACCTCCAGCGGCGCTTTGTGCAATCAAACTCGCTGCGGTTTTTATATTCCCCTTTGTGGGTACCAGGCGAGCAGCGCCGGTGAGGCGGTAGGACTACTCCGCACAATAGTTCGGAACAAGTTTATTAACGTTAAATGTAGGAATTTATGTAACAGGCAATACTGATAAGGAATGGATACAGTAAGGAATATTAGAGGAAGTTAAAAAGTGGCGCCTATGGCAGAAAATTTAAAGGGCAACGACGACGAGGACGACTGCCTTTTGAACTTCACATGCAGAGAGATGAAACGCATGTGAGTATAAGAGGAATGACAGTTAATGTTGATAAATGGATAGGGAGAGGAAGGCCAAGGAATAGATGGATATAATATGGCGTGAGGAATGATATGAAAGTGTGGCGTGGTATTTTGGCAGGGTTGGGAAGTAGAGAAACCACAATAGTTTAATACATATATTTAGCACAAAGAGCACACAGATTAATCTCAGGTTGTAGGTTCTAGGGTCCCTAAGGATTTCATTCACTGATCACTTGGTAAGGTAGAAAGGTACTGCCCTGGGCTTAGGTCACGACGCACGAGGCCGGTGAGGGCCTCCGAAGCAGGGCTGTGCGGTGGCGGGGTGACCGCAGGAGCAGCAGCAGCAGTGGAGGCGACCGCGTCTCGGTCGCGGCAGCTGGCAGGTGTGCGTGAGCACGGCTAGTGCCCAACGTGGCAGACACGGGGCTGATGGGGTGACCGGTATCGCGGCCGGCGGCGTGCTGCAGGCCCGGCAGGTGCTAGGCAGCGGGGACCCTCCACGTGGCAGACGTGAATGGCGGCTAGCAGAGTGCTGTGGCACGACAGATGGGACCGTGACGGGATCGTCACTCAGCGAGTCGAGCGCGGAGGCAGCTATGACGCCCGTCAGCGGTGTCTCCGTAGTTTTCAACTCCTCAAGTAGAACCCTGGAATCATGCACGTGGCATGGTGGGCCCGTAAGCGTGGTGCCAGGATCGGTGAGCGCCAACGATGCGTGTGTTTCCCAGCCATAAGCTTAAGCAGCGGTTTCAGGGGAAAGCAAGGAAACTCACCCATCGTGGCGGCTCACAAAGGTAAGACAAGCCAGCACATGTCGCGATCATTTCTTAGTAGGTTCTCGCCGCGCTTCAGAGCTGGTTAAGCAAATTGCGGCGAGGCCATGCGGCTGAGTGTGAACGAGGCATGCACGGGCTTCACAAAGGCAGTATGACAAGCAAAGATTAGATGATACGCAATTAGATGACGTAGCATCTGTACAACACGGAAGCCATTGTTGACAACCGACACAATTACATTGTAGACAATCACCAGATAGACAAAAGAAAGCGGTGTATTCAGACATAAGAGAATTAGCAGATTACTCAAAACACTCACCCAGCTCACTGAGGTTTTACTATTGAAGGCGTTCAGGTCAATAGGAAGATTTGCAGCTCGGAGACAGTTTTTATAGCCTCCTAGATCGAGTGTCTCTGGATGACGCGTAGTGTTGCAGTTCCGGTGAACCGTAACTAGGTATGTGCGTGAATCGATTTTAGTTAGTCGATTACCACGCTACAAAAGGATCTGCGCAACTTTCTTAATTAGCAACCAATAGTCTATCAATCAATAGGGTGGGCTATTGATTGATTTTCTGATCTATTTGTTGTGTGATGATGTATGTAAGGGGCGGGGAAGTGCCAATCAGCGATAGCTTTGTCGGCGTTCAATCAGTCGTATCAAAAGGTGGAACAATTTACACAACGCAACTTTTATTAATTCTGTTTCACAACTATTCTACATACGTTGTTCTCTGAAAAATGTTATTGTTAAAATATAAAAAGAAAAATTGCAATATACAATTGCAATTATTGGCTTGATTTTTTCTCGGAATCTATATATATAAAAGGAGAACTGACTGACTGACATATCAACGTACAGCCGAAACTACTGGGGCTAGGAATGTGAAATTTTGCACACGGCTTCCTATTATAATGTAGGGGAGCACTAAGAAGGGGTTTTTGGAAATTTAACCTAAAAGGGGGATGAAAGTTTGTATGGAAAATCGTCACTTTTGTAGTTGAACCGACATCCACGCGGGCGAAGCCGTAGGCAAAGTGCTAGTTTTAAATATAAAGGGATGCGATTTCTTATGTGCAAGCAAATTGTGTGTTTTATATTTTTCTTCTACGGATACCTCAGTAGCAGCTTAGTGGCTATGTGTCTGGTGGTAATAGGATTCATGTCAGTAGGCGTGAGTCATCATCATCTTCTTATGCTCTTGTATCATTGTACTCGGGTCGGCGCAACATGTTGACGACACGGTTGGCGCAGTGGCTAAGCGATTGGACTGCTGCGCTCGGTGTCGCGGGTTCGTTCCCCGCACGGAACATGTATCTGTATGGCCTACAGATAGTTGTTTCGGGTCTGGGCGTGTTTGTGTATGTGGTTTTCAATGTTTGTAAATGCACCCACGATACAGGATAAATTCCTAGTGTGGGGCAACGTTTAAAAAAAAAAATGTTATGTTCTTCGATTTTCATCATCCAATCCTTTGGCATCATTTACTTCTTTCACTTTCATATCATTGCTCATACAATCTATCCATCTTTTTTTGGTATCTCTATATTCATCAATATCAACAAGCATCACTTTTTTAGTAACAGTTGAGTGCTTGCAGTGGGCTTGCATAAAACTTAAAATAAACTTACTTTACAAATAAAAGAAAACTTCAACTCAACTCACTTACTGTTCTTCACCCTTCTCACTTCTCTTCTTTCTTCTTCACTGCAACTTCATCTTCTTAAACTTCTTACTTGTTTACTTTAAATATAACAAACAAAATGTGAGAAATACACACGTGATAATACACGAATCGCATAACAGAAGTTTATGGATCCCTCCATTAAGGACGCCTCGTTCCACGTCCATATATTTAAGTTCATATTCATTGAAATGAGCATAGTTGTGACTCAAGCACTGTTTACTAGTAGTTACCCTAGTATAGTAGTACAGTTACGGTACTTATAGTACAGTACTAGTATAGTAGTGCAGTGCTAGTGTGCCAGTGAGTCAGTAGGGAAGTTAGTTGCCAGTTGTTGGACCGCAGACCGCGCGGACTACTCAGCTTTATATTATTTGTGATGCTCAACTATGCGCTGTGGATAATGACTTCTATATAAACAGCTTAGAATTATTCGTGAAATGGCTTTCTACTTGACATATTGCATTCTTAAGTGCTTAAAATGCTTATCTACAAAAGGTAATCTCTGGTTCCACTGAAATATACAGATAAAACATGTTTGCTAAAGGAGCTCAGAGTTCTTCAAATGATGTTTTTCAACGACGCATAATTCTTTGAATCCGGCTCGAAGGACAAAATCAAAAGATCAAATTTTTGCGTAATATTCGATGTTTGAAAGTTTACTGCTTAACTAAAACTTCCTATTGTCAGTCATAAAGCGATCAGCTAACACTGAATAAGAGGACCAAAACCTCTTTACTAAACTACCAAGATCTCACTAACAAGTAGTTACATTAACTTTGTAACGATGTAATTGTGACATAATTTTGGTTCTTATACGACTTAATGACGGTAAGCAGTTTAGTCATTAACGTTACAGTTTCTTGTAACTGCTATTACATACTAATTGGTGGTAGGAAACTAGGTTAGCTATGATGTTCAAACTGTCGTTGGTAGACTCCTCGCATAATAGGCTTCTTAATTAGTCACGCTAAGGAAAAGAAAGAGTCAGTGTGTATAAAATTCAGCAATTGTTAAAACTCCTTCTTTTTTCCCGACTGTGGCGAAGCCCAAAATGAGGTTTAGTTGTTAAATTGCTAAAATATAATAAAAGCACAACCAAATGAACAACAACTGATGCAACTGATGTTTAATTATGCCGTACTTTACTATTTTATAAATATGTCACGTCATAACCATGTTTTTTATTTTGAAATTCACACAAAAGACTCCTTTTTGTATACTCTTGCCCCGTTTGTAGCGAAATGCTAACAAAAGCAGCAAAGGTGGCTAAACACATGTAAAGCCTGAAATACACATGCTACTAGAAAAGCATGCTTGTTTGCTACTAGGTAGTATTGTCATTTGTAGCATGCTTTCCGAGTGTCCACATTTGCTCTAAAGCACAGACCTCAAAAGCATACTTTTTACGATCATACTTCTTTTTAGCACGTCTGAGTGACATTATCTTAAGCCGCGACCCCACAAGAGCCACGCGGCCGTGCCTCGTGATTGTGGACGTGAGCGGGGCCTGAGCCAGGCGGCCTTAAAGGAACAATAATTAGTGGCGTCCTCACTTAGGCCGCACGGCTCCGCGTGGCCGCGCCGCGAGCCTAACAGGAACGTTTCGGGTGACGTAAGTGGGGACGCGGCTTTACAGTCTTTTATTGGAGACACTGACAGTAAACAACAAAGAGGTCACAGCACGATAAAAAAACATATAAAATAGTAAAACCAAAGAATATCAAAAAAGAGGTTCTATGCGTCGTGCTAGTTAGCACGAAAAATAGACCGGCTTGCGATTAGGTAGCATGCCTTGAAACAAGCATGCTCTTTTCGTATACACGTGCTACTTGTATGCTACTAGATGACAGCTGCTCGAAACTAGCATGATTTCGTGCTACTACGTAGCATGTGTATTCCAGCCTTAATTATTTGCTAAGCTGTGCTACGAGCTACGACTGCTACGAGCTACGCGCTACGACTGCTACGAGCTACGCCCTCGTAGCGCTACACGAAATCTCTCAGTTCTTAAAATGACTGTTCAACGAATAGCCGTTGTGATTATTGAGTAAAATATGTAATAAATACATGGATTATTTTCTTGACAAAATTTCCAAGTACATTATAACGGAACATGCAGACTCCGACCTGTCAATGAAAACTTACTTAAACCAGTAAAACTTTGTTCGACCAAGGAATCGATCCTATGCCCCCGGTTGTAATAACCATGCTGACCAACAAGGCAACCAAAAGTTTAGTTCCTACAATACTACGGCTACTAAACTATATAATATGATTGTGTTCAGTATTTCAGGGCCTGAGCCATAATTGACAATTTTCTAACAAACAAACTCAATTTAACTTGTGTTCGTCTTGGGACTCGAACCGACGACCGTAACATTACAGAGCTTGTTCTGACACGAGTTTATTACTTTACAGACAATCTAGCCTGTATCCTGACTTCCTCATAATTGACAATTGTTTAGTTTGAGTAGTTGTCACAAGTTTGACTGCTGAATATGATGTCCTGGTTTCGATTTCCGAATGAGACAAAGAGCTATTCGATTTTATCATCAGGCTTTTAACAGCAAACTTTAGTTATCTAAACTTCCTTTCTGACTTTGGCGATTTATTGACAACAAGATCGATTTCAATATTTATAAGATAGATTTGCATTCCTAAACAAATATTATGTCTCTAGTTTATACATATTGGGACATTTATATTATAACGCATTTACATAGACCGCATGATCTTTTAAATTAGACAAATCACCTTTGATCGTCTGTAGTTATGTCAACTTTCAACTCTCAACTTGGTACTTAAACCCGTTTGGGTCTCTAAAACGATTAAAATCCTATAATAATAAATAATTATAATTAATTTGTCAGATTAAAACAAAACAACACTTCAGCACAAATTTAACGCTATAATCCCACCTCTATTAACTTTAACATTCCCGTAATCGTTCAAATAACCGAGTAGCACCTCTAGTTACAACTATGCGCGTACTACCACGCGAATGACCGAAAATTTAATAATAATTGCTTAAAATAGTAGCAGTTTATAATACGAAAATAGCCGTCAAGTTTGTTGTATAATTGGTTTACGTGAGCAGTGAGCAGCCATGTTTAATTGTTCAGAGTAGTTCGCGTGCTCGACTAATTGATGGTGATATAATTGATTTGGAGCATTAAAACCTTGTTTCAGCCATTTTGTAGTCAGTTTTCAGACTATGTCTGAATGTGACCTCTGCTATCCAATTACTTAGTACCAGAGCTGGTGGAGGAAAGCGTAAGCGTGGCCGCCCAAAGCAAGGAAAGCGTAAGCGTGGCCGCCCAAAGCAAACCTGGCGGCGGACGATCATCGCAGAGGCGAAGAACATAGGGAAGACTTGGAGCGAATTGAAACGCGAAGCTCAAGACCGAACGGGATGGCGGCGCATTGTGGAAGCCCTCTGCCCCATCTAGGGGACACAGGAATATAAGTCAAAGTCAAGAGCTGGTGGCCTTTTGTCTGTTTCGTTCACGTCCTCTACATATCTTTTTGTTCATTGACTGACAATATTGTTATAATTGGAAAATACTTCTAAAAGTTAAAACTATAATACAATTTAACATTTAGAACAATTTAAATTAAATATTTACAAAAAAGGCACAGATTTTAGTCAAATAAACGAACGAACTAAATACACAACAGGGCGCCTCGACGTCAAAGTACTCCTCAACGCTGCCATCCGGAAACGTGGCCAGAAGCTTTGCTACGTTGAATAGCAAAGCTAATTCTATGGTCAGTGAAAGAGCCAACCCTCTCGTCAAGCGAAGTGTCAACCAGTTCGCGAGAAATTTCCTTAAAAAGGAGACGCACACTTACTTCCCATTAACTGGGCGTTTCGACCCAGAACAGCGCAAAGCTGTCGCTACCAATTAGGTTACCTACAGTATTTACACCGTTTGAGGCTCTCACAAAATCATAGTCATCATCAAAGATTCACCATAATCATCATTTTGTTGTCTTTATTTCGATTGGGCTCAACGCTGCATATGTCTCGTCCATAGATAACAGTCTGTTATCTATGGTCTCGTCCAAACTCATGCAAGTGTCACCTTATAAATCTGTTAATACCGATTTAACCACGAACCGAACAATTACCTCCCGTTCACGTGAATGTTCAATTGTTCGTCATACATTATCGGCTGCTGTGATCACCCCCGTGCGATTACTATCATTATACCGGCGCGCGCGGAAATGGAATTTGATTAATTTTATACGTCGCGCGTCGCTGCTAGCGTGTAGCGTGGTACCATCGAGAAGAAACATTTCAGAAATGCCACATCAGTTGCTTTTACGAGTATATGGTGTAAAAGTTTATATTGTTTATCCTACTAATATTATAAATGCGAAAGTTTGTGAGGATGGATGGATGTTTGTTGCTCTTTCACGCCAGAACGGCTGATCGGATCTGAATGAAATTTAGCACAGAGGTAGATTATAGTCTGGAATAACACATGGGCTATATATTATCCCCATATTAACTTAAGGGGGTGAGCAGTATTGCATTATCCATAATCCTCAACTGTTTTACAGCTTGATACTGAAAATACGAAATATCGCAAGGGACATCGAGTGTGCTGTGCAATTTTTCACTTTAGGCGCCTGGTGCGAGCGTTGCAAATCCAAGAGAAAGCTGAAGTCCCTTAAGTCATTTCAAATTTCCGAACTTTCTATTTTCGAACCACAATCGAACTGTCAACTGTCATACTTATATTAAAATAGAAGGTCTATTTCAAACTCTTTATCACTGGTGTTCGTAGCCTAACGGTACAGAGACCTACCTGTAAACAAAGGTACGCAAGTTCAAATCACAGTCAGAATTCACTTTTTGTGATGTTTTATAATGTTTTATTTCCAAAAATGTTAAACATGTTCGCGAGTTCGATCCCCAATCGGTTTTCACTTTTTGTAAGTTCCAGGTATTTGTTTTTATTCTGATGCTATATGATTTTCAAATTAATTCAGAGTAGATTAATTAATAAAATCTTCTTTTCATTGTGAATACAATATTAAAAATCTGTAGATGTAGAGTTTCTGTTTAATTGAACATTTATTATTTAGAAAAAATAACGTTTTCTTTTTGTTGTGTTACAATCATTTTTAGAACTTTTGTATGTAGTCTGTGTGTCGTGGGTGTATTAGTTTATTATAGAACTATCACGTGTACATTTTAAAACTAATATGATTAGTTTTTGTTTTATTGTAATTGGTGCTCTCTATCAAAAGATATACGAATTTAAAGTATATTTGAGAAGAACTTATCATCATTAAGAAACATACATGCAACGACATCTATTGCATTGAAAGGGTACTAATTAATAAATTTGTTCACAAGATAACTTTTAAATCGTCTTTTTCAGACAGTTACGATAGCAAAATGTACCCTTGATTAGTTTAAATGACGCTGCTTTGAAAATCTACGTAGGGTTTTTTTTTGGAGGGTGGGATATCATCATTTGACTCCTCCCGCTCTGGGCATAGCGGTAGGGAATGCCAGAATTCTACTGACAAAAAACCACCCATGTTCCTTCTTTGCCGTCTGTGCTGGGGCCGCGATATCTCTTTCGAACAACCCGCAGCTGCCATATTGCTGACATCTCTTTGAGGCGCGCGTGGAACACGAACGCGCCGTCGACACGGCCTGTCGTCGTCATAAGACGGGCGGACGGCGAGCTAGCCCACTACTTACCGTCCACAGGCCCGCGCCTACGGTGGCTGGAAGCCATCACATGGCCCCCGACGCCCGGAGCGTCTCCTGTTGCGGTTGGGACGAGAGGTTCTCTCTCTCTCACATTACGCCACCTCCTTCGCTAGCATCACTGCTTCACCGAAGGAGGCGACGGCGTCCCATCCCCTCTCGCCCCGCAACATGGCTTGAACCAGGACCAGACGGGTCACCGCCGCCGATCGCCGCTAATAGAACACGACGGGGCTCATCGCGGGGCAGACCTCCACGGTGTGCTCCACCGTGTCCTCCGGCTGATCCTTGCAATGGTAGCATCCGTGCGTTTCCTTCCGCTTGATTCGGTGCAGGTACCTCCCGGAACAACCGTGTCCGGTGAGGACCTGCGCCAGACGGAAGGTGAGGGCGCCGTGGCGCCTCTCAAGCCACACCTCAAAGAGGGCACTTAACCACCACTGTGACTGTGCCCTGCACGGGGTTGCGACAGTCGCTCTCTCCATGTCGCCATGAAATCACACCGGGAGGGTCTGTCCGCCTAGCGGCAATATGCCGCGGTAGCGGAGTGGGTAACTCCGCTACCGCGGCATGTAGTGCCTCCGCGCGCCATCCATGCAGGAAACTACATAGCCTAAGCCCTATAATGTGTGTTTGCTTCCCATGCATTAAAGTTTGGCAGTTTAACTTCGTCTTCGACAGATGGCATTGTTCATTTGACACCATTTACTGAATTGCGGTGTTAATATTTGTCGTGAATAGTCAACAAATACAAATTGACAAGTACACAGTAACAGCTGTAAAAACTTTAAAATAAAAACCTAAGTAATTAAAACTAGATACGACCCACGACATAAATCTATTTGTTCAGTGCGGGGATCGAATACAGTACATGCAGCGTCACAGTCAAACGCCGAGGCACTGCGTCAACCGTGCCGTCTTATCGCTGTGGCTTCCTCGGGCATTGCTGCAACTTTGCTTAACAATGGTCAGATTGCTCTTTCCGTTTAAAAATTGCCGCTGAATCTTACCCCAACTTGCAACATCACCAAAAATCTGCGACTGGCCATGGAACAGATGTCTTTGCAAATAAGCTGCTTTAAACAGGAGAGAGTCGAGTGGAATTAGATATAGATGCGTAAAATCCACTTTCCGAAGAGTTTTCCCATCCAGTGCCAACAGAAGATAAACTTACCATGCACGTTTTCAGAATTTGGAGTAATGTTCAAGCGCTATGTGATAGGGGGCGTTTGATGTCTATAGATATAATGTTGCCATCGACCGGGCACGAAAACCACGCTCCGTGGCCTGGCCTCTACTGCGAAAAAACTTTGCAATCAAACCACGGACCTCATCCTCAGTAGTTGCACTTGGGACCACTCGATCAACGAGACAGTCACACATCAAAATTTCCCCGTGAACGAAGTCGCGGGTAGCAGCTAGTATTTAATAAGTTATTGTGGCCATGTAAACATGCCTCGAAATAGTCTGTTTACTTTTGTATAGGAAATAGTTTTTTCACCAGACGGTGAAGGGTAATAGTAGCCTTTTTGGTAACTAAGTTACCCCTGAATAGGTTATCTCATTTCTAAACAGAGGGAGTGTGATTGAACCGCTGCTGAACCAAATAACCTCTGATTGTTTTTCCGCAATTTTACTATTACAGTCATAAAGTGCATTAGGTAACTGTTTCCAATTTGTGTAGAGTAAGACTTCTGAATGTTTGTTTAACAGTACCACTGACCATGCAGCACTTGTAAAAATTAAATCCGAAAGGAGCAACTTTTTTATTGAGCTTTTTGTTCGCAAAAGTTTTTATTATTGGAGGATTCTGTCCATCCTTTGTCGTAATATATTCCCTCTCTTTCATATCGTACTAATGACGGAATCGACGGAATTTCAATTGAAGCAGAAAGGGATGGAATCTTTTTGATCGTCGCGACGCTTTCTGCAGGCTAGACTAATAAAATTTATTACAAACTCTCTGGTATTACAAATTGAAATATTTTAGTGGAAATTATTACAGATTTTATTAGCTATCTAAAATCTGAGTGTAATTTCGAAAACTACGTAGCCTTTGTTAGAATAGAGCAATAAATTATTCATCAAGTTTTATTATGTCTTTGACGAGTGAAAATAATTTATTGCCCAGACAACAATGTTTGACAAACAGATTTTGAGCTTTACCATAAATGTGTTTTTTTTTTTTTGAGATTTCAAAACGGTGAAGGAAAACATCGAGAGGAAACCGGTAAGTCTTAGAACCAAAAAAATCGAAGACATGTGACATCTGCCAATCCGCACTGGGTCCGCGTGGTGGATTATAGCCCATCCCTCTCCTAGAGAGGAGGCCTGAGTCCCTGCAGTGGGAACATTATAGGCTGATGATGAATAATGATGTATGGAGATCTAAGTCCAGCTCCACTTTTCAGTCTGTATCTTTCTTCTTTACGAAATACAGGAATTAAATTGTTCATTTACAATTTAATTTATCTTCAACATTTCATCCTACAGTCGACATTATGCAATAATATAATACAGTTTAATATCATACATAGGTTACTGACGAGGCGAGCGCGTCCCCCGGGCTCCCCAACTATTATACCGACTACAATCGAGCTCCCGCACTATTATGTCATTTGCTAAATTAACTACACCGTCCAGCCATACACTACTCACTGTACCGCGACTATGTCCAGAGGGCAGGGACAATGTAATATCGCAACTTATGACCTACTGAACTTTATAATAAACTCATGTGTATTGTCTTTGTGTGATAGTATCTCTAGTAGAAATACAGTCAGGAGGATTATTTATGCTAAACCATCAATATAAATGTTTGTATTGTTTGTTACTCAATAATACCTGAAAGAGTGGACAGTTTTGATGTTATTAATTGGTAGACAGGTAGATTATGCCCTGGATATTGTGCTGAGTACAATTTCGTAGTATTTTAGGGAGAGCGTGAGCTTATAGTGCTTATATTCAGAGAGTAGAAGCATGCAAAAAATAAAATATTTGTTAGCCTGTTACTAAAAAAACTAGATTCTACAGAATCTAGTTAGTTATTTGATTGACTGATTCTAAATCATGCAATATTTTGAAAAGTTTTGTCTCTCTCTGTTACTCATCATTTTCATCGATGGTCCAATGCAATCCAATTAAAACACAGAAATATTTCAACAGACAATTATACCGTCCGAATTTTATCGCACTATACATTTATACGAACGAACGCAATTACATACGTTTGGTCGGACAGTGGCCGGTAAAATGGGCTCCCTATAGACCGATATTACGAACCGATTTGTGAGATAATACCGTGATGGCCTGTTAATATATCGCTGAACAATACATTACCTAGTTATATCTACATGTATCGGATTCACCTGACGATACTCCAGGGACAATCAGAGGGGTTTCGATAACCGCAGGATATGAGGTTTCCTAGGGGTTGATTTAATCGGGTAGCTGACTCAATAGGTTAGTGGTTACAAGTGTGGTTGGCAAAAATCTGCTTTTGAGACTGATTCTTGTTCTCGATCAAGTTTTATAAGTAACTGTTTACCATGGAGTTGTTAATAGCCTATCCAATGATGACAACGCTCATCATCATCATCAGCCCATAATGGTCCCACTGCAGGGACTCAGGCCTCCTCTCTAGGACAGGATTGGCTATGACCTACCACGCGGGCCCATTGCGGATTGGTAGATGTCACATGTCTTTGAATTTTTTGGTTCTAAGACATGCCGGTTTCCTCACGATGTTTTTCTTTACCGTTTTGCGAGCAGTAGTAACTAAATAAAGTCCATAATAAAGTATTACTTTGCTCCGACTTACAAACCCAGTCGGGTTCGAACTCACTACTATTGAGCCACCACTGCTCGCAACACCCCGCTGACAACACTTTAATACATTAAATCATATTTTTCCTGCCCTTTTCCCAGATTAATTATACGTCGACATTTCAGTAGTCACCCCATTTCTAGCCATAATATCTTTCTAGCCTTGTCCTACTTGATAAAGTGATACCTGGAACCTTTTGAAATAAAACAAAGCTAGTATTCTTGTAGTATTTTCAGTAATAAATCCAATATTTCAGTTGTTTCGCAAACGTCGTCAGTTTCGCTAGTTTGGCTGAGCTGGCTGAAAACAAGCCATTCAGCAGTAAGAGCGCCCAATAACGCGACGTAACGAGCTCTGAACAGCTCCCAAATAATAACTGAGCCAATCACTACCACCCAGCTAGTGCTGACCTATCGATTTGTAATAACTGAGGTGTCGGTGTCATAATTATATCGATATAGGTATGTACTATCACAAATAAGTATGGTAAGGAACATCAAGATCCCGTCGGGCGCTGCGGGTTGTTTGAAAGAGATACCGCGGCCTCGACACAAAGGGCTAAGAAGAAACATGGGTAGTTTTTAGTCAGTAGAAGTCAGACACTCCTTACCGCTCTGCCCAGAGCGGGAGGAGTCATATTTTATGATTTCCCACCCTCCAAAAAAAAAAACGTTACATCAAGATAATACTATTTTTATAAATAGTTATTCGATCATAATTTATCTGAAACAGCTATTTTCCTTTTTTTTAGTCATCATAAAACAACAACGTTGATCTCTTATCACGTATTGAATTAATGGTGATTCCAAGCATTATCTGGATAAGATAGATAAGTTTTGTTTTTATTTCAAAATCAATAAGATTTTACTCCTAAGTTTCAGAAAAGCGTTTTTATTATTTTAGTCAATGCAGCAGACCAGTAAGGATGGTCTTATAAATTAAGAAAATTAACCAAATAGTCCCAACGCCAACGCAACAATACAATTTCTCTGTAGGTACAACTGAATGTCATAGATTTTCCTTGGTGCCGGGACTCCAAAATAAATGATCCAATCCAAGCCGGGCAGTGTTTTCTCTGCAATCAGTACGCCAATACGAATGGCTGCAAAGTCTGTGTTCATTTGTATAGAGTGCAACCTTATTGGTTAGTGTAACAAGCTTGCGTCCTGGCTTCCTGCTAAAACACACTCTTTTTATTTATCAAAATAAGGATTGAATTCATTTGACGCTTACTTTACAATGTAAAGTCAGACTGCGATTTGTGAATCATGCCCTTTTTTTTGTTTCGGAGGGTGGGAATAAATCATCAAATAACTCCTCACGCTCTGAGCAGAGCGATAGGGAGCCCCTCTGGGCAGAGCGGAAGGGAGTGTCAGACTTCTACTGAATAAAAACCACCCATGTTCCTTCTTAGCCCTTTGTGCCAAGGTCGCGGTATCTCTTGTGAACAATCCGCAGCCCCGACGGGAGCTTTTTTTTTTTTGGTGGGTGGAAAATCATCGAATGACCCCCCCCCCCCGCTCTGGGGCAGAGCGAAGAGGAGTGTCAGACTTCTACTGACTAAAAATCGAACCAATGTTCCTTCTTTGCCCTTGCGCCGAGGCCACGTAATCTAGTACAAAAATCCGCGGCCCCGACGGGAGCTTTTTTTGCCTCAGTTACAAAAGTGACTAAAAGTAGTTTCTTTAAAACGTAGATTAGTACATTTGACATAGATGTAATCCTTCTTTAATGTACTTCAAATTGTGCTAGTGTAACCTAAAAATGTTTCCAAATCAAACTATGTATTACGCGGATGAGTCAAGTCAAATAAAACTGTTTACAGTATTTGATCACATTTGATTGTTTTACAAATTGTGATTTTCCCTTAGTCTTGGTCCTATTATTATGTCTAACACTTCACTGAGTAAATACTCGAAATAAATTATGCTCAGAAAGTCTAACAGAAAAACCTGTAGCATGTAGAAACGCTAGCGGGCACAATTAAATACAAATGGCTCAATTAATACAAGTGAACGTTTTACTATGACGTTTTAATTCACGTGTAGTTATTTATTTATTCGTAAAAAGTAAATTATTAACAAGTGTCGCGTATTTTATTGTTACTAAAGTTAAAATAACGTTCATTCGCTCTTTGGATTCCGTTTACATTTTGATTACAAGACAGCGTAATTGTTTTGTGGTTTGTTGATTAAAAATGGAAAAACGTGTGTCTTTTGTTTTTTGAAATAATAAAACTTTTTGTACTTAGTTGAATTTGCAATAGTACCGAATTTAAATGCAGTTACCTAATATTAAACAAACGTTCAAAATATTTATTCAAGCATTCATCGGCCTAGCCTGTTCCCTACTATATTATTAGGGGCGGCTAGTCGGCAGTTTTAATCTCGGGCGCTACTTTTTTGTAGGATATGTAGCATAACTTATGTCGCAAACAGTATGACAATAATTTAATCAATATTGACACAATTTGCAGCGACGTATATTAGTAAGGTCCCATGCACGACCTCGGGTGGTAAGACTATGACACGCGCGCTCTCCACTGTTTTCCTTCACATGAGTAAACTCTCCGTAAGTCGCGTCTGGGTGTCACGTGGCATGCCGTTTTATTTTGGGAATGTGGGAAATCATCGAATGACTCCTTCCGCTCTGGGCAGAGCGGTAGGGAGTGTCAGACTTCTACTGACTAAAAACCACCTATGTTCCTTCTTAGCCCTTTGTGCCGAGGCTGAGCATGTAGGTCGTGTCTAAGGTGTTATATCAGATTAAATAATGTTAGTTGAGCAAATGTGACAGCGTTTGTTGACTCGCTACATTTACTGTTTACTTACCGGTACAATATTGACATTACTGAAGAAATGTACGAGCGATGGATTATTTCCTTTTGAGAATTATATCGACTATGGATGAAAATAGAAAGCTTTTCATGTTATTGAATGTTTACCATCCTTTATACTTACAGGGAACATAAAGGATTTCAAGTTATAACGAGTGTAAACATTCCCTTACAAAAATCTATACCTGGAGCCTTCTAGTTTCGAAGATATTAAAGGTTAAGGTTTCAACTTTTACGCAGCGTTAAGGGTTCTGTAACGAAATGGCTAAAACGGAACTCTTATAATTCACCCTGTCCGTCCGTATATCACAGTTTTTTTTACTTCGAGAACACCACACAGTTGCTATTTGGAGAATGAATGAGAAGTGGCTCCTATAAACCGCCATAATAATAATGAGAAATAATTAATCGAGCCACAGTTTTTTTAATTGGCCACAGGATCAAACTTCAAATTTAATAACTAAGCCACGGGAAAATTATATAGCCTCTAATATACTAATTCGTCTTCTTTACAACGCCCACTAAATATTCTATAGAAAGCATCAAGTGACGATCAACATTTATATTAACTTGTCCTTGTTATTTATACATAGGCACCTAATTTACTAACTCAGCCACGGAATTTATATCTCACCACCATTTTACATTTTACAGCTTCAACACAAGGCCCTCAAAAAAATATAAATGAAACGACCGTAGTCAACATCATTTAATATAACTTCGCATGTAAAATAATACATCACATTCTTATATCGTGAAAATAGCAACAGAAAGATTTGGCGCGAGCGCGCGAGACGACAGCGACCGGCCATTTGCACCAATCAGAGAGCGCCAACGTATATTATATATATGAAATGTCAACTTTTGATACACTTTAGATTATTTTATTTACGTTAAAAATACCTATTAGTTACAGAAATGTTTTTACCATTGTCTAATTGACTAGTCACAGGCAGACTGTATGATTCGTTATTGTAAACTGAGGGAAATAGGTTAGGTTAAAACTGTGACCAAACGCGCGCGAGCCGAGCGAGCGAAGCAAGCGGTGCCGCGGCAGCGGCCGGCGAGCGCTACTTCCGAGTTGCTTGCAGAAATGTTTTCACAATTTATTGTCTAGTTTTCCGATAAAAGTGAAGTTCTGAAGCGATTCTGTCGATAACTTTTGTAGCACAACATGTAAATAAAATCGATCTTTAGGACATTCGATACTCTGAACTTCAATATTTAGGTCATTAAGTACTCTGAACTTCTATATTTAAGCCTTTCGATGACACGACAGGAGTTTATACATACTATTAGTGGCTATAATATAATATTTGATGACAATTTTAATTAAATTTTGATGCTCAGTTAATGTGGCATGAGTTATAATTTAAACGTGCTGAGTTAATAAATTAGAAGCTAATTGAATATTTTTTTGATGCCATATAATAATATTTTAGAAGTTTACAGTTTGAATTCATGTTACAAATTTAGATGCTAAAAAATAATCGCGATGCTGAGTTGTATTTAGAGTGGCTTTAAAAAAGATAACTTGTGGCTATGATAGTATTATTTAGATGCTCGTTAATTGTGGCTGACTTAGTAATTTAGAAGGCAAGTTAGATTTTTAGATGCAAATAATGCTATTATAAAGAAGCCGGTTTAATTAGCACCCTGTGGGGTGGCTATGGTCAGACTATACATACCGCATGGGGTATCAACATGAAGGGTTTTAAAAGGAGATTACAAAAATATATAACACTTATAAGTTTGAAAGAAATTCAAAGCGACAAATCCTATAAACAACCACAAAAGTTAAATCATCTGCGAAGAATTTTACGCGACCAACGAAGAAGTGGCTATGGTCAGATTCTGCGAGGTTCCTAAAGCATTTTTTTAAGTCGTTATGAGATATGCATCTAAAGTCATATATTATTTATATCCATGGTCAGAACCCTGTGTGTGCGAGTCCAACTCGCACCTGACCGGTGTTTGGTCATCAGTTTGTTCACCACAAATAAAAAGGAAATAGCAGATTTATAAGAAACTCATTCAACAATACTTGCCTTCTATTCGTGGAATAAAACTCATTTATTTTCGCGCGTATCTCAATGGTAACAAAAACCATTCAAGTGCTGCCTACACAATACTCTTTATTGCTAACTTAAAATGAGTTCTGTTCGCAGAAACACAGACTTTATTGTGAAAGTACTATGGGAACTTAGCACCCTATAGTACTATCTCTTTCACTAAACTTATGCTTTCTTTCCTAATATCGTGTGTGTGTGTGTTAAAAGTATTTGATATAAAAATGAAAGACGTCCCGCGTGTCCTGTTGTTTGTTCAGTACAAGAACTGATGGACGCTACCATCATCATCATCATTCTCTTGCGCTTATCCTCTGTTTCTCGATGATGAATGAACTGATAGATGCTATTATACCGAAATCGCCAAACTATTAGCTCAGCCTATAACATACACTTTAACGCACACCTAGCTCCGTTTAAACTTTTCTTTTTCTTCTAATTATGACATCATCACAACATAACATCATGCCTTTAATTCTCGAAGGATTACGCAGAGGTGTACCCATAAGTACCCACATCTCGCCAGTTATGTTTCTAATCCCATGTAATAGGGGGTGAACTTATTGCCTTCAACCATGCACAAATCCAGAATCCCTAGCTGCTCCTGATGGAAAAACACTCTAACACTTTGCTGGACCAGGGTATCGAATCTAGGACCCCATGATCTGCAGTTGCGCTTGCAACCAAACACCAAAGGTCTAATAGGGAGTCAGTACAACGTATCGGCTGTTAATTCATGAAAAGTTATAGAGGTTTATGTCTCCTAACTCAATAGCTGAAACTGAAGAACAATATTTAGTAAAGCAATTCTGTATAAATGTGACGCATTTCATAAGTTTTCATAGAACTTTCTTGTTTGACGATCAGCGTGACGAAACCTAATTTTTTTGTTCAAACTCTTTTAAATTACAATTTTATATTTGGTTCGCTCCGTCAGCCCGTAATGGACCACCGTTTTAACTTAAACTAAAACTAGGTGTAGCCGTACTTCAGGTATTAGCCGTAACATACACATACAAAGATAAACGCATTCGTCAAGTTCAGGATGTGGAAGTAATCAGACGCTCGAGCCGCCGCCGAGCCATGCAGGGCACCTTGATCAGGGTAATGTTTGCTAGGAGAGCTTTGTATTTAGGCTTTCGGGATTTTAGTTATTTTACATCACACATTTTTATACATAACCTCACCTTTGTAATGCCCGAATGTTTAGGCAGGGTGTAATAGGTACACCTACATTTCGTCAATTGAGTTACTAAATCCCATTTAATAGGGGCGCGTCCATTGTAATCAACCAGACACAAAATAATCAAGTCTCCGAAGTAGCTACTGAGAAATTTCTGAAGGAAAAACCGAATAGTACCTGGCAGACCTGGAAATCGAAGGCAAGACATCGATCTCTGCAGTCTTACTTGCGACCACTACACGGAAAAGTCAAACTATTCACACTATTCAGTTCTGTAAAACTATCTTCAAACGTTCTAGTTCGAGTATAAGTCAGTCTCTACTTAAAATACAGATAATTTTAGAAATAGCAGCCTCTCTCATCTATAAATACCTATTGCTCGTATAATATCGTCGTAACCTTCACCTCGTTACATCATAATCTAAGCCGTGGAGCACACAGCTGATTGATGGATCGCTGTGAACTTGAGCAGTTGAACACGCCTTATTATCGGCGATGACTGATCGATGTAATGTGGCCGACGTGGGCCAATGTGGCCCGATGTGGGCCACGCGACATACGCGCTTATTACACGCTCAATGACGCGTCTACTTCTAAGAGGATATTAAACGGAGTTTTTAATAACCGATTGAAGGTTGTGTACTTGTGAAGGTATGCTCCGTGGATTGGTGAAATATCGAGTCGCCTCTGTGCATCGAAAAGCAAGTTAAGCCGTTCGTCACGTTTGTTAGTAGTGTTAGTATCCAAAATGACAAAAACCTGACAACAAGTTTAACCCAGGTGGGTCCTATTACCCATAAACTGGGTTATGGAGATCAAATAGGCAGTCGCACCATGTCAAATATTTTTTATTCATTAGACTGGAAATCGAACCTAACATAGTTCTTAAAAGGAGAGGCAGATTGACATACAAGCAAGCTTGTAATACCTAATAATAGTACACCCACAATTTTCGCATGTAATAGGGAGCGAGCCTATTGCCATCAACCGGGCACAACTTCAGACTCCGAGACTGCTCCTGAGAAATTCCACCTCGCTGCCTCGTTGCCTTACTCGGAATCGAACCCAACACCTCTAGACAGAGGTGTTGGGTTCGATTCCGAGTAAGGCAATGGTTTATAGGGTTCCATCAAGAAAATCTTAGTAGCGACGGACTCTGTCAGACAGTCTTACCATCATTTTAGAAATCCACATAACGACCTAAAATCAAGTGACAAAATAACTTTGTTCTCGCCTCAAAATAAAACCGGCGACTTTCAGTCACCAGTTAACGGAGTCAAAGGTAAAAGTGGCTGAAATGAACGTCACTACTGGGAATAGCCATTGTTCGAGCACAAAGGAAAAGTGGACACCTTTGCTGCAACACTATCTATGCGAAACTAAACCTTATGCGCTTAAATTTAAGAGTCACGCGTTTTCGTTGCTTGGAAAAAAACTGTCGTTGAAATTTGAGCCGTATTTTTGTAGTGATAAGAGTTATGAGGCTTGAAGGTAGGACGGATCGTAAACAACGTTTTGTGAGTGCGGTAACATTTCACACGTGATTTTGGAGTAAAAAGATAAAGAAAAGATATACAAGTGAAATATAGTGCTCTTTTTGGTTCCACTGTGGTTTTTAGTTTTGAGAGAACCGTAAATAAAATACTAAACTGAAGTTATTTGGGTTTATCTCACAAGTATACTAACTAGGTACCTTTTTTTTGAATGGTGGGAAGTCATCAGATGACTTCTCCCACTCTGGGCAGAACGGAAGGGAATGTCAGACTTCTACTGACTAAAAACTACACATGTTCCTTCTTAGTCCTTTGTGTCGAGGCCGCGGTATCTCTTTCGTTAATCTGGAGCCCAGACGGGCTTTGGTTCTATCTCACAAGTATTTTTAACGGTCTTATGGTCATAAACGAGACGTCCGTCAGTGCATAAATTATGCTCCTGAGTGATAGCCACCTGGAGTCAAAGGGTATGCTGATAGGCCTGTATATCCATATATGGCAGCCGGAACCCGCGGTTTCCGAGGCATTGAAGAAACTCGGTATATAACGTGTATTCACCCATCCACAGACCAACCTAGGCAAGCGCGGCTTAACCTAACGATCGGCCCGAGTGGCAGTTATTATTAAGCGACGAGCTCCTGAACTAATATTGTTATATCGCTGAAATGTATTATTTTCTATTTTTATTCACTGTAATGTTTTAAGCATTGCGGACCAAAAGACCACTCACAAATAAACGGGGTGTTTAGTATTAAACCATTTAATCTGGCCACTCGCTGGATATATTCATAATCCAGGTGTGAACCCGCGGTCTACGGGGTTTAGGAGCACACCACACCTTGTTACCTATTCATGTTACATCTGTTTAAACGAATATCAACTTTACGCGAGTCAAAATAAAATTGATTTCAGGAGTCAATGAAAAAGATAAAAATTACAGCGGAAAATTAACTTTATTTGTGGTAAACGAAGGTTGTTTTTACAATAGTAAAGAGATGTTTGGAAATTAAATCGTGAATGAAGTATAGGAGGTTGCGTGCCGCGGTCGAAATATTATAATGTTGTCCTCAAAATACTGAAACAAGCCACAACTCACAATTCACCACCAAATCGGATTCACTAATGTACGAACAATAAAATTTGTCATATTACTTTGAGTTGGGTCCTGCATTCTGTGAATTTTCGAATTTAATATTTTAAACTTTGTGGTAAGTATTGAAAATTATGTGTATACATGCATAAACTTATGCCTTTTTCCCACAGAGGTGAGCTGCAACTACAAAACGCGACCTGCTACGTTCTTTGGGAACATACCTACTCCTTTCGCCTCATCAAAGTTACACAAAACATCACCATCGACTTAGGGGGCTAGTTACAGAGATAATGGGGATCAAAGTTACAAATTCACAGCTGTTTTTATAAATACTAGTTTTCCAGGTTATAACTTTACTTAAATTACCTCCATGACCCGTTTGCTATTCAAAGCATCCAAGCATAATGTTTTAAGAGTGCTACATTGAGTTTACTATAAAATGTGATTAGGTATTCACCCCAAAAAAAAAGTCGTTTCCTAGCAATATTTTTTGCGTAGGGGTACTAAGTTTGATGAACAATCATTTAACTCCGTTTAATGCTTGATTGACGGCTTCGTAAAGGCTTAGTTTACACCTACATAGGTCCCGAGTGCCGAGTTTTCCGATTTAAATGCAAAGTGTTTTCTGTCAGGAAGTTCTTTGCTTGTGCCCGATTGATGGCAATGCGCTCACAGGTTCCTAATTATACGTGAAAACACTACTGACGAACAGAAGGTGTTCTGTACCTACAACTCCACCCAACCCTTCAAGAAACACAGGCGTGAAGTTATGATTGCTGTCACAATAATGTCAATAACAGTGCGTTATGTAAGTTGGCAGGTTGCCACCGCTCTGTTGCCATTCCGGTCAGCAGTAACTGTCGATGAGCAGACATTATTGACGTAAAACAATAAATGTCGGGGACACTCACACAATAACAGAAAGTGTACTACAATTATTTGTTTGTATTAAAAGCATTACAATTTTATTGATTGAATTTTAACTGATTTTTATTGGCTTCCTTGTTGGTCTAAGGCTCTTTAGCCAACTGACCCCACTCATTTGAGACCCGCGAGTTGAGTTCCCTAATTTAAATTCATTATTTTTATCCTCCTGTAATAGCATGCTTCTTGGATTTATCGAGGGCTTTCGACCTAGTCAATTATGACTTGCTCTGGCATAAGCTGTCTCACGATACTGCTGTCCCGGCTGATGTAATATCACTGTTTAAATATTGGTACAGTAGTCAGAAAAATACAGTGAAATGGGGAGGCTCATATTCTGATATGTATGGGTTGGATTGCGGGGTGAGGCAGGGCGGCCTGAGCTCGCCCCGTCTTTTCAACCTGTACATAAACAAACTGATAGGTAGGCTCAGTAGCACAAATGTTGGCTGTCACGTGGACGGTGTATGCGTGAATAACATCAGTTACGCTGATGATATGGTGCTGCTGAGCCCATCTATCAGTGCTATGAGAAAGCTTCTCAACATTTGTGAGAGTTATGCAGTGGCTCATGGGCTCAAATACAATACCGGTAAGAGTGAATGGCTGGTTTTTAAATCGGGTACTTTAACCTACGAACAGCTGCCTGAACTCTCACTCTCTGGGTCTCTTTTAGGTCGGGTTTCAAAATTTAAGTATTTGGGTCACTGGGTCACTGATGACTTGAAAGACAATATGGACATAGACAGGGAGCGCAGGTCGCTGGCTGTCCGTTGCAACATGCTGGCCCGCAGGTTTGCACGTTGTACGGACTCCGTCAAGATAACGCTTTTTAAGGCCTTCTGCCAGTCGTTTTACACGTGCAGCCTGTGGACTAAGTATACCCAGCGAGCATACAGCGACCTGCGCGTACAGTACAATAACGCATTCAGGGTGCTTTTGGGGCTGCCATGGCGATGTAGCGCGTCAGGGATGTTCGTGGATGCATGCGTCGACGGGTTCGCCGCGGTCATGCGGAAGCGATGCGCTTCCATGATGGCGCGCTTGCGCTCCTCCTCCAATGGCATCCTGAATGTGTTTTCAGACCGATGGGACTCACCCCTTTTACGTAAGTGGATAAGTGTTCAGACACACTTATCCAAATAAAATTAATATGCAGTGTTGTTAATTATTGTAAATTTAATTTTAATACTAACATTAGGCTAAGTTATTTTATAATTTACTAACAAAATATGGAATTCATTCCGAAATAAACTATTTGAATTTGAATTTGAATTTATTGTATGTCTTTTTGTTCATTCGACCCGCTGCTGAAGATGAAAAAGAAATGTTTTAAAAGCATTTTGAGAAATATTAGAAGGAATAAAAATGAAACACTATGAGCATAAAGTCCTGCATTCGATTCTCGGGTCTGTCATAGTGTTGTTAGGTTTTCCCATAAGGAATTTAGCAGTAACAGCCACGGAGTCTGGGTTGTGCCCAATTGATGGCAATAGGCTCGCACCCTATTACATGGGACTTAAATAGAACTGACAAAACGTGGATGAACAAATAGGTACACTTCTGCCAACCCTTCGGGGCTTACAGGTGTGGTCATATGTTATGTAAATGGCACATTGTGATTCAGTAAATAGTAAAAGCCAGAGTAAAATTAAATTCTCTGAAGGGAACAATGTTTAATTGAAGTAACTGAGATCCTCTTCAAAGTGCGTAGTACTGGCAACCAGCGAGCGTCTATGAGATGATCATGAAATAGAACGCAGCTAAACATTTTGTACGGATCGGAGCAGCGTTCTGCAGTTTCTACTTAACCCAATGGAAAAAGCTTGAGTTTTGACAGGCGCATTACTTTATATCACCACTGCTCTCAAAACGGTGAAGGAAAACGGCATGTCGACATGTGACATCTACCAATTCGCACTGGGCCTGCGTGGTGGATTAAAGCCCATCATCTTCTAGAGAGGAGGCCTGAGTCCCTGCAGTGGGAACAATTTAGGCTGATGATGAGGTACTCAAAACACAACCCAACAATCATGATAAAAAATTATGGCTACAATAAACACAAGTCAAAAAAAAAAAAAAAGTTCGTAAAACGTAGTTAGGCCGTGTAATACCTATGTTTCGCACGTCATATTTTATGCCCGATGTCGTAGGGATGAACCTATTGCCTTTAAAAACTTCGGATAGAATAGAATATTGACCTAGGAATCGAACTCAGGACCTCATGCTCAGCCGTAGCGCAGCGCTACTTAACTGTTAAAACCTAATAATAAGTTGAATTAAACTTAAAGTTCCTTTCAAAATACATAATAACAGTAACGTCCCCCATGAAGACATCATAATAACACTAAACCGTGTGTCCCCTAAACCGAGTTCAAATAATACTTCTACAGCAGTTTGTCAGTTAAACGCGAGTTTAACCGTTTCCGTCTCGCAGGGCGCGCTAACGGCTGTTTATACAGCAACCACTTATAAACTACTGACGTACAGTCGTACATACTGTATTAGAACGATATATTTGTTTAGTATACCAGTAAGGCCCTTCAGCGGATATTTCAATATACTGGGTTTGCTAATACATTTACGAAATTATAAACAAATGTGTGGTTTTGAAAAACCCCCTTTAATACCCACACTTAACATTTTACTTGCAAGACTTTCAACATTTTCATAGCTCTTTCTATAATTGTACTAGTCATTCAAAAATCAATTGAATTGCTACTACCATAAAGTAAATATTCGTTTAAGTTGCAGTAACATGAATTGAAAGCAAAGATTTGTCTTTACAATAGTTAGTGAGGGATCGAAGGCTATAGTTAAATATCAATAATGGACGTTCTATTTGCAGAGGATGTATGGATGTTTGGTTGTATGCGTCGAATGATGATGAGATGTTATCCACACCCGCAGCCGTTAGATAGACTGTTCCGAATGCTTAATATTCTATCAACATCGGCTATCACAAACACAACGTAGCACTATACAAACGCAAGAACTATTCGGTTTTTGGAGTGTGGGAAATCTTCAAATAACTCCCCCCGCTCTGGGCGGAAGCGGAAGGGAGTATCAGACTTCTACTGACTAAAAACCACCCATGTTCCTTCTGAACCCTTTGTGGCCGGGGCCGCGGTATCTCTTTCGAACAACCCGCAGCCCCGACAAGATGCCTGAAGATTTAAAAAAAAAACTTGGGATGGCATCATCCCTGTTATCCCCGAAGGTTTGGGAAGTAGTAGGGAAGTAATTTTATTCTGCTATCGTAAAACTAAAACATAACTTCTACCACTTGCGTTTATTGATGTAAGTGAAAACATACGTTATTCTAATAAAGTTTCCTGCGAGTCCAAAGCAGCAAGTTAATCTTTCATAATAACCATTTTTAACCGACTTCTAAAAAAAGAAGGAGGTTCTCAATTCGGATGTTTGTTTTTTTTTTTTTTTTTTTTATGTTTGTTCGGGCATAACTCCGTCACTTGCCAACCGATTTGAAAAATTCTTTTTTATTGGAAAGGGTATACTTCCCAAATGGTCCCATATTTTTTTTATCAAAATCGGACAAGCGGTTTTTGAAAAATCAACAAAACTCAAAAAAAATACTACATTGTCCACATGACCCATGATCATGTGAACCACTAAAAAGTGAAAAAATAAAAACTTTTTAACAAAAAATAAAACCGACTTCAAAAAAAAGTCAAAAATAAATCAGTTTCTGAAGTCGGTGACAAAAAAATGAAATCAAACAAACAAAAGTCACCGACTTCAGAAACTGATTTATTTTTGACTTTTTTTTGAAGTCGGTTTTATTTTTTGTTAAAAAGTTTTTATATAAATAAAACATCTTGATGAACCAACATAACTTCGGAATTAACTGAAAGGGAAGATCCCCTTCTTTTGAAACTTGTAAGAGCAGAGGGTCCCTAGCCTCACTCCGCTTGTTTTGAAAACATTCATCAAACTATCGTCACTCCCTCTGGCAAAAATCGCTTAGAGGGTAAAACTTACCCTCAGTAGGTACCAGGGGTCCAGGGGTCTGTCGGCACTTCTCGAGTCCTTTGAACACGTTGTTCTTGAGAAAGAATTGGCTTTCCCTGCAATACCCGCGGGTCTTGTTGAAGATAACCCAAGTTTTAGGATAAAATTGGCAATTTAACTGACTGCCTCGTCGTGAAAACGTGACTGTTAGGAGTGGGGTCCTGTTTCGATATATAAGCCGCGTGCAAGATAAGTGTTTCATGATAGCATGGTGAACCAATAATGTTAGCATGGTATCTGAATTCATATAAATGAGGCAAGACTATTGCTATCAACTTGAACATAAAATCAACAAAATAAATCTTTAGTTCAATAATCATGGTACGTAATATTTGTAGTTACCAGCCTGTTCCATTGAGTACAGGCGTGATGTTAAGGATAATGACACCACGCTTGTAATCCCCGAAGGGTTAGGTAGAGGTATACATCTATGAGGTATAGGAAACCCATATTTCACTAATTATATTTAAACTTCTATGTAATAGTAAAGCCCATTGCCATAATAAGGCACAAATCCAGACTCCGTAGCTGCTTCTGATATATACCTGATGAAAAACCTAAAAACAGTTTGCCCGAACCGGGTATCGAACCTAGTTCCTCATGCTCAGCAGTCGCGTTTGCGTCCACTAAACCAACGAAGCATTCAAGGCAGTAAGTAAAATAATTTCGTTAATATATTTAACAGAATATGTTTTGTATGGTACGAATTAATAAAATCCCTTAAAGCCTTAAATACTCATACAAATGCTCTGGTAGCATACATTCCCCTGAGCCAGGCGCCAGGCGCTCGAGCGTCTGATTACTTCCACCTCCTGAACTCGAGGAATGCGTTTATTGCCTCACCCGGCCTTCAACGAATAGGTTACTATCCCTACTGTGAACTAGGCTATTTTCATTTAAACTATGCCTGTGAAAGTCAAAATACCAAAGTTGTACAAAATAGGATCAAAACAGATTTAGATTTTCGGAGAAAAATTAAATTGGGTGCGTCACAATTTTATTTCAATTCTTTCATCACCACTTTCCTAGGTTTCCTCTAACAAGGGTTGAAAAGGGGATGATATTAGACATCCATCATCTATTTAGTCGGTCTGTCTGTCCTCCTGACTCTCCCAAGTTGGTTTTATCCTTGTTTTTATTATTGTCCCCTAATAAAAATTCTAGTCCGTGTAGTCCGGCGTTTTAAGAATTGACCATTTTAAAATAAACTATGTTTGAAAACTAGATGGTGGAATGTTTATCTGACCACTCAGAGAAGAAACGTCGACCCAAAGTCAGAGTAAATCCAAACCTGCCATAACATCGTTGTAACCACGCTTGTCAGACAATTTGTATCAGTATTTTATAACCGGGTTGTCTAGCCTACCTATAGTTGAACAAAAAAAAGCAGCAGGTATCCGTGCCATCATGCCAGCGTGCCAGCGTGCCAGACTGCCAGCCAATGGCAGTGGCAGCCACTGCACTGGCACATTAAACCTATAATAAATGTTCTATCTTGATCCGGGACTTTCATTGCTGCCAGCGTCTGCTAGGGATGTACCCGTGCTATAGCGTTGTCAGGAAAAACGTTTGATATTAGATGTCCGAGTGATTCATTGTTTAGCTTGCGATGTGTGGAAGTGTGGTTAAATTGGAGGCTTGGAACTTTATAAACTGTATATGATTTCATTTTGATTAGGTAACCCTTCGTATGCCGTAGCGTAGATCTACGCGAGTCTACTACTCAGAATCTACTAATTACACGGCCTACGAGAGGTTAAAGTTACCTTAGAATAACACGATGTTGCGTGAAGCTGTTAATGTTCCACACTGAACTATAAACAGACTAATATAGTTCGCAGCTCAATCAACTGTTCAATTTCCGGAATCGAGAGCGAATGTAGACATGACTGGACTGTATTACAGAATATACATGACCTTGTTTGTATTATGTAAGTAACATAATGACGTCATCATTTATTTATTGACAACCGTTGTATAAAAAGTCGTAATTTAAATCGGACACTCCATCTTTAAAGAGTAAACGCTGACGGCTTAGATTATGCATGGATAATCGGTTTTAAACTGATCTATTGCTATTGCACTCCGTTCTATACCTCGTCATTGAGTGCGAAAGAGACAACTGCAGCTTAGATAGATTATTCATCTTAAGAAGCAGCGCGATGTCCCATCCCTAGCGCTCGCAGAGCCGCTTACATGCATTCCCGGTGCCAAGTTCCCGCGCTTTACAAATACAACGAGAACACTTTACATCCGCAGGAACATTATCATAATCTTATTTGTTTTACAGCTTTCTTACAACTTAATACGAACAGATAAACGATATTGACATTGCCTTCAATAAGCTCTTTTAAATAAAACGCACTGTGACATATTTAATTAGCAAAGGGTTGCACACTTACGCATGGTGCGCACCCCTTATTTTGCCAATGAGTTTTATGAGTCCCATGCGATAGGAGCAAATCTGTGATGTCCCTTCCATGTACAAGAATGCTGTTCGGAAAACCCTAGATCGAATTACCAATCACAGTTTAAGTCAACTAGGGGATTGAAAAGTACCAGAAACGAAAATTTCATAATATTTTTAGTGGTCGCATGCTCTACTGCTGAGCATGATGACTTGGTTCAATTTCTGTCAGGCAAAATATTAGAGGTGTTTTCCACCAAGATATTCCAGTAAGGGTCCGAAGGCAGGGTTTGTGTTATTACTATTTAGATTAACTGGGCGATAATCTAAATAGATTCACGTACATTATGTTGGACTAGCTTGAGCATAGCTGGAGGATTGTGTGTATTGGAAAGATTATCTGGAAGAATTCCTCTTCCTAACCCTTTGAGTATTACAGGCTTAATGTTAGGTAGTTTTCCAAAATAGAGAAACCAAGGCACTAAATACGCACTTTAAAAGTAAAACGACTTTCCAAAAAGCCAACAAAAAATCCCAAAGCAATATTGTAAAGCTCTGCGAACACAACATTGTCGTAATATTAACGAACATTACAAGCACTTTGTTCCACAATAACATCGTTTTTCTGTTTACAAAGATTTCGTGTCTTTTGGTACTCTCTCGCTCCACGGCTCCCGCGGGAAACATTTTCTTTTTAAAATGTCCGCGCCGCGCGATATAAGTTAATGAGTAGAGAAAACAATCTAAATGGAGCCATTGTGAAGGGTTGCTCGTTACATCAGAGACATCTCTTGGGGACAGTGTGTACGATAATATTAAGTGTTTGCTGTGCTTATGTTCCAGTTTGCTCGATTTTCTTTTTTTGCCCTGAAACTTTGCTAAGTACATACTTCCACGATTCTCTAACAACGCTGAGGTGTTTTTGACCGCATATTTTTAGGTATGTGGGACAGACAAGTGCGGTTACCACCAGGTACCAATTGTTGAGTTTATGGAGCATGACTGAAAACATGCCATAATGTGCACATTTGGTTTTTTTTTTTAATTTAATTTGACAGTTACAAAGGACAGCCACTTCACCGATTTTCAAGTGTGTAATTTTTCGAAATGGGCATTGTTTCCAAAAATGTAAAGCTGGTAATCGTTTACCGTTGTCAAGTGCTACAGCCTCAGGTGAGTGGCACAGGGAACTCTCCGTTGTGGAGAGAGGTACAACGACCTAACAATTACTGTTTTCTGACATTTTCACAACTCTGTCTCGGAATATTTGTGTCATCAAAATCTTAATAAAAAAATCTTCCTACAAACATTTTCTTACAATAGAGAGAACATTTGCTTAGATCAATTAAGATTTGCAATCACAGATCACTTTTCCATGAAAATGAAATGTAATTTTTGATTGATCACATTGTCAAGATTTTGACATAGGCAACGGATTGGTGAATGACACAATGTTGTTAGCAATAACTCTCCTTTTTGCTTCGCCGTAGTCGGATAAAAGTCGATGACACCAGTCTGTTGCTGACAACCAATCTCTTCAAATTGTCCCTCAGCATGACAATGACGGGGCGATGCTGCTATAAGTATACATTAACAATAGGTACATCTACATGGTCTGGTATCAACAAAAAGAAAAGCCTTTTCCTCCGAGTCCCTACAATCAAAACAAGCAATTAATTCTCCATTCTATTATGCGATTCTTTTCATGGCCAGCCGTGGGGCGCGCCGTAAATCGGCATCAAGTGTCCGCCATTGAGCGAACCGGACGGGCACGGATGACTGAGCAGATGGAGTGACCATGTGCAATGGTGCATGAGCTTGGACCTTCTTCCACCACGAACCAAGCCTCTTTTAACTTCAAACGTTTGACAGAAATAGAATGAGGTTTAAAGTTTGTTGATCGCTAAGTGTGTTTAGGTTGGGATTGGTGATGCAAACGGGACTTCGTATTTAGTAAATAGCTGTATGAGTTTTATTGAAATACCTAAATACAATTTCTGAATCGCATATCATTAAGTTGGCGTCTCTAACTGATGTATTTCTTTTTAATCGGCCACAGGCAGTGCATCTCTATGTTGCATGGAATTTTAATGTGTTTGTTTATATTTTCGAGCATATGGCACTCTGGGCAGCAGCTGAAAATCAGCGTCAGGTTGTGTACTTTGTGTTGCCATCTGGCATTATGCTGAGCTTAGGCCGTTTTGGAATCATTAGTTTTGATTTTGAATTTGTTTTGTTCTCATCATAATTTTTAAGGCATTTTTGCCATATAAACGCAATATTTTTTCTTTCAAAAAAAATCATGTGAAATAAAATATAATAAAAATAGTAGTTTCCAAGAAGTTACGGTACTTTACAACATAAAACTGACAAGTCCAATAAATAAGATGCGATAGTATGAGTACTCCATGTTGTTACTCCTCTGCGTTCAAGACGTAGAATTACGAGAGTTTGATGACTTCCGTGAGTACTCCTCACTCCTCCGTCCTCCGTCCTCCGGCGATCCTGAGATAGTAGGCAGTAGGCAGTTGTTCCAATACTTCTGAAGCTAGCGGTGATATCGCGGTACGCACAATCAAATGGAATGGTTCTTCCTTATCGTTATATTGTCATTCTTATCGAACTCTTTGAAAGTGTAAGGATAGATTGGTTGCATCAGAAATCGTGGCAGAATCACGCATTGAATATCATGATGACATCCGGATTTGTGAACTGTGAGTTAATGGTTCTCACTTGCAACTTCACAAAACTAGCCAAACGTAGCTATTTTATACATACAGTTCTGAGCCAGAACTGTATGTATATGAAACAGCTACATTTCTTCTGCTCAGAACTTCTGACTACCTTCAGATACAGTACAGGGTGTATACGGGCTCTTCACGAAGCCGTCAACCAAGCATTCTGTGCAACAAACTGAATAACACTCTGCTGTGTAAAACCATGGTTTACAGTAACAGACTGTAATCTAACTTGCGGATATTTAAAAAAAAAAAACTAAATGTGTGCAGAAATTGGAAGCTTGACATTATATATTTAAGAACAAGTATCCTTTGACTTCATTAACGGTGTTATTACAATTTCACACCATTACAATTAAAGCTTTTATGTCAATAGTCCACCATTATATATTTTTATCTCATTCTAAGATGAATACTGAGGTGTTAAGATGAAAAATAAATAACCTTTTATAAACGAAGGCTTTAATTAACACTAGACAGACAGTAGCAGCAATAATTACAAGAAAAATCTCTCATTTTAACATTCATCTCAACAGACTAAGTTTTCACTATACTAGGCATCCTAGATAAAGCGATGGATTTTCAACGCTCAACTCAGGGCTAAGAGTTGATATTAGAACGGTATAATAATATTTTAGGTACTCATTTAGGAGTCGCTCATTGTCAGTGAAAAGGCACCCAAATCTTATAACAAGTTTCACAGTCCACCGAGTACAGACGTAAGTTTAATTAAGTTGGGCCTAAAAACGGCCCTGAAGCCCCAAAGCCGGGATTACGAGTGGAAGAGACCTCATGTGCCCGAGTCCCGGGATCCCGGATATCCCGTAGGATTTGCCAAATTAATCCCGCGCTGTTTACTTCCTTAATCTGGACAATCTTGGACTCCACGTTGCCTTTTTTCTGGAATATTTGTAGTCAGTCATTTTGTCAATTTGGAATAGTAAAGCTAAGCTAAAACCTTTACTTGCAGCTGAAACAAACTAACATTAACTTACTTAACTACTTAGCTGGCAAATAATCAAAAGGATTTTGAAATATTATCGTATTAAACGTTCTTACATAATAATATGAAAGATCAAGCTCTTTACTACTTTAGCCCAACTTCAGCCTAGTCAAGTCTAAATCGTTGCGGGAGTTGTTACAAAGAGTTTCGAAAATAGGAACCCCATTTAATTATCGTTTCGTTAGAATATCGTTTTTCTTAGACAACTAACTTAGACAAGGACTTTTAAAATATAATCTTAGTAGAATGGACAAAGTGAACAAGATTGTTTTTTACTTGCAATAAAGTAGAGTTTCTTTCGCGTTTCCAACGGCTTTTTGTTCGTTTTTAATGGATGTGAGATAGATGGGACTGGTCAACGTGGCGAGACTCGTCACGTCATACATACACACCCGCCTATGTGTATGTATGAAATGGTGATGATAAAGCTCACTGAAATATTATGCGATCACAGTTTTTATTCGATATTTTTCTTCTATACTATCTTGAATCTCTTTCTCTTTGTCTTCTTAGCGTGACGATGCCGCGATGGCAAATTTTCATTAAATTAATTAAATACATTTGGCCAAAAATTCAGCTATGTGAACTCCCTTTGAAGTCGGGTAAAACCAGTGATGATCACAGTAAAAGAATAGTACAGAGATTCTATCTTGTTTTTAAGATAATAAGCTTTTTGAGACAGTCACACAAACCATCTCAATTCTCATATAAGAAGTATTTCAAACTGAAATGGGTTCGTTGACCTCCTTCTTAATGAAACTCGATTTGCTCAAGATAAGAACAACTTTCCACCGGCTTCCATTTAAAACATTTCACTTAAATGGAAAATTGAATTAGTGACGAAGTTATTACATTTTTATTATCATTTGATTCTACATTAGGATAATTAGCTCGCGCTGAAATTGTGCCATTTTATGAAGGTCGAGTGTTTTACATCGTAAACTGTACAGGGGGAGGCGTAATATAGAACGAATTACTTAAAGTTTATAATTTTGTTGATATTGGTTTTATTCGGTGTCTGTGTTTGCAACAATACTGAAAACAAGGTTAATCCCCATACTTTGCTCGCGTTATGGTAAACAATCTCACGGAAATGTTTTAAATAGAGTATGAGTTTATTAGGATTTTTATTGATTTCGGATGACATTTTTATTATTTTGCTTGCTGCATATTACGGGTAAAATAAAACACATTTTTTTAGCTTATAACAGTAAGGACTAATGTAGCTTTCAAATATTTTTGGAAACGGATCATACTTCCAACTTTCTACATCAAAACTTTGCCCCTTTATAATATTAGTATGGAACACTTACTAACTAAATAATAATATCATCACCAACCCTTCCGCCATGTGCTGTGATTACCAACAAAAACTCGTTAATTGAAACGCAAATTAATTTCAAATTCCATCAAAACTCAGAGGGTTAAAATTGCACATCATTTTCACCGCAACGCCCCAAAACCTACCGTACCAAGTTAAATCTGAACCTGCAAGTCACCCTGTATACCGTATAATACAAAACAAGTAGGAGGGATACACTCGTAATTCACTGACAGACGATGTCCCAATCAAATTAGCATAAAACTACAGAACAGATATACACAGAAGGATAACTGCAAACAATGAGTTAAACCAGGCGCACGCACACATAGATGAGTACGTAGGGCGATCTAAAACAAATGCCGGTTGCGAGTGAGCTTGCATTCACTGTACGTGAAGCGTGTCTATGTGTGCGCGCGTATTCTCTCATTACATGAAGCAAACCTTCTGTATAGTTTATCCATGCCTCCTACGATAAAAGTTTGTCCGCCGATGGTAGCGCAATTAGTGGGTAGGGTACCGCTCGACCCAAACCTAATGCCTTTTTAAACAAATGCCGGCGAATTCTCCAGTAGATTTAAGACTGTTTTGATTTCAGGACTGCCTTTTCTTTTGACCTCTGGAAGTGGGCTTTACTCAAACTCGTAAAACGGTTTTTTTGTTTGAAAAGGGACTATTGAGATACTTAGTAGACAAAATGCTTAATTGAAAATAGATCTTTAACCTATAAAAGTCTTTGGAACGAGATAATATCTCGCCACTGATTCCAATTTAAGTCTCTATTCAAGACTGCGAATAAAAGCTAAGCTTTGGTACGTAATAGAAAGCCAGAGGGTATCAAATGAAACGCCTCACGGAGCCCGTCTGTATCCCTCAGACAAGCGCCATACGATACAGTTACTTGATACGTTTGTGCCAAGTTTTCTGCCAAGTCTGGCACAGTTGTGCCAAGTTTGTCGGCAGGCGCTGAAGACACGACTTGACCCAGTTAGAGGCAAAAACTGAAGGATACGTGTATCGATATTGAAAGTTGCGGCGATGTCCCACGTGAGCGGTCGAAGCTACGCGATACGATGAAGTACCTATGCTTCTATGAAATCAACAGTTTTGACGTGCACATTTAAGTTGAGGTGTGTTTTTGAAGATCTAATACCACTATTCAAACCAATTTCTAGCATGAAGTTACCGTTATCTGTATTTATCGGTATAAATGCCAGCGAATGTTATATCGTCACCTCCGTTTTGCCTGTGCGCCTAATATTGCGAATATCTATAGGCAGCAGTCACTTAAAAACCCAAAAAAGATTAAAATCGGTTAGAAAATCAAGCTCTCTGTAAACAGCTTTTAAAGGATATTTTCGCTTAGCTCTATTCCCTAACGTAAGACGTCGGTCGACAGGTGAAGATTTCGGCGGGGATCAAAACACGGAGTAGCATCATAGCACGTTGTAGTACATTGTAGTGTAGGAAACAAAAAAGCAAAATTAAAAAAATTTGAAAAAACCCACGACTGTTAAAAATTAATTGAAAAAAGGATAAAATAACATAAAACTCCCACCTTAAAAAAACCCAAGAATGTCCGTCGGGGGCTGCCATTAAATGAACTAGTTTAGCAATGATCAGCTCCCGACGGACATTCTTGGGTTTTTTTAAGGTGGGTGTTTTATGTTATTTTATCCTTTTTTCAATTAATTTTTAACAGTCGTGGGTTTTTTCAAAATTTTTAATTTTGCTTTTTATTTAAAACTTTTTACTTTTTTTTAACTAAGAACATGCACCAATCAAACCTATACCCATAACTGAAAACAAAATCAAAATCGGACTTGTAGTTTTGGAGAAAAATGGCAACTTTGATTTGCACAAAAAATGTTTGCTGCAGCGCCCCCTGGTGAGTTGTCACCGTAACACCTATCTAAGAACATGCACCAATCAAACCCGAACCCATAACTGAAAACTGCATCAAAATCGGACTAGTAGTTTTGGAGAAAAATGGCAACATGTATTTGCACAAACACACAAACAAACACACAAACAACCACCTCTCACCCCAAACGCATATACCGTCTCCGTTCCGTCGTGGGTAAAAAGACGAACAGAACTGTGCGAGAAGTCGAGCCAGTTCAACATAGATACATGTGTCTATTGTATAGTTGTTTAATAGATTAGAATATAGTCAGAATGAAGAGAATGTAAGGTTTTGACGTTTAAGCTTATTGTTTATGGTATAAATGCCAGGACAGAGTGGGGGGGGGGGGGGTAGTAGTACTTGTAGGTACTCGTAAACGATGTCAGTATCAAGTTGCTTGAACATCTGGTCATCATGAACGTTGACGAGTTATTTAAAAGGAGCAAAGGAACTGGAGTACTATACAGTACTTCAGTTTAAAGTACTTAATGTTGGTCTCGTAATTTGAATATTTCTACTGCAAAAGTGCTTAAAAGCGACCTTAACTCAGTAGGTACCTAGCTACTTATTTAGGGTTAATGGTGTGTACACTAGCTAAATGTTGCCACACTAAATATTGACCTAAATTAAAATAGTTTAAATGTGGCAAAATCAGAATTTTAAGTCATTTGCACGTATTAACGCTTTGTCCTTCTATCAAGATTATTTTTTAGTTTAAACTGCAGTTACTCAGACACATGAGCAAAAGAAACAAGCAAAGTTTTTGGTACACTTCTTAAACTAACATAATAATAGTAAAAAGCTAATATTTTAAGACGACAGGAACAACTAACAAATTACCACTTTAACTAAACTACATTTCTCTTATCTAAACTTTTTGTTACACTGCAAGACAAAGAACGTAAAAGTTTAAATCGATCACATCCCCTCCGTACTCCCCTAGACATAATAATTTACATACTATAATAAATCCCGCGGATTCACTTGAAGCACTTTTTATCAGAGAGTGCACCCCGGACACCCCGAACACCCCGGATTAAAGGGTTGAACTCAAGAGATTGCTCACTCAAACCCTTCGTTAATTTGACGAGGGGGTGAGTGAAGTGCGTTTGCGTTTCCCCTCAAACAATCATTATGAACTTGTTCAAAATATAATTATTATTTCCTTGTAAAATTATGTAACATTGCGCTTGCATTCTCCCAGTGCAAGTGGTAAGATAAAATATAGTAGATTTTTAGGTTCAAGGATAGAGTCTCAGATTAACTCAGAAGTGAGCCTGGAGTAGCTCATGCTCAATATTAAGACCCACACGGGTTGATCTTCAAAGTTAAGCAGCGCTTGCCAAGGTCAGCTGATAGATGGGTGACCATTACTTACTGAGTTCTTGTTGATATTTAGACATCGTTACGAGAAGCCAGGACCCCGAAAATTAAACAACCAGGCTACAAAGGGGTCTCGAAATACCCCGTTATTGAACTGTCATGGAGGTCTTATAGTCGCTCCATATAAAATAATGGTATTCGACTGCATCCAGTAAGACTGCAAGCTGATCCTAACAATTATGGGAAAATGCAAGCAGAGGATGATATTATTTTTATAATTTCTATCAGAAAATACAAAAACACTTTCCGTGACCTATAACAGGAATCAAACCTATCCTGGGGTTCCCATCAGGCTAAGCAATCACGCTTAAACCGGACAACAAATAGCAAGGAATAAAACATAATGTTTAGTATGTATTTTATACAAATATTTTCATGTAATATTTTATCCAAATTAATTTGTTGTACGAGATGGAGTTATAACGTCAGTACATAAGTTATGTTGATGTATGTACATAATATTTCATCCCGTAATATAATTTAATACCGACTTTGTTCCTGTCAGACTTTCGTTTCAGCGTTTTTTCTCTTTACACAGTACTTTGAGGTAATTAATTTCCAACTCAGCCTGTTATAACGTTACGAATAATTAACTAACTTACTAATTGCGAAAGTCACGCTATCATGTTTACATTACACGACGGTTAGTTTTTGTTATAGAAGCTTTCTTTATCGTCGGTAGATTTTACACGCAGTTTCGCGCGACGAGGCCTGAAATTATCCCAAAGAAACGTATTTATGGGATTAAATGTATTCTATGTCCTAACCCTGGCCATGGTCGTCCTTTATATCAATATTTCATGGAGTTCTATTAATGTAAGAATAGTAGGAAACTTCATCAAACCTGCCTCAATAGGGTTTTTACCTACTTCAATAGGGTTATTCTCAAAGTACTCCATTCTTTTTTTTACTAAAAAGATAAATATGGAGTGCTTTGGGAACGCTTCTTGGAGTACTTTGGGAATAAGCCCTTCATTAAAAAACCGGCCAAGAGCGTGTCGGGCCACGCTCAGTGTAGGGTTCCGTAGTAATAATTCTTTTTTTGTTTGAAATACGGGCCAATGAAACTTGACCTCTGGATTGTATAGGCGCTCATACGATTCAGGGACCAAATTATATTGGTTAACTGCAGTTTCCATCTGTTGTTTCCATCCAAGTTCAAAATAATTTTCCTAGAAAGTCCTTATAAAGTTCTACTGTTCAGATTTTTTTCGTATTTTCTAAACTTATGGTTCAAAAGTTAGAGGGGGGGGGACGCTTTGTTTTTTACTTTTGGAGCGATTATTTCCGAAATTATTGACATTATCAAAAAATGATTTTAGTAAACCCCTATTCATTTTTAAATACCTTTCCAACAATATATCACACGTTAGGGTTAAAATTAAAAAAAAAATCACTTCCCACTTTACATATAGGGGGGCTACCCTAATAAAACATTTTTTTCCAATTTTTATTTTAGCACTTTGTCGGCGTGATTGATACACATATTGGTACCAAATTTCAGCTTTCTAGTGCTAACACACAACAACCTAAAACAAGGACAAATAATCTCGTTTGCTGACGACACGGTACTTTTATTTCATGGGCGCACGTGGTCGGAGGTGTTTGGCTTGGCTAATGAAGGGTTTTCTTTAGTGACGTCTTGGCTCGAAAACAATCTTCTCACATTGAACGCACAGAAAACTAAGTATTTAACTTTTAGCATTAGGAACAATACGCAACCACCAAACAACTTGCAAATAAAATTGCATACATGCAATAATACTGTGGGCTGTTCCTGCTATATTCTAGCAAAAGGATCCTCTATCAAATATTTGGGTCTGATGGTAGACCAAAACCTTAACTGGAAGGAACATATAGGTACCGTAATAACACGGACTAGGAAAATGATCCATGTATTTAAAAACCTTCGTAATATATGCGACCTCAAACTACTTAGGACTATTTATTTTTCTTTGAGTCAATCGATATTATCATATTGTATCACTGTTTGGGGAGGCGCATCAAAAACCATAATGATAGGTCTCGAAAGAGCGCAGCGAGCCATATTAAAAGTGATGAGCTTCAGAAAATTTAGATATCCTACGCATCTATTATATAACAATTTATCTTTGCTCACAGTGAGACAAATATTTATAAACAACGCTATATTGCTTCAACACTCCAAGTTACCGGTACCTAAATACACTACAAGGCGAAGAAAGGATCTGGTGTACTCCATTCCTAAACGCAAAACTGCATTTTCTGATAAATTTTTTGACCATCTCGGACCACATTTATATAATCAGTTATCGAAAAACATTAATTTACGCGATTCGACTCTCTCTGACTGCAAAAAAACTTTAAATAAATATCTAATCGAAATGAACTATAATAACACAGAAAAGCTATTAACAAACATATCATAAATACACTATTTACAGACAGACATAAATATCACATTCTCAATCCACGCAATTTACGCACACACACGTATTCTCTAACATACATTACACATCTACACACACTTACACAATGTCTTTTTTATATATTATTTGGTTGTTTTTATTTAGATCAATCTTCATTGCGTACAATCTGCTAATGTCATCTTGATATTTGGTCGTTAAGTTTATTACTGTAACTTATTGGAAACTAAACATTTTTGTCTAAAATTTTTGCATATACATTTATTAGTTTAGAATTACCCTCGTTTTTTTTGTCATTATTTCATCAAATTATTTAATAATACCCACTATTTTGTATTCTTAGCCATACTCTGGTCAGTGTTTTACTTAGCCGTTTAATTAAATGTTTTAAAATGTTTGTTATAATATTTCGGTAATTGTGTAGAAGTGTGTGAGTGTTTGCGAACGAGGAAGACTGACCTGCCGTGATACAGTTTTCACTAGTACGGAGGTCAGTGTGAATCAAGCTCAAACAACCGCATATTGAACACAGGTATTTATAACTAGATAATTATGTGATAATATTTGTAACTAGTAGACGTAGATCACAAGATTGTTGTAATTTGTGTATAAGGTTGTTCTTTTAAGATGTCAATAAACTTTATACTTTATACTTTATACTTTTAACGGTCACAGAGATTAAGCGAGGACGGACAGACGGACAGACAGACAGACAGACAGACAGACATGGCGAAACTATAAGGGTTCCTAGTTGACTACGGAACCCTAAAAAGGTTATTGAATTCGTCATTTTCGACAACGGACGTCAACATAATCTAAATACCTACTCAAATTATGAAAGTTTAACTCAATCATCACAAGCATTTATCTGAAGAACTCTTGAGTCCCACAAAACAATCAGGCCCCTCGTGTAGTACATTATAAATCTCTGCTGAGAGTCCTGCACTCCGTCACCATAAGACGTGGCGGTGAGTGGGTGAGCAGAGCGCGGGCCCATTAACTACCGGCCCCGCGGGGATCAGGGGCCCGGCCGAGGGGCCCGCGGTTTGAGCAGTCTATAACATGAGTGGTTTACACACGTTGTTAGTTTTGGATTGTTTTATACGCTGAATGGTTAACAGTAACTGTGGTCGTATTGCGCGAATGGTTCGTCATGCTCTTATTGGTATGTCTGATTATTTTAACTTGCTATAGTATGAGTTCATGCGGAACGAAAGGTCTTGAAAAGATTTGGGGGATTTATCAAGCAGTAGGACAGTGTGGTCTAGAAAAAAACAAATTCACCTGTCAGTAAATACTAGTGTTTGACTAGATCAAGTTCAGACACTATTTGATTTCTATTTAACGTATATTTTTCTGCAGATAGAGGCCTACTACCATACAGATATTTATTTTATGTTGTTAACGAAATAATTAAGTTCATTGCAAAGTCGTTATTATGCCAGCCAAAACTGCCTCTCATAACGAAAGCCTGCCAAACCAAAGCCCATACTACATTGTTACATAGTGTAATGATGCCAAACTGTGTACTCGTGTAGTCTGCAGTTATTTGCATCTGCTGTGAACACTCATAAATATGATACTTCTCAGTTTTAAGACTTGAAATAAATTCTAGAAATATACGAACCGCAAAGTGTCCACTCGCTAAGTATTACACTCAGTCGCTTTCGCGTTGTCGAATTGAGCATTTTAAGTTGTTACACTTTTAAACATTATTTCAGCTTTAGGTGTTTATTTCGTTTAAATGCATAAATATGTCGTATATAATCCAAAAATACAAGATAAGTCAACATTTCAATTTCCAATTCTGAAACCAGCTGTTAGTATTTTAGCCCGGAAAAGTTTAACTCAATTGAACCTAACACATGAACATCTAGATCTATGTAGCTGCTAGTAATGAGTACGTGGACGTACCCTGCGATACAGCTCTCCAGTCCGATCACGATTGCTCTCCGAATCGATACATTCCTTCCAAACGAGATATACTCCAAGAATTTAATTTACCACCTGAAATAGCTTCGTTTTATTTCTGTTCAGCTCTTGTTACTAACACTATTTTGTACTTTCTATAAGGTTGTTCCAAGAAACCAAATATCATGTTCTAATATTTTGTTTCGATTGTCCATGTTTGTTTCATTCATAACTCAAACTCTAAGCAATTTTCTACCTCAATTGAGCAACTAACAAGTAACAATTTTGTATTTTCCAAGAATCGTAAACTTAGTTAATCATTCCCAAAATATAAAGTTTCAGAATAAAAATAACAAATTTCTATATAAAACGAAATGATAGATAACAGAAATAACTCCAGTCGTCTAAAATAAAAATAAAGTCGCAACAATGATCGACTGGTCACAACAAGAGAACAGAAAGTTGTAAAACTGTCACAAGTACTGAAGCTACATTACCTGTCTCGAGTTTTTATCTAAAAGCCACTTGATACTGTCTGTGTGTGTGTGTGTGTGTGTGTGAGGTATGAGCTGGCTCGCTGCCTGCGCCGCTCTGTCTAGTCGCTATAATACGGAACTATTATCAATAAAAGGTATGTCGGTAAGGGGCTGCGTGTCTGCATCACACTGAAATTCGAAACTCTATCGGGAAGTTATAAATGAAACTGAGAAGTAGTTTTTTAATTCCGTCATTTGATTGGCATCCGGTTTAAAGTGATAATAGTGTACTATACTGCATCGCTCTGTCTACATTATGCTACGGTACAGGTACATCATGCTGTCTCTAGGTATTACATACTCCATAACTGCTACTCCATTGCTTACTGCTACACGTCTGCTACGAAGTACTACGAAAATTCTACAACTTGACACCACAAATGATACATCTTTGCTACGACATGCTACGAAACTGCTACATCATATTACTTCCTGTCAAGCCACAACTACGAGATGTTACGCATCTGCAACAAAATGCAATAATGTAACTACTATGATAGCTTAGTTTTTGCTACGAAATATTTCCTAAGCTACAATCAATTATATTATGTTACAATTCTGCTACGGCATGCTACTACTCTGCTACGATGTGCTACAAATCTGCTACGACTCTGCTTTGATATTATGCTAGAACTCTGCTACGATATGCTACGACGTGCTACGACATGCTACGACGTGTTACAACTCTGCTACGAGATCCTACAACATAACTCTACTGCGACATGCTACGACATGCTTCAACTCTGTTACGACTTGCTGCAATATGCTACAACTCTTCTACAACATGCTACAATTCTGCTACGACTTGCTACAACTCGGCAACGACATGCTATGACTTTTCTATGACCATGCTATGATTGTGCTACGACATGCTACGACATGCTACAACTCTGCTACGACTTGCTACAACATGCTACAACTCTACTACGAAATTCTACAACTCTGGTACGACATGCTAAAACTCTGCTACGAGATTCTACAACTCTACAACGACATGCTTCGACTCTGCTTCGACATGCTACAACTCTGCTACGACATGCTACGACTCTGCTACGACATGCTACAACTCTGCTACGACATGCTACAACTCTGCTAGGTCATGCGACAACTCTGCTACGACATCCTACAACTCTGCTACGACATGCTACGTAACTGCTACGACGTGCTACGTAACTGCTACGACATGCTACAATTCTGCTACGTAAGGCTATTATTCTGCTACGGCATGCTACGAAATTCTACGCACACTGCTCCTTTGTCACAAATTGGTACGCGATTTCTACAACATGCTACACCGCGACTTCTTCATCCTACGCCACTCTGTTTAATAGTACTATAAAGTGCGACTGAGATCGCTAGTGGTGGCTACAAAACCACAACAGCGACGTTATAAACCCGCGACTACATCGTCATTTATCCACGTCGCACTTGTTCCGAGCGTCTTTGTCTTGTCTCTATGATATTGTGTAGGTACTGGGAACATTATAAGATTACACTATTTCAGGCCTAAACATAATAATGTTAAGTAAGCTATCACGCCATCATTGAACAACTTGGTAGAGACTTGAGCTTAAATCAATGAATATAGAAAATGAGATCGATTCCCGGCTGCTTCTGAAATAAAATATCTGACTGAACTGACTTTGCCAGCAAAACCTGGAAGTCGAACGGTGGTCCCGCAAACGCAATAGTTGCGCTTGCAATCACAGACCTTCAAAGTTCCAAAACCTTAACGGCTGAAAGGATTTCAAATACAGATACCTGAGTAAGTGTTTTCATCCTGGTAGTATGTCCCCGTGGCCATACGTTCTGACCTCTACGTGGGTAATAACTGTATATAAATGTGCCATAATTTACGTTCCTCGTTCTCGTTAGCATTAAGAGATCTTAATGCTAACTAAATACTTCGTACTTTAACCACTTGGATCTCTACACAAAGTTTTCAGAATAAAACAAGTATACAGTAGTATTGAAGTCAGATGTATTCCTCAAGTCATATGTAGGACTCAAGTCAGAAGTAGGACTCAAGTCAAATGTAGGACTCGCGGCTAATCTCCACAAACTCACGCGTTGGTACCGAGTAGGTTGGTACTTGGCACCAACTCCTCATAACTTCCAACTCGCAAGGATTTTAATCTCACATGAATGTAGTTTAGGTTGTATGCATAATGTGCGTCTGGAGCATCAAATTAAAATATATATTTTTTATTTGTAATCTAGAGAAAAGTTTGGCTCGTGGCTTAACTACAGCAGCTGCATGGGTGAATATTTAAGGTTAAAGAACGCTTGCATAGGTTGGTCACCGGATGGGTGACAAAGCCATGCTTCACATTTGGAGACTATAATGATAGATTTGACAGTCCGTGTCAGTAAATCAGAAGCCCGAAAGTCTGAGCACGGGCCCTACGGTAGACCGAACTGTGACCGCCAGTCTTACCAAAGTTACATATCTGGTTAGGTCGGAAGCCGACAAAAGTAAAATATTAAATATTATTAAATAGTAAATATTATAGACAGTCAGAAACAAATAATGTTTATATGACTTAGTATCAACTTTATCTGAACTGTCAAGCCACATTAGTCGTATGAAACATATACGTGGCTGTAAAGTTAAAGGGTATACAGCCCCACTCGTAAACATTCATTTTTGAAAGGCATTATTATCATACACTGCTGGTACCCAACCATTTATAAGCCCAGATCCATCATTTTAAAGCCTTATTTCTCTTCACAAAAGGTATCCCTTGAGTAGTCCCACGTAAACACGCTCTAAGGTTTAAAGCAACTTAATAAATATTTCCATTTGAAGTTATCACAAGTAAGAAACATTTGAGCAATGACTTCCTCAAAGTTTACAACAAAAACGGAACAAAACTTGTAAATACAAATCCTTTGGAAACTCTCTCGAGTTTATAATTAAGAGACGCTAATTGCCAATTAAGATCGGCTTACACTGAGCAACTGAGCAACTCTACGAGAACTGATAAAAACGATAAAACTGTTGATAAGATGAAAATCTTACCCAAGAGACTGGAGACACGATCTGTGTCCTGAGTTCCTGACTCTCAAGGTCAAGTAGTAACACTGTTGAACTACGATAACCGCTGATATTGTTACAAAATAATGGCACTGTCAGTGTCAAATTGACGCTAGTGGTGTGTGGCTACTCATATCGTACGTGCACTGAATATGGTTAAAATTCAAGCTGGCAGATTCAATGCTTTTCAAATCGGTTTCGTATATTTTGCTGTAGTAGAAAGATTTTTATCAAATCTGTTAAATATGTGCAACCATCTGTTTTTTGGAAAATTGTATGATGGTCATTAATTTTGTTTGTATACATATTTATTGTAAAAAATCTTACAATTGTAAAAAATCTTGAAAAGCCATGGGGGAGGCCTTTGCCCAGCAGTGGGACAGTGTAGGCTAAGGAAAAAAAAAACACATATTTATTGCATCATTTCAGTCGAAAGACAACCACTGCTGGACTTTCCTATAAGTGTCGTCACATTGAACGGCCCCGTGAATCTCGCATTCACCAGATCATCATCAGTCCACCTAATGAAAGGCCGAACAACGCAACGTCTTCCAGTTCAAAATAACATCCCTTCCAATAGCCATTGCCTAATTTAGAAATCAACCAATAAACTGACAGATTAAGAATTTAATAGTAATTAATTAATTACTTCGTTATTATCTTTTGTAGCCAATGTAACCCACTTAACATAAGTTGTCTGTTCAAGTTGTCACGTAGTCCTCTCTAAATGAATGCCCTTGGAGGGCCACGTGGCAAAGAAAATAAATAAAACAAAATATCTCTGTTTATATGTGTAATAAAACACAAAGTTACACATATACAAAAACAACTTTGTAAATACAAAAAAGAAAACTAACTCAGCGACAGGGGTCGCTTAAAACTAAATGGGTTCTTTGGTGTGTGGTGGCAGATCACTTAATTATGGTTTTCACAGGTTTCACAAGGTTCCTACAGCATAATACCACTAAACATTAAAATTAAAGAAAGATACACCGACCTCCAGCATCCCTTGCGTTCTAGTGAAAACTCGCAGACCTGACAGAGAGCTCCTCCAGGCAACGAGCCAGCAATCCGGACAGCGCCGCCGCAGCAGCCAGTGGCAGATTGACGAGCCAGTCCTCGTCTCAGCACAAACGTCCCAAAAGGGATTCAGTCTCTATATCCTTTCTTTTTTCAATATAAAAATCTATCGTAGCTCTTCCTTAAACTCTCTTTAAATTCTTAATTTCTAGATTTCATAACTGCATAATTTCCCGCTCTGAAAATGACACGAGTCTAATAAGTATCGATAAAATAACGAAAGACCCAAAACCGCCCATGTGCGCAAAGCACATGGCGTGACAAAGAAAAGACAAACAAGCAACTCACCAGATCATCGATTGTTCCATGATTTGGAGGACATTCAGATGTCTGACCCTCGCCAACCCTGTTACATATTGTAACATGTAAAATCAGGCCTAGGATTCCTTCGGAAGACTCCTAGGCCCGAGAACGAACCATCGTAACCTGGAAACCAAAATCAACACTGTACTTAACGAAACGAAAACTCCCCAATCCGGGATTTTCACGAATATCTTAGAAGGAAACTCACCTTACGATAAAACTAAAAAACTCATGGAAATGACGACTAGCGTCGTTAAATGAAAAATAAAATAAAGTTCTTCTCAAAACGAAGTCTTTGCAAATTACCAGTCAACCTGTCAAGAGCCTAGGGTTACCCGCCTCAATTTCCAATTCCGACCTAACTCCCGGAAGACTGGAATTCTTCCTAATCTAAATTTTGAAAGCGAACACATACCACAGCAATTAAAGCTTACTCAGTCGAAATAATATTACTGAATAACTTATAATGAATCTAGGTGGAATATTTATCACTAAACGACTTTTAAATCCACAACAAGTGTTTCCTCAACTTTGGAACATTTGCAATATTAGGAAAACCAACCTTCGCCTGGCAACACAGTAACTCAAATTCGATGCTGTGATTGGTCTGGCATCTCATTGGTTGAGGGCTTTCGCGCGTTCCAGAAAATGATAGTTTCCAGAAAAACTACAGGGATCTTTGAAAGTCTTTTTGTGGATTTCCATTCTGATATAGTTTCAACACCCTTGTGTAAATTATTTCCTGGTTTGAACACCATATTCAATTGCTGTGAATGAATTAGGAACTAAAATTTTAGCCAATCAGGTGAAAGAGGCGGACCCACAGATCTGACATTGTAACTGCGCTAAGGCGCGAAAATTCAAATTGTGGTCTCTTGAAAATCACCACGTTACAATACCCCCTCTCCTGAAAAAAAGGCGCTGCCCTCAGCGTCCTCAAACTGCAACCTATGTCTGTCGACCGACACCTAAATAACTCTACCTTCGGCATTGATGACACAAGCCAAACAAAAAAAACAAACTATCAAGATTTACGCAAATCTCACCTGTCAAAAAAATGAAAAAGTTGGAAAAATATTGATTTGCAACTTGTACCAAAAAGTGAATTCTGTCTGTCGACCGACACCTAAAAAACTACCTTCGGCATTGATGACACAGGCCTACAAAAAAAACAAAACTATCAAGATTTACGCAAATCTCACCCGTCTTTAAAATGAAAAAGTAGGAAAAAATATTGATTTGCAACTTGTACCAAACTATCAAGATTTACGCAAATCTCACCCATCAAATAAATGATATAGTAGGACAAATATTGATTTGCAACTTGTACCAATAAGTGAAATTCTAACTCTCCCGAGATTAGAACCACAATGATAAATCAAAAAAAACACAAAACGTCAGTCCTATAGCTTGGAACCAGGCTATTCCCTGCTTGATCATACCCACATACATCCACATGCATTCGTCATGGAGTCATCCTTCATCTTCTGTCCTATCATACTTCACTTCTAAACTTATAGTGTTACAGTAAATTGATCTGTAAGCACCCTTTCAGACATACACTTCGTGTGCGATATTTCCTATATATCACACACTACTGGGAAAGATGTATTTTGTCTTAAGCCTTCAAATCCTTTAGGAGCCAAGAACCTATCGACTGACCGTCTGAAACTCTTTCCAAATCATAAACCCTGTGTCAAAAAAAATCCTGTGCCATAAAAAAAATAATAGACTTTGATGGCTCGACGAAACTGTCCGGACTGTAATAAAAAGTAAAAAAAAAATCCGAAACTGTAAGTAAATAATCAATTGATTTAGACAACTCTGCCTTCTGTGTTAACCCTGTAGGAGAGTCAATCAATAAATGATTAATTTGTTTCTTTAAATAAAAATAAAAAATAAAAGGAACAGTAGCGGTCGGTGTTTCTGATCTAATCGACACCTCATAAGTGAGTTCATCCTTTATGAGGCCATAAACTAATATTTCCCTAACCATTGTTAACCGGTGGTATTAGCTTTACAAAAAACAAAACAAAAAAATATTTGGTATTATCAATGTAAATGTACAAATGTACTAAATGTTTAAAACCGAACCCACACACCAAGGTAAAATATTGCTAAAATGTACTATTTTATTACAATGTTACATTAATTCCCGTTTAAACAATTAAAATTGTAAGTGAAATATCGTAAAGTCACATAAAAAATTAATACTTCTTTGAAGTTTAATAACAACATGCAAATAAACTTGTTTTCAAACTCAATGTTTGTCAACTTTGTAAAAATATTTAAAGTATAATGTTTGTTTATATTTTAAATGAAATATGAAATATTTTAATATGAAATATTCCTGCAAACAACATTCAAAAAACAAAACCAAACACAGATGATATCAACCAGTCAGCTTGTATTTGTAATAACTATGTATGCATATTCATCAGAAACAGCAACTAAGCCAGCAGTGACTGCCAACAATGCATTAACTAAACTTCAATCCATTGTCACTGCTTACCCCTGTTACAACTCCATAATGAATTATGCTTACAAACATCAACATGAGACATTCAACAGTTCTTAAATCTGCTTACCTCCTGGCTAAATTTTAGGTACACAACAATGAACAAATTAAATCATTAAATCTTACATATTATGTATAGGAAATAAAACAACCACACCTGTTTTTTTTCTCTTTAATAACCGTAGTTTCATACACACATCCTAAAAAAACCAGTGGTAATCTCGTACTTTGTCTTTCAAAATCATTTTGTCTTATCATAATTTTATTTAATAAAGATGCAAAAAGACTATGATCTCAGCTGTGGCCGGTTGCAAAATAGTTACTACTTAGACCAAGAATGTTTAACATGATATTTCTTTACGCTCAAAATGTTGTCTGCAAGTTACTTGTTACTGCCGGTAGGTATCAAAATGTTGTTTGCAAGAAAATTATAGTAAGTGAAGCTAAGTTATAAATATAGTAATGACTTTATGCTGTAAGTATATACTATTTGATGCTACTTAAACTAAAGCTGTAGGTACCTGCGAAAACCCAAAAAAACAAAAATGAAATCTCAAAATGAAATCTCAACACTCTCCTCTCCACCTTCTTGCTTCTCATACAGTAAAAAACACTCCAAAATAAACCACCAGGCCAGGACGGATGTTACACACGCAAAATTCCCTGCAGTCCGGGCCAAACAAAAAGTGAAGAAACAAAATGTTGATATTAGGATTTTACCCACACACCAAAAAAAAAATATTAAAAAGTGGGCGCCATTTGTCACGTAGTCCTCTCTAAATGAATGCCCTTGGAGGGCCACGTGGCAAAGAAAATAAATAAAACAAAATATCTCTGTTTATATGTGTAATAAAACACAAAGTACACATATACAAAAACAACTTTGTAAATACAAAAAAGAAAACTAACTCAGCGACAGGGGTCGCTTAAAACTAAATGGGTTCTTTGGTGTGTGGTGGCAGATCACTTAATTATGGTTTTCACAGGTTTCACAAGGTTCCTACAGCATAATACCACTAAACATTAAAATTAAAGAAAGATACACCGACCTCCAGCATCCCTTGCGTTCTAGTGAAAACTCGCAGACCTGACAGAGAGCTCCTCCAGGCAACGAGCCAGCAATCCGGACAGCGCCGCCGCAGCAGCCAGTGGCAGATTGACGAGCCAGTCCTCGTCTCAGCACAAACGTCCCAAAAGGGATTCAGTCTCTATATCCTTTCTTTTTTCAATATAAAAATCTATCGTAGCTCTTCCTTAAACTCTCTTTAAATTCTTAATTTCTAGATTTCATAACTGCATAATTTCCCGCTCTGAAAATGACACGAGTCTAATAAGTATCGATAAAATAACGAAAGACCCAAAACCGCCCATGTGCGCAAAGCACATGGCGTGACAAAGAAAAGACAAACAAGCAACTCACCAGATCATCGATTGTTCCATGATTTGGAGGACATTCAGATGTCTGACCCTCGCCAACCCTGTTACATATTGTAACATGTAAAATCAGGCCTAGGATTCCTTCGGAAGACTCCTAGGCCCGAGAACGAACCATCGTAACCTGGAAACCAAAATCAACACTGTACTTAACGAAACGAAAACTCCCCAATCCGGGATTTTCACGAATATCTTAGAAGGAAACTCACCTTACGATAAAACTAAAAAACTCATGGAAATGACGACTAGCGTCGTTAAATGAAAAATAAAATAAAGTTCTTCTCAAAACGAAGTCTTTGCAAATTACCAGTCAACCTGTCAAGAGCCTAGGGTTACCCGCCTCAATTTCCAATTCCGACCTAACTCCCGGAAGACTGGAATTCTTCCTAATCTAAATTTTGAAAGCGAACACATACCACAGCAATTAAAGCTTACTCAGTCGAAATAATATTACTGAATAACTTATAATGAATCTAGGTGGAATATTTATCACTAAACGACTTTTAAATCCACAACAAGTGTTTCCTCAACTTTGGAACATTTGCAATATTAGGAAAACCAACCTTCGCCTGGCAACACAGTAACTCAAATTCGATGCTGTGATTGGTCTGGCATCTCATTGGTTGAGGGCTTTCGCGCGTTCCAGAAAATGATAGTTTCCAGAAAAACTACAGGGATCTTTGAAAGTCTTTTTGTGGATTTCCATTCTGATATAGTTTCAACACCCTTGTGTAAATTATTTCCTGGTTTGAACACCATATTCAATTGCTGTGAATGAATTAGGAACTAAAATTTTAGCCAATCAGGTGAAAGAGGCGGACCCACAGATCTGACATTGTAACTGCGCTAAGGCGCGAAAATTCAAATTGTGGTCTCTTGAAAATCACCACGTTACAAAGTATACGTTATTAAGTACAATACAGTAGCGGTCCTTCACCCACAACACACAACTCACAACGCGGCACAACTAGTGAAGACGCACGTCCGCATGAATACACTTTAATAATATCCCTCGGTTTTTGTTACATACATCTTACTCTACGTATATATATTACACATCGGTTACGTTTTTGTAACATATGTACACAACTATACAGCGGGGGCTGTGAGACGGGACGCGAAACTTTTGATAAATGAACAGAAATGTGAGCGTCGCTCTAGAAAAAGTTAGCTCCAGAGATGTAGCCAGAAATAAACCGAGCTCTATTTTAATGTTACCAACAGTTACTGTTAGACTAACTTTAGGAACATCCCCCATTTAGAATGTCTGGTTATCCTGCAAAATAATTTACAAATAAGTACCCTTATTTGAATATTTTCTGGGCTCAAAGCATGGGTCAAAATCGTATTTGAGATTTGGTTCATGAAATCAAGTAATCACAATGCAATCCCATCTGGCCGCACTCTGTATACAGACCCCTTCAATTCCGTACACAAACATAGATACATACATGTTTACTGTATGTATAGCACAGCGCTGACCGGGCGCTGCGACTTACATGTGAGTTCGCACAGATTCATATTTCATACAATTTCATATATCTTACAAAAGTTTCCGGCGCACAGCAACACAGAACATGAAGCAGAAGGTTCAGTGTTCAGTGTGAACAAATATTAGAAAGAAAATGTGATACCTACTTGATGTTAGAAGAGGTGTGTTAAAGTGTTTGCAGTAGATGATTGTAAGTCAATCGGAAACCATCAAATTATTTATTTTTTAAATGAGTCCATTAAAATTACAGTTTGAGTTCTTTTAGAAGATTTTTTTTAAACATTTAAGTATCCAGGTCACAAACCTATTTAGCATTACCTTTGCGAAAAAAATACAGTCAGTAACGACTAATTTAATGAGTCTCTTAAAATGTTCAACAGACAATTATGTGTCATCATAAACGTTTGCAGACTGTTTTTCTTTAGGTCTTGAAAAACTCAGTTCACTGAAATAAAACCTTACTGATTCATTTTGTGACAACTATGACTTCTGCACTTACTTCTTCCGCACTCCCAATGTATGGATAGAATTCATCAAGTGTCCGGGCGAGCGAGGGGAGCGGGTCGGCTCGGTGAGGCGCGGGGCAAGGGAGGGGTGAGGTTCAGAAGTTTTTGCCCCACGCACAGCAATATAAATCATCCGGCGATGATATCTGAAGCGCTGAAAAACTTGCGCAAACTTTCACAAGTCCTGCCTTTCAGTGGGACTCGCAGGGGGAGACGCGGGGCGAAGCGGGGCGACGGGGAATGCGAAATTAAATTCAATTGAATGTTGTATAAATATTGAGGAATATCGAAGAGGCGGTGATGAGCGAGCTTGATAAATAATCTTTTAAAAGTAATGTTATAAAAATGTTTTAAAGTAATATCATGTTGGTGTGCAACGGTGGCCTTGTCCTACATTTTCGTGTAAAAACAACAAAAGTGAAAATATAGTGCGCAATTTTTAAAGCTTATTTTTTTAACCCTCCAATTAGTTCTCCGAAATCTTGGTCCGATAACGCTTCTCTCTATACCTACATAGATGTTTCAGCTGAAAATTACAGAAAGTTGAACATCCTATTTAAATAAGAGTAAAGTATTTAAGTCAATTTTATTATTGTTGGTAGTCTTAGTTTTAAAAGGAATAGTGATTATGTCTTTCACTAAAATAACATACTTAACATATACACGGTTTAAATCTCATTTTACTACATTCTACTAAGCTAAGCCAAATCTAGATTTATGACTGTCTATTCACCAGATTAAAGTCTCAAACTTTTTCTCCCGTCGTTCTTCCAGGGCAATATCTCAAGAGCTCTATATTCAAAGTAAATCCTTCGCGCGTCGGAACAAAACGTTCCGTTGTAACACAGTCCGGTCACGTGGGAGCGACATCTCTGCTGATCCCGCATTACGGACGAGGCGACATGAACCTCGGCCGCGTGCGACGTATTACTAAAGGATAAGTTCGGAATATTGTGGTTATGATGAGAAAAAGGTGCGAAACGTTGGAGACTAAGGAGGTAAACGTGACAAATCAAACCAGCGGATCTTAGGTAAGACAACATTCTATCAGCGTAAACGATGATGGTACAGTTAAACATGTAAACCAACGTAAGCTACCGAAAAGTTTGTCAATACAAAATGAGAGAGAATGAAATCCTATGAAAGTGATTTTCACTTGTTTTGGTTCTACTCTATGATGAATCTGGTATGAACGAAGTCTGTAAGGTGTGTGGTTGTTGATCCGATCTCTGGATTACTAAGTAAAATAGTTAAAAAGAAGTTCTTAGAGACGTTTGTTGCTAAATGATGAGTTACCTACATCCACACGCAAGGGACGACGCCTGCCGGGGCTGCGGATTGGCCAAACATTTGCCACACACACACGAATGTTTGCGCCAGTGACTCAGTTTTAAATTGTGAGCGAGATATAATCTCAGTATATTACGAAAAACTGCAAATTTTTTAGCGAGCGAATTCCCGAACGGGTCGCTACATTCTATTATAGTGAAAAACTTGTGAGTTACGTTTTTTAAACAGTACTTGTTTTTTACCGAAACTCTTATTTGATTAAATCAGGAATTTTGTGTTCATTGGCTTGTGAAAATAATTGCTTATATTTGTTTTAAGTCCGATGATACGATCCTTAGAGTAGGTAATTAAAGTGTGATGAAGTGAAGATCAAAAGATTATTCTTTTGATCTACACAGGAACTCCTAAGACGGTTGCCGTCTTTACATTGATAGTCTCAGGAAACTTAATTAAGAAGTGGATTTAACAGATCTTCTTAGCAATCTAGATTAACGTAAGTTTGTATCTAAAGATAGGAATCAGTAGGTATCAATGAAAGCAATCCTAAGCTATAATGGTACTATATTCAAGAAGATTTCAATTTGTCCTTTATTTGTTGTCTATCAGTTCTAGATTACAACTGGGCCCTGAGATCTTGCACTATTAACTAGTTTGGTCTACATACTATTAATATAGGTTTACAAAATGTTTGTATACACAGTAATAAATTAATTATCAATTCATTTGTCGAGATATAACCAGACGTCGCACCTACAAACGAGGTGGGGACAAACAAATGTATAAAGTTAGGACGCGTACCAATGATCATGCTTCTGATCAACTGTCAATCACTATCATTATGCCTCGTATATTCTATTTTATCAAATGTTGCCCCACACTAGGAATTTCTCCTGTATCGTGGGTGCGTTCACAAACATTTAAACTCACATACACAAATACCCAGACCCGAAACAACTATCTGTAGGCTATACAAATATTGGTTCCGTGCGGGGATCGAACCCGCGACACGCAGCGCAGCAGTCCAATCGCTGAGCCACTGCGCTAACCGTGCCGTCAAAATACCTGAGTGATACTATATTAATAGGCTGTGGGTCACTCGTCTACAGTCTGCGTATGTAGATACCGGCCGTTGTATGAAGTAGAGCGTGAACCTCCACTGGCCACGCCGCGGTGCGTGGTAGCGTGATCGTGTCGTGTCAGTTCTATTGTTTTGTTTCATATCGCCGATATTTGCTGAAGCTTTCTGAACGCCCATGTTCAATGTATGTCAATTGTGAAATTAAAATAACTCATTTGATAGGACTAACCAAACATATTAACATACTTACGGTCGATCTATGAGACATCTTGCAACAACTGGTTACTAGTAACGTGTCAAACTTGACTGAGACGTGGGACGCAGTTTTTTACCGACCAATAATCCCAATCTTTAAATAAACATTGTTTTTAAATAAAAAACTTTTGGCCACTCTAGGAATTTCTCCTGAATTGTATCCTGTATTTCCAGAAATAATAAACTCACATACACAAATACCCAGACCCGGCACAACTATATGTAGGCCATACAAATATTTGATCCGTGCGGGGATCGAACACGCGCAGCAGACCATTGCTTGAACCACTGCGCCAACTGTGCCATCGTGATCTTTCTTTCGATGTTTCCAAGTGATAAGTATCTTAAATGTTTTGTTCAGAGTTTACCTTCCGTGCCATATCTACGTGTAGTATGCCTCGTTGGAACGCGTCGCGGTGGGCGTACGGCGCGCGGCGCGGCGTGTGTCGGACAGCCGCTAATCAGACGCTGAATTATTCATCGCTTACGAGGTATCATTAACTTTCCTGATAATAGCGCGCGAGTTAAGTTCAAAGGTCAGTCGATGTAAACGCGGCTACATAACAGCTGCTTTGTGGGCGGACTAAACAATGAGCTTATTAACTTTGACCTTTGTTACTATTAGTATTTTACTTTCTTAACGTTGTTTTTGGGAGCAAGAAAATGAATTGAAATGTTGATGAACTGAGAGGGAGAGATAGGCTGGTGAAAGGATGGATGAATTATAGGGATGTTTACTGACTAAAAAAATATTATTCTAATTAGTCCGTCTGTTAGATTATCGAAAAATATTGGATACGTATTTTTTGTTTTATCAAATCAATAAAAATTTACGAAGATAAAACGCGTCAAAGATTTGAGTGGGAGGTGGTGACGTCACTGCTCGCTAAGAAATGTCATACTAATGTCTTAGAATATGACGTCACACGAGTTTTCAAAGCACTGTATCGTCTTCATTGTTTGTTTACGAGAAAAAAGAAAAAATATGTGTCCAATATTTTTTGGAAATCTATCTGACGGACTAATTAGATTTTTTTAGTTAACATCACTATTTTGAGGAATGATATAAAATGGATAAAATAAAAATAATAACACTGCGATCAATATGCACGAAATAATTGTAGTCTATCATCCTTTTCTTTGCTCACCAACCCAATATATTGTATGTTAGCGGAACTAACACAACACTCCTAGCATTACATTGTATAACATCACTCGCGTAATCCCCCAAGTTTACCTATAGGTAACGGTTACGAAGACTTGTTCTGAAAACTGTTTCAATATTTATAATATCAATGAGTACTTCAATAATTCCAAACTAGATTAACTACTTGATCTAAGTTAAACCTTGTTTGATGCGCGGCGCCCACAAGTAAATAAATTGCCATTTCCTTGTCTTATACCAGTTGATGGCATAATGGCGCACAATTGGCTGACGGCGTGATGACGAACTCTTCAGTCGCCGGTCGGCGAGAGTAGCTCATGAGACAAGTGGCGGCACCCGGCGACGTCTGCTAATGCGTTGAGAGCGAAGTGCACGATGTAGTTGTTGTCAAGCGATGCAGCAATACCGGCAGATGTGCTATGTATTATTAAAAAGTTCCATTGTATATCCATTCCAGTTCAGTTTCATTTTATCTATATAACCAGTAGGGCCACCGCGAAATAATATTCTTTCAAATAAAAAAAAAAATCATCGAAATCGGTTCCCAATTGGCGAAGATATCGCTGAAAATGCACAAAAACAGCTATCAGTAGCACTTGCATCAACCCAATACTATTTCCTATCCAGTAAGCAATTCTGTGATCGACGGCAACTGACCAGTGCTCCCATACCTACTGTATGTATGTATATTGTAGGTAGTGTCCAGCTGACGGCAATATCCTTATATTAGCCACGTCTCGAAGGAACGCGCGTCCCGCAGCGCCCCGGGATCGCCCCGGGACTCGCTCCGGGACGCCGTCACCCCGGGATTGGATTGATGTAATATCGGAGGACTGCATTTCGATTCATTTTGAAAGTAATGAGATTTATTTCTTTCACTGTAAGCGATGGTACAGTCGGGTATTTTCTTGTCTGTTTTTCAGAAATGAAAGTCAATTTGTTTTCCTTCAAGAGTTTTGCGACCAAGTTTCCCGCATAAGTTTTAAAGTAAAACGATTTTATGGTAACTAAGTTTAGTTATAGACAAATTTTTCAGGTATTTTCAAGATTCTCAGGTTTTTTGGCTACACTGAATTAAGAAGCGGTTCAGAAAAAGGCCCTTTTGGAGAAAATAAAATGCTTTCTATTCGCTTTAAATATTCAACAGTAAGTAGCTATTATGGAATAAAAAGAAATTTGTTCTCCCTATGCATGATATTAACCTGGTTTTAGTCTGCCAGCTTTTTTTCAAATAAAACGACTAAAATATATAAAATATCCATATTTTTGTCGAGACTTACTAAACTGAGTATGCCCGGCACAACACTAGCTTCGACTCCGTGACAGAGGCGGCGCTTCGTCCGGTGCGCATCTATCAGTCCGGACGTATTGCTGTCCGCCTGTCCGCACTTATTGGCATCCGGACAGAATGAGAGACGATCGCAATGAGCTCAAAACAATACAAATGCTGCAAGCGGACGATATAACGCTCTGCGCTCGAGTTGTATTGGATGCAAAGAGAATGTACTGACGAGTCGGAAATTCGTTTTTGTGTAAAGGACAAATGAAGAAAACTTATCTCTTAGAAAATCCTTTCAGTTTTATTCAATGAGTCAGAAATCACAAGTTATTTTGCCTTGTGACTGTGACTGAAGCTTCGTTTTATTTTGTTTTTCTGACATTCAAAAGTGCCTGTAATGGTCTAATTGAAATACTGAAAAAAAAAAAATCTGTAATGAGTGATAACATCTTGAAAATAAATAAAACTTACCTTAACAACTATTTCTAGCGGCGATTTGTTCGTTATTTTAAACAACTGATTTAAATTGACCACAAAAACAGATTAGTTATGTGTTGTCTTTTTGATTTTAAATGAAGTGTCCAGAAATGACATTCTTAATGAATTTGCAGCAATTTGAATTAAAATGCTGTTTGTAGCCTTGTAAGTTGTAAGAATGTAAGTCGCACCCAAGTTTGAACACAAATTATGTTCAGACTTAGGTGCAACTTGCATAAAGCACATTAGCTAACAGAACTACCTATCTGTTATAAATCCCGCGTGACGTTGTTTACGGAAGTGCGCGCTGTATCTAACTGCAGGAGAGAGAGTATATCATGCAGCACATAGTACAACGTAGTGCTCGTATGTATATGTACACAGTTGTCTGGGACTGTTCACTAACAATAACAATTGTAGGAAAGCAACCGCCGTTATGTGGCAGCTTTAGGAAAAATCCGTGTGCACTTACTAATACGATCGACGCAAGTTTTCGATGAGAGTACCACGAGTGTCAGACGAGAGTGTCAATTTTATTGTCAGTCAAAACGTTAGAGTATCAGAAACAAGCTTCGAGTGTCAGATGACAGTGTTGAGGTTGTCAGATGCAAGTGTCGAGAGTGTCAACAAGTGTCCCTTTTTTTCTAAAACACTATTTCACCGTTTGTGTTTCGTCGTATTCCGTGCTATCTTTACATTGCTTCAAGTAATACATTCATACATTACTTACAGCATAGATCAAAGAGTGGTAGATAACACTTAGGTCGCTGTTCATTGCAGTTTTATGCTGCCACGGATCATGAGTCTTACAAACTTGTGAGGAGATTGAAGTAGGTTATCAAGTGCCACTGGTTTATACATAAATAGAACAATGCCAGTAAACTTTCAACATAACAAAAAAAAAAAAACACTAATAAATAAATAACAATTCTTAGTTTCACGACTATCTTTAAAATATTATGACCGACACAGTAGATCATCAACACAAGATGTTTTATTTAACACAACATTAAAGCGGGTTCTTTTAGACTGCTTAACTGCTCTGCATTTAATATTTTCAGTTATATTGCCAGCTGAGGTTTATTATATCTACCGGCTTTAAACCACACTCTCATAATACAAATATTATAATCATCACGCCCAACCAGAGCCAATCTACGATGTCAGATATGCATTTATGGAAATTATGTTTTTCCTTCTCCTCCGCTATTCTTTTCTGTTGAATTTAACTATCTTGGATCCCAAGACGGTTAAAATTGTATCTCTGGGACTTCGTCGAGCTTCATTATGTCGGCGCTTTTCTTGTGGTCGCCACTGTTGATTCTGGCTAACAGGAGTTACAGTGGTTTGGGAATAGTGTGGCGGGCTTGTAACATACCTTTTTCTGCAGTAAGTCGCGCTTACTGAAATGGATACCGGATCACTTGACACTATAACAGCTAGGTACTGCATTCAATGTAAAGTCTCAGTCACACCGAGTCATAATTGCACAACGACGCAACGCGACGCTCGACAAGCGACAGTCGTATTAGACGAGCACAATAATCGCTCCACGTATCAATGTAGGTGTTAACTGCAGCGACACAATGTGGCACCGTGTGAGCAAGGCGTAGCGTGGACAAAGACTGGCTTACAATATTGTTTCAGCCATAGTGTGCGAGTCAGTGTAGTGTGCGAATCGGTCTCGGTGAGACGATAATTATACAGTCAGTTGGTTTTGTGCGATATCTGAGTATATCGCTATACTTACGTTACTTTTGGTACTATGGGGTTGCTGAGACCGTCTTTGTTATTTGCGCGTAAAACCAATAGTAGATAATTATATATTTTATTCAACCTATCTGACTCGTCTGCGTTCGTGGTTTGTTCTTAGTATTAACTACTGTGCCCGCGACTTCGTTCGCGCTCCTGATCAGAAGGTCTAAGTAACTAAATGTCCAACAACGCGAAATGTCTGACGAGCAGTAAGTCCACTCCACTTAGCAAAATGTCCATGTAGCAAAACGTCCAACAATCAAATGGTTTGTATAGCAGAACTTTTATTCAGCAAAACGTCATTTTTAAAATTTCTACATGAGTCAATCATACAAAGAATAGTTTTTATCCCGATATTATCTTCCCGTGGTGTTGGAGAATGATGAAGTATTTGTTGACTCTGTGGTAAAGATATATGGCAACACTGGGTTAATGCTCTATAGAATTACTTCCGGTTTTAAAAATGATTGTAACTAGGGTGTGAAAAATATGACTCCGAATAAAACTATCTGTGATTTTAATGAAACAACGTTTATTCATTATATATATCTCCATTCAAATACAACATTTAACACGTGGGATAGGTAATTTTCCAGTTGTAGCGTGTGAAGCCGCTGGCAATACCTAGTGTCACATAATAAAAAGATGGAGAATGTACATACAAACACGTAAACCATAAATAACACTGGAATCTCTTCCGTCTAAGACTAGAGTTTTCATATTGATCGTCCTGACATAAAATACCAAGGACTGGGAGAAAATCTTAATATTTGAACAGCCAGTCAATGAAAGTCTCCGTCAGGCTCGCGACCCGTTTGTCAGAGGAACGCGGCGATAAACCAGCCGCGCACAGTTATGGCACAATAACTACACGAGTTATAACGTTCCTCTGTCGCTATGTCGTGAGTGTCATGACTATTGAGATACATCGCTTCATTTGTCTGCTTTACTTCATGCGAGGTTTTCACGTGAGATGTCATAATGAAAGATTATGTTGAATTATATTGAGTTAAGAGACGTCTTGGTTACGCTAATCATTGAATTGGTTACCGAATTGTGGTTTTGAACTTTCAGACGAACGCAGACGAGAAACAATTACTAACATAGACTCCTAGTCATTATTACTACTTTTAAGGGAATAGCTTTCAACGGAGCGCGGATAGTGTGTGATCCCGCCTATGCACGACCTTCATCATCATCATCATTTCAGCCGAAAGTCGTCCACTGCTGGACATAGGCCTCCCCCAAGTGTCGCCACATTGACCGGTCCCGTGCGTCTAGCGGATCTCCGCAACCTTCAACAGGTCAAGGATGACTCATGACCTCCACACGTGTTTGTTGTTCACAGTCTTATCAATTAATCGTCTCTCCGCTATACCTAAGAGTATAAAAGAAGTAACAACAAGTAAGTAAGTACTAATACTAATCCTTCGCCGGTGAGCTTTTGTATCGGATCTAACTCAATTGTGACATGCGCACGCTAGAACAGCGAAGTGAAAAGTGCTCTCCAGCAACTGTTGATCTGTTTTGGGCTAGAATCTTTTCAGAGAGTCGCAAGGATTAAGTTCTGGTATGAAATAAGAAATGGTAAGCTAATTAGTGCAAGATTTATTGAATTAATTCTTAATGAGCACGTCTTCATTTATTTAAGGTGATTGACAAACCTAAAATAAAAAAAATACAACGCCAGGCCACAATATTATTATAGCTCAAATTTTAAATAAGTATTTTCTGAACGTTGGCATCAACCGCATGGCCTGGTCCGGGAGAGATCCGAACATGAATTCAATTGAACACACTTGGGAGTTTGGGACGAGCTGGAGAAGTCTTTAAGAAATCGAAACCCCTCTCCAGCTGCACTTCGAGACCTGAAGCATGCGTTAGTTGGAGAAAGGAGCAGTAATCAGACTTACCTAGGGGTATCGTATTACCCAGTAACTGGGTTGTGGAGGTCAGATGATAGTCGGTCCATGTACTGGTATTCAACTGCATCTGGTGAGAATAGAAGCCAACCCCTACAGCGTTTGGTTAGTTTGTTAGTTATACACGTATCACTAATGTCTGCGCCGTGATCTTCGAAGTTTAATATAGCACATCTTGGTGGATCCTTGAAGTATTAAATCTCACATTTTTGCCAAACTTTAATGGAGTTCCTGAGTAAGTTCGCATCTAGCTTTTTCACCTCTAATCCTTTCGTCTCTGCTTCTAGAAAAGCTTTAATCTGTGTTAGTCCTAGTCTACAATATATTACGTACTAAAGTTAGGTACACAGACAACCCATGAACGGTGAACCCATGCAGTTATACGTCGAAACGAAACCCGTAGTTAGTAGTTCTGAGAATGTACCCATCGTGTGTTATTAGGTTATTACATCGTTGATCTAGGTTCAGCTAGATCTCTGGAAGAAGATTAACTTCGTGGAACTAAGTGAGTCTGTAATAGGGATTCTTGGATCTTTATTTATGTAAACACTAAGCACTTACTAGGAAATTACATTTAGATAGAAGAGCACAAAGGTCGGTTCTACTTATTTCATAAGAAATATCTTTATCGATTCGGATCTCAACTTTGCCATAAAATTCAAGGATCATATTTATCAAATGACTTCGCTCCGACTCTCCAAACATCGGATAGTATCGTATAATCCGCAAGGATTAGTGTCTAGTGCCTTTTAGTGTGTAGGCAACATTCTAGGAATAACAAATAGGTAATACTGCTTCATGTGTTTAGTGAAACGTTACTTTTTCTCGAACTGGCCGTGAGGGGAAGAGGTGCCGGGCGGGGGGCAACACTAGTGTACATTGTTAAAAAGAACGGGTTGAGTTCGGGAATAGAATGAAACTTGTAATAAAGTAGGTATACTTCATAATTACTACATAGTATAAAACAAAGTCGCTTTCTCTGTCCCTATGTCCCTTTGTATGCTTAAATCTTTAAAACTACGCAACGGATTTTGATGCGGTTTTTTTAATAGATAGAGTGATTCAAGAGGAAGGTTTTAATATCATATTTCGACCCGTGTGAAGCCGGGGCGGGTCACTAGTATACACATATTATAAATAAACTCACGCCCTTTTTCCATGGGGGTAGGCAGAAACCACAGAACGCCACTTGCTACGATCCTTACATACTCCTTCTGCCTCGTCCACATTTTGGTCATACACGCACGTCGGTCGCAAGTAGTACCTACGCACCTGTCCTTTCTGAAGTACGGCACCAATAAGGTCAGTGTATTTCTTTCTAGGGCGTCCCCTCTCGGCGTTGCCACTCACAAAATAAAACAAAAACTTAAAAACAAAACACAAAATAAAACTCGCAGAGTGATTGAGCACCTATGTCTGCGCAAACATTGCTCTATGGGCTAATATTATAATAATTACATCTTTTTGTGCCACCGAGGAATGCAGGTGTGATGTGACTGTTTGATGTAGGTACTGTTTAGGACTTCTTTGTTTACTGAATACAAACCTATAAGAAGTTTAAATAGTGACCGACCCGTGGTACAACTGCGATGTCCAACTGGTTGTACTACGGAGAAGTAAATTTACCCATGGTTCAACTGGGTTCAACTGGTTGTTCTATGGGGAAATATCTTTACCAATGGTTCAATTACAGTGAATTGTTCTTTCCTTGGTCCAACTAGTTGTAATTCTGGGAATTGAATGTATGATCTATGGAACAACTACTGGTAATAAACAGGAAAAGGTTATCTATTAATGCTGAAGTGCAATGCAATTACTACCTCCTCTTTTAACCAAAATTATAATACGACCGTCTCGCGACAGTATCCTTTATGGGCGGCATGGGCACCGGGCCGTAGGCCGACGAAGGAGGCTGGCGGAGGCCCGGCACTTCGGGGACAGAAGACAATAGTGTCATGTAATATGCGAGCGAAGCGAGCGCGCGTCATGGAGTACAACATGCGTTGCATGTATGTTTGTTTTACACGATCATCCTATCCCCGTGGTCCAACCAGTTGGACATAATTCCACAGTTGTACCACGGTTCATAATCATAAATATCAGAAAAAAGAGTTGAACCATGGGTAAATTTACTTCCCCGTAGTACAGTTGAACCAGTTAATAAGTATACATTTTGCAATGTGTGAGTGAAGTCATAGATAAACGCACACACACTAAGTAAAACGAGTGAACTATGTTTCTAATAGTGTGCGTTATGTGCGTATAAGTCAAAACTGGCCTACCGCAGGCCGACTTTACATCACGCACTCATCGGTAACTTTTATTAATATTGTGTGGGTATACGTATTAAACATACACGGGTAAAAAATCAAGAAACGGGCTCACAGTGAAAGAATATGACCCAATATTTTAGATATGTCTAGTAGAACATCCGTGGCAGAGTAGTGTAAGCGCTTGACATAGTTATTAGTCTACGCTCGGTGTCGTGAGTTCGATCCCCACTGAGCAGTTCAGTTTTACTGTTTTTTACCTTTTTTTACTTTTTGTTTTATAAAATTAAGTTTGTGACCAATAAAATCACTTAAACAAAAAAGTAGAAAGGTAATTAAATAAAAACAATAAAATAATTTGTTTTATTTTTATTTATTAGTTAGACAATTTATTTGTTGCTTAGGGATGGACGTAAATAATTTATTGAAGTAGGGTGGTATCTAAATTGAATCGAAAGTAAAATTAGCTGGAAAGTGAATCAACATGTTAGATAGTAAGAAATTATGGCAACTTCTATCTGCATAACAATAACATCACTTCACCAGACTTTTAACAATACGAATTGTTGTTTAAAACAGAGGAATACAGCAAGTTGTATATATAACAAATAAAAATAATGCTAAGTTTTAAATTTGTTCACACAAACATGAACATTATGTATATAACGATAAGGTTCACAATCGTTTAATATTTAAAATAAATTCTACTAATTTAGTTAATACATTCATTATAATTATCTTTCACCACCTTTTCTCCATAATATTTCACGCCCATCCTTATTCAACTTAAAAGTTTTTTCGTCGCTACAAATCACCACATTGTTCTTCCAATCAAAATTAAAATAATGATGACCTAGCGAACTGTAGTCGGCGTCGTCGATGCGCAGTGGACAGTAAAATCTTCCGCGCTGGCTTGCTGTTACGTGAACCAGCAGAACGCAGGTGATTTCTCACCGTTTGTAAGCACACATTGTGTGCTGTAGCTGTGACGCGTGTTGGCAATCTGAATGAACTAGCTTTGTGCTTTGCCACGATGTCATGGTGACGAGCTGATGAATTCGCTTTTGATTTTGGCCCACGTCGAAGATTTTCCACGTCTCCAGAATCCGCATATCGGTGGACTCATAATTGCTCGGTTCTTCTCTGTGAATATAAAACAAAAGAGTATTTAAAATACCAACTTCTACTAAAATACTTATGATAATAGTTATTTTATAGTAAATAGTAATATTTATGTATACTTAAAAAATAAAATTATGCTTTCATATAGGTATATATAATTAATGTTATTTATATACAATAATTATAAAAAATACTTTTAAATATATACCTATTATATACCTTAAACTATATATACCTCTATTAGCAAACAAAATGGGCTATTATAACAATGGTTAATGCATTTTAGTTAACTTAATGTATACCTATCTATTAAATGATGAAATAATATTAATTTTGTTTATATGTAACTATATATACCATATATATAAACTATAATACATACACACTTCTATATACACCAAATTAATATTATTTATTTTCAATAATCATATGCATAGATACACTACAAGTTAAAATACTTTTAGATATGGTTTAAATATACATTAGCAAACAAAAATGGGCTATTATAACAATGTTAATGCACTAAAGTTACGTTAATTTTATTAATTCCTACGTAAACATAAAAGTTATAGTATCTGTTACTTACCGATATCAATAAGCGCCTTGCAATTTCACTAATAAATAAGGTTTGCTCATGCAAAAGAACGATTTCTGCCTTTTTAACGTTGTTTAATGATGCATGTTTGGATTCACAGAAATAAATTACAAACGAATATATCTAGAGTAATTCTGTGTTATCAATAAACTAAGTAATGCAAATAATCGTAGATTGACCACTAAGACTGCAATTTTTTTATAAATGAAGGTGTTTGAAAACAATTTTATTTTTAAATTGTCGGTAGTTTATAAGCAGCCGAAATAAAATGGACTGAGAGTGTCGTAGTTCTCAAACGTTGCAAACTTCATAACTCATCCATGAACGGGATTGAATCGTTAAAGATTCTACTTTAAATAATGTTTTAACAAAATAATGATTACAAAAAGAAAAGCAGCACCCGTGGTTTGATCTTACGACTCCTCGTTCGTTAACCAAAGGTGTTAACTATTGTGCCAAGATTGCTATAGTTGCATTAGCGAAATATTATATCTGATTCAGTGACAAATGAATGATTACTATATATTGGTATATGGTATTATTGATGTGCCGCACGCACACTAATAAAGACAGAGCTCGCTTGCTTTACTCAGTGTTTGTGTGGCATAACTATTTCACACATGTAAAGTGTAAACTCATTAGCTAGTGTGCGTGATGTATACTTATTAGCTGTGCAGACTGTACAACCAGTTGGACATCGCAGTTGTACCACGGGTCGGGGTGGGTTTAAATGTTTTCTTGTTCGGGTCACAGTAAGATCACAAACGCGTTCACTACACGAGGACTATAAGTACGTGGAATGAGGAAGCTCATCGTGTTGTTCCCATTCCTGTCCTCGATGGCACGCACCATTGACTCCTCACGCACCCTTACTTAAATTAATTTTGTTAAAACCCCTGCTTTGTACCCTGATATCAACCGTAGCACCCCAATCTTACGGCTCACTCTACATTGTACGACGACCCGATGCTTCCTATCGATGCAAAGTCAAAGTGGAACGATGAAATGAAACTCCAATATTTTTATATCATTTATTTTATCCGGTATACGATTTCCATAAACACATGGCGATGAATATATGGATTCTGTACATTCAATATCAAAGTAAAGAATACAATGTATATAATAAAATGTAAATATATATTATGATCTATTAACTTATGTTGGCACCGAGATGCGACACGTAGTATCGAATGGACGCTAAGTACGAAACTAAGGAGGACGCGCCGCGCCCGCCATCACATGACTCCTCGTAACTACGCGTATGTCTTGTCTTCAGGATACGGTCAACCGCACGTCAGGAAAACAACGCCTCACTGCTAGGAAATAAAGACACTTTTGCAAACTGCTTTCATATACGTGCGTTTGACTGTACTTAGAAGGTTCCAATAAGGCTTCTCAATAGCCCTCCAAAACAGCACGATTTAATCACGAGATGTCGTCAACAGCTTTTCAATTTGAACTGCTCAGTGTCGTGTTACTGAGAAGCTTTCTTGTAACCGTCCGTACTGATCGAGATGGTAACCAATCAGCGCGTGAGTTACGAGGATCATGTGCACACTACACACTGAAGGGGTTCAACATTACAGCCCTTCAGAAGTTTCGTTACAACGTTAAGACTACCACAAATAGACAGTTCTTCTTCAAATCCAGCTGATCTGACAAAATGTTACGGTTATGGCTTCAAGCTCGATTGGTTTTGATACACGGGTGATATGCACTCTCAACTCAACTAGGGCAGGTAAAAACGCTGAGTGCGATCAGAAGAAGTTCTCTCTGGTCGTTGTTGTCTTGTTAAGATATCCATGTATGGTAGTCTTAACACTAAACACAAATGTGTTTTAAGAGCGGCGGACGCGGCAGTAGACGTGAGGTGCGGGGGCCGCGGAGCGAACTACCGACTGAGAGAGACAAGAGGAACACGCGGATAGTGTTCCAAAATGGCCACCATGGCATACCTAAGTCACTGGCACAACGTGGTCACAGTTCACCGAGGTGAAACGGATGGCATAAAGTGCCACGAAAAACAATCGTTGTCCAAAGCAGCCACGGGAATCTAAATCAGTAGACCAGTAGACCAAAGCGGTCATTGTGGCAAAGTATCCATTATGTACCTCAAAGGTCTCAAAGAACCAAAGTAGACCAATGAAACCATGAGTCCAAAGGGAACGAAGGGACAGAGAGAGGAAGTGCAGAAGGATGAGGAGAGAATGAGACAGAATGTCCGAGAGTGACAGGTGACCTACTAGAATCATACAGCATGAAACCACAGAGTAGACATGGTACAGAGAGCTCACTGGTACGGTATTGTGGAGGATTGACCACAGAGTATGCACTCTTAGCTTAAATTCTTTGTACATTCAAATACAACTACCAGATAGATTAACATTTCAATCTTTCAACTTTACAATTTGTCTGGCATCCAAACAGTGCGTTACGAGGCAGGGATTGGATGATATAGAAAATACTGATTGCAGTATTTTCTTATCCTATTTGTTTCCCTATTTTGAATTAATTCGTTTCAGTGTTTATCCTTGTAAAGTGAGCCCTCTGTATCACCTACCCCTGTACAGCAAGCTAGACACGACAGAAATGGCGGGAGCGGGACACGAAGGTTCTACGTAGCTCCTTAACTAACTACATCGAATTCCGCATGGACGGATCATTATATCATCATCCAGGTACGAACGAAACAACGTTTTTTTTTGTTTTAGGCGTTATGAGAGTCTAGCGGATGTTCTCCAGAGGAATCAACGGGCTTGATGGCATACTGTGAACATCAACAGTACGGACGCTGAAATTTAGGGATGCTGATTCAAATACATTATGAATGTTAAAATAGCAACTGTTGTTTGCTTTTCTCGAAGATTATCGTCAACATTGACAGCACAACAAAGGAGACTCAAGACAAGTTAAAATAATCGCAATGATACTCGAAAACTTCTGTTTATCAACCGCTAGAAGTACATAGCGCCTTTATATTAATTAGAATTACATTATTTTTTCCAAACTCATTGTCCAATTGACGATAAACGCTCAGACATACAAAAATACATCTCGCTACAGCTAATGAACTAACGATACTGGTTACTTGTTAAATTCTCTGACACACGGACATGCCGGACATAATATGTGGGCTCGCGACACACGGACGATACGACCCGCGACGCGCCCGCGCCTCTTATCACAATCTTAACAACGACTACTATATCTTTATACTCAGTGTGTGGCGAGAGATGACTTTGCACATATCTTAGGAAACTAGATTATGAACTTTATGATAAAATAAGTAAGTACTTTATTGCAATAAAACGGAACAACAACAATTCAATTTATGGACGAATGAACTTAGTGCTGCTGTAAGCACTCCATTGTTTGACTACTCCGTGGCCTCGAGACAGCAGTGTAGTTAGACAATGCAAGTGCTACCAACACAATGTGCTACAAAGTCGTCCCCCGCCGCACACAAACATTGGCTACACACAGAGACAGCGTCGAGTATCAGAACAAACAGAACGATACTAAACACAATGTAACGAACCAACGAACCGACCGACCAACTAACACCAACGCCGAACATTTCATCAAAACCCCTTACACTACGAGATTGTTGCAAAAATTGTGGTAGCAAATATTATTAGTATCTTGTCCATACAAAAAACGTCCGATCTAAACGAACGACTAAAATTGACATCGAAATTTACATGATTCAGTTTAAGCTATGATACATAGTTTAGTTTATACTTTAAGAATTTGACATCTATATAAAATATATTATAGTTATATGCTAGCCTGGGCCGACAGCGGCTGTGGCGTCAGATACACACTCTTCTCGATATTGTATTTATTGCTTTACATTGCTGCATTCGTTCACTCGACATTGCATCGAGCCATAGACACCAGTCGATGGACCACTCTGCCACCACAGCCGCCGCCGCGTATTGCTGCACTAGCACACACTCACGAGCCTAACTCTCACTTAATTACTTAACTTTATAATCTCATATCATTTGGTGTTTACATTGCACTAGTAATTCACATTCCATTAATATACGAACATAACGTAATAATCGACCATATATTTATAATAATCAATATAAGAAAAATCTATGTTAAATATTAAAATATCAACAATTTGGCACATTTGATTCCTGTTTATAAATTACGTTAGAAAATAAGAGGATACAGGAAGGTGGAGAGAAGATATAACTCAAGGGATATAGGATTAGGCCGCGCACGCTCGCTGACGCAAGAAGGAAGTAGTATCTGATACTAGCGGAGAGAGCTCGCGAGGGGAAGGATACGTACGAAGTAGAAACAACTAACTAATATAAACAGTAAACACGGACGACAAAGTCACTTTAACATCTATGAAACTCTTGCGATGGTTATAACAACTGTGACAACCTGCTGGAATGTACAAGGTCACCAACGACATTCTGTCCCAACCGTAGCTTTCTGATGATGTTAACATCAAAAACCTATTTGTATGGTATTGGCAAAATGTATAAAGTGACTTTGTCAAAGACGTGTGGCTCGTAGAAGAAGATAAAACAGTTGTTGCTTCAGCGAACGTGTCAGTATATACATACGAGTATAGACACGCTAGAGTAACCAATAGTGATGTAATACAGTAGGATGCTACGAAGACTAGAGTAGGAGATAGACTGACAAGTCAGCTCGTCTTGGACGAGTAACAACACATTCCCGCGAATGCTACAGTTTGTGGACAACGAGCGTAAACTTTCACATAACAGTTCGGCGCACCACAGTGAGCTACGGACACTATGATGACGTCACAATCACTTTGCTTACTAAGACAACACTCTGATTCTGGACGTAAGTGACTTCTTTGTTCATATACTTTTCACTACACTATATCGGATCTTGCTCCGCATTTCGGACTCCATAGTGACGACTGTTTGTCCAATTTGTTCCACTGCAGTGGCATTCCTCTCGTCATCACTTTTGACGTCGCTATTTATTGCTGACCACGTCAGAACATCTGATGGAGTCACTGCAACCTCGCTACGAGCAGCAGCATCAGGAGAGGGGCTACAGCTAGTGTGAGCTTGCCTGCTCCGTTGTGCAGCGCGCGGACGGTGTGTCGCGCGGGCGCGGGGGAGGGGGGCTGTGCGCGGCGCGGGAACACGGCCACGGCGCCCGAGTGGCCGGCCGCCGCCACGCACCACACCTCGTCGGGCTCGGCCACGTGCAGCACGGCGCGCCAGCAGTGCTGCGCCAGGTCGGGCGCCAGCGCGCCGGGCGCCGCGCCCCCCGCGCCCCCCCCCCGCACCCACACCACGCGCACGTTGCGCCCGCACGCGCCGCACTCCAGCCGCCAGCCGCCGTTGGCGGGCTCCGCGCTCAGCGCTGTGGCTGTGGCTCCACCTGTGGGAATGTTATCATGGGTTCCAGCTGTATTAGCTGGCATTTCATCTACAGAGGCTGAGGATGACATTTATTGACTGTGGCCGACATTTTTAACTTAACTTAAATTTTATCTAACTGTTGCCTGCAACCCTGTTTGAATCACATCAGTTAATAATTTACTAGCAACCCAATTCGATTTTGTAAAATAAGTGAGCCAAAATCGGTCCAGCCTTTTCGGAGATACCATTTATATGACTTCATAATTATGAATTCAGTAACAAAACTGTTATTTAGAAATTATAATTAGACACTTCAATTGTATTTATTTGTACAGATAGGTTCACTACTATCTGGTAAGTGCTGGTTCAGTCGACGACATTCGACGCCTGCCTAGAACCAAAAAAATCATTCCATACTAGAAGACTTTCATGTTGTAGCTCCTAATGGAGCTGTGGGTCTATAACAATTTCATAAATATACTCACCGGTAACTTTGAGAGTGACTCGTTTGAGCTCCCTCAGTCGCATGAGGTCGGGCGCGCGCGCTCCCACGCAACGATACTCTCCTCCCTCTTGATATAACGCGTCTTTTATACCTGTGTACAGGACAATCAACCTTATGATCTAGTCTTAAGAGGGCGTTTCGCTATGGTTTAAATTTTGTTGGTTAGTTTACCCAAGACACCGTGAGCGTGGTGCGAGCCAGCCGGCGCCCAGTTCTCACTGGAGTTGCCCACCACGCGGCGCCACCAGCAACCAACACTCCCTGTACACAAACATCAAGATCATCACCATTGAAAATTAAATGAAAATGAACTTAAGTGCCGTGTACTAAACGTACAAAGATTTTCCGTAGAGTGACAATAGACATACCTTTAGGACAGTGCAGCTGCACGTTCCCTCCGAGAGGAACTTCCACCTTCTGATGATCCGGTTCCTCTGGCTCACTCTCCGGTTCCGTCACCGTCTCCGTGTTCTCTTCCGGCGCTTGGAGGGAATTCACGTGCTTTGTTAGTTAACACGACAGTTTTAGATCAAGGAAGTACATTAACACACTGTTGGGGACCAACCTTGGATTGGACTTGTTTGCTGATGAACAGAAGACGGTCAAGTAGTAAATAATAATAACACAGATAAAAACGAAGAATTAAAGTGAAAAACATTTGCTCTGACACCAAGTATCACTGACCCAGGACAGGTTAATGAAGTTCACATAACCCCTGATATTGTAAAAGGAAACGTAACAAATAAAGATATACTCACCCATGACATTGAGGTAGTAGCCAATGGAGGAGTACTCGGTGTCGAGCCAGGTGGCGCGGCAGCGGTACCAGCCGGCGTGCGAGCCCCGCAGCGCGGCCCAGCGCAGCGTGGCCGAGCCGCGCGCCGTCTCGTCGCCGGCCTCCAGTGGCGGCGGAGAACTGACACAATACACAAACTTACAACTTTGTCCCACAGTCTTCCTATGCGTCATGACGATGATTCGCTTTATTAGAGTCAAATCAGTTTCGACTACTGTACCACCTCGACGGTGTTGGTGGTAGCTTCCGACGGGTCTCTCAAAGTGCAGGTGGAATTACGCTTGGAGCTAGGAGGCTTTCTACAGGAGGCTTTCTATTAAACTTTTAAGTAACATTATCGACATCGTAGCCCCCTGTCTTGCTGTTACTTTCAATAAATGCGTTGATTTGGGTACTTTCCCTGACCTTATGAAGAGCAGTAAAGTCATCCCTCTATTTAAATCAGGCAGTAAAAATGATATTGGGAACTTTAGACCAATTTCTATTTTACCTGCTTTAAGCAAAATTTTTGAAAAATTAATTCTCAAACAGTTGTTAGTACATTTTAATTTAAACAAACTCCTTCATAATGATCAATATGGCTTTACAAAGGGCCGTTCGACTACGGATGCAGGTGTTGCTTTGCTAAAACACATATTTAACGCATGGGAGAAAGCGCAAAATGCAATAGGTGTTTTCTGCGATCTTTCTAAAGCTTTTGATTGCGTACATCACGACACGCTTTTACGGAAACTGCGTCATTACGGTGTTCAAAATGAGGCCCTAAATGTGATAGATTCGTATTTACAAAATAGATTTCAATGTGTAGACGTAAATGGCGCGAAATCTTCCGGGCTACCGGTTCGGCTAGGTGTACCTCAAGGTTCAATACTGGGTCCGTTTTTATTCTTGGTTTATATTAATGATCTGCCATATTATTTAAAGGGTTTTTGTGACGTTGTACTATTTGCAGATGATACCTCTCTTATCTTTAAAGTAGATAGGAATAGACACGATTTTGACGACGTAAACAGCGCGCTATCAATGGTCACGGATTGGTTCACAACAAACAACCTTGTTCTTAATGCCAAGAAAACTAAAATAATTAAGTTCGCTTTACCCAATGTTAGAAATCTAGGTCCCAATATTATCCTCGCCAATCAGGAGCTGGAAACTGCCGACTCTGCTGTATTTCTGGGCATAACAGTAGATTCAAAATTACAATGGGGTTTACACATATCAAGCCTAGCGGGAAGGCTAAGTTCAGCCGCATACGCCGTCAGAAAAGTAAGACAATTCACTGACGTTGATACAGCACGGTTAGTCTACTTTAGTTATTTTCACAGCGTTATGTCCTACGGTATTTTGCTGTGGGGCAAAGCTGCTGATATTCAAAATATATTTGTTCTGCAGAAGCGAGCGGTTCGTGCAATTTATCAGCTGGGTGCCCGAGTTTCCCTTAGAGATTTTTTTAAGGAGATTGGTATTCTCACGGTTGCTTCTCAGTACATCTTTGCCAACATTTTATATATTAGACAAAATATCCATCTGTACACTAGAAACAGTGATATCCACAACTTTAACACTAGAAATAAGCATAAACTACGCGCTCCTTTTCACCGGCTTCACAAAGTTCACAATTCATTCGTAGGGCTCGGGATTACATTTTATAATAAACTGCCATCTTCTTTTCTAGACTTGCCATTGAATGAGTTTATAAGTCAAAGTTAAATCTAATATTTGTTTAAAAGCTTACTATTCTATTAACGACTACTTAGATGATAAGAATAGTTGGTCGCTGAGTTGAACACAAGACAATGTTTGTTATTTGTGTTCTTTCTCCAAAATTAGTTTACTGTTATGTTATGTATTTATTATTTTATTTTTACATTGTTTACACTTAATTTGTATATACTTTTGTTTATTACTGATTGTGTCTGTAGTAAATCTTAAATTTAACTGACACCTTGCTATTGTATCGAGAGGTTCTTCTAACCAACCAAACAGACAGATGTGTGCTGGGGAGTTTGTTCCGCCACTTCTTCTTTCCAGCTAAACACTAGGAAGTGCCGATGGGTGGGCGTTTTTGGGGGACTGTCTTATAAAAATGTAAATACAGTGAAACCTGGTTAAATGTGTCTCAGATATTCAATTTGTTTCATGGGACCCCAGTATGAGTTCCAGTTATAGAGATTTCTCACTTATCCATGTCCCAGTTAGCCAAATTTCACTGTAGTAAAGTAAAGTAAATTTTGACCTTCGAAAAGTGCTGATTATCAGCCTAGTTTGAATAAATGAATTTTTATTTTGATTTTGATTTTTGACACCGTAGTCGCACCTTGATTCGTCTCATAGTAAAAGTAGTTCACAATGACAGCACAATGACAACTTAAGAGGTTTAGGTAAACAAAAGTTAGGTTGAACACGTTATACTCTTATACGTAGAACATGCTCAGAATCATCATCATGTTCTTATAGACAATTCAAATTCAAATTATTTATTAACAACCAAGTACATACATAGAGATTTGAACGGTGATCCCCAAACTAGACGTTAGTCTGTATCTTGGGGATCAGAACAATATCACAAACAATTCAACAATATCCATTCGCATTCGCAAAAGAAAGAAATTACGTTTTTCAGGAACATACAAACCTAAGCAACATTATTGTACCTCACGTCGAAATAGACCCAGTTTAGCATTCAACCAACGTAGTGCCTGACGCTGATTTCCAACTAGACCTCAAAATTTTAATATCAGGCGAGAAATGAAAGGGTTTCTAATTCCAACTAAGCTATGTAATTACAGTGCTATAATTAACAATACATCTCTCTTCTCGTGAAATTCTAATTCATTAATACCGCAAATGATGTCATATCAAACGGATTCGGGTCAATAGGCCAAGCCTCTGTAATCCTGTGCCAATGCATTCGGTGGGTTTCCGTGAACTCTGGTAACTTACTTACATTGTTATTGTGTTTAGGGCTAGTCCTGTCTCACAGTAAATCAACAACTACGCAAAACGAAACACGAAAAGTTTATTTTTCGTTCATTATATTCGCCGAATCCTTATTTTCTGTTTCGTCATACGGAACATTACGCATCGGTAGTCAACACACGTATTTACATACAAAAATATCCGAACAAACTTTAATTGAGTCAGTATTCAAAACATTACGAACTTCCCAACAACAACGAAAAAACAACTTTTATTAACAAACAACGTAAACGGGCTTAAATAACTAACAAGTGATGTCCGTATTCTGTATTATGACGTAACGGACCTTGTGGAGCGATACTAACAAAAGGCACCCCCGGGCCCCGGGCGCCACGGATAAAAGGGATGGAGACACGCCGAATAAAAGTGGAGTGTCAGCGCCCTTTGTCTCGGATTGTTTAGTTCACTTACGACAACTTATAATTCACCGCCGAGGCGGCGCGCGGCGGACGCGTTGCTTTCCTTCACATTGTACATAAATTATGTTGTGATGGAAGTGTGATGGAAATGTAACATTAACGACTGTCAGTAGGTGTTCTAGAACAATCTTCTATCTATATTAATAAAAAGAGAAGTCCTGACTGACTGACTGACTGACTCATCAACGCCCAGCCCAAACCCTTTGACCTAGAAAGCTGAAATTTTGCACAGAGGTTCCCTTTATAATGTAGAATTAATAAAAAGAGAAGTCCTGACTGACTGATTGACTGACTGACTCATCAACGCCCAGCCCAAACCCTTTGACATAGAAAGCTGAAATTTTGCACAGAGGTTCCCTTTATAATGTAGACAAGGAATAAGGAAGGATTTTTCGAAATTCAACCCCAGAGGGATTTAAATAGGGGATGAAAGTTTGTATGGAAAATTGACATTTTCACGCGGGCGAAGCCGCTGGCAAAAGCTAGTATTAAATAAACATATTGTATTGATAATATTGGAGTTAATATGATACCCTGCAGGATTCCATGGTTCATTGGTAATTTTATAGCTTTGAACTAAGCAACAATACCAACAATTTTATAATTTCCTGTAAAAATAAATAGTACTACGCTACGCTTATACTTTCTTAACATCAATGTTCTTTTTTGATGTTCTAAGGTTCTGTTTATCTCACTCAAAGGCCTATCATGAGTCCATACCTGGTAGGATTGGCGTCATCCCGGAGCCACCAAGCCCGTGCCGGAGGGTTGGCGTCCACGTCACAGCGTAGTGCCGCCGCGCCGCCGGCTGACAGTGACACGCCAAAACCCGGCCAGCGAGAGATCACGAACGATGGAGGATCTAGGAAAATTATAACACATTTGTACAGGTAGCATTTTTTTTTTTTAAACGTTGCCCCACACTAGGAATTTCTTCTGTATCGTGGGTGCGTTCACAAACATTTAAACTCACATACACAGACCCGAAACAATTATCTGCAGGCCATACAAATATTTGTTCCGTGCGGGGATCGAACCCGCGACACGCAGCGCAGCATTCCATTCGCTTAGCCACTGCGCCAACCGTGCCGTCAACTACTACTATTTATACTTACAATTAATTTAATGACTACACAATACACCTACAACTAAATGTGACTTGAAAACCCGCTTCCAAGTCGGTTAACTTTTGTCGCGTATTCCTGTTTATAAAAAAATAAAATACTTTATTTCAGTTAAGTAAACGACAGAAAATATTTTAAGTAAAAAAAAACTATGAAAGCTTCAACTGAAAAGCCACTTTATCCATATGCGAGAAATTTGATAAAAATAAATAAAACAATGACAAAACATCGTTTGTAAACACAGAAATAAGCAGAAATGATGGCACATTACGGAGCGATATATTCGGCGCGGCCACGTTCACGCTCTCCCGCGGGAGCGATCCGAGCGGCCGGATCGAGCTGTGCGGAGCGAGCGTAAAAGCGTAATGTACTCGAACATCAGAGCTCGCATAATCATTCTCGCTAATATTTGAGTTGTGCTAACTTTAACAGCATTTACATAGATTTTCGTATTAAGGCCCAACTATCGAACCAATATTGAATATATTATTGTGTAGTGTTTGTGTACTGAGCGGCTTCCAGCATCCAACACAAATAACTACGTAATGTTGGTGAAGTTGAGCTGTGTTACTGTGTTGTAATACTCGTAGTTACGTCAATATTGCCAACTTCGGTTCTTTAGTTCGGATCAACACATGAGATAGACATCGTTATAATTATCTTCGAATTCAGATGTTCCGTGCTCTGTAACAAGTATCAAAACAATTTGGAACACATCAACCCAACACATCTTGAGGGAGTTAGTTTATTTTGAACGTTAAATTAAATTAAAACAAGTTATCTCTCATAAAATTAAATGATTAAATTACGCTACTTTGAATCCGTTAACGAAAACCTCATTAGAAGAAAAACTTGACAAAGTCACAATAATAATTTAGTTCCACACAAAAGCTAGGTTATAACATTATACACAAACTTTCAGGAGGAACAAAGAGACAGAACTGAAAGTATTTTCGATCAGACGGTATAATTACCCACAGACGAGTTTCATTGCTTCGGTTGGCAACGGAGCTAACGTCACTAGAATTTAAACAAAACGCTAGTGGTAACACTCATGAAACTAGCGTCGGGGAGAATTTAGGTTTTATACAAATACTAGAAGTAGCGGTTGAAAAGATTCAATGTAAACACAGAGGCTATAAGAAATGGAGTGTTAAGTGTGGAATGTGGAGTCTTGTGTTTGTGTCAAGATGATAGAAGATGATATTTTGACGACATAAACAGTGCGTACTTACCAGAAAGGAGTGGTCATATTTCAAGGTATGATTCGGACCACCAAACTGAACAACTTTCACTTACATGTGACGTGTATCTCCAGCTTGGCGGCCATGACGTGTGAGGGCGCGGCGGGCGCGGGTGTGCGCTGGCGCGCCTCGCACTGCAGCGTGGCGTTGTGCAGCTCGCGCGCTGCTGTCACCACCGCGTGCGACACCGACACACCTTCTGCACCCAACGATACAGCCGTGAGCATTAATCCGTAGTTAGCCACGTGTTTCTGCTATCTAACTCCATCTTTGACTAACTTACCAAGATCACATGAGTGATAAACGGAACAGAAACAAAGCTTCTTAAGTGGACACATGCCCCGCGTGCTTGTAGTATTGCAACCGATTCGCGCGGTTGTATAAAGTTTTATCTCTGTTCCGTTTGTCTACTCATGTGCCAAGATCGACGCCCCGCTAAACTTACGGTTGTCAGTAGTTAGATAAACGTTGACAGTTTTGAACCAAATCACTTGCTATACAACATAATATGTACTTTTTATTGTTTGATTGTTTTGTTAAAATCTAAGATTGTATTGTTTATTTTAAGAGTTCATCTAAGAGTCGTGAAGGAATGTGCACTTACCGATGGAGTAGTTGGTGTGGTGTATCCGCAGATAGGGGCGGTGGTCGAGCGCCGGCTCCAGCGCCAGCAGCCGCCATGACAGCTCGGGGGGAGGCACTCCACCTGTACAGAACCACGCTGTTACTTACTGCTACTTACGACTCGTACGTCACATGTCTTCTAAGAGTACCACCACGGTGGTTCGTGAAATGCTCTGAAGTTATTGTTTTCTCCTATCAGGCTATCCTACCAGTCCTATCAGTTTTGAACCAAATCACTTGCTATACAGCATGCATGTATTTTACTGATCAATGCAATGAATTATAACATAGTTTGAGTATGTTAACGAAAATATTTCACGATGCCACAAAAAAAATCAATACAGAATACTATTTATGTGCTTACCCTCCGCGACGCAGCGCACTTCAAGCTCAGTCTTGTCTCTGACAGGCACCCAGGTGTTGCCGGCGTCCAGGCGCCGTCCGTCCACCGCCAGGTACACGGAGCGCACCGGTTCTGTGGACACGTGTACTGGTTAGTTCTTCCTTCACGCTTATCAGCATTACAGTTGGTAGTCTTTTAGGGAATCGTGCTCCACCCAGATCATCAGATGAACTAGACCAATAGAGTCTAGAATGTTTCCTCTACTGGATCTCTCCCACAGACCTCTTCTCTGTGAGTGAGAGTGGGCCATCCATCACTAGCAAGCAATATTCTCACCATAGATCAGCAACTTAGTGGGCTTCCCCGACACGGTCTTCCCGTTGTGGTCGCTGTAGGTGCAGCGCCAGGCGGCGGCGTCCCCGCGGGTGGCGCGGCCCACCACGATGGCGCCACCGTCGCGCCACACCCCCTCCCCGCCCGCGCCCGCCGCCCCGGCCTCCCCGCGCGCCGCGCTCAGCTCGCCATCCTTGTACCAGCGCACGTCGCTCGAGTTGCTGACGTCACACTCGATGCGAGCGCGCGCGTGCGCCTCCACAAGCAACTCGCGGTCGTATTTTGGCAGCTAAAGGAGAGAAAAATAGGCTAATCAACGGACCGATTATAAAAGTAAGAGATCGCCTTCGTTCATCGGTTCTATGTCAACATTCGTAAGAACATGATCGTATAGGCTCCACCCGGCAGGTCGTCGGTTCACCAGACAGTCAAGGTCTATGACTTCTATTTAAAAGCTGATCCCGAATCAAGGCGATAATTATATGTGTGTGTTATAGAATACAGTTTCATAGAATTACTCTCGAACAGCCCGATTTAAATAAATGCTGATTCCCTCCAGTTCTTATTACAGTGCATTGACGTTAGATCACACAATAACCGTTTAGTTACTTGATCGATATATTGTATTGTTATATTTTGATCTCATTAGTACCAGATCATCAAACTCTACAGCCTTATTCAAAATGAAGACCAATCGATAGTTGATCATGCATACATCGATGTCGGTGACTCAGCAATCATATTGGACTATCGATTATGTTTCCTATGAATGGTAGCACATTTTACCATGCTACATCAACATTACATAGAGTAGTGTGTACTACAATACAAAGTTACAATCTCTCAAGATAAGAATGAAGTACGAGAAGCACCCAGTACGCAGCGTTCTGCGTTCCGGCAAACAACAGTCCCGCTTCTAATAGAAAGCGGAAATTGTTTGTAGTTCAGACAATGAGCCGCGCGACGTTCTTGTCAATACATTAATACTGGAGAACGAGCGTCTCCTTGTGTAAACCCGACTGTATAATGAATACAACATCAAATATATACAACAGACGATGTAATGGGATAACATAATATTAGGGTTCCCTACCCAAAGGGTGGAAACAGGAACCTATTAAAGCCTACATCATCTGTCTGTTTGTTTGTCCATCCGCTCATGGAAACACAAATGATTTACTGTGCCTTCATCTTGACAAGAATGTTAAGTAAAGGCGTTTTCCATCTAAGTGCACAAGTCCGACAAGGGTTTTCCCAGCGTGTCGATAGCAAAAGTAAAAACACGATTAGAAACACAACATCCGTATCTAAATGTGCTTGGTAACGTGGATGCTTAAACAAAATATTAGCTAAGCTAATAAATCAAAGAAAATTAAATCTCCGAAAGAAAAACAACAAAAGTCGCAAGACAAACAACTGAAAAAATAACAAGATTAAAAATTAAAACGATAACAAATAGCTCACAGCTGAGACAATCAGCGCGGATGTAAATCAGGCGGCACACGGTCCACGGTCCCAGCCTCCCGGAGAGAGAGAGGTTCTCGCTAATTACGTTATAACTCGTAATGAAGTCCGGCCGGCACTCACGACAAATAAGAAAAATAACAAGCTTACACGTCGCGACAACTTATTTACGGAACAAGGAAATGAAGGAAACTAGGCACGTCTCGCTGAGCTGAGTGTACCTGACTAGTTGACTACCTGCTGACTACATGTGCAGGTAGTTACTGCTTACTAATTGTTTTGATTGAGTTTCATTACACGACCCGTGAGAAAGAAGATTTAGAAAGAAATGATGTAGGTATGGAAGAAGAAGAACAAATAAAAAATTAAGTTCAAAAATCTAAAACCCGACTACTAACAAAATCGCGGTCTTAAAAGTAGAAAACAAGAAAATAATTCTTGTCTGATATTCTTCGTAGTCGCATGCCACTGATACCTGATGCTCCTTCATGGCGTTCTCATTGATACAGAAGTCAGCTGCTAATTGCCATTAGGAAGGTGGCATCATCCAGCGGGTTCCTGCAACCTTGACCAGGTCATCGGTCCACCTAGTGGGAGGCCTTCCAACGCAACGTCTTCCGGTTCGCGGTCGCCATTTGAGAACTTTTCGGCCCCATCGGCCATCCGTCATAAAAAGAATTTATATCAAATTTATGTAGCCTATGTCAGCCGGGCTATTCTTACGAATCTATTGACACCTAATTTACTAAAATCCGTTCAGTAGCTTAGGCGCTACGGTGGAACATACATACATAGACTGCCAAAATCATTACCCTTCCTTTTGGCTTTTCCTTTCGCCGTAGTCGGGTAAAAAAAAAGACATGCTGCGCCGACCACTACTCAGTTGGTTTAAGGGACGATGCCGATGACCTATGTCCAACCTTGAAGGAAATACTCCGAGGAGAGTTTTTTTTAGTTCTGTTCATAGCTGTGAGTGGGATAAGAACGATGAATGGTTGGATAGGATGTGTATAACAGATGACATGTCTAAGAAGGGATTCTTATACGATCACATACCTGTTGCACGGGCAGCGGCTGCGGCTGGTCGTGCTGCGGCTTGCGCGGCTGCGCGTGCGCCGGCCGGATGACGAAGGTGTCGAGACGCGAGGAGGCGCGCGGGCCGGGCGCTGCGCCTGCGTCCCCGATGGCGTCGCGCACGGCTCCGCGGATGTTCAGGATCGTGTCGCCTGTCTTCACGCGACGAGTGCCCACGCTCGACTAAACCAAGTATTACGAACGTTAGCTTTAGAACGTAAACTAACATCAAAAGATGATGATGATGTGTTTAGATTTCCTCTCAAAGTTGTTAATGCCAAACTATAGAGTTTGTCCTAATTAAGCATATTATCAAACCACGTAGAGAAGACCACCAATGAATAGGTTTTGGGGTGACGTGTTTGTTGAACGTAACCTGGGTTTTTCCAAGTTCATCCTGACACTGAATCAACTAGTTCATTCAGCATCTACTGCAACTCGTACAAAGACTCAGCTAGGATCACAATCATGTCATCTGCAAATCTCAAGTGTGAGATGTACTCGCTGTTGATGTTAATGCCACGACCTTATCAGGGTGCTTACTCTGGAATATAATTCCGATAGATCGACATTGGTCAAACGTCAGTTGGTTGAGTTAAACGTCAGGGATTGGCTAGACTCAGTGAGTCCAGCCAATTGCTGACGTTTGACTGACAATTCCAATGTCGATTTATCGGAATTATATTCGAGAGTAAGCACACTGGTCCGCGTCTTGAACACATCCTCCACTCCATCGCTGAACCATTTCGGGGAAATTACGTCACCTTGCATCATCCTCCAACGCCATGGGTTGTGCTTAGTTTGTTGGTTCAGAGTGTGGATGGTCATTATAATGTATGCTTGATGCCTACACCAGCCAGCACTCCATTTGTTAGTCACTCTGTGGTAAGATTTTATGACAATCGATGTTGTTCATGATCATTTGTGATACAACATCATTTGCATTATCCACCCCGTAGACACAGTAGTTACACACTAGCTCGACATACAACGATATAACACAACTCACTTTAGGCGCTCGCTCCCAGTCCTGCCCACTGCTGCGCTTGGTGCGCACGTCGTGCGACTGCGCGTCAGTGGTGCGCGCGGCCTGCGGGGGAGTCGTGTCGGAGGCGCGCATCGTGTCGGTCACGTCGGTCGTGTCGTCGCCGCTCAGCACCGGGTACAGCTTGGCGTCGCGCACCGCGTCGGCCGCGTCCGCGGGTGCAGGAGGCGCGGGCGGCGCGGGGGGAGCGCGCTCCGAGCTCGACCATGACGCACGCGACAGCGGGAAGCCTGTGTGACAAACACCACTATTACAATACATCCTAACCACTTCAGCATCGTGAGGAAACCGGCATGTCTTAGATAGAACCAAACAATTCTAAAACATGTCACATCTACTAATCCGAAATGGGCCCGCGTGGTGGATTATAGCCCATCCCACTGCTAGAGAGGAGGCCTGAGTCTCTGCTGTGAGATCATTTTGAGCTGATGATGATGATGAACCACTTGTGCACCAGCTACATACATGTGACACGCGAGAACGGTGGCGGAAAAGACAGATGTAAGTAATGGCTCAGAGCATGCCACGAGTGACCGTGATTCAACTTGAACAACGCGTTAGCGATACTCACGCGTAGAAATCAAGTGAATCGCACGCGTGTCGCTTAAGGCGACATTAGCTGCCCGCGACCTTGGGCGCGCGTTTAACTCATCGCCTAAACAAATAAGGTTGAAAATGGCGATGCGTTTGATGCTCGTGACTGCCAAAATGAACGATAGTTCGCAGATTTAATTTATTAAAAAAAAAATACGCTGTAATGTTAAAATATTTTTACATATGTCTTTAGTTGGTTAAATTTCCTTTCTGATTATAAAAAAAAAAATAACAGTTGTCACTCAAAATATTGAGCATTTCGAGACGAAAAAGTTTTTTCGTGTGATTTTTTTGTGATTTTGTGTTTTTTTTTTGTCGAGGTACTTGATTACTTTTAGAAAATATTTTTGCATAAGTCTTTTACCTATACATTTGACTATACACTGTATTTTTTTTGGAATTGTAATAAGTAGCAATACGGCTAACTCTGCGACGAAAAACAGGTCGTTTTACGGTGCCCCTTTAACTGCGTCTTAACGCAAGCGCATCACCTGATGCCGTATACAGGGGGCACAACAGTGGTGATATTTAATTGTAGAAACAAGCAGGTTTAAGTAAATATTTTCGCTATTTTTGTATCAGATTTCATTTTAATGTCGGCCGCATCCAATTTCATAGGTTGCGGTGAGGATACAGGATTAACTAGATAGGCTTAAACTAATGCCACATAGCAAGTTTTAAATGCAGTTGTAAAGTAAGTTAAACAGTTTACAAAGAGCACAAAGTTTATCAGGTTCGTAGTATCATTATAAATTCAGCTTTCAAGATAATTCACGAGTCAGAAACACGAGGGAACTTCCCGCGGCTTTTAACTTAATTAACTGAATGCCATCTGAACTATTACGGGATCACGTGATTGTTACAGCGCGGTACATTACACACGTGTGTCATGGCGACGAGTGAATACACGAACATAAAGCTTTCACGAAACAAATCAACAACTCATCAATATTTCAGTAAACACGTCTCACTGTCTCAAGGTACTCATACTGTTATTTTAGCAACAACTTGAGCGTCGGACCCTTCCTCACCGCGAGGGACGCCACAGATGCGACACGACTTAGATTAACATAATCGGTTCATAATATTCCCACTGCTGGGACACAGGCATCGTCTCTGTGACAGGAAATGGCAACCCAGTGCGGGTTGGATAGTCACATGTCTTGAAATATTTGATTCTAGGCCCAGCTGGTTTCCTCAAGATGTTTTCCTTTGCCGTTTTGAAAGCAGTGGAGAGAAAATAAATTACACAAAGCAATACGCCTGGGCTCGAACCTTTTTGTAGGTCGGAATCATGACTATAAGGGCGCGGGCCCACCGCGGCGCATGCTGTGCACGGGCAATCGGCGTATTTTAGCTGCGTGTATTAATTTGTTTGACTACGTGGTGTCCGTGCACAGCGTGCACTGCGGTGGAGCCGCGCCTTTAAGCCGCGACTCAGTTTGGTAACGCAAAACCTCAACCGTAAAAAAGAAAAAAGTAGCGAGACAAAAAAGCTCAAGTTACAAGGAGTGAACAACAAGTTGGTAAAGTTTAAGTTTAATTATTGTCGTGGCTCAAAGCAAAGTTACAACAGTAGTACGTCAGCATGGACTTGTGAATTGTGAAGTAATAAACATCTCTCGAGCGATGGTGCCCGGTCGTAACGGACATTAATCTTAGACCTCGCGAGCGTTATATACAGGAGGGTCTACTACTATTTATTTTATGGTACAGTGTTAAAACACAAAACTGTTTAGGACTATCAGATTGTACAACTATTCAATATAATAATAGTTCAGGGTTATTTCGCAAAACATGAACATCACATTACAGGCATGAACTAAAACATAAGAATTATAACGCAGAGATGTGACCCACATTACGACAGCTATTTTACGTCCCCAATAAAAGGAGCAAACTTTTTACTATCAACCATGCACAAATCCTGACTCCGGGCTGCTGCTGAGAGATTCCACATGGACAAACCCAATAGGAATCGGGACCACGCACAGCACAGTCGCACATTCGACCACGAGATCCACGAAGCCGTCTCTCTTATTAAATGTGAGTATATCGCTTTTATAATAACCTTTAAGAACAAAGGCTCTTTGTTACCTGAATGCTATTAGTCAAGTAACATCATAAGATAAGAATAAATGTAGGTCGTAGTTTTTAAGACAATTATCTTACTTTAAGGCGTGGGTCGCTGTAAAACCCAAAAGTACAAAAATTCTCAATTAGTATAATCCCTTAAGGTTAGACCCGTCCTCAGACTTTCTAACTGAAAGTCTATTAATAAGTTAAGTAAACTTAAAATTATTCATTGTCTGCGTAACTTAGCCATCTCAATGACGAGGTCGGTCTTAGCCACAAAAGGGTCGATGTGTAAAGCTATCTGCCGATATTAATGAGTGGCATCAATCCGTGCCCCGTGACCGGCACGTGCCCGTCACACGTCGGGCACACGTCGGGCACTCGCCACGCGCCGTCGCGATAGGGTTAATAGTGTCAACATAGTTCGTTAATTTAAAAAGTTTTGTTCGCACACGTGATCGTGTCAGCGGATAGATGGGGAGATGGTGGGATGAATTGCGACGAACAATGCGTAAGTAGATATAGATAGAATAGAGTTTTTTGTACGAACATAATTACAGTTCAGTAAAGGAAGTTGTTTATATGGATGTTTCGTCGTTTCGCACCACGAGTGGTTCGGACCGCGGTGTGAAATGCCGAAGAGCTCTTAGGAATAGGCTGCTTCGGACCATATTAAAGTACATGTGACCCAGCTTTATGTCAATTTGCAGTGTTTTGAAGCAATGATAATTGTCTTCGAATAATGTACAATTAAAGTTGCTAAACAATCCATTTCACCGAGAGTTTGTGCGATCACCCGCGCACTCATAACATCGATATTTTACGATTCGCAGCTCACTGACTCGATACTAACATTATATATTGATAAGGAATATCATAAAATTGTGTGAAGCTAAAGTAAAAGGGCAAACGTTTGAACCGAACAAAGGGCTTTCTTTAATCGATGTTTCAGTTCAAAACTATCTATACATAAACTCACGCCTATTTCCCATAGAGGTAAGCAGAAAGTACAGGTATCGCCACGGGCGACGATACTATCAAAATCCTTTTGATACAGCCAGATTTTTGTCTAAAATGTACCTATAAGTTTACAATAACAATGTGAATTTTGTAATTGTCCACCCACCGCGTCGGTAGTCGTTGTGTTCTGGCTTTGTGGAACGTTTTATTAGTAAAAGTGGGTGTTTTAATACAAAGGGGTCGACAGATAAGCGCGCGTGATGCATGGCTGTCCGGCTGAGCGATGGCACGCGATTAATACTTGAGAGGGGGGCGCAGTGGGGGGGGGGGCGGGGGGCAGGACAAAAACGAGTAATTATTCAGAACAAGGCCACAACACGGAAGTGTGCGGGTGAGAAGTGGGGGGGGGGGGTTGTTCCCACCGCTATTCGACTCTATAATGTTTTGAAACAATTTTTAAAACAATGGAATACAATTTGTTATGTGACATAAAGAAGGGTAATGGATTACCTTGTCAAAGAGTGGTGGTGGTCAGGGGTGAGTTTTTATGTATTTGCGTTTTATAATAGTTGATGCATGAGACTGACTAACTTTCAAATGAAATGCATAATTTGATGAAACTGCTAAGATAACTTTTTTTTTCGCTCAAATAATATGAGTCCAAAACATTTTGGCTGCGAACGTAAGACAACCAGTCGCTCCATGTTAAAGACTAGTAGGTACATAATAATTATATACATGCCTAAATAACTCGACCCGGAATTACAGGCGTGATACTGATAATATGAACTTGGTAAATATGCGTTAGCAGTGTTTATAATAATGTTAATGACCATGTCAGTTCAAAAACTTTGTTAAATAACTTTGTCTTTGAGTGTTTCCTCTCATTTCAGAAAGTGCTTCCATAACTGTTGGTCCCGCGGCTGTTAATGTACTAACAAACGTTGTAATGAAGCAACTGTTGGCAACAAACACCGTCCGTCAGTCGTGCCCCCCGGCCCCCCGGGGGACCCATCGCGCCGTGTTTACATACCGCACGACATGCTACATACACAGGTACGAGCAGAAGTTACATTACACGATAAAATATCGTGTAATATCCCTCATACGGGGGCAGAATAGGCACGATCAATTAAATTTAACATTAAGCAAAATAAAAAAAAGATTTTCTTGTGAAATAATATATAACTGCTTGAGATAAAACCTATTTCGTAATAGTATGGCTCCCAAAATACTATGTTCGTGAAAACGTAAAAAGGTCGGTTAAAAAGCTAATCAATACAGTAAGAAATTATCACTTATTTAGGTCTCGATCTCATAATCATAATCATCATTTATTGCATTCATGTAGTTTACAGGTTGTTACAGGTATATAGGTTTCATACATGAACCCTGCTAGGGCACAGCAATATACATATTAATTTAAAGTGCTACAGTGTCACATTATAAACAAATCACTGTGCTTGTACGAATAATAATTTCAATGTTAACATGCTCATCATAATAATATTATGTCCATCATAAGTTATTTAATTAAGTAACTGTCATGAATAATAAGAGTACCATTAATTGGTCAACATGTCCATTCATAAAATTCGAATACGATAAAATTGGATTAATACAAGTATAGCGAAAATAATAATAATCAAGATAAAAAATAATATGACATAAAATAGTCAACATTTTTGGTGTTGTGTGTATTGTAGGTACAGGTATGAATGTCAAATGGGTGTCAAAAACTTACTTATCGTCAAAGAATTCCTTTAGAGTATAATAAGATTTTAATTTAAGGAATTTTTGGAGACTGTTTTTAAATTTGTTTTCGAACTCCAAGTCCTTAATTGAATTTGGAAGTTTATTATATATTTTAACGCACATGGCTAAAGGCCCTGAATGAAACATAGTTAGTTTTGAGCTTGGTAAGGCTAATTCATTTTTGTTTTGACGTCTAATACTGCGTTGCTGTGGGCGAAGGTCCTTAGTGAGTGGAAACAGTGCCTGGTGTTTTCTCACAAATTTGCTAACTTCCAAAATGTAGATACCAGTTAGTGTAAGGATCTTGTATTCTACAAAGAAATTCCTACAGCTTTCTGTGCTATCTATATTGGCTAGAATTCTTAAACATTTCTTTTGCAGAACAAAAATTCTTTCTTTATCTACGCCATTTCCCCACAACACGATTCCATAGCTTAACCAGGAGTATGCGTAAGCATAGTATGCTGTGAGAGCAGTTTTAAAATCGGTAGCTCTTTTAAGCTCCGCTAAGGCATAAATAAAGCTGGCTAGTTTATTTGCCAATGTGTCCATATGGGCTTTCCAGTTAATATTGGTATCTATGGTCAATCCTAACAGTTTAAACTCGTTAATACATTGCAGCTTTATGTTGTTATATGAGTAGTTTATGTCCAGTTCGCGTTTTTGGTATGGTCTATATTGCATTAGTTTTGTTTTGTCAAAATTTAATTCTAAGTTATGATGTTTCAACCATGCTATTATTTTGGATAGCTTATCGTCTAGACTTAAGTTTAGGTTTTCTTGGTCAGTATAAGGGAAAATTATAGAGATATCGTCAGCAAATAAAATACTTTGAGCGTCAATTTCTTTAGGGAGGTCATTAATATAAACTAAAAATAATAAGCATCCTAACACGCTGCCTTGTGGAATCGACATTGTTATTTTTGCTTTATCGGATCTTACGCGTGTTATTTGGCCAGTGTGGGGATCGATATGTTCTACCTCTACGTATTGTTCCCTATTATCTAGGTACGAGCAGAACCACTTGTGTGCTGTTCCTCTAACACCTATTGCATATAATTTATTGAGTAAAATTTCGTATGAGACTCTGTCGTACGCTTTGCTCATATCCAGTAAAATCCCTACTGCGTAATTTTTATTATTTATTATATTTAAAGCTTCCTGGATATACTTAAATGCGGCTAATGTCGTGGATCTATTTTTTCGGAACCCATTCTGGCTCTCATTGAAAATTTTGTATCTTTCACAATAAGAATAAAGTCGTTTTGACATCGCAGTCTCCAATATTTTTGAGAAAGTTGGTAGCAATGCTATTGGTCGATAATTACTTGCGTCAGTCTGGTCTCCCTTTTTGAAAATTGGTTTTACTATAGATACTTTCAGTAGGTCAGGGACTGAGCCTTCATCTAAAGACTGATTTGTTAAAAAAGTCAGCGGTAACGTCAATTCTTCAGCGCATGCTTTTATAAGTATAGGCGGTAGCTCGTCATGCCCATAAATTCGCTTGTTCTTCATTTTTTTAATAATATACTTAATTTCGGTAGGGTCAACAGGTCTTAGGAAAAAACTTTTTAACAAAAAATAAAACCGACTTCAAAAAAAACACAAAAAAGTGAAAAATAAACTTTAGAAGAAAAACCAGTCTCTGAAGTCGGTGACTTTTGTTTGTTTGATTTCATTTTTTTGCCACCGACTTCAGAGACTGGTTTTTCTTCTAAAGTTTATTTTTCACTTTTTTGTGTTTTTTTTGAAGTCGGTTTTATTTTTTGTTAAAAAGTTTTTATTTTTCACTTTTTAGTGGTTCACATGTTCATGGGTCAATGTGGACAATGTAGTTTTTTTTTGAGTTTTGTTGATTTTTCAAAAACCGCTTGTCCGATTTCGAAAAAAAAATTATGGGACCATTTCGAAAGTATACCCTTTCCAACAAATAAAGAATTTTTCAAATCGGTTAGCAAGTGACGGAGTTATGCCCGAACAAACATAAAAAAAAAAAAAAAAAATACAAACATCCGAATTGAGAACCTCCTTCTTTTTTAGAAGTCGGTTAAAAATGGAGTTTTCGCTTTGGAAGGAGGTAGGACTACCAGTTGTACAAAAGTTCCCGCCAGTTTTTCCCACTGACACAAAATAATCATTGAAGGCGTTGGCAATGGTAGTCGCGTTTTCTGTCACATTATTCTGTACACGCAATTTTATGTTCTTTAATGACTTTTTACTATTCTTATTTGTACGTTCTTTTATTATTTGCCACATTGTTTTAGTTTTGTTTTCTGATTTGCTCATCATTCTTATGTAGTTTAGTTTTTTAGAGTGGGCTACTGTTCTCTTAAGTAATTTTTCGTAACGCTTATAATACCCTTCCAATATATTGTTATTGGTTGTAGTTAATAATACTTTCAGTTGTCTTTTATGCTTACATGCTACTCTCAATCCAGTGGTTAGCCAAGATTTAGATGATTTCTTTTTATTTTTTACGATTTTCTTTGGTATACACTGATTTAATATGTTTTGTAAGGTGTTATGAAATGACACATAGTTAGTATTTACATTTTGGTTTTCGTTTATTATTTTACTCCAGTCAAGCTTTTTTAGTTCTTTTTTAAATGAGTCTATGTTTTGTTTGTTAAAGTTCCTCTTTAGGGTTCCTATTTGTTTTCTATTATTAGTTATTGGATCGTGGGTAGGTAATTTGATTACTATTCCTCTATGGTCTGAGAGTCCAAGCTCGACTACTTCTAGATGTAATTTGTCGTTTGCATTTGTAAATATTAGGTCAATACACGTGGTGCTTGAGGTTGTTATTCTGGTAGGTTCCGTCACTAGTTGTCGAAAGTTGTACTTGGTCATGGTATTTAGAAGATTGAATGAATTACGATTTTTCTCTAGGATATTTACGTTGAAATCCCCACCTATAATTATGTGTTTATTTTTGTCCTTTTTATTGATTTTAACCAACAGTTTTTCCAAGGATGTATAAAATATTTCAGTTTCCCTATTTTTTTGTGGCCAATATATAACTATGAGTAAAAGATTCATTTTTGGAATTTCAACTGCACACGTTTCAAATATAAATTCGATTGTCGTTTCCGTTAAATCTTGTCTTTCTTTGGATTCGATATCGTCTTTTAAGAATATGCACACACCACCTCCCGCGTAGTTGGGGCGGCAGTATTTAGCAGCTACACTATACCCTTCCAAACTTAGTAGGTCTTTTTTAAATTCCGTAATCCATGTTTCCGTAAAACAAAGTGCTTCTATTTTATATTCCTCCGTGATTGCTTCTAATAGGTAACGTTTATTTTTTATGCTTTGTACGTTTTGGTATAGGATGGTTGTATTGTTGCATGTATATGTCTGTGTACTATTTTTTGGTGTGTCGTTGTTAGAGAAAAAACTTAAGGCTGGCTTGTGGTTGTGAGTCAGATATTTTTGTTTCGTCCGACTGTGAATACTCCACCCCAGAATCTTCATTGTTAAGGTTACCTATCGTCATGACAAGATCCCGTAGGTCGGATACCACAATTTTCGTGCCATTGCTATTCAATGCGCCCGTGCGTTGATTATACATATCGTAGTTATAAGAGAGATTAAGATTAGAGTCCAGTAGGTATGCATAATTAAATGTGTGTGTATCAATATATAAAAGGTTATTAAAAGTTTCTATTCTACTATTATACAGGGTATTGCCATAATTTTGCTGTTTTATATAATAGTTATTGTTAAATTTAAATTTATAAGTTGGTACACAAATAATGATATTAGTATGGGTTAAAGAAACTAATTTTTCTCGAATGAATATTACTAGTTCTACATAGTTTTGCGTTCTTCGGAAGTCCTCTTCGCCGATGAAAATAATACAATAGTCCTTACTTGTTAGGTTTTGCACTTTTACGTCAATACCCTCAAGTATTTGTTTCAGTCCACATTTTGGTTTGCGATAGTGGCAAATCTCGTAGCTTCGTGGGTTAGTTTCCTCTAAAGCAGTGTATAATATATTTGTAGTTTCGCTGCTTATTAAACATATTTTTGGTTTAGCTAAGGTAGTGGTCTGCTTGTTGTGGGTTCTGCTCAGCGGTGATACTCGAGTAGTACTAAAACATTTTTGTGTTAACTCACTAGTATTAGTGTCATAATTTATGTTTTCAGATACAATATTTAAAATCTCTGTTTGGGTCTCTTTGTTATTTGTACTTGTCTGTTTGCTTGAAGTTTTCTTTGGTGTAGATCTTGGTTTGGCGGCGGGGCTATTGATTTTTTTAAGGAGTTCATTTCTTTTTGCTAGTTCGTCGTTTTGTTTCTTCAATTTGCTATTCTCCAGTGATAGCGATTCAATTTCATTATGCGCACTGTTTAGTTGCGATGTAAGTCGTTCGATTGTGGTTTTTAATGATTTTAGTTGTGAGTCATCGTCGTCCTCAGACATCTCAGGCATGCTATTTATTGTAACATTTTGAGATATACTACTGTCGTCTTCTGGTTCAGAGCGGGTACGCGTGCGACGGAATGTAATATTCTCCAGAAAGCTGTTCATGTTTTTAACAAAATAATCTTACCTATGCGGTGAGATTCGAACCAGGGGCTCTTTGCATCAAAGTCTCATGTGTAAGCCAACTCGCTACGTGTTCAGTTTGATTTGTATCGAAAAACGCAGGTCGTATTCTGTTGGTTCAGTATTTTATTTCTTTGTCAATAGATGTCGCTAGTTGAGGCGTATGTAATGAATGTAACTTGTGATGGTAGCAGTATTGATATCGATGGCATCGATCGTTGACAGGTCAGTTCGCAAGATAATCGACAGATGGCGTGGTTTTAAGTACTTAGCTTTCAAATAAAAAACGGATCTATGTTGAAAATTTGATTTTGTGGTTGAGTTCTTGGATAAATCGTTTGTTCACTTTTAGTTCACTTTATATTTGTTTTATTATACTGGTTTGAATTCTTCACACAACTCTGATCACTGTTTATATGCGTTTCTCACTGATTAGCACATTGAATCTGCAAGTCATTTGTTTACCAGTTTTAAGTCACTTTTGTAGATTTTCGCTCCACGGACGTCTTTGATAACACTGCTATACTTGATTTTAGTGTCGTTTTTCACTTTTATGCACAGTTCATGGTCTTTTGAGCACTTTTAATATTTTTAAAAGATATAATTTCCGAGAGCACAATCTAATACTTTGTTTACACAACAGCGCCACCTAGCGTTCCACTCAACAATGAAGACAAGATAGAAGCTAATCTGTACTCTAGGTCCCCAACTACATCGAATGCACTCCATCATTGCATTAATCACTGTTTATTGCTGAGAGCAGATCTTTAGCTCCCTGTAACTACTAGTAGTTAACTGTAGTACAAGTGTCTACTTGTGTCGGTACTCAGCGCCCCTCTGTTGTTAGTTTCATCACCGCCGTGATTTGATGAGCCGCGAGTGACTACCGCTGAACGGTGTGTACTTTAGTGTACTTTTTGTGGTATGATGTGGTCACACACCAAACACTGCGCAATGTGTGGCACATCATCATCTGCCTGCCTTTACCCAACTATACTACGGTCATCTACCACTATATATACGGATGCAGTTGAATACCAGTTTTTGCTGACCAATCGACCTCCACAACCCAGTCACAAGAAAACTGAATTCCTTTGATTGGCTGGTAATTAAACTTGTAGACTTTGGGCTTGTGAATTAGATGTAGTGACAGTTAAAGATCTATGGATGATTTCAGGGAGCAATGTATCCATCCAAGGTCAACCAACCACTCACAGCCTATGAGCCTTCACATCTGTGCGTATTCTGTGCCGCTATGCGTTTAGTGCTAACGAGCGACACTTAGCGGGCGTTTGTCGCAGCCCTCCAGCCCTCCAGCCCTCCCGACCCTCCGTCCTCTGAGTGACAGAGGAGCGGGCACTACGTTTGGCGTTCATTACTCTTCATCTCACCGAAAAGGCGCATTAAACGATTAGATGTGGGAAACTGGGAATGCGTTGACAGTACTAAACAAACGAATTATTAGGTTTTTGCTTGACTGGGACTTTACTGAGATTTACTCCAAAAGACTTGTGGTCTCATTTATTAAGCCTAAATCTCCATCAGGCATTAGATATTTAACACGTACAGTCGAACAAGCTAATATGTATACAGGGTAGAGATCTATGTAATTCTATAACACTGAAAATATTGATTGTAATTTTGTTTTATCAAGTGTTTCGCATTAAGTGACTGATGTCAAACGCTGTATCTTTTGACATCAGTCTCTAAATGTATCTGTATAATCTTTAAAAGTAAAAACAAGTTGGCTGGCTGTATACTAATATTAGCTTGTTCGACTGTACTACATTAAGGTACAAGTTGGTAGCCGACTGCACGCAGCAGCAGCAGACAACATGTCGTCGCTTCATGATACAAAATAATACATTATTATTATTCAATTTCATAGAAATACGTAGAAACTAGTAGTGTCGCTGCGATACGTCGTTTGCTGCAGCTTCATGTCGTCCGCTACCAACTTGTACCTTAACACAATAATGCCTTTAATTCCCAAAGAGTATGCCAGAGGTGTACCTACTCGTAATAGCAAGAGTACACCCAGATTTCGATATATATGTTTAAGTCTAGTAGAGGGCGAGTCTATTGCCAATAACCGAGCACAAAACCAGACCATTAGGCTGCTACTTAGAAATTACTATAGAAAAACCCAATGACGCTTTGTCCGACCTAGGAATCGAATCTGTCACGTGATCACTTGACGCAGACTACCAATACTAGATAGTACAACACGTTACCACTGTTTGTCGGAAAAACTGGTCGTTTGCGTATTTCAATCAATTCCTTTGAGTCCGAGCGACTACTGTACTGTGTGGCGCACAAACAAGAGAACGTGGAGCGATGTGCGCTGTGAGGGACACTAGAACTGATTGATTGTTTGTTACGTTCACAAACACGCAGCCTACCGTGCAACGTGCAACACAACACACACACGTGCACGCTTTACGTTTAGACTATGATGGGAAAGGATACAATAAGTTAAAGAATAACCAAAGCCTACAAAAAATGCAATCACTTGCTTGAGGCAAGTAAGAGAAGAATATACATAAAAACAAGTCAATGCCATAATTACAACTGTAGATAACTAAAACGCATACACAACTAAATACACAAAGCCTACGCCGTAGTAACGTCGTAGAACTACTTTGCCAGAGCTACGCCGTAGCAACGTCGTAGAACTACGATGTCGGAGCTACGCCGTAGTAACGTCGTAGAACCACTTTGCCAGAGCTACGCCGTAGCAACGTCGTAGAACTACGATGTCGGAGCTACGCCGTAGTAACGTCGTAGAACTACTTTGCCAGAGCTACGCCGTAGCAACGTCGTAGAACTACGATGTCGGAGCTACGCCGTAGTAACGTCGTAGAACTACTTTGCCAGAGCTACGCCGTAGCAACGTCGTAGAACTACGATGTCGGAGCTACGCCGTAGTAACGTCGTAGAACCACCTTGCCAGAGCTACGCCGTAGCAACGTCGTAGAACCGCCTTGCCAGAGCTACGCCGTAGCAACGTCGTAGAACTACGATGTCGGAGCTACGCCGTAGTAACGTCGTAGAACCACCTTGCCAGAGCTACGCCGTAGCAACGTCGTAGAACCGCCTTGCCAGAGCTACGCCGTAGCAACGTCGTAGAACCACTTTGCCAGAACTACGCCGTAGCAATGTCGTAGAATTACGATGTCGGAGCGACGGCGACGCCGTAGAAACTACGTAACAGAGTTCAATAATAGGGTTGTTGACTAATTTTTGGAATCGCTTTTATTTTATAGATAGACCCTGTATATACGCAAAAAAAATATTAATAGAAAAAGTATGACATGATTTTAATAAGAAAAAACGTAAATAAAAATAGTTTTAAAAATTCCGGCTAAAACGCTCTAAACTGTCAAATGGCTGTGATGACGTCACGGGCCGGTTTGAAAACTTTACGAATTTACGATCTGTCACATTGCACTGATCTTGATTCAGTTCTTAGGAATATACTTTTAAAAACACTAAAAAGAATACGACGATTTACAATAAATGTTGTACAGTGCCGATGTGCAAAAGTACGTCAATCAGTACGCCACAAAAACTTTTCATAAGCGTTCCAAAAAGGGCAGAAATAAGGAGAAGATGGTTAAAAATGGCTAGAAGACATTCATCATCATTGTCAACAACAAGTACCAGTTATTTTTGTGAAGATCACTTCAATGTGAGTTGGTTCTAAATAAACTATAAACATCAAAATTAAATCAATGTATTTGAGTTTCTTCCAAAATTGTCGTGTATTACTTGTTTGTTAATGTTATTGTTTGTTTCAAACATACTAAAAATTTGCACTTAACATAACTTTTTATTTTGTTGATGATATGATGATGAGATGAGAAGTTTAAAGTTCTAAAAATGTATATAAAATGAGTTAGTAAGTCTCTTTCATTCATATAAATATATCACTTTAAAAATACTTACAAACATTACTACATAAAACTTAAACCAACTTATCTATGTAGGTGGCAAAAAACGGAACTAAAATAAATGTATCAAGTTTGACGTATAGATGTAATTTTGCTTGACAAGTAGCGCCACCTTATACTTCACAATTAAGTTGTTCATACTGTACTCCGAAACTCCGACGCAAAAAAATTCGTATTTGTAGCAAACCATCAAAAAATCAATATTCGGTAAGTGAAATGGTTCTATTCCTTTCATAAATCCAGTCTCCATTGTGATAAATATCGTAGGTATAAAGTAATTTTAATAAGTTATTGAAGAAAATCGTTCACCGCTGATACTTTTGCGTTCGATATGACAGATAAATCAGCTAGTCTCGAGGCTCGTGACGTCATCGCGCTCTGATTGGTGTTCGCAGTCACGTGATAATGGGTATGAAATAACGCAATTTAAAACAATTTTATTTAATTATAGACAAAAAATTAGTTTCTTAAATTATTAATTTAGGATTCTGAAAACTATCATTGATTTTTAAAACATTTTATATGAATTCGTAATATGTGTCAACAACCCTATTCCGTTAAATCGTTAAGACGATAAATACCTGTTCTAATTAGTACGAAATCAATGTACTTAAAGGTAGAAAGTTTAAAAGATTCTTCGTAACAAAAATCCGAGTTAACTTTATAAAATATGGAAAGAAAGAGCACACACAGAAATACAAAAGCTTGAATTTAACATAATTAATATTAACATTATTAATTTAATATTCAGTCGGACATCAAAAGCTTAACTTTTGATGTCCGACTGAATATTTTGGGTAGTGTATTGCTAGTTACGAGGCAGTCCGTCACACGCTACTACGAGGCACCTCGCAAGGCCGCGCCGGACACTGACGTGAATAAGTAACGAGCACTCTCTACCGTCATCCATCATACACTAACTGCTACTGCTACTCTATTAATAGTTCATCTCATCTGTCCAGTTAGTTTACTTTAATCATTCGTACTGTTATGTCTAAGGGTATAACAGCTGCGGGTTGTTCGAAAGAGATACCGCGGCCTCGACACAAAGTACTAGTAGAAGTTTGACACTCCCTACCGCTCTACCTAGAGCGGGAGGGGTTATTTGATGAATTCCCACCCTACAAAAAAAGGGATTGTTTCAATCATAACGGTTATTCTCTATCAATCGTACTAATTGGATATAAATAGGAAACATTTAGATTAAGTTTAATATGGTTTACAACTTAAACTATCAAGAAAAATACTGTAATGAGCGCTAACTGAATCTGAACTGTGTTTAACGATCTGTTTGGCAGCAAATACATATCTAATACTAGGTTTTGGACGCGGCTCCACTCGCCTTATATTTTTTTCGTTTTATTCAGGTAATTTACTCTTCTTGCATTTACAACAATATCACGATACAAAATATAAAATTTATATAAAAATAAAAAACAGGAATCGCTGATGTGGGTAACAAGACTGCTGGATTAAAGTGGAATTGGGCGGGCCATGTCTGCAGAATGCATCAGGACCGATGGGCTAGAGTCGTCATGCAGTGGGTGCCAGAGGACGGGCGTCGTCGCTGAGGGAGGCCTAGATTGGCCGGAGAAAGCCGCACGGAGAGAAGAGTGGAAGACTATGGGGAAGGCCTTTGCTCAGCAGTGGGACAATATAGCCTAACAAAAAAAAAAGATAAAAATAAATTGCAACATGAATACGAAAAATAACAAATTACGTTTAAAATAATACGCACAAAATTGACATTTGTAATGGCCGGATTAATTATCTCACGGGAACGTTTTAAACATAGCCTGTGACACTCAAGGATAAGTTAGCTTCCCCTCAGTAATGCCGGAGATAGCCCCAAAACGGCCAACGTTTTTCATTTTTTTTAAAAAAAACGTTGCCCCACACTAGGAATTTCTCCTGTATCGTGGGTGCGTTTACAAACATTGAAACTCGCATACACAAACACACCCAGACCCGAAACAACTATCTGTAGGCCATACAAATAGTTATTCCGTGCGGGGATCGAACCCGCGACACGTAGCGCAGTAGTCCAATCGCTGAGCCACTGCACCAACCGTGCCGTCACTTTAATTTAACTCTAATTAACTCTTTATAATATTAAAGTGTAGACTATCGGATCTAGACTCAGCTAACACTAAACAGTAGTGAGTAGTTAGTGCTCCAGGTTTCACTCGATACTCTAGCCGCTAGTAAGTACTAATTGACTTAGTAACACAACTCCGCGCGTTCGTGTTAACTTACCGAACACTCTGCGTTACCATTACTTGTCATTATCATTTAACTAGTGATTACAATAACATTTTCGGATGACCGAGCAAATTATAATGGTGTTGTATCTGTTGTAGCCTTTGAGTTGTTCCCAGGAAAAGTACAAAATGACTTAATGTCCTAACATCGTACCGTCGCGTCTGTAGGTACATGTGACAACATGTTATCTCGTACACACGATGTTGTATCGTTAGTATGTAACCACTCGCGTGTATAGCCACGTCGACGTCGACGTCGCACGCAGCGAGACGTCGCGAATGATCGCACGTAACGTGTCGAACACACTCATTAGCGTTGAGCGAACGACGCGCGCCTCATCACACCTCGCCCAGATTCACAACAGAAGGGCCACTTCATTCTACGTAAGTACTGCTTGAGATTTAATGTGAAACAAAAAGGCTCTCGTCATAACTTCTGTTTTAAATAAATGATGCTATATTATTAAGTCTTGGAATGAAATTGACTGACCTTTCATTCCAAGATCTCACAGAAAAAGAAATAAACCGACGAATTGCAATTGCGTGGAAAAAGTACTGGAGCTTGAAGGAAATCATGAAAAATAGAGATATAAAAATTGAAATAAAAAGGAAACTGTATGAGACAACCATCCTGCCATGCCTAACATATGGTTGCCAAACATGGTCGTTGAGGAAGATAGACGAACACAAATTAGCCATACACCAACGGAAAATGGAGAGAAGCATGTTAGGAATAAAACTATCAGATAGAATCAAAAACGAAACAATAAGAAAGAAAACTAAAGTAACTGACATACTCGAAAAAATTAGGAAGTTAAAATGGAAATGGGCGGGCCATGTGTATAGGATGACCAACGACAGATGGACCAAGAAACTCACAGAATGGTTACCAAGAGAAGGGCAAAGAAGTAGAGGTAGACCGAAAAAACGATGGGAGGACATATTTAAAGAAAGATGTGGACCAGACTGGAGAAGACAGACTAGGGACAGAGACAACTGGAGGAAGCTGGGGGAGGCCTACGCCAATGAGGCGACTTCCACAATTATTTAGAAGAAAAATAAATAATAATAATAATTCTTAATGCACGAATAGGATAATTTATATTTTAGTCAATAATAATAATAATTTATGCATGGAAATGATAATTTATAATTTATATTTTTTTAATTTTTTTATTCAATAATGATATTAATAATTATTCTATATCTTAAATGCATCTAAACTAAATTTATTAATTAATTGTGATTTTTTATTTTAAAGGTTCTATTTAAATAATTGTTAGATTGTGGTAGAATAAAGGCTATTTTTATTTTATTTTTTATTTATATTATTAAGTAAGTAAAGAGTGAGCAGTGCAGGTGGCCTAGTGGTTGCGGCCCCGACTTATGAACAAGGTGTGGGCAAGCGCATTCATTTGTGGGTGAATTTCAACAAGAGATTTTTATGTGTCATTTCGGTGGATTTTTTTTATTTCAATGCTATCTACATATTTTTAATGACAAATAAAACTTTAGCCTATTTTATAACATTGTGCGTGAGTGGACATCAAATATCATCAAAAGTTACATATATATTTAAGGATGAATTTTTAAGAGTCCACTGAAATGAAAAGTGTCTACCGAAATGATAAAAATTACCACCGAAATGATATACTGTGCATACTAATCTAACACGAGTTATAACAGCCACCGAAATGAAATTATTTTTGTCCTCATATCACTGAAATGATAAACTTACTTTTTTGGCGGGAAACCGCAAGACGTTGGGACCGGTGCGTTCGCGCCGAGAGCTTGAGCCGGACTGATCCGAAGTGAGGAAAGGTGAGGGGGGCGTAACGACGCAATGTTGACATGGCTATTCTACTAAAACTTACTATCCTCTGAAATGATAACTTTTTTCCAGACAAAAGTTAACTGCCTGTCAAATCCATGAGAAAGAAGATAAACAAACAAAAATAGTTTTATTTGATCGAATGTATTATAATTTAATGATTACAAAATCGATTTAAATCCATATTACGAATGTATTTGCAGGGGAAGGTATTTTATGAGCGGAATTGGGTTCAGGACAGGCCACTGTGATGATAGAATAACACTTTGTAATTTTTTTTTTCGTATATTAATGGGTAGAAATCAATTATTTTTTTTGTCAAGGTAGAGAAGTACTTACGCTGTTGAGAAAAAATATATAAAATTAAAAATTAGCACATTGCACTACCGTTCTCAGGTTTGCCGTGTATTTTTTTTGCTTGGGCAATTCACCCTTGTGTCATTTATTTCGTCACTGCTGCTCTCTGAAAAACTGGTCGTTCGTCGGAAAACATCGTGAGGAAACCGGCATGTCTTCAAACCCAACAATTCGAAGACATGTGGCATCTACCAATCCGCACTGGGCCCGCGTGGTGGATTATAGCCCATCCCTCTCCTAGAGAGGAGGCCTGAGTCCCTGCAGTGGGAACCTTATAATGCTGATAATGGTGATGAAGTAAAAAGTCTAAACCTTGCTTTCACAGATAAAATTATGGCATTTCCATATATATCGGTCGGGAGAGAAATGTGCACGCAGAGCTGTTGAGTGGTTTTCAGATCTGCTTATTAAATCCTATGCCGTCGTTCTTACGACAATTGATTTGTTCTAATTTAGCGAGTGTCTAAATACGTTATGTCTTGCTGTCTATGTTTGTACATTGAGTAGTTACAGTTAGCCCAACGTTGCATTCTTAGACAGCAAGCGCAACAAAAGTATACACCGACGTGAATGTGACGTCGACAAACAATACACATCCCAGACAGTAAGAACAGACGGACAACGGCTTGATGTAGGCTATGTATGTTCAGACACGCCGCCTTGCCGTGGCGTTAGCTATGTATGTGAGGGCGTCACAATTAGCCCGACTTGAAAAGACGACACTTTTTCAAGGAGGCTTGAATAAAGTAGGCTTTTCGGAATGAGTTTTTACACAAAACACGCAAACAGTGTTCTGTTCGCGTGACTCCTGTAGTTGGACCTCCATGTTGGCAAGTAGATAGCTTGCGTTAGCACGCGAATCTATCGCGGTCTAATAAACTATTTATTTATGGTATTGATTAAATGCAAGAGAACGGCCCACTTGTAATACCAGAGTGGTTGCATATGAGTTTTCATCCCAATCCCAAACTCAATGCTGAAATATTCAAAATTAATGTCATTTTATGAATGTAATGGACCGCTAATTGGATGCCTGTTTGTTCAAGTTCATCAAGTTTTCATGACATTTCATGAATATTAACCTTCCCTCACAAACATTCACACAGTGATCGGAAAACAGTCGTGCATAATGTGCTGCGTTACATATAACGATGGTATATATCGCAGCTTTTGGCATATAATAATATCGTCAGTTCGTCACGACATGATTGTGATAAGGCAGAAACGCCGACACCACCGCCGATGACTATCGCACTAATAGCAACCCGCGGTACTTACATCAAGTACCTCGATCATATAGGTACTAAGCTGTAACGATCAGTTGAATATTCTCAGTGTATACCGTAGCATCGCGCCAGTATTCCCCAACGGAGTATGCAAAAGAGCAGGATGAGAGCACCAACATTGTTCCGTCCAGTAGTTCTTAGTAACAGTTAAAAATCTGTTACTAAGAAATAGCTTGAGGGGCTCGTGCGTGGCTACATAAAAAGCCAAATAGATCGATATTTAAGGTTAAACAGTGCTTTCTGAGGTCGGTTAATACCTAGTCTTGATCAACATTTAGGGATCAAGGCTAGTCTTTTCTTAGTCTTGGCTGAGAAAGCAAGCTAAGTCATAGGGGTCTGCAGCCATTTTGTAAGTTTTTCACCGTTGTGAGACAGTGGCTAAACATTTCACAACCAGTCTTTACCAACGGGTGTTGTATAGCCGACTGGTGGCGCTATGTCTGCCAGGGGCATACAGCATCTTATATCTATAGACAAGTTCCTTACTTAAAAACCCAAAGTTTGTTATTTTTCTTTAAATCTATACCAAAAATTTACAGGTAGACAGCACCTAAACCACTACCGTTTACGAAGTTTCAATAAAAAAAAACCTATTACACTTTCCCTGACCTGGGGATCAAAAACCAGGAGCCCATCTTCAGTAAGTAATTCAATAATGTCTGTTTGTCCGTCAGCCGTGTCAGACGCGCTACACAATATACAAGATTTGTGTTGGAGTAGTTACGTAGCCTTGGGCGAGAGGCGGCCAGCCTTGAGAATATAACATAATACGTACTTACAAAGTCTTATAGTAATAGGATCCTTAAAAGTAATATCCAGGAGATCACATCGAGTTACAAGGTGCAGAAGGCTCAGTCGGCTTGCTCATTCAGAATTAAGAATGAAAATATAGGGAATAGTCAGAATGAACTAGTATTGATTAGTTTAACAGATAATCGTAGCTATGTCATACAACAGTACTTATGATTGCCGAAACTATTATTGCCTACGTTGTACAAATGTACAGTCCCTCATACATAACGTACATCTTATCAACAAGTTACGGTGTCGCTAATTTCTGTCATAACAAGGGAACTTACAGTTCGTCGGACTTGGTGAGATTCCTCTAAATATTTAAATTTTTGTAAAATTATATTTATTATTTTTACTGAAGTGAAGTTGTGAGGTGAGTACTGTACTGTTCTGTGCCCCAGGCTGAAATTCTCATGTTTGTGTCCCAGACCTTCGGTAGTACGTAGGTAACAGTGTCCTGAACGTCGCAATACAATTAGTTGAATATACTCGCCGGACAATTAACTAGCCGGGCGGCGGTGCGGGGAGGGTCCGGGACGCGGGGGAGGGGGGGGGGGGTAGGTACTTGACGTTCATAAACCGACGCACTTTATGATAGCGGCCGAGCTAGATCAAGTCAGGCTCGTTTAGCCTTATTGGACACACTTTGCACTTGGGGAGGAAAGGCAATTGTTATAATAGGTTCATTGGAGAAGTAGCTTTAGTTGGATATAAATGTGAACTGGCGACTCTTAAAGGCTCTTGAAGCGTGACAACTAGAAGGAGTCGGGGCAGACCGAGGAGAAAGTGGCGACACGCCTTGAATGGCTTTCTCGTTTATTGGCGAGAAGAGTCACAATATCGAGAAACGTGGAAATAATGGAGGGAGACCTTTGCCCAGGAGTGGGTTCAGGCTGGGAGGAGGGCACGAGTATTCAATTCAGGCTAACAAAAAAGATACGTTGATCAAAGCAATCGCTATTTGTAGTACGTCAGCTCGTGTAGAACGAGCGTACCTAATCAAGTTACAGCGAGAAATCTTAGTAAGTAGGTATACTTGTAGTACTCGTAAGACTTGAGCGAAAACTTTATGTAAGCGGCTTTAATGTAACGAACACTGTTGTGATACGAGACACTTTACTTTAAACACACACTTATCTGTAACTATGTTATTATTGTATCAACTTAAGGCTGCCTAAGCTTTGTGTCTCATATCTTTGGTCTTTGTTACCTAATTGATGTACAGTCAGGGAAAGAGATGGGTCAGATTTCGATCAGAAAATTAACTAAGTACAGAAATGAACATAGATTAATCACAAAATTAAATGCTGATTCGTTATCAGTCATATGAAATGGACTAGCTATAACATGGTAGATACAAATGTATTGACTAATCTCATCTGCTTAACAATACACTTACAGATCTAGTGACTTGACATTATTATTTTCATTGTTTTAGTTGCAGTACCAAATCACCATTCAGTGTCTCATATTCATTTTATTTCACCAATATTAAAACCATTCATTATTATGACAGCAGTCCGCGTGATCATAACTTGTACTAGTACAAGTAACGCTGGGAATGTCATCGTCATGGTGTGCACATGTCTCCCCGAGTTGAGATATTATGTGACACATGTGTGCGTTATCGATCGCTGGCTCATCGCTACATCGCTACATCGCTGGGGAATCCATCCATCAATCTGAGCGCAACTGTCACCGACAGCGGCGTGACATACCGCGTCCAATGCATACTGAGTGTGAGGAGCGGTGTGGATTAAAGGAACTAAAGTAGCAATGTAAAGCTAAGCCAAGGAATAAGTTGTTCTAAAGACAGGATAAGGTTAAGAGGACATTGATATTTCTTTCGAGAAAACCGTTTCTGTGGTTAGTATTTCACAGGAAGTAGTCATTAAATATTAGTAAAGCAATAAGGTTACCAACTCAATTGTTAACGTTAAAGAAGTGTATCGAGCATCGTTTGAACAAAACACTCTGACATTTAGCTTCCCTCGGCTGTGAATAATTGAGTCAGCGGGTGGCCGCCATCGCGCCAGTGATTCCACGTTACTACCACAACATGATAGCGGGCTTATGGAATACATACACACGAGCCGACTGTACCCGACATTGGCCGACATTCCACGAATCGACGACTTGTCGATCTTAGTCCTCCTATACCGTGACACACAACATTGTTCAGGGAAACGTCGCGGCTCACATCTACGTTATAATCTGGCGACGTCGCCCTGTCGCGCGCTGTGACCTGTGACCCGCGCGCTGCTAATCCGACGTTAAACCGAATACATAGTACAAATCTGTGCTTCAACCCATGACTAACGCTGTATTAAAATTCTCGACACGATCGGATCCGACACGACCCCCCCCCCCCCCCCGCTACCCTGCACAGTACCCCTGCTAGGGCGCGACAAGCGCGACTATGTAAAGTGGCTTGATGTAATCTTAAGAGGTCAGCCGACGTCTGTCATGTCACGTGAATGGGAGCGTCGGACCCGGATATACCCGTGTACCCGCGCAACCGCCGCGCGCCGGACGTGGCGGGATAGAAATACTGAGAACAAGATACATAGATTGTGTCTCCTATGCTTAATTGCACATAGAGGAATACACTTCACGTACTTCACTAATCATGTACGACTGGGATAGCTGTAATATGCCTGTCTACAACGCCGGGACAAACAATGAAGATCTAAGCCATATATTTAAGAGACTGCAACACTTGTTTCATGCTCATGTGAGTGCGGACGATGACGGTGACTTGTGTCGTGGTGTAAACAACATCTTGCTTTTGTTATGTCCGCAGCCGCCGCGCTGTAGCAACACTCGAGCGTGTCCCTCGTGCTCGTACGGCTATATTATATCGTGTGCTGCGGTACAACACAACTGATATAGTACGGTGTGGTCTTTCTGCCGTCTCGCTACAGCGTGTGGTCCCGCCACGCGCCGGGACCGCGGGACAGGGGAGCACCCGGACCGCGGGACAGGGGAGCTCGTAAAACAAAACGCACGGTATTCGCCGACGATCGTAAAGTTATGGCGAATTCATTAGCGATAGCGATCCGTTTGTTACCGGAACCGGAACGGTCTCACCGGGCTGTACGGCGCGGACGGGACGTTTTTATTGACATGCCACGGCCGCCGGCCGGCAACATCGTTTGCTTGAAAACTTCAAAAAACCCGCTTTGTTCCGATGTATCTGGTTGTGGATGGCAGACACTTTGAGGGGCTGTATCATGTATTGTTTTTTTTTTAATTTTTATTAATTACTTTTAGTGGGACAGTTTTTTAAGTAAGTTCTTGAAAAATTGTTTGAAAATACCACTGCAAATAGTCAGATTGATGTCTGAGTGTGATATATGATGGGACTGAACGCTTTGTGATGTTTGCTATGGAAATTGTATCAGAGTTAACGTAATTAAAAGAATTCTTTGAAAAGCGAATCAAAAATATTGCTCTAAGTTTGATCGATGTCGTGTGGACCACGGGTGTGGACACAAAACTAATTACTTGTAAAGGACTAAAGTTAAAGTGAGGGTTTAATATAAGTGAGCCTCGCGTGCTATTAATTAGCATTCCTTAATTAAAAGTCCGTCCTCAAATGAATAGCCGTGCCTACCTACCACCTACCACACAGGGTATAGCACAGAGGGTACGCTTTGTACAACAAGAGGAAACACACGCACATTCGCGACCCACATCTTCTTTAAGATTGTCGTACATACAAACGGTTAGTGTGTGCGGTGGTTATTTTTAGTTATATTGAATAATCCTTCTGTACGTATCTGTCTCGTGTCCCGACTGTGGTGGTAATTAATTGCAGTTATTATCAACGAGGCAACGTCACCCGTAATGAGAAAACTTTCTATTAGCTCAAACTATATTCATATCCGAGATAATAGGCGGGTAGAGACGCGGTACGTAGTTATATCAATTTGCTATCTATAACGGGTATCTACGCATTTTCATTCGTCTTCAGAGTTTTTATTAAATGTGAGATAGTCGAAGTTTAAAAAAAGAAAGAAAGTAGTAAATGCCACCGTGACGTCTAACAGGGAAGAATGAGAAAAGAAAATGTGTTGCGCCGACCCCAAATAGAATGGATAAAGGTAGGAAGGTGATGATGATGATGATGTGAGATACTGAAAGTGTGTTGGTTAGGACGTCGTAACAGTTATGTGATTGTCTCCGGAATAGAAGAAGTGGATGGATACCAAGTTTCCGTGCCTTGGAAAGTAAGTAAAGCCGTCGGGCCAGTTTGTCATTGGCAGATTTCAGTCATCAGTAGCCAAAAAGTCTGACAGTGACAACCAGTCATACCAAGCGGTATCGTATTACCCGTACTGACTGTTATCACATGATGACATCCGTCACTGTGGACACCGCCTGTGTCCCAGCAACGGGCACGCTATAATCTGATTACACTCGAAGGGTACCAAAACTATAAGCATGTCCCTCATCATCTATGTCTCGGCTGTGGCACATCACCCAACTAGCGCTACATGTGTGGCTCACAGAGGTGATGATAACAACTCATTAGTTTCGCGAACCAGCGAGTACTCACTCACGCATCGGTATTTACTAATATTACGAAGATGGATGAAGTCACGTTCTCTTTAGATTAGATAGACTGCGAGTTAGTCGCGGGGACAATTTAAAATGCCAAGAAGCTCGTGGCTTGATAATAACAGCTGCTCGAATCAATTCTCAGTTGGTCTATGAACGGTGTGGTGACCACCCATTACATACCGAGTTTCCTTCGTGTCTCGGATAGCACGTAAAGCCATTGGTCCCGACTAACATTTTCAGTGTCCCACAAGTCTGACATCCAGTTTTAATACTGGTATTAGACTGGAACCCGGCCCAACATAGTTGGACAAATCTAAGCAGATGATGACTTATTCAAGATGATGACTAGCGACCTTCCAAATGAGCTTTTCAATAATTACTGCGTTATCATACTCCCATCTGTCAGTGTCATCAATTGATTGACACCCCCTCCCTCCCCCTTCACCGAGACGTAGTTCAGTAAAGTTTGATGACGTCGCCGTTCAATCACTCGTGGGGTGGGGGGGTGGAAGGAGGTCAACGTCAACGTTAATGAAAGGCGCGGGATGTCGCTGACAGCCACTCATCTAATATTGAAAAGATTCTAAACGATATTATTATTGAATTAGGGTTCTGTATCAAAAGGTCCTTATATATCGAAGGTCCTTGGCGGAGCTGTTAGCAAATCATTTAAACTTGTGAGAGATTTCTGATAAGCTGTATACTTATGGCGTCTTATTCAAACGTTTTTTAATAATCATAATGTTATGAAATGGGGTGTGAGTCTATTTTCGGCTTCGGAAAATAAAATTGTATTGACATGAGAATGTGAATGGTGAGTCGTATTCACGAAGCAATGACAAGACGTGTCAAGGATAAATCTACCAACGAAAAGTAAACAACACGGATGATTATTTGAAATCCATGAAACTGTTATGTTAAACCTGTCGCGCTACTTTCTGCGTTTAGCCATATTTATAGTTTAAGATCGAGGTGTTAAAGTCGCACTCAAGCCCTCACATCGTACGGAACCCTCGGCAAGCGTGTCAATCACACAGAACTAAGGGATATCACAGAACTAAGGGATATAATAAAGGAATTAAGGGCTCGTATGGACAGTGCAGATGCCGAAATTGAAAAACTTCTATCAGAAAATACGTGTCTTCGAAAAACAATTAAGGAGCAACAAAATAAAATCAATAACCTTACGCTGATATGTTCTTCGAACAAAAGGATATCGAAAAAGAGTAATATACGCAGTTCACTTCCCAGGCAAATAGACTTTTCTAGCAACAATGGTACACCTGTTTCCTCGACACAAAGGTGCTTCAATCGCAACGACACAGAAGAGAAGTTACACGTTCACCAATTACCCCTATTGCAGGACGACATGCATACTGAAGATTACCTTATTTCCACTGTTCCATTAGCAAAGGCAAACAGTTGTACTTCAACACCTACAAAACATAACTCAAGTTCGATTACAAACACACAAAACCAAATGGACAAAAGTTCAAAGGAAGTACAAACGGAGTCCGTTACGACACCGAAGCACAGAATTGCTATATTCGCCGATCAGGCGGGATACGGAATACGAGAAAATCTGCAGGACTTGGTGGGCGATTCATTTCAAGTGTCGTCTTTTATTAAATCGAATGCGCCTCTTGGTGATATTTTAAGCTTAAGTGTGTCTCTGTGTAAGGATTTTACCGACTCAGATTTCGTGGTAATAATAGCTGGTTCCAATGACAACAATCCCCTACAAGTTTTAAGCTCTCTACATCACGCTTTGCAGAACATGCCAAACACAAATGTCTTAGTCGGTAAGGTCTATCGTAACAATTATTTAAACGTGTTGAAACTGAATGATATGTTAAAATTTATCTGCAGCAATTGCAATCATTCTAAATTTATCGTATTAGACAATGACCATGATAATGATCGGAGAACTTTTAATAAGCAAATTGCATGTAAGTTAATATATAGGGACATATTACATGTCAAATACGCAATTACATATTCCAATTACAGGAACAATGTGCTCAATAATAAGAAAAACACATTAAAAGTTCAATCACGAGATGCATGCATACAGACAGATTGTAACTTTGACGGCAAGGAAAAATTGGACGATGGAACATCTCGATTATTAATAGATTCTGCTACTCCTACACAGATTAATAATTCCCTGAGTTTCGAAAAAATCGTTTGTTTTCGAGAATAAAGTAGAACCACGAAATCACAATCTTCCGGATCCCTTGTTATCGGATACGATCTGCCTAAAATTATTTCACCAAAACGTTTGTGGTATAAGTAATAAAACACTTGAACTAGAATCATATTTTGAAACTTTTTGTAAATGCTTGGACTATGTGTGTATAACGGAACATTTTTTGAATGATAAATCTATTAATTTATTTCAATTGAGCAATTATAACTTAGTATCTTATAACACAAGGAAAAACAAAAAAAGAGGTGGTAGTCTTATTTTAGCGAATATTAATAAAACGTGTGAAAATATTGATGCAATACAGAAGTTATACAGATCAGAAAGCTTTGAGGTTTGTGGTGTAAAAGATCTTGAGACAGGATTAAATATTTGCTGTTGTTACAGAAGTCCAAATGACAAGAATTTTGATAGTTTCCTAAGGAGTCTAGAAAAATTGTTGGAACATTTTATTGACAGGAAGTGCGCCATATGTGGTGATTTTAATGTTGACATACTTGCGGAATGTAAAAAATCTTCTGAATTTATAAGCATATTAACATCTTACAATTTTAGGCCCCTTATAAATACTCCAACTTTTATTAGAAACCAATCATACTCTTGCATTGACAATGTCTTGACTAATCTTTCTGATGATGATATAGAGCAATGTTTCGTAGATCATAACGGTTTAGCGGATGGCCATGGCGGTCTTCTTTGTAATACAATTCTTGATAGGATAGATAAAAAGACAAACGAATCTGAACATACCATATTGATTAATAAAAGAACATTTAACCCAAAAAATAATGCTGCATTTAAAAAGAGCTTTCACAATACAAATACTGATATCCTAGGCATCAATACATTTCTCAATTATTTTAATAAAAAATTTCGTGAGTGTTACCCAAGGAAAACTAGTAAAGTAAAACTGAGGAACAATAATCAGATTAAGTGGATTACCAAGGGAATTAAGGTGTCAAGCAAAATGAAAAGAATTTTATGTTCGGGCAACACCAATAATACTAGTGTAATTAACTACAAAAAGAATTACATAAGAGTCTATAGAAGAGTTTTAAAGAATGCACGAAAGTTAGCCATATCACGTCATCTCAATAAAGCCAAAAATATAGTAAAAGAGACATGGAAAATTGTAAATAATCGGACAAAGAGAATGCAAAATAAAGTAAGAAGAAAACTTATTCTAAACGTTGACAACAAAGTAGTTTCAGATCCACAAGAAATAGCAGATATTTTTGTTGATAAGTTTGTGCTTAAATCATCACTTTTAAAAATAGAAGAAGAAAGAGCGTTGTCTTTTTTAAAAAACTCAACAGTGAGAGTGGAAGGTGAGATGACTTTCAATATGACGACACCACAGGAAATTATAAAAATCGTACGTAAGATGACAAACAAAGCGTCTTGTGGACACGATGACGTGCCGATATCGGTGATCAAGGACAACATAGAAGTATTAGCATATCCCCTATCTGAATTCATTAATAAATGTATTGAAGAGTCTGTTTTTCCAGATCAACTTAAATTGGCAAAGGTGGTTCCGCTACATAAAAAGGGTACAAAAACAGATCCCAAAAACTACCGGCCAATATCCTTATTACCAATTCTATCAAAACTTTTTGAAAAAGTAATGAAAACTAGATTAATGACCCACCTAAATTTAAATAGAGTAATTAATTTTAAACAATTTGGATACCAAAAGGGGATAGGTACTTCTGACGCAATAGATAATCTTGTAAATGACATTATTAGTAAACTGAATGACAAAATAAAGGTAGCTGGCTTATTTATTGATTTAAGTTCCGCTTTTGACACAATAGATCACGACCTACTTCTAGCTAAACTAGAGCATTATGGCATTAGAGGTAAAGCGTTAAAACTTATGACATCTTATTTAAAAAACCGTAGAATGTACGTAGAAATAAAAGACACTAAAGCAAGCAATGGTGACGTCAAGTGTGTGACTGAAGTAATATATAAGTCAAAAATGACCAAAATAAACCGCGGTGTGCCTCAAGGCTCAATCTTGGGACCAATACTGTATATTATTTTCACTAATGATTTATTGAATTTTATGAATAATGCCCAACCCGACGCAGGACTTGTAATGTTTGCAGATGATACGAACGCCATAATCGGGTCACCAAATTTAAATGAGTTGACAGAAAATGTAAATAACTGTTTGGAAAAACTTTCTTCTTGGTTTACAGCGAACAATTTAATAATAAATACAAATAAAACCCAAGCGATGTTGTTCAAAACAACGTCACGTAATAAAGATAGCATAGATATAAAGCTCAAAAAGGAAAATATTGAACTAGTAAAGGAAGTGAAATTTTTAGGAGTTTACATAGATTCCCTATTAAATTGGAAAAAAGAACTCACAGCCATTGATTCCTCAATATCATCAGCTTGTTACGCACTAAGAAGCCTCAGGGACGATATTGATATAAAACAACTAAAATCGGTATATTATGCATTGGTGGAATCCAGGTTGCGATACAGCATTATGTTTTGGGGGAGCAGTTACGAGTATAATTGTCAAAGAGCATTTATACTGCAGAAACGTGCGTTAAGAACGATTGTCAGAATCCCACAATGGGAGTCATGTAAAGAGTATTTTAAAAAATTAGATATTTTAACTGTTCCAAGTTTGTATGTGTTAGTGTTACTTAGCCACTTTGCGAAATACATTCACGAATATGAATCACAAGAAGAACGTGAATCTAGAGAGAAAACTAGAAGAAAAGTTATAAAAAATAAAATTGCTCCTAAGCTTGGTATTGTTAAACATTGCTCTAAATATCAAGCAGTGGAATTATTTAATGGGTTGCCCACTGAATTAAGATCATTAATTTACAAAGGTACTCTATTCAAAGCTAAACTTAAAGCATTCCTGTTAAATAAATGTTTATACTCCGTATCCGAATTGATGACAAATGATGATAAATAATTTTTATATTTTAGTAATTTACCTACCGTTTCGACATTTATATTTAAGATTTTATTATTTATTAATTTTTGGAATTTTTGAGAATAGATTTATAATAATTTGACATGATAATTTATACAGTAATTATATAATATACCTGTAAGTAACTATTTGAATTCTATTGACATTCTATTGACTTATATATTAACTTTCTTTTGACATAAGTATATTATTCATGATTTTATTGTTAATGAAATTTACTGTTTGATTTTGATATTTTATTGGTTTTAGCTGTAATATTAATAAGTGTACTAAATATTTCAAACACAATGAAACTATTAAAAAACTATTAAACTATTTAAATTTTTTTGACATTATATTAAATTTCTATTGACATAAGTATTGTAGTATTGTATTCTTGATTTTATTATTAATGAAATTTACTGTTTGTTTGGATATTTTATTGGTTTTAGATGTAATATTAATAAGTGTACTATATATTTCAAACACAATGTGAATTGTTAAATGAATGAATAAATGAATGAATGAATCACGCACTTGACCGGAATATTTCTTGTTTCAAAGAAAAAATGAAAGTTGTGACCTATTTGACGTATTTTACTTAATATTTTCAACATCTGAGTATTACACGGAGCTGGGAATATCAACATACACTGTACAGTAGTAGCAGGAGGCAAACATAATAACATTGAGTTAAACAAAGGAAAAACTTGTAATAATATCCCAAAGCTATAAAATATCAAATCATGTCGAAACGAATTTTCCACATATTATGTGATACTTGTACTGTCTTCGCACTTGACTCGGTACGCTTCATACGGCTTTTATTTATAGAAAGGTATTTAACGACGTTTTGGACAGTACATCACACTACAGCTAATTAAAAGCAGGGCTGGCGCAGTCGCTCAAGCAATGGACTGCTGCGCTGCGTGTCGCGGGTTCGATCCCCGCACGGAACAAATATTTGTATGACCTACAGATAGTTGTTCCGGGTCTGAGTATTTGTGTTTATGAGTTTTAATATTTGTGAACGCACCCACGGTACAGGAGAAATTTCTAGTTTGGGGCAATGTTTATTTAAAAAAAAATACCGACCCACGAGTGTTTTGTGTGGTACCATTCGTGGAAGAGATACTTTATTGCTAGTTTCTTAAGACGTGTTGTTTGTTTGCCTCACAATGAAGGAAGCCCCTAATAATACAGCGCTCGTGTAACAACAGGCAGTTAAACGTCGCAAACAAAGCACGCCATCAAAAATGTATGTAAATGAGTTGCGCTCGTTTGTGCTCGTTAGCGGGTGTTCCGCCGAGCGAGTGGTACCTACCTACCTACCTACCTACCACATCTACCTACCTACCGTGTAGTACTAACGTGGAACAAACGTCGAGCTAATGACACACACTGATATCAGACTAAACAGATGTTTACGATTCACTTAATGTTCAGCCTATTCGTTTCGGAACTGCGGAGAAATCCTACTAATAAGTAACATTTGTTATCTTTAACAAAATTTAAATATCCATCGTTCATGGAACAGCACCATATTTACTATCCAGGGCAAAATCATCAGTGAACCTCCACCTGAACATTAATTTTACTCAACCGCACACTGATTTAAGACTGAAGTCTGCCAACCAAAACCGCGGTGAAAGTAATGACATGAATTACATTATAACACGAAAAATATTGTAAATGTGAATGTCATCTGGAAATGTCGGAATCTGCATAATAATGATAACAACGAGCCGGAAACACAAACATAAGGAAAACGTTTCTAAATATTATCCTAATGAGTTCCCACTCCCACTGCGCGGGGACCGGTCTCACCAGACACGCTGACACACTGAGCTCTGTGATCTGTTCCACTCCCACTGCGCGGTGACCGGTCTGACCAGACACGCTGACACACTGAGCTCTGTGATCTGTTCCACTCCCACTGCGCGGGGACCGGTCTGACCAGACACGCTGACACACTGAGCTCTGTGATCTGTTCCCACTCCCACTGCGCGGGGACCGCTCTGACCAGACACGCTGACACACTGAGCTCTGTGATCTGTTCCACTCCCACTGCGCGGGGACCGCTCTGACCAGACACGCTGACACACTGAGCTCTGTGATCTGTTCCGTCTTCTTCTTTGTTTCATTGTGGTATCGAATCATTTGGGGTCGATAGGTAGCCACGTACATAAATCGCATTAGATGAGTATACCATTTAACTTCGCCATTACAAATCATTGAGAAGTGAGAGTGCCCAACAGGGGTGCGGGTTGTTCGAAGGAGATACCGCAGCCTCGACACAAAGGTCTATGAAGGAACATGTGTGGTTTTTAATCAGTAGAAGTCAGATAATCCTTACCGCTCTTCCCAAAATGGGACGAGTCATTTGATGACTTCCCAAATTAAAATAAAGAGTGAGATTAGTTGTAGGTATGTTCAGTCTGAGAGTTTCGCAAAAAAACATTCAACTTTTATTATGTCCGTAAATATTTAAATCACAAGTCGTCCTTCACTGTTATAAAAAACAACTCAATGACAACGCTAATGCGTGTCAATCTGCTAAATAACCCATTTCCGTAACGTTAAGAACCGTCCGCAAGAGTGCGGCTAACCTCCGCGCCCTCCTCCCTCCCTCCTCATGAATATCTAACAGCTGTTAACACGTGCTCGTCATCGTCGCGTTGTTCTTCTGTTGTTGTTCACCCCCCCCCCCCCCCCTCCCCCGCGACCCGGCGGACTTTCCCACTGATTACCATTGATTACATTATCATCCTCATTTACGATACTTGTCTCGCAGCTCAAAGACTACATTAAAACATTTTTTGGAATTCTTTGTGAACAAATTCGTTGAAAATTAAAGCAAAAATAACTCGCAGGTACTCATTTTGTTTTTGAAGAAAGTATGCTTCGTTTGGGTCGGAAGGATCTGCTCATGGTTTTATTTTAGGTGACCCCGTGGACATGCTCCATCTGTAGCCAATGTACCGCACACGTGGCGCCCTTAGCGATACAGAATATTCACATTCCGAAATAAAATAAAATAACATATTGTTTTAAAACATACAAACTTACTCTAACGTGTACACCACTAATCACATTGTTACTTAGATTACGTTCTATAATATGTTATCATTTCTAAATGAAAACAACTTGTGGAAATCAGCATGCCTGAGATGTATCTCGATGGCATGTAAAGTCAAGTCAGAGACCTATGAGCGGGATGAAAACTATGACACCAGGTTAGGCATGAACCACACGATAAAGAAAAAGATCCTTCCTAGAGCAAACACTCTATAATATTGCCAGGTTAACATTTGAATAGCAATGAATATGAACAACGGCGTAGCAAATGTGCTACGGCGTAGCAACACGCTACGAGTTCTCGTAGCGCCGCATTGTACACTAGCGTAGATCGCAGCTTATCGTTTAGATTGTCTACGATCGACCGGAGAGCAATAATTGAATGGATATTTTTAGCCAATAGTGAAACTAGCATCAATCTAGTGCATGGATCCAGGATCGATGTCGCGGAGAGGCAATTGTGCACTGTCTACTGCCCAGCAAGTCGGAGACTGCAGGCTAACTGGCGATGTGCGTGTGTGTGTGTGTGAGTGTGTGTGCAACGATGCGTCGCATGCGGATCAATACACACGTCCCACTAGTGGTGGTGGAGCAGAAGGCGCATTACTGCGCGATACTGAGTCACGATTGTGAATGTATGTAGTACCAAAACTATGGGACAATGAATATGGAAAAACCACTAAACACTAAGAATAGAATAATATTTATTTCTGAGTATATGGTAAGTACAAAGATCTTCTTAAAAATAATAGTTTCACATACACGGAATAGTTTCATAAGAACGGAGAAGAAAGTGATAGTTATGTTAGCCCTCATTCCTTTTTTTTAAGAGCTAGCATGCAATAAGAGAGCAGCGGTGGCCCAGTGGTGGCGGCCCCGACTTACGAGCAGTAAGTCGTGCGTTCGAATCTAGGCAGGCGCATTACTGAGTGTAATAATATATTTCATTACCACTATTCTCAAAAACGGTGAAGGACAACATCGTGAGGAAACCGGTATATCCTAGAACCAAACATTCGCAGATACGTGACATCTCCCAGACGGCACTGCAATAGCCACGCGTGGCCCATTCCCTCTCACAGAAGAAGCCTATGTCCCACGAGTGGGAACATTTAGGCTGATATTGTTTTTGCAATTAGTAGGTTGTACGAAGAAATCCTTCCGTGTATCTAACTGCACAGGGACACACACCACCACACACATACACAGACGGAGATGCAGTCATCTACATAAACACACACACATACACACACAATTGTCGCACAGATTCGGTTTGTTTTACACTTATGTGTCGCTGCTCGTGTCTTGTGTGTTATTAAGAATTTAATGGGTTTTACTCATTCTTGCCTTGTTTATTATCTTTATTATTGAAACTCGTTTTATGGCATAGTTATACTATTCGTCTTTATCCCAGAAAACTTGGTGTCTCTCTAACATTAAAAAGGATTCTAAAACTTATCGATAAAATAGATTCTTAATGTTAATAAAAGAAATATTTCCCTACACAGGTCTTAGAACGCCGCGCCGTAAGGCCGAATTAATTAAGATAAACAAACTCTTTGTATAACATCGGGTTCAGTATCGAGTAGGGACGCTCAACGCCCACGTTGTCTATGGAACAGAGGAACAGTTCGCTACACAAAAGGAACTTGTTTAAACTTGCGTTTTGTTAGTGGAACACTCTTTCTCATCGAGTAGCGAGTTGTGCAGCGTGCGCCGCCGTAGTGCGGGTTCGCACCCGGGCGCACAAAGAGCGCTTTGTTACCGACTTGTATCGAACTGCTATTGAATGTAGCACCCACTGATTGACTCAAACGAATTGTTTGCTAACCGCTAACATTGGCCTATACTATACAATCAGTATGTTATCTATTACATTATGTTGTTATTACGAGTGTACCTATTGACTGAGCGACGACCTATCAACTGATTAGTGCTGCGAAGTGATTTGTAGGATTGCATTAGATACAATACGCTCACGTGTTGCAATTCAACATAGCTGGTATAAATCTTGAAATATTCTGCTATGATAGCAAGTTGCTTTTTCAGCGCAAGGCGATCAGTCGAGCAAGGGTTGCTTTCACAACTTTTCGCTTTGAGCTCATTACCTCCCCCCTACCCCATCTCCTTCTACTTCATCCCCTGCTCACCCCGCGTGTCGTCTCTGTACGACGCAGATATCGCAGTATAACCCGCTTTATTGCTTCCTATTCACGTGATCGTTCAGCCGTGCACGTGCCCGCACCGCGCTGCAGCGCTTTACGCGTCGCCACAGACATTGTGCACGAGATACGATAGAAAGCCGCGTTTTGTTTTTAGTGAGCGCTTCAATTGCTTAATTTTACGTTTATTAGCAAAGACAATGATCCTGTCGACCGTTAGCCTCGTTGCGAAGCGTCTGATGTCCCAGTTGGACTGGTACCTTCAGAGCTACGTCAGCTACGATAGCTAAGTACAATGTCCCAAACCACTGAATATTTTGCACAAAAAGTTACTCTACCGTCTATCGTGAACGTCTATTGCTGTAGTGAGAGGGCGACCCTAATATACGAGTAAGTAATAAGCTGACATTACAGTAATATTGCAGATCTGCACAAAAAATATGATAAACGCGGCACATTCCACGCAGCCGACAAATAAAGTGTTCCCCCGCGACTTGTGTGTGTGTGTGTGTGTGTGTGAGGGTCAATCGTCCACTGTATAGTAACGTGATGGTGCCGGATGTTTGCCGACGCCGATGGCGCGATGGTGGCGGTGGACACATGTCGTGATGTCATGGGGCTCGTGGGACACATCGCCAGGTGTCGGAAGTGATCGATTGCGGCTGTGCTAACATTGTACCACTGTTGCGATGTACAGACAGGAAAACAGGTTATTTGCCATCACCATCTTAACCTTGCCTATTTTAGTTTAACCCTTCATTCGTATGAAATACCTATAATGGTTGTATCACGTATCGATGCAGAACCGGCTTGTGCTGATCAGGGAGAGTTGTCCTAACACGGTTAAATCTTACGCTGTGATACAGCGTTACAATTTGCAGCAGAACACTTTTCCTTGAAAAATGTAACTACTAACTCTTTCAGTATTTATTTCGTAAGTCACTATTACTAAAGACATCACTTCAATCCATTGGTAACGCAGATGTACAAAATACTGCGAATGTTTCATTGATTGAGAAGCACAACATTCAATTAATAATAACGAATGAAAGCTTAATATTTGTTATTTGCTCCGCCGTCGCCCACCGTCGCTCACCGTCGCTCACCGTGCCCCGCGCGCTCCCAGCCGGATTACTTCTTATATTGCTTCGGATTGTGTGACGTCACATCATCACCCTACGCGGACGGGTGCAGGGGTGACAGTAAATTATATCAGTTCGGTCATAACTCAGCTGCTAATAGCATCACTGTCATAACACATCAGCGGTACACGGCCAGTCGTCCACTGCTAGACGTGGGGCTCTGATGTGCTTACACGTAATGGTCTATGTGGGGCGAGGAGTGAAGATGCATTTACAAGCTATTCTTATGCACAACTTAAGTTTCGGGAGAAGGAAAGAAACAAAAGAAAGGCTGTCATTCACTAGTATGCTATCAAACTTGCACAACATAATTTTGATAAAGAATCGCATAGCTGTGATTTGTAGGTTTGCCCATACGAAAAATTATGTCTAGTCGTAGATTAAAAACCTCGGTACACATTTTCAATTTAATATCAACAGCCTTTATTGAGCCTTGGGAGAAGCTGCTCCCCGCGTCAGACAGTAGCTTGCAACTTTATAACAACACGGTGATAAAGTAATTGCGAGCGCCGCGTTCATATTGATGAGCGGCCGTCCGCCGGGGGGGGGGGGGGCAGTCAGGGGCAACGGGGTGAGAGGACAATCAGAAGGATTAGTCTGCAAGTGTGCAACAAACAATGGAAACAAGAACGTCTATATGAAATTCATTCTGTAGCCTTTAGGGTAGGTAGGTGGGGTTTTCGCTCTGCCCAAGAGCGGGAGGGGTTATTTGATGATTTTCCACCCACCAAAAAAAAAAGATACTTATTATGAGCAAGAACAATCCTTCTGTGGTAGCACCTTAAAGATGCGCGCCATCGCTTTTAACCGCGTTCTATGAATACATTAGCCGGAAGTAATAACGCTTTAAAAATAATGCCTTCATTCCCTTTTCTTCCTTATAAGAAACGCGCGAGGAGGCACAGGCGAGGGGTGGAAGACCTGTGGGGAGGGGGGCAGACATTTGTCGGCGAATGGTTCTCGTGTGTCACGTGTGTGTGGCCTAGGTTGGCCCGTGGATGGTGGACCACCCATTACATACCAAAGCTTCAAGCCTTAAAAAGTGCGTTTAGCTGTTGGTACCCGTTGTCAGTTGTAGATCTTTGTCAATCGTTACAGGTGGTCATTGGCCTAAACTGGCTAAAGGTATGACTACCAGTCTGCCCAAGAGTTTTGTATTACCCTGCACTAACAGGGCCGTCGAAGTTAGGCAAGCAGTCGCTCCACGTGTAGTACCAGCTACTAAATTCATCATCCAAAGTGCGAAATAACAGTAAGTACTTCCTACTTATACCTAACTTTACTTTGTTTATTCTTGTAATGAAATACTGAATGAATAAATAAATAATAGCAGGCTCGTAACAGAGCTGAGAGCACACAATATAACAATGTAAGCGAGTTACACCGGAACCGGAACCGGCCGAGCTGATAATGATATGTTTCATAATGTGCCTTCATTTATTGTGAAAACGTAATTACAAGGTGTTCACCCCTCCCCCCCACCACACACACCCCCCACCACGTTGTTGCGGCGTGTTCGTGTTGTAATGTTGTTGTTGTTAAATAATTATGTTGAACATACTTCAGCGGAGAGTTATTGTTACATTATTATCAGCTTATAATTAGTTGCGTTTGACAGCCGCTGACGGGTTTATTAGGTGCCGCCACACCTCGCCCATGTTTCGTGTACTGCTTTACATTTTATATTAATTTGTTTCGCAATTAACACCCGTCATATGTCTGTCTTCCTCAACTTTTTTGAGATCAGGTTCTATCTCACCAGATACAACTGAATACCAGTATTTGAGACCTACCACCTATCTGACCTCCACAAGCCAGTTACAGAAGCATAGAGATCCATTATAACTTCCCCAAAAGATTTTCGTCGCAATTGATTCGTTTCCGAACTTGTATCAGATTGTAGTAGAGATAGTTTGGTGTATCTACGCGAAGATGATTTATTAGTTGTTCTTGTTGTACAAACAGTACGAAATATAGACAATTTGTTTGTAGTATCTCGTGTGGAGCAATTGTGTGAGTTCCGTTACTGATTGTGCGTCGTGTCGTGTTACTTCCCGGCGGCTCGTTAGTGTTCACATTGATACCGTTTGTATCTGCTATTCTTGACCTTACTGTCTACTATCAAATAAGATAAAATTACCTCTTATGTACAGAACAACGCGAGAGACAAAACAAATAAAGTTTCCTTTTAGTTTCTCCTCCACCTCCTTTGGACTCCTCAGTACCGTGGAGTCAGGCGAGTCCAGGAGCGAGGCGGAGTGATGTTCTCTCACCTTTCCTCACTTGAGCAATTAGTGTGCACTTACAGTCATGGCTACTTGACATCAATCTACAATGTTCGTACATTGGCGCATTAGTACCGCTACTGCTGGCGGAACGTTCGTCACTCACAATGTGCGCTAAGATTACCTACCTAATCTTCATGTGTCGTGAGCTTTAAACTAATGTGACATCAGCTGTACGATCTCGATCACTTCTGAACGCTTCTGGTAGCGACTAGCAACAAAACAAATACACAGAAGGTCCACCCAACTTTGCACACGTCTATCGAAAAAATACGCTAGAATCAATTGTTTTCGTTCTAAAAGATTAAAATAGAACGCCAAAGAAAATTTAAATGTAACCGTGAGAGACATGTTGGCAAAGTAGTACCTATAAGTGGTTCGTGCAAACAATAGGAACTCCTTACAAATATTTCCCGGAAATACTCGCAGTGAATGCCAGACAAGGTCAACGTCGTGGCTGTCGCACACTAGTGCTCGTCCGCGGCTCCGGCTATACAGTAGTGACAGAAGCGAGCAAGCAGCGGCCGCGCGCCTCATGCTAATGCCTCAGGGAACACTTGCGTAGGGCTCCAAAACAGCGGAAATCTCTACGTTTTATCGCAAATATCGAGCGCCGGTCGATGGCGACCTCTTTATTTCGGCGCGCGATTGTAATGAATTCCAAGCATGCGGAGGGGAACGAAATAATGCCAAGTGACGCCGAGAGATATTAGCATCGACAGAAATGTGCGATTGGGAGGCAACCCCCGACGGGGAACTCCGAATGGGAACGTCGCGAGCGCGTGGCGACGACGCAGACTGATTTATTGGACACACTTAACGACGCGCCGCCGACGAGCGTAGATACAAAACTCCGGGGAACGAAGCCAACACGATGTTCTACCGAACGAGAATCAACGAATACACACATTGATACGAAGCTTCACAAATACTTCATTACAAAGAATTATATTTTTGAAAAAGTTGACTCGGTAATCTTGTAAACATCATCTGCCTGCATTTTCCCAATTATGTTGGAGTCGACTTCGAGTCTAACAGGATGCTGTTATATACCAGTATTATAATAATCCTGCTTTATGACGTTATGGCCTACCATTAGATCATCAATAATTTGACGAATACCCAAGTGTCAAATGTCACTAATCGGAAGATAGCAATAATTCTGAAAATGTTCATGATTTAGAGCAATATTAATTAAATTGAATTTAAATAGAACTGGCGAAATGTGGGCGTAGGTACTATTACGTAAACCTATCTCTGCCTAACCTCTTCCGAGACAATGAAAGTGGCATCACGTCTGTGGTCGCTATCGTCCGCGGCAATGAACATTGTTTCGAGACACAAGTACCTAACATAGAGGGGCCTCTAGTAGCGCCTTGCGAGAGCCCCGCACTAATACCGCGCTCACTTCTATTAGCTTTTTGTATAATTAACTCAGAACCGGCTTACACTGCTCCATCAGTTGAGTGTGCTCACTGGTTGCGGCGCTCCTACAACTAACTTACTACTACGAGCTCTGCATGTTCTATTACAGCGTTCGAATGACCTAGCTTTGCTGGTGTGCTCCACGTTCAGTTGCGATGACATGTTCATTGTAATTAATCATTCGCTCAGCGTCCCGTCCGGCGTCCTTCCGCGGTCACATTCATTGCTCTGAGCGCACACTTGAGATGTTGGGGGTGCCCCAGGGATCTATTTCGGTCCACAATTCCTTAGACAGTCCGGACTACGCCAGTAAATTGGAAGAAAAATGTATCGGGACGGCTGCGGCGGTTACGACCCGCCCCACGTCGCGTCGCTACCGACCTCGCGATTTATAACTCCACTTCCTTTTCAGCACCGCCCCGCTCGACAAATTCACCACAATGTTGGTATCTACTAAATTCAATAGTGTCTGACAACCAGTCTTACAAACGTGTTTCGTATTACTCCGTACTGACTAACTGGTTTGTGGAGTATTGTACTCATTTAGTGAGATTACCTCCAATCCAAACCGATCTAGTTCGTGTTCGTGTGTGAGATCAGATGTTAGTTGCTTCATGTATAATACTGGTATTCGGCTGCACCCGGCTAGACTGGAAGTCGACCCTACTTAATAAGTCGTTTTGTTTGTTAGATGATGTTATTTCATCAGCAATGTAAAAAGGTACCAAAACGTTCTGCGATTATTGAATTAACTTAAAGCTTACGTAGCTAAGCCGCAGTAAAAATGTAATCAAGTAAATGCTTAAACGGATAGATGCTCAGACATTGAGACAATCCAAACGGTAGAAAGACATAAAGCGAGTTTAACGTTCCGTCGTGAACTCGCGATGGAAACAATAAATAGCGGCACGAGATGAGTCTCGTGGCTTTAAAGTAAAGCTTTGTAATTAAATCTCGCCATTAATTTGATGGGAACATAATGCGCATTATATGAGTGCGAGCTGCGGGGAGACTTGGAGCGGCGGTGCGGGTGCGATCGTATCATGTATTGTACTGGGGCGGGATTACACGTGATCTGTGCGGAACACGAACTGGATCGGTTTGGAGATAATCTCACTAAATGAGTACAATCTGCTTAGTACTGTTCATCATGAATGTTCCCTCAGGGTATCACAGCAGTACCCATCGCTTATTGTTGATGACAGTAAGCCTAGATCTCGGCAGGTTCGTGCTATTGACCACCAAGCCCACCCTCTCAACGCGTTACCTTGGTCATTCCAATCACCCGATAAAGAAATCATATTCCTACTCAAGGGCAGATGCAGTGACTGAAACTTCTGCTTTCTTAGCACACACAGTAGTAAGAGTGCTATAAGATGAGAATGAGAAACTCACCAGTGAGGAAGGTAAAGTAGAGGAGTGTGGAGAGAAGGGTGCGCGTGCGGCGCGCGGGGCGGGGCCACGGCGCGCTCGGCCTATGAGCGCGCGGCATGGCGGGGGGCGGGGCGGCGGGGGCGGGGGCGAGCGAGACGGGCAGGCGGCGGCGGCGGGCGGCTCATCTCCACGGACGCAGCATCTGCAACCAACAACCAGCATCACATCACCACAACTGCTACAACATCACTTGACTTAGGATAACTAAACTGTGATGCGCGTGAGTCTAATGGCGATTACAAATCAATTGATAATTTTCAAGACCTGGAAATGAAATGATAAATGTATAGAGTAACAGAATGATGGTACCTGCCGATAAACAGCGGATGACTAATGCGGTGACAAGTGTTAGTTGTATAGAACGACCCCGAATAACTAAAATTGGGAAAGGAGCAGGAGAATGATAACTGAACAAGACCTAGAGTCAGCAGGAGCAGGACAGATCAACAGATGGCCGCTACGTAGTGACTACATCAGTGGTCCACGCTATTGGTTAGGTTCGAGAGATGAACCCGGGGTGCAAAACTGTACGCAACGCAGTGTATTTAATTATCATTTAAACGATACTAAATCCTACATCGTACAAATAGATGGGATTCACGCTGTAGGTACACTGTACAGTGCGTCGCGGTCGTCTAGCCGCTTATCTCGCGGATTTAGCTGACGACCGCTCTCTACGCTCAGGACTCGGGAGAGCTATACGAAACGTTTTTATATCAGACGCCATTCCCTCACCGGCCCTCACGTCAAACTTAGGGTTTTGTTAGTTTGCCGAATACGGCTTAATGTTTATCTTAAGGTATTCAAATCCACCTGAGTTCTAAGTAGGTACGTTTCCGTACTCGACATACTACACCTGATGTGATTTATTGTGGATATTGCAACCAATGCGATAAAACTAAGTGTATAACAGGCACAGCACGGCAGACACACGTGCCTACAGACGCTGCAGTGCAAGGTATCAGTATTATTGTACCATTGAGTGTGAGCGTGAGCGTGAGCAGTGTGGCAACTGGCAGTGTATCGAGTTGAGTTAGTTCCCACGTCGCGCGCCGCCACCTAGCGAACTGAACGCAGGGGTGACAAGCTGCAGAAGGTTTACTAGCTTTGTAATGTAAGCTGCGGTCGAGACATCGTCATACTACAGATTATGGAGGTAGCCAGAACTTAGGTGACCGCCATGTCTCAAAAATAAATTAGATTCAGTTGAATGGAACTAAATGTCACAATCACTGATACTGTCGGCGACTTTTACGGACCTATTGTCAAGATATGAAATAGTAGTCATTTCATTTTGCGTTAGGGCCTTATCGTACTAGCGGATTGCGAACGCACGAACACGCCGCGCGTCCGCAAGGAATTCGCTGCGCATGCGCGGCGTGTTCGTTGTGTGTCCGTGACGAATTCGTTGCGCGCCCGCTCCGCTTTGAAGACGTTCGCAATCCGCTAGTATGATAAGGCCCTTAGTCTGGAAGACAACACAGGGAAAACGTTTACTTTGTGTTGTCCCCTCAAACTCGGATAACTGTTTTTGAAATTCTCACTTTCCCTTCTGATTGTAGTGCAAGTTGCGCCTTCTGAGCTGTAACCGTGTGGTGAGTAGTAGTGGCGGGGTGCGTGGGGGGGGGTCTGCGAGAACTGATCGTATTTCTCCGGATCGAGTGGAAGGAAGTGTTTAGCTAGCTTCCTCCGCTCAGCGACTACTGCGGGGCTGCGGCCGCCAAACTACGGATCGGAAGCGTTCGGGAATTGCCGAGCGTCGCCGACGGCGCCTCCATTATGTGTGGCGAGGAACTCTTTGTGCACTCCGCGGAAGTCACCCACCAGCCACGTGCACTGCTCCGACACGCTGGGACTGCGACACATGTTAATAGTTATGTAGAATTGTAGATGTAACATCACATAACCCATTAACATAACCTAAGTCAGTATGTGATGTGCCTCAAAAAAAAAGAGTTCCTAAACTAAAACAAATATTTTATAAAAACTTTTTTGAAGCTCACTATTTGTTCAATCCTTTCTTAATTCTCTACGAGTGCTAAATTCTTACTTTCTCTTGCATCACCTACTGTTTCTAGTGCTACCCTTATAATGTAAGTTTAAACTTTTAATTGGCCTTCTTTTACTATCTGTATCTACTAGCTGTAAGTTTTCTTAAGAAACAAATAAATTAAAACATATTTTTTTAAGAAAACGTACCTACTATGAATTTTTCCTGTGTCGTATGTGCGTTTAAAGTTAAAGTCAAAGTTCAGTTATTTGTCTGAAACATGAGTATACCTACACACAAAGCATGCAAGAGGTTATATATACCCACTCAATAAGAATTATAACATGGTATAAGTACACACTTTAGGCTCTGTATGTGTATAGTTGTAGATATGATCCGCTCCTTGATGTTCGGTTGTTAGAGCAATATGTAAGTTTGTGGACGCTCAATTGAATCACTTTCAAATTTTGGGGTGGAGGGTGGGGGGGGGGGGGGAGATATTGATACGTTCACCTTTAGTTCAGTGATACGCCGCGCGAGACTGTATAGTACACCTGAGAGGGAGCTTGTACTTGCTGTGGGTGTATACTGTATAGTAACCTCAGCCGGGATCCTGCCTGATCAATTAACTGCACACAGTTTAATTTAAGAAAATAAGAGTAAAAGCTAAGATAATGATACCTTCCGAGTTAGTTTGCTATTTAGACTGAAACTATCAGGGCCGTACGATTACTATCTAATCGATACAGCAGGCGCCAATACAGAATTGCCAGACTTATGTGGCAATGGACAGGGCACATTGCTCGCAGAACGGATGGGGCTGAAAAGTTCTGGAGTGGCGACCACGAACGACTGAACGAGATATTGTGTTGGAAGGCCTCCCACCAGGTGGACCGATGACCTGGTGAAAGTGACAGGGATCCGCTGGATGCGAGACTCACGGGACCGATCAATGTGACAACACTTGAGAGAGGCATATGTCCAGCAGTGTTGATGATGAAGCGAGTCAGTCTTTTTTTCGTGTTGGTTCGATGCACCAGCTCTCTGACCCTGCGGAATGCGTTATGATTATATTATGAAGCTCAAACTTGTTACAGACTTTTAATAAGTGTTCAGGTGAGCTCCCCCCCCCCCGCACCCCGCACCCCGCACTCATCTCAACAACAAACACGCGTGATTAGGTATACCGGTGAAGTTAGCTCGTAAACACACTTCCAGTGGGAGCAGTGGGGTTCATTCTCACCGCGATTATCGATAACTCATTATTCACTTGCGATAACTTAGCGTTACCACAATAATGAGCGTTATTGACTCACTTTACTTCGACACTTACGAGTTCACGGGAGCGCTTCTTATTCAATAACATGTGTGAACTTTATCGCTGTCTGAGATGAGTTAATGGTAGGTAAGATTCAAGTTTAATACGAAGCGAGCTTGCAGGATTCTACCTATAGTACGTTATGATGTACCTAGGACTTCGCCAACATAGGAGTTATTTAAAGATTTAAGATCTAATAGGACATTGATCAGTAACTCGTGAAATGAATCCGTGATGATAACAGCATCAGATTGCGGCAAACTTATCATCGTAGAGTTCGTAGTGTACAGTGCAATACATACCACGAGATAAATGTGAATGTTTTTAGTGCAATGATGGAGTCCTCTCACGTCGCGTGAACAGATCCTGATTATATAATCAGCGGACGTACGCAGCATGGGGGCTATGGGGCAGCACAGAATGATGTCTTAGTGATGGTTGCGTGCACGGATCGGCTTCACATTAAAACGCCGATGCCTCAATGTTATGCACCCCTCGCGATTACTTTGTTATTTCTCTCTCGGCTCCCGCAGCATCCTCGCGGGGATGTCAGCGGGGTGCGGGGTGCGGGGTGCGGGGGCCGTGCTCACTCTTGATAAATGTCAACGACGGAGCTCAAGAAAAATTCAAGCAATAACAAGTTGCGACAAGCTGGAGGGCGCTACAAAAGAGAATTAGGAATTTATCGTTGTACTTTACACAATTTTACTGTTTCGCAGCAACTTTCGCTCTCCAGTTTTGATATTCGTTTCGTTCCGGGCCGCCGCCGCCGGCACCTGACTAATGTGCTGCTACTACAAGTTGGCCGCGAACACAAAACTCCCACTTATCGTAAACTTGTACACGAATGTATTGCCAGCAATAAACACGGACTCATAGCTTACTACAGCCGCCGACCACTCAGGGGACGCGGGACCGTTGAATCAGCGAGCTCTGGTTCTACAACTAAAAATGGACATTCTCTCTCCATCACGTGGATACTTATTTGTAATAGTTAGTGTTAGGAGGTCAGTCACCACACAATTAAACAAATATCGCCGTTCTTCTTCTTTACGTGTCGATGATCTCAAATTGTGTTAGACCAGTATGTAGGTTAGGTATATAGCCACCTGCACAGCTCTCTCATTTGCTTCGAATAAATCTTGAAAGGTGCAAGTGGTTGTGCAGGATGGGCAGAATAGAAGGAGGCACATATCCTGCAGAGGGGCTCCACACTGGAAATTGGTTTAGGTAGGATGGATCGAGGATATATTGATCGCTGTGATTCAATCTACAGCGGCCAAGGCCAGGATATCGTTTAATTATTTCAAAGTTCCCAGGTGTTTATTTTATTGTGAAGGATTTCAGCTTATGATTACTGGCTCCATGTCTGACATGTCTGTCGACACATAACAATCAGCTAACTTGCTGCTGCCATGCTGTGACAGTGAGAGCTGTGACGGCAATCATTGGAGTACGGTTATACGGTACTACCTACTAATCTCAAGTTTACAATGAAATGCCAGAGCTAGTTAGCGCCGCACCGCGAACATTGAAACTTAGATGAACAGACTGAGTAGTGAGTACTAGTAAGTAGTAAGTAGGTACCTCAGCTGTAAGGATGTAAGATCACTTGATTTGTACAACACGTATTACTTACTGACTGACTACGTTGGGACTGGGGACGTAGTACCTCACGTACATACAAACGTATCAGTCACTGAACATGGTGGTACTTACACTGAACATGAATGACGTGTTACGGTGTTATCGTGAGACAAACAACACACGTCACACAACACAGGTCTACAAAAAAAAATTTTTTTGTGTTGCCTTCGATATTTTTGTGAGATCTATTTATTGATAACATATCTTTTAAGAAAAAAGTCATTGGTGTACTAGATCAGCTCTAGTTTTTCAGTTATTAGGGTATGTGTAGGGTATACTTGGGCCTGTTTCTACAAGAATTCACAAATCTTCGAGTCAAAAAAAGTACTACTAATATAGTTTTAAGTTGTTTAAAGTAATACAAAATATGTGTGTATGTATATCTATGGGTATTTGTTACCAGAAAATAAATGGTTTTTATTCTATTATACATTTTGAATGTAAAAATAAAAACTAAGTAAGAGGAAAATCATTTTTATGCTCCCAATTGATGTAAAACATAAAATTACGGTTTATTTTATTTTGGTTGTACTTGTTTTAATAGTGAGTTTTAAAATATCTAAACGAACCAGGGTTTTTTTTTAAAAAAATTTTTGCTTTCCATACAAATTGTTCTATTTCATACAAACTTCAAACCGAAATAAATAAAAAACTAGAGATAATTTCCAAAAACTGTTAATACTACGTTATTTCTGGGTACAAGGCCATACTTAAACCACTCTCATATCAAGAGCAACAAATTCACTGTTAACTAGTGCAATATACTCCTTGGATGAGATAAAATATTGATAAAGTTGGAAGTTGTCCACATGGGAAAGTAAACTAAAGTCCAGGCAAATAGAGTCGCGCTATTACGATCCCGTCTGTCATCAACATCTGCCTGCCTTATTCTCTGCGGTGGGGTCAGCTTCCAGTTTACGTATACCGCTGAATAGCAGTAGTTTCCATAGCATGACTATCTGACCTCTTGAACATAATTAGATTTAGGGTAAGACTGGTTTCCAACCTTACGGTGTACTGGCTACAGTGACTGCCTTTAACGACAGGCAAAGATCTGCAAATGATAGCAAGGACCAAAGGTTTAATAAGCTTTCGAAGCACTATTGGAATTCGACGAGTAATGGCACAGCCACGGTCCTTCAATGGCCACTCATCCATCCATTGGCCGCCCCTGGCAAGCACTTAACTTTGTAGATTACAAGCCTTGTAATCACGAGCGCAAATAGTCTTAAGTGAAATATAATAATCGTTATGCGATATAGCGACCACTCGGTGCTGACTGCTGACTCCACATACGAAATCATCTCTCTGACAGCCCATAGCGACAGTCAGCTAGCTCGTTACAATATCATATTATTAAAACATCTTTCCGATGAACTTCCGAATAAAAATGTAGATTTTTTTTAATTTTAGAGTCGTACTGTCGACTTTTCACTAACAGCTTACTCGTAGGTATATGGATAATGATGCTATGACATGCAAATAGATTATTGAGAATTTTACATTACATCTTGGAAGATTTATAAAACAATAGGATAGTCCTGCTGTCTTCAATGGATCAGAATGTTGGGCCACAAAAGGGATGACTGAAAGGCATCTAAATGTGGCTGAGATGAGAATGCTAAGGGGGATGTGTGGAGTTACGCGAATGGATAACATAAGAAATGAGTACATAAGAAGAGGTCTGAAAGTGGCGCCGGTGACTGAAAAGTTGTGCGGAAATCGGTTGTCGTGGTATGGGCATGTGATGCGGAGGAATGAGGAAAATGTCGTGAGGAAGGGTTTGAATATAAATGTAGATGGGAAGGTATAAGAGTTGAGGAAGACCAAAGAAACGAGGGATGGACTGTGTTAAGAATGATATGGTAAGAAAGGAGGTGTCTCATGAGATGACAAAAAAACAGAGAATTGGGATCAGGGCAAGAGAATGATGATGATCTTGGAAGAAATATATCAAACGAATAAGAATACTACCTATTATAAATTAGTTTGAAGTCTTATCTAACAACAGGTGTGTTACGAGGTCGTCGGTACGGATAGGTACTACCTGTCTTATTGTCCGTGTCTAGAAGTTCCAACATCGACAGTTTACATACTAGTCATTAGCAAGAAATCAAACCTTGTCTGAGCATCATCATACGATATTACATTTTCAAGAACATCGTTTGAGAGCCGAGCAAGACGCTAATCACTTGTTAGTCAGGCATGCCGACTACAGCATTGCTCTCAGGTCCAGGCAGGATGTAGGTACCTACTTGTTTTATTTTTATTTCTACGTTTCGTTAAATACACACACACACCACACATCACGTTTAAATATTTACTTTTACCTAAATTAACTTTATATTCTTAATCGCTCAGGTAGATCGACACTGTTTATAATCTACCTTCAGTTTTTTGATTTTCTCCGCCTCGGTGCGACAGGGGCGAAGGGGCGGAGGTAGAGGTCGAGCGCTGGGCTCGGCGTGAATAGTAGTTCGTATTGAGACGTGCTGGGCGTCGAACGAATATTATAGTAGCCATAGAATCACGGGTGAAAGCGCACGCGCATTGATTAAATCGACTTGTGGAGTCATTTCGCGGCACCCAATTATACTAGTTAAGCAGTACGGTTAGCGACGCTGTGAATGTCGAACGGGTTATTGATAATATCATTGGTTGCCTTGTCACGGGAGTGCTATTGGGAAAGCACCGAGGCTTTTGTGGTTAGACTAATACGGAGTGAGTGTGGTGGCTCGCGTTAACGGCGTGGCTTGCAGCGACGTGGAAGAATCGTCCGGAACTACCAGCAAACCATCGCAAGGTCATATACACTCATTATACACATACACAGTTACACAACTTGCGAGGGGTCAAGGAAGTGAGACCGGCTCGAAGAAATGAGGTAAGGGTAGCTGTAAGTTCAGAAATTGTAATATTGTTCGGAGGCGCGTATCGCGTCTATTTGATCCCGTTAGGACGGCAGCTGTACTGAGACCTGTCTCCCATGGGCCCGAGATAAGGTTCGGCTGAGTCCTGGCGCGATCAAATTCTGGTAGCAGAGCGTGGTTTATTTAAACCCACTTTGTAAAAATTAGTAGGTACCTGGTACCAATTTACTTTGTAAAAATTGTGTTCATGTACAAATTCAACTTGTAGGTAGTAGTACATTGACCTACATACCAGTGTACACCTCAAGTTGAGTTTGGAATTATTAATAATAAGTACATAAATGGAATGTGAATATTCGTTGATAAAATAATTTGTTATTTACGTTCGGTTACGCACAAATATAACCTCATCACAAATCGTGTTATGATTGTCAACATTTGAGACATAGAGGAATAACCTCTAGAGCACGTAGAGGAATAAGTTCAAGAGTTGGCATAGCGTCGTAGATTTATTCACTCAACGAATATATTATTATTGTTAATTCCGGATACAATAATTGTTATTTTTTTTGGTTATTGTTATTTATTATTGCATAATCGCGTATTGAAGTTGGTACTATGGCTCCGTCAGTAACGAAAACTATCGCAGCCAGAATCGAAGCTGAATTGAGATGGTTTTCATCGGTTGTTACGTTGGTAGGTCGCACCGATCGTGAAGATGCGTTATTGTCACGCGCTCGGCAAGTTGACGAACGATATGACGCCGTGTTAAAGTGTCACGCTGAGTATTTAGCATGTCTCGAATCGACGGATCTGTCGTCGGTGGACAAGGATGCTCAGGTGGTACGGGGCAATGTGGACCAGTGTGGGGAAATGTCCATGAGCATAATCCAGGCGGCGGCCGACATTGAGCGATCGCGCATGGGTGACGTCAGGGAATCATGTCGGCCAGCAGGCGTAGGAATTCAGGCGCCGTTGCCACCAGTACATGTACCCGAGTTTAGCGGCGAGTATGCCGATTGGCCGCGATTCCGCGATATTTTTAATAGTGTCGTGCATTCGCGTACGGATCTCTCGCCCGCCTACAAGATGGCTCAATTAATGGGTAGGCTTAACGGTGAGCCGCACGACATCTTGACCCACCTGGAGATTACGGACGCCAGTTATGAGACGGCATGGGGCCTATTAATCGACCGATATGATAATCGGCGATTAATAGTTGATGGCCTCATTGATAAGATTTTTGAAATCCCGAAGGTGTCTAACGTGTACGAAATAAGGTCGAAAATCCTTAATCCGGTCACGGTTGCGGTGAACACGTTAGATCGACTTAAGTTGTCGTTAGGGGACAATAAATATATCATCGTCAATAGGGTTTTACGGAAGTTGCCGATCGACGTGGTGGCGCGCTTTGAGCAGTCACATGGTGGCGAATCGACGGACCACCTCCCAAGTTACGATGACTTGAGGGTGTTTTTAGGAGGCGAGTGCCGGCGGGCGGATTGCCAAGGGGCATCCACGTCGCACCCTCCTCCGTCAACCCGACGTACGAGCGGGCCCAAGCCGGTTGAGCCCCGTCGGGGGGGGAAGAAATACCACGCCCTCCAATCGGAAGTGTGCGCCTTCTGTCGGAAGGAAGGGCACGGTCTCGCCGCATGCGCGGACTTTAAGGCGCAGCGGGTGCATAGACGAAGAGGGGTGGTCAAGCAGCGCTATTTGTGCTTCCGCTGCTTGGGGACTCACTTTGTACGTGAGTGCCACAGGACCACTAACTGTGGAACCTGCGGAGGAGCCCATCACGAGTTGCTATGCCTGGCGGAGAGTAGGGAGGTGCACGGAGCCTCGCCGGGAGGTCACCCCCCCTCTCCTAAGCCAGATTCGGGTGGTCGGTCACCCCCCCCTAGGGGGGGTGGGTCGGCCAGGAATCAGCGGTCGCCGCCCCCTCGGGGGGGTGGGCCAAGGGCTGATCCAGAGCACAACCCGATACCGTCGTCTTCCCCGCGGGGGGGGGATAGGCACCGAGACTCGGGCAGGGGCCCGGAGGTAGTACAGACGGGTTACGCGGCGTACTCGAATGCGTTGGGGGGCATGTTGCCACCCCCGAGTAGTCGCTTCTCCCCGCCTCTCGCAGAACGCCCTCGGCTGACGGCGCGCCCGCCACCGTTCGGAAGGATGCCAGTAGGCTACTTCCGACCGGCACGGATGTCACCGATGGGTCGGGAGGGTTACTACCCGGGTTGGGACCCGTATACTGGGACAGTATTTACTCCCCCTCCGGCAGGGGAGGAGGGAGGTGCCTCCTATTAGCAACTAGCAGCCTGTTCGTCAGTGGTGCCCACCCCGACAGTAACGGTATTATTACCGACGGCTAGGATTACTGTCAGGGGTACTGACGGACAGCCGGTGCACGTGCGAGCACTGTTAGATTCAGGGGCACAAGGTTGTATTGTGTCCAGCTGTTTAGTGAAAAAGCTGGGCCTTACATTAGAGCCATCACGGGATGGCGCCGTAGGTATAGGTGGCAATCGGGTGCCTCACCTCAGGGGTCAGACGACATTCCTGTTCGAGATGGGTGACACGGCATCGGTCACGCGGGTGAATGCCACGGCGATCGTTTTGGACGAAGTGGTTGGGGTCCTCCCTCAGACTCGGTTACCGTCTGCGGTAAAAGGGTTGACCAATGGATTGGAGTTAGCCGATCCCCACTTCGCGATCCCCGGACGGGTGGACGTCTTGCTTGGGTCTGACGTCCTCGGGAAGCTGCTCCGAAGCGGCAAACGGGAGCTGCAACCAAACGGGGTTGTGGCCATGCGTACCGCAGGTGGTTACGCGTTATTGGGCCCAGTACGGGAACCACAGCACTCAACGGATTATAGCTCCATATATTATGGCAGCGTGTTATCCGACGTCCTGCAACGGTTCTGGGCAACGGAAGAGCCACCCACCGCTCTTAGAAATAACCCACGTGATGAGGAGTGCGAAACATTCTATCGATTTAACACGGTGCGCCTCCCATCGGGTAGATTTATGACAAGGTTGCCATTTCTGTCAACTCGACCTCCGCTGGGGAGCTCATGGAGTCTGGCAGAAAAGCGGTTAGTGGCAATGGAAAGGCGCATGAAGCGGGACTCCAACTTCCGACAGAAGTATGTGGAGTTCATGCGCGAATACCTGACGTTGGGTCACATGTCGGTGTCCAGGGTTGACTATCGTCATGAGGAGCATTATGTGTTGCCTCATCATGCTGTTTTGAAGACACCTGACTCAAAGATTAGGGTCGTGTTCGACGGGAGCGCGGAGACGTCTAGCGGGGTGTCCCTGAATCAATGTCTCCATGCTGGTCCTAAGCTGACCAGAGACATTGCAGACATTCTCACGGACTTCAGGAGACACCAGGTTGTCTTCGTTACGGACGTACGGATGATGTTTCGTCAAACTGAGATTCATCCAGACGACCGTCGGTTCCAGCTGATATTGTGGCGAGAGAGCCCAGAAGAACCGATGGTCACGTACGAGCTCAACACAAACACGTACGGATTAAAGCCCAGCCCATATGTAGCCATGCGTACGCTACGAGAACTGGCTGATCAAGAACGGCTCCGCTTTCCCCGCGCGGCTGCTGTCATTGATAGGGACGTCTATGTAGACGACATTTGTACGGGCTCAGACAGTATTGAGCAGGCGCTCATCTTAAGGGATGAATTGGTGGCGCTCATGGCCTCCGGTGGCTATGAACTCAGGAAATGGCTGTCGAACTGCCCAGAGGTACTGGCAGGACTGCCAACTGAGTATCAACAAGACCCGCATTTGTTTGAGGATTCGGAGAATCTTCATGCGTTGGCCATTTTAGGGGTCCAGTATCGACCGAGTCAGGATGCCTTCACATACAGTTGTGAGGCCGAGTTGCTGTCGAAGACCTGGACCAAGCGATCGGTCCTTTCGACTATCGCACGAACGTTCGACCCAACCGGTTGGATCGCGCCGGTCACGTTCATGGGAAAGTGCTTCATTCAGAAGCTTTGGTTGGCTCAACTAGGTTGGGATGATCAGCTCACGGAGGAGCTGGCTCGGGAGTGGTCGGCATTCGTCACCACCTTACCACAGATCTCAGAGATTGAGATCCCGCGTAAACTGCTCCCGCAGGCAGGAGTCAAGGTCACCCTGCACGGGTTTTGTGATGCGTCGGAGAAGGGGTACGCGGCCGCAGTCTACCTGAGAACAGGTGAGACCGCTGGTAGGGGAACGGTACGCTTGGTACTGGCCAAGAGCAAGGTTGCACCTGTTCGGACTCGTTGGACGATTCCGAAGATGGAACTGGCAGGTGCAGCCCTTCTGACGCGGCTCTTGAACCATGTGGTGCGGAATTTGCGTGGTACGGTGGCTCTGAACGAGACGGTCTATGCATGGACTGACAGCCGAATCGTGTTATGCTGGTTGCAGACTTCGGTCCACACGCTCGAGGTATTTGTGGCCAACCGAGTCTCACAAATAAATAGCTCAGAGACTCCTCTGGTCTGGAGACATGTTCCAGGTGAGATTAATCCGGCTGACTGCGCTTCACGCGGCTGTCCGGCGCCTGCTTTGGTTGAACATTCTCTTTGGTGGGGGCCACAATGGCTGGAACAGCCACATGCGGAGTGGCCATTTAATGAGTGCGGTCGACATTCATTACCCCCAAACCAAGGCTTGAGGCTGAATGTGACTACAGTGGAACCCGCCACCGTAGACCACACCCTCTTGGAACGATATAGTTCGTTAGGGAAGTTACTTAGAGTAACGGGATGGGTAATGAGATTTGTCAAAATTGTCGTTGTCCTGTCGCGCAGCGAAACATGTCGCCTATAATGGGACCTGAAGAACAGCGAAAGGCTCTCTCACTCTGGGTGAGAGTCGTTCAGAGGAATGAGTTCCAGGACGAAATTAGGGTCTTGAAGACTGGCGCAGGTCGATTGAAAAAAGGTCTTGTCCGCCTCAACCCGTTCATTGATGAGCATGGAATGCTCCGGGTGGGAGGACGATTACGGAATGCCGACTTGCCCTATGCAGCGCGACATCCTCTAATTCTCCCCAAGAAGGGAGCTTTGGTGGAGTTGTTGGTTAGGGACCGTCACACCAAGAATTCACACGCAGGCTGTAACACCCTTCTGGGCATTTTGCAGCGTGAATTTTGGATTTTATCGGCCCGCAGAATCATACGGAGCGTTGTGTTTCGTTGCTTGCCTTGTTACCGACTCAAGGCAGCCACAATGCAGCCACAAATGGGAGACCTCCCGGCCGATCGAGTCACGGAGGCTCGGCCATTTGCTGGCGTAGGGACAGATTTCGCGGGGCCTTTCATGGTCAAGACATCGCACCTTCGCAACGCGAAGTCGGTTAAGGCATATCTGTGTGTCTTCGTGTGTCTGGCGACCAAGGCCGTTCATTTGGAATTGGTGGCCGATCTCTCTACGGAGGCCTTTCTGGCGGCGTTAGATCGATTTGTTTCTAGACGGGGAGTACCGTCACTGATTCGGTCGGACTGTGGTACCAACTTCAAGGGCGCCGACCGGTGCTTAAAGGAAATTGTATTGTTTTTAAGTCAGAATGAGCGAGAGATTGGCACGGGCCTCGCCAGTCGGGGCATTTCGTGGTATTTTAGTCCACCTGGATGCCCCCACTGGGGTGGAATTTTCGAGGCAGTAGTCAAGTCTTCCAAGACTCACTTGTATCGGGTCATCGGCTCAACGATTCTCACCTTTGAGGAGTTGTCAACGGTGTTTTGCAGAATTGAGGCGGTCTTAAACTCGCGACCTTTGTGCCCGTTGAGCGCTGACCCGAATGACCTTGAGGCCATGACCCCAGGTCATTTTTTGATTGGCCAACCACTTAACGCCTTGCCGGAATATCCGTATACTGATGTCAAGTTGTACCGGTTGTCACGGTATCAGATGTTACGGCAAATGAGCCAAAATTTTTGGAAGCGATGGTCGCTGGAGTATTTGCATATTCTACAGCAACGCGTTAAGTGGACGGACAGGACGACCCCACCCTGCGTTGGAGACCTCGTTCTGGTTAAGGATGCTAACCTATCACCGTTGTGTTGGCGACGGGGGCGCATTGTTAACCTGATTACGGGCAAGGATGGGTTTCCAAGGATCGCAGACGTCCAGGTGAGGGACTCGATCCTTAGACGGGCAGTTTCAACTTTATCTCGACTCCCGGGAGTTTGAGCGGACCGACAACGGGTCGGTCCGGGGGGGGTGATTGTTTATAATCTACCTTCAGTTTTTTGATTTTCTCCGCCTCGGTGCGACAGGGGCGAAGGGGCGGAGGTAGAGGTCGAGCGCTGGGCTCGGCGTGAATAGTAGTTCGTATTGAGACGTGCTGGGCGTCGAACGAATATTATAGTAGCCATAGAATCACGGGTGAAAGCGCACGCGCATTGATTAAATCGACTTGTGGAGTCATTTCGCGGCACCCAATTATACTAGTTAAGCAGTACGGTTAGCGACGCTGTGAATGTCGAACGGGTTATTGATAATATCATTGGTTGCCTTGTCACGGGAGTGCTATTGGGAAAGCACCGAGGCTTTTGTGGTTAGACTAATACGGAGTGAGTGTGGTGGCTCGCGTTAACGGCGTGGCTTGCAGCGACGTGGAAGAATCGTCCGGAACTACCAGCAAACCATCGCAAGGTCATATACACTCATTATACACATACACAGTTACACAACTTGCGAGGGGTCAAGGAAGTGAGACCGGCTCGAAGAAATGAGGTAAGGGTAGCTGTAAGTTCAGAAATTGTAATATTGTTCGGAGGCGCGTATCGCGTCTATTTGATCCCGTTAGGACGGCGGCTGTTCTGAGACCTGTCTCCCATGGGCCCGAGATAAGGTTCGGCTGAGTCCTGGCGCGATCAGACACAGTCTACTATGTATTATACTTTTAGCATAACTTTGTAAGCTGAATCACTGTCTCTCAAGATACAGGTTTACCTAGTTTGAGAGGCAGGGTTTTCCATACTGTGTACAGATTTCGGTTATTAGATTGTGCTCCATTGTATTACTATCAAGTGTCATGTACCTACATTGTGTGTATATAAAACATGTTAAATCTGCTTTTTGTGAAATAAAGTTATTATTATTATTATTATTAATTGTCGAAGGTGTTCGTTGTCGCTTGATCAGTTGCCAAGGAGCAGACATCTGCTGCACTGTTAGGTATATGATGTAAACTCACAGCTATCGTCCTTAACGCTTCCCGTAGCTGGAAGATTAACAGGAATAATTGCACCTGGAGACCGACTTGTTCAGACCAACTTCCTATATTATTGAATCGTTCTCCATTACAGCAAATATCTTCCTAAGAGTATATTATTATACTCTGACTCGCCGTCAATCCAACCAATTCGGTTCCAACTCTGCAGAAACAGAGCATTTTTGCTCGAGTTTAATCTTTGAATCAAATTGAGTCTTTAGGTTGTTTTCCCTAACGATCGATGTGTCAAACAATTGTGATGATAGCTACTTAATTTCACGGCCAGCGGGAATGTCAGACAATAAAATTGTATGTATTGAAACAATACACAATGAAGAAGACAAATACACACATACAATACCTACTTAATGTAGATTATGTATTATTGTGTCAATTGATAGCTTCGTGTCTTTGATTGTATTGCACACGATGTACTGTTACTAGGTATCTACATGTACAGGGGGTGACTTATTGACATGTTTTTTTATATTGGCTTGATTCATTATTATTTAGTTTAAATTATGTTTGTTATAATTTCAGTCGCATAATATCTTCAGTGATACCCATGTAGTAAATAAATAAATAGATACCACTAGTAACTGTTAACTGAGCCTACTTACTAATGAACACTCAAGCGATGATTAAGAGTCGTTATCAAAAGAGGTTTCATCTTCCTCAGTTATTTTCTCAAATGCAATATTCTCGTAGATATGTGCATAGTTATGAATGATAGACCAGATGTATTTCAAATAATCTTATTTCAAAGATATTTTAATTCATGTTTTCAGTTTTAAATGTGACCATTGACAAAGATATGAGTTTTCTAAAAGTAACTATGTGATTTACATCAATTAACTGAATGTGGAACAACAAACTTGGAATCGCCGGTAAGTTAAGTGATGATTATCGCCAGAGACATGTTGAGTTCACTTAAGCACTGTGTTGTCATCGTGTAACACTCACCGATGTCGGGACGCGGAGCCTATTGACACTAGCACACACACACGGGACGTCCTCTCTCGCCAGACGCCGCGAGCAAACTGGCACCCCCGCGCGCGACCCTCCGCTCCACCCCTCCCCCGGCGCACGGGAGCACACCCGCACCCCGCACCGCGCGCACCCCGCGCACCCCGTGCGTCCCGCACCCCGCACCCGGCGACAAGCCACGCGACGCACAAAGAGGGGATCAGCCGCTCCCGAATCCCGATACCGCCGATAATCAGCCTCAGCACCACGCGCCGCCACGCTGTCTGCTACATGATGGCGAGTGCAGCACAACGCCATTTCGGAGAACCAGACACGCCACTCATTTCAGAGACATTAAACCACGACCTGTATAAGGCACGTTATGGGTACAACAGAGTCACGGAATGTTCCGGCGCATCATGATCTAGTTCACAGAGCAGCCTTCGCCTACTGGCGGCGCGACGTGGACGTGTGACATTGTACCTCCACCACGCCACAACCACGCCACCACGCCGCCGCCGCCAGCGTGACCACGCATTGTGCGCGGTTATCCACGGTCGCGCACTGACTTGTAACGGTAATGTGCTCATCACACACGCAGCTGCAGAAGGTCCACTCCTCACAGCTCACCGCTCGTCAACTAGCACATACATGAAACATTTTTGACTGGCCTGTTGGTCTAGTGGTTAGTGACCCTAACTGCTATGTCGGAGGTCGTGGGTTCGATTCCCACCCAGGACAAATGTTTGTGTGATGAGCACGATCATTTGTTCTGTGTCTGGGTGTAATTTATCTATAATATGTATGTATTTAGAAATATATAAGTATGTTTATCAGTTGTCTAGTACCCATAACACAAGCTCTGCTTAGCTTGGGACTAGATGGCGTTGTGTGATAGTTGTGGAATATTATTATTATTATTATTATTATTATTTGGTCACTCTGGTTACATCCGAAACCAGATAAACGATTAATTGACTCTTTTTTCAGATATAAAGGTAAGACCAGAAATTACTGACGTAATGTTATTGTTCAAACGAATAACAATCTAATCAAAAAAATCTAAACTTTTTTTCTGAAAACAACTTTGATGATCTATGTGCAGTGGACAGTCACAGCTGCAGTGGTGAATGGTTCTAGACTTCTAGTGTGTGGTGCATAGTGCGTGCGTGGTGCGTCTTAGGTCATGTAGCGCACGCGTCGCTTTGAGATGGTAATGCGTGCGCGGTATATACGGGGCGCCACTCGCTGTCCACCGCAGTGTACGCACCCAGTGCTCTGTCACCTGTTGCTCGTTGTCTCTGTCCCTACATCCCTACATCACCATGTGGCGCTACTCGTGTGTCGCGGTCCTGCTGCCCACCTTGCTGATGCTAGTGAGTCACCTTACGTACGGTCGCTACTGCCGCTGTAGTCGCGGCTGCAACACCAGGACGGCACGATGTTGTCATCCAGGTTTGAGTGAGTAATGATCAGAAGCTGGCCGCTCTTGTATCTGACGCGTTGTTTGTCCGCAGCAGTTGCAGTGGGACGGCGGTGTGGACGCGGCGCCCACGCTCGGCCTGCTCTCCCTCCTCGCCTCGTGAGTACCACCTCCACACCACAATACAACACGCGTACCTTCACCGCAGCACTTGTGATGACGATGTGTTACGTGTTGCAGGAACGGCACCGACCTGCTGTCCACCTTGCTGATCAACCACATTCAGGAGAAGGTCAACACGCTGGAGATCATCGCCGACTTCATCTCCGCCGCCACTAACAGCACTGGTCAGTACACATACACCCCTAACGCCCCTAACCAACAGACCCACACGAACCTTTGACGAACACCTAACAACTACATTTAGAAAACCAACCTATGTCACTACTATTTCTCTCATAATAATATTATGTAGGTTGTGAAGTTCTGCTAGATGCGAGCTGCTCGGGTTTGGTCATTGTGCCGACACTTGAGGGAGGCCTATGTCTAGCAGCGGGCGTCTTTTGGCTGAAATGATGAAAGTTTACTGCGTTGAAACCATTTGACAAAGCTTTGTTATTTGTAACAGGATGATAACGCAGAGCTCACGTCGACCCTCCCCTGGACCACCGTCAACCGAACACGCGGCCAATACGAACTTAGAAGTAACGTAGGCTAATGTTGTTATTTATTGTTTATCTCCCACAAGACTTTGTTGTTCAATAAATGTTATATTTGAACTAGATGATTGTCTTACATTACATTTACTTTACCTTCATTTTACTTTACTGCTTTACTTGGATACCATGCAACTACCGTCAACCACGGTTTTGGTTTTGTGTCCGGTTGCTTGAAATGGGCTCGCCCCCTATTACAGTTGACTGGCGAAATATGTGTTTACGATTAGGTATATACCTCTGCCTTTTCCTCTGGGAATTACAGGCGTGATGTCATGTTATGCGTGAGAACTGACGGTCGATGAAAATGTGAAAGTGTGGGTGATGAGTCTGATGAGTAGTGATGACTACAAAAGGCGTCCTTTCGGGCGCTGAAATTTTGGGCGGCAGAGGTCCGAAACAACATTAAGTGGCGTAAAAAAAATTATTAGTCTTACTAAATAAAATAGTATATTATGCAACTAATGAATAAAGGACGGATTTAAAGCGAGGGCCGTAGATGAGTCACGAGCAAGTGAAGGATTCTAATGATTGAATCACGAACGCAGCGAGTGATTCAACTGTTAGAATCCTGAACGACGCGAGTGATTCATGGCCCTCGATATAAATTCGTAGTTTATTCAGGAGTTGCATACTATACTTTATACCATGACTACGAGAAAAGACATATGTGTGTGCGGAACTAGTTGGCCGCGCCTTAGGTGGCGACAGGGGTGAGGGGGCGGGTTGCCTACAGCTCGCAATGCACAGGAGACTATAATTAGACAGTGATGACCAATCGAGATATCATGAACAATAATTGTTTAATTTATTGAAAAGAATACTTAAATAAAAAACAAAAACATGCCTAAGGCGCGGCCAACTAGTTCCGCGCGCTAGTGTCCGTACACGTGCACCAAAGAGTTTTGAATTTCGAATCTAAGCGCAAGGAGTTTGTGTAAGCATTGAAATAGAGACCGGATATATTTTTGTGTTCCAAATTCAAACACCAAAACAGTGAATAAAAACAAAACAGTGATTAAAAGGCCTTTTTATTCACTGTTTTGCGAGAATAAAATAAGCTTTTTAGAGTAGGTATGGTATAAAGAAATATATTGCGTTATTTCGTAATTTTTTTTCATCGACGGCAAATAAAACCTATGAAGCGAAAAGTTTTCATAGGTACTTAATTTTTTTAGGTTCTAAATTCAAAAGACATTACCCATTTATTTAACCAGCGAGCAGTACCTTACTAACGCCTCAGGCAATAGTGACTTCAGCTTTGAATTAACTTTATAATTTTACACATGAAAACCTGTTTGTTTAAAACTGTTCAAACAATTTAGGTATACTGCTTTTGTTTTTGCTTAATGTTCTCTTAGCAGTTTTATTGAGATGGTAATGCGCTTGTGGTATATTTGGCGGCGCTCGCGTTGCTCCGCACTCGCGCGCCGCTCGCCGTCCCCAGTGCTCAAGTGCCCAGTACCACACAGTACTGCACAGTGACCAGACTCCACTCGTGTCGTCATGTGGCGCCACTCGTGTGTCGCCGTGCTGCTGTCCGCGCTGCTGACTCTCGTAAGTAACACCAACCTTACACTTTCTCTTGCTTCACCCGCGTCACGCGTGTATTTCATACTATACTAGGTCAGGAAACGTACTGCAAGGTATTACGTGAACCCTATGTCCTATAATCCAGCATGCTCTGCCTGTGTTGCTCACCGATGTCTGCTGAGCCATTAAGTACAGATACAGACACATAGTAAGTTATTTTCGCATTCATAATATTTATTAATATGGGTTGTGAAGAAAACGGATGAAAGAAAATTGTATGATTGGAGATGAAAATGTTGAGGTGGATACGTGGAGTGAACAATGAATGTTTGGTAAAAGATTTCAGAAAAAGTTAGAATCTGACGAAAGTTACAGAACGTTAAAACGTAACCGTTAAACTAGGAAGTTAGATCCATGGACGTTCTGGTGGAGATGAGTTTGGAAGGGCAGGTGTCATTTTATTATGAGAATTGTGTTCAGGATGATAATAATATGAATGAAAAACGAGTGAATAATATTGAGCTGATTGGAGAGAATAAATTAACAAAACTTGTAGCTTCGCCTTGGAAACCAAAATAAAGACACGATTACGATGTAAGTAAATTACAAAGGGAAGGGTTCCTAATACAAACCACAGTAAAAGTGATAAAAAACCATATAATTATCACTGCATAAAAAGCCAAAGATCTTCAAAATTTTACTACCCGACTGAAGCAAAGCCCAATAGGAGAGTTTTTTGTTTGACCAGACATGTATATTGTATGTATACAGTCCGTTTCTTTGTTCCCTCGTAATTCCTAAACGGATCAGCGTATTTCGATAAATTATACGTTGTTAGATGCGTCTTGATGGCAACATTAAAATAAATAAGTAAAAAGAATTAAAACCTAAAACGGAACCCTAAAATAAACGTAAGTATAAATTCGTTGATTCTTTCATAAAAACAAGGTGACTGATGAACGACTGTGTCAGTGACATGTAAATATTTGGTTGTTGTTCATTAACATAATTAGCGCTGCCCTTGAGACGAGTTCGTCTGTGAGAACAACGGCACAGCATCGAGGTCTCCGCTTTACATATCAATGGAATATTATCCGCTTCAGTGTCGCGTTCAATCTTTACTAATGAGCCGATCAATGTTTTGCTTTCTTTACTCATGTATTCGTTCATTTGATTGTTGTAATTGTGTGGAGCGCGTCCTTGCTGTGAGCGACTTAGCACAGCACGCTGTATACTGTGCTTGTACTGAGTAGTGACGTGTGACTTGTCCGCAGTGGTGCTGCGCCGCAGGGGTGGACTCCAAGCCGCTGTTCGGGTGGCTCGGCTGGTTTGGCGGGTACGTAATTACTCCTAGTAACTATACAGACTACTTTACAATTAACTAAACCACGGGACATCAGATCACGTAACTGTGTATATCTGGCTCGCAAGGTTGCCGATATGTGGGATGTGGACTCAGCAACCATTGCGCCGATAGTCGTGGCAGCTAATAGCTTGATTGCTCAAGTGCTTGATTCAGACAGCGGTACTTGTGGACAGGCCCGCATTGTTAGTAGGTTCCTCTCTCTGGAGCCCTGACCACTGTTAGCTTGGACCCTGTTCCGGTATTTCAAATATAATATTAAAATCATTGTTTCTGAATAAAATTTAACGCCATTATTAACGAGTAAATTCACTATATTTTTTAATTTATGTGTTAAAAGAAAGTATCAGTACGTTTTCTTACAAAGAGCGTTGAATGAGCCACAATAATATTGTATGTTACTTGTCACAGTGCAAACCGCACCAGTCTGACGGGACAGCTGCTGCAGATCCACTTGCAGCAGAAGATCTCCGCGCTGGACGCGCTCAGCAACGCCATCAGCTTCGCCGGCAACTCCACCGGTCAGTGCACACTTGTATTACTTACCAAATAGCCAAAACATAAATCACCTAAGTCGAGGTGACAGGATGGCGCCTTGTGGAACACCATGATAAAACCATCGTATTGTCGTATCTACCTACAACGTGCTATCTACTTGCTTAATGTTCTCATGGCGGTGATTTGCCTCATGTGTCCCGTGTTCTACTTACACAAAAGCATGTGACGAATCATCATCATCATTTCAGCCGAAAGACGTCCACCGCTGGACATAGGCCTCCCCTAAGTGTAGCCACATTGACCGGTCCCGTGCGTCTCGCATTCAGCGAATCCCCGCAACCTTCACCAGGTCATCCGTCCACCTAGTGGGAGGCCTAGCTTCCAACGTAACGTCTTCCGGTTCGCGGTCGCCACTCCAGAACCTTCCGGCCCCATCAGCCATCCGTCCTGCGAGCAATGTTCCCTGCCCACTGCCACTTAAGCTTGGCAATTCTTCGGGCTATGTCGGCAACCTTGGTTCTCATGCGGATGTCCTCATTGACCATTGTCCTCATGTGATGAATGTGTGCTTTATTTTCAGCAGGATAAAGCTGAAGCGCCTCGACCCTCCGCGACGTACCACTGTCTCTATGCAGCCACTGTGCACTGCCGCTAGCCATAATAACTTTACGATCTCTTGGAAGTATTCTTGGTTAATTTTTTCCTTTTAAAAACATTATTTTGTAATAAATGATTTATTTTAACTACGTGGTTGTTTTACTTCAGACAGGTCCTTAGTGCCTATAAAAGAGGGTTGCCCTCGATTTCCCTGGGATCCCATCATCAGATCCCGACTTAGTAGCAATGGGATCACCTCGGGAGTATAGGTACTCTTTCGAACAACGGTTGATTAATTACGGATAATTATATCCGGAAACAAACATTAAAAAAACATACAGACGAATTGAGACCCTCCTCCTTGTTAGTAGTCGGTTAAAAATACAACCAAATTGAGAAACTTCTCCTTTATGGGGAAGTCGCGCGGTTAAAAATTAAGGACTAAAACCGCGGTATTAAAAGTAGAAAACAAGAAAATAATTCTTTTCCGATATTCTTATCTATCCATGCACACGTCGACATCAACCTCTGCGAGGTTGAGGTCTTTGTCGAATTATTGCAATGGCCACCCAAGCATGGAAACCAGGCAGACCGGCTTCTGTCAGCAACACAATAATCTATTCTCTTTTATAGAATTGACTGAGAATATACCAGCAGGGAAACACACAATTTTTAAACGTGTTAAATGCAATGACAATTGGTGAGCTTATGTACAAAAAGCATTTTTAAATGACGGCCCAAGATACTTCAAACACATGCGACACGGAAGTGTTAACAAAACAGGAGAACTTCCCAAACAACTCGAAATATTTAACAGCATTCATCTAATTCAACCAAAATCAGTAAAGTAGTTATCGGTTTTTAAGACCATTTTTATCAAAGCTTATTTATAAAAGGTTTTTAAAATAAATTCCTTTAATTAATAAGCACTTTCACCTTTCAAAAGTACCAAACGGTTTTACAATACAATTTATAATCAGACTAGCAGACGTCCGCGGTTTCACTCGCGTAGATCCCGTTCCCGTGGGAATACAGGGATAAAAAGTAGCCTATGACACTCAGCAATAATGTGGCTTTCTACTGGTGAAAGAATTTTTAAAATCCGTTCAGTAGATCCCGAGATTACCCTTTACAATTTAACAAATATACAAACACACAAACTTTACCTCTTTATAATATACTAGCTGACCCGTGCCCACTTCGTTGGGCATAATTAGTCGAAAGTAAGCTAATTACGTTTCGAAAAATTCAATTTCGGGGACGTCCGCTGCGTAAGGAGCCGACCACGCGACTGAGCCGCGCGGGTACCTACCTCTCAGATCAGTGACGAACGCGAACCGAATTAAACCCGAAACCATCCCGCGCCCGCCGCTGCGTTGCTTTTTTCTCCGATTCACTTTGCAAAACGGACTACCACGTAAAAGCCTTTTTATTTTTCGGTTTTTAGGGTTCCGTACCTACCTCAAAAGGAAAAAACGGAACCCTTATAGGATCACTTTGTTGTCCGTCTGTCTGTCTGTCTGTCTGTCTGTCAAGACCTTTTTTCTCAGGAACGCGTGGAGGTATCAAGCTGAAATTCATATCAAATACTCAAGTCTATGGTCTCTTGGAGCTGTGAAAAAATCAAACTTCTAAGTCAACGCGATCAAAAGATACTCCCGTTTATGCCGCAAATTTTCGACACTCGCAAGGGAATCAAAACCTACAGGGTACTTCCCGTGAACTCAGAATCTTGAAATTTGGTACGAAGCAACGTCTTATAGCATAGATAAAGGAATAATTACGAAAACCATAAATTTTTAGTTACATCACATAATATATTTTTTTTACGGAACCCTCGGTGCGCGAGTCCGACTCGCACTTGGCCGGTTTTTTTTAAATAAATTTTGAACTGTCGTGGGTTTTTTGCTGTTTATTTAAACTTTAAATTTAACTTTTTTTTATTTTTTTTTATCTAAAAACATGCACCAATCAAACCTAAACCCATAACTGAAAACTGCATCAAAATCGAACTTGTAGTTTTGGAGAAAAATTACAACTTTGATTTGCGCAAAAAATGTTTGCTACAGCGCCCCCTGGTGAGTTGTCACCGTAACACCTATCTAAGAACATGCACCAATCAAACCCGAACCCATAACTGAAAACTGCATCAAAATCGGACTAGTAGTTTTGGAGAAAAATGGCAACATGTATTTGCACAAACACTTAAAACCTCTCACCCCAAACGCATTAGTGTCTCCGTTCCGTCGTGGGTAAAAACCAGTCTTACCAAAGGGTATTATCCAGTAATATTGTATTATCCAGTATTAACTGGGTTGTGGAGGTCAGATAGGCAGTTGCTCCATGTAAAATACTGGTATTCAACTGCATCCGGTTAGGCTGGAAGCCGACGCCAACATAGTTGGGAAAATGCTGGCTGATGATAACCTTTCAGAATGAAACTTGTACGAACTTAAAACACGTAAATACTTAATACACTTTATGTAAGTAAACAATATTATACAGCAGTAGTATTACTATATAAAATACTTATAAAAGTAAATGTTGAACGTGCGGCGGCTGACTGTCGGCGGAGTGCAAAGATGTCACCTTAGCCTGGAAATAGAACACAAATCTGTAACGTTATGTTTGCCAGAACATGATAAAGTAGCACAACACCCTGAGCGCTCCCGGAGACACGCTGGGGCGCTAGCTTTGGTGCTGTCAGCTACTCTGTGGCTTGCTGGAATGTACAAAGTGTCCCTTCATATTAAAGGGTTAGCAAACCGGCCAAGTCGGAATAGCCCACAAAGAGCACCAAATAACAATATTATATCGCTTATTCATAGGTTAATTTACACTCAACCGCAAAACTAAATCTGTTATTCACAGCGTGTATGGTCGTTAACTGATTCTATTTCAAAAGCTAAAAAATCCAATCGCAATTAAAACAAAATTTTAGTTTTCTACGGGACACAACTTTTACGTGTTTAGATGCGAATGTCTCATCAATTATTTTATTGACTTAAGACAAAAAGATTTTGAGAAACTTTAATAATTAAGGCGTGTTGAACGTGTCGGTGATGTATGTGTGTGTGTACTGGTACCGGAACTGTTGGAGGCGATGTAGATGAGGTCGGCGAGCTGGTTGAGCGCGTTGACCTTGGTCTGCAGGCCCAGCTCCGCGAACTCCGCCAGCAAGCTGGTGCTGTTGTGACTGCGCATCAAACAATATGTTAGTGCGTACTTTATACTTGCTAATAACATTATGTCGGCGACAGCGGTGACTTTTTTTTTTATTATTATTACTAGCCATTTGTGTCCCACTGCAGGGCAAATGCCTCCCTTCCCTCTTTCCACTTATCCCTATCCAATGCTGTTGATTGCCAATCCCTGCGAAAAGAGTCGAGTTCGTCTCGCCATCTTCTTCTGGGCCTGCCGCGTTGCCGTTTACTGCTGTTTGGGACCCATTGTGTGGTTACTTTAGCCCATAGCTCTTCCGGCATGCGGCAGATGTGGCCAGCCCAGTTCCATTTAAGCTTGGCAGCCGTGTGACCTATGTCGGCAATGTGAGTTTTGGAACGCAGCATCGAATTTCTTATTTGGTCAGTAAGCTTGACTCCAAGGATACTACGCTCCATTGCTCGCTGACAGACCCCGAGTGCGGACTTTTGACGCTTGGTTAATGACCATGACTTTTGCTAATTTAAAAAAAAAATAGCAAAAAAGACAATGAAAAATGTACTTAACTTCCTACACCATGGAATCGCCTCTTTCCATGCTGCTATCCTTTTTAACCGACTTCAAAAAAGGAGGAGGTTCTATGTTCGTGTGTATGTATTTTTTTTTTAATGTATGTTACCTGATTTCTCCCCCATTTGTGGACCGATTCTCAAAATTCTTTTTTTATTTGATAGAATATACTCCTGAGGTGGTCCCATTTTGATTTGGTAAAGATCTGGTGCTGATCTTCGGAGAATTCAATGGAACTCTTCAAAAATAGACGGCCAATCTGTCGTAATTGCTGGAATCGCTTGGATGTTTATTGAATATACAATATTATCATGACGTAACATCACGCCTGTATGCTCTGAGGGGGTATGCAGATGTGTACAATACACATTTTTTTATGTAATACTATGTTCGTTCATGTGATTTTTTTTTTAAATTAATGAACATTTTTCGTTTATGTGTGTTCGCGAATTACTTCGTAGTTTATGAACCAATTTTGAAGATTATTTTTTTATTGGAAAGGAGATATATCAAGGGTGGTACCATTATATGGAATTCAGGACCTGGTGATGGGATCCCAGAAAAGCCAAGGGCAACCCTCAAATTTCATAGGCACGTATTATGTGTTTCGTGCTTTTTCTGACGCTATTCAAGTATTCCCATCTAGCAGTCATCACTTCATGTTAATGAGCTGATAATGGAAGGTACTACTCCTCAACGGTTAAGAGTTGAAAGCAAAAATATGAAAATCTTGAAGGTTTAGGGGTAGGTTTCTTGGTTGAATGTTAAATGCATAGTAAATATTTGTATAGGATATTACAACTACGGTCGCGGGCCTGTGCCTCGCGAGGCTTGTTCGTACCCAAACGGCTCGCTATGCGCCCACAACCCAGGCGATGAATTTGTTAAACGCTCTGATAGCTCAGGAACCGGATCTAGATTTGTTTTTTAGTAGCAATAAAGCTATGCTTAATTATTGTATAATTTTTTTAAGTTAGTGTATATAATATTGACTTGCTGCACGCGTTGGTGTATACTGTAAGTGCAGCAAGTAACTGATTAAATAAATAAATAAATAAACTAACAATGAAAAAATAAAAAATAAACATTTTGGTGTTTTTGAAGTCGGTTGTTTTTTTTTTGCAAAAAGTTTTTTTTTGTCCCTCAAAATCGTCATTTACTAGAGCAAACACCAGAGTGGGAGTGCTATTGCACGCAGCAGTGTTGATTATATAAACTTGCGCACACAACAATGCGATGTCGAGTTGCTAGATGCGGCGCAATACGTGGCGCCAGGGCTGTTGAGTTGTTGCCGACAAACTGTCCTGCAGTTTGGCAGAAAATTTGTATGTTATCCACTCATGTAACTTTGTTGAAATAAATAAATTAAAAAAAAAAAAAATATATGTGAGTGAGTGAGGAGTACGTACTTGCCGAGGAGCCGCAGCACCAGGCCGAGGGTCGGCGCCGCCTCCGTCTGCGTGCACCACTGCGAACATAACACTCGTTAGCATACGGACACACTACACAAAACACACTAGTGCACATTCCCTTGATAGACAGACGGACGAACAGGATCAATCTATAAGATTAGTACATTGGCAACGGAAGCGTTAAATGGTGCATTAAATTTGGATTTGTGGTACGTCGAAACTTGAGATTATACTTATGTCCAGCATTATGAAGGTCTGGAACGACTGTTTAAATTACAGAAAATAATCTAAGCTCTCATAACATAATGTAAACAACGCTACAGGAGTCACTTACGAGCATAAGCAGCGCAGCCATCAGCAACACGACACACGATATGCGCAACATTATGAGATTATACCGTTGAACAGTGAGACAGTGAGACAGGTCGCAGGGCAGCGGGCACTGGTGGTACTGGAGGCACTGTGGTGGTGGACGAGTGCGCAGCGGTGGATATACCGCGCGCGCATTACCATGTCAAAGCGCCGCGTGCTTCGCGACACGACCCCGAGCACGCGGTGCATGCCACCACACAATCATCACAAATACACACATTGTGTATTCATTTCGCTAACAAGGAAGTAAACACTGACCTGACGTCCACACTGCTCACGACTTTCTATCTAATCTCCGAACTAGTCCTAACCCACGTCTTGACTTTTTCAAACTATCTAATGAGTTTGTTTTCTAATCGTATGGAATAGGTAGTAATTCGCCTCGTCAAGACCGATCTCATTGGTTACAATCTCAGCCATTTTTTTTTTTCATCTTTGACAAGTGTTGTACAACCATCGGCATCGGTTTGGGAGTTTAAATAATGAAGGCGTATTGTGATAATATCACAATACGCCTTCATTATTAGCTCTTACATGATATTATCATATTGTAAGAGCTCATCATAAACCTACACGCCATGAATGCCACTCGGAGGTTAAACGTTCCCAGAAAACCACGACCACAAAAATAAAAAAACGAAATGAAACAAACAAAATGTCACCGACTTCAGAAGCTGATTTTTCTTCTGAAGTTTATTTTTAACTTTTTGGTGTTTTTGAAGTCAGTTGTTTTTTTTTGTAAAAAAGTTTTTTTATTTTTTCATTTTTAGTTGTAATATCCTATAGAAATATTTAATAGACATATAACATTCGACTAAGAAACCTACCACTAATCCTTCAAGATACTTGTATAGCGTCAGAAAAACACATTTACGTGCCTATGAAATTTGAGGGTTGCCCTCGATTTCTCTGGGATTTCATCACCAGGTCCTGGTATCCATACCATGGTACCACCCTTGAAATATCTCCTTTACAATAAAAAAAGAATCATCAAAATTGGTTCATAAACGACGAAGTTATTCGCGAACACACATAAACGAAAAATGTTCATAAGAAAAATCTTCATAAAACTTTTTAACAAAAAATAAAACCGACTTCAAAAAAAAGTCAAAAATAAATCAGTTTCTGAAGTCGGTGACTTTTGTTTGTTTGATTTCATTTTTTTGTCACCGACTTCAGAAACTGATTTATTTTTGACTTTTTTTTTGAAGTCGGTTTTATTTTTTGTTAAAAAGTTTTTATTTTTCACTTTTTAGTGGTCCACATGATCATGGGTCATGTGGACAATGTAGTATTTTTTTTTGAGTTTTGTTGATTTTTCAAAAACCGCTTGTCCGATTTTGATAAAAAAAATATGGGACCATTTGAGAAGTATACCCTTTCCAATAAAAAAAGAATTTTTCAAATCGGTTAGCAAGTGACGGAGTTATGCCCGAACAAACATAAAAAAAAAAAAACAAACATCCGAATTGAGAACCTCCTTCTTTTTTTAGAAGTCGGTTAAAAATGAAAAGTACTTGGCCAAACTATACTAAATTTTTATGGGACCTAATGGCCACCATTCCGCATCAAACTAAAAAAGAATCACGTAAATCGGATCATAAATCACAGCGTAATCGGTGTACATACCGATCGAATTGAGAACCTCCTCCTTTTTGGGAAGTCGGTTAAAAATCCCGACTTACAAATAATGTCGGGCAGTTAGCCCACCAGACACTACATGCGTCTGGTCGGAGGATCCACCCTTTTCTATGACCTTTTTAACCGACTTCCCAAAAAGGAGGAGGTTCTCAATTCGATTGGTATGTTTTCTTTTTTTATCTATTTCACTTTTAAAAAATTGTAATATTTTTAATTGATTTTGTGAAATAATAGCAAACTTTCTTTCCACTAGCGGTAGATGGTGCTAGTATGTGCATGAATTAAATACTTCCGTTTTAGTTGTTAGTTAGTAAAATACTAGCTGATGCCCGCGACTTCGTTCACGTGGAAATTTTGATGTGTGACTGTCTCGTTGATCGAGTGGTCTCAAGTGCAACTACTGAGGATGAGATCCGGGGTTTGATTGCAAAGTGTTTTCGTATTATAGGCCACGGAGCGTGGTTTTCGTGCCCGGTCGATGGCGATATTATATCTATAGACATCAAACGCCTAGATTACATGGCGCTTGAACATGCATTACTGGCGAAATGTGGGTTTACGATTAGGTACCTACACCACTGCCTAACTCTTTCGGGATTAAGGCGTAATGTTATTTTATATGTGAGACCGACTGACGGCTTGATCAAAATGTGATGATGTAAGTAATGATTACAAAAAGCGTCCTTATGGGCGCTGTAATTATGAGCGGCAGCGACTTGAATCAAAATGAAATGGAGTTGAGACGACGATGGCTTAAAAACCGTAACCGTACCTTAACTTATTTCTCAAAATGTACAAACAAATGCCTTGTTCTTTGGTGACGGCCCTCTTACACAACCACACTTAATCATTTATATTAACCTCTCAAATTAGGAAAACCGTGCATGGTAAGTTCATCTTCTGTTGGCACTGGATGGGAAAACTCATCGGAAAGTGGAATTTTCGCATCTACATCTAATTCCAGGCGACTGTCTCCTGTTTAAAGCAGCTTATTTGCAAATACATCTGTTCCATGGCCAGTCGCAGATGTTTGGTGATGTTGCAAGTTGGGGTAAGATTCAGCGGCAATTTGTAAACGGAAAGTGCAATCTGGCCGTTTGTTAAGCAAAGTTGCAGTAATGCCCGAGGAAGCCACAGCTATAAGACGGTACGGTTGGCGTAGTGCCTCGGCGTTTGACTGCGGCGCTGCATGTCCTGTATTCGATTCCCGCACTGAACAAATAGATTTACGTCGTGGGTCTTATCTAACTTTAATTAGGTTTTTATTTTAAAGTTTTTACAGCTGTTTTTCTTACTGTGTACCGGTCAATTTGTATTTGTTGAATGTTCACGACAAATATTAACACCGCAATTGAGAAAATGGTGTCAAATGAACACTGCCATCAGTCGAAGACGAAGTTAAAGTGCCAAAATTTCATGCATGGTAAGCAAACACACTCTACAGGGCTTAGGCTATAATGTAGTTTCCTACATGAATGGCGCGCGGAGTCACTACACTGGGGGGTAATTCCACTGCCGCGGCATATTGCCGCTTGGCGGACAGACCGCCCCGGTGTGATTTCATGGCAACATGGAGAGAGTGACTGTCGCGACCCCGTGCAGGGCACAGTGGTGGTAAGTCCCCTCTTTGAGGACTGGCTTGAGAGGTGCCACGGCGCCCTCACCTTCCATCTGGCGCAGGTCCTCACCGGACACGATTGTTTCGGGAGGTACCTGCACCGAATGAGGCGATAGGAAACGCCCGGATGCTACCATTGCAAGGATCAGCCGGAGGACACGGTGGAGCACACCGCGGAGGCTTGCCCCGCTTGGGCGGAGCCCCGCTTAGGTTGAGCCCCGTCGTGTTTTCTTAGCGGCGATCGGCGGCGGCGACCTCTCGCGTCCGGCCCTGGTTCAAGCCATGGTGTGGGGCGAGAGGGAACGGGACGCCGTCGCCTCCTTCTGCGAAGCAGTGATGCTAGCGAAGGAGGTGGTGGAACGTGAGAGGGAGAGAACCTCTCGACCCAGCTGCCGCGGGAGGCGCTCCGGGTGTCGGGGGCCACGTGATGGCTTCCGGGCCTGTGGACGGTGAGTAATGGGCTAGCTCTCCGTCCGTACGTCTTATGACGATGACAGGCCGTGTCAACGGCGCGTTCGTGTTCCACGCGCGCCTCAAAGAGATGTCAGCAACATGGAAGGGGCCCGCAAGGGCTGCGGGCTGTTCGAAAGAGATATTGCGGTCCCAGCACAAAGGGCATAGAAGGAACATGGGTGGTTTTAGTCAGTAGAAGTCTGACATTCCCTACCGCTTTGCCCAGAGCGGGAGGAGTAATTTGATGATTTCCCACCCTCCAAAAAAAAACCCTATGTAGATTTTCAAAGCAGCGTCATTTAAACAAATCAAGAGTTATTTTTGGTATCGTTACTGTTTGAAAAAGACGATTTAAAAGTTATCTTGTGAACACATTCATTAATTAGTACCGTTTTGGTGCAATAGATGTCGTTGCATGTATGTTTCTTAACGATGATAAGTTCTTCCACTTTAAATTCGTATATCTTTTGATAGAGAGCACCGATTACAATGAAACAAAAACTAAAACCCTAATCATATTAGTTTTAAAATGTACACTATAATAATAAAGTAGGTAATACATCAAAAACACACAGACTACATAAGAAAATTCTAAAAACGATTGTAACACAATAAAAGAAAACATTATTTTTTCTAAATAGTATGTTCATTACACAGAAACTCAGTCTACAGATTTATAATATTATATTTAAAATTAATACTATATTAATCTATACTCTGAATTAATTTGAAAACCATATAGCATCAAAATAAAATAAATACCTGGAACTTACAAAAAGTGAAAACCGACTGGGAATCGAACTCGCGAACAATGTTTAACATTTTTGAAAATCCTTCAACATTATAAAAAATCTCAAAAAGTGGATACTGACTGTGATTTGAACTTGCGTACCTTTATTTACAGGTAGGTCGCCGAACCGTTAGGCTACTTACACCTGTGTCAAATTATTCAAAATAATCGTTCTATTGATATAAATACTATGACAGATATCGGCTGTCAAACAGTTGAGGAAAATGCACATAATGCAATATTGCTCACCCCCTTAACTTATTATAGCGACATTATATAGCCCATGTGTTATTCCAGACTATAATCTATCTCTGTGCCAAATTTCATTCAGATCCATTGAGCCGTTCTGGCGTGATAGAGTAACAAACATCCATCCTCACAAACTTTCGCATTTATAATATTAGTAGGATAAGTATTTAAGTTTATTTACATTTTATGATTACTAAATCATTATTATTTCGATTAATATAATTTATTTACTGTTAATAATAAGCTTTGATGTATTTAAGTCGTTACATTGAACATACTGCTGTGTACTTCGCTCTGATTGGTCGAATAGCTTGTTGAGAGTTGACTGTTGGTTGTTGTAGGTACTGTAAGAGTGGGGAACATTCAGCTTGTGGCTGACATTTTAGACCGACGCGACGCATTCGTTCTTTAGCAGTTGAGCAGTAAAGGTGAAGGGAGAGTGGAGGTGTATGATTTCGTGACACAAGTTTTCGTACTTTCGTACCTCCGTAGTTCAGGCTCAGTGGTGCCACCCGGTGGTTGCGAGTAGTTTTTAGGTTTCGTAAAAGGTACTTTGTCTTTTCTTGCCATTTTTGGTTCATTGGCTTTTTATATGCCGTCGAAACAACTTGTGCGCAGTGACTGCGTTCGTGATAGTTGCTAATTACGTGAAAGTGAACATCCTACTAATATTATAAATGCGAAAGTTTGTGAGGATGGATGTTTGTTACTCTATCACGCCAGAACGGCTCCATGGATCTGAATGAAATTTGGCACAGAGATAGATTATAGTCTGGAATAACACATGGGCTATATAATGTCGCTATAATAAGTTAAGGGGGTGAGCAATATTGCATTATGTGCATTTTCCTCAACTGTTTGACAGCCGATATCTGTCATAGTATTTATATCAATAGAACGATTATTTTGAATCATTTGACACAGGTGTAAGTAGCCTAACGGTTCGGCGACATACCTGTAAATAAAGGTACGCAAGTTCAAATCACAGTCAGTATCCACTTTTTGTGATTTTTTATAATGTTGAAGGATTTTCAAAAATGTTAAACATTGTTCGCGAGTTCGATTCCCAGTCGGTTTTCACTTTTTGTAAGTTCCAGGTATTTTTTTTATTTTGAGTTTGTATATGGTTTTCAAATCAATTCAGAGTATAGATTAATATAGTATTAATTTTAAATATAATATTATAAATCTGTAGACTGAGTTTCTGTGTAATGAACATACTATTTAGAAAAAATTATGTTTTCTTTTATTGTGTTACAATCGTTTTTAGAATTTTCGTATGTAGTCTGTGTGTTTTGGATGTATTACCTACTTTATTATTATAGTATTATCGTGTACATTTTAAAACTAATATGATTAGGGTTTTAGTTTTTGTTTCATTGTAATCGGTGCTCTCTATCAAAAGATATACGAATTTAAAGTGGAAGAACTTATCATCGTTAAGAAACATACATGCAACGACATCTATTGCACCAAAACGGTACTAACTAATAAATGTGTTCGCAAGATAACTTTTAAATCGTCTTTTTCAAACAGTTACGATACCAAAAATAACTCTTGATTTGTTTAGATGACGCTGCTTTGAAAATCTACATAGTTTTTTTTTTGGAGGGTGGGAAATCATCAAATTACTCCTCCCGCTCTAGGGAATGTCAGACTTCTACTGACTAAAACCACCCATGTTCCTTCTTTGCCCTTTGTGCTGGGGCCGCAATATCTCTTTCGAACAGCCCGCAGCCCCGGCCCTTGCGGGCCCCTTCCATGTTGCTGACATCTCTTTGAGGCGCGCGTGGAACACGACCGCGCCGTTGACACGGCCTGTCATCGTCATAAGACGGACGGACGGCGAGCTAGCCCATTACTCACCGTCCACAGGCCCGCGTCTACGGTGGCCGGAAGCCATCACGTGGCCCCCGACGCCCGGAGCACCTCCCGCGGCAGCTGGGACGAGAGGTTCTCTCCCTCTCACGTTCCACCACCTCCTTCGCTAGCATCACTGCTTCGCAGAAGGAGGCGACGGCGTCCCATTCCCTCTCGCCCCACACCATGGCTTGAACCAGGGCCGGACGCGAGTGGTCGCCGTCGCCGATCGCCGCTAAGAGAACACGACGGGGCTCAACCTAAGCGGGGCTCCGCCCAAGCGGGGCAAGCCTCCGCGGTGTGCTCCACCGCGTCCTCCGGCTGATCCTTGCAATGGTAGCATCCGGGCGTTTCCTTCCGCCTGATTCGGTGCAGGTATCTTCGGAAACAACCGTGTCCGGTGAGGACCTACGCCAGATGGAAGGTGAGGGCGCCGTGGCACCTCTCAAGCCAGTTCTCAAAGAGGGGACTTACCACCACTGTGCCCTGCACGGGGTTGCGTCAGTCACGCTCTCCATGTCGCCATGAAATCACACCGGGGCGGTCTGCCCGCCAAGCGGCAATATGCCGCGGCAGTGGAATTACCCCCCAGTGTAGTGACTCCGCGCGCCATTCATGCAGGAAAATACATAGCCTAAGCCCTGTAGTGTGTGTTTGCTTACCATGCATGAAATTTTGGCAGTTTAACTACGTCTTCGACAGATGGCAGTGTTCATTTGACACCATTTTATGAATTGCGGTGTTAATATTTGTCGTGAACAGTCAACAAATACAAATTGACCGGTACACAGTAAGAAAAACAGCTGTAAAAACTTTAAAATAAAAACCTAATAGAATTAAAGTTAGATAAGACCCATGACGTAAATCTATTTGTTCAGTGCGGGAATCGAATACAGGACATGCAGTGCCACAGTCAAACGCCGAGGCACTACGCCAACCGTGCCGTCTTATAGCTGTGGCTTCCTCGGGCATTGCTGCAACTTTGCTTAACAAACGGCCAGATTGCACTTTCCGTTTACAAATTGCCGCTGAATCTTACCCCAACTTGCAACATCACCAAAAATCTGCGACTGACCATGGAACAGATGTCTTTGCAAATAAGCTGCTTTAAACAGGAGACAGTCGCCTGGAATCAGATGTAGATGCGAAAATTCCACATTCCGATGAGTTTTCTCATCCAGTGCCAACAGAAGATGAACTACCATGCACGGTTTTCCTAATTTGAGACGTTATTATACCTAAATGATTAAGTGTGGTTGTGTAAGAGGGCCGTCACCAAAGAACAAGGCATTTGTTTGTACATTTTGAGAAATAAGTTAAGGTACGGTTACGGTTTTTAAGCCATCGTGATCTCAACTCCATTTCATTTTGATTCAAGTCACTGCCGCTCATAATTACAGCGCCCATAAGGACGCCTTTTGTAATCATTACTCACATCATCACATTTTGATCAAGCCGTCAGGTCTCACATATAAAATAACATTACGCCTTAATCCCGAAAGAGTTAGGCAGTGGTGTAGGTACCTAATCGTAAACCCACATTTCGCCAGTAATACATGTTCAAGCGCCATGTAATATAGGCGTTAGATGTCTATAGATATAATATCGCCATTGACGAGCACGAAAACCACGCTCCGTGGCCTCTACCACGAAAACACTTTGCAATCAAACCCCGGATCTCATCCTCAGTAGTTGCACCTGAGACCACTCGATCCACGAGACAGTCACACATAAAAATTTCCACGTGAACGAAGTCGCGGGCATCAGCTAGTTAAGTGAATATTTTATAAAGTAAAAAAGTGTAAAGTGTGTGTGTAGTGTGTTCATAAAGGATTTTATAAGACTTGAACCGTAAGTACCCTCTTTTAGATGCAACGCTTTATTTGCATGTGATCAAGGTTTTTAACAGATTTTCCCGTTCGGATCACTACTGTTATCCATACTAATCCATACTAATATTATAAATGCGAAAGTAACTCTGTCTGTCTGTTACTGTTTCACGCCTAAACGGCTGAACGAATTTTGATGAAATTTAGTACAGACATAGTTTGGAACTTGAGAAAGGACATAGGATAGTTTTTTTTTTTTCGCGAGATAAACCAAAAATCTGCAGGAGGTCACTATTCCACGCGTACGAAGTCGCGGGCAGAAGCTAGTTTTTTATATTTCGGTCGGTTTGCGGGGGCAAGGGAGGGAGAAGACGCACTGGCGTGCACGCGGTTTTTCTCTCTATCTATCTATCTATCTATCTATCTGTCTATCTATCTATCTATCTATCTATCTGTCTATCTATCTATCTATCTATCTATCGATCTATCTATCTATCTGTCTATCTATCTATCTATCTATCTATCTGTCTATCTATCTATCTATCTATCTATCTATCTATCTATCTATCTGTCTATCTATCTGTCTATCTATCTGTCTATCTGTCTATCTATCTATCTATCTATCTATCTATCTGTCTATCTGTCTATCTGTCTATCTGTCTACCTGTCTAACTGTCTATCTGTCTATCTGTCTATCTGTCTATCTATCTATCTATCTATCTATCTATCTATCTATCTATCTATCTATCTATCTATCTATCTATCTATCTATCTATCTATCTATCTATCTATCTATCTATCTATCTATCTATCTATCTATCTATCTATCTATCTATCTATCTATCTATCTATCTATCTATCTATCTATCTATCTATCTATCTATCTATCTATCTATCTATCTATCTGTCTATCTATCTATCTATCTATCTATCTATCTATCTATCTATCTATCTATCTATCTATCTATCTATCTATCTATCTATCTATCTATCTATCTATCTATCTATCTATCTATCTATCTATCTATCTATCTATCTATCTATCTATCTATCTATCTATCTATCTATCTATCTATCTAATCTATCTATCTATCTATCTATCTATCTATCTATCTATCTATCTATCTATCTATCTATCTATCTATCTATCTATCTATCTATCTATCTATCTATCTATCTATCTATCTATCTATCTATCTATCTATCTATCTATCTATCTATCTATCTATCTATCTATCTATCTATCTATCTATCTATCTATCTATCTATCTATCTATCTATCAATCTATCAATCTATCTATCTATCTATCTATCTATCTATCTATCTATCTATCTATCTATCTATCTATCTATCTATCTATCTATCTATCTATCTATCTATCTATCTATCTATCTATCTATCTATCTATCTATCTATCTATCTATCTATCTATCTATCTATCTATCTATCTATCTATCTATCTATCTATCTATCTATCTATCTATCTATCTATCTATCTATCTATCTATCTATCTATCTATCTATCTATCTATCTATCTATCTATCAATCTATCTATCTATCTATCTATCTATCTATCTATCTATCTATCTATCTATCTATCTATCTATCTATCTATCTATCTATCTATCTATCTATCTATCTATCAGGTTTTTTTTTTTTTTTTTGCTTTTCCCCGTTTCGAGATAACGGGATCTTAGTATTCTAGGTACTCATTCATTCTAGTTCTATCATGTATTCCTCTCGCACTTTCAAGCTTCATACTTTATCTTTCTTTTACACACTCTTTCATTCTTAGCCGGGTGGGACTCCCGCTATTCTATCTACTTTTTTATTTTATTTTCTTTATTAAGGGATTTAGACACAACTCTGTTTTATTGAATACAGTAGGTTTTTTACATTTGTTAATTTTACATGCTATTTTTTCTAAGTCTATGTTTCTATGTACTAGTTTTTTATCTATTTTGAACATCTGGTGTACTGTTTTTGCACATCTAATTTAAGGACAATTTTTCTTATTTCTGTTTTAATACAATCAGTGCAACTTATAACACATTATTACTTCCTACTTTTTATAACAGACTTATTTTCTTACTATCTTAACTATGTTTATAAGTACTAATTTACTATCTATTCTGAACATCTGGTGTACTGTTTTTGCACATCTAATTTAAGAACAATTTTCTTATTTCTATGTTTTAATACAATCTGTGCAAACTTATTTTTAACACATTATTACTTCCTACTTTATATAGCAAACTTATTTTCATACATTATTTATGACTATAATAATAATAATAATAATAGCATTTATTTCGGGCGGCGCCCATAGTGTTAGTAACAATGATCTTAAAAACTAGTGTTAGTAGACATAATACACAATACAAATTAACACTAAACAGTATGGAGTTTCATCCAATGACGCAGCATTGGAGACTCCCATCTATCTGTGAATAAACTCAAGATAGTGTTGGTGCTACCACGGAGACGAGCAAGTAGGGAAGCGCTTCTTTTACGTATGATGGCCGCAAAGCCATCAATATGCCTTTCCGCAAACATCCCTGACGCACTACATCGCCATGGCAGCCCCAACAATATCCTGAGCGCGTTATTATACTGGACACGTAGATCGCTGTATGTGCGCAAACTATAACTAGTCCACAGGCTGCACGTGTAAAAAGACGAACAAAATGACTTAAACAAAGTTACCTTGACCGCCTCCGTACATCGCGCAAACCTGCGGGCCAGCATGTTACAGCGCACCGACAGCGATCTACGTTCCCTGTCAATGTCCATATTGTCTCTCAAATTGTCGGTGACCCAATGACCCAAGTACTTAAAACTTGTCACCCTATTTAAGGGTGCTCCGCAAAGAGATATCTCCGGTATGGTTGGGTAACCTAGGGCACCCGCCTTAAAAACCATTATCTCACTTTTCTTAGTGTTGTACTTGAGTCCTTGTGCCACCGCGTACTCCTCACATATTGAGACCAGTCGCCTCAAAGCACCGATCGATGGGCTCAGCAACACCATATCGTCAGCATAGCTAATGTTATTTACGCAAACCCCATCAATATGACAACCGATATTAGTGTTGCTGAGCTCAACAATCAGCCATAAAATAACAGGTTTATTCTAATACATACTCTTAATTTCTAACACAGTAATTTAATTTAGACTCTTTATTTTCTAACATGTACTCAGTTTTTATAACACATTTTTCCTTTACTCATTTTCGGTTTTTGGACATAGGTATGGTTTGGACTTTGGACATAATAGGTTGGACATTACTAAGGATTTGTGTGTCTTCCTTTCACTTTGTTGCGTTTATATATTTATCTTACTATTTTGGCAATAATATAATATATACTTAGTTTATACATATTTATTGACATTTCTCATTCTGGGATCTTTTATATATTCAAGTATTTTCAAGGGTTGTTTGGAGTGTGTGTTTTGTGTTGTGTGTGTGTTTTGATATACTAGTATATATTGACTATATATTTTATATATCTGTGTTTGTGTTTTGTGTGTGTTTTGTGTTGTGTGTGTGTTCTGATATACTTGTATATAATATTTACTATATATTTTATATATCTGTGCTTGTTTTTGTTTTTCGGTTTCCATGTATATGTTCGTTTCGTAGTTGTTATCTACTTCTGTAATGTACTCCCAGTTTGTGTTGCTGTCTTGGTGTGTTCCTGTGCGTGTTGTGTGTGTACTTGTGTGTGTTGTGTGTGTTATGTGTACCTTAGGGAGCAGTCTAGGCGTATGCCGTTGTTGTCCGAGCCAGGTAGTCCCATTTCTTGCGGACCGGGCACTCCACGCTGAAGGCGTTATGGTCCGTCTTCTGAGACTTCGAGTGTGAGCAGTTGCAGCACTGCGGTTCCGTACCCGCAACAAACTCCACGCATTTTTCGCGTAGATGCGGTCCTCCGCAGTGACTGCATCTGTCCACACTCTCGATGCAAAATTTCCGGCCGTGTCCGAATGCTAGACATTTCGTGCATTGGATGAGCGGCGACTGGTCCTCCACCCTTACCCTTTGCAGGTCCAGGTAAAGAGCCCCAGCCTCCGTCATCCTCTGCCATACCTTCGGACTGACCTGGACGACCACGTGCGCTGTTCTGGGGTTCCTAGTCCTCTTTTTATATTTTATGGCAATTTCTTCCTCTTTTTGGTCTAAATCCCTAAAAATTTCTTTATTCTGGGAGTGGAGCGCCTTCACCATTTCGTCATCTTCGCTGTCTAAAAAGACGTCTTTTAGGACGACGAGCGGGTTTTTATTTTTCATAGGCGCTACTATTAGGCCTCCACCTCGGCTTTCAATCCTTTCCTTCACTTTCTTATACTCCGCTTCTGTGTCGCACCCCAATATGACCGTCTGGTTTTTCGCCTTCCGCACTTTGCTGATCTTAAGGCCAGTTCCCCTGGCATCGACCGCCTCCTTCACCATGGCGAGCACCCCGTCAGCATGTTCCAAGCCTTCAGAGGTGACCGCCATCGAATAAAGTGCCGGTCGATGCCCGGGTCTGGCTGCCGTGACGGTGGCGTACGTCTGCGAGTCCGGTCTTGGCTCGCATGCCGCTTCCCTAATGGCCGCCTGTATTTGACTGGTGCTGGTGGCGACCTCACCGACAACATCGCCGATTTTTTCCTCGAGAACAACCGCCGCACGACCTACGACGTTCACCCCGTCTATCGTGCGGCCGATGTTCTCTTGGACTACATCGATCTTGGCGCTGACCAAGTCAATGTTGTCGACGATCTTGTCGATGATATCGGCACCGCCCTCGTCATTGTACACGGCCATGTCCGCGAAACCTTTTCCCACTTTCTCCTCTAGATCTTTTAGCCGCGATTCAATGTTGTTCTCCACTTTCTCCAGCCTTTCTAGAATATCCTCCGATGGTTTGGGGGACGTTGGCGTGGTGTTGGGCTTTGTGGGCGGGACCGTTTTAGGCGCAGTTTCCAGAACCTTCACCCGTTTACTGAGCTCAAAGAGGATCCGCAGGCTTTTGTCTGACTGAGTCTCCAGGAAGATCCTTATGTCTCTCCTCATTTGAGGGTAATCCTTGACTCTGCTTGGAATGTCTTCGAAGGTCTTCATGACCTCCTGGAGAAGTCTGTCATTTGACATTGCAGCGTAGGTGTCCGGCTGCTTTTTAAAAGCCTCCATGTTGTCGATGGACCTTCTTTTTCGCTCCGGTCTCCGGATGAAAGTCCTGGCGGCGTCCAGCGCTTGTCCAGGCGGGCTCGCGGGGTTGGGAGTGGAGGTGGAAGCGGCGGCACCAGAGGTCCCTGCCGACGACGACAGCGGCGTTTCGACTGATTCCGCCACTGTTCCCCGAGCAGCATCCTTCTTGCCGAACGTCAGGGATATCCCTTTCGGCGCTTCGCGCGTTCCAGAGGGTCCCGCATTTCCCGGATGGGACGGTGACGTGGACTCCTGTGTTCCGCTGGCGCTGGCTGCTGGTACCTTCACAACGGGGGTGCGATGTCCGAACACCATTTTGTTAGGTGCGAGTACTTAAATGAGTTCCTACGTGTGATGTGAGTTGTGTGTATAGGGCACAGTCACAGCAAGAGAAACGGGGAGAATTGTCAATATAACAATGTAAAATAAAATTTTTAAAAATAAAATAAAATATAAAAATATAATATTGTCCTACTGCTAAATTTGTACTGTGGCTTATAGTCAGATTTTAAATCCTGTAAAGGGGGAGTCAAAAACCAACAGTACAAATCCGCGGTCCAAAATATTCTATCTAACTTCACCTCTGAGATATCTCTATTCTAAGATTTAAGGGATGGGGGAGGGTTAAATCGGGTAGGGGAGGGTACCTCTTGTGCGACTTTAGCCGTGGTGTCCCCGACACCACAAAGGCTGATTTTGAGGTCAAAAGCGTTCTAACTCCTCTCGTTCCCGAGTTATGGCCCTTTAAGGATTAGGGGTGAAGTAAATAAATAAATAAATATAGAGAAAAGGGGTGGGATGGATACCTCTGTAGCGGTTTTCACTCAAGGCTGAATCCGTGGTCGAAAAACGCCTATCTCTTCTAGTTCCAGAGATATCTGCTTTTAAGGATTCCTGCCGTACAAGGATAGAAAAGGATACCGCGCCGGCAGATCTTCCAGTTGACCTAGCTGGGTCTACTCGGCTCCGATTTTGGCGTGAGTGGGCTCGTTTATTTGGTCTTGTTGAGCTCTTTCTGGTACGTCAGGTTTCAGGATAAGGGATGGGGAGGGGGTGGGGGGGGGTGGGGGGTAACTTGAAAGAGATATCCCAGAAGCGTGAGGTGTATGGCTGAGGGCCACTTGGTCTATAAGACTATTAAAAACTAACAATATTTAAATAAAAAATTTTTCGAAGTCCCTGGGGTGACTTAGCCCTAGAGGGTTGAAATTTTTGACCAAAGGTGCGGGTGGTCCCTTATGGTTGGGTATCCAACCAGAGGGAGAGGTCAGAGGGGGGGGGGGGGGCTTCGAAAAATCTATCGGTTAGGTTAGGTTAGGTTAGGTTAGGTTCCCCACCGGAGTGTTCCCACGTTGCCGTCGTGGTGGGGCTTGCGTGTCTCAATGACCCTTGGGGCTCTGCCGGTAGATATACTCATGCCGGAAAGGTCCAAGGCGAGAGACCAGACAAAGAGGGACACGCGGGGGGCGCACCGCCCGGGGCCGTGAACAGTGTTCGGGTTCGCGGGCGGTGTGCCTGTCGCAGGAGGAAACCCTACTCGCTGCTCTCTGGTTCGCGTCTGCTCATCAGACGTGACTGTGAGGGCAGCGAGTAGGCGGAGGGAGAGACGTAGTAGGTGGAGACAGGGACCGCACCCTTCAAAGGAACCGAATAAAATGGATCAGTCGAATTGCAAAAAATTACCCCAGGGCGGTACCAACTGCACAGCAGGAGGAGAATCCGCCACGGTCCCTAGCGGACCGTCAAGCCCCTCGTATTCTGGGGAGGGCACCAACCGACTTCCGTTTGCCAACAACAAGAGCCGAGGAGGCTCCATAAGATCGAGGTCTGAAGAAGATCTTAGAAACATACCTGACCAGCCAGTAGGTCAGGAAGCGGTGGCTTCACCAGTAGTAGTACTGGAGAGGCTGGAGATGGAGGGTCGCAGCAAGTTTTGGGGGAAGCGCCCACGAGACAGTGAGTCGGACGCGGGGTTGGCCGGTTTTTCCTCTGGCGAGGAGAACCTGCCGGCCGCCAAGGTGCCGACCACTAAAAGAGGCAGAGGCCGCGGCACACCTTCCCGAACAAGCTCTCCGGTGGCGTCAAGCCACTCCCGAAGCCGCTATCTAAAGTCCCCTGATACGCCGGCAGTCGACGCCGCTAGCGACTCGGATGCGGCAATGCAGATTGAAACCGCGACTTTGTTGAGTTCCAAGGCGGACCTGCATGCTGCGAGAAGGGAGGGCCGGAAAGCTGCAGCAGCCGACGAGGTTGCCGAAATGGCCCGGCAGGCGAGAGAGAGGCGACTACAGGTTGCGGCTGCCCCTGAAGCCCTCACGGCGGAGGCCCTCAGTAGGCAAGTCCTGGACGGTGTGGACGTTGTCCTGAAGGTGGCCACAAAATCGGGCAACCTGAAGGGCACGTTCACGCGGGCCCTGAAAGAGGCGGCGGATAGTATCAAGGAGGCGATGGAGGTGCTCCTTGATCGGACAACCTCGGAGGAGACGGTGAAAATCCAAGAGGAAAATCACCGTCTCCACACGAGAATGGAGGTGCTCCAGCTCGAGGTCGACGCCCTAAGGGCGGATTTCAGCCGGCAGCAGGGTGCGACGAATACGGAGAGTCGAGCTCTGCCTCAGAACGGGTCTTTGGGGGAAGACCAGTTCAGCCGGCTGTTAAACATCGTGAACGCCCGCCTGGATAGTTTCGAGTCAAGGCTCAACCCCCCAATTAATCACCGACCGCCGCTTGCGGCAGATACTCGGAGAAAGGAGGCAGAGTCCGGTATAGCAAATAGAAAGACGTACGCCGAGACTACGAAGGATCCACCTCCGCCGGAAAAGCCAGGCAAAAAGCCTTTGCAGCCGGGCAATAAGCCCTCGCCGGCGGGCAAAACGCGCTCGCAGCCGGCCAAGAAGCCCTCGCAGCCGACCAAAAGGCCCTCCGAGGCCAATCCTGAACAGGGGGCCAATAGGCCAGACGACCGTCCACCATCAGAGGGTAATTGGGAGAAGGTCGAAGGGAGAAAAAAGAAGCGTAAGAGGCGCCGCAAGGCCAAGACTGCGGCGGGCCCCAAGGCTCCAAAGATCCGCGTCCCTCGCTCCGAGGCGGTGGTGGTGACGCTTCAACCCGAAGCGATCGAAAGGGGCGTCACATACAAGAAGGTACTGACTGAGGCCAGAAGCAAACTGACCCTCGCCGACCTTGGCACCCCGGATGGCTACCGTTGCAGAACGGCAGCCACGGGGGCCACGATGTTTGAATTGGCCGGGACCAGCAGTGCAGAGAGGGCAGACGCTCTGGCTGCCAAGCTCAAGGAGGTCATAAACCCCGACGAGGCCCGGGTATCCAGGCCCATCAAGACGGCTGAAGTTCGCGTGGATGGGCTGGACGACTCAGTGACCCCGGAGGAGGTGGTGGCAGCCATAGCTCGGGACGGTGAATGCCCGCCAGAACACGTGCGGGCGGGTGACATCCGCGTCAACGCCGGCGGGCGAGGTACTGTCTGGGTTCGGTGTCCGGTGGCTGCGGCGAAGAAGGTCGCCAATGCGGGACGCCTTCTGGTAGGGTGGGTCTCAGCGAGGGTAACCCTCCTGACGCAAAGGGCCATGCAGTGTTACCGGTGCCTAGAGAAAGGACATGTCCGGGCACGGTGCACCTGCGATACAGACCGCAGTGAACTGTGTTATCGCTGCGGTCGGCCTGGCCACAAGGCGTCTCAGTGCTCCGCGGAGCCAAACTGCAGTCTGTGTGCAGCTGCAGGAAGGTCCGCAGGGCACAGAATAGGTGGCAACGCTTGCGGCGCGCCCAGAAAGCGCAACAAGCCTTGGAGTAAGACTGCAGGGGCCGCAAACCCTAGCAAGCCATCAGCCGACTCCCGGCCAGTGGCAGGACGGAACGCCGAGGAAATGGAGTCGTGATGGCCCCTATCCGTTTCCTCCAGGCGAATATCAACCACTGCACCAGAGCTCAGGATCTCTTAGTCTCAAGCATGGCGCAGTGGTTGATAAATGTGGCGGTGGTCGCTGAGCCATATTTCGTCCCCCCTCGGGAAAACTGGGCAGGGGATCTGGACGGCCTGGTGGCCATTATCGGCGCGACTCTTGTCGACGTATCCCGGGGTCACGGTTGGGTTGCGGCCCTTGTGAACGGGATCGTCACAATCGGGGCATACTTTTCGCCCAACAGGAGTCTCGCTGACTTCGAGAGTTTCCTTGTCGAGTTGGGAGCCGTCGTCGGCCGATCTCACCCTCGGTCCATTTTGCTCCTCGGCGTGCCACGACTGTGGCGCGCCGGAGGACACGGCGCAGCACACCCTCGAGGTGTGCCCAGCTTGGTCCGAGCTGCGCCGCGGTCTGACCGCGGTGGTTGGACAGGACCTCTCACTTCCCGGCGTAGTCAACGCCATGCTGGGGAGCGAGGAGGCCTGGACAGCGGTTGCCTCCTTTTGCGAGGATGTAATCTCGCAAAAGGAGGAGGCGGAGCGCGCGCGGGAGGACGACCCTCTCGCTGCGCCACTCCGCAGACGAAGAAGGGGTCGGAGAAGGCGCCGTCCTCTCCCTCCTCATGGTGGCGATGGGCGGGTGGCAGGCACGGGGGTGCCTGCGCCCGCATTGCACCCATCACCACCTTCGTCAGTCATTCCCGGACCCGTCCTCCCCCCCCCTACGGGCGTGGGGTGAGGGCGTGAGGGGTCCGCCCTGAGGGGCCATCGTCGGCGGGGTACTGGTCGTTAAGGCTGTGCCAGTTTCCCAGTCCCCCGCCACTCAGACGAAGCGGGAATGCCGCTGGGTCTTTTTAGTGGGTATACCGGGTCAGACCGGGGAGTCCCACATAGCCCCCCATCCCCCGATGGGTGGGTATGCGTAATGCATTTTTTCCCAGCGTCAAAAAAAAAAAAAAAAAAAAAAAAAGGTTAGGTTAGGTTGGGGGACCACCCCACAGTGCTTGCGTCCACGTCGCGTCCCCTGGAAACGACCCAGTTCTGACCACCGTAACGGAGTGGCAGACTGGGTTGGCCAAAGTGCACTGTGCTTTCGTAGTATTTATATTTGCCTTGTTGACTACGAACCTGCGGAACTAGCATGTCTAACTCTTTGCGGGATGCCTGCGGGCGATTTTTAAAACAAAAAGGCCCTTCTCAGGGCCAACCCAAAGGCCCTTCTCAGGGCCAACCCAAAGGCCCTTCTCAGGGCCAACCCAAAGGCCCTTCTCAGGGCCAACCCAAAGGCCCTTCTCAGGGCCAACCCAAAGGCCCTTCTCAGGGCCAACCCAAAGGCCCTTCTCAGGGCCCACCCAAAGGCCCTTCTAAGGGCCAATCTGAGGGCGCATCGGCGTCGGAGGCTAGCCGCGCGGTGTCTGCGGCTAGCATCTATAGCTTAGCGGGCGAGTTGTTGGACTCCGACGACGAGTCCATTATTTGCGAGTCGGACGCAAGTTCGGGGATTGGTCGCCGGGAGCCGGAGAAGCGGGCCCGTCACAGTAATGGGTCCGGGGGTTCCTCGGACTCGAGGCGGCCATCCTACGCGAAGGCCAGGAAGCCGGTGTCGGACACCCACGACGTGGGTCTGGCAGAGGCCCAACACCAGTTGGACCTGTCTCGGCGGGCGCAGCTCCAGCAAGACCTGGAGGAGCGGGTTGCGGCCAAGGAGCAACGGACGCGCGCCGCCCGCGCCAAGTCCGGATACGGCGCGTCCCGCGTTCTCTATGCGGACCACTCACTGGTGGAGCTGGAGCGGATGGCTGAGGAGGACGAAGAGGAGATAGTGGAAGTCGCCTCTAAGTCCTCTAATTTAAAAGGGACTTTTCAAAAGTCCCTTAAATGCAGGGCCGCGAGCATGCGCGGCATCGTCGGGGAGCTGGTGCAGCGGAAGGCGACCGACGAAACGCGGCAACTGCAGGCGAAAGTTGATCGCCTGCAGTCAGAGGTCAGCCAGCTGCACCAGAAGCTGGCTGATGCCACGGCCCGGCCAAACCAAGCCGAGCCGAGACCAGCGGCTGAGGTCCCCCCCTCCAACCTTGAGGATATAATCCGCAAGGTCATCATGGAGGAGAGGGCCTTCACGAGAGCCTGTCTTGCGGGCATAGAGGACAGGCTCTTGCCTGAAAAGCGCCTCCGACCGCCGCTCGCGGCGGACAATAGGCCACGCGAGCTGGAGCCGGAACCTGCGCCTTTGGGAGGCCCGGCATCGGGTGCGCAGCCCCAGGCCTCGAAGCCCTCCAAGGGCAAAGGGAAGGGCAAGGGCAAGAGGACCGAGGGGGCCTCTCAAACGCCCTCAACGAGCGCGGAGGCAGCGTCTGACGCCCCAGCCGACCCCCGGAACTCGCAGGGGGAAGACGCCCTTCTTCCCTCTACCACCCCGTCCAACCAGCCCTGGACAAAAGTGGTCAAGGGGGGAAAGGGGAAAAAGCCCAAGCCCGCTGCGACTGCCCCAGCAGGCAAAAAGGCTCCAGTCGGCGGGAGGAAACTGGTTCCTCCCAAAACCGCGGCCGTCGTGGTGACCATCACCCCGGAGGCCGAGGAACGGGGGGAGACTTACGAGTCCGTTTTGGTGCGGGCGCGTCCCAATGCCGATCCAAACAAACTGGGGATCGGCACTGTGACTTGCCGCCGGACGCAGGCCGGGGCTCGAATTTTCGAGTTCCCAGGGGCAGAGGCAAGTGCTCATGCGGACCTCTTTGCAGCGAAGCTCCAGGAGGTCATCGCGGATTCGGCAAAGGTGGCCCGACCGGTCAAGTCGGCGGCCATAGAGGTGACGGACCTCGATGACTCCGTCACCAAGGATGAGGTGGTGGCGGCGGTCGCAGCTATGGGGGGCTGTGGCGTCACAGCGGTGCAAGGTCGGGCCATCAGGCCCGGCCGCGGCGGCATGGGCACCATTCGCCTTGAGTGCCCAGTCGCCGCAGCTATAGCCGTCCTCGCCAAGGGACGGCTTGCTGTCGGATTCAGCTCGGGTGTAGTCCGGGCACTCGCAGCCAAGCCCCTGCGCTGCTATAAGTGCTTAGGAGTCGGACACACTCGGGCCCTTTGTCCGTCCGAGGTCGACAGGGCGGATAATTGTTTCCGATGTGGCAAGGACGGGCACAAGTCCGCCTCCTGCGAGGCCGCCACGCCGCACTGCGCGGTGTGTGCCGCCAGTGGCTGCCCGGCGGGCCACGTGACGATGGGGATTAAGTGCAATCCCCCCCCAAAGAAGGGCAAAGCGCCAACATGGTCTGCTGCGGCGGCTAGCACCGTTGTTCCTGCGACGGCTGCGGAGGGGGGTGCGATGTCCGACTGATGTATCCATCAGTCGGGTCGAACATGTGTCGCGGTCTTCCACAGACTCCCCTCTCCTCTCGCTCTTAGAGAGGGGACCGGGATACGTGGCCGCCGCGTGGCGAGACATGACCCTGGTGGGGGTCACTCTGCGGACAAAGAAGGGTCGGAGAAGGCACCGTCCTCTCCCTCTTGGTGGCGATGGGCGGGCGGCAGGTGCGGGGGTGCCTGCGCCCGCATTGCACCCATCACCACTTTCGTTAGTCATTCCCTGAAGGGCAATCGTCGGCGGAGGACTGGTAGTTGAGGCTGTGCCAGTTTCCCGGTCCTTCGCCACTCAGACGAAGCGGGAGTGCCGCTGGGTCGTTTTAGTGGGTATACCGGGTCAGACCGGGGAGTCCCACATAGCCCCCCATCCCCCGATGGGTGGGTATGCGTAATGCATTTTTTCCCAGCGTCAAAAAAAAAAAAAAAAAAAAAAAAAAAAAAAAAAAGGTTAGGTTAGGTTCATTCGCCTCGAGTGCCCAATCGCCGCTGCCAAAGCCGTCCTTGCCAAGGGACGGCTCACGGTAGGGTTCAGCTCGGGTGCAGTCCGGGCACTCGAGAACCAGCCTCTGCGGTGTTTCCGGTGCCTCTGCATCGGACACACCCGGCCCCTGTGTCCGTCCACGGTAGACAGGACGGACACATGCTACCGCTGCGGTAAGGAGGGCCACAAAGCCGCCTCCTGCGAGGTCGCCAAGCCGCACTGCGCGGTGTGTGCCGCCAGTGGCTGCCCGGCAGACCACGTCATGAAGGGGAGGAACTGCAATCCTCCCCCTAAGCGGGGCAAAGCACTGACATGGTCTGCTGCAGCAGCTAGCACCGTCGTTCCTGCGGCGGCTGCGGAGGGAGGTGCGATGTCCGACTGATGGATAGAGTCGAACATCGCATCGTCTTACTCGGTCCCAGGCCGTTGGCTGGGCGACCGGGACGGCTTGGTGCCGTTGGTGTCGCGGTCTTCCACAGACTCCCCTCTCCTCTCGCTTTTAGAGAGGGGACCGGGATACGTTTCCCGGTCCTTCGCCACTCAGACGAAGCGGGAGTGCCGCTGGGTCGTTTTAGTGGGTATACCGGGTCAGACCGGGGAGTCCCACATAGCCCCCCATCCCCCGATGGGAGGGTATGCGTAATGCATTTTTTCCCAGCGCAAAAAAAAAAAAAAAAAAAAAAAAAAAAAAAGGTTAGGTTAGGTTGGGGGACCCCCCACAGTGCTTGCGTCCACGTCGCGTCCCCTGGAAACGACCCAGTTCTGACCACCGTAACGGAGTGGCAGACTGGGTTGGCCAAAGTGCACTGTGATTTCGTAGCTCTAATTTTATCTTGCCTTGTTAGTACTACGAACGATGTCGATCTCTTCGCGGGATGCCTGCGGGCGATTTTTAAAACAAAAAGGCCCTTCTCAGGGCCAACCCAAAGGCCCTTCTCAGGGCCAGCCAAAAGGCCCTTCTCAGGGCCCACCCAAAGGCCCTTCTCAGGGCCAGCCAAAAGGCCCTTCTCAGGGCCAACCCAAAGGCCCTTCTCAGGGCCCACCCAAAGGCCCTTCTCAGGGCCAGCCAAAAGGCCCTTCTCAGGGCCAACCCAAAGGCCCTTCTCAGGGCCAACCCAAAGGCCCTTCTCAGGGCCCACCCAAAGGCCCTTCTCAGGGCCAACCCAAAGGCCCTTCTCAGGGCCACTCCGACGCTCCGGCGTCAGAAACTAGCCGCGTGCCGTCTGCGGCTAGTTTCTACGAAGCGATGGACGAGTTGTCTGACAACGAGTCTATAATTAGTGTGTCGGACGTGGATGACTCTCGGACGCGGAAGCGAGTCCGCAAGAGCGGTGGGTCCGAGGGCTCCTCAGCCTCAGGGTCTACGAGGTTGCCGAAGGCTAAAAAGCCGACGGTGGCCGCGGAGCCCCATGTCGTTGGGCTCGCGGACGCCCAACGCCAGTTGGACCTGGCTCGGCGGGCGCAGCTCCAGCAAGAGCTGGAGGAGCGGGTTGCCGCAAAAGAAAAACGGGCGCACGCCGCACGGGAAAAGTCCGGGTACGGTGCGTCCCGTCTAAATTATGCGGACCACTCTCTGGCCGAGCTGGAGAGAATGGCGGAGGAGGACGAGGAGGAGATTGTCGAGGTTGCCTGTAAGTCCTCCAACCTGAAGGGGACCTTCCAAAAGGCCCTCAAGAGTAGGGCCGCGAGCTTGCGCGGTGTCGTCGCGGAGCTCGTCAAGCGGAAGGCCACCGACGAGACGCGGCAACTACAGGCGAAGATCGATCGCCTGCAGTCGGAGGTCAGCCACGGCCCGGCCACAACAAGCACATACAAGCCCTGCGGCAGAGGGCCCCGCCTCCAACCTTGAGGATATCATCCGCAAGGTTGTTATGGAGGAGAGGGCCTTCACAAGAGCCTGCTTCGCAGGCATCGAGGACCGGCTCTTGCCGGAGAAAAGCCTCCGGCCGCCGCTGGCGGCGGATAACAAGCAATGCGAGCCGGGGCCGTCCTCCTCCTCCCAGACGGAAGACGCCCTTCTCCCCTCAACCACCCCGTCCAACGAGTGGACAGAAGTGGTCCGAAAGGGGAAGGGCAAGGGGAAAAAGTCGGCGACTGCCGCCAACAACCCTCCCAGCCAATCGCAGACGGCCGGCAAGGGAAAGGGGAAAGGCAAAGGGAGGGGAAAGGTGCAATTAGTCGCCCCAAAAACCGCGGCCGTCGTGGTGACACTCACCGCGGAGGCTGCGGAAAGAGGGGAGACGTATGAATCCGTTTTGGTGCGGGCGCGTCCCAATGCCGATCCAACCAAACTGGGGATCGGCACTGTGACTTGCCGGCGGACCCAAGCCGGAGCTCGTATTTTCGAGTTCCCGGGGGCCGAGGGGAGTGCCCATGCGGACCTCTTCGCAGCGAAGCTCCAAGAGGTCATCGCGGATTCGGCAAAGGTGGCCCGACCGGTCAAGTCGGCGGCCATAGAGGTGACGGACCTCGATGACTCCGTCACCAAGGAGGAGGTGGTGGCGGCGGTCGCAGCGATAGGGGGCTGTGGCGTCGCGGCGGTCCAAGGCCGGGACATAAGGCCCGGCCGTGGCGGCATGGGCACCATTCGCCTCGAGTGCCCAATCGCCGCTGCCAAAGCCGTCCTTGCCAAGGGGCGGCTCACAGTCGGGTTCAGCTCGGGTGCAGTCCGGGCACTCGAGGACCAGCCTCTGCGGTGTTTCCGGTGCCTCGGCATCGGACACACCCGGCCCCTGTGTCCGTCCACGGTAGACAGGACGGACACATGCTATCGCTGCGGTAAGGAGGGCCATAAAGCCGCCTCCTGCGAGGTCGCCAAGCCGCACTGCGCGGTGTGTGCCGCGAGTGGCCGCCCGGCAGACCATGTCATGAAGGGGAGGAACTGCAATCCTCCCCCTAAGCGGGGCAAAGCGCAGGCGCCGACCGGGCCTGCTGCTTCAACTAGCACCGTCGTTCCGGCGGCGGATGCGGAGGGGGGTGCGATGTCCGACTGATGGATAGAGTCGAACATCGCATCCTTCAGGCGAACACCAACCACTGCAGAGCAGCCCAGGATCTGCTGATGCAGACCATGGCTGAGTGGTTGGTGGACTTGGCGGTGGTCGCCGAGCCTTACTCGGTCCCTGGCCGTTGGCTGGGCGACCGGGACGGCTTGGTGGCGTTGGTGTCGCGGCCTTCCACGGACTCTCCTCCCCTCTCGCTCTTAGAGAGGGGACCGGGATACGTGGCCGCCGCGTGGGGAGACATGGCCCTGGTGGGGGTCTATTTCTCTCCAAACCGCCCTCTCTCTGACTTTGAGGATTTCCTGGAGATCATCACTGCAGTCGTAGGGAGGGCGGCGCCGCGCCAGGTCGTGGTGTTGGGTGACCTGAACGCCAAGTCCGCGGCCTGGGGCAACCCGGCCGCCGGTTGCAACGTCCGGGGACGCGCCGTCGAATTTTGGGCGGCCTCATGCGGTGTGTCACTGCTCAACAAGGGGGCGGTCCACACGTGTGTGCGGCAACAGGGTGGGTCGGTGGTGGACGTCGCGTTTGCCACCCCCGCGCTGGCCGCCCGCGTCGTCAACTGGCGGGTAGAGACGGTGGAGACCTTGTCGGACCACCGATATGTGCGGTTCGACATCTCCGCCCGGGGAGGGGGAATGGCCCGCGCTGTGCAATCTCCCTTCCCGCGGTGGGCACTCACCCGCCTGGACCGGGAGGCAGCTAAGGAGGCGGCCTTTCTTCAGGACTGGCTGTCGCCCCCCGTCGAGGTCCTGGACGTGGACGCCGCAGCGGTCCGGCTCAGGGGATCCCTGACAGAGGTGTGCAACTCCAGCATGCCTCGGTCTCGCCGTCCGCCTCCCCGTCGTGCCGTCTATTGGTGGACGGAGGAGCTGGCGGGGCTCAGGGCAGCCTGCGTGGCAGCCAGAAGGGCCTACACGCGGAGCCGACGGCGCAGCGCCCAAAACCGAGTCCGGGCAGAAGAGGACCTCCTATACGCCTCTTACCGAGAGGCGACGACGGTCCTCAAAGCTGCAATGGGCGCTGCAAAAGACTCGGCGAGGGCCGAGATGCTGGAGGGTCTCGACAGGGATCCTTATGGGAGACCATACAGGGCGGCGCGGAACCAGCTACGCCCTTATGGTCCCCCACTGACGGAGACCCTCGAGCCAGCGTTGCTGGACGGGGTGGTCCGGTCGTTGTTTCCGCGCGGGGCCGACTTCACCCCACCAACGATGGATCCCCCGCAAGGGGCGGCTTCGCCGGATGAGGAGGTCCCCCCGGTGACGGCGGCGGAGTTCTACGCGGGGGTTCTCAGCCTCCGCGCGAAGAAGACGGCCCCTGGACCAGACGGCGTCCCCGCACGGGTTGTGGCGATCGCCGCCTCCCAAATGGAGGACAGGTTTCGGGACCTCTTCAGCGCGTGCTTTACGGCTGGGAGGTTCCCGAAACTGTGGAAGGAGGGGCAGCTATGCCTCCTCCGAAAGGAGGGACGCCCGGTGGACTCCCCATCGGCATACCGGCCCATCGTCCTGCTCGATGAGGTCGGTAAATTGTTCGAGGGGATTGTCGCCTCCCGGCTTGATAGCCTTTTGCGGGGGGTAGGGCCGGACCTGACGGATGCCCAGTTTGGTTTTCGTCGTGGGCGTTCGACAATCGACGCGCTGGCCCTACTCAAGGGCCAAGTGAAGGAGGCGGTGGAGGCGGGGGACGGAGTGCTGGCGGTGTCATTCGACATTGCAAACGCCTTCAACTCCGTCCCCCACTCGACGATATTGGAGGCGCTCCGGTATCACGGAGTGCCCCAATACCTGCGGAACCTCCTGGCCAGCTACTTGGAGGGCCGAGAGGTCCTCCTCGTGGACAAAACGGCCACAGTGAGGCGGTACGGCGCAGAGTCCGGTGTTCCGCAGGGGTCAGTGCTGGGGCCCCCCCTGTGGAACATCGGGTTCGACTGGCTCCTACGGGGAGCCCTCCTCCAGGGCACGAGTGTCATCTGCTACGCGGATGACACTCTCCTCACTGCCCGGGGGAGGAACTTTGGAGATGCGGCCTGTCTGGCCTCGGCTGGCGGGTCCTTGGTTGCGGAGAGGATCCGCCACCTGGGTTTGAAAGTGGCGCTGCACAAGACCGAGGCCGTGTTCTTTCGCGGGCCTCGGCAGCGCTGCCCTCCCGACGCTCACATTGTCGTGGAGGGCGTCAGAGTGGAGGTCCAGCCCCAGATGAAGTATCTGGGTCTGGTGCTGGACGACAGGTGGCGCTTCGGCCCGCATTTCAGCGGGCTGTCGACGCGCCTGTTGAAAGCCGCGGACGGCCTCTCATGGCTCCTCCCGAACCTAGGGGGGCCTAAGGCGAAATGCCGGCGCCTATATGCCGGCATTCTGCGGAGCATGGCCCTATACGGGGCCCCCATCTGGGCAGACTCCCTTCACAGGAGGGAGAATGCGACCGCCATCCGCAAGCCCCAAAGGGCCATTGCACAGCGGGTGGCAAGGGCCTACCGCTCGGTCGGCTTCTCGGCGGCGTGCGCTCTGGCCGGCACTCCTCCTTGGGAGTTGGAGGCCTGGGTGCTCGCCAGAGTGTACGAGTGGACGGCGCAACGGAAGGCGCTCGAACTGTGTTATCGCTGCGGTCGGCCTGGCCACAAGGCGTCTCAGTGCTCCGCGGAGCCAAACTGCAGTCTGTGTGCAGCTGCAGGAAGGTCCGCAGGGCACAGAATAGGTGGCAACGCTTGCGGCGCGCCCAGAAAGCGCAACAAGCCTTGGAGTAAGACTGCAGGGGCCGCAAACCCTAGCAAGCCATCAGCCGACTCCCGGCCAGTGGCAGGACGGAACGCCGAGGAAATGGAGTCGTGATGGCCCCTATCCGTTTCCTCCAGGCGAATATCAACCACTGCACCAGAGCTCAGGATCTCTTAGTCTCAAGCATGGCGCAGTGGTTGATAAATGTGGCGGTGGTCGCTGAGCCATATTTCGTCCCCCCTCGGGAAAACTGGGCAGGGGATCTGGACGGCCTGGTGGCCATTATCGGCGCGACTCTTGTCGACGTATCCCGGGGTCACGGTTGGGTTGCGGCCCTTGTGAACGGGATCGTCACAATCGGGGCATACTTTTCGCCCAACAGGAGTCTCGCTGACTTCGAGAGTTTCCTTGTCGAGTTGGGAGCCGTCGTCGGCCGATCTCACCCTCGGTCCATTTTGCTCCTCGGTGATCTGAACGCAAAATCGGCGGCGTGGGGATCCCCAGTCACGGACCCGAGAGGTGAAGTGCTAGAGGAGTGGGCCATAACGACGGGCCTGGCCGTCTTGAATCGGGGTTCGGCCTTGACGTGTGTGCGGCAGCGAGGCGGATCGATAGTGGATGTCTCGTTCGCTAGTCCTGCTGTCCTGCACCGCGTCAGTGATTGGCACGTAGAAGAGGAGGTGGAGACGCTATCGGACCACCGTTATATACGGTTCGATGTTTCAACCCAGACCACCGGAGGGCGTAGTCAATCGGCCCCTTGAAGAGACGGTCCACGTTGGGCGCTGAAACGCCTTGACAGGGATGCTCTCGAAGAAGCCAGTATCGTCCAAGCCTGGATCCGGGAGTCGGCAACCGTCGGTCCCATCGACGTCGAACGGGAGGCGCAGTGGTTCAGCGATGCGATGAAACAAATCTGCGACGCGTCCATGCCACGCGTCTCTTCTCGGTCCGCACGGCGCCGCGTGTACTGGTGGTCTGTTGAAATCGAGCGGCTGCGCGTCGAATGCGTCGGCGTCAGACGCCAGTACACGCGATATCGGAGAAGACGTCTGCGAGATCCCGACGAAGAAGCCGCGCTGTATGAGGTGTACCGCGCGGCTAAGGAGGCTCTGTGGCTGGCCATCGGCGAGTCGAAGAATCGCTCCAGAGAGGAGCTGCTGGCGACCTTAGACGGGGATCCGTGGGGGCGCCCTTACCGCACGGTCCGTGGGAAACTCCGGCCATGGGCCCCCCCGCTAACAGAGGGTCTCGAGCCCCAGTTCCTGGAGCAAGTGGTATCAGCTCTCTTTCCAGGAAGAGTCGAGTACGAGCCACCGCCGATGGCTCTGCACACAGCCACAGAGTCGGAAGACGAAACTGAAACCATCCCAGAGGTGACACAGGCAGAGATGAGCGCGGCCGTGATGCGGCTCCGGGCAAAAAACACTGCTCCAGGGCCCGATGGCGTGCCAGGCCGCGCTCTAGTCCTCGCTCTGAAGGAGCTGGAGCCCTCACTAAGGGGACTCTTCTCGGCATGCCTTGAGCAGGGTCAGTTCCCTACCAGATGGAAAGATGGTCGACTGGTCCTGCTCAAGAAGGCAGGCCGCCCGGCAGACTCGTCGTCGGCTTATCGGCCCATAGTGCTGCTGGACGAGGCGGGCAAGATGCTCGAGCGAGTAATCGCCGATCGCCTCGTCAGCCACTTGTGTACAGAAGGGCCAAACCTGGCCGACAGCCAGTTTGGCTTCCGTTGTGGGCGCTCGACCATCGACGCCATCATGAGGGTAAGAGTCCTGGCGGAGGAAGCGGTGTCCCGGGGTGGAGTGTTGCTGGCGGTGTCTTTGGATATCTCCAACGCCTTCAACACTCTGCCCTGGAGTTGCATTAGGGAGGCCCTGCGATACCATCGGGTGCCTTCCTACCTCCGCAACATGGTGGGGGCTTATCTGTCGGGAAGGTGTGTCACCTACATGGGACGCGACGGCATAGGACGTCGCGAGATGTCGTGCGGTGTTCCACAGGGGTCGGTTCTCGGCCCTCCCCTGTGGAACATCGGGTACGACTGGGTTTTGCGGTGTGAGCTCCCGCCGGGCGTAAACCTGACTTGTTATGCGGATGACACGCTGGTCACGGCTCGGGGGAGGCAGCGTTGCTGGCCACGGCTGCGGTCTCACAAGTGGTGAGTCGCATACGGCGCCTGGGCCTGGAGGTGGCCCTCAACAAGTCGGAGGCCATTGCTTTTCATGGACCCCGACGGGCGCCGCCACTGGGATCACACATTGTGGTCGGGGGGACCCGAATCGCTGTCGACTCAACCATGAAGTACCTTGGATTGGTACTCGACAGCCGATGGGATTTCGGCCCCCACTTTCAGCGGCTGGTGCCCAAGTTAATGGGCGCGGCGGGCGCGCTGTCAACGCTGCTTCCCAATCTGGGGGGCCCGAGCACCGCCTGTAGAAGGTTGTACGTAGGGATCGTGCGATCGATGGCCCTCTATGGGGCCCCGATATGGGCGACGGACCTGACGGCCCGCACTATCGCAGTTCTGCGCAGACCGCAGAGGGTGATGGCCGTCAGGGCAGTACGGGGATATCGCACGATTTCCTATGAGGCGGCTTGTGTGCTGGCCGGATCCCCACCGTGGGACCTGGAGGCGAAGACGCTCGCCACACTCCACAAGTGGCGCGAGGATGCCAGGGATCGGGGCGAAAGGCTGGTGGAGCGACAGATTACGCAGTACCGGTCTCAGCTCCGACAGGTCATGGTGGCGGAATGGCGGGGACGGCTTGAGAACCCTACCGCCGGCCTCGTCACAATCGAGGCGATCCGGCCAGCACTCGACGACTGGCTCGGCAGGAAGCACGGCTCCCTGACGTTTCGGGCGACACAGGTACTATCGGGGCACGGCTGCTTCGGGAAGTACCTGTGCCGCCTATGCAGGGAGCCGGATGCCCGGTGCCACCACTGCGTCCAAAGTTTAGAGGACACGGCGCGGCATACGTTGGCAGAGTGTTCCGCGTGGGACGAGCCGCGCCGTGCCCTGGTTGCAGAGATAGGAGGAGACCTGTCGCTGCCGGCCGTTGTTCGTTCGATGGTCGACAGCGCAGAGTCCTGGGATGCAGTGGTGTCTTTTTGCGAACCAGTCATGTCGCAGAAGGAAGCTGCGGAGAGAGAAAGGGAACTCACGACCTCCCGCCCCTCCCGCAGCAGACGCACTGGGCGACGGCAGAGGGCGGACAATGCCCTCTTCCAGCCCCCGTAAACAGGTCCAGGGGTGACGGATCCGGGGACATCCGTCGCCCCCCAACAGAGTGGACCCGAGACGGTGGCGCGTTGTGTTCCACGCGCGCCTCTCTAGACGTAACGGGGGAGTCGTACACCTCACTCCCCCCCGGGACGAGGCCCGTAAGTCAAGCGGGCCGGCACTAGTCGAGGGTATCGGAAGTCATATCCGTTCCCGGACCCCCGACGCAAGTGTGCGAGGGAACACCGGTGTGGTTTTAGTCAGTAAGAGTCTGACAGACCCCTTCGCTCTCCCCAGGGTGGAGGACATCCATGAGGATTTCCACATCGAAAAAAAAAAAAAAAAAAAAAAAAAAAAAAAAAAAAAAGGTTAGGTTAGGTTAGGTTAGGTTAGGTGGGGGGGGGGGACCACCCCACAGTGCTTGCGTCCACGTCGCGTCCCCTGGAAACGACCCAGTTCTGACCACCGTAACGGAGTGGCAGACTGGGTTGGCCAAAGTGCACTGTGCTTTCGTAGTATTTATATTTGCCTTGTTGACTACGAACCTGCGGAAATGTCTAACTCTTTGCGGGATGCCTGCGGGCGATTTTTAAAACAAAAAGGCCCTTCTCAGGGCCAACCCAAAGGCCCTTCTCAGGGCCAACCCAAAGGCCCTTCTCAGGGCCAACCCAAAGGCCCTTCTCAGGGCCAACCCAAAGGCCCTTCTCAGGGCCAACCCAAAGGCCCTTCTCAGGGCCCACCCAAAGGCCCTTCTCAGGGCCAATCTGAGGGCGCATCGGCGTCGGAGGCTAGCCGCGCGGTGTCTGCGGCTAGCATCTATAGCCTAGCCTCATTATTTGCGAGTCGGACGCAAGTTCGGGGATTGGTCGCCGGGAGCCGGAGAAGCGGGCCCGTCACAGTAATGGGTCCGGGGGTTCCTCGGACTCGAGGCGGCCATCCTACGCGAAGGCCAGGAAGCCGGTGTCGGACACCCACGACGTGGGTCTGGCAGAGGCCCAACACCAGTTGGACCTGTCTCGGCGGGCGCAGCTCCAGCAAGACCTGGAGGAGCGGGTTGCGGCCAAGGAGGCGTATCCGGCGTATCCGGCGTATCCGGACTTGGCGCGCCGCCCGCGCCAAGTCCGGATACGGCGCGTCCCGCGTTCTCTATGCGGACCACTCACTGGTGGAGCTGGAGCGGATGGCTGAGGAGGACGAAGAGGAGATAGTGGAAGTCGCCTCTAAGTCCTCTAATTTAAAAGGGACTTTTCAAAAGTCCCTTAAATGCAGGGCCGCGAGCATGCGCGGCATCGTCGGGGAGCTGGTGCAGCGGAAGGCGACCGACGAAACGCGGCAACTGCAGGCGAAAGTTGATCGCCTGCAGTCAGAGGTCAGCCAGCTGCACCAGAAGCTGGCTGATGCCACGGCCCGGCCAAACCAAGCCGAGCCGAGACCAGCGGCTGAGGTCCCCCCCTCCAACCTTGAGGATATAATCCGCAAGGTCATCATGGAGGAGAGGGCCTTCACGAGAGCCTGTCTTGCGGGCATAGAGGACAGGCTCTTGCCTGAAAAGCGCCTCCGACCGCCGCTCGCGGCGGACAATAGGCCACGCGAGCTGGAGCCGGAACCTGCGCCTTTGGGAGGCCCGGCATCGGGTGCGCAGCCCCAGGCCTCGAAGCCCTCCAAGGGCAAAGGGAAGGGCAAGGGCAAGAGGACCGAGGGGGCCTCTCAAACGCCCTCCACGAGCGCGGAGGCAGCGTCTGTCGCCCCAGCCGACCCCCGGAACTCGCAGGGGGAAGACGCCCTTCTTCCCTCCACCACCCCGTCCAACCAGCCCTGGACAAAAGTGGTCAAGGGGGGAAAGGGGAAAAAGCCCAAGCCCGCTGCGACTGCCCCAGCAGGCAAAAAGGCCCCAGCCGGCGGGAGGAAACTGGTCCCTCCCAAAACCGCGGCCGTCGTGGTGACCATCACCCCGGAGGCCGTGGAACGGGGGGAGACTTACGAGTCCGTTTTGGTGCGGGCGCGTCCCAATGCCGATCCAACCAAACTGGGGATCGGCACTGTGACTTGCCGGCGGACCCAAGCCGGGGCTCGAATATTCGAGTTCCCAGGGGCAGAGGCGAGTGCCCATGCGGACCTCTTTGCAGCGAAGCTCCTGGAGGTCATCGCGGATTCGGCCAAGGTGGCCCGGCCGGTCAAGACGGCGGCCATAGAGGTGACGGACCTCGATGACTCCGTCACCAAGGAGGAGGTGGTGGCGGCGGTCGCAGCGATAGGGGGCTGTGGCGTCGCGGCGGTCCAAGGCCGGGACATAAGGCCCGGCCGCGGTGGCATGGGCACCATTCGCCTCGAGTGCCCAATCGCCGCTGCCAAAGCCGTCCTTGCCAAGGGACGGCTCACGGTAGGGTTCAGCTCGGGTGCAGTCCGGGCACTCGAGAACCAGCCTCTGCGGTGTTTCCGGTGCCTCTGCATCGGACACACCCGGCCCCTGTGTCCGTCTACGGTAGACAGGACGGACACATGCTACCGCTGCGGTAAGGAGGGCCACAAAGCCGCCTCCTGCGAGGTCGTCAAGCCGCACTGCGCGGTGTGTGCCGCCAGTGGCTGCCCGGCAGACCACGTCATGAAGGGGAGGAACTGCAATCCTCCCCCTAAGCGGGGCAAAGCGCCGACATGGTCTGCTGCAGCAGCTAGCACCGTCGTTCCTGCGGCGGCTGCAGAGGGAGATGCGATGTCCGACTGATGGATAGAGTCGAACATCGCATCGTCTTACTCGGTCCCAGGCCGTTGGCTGGGCGACCGAAACGGCTTGGTGCCGTTGGTGACGCGGTCTTCCACAGACTCCCCTCTCCTCTCGCTCTTAGAGAGGGGACCGGGATACGTGGCCGCCGCGTGGGAGACATGGCCCTGGTTGGTGTCACTCCGCAGATGAAGAAGGGGTTGGAGAAGGCACCGTCCTCTCCCTCCTCTTGGTGGCGATGGGCGGGCGACAGGCGCGGGGGTGCCTGCGCCCGCATTGCACCCATCACCACTTTCGTCGTTCATTCCCGGGCCCGTCCACCTCCCCACGGGGAAGGCGCGAGGGGTCCGCCCTGACGGGCAATCGTCGGCGGGGGGCTGGTAGTTGAGGCTGTGCCAGTTTCCCAGTCCCTCGCCACGCAGACGAAGCGGGAATGCCGCTGGGTCTTTTTAGTGGGTATACCGGGTCAGACCGGGGAGTCCCACATAGCCCCCCATCCCCCGATGGGAGGGTATGCGTAATGCATTTTTTCCCAGCGCAAAAAAAAAAAAAAAAAAAAAAAAAAAAAAAAAAAAAAAAAAGGTTAGGTTAGGTTGGGGGACCACCCCACAGTGCTTGCGTCCACGTCGCGTCCCCTGGAAACGACCCAGTTCTGACCACCGTAACGGAGTGGCAGACTGGGTTGGCCAAAGTGCACTGTGCTTTCGTAGTATTTATATTTGCCTTGTTGACTACGAACCTGCGGAAATGTCTAACTCTTTGCGGGATGCCTGCGGGCGATTTTTAAAACAAAAAGGCCCTTCTCAGGGCCAACCCAAAGGCCCTTCTCAGGGCCAACCCAAAGGCCCTTCTCAGGGCCAACCCAAAGGCCCTTCTCAGGGCCAACCCAAAGGCCCTTCTCAGGGCCAACCCAAAGGCCCTTCTCAGGGCCCACCCAAAGGCCCTTCTCAGGGCCAATCTGAGGGCGCATCGGCGTCGGAGGCTAGCCGCGCGGTGTCTGCGGCTAGCATCTATAGCCTAGCCTCATTATTTGCGAGTCGGACGCAAGTTCGGGGATTGGTCGCCGGGAGCCGGAGAAGCGGGCCCGTCACAGTAATGGGTCCGGGGGTTCCTCGGACTCGAGGCGGCCATCCTACGCGAAGGCCAGGAAGCCGGTGTCGGACACCCACGACGTGGGTCTGGCAGAGGCCCAACACCAGTTGGACCTGTCTCGGCGGGCGCAGCTCCAGCAAGACCTGGAGGAGCGGGTTGCGGCCAAGGAGGCGTATCCGGCGTATCCGGCGTATCCGGACTTGGCGCGCCGCCCGCGCCAAGTCCGGATACGGCGCGTCCCGCGTTCTCTATGCGGACCACTCACTGGTGGAGCTGGAGCGGATGGCTGAGGAGGACGAAGAGGAGATAGTGGAAGTCGCCTCTAAGTCCTCTAATTTAAAAGGGACTTTTCAAAAGTCCCTTAAATGCAGGGCCGCGAGCATGCGCGGCATCGTCGGGGAGCTGGTGCAGCGGAAGGCGACCGACGAAACGCGGCAACTGCAGGCGAAAGTTGATCGCCTGCAGTCAGAGGTCAGCCAGCTGCACCAGAAGCTGGCTGATGCCACGGCCCGGCCAAACCAAGCCGAGCCGAGACCAGCGGCTGAGGTCCCCCCCTCCAACCTTGAGGATATAATCCGCAAGGTCATCATGGAGGAGAGGGCCTTCACGAGAGCCTGTCTTGCGGGCATAGAGGACAGGCTCTTGCCTGAAAAGCGCCTCCGACCGCCGCTCGCGGCGGACAATAGGCCACGCGAGCTGGAGCCGGAACCTGCGCCTTTGGGAGGCCCGGCATCGGGTGCGCAGCCCCAGGCCTCGAAGCCCTCCAAGGGCAAAGGGAAGGGCAAGGGCAAGAGGACCGAGGGGGCCTCTCAAACGCCCTCAACGAGCGCGGAGGCAGCGTCTGACGCCCCAGCCGACCCCCGGAACTCGCAGGGGGAAGACGCCCTTCTTCCCTCTACCACCCCGTCCAACCAGCCCTGGACAAAAGTGGTCAAGGGGGGAAAGGGGAAAAAGCCCAAGCCCGCTGCGACTGCCCCAGCAGGCAAAAAGGCTCCAGTCGGCGGGAGGAAACTGGTTCCTCCCAAAACCGCGGCCGTCGTGGTGACCATCACCCCGGAGGCCGTGGAACGGGGGGAGACTTACGAGTCCGTTTTGGTGCGGGCGCGTCCCAATGCCGATCCAAACAAACTGGGGATCGGCACTGTGACTTGCCGCCGGACGCAGGCCGGGGCTCGAATTTTCGAGTTCCCAGGGGCAGAGGCAAGTGCTCATGCGGACCTCTTTGCAGCGAAGCTCCAGGAGGTCATCGCGGATTCGGCAAAGGTGGCCCGACCGGTCAAGTCGGCGGCCATAGAGGTGACGGACCTCGATGACTCCGTCACCAAGGAGGAGGTGGTGGCGGCGGTTGCAGCGATAGGGGGCTGTGGCGTCGCGGCGGTCCAAGGCCGGGACATAAGGCCCGGCCGCGGCGGCATGGGCACCATTCGCCTCGAGTGCCCAATCGCCGCTGCCAAAGCCGTCCTTGCCAAGGGACGGCTCACGGTCGGTTTCAGCTCGGGTGCAGTCCGGGCACTCGAGAACCAGCCTCTGCGGTGTTTCCGGTGCCTCGGCATCGGACACACCCGGCCCCTGTGTCCGTCCACGGTAGACAGGACGGACACATGCTACCGCTGCGGTAAGGAGGGCCACAAAGCCGCCTCCTGCGAGGTCGCCAAGCCGCACTGCGTGGTGTGTGCCGCCAGTGGCTGCCCGGCGGACCACATTATGAAGGGGAGGAACTGCAATCCTCCCCCTAAGCGGGGCAAAGCGCAGGCGCCGACCGGGCCTGCTGCTACAGTTAGCACCGTCGCTCCTGCGGCGGCTGCGGAGGGGGGTGCGATGTCCGACTGATGGATAGAGTCGAACATCGCATCCTTCAGGCGAACACCAACCACTGCAGAGCAGCCCAGGATCTGCTGATGCAGACCATGGCTGAGTGGTTGGTGGACTTGGCGGTGGTCGCCGAGCCTTACTCGGTCCCTGGCCGTTGGCTGGGCGACCGGGACGGCTTGGTGGCGTTGGTGTCGCGGCCTTCCACGGACTCCCCTCCCCTCTCGCTCTTAGAGAGGGGACCGGGATACGTGGCCGCCGCGTGGGGAGACATGGCCCTGGTGGGGGTCTATTTCTCTCCAAACCGCCCTCTCTCGGACTTCGAGGATTTTCTCGAAATCATCACCGCAGTCGTAGGGAGGGCGGCGCCGCGCCAGGTCGTGGTGTTGGGTGACCTGAACGCCAAGTCGGTGGCCTGGGGCAACCTGGCCGCCGGGTGCAACGTCCGGGGACGCGCCGTCGAGTTTTGGGCGGCCTCATGTGGTGTGTCCCTCCTCAACAGGGGGGCGGTCCACACGTGTGTGCGGCAACAGGGCGGGTCGGTGGTGGACGTCTCGTTTGCCACGCCCGTGCTGGCCGCCCGCGTCGTCAACTGGCGGGTAGAGATGGTGGAGACCTTGTCGGACCACCGATATGTGCGGTTCGACATCTCCATCCGGGGAGGGGGAATGGCCCGCGCTGTGCAATCTCCCTTCCCGCGGTGGGCACTCACCCGCCTGGACCGGGAGGCAGCTAAGGAGGCGGCCTTTCTTCAGGACTGGCTGTCGCCCCCCGTCGAGGTCCTGGACGTGGACGCCGCAGCGGTCCGGCTCAGGGAATCCCTGACAGAGGTGTGCAACTCCAGCATGCCTCGGTCTCGCCGTCCGCCTCCCCGTCGTGCCGTCTATTGGTGGACGGAGGAGCTGGCGGGGCTCAGGGCCGCCTGCGTGGCAGCCAGAAGGGCCTACACGCGGAGCCGACGGCGCAGCGCCCAAAACCGAGTCCGGGCAGAGGAGGACCTCCTATACGCCTCTTACCGAGAGGCGACGACGGTCCTCAAAGCTGCAATGGGCGCTGCAAAAGACTCGGCGAGGGCCGAGATGCTGGAGGGTCTCGACAGGGATCCTTATGGGAGACCATACAGGGCGGCGCGGAACCAGCTACGCCCTTATGGTCCCCCACTGACGGAGACCCTCGAGCCAGCGTTGCTGGACGGGGTAGTCCGGTCCCTGTTTCCGCGCAGAGCCGACTTCACCCCACCAACGATGGACCCCCCGCAAGGGGCGGCTTCGCCGGATGAGGAGGTCCCCCCGGTGACGGCGGCAGAGTTCTACGCGGGGGTTCTCAGCCTCCGCGCGAAGAAGACGGCCCCTGGACCAGACGGCGTCCCCGCACGGGTGGTGGCGATCGCCGCCTCCCAAATGGAGGACAGGTTTCGGGACCTCTTCAGCGCGTGCTTTACGGCTGGGAGGTTCCCGAAACTGTGGAAGGAGGGGCAGCTATGCCTCCTCCGAAAGGAGGGACGCCCGGTGGACTCCCCATCGGCATACCGGCCCATCGTCCTGCTTGATGAGGTCGGTAAATTGTTCGAGGGGATTGTCGCCTCCCGGCTTGATAGCCTTTTGCGGGGGGTAGGGCCGGATTTGTCGGATGCCCAATTTGGTTTCCGTCGTGGGCGTTCGACAATCGACGCTCTGGCCCTACTCAAGGGCCAAGTGAAGGAGGCGGAGGAGGCGGGGGACGGAGTGCTGGCGGTGTCATTCGACATTGCAAACGCCTTCAACTCCGTCCCCCACTCGACGATATTGGAGGCGCTCCGGTATCACGGAGTGCCCCAATACCTGCGGAACCTCCTGGCCAGCTACTTGGAGGGCCGAGAGGTCCTCCTCGTGGACAAAACGGCCACAGTGAGGCGGTACGGCGCAGAGTCCGGTGTTCCGCAAGGGTCAGTGCTGGGGCCCCCCCTGTGGAACATCGGGTTTGACTGGCTCCTACGGGGAGCCCTCCTCCAGGGCACGAGTGTCATCTGCTACGCGGATGACACTCTCCTCACTGCCCGGGGGAGGAACTTTGGAGATGCGGCCTGTCTGGCCTCGGCTGGCGGGTCCTTGGTTGCGGAGAGGATCCGCCACCTGGGTTTGAAGGTGGCGCTGCACAAGACCGAGGCCGTGTTCTTTCGCGGGCCTAGGCAGCGCTGCCCTCCCGACGCTCACATTATCGTGGAGGGCGTCAGAGTGGAGGTCCAGCCCCAGATGAAGTATCTGGGTCTGGTGCTGGACGACAGGTGGCGCTTCGGCCCGCATTTCAGCGGGCTGTCGACGCGCTTGTTAAAAGCCGCGGACGCCCTCTCATGGCTCCTCCCGAACCTGGGGGGGCCCAAGGCAAAATGCCGGCGCCTATATGCCGGCATCCTGCGGAGCATGGCCCTATACGGGGCCCCCATCTGGGCAGACTCCCTTCACAGGAGGGAGAATGCGACCGCCATCCGCAAGCCCCAAAGGGCCATTGCACAGCGGGTGGCAAGGGCCTACCGCTCAGTGGGCTTCTCGGCGGCGTGCGCTCTGGCTGGCACTCCTCCTTGGGAGTTGGAGGCCTGGGTGCTCGCCAGAGTGTACGAGTGGACGGCGCAACGGAAGGCGCTTGGGGAGCGCCCCGTCACCGAGGAGCGGGAGGCCGTGCGGCGGGAGGCGAAGGACGCCATCGTCCTCCACTGGACGGAGGACCTCGCCGCAGCCGCTTTTGGCCGCCGGACGTTAGACGCGCTCGGTCCGGTCCTGCAGGGCTGGCTCGAGCGGTCCCACGGCTTCCTCTCGTTCCGTCTGGTGCAGGTGTTATCCGGCCATGGCTGTTTCGGATCGTACCTGCACCGGTTAGGGAGGGAGGAGACCCCGGCGTGCCACGACTGTGACGCGGCGGAGGACACGGCACAGCACACCCTCGAGGTGTGCCCGGCTTGGTCCGAGCTGCGCCGCGGTATGACCGCGGTAGTTGGACAGGACCTCTCACTTCCCGGCGTAGTCAACGCCATGCTGGGGAGCGAGGAGGCCTGGGCAGCGGTTGCCTCCTTTTGCGAGGACGTAATCTCGCAAAAGGAGGAGGCGGAGCGCGCGCGGGAGGACGACCCTCTCGCTGCGCCACTCCGCAGACGAAGAAGGGGTCGGAGAAGGCGCCGTCCTCTCCCTCCTCATGGTGGCGATGGGCGGGTGGCAGGCACGGGGGTGCCTACGCCCGCATTGCACCCATCACCACCTTCGTCAGTCATTCCCGGACCCGTCCTGCCCCCCCCTACGGGCGTGGGGTGAGGGCGTGATGGGTCCGCCCTGAGGGGCAATCGTCGGCGGAGGACTGGTCGTTAAGGCTGTGCCAGTTTCCCAGTCCCTCGCCACTCAGACGAAGCGGGAATGCCGCTGGGTCTTTTTAGTGGGTATACCGGGTCAGACCGGGGAGTCCCACATAGCCCCCCATCCCCCGATGGGAGGGTATGCGTAATGCATTTTTTCCCAGCGCAAAAAAAAAAAAAAAAAAAAAAAAAAAAAAAAAAAAAGGTTAGGTTAGGTTAGGTTAGGTTAGGTTGCATCGTCGGGGAGCTGGTGCAGCGGAAGGCGACCGACGAAACGCGGCAACTGCAGGCGAAAGTTGATCGCCTGCAGTCAGAGGTCAGCCAGCTGCACCAGAAGCTGGCTGATGCCACGGCCCGGCCAAACCAAGCCGAGCCGAGACCAGCGGCTGAGGTCCCCCCCTCCAACCTTGAGGATATAATCCGCAAGGTCATCATGGAGGAGAGGGCCTTCACGAGAGCCTGTCTTGCGGGCATAGAGGACAGGCTCTTGCCTGAAAAGCGCCTACGACCGCCGCTCGCGGCGGACAATAGGCCACGCGAGCTGGAGCCGGAACCTGCGCCTTTGGGAGGCCCAGCATCGGGTGCGCAGCCCCAGGCCTCGAAGCCCTCCAAAGGCAAAGGGAAGGGCAAGGGCAAGAGGACCGAGCCGAGGCCGCCGCTTGCGGCGGATAACAAGCAGTGCGAGCCGGAGCCGTCCTCCTCCCAGACGGAAGACGCCCAGCTTCCCTCAACCACCCCGTCCAACGAGTGGACAGAAGTGGTCCGTAAGGGGAAGGGCAAGAGTAAAAAGTCGGCCACCACCCCTCCCAGCCAATCGCAGAAGACTGGCAAGGGAAAGGGGAAAGGAAAGGGAAAGGGGAAGCTAGTCGCCCCAAAAACCGCGGCCGTCGTGGTGACGCTCACCGCGGAGGCTGCGGACCGAGGGGAGACTTACGAGTCAATTTTGGTGCGGGCGCGTCCCAATGCCGATCCAACCAAACTGGGGATCGGCACTGTGACTTGCCGGCGGACCCAAGCCGGGGCTCGAATATTCGAGTTCCCGGGGGCAGAGGCGAGTGCCCATGCGGACCTCTTTGCAGCCAAGCTCAGGGAGGTCATCGCAGATTCGGCCAAGGTGGCCCGACCGGTCAAGTCGGCGGCCATAGAGGTGACGGACCTCGATGACTCCGTCACCAAGGAGGAGGTGTCGGCGGCGGTCGCAGCGATAGGGGGCTGTGACGTCGCGGCGGTCCAAGGCCGGGACATAAGGCCCGGCCGCGGCGGCATGGGCACCATTCGCCTCGAGTGCCCAATCGCCGCTGCCAAAGCCGTCCTTGCCAAGGGACGGCTCAAAGTTGGGTTTAGCTCGGGTGCAGTCCGGGCACTCGAGGACCAGCCTCTGCGGTGTTTCCGGTGCCTCGGCATCGGACACACCCGGCCCCTGTGTCCGTCCACGGTAGACAGGACGGACACATGCTACCGCTGCGGTAAGGAGGGCCACAAAGCCGCCTCCTGCGAGGTCGCCAAGCCGCACTGCGCGGTGTGTGCCGCGAGTGGCTGCCCGGCAAACCACGTCATGAAGGGGAGGAACTGCAATCCTCCCCCTAAGCGGGGCAAAGCGCCGACATGGTCTAGCACCGTCGTTCCTGCGGCGGCTGCAGAGGGAGATGCGATGTCCGACTGATGGATAGAGTCGAACATCGCATCGTCTTACTCGGTCCCAGGCCGTTGGCTGGGCGACCGAAACGGCTTGGTGCCGTTGGTGACGCGGTCTTCCACAGACTCCCCTCTCCTCTCGCTCTTAGAGAGGGGACCGGGATACGTGGCCGCCGCGTGGGAGACATGGCCCTAGTTGGTGTCAACTATGGCCCTGGTTGTGTAAGAAGGGGTTGGAGAAGGCACCGTCCTCTCCCTCCTCTTGGTGGTGATGGGCGGGCGACAGGCACGGGGGTGCCTGCGCCCGCATTGCACCCATCACCACTTTCGTCGTTCATTCCCGGGCCCGTCCACCTCCCCACGGGGAAGGCGTGAGGGGTCCGCCCTGAAGGGTACTCGTCGGCGGAGGGCTGGTAGTTGAGGCTGTGCCAGTTTCCCGGTCCTTCGCCACTCAGACGAAGCGGGAGTGCCGCTGGGTCGTTTTAGTGGGTATACCGGGTCAGACCGGGGAGTCCCACATAGCCCCCCATCCCCCGATGGGAGGGTATGCGTAATGCATTTTTTCCCAGCGCAAAAAAAAAAAAAAAAAAAAAAAAAAAAAAAAAAGGTTAGGTTAGGTTCTCCGCGCTAAGAACACGGCCCCAGGGCCGGACGGCGTTCCCGCACGGGTGGTGGCTATCGCCGCCTCACTGATGGAGGAGAGGTTTCGGGACCTCTTTAGCGCGTGTTTCACGACTGGAAGGTTCCCGAAACCTTGGAAGGAGGGGCGGTTATGCCTCCTCCGGAAGGAGGGACGCCCGGCGGACTCCCCCTCGGCTTACCGGCCCATCGTTTTGCTCGACGAGGTCGGTAAGTTATTCGAGGGGATAATCGCCGACCGGCTGAATAGCCTGCTGGGGACGGTGGGGCCGGACCTGTCGGACGCCCAATTCGGGTTCCGACGGGGTCGTTCGACGGTCGACGCGTTGGCCCTACTCAAGGGCCAGGTGAGGGAGGCAGTCGAGGCGGGTGACGGAGTGTTGGCGGTGTCATTCGACATAGCAAACGCCTTCAACTCTGTCCCCCACTCGACAATCTTGGAGGCACTCCGGTACCACGGCGTGCCTCAGTACTTGCGCCAACTCTTGGCCAGCTACTTGGAGGACCGGGTGGTCCTCCTTGAGGACAAGACGGCCAGAGTGAGGCGATATGGCGCAGAGTCCGGTGTTCCACAGGGGTCGGTCTTAGGACCACCGCTGTGGAACATTGGATTCGACTGGCTCCTGCGGGGGAACCTCCTCCAAGGCACGAGCATCATTTGCTACGCAGATGATACCCTCCTCATTGCCCGGGGGAGGGACTTCAGGGAGGCGGCCAGTTTGGCCTCTGCTGGCGGATCCTTAGTGGCGGGAGGGATCCGCCGCCTTGGGCTGAAGGTTGCGCTGCACAAAACCGAGGCCGTGTACTTCCACGGGCCTCGGCAGCGCATCCCTCCTGACGGCCACATTGTGGTGGAGGGCGTCAGGATCGAGGTCAAGGCCCAGATGAAATATTTGGGCCTTGTACTCGACAGCAGGTGGCGCTTCGGCCCACACTTCAGCGGGCTGTCGACGCGCCTGCTGAAGACCGCGAACGCCCTGTCCTGGCTCCTCCCGAACCTGGGAGGTCCGAAGGCGCGATGCCGGCGCTTGTATGCCGGCATCCTTAAGAGCATGGCCCTTTACGGGGCCCCAATCTGGGCGGACTCCCTCCACAGGAGGGAGAACGCCACTGCCATCCGCAGGCCACAAAGAGCCATTGCACTGCGGGTGGCGAGGGCCTACCGATCGGTGGGGTTCTCGGCGGCGTGCGCTCTGGCCGGCACCCCTCCTTGGGAGCTCGAGGCATGGGTGCTGACCAGAGTGTACGAATGGACGGCGCGGCGTAAGGCGCTCGGGGAGCTCCCCGCCGCAGAAGAGCGAGAGGCCGTGCGGCAAGAGGCGAAGGACGCAATCGTCCACCATTGGACGGAGGACCTCGCCTCTGCCGCTTTTGGTCGCCGAACTGTGGACGCGCTCGGGCCAGTCCTGAAGGATTGGCTTGAGCGGTCCCACGGTTTCCTCTCTTTCCGTCTGGTGCAGGTGTTATCCGGCCATGGCTGTTTCGGATCGTACCTGCACCGGTTAGGGAGGGAGGAGACCCCGGCGTGCCACGACTGTGGCGCGCCGGAGGACACGGCGCAGCACACCCTCGAGGTGTGCCCAGCTTGGTCCGAGCTGCGCCGCGGTCTGACCGCGGTGGTTGGACAGGACCTCTCACTTCCCGGCGTAGTCAACGCCATGCTGGGGAGCGAGGAGGCCTGGACAGCGGCCGCCTCCTTTTGCGAGGATGTAATCTCGCAAAAGGAGGAGGCGGAGCGCGCGCGGGAGGACGACCCTCTTGCTGCGCCACTCCGCAGACGAAGAAGGGGTCGGAGAAGGCGCCGTCCTCTCCCTCCTCATGGTGGCGATGGGCGGGTGGCAGGCACGGGGGTGCCTGCGCCCGCATTGCACCCATCACCACCTTCGTCAGTCATTCCCGGACCCGTCCTCCCCCCCCCTACGGGCGTGGGGTGAGGGCGTAAAGGGTCCGCCCTGAGGGGCCATCGTCGGCGGGGTACTGGTCGTTAAGGCTGTGCCAGTTTCCCAGTCCCCCGCCACTCAGACGAAGCGGGAATGCCGCTGGGTCTTTTTAGTGGGTATACCGGGTCAGACCGGGGAGTCCCACATAGCCCCCCATCCCCCGATGGGAGGGTATGCGTAATGCATTTTTTCCCAGCGCAAAAAAAAAAAAAAAAAAAAAAAAAAAAAAAAAAAAAAAAAAGGTTAGGTTAGGTTAGGTTGGGGGACCCCCCACAGTGCTTGCGTCCACGTCGCGTCCCCTGGAAACGACCCAGTTCTGACCACCGTAACGGAGTGGCAGACTGGGTTGGCCAAAGTGCACTGTGATTTCGTAGCTCTAATTTTATCTTGCCTTGTTAGTACTACGAACGATGTCGATGTCTTCGCGGGATGCCTGCGGGCGATTTTTAAAACAAAAAGGCCCTTCTCAGGGCCAAACCAAAGGCCCTTCTCAGGGCCAACCCAAAGGCCCTTCTCAGGGCCAGCCAAAAGGCCCTTCTCAGGGCCCACCCAAAGGCCCTTCTCAGGGCCAGCCAAAAGGCCCTTCTCAGGGCCAACCCAAAGGCCCTTCTCAGGGCCAACCCAAAGGCCCTTCTCAGGGCCCACCCAAAGGCCCTTCTCAGGGCCAACCCAAAGGCCCTTCTCAGGGCCAACCCAAAGGCCCTTCTCAGGGCCACTCCGACGCTCCGGCGTCAGAAACTAGCCGCGCGCCGTCTGCGGCTAGTTTCTACGAAGCGATGGACGAGTTGACTGACAACGAGTCTATAATTAGTGTGTCGGACGTGGATGACTCTCGGACGCGGAAGCGAGTCCGCAAGAGCGGTGGGTCCGAGGGCTCCTCAGCCTCAGGGTCTACGAGGTTGCCGAAGGCTAAAAAGCCGACGGTGGCCGCGGAGCCCCATGTCGTTGGGCTCGCGGACGCCCAACGCCAGTTGGACCTGGCTCGGCGGGCGCAGCTCCAGCAAGAGCTGGAGGAGCGGGTTGCCGCGAAAGAAAAACGGGCGCACGCCTCCCGGGAAAAGTCCGGGTACGGTGCGTCCCGTGTAAATTATGCGGACCACTCTCTGGCCGAGCTGGAGAGAATGGCGGAGGAGGACGAGGAGGAGATTGTGGAGGTTGCCTCTAAGTCCTCCAACCTGAAGGGGACCTTCCAGAAGGCCCTCAAGAGTAGGGCCGCGAGCTTGCGCAGTGTCGTCGCGGAGCTCGTCAAGCGGAAGGCCACCGACGAGACGCGGCAACTGCAGGCGAAGATCGATCGCCTGCAGTCGGAGGTCAGCCAGCTTCATCTGAAGCTGGCTGAAGCAACGGCCCGGCCAGAACAGGCCCACACAAGCCCTGCGGCAGAGGGCCCCGCCTCCAACCTTGAGGATATCATCCGCAAGGTTGTTATGGAGGAGAGGGCCTTCACAAGAGCCTGCTTCGCGGGCATCGAGGACCGGCTCTTGCCGGAGAAACGCCTCCGGCCGCCGCTTGCGGCGGATAACAGGCAGTGCGAGCCGGGGCCGTCCTCCTCCTCCCAGACGGAAGACGCCCTTCTCCCCTCAACCACCCCGTCCAACGAGTGGACAGAAGTGGTCCGAAAGGGGAAGGGCAAGGGAAAAAAGTCGGCGACCGCCGCCAACAACCCTCCCAGCCAATCGCAGACGGCCGGCAAGGGAAAGGAGAAAGGAAAAGGGAGGGGAAAGGGGAAATTAGTCGCCCCAAAAACCGCGGCCGTCGTGGTGACACTCACGGCGGAGGCTGCGGAAAGAGGGGAGACTTACGAATCCCTTTTGGTGCGGGCGCGTCCCAATGCCGATCCAACCAAACTGGGGATCGGCACTGCGACTTGCCGGCGGACCCAAGCCGGAGCTCGTATTTTCGAGTTCCCGGGGGCAGAGGCAAGTGCTCATGCGGACCTCTTTGCAGCGAAGCTGCAGGAGGTCATCGCGGATTCGGCCAAGGTGGCCCGACCGGTCAAGTCGGCGGCCATAGAGGTGACGGACCTCGATGACTCCGTCACCAAGGAGGAGGTTGTGGCGGCGGTCGCAGCGATAGGGGGCTGTGGCGTCGCAGCGGTCCAAGGCCGGGACATAAGGCCCGGCCGTGGCGGCATGGGCACCATTCGCCTCGAGTGCCCAATCGCCGCTGCCAAAGCCGTCCTTGCTAAGGGACGTCTCACGGTTGGGTTCAGCTCGGGCGCAGTTCGGGCACTCGAGGACCAGCCTCTGCGGTGTTTCCGGTGCCTCGGCATCGGACACACCCGGCCCCTGTGTCCGTCCACGGTGGACAGGACGGACACATGCTACCGCTGCGGCAAGGAGGGCCACAAAGCCGCCTCCTGCGAGGCCGCCAAGCCGCACTGCGCGGTGTGTGCCGCCAGTGGCTGCCCGGCAGACCATATTATGAAGGGGAGGAACTGCAATCCTCCCCCTAAGCGGGGCAAAGCGCAGGCGCCGACCGGGCCTGCTGCTACAGTTAGCACCGTCGCTCCTGCGGCGGCTGCGGAGGGGGGTGCGATGTCCGACTGATGGATAGAGTCGAACATCGCATCCTTCAGGCGAACACCAACCACTGCAGAGCAGCCCAGGATCTGCTGATGCAGACCATGGCTGAGTGGTTGGTGGACTTGGCGGTGGTCGCTGAGCCTTACTCTGTCCCTGGCCGTTGGCTGGGCGACCGGGACGGCTTGGTGGCGTTGGTGTCGCGGCCTTCCACGGACTCCCCTCCCCTCTCGCTCTTAGAGAGGGGACCGGGATACGTGGCCGCCGCGTGGGGAGACATGGCCCTGGTGGGGGTTTATTTCTCTCCAAACCGCCCTCTCTCGGACTTCGAGGATTTTCTCGAAATCATCACCGCAGTCGTAGGGAGGGCGGCGCCGCGCCAGGTCGTGGTGTTGGGTGACCTGAACGCCAAGTCGGTGGCCTGGGGCAACCCAGCCGCCGGGTGCAACGTCCGGGGACGCGCCGTCGAGTTTTGGGCGGCCTCATGTGGTGTGTCCCTCCTCAACAGGGGGGCGGTCCACACGTGTGCGCGGCAACAGGGCGGGTCGGTGGTGGACGTCTCGTTTGCCACGCCCGCGCTGGCCGCCCGCGTCGTTAACTGGCGGGTAGAGACGGTGGAGACCTTGTCGGACCACCGATATGTGCGGTTCGACATCTCCACCCGGGGAGGGGGAATGGCCCGCGCTGTGCAATCTCCCTTCCCACGGTGGGCACTCACCCGCCTGGACCGGGAGGCAGCTAAGGAGGCGGCCTTTCTTCAGGACTGGCTGTCGCCCCCCGTCGAGGTCCTGGACGTGGACGCCGCAGCGGTCCGGCTCAGGGAATCCCTGACAGAGGTGTGCAACTCCAGCATGCCTCGGTCTCGCCGTCCGCCTCCCCGTCGTGCCGTCTATTGGTGGACGGAGGAGCTGGCGGGGCTCAGGGCCGCCTGCGTGGCAGCCAGAAGGGCCTACACGCGGAGCCGACGGCGCAGCGCCCAAAACCGAGTCCGGGCAGAGGAGGACCTCCTATACGCCTCTTACCGAGAGGCGACGACGGTCCTCAAAGCTGCAATGGGCGCTGCAAAAGACTTGGCGAGGGCCGAGATGCTGGAGGGTCTCGACAGGGATCCTTATGGGAGACCATACAGGGCGGCGCGGAACCAGCTACGCCCTTATGGTCCCCCACTGACGGAGACCCTCGAGCCAGCGTTGCTGGACGGGGTAGTCCGGTCCCTGTTTCCGCGCAGGGCCGACTTCACCCCACCAACGATGGATCCCCCGCAAGGGGCGGCTTCGCCGGATGAGGAGGTCCCCCCGGTGACGGCGGCGGAGTTCTACGCGGGGGTTCTCAGCCTCCGCGCGAAGAAGACGGCCCCTGGACCAGACGGCGTCCCCGCACGGGTGGTGGCGATCGCCGCCTCCCAAATGGAGGACAGGTTTCGGGACCTCTTCAGCGCGTGCTTTGCGGCTGGAAGGTTCCCGAAACTGTGGAAGGAGGGGCAGCTATGCCTCCTCCGAAAGGAGGGACGCCCGGTGGACTCCCCATCGGCATACCGGCCCATCGTCCTGCTCGATGAGGTCGGTAAATTGTTCGAGGGGATTGTCGCCTCCCGGCTTGATAGCCTTTTGCGGGGGGTAGGGCCGGATTTGTCGGATGCCCAATTTGGTTTCCGTCGTGGGCGTTCGACAATCGACGCGCTGGCCCTACTCAAGGGCCAAGTGAAGGAGGCGGTGGAGGCGGGGGACGGAGTGCTGGCGGTGTCATTCGACATTGCAAACGCCTTCAACTCCGTCCCCCACTCGACGATATTGGAGGCGCTCCGGTATCACGGAGTGCCCCAATACCTGCGGAACCTCCTGGCCAGCTACTTGGAGGGCCGAGAGGTCCTCCTCGTGGACAAAACGGCCACAGTGAGGCGGTACGGCGCAGAGTCCGGTGTTCCGCAAGGGTCAGTGCTGGGGCCCCCCCTGTGGAACATCGGGTTCGACTGGCTCCTACGGGGAGCCCTCCTCCAGGGTACGAGTGTCATCTGCTACGCGGATGACACTCTCCTCACTGCCCGGGGGAGGAACTTTGGGGACGCGGCCTGTCTGGCCTCGGCTGGCGGGTCCTTGGTTGCAGAGAGGATCCGCCACCTGGGGTTGAAGGTGGCGCTGCACAAGACCGAGGCCGTGTTCTTTCGCGGGCCTCGGCAGCGCTGCCCTCCCGACGCTCACATTGTCGTGGAGGGCGTCAGAGTGGAGGTCCAGCCCCAGATGAAATATCTGGGCCTGGTGCTGGACGAGAGGTGGCGCTTCGGCCCGCATTTCAGCGGGCTGTCGACGCGCCTCTTAAAAGCCGCGGACGCCTTCTCATGGCTCCTCCCGAACCTAGGGGGGCCCAAGGCAAAATGCCGGCGCCTATATGCCGGCATCCTGCGGAGCATGGCCCTATACGGGGCCCCCATCTGGGCAGACTCCCTTCACAGGAGGGAGAATGCGACCGCCATCCGCAAGCCCCAAAGGGCCATTGCACAGCGGGTGGCAAGGGCCTACCGCTCGGTGGGCTTCTCGGCGGCGTGCGCTCTGGCCGGCACTCCTCCTTGGGAGTTGGAGGCCTGGGTGCTCGCCAGAGTGTACGAATGGACGGCGCAACGGAAGGCGCTCGGGGAGCGCCCCGTCACCGAGGAGCGGGAGGCCGTGCGGCGGGAGGCGAAGGACGCCATCGTCCTCCACTGGACGGAGGACCTCGCCGCAGCCGCTTTTGGTCGCCGGACGTTAGACGCGCTCGGTCCGGTCCTGCAGGGCTGGCTCGAGCGGTCCCACGGTTTCCTCTCGTTCCGTCTGGTGCAGGTGTTATCCGGCCATGGCTGTTTCGGATCGTACCTGCACCGGTTAGGGAGGGAGGAGACCCCGGCGTGCCACGACTGTGGCGCGCCGGAGGACACGGCGCAGCACACCCTCGAGGTGTGCCCAGCTTGGTCCGAGCTGCGCCGCGGTCTGACCGCGGTGGTTGGACAGGACCTCTCACTTCCCGGCGTAGTCAACGCCATGCTGGGGAGCGAGGAGGCCTGGACAGCGGTTGCCTCCTTTTGCGAGGATGTAATCTCGCAAAAGGAGGAGGCGGAGCGCGCGCGGGAGGACGACCCTCTCGCTGCGCCACTCCGCAGACGAAGAAGGGGTCGGAGAAGGCGCCGTCCTCTCCCTCCTCATGGTGGCGATGGGCGGGTGGCAGGCACGGGGGTGCCTGCGCCCGCATTGCACCCATCACCACCTTCGTCAGTCATTCCCGGACCCGTCCTCCCCCCCCCTACGGGCGTGGGGTGAGGGCGTGAGGGGTCCGCCCTGAGGGGCCATCGTCGGCGGGGTACTGGTCGTTAAGGCTGTGCCAGTTTCCCAGTCCCCCGCCACTCAGACGAAGCGGGAATGCCGCTGGGTCTTTTTAGTGGGTATACCGGAGCAGACCGGGGAGTCCCACATAGCCCCCCATCCCCCGATGGGAGGGTATGCGTAATGCATTTTTTCCCAGCGCAAAAAAAAAAAAAAAAAAGGTTAGGTTAGGTTAGGTTAGGTTAGGTTAGGTTAGGTTAGGTTGGGGGGACGTGGGTCTGGCAGAGGCCCAACACCAGTTGGACCTGTCTCGGCGGGCGCAGCTCCAGCAAGACCTGGAGGAGCGGGTTGCGGCCAAGGAGCAACGGACGCGCGCCGCCCGCGCCAAGTCCGGATACGGCGCGTCCCGCGTTCTCTATGCGGACCACTCACTGGTGGAGCTGGAGCGGATGGCTGAGGAGGACGAAGAGGAGATAGTGGAAGTCGCCTCTAAGTCCTCTAATTTAAAAGGGACTTTTCAAAAGTCCCTTAAATGCAGGGCCGCGAGCATGCGCGGCATCGTCGGGGAGCTGGTGCAGCGGAAGGCGACCGACGAAACGCGGCAACTGCAGGCGAAAGTTGATCGCCTGCAGTCAGAGGTCAGCCAGCTGCACCAGAAGCTGGCTGATGCCACGGCCCGGCCAAACCAAGCCGAGCCGAGACCAGCGGCTGAGGTCCCCCCCTCCAACCTTGAGGATATAATCCGCAAGGTCATCATGGAGGAGAGGGCCTTCACGAGAGCCTGTCTTGCGGGCATAGAGGACAGGCTCTTGCCTGAAAAGCGCCTCCGACCGCCGCTCGCGGCGGACAATAGGCCACGCAAGCTGGAGCCGGAACCTGCGCCTTTGGAAGGCCCGGCAGCGGGTGCGCAGCCCCAGGCCTCGAAGCCCTCCAAGGGCAAAGGGAAGGGCAAGGGCAAGAGGACCGAGGGGGCCTCTCAAACGCCCTCCACGAGCGCGGAGGCAGCGTCTGACGCCCCAGCCGACCCCCGGAACTCGCAGGGGGAAGACGCCCTTCTTCCCTCCACCACCCCGTCCAACCAGCCCTGGACAAAAGTGGTCAAGGGGGGAAAGGGGAAAAAGCCCAAGCCCGCTGCGACTGCCCCAGCAGGCAAAAAGGCCCGAGCCGGCGGGAGGAAACTGGTTCCTCCCAAAACCGCGGCCGTCGTGGTAACCATCACCCCGGAGGCCGTGGAACGGGGGGAGACTTACGAGTCCGTGTTGGTGCGGGCGCGTCCCAATGCCGATCCAACCAAACTGGGGATCGGCACTGTGACTTGCCGGCGGACCCAAGCCGGGGCTCGAATATTCGAGTTCCCGGGGGCAGAGGCGAGTGCCCATGCGGACCTCTTTGCAGCGAAGCTCCTGGAGGTCATCGCGGATTCGGCCAAGGTGGCCCGGCCGGTCAAGTCGGCGGCCATAGAGGTGACGGACCTCGATGACTCCGTCACCAAGGAGGAGGTGGTGGCGGCGGTCGCAGCGATAGGGGGCTGTGGCGTCGCGGCGGTCCAAGGCCGGGACATAAGGCCCGGCCGCGGTGGCATGGGCACCATTCGCCTCGAGTGCCCAATCGCCGCTGCCAAAGCCGTCCTTGCCAAGGGACGGCTCACGGTAGGGTTCAGCTCGGGTGCAGTCCGGGCACTCGAGAACCAGCCTCTGCGGTGTTTCCGGTGCCTCTGCATCGGACACACCCGGCCCCTGTGTCCGTCCACGGTAGACAGGACGGACACATGCTACCGCTGCGGTAAGGAGGGCCACAAAGCCGCCTCCTGCGAGGTCGCCAAGCCGCACTGCGCGGTGTGTGCCGCGAGTGGCTGCCCGGCAAACCACGTCATGAAGGGGAGGAACTGCAATCCTCCCCCTAAGCGGGGCAAAGCGCCGACATGGTCTAGCACCGTCGTTCCTGCGGCGGCTGCAGAGGGAGATGCGATGTCCGACTGATGGATAGAGTCGAACATCGCATCGTCTTACTCGGTCCCAGGCCGTTGGCTGGGCGACCGAAACGGCTTGGTGCCGTTGGTGACGCGGTCTTCCACAGACTCCCCTCTCCTCTCGCTCTGAGAGAGGGGACCGGGATACGTGGCCGCCGCGTGGGAGACATGGCCCTGGTTGGTGTCACTCCGCAGATGAAGAAGGGGTTGGAGAAGGCACCGTCCTCTCCCTCCTCTTGGTGGCGATGGGCGGGCGACAGGCGCGGGGGTGCCTGCGCCCGCATTGCACCCATCACCACTTTCGTCGTTCATTCCCGGGCCCGTCCACCTCCCCACGGGGAAGGCGTGAGGGGTCCGCCCTGAAGGGCAATCGTCGGCGGGGGGCTGGTAGTTGAGGCTGTGCCAGTTTCCCAGTCCCTCGCCACGCAGACGAAGCGGGAATGCCGCTGGGTCTTTTTAGTGGGTATACCGGGTCAGACCGGGGAGTCCCACATAGCCCCCCATCCCCCGATGGGAGGGTATGCGTAATGCATTTTTTCCCAGCGCAAAAAAAAAAAAAAAAAAAAAAAAAAAAAAAAAAAAAAAAAAAGGTTAGGTTGGGGGACCCCCCACAGTGCTTGCGTCCACGTCGCGTCCCCTGGAAACGACCCAGTTCTGACCACCGTAACGGAGTGGCAGACTGGGTTGGCCAAAGTGCACTGTGATTTCGTAGCTCTAATTTTATCTTGCCTTGTTAGTACTACGAACGATGTCGATGTCTTCGCGGGATGCCTGCGGGCGATTTTTAAAACAAAAAGGCCCTTCTCAGGGCCAAACCAAAGGCCCTTCTCAGGGCCAACCCAAAGGCCCTTCTCAGGGCCAGCCAAAAGGCCCTTCTCAGGGCCCACCCAAAGGCCCTTCTCAGGGCCAGCCAAAAGGCCCTTCTCAGGGCCAACCCAAAGGCCCTTCTCAGGGCCAACCCAAAGGCCCTTCTCAGGGCCCACCCAAAGGCCCTTCTCAGGGCCAACCCAAAGGCCCTTCTCAGGGCCAACCCAAAGGCCCTTCTCAGGGCCACTCCGACGCTCCGGCGTCAGAAACTAGCCGCGCGCCGTCTGCGGCTAGTTTCTACGAAGCGATGGACGAGTTGACTGACAACGAGTCTATAATTAGTGTGTCGGACGTGGATGACTCTCGGACGCGGAAGCGAGTCCGCAAGAGCGGTGGGTCCGAGGGCTCCTCAGCCTCAGGGTCTACGAGGTTGCCGAAGGCTAAAAAGCCGACGGTGGCCGCGGAGCCCCATGTCGTTGGGCTCGCGGACGCCCAACGCCAGTTGGACCTGGCTCGGCGGGCGCAGCTCCAGCAAGAGCTGGAGGAGCGGGTTGCCGCGAAAGAAAAACGGGCGCACGCCTCCCGGGAAAAGTCCGGGTACGGTGCGTCCCGTGTAAATTATGCGGACCACTCTCTGGCCGAGCTGGAGAGAATGGCGGAGGAGGACGAGGAGGAGATTGTGGAGGTTGCCTCTAAGTCCTCCAACCTGAAGGGGACCTTCCAGAAGGCCCTCAAGAGTAGGGCCGCGAGCTTGCGCAGTGTCGTCGCGGAGCTCGTCAAGCGGAAGGCCACCGACGAGACGCGGCAACTGCAGGCGAAGATCGATCGCCTGCAGTCGGAGGTCAGCCAGCTTCATCTGAAGCTGGCTGAAGCAACGGCCCGGCCAGAACAGGCCCACACAAGCCCTGCGGCAGAGGGCCCCGCCTCCAACCTTGAGGATATCATCCGCAAGGTTGTTATGGAGGAGAGGGCCTTCACAAGAGCCTGCTTCGCGGGCATCGAGGACCGGCTCTTGCCGGAGAAACGCCTCCGGCCGCCGCTTGCGGCGGATAACAGGCAGTGCGAGCCGGGGCCGTCCTCCTCCTCCCAGACGGAAGACGCCCTTCTCCCCTCAACCACCCCGTCCAACGAGTGGACAGAAGTGGTCCGAAAGGGGAAGGGCAAGGGAAAAAAGTCGGCGACCGCCGCCAACAACCCTCCCAGCCAATCGCAGACGGCCGGCAAGGGAAAGGAGAAAGGAAAAGGGAGGGGAAAGGGGAAATTAGTCGCCCCAAAAACCGCGGCCGTCGTGGTGACACTCACGGCGGAGGCTGCGGAAAGAGGGGAGACTTACGAATCCCTTTTGGTGCGGGCGCGTCCCAATGCCGATCCAACCAAACTGGGGATCGGCACTGCGACTTGCCGGCGGACCCAAGCCGGAGCTCGTATTTTCGAGTTCCCGGGGGCAGAGGCAAGTGCTCATGCGGACCTCTTTGCAGCGAAGCTGCAGGAGGTCATCGCGGATTCGGCCAAGGTGGCCCGACCGGTCAAGTCGGCGGCCATAGAGGTGACGGACCTCGATGACTCCGTCACCAAGGAGGAGGTTGTGGCGGCGGTCGCAGCGATAGGGGGCTGTGGCGTCGCAGCGGTCCAAGGCCGGGACATAAGGCCCGGCCGTGGCGGCATGGGCACCATTCGCCTCGAGTGCCCAATCGCCGCTGCCAAAGCCGTCCTTGCTAAGGGACGTCTCACGGTTGGGTTCAGCTCGGGCGCAGTTCGGGCACTCGAGGACCAGCCTCTGCGGTGTTTCCGGTGCCTCGGCATCGGACACACCCGGCCCCTGTGTCCGTCCACAGTAGATAGGACGGACACATGCTACCGCTGCGGTAAGGAGGGCCACAAAGCCGCCTCCTGCGAGGCCGCCAAGCCGCACTGCGCGGTGTGTGCCGCCAGTGGCTGCCCGGCAGACCATATTATGAAGGGGAGGAACTGCAATCCTCCCCCTAAGCGGGGCAAAGCGCAGGCGCCGACCGGGCCTGCTGCTACAGTTAGCACCGTCGCTCCTGCGGCGGCTGCGGAGGGGGGTGCGATGTCCGACTGATGGATAGAGTCGAACATCGCATCCTCCAGGCGAACACCAACCACTGCAGAGCAGCCCAGGATCTGCTGATGCAGACCATGGCTGAGTGGTTGGTGGACTTGGCGGTGGTCGCTGAGCCTTACTCTGTCCCTGGCCGTTGGCTGGGCGACCGGGACGGCTTGGTGGCGTTGGTGTCGCGGCCTTCCACGGACTCCCCTCCCCTCTCGCTCTTAGAGAGGGGACCGGGATACGTGGCCGCCGCGTGGGGAGACATGGCCCTGGTGGGGGTTTATTTCTCTCCAAACCGCCCTCTCTCGGACTTCGAGGATTTTCTCGAAATCATCACCGCAGTCGTAGGGAGGGCGGCGCCGCGCCAGGTCGTGGTGTTGGGTGACCTGAACGCCAAGTCGGTGGCCTGGGGCAACCCAGCCGCCGGGTGCAACGTCCGGGGACGCGCCGTCGAGTTTTGGGCGGCCTCATGTGGTGTGTCCCTCCTCAACAGGGGGGCGGTCCACACGTGTGCGCGGCAACAGGGCGGGTCGGTGGTGGACGTCTCGTTTGCCACGCCCGCGCTGGCCGCCCGCGTCGTTAACTGGCGGGTAGAGACGGTGGAGACCTTGTCGGACCACCGATATGTGCGGTTCGACATCTCCACCCGGGGAGGGGGAATGGCCCGCGCTGTGCAATCTCCCTTCCCACGGTGGGCACTCACCCGCCTGGACCGGGAGGCAGCTAAGGAGGCGGCCTTTCTTCAGGACTGGCTGTCGCCCCCCGTCGAGGTCCTGGACGTGGACGCCGCAGCGGTCCGGCTCAGGGAATCCCTGACAGAGGTGTGCAACTCCAGCATGCCTCGGTCTCGCCGTCCGCCTCCCCGTCGTGCCGTCTATTGGTGGACGGAGGAGCTGGCGGGGCTCAGGGCCGCCTGCGTGGCAGCCAGAAGGGCCTACACGCGGAGCCGACGGCGCAGCGCCCAAAACCGAGTCCGGGCAGAGGAGGACCTCCTATACGCCTCTTACCGAGAGGCGACGACGGTCCTCAAAGCTGCAATGGGCGCTGCAAAAGACTTGGCGAGGGCCGAGATGCTGGAGGGTCTCGACAGGGATCCTTATGGGAGACCATACAGGGCGGCGCGGAACCAGCTACGCCCTTATGGTCCCCCACTGACGGAGACCCTCGAGCCAGCGTTGCTGGACGGGGTAGTCCGGTCCCTGTTTCCGCGCAGGGCCGACTTCACCCCACCAACGATGGATCCCCCGCAAGGGGCGGCTTCGCCGGATGAGGAGGTCCCCCCGGTGACGGCGGCGGAGTTCTACGCGGGGGTTCTCAGCCTCCGCGCGAAGAAGACGGCCCCTGGACCAGACGGCGTCCCCGCACGGGTGGTGGCGATCGCCGCCTCCCAAATGGAGGACAGGTTTCGGGACCTCTTCAGCGCGTGCTTTGCGGCTGGAAGGTTCCCGAAACTGTGGAAGGAGGGGCAGCTATGCCTCCTCCGAAAGGAGGGACGCCCGGTGGACTCCCCATCGGCATACCGGCCCATCGTCCTGCTCGATGAGGTCGGTAAATTGTTCGAGGGGATTGTCGCCTCCCGGCTTGATAGCCTTTTGCGGGGGGTAGGGCCGGATTTGTCGGATGCCCAATTTGGTTTCCGTCGTGGGCGTTCGACAATCGACGCGCTGGCCCTACTCAAGGGCCAAGTGAAGGAGGCGGTGGAGGCGGGGGACGGAGTGCTGGCGGTGTCATTCGACATTGCAAACGCCTTCAACTCCGTCCCCCACTCGACGATATTGGAGGCGCTCCGGTATCACGGAGTGCCCCAATACCTGCGGAACCTCCTGGCCAGCTACTTGGAGGGCCGAGAGGTCCTCCTCGTGGACAAAACGGCCACAGTGAGGCGGTACGGCGCAGAGTCCGGTGTTCCGCAAGGGTCAGTGCTGGGGCCCCCCCTGTGGAACATCGGGTTCGACTGGCTCCTACGGGGAGCCCTCCTCCAGGGTACGAGTGTCATCTGCTACGCGGATGACACTCTCCTCACTGCCCGGGGGAGGAACTTTGGGGACGCGGCCTGTCTGGCCTCGGCTGGCGGGTCCTTGGTTGCAGAGAGGATCCGCCACCTGGGATTGAAGGTGGCGCTGCACAAGACCGAGGCCGTGTTCTTTCGCGGGCCTCGGCAGCGCTGCCCTCCCGACGCTCACATTGTCGTGGAGGGCGTCAGAGTGGAGGTCCAGCCCCAGATGAAATATCTGGGCCTGGTGCTGGACGACAGGTGGCGCTTCGGCCCGCATTTCAGCGGGCTGTCGACGCGCCTGTTGAAAGCCGCGGACGGCCTCTCATGGCTCCTCCCGAACCTGGGGGGGCCTAAGGCGAAATGCCGGCGCCTATATGCCGGCATTCTGCGGAGCATGGCCCTATACGGGGCCCCCATCTGGGCAGACTCCCTTCACAGGAGGGAGAATGCGACCGCCATCCGCAAGCCCCAAAGGGCCATTGCACAGCGGGTGGCAAGGGCCTACCGCTCGGTCGGCTTCTCGGCGGCGTGCGCTCTGGCCGGCACTCCTCCTTGGGAGTTGGAGGCCTGGGTGCTCGCCAGAGTGTACGAGTGGACGGCGCAACAGAAGGCGCTCGGGGAGCGCCCCGTCACCGAGGAGCGGGAGGCCGTGCGGCGGGAGGCGAAGGACGCCATCGTCCTCCACTGGACGGAGGACCTCGCCGCAGCCGCTTTTGGCCGCCGGACGTTAGACGCGCTCGGTCCGGTCCTGCAGGGCTGGCTCGAGCGGTCCCACGGTTTCCTCTCGTTCCGTCTGGTGCAGGTGTTATCCGGCCATGGCTGTTTCGGATCGTACCTGCACCGGTTAGGGAGGGAGGAGACCCCGGCGTGCCACGACTGTGGCGCGCCGGAGGACACGGCGCAGCACACCCTTGAGGTGTGCCCAGCTTGGTCCGAGCTGCGCCGCGGTCTGACCGCGGTAGTTGGACAGGACCTCTCACTTCCCGGCGTAGTCAACGCCATGCTGGGGAGCGAGGAGGCCTGGACAGCGGTTGCCTCCTTTTGCGAGGATGTAATCTCGCAAAAGGAGGAGGCGGAGCGCGCGCGGGAGGACGACCCTCTCGCTGCGCCACTCCGCAGACGAAGAAGGGGTCGGAGAAGGCGCCGTCCTCTCCCTCCTCATGGTGGCGATGGGCGGGTGGCAGGCGCGGGGGTGCCTGCGCCCGCATTGCACCCATCACCACCTTCGTCAGTCATTCCCGGACCCATCCTCCCGCCCCCTACGGGCGTGGGGTGAGGGCGTGATGGGTCCGCCCTGAAGGGCAATCGTCGGCGGAGGACTGGTCGTTAAGGCTATGCCAGTTTCCCAGTCCCTCGCCACTCAGACGAAGCGGGAATGCCGCTGGGTCTTTTTAGTGGGTATACCGGGTCAGACCGGGGAGTCCCACATAGCCCCCCATCCCCCGATGGGAGGGTATGCGTAATGCATTTTTTCCCAGCGCAAAAAAAAAAAAAAAAAAAAAAGGTTAGGTTAGGTTAGGTTTTTTTTTTTTTTTTTTTTTTTTTAAATGAGTATACACTGCCGCGGACTTGGAGGTCCGCGCCTTTTTTTTATAGGTTTATTTGTTTGTTCGTTCATTACATTATCTTAAATATACAGTTTCAAACTCCCTCGGACACTTACTCTAGATCTTATAATACTATCTTATATCTACGTGAGTTCATCCTCATACATATGTTTTTTTTTTTTTTTTTTTTTTTTTTTTTTTTTTTTTATTATTTATACACATACATGCTCTTTTATAAATATATATATATCTTACATGGGTTTTTTTTTTTTTTTTTTTTTTTTTTTTTTTTTTTTTTTTTTTTTTTTTTTTTATAGATAAATACACAGGCATTACAATTTATTTTCAGATTACTTTTATTTTATTACATTTATTATGATTTTAGTTTCAATTAACTACACTTATTATTATTATTTTTTTTTTTTTTTTTTTTTTTTTTTTTTTTTTTTTTTTTACACTTTCAATTACAAAATGTTACACTATGAAGTACACAAATATATTATATTATTTCAGAGGGGAAAACTGCATGGCAGTGCGAGCCGACCAGTCCCGGCCGACGGCTTCCGTTCACGGCCATGACGTACGCATCCGCGCCACCCTGCTCAACCATATTTTAGGGAACTGAGTGACCGGACGCGCAGCGCCACCATCGGCGGGACATTCACGTGAGTATGACAGACTCGCTCTGCCATGGAGCTTTACATGTTATTGTTATTTAAGTTACAGGTTTACTAAAGAGGGTTGGGATTTATTGGTTTGAGTTAGTTAGGAGTATGGACTTGGTATGGTTATTTGGAATGTTAATTCGGAAGGGGTTTCACGACCAGGGACTTCGCTAGCCTGAGCAAGGCCTCCGTCACGACTGCGTCTCGGTGCTGCATGGCCGTCTTCAAGTTGTACTCGACGACCATTTTAGTCGGCGCACCCATCGCCCTCTTCGCAAAGCGGCCCGTGGCGTCGTCGGCGTCATCGGAGTAATAGACGCAACTGACAGTATGTCGCGACACCGCCACTACCGCGTGGGAGATGCTGTCGTGGATTTGGAGTCTCCTGGACTTGGTGTTGATGATTATTACCCTGTCGCAGGTCAACCCCTGAGCCTCGTGTATGGTCAACGTGCGCGACCCTTCACCGGACCCATATCCCTGGCTTATGAGAGAAGCTTTCTCCTCCTGCGTATGAACCAGGAATAGGGTGTTTTTAGCGGTGCTCGGTATTTGCGCTCCCGTGTAACCTTTCACCTTCAGGGAGTGGACCTGCGACAGCGACGACTTGGAGGAGTATATACCGGAGTATATCTCGCTCAGTGCATAGGCCACATCCATCGGATTACGGTGCGTACAAAGCAGCTCCTGGGTGATACCAGCCACCAGGTTTGGACGGGTATACCTTAACTCGAATAGGTTCTCTCTGTCCAAAAATGGAAGCTGGTTTACATCTCCGATGAGGACAACTTCGCTTGCTCCAGACAACTTTACTGCCATGACTATAGCCCCAAAGTGGTTCATAAGAGCCTCGTCTACCGTGAGGCGGTAGCATTTCTCATGGCTCCTGAACCCATTGGCTAAGATTGAGGCCATAGTCCGCACCTTGGACTTCACTCGGTCTCCTAAGCGGCGCGCGAGCTTCGCCCTCAGGTCTTTGGCGGCTTCGGTTGTCGTGGTGGCTACAACGTCTTTGTCCCCATCGCAACCCGGAACTCCGTTTACCCACCTGATATTGGGTACCGCCCAACTTTCCTGCGATGCCGAGACATCTGAGGACCCCAAAATGGACTGTGCCATTTCGAGGATCTTATCGTCTGGCATGATCTTGGTACATTTGGCGGTAACCACTATCGGGTCGTCATTTGGCACGCTGAATTTTAATTTGCCTGAGCGCTCCGTCTCCTCCTTGTCCAGGGCCACGAAACCACTCCTCGCGCTGTAGGCTGCCATGTACGACCCTGTCATTTCCCCTGCGATGACTTGGGACGTGACATTGTCGTACACCGCTGCCTCTGCTTCCTCGAGTAGTACCCTTAGCAGACCTTCTGTGTTTCTCTGGAAGGTCTGCAGGATCTTCCTGCATGTCATGAGGTTGACCTCTCTGGTCGCTCTCACGATCGCAACGTACTCGAGGAATGCGCTCTTCACGTGGTCCGTGGTACCCGACGCAACTGCGAGGGTTGGCGGGCTGACGTGCCCTTTGTCGGCTCTTGTTGGTTTAGGCTTCTGCGGTGTAGGTTCCTTTCCCTTTCTTTTAAAGAACCTCTCCAATGCGGTTTCTTGCCTGTGTGATGGTGATGCACGGCTGGTGCTAGGGAGCAGTGCATTGAGGAAAGTGCCGAAGGCTTTCAGGCGACTCCTCGACTGGGCCCGGTCCTCCGGGCTAGTGATTTTGCTCTGCTCCTTTGCAGCTTTTTCGGCGGCTGCCTTCTGCTGGGCCCTCTCGGATCCGCTTTGAGTGATCGAGCCCGACGTGGAGCTCGTCGCGCTGGCTGTTGGGTGTCTGGGGACTTTGAGGAAACTCAGAGTTTCCCCTCTGTCCTCATACACAACTACCTCGTGGTGCTCTGAGGCTTTTAGACAGCCGTAGCGGTCTGCGACGTCTCCTCTTTCCCCCTCGATCATCATCGCGTCGATGCTTATCGTACGGGCTGTGACTGCCATGTACTCTCCTACCTCCCTGATCTTTAGAAGCAATGAGCTTGCTTGGGCAAATGGAGTCTCCTCTCCCCACTCGAGTAGTGCGATCGTCTTTCCTTTGACTCGCACTAGACGGCATCGGTGAGTGGCTACTTCCACTTGCGGCAGAGCGGCGTACTTGCTGCCTTTCATGCTCGTTTTGCTTGTGCTTCCGTTGATCAGGGCGGCAAGGCCTGGTGAAATTGGTATGCGGGCTCCAGCTCGGCTCCAACCTACGCAGAAGCTTATGCCTAACCTCTCTTCTTCCCTGTTCATGAAGAGGGCGACCCCTCGCAGTCTTACGCCTGGGACTCCGTCTCCTCCGCATGCCAGGAACTCCATGATGGACATGGTGCTTGGAGCTGGTTGTAGGCGGCTGGCTTCCGTTGCCGCTGCTGGTGCTGCTACTGCCACCGGTGCTGGCCGTTGGATGTTAATCGTGTGTGTGGTCTGTGTTATGGTGGGTGGTGTGGGTGTTGTGGTTTGTGTTGTTGATGTTGATGTTTGTGCGGTGGTTGTTATCGTGGACGGTGGTCGGTTCCGGCTACGCAAGGGTGCATCCGTTTTGTTGGCCGCTGCTGCGACTATTGCGACTTTACTCGCGAATGCCAAGAATAGTTTTCTAGAAGCCGGTCTCCCCATGATGGTGTGGAGTATGGACTGGCTTAGCTGGGTTCCGATCTTAACTTCCAGCACTATTCTGTCAAGACTAAATCTTGGGCACTCGAAGAGCAGGTGCCAGACTGTCTCTTCGCAGCTGGGGTCGCAGACGCACGAGGGACTATCTTTAAGGTGAAAGCGGTGGAGATACGCTGAGAATCCTCCGTGTCCTGTGAGGACTTGTACATGGACCGGTGTGAGGACTGCGTCTCTGAGTGTCCTTTTCGCCGCTAGGACGTCTGGGAAGAACACTTTTGTGACCGCTCCTGTACTCGAGGACTCGTACCGCGCTTGCCACTTCTTTATAGTCCCCTCCCGTATCTTCCTCCTCACGAACGATACGGGGACCTTGCTGTAGTCTGCCGTCTGTTTAGTTTGGGCTGCCTCCTTGGCCAGCTCGTCCGCTCTCTCATTCCCGGCGGTTCCCACGTGGGCCCTGAGCCAAAAGAACCTCACTTCCCTGCCCTCCTCCCGTATCTCTCGGACGCAACTCTTGATTTGGAGTGCCAGATGGTGAGTGACAGACGGTCTCCTCAGCAGGTCAAGTGACGATCTTGAGTCACTCAAGATGCCTACGGAGGCCGCCTTGGATTCTCTTGCCATCTCGACAGCTCTGAAGAGAGCGTACATTTCCGATTGGAAGACAGTGTTGTGAGGTTCCAGGCCGAAGGTACTGGACTTTGACTCCTTTCCGTTTTCCCACCAAGTTAGGGCGGCTCCTACTTTCCCCTCTATTTTGCTGCCGTCGGTGTAGATCTGGGGACCGATAACTTGGTGGGTTTCCAGGGTTTCGGGAGTCAAGTCTTCTAGGCGGGCGTACTCTGTCGTTGTGAGTAACGCGGGGTGGGGATTTTCGGAGTGGTGCACGTTGCACTCCAGCTCGCGGCCCGGTGGTATGAACTCTTGGGAATGCCCCTTTCTGATCTTAAAAAGGGTTGCTGCCTCGATTACCCGGAGATCTAAAGGGAGTTGACCTGACAGAATCAGTGCCGATGTCAGAGACACCGTGCGGTATGCTTTGCAGATCTTCTGCGCAAAACCTCTCTGCAGTGAGTCAAACTGATTCCTTGTCATCAGTTTCTCAGCCGCAGGGGCCCACGCACTCGCTGCATACATCACGATAGGCTCTATCACCGACACATATATCGTCCTGATTATCTCTTTGTTAAGACCCCAAGTCACCCTCGCCGCACATGCCAACTGCTTGTAAATGTCTGTGGCCTTTTTACAGGTCGCAGACACGTGCGCGTTGAAGGTGAGTTTGGAGTCTATTGTGAGACCCAACAGCTTGACCTCTTCGACCAGGTTCAGCCGCGTGCCAGACATGTGGAGTACCGGAAGGTCGTACTTCAGCTTCCTCGTTAACACCATCGCGTTGGTCTTGTGCGCGGCGAAACGTAGCTTGTTTTGGACGCCCCATTCCGATACTATGTCTAGCGTCCTGTTGGCTGATTGCTGCAGGGGACCTGATGTGAAGTCCGAGAAAACCAGGACAACGTCGTCTGCGAAGGCCTGACAATAAACTCCTATACTAGCCATTTTGTGTAGGAGCGAGTCTAGGATAAGGTTCCAAAACGTTGGACCGGCTATTGAGCCCTGGACGCATCCTTTCGTGGTTCCCTTTTCGCTAGTCGCTCTGGCGTAGTTGACCCTGATGTTTCGGTCTTCCAGGTATGAGGTGACAAGAGCATAGATGTTCGCTGGACAGTTCTTGGCTACCATTTGTTGTTTCAGTGATGGCCACCACGCGTTATCGAAGGCCCCCTCTATGTCCAATGATATCAAAAGCACGATCTTCTTGGCTTTGATTTCGGCTCGTATGTGGCCCATTAGGTCATAGAGGGCGTCCTCGGTTCCGCGCTGTGGCATGAATCCGTATTGGTTGGTGTGCAGTGTTGGGAGGAAGTGCCACTGAAGACGGCCTACCAGAAGTTTCTCGACGATCTTTCCCAGGACCGAGAGGAGACCTATTGGCCGGTACGACTTTGGGCTGGTGTAGTCGTCTTTACCTGGCTTGCGGAGAATGCACACGTGGGCGACCTTCCACTGCTTCGGGAAGTGTGACAGCGACAAGCACCTGTTGGCTATCGCTAAGAACACCTCCCGATCGCAGTTTATTGCCGCAGTGCAGATGTCCGCCGTTAATCCGTCGGGACCGGGGGCTTTTTTCGGATTTTGGTCTTGGAGAACCATTTCCAGCTCCGCAGTCGTGAAGGGTGGATCATCGGCAGACAGTCCTTGTGGGTTTTTCTCCTCCGCTAGCCTCCTTAGACCCATGTGGTATGGCTGTTCGGCGTCTGTTGAGTCGTCAGGGTAAAAGGTTTTTGCCAGGAGATCAGCAGATTGCTCAGGGCTGAGCGTCTCGCCTGCGGTATTTCTTAGGAGGGTGTCATCCTGTCTTCTGGCTGTCTTCCTTAGTACCCTGTAGATGCCGTCCCACATGCTCTCTCGGTCCTGCTTCGAGCAGAGCTTCTTCCAGTTGGCTGTGGCTGCTTCCGTTGCTGCTGTTGTGTAAGTGTTCTTGGCCAGCACGTATTCCTGGATGGTGAAGTGTCTCCGACTTGCGGCTGCATTACGGATTCTTCTCTTCTTAGTCAGCGCGTCTTTTTTGAGACGGTCTAGAGAAGGATTCCACCATGGGGGCTTGGCATCGTATTTTGGCGACCCCAGTTTTGGGATCGCTTCCTCGCATGAGCGGTGAATGGTGTGCGTATATTTTGTGATAAGGGCCTCCAGATCCCCCGGGTTCGAGACGCTCGAGACTCCGGATGGTGTAATTTCATTGTCCGCCAAGCTGGTCTTGAAGTGCGTGCTGAAGTCTGACCACTTAGCCTTCTTGGTGTTATAGATACGCGTAGAGATTGGCCTTAAGGGTTCCAAGGCCTTCTCTAGTCGCATCGAGAAGGTAACTGCGTTGTGATCTGATGTTGTAAGACTTCTTTCTACTCGCCAATCCTCGACTTTGCCCAGCAGCGACAGACTGCATGCCGTCACATCGACAATGCTCGTACACCACCTGTCCCCTCTGTAGGTCTCAAAAGTTGGCGTTTGACCCATATTCAGGATGTGGAGATCCCGCTCATTGAGGAATGAATTGTACGACGCCCCACGGTGGTTTTCGGAAACACTTCCCCACCACGGGCTCCAGGCGTTTACGTCTCCTCCCACCAGGATGTTCTGTGTGTGTAGTTTGTGAATTACCGTGTGTGTTGTGGAAAGGTAGGGTTCGATATCTTGGTCGCCCTCAAAATAGACCGACAGTGCCCCAAAACTGAGCTGGCCCACCTTCAGCAAAACGGCAGCGATGTTCTCGGTCACGAGCTGGGGGTCGTGGATGACCTCCAGGTGGTTTCCGAAAACAACGATTGCCGCTTTAACTGGTTTTTGGCGGCTGAGGCTGCACTGGATGACTCTCGTGCCAGGATTTTGTTTCATCACACCTGTCCTTCCTACATAGGGCTCTTGGACAAGTGCTACCGAAACTCCCTTTGCCTGGGCCGCCATGTGGAGTTCTTCTGTGGCCAGCTTGGAGCGCTGAAGATTCACCTGGATGAACTGTAATCTTGCTGTCGGTCTTGTTGCGTTTTGAGGGGTGACTGGATGGCTTGTTTGTTGGGTGTCCTGGTCGCCTTTAGCAATAGGAAACGCGAGATCTTGCTATACCGTCCCATTTTTGGCGTTCCTGGCAGTCTTCGCTGTACGCTGAGTGTGCCAGGTCGCTGCCCGTCCTGTGTGCTGCCTTGCAGTTAATACACGTGGGCTGTCTGCCTTCTGCCCGAGCGAGACAGTCCCTTCCGTTGTGTGCTCCGCTGCAGAAACTGCAGACTTCTTTACCGGCCTTGCATATGGACTTGTTGTGTCCATACCCAAGGCACTTTGTGCACTGTACGAGAGGGGACTGATCCTCGATCGAGCATCGCTTGATGCCCACGTGCACTTTCTGCACTGCTGTGTAGCATTTCCACAGCTCTGGGGAGAGCTCCAGAACAGGATGGCATTCATGGGGGTTTCTTGCGCGCTTCCTAAAGCGCACCATTATGGTCTGTCCATCCACAGCGACGTTATGCAGAAGGTGTTTATTCTGTGCCTTAAGGAGATCGACAATCTCCCCGTCGCTGTAGCTGGACAGCACCCCTTTGATGCAGACGAGGGGGTTTAGAGGCTTAGGCTCCTGGACCTTTAGCCCTGCGTTCGACTGGACTTGCTCCTTGATTTTATGCAAGTCCACCTTACTCGCGCATCTCAGGACCACTTTCTGGTTCCGCGCTTTCCGGACGGTGTCGACTCGGGCTCCGGTGGTTTTGAGGTCCAGGGCGGTCCTGATCCTCTCGATAACGTTGTCCCCAGTGTGCTGGGGGTTCGTCGACGAGACAATCAGGGTGTGGTTGGGTTGTGTTGGGGGTTTCGGAGGCCTCGGCTTACTGGCGACCTGGGCAAAGGTTTGGGGGCCCTGCTGTTGTGGGGCCGGTTTTTCAGCTTTGCCCAATTCGGCCACTCCCTTCTGGATGGTCTGAAGGGTCTTTTTGACCTCCCCGACCGCTAGTTCCGCCTCCAGGTTCAGCGCCGGGGGCGCCTGGACTGGCGGCTCTTTGTCACGCAGTACGCGGAGGTCAGCCGAAACAATCTCCAGCCTTTCCTTAATGGGGTCTAGATGGTGTGTCAGGTTTATTGGTGGTTGTGGTGGTGGAGGGGACGCCACAGGCCTGTTGGCGATGGCCTGTATTTGTTTTTGCAGGATGCCCATTTCTTCCTGGAAGGTGGCGATTGTGAGCAGGCCGTCGGTCTCCCGGCTACTCGGGTCCATTCCGGAGGTGCTCGGCCGATCGAGGTCGTCCTTGAGTCGGTTCAAGGCCTTGTGGAGCACGTCCAACTGGTTGGAAATGTTGGTCACCGTTTGTTCGAGGCGTGAGAGGCCGGCCCCCATGGTTTCCCCACTGGGAGCTCCCGGGGCTTTCACGGCTTCCTGTCTCGTCCTCTCGTGCTCCACAAGGTTCCTTGAACTCGCGGCTGCGATCTCGCCCTTGACTTCCTTGATGCCCGTGAGGGCTTCGAGGGTCTCATGACCGAGCCACTCCCGGATTCCTTTCGCCTCCTTTTTCGTGTCTGAGACGTCCGACCGCATGAGGGAGAGCTCCACCTTGAACGCCATGAGCTCCCGAGTGTGAGCTCTCTCGGCACGCACAAGCTCTTGTGCGTGCCGAGAGCGCTCCTTCTCGAGGTTGAATTTGTGGCGCGCCCTCGAGTCCGCCAGTGATAGGGCCACTTCGTACAGGCCCTGCAGGCACTCATGGGCTGTGGCCTTGCACTCCCTCTTCATATTGCCAGCTGCTTCCAGGGCGTCTTTCCCTTTCTGTAACAAGTCATTTGCCTCCCTGGTGGCCAGGTCCATCTCCACCCCTGTGCCTCGTCTCGGCGTTCTGTATAGAAGGCTCGGCCGTCCACTCTGAGGACGGTCGGCTTGGCTCACTGTGGAAGCCACCGAGCTTTCTTCGTCCGAGATGATCTGGCGGGGGGGGGAGATACCGCATTGCTCCCAGTCGATAACTGCCTGTGTCCCAGCATTGTCTGACCCTGGAGTCCGTGTGATCATCGCCGATGGCACTGGCGGCGTCATGCTCATCACGTCTGGCTCCGACGCTGCCTTCGTCACCCGTGGCCTCTGCGATGAGTGTGCCGACTGCTCCGAGACCACCGACTTGGCCGAGTTCTTTAGCACCTTCTCTCTGAGGGTTCTAGGAGCTTTTGCGGCCTCCGTGGTCGTTTTGTGGGTGGTGCTGGATTGTTTGCTGGTGTGGGAGGATTTGGATGACATATTAGGTTTTTTTTTTTTTTTTTTTTTTTTTTTTTTGTTAGTGTTTGGGGATGGAAAAGAGTGGGTCTATGCTAATATGCTATGACTAAATGTGATATAATTATTGCTATAACTATGCCTGTTATTTATAAAAGTAACTACGGATGAACTCACGGATGCTCCGCTGCTGGTCTGCGTCTGCTGTCCGATGAGGAGTCCGATTCTGACTGGGCTCGATGTTGTGAGCCCTGTACGCGCGATGGTGGTGGTCCTTAGTAGAAGAACGCGGCGCCGTCGGGTCGCAGTGCGAGCGGGAGTCGAATTTTGGATTTTCGTTGGGGCCAAAGTGTAGGGCGTTTTGTGCCCTTTAAAATGAGCCCAAACTCGACTTTCTAGCTCCAACGGGCGCGAAGTTAGGTCCCGGGGGGGTGAGGTAACCCTGAGGGGGGGAGGGGGGGGGGGGGGATGTGGTAGTGGTGGGAGAGAATGAGGGTGGGGATGTCAGGGGTGGGGAGGGGTGTGGGGAATGAGTGCCTTGGTAACCAGTCTATTAATTCTACCTGGGGGTCCAAAATGGAGGGGGTCCAAAAGGGGGTCTAGGGGTCTTATCGGGATCTGAGTCCGAGCCGGGAGGGGGGGTACAAGGGGGGGGGGGAAATTTTGTCAAAATTTTGATATTCCCAGCCGTTTCCGAGATATGAAGGGTTTGGGGGCCCAAAATGGAGGGGGTCAAAAAAGGGGGTCTAGGGGTCCTATCTGAATGAGTGTTCGAGCCGGGAGGGGGGTACTAGGGGGGGGGAAAATTTTGTCAAAATTTTGATATTCCCAGCCGTTTCCGAGATATGAGGGTTTTTAGGGAAGGGGGCACTCGAGAGGTAGTGGGGGTAGGAGGGATGGTGGGGTGGGGGAAAAATTTGACTCTTGGTGTTACTGGTAAGGTCCTGAAGTCCCGAGTCGGATGACTCCAAACTCGGGGGGGGTGGGACAAGGGGTTTAGGAGTTCCCTCGGGGTTTACCTTGCGTTGAGGCGTGGAGTCGTGATGCTGGCGGCTGGTCTGCAGGCAGATTTCTCGGCAGATTCCTCGGCCGGCTTCGGAGTCTTCAGTTGGGGCTGGGAGGGCTGGCTGTACGTCACGCCTCGTGTTGTAGAAACACGTGGAGCAAGAGTGAGGTTGGTTTTCCACTAAAAACCACGTGTTTTGGCGATTTTCGCACCTGAATATCTCCCTATTCCCTGATCCGATTTTCAAGATTTCACTTCCGTTTGATAGGCCTCTGCCGCGACTCTTAGGATTATTGTTGGTAGAACGACTCCACTAACCTTGTCCGAGTTATTAGTTCCCAAAGTCCCGGGGGTCCTGCTCCGCAACCCGCTGAGGTAGACACTTGCCCACACTAATCCCGGTGAATCGACACTGCACTATTCCACTGGTGACTTTTCCGCGTTAATATCTTCACACGTCTATTTTTTGCGAATTTTTTACGTGGAGGTGATGTTGTTGTGGCGACTAGAAATCGGTTACTGGGTTAGGTTAGGTTAGGTTAGGTTAGGTTAGGTTAGGTTAGGTTAGGTTAGGTTAGGTTAGGTTAGGTTAGGTTAGGTTAGGTTAGGTTAGGTTAGGTTAGGTTCCACTTTCGTCGTTCATTCCCGGGCCCGTCCACCTCCCCACGGGGAAGGCGTGAGGGGTCCGCCCTGAAGGGTACTCGTCGGCGGAGGGCTGGTAGTTGAGGCTGTGCCAGTTTCCCGGTCCTTCGCCACTCAGACGAAGCGGGAGTGCCGCTGGGTCGTTTTAGTGGGTATACCGGGTCAGACCGGGGAGTCCCACATAGCCCCCCATCCCCCGATGGGAGGGTATGCGTAATGCATTTTTTCCCAGCGCAAAAAAAAAAAAAAAAAAAAAAAAAAGGTTAGGTTAGGTTAGGTTAGGTTAGGTTAGGTTAGGTTAGGTTAGGTTAGGTTAGGTTAGGTTAGGTTAGGTTAGGTTAGGTTAGGTTAGGTTAGGTTAGGTTAGGTTAGGTTAGGTTAGGTTAGGTTAGGTTAGGTTAGGTTAGGTTAGGTTAGGTTAGGTTAGGTTAGGTTAGGTTAGGTTAGGTTAGGTTAGGTTTTTTTTTTTTTTTTTTTTTTTTTTTTTTTTTTTTTTCTACTTTTCCCCGTCCATAAGCACGAAGGGATCTTGATATTCTAGGTTTCTCATTCGTTCCATTTCTCACATTTATGCCTCTCGCACTTTCGAGCTTCATACGTGGTCTTTCTTATATTCATCTCTTTACATTCTTTGCCGGGTGGGACTCCCGCTATCTATCTACTATTTTTGTTTGCTTTTTCTTTATTTAGGGATATTTAAATACACAGCTTCTTTTCTTATATTTTTTGTTTCTTACATAGGTTATTACATACTATTTCTTTATATCTATTTCTTAACTATATTTTTCTACATGCTAAACTTACTTTCTAATTTACGTTCTAATTTACATTCCTAGTATTTCCTTACGTAATAACAAGTTTTACATGTCTATGTTTTTATTCTAATTTTTATTCAATACAAGGTTTCTCTTATTTCTTATCTTAATATATGGTAGTTTTTATTACTATAAGTGGTACATTATAGTTCCTTAATTTGGGACATACATTTTGGAGCTGAATACTCATTCAGTGGCTATATATATGCACTTCTTTGAGGATGTTAACAATTTTGTAGCAATCAGTTATACAGGCAGGTAGTTTTTTACTTGGGGTTGTTTTGGACTGTTAAGGCTTTATTTATCTTTTCAGTATATTTACTTTCCTTTATTGTTGCGGCAATATTATATTATATATACTTAGAATATACATATTTATTGTCGTTTCTTGTTCTATTTGTATTCATATATACATAAAAATATTTGTCAGCACAATTAGGGTTGTGTGGGGAGCGTGTTTGGTGTTGTGCGTGTGTTTGATATATAAGTATATATGTACTATATAATTTGTATATCTCTCCGCTGTGACCACACCTATCCGCCCTCCGTGTTGCGTTAACCCTAGTTAACACTTTATGCGTACGCCGTTGTTGTCCGAGCCAGATAGTCCCATTTCTTGCGGACCGGGCATTCCGTGCTGAAGGCGTTGTGGTCGGTCCTTTGGGACGTCGAGTGCGAACAGTTGCAGCACTGCGGTTCATTACCTGCAATGAATTCCTCGCACTTCTCTCGAAGATGCGGTCCTCCGCAGTGACTGCACCTGTCCACACTCTCGGTACAAAATTTCCGGCCATGTCCGAATGCCAAGCACTTCGTGCATTGGATGAGCGGCGACTGGTCCTCCACCTTTACCCTTTGCAGGTCAAGGTAGAGAGCCCCTGCCTCCGTCATCCTCTGCCATACTTTTGGTCTGACTTGGACAACAACGTGCGCTGTTCTGGGGTTCCTGGTTCTTTTCTTGTACTTGATTTTTATTTCCGTTTCTTCCTCTTCTAGGCCGCTAAAAATGTTTTTATTCTGGGCGTGGAGTGCCTTCACCATCTCCTCATCGTCACCGTCCAAAAAGACGTCCTTTAGGACGACGAGTGGGTTTTTATTCTTTATAGGCGCTGCTGTTAGCCCCTCACCACGGCTCTCGATCATTTCTTTGACCTTTTTTAGCTCCGCCTCCGATTCACATCCCAAGATAACTGTCCGATTCTTTGCCTTCCGGACTTTATTAATCTTTAGGCCAGTTCCCCTGGCATCGACCGCCTTCTTCACCCTAGCGAGCACCTCGTCAGCAGTCTCCTGACTGCCTTCCATGGTTACCGCCATCGAGTGAAGAGCCGGTCGCCGCCCGGGTATGGCTGCCGTGACGTTGGCGTATGAGAGCGGTTCGGTTCTTGGCTCGCTTGCTACTTCTGCTATCCTCTGCTTGATTATGTCAGTTCTAGCGACGACTTCACTGGCAACGTTAACAATTTTCTCCTCGATGGTAACCGCAGCTCGAGCAACGGCCGTCACCTCTTCCATCGTAGTGTCTATGCTGTATTTCATCACGTCCACCTTATCGCCGACATCTTCTACCCTTTCGACGATTTTGTCGATGATGTCTGCTCCATTTTCATTTTGTTCCTCGATTATATGCTTGAAGCCTTTCTCTACTTTCTCTTCCAGGTCAAACAGTTTCGCCTTTATGCTTGCCTCTACATTTTCGAGCCTTTCTAAGAGGTCGTCCGATGGTCTGGGTGGTACAGGCGTGGTGTTGGTTTTGGTAGACAACATTATTTTGGACGCTTTTGTTTCCAATTCCTTCACTCTCTTACTGAGCTCGAACAGGGTTCGCTGGCATTTATCCGACTGCATTTCCAGGTAGATTTTTATATCCTTCCTCATTTGAGGGTAGCTGCTTACTCTGGATGGGATCTCTTCAAGTACCTTCATGACCTCCTGGAGTAAATTATCATTCGAGGATGTGGCATAGGTGTCAATTTGTTTTTTATATACCTCCATATTACTGAGGGACCTTCTCTTCCGTTCTGGTCTTCGGATAAATGTCCTGGCGGCGTCCGGCGCCTGTCCAGGTGGACCTGCAGGGCTGGGGGTAGTGTTGGGAGCAACAGCTTCAGAGGTCCCCACTGACGACATTGGTGTTTTTGCTGTTTCCGCTGAGGTTCCTTGAACAGCTCCTTTTTTGCCGTATGTCAGGGATATCCCCTTCGGCGCATCGAGCTTCCCCGAAGGCGACGTGGTCTCCTGAGATCCGCTGGCGCTGGCCCCCTGCCCTCTTCCTGTAACTGGGGTGCGGTGCCCGAACATTTTTTAACCCAAGTTGTGCTGCTTGTGTGTATAGGGCACAGCGAAAAGACGGGGAAAAGTGTGTATAAAATATATATTGACCCTGTAAAGGGGGGTGGGTGTTTGTAAATGGGGGGGGGAGAGAAATATTCACTAAAAGTAGTTCCGTTTGAACCCTATAAATGAGGAGTCAAATCAGATGAAAGTAAAAAAGAAAGCAATTATACATCCACGTGTGCGGTGGTTTGTCTCTATATAGAGTCACGGATTATTCGCTCAATAGAGCGGGTGTCACAAAAACTGTCAAAATCCGTCAACAATTCTTCCCCAAGTCAAAAACCCCCGCCTTAATATCCAATTTTTGGAGGGACTCTATGTAGAGTCGCTCCGTCAGTACCGGCGGATAGCTCTCGCCGAGCCCTCCCGAATGACCCCAAACTCGGTGCAACTACACCCAGGGGTTTCGGAGATATCCCAAGTCAAAGTTTCGGGTTTTTCACAAAAATAAAAAACCCAAAATGTTTCCAGAGGATATCTCCGGATCCCGTGGTCCAAAAACACCAGTGCTTGGGTTCTCCGAGGTTGACTCGGCGAGACCGATCCGCCGGGGCGGTTTTCAGGCTGAAAATTTTTTGTACTCCTGAAAAGCCTGAAAGGTAGTCAGGCACTTAGCCTTAGTCCTGCCGATATGTCCAGCGAAAACCCCGGCCCTCCACGACTCTCCGTTGGGAAGTTATGGCCGTCTAAAGGTTTTCCAAAATGGCCGCGGTGCTGTCAAAGTCGTACTTAGACTGATGATAACTCCCCTCAAGAAAGCCGCAGACACCCCGAGTTTGGGCTCTCCCTACTCGGCCCGGGCTCCGCTGTCTGCTGATACCACTTTCAGGATCCTGAAAATTTCTGACTCCAAACCTCCTGAAAACTTGGGGTACGTAAGGCAGCGGTCTCCTGTCTGTAACGTCGAAATCCGCTACTTCCTACGACCACCGGTTGTGGAGTTACAGGGGTCTGAAGCCAAACAAGATGGCCGCCGAACTGTCAAACGTCGTGTTCAAACGTCCGTAACTCTTGAACCCTACGTCACAGGAGGACGGGGTTTTGGACCTACAGCTCGGCGCCACTCCAGGTGTGGCCTGAAAGTGGTTTCAGCGACAATTTTCTGGAAGGCCTGAAACAGGCTGAAACCTGAAAATTCTTATAGGTAAATACAATCCGCTGGCCGGAGTGAAAAAACGAGCTGAAACGGACCAGCGGTTTTCGAGTTATCTAAATCTAAAAATTTAAACCTAAAAACCTATTTTGGTGTTTTTTGTCAAAACAGCCAAATTAATGTCTATAGGGCCCGAGTTTGGGCTCATCTAGGTCCTAATATGGTACTTAAACACTATGAAAACATAAAAAATTGATTATTTCCTATTACTATTGAATTATTAACAAAAAACATATAAAATTGAATAACTTTGGGACCGCTTAAGTTAAAATTTTGAAAAAATATGCTAAAAATGTATAAAATAAAGGACTACAGGACACAATAATAAAAAATTTGAAAAGTCAAAAACAAGGTGGAAAAATTTTTGAAAAAGTGATTTTCCTGAAAAACTAATTGTATCTTAAAAACTATTAAACTTAAAAATCTAAGACTTACGGTCTCTACTAAATAGATAAGCGCGCCACTGGCTGCAGTTGAAAATTTTGAAAAAGTGTCTTCAGTCCGAAGTTATGGATGGTCAAAGTTTGTATTTTGTAACAGTCATATATAATTATCTATATGACCTAAAATTCTAAAAATTGTTGCACTCGCCTTGTGTTCTACTTGTTCAGATAGGTGCCAAATTTCGTACCGCTGGCTCCACTCCTTCCGTCTTTTCAGGACACGTGGTATTTTGAAAATCCTGAATATCTCGCCAGGATACGATGTCAGGAAGGTTTTGAAAGGTCCAGATGGTCCGGGGCCACGATGTCCACCCTTTTTCAATAAAAAAGGGGGGGGTCGTCGATCTCGTTGAGGCAGCGTAGGCGATTTGGTAAAACGCACGTTTCACTTAACCTCTAAAATGAGGGTTTTTCACTGATAACTTTTCAGGATCACTGATTTGGCACAATTTTGGGGCGGCACTTTGTGCGGCCCAAATTTCCACAATTAGTGACACTTCACTCGCTGTCGTAGGTGAACAAAAACCCATAAAAATGATTTTTTAAGCGTGGAGCTGCCTCAAAACCGATCCGACCGCCACGAGAGCTGGGGGGGTACTGGGTTAGGTTAGGTTAGGTTAGGTTAGGTTAGGTTAGGTTAGGTTAGGTTAGGTTAGGTTAGGTTAGGTTAGGTTAGGTTAGGTTAGGTTAGGTTAGGTTAGGTTAGGTTAGGTTAGGTTAGGTTAGGTTAGGTTAGGTTAGGTTAGGTTAGGTTAGGTTAGGTTAGGTTAGGTTAGGTTAGGTTAGGTTAGGTTAGGTTTTTTTTTTTTTTTTTTTTTTTTTTTTTTTTTTTTTTTTTTTTTTGTGCTTTTCCCCGTTATGGGTGGGACGGGCTCTTGTTATGCTAGTTTCTCATTCATTCCAGTTCTCGCATGTATTCCTCTCGCACTTTCAAGCTTCATACTTTATCTTTCTTTTACTCATCCTTTCATTCTTAGCCGGGTGGGACTCCCGCTATTCTAACTACTGACTACTTTTTCAATTATTTTTCTTTATTAGGGTATTCAGACAAACAACTTTGTTTTATTTACAATGTTGACTTATACAGTTGGTTACATTCTGCTTACTTGATCAATTTCTTTACGGTATACATCTATGAGCTTAGTTATTATTTATTCTAAAATTCTAAAAACAATTATTTTCTACTTTGTGGACATTTTCTCTTATTTCTATTATAATATATTAGTACATGTACTTTCTTATTTTACTATATTTTTATTTTCCTTCTTAAATTCTAATACAACTTTTCTTACATGGCTAGTTTTACATCTTTTTTTTTAATTCTATTTTAACACTTGGTTTATCCTAAAGCTTAACTTAACTTCTTATTTTCTAACACAATGTTGCTATCTTCTTATTTTCTAACACAATGTTTTTAGGCTATCTTATTATTTTCTAACACAATGATATACTGTACTTATTTTCCAGTTTTATAACTTAGGTTTGGACCTGCTTGATTTGGACTGTTCTAAGGACTTGTGTGGGTTTCTTTTACCTTGTTGGAATATTTACTTCTTTAAGTTTGCGGCAATAATATATAATATATACTTATGATACACATAATTATTGTCTTTTCTTGTCTGTTTTTTAAGACTCTGCATTTTTAGGGGTTGTTTGGTGTGTGTATTGGTGTGAGTGTATGGTGTGCGTGTTCGGTGTTTTACGTGTGTTTTGATATATGCGTATATATTTATTATATATTTTATATATCCGTGTTTTTTATTGTTCTCTGGTTTCCATGTGCCTTCCATTTCGTGGTTATAATCCACGTTTATTCTGTACTCCCAGTTTGTGTTGCTGTGTTTGTATATTCGTGTGTGTGTTCCTGTGTGTTTTGCGTGTGTTTTGATATATGCGTATATATTTACTATATATTTTATATATCCGTGTTTTTTGTTGTTCTCTGGTTTCCTTGGTTAGGTTAGGTTAGGTTAGGTTAGGTTAGGTTAGGTTAGGTTAGGTTAGGTTAGGTTAGGTTAGGTTAGGTTAGGTTAGGTTAGGTTAGGTTAGGTTAGGTTAGGTTAGGTTAGGTTAGGTTAGGTTAGGTTAGGTTAGGTTAGGTTAGGTTAGGTTAGGTTAGGTTAGGTTTTTTTTTTTTTTTTTTTTTTTTTTTTTTTTTTTTTTTTTTTTTTTTTTTTTTTTTTTTTTTTTTTTTTTTTTTTCTGCTTTTCCCCGTTTCGGTTTGACGAGATCTTATTATGCTAGGTACTCATTCATTCCAGTTCTATCATTTATTCCTCTCGCACTTTCAAGCTTCATACTTTATCTTTCTTTTACTCGCTCTTTCATTCTTAGCCGGGTGGGACTCCCGCTATTCTATCTACTTCTTTGTTATTTATTTTCTTTATTCAGGGATGTTCGACACAATAAGTTTTATTAACGATAGTGGTTTCTTACATTGGTTGTTTACATTCTATGTTTTCTATTTATATTCTTTCTTAACTATGTTTCTATATAAGTACTAAGTTTTTATTTATTCTAATACATCTGTGTACTGTTCTTGCACTTCTTTTTTATGGACAGTTTGTTTATTTCAGTATTGGTTAGACAATATGTGCAAACTTATTTTTAAAACATTATTATTTCCTAATTAATTTAACAAACGTGTTTTCTTACATTACTAGTTTTACAATTATTTCTTATTTTCCTATTTTATGTAAACAATATCAGGTTTATTCTAATACATTACTTACTCTTATTTTCTTACATAGTATTTAAACTTATCTACTTATTTCTACTATAATGGACTCAACGTTTAATAACACAGTTTTCTATACCCATTTTCGGTTTATGGACTTATGGTTTGGATTTTGGACATATTGGATTTGGACATTTCTAAGGGTTTGTGTGACTTCCTTTTACTTTGTTGCTTTTATTTACTTACTTGCTATTCTGGCAATAATATAATATATACTAAGGTTATACATATTTATTGTCAATTCTTATTCTGGGATTTTTTATACTCAGCATTTTCAGGGGTTGTTGGGAGTGTGTGTTTTGTGCTGTGTGTGTGTTTTGATATACTTGTATATAGTATTTACTATATATTTTATATATCTGTGTTTGTTTTTTGTGTGTGTTTTGTGTTGTGTGTGTGTTCTGATATACTTGTATATATTCACTATATATTTTATATATCTGTGTTTGTTTTTGTATTTCGGTTTCCATGTATAATATGTTCTTTTCGTAGTTGTTATCTAGTTCAATGTACTCCCGATATGTGTTGTTGTCTTGGTGTGTTCCTGTGTGTGTTCTGTGTGTTACTATGTGTGTTGTGTGTGTTACGTGTACCTTAGAAGGCAGTCTAGGCGTATGCCGTTGTCGTCCGAGCCAGGTAGTCCCATTTCTTGCGGACCGGGCATTCCACGCTGAAGGCGTTGTGGTCCGTCTTCTGAGACTTAGAGTGTAAGCAGTTGCAGCACTGCGGTTCCGTACCCGCAACAAACTCCACGCATTTTTCGCGTAGATGCGGTCCTCCGCAGTGACTGCATCTGTCCACACTCTCAGTGCAAAATTTCCGGCCATGTCCGAATGCTAAGCATTTCGTGCATTGGATGAGCGGCGACTGGTCCTCCACCCTTACCCTTTGCAGGTCCAGGTAAAGAGCCCCAGCCTCCGTCATCCTCTGCCATACCTTCGGACCGACCTGGACGACCACGTGCGCTGTCTTGGGGTTCCTAGTCCTCTTCTTGTATTTAATGACCATTTCTCTCTCTTCTCGGTCAATGTCCCTGAAGATGTTCTCGTTCTGGGAATAGAGCGCCTTCACCATTTCGTCGTCTTCGCTGTCCAAAAAGACATCTTTTAGGACGACGAGCGGGTTCTTATTTTTCATGGGCGCTACTACTAACCCTTTACCTCGGCTTTCGATCCTTTCTTTAACTTTCTTGTACTCGGCTTCTGTGTCACACCCCAGTATGACCGTCTGATTTTTAGCCTTTCGGACTTTGTTAATTTTTAGGCCAGTTCCCCTGGCATCGACCGCCTCCTTCACCATGGCGAGCACCCCGTCAGCATGTTCCGAGCCTTCAGAGGTGACCGCCATCGAATAAAGTGCCGGTCGATGCCCGGGTCTGGCTGCCGTGACGGTGGCGTACGTCTGCGAGTCCGGTCTTGGCTCGCATGCCGCTTCCCTTATGGCCGCCTGTATTTTCTCCGAGCTGGTGGCGACATCACCGGCAACGCCACCGATTTTGTCCTCGAGCACAACCGCCGCACGACCTACGACATTCACCCCGTCTATCGTGCGGCTGATGTTCTCTTGGACTACATCGATCTTGGCGCTGACCAAGTCAATGTTGTCGACGATCTTGTCGATGATGTCGGCACCGCCATCGTCACAGTGATCAGCCATGGCCGCGAAGCCTTTTCCCACTTTCTCCTCTAATTCTTTTAGCCGTACATTAATGTTGTCCTCCACTTTCTCCAGCCTTTCTAGGATTCCCTCCTGTAGTTTGGGGGATGTTGGCGTGGTGTTGGCCTTAGTAGGAGGGACCGTTTTGGGCGCAGTTTCCAGGACCTTCACCCGTTTACTGAGCTCAAAGAGGATCCGCAGGCTCTTGTCCGACTGAGTCTCCAGGAAGATTCTTATGTCTCTCCTCATTTGAGGGTAATCTTTGACTCTACTTGGTATGTCTTCAAAGGTCTTCATGACGTCCTGGAGAAGTCTGTCGTTTGACATTGCAGCGTAGGTGTCCGGCTGCTTTTTAAAAGCCTCCATGTTATCTACGGACCTTCTCTTTCGCTCTGGTCTCCGGATGAAAGTCCTGGCGGCGTCCAGCGCTTGTCCAGGCGGGCTCGCGGGGTTGGGAGTGGTGGTGGAAGCGGCGGCACCAGAGGTCCCTGCTGACGATGACAGCGGCGTTTCGGCTGATTCCGCCACTGTTCCCCGAGCAGCGTCCTTCCTGCCATACGTCAGGGATATCCCCTTCGGTGCGTCGCGCATTCCAGAGGGTCCCTCGTTCCCAGGTTGGGAAGGTGACGTGGACTCTTGTGTTCCGCTGGTGCCGGCTGCTGGTCCTTTGACAATTGGGGTGCGATGTCCGAAAACCATGTTTTTAAAGTGCGAGTGTATGAGTTCCTACGTGTGATGTGGCTTGTGTGTATAGGGCACAGTCACAGCAAGGAGAACAGGGAAAATTGTCAAATTAAAAATTGTAAAAATAAAATTGTAAAAATAAATATAATATAAAAATATACTATTGTCCTACTGCTAAATTTGTACTGTGGCTTATAGTCAAGTTTTAATCCTGTAAAGGGGGAGTCAAGTCAACAGTACAGATCCGCGGTCCAAAATGTTCTATGTACCGTAACCTCCGAGATACCGATTTTTATATATAAGGGATGGGGGAGGGTTAAATCGGGTGGGGGAGGGTACCTCTTGTGCGGCTTTAGCCGTGGTGTCTTCGACACCACAAAGGCTGATTTTGAGGTCTAAACAGTTCTAACTCCTCTCGTTCCCGAGTTATGGCCCTTTGAAGGATTAGGGATGAAATATAATAAATAAATAAATAGAAAAAAGGGGTGGGATGGATACCTCTGTGGCGGTTTTCACCTCGTGGTGTCTACGACACCACTCAAGGTTGAATTTGAGGTCGAAACTTTCCTAGCTCCTCTCGTTCCCAAGATATGGCCCTTTGAAATAATAAATAAAGATAGAAAAAGATACCGCCGGGTAGATCTTCCAGTTGACCTAGCTGGGCCTACTCGGCTCCGATTTTGGCGTGAGTGGGCTCGTTTATTTGGTCTTTTTGAGCTCTTTTTGGTACGTATGGTTTCAGGATAAGGGATGGGGGAGGGGGTGGGGGGTATCCCGGAAGTGTCAGTCTGGGTAAACGATTTTATGGCAAAAGGCCGCTACTCAGAGGTGTTTACCGAGAACAAAAATTTTTAACTTAAAAATAAAATAACAAATTTCTACCCCTAAAACTAAGTTAACCCTAGAGGGTTGATATTTTACCCAAAGGTGCGGGTGGTCCCTTATGGTTGAGTATTCAACCAGGGGGGGGGGGGTCAGGGGGGGGGGCTTCGAAAAATGTGTTATTTTTCGTCTAGGACGCACCGTTTCAGAGTTACAGGCCTTTTTCAGTTTTGGTGCGGTTGGTAAACTATTTTCCCTTTCCTGAAAGTTGAATAATTTTAAAACTAAAAGTCTTAAAATTATTTTGGGAGTGGGCTCTCCTAAGGGAAGGTGATATTGACGTCTGGCAGTTCTTAAAATTTGAGCGTCTTCTAAAAGAAATGTGCTGTTGCCTTCTGAAAAACTTTTTGAGTTACCAACAACTGCAAATGCCCGATTTTTGATCGCCC